>OZ014520.1:211992967-217185467 GCA_963966055.1 Lathyrus aphaca | reverse complement strand
ATGTAGAACAAGATCAAAGTCAGCCTAGTGTGGTGATCAGTCAAACTCAGCCTAATGTGGAACAAAGTGTGCAAGCATCTGCAATGGCTAAGGGAAAAGCAAAAAAGGAGGTCAAGCCATTGAGAAAGAGGCAAAGTGAGAGAATTAAGGAAAATTGGTTTAAAAAACCAAAACCCAACTCAGGTCCAGGTTCAGACCCACAACAGCCTTTGACTTTCCCTGAAGAAGATGGAAATGCCCTGAGGAAGAAGGCTACAAGGAAGAAACAAAAGGAGAAATGCATCAATGGGCTCTAACTACATTTTATGTTATGTTTCAATTCTGCATATTAGTAAACAAGATGCTATTTTGTAAACAAGATTATATTTTGTACTCTTGATCAATTCTGAATATTTTGTAAACAAGCTACTTAATGTTGCTTCTTCCATTTTGGTAAACAAGATTCTGCTTTATGTTACTTCTTCCATAATGTGGCTTTTGTAATTCTGCTTTATGTTACTTATTCCATATTGTTACTTCTTCCAGAATTACAACTAGAATCTTGTAATGTTCTGTCATATGTCATATGTGATATGTGATATGCAGAAACCAATATTACAACTAGAAACAATAATGCAGAAACAATAATGCATTATTACAGAATCATGCATTATGTATAAACCAGAATCATGCATTATTACAGAATCAATAATTCAGAAACAAGCAACAAATAATGGCCCTGTAACAAGCATAATGTATAAACCAGAATCATGCATTATTACAGAATCAATAATGCAGAAACAATCAACAAATAATGGCCCTGCAACAAGCATAATGTATAAACCAGAAACAACCAACCAATATAAACCAGAAACAAATAATGCAGAAACACTATGCAATTATCATAAACCAGAAACAATCTCATTTTATTTAACTTTGTCATCAACATTACAACTTTGTCATTAATTCTTTACAAATGGTTAAACAATAAGGCAAAAAAAATACAGAGCATTATAATTCCTATCTTAAGCTTCCTATTAACACTTCTCTGCACATCAAGCTTCATCTTCACCTTCTCTAGTTTGACTTTCAAAGCTTCAAATTTCACTTCTTCCATTACACAATTCTTACAAACAGATTGCATAGCGCCCATATCTTTGACTGACTTTTCCATTTCATCATCCCATGCAAATAACTCACAACCATTAGTGTTATTGCGACATTTCCAGAACTTCCGATTGCGATTTTTGCTTGTACTTGAAACCCACAACTTCATTGATCTCCCACAACCACAAACGGGTAACCCAGGAATCGAAACTGAAGCACTGCTTGCAGTAGACATAATCAAGAGGAGAAAAAGAATGGAGATTGTGATTGGAGATTGTGAAGCGAAAACGATGCAAGAGGAGAAGAAGAATGGAGATTGTGAGTGGAGATTGTGAATCGAATAACATGCAAGATGAGAAGAAGATTGGAACCCTAGAAATTGGGATCTTTTATGGAACCCTAGAAATTGTCCAGTCACACCCCATAGCCCAGTCATCCTTGTCCACATCAGCAAGGCAGTAATAGGGGGTGGTAGAATCTGAGTTTTCATTTTATAAGGGGGCATCTATAAAAAAAAATCTTAAAGGGGGTAAAACCAAAACCCGCCCTAATGACAGGGGGGTTTTATATATTTATCCCTTTAATTTTTAATAAATATTATGACATTTTTATTTTATTTTTTTATTAAAAAATAGCCAATTTTGGGCCGGGTAGCCTGAAGTCCATCTAAGACCGGGCTCAGGTGTAATTTTCGAGTCCATATTAGAAATGAACTTTTTTGGCCCAGCCCTAAAAAACCGAGCCCATCGGAACCGACCCGTTTAGGATCAGGTAGTCATTTTGACCGCTTTAGTGATAGTCTATATTTTATAACGCCAAATAAGGTTCAAAGTATATTTTCTACCTGTATAATGTAAACTCATCAATCTAAACAAATCCTCTATCTCCAAATCCAATCTAAACAAGAAAACTATACTTTATATACCAAAAAACTAGAAGAAACCTCAAGGTCGGTAACTTCCATTCCAAACAGGCTTGGAAGGAAATGCTGCATGATCACTCTGACTTCCGGTAAGCCTATGAAAGGGTAACTTGTTTCTTCTAGCTGCTCTCAAGGGACCTGAGCTATTGCCGAGTCGAGTTGGTAACAAAGACAGGTCATTTCCCATCATGTTTGAACCTGAAAACATTTGGTTTTCCATTTCATCAAGTGGACTGAAACTGTAATCCATTGTGATGAAGGACGGCGATAATGCTTGCCTAAAAGCTAGTCGACAGGATATATCTTCAGGCTCGTCATACCACCAACTGCTATCAGAAAGATTAACTCTAAAATCAGACCCTCGACTAGAAGATTCCCTCGGACTGAAGTGATCCACGTCCATCTCGTTGTTGTCATTGTATATCAACTTAAGAGCCTGCACAACTTCACCCATAAAGGGTCTCTGAGTGACCTCCTGGCTTACACACATTGAAGCGATGGCCGCAACCTTTGCCATTTCATCAAAGTCATAGGTTCCAGCCAATGTCGTATCCACCAGCTGTTCTAAACCCTCTCTACTTCTCAACAGTGGACGTGCCCATACCACGAGATTCTCCTCTCCAACAGGTTGAGACATGTCCACTGGCTTTCTTCCTGTTAGAAGTTCGAGCAGCACAACACCATAACTGTAAACATCACTTTTAACAAGCAAATTTCCTGTCATTGCATATTCTGGGGCGACATACCTGCAAAATCGAACAGATGAAAATGGTATCATTTTGAAGGCCAGGAATTTATACCGACATCACACACTGATGGTAATCATGCAAAATTTATAAGAAAAGATACAGAGGTTACAATTAATGCAGTTAATAATTTTGGTAAACTATTAAGTAGAGAAGAAAAGACAATCTATAGAATCATTGGCTAACTAACGTAAAATATGCAAGTTAAATCAATGAAGTATAGTTAAACATTACCATATTAAAAGTTGAAAGATATAGAAAATCTTAATCACGGTCATTCAAAAATGCTTATGAAATGGAAAAGCTACACCTGATGTATGAACCGGTCTATCAGATACAGAGGATTTACCCCATCTGTTATGCACGTCGGATTAACACCCATGCTTTCCAGGATATACCGTTTAAGAAATACTCAATCAATTGCTACAAAAAAAGTTTTGTACTTACCCAAAAGTCCCCATGACTCTTGTAGGAACAGATTGACTTCCTTCAGTTGCTTCTCTTGCTAATCCAAAATCAGAAACCTTGGGGGTGAAGTCATCTTCTAACAACAGGTTGCCAGTTTTAAAGTCTCGGTGGATTACATGAGGATTAGAATCCTCGTGAAGATAGGCCAATCCTCTCGCAGCTCCAAGGGCAATTTTTTTCCGTGCTTCCCAATCTAGAGGGTTATTTTTCTGATCAACACCTGCAAGGATAAATAACAAGAGTTACATTTAATTGAATGTAAATCAAACAAAGGATGCATACTGAAGCCAGAGAAAACATGTCATCATTTACCATGCAAATGAGACTCGACACTGCCATTGCGAACAAGCTCATACACCAAGCAACGTTTGTGCCCTTCTGTGCATATACCGATTAGTTTCACAAGATTACGATGATGCAAACGACAGAGTATCGCAACTTCCACATTAAATTCATGGTTTCCATTTTGATGAAAATCCTTTGTCAGTACCTTAACTGCAACATCAGTTCCATCATCCAATCTCCCACGATAAACACGCCCAAACCCTCCTTCCCCCAATATTCTTAGTGAACTGAATGTATCTGTTGCTTTCGTAAGCTCAGAAAGAGAAAACCTTTTCACAAAAAGAGCAGAAGTAGCTATGGTTGACCTATGGGACATTGATCTTGAGCTTGTCATTCTGCTAGACAATGTTGACTCCATGGCTGCAAAACAACCAACCACCCGTTTATATTAAACCTCAATTCTGATATGATTTACAGAACAAAGTAGACAGTAAAGAGTCCAAGATAACATAAATTTTCTGACATTAATGCATGTAGCTACGTACCATATTCGCAACAATTTATACATCCCACACAGCAACAGAAGTCCACAAAATAGATAAAGATGATTTTTTAATCATAGATGAGAAAATTGTTAACTTCACTACTTTATTTTTTGAATCACAGGTTATCAATATAACCCATAAAAGCAAAGAAAATTCCGCTGATCTTATAAATCTGGTAAATAAACATCACCATCATTTTGGTTGAAATTGTAATAAGGATGTAGCATGCCTAGGATCCCAGAGAATTCCCTTCAAGAATATTTTCCCCTTGTAAGAAGGTTATTCAGCTAACCTTAAACAGTAAGGGTTGTCCCCAAAGCACAAGAAAGCATACATGTAAATCAAAGAAACCTAATTGAACTGTGACACAATAGACATGTAATGATCAAACGACATTGGGATGAAATAAAATTCAAAGACCAACAAGCTATGAATTCGTAAAAGTGTAAATAAACAAAATCTTTTGCAGTTACTTTTCAAGAAATAGAATATAACAGACATAATTTTTGAGACATGGTCATAATTATAATGATGAGTATAATGAACTAATAGAAAGAAAGTGCAAAAAGAGCTGTGCTTAACCAAAGAAATAATATCTTAAAGCGCTTCTCAAAAACCTCAAAACTTCTATGTAAACATCTGAAAAATATTTTACAAAACAAACACACATAAAGTTTGAAACTGTACCAGATCTCTTGATTAGACACGATGTCAATGGCAGACCAGCCGCACTTGACGGTCTCCTGACTTTCCTCCATTTAACAATGATGTAAAATGCTCCTCCAACCATGCCCAGCAAGAGTAAGATAGAAGATACAGCAATGATGATTATGATTCTTAGACTCATTTCATCCTTCTTGCTGCTGCGGTTAAAGTTGACACCAAATGGGAGACCTGCAGCACCTCCACTGGGAAGGGGAGCACTCCCAGTTGATGTTCCATTCGACGGAGGTGATGGCATCCCTGATACAAATTGCTTAAGTCCCAAGCAATAACATATGACAGGAAAAATGTGAAATGTTATTTAGATCAGCAAAACAGTTACCTACCTGGATAAGTAGTGTCCAAAACTGAGTAATCACCAAAAAGACTCCTACTTATATGAACTTTCTTGTGCCAAAATCTCCAGGATATCAGAACCACAGTTATATTGTCAAATTTCTCACCGAGCGGTACCAGGTTAACTTCAACTAAGGTTTTTCCTTCATTTTTAGTGACACCCATTATCCTTACCTGGCTTTGCTTTAAATATGTTCCAGATGCAAGTTCAATCTCTAACTCATTAATTACCGGATAAACAACTAAAGGAGGTGCATCCAGTAAAAGTAAGATACTTATGGGCTGTACACACCCACAAGGTGAACCAAATGGAGTTTCTGTGAGTGGATCCTCACAGTTTAGGCCACATGCTGCAGAAATTTGTTTTGTGTACAATGAGTGCATGGTACTATGATCCATGAAAAACGAAATGAAATGCAAGCCATGGTGTATTATGGTACTAAGGAATAAGAGGACCGAAAAAATGCTGCTTCACATTACGTATTTCTATCCAAAAATATTGATTAATCTCATTGCAAATTAAACTTGAAATTTTCACTAGAATGAAAAGTCTGTTCCATTCTACTGTATTATATAAACCCGTTAGACGCTATCATGATGTAAATAAGCACAATAATTTTGAAAAACCAAAGGCAACTTCAATGAACATCCAGAGGTAAATTTAGTTTGAAAAAATTTCGTTTCCACACATAAAACCTTTACCTTGGTAATGTAGCATAAAATCTAGTAAATAAATTTATTACTGCACATAATATTTTTAAACCAAAGCGTTAAACTAATTGTATTCAAAATATTCTTTCAAAATTTCTGTTTTTGGCAGTATGCTTACAATGCTTAACATGATAGCATATGCTAAAAGAATTACTATAGATGAAACAGAAAATTCAAAGTATTAGATTACAAATAATCTACTCGTAATTCTCTTGATCAACTTGCTTTTCCAAACAGAGAAAGAAATAAACAAATAAAAAGAGGTGGGAAAAAGGATTTTAGCTACAATGTTGAAGAAAGGTGACAACTGCTGGAAATTACCTTGGCTTTGGGAAGGGGGAAGAGCTGCAGCAAAAGTCTTACTACGATGGCGTTGACTGTGATGGTGAGGGTATCTTATCAGTCCTGGAGAAATGGTAGAAGCTAAAACAGGAGAACATTAAATCATAAGCTCATAGCAAACATGAAGAGTAACCGAAAGTTCTTGATAAATATAATAACATACCTTCAAAAGATGGAGATGACGCAGGATCAGAAGATGACTCAAAAAAAGATTTAACCATCCACACTTCAGCTCTTCTTGACAAAGCAAACGACGGACTCATAGAAACCAACTTGGCTGCAGGAAAAAATGCCAATATGTTATATACATAATAGCATACTTTTTTCTAACCTGCCAATGACTAATATTTGTCAGGAAACTAATAGGCCACCTTAAGTGCAGCCTCACATCTCGACCAGAGTTTTTCTATCTACAAGCTTCGAACCCAAGACTTGTATTAAGGGTTCGAATCCAGATTCACTCAAAGGAATATATAGAGAAAATCAAAGGAATTTCTTAAATACTCCACAATACTTATCAGTCAATAAATATGCAGAAAAAATAGCTATCTTATCTTACACAGATATAAAGAAAATTCAATAAGAACTAGGTTTCATGAGAAGTTGAAACATTATTACAGAAGCTATCCGAGACGTAACAAAAATATAAAAAAACTTATTGATCACAAAGAATTACCAGAAAAGAGTAACTAGTAACCAATTAATACATGAACATGGCATTATGAACTCCCAGAAAACAATAGCTTTATATAATTCAGATCATTGAACAGAAGAAAAATCATGATTTGAACTATCATTTTGACAATGAAATGAGTGATCCTAAGCATGTGAATGAAGTAGGGAGCATTACCTGAGCAGGAGTAAAGCAGCAAGTGAAGAAAAGCAATGAGAACGGAAAGAGAAGTTGACGCCATGTTCACGTAAATCGACGTCAAGAAAACCCAGCAAGTTGCGGAAATGATCGAAAGTGAATTGAAAAAACTGTAAGAATATGAATGAAGGATGGGCTAGATTTCTGAAATAGGGAAACCGAAAAGTATTAAGCAAGTATTGAAGAAAATGAAGTCAGAAATGAGATAAAGAGAGTGAAATGGAAAAGGACGCTGAATTTTGGGGTAAAGGTAGTAGAAGTGATGAGAGTGCATTGTAGTAGCACTGAATTTTGACGTCATGTGCTGGCGCGTGAGGGAAACGGATTTTAAGGAAAGAAAAAATTGGAGGCGTTATTCTGAAGTTGGAAATTGTTGTTCGATAAAAGTATGCGGTTTTTCGGACGATGCTCGGAAACGCCCGGAGAACCGATGTAACACGATTTTGCACTGAAACAAATGCAGTCACTCAAAGTCAAGTCTAATTGGTTCAAACTATAGTAAATTGATTTTTTTTTTGGTTTAATATCTTTTGGAGTTCATTTTATTCTTTTAATTAAAATAAATTTATATCAATTTTTTAACTCTTCAAGATATATTAATAAGTTAATTATTTTTGTCTAGTTAACAATGAATTTAGTTATCGATTTTTAGTTTTTTTTATTATTAATTAGATAAAAATGATTAACATTATACTATACCGATCTGATTTATAAGGGAAAAAAAATAATTTACCGATCTGATTTATAAGGAGAAAAAAAGATAACTTTCATGTTTATTAAGAATAATAATTAAATAAATTTTACACTGTTAATTTATTGTTATCATCTGTTTGTATTATTTTATTTATTTTTAAAATAAAAATTAAAGTCAAAGTTTTATATTATAAGTGGATTCCAATTAAATTATGATGTAAAAGAGATAACACAATTAATAATATACTTTTTAATTAAATTGTCATCTACTAACTATATACAAAATAGTTTTGAAATAAAATCAATGAATTTAGATTTTTTGATATTTACTATATTTGTCAAAAAAATTAAATGACTTTTACTTATAAATTTATTTATAAATAAGATCGGAGGAAGTGCATTTTAAAAAGTTAAGACATCAATATTTTCTAAAGTTAAGAGAATGCATCCAGACCAAAAATGAAGATATTAAGTATTTTCTATAAATCGAATATCATCTTAGGCAATCTTAAAGATTAAGCAATAATATAATAGAGATTAGCCAATTTATAAATTGATTTTAAAATGTGATTTTATTTTATAAATTGATATTTTTAAGTTGAAAATAAATTGATTTATTTTTAATAAATTTATGCAAAAAATGAATTGAAAATAAAATTTAAAAATAAAAATCACATTTAACATCAAAAGTTACAAATTTTATATTAACATAAAATTAATTTTAAAATATTTAATGCATCCAAACCGTCAAAATCAATGAATCAAGATAATCTTTCAAATATAAAATAAAAAAATATACATTTAATGATGCGTTTGATTTGTTTAAAAATGAGAGACCGGACAAGATAACTTTTTTTTTATCTTGTTTGATAAAAAAAATTATCATGGGATAAAACATAACATATGAATATGATATGTGACAAGACAAAAACATAAATCATTGTTCTTCACTAAATTATGGGACAACTTTTTGTCTTAAACATAAATTATAAAAAAATATCAAAATATAATTTTTAATCTTTTTATTTAATATTTTGATTTATAAATATAATATTAATATTTTATTTATTAATACAAAATATTATATAATATTATATTATTTGTGTGTGATGCATAGACATATCAAATAAAATAGAATGATCTTTTTTATCTCAATCATTTTTCTTCTCCTTCTCATTATTTAATATTTTAATTCACAAATATCAATAAAAAAAATTATAGTAAAAATTATATTATTTACTGCATAGATATATCAAATAAAATAGACAAAAAAAATTATCATTGCATTGACCATCATACAAAACAAAAAATTATCTTCCACTGTTCTGTACTATCTAATATTGTTTTGTCCAGTACTTCTTATTTTGCAAATCAAACGCCCCCTTCGTGATAGAAACTTCAATCTTTAAGTTATTAAAATAAATAGAGTGAGTAAAAAAGAAAAATAATATCTTTATTATGTAATCACAAATTCACATTTATTAAAAATATAAAATAAAATATATTGAATTGAAAATGATTTGTTTTATTTATTTTCTTATCATAAATTATTTTGAATTTTTCATATATATTAATAAATGTATTTAATTTTTTATGAAAAAGAAAAATTATGAATTGTTTTGCAAGGTTATCATGTGTTAATAGTATTGGGAAAAAAATGAAGAGAATTTAAAAAAAGTAATGAGTATTTAAAGATATACTAAATAAATAAATAGTTTAATTAAAATAAAAAAGGTATTTTATCTATTTTTATTATAAATTATTTTGACACTTGCATATATATCAATAAATGTAAATTATTTTTAATGAAAAAGAAAAATTATATATTATTTTGCAAAATTATCATGTATTAATAGTATTAAAAATGAATTAAAAGAATTTTAAAAAGTAATAAATATTTGAAGATAATATCTTCAAGATATAATAAATAAAGTAAAAATTGTGATTCATTGTGACATATAACAATAAATAGTTGGTTTAGAGGTGATTGACGTTGTAATTAAAATCGGATAACCGGTATAGGTTGGGGTTTAAAGGTCTGATCGGGTCGGACAGTTATTATATATGTTATTTGATTTAGTACTAGTTCTTTATGGTATAGATTGTGACTTTTATTTCCTATAATTTTTTAACTAAAATCATTTTGAAAAAGAGTTAAAAATGCTAGAATTTTGTATCTTATGTAAAATATATTATATGATGTTTGATTTAAGCCAAAAAATATTATAATTTAAGAAGAAACATATTTTTTTTAGTGTTGTCAACTTTATGAAATGGTGATCATAACACTATTAATGAATTATGTTCGACACTCAAAATTTTATTAAATAAATTAGAGAGTATTATTTATAAAAAGAATTCCATACCTTATTAGTAAGAAAATCCAAATTCTGAATGGGTTAGAGTGAGGTCTTCAATTATAAGATTTGGTTTAAGATAAATACTAATTAATAACACTCTCTTTTCAACACTTTCTTTGATTCAATAGTATAAAATTGGTTTTTTTGTCTTCATATTCTATTATATTTTTCTTTTAAATAAATTATTAAAAAAACTGAAAAAACTTAAAATTTGATTCAACCCATGTAATTGAATGAACTCCCGGTTTTGACCGATTTTCATCCTATTTTTCGGTTTTTATCTTGATTCCTTGATAAATCGATTTAAAGGGTTTAATTGACCGGACATATGCCCGATTTTCGATCTAACGGTTGAACCGGCCGGTCCGATCCGGTTTTCATAACTTGGACTCAGTAGAGATAACTACAGTTTGATCCTCACGATTGCGGTCGGAAGGGAGCTAGTTAAAATTATTTAATGTCAAAACTGATTTTCTAATCGGATTAGTCGGTCCAGTGAACCAGATACTAGTGGTGGTGTAAAAAAAATAAAAATTGTATATTGTGACATATAATTTGATTTTTTAATAAAAAAATATAAATATATAGCATTCTTTTACACATAAATTTTCTTCTATTTTCACTTTTAAACAATATTTAAATACACTTATTATGTTTTTATTGAAAAATAATAAAAAATACAGTTAAGAAATTGTATTTAAATTTTCTTCTAACATAAATTATTTAAACCACATGCCATAAAAAAAGCTTTTAAGTCCATCGGCATATTTAAATAATAAATAAATAAATTTATTATTATTATTTTTATATTATATTTTATATTTTAAATTAAAATACAAAATAAATTTTAATTATCTTGAAGAACTTATGAAAATAAATTAAAAAAATCTTTTGAATAATGTCATAACTCATAAATTATTGACATAAATTATTTTCATAAGTTTTCTCAAATAAATAGTATCACAAAACTTATATTAATATGCAATCTAAATAAGTCAATTAAAACAAATATTTAGTCTCATTGTTCTTTTAATTAGGCCGTCTATTTAACATTAGTTGAATGTATTATTTACAAATATACAAAAATAGGTTTTTAAATAGACTAGTAGGTCAATCAAGTCTTTGAAAATATCATATTCAAGTCTAAAAATAAACATATGATATGTTATAGATCAACCTTAGACTTTGAATATTTTAATAAAACCGACTCAGACTTGATAAAATCTAATTTAACTCAGTCTATTTTTACCCCTAATCCATACTTGTATGAGTATACAGTAAACTAAACTCTATTTGAGTTTGAACTTCTTAAACTCATATTATTGCACAAATATCTCATAGCCTTAGTTATTTTAATATGTAATGGGTTATTTAATTCATGTCCTTGATTTTTGGTTTTGCCTTAAATTCTTCCTCTAGGTTATTTGTTCTTCCCTTGTATTTTAGGCACGACGTATGATTTTATCCTATTAGAGTTATTTATTAATAAATACTATATATTACGATCACTATTATAAATAAGTATTTTATTTTTTAATTTATTGAATAATTAATGTATTTAATTTATATATAAATATAATATATCAATTATTCAATGAATCGAAAAAATAAAATTTCCTTATAATAATGAAATAAATAAATTTTTTATTTTTTAATTTATTGGATAACTAATATATTTAATTTATATATAGATATAATACATCAATTATTAAATGAATCTGAAAAATAAAATTTCCTTATAATAATGATTGGAGGGTATATAATCGAACACAAAGTTGTTAAAATTAAATATTATGAACAAATTATTAACACCACTGATACGTCTATTAAGGCCTTGTTTGAAGACTACTAGAATTAAGTCTTTTATTCTTAAAACATGTATGATAGCTTGAACGTGCGCCTTATATATGTGGATTTAAAATTATGGGTTGACATAAAAGAAGGACCTTTTATTCCTCTTATGGTTGTTGATGGGTATCTATTAAGAACCCACCAAAGAAAAAGAATGATAATGAAATTAAAAATTCAGCCAATGATTTTGAAACGGAGAATATACTCATCTTTCCATTGAGTGAGAATCTATATTTTCAATATCACATTGTAAAATTGTTAAAATAATGTCAGATGATCTTCAAGTTTCTGATGAGGGAGTTGAATGTTGGAACAAGTTTGGTTATCCAATTATCTTGAGTTTTGATGATAATAAAGTTTGATATATATAGAGAACAACTTTGTACTCTAATCATTTTTTTAAGTGCGCAGATTATAGAAAATATATTTTGACTCTGAAGAAACCAACTCTGAGTGAACCAAACTTTAAAAAAGTCAAGTATGGTCAAGCTAGACTCTAAACTGAAAAAACACTCTGAACTAAAGGAACAAACAATGATGTGTTTAAATGAAAGTCAAGCTTTTGGATTACCAAGTCAATGCTTCTACAGATAATCCATCTAGAGTGACTTTGATAAAGACTCTGATATTTCAAGTCTCTGAAGTCTTAGAACTCTGAACTCTATAGACTATGAATTCTCATTTTACTAGGTTCTGAAGACAAGCTTTAAACTTTACTCAAGCTTCATCAACTTTAATACGAAGCCTCTAACTAGAAGTTGTTGAGACAAGTTTGGTTCATACCATGTATGCTCTAAGGTTTTGATGATAACAAAGTATTTGAAAAACAATTAGTATTTCTAACTAGCTAGTTTATGTGTGCAGAATTATATTTACTTGATGGAACTGGTTCTGACACTGAAATGGATTTGGTTCAGTTCTGATCATTGTTGAAGCGGTAAAACGACAAGCAAAAATTAGATTTAGAAGGTTTCCCTCTAGGATTTATATCATCTTCATAGGGATCAGTGTGAGAGAAAGAATGTCTTTCGATAATCTTTAAGTCTTTAAACTTGGTCTGAATGGTTTGGGATTAAATATGTAAAAAGAAAAACATATGACAAGTAAATAAAGTACTAAAAAAATATGTAAGTTCTGTATTTTTAGGATTGGCATAAATTTTGTAAAACAAATATAGCAGCAATACAATGTACATAATATTTGCAAAATAAAGAATAGTTTAAGCAAGGAGTCCTATTGTGCGCCTAAACATGTTGTGTTGAAGTGTTTCAACATCTGGAACAACATGTCGAAAAAGATGTCAAGACAGTTCATTCGACATCATGAACTGCTGAAGATGGATTGAAGATTTTGTTATGTTTTCAACAGAAACAAAATATCTAGAAGATTTGAATCAATCCAAGGGGCACTGATTTTAAAAGATCTCGAATACTCAAATTTACATTGAAGACAAAAACCAAATATTGAAAATGTAAAGTTTCTATATTTAGAGATATTTTATGGAGTTGTTGATTTGAAGATCTTTTTATAGTGTAGCAAATTTTTCTGCATTATTGTAGCAGCTGTTATGCTGTATTTTTTATGCTCAAATCCAATTGGGATTAGATTATTAAAAAAATCTTGTAACCTAGGTTTATTAACCAACCATAGATATAAAAGTTGTATCATTAGGATTGTGTTCTTGTGGCAGCCGTGCGCAATAAGGTTCAATGTTGTGGCTGTTTTGTTTGTAAACCTCGAAGTTGCTAAGTAAGAGATGTATTATTCTTGGAGAAAGCTTTTAAGCAACTCTTAGATGTTGTCATGGAAATGTGACTTCTGGTATGAATTGTTAGTTAGGTAAGAGCTGTCAATATTAGCAACTGAGTGTTAGGACTGTGAGACATCACTGAGGTGATTGGAAGTGAGGATGTGTTTCACGTATTTAGGAGTTCCTAAGTAGAAGTTGCATTGGTAGTGATTAAGTGAGAAGACTATAAACTGTAGGTGTTTTCTGAGAAGTCTTTGAATTGATACTACATAGTGGATTTCCTTCCTGGCTTGGTAGCCCCCATAGTAGATGAGTTTGCATTGAAATGGGTTAACAATTTGAATATGTTCTTTACAACTTTTCTGGTTTATATTTTATGTAGTATGTGTGTTGAATGTCATATCAGATGTCTAAATATCCGAAAGAATGTTTGAATCTAATATATCATAATTTTAAAATACTATTTTTTGTATATTGCCATGTTTATATGTAACAGATAAGATGTCTCAACATCGTATTTTACATCTGAGTTTGTCTTACCAGAATTTCAATTAGTATCAGAGCAGACATCCTAGTCTGTTTCTGGATGAGATCCAAGGGGGATACTTTTTGGTTCATGGTCAAGGTAAAAGATTTCTTCTTAAAAGTTGTTTGTTGTGTGAATGGTCCCTAGAAGTGGAGGATGGACTATTTTGTTGTGGTAGCATGGTGGTGTGCTGCTGATGTGACAGGTTTGATTTATTTTCAAACGTTTGGTTGTTAGTGTCACCTGGAGATATTGCGAGGGCTAATTTGTGACACTTGAAGTTTCTGAGGAGTTTGTATCTGCTGCTTTTCTATCTAATAACTCCTTATGTTTAAGAAGGTTGCACTTCTCTGGAGATATATCATATGGTGTTGGGGATATATGTCTATCTGATTTTGTTAATTGTGCTAATGATACTTGGAGACTCCTTTTCAAGTCCACTCAAGGCACTGTTAAGAAAAGTGGGTGTTTAGATATCTGAATATTGTTTTAAACTGATTTGTCTCTTATTTGTAGATCTCTTTGTGTGATCCTTGGAATGATGTCTTATCTTTTGATAGAACATCACATCATAATTAGGCATGATTCTGTTGTCTAAGGTTTGGCTGTATAAATGCTTGGGTGCTAAACTAGTGTGGTTATATCACACATGTTTGGAACTAATCCTGATTTGGAAGATGAGGCATCTATATGGTGTGTCTACGAAAGTTCTGGCCCTGGAACTTCTCTTAGCTGTGTGTGTGTGTGTGTGTTGATCAAAGAGTGATCAACGTGTATTGTTCTCCTGAGGACAGTTTATTTCTGGTCCTTGCAGCAGGAGTAAAGTACTTTAGCTTCAAGGAGCATTATTTTAGAGAGACTCCTTGTACATGAAGGTCAGGCTGTGTCAACCGATGGAGTTGATTAATGTGAATATAGCTAATAAATTGCTATATTGGGTGTGAAGACATCTCAAATCAGATAGTTTGAAGACTGAGTCTAAAGGAGAAGTCTGTTGAAGTGTTCCAGTTGTTGCATAGGTTTGTGTTTTGGTATAATAGCTTGATCAACTACTGGTGGTTGATTCCCCTGTGTTCACCTGCATGTGTTTGTGTGGAGGTGTATGTGATTGATACGAATGTCTGAAGGAATGTTAGAACATCATCTCAGAAAGTGTCAGATGCCCGCAGAAGAAGAAGAATAAGTCAGACTTCTGTCCTACCTTGTGTGAGAAGGTAATCTTATCTGACCAATAGTAAATACCTTGACGGGAGACTTGGCATTTGTCTATTGTTTTTATGATTCATAAAGGTGGATACTTTGACGGGAGTCTTAGTATTTATCTGAGAATTATGCATATCTGCAGTGTGAATCTTATGGTGTACTGAGTAACTGATGCTCATCTTCAGAAAGAGCTTTGGTTGTTCATGAAATGGGGAGTTAAGAAGTGATATATATGGTCTATTGATGCAAGAGTGCATATTGTTTTTGATGGGTGCAACTGGAGTTTTGTTCTTCCCATGACAAGGAAGGTGGTTAGAATCATGAAGTTATAATTGACAAAATCACCAGGACTTTGTGAAGATTGATTTACTCAAGGAGAAGTGTCATCCTTGGTATAGTTGCAAGGTGTAGTTCTAAAATATTCCTTCTGAAGATTCAGACAGTGGCAGGTTTGAAGACTTTGGAGAAACAGTGAGAGTTTCTTAACAATATGTGATATTTATAGGAATTTATGCATAATCAACATAATGGAGGTTGTCTACTCAAACTTGGTTGATTAATCTAGTCTATGAAAGCATAGAACTCTTGTTTTGTTAAGGAAGGAGGTTTTTTCAAGTGGAAGAAGAAGGAGTTGAATTTAACAGCTGGATGTAAACTAACAATGTTCTAACATCTAATTCAACATCAGAATATCAATTGGTGAAGTGGCACTTCAATTTAAGATAGAATGATCTACATGGATTGAATGCTTCAAAAGGGTTGTTATCTTGACAGCTTGTTGGAGATCAATTTTATTGATTAAGATATCTTTGAAAAATTTCTGATATATGTGAAGAAGAGAAAGTGTGGTAGTTTGCTTTTTCATATGAGGATTCCTAAATGAGGTGATCAAAACGTGGCTATTGGTTGATCTCTATAGTGAATTCGAAGAATCAAGATAATCAGAGTGTGACAGCTGGTTGGTTTTGTGGATTGTCTTGGAACAAGTTTCTCTTTGGCAGAAGAGTGATGAGTTGAAGACTCAAGGAGATTTATTCTTCTTGAAGGTGGATGAGAGTTTATCTCTCTTTTTGGATTTCTGATTCAAGTTGGTGGCACAGTGTTGGTGAAGATTTTCAGTTCTTGGATTACTATGTTATAGTAAGTCCAGTTGGTGGAGCACATCAAGAATCTTAGTAATGAGGTCTTAGTGTTTGGAAGATGTTCTAACTGGTGTTAGGACATTATCTGGGGTGTTTATCTATATGGTTTCTACTTTTAATCTACCAAATCATATGGGAGAATGATGAAGTAGATGATATGTCTTGAAAGACACATGTAGAGTAAACTGAAGTAGATCAGGTATTGATTGCTTGGAAGTCTGATTATGGACATTCATTCTATTTTCAGAATTAGTTTGAATGATTATTGTATGGATTATATGGCCAAAGGACTGTAAAGATATTATGTTGGCCTAGTGTCAGGACCTGCTTGCAAGAAGATGTTCAGCATGTGTAGTTTATGGTAACAACAAACCAAGAAGGGATCAGGTATGCTTTGGTACAAGAAGTGAATGTGTTCAATTGGGAATTGAACAAAGGGTGAGCTCTTGAAGACATGAAGATGCGTCTTATGTTTTCCTTTCATCAAAATGCTGAGAAGCATGTAGTATCCTTGATAGGGGGAGTGTGTTATAATTTTGTGCAGCTGGTTTTGTGAAGTTAATGGGGAGTAGTACCTTAACTAGGTTTTGTGATGTTATACATCATGTTATGACATGTGCTACTAAGTATGGAAAATTACTTGTCAGGTTAATACATATTACTTAGTGGTTGTGTATGTGTGTGCCCTTGAGGTCTGAATTTGGAGTGTCTTGTGTGTCCTAAAGGTTTATGGAATAAAGTTGCTATCCATAGTGTATCTGTGGATATTGGTGAGGTTGTGGATCATGCAGTAGTGGGATGTTAGACCATGTTTTAGAACATGTGTATTGAGGATAATTAGGTTTTTTGTGTGGACGGTGCAGGTGTGAAACGTGTGCTTATTCAAAGCTTATTTTGGTTGGTTCACTTTATTGGGTGGAGAAGTTTTTGCGCCTAAAATAACGGGTCTTAACCAAGAACGCATCTGCTTTTCAAGGTACCGTCGTTACTTTCAAGGTTAGCTTTTTCTATTTATAGAGAGAAATTTTTCTTCTTCAGACAGTGTATGTTTTCATCTTTCTTCCTTCTGATGGGGTTCATGTGTCTCTGGGTGAGTAATGCAAGGGTTTGGTACTGTAAGAGTTGTCTTTGCCAATTTTTGGCTAAAAGGGGGAGAGAAGAATGTATGGTTTGACTGATGTTATGATGAGTTTGGAGTTTGTGTTCCAATGTCTGTATTGGATGTGTTCAGTGTGTGTGGCATGTGCGGTGGCCAGGATGTCAAGATGGAAGTTATAGCTTAGTCCTTGTGACTTGTGTCCTGAGTTGTGAACACAATTGTGACTTGTGTTCTGAGTTACATAAGAGAATAAGTGACTTGTTATCGTATGATACCATTGGCCTCTCTGAAGGAATGAGTCTCTCAGAGTTCAGGAGGTATTTCCCGGAGTTCAGGAGGTATTTCTTCTGAATGGAAAGGAGGTAGAAATGGATCAGTTTGGTCAAAGAATTCAGGACTTTCTACTCCTTGTCCACTGCTGAGGAAGATGTCAAGTGTAACACCCCCTTTCTATACCCCCAAATAATACATTAAATCATTTAGGCATAGATAAAATTTCGTCAGAGTATAATTTAAATCAAGCATAAAAAGGAGCATGCCACATTACGTGAAATTAAAACATACAACACCTGCTTAAACAGATATGCAACAATGGGGTAGCTATCCAATAAATTACTGGAAAAAATTACCAATATGTGGTTTTTTCATACAAAAAGATCCAATCCAATTTGTTTGGACTCGTTAGGTTTGGCCCATTACCTTGAGTGAGGTCGAACGTGTACATCTTTTGTTATGAAGATGTGATCTTATCCACTGATTGGTCTTGTTCTAAGCCCAACCCTCTCGTCTTAGGGTAGGATATCCAGAAACCTTCAATCACGGGAACTTCCCCTTTTTTGTAGACAGCCTATGTTGGGCTGACTAAGCCCACTATCCTACCTAATAGGGTCCCATCTTGTGTCGGGTTAAGGGCGCTTAGTGGAATCCTATTTCTTCACTTGTAGTCTAGGGCTTTGCTTGGCATTGGGCTTCGATATAGCTTGCTTTCCTGGTTTTGGATTAAACCACAAAGGAATTTCAATCCTTACACCCATATCTCAATTATAAATTGCACAGCGGAAAACTTAAATCATCAACAACTTCAACTTATATATTTATCAAAATATATCTACAAGTTAGAAGCGTACAAATATATCATGTTATACAAAACATATCCACAACGAATACATATACAAATGTATCCCCAAAAAGGCACAAGGCCACCTAACTACCCGGTGCTACATATCAGAGCCGACCGACCAAAAGATATGAAACAAGCTTCACAAAAACGACTCTGGCACACCTAATCTGCAATGCCTCGTAGAGCATCAGAAAACAGCAGAAGGGTGAGAAATATTATCATAATAACGTTGCATATAATCATATATCTCAACATATAACATATACATCAACATATTCTCACCACAACATATCATTCATACACAACATAAAGCATACTTATACTCATACTTATCACCATTTCATTCACATAACACAAATCATATATCAAACATGTTCACATAACACACATACATCGCAATGTATCTTCATTTACCAATCAACATGTAAAATCATTCACAAATTACCAATACACATAAATCTTATATTATTTATGTCTATTCTTCATTTACATTCATTCCGCATAAACATACGACAAGCTATGTTTAAATCACACATATACATTCAATGTATAAATCACATACATATACACATATCAAACATGCATATATATATCCGCAAGTATGTCCTTCACACATACCAATCATTTCACAACATTCCAAATAAACATATGCACAATTATGTTTATTTTAGCATATACATACAATGTATAAAATGCAACTCATAGAGACCGACATACGACTCTATGCAGATGCAATGCGGTACCGACTCAACATTCAGCAAGTTCACTCAGGAACCAAATAGAATCATCGCTCGTTACCTAAAGTAACTCCTCGTTGGGCATACGATGTCCCCCATTTCTCACACCCCACATGGGCACACAATGTTTCAGGATTGCTCACACCCCACACGGGCACACAATCTGATCGCTCACACCCACATGGGCACACGATCAATGTGAACTTAATCACCCATCGCTCACACCCTACATGGGCACACAATGTTTATGGATTTCTCACACCCCACACGGGAAAACAATCTGATCGCTTACACCTCACATGGGCACACGAGCGTGTTGTAGTCATCGCTCACACTCCACATGAGCACACGACGCTACAACAGATTCACAAGGAACCCACAAGAATGAAGACATGATGCTTACATGCAAAATGATACAAAACATCCTTGAAAATGCATACATTATTCACAACATAATTATGCACTCAACACATACCATTAACATACATATGCATACAATTTAAGCATAGTAATCACTTGCCCAATGGCCACAACATTATAACAAACCCACATTTCCATAATTAACTCATTTACGTTTTATCAGAAAAATCGGGAAAAAGTCGGCTAAAAATTACATATTTTAGCATCAATAGATTCTACATGTTCTTAGCTTCGAATCGATATGTGGAACGCTTAAAACGGATACTCGAATCAAAAGTTATAAATAAAACAAAATTCCAAAATTCCAGGTCTAGCTGAGCGAGAATCGCTCGTTGAGCCAGCAATGTGCTGGAACTCTAGCTGAGCGAGGAAATGCTCGCTGAGCGAGAAACGCGATTTCATAACTGCTCAGTTACGCAACAGACCTATAAAAAAACCCCAAAACTCTTCCAAAACTCAACAAACATGATTATTAACACGTATTCATCCTCATACTTCGACTATATCAAGTTCTAACTGATTAATCCACCAATTTCCAAGTTTTCTCATCAAAACCCTAAACCTAGCATTCTCTAAAACTTCTCCAAATCATAAACCCAATCCACCAAACACATACATAATCATACACAAGGTTAAGATAACAATATTTCACACCCTTACCCGTTCGATTCTTCTCCGCGGACCAATCTTGAAGAAAATTCTCTTTTTTCCTCTTTTCTTTCTCTTTCTCTTCTCTCCTTTTTCTTTCTCTTCTTTTCTTTCTTTTCTCTTTCCCTCTTACCAACTTTCTATTATAACTCTTCCTCAATTCTATTTCTATTTCTACTACTAACTAATTCTATTTTCTACACTTAACTCATTTTATCTCTTTTCCAACCAAAATATTATTTTCTCTCAAAATACCAATTCTAAACAACTCTAACTTTTACTAAAAGTAATGGTCTAAAATACCCTCTTAATCAATCTTACCCGGAAACTCTCGAAACGGTAAAATCGCACCAATATACCAACACAACACATATTCACATTTTATCACATTAACATAGCACATAATCATGTTAATTCTACAAACAAATCAATTCTCAATTAAATCAATTAAAGACTCAACAAAACAAATGGGAAAATCAAATCAGGGCGTTACATCAAGCAACATGTCCTAACATGATGAAGAAAAAGTTACTGATGTTTTTTTTTTTTTTTTTGCTGCTGTATTATATGATGTATTTTTTTATTTGTTTTAGCTAAAATTTGCCAAAGGGGGAGATTGTAAGTTCTGTATTTTTAGGATTGGCATAAATTTTGTAAAACAAATATAACATCAATACAATGTACAGGATCTTTGCAAAATAAAGAATAGTTTAAGCAATGATTCCTATTGTGCGCCTAAATATGTTGTATTGAAGTGTTTCAACATTTTGAACAACATGTCAAAGAAGATGTCAAGACAGTTCATTCGACATCATAAACTGTTGTAGATGGATTGAAGATTCTGTTATGTTTTTAACAGAAACAGAATAATTAAGAAGATTTGAAGCAATTCAAGTGGCGCTGATTTTAAAAGATCTTGAAGACTCAAATTTACATTGAAGACAAAATCAAATATTGAAAAATATAGAGTTTTAGAATCAATTATTGATGTATATCATGTGTGTAATGTGGATATAAAGTTTTAGATCTAAAACTCGTGTCTTCGATTTGATCAAATTAAGCATGATATGATGATTTTGATGTGATATTTGAACTTAGCAAGTGATTTAAAATCGATACATGGTTTTAGATTTCATTTCTGGAGATTTTTATGTTGATGCTCGTCTGAGGTGGTGACTGGAGCTAGGGCTCTGGCACCGGATTTTGTTTCAAACCACTGGAGGTCTCAATGAAGAATATGATATCTTAGTCATTTGATTGTTTGATCTGATGGTTGTAAAATTGCCAACACATTAAATTTCCATATGCAGCACACATGTGTTTTGTTTCTCATATTAATATGTGTATGTGTCTGATCATGTTAGTTGTTGTGTGCGCATTAATCCGAGCCATTGATCATGTATACTTGTTGTTTTATTTGACTGATTACCATGCGTATGGTTCATCTGATGACGCGTGTGTGAGTCAATGTTTGACTGAGTCTCATCATAACTTGTTGACTTGCGTTTGGTTATTGGACCTAGACCTTGGTTGCTTCCCCCACCCCCTGTTTGAGCCCATTCTCATTTTTAAACGTGGTTTTTGCCAATGTCATACCCCCTGACTCATTTCTTTTTATTTTCATTTCATTTTTTCATAGTTTTGCATTTTATTTTTTAAAATCATATAAATTCATTAAAAATCCTATAAAAAATCATAAAGCTTTTTCAAACATTAAAATAATTTTGTGCATTTTTTATTTCTGATTTTATGCATTTTCAATATTATATTCACATTTTTCTTTTATTTCTTTCTCAAATGGTTTCTATTTTCATACCTTAACTTCAAAAATTTGTTTCTGATAGCATATCAAACATTTTTAAACCACTCTTTTTGCATTCATTCATTAACATCTCAAATTTCATAAAAACATTTTTGTTTCATTTTTAAAACTCTTTTTAATTGCATTTTAGTCCTTGTGTTTTGCATGTTGATCCATAGTTCCTACTTGACCTTTAGCATGTTATTGGTCTCTGAATTAGGTCATTTGAGTTCTATTTTTACATTTTTTGAATGTCATTTGATGTATGGTTTCTTGATTGTGATTGAAGGAACTTTTCATGATCTTTACTTGACATCCCTTAACCCTAATTGCTTGAAGGCATTTATGACACCCTTTGAGGTCTCTTGTTTGAGTTTGTTTGATGTGTTTAGACTCTTAGATGTCTTGTATGATCATTTTTGAGTCCATTTGGTTTGAGTTGATCCTTTGGTTTGTGTGATGTACCTTATGTGGACTTTTGACCTAATTCTTCCCATGTGTTCATCTTATGTTTCTCATGCTTACTTGTGTGCCTCTAACATGTCCATATCATCATTCCACTTGCATTGCATACTTGATATGCTACTAACTTCATACCCAATCATCCATACTTGTATGACATTTTTCATATTTTGCATTTCATTTCATGTATGAAGCATTATTTTCCTAATGTGACAATCTTTTCCATCTTTGCTAAGTTGCTTGAACTTGTTTGCTATGAGTACTTGGCATGATCATTTGTGCATATTTAACATGTTATTTTGTGAATTATCTACTGAATTTGATCATCTCATGTCATCTTTTCATCTTTGAATTTCATCTTCACCTTACTTGTTTCTTCTTACTTGAATATGTGTTTGTCTTTCTCTCCTCATCTCTCATTTTATCATGAACTAACTCATGCACTTTGGTATGTTATTTAGGATAAAATTAGGCATTCTAATATGATGTTTGAATTCTAAATTTGAATTTTCTCATATGTCTTCATCCATGTTGGTGCTCATTTGTTTTCTTACTTCTTCTTTTGCAACTTCTTTGAACTTCTTCACCTCTTTTGTGCTTCTTTGCATTTTGTTTGATCTTGGTTTAGTTCTTTAAACTTTTAAAGTTTTGTTATGTGTGAGCTCTGAATTGTTAGTTCTTGGTACCTTTGGACCTATTTATTTTGTTTCCTTTGTTTGATTGGCTTCTATTTCTTTTCTTATGAAAGTTTGTGCTTCATTTGCTAACCATTTCAGGGGCTTAGGTAAACCTTAGGAGTGTGGATGTACTTCCACATTCCAACTTCTCCTTTCTCTTTTACATTTCATACTTATGTTTGTGCAAGCATTTAATATGCTTTGTTTTGTACAATTCTCACTCATCCCCTTTAGAAGCAACTTAACTTCCATCTTGGAAGTAAGTTGTCTTCTAATCCTTTTCTCTTCTTCTCTTCTTCTTCTTCTTTCTTCTTCTCTTCTTCTTCATTAGGATAGAGATCTTGAGCTTCACTAACTTAGGATATCCAAGCATGACAACTTACTAAGGTTTGTTTAGTTTCCCTTTAGACTTTTACCTTTTGAGTCTCATTTGAGTCTTCTTTCTCTCTTTCTCAAAATAAAAAGCTAAAAAACATCTTAATAAAGGTTGAAGTGACTTCTTGTGTTATAGACTTATTCCACGGGGAATTTTCATCTATCCCATCTTGGGGTAATGTAAGCTTGTATAGAGTGATGTATAAGTCTAAACTTGAAGTCATTTTCACAAAGAAATGCTTAAAAAACACTCCTTCATCAAAACAAAAAAAACACTTAATAAGAACAAGTAGGTTAGTGCATTTGAGCCTCAATTCTTGGAACTAAGCTTGGGGATCTTCTCCATCCTTAGGTGTGCTTCTTCTTCATTCCATCTCGGAGTGATGTAAGAAGTACATACTCCATTGAAAGGGACTTGAATACACTCTCCTATGCAAATTCTCAAATAAAAATCTTCTAAAAAACTTTAAATAAACAATAAGCGTATTTCCTTCAGGAATTCTCTTCTCATATCATTCACTCTAAACGAAAGAACTCACTTTGACTTGTCTTTTGCAAGACGATAAATGCACTTGTTCCAGGCGAGCCTGCAACACCTGAGCATAGGCATAAGTAGTTCCCTTATAAAAAACACAAGCAAGTTGTGTCAGTCTTATTGAGTCGAACTACGGTGTTCTGACTTCTCATTACACAAAGGGAATATGTATGCACAAGCGACGACGCTTGGCAAACATAATCCTTCAGTGTCTTTCCTCGTTCTTCGTGCCATTTCATCTTCATATCCTTTCATTTCATTTATTCCTTATTTCTTTTCAGTCTGTTCCATTAGCAGTTGCAGCAGTAACAAATGCCCCTACCATTTGAAACAATTCTAGTAAGCGTGGATCCCGTCGGGTACGACGGACGATCTGGGGTGCTGATACCTTCCCAGTTTATAACCGACTCCCTTACCCTTTCTCTTTGGTTAGCGAGACCCTATTTTCTCCTTTTTTCCAGGTTTGTGCATCATTACCTTTCTTTCAGGATAAAAATGTATGACTGGCGACTCTTCCTTTTCTGCGCCACTTTTGCGTTTGTACCAGGATGGAAATCCTAGGAGCGACACGAACGTTTGGACGGATTGATCAGAATAATAACCTCTACCCATAGTTTTTAGTGTAATTCGACTCCTAAATCCTTTTTTGAAAGAGAGGTAATAAAACGAACAACCAATCACCTGTAGTAGGTCGAACTATGAAGCTCTGACTTTCCCATTGTATGAGGGAATACGTAGGCACGAGGATCTCAATCATTGCCGAGCACCTTAGGATCAATAAACCCTTAGTTTAGCAAGTAACCCATAAGCATATACATTCCTTCTCGCGTGACAACTTAGATGGTTCCCATCGAGTACGATTGATGTAGGGGGTGCTAATACCTTCCCCTTGCATAACCGACTTCTGAACCCCGAAAATGGTTGCGATGACCTTTGTTTTATCTCTTCTTGGTGGTTTTATCTATATTCACCCTTTACCTCTTTGGGAATAAACAAAAATAGGTGGCGACTCTCATGTCAGCCTAGCCGCGTTCGCGTTCGCGTTCGCGAGGATCGTATTTTTCAAGGTACGACAACATGCAACAAAATTCCACACAATCACCAAAATATCCCTCACGCAACTTAAGAGATTAATCGTCTAGTTACATTCACCTAAGTTTCATTATTAATCAAAGTCTCATCATTAATCCTCAATTAATTAAATCCTACGGTCTACATTAATGCCTCAGATCGAGAGAATCAACATCGTATGCAAAATCGGGACAGAAATCGTGAAACGCCAAAATTTGTACCACAAGCCTGGTCATACGCATATTTCCCAAGGCCATACGCATATGGACTAGCTCATACGCCCCCATATGCCCTTAATACACGTAATACTCACCTCTCACAGGCCAATATACATATAGCATCCTCATACGCGTATTGCCTTTCTTTTCTACGTGTAACTTACTGAAATGGGCAGATGGTCGTGCCAAAACACATTCCATACGCGTACCGCCCTCTTGTTACGCGTAATGCCCTACTTCTAAGCAACTACATACGTGTAATGCACATGTGTTACGCGTATTTACAGAATTTCACCAATTTTCATGTTTTCTCATTAATTCTGCATCTTTTTCCTATGATTCTCGTATCCACACTTCATACCAATTCTAAGAAGGTTTCTACACAGATTTTACACTCTTAATCATGTTATTCTTTCATTTATTGTTACTAAATTCAGTTCTATCAGTTCTAGATCTAAACTTGTAACTCTCCTTCTACAACAATATGAAATATGTACAAGTAATGCAACATATAGAACAACAACAATATTCCACACCAAAGATCAAGAAGATCAGATCGAATCCACAACAACAGTCATGCAAATAACAAATTCATCATATAACATTATACACAGAAAAATCCTACGAGGGAAATGACCCCTCACTACCCCATCATGTTAATATCACCTAATAAGAATCCCTTTCTCCCCTTACCTCGAATCTTGATGAAAACTTCTGCGAATTTGGTGAGATTTCCCTAGTTGTTCTTCCTTTTCCTAACTCTCCCTTGGTTTCTCCAAAAATTATTATGACTAATTCTCACTAATTTTTTGATTAAGTTATTATTTTCTTAATACTCTCACCATAATACCTTTACTAATTCATCCCCATGACTTTTAATTAAAACAAAATAATAATAATAATCCTAATATTACTAATATTATTAACATGATAATAATAATAATAATACTAAAAATAATGTTTTATTGGACTTATTATTATTACCACACTCCCCAATATTACTAATTACACCATAAGTCTACCCGTCCCACTAGGACACTACACCAAAACATCAAGACACACGCCTTAAACAAGGCCAACAATGCACCAAAAATACACGACGAATAAATTATTAAATATGGAGTGTGTTTCACCCCAAAATTTTCCCTCCCACAGTCAAGACAATATCTCTCAAGACTTCTAAATGATCATAAGGTTCTCAAAACTCCCAAATGATCAAAAAGTGTGGAAGTTTCCCCAAACAATGCCTCATCCTAAGCAAAGTGTCCAAAATTAGGGTTTTGGGTTTCCTCAGGTTAAAATGACTTTCAAGGCTTCAATTGAGCTTCATGGCATCCCATATGACTTCAGGAATCCCTATGTCAAGTTTCAAAGCTTTCCCAAAGAGCTTGCCCAGTCAGATGATCAGATATGCAAAAATCAATCAAAGTAGTTAAAAAGTCAAACTAAGGTCAACTATGGTCAAATCAAAGTCAAACTTCAAGATTTTTTGCCAACATCAAGATTATGAAGTAAAATTCATCATTTTACCAAGGGTTGATCATGATTCATCAAGAAAGTTTCAGATCATCAAGAATCAGGAGTTTCTAAATTAGGATTTTCTTAAGAAAATTCAACTGAACTTTGACCAGCCATAAATTTCACATACTTCATCATAAATTTCCCACCCAAAGCTCATTTTGAAGTAAATTGAATTCTCTACAACTTTGTGTCTCACAAGCCAAGCCTAAAAATGCTTCATTTGGAAGGTATGAGCTAAAACATTATAGGTCATTTTAAAAGTCAACAAAAGGTCAACTTCTTCCAAAGAGCATAATTTGAAAATGGTAAAAGATATGGACATGAGACTAAAGATTTTTGTTAGAGGACTATTTAAGCTTTCCAAAATGTCCAAGAACACCTTCATAGCCTTAAAATTAAGGGATTTATGTCTTGTCAAAGTTGGGAGATTTTCAAGGGGTGTATGAAGCAAATAAGGTCTTAAATCCAAATATTTCCATATGGGCCTATTATTTTGCAACCCAATCTTAACAATAACATCAAGCACGACCCAATTTCAATTATTTCTGATTTTTATAATTTATTTATTATTTATTTGAATTTTATTCATTAAAATTCAAATTAAATCAAAATAAAATATAAAATTCAAATATTTGGATATGATTTTCGTTCTAGAAGCTCATAAACATTATTTAAAATTGATTAAGAGGTTCCAAATTCGTGCAAGGATCAATTTAGAAGAAAATAATTTGATTTTTTAACATTTAAAGTGATGAGATTTCTTCATGATGAAGGTATCCAAAAGCCCACAAGATCATCTGATTTTTTGACCTAATCTCATTCTTCTATAAGAATACAAGTTAACACAAGCATTAGGGGAGGAAAATTTGCAGAAAAGAGGCACATCCATATTTTAAAAAAAGTGAAGAAAACTCAAATTCGGATTCTAATCTAGAGATAATTTCAAGGCAAAACAAAGGTTCCAACACCTTCATAGATGTTCATTGAACAAGTTTACTCCCTTTGCATCATCAAAATCATGCCCATATGCCTTAACTGAACCGTCCTTGTTCTTGTTAATTTATTTTTTCGATTCTATATTTTTACGTGTTATTGACTAATTTTATTTATTGGTTCATGTTTGGTTTTAAGAATTATTGCTTTCTGGATAAATTTCTTAAAGCTTCATGGCCTAAAGCGGATTCCGCCATGGTTAGGGTTTTGGAGTTGAAATTAGGGGTTTGCGATTTAGCTTATATAAATGAATTATAATGACATAATCTAGTTGCTAATGGTGTGGGAATCATATATGTGTATTCAATTTTGCAAAATTTTACAGGTTTCATGGTTGTAGAAAAAACCTAGGAATTCCTATGAAAATGTGTTTGCTGGTAAATTCGCAGGTAAAAGCCTAAGTGAATTCGCAGGTAATTTGAGGAAGATAAAGTCTGAAGGCGCCAAATTCTGATTTTAAAAAGTGTTTTTATTTTATATATATTTGTTTGTATCATAATTTTCAGATGGCGTGTGTGGTCTGGTGGTTAAAGGTTTGGCTTATGAACAAAAGGGTGTGGGTTCGAATCTTGCCCCCAGCAAGTTTTTTTTATAACTCAGTTATTTTATTGGTTTTATTTTATATAGATTTTGTTTCATATTATAAACGTCAGTGCAGGCATAGCCCAGTGGATGGAGGTTGTTGGCCTGAAACTCAGGGTCGTGGGTTCAATACCTTCCCCCATCATTTTTGGTTCTTTTTCTTTCTTTTCTTTTATTTCTTTTATTAATTAACTTATTTAACTAACCATTAATTAAATTACTCCCAATCTTTATTAATTTGTAAATAACCTAGAAATATTTTTAACAACATTATTTTCTTTTTTTTTAATTAATTAAAATAATATTTTCTAAATAACCTTTCTTGTAATTAACCAATTATTTTTCTTTATAAGTAATACCTCTAGTTTCTTTTGTAAATAAAATCTAACTGACCATTTTTCTAATTGAATAATAATAATTCTAAAATCTTGTATATAATTAATTTATAAATAAACATATTAACTTAATAATTTAATATTTTCTATAATCTTTATTTATTTTGTAAATACTAACTTAATACTTTTTTTATATAACTCTTTTATTTTATATTTGGTATATTAATAATATTGTTTTCTTAATTATAATATAATAAGTAATTATTTTATTCTTTTATTATTACTAAATTATTTAAACTTATACTTTCTTAAATAACTTCTAAAAAATTATAATATGTCTAACCTAAAATAATTTCTTTTTAAATTCTAATCTTAATTATTATTATTACTTTATTATTATTATTATTGCTTTATTATATTTATTATTATTGTTGTATTACATTTACTATTCTTGCTTTATTATTATTATTGATTTATTATTCTTATCGTAATTTACTTTTATCCGATTATTTTGTATCTGCCCATAAGCCTTGTAATAATTTAGATTTTTTTTTGCTTCTTATTCTTTATTATAAACTGTGTGGTTAGTAAATAGGGTGTGAAAACATATTTGTGATTAATCTGATTTAGATAATTAATTTTAAAAAGATAAAATATCTGAAAAATAACACTCACACACGTAAGTCGATCATTGATCGCCATCTGCACTTCCTAGGGTATTCCTCTTGGTTGCCTTCTTTAAATGGTCAAGCCCCTCGAAAAATGGGGGTGTCTTA
This sequence comes from Lathyrus aphaca, assembly GCA_963966055.1. Lineage (NCBI taxonomy): Eukaryota > Viridiplantae > Streptophyta > Magnoliopsida > Fabales > Fabaceae > Lathyrus > Lathyrus aphaca. Next base: position 217,155,537 of record OZ014520.1, on the reverse strand, counting down.
AAAAGAAAAGTCCCTTTAAGAATAAATCATCATTGTCCCCTTAAAGAATTTAAAAGATCAAGTCCCTTCGAGGTTGCCTACGATAATGATCTTGTCCCTTCGAATAAATGATGATAGTCCCTACGAATTGCTAAAGACACCCTTAAGTTGCCTTCATTGACCATACGATGACCCTACGCCCGTCCCTTAAACAAATCCAAGGTAATGACTACATATTCCTTAATAATAGGGATAGTCTTAACCTTGAAATGACATATAAGAACATGAATGACTTAGTCTAGGGTAGGTATCTCATAGTTACTTGCTCACTCTTCAAAAATACTTTTCACACCTCACAATATTTTCAAATATTTTCAAACAAGGCTTTGTATACATCTATACGAGTATCATTACAAAGTACTTAGAAAATTTCTAATCACACACTACACTTTTCAAAAACATTTAAGTGAGCTAAGTAACTAAGAACTCATGGATAACCATGGATATAAAGGGTGCTAACACCTTCCCTTTATATAACCTACCCCCCGAACCCAAGTCTTTTCAAAACGGTATTTCCTGTTCTTTTATGTCCCTTCCTTATGGATAAAATAAAAGTTGGTGGCGACTCTTGCTATCCGCAACATGACTAAAAGTCAGTTCTCCCACCGTGTTACAGGGTGTTACACATTATATCGTCCTGCCACCTTCCTAGTCTCCAATTCACTCGAACGTTCGCCAATTATATGTAATGGTTGCTCTTATATTGAAATACTAGATTATTTATAATGACGTGTCCCAACCCATAATTATAGTAGAGAGAAAGTAAAAAATGATAAATCACATTCTCCAAAATATTATGGGAGGTAACTGCCTTCTTTGCATGCTCTTGGGAGGTAACTGCCTAAAGTTGAGAAACACATTCAATTTCATCCAAAAACATCAATATTCAAAATTACTCACACCATCTTGAATGAATTTGCTCTAACAAAACAAGAACCTTAAAAACTTCTAATAATCCTTAAATTATCATGTATTGCACTCTAGCAAATACAAAAAAAAAACATTTAAGTAATAATGAAACATTGGGATATTTAAAAAAAATCATTTCACTTTCTGTTAAAATAGAATAATTTATTTTTCTAGTCCTAATATATAGGAATCTGGCCATTACATTATGGTATATACATAACCCCTTTGTATTCTCTTTCATTAAGGTGAAATAATAATAATTCATTTCTTTCTTTTTTTTGAATATTTTTCTCTGTCATATGCATAACGATGCATATCTTAACATGGTATTAGTGAAGAATATCCTTCACACTTCATTTTCTTTCACTTTCCTAACATGTGTTAGTCCTATTCCCACTTTCTGATTTTTCACCCATGCGTCCTGATGATTTTGATCCTCTTACCATGGCGTGGGATCGCTGCAACACGATGGTCATGGCTTGGGTTACCAATTATGTTGAACCCGATATCGCTCAGAGCATTCTATGAATGGATACAACATCAAAAATATGGAATGAACTTCGCGATCGATACCACCAAGAAGACGTTTTCGCATTGCTGACATTCAAGAAGAGCTTTTCAATCTTAAGCAAGGAGATCTCACTATCACACAATTCTTCACCAACCTCAAAAAGCTTTGGCAAGAACTCAATAATTTTCATCCTCTACCCACATGTTCGTGCGCAGTTAAATGCTCCTGCAATCTTATTTCGACTATCAAATCTTACCGTGAAACTGATTATGTCATCCGCTTCTTGAAAGGTTTGAATGAACAATATATAACACCCTTTTACCCCACAACAAAATTATTCAATAAAATCAGAGTTTTCAACAAAAGGGTATCACATTTCTACATCCAACAAACATCAATAAAATCATCATTTTGTCATGTCCAGTAACACGGGTTACAACATGCATTCATAATTAAAACAAGCAACATTTTTCCGCAGCAGATCATCATTCAACAACTTAATTACTCAAATATAAAAATTCAAATGTTAATCCAAAACATCGTCAACTCAAGGTTAAAACAAACAAAACCAACAAATTATCAAGTGTTCCCGATGTTACATGACACAGAGCAGGACACCAACCAAAACTCTATAAACGACAAAAGACATACACTCCAAGCTACGTCCATGCACCAAGCTTATTCTTAAGTATCTGCAGGATGTCATAATAGACCCTCATCAAAGGCAGGCAGGGTGAGGAAATTCACATTCAATATAAATAATATAAAGAAGGAATTACAAGTCAACATGCATTAATAGATAAATCATTTCAAGTCTCACCCATATACAACAAAATCTATCACATCATCATATAAATACAAATGCAATCATGCTATGCCACCAAGAATGAAATTTAATCCTCATAGTATGCATATGGTACCGAATCATCATCATAAGGGCCATCAACCCTCCACAATGGAGCATAACATAAGCATCGTATCACTTCAATCCACACGATATAATTGAAGCTACCAATGGACCAAAGTCTCATCATAATTATGCCATGAATGCAAGACGCAATACAATCATATATCATCAAAACTCATCAACTATATCATCTGCATTCATCATCATTCCTCATTCATCATTCACACATCTAATACTTTACCTACTCATATCACCAATGTTACATATCATCATAATACAACATAAATCATTTAAACATCATTTCATCACAAATTCCTACACATTTAGCATATTACATCATGGTAGGAATTCACAACAACCTCATAGCAACTTAAGACAACAAAACAAGTCATTTCAAATCATTTTTAAGGATAAAACATTTTTCAAAAAGTGTCGCCAAGCGGGCACCGGGATCGCTAAGTGTGACGACGAATTAACGCAAAAAAACTTGTGATTTAAGTACGACTCTGTTGCGACAAAACTCATCAAAAATCATATTTTAACAACATAAAAACGCAGAATTCATTCATGTAGCCAACCACTATCATATATTCATCAACTACAATATCTAACATCATCATTTAGTCAAACTCTTCCAATAATCCTCCTAACCCTAAGATTTCCCTCAAAAAACCCTTTCTCATAAGACCTACCTCTACATTGTGAATATTGAGTAGAAAATACTCCCCATACCTTAGTTAATTTGAACTCTTTAAATCGCCTCTTGAAGAATCTCCAACCTAGCCTCCTTGGTTCCTCAAAGAAAATTTTCAAATCTCCAAAATACGTGTTATGAGAATCTTATCTCAATTCTCTTCTCTTAACCTTCACAAAAGACTAAACTACTCTCCAGACCTCTAACTCCCTTGTTTTATTTTAATAATAATATTTAGATAATATTCATAATTATTCTAATATCACTATCGAAATAAAATAATTCATCACCACAACACCACAATATACCACACAATACCATATATTAAAAAATAATTAAAAAATAATTAAATTACGAATTTCAGGGCGTTACAGCTCTCTCCCATTTTAAGAATTTTCGTCCTTGGAAATGTACCTGAAACAAACAGAGTCGGATATGACTCCTTCATCTGATCTTCATGTTCCCAAGTCCAACTTTCACCTATTGGTCCACCCCATAATAACTTTAATAAGGCAATCTTTTTTCCTCGTAACTGCTTCATTTCTTGGTCATCTATCTGCAATGGTAATGCCTCAACAGTCAGATTATCTCTTACATATACATTATCCATATGAATCACATGCGATGGATCACACACATACTTCCTCAATTGAGACACATGAAACACATCATGCAAATTCACAAGCGATGGTGGTAACTCATTCCGATATGCTACCGCTCCGATCCTTTGCAAAATCGGATACAGACCAACAAAACATGGAGTGAGCCACCAGTCACCGGAGTAAATCTCAATAACACATGGTCTCCCTCTTGGAAATTAAGAGATTTCCTCCTTTTATCATGATAACTCTTCTGTCGACTCTGAGAAGCCTTCATTTTTTCTTGTATCATCTTAATCTGCTCAATTATATCCTGCACAATCTCATGTCCAAGCACTGCACTCTCGTCTGATTCATACCAACACAAGGGATTCTGACATCGTCTACCATACAATGTTTCATACGGTGCCATTTGTTGCACCCCAAAATTTGCCCTCCAGAAGACAAGACATTGTGTACTAAGAGGTTCACAAAGTTCACAAGGTTCACAAGACATCTCATGAGGTTCACAAGGTTCACAAAGTCCACAATTAGTCAGAAAATTTGACAATTCCCTCAGACAATGCATCCTCCTAAGCAAGGCATCCTAAACTAGGGTTTTGACTTTCATCAGGCTAAATAGACTTCCAAGACTTCAAGTGAGCTTCATAGCATCCTATATGTGTTCAAGAATCCCCATGTCAAGTTTCAAGACTTTTCCCAAAGGTTTGCTCAATCAGAATCAGGAGTTTCTAAATTAGGGTTTTCATAGGAAAAGTCAACTGAACTTTGACCAGCCATAACTTTCACATGCTTCATCAAAAAATTTCCATCCAAAGCTCATTATGAAGGAAATTGAATTCTCTACAACTTTGTGTCTCACAAGCCAAGCTCAAAAATGCTTCATTTGGAAGGTATGAGCTAAGACATTATAGGTCCTTTTAAAAGTCAACAAAAAGTCAACAACTTCTAAAGAGCATAACTTGAGAATGGTAAAAGATATGGACATGAGACCAAAGAGGTTGGTTAGAGGACTCTTTAAGCTTTCCAAAATGTCCAAGAACACCTTCATAGCATTAAAATTGAAGGATTTGTGCCCTTGAAAAGTTGGGAAATATTTGGGAAGTTTATGAAGCAAATAAGGCCTTAAAACCAATTTTTGCTAAATGAACCCACCAAATTGCCATCCAATCTTTACAATATCACCAAGCACGACCAACCCACACCTTTTCTGATTTTTTACATTTTATTTAATATTTATTTGAATTTTATTCATTAAAATACAAATTAAATTAAAATAAAATATGAAAGTCATATATTTGAAAGAGATTTAGATTCTAGAAGGTCTTAATGTTCATTTAAAGGTGATTGGTACCATATAACTTCAGATCATACAAATATAGTAAGGTAAAATCAAAGAAATTCAAGTTTTAATGACAAATCTTTTTCAATCTCATAAGGTCCAAAAGTCTAAAGGATTGGTTGATTTCTTGACCTAATTTCATTATGTGATATATATACAACATTAAGCCAAGCAAGAGACACGGATTCAGAGCCTCAAGAACACATTGCAAACTTCAAATTTCATCCAAAAAACCAAATTCGGATTTCAAGCTAGAGGTGATTTCAAAGTGTTCTAAAGGTTGCAATGCATTCTATGATGTTTATTGAACATGTCTGGATCATTTTCATCATCCAAAACACTACATAGACCTCTAACCGAATCATCATATTCCATTAAAACTTAATTTTTCGATTTATCATGTTTATGCCTTCTAACTTGTTTTTGATTGTTGATTGTTGTTTAGAATAGTTCTTAGATCGATTCTGGATATTTTATTGTGAAATTCGAAGCCACAATCCCCATATGCCATGGTTAGGGTTCGCAAGCTCCGAATTGGGAATGGTGGTCTACATGCGATTTCGTCTCAAATTAATGGGATAATTGGACCCTAGACACTCCATATGATTGATCTTTGGTGTTGGAATGAATTTATTTCTTGTCTAGCGTGGTTTTTGATTTCCAGGTTTTGTAGTGACGCTGAAAAACCGTCACTAAAAGCTTTAGTGACGGACAAACCGTAGGTAAAGCCTAATGCGACGGACAGAGCTAGGAGATGAAGTTTGGCGCGTTTCTGGAATTTGAAATTCTTGTTTAAAATATATTTTTTGCCTCAGGATAAATAACATCAAGACGCTGATGGCCCAGTGGTAGCAGCGCACGCTTGTGATGTACAAAACCTGGGTTCGATCCCCAGGTTATTCTTTTTTGCTTAAAAATTCGTTTATTTTGCAGGTTAATCATAAAACGATTCTTACCCAAACCATATCACCTGCGCATGCCTGGCCTGGTGGCAGCCTTGTTGGTCCAAGGGTGGAAAGGCCTAGGGCGTGGGTTCGATCCCTGCCCCAGGTAAGTTTTGTTTTCTTATTTTGTTTTCTTATTTATTTGTTTTAAATTAATTCAAATTATATTTTTCATATAAAAAAAAATTATTTTAATAATAATATGTGAATATATGTATATACATAATTTCATGTGTTCTAAAAAATCCTTAATTTATTTTCTACAACTTTAATATTAGTTTATATTTAAATTAAAATCTGTATATATTATTATTATATATTTATTTTTGTAAATAATCAAATTAATATTGTAATTTAAATTATAAACCCTAATTTTATCTTTAAAATTTCTAACCCTAATTCTATTTTCTAAAATATGTAACCCTAATTTCTAATCTTAATTTTTATTTAACTTAAATATTAAACTTAATAAATTTTTCTAATATATGTAAGTAAATAATTAATCATGTTTTTTTATTTATTCTATAGTTTATTACTATTATTCATATTATTTTATTTTCATCTCAAAAATCCTTCAAATTTGTTTATTTAATCTAAAAATATTCTCTTAATTTGTATATATTTTTTATATTTGTACTAACCTTTTCTTCTTATAGTTATTTTATCACTAACTTTTTATTTATTGCTTATATTTATTATTTAATTATTTTTATTATAATGTAACTGCAAAAGCTTTGTAATAGTCGTAGTTTTTTATCGTTTATTTGTTTATAAATATTCTTGCCATGGTTAGTAACTATAGGGAGTGATAACATGTTTGTACTTTAAAATTAATTTAGAATCACTAATTTAATAAGATAAATATATGAATATGGACACTCACACACGTAAGTCGATCTTTGATCGCCATCTCTCACTTTCTAAGGTTATCCCTCATGTTGCCTAACTATAAGGTCAAGTAAGGTGTCTTAAAGCAAAGTCCCTTTCATAAAATATCATCAAGTCCCTTTTAAGATTATAAGATCAAGTCCCTTCGATGTTGCCTACGGTAAATGATCTTGTCCCTTCGAATAAAAGATGATAAATCCCTTCGTATTGCTAAGACACCTTACAGTTGCCTAAACGCAGATGACCTTTCACATGTCCCTTATAACATCCAAGGTAATGACTACCTATTCCTTAATAATAGGGATAGTCTTACCATTGAAAGAACATACGAGAACAGTAAAGATTTAGCATAGGGTAGGTTCCTCTTAAGTACTTGCTCACTTTTCTTCAAAATACTTCATTACACATCACATTTTAAACAATTTTCAAAAACAAAGTCTTTATATACATCCATACAAGGATCATTATAAAGTACTTAGAAAATTTTTAATCACACACTACACCTTTTTCAAAAACAATTTAAAGTGAGCTAAGTAACTAAGAGCCCATGGATAACCATGGATATAAAGGATGCTAACACCTTCCCTTTATATAACCTACCCCCCGAACTCAAAATCTTTTTAAGGTCTTTCCTGTTCTTTTATGCCCTTTCCTTTTGGATAAAATAAAAGTCGGTGGCGACTCTTGCTATCCGCAACATTTAACTAAAGTCAGTTCTCCCACCGTGTTACAGAACTGGTGACTCTGCTGGGGACTTAATAAAAGAGGGGTACCCTTAGGAATTAGATCACTTTAAAATTGTTTGCCTTGTTTGCTTTATACTTATCTGTTGGGTGCTCTTATGTGTGAAAGATCCTAACCCGGATCTAGTGTACCTTAGGTAAATGGCAATAGACCAAGGAAAATGTACGACGTATACCGATATGGTTGATCTGGTGGCCATAGTTAGTGTGACTTCTTGGTTGGTGCTTATGTTCCTTAAGTAAAGTTGAGGATAATATGAGGCTGCCATATGTTGTCAATACACTAACTAACTTTTAGAACCTTAGTCATCCCATCTTGGCCTTTAGAAAGTAGTGAGATAGCCGGCTTTGGTGAAGACTGAAGTTGGTTGATACTCGATACTACGCTCATTGGGATTCTAAACTTGGAGGGTTTTGGTTGGCAAGTAAGTTGCCTACTGAACAACCACCCTTGTGAAGGATCAATGATATTGAGATCCCTTAGAACCTGGTTACTTTATAGGACAGGATGAACCATCTAAACTTCAGGGGAGGGTACTTACCTTTAAACCTCATGCAAGCCTTCAAACCTAGGGCTATTGTGTGACTTGTTTGTGTGTGCCACATGTTTGTGATTGAGCATAACGTCATAGTATCATCATGCATCATAAGCATAGCATTTTCACTAACCATTTCAAGGACCAAAGGATTTATCTTTGTTCTTTGTTGCAGGTCATGGCTTCTGCTCGTAGGAATACTATCCGGATCAACTTTGTTGGAATACCTCCTAAGCTTAAGGAGTTGGTCTCTCAAGTTTCTGAAAACTCCCAATTCATCAAGAAGCATGGTCACCTACTGGATCTAGTCACTTCAGGGTTCAATGAAGACATGATGAGTGTCCTGTTTTAGTTCTTTGACCCTAAACATCATTGCTTCACATTCCCCGACTATCAGCTGGTTCCTACAATGGAAGAGTTCTCCAAGCTACTGGGTATACCTATCCTTGATCAGAAACCTTTCACATGATTAGAAAAAGAGCCTAAACCTGAGGTTATTGCTGCAGCCTTACATTTGAAGAAATCAGACATTGTCCTAGAAACGAGAAGCGGAGTTAATGGTATTCTTGCTAAGGTATTGATAGAGAAAGCTCAGGTATTCTTGAAGGCTATGAGTTATGATGCCCTTGAGGAGATCTTGGCCTTATTAATCTATGACCTAGTGTTGTTCCCTAATCCAGACCAGTTCATAGACGTACACGCCATCAACATATTTCTGACTCATAATCCAGTGCCTACATTACTTGGAGACATCTTACACTCTCTCCATACCCGTACTACAAAGGCACGAGGAACTCTGATGTGTTGTATACCTTTGCTATCTAGGTGGTTTATTTCTCACCTTCCTCGATCAGTGATGAAGAATGAACAAGGATTCAGGTGGTCCAAGAGGATCATGTCACTTTCTCATTCAGATATTCATTGGTGCTCTAGATCTATGGAGAATGTTACTATCATTGACCGTTGTGGGGAGTTCCCTAATGTGCCACTCCTTGGCATAAGAGGGGGCATTACCTACAATCCTTTCTTAGCTCTACGTCAGTTTGCTCGGAGTGATGGTCCTTATGATATGCTTATTCAGGGTATTATGTTCGACTACGACAAAGATCTTCAAGGTTACCATCAAAGGTTCATACGAGCATGAGGTAAAGTGAACAAGGTTGACAGCAAGACTCTGGAACCCAAGTACACCATTCCTATGGAACCTTATCTCAGATGTGTGCGATCTCGTGCTCAGACTCTTATGATGCCATATCCTGCTATCCTGCCAGTTACCATGGAGCATGTTGCTGAAGGAGATACTTCTTATATCATTCTTCACCCAGACATGCCCACTGACATGGAGGAGTTACAGAGGTCCTGGATCCAGTTGAAGGAGCAAATAGATAATTTTGAGACTCATTACAAAGCAAGTCAAGAAAGAATTTTGGAGCTAACAAAACAACTTCACGAGGAGCGGAATCTCAACTCATACCTCAACACAAAGAGGAAACGTCCATGGGAGACTTAAAACCCCATCTTTTGTATTCATTTCATTTTTATTGTAAGCCCAAGGGGCAAACAAATTTATTACTAATAAAAGTTTACTTTTTGGTTGTTTAAACAAATTTAAATCCTGTGGTCCTTGAAAACATTGCATACGCATTTATACACCATATCACTGCATCACAGGTTTCTTATATACAGGTATCTTATCTTCTCGCTGTTTTTTTCAGCAGAAATGGCTCTTGAACAGACTGTCAAAGATCTCCAGGCTCAGAATGCACAATTCTAAGAGTTGATTCTGAACTTGTCCAAGGGACAAGATGAGTTGAAGACACTGATGGCTAAGAAGACTAAGAAGGCTAGAAGATCAGGAGGCCTTATCAATCTGGGAAGAAGGTTCAAAGGTCCTGTCAAGATAAAGGAACAGGTTGAAGATTATGAGTCTGAGGATTCTGAGAAAGAGGGAGGCAATCTCCATAACACTGTGGGAGATTCTGATTCTGAAGCAAATTATTATCATGATCCTAATGAAGATAAGTTCAAGATGCTGGTGGATAGAATGAATGCTATGGAGTTACAAAAATCTTCTGGGCTGGATTTTGAAGATCTGAGTTTAATATCTGGAGTGGTTATACCTATTGGTTTCAAGGTTCCTACTTTTATGGTGTACGATGGTGTTTCATGTCCCAAGCTGCATCTAAGGTCCTATGTCCGGAGGATTCAACCACATACTGCTGATAAGAAGTTATGGATTCATTTCTTCCAAGAGAGCTTGTCTGGGGCTCAACTGGAATGGTACTATCAACTGGAAAGTGTCAATATTCGGGATTGGAATGATCTTGCTGAGGCCTTCTACAGGCAATACCAATACAATGCTGATTTAGCACCTACTCGCATGCAGCTCCAAAGCATGTCCATGGGTGCTAAGGAGAATTTCAAGGAGTATGCCCAAAAATGGAGAGACCTGGCTGGCAGAGTTCAACCTCCTCTGACTGACAGGGAACTAGTAGATATGTTTATGAGTACACTGAGTGGTCCATTCTATAGTCACCTCATTGGAAGCTCATCATCTGGTTTCACTGAGCTGATAATGACTGGAGAGCGTGTGGAGAGTGGTATAAGAAGTGGTAAGATACAGGTAGGTGCCTCTTCATCGAGCACTGCAAAGAACCCCCCTAGTGGAAAGAAGGAGTCTAATGTTGTGTACGGTCAACCTGGTCGTAACAGAAGTCACCAATCTGTGGGAGCAGTTCACATTTCTAATCCTACTCCTGCAACACCAGAGCCACCACAAAACCATCAACCAAAGCCTAGAAGACAATTTACCAAGATCAACATGTCACTGGCCCAAGCCTTGCAACACATGTTGAAAGGGGAACTCATTACTTTGAAGGATCCTCCTCAGAATCCTAATACTTCCTCTCCTTGGTACAATCCTAATGCACGATGTGCTTATCATTCTAATTGTCCGGGACATGATACCAACAACTGCTGGATATTGAAAAACAAGATTCAAGATATGATTGAAGCTGGAGAGATTGAATTTGACCCTCCTGGGACTCCAAATGTGATTACTGCTCCCATGCCCAATCATGAGAAAACTGTTAATGCCATTGATGAAGTTTCATATATTTCCTCAGTTGCAGATGTGACTACTCCATTATCCATTATCAAGAAGAAGTTGGTACAGGCTGGATTCTTTCCAGGTTGTAATGAAGATTGTTTTTATTGTGCCTACAAACCTGACAGTTGCTGAAAGTTGAAAGATGGTATTCAACACCTCATGGACAATTACACTATATTATTTGAGAGGACACCTTCTGTGGAAAGTATGGTTGAACATCTAACTCGAGGTACAAAGGTTGAAGATGTGGACATGGTTGATAAAGTTCCAGTGAAGATTACCTCCAAAGGCCCTGTCAAGATCACTTCCAAGGGACCTATCAAGATTACTGCTGAAGGTCTGGTGAAGACTGTTGCTGAAGCTAGAGTGGCTCCCATGATTATTACCACTCCTGGCCCTATTCCGTATACTTCTGATAAAGCTATACCCTGGAATTACGGTTCCGATGTTTATATCCATGGTGTTAAGCAGGAACCTTTAGCTGATACTACTGATGATAACCTTGATGTTGATAATATTGCTGGATCTAGTAAGATCACCAGAAGTGGAAGAATTTTCTCTCCTCCGGCTACCTCAAAAAATACAGTTACTCCAACTACTACCTCCACTTCTGAGCCAAATGCTGATGCTCGGGGCAAAAGTCTTGTGGTTGAACCTGTACAAGCTGAGGCACCGACTGCTGAGAATCTTTCTAAACAGATGGAAGAAGTGCTGAAGATCATTCGCAAGAGTGATTATGATATTGTTAACCAGTTGGGGCATACTCCCTCCAAAATTTCCATGTTGTCTTTGTTGTTGTGTTCTGAGGCTCATGCTAAAGCCTTAATTAAGTTCCTTAAGACTGCTCATGTGCCAAATGAGATTTCTGTGGATCAATTTGAGAATTGTGTTGCACATCTGACTTATGATAATGGGTTAGGTTTTTCTGATGCTGACTTGACTCCTGCCAAAAGAAACCATAACAGAGCTTTACACATCTCTATTGAATGTAGGGGCACTACCCTATCTCATGTGTTGATAGATAATGGTTCTTCACTGAATGTACTTCCCAAAGAGGTTCTGAACAAGCTCAGTCCTGAAGATGTTGTGTTGAGACCAAGTAATATAGTGATGAGGGCCTTTGATGGTTCAAGAAGAGTGGTGCATGGAGAAACAGATCTCCCAATCAAAGTAGGCTCTCAAGTCTTCAATTCTACCTTCTATGTAATGGATATTCGTCCGGCGTACTCCTGTTTGCTTGGGCGCCCCTGGATCCACGGGGCAGGTGCTGTGACCTCCACTCTACACCAGAAGTTGAGATACCCAGTAAAGGGAAAGGTCGTCACTGTTTACGGAGAGGAAGAATATATGATCAGTCATGTGAATACATTTAAGTATGTTGAAGTAGAAGGTGAATATGTTGAGACACCTTGCCAGACATTTGAAGTAGTTCCCTGGGTTGTTCTTGTTGCTGAAGCCCCTCCTGTTGTTAAAAGAGTTCCTGTGGTTACCATAGTACCTCCTACAATGGCCTCCCTCAAAGATGCCAGAGCTGTGGTTGAAGAAGGTGGTTGTACTATTTGGGGTCAGCTTCCTGACATTCCTTACAAGTCTGACAAGTTTGGTTTGGGTTTCACTGCAGAGTCCCAGAAGGTTGTTCGTCGTGCTCGTGTTGTTCGTATCACCAATCAAGGGGTCATGAGAGATCAGATCAATGTTGTGGGTGACTATGGTGAAGACTACGACCTGGATGCTTGGATCTTTCCTACTGTGGGTGATGGGCTCAACAATTGGAAGGCTGAAGACGTTATTCCTATCTCCTTTAGTCAGGAGTAAATACTACTACTGCGTTGTTATTTTTAAGTTTGTAATTTTGACCAATTAAACTTTTAATCCTTGTGTCTTACCCGGGGCACAATGGTATGCTTGTTACGGGATGTCATTTCATTTGCATACTTCATTCAATAAAAATCAATGGACGTTTCGTTTTCGTAAATATTATGCTCCTTGTCTTTTTTTTATTTTATTTTTATTTTATCAGCTATGTGTTCTTACACACACCCACATCACTAAAATGCAGATCATCATCCACTCTGGATCCTGTTGATAACAGTTCTACTATTGCCAATTATAATTTCGAGAATCCGATCTATCAAGCTGAAGATGGAAAGGAGGAAGATTGCGAAGTACCTGTAGAGCTTGCTAGGTTGTTACAACAAGAAGAGAAAGCTATACAGCCACATGAAGAGCCAATCAAAGTTGTGAATCTGGTAACTGAAGAAAACAGGAAAGAGGTCAAGATAGGGGCTGAATTAGAAGATAGTGTTAAGAGCAGATTAATTCAGATGTTACGTGATTATGTGGAGATCTTTGCTTGGTCCTATGAAGATATGCCAGGGTTGGATACAGACATTGTGGTTCACCGCTTACCAGTAAAAGAAGATTGTCGTCCAAAGAAGCAGAAGGTTCGTCGCATGCGTCCTGAAATGTCAGAGAAGATTAAAGCAGAGGTGATGAAACAGTTTGATGTAGGTTTCTTAGCTGTGACTTCTTATCCTCAATGGGTTGCAAATGTGGTACTGGTACCTAAGAAAGATGGTAAGGTACGCATGTGTGTAGATTACAGGGATTTGAACAAGGCCAGCCCCAAAGATGACTTTCCACTTCCTCATATTGATGTTCTGGTAGACAACACTGCTCATCATAAAATATTCTCTTTCATGGATGGTTTCTCTGGTTACAATCAAATCAAGATGGCACCTGAAGATATGGAGAAGACTACATTTATTACACAGTGGGGCACTTTTTGTTATAAAGTGATGCCATTTGGTTTGAAGAATGCCGGGGCAACATATCAGCGTGCTATGGTGGCTTTGTTTCACGATATGATTCATCATGAGATAGAGGTATATGTGGATGATATGATAGCCAGGTCCCAGAATGAAGAGCAACACCTTGATCATCTGTATAAGTTGTTTAAGAGGTTGAAGAAATACAAGTTGAGATTGAACCCAAACAAATGTACTTTTGGAGTTAGATCTGGTAAACTCCTGGGTTTCATTGTCAGTGGAAAAGGTATTAAAGTGGATCCTGCAAAAGTGAAAGCTATACAAGAGATGTCAGCTCCCCGTACTGAGAAAGAAGTTAGAGGCTTCTTGGGATGATTGAATTACATTGCAAGATTTATTTCCCAATTAACCGCTACCTGTGAGCCAATCTTACAGTTGTTGAAGAAAGATCAGGTAATGGAGTGGAATGATGAATTTCAGACAGCCTTTGATGAAATCAAGAGATATCTTCTAGAACCTCCAATCTTGATGCCACCAGTTGATGGAAGACCCTTGATTATGTACTTAATAGTATTAGACAACTCAATGGGGTGTGTATTGGGGCAACATGACGAGTCTGGTCGAAAAGAGCAGGCAATATACTACCTTAGCAAAAAGTTTACCGACTGTGAACCAAGATATTCACTGCTCGAGAAAACTTGCTGCGCTTTGGCATGGGCTGCTCGCCGACTAAGACAATACATGTTGACTCATACTACCTTGTTGATTTCAAAGATGGATCCAATCAAGTACATATTCGAGAAACCTGCTCTCTCCGGACGAATAGCAAGATGGCAAATGATCTTAACAGAATATGACATACAGTATACTACTCAGAAGGCCATTAAAGGAAGTGTAGTAGCTGATCATTTGGCTCATCAAGCAGTGGATGATTATCAGTCAATGAGTTTTGAGTTCCCTGATGAAGACATTATGATTATTACCAAAGAACCTGGACAATATGACGGACCTGAACAAGGATCCCGGTGGACTATGGTTTTTGATGGAGCTTCTAATGCACTTGGTAATGGTGTTGGTGTTGTGATCATTTCCCCTGAAGGCTGTCATACCCCAATTACTGCAAGACTTTATTTCTATTGTATCAATAACATGGCTGAGTATGAGGCATGTATCCTGGGTATCAAAGCTGCCATTGATATGAAGATTCAGTTCCTGGATGTATATGGAGATTCAACCCTGGTAGTAAGTCAGATTAAAGGAAATTGGGATACCAAGCATGAAAATCTCATCCCCTACAGAGAGCTTGTGTTGTCTTTGATCCCATATTTTGAAGAGATTACATTTGGACATATTCCACGAAGAGAAAATCAGTTGGCAGATGCATTAGCCACCATGGCATCTATGTTTGAGATTAGCTGGGATGATGAAGCTCCCAAAATTACTATTGATAGATTTGAGAAGCCTGCATACTGCAATGAGATTGACACTGAAGAAGCAGAGGGGAATCCTTAGTTCTATGAAGTGAAGAGATATCTTGAAGCTCAGGAGTTCCCTGAAGGGGCATCTATTAAGGATAAGAAGTTTCTAAGGAGGTTTTCTGCCAAGTTCTTCTTAAGTAATGGAATTTTGTACAAGCGTAATCATGATTCAACTTTGCTTCGTTGTGTGGATAAGAAGGAAGCAACAGAGATTATGGAAGACATGCATGATGGGATCTTTGGCACTCATTCTAGTGGTCATACCATGGCAAAGAAGATATTGAGAGCAGGTTACTTTGGTCTACCATGGAAGCTGACTGCTATCAACATTCCAGAACATGTCACAAGTGTCAAATATATGCTGATAAAGTGCATATACCTCCAGCTCCATTGAATGTGTTGACTGCTCCTTGGCCTTTTGCCATGTGGGGCATTGATATGATTGGTGAGATCAAGCCTACTGCTTCTAATGGGCATCGTTTCATCCTGGTTGCTATTGATTACTTTACTAAGTGGGTGGAGGTAGCTTCATTTGCATCTGTTACTAAGAATGTGGTGGCTCGATTCATTAAGAATAATCTTGTATGTAGGTATGGCATCCCTGAGAGGATTATTACTGATAATGGCTCTAATCTGAACAACACTATGATTACTGATCTCTGCACGCAGTTCAAGATTAAGCATCACAACTCTTCTCTGTATCGTCCGAAGATGAATGGGGTAGTAGAAGCTGCTAATAAGAACATTAAGAAGAATCTACAGAAGATGACTATTACTTATAAAGATTGGCACGAGATGTTACAATTTTCTCTTCATGGCTATCGTACTACAATACGTACTTCAACAGGGGCAACCCCATTCTCCTTAGTCTATGGTATGGAAGCAGTTCTGCCTATTGAAGTTCAAATACCCTCCTTAAGAATCATGAAGGATGCAGGCTTGGATGAAGATGAGTGGATTCAGACTCGACTCGACCAGATAAATTTGATTGATGAGAAGAGGTTGGCAGTTGTTTGTCATGGTCAGATGTACCAGAAACGGATGATCAAAGCTTTTAATAAGAAGGTTAAGCCAAAGGTATATCAAGCTGGTGACTTGGTAATCAAGCGTATTATACTACCACAGGGTGATCCTAGGGGCAAGTGGACTCCTACATATGAAGCGCCATTTGTGGTTAAAACAGTATTCTCAGGAGGTGCCATGATGCTTACTACTATGGATGGTGAAGACTTTCCACAGCCTGTAAACGCAGACATAGTTAAAAAATACTACGCATAAAAGGAGACCTGCTAGGTTGACTGGCCTAGGCAAAAATAAGGGCATCCCGGCGAACCAAAAGGGTTTGGGCAAAAATTAGGGATATATATATAAAATGTACACCCGGCAAGTCGAAAACCTGAAAAGGCGGCTTGAGCAAAAAAGGGTATCCCGGTGGATTGAAAACCTGAAAGGGCAATCCAGGCAAAAGTTAAGGATTAAAGCGTATGACTATGTCTCGTTTGGATCACCCAGTTGTGCTACTTAACCCAAGTTCGAACAGATAAAGATCAATCCAAACGTTTTCGTCTCAACAACAGAAGATGAGATACTTGAAGATAATGACAATAGTAGAATTGAAACTCAATAGGATTATTTCTCACATAGCTGATTTCTTTGTTTTGTAAAAATTTTACGACGAATTCCTCTTACTAGGATTTCTGTCCCCTTGTACAAACTTGCCTATGTATAGGTCACTTTGTGATATAAATAAAATATCATCTTTGAATCCAGATTTACTTTTACCCTATTTACATAAGCGGAACGTCCATTGGTTGTATTTGAATGTATGTGTGCTTTTGAATATGATTGATGTTTACCAGAAATGCATGAAAATGCAGTAATAGTATTTACTAAGGACGAACGAAGGTAGGAATTCAACGAAGCTTCGCCGGTTCATCCTCACAAGACAACTACAAATCCCCAGTAAAACAAATGTATCTTTATAGATATTTCGAGTTACATCTCCCCTTGAATTTATGTCCATCTCTTTCAATAGAAGTACGACGAACGAAGACGGGAGGTTATAAATACTATACTATCAAACAAGACGGGAACGAGTTCCTCATATTCTTCAACAACGACTCGGGATTTATTTTCCCTAGCCAGCAGTTGTTATACAAAGATATCCGGACGCTTCAGGCTGCATGATTCATACATACATCATCTACATCATACCATAGCATATTCATAAATGCATAATACATTTACTTAAGTATATCATGCCATACATGCATACATATTACATAAACTAACATTTTCCTTGCAGGATAGTTATATACAGATAAAGCAACATCAACAATCCACAACAGGTCAGAAATGATCTATACATTACTCAAAATGTCCTCGGATAGTAGGCAAACGGTTTGTACAAAGATCCATTCCCTAGTCCAGGATATTTTCAGGAGACTTGATCCTGACACTCTTTTGTCCTCGGAGAGTAGGCAAACGGTCTGTACAAAGATCCATTCCCTAATCCAGGATATTTTCAGGAGATTCAATCCTGACGCTTTTTTTTTCTCGGAGAGTAGGCAAACGGTCTGTACAAAGATCCATTCCCTAGTCCAAGATATTTTCAGAAGATTTAATCTATTTGTTCTTGGATATTAGGCAAACGGTCTATATGAAGATCTATTCCCTAGTCCAGGATATTTTCAGAGGATTTAATCTATTTGTTCTTGGATAGTAGGAAAACGGTCTGTACAAAGATCCATTCCCTAGTCCAAGATATTTTCAGAAGATTTAATCTATTTGTTCTTGAATAGTAGGCAAACGATCTGTACAAAGATCCATTCCCTAATCCAGGATATATTCAGGAGATTTAATCCTGACACTCTTTTTGTCTTCGGATATTAGGCAAACGATCTGTACAAAGATCCATTCCCTAGTTCAAGATATTTTCAGAAGAATTAATCCTGATATTCTTTTGTCCTTGGAGAGTAGGCAAACGGTCTGTACAAAGATCCATTCCCTAATCCAAGATATTTACAGAAGAGATAATCGTCACGAAGATTTATTTCTACTGGTCTATTCAACAATTCAAACCATGTTGCATAAATGATTCAGAGACGGCCTATACGAAGACCTAGTACTGATATCCAGTATCAACATCAAGATATTATCATCTCCTGATATTATGGATGGCATCTATAAGCCCATTTCCAGTTATTCCAAGGGGCATCTTCAAGCCCACTCAAGCATATACAATTAATCATCAGTGTTACTTTATGCACCAGCGAGTGCAAATTTTTGGGCTTTTGTGTTCAATCCCCTTCAACCTTCCAGGTCACGACTGGTACATATACCAATCTAACCCCTCAGGTTTCAGAAAATTGAACAGGGGCAGTTGTTGCACCCCAAAATTTGCCCTCCACAAGACAAGAAATTGTGTACTAAGAGGTTCACAAGACATCTCATGAGGTTCACAAGGTTCACAAAGTCCACAATTAGTCAAAAAATTTGACAATTCCCTCAGACAATGCATCCTTTTAAGCAAGGCATCCTAAACTAGGGTTTTGACTTTCATCAGGCTAAATGGACTTCCAAGACTTCAAGTGAGCTTCATATCATCCTATATGTGTTCAAGAATCCCCATGCCAAGTTTCAAGACTTTTCTCAAAGGTTTGCTCAGTCAGATGATCAGATAGGTTAAAATCAGTCAAGGCAGTCAAAAAGTCAAACTGAGGTCAACTGTGGTCAAACCAAAGTCAAACTTCATGATTTTTTGCCAACATCAAGTATATGAATTAAAATTCATCATTTGATCAAGGATTGATCATGATTCATCAAGGAGATTTCAGATCATCAAGAATCAGGAGTTTCTAAATTAGGGTTTTCACAGGAAAAGTCAACTGAACTTTGACCAGCCATAACTTTCACATGCTTCATCAAAATTTTTCCATCCAAAGCTCATTTTGAAGGAAATTTAATTCTATACAACTTTGTGTCTCACAAGCCAAGCTCAAAAATGCTTCATTTGGAAGGTATGAGCTAAGACATTATAGGTCCTTTTAAAAGTCAACAAAAAGTCAACAACTTCTAAAGAGTATAACTTGAGAATGGTAAAAGATATGGACATAAGACCAAAGAGGTTGGTTAGAGGACTCTTTAAGCTTTCTAAAATGTCCAAGAACACCTTCATATCATTAAAATTGAAGGATTTGTGCCCTTGCAAAGTTGGGAAATTTTTGGGAAGTTTATGAAGCAAATAAGGCCTTAAAACCAATTTTTGCTAAATGAACCCACCAAATTGCGATCCAATCTTTACAATATCACCAAGCACGACCCAACCCAACCCACACCTTTTGTGATTTTTTACATTTTATTTAATATTTATTTGAATTTTATTCATTAAAATACAAATTAAATTAAAATAAAATATGAAAGTCATATATTTGAAAGAGATTTAGATTCTATAAGGTCTTAATGTTCATTTAAAGGTGATTGGTGCCATATAACTTCAGATCATACAAATATAGTAAGGTAAAATCAAAGAAATTCAAGTTTTAATGACAAATCTTTTTCAATCTCATAAGGTCCAAAAGTCCAAAGGATTGGTTGATTTCTTGACCTAATTTCATTATGTGATATATATACAACATTAAGCCAAGCAAGAGACACGGATTCAGAGCCTCAAGAACACATTGCAAACTTCAAATTTCATCCAAAAAACCAAATTCGGATTTCAAGCTAGAGGTGATTTCAAAGTGTTCTAAAGGTTGCAATGCATTCTATGATGTTTATTGAACATGTCTGGATCATTTTCATCATCCAAAACACTACATAGACCTCTAGCTGAATCATCATATTCCATTAAAACTTAATTTTTCGATTTATCATGTTTATGCCTTCTAACTTGTTTTTGATTGTTGATTGTTGTTTAGAATAGTTCTTAGATCGATTCTGGATATTTTATTGTGAAATTCGAAGCCACAATCCCTATATGCCATGGTTAGGGTTCGCAAGCTCCGAATTGGGAATGGTGGTCTACATGTGATTTCGCCTCAAATTAATGGGATAATTGGACCCTAGACACTCCATATGATTGATCTTTGGTGTTGGAATGAATTTATTTCTTGTCTAGCGTGGTTTTTGATTTCCAGGTTTTGTAGTGACGCTGAAAAACCGTCACTAAAAGCTTTAGTGACGGACAAACCGTAGGTAAAGCCTAATGCGACGGACAGAGCTAGGAGATGAAGTTTGGCGCGTTTCTGGAATTTGAAATTCTTGTTTAAAATATATTTTTTGCCTCAGGATAAATAACATCAAGACGCTGATGGCCCAGTGGTAGCAGCGCACGCTTGTGATGTACAAAACCTGGGTTCGATCCCCAGGTTATTCTTTTTTGCTAAAAAATTCTTTTATTTTGCAGGTTAATCATAAAACGATTGTTACCCAAACCCTATCACCTGCGCATGCCTGGCCTGGTGGCAGCCTTGTTGGTCCAAGGGTGGAAAGGCCTAGGGCGTGGGTTCGATCCCTGCCCCAGGTAAGTTTTGTTTTCTTATTTTGTTTTCTTATTTATTTGTTTTAAATTAATTCAAATTATATTTTTCATATAAAAAAAATTATTTTAATAATAATATGTGAATATATGTATATACATAATTTCATGTGTTCTAAAAAATCCTTAATTTATTTTCTACAACTTTAATCTTAGTTTATATTTAAATTAAAATATGTATATATTATTATTATATATTTATTTTTGTAAATAATCAAATTAATATTGTAATTTAAATTATAAACCCTAATTTTATCTTTAAAATTTCTAACCCTAATTCTATTTTCTAAAATATGTAACCCTAATTTCTAATCTTAATTTTTATTTAACTTAAATATTAAACTTAATAAATTTTTCTAATATATGTAATTAAATAATTAATCATGTTTTTTTATTTATTCTATAGTTTATTACTATATTCATATTATTTTATTTTCATCTCAAAAATCCTTCAAATTTGTTTATTTAATCTAAAAATATTCTCTTAATTTGTATATATTTTTTATATTTGTACTAACATTTTCTTCTTATAGTTATTTTATCACTAACTTTTTATTTATTGCTTATATTTATTATTTAATTATTTTTATTATAATGTAACTGCAAAAGCTTTGTAATAGTCGTAGTTTTTTATCGTTTATTTGTTTATAAATATTCTTGTCATGGTTAGTAACTATAGGGAGTGATAACATGTTTGTACTTTAAAATTAATTTAGAATCACTAATTTAATAAGATAAATATATGAATATGGACACTCACACATGTAAGTCGATCTTTGAACGTCATCTCTCACTTTCTAAGGTTATCCCTCATGTTGCCTAACTATAAGGTCAAATAGGGTGTCTTAAAGCAAAGTCCCTTTCATAAAATATCATCAAGTCCCTTTTAAGATTATAAGATCAAGTCCCTTCGATGTTGCCTATGGTAAATGATCTTGTCTCTTCGAATAACAGATGATAAGTCCCTTCGTATTGCTAAGACACCTTACAGTTTCCTAAACGCAGATGACCCTTCACATGTCCCTTATAACATCCAAGGTAATGACTACCTATTCCTTAATAATAGGTATAGTCTTACCATTGAAAGAACATACGAGAACAATAAAGATTTAGCATAGGGTAGGTTCCTCTTAAGTACTTGCTCACTTTTCTTCAAAATACTTCATTACACATCACATTTTAAACAATTTTCAAAAACAAAGTCTTTATATACATCCATACAAGGATCATTATAAAGTACTTAGAAAATTTTTAATCACACAATACACCTTTCTCAAAAACAATTTAAAGTGAGCTAAGTAACTAAGAGCCCATGGATAACCATGGATATAAAGGGTGCTAACACCTTCCCTTTATATAACCTACCCCCCGAACTCAAAATCTTTTTAAGGTCTTTCTTGTTCTTTTATGCCCTTTCCTTTTGGATAAAATAAAAGTCGGTGGCGACTCTTGCTATCCGCAACATTTAACTAAAGTCAGTTCTCCCACCGTGTTACACCATTCTGATACTAGCATGATAACTATTATTGTAGGTAAAATCAATCAACGACAAATGACTATCCCAATATCCTTCTTGATCCAGTACACAAGCTCACAGTAAATCCTCTAAAGATTGGATAGTTCTCTCTGTTTGACCATTTGTTTGTGGATGATAAGCAGATCTCATCCTCAATTTAGTACCTAAGGCATCTTGCAAACTCTTCCAAAACCTTAATGTAAACCGTGGATCTCTATTTGATACGATACTACACGGTATTCCATGCAACTTCACAATCTCCGCAATATACATCTCAGCTAGCTTCTGCATAGAATGATTAATCTTCATCGGCAAGAAATAGACCTACTTAGTCAATCTATCCACAATCACCCAAATAGAATCATTTCCCTTAGAAATCTTCGGCAAACCCGTTACAAAATCCATGGAAATTCTATCCCACTTCCATTCTAGAATATTCAACGGTTGCATCATACCTAACAGTTTTTGATGTTCAATCTTCGACTTTAGGCAAGTCAAACATGCATACGCAAATTCTGCAACGTCCTTCTTTATACATGGCCACCAAAAGAATTTTTGCAAATTATGGTACATCTTCGTAGCACCAGGATGGATACTCAATCTACTTTGATATCCTTCTTCTAAAATGCTCTTCTTAATTTACGGAACATCGAGAATACACACTTTATCTCGGAATCACATCACACCATTCTCATCAACTTGGAATTCGACTCTGTTACCTTAGTTAATCATAGTCAACTGGTCAACAAACTTCAAATCAGATTGTTGTCCTTCTCGGATCCTCTCCATAATTTCACTTGTCAACTTCAGCATTCCCAACTTCACACTCTCGAAAGTAGTCTCACACAACAAACTCATGTCTATGAGTTGTTCAATCATTTCGATTTCTTTCACTATAAGCATCGACATATGCAATGTCTTCCTACTCAGAGCATCTACAACCACATTCGCCTTACCAGGATGGTAATTCAAATCAAAATCAAAATCTTTCAACAATTCCAACCACCTTCTCTACCTCATATTCAGTTCCTTATGATCAAACAGATATTTCAAACTCTTATGATCATTGAACACTTCAAATTTCGAACCAAAGAGATAATGTCTCTAAATCTTCAACACAAACACCACAGCTGCCAACTCTAAATCATGTGTAGGGTTATTCCTTTCATGAACTCGCAGCTGCCTAGAAGCATAAGCAACCACTTGACCATTCTACATTAAAAATCCTCCAAGTCCTATCTTCGACGCATCACAATACACTATGAACGATTCATTCGGATTAGGCAAAATCAACACTAGAGCAGTTGTCAACTTCTTATTCAACTTTACAAAACTCTTTTCACATGCAACATCCCACACATAAGCTTGACCCTATAAGTCAAACTAAGTCAAAGGTTGCGCCAACTTCGAAAAACCCTCAATAAACTTCTGGTAATAACCTGCCAAATCCAGAAAAATTCTAATCTCAGTAGCAGATTTAGGAGTCTCCCATTGTAACACTGCATCAAACTTCGACGGATCCACAACAATTCCACTACAGGAAACTACATGTCCAAGGAAACTCACTTCTTGCAACCAGAACTCACACTTTGACAGCTTAGCATACAACTTCTTCTCTCGCAACACTTGCAGCACAATCCTCAAATTCCCTGAATGTTCCTATTCTGTCTTGGAATAAATCAGGATATCATCAATAAAAACTACCACAAATTTATCCAAGTACTCATGGAAGATTTGATTCATGTACTCCATGAACACATCAGGTGCATTTGATACACCGGACGATATTACCGTGTACTCATAATGACCATATCTTGTCCTGAAAGATGTCTTCGGAATATCATCAGACTTAACACGAATATAATGGTAACCATATCTTAGATCAATCTTGTTGAACACACAAGCTCCCACCAACTAATCCATCAAGTCGTCGATCCTTGGAAATGGATACTTGTTCTTAATATTAACCTTGTTCAACTGTCGATAATCAACACACAACCGCATACTACCATCCTTCTTCTTGACCAACAACACAAGAGCATCCCACAGAGAAACACTAGGTCGTACAAACTTCTTTTCTAACAATTCTTCCAGTTGTTTCTTCAACTTACTCAATTCCAAGAAAGACATCTGACACGGAGCCATAGACACAATACTTGTACTAGGTAATAAATCCACTGCGAATTCAACTTCACATTCTGGAGGTAAATCACTTATGGCCTTCGGAAACACATCTGAAAATTAAACAACCGGTAATTCAACACTCGAAGTCTTCCCTTTGACTTGCAACGATGCAAACATTGCAAATATCTGAGCTTCGTCTTTTAACAGTTCATCACTTGCTTAGCCGTCAAGAACATCAATTCACCATGATCACCAAGTTCAAGAAACTCCATAATCTTCACATAACAATTGATATGCACAAAGTTGAACTCTAGCCAGTTCATTCCAAGAATAACATCAATTTGGTGCAAAGGTAAGCACACCAGATCCATCGAGAAGTCCTTCTCAAAAATAGTCAAAGGACACTTCAAACACACATATGTGGTAGTAACAGAACCATTAACTGGTGTTTCTATTATCATACCATTGTTCATACTAGACAACGTCAGACCCAACTTAGTAGCACACTCAAGAGAAACAAAGGAATATGTAGCCCCAATATCAATAATTGCAATCAACTTAACACCATTAATAAAACATGTACCCTGAATCAAGTTATCCTTCTTAGGAACTTCGGAACCACTCAAAGCGAACACTCTTCCATTAGTCTGAGGAGCAGTAGTAGTTTTCTTAGGCTTCTGACATTGGGTGTTGATATGCCCCTATTCACGACAGTTAAAACAAGTTGGATCTTCATTTGGGAAATCACCAACCCGATGACCTCTCTTGCCACACCTATAGCATCTTACCACTAGATTGTTGCACACATCGGACTTGTGACCGAATTCTCCATATTTGTAGCACTTGGGAGGAATGGAACCTACTCCCCCACTTGGATTCTTCCCATCTGAAACTTTATGCTTCTCCTTCTCAACTGGAGTCACATAAGGTTTTCCTCTAAACTGACCTTTCTCTTTCTTCTCACTCAATTGCTTATAGTGAATAGATCGAGCTCGGCAGTCTTCATCATAAATCCTGCTTTTATCCACCAACTCAGCATACCTACGGATCTGCTGATATCCAATCCCTTTTTTAATCTCTGGTCTCAGCCTATTCTCAAACTTGAGACACTTAGAAAGTTCAACATCAGCACGATTATAGTGAGGACAATACTTCACTAGCCTCTCGAACTTAGCAACATACTCTGCCACTGTCATGTTTCCTTGATTCAACTCAAGGATATCCACCTCCATCTTACCACAGGCATATTTCGGAAAATACTTTCCCAGAAAATCCCTCCTAAACACTGCCCAGGTCACCACAGTATTAACATCCTCCAAACGCTGATGGGTATTATCCCACCAGTCTTCAGGCTCCTCAGATAACATGTGCATACCAAATTGTACCTTTTGTGCATCCGTACATGCCATCACTCTGAAAAATCTTCTAAATTGCGTTGAGCCACATCTATGCACTCTGCGGGTCATGATCTCCTTCAAAAACCGAAGTACTATTACTCTGACACTTCTCCAAAGCACAAAACTCATCTTGTTCGTTGTTTCGAGTCAAGGCCTCGGCAAGTGCCACAATTTCTTCAATAAGAGCACACATGTTGTTTCCATCCATTCTGCACAACACTCACAACATAAGAAAATAAATAATCGTTAACAAGCAACGACCGACAATAGACCGACAACAATGACACTTGGCCGGACAAACCGACCTGCTCTGATACCACTAATATAACACTTTTTTACCCCACAACAAAATAATACAAAATTATTCAATAAAATCAGAGTTTTCAACAAAAAGGGTATCACATTTCTACATTCAACAAATATCAATAAAAATCATCATTTTGTCCTGTCCCGTAATACGAGTTACAATATGCATTCATAATTAAAACAAACAACATTTTTCCGTAGCGGATCATCATTCAACAACTTAATTACTCAAATATAAAAATTCAAATGTTAATCCAAAACATCATCAACTCAAGGTTAAAACAAACAAAACCAACAAATTATCAAGCGTTTCCGATGTTACATGACACAGAGCAGGACACCACCATAAACTCTATAAAAGACAAAAGACATACACTCCAAGCTACATCCACGCACCAAGATTACTCTAGAGTATCTACAGGATGGCATAATAGACCATCACCAAAGGTGGGCAGGGTGAGTAAATTTACATTCAATATAAATAATATAAAGAAGGAATTACAAGTCAACGTGCATCGATAGAGAAATCATTTCAAATCTCACCCATATACAACAAAATTTATCACATCCCCACATAAAATACAAATGTAATCATGTTATGCCACCAAGAATGAAATGCATTCCACATATTATACATGTGGTACCGAATCATCATTATGGATGGACACTGGGCCATCAACCTTCCACAAGGGAGCACAACATAAGCATTATATCACTTTAATCCACATGATGGGTGTCGCTCCCCGGACTTTCGTCCCGGTGCAAACGCGAACCGTCGGCGATGTTAGAGGTTGAGATTGAATAGAGTCGCCAACTAGGCATTTTTATCCTGAAGGAAAGGTAATGCTGCATAAACCTGGAAAGATATGGATAAGACGGTTGCGAACCAGAGAAACTGAGAAAGGGGGTTGGTTACGACCTGGGAAGGTATTATCACCCAGATCGTCTGTCGTACCCGACGGGATCCACGCTTACCTGATTATGTTTAAAAGGGGATATTGTATGTGCTAAAATGTGCATAAAAGCTAGGGAGAAAAGGATGTACAAAGTGTTAATGCAAAGAAGAAAGTGAGTGCTCAAAGCTGAGACTAAAGAAAAAGAACTGAGAGAAGGAGAGGGGGGAAGATAAAGAGACTTTTGTTCGATAACTGTTAAGTTATGCCTATGTATCCTCTCGTGCAATGAGGAAGTCAAAACACCGTATTTCGACTCAAAGAGACTGGATGATTTTGTTGTGAACTACTTGCTTGTCTATGCTCAAGTGTATGACTCGTCTGGCTCAAGTGCTAACTGTCTTGCATTAGACGGAAGAAGCGAGTTCTCGTTTTCAGAGTGAATGTGATGAGAAAAGAATCCCGGAGGAGACGTTTATTGTTTGTTTTTGTGTTTTGAGTTTTTTTTATTGTTTTTGGTGTTTTGCATAGGATAATGAGCTCAAGCCTTAATCAAGGGTTTGTAAACTCATTATATCACCCCTGATTAGGGATAATGAGCCTACTTAAGCATGAGATGAAGATCTCAACTTAATTACCATAATGATATAGGATTAAGATCATTAACCTACTTGTGATTATTAAGTGTCTTTGGATTTTTGTTTTGTATTAAGTAATGAGTTTAATATCCAATCAAAGATTAGTGAACTCATTACACCATCCTAAGAGAATGATGATAGATGAGAACACTTAAGCTGAGGAAGATACCTCAACTTAATCCATGGTTAGGGATTAAATTAATTATATAACAAGCCTTTATTAAAGGATTTTAATTAAAGGTTGGATGAAGAAGTGTTTTTTATGTTTGCAAGACTTTAGCATGAGGGGGACTTGTCCATTGAACAGTAGGGTTAGTCCCTCTGAACCACCAGGCAGAGATGTAACCCTAATATAAGGCCCAAGTTAAAATCTTAAGTCTTTAATGATTATTAGGTGTTTTTGATTGAATGTGAAAACAACATAAAGGTTTAGCACTAAGGATCAAAGTTATACACTCCATCCTAAGATAAGGATACAGGCATAACCCTAATTCAGAGTCCTAAAACTTTAATTGTTTAGCCTTGATTATGAGATGAAAGAGAGACTCAAGGAGACTCAAAAGGTAAAAACTATGGGGGACTATATACAACCCTAAAGTTATCATGCTTAGATATTCATATGGTTTGTGAGGTATCAAGAGAAGTCTTTAAGTTGGCCACCAAAGGAAGAGAAGCAGATGAAGAGAGAGAGAGAAGGATTAGGTTACTTACTTCATGAAGAAGTTAAGTAACCTAAGAACAAGAGAGAACATAAGTGAATGAGATTCACTTCAAACACAAACAAAGTGCATAAAAATAAAGAGAGAAAGAGAGGTTGGATATGGATACACATCCTCATCCTGATTAACTTACCAAATGCGCCTGAAATGGTTAGTTTGAAAGCAAGATATGTACAAATTCAAAAGCATAAATAAATAAAGAGATAAAAATTGAAAATGCATCCAAGGGGACTCTAAGCACTCATGAAAACACCATCCAAAGGGGGAGGTCTAAAGGTTTACCAAGTTCAAGTTATGGTCATCCTAAAATTTGCTAGGATTTTGGATACTTCTCAAAGGGAAAATGCACATTAATTTGAAAATGCAAGATACAAATGTGACAAAAAATATATTTAGAAACTAGATGTCAAGTGTAAAAGATTGCAAAAAGAATCAAATGCAAACTCATCTTGGTTTGAAGGTTATGAATTTTTGAAGTTAGGGTTGAAAAGCAAGAAATTTAGAAACCCTAATTCAAAGAATATTGGCAAAGTTTGATCAAAACCAAAAAGAAATTTGTGGGATGAGTGTGTAAATGTTTGTAAATGTTAAAAGAACCTCTCTGAATTTTTTGGTGATTTTTAAATACTTTAAAGTGTTTTTAATTAATTAAATGGAATTAATTAATTAAAATATACAATTAAAATATTTAAAAATGCATCTTTTAATGAAAAATAAAAATAAAAATATTTTTGGTTTCTGAAAATTAACTTGAATGGTGACAAAAATACTTTCAGATAACCGGAAAATTGCTTCGGTCATCTTCTTCGGCCAACCAAAACATCAATTTCTTCCCTAGGCCATTTCACAACCTCTAACCTGCCCAGAAATGATCATTACCCTCCTAGGAACTCAAATCAATCATCAAACATAATTTCTAACACCTAAACAAGCTGAATCGAAGCAAAACCTAAACACAGGCAAATTTTCAGAAGTTCATGAAATGTTCATTTCTTCACCATTTTCAATTCTAAAAGCATCATAATGATCCTTAGAGCATGCAGTTTCATTTTATAACAAGAAATCAAAGTTTTGAGAAAAAATGTTCTTGAGTATATCTGTGCTAGAAACCTTCAAATGTGAACTTTCAGAACCTCCCACTTGTGCAAATGAACTCCTTTGATCCTCCTGAAGTTATTGGGATGCTTGGAATGCTTTGAAAGTGGCTATTTTAAGTGGCTCGATTCTGATATGGCAGAAATGGAAGCTTTGGTTTATGAGGTTTCAGGTCATGGTGATGGTTGCTTTGTGTTCTAAAGGTGATTTTTGATTGAATGGTGAAACAAATCTTTGAAGTTTGATGGATGGTTAGGGAGAATCGAAGGAGAGAAGTTTTTGGCCAATTTTGTGAAATATGATGTTGTGTGTCTTCTGAGCCTTTGTCCTTCTTGTTTTATGACCTTGAGGCAATCCATAAGCAATCCCAACAATTCAGGAGGGCAGATATGCATTGTGGGAATGGTATGGGGTGATTGGCTAAAAAGTCAAAAATTATGTACTATAGGTATGGGCCATGGCAGAGGAGATTTATGTGCTTGGATTGCCTCAGCTAGCTTCAAGGAAGGCCATTGGATGAAGTTTATGCAGCTAGATGGCCTTGATCAAGTGTTCTCATGGTTTATGCATAATTGCCATTTTGAAGATTCTTAAGAATCAAGCCTTCAAAACCCTAGGTTCAAAGGCCAATTCTGATCTTTAGAAGTTTCTTGAACATGTTATGATACATTTGAGTTCATTATAGGTCACTTAGAAGCTTGAAATGCCAATATGCAAAAATCCCTCTTTGACATGAACATGAAATTTATGTGATTTTTGCCAACTTTGCAAGGCCATAACTTGAGTTCTAGGATGAATTAGAATGAGTTCTTGTACTTTTTGAAAATGGGAGGATCCAATCTACAACTTTCATGTTTGAAGAAATTTCATTTGAAACCTTTTTGATCAAGAAAGAGGAGGTTGAAGATCTTTCCCTAAATAGAAAGTTTACATTACAAGTCATTTCCATTTTTGGCAAGTTTTGGCTTTGCTCATTTTTCTTCAATTTTGTGAACTTCCAATAATTCCAATGATCAAATAAAGACCATATGACTTCAAATTGATGATGATGACCCATTGGTACCCTTGTTGGGGGCCTCAGATGCCCAGAATCTGACTTTTCTTGCTCAGGAAATTACCACTTGATCAGATGACTTCCACATTGAATTTTTCCATGAAATTTGATACACATGCTCCTTATATCATATATGGACCAATAGCAACAAGAATGGCCAAACTTTTCTGGTGTAAGGCCTTCAAAACCAAAACCCTAATTTCAGGTCATTTGTGTAGGAATCCTCAGTTTAGCTTCAATACCTCTGCAATGCTTTGACATTTCTTGATTTCAATGGATCCATGGGAGCATAAGATGATCATAGACCACTCAAGGACTCTCTTGGAATGCTTCATGACCTTTGAGATTGCTCAGATTACTTCTTGGATTGCTCAGATCACAAACCCTAGATGCAGCTATGCAGTGTAAGATGGAATGCTTATGCAATGCAATATGAAGGATAACAAGCCAAGATGTGAGAAAGATAGAAGAGGGAAAATTTTTGGTGTTTACAACTGTCCCTATTCAAGCATGAGTTAGTTGTGTAGTATGTAAGCAACTGGCTTAACAGACAAACAAGATAACTTGTGGTTGAATACCAAGACAATCCAAAATTTACACTCTTTATTATAAGAAGAAAATGGATATAAATTGTAATAGACAGTATAAACTGAATATCAAATGATAGCGACGGAGGACGACCATTGAGCAGAGGATGGCTGTTGGGGAAAGATACAGTGAGAAACACACTGACGGGAACGACCATCATGCTGAGGAATAAAGAATCTGTGACGGGGACGGCCATCGGGTAAAGAAAGGCGACTTTACTGGGGATTTAAAAGCACTAACAGGGACGACCGTTAGGTTGAAGAATAAAGAAACCGCGACGGGGACGGCCATCGGGTGAATAGTAAATAAATGATGAGGGACGGTCATCAAAAGGTGAAGGACGATCACCTAGCAGGGTACGGCTGCTGAGAGTTATCGCGACATAGGACAAATGTCAGATAAAAAAGATCGACGATGGGGACGAACATCAGATGAATGATGAGGTACGGTCATCAAAAGGTGAAGGACGATCACCTAAAAGATATCACAACGAAAGTCGGATAGAAAGATCAACGATGGGGACGGACATCGGATAACATGATGAGGGATGGTCATCAAAATAAATGATGAGGGGCGGTTATCAAGAGGTGAAGGACGATCACCTAACATGGGAAGGCTGCTCTGTTGGGGATTATCTCGACATAGAATGAATGCCGGATAAAAAAGATCGACGATGGGGACGACCATCGGATAACATGATGAGGTACGGTCATCAAAAGGTGAAGGACGATCACCTAAAAGATATCACGATATAGGATGAATGTCGGATAGAAAGTTGTTTTATTGGCGACTTCTGGGGATAGATAAACACGAATGAGTGTTTAAACCCTAAAATAAAATGGTAAGTGTTTTGACAGTGTGTATAGATTAAATATATGGGCGAGTATCCTTAGACCCATGATACAGACGAGTATCGATAGAAACAAACGCCGACGCGTGCTTAAGATGATACAGACGAGCATCAACTATTTGAACAAGGAACACGGACGAGTGTTATTCTGTTGGGGAGATGCGTAAGATACAGACGAGTATCAAAGAATTATGTATAAGTAGGATACAGACGAGTATCATAAGGATTGTGTGTAAGTATGTACAAGTATTTTGTATTGAGAGTGCAAAAGGATATTTTGGTTTTTATCCGCAGGGGATAAGTTTTTGCGTATTGCTGGAAGAGTGGTCTTGGTATTTGCAGGTGACCGACTCAAACCTGGCTTATGATCATGTAAATGTTTGATTTTTACCGTAATGCTCCGTATTAGATGGAATATTACGCTCTGTTTGGGGAAAAATGATGTGAATGCTATGATTATGCAAATGAGAGAAATGAGGTTCGAGATCTGAAATCTGCTAGGAGAAAGGATCACTGGGCGATCTGTGGGGAGAAAGGATCACTGTACGATCTTTCTGGAAAACTCTGGGGGAAGAACTCTATGGGGATCCAATGCTGGGGATGATAAGATCTGGCAACTCGCTGGGGAAAAGTGATATAGGTATTGCTTTGGAGATCCTGCTTGGGGAGGAGAGAACTTCTGGGAAGTAATCTGTCGGAGGATCAACTTCGTAGGGGATACTCTGAGAGGATAAAAAGCTCTGTGGGGGAATACTTTCGTCAAGTAGTCCTTCCGATGATGTGATTGTCGGCTTGGCTGGGGATGTAGTTCCTGATATGCCCTATGTTGTGAAAGGTTGTCCGCCTTAAGTACCTGCGACCTGTTAAACAAAGGAAACACACAAGTGCCATGAGGTATCCTCAACTAGATTCCATCATAGGAGTTAGGTTCGCTTAAAAGCACATATTTCCTACAAGCATTTATTGAAAATGGCTTATATGTTTCATGCAAATGTTGTATTACGAACTTTAGACATTTTGCAAACAAAACAAAAAGGTACAAAACAGAGTATGAGTGAATATTGATTTTATTGATTTATGTGCCCTGAACAGGCGAGTACAGTGAGGAAGCTAATACCTGAAATGAAGAGATTGCTACAAAATTGAGAAAATAAAAGTACTATTCGACAATGCTGAAGTTGATGCTTCAATCTTCCTTTTTGTTATGACATGTATGACCTGAACGCTCTTCTTATCTTACTTTCTGAAGAAAGTTGATTCTGATCGACGCTTTGTCCTTTCGAAGCTTTCCATGTTATGTGAGTGATACAGATGAATTCAGAATGCAGTCGTTCGCTTATTCCCTGATTTTGCGTGGATCGCCCTTTCAGGTTTTCAATCCACCGGGATACCCTTTTTTGCCTGAGCTATCCGATGTGGCTTTTCAACTCAGCGGGTGTACATTTTTTTTTTCAATTTTCCCTAATTTTTGCCCGAGTCTTTTATTCTGTTTTTGACTCGCCGGGATGCCCTATTTTTGCCTGGACTTACATTCTGTTTTTATGTCCAGCGGGTCATTTATGCGAAGTATTTGTTATCTGCATCTGAATTCATAGGAGATAGGAATTTTTCACCATCCATGGTTGCGAGCATCAGTGATCTGCCTGAGAAGACTTTAGTTATCACGTAGGGACCTTCATAGTTAGGCGTTCACTTGCCCCGGTGTCTGTATGAGGAGAAAGGAGTATTTTCAGTACAAGCTCTCCCACTTGATATACCCGAGGTCTGACTTTTTGATCGAAGGCTTTCTTCATCCGTTTCTGATATAACTGACCATGACAGATAGCTGCTAGCCTCTTTTCTTCAATCAGGCTCGATTGGTTATAACGAGATCGGACCCATTCTGCTTCGTCCAGCTTTACATCCACCATTACCCACAGGGAGGGTAATTCAACTTCAACAGGTAGAACAACTTCCATACCATACACAAGCTGATAAGGTGTTGCCCCGGTAGATGTTCTGATGGAAGTTCGGTACCCATGCAAGGTGAATGGTAACATTTCATGCCAGTCTTTGTATGTGACTACCATCTTTTACACAATCTTCTTAATGTTCTTGTTAGCTGCCTCAACAACGCCATTCATTTTTGGCCTGTAAGGAGAAGAGTTGTAATGTTGTATTTTGAAGTCTCGGCACAATTCTGCCATCATATTGTTGTTAAGGTTTGAACCATTATCAGTAATGATTCTCTCAGGAACTCCATATCGACAAATGATATCCCTTTTCAGAAATCGGGCTACCACTTGGCAAGTGACATTTGCATACGAAGCTGCTTTGACCCATTTGGTGAGGTAGTCAATGGCTACCAGGATGAATCTGTGACCATTTGAAGCAGTTGGTTCGATCTTTCCAATCATATCAATCCCCCACATGGCGAAGGGTCAGGGTGAAGACAATATATTCAAAGGATTAGGAGGCACATGCACTTTGTCTGTGTAGATCTGGCATTTATGGCATTTTCTGGAATAGGCACAACAGTTTGCATCCATTGTAATCCAAAAGTAACATGATCTCAACAATTTCTTTGCCATTGCATGTCCTCCGGCATGGGTACCGAAAGAACCTTCATGTACTTCGTGCATTAGTAGGTCTGCTTCCTTCTTGTCAACACATCTAAGCAAGACCATGTCGAAGTTTCGCTTGTATAAGGAGCCATCAATATTGAGGAAGAAACTGCCAGCTAGCCTTCTCATTGTCTTCTTATCATTAGAAGATGCCTCAGATGGGTATGTCTGAGTCTCCAAGAAGCATTTTGTGTCGTGGAACCAAGGCTTGTTGTCAATGACAGTGTCCACAGAGAATACATACGCCGGTCGGTCTAGTCTGGATACTAAAATCCGAGGTACATAGTTAGCAGTATGTACTTTGATCATAGATGAAATAGTGGCCAAGGTGTCTGCAAACTGATTATCATCTCGAGGGATGTATTCAAGCTTGACTATTGTGAAGAAAGTCAACAATCTCCTCATATAGTCATGGTAGGGAACCAGATGCTCTTGATGCGTATACCACTTGCCATTAGTTTGGTTGATCACCAAAGCTGAATCTCTGAATACATTCAAGGTTTTGATCCTGAGGTCAATGGCTTCCTCAAGACCCATGATACAAGCTTTGTATTCTGCTTCATTGTTAGTGCATGCAAAAGTAAGCCTTGATGAGAAAGGCATATGGACTCCTTTGGGTGTAATAAGCACTGCACCAATTCCACGACCGTTACAATTAACTGCCCCATCGAACATCATAGTCCATGCTTCTTCTGGATCAGGCCCTTCAGTGTGAATAGGCTCTTCGCAATCTTTTGATTTTAATAACATGGTGTCTTCATCAGGGAAATTAAATCTCATAGGCTGGTAGTCATCAATGGGTTACTCAACCAGATAGTCAGACAATACATTGCCTTTGATGGCTTTCTGAGAGGTGTACTGAATGTCATATTCTGTTAGAATCATTTGCCATCTTGCAACCCTTCCGGTAAGCGCTGGCTTCTCAAATATGTACTTGACGGGGTCCATCTTTGAGATCAACAAGGTAGTATGATTCAACATATACTGTCTTAGTCAGCGAGCAGCCCACGCTAAAGCACAGTAAGTTTTCTTGAGCAGTGAACAACGTTGTTCACAGTCGGTAAACTTTTTGCTTAGGTAGTATATTGCATACTCTTTTCAACCAGACTCGTCATGCTGGCCCAACACACACCCCATTGATTCATCTAATACTGTCAGGTACATTATTAGAGGTCTTCCTTTGACTGGAGGCATGAGAACTGGAGATTCTTGCATATACTCTTTGATCTTATCAAAAGCTTTCTGACAATCATCGTTCCACCTGACTGTTTGTTCCTTTCTTAGTAATTTGAACAAGGGCTCGCAGGTTGCAGTGAGATGAGATATGAACCTTGAAATGTAGTTCAATCTACCTAAGAACCCTCAAACTTCTTTCTCAGTCTTAGGTGCGGGCATTTCCTGAATTGCTTTGACTTTGTCGGGATCAACCTCAATACCTTTTTCGCTTACAATAAAACCCAGCAGCTTACCAGAACGCACCCCGAATGTGCACTTGTTGGGGTTCAACCTTAGCTGATACTTCCTCAGACGCTCAAACAATTTCAACAAATTTACCAAATGCTCTTCCTCTGTTTGGGACTTGGCAATCATGTCATCCACGTAACACTCAATTTCTTTATGGATCATATCATGGAATAATGTTACCATAGCCCGTTGATATGTTGCACCGGTATTCTTCAAACCAAACGACATTACTTTGTAGCAGAACGTGCCCCAGGGTGTGATGAAGGTTGTATTCTCCATGACTTCAGGTGACATCTTGATCTGATTGTATCCAGAAAATCCGTCCATGAAGGAAAATCCGAGAACTGAGCTGTGTTGTCTACCAATACATCAATGTGAGGTAATGGGAAGTCATCTTTTAGGCTTGCTCTGTTCAGATCCTGGTAATCAACACACATACGCACCTTGCCATCCTTCTTAGGTACAGGTACAATGTTAGCAACCCAAGGCGGGTAACTAGTTAGAGCAAGAAAACCGGCGTCCCACTGTTTTTGTACTTCCTTTTTAATTTTCATGGCCATGTCTGGGTGAGTACGACGCAACTTTTGTTTAATTGGCGGACAATCCTCTTTCAATGGCAGCTTGTGCATGACAATATTTGTGTCCAAACCCGACATATCTTTATAGGACAAAGCGAAGACATCGACATATTCTCGCAGTATACAGATAAGTTGTTCTTTTACTAGAGCTTGCAGACTGGCCCCAATCTTCACCTCTTTCACATTTTCCTCGGTACCAAGATTGATAGTCTCAACCTCCTCCCGATGAGGAGCAATCACCTTTTCCTCTTATCTCAATAACCTGGATAGCTCTTCAGGTAAATCGTAGTCTTCTTCAACCCCTTCATCTGCTTGATTAATCGGAATGTCGAATTCATACGAGGTCATAGCAGTGTCGTTGTCGGTGCAATCTGGAGGGCTATCTCTGCAAGGGTTGAGATTTGGTTCATTTTAGTGATTGTATTTATCTTATTTAGAAAAAAGTGAATGAAATTATTATTGAGAAAAACATTGCCATTTATTGTTTTGTGCGAAAATAACAAAAATGAAAAGACAGTAAGCGAAAAAGACTGTTTGCAAAAAGATGTCCATCGTTCATTAATATTCAATTTGCACAAAATACATATGGCCCTATTACAAAATGAGTCCAATCACCTTGGGCAAGATGCAGGACTTTGATGCATGCTTAAAACAGGAAATAATAATTACTCTGCAGCAGTAACCCTTATAATTTCCTGGGAAGACCAGTTGAGGACTTGTTGGCCCGAGACTCTTGGACGGATCTAGCTTTCCAGGTTGTAGTCACTCTCAGCCTCGTCTTCCAAAGTGTTGACAGCATCTGGGGTCAGCATTCCCCCACTTATGAACTTGGGAGTTTCAGCAACCTCCTCTGGAACTTGTCGGGATGGTCTGTAACCCAAACCGAATTTGTCTTCTTTCATCTGAACCTTCAGCAGCTTGCCCCAGCCTTGGGCATTCCCTTCTTCCATAACCTTTCGAGCCTGTTTGTAGGAAGCAATTGAGGTGCCCATCCTTTCCTCTTGGGATGCAGCAAACACCTCTGTTGCAACTTCGTTGATGTTCAAGGCTTCAAAACCCTGACTCATGGTTTCATGGATCTCCCCGTCCATCTCTATGTACTTGTACATAGCCAGGTGACTGACAAAGATGCCTTCTTCTCCACAAATGGTGATAATTTGGCCCTCCCACTCATATTTTAACTTCTGGTAAAGGGTCGATGTTACTGCGCCAGCGGCATGAATCCAGGGTTGACCCAACAAACAGTTGTTGGCAGGCTGTATGTCCATCACGTATAAGGTAGTTTTGAAAACTTGTGGGCCAATTACCACAGGCAGCTCAATCTCTCCGAGAACCGATATCTTAGAACCATCAAAATCTTTGAAAACTAGGTTGCTCAGACAGAGTGCAAGACCATCATACTCCATCTTGACTAAAGCTTTCTTCGGCAATACATTGAGTGATGATCTGGTATCAACAAGGACATGAGAAAGTACGACACCTTTGCATTCTAAAGTGATATGAAAAGCCTTGTTGTGATTACGTCCCTCCGTAGTCAAGTCTGCATCGGTGAAACCTAGCCCATGATTAGTATTAACATTTGCGACCACCATTTCTAACTGATTGACCATGATCTCCTCAGGCACGTAAGCTGCGTGCAAGACTTTAAGTAGTGCATTTCGGTGAGCCTCGGAACACATGAGCAGAGACAGTATAGAGATTTTGGAGGGTGTTTGGTGGAGTTGATCCACAACTTTGTAATCACTTCTTTTGCTAATCCTTATAAACTCGTCTACATCCTGATCAAAGGGTGTCTTCTGAGTTTCTTTTGCAGCTAGTTCTTCTGGTACCACATTTTTGCCTTTTGCTTTAGCAGCAACTTCTGCTTCAGCATTAACTCTGGGAAATTGTGAAGCAAAGAGACGTCTGCTTCGAGTGAAGCCTCCGCCTCCCCCAACATTGTCAATTTGTGGTACAGGTATTGAGGAGTCAAAGGTGATATTCTTTCCATGACAGTAAAGATCCAAACCATAATGCCAAGGCACAACATTGTTATTATCATAAGGAATGAGTCCAGGCACTATGATGGTCACCGGACTAATGGTAGCAGAAGAAGGAGTTGTGATAGTCTGTGGATCATAGTAGATGGTGACAGGAGGTCTGATTGAAGATGGTGCGGGTGCAGGGAGTTGTTGATGTAGGTGTTGTTGAAAGTCGTTGTTGAGAGATTCCGGAACATGAATGGTTGCTGGATCATAGTAAATGGTAACTGTTGAGATGTTGTCACAAGTGTTTGTTGTTGTTGTAGCCGTTTCCGTTGAAATGACTTTTGCTGGAGTTGTAGAAGATTCTGTTGGGATAATGTTTGCTGGAGTTTTAGAAGATATTTTTGTTGTCTTTGTAGAAGATGGAACTGTTAATGTGATATGTAGAATGCCTTCTCTGATAAGACCGCTGATACCATTCTTCAGATTTACACAACCATTGGCAGAAACTTTGCAAGCTTCACAATGGGCCTCACAACCCGGAAACACTTGGCACTTCAATAGCTGAGCTTTTACTTTGGCCAGTGGTGTTTGAATATTTGCGATGTCATAAATCAGAATTACCGGTTGGTCCTCCTCAATAGCATTAATCATCGGCCCTCCGTGATTCGGTATTGGATTCTTTGTGACATTTGGTGGAGGTGCAAAGTTCAAAGCTTTGGAGTCAATCAGATCTTGGACTTTCATATGTAGGGCCCTGCATTTCTCTGTTGAATGACCAGGTGCATTGGAGTGAAAAGCACATTTGGCGTTGACATCATAATTCCTTGGGAGATTCAAAGGATCTGGTGGAGCCAAAGTCCTTAGTTCGGTCAGGTTAAGCTTCAATAGTTGTGGGAGTAAGGCTGCATAGGGCATCGGGATGGGATTGATCACCCTGTTAACCTGAGAAGGCCTTTGTTGGAAAGGACGTTGCTGCTGGTTATTGTTGTTGTAAGATCTTTGTTGCTGAGGAGGATACTGTTGTTTATGAGGATACTGTTGTTGCTGAGGTTCTGGAGTAGGAATGGTGATTGCGGCCACTGATCTTTGCAAGTACTGGGGTCTACCTCTACCAACATGCACCGCATTAGTTTCTCCTGTCCTTTGAGGTCCTGAAAAGGGTTTCCTTGCAATGCTAGATCTAGAACCGTTGTCAGAAATCTTACCCATATTCAATAGGCTTTCAATTCTCTCTCCCACTATGACCACGTCGGCAAAACTAGTGGAAGAGAAAGCAGTAAGCCTATCAATGTAGGTCCCTTGCAAGGTATTCATAAACATATCAGCCATTTCCCTTTCAGACATATGTGGCTGGACAACAGCGGCAAGTTGTCTCCACCTTTGAGCGTACTCACAAAAAATTTCCCTTGAAGATTGAGACATACCCATCAAGAGGGTCCTATTAGGTGCCATATCCAAGTTGTACTGATATTGGCGTATAAAGGCCTCAACTAAGTCTTTCCAGTTCTTGACAGTAGCCCTTGACAAGTGTGAATACCACTCTCTAGATGCCCCGGTTAAACTGTCTTCAAAGTAAAACATCCACAGTTTCTCATCCATGGTGTATGCTTTCAACCCTCCCCGAAAAGATTGCAGGTGGGTACAAGGACAGGAGGTACCATTGTACTTCTCAAAGCATGGAGGTTTGAACTTGTGAGGAATCCTTACTCCTTCTACTAGGACCATATTCATCACATCAAACCCCAAAGAATTATGTGATTCCAGGGATCTCAACTTCTCAGATATCTCGTCCAGACGACGGCCATACGCTTCATCAGCCCCAGCACCTAGCACTGTAAACTGCTCATCTTGAGGATCTTCCTGTAGAATATGATCTCCAGTGTTTCTATGGGTATTTCCAATAACATTGACTTCAGGGTTGTTATGGGGACCAAACTCTGGTGGATTTGTTTGCGGCTGATCATGCGCATTGTTACTTGTACCCCCAATGCCTGCATGGTTATCTTCTGGAGTCTGCCGCTCGGCTAACTCCCTTAATTTTTCCTGGGTCTGCGCCAACCCAGTCATCACAGCCATGAATTGATTCATTTGGGTCCTTAATTTTGTTCTCACGTCAGTTATTTGAGTCCTCACATCTGTCAGTTCCTGCTGTAGATGATCCATTTGTAGACTCGGAAGGTTGTTACGGGTCAGATATTTGTGGATGTGATTGACGAGAAAAACCCTTATGCAAGCAATATTTCCTGAAACAATCAGCAAAGTGAGAAAACAACAACAAAACACCTGCAAAACAAAGGATATGAAGATTAGCATGCAATGCAATATGTCTATTTGTCTTCAGAGGGTATCCGGTTTGGTTCTTTGGTTTTGACCTTCCAGACCTCTCTCGAGAAGATGAAGACGTTGAAGCATAAGAAAATCCAATTCATAACCATACAAAATGAAAATGGCAATGCCAAAATACAAATAGTGCATGAATTACAAACAAACTCCCATGGTGAATCAAAATACAATAAATCTTAAGAATACAACAAACAAAATCACCATGGTGAATTAAAGTACAAAAACAAGATACAAAGAAACTCAAACATCCAATCCATATGCATCCTCCCTGACTTCCTTCAGGAGAGCATCAATCACTGGTCCAACTGGGTGCTCTGTAATGGCCATGATGAGAAGGTTTCTGGTTGCGATGTCATTCGTCATCTTCTGATACATGTCTTGTTCTTTGGATCTCCATGCCTGAAGTTTCAACTCTGAGATCTCCTTCTGAGCTGCTAGCAGTGCCTCTTGATTTCTTTTCTCATTAGCCTCTAACTGCTCTATCTTGGCTTGTATCTTCTGGTCTTCTATCAGAAGAGCTTCAGTTATCCTGACCCATCTATCCTGACTTTCTTCCAGATAATGCTCAACTCTTGCCCTTTGAATCTTTGCTTCCTTGCATGCACTCTTCAACACAAGTTCCCCTGCCCGGGCTTTCCTGATGTAGTCTTCAGTCTTCTCAATCTTGGTTGCATGCTCGATGCGTAGCTTCTCTAACCTCTCAATGTCTAGACAACCATCATTCCTTTCCCAAAGGGTCTTCTTCAAAGCTTCAGCCAGCTGGGTGTTCCTTTCTTTCATCTTTTCAAACTCTTCCAGGCTGATTGTGGCTATGGGCTCAACTGCTGATGGCCCTGGTACATCTTCCAGGGTGAATGGCATACGAGTAATTTGTCCTATGATGCGTGACCATTCAGTGTACTGAGCAGAGGCTATGTTATTACACTTCTCCAAAATAGCAGTTCCTTTAGTCTGTATGTTGTCCCAAGCCCAGGCTGCTTGTCGGACAATGGCATGATTGTTCTGAAAAGCATAGTAAAGAGACTCTGCTAAGTCCTGCTCCCTAGGTGGATGTATCAATGCACACCCTAACTGTCTCTTGAAAAGTAAAGGATTGTAATTGATGCCACCTTTTACTCCAATAAGTGGCACATTAGGGTATTGCCCACAGTTTGTTATTATGTCTCGGCCCTTGGTGTTCTGAGTACACCGCCTGATATCTTTTGAAGTAAGGGAAAACATCCTCTTAGCCCAATTCCTTGACTGGTGTGGGTTTAGGAAAGCTTTCGTCTTCATCATATGCTTCATTAACCAACTCTAGAAGAGAGGTGCACAACACCTTACCAGTCTTCCTCTCTGTTTCTCATTCCTCTGATGAACTGAGTAGTAAAAGTCTCCATTATGGTGGGAACTGGGTTCTTTAGCATAAATATGTGGATGTCATTCTTGCTTATAAACTTAGGCTCGTCCTCAAAAAAAATGATACCATAAATACTGAGAGCCAGGAGAGCACACACAGTTTCCCAATTCCCTACTACAGCTTGCTTTGTAGCCTGAGTGACCAAGAAATCCAGATGGAGGCCTGGGATTCCAACCTTGGAAGTCATGTGCTCGTCAATGACAGTTGCTTCCAGATGTAGTGCTTTGGCCATGTCTTCATTCTTTGGAGGAGTCATTTCAGGGTTGAAAGGGATTCCTCTTCTGATAGGGACACCTAACAGCATAGAGTATTCTTCCAGCAAAAGACCTATCTGAAAATCTGGGAAAGTGAAGCAACGAAGAGGAGGGTAATAAAACTGAAGACAAGTGTGAATCATGCTCCTCTGTGATGCATCCAAGTCCATGATCATGTCCAGGATCTCACCATAATGTTCTCTGAATAGGGGAACATGATCAGGGGTGATAAGAGCATGTATCTGTCTGATTCCTGCTAGAGGACGCTCAAAGAAGTGGTAGGTGATGTTACTTTTCCTGATTGAATCCATGCTGAAGATGTATGCTGAAGGAGATAACTGAAGAGGGTAAATGAAGAAGATAACTGAAGAAGATGACTGAAGGAAATAACTGAAGAAGTGTTGAAGCAGATAAGCTGAGCAGAAGAACGGTCAAAACCAAACCAAGAAAAGATGGATACCCTGTAAAACAAATAGACAAATGTTAAATGATGCAATATGATGTATGCCAATTATATGCAAGGGTTTGTGCTCATGTGATGGATTATCAGTTGCCTTTGGTAGGGTCCATGAGTGTTCAGAGTTTCGGATGAAGGCTTGAGAACCAGTAACCAGGTGGGGGACTCAAATAAAGAGTCAATAGTCCAGGGTTTCAAAGAACTAGTCCAAAATGGTACAACCTTAAAAACAAATTCCAGTAGCACGGTATGATGAGGTCAAGGGTTCCTACAACCCTGTAAATAACCCAAACCACTCACAGGTATTGTTCTAGAACAAGGATCCTCAGATTCAGATCTATTATGAGAAGTGTAAACACTTTTATCCCTGAGGTACAATGTTTACCATAATCATAAAGGATCCTCCTCTAATTCACCTTAGATGTTGAAGGTCATCTAAAAAGGTCATCCAGACTTAGCAGGCTTCTCAGATAGCCATAACACTACAGGAAATCCGTAGCACAGAGTTCTCAAGAAGAAACCCATGTCTGAACCGTGTTTTCATATTCCCGCACCAGACCGAAATAGAATGGGAAAGAATACAAAACCACTCTAATCCTAGGTGTCACTCAGGCCTTTGTGTTGAACCTTTCTCACTGAGATACCCCACCCACCAAGGTAACAGCAAATCCAGCACAATGATATGACAATAATAAATGAAATGCAGAAAGCAGTAAATGAAAGCGATAAAGTAAATGCAATAAATAAAGCTATACAGGAAGCAGT
The DNA here is from genome assembly GCA_963966055.1 of Lathyrus aphaca. Taxonomy (NCBI): domain Eukaryota; kingdom Viridiplantae; phylum Streptophyta; class Magnoliopsida; order Fabales; family Fabaceae; genus Lathyrus; species Lathyrus aphaca. The sequence goes on along the minus strand of OZ014520.1, from coordinate 217,111,521 downwards.
AAAAAAACATAAACACAAATATCACATAACACCCCCAATAAACACAAATCAAACAAGCGCTAGGAGAAACCCACAAGAGAACCAGAAGCCCTGGTTGCAAAATTCCCCGGCAGAGTCGCCAAGCTTTCGTTCCCAGGACTTTCGAACCGGTGCAAACGCGAATCGTCGGCGATGTTGGAGGTTGAGGTTGAACAGAGTCGCCAGCTAGGCATTTTTATCCCGAAGGAAAAGTAATGCTGCATAAACCTGGAAAGATATGGATAAGACGGTTGTGAACCAGAGAAACTGAGAAAGGGGGTTGGTTACGACCTGGGAAGGTATTAGCACCCAGATCGTCCGTCGTACCCGACGGGATCCACGCTTACCTGATTGTGTTTAAAAGGGGATAGTGTATGTGCTAAAATATGCATAAAATCTAGGGAGAAAAGGATGTACAAAGTGTCAGTGCAAAGAAGAAAGTGAGTGCTCAAAGTCGAGGCTAAAGAAAAAGAACTGAGAGAAGGAGAGGGAGGAATATAAAGAGTCTTTTGTTCGATAATTGTTAAGTTATGCCTATGTATCCTCTTGTGCAATGAGGAAGTCATAACACCGTAGTTCGACTCAAAGAGACTGGATGATTTTGTTGTGAACTGCTTGCTTGTCTATGCTCAAGTGTATGACTCGTCTGACTCGAGTGCTAACTGTCTTGCATTAGACGGAAGAAGCAAGTTCTCGTTTTCAGAGTGAATGTGATGAGAAAAGAATCTCGAAGGAGACGTTTATTATTTGTTTTTGTGTTTTGAGTTTTTTTTATTGTTTTTGGTGTTTTGCATAGGATAATGAGCTTAAGCCTTAATCAAGGGTTTGTAAACTCATTATATCACCCCTGATTAGGGATAATGAGCCTACTTAAGCATGAGATAAAGATCTCAACTTAATTACCATGATGATATAGGATTAAGATCATTAACCTACTTGTGATTATTAAGTGTCTTTGGATTTTTGTTTTGTGTTACGTAATGAGTTTAATCTCCAATCAAAGATTAGTGAACTCATTACACCATCCTAAGAGAAGGATGATAGATGAGAACACTTAAGCTGAGGAAGATACCTCAACTTAATCCATGGTTAGGGATTAAATTCATTATATAACTAGCCTTTATTAAAGGATTTTAATTAAAGGTTGGATGAAGAAGTGTTTTTTTGTGTTTGCAAGACTTTAGCATGAGGGGGACTTGTCCATTGAACACTAGGGTTAGTCCCTCTGAACCACCAGGCAGAGATGTAACCCTAATATAAGGCCCAAGTTACAAGCTTAAGTCTTTAATGATTATTAGGTGTTTTTGATTGAAGGTGAAAACAACTTAAATATTTAGCACTAAGGATCAAAGTTATACACTCCATCCTAAGATAAGGATACAGGCATAACCCTAATTCAAAGTCCCAAAACTTTAACTGTTTAGCCTTGATTATGAGATGAGAGAGAGACTCAAGGAGACTCTAAAGGTAAAAACTAGGGGGGACTATATACAACCCTAAAGTTATCATGCTTAGATGTTCCTATGGTTTGTGAGGTATCAAGAGAAGTCTTTAAGTTGGCCACCAAAGGAAGAGAAGCAGTTGAAGAGAGAGAGAGAGAGAGAGAGAGAAGGATTAGGTTACTTACTTCATGAAGAAGTTAAGTAACCTAAGAATAAGAGAGAACATAAGTGAATGAGATTCACTTCAAACACAAACAAAGTGCATAAAAATAAAGAGAGAAAGAGAGGTTGGATATGGATACACATCCTCATCCTGATTAACTTACCAAATGCACCTGAAATGGTTAGTTTGAAAGCAAGATATGTACAAATTCAAAAGCAAAAACAAATCAAGAGATAAAAAATTGAAAATGCATCCAAGGGTGTCGCTCCCGGGATTTTCATCCTAGTACAAACGCGAAAGTGGCGCGGAAAGGTAGAGTCGCCAGCCAGGCATTTTTATCCCGAAGAAAGGGAATGGTAATGCTGCACAAACCAGAAGAAAGAAAAGGAAGGACACAGGTCCTGCGAACCAAAGAGACTGAGCTCGGGAGTCGGTTACGACCTGGGAAGGTATTAGCACCCAGATCGTCCGCCGTACCCGACGGGATCCACGCTTGCAAAAGAAACTGTTTCAAAGGGTGAGGGTATGAAAGCTGCAGCAAAAGAAATGAAAATGAAAAGAAACTGGAACTGAAAAAGAACTGAATAAGGAAGAAAAAGAGAAAAATGTAGGGAAAATAAAGATTGTGCTCGAACAGGCCCTACCCCGCTGCCTACGTACCTCATCAGGATAATGAGGATCAGAGACGCCGTAGTTCCCCTAACTAGGGGAGGAAAAGATTGCTTGTGAATTAAGGCTTGAACTGCCTATGCCATTGCTCAGGTGTTGCAGGCTCGGACGACGAGTGCGTAACCGTCTTGCAAGATGACAAGTAGGAGCAAGTTCGCGTACGGAGCGAAGGGGGATGAGAAAAGAATTCCCGAAGGAAAGACGCTTATTGTTTGTTTGTGTTTTTTAGAAGCTTTTATGAGTGTGTCACAAGGAAGTGAACTCAAGCTCTCTTCAATGGAATGTGCACTTGTCACTACATTCCAAGATGGAATAATAGAACAAGCACACTCAAGTAAGGAGAAGATCCCCAAAACTTGAACCCAAAGACTAGGGCTTAGGCTCACTAACTTGCTTGATTATTAAGTGTTTTTGGTTATTTACATGAAGAAGTGTCTTTTATGCTTTTCTTTTATGAAGGAAATACCTTGATCAGACTTGTGCATCACAAGGTAAACATGTACTATCCCAAGATGGGAAGACTACAAGCATACCTCATGGAATAAGGCTATGGATCAATGCATCACTTCACATTTATTAAAGTGTTTTTTAGAGTTATGAGATGAGAAGAGAAGAAGAACCAAGAGGAGCAACAAAGGGAAAAACTAGGGGGAAGTTTCTATCCTAAGTTAGCATGCATGGAGGGTCCTAGGTTAGTGAGGTTTCTATCCTACTGAAGAAGGAAAGAAGAAGAGAAGAAGAAGATAGGAGAAGGGATAAGAAAGGCCTAAGCCCAACAAGAAAATGTTAGTCCATATAAACAAAATGAGAAGAGATGAGAGATGGAGATGTGGAACTCAATTCCCACATCTCTCACTTACCATAGCTCCTGCAAGGTTAGTGTAACATCATAAAACCAAAGCATGAACCAACAAGTCAGAAGTTATACAAGCATAAGGGCATGGCAAAGAGTTCATAAGATGATGAACAAAGCAGCACAAGATCACACTAAGATGATTAGAAGTGAAACAAATGCAAAGAAGACATGCATAAAACTTAAGGATATAATACACATAAAAGAGAATCAAAAACCAAAGCTCAAGGAAACTCAAACCCTATCCTAAGATCAGGAACAACCCTATGCCTCTAAAGGATCCCAAAAGATGAGGAGAAGTTGGCACAAGTGCCCTTCTAAACTTAAAAGAGACCATAAGACTCAAGGGGTGCAAAACAAGGCAAGGTGAGGAAGAAAATACCTAATAAATAAATCCAAGCACCTAAAAAATCTACCCAACCATCAAAGTACCCTTCAAACACAAGGAAATGAGAATCCAAAAGGGGTTGCAAAAATTCAGCATCAAACTAAGTCAATGAAGCTCAAAGATGCAAGGTATCACCAATTAGGGTTTAGAAAATTGATGCACAAGTAACTCAATCAAAATCCAGCAAATAAATTTGTGAAAAATCTAAGATAAATCATGAAGATAGTAGAGTGTCTTAGGATTTGAATGCAAAAAGAATGAGGTTCATAGCTTAAAGGATGAGGAAGATAGAAATTGGACAAGGCAGATTGGTCCATGAGAGTTCACAACAAAACAATGCCTAGTGTTGAATTTATTTTGGCCGCGTGGAATAAAATAAAAATCTAAAAAAAATGTGATAAAAAACTAGATGAACTAAGGAATACACATGAATTTTTATGGATTTTTTAAGTATTTGGAAATATTTTTAATAAATCGAAAATGAAAGAAGTAAAGAAAAGAAGAAAAAAAATAAAATAGTAAAATGAGGGGGGAGTGTGAAGAGCAAGGCCAGCTAGCTCATTCTGACCACTTGGGCCCAGTAGGAGGTGCGGATAGCATGTTGGCCTTGGGCCCATGCGAAAATGAAACAAAAAATAACAAAAAAAAGGAAAACTCAGGTTTCTTACATTATTTATGGTATGCTTCGGAAAAAATAAAAACAAAACTCATGTGACTATGCATCAATTGGTCATGCTAGGGTTTAAATCACAAAAGGACAAAAACACAAAAACCCAGCCAATCCACGTATTCCAACTCATCGTCTTCAACCTCTATCAAAGCTGAAAACGAAACAAAGGCAAGAACACAGTCCATGCTTCAAATGCAGAGCAACACCAATCCCTCATTTCTCCACGAAATTTCACAAATCAAGCATCAAAATGAACTTTGGACTAAGCACATCATGAATCAAGCATCAAAAACAAACATATTAACACACACAACATGAACAGAAGCAAGACAGTTTGGATCTAAAAACTTCGAAACTTCACACTAGCTTCAATCTAGCACCATTTTTGAAACTGAAGTGATCTATGTGTTCAGTGCAACAAGCAGATCATGATATACACAACAAAATCCATTTACAGATCCCAAAATTTGGAGCATACCCGAGATTGCAAAGTTCCAAAATCCACCAAGAAAACCAATATCCAGCTCAAGATGTCCCTCTTGCAACCTCTTCTCACAAAATAAATGTGAAAGAGGCCTCAAAACCAGCTCACTCTTGCTCTGTGAAAGGTTCTGGTCTGAACTGAACTGGTATAAGAATCTTCTTCTAGCTCAAAATGAGGGTTGCTCCATGATCTGTGAAGCTCCAAGAACAAGAATATGAAGTTTATTTGGTGAATGGAGTTGTGGATGATGAGCTATGGGGGAAAATGCAGCAGGAGCAAAAACTGGGAAATGAGAGAATGGTGGCGATCCTCCTTAAGATCAAACCCTAGCTGGCCCTTATATGATGCCCTAAATCAGTCCAAGAAATGAAAAAGGAAATGCACGTGGGAGGAGTGTGACCCAAAATGAAATTGCAAAAATGCATAAAGGGTGTCATGAAAAGATTTGCCCGTGCCTTGCCTTTGCACCTTGCACATGCTGATCCTATTTTCCTTGCTGATCACTAATGGAACATCCTCAGCCCTTGGATCAAAGTGTACTGCACACTCTCATGCTTATGCACCTTTTTGCAAGTAGGATGAGACCATACATACCATGCACGGTTTTTGTGATTCTCTTTGAGCCAAATTTCTCTCATACCATGCATAATGATGTGATGATTTGAAATGGTACCTAGAATGGCTTGCAATTAATTTACATGACAATTTGCATCTTAGTAGAAACTAAGATTTCCATATGACCATGCATTTACATTTTGTGAAATTCAACACATTCCATACATAGACCCACCAATTTTCCTTGAACTAAAAACTTCATATGTCATGAATAAAAGGATGGTGGCCTCACCTTGCACTTGGAATTGGAATACATGAGCCTTTTTTGAGATTTTGCATAATTTGCAAAAGTGTGAGATAGGCTCACCAACCTCACTCTTTGCTTGGCCTCTTGGCACATGTGCAAGCCTTTTCAAATACTTGATCAGAACATAAACAACTTTGGCCCTTAGAACTAGCCATTACATACTTCTCATGATTTGGCTAAATTTGCATTTTTGAGGCCACTTCCATGCTTGGCACCAAAATGCAAGTTTCTCTTGAGCAAAAACATCTAAATGCCTTGCATTGTAACTTAGTAACTTCACTTGATCTATTCCAGCACTAGGAAATGAGTTTTGAGCACTCTTGCATTTGGTGTGTACATGGAAATGTGATTTTGCCCTAAAATGCATGAAATTTTCGAAGGCCCTATCTCTCAAACCATAAATCCCATGAAAATGTACTTGTACTTTTTGAAAATGGCAGGCCTTAGTCTTCAACTTTCATGTTTGGGTTGGGTTCATTTGAAGAATTTTTGACCATGCTAAGCTCACTTGAAAATTAGGGCAAAAGTTACTAAATTTGGAAAATCTCAAAAACCAAATTTGTGCCATTTTTACAAAACCCTCCAAATGTCCATGATTCTTGATCTTCAATCATCCCAAACATCTTATAACATTGTAAAGACCTCCCTTGGCAAGAAAAAGTGGCTTGGACCCCTTGAAATCAGACAGTTGACCTTTTACAGGCACAGTTGACCAATTACTTCATCTGCAAGCAACTAAGGCAATGACTGACTTCCATTTGGAATTTTCTCATGAAAATTGATATGTAGGGACCTCTTATCATATAGAAAACATTGCCCAAAAGAGTTGGCCAAAATTATGAGGTTAAGGCTTTTGAAGTCAAAACCCTAATTTGGTTGCACTGCTTAGGAGCCTTGCATTGTCTTAAAACTTGTGATGATTAAGCAATCTTCTGAGCTTTTGCAAGTGAAATTGGCCTTGCCAAAAGGGTCTAGACTCATAATAGGCCTCCCATAAATCCATTGGAACACTTGTCTTGGCCTAGGTGGCCTTCAACACCTCCCCAGATGGCCATATGCCTCATGCTAGGGCTTGATGCTTGTCATGCTTTATTTTCCTATGCTATAATGTTATATATATGATATGCTTATGATGCAAATGATGTATTATGATGCTTAAAATAAAGAGGGCAAATTTGAGGTTCTACAAAGGGGACCCTAAGCACTCATGAAAACACCATCCAAAGGGGGAGGTCTAAAGGTTTACCAAGTTCAAGTTATAGTCATCCTAAAATTTGCTAGGGTTTTGGATACTTCTCAAAGGGAAAATTCACATTAATTTGAAAATGAAAGATACAAATGTGACAAAAATATATTTAGAAACTAGATGTCAAGTGTGAAAGATTGCAAAAAGAATCAAATGCAAACTCATCTTGATTTGAAGGTTATGAATTTTTGAAGTTAGGGTTGAAAAGCAAGAAATTTAGAAACCCTAATTCAAAGAATATTGGAAAAGTTTGAACAAAACCAAAAAGAAATTTGTGGGATGAGTTTGTAAATTTTTCTAAATGTTAAAAGAACCTCTCTGAATTTTTTGGTGATTTTTAAATAGTTTAAATTATTTTTAATTAATTAAAATATACAATTAAAATATTTAAAAATGCAACTTTTAATGAAAAATAAAAATAAAAATAATTTTGGTTTCTGAAAATTAATTTGAATGGTGACAAAAATTTCCAGATTTTTAAAATGATTTTTAGTATTTTTTTGTGATTTTTAGAAAAGAAAACAAAATAAAATGCAATAAAAAATAAATAAAAGGGAAAGTAATTCAAATGGGTGGCTATGATTGAAATGGGGAGGGATCAACGCGCCATATTCAAAGTCTTGTTGACTTGGGGTATGCAGATCCTATGACCCTATTTCAAATGAAAAACGTGCGCAGGATCTAGTGGCTAGGATTCAATCTGGCATTTTAATTAAGTTTTATATTAATTAATCAGGATTTAAAACTAATGGCGCATCTGGACCATTCAAAACTTAAACTAATCAAGATCCAAGGGCTGTGATTTAAACTGGGAACCCTAACCCTAATGACTTTCAGATGACCGGAAAATTGCTCCGGTCATCTTCTCCGGCCAACCAAAATATCAACTTCTTTCCTATGCCATTTCACAACCTCTAACCTGCCCAGAAATGATCGTCACCCTCCTAGGAACTCAAATCAATCATCAAACATAATTTCTAACACCTAAACAAGGTGAATCGAAGCAAAACATAAACACGGGAAAATTTTCAGAAGTTCATGAAATGTTCATTTCTTCACCATTTTCAATTCTAAAAGCATCATAGTGATCCTTAGAGCATGCAGTTTCATTTTATAACAAGAAATCAAAGCTTTGAGAAAAAATGTTCTTGAGTATACCTGAGCTGGAAACCTTCAAATGTGAGCTTTCAGAACCTTCCACTTGTGCAAATGAACTCCTTTGATCCTCCTGAAGCTATTGGGATGCTTAGAATGCTTTGAAAGTGACTATTTTGAGTGGCTCGATTCTGATATGGCAGAAATGGAAGCTTTGGTTTATGAGGTTTCAGGCCATGGTGATGGTTGCTTTATGTTCTAGAGGTGATTTCTGATTGAATGGTGAAAAAATCTTTGAAGTTTGATGGATGGTTAGGGAGAATCGAAGGAGAGAAGTTTTTGGCCAATTTTGTGAAATCTGATGTTGTGTGTCTTCTGAGCCTTTGTCCTTCTTGTTTTATGACCTTGAGGCAATCCATAAGCAATCCCAACAATTCAGGAGGGCAGATATGCACTATGGGAATGGTATGGGGTGATTGGCCAAAAAGTCAAAAATTGTGTACTATAGGTATGGACCATGGCAGAGGAGATTTTTGAGCTTGGATTGCCTCATCTAGCTTCAACGAAGGCCATTGGATGAAATTTATGCAGCTGGATGGCCTTGATCAAGTGTTTTCATGGTTTATGCATAATTGCCATTTGAAGTTTCTTAAGAATCAAGCCATCAAAACCCTAGGTTCAAAGGCCAATTCTGATCTTTAGAAGTTTCTTGAACATGTTATGATACATTTGAGTGCATTAGAAGTCACTTAGAAGCTTGAAATGCCAATATGCAAAAATCCCTCTTTGACATGAACATGAAATTTATTTGATTTTTGCCAACTTTGCAAGGTCATAACTTGAGTTCTAGGATGAATTAGAATGAGTTCTTGTACTCTTTGAAAATGGGAGGATCCAATCTACAACTTTCATGTTTGAAGAAATTTCATTTGAAACCTTTTTGATCAAGAAAGATGAGGTTGAAGATCTTTCCCAAAATAGAAAGTTTACATTACAAGTCATTTCCATTTTTGGCAAGTTTTGGCTTTGCTCATTTTTCTTCAATTTTGTGAACTTCCAAGCATTCTAATGATCAAATAAATACCATATGACTTCAAATTGATGATGATGACCCATTGGTATCCTTGTTGGGGGTCTCAGATGCTCAGAATCTGACTTTTCTTGCTCAGGAAATTACCATTTGATCAGATGACTTCCACATTGAATTTTTCCATGAAATTTTATACACATGCTCCTTATATCATATATGAACCAATAACAACAAGAATTACCAAATTTTTTGGGTGTAAGGCCTTCAAAACCAAAACCCTAATTTCAGGTCATCTGTGTAGGAATCCCCAGCTTAGCTTCAATACCTCTGCAATGCTTTGACATTTCTTGATTTCAATGGACCCATGGGAGCATAAGATGATCATAGACCACTCAAGGACTCTCTTAGCATGCTTCATGACCTTTGAGATTGCTCAGATTACTTCTTGGATTGCTCAGATCACAAACCCTAGATGCAGCTATGCAGTGAAATAAAACTATGCAGTGTAAGATGGAATGCTTATGCAATGCAACACATTCCATACATAGACCCACCAATTTTCCTTGAACTAAAAACTTCATATGTCATGAATAAAAGGATGGTGGCCTCACCTTGCACTTGGAATTGGAATACATGAGCCTTTTTTGAGATTTTGCATAATTTGCAAAAGTGTGAGATAGGCTCACCAACCTCACTCTTTGCTTGGCCTCTTGGCACATGTGCAAGCCTTTTCAAATACTTGATCAGAACATAAACAACTTTGGCCCTTAGAACTAGCCATTACATACTTCTCATGATTTGGCTAAATTTGCATTTTTGAGGCCACTTCCATGCTTGGCACCAAAATGCAAGTTTCTCTTGAGCAAAAACATCTAAATGCCTTGCATTGTAACTTAGTAACTTCACTTGATCTATTCCAGCACTAGGAAATGAGTTTTGAGCACTCTTGCATTTGGTGTGTACATGGAAATGTGATTTTGCCCTAAAATGCATGAAATTTTCGAAGGCCCTATCTCTCAAACCATAAATCCCATGAAAATGTACTTGTACTTTTTGAAAATGGCAGGCCTTAGTCTTCAACTTTCATGTTTGGGTTGGGTTCATTTGAAGAATTTTTGACCATGCTAAGCTCACTTGAAAATTAGGGCAAAAGTTACTAAATTTGGAAAATCTCAAAAACCAAATTTGTGCCATTTTTACAAAACCCTCCAAATGTCCATGATTCTTGATCTTCAATCATCCCAAACATCTTATAACATTGTAAAGACCTCCCTTGGCAAGAAAAAGTGGCTTGGACCCCTTGAAATCAGACAGTTGACCTTTTACAGGCACAGTTGACCAATTACTTCATCTGCAAGCAACTAAGGCAATGACTGACTTCCATTTGGAATTTTCTCATGAAAATTGATATGTAGGGACCTCTTATCATATAGAAAACATTGCCCAAAAGAGTTGGCCAAAATTATGAGGTTAAGGCTTTTGAAGTCAAAACCCTAATTTGGTTGCACTGCTTAGGAGCCTTGCATTGTCTTAAAACTTGTGATGATTAAGCAATCTTCTGAGCTTTTGCAAGTGAAATTGGCCTTGCCAAAAGGGTCTAGACTCATAATAGGCCTCCCATAAATCCATTGGAACACTTGTCTTGGCCTAGGTGGCCTTCAACACCTCCCCAGATGGCCATATGCCTCATGCTAGGGCTTGATGCTTGTCATGCTTTATTTTCCTATGCTATAATGTTATATATATGATATGCTTATGATGCAAATGATGTATTATGATGCTTAAAATAAAGAGGGCAAATTTGAGGTTCTACAGCTGCCCCTATTCAAGCAACTGTTGATCTGAAAAGGACGATTGCTTCCGCTTTCGACCGTTCAAGATAAACTGTGATTGAATACCAAGAAGACCTGAAATTTGCACTCTGACGAAGAATGCAACACCGGGAAATAAACCTGACCAGATGATGCTCTGGGGATATGAATCGGAGAAAAAAAAAGCAGACGAGCTTCTTCCAAGTTGAAACTGATATCTGGAATATTATCATGGTGACAGACGAGTCTTCGAATGACTTGTGACGCCAGGTGCAGAGAGCAGACGAGCCCTTAAGGAACTTCAAAGTAGCCTGAGATAGACGAATCTCCTTCACTAATCCTTACGCAGATAAGTGGGATAAGACGGACGAGTCTTCTTCGGATAACCCTTACGCAGGCTCCGGGAATGCATATAAGTCTGTGGGATAGACATGCAACTAGGATGGACGAATCCTCTTCATATATTATCCGCGGATATATGGTATAAGACAGACAAGTCTCCTTAACAAACCTGTTACGCCAGGTGCAGCAACAATAATAATTGGTGCCTGAGACAGACGAGCCTCCTTCGGATTTACCTGTTACGCCAGGACCGGTAATCATTTCGACATTTAATTCCCACTGTCAGGATTCGAAACCTCTTCAATACAGACGAGTATTGGATGATCATCAAGATAACACAGACGAGTGCCATGAGTCCATGATACAGACGAGTATCAGACGATGATCTGAGAAACACAGACGAGTGTCCCAGGCAATGATACAGACGAGTATCAGCCACTGGTATAGACGAATACCAGAGATTCAAACACAGACGAGCATTTGAAGTAGCAATGCAGAAATACCAGGGTAAACAGCAAATCCTCACATTCAGGTGTAAGCTAGCACAGACGAGTGCTGAGGACGATACAGACGAGTATCCAGGCAAAGCAGACGAGCTTCAAACAAACACAAACGACTTCTGGGGGATAAAAGCAGACGAGCTTTAAACAAACTCAGATGGGTGCTGGACAGTTGCAGACGAGCAACAACATAGAATACATATCAAGGCACAGACGAGTGCAGCGGATCTAATACCAAACACAGACGAGTGTTGGGAGGTTGCAGACGAGCAACAAATATCATATCAGAACACAGACGAGTGTTGAAGAGTTGCGGGCGAGCAATAACGACTATCATAAACAAACACAGATGAGTGTTGGAAAATTGCAGACGAGCAATATCAAGGTAATCATAAGCCAATGTAGGGGAAAAGCAGACGAGCAAACCATAGAGCCAACACAGACGGGTGTTGAAAGATGCAGACGAGCGACAATAAAGCAGTAATACCAATGCTGGGGAAAACTCCGTTTAGGGATAACACCAACGAGTGTTGACAAACGCAGACGAGCGGTAGACACATGCCTGATTGGCAGCAAGAGATACAACTCTGTAGGGGAAGACAAGTCAAGAGGTTTGGACACTCAACTCTGACTGAAGTGATGAATACCTGACTGTATCATCAAATACCCAAAAGTATGGCAACTTGGCTGAGAAATATTTCACGGACGGAGGTGAAAATCCAATATGAACTCTGTGGGGACATATCATCTTTAGACTTGGCTGGGGAAGCTTCCTGGGCAAATACTCTGGCCGGGGAGAGCATCTGATGCTTCAAGACTCTGAAGGGATATCAGGCTTTCAGGTATCTGACAGGCAAGAATTCTTGCTGGGGATAGAATACTGGCAATTCCCTCTCTGATGATGTCAGGTCTTCAGGTACCTGCGGGGTATACTCCACTGGGGAAGAATAGACTGTTACTTCACTGGGGAAGAAGTTGGGCTGCTGCCAAGGCTTGGTTGGAGGAAAACCTCTGTTTAAACGAGTCAGGCTTTCAGATACCTGCTGGAAGAAGAAATCCCTGCTTGGGGAGATACTCTACTGGGGAAGAGTGAATTGCTTGAGAGAAAGTGACGCCATCCTGCAACCTGCAACAACAGAAAACACACGTGTGTCCCGGGGATTCGCATGGAATGATCGGTTCATCCATCGTCACCCGACACTCAAAGAGGGTTACAGTTTCCCTGCATGTCAGTTTTCTTTTCAAAAATATCACCATATTTAGATGCAACGCTATTTTTGCCAAAAATTCAGGACATTTTGCAAACAAAAATAAACACACATCTTTTTGACTGAATATTATTTTATTGGATAGCCTCTGAATAGGCAAAGATTTACATCAGGAAGCAACTACCTGGAAAGAGGTAGCCACTAAAAAATGAGAAAAGAAACTATCCTAATGGCAATGTACATGGCATTCCAAAGAGTTCCATTTCTGCTATGACCTGCACATCTTCAATACTTTCATTCTGTTTTAGCTTTCTGAGAGGACGAGGGAACTGTTTCCTATCCTTCCAACATTGTCAGGATGTACGAAACGATGACGTGGTTCAGATAACTCGGATCACAGTTGTTCGCTTATTCCCTTATTTTGCGTGGACCGCCCTCTCGGGTTTTCAATCCACCGGGATACCCTTTTTTTCCTGAGCTGTCCAATGTGGCTTTTCAACTCAGCGGGTGTACACATTTTTTATTCATTAATTTCCCTAATTTTTGCCCGAGCTTTTTATTCTGTTTTTAGCTCGCCGGGATGCCCTTTTCTTGCCTGGACTTACATTCTGTTTTTGTGTCCAGCGGGTCTCTTTATGCGAAGTATTTTTTAACTGCGTCCGAGTTAACAGGGGATGGGAAGTCATCTCCATCCATAGTGGTGAGCATCAGTGCTCCTCCTGAGAATACTTTCTTCACTATGAATGGTCCTTCGTAATTTGGGGTCCACTTGCCCCTGTTATCTGAACCTGGAGGAACGATTCTCTTCAACACAAGCTCTCCCACTCGATACTCTCGAGTACGTACTCGTTGATCGAATGCCCGCTTCATTCTCCTCTGATAAAGCTGACCATGACAGATAGCCGCTAATCTCTTTTCCTCAATTAGACATAGCTGATTGTAACGAGCACGCACCCATTCAGCCTCATCCAACTTGACATCCATCAACACGCGCAAAGAAGGAATCTCTACTTCAACAGGCAGGACTGCTTCCATGCCATACACTAGAGAGAAGGGAGTTGCCCCTGTTGACGTCCTGACTGACGTTCGGTACCCATGCAAGGCAAACGGTAACATCTCATGCCAATCCTTGTAGGTGACAACCATTTTCTGCACAATCTTCTTGATATTCTTGTTAGCTGCCTCTACCGCACCATTCATCTTTGGTCGGTAAGGAGAAGAATTGTGATGCTGTATTTTGAAGTCCCGACATAAGTCTGCCATCATCTTATTGTTGAGGTTAGAACCATTATCAGTAATGATCCTTTCGGGCACTCCATATCTGCATATGATATCTCTTTTCAGAAATCTTGCCACCACTTGACGAGTGACATTGGCATAAGACGCTGCTTCTACCCACTTGGTAAAGTAATCAATCGCGACCAGAATGAAGCGATGACCGTTCGAAGCGGTTGGCTCGATCTTCCCGATCATGTCAATGCCCCACATAGAGAAAGGCCAAGGAGATGACATGACGTTGAGCGGGTTAGGAGGAACATGCACTTTGTCTGCATATATTTGGCACTTGTGGCATTTACGAGCGAATGAACAACAGTCTGCATCCATTGTCATCCAGTAATACCCTGATCTCAGCAGTTTCTTTGCCATAGCATGCCCCCCTGCATGGGTACCAAAAGATCCTTCATGGACTTCCTGCATCAACAGGCTTGCTTCGTGTCTATCCACGCATCTGAGCAAAACCATGTCGAAGTTCCTCTTGTACAAAACCCCGTCTGTGTTCAAGAAGAAACTAGCAGCAAGCCGTCTCAAGGTCTTTTTGTCTTTGGAAGATGCCCCTGTTGGGTATTCTTGCTTTTCCAGGAATAACTTGATATCAAAATACCAAGGTTTCTCGTCAGACACGGCGTCTACAGAGAAAGCATAAGCTGGAGAGTCAAGCCTGGAGATGTCAATTCTGGGCACAAAATTCCAACACAGGACTTTAATCGATGAAGAGAGAGTGGCCAAAGCATCGGCAAATTGATTTTCGTCACGTGGTATGTATTTGAGCTCAACTGTTGTGAAGAATGTCAACAGTTTTCTAGCATAATCCCTGTACGGAACTAGATGCTCTTGATGTGTATACCACTTGCCGGTAATTTGGTTAATGACGAGGGCTGAATCTCCGAATATATCGAGGTTCTTAATCCGAAGATCAATTGCCTCCTCTATTCCCATTATACACGCCTCGTATTCCGCTTCATTGTTGGTGCAGCCAAAAGTAATTTTGGCAGCGAAGGGTAAGTGGACACCTTCAGGAGTAATGAGTACGGCACCAACTCCACGACCATTGATATTGACGGCCCCATCAAACATCAACTTCCATTTGGATTCAGGGTCAGGCCCCTCCTCCGGAAGTGGTTCCTCATAATCGTTTGTTTTGAGGTACATGATGTCCTCATCAGGGAAATCAAATCTCATTGGTTGATAGTCATCCTCAAGAGGTTGCTGAGCAAGGTATTCCGACAATACACTTCCTTTGATGGCTTTCTGAGAAGTGTACTGGATGTCGTATTCAGTTAAAATCATCTGCCATCTAGCAACCCTTCCGGTCAATGCTGGTTTCTCAAAGATGTACTTGACAGGGTCCATCTTGGAAATGAGAAGTGTAGTATGGGTCAACATGTACTGCCTCAGTCGGCGAGCAGCCCATACCAAAGCGCAGCAAGTTTTCTCGAGCAGTGAGTATCGGGATTCACAGTCGGTAAACTTTTTGCTAAGGTAATAAATGGCGTACTCTTTTCGACCAGACTCGTCATGTTGGCCGAGCACACACCCCATCGACCCGTCTAGCACGGTCAAGTACATGATTAATGGTCTCCCCTCCACCGGAGGCATCAGAATTGGAGGCTCCTGTAAGTATTCCTTTATTTTGTCGAAAGCTCTTTGGCAATCATCATTCCACCTGACCGTCTGCTCTTTTCTTAGCAGTTTGAATATCGGTTCGCACGTGGCAGTTAGGTGAGATATGAACCGAGAAATGTAGTTCAATCTACCTAAGAAACCGCGCACTTCTTTTTCTGTCTTTGGTGCAGGCATATCTTGAATAGCTTTCACTTTAGCAGGATCTACCTCAATTCCCCTTTGACTTACAATGAAACCCAGCAACTTTCCAGAACGCACTCCGAAAGTGCACTTGTTCGGATTCAACCTCAGTTTATACTTGATCAATCTATCAAATAACTTCTTTAGGTTAACCAAATGCTCCTCTTCGTCTTTAGACTTTGCAATCATATCATCCACATAACATTCGATCTCCTTGTGGATCATGTCATGGAACAACGTGACCATTGCCCGTTGATAAGTTGCCCCTGCATTCTTCAGACCGAAGGGCATGACCTTATAGCAGAATGTTCCCCACGGGGTAATGAACGTTGTCTTCTCCATGTCTTCCGGCGCCATTTTTATCTGATTATAACCGGAGAATCCATCCATGAAGGAGAACACTGAGAATTGAGCAGTATTGTCAACCAACACGTCAATGTGTGGCAACGGAAAATCATCCTTCGGGCTTGCTCTGTTCAAATCTCTATAGTCAACGCACATTCGGACCTTGCCGTCCTTCTTAGGTACTGGTACTATGTTAGCTACCCATGGCGGGTAACTAGTCACGGCAAGGAATCCGGCATCCCACTGTTTCTGTACCTCCTCTTTAATCTTCATCGCCATATCCGGGCGAGTTCTTCTCAACTTTTGCTTCACAGGAGGACAGTCTTCTCTTAGAGTTAGCTTATGCATCACAATATCGGTATCTAGACCTGGCATATCTTGATATGTCCAAGCAAAGATATCCACATACTCTCTCAACATACTGATCAGCTCTTGCTTGACATCGGCCTGCAGATTGGCCCCTATCTTGATTTCTTTCTTTGCATCTTCGCTACCAAGGTTGACGGTCTCAATCTCTTCTTGGTGAGGCTGAATAACTCGCTCCTCTTGTTTCAACAATCTGACCAATTCTTCAGGTAGGTCACAGTCTTCCTCAACCCCTTCATCAGCTTGGTAGACTGGATTATCAAAGTCATGCATAGTCATAGCAGGAACGTTATCCGTGGAATCCGGATGATCAACACTGCACAAATGATGTGCTTATTCAGAATCTGCTTATTTTGAAAAGAGACGCTAACACAAAACAAAAATGAAAACACATTGCCATTTTTATATATATTATTTATTATTTTTTTTTAAAAAGTTTAAAAACAAAGACAGAGAACACAGTTTGTCTGAAAATGTCCTTTTATTTCATAGCAAAAATAACAATGCGATGCCAAACGTGGTGGCCCAATACAATGGATCCAAGCATCTTGGGCAGAATGCTGGATTTTGACAATGCAGTATGCTAATAAAAGGAAACAAAGCAATTACTTTGAGAGCCAGGTAACTTGGACAATGTCTTCAGCAGACCAGTTTCCTAGCTCTTCACCGGGTGCACATGAGCGAATCCAATTGTTGTCCCAATCTCTGTCACTATCCCCGCCTTGGCTTGCCATACAGATTTGATCGCGGTCGAGCAGACCAGCACTTGTGAATGAGATAGCCTTACCACTCTGAGCAGACCCCCCAGGCTGATACCCTAAGCCGAATTTATCATCCTTCTTTTCCATCTCCAACAACTTGCCCCAGCCCTGGGCCTTGCCTGATTGGACGACCTCCTTTGCTTCCTGGTAAGAATGAATGGACGTGCCTTCGTTATTTTTCTTCACCGGAGTCAAGATACTGACATCTGCTTCAAAAGCTTGGCACAAAGTCTCGTGGATTTCTCCGTCCATTTCTACATATTTGAATGTCGACAGGTGGCTGACAAATATATCTTCTTCCCCGCAAACTGTGATGACCTGACTGTCTACCACATACTTAAGCTTCTGATGCAAGGTTGAAGTGACAGCTCCCGCTGCATGTATCCATGGTCTGCCCAACAAGCAACTGTACGCAGGCTGGATATCCATTACATAGAAGACACTCTTGAATACTTGAGAGCCTATCTTGACAGGCAACTCAACCTCTCCGAAAACTGATCTTCTTGAACCATCGAAAGCTTTAACCACCAAATCACTCGGCGTTAGGACAATCCCATCAATGTTAAGCTTCATCAACGCCTTCTTCGGGAGCACATTCAAAGAAGAGCCTGTGTCTACAAGGACATGAGACAACACAGCGCCCTTGCATTCCATCGTGATATGCAGTGCTTTATTGTGATTCCTTCCCTCCGAGGTGAGATCTCGGTCAGTGAAGCCTAAGCCATGGCTAGCATTAACACTTCCAACAACAGCTTCGAGTTGATTGACTGTGATCTCTTGAGGAACATAGGCCATTTGAAGCACTTTCAGTAAAGCTTCTCTATGCGCGGGAGAGCACATCAACAGTGACAAGATAGAAATCTTTGAAGGCGTCTGGTTCAGTTGATCAACCACCTTATAGTCACTCCTTTTGATGATCTTCATGAACTCCTCTACCTCCTTTTCAAACGTCCCCTGCCCAGCCACAGGGGTAGTTGACTCGTCATTCGCAATCTGCTTCCCTTTGTTTTTGGACGAAGCTTCGGCCTCGGGATCCTTTCTCAATGCAGGGGGAGCAAATAAACGGCCACTTCGAGTAAATCCCCCAACACCTCCCACATTTTCAATAATCGGGCCAGCAACAGGTCTACTCTCCATCTTCTGTCCCGCCACATAAACATCAGAACCATAATGCCACGGAATGGCTCTATCATCATTATACGGCATTGGCCCAGGTACAGTTATAGTCACAGGACTAATCTGAGGAGCGTAAACGGTAACAGGCTCTTGTCGAACGGGCATGTCAGCTTCATTGTAGAAGATAGTAATGGTTGACACATCATCAGCCTTTTCATTACTAATCTTGCTAAATTGTAGAGACCCAACATCAATCAACTCTTGCAAACCCGTCTTCAATTTCTCGCAGCCATTCGCAACACTTATACAGTCTTCACAATCGAGAGAACAACCAGGAAACACTTGACCTTTCAACAGTCTCTCTTTCACCACCTTCAACGGCGTCTTGACTTCATCAATTCTCAGTACCAAACTCAACTTGTCATCACTCTCAACAGCGTTAACTCTTGCCCCTCCATGATTAGGTATAGGGTTCGAGTTGATATTCGGTGGTGGCGCAAAGTTGATTGCCTTTGAATCCACGAGATCTTGAACTTTGTGATGCAGCGCCCTGCACTTCTCAGTTGAGTGCCCGGGTGCTCCTGAATGAAAAGCGCATCGCGCGTTGACGTCGTAACCAGCTGGAAGCTCTCCAGGAGGTGGTGGTGCCAAAGTCCTTAATTGAATAAGGTTCAAGTCTAGTAGTCTCGGCAACAAGGCAGCATATGTCATCGGAATAGCTTCAATCACCCTGTTAGCAGGACGAGTCTGCCTTGGCTGATAAGGCCTTTGCTGGTAGTTGGCTCTGGGTTGTTGTTGTTGTTGATGTTGTTGTGGTGGAGGTGGCATCTGTTGTACGGGAGTTGCAGGAATAGTGACAGCAGCCACATGCTCATAAGGTCTTCTGTAACCACGGCCCTGGCTTCGGCCGAATACAGCATTGGTCTCTCCTTCTCTCCTTCTTGGAGGTCCGCTAAAAGCTTTCCTCGCTCCATTTGAACTACTAGCACCGGGGTCTTGTATCTTCCCCATTTTCAACAGCGTTTCAACCCTTTCCCCTGCAATGACAATATCGTTGAACTTTGTAGCAGAACTTGACGCCAATCTTTCAAGAAATACTCCCTGGAGGGTACCCATAAACATATCGGCCATTTCATTCTCTAACAAGGGTGGCTGCACCCTGGCAGCTAGCTGACGCCACCTCTGGGCATATTCCTTGAAGCCTTCTTTTGCTGTCTGAGCCATATGTTGCAACTGGGTGCGATTCGGAGCCATGTCCATATTATATTGGTACTGCCTCACAAAAGCTTCAGCGAGATCTTTCCAGCTCTTGACATTGACCCTGCTGAGCTTCATGTACCACTCAAGGGAAGCTCCCACCAAGCTGTCCTGAAAGTAATACATCCACAGTTTTTCATCGTCTGTATGCGCGGCAATTCTCCCGACATACGATTGCAGATGGGTCTTTGGGCAAGCAGTGCCGTTATACTTCTCGAAAGTAGGAACTTTGAACTTATACGGGATCCTGACTCCCGGAACCAAGCCCAAGTCTGTTATATCGAACCCCAAAGAACTCTGGGACTGAATAGCCTTGATTTGCTCGGCCATCTCTTCAAACCTCTTGTTCATTTCTACCCCTTGACCCTCGGTCTCATCAAGTAAAGTGAACTGGTCCTCCTGGTGATCCACATGAATGTTATGCATCCCGTCATTGACTACGGTCGCCCCTGGTTGTATAACATGAGGTCCACCCTGACGTGCGCCCGCACCGGTATGATTATCAGCATTAGCAGCAGCAGCAGCGTTTCTGTTCTGATTTTCAACCAACTCTCGCAGCCGTTCTTGATTCTGCCCCATGCCGGTCATTAACGTCATGAAGTTATCCATTCTCTGCCTTAGGTCTGCCAAATCTGCCTGCATTTGATCCATGGCCCGCTCTCTGTTAATCTTGGTTGGGTATCTGTGCACTGCCGGTTGTTCTCGAACTTTTCGAGGAGCTATAGTGCCTGAGATACAAAATACGTTAGTAATTGATGCGACACCTGCAAAACAGACAAACAGGTTATATGCAATGCAATGTAACTGTTCATGTTCCCAATTCTAAGCATTTGGCATGCCCCAGTTCTGGTATCTATCTCGGCAATCACTTTCAGTGTTTAGCTTTCAAACTTTCTCTTTGATAAGTGTTCAGACGTTAGTAGTATCCAGACAAACGAGTCTTGCACATTCAAAACGATAACTTGCACATTAATACTGAATATGGACAAACCACTATAGGCTAAAAGTCAGAGTACATCCAAGAATATTCCCCGAAGGGTTACAAATCAGTGCATAAAGACAAAAGAAATAAAAGCAAGACTCCTACAACAAGCCTGTAGGTAGTCTGAAAAATAAACTAAGCTAAGGACCCCGACTCTGCCACCTCTGCCCTACTCTTCTTGACGCCTGCTCTCAGCTTGAGCTCTTCAATCTCTTTCCTGGCTTCCTCCAGAGCTAATTGACTTTGGACTAGCTGTTGGGTCCTTTCCCTCCGGATAGCGTGGGCTTGTTCCACTTCCTCCTTCTTGAAAGCCATCTGAACTTCAAAGAACTCTTCCTTCTCTTTGAATTTCTTTTGGTCTTCATCCCTTTGGCCTTTCAACCAAACGATGGACTGCCGAGCACTCCTGAGAGTCCTTAAGGTCTCCTTGTGCTTGGCTTCTCTTTGCGCTTCCATCATACCCAATCGGTGGAAATGGGCTTCTCTTCCGGCAAAATCCTTCTCCTTGTTTTCCAAAGAGGACTGGAGCTTTTGCAGTTTATCTTCAGCTTCCTTCTTGGCTCCATTGGCCTGGTGGTATAAGCTTACCATCTCAACATTCTCTACTCTGACCGCATGCAGCTGAGCTTCTAGCTTCTTGTACTCCTCCAAGGAAACCGTACTGCTCGGACCTGGTACCTCTCGGGGATAAAGTGGAGCCTCGACTGAAAAAGGCATGAGAACTGATTCAATATGTCTTTGCAACCATTCAGCATATGGTGGATATGTCTTGGGATCAACTCGGCCGAAGTCTTTCTTCCCTTTTCTAATTCTGTGAGCCCAAGACTGAACTACTTGTTGGACTAGCTCTCTGTTTCCGTCAACAGGAAAATACAAAGATTCAGCAAACATTTCCATCTGAGGAGGATCCTTCAAAGGGTAGCCAAACTGCCTTCTGGCTAATGTCGGGTAGTAACTGATGACACCTTTCCTTCCCAGCAAAGGTACTCCAGCAAACCTTCCGCAGCTAATCATCACCTCTTTTCCTAGCAAATCCCTGTCATAACCCCAAGCAATGTCTTCTTCAGTCAATCCCATCAGTCTTCTGGACCATCTCCA
The DNA here is from genome assembly GCA_963966055.1 of Lathyrus aphaca. Classification (NCBI taxonomy): domain Eukaryota; kingdom Viridiplantae; phylum Streptophyta; class Magnoliopsida; order Fabales; family Fabaceae; genus Lathyrus; species Lathyrus aphaca. The sequence goes on along the minus strand of OZ014520.1, from coordinate 217,089,731 downwards.
TTCGTCTCGTATATCCTTGAAGGCACCTGATTTAGGCAACTGTCTAGCGAACCATTCAGCAAACAAAGGAGCACAGCAGACCACTGGACCACCTCTACCCTTCTCGTTTCTGTAATGGACACTAAAATAAAAGTCACCCAATAAAGTAGGCACTGGATTGCCTTTTGCAAAAATTGAAATCACTTCTAAGCTGACAAATTCTTTCTCTCCGGGAAACAAGCTAGACCCATATACCATCAATGCCAGCAAAGCCCCAAAGTCATTCCACTTAGCTTCTGTAGCATACTTCTCAGCCTCCGGGATAAGCACACTCCATGGTAGACCTCTGCCTTTACTCTCTTGCAAAGCTTTTCTGACTGAAACAACTGGCAGCCTACAAACCTTGGCTATGTCTTCATTTCTAAGCACAACCTCTGACCCGTAGAACGGCAATGTCTCTCTGATCGGGATACTCAGCATGCTGGAGATCTCTTCTAATGTCGGAGCTAAGATGTAACCTGGAAGAATAAAACAACGCAGCAGGGGATCATAAAATTGCAACAAGGTATGCAAGCTGTCCTTTTGGTCTGTAGTAGGCTTGTCCACAAACTTCAGTATCTAGCCATATCTTTTCTTGAAATTTCCTAAGACTTGATCATTCATCAGACCTGCTAACCTCTGAACACTTTTGACTTCCGGCTGAAGAAAGGTGTAATGCACATTCTTTTTTCTCGGATCGCTTTTAATTTCTGCCATGGAGATAAGAATACCAGAACCGGGAACAGATGTGAGTAATGACCTGAAAAAATGGGAAACATAAACAGTTAATGCAAAGAATGATGCAAATGTAATGCAATGCAAGCATATGACCAACTGGGACCATCTGAACTGGAACACTGACAAGGGCCCCTCTGAATAACTGGCAAACCCAAAAGTTCACTGAGTCACACCCTCTGATAATCACAACCCTCTGATAGAAGATCTCAGAATCACGGTATCAAGAAATCCAGAATTCCAGGATCATAACCTCGGAACCATAGAATCAATAGAACCACCGGTCATATTCACAGGACCAAAGATCATAACTGAACAGATGAGTGTATGTTGAGGTCATGGGTTCCTGCACACCTGTACACACCCCCCAATCTCACGGGTAAAAGGCTCCGGGTCAGACATCACGGACTCTCAAAGCCACATAGCAATAATACTGTCACCATCTCCGAGAAATGGCTCATGACCAAATCAGGGAATCGGTTAGGCATTATGTACTATGCAGGGAGGCCTCAGCTGAGTCCGGGAAAAACAAGCATCCCTTATAAGTCCCTAGCTTCAAGCGCTGAAATCAAGAAACAATAGTACATTCAGCCCGTAGGATACAGTACTAATGTCATATGACCAGATGCTTTAACTGAGTTCTTATAAGAGAACCAGGCCATCCTATGCGAGTTCCCAGTGGACCCTCGGGTGCGAATGGGTTTGCCACAAAATGTGGTCTGCCACTGTCACCACTGGAGAAGGTTGTTCCCACAAAGGTTCTCAATGATCGGTCCCCAGCTGCACATAACTGTCAAGGTTATGTAATGAGAGAGGAAGATCCCCAAATCAAGACATTTCCAAGACAATCGCAACCTGGGTGTGGAACTCACTACTACCCCCATGACAAGATCTCATGAGGCCAAAGTGGAACCACTCTAAGTCCTATGGTGCACTCGAGCCGGGTACTTGGCTCACATCTCTCAAGAACCAGTAACTCCCATCCCACCAAACAGAAAGCCAGTCCAGACAGTCCAGTATGATATATGATGCAGAAAATAAATACTGAAAACTGTAAATAAAGCTGTAAATAAAGCTGTAAATAAAGCAATAAACAAACAGCAATATAATACAACAAGCCACACCAAACAAACATCACCCAATGAAACAGCAACACACAAGCGCTAGGAGAGACTCACAGGGGAACCAGAGATTCTGGGTTCGATCCCCAGCAGAGTCGCCAGCTGTCGCTCCCGGGATTTTCATCCTAGTACAAACGCGAAAGTGGCGCGGAAAGGTAGAGTCGCCAGCCAGGCATTTTTATCCCGAAGAAAGGGAATGGTAATGCTGCACAAACCAGAAGAAAGAAAAGGAAGGACACAGGTCCTGCGAACCAAAGAGACTGAGCTCGGGAGTCGGTTACGACCTGGGAAGGTATTAGCACCCAGATCGTCCGCCGTACCCGACGGGATCCACGCTTGCAAAAGAAACTGTTTCAAAGGGTGAGGGTATGAAAGCTGCAGCAAAAGAAATGAAAATGAAAAGAAACTGGAACTGAAAAAGAACTGAATAAGGAAGCAAAAGAGAAAAATGTAGGGAAAATAAAGATTGTGCTCGAACAGGCCCTACCCCGCTGCCTACGTACCTCATCAGGATAATGAGGATCAGAGACGCCGTAGTTCCCCTAACTAGGGGAGGAAAAGATTGCTTGTGAATTAAGGCTTGAACTGCCTATGCCATTGCTCAGGTGTTGCAGGCTCGGACGACGAGTGCGTAACCGTCTTGCAAGATGACAAGTAGGAGCAAGTTCGCGTACGGAGCGAAGGGGGATGAGAAAAGAATTCCCGAAGGAAAGACGCTTATTGTTTGTTTGTGTTTTTTAGAAGCTTTTATGAGTGTGTCACAAGGAAGTGAACTCAAGCTCTCTTCAATGGAATGTGCACTTGTCACTACATTCCAAGATGGAATAATAGAACAAGCACACTCAAGTAAGGAGAAGATCCCCAAAACTTGAACCCAAAGACTAGGGCTTAGGCTCACTAACTTGCTTGATTATTAAGTGTTTTTGGTTATTTACATGAAGAAGTGTCTTTTATGCTTTTCTTTTATGAAGGAAATACCTTGATCAGACTTGTGCATCACAAGGTAAACATGTACTATCCCAAGATGGGAAGACTACAAGCATACCTCATGGAATAAGGCTATGGATCAATGCATCACTTCACATTTATTAAAGTGTTTTTTAGAGTTATGAGATGAGAAGAGAAGAAGAACCAAGAGGAGCAACAAAGGGAAAAACTAGGGGGAAGTTTCTATCCTAAGTTAGCATGCATGGAGGGTCCTAGGTTAGTGAGGTTTCTATCCTACTGAAGAAGGAAAGAAGAAGAGAAGAAGAAGATAGGAGAAGGGATAAGAAAGGCCTAAGCCCAACAAGAAAATGTTAGTCCATATAAACAAAATGAGAAGAGATGAGAGATGGAGATGTGGAACTCAATTCCCACATCTCTCACTTACCATAGCTCCTGCAAGGTTAGTGTAACATCATAAAACCAAAGCATGAACCAACAAGTCAGAAGTTATACAAGCATAAGGGCATGGCAAAGAGTTCATAAGATGATGAACAAAGCAGCACAAGATCACACTAAGATGATTAGAAGTGAAACAAATGCAAAGAAGACATGCATAAAACTTAAGGATATAATACACATAAAAGAGAATCAAAAACCAAAGCTCAAGGAAACTCAAACCCTATCCTAAGATCAGGAACAACCCTATGCCTCTAAAGGATCCCAAAAGATGAGGAGAAGTTGGCACAAGTGCCCTTCTAAACTTAAAAGAGACCATAAGACTCAAGGGGTGCAAAACAAGGCAAGGTGAGGAAGAAAATACCTAATAAATAAATCCAAGCACCTAAAAAATCTACCCAACCATCAAAGTACCCTTCAAACACAAGGAAATGAGAATCCAAAAGGGGTTGCAAAAATTCAGCATCAAACTAAGTCAATGAAGCTCAAAGATGCAAGGTATCACCAATTAGGGTTTAGAAAATTGATGCACAAGTAACTCAATCAAAATCCAGCAAATAAATTTGTGAAAAATCTAAGATAAATCATGAAGATAGTAGAGTGTCTTAGGATTTGAATGCAAAAAGAATGAGGTTCATAGCTTAAAGGATGAGGAAGATAGAAATTGGACAAGGCAGATTGGTCCATGAGAGTTCACAACAAAACAATGCCTAGTGTTGAATTTATTTTGGCCGCGTGGAATAAAATAAAAATCTGAAAAAAATGTGATAAAAAACTAGATGAACTAAGGAATACACATGAATTTTTATGGATTTTTTAAGTATTTGGAAATATTTTTAATAAATCGAAAATGAAAGAAGTAAAGAAAAGAAGAAAAAAAATAAAATAGTAAAATGAGGGGGGAGTGTGAAGAGCAAGGCCAGCTAGCTCATTCTGACCACTTGGGCCCAGTAGGAGGTGCGGATAGCATGTTGGCCTTGGGCCCATGCGAAAATGAAACAAAAAATAACAAAAAAAAGGAAAACTCAGGTTTCTTACATTATTTATGGTATGCTTCGGAAAAAATAAAAACAAAACTCATGTGACTATGCATCAATTGGTCATGCTAGGGTTTAAATCACAAAAGGACAAAAACACAAAAACCCAGCCAATCCACGTATTCCAACTCATCGTCTTCAACCTCTATCAAAGCTGAAAACGAAACAAAGGCAAGAACACAGTCCATGCTTCAAATGCAGAGCAACACCAATCCCTCATTTCTCCACGAAATTTCACAAATCAAGCATCAAAATGAACTTTGGACTAAGCACATCATGAATCAAGCATCAAAAACAAACATATTAACACACACAACATGAACAGAAGCAAGACAGTTTGGATCTAAAAACTTCGAAACTTCACACTAGCTTCAATCTAGCACCATTTTTGAAACTGAAGTGATCTATGTGTTCAGTGCAACAAGCAGATCATGATATACACAACAAAATCCATTTACAGATCCCAAAATTTGGAGCATACCTGAGATTGCAAAGTTCCAAAATCCACCAAGAAAACCAATATCCAGCTCAAGATGTCCCTCTTGCAACCTCTTCTCACAAAATAAATGTGAAAGAGGCCTCAAAACCAGCTCACTCTTGCTCTGTGAAAGGTTCTGGTCTGAACTGAACTGGTATAAGAATCTTCTTCTAGCTCAAAATGAGGGTTGCTCCATGATCTGTGAAGCTCCAAGAACAAGAATATGAAGTTTATTTGGTGAATGGAGTTGTGGATGATGAGCTATGGGGGAAAATGCAGCAGGAGCAAAAACTGGGAAATGAGAGAATGGTGGCGATCCTCCTTAAGATCAAACCCTAGCTGGCCCTTATATGATGCCCTAAATCAGTCCAAGAAATGAAAAAGGAAATGCACGTGGGAGGAGTGTGACCCAAAATGAAATTGCAAAAATGCATAAAGGGTGTCATGAAAAGATTTGCCCGTGCCTTGCCTTTGCACCTTGCACATGCTGATCCTATTTTCCTTGCTGATCACTAATGGAACATCCTCAGCCCTTGGATCAAAGTGTACTGCACACTCTCATGCTTATGCACCTTTTTGCAAGTAGGATGAGACCATACATACCATGCACGGTTTTTGTGATTCTCTTTGAGCCAAATTTCTCTCATACCATGCATAATGATGTGATGATTTGAAATGGTACCTAGAATGGCTTGCAATTAATTTACATGACAATTTGCATCTTAGTAGAAACTAAGATTTCCATATGACCATGCATTTACATTTTGTGAAATTCAACACATTCCATACATAGACCCACCAATTTTCCTTGAACTAAAAACTTCATATGTCATGAATAAAAGGATGGTGGCCTCACCTTGCACTTGGAATTGGAATACATGAGCCTTTTTTGAGATTTTGCATAATTTGCAAAAGTGTGAGATAGGCTCACCAACCTCACTCTTTGCTTGGCCTCTTGGCACATGTGCAAGCCTTTTCAAATACTTGATCAGAACATAAACAACTTTGGCCCTTAGAACTAGCCATTACATACTTCTCATGATTTGGCTAAATTTGCATTTTTGAGGCCACTTCCATGCTTGGCACCAAAATGCAAGTTTCTCTTGAGCAAAAACATCTAAATGCCTTGCATTGTAACTTAGTAACTTCACTTGATCTATTCCAGCACTAGGAAATGAGTTTTGAGCACTCTTGCATTTGGTGTGTACATGGAAATGTGATTTTGCCCTAAAATGCATGAAATTTTCGAAGGCCCTATCTCTCAAACCATAAATCCCATGAAAATGTACTTGTACTTTTTGAAAATGGCAGGCCTTAGTCTTCAACTTTCATGTTTGGGTTGGGTTCATTTGAAGAATTTTTGACCATGCTAAGCTCACTTGAAAATTAGGGCAAAAGTTACTAAATTTGGAAAATCTCAAAAACCAAATTTGTGCCATTTTTACAAAACCCTCCAAATGTCCATGATTATTGATCTTCAATCATCCCAAACATCTTATAACATTGTAAAGACCTCCCTTGGCAAGAAAAAGTGGCTTGGACCCCTTGAAATCAGACAGTTGACCTTTTACAGGCACAGTTGACCAATTACTTCATCTGCAAGCAACTAAGGCAATGACTGACTTCCATTTGGAATTTTCTCATGAAAATTGATATGTAGGGACCTCTTATCATATAGAAAACATTGCCCAAAAGAGTTGGCCAAAATTATGAGGTTAAGGCTTTTGAAGTCAAAACCCTAATTTGGTTGCACTGCTTAGGAGCCTTGCATTGTCTTAAAACTTGTGATGATTAAGCAATCTTCTGAGCTTTTGCAAGTGAAATTGGCCTTGCCAAAAGGGTCTAGACTCATAATAGGCCTCCCATAAATCCATTGGAACACTTGTCTTGGCCTAGGTGGCCTTCAACACCTCCCCAGATGGCCATATGCCTCATGCTAGGGCTTGATGCTTGTCATGCTTTATTTTCCTATGCTATAATGTTATATATATGATATGCTTATGATGCAAATGATGTATTATGATGCTTAAAATAAAGAGGGCAAATTTGAGGTTCTACAAAGGGGACCCTAAGCACTCATGAAAACACCATCCAAAGGGGGAGGTCTAAAGGTTTACCAAGTTCAAGTTATAGTCATCCTAAAATTTGCTAGGGTTTTGGATACTTCTCAAAGGGAAAATTCACATTAATTTGAAAATGAAAGATACAAATGTGACAAAAATATATTTAGAAACTAGATGTCAAGTGTGAAAGATTGCAAAAAGAATCAAATGCAAACTCATCTTGATTTGAAGGTTATGAATTTTTGAAGTTAGGGTTGAAAAGCAAGAAATTTAGAAACCCTAATTCAAAGAATATTGGAAAAGTTTGAACAAAACCAAAAAGAAATTTGTGGGATGAGTTTGTAAATTTTTCTAAATGTTAAAAGAACCTCTCTGAATTTTTTGGTGATTTTTAAATAGTTTAAATTATTTTTAATTAATTAAAATATACAATTAAAATATTTAAAAATGCAACTTTTAATGAAAAATAAAAATAAAAATAATTTTGGTTTCTGAAAATTAATTTGAATGGTGACAAAAATTTCCAGATTTTTAAAATGATTTTTAGTATTTTTTTGTGATTTTTAGAAAAGAAAACAAAATAAAATGCAATAAAAAATAAATAAAAGGGAAAGTAATTCAAATGGGTGGCTATGATTGAAATGGGGAGGGATCAACGCGCCATATTCAAAGTCTTGTTGACTTGGGGTATGCAGATCCTATGACCCTATTTCAAATGAAAAACGTGCGCAGGATCTAGTGGCTAGGATTCAATCTGGCATTTTAATTAAGTTTTATATTAATTAATCAGGATTTAAAACTAATGGCGCATCTGGACCATTCAAAACTTAAACTAATCAAGATCCAAGGGCTGTGATTTAAACTGGGAACCCTAACCCTAATGACTTTCAGATGACCGGAAAATTGCTCCGGTCATCTTCTCCGGCCAACCAAAATATCAACTTCTTTCCTATGCCATTTCACAACCTCTAACCTGCCCAGAAATGATCGTCACCCTCCTAGGAACTCAAATCAATCATCAAACATAATTTCTAACACCTAAACAAGGTGAATCGAAGCAAAACATAAACACGGGAAAATTTTCAGAAGTTCATGAAATGTTCATTTCTTCACCATTTTCAATTCTAAAAGCATCATAGTGATCCTTAGAGCATGCAGTTTCATTTTATAACAAGAAATCAAAGCTTTGAGAAAAAATGTTCTTGAGTATACCTGAGCTGGAAACCTTCAAATGTGAGCTTTCAGAACCTTCCACTTGTGCAAATGAACTCCTTTGATCCTCCTGAAGCTATTGGGATGCTTAGAATGCTTTGAAAGTGACTATTTTGAGTGGCTCGATTCTGATATGGCAGAAATGGAAGCTTTGGTTTATGAGGTTTCAGGCCATGGTGATGGTTGCTTTATGTTCTAGAGGTGATTTCTGATTGAATGGTGAAAAAATCTTTGAAGTTTGATGGATGGTTAGGGAGAATCGAAGGAGAGAAGTTTTTGGCCAATTTTGTGAAATCTGATGTTGTGTGTCTTCTGAGCCTTTGTCCTTCTTGTTTTATGACCTTGAGGCAATCCATAAGCAATCCCAACAATTCAGGAGGGCAGATATGCACTATGGGAATGGTATGGGGTGATTGGCCAAAAAGTCAAAAATTGTGTACTATAGGTATGGACCATGGCAGAGGAGATTTTTGAGCTTGGATTGCCTCATCTAGCTTCAACGAAGGCCATTGGATGAAATTTATGCAGCTGGATGGCCTTGATCAAGTGTTTTCATGGTTTATGCATAATTGCCATTTGAAGTTTCTTAAGAATCAAGCCATCAAAACCCTAGGTTCAAAGGCCAATTCTGATCTTTAGAAGTTTCTTGAACATGTTATGATACATTTGAGTGCATTAGAAGTCACTTAGAAGCTTGAAATGCCAATATGCAAAAATCCCTCTTTGACATGAACATGAAATTTATTTGATTTTTGCCAACTTTGCAAGGTCATAACTTGAGTTCTAGGATGAATTAGAATGAGTTCTTGTACTCTTTGAAAATGGGAGGATCCAATCTACAACTTTCATGTTTGAAGAAATTTCATTTGAAACCTTTTTGATCAAGAAAGATGAGGTTGAAGATCTTTCCCAAAATAGAAAGTTTACATTACAAGTCATTTCCATTTTTGGCAAGTTTTGGCTTTGCTCATTTTTCTTCAATTTTGTGAACTTCCAAGCATTCTAATGATCAAATAAATACCATATGACTTCAAATTGATGATGATGACCCATTGGTATCCTTGTTGGGGGTCTCAGATGCTCAGAATCTGACTTTTCTTGCTCAGGAAATTACCATTTGATCAGATGACTTCCACATTGAATTTTTCCATGAAATTTTATACACATGCTCCTTATATCATATATGAACCAATAACAACAAGAATTACCAAATTTTTTGGGTGTAAGGCCTTCAAAACCAAAACCCTAATTTCAGGTCATCTGTGTAGGAATCCCCAGCTTAGCTTCAATACCTCTGCAATGCTTTGACATTTCTTGATTTCAATGGACCCATGGGAGCATAAGATGATCATAGACCACTCAAGGACTCTCTTAGCATGCTTCATGACCTTTGAGATTGCTCAGATTACTTCTTGGATTGCTCAGATCACAAACCCTAGATGCAGCTATGCAGTGAAATAAAACTATGCAGTGTAAGATGGAATGCTTATGCAATGCAATATGAAGGATCCCAAGCCAAGATGTGAGAAAGAGATAGGGAAAATTTGGGGTGTTTACAATGGGATTTAAGCTACCAACAGACCAAAGTCCTATAATAATTATACCATGAATGCAAGACGCAATACAATCATATATCATCAAAACCCATCAACTATAGAATCTGCATTTATCATCATTCCTCATTCATCATTCACACATCTAATACTTTACTTACACATATCACCATAATACAACATAAATCATTTAAACATCATTTCATCACAAATTCCTTCACATTTAGCATATTACATCATGGCAGGAATTCACAGCAACCTCATAGTAACTTAAGACAACAAAACAAGTCATTTCAAATCATTTTCAAGGATAAAACCTTTTTCAAAAAGTGTCAAGTCTCTCTAAGCGGGCATCGGGCTCGCTAAGCGACCTGTTCTCGGGTTGTGGGAAGTTCATATTTCCACTTGCTTGCTAAACGAGACAACAAATTCACGCAGAAAAACCTGCGATTTCAGTACGACTCTACTGCGCCAAAACTCATCAAAAATCATATTTTAACAACATAAAAAAGCAGAATTCATTCATGTAACCAACTACCATCATGTATTCATCAACTACAACATCTAACATCATCATTTAGTCAAACTCTTCCAATAATCCTCCTAACCTTAAAATTTCCCTAAAAACTCCCTTTCTCATAAGTCCTACCTCTACATTATGAATATTGAGCAGAAAATACTCCATATACCTTAGTTAATATGAACTCTTTCAATCACCTCTTGAAGAATCTCCAAGCTAGCCTTCTTGGTTCCTCAGAGCAAATTCTCCCAATCTCCAAAATACGTGTTATGAGAATCTATTCTCAATTCCCTTCTCTTAACCTTCACAAAAGACTAAACTATCCTCAAGACCTCTAACTCCCTTATTTTATTTAATAATAATATTTAGATAATATTCATAATTATTCGAATATCACTATAGAAATAAAATAATTCATCACCACAACACCACAATATACCACACAATGTCATATATTCACAAATAATTAATAAATAATTAATTGCGAATTTCAGGGAGTTACATAATACACTCATGTTCGAACACAAATTATGCTTATAAATCCTCTACCTCCCATCAACAAATTCTTCTCCATTTTGATACAACAAGAACATCAACTCATTACCCCTGTTGATGAAGAAAAATTGTAGCTACCTTCAACAAACCTCAACATTGCACTTCTGGTACAGACTCTGTTTCCAAATCCTCTGCATATAGGCGAGGAAAAACACCAAAAATGTGTACTTTTTGCAACAAACCTGGACACACCGTTGAAGTTTGCTTCAAGAAACTTGGCCTCACTCCTTATCTCAAGAAGCCACAAATCAACAATATGTTTGCATCTTCTAAACACGCCAATAACACATCAGATATGAAGTCATAGGAAGTCACTTCTCAACCTACATTTGCTGTTGAATAACACAAAGTTCTTTTAGCTTTTCTCCAATAATCTCCAACCAATAACCCTACACATGTCCAACATTTTCAATCAACCATCAACACTACCACAGGTATTCTTCCAACACCACCCTCTTTCAATCAACTTCCTTGTTGGGTTTTAGACACAGGTGCAACATATCACGTGTGCTATTCTAAGTCTTTATTTCACAACATGTTTACCATTAATAAGATCATTGTTAACCTCCTCAATGGTCACACTATTTCCACTAACAAGTGTGGCACCATTTACTTCACACACAATCTTTATCTTAGTAATGTTTTGTATATTCCTGAGTTATTTACCAACATCATATACATCCCTAGACTTACTACTTCTCTAGGCTGTAATGTGCAATTCAGCTCCACTAATTGCACCATACAGATGAACCATACCCGGAGGACGATTGGTACAGCTGACCTTCATCAAGGGTTATATTTCCTTCGCATTCCTCATGAATCACCATACACCAAACCTGTTTTTTCTTTTATTGATAAGTCTAGAGTTACTATCACTTGTAATTTGTGGCATTATCATTTGGGACATCCCTCCTATGATATAGCTATTCGTATCAATAAAATGTTTCCTTTAACTAATTTTCAACAACATGATACTCCTTGCGACCCTTGTTTTTATGCTAAGCCAAAACGCCTCCTTTTCCCCCATAGTTATACTCATTCACATGCTAATTTTGATATTATACACATGGACATTTGGGGACCTTATTCTACCCCCTTTATGTTTGGTTACCGTTATTTTCTAACAATTGTTGATGAGCATAGTAGATTTTGTTGGGTTTTTTTAATGAGACTTAAATTTGAAACAAGTAATCTAGTTAAGTCTTTTGTTTCTTTTATCAAAACTCAATTCAACACCACTATTAAGACAATAAGAAGTGATAATGACCCTGAGTTTTTCCTCAAAGTTTTCTATCAAAAACATGACATCCTTCATCAAACTTCTTGTGTTGATACTCCCCAAGAAAATGGGATTGTTGAAAGAAAACATCAGCATCTGGTTTGTGTGACTAGATCTATATTATTTCATGCTCACCTTCCGGAAAAAATTGGGCTCATGCCCTTGAGATGCTACATATTTAATTAACAGGTTACCTTCTAAATTTCTTAAATATCAATCTCTTTTTTCTACTTTGTTTAAAAATCTTCCCAACTATGATAATTTAAGAGTATTTGGTGGCTTAGTTTATGCCACTCTTTCTAAACACAAAACCAGTAAACTTGATAACCATAGTAGAAAATGTGTTTTCTTAGGACACAAACATCACACAAAAGGTCATATTCTCTTTGACTTACACTCCAAGAAAATAATCATTTCCAAAGGCACTATGTTTTTTGAACACGTATTTCCTTATACAAAAACCCCTACTACCACAAATGACAACAATATACAACCTTCTGTTAAGCCTTCATCCACTTTAAACCCTATCACTGCTTATGATTATGAGTACACACTATTGCACCCCAAAATTTGCCCTCACAAGACAAGACTTTGTGTTCTAAGAAGATTCACAAGGTTCACAAGTTTCTCAACATTTACATAACCTTTCATGAGGTTCATGAAGTCTACAAGTTACTTCTTGAAGGTTCACAAGGTTCACAAGTTTCTCAACATGTCCATAACCTTTCATGAGGTTCATGAAGTCTACAAGTTACTTTATGAAGGTTCACAAGGTTCACAAGTTCCACCATGCTTTCAATACCTTTCCTGAGGTTCATAAGGTCTACAAAGTCACTTCATGAGGTTCACAAGGTTCACAAGCTTCACAATACCTCCCATGAGGTTCACAAGACATTTCATGAAGATTCACAAGGTTCACAAAGTTCACCATTGGTCAAAGAAGTTGACAATTCCCTCAGACAATGCACCTCCCAAACAGTGCATCCAAAACTAGGGTTTTGACTTTAATCAGGCTAAATGGACTTCCAATACCTCAAGTGAGTTTCATAATATCTTATATGTGTATAAGAACCCCCATGACAAGTTTCAAGACTTTTCTCAAAAATTTGCTCAGTCAGATGATCAGATAAGTCAAAATCAGTCAATGCAGTTAAAAAGTCAAACTAAGGTCAACTGTGGTCAAACCAAAGTCAAACTTCATGATTTTTTGCCAACATCAATTATATGAAGTAAAATTCATCATTTGATCAAGGGTTGATCATGATTCATCAAGGAGATTCCAGATCATCAATATTCAGGAGTTTCTAAATTAGGGTTTCCTCAGTAAAAGTCAACTAAACTTTGACCAACCATAACTTTCACATACTTCATCACCAAGTCTCCATCCAAATCTCATTTTGAAGGAAATTGAATTCTCTACAACTTTTATGTTTAAAGTTAAGCTCAAAAATGCTTCATTTGAAAGATATGATCTAAGACATTATAGGTCATTTCAAAAGTCAACAAAAAGTCAACAACTTCAAAAGGGCATAACTTGAGATTGGTAAATGATATGGACCTGAAACCAATGGGGTTGTTTAGAGGACTCTTCAAGATTTCCAAAAAGTCCAAGAAAATCCTCATACCTTTAAAATTGAGGGAGATGTGCCCTTGCAAAGTTGGGAAAATTTGTGATGGTTTATGATGAAAATGAGGGCCTAAAAGCAATTTTCTCCAAATGGGCTGGCCAATTCATGACCCAACCCATACAAAAACATCATGCACGAAATTTCCATAATATTTTCATAATTTTTATTTTATTTAATTAATTTATTATGATTTTTATACTTAAAATCATTTTAAATTTAAATAAAATATTAAAAATGAAGATTTATTTTTGTGATTGATTCTAGAAAATCATAATTGGTGATTGAAGTTGAAAGAGAAAGAAATCATGTGACCTCTCCAAAAAAAGCAAGTCTTCATAAGCCAATATGTGAAATTCAAAGCACCATCTTTTTCAATCTTTTTAAATCAAATCTTTCACATAACCATTGAAGTTTTTGACCTAGAATCATTCACCTATATATGCTGATCATAACCCTAGCCTCAAGCCACGGATTCCAGCAGCCAAAAGTGTAAGTTCATTGTTCAAAAATTCATCAAAAAAGTGAGATTCGGATTTTGAGTTACAGGGCATTAGAAGGTAAACTATGATCATAGAGATGTTCCTTGATCTTCCATGATGCAAAACCAATGCCCATACGCATCTATAGCATACATATATGAACAACCCGAAGCCAATTTGTTCTTGAATAAACTTTTTTCGATTCTAATGATTCATTGCATTTAAATGGATTTTGTTTGGCTAATATTGTTTGTTGTGTGTTGTAGAACGTTTCTGGGCAGGAAAACTCAAGAACCCGTACCTAATTCACAAGATGCCATTATTAGGGTTTGGACTTAGGTTTAGGGACTTTTGATTTAGTGAATATAAATTGATTCTAAAGACATAGAATGAATCGTGTGGATGCCAGGAACATGCTGCTGTGCTTAATTTTTAAAAATTGTATGGTTTTGTTGCTTGTTGATATTCGTAGGTTTTGCTGGAAGTTGGTTTTCGCAGGAAAAATTGCAACAATATTCGCAGGTGATTTCGAAGGTCTCAAGGAAGAAGAAGACCAGTTCCCGCGCGCTGGAAAATTCAAATACTGGTGAAAATATGTTTTGAATTATTGTTGTTTGTTTATCACAGGTGTGCTTGTGGCCCAGTGGAAGGAGGCGTATGCATGCTGGCCGTATGACTTGTGTTCGAATCCTGGCCATGACAAAATTTTGGTTATTTTCCTTATTTACGTATTGATTATTACATATTATGAATTGGTGTTGGTTTATAAGCAGACGGGCTCTTCCAGCCAGGTGGTAACGCGCGCATACTTGTATACATAAGGTCCTGGGTTCGATCCTCCCCCAGGCCTTTTGTTTTTCACTTATTTTGCTGATTATTGGATTGAAAGAACAAAACCATTTGGAGGCAGTTCTTCTTGCACCAACCAGCGCCTGGCCCAGTGGTAGAGCATGTGATCTTGTGAGCTAAGCCTCCTGGGTTCAAAACCCAGCCAGGTATGTTTTGCTATTTTCTTTATTTATCTGTTTTTCTCACTTTTGTTAATTGATTTATATTTTAAATATACATGTAATTAAAATTATTTCATAAGTATATATTCAAATAGGTTCAAATATTCAAAAATCATAAAAAAAATTATTATTTCTTTTATGTAATTAAAAAATATATGTATATTATTAGAATAATTTTGTATACTATAATTTAAACCCTTAAAAAATATTTCTCTAAACAAATCCTAATTTATTTTTTAAACCTAATTCTATTCTAAATAAATTTATTTTCCAATTCTTAATGTAATTATTATATATATATATATTTATTATAATTCTTATAAATATTGTAAATATAATTATCTTACGAACATAATATTTAAAACCCACTTTCGTCATAATATGTAAATTTTTTTTTAATTGTTGATATATATATTCATGAATAATTGAATTTTTGTAAATGATTAAAATTTATAATTATATTATGCTTAAAAATTTTTCTTATTATATATTTGGAATTAGACTTTATGTTAGTATTATTATAAAATTGTTTCTATTTATTTTAATTATTGTTACTAACTAAACTATTATGTATTATATTATATTATTCTAACCTTGTTTATTATTTCTAATTATTCTTATTATTATTTTCACTAACCTTATTTTTGATCATATTTATCACTAACCCCTATTATTTATTTCTTATTATTTATTGCTTATTTATTTATATTTTATTTATTTTGTTATTTATTTATTTTGCTTATTATTTTGCTTATTATTATAATTTTGTAATTGCTTCTTGGATGTAAATTTTATAATTATTTAATTATTTTTACTATGGTTAGTAATTAGGGAGTGAAAAATATGTATTTTATTTAAAATTAATTCTAGATCACTTTTAAATATAAGATAATTAAATTAAACACTCACATACGTAAGTCGATTTTAATCGCCGTCTCACTTTCTAAGGTTATCCCTCGAGTTGCCTGCGAATAATGGTCAAGTGGGGTGTATAAAGCAAGTCCCTTTCAAAAGAAAAATCATCAAGTCCCTCATGGTTGCCTTTACGAATCGAGTCCCTTCGAATAAATGATGATAGTCCCTCGTATGTGCTTATTACACCCCACAGTTGCCTTCATAACAACATATGTCCCTCTCATGTCCCTCACATCCAAGGTAATGACTACTTACTCCTTAATAGTAGGGATAGTCTTACCAAGGAAAGGATAAAGAATAAAAAAGACTTTAAACTTTAGGGTAGGTTCCTCTTATGTACTTGCTCACTTCAAAAACTTTTCAAACTCTTCACAATTTCAAACAAATTTTCAAAAACAAGTTTTTACACATCCGTACATGGATTATTATTAACTATTCTGAAAATTTTTCTATTCACACACTACAATTTCAAAAACAATTTAAAGTGAGCTAAGTAACTAAGAGCCCATGGATAACCATGGATGTAAAGGGTGCTAACACCTTCCCTTTGCATAACCTACCCCCCGGACCCAAAAATCTTTTAAAAAGGTCTTTCCTGTTCTTTTATGCCTTTCCTTTGGATAAAATAAAAGTCGGTGGCGACTCTTGCTATCCGCAACATAACTAAAGTCAGTTCTCCCACCGTGTTACAGAACTGGCGACTCTGCTGGGGATCTAAATTTAAGAGGGGTACCCTTAGGAATTAAGATCACTTTAAATTGTTTACCTTGTTTGCTTTATTATTATTGTTGGGGTGCTCTTATGTGTGAAAGGTCCTAACCCGGACCTAGTGTACCTTAGGTAAATGGCAATAGACCAAGGAAACTGTACGACGTATATCGATACGGTTGATCTGGTGGCCATAGTTAGTGCGACTTCTTGGTTGGTGCTTATGTTCCTTAAGTCAAGTTGAGGATAATATGAGGCTGCCATATGTTGTCAATGCACTAACTAACTTTTAGAACCCTAGTTAACCCATCTTGGCCTTTAGAAAGTAGTGAGGTAACCGGCTTTGGTGCAGACTGAAGTGGGTTGACACTCGATACTACGCTCATTGAGATCTTAAACTTGGAGGGTTTTGGTTGGCAAGTAAGTTGCCTTCTGATCAACCACCCTTGTGAAGGATCAATGATATTGAGATCCCTTAGAACCCGGTTACTTTTGTAGGACAGGATGAACCAACTAACTTCAGGGGAGGGTACTTACCTTAAACCTCATGCAAGCCTTTAAACCTAGGGCTATGGTGTGACTTGTTTGTGTGTGCCACATTTTTGTGATTGAGCATAACATCATGACATCATCATGCATCATAAGCATAGCATTTTCACTAACCATTTCAAGGACCAAAGGATTTATCTTTGTTCTTTGTTGCAGGTCATGGCTTCTGCTCGTAGAAACACCATCAGGATCAACTTTGTGGGCATACCTGCCAAGCTTAAAGAGTTGGTTTCTCAAGTGTCTGATCATTCCCAGTTCATCAAGAGACATGGTCACCTATTGGATCTAGTCACTTCAGGGTTCAATGAAGACATGATGAGTGTTCTGTTTCAGTTCTTTGATCCTAAGCACCATTGCTTCACATTCCCCGACTATCAGCTGGTTCCAACCATGGAGGAGTTCTCTAAACTTCTGGGTATACCTGTTCTTGATCAAAGACCCTTCACAGGCTTAGAGAAGGAGCTTAAACCAGAAGTTATTGCTGCAGCTCTACATCTGAAGAAGTCTGACATTGTTCTAGAGACGAGAAGTGGAGTCAAGGGTATTCTTGCCAAGGTGTTGATGGATAAGGCTCAAATGTTCTTGAAGGCCATGAGTTATGATGCTTTTGAGGAGATCTTAGCCTTGCAGATATATGGCTTAGTATTGTTCCCCAATCCAGATCAGTTCATAGATGTTCATGCAATCAACATTTTCCTGAGTCACAATCCAGTGCCTACATTGCTTGGAGACATCCTACATTCTCTTCACACCCGTACTACAAGGGCAAGAGGAACTTTGATGTGCTGCATACCTTTACTATCCAGGTGGTTTATTTCTCACCTTCCTCGCTCAGTAATGAAGAATGAGCAGGGGTTCAGATGGTCCAAGAGGATTATGTCACTTTCTCACTCAGACATCCATTGGTGCTCCAGATCTATGGAGAATGTCACTATCATCGACCGTTGTGGGGAGTTTCCTAATGTGCCACTTCTAGGCATAAGAGGAGGCATCACCTACAACCCCTCTCTAGCTTTACGACAGTTTGGTTACGCCCGGAGCGATGGTCCACATGACATGTTGATTCAGGGCATTGTGTTTGATTACGACAACGATCTTCAGGGTTACCGTCAGAGATTCATACGAGCTTGGGGAAAGGTAAACAGGATTGACAGCAAGACACTGGAGCCTAAGTACACTATTCCTATGGAGGCTTATCTCAGATGGGTACGATCTCGTGCTCAAACACTCATGATGCCATATCCTGCCGTCCTACCAGTTACCATGGAACCTGTTGCTGAAGGAGACACTGCTTATACCATCCTTCACCCAGACATGCCTACTGATATGGAAGACTTGCAGAGATCATGGATCCAACTGAAGGAGCAAAGGGATACTTTCGAGGCTCATTACAAAGCAAGCCAAGCAAGAGTCCTAGAGCTAACAAAGCAACTTCATGAGGAACGAAACCTCAATTCATACCTCAACATAAAGAGGAAACGTCCATGGGAGACTTAAAACCCCATCTTTTGTACTTATTTTATTTCACTTCATTGATGTACGCCTAAAAGGCAAAACAAGTTACTACTAATAAAAAGTTACTTTCTTGTTTGTCTAAGCAAATTTAAATCCTGCGGTCCTTGAAAACATTGCATATACATTCCCATATCATTTCATTGCATCACAGGTTTATTGTGCACAGGTTTCTCATCTTCTCGCTGTTTATTTCAGCAATGGCTCTTGAACAATCAGTTAAGGATCTCCAGACACAAAATGCACAGTTCCAAGAGCTGATCTTGAACCTGTCCAAGGGGCAGGATGAATTGAAGGCACTACTGGCCAAAAAGACTAAGAAGACTAGAAGGTCTGCTGGGTTGATCAACATGGGAAGAAGGTTCAAAGGTCTTGCCAAGACCAAGGAACCAGCTGAAGACTATGAATCTGAAGAATCTGAGCAAGAGGTAGGCAGTCTCCACCATTCAATGGGGGACTCCGATTCTGAGGCTAACTACTACCATGAGTCTAATGAAGACAAATTCAAGATGCTGGTGGATAGGATGGATGCTATGGAGTTGCAGAAATCATCTGGGCTGGATTTTGAGGATTTGAGTCTGATATCTGGGGTGGTCATACCTGTGGGTTTCAAGGTTCCTACATTTGTTGTCTATGATGGGGTCTCTTGTCCCAAGCTGCATCTGAGGTCCTATGTCAGAAGAATTCAACCCCACACTGCTGATAAAAAGTTGTGGATTCATTTCTTTCAAGAGAGTTTATCTGGAGCTCAGCTGGAGTGGTATTATCAGTTGGAGAGTGTCAATATCAGAGACTGGAATGATCTTGCTGAAGCTTTCTATAAGCAGTACCAATACAATGCTGACTTAGCCCCCACTCGCATGCAGCTTCAGAGCATGTCTATGGGTGCCAAAGAAAGTTTTAAGGAGTATGCTCAGAAGTGGAGAGATTTAGCTGGAAGAGTTCAACCCCCTTTGACTGACAGGGAGCTGGTTGATATGTTCATGTGTACGCTGAATGGACCGTTTTACAGTCACCTCATTGGAAGCTCATCATCTGGCTTCACTGAGTTGATCATGACAGGAGAGCGGGTAGAGAATGGTATCAAGAGTGGTAAGATCCAAGTGGGCACTTCTTCATCAGGTACTACAAAGAAGCCTCCCACTGGGAAGAAAGAATCCAATGCTGTTTATGGTCAACCTGATCGTAATAGAAGGCATCAGTCTGTTAGTGCAGTTCATATTTCAAATCCAACTCCTGCAACAACAGAGCAGCCTCAAGGCAACCAACAGAGGGCTAGAAGACAGTTCACGAAGATCAACATGTCGATGGCTCAGGCATTGCAACACTTGTTGAAGGCAGAACTTATTACCCTGAGAGAGGCTCCTCAGAATCCCAATGTTACCTCTCCCAAGTACAATCCCAATGCACGATGTGCATATCATTCAAACTGTCCAGGACATGATACTAATAACTGCTGGGTCTTGAAGAACAAAATTCAAGATATGATTGACGCTGGAGAAATTGAATTTGATCCTCCGGGTACCCCCAATGTGATTACTGCTCCAATGCCAAACCACGAGAAGACTGTCAATGCCATTGAGGAAGATCTGCATATCCGTTCAGTTGATGAATTGACCACACCATTGGCCATCATCAGAAAGAAGTTAGTGCAAGCTGGGTTCTTTCCGGGTTGTCGTGAAGATTGTGTTTATTGTGAGTATAATCCAGAGAAGTGCTTCAGGTTGAAAGATGGCATTCAACGTCTCATGGATAAGTATACCATAGTGTTTGAAAGAAGACCAGCATCTGTAGAAAGTATGGTGGATCATCTGACTCAGGGTAAGAAGATTGAAGAGGTTGATATGGTTGACAAAGTACCGGTGAGAATCACTTCAAAGGGTCCCATTAAAATCACTCATCAGGTCCCAATCAAGATTACTGCTGAAGGTCCTGTGAAAGTTGTTGCTGAAGCCAGAGTGGCTCCTTTGATCATTACTACTCCTGGTCCTATTCCCTATACATCTGATAAAGCTGTGCCTTGGCACTATGGGTCTGATGTTTACATCCATGGTGTCAAGCAGGAGCCTTTACCTGATGTGCCTGCTGACATTGATAATATTGCTGGATCTAGCAAGATCACTCGTAGTGGAAGAGTCTTCTCTCCTCCAGTTGCTTCTAAGAGTGCAGTTACTCCTGCTGCTACTTCCACCACTGATGCTCGGGGTAAGGGTCCTGTTGTTGAGCCTGTATCTACTGATGTGCCAGCTGCTGATGACCTCTCTAAGCAAATGGAAGAAGTATTGAAAATCATTCGTAAGAGTGATTATGACATTGTTGACCAATTGGGGCATACTCCCTCAAAGATTTCTATGCTCTCCCTATTATTATGTTCTGAGGCTCATGCCAAGTCATTGATCAAGTTTCTGAAGACTGCACATGTGCCCAGTGCAATTTCTGTTGACCAATTTGAGAACTGTGTTGCCCACCTGACCTACGACAATGGGTTAGGATTTTCTGATGCTGATTTGACCCCTGCCAAGAGAGATCATAACAGGGCCTTGCATATTTCAATTGAATGCAGGGGCACTACCCTGTCTCATGTGCTGATAGACAATGGTTCCTCTTTGAATGTGTTGCCCAAGGAAGTCCTGAATAAACTGAGTCCTGAAGATGCTGTGCTGAAACCCAGTAATATTGTGGTGAAGGCTTTTGATGGTTCTAGAAGAGTAGTACATGGGGAAATTGATCTTCCAATCCAAGTTGGTTCCCAGGTGTTTACTGCTACATTTTTTGTGATGGATATTCGTCCTTCATACTCTTGTCTGCTTGGTCGTCCCTGGATCCATGGGGCAGGTGCTGTGACCTCTACATTGCACCAAAAGTTGAGATATCCGGTGAATGGAAAGGTTGTTACTGTCTATGGAGAAGAAGAATACTTTGTCAGCCATGTCAACACTTTCAAGTATCTGGAAATGGAGGGTGAATACATTGAGACTCCGTGTCAGTCATTTGAAGTGGTTCCCTGGGTTAATGATTATGTAGCTCCTCCTGCTATGAAGAAAGCTCCTGTGGTCATCAGAAAACCTCCAACAATGGCCATGGCCTCCCTCAATGATGCTAGAGCTGTGGTGGATGAAGGTGGTTGTACTATTTGGGGTCAGCTTCCTGATATCCCATACAAGTCTGACAAGTTTGGTTTGGGTTTCACTGCAGAGTCTCAGAAGGCTGTTCGTCGTGCTCTTGCTGCTCGTATCACCAATCAAGGGGTTATCAATGCTGTGGGAGACTATGATGAAGACTACAACTTGGATGCATGGATTTTTCCTACTGTGGGTGCTGGACTCAATAATTGGAAAGCTGAAGATGTTATCCCTATCTCCTTTAGTCAGGAGTAAATACTATTACTGTGTTGTTGCTTTTTAAATTTGTAATTTCTTGAACAATAAAAATTTTAACCCATGTGCCTTACCCAGGGCACAATGGTGTGCTTGTTACGGGTTGTCATTTCATTTGCATACTTCATTCAATAAAATCAGTGGACGTTTCGTTTTCGTAAATATTGTGTTCCTTGTCTTTCTTTTCTTTTATTTTCGTTTTATCAGCTATGTGTTCTTACACACACCCACATCACTAAATGCAGATCCTCATCCACTCTGGATCCTGTTGATAACAGTTCTACTATTGCCAATTATAATTTCGAGAATCCGATCTATCAAACTGAAGACGGAAATGAGGACGATTGTGAAATACCTGTAGAGCTTGCTAGGTTGTTACAACAAGAAGAGAAAGCTATACAGCCACATGAAGAGCCAGTCGAAGTTGTGAATCTGGGAACTGAAGAAAACAGAAAAGAGGTCAAGATAGGGGCTGATTTAGAGGACGGTGTCAAGAGCAAGTTGATTCAGATGTTGCGTGACTATGTGGAAATCTTTGCTTGGTCTTATGAAGATATGCCAGGGTTGGATACAGACATTGTGGTTCACCGTTTACCAGTGAAAGAAGATTGTCGTCCAAAGAAGCAAAAAGTTCGTCGAATGCGTCCTGAAATGTCAGAAAAGATCAAGGCAGAGGTAATGAAACAGTTCAATGCAGGGTTCTTAGCAGTAACTTCTTATCCTCAGTGGGTTGCAAATGTGGTACCAGTTCCTAAGAAAGATGGTAAGGTACGTATGTGCGTGGACTACAGAGATTTGAACAAGGCTATCCCCAAAGATGACTTTCCACTTACTCATATTGATATTCTGGTAGACAACACTGCTCAGCATAAGGTATTCTCTTTTATGGATGGTTTCTCTGGTTATAATCAAATCAAGATGGCACCTGAAGATATGGAGAAGACAACATTTGTGACACAGTGGGGCACTTTTTGCTATAAGGTGATGCCATTTGGTTTGAAGAATGCAGGGGCAACATATCAGCGTGCTATGGTGGCTTTGTTTCATGATATGATTCATCATGAGATAGAGGTATATGTAGATGATATGATAGCCAGGTCTCAGAATGAAGAACAACATCTTGATCATCTGCACAAGTTGTTTGAAAGGTTGAAGAAATATAAGTTGAGATTGAACCCAAACAAGTGTACTTTTGGAGTTAGATCTGGAAAGCTCCTGGGTTTCATTGTCAGTGGAAAAGGTATTGAAGTGGATCCTGCAAAGGTGAAAGCTATACGAGAGATGCCAGCTCCCCGTACTGAGAAAGAGGTTAGAGGTTTCTTGGGACGATTGAACTACATTGCAAGATTTATTTCCCAATTAACTACCATCTGTGAGCCAATCTTCAAGTTGTTGAAGAAAGATCAGGTGATGGAATGGAATGATGAGTGCCAGACTGCCTTTGATGAAATCAAGAGATATTTGCTAGAACCTCCAATTTTGATGCCACCAGTTGATGGAAGACCCTTGATTATGTACTTAACAGTGTTAGACAACTCAATGGGGTGTGTGTTGGGGCAACATGACGAGTCTGGTCGAAAAGAGCAGGCAATATACTACCTTAGCAAAAAGTTTACCGACTGTGAAACAAGATACTCACTGCTCGAGAAAACTTGCTGCGCTTTGGCATGGGCTGCTCGCCGACTAAGACAGTATATGTTGACCCATACTACCTTATTGATTTCAAAAATGGATCCAATCAAGTACATATTTGAGAAACCTGCTCTCTCCGAAAGAATTGCAAGATGGCAAATGATCTTGACAGAATATGATATACAGTATACTACTCAGAAGGCCATTAAGGGAAGTGTTGTTGCTGATCATTTGGCTCATCAAGCAGTGGATGATTACCAGTCAATGAATTTTGAATTCCCTGATGAAGATATCATGATTATTACCAAAGAACCTGGACAATATGACGGACCTGAACAAGGATCCCGATGGACTATGGTTTTTGATGGTGCCTCTAATGCACTTGGTAATGGTGTTGGTGTTGTGATTAGTTCCCCTGAAGGTTGTCATACCCCGATTACTGCTAGACTTTGTTTCCATTGTACCAATAACATGGCTGAATATGAGGCATGTATCCTGGGTATTAAAGCTGCCATTGATATGAAGATTCAGTTCCTTGATGTGTATGGAGATTCAGCCCTGGTAGTAAGTCAGATTAAAGGAGATTGGGATACCAAGCATGATAACCTCATTCCTTACAGAGAGCATGTGTTGTCTTTGATCCCACATTTCAAAGAGATTACCTTTGAACACATTCCACGGAGAGAAAATCAGTTGGCAGATGCTTTGGCCACCATGGCATCTATGTTTGAGATTAGCTGGGATGATGAAGCTCCCAAGATTACTATTGATAGATTTGAAAAGCCTGCATACTGCAATGAGATTGACACTGAAGGGGCAGAGGAGAAACCTTGGTTCTATGAAGTGAAAAGATATCTTGAAGCTCAGGAGTTCCCTGAAGGGGCATCTGTCAAAGATAGGAAGTTTCTGAGAAGGTTTGCTGCTAAGTTCTTCTTGAGTAATGGGATTCTGTACAAGCGCAATCATGATTCAACTATGCTTCGTTGTGTGGATAAGAAGGAAGCAACTGAGATTATGGAAGAGATGCATGATGGGACCTTTGGCACTCATTCCAGTGGTCATACTATGGCAAAGAAGATATTGAGAGCAGGTTATTACTGGTCTACCATGGAAGCTGATTGCTATCAACACTCCAGAACGTGTCACAAATGTCAAATCTATGCTGATAAAGTACATGTACCTCCATCACCACTGAATGTGTTGACTGCTCCTTGGCCCTTTGCCATGTGGGGCATTGATATGATTGGTGAGATCAAGCCTACTGCTTCTAATGGGCATCGTTTCATCCTGGTTGCTATTGATTACTTCACGAAGTGGGTAGAGGCAGCTTCATTTGCATCTGTGACCAAGAATGTTGTGGCTCGGTTCATTAAGAATAATCTCATATGTAGGTATGGCATCCCTGAAAGGATTATCACTGACAATGGCTCTAATCTGAACAACACTATGATTACTGATCTCTGCACGCAGTTCAAGATTAAGCATCACAACTCTTCTCCGTATCGTCCAAAGATGAATGGGGCAGTTGAAGCTGCCAATAAGAACATTAAGAGAATTGTACAGAAGATGACTGTTACTTATAAGGATTGGCATGAGATGTTACCATTTGCTCTTCATGGTTATCGTACTACAATACGTACTTCAACAGGGGCAACCCCATTCTCCTTAGTCTATGGTATGGAAGCAGTTTTGCCCATTGAAGTTCAGATTCCCTCCTTGAGAATTATGAAGGATGCAGGCTTGGATGAAGATGAGTGGATTCAGACTCGACTGGACCAGATAAATTTGATTGATGAGAAGAGGTTAGCAGCAGTTTGTCATGGCCAGATGTACCAGAAAAGGATGATCAAAGCTTTTAACAAGAAGGTTAAGCCAAAGGTATATCAGGCTGGTGACTTGGTAATCAAGCGTATCATATTACCACAGGGTGATCCTAGGGGCAAGTGGACTCCAACATATGAAGGACCATTTGTAGTCAAGACAGTGTTCTCAGGAGGTGCCATGATACTGACTACAATGGATGGGGAAGACTTCCCACAGCCCGTGAACGCAGACATAGTTAAAAAATACTACGCATAAAAAGAGACCCGCTAGGTTGACAGGCCTAGGCAAAAATAAGGGCATCCCGGCAAACCAAAAGGGTTTGGGCAAAAATTAGGGATATATAAAAAGATGTACACCCGGCAAGTCGAAAACCTGAAAAGGCGGCTTGGGCAAAAAAGGGTATCCCGGTGGATTGAAAACCTGAAAGGGCAATCCAGGCAAAAGTTAGGGATTAAAGCGTATGACTATGTCTCGTTTGGATCACTCATGAAACTGCAACCAGTTGTACTACTTATTCAAGCTCGAACAGATAAAGCACAATCCAATCATTTCCGTCTCAACAGCAAGAAGATGAGATACTTGAAGGGAAATAGTAGGATTGAAACTCAATAGGACTGTTTCCCACATAGCTGATTTTCTTTATTCTGTAAAACTTTATGACAAAATCCTCTTACTAGGGTTTATGTCTCCGTGTACAAACTTACCCGTGTATGGGTCACTTTTTGATATAAATAAATTCAATCTTTTGAATCCAGATTTACTTTTACCCTATTTACATAAGCGAAACGTCCATTGGTTGTGTTTGAATGTATGTATGCTTTTGAATATGATTGATGTTTACCAGAAATGCATGTATGCTTTTAATATGATTGATATTTACCAGAAATGCATGAAAATGCAGTAATAGTATTTACTAAGGACGAACACGAGGGAAGGATTTCAACGAAGCTTCGCCGGTTCACCTCTAACAAAACAGTTACAAAACCCTCAGTAGGACGAATCCATCTTCATAAAGTCTCATCTCCCCTGGAATTTATATCCATCTCTTTTATCCTCATACGGATGTACGGGAAATTACTTTCCAATAAGGGTACGACGAACGAAGACGGGATGTTATATTCATCCTACTATCAAACGAAGACGAAGGTTATATATGCCCTACTATCCCCAACAACGGGAGGTTATATATACCTTGCCATCCCCAGCATACGGGAAGTTATCTATACCATGTTATCCCCAGCAGACAGAGGGTTATATATTCTTCAACAACAAATCGGGATTTATTTTCCCTGGCCAGCAATTGTTATACGAAGATATCCAGACGCTCCCGGTAGTATCATATCATACATACATCATTTACATCATACTATAGCATATATATCCATAGACATAAGTGCATTACCTAAGTGCATCATATCATACATGCATACATAAAGCATAAACTAATGTTACTATACAAAAGCTACCTTGTTTCAGGTTAATTATCCAACAGACAAACTTATGATCTTCAGGACTGCTTTATCGTCACCTCAGGGTTACTTTATCCTCCTGATAACTTCTCATGACTTCAAGACTGCTTTAGAGTTATCATTGCTCTATCCTCCTGAAATCATTACTTCAAGACTGCTTTAGAGCTATTGATTGCTCTATCCTCCTGAAGCCATCTTATTATTTCAAGACTGCTTTAGAGTTATCATTATTGGTTGCTCTATCCTCCTGAAATCACATTATTATTTCAAGACTGCTTTAGAGTTATCATTATTGATGGCTCTATCCTCCTGAAATCATCACTTCAAGACTGCTTTAGAGCTATTGATTGCTCTATCCTCCTGAAGCCATCTTATTATTTCAAGACTACTTTAGAGCTATTGATTGCTCTATCCTCCTGAAATCATATTACTACTTCAAGACTGCTTTAGAGCTATTCATTGCTCTATCCTCCTGAAATCATATCATTACTTCAAGACTGCTTTAGGGTTATCATTATTGATTGCTCTATCCTCACGAAGACATGCTGTTACATCAGTATTAATCCAGTATCCTGAAAGTATATCATCAATACCTCAGGACTGCTCCAGACTCCTGACAGCTTTCATTATACCTCCATATTCTGAGCTGCCTTATCTTCCAAGAAATATATCTGAAGAACTTTCCAAGTGGCATCTTTAAGCCCACTCAATCATATTCAACTAGCCATCTGTATCACTCTATGCACTGGTGAGTGCAAATTTTTGGGCTTTTGTGTTCAATCCCCTTCAACCTTCCAGGTCACGACTGGCAAATATGCCAATCTAACCCCTCAGGTTTCAGAAAATTGAACAGGGGCAGCTGTTGCACCCCAAAATTTGCCCTCACAAGACAAGACTTTGTGTTCTAAGAAGATTCACAAGGTTCACAAGTTTCTCAACATTTACATAACCTTTCATGAGGTTCATGAAGTCTACAAGTTACTTCTTGAAGGTTCACAAGGTTCACAAGTTTCTCAACATGTCCATAACCTTTCATGAGGTTCATGAAGTCTACAAGTTACTTTATGAAGGTTCACAAGGTTCACAAGTTCCACCATGCTTTCAATACCTTTCCTGAGGTTCATAAGGTCTACAAAGTCACTTCATGAGGTTCACAAGGTTCACAAGCTTCACAATACCTCCCATGAGGTTCACAAGACATTTCATGAAGATTCACAAGGTTCACAAAGTTCACCATTGGTCAAAGAAGTTGACAATTCCCTCAGACAATGCACCTCCCAAACAGTGCATCCAAAACTAGGGTTTTGACTTTAATCAGGCTAAATGGACTTCCAATACCTCAAGTGAGTTTCATAATATCTTATATGTGTATAAGAACCCCTATGACAAGTTTCAAGACTTTTCTCAAAAATTTGCTCAGTCAGATGATCAGATAAGTCAAAATCAGTCAATGCAGTTAAAAAGTCAAACTAAGGTCAACTGTGGTCAAACCAAAGTCAAACTTCATGATTTTTTGCCAACATCAAGTATATGAAGTAAAATTCATCATTTGATCAAGGGTTGATCATGATTCATCAAGGAGATTCCAGATCATCAATATTCAGGAGTTTCTAAATTAGGGTTTCCTCAGTAAAAGTCAACTGAACTTTGACCAACCATAACTTTCACATACTTCATCACCAAGTCTCCATCCAAAGCTCATTTTGAAGGAAATTGAATTCTATACAACTTTGATGTTGAAAGTTAAGCTCAAAAATGCTTCATTTGAAAGATATGATCTAAGACATTATAGGTCATTTCAAAAGTCAACAAAAAGTCAACAACTTCAAAAGGGCATAACTTGAGATTGGTAAATTATATGGACCTGAAACCAATGGGGTTGTTTAGAGGACTCTTCAATCTTTCCAAAAAGTCCAAGAACATCCTCATACCTTTAAAATTGAGGGAGATGTGCCCTTGCAAAGTTGGGAAAATTTGTGATGGTTTATGATGAAAATGAGGGCCTAAAAGCAATTTTCTCCAAATGGGCTGGCCAATTCATGACCCAACCCATACAAAAACATCATGCACGAAATTTCCATAATATTTTCATAATTTTTATTTTATTTAATTAATTTATTATGATTTTTATACTTAAAATCATTTTAAATTTAAATAAAATATTAAAAATGAAGATTTATTTTTGTGATTGATTCTAGAAAATCATAATTGGTGATTGAAGTTGAAAGAGAAAGAAATCATGTGACCTCTCCAAAAAAAGCAAGTCTTCATAAGCCAATATGTGAAATTCAAAGCACCATCTTTTTCAATCTTTTTAAATCAAATCTTTCACATAACCATTGAAGTTTTTGACCTAGAATCATTCACCTATATATGCTGATCATAACCCTAGCCTCAAGCCACGGATTCCAGCAGCCAAAAGTGTAAGTTCATTGTTCAAAAATTCATCAAAAAAGTGAGATTCGGATTTTGAGTTACAGGGCATTAGAAGGTAAACTATGATCATAGAGATGTTCCTTGATCTTCCATGATGCAAAACCAATGCCCATACGCATCTATAACATACATATATGAACAACCCGAAGCCAATTTGTTCTTGAATAAACTTTTTTCGATTCTAATGATTCATTGCATTTAAATGGATTTTGTTTGGCTAATATTGTTTGTTGTGTGTTGTAGAACGTTTCTGGGCAGGAAAACTCAAGAACCCGTACCTAATTCACAAGATGCCATTATTAGGGTTTGGACTTAGGTTTAGGGACTTTTGATTTAGTGAATATAAATTGATTCTAAAGACATAGAATGAATCGTGTGGATGCCAGGAACATGCTGCTGTGCTTAATTTTTAAAAATTGTATGGTTTTGTTGCTTGTTGATATTCGTAGGTTTTGCTGGAAGTTGGTTTTCGCAGGAAAAATTGCAACAATATTCGCAGGTGATTTCGAAGGTCTCAAGGAAGAAGAAGACCAGTTCCCGCGCGCTGGAAAATTCAAATACTGGTGAAAATATGTTTTGAATTATTGTTGTTTGTTTATCACAGGTGTGCTTGTGGCCCAGTGGAAGGAGGCGTATGCATGCTGGCCGTATGACTTGTGTTCGAATCCTGGCCATGACAAAATTTTGGTTATTTTCCTTATTTACGTATTGATTATTACATATTATGAATTGGTGTTGGTTTATAAGCAGACGGGCTCTTCCAGCCAGGTGGTAACGCGCGCATACTTGTATACATAAGGTCCTGGGTTCGATCCTCCCCCAGGCCTTTTGTTTTTCACTTATTTTGCTGATTATTGGATTGAAAGAACAAAACCATTTGGAGGCAGTTCTTCTTGCACCAACCAGCGCCTGGCCCAGTGGTAGAGCATGTGATCTTGTGAGCTAAGCCTCCTGGGTTCAAAACCCAGCCAGGTATGTTTTGCTATTTTCTTTATTTATCTGTTTTTCTCACTTTTGTTAATTGATTTATATTTTAAATATACATGTAATTAAAATTATTTCATAAGTATATATTCAAATAGGTTCAAATATTCAAAAATCATAAAAAAAATTATTATTTCTTTTATGTAATTAAAAAATATATGTATATTATTAGAATAATTTTGTATACTATAATTTAAACCCTTAAAAAATATTTCTCTAAACAAATCCTAATTTATTTTTTAAACCTAATTCTATTCTAAATAAATTTATTTTCCAATTCTTAATGTAATTATTATATATATATATTTATTATAATTCTTATAAATATTGTAAATATAATTATCTTACGAACATAATATTTAAAACCCACTTTCGTCATAATATGTAAATTTTTTTTTAATTGTTGATATATATATTCATGAATAATTGAATTTTTGTAAATGATTAAAATTTATAATTATATTATGCTTAAAAATTTTTCTTATTATATATTTGGAATTAGACTTTATGTTAGTATTATTATAAAATTGTTTCTATTTATTTTAATTATTGTTACTAACTAAACTATTATGTATTATATTATATTATTCTAACCTTGTTTATTATTTCTAATTATTCTTATTATTATTTTCACTAACCTTATTTTTGATCATATTTATCACTAACCCCTATTATTTATTTCTTATTATTTATTGCTTATTTATTTATATTTTATTTATTTTGTTATTTATTTATTTTGCTTATTATTTTGCTTATTATTATAATTTTGTAATTGCTTCTTGGATGTAAATTTTATAATTATTTAATTATTTTTGCTATGGTTAGTAATTAGGGAGTGAAAAATATGTATTTTATTTAAAATTAATTCTAGATCACTTTTAAATATAAGATAATTAAATTAAACACTCACACACGTAAGTCGATTTTAATCGCCGTCTCACTTTCTAAGGTTATCCCTCGAGTTGCCTGCGAATAATGGTCAAGTGGGGTGTATAAAGCAAGTCCCTTTCAAAAGAAAAATCATCAAGTCCCTCATGGTTGCCTTTACGAATCGAGTCCCTTCGAATAAATGATGATAGTCCCTCGTATGTGCTTATTACACCCCACAGTTGCCTTCATAACAACATATGTCCCTCTCATGTCCCTCACATCCAAGGTAATGACTACTTACTCCTTAATAGTAGGGATAGTCTTACCAAGGAAAGGATAAAGAATAAAAAAGACTTTAAACTTTAGGGTAGGTTCCTCTTATGTACTTGCTCACTTCAAAAACTTTTCAAACTCTTCACAATTTCAAACAAATTTTTAAAAACAAGTTTTTACACATCCGTACATGGATTATTATTAACTATTCTGAAAATTTTTCTATTCACACACTACAATTTCAAAAACAATTTAAAGTGAGCTAAGTAACTAAGAGCCCATGGATAACCATGGATGTAAAGGGTGCTAACACCTTCCCTTTGCATAACCTACCCCCCGGACCCAAAAATCTTTTAAAAAGGTCTTTCCTGTTCTTTTATGCCTTTCCTTTGGATAAAATAAAAGTCGGTGGCGACTCTTGTTATCCGCAACATAACTAAAGTCAGTTCTCCCACCGTGTTACACACACAACCTCTCTTTCCTATAAATCCTAACCAATCTTTTCATACTCATAACATCATTCCTTCTTCTACTAACATCACACCCACTCAAACTTCTCCTATACAGCCTCCCACACCAATCACCATTCCTTATCCTCCTACTTCTCCACCTCAGACCACCCAGAAATCCACCAGAATTTCCAAACCACCTAACTACCCAATTGATTATCATTTCTCTCTCCTAACAGGTAACCCTCTTCATCACTCTACAACTAATTCAGGTACATCTTTATACCCTATACATAACTTTATTTCTTACTCTAATATATCTACTCCCCGTAAATTATTCAATATGAAATTATCCACTCTTGAAGAACCACTAGATATGCCGAGGCTATCACTAATCCTCTTTGGCTACAGGCCATTAATAAGGAATTATATTCCCTAACCAAAACCAATACATGAGACTTAGTACCTTTACCTAATAACAAAAAGCCTATAGGGTGTAAATGGATTTTTAGGATTAAATTTCATGCTAATGGTACTGTGGAACGTTATAAAGCCCGTCTAGTGGCAAAAGGCTTCGCACAAACTGGAGGTATATACTAACTTGAAACATTCAACCCTGTTATGAAAATGACAACCATTAGGCTTATTTTATCCCCTACTGCTACTAAAAATTGGCATGTCCATCAGCTTGACATCAATACTGCTTTTCTTCATGGTGACTTAAACGAAGAATTCTACATGAAAGTTCCACCAGGTCTTCAAACTTCTCATAAAAATATTGTTTGTAAATTAAACAAATCTATTTATGGCCTTAAGCAAGCTAGCCGACAATGGAACTATAAATTAACCTTCACCCTTCACTTCTTAGGGTACACTCAATCCAAAGCTGGTTATTCCCTATTTACAAAATGTTTGACTAACAATTTTACTGTAATTTTAGTTTATGTTGATGATCTCCTGATTGCAGGCTCTGATATTCACGAAATCAATATCGTAAAACAGGTCATGGATTCCACTTTCAGGATTAAGGATTTAGGAAACATTAAATATTTCCTTGGCTTCAAAATTGCCAGGTCAAACAATGGAATTTTCATCTGCCAAAGAAAATACAGTTTGGACTTACTTAACATTGCATGCCTCTTAGACGCCAAACCGACTTCTACTCCTATGGATCCTAGTCATAAATTCAACACTGCTACAGATGCCCTACTTTCTTATCCTACACCTTTTTGAAGCTTAATTGGTTGGTTGCTCAACTTAACTCACATTAGACCTGACATTAGTTTTGTTGTCTGCAGGTTAAACCAGTTCCTTTCAAAGCCATTGATCACTCACCATCAAGCCGCTTTACGGATCTTACACTACATCAAAATTGAACCTAGACAAGAACTGCTATTTAAGTCTGATTTTGCTACTAACATATCTGGTTTTTCTGACTCGGATTGAGGGTCATGTGCTGACACTCGTAAATCCACCACCGACTTCTGTTTTTATCCCAACAGCTCGCTTATCTACTGGAAAAGAAAAAAAGCAATCTATTGTCTCTAGATTATCCTCTGAGACTGAGTATCACGCTCTAAACAATGCGACATGTGAGGCCCAGTGGCTATTGTTTCTCCTCAAAGACTTACAAATCAGCCACACAAAACCAAATACTATCTTTTGCAACAATAACTCTACTATTCACATCGCCGACAACCTCGTTTTTAACGAAAGAACCAAGCACATCGAAATGGATTGCCACGTCTGTAACATCCAAATAATTCCCCACAAAATTCGAGTTTAAAATCAGAGTAGTTAAAATATAAAACGAAATTCGAGTGTTACATTCACTTCCAAGATACGACTCAACTGATACGTAACACAAATAGTATACTTGCAGCGGTAATCTCAAAGGAAAACATAAAAATAAAGGTTCAATAACAACATATTTTTCTTTAAAAAAACAAGAAAATGTCAATCATCATTCCCGACACCCCAAAGTACGTATCATGACCGACTCCTCTAACGTGAAGTGCACCGACTTCACCGACAATGGACTCTACTATTCCTGATCACCTGCACGGTACCAACATAGGGTAACATTCAAATAGAAGGGGTGAGATACTTACACCAACAAAAGAGAAAAATAATACAAATAAAATCTTATCATAAAGTGTTCACCCCTTCTCATCGATCAACAAATTAAACACTCACGCCGAAACACCTAACAATACTATGCATACAAACAACAATCAATGCAAATGAGACCCTACCAGATTCAATGCATGTGGTACCATTTAACGAT
Source organism: Lathyrus aphaca (assembly GCA_963966055.1). Taxonomy (NCBI): domain Eukaryota; kingdom Viridiplantae; phylum Streptophyta; class Magnoliopsida; order Fabales; family Fabaceae; genus Lathyrus; species Lathyrus aphaca. Next base: position 217,055,375 of record OZ014520.1, on the reverse strand, counting down.
CCCTATTTCATGATCCAGTTCCCGTCGGAACTCTCGACCCCTATTTCATGGTCCAATATGATCCCTCTTTCATGATCACACCCACGACCCCTGTTTCATGGTCACGTACGATCCCTATTTGATGACTGCACCAACAATGATTCCCTTTGGAATTCAGATGGATATTGTTACCATACCTTGGTACACCATCCATAACTATGCACATGCCATGCACCATCAATGACAATATGCAATGTCTACGACAACGACCTCATGCAACAACATCAACAACAACATATAACAACAACTACAACAACAAATAACAACATCAACAACATGTAACAACAACTCCAACAACATATACCAACAACTATATCATGTAACAAGAACATATAACCACATAAATGTACATATATACGTGTTAACTCATGTTTCTACAATATTATTTTCAACATCCTGCAAAAAAAGCACGTAACCTCTCAATACATGCCCCTAACGTCACTACGACAATCAAAATCCACTAGTGTATGAAATAAAGGGTTTTATGGAATTTTCAGAATAAAAATAATTTATTTTGACTCCAAGTCTCGCTAAGCGACCTCTCTGTTCGCTAAGCACGCGAGCTTCTACCTAGAAGGGTAAAAAATTCTCAAAAGCTCGCTAAGCGAGAACTGCGAATTCTGCAGAATTCCTCTGCAAATTCAGCTCAATTCTGTTGCGATTTTTCTCTTCTAAAACCCTTCCTAATCCCATAAAAACACAGGAAATCATCCATATGGTCCATTCTCCTACAATTAATCGTCTAAGTCAAATAGTTTCAACTATTTCAACCATTCCTAATCGTTCTATCATACTTTTCATCAAATTTTTCTCCTTCCTCATGGATTCCCACTTAACAATTCTATGCCCAATACTCGTATTATAATACCCTTAGGAGATGAAAGAAATCTCACTCTTACCTTAATTCGACGGACGATTTCTCTTCCTTGCCAGAATTCTCCTCTTCTAGTTCTTCCCTAGCTCCTTCTTTCCCCCTTTGCTCAAGCTTTTCTCAATTCACGATCAGTTTCTACGAATTGACTTCTCTTTTCTTCAAATTCCCAACATAACCCTTAGACCCCTAATAAGAAATCTCCATCTGCCCTCACTATTCCCTCGTCTAATTACCAACTAGGGGTGTACATGGATTGGGTCAACCCACAAAATCCAGTCAAACTCACCCAAAAAAATCCATAAAAGTGGGTTGAGTCGGGTAATTGGGTGCATATGGGTTTAAAAACTAAAAAACCCATTAAAAAATTCGGGTTTCGGGTAAAACTGGACTCAAACCCACAAAACTCACTGACCCACTAATCAAACATTTATTATTACAATTTTAATAATCTTGATAAATATTAACTTAATTGTTACAATTTTTTTCTTTTGAATATTTACTATTTTAGTGAACTATAGCTTTAACTAATTTTAAATATTTCACTATTTGGTTATTTTGATACTAATACAACTTTATGTCATACAACTTTAATTTATTTTGTATTTTATGATGATTTTTATTAGTTAATGTTGTCATTTATTATTTTATGATGTTAAAAATAATTAAAAATAGGTTATCTAATTTTATTTAAGAAGATAAAAATGTTCGAAAAATTTTAATGAAAAAAATACGATGATGCATCATTTAGTTATTTAACATTAATAAAATAGAAAAAATATTTGGGCAACCCACTACCCAACCCAACCCAACCCGAAAATGAGTGGATTTGCCCAAACCAATCCATTGATAGTGCGGGTGGTTATTTTACCTTGCCCAAACCGGATTGACCTATATGGGCTGGGTATTGGATTTGGCCAAACCCAACTCATGTACACCCCTATTACCAACCTACTCTTTCACTTCATATTCAAATATTTATTTCAATATAATATAAATTATTTAAACTCATAAATTAAAATAACATCATCCCTTCCCTCAACACACCACCAACTTCACAATTCACACAACACACAATAATTTCTATTTATTTAAATTAAATAATTAAATAAATAAACTAAAATGTTACAACATCACTCGCGACAAAGTTCAAGACAACAATGTACATCTCATGCATATCTCTTCAAACCAACAAGTTGCTGATGTCTTTACAAAACCTCATCATCTTGACCCTTTTTCAAACCTTGTTATCAAATTTGGAATGCACAATAAGGGGATGTTAAAATAGAATAGTTTATTTTTCTAATCCTAATATATAGAAATCTAACGTTACATTATAGGATATAAATAGCCCCTTTGTATTCGAAATAATAATACTAATTCATTTCTTTCTTTTTTCTGAATATTTTTGTCTGCACTTTCCTATAGTTTTTTTATTCAATTTCATTTGTTTAATATTTTTTCCCCTTATTTTCTTTGTCATCCAAACAAAGCATAAATGTTGAAAGTAATTACAATTTTGATCCCGATGAGGTGGATATGAACCAGAATAGAATACGACCCACCTCACATAACAATAAAACCGTCATTTTAACTTTTCACATTCACTCTCACTCCTCTTTCGCTTCTCAATTCGATCGCCTTCCTCCTGCTTCGGATTCAAAATCACACCTCATACAGTTAGTTTCTCAAATTCCCCTTTCTTTTTCTATTTTCAATTCCATCATATTCTGATTCCATATTTTTCAATTCGTGATTCCATTCCTCACGTGCTTTTTCCATTTTAAAATTACGCTCTTTCCATAATTTAGGTTCAAAAACACGCATGCAACTGTGTAATAGTGACAGTACTAGTAATGGAGGATTCTTCTGAGGTTCTTGGATCAAAAGGGTTAATTAAAAAACAAGAATTTGTTAGAATCATACTTCAGTGTCTATATTCATTAGGTTACACAAAGTCTGCATCTTGTTTGGAATTGGAATCTGGGGTTTCGTATAAATCCAAGGAGTTTCAGTTACTTGAATCTCATGTTTTGAATGGAAATTGGGATGAATGTGCTGGTTTTCTTGATTCTACTAGGGATTTGTTAGGTGAATCAGTAGAGCCTGCTTTGTTTCTTGTCTTTAGACAGTGTGTAATGGAGTATTTGAAAAGGGGTGAGGATACTCTGGCTTTGGATGTCTTGAGGAAACGGGTTTCTGGGCTGCGGGTGGACCGGTGTAAAATTCATGGTTTGGCTAATACTCTGCTCAGTTTTAATGATATGAAGTTAGGTGTAGTGGATGATCGTGATTTACGAGGGAGGTTGTTGGCGGATTTGGAGAAGATGTTGCCGCCGCCTGTTTCAATACCGGGTGGAAGGTTGGAGCATTTGGTTGAAACTAGTGTTACGGCTTGGGTTGATTCGTGCTTGTTTCATACTTCGTCGAATCCTGTTTCGCTTTATGAGGATCATCGTTGCGGTAGAGAACAGTTTCCTACTACAACCACTCAGGTGAGTTCTGTGTAGACTATTATTACCATTTTTGAGATAAATTTAGCCTGCCTTTCGTTAATGATTATTATGTTTGCATGTTTTGTCAGCTGTGATTTTCAAGAATCTTTGTCGTTGTTGGTTAAAGTCTTAGAGCATAGATTCTCTTTCTATATTTTCCTCTCTTTGACTGTAAGAGACGCACTTTGCATTACATACCATAGAAGGGGAAGTTGCATTGTTTCCAAGTTATTATAATGCACAACTGTGTATAAATTAGAAAAAGCATAAATGATTAACTTCTGTGAAATAGAGATGATGCGTAGCTAGTTAAGCATCCACATGTTTTTAATTCTTCCATTTGCGTAATTGCTATTTTCTTGTACCTTTTGAGCTTGTAAAAAAACTGTTTCTTTTCTGTCTGTCTGTTTCCCTATCCAGAATTGATCTTTTAGGGCCATATGGATATGGAAAGAGATTAATTATTTTGGGTTGCTTTGATGTGGCAATAAAACATGGATCAGATTCGAAACCATGAAGATAAATGTCCAAATTAAACTTCTTGCTTTGAACATTTAATATATACATGTTTTACTTAATAAATAACAATGTCCTCTTTTGCCATTGCTGCAGATATTAACTGGACATATAAATGAAGTTTGGTTTGTTCAGTTTTCTAACAATGGGGAATATCTAGCTTCTTCTTCAAACGATTGTACAGCTATCATATGGAAGGTATTATGTTATTGGCATGACATAACACATCTATTTTTGATTTAAATGATTCTTCCAATACAATTGTCTTACTTTTTCTTGGCTTTGATTAAATTTATATGCTTGAGCTCTCAATATGCAGAACAAGAATGGGATTGGCAAATTCATATTTGTACAATATTTAGATAGATATTCACTATAACTTGTTGCGCATTGCATGATTTTTCAACTACTGCTAATTCCTTTAACCACTATGGGTATTATATATGAATATATACGCAATTATACCTGGGTTAGGTGAAACTATGTTTTGTATATCTTTTCCTTGCTGACGCCATTACTTCCTTCGTTAATTTCTACATGATAAGTGATTTAGAAATTGTTTCAGGCCTCTATGATGTCAATGTTCGAAGCCCGGAAAACTTCAAATGATTAAGGATTTTTTTATAGCACGATATATTTTTTATACCTCTCCTCAAATATCATGAATGTTATTTGATAAAAATTTCCCTTTTTTTGAGACATATCATGGGGCCGGGGATGTTTGTTATGTATCTTGAGAGCTTTGTAGATTTATGAGCTTAAGACAAAGGAAGGGTTTGCTATAGAGTATGCCTGCAAGTAAATGATTGTTGGATCTCATTATCTTGTCTGGAAGTTTCTTGAAACAAAATATAATGGACGTCTCTTGTTTGGTTAGGTGTTAATATGTATGGGAACATTTTAGGATGTTAGGGTCCGCTTACAAGGTAATAGAAAGGTAAAATAATAGGTTCTGCTGTTTGGTTAGATGTTACTTCTAACATGGAGAAGACATTGTTACATCATTGTCTGATTCCAAACTAACATATTCCTTAATCCTAGTTACTGGAATCCACTACAAGATTCCTTTCCGAATCCTTATTAGAACATAACTAGTGAATAAAATAATGATGGAAGAAGTCAATATTAAAAAGTAATTTCCAAAATAATAGGTTTATAATAATGTCGATGTGGTTCATACTTTCCTCTATCATTCACTCTCCACCTATATAGCATCGACACCTCTGAAAAATGGTGTGTCCGTGTCAGACACCATACCTACACCGACACTTGTGATTACCTTTAGTTTATTCATTTTTTCAAATTATTACCTGTGTCGTTGTGTCAGGTGCCATTTTCGGGGTATTCGTGCTTCATAGCTCTCCACCGGTCGACTTTACCGCCTTGCTTCTGTCCTTCTATGCATATTCATTGTGCTTCATCAAGTGCTTCTATTTCTCATCGGCATTTTTCTCTCCGCATCCAGATGTAATTAAACCAGCTACGCTTTCTCTAATGATACTTATTCCTGAGAACTACTTCCCTCCACCTTTGGAATCATCTGGCGAGCCCAACCATCTTTGCTACCTACAGTCACCTCTGGCTGCGCGACACCTTTCCTCCCGCACCTACAGCCTCAATGTTTCTATTTTCTCAATGGTTCCCATTGTAGCGAGATTAAAGCTTAGTAAACTTTAGCTTGAGGTGACATGTTAGAATTAGTCACGTGTCAGAGTTATTCACATGTTATTATTCCTTAGCTGCACAATATTAGTGATTAGGATTATGAGCAATCATATCAATCAGCATTTATTGTATTTATTCCAATCCTAGTATAAATACAGCCTTGTGTGATTTGATTTAGACACAAAAATCACAAATTCAACAGATTTCAAAGACTGTCACGAGGCTGGTCAGAGCAATTGCTAAGTTTGATTCTAGGAAAATAGTTTGTGTCAGAGAAAGTCTATATAACTGAACATAATTTGTGGGATAAAATTATCACTAAACAAAAATGATCTGGATTTTAAATATTAAACTTTTTACAGTGATACTCCCTCTAGAATAAAATGCAAGCAAAAAAGTACATGTACTGTATATTGTCCAAATTTGGACCAGATACATGTACTTTTTTTTTTTGCTTATATTTCATTTTTCTGGGTGTATTTGTTTTGATATCTTTTGGAGAATACTACAATATGTTTGACTGTCGATGAAGATCCAATTCTAAATATACCGTGCTACCTTGACTTCAAATATGTCAAATTGAAATTCTGCTAAACTTTATTAATCTTATAGTTTGTAAAATTTGACAGGTCATAAAAATATATAAAATTTTAATTACTTTTCTTAGTTTTATGCTCCAAGCTAAAATATGCTAACGGGAAAACTGTTGAGGCACTTGGTTCTAATGTTGTGAAATACTCATGACAGGTGCAAGAAAATGGAAAATTGACACTGAAACACACACTCCGCGGTCACCTAGGAGCTGTATCTTTTGTGGCATGGAGTCCGGATGATACCAAGTTGCTCACTTGTGGGAACATTGAAGTTTTGAAGCTGTGGGATGTTGAAACAGGTACATGCAAGCATACATTTGGGACTGATGGCTTTGTTGTCAGCTCATGTGCCTGGTTTCCCAACTCAATGCAGATTGTGTGTGGCAGTTTTGACCCTGAAAAGGGCATCTGCATGTGGGATTGTGATGGAAACGAGCTAAGAGCTTGGAGAGGAATGAGGATGCCCAAAGTTGTAGATCTTACCGTTACTCCAGATGGCGAGTATCTTATTAGCATATTCTTGGATAAAGAAATTCGGATTTTACATTTGGGAACCAATGCAGAAAGAGTCATTTCAGAGAATCACCCTATCACATCCATATCAGTTTCTGGTGATGGTAAGTTCTTCATTGTCAATCTAAACAGCCAGGAGATCCATATGTGGGACGTAGCTGGTACATGGAAGGAGCCAATGAAGTATACGGGTCACAAGCAGTGCAAATATGTGATTAGATCGTGTTTTGGCGGATTGAATAGCACATTTATTGCAAGTGGTAGTGAAAATTCAGAGGTAATTGTGTATTGATTAATTAACTAGTTGCAGCTACTTATAGAAGCTAAGAAGCAAAATACGCCGTGATCCACACTCTGCATTTCTTCATTTATGTGATGCAGGTATACATTTGGAATACTCGGAATTCGAAGCCAATAGAGGTTTTATCTGGGCACACCCTGACAGTAAATAGTGTGAGCTGGAATCCTAAAAGGCCACAAATGTTAGCATCTGCAAGTGATGATCATACAATTCGTATATGGGGGCCGAGCTTATAAAAAAGAACACAGCTTGATTAGATCAGTTGAACATGGTGCATATTAGGTTCTGAAGCCTAGTTTACTGTATATAGACCCTATATTATTTTGCCCCACCTTAAGCTATTCAGTATGAGTTTGTAAAGTCCTGATTTGTCCATCCAGGAATTTTGGCCTAAGTTTTTATCTGTAAATTCTCTATCCATTTAGTTAGAGCAGAAACTAGAAACTCATGGGTTACTTAGGTTTTTACCAGTTCACATTTTATAATAATATTTTTATGACTGTTTTTTGTGTGTGTTGGTTTTGAGGCTATTTCGTTATGGGATGGGATGAATTCTGTGTTATTCTTCAAGTTTGATTGCCAAATATATCTTTGAACTGAGGGAGTAGCAAACATTGTAATTATTTTAAAAGCAATGCTATTTAGTAAGAAACAACTTAAAAACAAATGCAAGAATGTACAAATGTTATTATTTTAGACCATAATTTTTAATTTATTAAAAATTTAATTTTTAATAGAAATCATGGGTTGGTAGAGTTAATGAATGGTTTAGATTAATTCTTGTCTATCTTATTTTCACTCTTTCTTACTAACAAGCATTTTCCTTATTTTAAACACGATACAAAAATTGATATTTGATAATGTTATGAAAAATGGTGATATCATCATTTTGGGATTACTTTATCCATTCCTGGACACACTCATGTTATATTTGTCAATGCTTTTGTGAGTGAATCACTTCATTTTGTTCAAAAACTCAATATTTTATGCTCAATGAATTTTACTGAGATATATCTCTGAATAAGTTTTAATTCATCTAACTCATCTCAGATTCTTCTCTCTTCCTTTTTCATTTGCTACATTTTCACAAATCCTTTAAAGAACTCGAGAGCAAAAATTAACTACACCATTTTTCAAGCTTTAACGCTACTTCTATCTTATTGTAATCAATCTTAGGACATTCCATTCACTCCATTCAAGCTTTCGCATAATACCTCTATCAATAAGTTTCTCATTTTCTTTCTATTTTTGAGTTGTGATGCATGTATTAGGTAAAATAGGTTGTTGAAAATGCATTAGATTGTAGTTACATTCAAAAGGTAGCTTGTATAAACATGCATTCACATTTGTTGGTGTTTAGGAAATCATAGGGGATTTTATGCATTTTCTACAACTACGCATTTTTAAGTTGATGCATCTCTGGATTTTGCCTTTTCTATTTTACGAAGATGTGTCTCCGGATTTTACTTGCCTTGATTTTGATATGATTTTCTGATTTTTATTATCAGTACAATGGTTGAAAATCAGGAGATTGAGACATGGTTGTGTAACCCAACATGTGTTAATTTGTAGGGAGATGACAGTGTGCTCGAGGCCACGAGTTGGTGCTAGTTTGTTTGACGCGGAAGCGTCGACTTCACATGATCGTGTGTCTTAGACTTCGACCTCCTGAAGGCGCATGTCTCATGTTGACCCTCCAGCTTATGAAGTGCGTCAAGAGGAACCTTGTCAGGGGGAACCCCATCAGGAGGATCCTCGTCAGGAGGAACCTGTTGTTCCTGATAATCATTTAAAAGGCCCATATGACTCCTCCTTACTTCATCTTTATGCATAACATGTTAATGGACATGTGTGGGTATGAGATGTATTTATTTACTTTTATGTTACATTTTTTTCATACTAATTGAGTTGTGACTGATGTTGATATATTTATTTTCATTAGAGTGTGAAACGATAATATCTATAGGCCATGTCAGGATGATTTTGAACCTGGAACAAAATGAAGACACATGGTTTTAAGATGTTGTTCGTTACTCTAGGCTATCAGGTTTATGCGTCACTAGGCATAAGACCCTCAACCATGGTATGTTGGCGGCTTTTGTGAAAGATGACACTCAGAGACATCATCTTTCCACATCCCTCATGGTGAGATGTCCATCACCTTTGATGATGTCTCATGCCTTCTGAATCTTCTGATTAGGGGAAGAGTACTAAACTATTTTCATATCAACAGATCGGAGGTACTTAAAATGATGGTGAACTATTTAGGAACTGGCTCAATTGAGGCTCAAATAAAGCTTGATGCCAAGAGAGGTGTGTATGCTCGATTTTCATACTTAGCAGAGTTGTACAAATACCACCTAGTTGCGGACGTGGAGGCCGAAGGTGATGGCAAACATGTTTTGTTCCACAGACAATGTGCATTGAGGTCATACTTTCTAAACATGGTTTGCACGATAATATTTGTGGACAAAAGTGCAACCTATGTCGATGTAGTCTATCAATCATACTTCATCGACTAAAAGTGGATCCACGAGTATAACTGGGGCCACCTGTTTGGTTTATACGTACTCCAAACCAGGTGAAACTTGTCTTTGAAAGACAAGACAGATGGCATGAAGTTGCATGATGTTTATGGTAATATATATTGCAATATTTATTGTTACTAATATTTTAATAACCCTTGTGTTACACTTGTTACTAATATTTTATATAAATCATTTTTAGGTGTGGATCATGTCTCAATTTCCTCACATATCTGTATGGGAACCTAATAATAGCTACACTAAGGATTAGCCACATGCTTGCACCATTACCCCATTCAGAAGGATTCAAGCAATAAAGTAATTTCGGATGTTTATTGACCACATTGTAACAGATGACATATATGTCTAACCGCACGAACGTCACCGTCAAACGCATCCTTTGGACGACATAACCTACTACTCTAGATAGTTGGCTTATGGGTCGCGCCTGATGTATCCACATCTACATGAGACGATCATGCGCAGATTTGGGTTTCTTCAAATTATCCCAAGACCTTCCTCTGTGTTTGCTCCTCCGACAGTCCACCACAGAGATCTTGATGCCATATTAGATGATTTTTATAATCATTTGGCACCAAATGATGCACACATACTCGATGCTTTTTATAATCATTTGGCACCAGATGATGCATACAATGTGTCAGTTGGTGATCTATAGGCTACTGCACACGACTACATCCAATAGTTGTATCATGTCTCGCATCCTTACATGACACCAGATGCCACAAGAGCACCACATAGACTAGTTCATCAGGAGATATTGGAATAGAAATATATTAGGTAGACCATACACAAGACATATTGTCCGTTTGTCAGCGTATTGCGATGATTGCGAGATATACCATATAGAGAGAAGATTTTGTGGAAGGTAGTTATGGTACGACTGCCTTACATGCCATCTTAGTCAATCATGGAATGCTTTGGAGTATAGGCAACATATGAGAAGGGGAGTTTGGGTATACACAATACTTTATTTTAATTTTAATTCTGATAACACTTGTATTTTTTGAACAAATTATGTATCATGGTAACATTTTTCGATTAGTTGATTAATGTTTGGATTGTTATTATTGTTTGATTTAATATATGACATTTTTGAACTACATTAATATAAGTAGCATGGTGTTATGATATCTTTAGTATAAATAGCCTAAAACATAAGTTTCCCTAAAAAAAATATCAATTTCATGACAAACTTGTTGCCTATGACTGATGTTCATAGTTCTGAAGGTTTTCCAAAAATGCACTTCTGAAATACCCTCCGAGCTATGCAAAAGCACCCTTTCATCAACTTAGAACGAAGATAGAGGTTAGTCTAAATATGTACTTACTGACAAACCCTTCCATCAATTATTAGTTAACCCCTGTAAAACCAAGGTTTAAGGTTCGTAAGCTCAGCCCATGGTAAAAGCTTACAAAGTTTGTTTTTAGGTTTAAAGACTAAGCACTTCAATCTACTATGTGGAAAGAGAACTAATCGGTTCAATCCTCCGTTTGAAAGAGAAGACTCAAACATCTATATTCCCAGTCTTACTATTTTATTGGAAGTAAACCATTTTCCTTGTGTAAGGGGGTTCACGAGTATTACCTACTAAAAGCTCTCAAAGTTTATTAGATACTCTCAAGATAAATTTTTGGGGACAAAACTAAGTCTTTTATTAACTGAACCTGTAGAATTCTTGGTGTTCCTCTCTTTCCATTAAACTCTTTATTTTTTTGGATTTTATTTTCTGTTATTTTATTTTCCACTGCTTAATATTTAAAATGTTTTTAAACTCGGATTTTTATCCTCAATGTTTTTCGAATCTGTATATTTTTTGGGACCACACAATTCACCCTCCCTCTTATGTGGGAAGACACATGTCCAACTATACCTAAGTAGTACCCTGTTGAAATGTCCTAAATACTCTCACGGGCAACACAAATGAAATGAGTGACTAGATAATATCTATCCTGAAATTACTGAGGCTATCTATATATACTTAAAAAATCTTCTTGCCCCACCTAAATGAAAGGACCCCTTCACCACTATCCAATTTAGTCAAAGTTCTTTGCATGTTGAATAGATGGAAGAATATCATGAGAGGGAAAATTATTCTTATATTCACATCAATATTGGAATCCTTTAACACAAACCAACTTATTGGGTGTAGTTGTGAATATGGGATTTCTTGATGGCCTCAAAATCATTGAAAGCGAGATTTTTTTAAGGCAAATAGAAAGAGAGCTTGAACCAGATTCAAGAGGAGAAACACTCATGTAGAGGAAAAACACACATATCAATCGAATAATTATTTGTCACCTTTAAGGTGAAGTACCCATAATCAGAAAGAAAGACCAAAGTCTCGAAAAGCGATATCCAATCTCTGTTTATGGATGAAGACAAATTTTATCCAAGAGTTTCTTGATCTATCCAAGATAATTGGTCAACATCCACAGAAAGCTTTGTTTATCGCTGGCCCCTCTACATTATGTCTACACCATTGTCAATAAATAAAACGTTAGACCATGAGTAAAGGCACATGACATCGATTTCTTCCACCACCTAACTTCGTTACTAATAGGGGTTACAACCGTAAAATCACCTATGAGCTTTAGCTTAGTTTTAGGCATTCCACTCATTCTTGAACTCAACTACTTATTATGGGCTTGACAAGTCCAAGGTTGGGAAGAAGGACCTTCCGACAACCTCTTAAATATCAATGTCAGTGGGAACATCTCCCATCATTTCAACAATATAGACCTCAGGGGTTTGTTTCTTCACCCTTGTGGAATCTATCACTTTAACAAGTTATGTGGGTCCTTAACTCCAATAATACCTCTAACCTCTAAGAAGTTTGTTATTGGGTTCCTAACTTTTCCAAATGCTACATCTAAATTTATTGGGTTTATCACTTCCACCGAGTTCAAGAGCATACACCAATAAATTCATTGTGACTAACTAGGTTTACAAATGGGATATATGGGATTCCTATGTTAGCCATGTCTAGAAATAGAACACAAACATCTAAATTGATAAGGACATAAATTAATACCTCAAATGTCTCTAGGATTTGAAAGACATAGAAGTCAAATCACCGAAGACCCATGAAATATTTTGCGACTAGGAACAAAGATTGAAGAACATAGAAAGATTATAATAATGTGAAAACCACTGATCTATCATAAGTAGTTATAGAACTCTAGAGCAAGGAAACCAAAAGCAGTAAGATCCAAGGTGATAACCGTTTCGTGCTGGCCAAACGACCAAATTAGACATGCCCAACTTAGAGGCCTAATCCAAATACCCACTAAAGATGGCAAACAAGTGTACCCTTGACAGGGAGCCCCATACTAAAGTAAGACTATGCTCCTATCTCAAATGTTAGGGTCCATCCTTTTGTCTGGTGTCACGTCCACCAGGGATGATTTTAGGTGTCACCCTACATAAATGTGACTCCACCTAACACCAAGGTACATTTCATTACATATTTGCAATTTCCATCTCTTTGAATTTGTTGACTTGGGCGTTGAAGTTCTAAACTTGTAAGTATACTCTCTCTCCAACCACCGGAGATGCCAAGACCGTGCCAAAGACCTTCCATAATGTACTTCACTAGTCTACTACATATTTTCTATTAAAACGCGCTGAAATAACTGATATATAAACAAAAGATTCAAAAACAACAAATTTGAACTTATAGTTTTCCATCTTGATTTTTGATAACATGATGCAAAGTCAAACATGCATTAAGTATGCTCTTATTTATTTTTTATTCAAATTAAATATACATTCCATTTAATTTTAAATTTTCGTATTAGTATTCAGTTTAATTTTAATCAAATACAATTGATTTTTTTATAATATTAAAAAAATACTAATTTTAACATTAAAAAAATATAAAGTATCTTTCTGATGCTATTTATCCTTATTCTACTATGTAATAATTCATCATCAAAACAAGAACATTTAAAAATATGTTTAGACCATCTATTAAAGATCCAAAACAAACAAATATTAAATATGCAAATGATAATGATAAATTAATAATGTTTATGTTTTTATTCATTCTAATACCGTTAGAACTTCAACAAAATTATAGTTAATATTTAGAACAAATTCTTGTGTGACCTTTATCGCCCTATCCCACTATGTACAAACTCATAGTCAAGACAAAAACATGTACTCGTCCTCACATAGAAAGTGAATCGCTGCATGGCATTCAATTTTAGGGTAAGAGTCAATTAGATATAAGAATACCCTAGAATTTGTCCGACAAGAGAGAAAATGCAATGCAATAATAAAAGATATGAGGATGAGATGGTAATTTGCAAAAATGTATGAGATTCTTTGAATTAACAAAGCAGTATCTCAATTTACTAAATAATATTCTCCAAGTCGCATGAAGTAATCCCTTATGAATTAAGGTTCTTCGTGGACAATATCTTAACAAAACGTGAGATTCTTTGGGTCCTGCGAAGAAGTTCCTTAATAATAAAGGCTCTTCGGAGAATGCCAAAGCAGTATGTCAAACAATGAGATTCTTTAATCCAACAAAGTAGTTCCTTAACAGTAAAGGCTCTTTGGGGATACTTAGAATAATGGTACAAGATTTCCTAGATCATGCGAAGCAGTTCCTTACAGTCAAGGCTCTTCGGTGATACTATAATAGTATCCTAACATAAGATTCTCTGTGTCTCGCGAAGCAGTTCCTTAACAATAAAGGCTCTTTGGGGTTACTCAGAGCAGTATCTCGAAGAGTGGCACAAGATTTTACAGATCATACAAAGCAGTTCCTTACATTCAAGGCTCTTCGATGATACTAGAACAATGTCTTAACATGAGATTTTATAATCCAAGCAAAGAAGTTCCTTACATTCAAGGCTCTTCGATGATACTAGAACAATATCTTATCCACAACCTGAGATTCTTTGGGTCTTACGAAGCCATACCTTAACAATAAAGGCTCTTCGAAGAATGCCAAAGCAGTATCTCGACCAATGATCTGTTGAGGAAAACCATTCAACAAGATTTCTTCTTAGAGGAAGCATGCTAGCCCAGTTCTGTAGAGGAAAAGCTCACAAGACACTTTTTACGATAACCTCTTCTTGGGGAGTAACAAATGATGAAGATGTTGGGGGTCATCATTATCAACCATAAAGTTGAAGAATGACTTGCTGGGGGAATATGAATTTCGTGAGCACATACGGAGTATTAGCTCTTTTCAGAGGAATACTATCGACTTTGAGAGAGGATTATCCGGGATGCATGTCCTGGATCCTGTTATGATATGTTTTGTATGAATATTACGCATTGCATGATGCACAATGATTCATATGATATAATTGTTTGGAATTTTGATGCGAATGATTTATTTATGATGATTAATATGATTGTGTTTGATGACATTCTTGCTTTCGGGCAAGAATGATGCATGTCATGCATGTAACAATGTAAATTATTCGATATGCTGAAGATATGTTTTTTGTAGTTGCCAAGGATATTGGACTTTGGAAGGATGCCACTCCACGGGTGGACTTTTGAGGAGTGCCACATCACGGGTGGACTTTTGAAAGGTGCCACATCACGAGTGGGCTTTTGACAGGGTGCCACATCACAGGTGGAATTTCAGTTTTTTAGTGGTTTTGAAAGCAATGATGAAAAGACTCACTAGGTATCAACTCGGAGTTGAGAAGGCAAAGGTATCAACACGGGGTTGAAAATATAAAGGTATCAACACGGGGTTGAAAATGTAAAGGTATCAACACAGAGTTGAAAAGGTATCAACATATGGTTGAAAAGGTAAAGATATCAACACAGAGTTGAAAAGGTATCAACCCAAGGTTAAAAAGGTAAATATATCAACATATAGTTGAAAAGGTATCAACACAAGGTTGAAAAGGTAAAAATATCAACACGGAGATGAAGAAGTATCAACACAGAGTTGAAAAAGATTGGATTTTGAGAAATTCCACAAGGATTTGGACTGTTAAGTTGTACCAAACACCGTTGGACCCTTGGCTTTCTGGTAGTTGCCACCATAATAGACTTTTGGAAATTATTAAGGCACCAATAAAATTGGACTTTGGGATTTTTGGTGGTTGCCAATAAAATTGGACTTTGGGATTTTTGATGGTTGCCAATAAAATTGGACTTTTGAGGGGGTGGTGGAGGGTTTTGACTTCTCGACACTTGATATCCGATGATGCTCTGATCGGAGGATGGACGCGGTCATTTTTGGTGTCCCTAGTCTGATACATTGCTGAAATTGTATGTTGCTGAGAGAACTTTAACTTCTTTGACTGATGTGCCAATTTGACTTTCAAATAAGCGTAGCAACATAATCAATGCATGATGATTGTCTTTTGAAACTGTCTTTCCCTAGTTTGTATGGACTTTGAAAGAATCTTCTTCGAATGGAATCCTTGGGAATGACTATGTCATGTCCTGGAACGTTACAAATTTCCCCATTATCTGGGTCTCATGGGAACCTGCCCCTGTCTGAGCCTCTGGAAGGACTTGCCCTCAATTAGCTGATCATGAATGATTTGCCCCAGATAGACTGATAGTTAAGATATTCTTCCTAAATGATCCACTGATGCTTGGAGATTTGATTTCTGACCAACCAGTTTTCAGGTCAACATAGTCATTAAAAGTCTTGCCTTTAATTAGGAGTGATCTTGATTCGAGTCAACACCAATGAGTGTTCAAGTTCCTCTTTGACTTTTCTTTGTTGGAATTTCTTTAGATGCCAAGTACTAGCTTGCAATTAAATTTTTTTTTGTTCAGAAATGGTAATTTTAATTCAATATTCATGCAAGTTTTGAAAATATCATTTATTTGAATGATGTGACAGTATGTGATGAATGGATCGATTATCCAATCTTAATGTTGATTCAACTGGTGATTTTTGATACAACAAGGAGAAGATTAACAAATATTTTAGGAGCCAGTTTACGCAACCTAGCTGAGATACACTTTCAGAATAAACCTACTTCAATTAGGTCTTTCGAAGGTTGTATCGTTGTTTGGTTCACGGTTATGAAACAACGGATATAGGCTCAAATGTTTGATTGGTACCCATCCCTATTTGTGATGTTCTCCACTCCTGTATTCAGTTAACTTTACCCATACATTTGTCTCCTATGAGATCTTGAAGGTGTGATGGTTGAAGATGATTGTTCCAGACTTTCTTGGAATGACAGTCACCTTATTCAGTTTTCTTTGGATGTTAGTGACCATTTTGGTTTTGGATAGGATGGCCACTATAACTTATTTTGTTTTTGCTCGAGGATTTTGATGAGCCCTTTTTTCTTTTGATCCCTAATTTTTGTATGGACCATTTTTTAAAGTTTTTTAGTCCATCAGGATTTGCCCTAATTTTTGCCTAAGTCTCTTATTTGGGTGTTTGACTTAGCAGGCTTTCTCTTTTTTTTTTCTTTGAAGGATTTGTGACTGCCAAGTCATTGGTCATGGATAGATTCCCAAATGGAATGTTTCACCTTGTAGTTTGGATGTGTAGTCAGGTTAACTGAACACTACCCTGCCCCAGGTTAAGCTTAAGGGTTTTTAATATCCGAAATAAACTCCTACTTCTAGGCTCGAGGTGGTTGTTTAGGGATTAACTCCTTATCTCTCTGGTGTTTGGGGATTCAAAACAATGGTTGTACATCATCAACAAGGTTCTTTCCGAAAGCATGTTATCAGCAATTATGGGTATTTCATTCTCTTCATCCTCCCTCAAATATTTGCTAAAACAACAATGTGATAAAGGGAGTGAAGTGAAATTTTGTGATTTTTTTTGTGAGAACAAGTGATTGAATATGAATGGATTCGTTCAAAAACATGCACGTTTATTACATTAATATTGTCATTTATTAACAACAGTGTCTAAAAGCAAGTAACACTTAACAAAAAAGAAACCTCAAATGCAAAGTAATGATATGAGCTAAATATTGCCAGTGTTGAGGAAATGGGCTTTGATTTGCTGTTGGGAAGCTTTCTTTCATAATTGCTCTTCAAGATCAGTTTGAGAACCATCTTCGCATGTACTCTCAGCATATTCTTCCATTACATGGATTGAGGAACCCACCTGATTGTTGATTTGAATGCCTTGAAGTGTGAATGAGATTAACTTGGAATTATCAGATCCTGAACTTTATTTTGAATGTTGGCAATCATCAGTTGAATATCCGAATGAGTTGGCATGAAAACCACAATAAGCATTAGGATCAAAGTTCGGTTAGTGTGGAAGAGGCATTGGATCTAGCTTCCTTGTCTCTACCAATCCATTATTGATCAAACGTGGAAGTATGTGACTGTGAGGCATTGGAAATGGATCAAATTGCCTTTTTGGTATTTTAGTGTAGTAAGGACGCTGTTGTGGAGTATGTTGCTATTGCATTGGCTTTTGATGTGTAACCTGTTATCGTTACTTAGGAGGTCCTTTATTGACAGGAGGATATTGATCATATGAAGGTTTGTGCCTTTGATGTTGGAATCCAGAAGATTGTTAGCTCAGAACAAATGACCTGCATGGTGTCATACCCCAAATTTGTCATACCTTTACTATTTTATTTTCTGTCTAAATCATTGCCTCAAAAATCCAAAATATGTACCATTTCTTTCATCTGTCTAATTACATTAAAAAGTCCAAAATCTTATGTTTATATTAGTTTTATCTAAGTTTATTGGTTTGTACGTCTTTATTTCAAAAATACAAAAAAAAATATACATAGTTTTTTTAGTTTATCCAAAAAATTACGTATCTGTCAGTTTTTTTTATCTAAATTCGCATGTCTATGTCCCTTTTATCAAAATGTATCGAAAAATAATGCTTATATCACTTTTAAAAAAAAAATCAAATATTAATTTCTTAGTATCACTTCATTTTATAATATCTTTTTTTATCGTTATCTATTGTTATTACTATCACTATTATTTTTATTATTATCATCATTTTTATTTTTTATTGTCATTATTTTCATTATTATTATTATTATTATTATTATTATTATTTTTATCTTTTATTGTTATTACTACTTTTTTTATATATATTATTTCTTATTTGATTATTATTAGTTTTTCTATTATTATTATTATTATTATTATCTTTATTTACTTTTTGTTATTATTATTCATTTTTTATTTTATTTTATTATTATTATTATTGTTATTACTATTATTATTACTTCTATTATGCTTATCATACCTACATTTTTTGTTGTTATTATTATATTTCTGTTATATTATTACTTTAGCCTCTTTTAGATAAATATAATCCCACAAAGTTTGTTACTCAACATCGTACAACAACAACTCACTTTTTCCTTTTTCTTTTCCTCTCTTTTTCATCAGCAAACACACCAAATTTTGTACAACATTCCACTAATACACAGCTTGCATAACAGAAAGATTCCTTCCCAAATTTCCTCTTTCTTTTCCAATTTCACCCTCATTTTCCATCACTCTATAAAATTGATGTAACTACGTAAGCAAAGGGAGGACACCATAGAGAGGACTCTGCATAAAAAAAAATTCAAAGCTCCAAAATTTGTTTTCATTTGGTAAAACCCAGAAAAAAATGACAAATTTTTTATCCAAATACGCTTCATAAACCTGCAAGAAAAAAATATTCATCCTCACCACCCAAACATCACACACTCACAAACTGCGCAAACCCACCATCGCAACCTTTCTGCGTCTGAAAACTCAAAATACCGAAATCCGCAACAACCCGCAACAGACCAACCGGCCACCACCTTCACCGCCGAACCAGCCAAAACCCAACCGAACACCACCATTTTTTTCAGACACAGACTGCAACCCCTTCAATCTTCTTCTTTGCGCACGAAATCGACCCAACAACCACAAACCTCCTCAAAACCGCCGTTCACAATCACTCACCTCAACCAAATCCGAAACCATAAACGAAACCACACCGCCGCAGCAAACCACCGTAAGCCGCACGTGCCGCCGTGAGAGCCGAAATCGAACCACCACCAACACAGTCACCCACCGTCACCGGTTTGAAAGGGTAGGTTTCCACCATTTTTTTTGTTTCTCTCTGATATGAGAAGCTGTGCGCGCGAGAGAGAGAGACAGAGATAGTTGAGATTGGGTCTTTTGTTTTGACTTCTTCGTGCCTTTGATTTGGTCCTATTTATAACCTTTTTTTGTGTTTAAAAAATATCTGATATGTTTACCCATTCTTTTGTTTTTTTATTATTATTTTCAATAGACTGTTTATTTATTTTTAATAGACTGTTATAATCATTTTTGGTTTGGTTGAATGAGATGTTATAAGATGGATTTGGCCCATCCTACTTCTTTAAACCGTGTTGATGTGATGGAGATTTGCTTTTCTTGTTTCGATAAACTTATTTTAAAAAAGGCTGATCATACCTCTGTTTCTATAACATTGGTTTTTATATTAATTTTTTATTATTATTTATTATGTAAACCCATTTGTTTCAGCACATTCACTCGCATACCCACACGGTCCAGATACACCTTGCCACCTTTGATTTTTGTAAGATTTTTATTCTAAGTTGTTTATTTTAGAAACTTTTATATTATATTGTTTTATGTCATAATTATCTTCTTCTTTTTTTTTTTAGTTTAGTTTCCTCTTAAATTGATTTTATTTTATTAGGGCCAATGACTTGATAAAAGGCCGATATTCGCCCGATTTCGTTAAATCGGTGATGTTCGGTCAATATGAGGCCCTCTTTGTAATTAGCTTTTTTTATTTCATTATTTTATTATTTTGACCAATAAATATTCAATTTAATTAATTTTATTCTTTATTCTCAAATATTACCAATTTATTTATTAATTTGTATTTATTATTTTATTATAATTTTTGCGATTCATTTCAATTTATTTATTTAATATCGCATTTCAAAAATAATGCTTCGACTCCTCATAGAACGGTTTCTTTAAACCGGCTCTAAGGAAGTGAACGGAGTAAATTTCGACGCGTCCCAAAAAGGTCCAACGCCTTCGAATAGTTGTTCTCGATTAAAAAGGTGCAACGCCTTCGAATAGTTGTTTTCGATTAAAAAGGCCGAACGCCTTCGAACAGTTCAAAAACACTGCACACACGTGTAACACCCCAAAATTTGCCCTCTTATTTATTATCATCTAATTGACTTTTTCACAATCATTCACATGCATCTTCCGTTAGGTCATCTATAATATGTCATGTATCTGTCATCATGGGCTTGTTATTTGGGCCAAAAAGCTTGAAGAATCAGAATTTTGCAGTACCCTGTGATTTATCTCTTCAGGCGCGGTTCATTGGAAAATACGAAGATCAGTGATACTCATCATCAACATTCGATTAGGGTTTATTTCCTCAATCATCTGGCCATCAAGGGTTTCCTTATAAAGAATGGCACTAGGACGTCTTGTCACCCAAAGGACTCCATCATTGTTTAAAGTGAAAGTTTCAAAGGAAATTTTAGCTTCTACATTTTTAATATGGTTTAGCATTTCATCAATTGAGGATCGTTGGGTACCAAGGAGTTCTTCTGAGGCTCCATCCTTATCATTTCCAAGGATTCTAGGTTATGATGAGGATGAGCAAGGTCATTGGCAATATCTGCTGGTAATCATGTAAGTTTGATACGGATTAAAGAATCGCATGGAAGATGTGGCTTATAAAAAATAATAAAATAAAAAGGTTAAGTTGGGCTTATAGACTTCAGTGCAATTAGAAGTGTCCATGCGGATTATTTGAGTTCAAATTATCAAGGCAAATAATATATCACTTTTTTTTCTATCCATTTTATTTCCTTAGCCTATATCCATATCCATTTATAAACCTTTTTCTTATCCATTTTCAAATACAGTCCATAAACCAATATGCAATTCATATTCAATTCAAATTCTAAAGTCCGACCTATATGCTTGCCCACTTTTAACCAAATCCATAAACCATTTCTTTTCGAAATTTGGTTCATATCCATTTTTTCTCTAGATTCATATCCGAATCCAAAACCAATAACCCATTTTCGATAACACAATTCCATTTCGTTAACTTATGAGATTATTTTCTATTTTGAAGCTTAAAGCAAATCCCCAAAACCATTCCTAAGCAATGTTTTTCATTATATTTTAAATCATTTTTTGCCATAAATAATGTAAGTCCCAACTCCACTGTGTTGTACCAATTCCTTATTCCTCAT
This sequence comes from Lathyrus aphaca, assembly GCA_963966055.1. Taxonomy (NCBI): domain Eukaryota; kingdom Viridiplantae; phylum Streptophyta; class Magnoliopsida; order Fabales; family Fabaceae; genus Lathyrus; species Lathyrus aphaca. The sequence continues at coordinate 217,033,665 of OZ014520.1, read as the reverse complement.
CAAAATTAATTCAAATAAATATGATACCATACGACAAATTCTACACACAAAAAAACCGATAACAGAAATTCATACAAGATGAGAGTCGAAAATTTATCAGAATTTAGAGTTAAGTCTCAAAAACTCATTACAAAGCAATGCCATAAAATTAATACAAAAGAGATTTTTAGAAGATCAATAGAAAAATCAGTTATAGCTTCATGAGGATTTTGTTACTACTTGATAACATAAATGTATAACAGGGGATTTATCAGCGGAAAAAAAACTGATACTATAATTTCACAAAAGTCATGCTTCATTTCACAACTCATATATCAGAGGAAAATTCAGAAGAAAGAAGCTCAGAAGAAGATAATCAGAACAAAAATTCGGTTACAAGAATTCCTAACAGAAAACTAACAAAAATTCCCAACTGAATCTCTAACTACCCTAACCGAATTTGAGGAGAAATTACCAAGCAACCCCCCTCATAAGATTCAAGACCTTCATCTTCTATAAAAAAGGTTCAGGAGGTTGCTTCTGTGGTTTTTGTTTTTTGCCGGAATTCTTTTCTCCATTTTCATATTTTCATCAACCTCTCTCAACTCTCAGAATCACTTCTTCAACATTCTTCAAGTTCTCTCCTCAAACCATCTTCATCTCCACCAATCCCACTCTCCATTGTTCTGCATCCTTAAGCGTAATTCCTTAACCTTCGACAATAATCTCAGAACTCCACAATCGCAACCAAATCACTGCAACCGCAACCACGACAAGAATCCTGCGACACTGCGATCTCAAGAACTCTCGTCATCAACTTTTCAAACAACTATTCACGCTAAGAAGAAGAAGAAAAGAAGAATCAAAAGAAGCATAGAGGAGAAGAGTATGTGGTGTCTCACCTGAAATGTAGCATCGTCGTATCAGAATAGTAGAAGCACCGCATCGGCAAAATCTTCTACATCACTCTGATCTACTCCAATCACTCTCTCGGCTTCATCTTTTTCAATCTTTCTTCATCAACGCAATTAATAACAACAACAACCTGCAACGAATTCAAGAACACCATTAGCCACAACGACGATGTCGCAACGAATCAAGTATCAACACCGAACGAAGTAGAAGATCGCATCTGAAGCAATCGGCATCGTCGTCTTCGTGAACCGCGCCGCATCTTCATAACCTTCGCTCATCTTCACGTGTAGGCCAGGAGAAGCCCCTTTGCTGGCGGCTGCTAGGGTTTGTAGTTGAGAGGAGTAGTATGATTGAATAAGGTAAAGGTATTCATGGCATAACAACTTCATAAATGGGTGATGAAGTTGATCTTCGCCGAGGAAGTGGATCCCGAAGTTGATTTTCGCTGATGAAATGGATCTCCGCCGGTGAGGTTTGTTTGTCCTTTTGGGAGAAAGGAAGGGATGGTTAACTCACAAAGGTTTGAATCATTCTCCGGCGGTGGATTGAAAGAGAGGTGATAGCTGAAAGGAGGTGACGGCGGTGAATAAGGAGATCGCGGCGGCTAGGGTTTGTGGGGTAGGAGGAAGGAGAAAGAGACGTTGCATCTGAAAGAGAGAGGGTGAGTAATGTGTTTTCACGTTTTTTTCTTAAGTTATAAAGTTTTGATATTTAATCTTTATGATTATGTTTAATTAGAATAATCAAAAGTCATAATGCAAATTAATCTTGTGAAAATCTTGAGTTAATAATAATTAAGATTATTAAAACAAATTAATCTGCCATAAAAATCAATTAAAAATCTTTAATCCACATTAATCTCAAGTTAAATGTCTTGTTATTTTGTTTAAAGAAATAAATTCAGGCTCAATGCATTTTGGGCCTTGCGAAATGCTATTAACACCCCCATGCGCAGGCCCAATTGGATTTTCAACTAGAAATACTTCTATCCTCACCCCCCTCCAATTCCCTTTCCTTTTATTTGTTATTTTATTGTGGTTTCAAATTTAATTCATAAAAAATATTTAAATGTATAATAAAAATCCACAAAAATTATGGTAGAATATTAAGTCATTTTAGAAACATTCCCAATTCTTATTTTCTGAATATAATCATTTTTCAATTTTAATTCGATTTTTGATTTTAATTGGTTTATATTGAGTTTTCACATGAACACATAAATTTGTGCAATTTATTTCTGCCACTTCCCATAACATTTTTGATCCATTCTTTTTGCTATGATTAGAGGACAATTTAAAGTACCTAGAATATTTTTGGTGTATTTTTTAGGACATTTTTGCTACTGTCTTGGTAGTGTGATTCATACAAAATCGTGATTAAACTTTAGTTAGATATAGGTGATCATTTACCATAGTTAGAATTAGAATTTTTAAGAGATTTTTTAACACAATGTTATAATCAGGTTAGAGACCTTAGGAATTTAATTTCACATTTTTTCCATGACTTTTAATATTTTTGGCATTTTAATTCATTTCCATCATATTATGCATATTCATGATTCATGTCATTCACTAACTATTCTCTTTTTTGTGCAAGGTATGTTTTCAAGGATTGGCTTATGGACTTGGATATTTTTTGTGCCTCAATTATGTTTGTATGCTTTGTGATGTAATAGCGTAATACTTGTATGTTCGTATAGTTTCTATAATTAGGATAGAAAAGATAAAATTAATCGATAGAAAACAAAATCTCAAAAATAAATAAAAGGCTCGATCCAACGTCGAGTATATTTTCAAATAAACAAATAAAAATGCATGTGACTTTAGGGTTCCTCGATTACCATCGTTCCACTCCATTCAACCAAAAGCAAGCCTTGTATGTTTCACACCATAAGTCGTGCGTCTCAGCACCACGCAACCGACCCACCCGATCCATTGTTTCATCCCATTTACATTTCATTCACGTTTTACCCACCATGACTTAGGAGGACCATATTGTTCACTATTAACTTCTTTTACTTGCATTTCTAGTTTAATATCTCTTAGGTAGATTTAATCTCAAACCTCACAAACCATAGGTTATCTTCAAACTCAACTAACTTAGGATAAGTCTAGTTTCCCTTAGAAGTTTTCCTTTTATAACTTGAGTCTCACTTCTCATCTTAAAATAAAATCAAAAACACTTAATAAAGGAAAAGGTGTACAATGCGCCACGAGCCTTAAGCTATACGGGAAATGACTAGTGGAGGTCTCTTTCACTCCTCTAGGATGCTTTACAAACGTTCCATTGGGGGCGATCTTGGAAAGTATTCGCTCCTGTGTCATAGTCTTTAGTGTTGTACATACCGTAAACACAAACTCAAAACATTTCTTCTAAAAAAACAACAAACCAAGAAGTCACGTCTTCTCATCTCATCTCATACTCTTTGCGGACGAACATGACTTGTCTCGACAGTTCAAACAGCGATACGGTAAACACCCTCGAGTCAGAGCCGGTAACACCTGAGCTAGAGCTATGGCAATGTCATCCTAAAAAACACAAACGAGTGTAAGCCTTAGTTAGACGAACTACGGCGTCTCTGATCCTCGTTTATCCCAATGAGGTACGTAGGCAGTGGGGTAGGGCCCATTCGAGCACAATCTTTCTTTTTCCCTACATTTTCCCCCTTCTTTCCATTTGTCAATTCCATTTCATTCCAGATAGCCATTCTTTTATTCAAACAGCATATTATTTCTCACCCTTTGAAAGCAGACTTATAAGCGTGGATCCCGTCGGGTACGACGGAGGGATTGGGGTGTTAATACCTTCTCAATTCGTAACCGACTCCCGGACCCAGATCTTTGGTTCGCAAGGCCTCGTCCTTTTCCTTCTTCCTTAGGTTTGTGCAACATTGCCTTTCCCATTCCTTCGGGATAAAAATGTCTGGCTGGCGACTCTAACTTTTCCGCGCCACTTTCGCATTTGTACTAGGATGAAAATCCCGGGAGTGCCAACACGCATTCTTTTGGGCTAATTACAACGAGACCTCTTTATTTCGCGCAATCCCCTGTATTTATTTTGTATCCCTCTCCCATTACTTTGTATGTACTTTATTTTCCGTATTTTATTTAATTCTGAATCCTTGGTCCAACGCCAAGCGATTTCACTTGCACACTTGCACTTTATTTTCCGGTTATTATTTCGTTTATTAGGATCCACCTTACTTTGCGAGCCAAACGCATTGTGCCTCGCTAACAAACCACAAAAATAAACCTCCACTTGCATTTACCCTTTAATCTCAAAAAAAACCAAAACGATTCTTTTTAGATCCAAACCCTTGATCCAACGTCAAGCGGTCTTAGGAAATAAAACATTCTAATAATACGAGAAGATTTGTACGCCACGAGCCTTAAGCGGTAGAAAGGAGGATAACGAGCTCTCGTTACTCGCTCCGATTATTTCGATGCAAGACGCTCGTCTTGTTGGACGAGATAAACTATCCATAGTCTTTAGTGCATTTCAACTCCTAAACCCTTTCATTGACGAAAGGTAATAAAACGAACAACCATTACCCTTAGTAGGCCGAACTACGAGGCTCCGACTTTCCCATTGCACACGGGAGTACGTAGGCACAAGGATCTCAATCCTTGCCGAGCACCTAGGATCAATCTAACTTATAATTCAACTCATTTCCCTCTAGCAAGCAATTCGTTTAAGCATAGACATCCTTTCGCGTGCGATAACTTAGATGGTTCCCATCGAGTACGATGGATGTAGGGGATGCTAATACCTTCCCCCTGCATAACCGACTCCCGAACCCAGGCAATGGTTTCGTTGACCTTTGTCCTCATCCTTCTCTCCCTGGATTGTATCTATATCTCCCCTTTCCCTCTTCAGGAATAAATAGAATTAGGTGGCGACTCTTCAGTCCGTCCGGCGCGCGGCTCCGTCCTTTAGGATCGCGTAAGGTCGTATTTTTCGGGGTACGACACATGGGTACTGTTGATAAGGCACATGAGGTGAAGCTTGTGGAGCTTCCCAAACTGCATTAATTTCCTCCTCTATTTCTTCCTCTTGGGGATTGACAACTGATTCACTCTCACTGGCCTAAATTTCCGAGGTTCCTTGTTACTCTTGAGTAGGCTCTCGATCCGTTCTCCCACTGACATTAATTGTGAAAAACCAGGAAATGAACTGCCTATCATTCTTTCGATGTACAGACTTTGCAAGGTATCCATGAACAAGTCAACCAATTCTTTCTCTAAGATTGGTGGTTGAACACGAGCAACAAACTCTCTCCATCTTTGAGCATACTTTCTGAATGATTAATCACTTTCTTGAGATAACCTTGCATGCGGGCTGGAGCCATGTCGAGATTGTATTCATACTGCTTCATAAAAGCACTGGACATGTCTAACCATGACTGAATGTGGTTGCTCTTTAGCTGCGTGTACCAACTCAATGATGTTCCACTCAAATTGTCTTGGAAACAGTGAATTATCATTTTATCATTCTTAGTATGAGTGGTCATCTTTCTGCAAAACATAATCAAATGATTCTTTGGGCAACTATCTCCTTCATACTTCTCAATTTTTGGCATTTTGAACTTTGGAGGGATTACCACTCAGGTACTAAGCACAAATCAGAAGCATTCAGACCAAAAGCATTATGTCATTTTAAGGCTTCAAACTTTTCTTCCAACCCATGACATCTTTCAGCAAACTCAGGATCTTTAAGTCGTTCAATATTCACTACCAGGTTTGACCCTTTGGAATTAGGTGTGGAGAATGAAAAACTATTATACTCCATGGCATTAACTGATGAAGAATTCTCATCTTGAACAATGTGACATTGTTGTGCAACAAAATTCTCAACTGTCGTTCGTTGAATGTTGTCTTCTTTTTTTGCCAAGGCTATCATGGCCTCCACAAGTTTGTCCAACTGGTTCTTCATTGAGTCCACATATCCTATTAACATAGCATGGCTTTGCTCCAACTGATCCATGGTCTTCAAAGCTACTTCAAGTTTGATACAAGTGTCGAGAAATCAACTGCGGTTTATAAATGAAGGATGAAGGAGTTTTTTGTTTTGTTTTGGGAAAATGATATGCAATGCATATGGTATGCAAATGAAATGCAAGATCTAGGTTCATAGGACTAAAGTCACGGGAATTCATTAGTCCGAGGTACAGATGAAAGATACTCTTATTGCTCTCCTCACAAGGGGCTCACCGGGTAGGCTCTACAGTTTGAAGGAATCCCAAAGTTATCAATCCATATGGATGTTCATCACACATGCCATCAGCATGACAGTTGATTGACTCCATCATATGAATCTATTTTGGGTGAGATCTTCGTATCGACAACCCACAAGAGAAAATTTCTTGGGAGCCCATACCACGCGACCATCGATACGAGGTTTAAAACAAACTTCTAAGAGTTATGGACTTTTCTCAACTTTTTGATGCACATGTCAGCTTTTAACAGTCAATCAACTCCATTGAGGAAGTCTATTCTAATTAAGGTCTTCTTATCGACAACCCACAAGAGCAAATTTCTCAGGAGCCCATACTACGCGACTGTCAATCTTTTTTTCGACCAAAAAGTTTAGGGTTCTAAAGGTCCTTAGAGTCAATGACCCTAATGAAAACAACTGAGCACACACGTCAGAAGCTTGACGGTTGTCAGTATTCTCATTAAAATTTACTCCAAGTGAGGTCTTCGTATCAACAACGCATGAGAGAAAACTTATCGGGAGCCCATACTACACAACCTCTCTAACTTATGTTTGTACTCGTAAGCCCGGGTATAGAGCCTTTCCCTCAAGTTTCTTTTTGTAATCAAAGTATCGATCCAATAACAATGAGCCACAATGATATATATAACATGGAAAACGGTAAAGAAAACGATAAAAGTAAGAAGTAACACATAGAGGAAAACATCCAAACAAGCGTGGAACAACCTAGACTAGGCTCGACTTGCATAGGGATGAACCATTCCCCAGCAGAGTCGTCAGCTGTCGTACCTCGAAAAATATGATCCTCACGAACACAGTCGCAGCTGGGCTGACATGAGAGTCGCCACCTAATTTTGTTTATTCCTAAATAGGGAAAGGGTAAATGTAGATAAAACCACTAATGAGGGATAAGACAAGGTCGTCGTAAACCATTGTATGGGTTTGGAAATCGGTTATGTAGGGGGAAGGTATTAACACCTCCTACATCCATCGTACTCGATGGGAACCATCTAAGTTGTCACACGCGAAGGGATGTCTATGCTTAATGAGTTACTTGTTAAACTAAGGGTTTATTGATCCTAAGGGCTCGGAAAGGATTGAGATCCTTGTGCCTACGTATTCCCTCATGCAATTCGAAAGTCAGAGCTTCGTAGTTCGGCCGACTACAGGTGATTGGTGTTGTTTTTATTACTTTTCTTCGAAAAAAGGATTTAGGAGTTGAATTTCACTAAAGACTATGGGTAGAGATGATTATTCTGAACCATCAAGCCAAGCGTCTTGCAATGGAATAATCGGAGCGAGTAACGGGATGCTCATTATCCTCCTTCTACCACTTAAGGCTCGTGGTGTACAATTCTTATCATATTATTAATTTGTTTTATTACCTAATACCACTTGACGTTGAATCAAGGGTTTGGGTCTAAAGATATGTTTTGGTTTTTGAGGGTCAATTGTGAGGCACAATACGCTCAAGAAAGGTAAATGCAAGTGGAAGTTTATTTGTCTGGTTTGTTAGCGAGGCACAATGCGCCCGACTTGCAAGGTTGGGAGACTTGATATGTGGATCAAGTGAGCTAAAGACTAGCTGTGGAAAATAAGCGTGATGCGTTGATTTGATTAAGTTGAAAAAATTGAGAAAAAGTGTGAATTGCAAAGTAATGCAGATGGCGATCATGGAACGATCGACTTACATGTGTGTATGAAGTGAAATAAGTATGGATATTTACTTGGCGTTGGGCCAAGAAATTTGCTTATCTTTGAAATGATTAGTCTTAATGTGCGTTCACATTTTACTTAGCAATTTATCGTCAAAATGCAAAAAGTAAATCACCCAAGTAAGCATATCATCATATCACAAGCAAGAAAGATCGAGCATACACAAACATCCATCACACGCACACAAAATCGAACAATGGAGAAAGATTAATTAATCAAATTAAATAGTAATATTTAATTAGATTAATTATCAAATTAATTAATCGAATTAAATAAAACAATTTAATTAAATTAATCAATGAAAATGTCTTTTGGGTTTTTTGGAATATTTAAATGAGAAATTAAGCGCAAGAAAATCAAAAGAAATGACTTTGAAAATATTTTTTTGGTTTTTTTAAATATTAAAAGGAAAACTAATTAATTAAAATAAATAAAATTATTTAATAAAATTAATTAATTAATTAATTTGATAAAATAAAAGTGTTTAAAAGAATTAATTAGTAAAATTGTTTTTTTCTGTTTTTTCTTCAGATTTTTATAAAATAAACAAAATAATTAAAATAAAATAATAGAAAAAAATGGACTGATTTAGAGAATTAAAAAGGAGGTGTGTTTAGGAAAACGAAATTCAGGATCAACAAGGATTATCCCACACAGGAGGGGTTTATGGTGAGCTCTGGTCAACTTGGTTGACCCTTGGAGAAATTTGGTTCGTTGATTAAAGTAGAAAGTCAACTATACTTAAGATCTGGTGGCCAGAAGACGCATATACATAAAAAGAAAGAACACGTGCATAAAAGAAAAAGGCTAGAAGATCACCTGGCCGGTGACACATGTCCTGGGTCATGACAAGCGTCACCGGCCCACTGCACCAACACAAAGGTCAATCAACGTAGCAAGGTGAAAAGTCACGAACGTTTCAATTTTTTATTTATAAAAACAACACAAAATCACTCTTCGTTTGTCTCTCTGTCAGATGTCTCTCTCTCATCTCACTCATTTCTCATCGTCTGCAATTTCATACCTAACGGAACCCTAGCTCAAACGGAGGAGGATGGTGGTTGACGGCAGCACCACCGTCTCCTCCGGTAGCTCACCACCACCAAACCCAAAAATTTAAACCCAAACCCCCCTCTATTTTATCCCCTCTACATGAAAATGAAACTAGATTTCTCAGAAACTCTCTTAAATTCACAGACCGAGGCTCTCAGATGCACAAATTCATTTCAAAAGAAAAATAGAGGGATAAAACAAGCAACTATCACACAATCAACGAAATCAAGCAACAAGGATAATATAAAGAGCCAAAGGATTTCTAAGGGATAGCTCCGAACGAACGCAACTTTGAAAACGCTCAGGTAAATGATTCTGAATCTCCTTTCTTTGCGTCCTCTTCCGCTTTGCTCTTCTACTCCTTCGGTTCTGCTTTTTTGTTCCTTTTGATGTTTGTTACGTATTCTATCCCTTCTGCACCGTTTTCTGATTATTATTGTTGTTGTCTGTTGATTATGCTAGGGGTTTAGCTCGAGTTGTTTTGAGTCTCAGTGTGAGACTAAAAAAAACTTAAATTCTGAGCTTTAGATGAATAGGGTTTTGGGTGAGTATTGTTGCCGTTTTATTTTAGCTGCTAGGGTTTCTGTGTATTGGTAGGTATTTTTTTCAGTGCCAATGATTAAATGATTATATATTATGAGATATGTGTGAGTTGGTACGTGAGAATGAGGAATTGTGTGAGAAATCTGTTAGGAGTGAAATTGCTCAGGATCTTGTGTGGGGACCATGTGAATCGTGAGATGTCTATTCTTCTAGAACTTGTGTGGTCCCTTGATTTTGAATTGATTTTTGACCACTGTAAAAAACTTTGATTCGTTTTTGGTTCTTTTTTTACAGCTGTAAACTTTGAATTGTTTGAACTTTGAATTTTGCCTTGTTTACTCTGCTTTGTTCTGCTTGCAAATACTGACCAATATCTTTGTTTTCGTGCTTTATCTGTATCTGTGAGTGACATTGTACTTTTCCCTTGAGAGTGAAGCTTTTCTGAACATTTTGTATTGTCTCAAACTTGCTTAAATGAGTGAAGTTCTTGTTGTAGTACCTTTGTATTGAAATTCTGATATTGTGCCTCTTGGTTGAGAATTTTGAATTCCATTTTGCTTTTTGAACATCCTTCAACTTGTTTTGGTGAGTATGATGTAGCAATTCCCTGTTATGAACTCTTTTTTTTTAAACTTCAGGCCAAGAGAATCATGCTTAATAGCTTTCAATGGCAGGTTGTGAATCTGAACATATTTCTATGCAACTTCTGCTTGCTCTTTGCTTTAATTGTTGTATAACTATTGGTTCTTAGCTAAATTCTGCCCTAAATCTCTTTGTCAGGCTTTAAAAAGTTCATGGAGAAAGAACTTATAGAGAAATGAAGCTATGCTTGGAGAAGTAGACTTGAATTCACACATGGAATCTTTCAAGTTCTAACCCTGCGCATTCAAACAATGATGGCTATCTTGGAGCTCCCTGCCACTTATCTGTTTTTCCATTGTTCCACCTTACTTTTTCCTTTTGCTATAACTTATACTGAGCTGGTAATGATCTCTATGACTGCATACTGACATCTGTTTTTACTTGTATTGTAGTGTTAAGCCTTAAAAACCTTTGTTCTATCACATTGTGCTTTTAGTGATTGATCAAAGTAATGATGAGTGCAAGTAGCTAGCAATATGACTTTCTTATTTGCACTTCAGGTGAAATTCTAACTCTTGTGAGGGAAACCATGGAGTTCATGCCTGCTGCAGACTGTGAAAAGAGAAACATATGTTGACTTTAAGAGGAGGATAATTGTTGTTTGTGAAACATGGCCTGATTTCCTTAGGATTTTGGTGTTTTTGCAAGATGTGAAGAGAGTGACTTTGAAATTTAAGGTTGTAGCTATTATGAGAATAGGATCTGATGCACCTTTGAATATTATTTTGAAATCCTTTGAATGCAAAATCAGTTTTTGTTTTTGTAAGGTCTCATCTTTTTTCTTTGTTGATGTATTGTGACAGGTCTTAAATGTATCCTTGAGGCGAATTAGTAAGGTACAAGCAAGGTCTAATACTTAAGTTAAGGAAACTTCAACGTACAAGCCTCATGGATGCAGTTTTTTTGAAACAACGTTATGCGGTTCATGGTTCAGCTTATATAACTCAGTGTTGACTCTTTTGTAATTGCAAGAAGTTTTGAAACTTTAATTAACTTCAGAACTTTATAAACAATGTGCTTTGTACCACCTTAAATAAAAAAATTGACATTTGTATATCCTTGGAACCACTTGATTTAAATGGAACAGATTCAAATATTTAAACATGTATCCCTCCAATTCCATTTAATGAATTATATCCAAAAATATTTTGCATAGAATTTGGCATGATAACACACTTGTGGCTGAATACGATGACTAATAGACTTGGTTACATGATATAGCCTCAAGCATAAGGAAGTTAAGAATAACGAAAATGATGTCTTTGATTGCTTGGTCTAAGCTTGTGTGACTTTAAAGAAAATGAACAGTCTCATATTGTTACATGATCCTTAATCTCAAAAATCCCACGCTTAACTTAATAAACTCAAGGCTTTCAAAATGAATCATCAAGGCTCCTCTCAAACCAATAGTAAGAAATTAGGACAAATAAAATGAAACAAATATAACACATAAGACCTCCATCCATCAAGCATAGAAATATACTCTAAATCTCAATATTACTTTTGTGTGCTTTCTTTTATTTAATAAGACCATATAACAATGCCATACTTCCACATAAAAGTACGACCATCCAAGCAATAAAGCCATATTGGATTCTTTTCAACAACGACCCCAACCTGTATCAATCTAGGATGAAACTAACAAACTTGTGAAGACTAGTTGATGAAGTCAAGATAATGTGAAAAGCTTTAAACTTAAAGAGTAGTCAACACTGATACTCTCCAAGCCTCTGATTAGCAAACCATGGCCAAAGGCCAAGGGATCATACCAGATAAAGGTCATTCATATTGTGAATGCTTTGAATATGAAAAATGAAAGGTAGGACAAATTTGGGGCATGACACCTACAACCCGAACTCACAATTCGACAATTTGGCACGCAACATCTTTTATCTCAATACTTGCAACACAATTCACAATGGTGTTGCGTGTTCTTCTTCAGACTTAGATTATGTCAAAATATCACCAACAAAGACCACCACAAAATTACCCTCTAATACTCATGAAAATCCGATTCATATACTCCACGAACACGCCAGGTACATTCGATACACCAAACAACATCACAATGTTTCTCGTGATGATCTTACCTCGTCCTGATAACCTTCTTTGGAATATTCTTAATTCCTCATTTTATCACCAAATAGACTATCTCATTATCATTTATAATCACTTCATTTACGTCACAACAACATCATTAACAAATCACCACAATAGGATTTCATAATTGGTGTTCCCCAAAATTTGCCCTTATATCTTCAAGACAATAGGCCTCAAGAGGTCTCATAATAGTCATAAGATTCTCAATTGCTCAGAGGGATTCAAGGTTTCATCAGACAAAGCCTATTTCTAAGCAATGGATCTTAAAATTAGGGTTTTGAGTTTCTAAAGGAAATTTGGACTTCTAAAAGCCTCAAGTAGACTTCATGGTATCCCATATACTTCAAAGGATCCCCATGTCAAGTTTCAAGGCTTACCCTACAAGTTTGGTCAATCATATGCTCAAATGATTAAAAATCAGTTAACTTGGTCAAAAAGTCAACTATGGTCAACATACATCCAACCTTTAATATTTTTAGTCAACATCAAGATCATGAGGTGAAATTCATCATTTGATCAAGGGTTGATCATGATTCATTAAGGAAACCTCAAATTCATCAAGAACCAGAAGTTACTAAATTAAGGATTTTGCAGGAAAAGTCAACTGTACTTTGACCAGCCATAACTTTCACATGCTTCATCAAATATTTCCCATCCAAAGCTCATTTTGAAGGAGATTCAATTCCCTACAACTTTGTGTCTCACAAGCCAAGTCCATAAATGCTTAATTTGAGAGATATGAGCCAAGACATTACATGTCCTTTTAAAAGTCAACTTTTTCAAAAGCTCATAACTTGAAAATGGAAGATCAAATGGACATGAGACCAAAAGGAGTAGTTAAAGGACACTATAAGATTTCTAAAAGTCTAAGAACACATACATGGGATAAAAATTGAGAGAGTTATGCATTATTGAAGCTGAGTGAATTTAAGGAGGTGAATAAAGCAAGTAATGACCAAAACTCAAGTTTTTTCCAAATGGACCCATATTTTTCTAACCCAAACTTAATCACTGGATAATTCACGATCCATAAGTCATAATATCTGATTTTTTATATTTATTTTATATTATATTGGATTTAATTTATTTAAAATCAATTTTAATTAAAATAAATATTGAAAAATCAAATATTTGATATTAGGATTATTTTAGGATTAGATTTTGATGTTTATGATCATAATTTGGATCCCAAATCCGTTCAAACCAAAAGAGAAGGTCATAACACCCAAATTTCACCAAAATAGAAACCTCCTTTCTACATTCCAAAGCAACCTCAAATCTAACACCCAAGCCCAATTGTTTTAACCTAATTTGCTTCTCTACAAATACACAACAAGGACATAAGGACAAGGGACGAAAATTCTTATACAAAAAACCCTAAAAGTTTTTTTCAAAAAAGGCATATTAGGGTAAAATCCAAAGAGACTCCATAGCAAGTTTTCAGCCTCTCTCTTCATCCAATTATCATCAAGAAGTTTCCAAGAGTTCATCCCAATCATTATTGGAGATTAAGAATGCGTGAAACTTAGCCTATGAGAACATTGCCGCCATGGCCATTTTTCTTGAATTTAAAACTCTTAGTTCTTGATGTTTTAATGTATTTTCTTTGCATAATATTGTTCATAATCGTGTATTGATGTGTTTTGACCATTTATTTATGAGTTATCATGCAGGATATGAGAAACACCATTACTAGGGCATAAAGAAGCAAAGCTTCGAATCTCCTAATCCAACCATTTTTAGGCCAAACAAATTGCACCATTGAATTCCTAAGACCGAATTCACTAGGAATGGATGACTTAAAATTATTAAAACTTGCATTTTTTGATGTTTAATTTGCTACGAAAATCGCAGGAAAAATCGCAGGTAGCAAGGTTGAAGATGATGAGTAGTAGCTGGACTGAATTTGCTTACTAATTTTATTATATAATTAATTGTTCCTGTATCCTAACCCACGTAGGTGTGTAGAGCAGTTGGTAAGGAAAAGGTGTTATCCTTAAGGGGGCGGGTTCGATTCCCAACACCCCCTTTCCACTTTTTTTGGTTATTTGTTTTGTTTTACTATTTCCGAACCTTTTTTTATTATTTTCTTTTTATTTTATTTTTTAACTAATTAACCAAATAAATATCTTAACCTTTTAAACATATATAAAAATCATAAAAAAAATTCTAACTAACTTAATTATTTTTTTAATCAATTTATTTTTCACAAAAAAATTAGTTTTAGGTTATTTTATTAATTAATTTCATAATTAATTTTTTTATTTAACTTAGTAATTAGGGTTTAACTAATCTTAATTTTAATGTTTAACCCTAATTCATCTAATTTTTTGACATAATCTTAAATAATTAATATCTTGACACAAAATTATTTGCTTAAATAATTTTTTTAATTAATTTCTCTTAATTATTTAAATTTCTTTCTTATTAAATTAATCATCATAAAAATTGTTAACTTAGATTTTAAGACTTTAAAGAAACATTTTCCTAGTTTTCTTTATTATATATTATTGTGCTATTTAATCTTATTAGAAAATTGTATAGGATATAAGACTTATGTAATAGCGTAGATTTATTTTTTCGCATTTTTTCCGATTATGTATCTGGTCCTGGATTGTAATAGTTTAATTAAGGTTAAATTTTCCGCACTTTTACTTTCCGCACTCCCCTAATTTCAAACATGTATCCCCCTCCCCATAATGTAATAGTCTAGGGTTTACTTTCCGTTTTTTAATTTCGTAAATTATTAATTGCGTGGTTAGTAATAATAAGGTGTGAAAAGACTTGCATGCGAATAAAATTGGACTTAGCCCACTAATTTCTAAGACTGATATAATTGAATACAACACACTTCTCACACATACACCCCTATGGTTTCTCCTTTTGTTGCCTTACAAAATGGTCAAGTCCCTCGAATATAGAGGTGTCTTAGCAAGGTTGCCTATGAATAAAAATCATTAAGTCCCCTCGAATAAAAGATCATAGTCCCTCGTTGTTCCTTCGAGTTGCCTACGAATAAATGATCTCGTCCCTCGATGACCCTACAGAAAAATGATGAATAGTCTATTCGAATTGCTAAGATACTCTTACATGTTGCCTTCTATGACCATACGATGGCCCTACGTCCGTCCCTTCAAATCCAAGGATAAAACTACTTACTAACTAATAGTAAGGACAATTATATCTCTAAAGAAACGAAATAACAAGAAAGACCTTACAATTTAGGGTAAGTAGTTCTCAAGTGCTTGCTCACAAGTTTCAAAATACTTTCCACACCTCACCATTTCAAATATTTTCAAACAGTAAACACTTTGTATACATTCGTACGAGAATCATTACAAAGTTAAACTTCTAAAATATTTTTTCTAATCACACACTACACTATTTTTCAAACTAAGTAAAATGAGCTAAGCAGTTAAGAGCCCATGGATAACCATGGATACAAAGGGTGCTAACACCTTCCATTTGTATAACTTACCCCCTGAACTCAAATCCTTTTCAAAGGTCTTTCCCGTTCTTTTATGCCTTTATTTATTGGATAAAATAAAAATCGGTGACGACTCTTGCTATCCGCAACATAATTTTTGTAAACAAAAACAACCAAGTCAGTTCTCCCACCGTGTTACAATAATCAACATCATGTTTATCAAAACACCCATATAACTCAACCATAATGTAGTTCATCAATTACATCACTAACTAGCCGTCATATCACATGTCAACATATAACACAAGTTACATCAACACCACATCATTACAAAACATATACATGCATGGTTTCACTTAATTTCATCAATTAAAACATGTATTTGTAGTCCAGTAACCCGTGCTAAATGAGCTCCTATCTGCGCCAAGCATCCTCTACGATTTTAACATAAAACCTTTGATATCACATGGGAACACATCCAAAAGTAACACACCTTAGATAAATCACCAACCACTGCATTTCCTTATGCCTTCAACGAAAATCACATTGTAACCACTTTTGCACCATCTTTCATAAACTTAACCCCTTGCTTAATGAAAAAAATGACTCTTCACCTTCTTCGAACTTAGATTCACGCTCCGGAGACAAGTCACAAATATCTTCAGAAAAAAATTAGAAATTACACACCACTGGCATATCACTAGCCGTCACATTGTTCTCCATGCCCCGAGAAGCAAACATCAACAATACCTTATCGTTCTCCCTCAAGACCTTCCAACTTAACCGACAAACACAAAACTCGAACTTTCTTCATCATCAAATATAATAATCTGCATCGACTCATCAAAACCACCTGTAAGCACTCAGTTTAACTCCATTCTACTTCACCGTACCATCTAAGTTGGCAAGACACGTCTATTCCATCCAACACGATTCCGTCTACTACCAACAAGAAATTAAGGGTGATCAGTTCCTCAATTTATCAATAGATAGCCGAAAATCATGATGAAGCATACACCATATCCACCAGACTCCAATAGCGTTCTTGGCATCTTGTGCACTAGTCACGTCATGTGCGATTCCTTATTTGACTCAATCCTTATCTCTGCATTCCCTCTGGAATCGAGAAAAACACCGTCCTAACAACATTTGCAACCTTGAAATCCAATACACGTTGAGCCAACACTCCACATCCAAACACAACTCAGAGAAGCAATATCTTCTCCCCACTTGTTTCAAACCAACATCTGAAGACAAACGGTTAGAAAACAAGCAAGTACCGACAATGTTTCACACATATGTCGCGTACTAAGGAACAAACATCATTAGAAAACCTAGCCGGATGGACCGACCTGCTCTGATACCACTAATGTAACACCCTTCTAATCTCACGGAATATAACAAAATAATCACTTAAATAAATCAAAGTACATCTCAGAAAGGTGCCACATTTTCTTCATAAAACGACTTAACAACATCATTATTCTGTTACACAGTTTTTCAAAACATTTAGAATATTCATTTGTTTTATAATCAATAATCAAACTAAACTTTGTAGAGGACTTATAACTTCATAAAACTTCTTTTATTTCATCAAAACATAAAGACCTGCATTCACTGTCAACTAACATCATTAACTAAAAATCAACATCTAGTAACTCATAAAAACCATCATAACAGTCAACATAACATTCGATTAAGCGTGTCCCACCTGATGTTACATCTACTAGAGCAAGACACCATATCACTAATTAAGCAACGTAAAAACAATACTTCAAACTACATCCACGTACCAAGCTTATTCTTGAATATCTGCAGGATGACATAATAGACCATCACCAAAGGCAGACAGAGTGAGTAATCACGAATCAATATAAATGACATAAAGTAAAGATAATCATGCAACATCCATCATATAGAAATACATCAAAATTATCACGCATCACATCATAAAACTCATCATACATCTACTCAACACATATGCATCATGCTATGCCACCAAGAATGAAATGCAACTTCATAAATGCATGTGGTACCGATTTTAACATGTGATTGACACTGAACTATCTACCCTCTGCAAGGGAACACAACATAAACAATAACACCTCAATCCACACAATAGGATTGAAGCCTCAATCATCATAAGTATGCCATGAATGCAACGATGCAACAACATCAACATAATCAACACTTGCATCAACATTCATGTAAATATTTATCATACTCTTCATAAGACATTTATACATCAATCATGTAATCTATCAACATGTACTCATCCTCGCATATAAATTATAAACATCATATTATAGCATCACAACTCCATTTCACACCTAATCATCATAATTCATTTGATCATCATGTAGCAAGTATAAACATCAAAATATTCACAATATGTATTTATTCCGTCATAGCATCATTATAGTATCATCATTCACATAACTCATACAATCATAAGAAATCAACATATAATCATCATATAAGTTCAACATATAATTAACTTACATCTTAACTTCATTTTTATCATAAAACGATCGCTAAAACATCAACATAACTCATGGCAACAAATATATTACAACATCAATACATCATATCTACACACCATTAGAAATTATTCTGAAATTAAATCACTACTTTTTTCACTTCCAAGGCTCGTTAAACGGCATCCTCTCGGGTTGGGGGAAAAATCTAGTTTTCACTGCTCGCTAAGCGAGCTAGGCGAATTTCAGAAATTCCAGTATGCGATAACAACAAACGCAGCTACGATATTTCACCCTAAAATCATAGTTTTTTCATCATTTAATCACCAATTCAGCAACAGAACATATAGCTAACACACATACATCATATACAACATAAAATACACCACAATTCATCATTATTCCTCAATTCTATTCACCAAATCCTAGGTTTTCTCTAAAACCCCAATTCTCCCCATTACCTTAAACTCTACATCAAAATACATTGAAAAGCGATACTCCCCATACCTTAAAGTGAAGCTTTTCCACAGTCTTCACAAAAATCTCCGAAAAACTTATTCAAACCTTGGATTCTCTCCTTCGTTCTTCAGACCTTTTCTCTTCTCTCTCCTAAAAGCAATCGTAAAACTGATTGTATCCCCAACCTCAGCTTCCTTTTCGTCAATCTTACCCCTAGGACCCCAAATACTATTTTCCATCTTTACCCTCAACTTATCCATCACCAATGACCATAATACCCTCATTACTTCAAATTACCTTATTTTAACTAATAAATAATAATTCGAATAATATCATATAATTATTCTTACTATTAATATTATTAAAATAATTTCACCACAATGCATCGTGCCACATAACCATATATCATCAAAGTCACCTTATATCCTCAAATAAGCAACAACCAATCATAATCGAATTTGAGGTGTTACAGATGGCGTGTGCAAGGATAAAATAGTTTCTGGTTGTGGTGGAGTTATTCATATAATGCTGGTAATTGGATCAACGATTTTGCTAAATCCTTTGGTATTGTAGTGTTGTCATGGCGAAGGTTTGAGGAGTTGTGGAAGGCTTGAGGCTTACTAAAAGACTAAGGTTGCTTAAGGTGACGATAAATATGAGTTATCTGGAAGTGGTGCAGGCTACTGACAAAGGAAGTACGAGAAATGGGGAAGGTGTGAGTCTAAAAGGTTCAAAGTTTGATTAAGATGCACAAAGATGTAAAGTTGGAGTATGCGTATCGAGAGTCGAATAAGCGTGCAAATGCATTAGTCAATATTGGATGCATTCTTGATTCAAAATTAATTATTTTTATCTCGATTCTAATGGTCATTACTAATTGATAGATGCTGATAAGAGAGGTGTAACCTCTGCTAAAATGGTTTTTTCTAGGGGTGTTCATGGGTACGGGCCAACCCGCGAACACACTCACCCAACCCAACCCTTATTTTTACCCAACCCAATCATGTACGAGTCTAAACCAAACTAACCCATTCAAACTCATTGGTATTTGGTTCGGGTAACAGGTTTGAAGTTTTAAATCCACGAACGCGCGAGCCCAACCCATTGAGATATGTCACACTATTTTTATTTTATATTTATAAATTATCTAGCATAATTCTTGGAATGCATATATATTTTTTAATATAGTTATAGTTTTTATTAATTGTAAAAGCATAAGTCTAAATCAAATTTGAGAGATCAATTTTATTTATTCAAAGAAAGACATTTCTTACTTTTTAAATTATACTTTACACCATTTGTATATTTTTCTAACTTTATATGAATTATAAAAGAGTTTTTAGGTATTAACCAATAAATTTTATTCAAATTAAATACTAAAAGTTTATGCGTTTTTTAATGTTTTTGTAATATAAATAAGTTAATTAAATTGATATATTTTATTTACAATTTGAAAATTGTGTTTAGTGGGTGACCCACAAACCCAACCCAACCCAAATCATTAATAAGCAGGTTGGTTTGATTCAGGTTTGGTTTTACAAGTACGAGTTGAACACTCATTACAACCCAAAGAATTTTGATCAGATCAGATATTGAATTTAATCAAATTAGACCCAACCTACGAATACCCTTAGGCTTTTCTTATTTTTCACTTTATCTGTTGGACTTAGACCATCTTTTATAAAAAAAGAAGAAGAAACCAAACTGATATCAATATGTGCGAATGATAATAATAAATCAACAAGATTGGTGTTTTTCATTCATTCTAAGACTGGAAATGAATCGAGTCAAACTCGTCTCAACTCAGTTCAATTCGTTAAGAATTGACCGAGTTCGAGTTCATCACAAACTTTTTTTTCAGCTCAAACTCGACTCGTTAAGAATTTGTTGAGTTCGAGTTCGAGTTCATCACAATTTTTTTTTCAACTCAAACTCGATTTGTTAGACGTTCTCGAACATCTCAATTCAACACGTTAGGTTTATCTTGTTAGGTTAAAATCGCTTATTTCACGGACTTAATTATCAAATCAAATTCCAAACTATTTTCGAGTTGGTTCAGTTTATTGACGGTCCTAAATTCATTCTAATACACTCAAAACTTCAACAAAATTATACTTAGATATAATCTAACTATTTTGTGTTTTCTTTCCGCCTATGCCATCTTATCGTTATTGCAACTTAACCCCCAAAACCTTTCAATATTAAATTTATACCCCAAATTAGATTCTTCAAGGTATTCAGTTTCTTTCCCTCTGACCCATTTCTTCCGTTGATCTCTTCACAAATATATAGATAGAAAGATATTTAGAGAGAGAGGGAGAGAAAGAGGGGGAAAAGAGATAGAGAGAGAAAGTTTGTGTTTTCCGATCGAATTATCCTATGCTTCTGTAACAATTGAAACAACAGAAACGGCTCTTTCAAAAATTCAACAACCACCATCTCAGATTTGATCCTTTTTCTATAATCTCAATTTTCCATGGAATCAACGGAACTTCCTCCTCCGTGTCATGATCAACCCTCGTCCTCTTATAATTCCAATACCAGGTTTGAATTTCCCTCTTTCTGGTTATCTATTTTTTCTCTGTTAATTTCCAATTTGCTTCATTTTTTGTTGCACTTGAAATTCAGATTCTGGCTGTAACTATTTGATTGTAAACTTTGATGCTTGATTATGATTTTTCTATCCAAAATTTGCTCTCTCATTTTTGGTTGTGCCCTAAATTATGTTTATCTGGTTAAGTAATTTTTAGTGAACTTCAATTAACTGTATTGATTCAAAGACTAGCTACATATATGAGTCGGGGCTTGCTCAGTCATTTTAACTTAGTTAGAGGATTTGGTCAAAGTAATTCATAATTTTTTTTCCAAATCAGTTGAGAGTATTTAACAACTTTTTTGGCCCTAAAGTAAAATAACTGGATTTAGTTACCATAAATACTTGCAAAGTTTGTAAATTTATGGAAGCATTTAATCTGTTGACTCATTAGGGTAATATTTTAGATATTTATGTTTCTGCTGCTTTGTTGATTGGATTTCAGACAACTTAATCAATGAATGAAGTTCTAATTCATTATTGTAGCCGTGGAACAGATCACACTTCCTTGTTTTTAGTGAATTTGAAGTATTATATTTTTGGTAATAATGTTCCTAACATGATTCTTTTAAATTTGGGCAGTGGTAGAAATGTCTTTAGCTTGCTAGCTCAAAGAGAAATTTCACCTAGAACCAAACATGTACGAAAATGGCACTGGGGAGAATCTTCTAAATCAAAATCTAGTTGCTCCAATCATAAACCAATGATAGATGCGAAGTGCGGTCTCCTCTCATGGTACTTACATAACTTTAGTCTGTTCAGTTTATACTTTATAGCAAATAAAAACCAAGCCTTTTGAGGACAGGGAATTTATTTCCGTTCTCTAGGAAAATCAATTTCGAGTACTAACATTTCTAAATGTAATTAATTGCTAGGGTTGAGGCTGAGTCATTGCGACATTTGTCAGCCAAATATTGCCCTTTATTACCTCCTCCACGGTCTACTATTGCAGCAGCATTTAGTCAAGACGGGAAAGTGCTTGCCTCCACACAGTAAGTTGTATTGGTTTTTATTCTCCTTTGCCAATTTGAATCAAGGTCTCTTATGATCAAAATTTTGTGTGTTTTTGGCATGTGCAGTGGTGACCACACAGTAAAGATCATTGATTGTGAAACTGGAAATTGCTTGAAGGTATTAGTTGGCCACAGAAGGACACCTTGGGTGGTAAGCTTGGCTTAACTTCTTGTCCCTATCCTTTTTATTTACTTTTTGTATGGTTATAACTTATAGACCGGGTCATGGGCCAAGTGAATAGTTTTATATCATATCTCAACACCCCTTGAGAGTGTGGTGGGCTCATAAGCCACATCTCCTTGAATTGGAACTAAGATTTGATACCAACTTGAAAAGTACTTTATTGAATATTACTTATTGATCATGAATTTACTAGTGTTATTACTACTTTCCTATAGTAGAGCTACACTATGAGTTACAAGCATGTCCTAGTAAAAGGAAATCAGGTAACCTATCTGTACTAGGAAATGGAATAGAAACAGTAACTCTCAACAAAATTAATATATTTCCATTAAGTTCAATGAGATATATTCAGAAGATGATACAATTTATGGAGTGGAGTTTAAATATATTTTTTATAATAAAGCACTAACCAGCTACTCAATTTTGACTGTTAGTCTTTACTTATGCTGTGTTTGTTTCCGCGGTGGAATTAAAGGAAACGTGCGTCTAGTCCAGAAGCTACAAACTGTAGGTCTCATTTTCACGGTGGGATACCCTTCAAACGTGCGTTTGGTGGCTGAAACGCCAAACCAAACAGGCACTTAATGATATCTCATGTAAAATTAATTTCATGCTTCTTTTCCATTGTATGTAATTTTATACCATGTTATTTTCCATGGCTTGTGAAGTGAGTTTCGTTTTAGCAATTTCCGATTCAAGTGAGTGAAAAATGCGTGCTGTTGAATAATTTTTCTTTAACCAAAGACTTTTTTTTGCTCTTTTAGGATAATTGCATGGGTACTTCTTTTAAGTAGGAAACACAAATTATATAATGTTTTTGAGTCCCTGTAATTTCTAATGCCAATTAGTGGCCTTGTGCCCATTGTTACAGAACATCAGAACCATGTTAGGCATATGCCCTGATGGGATTTTGTGTTTCAAATCATAGCAGAGTCATAGTGTTGTGCATTAAAAACTCTAAATTGCTGTAAAGGGAACATAAAAATGCTCTTTGGTTTTGATAGTAGATGCTCTATCTTGTTGATAAAACCAACGAGTTTGAAGTTAGATTAAGGAATGAAAATAGGTGTTAATCTCAAGATGTAATAACTTGGAGATCAGAGTGGGCAAAACAACTTTGTTGGTGGATGTTTGTGTTCTTCGATCGGGGTAGTTTAAACCTACCTGAGAACAAAGTTATTAGAGACCTTGGCAAAAACCATGAGCTTCATTTAAGATGGTTGTACTGTCATTATTAAAGGGAATCCACACTGGTGATCAATAGTGTATCTAGAATCATGGCCTAGGAGATGCGGGAAAAAAAAAACAATTCAAGGCCTCTTGGGTCAATGGTGCCAAAAAAGAATTCAGGGTTTCAAAATGCAAACTATATAAGAGTATATGTGCATTTTTTTTTTAAAAAAATTTTA
Source organism: Lathyrus aphaca (assembly GCA_963966055.1). NCBI lineage: Eukaryota > Viridiplantae > Streptophyta > Magnoliopsida > Fabales > Fabaceae > Lathyrus > Lathyrus aphaca. The sequence continues at coordinate 217,009,941 of OZ014520.1, read as the reverse complement.
GGGGGTTCAATTGAACCCCCTCAATATAGTGTAGCTCCCCCACATGGAATAATGTGTTAATTGGCTACAGGTTAGGTTCCATCCATTGCATCGACAAATACTTGCTAGTGGGAGCTTGGACCAAGAAGTTCGTTTATGGGATGCCAGCACATCAGAGTGGATTTTATCTCACTATTTCAGTAACTACACTGCCCATCTACCTTTTTCTTTTCTTAATCATATATGACATTATTATTAAACTTGGTTGTTCTTCTTCTTTTACTTGCATCTCAGATCGGCCTATTGCATCTCTTGCTTTCCATGCCAGTGGGGAAATAATTGCTGTTGCATCAGGCCACAAGGTAACAATATTGTGTCGTATTTTTTCCGAGAACCTACCATATTTATAACCTTTAGTGACTTGTTCTTTGTTTTCTTAAATCTTGTTCGTTGTGATTTTGAATACTGTCAGTTGTACATGTGGCACTACAAAAATGGAGGCGAATCAACTTCACCAGTTTTTGTGCTGAAGACAAGGCGCTCACTACGGGCTGTGCATTTTCACCCGCATGGTGCACCGTATCTTTTAACTGCTCAGGTGAGTGAAGTGACTAATTTTAAGTTAACCAGCTTCTCGTGCTATAAAAAATATTACTTTTTGGATTTTCTTTTTTGTTACCTTATTTGGATTGATGCGCAGGTCAATGATCTTGACTCTTCAGATTCCTCAATGACGGAGGCAACATCTCATGGTTACTTACAGTATCCTCCACCCGCTGTTTTTGTCACAAATGTCAATTCCAGGATGCATATCAATATGTCAAGTGAACCACCCTATGTATCATTACCTCTCTTCTCCAGGCCTTCATATACTGTAAATGAGTCTAGAGTAGAACTACAGCATGCCAGTAATGATGTTGGTTCAAGTAGCATGCAGGTTCAGTCATCTTCTGTAGCTCAGTTTCAAAGTGACATAAGTCCAACCGAACAATATCAAACACGATTGTCAAACTCTGAGATACCTACTAACTCTCAAACTGGTGCAGAATATGATGTCCATACTACTTTACCTAATCAAACAAGAATTGGCATCAATAACCTTACAATGGGTGGTACAGCGACTGATGAAACAGAACCAGAACCAGAACCAGCTGAAGAAATTAGTCATGAAAACCCTGATCATGTCCATTCTCTTGATGGGGGGACGCTACATGACCCATCTAGGCATGCTGTAAAACCTGAGGATCTCTCTGAGCTTGGTCAATTTGCTCAGATTGTTCCTTCACGAGATTCAAGTGGATGGGAGTTGCCTTTTCTGCAAGGATGGTTAATGGGTCAAAGCCAAGTTGGTGTTCCCTCAATGCTTCCTCACATTGGAGGCAGTGATGACAGCCTTCCTCAACAGATTGGTTCTTCAACTACGCCATCTAATCCGTCGATTACTAATGTTGAGGTAGCAATGCCACCTTCAGAAATACCTAGCGGCATCAGCATACCAGCAGTTTTACCACCAGGTTTACAGGGTCGATTTTCAATAACCCGTCGTGTACCTGTAACTAATTCTGGCAATCTTGTTCCATCTATTAATGCGACACACCATGTTGAGGTAGCAACACCACCTTCAGAAATGCCTAGTGGCATCAGCATACCAGCAGTTTTACAACCAGGTTTACAGGGTCGATTTTCAATAACCCATCGCGTACCTGTATCTGATTCTGGAAATCTTGTTCCATATATTAATGTGCCACACGATGGGTTTGATAGCCAAACCATTATAAGCCGAATTCAGGCAGAACTTGCAACATCAGTGGCCGCCGCAGCTTCTGCGGAGTTACCTTGCACTGTTAAGTTAAAAGTGTGGTCATATGACTTAAAAAATGCTTGCACCCCGCTACAACGGTGCTGTCTAACTATACCACATGTCGTCTTATGCAGGTACCCTCTGAAATTATGAGCTTATTATATCTTCTCTAGCATGTGATTGATAGTGTTATTGTTAATTTGCTTGCTTTTGCATGCATAATGTGAATTGAAATGCTTTTCTTTCTTGTGAATGAGCACATACTGATTACTTGATGGAAATTGCTTAATATTAATGTTTTGTTACATATATGTTTGGAGTGACTTTGTGGAACTATACTCAATTGCATTTAGATTTTGAGTTTACATTTCTGTTTGCAGTGAAATGGGTGCCCATTTTTCACCATGTGGTAGATTTTTAGCCGCCTGTGTTGCATGTATGCACCCTCATATAGAAGCTGACCCAGGATTGCAAACTCTTGCACACCAGGAGTCTGGAGTTCCAACATCACCAACTCGACATCCAATCTCAGCACATCAAGTAATGTATGAGCTCCGGATATATTCCCTGGAGAAATCAACGTATGACTCATTCCTTCAACAATTGCACTTGAGTCAAGTATGTCCGTCTAAGTTTCTGTAACATACGTTTCTTTTTAACAGATTTGGATCAGTGCTTGCATCGCGAGCGATTAGAGCTGCTCATTGCCTGACTTCAATCCAGGTCAGTTAATTACTTTATCATGTGGTGGATGTACTTTGCAAACTTAAAATAATTATGTTTTAAATATATTATTGTTTTTGAAACAAAAGTATATTGTTGTTGAAAGCTATTTATTTCAAATGTAGTTCTCACCTACATCTGAGCATATACTGCTTGCCTATGGTCGACGTCATGGCTCTCTTCTTACAAGCATTGTCATTGATGGAGAAACAACATTACCAATATATACAGTTTTAGAGGTAAAACACATTTCTTTTTCTCAATCTAAAATTATCTTGTCATTTGAGCTGCACTTCATTGTGATATAAATAATAATGTGCTCCTTCCTGTCTCAAATATAAGAAAAGAAGTATTCATATTTGGTAGTCTTGTACTAAAGCAATTTTAATCACTTTTACTTTTTTTAATGATGTCAGTTCCAAAATACCCATAATTTAATGTAAATAATCCAATGACACTTTTATTTCCATGAAGAACATTTTTTAAGAATGCACTTATATTTTTATTGAAAATTTATCTTAACCAAATTTCTCACCAAATTTGAAGTTAGTTTAGTTTTGTTTATAATCAAAACCGGAGGGAGTACATCCTTCTTACTATAGTCTCTACATAATTATTAGTCAACAAGTAAGCATTATTTCTAGAACATCAAATTGATGTTCTGTTGCGTTGTCTGGTGAGTGATAGTAATCTAGTCTTGTGTTTGAACTCACATTGATTGTTGCAGGTCATTTTATTCATGTTTTCGTTGTAATTAAAATTGTTTACCTTTGAATTTGTTTGTGTTTTAGGTATATAGAGTGTCAGATATGGAACTTGTCAGGGTGCTTCCTAGTGCAGAGGACGAGGTCAATGTGGCATGTTTTCATCCTTTTCCTGGGGGAGGGCTTGTCTATGGAACTAAGGTATGCTTTTAAATGCAAACCGAAATTTTTCACTAATTTAACTGATTAATAACCCTTTGCTCATGGTGGTTGTAGGAAGGAAAGCTTAGGGTCTTCCAGTTTGACCGTGCTCACACTGTGAATGGTACTGGATCTGGTTACTTACCTGAGGAGAACATTACTGGAGTCAGTCAGTGAGCAAGGTGTCATACTTTACATATTTTTGGGATTTGTAATTTGTTAGATAACTTTAATTTTATTTTCTTATGGAAGTAAACTTTTTCACCCTTTCCTTTTGCTCTTGGTTAAGTATTGAACAGTCAAAGCAAGAAAGGAATGGTTCTATATCATGGCCATTTTCGGGATTCATGATATATTGGTTTTCACATGTAAATTACAGGTGAAAATGTAAGGTGTTGTAGAAGTTCAAAAACTATATAAAAAAACTAGCAAGTATGCTGTTGTGCATTATGCGGGGTTCTTTTGTTGTTGAAAAATAACATGATATATTGATTTTCACATGTAAATTACGTGCGAAAATGTAAGGTGTTGTAGAATTTCAAAAACTATAAAAATAACTAGCAAGTATGCTGTTGTGCATTGTGCAGGTTCAATACTTTGGAAAAGATTAATATATTTAGAAAATTAGTTTAGTATTAATAAAAAGTACAGTATATAAAAAAGAGTGGTTGGACTTGAGAATTGGATGGTTGAGAAAAAAAAAATTTAGCTTTTAAAATTGTCATGAATTGCTATTATTTATGGGAGAATATTTTAATTATAATGTTGATATTTTATTATAGTTTTTACTTATTCTGCTATTTTCTTGTTACTTGGATATTTGTGTGTTCTAATTTGATTATGAACTTTAAGTGAATTAAACATTTTCCTTAATCAAGGTTGTGTAAATTTGTCATAGCTTATAACCTCTTATTTTTTCAGGAAATAAGGGGATATACCATCTAATATATTTTGTATTGTCAACCATTACATATTACAATATCTTGTATGGTCTCTGTCTTAAAATAAATGTTGTATATTGATTAAAAAAATAATGATTGAATAATTAAATATGTCAATTTTATAAAATTAACCTTAATTATTATTATTATTTTTGGTATAAATCCTTAATTATTATTATTATTTTTGGTATAAATCCTTAATTATTATTGATTGTTGTAAAAATATAGTATGATGTAATTGTTTGAAAGTTGTGTAAATAATATTTATTAGGGATAAAATTGGTAAAATTAATTTGTTGTATTGAAAATATAAAAATACTTTTATTTTGGACAAATTTATTTGGTTAGAAAGACTTTTATTTTGGGATTTTGCCTCTCTTAATTTTACTTGTCCCTTTTGATTTCACTATGAATATACCATGCTTTTGAAGTTACAGCGTTTAACCAAGTGATTGAATTCAAGTGGTTAATGAACTCCATTTGGAAATGAATTGTGATGAAAAATTCAAAACTTTGGTAAGCAAATTTTAATCCGTTTTTACTTATCTTTTGTCTAGATTACTAATTCCCTTAGAAACTGGAGGAGGGTTAAAAAAAGGTTATGGCCTTGCATTTTTCTGTCTCTTGTCTATCTAATTTCGAGGACTTTTGTTTTTTACTTAGTTCTTTATTGTTTACCATCATAACCATATAATTTGAAATGCTTGTGGAATAGAAAGAAAAATATATGGCAGATCGTTTACTTAGTTTTTTTAATACATTTATATGGATGACCAGAAGTAGGATATTCATAGGCAATTCTTTTCCTACTCTTATAGGTTTTTCTAAACTCCTGAAAGTTAAAAAAATACCTTTCATTTTTAGAGGTGTTTCTCTGGACGTATTTATTTTTTCGCAATATTGAACGCCAACGAGTGAGACACTCCAATTATATATAGTTTTTGTCCGGAGTTGTATCTCCGAATATTATTTTGATATATTTCGAAGATGCATATCTGAAAGTAGTCCAGATACTGCAAACAAAAAATAGCTACACAAAATGAGGAAGATCTCGAAACAAAATCAACTTGGTATTAAATTAAAACACTAAACATTATATAAATAGTTGTTAACATAAATTTTAACATTACATATCGTTATAAACATGTATTTCAGGACGTTTCAACATATTAATAATATTGTTGGCAGATCTTTCAATTTTCACACCGACTTCAATCAGACCGTTTGATGTGTAACGGTAAAATGTACTCCACATGACCAACAAAATTTCATATGTCTTCAATTCAAAGTTGGTAAATTGCATCTTCCCCTCATTGTCAAACGATGGTGAACGGTAAATGAGCTTGACAACTCTGATTTTCTAGATATTGCAGGAGAGTATTCAATTTGATTTTCAGATCGATGAGAAGTATGTCGTCGCAGATCCAAAATTGAAGCGAGGGTTTTACGCCATTGAAATACACAAATGAAAAGTGAGGATATGCATTTATTCTCTAGTTATTGTGTGTTTTGTAGAAAACATGGGTTAAGAGACACCCTATTTATATAAGTACTTGGTTACTTGGGACCTTAGAAACCTTATCATGTCATCAAATCCTTTTTCGGAGATGCATCTCTGGTTAAACCCTGATTTTTTTTAATTTTATTTTTACGAAAAATGGTGTTTACAGATATGCATATCCGAAAAGTTTCATGATGTTTTTTTTAACATGTACGAGGTTTATTTGGATATGCATATCCAAAATTTAAGCTGAACCATAATCAAACCAGAACCTGTACATGCAAAAACAAAAAATGTAAAGCATAAAATTTGTAAATTGAAACAATCGACATTAACACCATTATTGCTAAATATATATTACTTATGTATTAAATAATATCAAGATTACATTGTTTACAACAATACATTAAAAAAGTGTATCAATTACAATCTAAAATGACTCAAAAGATACGTCACCGCATAAATTTACTATTGCTTCCTCCTTCAAATTTTCTTATTTGATTCTCTTTCAAGCTTGCTCAATTTTGTGAACTTTTCCATCTTTTTCAGAAAGTGATCCGACAAGTTCACACCTCTTTTGTAGAATGTGCCCTCCACTCCAATGATGTGCTTGGTATAATATATACCAGTTTCAAATAAACCTCAACAAAATGTAGCGATTTTGAAAGCCACCCAATACACATGGTGTGTCTGGAAGGATCTTTAGGTGAGCCACTCCGAAGTGGGAAAAACGTCTATGAAAAACCATATATTGTTATATCGATACACACTATGTTATATGCATTTGTTGTAAGATGACCCATTTTAGGGAAGCCCATCCATTTTGACTCCGGTACAAGACTGCTAACACAAGGAATAAGAGCATCGTGAATTGCATCAAAATGTTATATTTTCCGATGTAGCGATGTGTAGAATTCCCTATGCAACGTCACTTGGTCCAGGCACAAAAAATATTCTCCTTCACTTGGTCCATAATAGTACTCAACATATTTTAAGAAATCTGGATATGTGACACACACGCACAAAGCATTACAAATTAAACATATAACTCTTATGTGAATGAATTTAATATACCATTATATATATATATATATATATATATATATATATATATATATATATATATATATATATATATATATATATATATATATGAAATTCTGGTTATGCATATACTTCAATGTCCTATCTTAATGTTAAGACAATGATTACTGCACTTTAGTGAACATGAAAATAACACATCTGCTGTTTTGAAGTAGTGCAACACAAATACCAACAGATGTCAAGACAACATGTTGGGACATCTCAGTCAAGAACATATATACAGAAAAACTGTAAATCTGCAGAATATAAAGAACACAGTAATTGTTGACCCAGTTTGGTGTTAACAAACCTACATCTGGGAGACACCAATCCAGGATGAAGACTTCACTATCTTGTAGTATTATCCCAAAGCTAAACTCACGGTTTACAACTTTATCCTAATCACTGCCTTCATTGAATATCTTTATCTAAGGCTAAACTCTAGTAATTTACAACCTTTGATATTAGACTCATTCTCACACCCTTCATCACCACATGTGATGTCTATGTCTTCTGCTGATCTCCAGAACCTATTACGGTTTCTTGACCTACAAGTTATCCTGGACTTGCTTCAAAGCTTCGTCCAAGAACATTACACAAACCATTACTTAAAGGCTTTTGGTTGTGCCCCTTGTATCTTTGTCTTCCTCCCTACATCTCATACTACATAGGGGAGACTTCTAACTTCTAAGAGAGTCAACGACTCTCAAACCCTAAACCCTTATTTTACAAAGTATTTAGGTTACAAAGTTACAAGTGATACATAAGCTACAAAGATTTTTTTAACCCTATGTTTAAGTCTCCTTTTATAGTCTTCTGTTGTTGGACTTTCTATCTTTGCTCATTGATCCACTATGCAAATTCACACCAAATCCTTGACAAATTTATTTAATATAGAAACTTGTTATATTAGGAAGATGTCATGTCATATTGTTGAGACATCTTCTGTAACTTCTTTAATCCTGAGCATATTTCTTGATCTTTATCATATCAATGTTTTAGCAAAATTTAGTCAAACCACAGGAGATTTCAATATCCATTATCTTTTCAAACACCACACTAGGTTTGATTATTTTTCCGTCTTCACCATGATTTGTTTGGTGCCTACCGCCGATTTGAGCCAATTTCTCACAATATTTTATAATGTGATATCGACAAAGTAATGTGTCAGATGTAGGAAACACCTATGCAACCAAATTCATCACTGTAGTGTCTTGATCAGTGACAATTTTATGCATAAGTATTTAGATAATACTTTTTTTTATGAATGTTTATATTATTTGATTTTGATTTTTGTATTAAAAAATTAACCTTGATCCCACTTATTAAAACTTTTGGATTTGTCCATGCCCAAGTTGTTTAGCTTCCTTCAAAAGTGTGTGTTCCACACACTAGAGCCCATTGGTTGTTCCAATGATGATTGATTTTGTAGCGCCACAAACCACCATGTACATAGTAACAACGACAATGTTGGGCCATCTAGGCAGACCCCTATGAGACGATCTCGTTGGGGTTTTTGACCTATCATAACATAACTTTTCGAGTGGAAAATGAAAAATCAACATATTTTACAAACATGTATACTAATATATTTACCAACATATTTACTACTATCTCAGTGTTTTTATTATAAGTCGTTTTGGAAAAATATTTTGTACCACAATATAAGTCGTGTTGCAATACCAATAAATCATTAATGTTATTTTTCCTATTATACCCTTAAATATTTATTATTCTCTCTCATTTCAATTATGTAAATTTGTCTTTCCAATATCATTAATGAATGATAATTTTGTAAAACCCTTCATAATTTATCTTTTCCATACCAAAATTATTACATTTCTTAATATGTATGAAAATTCAAAAACTACTTATAAAAAAACGGAGGGAGTGATATTTTTATCTAATTGTTTTTAAATTAATATTTGTTAATTATTAGTTTTTGAATGATTGTTTGAAAAACTATTTATTATATATTTTTCTAATTTTTCCATTATTTATTAATTACATATTTAAATATTATTTCCTAACTAATTAATTTTCCATTATTTTGAAACTATTTATTTTCAAAATATTTAGTTAATATTTTACTAGCAGATACTTTATTAAAATATTTTTAAATAAATGTTATAAAATCTTTCCTATTTTTTTTAAAAAATATTTACTTATTAATAACTTTTGAATTATTATTTTAAAAATGACCAATTTACTATATTATTTTTATAATATTTTTACTTATTTATTTATTAAATCATATTTTACTTATTTATTTATTTACAATTAACATATTTTACTAAATTACTAACTAGATTACTAATTTATTTTTCTAATATTTGTGCTTACTAACTGATAACTCTAATTTATTTACAATTAACATATTGATACTACTAATAATGGATTTTCTTCCTGGCTTGGTAGCCCCCAGAGTTGGTGAGTTTGCACCGAACTGGGTTAACAATCTATTGTGTTATTACTGCTTTTCTTTATATTATTTTTACCTTGTTAATATTCAGATAGTTATGTCGTGACATCACCTTCGACATCACATATCTGATACCAGAATTTCAATTGGAATCAGAGCAGACATTATGCTCTGTATCTAGGTGAGATCCATGGAAGTTACTTTATGGTATAATGGACAAGGAGGTGGGTTTTGTGAACATACCACCCATTCTGGATGGAACTAATTATGTTTACTGGAAGCCAAGGATAGTTTCCTTCTTGAAGTCTTTGGATAACAAAGTTTGGAAAGCTGTCCTGAGAGGATGGAAACATCCTATTGTTAAGGACAAATATGAGAATGATACTATAGAATTGAATCCAAAAGTGGTCTGGTCTAAAGAAGAAGATGAACTTGCTCTGGGAAATTCTAAAGCCTTGAATGCCATATTCAATGGAATTAACAAAAACACCTTCAGATTGATCAATACTTGCATTGTTGCCAAAGATGCTTGAAATATTCTCAAAACTACTCATGAAGGTACCTCCAAAGTTAAGATGTCAAGACTTCAGCTGCTCACCACAAAATTTGAAAACTTAAGGATGAAAGATGATGAAAGTATTTATATTTTCATATGAATATCCTTGAGATAGCTAATGCATCCAATGCTCTTGGAGAGACAATGTCTGAAGAAAAGTTAGTGAGAAAAACTCTCAGATCTCTACCTAAGAGATTTGACATGAAGGTTACTTCCAAATAATAAGCTCATGTCATTAGCATGATGAGATTGGATGAACTTATTGGATCTCTTCAAACTTTTGAGATTGGCATAAGTGACAAATCTGACAAGAAAAACAAAAATATTTCCTTTTCTTCCAACACTGAAGATGGAGTAGAAAAATGTAATTTGAATACTGAGGAAGGTCTGTCTAATGCTATAGTTCTTCTTGGGAGACAATTTAACAAAGTAATGCAAAAGATGGACAGGAAGTCAAGACCAAATGTCAAGAACAACTCATCTAACAACAGTAGGTCAAATGACTCTGGTAGAAAGACAAGGGCTGAAGAAAATTCTTCTCAAGGAAAAGGAGTTCAATGCTATGTGTGGCTCCTGAGATTTCCATCCCGATACAGACGCGAAAGTGGCACAGAAAAGAAAGACTCGCCAACTAGGCATTTCTATCCCGAAAGAAGGGTAGTGCTGCACAAACCCGGAAGAAGGAAAAATCGGGGTCTCACGAACCAAAGAAAAAGGATAAGGGAGTTGGTTATTGTTGCACCCTAATTTTTGCCCTAAGTTTTCTTTGCATTGTCATCTGTATCTTGCATACAAACAAGATCGCACTGGTTGCACGGTTCTTCTCGGGTTAGGTTTATGCCTCGTAGGGGATCACCGTTGCCTTTAATTACTTTATTTGTTTATGTTTACTAACCATTAATCAAAATTCAAAAATATTTTTGTTTCCTTTTACTGAATTTTTTTTTCCAGGAAGAGGAACCATTGAAAATACCAAAAAAAATAGCAGTCCTGCAGCTCGAGTAAATTTCACAGACAAAAGTCGAAGTTGATCCGCAAATAATTCAAAATTATTAGATCGAGGATTTCCCAAGTTAATTGATTCATTCAAAGGATTTCCAAGGTTCATGTGTTCACTTCTTCGACGCACAACAAGAATCGGGCCGAAACAACCATGTTTGAATAAAAAATTCAAATTTCAGCTTGGTTAACCGGTTAACCAGTGCGAAATTTGAATTTTTTATTCAAATTCAGCCCCCTTAGATCATTGATTTAATTGGAATATTCTAGATCCATTGGTTTCTGATTTCTCTACATCTCTCTGATCATTTCCTACCATAAACCCTCATTAATCACCATTCTTTTCCATTTCCCACCAAAATTCCAATTACCAAACCTAAATTCAAATTACCAAAGCAAGCTTCATTCCACCAAATTTCCATACCTAAGGCCTTTAAATAGGACCACAATTTCATTCATTCCACAAGCTTTTGATAGCCATAAAACCTCTTGCAAAATACTCCCCCAACACCAAAATTCACAAAAGCTCACTTTCTTTCTTTTGAAGTTATCAAGAATTCATATTGAATTCTTGACTAACTTGATCTAAACCTTCATCCTTTCATTCTTTTGTTCATCAATTTTAGTAGATCTAAGCTTGTGTTGGTCCAATATGAAGAAGTGACTTTGGTAATTCCTCTCACTCCATAAACCCATATTCACCATCAACATTCAAGATGTAGATCCTTGGTGCCTTTGTTTCTAGATCCTTTGGATCTTTATTTGTTGTTTGATTGCAGGGATTCCACTGTATTTTGGTTTTAAAATTCGTGCAAATTCAGATCATGATCATCCAATGTTTGAGAAAAGGTTTCAAAATGGATCATGCTGAATTTTCTGCATTTTTCAGCTTCTGGTATAGCGTTAACCGGTTAACCATTTGGTTAACCGGTTAACCATCTTTAAAACAGCGCAAATTATTCAAAATGTGCTTGCGTTAACCGGTTAACCAATTGGTTAACCGGTTAACATAAGACAAAATGGTTTTTTTGGCTTGTTTTAAGCCCCTTCTTGGTTCCTTTTTTTTCTTCTTCTTCTTCCTCCTTTTTATTTTTACCTTGGAAAGTACTTTTGGGAGTGATTTCTCCTTAATTTCAATGAACTTTGGGTGTTGATTAGAGTAGTTAATGTTCATTAATTCAAAACTACCTTTAAGTGGATTGTTCAATTCATTTAAGGTACTTTGCATTAGTGATACATTTTCATGCTTGAATCCACCAAGATGAGTGATTGAACTTAAGGATGGAAGAATACTATGAGTGTGACTCAATTCGGTATTCACCTTTATTTTCGTGCGGTATTGCATCCGGATAGCGATTTATATATCGTTTATCTCGCATGCATTAGAACTAACATTATGCACCTTAATTGGTAGTGGCCGGCCTTATTTGTAGGGTAATTACTTCGTAAATTACTCGGCAATTGCTTAACATAGACCTAAATGTGTCCCGACTTCGGAATAAAAATCTAATTAGGTACTTGCACTTTCGTGTACCGGATCTCTTGTTGACCGCGTAATCCCTAACTGGTTAATCATATTGTATTAAGAATCGAGACTTATGAATGTTTGATGCGTAGGTGCTTTGGGTCTCCCAATCGCCTTTCAAATTTCATTGAATTCAGTTCGGTTTGCCTTGATTAATCGCTATAGTGTAAGATGCTAAGTGGATCCGGTTGCCTTCGATTTTGGTTACTCTTTCTTTTTGGTTGTGGTTGATTAAGTTCACCATGCCATTATTATGTGAATATTATTATACTTTTATTATTGTTAATATTTAGATTCTTGCATTTTAATTTCTTTTGTCACTAACATTTAATTTCTAGCACTTTTATTGCCTTTATTCTATTATGCTTTATTCATCCATATCATGTTTATTATTTGTTCTTATTATTTTTGTTGTTAATTTTCTATTTGTCCATTTGGACACAAAAACATTAATAAAGGATTAAACTCCTAAAAGACTTGTGACTTTAATTTGAGGACTATTGGTTACTATCTTTGGCATTGGAATGGAGATTTTTGACTTAGATTTTAGGATCCCTTCCCCTTGCTTTGATCTTCATGAAGTTGGAATTTGCCTTTATTTGGCCATTTGCTAGCTTATAAGGATGAAACTCTTATGCTCATAATTTGAAGTATCATCAAGTTTGGTTAGATCTTTCTTCCCTTATCTCTTTATTTTCTTTTTTTAGGATAATCCCTTCATCTCCTCCCATTCTTTAATTTTCAAAACCTTCTCCCTTTTTCAAAGGATTCCTTCTTTTTAAATCATCACCTCTTTAATAAACAAAACATTGACTTTTGTCAAGTGGCTTTTACTTTTTTTCTTTTCTTTTAAAATCAATAAATCTAATCATGTTGACCTTAATTCAAAAATAAAAAGAATCAAACTCATTCAAGTTGTTTTGTGCCTTTGTGCACTTTTGTTTATTTTCTTTTAAAGAGTTCCGATTATGAGTCATTATTCTTTAGTCGGATGCAAGTCTCTCAATCTCCATGGTTGTAGTTTGATATAATTGAGTCTATTGTCATTTGTGGGGGTTTAGTGGCATACTCGTTGATTTTATCCGAGTTGGCGCCCTCCCCATAATGATGTATGAGTCCATGCCTTCATTCTCATGGTAGTTTGTTTGGCCATCCACTTGAAGATGACAAATTCTCTTCACTTAATAAAATTAATTACAATCCACCCTTTTCACTATTTGTACCACGAACTACGGGGTTTTGATCTTGCATTGCACTTTGTGGGTACGTAGGCATGAGGTGGTAAACCTCTCCAAACACAAAAATATTTAAAAAAATAATAATTCTTTCTCTCACCTCTTCACTCTCATTTTTGCAAACCATTTCCAAACCAAAAGCAGTAAATTTTTTCAAAGGGCTCCCGTGGAGTACCACAGACATTTTGGGTGCGTAAAACCTTCCCATTATGTAACATATCCCCTTACCTGTTTCTCTGTTGTGTTTCTTTATCTTTTTGCTTTTAGATTCATTAGGATTTATTCGCTCTTTTTTCCTTTTCCTCTTGGAATAAAATAAAAGCGCGGTGGCAAATCTGTTTACTTTGAGTTAAGTTAACTAATAGCTTACACTCATGATTTTACCGCTACAGAAAAGTGGCGACTCTGCTGGGGATAATAATCTCTAAGTGGATTCGGTCTACTTTGATTTATTTACTGCTTTGGTTTGATTTATTTGTTACTTGTTTGTCTGTTTTGGTTTTGGTGATCCTCTGTGAGTGAGATAGATTCTAACCCGGATCTGAGTTGAACTTATGATAGGACGGAGATATTCGAAGCGATACGTGATGGAGTAGTCCAAAGCGATATCAATTTGATAATCTCCACTCGGTTAGGCTCTCTTGGATTATCAATGTCATGATGAGTAATCATACGTGGCATTATTTTCCGATCTTTAGCTGATCATACTGAGGACCGTAGAACCCTTAACCCATCCAAGCCAATTTAGGAACGTAGTGCGGAAACCATCCGGCTGTAAACCTAAGGTGGTTGTCACGCGATACTACACTCAGACGAGGTCTATTTTAAGAATGTAATCGATTGGGGAGTAATCCAACGTACCGATAATATTCTAAAGATGACTGTTAACTCTGGGCACCTCTGTTAGCACCCTTTTGGTTTTCTGCAGGTATAATGAAGACAAAACCTTAGTACTTACGTGTGTGGGTTGGTGTTCTGTTACCTTGACTTCATGCTCGTGACTCGGAACCTAAACCTGTGTGCTTTGTGTGATCTTGTTTGTGGTTGTTGCATCCAAGTATTCATTACATCATAAACATCAGTACATCCGTTTTAAGGAAAACAACTCAGATTGTTGCAAATAGGGACAAAGAGAATGTTCCTTTTTATGAAAAGTTTAAATAAAAGTTGTGATTCCTGTGCTCTCGATGTTTCACATGTTTGTAATAATTGATACAATTCCTTGAAAACGAAAAAAGCATTGCATTCATCATTTGCATGTGCATTTACTTGAACAAAAGCTCATTTCTCCTTCCGTCTTTGTACTAGTTGATTGATTTCTCGACATTTGTACCAGATTCTAAGTGATTACTGAGGGATAATGGAGAAGACAGAGAGTGTTGATCTCATGTCAAGTTTTAAGGTGATGACCAATCCAATGTATGACTCTCCTCCAGAAAGCATTGGTCCACAGTTGGATGTTCCTATCCAGTCTCAATTTTTACGAGGTAGCTTGGTTACTCAAATTGATGAAGGGGATTCCCAATTTCTGATGAATATGCCAAACCCTCAAAGTGTCCATCCTGTGACAAAGCTGATTGATTCTAGATTTGTGGAACTCGAGAAAGAATGTTGTGATTTCGAGGAACAATTGAAGAAGATTACAGGACTCAACACATCTGGCTTTAATATAGAGGACATATGTTTGGTACCAGACGTGGTTATTCCACCGAAGTTCAAGATGCCTGGTTTTGAAATATACAAGGGTGTCAGTTGTCCAAAATACCATTTGACAATGTTCTGTCGGAAGATGGGCGCTCATGTCAAAGATGATAAGCTGATAATTCACTGCTTTCAAGAAAGTTTATATGGAGGATATTTGATGTGGTATATGAAACTCAAAAGGAATCACATTCAATCTTGGGAAGACCTATCTGCTGCTTTTGTGAAACAATACAAGTACAATGTCGATATGGAGCCAGACCGTGATCAACTCCGGGCCAAGTCCCAGAAAAATAAAGAAAACTTTAAGAGGTATGCGCAGAGATGGTGCGAGTTTTCCGCTCAAGTCAGTCCTCCGTTGGAAGAAAAGGAAATGACCAAGATCTTTTTGGAAACTCTCAGTCTTTTCTATTATGAGAAGATGGTTGCTAGTGCACCCACTGACTTTGCTGAAATGGTGAACATGGGAATGAGACTAGAAGAGGGTGTCCGTGAAGGACGGTTAACCAAAGAAGGGAGTTTTGCTAGATTTCATAAAAAGAAAGATGGCGAAGCCAATGCTATGTTTCAAGAGAGGTATAGGAGAAACAATCAACGTCACCAGCAAGTGGCATCCGTAGCTCCTGTTGCTAAGCAAGACAATGTTCAAAAGAAAATACTGTTTGGTCAAATCCCAATGACTTACAGTTAACTATGGTCCTATTTTGCTCGAAATTCGATAATGACACCTAGAAAGACCAGAGCAATGAGATATCGTCCTCCTTGGTATAACCCATATACCAGTTGTGAAATTCATGGTGGGGTGATAGGGCATCCGATTGAAGAATGCAAGGTTTTCCAAGAACAGGTTCAAGAGATGATCGATAATGAAGTGCTAACCTTTGAGGAAGGAGTACCATTTGTGAATGAGATTCTTTTATCCTGAAGAATCAAGAAGGTTGAGAATGTGCCTATAGTCAGGAGCTCAGACCAGGACAGTCGCCTCAGATCTTTAGTTCATTCGCTGCAATATTATTTTGTAATATTTCATGATTGCTAATGCTTTGTTTGCATGTAAGAACTTTTTTGTTTTGAATATTAATCATAATGCAATGAATATGTTTATCTTGAAGTGATCCATTCGCTTTCGCTCATATAATTTGTTTTCTGCATTGCAATACCAATTTCTTGTCTTAACTCTTGGAGGGAGGATGATGAAGTGAAAACGCAAAATTTCTGGTTGTATGCTTTTGAATAAGACCCTGCTGATGATGTAAGGCATTGTTTCAAATTCCCAAACACCGGATATATAAGGAAGATAATCCCTTGTTAACCCCTTTGAGCCTTGAAGTAGGAGTTTCTTTTCTAAATGAAAAAACCCTCACATTTAACCTTGGGGCTGGGTAGTCTTCAGTTAATTTGACCAAAATGTCCAAATTTTAAAAGGAATGTGCGTCTAAAAGGAAACCATAATGGTTATCCCTCATTCATGAAGGAAGAAGACAACCACAACCTTGTTTAACAAAGTCAGATAAGCCAATGTCACATGATTTGTTCAAAAAAAAGAGATAGAAAGAAAAAGAAAAGAAAAGGCCGCTAAGTCAAAAAAAAATTGAATGACTTAGGCAAAATTTGGGGCATCCCGCTAGACGTCAAAATGCAAAAAAAAAAAAATTGTCCATGGCAAAATTTAGGGAAATTAAAAAAGAATGAGAATCGTGAAAAGCGAAAAGAAAGGATTGTAAAGAAAACTCCTCATCAAAAGAACAAATTTGCGTGACTACTAAGTCAAAAGTTGACAGGGTGACTGTTATTCCCTAAAAATCCTCATTGGATCTTAAATTGTCAACCTCATGGGTTCTTAAACCATTAGTTTAATCCTTTTGAGAGATGAACTTTTATGTTGAATTAGCTGAATATAGGACTGAAGGACATCACATAGATTGGGTGGGTACAAATTAATTTTTGAGCCTTGTAATACCTCAAAATTTGCCCTCATATTTGTTTCCTTAACTGGCTTATCGCTTCGCATTCATATGCATTTCTCACTAGGTCATTAACATCATAATCATGCATTTCATGGATTCATAAGGTAGGGGATCAAACATTCTTTTGCAACTCGAATTTTCCTATTCCTAGGTGATTTATTTTACCATCACATTGAGACAAAGGTTAAGCCCATACCATCATGGAATATTCCTATCCAGAGGATCATCAAACTCCAAAGTTTTCCTTGTTTAGAGAATTATTCGAAAGCGTCAGATCAGGAGGTTATTGGCATGAATTAAGAGTTTGTTTCTCTGTTTCTCTCAGAAGATCGGGATTTCATTCTTTTAGTGTACGAATTGATGTAGGATCTCATGGAAAAAATATATTGATGTTTTTGGTGCAAGAGATCGAATTCTGAGTGTATAGTGGTATTCTTGGTGCAAGAGATAGGATTCATTGTTTATGATTTAGGCTTCAACTATTTCAAGCCCATGACCATCTTTGAACCCATTATTTATGAACCCTTTTTCTAATTTATTCACCCATTCTTCATCTCACATAATTTAGATTCATTTGAAAGTTAATTAACCAAATCCAAAGTCCATTAAGCCCATTACCTACAAATCATTTGTTCTAATTTATTTTTACATATTTTATCTCATCCATATTCCCGCTATTCATTGTAGAAGTTCGTTTAATACGAATATTCGAATTTTATATTCACTTGAGCCAATATCATTTTCATATCATTTTTATGGTTTACTTCCAATATCCATTATTACCATTTTTATGATTATTTCCAATATCCATTTTTTATCCACTTAAACCAATACTATTTTTAAATAATTTCTAGTGACTGTTATATTTTATTATTCAGTAAGGAGGAAATTAACTGAATAAAAAGCAGATTGATTCCATAACATAATTTGGACAAAGTTCACTTGACAGGGTTCAGTTCAGTTAGGACGAAAAAATTCCAATAACAATCAGAAGAAAAACTCAATTACAGAGAAGAAAAACTCAGTTACATATCAGAAGAAAACTCAGTTACATCACAGTGAAAAAAAATGAAGATACAGTTAGAGGAAAAAATTCAGTTTTAAAACTGATATACATAACAGAAAAACCAGAGCAAAAGAAAAAGAGAGAAAATCAGCTTTTCTCTAACATATATGAAAGAAACAGAACTGAAAAAAAGGGAGGAGGGCTTTTGGTAACACTTCATCAATCTCTCGGCCAACCGTGATTCCTCTCAATTCACTCCTCAATCTCCAACTCCATTCACTTCACTTAAAAGCATCTTCCATAATCTTCTTGAATGGGACAAAAAAATCATCTCTTCAATCTTCATCTCCCTAACTCTCTTTTTCTTCAACTTTCACAAAACCGAATTCATCTTCATTGACACCACCAATTTCCTTCTGCATCTTTCAACAATCCTCAACCTTCATCAATATTCATCTTCAATCTGCACCTCTCACACTCTTCTCCATCATCAAACTCTAATCTGCAACAATACTCAACAATCTTCGACCTGCAACAATCAGCACAACAACGAACTGAATTCAACAAAGATAGCTTCTTCAGATTCGCAACAATCAAAACGCGAGAAGAAAAAAGTAGTTTTAACACGATTACCTCAACGAAGAGCACATCACAACGAATCTGCGGAATCGATCGTCAGGCTTCAGCTTGTTCCTCCTGCATCTTCTCCATTTTCAACACTTCTCAATCCAAAACTTTCTTCTGATATCACTACTTCTCAACCTTCAAAAACTCTTCTCTAATCTTGATCCACCAATCTTCATCAGAAACTAGTTCTTGAACCTTCTTCTTCCCTCTCAACTCTCTGAAAATAATAACAGAAAACCTTCAATCACAAATCTTCATCAATCTTCAATCAACAACTTCATCTTCAAGAATCTCAAGCTCAAAAAATTCATCAATCTACTTCAATCAGTGCTCTGCATCATCTCCTCCAACACTCCTGCATCAACATAGTAAGTCATCAATCAGCACCAGCACCAGCTCCTCACGCTCTCAGCATCACTAGCACCAGCTCCTCACGCTCTCAGTGTCATCAACAAACATACTCTAAGCTTCTTCAATCTGCATCAAGAGCAAGAAACCTGCAAAATACAGAACAAACCGCAAGAACTAATCTCAGATTCGCAAGAGAAGAAGAAAAGAACAAAGAGTAACGCGAGTTCGACAATGGTTTCAGAAGTGGAATCAAATTCAACATGCTCAGATTCACATTGGGAAGAGAAGTTGAATCCGAAAATCAACGACAATAAAATCAAATCTGTACCTGAAGATATTTAAATCGAGATTCACGCAAGCCAGGGCGCATCGAAGAGCTTTGTTATGACTATTCAGAGACGAGGTGAAGAAGACGACGTCGACATCGACGCCGAGCAAAGATTCCGATGGATTTTCGTAATGAGTTTGAGATAACCATCTGCGATGGGAGGCTGAGCAAGAACGCGATCGATATTGTTGAATCCGTTGAAGACGGAAAAAATACATTTGATCGGTGCTAAAATTGATGAAGACAAGACGATCAATGGAGAAGCATTCTTCAACGGTGATGTTGTGTTGTCGGTGCATTTGGGCGGAAAATTCGAGCGATGAAGAGTGTCGCGTGGCTGATGAAGGATGAGGGAAGGCCATGCTAAGATGGTGAAAGGTGATGAGTGGGTGTAAACAGAGTGTAGGGTCACTACGGGTGGAAGCTGTTTGTTGTTTCCGATGAATCAAAGAGGATGAAGCCATCGGCGGCGGCGTATGTGCAGAGGAAGAAGAAGATGAGTTCAAATGTTAGTTCTTAAGATAACTCACGAATTCAGGGTTTTTCTTTGTGACTCAACAAGCATGGACCGGGTTTGGGTTGGGCCTCAGATTTCCCTAAAAGTGTTATTCACACCGCCTTTTACTAACAAGCCCCTCTCTGCGAAGTATTCCCAAGAATATGGGCCTAAGGGCATTGCTTTTCTATTCGAGCCCGCCAGTTTGCTAAAACACCCCCTCTGCGCATGGGCATTCTGGGTTTGGGCCTAAGAAAATGTTTATCAGCACCACATCATTCCTTTTCTTACCCCTGTGTTCTTGGCTTTGTCTTCTTTATATATATAGAAATTTATACATAAATTTTTAATTAGGTTCTTGCCAATTAATTTTTGTGGGTTATTACTTAATCCATTATTTTATTTTCTTGATGATTAATTAGAGTTTTTGTCATAGTTTTTTAATTATGTTTAGTGCTAATGTTGAATTAAAGTGTTCATGAATGTTTTTTTGATCGATATTGGATCGATTTCGATTATGGTGGATCTTCACAAAGAATTTATGGAAGATAAGCATTTATTTTGCTTATGGAGATTGCAAGACCTTGCTTAAGTTTTTTCGGATTTCTTTTATGTGAAGAATCGGCACTTCGATCAAGTAAGTAATTTCAAGCTTTCTCGACTTTTAAGCATCATTATAGTTGTATGCGGCTTAGGACCATATAACTTAAGGTGCATATTGAGCCCTCCCACCTGAGTCACTGGATTTATTTGTGATATATGTTGATTTGTGTCGATTTCGGAGCTTAGGGATTAGGTTACGAACCATTAGGATCGATTCCTTTCACTTCCCTCAAAATCCACTTTTTTGCCCGTTTCGTCGCAATTATTAAAAATAGTTTTAGGTGGGATAAAATTCTGGAAAAATTCATGAGTGTTCCTTATCCTCTTAATTAATTTTCATATTTTTTGATTCCATATTTGGGTGGTTTTAATAATTAATTTGGATTTTAGATCATAAGCTATCCCAAAAAGGAGTGTTTTGACATAAGGGACCAAAAGCAATTTTCCCCATAGGTGTGAGACCTATTTTTTGTGTGTTATTAACCACTGGAATTTGTGACATTTTGATGCTCCTTAGGCATTTTTTTAATAATTTTTAGTTCCCGTTTTGATCCACTTTGTGGAGGTGTTTTTCGGCGATCATGCCTTGCTATACCAATCGTTAAATAATTGTTTTGGCACTTTGGTGCATAATTTTGTGTAATCCTTTTAGACAATGTAATATAATGACTTTATTATTCCAGGTATTTAATTTCATAATTTTTAAAGCCTTTTTGCTATTTTTCCATGTCACCTAGATCATAGGTTGATTCATATGTGTATTTGCTGCATATCCTAGATGTTAGGAAGACATTCATGTCATTTGCTTGAGGCAACTTTTTGGTAACTTCTAGAAGTTAATTATAGGTCATTTATAGGTCCTTAATTCCAGTTATAGACCACTTTTTGAACCATACTCATTTGGTTTGTTTTGGTGTTTCAAAGTGCATCTTTATTTGAGCTAATTTTGCCTTAAACTTGTTTCTCTTCTCCTCTAATTGTTAACATGAATTATGTGGAATAATTAATGTCTATCCATGCATTCTAATTGCATATCATACCTTTTATGTTACTGAACCATAATCATTTCATGCATATTCACATGTCATTCATCTCTAACTTGCATCATTTGTGATCTTATGCGATGTTTGCTCATTTCTTCTCACATCTTCTTCTCCTTGCTCCATATGCCTAATCCATTGCACTCATGATTATATGTTCATTAATATACATTCATAAGAATTCACTACTGACTTTGATACTCATTTCATGTATTAATTCATGTTTGTAAGCCATATGCATTCATACTTCATCCATAAACCCTAACTTGCATTTAGGTGAACTTAGGTGAACTTTTTGTACATAGTTTGATATAGTTTGACCTTGTGAGGTATCCTAGCATACTTAGGGACCTATAACATGTAGCTACTGACTTAATAAGTCATGTAACCTTTAGGTACCTTCACCTTTAGACTTAGGTCTTATTTTTAACCCTAGTTCCATTCTAGGACGTTTATGGTGCTTAATCGCTTTCATGCTTTGATTTTACTTTCAATATGCATTGCCATGCTAAATTTTGTTTTGTAGGGGGGAAGATTGAGGTAAGCATCACTTCATGCCTATCTCTTATGCATTTTAATTGTCTTTGCCTTAGCACTTTGTGCTTTGTTCATAGGTTCCCCTTTTGTTCTTTAGAACCAACTTAACTTCCTTAGGAAGTAAGTTAGTTTCTAACTCTCTTTCCTTCTTTTCCTTTCCTTTCTTAGGATTGGAATACCTCATTAACCATAGGATCTCCCTTTTGTATATGAAAACTAACTTAGGGTTGTGTCTTAGTCCCCCTTAGTTTGTCCTTTTTGCAACTTGAGTCATTCTTTCTCATCTCATAAAGAAAAGCAATAAAACACTTAATAAAAACCGAACTTTCTTGTACGACACGAGACTTTGTTGCAGAGTGTTTATATGCGTCCTGTTTTGGGGCGAGGTATAAATACTCACCGCGATGGATAGGTCTTAGTATGGGAATGTTCACAAACAAATTCAAAACATTTCTCATAAAAGACAAAAAGCAAACAATAAGCGACTATCATGCGGGAACTTCTTTTCTCACCTCATTCACTCTAAACGCGAACTCGCGACGACATGTCTCGCATGCAAGACGGTAAATGCACTCATACCAGACGAGCCTGCAACATCTGAGCATAGACATACGCAGTTCCAGCTATAAAAAACACAAACAAAGTTCCTGCCTTAGTTAGGCGAACTTCGTCGACTCTGATCCTCATTATCCCGATGAGGTACGTAGGCAGCGGGGTAGGGCCCGTTCGAGCACATTCTTTATTTTCCCTACATTTCCCCCTTTTATTTTCATTCTCTTTTTTCCAATTCCTTTTCTTATTTCCATTCCCATTCCAGTTATCAATACATTTGTTCAGCAGCAGTTATATTTTTCACACCCTTTGAAACAAAACAAGCAAGCGTGGATCCCGTCGGGTACGGCGGACGGTCTGGGGTGCTAATACCTTCCCAGGTCGTAACCGACTCCCGAACCCAGATCTTTGGTTCGCAGGACCTTGTCCTTTCCTTCTTCCTCAGGTATGTACAACATTAACTTTCCCATTCCTTCGGGATAAAAATGTCTGGCTGGCGACTCTAACCTTTTCCGCGCCACTTTCGCGTTTGTACTAGGATGAAAATCCCGGGAGCGACAGCTGGCGACTCTGCTGGGGATAAGAACCCAAAATCTCTGATTTCCCTTGTAGAGTCAATCCTAGCGCCTGTTTGGTTTTGTTTATTTTGGTGTTTATATGTTTGTTGCTGTGTGCTTTAGTTTAGCTTTACTGTTTTTATTTACAGCTTTACTTTACAGCATTTATTTACCGCTTTCAGTATTTATTTTCCATGCATCATATTATACTGGACTGTCTGGCTGTGTTGGTTTTCATTTTTTCTGTGGGATGGGGTTACTGTGAGATGAGCTTGTAACCGGGGCTCGAGTGCACCCTAGGACTTAGAGTGGTTCCACTTTGGCTTCATGGCATCTTGCTATGTTGGTAGTAGTGAGTTCCACACCTTGACTTACGACCTTCTCGGGAATGTATTGATACCAGAATCTTTCTGGGTTAATACGCTACCTTGATAGTTATGTGCAGTCAGGGGACCGATCATTGAGAACCTTTGTGGAAACATCCTTCTCCAGTGATGACAGTGGCATACCACATTTGTTGGAAAACCCACTCGCATCCGAGGTCCCACTGGGAACTCGCATAGGATGGCCTGGTAGTAGTGAGTTCCACACCTTGACTTACGACCTTCTCGGGAATGTATTGATACCAGAATCTTTCTGGGTTAATACGCTACCTTGATAGTTATGTGCAGTAAGGGGACCGATCATTGAGAACCTTTGTGGAAACATCCTTCTCCAGTGATGACAGTGGCAGACCACATTTGTTGGAAAACCCACTCGCATCCGAGGTCCCACTAGGAACTCGCATAGGATGGCCTGGTTCTCTCATAGGAATCCAGTCAAGGCAAACTGTTCATATGACGGTAGTATTGTACCCTTCGGGATGAATGTACTATTGTTTCTCGATTCAGTGCTTGAAGCTGAGGACTTATGAGGGATTCTTGTTTTTCCGGACTCAGCTGAGACCTCCCTGAGTAGTACATAATGCCAAACCGATTCCCTGATTTGGTCATGAGCCATTTCTCGGAAATGGTGAACGTATTATTGCTATTCGGCCTCGAGAGTCTGTGATGTTTGACCCGAGTAGCACACCTGTGAGATTGGGAGGGGTTTACAGGTTTGTAGGAACCCTAAACTTCAACATACCCGCTTTGCCAGTGTATATTATTTGGTGCTATGTGGTTCTTTGATTATGAGATCCGGGATTTCTATTCAGAGAGATTGTTACTGTGATTGCCATTGTGACCTTGATATCGTGAATTTTATTAGGACTCTCCACAGACACTTGGCTCGTTGTTCAGCTTCAACACCATCAGTGACTATTCTATTATGTGATCCAGTTCTACAGTTATTGGATTCTCAGTTATGGGGGTCTATACAGAGATGGTGCTTCTATTATGGTTCTATTCAGACACTTGACTCATTGCTCAACAACGGCACTAACATCAGACCATTGATCACACGCCTGTTGCATACATGACATCATAGCATTTCTGCACACATGTTCAGTTATTTCGGAGGATCACATATCTGAATCATGTTGTTGGATTTTTCTGTATCAAAACTTGAATCAAAGCAGATAGATTCCTCAGAAATAATTGAACATGGCATTTGCATACATCCTTGCATTCTTGACAGGTGTTCAGAGACAAATTCTTTTCCTGACTTGATTTCTCATCAGAATGGACAACTTGAATCACAGTCATCAAGGTATATATTTGAAGCAACTCCGGGCGGAGGTAATCAAACGAAGACCCAGCTGAGGCCATTTAGGGCAGAGGTACACGCTTTATTTCAAAGCCAGAAATTGCTAAAAGAGGAAGTCAACCAGATGAAGACTCAGATGAGCTTGGTTATGGAAATTTCGAAAGAAGCTATTTTCATCCCTAGTGAGGGGAACTACGCTGCTCTGATTCTCCATTGGTTAATGGAGATACGTAGGCAGGATATCGTGCAAGATCTTTCTGAGCAACCTTATATATTAACTTTATCAACCTCTTCCCTCCAGATGTCATTTGTCAGCATCCAACCTGAGTTTTCCAAGAGAATCCTAGGGGCAAAGCATAAGGGTAAAGGCCAGAACAACTTGAGAATAAGTTTGATCATATTCTAATGTCGTATGTGAAACGAGTTTCTTCATTTGCTCAAATTCAAACTAGTTGAGTTAGTTACATCAGGATCATCTCCGACAAAGCTTCCTTTGGGGTTTCAATGCCAAATATGATTACCATTTTGGGGCGTCTGACCTTTTAATTGAAGATTGCAAGTCTTTCAGGGGTAGAGGTAAAGACAAGGTCGCGAATTTGATTGACTTCAAGACTATTGTGTTCACACCATGTAAAAGTGAGAATATGGCACCAAAACAGTAATGGAATGAATATTCAAACTGCTGACTGCTGAGAGTCTCCGAGAGTAATAAATCCAACCAGAGTCAGACCTCCTTAATAATGGCAACCACGATGTGTAGGCTAGATGCAAGTACCGCTCAGGGGCATTTAGGCATATCACTTGACAACTGTGATGCATTCAGGCACAAGGTTCAAATTTTGATCGACTCAAAGGTCATCATGCAAGGGAGTCTGCCCATATATTGAAATCTCCTCATCAAATTGGCATCCTAGTTTGCAAGGGCATCTTCAGAAGCAATAAGTTCAGATGGAGTCAAGTCTCCTCAATGACGGCAATGTTCGGCTTCTTTACTGCATTTTCATTTGTAGTTTATATTGTTTGTTTAAACATTTGTATGCATGCATGAAACTCATTTATTTTTGAATGTTAACCATAATAAAATGCACATGTTTTTCTTGAAGTAATCCATTCGTATTCACTCATGATTTTATGTATGTGCATTGCAATACCAACCGTTGTGCTTAAACTCTGTGAGGGAGGATGACGAAATGAAAACGCAAAAATCTCTAATTGTGTGCTTTTGAGAAAGACCTTGTTGACGATGTACATGCATTGTTTCAAATCCTAAACACCGGAGATATAAGGAAGATAGACCCTCGCTAACCCATTTGAGCCTTGAAGTAGAAGTTTCTTTTCGCATGATAAAAAAAACCCTTGCATTTAACCCAGGGGCAGGGTAGGCGTCAGTTAGTTTGACCGAGCGTTCAAATTTCAAAAGGAGTGCGAATCTGAGGATCCATTACCTTTCGTTGTACCAAATCAAGAGGTCCAAAGACCAGAAACTACAATGGTTATCCCAATCAAGAGTCCAAAGACCGGAAACCACATTGGTTATTACTCATCAACCAAGAAGTGAGACAATCATGACCCTTTCAAAGCAATCAAGACAACCAGTGTCACACGATTTGTTCGAAAAAAAGGATTTGAAAAAAAAAGAAATAAAAAATCCCGCTAAGTCGAAACTTGAAAACAAGCGACTTAGGCAAAAGTTAGGGCATCCCGCTGGACTCCATAATCAAAGATTCACAAGAATCAGTCCAGGCAAAAGTTGGGGATAAGAAAAATAATGCAAAAGCGAAAGAAGAAAAGGATTACACAAGAAAGATCCTTGAATAAGAACAAAGTCGTGTGATACAGACACGAAAGGCGAAGGGGCGACTGACTCCAAACAACAACTTGATTGGTGCTTAAATCGTTAGTGTAATTGGTTCCTCAACCATCACAAAACCCTTTTTGAGAGGTGAGCGCTTGTGAAAGTTAGCTGAACATAGGAATGGAGAACATCACGAAGATGGGTGGGAACAAATAAACTTCAAGCCTATATCCTTTATTTTTATAACCATGAACCAGACCACGATACAACCCTCAAAAGTCCTAATTGAAACAGGGTTATTTCGAGAGCGTACTACCACAAGATCGCGTTCCTGACTCCTATGAGTTGTGCTAAAAGTTCTTTGTTGGTGTTGCATGTGCATACTTTCATTCATCAAAAATCAATGTCGTATCTTAACCAGTGATTCACTCACAAAGGTTGGCGACATCTTTTTACAGTAAAACTTCAAGATTAACATGTGTGTTGCATTAGAATTTTCATTCTTAAAATAAACATTTTCTGCTTACATACATTTGTTTGGCATCATAAAAGTTTACATATGGAATCTCAGTCCAGAAGCTTAATCTTGCCAAGTTGAGAAGTCTGAAACTTCCGAAGGACAATCGTATCGAGGTGCACTTTTCAAGAAAACTCCATTGAGTAGGGCCTTTCCCAACAGTTGTGGTAAGAGCCAACTAATCTGGGGCAATTACTTCGAGATTCAAACCTCTCAAAGAGCCATTAGTCCGAGGCATGCATTCAAATTTCAGCCAAGCTGGGGCAATTACTTCGAGATCCAATCTCTCAAAGAACAATTGGTATGGGTGTTTTCTTCAAAGCACAGTCAGTCAGAGGTGATCACTTCAAGGCTCGTACCGGGGCATGCCATCCCAAGAGCATGAGAAGTACTCTCTCCCGAAGACGGTAAGTCAGAAGCACCTATCCAAGGTTCAAAATACTAGGGCAGAATATCTCACAGTAATATGAGGTTTTTCATGAATCCCCACGAAGAAAATTCTTTCATAGACCGTGCAGTCTGGGGCAGTTATTTCGAGATCCGACGAATCTCTCCAAGAGTTTGAAGACACCGAGGCATTTCGTATGTCATGTTTTCTGTAAAATCCTCTTGAGACATTTTCTTCCGATGGACCTTAATCTGAGGTGAGTTGAAAATTGCAAAGAACCATTGTTCACTCATGATTAGTTGGCGATCTATCAACTCAGAGGCTGGAAGCAAAGCCACTTTCAACACAATACTTCGAGAGTTGTTTAATAAGCAGGCTTCATTGATCAGAGTTCCTTGGCAAGTCTCATTAGACAATCCCTTCTCCAGTGGTGTAGCAAAGGGAAAGTTACTTCCCGAGCAGAATGGTATCATCACCATCTCATCCCAGCATGAGATTGTATTCTCTCATCCCCAGCATGAGACCCTTCTTACCTCTCATTCTCAACGAGAGACGACCAAAGCTTTTATTTGCCAGGAAGCCTTCTCAGGGTGTCCCCGATCATCCCCAGTAAAGTGGAAGTTGAAATTTCTCTCAGCAAGGTAGCAGAAGTTGGGTGTCATCCCCAAGCAGAAGTTTCCCTTCAGACAGGGGAAATTCTCAGCAGTATAGGGAATGTCTTTCCTCCCCAGCACTTGCTTCCTCAACAGTATCATGCCTTTGGTTCTCAGCCAAGTCAGGAGGTCCTCACTTCCCCACCAGAGTTCAAGAAGGGTCCATCTCCAGCAGGGTCTTGGCGCTCCAATCTCAAAGTCCAATTTATTTTTGGCAATGGCGGCTGTTCAGAGCCGGTGTAGCATTGACAACTTTCCCCGCAGAGTTGTCTCCTCCTTATCAGGATGGATCAGATCAGTGCAATGATCATCAATTCCTCCCCAATCAAGCCATCTGGGATACTTGAAGTCTCCTTTCCGGGAGATCTTTTGCATTTTAATTTTCATAATCATCATTACATTTGCATCCTCCAAAGCGTAGCATTTCCATCATCATGGAGCATTACGCCATAAATTCAAACATATGCATGCCAGCATGGGCCAGTTTTGAGGTATATTACATACGACCTATAATATCTTCTCAACCTGAAGTACTCCGCACAGAGGGTACCAACATCATTTTTCAGACATCCTTGTCTTTTCAAGTCAATGTTTGTCACTTATTTCGCATCTTGTTTGGTACAACAGTCGCATCGCAGGTTCCCGTTTTGTACAACGGTCCTGTTTGTTTGGGCTCTCGTTTATGTACAACGATCCCATTCCATCTTGTCCTACTTCCACCGTTATTTCTGGTTGCCGCCTGAGGCCGGTATACCATTGCGTCTCCATTCGAGGATGGTTTCATGTTAGATCCGAGGATCTTTTGAGAATTGTCATTCGAGGATGGCATTATTTTCTTCAAGTCCTTCAGAGGTTGGTCTTGTTGTTGTTGTTGTGGCTATCATTCGAGGATGATAGACCGTTTTGAGCTTATTGATTGAGGTCAGTTTGTTTCTTTTGCAAAGTCTGTCTGAGGTCAGTCTTTGTGTATCTGGTTATCGCCTGAGGCCGATATACCAGTGCGTTTCCATTCGAGGATGGTTTCGTGTTAGATCCGAGGATCTTTTGAGAATTGTCATTCGAGGATGGCATTCTTTTCTTCAAGTCCTTCTGAGTTTGGTCTTATTGTTGTTGTTGTGGCTATCATTCGAGGATGATAGACTGTTTTGAGCTTATTGATTGAGGTCAGTTTGTCTCTTTTGCAAAGTCTGTCTGAGGTCAGTCTTTATGTATCTGGTTATCGCCTGAGGCCGGTATACCAGTGCGTTTCCATTCGAGGATGGTTTTGTGTTAGATCCGAGGATCTTTTGAGAATCGTCATTTGAGGATGGCATTCTTTTCTTCAAGTCCTTCTGAGGTTGGTCTTGTTGTTGTGGCTATCATTCGAGGATGATAGACCATTTTGGAGCTTATTGATTGAGGTCAGTTTGTCTCTTTTGCAACGTCTGTCTGAGGTCAGTCTTTGTGTATCTGGTTATTGCCTGAGGCCGGTATACCAGTGCGTTTCCATTCGAGGATGGTTTCGTGTTAGATCAGAGGATCTTTTGAGAATTGTCATTCGAGGATGGCATTCTTTTCTTTAAGTCCTTCTGAGGTTGGTCTTGTTTTGTTTGTTGTTGCTATCTGTTGCACCCCAAAATTTGCCCTCACCTAGACAAGACATTGTGTACTAAGGTGTCCAAAGAGGTTCAAAAGATTCACAAGATATCTCAAGAGGTTCACAAGGTTCACAATTAGTCAGAAAGTTTGACAATTCCCTCAGACAATGCATCCTCCTAAGCAATGCATCTTAAACTAGGGTTTTGGATTTCATCAGGCTAAATGGACTTCCAAGGCTTAAAGTGAGCTTCATAGCATCCTATATGTCTTCAAGAATCCCTATGTCATGTTTCAAGGCTTTCCCAAAAAGTTTGCTCAGTCAGATGATCAGATAGGCTAAAATCAGTCAAAGTAGTCAAAAAGTCAAACTAAGGTCAACTGTGGTCAAACCAAAGTCAAACTTCATGATTTTTTGCCAATATCAAGTATATGAAGTAAAATTCATCATTTGATCAAGGGTTGATTATGATTCATCAAGGAGATTTCAGATCATCAAGAATCAGGAGTTTCTAAATTAGGGTTTTCACAGGAAAAGTCAACTGAACTTTGACCAGCCATAACTTTCACATGCTTCATCAATTTTTTTTCCATCCAAAGCTCATTTTGAAGGAAATTGAATTCTCTACAACTTTGTGTCTCATAAGCCAAGCCCAAAAATACTTCATTTGGAAGGTATGAGCTAAGACATTATAGGTCATTTTAAAAGTCAACTAAAAGTCAACATCTTCCAAAGGGCATAACTTGAGAATGGTAAAGGATATGGATATGAGACCAAAGAGGTTAGTTAGAGGACTCTCTAAGCTTTCCAAAATGTCCAAGAACACCTTTATAGCCTTAAAATTGAGAGATTTGTGCCTTTGCAAAGTTGGGAAATTTTTGAGGGGTTTATTGAGCAAATGGGATCTTAAAACCAATTCTTTCCACATGGGCTTGCATTTTTATGACCCAATCACTACCATGACATCATGCACGAATTAAAAATCATTTATTCAAATTTTTATTTATTTTATTTTATTTATTATGATTTTATACATTAAAAATCATTTTAAATCAAAATAAAATATAAAAGTCTCAATATTTGATATGATTTTTGTTCTAGAAAGTCATAAACATCAATTAAAGATGATTGAGATCATGAAAAATCAGATCAACCAAAATAGTAAGAAGATATCAAATTTTTTCAATATTTTGAAGCATATCTTTCTTCAATCTCAAGTTATCCAAAAGTCCAAAGTGAGATGTGATTTTTTGACCTAATTACACTCACTACATATACATGAAGAGATCACAATGCAAGGACACGAATTTGGCAGCCAAGAGCATCATATTCAAACTTCAAAAAATCATACAAAAATTTGATTTCGGTTTCAGAGTTAGAGGTACTTTCAGGACAATTTAAAGATTGCAATAGCTTCCTGATGATTCATTGATCATGTAGCAACCATCATCATCATTCATAGTGCCATGAAAAGCCCAAACCGAATCAAACAATGTTCTTAATACTCTTGTTTTCGATTTCATTAATTTGTGCATTGTTTTCTAATTTTGATCTAATATTCTTGTTTATAATGATGCTTAGATCGTTTCTGGGCAAAGATATGAAGCTTCCATGGACAAATTCGTTAGATGCCATAGTTAGGGTTTCGGCCATCACTTTAGGGTTTTACGTTTTACATTGTTTATGAGCATTCTAAAGACATGGTTATAATGTATAAACTATGAGAAATTGATTCGTGTTGTTAATTTTTGTTATTACTATGGTTTTCATGGTGTTTCAAAAACATAGGTTCCTCTGGTCAAAAGTGTGTGCAGGTAAATTCGCAGGAAAGGGCCTGGATAAATTCGCAAGTAAATTGAAGAAAATGACTGAAGGCTGGCGCGAAAACGAAAATTCAAATTTTGTTTATTCCTTTTATTTTATTTGTTTCATTGAAATAACATCAGCGCGCAGGTGGCCCAGTGGCTTTTGGTGTATGCATGCGGACGGCAGGACCTGGGTTCGATCCCCAGGTTCTTTCTTTTTTATTCATTAATTTTCTTATTTTTCAGGTTTGTAATATAAGGACTTGGGTTCATTCTATATCAACTAAGCCTGTGCAACCCAGTGGTTCATCCTCTTGCTGGTAATGGGGAGGTCTTGGGTTCAAATCCAGGCCTCCCCCATTTTTTTAAGACTTGTTTTTGTTATTTTTCTTAATTATTTTAATTATATATTATCTATTTATTTAATTTGTTTTATATCAAAATTAAAAAAACTCAATTAAAATGTTAATAAAAAATTATATTTTTGTAAATATCATAATATGTTTTTATAAATAATTTAGTATATAATTTTATTATTTATAATTTGTAAATAATTTATGTAAGTTTTAATTAACTATTTAAACCTTAAACATAAACCCTAATTTTTCTTAAATAAAAATCTAAACCCTAATTTTTTTCAAAAACCCTAATTTTTTATTAACTTTAACATTTAACTTAATTAATTTTTGTTTTAAACTTAATTAAATAATTAATCATTTTTTATTATAAGTAATTATTATTTGTTTATTATTATAATTGTTATAATTTTCTTCTAAAAATTTCTCTAAATGTTTATTTAACTTAAAAAATAATATTTTCTCTTAAATTGTTATTTTTCTTTATATTTTTGCTAACCCCTTATTATTATTATTATTATTTCATTATTACTAACCATTTAAATTATTGCTTATTTATTTTCTCGTTATTATTATTTTTTCCGATTATATTGTAACTATCCCAAAGCTTTGTAATAGTTTAGGTTTATATTCTTGCTTTATTTTTATTGTAAATATATTAACTGCGTGGTTAGTAATTCTAGGGTGTGCATAACATGTTTGTGATTAAAATTGATTTAGAAAATTAATTTAAATAAGATAAATACTTGAATATGTACACTCACACACGTAAGTCGATCTTTGATCGCCATCTTGCACTTTCTAGGGTTACCTCTCATGTTGCCTATTTCTAAGGTCAAGTAAGGTGTCTTAAGCAAAGTCCCTTCATAAATATCATCAAGTCCCTTCAGTTTATAAGATCAAGTCCCTTCGAGGTTGCCTACGATAAATGATCTTGTCCCTTTGAATAAAAGATGATAAGTCCCTACGTATTGCTAAAGACACCTTACAGTTGCCTACATTCAGATTGTCCCTATCCATGTCCCTTATTACATCCAAGGTAATGACTACCTATTCCTTAATAATAGGGATAGTCTTACCATTGAAAGAACGTATAAGAATAGTAAAGACTTAATATAGGGTAGGTTCCTCTTAATTGCTTGCTCACACATTTCAAAATACATTTTACACTTCACATTTCAAACAAATTTTCAAAACAAAGTCTTTATATACATCCATATGAGGATCATTATAAAGTACTTAGAAAATTTTTAATCACACACTACACCTTTCTCAAAACAATTTAAAGTGAGCTAAGTAACTAAGAGCCCATGGATAACCATGGATATAAAGGGTGCTAACACCTTCCCTTTGTATAACCTACCCCCCGAACTCAAAATATTTTAAGGTTTTTCCTGTTCTTTTATGTCCTTTCCTTTTGGATAAAATAAAAGTCGGTGGCGACTCTTGCTATCCGCAACATTTATAGAAAGTCAGTTCTCTCACCGTGTTACAAGACTGGCGACTCTGCTGGGGATTTAATAAAAGAGGGGTACCCTTAGGAATTAGATCACTTTAAACTTGTTTGCTTTGTTTGCTTTACTTTACTTGTTGGGTGATCTTATGTGTGAAAGATCCTAACCCGGATCTAGTGTACCTTAGGTAAATGGCAATAGACCAAGGAAATTGTATGGCGTATACCGATATGGTTGATCTGGTGGCCATAGTTAGTGTGACTTCTTGGTTGGTGCTTATGTTCCTTAAGCAAGTTGAGGATAATATGAGGCTTCCATATGTTGTCAATACACTAACTGACTTTTAGAACCTTAGTCATCCCATCTTGGCCTTTAGAAAGTAGTGAGATAACCGGCTTTGGTGAAGACTGAAGTTGGTTGATACTCGATACTACGCTCATTGAGATCCTAAACTTGGAGGGTTTTGGTTGGCAAGTAAGTTGCCTACTGAACAACCACCCTTGTGAAGGATCAATGATATTGAGATCCCTTAGAACCTGGTTACTTTATAGGACAAGATGAACCAACTAAACTTCAGGGGAGGGTATTTACCTTTAAACCTCATGCAAGCCTCTAAACCTAAGGTTATGGTGTGACTTGTTTGTGTGTGCCACATGTTTTTGATTGATCATAACATCATAACATCATCATGCATCATAAGCATATCATTTTCACTAACCATTTCAATGACCAAAGGATTTATCTTTGTTCTTTGTTGCAGGTCATGGCTTCTGCTCGTAGGAATACTATCCGGATCAACTTTGTAGGGATACCTCCTAAGCTTAAGGAATTGGTTTCTCAAGTTGCTGAAAACTCCCAGTTCATCAAGAGGCATGGTCACCTACTGGATCTAGTCACTTCAGGGTTCAATGAAGACATGATGAGTGTTCTGTTTTAGTTCTTTGATCCTAAACATCATTGCTTCACATTCCCCGGTTATCAGCTGGTTCCTACAATGGAAGAGTTCTCCAAGCTTCTGGGTATACCTATCCTTGATCAGAAACCTTTCACAGGCTTGGAAAAAGAGCCTAAACCTAAAGTCATTGCTGCAGCCTTACATTTGAAGAAATCAGACATTGTCCTAGAAACAAGAAGTGGAGTTAAGGGTATCCTTGCCAAGGTATTGATGGAGAAAGCTCAAGTGTTCCTGAAGGCCATGAGTTATGATGCTTTTTAGGAGATCTTAGCCCTATTGATCTATGGTTTAGTGTTGTTCCCTAATCCAGACCAGTTCATAGACGTACACGCCATCAACATATTTCTGACTCATAATCCAGTGCCTACATTACTTGGAGACATCTTACACTCTCTTCATACCCATACTACAAAGGCACGAGGAACTCTGATGTGCTGCATACCTTTATTGTCTAGGTGGTTTATTTCTCACCCTCCTCGATCAGTGATGAAGAATGAACAAGGGTTCAGGTGGTCCAAGAGGATTATGTCACTTTCTCATTCAGATATTCATCGGTGTGCTAGATCTATGGAGAATGTTACTATCATTGACCGTTGTGGGGAGTTCCCTAATGTGCCACTCCTTGGCATAAGAGGGGGTATTACCTACAATCCTTCCTTATCTCTACGTCAGTTTGGTTATGCTCAGAGTGATGGTCCTCATGAAATGCTTATTCAGGGTATTGTGTTCGACTACGATAACGATCTACAAAATTACCGTCAAAGGTTTATACGAGCATGGGGTAAAGTGAATAAGGTTGACAGCAAGACTCTGGAACCAAAGTACAATATTCCTATGGAACCTTATCTCAGATGGGTACGAGCACATGCTCAGATTCTTATGATGTCATATCCTACCATCCTGCCAGTTACCATGGAGCCTGTTACTGAAGGAGATACTTCTTATATCATTCTTCATCCATACATGCCCACTGACATGGAGGAATTACAAAGGTCCTGGATCCAGTTGAAGGAGCAAAGAGATACTTTTGAGACTCATTACAAAGCAAGTCAAGAAAGAATCCTGGAGCTAACAAAACAACTTCACGAGGAGCGGAATCTCAATTCATACCTCAACACAAAGAGGAAACGTCCATGGGAGACTTAAAACCCCATTTTTGTATTCATTTCATTTTTGTTGTAAGCCCAAGTGGCAAACAAGTTTATTGTTTACTAATAAAAGTTTACTTTCTGATTGTTTAAACAAATTTAAATCATGCAGTCCTTGAAAATATTACATACGCATTTACATACCATATCATTGCATCACAAGTTTCTTATGAACATGTATCTTATCTTCTCGCTGTTTATTTCAGCAGAAATGGCTCTTGAATAGACTGTCAAAGATTTCCAGGCTCAGAATGCACAATTCCAAGAATTGATTCTGAATTTGTCCAAGGGACAAGATGAGTTGAATACACTGCTGGCTAAGAAGAAGAAGAAGACTAGAAGATCAGAAGGCCTTATCAATCTGGGAAGAAGATTCAGAGGTCCTATCAAGACAAAGGAACAGATTGCGGATTCTGAGTCTGAAAATTCTGAGAAAGAGGGAGGTAGTCTCCATGATACTGTGAGAGATTTTGATTCTGAAGCGAATTATTATCATGATCTTGCTAGTGAAGAGAAGTACAAGATGCTGGTAGACAAAATGAATGCTATGGAACTACAAAAATCTTCTGGGCTTGATTTTGAAGATCTGAGTTTAGTTTCCGGAGTGGTTATACCTATTGGTTTCAAGGTTCCTGTTTTTGTGGTATATGATGGTGTTTCATGTCCTAAGCTGCATTTAAGATCCTATGTCCGGAGGATTCAACCACATACTGCTGACAAGAAGTTATGGATTCATTTCTTCCAAGAGAGCTTGTCTAGAGCTCAATTGGAATGGTAATATCAACTGGAAAGTGTCAATATTCGTGATTGGAATGATCTTGCTGAGGCCTTCTATAGGCAATATCAATATAATGCTGATTTAGCACCAACTCGCATGCAACTCCAAAGCATGTCTATGGGTGCTAAAGAGAGTTTCAAGGAGTATGCCCAAAAATGGAGAGACCTGGCTGGCAGAGTTCAACCTCCTCTGACTGACAGGGAGCTAGTAGATATGTTTATGAGTACGCTGAATGGTCCTTTCTATAGTCACCTCATTGGATGTTCATCATCTGGTTTCACCGAACTGATAATGACTGGAGAACGTGTGGAGAGTGGTATAAGAAGTGGTAAGATACAAGTGGGTGCCTCTTCATCAAGCACTGCTAAGAAGCCCCCTAGTGGAAAGAAGGAGTCTAATGCTGTGTATGGTCAACATAGTCGTAACAGGAGTCACCAATCTGTGGGAGCAGTTCACATTTCCAATCCTACTCCTGCAACACCAAAGCTACCACAAAACAATCAACAGAAGCCTAGAAGACAATTCACCAAGATCAACATGTCACTGGCCCAAGCCTTGCAACATATGTTAAAAGGGGAACTCATTACTTTGAAGGACCCTCCTCAGAATCGTAATACTTCCTCTCCTCGATACAATCCTAATGCACGATGTGTCTATCATTCTAATAGTCCGGGACATGACACCAACAACTGCTGGGTGTTGAAAAAAAAGATTCAAGATATGATTGAAGCTGGGGAGATTGAATTTGACCCTCCTGGGACTCCAAATGTGATCAATTCTCCCATGCCCAACCATGAGAAGACTGTTAATGTTGTTGATGAAGTTTCATATGTTTCCTCAGTAGCAGATGTGAC
This sequence comes from Lathyrus aphaca, assembly GCA_963966055.1. NCBI lineage: Eukaryota > Viridiplantae > Streptophyta > Magnoliopsida > Fabales > Fabaceae > Lathyrus > Lathyrus aphaca. Next base: position 216,972,541 of record OZ014520.1, on the reverse strand, counting down.
TACTCCCTTATCCATTATCAAGAAGAGGTTGGTGCAGGCTGGTTTCTTTCCAAGTTGTAATGAAGACTGTTTTTATTGTGCCTACAAACGCGATAGCTGCTGGAAGTTGAAAGATGGTATTCAACGCCTCATGGACAATTACACTATATTGTTTGAGAGGACACCTTCTGTGGAAAGTATATGTGAACATCTGACTCGAAGTATGAAGCTTGAAGATGCAACTATGGTTGATAAAGTGCCAGTGAAGATTACCTCCAAAGGCCCTGTCAAAATCACCTCTAAGGGTCCTGTCAGGATTACTGCTGAAGGCCCTGTGAAGACTGTTGCTGAAGCTAGAGTGGCTCCCATGATTATTACCACTCCTGGCCCTGTTCCTTATACTTCTGATAAAGCTATACCCTATAATTACGGTTCTGATGTTTACATCCATGGTGTCAAGCAAGAACCTCTGACTGATGCACCTGTTACTGATGATAACCTTGATGTTAATAATATTGATGGATCTAGTAAGATCACCAGAAGTGGAAGAATTTTCTCTCCTCAGGCTACCTCCAAAAGTGCAGTTACCCCAACTACTACCTCCACTTCTGAGCCCAGTACTGATACTCGAGGCAAAGGTCCTGTGGTTGAACCTGTGCAAGCCGAGGCACCGACTGCTGAAAATATCTCTAAACAGATGGAAGAAGTACTGAAGATCATTCGCAAGAGTGATTATGATATTGTTGACCAGTTGGGGCATACTCCCTCCAAAATCTCCATGTTATCTTTGTTGCTGTGTTCTGAGGCTCATGCTAAAGCCTTAATCAAGTTCTTGAAGACTGCTCATGTGCCAAATGAGATTTCTGTGGATCAATTTGAGAATTGTGTTGCACATCTGACTTATGATAATGGGTTAGGCTTTTCTGATGCTGACTTGACTCCTGCCAAGAGAAACCATAATAGAGCTTTGCATATCTCCATTGAATGTAGGGGCACTAACTTGTCTCATGTGCTGGTGGACAATGGTTCTTCATTAAATGTGCTCCCCAAAGAGGTTCTGGACAAGCTCAGTCCTGAAGATGTTGTGTTAAGACCAAGTGATGTGGTGGTGAGGGCCTTTGACGGCTCAAGAAGAGTGGTAAATGGAGAAGTAGATCTCCCAATCAAAGTAGGCTCTCAAGTCTTCGACTCTACTTTCTATGTAATGGATATTCGTCCTGCATACTCCTGTTTGCTTGGGCGCCCCTGGATCCACGGGGCAGGTGCTGTAACTTCCACTTTACATCAGAAGTTGAAATATCCAGTGAAAGGAAAGATCGTCACTGTTTATGGTGAAGAAGAATACATGGTCAGTCATGTGAATACGTTTAAATATGTTGAGGTGGAGGGTGAATATGTTGAGACTCCTTGCCAGACATTTGAGGTAGTTCCTTGGGTCGTTCCTGCTACTGAAGCTCCCCCTGTTGTTAAAAGAGTTCTTGTGGTTACCAGAGTACCTCCTACAATGGCCTCCCTCAAAGATGCTAGAGTTGTGGTTGAAGAAGGTGGTTGTACTATTTGGGGTCAGCTTCCTGATATCCCTTATAAGTCTGACAAATTTGGTTTGTGTTTCACTGCAGAATCCCAGAAGGTTGTTCGTCATGCTCGTGCTGTTCGTATCACCAATCAAGGGGTCATGAGAGATCAAATTAATGTTGTGGGTAACTATAGTGAAGACTACAACCTGGATAACTGGATCTTTCCTACCTTGGGTGATGGGCTCAACAATTGGAAAACCGAAGACGTTATTCCTATCTCCTTTAGTCAGGAGTAAATACTATTACTGTGTTTTTATTTTTAAGTTTGTAATTTTGAACAATTAAACTTTTAAGCCTTGTGTCTTACCCGGGGCACAATGGTATGCTTGTTTCGGAATGTCATTTCATTTGCATACTTCATTCAATAAAAATCAATGGACGTTTCGTTTTCGTAAATATTGTGCTCCTTGTCTTTCTTTCATTTTTATTTTTGTTTATCAGCTATGTGTTCTTACACACACCCACATCACTAAAATGCAGATCCTCATCCACTCTGGATCCTGTTGATAACAGTTCTACTATTGCCAATTATAATTTCGAGAATCCGATCTATCAAGCTGAAGATGGAAAGGAGGAAGATTGTGAAGTACCTATAGAGCTTGCTAGGTTGTTACAACAAGAAGAGAAAGCTATACAGCCACATGAAGAACCAATCGAAGTTGTGAATCTGGGAACTGAAGAAAACAGGAAAGAGGTCAAGATAGGGTCTGGACTAGAAGATGGTGTTAAGAGCAGACTAATTCAGATGTTACGTGATTATGTGGAGATCTTTGCTTGGTCCTATGAAGATATGCCAGGGCTGGATACAGGCATTGTGGTTCACTGTTTACCAGTAAAAGAAGATTGTCGTCCAAAGAAGCAGAAGGTTCGTCGCATGCGTCCTGAAATGTCAGAAAAGATTAAAGCAGAGGTGATGAAACAGTTTGATGCAGGGTTCTTAGTTGTGACTTCTTATCCTCAATGGGTTGCAAATGTGGTACCGGTACCTAAGAAAGATGGTAAGGTACGTATGTGTGTAGACTATAGAGATCTGAATAAGGATAGCCCTAAAGATGACTTTCCACTTCCTCATATTGATGTTCTGGTAGACAACACTGCTCAGCATAAGGTATTCTCTTTCATGGATGGTTTCTCTGGTTACAATCAAATCAAGATGGCACCTGAAGATATGGAGAAGACTACATTTGTTACACAGTGGGGCACCTTTTGTTATAAAGTGATGCCATTTGGTTTGAAGAACGCCGGGGCAACATATCAGCGTGCTATGGTGGCTTTGTTTCACGATATGATTCATCATGAGATAGAGGTATATGTAGATGATATGATATCCAGGTCCCAGAATGAAGAACAACACCTTGATCATCTGCATAAGCTGTTTGAAAGGTTGAGGAAATACATGCTCAGATTGAACCCAAATAAGTGTACTTTTGGAGTTAGGTCTGGTAAACTCCTGGGTTTCATTGTCAGTGGAAAAGGTATTGAAGTGGATCCTGCAAAAGTGAAAGCCATACAAGAGATGCCAGCTCCCCGTACTGAAAAGGAAGTTAGAGGTTTCTTGGGACGACTGGATTACATTGCAAGATTTATTTCCCAGTTAACTGCTACCTGTGAACCAATCTTCAAGTTATTAAAGAAAGATCAGGTGATGGAATGGAATGACGGGTGCCAGACAGCCTTTGATGAAATCAAGAGATATCTTCTAGAACCTCCAATTTTGATGCCACCAGTTGATGGAAGACCCTTGATTATGTACTTAACAGTGTTAGACAACTCAATGGGGTGTGTGTTGGGGCAACATGACGAGTCTGGTCGAAAAGAGCAGGCAATCTACTACCTTAGCAAAAAGTTTACCGACTGTGAAACAAGATACTCACTGCTCGAGAAAACTTGCTGCGCTTTGGCATGGGCTGCTCGCCGACTAAGACAATATATGTTGATTCATACTACCTTGTTAATTTCAAAGATGGATCCAATCAAGTACATATTCGAGAAACCTGCCCTCTCCGGACGAATAGAAAGATGGCAAATGATCTTAACAGAATATGATATACAATACACTACTCAGAAATCCATTAAAGGAAGTGTTGTAGCTGATCATTTGGCTCATCAAGCAGTGGATGATTATCAGTCAATAAATTTTGAGTTCCCTGATGAAGACATTATGATTATTACTAAAGAACCTAGACAATATGACGGACCTGAACAAGGATCCCAATGGACTATGGTTTTTGATGGAGCTTCTAATGCACTTGGTAATGGTGTTGGTGTTGTGATCATTTCCCCTGAAGGTTGTCATACCCCGATTACTGCAAGACTTTATTTCTATTGTACCAATAACATGGCTGAGTATGAGGCATGCATCCTGGGCATCAAAGCTGCCATTGATATGAAGATTCAGTTCCTGGACGTATATGGAGATTCAACCTTGGTAGTGAGTCAGATTAAAGGAGATTGGGATACCAAACATGAAAATCTCATTCCTTATAGAGAGCATGTGTTGTCTTTGATCCCATATTTTGAAGAGATTACTTTTGGGCATATTCCACGAGGAGAGAATCAGTTGACAGATGCATTAGCCACCATGGCATCTATGTTTGAGATTAGCTGGGATAATGAAGCTCCCAAGATTACTATTGATAGATTTGAGAAGCCTGCATACTGTAATGAGATTGATACTGAAGGAGGAGAGGAAAATCCTTGGTTCTATGAAGTGAAAAGATATCTTGAAACTCAGGAGTTCCCTGAAGGGGCATCTGTCAAAGATAAGAAGTTTCTGAGGAGGTTTTCTGCTAAGTTCTTTTTGAGTAATGAAATTTTGTACAAGCGCAATCATGATTCAACTTTGCTTCGTTGTGTGGATAAGAAAGAAGCAACAAAGATTATGGAAGACATGCATGATGGGATTTTTGGCACTCATTCTAGTGGTCATACCATGGCAAAGTAAATATTGAGAGCAGGTTACTATTGGTCTACTATGGAAGCTGACTGCTATCAACATTCCAGAACATGGCACAAGTGTCAGATTTATGCTGATAAAGTGCATATACCTCCAGCTCCATTGAATGTGTTGACTGCTCCCTGGCCTTTTTCTATGTGGGGCATTGATATGATTGGTGAGATCAAGCCTACTGCTTCTAATGGACATCGTTTCATCCTGGTTGCTATTGATTACTTTACAAAGTGGGTGGAGGCAGCTTCATTTGCATCTGTTACTAAGAATGTGGTGGCTCGATTCATTAAGAATAATCTCATATGTAGGTATGGCATCCCTGAGAGGATTATCACAGACAATGGCTCTAATCTGAATAACACCATGATTACGGATCTCTGCACACAGTTCAAGATTAAACATCACAACTCTTCTCCGTATCGTCCGAAGATGAATAGGGCAGTAGAAGCTGCTAATAAAAACATTAAGAAGATTCTACAGAAGATGACGGTTACTTACAAGGATTGGCATGAGATGTTACCATTTGCTCTTCATGGTTATCGTACTACAATACGTACTTCAACAGGGGCAACCCCATTCTCCTTAGTCTATGGTATGTGAAATTCTGGGATCAGGTACGTGATGTCGAATCAGATGTTTAAACACTTGAAGACTTAAACAAAACTTAAAGTGCTGGTAAATTAAATAACACAGGAAATTGTTAACCCAGTTCAGTGTATCTCCACACTTACATCTGGGGGCTACCAAGCCAGGAAGGAAATCTAATATAAGTAATATTAATTTTGGAATTAAACCAACCAGTTTAATCCTTCACTTAATATCTACCCAAGGCAATTTCTACCTAAGACACAACTTATATATGAGTACCTACTCACTCCCCCTCAATCACACAGTGATCTTTTACAATGATTAATAAAATTGAAGTCACACTTCAAACACAACAGCTTGATCTTACTTAAAAGTTTCAATCAAGACACAATACACTTTTTGCTTAAAAGCTCATAAAGTGATAAACAATTAAAACCTGCTATAAAACACAAACACCCTTTACAGTCTTCTAAGATTCGTACTCTTTTCTGAGAGTTTCTGTTCCTTAAATAGATGCTTGGTTTTTGGGTTTTTTGCAAGTTATCCAGACCTGATAAATCCCACAGTCATCACCTTGAATTAGGGTTAGTTAGATTGTTATCTCCTTGAATCAAGGTGAGTTAGTTATTCTGTTATACTGAAACCAGATAACTAAGTTTCCTAATGATGCGCCTTAGAGTGCTTATCTCATAGCAATTAATTCCAGATAAATTTCCCTGAATTTACTCACTTCTGTTATGCATCATTTAAGTCAGATAGCAGGTTTACGATGTCACAACATCTGGTGTGACATCCCGATGTCTTGAACTAAATTCATTAACAGTTACTTTATTTGTCAATGTCACAACATCTGGTGTGACATCCTGAACTAAGTTCACTTATTCTTGTTTGTCAAAAATGTTGCCAATTCTTAACATCTACAAACTCCCCCTTTGGCTAATTTTTGGCTAACACAATCTTCTGGTTTTATCAGAGAGCAGCAGAGTTCTTTTATTAGAGTGCAGCAGAGTTCTTTTCTGTTGAATCATGTGAGAGCTAATAATTTGCTCCCCCTCAAACATTTATGTATACTGCTATGACTTGTTCAACAGACTTTGATATACCAATGTGAAATTCAAAAAAAAACTTAGTTCAGAAGACAGAAATTAACTTCAGCATTGTTCATTAAACAGGAAAACAGCAGCAGACATTGTTCAGTACACTTATCCCCCTTGTTAGACAGAAATTTGGGGCCAAAGATTACATAAGCAGAGAGAAAAACAAAACAGTCAAAATTACAAAGCAAAACAGGCAGTACACTTTCCACCACACATAACTTCACTCAGACTCATCATACTCTGTATCTTCTTCATCCTCAGATTCAACATCAGATTCATCAACATTTCCAGCAGCTTCCTCCAGCTCTAGTCTTTGAATTATGTTCTCCAGCTTTTTCTTCCTTTCATCCAGCTCTTTGCAAGTAGTCTTGAGTTCTGCAATCAAGGCTGCCTTTGATATGGGAGTCTTAACAACAGATGGCCCAGCAGATGTCCCACTTGGAGCTTCAATATCTGCAGCATGATGGCTCAGAAAAAGTTTGTAGTGAAAGGACAGTGGAATTTCTCTCTTGTAGATAGAATCCTTATAAGTAAGGATGCCTGGATATTGGTTGAGAATGATTCCACAAAGCATAGAGGGAAAAGCTATTGGAAGCTTGGTTGCTGATGTTCCTGCATGCTTTAGAGTTTGATCAAAGATGTAAGCCCCATAGTCCAACTTTGTTTGGGTGCCTACAACACAGATGAATCTTCCCAGTCCAGTAGCTATAGAAGAGGTGTGGTTTGTGGGGACCCAGTTGACAGTTCCAATCCTGTGCAGCATATCATACTTCCTTGTTAGCAAGCTGACAGATAGCTTGCCTTTGACTGGCCAAGACTTGACCTGGTTGGCAGTGATGATTTTGCAGACTTGGTTGTCAGTTTTGCCCAGCTCATTTGGCCCATCTGATTCTCTCCCTAGGTACTGATTTATCACCCTAGGAGAAAAATCAACACATCTCCCCCTCACATATACCTTCCTGAAATCCTCAGATTTCCCATCAGCACACCCCTATTGTAGATTAACTATAAACTCCTTGACCAGCAGCTCATAACAGGGAGAAAAGTTGGAGACAGTTTTGAATAAACCAGCATTGGAGATTAAGTCTATTACCTCAGTGCACTCCAAAGCATTGCTGCCCAGCTCTCTTTCCAGAGCTACCCTTCTTTGGTAGACATACTTCCACTTGCTCACACTGGAGACATGATGGAAGGACACATTGTCCAGAGGTGCTTCAGGAACAGCAGAGGCAGACCTAGGAGGTGCTGGCTTCTTCCTTGGTTGGAATGTTGGGACATCCTCCTCAACATCTGAGTCAGGTGGAGTTGTAGCTTTCCTCTTCTGGGTGCTTACTTTGCTCCATTGCTTAGTAGGTCCAAAGGCAACTTTGACCTTGTCCTTTTTGGGAGTAGACTGTTTCTTTTCAGGAGTTGCATGTGCAACAGGCTTCTTCTCCTTCCTAGCCCTAAGCCTCTTGGCTATGCTAGGATTAACAGATGAAATGATCTCTGTGTCAGAGTTATCATCTAGGTTTTCAACATGAGGAGGTTGGGAGGCCTCTTTTTCAGCAGTTTGATCAACAAGAGCTTGATCATCAGTGGCTTTATCATCAGTGGCTTGATCATTTGAGGCTTTGTCCTTGCCCTCAGATGCTTCAACATTTCTTGGGACATCCTGTTGAGCAGGTATGTCCTCTTCAGCCTGGTTGCTTGGTTCTTCTTGTGGAGCAGGCATGCTGTTCAGGGGAACAGACACCCCAGGCACAACTCTTTGTTCAGAGAGGATCCTGTTCACAAGATGTTTGATGGATGCATCCACATAATCAGAAGCTTTGGGGGTGCTTGTAGATGAAGGAGTCCCCTTGCTTTTGCTGAAAACAGGCTCCTTAGCTCTTCTTGCATTTGGAGTTCTAGGTTTTTGAGCAATAGGGATGCTTCCTCTGATCTCATCTATAGGAGTAGCATCCATTGGTACTACAGAAATTGGAGTTGCGTGCACTACATCTTCTTGATTGAGACCCTCATCAATAAAGTTAGGGTTTTGATGTTGAGACATTTTTCGAATGTAGTGGAAGAGGATTTAAGTTTGATAGATTTTGATGAGCTTAGATACTCAGCTGTAGCATGCAAAATGTTTTGTGGAGCTAGTGGGAATGTGAGAAGCTGAGAGCACGTTTTCACATTTATAGAATCTGTTACTAGTGGAGTTTTTAGGATTGGAATACTAACAGTTATTGGCCAGACTGGTGCTGCCATCTGGTGATCATGCCACACGATGTCATAAGACATGCTGGCACTTCTCCATAACTACTATATTTCACATATGCAGATTCCCAATTTACCCCTTAGGTTTTCAAATTGGGTAGCATCCAAAGCCTTAGTAAATATGTCAGCCAATTGCAGCTCTGTGGCTACATGTTCTAATGTGATCACCTTCTCTTCCACAAGATCTCTAATGAAATGATGTCTGATGTCTATGTGCTTAGTTCTGCTGTGTTGGATAGGATTTTTGGAGATGTTATTTGCACTTAAATTGTCACAGTACAATGTCATGACATCTTGTGGGACATTGTATTCTGTGAGCATTTGTTTCATCCATACCAGCTGAGAACAACTGCTACCAGCTGCAATATATTCAGCTTCAGCAGTGGATAAGGACACACAATTTTGTTTCTTACTGAACCAAGAAATTAAATTGTTTCCTAGAAAGAAGCATCCTCCTGATGTACTCTTCCTATCATCAGCACTTCCAGCCCAGTCAGCATCACAAAATCCAGTGAGGATTGGTTCACAACCATGAGAGTACATTATGCCATAGTCACATGTACCATTAACATATTTCAAGATCCTCTTCACCTGGTTTAGATGGCTCACTTTTGGTTCAGCTTGATACCTTGCACACACACCTACTGCAAAAGCTATATCTGGTCTGCTAGTTGTCAGATATAGTAGGCTTCCAATCATGCTTTTGTATAAGCTTTGGTCCACATTCTCACCCTTGTCATCCTTTGTCAGTTTTAAATGAGTGGGGGCAGGTGTTCTCTTGTGACTTGCATTGTCCATCCCAAACTTCTTGACAGTGTTCTTTGCATACTTGCTTTGGGATATGAACATGGAGTCCTCCATTTGTTTGATTTGCAGTCCAAGGAAGTAGGTTAGTTCTCCCACTAGACTCATTTCAAACCCAGACTCCATTTGAGTAACAAAATGTTTAACCATCCTATATGACATCCCACCAAACACTATGTCATCCATATATATCTGAGCAATCATGACCTTTCCTTCTTCATCCTTCACAAACAAGGTTTTGTCTATTCCACCTTTCCTGTACCCATGTTTTATGAGAAAAGTGGTCAGTCTTTCATACCATGCTCTTGGGGTTTGCTTTAGACCATACAGAGCCTTCCTTAGCTTATATACATGATCTGGACAGCTTGGATCAACAAATCCCTTAGGTTGCTCCACATATACTTCCTCATTAAGGTACCCATTTAGAAAGGCACTTTTAACATCCATCTGAAATAGCTTGAACTTTAGGATACAAGCAATTCCTAGGAGTAGTCTGATTGATTCAAGCCTTGCTACTGGTGCAAAGGTTTCATCAAAGTCTACTCCCTCAATTTGTGTATATCCTTGAGCTACAAGTCTAGCCTTGTTTTTTTGTAACTACTCCCTTCTCATTAGACTTGTTCTTGTACACCCACTTAGTGCCAATCACATTAATGTCATCAGGCCTAGGAACAAGATCCCATACTTCATTCCTTGTAAACTGGCCTAATTCTTCTTGCATAGCAGAGATCCAGTACTCATCATTCAGAGCTTCCTTGATGTTTTTAGGTTCAATCTTTGAAACAAAGTAGGAGCCTGAAATCATCTCTCTTGATCTAGTGATGACACCACTGTTGGGATCACCAATTATCAGATCTTTAGGATGATCTTTCTAGATTCTGATGGAGGGAGGTTTGTTGGATTGCTCTGACCTTGCCTCAGTTAAAGTGAAATCAAGATTATCACTTTCTGTTTTAACTTCAGTTTGATTGTCAGCAGATGTTCCAACATCATCAGCAACATCTGTATAGGCATCATCAATAATCACATTTATTGACTCCACTATAACCTTGGTTCTGGAGTTAAATACTCTGTAAGCTCTGCTATTTATGGAATATCCAAGAAATATCCCTTCATCACTCTTAGGATCCATCTTCCTTCTTTGATCCCTATCAGCTAGAATGTAGCACTTACTTCCAAACACATGAAAGTACTTGACTGTAGGTTTTCTACCCTTCCAGACTTCATAGATGGTGGATAAAGTTCCCTTTCTTAGTGTGACTCTATTGTGGATGTAGCATGCTGTGTTCATAGCTTCAGCCCAAAAGTATAGGGGTAACTTCTTGGCATGAATCATGGCTCTTGCTGACTCCTGAATAGTTCTGTTTTTCCTCTCCACAATCCCATTCTTTTGAGGGGTGATAGGAGAAGAATACTCATGATTGATCCCTTCTGAAGAACAGAAGTCTGAGAATTTTTGATTCTCAAACTCCTTTCCATGATCACTTCTTATTCTGACCACACAGCTTGCTTTTTCTCTTTGGATTCTATGGCACAGATCTTTGAATACATCAAACACATCAAACTTCTCTTTGATGAAGCTTATCCATGTATATCTTGAAAATTCATCAACAACCATATAGGCATATCTTTTTCCACCAAGACTCTCAACCTGCATTGGTCCCATAAGGTCCATATGCAATAATTCCAAGACTTTGGAAGTTGTCATATGTTGGAGCTTTGGGTGTGACATCTTGGTTTGCTTGCCTATTTGACATTCACCACACACTTTACTTTCATCAATCTTGAGTCTTGGGATCCCTCTTACAGCCTCCATGGATATGATATTCTTTATTCCTCTGAGATGGAGATGACCCAGTCTTTGATGCCACAACTTCGTTTCTTCTTCTTTGGCTAAGGAACAAGTAGATGTGAGGATGGAATCTTGGGGTTCCCACATATAGCAGTTGTCTTTTGATCTGGCTCCCCTCATGACAACTTTCTATTCTTTATCAGACACTATGCACTCAGTTTTGGTGAAGTTGACACTGTAACCTTGGTCACATAACTGACTTATGCTGATCAAGTTAGCAATTAATCCTTTTACCAACAACACATCATCTAGACTTGGTACACCTGAGCAGTCCAGGGTCCCAACTCCCTTGATTTCCCCCTTTGCTCCATCTCCAAAGGTTACATATCTGGATGAGTGTGACTTTAAGTCTACCAGCAGATTCTTCAGTCCAGTCATGTTCCTTGAGCAGCCACTGTCAAAATACCAGTCTTCCTTAGCAGATACTTTGAGAGATGTATGAGCTATAGAGGCAACAACCTTCTTGGACCATTTGTGCCTGTTGTGAGGTTTCCTTTGATGCATCTGCCCTGTGTAGTGTCCATCTTTAGAGTTCCAAGGTTGTCTGTTGAACTTGTTCTTGGGCATGTATTTGTAGCTTTGATTAGCATGAAGACTAGCTTTAGGTATCTAAACTTTCTTGGTGTCCTCTGTCTTCTGCTTAGGGGGTTGCTAAGACCTCTGATTTGGATATCCATGCAGCTTGTAGCAAAAAGGTTTGATGTGACCAAACCTTCCACAATGATGGCATCTCCATCTTTGATATTTCTTTTTCATCATGTTCTTGTCATGATGTTGAGACATCTGCTTGGACATCTAGTTTGACTTCATGGGATTTGGAGTTGTTTGGCTGGTGCTAGCCTCAAAGTTTTGAGCTTTATTAAATCCCAGCCCAGTCTTATCTCCTGAGTGCTTGTTGTTGTTGAGAATGACATCCAGTGTGTTTGAGCCACTGTTCAGCATTCTGACAGATTTGGACATATGCTCCATTTTGGAGTTGAGTAGGCTAACTTCACTTTTTAAGGTGTCAATGATCTCTAGATGAATTGCCTTTTCAGCCTTTAATTCCTCAATCTGATTCTTCTGCTATATATTTTCCATGCATACTTCAGTGCTCCTTTTACACAGCATCCTGTAAGATGCTTCAAGCTCTTCAAATGTCAGATCCTCATCACTGGATCCTCCTTCAGTTTCACATACTCCAGCTAGAGCAGTGATGTGCTTTGCAGATTCTTCTTCTGACTCACAACCTGAGTCTTCATCTGACCAGGACACAGAGAGACCTTTCTTCTGCTTCTTTAGGTATGTTGGGCACTCACTTCTGATGTGTCCATACCCTTCACATCCATGACATTGGATCCCTTTTCCTTGGTTAGTCTTCTCATCATAGTTTGACCTTCTATTAGAGTCATAAGGTCTTTTATTCTCAGAGGTTGAGTTTCTTCCACTTGGTCTGGGCCTGTTTTCCATTTTTTTTAGAATTTTGTTGAATTGTCTTCCAAGCATAACAATTAATTCTGATAAGTTGTCTTCAAAGTCTTCATGAATTTCTTCTTCTTTATCAGTGTTTGAGACCAGGGCTAGGCTTTTGTTTTTCTTCACAATTGTATCATTCATTCCCATCTCAAAGGTTTGAAGGGAACTAATGAGCTCCTCAACCTTCATTGTGCAGATGTCCTGAGCTTCTTCTATGGCAGTAACCTTCATGTCAAATCTTTTTGGCAGTGATCTGAGAATCTTCCTTACCAACTTTTCATCACTCATCTTCTCTCCCAAGGCACCAGAAGTATTAGCAATTTCCAGGATGTTCATGTAAAACTCATGAATGGTCTCATCTTCCTTCATCCTCAAGTTTTCAAACTTGGTGGTGAGAAGTTGAAGTCTTGACATCTTCACCTTTGATGTTCCTTCATGAGTGGTTTTGAGAGTGTCCCAAACATCCTTGGCTAGCTCACAGTGATGCACAAGTCTAAATATGTTCCTGTCAATGCCATTGAATAAGGCATTTAAGGCTTTGGAATTTCCAAGTGCTGAATCTTCTTCCTCCTTGCTCCACTCTTCTTCAGGCTTCAACACTTTTGCCCCATCCTTATTGTCTTGGACAGGGTGCTCCCATCCTTTGTTAAATGCTTTCCAAGCCCTGCTATCAAGAGATTTTAAGAATGCTACCATTCTTGGCTTCCAGTAATCATAGTTGGATCCATCCAATATAGGTGGTCGATTCACAGATCCTACATCTCTGTCCATGTTCCCAAAATTTGCAGTCCCTAGATCTCACCCAGTTAAACAGGCAGGGTGCCTGCTCTGATGCCAATTGAAATTCTGGGATCAGGTACGTGATGTCGAATCAGATGTTTAAACACTTGAAGACTTAAACAAAACTTAAAGTGCTGGTAAATTAAATAACACAGGAAATTGTTAACCCAGTTCAGTGTATCTCCACACTTACATCTGGGGGCTATCAAGCCAGGAAGGAAATCCAATATAAGTAATATTAATTATGGAATTAAACCAACCAGTTTAGTCCTTCACTTAATATCTACCCAAGGAAATTTCTACCTAAGACACAACTTAGATATGAGTACCTACTCACTCCCCCTCAATCACACAGTGATCTTTTACAATGATTAATAAAATTGAAGTCACACTTCAAACACAACAGCTTGATCTTACTTAAAAGTTTCAATCAAGACACAATACACTTTTTGCTTAAAAGCTCATAAAGTGATAAACAATTAAAACCTGCTGTAACACGGTGGGAGAACTGACTTTAGTTATGTTGCGGATAGCAAGAGTCGCCACCGACATTTTATCCAAAGGAAAGGGTATAAAAGAACAGGAAAGACCTTAAGAGATATTTTTGGGTCCGGGGGGTAGGTTATGTAAAGGGAAGGTGTTAGCACCCTTTACATCCATGGTTATCCATGGGCTCTTAGTTACTTAGCTCACTTTTGAATTGTTTCTGAAAGTGTAGTGTGTGAATAGAAAAATTTTCATATGAGTTAATAATGATCCATGTACGGATGCGTAAAAACTTGTTTTTGAAAATTTGTTTGAAATTGTGGAAAGTTTGAAAAAAATGGAGTGAGCAAGCAACTAAGAGATACCTACCCTAAAATTTTAAGTCTTTCTTGTTCTTTATCCTTTAATTGGTAAGACTATCCCTACTATTAAGGAGTAGGTAGTCATTACCTTGGATGTAAGGGACATGTGAGGGACATCTGGTTATGAAGGCAACTGTGGGGTGTATTAAGCATATAGGAGGGACTATCATCATTTATTCGGAAAGGGACTTGATCTTTAAAGGCAACCATTAGGGACTTGATGATTTTTCTTTTAAGGGACTTGCTTTATACACCCCACTTGACCTTATGATTAGGCAACAATGAGGGATAACCTTAGAAAAGTGAGATGGCGATTAAAAATCGACTTACGTGTGTGAGTGTTTAATTTAAATTTATCTTATAATTAAAATGATCTAAATTTATTTTTAAATAAAATACATGTTTTGCACTCCCTAAATTACTAACCATAGCAAGCAAATTAAATAATTAAATATTTACAAAATTACACCAAGAAGCAATTACATAATAATTATAATAAGCAAATTAAAATAAATAGCAAAAATAAATAATAAGCAAAAGATAAATAAATAAGCAAAAATAATAAATAAACAATAAATAAATAAATAGGGGTTAGTAATAATAATAATTAAAAAATAAGGTTAGTAAAAATATTAAAAATAAATAAAGTTAGTGAAATAATAATAATAATAAAATATATAAGATTAGTGAAGCAAAAATAAATAATAACATAATTAGTAACAATAATTAAATAGAATTAAATAAAAAATATTATAATGACATAATTAGAATAATAAACACAAAATTGGATTTTAATATATAAGCATTTATTTAGAAACATGAATAATTAAATAATTACTATAATATAAAATTTTTTAAACATAATATAATTATAAATTTAAATCATTACAAAATTTAATTATTTCTAAATATATATCAACAATTATTTAAAAAAAAATATTTATACATTATATGAAGAAAATAAATTTTAAATATCATATTCACAAAAATTAATCATATTTACAAAATTTAATTTCTACTAATTATTATATTTACAAAAATTATACTAAATAAATATATATTATAATTATGTAAAGAATTAGAAAATAAAATTAGGTTTTCACAAAATTAGGGTTTTTTGTTTAGAAAAATATTTTTTAGGGTTTTTAATTTAATTATATAAAATTATTTAATAATATGCATATATTATATTTACATATGATAAAGAAAATAATTTTAGAAAATTTATATATTTTAAAATTTGGAACATATTAAACATGCCTTATTATTATTAATTATTTAGAAAACATATATACATAAGATTATATTTAATTTAATAATAATACTTAAAACAAATAAAAGAAAAAAAAATGTGAAAACTTACCTGACTGGGGTTTGAACCCAGGTCAGCTTGTTTGCCAGCAAGAAGGACCACCACCAAGCCACTATGCACGCAGGCAACAAAAGAGAGTGGGAAATTGGTTTTATGCTTCATCTTGAAAAATCAGAAAAAATAATAAAATCAAAAAGGCCTGGGGTGGTGTTGAACCCAGGACCTTTGATCATTCACGCGCATGCTTTACTGCCTGGCTGGGAGAGCCTAACTGCTAATGGAATGGTAACAATGCATAATATATTATGTACGCTTGACCTGAAAAAATAAGAGAAAAAATGTGCCCAGCCAAGTATCGAACCAGTGCCTTCACATAATACGCGTATCAGCCTTACCACTAGGACAAACATGCGTTTGTGAAATATAGCCAGAACTAATTCATAATATTTTTAAACAAGAATTTGAATTTTTAAAACAGGCGCGAATGGACTTCATCTTCTTCCTCATACCTGCGTTTTTACCTACGAATGTTGCTGGGAATTTACCTGCGAATAACAAGTTCCAGCAAAACCTACGAAACCCAATGGGCAACAAAACTGTACAATTTCACAAAATCAAACACAGCAACATGATCCAATCATTCATGCGATTCATCCTGTGTTTTTAGAATCCATTTATATTCATTAAATTAGAAAACCCTAAACCTAGGTCCAAACCCTAACAATGGTGTTTTATGCATTTGCCACGGTTTCTTTGATTTTCCTGCCCAGAAACATTCTACATAACATTGTGAACAACATTAGATAAACAAAATCCATTAATATGCAATGAATTGATGTAATCGAAAAAAAGAAAAACAAGAACAAGAATGGCTCGGGTTGAACAATAGGGCATGTATGAGATGAATGTGAGTGATGGTTTTGCTTCAGTGATGTCTAAAGAACATCTCTATGTTCTTTTTTTACCTTCTAGTGCTCTGAAACTCCAAATTCGAATATGATTTTTGGATGAATTTTTGAGGTTTTGAACTTACACTTTGAGGCAGCAAAATTTGTGTATGAATGCTAGGGTTGTGATCAGTACTTATATGTGAATCATTTAGGTCAGAAAAATTGAATGGTTGTATGGAAATTTTGATATTTGAAGATTGAAAAAGATTATGCTTTGAAATTCAAATATTTGCTCATGAAGGCTTACTATTTTTGTACCAATCTCATGATTTCCTTCCCTTTCAACTTCAATCAATATTTAAAATGTTCTAGAAACCAAATCTCCCTTTAATAATATATTTTCATATTTTATATTTATTTAAAATGATTTTTATGAATTAAATCAAAAGTAAATAAAAATAAAATAATAAAAATTCTGAATTTTAGTCATTTGGGTCGTGCATGATGATATGATATGGATTGGATCACAATTTTGCAAGCCCATTTGGAAAGAATTGGTTCTAGACCCCCATTTTCATTATAAACCATCACAAAATTTCCCAACTTTGCAAGGGCATATCTCCCTCAATTTTAAAGGTATGAGGGTGTTCTTGGACATTTTGGAAAGCTTGAAGAGTCCTCTAAACAACCCCATTGGTTTCATGTCCATATCATTTACCAATCTCAAGTTATGCCCTTTTGAAGTTGTTGACTTTTTGTTGACTTTTGAAATGACCTATAATGTCCTAGCTCATATCTTCCAAATGAAGCATTTTTGGGCTTAACTTGCAAGATCAAAGTTGTAGAGAATTCAATTTCCTTAAAAATGAGCTTTGAGTGGAGACTTGGTGATGAAGTATGTGAAAGTTATAGCTGGTCAAAGTTCAGTTGACTTTTACTGAGGAAACCCTAATTTAGAAACTCCTGATTATTGATGATCTGGAATCTCCTTGATGAATCATGATCAAACCTTGATCAAATGATGAATTTTACTTCATATACTTGATGTTGGCAAAAAATCATGAAGTTTGACTTTGGTTTGACCACAGTTGACCTCAGTTTGACTTTTTAACTGCATTGACTGATTTTGACTTATCTGATCATCTGACTGAGCAAACTTTTGAGAAAAGTCTTGAAACTTGTCATGGGGGTTCTTACACACATATAAGATGTTATGAAGCTCACTTGAAGTCTTGGAAATCCATTTAGCCTGATTAAAGTCAAAACCCTAGTTTTGGATGCACTGCTTAGGAGGTGCATTGTTTGAGGGAATTGTCAACTCTTTTGACCAATTGTGAACTTTGTGAACCTTGTGAACCACCATAAAATGTCTTGTGAACCTCATGGGAGGTATTGTGAAGCTTGTGAACCTTGTGAACCTCATAAAGTGACTTTGTAGTCCTCATGAACCTCATGAAAGGTTATGTGAACATTGTGAATCTTGTGAACCTTGTGAACCTTCCAGAAGTAACTTGTAGACTTCATGAACCTCATGAAAGGTCTTGTAAATGTTGAGAAGCTTGTGAACCTTGTGAACCTTCAAGAAGTGACTTGTAGACTTCATGAACCTCAAGAAAGGTATTGAAAGCATTGTGGAACTTGTGAACCTTGTGAACCTTCATAAAGTAACTTGTAGACTTCATGAACCTCATGAAAGGTCTTGTAAGTGTTGGGAACTTGTGAACCTTGTGAAACTTCTTAGAACACAAAGTCTTGTATTGTGAGGGAAAATTTTGGGGTACAACAGCTGCCCCTGTTCAATTTTCTGAAACCTGAGGGGTTAGATTGGTATATTTGCCAGTCGTGACCTGGAAGGTTGAAGGGGATTGAACACAAAAGCCCAAAAATTTGCACTCACCAGTGCATGGCTAGTTGAATATGATTGAGTGGGCTTAAAGATGCCACTTGGAAGAACTGGGGAGGGGCTTAGAGATGCCATCTAAGGTGTCAGAACATGATGATGCCTTTATGTTGATACTGGATATCAGTACTAGGTCTTTGTATAGGCCGTCTCTGAATCATTTATACAACATGATTTGAGTTGGAAATATTTTGGATTAGGGAATGGATCTTTGTACAGACCATTTGCCTATTCTCCAAGGGCCAAAAGAACGTCAGGATTTGTTCTTAAGGATCAAAAGAACGTCAGGATTTGTTCCTCTGAAAAATGTCTTGAACAAAGGGTCAAAAGAGCGTCAGGATTTGCTCTTAGAGATCAAAGGAACGTCAGGATTTGTTCCTCTGAAAAAATGTCTTGAACAAGGGGCCAAAAGAGCGTCAGGATTAGCTCTTCTGAAAGATGTCTTGAACAATGGGTTAAAAGAGCGTCAGGATTTGCTCTTAATGATCAAAAGAACGTCAGGATTTGTTCTTCTGAAATACGTCTTGGAGGATGAAGCAGTCCAGAAGTAATGATGATTGCTGTTAAGAGGATGGAGCAATCTTGAGGTAATGATATGATTTCAGGAGGATGAAGCAATCCTGATGTATAAAAAGCTGTCAGGAGGATGGAGCAATCCTGAGGTAATAATATGATATGCTTTCAGGAGACTGGAGTAATCCTGATGTAACAGCATGTCTTCAGGAGGATTGAGCAGTCCTGATGAGATTATAAGCTTTCAGGAGGATAGAGCAGTCCTGATGATCATAAGTTTGTTTGTTGGATAATTAACCTAAAAACAAAATAGCATTCTGTATGATAGTATTAGTTTATTCATTATGTATGCATGTATAATATGATGCACTTAGGTAATGTACTATGTATGTTATGGTATGGTGTAAATGATGTATGTATGATATGATACTGCCGGAAGTGTCTGGATATCTTCGTATAACAACTGCTGGCCAGGGAAAATAAATCCCAATTCGTTGTTGAAGAATACATTATACATAACCTTCCATATGCTGAGGATGGCAAGGTATAGATAACCTCCCGGATGCTGGGGATAATAAGGTATGTATCACCTCCCGTATGCTGGGGATAGTAAGGTATTCATAACCTTCGTCTTCGTTTGATGGTAGGGCAGATATAACTTCCCGTCTTCGTTCGTCGTACCCTTATTGGAAAGTAAATTCCTGAATATCCATATGAGGATAAAAGAGATGGATATAAATTCCAGGGGAGATAAGACTTTATGAAGATGGATTTGTCCTACTGAGGGTTTGTAGCTGTCTTGTAGAGATGAACCGGCGAAGCTTCGTTGAAATCCTTCCCTCGTTCGTCCTTAGTAAATACTATTACTGCATTTTCATGCATTTCTGGTAAACATCAATCATATTAAGCATTCATGCATTTTTGGTAAACATTAATCATATTCAAAAACATACATACATTCAAACACAATCAATGGACGTTTCGCTTATGTAAATAGGGTAAAAGTAAATCTGGATTCAAAAGATGGAATTTATTTATATCAAAAAGTGACCCATACACGGGTAAGTTTGTACAAGGAGGCATAAACCCTAGTAAGAGGATTTTGTCATAAAGTTTTTACAAAACAAAGAGAATCAACTATGTGAGAAATAATCCCATTGAGTTTCAATTCTACTATTGCCATTATCTTCAAGTATCTCATCTTCTGCTGTTGAGACGGAAACGATTGGATTGAGCTTTATCTGTTCGAGCTTGAGTAAGTAGTACAACTGGTTGCAGTTTCATGGGTGATCCAAACGAGACATAGTCATACGCTTTAGTCCCTAACTTTTGCCTGGATTGCCCTTTCAGGTTTTCAATCCACCGGGATACCCTTTTTTGCCCAAGCCGCCTTTTCAGGTTTTCAACTTGCCGGGTGTACATCTTTTTATATATATCCCTAATTTTTGCCCAAACCCTTTTGGTTTGCCGGGATGCCCTTATTTTTGCCTAGGCCTGTCAACCTAGCGGGTCTCTTTTTATGCGTAGTATTTTTTAACTATGTCTGCGTTTACAGGCTGTGGGAAGTCTTCACCATCCATTGTAGTCAGTATCATGGCACCTCCTGAGAACATTGTCTTGACTACAAATGGTCCTTCATATGTTGGAGTCCACTTGCCCCTAGGATCACCCTGTGGTAATATGATACGCTTGATTACCAAGTCACCAGCCTGATATACCTTTGGCTTAACCTTCTTGTTAAAAGCTTTGATCATCCGTTTCTGGTACATCTGGCCATGACAAACTGCTGCTAACTGTTGCACCCCAAAATTTGCCCTCACAATACAAGACTTTGTGTGCTAAGAAGGTTCACAAAGTTCACAAGTTTTTCAATGCTTATATAACCTTTCATGAGGTTCATGAAGTCCATAAGTTGCTTCTTGAAGGTTCACAAGGTTCACAAGTTCCATAATGCTTTCAACACCTTTCATGAGGTTCATGAAGTCCACAAGTTACTTCTTGAAGGTTCACAAGGTTCACAAGACTCACAATGATTACAAAGCTCTCCTGAGGTTCATGAGGTCTATAAAGCCACTTCATGAGGTTCACAAGGTTCACAAGCTTCACAATACCTCCCATGAGGATCACAAGACACTTTATGAAGATTCACAAGGTTCACAAAGTTCACAATTGGTCAAAGGAGTTGACAATTCCCTCAGACAATGCACCTCCTAAGCAGTGCATCCAAAACTAGGGTTTTGACTTTAATCAAGCTAAATGGACCTCCAAGACTTCAAGTGAGCTTAATAACATCTTATATGTGTATAAGAACCCCCATGTCAAGTTTCAAGGCTTTTCTCAAAAGTTTGCCCAGTCAGATGATCAGATAAGTCAAAATCAGTCAATGCAGTTAAAAAGTCAAACTGAGGTCAACTGGGGTCAAACCAAAGTCAAACTTCATGATTTTTTGCCAACATCAATTATATGAAGTAAAATTCATCATTTGATCAAGGGTTGATCATGATTCATCAAGGAGATTCCAGATCATCAATAATCAGGAGTTTCTAAATTAGGGTTTCCTTAGTAAAAGTCAACTGAACTTTGACCAGCCATAACTTTCACATACTTCATCACCAAGTCTCCATCCAAAGCTCATTTTGAAGGAAATTGAATTCTATACAACTTTGATGTTGAGGATTAAGCCCAAAAATGTTTCATTTGAAAGATATGATCTAAGACATTATAGGTCATTTCAAAAGTCAACAAAAAGTCAACAACTTCAAAAGGGCATAACTTGAGATTGGTAAATGATATGGACCTGAAACCAATGGGGTTGTTTAGAGGACTCTTCAAGCTTTCTAAAAAGTCCAAGAACACCCTCATACCTTTAAAATTGAGGGAGATGTGACCTTGCAAAGTTGGGCAATTTTGTGATGGTTTATGTTGAAAATGGAGGCTTAAAAGTATTTCTTTCCAAATGGGCTGCCCAAGTCATGACCCAATCCATACACAAACACTATGCACGACCCAAACCACTTAAAATCTGATTTTTATTATTTTTATTTTTATTTATTTTGATTTAAATCATTAAAAATCATTTTAAATATAAATAAAATATAAAAATTAAAGATTTTATTTGGATAATGTTTCTAGAATTTCATAATTGGTGATTTGAATCAAAGAGGAATGAAATCATGTGATCTCTCCCAAAAAAGCAAGCATTCAAGAGCAAATATTTGACTTTTAACACTTGATCAATTTCAATCTTTTTTGGATCAAATATCCACACAACCCATCCATGTTTCTGACCTAAATCACTCCCACATATATACTAAGCATAACCCTAGTCCTCATTGACGAAATTGAGCAGCCTAAAGGTAAGATCAAAAACACAAAAATCCTTCCAAAAGTCACATTCGGGTTTTCAAATTCAGGGCATTGCAAGGTATTTTGAAGACATAGCAAGCTTCCTTGGACTCTTCTGATCATAAATCATCATCCATATGCATCTCATACGCACCCAATTGCTCAACCCGAATTCATCTTGACCTTGAATATATTTTTTTCGAATCCATTGATTTGTTATGTTTAAATTGTTTTTGATTGTCTAATGATGTTCATGATGTTGTGTGGATTGATTCTGGGCAGGAAAACTCAAGAACCAGTGCTTAATTCGTGAGATGCCATTTTTAGGGTTTTGACCTAGGTTTGGGGATCTTCGATTAGATGAACATAAATTAATTTTAAAGACATAGAATTGATCGTGTGAATGTTTGGATCATGATGCTGGTTTCAATTTTGCAAAATCTTACAGTTTGGTTGCTTGTTGATGATTATAGGTTCTGCTGGGAATATTTGTTTCGCAGGAAAACTTGTAACTATTTTCGCAGGAAAAACTGTAGGTTTCAAGGAAGAAGAAGGTCATCTCCCGCGCGTTCGCAAATTCAAATTATTGTTAATTTATTTTATTATTGTTCTGTTGTTTGTAATCACACGCGCATGTGTGTCCTGGTGGTTAGGCTGAAGCGTATTTGCTACAAAGGCCCTGGTTCGATTCTTGGCCATGGCATTGTTTTTTGTTTTATTTTTCAGGATAAAGGAAGATTCAATATATTATGAATCATGGTCAACAAACTAACAGTTGGGCTCTTCCAGCCGGGTGGTGAGGTGCGCGTTTGTGAATATAAAGGTCCTGGGATCAAATCCCACCCCAGGCCTTTTGTTCATTTATTTTTCTGGATTTTCAAGGGCAAGGCACAAAAACAACTATGCACCAATCTTTATCACCTGCGTGTGGGCTAGCCTGATGGTCATTATTGTTGTTGGTAAACATGAGGTCTTGGGATCAAATCCCACCAGGTTCCTTTTCTTTTCCTTTCTTTTTTTTTTCTTTTTTTTTTTCTAGTTTAATTCAATTGGTTTAAATAATTAACATATTATTATTTATATTATAAAATATGTATATATATTATGTAGTCTAATTACTCTTAAAATAATTTTCTAAAAAAATATAAAACTCTTGATTTTTTTTTATTTTGTATAGTTTTATATTAATTAAGATAACTTTATATGATTATTAAAAAATAAATTTTTGTATATAAGTTAACCCTAATTTTCACAAATCCTAAAAAATAAAACCCTAATTTTATAAAACTCTAAAAATATTTTTTTTAAATACAAATCTAATTCTATTTCTTTGTAATTTTATTTTCTAATTATAATGTACATTTGTTTAGTATGATTCATGTAAATAATAAAAATATAATTAAAAATTGTTTCTACCATCTAAAATATAAATATATTCCATATTATTAAAAATTAAATTTTTGTAAATATACTTATAATTTATTTTTCTCTTTATATATTAAGTAAATACTTTTTATAACTTTTGTTTAGAAAATAATTGAATTCATAATAATTAAGTTTTGTGGTTATAATATATTTAAAAAAATAATTTAATAATTTGTAAATTAAAATAATTGTATGTTCATGTTTGTTTTATCTAAATATAATTTGTTCATATTAAAACTTGTTAATTCCTTATCCTTATAATATTTTAACTTTTATTATTCTTATTACTAACCATTTTATTTTGTTAATTTTACATTAATTATTATGCTTATTATTTTACTAACTTTATAATTTATTATTATTTATTAACCCTTCTTATTTTATTACTAATTATTTTTATTGCTTATCATTAACCCCTTTATCTTTTATTATTTATTGCTTATTTATACTTTACTTATTTTTATTTAATTATTTTGCTTATTATTTTTATTATAATTTTGTAATTGTTTCCCGGTTGTAATGTTGTAATTATTTTAATTATTTTTGCTATGGTTAGTAATTAGGGAGTGCAAAACATGTATGTTTTTTTAAAATTAATTCTAGATCACTTTTTAATCAAAGATAATTAAAATAAATACTTCACACACGTAAGTCGATTTTAATCGCTGGCTCACTTTCTAAGGATATCCCTCAGGTTGCCTATGAATAATGGTTAAGTGGGGTGTATAAAGCAAGTCCTTCAAAAGATAAATCATCAAAGTCCCTTATGGTTGCCTATACGAATCGAGTCCCTTCGAAATAAATGATGATAGTCCCTTCCTTATGCTTATTACACCCCACAACGGCCTTCAAAAATCAAATTGTCCCTCACATGTCCCTTAACATCCAAAGTAAGGACTACCTACTCCATTATAGTAGGGATAGTCTTACTAAGGAAAGGAAAAAGAACAAGAAAGACTTTAAATTCTAGGGTAGGTTCCTCTTATGTACTTGCTCACTTCAAAAATTTTTCAAACTTAAACAAATTTCAAACAAATTTTCAAACAAGTTTCTTACACATCCGTACATGGATTATTATTAAACTATTCTGAAAATTTTTCTATTCACACACTACACTTTCAAAACAATTTAAAGTGAGCTTAAGTACCTAAGAGCCCATGGATAACCATGGATGAAAAGGATGCTAATACCTTCCCTTTTCATAACCTACCCCCCGGACCCAAAATATTCTCTAAGGTCTTTCCTGTTCTTTTATACCCTTTCCTTATGGATAAAATAAAAGTCGGTGGCGACTCTTGCTATCCGCAACATAACTTAAAGTCAGTTCTCCCACCGTGTTACAGAACTGGCGACTCTGCTGGGGACCTATTTTAAGAGGGGTACCCTTAGGAATTAAGATCACTTTGAATTGCTTGCCTTGTTTGATTTATATTACTTGTTGGGATGCTCTTATGTGTGAAAGGTCCTAACCCGGATCTAGTGTACCTTAGGTAAATGGCAATAGACCAAGGAAACTGTACGACGTATATCGATACGGTTGATCTGGTGGCCATAGTTAGTGCGACTTCTTGGTTGGTGCTTATATTCCTTAAGTCAAGTTGAGGATAATATTGAGGCTGCCATATGTTGTCAATGCACTAACTAACTTTTAGAACCCTAGTTAACTCATCTTGGCCTTTAGAAAGTAGTGAGGTAACCGGCTTTGGTGCAGACTGAAGTTGGTTGACACTCGATACTACACTCATTGAGATCTTAAACTTGGAGGGTTTTGGTTGGCAAGTAAGTTGCCTTCTGATCAACCACCCTTGTGAAGGATCAATGATATTGAGATCCCTTAGAACCTGGTTACTTTTGTAGGACAGGATGAACCATCTAACTTCAGGGGAGGGTACTTACCTTTGAACCTCATGCAAGCCTTTAAACCTAGGGCTATGGTGTGACTTGTTTGTGTGTGCCACATGTTTGTGATTGAGCATAACATCATGACATCATCATGCATCATGAGCATGCCATTTTCCCTAACCATTTCAAGGACCAAGGGATTTATCTTTGTTCTTTGTTGCAGGTCATGGCTTCTGCTCGTAGAAACACCATCAGGATCAACTTTGTAGGGATACCTCCTAAGCTTAAAGAGTTGGTTTCTCAAATGCATGATCACTCCCGATTCAACAAGAGACATGGTCATCTATTGGATCTGGTCACTTCAGGGTTCAGTGAAGATATGATGAGTGTCCTGTTTCAGTTCTTTGACCCTAAGCACCACTGCTTTACATTCCCTGACTATCAGTTGGTCCCTACCATGGAGGAGTTCTCTAAGCTTCTGGGTATACCTGTTCTTGATCAAAGACCCTTCACAGGTTTGGAGAAGGAACTTAAACCTGAGGTTATTGCTGCAGCTCTACATCTGAAGAAGTCTGACATTGTTCTAGAAACGAGAAGTGGAGTCAAGGGTATTCTTGCTAAGGTATTAGTGGATAAAGCTCAAATGTTCTTGAAGGCCATGAGCTATGATGCTTTTGAGGATATCTTAGCCTTACTGATATATGGCTTAGTATTGTTCCCCAATCCAGATCAGTTCATAGATGTTCATGCCATCAACATTTTCCTGAGTCACAATCCAGTACCTACATTGCTTGGAGACATCCTTCATTCTCTTCATACCCGTACTACAAGGGCAAGAGGAACTTTGATGTGCTGCATACCTTTACTTTCTAGGTGGTTTATTTCTCACCTTCCTCGCTCAGTAATGAAGAATGAGCAAGGATTCAGATGGTCCAAGAGGATCATGTCACTTTCTCACTCAGATATTCATTGGTGCTCCAGATCTATGGAGAATGTCACTATCATTGACCGTTGTGGGGAGTTTCCTAATGTGCCACTTCTAGGCATAAGAGGAGGCATCACCTACAACCCTTCACTAGCTTTACGACAGTTTGGTTACGCTCGGAGTGATGGTCCACATGACATGTTAATCCAGGGCATTGTGTTTGACTACGACAACGATCTTCAAGGTTACCGTCAGAGATTCATACGAGCTTGGGGAAAAGTAAACAGGGTTGACAGCAAGACACTGGAGCCTAAGTACACTATTCCTATGGAGGCTTATCTCAGATGGGTACGATCTCGTGCTCAGACACTCATGATGCCATATCCTGCCATCCTACCAGTTACCATGGAACCTGTTGCTGAAGGAGACACAGCTTATACCATCCTTCACCCAGACATGCCTACTGATATGGAAGACTTGCAGAGATCATGGATCCAACTGAAGGAGCAAAGGGATACTTTCGAGGCTCATTACAAAGCAAGCCAAGCAAGAATCCTAGAGCTCACAAAGCAACTTCACGAGGAACGAAACCTCAACTCATACCTCAACACAAAGAGGAAACGTCCATGGGAGACTTAGAACCCCATCTTTTGTACTTATTTCACTTTCATTTTTGTAAGCCTAAAAGGCAAAACAAGTTATTACTAATAAAAAGTTACTTTCTTGTTTGTTTAAGCAAATTTAAATCCTGCGGTCCTTGAAAACATTGCATATGCATTCCCATATCATTTCATTGCATCACAGGTTTATAATTGTGCACAGGTTTCTCATCTTCTCGCTGTTTATTTCAGCAATGGCTCTTGAACAATCAGTTAAGGATCTTCAGGCACAGAATACACAGTTCCAAGAATTGATCCTGAACCTGACCAAGGGGCAGGATGAATTGAAGACACTGCTGGCTAAGAAGAAGAATCCTGAGGACAACAAGGATGATCAGCTACAAGCTGAGATGACAGGAATGAGGGCCCAGATGAATGACCAGGTGGCTCTTATTCAAAAATTAGCTCAGGGGCAAGAAGAGTTAAGAACCTTTCTCCACAAACTTCAAAGTAATGGAGTCAGGAATCTAATTGTCGGTCAACCTCCGTTAAAATAAGCTGATTTGGTTGAAAGGAGGATGAGGATAAAAGAGGGTAAGAGACAGGTTGCCATTGATTGTTCTTCCATTAAAGAAGAAAGATCTGATAAGGTTAATCCACCTCAACACCAGAAAGGTAGAAGGCAGTTTATCAAGTTCAGCACTCCAATGTCACAAGTTTTGCAATGTCTGTTGGAGATGAAGTTGATTTCCTTGGAAAATCCTCCTCAAAATCCTAAAACTTCCTCTCCTCGCTATAATCCCAAGGCAAGGTGTGAGTACCACTCCAACAGCCCTGGACATGATACTAATAGCTGTTGGGCATTGAAGGAAAAGATCCAAGACCTGATTGACGAAGGAATCCTAGAGGTTACTCCAGAGGGTCAAGTTGAGTTCTACTATCATCCAGCAAACACCGAAGCTGCAAGACAAGTTGCCCAAGTTTGCAAGAAAGAAAGCCTACCTGTCCCTGTTGAGATATGGGGCACCTTGGGACATCCAAGTGGAAAATTTGATTTCATGGTGAAGTATACCGCTCCTCAAAGTTCACAGATTGCAATTGAAGACATTCAGCCAACTGGATGGGACAACATTTGAATTTTCATTTGTAATTTCTTTTATTTGTTTGAACACTTACTATTATGTTAAACTTTTGTTTTCATTAATGCATTGCATATGTTTGTCTTGAATTAATCCATTCGTTCCACTATATTTTGAATTATGCTTCTTATTTCTATCTTGTGATATTTAACTCCTGATAAAGCTATAAGCCTGTAGAGGGAGGATGACGAAAACAATACCATAATCTTATGCAGTATGCTTTTGAACAGACTATGCTGACGATGTACAGGCATTGTTTCAATTCCTAAACAGTGGAGATATAAGGAAGTTAATCCCTAGTCAACCCTTTTTGAGCCTATGAAGTAGGAGTTTTTATTCTCGCACAAATTAAAACCCTTATTCATAACCTGGGGCAGGGTAGTTACTCAGTTAACTCAAAAATGCCAATTATCTGTGTTGTACACAACTAATGATGGTTCTCTGTAATCATGAAACCTGACAGTCAATATCCAGCAAAGGAACAATTCACTAGGTCAAAACCTATGAAGGAGACTTAGTAAAACATTAAGACATCCCACTGACTGTAATCTTGAAATAAGCAGTTCAGGCAAAAAGAAGGGATAATAAAGTCAAAAAAAAAAAAAAAAAAAAAGAGGTCACTATGAATCCTCAACAAAGAAAGATGACTGAAGGTTCAAATAAACTTTTGGTTGCCAAACCATCACAAAATATCAATGTTACAATACCACACTTCTGTGAAATCTCAATGCATAAGTTAACTGAGCATAGGACTGAAGAACATCATGGAGATTGGGTTGGGTACAAATAAAATTTGAGCCTTTATCCTTTGTTTCTTAAACCGTGAACCAGGCCACGTTATAACCCTTTAAAAGTCCTAACTGAAGCATGGTTAGTTCGAAAGCGTACTGCTACAAAAGGTATCCTGACTCCTTTAGGGCTTGTCATAAAATTTGAGTTAATATCGCAGTTTTCAAAAAAAAAAAATAAAAAAAAAAATAAACAGTTTTTCAAAAAAAATTGTTTTCAAGACAGACATAAGCATTGCATTTTTGAATATATATTGTTTGCATATACCTTAATGTTTGACAAATGGAGAAGCTTACAGGATGAATGTTCAAATGAACTAAGGTCCTTCCGATAAGCAAAGTTGCTTCCTGGATCAAAGTCCATGTATATAAAGGGGCATAGCCACTGTTTCCCAATCCATGGGCATTCCAAGTTACTGTTCAGATCATTCAGGGCAATCAGTTCCAGATCCAACAGTACTTAATGACCAGGGGCAGTTCTTCTCATATCTTTGAAGTGCCAAGGGTAACATTACAGAATTCATAATGCCAGGGGCATGGTCGTTGTTTCCTAATCAAGGGGGCATTCTAAGTTACTGTTCAGATCATTCAGGGCAATCAGTTCCAGATCCAACAGTGCTTAATGGCCAGGGGCAGTTTTTCTCATATATTTGAATTACCAAGTGTGACATTACAAAGTTCACAATGCCAGGGGCATATGCTTATGGGGCATTCTACTTGTTTCTTTTGAGATGACTCATTACAGATACTTCCATTATGGGACAATTCATCCTCAACCAAGGGGCAATACTTTCTTTTCAAATATAGTATCCGGAGAGCACATGGTCTATTACAACTTGAAGACCCAGTCCTCTACCTTGATTTGGGATTCTCAGCAGAGGCTATGGTGGAAATTAATTGTCTACGCCAGTAGTATCAGATGGTGTCAGTATCATGTCTTCAGATCCAGCTATGAGGATCTCTGGGAAGGTATTCAGGAAAGTTATGGGTTTCAGGAGCTCTAAATCCAATTAGTGATACACTCTCGAAGTTGAGACGATTCTGTTTTCAAGTTCAGCTTTACTTTTCCCTTCTGAATCCAGATTTACTTTTACCCTATTTTGCATAAGCGGAACGTCCATTGGTTATGTATGCTCTTAATATGATTAATGTTTACCAGAAATGCACGAAAATGCAGTAATAGTATTTACTAAGGACGAACGAGGGAAGGATTTCAACGAAGCTTCGCCGGTTCACCCTTACAAAATAGTTACAAATCCCTCAGTAGGGCAAATCCATCTTCATAAAGTTCCATCTCCCCTGGAATTTATATCCATCTCTTTTATCCTCATACGGATATACGGGAACTTACTTTCCTATAAGGGTACGAAGAACGAAGACGGGATGTTATACTTGTCCTATTATCAAACGAAGACGAAGGTTATATATACCTTTGCTATCCCCAGCATACGGGAAGTTATCTATATCTTGTTATCCCCAGCATACGGGAGGTTATCTATACCCTGTTATCCCCAGCAGACGGAGAGTTATATATTCCTCAGCAACGAATCGGGATTTATTTTCCCTGGCCAGCAGTTATTATACGAAGATATCCAGACGCTTCCGGCAGTATCATATCATACATACATCATTTACATCATACCATAACATACATATCCATATACATAATACATTACCTAAGTGCATCCTATCATACATGCATACATAAAGCATAAACTAATATCATTATACAAAAGCTACCTTGTTTCAGGTTAATTATCCAACAAACAAATTTATGAGCTCCAGGACTGCTTTATTGTCACCTCAGGGTTACTTTATCCTCCTGATAACTTCTCATTACTTCAAGACTGCTTTAGAGTTATCATTATTGATTGCTCTATCCTCCTGAAGCCATTACTTCAAGACTGCTTTAGAGTTATCATTATTGATTGCTCTATCCTCCTGAAGCCATTACTTCAAGACTGCTTTAGAGTTATCATTATTGATTGCTCTATCCTCCTGAAGCCATTACTTCAAGACTGCTTTAGAGTTATCATTATTGATTGCTCTATCCTCCTGAAGCCATTACTTCAAGACTGCTTTAGAGTTATCATTATTGATTGCTCTATCCTCCTGAAGACGTATCACATTAGTATTTCAAGACTGCTTTAGAGTTATCATTATTGATTGCTCTATCCTCCTGAAGCCATTACTTCAAGACTGCTTTAGAGTTATCATTATTGATTGCTCTATCCTCCTGAAGCCATTACTTCAAGACTGCTTTAGAGTTATCATTATTGATTGCTCTATCCTCCTGAAGCCATTACTTCAAGACTGCTTTAGAGTTATCATTATTGATTGCTCTATCCTCCTGAAGCCATTACTTCAAGACTGCTTTAGAGTTATCATTATTGATTGCTCTATCCTCCTGAAGACGTATCACATTAGTATTTCAAGACTGCTTTAGAGCTATCCATTGCTCTATCCTCCTGAAATCATTACTTCAAGACTGCTTTAGAGTTATCATTATTGACTGCTCTATCCTCCTGAAGACGTATCACATTAGTATTTCAAGACTGCTTTAGAGCTATACATTGCTCTATCCTCCTGAAATCATTACTTCAAGACTGCTTTAGAGTTATCATTATTGATTGCTCTATCCTCCTGAAGCCATTACTTCAAGACTGCTTTAGAGTTATCATTATTGACTGCTCTATCCTCCTGAAGACGTATCACATTAGTATTTCAAGACTGCTTTAGAGCTATCCATTGCTCTATCCTCCTGAAATTATTACTTCAAGACTGCTTTAGAGTTATCATTATTGATATCTCTATTCTCCTGAAGCCATTACTTCAAGACTGCTTTAGAGTTATCATTATTGATTGCTCTATCCTCCTGAAGCCATTACTTCAAGACTGCTTTAGAGTTATCATTATTGATTGCTCTATCCTCCTGAAGACGTATCACATTAGTATTTCAAGACTGCTTTAGAGCTATCCATTGCTCTATCCTCCTGAAATCATTACTTCAAGACTGCTTTAGAGTTATCATTATTGATTGCTCTATCCTCCTGAAGACGTATCACATTAGTATTTCAAGACTGCTTTAGAGCTATACATTGCTCTATCCTCCTGAAATCATTACTTCAAGACTGCTTTAGAGTTATCATTGCTCTATCCTCCTGAAATCATATTATTACTTCAAGGCTGCTTTAGGGTTATCATTATTGATTGCTCTATCCTCGTGAAGACATGCTGTTACATCAGTATTACTCCAGTATCCTGAAAGCATATCATCAATACCTCAGGACTGCTCCAGACTCCTGACAGTTTTCATTATACCTCCATATTTTGGACTGCTTTATCTTCCAAGAAATATATCTGAGGAACTTTCCCCTAGTGGCATCTTTAAGCCCGCTCAATCATATTCAACTGTATCACTCTAATGCACTGGTGAGTGCAAATTTTTGGGCTTTTGTGTTCAATCCCCTTCAACCTTCCAGGTCACGACTGGCAAATATACCAATCTAACCCCTCAGGTTTCAGAAAATTGAACAGGGGCAGCTGTTGCACCCCAAAATTTGCCCTCACAATACAAGACTTTGTGTGCTAAGAAGGTTCACAAAGTTCACAAGTTTTTCAATGCTTATATAACCTTTCATGAGGTTCATGAAGTCCATAAGTTGCTTCTTGAAGGTTCACAAGGTTCACAAGTTCCATAATGCTTTCAACACCTTTCATGAGGTTCATGAAGTCCACAAGTTACTTCTTGAAGGTTCACAAGGTTCACAAGACTCACAATGATTACAAAGCTCTCCTGAGGTTCATGAGGTCTATAAAGCCACTTCATGAGGTTCACAAGGTTCACAAGCTTCACAATACCTCCCATGAGGATCACAAGACACTTTATGAAGATTCACAAGGTTCACAAAGTTCACAATTGGTCAAAGGAGTTGACAATTCCCTCAGACAATGCACCTCCTAAGCAGTGCATCCAAAACTAGGGTTTTGACTTTAATCAAGCTAAATGGACCTCCAAGACTTCAAGTGAGCTTAATAACATCTTATATGTGTATAAGAACCCCCATGTCAAGTTTCAAGGCTTTTCTCAAAAGTTTGCCCAGTCAGATGATCAGATAAGTCAAAATCAGTCAATGCAGTTAAAAAGTCAAACTGAGGTCAACTGGGGTCAAACCAAAGTCAAACTTCATGATTTTTTGCCAACATCAATTATATGAAGTAAAATTCATCATTTGATCAAGGGTTGATCATGATTCATCAAGGAGATTCCAGATCATCAATAATCAGGAGTTTCTAAATTAGGGTTTCCTTAGTAAAAGTCAACTGAACTTTGACCAGCCATAACTTTCACATACTTCATCACCAAGTCTCCATCCAAAGCTCATTTTGAAGGAAATTGAATTCTATACAACTTTGATGTTGAGGATTAAGCCCAAAAATGTTTCATTTGAAAGATATGATCTAAGACATTATAGGTCATTTCAAAAGTCAACAAAAAGTCAACAACTTCAAAAGGGCATAACTTGAGATTGGTAAATGATATGGACCTGAAACCAATGGGGTTGTTTAGAGGACTCTTCAAGCTTTCTAAAAAGTCCAAGAACACCCTCATACCTTTAAAATTGAGGGAGATGTGACCTTGCAAAGTTGGGCAATTTTGTGATGGTTTATGTTGAAAATGGAGGCTTAAAAGTATTTCTTTCCAAATGGGCTGCCCAAGTCATGACCCAATCCATACACAAACACTATGCACGACCCAAACCACTTAAAATCTGATTTTTATTATTTTTATTTTTATTTATTTTGATTTAAATCATTAAAAATCATTTTAAATATAAATAAAATATAAAAATTAAAGATTTTATTTGGATAATGTTTCTAGAATTTCATAATTGGTGATTTGAATCAAAGAGGAATGAAATCATGTGATCTCTCCCAAAAAAGCAAGCATTCAAGAGCAAATATTTGACTTTTAACACTTGATCAATTTCAATCTTTTTTGGATCAAATATCCACACAACCCATCCATGTTTCTGACCTAAATCACTCCCACATATATACTAAGCATAACCCTAGTCCTCATTGACGAAATTGAGCAGCCTAAAGGTAAGATCAAAAACACAAAAATCCTTCCAAAAGTCACATTCGGGTTTTCAAATTCAGGGCATTGCAAGGTATTTTGAAGACATAGCAAGCTTCCTTGGACTCTTCTGATCATAAATCATCATCCATATGCATCTCATACGCACCCAATTGCTCAACCCGAATTCATCTTGACCTTGAATATATTTTTTTCGAATCCATTGATTTGTTATGTTTAAATTGTTTTTGATTGTCTAATGATGTTCATGATGTTGTGTGGATTGATTCTGGGCAGGAAAACTCAAGAACCAGTGCTTAATTCGTGAGATGCCATTTTTAGGGTTTTGACCTAGGTTTGGGGATCTTCGATTAGATGAACATAAATTAATTTTAAAGACATAGAATTGATCGTGTGAATGTTTGGATCATGATGCTGGTTTCAATTTTGCAAAATCTTACAGTTTGGTTGCTTGTTGATGATTATAGGTTCTGCTGGGAATATTTGTTTCGCAGGAAAACTTGTAACTATTTTCGCAGGAAAAACTGTAGGTTTCAAGGAAGAAGAAGGTCATCTCCCGCGCGTTCGCAAATTCAAATTATTGTTAATTTATTTTATTATTGTTCTGTTGTTTGTAATCACACGCGCATGTGTGTCCTGGTGGTTAGGCTGAAGCGTATTTGCTACAAAGGCCCTGGTTCGATTCTTGGCCATGGCATTGTTTTTTGTTTTATTTTTCAGGATAAAGGAAGATTCAATATATTATGAATCATGGTCAACAAACTAACAGTTGGGCTCTTCCAGCCGGGTGGTGAGGTGCGCGTTTGTGAATATAAAGGTCCTGGGATCAAATCCCACCCCAGGCCTTTTGTTCATTTATTTTTCTGGATTTTCAAGGGCAAGGCACAAAAACAACTATGCACCAATCTTTATCACCTGCGTGTGGGCTAGCCTGATGGTCATTATTGTTGTTGGTAAACATGAGGTCTTGGGATCAAATCCCACCAGGTTCCTTTTCTTTTCCTTTCTTTTATTTTTCTTTTTTTTTCTAGTTTAATTCAATTGGTTTAAATAATTAACATATTATTATTTATATTATAAAATATGTATATATATTATGTAGTCTAATTACTCTTAAAATAATTTTCTAAAAAAATATAAAACTCTTGATTTTTTTTTATTTTGTATAGTTTTATATTAATTAAGATAACTTTATATGATTATTAAAAAATAAATTTTTGTATATAAGTTAACCCTAATTTTCACAAATCCTAAAAAATAAAACCCTAATTTTATAAAACTCTAAAAATATTTTTTTTAAATACAAATCTAATTCTATTTCTTTGTAATTTTATTTTCTAATTATAATGTACATTTGTTTAGTATGATTCATGTAAATAATAAAAATATAATTAAAAATTGTTTCTACCATCTAAAATATAAATATATTCCATATTATTAAAAATTAAATTTTTGTAAATATACTTATAATTTATTTTTCTCTTTATATATTAAGTAAATACTTTTTATAACTTTTGTTTAGAAAATAATTGAATTCATAATAATTAAGTTTTGTGGTTATAATATATTTAAAAAAATAATTTAATAATTTGTAAATTAAAATAATTGTATGTTCATGTTTGTTTTATCTAAATATAATTTGTTCATATTAAAACTTGTTAATTCCTTATCCTTATAATATTTTAACTTTTATTATTCTTATTACTAACCATTTTATTTTGTTAATTTTACATTAATTATTATGCTTATTATTTTACTAACTTTATAATTTTTTATTATTTATTAACCCTTCTTATTTTATTACTAATTATTTTTATTGCTTATCATTAACCCCTTTATCTTTTATTATTTATTGCTTATTTATACTTTACTTATTTTTATTTAATTATTTTGCTTATTATTTTTATTATAATTTTGTAATTGTTTCCCGGTTGTAATGTTGTAATTATTTTAATTATTTTTGCTATGGTTAGTAATTAGGGAGTGCAAAACATGTATGTTTTTTTAAAATTAATTCTAGATCACTTTTTAATCAAAGATAATTAAAATAAATACTTCACACACGTAAGTCGATTTTAATCGCCGTCTCACTTTCTAAGGATATCCCTCAGGTTGCCTATGAATAATGGTTAAGTGGGGTGTATAAAGCAAGTCCTTCAAAAGATAAATCATCAAAGTCCCTTATGGTTGCCTATACGAATCGAGTCCCTTCGAAATAAATGATGATAGTCCCTTCCTTATGCTTATTACACCCCACAACGGCCTTCAAAAATCAAATTGTCCCTCACATGTCCCTTAACATCCAAAGTAAGGACTACCTACTCCACTATAGTAGGGATAGTCTTACTAAGGAAAGGAAAAAGAACAAGAAAGACTTTAAATTCTAGGGTAGGTTCCTCTTATGTACTTGCTCACTTCAAAAATTTTTCAAACTTAAACAAATTTCAAACAAATTTTCAAACAAGTTTCTTACACATCCGTACATGGATTATTATTAAACTATTCTGAAAATTTTTCTATTCACACACTACACTTTCAAAACAATTTAAAGTGAGCTTAAGTACCTAAGAGCCCATGGATAACCATGGATGAAAAGGATGCTAATACCTTCCCTTTTCATAACCTACCCCCCGGACCCAAAATATTCTCTAAGGTCTTTCCTGTTCTTTTATACCCTTTCCTTATGGATAAAATAAAAGTCGGTGGCGACTCTTGCTATCCGCAACATAACTTAAAGTCAGTTCTCCCACCGTGTTACACTAACCTCTTCTCATCAATCAAATTTATCTGGTCAAGTCGAGTCTGAATCCACTCATCTTCATCCAATCCTGCATCCTTCATAATTCTCAAGGAGGGAATCTGAACTTCAATGGGCAGAACTGCTTCCATACCATAGACTAAGGAGAATGGGGTTGCCCCTGTTGAAGTACGTATTGTGGTACGATAACCATGAAGAGCAAATGGTAACATCTCATGCCAATCCTTGTAAGTAACAGTCATTTTCTGTACAATCTTCTTGATGTTCTTATTAGCAGCTTCAACTGCCCATTCATTTTTGGACGATACGGAGAAGAGTTATGATGCTTAATCTTGAACTGCGTGCAGAGATCAGTAATCATAGTGTTGTTCAGATTAGAGCCATTGTCAGTGATAATCTTTTCAGGGATGCCATACCTACATATGAGATTGTTCTTAATGAATCGAGCCACAACATTCTTGGTAACAGATGCAAACGAAGCTTCCTCTACCCACTTCGTGAAGTAATCAATAGCAACCAGGATGAAACGATGCCCATTAGAAGCAGTAGGCTTGATCTCACCAATCATATCAATGCCCCACATGGCAAAGGGCCAAGGAGCAGTCAACACATTCAAGGGTGATGGAGGTACATGGACTTTATCAGCATAAATTTGACACTTATGACAAGTTCGGGAGTGTTGATAGCAATCAGCTTCCATTGTAGACCAATAGTAACCTGCTCTCAATATCTTCTTTGACATAGTATGACCACTAGAATGAGTGCCAAAGATCCCATCATGCATGTCTTCCATAATCTCAATTGCTTCCTTCTTATCCACACAACGAAGCAAGGTTGAATCATGATTGCGCTTGTATAAAATGCCATTACTCAAAAAGAACTTAGCAGAAAACCTTCTCAGGAACTTCCTATCTTTGACAGATGCCCCTTCAGGGAACTCCTGAGATTCAAGATATCTTTTCACTTCATAGAACCAAGGCTTCTCCTCTGCCCCTTCTGTGTCAATCTCATTGCAGTATGCAGGCTTTTCAAATCTATCAATAGTAATCTTGGGAGCTTCATCATCCCAGCTGATCTCAAACATAGATGCCATGATAGCTAATGCATCTGCCAACTGATTCTCTCTTCGTGGAATATGTCCAAAGGTAATCTCTTTGAAATGTGGGATCAAAGACACACATGCTCTCTGTAAGGAATGAGGTTATCATGCTTGGTATCCCAATCTCCTTTAATCTGACTTACTACCAGGGCTGAATCTCCATACACATCAAGGAACTGAATCTTCATATCAATAGCAGCTTTAATACCCAGGATACATGCCTCATACTCAGCCATGTTATTGGTACAATGGAAACAAAGTCTGGCAGTAATCGGGGTATGACAACCTTCAGGGGAACTAATCACAACACCAACACCATTACCAAGTGCATTAGAGGCACCATCAAAAACCATAGTCCATCGGGATCCTTATTCAGGTCCGTCATATTGTCTAGGTTCTTTGGTAATAATCATAATATCTTCATCAGGGAACTCAAAATTCATTGACTGATAATCATCCACTGCTTGATGAGCCAAATGATCAGCAACAACACTTCCTTTAATGGCCTTCTGAGTAGTATACTGTATGTCATATTCTGTCAAGATCATTTGCCATCTTGCAATTCTTCCGGAGAGAGCAGGTTTCTCAAATATGTACTTGATTGGATCCATCTTTGAAATCAACAAGGTAGTATGGGTCAACATATACTGTCTTAGTCGGCGAGCAGCCCATGCCAAAGCGCAGCAAGTTTTCTCGAGCAGTGAGTATCTTGTTTCACAGTCGGTAAACTTTTTGCTAAGGTAGTATATTGCCTTCTCTTTTCGACCAGACTCGTCATGTTGCCCCAACACACACCCCATTGAATTATCTAACACTGTTAAGTACATAATCAAGGGTCTTCCATCAACTGGTGGCATCAAAATTGGAGGTTCTAGCAGATATCTCTTGATTTCATCAAAGGCAGTCTGGCACTCATCATTCCATTCCATCACCTGATCTTTCTTCAACAACTTGAAGATTGGCTCACAGATGGTAGTTAATTGGGAGATAAATCTTGCAATGTAGTTCAATCGTCCCAAGAAACCTCTAACCTCCTTCTCAGTACGGGGAGCTGGCATCTCTCGTATAGCTTTCACTTTTGCAGGATCCACTTCAATACCTTTTCCACTGACAATAAAACCCAGGAGCTTTCCCGATCTAACCCCGAAAGTACACTTGTTTGGGTTCAACCTCAACTTGTATTTCTTCAACCTCTCAAACAACTTGTGCAGATGATCAAGATGTTGTTCTTCATTCTGAGACCTGGCTATCATATCATCCACATATACCTCTATCTCATGATGAATCATATCATGAAACAAAGCCACCATAGCACGCTGATATGTTGCCCCTGCATTCTTCAAACCAAATGGCATCACCTTATAGCAAAAG
The DNA here is from genome assembly GCA_963966055.1 of Lathyrus aphaca. Taxonomy (NCBI): domain Eukaryota; kingdom Viridiplantae; phylum Streptophyta; class Magnoliopsida; order Fabales; family Fabaceae; genus Lathyrus; species Lathyrus aphaca. Next base: position 216,933,360 of record OZ014520.1, on the reverse strand, counting down.
GTGCCCCACTGTGTCACAAATGTTGTCTTCTCCATATCTTCAGGTGCCATCTTGATTTGATTGTAACCAGAGAAACCATCCATAAAAGAGAATACCTTATGCTGAGCAGTGTTGTCTACCAGAATATCAATATGAGGGAGTGGAAAGTCATCTTTGGGGCTAGCTTTGTTCAAATCCCTGTAGTCCACGCATATACGTACCTTACCATCTTTCTTAGGAACTGGTACCACATTTGCAACCCACTGAGGATAAGAAGTCACTGCTAAGAACCCTGCATTGAACTGTTTCATTACCTCTGCCTTGATCTTTTTTGACATTTCAGGACGCATACGACGAACTTTCTGCTTCTTCGGACGACAATCTTCTTTCACTGGCAAACGGTGAACCACAATGTCTGTATCCAACCCTGGTGTCGCTCCCGATAAGTGGGACCAGGCCCAGATAAAGGTACAGACGCGAACGGTCGGCGAGAGGGACAATGAGAACACACAGCCGTGAACTCACTGGAGATGAAAAGAGTCGCCAGCTAGGCATTTTTATCCCGAAGGAAAGGTAATGCTGCATAGACCTAGAAAGATATGGATAAGACGGTTGCGAACCAGAGAGACTGAGAAAGGGGGTTGGTTACAACCTGGGAAGGTATTAGCACCCAGATTGTCCGCCGTACTCGACGGGATCCACGCTTGAAAGATTTGTGTTTTAAAGGGGTAGTGTCAGTGCAATTTGTGTATAGAATAGCTGGAAAAGATGAAATGTACAGGTGTCAGTGTAAGAGAAAAGTGAAGTATATAAGTGAAGTGTCAGTGTAAGAACAGGAGTGAAATGCTCAAGATCATGAGGCTTAAAGAATGAGGCTAGAAGAGGGGGAATATACAGAGACTTTTGTTCGATAACTGTTAAGTTATGCCTACGTATCCTCTCGTGCAATGAGGAAGTCAGAACACCGTAGTTCGACCCAAAGAGACTGAAAGATGAATTGACTTGTGAACTGCTTACTTGCCTATGCTCAAGTGTATGATCTGTCTGGCACAGATGCTAACTGTCTTGCATTAGACGGAAGAAGCAAGTTCTCGTTTGTGAGTGAATGAGATGAGAAAAGAATCCCGAAGGAGACGATTATTGTTTGTTTTTGTGTTTTCAGCCTTTTATTGTTTTTGGATTTTGTCATAAGTTAATGAGTTTAAGTCTAAACCAATGGATTTAGTAAACTCATCACATCTTCCCTCTGATTAGGGGTAATGAGAATACCTTAAGTGTGAAGTCATATTCTCACACTTAATCACCTTTGGTGTAGGATTAAGATCATTAACCTGTCGCTCCCGAAGATTTGCATCCCGGTACAAGCGCGAACGGTCGGCGAAGGGAACAGTGAGAACACACAGCCGTGAACTCACTGGAGAATGAATAGAGTCGCCAGCTAGGCATTTTTATCCCGGAGGAAAGGCAATGCTGCATAGACCTGGAAAGATACGGATAAGACGGTTTGCGAACCAGAGAGACTGAGAAAGGGGGTTAGTTACAACCTGGGAAGGTATTAGCACCCAGATTGTCCGTCGTACTCGACGGGATCCACGCTTAAAAGATTTGTGTTTTAGAGGGGTAGTGTCAGTGCAATCTGTGTGTAAAGATAGCTGGAAAAGAATGTACAGGTGTCAGTGCAAAAGGAGTGTGAAGTGTAATATGTATAGTGTCAGTGTAAGAAAGAGTATGCTCATGATTATGAGGCTTAAAGAATAAAGCTGGAAAGAGGGGGATGTACAGAGACTTTTGTTCGATAACTGTTGAGTTATGCCTACGTATCCTCTCGTGCAATGAGGAAGTCAGAACACCGTAGTTCGACCCAAAGAGACTGAAAGATGAATTGACTTGTGAACTGCTTGCTTGTCAATGCTCAAGTGTATGACCTGTCTGGCTCAGGTGCTAACTGTCTTGCATTAGACGGAAGAAGCGAGTTCTCGTTTGTGAGTGAGGATGATGAGAAAAGAATCCCGGAGGAGACGATTATTGTTTGTTTTTGAGTTTTCAGTCTTTTATTGCTTTTGGAAGTTTGTCATAAGATAATGAGCTTAAGCCTAAACCAATGGATTTAGTAAACTCATCACAGCTTCCCTCTGATTAGGGGTAATGAGAATACCTTAAGTGTGAAGTCAGATTCTCACACTTAATCACCTTTGGTGCAGGATTAAGATCATTAACCTACTTGTGATTATTTAGATGTTTTTGTTGTTTTTGTTTAGTGTTGAGTAATGAGGTTAAGCCATAATCAGGGATTAAACAGACCCATTACACCATCCTAAAAGAAGGATAATAGATGAGAATGTTTAAGCTGAGGAAAACTCCTCAACTTAATCCATGATTAGGGATTAAACCCATGACAAAACAAGCCTTTGATTAAGTGGATTTTAGATTAATGATGATGATGAAGTGTTTTTTTTATGATTTGTAAGACAACTTGAGAGGGACTTGTCCATTAACACTAGGGTTAGTCCTTCTTAACCAGTTAAGGAAGAATTAGAACCCTAATGCAAGGCCCAAGTTACAAGTGTGATGTCTTGATGATTATTAGATGAATTGATTAAGAGATTTAAACACATTAAGGGTTCAATACTTAGGATTAAATTTATACACTCCATCCTAAGAGAAGGATGCAGGCATAAGCTTAATCACAAAGTCTTAAAGCCTTTAGGGTTTAGTCCCTGATTATGAGGTGAGAAGAGAAGACTCAAAGAGAGACACAAAGGTAAAACTATGGGGGGACTAATCAAAACCCTAATTCATTGTCATGCTTGGATGATCCTAAGGTTTGTGAGGTTTTCAAGAACAATCTTCAAAGGAGCCACCAGGAAGCAGATGAACAGGATCAAGAGAAGCAAAGTGACTTGCTTCATTCAAGAAGTCAAGTCACTTGAAGAAAGAAAGTGGGAAGAACAAGAATGAGCAAGCTCAATCTCAAACACATATAAAATGCAGCAATGGATGCAAGAGAGATGAAAAGAAAAGTTATGAGAAGTGAAGGCAAATCCACTTCTCAAGTTTACTTACCACCTGAAATGTTAGAAAGAAATGCAATGCAATGCAAGATGATATGAAATGATATGATGCAAAGCAAGACCAGAAGCATGGTGATGATGATTATGATGTTATGGGGTGCTACAAGCATGATACAAAGCAATGGGGATGTTCATACAAGATTATGAATGCAAGTGGTACAAGCTTAGAAGCATGGATACACATGAAAAGTTATGAATCATACAAGACAAATGACATGGCAAATATGCAATGCAATGATCAAACATGCTTTGTAAATGTCTTAAGATGTCAAATGGATCACAAGAATGCACAAAATGCAATGACAAGTCATGTTATGCAAGGAAATGCAAGAAGGATGCAAAAGAAAGCCCAAATTAGGGTTCATGGATCAAACATCAAACAAAAACCCAAAACAGAAGCAAACCTCATGATAAAAAATGGAAAATGGCACCCAAAGAAACCCTAGGCCTATGATGAACCACTGCCCAAAGGGGAGCTCTCAACTCTCAACCAAACTCAAGATATGAATTTTCTAAGTTATTAGGGTTTTTTAGGGTTCTTAACAAAACAAATGCCAAACAATTTGAAAATGCAAGAACAATTCATGGCCTTTTTATCCTTGAAACTACATGCAAAACAAAAGACAATGCAAGAAGAATCAATGTCTCAACCTTCACCAATTGGCAGAAATGAATTTTTGAATCCATGATCAAAATAATGCATAAAAAATGATTTAATTCAATGAAAAATTCTTAAAATGCATCAAGATCAAAAAAGAAATTTGGTTTGAAGGTTGGACAATGTTTCTAAATGTCTTAGAACATTTCATGAATTTTTTTGTAATTTTTAAATACCTAAAAGTATTTTTAATTAATTAATTCCCATTAATCAATTAAAAATAATCTTTTAAATATTTAAAAACACTTTTTTAAAGATAAAAAATAAAATAAAAATATTTTTGTGTTCTGAAATTTAATAATAACTTGTACAAAAAATTTCAGATTTTTTAAATAAGTTTTGCTATTTTAAATAAATTGTGGAAGTTTAATGAAAAGAAAAATAAAATAAACAAAATAAAATGGAAAGTAATTAGAAGGAGAGGCTGAGATTGAATCTGGCAAGGAAGTTGTTGACTGCGCGCCAGATCTAGCGGTTGGTATTCAAACTGAGTTAAACATAATTAATTAATTTTTAAATCCTAATTAACAACTAATGATCTAATCTGGACCACACAACACGCGCGGGAGAGACAGATCCAATGGTCCACGTTTAAAGTTTGCCCTAACCCTAATTAAGTTGCTAATGACTTTCAGGTGGCCGGAAGTGACCTCCGGTCATCTTCTCCGGCCACACTCTCCCTTGAGAATCTCAATCTCACTCCCTAGGTATCTAAAACACAATCTTTCTGCCCAGAATTCATCCCCAAGCATCATACAACATGAATCAACAAACAAAATGCATTTATTTTTCGTATTCAGGCTGAATCGAATCAAAAGGGATTTAGGTCAAAAAAATTTCAGAGACATCATACATGCCCAAAACTCAATGATTTTCGAAACCAAACATACCATCATGATCAGTGGAACATAGGGAACCAATTAAGAACTTAAAAAACAACTCTTGGGAAAAAAGTTCATGAAGCTCACCTGAACTGGAGCTCTGATCTCTGGCACTTTCTGGCTAGTTTCTTGGCTCAAACAGGTCCCAATGATCCCCCTTTGAAGCTTTGGATGCTTGGTTAGAGTTTAGAAAGCCTCCTGAGTAAGTTTGCAGAAGCTCTGACCAAGGAAGTGTGAAAATCGTATTTGAGTTATGGAGGGTTTCAGGCCAAAGTAGTGGGTGGTTTCTGGTCAGTGAAGCAAGGTGAGTTGATGTGTGGAATTTGTTTGAGTGTTTATGGCTTGTAGAAGCAGATTCGAAGGCTTTTGCTTTATGGAGTGAGAATGGTGAAATGGAGTTAGGGCTTGTTTCAGGCCTGGTTCTTTGTTGCTTTGTGCTTAATGAGGCATGGTGAGTTGATGTGTGGGAATGGTTTGGATGTTTGTGAGCTGTGGAAACAAATTAGAAGGAAAATGCAAAGTGGTGTGTTTTGGTGTGTGTGATGGTGTAGAGTGTTTCAGCCTTGCTTCCTTTATGAAATGGCTTGCAAATGGATAGTATATTTTAATCCAAGTGGCCAGAGGATGTGACATGGCCTGTGGTGATTGGGATGTTTACTTTTGCAAAATGTCAACTTGGTTGTAAGAGAGGCATGAGCTTGGTTCTAGCTTGGTACAAGGGCTAGGGCTGGCGCAGCATGGTGTGGTGAGAGACTATGGCTGGTTCAAAGGCCAAGGCAGCATGCTGTAGGAAGCATCATGATGGTTTTGCAACTTGGTTACCTTTTGGTTCATATGGAAAAATCTTGTTGCATAAGCCATGAAACATGAGGCACCTTGGTTCAAATCTGACTTTTAGAAGTTACATGATCATGTTAAGTGCATTAGAAGTCCATATGGTGACTGAATTGGCCTTGAAAAGAGAATTTGCAATTTTTGCCTTTGGTGCATAACTTGAAAATCAATGATTTTTGCTAACTTTGCCACACCATAACTTTTGATCCAAAGAGAATTTGATCATGTTCTTGTACTTTTTGAAAAGGGAAAGATGAGATCTACAACTTTCATGACCAAAGTTTTTCCATTTGAAGCATTTTTGGATCATGAATCATGGCTTGAAAAAATGACCTAAAATGATGCATTCTTGAAAAGTCAACTATGCCCAAAAAGTCAACATTTGCAAAAACCCTAAATTCTTGATTTTTATGAACTTCAAATTTCTTCCATGATCAAATAAAGATCATATACACTCAAAATGATGAAGATCACCCATTGGTTGGGTCATTGAGGGCCTCAGATGCCCTGATTTTGCACTGACTTGTCTGAAAAGTCAACCCTTGATCAGATGACTTCCCCAAGGAATTTCTTCATGAAAATTGATATGCATACTCCCTATACCATATAGAGATCAATGGAAACAAGAATGACCAAAAAATTTAGGGTTATGGCCTCTGAAACCAAAACCCTAATTTTCAGTCAACTGTGCAGTTCAAAACTGGCTCTGCATCACCTCAAACCCTAGTTCTTGTGATTCCTCTGCAATTTTGACTTTGAGGAGATGAAATATGATATAAGAACACACATGGATCCCTTTCAGTTGATTGGTTGCCTTTGGAATGGCTCAAGATTCTCTGGGATTGCTCAGATCACAAACCCTAGGTGCAGATGCCTTGAAAGCTATGCAGTGGATCAAAAAATGAGATGTGAGATGATATGATTGTATTTATGCATATGAGAATGATCACAAGCCATGGTGTGAATGGGTGAGGGCAAATTTGGGGTGTTTACATAACCTACTTGTGATTATTTAGATGTTTTTGTGGTTTTTGTTTAGTGTTAAGTAATGAGGTTAAGCCATAATCAGGGATTAAACAGACTCATTACACCATCCTAATAGAAGGATAATAGATGAGAATGTTTAAGCTGAGGAAAGCTCCTCAAATTAATCCATGATTAGGGATTAAACTCATGACAAAACAAGCCTTTTGATTAAGTGGATTTTATTTAATGGTATGATGATGAAGTGAGTTTTATGATTTGTAAGACAACTTGAGGGGGACTTGTCCATTAACACTAGGGTTAGTCCTTCTTAACCATTTAAGGAAGAATTAGAACCCTAATGCAAGGCCCAAGTCACAAGTATGATGTCTTGATACTTATTAAGTGAATTGATTAAGAGATTTAAACACATTAAGGGTTTAACACTTAGGATTAAAGTTATACACTCCATCCTAAGAGAAGGATGCAGGCATAAGCTTAATCACAAAGCCTTAAAGCCTTTAGGGTTTAGTCCCTGATTATGAGATAAGAAGAGATGACTCAAAAGAGACACAAAGGTAAAACTAAGAGGGGAGACTAATCAAAACCCTAATCATTGTCATGCTTGGTTGTTCCTAAGGTTTGTGAGGTTTTCAAGAACAATCTTCAATGGAACCACCAGGAAGCAGATGAAAGGATCAAGAGAAGCAAAGCAACTTGCTTCATTCAAGAAGTCAAGTCACTTGAAGAAAGAAAGTAAGAGGAAGAAGGATGGGCAAGCCCAAACTCAAACACAAACAAAAATGCAGCAATGGATGCAAGAGAATGATGAAGAGAAAATTATGAGAAGTGAAGGCAAATTCACTTCTCAAAGTCACTTACCACCTGAAAGGTTAGAAAAGGAATGCAATGCAATGCAAAATGGGATGAGATGACATGATGAGAAACAAAACCAGAAGCATTTACATGATGCTAATGATGTTATGAGATGCTACAAACATGAGGCAGCACATGGAAATGACCATACAAGTTCATGAATGCAAATGAAGCAAGTTAGGAACCATGAACATACATGAAAAGTTATGAAGTGCACATGGCATACAAGGTGGCAAATACAAGATGCAATGATCAAACATGCTTTCAATATGTCTTATGATGTCAAATGAATCACATGGAAGCATGGAATGTCATGGCAAGGCATGTTATGCAAGAGAATGCAAGATGGATGCATATGGAAGCCCAAATTAGGGTTTATGATCAATGCAACAAACAAAAATCAAAACCAGAAGCAAACCCTAAGATAAAAAATTGAAAATGCCACACAAAGGACCCCTAATCCAATACTAAACCAATACCCAAAGGAGAGGTCCCAACTCCTAACCACTTTCAAGTTAGGATTTTTACAAGTTTGCTAGGGTTTTAGGGTTTACAAACAAAAGAAATGCCAAACAAATTGAAAATGAAAGATCAAATCATGGCCATTTAATCTCACAAAATACATGCTAAACACAATGCAATGCAAAAAGAATCAATGTCCAACTCTCCATGAATAGACAGAAATGATTTTTTGAACTTTGGATCAAAATAATGCACAAAAATGATTTTAATTCAATGAGAAATTCTTAAAATGCATCAAGATCAAAAAAGAAATTTGGTTTGAAGGTTGGACAATGTTTCTAAATGTCTTAGAACATTTCATGAATTTTTGGTGATTTTTAAATACCTAAAAGTATTTTTAATAAATTAATTCTCATTAATCAATTAAAAATAAACTTTTAAATATTTAAAAATACTTTTTTAATGCTAAAAATAAAAATTAAAATATTTTTGTGTCTTAAAAATTAATGAAATTCTTGAGAAAAAGTTTCATAATTTTTAGACAATTTTTACTATTTTAAATAAATTATGCAAAACAAATGAAATAAATGAAAATAAAAATGAATTTAAACTGAATTAATGAGAAGTCAGCAGATCCTAGGGACCAGATTCAAACTAAAACGCGCGCGTGTTGACTTGGCGCCAGATCTCACGGCCCTCATTCAAACTCAGCTAATCAATGCTTATGCCCTAATTACGCCGTTAAACACTTTCAGATGACCGGAACAGTGTTCCGGTCATCTTCTCCGTTCACCCCAAACCTCAAACTCACTCCATACGTTACGAAAATGAAATCTAATTGAACAGAAACGTTTCCCACTTACTCACGAATCATAACCCTCAATCAAAACAAATTTATTTTTCCTGGAATGGCTGAATCGAAGCAAACAAGAACTAGGGCAAAAAAGTTTCAGAGACTAATTAAACTCTCATCTCTCCACCATTTTTAAAACTAAAGATATCAGAGCAATCAGTGAAGCATATAGAACAACTTTAGAACTTAAAAAATGATTTCTGGGAAAAAAGTTCTTGAGCTACCTGAGTTTCGAAGCTTTCACTATGGTAACTTTCAGACCTCCCCTCCTTGTGAAATCCACTCCTTATGACCCCTTGATGATGCTTGAATGCTTGGAAGAGATTTATGCTGGCTAGTTGAAGAGTTTGAACAGCTTCTGCTCAAGCTCAGTTGAAAATGGTGATGATGATCCAAGCTGTTTCAGGCCAATGTGAGTGGCTCTTTGTGATCAGGGTGATGTTTTGAGAAGGTTTGTGGAGTTTGTTTGAGTGTTTATGGCCTGTGGAAGATGTTTCGAAGGAAACTGCAGATTGGGGTGACAATGGAGAAACAATGTTCTTGCTGGATTCAGGCTTGGTTCTTTGTTGGTTTGGGCTCAATGAAGTATGGTGAGATGATTAGTGAAACTTGTTTGAATGTTTGTGTGCTGGGCAGAGAGATTCGAAGAGAGATGCAAATGGGGTGAGTTTTGTGTATGTGATGTTGTGATCTGTTTCAGCCTTGCTTCTTGGGTGTTATGGCCAGCATTTTCCTTGCATAAAGAACTCCCATTGGTCAGGTGATGTGACCTGGCCTGCTGTGATTGGGATGTCTACTTTTGCAAAAAAGTCCACTCTTGTGTAAGGAAAGCATGGGCTTGGTTCTAGCTTGGTACAATGGGTGTGGGCTGCGCAGCAAGGTGAGGGAGAAAGGCTAGGGGTGGTCAGCAACATAGGCAGCAAGTGGGTGAAGTGTTATGATGGTTTTTGCAAGTTGGCTTCCTTTGGTTCTCATGGAAAGATTTTGCTCCAAAGCCATACAAAACATGTGATCTCTTGGTTCAAATCTGACTTTTAGGTCACATAGAATGTTTGTGCATTGGTTTGATGTGAATTAGAAGTCACAAATGCCTTGGTACAAAGTTCTTGCAAGTTTTCCATTTGGTGCATAACTTGAAAATTAGTGATTTTTGCCAACTTTGTCACACCATAACTTTTGATCCAAAATGAATTAGGTCATGTTCTTGTACTTTTTGAAAAGGGAAAATGTATTCTACAACTTTCATGACCAAAGTTTTTCCATTTGAAGCATTTTTGGATCAAAAAGCAAGGCTTGAAAAATGGCATAAAATGACATATTCTTGAAAAGTCAACCATGCCCTAAAAAGTCAACTTTGCAAAAACTTGTAATTCTTGATTTTTGTGAACTTCAACCTTCTTCCATGATCAAATAAAGATCATATACACTCAAAATGATGAAGATCACCCCTTGGTTGGGTCATTGGGGGCCTCAGATGCCCTGATTTCACACTGACTTGCTTGAAAAGTCAACTCTTGATCAGATGACTTCCCCATGGAATTTCTTCATGAAAATTGATGTGCATACCCCCTATACCATATAGAGACCAATGGAAACAAGAATGACCAAAAAATTTGGAGTTATGGCCTCTGAAACCAAAACCCTAATTTTAGGTCAACTGTGCAGTCAAACCTGGCTCTGCATCCACACCAATCTCAGTTCTTGTGATCCTTTTGCATTTTTGACTTTGAGAGGATGCTATATGATACTTGAACACATATAGACCCCTTTGAAGTGATTGATGACCTTTGGAGTGGCTTAAGAAGCTTTTGGGTTGCTCAGATCACAAACCCTAGGTGCAGATGACTTAAAAACTATGCAGTGAATAAAAAAAATGAGATATGAGATGATATGAGTGTGTTTATGCATATGAAATGATCACAAGCCATGGTGTGAATGGGTGAGGGCAAATTTGGGGTGTTTACAGCTGCCCCTATTCAAACATGAGTTAGCTGTGCAGGTTGTAAGCAACGGCTTAACAGGCAAACAAGATAACTTGTGGTTGAATACCAAAGACAGTCCAAAATTTGCACTCACAGAATGAAGAAGAAAAGGGATATAGATTGTAAAAGAAAATAAAGTATATTGTAAAGTGTGGGCGACGGAGGAAGACCGTCGAGCAGAGGACGACTGCTGGGTAAAGAGCAATGACGGGGACGGCCGACATGCTGAAAATAAAGCAATGACGGGGACGGCCGACATGCTGGGGATAAAAGGTAAAGCCAAGACGGGGACGGCCGACTAGCTGGGAAAAAATAAGAAAATATGATGGGGACGACCATCACGATAAAGTTGTAAAAATCTCTGGGGATTAATGAAACATGACGGGGACGACCATCAAGTTCATAAAGCAAAGTAACCAACGATGGGGACGGCCATCGGGCTAAAAGAAAAGGGACCACGACGGGGACGGCCATCGGGTTAAAGAATAAATGAAATAAACAGATGATGGGGTACGGCCATCAAAGGTGAAGGACGATCACCTAGCAGGGGACGGCTGCTCTGTTGGGGAATAAAGGAATCATGATGGGGACGGCCATCAAAGGTGGAGGACGACCACCTGGCAGGGTACGGCTGCCAAAAGTATCGCGACATAGAACGAATGCCGGATAAAAAGTCAACGATGGGGACGGCCATCGGACGAGCATGATGGAGGACGACCATCAAGAGGTGGAGGACGACCACCTAGCAGGGGACGGCTGCTCTCAAGGTTTATCATGACACAGGACGAATGCCAGATAACCAAAATCAACAATGGGGACGGCCATTGGATAAAATGATGAAGGACGATCATCAAGAGGTGGAGGACGACCACCTAGCAGGGGACGGCTGCTAAAATCAACGATGGGGACGGCCATCGGATGAGCATGATGGAGGACGACCATCAAGAGGTGGAGGACGACCACCTAGCAGGGTACGGCTGCTCTCAGGTTTTATCATAACACAGGACGAGTGTTAGATAAAAAGAAAATTTGCTTTGTTGGCGATCTACTGGGGAGTAGTAACATGGACGAGTGTTTATATCCAAGAAACAAAAGGTATACGTGTTTGGTATTGTGTATAGATTAAAGATGCGGACGAGCATCCCTAAGACTACGATACGGACGAGTATCGGATAGAAACAAATACTGGCGCGTGTTCAAAGATGATGATACGGACGAGTATGAACGGGTTAGCAAAGAACACGGACGAGTGTTGAATCTGAGAGGATTCTTCTGGGGAATAGTAGACACAGGCGAGTATCTACATTCAAGAGGACAAAAGTGTTTGACACGGTGTATGGATTAAAGATGCGGACGAGCATCCTTAAGACTATGATACGGACGAGTATCATGTAGAAACAAACGCTGGACGCCTGTTCAGAGATGATGGTACGGACGAGTACCAACGGGTTAACAAAGAACAAGGACTAGTGTTGAATCTGTGGGGATATGAATGATATATACAAGATACGGACGAGTATCTGTATGGGTGTAACATGAGTAATGAGTATGAGTATTGTATAGATGAGTGTTTAATTGCTGGGGAGAGTGACACGGATGAGTGTCGAGAGAGAAAAGTATAATAATATCAACAAGTATATGGGTTGTAAAAGTGTAGGCGACTGCGCTGGGGGATACGACACAGACGGGTGTCAAGAAAGTGTATCTAGGTATATGTGAGTGCAAAGAGGATGTCTTTGGCTTTCTGCTGGGGTATGACACGGACGGGTGTCAGGACGTATCTGGACTACGGGCGATCTTGTTTGCGAAGAGTGTTCAGATGACTTTACCGGGGAAAGATGGTACGGACGGGTGTCAAAATGAGTATATACTGGTGTTTGTGATTTGTGAGGCAGCTGCTTTTGCTGGGGACTCTGGTGGGGATTTTTCTGTACGTTGATGAACTGTCGTTATTCACAAGTGTTGGTTCAAAACATGGCTTATGATCATGCTATGTGTTGGATTTTTGCCGTAATGCTCCGTGTTAAAACGGAATGCTACGCTTTGTGGGTAAATATGATGCGAATGCTATGATTATGCAAAGATACCAAACCGGGATCCGGGTCCCGTTGCTGCGAAGATTTTTGATTGATCTGTTTGAAGTAGACATCCCAGCTGGGGAGGAGATCATTGGTAGATCTGACAATATGCTATCTGCTTGGGGATACGGGTCATTGATAGACCTATCCTTATAAATGAGAGACCCAGCTGGGGTTTGTAGAAGCTTTCTTCACTCTGTTGTGATCTCCTATGCGCTGCTCTTCTGGATAGAGGCAGGAACTCTGTGGGGAGATGGATCTCTGACTTTTGTACCCGACTGAGGGTGAAATGGCAACTGGGCTGGGGAGAGAGAGAGATCACTGCAAGACCTCCATAGGGATTCTACTGAAGAGGATCCTTGACTCTGCCGGGGATATAGGTGCCTTCCGTGATGCTTGGTAACTCTGATGGGGAAATGACAACTCGGCTGGGGGAAGTCATAAGAGGCAACTCAGCTGGGGAGAGAGCACTTCGGGTGCTAAAATTAAGTGTTGATTTGTCAGCTTGCTGGGATGAGGCTTTCATGCCCCAAGTTGCATTCTGGATACCTGCAACCCTGAAAAGATGGAGAAACGCACAAGATAATCCCAAGGTATCCCTTACTGGATTCCGTCATAGGAGTTAGGCACTTCTGAGAGTAAGTATATTTCCTGCAAACACGCTTTTTATTTGAGGATAAAACATCCGTATTCTGTGCAATCAGTTTTTTAGACATCAGACATTTTTTGCAAATAAAATGTGCAAAACGAGACATGACTGAAAATCTGATTTTATTAATTTATATGCCCTGAATTGGCGAGATACAGTCAAAGAAACAAGTCCCCTGAAATGAGGAGGTTGTTACAAATTGAGAAACAAAATGCTGGCAGTGTTGATGACGCTTTAGGGAGCCTCCTCTTTACTATGACTCGTATGACTTTTGACGTTCTTCTCATCTTGCTCTCTGAAGAATGTTGATTCTGATTAAAGCTTGATACTTTTGAAGCTTACCAAGTTGTAGGCAATACAGACGACTTCAGAATGCAGTTGTTCGCTTATTCCCTTATTTTGCATGGATTGCCCTTTCGGGTTTTCAATCCATCGGGATACCCATTTTTGCCTGAGTCGTCCAATGCGGCTTTTCAACTCAGCGGGTGTACATTTTTGTTTATTTTCCCTTATTTTTGCCCGAGTCTTTTATTCTGTTTTTGACTCGCCGGGATGCCCTATTTTTGCCTGGACTTACATTCTGTTTTTATGTCCAGCGGGTCATTCTTATGCGAAGTATTTTTTAACTGCATCTGAATTCACAGGGGACGGGAAATCTTCACCATCCATGGTGCTGAGCATCAGTGCTCCACCAGCGAAAACTTTCTTTACCACAAATGGTCCTTCATAGTTCGGAGTCCACTTGCCCCTGTGGTCTGTATGAGGAGGGAGGATTCTCTTCAGCACAAGATCTCCTACTTGGTACTCTCGGTGCCTGACTTTCTGATCGAAGGCTCTCTTCATTCTTTTCTGATACAACTGTCCATGACAGATTGCAGCCAATCTTTTCTCTTCAATCAGACTCAGTTGCTCGTATCGGGCCCTAACCCATTCTGCTTCACTCAGTTTAACATCCATTAGTACCCGTAGAGAGGGTAATTCAACTTCAACAGGTAGGACTGCCTCCATACCATACACAAGTTGATACGGTGTTGCCCCAGTGGATGTTCTGATTGACGTGCGGTACCCATGCAAGGCAAACGGTAGCATTTCATGCCAGTATTTGTAGGTGACTACCATCTTCTGCACAATCTTCTTGATATTCTTGTTTGCCGCCTCAACAGCGCCATTCATCTTTGGCCTGTAAGGAGAAGAATTGTGATGTTGGATCTTGAAGTCCCGGCACAGTTCTGCCATCATTTTGTTGTTTAGATTGGAACCATTATCAGTAATGATTCGCTCGGGAACTCCATACCGACAGATGATATCTTTCTTCAGAAATCTGGCTACCACTTGTCTCGTAACATTTGCATATGAGGCTGCTTCAACCCACTTGGTGAAATAATCAATGGCGACCAGGATGAATCTGTGGCCATTTGAAGCAGTTGGCTCAATCTTGCCAATCATATCAATGCCCCACATGGCAAAAGGCCATGGTGAAGACATTATGTTCAAAGGATTGGGAGGCACATGCACCTTATCTGCATAGATCTGACATTTGTGGCATTTTCTGGCGTAGGCACAACAGTCGGCATCCATTGTGATCCAGTAATATCCTGATCTTAACAATTTCTTAGCCATGGCATGCCCCCCGGCATGGGTACCAAAGGATCCTTCGTGCACTTCATGCATCAACAAGTCTGCTTCTGTCTTAAAAACACATCTGAGGAGTACCATATCAAAGTTCCTTTTGTATAAAGACCCATCAGTGTTCAGAAAGAAACTACCAGCAAGCCTTCTCAAAGTCTTCTTATCATTGGAAGATGCCCCTGGTGGGTATGTTTGATCCTCCAAGAAGCGCTTAATGTCATGGAACCAAGGCTTATCATCTTTAACAACATCCGCCGCGAACACATATGCTGGTCTGTCAAGTCTGGACACTGAGATCTGAGGTATGAAGTTAGCAGTCTGAACTTTGATCATGGACGAAATGGTAGCCAGAGCATCTGCAAACTGATTCTCGTCCCGAGGGATATACTCAAGCTTGACTGTTGTGAAGAAAGTCAATAACCTTCTTGTATAATCCCTGTAAGGTATCAGATGACCCTGGTGTGTATACCATTTGCCGTTGGTTTGATTGATTACCAGAGCTGAATCTCCGAACACGGTCAATGTCTTGATCCTGAGGTCAATGGCTTCCTCAAGACCCATAATGCAGGCTTCGTACTCAGCTTTGTTGTTAGTGCAGTTGAAAGTGAGTTTTGCCGAGAAAGGCATATGAACTCCCTTAGGTGTAATGAGTACTGCACCAACACCACGACCATTCATGTTAACAGCCCCATCAAACATCATAGTCCATTCTTCTTCCGGGTCAGGCCCTTCAGTGTGAATAGGCTCTTCATGATCTTTTGATTTTATGAACATGATGTCTTCATCAGGGAAGTCAAATCTCATAGGCTGGTAGTCATCAATGGGTTGCTCAGCCAGATATTCAGACAATACACTGCCCTTGATGGCTTTCTGAGATGTGTATTGGATGTCATATTCTGTGAGAATCATTTGCCATCTTGCAACCCGTCCGGTAAGAGCTGGCTTCTCAAATATGTACTTAACTGGGTCCATTTTTGAGATCAATAAAGTAGTGTGGGTCAACATATACTGTCTTAGTCGGAGAGCAGCCCACGCTAAAGCACAGCAAGTTTTCTCGAGCAGTGAATAACGTTGTTCACAGTCGGTAAACTTTTTGCTTAGGTAGTATATTGCGTACTCTTTTCGACCAGACTCGTCATGCTGGCCCAGCACACACCCCATTGACTCTTCTAATACTGTTAAGTACATTATCAGAGGTCTTCCTTCCACTGGAGGCATAAGGATTGGTGGTTCTTGTAAGTACTCTTTGATCTTGTCAAAAGCCTTCTGGCAGTCTTCATTCCACCTGACCGTCTGTTCTTTTCTTAACAACTTGAACAAGGGTTCACAAGTTGCCGTAAGGTGAGATATGAACCGTGAAATGTAGTTCAATCGACCTAAGAACCCCCGAACTTCTTTCTCTGTTCTCGGTGCAGGCATCTCTTAGATGGCTTTGACTTTATCAGGGTCAACTTCAATCCCTTTCTCGCTTACAATAAAACCCAGCAGCTTACCGGATCGCACCCCGAATGTGCATTTGTTGGGGTTCAACTTCAGTTGGTATTTCCTCAGACGCTTGAACAATTTCAGCAGGTTTACCAAGTGGTCTTCTTCAGTAAGGGATTTGGCAATCATGTCATCCACATAACATTCTATCTCTTTATGGATCATATCGTGGAATAATGTTACCATAGCCCGTTGATATGTTGCGCCGGCATTCTTGAGCCCAAATGGCATTACCTTGTAGCAGAACGTGCCCCAGGGTGTGATGAACGTTGTCTTCTCCATGTCTTCAGGTGACATTTTAATCTGATTGTATCCTGAAAATCCGTCCATGAAGGAGAATACCGAGAACTGAGCCGTATTATCCACCAATACATCAATGTGAGGTAATGGGAAGTCATCTTTTGGGATGGCTCTGTTCAGATCCCGGTAGTCAACACACATTCTTACTTTGTCGTCTTTCTTAGGCACAGGTACTATATTAGCAACCCACGGTGGATAGCTGGTTACAGCGAGGAACCCGGCGTCCCATTGCTTTTGTACCCCCTCCTTGATCTTCATTGCCATGTCCGGGCGAGTACGGCGCATTTTCTGTTTAACTGGCGGGCATTCTTCTCTCAAAGGCAGCTTGTGCACGACAATGTCGGTATCCAACCCTGGCATATCTTGATAAGACCAAGCAAACACGTCCACATACTCTTGAAGCAGGTCAATCAATTGTCTCTTCACTGAGTCTTGTAAGCAGGCCCCGATTTTAACCTCTTTCACGTCTTCGTCTGTACCAAGATTAATCACTTCGACCTCCTCCTGGTGAGGAGTAATAACCTTTTCCTCTTGTCTTAACAACCTGGCTAGCTCTTCAGGAAGCTCATACTCTTCTTCAACCCCTTCATCGGCTTGATTGATTGGATTGTCAAAGTCATACGAAGTCATAGCCGTGCTGTTGTCGGTGCTGTCTGGAAGGCACACTCTGCAAGGGTTCAGTTTGTTCATTTTAGTGATTTGATTTTAATCTTGTTTTAGAAAAGTGAAATAAAGTTGTCATTTTGAAAACACTGCCATTTATTTTTTGTACAAAAAGAAAAATGGAAAAACAGTGAGCGAAAAAGAAAAAGACTCGTTTGCAAAAAGATGTCTGATATTTCATTGATTAATCTTGTTTGCACAAAAAGTACAGATGGCCCGATTACAAAATGAGTCTTGTCATCTTGGGCAAGATGCAAGACTTTGATGCATACTATAAAAATTCAGGAAATAATAATTACTCTGCATGAGTAACTCTTATAATTTCCTGGGAAGACCAGTTTGAGATACTGCTCCCCGGGATCTTTGGACGAATCCAGCTTTCCAGGTTGCGTTCTTCTTCCAGCTCGTCTTCCAGACAGTTGACAGCATCAGGGGTGAGCATCCCCCCACTCACAAAGTTGGGCTCCTTTGCAGCCTCTGCTTGATCTTGTTGAGTTGGTTTGTAACCCAACCCAAATCTATCCTCTTTCTTCTCCACCGATAGCAGTTTGCCCCAGCCTTGGGCGTTTCCTCCTTCAACAACCTTCCGGGCTTGTTGGTATGATGATATTGAAGTACCAGGCACAGCAGATGTTTCATTGTCATTCAAAGCTTCAAAACCCTGGCTCATTGTTTCATGGATCTCCCCATCCATCTCAATATACTTATAGGTAGCCAGGTGGCTGACAAAAATATCCTCCTCTCCACAGATTGTAACGATTTGACCCTCCCACTCATATTTTAACTTCTGGTGAAGGGTAGAGGTCACGGCGCCAGCGGCGTGAATCTATGGCCTACCCAATAGACAGCTGCAGGCAGGCTGTATATCCATCACGTAGAAGATCGTTTTGAAGGTCTGCGGGCCAATCGTTATGGGCAACTCAATCTCTCCCAGAACCGATCTCTTTGAACCATCAAAGGCTCTTACCACCAGGTTGCTGGGTCTCAACGCCAATCCGTCATATTCTAGCTTCACCAAGGCCTTCTTAGGTAAGACATTGAGGGATGACCCCGTGTCCACCAACACATGGGAAAGGACAGCACCTTTACATTCCATGGTTATGTGTAAGGCCTTGTTATGGTTGCGGCCTTCCGTAGTCGAATCAGTCTTGGTAAACCCTAGTCCGTGACTAGCATTAACATTTCCAACTACAGCTTCTAGCTGATTGACAGTGATCTCTTCAGGCACGTAAGCTGCGTGCAAGACTTTGAGTAGTGCGTTCCGATGGGCTTCGGAGCATATAAGCAATGATAGGATTGAGATCTTGGAAGGCGTCTGATGAAGCTGATCCACTATTTTATAATCACTCTTCTTGATGATTCGCATGAACTCATCAACCTCTTGATCGAAGGGTGTTTTCAAAGCTTCCTTGACAACTTGCTCTTCCTGCACCAAGCTTTTTCCTTTTGCTTTAGCAGCAGCTTCTGCTTCGGCAGTGGGTCTCTGAATTTGTGGAGCGAAAAGACGTCCGCTTCGGGTGAAGCCTCCGCCTCCTCCCACATTGTCAATTTGTGGTGCAGGGGTTGATGATTCAAAAGTGATTCTTTGTCCTTCACAGTACAGGTCAGAGCCGTAATGCCAGGGGATGGCATTGCTGCTTTCATAAGGTACTGGTCCAGGCACCGTGATAGTGACTGGACTGACTGCAGCTGCGGAAGGAATTGTGATAGTCTGTGGATCGTAATAAATTGTGACTGGTGCTCTGATGGGAGCAGCACCTTCTGAGTTGTAGGCAGAGTTGTTCTCAGGATCATAGAATATTGTGACAGTTGAGACGTCTTCATGATTTGTTGCTGATGTTATAGGAGACATTGGTGGAAGGATGGATGTTGTTGTTGTAGGAGTTTCAAAATGGAGTGATGCTGAAGTTGTAGAAGGAACATTTGTTGATGACTGATCAGTTGAGATAATAGATGAAGTACTTGTTGATGAAGCCGAAGAATTGTCACGAACAATGGTTGTTGCAGTTGTAGGAGGTTCTGGAGTTGTTGCTGATGAGATTGCTGGATTTGTTGGAAATGATGTGGTGATCTGAAGCTGGCCACTCTGAATGAGACCGTCTATGCCATTCCTCAGGTTCTCGCACCCATTGACTGAAATATTGCAGTAAGCACATCCCAACTCACACCCCGAGGACATTTGACATTCGAGGAGTTGAGCCTTAATTTCCACCAACGGTGTCCGGATCTGACCCACACTGGTTATTAAATAAGACGGCTTGTCCTCTTCAATAGCGTTAATTTTGGGACCACCGTGGTTTGGCATGGGGTTCTTATTGACATTGGGTGGTGGTGCGAAATTCAGAGCTTTTGAGTCTACCAGGTCTTGTACCTTCATGTGCAGAGCTCTGCACTTTTCTGTACTGTGGCCAGGTGCATTTGAATGAAAGGCACATCTGGCGTTGGAGTCATAATTCCTGGGTAAACTGTTGGGATCTGGAGGTGCCAGCGTCCTTAGCTCAACTAGGTTGAGTTTCAAGAGTTGTGGCAGCAATATAGCATATGGCATAGGGATCGGATCGATTACCCTGTTGGCTTGAGAAGGCCTCTGTTGGAATGGCCTTTGCTGATTATTGTTATTGATGTTGCTGTTGTTGTAATTTCTCGGAGGATACTGATTCTGTTGATGGTACTGAGGTTGTGGTTGATAGTTTTGTTGCGGAGGTTGATAAACTGGTTGAGGATGAGCTGGAGCAGGAATGGTGACTGCTGCTATTGATCTGTGAACATATTGGGGCCTGCCCCTGTTGGTGTGGATGGCATTGGTCTCGCCAGATCTTCTTGGGCCTGCAAAAGGCTTCCTTGTACTACTGGACGAGCTTGCACCGTTGTAAGAAATCTTGCCCATTTTTAACAAGCTTTCAAATCTCTCCCCGGCTATGACAACATCTGCAAAGCTAGTGGAAGAGAAAGCAGCCAGCCTGTCAATATATGTCCCCTGAAGGGTGTTCATAAACATGTCTGCCATTTCCCTTTCAGACATAGGTGGCTGAACAGCAGCAGCCAATTGCCTCCATCTCTGGGCATATTCTCGGAAACTTTCCCTTGACGACTGTGACATTCCCATTAGGAGGGTCCTGTTGGGTGCCATATCTAAGTTGTACTGATACTGTCTGATGAAGGCCTCTGCCAGGTCCTTCCAGCATCTGATAGTTGCCCTTGTCAAGTGAGAGTACCATTCTCTTGACGCTCCAGTCAAGCTGTCTTCGAAATAGAACATCCAGAGCTTCTCATCCATAGTATAGGCCTTCAGCCTCCCCAGAAATGATTGTAAATGAGTCCGGGGGCATGAAGTCCCGTTGTATTTTTCAAAACAAGGAGGCTTAAACTTATGGGGAATCCTGACCCCTTCTACCAAGCCCATGTCCATGACGTCAAAGCCCAAAGAGTTTTGAGATTCTAAGGACCTCAATTTCTCAGCTATCTCATCCAGCCTTCTATCATAAGCTTCTTCCCCAGCACCCATTACCGTGAATTGATCCTCTTGGGGGTCTTCTTGAAGTACCCTGGCGGCAGTGACAGTCCCTTGAACATTTGCAGGGATGTTGACCTCAGGATGGAGGTGTGGTCCAAATACAGGGGGATTAACATGAGGTTGGACCCTTTCATTGTTGCTGGTGCCGGCAGTCCCTATATGTGGACCTTCTTGGTTTTGCCTTTCCACTATGGCCCTCAATCTTTCCTGGCTCTGAGCCATGTTGTTCATCACTTCCATAAACTGCGTCATTTGATTCCTCATTTCTAGCCTTTCGTTCGCCATTTGGTTTCTGACCTCAGTAAGGTCCTGCTGCATCTGATCCATTTGAATGCCCGGAAGGTTGCTACGGGTCGGATAACGGTGCGGACGATTGAGGGGAAATACCCAGCGCCGAGCAATAGTTCCTGGACATCTCAACAGAGTTAGTGGCAATAAAACAAAAACCTACAAAACAAACAAAAGGGTTAGCATGCAATGCAGTATGCTTATTTGCTTTCAAGGTATCCGGCCTGGCATTCAGTTTTGACCCTTCCAGACCCTTGAAGATGCTGTTGATGTTGCTTTCGAAGTAAACTCGGATGGAACAAACTAATACATATATTACAAAAGGAAAAATGGTACATAGTTTGTTTACAAATACAAGCCCTCTGAGGGGTCAAAATACATTACAGGAAAATAAAAGTACATGGAATGAAAGCAACAACAAACAAATGGTCAAACACCAAGACCGAACTCATCCTCACGAACTTCCTTGAGAAGTGCTTCGGTCACAGGATCAGCCGGACGCTCCGTGAGATTCCTGATGAGGAGATTCCGGGTCGTAACAGCTGCTGTTAGTTTCTTGTGCTGACTTTGGTCCTTTGACCTCTTCACTCCAGCTTTGATCTTCAGCTCTGATATCTCCCTCTAGGCTGCTGCCAGGGCTTCTTGCTGTTCTTTTGCACTAGCTTCCAGTTGTTCCATCTTGTCTTGAACTCTCTTGTCCTCTAGAGTACGAGCCTCGGTGATCCTGACCCACCTAGCCTGACTCTCCTTCAGATACAAGTCCGTCCTTGCTCTCTGGAACTGGGCCTCTTTGCAAGCATTTTTCAGAATTTGTTCTCCAGCCTTAGACTTTTTGATATAATCCCCAGACTTCTCAATTTTAGTCAGATGCTCCACTCTCAACTTCTCCAACCTCTCAATCTCCATCCTGCCATCACTCCTTTCCCGGAGGGTCTTCTGCAAAGCCTGGGTTAACTTCTCATTTCTTTCCTTCAAGCTCTCAAACTCCTCCAAACTGATAGTGGCAGGGGGTGGTGCTGAAGATGATTCAGGCATATCTTCTATGGTAAAGGGCATTCCAGAGAATTGAGCCCTGGCATAGGACCACTCATAATATTGTGCTGATGCCACATTATTGCACTTCCCCAAAATGGTTATTCCCTTGGTTTGAACATGGTCCCAAGCCCAGGCTGCCTGCCTAACAGTAGCCAGATTAGGCTTGTTCTCGCAATAAAGAGTCTCCACCAAGTCCTGTGCCTTAGGAGTGTGGACCAGTGCATAGCCCAGTTGTCTTCTAAACAGCAGACGGTTGTAATTAATACTACCCTTAACTCCTATTAGGGGCACATTGGGAAAATGCCCACAGCTGGTGAGGATATCCCTGCCCTTGGTGCTTTGGGTGCACCATCTGATATCGGCTGAAGTTAGAGCAGTGAGTCTCTTAGCCCAGTTTTTCTGCTGATGAGGATTCAAAAATGCATCTGTCCTGGGTAGATGCCTGAGAAGCCAAGTATGGAACAATGGAGCACAACACCTCACTAATCTTCCCCTCTGCTTTTCATTCCTCTGGTGCACTGAATAGTAGAGATCCCCCAATAAAGTGGGCACTGGGTTCTTCAGGATGAAAAGATGGATTGCATTCTTGCTAATGAATCGAGGCTCATCTGCAAATAATATAATCCCATATATGCTCAGGGCCAATAAAGCACAGACTGCTTTCCACTCTCCTAAAGAAGCCTTCAGGGTAGCTTGAGAGATCAAGAAATCCAGATGCAGGCCAGGGATCCCAGCCTTAGAAGTCATATGCTGCCCAATCAGGACTGGTTCCAGATGCAAAGCCTTTGCTACTTCTTCATTACCAGGAAAGACCATCTCAGGGTTGAAAGGGATTCCACCCCTGATAGGTATACCAACCAATGATGAGTATTCTTCCAATAAAGGGCCCAGCTGAAAGTCCTGAAAGGTGAAACACCTCAGTGGGGGATCATAAAACTGAAGGCAGGTGTGAATCAGGCTCCTCTGTGAAGGGTCCAAATCCATAACCACATCAAGTATATCTCCGTAGTGTTCCCTGAACAGTGGTATATGGTCTGGAGTGATCAGGGTCTGAATCCTCCTGATGTCAGCTAGCTCTGGTTGGAAGAAGTGGTAGGTGATGTTACTCTTTTTAGGTGCCATGATGTTGAGGATGAGCAGAGACAAGTGCTGATGATATTACTGAAGAATGGGCCACTGATTGGCTGGTGCAGGTGATAGCTGAAGCAGATGCTGATGAAGATGGGTCAATACTGAAGATGGGGTCAAAACCAGAACCAAATGAAAATGGATACCCTGAAACACAAATAAGAAAATGTCAATATGATGCAATGTTTATGTATGCAAATGATATGCAAGGGTTTGTGACTGAGCTGGATCTGATCAAATGCCCTGATATAGGTCCAAATATGTTCAAGAAATCCAGATGGAGGTCCATAAATCCAGTAACCAAGGTGGGGGGCTCAAATAAAGAGCCACATGTCCAAGGTTTAGAATCACAAGAACTGTTCCAACATGGAGTATTCTTAATCAAGTCAAAGTAACAGGGTATTCTGAGGTCAAGGTACCTGCAAACCTGTAAACAGCCCAACCCCCTCACAGGTGGTGTTCTAAAACAAGGATCCTCAGACTTGGATCAGTTATGAGAAGTGTAAACACTTCTAACCCGGAGGCACAATGTTTACAATAACCATAAAAGTTCCTCCTCTAATTCACCTCAGTTTCTGAAGGTCAATACTAAAGGTCATCCAGACTTAGCAGGCTTCCCAGATAGCCCTAGCATTGCAGGAAATCTGCAATACAGAGTTCTCAAGAAGAAACCCATATCTGAACCGTGTTTCATATTCCCGCACCAGACCGAGATGGAATGGGAAAGAATATGATTCACTCTAGCCTAGGTGTCACTCAGGTCCCAGGTATAGGACCTTAACTCTCAATGGAACACCCACCCACCAAAGCAAACAAACAGATCCAGCCAGCAGCACAGTATGACAATATGAATATATATGCATAAAGCTATAAAGAAAGCAGTAAACAAAACTGTACATAAGGCAAAAATAAATACAAATATACAAACACAAATAAGCACATAACACCCCAGTAAACAACAAATCAAACAAGCGCTAGGAGGAACCCACAAAAAGAACCAGAAGCCCTGGTTGCAGTATAAGGGTCCCCAGCAGAGTCGCCAAGCTGTCGCTCCCGATAAGTGGGACCAGGCCCAGATAAAGGTACAGACGCGAACGGTCGGCGAGAGGGACAATGAGAACACACAGCCGTGAACTCACTGGAGATGAAAAGAGTCTCCAGCTAGGCATTTTTATCCCGAAGGAAAGGTAATGCTGCATAGACCTAGAAAGATATGGATAAGACGGTTGCGAACCAGAGAGACTGAGAAAGGGGGTTGGTTACAACCTGGGAAGGTATTAGCACCCAGATTGTCCGCCGTACTCGACGGGATCCACGCTTGAAAGATTTGTGTTTTAAAGGGGTAGTGTCAGTGCAATTTGTGTATAGAATAGCTGGAAAAGATGAAATGTACAGGTGTCAGTGTAAGAGAAAAGTGAAGTATATAAGTGAAGTGTCAGTGTAAGAACAGGAGTGAAATGCTCAAGATCATGAGGCTTAAAGAATGAGGCTAGAAGAGGGGAAATATACAGAGACTTTTGTTCGATAACTGTTAAGTTATGCCTACGTATCCTCTCGTGCAATGAGGAAGTCAGAACACCGTAGTTCGACCCAAAGAGACTGAAAGATGAATTGACTTGTGAACTGCTTACTTGCCTATGCTCAAGTGTATGATCTGTCTGGCACAGATGCTAACTGTCTTGCATTAGACGGAAGAAGCAAGTTCTCGTTTGTGAGTGAATGAGATGAGAAAAGAATCCCGGAGGAGACGATTATTGTTTGTTTTTGTGTTTTCAGCCTTTTATTGTTTTTGGATTTTGTCATAAGTTAATGAGTTTAAGTCTAAACCAATGGATTTAGTAAACTCATCACATCTTCCCTCTGATTAGGGGTAATGAGAATACCTTAAGTGTGAAGTCATATTCTCACACTTAATCACCTTTGGTGTAGGATTAAGATCATTAACCTACTTGTGATTATTTAGAAGTTTTTGTGGTTTTTGTTTAGTGTTAAGTAATGAGGTTAAGCCATAATCAGGGATTAAACAGACTCATTACACCATCCTAATAGAAGGATAATAGATGAGAATGTTTAAGCTGAGGAAAGCTCCTCAACTTAATCCATGATTAGGGATTAAACTCATGACAAAACAAGCCTTTTGATTAAGTGGATTTTATTTAATGGTATGATGATGAAGTGAGTTTTATGATTTGTAAGACAACTTGAGGGGGACTTGTCCATTAACACTAGGGTTAGTCCTTCTTAACCATTTAAGGAAGAATTAGAACCCTAATGCAAGGCCCAAGTCACAAGTATGATGTCTTGATACTTATTAAGTGAATTGATTAAGAGATTTAAACACATTAAGGGTTTAACACTTAGGATTAAAGTTATACACTCCATCCTAAGAGAAGGATGCAGGCATAAGCTTAATCACAAAGCCTTAAAGCCTTTAGGGTTTAGTCCCTGATTATGAGATAAGAAGAGATGACTCAAAAGAGACACAAAGGTAAAACTAAGAGGGGAGACTAATCAAAACCCTAATCATTGTCATGCTTGGTTGTTCCTAAGGTTTGTGAGGTTTTCAAGAACAATCTTCAATGGAACCACCAGGAAGCAGATGAAAGGATCAAGAGAAGCAAAGCAACTTGCTTCATTCAAGAAGTCAAGTCACTTGAAGAAATAAAGTAAGAGGAAGAAGGATGGGCAAGCCCAAACTCAAACACAAACAAAAATGCAGCAATGGATGCAAGAGAATGATGAAGAGAAAATTATGAGAAGTGAAGGCAAATTCACTTCTCAAAGTCACTTACCACCTGAAAGGTTAGAAAAGGAATGCAATGCAATGCAAAATGGGATGAGATGACATGATGAGAAACAAAACCAGAAGCATTTACATGATGCTAATGATGTTATGAGATGCTACAAACATGAGGCAGCACATGGAAATGACCATACAAGTTCATGAATGCAAATGAAGCAAGTTAGGAACCATGAACATACATGAAAAGTTATGAAGTGCACATGGCATACAAGGTGGCAAATACAAGATGCAATGATCAAACATGCTTTCAATATGTCTTATGATGTCAAATGAATCACATGGAAGCATGGAATGTCATGGCAAGGCATGTTATGCAAGAGAATGCAAGATGGATGCATATGGAAGCCCAAATTAGGGTTTATGATCAATGCAACAAACAAAAATCAAAACCAGAAGCAAACCCTAAGATAAAAAATTGAAAATGCCACACAAAGGACCCCTAATCCAATACTAAACCAATACCCAAAGGAGAGGTCCCAACTCCTAACCACTTTCAAGTTAGGATTTTTACAAGTTTGCTAGGGTTTTAGGGTTTACAAACAAAAGAAATGCCAAACAAATTGAA
Organism: Lathyrus aphaca; assembly: GCA_963966055.1. Lineage (NCBI taxonomy): Eukaryota > Viridiplantae > Streptophyta > Magnoliopsida > Fabales > Fabaceae > Lathyrus > Lathyrus aphaca. The sequence continues at coordinate 216,906,664 of OZ014520.1, read as the reverse complement.
AATGAAAGATCAAATCATGGCCATTTAATCTCACAAAATACATGCTAAACACAATGCAATGCAAAAAGAATCAATGTCCAACTCTCCATGAATAGGCAGAAATGATTTTTTGAACTTTGGATCAAAATAATGCACAAAAATGATTTTAATTCAATGAGAAATTCTTAAAATGCATCAAGATCAAAAAAGAAATTTGGTTTGAAGGTTGGACAATGTTTCTAAATGTCTTAGAACATTTCATGAATTTTTGGTGATTTTTAAATACCTAAAAGTATTTTTAATAAATTAATTCTCATTAATCAATTAAAAATAAACTTTTAAATATTTAAAAATACTTTTTTAATGCTAAAAATAAAAATTAAAATATTTTTGTGTCTTAAAAATTAATGAAATTCTTGAGAAAAAGTTTCATAATTTTTAGACAATTTTTACTATTTTAAATAAATTATGCAAAACAAATGAAATAAATGAAAATAAAAATGAATTTAAACTGAATTAATGAGAAGTCAGCAGATCCTAGGGACCAGATTCAAACTAAAACGCGCGCGTGTTGACTTGGCGCCAGATCTCACGGCCCTCATTCAAACTCAGCTAATCAATGCTTATGCCCTAATTACGCCGTTAAACACTTTCAGATGACCGGAACAGTGTTCCGGTCATCTTCTCCGTTCACCCCAAACCTCAAACTCACTCCATACGTTACGAAAATGAAATCTAATTGAACAGAAACGTTTCCCACTTACTCACGAATCATAACCCTCAATCAAAACAAATTTATTTTTCCTGGAATGGCTGAATCGAAGCAAACAAGAACTAGGGCAAAAAAGTTTCAGAGACTAATTAAACTCTCATCTCTCCACCATTTTTAAAACTAAAGATATCAGAGCAATCAGTGAAGCATATAGAACAACTTTAGAACTTAAAAAATGATTTCTGGGAAAAAAGTTCTTGAGCTACCTGAGTTTCGAAGCTTTCACTATGGTAACTTTCAGACCTCCCCTCCTTGTGAAATCCACTCCTTATGACCCCTTGATGATGCTTGAATGCTTGGAAGAGATTTATGCTGGCTAGTTGAAGAGTTTGAACAGCTTCTGCTCAAGCTCAGTTGAAAATGGTGATGATGATCCAAGCTGTTTCAGGCCAATGTGAGTGGCTCTTTGTGATCAGGGTGATGTTTTGAGAAGGTTTGTGGAGTTTGTTTGAGTGTTTATGGCCTGTGGAAGATGTTTCGAAGGAAACTGCAGATTGGGGTGACAATGGAGAAACAATGTTCTTGCTGGATTCAGGCTTGGTTCTTTGTTGGTTTGGGCTCAATGAAGTATGGTGAGATGATTAGTGAAACTTGTTTGAATGTTTGTGTGCTGGGCAGAGAGATTCGAAGAGAGATGCAAATGGGGTGAGTTTTGTGTATGTGATGTTGTGATCTGTTTCAGCCTTGCTTCTTGGGTGTTATGGCCAGCATTTTCCTTGCATAAAGAACTCCCATTGGTCAGGTGATGTGACCTGGCCTGCTGTGATTGGGATGTCTACTTTTGCAAAAAAGTCCACTCTTGTGTAAGGAAAGCATGGGCTTGGTTCTAGCTTGGTACAATGGGTGTGGGCTGCGCAGCAAGGTGAGGGAGAAAGGCTAGGGGTGGTCAGCAACATAGGCAGCAAGTGGGTGAAGTGTTATGATGGTTTTTGCAAGTTGGCTTCCTTTGGTTCTCATGGAAAGATTTTGCTCCAAAGCCATACAAAACATGTGATCTCTTGGTTCAAATCTGACTTTTAGGTCACATAGAATGTTTGTGCATTGGTTTGATGTGAATTAGAAGTCACAAATGCCTTGGTACAAAGTTCTTGCAAGTTTTCCATTTGGTGCATAACTTGAAAATTAGTGATTTTTGCCAACTTTGTCACACCATAACTTTTGATCCAAAATGAATTAGGTCATGTTCTTGTACTTTTTGAAAAGGGAAAATGTATTCTACAACTTTCATGACCAAAGTTTTTCCATTTGAAGCATTTTTGGATCAAAAAGCAAGGCTTGAAAAATGGCATAAAATGACATATTCTTGAAAAGTCAACCATGCCCTAAAAAGTCAACTTTGCAAAAACTTGTAATTCTTGATTTTTGTGAACTTCAACCTTCTTCCATGATCAAATAAAGATCATATACACTCAAAATGATGAAGATCACCCCTTGGTTGGGTCATTGGGGGCCTCAGATGCCCTGATTTCACACTGACTTGCATGAAAAGTCAACTCTTGATCAGATGACTTCCCCATGGAATTTCTTCATGAAAATTGATGTGCATACCCCCTATACCATATAGAGACCAATGGAAACAAGAATGACCAAAAAATTTGGAGTTATGGCCTCTGAAACCAAAACCCTAATTTTAGGTCAACTGTGTAGTCAAACCTGGCTCTGCATCCACACCAATCTCAGTTCTTGTGATCCTTTTGCATTTTTGACTTTGAGAGGATGCTATATGATACTTGAACACATATAGACCCCTTTGAAGTGATTGATGACCTTTTGAGTGGCTTAAGAAGCTTTTGGGTTGCTCAGATCACAAACCCTAGGTGCAGATGACTTAAAAACTATGCAGTGAATCAAAAAAATGAGATATTGTAAACACCCCAAATTTGCCCTCACCCATTCACACCATGGCTTGTGATCATCCTCATATGCATAAACACAAACATATCATCTCACATCTCATTTTTGACTCACTGGATAGTTTCTAAGGCATCTGCACCTAGGGTTTGTGATCTGAGCAATCCCAAAGCATCTTGAGCCACTCCAAAGGCAACCAATCAACTCAAAGGGGTCCATGTGTGTTCTTATATCATATTTCATCTCCTCAAAGTCAAAAATGCAGAGGAATCACAAGAGCTAGGGTTTGAGTGGATGCAGAGCCAGTTTGAACTGCACAGTTGACTGAAAATTAGGGTTTTGGTTTCAGAGGCCATAACCCCAAATTTTTTGGTCATTCTTGTTTCCATTGATCTCTATATGGTATAGGGAGTATGCATATCAATTTTCATGAAGAAATTCCATGGGGAAGTCATCTGATCAAGAGTTGACTTTTCAGACAAGTCAGTGCAAAATCAAGGCATCTGAGGGCCCCAATGACCCAACCAATGGGTGATCTTCATCATTTTGAGTGTATATGGTCTTTATTTGATCATGGAAGAAGATTGAAGTTCATGAAAATCAAGAATTTAGGGTTTTTTGCAAATGTTGACTTTTTGGGCATAGTTGACTTTTCAAGAATGCTTCATTTTAGGTCATTTTTCAAGCCTTGATTCTTGATCCAAAAAGGCTTCAAATGGAAAAACTTTGGTCATGAAAGTTGTAGATCTCATCTTTCCCTTTTCAAAAAGTACAAGAACATGACCTAATTCATTTTGGATCAAAAGTTATGGTGCATCAAAGTTGGCAAAAATCACTAAATTTCAAGACATGCACCAAATGGGAAACTTGCAAAATCATGCACCAAGTCAAATTGCAGCTTCTAATTGGTATCAAACCTTCACATAAACATTCTCTAAGTCCTAAAATTCAGAATGAACTAGGCATTGCTCATGTTTCATGACTTTTGGAACAAGATCTTCACATGTGAACCATAAAGCAAGCAACTTGCAAAAACTATCATCACATCTCACCCACTTGATTTCTTGGCTGCTGAACCAAACTAGCTCCATACACACATCATGCTGCGCAGCCCCATGCTCATTGTACTTAGCTAGAGTTTAGCCCATGCCCTCTCTTACAAGAAGTGGACTTTTTGCAAAAGTTGCCTTACCAATCAATAAAGGGCATGTCTTGTCAACTGACCAATGAGAGAGAAATATGTGGACAGTTTGCAAGCTAAACATATGAAGAAGCAAGGCTGAAACAATCCCATTACACACATACACAAAAACTCACCATTTTGCAAGTTCCTTCGAATTCCTCCACACAGCCACAAAACACTAAAACTTTTTCCTCCATTCAACTCACCATGTATCACTGAGTAGAAACCACCCAAAGCACAAGCCTGAAACAGCCAGATTACTCCATAACCATTTCACACCCCAAGCTGCAAGTTCCTTCGAAACTCTTGCCACAGCTTGCAAACACACAAACAAACACCATAGACCTTCTCCATTCACCCTCAGGATCATAAACAACCCCTCACCATGACCTGAAAGTGCCTATTTCACCATTGCCATTTCTGATCAAGCTTGAACAGAAGTCTTCGAAACTCATCAACCATCCAACTTAAACTCCATTTGAGCATTCAAACATCATCAAGAGGTTCTAAGGAGTAGATTGCACAAGGAGAGGTGGCCAGAAAGTTCCTAAACTGAAAGCTTCAAATCTCAGGTAGCTCGAAAATTATTTTTCCAGAAATCATTTTTCTTGTTACAAGTTTGTTCTTTGTGTTGTCCTGATCATCCTGATGTTCTTAGTTTTTGAAATGGTGATGAAATGAGCCTTTAATTTCTCTCTGAAACCTGCGTGCCCTAGTTTTCTTTTTCTTCGATTCAGTTGATTTAGGAAACATAAATTTGTTTTGATTGGGGGTTTTGATTCGTGAGCTTGTGGGAATCATTTCTGGGTTCTTAGAATTCATTTTAGATGCGTATGGAGTGAGTTAGGGATTTTGATTGAACGGAGAAGATGACCGGAACACTGTTCCGGTCATCTGAATGTGTTTAACGGCAAGATTAGGGCATAAGCATTGATTAGCGAAATTTGAATTCTGGCCTTTGGATTTGGCGCCAGGTCAACGCGCGCGTGTTTCCATTTGAATCTCCACCATCAGATCACTTGACTTTTGTTTATTTCAGTTTAATTTCATTTTTAATTCATTTTAATTCATTTGTTTTGTACAATTTATTTAAAATAGCAAAAATGTTTTAAAAATTATGAAACTTTTTGTCAAGAGTTTCACTAATTTTTAAAACCCAAAAATATTTTTAGTTTTATTTTTATCACTAAAAAAAGTATTTTTAAATATTTAAAAGATTATTTTTAATTGATTAATGAGAATTAATTAATTAAAAATACTTTTAGGTATTTAAAAATTACAAAAAAATTCATGAAATGTTCTAAGACATTTAGAAACATTGTCCAACCTTCAAACTAAATTTCTTTTTTGATCTTGATGCATTTTAAGAATTTTTCATTGAATTAAATCATTTTTTATGCATTATTTTGATCACATGTTTGAAAATTCATTTCTGCCCTTTGAAGAAGGTTGAGACATTGGTTCTTCTTGCATTGTTTTGTGTTTAACATGTAGTTTCTAGGGTAAAAAGGCCATGAATTGTTCTTGCATTTTCAAATTGTTTGGCATTTGTTTTGTTAAGAACCCTAAAAAACCCTAATAACTTGCAAAAATCATATCTTGAATTTGGTTGAGAGTTGAGAGCTCCCCTTTGGGTAGTGGTTCATTATAGGTCTAGGGTTTCCTTGGGTACCATTTTCCATTTTTACTTTAGGGTTTTGCTTCTGTTTTTGGTTTGTGTTTGATGTTTGATCCATAAACCCTAATTTGGGCTTCCATTTGCATCCTTCTTGCATTCTCTTGCATAACATGACTTGTCTTTGCATTTTGTGCATTCTTGTGATTCATTTGACATCTTAAGACATGTATAAAGCACCTTTGATCATTGCATCTCATATTTTCCATGTCATTTGTCTTGTATGTTTCATAACTTTTCATGCTTGTTCATGCTCCTTAGCTTGCATCATTTGCATTCATGATCTTGTATGAACATCCCCATTGCCTTGCCTCATGTTTGCAGCACCTCATACCATCATAATCATCATCAACATGCTTCTGGTTTTGCTTTGCATCATATCATTTCATCTCATCCTGCATTGCATTGCATTTTCTTTCTAACATTGCAGGTGGTAAGTAAACTTGAGAAGTGGATTTGCCTTCACTTCTCATGCCTTTTCTTTTCATCTCTCTTGCATCCATTGCTGCATTTCTATTTGTGTTTGAGTTTGAGCTTGCTCATTCTTCTTCCTCCCACTTTCTTTCTTCAAGTGACTTGACTTCTTGAATGAAGCAAGTCACTTTGCTTCTCTTGGTCCTTTCATCTGCTTCCTGGTGGCTCCTTTGAAGATTGTTCTTGAAAACCTCACAAACCTTAGGAACAACCAAGCATGATAATGAATTAGGGTTTTGATTAGTCTCCCCTCATAGTTTTACCTTTGTGTCTCTCCTTGAGTCCTCTCTTCTCATCTCATAATCAGGGACTAAACCCTAAAGGCTTTGAGACTTTGTGATTAAGCTTATGCCTGCATCCTTCTCTTAGGATGGAGTGTATAACTTTAATCCTAAGTATTAAACCCTTAAGGTGTTTAAATCTCTTAATCAATTCATCTAATAATCATCAAGACATCACACTTGTAACTTGGGCCTTGCATTAGGGTTCTAATTCTTCCTTAAGTGGTTAAGAAGGACTAACCCTAGTGTTAATGGACAAGTCCCCCTCAAGTTGTCTTACAAATCATAAAAAACACTTCATCATCATACCATTAATCTAAATAAAATCCACTTAATAAAGGCTTGTTTTGTCATGGGTTTAATCCCTAATCATGGATTAAGTTGAGGAGTCTTCCTCAGCTTAAACATTCTCATCTATTATCCTTCTTTTAGGATGGTGTAATGAGTCTGTTTAATCCTTGATTATGGCTTAACCTCATTACTCAACACTGAACAAAATCACAAAAACATCTAAATAATCACAAGTAGGTTAATGATCTTAATCCTACACCAAAGGTGATTAAGTGTGAGAATCTGACTTCACACTTAAGGTATTCTCATTACCCCTAATCAGAGGGAAGATGTGATGGGTTTACTAAATCCATTGGTTTAGGCTTAAGCTCATTATCTTATGACAAACTCCAAAAAGCAATAAAAGACTGAAAATACAAAAACAAACAATAATCGTCTCCTCCGGGATTCTTTTCTCATCACCTTCACTCATAATCGAGAACTTGCTTCTTCCGTCTAATGCAAGACAGTTAGCACCTGAGCCAGACAGGTCATACACTTGAGCATAGACAAGCAAGCAGTTCACAAGTCAATTCATTTATCAGTCTCTTTGGGTCGAACTACGGTGTTCTGACTTCCTCATTGCACGAGAGGATACGTAGGCATAACTTAACAGTTATCGAACAAAAGTCTCTGTATATTCCCCCTCTTTCCAGCATCTTTCTCTTAGCCTCATTGTCATGAGCATTTCACTCCTTTCTTACACTGACACTTTCATACTTCACATCACATTTCTTTACACTGACACCTGTACATTCTTTTCCAGCTATTTTACATACAGTTTGCACTGACACTACCCCTTTAAAACACAAATCTTTTAAGCGTGGATCCCGTCGAGTACGGCGGACAATCTGGGTGCTAATACCTTCCCAGGTTGTAACCAACCCCCTTTCTCAGTCTCTCTGGTTCGCAAACCGTCTTATCCATCTTTTTCTAGGCCTATGCAGCATTGCCTTTCCTCCGGGATAAAAATGCCTAGCTGGCGACTCTATTCATCCTCCAGTGAGTCCACGGCTGTGTGTTCTCACTGTTCCCCTCGCCGACCGTTCGCGTCTGTACCTTCATCTGAACCAGTTTCATTTGTCGGGAGCGACAGCTTGGCGACTCTGCTGGGGAACCTTATACTGCAACCAGGGCTTCTGGTTCTTTTTGTGGGTTCCTCCTAGCGCTTGTTTGATTTGTGTTTACTGGGGTGTTATGTGCTTGTATGTGCTTGTATTTATTTTTGTTTGTTGCTTTATGTACAGTTGATTTATTGCTTTCTTTATAGCTTTATATTTTTCATACTGTCATACTGTGCTGGCTGGATCTGGTTTTTCTTTGGTGGGTGGGTATTTCATTGAGAGTTAAGGTCCTATACCTGGGACCTGAGTGACACCTAGGCTAGAGTGAATCATATTCTTTCCCATTCCATTTCGGTCTGGTGCGGGAATATGAAACACGGTTCAGATATGGGTTTCTTCTTGAGAACTCTGTGTTGCAGATTTCCTGCAATGCTAGGGCTATCTGGGAAGCCTGCTAAGTCTGGATGACCTTTTAGTATTGACCTTCAGAAACTGAGGTGAATTAGAGGAGGAATTGTTATGATTATTGTAAACATTGTACCTCCGGGTTAGAAGTGTTTACACTTCTCATAACTGATCCAAGTATGAGGATCCTTGTTCTAGATCACCACCTGTGAGGGGGTTGGGCTGTTTACAGGTTTGCAGGTACCTTGACCTCAGAATACCCTGTTACTTTGACTTTGTTAAGAATTCTCCATGTTGGATAGTTCTTGTGATTCTGAACCCTGGACATGTGGCTCTTTATTTGAGTCCCCCCACCCTGGTTACTGGATTTTTAGACCTCCACCTGGATTTCTTGAACACACATGGATCTATACCAAGGCAGTTAATCAGATCCAGCTCAGTCACAAACCCTTGCATTTCATTTTGCATACATACTCATTGCATCATATTAACATGTGCTTATTTGTGTTTCAGGGTATCCACCTTCATCTTTGGTTTTGGTTTTGACCCCATCTGCAGTTTTGACCTATCTCCACCAGCACTTGCTTCAGCTTGTCAGCCATATACTTCAGTTACTTGCACTAGCCAGCCAGTGGCCCACTTCTCAGCATCTTCATCAGCACTTACTCTACTCAGTCTTCAGCATCATGGCTCCAAAGAAAAGCAACATCACCTATCATTTCTTCCAACCAGACTTGTCAGACATCAGGAGGATCCAAACCCTGATCACTCCAGATCACATACCCTTGTTCAGGGAGAGCTATGGAGATATACTGGACATGGTTATGGATCTGGACCCTTCACAGAGGAGCCTCATCCACACTTGCATCCAGTTCTATGATCCCCCATTGAGATGTTTCACCTTTCAAGACTTTCAGTTGGGGCCACTTCTAGAAGAATACTCATCATTGACTGGTCTGCCCACCAAAAGAGAAATCCCATTCAACCCTGAAATGGTCTTTCCTAGCAATGGAGAGGTAGCAAAAGCTTTGCACCTGGAACCTGCTTTGATTGAGCAGCATATGACCTCTAAAGCTGGGATCCCTGGTTTTCATCTTGACTTCCTGATTTCTCAGGCTAGTCTGAAGGCCTCCTCGGGGGAGTGGGGAGCTGTTTGTGCTCTATTGGCCTTGAGTGTATATGGAATTGTATTGTTTGCAGATGAGCCTCGATTCATTAGCAAAAATGCAATCCATTTGTTCATCCTGAAGAACCCTGTGCCAACTTTACTGGGTGATCTCTATTACTCAGTCCATCAGAGAAATGAGAAGCAGAGGGGAAGATTAGTGAGGATTTGTGCTCCATTATTTCATGCTTGGTTTCTCAGGCATTTACCCAGGACAGATGCATTTCTCAATCCTCATCAGCAAAGCAACTGGGCTAAGAGGCTCACTACTCTCACTTCAGCAGATATCAGATGGTGTACTCAGAGCACCAAGGGCAGAGATATGATCACCAGCTGTGGGCACTTTCCCAATGTGCCTTTGATAGGAGTTAAGGGAAGTATCAACTACAACCCTCTGCTGTTCAGAAGGCAATTAGGCTATGCACTGGTCCATACTCCCAGGGAACAAGATTTGGTTGAGACCCTCTACTGTGAGAACAAGATTAGTTTGGCTGTTGTTAGGCAGGCTGCCTGGGCCTGGGATCATGTTCAAACCAAGGGAATCACCATTCTAGGGAAGTGCAATAATGTGGCATCAGTCCAATATTATGAGTGGTCCCATGCTAGGGCCCAGTTCTCTGGAATGCCCTTTACCATAGAAGACATGCCTGAGTCATCTTCAGCACCACCCCCTGCCACTATCAGTTTGGAGGAGTTTGAGAGCTTGAAGGAAAGAAATGAGAAGTTAACTCAGGCCTTGCAGAAGACCCTCCGGGAGAGGAGTGAAGGTGTGAGGGAGATTGAGAGATTAGAGAAGTTGAGAGTGGAACACTTGACTAAGATCGAGAAATCCGGAGATTATATCAACAAGTCCAAGGCTGGTGAGCAAATTCTGAAGAATGCTTGTAAAGAAGCCCAGTTCCAGAGAGCAAGAACAGACTTGTATTTGAAAGAGAGTCAGGCCAGGTGGGTCCGGATCACTGAGGCCCGTACTCTAGAAGACAAGAGAGTTCAGGACAAGATGGAGCAGATGGAAAAAGCCCTGGCAGCAGCCCAGGAGGAGATGTCAGAGCTGAAAATCAAAGCAGGATTGAAGAGGTCTAAGGACCAAAGTCAGAGCAAGAAGTTGACTGCAGCAGTTGCAACAAGAAACCTTCTCATCAGAAGTCTTACGGAGCATCCGGCTGATCCTGTGACCGAAGCACTTCTCAAGGAAGTTCGTGAGGATGAGTTTGGCCTTGGAGTTTGATCATTTGCTTGTTGTGGTTCCTTTTCCATGTACTTTTTCTTTTTTGTGATGTATTTTGACCCCTTTGAGGGCTTGTGTTGTAAAAAGAACAAGGTGTATTATTTCACGTTTTGTAATATATTTGTGTTAATTTCCATCTGGGTTACTTCAAAAGCAACTTCAACAGCATCATCTTCAAGGGTCTGGAAGGGTCAAAACCGAAGGCCAAACCGGATACCTTGAGAGCAAATAAGCATAACTGCATTGCATGCTAACCCTCTCTTTGTTTTGTAGGTTTTTGTTTTGTTGTTGCTAACCTCTGTTGTGAATCTCAGGAATTATTGCTCGCCGCCGGGTATTTCCTCTCAACAGGCCTCACAGGTACCCAACTAGAAACAACCTTCCGGGAATTCAGATGGATCAGATGCAACAAGACCTTACGGAGGTCAGAAACCAGATGGCAAACGAAAGGTTAGAGATGAGAACGCAGATGACGCAGTTCATGGAAGTTATGAACAACATGGCTCAGAGCCAGGAGAGACTGAGGGCCATGGTGGAGAGGCAAAATCAAGAGGAGCCTCATGTAGGAACTGCTGGCACAAGTAACAACGAGAGGGTCCAACCTCATGTTACCCCCCCTGTGTTTGGTCCACATCTCCATCCAGAGGCTAACATCCCAGTCAACATTCAAGGGACAGCCACTGCAGCCAGGGTACTTCAGGAAGACCCTCAGGAGGACCAGTATACAGTAATGGGTGCCGGAGAGGAAACATATGATAGACGATTGGAAGAGATAGCTGAGAAGTTGAGGTCCTTAGAATCTCAAAATTCTTTGGGTTTCGACGTCATGGACATGGGTTTGGTGGAAGGGGTCAGGATCCCCCATAAGTTCAAGCCTCCTTGTTTCGAAAAGTATAATGGGACTTCATGCCCCCGGACTCATTTGCAATCATTTCTGGGAAGGCTGAAGGCCTATACAATGGATGAGAAATTGTGGATGTTCTATTTTGAAGATAGCTTGACTGGAGCATCAAGGGAATGGTATTCCCATCTGACAAGAGCAACTATAAGATGCTGGAAGGACCTGGCAGAGGCCTTCATCAGACAGTATCAGTATAATCTAGATATGGCACCCAACAGGACCCTCCTAATGGGAATGTGTCGCTCCCGACAAATGAAACTTGGTCAAATGGGGTACAGACGCGAACGGTCGGCGAAGGGAACAGTGAGAACACACAGCCGTGAACTCACTGGAGATGAATAGAGTCGCCAGCTAGGCATTTTTATCCCGGAGGAAAGGTAATGCTGCATAAACCTAGAAAAAGATGGATAAGACGGTTTGCGAACCAGAGAGACTGAGAAAGGGGGTTGGTTACAACCTGGGAAGGTATTAGCACCCAGATTGTCCGTCGTACTCGACGGGATCCGCGCTTAAAGATTTGTGTTTTAAAGGGGTAGTGTCAGTGCGATCTGTGTATAAAATAGCTGGAAAGCAATATGTACAGGTGTCAGTGTAAAAGAAAGTGAAGTGTGTAAATGATGTGTCAGTGTGAGAACAAGAATGAAATGCTCAAGACTATGAGGCTAAAGAATGAAGCTGGAAAGAGGGGGAATGAACAGAGACTTTTGTTCGATAACTGTTAAGTTATGCCTACGTATCCTCTCGTGCAATGAGGAAGTCAGAACACCGTAGTTCGACCCAAAGAGACTGAAAGATGAATTGACTGATGAACTGCTTACTTGTCTATGCTCAAGTGTATGACCTATCTGGCTCAGGTGCTTACTGTCTTGCATTAGACGGAAGAAGCAAGTTCTCGTTTGTGAGTGAAGGTGATGAGAAAAGAATCCCGGAGGAGACGATTATTGTTTGTTTTTGAGTTTTCAGTCTTTTATTTCTTTTTAGGAATTTGTCATAAGATAATGAGCTTAAACCTAAATCAATGGATTTGGTAAACTCATCACATCATCCCTCGGATTAGGGGTAATGAGAATTACCTTAAGTGTGAAGTCAGATTCTCACACTTAATCACCTTTGATGTAGGGTTAAGATCATTAACCTACTTGTGATTATTTAGATGTTTTGGTGTTTTGTTTAGTGTTGAGTAATGAGGTTAAGCCATAATCAAGGATTAAACAGACTCATTACATCATCCTAAAAGAAGGATAATAGATGAGAATGTTTAAGCTGAGGAAAACTCCCCAACTTAATCCATGATTAGGGATTAAACTCATGACAAAACAAACCTTTATTAGGTGGATTTTATTAATGGTTATGATGATGAAGTGTTTTTTTATGATTGGTAAGACAACTTGAGGAGGACTTGTCCATTAACTTTAGGGTTAGTCCTTCTTAACCACCTAAGGAAGAATTAGAACCCTAATGCAAGGCCCAAGTTACAAGCGTATTGTCTTGATGATTATTAGATGGATTAATTAAGAGATTTCAACACCTTAAGGGTCCAAGACTTAGGATTAAAGTTATACACTCCATCCTAAAAGAAGGATGCAGGCATGATCTTAATCATAAAGTCTCAAAGCCTTGAGGGTTTAGTCCCTGATTATGAGGTGAGGAGAGATGACCCAAGGAGAGACACAAAGGTAAAAACTATGGGGGAGACTAATCAAAACCCTAATTCATTATCATGCTTGGTTGATCCTAAGGTTTGTGAGGTTTTCAAGAACAATCTTCAAAGGAGCCACCAGGAAGCAGATGAACAGGATCAAGAGAAGCAAAGTGACTTGCTTCATTCAAGAAGTCAAGTCACTTGAAGAAAGAAAGTGGGAGAAGCAAGAATGAGCAAGCTCAAACTCAAACACAAATAGAAATGCAGTAATGGATGCAAGAGAGATGAAAAGAAAAGGTATGAGAAGTGAAGGCAAATCCACTTCTCAAGTTTACTTACCACCTGTAATGTTAGAAAGAAAATGCAATGCAATGCAAGGTGAGATGAAATGATATGATGCTAAGCAAAACCAGAAGCATGTTGATGATGATTATGATGTTATGAGGTGCTGCAAACATGAGGCAAGACAATGGGGATGTTCATACAAGATCATGAATGCAAATGATGCAAGCTAAGGAGCATGAACAAGCATGAAAAGTTATGAATCATACAAGACAAATGACATGGCAAATATGAGATGCAATGATCAAAGATGCTTCATACATGTCTTAAGATGTCAAATGAATCATAAGAATGCACAAAATGCAATGGCAAGTCAAATTATGCAAGGAAATGCAAGAAGGATGCAAGAGGAAGCCCAAATTAGGGTTTATGAAACAAACATCAAACACAAACTAAAAACAGAAGCAAACCCTAATATGAAAAATGGAAAATGGCACTCAAAGAAACCCTAGACCTATAACAAACCACTGCCCAAAGGGGAGCTCTCAACTCTCAACCAAACTCAAGTTATGAATTTTACAAGTTATTAGGGTTTTTTAGGGTTTGTAACAAAAGAAATGCCAATCAATTGGAAAATGTAAGATCAAATCTTGGCCTTTTTATCTTTGAAAGTTCATGCCAAATGGAAAACAATGCAAAAAGAATCAATGTCTCAACCTTTACCAAAAGGCAGAAATGAATTTTTAAACATATGATCAAAATAATGCATCAAAAATGATTTAATTCAATGAAAAATTCTTAAAATGCATCAAGATCAAAAAAGAAATTTGGTTTGAAGGTTGGACAATGTTTCTAAATGTCTTAGAACATTTCATGAATTTTTTTGTAATTTTTAAATACTTAAAAGTATTTTTAATTAATTAATTCTCATTAATCAATTAAAAATAATCTTTTAAATATTTAAAAATACTTTTTTAATGATAAAAAATAAAATAAAAATGTTTTTGTGTCATAAAAATTAATAAAACCTTAAAGAAAAAGTTTCATAATTTTCATGATTTTTTTGCTATTTTAAATAAATTGTACAAATAAAATGGAATAAAAATAAATAAAAATCAAATGAAAATAAAAGTAAACAGAACGCATGGCCAGGATTTGATCTGAGGGAGAGGGGGTTGACTTGGCGCGCCATCTGATGGTCCAGGTTTAAACTTCCTAAATTCAGTTAATTAACCTAATTAAACCTAATTAAATTAACTAAGTGGAAATTAGGATTAATGAAGCAATCTGGTCCCTTGGTCCATGCGCGGGAAGGGCAATCCAATGGCCTAGGTTTAAAAACACTAATGACTGGACTAAACCCTAATTAGGGCAAGTTAACCTCAGACGGCCGGAACAGTGGTTCCGGTCGTCTTCTCCGGCGTACCACAAACCCTAGAAAACGTTTCAGGCCACCATTCAACAAATTTCCTGCCCAGAAACAACCCCCCATCCTAACTAAACCTTAATCCAAGATCAAAAGGCATTTATCTAACATGAACAAGGAGAATCGAAGACAAGAGCATTCACGGGCCAAGTTTCAGAGATGCATAAAATGCCCATTTGTTCACCATTTTTGATTCTAATCATACCACAGTGATCCCCTGAGCATGTATTTTTGATTTGTAACAAAAAAACAAGTTTTAAAAAGTTTGAAGTTTGAGACTACCTGAGATGTCAAACCCTGTTTCTGAGCTTCCAGAACCTTTTCTTGATGCAAGCTAGCTCTAATGGATCCCCTGGTGTCAATGGCAAGCTTGGAATGAACTTTGGCAAGCTATTTTGAGTGGTTCACTTCTGGTGTAGCAGAAAATGCACTTTGCATACAGGCTGTTTCAACTCAAAGTAAGGGGTGGTTTTGGCTCTTTATGGCATGCTTGACTTGTTGGTGAAGGAAAATGGAGTGTTTGATGGATGGATGGTGTGATTCGAAGAGAACTGGTTCTGATGATGGTGAATGGTGGAGCTCAGGCCAAGCTTGTTTCAGGCCTGAGTTTTGGTGGTTTGGGGGCTTTGAGGTGTGGTGAGTTGAGTGGTGATCAAAGTTTGTGTGTTTTGTGGCTGTACCAAGAGTTTCGACAGAACTTGCAAGTTGGGAGATTTTTGTATATGTGATGAGTTAGTATGTTTCAGCCTTTTTTCCCTAGTGATATGGCCAGCAAAATGAATGAATAATCTAATGCAAGTGGCTGTGAGATGTGACTTGTACTTTATGGATTGGTAGATCAACTTTTGCTCAAAAACCACTTTTGTGTAAGATAGGGCATGGCATGATACTAGGCAAGTACAAGTTGGGTGCTGGTGCAGCAAAAGGTGAGGGAGAGGCTAGCCCAAAGTCAGCAGCCAATGTCATAAGTTGGTGAAGTAGTCATGAGTGAAAATGCAAGTTGGCTAGCTTTATGGTTTTCCATGGAAATGCCTTGTTACATGAACCAAACCATGAGCAAACTTGGTCCATTTCTGATTTTTGTGACTTAGAGAACATTCACATGCTGGTTTGACATGAATTTGAGGCAGCAATCATGCATTGATTCAAGACTTAGCAAAATTTCCACTTGGTGCATAACTTGAAAAACAATGATTTTTGGCAACTTTGCATGGCCATAACTTTTGATCCATGAAGAGTTAGATCATGTTCTTGTACTTTTTGAAAAGGGAAAGATAAGATCTACAACTTTCATGACCAAAGTTTTTCCATTTGAAGTCTTTTTGGATCATAAATCAAAGCTTGAAAATTGACCTAAGAGGAAGCATTCTTGAAAAGTCAACAAAACCCAAAAAGTCAACTTTTGCAAAAACCCTAAATTCTTGATTTTTATGAACTTCAAACTTCTTCTATGATCAAATAAAGATCATATACACTCAAAATGATGAAGATCACCCATTGGTTGGGTCATTGGGGGCCTCAGATGCCCTGATTTTACACTGACTTGTCTGAAAAGTCAACTCTTGATCAGATGACTTCCCCATGGAATTTCTTCATGAAAATTGATATGCATACTCCCTATACCATATAAAGATCAATGGAAACAAGAATGACCAAAAAATTTGGGGTTATGGCCTCTGAAACCAAAACCCTAATTTTCAGTCAACTGTGCAGTTCATCCTGGCTCTGCATCCACTCAAACCCTAATTCTTGTGATTCCTCTGCATTTTTGACTTTGTGAGGATGTAATATGACATAAGAACACACATGAACCACTTTGAGTTGATTAGTGGTTTTTGGAATGGCTCAGGAGGCCCTGAGGTTGCTCAGATCACAAACCCTAGGTGCAGATGCCTTAGAAGCTATGCAGTGAATCAAAATGAGATGTGAGATGATATGTTTTGTGTATATGCATATGAGATGATCACAAGCCATGGTGTGAATGGGTGAGGGCAAATTTGGGGTGTTTACAGCTGCCCCTATTCAAACATGAGTTAGCTGTGCAGGATGTAAGCGACGGCTTAACAGGCAAACAAGATAACTTGTGGTTGAATATCAAAGACAGTCCGAAATTTGCACTCACAAAATGAAGAAGAAAAGGGATATAGATTGTAAAAGAAAATAAAGTATATTGTAAGGTGTGGGCGACGGAGGACGGCCGTCGAGCAGAGGACGACTGCTGGGTAAGGTGGTATGTGAAGCAAAGCGATGACGGGGACGGCTGACATGCTGGTAAAGTGTATAAAGCAATGACGGGGACGGCCGACATGCTGGGGATAGATGGTAAAACCAAGACGGGGACGGCCGACTGGCTGGGGAAAAACAAGTAAAGCTAAGACGGGGACGGCCGACTAGCTGGGGAAAATAGGATATTATGATGGGGACGGCCATCAAGATAAAGCTGCAAAGTTCTCTGGGGATTAATGAAACATGACGGGGACGACCATCAAGTTCATAAAGGTCAAGTAACCAACGATGGGGACGGCCATCGGGTTAAAAGGAAAAGGGACCACGACGGGGACGGTCATCGGGTTAAAGAATAAATGAAATAAACAGCTGATGGGGTACGACCATCAAAGGTGAAGGACGATCACCTAGCAGGGGACGGCTGCTCTGTTGGGAATAAAAGGAATATGATGGGGACGGCCATCAAAGGTGGAGGACGACCACCTGGCAGGGTACGGCTTCCGAAAATATCGACGATGGGGACGGCCATCGGATAGAAAAGGTCAACGATGGGGACGGCCATCGGACGAGCAAGATGGAGGACGACCATCAAGAAGTGGAGGACGACCACTCAGCAGGGGACGGCTGCTCTCGGGGTTTATCATAACACAGGACGAGTGTTAGATAACCAAAATCAACAATGGGGACGGCCATTGGATAAAGTGATGAAGGACGATCATCAAAAGGTGGAGGACGACCACCTAGCAGGGGACGGCTGCTAAAATCAACGATGGGGACGGCCATCGGATGAGCATGATGGAGGACGACCATCAAGAAGTGGAGGACGACCACTTAGCAGGGTACGGCTGCTCTCAGGGTTATCATAACACAGGACGAGTGTTAGATAAAAGAAAATTTGTTTGTAATCTACTAGGGATGGTAAACACGGACGAGTGTTTATATCCAAGAAACAAAAAGTATAAGTGTTTGGTATTGTGTATAAATTAAAGATGCGGACGAGCATCCTTAAGACTATGATACGGACGAGTATCATGTAGAAACAAACTGACACATGCTCAGAGATGATGATACGGACGAGTATCAACTGGTTAACAAAGAACACGGATGAGTGTTGCATCTGAAGGGATTCTTCTGGGGAATAATAGACACAGACGAGTATCTATATTCAAGAAGACACAAGTGTTTGACACGGTGTATGGATTAAAGATGCGGACGAGCATCCTTAAGACTATGATACGGACGGGTATCATGTAGAAACAAACATTAGACGCAATGTTCTGAGATGATGGTACGGACGAGTACCAACTGGTTAACAAAGAACAAGGACTACTGTCGAATCTGTGGGGATATAAATGATGTATACAAAATACGGACGAGTATTTGCATAAGTGTACCAATGAGTAGCGGGTATGTATAGATGAGCATTATCTGCTGGGGAGAGTGACACGGACGAGTGTCAAGAAAGAAAAGTATAACATTAACAAGTATATGGGTGATGAAAGTGTAAGTGAACTTGCTGGGGATGTGACACGGACGGGTGTCAAGAAAGTATACAAGTATAGGCGACCGCGCTAGGGATATGACACGGACGGGTGTCAGGGATCGTGTATAGGTATATGTGAGTGCAAAGAGGGTGTCTTTGGCTTCCTGCTGGTGATTTGACACGGACGGGTGCCAGAAAGTATCTGCAATACTGGTGATCTTGTTTGTAAAGTGTATCAAAACCAGCCTGTTGGGGAAAGATGACACGGGCGGGTGCCAAAAGGTGTATATACTGGTGTTTGTGATTCGAAAGGCAGCTGCTTTTGCTGGGACTCTGATGGGGATGTTTCTGTATATATTCTGTACGCTGACAGGTTGTCAATACTTACAAGTGTTCGATTCACATTATGACTTATGATTATGCTATGCATTTGATTTTTTGCCGTAATGCTCCGTATTCAGACGGAATGCTACGCTCTGAGGGGATAGTATGGTGTGAATGCTATGATTATGCAAAGAGGTAAAGATTTGGGATTCGGATCCCGTCGCTGCAAAGATCTCTGATTGATCTGCTTGAAGTGAACATCCCAGCTGGGGATGAGATCATTGGTAGATCTAATGATGCATCTGCTTGGGGATGTATGTCACTGACTGACATATCCTTATAATACGGGACCCAGCTGGGGTTTGTAGAAGCTTTCTGTACTCTGTTGTGACTTCTTCGTGCGTTGCTCTTCTGAATAGAGACCGGGGCTCTGTGGGGAGATGATTCCCTGATCTTGTATTTAACTGAGGAACGACAGTTGGTTCTTCAGCTGGGGAGACGCTGTTGGTAAATCAGCTGGGGAGAGCAATGGGAAGCAAATCAGCTGGGGGGATAGAGCATTTCGGATGCTGATATCTCTTGTTGATTTGCCAGCTTGCTGAGATATACCTTGCATGCCCCAAGTTACGTTCTGGATACCTGCAATCCTGCAAAGATAAGGAAACGCACAAATGGTCCCGAGGTATCCTTTACTGGATTCCGTCATAGGAGATAAGTACTTTCGAGAGTAAGTATATTCCCTGTAAGCATGTGCTTTATTTTTTAGAGAAAGGCATCTGTACTTATGCAATTGTGTTTTTAGAGATATCAGACAATTCTTTGCAAAACATAAATGTAAAAACGAGACGTGACTGAAAAATCTGATTTTATTAATTCATGTGCCCTGAATTGGCAAGATACAGTCAGAGAAACATATCTCCTGAAATGAGGAGATTGTTACAAATTGAGAAATAAAGTGCTGGCAGTGTTGATGGCGCTTTGAGGAGCTTCCTCTCCCGCTATGACTCGTATGACAATGACGTTCTTCTCGTCTTGCTTTCTGGAGAAAGTTGATTCTGATCGAAGCTTGATCCTTCCGAAGCTTAACAAGTTGCTGCCAATACAGACGAATTCAGAATACAGTTGTTCGCTTATTCCCTTATTTTGCATGGATCGCCCTTTCGGGTTTTCAATCCATCGGGATACCCATTTTTGCCTGAGCTGTCCAATGCGGCTTTTCAACTCAGCGGGTGTACATTTTTTATTCATTTCCCTTATTTTTGCCCGAGTCTTTTATTCTGTTTTTGACTCGCCGGGACGCCCTATTTTTGCCTGGACTTACATTCTGTTTTTATGTCCAGCGGGTCATTTTATGCGAAGTATTTTTTAACTGCATCTGAATTCACAGGGGATGGGAAATCTTCACCATCCATGGTGCTGAGCATCAGCGCTCCACCAGAGAAAACTTTCTTTACCACGAATGGTCCTTCATAATTGGGAGTCCATTTGCCCCTGTGGTCTGTATGAGGAGGGAGGATTCTTTTCAGCACAAGATCTCCCACTTGGTACTCTCGATGCCTGACTTTCTGATCGAAGGCCCTCTTCATTCTCTTCTGATATAACTGCCCATGGCAGATTGCAGCCAATCTCTTCTCTTCGATCAGACTTAGTTGCTCGTATCGGGCCCTCACCCATTCTGCTTCACTCAGTTTGACATCCATCAATACCCGTAGCGAGGGTAATTCAACTTCAACTGGTAGGACTGCTTCCATACCATACACAAGCTGATACGGTGTTGCCCCAGTGGATGTCCTGATTGATGTGCGATACCCATGCAAGGCAAATGGTAGCATTTCATGCCAGTCTCTGTAGGTGACTACCATCTTTTGCACAATCTTCTTGATATTCTTATTTGCTGCCTCAACAGCGCCGTTCATCTTTGGGCGGTAAGGAGAAGAATTGTGATGTTGGATCTTGAAGTCCCGGCATAATTCAACCATCATTTTGTTGTTGAGATTAGAACCATTATCAGTAATGATTCGCTCGGGTACTCCATACCGACAGATGATGTCTCTTTTTAGGAATCGGGCTACCACTTGTCTTGTGACATTTGCATATGAGGCTGCTTCAACCCATTTTGTAAAATAGTCGATGGCGACCAGGATGAATCTGTGGCCATTTGAAGCAGTTGGCTCAATCTTGCCGATCATATCAATGCCCCACATGGCAAAGGGCCAGGGTGAAGACATTATGTTCAAAGGGTTGGGAGGCACATGCACCTTATCTGCGTAGATCTGGCATTTGTGACATTTTCTGGCATAGGCACAACAGTCTGCATCCATTGTGATCCAATAATAGCCTGATCTTAACAACTTCTTAGCCATTGCATGTCCTCCAGCATGGGTACCAAAAGAGCCTTCATGCACTTCATGCATCAGTAGATCTGCTTCCGTTTTGTCAACACATCTGAGGAGTACCATGTCAAAGTTCCTCTTGTATAAAGATCCATCAGTATTCAGGAAGAAACTTCCAGCAAGCCTTCTCAAAGTCTTCTTATCATTGGAAGATGCCCCAGATGGGTATGTTTGATCCTCCAAGAAGCACTTGATGTCGTGGAACCAAGGCTTATCATCTTTGACAACATCTGCTGCAAATACATATGCTGGTCTATCAAGTCTCGATACTGAAATCTGAGGTACAGAGTTAGCTGCTTGAACTTTGATCATGGATGAAATGGTAGCCAAGGCATCTGCAAACTGATTCTCGTCCCGAGGGATATACTCAAGCTTGACTGTTGTGAAGAAAGTCAGTAACCTTCTTGTATAATCCCTGTAAGGTATCAGATGATCTTGGTGTGTGTACCATTTTCCGTTGGTCTGATTGATTACCAAAGCTGAATCTCCGAATACGGTCAATGTTTTGATCCTGAGGTCAATGGCTTCCTCAAGACCCATAATGCAAGCTTCGTATTCAGCTTCGTTGTTAGTGCAGTTGAAAGTGAGTTTTGCCGAGAAAGGCATGTGAACTCCTTTCGGTGTAATGAGTACTGCACCAACACCACGGCCATTCATGTTGGCAGCCCCGTCAAACATCATAGTCCATTCTTCCTCTGGGTCAGGCCCTTCAGTGTGAATGGGCTCTTCGTGATCTTTTGCTTTAATGAACATGATGTCTTCATCAGGGAAGTCAAACCTCATTGGCTGGTAATCATCAATGGGTTGCTCAGCAAGATATTCAGACAATACACTGCCCTTGATGGCTTTCTGAGATGTGTATTGAATGTCATACTCCGTAAGAATCATTTGCCATCTTGCAACCCGTCCGGTAAGAGCTGGCTTCTCAAATATGTACTTAACTGGGTCCATTTTTGAAATCAATAAAGTAGTGTGGGTCAACATATACTGCCTCAGTCGGCGAGCAGCCCACGCTAAAGCACAGCAAGTTTTCTCGAGCAGTGAATAACGTTGTTCACAGTCGGTAAACTTTTTGCTTAGGTAGTATATTGCATACTCTTTTCGACCAGACTCGTCATGCTGGCCCAACACACACCCCATTGACTCTTCTAATACTGTCAAGTACATTATTAGAGGTCTTCCTTCAACTGGAGGCATAAGGATTGGAGGTTCTTGTAAGTACTCCTTGATCTTGTCAAAAGCTTTCTGGCAGTCTTCGTTCCACCTGACCGTTTGCTCCTTTCTTAACAGCTTGAATAAGGGTTCACAAGTTGCCGTAAGGTGAGATATGAACCGTGAAATGTAGTTCAATCGACCTAAGAACCCTCGAACTTCTTTCTCAGTTTTCGGCGCAGGCATTTCTTGAATAGCTTTGACTTTATCAGGGTCAACTTCAATCCCTTTCTCACTTACAATAAAGCCCAGCAGCTTACCGGATCGCACCCCGAATGTGCATTTGTTGGGGTTCAGCTTCAATTGGTATTTCCTCAGACGCTTGAATAACTTGAGCAGATTCACCAGGTGATCTTCCTCTGTAAGGGACTTGGCGATCATATCATCCACATAACATTCGATTTCTTTATGGATCATGTCGTGAAACAATGTCACCATAGCCCGTTGATACGTTGCACCAGCATTCTTCAGTCCGAATGGCATCACTTTATAACAGAACGTGCCCCAAGGTGTGATGAATGTTGTCTTCTCCATGTCTTCAGGTGACATCTTGATCTGATTGTAGCCCGAAAATCCATCCATGAAGGAGAATACCGAGAACTGAGCCGTGTTATCCACCAATACATCAATGTGAGGTAATGGGAAGTCATCTTTCGGGCTGGCTCTGTTCAGATCCCGGTAATCAACACACATTCTTACTTTGCCATCCTTCTTAGGCACAGGCACTATGTTAGCAACCCACGGAGGATAGCTAGTCACAGCAAGGAACCCGGCGTCCCATTGCTTTTGTACCTCTTCCTTGATTTTCATAGCCATGTCTGGGCGAGTTCGGCGCAACTTCTGTTTGACTGGTGGGCATTCTTCCCTCAAAGGCAGCTTATGCACAACAATATCGGTATCCAACCCTGGCATATCTTGGTAGGACCAAGCAAACACATCAACATACTCTTGAAGCAGATCTATCAGCTGTCTCTTCACTGAGTCTTGCAGGCAGGCCCCGATTTTGACTTCTTTCACGTCTTCCTCCGTACCAAGATTAATCACTTCAATCTCCTCCTGATGAGGAGTAATAACTTTTTCCTCCTGTCTCAGCAACCTGGCTAGCTCTTCAGGAAGCTCATATTCTTCATCAACCCCTTCATCAGCTTGATTGATCGGATTGTCAAAGTCATACGATGTCATAGCTGTGCTGTTGTCGGTGCGGTCAGGATGGCACTCTCTGCAAGGGTTTAATTGGTTCATTTTAGTGATCTGATTTTAGTCTTATTTAGAAAAAAGTGAAATGAAGTTATCATTTTGAAAACACCGCCATTTATTTTTGTACAAAAAGAAAAATGGAAAAACAGTGAGCAGAAAAGAAAAAGACTCGTTTGCAAAAAGATTGTCTGATATTTTATTAATTTAATCTTGTTTGCACAAAAGTACAGATGGCCCTGATTACAAAATGAGTCTTGTCATCTTGGGCAAGATGCAAGACTTTGATGCATGCTATAAAAGATACAGGAAATAATAATTACTCTGCTCGAGTAACACTTATAATTCCCTGGGAAGACCAGTTCGAGACACTGCTCCCCGGGACCTTTGGACGAATCCAATTCTCCAGGTTGCGCTCCTCTTCCAGCTCGTCTTCCAGACAGTTGATAGCATCGGGGGTTAGCATTCCCCCACTGACAAATCCAGGCTCTCCAGCAGCCTTTGCTTGATGTTGAGTTGGTTTGTAACCCAACCCAAATTTGTCTTTCTTCTCCTCCACAGCTAAGACCTTGCCCCAGCCTTGGGCAGTTCCTTCTTCAACAACCTTCCGGGCTTGTTGGTAAGATGACATGGAGATACCAGATACAGCAGATGCTTCATTGACGTTCAAGGCTTCGAAACCTTGGCTCATTGTTTCATGGATTTCTCCATCCATCTCAATGTATTTATAAGTAGCCAGATGGCTAACAAAAATGTCCTCCTCTCCACAGATTGTGACAACTTGACCTTCCCACTCAAATTTTAACTTTTGGTGAAGGGTAGACGTTATAGCGCCAGCGGCGTGGATCCAGGGTCTACCCAACAAACAGCTGTAGGCGGGCTGAATGTCCATCACATAAAAGATAGTTTTAAAGGTCTGCGGGCCAATTGTCACGGGCAGCTCAATCTCTCCCAGAACCGATCTCTTTGAGCCATCAAAAGCTCTAACCACCAGGTTGCTGGGTCTCAATGCCAAACCATCATATTCAAGCTTCACCAGAGCCTTCTTTGGTAAGACATTCAGGGATGATCCTGTGTCCACCAGCACATGTGAAAGGACAGCTCCTTTGCATTCCATGGTTATGTGCAAGGCTTTGTTGTGATTGCGGCCATCCACTGTCAGGTCAGAATTGGTAAACCCTAGCCCATTGCTAGCAGTAACGTTTCCAACCACGGTTTCCAATTGGTTGACAGTAATCTCCTCAGGCACGTAAGCTGCGTGCAGGACTTTAAGTAGTGCATTCCGATGGGCTTCGGAGCACATAAGCAGTGAGAGGATGGAGATTTTGGATGGCGTCTGGTGAAGTTGATCCACAATTTTGTAGTCACTCTTTTTGATGATCCGCATAAACTCATCAACTTCCTGATCAAATGGAGTCTTCAGGGCTTCTTTGGCAGCTGGATCTTCCTGCACCGGGCTCTTTCCTTTTGCTTTGGCAGCAGCTTCTGCTTCGGCAGTGGGTCTTTGGACTTGTGAAGCAAAGAGACGTCCGCTTCGTGTGAAGCCTCCGCCTCCCCCCACATTACCTACTTGTGGTGCAGGTGTTGATGTTTCCAGAGTGATTCTTTTTCCTTCACAGTATACGTCAGAGCCATAGTGCCAAGGGATGGCCCTATCGCTTTCATATGGTACAGGTCCAGGTACCGTGACGGTGACTGGACTGATTGCTGCTGCTGAGGGGACTGTTATTGTCTGTGGATCATAAAAGATTGTAACTGGTGCTCTAGTGGGAGCAGCACCTTCTGAATGATAAGCGGAATTGTTTTCTGGATCGTAGAATATGGTAACAGTGGAGACATCTTCGTGATTGTTTGCTGGTGTTGTAGAAGGTTCTGTTGGAAGAACTGTTGTTGTTGTTGATGGGGAGTCGAAGTGGACTGAAGCTGAAGTTGTAGCAGGAGAAACTGTTGAAAACTGATCATTGGGTAGAACAGATGAAGTACTTGCTGATGTTGCTGATGAATTGTTGGGAACAATTGTTGCTGTATTTGTAGGAGGATCTGAAACCATTGCTGATGAAGTCGTCGGGTTTGCCGGGAATGATGTAGTGATCTGCAGTAAGCCACTCCGAATAAGGCTGTCAATGCCATTCCTCAAGTCCTCACACCCATTCCAAGAAATATTGCAGTAGGGGCACCCTTGTTCACACCCCGGAAATATATTGTTTTCACGGAGTTGAGCTTTGATTTCCACCAATGGTGTCCTGATCTGATCCACACTGGTTATGAAATAAGACGGTGTGTCTTCTTCGATTGCGTTAATTCGAGGACCACCATGGTTTGGCATTGGGTTTTTGTTGACATTGGGCGGAGGTGCAAAATTCAGAGCCTTGGAGTCTACCAAGTCTTGTACCTTCATATGCAGAGCCCTGCATTTTTCTGTACTGTGGCCAGGTGCGTTCGAATGAAAAGCACACCTAGCGTTGGAGTCATAGTTTCTTGGTAGACTGTTGGGGTCCGGAGGTGCCAACGTTCTTAGCTCAACCAGGTTGAGCTTCAGAAGTTGTGGCAGCAAGGCAGCATACGGCATGGGGATCGGGTCGATCACTCGGTTAGCTTGAGATGGCCTTTGTTGGAATGGCCTCTGTTGATTGTTGTTGGTGTTGTTGTTGTTGTAGTTGTTTCTTGGAGGATATTGATTCTGATGATACTGAGGTTGTTGTTGGAAGCTTTGTTGAGGAGGTTGATAGACTGGCTGTGGATGAGCTGGAGCAGGGATAGTGACTGCTGCTATGGACCTTTGAACATATTGGGTCCTACCCCTGTTGGTATGAATGGCATTGGTCTCGCCGGCTCTTCTAGGGCCTGCAAAAGGCTTTCTTGTACCACTGGACGAACTAGCACCATTATCAGATATCTTACCCATCTTTAATAGGCTTTCAATTCTCTCCCCGGCTATAACAACATCTGCGAAGCTGGTGGAAGAGAAAGCAGCTAGCCTATCAATATAGGTTCCCTGAAGGGTATTCATGAACATATCAGCCATCTCTCTTTCAGACATAGGTGGCTGGACAGCAGCAGCAAGCTGTCTCCATCTTTGAGCATATTCTCTGAAGCTCTCTCTTGATGATTGTGACATCCCCATTAGGAGGGTCCTATTGGGTGCCATATCCAGATTATACTGATACTGTCTGATGAAGGCCTCTGCCAGGTCCTTCCAGCATCTTACAGTTGCTCTTGTCAGATGGGAATACCATTCCCTTGATGCTCCAGTCAAACTGTCTTCGAAGTAAAACATCCAGAGCTTCTCATCCATTGTATAGGCCTTCAGCCTTCCCAGAAACGATTGCAAATGAGTCCGGGGGCATGAAGTCCCATTATATCTTTCGAAACAAGGAGGCTTGAACTTATGAGGGATCCTGACCCCCTCTACTAAGCCCATGTCCATGACATCGAACCCCAAAGAATTTTGGGATTCCAAAGACCTCAACTTCTCAGCCAACTCATCCAATCTCCTATCATAGGTTTCCTCTCCAGCACCCATGACTGTAAACTGATCCTCCTGAGGATCCTCTTGAAGTACTCTGGCTGCAGTAGCTGTTCCTTGAATGTTTGCAGGAATATGAATCTCAGGATGTAGGTGTGGACCAAACACAGGGGGGTTAACATGCGGTTGCACCCTTTCATTGTTACTGGTGCCAGCAGTTCCCACATGGGGGTCATCTTGAGCTCTCCCCTCTACCAGAACTCTGAGCCTCTCCTGGCTTTGAGCTAAATTATTCATCACTTCCATGAACTGAGTTATTTGGGTTCTCATCTCCACCCTTTCATTAGCCATCTGGGTTCTGGCCTCATTGAGGTCTTGCTGCAACTGGTCCATCTGGATGCCCGGAAGGTTGTTTCTTGTAGGGTACCTGTGTGGCCTGTTGAGAGGGAATAGCCTACGGCGAGCAATAATTCCTGAATGTCACAACAGAGGTTAGAAACAATAAAACAAAAACCTACAAAACAAACAAAAGGGTTAGTATGCAATGCAGTATGCTTATTTGCTATCAAGGTATCC
The DNA here is from genome assembly GCA_963966055.1 of Lathyrus aphaca. Lineage (NCBI taxonomy): Eukaryota > Viridiplantae > Streptophyta > Magnoliopsida > Fabales > Fabaceae > Lathyrus > Lathyrus aphaca. The sequence goes on along the minus strand of OZ014520.1, from coordinate 216,879,132 downwards.
GGCTTGGTCTTCAGTTTTGACCCGTCCAGACCCTTGAAGATGATGCTGTTGAAGTTGCTTTTGAAGTGATCCCAGATGGAAACAAACACAAATATATTACAAAGGTAAAATAATACAAATTGTTCATCTTTTACAACACTAGCCCTCTAAGGGGTCAAAAATACATCACCAAAAAGCAAAAGTACACGGAAAAGGAACAACAACAAGCAAATAATCAGACTCCAAGGCCAAACTCATCCTCGCGAACTTCCTTAAGAAGTGCTTCGGTCACAGGATCAGCCGGATGCTCCGTAAGATTCCTGATGAGAAGGTTTCTTGTTGCAACAGCTGTAGTCAACTTCTTGTTCTGGCTTTGGTCTTTGGATTTCTTCACTCCAGCTTTGATTTTTAACTCTGAAATTTCCTCCTGGGCTACTGCCAGGGCTTTTTCCATCTGCTCCATCTTATCTTGAACTCTCTTGTCTTCTAGAGTACGGGCTTCAGTGATCCGGACCCACCTGGCCTGACTCTCTTTCAAGTACAAGTCTGTCCTTGCTCTTTGGAACTGGGCTTCTTTACAAGCATTTTTCAGAATCTGCTCACCAGCTTTAGACTTGTTGATATAGTCTCCAGACTTCTCAATCTTAGTCAAGTGTTCCACTCTCAGCTTCTCCAATCTTTCAATCTCCCTTACACCTTCACTCCTCTCCCTGAGGGTCTTCTGCAGGGCTTGGGATAGCTTCTCATTTCTTTCTTTCAAACCTTCAAACTCTTCCAAACTGACAGTAGCAGGGGGTGGTGCTGATGATGACTCAGGCATGTCTTTGATGGTGAAGGGCAATCCTGAGATTTGGGCCCTAGCATAGGACCACTCATGATATTGGGCTGATGCCACATTATTGCACTTCCCCAGAATGGTGATTCCCTTGGTTTGAACATGATCCCAGGCCCAGGCAGCCTGCCTAACAACAGTCAAACTGATCTTGTTCTCACAGTAGAGGGTCTCAACCAGGTCTTGTTCCCTAGGAGCATGAACCAGTGCATAGCCTAATTGCCTCTTGAACAGCAGGGGGTTGTAATTGATACTTCCCTTAACTCCTACCAAAGGCACATTGGGAAAGTGCCCACAGCTTGTGATCATATCTCTGCCCTTGGTGCTTTGGGTGCACCATCTGATGTCTGCTGCAGTGAGAGTAGTGAGCCTCTTAGCCCAGTTGCTTTGCTGATGAGGATTCAGGAATGCATCTGTCCTGGGTAGATGCTTGAGAAGCCAAGCATGGAATAGTGGAGCACAACACCTCACTAGCTTACCCCTCTGTTTCTCATTCCTCTGATGTACTGAGTAATAGAGGTCACCCAACAAGGTTGGCACTGGGTTCTTCAGGATGAACAGGTGGATGGCATTCTTGCTGATGAATCTGGGCTCATCTGCAAACAACACAATTCCATATACACTCAAGGCCAACAATGCACAAACAGCTTTCCAATCCCCCAGGGAGGCCTTCAAACTAGCTTGAGAAACCAGGAAGTCCAGATGAAAACCAGGGATCCCAGCTTTAGAGGTCATATGCTGCTCAATCAAAGCAGGTTCCAGGTGCAAAGCTCTTGCTATCTCTCCATTGCTGGGAAAGACCATTTCAGGGTTAAAAGGAATTTCTCTCTTGATAGGCAAACCAACCAAAGATGCATATTCTTCTAAGAGAGGTCCCAACTGAAAGTCTTGAAAGGTGAAACACCTCAATGGGGGGTCATAGAACTGGATGCAGGTATGGATTAGGCTTCTCTGTGAAGGGTCCAGATCCATAACCATGTCAAGTATATCTCCATAATGTTCCCTGAACAAAGGTATGTGATCTGGAGTGATCAGGGTCTGAATCCTCCTGATGTCTGATAACTCTGGCTGGAAGAAGTGATAGGTGATGTTGCTCTTTTTAGGAGCCATGATGCTGAAGACTGAGTAGAGACAGGTGCTGATGATAATGCTGAAGTAATGAGCCACTGATTGGCTGGTGCAGGTGATAACTGAAGCAGATAGCTGATGAAGACAAGTCAAAACTGAAGATGGGGCCAAAACCAAATGAAGATGGATACCCTGAAAAACAAATAAGCACATGTTAATATGATGCAATGAGGATGTATGCAAATGATATGCAAAGGGTTTGTGACTGAGCTGGATCTGGATAAACTGCCTTGGTATAGATCCATGTGTGTTCAAGAATTCCGGATGGAGGTCTATAAATCCAGTAACCAAGGTGGGGGACTCAAATAAAGAGCCACATGTCCAGGGTTTTAGAATCACAAGAACTATCCAACATGGAGCATTCTTAACAAAGTCAAAGTAACAGGGTATTCTGAGGTCAAGGTACCTGCGAACCTGTAAACAGCCCAACCCCCTCACAGGTAGTGATCTAGAACAAGGATCCTCAGACTTGGATCAGTTATGAGAAGTGTAAACACTTCTAACCCGGAGGTACAGTGTTTACAATAACCATAACAATTCCTCCTCTAATTCACCTCAATTTCTGAAGGTCAATACTAAAAGGTCATCCAGACTTAGCAGGCTTCCCAGATCCCCCTAGCACTACAGGAAATCTGTAGCACAGAGTTCTCAAGAAGAAACCCATATCTGAACCGTGTTTCACATTCCCGCACCAGACCGAAATGGAATGGGAAAGAATATGATTCACTCTAGCCTAGGTGTCACTCAGGTCCCAGGTATAGGACCTTGGCTCTCAATGGAACACCCACCCACCAAAGAAAACAACCAGATCCAGCCAGCACAGTATGACAGTATGATATATAAAAGCAGTAAAGAAAGCAGTAAAGTAACTGTACATAAAGCAATAAACAAAAATAAATACAAGCACAAACAAGCACATAACACCCCAGTAAACACAAATCAATCAAGCGCTAGGAGGAACCCACAAAAAGAACCAGAAGCCCTGGTTGCAGTATAAGGGTCCCCAGCAGAGTCGCCAAGCTGTCGCTCCCGACAAATGAAACTTGGTCAAATGGGGTACAGACGCGAACGGTCGGCGAAGGGAACAGTGAGAACACACAGCCGTGAACTCACTGGAGATGAATAGAGTCGCCAGCTAGGCATTTTTATCCCGGAGGAAAGGTAATGCTGCATAAACCTAGAAAAAGATGGATAAGACGGTTTGCGAACCAGAGAGACTGAGAAAGGGGGTTGGTTACAACCTGGGAAGGTATTAGCACCCAGATTGTCCGTCGTACTCGACGGGATCCGCGCTTAAAGATTTGTGTTTTAAAGGGGTAGTGTCAGTGCGATCTGTGTATAAAATAGCTGGAAAGCAATATGTACAGGTGTCAGTGTAAAAGAAAGTGAAGTGTGTAAATGATGTGTCAGTGTGAGAACAAGAATGAAATGCTCAAGACTATGAGGCTAAAGAATGAAGCTGGAAAGAGGGGGAATGAACAGAGACTTTTGTTCGATAACTGTTAAGTTATGCCTACGTATCCTCTCGTGCAATGAGGAAGTCAGAACACCGTAGTTCGACCCAAAGAGACTGAAAGATGAATTGACTGATGAACTGCTTACTTGTCTATGCTCAAGTGTATGACCTATCTGGCTCAGGTGCTTACTGTCTTGCATTAGACGGAAGAAGCAAGTTCTCGTTTGTGAGTGAAGGTGATGAGAAAAGAATCCCGGAGGAGACGATTATTGTTTGTTTTTGAGTTTTCAGTCTTTTATTTCTTTTTAGGAATTTGTCATAAGATAATGAGCTTAAACCTAAATCAATGGATTTGGTAAACTCATCACATCATCCCTCGGATTAGGGGTAATGAGAATTACCTTAAGTGTGAAGTCAGATTCTCACACTTAATCACCTTTGATGTAGGGTTAAGATCATTAACCTACTTGTGATTATTTAGATGTTTTGGTGTTTTGTTTAGTGTTGAGTAATGAGGTTAAGCCATAATCAAGGATTAAACAGACTCATTACATCATCCTAAAAGAAGGATAATAGATGAGAATGTTTAAGCTGAGGAAAACTCCCCAACTTAATCCATGATTAGGGATTAAACTCATGACAAAACAAACCTTTATTAGGTGGATTTTATTAATGGTTATGATGATGAAGTGTTTTTTTATGATTGGTAAGACAACTTGAGGAGGACTTGTCCATTAACTTTAGGGTTAGTCCTTCTTAACCACCTAAGGAAGAATTAGAACCCTAATGCAAGGCCCAAGTTACAAGCGTATTGTCTTGATGATTATTAGATGGATTAATTAAGAGATTTCAACACCTTAAGGGTCCAAGACTTAGGATTAAAGTTATACACTCCATCCTAAAAGAAGGATGCAGGCATGATCTTAATCATAAAGTCTCAAAGCCTTGAGGGTTTAGTCCCTGATTATGAGGTGAGGAGAGATGACCCAAGGAGAGACACAAAGGTAAAAACTATGGGGGAGACTAATCAAAACCCTAATTCATTATCATGCTTGGTTGATCCTAAGGTTTGTGAGGTTTTCAAGAACAATCTTCAAAGGAGCCACCAGGAAGCAGATGAACAGGATCAAGAGAAGCAAAGTGACTTGCTTCATTCAAGAAGTCAAGTCACTTGAAGAAAGAAAGTGGGAGAAGCAAGAATGAGCAAGCTCAAACTCAAACACAAATAGAAATGCAGTAATGGATGCAAGAGAGATGAAAAGAAAAGGTATGAGAAGTGAAGGCAAATCCACTTCTCAAGTTTACTTACCACCTGTAATGTTAGAAAGAAAATGCAATGCAATGCAAGGTGAGATGAAATGATATGATGCTAAGCAAAACCAGAAGCATGTTGATGATGATTATGATGTTATGAGGTGCTGCAAACATGAGGCAAGACAATGGGGATGTTCATACAAGATCATGAATGCAAATGATGCAAGCTAAGGAGCATGAACAAGCATGAAAAGTTATGAATCATACAAGACAAATGACATGGCAAATATGAGATGCAATGATCAAAGATGCTTCATACATGTCTTAAGATGTCAAATGAATCATAAGAATGCACAAAATGCAATGGCAAGTCAAATTATGCAAGGAAATGCAAGAAGGATGCAAGAGGAAGCCCAAATTAGGGTTTATGAAACAAACATCAAACACAAACTAAAAACAGAAGCAAACCCTAATATGAAAAATGGAAAATGGCACTCAAAGAAACCCTAGACCTATAACAAACCACTGCCCAAAGGGGAGCTCTCAACTCTCAACCAAACTCAAGTTATGAATTTTACAAGTTATTAGGGTTTTTTAGGGTTTGTAACAAAAGAAATGCCAATCAATTGGAAAATGTAAGATCAAATCTTGGCCTTTTTATCTTTGAAAGTTCATGCCAAATGGAAAACAATGCAAAAAGAATCAATGTCTCAACCTTTACCAAAAGGCAGAAATGAATTTTTAAACATATGATCAAAATAATGCATCAAAAATGATTTAATTCAATGAAAAATTCTTAAAATGCATCAAGATCAAAAAAGAAATTTGGTTTGAAGGTTGGACAATGTTTCTAAATGTCTTAGAACATTTCATGAATTTTTTTGTAATTTTTAAATACTTAAAAGTATTTTTAATTAATTAATTCTCATTAATCAATTAAAAATAATCTTTTAAATATTTAAAAATACTTTTTTAATGATAAAAAATAAAATAAAAATGTTTTTGTGTCATAAAAATTAATAAAACCTTAAAGAAAAAGTTTCATAATTTTCATGATTTTTTTGCTATTTTAAATAAATTGTACAAATAAAATGGAATAAAAATAAATAAAAATCAAATGAAAATAAAAGTAAACAGAACGCATGGCCAGGATTTGATCTGAGGGAGAGGGGGTTGACTTGGCGCGCCATCTGATGGTCCAGGTTTAAACTTCCTAAATTCAGTTAATTAACCTAATTAAACCTAATTAAATTAACTAAGTGGAAATTAGGATTAATGAAGCAATCTGGTCCCTTGGTCCATGCGCGGGAAGGGCAATCCAATGGCCTAGGTTTAAAAACACTAATGACTGGACTAAACCCTAATTAGGGCAAGTTAACCTCAGACGGCCGGAACAGTGGTTCCGGTCGTCTTCTCCGGCGTACCACAAACCCTAGAAAACGTTTCAGGCCACCATTCAACAAATTTCCTGCCCAGAAACAACCCCCCATCCTAACTAAACCTTAATCCAAGATCAAAAGGCATTTATCTAACATGAACAAGGAGAATCGAAGACAAGAGCATTCACGGGCCAAGTTTCAGAGATGCATAAAATGCCCATTTGTTCACCATTTTTGATTCTAATCATACCACAGTGATCCCCTGAGCATGTATTTTTGATTTGTAACAAAAAAAACAAGTTTTAAAAAGTTTGAAGTTTGAGACTACCTGAGATGTCAAACCCTGTTTCTGAGCTTCCAGAACCTTTTCTTGATGCAAGCTAGCTCTAATGGATCCCCTGGTGTCAATGGCAAGCTTGGAATGAACTTTGGCAAGCTATTTTGAGTGGTTCACTTCTGGTGTAGCAGAAAATGCACTTTGCATACAGGCTGTTTCAACTCAAAGTAAGGGGTGGTTTTGGCTCTTTATGGCATGCTTGACTTGTTGGTGAAGGAAAATGGAGTGTTTGATGGATGGATGGTGTGATTCGAAGAGAACTGGTTCTGATGATGGTGAATGGTGGAGCTCAGGCCAAGCTTGTTTCAGGCCTGAGTTTTGGTGGTTTGGGGGCTTTGAGGTGTGGTGAGTTGAGTGGTGATCAAAGTTTGTGTGTTTTGTGGCTGTACCAAGAGTTTCGACAGAACTTGCAAGTTGGGAGATTTTTGTATATGTGATGAGTTAGTATGTTTCAGCCTTTTTTCCCTAGTGATATGGCCAGCAAAATGAATGAATAATCTAATGCAAGTGGCTGTGAGATGTGACTTGTACTTTATGGATTGGTAGATCAACTTTTGCTCAAAAACCACTTTTGTGTAAGATAGGGCATGGCATGATACTAGGCAAGTACAAGTTGGGTGCTGGTGCAGCAAAAGGTGAGGGAGAGGCTAGCCCAAAGTCAGCAGCCAATGTCATAAGTTGGTGAAGTAGTCATGAGTGAAAATGCAAGTTGGCTAGCTTTATGGTTTTCCATGGAAATGCCTTGTTACATGAACCAAACCATGAGCAAACTTGGTCCATTTCTGATTTTTGTGACTTAGAGAACATTCACATGCTGGTTTGACATGAATTTGAGGCAGCAATCATGCATTGATTCAAGACTTAGCAAAATTTCCACTTGGTGCATAACTTGAAAAACAATGATTTTTGGCAACTTTGCATGGCCATAACTTTTGATCCATGAAGAGTTAGATCATGTTCTTGTACTTTTTGAAAAGGGAAAGATAAGATCTACAACTTTCATGACCAAAGTTTTTCCATTTGAAGTCTTTTTGGATCATAAATCAAAGCTTGAAAATTGACCTAAGAGGAAGCATTCTTGAAAAGTCAACAAAACCCAAAAAGTCAACTTTTGCAAAAACCCTAAATTCTTGATTTTTATGAACTTCAAACTTCTTCTATGATCAAATAAAGATCATATACACTCAAAATGATGAAGATCACCCATTGGTTGGGTCATTGGGGGCCTCAGATGCCCTGATTTTACACTGACTTGTCTGAAAAGTCAACTCTTGATCAGATGACTTCCCCATGGAATTTCTTCATGAAAATTGATATGCATACTCCCTATACCATATAAAGATCAATGGAAACAAGAATGACCAAAAAATTTGGGGTTATGGCCTCTGAAACCAAAACCCTAATTTTCAGTCAACTGTGCAGTTCATCCTGGCTCTGCATCCACTCAAACCCTAATTCTTGTGATTCCTCTGCATTTTTGACTTTGTGAGGATGTAATATGACATAAGAACACACATGAACCACTTTGAGTTGATTAGTGGTTTTTGGAATGGCTCAGGAGGCCCTGAGGTTGCTCAGATCACAAACCCTAGGTGCAGATGCCTTAGAAGCTATGCAGTGAATCAAAATGAGATGTGAGATGATATGTTTTGTGTATATGCATATGAGATGATCACAAGCCATGGTGTGAATGGGTGAGGGCAAATTTGGGGTGTTTACAGAATGTCACAGTCGTCGAGGGAAAGTTTCCGAGAATATGCACAGAGATGGAGGCAACTGGCTGCTGCTGTTCAACCACCAATGTCTGAGAGAGAAATGGCAGACATGTTTATGAACACTCTTCAGGGAACCTATATTGACAGGTTAGCTGCTTTCTCTTCCACTAGCTTTGCGGATGTTGTTATAGCTGGGGAGAGAATTGAAAGCCTGTTAAAGATGGGAAAGATCTCAGACAACGGTGCAAGCTCGTCCAGTGGTACAAGAAAGCCTTTTACAGGCCCGAGAAGAACTGGCGAGACCAATGCCATCCACACCAACAGGGGTAGGCCCCAATATGCTCAGAGGTCAATAGCAGCAGTCACTATCCCTGCTCCAGCTCATCCTCAGCCAGTCTATCAACCTCCTCAACAAAACTTCCAACAACAACCTCAGTATCAGCAGAATCAGTATCCTCCAAGGAACTTCAACAACAACTCTAACAACAACAATCAACAGAGGCCATTCCAACAAAGACCATCCCAAGCTAACCGAGTGATCGACCCGATCCCAATGCCGTATGCTGCCTTACTGCCACAACTTCTGAAGCTCAACCTGGTTGAGCTAAGAACTTTGGCACCTCCGGATCCCAACAGTCTACCAAGAAACTATGACTCCAATGCTAGGTGTGCTTTTCATTCAAACGCACCTGGTCACAGTACAGAAAAATGCAGGGCTCTGCATATGAAGGTACAAGACTTGGTAGACTCCAAGGCTCTGAACTTTGCACCTCCGCCCAATGTCAATAAAAACCCAATGCCAAATCATGGTGGTCCCCGAATTAACGCTATTGAAGAAGACCAACCGTCTTATTTAATAACCAGTGTGGATCAGATCAGGACACCATTGGTGGAAATCAAAGCTCAACTCCGCGAAAACCAAATATTTCCGGGGTGTGAACTAGGGTGTCCCTACTGCAATATTTCATGGAATGGGTGCGAGGACTTGAGGAATGGCATTGACAGCCTTATTCAGAGTGGCTTGCTACAGATCACTACATCATTTCCGATAAATCCAACAACTTCATCAACAGCGGTTTCAGAACCTCCTACAACTACAGCAACTATTGTTCCCGACAATTCATCAGCACCATCAGCAAGTACTTCACCTGTTCTTCCAAATGATCAGTTTACAACAGTTTCTCCTGCTACAACTTCAGCTTCATTCCATTTCGAATCTCCATCAACAACAACAACAGTCCTTCCAACAGTACCTCCTACAACACCAGCAATCAATCACGAAGATGTCTCCACTATTACCATATTCTATGATCCTGAAAATAACTCCGCCTACCATTCAGAAGGTGCTGCTCCCGCCAGAGCGCCAGTTACAATCTTTTACGATCCACAAACAATAACAGTCCCTTCAACAGCAGCAATCAGTCCAGTCACTGTCACGGTGCCTGGACCAGTACCATATGAAAGCAATAGGGCCATCCCTTGGCACTATGGCTCTGACATATACTGCGAAGGAAAAAGAATCACTCTTGAAACATCAACACCTGCACCACAAGTAGATAATGTGGGGGGAGGCGGAGGCTTCACTCGAAGCGGACGTCTCTTTGCTTCACAAGTTCAAAGACCTACTGCCGAAGCAGAAGCTGCTGCCAAGGCAAAAGGAAAGAGCCCGGTGCAGGAAGATCCAGCTGCCAAAGAAGCCCTGAAGACTCCATTTGATCAGGAAGTTGATGAGTTCATGCGGATCATCAAAAAGAGTGATTATAAAATTGTGGATCAACTTCACCAGACGCCATCCAAAATCTCCATCCTCTCACTGCTTATGTGCTCCGAAGCCCATCGGAATGCACTACTTAAAGTCCTGCACGCAGCTTACGTGCCTGAGGAGATTACTGTCAACCAATTGGAAACCGTGGTTGGTAATGTTACTGCTAGCAATGGGCTAGGGTTTACCAATTCTGACTTGACAGCGGATGGCCGCAATCACAACAAAGCCTTGCACATAACCCTGGAATGCAAAGGAGCTGTCCTTTCTCATGTGCTGGTGGACACAGGTTCTTCCCTGAATGTCTTACCAAAGAAGGCTCTGGTGAAGCTTGAATATGAGGGATTGGCATTGAGACCCATCAACCTGGTGGTAAGAGCCTTTGATGGTTCTAAAAGATCGGTTCTGGGAGAGATTGAGCTGCCTGTGACAATTGGCCCACAGACCTTTAAAACTATCTTTTATGTGATGGACATTCAGCCCGCCTACAGCTGTTTGTTGGGTAGACCCTGGATCCACGCCGCCGGCGCAATAACGTCTACCCTTCACCAAAAGTTAAAATTTGAGTGGGAAGGCCAAGTTGTCACAATCTGTGGGGAAGAGGACATTTTTGTTAGCCATCTGGCTACTTATAAATACATTGAGATGGATGGAGAGATCCATGAAACAATGAGCCAAGGTTTTGAAGCCTTGAACGTCAATGAAGCATCTGCTGTGTCAGGGATCTCCATGTCATCTTACCAACAAGCCCGGAAGGTTGTTGAAGAAGGAACTGCCCTTGGCTGGGGCAAGGTCTTAGCCGTGGAGGAGAAGAAGGACAAGTTTGGGTTGGGTTACAGACCAACTCAACATCAAGCAAAGGCTGCTGCAGAGCCTGGTTTTGTCAGTGGGGGGATGCTTACCCCCGATGCTATCAACTGTCTGGAAGACGAGCTGGAAGAGGAGCGCAATCTGGAGAATTGGATTCGTCCGAAGATCCCGGGGAGCAGTGTCTCGAACTGGTCTTCCCAGGAAATTATAAGAGTTACTCATGCAGAGTAATTATTATTTCCTGTATATTTTTATAGCATGCATCCAAGTGTTGCATCTTGCCCAAGATGACAAGACTCATTTTGTAACCAGGGCCATCTGTACTTTTGTGCAAACAAGATTAAATTAATGAAATATCAGACATCTTTTTGCAAACGAGTCTTTTTTCTTTTATGCTCACTGCTTTTCCATTTTTCTTTTTGTACAAAAATAAATGGCGGTGTTTTCAAAATGATAACTTCATTTCACCTTTTTTCTAAAGCAAGATTAAAATCAATCACTAAAACGAACAAACTTAACCCTTGCAGAGAGTGCCTTCCTGACAGCACCGACAACAGCACGGCTATGACATCGTATGACTTTGACAATCCGATCAATCAAGCGGATGAAGGGGTTGATGAAGAATATGAGCTTCCTGAAGAGTTAGCCAGGTTGTTGAGACAAGAGGAAAAGGTCATTACTCCTCACCAGGAGGAGATTGAAGTGATCAATCTTGGTACGGAAGAAAATGTGAAAGAAGTTAAAATCGGGGCCTGCCTGCAAGACTCAGTGAAGAGACAGCTGATAGATCTGCTTCAAGGGTATGTTGATGTGTTTGCTTGGTCGTATCAAGATATGCCAGGGTTGGATACCGATATAGTTGTGCACAAGCTGCCTCTGAGGGAAGAATGCCCACCGGTTAAACAGAAGTTGCGCCGAACACGCCCAGACATGGCTATGAAAATCAAAGAAGAGGTACAAAAGCAATGGGACGCCGGGTTCCTTGCTGTGACTAGCTATCCACCGTGGGTTGCTAACATAGTACCTGTGCCTAAGAAGGACGGCAAAGTAAGAATGTGTGTTGACTACCGGGATCTGAACAGAGCCAGCCCGAAAGATGACTTCCCATTACCTCACATTGATGTATTGGTGGATAACACGGCTCAGTTCTCGGTATTCTCCTTCATGGATGGATTTTCAGGATATAATCAAATCAAGATGTCACCTGAAGACATGGAGAAGACAACATTCATCACACCCTGGGGCACGTTCTGTTACAAAGTGATGCCATTCGGACTGAAGAATGCTGGTGCAACGTATCAACGGGCTATGGTGACATTATTCCATGATATGATCCACAAGGAAATAGAATGTTATGTGGATGATATGATCGCCAAGTCCCTTACAGAGGAAGATCATCTGGTGAATCTGCTGAAGTTGTTCAAGCGTCTGAGGAAATACCAATTGAAGCTGAACCCCAACAAATGCACATTCGGGGTGCGGTCCGGTAAGCTGCTGGGGTTCATTGTAAGCGAGAAAGGGATTGAAGTTGACCCTGATAAAGTCAAAGCTATTCAAGAGATGCCTGCACCGAAGACTGAGAAAGAAGTTCGAGGGTTCTTAGGTCGATTGAACTACATCTCAAGGTTCATATCTCACCTCACAGCAACCTGTGAACCCTTGTTCAAGCTGTTAAGAAAAGAACAAACGGTCAGGTGGAACGAAGATTGCCAGAAGGCTTTTGACAAGATCAAGGAATATCTGCAAGAACCTCCAATCCTTATGCCGCCAGTTGAAGGAAGACCTCTGATCATGTACTTGACAGTATTAGAAGAGTCGATGGGGTGTGTGCTGGGCCAGCATGACGAGTCTGGTCGAAAAGAGTATGCAATATACTACCTAAGCAAAAAGTTTACCGACTGTGAACAGCGTTATTCACTGCTCGAGAGAACTTGCTGTGCTTTAGCGTGGGCTGCTCGCCGACTGAGACAGTATATGTTGACCCACACTACCTTATTAATCTCAAAAATGGATCCAGTTAAGTACATCTTCGAGAAGCCAGCTCTTACCGGACGGGTTGCAAGATGGCAGATGATTCTCACAGAATACGACATACAGTACACATCTCAGAAAGCCATCAAGGGCAGTGTACTATCTGAATACCTTGCGGAGCAACCCATTGATGACTACCAGCCTATGAGGTTTGACTTCCCTGATGAAGACATCATGTTCATTAAAGCAAAAGATCACGAAGAGCCTATTCACACTGAAGGGCCTGACCCGGAGGAAAAATGGACTATGATGTTTGATGGGGCTGTTAACATGAATGGCCGTGGTGTTGGTGCAGTACTCATTACACCTAAAGGAGTTCACATGCCTTTCTCGGCAAATCTCACCTTCAACTGCACTAACAATGAAGCTGAATACGAAGCTTGCATTATGGGTCTTGAGGAAGCCATTGACCTCAGGATCAAGACATTGACCGTATTCGGAGATTCAGCTTTGGTAGTCAATCAAACCAACGGGAAATGGTACACCCACCAAGATCATCTGATACCTTACAGGGATTATACAAGAAGGTTACTGACTTTCTTCACAACAGTCAAGCTTGAGTATATCCCTCGGGACGAGAATCAGTTTGCGGATGCTCTTGCTACCATTTCATCCATGATCAAAGTTCAAGCCGCTAACTTTATACCTCAGATTTCAGTGTCTAGACTTGATAGACCAACATATGTATTTGCAGCAGATGTTGTAAAAGATGATAAGCCTTGGTTCCACGATATTAAGTGCTTCTTGGAGGATCAGACATACCCACCGGGGGCATCTTCCAATGATAAGAAGACTTTGAGAAGGCTTGCTGGAAGTTTCTTTCTGAACGCTGATGGATCTTTATATAAGAGGAACTTTGACATGGTACTCCTCAGATGTGTTGACAAGACGGAAGCAGATTTGTTGATGCATGAAGTGCACGAAGGATCTTTTGGTACCCATGCTGGAGGGCATGCAATGGCTAAGAAATTGCTAAGATCAGGCTATTACTGGATCACAATGGATGCAGACTGTTGTGCTTACGCCAGGAAATGCCATAAATGCCAGATCTACGCAGATAAGGTGCATGTGCCTCCCAATCCTTTGAATATCATGTCTTCACCATGGCCCTTTGCCATGTGGGGCATTGATATGATTGGCAAGATTGAGCCAACTGCTTCAAACGGCCACAGATTCATCCTGGTCGCCATTGACTATTTCACCAAGTGGGTTGAAGCAGCCTCATATGCAAATGTTACAAGACAAGTGGTAGCCCGATTTCTGAAAAGAGATATCATCTGTCGGTATGGAGTGCCCGAGCGAATCATTACTGATAATGGTTCCAACTTAAACAACAAAATGATGGCAGAGCTGTGCCGGGACTTCAAGATCCAACATCACAATTCTTCTCCTTACAGGCCAAAGATGAACGACGCTGTTGAGGCGGCAAATAAGAATATCAAGAAGATTGTGCAGAAGATGGTAATCACCTACAAAGACTGGCACAAAATGCTACCATTTGCCTTGCATGGGTACCGCACATCAATCAGAACATCCACTAGGGCAACACCGTATCAGCTTGTATATGGTATGGAAGCAGTCCTACCCGTTGAAGTTGAATTACCCTCTCTACGGGTATTAATGGATGTTAAACTGAGTGAAGCAGAATGGGTACAGTCCCGATACGAACAACTGAGTCTGATCGAAGAGAAAAGATTGGCTGCAATCTGCCATGGGCAGTTATATCAGAAGAGAATGAAGAGAGCCTTCGATCAGAAAGTCAGGCACCGAGAGTACCAAGTGGGAGATCTTGTGCTGAAAAGAATCCTCCCTCCTCATACAGACCACAGGGGCAAATGGACTCCAAATTATGAAGGACCATTTGTTGTAAAGAAAGTTTTCTCTGGTGGAGCACTGATGCTCAGCACCATGGATGGTGAAGATTTCCCGTCCCCTGTGAATTCAGATGCAGTTAAAAAATACTTCGCATAAAAAGACCCGCTGGACATAAAAACAGAATGTAAGTCCAGGCAAAAATAGGACATCCCGGCGAGTCAAAAACAGAATAAAGGACTCGGGCAAAAGTAAGGGAAATAAATGAAAAAATGTACACCCGCTGAGTTGAAAAGCCGCATTGGACAGCTCAGGCAAAAATGGGTATCCCGATGGATTGAAAACCCGAAAGGGCGATCCATGCAAAACAAGGGAGTAAGCGAACAACTGCATTCTGAATTCGTCTGTATCACCTACAACTTGGTAAGCTTCCAAAGGATCAAGCTTCAATCAGAATCAACTCTCTCCAGAAAGCAAGACGAGAAGAACGTCATTGTCATACGAGTCATAGCAGGAGAGGAAGCTCCTCAAAGCGTCGTCAACATCGTCAGCATTTTGTTTCTCAATTTGTAACAATCTCCTCATTTCAGGAGATATGTTTCTTTGACTGTATCTTGCCAATTCAGGGCACATGAATTAATGAAATCAGATTTTTCAGTCATGTTTCGTTTTCACATTTATGTTTTGCAAAGAGTTGTCTGATATCTCTAAAATACAATTGCATAAGTACAGATGCCTTTCTCTAAAAATAAAAAGAAAAAAACACATGCTTACAGGGAATGTGATTATTCTCGAAAGTACTTAACTCCTATGACGGAATCCAGTAAGGGATACCTCGGGACCTTTTGTACGTTCCATTATCTTTGCAGGATTGCAGATATCCAGAACGCAACCTGGGGCATGCAGGTTATGTCTTAGCAAGATGGCGAATCGTTATCAACTCGGTCTATCTTCCACATGGCACTAGAAGGTGCCCATTTCCCCAGCGGAGCTGCCAAATCAACATGCACTCGATCTCAGCATCCGAAATGCTCTATCCCCAGCTGAGTTGCTCCCCATTGTTTTCCCCAGCAAAGTTGCCAAATCAACAAACAGGCTTAACACTCAGGAGGCTATATCCCCAGCTGAGTTGCCTCTTGTTGCTCTCCCCAGCTGAGTTGCCTCTCACTTCCCCAGCCGGGTTGCCATTCTTCCTCAAACAGAATACAGAAATCAGGGAATCATCTCCCCACAGAGCTTCAAGCCTCTATTCAGAAGAGCAACGCACGGAGAAGTCACAACAGAGTACAGGAAGCTTCCACAAACCCCAGCTGGGTCTCTCATTTATAAGGATATGTCAACCAGTGACCTATATCCCCAAGCAAAACAGATACATCACTAGATCTACCAGTGATCTCATACCCAGCTGGGATGTCCATTTCAAGCAGATCATCCAGAGATCTTCGCAGCAATGGGATCCGAATCCCGGATCCGTGCCCCTTTGCATAATCATAGCATTCGCATCATATTCACCCCCAGAGCGTAGCATTCCGTCTAATACGGAGCATTACGGCAAAAATCAAATACATAGCATAATCATAAGTCATGTTGTGAATTGAACGCTTGTGATTAGTAACCATTTATCAGAATACAGATTACTTTCCCCAAGAGTCCCCATCAGAGTCCCAGCAAAAGCAGCTCCCCTTTCAAATCACAAACACCCGTATATACACCTTTTGGCACCCGTCCGTGTCATCTTTCCCCAGTAAAGTCGCCTGAACACCCTTTACAAACAAATCACCCTCATTACAGATACATTCTGGCACCCGTCCGTGTCATAACTCCCAGCAGAAAGCCAAAGACATCCTTTTTGCACTCACATACCTTATATGCACCCCTTTTTGACACCCGTCCGTGTCATATCCCCAGCGCAGTCGCGTACACCTTCATCACCCATACACTTGTTAATATTATACTTTTCTCTTTTGACACTCGTCTGTGTCACTCTCCCCAGGAGTTAAACACTCATCTATACAATACAATACTCACTACTCATGGTACGCTTATACAGATACTCGTCCGTATCTTGTATACATCATCACTCATATCCCCACGGATTCGGCAGTAGTCCTTGTTCTTTGTTAACCAGTTGGTACTCGTCCGTACCATCATCTCAGAACATTGCGTCTAGTGTTTGTTTCCACATGGTACTCGTCCGTATCATAGTCTTAAGGATGCTCGTCCGCGTCTTTAAACCATACACCGTGTCAAACACTTATGTTTTCTTGAATATAGATACTCGTCTGTGTCTACTATTCCCCAGAAGAATTCTTTCAGATGCAACATTCGTCCGTGTTCTTTGTTAACCAGATGGTACCCGTCCGTATCATCATCTCTGAACATGTGTTAGTTTGTTTCTACATGATACTCGTCCGTATCATAGTCTTAAGGATGCTCGTCCGCATCTTTAATCTATACACAATACCAAACACTCATACCTTTTGTTTCTTGGTTGTAAACGCTCGTCCGTGTTTACATTATCCCCAGTAGATCACCAACAATTTTCTTTTTATCTGACACTCGTCCTGTGTTATGATACCTTTGAGAGCAGCCGTACCCTGCTGAGTGGTCGTCCTCCACTTCTTGATGGTCGTCCTCCATCATGCTCATCCGATGGCCGTCCCCATCGTTGATTTTAGCAGCCGTCCCCTGCTAGGTGGTCGTCCTCCACCTTTTGATGATCGTCCTTCATCACTTTATCCAATGGCCGTCCCCATTGTTGATTTTGGTTATCTGACACTCGTCCTATGTCATGACAAACCCCGAGAGCAGCCGTCCCCTGCTGAGTGGTCGTCCTCCACTTCTTGATGGTCGTCCTCCATCTTGCTCGTCCGATGGCCGTCCCCATCGTTGACCTTTCCTATCCGATGGCCGTCCCCATCGTTGATATTTTCGGCAGCCGTACCCTGCCAGGTGGTCGTCCTCCACCTTTGATGGCCGTCCCCATCATATTTCTTTTTATTCCCAACAGAGCAGCCGTACCCTGCTAGGTGATCGTCCTTCACCTTTGATGGCCGTACCCCATCAGCTGTTTATTTCATTTATTCTTTAACCCGATGGCCGTCCCCGTCGTGGTCCCTTTTCCTTTTTTTAGCCCGATGGCCGTCCCCGTCGTGGTCCCTTTTCCTTTTAACCCGATGGCCGTCCCCGTCGTGGTCCCTTTTCCTTTTTAGCCCGATGGCCGTCCCCATCGTTGGTTACTTTACCTTTATGAACTTGATGGCCGTCCCCGTCATGTTTCATTAATCCTCAAAAATTTTACAGTTTTATCGTGATGGCCGTCCCCATCATGATTTTATTTTCCCCAGCTAGTCGGCCGTCCCCGTCTTAGCTTTACTTGTTTTTTCCCCAGCTAGTCGGCCGTCCCCGTCTCAGCTTTACCTTTTTATCCCAGCATGTCGGTCGTCCCCGTCATTGCTATTTACCCAGCAGTCGTCCTCTGCTCGACGGTCGTCCTCCGTCGCCCATACTTTACAATATACTTTATTTTGCTTTTACAATCTATATCCCTTTTCTTCTTCATTCTGTGAGTGCAAATTTTGGACTGTCTTTGGTATTCAACCACAAGTTATCTTGTTTGCCTGTTAAGCCGTCACTTACAACCTGCACAGCTAACTCGTTTTTGAATAGGGGCAGCTGTAAACACCCCAAATTTGCCCTCACCCATTCACACCATGGCTTGTGATCATCCTCATATGCATAAACACAAACATATCATCTCACATCTCATTTTTGACTCACTGGATAGTTTCTAAGGCATCTGCACCTAGGGTTTGTGATCTGAGCAATCCCAAAGCATCTTGAGCCACTCCAAAGGCAACCAATCAACTCAAAGGGGTCCATGTGTGTTCTTATATCATATTTCATCTCCTCAAAGTCAAAAATGCAGAGGAATCACAAGAGCTAGGGTTTGAGTGGATGCAGAGCCAGTTTGAACTGCACAGTTGACTGAAAATTAGGGTTTTGGTTTCAGAGGCCATAACCCCAAATTTTTTGGTCATTCTTGTTTCCATTGATCTCTATATGGTATAGGGAGTATTCATATCAATTTTCATGAAGAAATTCCATGGGGAAGTCATCTGATCAAGAGTTGACTTTTCAGACAAGTCAGTGCAAAATCAAGGCATCTGAGGGCCCCAATGACCCAACCAATGGGTGATCTTCATCATTTTGAGTGTATATGGTCTTTATTTGATCATGGAAGAAGATTGAAGTTCATGAAAATCAAGAATTTAGGGTTTTTTGCAAATGTTGACTTTTTGGGCATAGTTGACTTTTCAAGAATGCTTCATTTTAGGTCATTTTTCAAGCCTTGATTCTTGATCCAAAAAGGCTTCAAATGGAAAAACTTTGGTCATGAAAGTTGTAGATCTCATCTTTCCCTTTTCAAAAAGTACAAGAACATGACCTAATTCATTTTGGATCAAAAGTTATGGTGCATCAAAGTTGGCAAAAATCACTAAATTTCAAGACATGCACCAAATGGGAAACTTGCAAAATCATGCACCAAGTCAAATTGCAGCTTCTAATTGGTATCAAACCTTCACATAAACATTCTCTAAGTCCTAAAATTCAGAATGAACTAGGCATTGCTCATGTTTCATGACTTTTGGAACAAGATCTTCACATGTGAACCATAAAGCAAGCAACTTGCAAAAACTATCATCACATCTCACCCACTTGATTTCTTGGCTGCTGAACCAAACTAGCTCCATACACACATCATGCTGCGCAGCCCCATGCTCATTGTACTTAGCTAGAGTTTAGCCCATGCCCTCTCTTACAAGAAGTGGACTTTTTGCAAAAGTTGCCTTACCAATCAATAAAGGGCATGTCTTGTCAACTGACCAATGAGAGAGAAATATGTGGACAGTTTGCAAGCTAAACATATGAAGAAGCAAGGCTGAAACAATCCCATTACACACATACACAAAAACTCACCATTTTGCAAGTTCCTTCGAATTCCTCTACACAGCCACAAAACACTAAAACTTTTTCCTCCATTCAACTCACCATGTATCACTGAGTAGAAACCACCCAAAGCACAAGCCTGAAACAGCCAGATTACTCCATAACCATTTCACACCCCAAGCTAAAAGTTCCTTCGAAACTCTTGCCACAGCTTGCAAACACACAAACAAACACCATAGACCTTCTCCATTCACCCTCAGGATCATAAACAACCCCTCACCATGACCTGAAAGTGCCTATTTCACCATTGCCATTTCTGATCAAGCTTGAACAGAAGTCTTCGAAACTCATCAACCATCCAACTTAAACTCCATTTGAGCATTCAAACATCATCAAGAGGTTCTAAGGAGTAGATTGCACAAGGAGAGGTGGCCAGAAAGTTCCTAAACTGAAAGCTTCAAATCTCAGGTAGCTCGAAAATTATTTTTCCAGAAATCATTTTTCTTGTTACAAGCTTGTTCTTTGTGTTGTCCTGATCATCCTGATGTTCTTAGTTTTTGAAATGGTGATGAAATGAGCCTTTAATTTCTCTCTGAAACCTGCGTGCCCTAGTTTTCTTTTTCTTCGATTCAGTTGATTTAGGAAACATAAATTTGTTTTGATTGGGGGTTTTGATTCGTGAGCTTGTGGGAATCATTTCTGGGTTCTTAGAATTCATTTTAGATGCGTATGGAGTGAGTTAGGGATTTTGATTGAACGGAGAAGATGACCGGAACACTGTTCCGGTCATCTGAATGTGTTTAACGGCAAGATTAGGGCATAAGCATTGATTAGCGAAATTTGAATTCTGGCCTTTGGATTTGGCGCCAGGTCAACGCGCGCGTGTTTCCATTTGAATCTCCACCATCAGATCACTTGACTTTTGTTTATTTCAGTTTAATTTCATTTTTAATTCATTTTAATTCATTTGTTTTGTACAATTTATTTAAAATAGCAAAAATGTTTTAAAAATTATGAAACTTTTTGTCAAGAGTTTCACTAATTTTTAAAACCCAAAAATATTTTTAGTTTTATTTTTATCACTAAAAAAAGTATTTTTAAATATTTAAAAGATTATTTTTAATTGATTAATGAGAATTAATTAATTAAAAATACTTTTAGGTATTTAAAAATTACAAAAAAATTCATGAAATGTTCTAAGACATTTAGAAACATTGTCCAACCTTCAAACTAAATTTCTTTTTTGATCTTGATGCATTTTAAGAATTTTTCATTGAATTAAATCATTTTTTATGCATTATTTTGATCACATGTTTGAAAATTCATTTCTGCCCTTTGAAGAAGGTTGAGACATTGGTTCTTCTTGCATTGTTTTGTGTTTAACATGTAGTTTATAGGGTAAAAAGGCCATGAATTGTTCTTGCATTTTCAAATTGTTTGGCATTTGTTTTGTTAAGAACCCTAAAAAACCCTAATAACTTGCAAAAATCATATCTTGAATTTGGTTGAGAGTTGAGAGCTCCCCTTTGGGTAGTGGTTCATTATAGGTCTAGGGTTTCCTTGGGTACCATTTTCCATTTTTACTTTAGGGTTTTGCTTCTGTTTTTGGTTTGTGTTTGATGTTTGATCCATAAACCCTAATTTGGGCTTCCATTTGCATCCTTCTTGCATTCTCTTGCATAACATGACTTGTCTTTGCATTTTGTGCATTCTTGTGATTCATTTGACATCTTAAGACATGTATAAAGCACCTTTGATCATTGCATCTCATATTTTCCATGTCATTTGTCTTGTATGTTTCATAACTTTTCATGCTTGTTCATGCTCCTTAGCTTGCATCATTTGCATTCATGATCTTGTATGAACATCCCCATTGCCTTGCCTCATGTTTGCAGCACCTCATACCATCATAATCATCATCAACATGCTTCTGGTTTTGCTTTGCATCATATCATTTCATCTCATCCTGCATTGCATTGCATTTTCTTTCTAACATTGCAGGTGGTAAGTAAACTTGAGAAGTGGATTTGCCTTCACTTCTCATGCCTTTTCTTTTCATCTCTCTTGCATCCATTGCTGCATTTCTATTTGTGTTTGAGTTTGAGCTTGCTCATTCTTCTTCCTCCCACTTTCTTTCTTCAAGTGACTTGACTTCTTGAATGAAGCAAGTCACTTTGCTTCTCTTGGTCCTTTCATCTGCTTCCTGGTGGCTCCTTTGAAGATTGTTCTTGAAAACCTCACAAACCTTAGGAACAACCAAGCATGATAATGAATTAGGGTTTTGATTAGTCTCCCCTCATAGTTTAACCTTTGTGTCTCTCCTTGAGTCCTCTCTTCTCATCTCATAATCAGGGACTAAACCCTAAAGGCTTTGAGACTTTGTGATTAAGCTTATGCCTGCATCCTTCTCTTAGGATGGAGTGTATAACTTTAATCCTAAGTATTAAACCCTTAAGGTGTTTAAATCTCTTAATCAATTCATCTAATAATCATCAAGACATCACACTTGTAACTTGGGCCTTGCATTAGGGTTCTAATTCTTCCTTAAGTGGTTAAGAAGGACTAACCCTAGTGTTAATGGACAAGTCCCCCTCAAGTTGTCTTACAAATCATAAAAAACACTTCATCATCATACCATTAATCTAAATAAAATCCACTTAATAAAGGCTTGTTTTGTCATGGGTTTAATCCCTAATCATGGATTAAGTTGAGGAGTCTTCCTCAGCTTAAACATTCTCATCTATTATCCTTCTTTTAGGATGGTGTAATGAGTCTGTTTAATCCTTGATTATGGCTTAACCTCATTACTCAACACTGAACAAAATCACAAAAACATCTAAATAATCACAAGTAGGTTAATGATCTTAATCCTACACCAAAGGTGATTAAGTGTGAGAATCTGACTTCACACTTAAGGTATTCTCATTACCCCTAATCAGAGGGAAGATGTGATGGGTTTACTAAATCCATTGGTTTAGGCTTAAGCTCATTATCTTATGACAAACTCCAAAAAGCAATAAAAGACTGAAAATACAAAAACAAACAATAATCGTCTCCTCCGGGATTCTTTTCTCATCACCTTCACTCATAATCGAGAACTTGCTTCTTCCGTCTAATGCAAGACAGTTAGCACCTGAGCCAGACAGGTCATACACTTGAGCATAGACAAGCAAGCAGTTCACAAGTCAATTCATTTATCAGTCTCTTTGGGTCGAACTACGGTGTTCTGACTTCCTCATTGCACGAGAGGATACGTAGGCATAACTTAACAGTTATCGAACAAAAGTCTCTGTATATTCCCCCTCTTTCCAGCATCTTTCTCTTAGCCTCATTGTCATGAGCATTTCACTCCTTTCTTACACTGACACTTTCATACTTCACATCACATTTCTTTACACTGACACCTGTACATTCTTTTCCAGCTATTTTACATACAGTTTGCACTGACACTACCCCTTTAAAACACAAATCTTTTAAGCGTGGATCCCGTCGAGTACGGCGGACAATCTGGGTGCTAATACCTTCCCAGGTTGTAACCAACCCCCTTTCTCAGTCTCTCTGGTTCGCAAACCGTCTTATCCATCTTTTTCTAGGCCTATGCAGCATTGCCTTTCCTCCGGGATAAAAATGCCTAGCTGGCGACTCTATTCATCCTCCAGTGAGTCCACGGCTGTGTGTTCTCATTGTTCCCCTCGCCGACCGTTCGCGTCTGTACCTTCATCTGAACCAGTTTCATTTGTCGGGAGCGACAGATATGAGATGATATGAGTGTGTTTATGCATATGAAATGATCACAAGCCATGGTGTGAATGGGTGAGGGCAAATTTGGGGTGTTTACACCTGGCATATCTTCATAAGACCAAGCAAAGATCTCCACATAGTCACGTAACATCTGAATCAACCTGTTCTTGACACTGTCCTCTAAGTCAGCCCCTATCTTGACCTCTTTTCTGTTTTTTTCAGTTCCCAGATTCACAACTTCGACTGGCTCTTCATGTGGCTGTATAGCTTTCTCTTCTTGTTGTAACAACCTAGCAAGCTCTACAGGTATTTCACAATCGTCCTCGTTTCCGTCTTCAGTTTGATAGATCGGATTCTCGAAATTATAATGGGCAATAGTAGAACTGTTATCAACAGGATCCAGAGTGGATGAGGATCTGCATTTTAGTGATGTGGGTGTGTGTAAGAACACATAGCTGATAAAACAAAAATAAAAGAAAAGAAAGACAAGGAATACAATATTTACGAAAACAAAACGTCCACTGATTTTATTGAATGAAGTATGCAAATGAAATGACAGCCCGTAACAAGCACACCATTGTGCCCCGGGTAAGGCACATGGCTCGAAAGTTTTATTGTTCAAGAAATTACAAATTTAAAAACACAACACAGTAATAGTATTTACTCCTGACTAAAGGAGATAGGGATAACATCTTCAGCTTTCCAATTATTGAGTCCAGCACCCACAGTAGGAAAAATCCATGCATCCAAGTTGTAGTCTTCATCTTGATCTCCCATAGCATTAATCTGGTCCTTCACAACCCCCTGATTAGTGATACGGGAAGCACGAGCACGACGAACAGCCTTCTGGGACTCTGCAGTGAAACCCAAACCAAACTTGTCAGACTTGTATGGAATATCAGGAAGCTGACCCCAAATAGTACAACCACCTTCATCCACCACAACTCTAGCATCATTGAGGGAAGCCATTGCCATTGTTGGAGGTTTTCTGGTGACCATAGGAACTTTCTTCACAACAGGAGGAGCTACATAATCATTAACAACCCAAGGAACCACTTCAAATGTCTGACACGGAGTCTCAATGTATTCACCTTCCATTTCCAGATACTTGAAAGTGTTTACATGGCTGACAAAGTATTCTTCTTCTCCATAGACAGTAACAACCTTTCCATCCACCGGATATCTCAACTTTTGGTGCAATGTAGAGGTTACAGCACCTGCCCCATGGATCCAAGGACGACCAAGCAGACAAGAGTACTAAGGACGAATATCCATCACAAAAAATGTAGCAGTAAACACCTGGGAACCAACTTGGATTGGAAGATCAATTTCTCCATGTACTACTCTTCTAGAACCATCAAAAGCCTTTACTACAATATTACTGGGCTTCAGCACAGCATCTTCAGGACTCAGCTTATTCAGGACTTCCTTAGGCAACACATTCAAAGAGGAACCATTGTCTATCAGCACATGTGACAGGGTAGTGCCCCTGCATTCAATTGAAACATGCAAGGCCCTGTTATGATCCCTCTTGGCAGGGGTCAAATCAGCATCAGAGAATCCTAACCCATTGTCATAGGTCAAGTGGGAAACACAGTTCTCAAATTGGTCAACAGAAATTGCACTGGGTACATGAGCAGTCTTCAGAAACTTGATCAAGGACTTTGCATGAGCCTCAGAACATAACAACAAGGACAGCATAGAAATCTTTGAGGGAGTATGCCCCAACTGATCCACAATGTCATAATCACTCTTGCGAATGATTTTCAATACTTCTTCCATCTACTTAGAGAAGTCATCAGCAGCTGGCACATCAGTAGATACAGGCTCAATAACAGGACCCTTGCCCCGAGCATCAGTGGTGGTGGTTGCAGCAGGAGTAACTGCATTCTTAGAAGCAACTGGAGGAGAGAAGACTCTTCCACTACGAGTGATCTTGCT
This sequence comes from Lathyrus aphaca, assembly GCA_963966055.1. NCBI lineage: Eukaryota > Viridiplantae > Streptophyta > Magnoliopsida > Fabales > Fabaceae > Lathyrus > Lathyrus aphaca. Next base: position 216,854,005 of record OZ014520.1, on the reverse strand, counting down.
AGATCCAGCAATATTATCAATGTCAACAGGCACATCAGCTACAGGCTCTTGCTTAACACCATGGATGTAAACATCAGACCCATAGTGCCAAGGCACAGCTTTGTCAGACGTATATGGGATAGGACCAGGAGTAGTAATAACCACAGGAGCTACTCTGGCTTCAGCAACAACTTTCACAGGACCCTCGGCAGTAATCTTGATTGGACCCTGATGAGTGATTTTAATGGGACCCTTTGAAGTGATTCTTATTGGTACTTTGTCAACCATGTCAACCTCTTCAATCTTCCTACCTTGAGTCAGATGATCCACCATACTTTCTACAGACGACGGAGTCCTCTCAAACACTATAGTATACTTATCCATGAGACGTTGAATTCCATCTCTCAATATGAAGCAACTATCCGGCTTATAGGTACAATACAAACAATCTTCACGACAACCTGGAAAGATCCCAGCTTGTACTAACCTCTTTTTGATAACAGACAGTGGTGTGGTCAACTCCATAACTGAATAGACATGTAGATCTTCCTCAATGGCATTGACAGTCTTCTCGTGATTTGGCATTGGAGCAGTAATTACATTGGGAGTACCCGGAGGATCAAACTCAATTTCTCCAGCATCAATCATATCCTGAATTTTATTCTTCAAGATCCAGCAGCTATTAGTATCATGTCCCTGACAGTTTGAATGGTATGCACACCGTGCATTGGGATTGTACCTGGGAGAGGTAACATTGGGATTCTGAGGAGCCTCTTTTAAGGTAATAAGTTCAGCCTTCAACAAGTGTTGCAATGCCTGAGCCATTGACATGTTGATCTTCGTGAACTGCCTTCTAGCCCTCTGTTGGTTGCCCTGTGGCTGCTCTGTTGTTGCAGGAGTTGGATTTGAAATATGAACTGCACTAACAGACTGATGCCTTCTGTTACGATCAGGCTGACCATAAACAGCATTGGATTCTTTCTTCCCAGTGGGAGGCTTCTTTGCAGTACCTGATGAGGAAGCACCCACTTGGATCTTACCATTCTTTATACCATTCTCTACTCGCTCTCCTGTCATGATCAACTCAGTGAAGCCAGATGATGAGCTTCCAATGAGATGACTGTAAAACGGACCATTCAGTGTACACATGAACATATCAACCAATTCCCTGTCAGTCAAAGGGGGTTGAACTCTTCCAGCTAAATCTCTCCACTTCTGAGCATACTCTTTAAAACTTTCTTTGGCACCCATAGACATGCTCTGAAGCTGCATGCGAGTGGGGGCTAAGTCAGCATTGTATTGGTACTGCTTATAGAAAGCTTCAGCAAGATCATTCCAGTCTCTGATGTTGACACTTTCCAACTGATAATACCACTCCAGCTGAGCTCCAGATAAGCTCTCTTGAAAGAAATGGATCCACAACTTCTTATCAGCAGTGTGGGGTTGAATTCTTCTAACATAAGACCTCAGATGCAGTTTGGGACAAGAGACCCCATCATAGACAACAAATGTAGGAACTTTGAACCCAATGGGTATGACTACCCCAGATATCAAACTCAAATCCTCAAAATCCAGCCCAGATGATTTCTGCAACTCCATAGCATCCATCCTATCCACCAGCATCTTGAATTTGTCTTCATTAGGCTCATGGTAGTAGTTAGCCTCAGAATCAGAGTCCCCCATTGTATGGTGGAGACTGCCTACCTCTTGCTCAGATTCTTCAGATTCATAGTCTTCAGCTGGTTCTTTGGTCTTGGCAAGACCTTTGAACCTTCTTCCCATGTTGATCAACCCAGCAGACCTTCTAGCCTTCTTAGTCTTCTTGGCCAGCAGTGCCTTCAATTCATCTTGCCCCTTGGACAAGTTCAAGATCAGCTCTTGGAACTGTGCATTTTGTGTCTGAAGATCCTTAACTGTTTGTTCAAGAGCCATTGCTGAAATAAACAGCGAGAAGATGAGAAACCTGTGCACAATTATAAACCTGTGATGCAATGAAATGATATGGGAATGCATATGCAATGTTTTCAAGAACCGCAGGATTTAAATTTGCTTAGACAAACACGAAAGTAAACTTTTATTAGTAATAACTTTGTTTTGCCTTTTAGGCTTACAAAAATGAAAATGAAATAAGTACAAAAGATGGGGTTTTAAGTCTCCCATGGACGTTTCCTCTTTGTGTTGAGGTATGAGTTAAGGTTCCGTTCCTCGTGAAGTTGCTTTGTTAGTTCTAGGATTCTTTCTTGGCTTGCTTTGTAATGAGCCTCGAAAGTATCCCTTTGCTCCTTCAGTTGGATCCATTATCTCTGCAAGTCTTCCTTATCAGTAGGCATGTCTGGGTGAAGGATGGTATAAGCTGTGTCTCCTTCAGCAACAGGTTCCATGGTAACTGGTAGGACGGCAGGATATGGCATCATGAGAGTCTGAGCACGTGATCGTACCCATCTGAGATAAGCCTCCATAGGAATAGTGTACTTAGGCTCCAGTGTCTTGCTGTCAATCTTGTTTACCTTTCCCCAAGCTCGTATGAATCTCTGACGGTAACCCTGAAGATCGTTGTCGTAATCAAACACAATGCCCTGAATCAACATGTCATGTGGACCATCACTCCGGGCGTAACCAAACTGTCATAAAGCTAGGGAGGGGTTGTAGGTGATGCCTCCTCTTATGCCTAGAAGTGGCACATTAGGAAACTCCCCACAACGGTCAATGATGGTGACATTCTCCATAGATCTGGAGCACCAATGAATGTCTGAGTGAGAAAGTGACATGATCCTTTTGGACCATCTGAACCCTTGCTCATTCTTCATTACTGAGCGAGGAAGGTGAGAAATAAACCACCTAGAAAGTAAAGGTATGCAGCACATCAAAGTTCCTCTTGCCCTTGTATTACGGATGTGAAGAGAATGCAGGATGTCTCCAAGCAATGTAGGCACTGGATTGTGACTCAGGAAAATGTTGATGGCATGAACATCTATGAACTGATCTGGATTGGGGAACAATACTAAGCCATATATCAACAAGTCTAAGACCTCCTCAAAAGCATCATAGCTCATGGCCTTCAAGAACAACTGAGCTTTTTCTATCAACACCTTGGCAAGAATACCCTTGACTCCGCTTCTCGTTTCTAGAACAATATCAGAATTCTTCATATGTAGAGCTGCAGCAATAACCTCTGGTTTAAGCTCCTTCTCTAAGCCTGTGAATGGTCTTTGATCAAGAACAGGTATGCCCAGAAGTTTAGAGAACTCCTCCATTGTAGGAACCAACTGGTAGTCAGGGAATGTAAAGCAGTGGTGCTTAGGGTCAAAGAACTGAAACAGAACACTCATCATGTCTTCATTGAACCATGAAGTGACTAGATCCAATAGGTGACCATGTCTCTTGATGAACTGGGAGTGATCAGACACTTGAGAAACCAACTCTTTAAGCTTGGGAGGTATCCCCACAAAGTTGATCCTGATGGTGTTTCTACGAGCAGAAGCCATGACCTGCAACAAAGAACAAAGATAAATCCTTTGGTCCTTGAAATGGTTAGTGAAAATGCTATGCTTATGATGCATGATGATGTCATGATGTTATGCTCAATCACAAACATGTGGCACACACAAACAAGTCACACCATATCCCTAGGTTTAAAGGCTTGCATGAGGTTTAAAGGTAAGTACCCTCCCCTGAAGTTAGTTGGTTCATCCTGTCCTACAAAAGTAACCGGGTTCTAAAGGATCTCAATATCATTGATCCTTCACAAGGGTGGTTGATCAGAAGGCAACTTACTTGCCAACCAAAACCCTCCAAGTTTAAGATCTCAATGAGCGTAGTATCGAGTGTCAACCAACTTCAGTCTGCACCAAAGCCGGTTACCTCACTACTTTCTAAAGGCCAAGATGAGTTAACTAGGGTTCTAAAAGTTAGTTAGTGCATTGACAACATATGGCAGCCTCATATTATCCTCAACTTGACTTAAGGAACATAAGCACCAACCAAGAAGTCGCACTAACTATGGCCACCAGATCAACCATATCGATATACGTCGTATAGTTTCCTTGGTCTAGTGCCATTTACCTAAGGTACACTAGATCCGGGTTAGGATCTTTCACACATAAGAGCACCCCAACAAGATAAGATAAAGCAAACAAGGCAAACAATTTAAAGTGATCTAATTCCTAAGGGTACCCCACTTAAATTAAATCCCCAGCAGAGTCGCCAGTTCTGTAACACGGTGGGAGAACTGACTTTAGTTATGTTGCGGATAGCAAGAGTCGCCACCGACTTTTATTTTATCCAAAGGAAAGGGTATAAAAGAACAGGAAAGACCTTAAGAGATATTTTTGGGTCCGGGGGGTAGGTTATGTAAAGGGAAGGTGTTAGCACCCTTTACATCCATGGTTATCCATGGGCTCTTAGTTACTTAGCTCACTTTTGAATTGTTTCTGAAAGTGTAGTGTGTGAATAGAAAAATTTTCATATGAGTTAATAATGATCCATGTACGGATGCGTAAAAACTTGTTTTTGAAAATTTGTTTGAAATTGTGGAAAGTTTGAAAAAAATGGAGTGAGCAAGCAACTAAGAGATACCTACCCTAAAATTTTAAGTCTTTCTTGTTCTTTATCCTTTAATTGGTAAGACTATCCCTACTATTAAGGAGTAGGTAGTCATTACCTTGGATGTAAGGGACATGTGAGGGACATCTGGTTATGAAGGCAACTGTGGGGTGTATTAAGCATATAGGAGGGACTATCATCATTTATTCGGAAAGGGACTTGATCTTTAAAGGCAACCATTAGGGACTTGATGATTTTTCTTTTAAGGGACTTGCTTTATACACCCCACTTGACCTTATGATTAGGCAACAATGAGGGATAACCTTAGAAAAGTGAGATGGCGATTAAAAATCGACTTACGTGTGTGAGTGTTTAATTTAAATTTATCTTATAATTAAAATGATCTAAATTTATTTTTAAATAAAATACATGTTTTGCACTCCCTAAATTACTAACCATAGCAAGCAAATTAAATAATTAAATATTTACAAAATTACACCAAGAAGCAATTACATAATAATTATAATAAGCAAATTAAAATAAATAGCAAAAATAAATAATAAGCAAAAGATAAATAAATAAGCAAAAATAATAAATAAACAATAAATAAATAAATAGGGGTTAGTAATAATAATAATTAAAAAATAAGGTTAGTAAAAATATTAAAAATAAATAAAGTTAGTGAAATAATAATAATAATAAAATATATAAGATTAGTGAAGCAAAAATAAATAATAACATAATTAGTAACAATAATTAAATAGAATTAAATAAAAAATATTATAATGACATAATTAGAATAATAAACACAAAATTGGATTTTAATATATAAGCATTTATTTAGAAACATGAATAATTAAATAATTACTATAATATAAAATTTTTTAAACATAATATAATTATAAATTTAAATCATTACAAAATTTAATTATTTCTAAATATATATCAACAATTATTTAAAAAAAAATATTTATACATTATATGAAGAAAATAAATTTTAAATATCATATTCACAAAAATTAATCATATTTACAAAATTTAATTTCTACTAATTATTATATTTACAAAAATTATACTAAATAAATATATATTATAATTATGTAAAGAATTAGAAAATAAAATTAGGTTTTCACAAAATTAGGGTTTTTTGTTTAGAAAAATATTTTTTAGGGTTTTTAATTTAATTATATAAAATTATTTAATAATATGCATATATTATATTTACATATGATAAAGAAAATAATTTTAGAAAATTTATATATTTTAAAATTTGGAACATATTAAACATGCCTTATTATTATTAATTATTTAGAAAACATATATACATAAGATTATATTTAATTTAATAATAATACTTAAAACAAATAAAAGAAAAAAAAATATGAAAACTTACCTGACTGGGGTTTGAACCCAGGTCAGCTTGTTTGCCAGCAAGAAGGACCACCACCAAGCCACTATGCACGCAGGCAACAAAAGAGAGTGGGAAATTGGTTTTATGCTTCATCTTGAAAAATCAGAAAAAATAATAAAATCAAAAAGGCCTGGGGTGGTGTTGAACCCAGGACCTTTGATCATTCACGCGCATGCTTTACTGCCTGGCTGGGAGAGCCTAACTGCTAATGGAATGGTAACAATGCATAATATATTATGTACGCTTGACCTGAAAAAATAAGAGAAAAAATGTGCCCAGCCAAGTATCGAACCAGTGCCTTCACATAATACGCGTATCAGCCTTACCACTAGGACAAACATGCGTTTGTGAAATATAGCCAGAACTAATTCATAATATTTTTAAACAAGAATTTGAATTTTTAAAACAGGCGCGAATGGACTTCATCTTCTTCCTCATACCTGCGTTTTTACCTACGAATGTTGCTGGGAATTTACCTGCGAATAACAAGTTCCAGCAAAACCTACGAAACCCAATGGGCAACAAAACTGTACAATTTCACAAAATCAAACACAGCAACATGATCCAATCATTCATGCGATTCATCCTGTGTTTTTAGAATCCATTTATATTCATTAAATTAGAAAACCCTAAACCTAGGTCCAAACCCTAACAATGGTGTTTTATGCATTTGCCACGGTTTCTTTGATTTTCCTGCCCAGAAACATTCTACATAACATTGTGAACAACATTAGATAAACAAAATCCATTAATATGCAATGAATTGATGTAATCGAAAAAAAGAAAAACAAGAACAAGAATGGCTCGGGTTGAACAATAGGGCATGTATGAGATGAATGTGAGTGATGGTTTTGCTTCAGTGATGTCTAAAGAACATCTCTATGTTCTTTTTTTACCTTCTAGTGCTCTGAAACTCCAAATCCGAATATGATTTTTGGATGAATTTTTGAGGTTTTGAACTTACACTTTGAGGCAGCAAAATTTGTGTATGAATGCTAGGGTTGTGATCAGTACTTATATGTGAATCATTTAGGTCAGAAAAATTGAATGGTTGTATGGAAATTTTGATATTTGAAGATTGAAAAAGATTATGCTTTGAAATTCAAATATTTGCTCATTAAGGCTTACTATTTTTGTACCAATCTCATGATTTCCTTCCCTTTTAACTTCAATCAATATTTAAAATGTTCTAGAAACCAAATCTCCCTTTAATAATATATTTTCATATTTTATATTTATTTAAAATGATTTTTATGAATTAAATCAAAAGTAAATAAAAATAAAATAATAAAAATTCTGAATTTTAGTCATTTGGGTCGTGCATGATGATATGATATGGATTGGATCACAATTTTGCAAGCCCATTTGGAAAGAATTGGTTCTAGACCCCCATTTTCATTATAAACCATCACAAAATTTCCCAACTTTTCAAGGGCATATCTCCCTCAATTTTAAAGGTATGAGGGTGTTCTTGGACATTTTGGAAAGCTTGAAGAGTCCTATAAACAACCCCATTGGTTTCATGTCCATATCATTTACCAATCTCAAGTTATGCCCTTTTGAAGTTGTTGACTTTTTGTTGACTTTTGAAATGACCTATAATGTCCTAGCTCATATCTTCCAAATGAAGCATTTTTGGGCTTAACTTGCAAGATCAAAGTTGTAGAGAATTCAATTTCCTTAAAAATGAGCTTTGAGTGGAGACTTGGTGATGAAGTATGTGAAAGTTATGGCTGGTCAAAGTTCAGTTGACTTTTACTGAGGAAACCCTAATTTAGAAACTCCTGATTATTGATGATCTGGAATCTCCTTGATGAATCATGATCAAACCTTGATCAAATGATGAATTTTACTTCATATACTTGATGTTGGCAAAAAATCATGAAGTTTGACTTTGGTTTGACCACAGTTGACCTCAGTTTGACTTTTTAACTGCATTGACTGATTTTGACTTATCTGATCATCTGACTGAGCAAACTTTTGAGAAAAGTCTTGAAACTTGTCATGGGGGTTCTTACACACATATAAGATGTTATGAAGCTCACTTGAAGTCTTGGAAATCCATTTAGCCTGATTAAAGTCAAAACCCTAGTTTTGGATGCACTGCTTAGGAGGTGCATTGTTTGAGGGAATTGTCAACTCTTTTGACCAATTGTGAACTTTGTGAACCTTGTGAACCACCATAAAATGTCTTGTGAACCTCATGGGAGGTATTGTGAAGCTTGTGAAGCTTGTGAACCTCATAAAGTGACTTTGTAGTCCTCATGAACCTCATGAAAGGTTATGTGAACATTGTGAATCTTGTGAACCTTGTGAACCTTCCAGAAGTAACTTGTAGACTTCATGAACCTCATGAAAGGTATTGTAAATGTTGAGAAGCTTGTGAACCTTGTGAACCTTCAAGAAGTGACTTGTAGACTTCATGAACCTCAAGAAAGGTATTGAAAGCATTGTGGAACTTGTGAACCTTGTGAACCTTCATAAAGTAACTTGTAGACTTCATGAACCTCATGAAAGGTCTTGTAAGTGTTGGGAACTTGTGAACCTTGTGAACCTTCTTAGAACACAAAGTCTTGTATTGTGAGGGCAAATTTTGGGGTACAACACCTGCTATAAAACACAAACACCCTTTACAGTCTTCTAAGATTCGTACTCTTTTCTGAGAGTTTCTGTTCCTTAAATAGATGCTTGGTTTTTGGGCTTTTTGCAAGTTATCCAGACCTGATAAATCCCACAGTCATCACCTTGAATTAGGGTTAGTTAGATTCTTATCTCCTTGAATCAAGGTGAGTTAGTTATTCTGTTATACTGAAACCATATAACTAAGTTTCCTAATGATGCGCCTTGGAGTGCTTATCTCTTAGCAATTAATTCCAGATAAATTCCCCTGAATTTACTCACTTCTGTTATGCATCATTTAAGTCAAATAGCAGGTTTCGATGTCACAACATCTGGTGTGACATCCTGATGTCTTGAACTAAATTCATTAACAGTTACTTTATTTTTCAATGTCACAACATCTGGTGTGACATCCTGAACTAAGTTCACTTATTCTTGTTTGTCAAAAATTCTGCCAATTCTTAACATCTACAGTATGGAAGCAATTCTGCCCATTGAAGTTCAGATCCCCTCCTTAAGAATCATTTTTGAATCCAGATTTACTTTTACCCTATTTACCTAAACGAAAACGTCCATTGGTTGTGTTTGGATGTATGTATGCTTTTGAATATGATTGATGTTTACCAGAAATGCATAAAATACAGTAATAGTATTTACTAAGGACGAACGAGGGTAGGAGTTCAACAAAGCTTCGCCAGTTCATCCCCATAAGACAACTACAAATCCCCAGCAGAGCAAATATATCTTCATAGATACTTCGAGTTACATCTCCCCCTGAATTTATGTCCATCTCTTTTATCCTCAGTCAGGATACTCAGGAACTTATTCCTTCAATAGAAGTACGACGAACGAAGACGGGAGGTTATAAATACTATATTATCAAACAAAACGGGAACGAGGTCCTCATATTCTTCAGCAACGAACCGGGATTTATTTTCCCTAGCCAGCAGTTGTTATACAAAGATACCCAGACGCCTCTGGCTGCATGATTCATACATACATCATTTACATCATACCATAACATATCCATAAATGCATAATACATTTACTTAGATGCACCATGCCATGCATGCATACATATTGCATAAACTAACCTTTTCCTTGCAGGATGGTTATATGCAGATAAAATACTATCAACAATCCACAACAGTTCAGAGACGATCTATACGAAGATCTAGTGCTGATACTTAATTTAGGGATAATCGCTATGAAGATTCATTTTTGATGATCAATACTCAAGTTAATCGTTATGAAGATTTATTTCTACTGGTCTATTCAACAACTCAAAACAGTTCAGAGACGATCTATACGAAGGTCTAGTGCTGATACTTAATTCAGAAAAAAATCGCCATGAAGATTTGGTTCTGATACTTAAATTAAAGTATGTTCTTAGATATGGTTCAGAGACGATCTATACGAAGATCTAAGCCCTGACACTTAATTAAGGATATTCTTTTTCCCCAGAGATAATGCAGAGACGATCTATACGAAGATCTAGTGCTAGCATTCAATTCAAACCATGTTGCATAAACGATTCAGAGACGGCCTATACGAAGACCTAGTACTGATATCCAGTATCAACATAAAGATATTATCACCTCCTGATATTATGGATGGCATCTATAAGCCCATCTCCAGTTCTTCCAAGTGGCATCTTCAAGCCCACTTAAGCATATACAACTAATCATCAGTGTTACTTTACGCACCGGCGAGTGCAAATTTTTGGGCTTTTGTGTTCAATCCCCTTCAACCTTCCAGGTCACGAATGACACATATGCCAATCTAACCACTCAGGTTTCAGAAAATTGAACAGGGGCAGCTGTTGCACCCGAAAATTTGCCCTCACCTAGACAAGACATTGTGTACTAAGGTGTCCAAAGAGGTTCACAAGTTTCACAAGATTCACAAGATATCTCAAGAGGTTCACAAGGTTCACAATTAGTTAGAAAGTTTGACAATTCCCTCAGACAACGAATCCTCATAAGCAATGCATCTTAAACTAGGGTTTTGGATTTCATCAGGCTAAATGGACTTCCAAGGCTTCAAGTGAGCTTCATAGCATCCTATATGTCTTCAATAATCCCTATGTCAAGTTTCAAGGCTTTCCCAAAACGTTTGCTCAGTCAGATGATCAGATAGGCTAAAATCAGTCAAAGCAGTCAAAATGTCAAACTAAGGTCAACTGTGGTCAAACCAAAGTCAAACTTCATGATTTTTTGCCAACATCAAGTATATTAAGTAAAATTCATCATTTGATCAAGGGTTGATCATGATTCATCAAGGAGATTTCAGATCATCAAGAATCAGGAGTTTCTAAATTAGGGTTTTCACAGGAAAAGTCAACTGAACTTTGACCAACCATAACTTTCACATGCTTCATCAAATGTTTTCCATCCAAAGCTCATTTTGAAGGAAATTGAATTCTCTACAACTTTGTGTCTCATAATCCAAGCCCAAAAATGCTTCATATGGAAGGTATGAGCTAAGACATTATAGGTCATTTTAAAAGTCAACATCTTCCAAAGGGCATAACTTGAGAATGGTAAAGGATATGGACATGAGACCAAAGAGGTTGGTTAGAGGACTCTCTAAGATTTCCAAAATGTCTAAGAACACCTTCATAGCCTTAAAATTGAGAGATTTGTGCCTTTGCAAAGTTGGGAAATTTTTGAGGGGTTTATTGAGCAAATGGGATCTTAAAACCAATTCTTTCCACATGGGCTTGCATTTTTATGACCCAATCACTACCATAACATCATGCACGAATTAAAAATCATTTATTCAAATTTTTATTTATTTTATTTTATTTATTATGATTTTATACATTAAAAATCATTTTAAATCAAAATAAAATATAAAAGTCTCAATATTTGATATGATTTTTGTTCTAGAAAGTCATAAACATCAATTAAAGATGATTGAGATCATGAAAAATCAGATCAACCAAAATAGTAAGAAGATATCAAATTTTTTCAATATTTTGAAGCATATCTTTCTTCAATCTCAAGTTATCCAAAAGTCCAAAGTGGGATGTGATTTTTCGACCTAATTACACTCACTACATATACATGAAGAGATCACAATGCAAGGACACGAATTTGGCAGCCAAGAGCATCATATTCAAACTTCAAAAAATCATACAAAAATTTGATTTCGGTTTCAGAGTTAGAGGTACTTTCAGGACAATTTAAAGATTGCAATAGCTTCCTGATGATTCATTGATCATGTAGCAACCATCATCATCATTCATAGTGCCATGAAAAGCCCAAACCGAATCAAACAATGTTCTTAATACTCTTATTTTCGATTTCATTAATTTGTGCATTGTTTTCTAATTTTGATCTAATATTCTTGTTTATAATGATGCTTAGATCGTTTCTGGGCAAAGATATGAAACTTCCATGGACAAATTCGTTAGATGCCATAGTTAGGGTTTCGGCCATCACTTTAGGGTTTTACGTTTTACATTGTTTATGAGCATTCTAAAGACATGGTTATAATGTATAAACTATGAGAAATTGATATGTGTTGTTAATTTTTGTTATTACTATGGTTTTCATGGTGTTTCAAAAACATAGGTTCCTCTGGTCAAAAGTGTGTGCAGGTAAATTCGCAGGAAAGGGCCTGGATAAATTCGCAGGTAAATTGAAGAAGATGACTGAAGGCTGGCGCGAAAACGAAAATTCAAATTTTGTTTATTCCTTTTATTTTATTTGTTTCATTGAAATAACATCAGCACGCAGGTGGCCCAGTGGCTTTTGGTGTATGCATGCGGACGGCAGGACCTGGGTTCGATCCCCAGGTGCTTTCTTTTTTATTCATTAATTTTCTTATTTTTCAGGTTTATAATATAAGGGTTTGGGTTCATTCAATATCAACTAAGCCTGCGCAACCCAGTGGTTCATCCTCTTGCTGGTAATGGGGAGGTCCTGGGTTCAAATCCAGGCCTCCCCCATTTTTTTTAAGACTTGTTTTTGTTATTTTTCTGAATTATTTTAATTATATATTATCTATTTATTTAATTTGTTTTATATCAAAATTAAAAAAACTCAATTAAAATGTTAATCAAAAATTATATTTTTGTAAATATCATAATATGTTTTTATAAATAATTTAGTATATAATTTTATTATTTATAATTTGTAAATAATTTATGTAAGTTTTAATTAACTATTTAAACCTAAAACATAAACCCTAATTTTTCTTAAATAAAAATCTAAACCCTAATTTTTTCAAAAACCCTAATTTTTTATTAACCCTAATTTTTTATTATTTAACATTTAACTTAATTAATTTTTGTTTTAAACTTAATTAAATAATTAATCATTTTTTATTATAAGTAATTATTATTTGTTTATTATTATAATTGTTATAATTTTCTTCTAAAAATTTCTCTAAATGTTTATTTAACTTAAAAAATAATATTTTCTCTTAAATTGTTATTTTTCTTTATATTTTTGCTAACCCCTTTTTATTATTATTATTATTTCATTATTACTAACCATTTAAATTATTGCTTATTTATTTTCTCGTTATTATTATTTTTTCCGATTATATTGTAACTATCCCAAAGCTTTGTAATAGTTTAGGTTTATATTCTTGCTTTATTTTTATTGTAAATATATTAACTGTGTGGTTAGTAATTCTAGGGTGTGCATAACATGTTTGTGATTAAAATTGATTTAGAAAATTAATTTAAATAAGATAAATACTTGAATATGAACACTCACACACGTAAGTCGATCTTTGATCGCCATCTTGCACTTTCTAGGGTTACCTCTCATGTTGCCTATTTCTAAGGTCAAGTAAGGTGTCTTAAGAAAAGTCCCTTCATAAATATCATCAAGTCCCTTCAATTTATAAGATCAAGTCCCTTCGAGGTTGCCTACGATAAATGATCTTGTCCCTTCGAATAAAAGATGATAAGTCCCTACGTATTGCTAAAGACACCTTACAGTTGCCTACATTCAGATTGTCCCTATCCATGTCCCTTATTACATCCAAGGTAATGACTACCTATTCCTTAATAATAGGGATAGTCTTACCATTGAAAGAACGTATAAGAACAGTAAAGACTTAATATAGGGTAGGTTCCTCTTAATTACTTGCTCACACATTTCAAAATACATTTTACACTTCACATTTCAAACAAATTTTCAAAACAAAGTCTTTATATACATCCATACGAGGATCATTATAAAGTACTTAGAAAATTTTTAATCACACACTACACCTTTCTCAAAACAATTTAAAGTGAGCTAAGTAACTAAGAGCCCATGGATAACCATGGATATAAAGGGTGCTAACACCTTCCCTTTGTATAACCTACCCCCCGAACTCAAAATCTTTTAAGGTCTTTCCTGTTCTTTTATGTCCTTTCCTTTTGGATAAAATAAAAGTCGGTGGCGACTCTTGCTATCTGCAACATTTATAGAAAGTCAGTTCTCCCACCGTGTTACACTATCATTCGAGGATGATAGACCATTTTGAGCTTATGGATTGAGGTCAGTTTGTCTCGTTTGCAAAGTTTGTCTGATGTCATTCTTTGTGTTTCTGGTTATCGCCTGAGGCCGGTATGCCATTGCGTCTCCATTCGAGGATAGTTTCGTGTTAGATCCGAGGATCTTTTGAGAATTGTCATTTGAGGATAACATTTTTCCCAACATATTTTAATCCCCACAGAATGCAACTTCATTTCCCAGGGTGGTTATTTCTACCAAGTCTTGTTTGTTATCCCTAGTTGAGTCTTGTTTTAGTACAACAATCTCATATTTTTCGCGTCTCTGTTTAAGTACAACGGTCGTGTCTCGGGCTCTCGTTTAAGTACAACGATCTTGTTCCTTTCGAGTCTCCATTTAAGTACAATAGTCTCGTCTTTGGGTCTTGTTTCAGTATAACAGTCTCATTTTTTTTGCATCCCCGTTTCAGTACAGCGGTTTCATGTCGGGTTATCATTTAAGTACAATGATCCTGTTCTTTTTGGTCTCGTCTCAGTGCGATGGTTTCATTTTCTCGGGTTATGAATCGGTTGATACCATTTCCCTATTAGATCGGTTGATCTTATTTGAGTCGTAAATCAGATGATGTTACGTTCTCGTTTTTTCTTGGTTATGGATCGGTTGATACCATTTCCTGGTTGGATCGGTTGATCTTTTTTGAGTCGTAAATCGGATGATGTTATGTTCTCGTTTTTTCAGGGTTATGGATCGGTTGATACCATTTCTTGGTTGGATCGATTGATCTTGTTTGAGTCGTAAATCGGTTGATGTTGCTTCTCTCCTTTGTCTTTCTAAGCCCTGTTTCGCCAACAGGCACCTTCCGTGGCTTGGTCCTGCCTAGCAGTCGCGTGTCTTCTTTGTGGCTTGGTCCTACCCAGCAGTCACATTGTCGAGTTCCATTCCGCTAATGGTCTCGTTAAGCCCTGTTTCGCCAACAGGCACCTTCTGTGGCTTGGTCCTGCCCAGCAGTCGCGTGTTTTCTTTGTGGCTTGGTCCTGCCCAACAGTCACATTGTCGAGTTCCATTCCGCTAATGGTCTCGTTAAGCCCTGTTTCGTCAACAGACACCTTCCGTGGCTTGGTCCTGCCCAGCAGTCGCGTGTTTTCTTTGTGGCTTGGTCCTACCCAGCAGTCACATTGTCGAGTTCCATTCCGCTAATGGTCTCGTTAAGCCCTGTTTCTCCAACAGGCACCTTCCGTGGCTTGGTCCTTCCCAGCAGTCGCGTGTTTTCTTTGTGGCTTGGTCCTGCCCAGCAGTCACATTGTCGAGTTCCATTCCGCTAATGGTCTCGTTAAGCCCTGTTTCACCCACAGGCACCTTTCGTGGCTTGGTCCTGCCCAGCAGTCGCGTGTTTTCTTTGTGGATTGGTCCTTCCCAGCAGTCACATTGATAAGTTCTGTTTCGCTAACGATTTCGTTAAGCCCTGCTTTGCCAACAGGCACCCTCGTTGTGGCTTTGATTCGCTCAGTAGTCGCAGTTATTGCAGTGATTCAATTCCACCTTGTTCTTTTTCCGCTACCTATTCAGAGGTCAAAACAAAAAAAAACATAAATAAATAAATGGGTAGATGGCATTTCTGTTATCCTGAGTTCAAATTTTCAGGTTTTATTCGAGTTTTCAATCACTCCATACCTTGAATGTCTAAAAGCTGTTGCAATTATTCATTCAGGTATGCAGATGATTGAATAGGGGCAGCTGTAATACCTCAAAATTTGCCCTAATATTTAATTCCTTAACTGGCTTATCGCTTCGCATTCATATGCATTTCTCACTAGGTCATTAACATCATAATCATGCATTTCATGGATTCATAAGGCAGGGGATCAAACATTCTTTTGCAACTCGAATTTTCCTATTCCTAGGTGATTTATTTTACCATCACATTGAGACAAAGGTTAAGCCCATACCATCATGGAATATTCCTATCCAGAGGATCATCAAACTCCAAAGTTTTCCTTGTTTAGAGAATTATTCGAAAGCGTAGGATCAAGAGGTTATTGACATGAATTAAGAGTTTGTTTCTCTGTTTCTCTCAGAAGATCGGGGTTTCATTCTTTTGGTGTACGAATTGATGTAGGATCTCATGGAAAAAATATATTGATGTTTTTGGTGCAAGAGATCGAATTCTGAATGTATAGTGGTATTCTTGGTGCAAGAGATTGGATTCATTGTTTATGATTTAGGCTTCAACTATTTCAAGCCCATGACCATCTTTGAACCCATTATTTATGAACCCTTTTTCTAATTTATTCATCCATTCTTCATCTCACATAATTTAGATTCATTTGAAAGTTAATCAACCAAATCCAAAGTCCATTAAGCCCATTACCTACAAATCATTTGTTCTAATCTATTTTTACATATTTTATCTCATCCATATTCCCGCTATTCATTGTAGAAGTTCGTTTAATACGAATATTCGAATTTTATATTCACTTGAGCCAATATCATTTCATATCATTTTTATGATTTACTTCCAATGTCCATTATTACCATTTTTATGATTATTTCCAATATCCATTCTTTATCCACTTAAACCAATACTATTTTTAAATAATTTCTAGTGACTGTTATATTTTATTATTCAGTAAGGAGGAAATTAACTGAATAAAAAGCAGATTGATTCCATAACAGAATTTGGACAAAGTTCACTTGACAGGGTTCAGTTCAGTTAGGACGAAAAAATTCCAATAACAATCAGAAGAAAAACTCAGTTACAGAGAAGAAAAACTCAGTTACATATCAGAAGAAAACTCAGTTACATCACAGTGAAAAAAAATGCAGATACAGTTAGAGGAAAAAATTTAGTTTTAAAACTGATACTCATAACAGAAAAACCAGAGAAAAAAAAAGAGAGAAAATCAACTTTTCTCTAACATATATGAAAGAAACAGAACTGAAAAAAAGGGAGGAGGGCTTTTGGAAACACTTCATCAATCTCTCGGCCAAGGACAGGGACATAATTACAAGCTGTGGGCAGTATCCCAATGTACCTCTTATTAGAGTGAAGGGTTGCATCAACTACAATCCTTTTCTTTTCAAAAGGCAGCTAGGGTATGCCTTAGTACATCCACCAAGAGAGAAGGATTTAGCAGAGACCCTTTACTGTGATGTTCAGAATAATCATGCCATTGTCCGACAAGCAACCTGGGCTTGGGATAACATACAGATAGAATGGACTGCTATTCTTGGCAAGTGCAACAACATAGCTTCAGCTCAGTACATTGATTGGTCTCGCATCAAAGGACAAATCACCCGCATGCCATTTACCCTAGAAGATGTGCCCGGGCAATCATCTGTAGAGCCTGTAGCTATAGTCAATTTAGAGGAGTTTGAGAAGTTGAAAGAGAGGAATACCTAACTTTCTGAAGCTCTGAAGAAGACCCTCTGGGAGAGGAATGATATTTGTCTGGACAATGAGAGGTTAGAAAAGCTCCGTATCGAGCATATGACTAAGATTGAGAAGACTGACGATTACATCAGAAAAGCCCGAGCAAGGGAGTTGGTATTGAAGAATGCTTGAAAAGAAGCTAAGATTCAGAAAGCCAGAGCTGAGCACTACCTAGAGGAGAGTCAGGCTAGATGGATCAGGATCACTGAGGCTCGTTCGCAAGAAGATCAGAAGACACAAGCTAGGATTGAGCAACTGGAAGCTAATGAGAAGAAGAATTAGGAAGCCTTGTTAGCAGCATAGAAGGAAATCTCCGAGTTGAAACTCCGGGCGGGGTTGAAGAGATAAAAGGACCAAGACAAGTACCAGAAGTTGACAAGTTCCATTGCCACCAGGAACCTTCTTATCAGGACCATCACAAAGCATACAGTTGGACCAGTGACTCATGCTCTCCTGAAGGAAGTCAAGGAGGATGACTTTGGGCTGAATGTTTGATTTCTTTGTACTTGTATTTCATTTTGGTTGTACTTTATTCCTCATAATGATTATGTTGTATTTCTCGACGTTGTTGTATTTTGACCCACCATGGGAACTTGTTGTAATCATAAACTATGTATCTTTTGCATTTGAAATGTATGGTTTATGTATTACCTGGATTTTTCTCTTGGGTTTCATTTCTTTTCAACATATTCATTCCCAGAGGTCTGGAAGGTCAAAACCAAAGAATCAAACCGGATACCCTTGGAAGACAAATAGACATACTGCATTGCATACTAACCTCATTCTTTGTTTTGTAGGTGTTTTTGTTGTTGTTTTCTCACTTTGTTGTGTGTTTCAGGAAACATTGCTCGTAGGAGGCTTTTCCCCATCAATAGAGTTCACCGGTATCATACAAGAAACAACCTTCCGAGCTTACAGATGGACCAGGTTCAACAAGATTTGACTGACATTAGAACTCAGATGGCTAATGAGAGGACTGAGATGAGGGCTCAGATGAACCAGTTCATGGCAGTGATGACTGGATTGGCCCAAAGCCATGAAAGATTAAGAGAGTTAGTCGAGCGGAAAACTCTAGAAGAGAATCATCCAGGTACAGGAGGTACTAGTAACAATAATCACGGACAACCACAAACAGATGCGCCAAAGTTTGGGCCTCACCTTAATCCCGAAGTCAATGCTATCAGAAATACTCAAGGAAACACTGGAGGTCGTGCCTTGCAGGAGGACCCGTAGGAGGAACAATTTACAATAATTGGTGTTGGGGATGAAGCCTATGATCTTCATCTGGACGAAATATCAGAAAAGCAGAGATCTTTGGAGTCCCAAAACTCTTTGGGATTTGATGTAATGGACATGGGTTTAGTTAAGGGAGTCAGGATTCCTCACAAATTCAAGCCTCCATGCTTTGAGAGATATAATGGTACCTCTTGTCCACGTACTCACCTGCAGTCCTTTCTGGGGAGACTGAAAGCTTATACCATGGACGAAAAGTTGTGGATGTTCTACTTCGAAGACAGTCTGACCGGGGCATCCCGTGAATGGTATTCTCACCTGTCCAGAGCAACAGTAAGAAACTGGAAGGATTTGGCCAAAGTTTTCATACGCCAATATCACTATAACTTGGACATGGCTCCCAATAGAACCCTCCTGATGGGTATGTCACAGTCTTCAAGAGAAAACTTCAGGGAGTATGCCCAAAGATGGAGACAGCTTGCTGCTGCGGTCCAGCCTCCAATGTCTGAGAGAAAAATGGCCGACATGTTTATGAACACATTGCAAGGAACATACATTGACAGACTTGCTGCTTTCTCGTCCACTAGATTTGCTGATGTAGTTATAGCTTGTGAGAGAATTGAGAGTCTTTTGAAAATGAGCAAAATTTCAGATAACAGTGCTAGCTCCAGCAATACAAGGAAACCTTTCGCAGGACCTCGTAGGACAGGTGAGACCAACTCAGTGCACATGGGCAGAGGCAGGCCCCAATACATGCCAAGATCAGTAGCTACTGTCACCATTCCAGCTCCAGCACCTCAACAACAATATCCTCCACAACCACAACACTTCCCACCGCAACAACAATTTCCTCAATAGAGATCTTACAACAATAACAATCAGCAACAACGTCCGTTTCAACTGAGGACTTCACAAATCAACAGGGTTATCGATCCCATTCCGATGCCCTATGCTGCCATACTTCCACAGTTATTAAAGCTCAATCTGATTGAATTAAGGACTTTGGCTCCACCAGATCCCCTGAATCTCCCAAGAAACTATGATGTTAATTCCAGATGTGCCTTCCACTCTAATGCACCTGGCCATACAACAAAAAAATGCAGAGCCTTACACATGAAAGTTCATGAACCCTTGTTCATTCTTCATCACTGATCGAGGAAGGTGAGAAATAAACCACCTAGACAATAGAGGTATACAACACATCAGGGTTCCTTGTGCCTTCGTAGTACGGGTATGAAGAGAGTGTAAGATGTCTCCAAGTAATGTAGGCACTGGGTTATGAGTCAGAAATATGTTGATGGCGTGTACGTCTATGAACTGGTCTGGATTGGGGAACAATACTAAGCCATAAATCAATAGGGCTAAGATCTCCTTAAAATCATCATAACTCATAGCTTTCAGGAACACTTGAGCTTTCTCCATCAATACCTTAGCAAGAATACCCTTAACTCCACTTCTTGTTTCTAGGACAATGTCTGATTTCTTCAAATGTAGGGCTACAACAATGACTTCAGGTTTTAGGTTCCTTCTCTAAGCCCGTGAAGGGTCTCTGATCAAGGATAGGTATACCCAGTAGCTTGGAGAACTCTTCCATTGTAGGAACCAGCTGATAGTCGTGGAATGTGAAGAAATGATGTTTAGGATCAAAGAACTAAAATAGGACACTCATCATGTCTTCATTGAACCCTGAAGTGACTAGATCCAGTAGGTAACCATGTCTCTTGATGAATTGGTAGTTTTCAGAAACTTGAGAGACCAATTCCTTAAGCTTAGGAGGTATCCCTAAAAAGTTGATTCGGATAGTATTCCTACGAGCAGAAGCCATGACCTGCAACAAAGAACAAAGATAAATCCTTTGGTCCTTGAAATGGTTAGTGAAAATGCTATGCTTATGATGCATGATGATGTTATGATGTTATGCTCAATCACAAACATGTGGCACACACAAACAAGTCACGTAATAGCCCTAGGTTTGAAGGCTTGCATGAGGTTTAAAGGTAAGTACCCTCCCCTGAAGTTTAGTTGGTTCATCCTATCTGTCGCTCCCACCAAAATGACAACCAGGGGTCAAGAGGGGTACAGACGCGAACGGTCGGCGAAAGGAGGGATGAGAACACACAGGAGTGAACTCAGGAAGACAAGAGTCGCCAGCTAGGCATTTTTATCCCGGAGGAAAGGTAATGCTGCATAGACCTAGAAAGATATGGATAAGACGGTTGCGAACCAGAGATACTGAGAAAGGGGGTTGGTTACAACCTGGGAAGGTATTAGCACCCAGATTGTCCGTCGTACTCGACGGGATCCACGCTTAAAAGATTTGTGTTTTAAAGGGGTAGTGTCAGCGCAATTTGTGTATCAAAGCTGGAAAGAATGCAAGTGTCAGTGTAAAAGAATGTGAGGTGTATAAGAGAAGTGTCAGTGTAAGAACAGGAATGAAATGCTCAAGATAATGAGGCTTAAAGAATGAAGCTAGAAAGAGGGGGAATATACAGAGAATTTTGTTCGATAACTGTTAAGTTATGCCTACGTATCCTCTCGTGCAATGAGGAAGTCAGAACACCGTAGTTCGACCCAAAGAGACTGAAAGATAAATTGACTTGTGAACTGCTTACTTGTCTATGCTCAAGTGTATGACCTGTCTGGCTCAGGTGCAAACTGTCTTGCATTAGACGGAAGAAGCAAGTTCTCGTTTGTGAGTGAATGAGGTGAGAAAAGAATCCCGGAGGAGACGATTATTGTTTTTTTTTTTGTATTTTCAGTCTTTTATTGCTTTTGAGAGTTTGTCATAAGTTAATGAGCTTAAGCCTAAACCAATGGGTTAGTAAACTCATCACATCCTCCCTCTGATTAGGGGTAATGAGAATACCTTAAGTGTGAAGTCAACATCTCACACTTAATCACCATGGTGTAGGATTAAGATCATTAACCTACTTGTGATTAGTTAAATGTTTTTGTTGTTTTTGTTTAGTGTTAGGTAATGAGATTAAGCCATAATCAGGGATTAAACAGACTCATTACACCATCCTAATAGAAGGATGATAGATGAGAATGTTTAAGCTGAGGAAGACTCCTCAACTTAATACATGATTAGGGATTAACCTCATGACAAAACGAGGCCTTTATTAGATGGATTTTAGTTAATGATAAGATGAAGAAGTGGATTTTATGATTTGTAAGACAACTTGAGTGGGACTTGTCCATTAACACTAGGGTTAGTCCTTCTTAACCAATTAAGGAAGAATTAGAACCCTAATGCAAGGCCCAAGTTACAAGCTTGATGTCTTGATGATTATTAAGTGAATTGATTAAGTTATTTAAACACATTAAGGGTTTAACACTTAGGATTAAAGTTATACACTCCATCCTAATAGAAGGATGCAAGCATAAGCTTAATCACAAAGCCTTAAAGCCTTTAGGGTTTAGTCCCTGATTATGAAATGAGAGGAGAAGACTCAAAGAGACACAAAGGTAAAAAACTAAGTGGGGGACTAATAAACCCTAATTGTTATCATGCTTGGTCATTCCTAGGGTTTGTGGGGCTTGCAAGAAGATCTTCAAAGAACCACCAAGGAGGGAAGCAGGTGAAAGGAGCAAAGAGAAGCAAAACAACTTGCTTCACTTAAGAAGTCAAGTTGCTTGAAGAAAGAAAGATGAGATGAACAAGAATGAGCAAGCTCAATCCAATACACATACAAAATTCAGCAATGATGCATAAGAGAGATGAAAAGAGATTGTGAGAAGTGAAGGCAAATCCACTTCTCAAAACAACTTACCACCTGAAATGTCAGCAAAAGAAATGAAATGCAATGCAAAATGAGATGCAATGTGCTGATGCAAACCAAAACCAGAAGCATGAGTATGATGTTAATGAACCTAAGAGATGATGCAAACATGAAACAAGGCATGAGGATAATCATACAAGCATATGGATGCAAGAGAAGCATGTTTAGAACCATGAACATACATGAAAAGTTATGGAATGCAAAAGACATATAACATGACAAATGAAAGATGCAATGATCAAACATGATTCTAATATGTCTTAAGATGTCTTATGAATCAAATGGGTGCACAAAATGTCATGGCAAGTCATTGAATGCAAGCAAATGAGAAATGGATGCAAAGGAAAGCATGAATTGGGGTTTATGATCAACACACAAAACAAAATCCAAAACCAGAAGCAAATGACATGATAAAAATTTGAAAATGCAATCAAAGGAACCCTAAACCTATGCAAACTCACTGCCCAAAGGAGGGGATCCAACTCTTAACCTATTGAAAGTTATGAATTTCCTAAGATTGCTAGGGTTTTAAGGTACCTTGTCAAGAAAAATGCAAAACAAAATGAAAATGCAAGATCAATTCATGCCAATTTTATCCTATAAACTACATGTTATGCATGATGCAATGCAAAAAGAATCATTGTCCAACTCTCAATGGTTAGGCAGAAATGAATTTTTGAAGTTTGAAGCAAAATAATGCCTTGAAATGAAATTAATTCCATTGAAAATGATCAAAAGGCATCAAGAACAAAAAATAAATTTGGTTTGAGAGTTGGACAATGTTTCTAAATGTTTTTAAATGTTACATGATTTTTTTTGTGATTTTTAAATACCTAAAAGTATTTTTAATTAATTAATTTCCATTAACTAATTAAAAATAATCTTTTAAATGATTTAAAAATAATTTTTAATGCAAAAAATAAAAATAAAAATATTTTTGGGTTCTGAAAATTAATGAAAGGTTTGATAAAAATTTTCAGAATTTTTCAATGTATTTTGCTATTTTTAATAAAATGATAAAGAAAAGGCAATTAAAATGAAATTAAAATATCAATTAATGAAAGTAATCAAATCTGAGGGCCAGGATTCAAACAAGAAAGGGAGGGAATTGACTTCGCGTGTCATCCAAGGGCCAGAATTCAAACTACGCTAATTATGTCATTAACCCTAATCTGAACCCTAATCATTTTCAGGTGACCGGAACAGTGTTCCGGTCATCTTCTCCGACGAGTCATTTATGCTATCTCACTCTCTACGCATCCCCAAGCTCTCTAACTTTCCAGAAATGATCCCCACATCAATCCCAACAAGAATCACTCACCAAAAATCATTTATTCATCATCAAATTCATGAATCAGAGCATAACGGAAAACATGGCAGAAATTTCAGAAACTCAATACATGCTTAATACTTGATCATTTTCAAAAATAAACACATCAGGATCATCAGTGAATCATGGAGAATCGATTAGAAACTTAAAAGCACGTTTCTGTAAAAAAAGTTCTTGATGATACCTGAACTGAAGCTTTCGAAAATGGTACTTTCTGGCCAGTTCCTTGCTTCAAACAAGCTCCAATGATCTCCCCCAAGTGTTTGTGATGCTTAGCTGGAGTTTAAATGGCCTCTGGAGAGAGTTTGCAGAATCTCAGTTTATGAAATGTGAAAATCGTGTTTTTGATTGTGGAGGTTTTAGGGCAAAATGGAGGGTGAGAAATGATCAGTGTGGTTTATGGAGTTAAATGGTGGAAAAAGTTTGAAGGTTTGATGGCTGAATCAAGAGATTCGAAGGCTTTTGCAAATGAGAGGATTTTTGAGTCTGCTGTGTTCTTGGAGTTTCAGGCTTATGTGTGTTATGAAAATGAAGCCTTGGAATGTGTTTGTAAGGTCTGGATTGGGCAGAGAGTGGTTGTGTCACTGTGGGATTGGTATGGGTGTTTTGGCCAAAAAGTCAAGTTTTGTGTACTTGCAGCATGGGCTATGGTAGAGGCGGTCTAGAGGCTTGTCCTTCCTCAGCTTGAGTCAAGGATGGCCCTTGGATGGTTCATGAGAGGCTGCTGCATTTGGATCATGAGCTAGAAAGGTTTTTGCAACTTGACAACTTGTTAAATCTCATGGTTTTTGGCTATGTATGTGTGAGAAGTCTGGCTGAATTTCTGATGTGGGATGCCTCATTAGGTCATGACAATGTATTAAAACCAGCTAGGGTCAAACAAAGCCTTTGAGAATCAATTTGCAAGAAATCCCTCTTTGCACTTTCATGAAAAATGACTTATGGTTATGTGCCAATCAAGGCATAGAAATGGAAAATTCTTTGGGCCAAACTGATTTTTAGACATTGGTTTATGCTTGTGTGAAGATTAGAAGTCCATTTGATAGCACAATTTGCTTTGGCAAGGGATTTTGCAACTTTGCCTCTTTGGTAGAAAACTTGAAATTATGTGATTTTGGCCAACTTTGACAAGCCATAAATTTTGATCCAAAATGAATTAGGACAAGTTCTTGTACTTTTTGAAAAGGGAATGATCCATTCTATAACTTTCATGACCAAAGTTTTCCCATTTGAGGTATTTTTGAATCAAAAAGCAAGGGTTGAAAAAGTTTCCCAAAATGGCAAGTTTCCATTACAAGTCATTTTCCCAAAAAGTCAACTTTGCAAATGGCTTGAAATTCTTCAATTTTGTGAACTTCCAACATCTTCTATGATCAAATAAAGATCATACATAATCAAAATGATGAAGAACACCCTTTGGTTGGGTCATTGGGGGCCTCAGATGCCCTGATTTTGCACTGACTTGCTCAAAAAGTCAACTCTTGATCAGATGACTTCCCCATTGAATTTCTTCATGAAAATTGATATGCATGATCCCTATACCATATAGAGACCAATAGAAACAAGAATGACCAAAAAAATTGGAGTTATGGCCTTTGAAACCAAAACCCTAATTCTAGGTCATCTGTGCAGTCAAGCCTGGCTCTGCTTCCATGCCATTCTCAGTTCTTGTGATTTTTTGATATTATTGACTTTGAAAGGATATAATATGATGCTTTAACATACATGGACCCCTTTGAAGTGATTGATGACCTTTGGAGTGGCTCAAATGGCTCAGGGATGGATCGGATCACAAACCCTAGATGCAGATGACTTAGAAGTAATGCAGTGAAGCAAATATGCAATATGAGATGCTATGATTGAACTTATGCATATGAAATGATCACAAGCCATGGTGTGAATGGGTGAGGGCAAATTTGGGGTGTTTACAGCTGCCCCTATTCAAGCATGAGTTAGCTGTGTAGAATGTAAGCAACGGCTTAGCAGGCAAACCAGATAACTTGTGGTTGAATACCAAAGACAGTCCAAAATTTGCACTCACAGAATGAAGAAGAAAAGGGATATAGATTGTAAAGGAAAATAAGGTATATTTATAAAGTGCGGGTGACGGAGGACGACCGTCGAGCAGAGGACGACTGCTGGGGAAAGAGCAATGACGGGGACGGCCGACATGCTGGGGATATAAGAGATTATGATGGGGACGGCCATCATGTAAAGCTATAAGATTCTCTGGGGATTATAGGTAAAAATAAATGATGAGGTACGGTCATCAGGTTCATAAAGTAATGTAAACAACGATGGGGACTGTAACACGGTGGGAGAACTGACTTTAGTTATGTTGCGGATAGCAAGAGTCGCCACCGACTTTTATTTTATCCAAAGGAAAGGCATAAAAGAACAGGAAAGACCTTTTTAAAAGATTTTTGGGTCCGGGGGGTAGGTTATGTAAAGGGAAGGTGTTAGCACCCTTTACATCCATGGTTATCCATGGGCTCTTAGTTACTTAGCTCACTTTGAATTGTTTTTTGAAAATGTGAAGTGTGTGAATAGAAATTTTCATAAGAGTTTAATAATGATCCATGCACGGATGCGTAAAAAACTTGTGTTTGAAAATTTTTTAAAATTGTGAAGTGTTTGAAAAAATTTTGAATAGTGAGCAAGCAACTATGAGGAACCTACCCTAAAGTTTAAGTCTTTCTGTTCTTTATCCTTTAAATGGTAAGACTATCCCTATTATTAAGGAATAGGTAGTCATTACCTTAGATGTGAGGGACATATGCGGGACATCTGTTTAATGAAGGCAACTGTGGGGTGTATTAAGCATTTAGGAGGGACTGTCATCATTATTCGAAAGGGACTAGATCATATTGAAAGGCAACCTTTTAAGGGACTTGATCTTTAACTATGAAGGGACTAGATGACTTTTCTTTTAAGGGACTTTGCTTTATACACCCCACTTGACCTTTTTGAATAGGCAACATTGAGAGGCAACCCTAGAAAGTGAGATGGCGATCAAAAATCGACTTACATGTGTGAGTGTTTAATTTTGTATTTATCTTATAGTTTAAATGACCTAAATTCAATTTTTAAATATAATACATGTTTACACTCCCTATTTTACTAACCATAGCATGAAAATTAAATAATTTAAATATTTACAAAAATTACATCCAGGAGCATTTACATAATAATAATAAGCAATTAATAATAAAATAGCAAAATAAATAAATAAGCAAAAATATAAATAATAAATAAATAAGCAAGAATAATTATAATAGGGGTTAGTAATAATAATTAAAAATAAATAAGGTTAGTGAAATAATAATAATAAGCATAATTAAAAAATAAATGGATTAGTAATAAATATGATTAGTAATAATAATAAATAAAATAAAATAATAAATAAGAATTTAGAAATTAATAAGGAAATATGAACAATTTAATTATAAAATTTAAAATTATATGCAACTTATAAAAGTTAATTTAATTATAAACACATAAAAAATTATAATTACAATATTAAATTGGCATAAATTTAATTATTTTTAAACACATATATTTAAAAATTATAAAATTTAGATTATGAGCAAATTATAGAAATAATTACATATTATAAAAAGAAATTGATTATAATTGTATTTACAAAAATTAATTATATTAAATAAATATGTACATAATAATTATATTTACAAAAAATTAGAAAATAAGATTAGGTTTTTTAATATTTGTTTAGAAAAAATAAACTAGGGTTTATAAAATTAGGGTTGATTTTATAATTATAATTTATTTAACTAAATAATACATATATACATTTTATAATTTAAATACATAATAATAAAAATTAATTTTGGAACTTAGAAAATATATATTTTTTAGAATTTTAGAAAATATAATATATACATTTATAATTTAGAAATCATTTTAATTTAATTTATAAAATAAAAGGAAAACATAATAAAAGAAAAGAAAATAGAAACCAAAAAAACAGGACCTGGGATTTGAACCCAGGTCCTTTACCTGGAAAATGAAGAGTCTTGCCACTGGGCCACGCTGCACTTGGTGCAAAGAAGAAGAGTCCCATTTAGTTTTGTTCTTTAAACCTGGAAAATCATAAAATAATGAAAAAACCAAAAGGCCTGGGGGTGGAGTCGAACCCAGGACCTCTTAAGCACGCAAGCATACACATGACCATCCCAGCTAGGTGAGCAAATCTGATATTGTGGTGGCAACAACGCATAATATATAATACTTCATGATTAACCTGAAAAAAAGAGAAAAAAAATGCACAAAGCCAGGTTTCGAACCAGTGACCTCACGCAGTACACAAACTAGCCTTACCACTGAGACAAGCATTCGCTTGTGAAATATAAACAGGATTAATTCATTATATTTTAAAATAGAAATTCAAATTGAATTTTGGCGCCAGCATAACTTCATCTTCTTCCTTGAGACTTACGAATTTAGCTGCAAATTTCTCTGCCAATGTACCTGCGAAAACCAAATTTGCAGCAACACCTATGGATCTCATACACGGCCAAAACTGTAAAATTCCAACAAATTAATGGTTCAAACATGATCACAAGACCATCTGGAATTGAACCACGTTTTCAGAATGAATTTATATTGGCTAGAACATAAAACCCTAATGGAGGTCATAAACCCTAACCATGGCAAAATCCGTATGGGATCATGAAAATCAAATTAAACTTTCCAGAATTCATCCAAAGCTTCAAGCAACATCAAATCAACAAACAAATTTCATTAATAATGGTTAAATAATGGAAATCGAAAAAAATATTTTCAAGAACAACCAAGCTTCGGGTTATGTATTATGGCATGGTTTTGATGCATATGAGTGATGATTCATGATCAATGAGGTCCAAGGAGTCTTCTTGTGTCCTTAAAATACCTTAAAGTGCTGTGTATTGAGGAATCCGAATTTGAGTTTGTGAAGGATTTTTTTGATTTGTAAACTTACTCTTGAGGAGGCTCCAATTCGTGGCTTGTGATTGTAATGAGTTAAGTACTTATAGGAGACTGAATTTAGGTCAAAAAGTTGATCACTTGTGTGGAAAATTTGATATGAAAAGATTCAAAATGATCATCCCTTAAAAATCAAATATTCATGTATGAACACTTGCTATTTTTGGCTAATCCTCATGATTTCTTTCCTCTTCAATTCTAATCAAATTTATGATTTTCTAGAAGCTTGATCCAATTCAAATCTTACATTTTCATATTTTATTTTTATTTAAAATGATTTTTAATGAATTAAATCAAAATAAATAAAAATAAAATAATAAAAAATCTGATTTTTAATGGTTTGGGTCGTGCATGAAGTTATTGTATGGATTGGGTCATCATTTGGCAAGCCCATTTGGAAGAAATTGGTTTTAGACCTCCATTTTCATCATAAACCAACCAAAAATTTCCCAACTTTGCAAGGGCACATATCCTTCAATTTTAATGATATGAGGGTGTTCTTGGACATTTTGGAAAGCTTGAAGAGTCCTCTAAACAACCCCACTGGTTTCATGTCCATATCATTTACCAATCTCAAGTTATGCCCTTTTGAAGTTGTTGACTTTTTGTTGACTTTCAAAAGGACCTATAATGTCTTAGCTCATACCTTCCAAATGAAGCATTTTTGGGATTGGCTTGTGATACACAAAGTTGTAGAGAATTAAATTTCCTTCAAAATGAGCTTTTAGTGGAGACTTGGTGATGAAGTATGTGAAAGTTATGGCTGGTCAAAGTTCAGTTGACTTTTATTGAGGAAACCCTAATTTAGAAACTCCTGATTCTTGATGATCTGGAATCTCCTTGATGAATCATGATCAACCCTTGATCAAATGATGAATTTTACTTCATATACTTGATGTTGACAAAAAATCATGAAGTTTGACTTTGGTTTGACCACAGTTGACCTCAGTTTGACTTTTTAACTGCTTTGACTGATTTTGACCTATCTGATCATCTGACTGAGCAAACCTTTGAGAAAAGTATTGAAACTTGTCATGAGGGTTCTTACACACATGTAAGATGTTATGAAGCTCACTTGAAGTCTTGGAAGTCCATTTAGCCTGATTAAAGTCAAAACCCTAGTTTTGGATGCACTGCTTAGGAGGTGCATTGCCTGAGGGACTTGTCAACTCTTCTGACCAATTGTGAACTTTGTGAACCTTGTGAACCATCATAAAATGTCTTGTGAAACTCATGGGAAGCATTGTGAACCTTGTGAACCCCATAAAGTGGCTTGTAGACTTCATGAACCTCATGAAAGGTCTTGTAAGCATTGTGAATCTTGTGAACCTTGTGAACCTTCATGAAGTGACTTGTAGACTTCATGAACCTCATGAAAGGTCTTGAAAGCATTGGGAAACTTGTGAACCTTGTGAACCTTCATAAAGTGACTTGTAGACTACATGAACCTCATGAAAGGTCTTGAAAGCATTGGGAAGCTTGTGAACCTTGTGAACCTTCATAAAGTGACTTGTAGACTTCATGAACCTCATGGAAGGTCTTGAAAGCATTGGGAAGCTTGTGAACCTTGTGAACCTTCATAAAGTGACTTGTAGACTTCATGAACCTCATGGAAGGTCTTGAAAGCATTGTGAATCTTGTGAACCTTGTGAACCTTCATGAAGTGACTGGTAGACTTCATGAACCTCATGAAAGGTCTTATAAGTGTTGTGAAACTTGTGAACCTTGTGAACCTTCATGAAGTGACTGGTAGACTTCATGAACCTCATGAAAGGTCTTATAAGTGTTGTGAAACTTGTGAACCTTGTGAACCTTCATGAAGTGACTGGTAGACTTCATGAACCTCATGGAAGGTCTTGAAAGCGTTGGGAAACTTGTGAACCTTGTGAACCTTCATAAAGTGACTTGTAGACTTCATGAACCTCATGGAAGGTCTTGAAAGCATTGTGAATCTTGTGAACCTTGTGAACCTTCATGAAGTGACTGGTAGACTTCATGAACCTCATGAAAGGTCTTATAAGTGTTGTGAAACTTGTGAACCTTGTGAACCTTCTTAGCACACAAAGTCTTGTATTGTGAGGGCAAATTTTGGGGTGCAACAGCTGCCCCTGTTCAATTTTCTGAAACCTGAGGGGTTAGATTGGTATATTTTCCAGTCGTGACCTAGAAGGTTGAAGGGGATTGAACACAAAAGCCCAAAAATTTGCACTCACCAGTGCATAAAGTGATACAGCTGGCTAGTTGAATATGATTGAGTGGGCTTAAAGATGCCACTTGGAGAAAAGTTCTTAGATACATTTCTTGGAGGATAAAGCAGTCCAAAGTATGAAGGTATAATGATAGCTTTCAGGAGGATAAAGCAGTCCTGAAGTAATGATGATAGCTGTCAAGAGGATGGAGCAGTCCTGAGGTATTGATGTGCTTTCAGGAGGATAAAGCAGTCCTGATGAGATAATAAGCTTTCAGGAGGATGAAGCAGTTCTGATGTAGTGATACGTTTTCAATAGGATGAAGCAGTCTTGAGAGGTTGATAATATGCTTTCAGGAGGATGAAGCAATCCTGAGGTAATGATGATCTATCAGGAGGATAAAGCAGCCCTGAGGTAATAATATGATTTCAGGAGGATAAAGCAGTCCTGATGTAGTAATATGCTTTCAGGAGGATGAAGCAGTCCTGATGTAGTGATGATAACTTTCAGGAGGATAAAGCAGTCCTGATAATCATAAGTCTGTTTGCTGGAGAATCAACCTGAAAACAAGGTAGCATTCTGTATGACAATATTAGTTTATGCATTATGTATGCATGTATGATATGATGCACTTAGGTAATGTACTATGTATCTATGGATATATATGTTATGGTATGATGTAAATGATGTATGTATGATAGGATGCTGCTGGAAGCGTCTGGATATCTTCGTATAACAACTGCTGGCCAGGGAAAATAAATCCCGATTCGTCGCTGAAGAATATGAGGAACTTGTTCCCTTCTTGTTTGATAATATATTATACACAACCTTCCATATGCTGGGGATGGCAAGGTATATATAACCTCCCGTCTGCTGGGGATAACAAGGTATAGATAACCTCCCGTATGTTGGGGATAGTAAGGTATACATAACCTTCGTCTTCGTTTGATAGTAGGGCAGATATAACCTCCCGTCTTCGTTCGTCGTACCTTTATTGGAAAGTATATTCTCGTATATCCGTATGAGGATAAAAGAGATGGATATAAATTCCAGGGGAGATGAGACTTTATGAAGATGGATTTGTCCTATTGAGGGTTTGTAGTTGTCTTGTAAAGATGAACCGGCGAAGCTTCGTTGAAATCCTTCCCTCGTTCGTCCTTAGTAAATACTATTACTGCATTTTCATGCATTTCTGGTAAACATCAATCATATTAAGCACACATGCATTTCTTGTAAACATCAATCATATTCAAAAGCATACATACATTCAAACACAATCAATGGACGTTTCGCTTATGTAAATAGGGTAAAAGTAAATCAGGATTCAAAAATGGATTTTTATTTATATCAAGGAGTGACCCATACACGGGTAAGTTTGTACAAGGAGACATAAACCCTAGTAAGAGGATTTTGTCATAAAATTTTACAAAACAAAGAGAATCAGCTATGTGGGAAATAATCCTATTGAGTTTCAATTCTACTATTGCCATTATCTTCAGGTATCTCATCTTCTGCTGTTGAGACGAAAACGATTGGATTGAGCTTTATCTGTTCAAACTTGAGTAGGTAGCACAACTGGTTGCAGTTTCATGGGTGATCCAAACGAGACATAGACATACGCTTTAATCCCTAACTTTTGCCTGGATTGCCCTTTCAGGTTTTCAATCCACCGGGATACCCTTTTTTGCCCAAGCCGCCTTTTCAGGTTTTCGACTTGCCGGGTGTACATCTTTTTATATATATCCCTAATTTTTGCCCAAACCCTTTTGGTTTGCCGGGATGCCCTTATTTTTGCCTAGGCCTGTCAACCTAGCGGGTCTCTTTTTATGCGTAGTATTTTTTAACTATGTCTGCATTCACAGGCTGTGGAAAGTCTTCACCATCCATTGTAGTGAGTATCATAGCACCTCCTGAGAACACTGTCTTGACTACAAATGGTCCTTCGTATGTTGGAGTCCACTTGCCCCTTGGATCACCCTGTGGTAATATGATACGCTTGATTACCAAGTCACCAACTTGATATACCTTTGGCTTAACCTTCTTGTTAAAAGCTTTGATCATTCGTTTCTGGTACATCTGGCCATGACAAACTGCTGCTAGCCTTTTCTCATCAATCAAATTTATCTGGTCAAGTCGAGTCTGAATCCACTCATCTTCATCCAAGCCTGCATCCTTCATAATTCTCAAGGAGGGAATCTGAACTTCAATGGGCAGAACTGCTTCCATACCATAGACTAAGGAGAATGGGGTTGCCCCTGTTGAAGTACGTATTGTAGTACGATAACCATGAAGGGCAAATGGTAACATCTCATGCCAATCTTTGTAAGTAACAGTCATCTTCTGTACAATCTTCTTAATGTTCTTATTAGCAGCTTCAACTGCCCCATTCATCTTTGGACGATACGGAGAAGAGTTGTGATGCTTAATCTTGAACTGCGTGCAGAGGTCAATAATCATAGTGTTGTTCAGGTTAGAGCCATTGTCAGTGACAATCCTTTCCGGGATGCCATACCTACATATGAGATTATTCTTAATGAATCGAGCCACAACATTCTTAGTAACAGATGCAAATGAAGCTGCCTCCACCCACTTCGTGAAGTAATCAATAGCAACCAGGATGAAACGATGTCCATTAGAAGCAGTAGGCTTGATCTCACCAATCATATCAATGCCCCACATGGCAAAGGGCCAGGGAGCAGTCAACACATTCAATGGTGATGGAGGTATATGTACTTTATCAGCATAGATTTGACATTTGTGACATGTTCTGGAGTGTTGATAGCAATCAGCTTCCATGGTAGACCAATAGTAACCTGCTCTCAATATCTTCTTTGCCATAGTATGACCACTAGAATGAGTGCCAAAGATCCCATCATGCATATCTTCCATAATCTCTGCTGCTTCCTTCTTATCCACACAACGAAGCAAAATTGAATCATAATTGCGCTTGTACAAAATGCCATTACTCAAAAAGAACTTAGCAGAGAACCTTCTCAGAAATTTCCTATCTTTGACAGATGCCCCTTCAGGGAACTCCTGAGCTTCAAGATATCTTTTCACTTCATAAAACCAAGGCTTCTCCTCTGCCTCTTCTGTGTCAACTTCATTGCAATATGCAGGCTTCTCAAATCTATCAATAGTAATCTTGGGAGCTTCATCATCCCAATTGATCTCAAACATGGATGTCATGGTGGCTAATGCATCTGCCAACTGATTCTCTCTCTGTGGAATATGTCCAAAGGTAATCTCTTTGAAATGTGGGATCAAAGACAATACATGTTCTCTATAGGGAATGAGGTTATCATTCTTGGTATCCCAATCTCCTTTAATCTTACTTATTACCAGGGTTGAATCTCCATACACATCAAGAAACTGAATCTTCATATCAATGGCAGCTTTAATACCCAGGATACATGCCTCATACTCAGCCATGTTATTGGTACAATAGAAACAAAGTCTGGCAGTGATCGGGGTATGACAACCTTCAGGGGAACTAATTACAACACCAACACCATTACCAAGTGCATTGGAAGCACCATCAAAAACCATAGTCCATCGGGATCCTTGTTCAGGTCCGTCATACTGTCCAGGTTCTTTGGTAATAATCATAATGTCTTCATCAGGGAACTCAAAACTCATTGACTGATAATCGTCCACTGCTTGATGAGCCAAATGATCAGCAACAACACTTCCTTTGATGGCCTTTTGAGTAGTATACTGTATGTCATATTCTGTCAATATCATTTGCCATCTTGCAATTCTTCCGGAGAGAGCAGGTTTCTCAAATATGTACTTGATTGGATCCATCTTTGAAATCAATAAGGTAGTATGGGTCAACATATATTGTCTTAGTCGGCGAGCAGCCCATGCCAAAGCGCAGTAAGTTTTCTCGAGCAGTGAGTATCTTGTTTCACAGTCGGTAAACTTTTTGCTAAGGTAGTATATTGCCTGCTCTTTTCGACCAGACTCGTCATGTTGCCCCAAGACACACCCCATTGAGTTGTCTAACACTGTTAAGTACATAATCAAGGGTCTTCCATCAACTGGTGGCATCAAAATTGGGGGTTCTAGCAGGTATCTCTTGATTTCATCAAAGGCAGTCTGGCATTCATCATTCCATTCCATCACCTGATCTCTCTTCAATAATTTGAAAATTGGCTCACAAATGGCAGTTAATTGGGAAATAAATCTTGCAATGTAATTCAATCGTCCCAAGAAACCTCTAACTTCCTTCTCAGTACGGGGAGCTGGCATTTCTCGTATAGCTTTCACTTTTGCAGGATCCACTTCAATACCTTTTCCACTGACAATAAACCCTAGGAGCTTTCCAGATCTAACTCCAAAAGTACACTTGTTTGGGTTCAATCTCAACTTGTATTTCTTCAACCTCTCAAACAATTTATGCAAATGATCAAGATGTTGCTCTTCATTCTGGGATCTGGCTATCATATCATCCACATACACCTCTATCTCGTGATGTATCATATCATGAAACAAAGCCACCATAGCACGCTAATATGTTGCCCCTGCATTCTTCAAACCAAATGGCATCACCTTATAGAAAAAGGTGCCCCACTGTGTCACAAATGTTGTCTTCTCCATATCTTCAGGAGCCATCTTGATTTGATTGTAACCAGAGAAACCATCCATAAAAGAGAATACTTTGTGCTGAGCCGTGTTGTCTACCAGAACATCAATATGAGGAAGTGGAAAATCATCTTTGGGGCTAGCCTTGTTCAAATCTCTGTAGTCCACACACATACGTACCTTACCATCTTTCTTAGGAACCGGTACCACATTTTCAACCCACTGAGGATAAGAAGTCACAGCTAAAAACCCTGCATTGAACTGTTTCATTATCTCTGCCTTGATCTTTTCTGACATTTCAGGACGCATACGACGAACCTTCTGCTTCTTTGGACGACAATCTTCTTTTACTGGTAAGCGGTGAACCACAATGTCTGTATCCAACCCTGGCATATCTTCATAAGACCAAGCAAAGATCTCCACATAGTCACGTAACATCTGAATCAACCTGCTATTGACACTGTCCTCTAAATCAGCCCCTATCTTGACCTCTTTCCTGTTTTCTTCAGTTCCCAGATTCACAACTTCGACTGGCTCTTCATGTGGTTGTATAGCTTTCTCTTCTTGTTGTAACAACCTAGCAAGCTCTATAGGTACTTCACAATCGTCCTCATTTCCGTCTTCAGCTTGATAGATCGGATTCTCGAAATTATAATTGGCAATAGTAGAACTGTTATCAACAGGATCCAGAGTGGATGAGGATCTGCATTTTAGTGATGTGGGTGTGTGTAAGAACACATAGCTGATAAAGCAAAAATAAAAGAAAAGAAAGACAAGGAACACCATATTTACGAAAACGAAACATCCACTGATTTTATTGAATGAAGTATGCAAATGAAATGACAGCCCGTAACAAGCACGCCATTGTGCCCCGGGTAAGGCACAAGGCTTAAGAGTTCAATTATTCAAGAAATTACAAACTTAAAAGCAACAACACAGTAATAGTATTTACTCCTGACTAAAGGAGATAGGGATAACATCTTCAGCTTTCCAATTATTGAGTCCAGCACCCACAGTAGGAAAAATCCAAGCATCCAAGTTGTAATCTTCATCATAGTCACCCACAACATTGATCTGATCTTTCATAACCCCTTGATTGGTGATACGAACAGCACGAGCACGACGAACGGCCTTCTGGGACTCTGCAGTGAAACCCAAACCAAATTTGTCAGACTTGTATGGGATATCAGGAAGCTGACCCCAAATAGTACAACCACCTTCATCCACCACAGCTCTAGCATCATTGAGGGAGGCCATTGCCATTGTTGGAGGTTTTCTGGTGACCACAGGAACTTTCTTGGCCACCGGAGGAGCTACATAATCATTAACAACCCAAGGAACCACTTCAAACGTCTGACACAGAGTTTCAATGTATTCACCTTCCATTTCCAGATACTTGAAGGTATTCACATGGCTGACAAAATATTCTTCCTCTCCATAGACAGTAACAACCTTTCCTTCTACCGGATATCTCAACTTCTGATGTAATGTAGAGGTTACAACACCTGCCCCATAGATCCAGGGACGACCAAGCAAACAAGAGTACGAAGGACGAATATCCATCACAAAAAATGTAGCAGTAAACACCTGGGAGCCAACTTTGATTGGAAGATCAATTTCCCCATGTACTACTCTTCTAGAACCATCAAAAGCCTTCACCACAATGTTACTGGGCTTCAGCACAGCCTCTTCAGGACTCAGCTTATTCAGGACTTCCTTGGGCAACACATTCAGAGAGGAACCATTGTCTATCAGTACATGTGACAGGGTAGTGCCCCTGCATTCAATTGAGATATGCAAGGCCCTGTTATGATCCCTCTTGGCAGGGGTCAAATCAGCATCAGAAAATCCTAACCCATTGTCATAGGTCAGGTGGGCAACACAGTTCTCAAACTGATCAACAGAAATTGCATTGGGTACATGAGCAGTCTTCAGAAACTTGATCAAAGCTTTTGCATGAGCTTCAGAACATAACAACAAGGACAGCATAGAAATCTTTGAGGGAGTATGCCCCAACTGGTCAACAATGTCATAATCACTCCTGCGAATGATTTTCAGTACTTCTTCCATCTGCTTGGCAAGATCATCAGCAGCTGGCACATCAGTAGATACAGGTTCAATAACAGGACCTTTGCCCCGAGCATCAGTAATGGAAGTAGCAGCAGGAGTAGCTGCATTCTTGGAATTAACTGGAGGTGAGAAGACTCTTCCACTACGTGTGATCTTACTAGATCCAACAATATTGTCAACATCAACAGGCACATCAGCTAAGGGCTCTTGCTTAACACCATGGATATAAACATCAGATCCATAATGCCAAGGCACAACTTTGTCAGACGTATACGGAATAGGACCAGGAGTAGTAATGACCATAGGAGCCACTCTGGCTTCAGCAACAACTTTCACGGGACCTTCAGCAGTAATCTTGATTGGACCCTGATGAGTGATTTTAATAGGTCCCTTTGAAGTGATTCTTACCGGCACTTTGTCAACCATGTCAACCTCTTCAGTCTTCTTACCTTGCGTGATATGATCTACCATACTCTCCACAGAAGGTGGTCTCCTTTCAAACACTATGGTGTAATTATTCATGAGACGTTGAATTCCGTCCTTCAACCTCCAACACTTATCTGGATTATACTCACAATAAACACAATCTTCACGACAACCCGGAAAGAACCTATCTTGTACTAACTTCTCTCTGATGACAGACAATGGTGTGGTCAACTCCGCAACTGAATGGATATGCAGATCTTCCTCAATGGCATTGACAGTCTTCTCGTGATTTGGCATTGGAGCAGTAATCACATTTGGAGTACCCGGAGGATCAAACTCAATTTCTCCAGCATCAATCATGTCTTGAATTTTGTTCTTCAAGACCCAGCAGTTATTAGTATCATGTCCCTGACAGTTTGAATGGTATGCACACCGTGCATTGGGGTTGTACCTAGGAGAGGTAACATTAGGATTCTGAGGAGCCTCTTTCAAAGTAATAAGTTCAGCCTTCAACAAGTGTTGCAATGCCTGAGCCATTGACATGTTGATCTTCGTGAACTGTCTTCTAGCCCTCTGTTGGTTGCCCTGTGGCTGCTCTGTTGTTGCAGGAGTTGGATTTGAAATATGAACTGCACTAACAGACTGATGCCTTCTGTTACGATCAGGCTGACCATAAACAGCATTGGATTCTTTCTTCCCAGTGGGAGGCTTCTTTGCAGCACCTGATGAGGAAGTACCCACT
Source organism: Lathyrus aphaca (assembly GCA_963966055.1). Classification (NCBI taxonomy): domain Eukaryota; kingdom Viridiplantae; phylum Streptophyta; class Magnoliopsida; order Fabales; family Fabaceae; genus Lathyrus; species Lathyrus aphaca. The sequence goes on along the minus strand of OZ014520.1, from coordinate 216,815,223 downwards.
TGGATCTTACCATTCTTTATACCATTTTCTACTCGCTCTCCTGTCATTATCAACTCAGTGAAGCCAGATGATGAGCTCCCAATGAGATGACTGTAAAATGGACCATTCAGCGTACACATGAACATATCAACCAATTCCCTGTCTGTTAAAGGGGGTTGAACTCTTCCAGCTAAATCTCTCCACTTCTGAGCATACTCCTTAAAACTTTCTTTGGCACCCATAGACATGCTCTGAAGCTGCATGCGAGTGGGGGCTAAGTCAGCATTGTATTGATACTGCTTATAGAAAGCTTCAGCAAGATCATTCCAGTCCCTGATGTTGACACTCTCCAACTGATAATACCACTCCAGCTGAGCTCCAGATAAGCTCTCTTGAAAAAAATGGATCCACAATTTCTTATCAGCAGTGTGAGGTTGAATTCTTCTGACATAGGACCTCAGATGCAGCTTGGGACAAGAGACTCCATCATAAACAACAAAGGTGGGAACCTTGAAACCAATGGGTATGACTACCCCAGATATCAGAGTCAAATCTTCAAAATCCAGCCCAGATGACTTCTGTAACTCCATAGCATCCATTCTATCCACCAGCATCTTGAATTTGTCTTCATTAGGATCATGGTAGTAATTAGCCTCAGAATCAGAGTCCCCCATAGTGTTGTGGAGACTGCCTCCCTCTTTTTCAGATTCCTCAGATTCATAGTCTTCAACTGGTTCTTTGGTCTTGGCAAGACCTTTGAACCTTCTTCCCATGTTGATCAAACCAGCTGACCTTCTAGTCTTCTTAGTCTTCTTGGCCAGCAGTGCCTTCAATTCATCCTGCCCTTTGGACAGGTTCAAGATCAGCTCTTGGAACTGTGCATTTTGTGCCTGGAGATCCTTAACTGATTGTTCAAGAGCCATTGCTGAAATAAACAGCGAGAAGATGAGAAACCTGTGCACAATTATAAACCTGTGATGTAATGAAATGATATGTGAATGGATATGCAATGTTTTCAAGGACCGCAGGATTTAAATTTGCTTAAACAAACGAGAAGGTAAACTTTTATTAGTAATAAATTTGTTTTGCCTTTTAGGCTTACAAAAAATGAAATGAAATAAGTACAAAAGATGGGGTTTTAAGTCTCCCATGGACGTTTCCTCTTTGTGTTGAGGTATGAGTTGAGGTTCCGTTCCTCGTGAAGTTGCTTTGTTAGTTCTAGGACTCTTTCTTGGCTTGCTTTGTAATGAGCCTCGAAAGTATACCTTTGCTCCTTCAGTTGGATCCATGATCTCTGCAAGTCTTCCATATCAGTAGGCATGTCTGGGTGAAGGATGGTATAAGCTGTGTCTCCTTCAGCAACAGGTTCCATGGTAACTGGTAGGACGGCAGGATATGGCATCATGAGAGTCTGAGCATGAGATCGTACCCATCTGAGATAAGCCTTCATAGGAATAGTGTACTTAGGCTCCAGTGTCTTGCTGTCAACCCTGTTTACTTTTCCCCATGCTCGTATGAATCTCTGACGGTACCCTTGAAGATCGTTGTCGTAATCAAACACAATGCCCTGAATACACATGTCATGTGGACCATCACTCCGAGCGTAACCAAACTGTCGTAAAGCTAGAGAGGGGTTGTAAGTGATGCCTCCTCTTATGCCTAGAAGTGGCACATTAGGAAACTCCCCACAACGGTCAATGATGGTGACATTCTCCATAGATCTGGAGCACCAATGGATATCTGAGTGAGAAAGTGACATGATCCTCTTGGACCATATGAACCCTTGCTCATTCTTCATTACTGAGCGAGGAAGGTGAGAAATAAACCACCTAGAAAGCAAAGGTATGCAGCACATCAAAGTTCCTCTTGCCCTTGTGGTACGGGTGTGAAGAGAATGCAGGATGTCTCCAAGTAACGTAGGCACTGGATTGTGACTCAGGAATATGTTGATGGCATGAACGTCTATGAACTGATCTGGATTGGGGAACAATACTAAGCCATATATCAGCAAGGCTAAGATCTCCTCAAAAGCATCATAGCTCATAGCCTTCAAGAACACTTGAGCCTTCTCTATCAACCCCTTAGCAAGAATACCCTTAACTCCGCTTCTTGTTTCTAGAACAGTGTCTGACTTCTTCAGATGTAGAGCTGCAGCAATAACCTCTGGTTTAAGCTCTTTTACCAAGCCTGTGAAGGGTCTTTGATCAAGAACAGGTATACCCATAAGTTTAGAGAACTCTTCCATTGTAGGAACCAGCTGATAGTCGGGGAATGTGAAGCAATGGTGCTTAGGATCAAAGAACTGAAACAGAACACTCATCATGTCTTCATTAAACCCTGAAGTGACTAGATACAATAGGTGACCATGCCTCTTAATGAACTGGGAGTTTTCAGAAACTTGAGAAACCAACTCTTTAAGCTTATGAGGTATTCCTACAAAGTTGATCCTGATAGTATTCCTACGAGCAGAAGCCATGACCTGTAACAAAGAACAAAGATAAATCATTTGGTCCTTGAAATGGTTAGTGAAAATGCTATGCTTATGATGCATGATGATGTCATGATGTTATGCTCAATCACAAACATGTGGCACACACAAACAAGTCACACAATTGCCCTAGGTTTAAAGGCTTGCATGAGGTTTAAAGGTAAGTACCCTCCCCTGAAGTTTAGTTGGTTCATCCTGTCCTACAAAAGTAACCAGGTTCTAAGGGATCTCAATATCATTGATCCTTCATAAAGGTGGTTGTTCAGTAGGCAACTTACTTGCCAACCAAAACCCTCCAAGTTTAGGATCTCAATGAGCGTAGTATCGAGTGTCAACCAACTTCAGTCTGCACCAAAGCCGGTTACCTCACTACTTTCTAAAGGCCAAGATGGGATAACTAGGGTTCTAAAAGTTAGTTAGTGCATTGACAACATATGGCAGCCTCATATTATCCTCAACTTGACTTAAGGAACATAAGCACCAACCAAGAAGTCACACTCACTATGGCCACCAGATCAACCATATCAGTATACGCCGTACAGTTTCCTTGGTCTATTGCCATTTACCTAAGGTACACTAGATCCGGGTTAGGATCTTTCACACATAAGAGCATCCCAACAAGATAATATAAAGCAAACAAGGAAAACAATTTAAAGTGATCTAATTCCTAAGGGTACCCCTCTTAAATTTAACTCCCCAGCAGAGTCGCCAGTTCTGTAACACGGTGGGAGAACTGACTTTAGTTATGTTGCGGATAGCAAGAGTCGCCACCGACTTTTATTTTATCCAAAGGAAAGGCATAAAAGAACAGGAAAGACCTTTTTAAAAGATTTTTGGGTCCGGGGGGTAGGTTATGTAAAGGGAAGGTGTTAGCACCCTTTACATCCATGGTTATCCATGGGCTCTTAGTTACTTAGCTCACTTTGAATTGTTTTTTGAAAATGTGAAGTGTGTGAATAGAAATTTTCATAAGAGTTTAATAATGATCCATGTACGGATGCGTAAAAAACTTGTGTTTGAAATTTTTTAAAATTGTGAAGTGTTTGAAAATTTTTTGAATAGTGAGCAAGCAACTATGAGGAACCTACCCTAAAGTTTAAGTCTTTCTGTTCTTTATCCTTTAAATGGTAAGACTATCCCTATTATTAAGGAATAGGTAGTCATTACCTTAGATGTGAGGGACATATGCGGGACATCTGTTTAATGAAGGCAACTGTGGGGTGTATTAAGCATTTAGGAGGGACTGTCATCATTATTCGAAAGGGACTAGATCATATTGAAAGGCAACCTTTTAAGGGACTTGATCTTTAACTATGAAGGGACTAGATGACTTTTCTTTTAAGGGACTTTGCTTTATACACCCCACTTGACCTTTTTGAATAGGCAACATTGAGAGGCAACCCTAGAAAGTGAGATGGCGATCAAAAATCGACTTACGTGTGTGAGTGTTTAATTTTGTATTTATCTTATAGTTTAAATGACCTAAATTCAATTTTTAAATATAATACATGTTTACACTCCCTATTTTACTAACCATAGCATGAAAATTAAATAATTTAAATATTTACAAAAATTACATCCAGGAGCATTTACATAATAATAAGCAATTAATAATAAAATAGCAAAATAAATAAATAAGCAAAAATATAAATAATAAATAAATAAGCAAGAATAATTATAATAGGGGTTAGTAATAATAATTAAAAATAAATAAGGTTAGTGAAATAATAATAATAAGCATAATTAAAAAAATAAATGGATTAGTAATAAATATGATTAGTAATAATAATAAATAAAATAAAATAATTAATAAGAATTTAGAAATTAATAAGGAAATATGAACAATTTAATTATAAAATTTAAAACTATATGCAACTTATAAAAGTTAATTTAATTATAAACACATAAAAAATTATAATTACAATATTAAATTGGTATAAATTTAATTATTTTTAAACACATATATTTAAAAATTATAAAATTTAGATTATGAGCAAATTATAGAAATAATTACATATTATAAAAAGAAATTGATTATAATTGTATTTACAAAAATTAATTATATTAAATAAATATGTACATAATAATTATATTTACAAAAAATTAGAAAATAAGATTAGGTTTTTTAATATTTGTTTAGAAAAAATAAACTAGGGTTTATAAAATTAGGGTTGATTTTATAATTATAATTTATTTAACTAAATAATACATATATACCTTTTATAATTTAAATACATAATAATAAAAATTAATTTTGGAACTTAGAAAATATATATTTTTTAGAATTTTAGAAAATATAATATATACATTTATAATTTAGAAATCATTTTAATTTAATTTATAAAATAAAAGGAAAACATAATAAAAGAAAAGAAAATAGAAACCAAAAAAACAGGACCTGGGATTTGAACCCAGGTCCTTTACCTGGAAAATGAAGAGTCTTGCCACTGGGCCACGCTGCACTTGGTGCAAAGAAGAAGAGTCCCATTTAGTTTTGTTCTTTAAACCTGGAAAATCATAAAATAATGAAAAAACCAAAAGGCCTGGGGGTGGAGTCGAACCCAGGACCTCTTAAGCACGCAAGCATACACATGACCATCCCAGCTAGGTGAGCAAATCTGATATTGTGGTGGCAACAACGCATAATATATAATACTTCATGATTAACCTGAAAAAAAGAGAAAAAAAATGCACAAAGCCAGGTTTCGAACCAGTGACCTCACGCAGTACACAAACTAGCCTTACCACTGAGACAAGCATTCGCTTGTGAAATATAAACAGGATTAATTCATTATATTTTAAAATAGAAATTCAAATTGAATTTTGGCGCCAGCATAACTTCATCTTCTTCCTTGAGACTTACGAATTTAGCTGCGAATTTCTCTGCCAATGTACCTGCGAAAACCAAATTTGCAGCAACACCTATGGATCTCATACACGGCCAAAACTGTAAAATTCCAACAAATTAATGGTTCAAACATGATCACAAGACCATCTGGAATTGAACCACGTTTTCAGAATGAATTTATATTGGCTAGAACATAAAACCCTAATGGAGGTCATAAACCCTAACCATGGCAAAATCCGTATGGGATCATGAAAATCAAATTAAACTTTCCAGAATTCATCCAAAGCTTCAAGCAACATCAAATCAACAAACAAATTTCATTAATAATGGTTAAATAATGGAAATCGAAAAAAATATTTTCAAGAACAACCAAGCTTCGGGTTATGTATTATGGCATGGTTTTGATGCATATGAGTGATGATTCATGATCAATGAGGTCCAAGGAGTCTTCTTGTGTCCTTAAAATACCTTAAAGTGCTGTGTATTGAGGAATCCGAATTTGAGTTTGTGAAGGATTTTTTTGATTTGTAAACTTACTCTTGAGGAGGCTCCAATTCGTGGCTTGTGATTGTAATGAGTTAAGTACTTATAGGAGACTGAATTTAGGTCAAAAAGTTGATCACTTGTGTGGAAAATTTGATATGAAAAGATTCAAAATGATCATGCCTTAAAAATAAAATATTCATGTATGAACACTTTCTATTTTTGGCTAATCCTCATGATTTCTTTCCTCTTCAATTCTAATCAAATTTATGATTTTCTAGAAGCTTGATCCAATTCAAATCTTACATTTTCATATTTTATTTTTATTTAAAATGATTTTTAATGAATTAAATCAAAATAAATAAAAATAAAATAATAAAAAATCTGATTTTTAATGGTTTGGGTCGTGCATGAAGTTATTGTATGGATTGGGTCATCATTTGGCAAGCCCATTTGGAAGAAATTGGTTTTAGACCTCCATTTTCATCATAAACCAACCCAAAATTTCCCAACTTTGCAAGGGCACATATCCTTCAATTTTAATGCTATGAGGGTGTTCTTGGACATTTTGGAAAGATTGAAGAGTCCTCTAAACAACCCCACTGGTTTCATGTCCATATCATTTACCAATATCAAGTTATGCCCTTTTGAAGTTGTTGACTTTTTGTTGACTTTCAAAAGGACCTATAATGTCTTAGCTCATACCTTCCAAATGAAGCATTTTTGGGCTTGGCTTGTGAGACACAAAGTTGTAGAGAATTCAATTTCCTTCAAAATGAGCTTTGTATGGAGACTTGGTGATGAAGTATGTGAAAGTTATGGATGGTCAAAGTTCTGTTGACTTTTACTGAGGAAACCCTAATTTAGAAACTCCTGATTCTTGATGATCTGGAATCTCCTAGATGAATCATTATCAACCCTTGATCAAATGATGAATTTTACTTCATATACTTGATGTTGGCAAAAAATAATGAAGTTTGACTTTGGTTTAACCACAGTTGACCTCAGTTTGACTTTTTAACTGCTTTGACTGATTTTGACTTATCTGATCATCTGACTGAGCAAACTTCTGAGAAAAGTCTTGAAACTTGTCATGGGGGTTCTTACACACATATAAGATGTTATGAAGCTCACTTGAAGTCTTGGAAGTCCATTTAGCCTGATTAAAGTCAAAACACTAGTTTTGGATGCACTGCTTAGGAGATGCACTGTCTGAGGGAATTGTCAACTCTTTTGACCAATTGTGAGCTTTGTGAACCTTGTGAACCATCATAAAATATCTTGTGAACCTCATGGGAGGTATTGTGAACCTTGTGAACCTCATAAAGTGACTTGTAGACTTCATGAACCTCATGGAAGGTCTTGAAAGCATTGTGAATCTTGTGAACCTTGTGAACCTTCATGAAGTGACTTGTAGACTTCATGAACCTCATGGAAGGTCTTGAAAGCATTGTGAATCTTGTGAACCTTGTGAACCTTCATGAAGTGACTTGTAGACTTCATGAACCTCATGGAAGGTCTTGAAAACATTGTGAATCTTGTGAACCTTGTGAACCTTCATGAAGTGACTTGTAGACTTCATGAGCCTCATGAAAGGTATTGAAAACATTGTGAAGCTTGTGAACCTTGTGAACCTTCATGAAGTGACTTGTAGACTTCATGAGCCTCATGAAAGTTATTGAAAACATTGTGAATCTTGTGAACCTTGTGAACCTTCATGAAGTGACTGGTAGACTTCATGAACCTCATGAAAGGTCTTATAAGTGTTGTGAAACTTGTGAACCTTGTGAACCTTCATGAAGTGACTGGTAGACTTCATGAACCTCATGAAAGGTCTTATAAGTGTTGTGAAACTTGTGAACCTTGTGAACCTTGTGAACCTTCATGAAGTGACTGGTAGACTTCATGAACCTCATGGAAGGTCTTGAAAGCGTTGGGAAACTTGTGAACCTTGTGAACCTTCATAAAGTGACTTGTAGACTTCATGAACCTCATGGAAGGTCTTGAAAGCATTGTGAATCTTGTGAACCTTGTGAACCTTCATGAAGTGACTGGTAGACTTCATGAACCTCATGAAAGGTCTTATAAGTGTTGTGAAACTTGTGAACCTTGTGAACCTTCTTAGCACACAAAGTCTTGTATTGTGAGGGAAAATTTTGGGGTGCAACAGGGACGACCATCGGGCTAAACTGATGAAGGACGATCATCAGGAAAAGGAAAAGGGACCACGACGGGGACGGCCATCGGGTTAAAGAATGAATGAAATAATGATGAGGGACGGTCATCTAAGGTGAAGGACGATCACCTAGCAGGGGACGGCTGCTCTGATGGGGATAAGATGAGGGACGGTCATCTAAGGTGAAGGACGATCACCTGGCAGGGTACGGCTGCCGAAAAAATCGCGACATAGGACGAATGCCGGATAAAAGGTCGATGATGGGGACAGTCATCGGATAAGCATGATGAAGGACGATCATCAAGAGGTGAAGGACGATCACCTAGCAGGGTATGACTGCTCTCAGGGTTTATCATGACATAGGACGAATGTCAGATAACAAGATCAACGATGGGGACGGCCATCGGATAAAATAATGAAGGACGATCATCAAAAGGTGAAGGACGATCACCTAGAAGGGTACGACTGCTAAATATCACGACATAGGTCGAATGCCGGATAGAAAAGGGTTCCAATAATGGAGACTCCGCTGGGGAAAGGATGAGGGACGGTCATCCAAAGGTGAAGGACGATCACCTGGCAGGGTACGGCTGCCGGAGTATCATGACATAGGACGAATGTCAGATAGAAAAAGGTTGCTTTGCTGGCGACCTACTGGGGAATAGTAAACACGAACGAGTATTTACATCCAAGAAATAAAAGGTATAAGTGTTTTGACATTGTGTATAGATTAAAGATGCGGACGAGCATCCCTAAGACCGTGATACGGACGGGTATCAGTAGAAACAAACGCTGACGCATGCTCAGAGATGATGATACAGACGAGTACCAACTGGTTAACAAAGAACACGGACTAGTGTCGAATCTGAGGGGACTCCTCTGGGGAATAGTAGACACAGACGAGTGTCTAAATTCAAGAAGACATGAGTGTTTGACACGTGTATGGATTAAAGATGCGGACGAGTATCACTAAGACTATGATACAGACGAGTATCAGGTAGAAACAAACGCTTGACGCATGTTCTGAGATGATGATACGGACGAGTACCAACGGGTTAACAAAGAGCACGGACGAGTGTCGAATCTGAGGGGATTTGAGTGCTATATACAAGATACGGACGGGTATCTGTAAGAGTAAAACAGGAGCAACAAGTATGAGTGATACACCGACAAGTGTTTAACTTGCTAGGGAGAGTGACACGGACGAGTGTCAAAAGGTATATTATAGACAAGTATATGCTTTACAAAGTGTTTAGGTAGCTATGTTGGGGAAAGTGACACGGAAGGGTGTCAGGGAATCTGTATGGATATATGTATCCGTGAGTGCAAAGAGGACGCTTTGGCTTTCTACGAGGGATATGACACGGACGGGTGTTAAGAGGTATCTGTAAAGGAAGCTCGGGCGACTTTACTGGGGAATGATGACACGGACGAGTGCCAAAAGGAGTGTGTATTTGTATTTACAAGTGAAAGGCCATTGCTTTGGCTCTCTGGTGGGGAATTTTGGGAGTTTTCTGTATACTGCTTCCGGATTGTCGGTATTTACAAGTGTTTGATTCAGACCATGGCTTATGATTATGCAATATGTTTGATTTTTGCCGTAATGCTCCGTAATAGACGAAATGCTACGCTCTGCGGGGAGAATATGATGCGAATGCTATGATTATGCAAAGATACTGATTCGGGATCCGGGTCCCGTTGCTATGAAGATCTCTGGTTGATCTGCTTGAAGTGGACGTCCCAGCTGGGGATGAGATCATTGGTAGATCTGACATATGGGACTCCGCTTGGGGATATAGTGTCACTGATAGACCTGTCCTTGGTAATGAGGGACCCAGCTGGGGTTTGTAGAAGCTTTCTTCACTCTGTTGTGAGATCTTCAGGCGTTGCTCTCCTGGATAGAGGCTGAAGCTCTGTGGGGAGATGGTTCCCTGGCTTTTGTACTTGGTTGAGGAGGAAATAAATGGCAACTCAGCTGGGAGGAGGCACCTCTGATGTTAGACTGAGTGGATAGTGATTTGCCAGCCAGCTGGGGTGAAGCTTTCATGCCCCAAGATGTGCTCTGAATACCTGAAAAGATAGAGGAACGTACAAGTAATCCCGAGGTATCCCTTACCGGATTCCGTCATAGGAGTTCAGACACTCCCGGGAGTAAGTATATTTCCTAAACGCACGTATTTTTAGAAGAAAAGCATCTGTATTTATGCAATCATTTTTTTAAAGACATCGGACATTCTTGCAAATGAAAATAAAATGTACGAGACAAAATGTGACTGAAATTCTGATTTTATTAATTCATGTGCCCTGAATCGGCAAGATACAGTCAAAGAAACAAATCTCCTAAAATGAAGAGATTGTTACAAATTGAGAAAAGGTGTTGGCAATGTTGACGACGCTTCAAGGAGCTTCCTTCTGCTATGACTCGTATGACACTTGACATTCTTCTCGTCTTGCTTTCTGAAGAAGGTTGATTCTGACCGACGTTTGATCCTTCCGAAGCTTACCAAGTTGTAAGTGATACAGACGAATTCAGAATGCAATTGTTCGCTTATTCCCTTGTTTTGCATGGATCACCCTTTCGGGTTTTCAATCCATCGGGATACCCATTTTTGCCTGAGTTGTCCAATGCGGCTTTTCAACTCAGCGGGTGTACATTTTTTTTGTTTATTTTCCCTTATTTTTGCCCGAGTCTTTTATTCTGTTTTTGACTCGCCGGGATGCCCTATTTCTGCCTGGACTTACATTCTGTTTTTATGTCCAGCGGGTCATTTTCATGCGAAGTATTTTTTAACTGCATCTGAATTCACAGGGGACGGGAAGTCTTCACCATCCATAGTACTGAGCATGAGTGCTCCACCGGAGAAAACTTTCTTTACTACGAATGGTCCTTCATAGTTCGGAGTCCATTTGCCCCTGTGGTCTGTATGAGGAGGAAGGAGTCTTTTCAGCACAAGATCTCCTACTTGGTATTCTCGGAGCCTGACTTTCTGATCGAAGGCTTTCTTCATTCTTTTCTGGTACAGCTGCCCATGGCAGATTGCAGCCAATCTCTTCTCTTCAATCAGACTCAGTTGTTCGTACCGGGATCGGACCCACTCTGCTTCGCTCAGCTTAACATCCATTAACACCCGTAAGGAGGGTAATTCAACCTCAACAGGTAGGACTACCTCCATACCATACACAAGTTGATACGGTGTTGCCCCAGTGGATGTCCTGATTGACGTACGGTACCCATGCAAGGCAAATGGTAGCATTTCATGCCAGTCTTTGTAGGTGACTACCATCTTCTGCACAATCTTCTTCATATTCTTATTAGTTGCCTCAACAGTGCCATTCATCTTTGGCCTGTAAGGAGAAGAATTGTGGTGTTGGATCTTGAAGTCTCGGCACAGTTCTGCCATCATTTTGTTGTTCAGGTTGGAACCATTATCAGTAATGATTCGCTCAGGAACTACGTACCGACAAATGATGTCTCTCTTAAGGAATCGGGCTACCACTTGCCTTGTAACATTTGCATATGAAGCTGCTTCAACCCACTTGGTGAAATAGTCAATGGCAACCAGGATGAATCTGTGGCCATTTGAAGCAGTCGGTTCAATTTTTCCAATCATATCAATGCCCCACATGGCAAAGGGCCAGGGTGACGACATCACATTCAAAGGATTAGGAGGCACATGCACTTTATCCGCATAAATCTGGCATTTATGGCACTTTCTGGCATAGGCACAACAGTCGGCATCCATTGTGATCCAGTAATTGCCTGATCTTAGCAACTTCTTGGCCATGGCATGCCCTCCTGCATGGGTACCAAAGGATCCTTCGTGCACCTCGTGCATCAACAAGTCTGCTTCTGTTCTATCAACGCATCTGAGGAGTACCATATCAAAGTTTCTCTTGTACAGGGAACCATCAGTATTCAGGAAGAAACTACCAGCAAGCCTTCTTAATGTCTTTTTATCATTGGAAGATGCCCCAGGTGGGTATGTCTGATCCTCCAAGAAGCACTTAATGTCGTGGAACCAAGGCTTATCATCTTTAACAACATCCTCTACAAATACATATGCTGGTCTGTCAAGTCTGGACACTGAAATCCGAGGCACAAAGTTGGCAGCTTGAACTTTGATCATGGATGAAATGGTGGCAAGAGCATCTGCAAACTGATTCTTGTCCCGAGGGATGTACTCAAGCTTGACCATTGTAAAGAAAGTCAATAACCTCCTTGTATAATCCCTGTAAGGTATCAGATGATCCTGGTGTGTGTACCATTTGCCGTTGGTTTGATTGATTACCAAAGCTAAATCTCCGAACACAGTCAAAGTCTTGATCCTGAGGTCAATGGCTTCCTCAAGACCCATGATACAAGCTTCGTATTCAGCTTCGTTGTTAGTGCAGCTAAAAGTGAGTTTTGCCGAGAAAGGCATGTGAACTCCTTTAGGTGTAATGAGTACTGCACCAACACCACGACCATTCATATTAACAGCCCCGTCAAACATCATAGTCCATTCTTCTTCTGGGTCAGGCCCTTCAGTGTGAATAGGCTCTTCATGATCTTTTGCTTTTATGAACATGATGTCTTCATCAGGGAAGTCAAATCTCATAGGCTGGTAATCATCAATGGGTTGCTCAGCAAGATAATCAGACAGTACACTGCCCTTGATGGCTTTCTGAGATGTGTACTGAATGTCATATTCTGTGAGGATCATTTTCCATCTTGCAACCCGTCCGGTAAGTGTTGGCTTCTCAAAAATGTACTTAACTAGATCCATCTTCGAGATCAATAAGGTAGTGTGGGTCAACATATACTGTCTCAGTCGGCGAGCAGCCCACGCTAAAGCACAACAAGTTTTCTCGAGCAGTGAATAACGTTGTTCACAGTCGGTAAACTTTTTGCTTAGGTAGTATATTACATACTCTTTTCGACCAGACTCGTCATGCTGGCCCAGCACACACCCCATTGACTCTTCTAGTACTGTCAAGTACATTATCAGAGGTCTTCCTTCAACTGGAGGCATAAGGATTGGAGGCTCTTGCAAGTATTCTTTGATTTTGTCAAAAGCCCTTTGGCAGTCTTCGTTCCACCTGACCGTTTGTTCTTTTCTTAACAACTTGAACAAAGGTTCACAGGTTGCTGTAAGGTGAGATATGAACCGTGAAATGTAGTTCAATCTACCTAAGAAACCCCGAACTTCTTTTTCTGACTTTGGTGCAGGCATCTCTTGAATGGCTTTAACTTTATCAGGGTCAACCTCAATCCCTTTCTCACTCACAATAAACCCCAGCAGCTTACCAGAACGCACCCCGAATGTGCACTTGTTGGGGTTCAGTTCAGTTGGTACTTCCTCAGACGCTTGAATAACTTCAACAGATTTACCAGGTGGTATTCTTCTGTGAGGGACTTGGCAATCATGTCATCCACATAACATTCAATTTCTTTACGGATCATGTCATGGAATAACGTTACCATAGCCCGTTGATAAGTAGCACCAGCATTCTTCAGTCCGAATGGCATCACCTTATAACAGAACGTGCCCCAAGGTGTGATGAAAGTTGTCTTCTCCATGTCTTCAGGTGACATCTTGATCTGATTGTATCCTGAAAATCCGTCCATGAAGGAGAACACCGAGAATTGAGCCGTATTATCAACCAATACATCAATGTGAGGTAAAGGGAAATCATCTTTCGGACTGGCTCTGTTCAGATCCCGGTAGTCCACACACATTCTCACTTTGCCGTCTTTCTTAGGCACAGGTACAATATTAGCAACCCACGGAGGATAGCTAGTCACAGCAAGGAACCCGGCGTCCCATTGCTTTTGTACCTCCTCCTTAATCTTCATTGCCATATCTGGGCGAGTACGGCGCAGTTTCTGTTTAACCGGTGGGCAATCTTCTCTTAAAGGCAGCTTATGCATAACAATATCGGTGTCCAAACCTGGCATATCCTGATAAGACCAAGCAAACACATCCACATATTCACGAAGCAGGTCAATCGGTTGTTCTTTCACTGAGTCTTGTAAGCAGGCCCCGATCTTAACCTCTTTCACATTTTCATCCGTACCAAGATTGATCGTTTCGACCTCCTCCTGATGAGGAGTGATAACCTTCTCCTCTTGACTTAACAACCTGGCTAGCTCTTCAGGAAGCTCATAATCTCCTTCAACCCCTTCATCAGCTTGATTGATTGGATTGTCAAAGTCATACGAAGCCATAGTTGTGCTGTTGTCGGTGCAGTCTGAAAGGCACTCTCTGCAAGGGTTTAGATTGTTCATTTTAGTGATCGATTTTAATCTTGTTTAGAAAAAGTGAAGTAAAGTTATCATTTTGAAAACATTGCCATTTTATTTTTGTACAAAAAGAAAAATGAAAAACAGTGAGCGGAAAAGAAAAAGACTCATTTGCAAAGGATGTCCGATATTCATTGATTGATCTGTTTGTACAAAATTACAAGATGGCCCGATTACAAAATGAGTCTTGTCATCTTGGGCAAGATGCAAGACTTGATGGATGCTTAAAATATACAGGAAATGATAATTACTCTGCAGGAGTAACCCTTATAATTTCCTGGGAAGACCAGTTTGAGATACGGCTCCCCGGGATCCTTGGACGTATCCAGCTCTCCAGGTTGCGCTCATCTTCCGACTCATCTTCCAAGTTGTTCACTGCATCCGGGGTGAGCATTCCCCCGCTGACAAAATTGGGCTTCTTGGCAGCCTCTGATTGATCTTGTTGAGTTGGTTTGTAACCCAACCCAAATCTGTCCTCCTTCTTCTCCACAGGCAACAACTTGCCCCAGCCTTGGGCAGTCCCCTCTTCAACAACCTTCCTAGCTTGCTGATAAGACGTCATGGAGGTTCCCAGTACAGCAGATGCTTCATTTATGTTCAGGGCCTCAAACCCCTGGCTCATAGTTTCATGGATCTCTCCATCCATCTCAATATACTTGTACGTAGCCAGATGGCTAACAAAGATGTCCTCTTCACCACAGATGGTGATGATTTGGCCTTCCCACTCGAATTTCAGATTCTGGTGAAGGGTAGACGTAACTGCGCCAGCGGCATGGATCCAAGGTCTACCCAACAAACAGCTGTAGGCCGGCTGAATGTCCATCACATAGAAGGTAATCTTAAAAGTCTGCGGGCCAATCATCACAGGCAGATCAATCTCCCCTAGCACTGATCTTTTAGAGCCATCAAAAGCTCTCACCACCAAATTACTCGGACGCAGTGCTAAGCCATCATACTCCAGCTTCACTAAGGCTTTCTTTGGTAGAACATTGAGTGAAGACCCAGTGTCCACCAGTACATGGGATAGAACAACACCTTTGCATTCTAGAGTGATGTGTAAAGCCTTGTTGTGGTTACGTCCCTCAGTTGTTAAGTCAGCATTGGTAAAGCCCAGTCCGTGACTGGTGTTGTCATTTGCTACCACAGTTTCTAGCTGATTAACGGTAATCTCCTCTGGCACGTATGCTACGTGCAGGACTTTCAATAATGCATTCCTGTGAGCTTCAGAACACATCAACATGGATAATATGGAGATCTTTGAGGGAGTTTGGTGAAGCTGATCCACCACCTTGTAATCACTTCTCTTTATGATTCTCATAAACTCGTCCACATCTTGCTCAAAAGATGTCTTCTGAGTTTCTTTGACAGCCGGCTCTTCAAATATCACACTCTTCCCCTTTGCTTTGGCAGCAGCTTCTGCTTCGGCATTAGGTCTTTGCAATTGTGAGGCAAAGAGGCGTCCGCTTCGAGTGAAGCCTCCGCCTCCCCCAACATTATCAATCTGTGGAGAAGAGGTTGAAGAATCCAAAGTGATTTTCTCCCTGTTGCAGTAGAGGTCAGAGCCATAATGCCAAGGTATGGCATTACTGCTTTCATATGGAACGGGTCCAGGCACCGTGATGGTAACTGGACTGACTGCTGCAGAGGAGGGTACTGAAATGGTGTGCGGATCGTAGAGATGGTGACTGGTGACCTGGCAGGAGGTGCCACTGTTTGTTGCTGAAAGTTGTTGTTTGGAGGAACATCTGATGGATCATAGTAAATGGTGACTGCTGAGACATCTTCATTAATTTCTGTTGGCGTTGTAGAAGATTCTGCTGAATAAATGGGTGCTGATGTTGTAGAAGAAATGGTTGTTGACATCTGATTTGTTGAAGTGAGGGGCGGAGCCATTATTGATGATATTGATGAATTGGTCAGAAATCTTACCCATCTTCAGAAGGCTTTCAATTCTTTCTCCAGCTATGACTACGTCAGCAAAGCTGGTGGAAGAAAAGGCAGCTATCCTATCAATATATGTTCCCTGTAGAGTGTTCATGAACATGTCGGCCATTTCTCTTTCCGACATGGGTGGCTGGACAGCAGCAGCAAGCTGTCTCCACCTCTGGGCATATTCCCTGAAGCTTTCTCTGGAGGATTGAGACATTCCCATCAGAAGGGTTCTGTTAGGAGCCATGTCCAGATTGTATTGGTACTGCCTGATGAAAGCTTCAGCCAGGTCCTTCCAGCACCTGATAGTAGCTCTGGTCAAGTGCGAATACCACTCCCTGGAATCCCCGGTCAAACTGTCTTCAAAGTAGAACATCCACAGTTTCTCATCCATGGTGTATGCCTTAAGTCTTCCCAGAAAAGACTGCAAGTGAGTTCGTGGACAGGAAGTTCCGTTGTACTTCTCGAAGCACGGGGGTTTAAACTTGTGAGGAATCCTTACCCCATCCACTAACCCCATATCCATGACATCAAAACCTAGGGAGTTTTGAGACTCCAGAGATCTCAACTTCTCAGCAATTTCATCAAGCCTCCTATCATAGACTTCATCCCCAGCTCCCATCACAGTGAACTGCTCTTCCTGGGGGTCTTCTTGTAAGAGTCTTCCTCCAGTAGTATTTCCTTGCACAATACCCGGGATGTTGACTTCCAGATGTAGATGAGGCCCATATACTGGTGGATTAACATGAGGCTGACCCCTCTCATTGTTACTTGTTCCTCCAGTTCCCAGGGGAGGCTCTTCTGGAGTTTGCCTTTCTACAAATGCCCTCAATCTTTCTTGACTTTGAGCCAAGCCATTCATTACTTCCATGAACTGGGTCATTTGGTTTCTCATCTCCAGCCTTTCATTAACCATCTGGGTTCTGACCTCTGTCAGCTCTTGCTGTACTTGATCCATCTGGATACCAGGAAGATTGTTACGAGTAGGATATCTGTGTGGACGGTTGAGAGGGAACACCCGACGGCGAGCAATAATTCCTGAACCACAACAGAGTTAGTAACAAACAAAACAAAGACCTACAAAACAAAACAAAAGTTAGTATGCAATGCAGTATGCTTATTTGTTTCCAAGGTATCCGGCTTGGCACTTGGTTTTGACCTTTCCAGACCCTGAGGAAGATGCTTTGATGTTTGAGAGAAAGAGAACCCAATGAAACAAACTAACAAATATATTACAAAGGGTGAACCAAACATAGTTTGTTTTTACAACACATGCCCCTGAAGGGTCAAAAATACAATCATAAAAGAAAAGTACATCAAATGGAAATAACAACAAGCAAAGTGGTCAAACATCTAAACCAAACTCATCCTCCTTAACCTCCTTCAGAAGTGCTTCAGTTACAGGACCAGCCGGATGCTCTGTGATGTTCCTGATAAGAAGGTTCCTGGTGGAAATAGCAGCAGTCAGCTTCTTGTGCCTGTCCTGGTCCTTTGACCTCTTCACACCAGCCCTAAGCTTCAATTCTGAAATCTCCTTCTGGGCTGCCAATAAAGCCTCCTGTTGCTTTTTCTCATTGGCCTCTAACTGCTCAATCTTGTCTTGAGTTCTCTTATCTTCTTGAGTACGAGCTTCAGTGATCCTGACCCACCTAGCTTGACTTTCTTTCAGATAGAGATCAATCCTAGCCTTCTGAAACTGGGCCTCTTTACAGGCATTCTTCAAAATCTGCTTTCCAGCTCTTGATTTCTTGATGTAGTCTTCTGCTTTCTCAATCCTGGCTAGATGCTCCACCTTAAGCTTTTCTAACCTCTCAATGTCTAGACGACCATCACTCCTCTCCCAGAGGGTCTTCTTCAGAGCTTGAGACAAATTCTCATTCCTCTCCTTTAGCTTCTCAAATTCTTCCAGGCTGATAGTGGCTGGAGGTGGTGCTGTGGATGGTCCAGGTGCATCCTCAATGGTGAAAGGCATCCCAGAAATCTGAGCCCTTGTGAAATTCTATGATCAGGTATGAGATGTCCTATGAGATGTCCCAACACTTGACAGATTTAACCAAAACTTAAAGTGCAAGAAAATTAAACAACACAGAAGTTTGTTAACCCAGTTCAGTGTATAACCACACTTACATCTGGAGGCTACCAAGCCAGGAGGAAATCCACTATAAGTAATATTAATTCTAGACTTAAACAACCCAGTTTAATCTTTCACTTAATATCTACCCAATGCAATTTCTACCTAAGACACAACTTAGATATGAGTACCAACTCACTCCCCCTCAATCACACAGTGATCAAGTTTACAAGTTTAATAAAATTGAAGACATTCTTCAAACAATACAGCTTGATCTTACTTCACAGTTTCAATCAAGTCACAAATGCACTTTTGCTTAAAAGCTCATAAAGTGGTACAATTAAAAACAACCTGCTATTAAAGACACAACACCCTATTTTGTCTTCTGAAATTCGTACTCAATTCTGTGAGTTTCTGTTGATTAAATAGGTGTTTATAATATGGGCTTTCTGTAGGTTAATCCAGTCCTAAAACACATGCAGCTTCCACCTTGAATTAGGGTTTGTTATTTCCTAGATTCTAGGTGATTTAGTTCTTCTGATTAATCTGAATCCTCATAATAAAACTCCCTACAGATGCGCCTTGTTCTGTTTTTATCCATCCATAATTAATTCCAGATAACTCTCCTTAAATATCTCAGATCAGTTAGTCATTAATTAATTCTGGTAGCAGGTTTGAGATGTCTCAACATCTGTTGGGACATCCTGAAAACTGAACTTAAGTCATTTACACAATGTCCCAACATCTGGTGTGACATCCTGAAATAAGTTCTTATACTCTGTTTGATAATGTCCCAACATTTGGTAGGACATTCTGAACTGAATTCAATATTTCTTGTTGGTCAACAATTCTGCCAATTCTAAACATCTACAAACTCCCCCTTTGGCTAATTTTTGGCTAACATCTTTTCTGGTTATCAGAGTGCAGCAGAAGTTCTTTTATCAGAGTATAACATTACTTTTCTGTTGAATCATATTTGAGATTACTCCCCCTCAAACATACATGTATCCAGGTTGCAACAGAAATATTTTATTAACACACAATGATTCAGTTCAGAAACAAACAGGAGTTTTTCATTCATAGCTAAACAACATCATACATTGTTGTTGTTCTCCCCCTTGTTAGACACAAATTTGGGGCCAAAGTCACTAATTCTGAATTACAATGCAGCTGTCATACAATTTTCCTCACATACAATTATTCACTCAGACTCCTCACATTCAGTTTCTTCATCATCCTCAGTTTCTTCATCAGAAGCAGCCTTTTGATCACCTTCACTCTCCAGCCTTTGGATAATCTCCTCAAGCTTCTGCTTTCTTGCTTCAAGTTCTTTGCAAGTGCTCTTCAGTTCAGCAATCAATGCAGCCTTGGAGATTGGAGTCTTTGCATTTGAAGGACCTGCAGATGTCCCAGAGGGTGCTTCAACATCTATTGCATGATGACTCAGGAACAGTTTGTAGTGAAAGGCCAGAGGGCTTTCTCTTTTGCAAACTGTGTCCTTCTCAGTGAGGATCCCAGGGTACTGACTTAGCACTATACCACACAGCAAGGAAGGAAAAGCTATTGGCAGCTTTGTTGCAGATGAGCTAGCATGCTTCAAAGTCTGATCAAAGATGTAGGCTCCATAATCCAGCTTAGTCTGAGTGCCCACAGCATAAATAAACCTGCCCAAGCCAGTGGATATTGAAGATGTGTGATTGGTAGGCACCCAGTTTGCTATACCAATCCTGTTCAGCATGGCATATTTTCTTGTCAGCATGCTCACTGAGAGCTTTCCTTTAACTGGCCAAGCCTTGACCTGGTTTGCAGTGATAACCTTGCAGACCTGGTTATCAGTCTTCCCTAGTTCATTTGGACCATCAGATTCTCTTCCAAGGAATTGGTTGATGATCTGAGGAGAGAACTCTACACACCTGCCTCTAACAAAAACTTTTCTTAATTCAGCAGACTTACCATTGGCACAATCTTCCTGAAGATTGACTATGAATTCTTTGACAAGTAGCTCATAGCAGGGAGATAGGTTGGAGACTGTTTTGAAGAGACCAGTAGCAGATATGAGATCAATTAATTCAGTGCACTCAAGTGCATTACTGCTCAGCTCTCTTTCAAGTGCTACCCTTCTTTGGTACACAAACTTCCATCTGTTTACACTTGAAACATGATGAAATGAGATGTTGTCCAAGGGAGCTTCTGGAACAGCAGTTGATGCCCTAGAGGGTGCTGGTTTCTTCTTTGGAGGAGATGTTGGGACATCTGCTTCAACATCTGAGTCTGAAGGAGTGACAACTTTCCTCTTTTGTGGTTGAACTTTGCTCCATTGTTTTGTAGGACCAAAGACAGTTTTGGCTTTGTCCTTCTTTGGAGTAGCTTGCTTCTTCTCAGGAATTGCATGTCCTGCTTGCATCTTTTCTTTCCTAGTCCTGAGCCTTTTGGCTATGCTAGGTCTTACAGAGGCAAGGATCTCAGTATCAGAATCCTGCTCTAGGTTCACAACAGGAGGAGATTGAGCAGTCTCCTCTTCAGCTGGTTGATCAGCAGAGATATGCTCTTCAGTTGAGGCTTTGGTCTGATCCTCAGATTCTTCTTCATCACTTTCATTTGAGGCCTTTTTCTGGTCCTCAGATTCTTCTACAGCAGCATCATATGAAACCTTTTGTTGATCCTCAGATGTTTCAACATCTATTGGGACATCCTGTTCAGCAGGAGTGTCCTTTTCAGCCTGAGGTTGTTGATCTTCTTGTGGAGCTGGCATGGTGTTCAGAGGGATAGATATGCCACTAACCACTCTCTGTTTAGAAAGAATCTTGTTTACCAACTCCTTTATGGAAGCATCCACATATTCAGAAGATTTTGAAGGCATGTTTGCTGGTGAAGGAATGCCTTTGGATTTGCTGCAGACTTGATCTTTTGCTCTTTTTGGAGTTCTTGGCTTTTTAGCATGAGGAACACTTCCTCTGATTTCGTCCAATAGGGTTGACTCCATGGGTACCACAGAAATGGGGGTTGCATGAACCACATCTTCTTTGTTGAGAGTTTCTTCAGGAATGTTAGGGTTTTGAGACATTTTCAAAGAAGATGGATGAAGAGTTTTAGGGTTGATGATTTCTGAAGAACAACTAGATAATGCAATTCGCTTTTGATAGTATGATGAGAATATGGATAGCTGAATGCAAGCTGTTATTATATAAGTAGCCGTTACATTGAAAATGATTAGGAATGGAATACCCAAGGTTCTTGACCAGACTGGTGTTGCCATCTGGTGCTTATGCTACACAATGTCATATGACATGTTGGCACATCTCCTTAACTGCTAAATCTCACATAAACAGATTCCCAATTTGCCCCTTAAGTTCTCAAATTGTGTAGCATCCAATGCTTTGGTAAAGATATCAACCAACTGCAGATTTGTAGCTACATGTTCCAATGAAATCACTTTTTCTTCTACAAGATCTCTGATGAAATGATGTCTGATATCAATATGCTTGGTCCTGCTATGTTGGATAGGATTCTTTGATATGTTAATTGCACTTAAGTTGTCACAGTACAATGTCATGACATCTTGTGGGACATTGTACTCAGTGAGCATTTGCTTCATCCAAACCAACTGAGAACAACTGCTTCCAGCTGCTATATATTCAGCTTCAGCTGTAGATAAGGATACACAATTTTGTTTCTTACTGAACCAAGAAATCAAATTGTTTCCTAGAAAGAAGCATCCTCCTGAAGTGCTTGTTCTGTCATCAGCACTTCCAGCCCAATCAGCATCACAGAAGCCAGTGAGAATTGGTTTACATCCATGAAAGTACATTATGCCATAGTCACAAGTACCATTAACATATTTCAGAATTCTCTTGACTTGATTAAGATGACTGACTTTTGGATCAGCTTGATATCTTGCACATACACCCACTGCAAATGCTATGTCTGGTCTGCTAGCAGTCAGATATAACAAGCTTCCAATCATACTTCTGTACATGCTTTGATCTACATTCTCACCCTTTTCATCTTTAGTCAGCTTTAAATGTGTAGGGGCAGGAGTTCTCTTATGAGTAGCACTGTCCATTCCAAATTTCTTGACTATGTTCTTAGCATACTTGCTTTGAGAAATGAACATGGAGTCCTCCATTTGTTTTATTTGCAGTCCAAGAAAGTAGGTTAGTTCTCCTACTAGGCTCATTTCAAATTCAGATTCCATTTGGTTGACAAAATGTTTGACCATCCTATCAGACATATCACCAAAGACAATGTCATCTACATATATTTGAGCAATCATGACATTTCCTTCTTCATCTTTAACAAACAAGGTTTTGTCAATTCCACCTTTCCTGTACCCTTGCTTGATAAGAAAAGTAGTCAGTCTTTCATACCATGCCCTTGGAGCTTGCTTCAGACCATAAAGAGCCTTCTTTAGTTTATATACATGATTTGGACAGCTTGGATCAACAAATCCTTTAGGCTGTTCTACATATACCTCTTCATTAAGATAACCATTTAAAAAGGCACTTTTCACATCCATTTGAAATAGCTTGAACTTTAAGATACAAGCAATTCCCAAAAGTAGTCTGATTGATTCAAGCCTTGCTACTGGTGCAAAGGTTTCATCAAAGTCTACTCCTTCAATTTGTGTGTATCCTTGAGCTACAAGTCTAGCTTTGTTCTTTGTAACAACTCCTTGTTCATTTGACTTGTTCTTATACACCCATTTTGTTCCAATCACATTTATGTCATCAGGTCTAGGAACAAGATTCCACACTTCATTCCTTGTGAATTGACCTAATTCCTCTTGCATAGCACAAATCCAGTATTCATCAGTAAGAGCTTCCTTGATGTTTTTAGGTTCTATTTTAGAAACAAAACAGGAACCTGAAATCACTTCTCTTGATCTAGTGCTCACACCTCTGTTGGGATCACCAATTATCAAATCTTTGGGATGATCCTTCTGTATTCTGATGGAGGGAGGTTTGCTGGATTGTTCTGTCCTTGCATCAGTTTGAGTGAAGTCATAATGATCACTCTTTTCTTCAGCTTCAATCTTGATATCAGCAGATGTTCCAACATCTTCTGGGACATCTGTAGGAGCATCATCAATTATCACATTTATAGACTCCATGATAACCTTGGTTCTAGAATTAAATACTCTATATGCTCTGCTGTTTATAGAGTATCCAAGAAAAATCCCTTCATCATTTTTAGGATCCATTTTTCTCCTTTGCTCCCTATCTTCCAGAATATAACAGTTACTTCCAAACACATGGAAGTACTTAACTGTGGGTTTTCTGCCCTTCCAGACTTCATAGATTGTGGACAAAGTTCCTTTCCTTAGAGTAACTCTGTTGTGGATGTAACAAGCTGTGTTCATAGCTTCAGCCCAGAAGTACAAAGGTAACTTTTTAGCATGGATCATAGCTCTTGCTTATTCTTGAATAGTTCTATTCTTCCTCTCAACAATCCCATTCTGTTGAGGAGTGATTGGTGAAGAATATTCATGATTGATTCCTTCTGAAGAGTAGAAATCTAAGAACTTTTGGTTCTCAAATTCTTTTCCATGATCACTTCTTATTCTGATCACACAGCTGGCTTTTTCCCTTTGTATTCTTTGGCATAAGTCTTTGAATACATCAAATACATCAGACTTTTCCTTGATAAAATTTATCCATGTATACCTTGAAAAGTCATCAACCACCACATAGGCATACCTCTTGCCACCAAGGCTTTCGACCTGCATAGGTCCCATAAGATCCATATGCAATAGTTCCAAAACTTTGGAAGTTGTCAGATGTTGGAGCTTTGGATGGGACATCTTGGTTTGCTTGCCTATTTGACATTCACCACATATTTTGCCATCATCAATCTTCAGTTTAGGAATACCTCTTACAGCATCCATAGATATTATCTTCTTTATGCCTCTGAAATGAAGATGACCTAGTCTTTGGTGCCATAGTTTCACTTCTTCTTCTTTAGCTAAGGAGCAAGTTGAAGTAAGACTGAAGTCTTGAGATTCCCACATGTAACAGTTGTCTTTAGATCTGGCTCCTTTCATGACAACCTCTTGTTCTTTGTTAGTCACTATGCATTCAGTTTTGGTAAAGTTTACACTGTACCCTTGATCACATAATTGACTTATGCTGATCAGGTTAGCAGTTAAACCTTTAACTAGCAGAACATCATCTAGTCTTGGAACATCTTGACAGTCCAAGGTCCCAACTCCCTTGATTTCTCCTTTAGCTCCATCTCCAAAGGTTACATACCTGGATGAATGTGACTTTAAGTTTACTAGCAGATTCTTCAATCCAGTCATGTGTCTTGAACATCCACTGTCAAAGTACCAGTCTTCTTTAGCTGATACTCTTAGTGATGTATGTGCTATATATGCAGCACTTTTCTTTGACCATTTGAGTTGAGATTTCTTTTGATGCCTCTTCCCTGTGTGTTGTTCATCAGTAGATCTCCAAGATTGATTGTTGATCTTGTTCTTGGGTATGTAGCTTTGATCAGCCTGAATGCTAGCTTTTGGTCTCCATACCTTCTTGATGACCTCTGTCTTCTGCTTAGGAGGTTGCTGATTTCTTTGATGTCTATGCAGCACTTTCTTGGTAACTTCTATTTTCTGCTTAGAAGGTTGCTGATACATCTGATTTGGATATCCATGCAGCTTATAACAATGAGGTTTGATATGTCCAAATCTTCCACAATGATGACATCTCCATCTTTGATACTTCTTCTTCATTTTGTTCTTTTCAGAATGTTGAGACATCTGTTGGAACATTATGTTTGACTTTGTGTTCTTTTCCTGATGTTGAAGCATCTGTTGGGACATCTTGTTTGACTGTATGGATTTTGAAGTAGTTTTGCTAGAGCTAGCTTCATCTTTATGTACTCTGTTAAATCCCAGTCCACTTTTATCCCCTGAATGCTTATTGTTGTTGAGAATAACATCCAGTGTATTTGAGCTGCTGTTCAACATTCTAACAGATTTGGACATGTGTTCCAATTTGGAGTTGATAAGACTTACTTCACTTTTCAAGGTGTCAATGATTTCTTGATCACTTGCTTTTTCATCTTCTAGTGCCTCATTCTGCTTCTTTAGCTTTATAACCTCACTGCATATTTCAGTGCTTCTTTTGTATAGATCTTTGTATGCTTGCTCAAGTTCTTCAAAAGTAATCTCCCCATCACTGGATTCACTTTTAGATTCACATAATCCAGCTAGAGCAGTGATATGCTTAGCTGATTCTTCTTCTGAATCACCTCCTGAGTCTTCATCAGACCAGGTTACAGAGAGTCCTTTCTTTTGCCTTTTTAAGTAGGTAGGACATTCATTCCTGATGTGTCCATATCCTTCACATCCATGGCATTTAATTCCTTTTTCTTGACTGGTCTTTTCATCATAATTTGATCTTCTGTTAGCATCATAAGATCTTTTGTTCTCAGAAGAGTTTGTGTATCTTCCACTGGGTTTGGATTTGCCTTCCATTCCTCTGAGAATCTTTTTGAATTATCTTCCAAGCATAGCAATGTTGTCTGATAAGCTTTCACCAGTTTCTGATTTATCATCTTCTTCTTCATCAGTATTTGTCACCAAGGCTATGCTTTTGTTCTTCTTTACATTTGTGTCATTCATTCCCATCTCAAATGTTTGAAGGGAACCAATGAGCTCTTCAACTTTCATTGTGCTTATGTCTTGAGCTTCTTCTATTGCTGTGACTTTCATGTCAAATCTTTTTGGCAAAGATCTGAGAATATTTCTTACAAGCTTTTCATCAGTCATCTTTTCTCCCAAGGCTCCAGAAGTATTGGCTATATCCAAGATGTTCATGTAGAATTCATGAATTGACTCATCTTCCTTCATTCTCAAGTTTTCAAACTTGGTGGTGAGAAGTTGAAGTCTTGACATTTTTACCTTTGATGTTCCTTCATGAGTTGTTTTGAGAGTGTCCCAAACATCTTTGGCCAGCTCACAGTGATGCACAAGTCTAAAGATGTTTCTATCAATGCCATTGAATAAAGCATTTAAGGCCTTAGAGTTGCCTAGTGCTGAATATTCTTCCTCCTTACTCCATTCATCTTCAGGTTTCAACACTTTTGATCCATCTTTGGTGTCTTGAACAGGATGTTCCCATCCAGTGTTGACTGCTCTCCAGGCCCTGTTGTCAAGTGATCTTAAGAATGCAATCATTCTTGGCTTCCAGTAGTCATAATTAGAACCATCCAGTATAGGTGGTCTATTTACTGATCCTATATCTCTGTCCATGTTTCCAGAATTTGTATTCCCTAGATCTCACCCAGTATAAACAGGCAGGGTGCCTGCTCTGATGCCAATTGAAATTCTGTGATCAGGTATGAGATGTCCTATGAGATGTCCCAACACTTGACAGATTTAACCAAAACTTAAAGTGCAAGAAAATTAAACAACACAGAAGTTTGTTAACCCAGTTCAGTGTATAACCACACTTACATCTGGAGGCTACCAAGCCAGGAGGAAATCCACTATAAGTAATATTAATTCTAGACTTAAACAACCCAGTTTAATCTTTCACTTAATATCTACCCAATGCAATTTCTACCTAAGACACAACTTAGATATGAGTACCAACTCACTCCCCCTCAATCACACAGTGATCAAGTTTACAAGTTTAATAAAATTGAAGACATTCTTCAAACAATACAGCTTGATCTTACTTCACAGTTTCAATCAAGTCACAAATGCACTTTTGCTTAAAAGCTCATAAAGTGGTACAATTAAAAACAACCTGCTATTAAAGACACAACACCCTATTTTGTCTTCTGAAATTCGTACTCAATTTTGTGAGTTTCTGTTGATTAAATAGGTGTTTGTAATATGGGCTTTCTGTAGGTTAATCCAGTCCTAAAACACATGCAGCTTCCACCTTGAATTAGGGTTTGTTATTTCCTAGATTCTAGGTGATTTAGTTCTTCTGATTAATCTGAATCCTCATAATAAAACTCCCTACAGATGCGCCTTGTTCTGTTTTTATCCATCCATAATTAATTCCAGATAACTCTCCTTAAATATCTCAGATCAGTTAGTCATTAATTAATTCTGGTAGCAGGTTTGAGATGTCTCAACATCTGTTGGGACATCCTGAAAACTGAACTTAAGTCATTTACACAATGTCCCAACATCTGGTGTGACATCCTGAAATAAGTTCTTATACTCTGTTTGATAATGTCCCAACATCTGGTAGGACATTCTGAACTGAATTCAATATTTCTTGTTGGTCAACAATTCTGCCAATTCTAAACATCTACACCTAGCATGAGACCATTCATAATACTGAGCTGAGGCCACATTGTTGCGTCTCCCAAGAATGGCCATCCCCTTGGTCTGGATGTTGTCCCAAGCCCAGGATGCTTGTCTGACAACAGCTAGATTAGGCTTTATCTCACAATACAGGGTTTCAGGCAAGTCTTGTACTCTAGGAGGGTGAACCAAAGCATAGCCCAATTGTCTTTTAAACAGCAAAGGATTGTAGTTGATGCAACCCTTCACTCCTATCAGAGGTACATTGGGGTACTGCCCACAGCTAGTAATTATGTCCCTGCCCTTGGTGCTTTGGGTGCACCACCTGATGTCATCTGAGGTTAAAGCAGTAAGTCTCCTAGCCCAATTCTTCTGTTGGTGAGGGTTCAGGAAAGCATCAGTCTTGGGTAAGTGTTTGAGAAGCCATGTATGAAATAGAGGAGCACAACACCTTACCAACCTCCCTCTCTGCTTCTCATTCCTTTGGTGAACAGAATAATAGAAGTCCCCCAGCAATGTGGGCACTGGGTTCCTCAAAAGGAAGAGATGAATAGCATTCTGGCTGATAAACTTGGGCTCATCTGCAAAAAGTATAACCCCATATATACTGAGGGCTAACAATGCACAAACTGCCTTCCATTCTCCCAAGGAGGCCTTCAGGATGGCCTGAGAAGTTAGAAAGTCCAAGTGTAGGCCAGGAATTCCAGCCTTTGTTGACATGTTCTGCTCAATCAAAACAGGTTCCAAATACAATGCTTTTGCCACTTCTTCATTGCTGGGAGAGGCCATCTCTGGGTTGAAGGGGATACCACCCCTGACAGGTACTCCAATCAATGATGAAAACTCCTCCAACAGAGGTCCCAACTGAAAATTCTGGAAAGTGAAGCATCTCAAAGGAGGATCATAAAACTGTAGGCAAGTGTGGATCAAACTCCTCTGAGAAGGGTCTAAGTCCATAACCATATCAAGGATGCCTCCATAATGCTCTCTGAATAATGGGATATGGTTTGGAGTAATGAGTGCCTGGACCTGCCTGATGCCAGCCAGCACAGGCTCAAAGAAGTGGTATGAAATGTTGCTCTTCTTGGGTGTCATGACTGCTGAAAAGCTAAAAACAGATGCTGATGATGAAGACTGGTACTGGAGATGAGCCACTGATAGGCTGAGGATGATGATGGAGGTAGCTGAAGCAGGCAACTGATGAGGATAGCTGAAGCAGATAGCTGATGAACAGGGGTCTATGCAGATGAAGGGGTCAAAACCAAGCCAAATGTAATGTGGATACCCTGAAAAACAAATAAGCAAATGTTAAATGATGCAATGATGATGTATGCAAATGATATGCAAGGGTTTGCGATCAAGCTGGATCTGATTACTGTCTTGATATAAAGGCCCATGTATGTTCAAGAAGTCCAGATGGAGGTTCAGAAGTCCAGTAACCAAGGTGGGGGACTCAAATAAAGAGCCACATGTCCTGGGTTAAATCACAAGAACTGTCCAAAGTGAGGCATTCTTAAACACAATAGGTAACATGGTATGATGTGGCCAAGGGTTCCTGCAAACCTGTAAACAGCCCCAACCCCCTCACAGGTGGTGTTCTAAAACAAGGATCCTCAGACTCGGATCAGTTATGAGAAGTGTAAACACTTCTAACCCGGAGGTACAGTGTTTACAATAACCATAAAAGATCCTCCTCTAATTCACCTCAGTTTCTGAAGGTCATGATAAAGGTCATCCAGACTTAGCAGGCTTCCCAGATAGCCCTAGCACTACAGGAAATCTGTAGCACAGAGTTCTCAAGAAGAAACCCACATCTGAACCGTGTTTCATATTCCCGCACCAGACCGAAATGGAATAGGAAAGAACATGAACCACTCTAGCCTAGGTGTCACTCATGTCCCAGGTATAGGACCTTAAACTCTCAATAGAACCCCACCCAACAAAGCAAAAAACCAGATCCAGCCAGATGATAATATGACAGTATGATATATATATAGTTGTAAAGAAAGCAATAAATAACTGTACATAAAGCAATAAATAAAATAAATATACAAACACAAATAGCACATAACACCCCAGTAAACACAAATCAAACAAGCGCTAGGAGGAACCCACAAAAAGAACCAAAAGCCCTGGTTATAGTATAAGGGTCCCTAGCAGAGTCGCCAAGCTGTCGCTCCCACCAAAATGACAACCAGGGGTCAAGAGGGGTACAGACGCGAACGGTCGGCGAAAGGAGGGATGAGAACACACAGGAGTGAACTCAAGAAGACAAGAGTCGCCAGCTAGGCATTTTTATCCCGGAGGAAAGGTAATGCTGCATAGACCTAGAAAGATATAGATAAGACGGTTGCGAACCAGAGATACTGAGAAAGGGGGTTGGTTACAACCTGGGAAGGTATTAGCACCCAGATTGTCCGTCGTACTCGACGGGATCCACGCTTAAAAGATTTGTGTTTTAAAGGGGTAGTGTCAGTGCAATTTGTGTATCAAAGCTGGAAAGAATGCAAGTGTCAGTGTAAAAGAATGTGAGGTGTATAAGAGAAGTGTCAGTGTGAGAACAGGAATGAAATGCTCAAGATAATGAGGCTTAAAGAATGAAGCTAGAAAGAGGGGGAATATACAGAGACTTTTGTTCGATAACTGTTAAGTTATGCCTACGTATCCTCTCGTGCAATGAGGAAGTCAGAACACCGTAGTTCGACCCAAAGAGACTGAAAGATAAATTGACTTGTGAACTGCTTACTTGTCTATGCTCAAGTGTATGACCTGTCTGGCTCAGGTGCAAACTGTCTTGCATTAGACGGAAGAAGCAAGTTCTCGTTTGTGAGTGAATGAGGTGAGAAAAGAATCCCGGAGGAAACGATTATTGTTTGTTTTTTTGTATTTCTTTTGAGAGTTTGTCATAAGTTAATGAGCTTAAGCCTAAACCAATGGGTTAGTAAACTCATCACATCCTCCCTCTGATAAGGGGTAATGAGAATACCTTAAGTGTGAAGTCAGCATCTCACACTTAATCACCATGGTGTAGGATTAAGATCATTAACCTACTTGTGATTAGTTAAATTTTTTTGTTGTTTTTGTTTAGTGTTAGGTAATGAGATTAAGCCATAATCAGGGATTAAACAGACTCATTACACCATCCTAATAGAAGGATGATAGATGAGAATGTTTAAGCTGAGGAAGACTCCTCAACTTAATCCATGATTAGGGATTAACCTCATGACAAAACAAGGCCTTTATTAGATGGATTTTAGTTAATGATAAGATGAAGAAGTGGATTTTATGATTTGTAAGACAACTTGAGGGGGACTTGTCCATTAACACTAGGGTTAGTCCTTCTTAACCAATTAAGGAAGAATTAGAACCCTAATGCAAGGCCCAAGTTACAAGCTTGATGTCTTGATGATTATTAAGTGAATTGATTAAGGGATTTAAACACATTAAGGGTTTAACACTTAGGATTAAAGTTATACACTCCATCCTAATAGAAGGATGCATGCATAAGCTTAATCACAAAGCCTTAAAGCCTTTAGGGTTTAGTCCCTGATTATGAAATGAGAGGAGAAGACTCAAAGAGACACAAAGGTAATAAACTAAGTGGGGGACTAATCAACCCTAATTGTTATCATGCTTGGTCATTCCTAGGGTTTGTGGGGCTTGCAAGAAGATCTTCAAAGAACCACCAAGGAGGGAAGCAGGTGAAAGGAGCAAAGAGAAGCAAAACAACTTGCTTCACTTAAGAAGTCAAGTTGCTTGAAGAAAGAAAGATGAGATGAACAAGAATGAGCAATCTCAATCCAATACACATACAAAATGCAGCAATGATGCATAAGAGAGATGAAAAGAGATTGTGAGAAGTGAAGGAAAATCCACTTCTCAAAACAACTTACCACCTGAAATGTCAGCAAAAGAAATGAAATGCAACGCAAAATGAGATGCAATGTGCTGATGCAAACCAAAACCAGAAGCATGAGTATGATGTTAATGAAGCTAAGAGATGATGCAAACATGAAACAAGGCATGAGGATGATCATACAAGCATATGGATGCAAGAGAAGCATGTTTAGAACCATGAACATACATGAAAAGTTATGGAATGCAAAAGACATATAACATGACAAATGAAAGATGCAATGATCAAACATGATTCTAATATGTCTTAAGATGTCTTATGAATCAAATGGGTGCACAAAATGTCATGGCAAGTCATTGAATGCAAGCAAATGAGAAATGGATGCAAAGGAAAGCATGAATTAGGGTTTATGATCAACACACAAAACAAAATCCAAAACCAGAAGCAAATGACATGATAAAAATTTGAAAATGCAATCAAACGAACCCTAAACCTATGCAAAATCACTGCCCAAAGGAGGGGATCCAACTCTTAACCTATTGAAAGTTATGAATTTCCTAAGATTGCTAGGGTTTTAAGGTACCTTGTCAAGAAAAATGCAAAACAAAATGAAAATGCAAGATCAATTCATGCCAATTTTATCCTATAAACTACATGTTATGCAAGATGCAATGCAAAAAGAATCATTGTCCAACTCTCAATGGTTAGGCAGAAATGAATTTTTGAAGTTTGAAGCAAAATAATGCCTTGAAATGAAATTAATTCCATTGAAAATGATCAAAAGGCATCAAGAACAAAAAATAAATTTGGTTTGAGAGTTGGACAATGTTTCTAAATGTTTTTAAATGTTACATGAATTTTTTTGTGATTTTTAAATACCTAAAAGTATTTTTAATTAATTAATTTCCATTAACTAATTAAAAATAATCTTTTAAATGATTTAAAAATAATTTTTAATGCAAAAAATAAAAATAAAAATATTTTTGGGTTCTGAAAATTAATGAAAGGTTTGATAAAAATTTTCAGAATTTTTCAATGTATTTTGCTATTTTTAATAAAATGATAAAGAAAAGGCAATTAAAATGAAATTAAAATATCAATTAATGAAAGTAATCAAATCTGAGGGCCAGGATTCAAACAAGAAAGGGAGGGAATTGACTTCGCGCGTCATCCAAGGGCCAGAATTCAAACTACGCTAATTATGTCATTAACCCTAATCTGAACCCTAATCATTTTCAGGTGACCGGAACAGTGTTCCGATCATCTTCTCCGACGAGTCATTTATGCTATCTCACTCTCTACGCATCCCCAAGCTCTCTAACTTTCCATAAATGATCCCCACATCAATCCCAACAAGAATCACTCACTAAAAATCATTTATTCATCATCAAATTCATGAATCAGAGCAAAACGGAAAACATGGCAGAAATTTCAGAAACTCAATACATGCTTAATACTTGATCATTTTCAAAAATAAACACATCAGGATCATCAGTGAATCATGGAGAATCGATTAGAAACTTAAAAGCACGTTTCTGGAAAAAAATTTCTTGATGATACCTGAACTGAAGCTTTCGAAAATGGTGCTTTCTGGCCAGTTCCTTGCTTCAAACAAGCTCCAATGATCTCCCCCAAGTGTTTGTGATGCTTAGCTGGAGTTTAAATGGCCTCTGGAGAGAGTTTGCAGAATCTCAGTTTATGAAATATGAAAATCGTGTTTTTGATTGTGGAGGTTTTAGGGCAAAATGGAGGGTGGGAAATGATCAGTGTGGTTTATGGAGTTGAATGGTGGAAAAAGTTTGAAGGTTTGATGGCTGAATCAAGAGATTCGAAGGCTTTTGCAAATGAGAGGATTTTTGAGTGTGTTGTGTTCTTGGAGTTTCAGGCTTGTGTGTGTTATGAAAATGAAGCCTTGGAATGTGTTTGTAAGGTCTGGATTGGGCAGAGAGTGGTTGTGTCACTATGGGATTGGTATGGGTGTTTTGGCCAAAAAGTCAAGTTTTGTGTACTTGCAGCATGGGCTATGGCAGAGGCAGTCTAGAGGCTTGTCCTGCCTCAGCTTGAGTCAAGGATGGCCCTTGGATGGTTCATGAGAGGCTGCTGCATTTGGATCATGAGCTAGAAAGGTTTTTGCAACTTGACAACTTGTTAAATCTCATGGTTTTTGGCTATGTATGTGTGAGAAGTCTTGCTGAATTTCTGATGTGGGATGCCTCATTAGGTCATGACAATGTATTAAAACCAGCTAGGGGTCAAACAAAGCCTTTGAGAATCAATTTGCAAGAAATCCCTCTTTGCACTTTCATGAAAAATGACTTATGGTTATGTGACAATCAAGGCATAGAAATGGAAAATTCTTTGGGCCAAACTGATTTTTAGACATTGGTTTATGTTTGTGTGAAGATTAGAAGTCCATTTGATAGCACAATTTGCTTTGGCAAGGGATTTTGCAACTTTGCCTCTTTGGTAGAAAACTTGAAATTATGTGATTTTGGCCAAATTTGACAAGCCATAACTTTTGATCCAAAATGAATTAGGACAAGTTCTTGTACTTTTTGAAAAGGGAATGATCCATTCTATAACTTTCATGACCAAAGTTTTCCCATTTGAGGTATTTTTGAATCAAAAAGCAAGGGTTGAAAAAGTTTCCCAAAATGGCAAGTTTCCATTACAAGTCATTTTCCCAAAAAGTCAACTTTGCAAATGGCTTGAAATTCTTCAATTTTGTGAACTTCCAACATCTTCTATGATCAAATAAAGATAATACATAATCAAAATGATGAAGAACACCCTTTGGTTGGGTCATTGGGGGCCTCAGATGCCCTGATTTTGCACTGACTTGCTCAAAAAGTCAACTCTTGATCAGATGACTTCCCCATTGAATTTCTTCATGAAAATTGATATGCATGATCTCTATACCATATAGAGACCAATAGAAACAAGAATGACCAAAAAAATTGGAGTTATGGCCTTTGAAACCAAAACCCTAATTCTAGGTCATCTGTGCAGTCAAACCTGGCTCTGCTTCCATGCCATTCTCAGTTCTTGTGATTTTTTGATATTCTTGACTTTTAAAGGATATAATATGATGCTTGAACATACATGGACCCCTTTTAAGTGATTGATGACCTTTGGAGTGGCTCAAATGGCTCAGGGATGGATCGGATCACAAACTCTAGATGCAGATGACTTAGAAGTAATGCAGTGAAGCAAATATGCAATATGAGATGTTATGATTGAACTTATGCATATGAAAAGATCACAAGCCATGGTGTGAATGGGTGAGGGCAAATTTGGGGTGTTTACACTATCCTATAAAGTAACCAGGTTCTAAGGGATCTCAATATCATTGATCCTTCACAAGGGTGGTTGTTCAATAGGCAACTTACTTGCCAACCAAAACCCTCCAAGTTTAAGATCTCAATGAGTGTAGCATTGAGTATCAACTAACTTCAGTCTTCACCAAAGCCGGTTATCTCACTACTTTTCTAAAAGGCCAAGATGGGATGACTAGGGTTCTAAAAGTCAGTTAGTGTATTGACAACATATGGCAGCCTCATATTATCCTTAACTTGCTTAAGGAACATAAGCAACAACCAAGAAGTCACACTAACTATGGCCACCAGATCAACCATATCGGTATACGCCGTACAGTTTCCTTGGTCTATTGCCATTTACCTAAGGTACACTAGATCCGGGTTAGGATCTTTCACACATAAGAGCACCCAACAAGTAAAGTAAAGCAAACAAAGCAAACAAGTTTAAAGTGATCTAATTCCTAAGGGTACCCCTCTTTTATTAAATCCCCAGCAGAGTCGCCAGTTCTGTAACACGGTGGGAGAACTGACTTTTAGTCATGTTGTGGATAGCAAGAGTCGCCACCGACTTTTATTTTATCCATAAGGAAAGGGCATAAAAGAACAGGAAATACCTATTTTAAAAGACTTGAGTTCGGGGGGTAGGTTATACAAAGGGAAGGTGTTAGCACCCTTTATATCCATGGTTATCCATGGGCTCTTAGTTACTTAGCTCACTTTAAATTGTTTTGAGAAAAGGTGTAGTGTGTGATTAAAATTTTCTAAGTACTTTATAATGATCCTCGTATGGATGTATATAAAGACTTTGTTTTGAAAATTTGTTTGAAATGTGAAGTGTAAAATGTATTTTGAAATGTGTGAGCAAGTACTTAAGAGGAACCTACCCTATGTTAAGTCTTTACTGTTCTTATGTTCTTTCAATGGTAAGACTATCCCTATTATTAAGGAATAGGTAGTCATTACCTTGGATGTGAGAAGGGATATGTATAGGGACATCTGAATATAGGCAACTGTAAGGTGTCTTTAGCAATACTGTAGACACCCTAAATTTGCCCTCTTGTTTTTCTATCTTTGTCTGCTTTTCGTTTTGCATTCATACACATTTTCCATTAGGTCGTATCATTTGCATAGGCTCTTGAGACATGGGATTTTTGTTTTCTGGAGTTAGGGTTTCATGTCACTATTTGCAGATCATCAAGAGAATTCAAGTTCTTGGCTATGCAGCCATCAATGGCATCATCTTAGGATCCTGTCACTAAATTAGGGTTTATTTCCCTAAATTGGTGATCTTCAGGGATTTCGCACCTGCAAGGAATGCATTAATTCTCTGGCCCATCATCGGGCTATTTTTCTTCTTCATCAATTTATGAGGCTTTTCTTCTCTTCTCAATATCTCCAGAGTTTCTTCAAGTACTTTGAACTATTTATCGGTGAATGGGCGTCCAAGATTAGATTGTCGTGTGGGGAACTTTTCAGTGGTTCGCGCGAGTGATGTTTTAGAAATCATATTCATCGTGATTCATCAATTCAGATTGTGTTTCTTCTGTGGATTTATTTTCCCGGAGATTTCAGAAAAATTCAAAGGATTCAGGTTTCATTTGGCCATAGATTCAGATGATGATGAATTCATGTTGATATTTGTTTCAGTGGCAATGAGTATGTTAATTCATTTTTAATAAGAAGTTGTTGAAAAAGTTCGAGTGCGGTTTTTGGTTTAAATTCAGTCAGGATGTGCGTGGGGATTTATTCAAACATAATCCATATTCATTTCTCTTTTTTTTTTCCGCCTAGATCATTTTCTTTTGTACCCGATTTTGTTTCAATTATCCAATTCATTATTTTCAATTCTCAAATCCCAATAAATCATTCTAAACCATTTCATATATATATATATATATATATATATATATATATATATATATATATATATATATATATATATATATATATATATATATATATATATATATATATATATATATATATATATATATATATATATATATATACATATCCATTTTCTTTAATTCAAAATCTAAATCTTTTTTTCAATTATCCAAATCCATTCCATTCTCTCCATATTATTTTTTCCTTTTTTTTTATTCATTTTCATCATTCACAAACTTACATTTATCCAATCACCATTACCAAATAATAGAAACCATAAGCCCATCTTTTTTATTAATCCCATTTCCATTTCTTTTAAGCCCTTTGTTTTCTTTTTCTTTTTTTTTTAATTTTATTAACATTATTTTTATTTCACTTTTCAAAAGATATCAAGAACTTTTTGTCTTAATTTTTCCACCACATAACCAACTGTCAGCTTTTTTTCTCTCAATTTCCTCCGGCCCCACCACACACACACGCTGTACTCACAATTTTCATCACTCGTCACATGGATCCCTTAACACAATACACCGCAGGCTTGTACATTTGACACACAACAAATTTCACGCTGCTGTTCCACTCAATATTCACAGCCAAATTCCTTCGCAGCGTAATTCGCGTAGACACTCACTGTCACGCACCAAGACACCTTCAACAAAACCTTCTGCAATTTCAAACCACACATCACTCCTTTTTATCTACACCAAAACAGAACAAACCAACACCAACCTCAACACACCTTTCACGACTCCATTTCAAACCTTTCATAAAACACATCAACAACAACAAACCGGATCCTCTCTCAACTTCATCAATCTTCAACACACCCTTCACTCATTTTTTCGGCCAACCTCACCATTTTTCAACCGAAAATCCTGAAAAATCATATCCTTCAAAACCTGCTTTCATTTAACCTATTTCTGCAAAACCTCCTGCAGAACCACAACCAACATCACTTGTTCTTCATCGCCTGTTCCTGCAAAACCACAACATACCACACCATCTCCCTAACAACTTCATAAACCAAATCATTCTTCACCGAGCCAACACAGTCCGCAACAACATCTTTGAAAACCCTAACAACACAACATCAAATCAACAGCAGAAACAACAACAGAACAAAGAAGAGGATGATGATGAAACGAAGAAATTAGAATGAGAATCTGAGACTCAAACCTCCAAGCCATCGGAGCCGCCGCGTCAGGACTAAGCCTTTCAACGTAACCGCTGCGAGAACACACAAGTCCACCGAATCCGTACGCTGGGAAGGTCACCATCGTGAAGCAGGTCCGGAGGAGAACGACGGGATCAGACTTTCTTTGAGGTCGAAGATGAAGCCGCGGCGATCAAAGAGCTCCGGAGGGTGTATCGACGGCGCGAAACGGTGACACCGAGGACGCCATCACGGAAGTGGAGACGGAGAGATGAACCGCGGTGGATGATCTTTCTTCAGTTTTCCATCGATTTCGGCTTGCAGGGGCGGTGGCGAGATTGAGAGGGGGATTGGTTCAGAGAGATCGTCGAAGAAGAGGGTTTTGGCCGTCCATTTTTCCTTTTGATTCGCATTTGGGTACAGGAATGCTTGTTCCGTTGTTTTTGTCTTTGTTTTCATAAAATGGTTTGTGAAGGAAACCCTTGTTGATGTTGGACCAAACCAAAACTCCAAGCCCATCTGATCTTCCTATTCACACCCTTACCACCTGCGATTTACTCATGGCACCCCATGCAATCATCCAAATATAATTGGGCCTAGAAAGGCTCGGGCCTACGCCAGACTTTACTGCTTGCTCCCCTCATTTCACAGCCCCTTTCTCTGTTTTTTCATTTTTCTTTCCTAATTTTTCATTGTTTTCTTTATGATGATTTTAATTAATTTCTTTATTAGCGTTAACTATAGTTTTTTTTTATTATTAGTATTCTAATTAGATTTTCTATATAATTTTGTTAGGATAATAATTAATTTTCGATTAATATTTGTTAGAAGTTTTAAGATTTTGTTTTAGAATATAGTTTAGTTTTAATCTTAATTAATTTTGTTTCAATTATTAATCTTAATCTAGTTTAGATTTTAATCTCGATTAATTTTGTTTTATATGTAAGATTTCGTCTAATTTTGGTTTTAGTTTTTTATTGAATGTTCTGTAGGTTTCTTGATGAAGGATAAAGCGTGGATGACTTTGTGACTAATTGTTCCATAATCTTACTTGGACTAACGAGACCTTTGGACACCAATTGGACTTAGACTTTGATTTTGCACGGACCAATTCTTGACTTTAATTCTGGATGATGGATGCTTGCACTTGACTTTGGTCTGATGCCCTGATATTTGACAATTTGTGCTTGAACTGTTGAATATGCTTTAGACTTGAAATTTCTTCCTGAGTTTCTCTTACGCGTTTTAAAGAGGCAACAGACCTTCTCCGTTAGGTACCTCTGAGGAACGATTTTACTTTGTTGCATGTTGTTGCATCTGGAAGTCCTACTGGTGTAGGCTCTATTTGTGCATTGTTCGTTTACTATCGCATTCTCATCTCTTTATCTTTTCTTATTCAACTCTTCCTCCTCATCTTCTTTTATTCTTTCTTAATTTGAGGTGTGCTTAGGCCACCATGGTGCTGCTCCTATCATCTTCTTCTTTTCTTCTCCTCCCTTAGGATAGTATACCTCACTAACCTAGGACCATCCGAGCATGTGAATATTAGGATTAGACTTTTCCCGTTAGAGTTTACCTTTGTGATCCTTTTGGTTCCTTTTCTCTTCTCATCTCATAACTCTTAAAAAGCATCTTAATAATGTTTGAAGTGATGTCTTGATCCATAGCCTTATCCCATGAGGTATGCTTGTAGTCTTCCCATCTTGGGATAGTACAAGTTTACCTTGTGATGCACAAGTCTGATCAAGGTATCTTCTTCATAAAAGAAAAGCATAAAACACACCTCTTCATTGTAAATCCAAAAACACTTAATAAATTCAATGAGTTAGTGAGCTTAGGCCCTAATCTCTGGGTTCAAGTTTTGGGGATCTTCTCCTTACTTGAGTGTGCTTGTTCTATTATTCCATCTTGGAATGTAGTGACAAGTCCACATTCCATGGAAAAGAGCTTGAGTTCACTTCCTTGTGACACGCTCCTAAAAGCTTCTAAAAAACACAAACAAACAATAAGCGTCTTTCCTTCGGGAATTCTTTTCTCATCTCCTTCGCTCCGTACGCGAACTTGCTCCTACTTGTCATTTTGCAAGACGGTAACGCACTCGTCGTACGAGCCTGCAACACCTGAGCATTGACATAGACAGTTCAAGCCTTAATTAACAAGCAATTTCCTTTTAGTACCCCTAGTTAGGGGAACTACGGCGTCTCTGATCCTCATTTTCCTGATGAGGTACGTAGGCAGCGGGGTAGGGCCCGTTTGAGCACAATCTTTATTTTCCCTACATTTTTTCCTTTTCATTTCTTTTTTCAGTTCCCTTTTCTTTTTTTTATCCAGTTCAGTTCATTTCTTTGCTGCAACTTTCATACCCTCACCCTTTGAAACATTTTCTTTTGGAAGCGTGGATCCCGTCGGGTACGGCGGACGATCTGGGTGCTAATACCTTCCCAGGTCGTAACCGACTCCCGAACTCGGTCTCTTTGGTTCGCAGGACCCGTGTCCTTCCTCTTCTTTCTTCTGGTTTGTGCAACATTACCATTCCCTTTCTTCGGGATAAAAATGCCTGGCTGGCGACTCTATTCTTTTCCGCGCCACTTTCGCGTTTGTACCAGGATGGAAATCCGGGGAGCGCCAGCTGGCGACTCTGCTGAGGAGATGCACATCAGAGATCTCTGGTTCCCCTATGAGTCTCTCCTAGCGCTTGTTTGTTGTTGTTTCATTGGGTGATGTTTGCTTGTTGTGGCTTGTTGTATTTTATTGTTGTTTATTTACAACTTTATTTACAGCTTTATTTACAGTTTTCAGTATTTATTTTCTGCATCATGTATATATACTGGACTGTCTGGACTGGTTTTTTGTTTGGTGGGATGGGTATTACTTGTTCTTGAGAGATGAGCCAAGTACCCGGCTCGAGTGCACCTTAAGACTTAGAGTGGTTCCACTTTGGCCTCATGAGATCTTGTCATGGGGGTAGTAGTGAGTTCCACACCCAGGTTGCGATTGTCTTGGAAATGTCTTGATTTGGGGATCTTCCTCTCTCATTACATAACCTTGACAGTTATGTGCAGCTGGGGACCGATCATTGAGAACCTTGTGGAAACATCCCTCTTTAGTGATGACAGTGGCAACCCACATTTTGTGGCAAACCCATTCGCATCCAAGGGCCCACCTGGGGATCACATAGGATGACCTTGTTTCCCGGACTCAGCTGAGGCCTCCCTGGGTAGTATGTAATTCCAAACCGATTCCCTGATCTGGTCATGAGCCATTTCTCGGAAATGGTGAAAGTATTATTGCTATTCGGCTTTGAGAGTCCGTGATGTTCTGCAGAAAAATGACTTCTTATGCATGCAATGATAAGCTGATGATTCACTGTTTTCAGGACAGTTTAAGTGGGGCATCTTTAAGTTGGTATATGGATTTGGAAAGTAGTCGTATCCGATCTTGGAATGATTTGTCCAGAGCGTTCGTAAAGCAATACCAGTATAATGTGGACATGGCGCCCTGTCGCACGCATCTGCAAGACCTATCTCAGAGGACTGGTGAGTCTTTCAGAGAATATGCACAACGGTGGAGAGAGTTGGCATCCCAAGTGCAACCACCACTTTCAGACAGAGAGTTGGTTGACCTGTTCGTGGACACCTTGCAAGGTCCATACTTGGAAAGAATGAGTAGCATTGGGACATCAAGCTTCTCTGATCTGATGATAGTCGGAGTACGCATTGAAAGCATGCTCAAAAGTGGAAAGATTCAAGACTTTTCGGACATCCCAGCTAGTGAAGATGAATCTGTTGTTAGCTCCCAAGAGGAAGAAGGGTATGACATCAGTGCAGTCATGGCCAATATTGCACGTTCTAGACCAACATCTTCTCAGAGATTATCTTTTCCTGCGTCTGGCTACTCTTATGGGTATTCGGCAATGCTCAGAGCACCATATCAAAAACCCTGGACTCCTCCTCGTCCAAATCTGCAAGCTTACTATCAAAAACCTCAGAATCAACTTCAAAGCCAGCCTAGGCCTCGCAACAATCTGGAAAGAAGGAATGCTCCTCTTCATCCAGTTCCTGTGGCATACAGTGAACTTTTGCCACATCTAGTTGAGAATTCATTGGTGGTTCCTAAGCCTCTCAAGCCGTTTCCAGAGCCGTACCCTCCAGAGTACAATCTGCATAAGCGATGCAGGTATCATGGTGGATCAATGGGGCATTCAACTGAAGATTGCAAAGCTTTTCAGGACAAAGTACAATAGTTGATCGACAAGGGCTACATTTCCTTTCCAGAAGGAAGCCTGGTTGTGCACGTCAACCTCTTGCCTAATTGAGTTCAAAGACTTCAGAGAAGTGTCTCCTGATTTCAGTGGCTCAGACAAGAGATGTCATCAGAGCTGGTGATCATTGTATCCTTTTATCATTTGCATTGTAGTTTTCTTTCCTGTTAGCAGCTGCTTGTCTTTTAAACGTTGTTATTTTGAATGGTAATGTTAATGAAGTGATCATGCACCTTTTGAATCAATTATGTCGCATTCGCTCATTTTTCTTTACTTACATTGAAAAAACAAAACAAAAAAATGCATCCATTTACCTCCCATTTATTTCACTGGTGCTTAGCAGGTTTGAGGGAGGATGATGACAACTGAATACCCATAATTGTTCAAAGTATGCTTTCAGAGTAGAACCTGCTGACGATGTACAGGCATTGTTTTAATTCCCAAACACCGGAGATATAAGGGAGATAGACCCTCGTCAACCCCTTTGAGCCTTGAAGTAGGAGTTTCTTTTCTAAACAGAAAAAACCCTCACATTCAACCCGGGGCAGGGTAGTCATCAGTTAGTTTGACCGAGCGTTCAAATTTCTAAAGGAGTGAGCATCCGAGGATCCATTACTTTTTCTTCATTAGACCTCAAGATGTCAAAGGATGTGAACCACAATGGTTATCCCTCCACAACAAAGGAATGAGGCCGTCATTACCCTTTCAGCAAGTCAGACAAACCTGTGTCACACGATTTGTTCAAGAAAAAAAATCAAAAGCAAAAAAAAAGAGAAATAAAGCCCGCTAAGTCGAAAAAAAATGTGAAAACAAATGACTTAGGCAGAAGTTAGGGCATCCCGCTGGACTTCAAAATCGAAAAAAATTCAAAAGAAGGAATCAGTCCAGGCAAAAATTAGGGAGTAAAAAT
Organism: Lathyrus aphaca; assembly: GCA_963966055.1. Classification (NCBI taxonomy): domain Eukaryota; kingdom Viridiplantae; phylum Streptophyta; class Magnoliopsida; order Fabales; family Fabaceae; genus Lathyrus; species Lathyrus aphaca. The sequence goes on along the minus strand of OZ014520.1, from coordinate 216,772,320 downwards.
ATCAAAAAGAAAAATTCCATTGGAACAAAGTCGTGTGACTACAGACACAAAGACAAAGGGGTGACTGTTACTCCAAGAAACCTCATTGGTGCTTAAATAGTCAACGTCATTGGTTCCTTAACCATTACAAAACCCTTCCGAGAGGCGAGCGCTTAGGCCGAATTAGTTGAATATAGGACCGGAGAACATCAAGGAGAATGGTTGGGCACAGATACATTTTGGGCCACAAATATTTCTTTCTAAAACCGTGAACCAGACCACGTCATAACCCTTGAAAGTCCTAATTGAATCAGGTTCAATTCTGAAAGCATACTGCGACAAGGTTGCGTAAACTGACTCCTAACTATTTGCTAACGCATCACTACGTTTGGACTAATCGTCCATTCGTCACACACTGTCACATCACTCAGATAAATAAATTTTCAAAACTTGCATGTGCACTGCATTAAAATTACCATTTGTAATTGAACAGTTTTAATTGTAAGTCAGCCTGTGTCATCAGGGAAGTTCCTACAGAGAGCAATCAGAGGAGAACTTGATCATTCAACAATGATGGCTAGAATCAAGAGCATCTTGTAGGCCTATGAATCAGGGGCATGTTATCCAATGCTTTTGTTGACCAAGAAATTTGTCAGGGTAAAGCAGATCCCAAGCATCAGTTCATCGAAGGAACGTCAGTTGTACAGAGCTGAATCCACCCAGACAGGGGCAGGCCACCCGAAATTTCTCTTGTTCAAGATGAATTCTTTCAATACTCAGTCAGAATGAGTCAAGTCGCTTCCACGCTCATACTGGGGCAGGACACTTCCAGAGATCACTAAGTGCAACTCTCCTCGAGCATTGGGAGTCTGCTATTCCCAAAATTGGATAATCAGTGACAGTCTGTTCAAAGACTTACCAATCAGGGGCAAAGTTTAGCTGCACAGAGCACGTTATATCGAACTCAGTCTCTTTGGTTCGCAGGACCCGTGTCCTTCCTCTTCTTTCTTCTGGTTTGTGCAGCATTACCATTCCCTTTCTTCGGGATAAAAATGCCTGGCTGGCGACTCTATTCTTTTCCGCGCCACTTTTGCGTTTGTACCAAGATGGAAATCCGGGGAGCGACAAATACATAGGGACTTATCATCTTTTATTCGAAGGGACAAGATCATTTATCGTAGGCAACCTCGAAGGGACTTGATCTTATAAACTTAAAGGGACTTGATGATATTAATGGAGGGACTTTGCTTAAGACACCTTACTTGACCTTAGAAATAGGCAACATGAGAGGTAACCTTAGAAAGTGTAGGATGGCGATCAAAGATCGACTTACGTGTGTGAGTGTTCATATTCAAGTATTTATCTTATTTAATTAGTTATTCTACGTTATTTTAATTACACATAGTTATTCACACCCTATAGTTACTAACCATGGCAATAAAAATATTTATAAACAAAATAAAATAAAGACAAAAATAATAAACCTACGACTATTACATGGCTTTCGCAATTACATAATAATAGAAATAATTAATAATAAATATATAATAAATAAATAATAATTAAAATGGTTAGTAATAATAATAATCATAAGAAAAAGAGGTTAGCACAAATATAAAACATATAACATTTAAGAGAATATTTTTTAAGTTAAATAAATAATTTTAAAAGAATTTTTAAAAGAAAATAAGATAATTATAATAATAATAAACAATATAATAATTATTTACAACGAAAGGATTAATTATATATTAGAACAAAAATTAATTAAATTAAATGTTAAAGTTAATGAAAATTAGGGTAAATAAAAATTAGGGTTTTGTATTTTAATTAAGAAAAAATTAGGGTTAGGATTTTAGGGTTAATCAAATTAATATAAATCTAATTATTTAATTTATTTACAAACATATGTACATAATAATAATATAAATATATTACAAAATAAATATAAAACAATTTTACATTTTAAGAAAATAAATTATAAATTTTTTAAGAACATAAAGAAAATAGTATAATGTCATTTAGAAATTAGTTTTTTATAATTTATAAGTACTAAAATAAATAAAATAGAATTAATTAAGAAAATATATTAAAAATAAGAAAAACAAAGATAATGGCCAAAAAGTAAGGACCTGGGATTTGAACCCAGGTCCTCTCACCTCACACGCGTAACACAAAACCAAACAGGCCAGCGCGCGCTGGTGATATCCATATGACTCTCAATTATTAAATAATAAGCCTGCAAAAGAAAATAATTGTAAAAAAAAAATTGGGTGAACCTAGGATTCGAACCCAAGTACTGAGTTTGCTAGCATCACAACCTTTACCAACTGAACCAAGCGCGCGCTTGTGATAACCTAATGAAACAAATAATATATAAAAACAAAATAAAATTTGAAATTAGTTTTTCGCGTCAGCCTTCATCATATTCTTCATTTTACCTGCGAAAATTCCTGCAACATTAGCTACGATATTACCTGCGAATTAAGGTTCCTAGGAAAACCTGTGTTTCCTCAAACACCGTGAAACCTGTGAAATTTCACCAAATTGATCATGTCATTGTGATCCTTATATCTTATACAATTCATTGGTGTTGTTAGAAATCATTTATATTGGTTTAATTGGAAAACCCTAAACGGCAAGCAAAACCCTAACAATGGCATTTTCACGATTAAGCCATGATTCTTCACACAAACTATCCAGAAACCATCTGTAGGAACATACAAACATCAACACATGATCAAAATGCATTATAAACATGTAAATCCATTGAATCGAAAAAAATTAAATCAAGAACAAAAGTGTTTCGGGTAAGGCATATGAACATGATTCTGATGATGCAAATAGGGTGGATATATTCAATGAGTATCCATGAAGGTGTTGCAACCTTTATTTTGACTGGAATCTGTCTCTAAAGTTGAAACCAAAATTGAGTTTTATGAAGGATTTTTCAAGTTTGGTGTGAGTTCTTGGCTGATGAAAAACGTGTCCCCTGTGTTTGTATGAGTTGTATATATGTAGTAGAACAAAATTAGGTTAAAAAACCACATCATATTTTTGGACTTTTGGATAGTTAGAGATTGAAAAAGATATGCCTTTAAAATATTGAAAATTTGGATATATCATTGCTATTTTTGAATGATCTGATTTTGTATAGTTTCAATCACTTCTAAATGAATATTAAGACTTTCTAGAACCAAAATCAAATCAAATATTCACACTTTTATATTTTATTTTAATTTAAAATGATTTTTAATGTAAAAAATCATAATAAATAAAATAAAATGAGTAAAAATATGAATAAATAATTTTTAATTCGTGCATGATGTCATGGAAGTGTTTGGATCATAAAAATGCAAGCCCATTTGGAGAAATTTGGTTCTAAGACCCCATTTGCTTCATAAACCTCTCAAAAATTTCCCAACTTTGCAAGGGCACAAATCCCTCAATTTTAATGCTATGAAGGTGTTCTTGGACATTTTGGAAATCTTAAAGAGTCCTCTAACCAACCTCTTTGGTCTCATGTGCATATCTTTTTCCATTCTCAAGTTATACTCTTTGGAAGTTGTTGACTTTTTGTTGACTTTTAAAGTGACCTATAATGTCTTAGCTCATACCTTCCAAATGAAGCATTTTTGGGCTTGGCTTGTGAGACACAAAGTTGTAGAGAATTCAATTTCCTTCAAAATGAACTTTGGATGGAAAAAATTTGATAAAGCATGTGAAAGTTATGGCTGGTCAAAGTTCAGTTGACTTTTCCTGTGAAAACCCTAATTTAGAAACTCCTGATTCTTGATGATCTGAAATCTCCTTGATGAATCATGATCAAAACTTGATCAAATGATGAATTTTACTTCATATACTTGATGTTGGCAAAAAAAATCATGAAGTTTGACTTTGGTTTGACCACAGTTGACCTTAGTTTGACTTTTTAACTGCTTTGATTGATTTTTGCATATCTGATCATCTGTCTGAGCAAACCTTTTGGGAAAGCCTTGAAACTTGACATAGGGATTCTTGAACACATATAGGATGCTATGAAGCTCACTTGAAGCCTTGGAAGTCCATTTAGCCTGATGAAAGTCAAAACCCTAGTTTAAGGTGCATTGCTTATGAGGATGCTTTGTCTGAGGGAATTGTCAAACTTTCTGACTAATTGTGAACCTTGTGAATCCTCTTGAGATACCTTGTGAATCTTGTGAACCTTGTGAACCTCTAGGGATACCTTAGTACACAATGTCTTGTCTTGGTGAGGGCAAATTTTGGGGTGCAACAGAATGGACGTGAATAATTTGTTGAATCTTGTTGCAAAGTTGTCTTATGTTTTGCCTCAATTTTCAAAAAATTTTGAAAGTTTCCTAAGTTTCTTATGGCATGGAATTCCTCCCCCTTCATTATGATCTTGTTGTGTATATATAGTAGTGTAAATTAGGGTAGAAAGTTGGGCCTTTGGGTCAGTTTTGTGGATTGCTTGAAGATGAAGAAACCAATTATCATAATTGTCCAAAAAATCAAATTAAATCATGCTATATTGGTCTTGCACGAATTTTGAATGGATCAATCAATATAATCTTCAAATATTTGATCCCAAAATAATTTTGGAATCAAATATTTGATTTCTTATGATTTATTTTAATTAACAATGATTTTAAATGATTAAAATCAAATATAATAAGAAATAAATAATATAAAAAATCAGAAAATATTTTTATTGGGTCGTGAATGAACTTATCTTTGAGTTTGGATTGAAATATCATAGGCCCATTTGAAAAGAATTTGAGTTATGGCCCTTTTTTGCTTCATACACCTCCTCAAAATTACCCAACTTCAACAATACATATCTCCCTCAAATTTTATCCCATGAAGGTGTTCTAGGACTTTTTTGAAAGCTTAGAGTATCCTCTAACTTCTACTTTTGGTCCCATGTCCATATAATTTTCCATTTTTAAATTATGAGCTCTTGAAAAAGTTGATTTTTTGTTGACTTTTAAAAGGACCTGTAATGTCTTGGCTCATATCTCTCAAATGAAGCATTTTTGGACTTGCCTTGTGAGACACAAAGTTGTATAAAATTGAATTTCCTTCAAAATGAGATTTGGATGGGAAATTCTTGATGAGGTATGTGAAAGTTATGGCTGGTCAAAATTCAGTTGACTTTTCCTACACAAAACCCTAATTTAGTAACTCCTGATTCTTGACGATTCTGAGGTTTCCTTGATGAATCATGATCAACCCTTGATAAAATGATGAATTTCACCTCATAATATTGATGTTGACCAAAAATCTTGAAGTTTGACTTTATGTTGACCACAATTGACTTTTTGACCAAGTTAACTGATTTTTGATTATCTAAGGATCTGACTGACCAAACTTGTAGGGAAAGCCTTGAAACTTGTCATGAGTATTCTTTGAGGTATATGGGATGTCATGAAGTCCACTTGAGGCTTTGAAAGTCCACTTTGCTTCAAGAAACTCAAAACCCTAGTTCAAGATCCATTGCTTAGGAGGAGGGTTTGTCTGATGAAACCTTGAATCCTTTTGAGCAATTGTGAATCTTGTGACCATTATGAGACCTCCTGGAATACATAATATTGAATATAGGAGGGAAAAATTTGGGGTACAACAATTGCGACAAGAAGTCCCGTTATGACGAATATCGTCATCGGAGCAGGTCCCCTTACCCTGCATCCGGCAGCAGTAATGACGAAGATCATTGCAGACCTCTCATCTGCGAGATCATGGAAACCCGCATCCCTCGAAGACTTGAGAAGCCTCCTCCTTTGGCCACCTACGACGAGATAACTGATCCCGACGATCATATTGAAAATCTCGAGGGCATGCTCCACTATAACAACGTAGATGGCGCAATCAAATGCAGGCGGTTCTCTATCACTTTGCGCAAAGGTGAAATGTTGTGGTACAAGCATCTCCCCGCAGGGTCTATCACATTATAAAAGATGCTGAAAAACCAGTTCACTAGGCATTTCACCGCCTCCAAGCATCATCCAAAGTCTGAAGCCACCCTCGAAGGGATCGTATAGAAGAAGGAAGAACCCCTAAGATATTGCATTGACCGGTTCAACAAAGAGGTCGTGGAAGTGCACACCACTAACCGCATGAAGCGGTATATTTTGGAGAAGGGTTTGCACCCCAACAACGAATTCCCAAAAGTTATGGGTATCGAGCCTCCCCAATCCCTTGCTGAACTTCTCCATAAGGCCCAAGCATATATTCAGTATGAAGAAAAGGAGGTTGTGTACAAGACGCGAGATTCGCGAAACCAAGAAAACACGAGGCCCAACAAGCAAAAAGATAGCAACGATGCCCCGCGACGAGAGAAACAGAGAGATGGCCATCCCCGAGAAAGCAGAGGACCAGCTAGCCATTTCTTAGAGTAAACCCTTCTCACCACCCCTCACGAGAAGATCCTCAACGAGTGCATCAATACCGAGTTTAAGCAGGGAGGCGTCAGTTTCCCCAAACCAACTACTTCGAAGGACAATACCGACAAGAGCAAGTATTGTCGATTCCAACGTAGCTACAGGCACGTTACCGAAGACTACATCCATCTCAAATACACCATTGAGATCCTCATTAAAGAGAGGCACCTCAAGAAATACGTCAAAGACTGGCCACCTCGACATAAAAACACGAAGAGAGTCGAAGAAAACACCGAGGAGGCCGCCCCAATGCAGGTAGCCCTATCTGTCACCAGACATGAAGATTTTTATATTCCTCGACACCTCCCGCATGCAGGATACTTTGCCTCACACAGTCCTTGGGAATGCTTCCCTTCAGCCATGCTCATCTCAGGTGGAGGTTACAACTAAATGATTGTTGGGTTCGTTAGACGAAACCTCGAGCATTTGGTCGATTCATCACCAGTTCAACTCTCGTCCATCGAGAGGGTCAAAAGGAAATCCCAACCAATTACGTTCTACAGGGAGAAGCTTCTCGGAGGATCCCCAACTCTCACATCCCTTTGTTGATCCGTGCAAAGATGGAAAAGACAGATGTATGCAGGATACTCTTCGACCAAGGAAGCTCAATCGACATCATGTACACTTCACTCTTTCGAGCTTTACAGCTTGACCAGGGAAACTTATCCCCGTATGTAGGTTCTGATTTGCAAGTATTTAATGGTGCTACTGCAAGACCATGGGGCTACATTGAGCTAAATGTCACTTTCGGGGAAGGGGACGCTTCCAAGACGATCAAAACACACTTCCTGGTAATTGACTGTCTGTCACTCTATCAGTGCATCCTGGGAAAAACCACACTTTCCGAGCTCATCGTCGTTCCTTTAACGGTCCACCTCAAAATAAAGTACTACATTGAAAAAGGCCACGTAGCTACCCTACACGGAGATATCGAGGCATCTAGGAGATGCTTTTAAGCAGTGACCAGAGGCCAGACCATGATAGAGACCGCTCCAAAGAACAACAAATGTGTAAGGGACGAAGGCTCTCCAACCAATGACGTTCAAACCGGGAAAAAGCAAACAGTCCAAATCAACACGATCGACCTCGACCCTCGCATCCCTGTAGATGACGAGGAAGAGGCCTCCACCGATAAGTCGGCCATGTTACGCCCTTTCCCCGCAGGTGAGTTCGAAGTTGTAACTTTCGGGGACAATCCAGACATGCGTATTTGTATTGGAGCATGGCTCCCCGACGAAATCAAAAAGCAATTGAAGCAATGCTTGTGCAGCAACGCCGACCTTTTCTCTTGGAGTGCCACAGACATTCCATACATCCCCACAGAAATTGCATGCCACGGGCTCCCCATCAACCAAACCGCTTGCGCAATTGCACAATGCAGACGCAAACAATCTGAAGAAAAAACTTTAGCTGCTGAAAAATTAGTCAAGGACCTTATTGAGGCTATTTTTTTAACTGAGGCTAGGTATACAACCTAGCTCTCAAACACTGTAATCGTAAAAAAATCTAATGGAAAATGGCGCCTTTGTATTGACTACACCAATCTTAATCGGGCTTTCCCGAAAGACTCTTATCATTTTCCCAACATAGACAAGTTGGTAGATAATTCTGCATGGTTTAAATTGCTTTCCTTTATGGACGCTTACTCCGGGTGCAACTAAATACCCATGGACGACAAAGACAAGAGGCACACCGCTTTCATGACCCCGACAGGAAACTATTGCTACAACGTAATGCCCTTTGGGTTAAAAAATGCAGGAACCACATATCAGCGCATGATGAACAACGTCTTCCAATCACAAATTGGGGACATGTTGGAAGTTTACATGGACGACATAGTCGTCAAATCCGTTCAAGAGGCCAATCATACCTCTCGTCTACAGAGTGTATTCGATCAGGCCAGAAAATGTATAATGTGTTTCAACCCTGGCAATTACACCTTCGGTGTGAGGGCGGGCAAGGTCCTCAGGTTTTACCTTACATAATGGGGGTATCGAGGCCAACCCCGATAAATGTCGCGCGTTCACAGAATTCCCTACACCTAGCTCGAAAAAATCGATTCAATCCTTGAATGGTATGCTCGCATCCTTATCTCGTTTCGTCAAAAATCCGCTCAACATTCCTCCCATTTCTTTAAGTTGCTCCGTAAGGAAGCCGCGTTTGAGTGGAAATAAGAGTGTGAGAATTCTCTACAAGACCTTAAACAAGCCTTGTCGGAACCTCCTGTTCAGTCAAGACCAGCATCCGGGGAGATACTCTACTTGTATTTATCTGTCAATATCGAAGCTATCAGCGCGGCCCTAATAAGAGAGGACGCTGAAAGACAAAAACCCGTATACTTCACGAGCAAAGCTTTGCAAGACCCAGAATCGAGATACCAACAAATCGAGAAGGTCGCCCTCGCGCTCGTAAACACCACTAGACGACTACGACATTATTTCCTAGCACACACGGTGGTTGTAAGAACCGATCAACCTATTAAACAACTCTTGGCATGACCAGATATGGCCGATAAGATGTTGAAGTGGTCGTTAGAACTGTCTGAGTTTTACATGCACTACGAGGGCAAGAAAGCTCTAAAGGCCTAGGCCCTGGCCGATTTCTTCGTCAAGATGAGCCCCGCAGAAACTTCCATGGAAAGCAACCGCAAATGGATCATCTACGTAGACGGAGAATCAGGATCGTCCGGTAGTGGGGAGGGGATCATCCTCGAAAATGAAGAAAGTCTATTGATCGAGGTATCATTAGTTCTTTCCTTTCCAACATCGAATAACCAGGCTGAGTACGAGGTCTTCTTAGCAAGAATCTGCCTCGCAAGAGACGTGGGCACGCATGAGGTTACAATTTTCACTGATTTACAGTTGGTTGCGTCCTAGGTAAAAGGAGAGTATCAAGCGAAGAACGACAATTTGATTGAATACTTGGCTCTATTCCAGCGTATGCTCACACATTTTAAAACCTGGGATGTCCAGCACATTCCCTGCGAACGCAACTCACGAGCAGATGTATTGTCCAAGCTAGCGAATATGCACAAGAAAGGCGACAACAAATCCGTAATTCAAGAGATATTTCCTAGTCCCAACATTGAAAAGGTCGAGAACATCCTAGATATCAACTTCATAGGAGACGATAGTTTCTGGATGACTCCCGTTTTAAAATTCGTAACAACCGGGGAACTATCCGACGACAAGAAGGAGGCTATTGCCACTAAACTCCGTTTGACATCTTACTTCCTGGTGGATGGAAAAATGTATCACTGTGGATTCTCCATCCCACTCTTAAGATGCGTCGAGGAGGAAAGGGTGTCCGACATATTACACAAAATACACGAAGGAATCAACGCACAACACCTGGACGGCAGATCTTTGGCCCGCAAAGCGTTACGAGCCGACTATTACTGGCCGACCATGCAAAATGATTCCAGAGAGCACGCGAAAAGGTGCGAAAGATGCCAATGTCACAGGGACATGCACATCGCACCCTTTGACGCCCTAAAGACAATGTCTTCGCCATGGCCGTTCGCACAGTGGGGCATGGATATCCTCAGACCTTTCACGACAGGCTCTTTCCAAAATAAATATCTAATCGTGGCGGTCGATTACTTCACCAAGTGGATAGAGGCCGAGGCCCTGGCCAGAATCACCGCATTCAACATCTTGAGATTTTATAAGAGAAACATCCTAGCAAGATTCGGAGTACCGCAATCCCTTATAATGGACAACGACACCCAATTCATGGATAGAAACTTTCAGGACTCTGTAGCTAAGACAGGAACCAAACAACATTTCGCATTCGTCGAGCACCCCCAGACAAACGGGCAGGCCGAGGCCCCAAATAGAGTCATCCTACGGGGTCTCATACAAAGGCTGGGCGAAGCAAAAAACAGGTGATTTTTGGAACTCCACAACATATTATGGGCTTATCGAACAACCCCACACTCGACTACCAGGGATACCCCTTTTCGAATGACATACGAAACCGAATCTGTCATCCCCGTAGAAATCAGAGAACCCTCTCGACGGATAGAAGCCCCCTAGAGGAAGAACTCAATGATGAGGCCCTAAGAGAGGATCTCGACTTGGTAGAGGAAGTTCGTGCAGGGTCAGCTCTTCACGAGGAATCCCTAAAGAAAAAGATCACATCGCGATACGACGATAAAATCGTCAAGAGAGAGTTCCATGTAGGTAGCCTAGTCTTGCACATAAATCAGAAGCATTCACATGAAGGCAAGCGCGCAGCAAACTAGGAGGGCCCGTATCGCGTTAAATAAAAAACGAGAACATGAGCGTATTACATATAGGAATTAACCGGAGAACCATTCGCTCGACCATGGAATGTTGAAAAACTCAAACAATATTACAACTAAAAACCCAGATAAAACGCGGAATAGATTCCGGCCAAGAAACCCATCATAAGGAACAGATGCCCGACCACAAGGATGTATTGTGGTATAAATACAACCCTTGACATCAATGCGTGCAACCACTTGTCCGTTTTCCGGACAGGGGCGTTTCCCAACGGGGACACCTCAAACGAGCTCCACCGTTGTCAAACCAGTGTGGCAGACCCCCAGATCGCGATGGGAAAGGTCTAAGCCTTAGGGAAATGGGACATGACCATGTCCCCGAACCCCTTTTAAGCGAGCATAAACCTCGCACCTTGACTAGTTCCATACACTGGCGAGCTCAACACATCTTGTCGAGCATTCACAGGTTCCCTATACTTGAAAAAATAAACGAAAACATACAAGTAAAATGAGACATAACACAATAATAAGTTAACATAAAATTACATCCAGAAGTCCGACATTGTCGTTACATGATCAAAAAGTGGACAAAGCCCCAAACAAAACTAGCAAAATGGCACGCTGTAACACCTCAAAATTTGCCCTCATATTTTGTTCCCTCTATTGGCATATCATTTTGCATTCATCTGCATTTCTCACTAAGTCATTAACAACATACTAGTGCATTTCATCGTTCCACAAGGCATGTGATTAAGGCCAGGCGAGATTAAGGTTTCGTACTTTATCTGTATATATCAGGGATTGAAATTGTGGGGAATACTCATTGGTGCGTCCAGTCCAGTACTGAAGTTTTCTATTAGAGTTGTGTAGTACGGCATAGAAGTTCCTAAGGGTGGATTGTGTTGAAGGATTCGATTCAGACTAAAGGAGAATGCACGATTATTGATTCGAATTCAAGAGACACATTTCAAAGTCGAGCTGTCGTGTGTGTGGAGATCATCAGATTCAGGCTTATCACGGTTGAATGTTTAATTGTATGCTTCTGTGAGTCTATTTCCCCGAAAATTGATCCAGACAAATTCAAGTGGTTTGTAACTCGTTATCAAAGATTTAAAGGGCTCGTGCGGACAATTCAAGCATGGTGTCTGCAGGTTAAGTGTGGATTAGAGGGCCACATGGTTAAAACAATTTAATTCTAATTACGGCTGGTTGCAAGTGGCAATGCGATCCCTATTTAGAACCCTGGTTCTTTAATTGCAGAGCATGTGCGTAAGCTCATATTTTGTTCAAAGAAGGTCAACATGAGTTGGTTTAAGGAGATTTAATTCAATTCGAGGGCAAGATCGCTTTATATTTGATTTTATTTCTCATGGAGCGAGCTTGCTCACTGCTAAAGGATGAGGGGGTGCGATTATAAAATCCATGTTAGTTCACCACAAAGTCCAATTTCACTCAAATAAAACCTTTTCCTTTGCATGTTCTAGGCCCCATCCCCATATGACCTAATGGCCATTTTTGTTGTTGTTTGTTGTTGTTAAACCCATAAAATTCTTTTAAAAGCCTAATTGTCTAAAAATCAATGTTCGTTTATCTAAAGCATAATGGTCATTATCCAAATTTGGGCTAATATTCAATTCCGGATTCATTCCAATTCCATATTTAAAACTCATCTCTATAATTGAACCGTAGTTCACATTTCATAATCCAACCCCAAGGCCCGTTGCAAGCCCAGACCTGTTCCATTTTTTATTATTACTAGTAGTCATCCGAGTTCAGTTACAACCAGAAGAAAAGAATTCAGTTTTATAACTGATATACCAAAAAAAATAACACAGAGATAGAACTAAAAGAAAGGGGCCTCTTCTCTATCTAACACAACTTGAACATGATCACCATCTATCTGCCACATGTTCCTTAGTACAATGAACTCTGTAAGTTGCATTCAGTTGCATTTTTTTACTTGCTAATACTGGTTCAGTGTATCTTACGGATTTGAGGAGGTAACAGTATATGATATCCTACAAGCATTGCTCACACATGTGAGAGTGAGACCTATTGGTATACACTATAGTATCTGTCACCAACATAAGTTCTATGCGCAGAAATTACAGATTTCAACACAACCCTCACAGGAGAAGAGAATGGAAAAACTATATAAATTATTTCATTTAAATAAAACAAGTTGATACTACTTGTGAGACTAAAATGTGAAAATATCAGTGGCATGCTCCTACAACAACGGAATGGATAGTTAGTTAAATCGCAGGATCATATATATTGTCCCTAGATTAAGGAATGATGTTCAAGACATTACACTGTATTGTGTTATTAATTCAATCACGATGAATACTTAAGTCGATAATTACGAAGCCAATCTTCACCATTTTTCAGCTGTTGCATCAAACAACCATAACTGAAACCGTTTCTTTTATCTGCAACTCATACCCAGAATTCTTTTGAATGTTTGCCCTTCACCTTCAATGACACACTTCATCAATCGCGGATAGCCTTCATCAATTTCAACTTGGATTCATCTGCATAGAGTCATAACAAAGCTTAATAGAAAAATCAGAAACAGGAAAAAGCAAAAATAACTTAAGAGAAAAGTACTATTAGCAGTGAAAATCCCTTATTTGAGAGTTTGAAGGGAAACAAGCAGCACCTCAAAGATGTTGGGATTAACGGAATACGGGTTGCCACCTCCTCCAGAAATCAAAGACAATATTCCCAGCAAAGCCAATGCTTGAATAAATTCCTCAGGACTCTTTTCATAATTCCTGAACTTGCATCAAGATTGATCCTGCTAATCACATAAGAAAATCAACTTAGAAGCCAAATAACTTTCGCGACGAAGTATGAACTAACTCTCCCACAGAACCAAAATTCAGACATTTGAGAAAAGCAAACAGAATGAAATTCGGTTACAAACCAGTTATAAATCCCACCCAAGACAGAAATTCAGGAATAAAAAAAAATCAAAGTCAGTTTCACATTTTTCAAACCATTTGTCAGCTAGCTAATTATCCATTAACCTAATGCTAGCTTATCCTAATTTTTCACCTGTTAACCAATGTTTTAAATCAAACACACAAAAGTTCAGTTATGATTCCCCAACCGAATTCAAACAAAATCTAACAGAAACACCCAAATCTCATATTCACCTAACTGAATTCATAACCAACAGGTTAACAGATTTCTAATTACAAAAAATAACAGAACCACAAAAAATTCATAACCGAAAAATAACAAACTCTAACAGCTATAACTGAATTCAGTAGGAGAACATACCTGAAGTTTCTAGACTTGTTTGTGAAAATCTTCTATAAAGCAGCGTCATCCTTCACATTTGAGGTCTTCTGCCATTTTTTCTTTCTTCCCTCTCATAACTTCTCTCCTTTCTTCTTCTGCATCTCTCATAATCATTCTTTCTGAGTTCTTCCCCAAGTCTCAGAATGATTCTTTGATCCTGAACCTCCACCCGTTCTTCATTGATCCCATCAGTTATGAACCAGCATCGGCACTCCATCAAGGCTGCATAATTGGTTTCATTGATAAGGAACCTGCAAAAGAATCAAGGAAAAATGGAGCCAATCAACATTAATGCGGGTTTAGCCAAAGTTACACCAGTTGGGTAAGGTGGTTCAATACCTGTAATCTGAAGGATCGAGAGAGACTTAGCCAACGGAATCAAAGCCTTGCAGTCGCCATTCGGTTCGCAGTTTCAACGAGTCAGTAACACCGCACGGATCTTTCAGTTTGGATCTATCCTCCTTCATCGTCGAATCAAAGCCGCGCGGGTCTTCGTCACCGGTTTGGAAAGCTAGGGTTACACATCCCGACATCAGGTTGTTAACCGAACGAGTTCCTTATCAATAGCTCAGTATTGGAGATAGCAGGGACGAGTTCATCCTCCCGTTACCTTTCGTACGTTTGCGACTCACCAGCAAGCTGAAGAAGCGGAAAACGAGAAGCTGGAAAACGGAATCGTACTTGAGCGGCGGAAATCTTCGAAGCTTGTCATCCTCGTATTCACAGGTACTCATTGAACATTGTTATTCTTGGATTTTCGGTTGTTTAAGATTTAGAGGAAGCTAGTCATGGCTGGGGTGGAACGCAAGAGGATTTCGGGATTCCCGATCCTGCTGGTTGAGAGACTTATTGAGAAATCCGTCGCCGGATTAGCGATCGGGGAGAAGAATGTTCGGGGGTTTGGGATTGCGATTTAGAAGTTATGGTGATGGTGTGCAGAGGGCCGACGCGGCGGCGGGGGGGGGGGGGGGGGGGGGAGGAAGGAGACGAAGAAAGGAACTTAGGGTTTTTCTTTCGTTTTGTTCTTTCTGTCCCTTTGTTACTCATTTTATGCTAATTATAATATTAAGGAATATTTTAAGTTTAATTAAGAGAATATTATTTTATTAAGGATAATTATATAGTTTTAATAAAGATCAGTAGTGGATGTAAATCATATAGTTTAGTATAAATTATTAGTCTTAACGGAAATCATTTGTAATAATTTGATTTAATTCTTTTTGGAATCTCAATTAAAATCTCTAATTTCCTTGTAACCTGCAATATGGGCCATGTTTTATTATTAGCACCCTCCATCATTTAACCCATAGAAAAATTACAATAAGAAAACTGATGTTCATACCCCCTCTCACTTCTGCGAATTTGGACTCAGATATTTGCTTTCTGTACCTCCTCTTAGAAGCCCAATTAAAAAAGGAGCTATAAATAATACTTGGTTCACCACCCTGTTGTTTTTTCTTTAGAATTTAATGTTGTGGTTTAATATATAGTTTCAAATCAAAGGCATGAAAAATAGAAAAAATATTAACTTAAAGTTTAGGTTAATTCTTTCTTCTTTTTTTTTTTTTTTTTTTTTTTTTTTTTTTAAATCAAGACTTTTGAAAATATTAGTTCATAAGATCTATTTAAATTTATTTCATTTTAAATTAAGGTTAGTTTAATATTTTCTTAAATTAGGATTTTTTTTAGAAAATATTAGTTTAGGTGAGTTTAACTCATTTTCTTAATTTCAGATTTTTTTAGGGAAAAATGTTATAATAAGATTAACTTAATCTTAGTATAAATAATAATATACTAGGTATCATTAATTTTAATACAAGCTCCATATTGGGCCCTGGTTCTTTCCTATTAGCACCCTCCTTTTGGGACCCAGTTCACAAAAGCAAATAATAATTACCAAGAGCACCCCATTTATGTTCTTGTTAGAATTTTATTTTATTTTAGTTATAGTTTCAAATTAAATCTAGTAAAAATAATGAAAAGCATGAGAAAATTCCCCAAAAATTAGAGTAGGTTATTAATTCAATTTAGAAATTTATGATATTTATATTTTCTGGATTTTATTTATTTTTGAATTAATTCTGAATTATTCTATTATTTAGCTTTATTGAATGTTTCCTTAATTGTGCAGAATTTTGTTTATTTTATTTAAATAACTTCCATTAATCTTTTTGAGCCATTCTTTTTTCTGTAATTAAAAGACCCCTAAGAGCTCTTAGAATATTTTTTATGGAATTTTTAGGAATTTTTATCTTAGGTTTTGGTAATAAAATCCTTAGGAAATAATAGTTAATTTCTAGCTGAAAATAATTAATTGTTAGGCATAAAAAAAATAAGTATTTTTAGAATCCCTCTTAGTATACTATTTTAGATAGTGTTAGGATCATACAATTTAATTTTTATAATTTTTCTAGGAGTTTTAGTATTTTTTAGAATATTAGTTTTTAAGCTTAGTTAGGCATAATTTCCATTAGTTTAGGCCATTAAAAAATATAGTTCAATACATAAAAAATAATAACAATAGTCTAGATTAATTTTAGTCATAGAATCTAACATTAGCCTTAGGTTTAGTTTAATTTGTTTTAGGATGAACATTAAGTTTGGCTTAGATTTAATACTTAGGTGAATTTTCATTTCCATTAGAATATAGAATAAATAAATAGACTATTTTTTTAGTCGTGCCTTTAGGGCATTTTTAGAATTTTGTTCATTGTGCTTAACTTCATTTTTGATTATTTTTATTGTTACAACTTTAATAGGATTCCCCATTTGTTCTTAGAATCAACTTAACTTCATTAAGAAGTAAGTTGAATTCTAATAGTTTTAAGTTTCCTTAGGATTAGAATACCTCATTAACCATAGGACCTCTCTTGTAAATAAACAAATAAAATTAGGGTTGTGTCTTAGTCCCCTTAGTTTGGTCCTTTTTGCAACTTGAGTCTTTCTTTCTCACCTCATAAAGAAAAGCAATAAAACACTTAACAAAAACCGAGCAATCTTGTACGACACGAGACTTTGTTGCGGAGTGTTTATACACGTCCTGTTTCGGGGCGAGGTATAAATTCTCACCGCGATGGATAGGTCTTAGTACAAGACCGTTCACAAACAAATTCAAAACACTTCTTTTAAAAGACAAAAACAAATAACAAGCGACTATCCTGCGGGAACTTCTTTTCTCATCTCATTCACTCACAACGCGAACTCGCGACGACTTGTCACACATGCAAGACGGTAAACGCACTCGTACCAGACGAGCCTGCAACACCTGAGCATAGACATACGCAGTTCCAGCTGTAAAAAAAACACAAACAAATAGTTCCCGCCTAGGTTAGGCGAACTACGTCGACTCTGATCCTCATTATCCCGATGAGGTACGTAGGCAGCGGGGTAGGGCCCGTTCGAGCACATTCTTTATTTTCCCTACATTTCCCCCTTTCTTTCCATTTTCTTATTTCAGTTCTTTTCTTATTTCCATTCCATTTCCAGTCAGCAGTTTTATTCAGCAGCTTTATTTTCTCACCCTTTGAAACAAGTAAACAAGCGTAGATCCCGTCGGGTACGACGGACGATCTGGGGTGCTAATACCTTCCCAGGTCGTAACCGACTCCCGAACTCAGATCTTTGGTTCGCAAGGCCTCGTCCTTTTCCTTCTTCCTTAGGTTTGTGCAACATTACCTTTCCCACTCCTTTGGGATAAAAATGTCTGGCTGGCGACTCTAACCTTTCTGCGCCACTTTCGCGTTTGTACTAGGATGAAAATCCCGGGAGCGACAGCTGGCGACTCTGCTGGGGAACGAACCCAGAATCTCTGGTTTCCCTTGTAGAGTCAATCCTAGCGCCTGTTTGGTTTTGTTTCTTTGGGTGTTTATCTGTTTGTTGCTGTGTGTTTTAGTTTAGCTTTATCTGTTTTTATTTACAGTTTTTTTACTTTACAGCTTTACTTTACCGCATTTATTTACCGCTTTCAGTATTTTATTTTCCATGCATCATATTATACTGGACTGTCTGGCTGTGCTGGTTTTCATTTTTTCTGTGGGTTGGGAGTTACTGTGAGATAAGCCAACTACCCGGCTTGAGTGCACCCTAAGACTTAGAGTGGTTCCACTTTGGCTTCATGGCATCTTGCTATGTTGGTAGTAGTGAGTTCCACACCTTGACTTGCGACCTTCTCGGGAATGTATTGATACTGGAATCTTTCTGGGTTGATGCGCTACCTTGATAGTTATGTGCAGTCAGGGGACCGATCATTGAGAACCTTTGTGGAAACATCCCTCTCCAGTGATGACAGTGGCAGACCACATTTGTTGGCAAACCCACTCGCATCCGAGGGCCCACTGGGAACTCGCATAGGATGGCCTGGTTCTCTCATAGGAATTCAGTTAAAGCAAACTGTTCGTATGACGATAGTATTGTACCCTTCGGGATGAATGTACTATTGTTTCTCGACTCAGTGCTTGAAGCTGGAAACTTGTGAGGGATGCTTGTTCTTTCCGGACTCAACTGAGACCTCCCTGAGTAGTACATAATGCCAAACCGATTCCCTGATTAGGTCATGAACCATTTCTCGGAAATGGTGAACGTATTATTGCTATTCGGCTTTGAGAGTCCGTGATGTTGACCCGAGTAGCATACCCGTGAGATTGGGAGGGGTTTACAGGTTTGCAGGAACCCTGGTACCTTCAGCATACCCACTTTGCCTTTGGTTCAGTTTTGTGATCTGGATTTCTATTCTTAAGTTATGGATCCCGGATCAGAGGGATGATTATTGTGATATCTGGATTTTGAGACCGTGCACCGACACCTGATTATATGATTGGCACATCACAGACACTTCACTGATCACATGCCTTGTCTTGCATAAACATCATATCATCATTAATCATTTGTGTTTCTTTTATTCTCAGGGTCCACATTTATTTCCGGTTCCTGGCCATATTATTGCTTCAGAATGGAAGACGTCAAAAAGAGAACTGTGCACTACAAATTCTTCGATACTAAGATGGACCTGATCAACCAATTGGTGTCTCTGATTACCCCGGGTCATTTGAGCTACTTCAAAGAAAAGTATGGTGATATTCTGGATCTGGTATTCAACTTGGATAATTCTCAGAGGAGCGCCATTCACACTTTGTTGCAGTATTATGATCCACGGCTTAGGTGCTTCACATTTCATGACTTTCAGTTGGGTCCTTTGTTGGAAGAATATGCTGAGATTATGGGAGTTTCAATCAAGGATCAGCTTCCTTTTAATTCGGAGATGACGAGACCAACTCACGATGATATTGCTAAGGCTCTTTATTTGAGCCCGTCAGAGGTGTCTTCTAATCTGGTTTCCACCAAAGCAAGAGTACTTGGTTTTTCCTTAGAGTTTCTGGTCAAGAGAGCTGAAGAACGTGCCGTGGAGAAGCAGTGGGATTCAGTTTGTGCTATCTTGGCGTTATCTGTGTATGGGATAGTTTTATTTGCTGACATGGACAAGTTTGTGGACATGAATGCCATTCATTTGTTTGTGTTGAAGAATCCGGTGCCCACTCTCTTGGGTGATCTGTATTATTCTGTGCATTACAAGAATGAGAAGAGGCGAGGAGGTCTTGTTAAATGTTGTGCTCCTTTATTCTACAAATGGGTTATGAGACACTTGCCTACTACTGAGAGTTTTGCGGATCCTAATTCTACTTGGGCTCAGAAGCTGAGTACTTTGTCTGCTGGAAATATCAGGTGGTTTACTTTGAAGTTGAAGGGAAAGAATTTCATTACTAGTTGTGGTAATTACCCTAATGTGCCTTTGTTAGGAGTATCAGGATGTATTAACTACAATCCCATCCTCTTAAGAAGACAGTTAGGGTATGCGCTCAAGGAGGTTCCTGATGAGTCTGAATTATTCCAAACCTTCTATTTTCCGGTGAAAGACAATCTTCCTTTGGTTCAAAAAGCTGCAGGGTCCTGGAAGATGATTAAGAGGAAGGGTATAGCATGTCTGGGCAAAAGCAACAATCGAATGTTTCCTGAATTTGAAGCCTGGATAAAGAATGAGGTTCAAGCGGCTCTAGTTCCTTTTTCTGTGCCAACTCCACCACCTACTACGGTACCTTTGGAGGAATATCAGAAGTTAGAGGCTTTGGTTAAGCAACTGAGGGTTGAAAATCAAGAGGCTCTTAATTCTTGTCAAGCGCTGATGATCCAGAACCGTCAATTGAAAGATAGAGCTGTGCAAGCCGAGGAGATAGTCCGTCTCAAGCAGAAGGACTTTGAAGATAGAGAGCTGTATTTCCGAAAGAAAGGTTTAGCTGAGACTCATATGACGGCCCAGCGCCGAAGAGAGAAAAAAGATCTTAGTGAAGCCAATGAAGCTGTTACTTTATGGCAGGAGAAATGGGACGAAAATCTGAAGAAACAAAAGGAGTTGGACGCCAAGCACAAACAGGAAGTCAAAAGCCTTCAGGATTCTTTAGATGGGCAGAAAGAGCTTCTCAGGAAAGCTTATTATCAAGAGGAAGATCGTATCCGGCGTGTAACAGAAAGCCAGCAGGCACTGAAAGAAGCTCAAAAGGAGATTGAAGTCTTGAAGTTGAAAGCTGAGGTGAAAAGGTCGAAGGCCGAGTCTAGTCAAAGCAAGGAGAATGAAGCAGCATTTCTACAGCAGATCGAGGAGTTACACGCTTCTTCTGATACGAGGGACCTCCTCATTCAGAAGCTCATCCAGGAACCCGGTCATCCAGATGTGGTTCAACTGTTCCAGAGCGTCAAATGCCTTAGCTGGAGATTGAAAGATATAGAGTTCCCTAGTGTGTAATTTCATATTGTTGTACTCGGATTACCCACAGGCTTGTTGTGGGATTCCTTATATGTGATGTACTTTCGCTGTTATTTTGTTTGGTACCCTTCAGGGACGTTGTATTTCCAAATTCCAGTTTATATGATTGATTTGTTCCGGATTTCTTGTTCGTTATTTGCACTGACACCGGGAAATGAGCACCAATTCTTCACAGCCGTCGTTATGTCTGAATATTATTTGGGTCTTCTTCCCAATTCTTATCTTCTTAATGCCAGGACCGGACACAGGAAAATACTCGGGAATAAAAGGAACACATTGCATTGCATATACATCATTTGCATTTTGTCTTTGTCTTTGCAGGTTTTTCTTCGAGATGTCTAATTTATCTGTGTTCATCAGGCAAAGATTGCGAGGGCCGCCAAGACCCGGTACATTCGACAAAATATTCCTCATCGGTACGCGACCCGCAGTAATCAAAGAACAGCAATGGACGCCATGCAGACAGAACTCAACGATGTCCGTACCAAGATGGCAGAATTTGTGACTCTGATGCAGGGGATGGCCCAGGGGCAGCAGGAGCTGAGAAATGCAATTCAAGGGTTAACTCCTCCTAACACTAATGCTCAGGCAACTACTTCCGGCGGTCTAGGGGCTCCTCCCAACACTAACAACGGTACAGGTGGACCTCATGTTCCAGATCCATCTATGGCTACGTATGTTCCTATGCAGGACAGGCAGGAAGACCAATTCCAGTACTTCAACAACGATATGGGTTTCGGCGGTGACGGGAATCTCAACAACTTCTTGGTGCTTGCAGAGAAGGTCAAGGCCTTGGAATGCAAAGACACTTTGGGAATTGACGTGTCAGATATGGGTTTAGTACCTGGGGTGGTCATTCCACACAAGTTTAGGCCACCAGCATTTGATAAATACAACGGCAACTCTTGCCCGAAAACTCACCTACAGGCTTTCTACAGGAAGATTGCGGCCCACACGCGAGACGAGAAACTATGGATGTACTATTTCCAGGATAGCCTTTCTGGAGGGTCCTTGGAGTGGTACATGAAGTTGGAAAGGAGCTCTATTAGAAGTTGGAAGGATTTGGGAGAGGCCTTCCTCAGACAATATCAATACAACATTGACATGGCACCCAGCCGTACTCAGCTTCAAAGCTTGACACAGAGGAGTTCGGAGAGCTTCAAAGACTATGCACAGAGGTGGCGTGAGGTGGCCGCCCGAGTGCAACCACCTTTATTGGAAAGAGAGATGGTTGATCTTTTCCTGAATACCCTCCCAGGGCATTTCATGGAAAGGTTGGCTGGTTGTTCCTCAAGTGGCTTCTCGGACATTATCCTGACTGGAGAAAGAATCGAAAGTTGGCTCAAACAGGGGAAGATTCAAAATGGAAGCGCTTCAGTATCTGGCATCAAGAAACCCTTTGTGAAAAGGAGGGAAGGAGAAACAGGAGCAGTATACGCGCAGAGAGGAATGATGCACCAAGGATACTATCAGCAAGTGGCTCCCGTCACTATTTCAACTCCTCCAGTTCAACAGCGGGTCCAACCTCCGCAGCCGCAACGCTCACAGGGGTACCAGCCAAGACCCCCTCGTCCGTACTACTCCCAGAGGGTGAAAGATAGACATATTGAAGCTCCACCAATGTCTTATTCCCAATTGTTGAAGAATCTCCTGCAGCTTCAAATGATTCAGCTCCGTACCTTGCAACCTCCGAGGCCAGGCCAAATTCCTGAAGGTTATGACTCAAATGCTAGATGCGAGTTTCATTCTGGAGCTCCCGGCCATAGTACTGAGAATTGTAAAGCGTTGAAGCATGTTGTTCAGGACTTGTTGGATTTTAAAGCGATCAATTTCGCTCCCTCTCCTAATGTGCTGGAAAATCCCATGCCTCCTCACAGGGGCACGGTTGGCGCAATTGGTGAAGGAGAGAAATTGAATTTGGTGGATGATGTAGATGACTTGCAGACTTCATTGGTTGCTATCAAGGTTTGCTTGTTGAAGAAAGGCATTTTCCCCGGATGCGAGGATGTTTGTTCAGAATGTACAGAGGCTACCAACGGTTGTAAAAGATTGAAGGCCGGAATTCAAGGTATGATTGATGAAGGAGTGCTGCAATTTGATAGGATTGTGAAAGAGAGTGAAGTATCTACGGTGACTATCTTTTATGATCCATCCCAAGTTCCTTCGCGTGCTAGAGTGGCACCAATAACCATTACTACTGCTGGACCTATAATGTACCAAAGTGACAAAGCTGTTCCTTGGAATTATGGTGGTGAAGTGTATTACAATGGCCAGAGGCAAGAATTGGCCACGACTAGTATAACCCCAGCTCAAGTAGAGAATGTTGGAGTAGGGGGTTTTACTCGAAGTGGAAGATTGTTTGCGCCTGAAGCACTGAGAAGCAATGTGATACCACCCAGGGATACTGCCGAAGCCCAAGCTAGAGCCAGGGGAAAGCAACCAGTAGTTGCCGATGATCCAACTCCATCAGCTGATCCAGATCTCACCTTTGATAAAGAAGCCGAAGAATTCTTGAGGATCATCAAGAAGAGTGACTATAAGATTGTAGATCATTTGCAGCAGACGCCGTCAAAGATCTCCATCTTATCATTACTCATGTGTTCGGACTCTCACAGGAAGGCCCTTTTAAATATTCTGAACAAGGCATACGTGCCTCAGGATATTTCCGTAAACCAGCTAGAAGCGGTGGTGTCCAGCGTTAATGCCAGCCATGGATTGGGTTTCACGGACTTGGACTTAACTTCTGATGGGCGTGCTCACAATCGGGCATTGCATATTTCTCTGGAATGCAAGGGTGCAGTGCTCTCCCATGTACTGGTGGATACTGGTTCATCTCTGAACGTCTTGCCTAAGAAGGCATTGATGAAGCTGGACTATGATGGAGTGGTGCTAAAGCCCAGTGATTTAGTAGTCCGAGCATTTGATGGATCAAGAAGATCGGTATTTGGAGAGGTGGAGTTACCTATCAAGGTAGGTCCACAAGTCTTCAATACCACATTTTACGTGATGGATATCCAGCCGGCATATAGTTGTTTACTTGGAAGGCCCTGGATACACTCGGCAGGAGCGGTTTCTTCTACCCTTCATCAGAAATTAAAGTTCGTCTGGGAAGGTCAAGTTGTGACAGTTAGCGGGGAAGAAGATATCTTCGTCAGTCATCTAGCCTCATTCAAATATGTGGAGATGGATGGCGAAATAGTCGAAACCCCATGTCAAGCTTTCGAGCCTTTGAAGTCCGAGCAAGCATCCGCTGTAGCAACTTCTCCTGAGGTGCCGAAGAAGGGGGTGTCCATAGCCTCTTATAAACAAGCGCGTGAATTAGTAGAATCTGGAGTGCGAGAAGGATGGGGCAGCCCAATCGAATTGCCAGAGAAGAAAGACATGTTCGGGATTGGTTATCACCCTGGGGGATCTTCGTATGAAACAAGTGCAAAAGGTTGTCAGAGCCCGGTCACTTTCACAAATGCAGGAGTGATAGACTACGGAAATATTAGCGCAGTGCAGGATGAAGCTGTTGATAGTGACTGTGACTTGGATGAATGGATTAGGCCTGCCGTCCCAGGAGCTCAACTTAGCAACTGGACGTCAGAAAGGCTCATTTCAGTAACATCTTTTGAAGAGTAATGTTTTTGTTTTTGTTTTCCTGTATTAAAGCACTATGTCTTGCCCGAGGCATAGTGGCTCTTTGTAAGGGTTCATTTGTTCATTAACACAATCATTAATAAAATTGACGTTTCACATTCATTTCATGTTGTTCTCTGTCTTTCGTTTTTACTTTTGTTTTTCAAAAAAGAAAGAAAAGTTTTTAAAATGGCAATGTTTCTCATTTTCTCAAGTTGTTGCTAAAGCCTTGCATGAATCATCATTCATGCAGGTGCTCGTCACCGGATCTTATCAATAACGACCCTGTTATGGCTAAGTATGACTTCGACAATCCAATTTATCAAGCCGATGAGGAAGGTGAAGAGGATTGTGATTTACCCGAAGAATTGGCCAGACTGCTCAAACAGGAAGAGAAGATGATTCAGCCGCATGAGGAAGATGTTGAAGTGATAAACTTGGGTACTGAAGAGGACAAGAAAGAAGTCAAGATCGGAGCGGCATTAGAAGAATCTGTCAAGACTCGTTTGATGGCTATGCTTCGAGAATACGTTGACGTCTTCGCATGGTCCTACCAGGATATGCCTGGTTTAGACACTGACATTGTGGTACACAAGCTACCTCTCAGAGAAGGTTGTCTTCCGGTAAAGCAGAAGTTGAGGCGTACGCGTCCAGACATGGCAATCAAAATAAAAGAAGAAGTGCAAAAACAGTTTGATGCTGGCTTCTTGGCCGTGACTAGTTATCCTCCATGGGTTGCTAACATCGTGCCGGTTCCTAAAAAAGATGGCAAAGTCAGAATGTGTGTGGATTACAGGGATTTGAATAGGGCCAGCCCCAAAGATGATTTCCCTCTACCTCACATAGATGTACTTGTCGATAATACTGCTCAGTTTTCCGTGTTCTCTTTCATGGACGGATTCTCAGGCTATAATCAAATCAAGATGGCTCCCGAGGATATGGAAAAGACAACTTTCATCACCCCTTAGGGCACCTTTTGTTACAAGGTCATGCCGTTTGGTTTAAAGAATGCAGGAGCTACCTACCAACGGGCAATGGTGACGTTGTTTCACGACATGATCCATCATGAAATTGAGGTTTATGTTGATGACATGATAGCAAAGTCCCAGACGGAAGAAGAACACTTGGTCAACCTAGCAAAATTATTTGACAGGCTTCGAAAGTTCAGACTGAGGTTAAATCCGAATAAATGCACCTTCGGGGTTCGTTCTGGCAAGTTGCTCGGCTTCATTGTTAGTGAACGAGGAATTGAGGTTGATCCGGCCAAGGTGAAAGCAATCCATGAAATGCCTGAGCCAAAGACTGAAAAGCAAGTGCGTGGCTTTTTAAGGAGACTAAACTACATTGCACGGTTTATTTCTCACCTGACGGCCACGTGCGAGCCCATCTTCAAGCTTCTGAGGAAGAATCAGGCCATTAAATGGAACGAAGACTGTCAGCGGGCCTTCGACCGAATCAAATAATACTTGTTGGAACCACCAATTCTTATGCCTCCAGTGCCAGGGAGACCTCTGATCATGTATCTTACTGTGCTCGAAGGATCTATGGGATGTGTGCTGGGTCAGCAGGACGAGTCTGGTCGAAAAGAGCATGCCATTTATTACCTTAGCAAAAAGTTTACCGATTGTGAGACACGATATTCACTACTCGAGAAAACTTGCTGCGCTTTGGCATGGGCTGCTCGCCGACTAAGACAGTACATGCTGACTCATACTACTCTCCTAATTTCCAAGATGGATCCTGTAAAATACATCTTTGAGAAGCCGGCTTTGACAGGAAGAGTGGCCCGTTGGCAGATGATACTCACGGAGTATGACATACAATACACTTCACAAAAAGCAATCAAGGGGAGTGTGTTGTCATAATACTTGGCCCAGCAGCCGATTGATGATTATCAACCCATGAGGTTTGAGTTTCCGGATGAGGACATCATGTTCCTCAAGTCGAAAGACCATGAAGAACCAC
The DNA here is from genome assembly GCA_963966055.1 of Lathyrus aphaca. NCBI lineage: Eukaryota > Viridiplantae > Streptophyta > Magnoliopsida > Fabales > Fabaceae > Lathyrus > Lathyrus aphaca. The sequence goes on along the minus strand of OZ014520.1, from coordinate 216,745,946 downwards.
TTCCGGAGGAGGGGCCCGACCCTGAATCCAGATGGAAGTTGATGTTTGACGGAGCTGTAAACATGAATGGGAGTGGAGTAGGTGCTGTTATTATCTCACCAGAAGGAGTCCACACACCTCTCGCCGCTCGGTTGACCTTTGAGTGTACTAACAACGAGGCCGAGTATGAAGCTTGCATCATGGGGATCGAAGAGGCAATAGACTTGCGAGTCAAGAACCTTGAGATCTTCGGAGATTCTGCTTTGGTGGTAAATCAGGTCAATGGCAAATGGCTAGTTCATCAAGCTCGTTTGATTCCTTACCGAGATTACGTCAGGAGGTTGTTAACCTTCTTTACCAAAGTAAAGCTGAGCTATGTTCCTAGAGACGAAAACCAGTTCGCCGATGCTCTCGCAACTTTATCATCCATGATTAAAGTATGCCGAGAGAATTTCGTGCCTCGAATTTCGATCTCTCGTCTTGAAAGACCGGCTTATGTCTTCGCAGTTGGTGATGGTGAAGATGACAAGCCTTGGTACCACGACATCAAACAATTCCTGAAAGCTCAGGAATACCCGGCTGGGGCATCCAGTAAAGATAAGAAAACTCTTAGAAGACTGGCGGGAGGTTTCTTCTTGAATCAGGATGGTGTGCTATACAAACGGAACTTTGACATGGTGCTGCTTAGATGTGTGGACAGACACGAGGCAGACCTGTTAATGCAGGAGGTTCACGAAGGCTCCTTTGGTACCCATGCTGGAGGACATGCCATGGCCAAGAAATTATTGAGATCGGGATACTATTGGATTACCATGGAATCTGATTGTTGTAAATATTCCCGCAAATGCCATAAGTGTCAAATTTATGCCGACAAGGTCCATGTGCCTCCGAATCCGTTGAGTGTCATGTCTTCACCGTGGCCGTTCGCTATGTGGGGTATCGATATGATTGGAAAGATTGAGCCGACAGCTTCTAATGGGCATCGCTTCATCCTAGTTGCTATTGATTATTTCACGAAGTGGGTCGAAGCTGCTTCCTATGCCAATGTCACTAAACAAGTGGTCGCTCGATTTATTAAGCGGGACATCATCTGCCGGTATAGAGTCCCTGAAAGGATCATTACAGATAATGGTTCTAACCTCAACAACAGGATGATGGCTGACTTGTGTCGAGACTTCAAAATAGAACACCACAACTCTTCTCCATATCGTCCGAAGATGAATGGCGCCGTCGAGGCGGCTAATAAAAACATCAAGAAGATTGTTCAGAAGATGGTTGTGACGTACAAAGATTGGCACGAGATGTTATCATTCGCGTTGCATGGATACAGAACATCAGTACGCACTTCAACTGGGGCAACTCCATTCTCATTGGTGTATGGTATGGAGGCAGTCCTACCAATCGAAGTAGAAATTCCCTCGCTGAGGTTGATGATGGACATTAAGCTAGATGAAGCTGAGTGGCTCCGATCCAGATATAATCAATTGAGTCTCATTGAAGAGAAGCGCCTAGCAGCTGTATGCCATGGACAGTTGTATCAGCGACGAATGAAGCAAGCTTTTGACAAGAAAGTGCGACCACAGAGGTACATACCAGGAGATTTAGTGCTGAAAAGGATTCTTCCTCCTCTCAACGATCACAGGGGCAAGTGGACACCCAACTATGAAGGACCGTTCGTGGTTAAAAAGGTTTTCTCAGGCGGAGCCTTAATGTTGACAACCATGGACGGAGAAGACTTTCCATCCCCTGTCAACGCAGACGCAGTAAGAAAATACTTCGTGTAAAAAGGACCCGCTGGATAAAAACAGAATAAAGATCCAGGCAAAAATGGGCATCCCGGCGAGCCAAAAACAGAATAAAAGGCTCGGGCAAAAGTTAGGGAAATTTTGAAAAAAATGTACACCCGCTGAGTTGAAAAGCCACATCGGACAACTCAGGCAAAAAAGGGTATCCCGGTGGATTGAAAACCTGAAAGGGCGATCCACGCAAAAGAGGGATTAACACGAACGACTGCGATCTGCGAGATCCATGACCTACCTACAGTTGAGGCTATCCTAAGGGTTGAAGATCAATTCATTTACTTTTTCTCAAGAGGCAGAGCGAGCGGAGCGTCTTGAAGATATACGAGTCATAACAGGGTTGAAACTTGATGAGATTCATTTCTCACATTGCCAATAGGGTAGTTTTGTTTTTTCTTTTAGTTGTTCCCTCATTCCAGGGAACTGCTTCCTTTGTATTGCCTATTCATGGCCACCTTTCCAAATCAATAAAGTTCAACTTCAGTCAATTGACCGTTTTGTTTTTTGTTTTTTACTTTTTCATCTAGCATTGATTGATTGTGAAAACGTCTAGCATATGATAACTTGCATTGTGTTATGAACATTTGAATGCATTTCTAACTCGTGCAGGAGAATAGAAACATTTAATACAATTCTGAAAGGGTGCTGAGATACCTAGACAATGATCCATGCTTTGAGCCTGGGGCAGGCATGTCCCAAACTAATTCTCTATGTTGCAGGTACTATCGATTGTGTTCATGCAGGTACGGGTGTTGATGTTGCTAACAAAGTTAACAACAATTATCCAGGATGGGCATTCCCATTTGTTTGAGCAGAAACAAATGTCTCCTAGGGTGTTTCCAATCATCCCCATCCATGTGCCAGTTGAAATTTCTCCCAGCAAGGTAGCAAGGAGTGGGTGCAATCCCCAAGCAGAAATCTCCTTGCAGACAGGGGCAATTCTTAACAGCATAAGGAGTGTCTTGCCTCCCCGGCAGTTGCTTCCGCAGCAGTGTCATGCCTTTGGTTCCCAGGAAGTCCTCACTTCCCCACCAGAGTTCAAGAAGGGTCCACCTCCAGCAGGGTCTTGGCGCTCCAATCTCAAAGTCCAATTTATTTTTGGCAGTGGCGGCTGTTCAAAGCCGGTGAATTATTAACAGTTTTCCCCGCAGAGTTGTTTCCTCCTCATCAGGATGAACCAGATCAATGTAGTGATCATTGTTTCTTCCCAGCCAAGTTATCTGGGATACCTGCAGTCTCCTTATCAGGAGATCTTCTTGCATTGTCGTTTGCATAATCATTTGCATCCTCCAAAGCGTAGCATTTCCATCGTCATGGAGCATTACGCCATAAATTCAAACATATGCATGCCAGCATGGGCCAGTTTTGAGATATATTACATGAGACCTATTATATCTCCCATCAGATTGATATGTTCCCCATAGAATGCAACTTCATTTCCCAGGATGGATGCTTCTACCAAGTTTTGTTGTTATCCCCAATTGAGTATTGTTTCAGTACAACAATCTCATATTCTCATGCCTCCGTTTCAGTACAACGGTCGTATCTCGGGCTCTCGTTTAAGTACAACGATCCCATTTCATTCGAGTCTCCATTTAAGTACAATGGTCTCGTATTTGAGTCTTGTTTCAGTACAACAGTCTCATTTCTTTTCGCGTCTCCGTTTCAGTACAACGGTCGCGTCTCAGGTTATCATTTAAGTACAATGATCCTGTTTGCTCGGGCTCTCGTTTAAGTACAACGATCCCATTTCATTCGAGTCTCCATTTAAGTACAATGGTCTCGTAATTGAGTCTTGTTTCCGTACAACAGTCTCATTTTTTTCGCGTCTCCGTTTCAGTACAACGGTCGCGTCTAGGGCTCTCGTTTAAGTACAACGATCCCGTTCCTTTCGAGTCTCCATTTAAGTACAATGGTCTCGCCTTTGAGTCTTGTTTCAGTACAACAGTCTCATTCTTTCGCGTCTCCGTTTCAGTACAACGGTCGCGTCTCAGGTTATCATTTAAGTACAATGATCCTGTTTGCTTGGGCTCTCGTTTAAGTACAACGATCCCGTTCCTTTCGAGTTTCCATTTAAGTACAATGGTCTCGTAAATTTGAGTATTGTTTCAGTACAACAATCTCATTTCCTCGTGTCTCCGTTTCAGTACAACGGTCACGTTTCGGGTTATCATTTAAGTACAATGATCCCGTTCCATCTTGTCCTATTTTATTCGTGTTCGGTTACCGTCTGCGGCCGGTATACCTTTACGTCTCCATTCGAGGATGGTTTCGTATTAGATCCGAGGATCTTGTGAGTTGTCATTCAAGGATGGCATTCTTCCCAGCATATTTCCACTTGGTTCTACTTTCGCTACCTACTCAGAGGTCAAAATCAAAAAAATACATAAATAAATAAATGGGCAGGTGGCATTCCTGTTATCCCGAGTTCAAATTTTCAGGTTTTTATTCGAGTATTCAATCACTCCCTGCCTTGAACGTATAAAAGCCGTTGCAATTATTCGTTCAGGCTTGCAGATGATTGAATAGGGGCAGCTGTAACACCTCAAAATTTGCCCTCATATTTTGTTCCCTCTATTGGCATATCATTTTGCATTCATCTGCATTTCTCACTAAGTCATTAACAACATACTAGTGCATTTCATCGTTCCACAAGGCATGTGATTAAGGCCAGGCGAGATTAAGGTTTTGTACTTTATCTGTATATATCAGGGATTGAAATTGTGGGGAATACTCATTGGTGCGTCCAGTCCAGTACTGAAGTTTTCTATTAGAGTTGTGTAGTACGGCATAGAAGTTCCTAAGGGTGGATTGTGTTGAAGGATTCGATTCAGACTAAAGGAGAATGCACGATTATTGATTCGAATTCAAGAGACACATTTCAAAGTCGAGTTGTGGTGTGTGTGGAGATCATCAGATTCAGGCTTATCACGGTTGAATGTTTAATTGTATGCTTCTGTGAGTCTATTTCCCCGAAAATTGATCCAGACAAATTCAAGTGGTTTGTAACTCGTTATCAAAGATTTAAAGGGCTCGTGCGGACAATTCAAGCATGGTGTCTGCAGGTTAAGTGTGGATTAGAGGGCCACATGGTTAAAACAATTTAATTCTAATTACGGCTGGTTGCAAGTGGCAATGCGATCCCTATTTAGAACCCTGGTTCTTTAATTGCAGAGCATGTGCGTAAGCTCATATTTTGTTCAAAGAAGGTCAACATGAGTTGGTTTAAGGAGATTTAATTCAATTCGAGGGCAAGATCGCTTTATATTTGATTTTATTTCTCATGGAGCGAGCTTGCTCACTGCTAAAGGATGAGGGGGTGCGATTATAAAATCCATGTTAGTTCACCACAAAGTCCAATTTCACTCAAATAAAACCTTTTCCTTTGCATGTTCTAGGCCCCATCCCCATATGACCTAATGGCCATTTTTGTTGTTGTTTGTTGTTGTTAAACCCATAAAATTCTTTTAAAAGCCTAATTGTCTAAAAATCAATGTTCGTTTATCTAAAGCATAATGGTCATTATCCAAATTTGGGCTAATATTCAATTCCGGATTCATTCCAATTCCATATTTAAAACTCATCTCTATAATTGAACCGTAGTTCACATTTCATAATCCAACCCCAAGGCCCGTTGCAAGCCCAGACCTGTTCCATTTTTTATTATTACTAGTAGTCATCCGAGTTCAGTTACAACCAGAAGAAAAGAATTCAGTTTTATAACTGATATACCAAAAAAAATAACACAGAGATAGAACTAAAAGAAAGGGGCCTCTTCTCTATCTAACACAACTTGAACATGATCACCATCTATCTGCCACATGTTCCTTAGTACAATGAACTCTGTAAGTTGCATTCAGTTGCATTTTTTTACTTGCTAATACTGGTTCAGTGTATCTTACGGATTTGAGGAGGTAACAGTATATGATATCCTACAAGCATTGCTCACACATGTGAGAGTGAGACCTATTGGTATACACTATAGTATCTGTCACCAACATAAGTTCTATGCGCAGAAATTACAGATTTCAACACAACCCTCACAGGAGAAGAGAATGGAAAAACTATATAAATTATTTCATTTAAATAAAACAAGTTGATACTACTTGTGAGACTAAAATGTGAAAATATCAGTGGCATGCTCCTATAACAACGGAATGGATAGTTAGTTAAATCGCAGGATCATATATATTGTCCCTAGATTAAGGAATGATGTTCAAGACATTACACTGTATTGTGTTATTAATTCAATCACGATGAATACTTAAGTCGATAATTACGAAGCCAATCTTCACCATTTTTCAGCTGTTGCATCAAACAACCATAACTGAAACCGTTTCTTTTATCTGCAACTCATACCCAGAATTCTTTTGAATGTTTGCCCTTCACCTTCAATGACACACTTCATCAATCGCGGATAGCCTTCATCAATTTCAACTTGGATTCATCTGCATAGAGTCATAACAAAGCTTAATAGAAAAATCAGAAACAGGAAAAAGCAAAAATAACTTAAGAGAAAAGTACTATTAGCAGTGAAAATCCCTTATTTGAGAGTTTGAAGGGAAACAAGCAGCACCTCAAAGATGTTGGGATTAACGGAATACGGGTTGCCACCTCCTCCAGAAATCAAAGACAATATTCCCAGCAAAGCCAATGCTTGAATAAATTCCTCAGGACTCTTTTCATAATTCCTGAACTTGCATCAAGATTGATCCTGCTAATCACATAAGAAAATCAACTTAGAAGCCAAATAACTTTCGCGACGAAGTATGAACTAACTCTCCCACAGAACCAAAATTCAGACATTTGAGAAAAGCAAACAGAATGAAATTCGGTTACAAACCAGTTATAAATCCCACCCAAGACAGAAATTCAGGAATAAAAAAAAATCAAAGTCAGTTTCACATTTTTCAAACCATTTGTCAGCTAGCTAATTATCCATTAACCTAATGCTAGCTTATCCTAATTTTTCACCTGTTAACCAATGTTTTAAATCAAACACACAAAAGTTCAGTTATGATTCCCCAACCGAATTCAAACAAAATCTAACAGAAACACCCAAATCTCATATTCACCTAACTGAATTCATAACCAACAGGTTAACAGATTTCTAATTACAAAAAATAACAGAACCACAAAAAATTCATAACCGAAAAATAACAAACTCTAACAGCTATAACTGAATTCAGTAGGAGAACATACCTGAAGTTTCTAGACTTGTTTGTGAAAATCTTCTATAAAGCAGCGTCATCCTTCACATTTGAGGTCTTCTGCCATTTTTTCTTTCTTCCCTCTCATAACTTCTCTCCTTTCTTCTTCTGCATCTCTCATAATCATTCTTTCTGAGTTCTTCCCCAAGTCTCAGAATGATTCTTTGATCCTGAACCTCCACCCGTTCTTCATTGATCCCATCAGTTATGAACCAGCATCGGCACTCCATCAAGGCTGCATAATTGGTTTCATTGATAAGGAACCTGCAAAAGAATCAAGGAAAAATGGAGCCAATCAACATTAATGCGGGTTTAGCCAAAGTTACACCAGTTGGGTAAGGTGGTTCAATACCTGTAATCTGAAGGATCGAGAGAGACTTAGCCAACGGAATCAAAGCCTTGCAGTCGCCATTCGGTTCGCAGTTTCAACGAGTCAGTAACACCGCACGGATCTTTCAGTTTGGATCTATCCTCCTTCATCGTCGAATCAAAGCCGCGCGGGTCTTCGTCACCGGTTTGGAAAGCTAGGGTTACACATCCCGACATCAGGTTGTTAACCGAACGAGTTCCTTATCAATAGCTCAGTATTGGAGATAGCAGGGACGAGTTCATCCTCCCGTTACCTTTCGTACGTTTGCGACTCACCAGCAAGCTGAAGAAGCGGAAAACGAGAAGCTGGAAAACGGAATCGTACTTGAGCGGCGGAAATCTTCGAAGCTTGTCATCCTCGTATTCACAGGTACTCATTGAACATTGTTATTCTTGGATTTTCGGTTGTTTAAGATTTAGAGGAAGCTAGTCATGGCTGGGGTGGAACGCAAGAGGATTTCGGGATTCCCGATCCTGCTGGTTGAGAGACTTATTGAGAAATCCGTCGCCGGATTAGCGATCGGGGAGAAGAATGTTCGGGGGTTTGGGATTGCGATTTAGAAGTTATGGTGATGGTGTGCAGAGGGCCGACGCGGCGGCGGGGGGGGGGGGGGGGGAGGAAGGAGACGAAGAAAGGAACTTAGGGTTTTTCTTTCGTTTTGTTCTTTCTGTCCCTTTGTTACTCATTTTATGCTAATTATAATATTAAGGAATATTTTAAGTTTAATTAAGAGAATATTATTTTATTAAGGATAATTATATAGTTTTAATAAAGATCAGTAGTGGATGTAAATCATATAGTTTAGTATAAATTATTAGTCTTAACGGAAATCATTTGTAATAATTTGATTTAATTCTTTTTGGAATCTCAATTAAAATCTCTAATTTCCTTGTAACCTGCAATATGGGCCATGTTTTATTATTAGCACCCTCCATCATTTAACCCATAGAAAAATTACAATAAGAAAACTGATGTTCATACCCCCTCTCACTTCTGCGAATTTGGACTCAGATATTTGCTTTCTGTACCTCCTCTTAGAAGCCCAATTAAAAAAGGAGCTATAAATAATACTTGGTTCACCACCCTGTTGTTTTTTCTTTAGAATTTAATGTTGTGGTTTAATATATAGTTTCAAATCAAAGGCATGAAAAATAGAAAAAATATTAACTTAAAGTTTAGGTTAATTCTTTCTTCTTTTTTTTTTTTTTTTTTTTTTTTTTTTTTTTTTTTTAAATCAAGACTTTTGAAAATATTAGTTCATAAGATCTATTTAAATTTATTTCATTTTAAATTAAGGTTAGTTTAATATTTTCTTAAATTAGGATTTTTTTTAGAAAATATTAGTTTAGGTGAGTTTAACTCATTTTCTTAATTTCAGATTTTTTTAGGGAAAAATGTTATAATAAGATTAACTTAATCTTAGTATAAATAATAATATACTAGGTATCATTAATTTTAATACAAGCTCCATATTGGGCCCTGGTTCTTTCCTATTAGCACCCTCCTTTTGGGACCCAGTTCACAAAAGCAAATAATAATTACCAAGAGCACCCCATTTATGTTCTTGTTAGAATTTTATTTTATTTTAGTTATAGTTTCAAATTAAATCTAGTAAAAATAATGAAAAGCATGAGAAAATTCCCCAAAAATTAGAGTAGGTTATTAATTCAATTTAGAAATTTATGATATTTATATTTTCTGGATTTTATTTATTTTTGAATTAATTCTGAATTATTCTATTATTTAGCTTTATTGAATGTTTCCTTAATTGTGCAGAATTTTGTTTATTTTATTTAAATAACTTCCATTAATCTTTTTGAGCCATTCTTTTTTCTGTAATTAAAAGACCCCTAAGAGCTCTTAGAATATTTTTTATGGAATTTTTAGGAATTTTTATCTTAGGTTTTGGTAATAAAATCCTTAGGAAATAATAGTTAATTTCTAGCTGAAAATAATTAATTGTTAGGCATAAAAAAAATAAGTATTTTTAGAATCCCTCTTAGTATACTATTTTAGATAGTGTTAGGATCATACAATTTAATTTTTATAATTTTTCTAGGAGTTTTAGTATTTTTTAGAATATTAGTTTTTAAGCTTAGTTAGGCATAATTTCCATTAGTTTAGGCCATTAAAAAATATAGTTCAATACATAAAAAATAATAACAATAGTCTAGATTAATTTTAGTCATAGAATCTAACATTAGCCTTAGGTTTAGTTTAATTTGTTTTAGGATGAACATTAAGTTTGGCTTAGATTTAATACTTAGGTGAATTTTCATTTCCATTAGAATATAGAATAAATAAATAGACTATTTTTTTAGTCGTGCCTTTAGGGCATTTTTAGAATTTTGTTCATTGTGCTTAACTTCATTTTTGATTATTTTTATTGTTACAACTTTAATAGGATTCCCCATTTGTTCTTAGAATCAACTTAACTTCATTAAGAAGTAAGTTGAATTCTAATAGTTTTAAGTTTCCTTAGGATTAGAATACCTCATTAACCATAGGACCTCTCTTGTAAATAAACAAATAAAATTAGGGTTGTGTCTTAGTCCCCTTAGTTTGGTCCTTTTTGCAACTTGAGTCTTTCTTTCTCACCTCATAAAGAAAAGCAATAAAACACTTAACAAAAACCGAGCAATCTTGTACGACACGAGACTTTGTTGCGGAGTGTTTATACACGTCCTGTTTCGGGGCGAGGTATAAATTCTCACCGCGATGGATAGGTCTTAGTACAAGACCGTTCACAAACAAATTCAAAACACTTCTTTTAAAAGACAAAAACAAATAACAAGCGACTATCCTGCGGGAACTTCTTTTCTCATCTCATTCACTCACAACGCGAACTCGCGACGACTTGTCACACATGCAAGACGGTAAACGCACTCGTACCAGACGAGCCTGCAACACCTGAGCATAGACATACGCAGTTCCAGCTGTAAAAAAAACACAAACAAATAGTTCCCGCCTAGGTTAGGCGAACTACGTCGACTCTGATCCTCATTATCCCGATGAGGTACGTAGGCAGCGGGGTAGGGCCCGTTCGAGCACATTCTTTATTTTCCCTACATTTCCCCCTTTCTTTCCATTTTCTTATTTCAGTTCTTTTCTTATTTCCATTCCATTTCCAGTCAGCAGTTTTATTCAGCAGCTTTATTTTCTCACCCTTTGAAACAAGTAAACAAGCGTGGATCCCGTCGGGTACGACGGACGATCTGGGGTGCTAATACCTTCCCAGGTCGTAACCGACTCCCGAACTCAGATCTTTGGTTCGCAAGGCCTCGTCCTTTTCCTTCTTCCTTAGGTTTGTGCAACATTACCTTTCCCACTCCTTTGGGATAAAAATGTCTGGCTGGCGACTCTAACCTTTCCGCGCCACTTTCGCGTTTGTACTAGGATGAAAATCCCGGGAGCGACACACGCGGGCCAAAATATCAATGGCACGCAGGCCAGACAATCATTCTTCATCAGGAGGTAAGACCTTCCCGTCCTCCACACGGTGCAAGGGGCCTCCGCAACCTTCTTTTTCAGCCACTCATTCTCGCCCTCAAGCTCCTCCATTGAGTTCCGAAGTTCGGTGACCTCTTTCATAAGCTCGAGCTTACTATCGTAATGGCATTTGGCCTGAAACAAGTCGTTCTCTAGCTTATGATTCTCGGCATCCACCTTCTCGATCCTATCTTTGGCCGCCTGAAGGTCCTTGCGGGGAACAAGGTCAGCATCATTAAAGGCAAGGTCAGCCTCCAAAATCCGGATCATCCCTACAACATCTTGGCAAAGCTCAACCCTCAAGTTTGTAGGGTCTGTGGCGAGGATGACAGCGGCGTCAAGATCAGGAACCTGAACGGATGACCCCTTGTCGAACAGAGTCATATGTGTAACACAGGGTGGAAAGTCAAAGGAGCTTGGGGTCGCAACTTTGGTCTTTGGAGGAGGAGAGGGATCCTCGGTCCTTTGTCTTTTTCCCAGTGGAGACCCGGTCACAGGAGTACCTCCCGGGGTGGAGCTTCCCGAAGCCACAAAGTTGTCCAAGGTGTTCTGGTCCTTGACAACATTGACCCAACTCTTAGCAGTACCCTTCTTGACATTACCCTTGCTTGATTTCACCAAGCGATCTCTGGTTTCGGCCATTTGTGCTGCAAAAACAACACGAATATATTAGATAATGAACATATCCACGATGCAAAAAGTCGGATTGTAAAATGTAAATCTACCTAAGAGCCGCATCGCTGCCTCCTTGTTTGGGAAAATGAGCAGTGATTTTACATTAATTAATCTAGTTATCGTGGTCGGCGTCCCGTCATGACGAATGAGGGCTTTCCCTTCTTGACATTACCCTTGCTTGATTTCACCAAGCGATCTCTGGTTTCGGCCATTTGTGCTGCAAAAACAACACGAATATATTAGATAACGAACATATCCACGATGAAAAAAGTCAGATTGTAAAATGTAAATCTACCTAAGAGCCGCATCGCTGCCTCCTTGTTTGGGCAAATGAGCAGTGGTTTTACATTAATTAATCTATTTATCGTGGCCGGCGTCCCGTCATGACGAATGAGGGCTTTCCCGTCAGAATCCACTAGTTTCGTAGGACGAAAGCTGGCGGCATAGTTGAATAAGGTATTGTAGGCCGCAGTATCATCGGTGCTCAGCTCCCCAGGCTTGGTGATATAATACTCGCTGGAGTGTTGGAAATGTACATTCACTCACTCCAAAGGTAAGTGGGCCACCATCTTCTCCTCGTTACTAATCATCTCCCGTCCGTACAACGAGTCCTTGGCGGCCTGTGAGCAAGGATGGATCACATAGAAACGGTACTTGAAATCTCGTATAGAGTCCTGGTAGGCTTTAAAGAGTCTGCTGGCCTGCTTCAACGACACCTAGTTGTGTCGACCATCCTGGGACTTCCTCTGCAGGTGGAAGATCCGGAAGAAAAGACTGATCGTCGCCCCGATCTCCAGGTAACGGCACACCAGCTCGAAAGCTCTGATAAAGGCCAGAGCGTTAGGGTGGATTTGTGCGGGCGCCAGCACGAGATGTGTGAAAACCGCCTGCTGGAAGTCAGTGAAGGGCAGGCGGTTCCCATCCTCACGAAATGTGAACTCGTACATGGGGAACATGCGAGTAGGGAAGCGGGAGAATATCCTCTATGTAGGCTTAGGGGGCAAAGCTCTCCAGTTAGCAGCTTCCCCTTTCTTCTTCCTCTCGATTCGGCTCCACGAGTCCGAAGAGTCGATCACAAACTGAGAGGCTGTTTCGAGCGGCTCATCCAGTATCCATAAGCGATCTTGGGCGGGGACATCCGTATTATCAGGGGCAGGGGTTTCCTTGACTTCGCAAGCATTCTTCTGACTACATTCACCTGAAAAGCAGAGGAGACATAGTGAATTCAACGAGCTCAAATCCACCATTCCACCGCAAATCAAGTGAAAGGGCTTCGGAAAATCCCGAGAAATTTCCCCCAGGTTAACCCTTTAGTCAAGAAAAATGTTGCGAGGATCAACTCGCTGTGTCGAGCTAATCCTCCACAATCTTCAGACTAGTGTTTGCAGGGATAAACCCCTCTTCAAACCTATGCTCAAACGATTAACATTAAACTATTGCTACCCAGATCTGATTTGGATCTAACCCTAGCCTACTTGCAAAATCTGGAAATCTATGAACATTCATGTGCCTATGAAGAACATTCAAACATTCATGATGAACATTCATCAAAATTTCCAGAAGTTCATCAGAATATCTAGAAAACCATGGATATCTCATGAACTTCATAGGAAGAAGATGGATGTTCATTATCCAAGCCCAGAAAGTAAAAAAAGAAGATGAATGTTCACCTGTATCCATGGCAGTTACTGGGAAGAAGACGATGGCTCCGACGAAAGCTCCGACGAGGAAAGTTGCAGACTAGATTCACGTGAGAGGAAGCGATCGAAAGAAATGGACAAATGAATGTTTTCTCCCCTTTTATAATGTCCTAAAACACACATGGGGAAACATAAAGGTCATTGTAATTATTTCCTAAGGGCTATCCCTAAAGGTCATAAATGCATGACTACGCTTTATTATGCGTGTCATAAATACTTCAAACGCTTTATCTTCTCAAAAAAGAGAATCTTTTAGTCTATCTGAATTTCCCCCACGAAAAACTGTTCGACATAAAATTACATAGGAGTTTGCGACGTTTTCATTAAGCACATGACGACCACGACCTCAACACCTTAAGTCATTATTCTCTTCGGGCACAATGACTTGGGGGGCTCTTGTTCTGGATTGGCCTAACACATGTCATGTGCTTAATTGAGGCCCAATCTAGTATGTAACTGGGGACAAGCTCACTGTGCGATCCGTAAGGATATGACCGTTATAGAAATAGAACCGTTAGCATATAGGTGTTGGGGACTTCCCCTTACGTGCCAAAACACCTTCCTCGCGACCAACTGCCCAATGAATTACTGAGGCGGTTACACCTAGTCAAAGTATACACGCTAGTAGCGTGCGGGCATATTCCCCTATAAAACTCTCCATCTTTGGAGAGTCAGGTATTCACTTTCTACCCCCTTTTTCTACTTACGCTTTAGTTGTCATTCTGAAACTGACTTGAGCGTCGAAGTACCTTGCAGGTACCCCACCATCTTTTCCCATCAACATACCACAGTCCCAACTGAAGGCCACAAAGACCTGTCCGGATTCTTTCTGTACACTCTCTAACTTTTAATATAAGAATCACACAAACCCAATATGTTTAAAAGTATTTTTCAATCTCTTTAAATATATCTAAAGGTCTTCGAGTATTTAAGATTAAATCCTAAGAATATCTCCCTTTTCTTATCTAAATTTCTCTCAATGACTCTTACATGCCTCTCGCATGCCTTTTGTACATCACTTGTATGTCACTCATACCAAGAAAAGGATTTAAAAGATATTTTAAAGATGTCAGGAGGGGAACCATGTGTTTCACATAATCGTTGGAATGCACTGTGTTTTATGTAATTGCAGAAACACCTTGTATTTCTCTCAAACACAATGCATTATCGTGAAAAAAAACTGAGGTTTTCAAGACAACTTCCACCTGATAATGTAGAAGGAATTAAATGGAATGGAAATGGTAATGGCGTTTAGGGGATTTGTTTTAATTAATAGATGGATACTTAGACCAAAAAATAGTAGTAACTAAACGTTAGGAGCCATACTTTCAAAGTTTTTAATTTCTTTTTTCTTAACCTTGGTGCTGAAATTGTCTAATCCTTTGAGATTGGATGATTATAGGCCTATTTTTCTTGTTGGTTGTGTTTACAAATCTCTTTCCAAACTTTTGGAGGCTAGGTTAAAAGTGATGTTGAATTCGGTTATCTCTTGTTCTCAAAGTGCTTTTGTTCCGGGGAGACAAAGTGCTTTTGAAAAAGCTTATGACAAGGTTAGTTGGAATTTTCTTAGATTTATGTTAAGAAAATTGGGTTTTGGTGATGTTTGGTTTAGGTGGATGGAAGCTTTAGTCTTTAATAGTAAGATGTCGATTTTGGTAAATGGTAGTCCAACAAAGTAGTTTGTGGTGGAGAGAGGTTTGAGGCAAGGAGACCTTCTTTCTCCATTCCTTTTTGTTATTGTAGCGGAGGGTTTGGTTAGTAAATCGGTGGAGAATGGTGAATTTATGGGTTTTAATATTAAAGGTAATTATTTTGTTGATATCCTCCAATTTGCGGACGATATTTTATTGTTTGGGGAAGGAAGTTGGAATCATATTTGGGCCTTAAAAGTGGTGTTGAGAGGTTCTGAATTGATTTCCGGCTTGGGTATTAACTTCCATAAAAGTAAACTTATTAGAATTAATATCCGTCCTCGTTTTATGGAGTTGGCTTATTGTTTTCTTTCTTGTAGAAGAGAGGAAAGTAAGTTTGTTTTTCTTGGCATCCCTATTGGTTATCCTCGAAATTCCATGTCTTTATGGTCAAGTATGGTGGCTAAACTTAGAAAAAGACTTTTGTATTGGAATAATAGGTTTCTAAGTTTTGGGGAAAGACTTACTTTGTTGAAGACGATTTTATCTAGTTTGTCTATTTTTATGCTCTCTTTTTACAAAGCCCCGGTAAAAGTGGTTTAAGAGATAGATAGAATTCAAAGTACTTTTTTATGGGGAGACAAGGAGGATAATATGAAAATTCATTGGGTGAGTTGGAAGGATGTATGTCTTCCGGTTGAAAAGGGGGTCTTGGTTTGAAAAGGGTGGAAGATTTTAATTTGGCTCTTCTTAATAAATGGAGATGGAGGATTATGAAGGAGTCAAAAGCTTTGTGGTATAAAGTTCTTAAGGCTAGATATGGTGATATTAATATGAAGATGATGGTGTTCGGTAAGTCTCCTTTAAATTCTCCTCTTTGTTCTTTTTGGTGGAAGGATGTGTGTCATTTGGATAAAGGTTTTCCGAAAAATTTATTTGCTTCGAATTGTCGTGTTTCTATTGGTAATGGATTTTCTTCTTCTTTTTTGCATTCTTGTTGGTGTGGGGATTTGAGTCTTAAGGAGAAATTTCCCTATATTTTTTAGTTTTCTTGTTTGAAGGAGGTTTCGGTGGCTTGTATGGGTGGGTGGCACGGTGATTCTTGGAGGTGAGGAGATTTTGGGGTTGCCGGGAATTATTCGAGGATGGTTTTGAGCGATATTTCTCGGCTCCGGGCAGAATTGGCGCCTCACTCTCCGAAGGCTTCTGGGGACAATTCGGTTAATTGGGTGGGTAATTCGAATGAGGGTTTTCCGGTGAAAAATTACTATGATATTATTAGTAATTACCGCATTCCGTTTGGTCCATGCAATCTTTTTGATGATGTTTTTTCTCTTGTTTGGAAAGTGAAGGTTCCTTATAAGATTAAAACGTTCGGGTGACAGTGTTTTCTTCGTCGTATACCTACAAAGGAAGCTCTTCTCTTTAGGGGTGGCGTTTTTTCGGAAGAAGAATTAATGTGTTCTTTTTGCCGGAATCATATTGAATCTATAAACCATTTTTTATTAAATTGTGTGGTGGCAAAGTTGGTTTGGAAGGAAGTGATGGTTTGGTTCGGCTTTGTGGATTATGAGGCTAGATCTATTAAGGAGAGTTTTTTGAAGTGATTTTTGTTTTGTAAGAACCGTAGAGTGAAGAAGGGGAAGAAATGTTTAATTTGGTTGGCTACGGTTTGATATTTATGGTCTAAGAGGAATGATATTATTTTTAGGAACGAAATGTGGAATATAATAGATATTGTGTGGAATATTAAGGCTTTGCTTTGGAGATGAGCTTTCATCGGGAAAATTACTCGGACCAATTTTACCTTTTACGATTTTAGCAAGTTTTCATTGTTATTTTTATCCTAAGGCTTAATTGGATTGTAATTTTTCTTTTTTGTCGAGTTTGATCTCGTTCGCTTTTTTTCTTGTAAGCAGGTTCGAGAACCTTTTGTTCTCGTTTTATATCATCTTACTTATTGGAGAAAAAAAACATTCATGTGATAATTTTTGCTTTATTTTTTGTCAAAAAAAATTATCCCAAGTTATAAATAATTTTACAATTTCAGTGTAACTAATAATTTTTCTTTCCAAGGTAATCTCTAGTATTTTTTATAACTATTCTTTATGTCAACTACTTTAATTTCTCATTTAATTCCGGTAGTAAATATTAATATAATTTTATTATTAATAATTTTATAAATATTTAATAAAAAATATAACAATACACCAAAAATACTTTAATACAATATTTTTTTCTTTTCTTTTTAAAATTTTTTAATTAGTGAATTGAACTTGAGACAAAAGAGAAACAGATAAGAAGCCTTAGTCAAACAAACATTAAAAAAAGAAACTGTATTTTAATATTACTACATTAAAACACTTTAAAGAACTGTAGTTTGAACAAGACAGTTATTCATTTGACTGATTGGTTCTTTCTTTGACTAAAACTGCCACTTTCCCCACAAAACCAAACATACATAAAAATTCAAACCCTCTCATTCTTCCACAAAATAAGCAAAAATGTGAAAGAAAGGAAGAATAAAAAAGCTGTTATTATTATTTCTACTAAACCTAACTTAATCACAACAACTACTACTAGTAACTAAGAAGATGATGAAGCTTCAAATTTGTAGTACTTATCAACAGCAACAGAAACATCCCAAGTACAACTTAGTCCTTTTGGAATTGTCACAAGATCTCCAGCACCAAACTCTACATACTCTGATGACCCTTTTGTGTATGCTTTAACTTTTCCTTTCAGCAAATAGCATGTTTCCTCTGCATCAAACTTTAACTGGTATTTCCCTGGTGAACACCCCCATCTTTTTTATGCACACCCCCCAAGAAAGAAACATCAAAAACTATATTATTATGAACTTGAATTAATAAAAAAAATATTAGAGAGAAAATATGTACATACTTGGGCCAACACTTGATGTTGAGTTCAGCTAAGGTTGATTCTGAAGGATTGCTTTGAATGGTGATTTGAAGATTTGATTTGGAATCTGAAGCCATGGGTAGGGTGTGAATAGGAAGAAGAGAGTGTTTATGATATGTTTTTTTGGTTACAACAAAAACTGTGAAATTTTATAGAGAAATAAAAAAGGAGGAATCTTTGTTGTGCAGTGTTAGAATAGGATAAGAGAGGTTGGGGAGTATCTGTTATTTAAGAAACAACCTATCACATCATGACCAATATGAAACACTGATTTTTTTTCAACAAAATCATTTAATGCTTTCTTCAGCTCGTGGGGAATAAGGATATGTTATGGGAAGAATTGGATTCTATTCTAAATATATAAAAACGAATATATAAATAATCAGTTTAATAAACAAGGTTTTTCAAAACTTACTAGTTTTATAATATTTATGATAAAGCAGTTTGTTTTTAATACTATGGACCTAAATCCAGGATAGTAACCATAAGTGGAAATAAGCTGAACCAAATTAAGTTTTTTTAAATTTAAGTTAAATTTGTCAAAAAAACTGAAATTAAGTTTGATCTATAATTTATTATAGATTTATTTTTAGATCTGAGTCTGATTTTTTTTAAGATATAGTTAACTTATTAACATATATAACAGCTTATTATTTTAGACAAATATAAATAAACGATTGAAATAATATTTAGATAGACTAATAAACTAAAAAATTAATAAGACTAAAAATTTGTTTGTATTAACTTACCTATTAGCATAAATTTATTTATATTATTTAATTCAAAATATAAAATATAACATAATAATAATAATAGATTATTTATATTTATTTAAATAGGCCGTTAGACTTAGAAAATATTATTCATGGTCTGAGACGCAGTTTTTTTTTAACTTAATAGACTTATAAAAACATTTAAATCTTTTCTATTTAAGAAAAATTTGGTCTGGTCTGAGCCTATATAGGCTATCTTATAAGTCTTTGTTATCGGTCTGACATATTTCTATTCCTAATCGTAAGTCATTAGATATAACGATGGTAATAGATACGGGTATTAATCTCACGTTATTCGTTATATTAGATAAATAGGATATTTATATTGGTATATATTATTGAATATTTAAAGATTTTGAAATATCCGTAGCTATTTATATGTATTTTATAAATATTATTATTAAATTATTTTTTAAATAAAAACAGTAATTAATTAAATTTTTACTCTGTTAATACATATATATTTGAAAATTTTAATACAATAATAATGATAACAGAATAAATCAAATTCATTTTATTCTTCTTCTACCATATAATTATATTAAATTCAATAAAATAATAATAAAAATAATAGATTTATATTTAACAAAATAATAATAATAATAATAATAATAATAATAATAATAATTTTAAATTAAAAAAAAAACAATTAAGTAATTTTGACAATTATTATCGGATATAGATAATAATAGAAATATATGTATTATTAAATCTGTATTCATACTTACGAATATATAATGAAATATCCATTAATTTTATTCATAAATATTCAATAACTCATCAAACGCATATCCATGACAAATTTTAAATATATAATCAAATATCGGTTAATTTTATTTGTAAATATTCAATAAAAACTTATATTCGTAACGAATTTTAGTTACAGATATCTACAAATATGTTTTCGTTTTGTCATTTTTTAATTATATTAAATTTTAATTACTCAAATTCAATGATAAACAAACGAATAAAATATATAATAACTTAATGATAAAAATGAATGAAGTTTTATGCAAAAACAAAAACTGACAAATAATAAATGTCAAAAACCATCAATGTTGACCATCGGTTACTTATCTCCCCATTTAAAAATAGTTTTAAAAATGCATAATTAGTCTCGAAGTCCCATAACTTAATTATTGGTTTCGCTTTAGTCCCGTAACAAAAAATCATTTCAAAATAGTCTCATAATATTTGTTCTGTCAACACAATAAATCCTTTTTGTTAGTTCCAGACTACATCCGTTAGTTTTAGCCACGTCTGATTGCCAGCAAAGTGCCATGTCATAAAATGAGATAACGTAGGTGTTTATAGCGTGTGGTGTGTGCCTCGCTTCATGCTTGTTATCCATTGTTAGGGTTTAACTGAAGCTTGCATTTTCTTCAAGACAACTTCCTAAATCTTCAACCTTCTTCTTTCATTTACATTTTTCTTTCATTTTCCTTCTTCTTTCGTTTTCCTTCGTGTTTGCCATGTCTAAATTTTCAAGCTCTGATTCAGTCGAAACATCTGGCTCGGTAATTCGCAGAAACAAGTGCAAGGTATGCTTTTGCCAAGATATTTGTGTGTTGCGTACTGTAGGTGACATGAATAGTGTGAATTTTGGAAAAAAGTTCTGGGGATGCAGAAATTTCAGAAATAATGAGAACAAAGGATGCAATTTCTTCAAGTGGTTCGACGACGACATTATCGATGAAAGAGATTTGAAGATCCAGAGGCAAAAGAAGAAGATATACAAGTTGAAGGTGGAGATAATGAACATTAGGGGATGGTTGAAATTGTGTGTAATTTTAGGGATAATTAGTCTATTGTGTAATGTCATCTTTGTAACAATTTTGTTTTAGGTTGGTTAGGGTTTGAACTAGTTGAAATGTATCAGTTTTGTACAAGTGTGTTCAATGAAGTTTATCAGTTTTTGGCATTAGTTGAATTGTGTAAATTTGATGGGTGCTGCATAATGTTTAGTTTAATGTTTAGTCTAACGTTTAGTCAAATTGTTTAGTCTAATTTGATGGTGTAATATGCATAATGTTTAGTTGAATTGTATTAGTTGAATTATATTAGTTGAATTGTGTAAATTTGTCATATTAGTTTGATTTACAAGTTTAATTATCAATGAAACCAAAATTATTTGTAACCAAAATTTTGCATAATGTTTAGTTTGATTTATAGAATTATGCATTAGTGTTAAAGAAATAGAAGCAACAAAATTATTTGTAACCAAAGTAGCAAATCAACAACAAAAGAGACTTTATAACCAAAGAGGCTTTTTGTAACCAAAGTAGCAGCAAGTACAAGATTAATTAACAGATATAGCAGCAAGTACAATTACATAACCAAAAGTGGCATTATATGCCCAAGTACAATTACATAACCAAAAGTGGCATTATATGCCCAAGTACAAATACTCCAGTAGATATATTACACTAAAATAAACATAAAATCTAGGGTTGGCTAGAAGTAGGATTGAGTCCCCTTTGAAGTCTTTTCCTCTTTTTGGATCCATGTGGTGCTGGTTGTGTAGAGGCAGTTGGAGTAGGATCCATAGGTGGTGATGGTGGAGCAGTTGGTGTATGATCAACAGGTTGTGTTGATGCAGCAGTTGGAGTAGCCTCAGCATTTGTTGTAGCATTTGTTGTTGGAAGCTTGGAGGTTTCTTTGTTATGACCATCCTTATGGCACTTGCTGCACTTAATACCAAACTTTGCCCTTTTAAGTTGAGTAGCACTCCTTACTTGTTCATCAACCTCTCTGTTTATTTTCTTCTTTGGCCTACCAGGCTACCTTTTGATAGGGGTGGTTGTAGGTCAACTGCATCTGTCTTGGTCCAAAGTGATTGTCCATTGACTGGATAAATCACTGGTGCATAACAAGCCTCATAACACTCTTTTTTGTAGTAATCAGGCACAAATTCATCTACTTCTAACCTTTGATCCTTCATACATGTTATGGCATGACAACAGGGTAATCCAGTCAACATCCATCTTCTACAAGAGCACTCCTTCTTTGACAGATGGACATAATACTTTTCTTCAATTAGATATGTATGCCTTACCTCATATTCTACTTCTCATGCACGCCTAATACCAATACAGACAGGTTAACACGATGTATACCTAACAATCTACTTATCAGCTCATAACCATAATCATGGAGTCTTGTATATTTCTCCCTAAATGAACCATCAATAATGTCAATAGCAATTGACATAAAATTAGGGGTGTATATGAATTGTGTTGGATCAAATTTAGTTTAATTTGTTATCCAACTCATTCAAATTTTAATATGTTAGATTCATCGTTAAATTTGCAATTTGATTATCAAAATTGATCTCAATTTATCCGTTCATTTATAGTTTGAATTTAATTGGTTTCACGGGTCATATTTCAAATAAAAAAATATTTTTATAATTCTTTTTTGTTGGTTTAAAAAAATGTAACACAACTCAATATAATCATATTCATTTATAACACTGAAATTCAATACAAAATATCATATAATATTTTATAAAATTCATCAACATGACATAACATTTGATAATAGTATAAAATTCAACAAGACACATTATTTCCTTAAAATATATAAGTTTGACAATACAAAAGAAAATAAGAAACAACATTATCTACCATCAACACTTCAAAAATGAATTGCATTAACAGACTAATATGTCTTTTCCATTTCAAACTTTTACACTAGCAAAATGACTCAATGGTAATCAACTAAATGTCTTATTAAATCTGATTCAAGACTCTCTTCTCTTGCCAAATGCCATTCATCCATTGGTTGCCTCAAACAAACATATTTCCCCATTCTCTCTCATTTTCTCTTACTCTTTCCCGTTTTCTCTCACTTTCTCATCCCTCATTCTCTTTAGTTTTCTCTTTTCCTCTCTCTTCTTGAAACCCTATCGTTCCCAAACTCCTCTCTCTCTCTCTCTCTCTCTCTCTCTCTCTCTCTCTCTCTTGTTGGAACAAGATCAAACTTATTCAAGGTGAATCGATGGTGGAAGTTATTATTTTGGTGGTAGAAAGGTTAATTGAGGAAGATGATGAAAATAGATAAATAAGAAAAACTTAGATGAGAATATTGAATGGCATTATCTAAAGGCATTAATCTCAAGTATTACAATTAAGGTCTATTTATAGTGTACAAACCACTAAACAAACAAACAGACTAAACAAAGCATCCAAAAACTGCCTAATAAAACAAAATTGTTTTTCTGTTTTGGCTTTAGGAAATTGCTATTTCTGCAGCAAACAAAAAACCTTCCAACATAGCTTCTCAAATAAGCTATTCTCCAAAAACACTTCAAAAGCCAATTACACTGCATTTGACTTATTCTAATCATCTAACATGCCACCTTAAGTCAAATATGCTCAATGTTCTTCATGCCCAACCTCACCACGAGTCGCTTGAAAACATCATTCGTAAACCATTTTATTAACAAGTCTACGACTTGTTCTTCACTTCTGCAATAGCTCAAACGTAACTGTCCAGAACTCACTAAATCTCTCGAGTAATGGAATCTCATCTCAATGTGTTTTCTCCTTCCATGTGTTATGGGATTCTTAGCAAGATTGATGGCTGAAACGTTGTCCACCAATAACAAAATACCTTCTCTCGTGTTGTTGTCCGGCTCACGCAGTAAGTTCACAAGCCACACAACTTGGCATGCACACAATGATGCTGCAATGTACTCCGCCTTGCAAGAAGAGAGAGCAACCACTGGCTCAATTTTATAACACAAATAGATTGGTGCTCCGCTGAACATAAAGACATAACCAGCCATAGACTTTCGATCATCTTTATCTTTGCACCAATTGGAGTCGGTGTATCCAAGTAAATTTCACCTTTTGCCCGTGTCACTTGCCAGAAACAAAATTCCACAACCAAGAGTACCTTTCACATAATGAAGGATCCTCTTAACTGCTTCCAAGTGTGATACCTTTGGCGTCTCCATGAACCTACTAGCAATACCGACACTAAATGCTAAATATCACCACACATTACACAAATAACGCAATGATCCAATCAATCTCCAGTATTGAGTCGGATCCACATCTTTCTCTTCCTCGCTTTTGGATAGTTGAGATCGTGCCTCGGCTGAAGTTATGGTAGCATTACCATGCTCTATATCACACCTCTTTAAGATCTCCAAAGCATACCTACTTTGATGCATAAACAACCCCAATTTTGTCTTTTGGAACTTTATGCCTAAGAAGTACTTCACATACCCAAGGTCACTCATTTCAAACTCCTTCATAAGCTCTTCTTTGAAGCTTGAAATGTAATTTTTCACAACTTCCAGTAATCAACAAATTGTCCACATATAGACAAAGTATGATTACTCCTTCGCTTGCACCTGATTTCACATAAACACCATGCTCGGACACACACTTTTTGAAACCAATGTTGTTAAGAAAACCATTTATGTGTTTGTTCCAAGCTCTTGGAGCTTGTTTCAAACCATAGAGTTCCTTCCTCAACTTGTAGACTCTTGCCTCTTGATTTTGAACAACAAAACCAGGGGGTTGCACAACATACACCTCCTCATCCAATGGACCATTCAAAAATGCTGATTTGACGTCCATTTGATATAACGGCCAGCTATTGTTAGTTGATATCCCAACAACTAACCAGATGGTTTCATGTCGAGCAACCGGAGCAAATACCTCATCAAATTCCATGCTTTCCTTTTGAAAAAATCCATTTGCAACTAATCGAGCCTCATGCTTGATTATCTCACCTTTCAGATTCACTTTCACTTTGAAGACCCATTTCACACCAGTTTCCTTTTTACCTTTCAGTAAGTCAACCAACATCCAAGTATTGTTTTTCTCAATCGATTCAAGCTCTTCCTTCATTGTATTCATCCATTTTGGATCGCTTAATGCCTCCTCCGTATCTACCGATTCAGATTCGGCCATTAAAGCGAAATGAATGAGATCACCATCGTTATTGATATCACTATCACAAAATACCTCACAATCTCAGAGTCTTTGAGGCATACCTCTCTTCTCCGTTGGTCGTCTACTCGATTCACCATTCTTCGTTGCGAATGGTTGTTATCCAGCATCATTAACAGGCTGAAAATTCAAATTTCCTCCCAGGAAATTGATTTCCCCATGTGGTGAATCGATTTTTGGGCCTGCATTTTGAATCTCAACAGCTTTAGGAAATAAAATTTCGGGCTGGAAATTGATTTCCCCTTTCTGGGAATCAATTTCCTGGACTGGTATAGAAAACATTCTGCTATTAAAAGTCTGAAGTTCGTCCACGATCACGTCTCGACTAATCACAATATTCTTGCTACTCATATCAAACAACTTATAGCCTCCGGTAGGATGATAACCAACAAGCAACATTTTTTCACACTTGTCATCTAAAATCTTTCGAAGATGACCCGAAATATGTCGAAACGCTACTGAACCGAAAACACGCAAATGACTCAAACTCGGTTGAATTTGGACCATACCTCTTCTGGAGTAACCTTTTCAAGCTTCTTTGTAGGACACCTATTCAGCAAATAGGCGGCAGTAGAAACGCACCATGTTCATAATCTTCTGATTTTTCCTCTCGGCAACACCATTTTATTGAGGTATATAAGGTGGTACAACCTCGCGCACTATACCATCGTCATCAAAATAACTCATAAATTCACCCGAAGTAAATTTGTCTCCACCGTCGGTTTTGAGAATTTTGAGTTTGTGACCTCTTTGTCGCTCAACCATGGATTTGAACCATTTGAACACTTCAAACACCTCATCCTTCCTCCTAATGAGATAAATCCATATCTTCCTACTAAAATCATCAATAAACATGACGAAGTATCGGTTGCCTCCATACGAATTGACTTGCATTGGTCTGCATACATCGGAATACACCACCTAAAGGTGATGCTTGGTCCTATGACCAGCATCCTTGCTGAAATTACACTTGTGTTGTTTCCCTTGCACACACTCATCACATATTTCAGCTGGAATATTAATTCGTGGCAGCGCGAACACCATACTGTGCCTATGTAACGCGTCGAGGTCTCGAAAGTTGAGATGATCGAGACGGTAGTGCCATAACCATTCTTCACAACTGGAAGCAATAGCTAAGCACCTATGATCCATAACTTTCAACTCAATCTTGAAAGTTCTATTGGAAACCATAGGAGCCTTAAGGATCAAAACACCATTTTTGGTCCAAAACGCGCAAAACCTTGTTTTCCATGCGAATAGTGTAATTCCTTTCAAGAAATTGGCCAATACTTAAGAGATTACATTTGATTCTAGGAATATACAATACATCTTTGATCAAGGAATAACCATCATCCCTTCTCATGATCAAAACAACACCGACACCGTCGGCCGCTAAATTTGTGTTATCCGCGAATCTCCCTCTACTTCATGTGGCTTGATTGATCTTCTTGAACCAATCCTTTCTACCCATCATATGAGACGAAAAACCAGAATCCAAGTACCACTCATCACTACCTTGAACTCCATCTCGAACCGCTACCAATGTGTTTTTCTCCGAACGTGTTTTCTGCACTTTTTCAATACTGCAGTAGTTGCTCTCCAGCAACTTTCTATTTTTGTCCATGCCATTATTCTCATCCGTAATCATCACAAGAAGCATATTTTCATCATCCATTTCTTGCCTAGCTACCTTAGCCTCATCCGCATCATTTTCCTTGCGTTTTGAGCGACATTCTCTCAAAAAAGGCCCAAACCTTTGACAATTATAACACTTCATGGAACGTTTGTCGAGTGGTTTGTAGGCGCTTTGATTACCCTCTTTGGAGATTCCTTCACCCTTTATCCCCTTTGAATTTTGTGGATATTTTCCACCAAAATTCTAGAAATTCTTCTTACTTCTAGAAGACCATTTCCCTTTCGATCTCTTGTTCTTTTCATTTAAACGAGCTTGCAAAGCCACTTCCGCTTTCGCCTTATCATTTCCTCTTTCATCCATACTTTGTTCATGAGCTTCCAATGAGCTTTGAAGCTCATATTTAGTCATAGTCTTGAGGTCCTTCGATTCTTCAATCTCAACCACAATGTTATTGAATCTAGGTGTTAAAGAATGCAACACTTTCGATACAACATTCTGCTCTGAAACAGGTTCACCGCAAGACTTCATTTAATTCACCAAACGCGTAAAATACGTCACATAATCATTGATTGTTTCCTTTTCTTCCATTTGAAGTAACTCGAATTGACATTTGTGAGTTTGTAACCTCACAACCTTCGCTTTGTCTGCCCCTGCATAAGCCTTCTCAAGAATCCCCCATACTTGCTTTGCCGAGGCACAATCACCGACTTTCTCAAAGTTGTCACTATCAATGCAAGAATGTATCAAGAAGAGAGCTTTGTAGTCTTTATTCTTCTCTTCTTTGTGAGTAGCTTGCTGGGCTGCAGTAGCCTCTTCAACAAGAGGAGTAACACCGATGGTAATCATAAAACACCCTTTTTACACACAACAAAAGTAATCATGTTATTTAATAAAAATTAGAGTTCTACAAAAAGGGTATCACATTTACTTCCAAAACATCATAATAACAATAGATATATGTCTTGTTCCGTTAACACGGATTGTAACTTCCATTCATAAATAACGCAATGTTTCAAATTACGCAACGGATCCAAAATTAAACTCGTTTAATATTCCTTTTTAAAAGAAGCATACATCTAAGGTCAAGCATATTCAAACAATAATTTAAATCCAACAAAAACAACCAAATAAAACAAACGTTCCCCAGTGTTACATGACTCAGAGCAGGACACCACCTAACTCTATACACAACGAGACACACTCCAAGCTACCTCTGAATTCTCCAAACTAAGCTTCAAAATCTGCAGGATGGCATAATAGACCATCACGAAAGACAGGCAGGGTGAGTAATCCAGATTCAATAAAAATAATACAAAGAATGAATTATAAGAAACATGCAATCATACAACATTTTCAACAATCACCTACATAGAATCATCAACAAGACATATCATCAAACAACAAATATGTTCATGTTATACCACATAGAATGAAATGCAACACCATAAATGCATGTGGTATCGTTTTCAACATGTGATGGACACTGGCCATCTACTCTCCATAAGAGAGAACAACATAATCAACAACACCTCAATCCACACAATGGGATTGAAGCTTAAATTCAACATAGGGAATGCCATGAATGCAAGATACACAAAACAACATCATCCTCATCTCTCATCAACACGTGTATCAACATTTATCATTTATCATCTACATAGTTATTTCATACTATCATTACATCGTGTCATCATTCCTACAACTTATTCATATTTATCTCATATCATCATTATTATTATTACATTTAGCATAAATAAGCATGTAATAATTTCCAGCAACAACCTAACAACATGGCACAACAAACAAGATATTAAAAGTCATCAAACAAACGAAAAACATTTTTTTTCTTCTAAAACTACAGATCTCGCTAGGCGAGAAAGCCATCTCACTAAGCGAGCGAGACACGGGTTTTGTTTTTCTAAAATTCTCATGTGCTTGCTAAGCGAGAAAGGCGATTTTTTGAGAAAAACCCTGGGATTTTTGCATATCACAGTCACTCTTAAACATCCCAAAAACCTCAAATAACAACAGTGTATTTATACTCAAATCATATCACAAAAACATCACAATATACCAACAATTACCCCAACCCTAATATTTTCCCTTCAAAACCCCTCTTTCTCACAAAACAATCATATACTATGATTATTGAATAAGAATTCTCCTCATACCTTGATTAGTGTAGCCTTCTCTTTCACTTTTGATCAAAGTTCCTCTTTGCCTCCTTGTTCTTCTTGTTCTCCAGAGCAACCTTCACCTTCACCCAAAACATGATTATGAGAACTTTTGGTTATATCCTCTATTCTCATAAAACTCTCGAATGACAACCTTGCCCCTTAGACCTCCAAACTATTTTATTTTATTTTCTTAATAATAATATTAAATAATTTCCAATATTATTATATCATTATCTTAAATAAAATAATTCTTTTATTTTCCACAAAATACCACTTATTTCCACTTATTCATAAATAATTACTCAATTAATTAAATTATGAAATTGGGATGTTACAACTCTCCCCCACTTTAGGAATTTTTGTCCTCGAAAATATTACCTGAAGCAAACAGAGTCGGATACGAATCCTTCATCTGATCTTCACGTTCCCAAGTCCAATTTTCACCTGCTGGTCCACCCCACAATACCTTTACTAAGGCAATCTCTTTCCCTCATAACCGTTTCATTTCTAGACCATCTATCCGCAATGGTAAAACTTCAATAGTCAGATTATCCCTCACCTGAATATCATCCATCTGAATCACATGCGATGGATCTCACACATACTTCCTCAACTGTGACACATGGAACACGTCATGCAAATCATGGTACATCTTCATAGTACCAGGATGAATACTCAATCGACTATGATTTCCTTCTTCTAAGATACTCTTCTTAATTTTCGGAACATCAGGAATACACACTCTATCCTGAAATCTCATCATACCGTTCTCATCAACTCGGAATTCACCTCCATTACCTTGGTTATTCAAGGTCAATTGATCAACCAACTTCAAGTAAGATTGTTGTCCTTCACGGATCCATTCCTAAATTTCATTGGTCAACTTCAACATTCCTAACTTTACACTCTCAGACGTAGCTTCACACAACAAACCCATATCTCGAAATTGTTCAATCATTTCAAGTTCCTTCACCATCAACATCGACATATGCAGTGTCTTTATACTCAAAGCATCTGCAACCATGTTTTCCTTACCAGGATGGTAATTCAAACATATATTTCAAACTCTTAGGATCATTGAACACCTCAAATTTCAAAACCAAATAGGTAATGTCTCCAAATCTTCAACACAAACACCACAACTGCTAACTCTAAGTCATGAGTAGGATAATTCCTTTCATGAACTCTCAATTGTCTTAAAGCATAAGCAACTACTTGACCATTTTGCATTAAAACTCCTCCAAGTCCCATCTTCGACGCATCACAATACACTATGAATGGGTCATTTGGATTCGGCAAAATCAACACCAGAACAGTTGTTAACTTCTTCTTTAACTCTATAAAACTCTTTTCACACGCAACATCCCACAAGTAAGCTTGGTTCTTTCGATTCAACTGAGTCAAAGGTAGAGCCAACTTCGAAAACCCTCGATGAACTTCCTGTAATAACCTGCTAAACCCAGAAAACTAATCTCAGTAGCAGACTTAGAAGTCTCCCACTGCAGCACTGCATCAATTTTCGATGGATCAACAACAATTCCACCACTAGAAATTACATGTCCAAGAAAACTCACTTCTTGTAACCAGAACTCACACTTCGACAGTTTACCATATAGCTTCTTTTCTCGCAACACTTGTAATACAATCCTCAAATCCTTTGCATGATCCTCTTCAGTCTTGGAATAAATCAGAATATAGTCGATAAAGACTACCACAAATTTATCCAAGTACTCATGGAAGATTCTATTCATATACTCCATGAACACACCAGGTGCATTGGATACATCGAACGACAACATCGTATACTCATAATGACCATACCTGGTTCTGAAAGTTGTCTTCAGAATATCATCAGACTTAACACGAATCTGATGGTAACCAGATCGTAAATAAATCTTGCTAAATACACAAGCTCCAACCAACTGATCCATTAAATCGTCGATTCTGGAAAGTGGATACTTATTCTTGATAGTAACCTTGTTCAACTATCGATAATCAACACACAACCTCAGGCTACCATCTTTCTTCTTAACCAACAACACTGGAGCACCCCACGGAGAAACACTAGGTCAAACAAACTTCTTCTCTAACAACTCTTCTAGTTGCTTCTTCAACTCACTCAACTCTACAACATACATCCGATACAGGGCCATAGACACATGACTAGTACCAGGTAATAAATCCATTGTAAACTCAACTTCACGCTCTGGGGGAAAGTCACTTATATCCTCCGGAAATACATCAAGAAACTCTTGAACAACCGACAAATCCATACTCGAAGTCTTCCATTCGATTTGCAACGTTGCAAACATTTGAGCTTCATCTTCTAATAATTCCTCTACTTGCTTAGCCGTCAAGAACAACAACTCACCATGATCACCAATTTCAGGAAACTCAACAGTCTTCTTATAACAATTGATATGCACAAAATTGAACTCTAACCAGTTCATTCCAAGAATAACATCAATTTGGTGTAAAGGCAAACACATCAGATCCATCAGGAAATCCTTCTCAAAATTATCAAAGGACACTTCAGACAAACAAGAGTAGTAGTAACAGAACCATTAACTTGCATCTCTATTGCCATACCACAATTCATACTAGACAACTTCAAACCCAACTTATTAGCACATTTAAGAGAAATAAAAGAATGTGTAATTCCAATATCAATAATAACAATCAACTCAACATTGTTAACAACACAAGTACCTCAGATTAGATTGTCCTTCTTGGGAGCCTCAGAACTAGTCAAAACAAACACTCTGCCATTGGTCTGAGCAGCAGTAGCAGTCTTCTTAGGCTTCTGGCATTGGGTGCTGATATGTCCCTGTTCACCGCAATTAAAGCAAGTTGGACCTTCATTCAGACAATCACCAACCCGATGACCTCTCTTGCCACATATATAGCATCACACCACTGGATTAGTGCAAACATATGACTTGTTACCAGATTCCACACACTTATGACACTTGGGAGGAATAGAAATTTCTCCCCCATTTGACTTTTCCCCCTCTAAACCCTTTTTCTTCCCCTTCTCAGCTGGAGTCACATAAGGTTTTCCTCTAAACTGACCTTTCTCTTTCTTCTCACTCGGCTGCTTGTAGTGATTAGATCGAGCTCGACTATCTTCATCATAGATACTACTCTTATCCACCAATTTAGCATATCTATGGATCTGCTGACATCCAATTCATTGCTTGATCTCTAGTCTCAACCCACTCTCAAACTTGAGACACTTTGATAACTCAGCATCAACACGGTTGTAGTGAGGATAATACTTCACCAACCTCTCAAACTTGGCAGCATACTCTACTACCGTCATACTTCCTTGTGTCAGCTCAAGGAATTCTACTTCCATCTTACCACGAGCATATTCTGGAAAATACTTCTCCAGAAACTCCCTCCTGAACACTGCCCAAGTCACTACAGTACCAATATCCTCTAAACGCTGACGCATATTATCCCACCAGTCTTCAGCCTCTTCAGACAATATATGTGTAAACATCCCAAATTTTCCCTCACTAATTTCACACCATGGCTTGTGAGCTTTCATGTTTGCATCAACATAGGCATACCATCTCACATTGCATATTTGCTTCACTGCATAGTTCAAGTTCATCTGCATCTAGGGTTGGTGGTATGAGCAATCCAAGGATCCATCTGAGCCACTCCAAAGGCCTCAAAGCATTCCAAGAGGGTCCATATGTATTCTATCATCATATTATGTCCCTCAAATATCAAAGAAGTCAAGAAATCACAAGAACTGGAAAAGCATGGAAGCAGAGCTAGGGTTTTCACTACACAGATGACCAAAATTAGGGTTTTGGTTTCAGAGGCCTCAACTCCAAATTTTTGGGCCATTTTTGTTTCTAGTGTTCTTAAGATGTTATAAAGATCATGTGTACCAAGTTTGATGAAGAAATTCATTGTGGAAGTCATCTGTTCACTAGGTAACTTCTTGAGCAAGTTAAGTTAAAATCAGGGCATCTGAGGCCCCCAACAATGGAACCCAAGGGGTATTTTCATCAAATTGAAGTTCTATGATCTTTATTTGATAATTGGAGTGCTTGGAAGTTCACAAAATTGAAAAAATTTGAGCTAATCCAAAAGTTGCCAAAAATGGAAATGACTTGTAATGGAAACTTTCCATTTTGGGAAAGTTCTTCAACCTCCTCTTTCTTAATCAAAAATGCTTCAAATGAAAAATTCTTGGTCATGAAAGTTGTAGATTAGGTCTTTCACTTTTCAAAAAGTACAAGAACATGTTCTAATTCATTATGGAACTCAAGTTATGATCTTTCAAAGTTGGCAAAAATCCTATAATGTTCACATTCATGCCAAAGAGGAGTTTTTGCAAAACCACTTGCCAAGCTATTTCTTGACCTCTAATGCATCTCTAAACATCATACCATCATAATGCAACTCATTTGGATCAGAATTGCCCAAGGAACCACACAATTTCATGCCTTGAACTTCAAGAAATTTCAAAGGGGCCAAGACTTCCCAAAATTGCAAAATGGTATAATCTTTCCATCCACTTGTGCCAGCTCACAAAATCTGTTTCCATGGTCCTACTTGAACTCAGCTGAGACCAGACACCCTTCAAAACCAGACCTGCCCTGACCCATAGCTCAAGTACAACCAAACTTGACTTTTTGCAAATGAAGCCATACCAATCAGCATAGCCCACAACAACTCTTCTGACCTATCACAGCTTCACATACATGCCCTAAGGATCACATTTCACAACTTCTTGGAACTGGAATCATCCCACACATTCAGATTGCAAAAATCCTTAAGAAACTTCATCTCTTCGAAATTCTCAAACCACTCAGCCAAACTTAGAAATTCTTTCACCAATCATCTCCATACATCCTCCAGATCATTTCCCACCCCTTACATAAGCCTGAAACCCCCTAAAACAAAAATACGATTTCACCCCCTCTGAACTGAAACCTCAAAAATAGTCCATATAAATTTGTTTCAAGCTTGCCAAAAGCATCAAGGGGTTCATTAGAGTGGAAAAGCATCAAAGAAGTGGCCAGAAAGCTCCAGTTTCGAAAGCTTCAATTCAGGTAACTTCAAGAACATTTTTTCCAGAAATGTGTTTTTAAGTTTCTAAATGAATCTATGAACTCCCCTGATCATCATGATATGTTTACTTTTGAAAATGATTGAGAAATAAGGATGTATCGTGCTTCTGAAATTTTTGATTTATTTCCGTTTTGCTTTGATTCGTGTTCTTGATGAAAAATAAATGAGTTTTGGGGCTGGATTCGTGTTTAGGGTTGTTAGATGTTTGATTCTGGAGAGTTTGAGAGCTTAGGGTTGCGTTTTGAGGGAGATAGCATGAAGGGGCTGCCGGAGAAGATGACCGAAAGTCTTCTTCGGCCACCTGAAAGTGATTAGGGCTTAATTAGGGTTTTAATTGCCAGATGCGTTTTGGGCCCTTGGATCTGGATTAAGTTAGAAACGGGTGGCTAGGATCATTTCACTTAGGGTTAATTCTGATTAATTAATTTAAAAATATAATTAAAGCCAGTTTGAATGTCAGCCGTTGGATAGCGCGCGCAGTCAATTCCCTCTCTCTCCAGTTTGAATCTGGACCACTGGATCAACATACTTTCATTTTATTTGATTTTTATTTCATTTTAATTGCATTTTCTTGCACATTTATTTTAAAAAATAGCAAAAATGATCAAAAAATTCTGAAATTTTTTATCAAACCTTTTATTAATTTTCAGAAACCAATTTTTTTTTTTTGCATTAAAAATATATTTTTAAATCATTTAAATGTTTTATTTAATTAGAAACATTCTTACACATTTAGAAACATTCTCAAAACCCTTCATACAAATTTATTTTTGGTTTTGATCACTTTGTCACAATTTTCTTTGAATTTAGGGTTCTTAAAATCATATTTTTCTAACCCTAGCTTTTAAAAATCTTTTCTGCCTAACCATGAAGGGTTTGAAGATGGTTCTTTTTGCATTGTTTTACACATATCATGTAGTATCTAGGATATTTTTGGCATGAATTTTTCTTGCATTTTCAATTTTTTTGGCATTTTACATTGAGGATCACCAAAATAAAACCCTAGAAACTTAGAAAATTCACAACTTCTTCTAGGTTTAGTTTCTGACCTCCCCCTTTGGATGGTAACCTAGTATAGGTTTAGGGTTCCTTTGAGTGCATTTTCAATTTTTTATAATGTCATTTGCTTCTGTCTTTGCCATTTGCATCTCATCCTTTCATGTAACCCTAATTTTGCATCCTTACTTGCATCTTACATTGCATTACATGAACATGTGAACTTGCCATGCCATTCTAAGCATTTGTATGCCATCTTAGACATCTTAAGACATTTCTTGAACATTGCTTGATCATTTATTCATACATTTGCTATGCTTTGCATCCATTTCATTTCATGAACATCCATGTGTTTACATGCTTCTTACATGCTTCATTTGCATTCATTCTCTTGTATGATCACACATATGTGTCTTGTATGTCTTTGCATCATATCATAGCATCATTTACATCATGTGTATGCTTCTGGTCTTGGTCTTTGCCCTTGCATATGCATCATTTCATTTCATTTATTTCCTTATGCATCTTGTGCTAACTTTTCAGGTTAATGGTAAGTTGTTAGGGAGGTAGATTTGCCTTCACCTCCCACCCCTTCTCATACCTTCATATTGCATCCTTGCTGCATTTTTACTTGTCCTTGAAGTTAATCTTGTTCACTTGTGTTCCATTTCTCTCACTTTCTTTCTTTAAGTTACTTATCTTCTTCAATGAAGTAAGTCACTTATTCTTCTGCTTCATCCTCCTTTCATCTGTTTCTTCCATTGGTGGCTTCCTTGAAGATCTTTCTCAAGCCTTACAAACCATAGGATATCCAAGAATGATAATAATTAGGGTTTTGATTAGTCCCCTTTAGCTTTTTACCTTTGAGTCTTCTTTGTGTCTCTTTTATCATCTCATCATTAGAGACTAAACCTTTAAGGTTTTAGGACTTTGGAATTAGGGGTATATGCCTGCATCCTTCTCTTAGGATGGAGTGTATAACTTTAATCCTAAGTGTTAAACCCTTAATCTGTTTAAACCTCTTAATCAATCCATCTAATAATCATCAAGACTTCATCTTGTAACTTGGGCCTTACATTAAGGTTCTATAATGGCTTTGTTATATAGTGAATTTAATTCCTAACCATGGATTAAGTTGAGGTATCTTCCTCAGCTTAAGTGTTCTCATCTATTATCCTTCTATTAGGATGGTGTAATGAGTTCACTAATATGTGATTAGAGATTAAACTCATTACTTAAAACTAAACAAAAAATCCAAAAACATCTAAATAATCACAAGTAGGTTAATGATCTTAATCCTACACCATCATGGAAATTAAGTTGAGATGCTTATCTCATACTTAAGTAGGCTCATTATCCCTAATCAGGGAGGATATAATGAGTTTACAAGCCTTTGATTTAAGCTTAAGCTCATTAACTTATGCAAAATACCAAAAACAATAACAAAACTGAAAACACAAAAACAAGCAATAATTGTCTCCTTCGGGATTCTTTTCTCATCATACTCACTCATAAACGAGAACTTGCTTCTTCCGTCTAATGCAAGACAGTTAGCACTCGAGCCAGACGAGTCATACACTTGAGCATAGGCAAGTAAGCAGTTTACAGTCATTTTTATCTTTCAGTCTCTTTGAGTCGAACTATGGTGTTCTGACTTCCTCATTGCACGGGAGGATACGTAGGCATAACTTAATTGTTATCGAACAAAAGTCTTTGTGTCTTCCCCTTCTTTCAGCATTCTTTTCAAAGCCTCAGTTCCTGAGCAATTCACCCTTTTGCACTGACACCTGTACATTCATTCCTTAGTTTTTGTACACAGATAGCCCATACACTACCCCTTTAGACACAATCTTGTAAGCGTGGATCCTGTCGAGTACGACGGACAATTTGGGTGCTAATACCTTCCCAGGTTGTAACCAACCCCCTTTCTCAATTTCTCTGGTTCACAACCATCTTATCCATATCTTTCTAGGTTTATGCAGCATTACCTTTCCTTCGGGATAAAAATACCTAGTTGGCGACTCTATTCATCTTCATTTTATTTCTCTCCTTTCGCCAACCGTTCGCGCTTGTATCAGGATGCAAATCTTCGAGAGCGACAATATGTGTACCAAACTGCACCTTCGGTGCATCCGTACATGTCATCACCCTAAAAATCTTCTCAATAGCCTTGACCCACTTCTGAGCATTAAGCGATTCATTGCCACCTTCAAACACCGACTGACTGTTACTCTGGAACTTCTCCAAAGCATGAAACTCATCCTGTTCATTGTTTTGAGCAGTAGCCTCTGCCAATGTTGCAACAGCTTCCTCAAGCACACATGTGTTATTTCTAGATATTATGCACAACACTCACAACATTATATAAGAACAATCGTTAATAATAACGACCGACACAGACTAACAACAACGACACACGACCTGACAGACCGACCTGCTCTGATACCACTAATGTAACACCCTTTTTACCAACAACAAAATCAATCATGTTATTTAATAAAAATTAGATTTCTACAAAAAGGGTATCACATTTACTTCCAAAACATCATAATAACAACAAAATATGTGTCTTGTTCCGTAACACGGGTTGCAACTTCCATTCATAAATAACACAATGTTTCAAATTACGCAGCGGATCCAAAATTCAAATTGTTTAATATTCCTTTTTTAAAAGAAGCATACATCTAAGGTCAAGCATACTCAAACAATAGTTTAAATCCAAAAAAAACAACCAAATAAAATAAACATTCCCCAGTGTTACACAACTCAGAGCAGGACACCACCTAACTCTATACACAACGGGACACACTCCAAGCTACCTCTGAATTCTCCAAACTAAGCTTCAGAATCTACAAGATGGCATAATAGACCATCAAGAAAGGCAGGCATGGTGAGTAATCCAGATTTATATTAGACCATCAAGAAAGGCAGGCATGGCACAACAAACAAGACATCAAAAATCATCAAATAGAAGAAAAACATTTTTTTCTTCTGAAACTACAGGTCTCGCTAAGCGAGAAAGCCAACTCGCTAAGCGAGCGAGTCACGGGTTTTGGATTTCTAAAATTCTCATGTGCTCGCTAAGCGAGAAAGGCGATTTTCTGAGAAAAACCCTGGGATTTCTGCATATCACAGCCACTCCTAAACATCACAAAAACCTCAAATAACAGCAGACAACATCAGAAAACGACCAAAACAACTAATTTCATCATATATTCGTCACTATTAACAACAAACAACAACTAATCATCACAATCTACCAACAATTACCCCAACCCTAAGGTTTTCCCTTCAAAACCCCTCTTTCTCACAAAACAATCCTATGCTATGGTTATTGAATAAGAATTATCCATATACCTTGATCAATGTAGCATTCTCTTTCACTTTTTATCAAAATCCCTCTTTGCCTCCTTGTTCTTCTTGTTCTCCAGAGCAACCTTCACCTTCACCCAAAACACTATTATGAGAACTTTTGATCGTATCCTCTATTCTCATAAAACTCTAAAACGACAACCTTGCCCCTTAGAGCTCCAAACTCTTTTATTTTATTTTCTTAATAATATTATTAAATAATTTCCAATATTATCATATCATTATCTTAAATAAAATAATTCTTTTATTTTCCACAAAATACCACTTATTTCCACTTATTCGTAAATAATTACTCAATTAATTAAATTATGAAATTGGGATGTTACAAATCACATCAAGCACATCTTGATAACCGAACAAGACTTTCATTTGCTTACACCATTTTTCGTAGTTCTTTGAATCAAGAATTGGAATGTTGGTGGGTATTTTATCGTTTGAAACGGACATGATTGCAGCAGAATAGGATCAAAACCAGAGCTCTTAATGCCAAATGTTATAACAAGATCAAACTTGTTCAAGGTGAATCAATGGTGGATGTTGTTATTTTGGTGGTAGAAAGGTTAAGGAGGAAGATGATGAAAATAGAGAAATAAGAAAAATTGAGATGAGAATATTGAATGGCATTATCTAAAGGCATTAACCTCAAATATTACAATTAAGGTCTATTTATAGTGTACAAACCACTAAACAAACAAACAGACTAAACAAAGCATCCAAAAACTGCCTAATAAAACAAAACTGTTTTTTTCTGTTTTGGCTTTAGGAAATTGCTATTTCTGCAGCAAACAAGAAGCCTTCCAACATAGATTCTCAAATAACCTATTCTCCAAAGATACTTCAAAAGCCAATTACATTGCATTTGACTTATTCTAATCATCCAATCTCTCTCTCTCTCTCTCTCTCTCTCTCTCTCTCTCAATCGTTTCTCTCATCTCTGTTTTCCCCTCAAAACCTTACACCGTCGTCACCCCTTTTCTCCCTCCTTTTCGATCATCATGAAATCAGGTTTCGTTTTTATTTTTATTTATGATTTAAGGGTCCATTTTCTTCTTTTTCTGATTTTAGGGTTTATTTCTAACACTTATATTTCAATGTTTAACGTATTTTTTGTTTTTGTTTTTGCTTTCATTTTGTCTTTTTCTAGGTTTTAAACGATGTTGAGCATCGACGAAAGAAATGAACGCTACATGGAATGTTGGATAAAATGGATTTGTGTAGTCTCTGTAGTTGCTATTTGGATATAATGTGAGTTTCTTCTCTTCTTTTTTTGTTTAATTTTTCGGTTAGATTATGCATACAGGAAGAAGATTGGGCATGAATAGATCTATTTCTCTATTTTATTCTTAATTGTTGGTTGATTTTTCCTATGAATTTTGTGTACATGACCGATATTAGAGAGACAAAAATGAAATGGTAGAAGACATCAAAAGAGAAAGTCCGGTCAACTATCGGATCCCTAACTATCAGATCCCTATGGAACTTTTCAACAAACATTTTCATTTTTTTTTTCAAATTTCAAGTTATATTTTGATATTTTTCCTTTTTATGCAAAGTATGATAACTCAATTCTAAACAGATAGAACTAGGATACAAATTTGATCAAATTGAAAGTAAATTTCATGGCATTTTTATCATCAAATTATACATTATATACTTTTTTGTTGTTCAGGTATGAAGACTTCACAGTTTGTTGTTGCTACTATCACATGACACTTTCATTATATACCAGTTGCTACAAATTCATTTCATATCAACGAATTTTATAGGGAAACTTCAGTTATGTTAATGCCTCTTATGTTTACATCTTTCTGTTTTTATCTACCTTGTGTTGTTTATATCATATTCTTTTTGTCCCAAAAGTATATGGCCATATTTTTCTTTCTCCCATTATTTCCATATTATGTTTCTACTTTCAATAAAAAGTTTTTTTTTAAAGATATGTTAGAATGAATGTAAGCTTTTATTAATAATATGAACCTTCTATGTTAAACTATGTTATATGATATGTATTGTATTCCAATATTCTTTGTGGATAATATAATACCTAAACACAATTGATATTATTAATATTCTCTCTTCATAATATCGATACAAGTATATTGTTTGTATAATAGTCTATTAAGTTTTATAAGATATTGTGAAGTCAATCTACTATAGGACAGTTGAAGCTATTTACTATCTATGTTTTTCTCTTATTTAACCGGAATTGTTCATAATTTATTCTTCATGATCTTGAGGATACACATTTCTTTGTAAGGCTAATACAAAGAATTTCTCAAAAGAGTTATCATCAGGCTTTTTCTGAAGTTTATGTGACACAAAAATTTCTAGAGAATTTATGCGGAGACCAGGTACATCAAAACTAGACTTGCCATTGTTAAATGAGTAAAATCCTAATTACAAATAGATCATTATCTGATACAGAATTATGGAAGAACATAAATTAGCAGTATTTTTATAATTGATAGTTACCTCTCTGGTAGATATTGATCATTTTCCTTCCAAGTGTAAACACCCCAAATTTGCCCTCACTTTTTTCTCACACCATGGCTTGTGATCCTTTCATATTGCATTGCATAAGTATATCATCACACATTGCATATTTTGTTTCACTGCATGACTGCATAGTTAGGGTTTGTGATCAGATGAATCCAAGAAGTGATATGAGCTATCCCAATGGTCTTGAAGCATGCCAAGAGGGTACATGAGTGTTCCATGATCATATTATGCTCCCCAAATTTCATAAAAGTCAAGAGATCACAAAGCATGGCAAAGGCATAGAGGCAGACTGAAGATTTCCTGTACAGATGACCTAAAATTAGGGTTTTGGTTTCAGAGGCCTTACACCCAAATTTTTTGGTCATTCTTGATTCTAATGGTCTTAATATGTTATAAGGAGCATGTGTACCAAATTTGATGAAGAAATTCATTATGGAAGTCATCTGATCAACTGGTAACTTGTTGTGTAAGAAAAGTCAGAATCAGGGCATCTGAGGCCCCCACCAGTGGAACCAAAGGGTCATTTTCATCAATTTTAGGTTCTATGATCTTTATTTGATCTTATAAGTGGTTATAAGTTCACAAGATTGAAGAATTTCAAGCCATTTGCAAACTTTCCATTTTTGGACATGACTTGTAATGAAAACTTTCCATTTTGGGAAAGATTTTCAACCTCCTCTTTCTTGATCAAAAATGCTTCAAATGAAAAATCCTTAAACATGAAAGTTGTAGATTGGATCTTCCCATTTTCAAAAAGTACAAGAACTCCTCTTGATTCATCCTAGAACTCAAGATATGTTGTTTCAAAGTTGGGAAAAATCTTGTAATTTTCAAGTATGTGCCAAAGAGGGATTTTTGCAAAATCAAGTTTCAAGACTTCTAATGACCTCTAATCCACCTCTAAGCATCATAACATGATTATGCAACTTGCCTTGATCAAAATTGTGCCAAGAATCACAAGATTTCATGCCTTGCACTTCAAGAAATTTTCAAAGAGGGAAAATGCAAAACATGTGATAACTCTTGCATCAAGCCATCCAGATCCTCAAATCCAATCCTAGGGCCATCCATGAACTCAGCTGAGGTAAGACACCCCTTCAAACCAGCTCTGACTCGTGCCCATACTCATAATACACAACATTGACTTTTTTGAAACTTAGCCCATACCAATCAAACTATGCCACCACCAACTTTCTGACCAATCAAGACATCTTATGCAAGCATCATGGACCTCATTTCACAAGATTGGAGCCTGAAACCTCACACACTCAGAAATCTCAAAAATCTCCATAACACTTCCTCTCTTCGAATTTCACAACACAACCATCAAAACTCAAATCTTTTTCCATCAATCATCTCCACATAACCTATATAACATAAACCAACCATTGAAATGGCCTGAATCACCACACACACAAACCTCCATTTCTGCTACATCAGAGTTGAACCACACAAACTAGCCACTCTCAAAGCCTTTCAAGCATTCCACTAGCATCAAGAGGATAAAAGGAAGATTTTTACACAAAGGAGATGCCCTGAAAGCTCACATTTACAGTTCATCAGCTCAGGTATGCTCAAGAACAAAATCTTTCAGACCTTTTATTTCTTATTATAGAATGAAACTACATGTTATGGGGATCACTCTGATGTTTTTAGAATCGAAAATAGTTGAGAAATAAGCATTTCATGAGCTTCTGAAATTTTGTCCAGATTTTTGTTCTTCTTCGATTCTCCATGTTTGTGTGTTATAAATCATTTTTGATGATTGATTTTGATTGTGTGTGAGTTGGGGTTCATTTCTAGGCAGTTTTTAGGGTTTGTAGTGGCATGAGGAAGAGGTTATGTCGTGGGGTTGGCCGGAGAAGACGACCGGAACACTGTTCTGGTCGCCTGAAAGGGATTAGGGCTTAATTAGGGTTAGCGTGCCAGTTTGAATGTGGACCATTGGATGTGTGATTAGTTTAATCCTTGGACGGATCAAATTAGTTCATTAGCTTTAATTTATGATTAATTAAAATAAACATAATTAATTAGCCAGATTCAATCCTAGCCTTTCATCTGCGCGCACAGTCAACCCTCATTCAAACCTGGACCATCAGATTGGTTGACTTTCATTTTCTTTTGTTTTTATTTCATTTTTATTTCATTTCTTTCACATAATTATTAAAAATAGCAAAAAACATTTTTAAAATACTATTTTCTGCATTTTCACTTTAAATATTTTTCTTAACTCAATTTTTTTTTTGTATTAAAAAACATTTTCCATTTTGGGAAAGATTTTCAACCTCCTCTTTCATGACCAAAAATGCTTCAAATGGAAAATTCTTGGGCATGAAAGTTGTAGGTTAGGTCTTTCCCTTTTCAAAAAGTACAAGAACATGTCTTGATTCATCATAGAACTCAAGATATGACCTTTCAAAGTTGGCAAAAATCCTATAATTTCAAGTTTCATGTCAAAGAGGGATTTTGCCTTTTTGGCATGTTCAAGCATTCTAATGGCCTCTAATGTGCACAAACACTTCATAACATGCCTATGCAACTTCAAAAGATCAGAATTATGCATTTGACCTAGGGTTTTTCATGACTTGTGATCCAAGAAACTTCAAAGAGGGAAATTTGCAAAACATGTGATAACGCTTCATCCAAGCCTTCCAGCACATCAAATTCAATCCCATGGCCATCCTTGAACCAAGCTGAGGCCAGACACCCCATGCAATCACCTCTGACCCGTGCCCATACCTCATAGTACACAATCTTGACTTTTTGCAAAAACTCCCATACCAATCAGCATGTACCACCACCTACTTTCTGAGCAATCCCATTGGTTTATGCAAACATCATGGATCACAAACAACATAACACAATAGCCTGAAAGCTCTCTAACACTCAGATTGCAAATAACCTCAAAAAACCTTCCTCTCTTTGAAATTCATCACACAACCACTGAAACTTCAATCTTCTTCCACCAATCAACTCAGCATCACCCCAAGATCATTTCCCACCCATCACCATAACCTAAAACACCCTCAAACTCAAACACGATTTCTGCAACTTCAGAAACAAAACACTCAAAATAGCCACTCTAAGCTTCATTCAAGCTTTCCAATAGACTCAGGGGGACCAAAGTAGGTGGATTGCACAAAAGAAAGGCCTAGAAAGCTCCAGTTTGCAAAGCTTCAACTCAGGTAGTCATGATGAACTTTTTTTCCAGAAGCATGATTTTAAGTTTCTAAATGATTCTACATGTTTAGCTGATCATCCTGATATATTTATTTTTGAAAATGATTGAGAAATGAGCATGTATTGTTCTTCTGAAATTTTGTCCGTAAAAATGTTCTTGTTCGATTCTCTTGATTCATGAAAAGTAAATGGTTTTTGTTGTGAGATTCTTGCTTAGGGTGTTTAGTTGAGTCAATCTGGAGAGTTTTGTGCATTTTCGTGGCGTTTTGAGAGAGATAGCATGAGAGGTTGGCCGGAGAAGAAGACCGGAGCAATTTTCCGGTCATCTGAAAGTGATTAGGTTAATTTAGGGTTTAGCTGCCCAGATGCATTTGTGGCCCTTAGATGGTGATTAGGGTTAAGCCTCGTATGGTTCAGATCAGTCCATTAATGTTAATCCTGATTAATTAATATAAAACTTAATTA
This sequence comes from Lathyrus aphaca, assembly GCA_963966055.1. Taxonomy (NCBI): domain Eukaryota; kingdom Viridiplantae; phylum Streptophyta; class Magnoliopsida; order Fabales; family Fabaceae; genus Lathyrus; species Lathyrus aphaca. Next base: position 216,702,013 of record OZ014520.1, on the reverse strand, counting down.
ATTAGCCAGATTAAATCCTGATCATCAAAACGCTCGCGCAGTCAATGCTTACCCCCTGAATTTGAATCTGAGCCCTTAGATCAACATACTTCTCATTTTATTCATTTTAATTCATTTTACTTTCATTTCTTTTGCATATTTATTTTAAAATATCAAAAAGCATCACAAAATATGAAACTTTGCATTCTGACTTTAAATATTTTTCTCATTCCAAAAATAATTTTTATTTTATTTTTTGCATTAAAAAAGTATTTTTAAAATATTTAAATGTTATTTTTAATTAATTAAAGTATTTTTAGTAATTAAAAATACATTTAGGTTTCTAAAAATCACCAAAAAAATTGTAAGTATAAGAGTGCGCCTAAGAGGGGGGGGTGAATTAGGTTCTTAGATATTTTTCCGGAGTTTTATCGATGGTTGAATAATTTTGATTATTGTTCTAAGTTAAAAAGAGGTAAAGCGGAAAAGTAAAATGGACACGGCGATATATAGTGGTTCCCCTCACAATCCGAGAGTACTTCACTCCCCTTTCAACATGAAAGAGAATTTACTATAGTTTTGGACAATACAAGACTCTTCCTAGTATTTCTATACAAGTCACTAAACTATACTCACCAAGTTCAATCCTCTTGGAATTTAACCACTATGTCTTATTGAGAACAATCCTCTCAATAAAAGACTTCTTGTATCCACAATCCGGATAATAAGAAAAACAATAATTCTGAATTTTTATAAGATAGAAAGTTGAAGCTTTGATTCTTTATCAATATAACAATTGATCTTCTCTTTCACCAACAATAATTCACAATGACATAAAGTATTAGATAGCTCAAGAATTTTCTGATTATATGATATGAAGTAATGCAGAAAAATTCTTGTTAAAAGTTTAAGAGTTTTTGTGAATTTTTTACTATGAAAATATTTTTGAAAGAGGTGAAAAATGATTTGAAAAAGTTTAGAATTTATATGCACATAACACCCTTATGAAACAATGTAATAATAGTAAAAATTTCATGAACAAATGCCAATGCATCATGAAAAGGTTCCATGAAAAGATACATGAAGAGGTGTTATGAAAAATAATGATTTTTCAAATCTGTACAGGTTGCAATCGATTGCACTATAATGCAAATCGATTGCACATGCCAACGTTAACCAATTTTTCAAAATTTTGCATCATGCAATCGATTGCATCAAGATGTAAATCGATTGCACCTAATGAAAAAATGAAAAATGCTTAAAACAACATATGTAAATCGATTGCATATATATGTAAATCGATTTACACATTCTTAAAATTGAAAAATGCAAATTTAAATCATGCTAAGGTTAAGAAATAATTATGCAATGATATTAGTTTTTGATTGAGCATCTAAGACTTTAATATTTGTGTATAATTGTTAATATACCTTCATGAAACATCTTCTTGAAATCTAAGTCTTGAACATGATGCTTTAATCTTGAAAATCATCTTTGCCTTCTTATCATATTGAAACTAAGAGATGTGTCTTCATCAAAACAAGTGTTGACCATGGAGAAGCTTGACTTCACAAAAATCATGAATAATTCCAATGCATTTAGAAAAAATTTCAAACTCTTCACACAAATTTCTTTTTAGGTTTGATCATAGTTTGCCAATTTTCTTTGAATTGAAGGTTATAAAAATCACATTTTTAAACCCTAACTTTGAAAAATCATTTATACCTAACTAAGAAGAGTTTGAACTTGATTCTTTTTGCATTATGTTACATATTTCATTTAGCTTATAGGTCTTTTTCCTCATGAATTTATCTTTCATTTTCAATTTGATTTGCATTTTTCCCTTTGAACCACCCAAAAACCCTAGAAAACTTAGGAAAATCATAACTTTTGATAGATTAGGCTTCTGACCTTCTCCTTTGGGGTGTGATCTAATATGGGATTAGGGTTTGTTTGAGCTTAATTTCAAATTTTTATCATGTCATTTGCTTCTGTTTTATCCATTTGCATCTCACATGTTCATAAAACCCTAATTTTATGTGTTCATTTGCATTCACCTTACATATGCATCATTACATGAACTTGCCATGACATTTCATGCATTCATATGTCATCTTAGACATTTTAGGACATGTTAGAACTTTTCTTGATCATTTCTTCATCCATTTGCCATGATTAGCATTCATTTTATTTCATAAACTTTCATGTGTTTTCAAACTTCAAAGCATGCTTCCTTTGTATCCCATCTTTGTATGATCACACATATGCATTTTGTATGCCTTTGAATCATCTCACATGAAATTTGAATTGCATAAACACTTCTGAATTTGGTCACTTCATCCCATTTCATCTCATTTCACTTCATTTCTTTATGCTTTATACTTTGTGCATTCATGCTAACTTTTCAGGAACTTTTGGTAAGTTATTTTGGGAGGTAGATTTGCCTTCACCTCTCACTTCTTCTTATCATTTTCATATGCATTGTAACTTGTCTTTGAAGTGAATTTGATTCACTTGTGTTCCATCTCTCTCACTTTCTTCCTTTAAGCTACTTATCTTCTTAGGAAGTAAGTAACTTATTCTTCTGCTTCCTCCTCCTTTCAGCTGCTTCTTCCATTGGTGGTTTCCTTGAAGATCTTTCTTAAGCCTCATAAACCATAGGATATCCAAGTATGATAATAATTAGGGTTGTAATTAGTCCCCCTTAGCTTTTTACCTTTGAGTCTCCTTGAGTCTCTCTTCTCATCTCAATAATCAGAGACTAAACTCTTAAAGTTTAAGGACTTTGGAATTAGGGTTATGCCTGCATCCTTCTCTTAGGATGGAATGTATAACTTTAATCCTAAGTGTTAAACATTTAATTTGTTTAAACCTCTTAGTCAAATCATCTAATAATCACTAAGACTTTATCTTGTAACTTGGGCCTTACATTAGGGTTCTAATTCTTCCTTATGGTTAAGAAGGACTAACCCTAGTGTTTAATGGACAAGTCCCCCTCAAGTTGTCTTACAAACCATAAAATTCACTTCTTAATCTCATCCCTTAATTAAAATCCACTCAATAAAGGCTTTTTTATATGATGAATTTAATCCCTAACCATGGATTAAGTTGAGGTATCTTCCTCAGCTTAAGTGTTCTCATTTATTATCCTTCTATTGGGATGGTGCAATGAGTTCACTAATTTGTGATTAGAGATTAAACTTATTACTTAACACTAAACAAAAATCCAAAAAAAACATCTAATTAATCACAAGTAGGTTAATGATCTTAATCCTACATCATCATGGTAATTAAGTTAAAATGCTTATCTCATACTTAAGTAGGCTCATTATCCCTAATCAGGGAGGATATAATGAGTTTACAAGCCTTTGATTTAGGCTTAAGCTCATTAACTTATGAAAAACACCAAAAACAATAACAAAACTGAAAACATAAAAACAAACAATAATCGTATCCTCCCGGATTCTTTTCTCATCACACTCATTCACAAGCGAGAACTTGCTTCTTCCGTCTAATGCAAGACAGTTAGCACTCGAGCCAGACGAGTCATACACTTGAGCATAGGCAAGCAAGCAATTTATAGTCAATTCATGTTCAGTCTCTTTGAGTCGAACTACGGTGTTCTGACTTCCTCATTGCACGAGAGGATACATAGACATAACTTAACTGTTATCAAACAAAAGTCTATTTGTCATCCCCCTCTTTCAGTATTCTTTTTTCTAAGCCTCAGTCCTGAGCATTTCACTCCCTTTTGCACTGACACTTGTACACTTCTTTTCCAGCTTTTGCACACAGATAGCACATACACTACCCCTTTTAAACACAATCTTTTAGGCGTGGATCCCGTCGAGTACGACCGACAATCTGGGTGCTAATACCTTCCCAGGTTGTAACCAACCCCCTTTCTCAGTTTCTCTGGTTCGCAACCGTCTTATCCATCTTTTTCTAGGTTTATGCAGCATTACCTTTCCTTCGGGATAAAAATGCCTAGCTGGCGACTCTTTTCATCTTCACTTTCATTTTCTCTTTTCGCCGACCGTTCGCGTCTGCACTGGGGATGCAAATCTTCGGGAGCGAAAGACAAGTCCCCCTCAAGTTGTCTTACAAACATAAAATCCACTTCTTAATCTCACCCTTTAATTAAAATCCACTTAATAAAGGCTTGTTATATAATGAATTTAGTCCCTAACCATGGATTAAGTTGAGGAGTCTTCCTCAGCTTAAGTGTTCTCATCTATCATCCTTCTCTTAGGATGGTGTAATGAGTTCACTAATCCTTGATCAGAGATTAAACTCATTACTTAACACAAAACAAAACCCAAAAAAACATCTTAATAATCACAAGTAGGTTAATGATCTTAATCCTATATCATCATGATAATTAAGTTGAGATGCTTTTCTCATACTTAAGTAGGCTCATTATCCCTAATCAGGGAGGATATAATGAGTTTACAACCCTTGATTTAGGCTTAAGCTCATTATCCTATGCAAAACACCAAAAATAATAAAAAATTGAAAACACAAAAACAAACAATAATCGTCTCCTCTGGGATTTTTTTCTCACCACATTCACTCTATAAACGAGAACTCGCTTCTTCCGTCTAATGCAAGACAGTTAGCACTCAAGCCAGACGAGTCACACACTTGAGCATAGACAAGCAAGCGGTTCACAACAAATCATTCAGTCTCTTTGAGTTGAACTACGGTGTTCTGACTTCCTCATTGCACGGGAGGATACATAGGCATAACTTTACAGCTATCGAAAAAAATTCTCTTTGTCATCCCCCTCTTTAGATTTCTTTTCTAAGCCTCAGTCTTGAGCATTTCACCCTCTCTTTTTCACTAACACATTGTACATTCTCCCTAGCTTTTATACACAGTCAGCACATACACTACCCCTTTTAAACACAATCAAGTAAGCGTGGATCCCGTCGAGTACGACAGACGATCTGGGTGCTAATACCTTCCTAGGTCGTAACCAACCCCCTTTCTCAGTTTCTTTGGTTCGCAACCGTCTTATCCATACCCTTCCAGGTTTATGCAGCATTACCTTTCCTTCGGGATAAAAATGCCTAGTTGGCGACTCTATTCAACCTTCAACCTCCAACATCGCCGTCCGTTCGCGTCTGCACCGGGATTGTAAAGTCTTTGGGAGCGACACCAGGCTCTTTCATTAAAGCCTTAATTCTTCTGCAATGGATGAATTTAACCTTATCAGACACATATACGTACACACAATAGGGACGGGGAGAGAGAAAGATTTAAAATTATCTTACATGGTCCCTTCAAGTTATTAAGTTCATATCATTCTTTTGTCGATTTCTCCTTTGTCATTTATTCATTTCAGCAAATCTTTGGCAAGTTCGCTTCCTGACCAAGTCTTTTTCAGTACTTGGAAATCATCTTGGACAACAAAGTCATGGCTTTCGTTGGCCATATGGTCCAGTTAGGATTATGTTTTACTTATTTTAAATTGTTATAACATGTTTTTTATTAAATATTAGTCTCTATTATTCTCTCACCACGGATAGCTTTGCTCCAAAATTATCAACTATCTAGACGTTATTTTATAGAAGTGATTGATTTAAGCTTTTTTATATATTTAATTTGATATACCAATTCAGTTCCATATGTATATCAAGACAATATATTAATGACCTTGGTCAGAGTATATAATTTCTTTGTGATTATTAAATAAATATTGTACCATAAAAATAAAAAATAAATAAATACTTCCAGAGGTTTCAGATGATGGAAAGGTAAAACTGTAGGTTTATTTTAATGTTCTTGCTTACAAGAGCTCACTCTTTATAACATAAATGCTTTCTTTGATGTTGTATTGAAAAAAATGTATATGTGAGAGCAAGGGGTGGTGTTAAATTATTTTTTATGTGGTTTAGATTAGTGGTTCCATATGGATTCTTCATGTAGTTATTTAATGAGTGTCTTTGTGTCTGGTTTTTGAAGTGAATCTTTAGATATATTCACACACTAATGTCGTTGACCTTTCTGTCCTTGTGTATTGTAATCTCATGTGTGAAATTTTATTTTGCAGGTGGCAATTATTACTCCTTTTAATTTTCCACTAGAGATTACAGTCCTTCAATTAATGGGTGCACTTTATATGGGCAACATGTCAGACCTTAAAGTCCATAGCAAGGTAACTTTTGGCTCTGATACAAGAAGGTTGGTTACCTTATAGACTACATGATATGTTGGTTGTTAATAATGTGATAAAAATAATTTTGATGTAATGATTTATCTTCTTTAGGATGAGTAAGATTTTGCATTGTTCCCGCCGTACAAGACTACCTGATTTGGTAGGTTTTTTTTATTGAATTTTAAAATCCATTGTCTATTGTTATTAGGCACTCTTATTTTGCTTAGGCACTCTTTCTGCAATATAGTTTTGAACCATTGACTCAAATTGTTGTAGGTGAGCATTTTATTGGAATAAATGTTATGTCTTCTTCATTCATATGGATTACTTATAGAAGATGAAGACTTCATAAATTATGATGGATAGACAATGAGCAAGTTCCTGCTAGAGGTTGGTTGTTTGATACCTTTTTTCTCATTTAAACGTTGATTATGAGAAGCTGATATTATTGCTGAAAGATTACTGATTCACTTTATGATATAATTTCATAATAATCTCAATTGTCAACTCATATTATAACTTTATTGGGTCTTATTGTCTTTTGAGTTCCTTTATTTTGTAATTAACATATATCTATATTTTATACCTGTATGTGACTACATGTTCCTTTTATAATAATATTTGATCATGAAATGATATTATATGTACAGGTAAATCCAAGAATATCCCTTTTCACAGGTAGTTTAAGAGTGGCAAAGAAGTTGGCTGATGACTTGAACGATGGTGTTAAATTAGAAGATATTGGTCCCTAATGTTTATTAGGTTTCTTATAATATTTTGTGGAAGAAAATTTTATCTTGTACCCCTATATTTAACCTCGTACCCGTATATATTTTTAAAAATTTCAATTTTATCCTTTTTATTTTATTATTATTATTTTATTTATTTATTTTTTAATTTAATTTTTATTTTTATTTTTTAAAATTTTTTGGAATAAAAAATATTTCAAACCGGAAGTAACACCCTTGTTACTTCCCAAGTGTATTTTTTTAATTTTTTTTCTCAATCGGAAGTAACACCCTTGTTACTTTCAGTGTGTATTTTTTTTCTCAACCGGGAATAACACCCCTGTTACTTCCGGAGTGTATTTATTTATTTATTTATTTCCTCAACCGGAAGTAACACCCTTGTTGCTTCCGGAGTATATTTTTTCTCAATCGGAAGTAACACCCTTGTTACTTTCAGAGTGTATTTTTATATTATTTATTTATTTACCTATTTTCACTCTAGTTGAGAAACATGAATGTTCCTTTGATGATATGCGGCAAAGACCAGACAAATGTAGATACAATAGAGATATTTTAACTTACATAAAAAATTTCTACAAGAGAAGAGGTCGACTAGGTGGATTATGGAGGTTGGACTCAGAAATAGAGTCATTGTTATAATAACTCGTTCGAACACAAAGACTGGTAAGAGAGGAAGAAAGAAGTTATTATAACAGTGACTCTGTTTCCGAGTCCAACCTCCCTAATCCACCTAGTCGTCTATTCTCTTGTAGGAAATTTTTCTATAGTTGAAAATATCTCTGTTGTATCTACATTTGTCTGACCTTTGTCGCATATCATAAAAGCAACATTCATGTTTCTTAACTAGAGTGAAAAAAAACACTCCGGAAGTAACAAGGGTGTAACTTCCTGTTGAGAAAAAAATACACTCCGGAAGCAACAAATGTGTTACTTTCGATTGAGAAAATAAATAAATAAATACACTCCTGAAGTAACAGGGGGAAGTAACAGGGGTGTTACTTCCGATTGAGAAATAAATAAAAAATACACTCCGAAAGTAACAAGGGTATTGCTTCCGGTTTGAAATAATTTTTATTCCAATTTTTTTAAAATAAATAAATAAAAATTAAAAAGAATAAAATTGGAATTTTTAAAAATATGGAGGAATATAATGTTAAATGTTGGGATTTTTCTCTTTTTTTTTTTCTGGGTCAATTAGTATTTTAGCAAGATAATCATTCAAAGTGTGTCTAATATTTACCAATCTAACTTTTGGTTGGTTTGTTGATTTATGAAAGAGTATGTAGTATGTATGAATATGATAGTATCTTTTTTAATAATAAATTTGCTAATATCATACCATCATTTTATTGATTCATTTATTTATGATCGAATTGAATTATCAAAGAGGCATAAGCAAATGATAAACATATAAATTACTTTAAAATTTATTTACTATATAATCATATATGTCATGATTTTTAATATATATATATATATATATATATATATATATATATATATATATATATATATATATATATATATATATATATATATATATATATATATATATATATATATATATATATATATATATATTAAAAATCATGACATATATGATTATATAGTAAATAAATATATATATATATATATATATATATATATATATATATATATATATATATATATATATATATATATATATATATATATATATATATATATATATATATATATAAAGCCATTTAAAAGAATACCATTTTTCTAAATCGTAGAAATTATTTTTTTCGTTTTATTATTTCTCCATGTCACTTTTTTCTTCTTTTACTAATAGAATAATTTTATATGATCATTTAAACATATTTTATATCATATCAAATTAATTTACTCGTACGATAGTACATATATTTTACTAGTTTAATCTTATAATAATTGCGTAAATTCATTGGTTAAGTAGTTTTATTGGTGGAGTTTTTTATTTTATTTTAAATTATGGTTATTAGTGAGAATTAATTATATATTTTATTTAAAATAATAATAAAAATAATAAGAAATTACTAAAATCATATCAATTGATTGAATTTACGGTTCTATGGGTTACAAAAGATAAATTCTTTAACCGAATTAAAACTATATAAAATTATTATGGATTGAATTGAATATAAATATAATTGAACGAATTTAAATAATGTATAAATTGGTTTGAATCAATGGATTCGTGAGTCGATCCACACCCACAGACATCCATATAAAAAATCATTAATAAACCATGTTATACCACTATAATTAAAATATGGATATAATTTAACAAAAATACATATAATTGATAAAAGGGAAATGTTACTTTTACACTCAATTGTAATACTTACACCGTATTATTATAATAAGGGTTTTGTTTTTTTAAATATTTAATTATTATTTATTTTCTGTTCAAATATAAACAAATACATGAGTCATACTTTATTTGATTAGGTGTAAACATAGTGTGTCAAATAATGGGTGTAAACATAGCAACCCTCAAATAAATAAAAAAATGGTGGTTTCTTACGCACACATACATATACATATATGTTGTTTTGTTTTATGTAGCAGTAGTAGCATACACGGTTTTATCTTTTGACTCGGTCATCATGAAGACCTTCGTCCGTTGCTTTCACCGACATATCTATATTCATCCTTCAAGTCATGCAGTATACATCACTAACATCATTTCAGACATTTAGCATAAAGGATGATTGGCTCACCTTATGGAAGCTTGGAGTTAGATATTAGTGAAATTTTACTTGTTTTCTGTTTTTTGGTCTTGGAGTTTCCATATCCTTTACTTGAAAATTATTGAAGATAAGCGATTTCTTTAATAGGTTGGTTTATAAATATCATAAATTATTTTATATTAATATATAAATATAAATAAATGGATTAATATCTATTTTGATCTATAGGCGTTTTTTTTTTTAAAAACTCCTACGAAAAAAAAGTTATAAAAATTTCTTTAACATTTTAAGATTCTCTCAATTTTGATTTTCATCATATCCAGTCACTAAAAAAACTGACGTGATAGTATTTTTTTATTAGTTAGATGATTGATTACGTAATTTTTTTTTAATTTTTATTTTTATTTTTTTTATGACCACGTAAGCATTTCATTTTATTTAAATTTGTCTTTTATAATATAAAAGATGTAAGCATTTAAAAACATGGTTGAAATGATTTTTGAAGATTTTTTCAATTTTGATTTTCATTACACCCGATCACCAAAAAAAGTTGTCCATGACCTTAATGTTATCATGCTTATGTCTTTACCACTAACACAATTATATTTTCCTGATATATGATGCTTTCGAAATGTGTATATATTTAATACTTAGTATTTATTTCTCTTTTATTTAATATTTACTAATATATTTAATACTTAGTATTTATTTATTTTTTGCTACAGGAATATTTCAGTTTTATTGATAATTTAATTTACTAATTTCAGTTTTATAATTTACTAACATTTAGTTTTTTCGCTATATACTTAACACTTAGTTTTATTAATAATTAATTTACTAATTTATTAATTTATTAATATAATTTTAATTTAATAATTTGATTAAACTATTTTAATTAACTAATTTATTAATTTAGTTTAAAATATGTTAACTAGTTATTAATAATTTTAATACTTCCAATTTATAATAATTTACTAATATTAGATTTATTAGAAAAAATTAAAAACTGGAAGTATTAGAACTATAATTAACATTATTTAATAATTAAAATTTTAACGTTATTTAATAATTTAATAACTTGTATTAAAAACTAAAAAATTAAATTTTAACGTTATTTAATAATTTAATAAAATAAAACTATAACTAATTTTTAATTAATAATTTAAAAACAAACCCTAAAACTAAAATTAAAATTAGAACTACAATTAACGTTTATTTAATAATTTAATAAATAAAAACTATAGCTTAATAAATTTAACAATTTTAACCAAACTATTCACTTTTAATTATAATTACTATTATACAATTTTTTCACAGATAAATAAATATATTTTTTTGTTTTATAGTTAAAGGCAACAATATGCATTAAGAACAATTAAAGGTTATAAGAAAAAATTAACTAAACTATATTGAACAGTTAAAGTTTTTTAGTTTTATTAATTATTGTAATATACATTAACTAAATTATACAGTTTTAGCTTTCACAAAAAAATTAAAATTTATTAGAAAAAAAATTATAAAACAAAAATATGCATTAAAAACAATTAAAGCCAACAATATTGTAACATTCTAGTCTTGTCGTAAACTATTGAACCTATGATTGAAAAGGGGTGTATTTGATTCCCTCCTCAAACAAAGTCGCGTAATCATCCATCTAACTAATAATAAAAAAACTTAAATGCACATTTGGTCCCCCTATTTTGATGTTTTTTAAATTTTAGTCCCCCCATTTTAAAACTCAACTTTTTGATCCCTGAAATTTGGTTCACTTGGGATTCCATGGTCCCCTTCCACTTGACTTGCTCATTAATGACGTGACAGCTGTGATTGATGATGTGGGATAGTCAAGTTGGATCTATGTCATTATATTTGTTAATATATTATTTAGGTTTTATTTTTAATTCTTCAAATTAATAGAAAAATAAATTAAATCATTTTAAAATACCAAGAGACATCATTTGTATGCTATGCTTCATCCAAAAATACCAAGAGTCATCATTCATATGCTACGCTACAAGAGAAACGAATGAACCCTAATCCTGCATTTTTCCAAGCTTGAACCCTAATCTCCTACGTTGTTACACTGCTACCTTGAAACGAAAAACGAACCATTGAAGGAGGAAAGATGTCAAGTGGACGAGTCAGATACTGTTTAAGGTGCGTTTTCTTGTTTCTTTATTGAGTGTCAGAATGTTTTGATGTTTCACCATGTACCTTCTGTCCTTTTCTTTATTGACTGTTTTTGTGTTGCAACCCTAAATGTAATGTGGTCCCATTGAATATTATAATATTCTAATGTTGTGCAATACATTGACAGACCTAGTCAGAATAATAAAGTTAGGTTAAGAATAAACCATAGGGGAAAACTAGTTGAGGAACCTGTTAAGTGGTATGTTGGAGGAGAGGTGACTGAGATGAATTGGGGATGAGATGTGGACTTCATGAATTATATGGATTTGGAGAGCTTGATTAAAAGTGAGGGTTATGTAGATATCAAATGTTTGTGGTATTGGAACCCTTTGTTCAGTTTTGCTAGTGGTCTTAGGCCATTGAACAATGATACAAATGTGTTGAAATTTGCTAAGGATGTAGTGGGACATGATGATATGGACATATATGTCGAAGATAAGGTTTGTGAATCCCCTGAGATAGTGGACCAAAGTGAAGTAGAAAAATGCATTGATGATCCTGATGTAGAATGTACTAGAAGTAATCAAGGTAAAGTTGTTCCTAATGAGGTCAATTTGAATGTTCTAAATACTGATGAGGGTGACACAAATGATATCAATGAGGATGTTCCAAATACATAGGTTGTCCCTAATGTAGAGGCTGACCCTAATGAGACTAATGAGAATGCTCCAAATGCAGAGGTTATCCATAATGAGACTAATGAGAATGCTCCAAATGTAGAGGTTGTCCCTAATGCAGAGGCTGACCCTAATGAGACTAATGAGAATGTTCCAAATGAAGAGGCTTTCATAGTTAAAACATAAACAAGATAAGTTTGGTTAAAACAACTTACATAGTTAAAACATAAACAAGATAAAAAAGATAATTCAGTGTTACAACTTAAATTCTTCATTGACTTCATAAACAACTTACATCTTAATCATGAAAGAACCTACACAACTATTGTTACAACTTTAACACAACCCATACATCACACACCCCAAACATGAAACAATCTATTTCAATAAACCTAACCCGAGAAGAACCGAGCTACCAGTGCGGTCTTGTTTGTATGCAAAATGCAGATGAAAAGCGAAGAAAACTTAGGGCAAACATTAGGGTGCAACACCACCTAGCTAGTATAAACACATAACCACATGTGGATTTTCTATCCTCATCATCACCATACAAGCTCGAGTCAGTGTATCCCACTGGTTTGCATTCCTTTCCTTCATCTACTGTAGGAAATAAATTTCCATAGTTGAGAGTTTCTTTGAGATACCTTAGTATCCTCTTTGTGGTTTGAAGGTGAGATGCCTTTGGCCTTTGCATGAATCTACTCACCATACCTACATTGTATGCTAGATTTGGCCTTGTTTGAGAAATTTATCTTAATGATCTAATGAGTCTTCTATACCGAGTTGGATCGACTTCATATTTGTATGGATCCTTTGTCAATTGTAGTGTTGTTTCAACTGGTGACAAAGTTACATTGCATTACTCCATCTTAAATCTTTTAAGTATCTCACTTGCATATCTTTTTTGGTGTGATATAAATCCTCTACTACTCTTGAATAATTGATTCCAAGGAAATATGAAAATTCTCCCATGTCAGACATTTCGAATTCCTTGCTCAAGTCACTTTTGAAATCCTCAATCTCTTTCTTACAACTATATGTTATTAACAAATCATCAACATACGGACATAGTATAACAATTCACTATAATTTCTCCTAACATATAATCTATGCTCAATTTATAAATATACAAACTATTTCTCTCTTAAAAATCCATCTATCTTCTTAGTCCAACCTCTTGGAGATTGTTTGAGTTCTTACAAGACTTTATGCTACCTGTATACCTTGATTTCTTGGCCTTGCTTTACAAAACCAACTGGTTGTGCTACATAATCTTCATCTAAGGGGCCTTTTAAAAATTCACATTTCACATCCATCTGACACATATACTTGTTTTTCATGTTTGCTAGGTACACAACCAACATAATTGTTTTAATCCTAGAACGTGGTGCAATAACTTTATCAAAGTTGATTCTTTATTTCTAAAGAATTCCCTTGGCTACAAATCTTGCTTTGTGGCTGGTTACTTCTCCTTTTGGATTTAGATTCGCTTTTTGAACCCACTTTACATCAATTTCCTTATTACTTTGTGGTAATTTGACTAGTGACCAGGTTTTGTTTACTTCTATGGACTTTAGTTACTCCATTATGGCTTGCATCCACTTTGAGTCCTTCAATGCCTCAATTACATTGATTAGATCACTATCTCCTCAGAAAGCATAATGTACCAGCTAAACTTCATCATTTACCATATCATCTGATGTGATCACACATTCCTGCAACCTTATAGGTATGTTTTTGTCCTTTGAGGTATGCTAGTGTTTGCTTGAATCCTTTCTCCTTTTGGTCAAATTCCATTGTCAGCTTCACTAGTTGGTTCATCACATAGTAATTTCACTAAATACTTCTTGACATATTCATTTAAATCTCATTCCCTTAGCTCATCAATGATAACATCTCTGTTGATCACAACTTGCTTGTTTGGGGGATCAAACAGTTTGTTTCTTCCATTCGATGGTATCCTATCAAGATCATTATACTTGAATTGTTATCAAGTTTCATCCTCAGTTGATTAGATACATGTTTATGTTCTATAGATTTAAACACCTTTAGATGAATAAATCTAGGATTGACACTAGACCAATGATTCCTTCTAGCTTCTTCTTTGGACATCTGTTTGAGATGTATGTTGTAGTCAACACAATTTCACGTCATAACTCATTTGGTAGATGCTTTCTTTTTAACATAATTTTTACCATATTCATGATGGTCATATTCTTCCTTTCAGTAGTACCATTCTGTTAAGGAATATATGGTTGTACCATCACATGCACAATCCATTCCTTTTCACATAGAGCAATAAAATCATTTGAGACATGCTCTCTACTACCATCAGTACTTAGAGTCTTGAGATTTTGACCACTTTGTCTCTCCACCGTAGATTTAAACATTATGAACACCTCAAGCACATCACTTATCTTATTGGTTAGGCATGTCCACAATTTTTGACTTAAATCACCTATGAATGTGACGAAGTATCTGTTACCTCCAATTGAATCTACGTGGGGAAGAAAGCACACATCAAAGTATATGATCTCAAGGGTTGCTTTTGACTTACTTCTTTTTTCTTCACTAAACTTGTTTTTGTGTTGCTTTACCTTAACTGATTCTTCACACACTTCATTTGGAATGTCAATTTACGATAAACATGAAACTATGTTTCTTATCTTAATATTTATGATATCTTTAAAGCTGTGATGGCCAAGTCTATAGTGCCATAGACATTCTTCCATGCTAGCTGTAGTAGACATGCACTTGTACTCCATCAAATTGAATTTAGTCTTGAAGGTTATATTCTGAAACATTGGTGCCTTCAAGATCAACTTGCAATCTGATTCGAGTACTCTCATAATCTTATCCTTTATCTACACTTTTGTATACATATAATTTCGACACCATGAAAAAGCCCAAGCGGTTGATGGATTTGTCAAGCTTTGTTCCTTACACGTCATCATTATCGGACATGGCAGTTTCTCAGCATTTCTCATACTTTAAATGGGTGATGTATGTGGCTTTGAAGGTTTTCGACAAGATTAGATCACTCTTTCTTCCAAACATGTCTAGAATCTTGAGAAGGTTTGTGATGATTTGGTTCTTGTTATGGCGAACGGTCGTGTGTCGAAAGGGGATGAGTTTGCCCTTTAGGAAGTTTTTCACATCACTACTGGGAAATCCTCTTGTATTTTCGACAAGAGATATGAAGACAAGGATTCGACGAGGAAGACGTGGGGACTATTTGAATTTAAAATGAATTCAACATGGCAAGGAGATGCATTGTTTCGTCGGTTTAAAGGGCAGTTTCTATGAATAACGGTTTTTCATCGGATAGTAGATACGTGGAGGATTCTTAGGGATTAGTAACATGCAAAATGCCAAGTGGCGAAGTCTTAGGATTTGACCGTTATTCGACGGTTATTTTATTTGTATATAAATAGGATAGTTTGCTTTGTGTAAAAGTGGGTGAAATTTTGTACAATATTTTTGTGAAGATTACTCTCATACTCGTGTGTAAGAGAAAGGAGAATTATCTGGAAAATGTACGTGTAAACACCTTTCAATTTCCAGTTATAAGATTAGATTTATCATTCATCCTTTGTTCAAGTTTATGTTTTCATTTACTTTCAAGCAATCTACTTTCCAGTCATTTACTTCCAAGTCAATTTATATTTCAACAAACCTTCAATGCAAACTTTAAAGTTTCTTTGTTAGTTTCATTAGATAAATATTTCCATATTGCAATATCAATAAGAACAATCTTGTTGAGTAACCGTTCGACAGAACGTATAAGAATCAATAAAACTCATATATTAAGAACCTATCCTTTAAAATTTAGCACATGTGTCCTAGGACTTGTGTGGTTGGTCCTGCAAGTAACCCTTTTCCAAGGAATTGGTAAACCAGAGGTTGTTCGCCAAAAACACCAGCGAAAAAATTGGCATGCACGGTGGGACAGTGCTAAAATACTAAAAATAATTCTCAATCCAAAAGAGTTTATTACATTGTATGATTTTACGAAGTGGTAAATTAGCCGTGATTGACGTAGAAAGACCTAGGCGAACTAGAGAAAGGAAAATGGCTATCCCACCACCAGTAAATAATGACGAAATTCCAGTTTACAATGCTATTTCTTCGACAGGAGGGAATGTGGAAACACTCTACGTTTCAGAAGGAGGAAATCCCTCATCATCTGGATCGATACCAGGGGTGTCGTTTTCTCAAAACGGACCCAGTTCCTCCAACATAGGGCATTTGATACCTATGAGTACCCCTCCCCCTGGAGGAAATAACATTTAGGCCCTATCAAACAAATTTTTCCACACCTATGTTTGGAAGAGAACAACTGTATGGAATGCCAACTTCAGTGATGGCTAGTTTGCATAACGCAACGCCTTTGTATTCTGATACTGTGGCTCACATGTCTTCGCCATTACAAGGTTCAGGTTATGGTGGTAATGTTAGTAGACCAAACGAACCCCCACCAGGATTCCACATGCCAGCAATTACAACTAATTATGCGCAGGCAATACGTCAACAAATGGACGAAAGTAATCATGAAATGGTCCATTGGTTGACTCAACAAATGGGGGAAGTGTTTAACCCTTTAATACAAAGCACTACTCAAACGAATCAGATATTGGCAATACAAACGGTGCGTATTTCTGAATTCTTTGGAGTCCCCCAAATTCGATAGAGAGAACCTGTGGTTCAGAATCCAGTAATCAATGTCGAAGAAGAACCAACATTGAGAAGGAGGCTCCTAAAGGTCTCAACAACAAAGACAAAATTGCTGAAGATGTTGCTCCTAACCAAATAGAAGAAGAGGAGGTCAAGCACCTCACCAATGTTGTCGAAATTGCAAATGAGGATACTGCGGAAGTCAGGGTGGAAACTGTCGAAGAGATCCTCATTGAAAAGATGGATAAGCTGAGCATTGCTGGAGGAAAGAAAATAGACATCAATATGGTGGAAGCCTCTCAAAAGAATAAAGAAAAAGAGGAATGCCGTCAAGAGGAATACCAAAGGACAGTCTACCCAAAAGAAGACGAGAACTTGGCAGAATTTATCCAAATGTGCCAAAAGAAAAAGACTGAAGTAATGATATACCCAAGATGCCTCGCTGTATTCGACAGAAAATCAGCGGCAAATTTGGAAGCTGTGGAGAAGACTAAAGTAAGAGGAAACTGGGGACCAAGACCAGCAGTTGAAACATGTAGGTGTGATCCAAGAAAAGGACAATACCACTTTCAAAACACTGGGGGTAGATACCACAACACTTACAAACCATCTGGCAAGGTACCTGATGATAGATGGGTGCAACCCATTAGAGATGCCCATGGACCAAGAAGATGGAAGAATTTCGAAGTCCAGAGTGGTTCTTCAGTCGAAGTAAAGAAAGAAACTAGAAAACAGAAGTCAAGAACATACCCCTCAGAGAACTATAAAGGAAAAAGTCCCATGTCGAAGTCTCAATGGAGGAGGTTCCAGAGGCAGAAAAGGGCTGAGAGAGACGCAGTAGAAGGACTCAACGTTAAGAAGAAAAATACTGGCGAAAATAAGGAAGAGTCCAGCAGAAACACTCAGGCAGAGAAAGACAAAGCTCTCAAAAGGAACAACACCAGTAGCATGTTGCAGTTGTCAAAGCCCACCAACACAATATCAGAAGGTGACGAAGCAACTGACAATTTTGAGTCTGACGAAGAAGGGTCATTCGACGTAATATGTAATGTGGTTTCAGTCCTTCCTAGAGACTATTGTAACACCCCAAATTTTCCCTCTTCATTCTTAGCATCATATCACATCATATTCATCATACTCATATCATTTTCTTAACATCATATCATGGAAATATGAAGCATAACATCCTTCATGTCCTAGCATCAAGCATATGGTCATCTGTGGAGGTCCTTGAAGCATTTCAAGCCATGAAAAGGGTCCCAATGAGTTTGTACAAGTCTTATGGTGAGTCTACACTCCATTTACAAGTTCAAGTCCATTGGCAAAAGCTCATAAGATTGCATGATCATCAGAGATCTCAGGACAAGGCAAAGCTCCTATACAAGGCACCCAAATTAGGGTTTGTGATTCAAGCACCAAGATCTCACAACTTTGGCCATTTATTTTGGGCAAAGTCTTCTATATGTTAAGAGGATCCTATGTGTCAATTTTCATGAGAAAATTCCATGTGGAAGTCAGTCAATGCCTCAGTTGCTTGCAGATGAAGGAAAAAGTCAACAGTGCCCTTAAAAAGTCAACTGTGCAATTTCAAGGGGTCTAACCCAATTTTTTTGGCCAAGAGGGGTCCTTACAATGTTATAAGAGGTTTGGAATGCCTAAAGTTCAAGAATCATGGAGATTTGAAGGGTTTTGCAAAAATGGTACAAAGTTGGTTTTTGAAGTTTTCCAAATTTGGCAACTTTTGCCCTAATTTTCAAATGGCCTTAACATGATCAAAAATTCTTCAAATGGACCAAAGTCAAACATGAAAGTTGAATAGTAAGGGCTCCCATTTTCAAAAAGTACAAGTACATTTTCATAGGATTCCTAGAACTCCCTAGAGGTCCTTCGAAAATTTGCACATTCTAGGGCAAATTTCAACTTTTCCTAAAGCCACCAAATGCAAAAGGGCCTCAAACTTGAATTGTGTGACTTGGTACTGGCCCAATTATGTTTTAAACTTGAAATGCATTACATTATGACCATTTTTCTCCCAATAATGGGTCATTTTCGTGCCAAACAAGAAAATCCCTCCAAAAGTGCAAATTTGGCAAAAGTCATGAAACAAGTGTGATGCTTGAATCTAAAGGCCAGGAGTGACTGGATTTGAATCAAGGGTGGGAAATGAATTTCCCATGTGCTAAGAGTCCCAAGAGAGCATGAGCATAGAATGCTTATCTCACCAAGTGCAAATTATGCAACTTCACACTTTTCTCATGATTCATTCGTGCATTCTTTCTCATTCTTTCAGCATTGCCTTGTGAGGTCATAATAAGAAGAATTAGGGTTTAGCAAATCTCAGATCTCCCTCATTCTCTCATTCTCAACTTTCTTGCAACTTTGCATTTTCTCACATATCCCTTCATTCTCTCACATTCTTCACAAACTTCTTCCACATTCTTGATCAGTGAATGATATAGATCAAGATTCCACCAATCATTAGAGCTTAAATCACAGAAATAGAAAGGTGCCATTTCAAGACAACTTGCTTTGAAACCTCAGATCCAGTCTGTTTCAAGACCTTAGATGCATTTATTTTGCATCTAAGGAGTAAGGGGAGTGATTTGCACGCATTGGTTGGTTTTCTAGCTCACTGAATCAAGCTCTTCACCTCAGGTATGGCATGGAATCTCATGATCTAAAAATGAAATTGTATGTGTAATTCTTAATCTGTGATGTTTGCTGATCATGCTGCACTTTGTAGATTTGAATTTGAGGCATTATAGCATGAGTTATGTGCATTTCAAGTTTCATGGTGCATTATGTTTTCCTTCGATCCGTTCAATCCTTTGAGATTTAGGCTTTTTTGATGTTAGATTTGGATTCAGTGATGTTGAATTAGTAGATCTGGGTTATTTGTTTTCATTTTTTGGTTGATTTATGAGACTGTCACGAATTCCGGTGCCGGAGCCCTAGCTCCGGTCACCGGAAAGTTGATGTGTTCTTGTTAGGGTTTGTATGGAAGAGGATGAAGTATCCACCGTCGGATCACCTCATCCAGCGTCCACCATGAGGTCACGTTGCCCTAGCTTGTGTCTGTCTCATTTGTTATTTTCCATTTCCATTTTAATACAACGTGTTGTTCAGTCCACTGTTAGTTCCGTGTGCCAGCCAACCACAGCGTAGCTTTTGTCCACCTCAATTAATGAGGTCTTGAACCTCACGCGTCCGATCCATCTTGCGTCCCTCCTTTTTCCAGCCTTTTCTTTTATTTCCACTAAATTCCACAATAAAAAGCATACATCAGCGCATGCATAATGGGCCCAAGCAATGGCTATGCGCACCCCCTTCACACCCAGGCCCATCTCATTTACACGTGAACCGCTTACTCTTCTCACCTCCTTTCCATTCTTTTAATTTCTTTTTCTTTTTTTTATTTCTTTTTATTCAGTTCCATTTCAATTATTTTAAAATAGTTCGAGTCATCCAAAAAATCCCAAAATAATCATGAACCTTATTTTGAGTCTCTATTATTTTTTCATATTTTTATTTTATTTTATTTCCTTGTCCACGTGTCTGAATTAATTCCTCATTTCACTTAGCTTCTTTTGAGTCCTCTTTTGACCACACTGCCTTGTATAATTTCCATAGGCTTCAATATTTTGAGTTTTGATCCCATTATTTTTGCTTTGATTTCTTAAGACATTGTATTTTTCATGTGATTTTTCTCTGGATTTTTAGAAACTTATTTCTTGAGTCTTGGTCTTGTGACTTGTGATGTAAGTTTGTGACCCTAACTTGTGTTCTTGCCTCCATTTGACCTAGTTTACTTCTGAATCTTTTCAAATCCTTTTGGCTAGTTGATATAACATGTTTGAGGATCATTGGGTTTCAATTGTGGAATTTTTAGATGGTTGGTTGATTTGTTTTGGATTTTATCTTGAACCTTGTCCCATTTTGCTTCCTTTGAATCTTTTGGTATCTTATAAGCCTAGAAGGGCACTTGTGCCAACTTCTTCTTCTCATTTGGGGTTCTTTTGGGGTATGGGTACCTTCCTGGTCCTAGGATAGGGTTTGTGTCTTCTGAATTTTTGTGTTTGCTTCTTCTTTAAGTCATTTCTTTCTTTAAATGCTTTCACTTCATCTCTTTGTTTCTTTTACTCCCATTTGATAATTGTTTGGTCTTGTACCTCTCTTCTCTTCATCTTGTTGGCTTCTTAATCCATTCTTCATCTTGTTTTGGTTCTGGTTGTGAGCTTTGTCTTCATATCTTGTGCTTTTTGCTATGCATCGTCCATAAATGTGCATTTGCTTTCATAAGTGTTTCATGTTGCATCTTTAGCTTGCATACTTCTTCTCCTCATTCCTTTGAGTTGCATTTGCATTGTGCATATTTTTATATAATTTCACTTCTGATTGTGTGATGTTATCATGTTAACTTGCTCATTGTGTTTCACTTGTATGCTTTACTAACCTTGCAGGGGCTTGGTAAGTGTGAGGTGTGGGAATTGAGTTCCACATCTCCAAATCTCATCCCTCCCTCTTATGTTTATCTTGTGCACTAACCCTTTGTTGTTGGGCTTAGGCCTTTCTCATCTCTTCTTCTATCTTCTTCTCTTCTTCTTTTCTTCTTCATTAGGGTAGAAACTTCACTAACCCTTAGGACATCCATGCATGATAACACTTAGGATTATTTAGTCCCCCTTTAGAATTTTTCCTTTGTGATCCTTTGGTGCTTTCTCTTCTCATCTTCAAACTCAATTTTAATTCACTTAATAAAGGTTGAGTACTTTCATGTGACATGAGACTTTGCTATGAGATACTTGCACGCGTTCCGTTTCGGGGCGAGGTGTGAGTCATCACTCGTGGTGGATAGGTCTTAGCATGAGTACCTCACAAAGAAAAGATAAAAAACAATTCTTAACCATAAAACCAAAAAATACTTAATAATGTTAATAGGCCAGTGTGCTTAAGCCTTCACTTATGGGACTAGCTTTGGGGATCTCCTCCATAGATAGGTGTGCCTCTTGCGCATTCCATTTCGGGATGATGTGAGATGTACACATCCCATTGAGTAAGACTTAGGTACACTTACCTATGCAAACTTTCACTCATAAAAGCTTCTAAAAAACACCAAACAAACAATAAGCGTCTTTCCTTCGGGATCTTTTCTCATCTCCTTCGCTCTGTACGCGAACTTGCTCCTACTTGTCACTTTGCAAGACGGTTACGCACTCGTCGTCCGAGTCTGCAACACCTGAGCAATGGCATAGGCAGTTCAAGCTTTAATTCACAAGCAATTTCCTTTTAGTACCCCGAGTTAGGGGAACTACGGCGTCTCTGATCCTCATTATCCTGATGAGGTACGTAGGCAGCGGGGTAGGGCCCGTTCGAGCATAATCTTTATTTTCCCTACATTTTTCCTTTGTTTTCTCATTCAGTTCCTTTTCTCAGTTTCTTTTCCAGTTCATTTTCTTTTTGCTGCAGCTTTCATACCCTCACCCTTTGAAACAGTTTTCTTTGCAAGCGTGGATCCCGTTGGGTACGGCGGACGATCTGGGTGCTATTACCTTCCCAAGTCGTAACCGACTCCCGAACTCAGTCTCTTTGGTTCGCAGGACCCGTGTCCTTCCTCTTCTTTTCTTCTGGTTTGTGCAGCATTACCATTCCCTTTCTTCGGGATAAAAATGCCTGGCTGGCGACTCTTTTCTTTTTCCGCACCACTTTCACGTTTGTACCAGGATGGAAATCCGGGGAGCGACAGCTGGCGACTCTGCTGGGGACTGCACACCAGAGATCTCTGGTTCCCCTGTGAGTCTCTCCTAGCGCTTGTGTGTTTCTGTTTCATTGGGTGATGTTTGTTTGCTGTGGCTTGTTATATTTTATTGTTGTTGTTTATAGCTTTATTTACAGCTTTATTTATAGTTTTCAATATTTATTTTCTGCATCATATTATCATACTAGACTGTCTGGACTGGTTTTCTGTTTGGTGGGCTCGGGTGATACTGTTTTTGAGAGATAAGCCAAGTACCCGGCTTGAGTGCACTATAGGACTAGAGTGGACATATTGTAAACACATGTGACATGATGAGTGGCAGTGTGTTTCACGCCCAGATTGCGACCGTCTTGGAAATATCTTGTGTGAGGATTTCCTCCACTTCGGGATAGGACCTTGATAGTTATGTGCATTTGGGGACCGATCATTGAGAACCTTTGTGGAAGCAACCCTCTCCAGTGGTGGCAGTGGCAGACCATATTTTGTGGCAAACCCATTCGCACCCGAGGGTCCACTGGGGACTCGCATAGGATGGCCTGGTTCTTTTATAGGAACTCAGTCAAAGCATCTAGTCGTATGACTTTAGTACTGTATCCTACGGGCTGAATGTACTATTGTTTCTCGATTTCAGCGCTTGAAGCTGGGGACTTATAAGGGATGCTTGTTTTTCCCGGACTCAGCTGAGGCCTCCCTGCGTAGTATATAATGCCAAACCGATTCCCTGATTTGGTCATGAGCCATTTCTCGGAAATGGTGAAAGTATTATTGCTATTCGGCTTTGAGAGTCCGTGATGTTTGACCCGGAGCACACCTGTGAGATTGAGAATGGGTTTACAGGTTTGCAGGAACCCTTGACCTCATCATACCCTTGTTACCAGTACAGTTTCATGTTCTGATACAGTTACTTTGGTTCCAGAGTTCTTGAGTTTCTCTGGTCTTTGATTGGGAGTATCTGAGCTTATCTGAGTATTTATGGGCTGATATCCAAAGGATTTGGGGTTTCTGATCATGTGGCCTTGGTATCCGGATTCCAGACAGTCCCAGATGATCATATGTCTTTGCATTTGCATCTGCATTGCATCATTTCATCATTAATCATGTTTTGTTTTCATTCACAGGTTCATATCTTTGATTCCGGTTCCGGTATTCTCTTCAGAGATGGAAGATCCTCGCAAGCAGAATATTCACTTCAAGTTCTTTGACACCAAGGTTGGCCTGTTGAAGAAGATGGTGAAGCTGATTACACCCAACCATGTGGAGAGATTCAGGAAGGCTTATGGGAGTATTCTGGATGTGGTGGTAGAGTTAGATCCTTTTGAGAGGAGTGTCATTCATACCCTACTTCAGTATTATGATCCTCAGCTTCGTTGTTTCACCTTTCCCGATTTTCAGCTAGGTCCTTTGCTGGAGGAGTATGCTCTGATCTTGGGAGTGCCTATTCGAGACCAGATTCCATTCAACTCTGAGATGAGTAGACCTGCACCTGAGGCTATTGCTAAGGCTCTTTATTTGAGCACTTCTGCTGTGAATTCTTTGACCATCATTAAAGGAGGTGTACCTGGGTTTTCTTTAGAGGCTCTGGTAAAGAAGGTGGAAGAGTTGGCTGTTGAAGAAGAATGGGATGTTGTCTATGCTATCTTGGCTCTTTCTATCTATGGCATTATCTTATTTGCTTATATAGAGAAGTTCATAGATATGAATGCCATACATCTCTTTTTGCTAAAGAATCATGTGCCTACACTGCTCGGAGATTTGTATTACTCAGTGCACTACAAGACTGAGAAGAAGAGGGGAGGTTTAGTTCGTTGTTGTGCTCCTTTATTTCATATGTGGTTCATGAGGCATCTGCCTAGTACTGGAGTGTTTAGTGACCACACCTTGATATGGGCTCAGAAGCTGGAAAAGTTGCTTGCCAAGGATGTCAGGTGGATTACTCAAAGGCTGCAAGGTGCACATTTCATCACTAGCTGTGGGAGTTATCTTAGTGTACCTTTATTGGGAGTAACTGGAGGGATCAATTACAATCCAATCTTGTTAAGAAGACAATTGGGATATGCCTTGAGAGAGGTACCAGAAGAATTGAAGCTGACCCCTATTTTCTATTTCCCAGTGAAGGACAATATGCCCTTTGTGAGGAAGGTTGCTGGAGCTTGGAAGTGCATTAAGGGAGAAGGGATAGCTAGCTTTGGAAAGTGCAACAATCAGACATTCCCAGAGTATGAAGCTTGGTTGAAAGACAGAGTCAGAAGGGTTTTGCTGCCATTCTCACCACCAGTTCCTCCAGTTGCTGAGTCCATTGATATTGTGTCTTTAGAGGAGTTCAAGAAGTTGGAAGCCCAGCTGCATGCAGTTAGAGTTGAAAATACTGAGATGGTAAGCCTGTACCATCATGCCAACAGGGCCAAGATTGAAGCTGAAGAGAAGTTGCTGAAGATGTAGACTACCTTGGAGGCTAAAGAGAAAGACTTCGCTGGAAGGGAAGCTCACTTCCACAGGTTGGGAATGATGGAAGCCAAAAGAGAAGCTGAACGCAAGAAGAATTCAAAGACTCTCAAAGATGCTCGTCAGTCTATTGTCTGGTTGCAGGGACAGAGAGAGCAAGAGCTGAAGAAATATAAGGAAAAAGAAGAGTTCTTCGAAGTGCAGATGGCCTACAAAAAGGAAGAGGTGGAACAAGTCCACAAGATTCGCAGGGAGAAGACTCGACAGTTAGCAGATAGTCAACAAGCCCTCGAAGCAGCACTTAAAGAGATTGAAGACCTCAAGTTGATGGCTGGAGTCAAGAAGGTTAGGTATGATGTGGGGCTTAGTGAGGGAGGTTCAGGGTCCTCAGGCAGTGGTTTTGCTTCTTAGTTTGTTTTTCTTGTATCTAGATTACCTACAGACATGTTGTAGGAGTCCTGGCTGTTTGTTTTCTTTTTAGAAACTTGTACCCTACGGGGAATTCTGTTTTATTTGCCTAATAGGCTGATTTGTGTTATGACCTTTTCACCATTTCTTGGTGTGCCTGCTGTTATGGTTTGAATGTGGTTTTTCGCGAAGGTTTCTGAAAGTCGAGGATCAGTACCCACCTGGTTTTCTTTGCTAAATACCGGAACCGGGGCATGAATGACCTGGGATTGGAAACATAAACAACTGCATTGCATACATATAACATGTTTGTTTGTTTTGCAGGTAATGTCTCAGTTGCTAACGTGTTTTGTGTTTCAGGCACTATAGCTCCCCGGAAAGTTCGGGAACAACCAGTAGCACATAGATATCCAACCAAGATTAACAGAGAGCGAGTCATGGACCAGATGCAAGCAGACCTGGAAGATCTGAGACTGAGAATGGATAACTTTATGACATTGATGGCAGGCATAGGTCAGAACCAAGAGCGTCTGCGGGAGATGATTGAGAATCAACCCAGGAACAACACTACTGCTGCTGATAATTGTACCGGTGCGGGCGCACGTCAGGTTGAAGCTCCTGTAACACAGCCAGGGGTGACTATAATCAATGATGGGTTGAATAATATTCAAATGGATAATCAGGATGAACAGTTCACTCTCCTGGACGAAGCTGAAGGTCAGGGAGCTGAGATGAACAAGAGGTTTGAGGAAATGGTAGAGCAAATCAGAGCCATTCAATCCCAGAGTTCCTTGGGATTTGACATAACAGATTTGGGCTTGGTCCCTGGGGTCAGGATCCCATACAAGTTCAAAGTTCCGACCTTTGAGAAATACAATGGCACTGTATGCTCGAAGACCCATCTTCAATCCTTCGTAGGGAGGATCGCTGCGCATACGGATGATGAAAAACTTTGGATGTATTATTTTCAAGACAGCTTGGTTGGAGCTTCACTGGAATGGTACATGAAGCTTAGCAGAGTCAATATCAAGAGATGGAAAGATCTAGCAGAAGCCTTTGTGAGACAATATCAATATAATATGGGCATGGCTCCGAACCGCATGCAATTGCAGCACATGGCTCAGACTGCTAAGGAAGGTTTCAAAGAATATGCTCAGAGGTGGCGCTAGCTCGCTGCCAGAGTGCAACCACCGCTGCTAGAGAACAAAATGGCTGACATGTTTATGGGTACTTTGCAGGGTGTGTTTCTTGAAAGACTGGCGTCCAGTTCTGCCACTAAATTCAATGACATTGTTATTGCTGGAGAGAGGGTTGAGACCTTGCTGAAGATGGGGAAGATACAAGACCCAAGTGCTAGAAGCTCGAATGGAGCGAGGAAAGCTTTCAGTGGACCTCCTAGAAAAAGAGAGGGCGAGACAAATGTTGTATTTGGCCGAGGCTGGGACCGTGGTTATAGAAGACCGTATGAGCATGTGGCAGTAGTCACAATTCCTTCTGCTCCAGTGCAACAGATGCAACCTCCTCCACAACAACAACATCAACAACAACAACCTCGTAACAATTATCAACAGAGACCGTATCAGCCAAGGAAAACTCGCCCGGCTAATAGGTGATTGAGGCCATCCCTATGACCTATGCTGCTTTGCTTCCAAGACTGCTGGATTTGAACCTGATTCAGTTGAGAACTTTGGCACCACCACATCCTGGAGAGCTTCCAGTAGGTTATAATGTCAATGCGCGATACGCTTTCCACTCTGGAGCACCCGGGCACTCGACTAAGAAGTGCAGGGCTTTGCATCACAAGGTTCAAGATCTTATATATTCTAAAGCAATCAACTTTGCGCCACCACCGAATGTTAATTCGAACCCTATTCCGAATCATGGAGGGGAAAGAATCAATGATGTTGAGGATGGTGACAAGTTTAGTCTCGTGCTAAGTATTGATGAAGTGAAGACTCCTTTGAGGGTAGTGAAAGAGAGACTGTTGAATGGTCAAGTGTTTCCTGGTTGCTGTTTTGATTGTGAAGAATGTTTGAATGCTGAGAATGGCTGTGAGAAGCTGAAGATGGGTTTGCAGGGTTTTATTGATGATGGATCCTTGCAGTTTAGTAAAGTTGGTGATGAAGTAGCTGATGATGTGTCAACCATTACTATTTTCTATGATGAAGCTGACATGCCTGTCAGAAGAGAGCCTGTTACAATCTATGCTCCTCAGATTAGTCCCGTGACTATCACCGTACCTGGGCTTGTTCCATACACAGACGATAAAGCCATTCCCTGGCATTATGGCTCAGATGTATATGTAGCTGGACAGAAGATTGAGAGCAAGGTTGTTGCTGCTGACCCGACTGTAGAGAATGTCAGAGGAGTTGGAGGTTTCACCAGAAGTGGTCGGTTATTCGCTCCCCCTATGCTGAGAGGGGATCCTGAGGCTGAGGCTTCATCCAAAGCCAAAGGAAAGCAAGCTGTGAATGATAAATCAACTACTCCTGTGGCTGGACAGGGTACATTTGAAAAAGAGGTCGAGGAATTCATGAGGATTATCAAAAAGAGTGACTATAAGGTGGTCGATCAACTGAACCAGACACCTTCCAAGATTTCCATCTTGTCACTGCTGATGTGTTCTCCCGCACACAGAGAGGCCTTATTGAAAGTACTGCAAATGGCTTATGTTCCTCAGGAAATCACTGTCAATCAACTTAAATCTGTCGTAGGAAGTGTCAATGCAAGCCATGGCTTAGGCTTTACAGACATAGACCTCACGTCGGAGGGCAGAAACCACAACAAAGCACTACATATCACTATGGAGTGCAAGGGTGTTGTGTTGTCTCACGTTCTTGTAGACACAGGCTCTTCCCTGAATGTGCTTCCGAAGAAGGCACTAATGAAGCTTAATGTTGATGGAATAGTCCTGAGACCAAGTGATCTGATTGTCAAGGCTTTTGATGGTTCGAGAAGATCAGTTTTTGGAGAGGTTGAGTTGCCCGTCAAGATAGGCTCTCAAGTTTTCAAAAGTGTTTTCTACGTCATGGACATCCAGCCTGCGTATAGCTGCCTGTTGGGACGCCCGTGGATACATGCTGCTGGAGCTATTACTTCAACCCTGCATCAGAAGCTCAAATATGTGGTTGACGGCCAGGTTATCACAGTTTGTGGAGAGGAGGACATATTCGTGAGCCACTTGTCGACGTTCAAGTACGTAGAGATGGATGGAGAAATCCATGAGACTTTATGCCAAGCTTTCGAAGCAGACAACGTCAGAATCTTGACTCCTGTGGAGAAGAGCAGCGAGAAGGAGGGTACATCCATCCATTCCTACAGAGAAGCAAAAGAGGTTGTTCAATCAGGCAGTGCCCAAGGCTGGGGCAAGCTGTTGGAGCTGGAAAAGAAATATGATAAGTTTGTCTTAGGGTATTAGCCTGGTGGGTCTACTCCAAGTGGTAAGGATATCACGTTTACAAGCGCTGGGTTGCTCGACCGCAACCAGATCTGTACAGCAAGCCAAGGTGGGGACAGTGACGGTGACTGGGACAATTGGATTCACCCGTGTGCGCCCGGCGAGGAGCTAACAAACTGGTCTGCTGAAGACATTGTTCAAGTCACATGGCACTCAGAGTAATTATTTTGTTTCCTTTTATTAGCATACTGCATTGTCAAATCCAGCATTCTGCCCAAGATGCTAGGATCCATTGTATTGGGCCACTATGTTTTGTAATGCATCTTATTTTGCTATGAAATAAAAGGACATTTTCAGACAAATTGTGTTCTCTTTCTTTGTTTTTAAACTTTTTCACAAAAATATAAAATTGGCAATGTGTTTTCCTTTTTGTTTTTGTGTTAGCGTCTCTTTTTCAAAATAAGCAGATTCTGAATAAGCACATCATCTGTGCAGTGTTGATCATCCGGATTCCATTGATAACGTTCCTGCTATGACTATGCATGACTTTGACAATCCAGTCTACCAAGCTGATGAAGGGGTTGAGGAAGACTGTGACCTCCCTGAAGAATTGGTCAGATTGTTGAAACAAGAGGAACGGGTTATTCAGCCTCATCAAGAAGAAATTGAGATCATCAACATTGGAAGTGAAGATGCAAAGAAAAAGATCAAAATTGGGGCCAGTCTGCAGGCCGACGTCAAGAAAGAGCTGATCAATATGCTGAAAGAGTATGTGGATATCTTTGCTTGGTCATATCAAGATATGCCAGGGTTGGATACTGATATCGTTGTGCATAAGCTACCTCTGAGAGAGGACTGTCCTCATGTGAAACAAAAATTGAGAAGAACTCGTCCTGACATGGCGATGAAGATCAAAAAGGAGGTTCAGAAGCAATGGGATGCCGGGTTCCTTGCTGTGACTAGTTACCCACCTTGGGTAGCTAACATTGTACCTGTACCAAAGAAGGATGGCAAGGTCCGGATGTGCGTTGACTACCGGGATTTGAATAGAGCAAGCCCAAAAGATGATTTTCCGTTGCCACACATTGACGTGTTGGTAGACAATACTGCTCAATTCTCGGTGTTTTCCTTCATGGATGGCTTCTCCGGATATAATCAGATTAAGATGGTACCGGAAGACATGGAGAAGACAACGTTCATTACCCCGTGGGGTACATTCTGCTATAAGGTCATGCCCTTTGGTTTGAAGAACACCGGGGCAACCTATCAACGGGTGATGGTCACATTGTTCCATGACATGATACACAAGGAGATTGAGTGTTATGTGGACGATATGATTGCTAAGTCCCGAGATGAAGAAGAGCATCTGGTCAACCTGAAGAAGCTGTTTGATAGACTGATCAAGTACAAGCTGAGGTTGAATCCAAACAAGTGCACTTTCGGAGTGCGTTCCGGGAAACTGCTAGGTTTCATTGTTAGTCAAAGAGGAATTGAGGTAGATCCTGCTAAAGTAAAAGCTATTCAAGATATGCCTGCACCGAAGACAGAAAAAGAAGTGTGCGGGTTTTTAGGGAGGTTGAACTACATTTCTCGGTTCATATCTCATCTAACGGCCACCTGCGAGCCAATATTCAAATTGCTAAGAAAAAAGCAAACGGCCAGGTGGAATGATGACTGCCAAAGAGCTTTCGATAAAATAAAAGAATATTTGCAGGAGCCTCCAATTCTAATGCCTCAAGTGGAAGGAAGACCTTTAATCATGTACTTGACCATGCTAGAAGGATCAATGGGGTGTGTTCTAGGCCAACATGACGAGTCTGGTCTAAAAGAGTACGCTATTTATTACCTTAGCAAAAAGTTTACCGACTGTGAATCTCGATATTCACTGCTCGAGAAAACTTGTTGCGCTTTGGTATGGGTTGCTCGCCGACTGAGGCAGTACATATTGACTCATACCACACTGCTTATTTCCAAAATGGATCCTGTCAAGTACATCTTTGAGAAACCAGCGTTAACCGGAAGGGTTTCTAGGTGGCAGATGATTTTAACTGAATACGACATCCAGTATACTTCTCAGAAAGCCATCAAGGGAAGTTTATTGTCGGATTACCTTGCACAGCAACCTCTTGAGGATGATTATCAGCCAATGAAGTTTGATTTCCCTGATGAGGACATCATGAACCTCAAAGCAAACGATTATGAGGAACCACTTCCGGAGGAGGGGCCAGACCCTGAATCCAAATGGAAGTTGATGTTTGATGGGGCAGTTAATATCAATGGCCGTGGAATTGGTGTCGTACTTATTACTCCTGAAGGTGTTCACTTACCCTTCGCTGCCAGAATTACATTTGGCTGCACCAACAATGAAGCGGAATACGAGGCATGTATAATGGGAATAGAGGAGGCAATTAATCTTCGGATTAAGAACCTCGACATATTCGGAGATTCAGCCCTCGTTATTAACCAAGTTACCGGCAAGTGGTATACGCATCAAGGGCATCTAATTCCATACAGGGATTATGCTAGAAAACTGTTGACGTTCTTCACGACAGTTAAGCTTCAATACATACCACATGATGAAAATCAGTTTGCCGTCGCATTGGCTACTATCTCTTCGTCTATCAAAGTCTTGTGTTGGAATTATGTGCCCATAATTGACATATCTAGGCTTGACGCTCCAGCTCATGCCTTCTCTGTAGACGCCGTGTCTGATGAGAAACCTTGGTATTTTGATATCAAGTTATTCCTGGAAAAGCAAGAATACCCAGCTGGGGCATCTTCCAATGACAAGAAGACCTTGAGGCGACTTGCTGCTAGCTTCTTCTTGAACACAGACGGGGTTTTGTACAAGAGAAACTTTGACATGGTCTTGCTCAGATGCGTGGATAGACACGAAGCAAGCCTGTTAATGCAGGAAGTCCACGAAGGATCTTTCGGTATCCATGCAGGAGGGCATGCTATGACAAAGAAATTGCTGAGATCAGGGTATTACTGGATGACAATGGATGCAGATTGTTGTTCATTTGCTCGTAAATGCCACAAGTGCCAAATATATGCGGACAAAGTACATGTTCCTCCAAGCCCGCTCAACGTCATGTCATCTCCTTGGCCCTTTTCTATGTGGGGCATTGACATGATCGGGAAGATCGAGCCTACTGCTTCAAATGGTCATCGCTTCATCCTGGTCGCGATTGATTACTTTACCAAATGGGTAGAAGCAGCATCTTATGCCAACATCACTCGTCAAGTGGTGGCAAGATTTCTGAAAAGGGATATCATATGCAAATACGGAGTGCCCGAAAGGATCATTACTGATAATGGTTCTAATCTCAACAACAAGATGATGGCAGACTTGTGTCGGGACTTCAAGATTCAGCATCACAATTCTTCTCCTTACCGACCAAAGATGAATGGTGCGGTAGAGGCAGCTAACAAGAATATCAAGAAGATTGTGCAGAAAATGGTTGTTACCTACAAAGATTGGCATGAAATGCTACCATTTGCGTTGCATGGGTACCGAACGTCAGTCAGGACGTCAACAGGGGAAACTCCCTTCTCTCTGGTGTATGGCATGGAAGCAGTCTTGCCTGTTGAAGTAGAGATTCCTTCATTGTGTGTGATGATGGATGTAAAGTTGGATGAGTCTGAATGGGTGCGTGCTCGTTATAATCAGCTATGCCTAATTGAGGAAAAGAGATTAGCGGCTATCTGTCATGGTCAGCTTTATCAGAGGAGAATGAAGCGGGCATTCGACCAACGAGTACGTACTCGAGAGTATCAAGTGGGAGAGCTTGTGTTGAAGAGGATCGTTCCTCCAGGTTCAGATCACAGGGGCAAGTGGACCCCAAACTACGAAGGACCATTCATAGTGAAGAAAGTCTTCTCAGGAGGAGCATTGATGCTCACCACTATGGATGGAGATGACTTCCAATCCCCTGTTAACTCGAACGCAGTTAAAAAATACTTCGCACAAAGAGACCCGCTGGACACAAAAACAGAATTATAGTCCAGGCAAAACAAAGGGCATCCCGGCGAGCTAAAAACAGAATAAAAAGCTCGGGCAAAAGTTAGGGAAAAATAAATAAAAAATGTACACCCGCTGAGTTGAAAAGCCGCATTGGACAGCTCAGGCAAAAAAGGGTATCCCGGTGGATTGAAAACCCGAAAGGGCGATCCACGCAAAACAAGGGAATAAGCGAACAACTGCGATCCGAGTTATCTGAACCACATCATCGTTTCGTACAACTTGTCAATATCAGAAGGATAGGAAACAGTCCCCTCATCCTCTTAGAAAGCCAAAGCAGAATGGAGAGTCTCAAAGACATGGGGGTCATAGCAGAAATGGAACTCCTTGGAATGCTGTGTCCATTGCCATTAGGATAGTTTCTTTTCTCAATTTTATAGTGGCTACCTCTTTCTAAGTGGTTGCTTCCTGATGTAAATCTTTGCCTATTCATAGGCCATTCAATAAAAAGAATATTCAGTCAAAAAGTTGTGTGTGTTTATTTTTGTTTGCAAAATGTCCTGAATTTTTAGCAAAAATAGCATTGCATATGAACATGGTGATAATTTTGAAAAGAAAATGACATGCAGGGAAACTGTAATCCTCTTTGAGTGTCGGGTGACAATGGATGAACAGATCATTCCATGCAAATCCCCGGGGCACATTTGTGTTTTCTTTTGTTGCAGGTTGCAGGATGGCGTCACATTCTCTCAAGCAATTCACTCTTCCTCAGTAGAGTATCTCCCCAAGCAAAGATTTCTTCTCCCAGCAGGTATCTGAAAGCCTGACATCTCCAGCAGAGATTTTCTCCAGCTAAGCCTTGGCAGCAGCCCAAGCAGTTTCTTCTTCCCCAGTGAGGTAGCAGTCCATTCTTCCCCAGTGGAGTATGCCCAACAGGTATCTAAAAGCCTGACATCACCAGAGTTGGAATCATCAGAATTATATCCTCAGCAAGAGTCTTTCCCAGCCAGAGCTTTGAATCAGCAGATGCTCTCCCTAGCTAGAGTATTGTTGATGCATCTTTCCAGCCAAGTCTGAAGATGATCCTGTCCCCACAGAGTTCATATTTGATTTTCACTTCTGTCAGTGAAATATTTCCCAGCAAAGTCGCCATACTTTTGGTTAATTTGATGATACAGTCAGGTATTCATCACCTCAGTCAGTCAGGTATCCAGACCTCTTGACTTGTCTTCTCCTGCAGAGTTGTATCTCTTGTAGCCAATCAGGCATTTGTCTACCACTCGTCTGCGTTTTTCAACACTCGTCTGTGTTATCCCTAAGCAGAGTTTTCCCAAGCAGTGATATATTACTGCTTTATTGTCGCTCGTCTGCATCTTTCAACACTCGTCTGTGTTGACCCTTTGGTATTGCTCGTTTGCTCTCCCCAACAGTGGTTTATGATTACCCTGTGATTGCTCGTCTGCAATTACCAACATTGGTCTGTGTTCTGATATGATATTTGTTGTTGCTCGTCTGCAATTCTCAACACTCGTCTGTGTTGTGATATCTCATATGTTGTTGTTCGTCTGCAACTCCTAACGCTCGTCTGTGTTTGGTATTGGATCTTTTGCTGCACTCGTCTGTGCCTTGATATGTAATTTCAGTTGTTGCTCGTCTGCAACTTTCCAGCACTCGTCTATGTTTGGTATGCCTGATATTTGTGGATACTCGTCTGTATCATTCCAGCACTCGTATGTGTTGTTTACCTGTTTGAAGCTCGTCTGCTTTGTTTGGATACTCGTCTGTATCAACCCCAGCACTCGTCTGTGTTATGCCTATACCTGTATGTGAGGATTTGTTGTTTATCCTGGTATTCTTCTGTTGATACTCCAAATGCTCGTCTGTGTTTGAATTTCTGGTATTCGTCTATACCAGTGGCTGATACTCGTATGTATCAGTGCCTGAAGCGCTCGTCTGTGTTTCTCAGATCATCGTCTGATACTCGTCTGTATCATTGACTTATGGCACTCGTCTGTGTTATCTTGATAATCATCCAATACTCGTCTGTATTGAAGAGGTTTAAAATCCTGACAGTGGGAATTAATGTCAAAATGGTTACCGGTCCTGGCGTAACAGGTAAATCCGAAGGAGACTCGTCTGTCTCAGGCACCAATTATTGTTGCTGCACCTGGCGTCACAGGTTTTCTCAAAGAAGACTCGTCTGTCTTATACAATATATCCACAGATAATATATGAAGAAGGTTCGTCTACCTTGATTGCATGTCTATCCCACAGACTTAAGTGCATTACCGGTCCTGGCGTAACAGGTAAATCCGAAGGAGACTCGTTTGTCTCAGATTATGTTGTTAAATGTTTGAGGACTCGTATGTCCAGTTCCTGGCGTCACAGGATTGTTTGAAGATTCGTCTGTCTCAGATTATTGTTCTTGCAGTGTTTTGAGGACTCATATGTCCAGTTCCTGGCGTCACAGGATTGTTAGAAGACTCGTCTGTCTTGGTTTTCTTATTCCAGATATCAGTTTCAACTTGGAAGAAGCTCGTCTGCTTTTCCTCTCCTTCTTATCCCCAGAGCGTCATCTGGTTGGGTTTATTTCCCGGTGTTGCATTCTTCGTCAGAGTGCAAATTTCTGGTCTTCTTGGTATTCAACCACAGTTTATCTTGAATGGTCGATAGCCCGTACTATCGTCCTTTTCAGATTAACTGATGATTGAATAGGGGGAGCTGTAACATCCCAAATTTGCCCTCTTCATTCTTATCATCATATTCATCATACTCATATCATTTTCTTAACATCATATCATGGAAATATGAAGCATAACATCCTTCATGTCCTAGCATCAAGCATATGGTCATCTGTGGAGGTCCTTGAAGCATTTCAAGCCATGACAAGGGTCCCAATGAGTTTGTACAAGTCTTATGGTGAGTCTAAACTCCATTTACAAGTTCAAGTCCATTGGCAAAAGCTCAGAAGATTGCATGATCATCAGAGATCTCAGGACAAGGCAAAGCTCCTATACAAGGCACCCAAATTAGGGTTTGTGATTCAAGCACCAAGATCTCACAACTTTGGCCATTTCTTTTAGGCAAAGTCTTCTATATGTTAAGAGGATCCTATGTGTCAATTTTCATGAGAAAATCCATGTGGAAGTCAGTCAATGCCTCAGTTGCTTGCAGATGAAGGAAAAAGTCAACAGTGCCCTTAAAAAGTCAACTGTGCAATTTCAAGGGGTCTAACCCAAATTTTTTGGCCAAGAGGGGTCCTTACAATGTTATAAGAGGTTTGGAATGCCTAAAGTTCAATAATCATGGAGATTTGAAGGGTTTTGCAAAAATGGTACAAAGTTGGTTTTTGAAGTTTTCCAAATTTGGCAACTTTTGCCCTAATTTTCAAATGGCCTTAACATGATCAAAAATTCTTCAAATGGACCAAAGTAAAACATGAAAGTTGAAGAGTAAGGGATCCCATTTTCAAAAAGTACAAGTACATTTTCATAGGATTCCTATAACTCCCTAGAGGTCCTTCGAAAATTTGCACATTCTAGGGCAAATTTCAACTTTTCCTAAAGCCACCAAATGCAAAAGGGCCTCAAACTTGAATTGTGTAACTTGGTACTGGCCCAATTATGTTTTAAACTTGAAATGCATTACATTATGACCATTTTTCTCCAAAGAATGGTTCATTTTCGTGCCAAACAAGAAAATCCCTCCAAAAGTGCAAATTTGGCAAAAGTCATGAAACAAGTGTGATGCTTGAATCTAAAGGCCAGGAGTGACTGGATTTGAATCAAGGGTGGGAAATGAATTGCCCATGTACTGAGAGGCCCAAGAGATCATGAGCATAGCATGCTTATCTCACCAAGTTCAAATTATGCAACTTCACACTTTTCTCATGATTCATTCGTGCATTCTTTCTCATTCTTTCAGCATTGCCTTGTGAGGTCATAACAAGAAGAATTAGGGTTTAGCAAATCTCAGATCTCCCTCATTCTCTCATTCTCAACTTTCTTGCAACTTTGCATTTTCTCACATATCTCTTCATTCTCTCACATTCTTCACAAACTTCTTCCACATTCTTGATCAGTGAATGATATAGATCAAGATTCCACCAATCATTAGAGCTTAAAGTACAAAAATAGAAAGGTACCATTTCAAGACAAATTATTTTGAAACCTCAGATCCAGTCTGTTTCAAGACCTTAGATGCATTTATTTTGCATCTAAGGAGTAAGGGGAGTGATTTGCACGCATTGGTTGGTTTTCTAGCTCACTGAATCAAGCTCTTCACCTCAGGTATGGCATGGAATCTCATGATCTAAAAATGAAATTGTATGTGTGATTCTTAATCTGTGATGTTTGCTGATCATGTTGCACTTTGTAGATTTGAATTTGAGGCATTATAGCATGAGTTATGTGCATTTCAAGTTTCATGGTGCATTATGTTTTCCTTCGATCCGTTCAATCCTTTGAGATTTAGGCTTTTCTGATGTTAGATTTGGATTCAGTGATGTTGAATTAGTAGATCTGGGTTATTTGTTTTCATTTTTTGGTTGATTTATGAGACTGTCACGAATTCCGGTGCCGGAGCCCTAGCTCCGGTCACCGGAAAGTTGTTGTGTTCTTGTTAGGGTTTGTATGGAAGAAAATGAAGTATCCATCGTCAGATCACCTCATCCAGCGTCCACCATGAGGCCACGTTGCCCTAGCTTGTGTTCGTCTCATTTGTTATTTTCTTTTTCCATTTTAATACAACGTGTTGTTCAGTCCACTGTTAGTTCCGTGTGCCAGCCAACCACAGCGCAGCGTTTGTCCACCTCAATTAATGAGGTCTTGAACCTCACGCGTCCGATCCATCTTGCGTCCCTCCTTTTTCCAGCCTTTTCTTTTATTTCCACTAAATTCCACAATAAAAAGCATACATCAGCGCATGCATACTGGGCCCAAGCA
This sequence comes from Lathyrus aphaca, assembly GCA_963966055.1. Lineage (NCBI taxonomy): Eukaryota > Viridiplantae > Streptophyta > Magnoliopsida > Fabales > Fabaceae > Lathyrus > Lathyrus aphaca. Next base: position 216,664,039 of record OZ014520.1, on the reverse strand, counting down.
ATGGCTATGCGCACCCCCTTCACACCCAGGCCCATCTCATTTACACGTGAACCGCTTACCCTTCTCACCTCATTTCCATTCTTTTAATTTCTTTTTCTTTTTTTTATTTCTTTTTATTCAGTTCCATTTCAATTATTTTAAAATAGTTCTAGTCATCCAAAAAATCCCAAAAAAATCATGAACCTTATTTTGAGTCTCTATTATTTTGTCATATTTTTATTTTATTTTATTTCCTTGTTCACGTATCTGAATTAATTCCTCATTTCACTTAGCTTCTTTTGAGTCCTCTTTTGACCACACTGCCTTGTATAATTTCCATAGGCTTCAATATTTTGAGTTTTGATCCCATTCATTTTGATTTGATTTCTTAAGACATTTTATTTTTCATGTGATTTTTCTTTGGATTTTTAGAAACTTATTTATTGAGTCTTGGTCTTGTGACTTGTGATGTAAGTTTGTGACCCTAACTTGTGTTCTTGCCTCCATTTGACCTAGTTTACTTCTGAATCTTTTCAAATCCTTTTGGCTAGTTGATATAACATGTTTGAGGATCATTGGGTTTCAATTGTGGAATTTTTAGATGGTTGGTTGATTTGTTTTGGATTTTATCTTGAACCTTGTCCCATTTTGCTTCCTTTGAATCTTTTGGTCTCTTATAAGCCTAGAAGGGCACTTGTGCCAACTTCTTCTTCTCATTTGGGTTTCTTTTGGGGTATGGGTACCTTCCTGGTCCTAGGATAGGGTTTGTGTCTTCTGAATTTTTGTGTTTGCTTCTTCTTTAAGTCATTTCTTTCTTTAAGTGCTTTCACTTCATCTCTTTGTTTTTTTTACTCCCATTTGATAATTGTTTTGTCTTGTACCTCTCTTCTCTTCATCTTGTTGGCTTCTTAAGCCATTCTTCATCTTGTTTTGGTTCTGGTTGTGAGCTTTGTGTTCATATCTTGTGCTTTTTGCTATGCATCTTCCATAAATGTGCATTTGCTTTCATAAGTGTTTCATGTTGCATCTTTAGCTTGCATACTTCTTCTCCTCATTCCTTTGAGTTGAATTTGCATTGTGCATATTTTTATATCATTTCACTTCTGATTGTGTGATGTTATCATGTTAACTTGCTCATTTTGTTTCACTTGTATGCTTTACTAACCTTGCAGGGGCTTGGTAAGTGTGAGGTGTGGGAATTGAGTTCCACATCTCCAAATCTCATCCCTCCCTCATATGTTTATCTTGTGCACTAACCCTTTGTTGTTGGGCTTAGGCCTTTCTCATCCATTCTTCTATCTTCTTCTCTTCTTCTTTTCTTCTTCATTAGGGTAGAAACTTCACTAACCCTTAGGACATCCATGCATGATAACACTTAGGATTATTTAGTCCCCCTTTAGAATTTTTCCTTTGTGATCCTTTGGTGCTTTCTCTTCTCATCTTCAAATTCAATTTTAATTCACTTAATAAAGGTTGAGTACTTTCATGTGACATGAGACTTTGCTATGAGATACTTGCACGCGTTCCGTTTCGGGGCGAGGTGTGAGTCATCACTCGTGGTGGATAGGTCTTAGCATGAGTACCTCACAAAGAAAAGCTAAAAAACAATTCTTAACCATAAAACCAAAAAATACTTAATAATGGTAATAGGCTAGTGTGCTTAAGCCTTCACTTGTGGGACTAGCTTTGGGGATCTCCTCCATAGATAGGTGTGCCTCTTGCGCATTCCATTTCGGGATGATGTGAGATGTACACATCCCATTGAGTAAGACTTAGGTACACTTACCTATGCAAACTTTCACTCATAAAAGCTTCTAAAAAACACCAAACAAACAATAAGCGTCTTTCCTTCGGGAATTCTGTTCTCATCTCCTTCGCTCCGTACGCGAACTTGCTCCTACTTGTCACTTTGCAAGACGGTTACGCACTCGTCGTCCGAGTCTGCAACACCTGAGCAATGGCATAGGCAGTTCAAGCTTTAATTCACAAGCAATTTCCTTTTAGTACCCCTAGTTAGGGGAACTACGGCGTCTCTGATCCTCATTATCCTGATGAGGTACGTAGGCAGCGGGGTAGGGCCCGTTCGAGCACAATCTTTATTTTCCCTACATTTTTCCTTTGTTTTCTCATTCAGTTCCTTTTCTCAGTTTCTTTTCCAGTTCATTTTCTTTTCTTTTTGCTGCAGCTTTCATACCCTCACCCTTTGAAACAGTTTTCTTTGCAAGCGTGGATCCCGTCGGGTACGGCGGACGATCTAGGTGCTAATACCTTCCCAGGTCGTAACCGACTCCCGAACTCAGTCTCTTTGGTTCGCAGGACCCGTGTCCTTCCTCTTCTTTTCTTCTGGTCTGTGCAGCATTACCATTCCCTTTCTTCGGGATAAAAATTCCTGGCTGACGACTCTATTCTTTTTCTGCACCACTTTCGCGTTTGTACCAGGATGGAAATCCGGGGAGCAACAACTATGACAGAATAATGGAAATTGAAGATGAAGAAGAAAATATGATAAATAGTACTGTGGGGCCAAGGCCTGTGTGTTATTACATCATGAACAATGCCTATGTCGAAGAACATAATGCTTTCTTTGAGAAGCCAGACAAATCAATGAGAGGGCATTTGAAACCTTTATTCATAAAAGGAAAGGTCGAAGATACAGGCATCAACAAAATACTAGTGGATGGGGGAGCTGCAGTGAACCTAATGCTCCATTACATGCTAAAAACGATTGGAAAAGATGACTCTGATGCGAAACCACACAACATGGTTCTATCGAACTATGAAGGGAAAGTGTGCTCAACTATGGGCGTTATTCAAGTGGATTTGACAGTTGGCACTATCACCAGGCCAACAATGTTTATAGTCATAGCTTCCAGGGCCAACTACAATTTGTTGTTGGGAAGAGAGTGGATCCATGGAGTGGGAGATGTACCTTCGTCCATGCATCAGCGCATAGTCATCTGGCGCCCAGATGGCATCGTCGAAAACATCGAAGCAGACCAAAGCTACTTCATGACTGAAGTGAACAACGTAAGTAGTCGAAGCTTCGACAGAAACTTGGCTCACATAGCTCCTTGCAATCCAGCCGAGTTTGATCTGAAAGCATCTGACAATGCCTATTGCTCCATGTACCTACATCCAACACAAGGGTTTCAATGGGACAAAGAAGTAATTGGTGAACCAAGTCATGTATAGGGAACCTCTAACATAGAGCCAGCTGGCTGGGGTAGCGAGTTCAACGATGATGATGAGTAAAACATCAGCATTGAATAAACTGACGGCCTATATGGCCGAAAATAAACTAAAAGCGGTTCTAGAAGCCGAAATAAAATATATGGCTGTCGAAGCCAATGGAGAAGATTTAGGCCCACCATGCCCTCCCCAGGGCATTGATGGAGAAGATAAAGTCAACATGATAGACAAATGGCAAGATCAAAAGCTTGATGCCATTTATGATGATGAACCTTTGGGGTTCGAAACGGATCCAGTATCAACTAGCTTGAAGATGGTGGCACAGGACCCTTTGGAAGAAACCAATCTAGGACTGGGAGCAGAAATAATACCAACCTATATAAGGGCTAACATGGACCCCCAGTTCAGAGTCGAATTAGTCCAGTTGCTGGAAGAGTTCAAAGACTGCTTCGCATGGGACTACGACGAAATGCCTGGCCTTGATAGAAGTTTGGTTGAACTAAAACTTCCTATCATGGAAGGGGAGAAGCCTATAAAGCAGACTCCAAGGAGATTCGCACCAGAAGTCCTGTTGAAAATAAAAGAAGAGGTCGAAAGACTTCTGAGATGCAAATTCATTCGCCCAACCAGGTATGTCGAATGGATTGCAAATATTGTACCTGTCATAAAGAAAAATGGCACATTGAGGGTGTGTATTGATTTTCGAGACCTAAATTCAGCCACCCCCAAGGATGAATATCCTATGCCAGTGGCAAAAATGCTAGTAGACTCTGCAGCAGGCCATGAGTACCTGAGCATGCTAGATGGATACTCTGGCTACAACCAAATCTTCATTGCAGAAGAAGATGTTGCCAAAACATCCTTTCGTTGTCCTGGAGCAATAGGGACCTACGAATGGGTAGTTATGCCCTTTGGTTTAAAAAATGTTGGAGCTACGTACCAAAGGGCTATGAGTTATATTTTTTATGATTTCATGGAAACATTCATGCAAGTATATATTGATGATATTGTGATAAAGTCTATTTCAGGAAAACATCATTTAAACCATCTTCGACAATCCTTTGAAGGGATGAGAAAATTTGGTTTAAAGATGAATCCCCTCAAATGTGCGTTTGGTGTGCAGGCTGGAGATTTCCTAGGTTTTGTGGTCCACAAAAAGGGAACCGAAATAAACGCCAACAAAGCTAAAGCAATAATGGAGGCGGAAACGCCATAAAAAAAGAAAGGATTGCAATCACTGCTAGGAAAAATCAATTTTCTGAGAAGATTCATTTCAAACCTCATCAGGAAGACGTAAGCTTTCTCTCCTCTGCTTCGACTCAAAAAAGAAGACTTCATATGGGGGCAAAAGCAGCAAGATGCTTTTGACAGGATAAAAGGATACCTAGCCAGTCCTCCAGTCTTGATGCCTCTTAGTGGGAAAAGAAGCATGACGTTGTACATATCAGCATCCGACAAGACCTTAGGAAGTATGTTGTGTCAAGAGGATGAAAATGGCGTCGAAAGAGCCATTTACTATCTCAGCAGATCTTAAACGACGCTGAAACTGGATATAGTGTAATAGAATAATTATGTTTGTGTGTATATTTTTCTTGTACTAAATTGAAGCACTATATAAAACAAGTTGATGTATTTATATCATCTCATTTCTACGTAATAAAACATATGTTGTCTAAACCTATTTTACATAGTCGAATTGGGAAGTGGGCTCTAGCATTAACTGAATATTCCTTGAAATACCTGCCTTTGAAAGCTGTAAAAGGACAAGTGGTGGCTGACTTTATAGCTGACCACTCCATAGATGAAAATGAAATAAAATACGTCGAATTACAGCCATGGAGGCTATATTTTGATGGTTCCAGCCACAAAAATGGTGTAGTCATTGGGATATTGATTATTTCTCCTGATAAAATTCCAACAAAACTCAAGCATAGGGTCGAAAAACCTTGTTCAAACAATGAAGCCGAATATGAAGCTTTAATTGCTGGACTTGAAGTGTTGTTGGAATTAGGGGCAACAAGAGTCGAAATAATGGGCGACTCAGAACTAGTAATAAAACAATTCACCAAAGAATACAGATGTGTCAAAGAAAATCTGATTATGTACTTCGTTATAGCCAATAGACTCCTCAAACAATTCGACACAGTGGTTTTTAAACATATCCCTAGAATAAAAAACCAAGAAGCCAATGACTTGGCTCAAATTGCATCCGGTTACAAAGTGTCGAAAGAAAAACTAGAGACTGCTATTGAAGTGAGGGGAAGAGTTGTGTCGACCAAATTATCCCCATCAGATTTGGAAACAATAAAACTTGGTTACGGGGATGATGAAAACTTTGAAATCTTTAACATAGATAATTTAGAGAAAGAAGATTGGAGAAAACTCATCAAAGAGTATCTCCAAGACCCAAACTAAAAGGTGGAGAGAAAAGTAAGATACAGAGCTTTAAGCTATGTACTTTTTGGAAACGAACTATTCAAAAAGACTGCAGAGGGAGTTTTGCTAAGATGTTTAGGCAAAGAAGATGCCTACATAGCTTTGTCAAATGTACATAGTGGTACATGTGGTGCACACCAGGCAGGGAAAAAGATGAAATGGTTGTTATTTAGACAAGGTTTGTATTGGCCAACCATGCTAAAAGATTGTGTCGAATTCGCAAAAGGTTGCCAAGAGTGTCAACTTCATGTAGGCATACCACATGTCCCTGCGAGTGAATTGCATTCAATCATAAAACCTTCGCCATTCAGAGGTTGGGCCTTAGATTTAATTGGAGAGATTCGACCAACTTCGTCGAAAGGAAAAAATACATCTTAGTAGGAGTTGATTACTTTACTAAATGGATTGAAGCCATACCATTGGTGAATGTGGATCAGGAAGCAGTCATAGAATTTATCCAAAAATATATAATTTATAGATTAGGAATACCAAAAACGATAACCACTGATCAAGGGTCTGTGTTTACTGGTAGAATCATGCAAGCTTTTGCAAACGAAACAGGGTTTAAGTTATTAACCTCTACACCCTCTATGCCCAGGCAAATGGACAAGTCGAAGCAGCAAACAAAGTGATAATAAATTTGATCAAGAAGCATGTAGGTAAAAAGCATAGAAATTAGCATAAAACCTTGGATCAAATTTTATGGGCTTGTCGAACGTCACCCAAAGAGGCCACTAACTCTACTCCATTTAAATTGACATATGGACATGATGCAATACTTCCAATCGAAATCTATTTGCAGTCCATATGTGTTCAAAGACATCATGAGATTCCTTCAGAAATATATTGGAGCATGATGATGGACGAGTTGGTGGACTTAGATGGAGAAAGGTTACGCGCGTTAGACTTGATTAGGAGACAAAAAGAAAGAGTCGAAAATTATTACAATAAAAAAGTAAAATTAAAGGTCCTCTGTGTGGGTGATTTAGTTTGGAAGGTAATACTTCCAATGGATCGAAAAGATAGATTAATGGGAAAATGGTCCCCCGAGTGGGAAGGGCCTTTTAAAATTTTAAGTGTTTTTTTGAATGATGCTTATGAAATCGAAGAAATAGGCAAAGACGAAAGAATATTTAAAATAAATGGCAAATACTTGAAAAAATACAAACCAATTCTGCAAGAAGTAAAAATAAACGTAGAATAATTGCATTAATTGTGTTGCCAAATAAGCGATGAAATCATTAAAATAGGGGGCCTTCTTGGGCTGCTAAACGAAAAGAAAATACATAAACCTATTTTTCTATTACAAAGTTTGGTTCTAAAGGAAAGACTCCTTGAGCTCTATGAACTTCCTTTTCTGAACTGAGATTCGACAATCACACAAACTTTTGCTATAAGACATCTCATCGATCTCTTTGCCCAATTGTTGAGTTATGTCTGCGTGATGAAGCCCTACCTTGATCTCCTCTCAGACTTCGTCCTTCTTAGGTTGTTGAAGATCCTCCTTACGCTTCTGCTCTTGAGAAATCCTAGCTTCAAGCTGGGCTATTTGTTCCTTGAAGCTTTGGATGTTTCTATCACATTCAGCTACTTCTTGTGAATAAGTATCAGAAAGTTTCGACAATTCTGAAACCTTCTCAGTTGAAGCTGCCACAGCATCCCACTCAGCAGCTTGGGTCTCTCTCTTGTTAGAGATCATTTGGATGAATTCCTTTTGACGACCAAGATCTCCAGCTACCACATCAATTATCTGAGCGAGATCCATGACCAGACGAGTCTCATCAGCACTGGCCTCCAAGACATTGACTTGTTTAAGCAGTGCTTTCAGTTCAGATTACTGGCTAGGATCTTCCTCCAAAATTTGGAATAAATCGAGACCAAGCACTTTGGCTTTAACTTCAGCCATAATAGAACTAAGAGTCTTGACCTCAGAGGTAGCCCCAGAGTTATTCGAACTACCAGAAGAATCTTGAAATTTATAGAGATTGTTGAGCATGGCCCTCAAGTATTCCAAGGGTTTCCTTGTCTTCAGGTTTTCGAGCTCCTCATGTGAGAAGATAGTCGAACCAGGAGATGGAGGGTTGCTTGGTATTGGATCAAGAGGGATGTTAGCGCTAGGCCCAGCTTCCCATTTCGACTGACCTTTTCCTGTTGTGCTCTTGGCATTAGGATTTTCTTTGCCAGCATCTTGGGGATTTTGTTGCTCTTCCTTATTTTGGATGTTGGGCTCAACATCAGCCGTTTTGACTTTGTCGTCTTTAGGGGGACTTTCTTTGTTAGCACTAGACTTTGGCTGATCAAGAGAATTGTCTGCAGAGCCTTCCTCCATGTTGACGTCAAACTCAACCTCGGTTTGGGGTTCCAACCTACCACATTTGGGTGTATTTTCTTCTTAGGATTTTTCGATCCCACCAAGAGGAGATTCTAGCGGAGTGATGGGATGCTCCTCAGTAGGGATTTGAACCTGAAACAAAATAAACATTTAAATAAAAACGAAGAGTGTACAAAGGCCAAAATAATAATTTGTCGAAGGTGAATTACCTGAGGGATTATGGTGTGGAAGCTAGAATTTCCACTCTCTGCATCTTGTGCAAGCTTTTTTACTGGGCTTGCAGGGGGAGTCTTCCTCGACGTCACCAATGATCTTTAGGAGGCAATCGTCTTTATTTTTGTAGACTTCTTCCTCTTCAAGGGTTGTGTGTCTGGATATTCGTCACCTGAATCCTCAGAAGGCACCTTCACTTCCTCTATTGTTCTCTTTTAGGGAGTAGGTGGCTTTCGACTCATCTAAAAATCAAAGAAAATTCAGTAAACGAAATAATTGCATAACTGAGATATTCTCTTTGCAAAAGGATAGAAAAGAACCTTTTTTGTGGAGGTGGATTTTTTAGTGGTCTTGAAAGGTTTGTCTTCGACAGCGCTCTTCTTACCAGTAATTTTAGCAGCTGAAAAGAGAGAGAAGTTAGAAAAAAGAAGAGACTAAAACATAGATATTGAATACAAAGTTGAAGCCGAAATCTTGGTTGCACCTTCAAGAATGGTAGATTCCACGCGAACGTGTTTTATTCCAATATGAAGGTGCCCTGGGTAATCATCCATATGATATTTGGTTGGAACCACACGCTCAGCAAAAAATTTGTGACTCTTGAAGCAATTTTAAGTCGGAGCCACATACAAACCTATCTGGAAAAGGTGGGCTCAGAGCCACACCAAAACTAGAAGTTGGTAGAGTTGGAAACTTTGGTGGATAACTAGTATACGAAAAGTTATAACGCGCCTCTTTGGGGATGTATGAGGGTAATACCAACTTCTCTAATTTTTCTGTAAATTTATGCTTCAGAGTCACAACTGCTTCGCCTATGGTTCGCCTAAGATCATCTGGCCTATAAATTGTTTCGAAATATTTTTGAAATTTCTAAACTTCTTTAATATGTTGTTGAGTACCTTTATTGGTTCGATCCTGCACGAAAGCAAAGGCATTGGTCAGAAGAGTTTGGAAGTCAGATGCGTCATAAAACTTGACGAGATAATATTCTTTCCACCAAACGTCGAACTCCTGAGTGTCGAGGAAGACTGGTCGAAAGACCACTAGCTGGATTTCCAAAGCAGCATCTTGTAGCTTTTCTGAAAGCTCCAGACTCTTCGACTTGGTAGAGGTTGAGTTGTAGAAGATGATGGATCATTTTTTGGGATAGAGGGACCTTGGCTTCAGTTGTATCAGCCCAAATTGCCGAGCCACTAGATTTGGCCGATAAACTATCAGGGCCACCTTTGAGTTGGACATGATGGTATAAAAGGGTAAGACCCTGGGTGTAAGGAACAATTTCCAGATGGCTAGAAAATTGCCCTCTTCCTTTTGGTGTTCTACAGGGAGTTGTCTTGTGAACCACTTGGGTCCGACAGTCCTTTTGGAGAAAGGTGCCATGCTTTCTTTGAAGTCATAGCTCTTAGTGAAAATATTCACATAGTTCATGAAAGATCCTCAAAGGCCTAATCCTTCTTCAGAAGGAGACAGCTGCGCCAGTCTTGCCCATTCGACGTGCCTATCCCTGACATATTCTTTGTCCACCAGGCCTTTGTCAGGGAGACCAGATTCGAAAGTGGCATTGAGCCATAGTTAAAGAAGCCAAAAAGGGCCTGCCAAACTCAGGTTTCCCTTGTCTTTAATTTTCTTGAGAGATTCGACACTCTCACTGAGGGACTCATAGAGGTTGGCCAGAATTAATTCACTAAGATGCAAATTCTTGCCAGAATGAAGTTGATTTACTAGGGGGATGTACTTATTCACCACTTGAAGGGACCTTGTGCAGAACACAAATTTTGACAGCCAAAGGGTGAGGAAAGCTATGTGTTCCACGTCTGATACCTCAGTAGAGTCTTTGACGTGGTAGCAAGAAATGAAGTGGGAGTATGAGGCGAAGCTAGTCTCAAAACCTATAGTATTGTCGTCCAATACAGTTGGATCGAAAACTGCCCCTGTTGGACTAAGACCTACTATAGAAGCCAGGTCGAAGAGGGTAGGGGTTATCATCCCACAATGAAGATGAAATGTATTATAGGTGCTATCCCAAAAATAGAGGGAAGCAAGTATCATGTTGGTACAGTATTTAGGGCTTTCTCTCGGCAATTGGATCAAGTCATAGATACCAATTTTCTTCCAAATCTTACCCTTGGCCTTTTCGACCCTGTCTACCCAGTTCACATATTCAAAAGGGTCTTTCGACCAGGGACAACTTCTAAAAATCCTAGGCTGATTCAGATAGGTTAAATTTATGGCAGCCTTTTCAGGGTTTTGTTCAGCAGTTTCTATTGATTTGTCAATAGGTTTGGGTGTTTTGCCTGCACCTATGGGTTGTGTATGATAATACGTGGGGAAAAAACTCTTTAAGACGAGTTTGGTCATTGTTAGGGTTAGGAAGAGGGCCTAACATGGCATGACATTTACCAGATATTGAAATAGGAATGAGTACCTGAGAATAGTAAATGATGGCCTTTTCTCTCTCATTTGGTGGTTCTGGGAAGTATTGTTGGTTCCCCACAATCTTTGGTCCAAGAATCTTGTGTGCGCAGGGGAGAGCTGATGTGTTCTTGTCTTGTTGTTTGCTTGAAGTTGCCATTGTTGATGATGGAAGAAGTTTGAACAAGAAGAAGATTTTGGGTTTGTGAGAAGTAAGAGAGTTGAGAGATGTAAGTTATGGAAGCGAAAGTTTTCCAGAAGAGATAAAAGGGGTATTTATATTAGAAGGTGGGAAGAAAACGTTTGAGATTTTTTCAAACGGCTATGGCACGTGTCGACACGTTACTGGACGTGGGAGAGATAGTGGAAGTTGGAAAAAGTATGGCAGACCTAGGTTTATAGAGTTATGGGGATCATGTCCTAGAACGTGGGCTGGATGTGAAGGGTTGAAGAATCTGATGATTGCTTTTTAAGATTTGACAAAAAGTGAGATTTTTGGGAATCAACGCATTTAATGCAAGATAAAAGCAAGATCTCAAATATCAGTGCATTTAATGCAAGACATGGAGTCGAAATGAAGGTTTCGGAAGCAAAGATGCTTTCTCCAAACAACAGTCGAAATACCTTTACTGGGGGGTAATTTGTATACATATAATTTCGACACCATGAAAGAGCCCTAGCGGTTGATGGATTTGTCAAGCTTTGTTCCTTACACGTCATCATTATCTGACATGGCAGTTTCTCAACATTTCTCATACTTTAAATGGGTGATGTATGTGGCTTCGAAGGTTTTCGACAAGATTAGATCACTCTTTCTTCCAAACATGTCCAGAATCTTGAGAAGGTTTGTGATGATTTTGTTCTTGTTATGGCGAACGGTCGTCTGTTGAAAGGGGATGAGTTTTCCCTTTAGGAAGTTCTTCACATCACTACTGGGAAATCCTCTTGTATTTTCGACAAGAGATATGAAGACAAGGATTCAACGAGGAAGACATGGGGACTATTTGAATTTCAAATGAATTCAACATGGCAAGGAGATGCATCGTTTCGTCAGTTTAAAGGGCAGTTTCTATGAATAACGGTTTTTCGCCGGATAGTAGATACGTGGAGGATTCTTAGGGATTAGTAACATGCAAAATGCCAAGTGACGAAGTCGTAGGATTTGACCGTTATTCGACGGTTATTTTATTTGTATGTAAATAGGATAGTTTGCTTTGTGTAAAAGTGTGTGAAATTCTGTACAATATTTCTGTGAAGATTACTCTAATACCCGTGTGTAAGAGAAAGGAGAATTATCTGGAAAATGTACATGTAAACACCATTCAATTTTCAGTTATAAGATTAGATTTATCATTCATCCTTTGTTCAAGTTTATGTTTTCATTTACTTTTAAGCAATCTACTTTCCAGTCATTTACTTCCAAGTAAATTTATATTTCAACAAACTTTCAATGCAAACTTTAAAGTTTCTTTGTTAGTTTCATTAGATAAACATTTCCATATTGCAATATCAATAAGAACAATCTTGTTGAGTAACCGTTCGACAGAACATATAAGAATCAATAAAATTCATATATTAAGAACATATCCTTTAAAATTTAGCACATGTGTCCTAGGACTTGTGTGGTTGGTCCTGCAAGTAACCATTTTCCAAGGAATTGGTAAACCAGAGGTTGTTCGCAAAAACACCAGCGAACAGTACCATACATTAGAAATCACTTATCTTTTTCCATCTTTTCTCATGATCAAAACATCACCCATACCTTCAGTTGCTAGGGTATTGTCATTTGCAAATTTCACTATGTTCTTCATCGATGGACTTATGTTTACAAACCAATATTTCCTTCAGGTTATGTGTGATGAAAAGCCTGAGTATAAGCACCATTGGTCCTTCAATCTTTCTTCATCTTTCGGTGTGACCATCAATAACACTTCTTCTTCTTCGTATTTTTCAATTCTTACATCACTTTCTTAATTACGTCTATTATTATATGGGCAATCACTTGCATAGTGACCATTCTTCTTACAATTAAAGCACTGAATATGACTCTTATCATATTTTCTCCCACCATATATGCTTCTACCTACAGCACCACGTGTTAGATTGGTTTGGTTTGAGGGTCTTCTTTGGTTCGATGAACTTCCTTCTTGTTAGTTACCTCTACCATTAGAATTTTTGTAACCTCTTCTACCTTTGTTGTTGTTCCATCTTCCTTTGTCTTTCTTTCTTATGCAGATTGCTCCTGCAAAGCTACACCATCTTTCGTCTTTCCTATAGATCTTTCTTCCATTCTTTGTTCATGAGATTCGAGTGTCCCTTGAAGCTCTTCTTTTTTAATGCTTGAAAAATCCTTAGATTATTTTATGGGTATAACCACTTGATCGAACTTTGGAAGTAAGAACCTTAAAATCTTTGCAAAAATTAATCTACTTTGATGTTAACATTTTTCCACACATCTTGATTTGATTCACCAATCTTGTTACCCTAGTGAAGAAATCATCTGCACTTTCACTTTCTTCCGTTTGAAGAAACTCATACATTCTCTTGTGATTTCAAAACCTCACTTCTTTCACCTTCTCAACACCTCCAAAATATTTCTCCAGGATGTCTCATGATTCCTTTGATGAGTCTACATCACCAACTTTCTCAAAGTTTATTGGATCAGCGTATTGATGCATTATAAAGAGAGCTTTATAATCTTTCTTCTTCAAATCTTTATGTGCAATCTTTTGTTCAATTGTGGCATTCTCGCCAATTGGTGTTACTCTGTTCTTCATAAAATCCTGAACATATTGATATCAGAAGAAAACCTTCATCTACTTACACCAATTATCATAATTCCTGCCATTCAAGATGAGAAGATTTACTTAAAAATTCTAATTTGGATGAGAGCTTATTGTTCTATTCTTCCTAAGAATCACAACCAGCATTCTAGATACCAGATTTTGGAACCCATCTTATCATATTTTCTTCCACCACATATTCTTTTACCTGCAGCACCACGTGTTTGATTGGTTTGGTTTGAGGGTCTTCTCTGGTTTGATGAACTTCCTTCTTGTTGGTTACCTCAACCATTATAATTTTTGTAACCTCCTCTACCTTTGTTGTTGTTCCATCTTCCTTTGTCTTTCTTTCCTTATGTAGATTGTGCATGGAAAGGTACACCATCTTTTGTCTTTCCTACAGATATTTCATCCATTATTTGTTCATGAGATTCAAGTGTCCCTTGAAGCTCTTATTTTTTAATGTTTGACAAATCCTTAGATTCTTTTATGGGTATAACCACTTGATCAAACTTTGGAAGTAAGAACCTTAAAATATTTGCAAGAATTAATTTATTTTGATGTTAACGCTTTTCCACACATCTTGATTTGATTCACTAATCTTGTTACCCTAGTGAAGAAATCATCTACACTTTCACTTTCTTCCGTCTGAAGCAACTCATACATTATTTTGTGATTTCGAAACCTCACTCCTTTCACCTTCTCAACACCTCCAAAATATTTCTCCAGGATGTTTCATGATTCCTTCGATGAGTCTACATCACCAACTTTCTCAATGTTGGTTGGATCAACGTATTGATGCATTATAAAGAGAGCTATATAATCTTTCTTCTTCAAATCTTTATGTGCAACCTTTTATTCATATGTGGCATTCTCTCTAATTGGTGTTACTTCGTTCTCCATAAGATCCTGAACATATTGATATCAGAAGACAACCTTCATCTGCTTACACCAATTATCACAATTCTTGCAATTCAAGATGAGAATATTTTCTTTAAAATTCTAATTTGGATGAGAACTTATTGTTCTATACTTCCTAAGAATCACAACCAGCATTCTAGATACCAGATGTTGGAACCCATCTTGATATAGCAAGATTCAATCGCTTTTTCGATTGATTCAAGATTCTTGTTATTCACTCTTCACTCTAGTGATTCAACCACGCCTTGGTTGCAAGATGATTTTTCCGCACAAGACGTTAAAAGTCATTTAAACTGCAGGAGAAAAAATATGCGGTTCGATTTGGTTTGGTTTGCTTTTAGAAATAAAACTGAATCAGACCAAACAAATTAATGTGGTTTGGGTTGATTCAGTTGGTTCAATTTTTTACAAGATTTTTATTTAATTATACATACGCATATAGATCATAATATGACTTTGTGTTTAGTCATGCATACATTACTAAATAACAAATAGTAGTGTCAATGAGTACGAATAACAACATCATTTTAATCAAATTACAAAAGAACTCAAATAACAAAATAACAATGTCTATTAAAAAGTACACATCACCTAGACCAAAACTATGTTACCCATCACACAAGACAATTGGGAAACACTTCAATCTTATATTATACCTTAAAAACACAACACATTCTCTCAAGATTTAAAATCACTACAACTAAAAAACTCACTCACAATAACAACATCAAACTCTTCCATTAAAATTATGATCTTCAAATATTCTCCATTAGAGCTTATTACATATCATAATAAAAAAGGTTAATACTTCAAAACAAATGAAAAGATTTAAAACGAATAAATAAGATTTAAAAACATGCCATTTCATTTTCAAACACATCTACTAACCAGATTCAATATCTAAAAGTCTCTCATTTAGTTGTAGGATCAGAGTCATTTCTAAAAATGTATCAAATATATTAACATAATGTAGTTTGATTTGGTTTACTTCAGATTGTAAAATACAAACTACAAACTGAACCAAACTACGCAATTTTGTTAAAATATGACCCAAACTCATCCGAATCAAATGTGTTTTTTTTGTGATTTTTGATTTGCTTTAGTTCAATTAGTGATTTTTTATTTGGTTGGTTCGATTTCAAACACCCCTAATAATGGGGGATAGGCAAGAATGTCTAGGGCACAATAGAGTTACTTAATTAGCATGCATTTTTTTGCAAAAAGAGTTCTCAAGCATCTAAATATGACTAGGATAAGTCATTTTTGTTGGTGGAAGTCCTAAAGGCCATAATTTTACATTGAACTTGTGTTTGTATAAAATTATCTATTAATAATAAGACATTTATTTGTTATATTTTTTTTTCAAAAATAATTAATTCCTTAGAATATTTAGTCAATTTAATGAAATATTAACTGTGACTTAATCATGAGATCTGATTAAACATAAAAACATTATTCTTAAAGTATTTATATTCAATATTTATTATGAAATAGGATAACATTAAAGCATTGAGACTATTATGTGGATAGACTGATAATCATATCTCATGGATCATGAATAAAGAGTTATCAAGTCTTCACATAATTGTGAATATTAAGAGTAATATTTATACTGGATTGACCCACTAAGAGAATACTACATAGAATATTATGCAAGTGTCTTAAGTTATTCTCAAGATGATAATGGTGTATACCACCCTTCGACCTGGCACCACTAAGGATCCTAGATGTGGAATTGAGTACTTTATTGTCAATCAAACATTGTCCATAATGTAGCTCCCCAAAAGTTCTCTCTTATATTTTCATAAACAATAAATGGCTTTTGCCTTGCACATACTCATTGCATTTAAGTCATATTCATATACATGCATCATTGATCTTCCATAGCATGGGATAAAATATTTATTTTTTGTGATCTAGAGGAATTTATACCAAATTTTACTCAACAGCCAACATCAGAAGCTCCGACATCTATTTTGCCTGGCAATTCAACACCAGGCAGTTTTCATTGCAGCTAGAAATTTTTAGTGCCAGAGGGATTTTTATTTTATTTCAAGTGTTTTCCAATGGAAGTGTCAGAGGATGAGTTTCAGAAGCAAAGTCAGGCTCATAACAGATAACACGGGTGGATTTCCCAGGTTTCCCTCCAAAAGGCGCCAAAATTCAAATTTTGAAGGGAGTAATCGCTTACCCTATTAGAGTAATCGATTACTGTGGGTGGATTTTTTCAAATTATTCAAATTTCAGAATGTGGGGAGAATTTTCTCATTTATCATTTCATTTTTATTTTGATTTGAATTTGGGGAAGGATCTAGAACTATTTCCAAGCTAATTACCAAGTCTAATTCCAAAGTTAGTTCCTAATCACTCTCCTAAGCAAATTACAACTCACACTCCAAACCACATTTTGATTCCAAACTTAAACCATATTTAAATCATTTCACTCCAAACCTCATCAACTAGACCCTCATAATTTCATTTTCACTCTCAATCTTGAGATTTCTCTCTCACTTTTCTCTCCATTTTCAAAACCCTCACTCAAGTTCCATCATCAAAGATTATCAATTTTTTCATTGAAATTTGATAATCTCGGAACTAAACCTTCACTCATTCACTATATCAACATCAAATTCTGCAATAGCTTCGGGTTTTGGATCTAGATTCAAGGTTTAGAAATGATTCTTGGAGAAGTTCTTGAAGAGGATTCATCATATTGCATTTATTTTGCAATTTCTTGTGAGAAGATCATCGGATCTCTGGATTTCTAGCTTTGATTCATCATTTGTAGCCTATCAACATTCACCAAAGCAAATATCAGCTTTGTAGGTTGGTGAATTCTAGATCTAATTTTTGTTTTAGCTTATTTTGCATATTCATGATGTAGATCTTGCAATTTGTTGATGATTGATTCGTTTTAGTGTGGATTGATCCTTGTTGTTGGTTAATTGGTGTGTGATTGCTTTTATGTGATGTAATTTTCGTGCAAATTAAGTTTCCCTAACATGCAGGTGATTGGATAAGTGATTAAGATGTTGTAAGTACTTTTTTATAGCAGATTTTTGCTTCTGGTGCAGTGGTAATCGATTAGTCACTCAGAGTAATTGGTTACTCTGTTGTTTTTTAACTTTTTTTTGCAAGTTTTTACTGAGTAATCGATTACTCTACTAGAGTAACCGATTACCACTGCTCTAGAACTGCTTTTTCTTGGATTTTCAAGTGTGTTTGATATCCATTCCATTTTTAATCATCGTGGATCATTGTAGTATGCTTTTAGGGGTTTTTATGAGTTGTTTGGTTGCATGTTGATGCATATTTGAGTTTCCTCGACATATGAGTTTGTTGATGTTTGTTCATGAGATTGTTGTGTATGTTCATACATAGATTCATGTTTTCAATTCTAAATGTACATTGATGTCATTGTTCGATTTCTTGTTGGAGTATGATTATTACATCAACAATCATTTGTTCACATGCTCATGCACATTTCCAGATTGTTGATTATTTGCAAGTTTTCTTTTGGTGTTTAAATGCATGTTGATCTTGATGTTTGCATTTCTTAATTGACATCCATGCTTGAATTCTTGATACATGTTCACATGTTAGGGCAGGTGTTGATGCATGATCATTCACAATATTTGCATTCCTTGTGTCCAAATATGCTAATGTGATTAAGTGGTTATTCTTACAAATTTACATATTCACATGTGGTGTTTGATTCTTGATGACATGAAAGCTTGATTTGATTCATAATATGTTGCATCCATGTTTGTTCATGTTCATACACTCTCGATCATGCTCATTAACATGCTTACATGATGCATTCTTGTTGCTCATGCACTCTTGTTATTTTTGTTGTGAGCTGTAAAATGTGTGTAAGCTGACTTGTTATGTTTTCACTTTTAACACATGTTGTGGTGTTGTTATAGAGCTATAAAAAGTTGTCTTGTGTGTTAGCTGGTTTTTTATAACTATGCAGGTGTTAGAGCATTGTGGTAAGTGTTGTCTTTGGTTTATTCCTTTGTTTTCGATTGTGTTTTCTTGTTCCTTTAGGTACCTAGTCCAACTTAATTTTGGATTAAGTTGGAGTAGGATATAAACCTCAACTATATGATCATTTTTTGCATGCTAACATTAGAATTGAGTCCCCTTTAGTGTTTCTTTTACCCCTTCGAGTCTCTCCTTTTTCTCTCAAATAAAATCTAAAAAACACTTAATAAATACAATGTGCATTGTGTGCCACGAGCCTTAAGCACCTGAGAAAGGGTGAACAGATGCAGATCCAAACTCACTTTAGGATATTTTGCGCGTGAGACGTTTGGATTGGTTGCGCAAAGTATTCACTCTTATGTCATAGTCTTTAGCACGATGCGCATTACAAACAAAAACAACAAAAACACTTCATTTAAAATACTTGAACCAAGCTTTAATTGTATTTCTCATCTCACTCTGGTGCAGACGTAAGACATGTCGAGTTTGTTCTACCGCAAACAGGTAACATATGAGTCTC
Organism: Lathyrus aphaca; assembly: GCA_963966055.1. NCBI lineage: Eukaryota > Viridiplantae > Streptophyta > Magnoliopsida > Fabales > Fabaceae > Lathyrus > Lathyrus aphaca. The sequence continues at coordinate 216,645,267 of OZ014520.1, read as the reverse complement.
CACATAGCGAGCGACAACACCTAACTGCTGGAACACACATTTGGAATCATCCCTTAAAAATACAATTATTGTTGGTAACCCGTAGTGAGCCAAAGTACGGCGCTCTGATTCTCACTCTAGTTGAGATACATTGGCACAAGCACGATGTTTGTCGAGAAAACTTCCATGTTCTGGTTAGAATAACGTTGACTCTGATTCTCGTTCTCGACGAGATAAGTTAGGTTGGGATGTGATATCCTCTCAAGCCAGCTTCTTTCTTTTCCCCCTTTGTTTTTCCGTTTATGTTCTTGTTCCTTTCCTTTCTCGTCCTTTCAGTAGTTATCAGCAAGTGGAGTTTCAAATGACTACACCCTTTAAGCAGAGAAGCAAGCATGGATTCCATTGAGTACAACAGACACGAAGGGATGCGAATACCTTCCCTTCGTGTAACCGACTCCCGAGCCCAGACTTAGTTGTGATGACCTCATCTTTTCCTTTTCTCCCAGGTTTTCTTTGATCGTTTCCTTTCCCCATTGGAATAAATAATGTATTGATGGCGACTTTTTTGTTTTCTGCCATTTGTTTTTCGTGTTGCGACACAGATTAGGGTGACCATAAAAATGGTTAATGGATACTCCATAAATCATGTTAAGGTATATGAGTGACCTAGATAAAATTTGTCCATCCTATGTAACAAGATATATGCTTAAGGGCCAAATATTGAACTAGACTAGGGTGAAATGGTTTATTTCTTCTGTTCAATATAGACATAAGGGCAAAATGGTAATTATACAAAGACATTATCCTGGTGTGTTTCTAGATATCATTCGTTATGTACAATATTAGATGTGTGATTTAGTATAATTGTCATTGTTGTGAGAACCTATAAGTTCACGCATATAATGGAAAATCAATGAGACATTAAATGAATAAGTAAAGTTTTTTTGATTATGAAGTCTTATGAAGCACTAGAATTAATTTGAAATATATGGTACTGTAACACGGTGGGAGAACTGACTTTTAGTCATGTTGCGGATAGCAAGAGTCGCCACCGACTTTTATTTTATCCAAGTGGAAAGGACATAAAAGAACAGGAAAGACCTATTTTAAAAAACTTGGGTTCGGGGGGTAGGTTATACAAAGGGAAGGTGTTAGCACCCTTTATATCCATGGTTATCCATGGGCTCTTAGTTACTTAGCTCACTTAAATTGTTTTTGAAGAGTGTAATGTGTGATTAGAAATTTTTCTAAGTACTTTGTAATGATCCTCGTATTGATGTATACAAAGCCTTTGTTTGAAAATGTTTGAAAATAGTGAGGTGTGAAAAGTATTTTTATTTTGAAGAGTGAGCAAGTAACTATGAGGTACCTACCCTATACTAAGTCATTCATGTTCTTATATGTCCTTTCAAGGGTAAGATTGTCCCTATTATTAAGGAATAGGTAGTCATTACCTTGGATTTGTTAAGGGACAGGCGTAGGGTCATCGTATGGTCAACGAAGGCAACTTGAGGGGTGTCTTTAGTAATTCGTAGGGACTATCATCATTTATTCGAAGGGACAAGATCATTATTCCGTAGGCAACCTCGAAGGGACTTGATCTTTTAATCTGAAGGGACTTGATCTTTTAATTCTGTAGGGACTTTTCTTTTTAAGACACACCCATTTTCGAGGGACTTGACCATTTTAAAAGGCAACCAAGAGGAATACCCTAGGAAGTGCAGACGACGATCTTAGATCGACTTGCGTGTGTGAGTGTTGTTTTCAAATATTTATCTTGATTATTAATTTTCTAAGTCCATGGTTCATTTATTTCTTGGCACTCCCTATGTTACTAACCACGCGGTTAATATGAAAAATAAATGGCAGAAATTAAAAGGCAGAAAATAAAATTCCTACACTATTACATGGCTTAGGGGCAGTTACATAATAATAATAATAATGGCGGAAAAAAATAAAAACTAATTATTACAAAGGCGAAGCAGTTACATAGGCAAACAGTGAATGAATAACATAAAAATGAATGAATAAATTAGAAAAAAGTTTGCAAATTAGGTTAAGAAAATAATTAGGGTTAGGGTTTGGGAAAAAATTTAAGGTTTAAAAAAATTTAAGGTTTAGGAGAAAAAATTAAGGCTTAGGTTTAAAATTAAGGTTTAGGAAAAAATATAAAGTTTATGAAAAAAAATTAATATTTATGAAAAAATTAAGGTTTATGAAAAAAAAATTAAGGTTTATGAAAAAAATAAGGTTTACGGAAAAAATTAAGGTTTACGGAAAAAATTAAGGTTTAGATTTATAAAAGAAAAAGGTTTTACAAAAAATAGGTTTAAGGTTTATAAAAAAAATTTAGGTTTCAAATTAATTAAAAAAAATATTAAGTTTTTAATTTAAAAGAAAATATATAATTTGATAATTAAAGAAAAGGGAGAGAAATAACCAATTTGGCAAAAAATGCCATAGCCTTTTGCCTTTGTCATTGAGTCATTTGCCACTAGGACAAGCGCACGCTTATGTTTGAATAGGTATAACAAATACCTCAATTCCTTGCCACTAGGTTGTGGGCACTCCATTCATTGAGTCCTTTGCCACTGGGACAAGCGCGGGCTTGTGATAGAAACTGTTTACATAATCAAACAATGAAATAAAATATAAAACAAAATATTTGAAAAAAATTTCAGTGCGCCAAATATTTCATCTTCTTCCTCGTGACCTTCTTGAATCCGCAATGAAACTTCAAAGTAATTGTCCAGAAATCATCCATACCACACAAAAAACACAAATCAATGATTAAATGCAATTTATATTAAGTATATATATGAAATCAAAAAGCATGAAAAAAACAAAAGAAAAAACGATTCGGATTGGGCATTATGGCATGAATTTGATGATGAAGATGATTGAGATATGTTCAAGATGCTTCAAGGATTCATTTGCAACCTTCAAACATGAATATGCTTCAAGGATTCTTTTGAAATTTGTGTGAAATTTTGAAATATGAATATGATCTTCTTGTCCTCTCCAAAAAAAATTTTCCTTCCCCTTATGTATTTGTTGTGTATATATAATAGAGTGAATTTAGGTTAGAAATTGGGCCTTTTGGCAATGGGTTGAGGTTACTTGATTGTAAAGAAAGCTATGGTCAAAAATATCAAAAAAATCAAATGATATGTTTCCAAATTGGTTGTGCACGAAATTGGAGAGTATCAAATCAACTTAAATGATGTTTAAGAGCTTCTAGTAGAAGAATCAAATCAAATATTTGTATTTTCATATTTTATTTTGATTTAAAATGAATTTTAATGAATAAAATCCAAATAAATAATAAATAAATTATAAAAATCATAAAATATTTGAATTGGGTCGTGCTTGATGTTATCATGAAGATTGGTTTGCAAAATGATAGGCCCATTTGGAAAAAAAATAGATTTAAGCCCTTATTTTCTTCATACACCCCTTGAAAATCTCTCAACTTTGACAAGACATAAATCCCTCAATTTTAAGGCTATGAAGGTGTTCTTGGACATTTTGGAAAGCTTAAAGAGTCCTATAACAAACCTCTTTGGTCTCATGTCCATATCGTTTACCATTTTCAAATTATGCCCTTTGGAAAAAGTTGACTTTTTGTTGACTTTTGAAATGACCTGTAATGTTTTAGCTCATACCTTCAAAATGAAGCATTTTTAGGCTTGGCTTGTGAGACACAAAGTCGTAGAGAATTCAATTTCCTTCAAAATGAGCTTTGGATGGGTAATTTTTGATGAAGCGTCTGAAAGTTATGACTGGTCAAAGTTCAGTTGACTTTCCTTAAGAAAACCCTAATTTAGAAACTCTTGATTCTTGATGATCTGAAACTTCCTTGATGAATCATGATCAACCCTTTATCAAATGATGAATTTTACTTCATAAACTTGATGTTTGCAAAAAATCTTGAAGTTTTACTTTAGTTTGACCACAGTTGACCTCAGTTTGACTTTTTAACTACTTTGACTGATTTTTGCATATCTGATCATTTAACTGGGCAAGCTCTTTGGGAAAGTTTTGAAACTTGACATGGGGATTCTTAAATACATGTGGGATGTTATGAAGCTCACTTGAGGCCTTGAAAGTCATTTTAACCTGAGGAAATCCAAAACCCTCGTTTTGGACACTTTGCTTAGGAGGAGACATTGTTTGGGGAAACTTCCACACTTCTTGATCAATTGGGAGTCTTGAGAACCTTATGATAATTTAGAAGTCTTGAGAGATATTTTATTGATTGTGGGAGGGAAAATTTTGGGGTACAACAGCTGACCCTGTTCAATTTTCTGAAATCTAAGGAGTTAGAGTGGCATGTACGCCATTCGTGACTTGAAGATTGAAGAGGATTGAACACAAAAGCCCAAAAATTTGCACTCGCTGGTGTGTAGAATGATACTGTTGGTTGATCGTGATGCTTGAATGGGATTAAAGATGTCATTTGAATAAAGAGTCTTCAGATATACTTCTTAAATATGAAGATAACTTTATGGGAGGAATAAACAACGACCCAAAATGAGATAACCTTCGGGAAGAATAAACGACGGCCCGAGCTAATGAAATAACCATTGGGAAGAATAAACGACGGCCCAAGGTAAGTTGACTTTTGGGAAGAATAAACGATGGCCCAAAAATGAGATAACCTTCGGGAAGAATAAACGACGACCCGAGGTAACAAGATAACCATTGGGAAGAATAAACGACGGCCCAAAAATGAGATAACCTTCGGGAAGAATAAACGACGGCCCGAGGTAACAAGATAACCATTGGGAAGAATAAAAGAGGACCCAAGGATGAGATAACCTTCGGGAAGAATAAAGACGGCCCGAGGTAACAAGATAACCATTGGGAAGAATAAATGACGGCCCAAGGTATCAATATGGCTTTTGGGAAGAATAAACGACGGCCCAAAATGAGATAACCTTCGGGAAGAATAAACGACGGCCCGAGGTAACTAGATAACCATTGGGAAGAATAAACGACGGCCCAAGGTAAGTTGGCTTTTTGGGAAGAATAAACGAAGGCCCAAAATGAGATAACCTTCGGGAAGAATAAACAACGGCCCGAGGTAACAAGATAACCATTAGGAAGAATAAACGACGGCCATAGGTAAGTTGACTTTTGGGAAGAATAATCGACGGCCCAAAATGAGATAACCTTCAGGAAGAATAAACGACGACCTGAGGTAACAAGATAACCATTGAGAAGAATAAACGACGACCCAAGGTAAGTTGGCTTTTGGGAAGAATAAACGACAACCCAAAATGAGATAACCTTCGGGAAGAATAATCGACGGCCCGAGGTAATAAGATAACCATTGGGAAGAATAAACGACGACCCAAGGTAAATTGACTTTTGGGAAGAATAATCGACGGCCCAAAATGAGATAGCCTTCGGGAAGAATAAACGACGGCCCGAGGTAACGAGATAACCATTGGGAAGAATAAACGACGGCCCAAGGTAAGTTGGCTTTTGGGAAGAATAAACGACGGCCCAAAATGAGATAACCTTCGGGAAGAATAAACGACGGCCCGAGGTAACAAGATAACCATTGGGAAGAATAAACGACGGCCCAAGGTAAGTTGACTTTTGGGAAGAATAATCGACGGCCCAAAATGAGATAACCTTCGGGAAGAATAAACGACGGCCCGAGGTAACAAGATAACCATTGGGAAGAATAAACGACGGCCCAAGGTATCAATATGGTTTTTGGGAAGAATAAACGACGACCCAAAATGAGATAATCTTCGGGAAGAATAAAAGACGGCCTGGGGTAACAAGATAACCTTTGGGAAGAATAAACGACGGCCCAAGGTAAATTGTTGATGAAGTTCGCCTGCTGGAGAATTAACCTGAAAAACAAGGTTAGTTTGGTGCAAATATAATGATATATATATAACATTCTGCAAGATAATATTTTATGAGAATGCGTATAATATGATATGATATGATATGATATATGAATGAATGAATTATGTAGGTTGAAGCATATAAGTAGCTTCGTAGAACAACTGTTGACTGGGGAAAATAAATTTTGACTCGTTGCTGAGGATTATGAAGACTTCGTTCCTGTCTTGTTTAATATCGTACTTAGGAACTCCCGTTTTCGTTCGTCGTACTTCTTATTGAAGTATTAAGTTCCTGAATATCCTGACTGAGGATAAAAGAGATGGACATAGATCCAAGAGACCTATGTAGTTGAGTATCAACTCTTCGGAGGATATGAAACTGCCTGGAGACTTAGTAAAGTTGGAAGTGTAAGATATTACTTGAGGTATTCTGTAAGGATATCCGTAAAGATTACTCTGTGGGGATGAACCGGAGAATCTTTGTTGAATTCCTACCTCCGTTCGTTCTTAGTAAATGCTATTATTGTATTTTATGCATTTCTGGTAAACATCAATCATATTCAAAGGCATATATACATTCAAACATAACCAACTGACGTTTCTTGCTTTAGTAAAAGGGGAAAAGTAAACCTGAATAAAGAGGGAAAAGTAAAGCTGAACTCAAAAATAGAATCATTTCAACTTTGAGAGTGTATAACCAATTGGATTTAGAGCTTTTAAGGTTCTTAACTTTCCTGAATAATTTCCCATAAATTCTCATTGTTGGATCCGAAGACATGATACTGACACCATCTGATACTACTGGCATAGACAGTTAATTTCCACATTGGCTTCTGCTGAGAATCCAATATCAAGGTAATACAATAAGAGGAACGTGCCTTCAAATTGTGATGGATCATATACGCTCCAGGTATTAGATTTGGAAAGAGAGTGTTGCCCCTTGGTTAAGGATGAATTGCTCCATAATGGAAGTATCTGAAAGGAGCTACCTCAAGAGAAATAAGCAGAATTCCCCACAAACATATGCCCCTGGCCTCTTGAACTCTTTGATGTTTACCTTTGGTAATTCAGATAGATGATGAGACCTTCCCCTGGCTACTTAAGCATAGTTGAATCTTGACCTGATTGCCCAAAATGAGTTAAGCAGTGTCATGACATGCCCCCTTGATTGGGAGATAATGCCCATGCCCCTTTGTATACATGGGCTTTGATCCAGGAAGCAACTTTGTTTATCGGAAGGACTTTGGTTTATTGAACATTCATCTTGTAAGTTTCTCTGTTTGTCAAACACTCAGTTATATTCAAACAAATATATTCAAAAATGTGATGCTTATGTATGTCTTGAAGTTTTGAAAAAGAGTTATTTTAGAAAAACAATTTTTATGAAAATTGTGATATTAACTCAAGTTTTATAATAAGCCCTAAAGGAGTCAGGATACCTTTTTGTGGCAATATGCTTTCAAACTAACCATGCTTCAGTTAGGACTTTTAAAGGGTTATAACATGGCGTGGTTCACGGTTTAAGAAATAAAGGATAAAGGCTCAAATTTTATTTGTACCCAACCTAATCTCCATGATGTTCTTCGGTCCTATGTTCGGTTAACTTATGCATTGAAGCTCCAGAGGAGTTTGGAATTGTAACACTGACATTTGTGATGGTTCAGAAAACAAAAATTTATTTGAAAATTCAGTCATCTTTCTTTGTTGAGGATTCATAGTGACCTCTTTTTTTTCTTTTGACTTTATTATCCCTTCTTTTTGCCTGAACTGTTTGTTTCAAGATTACCATCAGCGGGATTTCTCAATTTTTTACTAAGTCTCCTTCATAGGTTTTGACTTAGGGAGCTTTTCTTTTGCTAGATATTGACTTCCAGGCTTAATGATTACAGGGAACCATCATTAGTTGTGTACAACACAGATATTTGGCATAAATGAGTTAACCGAGTAACTACCCTGCCCCAAGTTATGATTAAGGGTTTTAACTTGAGTGAGAAGGAAAACTCCTACTTCATAGGCTTAAAATGGTTGACTAGGGATTAACTTCCTTATATCTCCACTGTTTAGGAATTGAAACAATGCATGTACATCGTTAGCATAGTCTGTTCAAAAGCATACTGCGTAAGATTATGGTATTGTTTTCGTCATCCTCCCTCTACAAGCTTATAGCTTTATCAGGAGTTTAAATATCACAAAATAAAAATATGAAGTATAGTTCAAAATATAGTGAAACTAATGGATTAATTCAAGACAAACATATGTAATGCATTAATGAAAACAAGAGTTTGACATAATAGTAAGTGTTTAAACCAACAAAAGAAATTACAAATGAAAATTCAAATATTCTCAAAGCCTCTTCCTCTAACTGGTTACTCCAGATGTTTGGGCGCTTTGATGTTTGATGGGCGATAGAAGAACTCAATCCGGCCTTCTGGCATAACCTCGAGGATTCCTTCATCAATCAGGTCTTGAATCCTTTTCTTCAATGACCAACAACTATTAGTATCGTGTCCGGGACAGTTGGAGTGATACATACATCTTACATTGGGATTGTAGTGAGGAGAAGAAGTATTGGGATTTTGAGGAGCGTCTGCCAAGATAATCAACTTCATTTCCAACAAGCAATGCAAAGTTTGTGATAGTGGCGTTTTGAATCGGGAGAATTGTCTTCTACAATCCTTGTGTTGAGGTGGATTAGCCTTACAAGGTTTTTTTTTCTTCAACTGAAGAAAAATCAGTGGTAGTCTGTCTCTTTCCTTGTCTTATCTTTATCTTCTTTTCGACCAAGTCAACTTGTTTTATCGGAGGTTGACTGATGATTAGATTCCCGACTCTATTACTTTGAAGTTTGTGGACGAAGGTTCTCAATTCTTCTTGCCCCTGAGCTAAACTTTGGATAAGATCCACTTGGCCATTCATCTGGATCCTCATTTCTGCCATCTCAGCTTGCAACTGTTCCAACTGACCATTCTTGTTATCTTCATGATTTTCAGAGAGGAGTGCTTTCAACTCTTCTTGCCCCTTTGACAAATTCAGGATCACTTCTTGAAACTGAGCATTCTGAGCCTAGAGATCCTTGACAGTTTGTTCGAGAGCCATTTCTGCTGAAATAAACAGCGAGAAGATTGAGAAACCTGCTATGGAAACCTGTCATGCAATGATATGGTATGTAGATGCATATGTAATTTTTTCAAGGACCGTAGGATTTAAATTTGTTTAAAGAAAACAAAAACAAAATTTTATCAGTAAGTGTTTAATATAAATTTTCCCCTTGGGCTTACAATGAAAGGCAATAACAATAAAGTACAAAAATAAATATATGGGGTTTTAAGTCTCCCATGGACGCTTCCTCTTTGGGTTGAGGTATGAGTTGAGGTTCCGCTCTTTGTGAAGTTGCCTTGTCAGCTCCATAATTCTTTCTTGACTAGCTCTGAAATGAGTCTCAAAAGTATCCAATTGGATCAGGACTTCTTCAATTCTTCTAGGTCAGTGGGCATGTCTGGATGAAGGATGGTATAAGGAATATCTCCTTCAGCAACAGGTTCCATAGTGACTGATAGAATAGCAGGATATGGCATCATAAGAGTCTGAGCACGAGATCTCACCCATCTGAGATAAGGTTCCATAGGAATAGAATACTTTGGCTCCAAAGTCTTGCTATCAATCATATTCACCTTGTTCCAAGCTCGTATAAACCTTTGACGGTAACCCTGAAGATCGTTGTCGTAGTCGAACATAATACCCTGAATAAGCATGTCATGAGGACCATTACTCCGAGCATAACCAAACTGACGTAGAGCTAAAGAAGGGTTGTAGGTAATGCCCCCTCTTATGCCAAGGAGTGGCACATTAGGGAACTCCCCACAACGGTCAATGATAATAACATTCTCCATAGATCGAGATCAGCAATGAATATCTGAATGAGAAAGTGACATGATCCTCTTAGACCACCTTAACCCTTGTTCATTCTTCATCACTGATCGAGGAAGGTGAGAAATAAACCACCTAGCCAATAAAGGTATGCAACACATCAGAGTTCCTCTCGCCTTTGTAGTATGAGTGTGAAGAGAATGTAAGATGTCTCCAAGTAATGTAGGTACTGGATTGCGAGTCAGAAATATGTTGATGGCGTGTACGTCTATAAACTGGTCTGGATTAGGGAATAATACTAAACCATAGATCAATAAGGCTAGGATCTCCTTAAAAACATCATATCTCATAGCTTTCAAGAACACTTGAGCCTTCTCCATCAATACCTTAGCAAGAATACCCTTAACTCCGCTTCTTGTTTCCAGGACAATGTCTGATTTCTTCAAATGTAGGGCTGCAGCAATGCCTTCAGGTTTAGGCTCTTTCTCTAAGCCTGTGAAGGGTTTCTGATCAAGGATAGGTACCCTAAGCAACTTGGAGAACTCTTCCATGGTGGGCACTAGCTGATAATCAGGGAATGTGAAGCAATGATGTTTAGGATCAAAGAACTGAAATAGGACATTCATCATGTCTTCATTGAACCCTGAGGTGACCAAGTCAAGTAGGTGACCATGTTTCTTGATGAATTGGGAGTTTTCAGAAACTTGAGAGACCAATTCCTTAAGCTTAGAAGGTATCCCTACAAAGTTGATCTGAATAGTATTCCTACGAGCAAAAGCCATGACCTGCAACAAAGAACAAAGATAAATCCTTTGGTCCTTGAAATGCTAAATGAAAATGCTATGCTTATGATGTCATGATGTTATGATGTTATGCTCAATCACAAACATATGACACACACAAACAAGTCACACAATAGCCCTAGGTTTGAAGGCTTGCATGAGGTTTAAAGGTAAGTACCCTCCCCTGAAGTTTAGATGGTTCATCCTGTCCTACAAAAGTAACCAGGTTCTAAGGGATCTCAATATCACTGATCCTTCCCAAGGGTGGTTGTTCAATAGGCAACTTACTTGCCAACCAAAACCCTCCAAGTTTAGGATCTCAATGAGCATAGTATCGAGTATCAACCAACTTCAGTCTTCACCGAAGCTGGCTATCTCATTACTTTCTAAAGGCCAAGATGGGATAACTATGGTTCTAAAGGTCAGTTAGTGTATTGACAACATATGGCAGCCCCATATTATCCTTAAATTACTTAAGGAACATAATCACCAACCAAGAAGTCACACTAACTATGGCCACTAGATCAACCATATCGGTATACACCGTACAATTTCCTTGGTCTATTGCCATTTACCTAGGGTACACTAGATTCGGGTTAGGATCTTTCACACAAAAAGCCCAACAAGTAATATAAAGCAAACAAAGCAAACAATTTAGTGATCTAATTCCTAAGGGTACCCCTCTTTTACTTAGTAACTCCCCAACAGAGTCGCCAGTTATGTAACACGGTGGGAGAACTGACTTTTAGTCATGTTGCGGATAGCAAGAGTCACCACCGACTTTTATTTTATCCAAGTGGAAAGGACATAAAAGAACGGGAAAGACCTATTTTAAAAAAACTTGGGTTCGGGGGGTAGGTTATACAAAGGGAAGGTGTTAGCACCCTTTATATCCATGGTTATCCATGGGCTCTTAGTTACTTAGCTCACTTAAATTATTTTTGAAGAGTGTAATGTGTGATTAGAAATTTTTCTAAGTACTTTGTAATGATCCTCGTATGGATGTATACAAAGCCTTTGTTTGAAAATGTTTGAAAATAGCGAGGTGTGAAAAGTATTTTTATTTTGAAGAGTGAGCAAGTAACTATGAGGTACCTACCCTATACTAAGTCATTCATGTTCTTATATGTCCTTTCAAAGGTAAGACTGTCCCTATTATTAAGGAATAGGTAGTCATTACCTTGGATTTGTTAAGCGACAGGCGTAGGATCATCGTATGGTCAACGAAGGCAACTTGAGGGGTGTCTTTAGTAATTCGTAGGGACTATCATCATTTATTCGAAGGGACAAGATCATTATTCCGTAGGCAACCTCGAAGGGACTTGATCTTTTAATCTGAAGGGACTTATGATGATTTTATTCTGTAGGGACTTTGCTTTTTAAGACACACCCATTTTCGAGGGACTTGACTATTTTAAAAGGCAACCAAGAGGAATACCCTAGGAAGTGCAGACGGCGATCTTAGATCGACTTGCGTGTGTGGGTGTTGTTTTCAGATATTTATCTTGATTATTAATTTTCTAAGTCCATGGTTCATTTATTTCTTGGCACTCCCTATGTTACTAACCACGCGGTTAATATGAAAAATAAATGGCAGAAATTAAAAGGCAGAAAATAAAATTCCTACACTATTACATGGCTTAGGGGCAGTTACATAATAATAATAATAATAATAATAATGGCGGAAAATAATAAAAACTAATTATTACAAAGGCAAAGCAGTTACATAGGCAAACAGTGAATGAATAACATAAAAATGAGTGAATAAATTAGAAAAAAGTTTGCAAATTAGATTAAGAAAATAATTAGGGTTAGAGTTTGGGAAAAAATTTAAGGTTTAAAAAAATTTAAGGTTTAGGAAAAATTTTAGGATAAAGTTTAGGGCGAAACTTGGGTTTTAAGATAAAGATTAGGGCTAAATTTTTAGGGTTTAAAGTTTATGAAAAAAAAATTAAGGCTTAGGTTTAAAATTAAGGTTTAGGGACAAAAATAAGGTTTATGAAAAAAAATTAAGATTTATGAAAAAATTAAGGTTTATGAAAAAAAAAATTAAGGTTTATGAAAAAAATAAGGTTTACGGAAAAAATTAAGGTTTACGAAAAAATTAAGGTTTAGATTTATAAAAGAAAAAGGTTTTACAAAAAATAGGTTTAAGGTTTATAAAAAAAATTTAGGTTTCAAATTAATTAAAAAAAATATTAAGTTTTTAATTTAAAAGAAAATATATAATTTGATAATTAAAGAAAAGGGAGAGAAATAACCAATTTGGCAAAAAATGCTATAGCCTTTTGCCTTTGCCATTGAGTCCTTTGCCACTGGGACAAGCGCACGCTTATGTTTGAATAAGTATAACAAATACCTCAATTCCTTGCCACTAGGTTGTGGGCACTACATTCATTGAGTCCTTTGCCACTGGATAAGCGCGAGCTTGTGATAGAAATTGTTTACATAATCAAACAATGAAATAAAATATAAAACAAAATATTTGAAAAAATCTTCAGCGCGCCAAATATTTCATCTTCTTCCTCGTGACCTTCTTGAATCCGCAATGAAACTTCAAAGTAATTGTCCAGAAATCATCCATACCTCACAACAAACACAAATCAATGATTAAATACAATTTATATTGAGTATATATATGAAATCAAAAAGCATGAAAAAAACAAAAGAAAAAACGATTCGGATTGGGCATTATGGCATGAATTTGATGATGCAGATGATTGGGATATGTTCAAGATGCTTCAAGGATTCGTTTGCAACCTTCAAACATGAATATGCTTCAAGGATTCTTTTGAAATTTGTGTGAAATTTTGAAATATGAATATGATCTTCTTGTCCTCTCCAAAAAAAAATTTCCTTCCCCTTATGTCTTTGTTGTGTATATATAATAGAGTGAATTTAGGTTAGAAATTGGGCCTTTTGGCAATGGGTTGAGGTTACTTGATTGTGAAGAAAGCTATGGTCAAAAATATCAAAAAAATCAAATGATATGTTTCCAAATTGGTTGTGCTCAAAATTGAAGAGTATCAAATCAACTTAAATGATGTTTAAGAGCTTCTAGTAGAAGAATCAAATCAAATATTTGTATTTTCATATTTTATTTTGATTTAAAATGAATTTTAATGAATAAAATCCAAATAAATAATAAATAAATTATAAAAATCAGAAAATATTTGAATTGGGTCGTGCTTGATGTTATCATGAAGATTGGGTTGCAAAATGATAGACCTATTTGGAAAAAAATTAGATTTAAGCCCTTATTTTCTTCATACACCCCTTGAAAATCTCTGCACTTTGACAAGGCATAAATCCCTCAATTTTAAGGCTATGAAGATGTTCTTGGACATTTTGGAAATCTTAAAGAGTCCTATAACAAACCTTTTTGGTCTCATGTTCATATCTTTTACCATTTTCAAATTATGCCCTTTGGAAAAAGTTGACTTTTTGTTGACTTTTGAAATGACCTGTAATGTTTTAGCTCATACCTTCCAAATGAAGCATTTTTAGGCTTGGCTTGTGAGACACGAAGTTTTATAGAATTCAATTTCCTTCAAAATGAGATTTGGATGGGAAATATTTGATGAAGCATGTGAAAGTTATGACTGGTCAAAGTTCAGTTGACTTTCCTTAAGAAAATCCTAATTTAGAAACTCTTGATTCTTGATGATCTGAAACTTCATTGATGAATCATGATCAACCCTTGATCAAATGATGAATTTTACTTCATAAAATTGATATTGGAAAAAAATCTTGAAGTTTGACTTTAGTTTGACCACAGTTGACCTCAGTTTGACTTTTTAACTGCTTTGACTTATTTTTGCATATCTGATCATTTAATTGGACAAGCTCTTTGGGAAAGTTTTGAAACTTGACATGGGGATTCTTAAATACATGTGGGATGTTATGAAGCTCACTTGAGACCTTAAAAGTCATTTTAACCTGAGAAAATCCAAAACCCTCGTTTTGGACACTTTGCTTAGGAAGAGGCATTGTCTGGGGAAACTTCCACACTTCTTGATCAATTGGGAGTCTTGAGAACCTTATGATCATTTAGAAGTCTTGAGAGATATTGTCTTGATTGTGGGAGGGAAAATTTTGGTATACAACAGGTACACTGTAATGTATATCATACTTAAGTAAAATATGAAATCGTAACGTTTGGTGAACTTAAATGAAATACGGAACACTGTTAGATACAATTCACTTAAATGGAGTACAAAATATTGTAAGGTACGATGCACTGAATATACAATTGTTGATGGTATGGTTGTTTACCATACACCTAATAGTAGTACATAGGAAATGAGGAGACATAATTAATGAACTGGTAATCATGTTTGATCCAGATGTTGAGACACATTATTTGACATTCTGCATTTTGTTGTCTGAATAAGAGCAATACTCATTTTCTTTGAATTTGATGTCTCATCGGTCTGCAAAATCTCTTTTATGTCTTTGATGACTACAATGTTATTTGCTTGGTTAGATTCACCTTTTTCATCATTTGTGATATTAGAGATTCTTTTTTGTCTCCTTGAAAAACTTGTGCATTCAGATAGAATATGTCCAAAATCTTTGCATTTAAGACATTGGATATTTTTTCATTTGTAGGAACAATTAAGATTTTGTTTTTCACCATCCTTTTCTTTATGTTGAATGTTCTTGACATTGGTAGGGACTTTCTTCCCATATCACTTTTCAAGTTGTCTTATGACTTTACTAAAGATCTTAGCAAGCCTGGGATTCTCTTCAAAATTACATTTTGCTTGGACATCACAATCTTCATAATTGTCAACAATCTTTTGAGGATTCTTAGTACCATAAAAAAATATTTGGTTGATGAACAAACTCTTCATTCTTTGAAGTTCTCCATCTTGAACAAAATAAGAATCTCGGGACTTACTAAAACAGAACAGGGTGTCAGCTATGATACCAATTGAAATTTTGTTCCTGAGGAGACAAATGTCGGACACGGTGTTGGGACAACTTATCCAACGTGATATATCAATATGACATCAGTGTATAATATCTTAATTTATACAAGATGATGAAGCAGAAAAGGAATAATATCACAAGAAAATTGCTAATCCAGTTCGGTGAAACCATACCTACGTCTGGGAGAACTCTACCCAGTAAAGGAAATTCACTACTTCGAATTAGAACAATTAGTCTTATAATAACCTCAAACTCAATGAAGATAAATGTCTTTCCCAAATTCTAGTGACTTTCTATTTAAGTCACCCTCTAAATATGAGAATCACTATCACTTTCTCTCAGTCACTAACTCCTAGTGATCAACTTAACCATTAACATAATGATTGTTAAATTTAGAACTCAACTAAAACAAACCAACAACTATGTCATGTTACCGAAACATAGAGTGGTGTACAACAAATAGATTCAACACTAATATACCATTAGCGTGGAATACAAGAAACACTTGTTTCTCAAGCTCATAAACTTATTGTCTTGGAACAAAACTTTACAACTCAACTAACAAACCAAACTATATTATTCAAAATGTTAGTATATTGTCTCGGAACAAAGTTTTACAACTCAACTAACAAACCAAACTATATTATTTAAAATGTAAAAGGAGGGACAAGCGTGGTGCACAAACAAAGACTCAACAAATAAACCATAACACTATGTATCTTCAAAACGTGTACACCTCAAAAGTTAGGTTTGAGTCTCCTTAAATAGTAATGCAATTCTTGAATTTTCTCCTCTGAATTTATGATTTAATTGTCCAAAATAATAGCAGATATTGTTGGATTTGATTTGTTCCATAATGATCTCCAACAAAAGATATGATTTATTATTAATTCAAATTCAAATTTAAATCTCCATTTAAATTGCTTTGATTTTCAACAATTGTCAAATATATCACACAAACGCATTGCAAAAATATAGGAACAAATTTGATTGAATCTTAACCAAATTTTTGCTCCAAAAACACAACATGTCTGTTGAACCAAAGCTAGATGTTGCACAAATGTTAGAACATTGTGTTCCACATGTGTCTCTTCTTCACTATAGTTGCACTAATATATGTCTGTTGACATAGACCAGAAATTGCAGCACACATGTTGGAACATCATGTTCCACATGTTACACCAGAACATCCAAAATAACTCTTTTCATATAAGTCTTATTTGTAGAGTAAATCTTAGAACCAAATCTTTCTTCAAGGTACATCCAATAAATTATTCTTTAACTGAAACAAATCTAAATCTTTTCAAGTTGATTTTGGATTAACACCATAAACTTCTTCCCAAAGAAAGCTTATGTGTCTTATGAAGAAGTTAGCATCACAACTCTATTTAAGGACATTTGAAGATAATTAGAACTCAAACCTTAAGCCTATTTGAAGATAATTAGAACTCAAACCTTAAGCCTATTGCTTAATTGGTTATGCCAAGCATTTTACCTAAACAAATCTTGCTTAACTGGTTTTGTCAAGCACTTTAATTGAACAACTCTTCTTAACAACAAACACCATCACACTCAGATGCTGAAACACAAGCTGGAACATCTTGTTCCTCATGTTGCCTAAAATACATCTTATACCAATGTTATTTTAACTAATGTAGCCAAACAAAAGGAACTACAATCACCCTCACCATGACCACCATAATGTTCTAGCAAAGCATCCTTTAACCCGTCATAGGTCAATAATTTATCTTCATCAATGAGCAAATTAAAAAATTGGATCGTCAAACACTCTATACACAATTGAGTCAAATTCACCTTCACCTTTGGTAATGTGTCCTATACCCAAAAGTATACTTTTACCCTTGAGATCCATCTTGTCAGATCATCTTTGTAACACAGCGACAACTCCACCTTATTTACAGCCTAACACAACTCCATTGACGCATCTCCACGTGACTAAGATGAATTCCCACCCATACTTTTCTCACTAGTAACCTTCGATTTTGACATCTTCTACATTGCAACTTCCTTCCCCTACTTCAAAACATTTTCAAAAATCAACTGCAAAGAATTAGTCTTCTCAAATATTGCAATCAACATTCCTGACATATCTTTGACGGCGTTTTCAACAATGTCGAGTGTGGTACATACATCAGAGAGCTTGTTCTCTAACGCTACAACCTTAGCTTCCATCTTGCAAATTGTAATTTGTTATTTCTTTGGTGGCATTCATTGATCCCTCAATGAATCTGAATCTGATAGGTCAGACCAATTAGTTAAGAGCCCAACATAACAAGCAAGCATAAAATGAACAGACAGATTTAGAATTGAGAATTGATTGTTTATTATAGTGAAAATGGAAAATTACAAAGAGGAAAATGACCCTAATCTGATCAGAATTATGCTCCTAAAGAAAAGCTAGAGCCTCCCATTCATCTCTTAAGCAACTCAATTCTATAAGATAATCCTCTCAACACCCCTTCTATTCCCTATAAAAGAAAGAGATACAATCATCTCTCACCTCAACTTCCTAACAGAATTATACTTTACCTTTTTGCTAAACCCTCCATATCTTAGGGCCTGTGGATGTGTGATGCTCAAGAGCTTCATTTGGTTCACTATTAGACACATGGTTCTTATCAGTATTTAACCAACAAAAAATATTGTATACATCAAACAATAACATTTTTTTTTAATCAAAGTATTGATTCCATATCAATCAGAGTAAAATTACGAAACAAAATTTGTCTACTTCAAGCCAACCATCCTCATCAATTTAGAATTATACATCAGTCATGGCTAGATGGCCCCACAATGCAATTAGAATAATCATAAGAAGGTTTCGAATGATCAAAAGCTAATCACATTTAAGAACTCAAGAGAAAAAACAACAGGGCTTTAGGCCATTAAATTCTCCTCAGCACGATGCTTCAGCTCTTGTAGAATAATGCTAATAGAATAAATTAGATGCATCAATATTGTTAATCTGATCCAGAGTAGGCAAAAAGTAGGGAGGCATTTGTTCCTCCAAAACCAAAAGAGTTTGACATAGCTACTCTAATTGGCATCTCCTTTGAAGCAGTCAAAGGCATAAAACCATCACCAAATACAGAATCTGGCTTTGTTAAATTAAGGGTTAATGGAGCAACTCCCTGTGATAAGAATAAAAGAACCACACGATTTGATTAAGCATACAGGGTCTGGTTAAAGACTAAGCACAAATTCATGGTGTTCAAAAATGGTTCCCCGCTACTTCAATTATGCAAGTACACAAAATGCCAAAAAGTTGCTTACATGTTGTATTGCTAAAACAGAAAAAATTGCTTCAACCGCTCCAGCAGCGCCTAGGAGATGACCAATAGCCCCCTGAAATCAGAGAAATTAGGGAAAAGTCATGGACTTGATTCAACTTGTCAATGTTCCCCCAATCCATTTTTTCTTTTAAACATTTAATGGCATCTCAATTCCCATGCATGAGAGCTTTCACCTAAGAGGGGTCAGTACATAGATTAGAAAGCCAAATAGATAGGCATATAACTTGTTAGTCATGCAGCTTGCAACCACCCTTACCTTGGTGGAGGAGAAGGCTAAAGCAGAAGAGCTAGCATGGTCAGAGAATACGGTTTTGATAGCATTAGCTTCTATTGCATCACCTGTAAAAACAATTCTGATGAGATAATTTATGACATAAGCATAATCATCCATTGATGTATTCAAACATAATAAACATTCAAGCATAAATTGCTGGAATCAGTAAGGATCTGCTTCACTTGCCCAAATGTGTAGATGTAGCATGCGCATTTATGTAATCTACATCAGAGGGATGAAGACCTGACTGAAATTTATGAAAATGAAATCATTTAAAATGAAGATTGTCGAGACTATGGCTACGTCATAAAAGTAGAGAGAAAACAACAAAAATACAATGTGGAATAAGAGTTTAATATCATTAAGACTTAATGTCTATTGTCTCCTAAATAGGCATCTGGAGCGCCCTCAAATAATAACTACCAAAAGCATTTAAATGTAAACTCCTTTGCATGATAATTTCATTCACTCGCAAACTTTGCTAATGTCTAACCAGTACTGGTTATGGCAAAAGTTTGGCCATCTTGTGCACACAACTTAAAAGTTATTACTGTGGCATAGCATAACCTTTGATTCCTGCGGTTGATAAGATCTCAGTGACAATGAAAGTGAAAAAGATTGTGTAGTAGGTTTGGTAGTTAAGGGAGTTATAGGTTGGTTAGTTAGTAGTTGGAGGCTGGGATAATTAGAGAAATAGGGCATCTTGACAATAAGTAAGAAGAGAGGTTGAGAAGGAGAGGGATTCTAAAGAGGTAGTGTGGAACTACAAGGCATGATAGAATTTGGATTCAGATTTCAGGCCTAACTCAACCCCAAACTTTAGCTCATGAGATGTAAGTTGCCTGCCCCCTCTTATAAACCATTGTTCATATTAGATCACAATCCAATGTGAGAATCTCCATCAACACCATTGTCACACTCAACATGACATCTGGAGTATGAAGTTTGTTGGATAATACTATATATAAAATGTGGGGGAGAAAGGAAAAATATAGTCACAACATGCATACATGATAAGTTGGCAGCTTAGTAAACATAAAACCTCTAATGCTACGTAGAAAATACAGATCAACATAGGATGATGAAAGAAACCTGTTTTAAAGCACGAGTCATGGCCAGAATGGCACCTCTCCCGTCACTAGGAGGTTGAGTTATGTGATGTGCATCCCCTAATCAAAATTCATATGAAACTAAGTCAATGTCATATTAAACTAAGATTAGGGAGAAAATTTAGCATATCCTACAGCAAATTACCTGACATCCCATAGCCACGAATCTCGGCATAGATTTTGGCTCCTCGATTTTTAGCATGCTCAAGTTCCTAAACAATAGGGGAAACAAATAAACAAACAAGAAAGATCAGACTATAAACAAATAAGTGAAGAGGAATTGGAGGGATAGATACACAATAAATTTTTTAACTAACCTCCAAGACCAAGACTCCAGAACCTTCACCTATCCTGAGTAAGAACACAACTTGGATATAAGCAGCATGACAAACAAACCAATAATTTGAAGTCAGAAAATGAAAACTAAGCAAAACAAACTAATTATTATAATAAGTAACGAATCTTCAGTGTTGTTATACTCACACAAACCCATCTCGGCCACTGTCAAATGGCCGTGATGCTTCCTGTGGCATTGAGTTATACTTTGTAGTCAAGGCTCGGGACCTGCAAGTTTCCAATATCAGGTTTTAAAGCATCGGAGGAACAAAGGACAGAGAACTAATATGGTGGTTGGCACTATCATAAAACACAGGATGGTGGATATAATTTACCTGCAGAATCCTGCAATTGACAATGCATCAATGCTCGACTCAGTCCCTCCAGTCACCATAACATCTGCATCCCCAAATTGAATCATTCTCATTGCATCACCAATAGAATGTGATCCAGTAGCACAAGCAGTGACTGCGGCATGATTTGGTCCCTGTATTCAGGAATAGGGAAAAAGTGCAATTCATGATTGATCACAAAGGTCAGCATAAAAATATATGTGAATAGCTCTGCAACAAAAACAACAATAGGCTTTAGTACCTTATTTTTCAGATGTTTTTTCTGACATATGTTAAAACTTATAATTGTTCTGCCAGGAGATATATCATGATTGACTAACCAATCCCAGAAAACATGTTTCACATAAGTCACATAACTATATCCAAAGTGATGGATAAAAGAGTTATATCTTTGTTTCAGAAGGCTGCTAATCATTTTTCAGTGGATATGGTGTTACTTTAATTTTTAAACTTAAAAAGAGTAAGAAACATGGGAATAAGAAGATATATTGTAATGAACAAATAATCTCCACGCTATACAATAACTTGCACATATGATGCATATGTACAGATACAATATCCGGTACGGGTATGGATAGCCGTACAGGATACACCATTTTTATATGTACAAATTATTGTATTTTAATCAAGGTATATGTACGTTAACAGAAAATAAGAAATTATCCATAAAATGTATTAGTAGGGAATTAAATTGTTCAATTCACAACAAAACATCACAATAAAAGTTTAAAAGTAAAAAATTGTGTTAAGTTACAATTACAAAGAAACTAAAATACATAAACATATTATATTAATATATAAGAACTTAGAAATTTCATTCGAAACTGAATAATGAGAAAAAAGTAAACATATTATATTATAGAATATCAATCAATTGAGAGTAGTTCTGTACCTGGAACCCATATTTCATGCTAACATGACCTGATGCCATGTTGATCAATATCCGTGGGATAAAAAATGGACTAAGTCGACGAAGACGCTGCATACAGGAGAGAAAAAGTAAAAATCAAATACAAAAGTTCAAACTAACAAACCATTTTTCAATCATAATTAAAGCAGTTGGAGAAAAACTTGAATGAGGAAAGATCATCAAAGTATTTCAGAATCAGTAGTGGTGACTTTCAACAAACTGACCTTCTCGCATATCAGTTGTGCAGAGTCTAACATGTCACTAACGCTTCCAGTTCCCCCACCAATAGACACCCCCTGGTTACTTTTGAAGTTAAAATACAGTGCAAAGGAACTGTCAAAAATTAGTTGTAAATTATAATCAACCATATTATAAATAGCACACCGTTCTTTCCTTGTGTTCCTGCTCAGTGGGAAACCAATTAGAATCTCTAAGAGCTTCCTCAGCAGCACATAGCGCATATGCTACAAACCTTGTCATTGATCGATGTTCCTAAGGGAAATGTCACAATACTACAATGACATCAATAAGCATAATAGTTCTTCAAATGCAGCATGTATACGTAAAACCAAAGCATTACCACATAACATTAACTAACACTAGACATGTTCATAAGCTCTTTTCGGCTTATTTCCATAAACTCTCTATAGCATATAAAAACAGCTTATACATTATTTTATCTTTCGTTATAAACATAGTTTATACACAAGACTTACATGAAAGGGATTACGCTATAAACGCCTAACTAGGATCTTTACCAAAACAAAGTGACAATTTATAATTCTATTCTAACATTAATGATATACCTTAGAATTAAGCCAAAGTTCCTCATTGAATTCGCCAGGGTTGGTTCCGGTGGGAACAACAGCAGCAACTTTGGAAGTCAATTGATCAAATGTAGCCAACTGAGTCTCTGAATCAAAACTATTCATCTTGAGATCCTCCAAACGTAATGCTCTTATCCCACATTTTCCATGAATCAATTGGTTCCATGTTTTATCCACTCCACAACCAAGAGGTGTCACCATACCCAAACCTACAATTCAAACACGCAAAATTTCACAAGTACAAGATAATATAAGATTGTAGTAATCTATGATTGAAGAGAAGAAATGAAAGTGAAGGAGAGTTACCGGTGACAACTACTCTTCGGGAAGAAACAACAGGAGGAGGTGGAAAAGGTTTAGCATCAGTGGAAGAAGAACGAGATGAAGATGAAATGCATCGGTAAACGGAATTGAAAAGTCTCCGTGAAGTTGAGCGTATTGCCATCGCGAACCACCGTCAATGGAACCACACTTCAATACCGGACGCAAGGAGAGAAATAGAGGTTATTTTTACACTCACTTTTTTAATGAACAATTATACAAATTAATAAAGTGTATAAAATAAATAAATAAAATTGAATAAGTATCATCTACTATCTACCATTCAAAATTCAATAGTACGACTTTCTCATTTTATTTTACCCTCCATTCAATTTTATTTGCACTATAAAAATGATATTTAACTTCTTTTTTTTTTTTGAAACAGCCAAATTTATTAAAGCACAAGGAGGGCCGAAAAACTAATTCAATACAACTAGGCTTATGCAAAAAACACACCAGAAACTATAAAAGTATCTAAAAGCTAATGGCAGAGACAATCAAAAAATGATATTTAACTAACAAATGACATAAATAATACACTCCAAACTCTTTCCTTAACTGCCATGTGTCGTTCATCCTTTGGCTATCCTCAAAAAATTGTTTTTCTCCTTTCCTAATTGGTTTTCTCCCTTCCCACTGCAGACATGCAAGATTCAAACCTCTTTTTATTTTCCACACTTCTCTCTCACGTTTTCTATCACCTCTCTTCCCCATCAAACCCTACTCCGCCGCACTCGTCTTTGTTTCTCTCCTCTTTTGTCTTCCCTAAAACCATAAATCGACGACATCTTGCTACAGTTGTATTCTCTTTTCATTTATCTGTTTCTTTCTTTTTATGCAGATCGAGTCGTAATCATGGTTCACAGATCGAGCGTGATGGTTTATGAAACTTTCACTCATGTTCATCCTCAAAGGTTTTGTCTTTTTGAATCGCTAGGCATTAGCTAATATGAACACGTGTAACACCCTTTTTACGCCACGACATAAATATACAAAATTTCTCAATTAAAATCAGAGTTTCAACATGAAAGGGCATCACATTTCAACAAATCATTAATTAAACTCATCTATGTGTCTTGTCCCGTAACACGGGTTGCAACATGCATCATTATATACACAAACATCATTTAAATACGCAGCAGATCATCAACGTTGTCAACTTATTTAACATAGTTTAAAGATTCAATTCAGATCCAAAACATCATCAATCATGTGTTAAAAACAAACAAAAACAACAACAAAAAATAATCCAAGTGTTCTCAGTGTTACAGGACACAGAGTAGGACATCATTTAGACTTTATAAATGACAAAAGGACGCACTCCAAGCTACCTCCAAACACCGAGCTATTCTTGAGTATCTGCAGGATGGCATAATAGACCATCACGAAAGGCAGACAGGGTGAATAAATTCACATTTAATATAAATAATATAAAGATGGAATTATAACACAATCATGCAACAATACATCAACTACGACAATTCTCACTCTGCAACCACATTCGCCTTACCAAGATGGTAATTCAAATCAAAATCAAAGTCTTTCAACAATTCCAACCACCTTCTCTACCTCATATTTAGTTCCTTCTGATCAAACAGATATTTCAAACTCTTGTGATCACTGAACACTTCAAATTTCGAACCAAAGAGATAATATCTCCAAATCTTCAACACAAACACCACAACTGCCAACTCTAAATCATGCGTAAGATAATTCCTTTCATGAACTCTCAATTGTCTAGAAGCATAAGTAACTACTTGACCATTTTGCATCAAAACTCCTTCAAGTCTCATCTTCGACGCATCACAATACACTACAAACAAATTATTCGGATTCGACAAAATTAACACTAGAGCAGTTGTCAACTTCTTATTTAACTCTACAAAACTCTTTTCACACGCAACATCCCACACATAAGCTTAACTCTTACGAGTCAACTGAGTCAAAGGTAGCGCCAACTTTGAAAACCCTCAATAAACTTCCTGTAATAACCTGCTAAACCCGGAAAACTTCTAATCTCAGTAGCAGACTTAGGAGTCTCCCACTATAACACTGCATCAATCTTCGACGAATCTACAACAATTCCACTACTGGAAATGACATGTCCAAGAAAACTCATTTCTTGCAACCAGAACTCACACTTTGACAGCTTCGTATACAACTTCTTCTCTCGCAACACTTGCAATACAATCCTTAAATGGCATGCATGTTCCCCTCCTGTCTTGGAATAAATCAGAATATCGTCAATAAAAACTACCACAAATTTATACAAGTACTCATGGAAGATTTTATTCATGTACTCCATGAACACACTGGGTGCATTGGATACACCGAACAACATCACCGTGTACTCATAATGACCATACCTCGTTCTGAAAGTTGTCTTCGGAATATCATCAGACTTAACACGGATCTGATGGTAACCAAACCTTAAATCAATCTTGCTAAATACACAAGCACCCACCAACTGATCCATCAAATCGTCGATTCTCGGAAGTGGATACTTGTTCTTGATAGTAACCTTGTTCAACTGCCGATAATCAACACACAACCTCATGCTACCATCTTTATTCTTGACCAACAACACCAGAGCACCCCATGGAGAAACACTAGGTTTAACAAACTTCTTTTCCAACAATTCTTCCATTTTCTTCTTCAACTCACTCAATTATACAGCAGGCATCTGATACGGAGCCATAGACACAGGACTTGTACCAGGTAATAAATCCACTACAAACTCAACTTCATGTTCTGGAGGTAAATCACTTATATCCTCTGAAAACACATCTAGAAACTCTTGAACAACCGGTAAATCAATACTCGAAGTCTTACCTTCGACTTGCAACAATGCAAACATTGCAAACATCTGAGCTTTGTCTTCTAACAATTCATATACTTGCTTAGCCGACAAGAATATCAATTCACCATGATCACCAATTTCAGGAAAATTTATAGTCTTTGTATAGCAATTGATATGCACAAAATTTAACTCTAGCCAGTTCATTCCAAGAATAACATCAATTTGGTGTAAATGCAAGCACACCAGATCCATCAAGAAGTCCTTCTCAAAAATAGTCAAAGGACACTTCATAAATACATAAGTAGTAGTAACATAACCATTAGTTGGCGTTTCTATTACCATACTACCATTCATACTAGACAACTTCAAACCTAACTTATTAGCACATTCAAGAGAAATAAAAGAATGCATAACACCAGTATCAATAATTGCAATCAACTATACACCATTAATAAAACATGTACCTCAAATCAAGTTGTCCTTCTTGGGAACTTCGGAACCACTCAAAGCGAACACTCTGCTATTGGTATGAGCAGCAGTAACAATCTTCTTAGGTTTTTGACATTGGGTGTTGATATGTCCCTGTTCACCACAATTAAAACAAGTTGGACCTTCATTCGGACAATCACCAACCCGATGACCTCTCTTGCCACACCTGTAGCATCTCACCACTAGATTACTGCACACATCCGACTTGTGACCGGATTCACCACACTCGTAGCACTTGGGAGGAATGGAACCTGCTCCCCTACTTGGCTTTTTCCCATCTGAAACCTTTTTCTTCCCTTTCTCAGCTGGAGTCGAATAAGGCTTTACTCTAAACTTACCTTTCTCTTTCTTCTCACTCAATTGTTTGTAGTGAGCAAATCGAGCTCAGATGACATCCAATCCCTTGTTTGATCTCTGGTCTCAGCCCATTCTCAAACTTGAGACACTTCGACAACTCAACATCAGCACGATTGTAGTAAGGACAATACTTTACCAACCTCTCGAACTTAGCAACATACTCCACTACTATCATGTTTCCTTGATTTAACTCAAGGAATTCCACCTCCATCTTACCACGAGCATCTTCCGGAAAATACTTTCCCAGAAACTCCCTCATGAACACTGCCAAGGTCACCACAGTACCAGCATCCTCCAAACGCTGACGGGTATTATCCCACCAATCTTCAGCCTCTTCAGACAGCATGTGGGTACCAAATTGTACCTTCTGCACATTCGTACACGCCATCACCCTAAATATCTTCTCAATTTCCTTGAGCCACTTATGTGCACTATGTGGTTCATGATCACTTTCAAACACTGGGGGGCTGTTACTCTAGAACTTCTCCAAAGAAAGAAACTCATCATGTTCATTGTTTCGAGCTATAGCCTCAGCTAGCGCCGCAACAACTTTAGCAAGAGCATGTGTGATGTTTCTATCTATTCTGCACAACATTCACAACATCATAAAAGAATAATGATTAACAATTAATGACCAACAACAGACTGATAACTACGACACACGACCTGACAGACCGACCTGTTCTGATACCACTAATGTAACACCCTTTTTACCCCCACGACATAAATATACGAAATTTCTCAATTAAAATCAGAGTTTCAACATGAAACGACATCACATTTCAACAAATCATCAATTAAACTCATCTATGTGTCATGTCCTGTAACACGAGTTGTAACATGCATCATTATATACACAAACATCATTTAAATACGTAGCGGATCATCAATGTTGTCAACTTATTCAACATAGTTTAAAGATTCAATTAAGATCCAAAACATCATCAAACATGTGTTAAAAATAAACAAAAATGACAACAACAAAAATAATCCAAGTGTTCCCAATGTTACACGACACAAAGCAAGACATCACTTAGACTCTATAAACGACAAAAGGACGCACTCCAAGCTACCTCCAAACACCGAGCTATTCTTGAGTATATGCAGGATGGCATAATAGACCATCACAAAAGGCAGACGGGGTGAGTAAATTCACATTCAATGTAAATAATATAAAGACATAATTATAAGACAATCATGCAACAATACATCAACTACGTCAATTCTCACCCATACACAACAAAGTCAACCACATCATTATAAAACAAATGCATTCATGTTATGCCACCAAGAAGGAAATGCAATCTTCATAATATGCATGTGGTACCAAAACATCATCATGGATGGACACTAGGCCATCAAGCATCCACAAGGGAGCACAACATAAACAACAACACCTCAATTCACACTATGGGATTAAAGCCTCAATCATCATAATTATGCCATGAATGCAACGATGCAACAACACCAACATAATCATCGTAATCAACATTTGCATCAACATTCATCATTATTCATCATTCATACATCTACTACTTTACCTACTCATGTCATTGATACTACATTATCATCATTATACAACCTAAGCACCTAAGCATCATTTTCATCACAATTCTCCCATATATAGCATATTATAGCATGGTAATAATTCCCAGCAACATCATAACAACACAAGGCTACAAAACAAGTCATTTCGAGTCATTCGGGAAAAGAAAATATTTTTCAAAATGCTACAGGTCTCGTTAAGCGAGCATCGAGCTCGCTAAGCGAGTTACTCTCTGTTTGCATAACTCTCAAAGTTCTACTCGCTCGCTAAGCGAGAAGGCGAAATTCTGAAGAAAACCCTGCAATTTTCCACACATTCCACCTGCAAACAAACTCGTCCAAACCATTATTAATCCACAAAAAACATCAGAATTCAATATTTCTTCCTAATATCTTCATATAATCATCACCTATAACATCTAACAACATCATTTCATCATAATCTGCCAACAATCCTCCTAAGCCTAAGGTTTCCCTCAAAAGAACCCTTTTCTCATAAGACTATCTATACATTATAGATATTGAACAAGAATTTCTCTCCATGCCTTAGTCGATTGAGCTTTCTCAATCACTTCCTGAGAAATTCCAACCTTTGTCTCCTTGTTCTTCAGAGTAATCTTTCAATCTTCACCAAAAACACGAATTATGAGAAAAGTGATTGTATTCTCCTTTCTCATAACCTTCTCAAATGACCAAGTTATCCTTAAGACCTCCAACTTTTTTATTTTATTTTTTAATAATAATATTTAAATAATATTCAATTATTCTAATATCACTATTTAATAAAATAATTCATTCTTCTTAATATTCCACAAAATACCATAAATTACCACATGTTCATAAATAAATAATTAAATAAATAATTAATTATGAAATTGGGGTGTTACAACACGCACGCCACCTGTTTGATTAATTGCACCACTGATGTTTTATCTTCAACTTCTTTATTTTCTGACTTTAGTCTTCATCCATTTATAATTTCTCCATGGATCTTCAAGATTTCCTTATTCGTGCTTGATTCTTCAAGCTTTATAGACAAGCTTTGAGAGTTGTCGGTCGAGCAATAGTTTGTCTTTCCTCTTACTTGAACTTCTTTTTTTACTTAGATTCTAATGTGAGTTGAAAATGTGTGGCTGCTACTCTATTGTCCAAATTTTCAAATGTTTTTGGACAACTAAAGTAACTTTATTTCAGTTGCAGTTATATATTCAATTTTTTTATTTCAAAGGATAAATTTTTAAGATACATATTCATTACTAAATTATATATTCATTACTAACCCATTTGTTGCTAAGGTATATTATATATTCACATTTTGTATTTCTTTACATATAAATTTTGAAGATACATGAATGGGATTTCTTGAGGTTGCTAAGGTATGGAAGAGTGTGCAAGTTTCATAGTCTAACTATCGTTTGTAATTAATCGTTAGTATTTATTTTTATTCATTGATATTTTTTTTTCTTAATTTCTGTTGAGATAGATTAGAGAGGATTTTTCAATTACTGTTTTTAATCCCTAAACATCAGTATTGCTTATTTGATTCTCTATGTATTAATTATAGGGTTAATTATATAAACCCCCTGCCATTAGGGCGAGATTTGATATTTCCCCCTGAAGTTTTTTTTAACTCCCCATTATAAAATCAAAAACCATCTTTTACCACACTCTTTTACTGGTGTTGGTGACTGAGCATTAATTAATTGATTATATGGCTTCCACATCACAAAACCAAGTCTGACTGTGCAATACAATTGAAACATTACCCATTTTCTTCTCACGTTTCAGGAAAAAAACACTTCTTCTTTCTCCACAACCTCCTCTCTCTGTTTCTAGCACAACGGTCGTTTTCGGCGATTTCCTCCTTCATGCACTTCCTCCATCTTATCTCTCCCGTGCAATTTCGACTTCTACTACTTCGTCTATATTCGTCGTTTCGCTCTCTCTGGGTCTCGCTCTCCTCTCTCTCGTGGTCATTGTTTCGGCGGCGGTGATGTTGAAGGATGAATAGTGTTACAAATTAACGGTGGTTGCGGAGGAATGAGTAACAGTTGTTGAAAAGGAACCCATTAGTGCGAGATTTGATTTGATTTGATATAGGGTCAATTTCAGTTTTTTTTTGGGATCTATCTTTTTTTCTTCAATTTCTACATATTTAGCATATCTAGGTTCTTTCAATGAATTAAATTAGGTTTTGAAGTTTTGTTGTTTTTATTGTTGATTCTTCCCTCCATCAATAATGAAGTAAATTAGGTTTTGAAGTTTTGTTATTTTTTTTTTGTTGATTCTTCCCTCTATCAATCTGAATATTTGCCCTAAAATATGAAATTTAATGCGTGAAGATATTTTTTATATTTTTTTGGATTATGTTTTTAAATGGAAAATAATAATAGAACATAATTAGAACAAGGTTTTGAAGTTTTGTTGATTCTTTCCTTTATCAGTCTGAATTTTTGTTCTATGTGGTGTATCCTTACGATATAATAACAGAACATGAAGGTAC
This sequence comes from Lathyrus aphaca, assembly GCA_963966055.1. NCBI lineage: Eukaryota > Viridiplantae > Streptophyta > Magnoliopsida > Fabales > Fabaceae > Lathyrus > Lathyrus aphaca. Next base: position 216,614,699 of record OZ014520.1, on the reverse strand, counting down.
ATAAGTATGAAGGTTCATTCCAAGGTTGGAATAATGAGCCAGAAAAATTGATGCCATGGGTAAATACAATACTTGCCTATCTTAAGTTGTGAATGATTTAAAAGAAAATATTAATTTGTTAACTTTTTTCTCCTTGTTGAAAAACTTGGTAAATTAGAAGATGGTTGTCTATTTGGGTGTAATTAAAAGTATAATAACTAATTTAATTTTTCAATTCAAAGTAGAGAAATAATGATAGGCTAGGAGAAAATTCATATTGATAGAGGGAAGCTGAAAGTGAAAGAGAAAAAGATGGAAGAGAAAGAGCTGACTATGGAAGAAATGTTATTGTTGAGTTTGAAGAGTGTGAGGTGATGTGTGTTGAAGAGGAAGAAAAGGGTGGTGGTGATTAACCTAACAAATATTGAGAAAAAAATGAGAGGATGAATTGATGTTGGCTCTTTTCCCTTCTGTCGCTCCCCGGATTTCCATCCTGGTACAAACGCGAAAGTGGCGCGGAAAAGAAATAGAGTCGCCAGCCAGGCATTTTTATCCCTAAGAAAGGGAATGGTAATGCTTCACAAACCAGAAGAAAGAAGAGGAAGGACACGGGTCCTGCGAACCAAAGAGACTGAGTTCGGGAGTCGGTTACGACCTGGGAAGGTATTAGCACCCAGATCGTCCGTCGTACCCGACGGGATCCACGCTTGCAAAAGAATATGTTTCAAAGGGTGAGGGTATGAAAGCTGCCGCAAAAGAAAATAAAAGAACTGGAAATGGAACTGAGAAAAAGAACTGAATAAGAGAACAAAGAGAAAAAATGTAGGGAAAATAAAGATTGTGCTCGAACGGGCCCTACCCCGTTGCCTACGTACCTCATCAGGATAATGAGGATCAGAGACGCCGTAGTTCCCCTAACTAGGGGTAACAAGGAAATTGCTTGTGAATTAAGGCTTAAACTGCCTATGCCATTGCTCAGGTGTTGCAGACTCGGACGACGAGTGCGTAACCGTCTTGAAAAGTGACAAGTAGGAGCAAGTTCACGTAAGGAGTGAATGAGATGAGAAAATAATTCCCGAAGGAAAGACGCTTATTGTTTGTTTGTGTTTTTTATGAAGCTTTTAGAAGTGTGTCACAAGGAAGTGAACTCAAGCTCTTTTCCATGGAATGTGCACTTGTCACTACATTCCAAGATGGAATAATAGAACAAGCACACTCAAGTAAGGAGAAGATCCTCAAAACTTGAACCCAAAGATTAGGGCCTAAGCTCACTAACTTGTTAAGTTATTAAGTGTTTTTGGTATTTACAGATGAAGAAGTGTTTTTTATGCTTTTCTTGATGAAGAAGATACCTTGATCAGACTTGTGCATCACAAGGTAAACTTGTATTATCCCAAGATGGGAAGACTACAAGCATACCTCATGGGATAAGGCTATGGATCAAGACATCACTTCAAACTTATTAAGATGCTTTTTAAGAGTTATGAGATGAGAATAGAAGAAGAACAAAAAGGATTACAAAGGAAAAATTCTAAAGGGGGACTAAATAATCCTAAGTGTTAACATGCATGGATGTCCTAAGGGTTAGTGAGGTTTCTATCCTAATGAAGAAGGAAGAAGAAGAGAAAAAGAAGAAGATATGAGATGAGAAAGGCCTAAGCCCAACAACAAAGGGTTAGTGCACATAAACATAAGAGGAAGAGATAAGATGAGATTTGGAGATGTGGAACTCAATTCCCACACCTCACACTTACCACTGCCCCTGCAAGGTTAGTATCATGCATACAAGTGAAACAAAGTGAACAAGATAACATGTTAACATCATACAAACAGAAGTGAAATGATATGAACAAATGCACAATGCAAATGCAACTCAAGAGAATGAGATATGAAGCTTACAAGCAAAAGATGCAACATGAAACACACATGAAAACAAATGCACACTTAAGGAAGATGCAAAGCAACAACGCAAAAACATGGACTCAATGCACAAGATCAGAACCAAAACAAGATGAAGAAGGGCTTAAGAAGCCAACAAGATGAAGAGAGAGGTCACACAATACCAAACAAATACAAAATGGGAGTGAGATAAGTAAGGAAGTGAGATGGAAACACTTAAGAGAATAAAGGATTTAAAAGGAAACAAGACACAAAAATTCCTAAGACTCAAACCCTAAGCTAGGACTAGGAAGGTACCCACACCCCAAAAGAACCCCAAATGAGAAGAAAAAGTTGGCACAAGTTCCCTTCTAAGCTTATATGAGACCTAAAGAAGCAAAAGAAGCAAAATGGGACAAGGTTCAAGATAAAATTCACATTAAATCAACCAAGCATCTAAAAATTCCACAACTCAAGTCAAGTGATCTTCAAACATGGTATATCAATTAACCAAAAGGATTTGAAAGAATTCAGAAGCAAACTAGGTCAAATGGAGGCTTAAACACAAGCTAGGGTTACAAACTTCCATCACAAGTCAAAGGATCAAGACCTAAGAAATAAAATTCTAAAAATCAGGGGAAAAATCACATGAGAAGTACATTGTCTTAAGAATCCAGAGCAAAAAGAATGGGATCAAAATTCAAAATAATGAAGTGTATGGAAATTGGACAAGGCAGTGTGGTCAAAATGAACTTAAAAAGGAAGCTACTTGAAACAATGATTTAAATATGACACATGGAAATGGAAAAAAAGAAAATAAAAATATGAGAAAATAAAAGAGACTTCAAAGATGACTCATGATTTGTTTGAGAATTTTTGGATGATCAGAACTATTTTATAAAAAATAAAAGCTAAAATGAATAAAAGAAATAAATGAGAAAAAGAAATTAAAATGAAATGAGGTTGGGAGGTGCAGGAAGTAAGAAGTCACGTTGAAATTGGTTGGGCCCAAAGCTGAGGGGGGTGTTGAAAGCAACTGAAGCCACTAAGGCTGCGCATGTGTATGTGAATAATGGTGGAATTTAGTGAAATAAGCTGGAAAAACAAGATCCACAAGATTGATCCAGCGCGTATGGTGAGGCTGGTCATTAAATGACGTGGCTCAAAGCTTGTTTCTAAGTGGATGGTACACGCTACTTATGGTGGACTGAAACATACACTGAATTAAATGAAAATAAAAGAAAACACGTGAAATGAGAGTGTTGTGAGGGCTAGGTGGCGCAATCTGGAACGTTGGCTGAGTGAATCTGACGGTTGTGAGTCATCTTCTTCCATGGACAAACCCTAACATCACAAACTCGGTTTCCGGTGACCGGAGCTAGGGCTCCGACACCGGAATTCATGACAGACACACAAACCTCAATAGAAATAAACAAAAACGTCCAGATCCACTAAATCAACTTCACTGAACAAGAATATGAGCTCAAAACTTGCTAAAACTCAAAGAAACGAAGGGATCAAAGAGAAACAACTTGCACCATCAAAACTGAAATTCATGTAACTCACTCAATATTGCATTAAAAAAGAAACTAATGCTTGCAGAATACTCAGTGAAGATAAAGGATTACAAAATGCATCATTAATTTCATTTTTAGATCATGAGATTTTGAGTCATACCTGAAGTGAAGATCTTGGTTCAGTGAGATATAAGACCAGATGATGCGTGCAAATCACTCCTCTTTCACCCTAGATGCAAAATAAATGAATCTAAGGTCTTGAATGAAGCTGGATCTTGAGGTTTGATCACCTCTGCCCTGAAATGTCAAGCTTGCTAAACTTGAGAGAAAGCTTGAATGGATGGTTACTTAATGATCCTTAGCTCTCCCTGATCACAGATCCACAATTTGTTTTGAGATTGCTTGCTTGTGTGAAGAGAAATGGAAGAAAATGCAAATGAAGTAAGAAGTTGGAAATGAGAGAATGAGAGAGAGATCAGGAAAGCTGAAACCCTAGTTGCTTATGTATGAGGTCACCAACCCTTGCTGAAAGAATGAAAAGATTGGCACGAGTGGATCATGAGTTTTTTGTGATTTTGCAATTTTTGCAACATGTGAGATAAGCATGCCATGCTCATGCTTCCTTGGACCTCTCAGCACATGTGCAATGCATTTTCAACCCTTGATCCAAATCCAATCAATCCTGGCCTTTAGATCCAAGCATCACACTTATTTCATGATTTGGCCAATTTTGCATGTTTGGAGTGATTTTCTTGTAGTGCACGAAAAATGGACTTTCTTTGGAGCAAATTGATCATAATGCAATGCATTTTAATTTTGAAACAAGTTTGAACCAATACCAAATCTTGAAATTGAGTTTTGAAGCTTCTTGCATTTGGTGCATGCATGGAAATGTGAAATTTGCCCTAAAATCATGAAACTTTCGAAGGACCCCTAGAGCAAACCACAAATCCTATGAAAATGTACTTGTACTTTTTGAAAATGGGAGCTCTTACCCTCCAACTTTCATGTTTGACTTTTGTCCATTTGAAGAATTTTTGATCATGTTAAGGCCATTTGAAAATTAGGGCAAAAGTTGCCAAATTTGGAAAACCCTTAAAACCAACTTTGTACCATTTTTGCAAAACCCTTCAAATCTCCATGATTCTTGAACTTTGATCATTACAAACCTCTTATAACATTGTAAGGACCCCTCTTGGGCAAAAAATTTGGGTTAGACCCCTTGAAATCACACAGTTGACTTTTTAAGGGCACAGTTGACTTTTTACTTCATCTGCAAGCAACTGAGGCATTGTCTGACTTTCACATGGAATTTTCTCATGAAAATTGACACCTAGGATCCTCTTAACACATAGAAGACTTTACCCAAATAAAGTGGCCAAAGTTGTGAGATCTTGGTGCTTGAATCACAAACCCTAATTTGGGTGCTTTGTAAAGGAGCTTTGCCTTGTCCTGAGATAACTGATGATCATGCAATCTTCTGAGCTTTTGCCAATGGACTTGAACTTGTAAATGGAGTTTAGACTCACCATAAGACTTGTATACAACCATTGGGACCCTTGTCATGGCCTGAAATGCTTCAAGGACCTCCACAGATGACCATATGCTTGATGCTAGGATATGAAGGATGTTATGCCTCATCTTTCCATAATATGATGCTAAGAAAATGATATGTTCATGATGAATATGATGTGATATGATGCTTAAAATGAAGAGCGCAAATTTGGGGTGTTACTGCTGCCCCTATTCAATCATCAGTTAATCTGAAATGGACAATAGCACAAGCTATCGACCATTCAAGATAAATTGTGGTTGAATACCCAGAAGAACAGAAATTTGCACTCTGACGAAGAATGCAACACTGGGAAATAAACCCAACCAAATGACGCTTTGGTAACTGCAGGGGAGAAAAAAGCAGACGAGCTTCTTCCAAGTTGAAACTGATATCTGGAATAAGAACACTTTGACAGACGAGTCTTCTTCGAACAATCCTGTGACGCCAGGAAATGGACATACGAGTCCTCAAACACTGCAAGAATATATGACCTGAGATAGACGAATCTCCTTCGGATATACCTGTTACGCCAGGACCGGGATGCATTAAAGTCTGTGGGTAGACATGCATAATTAAGGTAGACGAACCTTCTTCATATATTATCCGTGGATATATGGTACAAGACAGACGAGTCTTCTTTGAATAAACCTGTGACGCCAGGTGCAACAATAATAACTGGTGCCTGAGACAGACGAGCCTCCTTCGGATTTACCTGTTACGCCAGGACCGGTAACCATTTTGACATTAATTCCCACTGTCAGGATTTTAAACCTCTTCAATACAGACGAGTATTGGATGATCATCAAGATAACACAGACGAGTGCCATAAGTCAATGATACAGACGAGTATCAGACGATGATCTAAGAAACACAGATGAGCGCTTCAGGCAATGATACAGACGAGTATCAGCCACTGGTATTGACGAATACCAGAAATTCAAACACAAACGAACATTTGGAGTAACAATACAGAAGAATACCAGGATAATCAGCAAATCCTCACATATTAGTTATAAGCTAGCACAGACAAGTGTTGGGGATGGTACAGACGAGTATCCAAGCAAAGCAGACGATCTTCAAACAGATAACAAACACAGACGAGTGCTGGGGATGATACAGACGAGTATCCACAAATGTCAAACACATACGAGTGCTGGAAATTGCAAACGAGCAATCAGAAATAGGTATCAGAACATCAAAACACAGACGAGTGTTGGGCAGTGCAGATGAGCAATAGCAAAGTGATAACACAGACGAGTGCTGGGAATTGCAGACGAGCAATAACAAAGATTACATGCCAAACACAGACGAGTGTTGGAACTTGCAGACGAGCATCAGCAAATACTGGATACCAAACACAGACGAGTGCTGGAAATTGCAGACGAGCAAACAACAAAGATCATACACATCCAACACAGACGAGTGTTGAGAATTGCAGACGAGCCACCACAAAGGTAACATGCCAAACACAGACAAGTGTTGAGAATTGCAGACGAGCAACAACAAGGTCAAATATCAAACACAGACGAGTGCCGGGAAGTGCGGACGAGCAATATCAAGGTAATCATAGACCACTGCTGGGGAAAGCAAACGAGCAATACCAAAGTGAGAACACAGACGAGTGTTGAGAGATGCAGACGAGCAGCAATAAAGCATGAACACAGACGAGTGTTGGACAAATGCAGACGAGCAACAATCCAATGCCTGATTGGCAGCAAGAGTTACAACTCTACAGGGGAACACAAGTAGAGAGGCCTTGACACCTAACTCTGACTAAAGTGATGAATACCTGACTATATCATCAAATTGACCAAAAGAATGGCAACCTTGCTGGGGAATTTTCATTGACGAAAGTGAAAATTAAACATGAACTCTGTGGGGAAAGATCATCTTCAGACTTGGCTGGGAAAGATGCTTCAACAATGCTCTAGCTGGGGAGAACATTTGCTGATTCTAAGCCCTGTGGGGACATCAGGCACTTAGCTTCCTGTTGGGCATACTTCACTAGGGAAGAATAAACTGCTTGGGCTACCTGCTGATAACGAGAAATCGTATCACTTTATTACTACGTTTTAAGTCCGTTTTATCGCACATTGATCCTATTAACTCCTGATTGTTCGAGTTTTTTTATGTCACATTGCAGGTATAACATGTCTAGAGCTAAATTATGAGAAAAAGATCAAATGAACAATATCTAGCATGAAAAGAAGATGAAGATAACAATTATGCTAAATCTGCAATTTTTGCAACACTCACGGTCGTCACAACATCCTCACGACCGTGATTCTCTATTTTAAGGTCTCACGACCGTTGCTCAATTGTCACGACCGTGAAACGCTTGAAGTGAAGAATCTGACCGTTACGCCCTTGTCACGTCGTGACAAGGAAAATGTGTTTAAATTATTTGAATTATTCATGAAGACGTGCAACGAGAGTCTTGGACGACTCCTATTTTTACTCAACAGAAGAAACCCAGTATGCCACTTTTGCTGGATTCTCTCATTTTGGATGAAGCCCACGCTCACCAATTCAACTGCCTAAAATCATGTTCTATAAATACCTAAGCTGCAAATTGAAAACTACAGAGTATTATTTTGATTTTCACGCGGAAGCTCTACCGTATTTTTCCTGAACCCATTTAATTTTTCCAGCCTTGTTCTTGTTTATTTTTCTGTTTCTATTTCCAACCCAAATTCAATAACAATTTCTAACATTAGGAAATTGTTATTTAAATTAATTTCTTTCTAGCTTCAGAATTCGTATTTTTATTTTGATTCTGATTCCGACACTCCGAGCTTGCCAATCTGTGGAAGAAGGAGTTTAAGAATTTAATTACCCAGGTTTTTATTTTTGCATTTATATTAAGTTTATTTATTTATTTATTTATGTTAAGATATTATTATTATTATTATATAATGTATGCTTTAATTAATATTTATTTATTTCTGCATCTGTCTGTTGGTATAACAAAAATGAGTGGCTAAATTAATTAGGCGGTATGTAATAAACTAAACCAAAATGGTTAAATCGAATCTAAGCTAAAATAATTAAGAACTTATATTCTGGCTGTGGCTTTTTATAATTAAAATTAATCTTTTTGTTACGAGAGTAAGAAAAGTGTAATAGGTTAGGTCGAGACCACGAGAGTGTGAGATTTTAACCGGATAACTAAAGTTAGGCATTTGATTTAAATACAGCGAGAGCGCTTTAAAATGAATTAGACTTATTAAGTTTTCAAAAATTATTTTCTAAACACTTATGGGATAGCGAGAGCAGGCATAGGGCTTTAGGAGTAAGATCTGAGATAAGACCACGAGAGTGTGAGTCGAGGGTATTTAAACTGATAATCTCTACAGAATAATTTAAGTGAACCATCTTTATAAGCTTAGGTTAGATTGACCCGCATAGGTTAATATAATTACATACCGACCGCCTTCTCATTATTTCCTTAAAACTAAATTTAATTCCCGTTTTAATCCTTAAAACCAAAATCGTGACAAATATCTGCCTTAGCTAAACTAGCAGACCTTCTAGCACTAGAGTGATTACAAAGTCCCTGTGGGTTCGACAATCTTTTATATTACTTCGATAGGCTGTGCGCTTGCAGTTCAGATACCACTAGACACATATCGCGTCTTCGCCCTATCAAGTTTTTGGCGCCGTTGCCGGGGATCGAACCCGGGTCACTAGTGCACTGTTAGAGTAACACTGTCTAGACTAAGGTAACAACTTATTCTTTTCCTAATCTAATTTCCCAAGTGTATGCCAAGTACTCGCTCTCAAGGCGAAGACTTGCAACCTCCAGTCCAAGAATTAGAACGCTTCTTACATTTAAGAAGACGAACATTCGAATATCAACGAAAATACAACATTCCAGATCTTCAAGTTGATCCACCTAAACCAGTTGGAACATCAAAGGACGCAGAGATGGCTGAAGAACCAAATCACCCACTCAAATATTACGCTAGTCCTTCACAAGCTGAGCCGCATTCCAGCATTGCTGCACCGGCTATCAACCGAAACGATTTCGAATTGAAACCTTCGCTGATATCAGCCGTGCAACAAAACCAATTCGCCGGAAATACTACCGAGGATCCGAACCTTCATCTTTCGATATTTGTACAGTACACATATACTGTAAAAGCTAATGGAGTTACCCAAGAAGCTATTAGATTACGCCTTTTTCCTTTTTCACTTCGAGACAGAGCGAGAGCCTGGCTTCAATCTCTACCCTCGAATTCAGTAACTACGTGGGAGGAACTAAAGAGAGTCTTCTTGACAAGATATTTCCCACCTAGTAAGACAGCTATGCTAAGAGCTCAAATCAACGGATTTAAGCAAAAGGAAAACGAGTCACTTTTCGAAGCTTGGGAACGCTACAAAGATATGCTGAGACTTTGTCCACATCACGGATTAGTAGAATGGATGGTCATCCATACTTTCTACAATGGACTCTTGTACAACACAAGAATGACAATTGACGCTGCCGCAGGCGGCACACTAATGGACAAAGAATATAATGATGCTTATGCACTTATCGAGAGTATGGCTCAGAATCATTACCAATGGGGAAGCGAGAGAGTCGCAATTGAGAAACCAACAAAAGGAGGTATGTACGAAGTGAGTAGTATGGACCAAGTCAGTGCAAAGTTTGAGCAACTTAACCAAAAGATCGACAACTTGGCCATAACACCAACAACCATCGTGGTTGCGGTAACACCTAACTGTGAGTTATGTGGAGTTCCAGGACATGCTGTCCCTGATTGTCAACTATTAGCAGGAATTCCCACAGATCAAGTGAATTATGCTCAAGGAAACCTGTACTCGAACACATACAACCCAGGTTGGAAGAATCATCTGAACTTCTCTTATAAGAACAACAATGCTTTGTACGCACCAGGTCAAGCACCAGCTATACCACCAGGATATCAAAAGACTGCTCCTAATGTTCCTAGAAAATCAAACCTTGAGTTGATGATGGAGAACTTCATAGCTACCCAATCTCAAACAAACAAGGATTTCTTAAACCAAAACATACACACTAGTGAGCAGATCAAGCAATTAGTGAGCAAGGTAGATGCGTTAGCTACACATAACAAAATGCTTGAAACTCAGATTTCACAAGTGGCTCAACAACAAGCACCTACCGCTGCACCAGCTGGAGTATTTCCTGGACAACCCCAACCTAATCCAAAAGGACAGGCCAATGCTGTGATACTAAGAAGTGGCAAGGAACTTGACAGACCTGCCGATCAAAGACTTGACAGTCCAGCCATGTACCAAAAACCAGATAAACCGACTGAAAAGGAGAATGAACCAGAAGAAAAGGAAGATAATAATCAAGAGGCAGTGGAGAAAGAAAAGCCTTATGTGCCTCCACCACCTTATAAACCACCAATTCCGTACCCTCAGAGATTAACCAATTCCAAGATGTTGGGTCAGTTTAAGAAATTTGTTGAACTTCTGAAACAATTGAATATTACTATTCCGTTTACAGAAGCTATCACTCAAATGCCCTCGTATGCTAAATTTCTAAAGGAAATATTATCCAATAAGAAGAAGATAGAGGATAACGGAACCGTTACACTTACTGCTGAGTGTAGCGCAATAATTCAAAATAATATGCCTCCTAAGTTAAAAGATCCAGGTAGTTTCTCTATACCCTGTGTAATTGGAAAATTCGTCATTGACAAAGCTCTATGCGATTTAGGAGCCAGTATCAGTGTTATGCCCTTAACAATTTGCAAAAGGCTAGACATGGGAGACCTAAGACCAACTAAAATGTCTGTTCAACTAGCCGACCGCTCTATTAAATATCCTGTAGGCATACTAGAAAATTTCCCAGTACGTATATGACAATTCTACATTCCTACTGATTTTATAATCATGGACATCTCTGAAGACTCCACTACACCTATCATACTAGGAAGACCATTCTTAGCTACCGCCGGAGCTATTATAGACGTAAAGAAAGGAAAGCTTACCTTTGAAGTAGGTGAAAAGAAAGTTGAATTTATTTTAACACAATTCTTACAATCACCAGCTATAGAGGACACATGCTATTTAATGGATGTCATTGACGAATGTGTAAGAGAAATGGAAATGAAAGAAACTACCTATTTTGAAATTATGAAAATTCAAATCCCTCCGATTTTCGAAGATGACAATTGGCGTGAACCATATCAGGATGATAGTCTAAGCGAAAGTTTAGCACTTACACTGGATCCCATGCCAAGTAAGAAGAAACCTACATTAGAGTTAAAAACATTACCTAAGAACCTAAGATACGAATTCCTAGACACTGAATGTACAAGACCAGTTATAATCAATTCCAGTTTAGGAACAATTGAAACGAAGAAACTTTTAGATGTCTTAAAGAAATACCCAACTGCATTAGGATATTACATATTTGATCTCAAAGGAATATGTCCTTTAATCTGTATGCATCGTATTCTGCTAGAAGAAGATTGCAAAACCTCCAGAGAATCCCAAAGAAGAATTAACCCAATCCTTAGCACTGTAGTAAAGGAAGAAGTTAAGAAACTACTAGACCCTGGAATAATATATCCAATCTCTGATAGTAAATAGGTTAGTCCAGTACATGTAGTACCAAAGAAAGGAGGTATCACTGTTGTGAAAACGCTAAAGGCGAATCGATATCACAAAGAGTAGTAACCGGACATAGAGTGTGCATCGATTATCGTAAACTAAACAAAGCCACTCGAAAAGATCATTTCCCACTACCTTTTATAGATCAAATGTTAGAACGATTAGCCAAACACTCATATTTCTGTTATCTTGATGGTTACTCAGGATTTTTCCAAATCCCGATCCACCCAGATGATCAAGAGAAGACTACATTCACATGCCCTTATGGAACATCCGCTTATAGACGAATGCCCTTTGGATTATGCAACGCTCCTGCAACCTTTCAAAGATGTATGATGTCAATCTTCGCAGATTTCATAGACAACATCATGGAAGTGTTCATGGATGACTTCTCTGTATGCGGGCAAAGTTTTGAAGGATGTCTGTCAAATTTAGAAATGGTGTTAGAAAGATGTGTAAAAGTAAACCTCGTGCTTAACTGGGAGAAATGTCATTTTATGGTCAGAGAAGGAATCGTAATAGGACACTTTATATCTGATAAGGGAATTGAAGTTGATAAAGCTAAAATAGAAGTCATAAAAGATCTTCAACCCCCTAAGACCATTCGAGAAATACGAAGCTTTTTAGGACACGCTGGTTTCTACCGACGATTCATCAAAGATTTCTCGAAAATCACTAAACCTCTTACCGGTTTATTAATGAAAGACGCTGAGTTCATATTCAATAAAGATTGTCTTAAAGCATTCGAAACTTTAAAAGCAGCCCTCATCACCGCACCAATCATGCAACCACCTGACTGGAGATTACCTTTCAAAATCATGTGCGATGCGAGTGATTACGCTGTAGGCACAGTTCTAGGACAAAGGAAGGACAAGAAACTTCACGCAATTTACTATGCCAGTAGAACCTTAGATTCTGCTCAGATGAACTACGCCACTACTGAAAAAGAATTATTAGCAGTTGTCTTTGCGCTTGATAAATTCCGTTCCTACCTAGTAGGAGCAAAAATAATCATCTACACAGACCACGCTGCTATCAGATATCTATTAACCAAGAAAGATGCTAAACCAAGACTCTTGAGATGGATTTTACTCTTACAAGAGTTTGATCTCGAAATCAAAGATAAGAAAGGTACTGAAAACGTTATAGCGGACCATTTATCTAGAATAGAAGGTATTAAACCCGAACAAGTGCCGATTAAAGACGATTTTTCGTATGAACAGCTGATAGCACAAATAGGAAGCGACCTAGTTCAGTTAGACATAGATGAACCAAAAACCGTGGAAACAATCCAAACAACCGAAGGACTGCCATGGTACGCTGACATTGTCAACTACTTAGCTGCAGGAGCACTTCCACCGGACTTAACCTATCAGCAGAAAAAGAAATTTTTCCATAATCTTAAGCATTACTATTGGGACGAACCATTATTGTTTAAAAGAGGACCTGACAGAATCTTTCGTCGGTGTATTCCCGAAGAAGAAATAGAAGATGTCATTGCTCATTGTCATTCATCTCCTTATGGTGGACATGCAAGCACTTCCAAGACTTGTGCAAAAATCTTACATGCCGGCCTATTTTGGCCTAATCTATGGAAAGATGTCCACATCGCTGTTATAAATTGCGATCGGTGTCAACGCACTGGAAATATTTCAAGAAGAGATGAAATGCCTCAAAGAGGAATATTAGAAGTAGAAGTCTTTGACGTCTGGGGAATAGATTTCATGGGACCATTCCCAACATCTTTCGGTAATAAGTACATACTCGTAGCTGTCGATTATGTTTCAAAATGGATTGAGGCTATAGCTTCTCCTACAAATGACACACGAGTAGTAATTAAGCTTTTCAAGAATATAATCTTTCCAAGATTTGGTGTGCCTAGACTTGTCATAAGTGACGGTGGCTCGCATTTCATTTCGAAAATATTTGACAAATTACTATCTAAGTATGGAGTCAGACATCGTGTAGCAACACCATATCATCCACAAACAAGTGGACAGGTCGAAGTCTCGAACAGAGAAATAAAACAAATCTTAGAAAAGACTGTCGCCATATCTAGGAAAGATTGGTCATCTAAACTTAATGAAGCTTTATGGGCTTATAGGACAGCCTACAAGACACCCATAGGAACTACACCTTTCAAACTAGTGTATGGGAAGGCTTGTCATCTCCCGGTAGAACTAGAACACAAAGCATATTGGGCGATTAAAACACTCAATATAAACTACAATGCCGCTGGAGAAAAGCAAATCCTCGACATTAATGAATTAGAAGAATTAAGGTTAGATGCTTATGAGAATGCTAAGATATATAAAGAAAGAACCAAACGATGGCACGATAAACGCCTATCTAGGAAAGAATTTAGTGTGGGAGACATTGTACTCCTCTTTAATTCAAGACTTAGGCTCTTTCCTGGAAAACTAAAATCTAGATGGTCAGGACCCTTTGAAATAACTAGAGTATTCCCGAGCGGAGCAATAGAAATTAAGGGTAGGAATAATGAACCGTTCACAGTAAACGGACAATGATTAAAACATTACCATAATATTGAAAATAGAGATTATGCGAATAATTTAAAGCTTTTAGAGTTGTCCACTCACTTCCCTGATTAATCTATGCCTAAGCATTACGTCAGGCTTATGACGATAAAAACAGCGCTTAGTGGGAGGAAACCCATTTTATCATTTTATCATTTTATTGTTTTATTTCATTATTATTATTATTGACTTTATTTATGCATTTATTTTCTTATTTTCTTTATTTTAATTTTTATTTTCTAAATCACTTTTACAGATTTTTCTAAAGTCTTTTCTACTTTCCTTTTCCCCCTGATTTGTTTCCTCCACAATTACACTAACTATGGCTAACCAACCAAGAAACGTTATGGAAACCAAATTTAGAGGTAGAAACCAAAGAATGAAATTTGAGGAATTATCACAGAGACAAATGGATTTGACTCTGTACTATGATGAACCGACTATGGAAACTTTAGGTATACATGATAACATCCTATACCTGTTTAACCAACTTGGATGGGAGAATGCTCTCATAAAACATAGGTTTGTGACTTACCGCGAGCTCATCCTTGAGTTTTTAAGCTCCTTAGTTTACTTACCCGAGCGCGGATTTGGATTAAGGAAAGGATTTATTAGTTTCCGACTATTCGGTATCGAATATGACTTTAACCATAAGGAACTAGCTGACCTACTAGGATTCCCTAGTGGACCTTTTGCCTTTACTACCACCCAGGTAGAATTAATGTATATATGAGCTAGACTTCTTTTAGGGAACCTTAACCGGAAATTACCATCCTGAGCCGGATAACATGAACAATGATGAAATACATAACCCAGCTATCCGCTATTTTCATAAGATCCTTGCCCACACCTTCTTTGGAAAGGAAGAGAACCTCACTGGAGTATCTAAAGATGAGATATTCATAATGTCCTGTTTGACCGATGGAAACCCCGTTAATGTTGTGCCATTCATGATGCAAACCTTTACCCGCATCCAAGAGGAACCTGATCTACCAATATTGGTAGGAGGCCTGGTCACCATGATTGCTGATGCCCTCGGACTTAGATACCAATTACACAGGTGCAACCGTTTAGGTACCATCCGCCCTATGAATCTGAACTTCTGCTTTAACCGCCAAATTATAAGAAACTTAGGACAACCACCTTACGAGTACCTAATCAAAAATGAAATAGTAACCCTGTTCACATTACCGAACCATGCTAAAGTCAGTGTTCACAATAGAGATAATTGGCTTTATGAGCTTATCCCTCCTGACTATCCATCCACACCCGAAACACCACAATCCTACCAAATTAGGGATGACATAATGACTGATGTAGAAAGTGACCCCGAGACACCTCCTGGTTACCATGACATCGACCACACTGATGAAGTTATTGAAACCCCTGAAATTAATCAAGTAGGATATGCTGACAGCTTAAAGAAAATTCTGAACACTCTTGAAGTTTACCAAGCTGATATTAATGTTGTTAAGGATGAAGTTAAAAGCATGCGATTGGACGTTATAGGTTTAACTGACATAACATGTGAACAATTCTATCATATAAACTCCGCACTTGAAGATTTGAAGAAGCAACTTTGATAATGCTGTAGTGATTTGATTTATCTTACTTTTCGCTTTTGTTTCTAGTTAGTTAGTTTTGATATTTTGCAACATTTCATAGCTTATTTTTATCACTGTAATTTCTTTCTATTATGTCAAAAGCAAAGTACTTCTATTTATGCAATTTTCCAATTTAATCAATTTCCATGCTTTTCATTATTTACTGATACCTTTGAATTGCTGGATATATTGTGAACTCTCGTGTGATGAAATCCACTGCTTATATATATATATATATATATATATATATATATATATATATATATATATTGATTCACTATTATGTGTTATGTTTATGTTGGAATTAAATATTGGAAGAGATAAGAATTACAATTGAACTGAACTGAGGTAATCCATTATGTGAAAATTCCATGTTTTGTGATCATCACGGTCGTCACCATCCCCTCACGATCGTAATGAGCTATTTAGCACGTCACGACCGTAAGACCCCCCTCACGACCGTGACAACCCTAATTCATGAAATCTGAAGTTACAGAGGTTGTTCTCCTTCGCAACCCCCATTTATATTTTCACAAAAACTATAACCTCCCATTACCTCTTCTTCTCCTGTAACCACCCATTACTCTCAAATCAATTCCATTAATCCGTTCCACCTTTCCATTTATTCACAACTCCTCACATTCACTTCATTCCATTATAATCCGATTAATTTCTTCATAACTTCTCACCAAACCTCACACACCTATCTCTCATTAACCTCATTTGCATGCAATGGAGAATATTCAGTTTAGAGATGGAGACCAAGGAGAAGCACAAAGAGAGAAGTTTGTAAGGTTTCAAAACCGTGGCATCCAAACCACTCGGTACGTCGACCTCGACTGCTTGAGGGAGTTAGGATTGCTCGACGGAGTGAGGCTACTGCTTGAGCATGTTGGCTTGTGGGACTTATGCAGTCAACCACAACCGACATTCGAAAACCTCACCTTGGAGTTTCTGAGTTCGTTTCAGTATATCACACCATCCGGTTCAACGAGTCAACTCACCGGCATTGCAAAATTCCGAATGCTTGGAAGAGAGTTCCAAATCACTCAAACTAGAATCGCTGAACTATTAGGCTTCAGTCACGGCGATGGTGCTCACCTCCGCGTGCCCGACAACTTCAATGAAACTGCTTTCACTTTGTGGCACAACATCACGAACAACCGTGCTACCGCCTACCAGAGTCTGAATGCCACCCACATCCATAATCCCGCGATTCGGTATTTCCATTGTATCATATGCAACACAATCTTTGCAAGAGAGAGCAACCACAAGCTCAATTCCAAAGAGCTCTTATTCTTGCATTGTGCCTTGAATGAGGAACGCATCAATGCTGCTCCGTTCCTTTTGGCCCACATTCAGTCTGTAGCAAAGAGGCGCCACTCCCTTCTTCATTGGCGGGATTGTCACTTCTCTTGCCATACAGCTGAAGCTTGGTGACCCGATATCTCATTTGCCTCATAGAGCACCGGAGCTGCTTACCAAGAACTATTGCAAGTCCGCTCATTTGATCTCGCAGCGAGAGGACGGCAGGTTCAATCCTGTGATCCAAGGCACCATCTATCATCACATCACTTTGCCTTGCAGGAACCGCATTGATCCCTCGAACATAGCCAATTGGCTATTTGATTTGCCGGATGCCGCAGGCCATGTTCCGATTATTGACGAGCAGCCTGATGCACCTGCGGACGAGATGCAGGATGCGATGGATGATGCTGAGCCAGTTTAGGACATCCCTGAGTCCTCCACTAGGCAGCCACCTTCAGCTGACATCACCCTTGAAGAGATCCTCCGTGCCATTCATCAGCAGAATCAGATGAATGATGCACTTGAGCGTAGGCAGAAAGAGCAATACGATGCACTCCTTGCAACTGTTGTCAATAACCAGAGGACAACAGATGAAAAGCTAGGAGAGATTTTTAGCGAGCTGGAAGCTTTGCGTATAGATATCACCGCTCTCACCACCACCGGTTCTGATGAGGAAGCCACTCCTACCAGACGCTCCCGCACCAGAAGCCGAGGCCGTGGTCGTCAGCAGCATTAGTTTATTTTTGTTTTTGTTTTTGCATTTCTGTTTTTGTATTGTATTTTCCCCACTATTATATCACAACATTGAGGACAATGTCTGATATAGTGTGGGAGAAATACCTTTACCTTTCCACATTATCCATTTCATTGTATTTCCCTTTCCGTATTTTCAATTAAACAAAGTAATATTTATGCTATTTCTTCAGTTTCAAATTCTTCCCCGTTTATTTAGCCATACCGAAATTTTTTTGCTTTATCTTCGCATTACTCGACTTACCTATGAAATCGAAGTTAGGAAGCTGAGAAAGATCCAACAAGATCAATACAGTCTTGACACCTTAGACTTCCTACTTAAGCATTCCGTTCCGATAATTGTTACGACTACACCTTAAGTCTTAGTTCTAAAGTAACCCCTAGTAGTTTATACTAGCAGTCAGCATAGTCTGAACACAAACCACGTGGGGAGCCGATGAACATAAGTGTTTGATGCCTAATCTATAAACGATCCTTCATATCTCGATGCCAATAAAAAGAAATTGCACCAAAGTACACGGTCGCATATAAGAGATGAGAAATATAAAGAAGGAGTCCATTGCGGGTTGGTTCAGAGGTACCTGGTTCTGAACTTGGTAGGGCGTGCTACGGCTCGATCCCCCACAACCTCCAATTTGGATAATATGTAAAGGGTGTCGTACCCCGAAAAATACGACCTTACGCGATCCGAAATGGACGGAGCCACGCGCCGGACTGACTGAAGAGTCGCCACCTAATTCTATTTATTCCCGAAGAGGGAAAGGGAAGATATAGATACAACCCGGGGAGAAAAGGATGAGGACAAAGGTCAACGGAACCATTGCCTGGGTTCGGGAGTCGGTTATGCAGGGGGAAGGTATTAGCACCCCCTACATCCATCGTACTCGATGGGAACCATCTAAGTTAACGCGCGCGAAAGGATGTCTATGCTTAAACGAATTGCTTGCTAGAGGGAAATGAGTTGAATTATAAGTTAGATTGAACCTAGGTGCTCGGCAAGGATTGAGATCCTCGTGCCTACGTACTCCCGTGTGCAATGGGAAAGTCAGAGCCTCGTAGTTCGGCCTACTAAGGGTAATGGATGTTGATTTTATTACCTTTCGTCGATGAAAGGGTTTAGGAGTTGAAATGTACTAAAGACTATGGATAGTTTATCTCGCCCAACAAGACGAGTGTCCTGCGTCGAAATAATCGGAGCGAGTAACGAAAGCTCGTTATCCCCCTTTCTACCGCTTAAGGCTCGTTGCGTACAGATCTTCTCGCATTATTAAAGTGTGTTTATTTCCTAAAGCCGCTTGACGTTGGATCAAGGGTTTGGATCTAATCGGAACATTTTGGTTTTTTTGAGGTTAAAGGGTAAATGCAATTGGAGGTTTATTTTTGTGGTTTTGTTAGCGAGGCACGAATCGCTCGGCTCGCAAAGGTGGAGTGGATCCTAAACGGAAAAGATAACTGAAAAATAAAGTGCAAGTGTGCAAAGTGCAATCGCTTGGCGTTGGACCAAGGATTCAAAATTAAATAAGATGCGGAAAATAAAATGCGTACAAAGTAAGGGGAGAGGGATACAAAATAAATACAGGGGATTGCGAAAAATAAATGGTCTCGTTGTAATTAGCCCAAGAGAAAGCGTGTGTGCAGTGTGTTTGAACTATTCGAAGGCGTTCGGCCTGTTTATTCGGGACGCAACTATTTGAAGGCGTTGGACCTTTTTCGAACACAACTATTCGAAGGCGTTGGACCTTTTAATCGAGCGCAACTATTCGAAGGCGTTGGACCTTTTGGGACGCGACAAAATTTTGTTCGTGAACTGCCTTAGAATCGGTTCAAAATGGGAACCATTCTATAAGGAGTCGAATCGTAATTTCTTTTTGAATGCGAAAATAAATGAATAAATAAATTGAATTGAATTGTATTAAAAATAAAATAATGAATAATGAATTAAATAATTAAATGGAATAAATAATTTAAGAATAAATTAAATTGATGCTCATTTATCGAAATAATAAAGTAATGAAAAAATTAATTACAAGGAGGGCCTCATATTGACCGCTCATCACCGATTAAATGTAATCGGGCGAAAAACGGCCTTTTATAATATCATCGGCCCGAAAGAAAAAAAAAACTATCAACAAATCATTAATCTAAACAGATGCCATAGGAACCACAGAATTATAAACTAAATTCTTAGATTTTTCTTAAAATAAAATAAAAATAAAATCTATAAAAATAAAAGAAGATAAAGCTCAAATAAACCATAAATAAAAAAAATGGATATAAATAAAATAAGAAAAGTCTATTCATACTATAATCCATGTATTTTATAAATCAAAATAAACAGAGAAATCTTTTAACAATAAAAAAAATAAAACTTAAAAACAAGAATCGATGGATTCCCCTTTTTCTTAGGCAAAAGATAAAATAATTAAAAAAAATGTACATATAACAGCCAGTATATGTTGCTGGAAATAAAATGCACTTAGTGAAATCAAGTTATTGGTGAGGAATACAAATAGGCTATAAAGTCCAGCGGGCCATCACAAAAGGCAAAAACAGAACACCTAAATTACTTATAACACATATCAACAACACAATATTTTATAGAAAAAAAAACAAATAACTAGGAGAGAAAAAAAAACAGTTCAGTAACTTAAATCATGATTTTTATAATCTATTTAAAAAGAAAATAATAAAAAAAAAAAAATAGGAAAGGGTGCATCGCTTTAGTGTGTGGGATCTGTGTGCAATTGAAAAGAAACCAAACAATAACTTAACCTAAAATTAATAACAATTAATTAAAAAGGATTTGTTTTTTTCTTTTTATAAAACTAAGTAAAACGTCATTATAACACAGAGAAAGATGCAAGATCCATTCATAAATTACCAAACGGAAAAAGGGAGGAAAGTACGAACAAAAGAAAGAGAACCCACCAAATCGACGGCGACCCTCACTCTCACGGCGGCGGTGGATGCACTCGAAACGGTGGTTCTCGGCGACTGTTGGTGTTGGATTCTGGATTTATGAGTTTTTGAATCGCGACGGATTTGGCTCACGGCGGCGTCTGGGCTTGGCCGGCTTCGGTTTCGATTTGGGTTGATGAAATCGGCGTCGGTTCAGTCGCTCTCTCGGTTTCCCTCGCGGTGTCTCTGGTTCGATTTCACAGTGCACAGCGGTTCTGATTTTGTGCCGGTAGTTGGCGAATGGAAGATGGCCGGTATTGTTGGATCGATTTCGGTAAGAAGCCGGACTGCGTTTTCACGGCGGATGCTTGGTTTCGGTAGTATGCTCCTCACGATTCAGCCTCTCTATTTCGCCTACAACCGCTGCGTTTATTTTGCAGTTTGGGGTTTGATGTTTCTGGATTTGTGAGTGGTTTGAAGAGGGTTTGATGGCAACACGGTGAGGCTTGTTAGAGTGAAGGTGCGTGTTTGAGATGAGGGATTTGCGAATGGGTTGGCTTGGTGACAGATTTCGGGAAAGGAGGGTTTGGTTGTAGTGGTTGAACGGTTTGATCTTGGTGAAAGAGGTTTGGCTGAGTTTGTGCGTTCTGTGGTTCATCACTTTCAGCTCATCTGTTCTTTATGATTCAGTGTTCTATTGGTTTACAAATTTCGACTCCCTTCACTCAATTTTCTGTTTTTGTTATTTGTGAATGAAAAGTTTGAAAAGTAAGAATGGTTGAGGAAAAAAAAATGCAGAGAAAAAATAGTCTTGTGTGTTTCGTTTGCTGGTGGTTTTTATGG
This sequence comes from Lathyrus aphaca, assembly GCA_963966055.1. Classification (NCBI taxonomy): domain Eukaryota; kingdom Viridiplantae; phylum Streptophyta; class Magnoliopsida; order Fabales; family Fabaceae; genus Lathyrus; species Lathyrus aphaca. The sequence continues at coordinate 216,593,218 of OZ014520.1, read as the reverse complement.
TTTTTGATGGAGTTGTTTGTATATAGTGGAAAAGAAATCAGGGTGAATTGAAGATTCCATGAGAGAATTATGCTGCACGACCGAAAAGTTGTTAGAATCTGTTGTAGTGAGTGGAGGTGAAATCTTGTACGATGCATGTTGCTGGATAGTGGCCAGGCTGTGAAAATCCTTTGGAAGAAGGATCACGTGATTCTGGTAGTACAAACTGATTTTTATTTTTTCAAGTTTTAATAATAATAATAATAATAAATACTAATAATAATAATGGTAAAGACTTTAACAATAAGTATAATAATAGTAATAAAAGTAGTAGAAATAAATGGAATAACTAATAATATAAATAAAAATAAAAAATAGTAATAATAATAATAATAAAAAATAGAAAAAAGAAAATGGTGATAATATAAGTAAATGATAAAAAATTAATTAATTTTTTGTTTAGAGAAGAGATGAACTTGATGAGTTATTAAAATGTAAAAAAAACAACTCCCTTTTTTAATAATACTACTAATAATAATAAATAATTAGAAAAAATAATTGTGACTATGATAATAATTGAAAAATTGTGGTATGAAAAATAAATGAAACAAAAATAATTACAATGATATATATTTTTTGACTTTTTTTTAGTAATGGGCTAAGAGCAGAAAAATGAACCAATGGGCTTAAACAATGCTTTTTGTAAAAATAATTAAAAAATTTTGGGATGGTGAACTAAATAAAAATAAAAAGAATTTGAATTTTAAATGGGATAGTGAACTAAATAACAAAATAAAAAGAATTTGAATTTTAAATTTTAAAAGAAATACATGCATTTTTTAATTTTCGAATACTAGACAGAAAAATAACGTAATACACATTTCTGGATTCTTTTGAAATGGTGGTTAGATAGTAAACTGGTATGGGTAGGACAAATTTGGGGTATGACAAAGGGTAACCACATTCGTGTACCAGACCCCGTGCTTATAAAGGATCAAAGTCACTAACCGGCTACTCCACTACGTGCGTGCTAAGGCAAAGGGCTTAATGTGATTGCGCTAGAGCGAAACCGGGTGAAATAAGATCGAAAGACTCTAGGTAGAATCATAACGCAATTACCGAATGTTTCGTTTAACGGGAAGTCGACGACTTAGCTTGTTGCTTGTGTCATTAGTGTATCGTTAGTTTTCTATTCTAGTACCAATTTATCTAGCTAAATGATTTCTCGTACGGTTTGTTATGTGTATGCATCTGATGAAAATTGTCCGATCATTTTTCAATCGACTATTTGCTTGAGGACAAGAAAAGGTTTAAGTTTGGGGGAGTTTGATAACGAGAAATCGTATCACTTTATTACTACGTTTTAAGTCTGTTTTATCGCACATTGATCCTATTAACTCCCGATTGTTCGAGTTTTTTATGTCACATTGCAGGTATAACATGTCTAGAGCTAAATTATGAGAAAAAGATCAAATGAACAATATCTAGCATGAAAAGAAGATGAAGATAACAATTCTGCTTAATCTTCAATTTTTGCAACACTCACGGTCGTCACAACATCCTCACGACCGTGACTCTCTATTTTAAGGTCTCACGACCATTGCTCAATTGTCACGACCGTGACACGCTTGAAGTGAAGAATCTGACTGTTACACCCTTGTCACGAACGTGACAAGGAAAATGTGTTTAAATTATTTGAATTATTCATGAAGACGTGCAACGAGAGTCTTGGACGACTCCTATTTTTACTCAACAGAAGAAACCCAGTATGCCACTTTTGCTGGATTCTCTCATTTTGGACGAAGCCCACGCTCACCAATTCAACTGCCCAAAATCATGTTCTATAAATACCTAAGCTGCAAATTGAAAACTACAGAGTATTATTTTGATTTTCACGCGGAAGCTCTGCCGTATTTTTCCTGAACCCATTTAATTTTTCCAGCCTTGTTCTTGTTTATTTTTCTGTTTCTATTTCCAACCCAAATTCAATAACAATTTCCAACATTAGGAAATTGTTATTTAAATTAATTTCTTTCTAGCTTCAGAATTCGTATTTTTATTTTGATTCCGATTCCGACACTCCGAGCTTGCCAATCTGTGGAAGAAGGAGTTTAAGAATTTAATTACCCAGGTTTTTATTTTTGCATTTATATTAAGTTTATTTATTTATTTATGTTAAGATATTATTATTATTATATAATGTATGCTTTAATTAATATTTATTTATTTCTGCATCTGTCTGTTGGTATAACAAAAATGAGTGGCTAAATTAATTAGGCGGTATGTAATAAACTAAACCAAAACGGTTAAATCGAATCTAAGCTAAAATAATTAAGAACTTATATTCTGGCTGTGGCTTTTTATAATTAAAATTAATCTTTTTATTACGAGAGTAAGAAAAGTGTAATAGGTTAGGTCGAGACCACGAGAGTGTGAGATTTTAACCGGATAGCTAAAGTTAGGCATTTGATTTAAATATAGCGAGAGCGCTTTAAAATGAATTAGACTTATTAAGTTTTCAAAAATTATTTTCTAAACACTTATGGGCTAGCGAGAGCAGGCATAGGGCTTTAGGAGTCAGATCTGAGATAAGACCACGAGAGTGTGAGTCGAGGGTATTTAAATTGATAATCTCTACAAAATAATTTAAGTGAACCATCTTTATAAGCTTAGGTTAGATTGACCCGTATAGGTTAATATAATTACATACTGATCGCCTTCTCATTATTTCCTTAAAATTAAATTTAATTCCCGTTTTAATCCTTAAAATCAAAATCGTGACAAATATCCGCCTTAGCTAAACTAGCAGACCTTCTAGCACTAGAGTGATTACAAAGTCCCTGTGGGTTCGAAAATCTTTTATATTACTTCGATAGGCTGTGCGCTTGCAGTTCAGATACCGCTAGACACATATCGCGTCTTCGCCCCATCACCTGCCAAGGCTTAGCTGGGGAAGAATTCTGCTTGGGAGAATGTGATGCCATCCTGCAACCTGCAACAATAGAAAACACAAGTGTGCCCCGGGGACTTGCATGGTATGATCTGTTCATCCATCGTCACCCGACACTCAAAGAGGGTTTACAGTGTTTCCATGCATGTCATTTTCTTTTCAAATTATCACCATGTTTAAATGCAATGTTATTTTTTTGCCAAAAATTCAAGACATTTTGCAAACAAAAATAAACACAACACAACTTTTTGACTGAATATTCTTTTTATTGAAAGGCCTCTGAATAGGCAAAGATTTTACATCAGGAAGCAACCACCTGGAAAGAGGTAGCCACCATAAAATTGAGAAAAGAAACTATCCTAATGGCAATGGGCACGACATCCCCATGAATTCCATTTCTGCTATGACCAACATGTCTTCGAAACTCTCCATTCTTGCTTTTTCTTTCTGAGAAGATGAGGGGACTGTTTCCTATCCTTCTGATATCGTCAAGTTGTACGAAACGATGATGTGTTTTAGATTACTCAGATCGCATTTGTTCGCTTATTCCCTTGTTTTGCGTGGATCGCCCTTTCGGGTTTTCAATCCACCGGGATACCCTTTTTTGCCTGAGCTGTCCAATGCAGCTTTTCAACTCAGCGGGTGTACATTTTTTTATTTATTTCCCTAACTTTTGCCCGAGCTTTTTATTCTGTTTTTAGCTCGCCGGGATGCCCCTTTTTGCCTGGACTATAATTCTGTTTTTTTGTGTCCAGCGGGTCTCTTTATGCGAAGTATTTTTTAACTGCGTCCGAGTTAACAGGGGACTGGAAGTCATCTCCATCCATAGTGGTAAGCATCAATGCTCCTCCTGAGAAGACTTTCTTCACTATGAATGGTCCTTCGTAGTTTTGGGTCCACTTGCCCCTATGATCTGAACCTAGAGGAACGATCCTCTTCAACACAAGCTCTCCCAATTGATACTCTCGAGTACGTACTCGTTAGTCGAATGCACGCTTCATTCTCCTCTGATAAAGCTGACCATGACAGATAGCCGCTAATCTCTTTTCCTCAATTAGACATAGCTGATTATAACGAGTACGCACCCATTCATCCTCATCAAGCTTTACATCCATCATCACACGCAATGAAGGAATCTCTACTTCAATAGGCAGGACTTCTTTCATACCATATACCAGAGAGAAGGGAGTTGCCCCTGTTGACGTCCTGACTGAAGTTCGGTACCCATGTAACGCAAACGGTAACATCTCATGCCAATCTTTGTAGGTGACAACCATTTTCTGCACAATCTTCTTGATATTCTTGTTTGCTGCCTCTACCGCACCATTCATCTTTGGTCGGTAAGGAGAAAAATTGTGATGCTGTATCTTGAAGTCCCGACACAAGTCTGCCATCATCTTGTTATTGAGATTAGAACCATTGTCAGTAATGATCCTTTTGGGAACTCCGTATCTGCATATGATATCCCTTTTCAGAAAGCTTGCCACCACTTGACGAGTGACGTTGGCATAAAATGCTGCTTCTACCCATTTGGTGAAGTAATTAATCGCGACCAAGATGAAGCGATGACCATTTGAAGCAGTAGGCTCTATCTTTCCGATCATGTCAATGCCCCACATAGAAAAGGGCCAAGGAGATGACATGACGTTGAGCAGACTTGGAGGAACATGCACTTTGTCTGCATATATCTGGCACTTGTGGCACTTACGAGCAAATGAACAATAGTTTGCATCCATTGTCATCCAGTAATACCATGATCTCAGCAATTTCTTAGCCATAGCATGCCCTCCTGCATGGGTACCGAAAGATCCCTCGTGGACTTCCTACATTAACAAGCTTGCTTCGTGTCTATCCACGCATCTGAGCAAGACCATGTCAAAGTTTCTCTTGTACAAAACCCCGTCTGTGTTCAAGAAGAAGCTAGCAGCAAGTCGCCTCAAGGTCTTCTTGTCATTGGAAGCTGCCCCAGCTGGGTATTCTTGCTTTTCCAGGAATAACTTGATATCAAAATACCAAGGTTTCTCGTCAGACACGGCGTCTACAGAGAAGGCATGAGCTGGAGCGTCAAGCCTGGAGATGTCAATTCTGGGCACATAATTCCAACACAAGACTTTGATAGACGAAGAAAGAGTGGCCAATGCGTCGGCAAACTGATTTTCATCACGTGGTATGTGTTGAAGCTTAACTGTCGTGAAGAACGTCAACAGTTTTCTAGCATAATCCCTGTACGGAATTAGATGCTCTTGATGCGTATACCACTTGCCGGTAACTTGGTTAATGACGAGGGCTGAATCTCCGAATATATCGAGGTTCTTAATCCGAAGATTAATTGCCTCCTCTATTCCCATTATACATGCCTCGTATTCCGCTTCATTGTTGGTGCAGCCAAAATTAATTCTGGCAGCGAAGGGTAAATGAACACCTTCAGGAGTAATGAGTACGACACCAACTCCACGTCCATTGATATTGACGGCCCCATCAAACATCAACTTCCATTTGGATTCGGGGTCTGGCCCCTCCTCTGGAAGTGGTTCCTCATAATCGTTTTCTTTGAGGTACATGATGTCTTCATCAGGGAAATCAAACTTCATTGGCTGATAATCATCTTCAAGAGGTTGCTGTGCAAGGTAATCCGACAATACATTTCCCTTGATTTCTTTCTGAGAAGTATACTGGATGTCATATTCAGTTAAAATCATCTGCCACCTAGCAACCCTTCCGGTTAACGCTGGTTTCTCAAAGATGTACTTGACAGGATCCATTTTGGAAATGAGCAGTGTGGTATGAGTTAACATGTACTGCCTCAGTCGGCGAGCAGCCCATACCAAAGCGCAACAAGTTTTCTCGAGCAGTGAGTAATGGGATTCACAGTCGGTAAACTTTTTGCTAAGGTAATAAATAGCGTACTCTTTTCGACCAGACTCGTCATGTTGGCCTAGAACACACCCCATTGACCTTTCTAGCACGGTCAAGTACATGATTAAAGGTCTTCCTTCCACTGGAGGCATTAGAATTGGAGGCTCATGCAAATATTCTTTTATTTTGTCGAAAGCTCTTTGGCAGTCATCGTTCCACCTGACCGTTTGCTCTTTTCTTAGCAACTTGAATATTGGTTCGCACGTGGCAGTTAGTCAACCTCCCTAAAAACCCGCGCACTTCTTTTTCTATTATCGGTGTAGGCATATCTTGAATAGCTTTTACTTTAGCGGGATCTACCTCAATTCCTCTTTGACTAACAATGAAACCCAGCAGTTTCCCGGAACGCACTCCGAAAGTGCACTTGTTTGGATTCAACCTCAGCTTGTACTTGATCAGTCTATCAAACAGCTTCCTCAGGTTGACCAGATGCTCTTCTTCGTCTCGGGACTTAGCAATCATATCGTCCACATAACACTCAATCTCCTTGTGTATCATGTCATGGAACAATGTGACCATCGCCCGTTGATAAGTTGCCCCGGCGTTCTTCAAACCAAAGGGCATGACCTTATAGCAAAATGTACCCCATGGGGTAATGAACGTTGTCTTCTCCATGTCTTACAGCGCCATCTTAATCTGATTATACCCGGAGAAGCCATCCATGAAGGAAAATACCGAGAATTGAGCAATATTGTCTACCAACACATCAATGTGTGGCAACGGAAAGTCATCTTTTGGGCTTGCTCTATTCAAATCCCGGTAATCAACGCACATTCGGACCTTTCCGTCCTTCTTTGGTACAGGTACAATATTAGCTACCCAAGGTGGGTAACTAGTTACAACAAGGAACCCGACATCCCATTGCTTCTGAACCTCCTCTTTGATCTTCATCGCCATGTTAGGACGAGTTCTTCTCAATTTCTGTTTCACAGGAGGACAGTCCTCTCTCAAAGGTAGTTTGTGCACAACGATGTCGGTATCCAACCCTGGCATATCTTGATATGACCAAGCAAAGATATCCACATACTCTTTCAGCATACTGATCAGCTCTTTCTTGACGTCGGCCTGCAGACTGGCCCCAATTTTGATTTCTTTCTTCACATCTTCACTGCCAATGTTGATGACCTCAATTTCTTCTTGATGAGGCTGAATAACCCGTTCCTCTTGTTTCAACAATCTGACCAATTCTTCAGGGAGGTCACAGTCTTCCTCAACCCCTTCATCATCTTGGTAGACCGGATTGTCAAAGTCATGTGTAGTCATAGCAGAAACGTTATCAATGGAATCCGGATGATCAACACTGCACAGATGATGTGCTTATTTCAGAATCTGCTTATTTTAAAAAAGAGACGCTAACACAAAACAAAAGGGAAAAACACATTGCCATTTTTATATTTTTTGTGAAAGGTTTAAAACAAAGAAAGAGAACACAATTTGTCTGAAAATGTCCTTTTATTTCATAGCAAAATAAGATGCAATACAAAACATGGTGGCCCAATACAATGGATCCTAACATCTTGGGCAAAATGCTGGATTTGACAATGCAGTATGCTAATAAAAGGAAACAAAATAATTACTCTGGGTGCCATGTGACTTGTATGATGTCTTCAGCAGAATAGTTTGTTAGCTCCTCGTCGGGCGCACACGGGTGAATCCAGCTGTCCCAGTCACCGTCACTGTCCCCATCTTGGCTTGTCACACAGATCTGGTTGCGGTAGAGCAATCCAACGCTTGTAAACGTAATGGCTTTACCACTTGGAGTAGATCCACCAGGCTGATACCCTAAGCCAAACTTGTCGTCTTTCTTTTCCAGCTCCAACAGCTTGCCCCAGCCTTGGGCACTTCCTGATTGAACAACCTTTTTTGCTTGCTTGTAGGAATGGATGGATGTGCCTTCTTTCTCACTGCTCTTCTCCACGGGAGTCAATATGCTGACATTGACTGCTTCGAAGGCTTGGCACAGAGTCTCATGGATCTCTCCATCCATCTCTACATACTTGAACGTCGACAAGTGGCTTACGAAGATGTCTTCCTCTCCGCATACTGTGATAACCTGGCCGTCAACCACATATTTGAGCTTTTGATGCAGGGTTGAAGTAACAGCTCCAGCATCATGTATCCATGGCCGTCCCAACAGGAAGCTATATGCAGGCTGGATGTCCATAACGTAGAAGACACTTTTGAAAACTTGAGAGCCTATCTTGACGGGCAGCTCAACTTCTCCAAAAACTGATCTTCTCGAACCATCAAAAGCTTTGAAAATCAGATCACTTGGTCTCAGGAAAATCCCATCAACATTGAGCTTCATTAGTGCCTTCTTCGGAAGCACATTAAGGGAAGAGCTTGTATCAACAAGAACATGTGACAACACAACACCCTTGCACTCCATAGTGATATGTAGTGCTTTGTTGTGGTTTCGACCCTCTGACGTGAGGTCTCTGTCTGTAAAGCCTAGGCCATGGCTTACATTAACACTGCCTACAACAACTTCAAGTTGGTTGACAGTGATTTCCTGAGGAACATAGGCCATTTGCAGAACTTTCAATAAGGCCTCTCTGTGTGCGGGAGAACACATCAGCAGTGATAAGATGGATATCTTGGAAGGTGTCTGGTTCAGCTGATCGACCACCTTATAGTCACTCTTTTTGATAATCCGCATGAATTCCTCGACCTCTTTTTCAAATGTACCCTGCCCAGCCACAGGAGTAGTTGATTCAGCATTCACAGCTTGCTTTCCTTTGGCCTTGGATGAAGCCTCAGCCTCAGGATCCCCTTTCAGCACAGGGGGAGCAAATAAACGACCACTTCTGGTGAAACCTCCAACTCCTCCAACATTCTCTACAGTCGGGTCAACAGCAACATACTTGCTCTCAATCTTCTGTCCAGCCACATAAACATCTGAGCCATAATGTCAGGGAATGGCTTTATCGTCTGTGTACGGAACATGCCCAGGCACGGTGATAGTCACGGGACTGATCTCTGGAGCATAGATTGTAACGGGCTCTCTTCTGACAGGCATGTCAGCTTCATCATAGAATATGGTAATTGTTGACACATCATCAGCTACTTCATTACCAACTTTGCTAAACTGTAATGATCCATCATCAATCAAACTTTGCAATCCTCTCTTCAGCTTCTCACAGCCATTCTCATCACTTGAACATTCTTCACAGGCAACATAGCAACCAGGAAACACTTGACCCTTCAGCAATCTCTCTTTCACTACCCTCAAAGGAGTCTTTACTTCTTCAATACTCAGCATAAGGCTTAACTTTTCACCACCCTCAACAACATTGATTCTTGCCCATCCGTGATTCAGAATAGGGTTCGAATTAACATTCGGCGGTGGTGCAAAGTTGATTGCTTTAGAGTCTATAAGATCTTGAACCTTGTGATGGAGTGCCCTGCACTTCTCAATCGAGTGCCCGGGTGCTCCAGAGTGGAAATCGCATCGTGCATTGACATCATAACCAACTGGAAGCTCTCCAAGAGGTGGTGGTGCCAAAGTTCTCAGTTGAATCAGATTCAAATCTAACAGTCTTGGAAGCAAAGCAGCATAAGTCATAGGGATGGCCTCAATCACCCTATTAGCCGGGCGAGTTTGCCTTGGCTGATACGGTCTCTGCTGATAGTTGGTACGGGGTTGTTGTTGTTGTTGATGTTGTTGTTGTGGAGGTTGCATCTGCACTGGAGCTGAAGGAATTGTGACTGCTGCCACATGCTCATATGGTCTTCTATAACCACGACCCCGACCTCGACCAAATACAACATTTGTCTCACCCTCTCTTCTTCTAGGAGGTCCACTGAAAGCTTTCCTCGCTCCATTCGAGCTGCTAGCACTTGGATCTTGGATCTTCCCCATCTTCAGCAAGGTCTCAACCCTCTCTCCAGCAATAACAATATCATTGAATTTGGTGGCAGAGCTGGACGCCAATCTTTCAAGAAACACACCCTGCAAAATCCCCATAAACATGTCAGCCATTTCGTTCTCTAGCAGCGGTGGTTGCACTCTGGCAGCGAGCTGACGCCATCTCTGAGCATATTCTTTGAAACCTTCCTTAGCAGTCTGAGCCATGTGTTGCAATTGCGTTCTATTTGGAGCCATGTCCAAATTATATTGATATTGTCTCACAAAAGCTTCTGCTAGGTCTTTCCAGCTCTTGATATTGACTCTGCTAAGCTTCATATACCATTCCAGAGAAGCTCCAACCAAGCTGTCTTGGAAATAGTACATCCAGAGTTTTTCATCATCGGTATGAGCAGCGATCCTTCCTACGAAGGACTGAAGATGGGTCTTCGGGCATGCAGTGCCATTATATTTCTCAAAGGTTGGAACTTTGAACTTGTATGGGATCCTGACCCCAGGAACCAAGCCCAAATCTGTTATATCAAATCCCAAAGAGCTCTGGGATTGAATAACTTTGATTTGCTCAGCCATTTCCTCAAACCTCTTGTTCATCTCAGCTCCCTGACCTTCAACTTCGTCGAGCAGAGTGAACTGTTCGTCCTGATTATCCATTTGCACATTATTCAACCCATCATTGATTATTGTCACCCCTGGTTGTGCAATAGGGATTTCCACTTGTCGTGCGCCCGCACCATTACGATTATCAGCAGCAGCAGCAGCAGTGTTGTTCCTGGCTTGATTCTCAACCAATTCCCGCAGACGCTCTTGGTTCTGACCCATGCCTGCCATCAGAGTCATAAAGTTATCCATTCTTAGTCTTAGATCTGCTAAGTCATCTTGCATCTGGTCCATGATTCTCTCTCTGTTAATCTTTGTTGGATATCTATGTGCGACTGGTTGTTCCCGAACTTTCCGGGGAGCTATAGTGCCTGAAACACAAAACATGTTAGCAACTGAAACACTACCTGCAAAACAAACAAACAGGTTATATGCAATGCAATGTAACTGTTCATGTTCCCAGGTTTTAAGCATTTGCATGCCCCAGTTCTGGCATTTATTCTCAGACAGTCACTTTGAAGATTAACTTTCAAACTTTCTCTTTGACAAGTGTTCGGTCATTAGCAGTAATCAGTCAAACGAGTCTTGCACATTCAAAATGATAACTTGCACATTAATACTGTATATGAACAAACCACTGCCGGCTAAAAGTCAGAATACAAACAGAAATAATCCCCGAAGGGTTACAAGCCAGTACAAAGACAAAATAAATAAAAACAAGACTCCTACAACAAGTCTGTAGGTAGTCTGGAAAAATAAACTAAGCTAAGGACCCAGGCTCTGCCACCTCTGCTCTACTCTTCTTGACACCCGCTCTCAGCTTGAGCTCTTCAATCTCTCTCCTTGCTTCCTCTAGAGCTAACTGACTTTGTGCTAACTGTTGGGTCTTTTCCCTTCGGATGGTATGGACTTGCTCCACTTCCTCCTTCTTGAAGGCCATCTGAATTTCAAAGAACTCTTCTTTCTCTCTGAATTTCTTCTGCTCTTCCTCCCTTTGGCCTTTCAACCAAACAATGGATTGTCGAGCATCCTTGAGAGTCTTTAAAGTCTTTTTGCGTTCAACTTCCCTTTTTGCCTCCATTAGACCCAACATGTGGAAGTGTGCTTCTCTGCCAGCAAAGTCCTTCTCTTTGGCTTCCAGAGAGGCTTGGAGCTTCTGCAGCTTGTCTTCAGCTTCATTCTTGGCCATGTTGGCATGATGGTACAGACTTACCATCTCAGCATTCTCCACTCTAACTTCATGCAACTGAGCCTCTAGCTTCTTGTACTCTTCAAGGGAGACAGTACTACTCTGACTAGGCACTTCTCTGGGATAAAGTGGAGCCTCAACTGAGAAAGGCATGAGAACTGCTTCTACATGTCTTTGCAACCATGCAGCATATGGTGGATACGTCTTAGGATCAACTCTACCGAAGTCTTTCTTACCCTTTCTTATCCTGTGAGCCCAGGCTTGGACTGCTTATTGAACTAACTCCTTGTTCCCTTCCACAGGAAAAAACAAAGACTCAGCAAACTCTTCCATCTGTGGAGGATCTTTCAAAGGATAACTAAATTGTTTCCTGGCTAATGATGGATGATAACTGATGACACCTTTCCTTCCCAGCAAAGGCATTCCAGCAAATCTTTCGCAACTAACCAGCAACTCTTTACCTAGCATATCTCTGTCATATCCCCAGGCAATATTGTAAACACCCCAAATTTTCCCTCACCCATTCACACCATGGCTTGTGATCTCTTCATATGTATAAGTTCAATCATAACATCTCATACCACATTTTTGATTCACTGCATTGGCTCAAAGTCATCTGCATCTAGGGTTTGTGATCTGAGCAATCCAAGAGCTATTTGAGCCACTCCAGAGGTCATCAATCACTTCAAAGGGGTCCATGTATGTTCAAGCATCATATTGTATCCTCACAAAGTCAAGAAAGTCAAAGAATCACAAGAACTGAGAAAGGCATGGAAGCAGAGCCAGGTTTAACTGCACAGTTGACTTAGAATTAGGGTTTTGGTTTCAAGGGCCATAACTCCAATTTTTTTGGTCATTATTGTTTCTATTGGTCTTTATATGTCATAAGGATAATGCATATCAATTTTCATGAAGAAATTCCATGGGGAAAGCATCTAATCAAGAGTTGACTTCTTGAGCAAGTCAGTGCAAAATCAGGGCATCTGAGGCCCCAATGACCCAACCAAAGGGTGCTCTTCATCATTTTGATGGTGTATGATCTTTATTTGATCATAGAAGATGTTAGAAGTTCACAAAATTGAAGAATTGCAAGCCATTTGCAAAGTTGACTTTTTGGGAAAATGACTTGTAATGAAAACTTGCCATTTTGGGAAACTTTTTCAACCCTTGCTTTTTGATTAAAAAATGATTCAAATGGGAAAACTTTGGTCATGAAAGTTGTAGAATGGATCATTCCCTTTTCAAAAAGTACAAGAACTCATTCTAATTCATTTTGGATCAAAAGTTATGGCTTGTCAAAGTTGGGAAAAATCACATAAATTCAAGTTTTGTACCAAAGAGGCATTTTGCAAAGTGGTATGATCAAGCATTCTAAAGACTTCAAATGTGCACAAACTCTTCACAATATGATCATGTGACTTCTAAAAGTCAGAATTGGCCCAAGAATATTGCATTTTGGTGCCTTGAACTTCATGAATTTCCAAAGGGGGCAAACATGTACCAACTTGCAAAAACTCATGAAGCCATGCCTCTACTTGTTACAGCTCATAGAATCTGATCCATATGAACTCCATGATCTCTTCTGAACTCAACCATGCCCCTATCACAACCTCACACTTGCCCATACCTCAAGTACACCTAGACTTGACTTTTTGCAAAAACCCCCATACCAATCCCACAGTGACACAACAACTATTCTGACCAACCAAGACTTTACAAACACACCAAAAGCAAGCCATTTCATATGATCTTGGGGCCTGAATACACACACAAGCCAGCATTCCCAAAAACCTCCCCTTATGCATTTTGCTTCGAATCACACAGCACAAGCATCAAACACAAAAACAAACTTCACCATTGATTTCAAAATGTTCCACTGATCACAAACCAACCATTGAAACAACCTGAAACCTCACATAAACCAAATACGATTTCTTCCCCTCTTTGAACAGAACTCAAGCAATCTCTCAAACTAGCCCAAATAAACTCCAGATAAGCTTTGCAAACACTTGAGGGAGGTCAGTGGAGTTGATTGGAAGCAAGAAACTGGTCCAAAAGCTCTTGGGTTGAAAGCTTCGATTCAGGTAGCCATGGAAATTCATTTTTCCAGAACTCTTATTTCTTGTTTCTAAAATGATCTACATGCTTCCCTGAATGCAATGAGCTTTGAATTTTTGAAAATGATGCAGAAATGAGGATGTATTGTTTGTCTGAAACTTTGCCCGTAAATTTGATTTCTGTTTGTTCTTCATAATTCATGAAAAAGAAATGAATTTTGTTGCTGGATTGTTGTTTAAGATGTTTAGTTGAGTTGATATGGAGGTTTTGGCATGATTTATTGAGGTTTTGAGAGAGTTAGGTTGGAGGTCTCGCCGGAGAAGACGACCGAAAGTCTTCTCCGGCCACCTGAAACTCATTAAGCCCTAATTACATCATTAATGAGAGTTTGAATGTGGAGCGTAGATTGGTTTGACTTTGGTTGACTCGCGCGTGAATGTGTGGTCAGGATGCATCATTAGAAACCCTAACCTTGATTAATTAATTAAAATTCAGTTTAATTAATTCATAAACCATTTTAGCCAGATTTGAATCTGGGCCCTTGGATCTGGCGCGCAGTCAACCAGTCCAAGCCCAGATCAAATCCTGGCCATCCCTTGCGCATACTTTCATTTTCTTTTATTTATTATTTCATTTAAATTGTTTTATCTTTCACATTTAATTTAAAATAGCAAAAAATGTTTAAAAATTATGAAAAATTTTGTCAAGATTTTCATTAATTTTCAGAACACAAAAATATTTTTATTTTTATTTTTTGCATTAAACATTATTTTTAAATCATTTAAAAGTTTATTTTTCATTAATTAATGAAAATTAATTAATTAAAAATACTTTTAGGTATTTAAAAATCACAAAAAAATTCACATAGCATTTGAAAACATTTAGAAACATTGTCCAACTCTAAAACCAAATTTCTTTTTTGATCTTGATGCCTTTTGATAATTTTCTTTGGAGTTAATTTCATTTCAAGGCAATATTTTGTTTCAAACTTCAAAATTTCATTTCTGCCTAACCATTGAGAGTTGGACAATGATTCTTTTTGCATTGCATCTTGCATAACATGTAGTTTATAGGATAAAATTGGCATGAATTGATCTTGCATTTCCAATTTGTTTTGCATTTTTCTTGACAAGGTACCTCAAAACCCTAGCAATCTTAGGAAATTCATAACTTCCACTAGGTTAAGAGTTGGATCCCCTCCTTTGGGCAGTGAGTTTGTATAGGTTTAGGGTTCCTTTGATTGCATTTTCAAATTTTTATCATGTCATTTACTTCTGGTTTTGGATTTTGCTTTGTGTGTTGATCATAAACCCTAATTTATGCCTTCCTTTGCATCCATCTTCCATTTGCTTCCATACCATGACTTGCCATGACATTTTGTGAATCCATTTGATTCATAATACATCTTAAGACATATTATAATCATGTTTGATCATTGCATCTTTCATTTGCTATGTTATATGTCTTTTTCATTCCATAACTTTTCATGAACATCCATGGTTCAAAACATGCTTCTCTTGCATCCATATGTTTGTATGATCATCCTCATGCCTTGTTTCATGTTTGCATCATCTCTTAGAATCATTAACATCATACTTATGCTTCTGGTTTTGGTTTGCATCATGACATTGCATCTCATTTTGCATTGCATTTCATTTCTTTTGCTAACTTTTCAGGTGGTAAGTTGTATTGAGAAGTGAATTTGCCTTCACTTCTCACAATCTCTTTTCATCTCTCTTATACATCATTGCTGAATTTTATCTTGGGATTTGGAGTGAGCTTTCTCATTCATGTTCAACTTACCTTCTTTCCTCAAGCAACTTGTCTTCTTAAGTGAAGCAAGTTGTTTTGCTTCTCTTTGCTTCTTGCTCCTTTCATCTGTCCCTTTCCTGGTGGCTTCTCTGAAGACCTTTCTCTCTTAAGCCTCATTAACCCTAGGAATGACCAAGCATGATAACAATTAGGGTTTGATTAGTCCCTCACTTAGCTTTTACCTTTGTGCCTCTTTGAGTCTTCTCTTCTCATCTCATAATCAGGGACTAAACCCTAAAGGCTTTAAGGCTTTGTGATTAAGCTTATGCCTACATCCTTCTGTTAGGATGGAGTGTTTAAATTTAATCCTAAGTGTTAAACCCTTAATGTTGTTTAAATCCTTTAATCAATTCACATAATAATCATCAAGACATCAAGCTTGTAACTTGGGCCTTGCATTAGGGTTCTAATTCTTCCTTAATTGGTCAAGAAGGACTAACCCTAGTGTTAATGGACAAGTCTCCCTCAAGTTTTCTTACAAACCATAAAACTCACTTCTTCATCTTATCATTAACTAAAATCCATCTAATAAAGGCTTTGTTTTGTCATGAGGTTAATCCCTAATCATGGATTAAGTTGAGGAGTTTTCCTCAGCTTAAACATTCTCATCTATTATCCTTCTATTAGGATGGTGTAATGAGTCTGTTTAATCCCTGATTATGGCTTAAACTCATTACTTAACACTGAACAAAAACAACAAAAACATCTAACTAACCACAAGTAGGTTAATGATCTTAATCCTACATCAGGGTGATTAAGTGTGAGATGCTGACTTCACACTTAAGGTATTCTCATTACCCCTAATCAGAGGGAGGATGTGATGAGTTTACTAACCCATTGGTTTAGGCTTAAGCTCATTAACTTATGACAAACTTTCAAAAGCAATAAAAGACTGAAAACACAAAAAAACAATAATCGTCTCCTTCGGGATTCTTTTTTCCTCTCATTCATTCACAAACGAGAACTTGCTTCTTCCGTCTAATGCAAGACAATTTGCACCTGAGCCAGACAGGTCATGCACTTGAGCATAGGCAAGCAAGCAGTTCACAAGTCAATTTATCTTTCAGTCTCTTTGGGTCGAACTATGGTGTTCTGACTTCCTCATTGCACGAGAGGATACGTAGGCATAACTTAACAGTTATCGAACAAAAGTCTCTGTATATTCCCCCTCTTTCTAGCCTTATTCTTTAAGCCTCATGGTCATGAGCATTTCATCCTTGTTCTTACACTGACACTTCTCTCATATACTTCACACTTCTTTTACACTGACACTTGCATTCTTTCCAGCTTTGATACACAAATTGCACTGACACTACCCCTTTAAACACAAATCTTTTAAGCGTGGATCCCGTCGAGTACGACGGACAATCTGGGTGCTAATACCTTCCCAGGTTGTAACCAACCCCCTTTCTCAGTTTCTCTGGTTCGCAACCGTCTTATCCATATCTTTCCTCAGGTTTATGCAGCATTACCTTTCCTTCGGGATAAAAATGCCTAGCTGGCGACTCTTTTCTTTTCTTTTGAGTTCACCCTTGTGTGTACTCCTCCTCTTTCGCCGACCGTTCGCGTCTGTACCCCTCTTGGCCCTGGGTGTCATTTGGTGGGAGCGACAGCTTGGCGACTCTGCTGGGGACCCTTATACTGTAACCAGGGCTTTTGGTTCTTTTGTGGGTTCCTCCTAGCGTTTGTTTGATTTGTGTTTACTGGCGTGTTAGGTGCTAATTGTGTTTATATAGTTGCTTTATTTACTGCTTTATGTACAGTTATTTATTGCTTTCTTTACATTTTTATACATCATACTGTCATACTGTCATCTTGCTGGATCTGGTTTGTTGTTTTGATGGGTGGGGTTTCATTGAGAGTTTGAGGTCCTATACCTGGGACCTGAGTGACACCTAGGCTAGAGTGGTTCATTGTTCTTTCCCATTCCATTTCGGTCTGGTGCGGGAATATGAAACACGGTTCAGATGTGGGTTTCTTTTTGAGAACTCTATGCTACAGATTTCCTGTAGTGCTAGGGCTATCTGGGAAGCCTGCTAAGTCTGGATGACCTTTATTATGACCTTCAGAAACTTAGGTGAATTAGGGGAGGATCTTTTATGATTATTATAAACACTGTACCTCTGGGTTAGAAGTGTTTACACTTCTCATAACTGATCCAAGTCTGAGGATCCTTGTTTTAGAACACTACCTGTGAGGGGGTTGGGCTGTTTGCAGGTTTGCAGGTACCATTGGCCACATCATACCCTGTTACTTGTTTTGATTAAGAGTACCTCACTTTGGACAGTTCTTGTGATTAAACCCTGGACATGTGACTCTTTATTTGAGTCCCCCACCTTGGTTACTGGATTCCTGAACCTCCATCTGGACTTCTTGAACATACATGGACTTATATCAAGACAGTTAATCAGATCCAGCTTGATCACAAACCCTTGCATATCATTTGCATACTCATCATCATTGCATCATTTAACATTTGTTTATTTGTTTTTCAGGGTATCCACATCACATTTGGCTTGGTTTTGACCCCTTCATCAGCATAGACCTTTGTTCATCAGTTATTTGCTTCAGTTATTTTCATCATCACCAGCACTAGCCTATCAGTGGCTCATCTTCAATACTAGTCTTGATCTTCATCAGCACTTGTCTTCAGCTCTTCATCAGCAGTCATGGCTACACCCAGGAAGAGCAATATATCATACCATTTCTTTGAGCCTGTGTTGACTGGTATCAGACAGGTCCAGTCACTTATCACTCCAGACCACATCCCATTATTCAGAGAGCATTATAGAAACATCCTTGACATGGTTATGGACCTGGATCCTTCCCAGAGGAGTATGATCCACACCTGCCTACAGTTTTATGACCCTCCTTTGAGATGTTTCACTTTCCAAAACTTTCAGCTAGGACCTCTGCTGGAGGAGTTCTCATCATTGATCGGAGTACCTATCAGGGGTGGTGTCCCTTTCAACCCATAGATGACTTCTCCCAGCAATGGATAAGTGGCAAAAGCACTGTACCTGGAGCCTATTTTGATTGAGCAAAACATGACAACAAAGGCTGGAATCCCTGGTTTGCACTTAGACTTTTTGACTTCTCAGGCCATCCTGAAGGCCTCTTTGGGAGAATGGAGGGCAGTTTGTGCATTGTTAGCCCTCAGCATATATGAGGTTATACTGTTTGCAGATGAGCCCAAGTTTATCAGCAAGAATGCCATTCATCTTTTCCTTTTGAGGAACCCAATACCAACATTGCTGGGAGATTTCTATTATTCCATTCATCAGAGGAATGAGAAATAGAGAGGGAAGTTGGTGAGATGTTGTGCTCCCCTGTTTCATACTTGGCTGCTCAAACACTTGCCTAAGACAGATGCCTTCCTGAATCCTCACCAACAGAAGAATTGGGCTAAGAAACTTATTGCTTTGACTTCAGATGACATCAGATGGTGCACCCAGAGCACCAAGGGCAGAGACATAATTACTAGCTGTGGGCAGTACCCCAATGTACCTCTAATAGGAGTGAAGGGTTGCATCAACTACAATCCCTTGATGTTTAAGAGACAATTGGGCTATGCTTTGGTTCACCCTCCTAGAGTGCAGGACTTGGCTGAAACCCTGTATTGTGAGATAAAGCCTAATCTAGCTGTTGTCAGACAAGCATCCTGGGCTTGGGACAACATCCAGACCAAAGGGATGGCCATTCTTGGGAGATGCAATAATGTGGCTTCAGCTCAGTATTATGAATGGTCTCATGCTAGGGCTCAGATTTCTGGGATGCCCTTCACCATTGAGGATGCACCTGGACCATCCACAGTACCACCTCCAGCCACTGTCAGCCTGGAAGAATTTGAGAAGCTGAAGGAAAGGAATGAGAACCTGTCTCAAGCTCTGAAGAAGACCCTCTGGGAGAGGAGTGATGGTCGTATAGACATTGAAAGGTTGGAGAAGCTCAGAGTGGAACATCTAGCCAAGATTGAGAAAGCAGAAGACTACATCAAGAAATCAAGAGCTGGGGAGCAAATTTTGAAGAATGCCTGCAAAGAGGCCCAGTTTCAGAAGGCTAGGACTGATCTTTATCTAAAAGAGAGTCAAGATAGGTGGGTCAGAATCACTGAAGCTCGCACTCAAGAGGATAAGAGAACCCAGGCCAGGATTGAGCAGTTAGAGGCCATTGAGAAGAAACAACCGGAGGCTCTGCTAGCAGCCCAGAAGGAAATTTCAGAATTAAAGCTTAGGGCTGGGGTGAAGAGGTCAAAGGACCAGGACAGGCACAAGAAGCTGACCACTGCTATTGCCACCAGAAACCTTCTTATCAGGAACATCACAGAGCATCCGGCTGATCCTGTAACTGAAGCAATTTTGAAGGAGGTTAAGGAGGATGAGTTTGGCTTAGATGTTTGACTTCTTTGCTTGTTGTTATTTCCATTTGATGTACTTTTCTTTTTATGTTGTATTTTGACCCTTCAAGGGCATATGTTGTAAAAACAGACTATGTATCATTCACTATTTGTAATGTATTTGTCAGTTTGTTTCACTAAGTTTTCTTCCTCTCAAGCAGCATCAAAGCATCTTCCTCAGGGTCTGGAAAGGTCAAAACTAAGAGCCAAGCCGGATACCTTGGAAAATAAATAAGCATACTGCATTGCATACTGACTGTTGTTTTGTTTTGTAGGTTTGTATTTGCTTTATTTTGTTTCTAACTCTGTTGTGATTCAGGAATTATTGCTCGCCGCCGGGTGTTCCCTCTCAACCGTTCGCACAGATATCCTACTCGCAACAACCTTCCTGGTATCCAGATGGACCAAGTACAGCAAGATCTGACAGAGGTCAGGACTCAAATGGCTAATGAAAGACTAGAGATGAGAAACCAAATGACTCAGTTTATGGAGGTAATGAATGGCTTGGCTCAAAGTCAAGAAAGATTGAGGGCATTGGTAGAAAGACAAACCCCGGAAGAACCTCCTCTGGGAACTGGAGGAACAAGTAACAATGAAAGGGGTCAGCCTCATATTAACCCACCGGTATATGGGCCTCATCTACATCCGGAAGTTAACATCCCGGGTAATGTGCAAGGAAATACTACTGGAGGAAGAGTCTTACAAGAAGACCCCCAAGAAGAGCAGTTTACTGTGATGGGAGCTGGGGATGAAGTCTATGATAGGAGGTTTGATGAAATTGCTGAGAAATTAAGATCTCTGGAGTCTCAAAACTCCTTGGGCTTTGATGTCATGGATATGGGGTTAGTGGATGGGGTAAGGATTCCTCATAAGTTTAAACCCCCGTGCTTTGAGAAGTACAATGGAACTTCCTGCCCACGAACCCACTTGCAGTCCTTTCTGGGGAGACTTAAGGCATACACCATGGATGAGAAACTGTGGATGTTCTATTTTGAAGATAGTTTGACTGGGGCTTCAAGGGAATGGTACTCTCACTTGACCAGAGCTACTATCAGGTGCTGGAAGGACTTAGCTGAAGCTTTCATCAGGCAGTACCAATACAATCTAGACATGGCTCCTAACAGAACCCTTCTAATGGGAATGTCTCAATCCTCCAGAGAAAGCTTTAGGGAATATGCCCAGAGGTGGAGACAGCTTGCTGCTGCTGTCCAGCCACCCATTTCGGAAAGAGAAATGGCCGACATGTTCATGAATACCCTGCAAGGAACATATATTGATAGGCTAGCTGCCTTTTCTTCCACCAGCTTCGCTGACGTAGTCATAGCTGGAGAAAGAATTGAAAGCCTTCTGAAGATGGGTAAAATTTCTGATAATGGTGCAAGTTCGTCAAGTAATCCTAGGAAGCCTTTTGTGGGACCTAGAAGAACCGGTGAGACAAATGCCATTTATGCCAACAGGGGCAGACCTCAGCATGTCCACAGATCAGTAGCAGCTGTCACTATTCCAGCTCCAATTCCTCAGCAACCAGCATATCAACCACCACAACAACCACACTATCAACAGCAAGTTCAGTATCCGCCACAGAGGACCTACAACAACAACAACAGCCAGCAGCAAAGGCCCTTTCAGCAAAGACCTTCACAGGCCAATAGGGCGATTGATCCAATCCCTATGCCTTATGCCGCTTTATTGCCACAACTCCTGAAGCTCAACTTGGTTGAATTAAGGACATTGGCATCGCCAGATCCTTCCAATCTTCCAAGAAATTATGATGTCAACGCCAGATGTGCTTTCCACTCCAATGCACCTGGCCACAATACTGAGAAATGCAGGGCTTTACAAATGAAAGTGCAAGATCTGGTGGATTCTAAAGCCCTCAACTTTGCACCCCCTCCAAATGTCAACAAGAATCCTATGCCCAATCATGGAGGACCAAGAATTAATGCCATTGAGGAAGATAAGCCATCTTTCTTAATCACCAGTGTTGGGCAGATTCAGACACCTCTGGTAGAAATTAAAGCTCAGCTTCTAGAGTGCCAGATGTTCCCCGGGTGTGAGCTTGGTTGTGGTTATTGCAACATTTCGGTCAACGGGTGTGATAACTTGAGAAGCGGCATATATGTCCTTATCAAAAGTGGTATACTTCAGATCACAACATAGGCGCCTACAAATCCAACAGTCCCTTTGACAACAATTCCTGACTCTTCTACAACTGCAACAACAATCATTCCGACCAATTCATCAATATCATCAACAATGGCTCCGTCCATCACTTCAGCAAACCAGATGTCAACAACCATTTCTTCTACAACATCAGCACCCATTTATTCAACAAAATCTTCTACAATGCCAACAGAAATTAATGAAGATATCTCAGCAGTCACCATTTACTATGATCCATCAGATGTTCCTCCAAACAACAACTTTCAGCAACAAACAGTGGCACCTCCTGCCAGGTCACCAGTCACCATCTACTACGATCCGCACACCATTTCAGTACCTTCCTCTGCTGCAGTTAGTCCAGTTACCATCACGGTGCCTGGACCAGTTCCATATGAAAGCAGTAATGCCATCCCCTGGCATTATGGCTCTGACCTCTACTGCAACGGGGAGAAAATCACTTTGGACAATGATTCTTTTTGCATTGCATCTTGCATAACATGTAGTTTATAGGATAAAATTGGCATGAATTGATCTTGCATTTCCAATTTGTTTTGCATTTTTCTTGACAAGGTACCTCAAAACCCTAGAAATCTTAGGAAATTCATAACTTCCACTAGGTTAAGAGTTGGATCCCCTCCTTTAGGCAGTGAGTTTGTATAGGTTTAGGGTTCCTTTGATTGCATTTTCAAATTTTTATCATGTCATTTACTTCTGGTTTTGGATTTTGCTTTGTGTGTTGATCATAAACCCTAATTTATGCCTTCCTTTGCATCCATCTTCCATTTGCTTGCATACCATGACTTGCCATGACATTTTGTGAATCCATTTGATTCATAATACATCTTAAGACATATTATAATCATGTTTGATCATTGCATCTTTCATTTGCCATGTTATATGTCTTTTGCATTCCATAACTTTTCATGAACATCCATGGTTCAAAACATGCTTCTCTTGCATCCATATGTTTGTATGATCATCCTCATGCCTTGTTTCATGTTTGCATCATCTATTAGCATCATTAACATCATACTTATGCTTCTGGTTTTGGTTTGCATCATGACATTGCATCTCATTTTGCATTGCATTTCATTTCTTTTGCTAACTTTTCAGGTGGTAAGTTGTATTGAGAAGTGAATTTGCCTTCACTTCTCACAATCTCTTTTCATCTCTCTTATACATCATTGCTGAATTTTATCTTGTGCTTTGGAGTGAGCTTTCTCATTCATGTTCACCTTACCTTCTTTCCTCAAGCAACTTGTCTTCTTAAGTGAAGCAAGTTGTTTTGCTTCTCTTTGCTTCTTGCTCCTTTCATCTGTCCCTTTCCTAGTGGCTTCTCTGAAGACCTTTCTCTCTTAAGCCTCATTAACCCTAGGAATGACCAAGCATGATAACAATTAGGGTTTGATTAGTCCCCCACTTAGCTTTTACCTTTGTGCCTCTTTGAGTCTTCTCTTCTCATCTCATAATTAGGGACTAAACCCTAAAGGCTTTAAGGCTTTGTGATTAAGCTTATGCCTGCATCCTTCTGTTAGGATGGAGTGTTTAACTTTAATCCTAAGTGTTAAATCCTTAATGTTGTTTAAATCCTTTAATCAATTCACATAATAATCATCAAGACATCAAGCTTGTAACTTGGGCCTTGCATTAGGGTTCTAATTCTTCCTTAATTGGTCAAGAAGGACTAACCCTAGTGTTAATGGACAAGTCCCCCTCAAGTTGTCTTACAAACCATAAAACTCACTTCTTCATCTTATCATTAACTAAAATCCATCTAATAAAGGCTTTGTTTTGTCATGAGTTTAATCCCTAATCATGGATTAAGTTGAGGAGTTTTCCTCAGCTTAAACATTCTCATCTATTATCCTTCTATTAAGATGGTGTAATGAGTCTGTTTAATCCCTGATTATGGCTTAAACTCATTACTTAACACTGAACAAAAACAACAAAAACATATAACTAACCACAAGTAGGTTAATGATCTTAATCCTACATCAGGGTGATTAAGTGTGAGATGCTGACTTCACACTTAAGGTATTCTCATTACCCCTAATCAGAGGGAGGATGTGATAAGTTTACTAACCCATTGGTTTAGGCTTAAGCTCATTAACTTATGACAAACTTTCAAAAGCAATAAAAGACTGAAAACACAAAAACAAACAATAATCGTCTCCTTCGGGATTCTTTTCTCCTCTCATTCATTCACAAACGAGAACTTGCTTCTTCCGTCTAATGCAAGACAATTTGCACCTGAGCCAGACAGGTCATGCACTTGAGCATAGGCAAGCAAGCAGTTCACAAGTCAATTTATCTTTCAGTCTCTTTGGGTCGAACTACGGTGTTCTGACTTCCTCATTGCACGAGAGGATACGTAGGCATAACTTAACAGTTATCGAACAAAAGTCTCTGTATATTCCCCCTCTTTCTAGCCTTATTCTTTAAGCCTCATGGTCATGAGCATTTCATCCTTGTTCTTACACTGACACTTCTCTCATATACTTCACACTTCTTTTACACTGACACTTGCATTCTTTCCAGCTTTGATACACAAATTGCACTGACACTACCCCTTTAAACACAAATCTTTTAAGCGTGGATCCCGTCGAGTACGACGGACAATCTGGGTGCTAATACCTTCCCAGGTTGTAACCAACCCCCTTTCTCAGTTTCTCTGGTTCGCAACCGTCTTATCCATATCTTTCCTCAGGTTTATGCAGCATTAACTTTCCTTCGGGATAAAAATGCCTAGCTGGCGACTCTTTTATTTTCTTTTGAGTTCACCCTTGTGTGTACTCCTCCTCTTTCGCCGACCGTTCGCGTCTGTACCCCTCTTGGCCCTGGGTGTCATTTGGTGGGAGCGACAAATATCTTCAACAGTCATAGGACCATAGAACCAAAGACCATAATCATAGGACCACAGATCATAACAAGGACCACTGAATAAATGAGTGTATGTTGAGGCCAAGGGTTCCTGCACACCTGTAAACCCCTCACAATCTCACTAGTAATAGGCTCCGGGTCAGACATCACGGACTCTCAAAGCTGAATAGCAATAATACTGTCACCATCTCCGAGAAATGGCTCATGACCAAATCAGGGAATCGGTTTGGCATTATATACTACGCAGGGAGGCCTCAGCTGAGTCCAGGACACAAGGTCATCCTATGTGATCCCTAGGTGGGCCCTCGGATGCGAATGGGTTTGCCACAAAATGTGGGCTGCCATTGTCATCACTAAAGAGGGATGTTTCCACAAGGTTCTCAATGATCGGTCCCCAACTGCACATAACTGTCAAGGTTGTGTAATGAGAGAGGAAGATCCCCAAATCAAGACATTTCCAAGACAATCGCAACCTGGGTGTAGAACTCACTACTACCCCCATGACAAGATCTCATGAGGCCAAAGTGGAACCACTCTAAGTCCTAAGGTGCTCTCGAGCCGTGGTAATGAGCTCATCTCTCAAGAACAAGTAACACCCATCCCACCAAATAGAAAACCAGTCCAGACAGTCCAGTATATATACATGATACAGAAAATAAATACTGAAAACTCTAAATAAAGCTATAAATAAAGCTGTAAATAAACAACAATAAAATAAACAAGCCACAACAAACAAACATCACCCAAAGAAACATCAACAAACAAGCGCTAGGAGAGACTCACAGGGGAACCAGAGATTCTGGGTTCGGTCCCCAGCAGAGTCGCCAGCTGTCGCTCCCCGGATTTCCATCCTTGTACAAACGCGAAAGTGGTGCGGAAAAGAAATAGAGTCGCCAGCCAGGCATTTTTATCCCAAAGAAAGGGAATGGTAATGCTGCACAAACCAGAAGAAAGAAGAGGAAGGACACGGGTCCTACGAACCAAAGAGACTGAGCTTGGGAGTCGGTTACTACCTGGGAAGGTATTAGCACCCAGATAGTCCGCCGTACCCGATGGGATCCATGCTTGCAAAAGAAAATGTTTCAAAGGGTGAGGGTATGAAAGCTGCCGCAAAAGAAAATAAAAGAACTAGAAATGGAACTGAGAAAAGAACTGAATAAGAGAACAAAGAGAAAAAATGTAGGGAAAATAAAGATTGTGCTCGAACGGGCCCTACCTTATTGCCTTCGTACCTCATCAGGATAATGAGGATCAGAGACGCTGTAGTTCCCCTAACTAGGGGTAACAAGGAAATTGCTTGTGAATTAAGGCTTGAACTGCCTATGCCATTGCTCAGGTGTTGCAGACTCGGACGACGAGTGTGTAACCGTTTTGCAAAGTGACAAGTAGGAGCAAGTTCACGTAAGGAGTGAATGAGATGAGAAAATAATTCCCGAAGGAAAGACGCTTATTGTTTGTTTGTGTTTTTTATGAAGCTTTTAGGAGTGTGTCACAAGGAAGTGAACTCAAGCTCTTTTCCATGGAATGTGCACTTGTCACTACATTCCAAGATGGAATAATAGAACAAGCACACTCAAGTAAGGAGAAGATCCCCAAAACTTGAACCCAAAGATTAGGGCCTAAGCTCAATAACTTGTTAAGTTATTAAGTGTTTTTGGTATTTACAGATGAAGAAATGTTTTTTATGCTTTTCTTGATGAAGAAGATACCATGATCAGACTTGTGCATCACAAGGTAAACTTGTACTATCCCAAAGATGGGAAGACTACAAGCATACCTCATGGGATAAGGCTATGGATCAAGACATCACCTCAAACTTATTAAGATTCTTTTTAAGAGTTATGAGATGAGAAAAGAAGAAGAACCAAAAGGATTACAAAGGAAAAATTCTAAAGGGGGACTAAATAATCCTAAGTGTTAACATGCATGGATGTACTAAGGGTTAGTGAGGTTTCTATCCTAATGAAGAAGGAAGAAGAAGAGAAAAAGAAGAAGAGATGAGATGAGAAAGGCCTAAGCCCAACAACAAAGGGTTAGTGCACATAAA
The DNA here is from genome assembly GCA_963966055.1 of Lathyrus aphaca. NCBI lineage: Eukaryota > Viridiplantae > Streptophyta > Magnoliopsida > Fabales > Fabaceae > Lathyrus > Lathyrus aphaca. The sequence continues at coordinate 216,566,363 of OZ014520.1, read as the reverse complement.
CATTAGAGGAAGAGATAAGATGAGATTTGGAGATGTGGAACTCAATTCCCACACCTCACACTTACCACTGCCCTTGCAAGGTTAGTATCATGCATACAAGTGAAACAAAGTGAACAAGATAACATGTTAACATCACACAAACAGAAGTGAAATGATATGAACAAATGCACAATGCAAATGCAACTCAAGAGAATGAGATATGAAGCTTACAAGCAAAAGATGCAACATGAAACACAAATGAAAACAAATGCACCCTTAAGGAAGATGCAAAGCAACAATGCAAAAACATGGACTCAATGCACAAGATCAGAACCAAAACAAGATGAAGAAGGGCTTAATCAGCCAACAAGATGAAGAGAGAGGTCACACAATACCAAACAAATACAAAATGGGAGTGAGATAAGTAAGGAAGTGAGATGGAAACACTTAAGAGAAGAAAGGATTTAAAAGGAAACAAGACACAAAAATTCCTAAGACTCAAACCCTAAGCTAGGACCAGGAAGGTATCCACACCCCAAAAGAACCCCAAATGATAAGAAAAAGTTGGCACAAGTGCCCTTCTAAGCTTAAATGAGACCTAAAGAAGCAAAATGGGACAAGGTTCAAGATAAAATTCACATTAAATCAACCAAGCATCTAAAAATTCCACAACTCAAGTCAAGTGATCTTCAAACATGGTATATCAATTAACCAAAAGTATTTGAAAGGAATTCAGAAGAAAACTAGGTCAAATGGAGGCTTAAACACAAGCTATGGTTACAAACTTCCATCACAAGTCAAAGGATCAAGACCTAAGAAATAAAATTCTAAAAATCAAGGGAAAAATCACATGAGAAATACATTGTCTTAAGAATCCAGAGCAAAAAGAATGGGATCAAAATTCAAAATAATGAAGTGTATGGAAATTGGACAAGACAGTGTGGTCAAAATGAACTTAAAAAGGAAGCTACTTGAAACAATGATTTAAATATGACACATGGAAATGGAAAAAAAGAAAATAAAAATATGAGAAAATAAAAGAGACTTCAAATATGACTCATGATTTTTTTGAGAATTTTTGGATGATCAGAACTATTTTATAAAAAATAAAAGCTAAAATGAATAAAAGAAATAAATGAGAAAAAGAAATTAAAATGAAATGAGGTTGGGAGGTTCAGGAAGTAAGAAGTCACGTTGAAATTGGTTGGGCCCAAAGCTGAGGGGGGTGTTGAAAGCAACTGAAGCCCACTAAGGCTGCGCATATGTATGTGAATAATGGTGGAATTTAGTGAAATAAGCTGGAAAAACAGGATCCACAAGATTGATCCAGCGCGTATGGTGAGGCTGGTCATTAAATGACGTGGCTCAAAGCTTGTTTCTAAGTGGATGGTACACGCTACTTATGGTGGACTGAAACACACACTGAATTAAATGAAAACAAAAGAAAACACGTGAAATGAGAGTGCTGTGAGGGCTAGGTGGTGCAATCTGGAACGTTGGCTGAGTGAATCTGACGGCTGTGAGTCATCTTCTTCCATGGACAAACCCTAACATCACAAACTCAGTTTCCGGTGACCGGAGCTAGGGCTCCGGCACCAGAATTCATGACAGATACACAAACCTCAATAGAAATAAACAAAAACGTCCAGATCCACTAAATCAACTTCACTGAACAAGAATATGAGCTCAAAACTTGCTAAAACTCAAAGAAACGAAGGGATCAAAGAGAAACAACTTGCACCATCAAAACTGAAATTCATGTAACTCACTCAATATTGCATTAAAACAGAAACTAATGCTTGTAGAATACTCAGTGAAGATCAAGGATTACAAAATGCATCATTAATTTCATTTTTAGATCATGATATTTTGAGCCATACCTAAAGTGAAGATCTTGGTTCAGTGAGATATAAGACCAGATGATGCGTGCAAATCACTCCTCTTTCACCCTAGATGCAAAATAAATGCATCTAAGGTCTTGAATGAAGCTGGATCTTGAGGTTTGATCACCTCTGCCCTGAAATGGCAAGCTTGCTAAACTTGAGAGAAAGCTTGAATGAATGGTTACTTAATGATCCTTAGCTCTCCTTGATCACAGATCCACAATTTGTTTTGAGATTGCTTGCTCATGTGAAGAGAAATGGAAGAAAATGCAAATGAAGCAAGAAGTTGGAAATGAGAGAATGAGAGAGAGATCAGGCAAGCTGAAACCCTAGCTGCTTATGTATGAGGTCACCAACCATTGCTGAAAGAATGAAAAGATTGGCACGAGTGGATCATGAGTTTTTTGTGATTTTGCAATTTTTGCAACATGTGAGATAAGCATGCCATGCTCATACTTCCTTGGGCCTCTCAGCACATGTGCAATGCATTTTCAACCCTTGATCCAAATCCAATCAATCCTGGCCTTTAGATCCAAGCATCACACTTATTTCATGATTTGGCCAATTTTGCATGTTTGGAGTGATTTTCTTGTAGTGCACGAAAAATGGAATTTCTTTGGAGAAAATTGATCACAATGCAATGAATTTTAAGTTTGAAACAAGTTTGAACCAATACCAAATCTTGAAATTGAGTTTTGAAGCTTCTTGCATTTGGTGCATGCATGGAAATGTGAAATTTGCCTTAAAATCATGAAACTTTCGAAGGACCCCTAGAGCAAACCACAAATACTATGAAAATGTACTTGTAATTTTTGAAAATGGGAGCCCTTACCCTCCAAATTTCATGTTTGACTTTGGTCCATTTGAAGAATTTTTGATCATGTTAAGGCCATTTGAAAATTAGGGCAAAAGTTGCCAAATTTGGAAAACCCTTAAAACCAACTTTGTACCATTTTTGCAAAACCCTTCAAATATCCATGATTCTTGAAATTTGATCATTACAAACCTCTTATAACATTGTAAGGACCCCTCTTGGCCAAAAAAATTGGGTTAGACCCCTTGAAATCACACAGTTGACTTTTTAAGGGCACAGTTGACTTTTTACTTCATCTGCAAGCAACTGAGGCATTGTCTGACTTCCACATGGAATTTTCTCATGAAAATTGACACCTAGGATCCTCTTAACATATAAAAGACTTTGCCCAAATGAAATGTCCCAAGTTGTGAGATCTTGGTGCTTGAATCACAAACCCTAATTTGGGTGCTTTGTACAGGAGCTTTGCCTTGTCCTGAGATAACTGATGATCATGCAATCTTCAGAGCTTTTTCCAATGGAATTGAACTTGTAAATGGAGTGTAGACTCACCATAAGACTTGTATACAACCATTGGGACCCTTTTCATGGCCTGAAATGCTTCAAGGACCTCCACAGATGACCATATGCTTGATGCTAGGATATGAAGGATGTTATGCCTCATCTTTCCATAATATGATGCTAAGAAAATGATATGTTCATGATGAATATGATGTGGTATGATGCTTAAAATGAAAAGGGCAAATTTGGGGTGTTACACCTTCCTGCGTTTTCTTAATGTTGGTTACTATTTTATTCAAGTGGCTTGCATAGTCAGTATCCAAATAATCAATTAATTAATGCCAAGTCACCACGTGTCCTTTTCAAGGTGTGGTAAAAGATGGTTTTTGATTTTATAAGGGGGTTAAAAAAACTTCAGGGGAGCAATATCAAATTTCGCCCTAATGGCAGGGGGTTTCATATAATTAACCCTTAATTATATGATTATCCCTGCAGAAAACAAATTCAAAGCAGTCTTACAACCCAGTTGTTGCTCCGGTTCCAGCATCATCAAAATATTTGACTCAACTTGTGGTAACTATGAAACATGAGGGAGTCTTGACTCTAGCATCAGATAGTAAATAAGGTACTTTAACCACACATTTATTTATTTATTTTTGAAGTAATTCAAAATATAAAGTTAATATTTTTTAGTTTTATAATTAGATTGAATTTCAACCAACACTGTCATTATAGTTTTTGTGGTTTGGAGGTCTGCTTAATGGTGCAGGCAATGTCAGGTTATTTGCAATGTACTTTTTGATCCACATGATTGGAGGTTTTATTCAGAATCATCAAATTAACAGAATCGGGTTGTTTGTAGTGTAGTTTTTTTATCTACTTAATGATATTTTCAAGTAGTACTAAGAAATTACTTGAAAGATTATTTAATTTTTAATAGATTTTTATGGTTGCTTCTAGAATGAGGGCCCTAACAAATCCCTCATTGTGGACCACTAAGAAGAGCAATAAGAGTCATTGGATTGATCTTGCTCACTTATTCTATTATACACTCTACATACTTGATTACACCTCTCTTCTTTTTTCTTCTTCCAGTTTCTTCCTTTCTCCTTTTCTTATCTTTCATACCCACTATCATAAATAAAGAAACCCTTTTGATATTCTCATCTCACCATTTTAATTCATAGAATGCTCGAAAAATGATATAGATCAAACTTTTGTTATAGTTAGAACTTGGTAGTTTATTTGAAATTAACACTACTTATTTTGATGTTTGTACATGGCTTTAGCTTTTCTTGCAGAACTAAAAGTTTATTCTTCATCACCATCTTCTTCAAAGTCATTGAAGCTTCCACATAGAGCCTACAACACCAACATATTCATTCCCACTTCTTCTAACAGAAACAAACAAAGAAACTTTATTTCATTTACAATGTAACTTGTGTACAGTGACACAACTTCATTAATGGTCACCAAAATAAATTGAAACTTTAAATAGTCACTAACCTTTCTCTTAAATCCCAGAAGTTTAATTCAGATGTTTCTCCTCACAAGGTTAATATATCTATCTACTTTCACTTAAAAAAAGACTTTTTTGGTGCTTAAATTTAAGTGATTTGTTCATTTTCTTATTCAATTGTTGAATGATTTCATAGTGTATGATGAGATTGATGAAAATTTAACATGATAATGCTTTTGTCTTCATACGGTTAAAATTTGAAGTGCTTTTACTTTTAAAACTCCCTTTTGTAACACCCCCTTTCTATACCCCCAAATAATCACATAATCATTTAGACACATATTAAAATTTTTGTCAGAGTATAATTATAAACATAGTATAAAAGAGGTATGTCACATTATACATGAATTTAAAACATTCATCACCTGCTCAACAATTGATATGCAACAGTGGGGTACCTTTGCAACAGAGGAACTTAGTCCTTACACCCACATCTCAATATTTAGAATAAAAGCGGAAAATCTAAACATTGAATAACATCAAACATATATATATATATATATATATATATATATATATATATATATATATATATCATCGAGTGTGATCCACCAACATAATACATGTTTACATAAACATTCATCAACAAGATACATGTATAAATGTATCACAAAAGAATCATAATCATCCTAGCTACCCGGTGCTACATATCAGAGTCGACCGACCAAAAGAATGAAGACACGCTTCACAAAAAGACCATCAACATACCTACTCTACAATGCCTCATAGAGCATCATAAAACAGCAGAAGAGTGAGAAATATTATCATAATAACAATCCATATAATTATATATCTTGACATAAAAATACACATATACTACATTCTCACCACAATTCATCGCCACTCACTCATATATATATATATATATATATATATATATATATATATATATATATATATATATATATATATACACACACACACACACACACACACACACACACACACACACACACACAAAACCAAGCATATTCATCATGCATACCTTCACCATTCTTATCATTTTACATAAACATACATATTCATGTTTATTCATCAATGCATAATTACAAAGATGATAAATACAAATCATAGAGACCGACTCACGACTCTATGTAAATGCAATGCGGTACCGACTCAATCATCTCAAGTTCACTCAGGAACTTATTGGAACCATCGCTCGTTACCAATATAACTCCCCGTCGGGCCTACGATGTTCACCCATTGCTCACACCTCACATTGGCACACGACGTTACAACGAATTCTCATTAGAATCACACAACATAAGAATATACATCATTATGCTTCACATACAAAATGACTCAAGACACTCTTGAAATGCATACATATTCACAATATATTCATACATTCATCTTATGCTATCATATACAATCTATATACATTCACATCAATTACGCTAAACGGCAACGAGCATTGCTTTACCACCTAAACGACAACGAACTCTTTCACAATTAACATGCATTTACATTTAATTTAAACAATGCATTTATTTGCCAAAAGGCCACAATTCACAATAAATTTAACAAACTAGTATTCACTCCATAAGGCTACCCACAACACATTGTATAACAACACACACAAGCTATACGTTATATAACAAAAGCATACTACACGATAACACATCAATCGCACACATTCGCGACGGTAAAAATCAACACAACGATATGGTTTCAATTTTCTGCTATAATTGAACCAGGTAAAGGCCTCAAAACCATTTTTCCTAGAAAGAGCATCTCGTTACCTTTCCAACGCTTCGAATGGGGATCAAAACCGATTTACGGTTCAAGAGTTATGAATTTTCAAAGTTTTTCCAAAACAGAATTTTTCTTCATAAAAACTGCTACGGGTTTGAGCAATTTCGCCTGAAAATCCGACCGATTCAATTATTTTCTTCGAAACAAACACATACTCATTCTTAAACCCTCAAATCTCCAAAAATAAAAAAACTTACAAAATCAACCAAAAGCGGTAAAACAAGCATACTCCGTCACGGCCTAACATTAGCCGACACAACTATGCAATCTATTCTGACTTTCGTCTGTAAAAACATTGATTCCTCACAAAAATCTCAATTTCAACATAGAACTCAAGCTATGGAAAACAAGAAAACATCCAAGCAAACACATACATAGTAATATACATTGATGAGATGATAAGATTTCACACCCTTACCCGATTAAGTCGATTCCTAGAAGTTGTTTTGAAGATTTCCAAGCTTTTCCTCTTTTTCTTCTCTTTTCTCTTCTTCCTCTTTCTTTCTCTCTTTTTTCTCTCTATTTCTCTTTTCTTTCTATTTCTCTCCTATTTCTTCTTCTTATCTCTTTTTCTTTTCTTTTTTACACATATTCAATTAATTCATTTTCTCACATAATTCTATTTTCACTAAATTTCTAACTTATCATTAACCGAGAAATGTCCAAAATACCCTCCATTCTAATTTCCCCGAAAACTCTCAAAAATGGTAAAATATCATAACATATCAACATATCATATTAACACACCAATTTCACAAATAAAATAATTATCACTCAATTTAAATAAAAGACTCAACAAAATGGAAATAATTGAAATCAGGGCGTTACAACTCTCACCTACTTTAGAAATTTTTGTCCTCGAAAATATTACCTGATTCAGACAACTCCGGATCCGACTCTCGCATCCCACTCTCTAGTCCCCAAGTCATATTGCCTTCCGAAGCGCCTCCCCACACTACTTTCACAAGCGCAATATCCTTGCCTCTTAGCTTCTTAACTTCACGGTCCAAAATCCTAATCGGTAAAGCTTCAACCGTAAGGTTATCTCTCAATTCAACCTCGTCCATAGGAATAACATGTGATGGATCCGAAACATACTTCCGAAGTTGCGAAATATGGAATATATCATGAAAATTCGAAAGATTCGGAGGCAACGCCACACGGTAAGCCACAACACCAACTCGTGCAGTAATTTGATACGGACCAATAAAACGAGAAGTCAACTTCTTCGACTTCAAAGCACGACCCACACCCGTAACCGGTGTAACTCTAAAAAACACATGGTCGCCTTCTTGAAACTCAAGATCTTTCCTTCTCTTGTCATGATATCTCTTTTGTCTACTTTGAGAAGCTTTCATCTTCTCCTGAATAAACTTCACTTTCTCCATCGTTTGTTGTACCATCCCCGGTCCAACTATCGTCTTCTCACCGGTTTCATGCCAACACAAAGGTGTTCGACATCTCCGACCATACAAAACCTCAAATGGTGCCATACTTATACTTGAATGTAAATTGTTATTGTACGTGAACTCAATCAACGCCAAATAACTATCCCAATCACCACCTTGCTCGAGCACACAAGCATACAATAAATCCTCCAACGATTGAATTGTCCTCTCGGTTTGACCATCCGTTTGCGGATGATAAGCCGAACTCAATCTTAGCTTAGAACCCAAAGCCTTTTGTAAACTCTCCCAAAACCTCGATGTAAATCTAGTATCTCTATCTGATACAATACTCATAGTAACTCCATGTAACTTCACAACCACAAGAACATAAATCTCGGCTAACTTCTCCAAAGGATAACTAATATCAATTGGAATGAAGTGAGCAAATTTAGTAAGCCTATCAACGATTACCCAAATAGCATTATGACCTCTTTACGTATTCGACAATCTCGTAACAAAATCCATTGATATACTATCCCATTTCCACTCCGGAATGTCCAACGGTTGCATCAATCCACTAGGCTTTTGATGTTCCACCTTAGACTTTTGACAAGTTAAGCATGCATACACAAATTGAGCTACATCCCTCTTTAATCCGGACCACCAAAAGATTTTCTTCAAATCTTGATACATTTTATTCACTCTCGGATGAATTCTTAAGTTACTTCGGTTTCCTTCTTCCAATATCATTTTTTTCAACTCCGCATCATCGGGGATACAAATACGACCACAAAATCTCAAAACTCCAAAATTATCAACCTTTAAATCCTCATTCTCATTCATCATCAAATCAACGAACTTCAAATCCAACTTTTGCTTTTCACATACGGTTGCAAGAAAATCATTTGTAACATGTAGCATACCAAGTCTCACACTTCTCGGTGTCATTTCACAAACTAAACTCAAGTCTCTAAAATTCTCCAAAAGTTCCCATTCTCTCATCATCAATGCGGACATATGTAACAACTTCCGACTCAAAGCATCGACCATCATGTTTGCCTTACCCGGATGGTAATTCAAACCAAAATCATAATCCTTCAAAAGCTTTAACCACCTTCTTTGTCTCATGTTCAATTCTTTTTTATCAAATAAATATTTCAAGCTCTTGTGATCACTAAAAACTTCAAATCTTGCACCATAAAGATAATGCCTCCAAATTTTCAAAACAAACACCACAACCGCTAACTTCAAGTCATGTGTAGGATAATTCTTTTCATGCACTCTCAATTGTCTTGAAGCATATTCCACAACTTTTCCATCTTGCATCAAAATACCACCTAAACCAGTCAATGAAGCATCACAATAAACCATAAATGGTTCCGTCGGATTTGGAAAAATCAAGATCGGAGTCTCTGTCAACCTTCTTTTTAGCTCAATGAAACTCTTTTCACAATGAATATCCCAAATGAAAGCTTTTCCTTTACAAGTCAATTGCATTAACGGAAGTGACAACTTCAAAAATCCCTCAATAAACCTCCGATAATAACCCGCCAAGCCTAAAAAGCTTAGAATCTCCGTAACCGATCTAGGAGCCTCCCATTGCATCACCGCATCAATCTTGGATGGATCAACACTAATACCACTACCGAAAATAACATGTCCAAGAAAACTTACTTCTGACAACCAAAATTCACATTTCGACAACTTAGCATACAATTGTTTCTCTTTCAAAATTTGTAACACAATCCTCAAATGCTCTTCATGCTCCTCTTGAGACTTAGAGTAAATCAAAATATCGTCGATGAACACAACCACAAAATGATCTAATTTTTCATGGAAAATACGATTCATGTATTCCATAAACACACCCGGCGCATTAGAAACCCCAAATGGCATCACAGAATATTCGTAATGGTCATTTCGTGTCCTAAAGGCCGTCTTTTGAATATCCTCTCATTTCACACGAATCTGGTGATATCCCGATCTCAAATCAATCTTGCTAAAAACACGCGCACCAACCAATTGGTCCATCAAATCATCGATCCTTGGAAGCAAATACTTGTTCTTAATTGTCACCTAGTTCAATTGTCGATAATCAATGCATAACCTCTCATCCTTCTTCTTTACCAACAATACTGGAGCACCCCAAGTAGAAACACTTGGCCTTATAAATCTCTTGTCCAACAAGTCATTCAATTGCTTCTTCAATTCTACCAACTCCTATGCCATACGATACAATGCCATCGAAACCGGTCTAGTACCTGGAACTAGATCAATAGAAAACTCAACTTCTCTTTCCGGTGGTACATCCGTAATATCCTCCGGAAACACTTCTGGAAAATCACACACCATTGGGAACACATCGAGCTTAACTTTACTCTCCACCGACAATGACACAAACAAATCAAACAATTGAGCTTCGTCCACTAAAAGTTTATTTAACTCTTTAGTGGATAGGAAACTCTCATCTTCATCATCTTCCAAAGAAGGAAACCTCACTAACTTGTGATAGCAATCTATATGAACTCAATTAAATTGCAACAAGTCATACCCAAGATTACGTCCAATCCCTCCAACGACAAACACACCAAATCCATAATGAAGTCTTTACCATACATGGTCAAAGGACAACTTACACACACCAAAGACGTAGTTACCGACCCCGAAGCAGGAGTCTCAATAACCATCTCACCATCCCAAGAAGTCATAAACAAATTCAAACGCTTAGTGCACTCATGAGAAATGAATGAATGAGTCGCTCCCGTATCAATAATAGCAACTAAAGGCATACTATTAATAAATTATATACCTTTAATCAAACGGTCTGTACTAGTAGTGTCCGTCCCTGCTAACGCAAACACCTTTCCGCCTGCTTGAGCTTGTTTCGGCTTAGTACACTTAGTACTAATGTGACCCACTTCTCCAAAATTATAGAACTTCACTACATTCCTTCTATAATCAGTAGTAGCATTCCCAAGGCCTCCACAGTTAGAACATTTCACTACGGTCTTCCCACACTCAAATGATTTATGACCCATTTCACCACACTTGTAACACTTAACGGAACTGGAACCTCCTCCTCCAGATCTCTTATCAAAAGTTCCCCTATGCTTTCCCTTATCAATAGGTGTCACATAAGGTCCACTTCTAGCTTGTTGCTTTTCCTTCCTTTCATTCAAACTTTTGTAATGTGTAGAATGAGCCTTGTTATCTTCCTCGAAGATTCTACAACATTATGTGAAATCCGTAAACCTTCTTATCCTTTAATATCCCACAACTTGCTTAATCTCGGGATGAAACCCATTCTCATATTTAATACACTTTGAGAACTCAGCAGTAATTACAGCATAATGAGGATGGAATTGAACCAACTCCACAAACTTAGCAGTATAGTCCACCGCTGACATACTACCTTGTTTCAGTTCAGGGAACTCCATCTCCTTCTTCCCTTTCACACTTTCAGGGTAATACTTCCTCAAGAACTCGGTACGAAATAAATCCCAAGTTATCTATTCATCATCCACCTCAAGAGCTTGACGCATACCGACCCACCAATCGTCGACTTCTTCCTTCAGCATGTGAGACCCAAGCCTCACCTTATTCTCCTCCGCACAGCCCATGACTTTGAAGATCCTTTCAATCTATTTCAACCAAATTTGAGCATCATCGGGATCAAATCTTCCTTTGAAGACTGGTGGTTGATTCTTCATGAACTCGTCATTAGCATTCACGTTAGGTGCACCTTGCACCGCCCTAGCCATTGCTTCTAAAGCAACAGTCATCGCATTGTTGTTTCTACCAGCCATATTCTGATCATTCCAAAAAATAACAACAAGGTTAAATAACAGTTCAACCATCACAACAACAAGATAAACACAACTGACTCAACATTGGCTCTGATACCACTTAATGTAACACCCCATTTCTATACCCCCAAATAATCACATAATCATTTAGGCACATATTAAAAATTTCGTCAGAGTATAATTATAAACATAGTATAAAAGAGGTATGTCACATTATACATGAATTTAAAACATTCAACACCTGCTCAACAATTGATATGCAACAGTGGGGTAACTTTGCAATAGAGGAACTTAGTCCTTACACCCACATCTCAATATTTAGAATAAAAGCGGATAATCTAAACATTGAATAACATCAAACACACACACACACACACACACACACATATATATATATATATATATATTTATATATATATATATATATATATATATATATATATATATATATATATATATATCATCGAGTATGATCCACCAACATAATACATGTTTACATAAACATTCATCAATAAGATACATGTATAAATGTATCACAAAAGAATCATAATCATCTTAGCTACCCGGTGTTACATATCAGAGCCGACCGACCAAAAGAATGAAGACACGCTTCACAAAAAGACCACCAACATACCTACTCTGCAATGCCTCATAGAGCATCATAAAACAACAGAAGGGTTAGAAATATTATCAAAATAACAATGCATATAATTATATATCTTAGCATAAAAATACACATATACTACATTCTCACCACAATTCATCGCCACTCACTCATATACATCACAATGTATATATATATATATATATATATATATATATATATATATATATATATATATATATATATATATATATATATACACACACACACACACACACACACAAAATTAAGCATATTCATCATGCATACCTTCCCCATTCTTATCATTTTACATAAACATACATATTCATGTTTATTCATCAATGCACAATTACAAAGATGATAAATACAAATTACAGAGACCGACTCACGACTATATGCAAATGCAATGCGGTACTGACTCAATCATCTCAAGTTCACTCAAGAACTTATTGGAACCATCGCTCATTACCAATGTAACTCTCCGTCGGGCCTACGATGTTCACCCATTGCTCACACCTCACATAGGCACACAATGTTTATGGATTGCTCACACCTCACATAGGCACACAATCCGATTTCACACACCTCACCTAGGCACACAATCGTTTGTAATCATCGCTCACATCTCACATAGGCACACGATGTTACAACGGATTCTCATTAGAATCACACAACACAAGAATGTTGTCGCTCCCACCAAATGACACATGGCCAGAAGGGGTACAGACGCGAACGGTCGGCGAAGGAGAGAACACAAGGGTGAACTGAAAAGAGTCGCCAGCTAGGCATTTTTATCCCAAAGGAAAGGTAATGCTGCATAAACCTAAGAAAAGATGGATAAGACGGTCGCGAACCAGAGAAACTGAGAAAGGGGGTTGGTTACAACCTGGGAAGGTATTAGCACCCAGATTGTCCGTCGTACTAGACGGGATCCACGCTTGAAAGTTTGTGTTCAAAGGGGTAGTGTCAGTGCTATTTTGTGTACAAAAGCTAGAAAAGAATGCAAGTGTTAGTGTGAAGTGAAATAAAAAAGTGTCAGTGTAAGGAAAGAATGTGAAGCTCAAGAATATGAGGCTTAAAGAATAATGCTGGAAGAGGGGGAATATACAGAGACTTTTGTTCGATAACTGTTAAGTTATGCCTACGTATCCTCTCGTGCAATGAGGAAGTCAGAACACCGTAGTTCGACTCAAAGAGACTGAAAGATAAATTGACTAATGAACTGCTTACTTGTCTATGCTCAAGTGTATGACCTGTCTGGCTCAGGTGCTAACAGTCTTGCATTAGACGGAAGAAACAAGTTCTCGTTTGTGAGTGAAGAGGATGAGAAAAGAATCCCAGAGGAGACGGTTATTGTTTGTTTTTGTGTTTTTAATCTTTTATTGCTTTTTTGAATTTGTCATAAGAAAATGAGCTTAAGTCTAAACCAAGGGTTTAGTAAACTCATCACATCCTCCCTCTGATTAGGGGTAATGAGAATACCTTAAGTGTGAAGTAAGCACCTCATACTTAATCACCATGATGCAGGATTAAGATCATTAACCTACTTGTATTTATTTAGATGTTTTTGAAGTTTTTTTTTGGTGTTAAGTAATGAGTTTAAGCCATAATCAGATATTTAATGGACCCATTACACCATCTTAATAGAAGGATAATAGATGAGAACATTTAAGCAGAGGAAGGCTCCTCAACTTAATCCATGATTAGGGATTAACCTCATGACATAACAAGGCCTTTATTTAAGTGGATTTTAGTTAATGATAAGGTTAAGAAATGGATTTTATGGTTTATAAGACAACTTGATGGGGACTTGTCCATTAATACTAGAGTTAGTCCTTCTTAACCAATTAAGGAAGAATTAGAACCCTAATGCAAGGCCCAAGTTACAAGCTTGGTGTCTTAGTGATTATTAGATGAATTGATTAAAGTATTCAAACACATTAAGGGCTTAACACTTAGGATTAAAGTTATACACTCCATCCTAATAGAAGGATGCAGGCATAAGCTTAATCACAAAGCCTTAAAACCTTTAAGGTTTAGTCCTTGATTAAGAGATGAGAAGAGAGGACACAAAGATGACACAAAGGTAAAACTAATGGGGGACTAATCAAACCCTAATTGTTAACATGCTTGGGTATTCCTAGGGTTTATGAAGCTTGCAAGAAATCTTCAAGAAGAGCCACCAAGGAAGAAGGAAGATAAAAGGAGGAGAAGCAGAAAGAAGCAAGACAACTTACTTCACTTAAGAAGATAAGTTGCTTGGAGAAAGAAAGTGAGGAGGGAACATGAATGAGCCAGCTCACTCTAATTCACAAGGATAAAATGCAGCAATGAATGCATAAAGGAGATGAGAAGAGATTATGAGAAGTGAAGGCAAATTCACTTCCCAAACACTTACCACCTGAAAAGTTAGAAAAAGGAAATGAAATGAAATGAAAATGAGATGAAATGCAAAGATGAAAGCCAAAGTCAGAAGCATATTCATGATGCAAATGATGTTATGAGATGGTATGAAAGCATGCCAAGTGATATGAATGTTCATACAAGAGATGAGAATGCAAATGAGACATGTAAGAAGCATGAAAGTTCATGAATGCATATGACATGAAATGAAAGCAAAAGCATGGCAAATGGATGATGCAATGATCAAAAATGATTTCAATATGTCCTAAAATGTCTTATATGTCATGTGGATGCACAAAATGTCATAGCAAGTTCATGTATGCAAGCTTATGCAAGAGGGATGCAAATGAAGATGCAAATTAGGGTTTATGTACAACATGAGATGCAAAATTCAAAATCAGAAGCAAATGGAAAGATAAAAAATTGAAAATGGGATCAAATGGACCCTAAACCTATACAAGTTCACTGCCCAAAGGGGAAGGTCAGAAGCTAAACCCTAAAGGACTTATGATTTTCCTAAGTTTCTAAGGTTTTAAGGATGATCCTAAAGGGAAAATGCCAAACAAATTGAAAATGCATCATAAAAATGAAACAAAATTTTTTTTGGATGCTTGAAAGTATTCTTAACACAATGCAAAAAGAACCATTCACAAACTCAACTTGGATCAAAAGTTAGGAATTTTTGAAGTTAGGGTTAAAAATATTCAAATTAAAGAATCCTAATTCAAATGAAAATTGTCAAAGTGTGATCAAAACCAAAAAGAA
Source organism: Lathyrus aphaca (assembly GCA_963966055.1). NCBI lineage: Eukaryota > Viridiplantae > Streptophyta > Magnoliopsida > Fabales > Fabaceae > Lathyrus > Lathyrus aphaca. Next base: position 216,550,925 of record OZ014520.1, on the reverse strand, counting down.
ATTTGTTTTGTGAGTTTGTAAATGTTTGTAAATGTTTGAAAATGATCTCTGAATTTTTTTTGGACTTTTTAAATACCTAAATGTATTTTTAATTAATTAATTCTCATTAACTAATTAAAAATAACCATTTAAATGATTTAAAAATATTTTTTAATGCAAAAAATAAAAATAAAAATATTTTTGGTTTCTGAAAATTAATAAAAGCTTGAATAAAAAATTTCAGAATTTTTTGATGTGTTTTACTATTTTTTATAAAATGTACAAATTAAAATAAAGAAAATGAAATAAAAAAATAATAAAAGGGAAAGTATGTTGGATGGAAGGCTCAGATTGATTCTGGGTTTAAAACGTTTGACTGGGCGTGCATCTGGACGGCCCAGGTTCAAACCTGACAAATCTCAATTAATTAAATTTTAAATCCATAATTAAAACTAAACACAAAATCCAGACCACACAATCACGCGCGGGAAGCTCAATCTAACGGCCCAAATTCAAATAAAGCCCTAACCCTAATTAATTAACCTAATCACTTTCAGGTGGCCGGAAATGACCTCCGGTCATCTTCTCCGGCCACCCCTCCCCTGAAAATTTCCCAAAATGCTCCCTAGGTCATTTCTGGAGCTCTAAAGCTCCAAATTACTTCCTCTCACCTCCCTAAGCTCATCCCTAACCTCAAACTCCATTTCTTTTCACTCACAAACAAGATTCGAAACAAAGTAAAAAAATTGCAGAAATTTCAGACAAGCCATACATCCTCAATTCTAAACTATTTTCAATAATTCAAAGTTCATCATGCTCAGGGGATCACACTTAACCATTTAAGAACTTAAAATAAAGCTTCTGGAAAAATGAATTCGCATGGCTACCTGAGGTGAAGCTTTCAACCCTGGAGCTTTTTGGCTGCTTCTTTGGTCCAAGATGCCTTTAATGAACTTCCTGAGGAGTTTGCAATGCTTGGATGGGATTTTTTATGGCTGGTTTGTGAGATTGATGCAGTTCAGTTCAAAGGGGGAGAGAAATTGTGTTTTTGATATGGGGGGTTTCAGGGCAAGGTGATGGTTGGGAAATGATCAGAGGTTGATGGTGAGTTGTTCTATGGAGTTTGTTTGAAGGTTTATAGCTTGTGTGCTGAGTTTCGAAGAAAAATGCATAAGAGGGAGTTTTGGTGTATGCTGAGTTGTGGGAGGATTCAGCCTTGCTTGTTGTATGAAATGGCTTGCTTTTGGTCCATGTATCAATCCTTGATAGGTCAGAGAGTTGTTGGTGGCCTATGCTGATTGGTATGGTTCATTTTGCAAAAAGTCAAGGTTAGGTGTCCTTTGAGGTATGGACAAATTCAGGCCAAGGACAAAGGCATGTCCTGCACATCTTGATTCATGGGCAACCATGGAATTCAGATTGAGGCCAATTAGCAAGTGGATTGAAGCTTGTGGGTGGTTTTGCAAATTTCATGAAGTTTGGCCCTTTCTTGATTTCTTCATGCACAAGTCATGAAACATGGAGATTCTTGGCACAAATCTGACTTTTAGGCATTGCATTATGATGTTATGAAGATTAGAAGTCACTTTGAGGTCACAAATTGACTTGGCATGAGGTTTTGCAAAAATCCCTCTTTGACATGAAACTTGAAATTATGTGATTTTTGCCAACTTTGAAAAACCATAACTTGAGTTCCAAAATGAATTAGATCTTGTTCTTTTACTTTTTGAAAAGGGAATGATCCAATATACAACTTTCATGACCAAGAATTTTTCATTTGAAGCATTTTTGGTTGAGAAAGAGGAGGTTGAAAAACTTTCCCAAAATGGAAAGTTTACATTACAAGTCATTTCCATATTTGGCAACTTTTGGTTTAGCCCACTTTTCTTCAAATTTGTGAACTTCCAAGCACTTCAATGATCAAATAAAGACCATATAACCTCATTTTGATGAAAAATCCACTTTGGGTCCATGTTGGGGGGCCTCAGATGCCCTGATTTGGCTCTGACTTGCCCAAGAAGTTACTCAATGATCAGATGACTTCCACAATGAATTTTCTTCATCAAACTTGGTACACATGATCCTTATAACATATTGAGACTATTAGAAACAAGAATGACCAAAATATTTGGAGTTATGGCCTCTGAAACCAAAACCCTAATTTCAGGTCATCTGTGTAGTTAAACCCTAGCTCAGCTTCCACGCTTTGCAAGTTCTTGTGATTTTCTGACTTCCTTGATCTTTGGAGGATAAAATATGATGATTGAACATACATGGACCTTCTTGAAATGATTGATGGCCTTTGGAGTGGCTCAGAAGGATCTTGGATTGCTCAGATCACAAACCCTAGATGCAGATGAACTTGAACTAATGCAGTGAAGCAAAAAATGCAACATGATATGATATGATTGAACTTAGGCAAATGAAAAGATCACAAGCCATGGTGTGAACTTAGTGAGGGAAAATTTGGGGTGTTTACAGCTGCCCCTATTCAAACATGAGTTAGCTCTGCAGGATGTAAGCGCCCGGCTTAACAGACAAACAAGATAACTTGTGGTTGAATACCAAAGACAGTCCAAAATTTGCACTCACTGGGTGAAGAAGAAAAGGGATATATATTGTAAAAGGAAATAAAGTATGATTATAAAGTGCGGGCGATGGAGGACGACCATCGAGCAGAGGACGACTGCTGGGGATAAGGCAATGACGGGGACGACCGACACGCTGGGGAAATAAAGAGATCCTGATGGGGACGACCATCAAGCAAAGTAAAAAAGTTCTCTGGGGATTGAAGTGAAGGTAATGATGGGGACGACCATCAGGTTTGGAAAGTAAGGTAAACAACGACGGGGACGGCCATCGGTTTAAACTGATGAAGGACGATCATCATGGAAAGGAAAAGGGACCACGACGGGGACGACCATCGGGTTAAAGAATAAATGAAATAATGATGAGGCACAGTCATCAAAGGTGAAGGACGATCACCTAGCAGGGGACGGTTGCTCTTTATCACGACATAGGACGAATGCCGGATAGAAAAAGTCGACAATGGGGACGGTCATCAGATAAGCATGATGAAGGACGATCATCAAGAGGTGAAGGACGATCACCTAGCAGGGTACGGATGCTCTCGGGGTTTATCGTGACATAGGACGAATGTCAGATAACAAGATCAACGATGGGGACGGACATCGGATAAAATGATGAAGGCCGATCATCCAAAGGTGAAGGACGATCACCTAGCAGGGTACGACTACTAAAATATCATGACATAGGACGAATGCCGGATAGGAAAGGGTTCCAATAATGGAGACTCCATTGAGGGAATGATGAGGGACAGTCATCAAAAGGTGAAGGACGATCACCTGGCAGGGTACGGCTGCCAAAAATATCATGACATAGGACACATGTCAGCTAGAAGAAGAGTAATTCACTGGGGATTCGCTGGGGAATAGTAAACACGGACAAGTGTTTACATCCAAGAAATAAAAGGTATAAACGTTTGACATTATGTATAGATTAAAGATGCGGACGAGCATCCTTAAGACTATGACACGGACAAGTATCGGTAGAAACAAACGTTGAAGCATGTTCAGAGATGATGATACAGACGAGTATCAACTGGTTAACAAAGAACACAGACGAGTGTTGAATCTGAGGAGAGATAAGTGGTGTATACAATATACAGACGAGTATCTGTATGAGTGAAAAATAAGCATGAGTGAGACACAGATGAGTGTTCAACTTGCTGGGGAGAGTATGACACGGACGAGTATCATAAGAGAAAGTGTATAAGTTATGAACTTATGAGTGTAAAGAGATATTCTGACGATCTGTGGGGATAGGATTACACGGATGGGTGTCGAAAGATAGTGTATTATAAATAATCTTTTGATTTATAGTAAGTGTTTAGGCAACCATGCTGGGGGATGGTGACACGGACGAATGTCCAAAGAGTATATATAGATGTATCTGTTTGTGGTTTATATCTGCAGGGAAATGATGTGACATGGACGAGTGTCGGGTGAGTATATATTAGTATGTATTTGTGAGTGCAAAGGGGACGCTTTGGCTTTCTGCTGTGATTGTGAGTCTTTATATATTGTTGATGGAAAATTGGTATATACAGGTATTTGATTCAAAACATGACTGGTGATCATGCAATATGTTTGATTTTTGCCGTAATGCTCTGTATTAGACGGAATGCTACGCTCTGAGGGGAAATATGATGCGAATGCTATGATTATGCAAAAGACACCGATCTAGGATCCGGATCCCGTTGCCGTGAAGATCTCCGATTGATCTGTCTTGAAGTGATATCCCAGCTGGGAGTGAGATCATTGGTAGATCTGATACAGATGATTCTTCTTGGGGAAACAGGTCACTGATAGACCTATCTTAGTGACGAGGAGCCCAACTGGGGTCTGTGGAAGCTTTCGTCACTTTGTTATGAGATCTTCAGACATTGCTTTTCTGGATAGAGGCTGAAACTCTGTGGGGAGATGGTTCCCTGTCTAGCACTAGGCTGAGGAGGAACGATTATTGAACGATCTTCCTAGAGATTTCTATGGGGATCTTGCTGAGGATGATGATATCTGAAAACTCGGCTGGGGAGAGCGGGCACCTTCTGATGCTGCTCTGAAAAAAGTACTGGAGAAGTGATGCCTGGTAACTTTGATGGGGAAAAAGCATCTCTGATGTTTTTCGGAAGATGTGCTGAGGAAATAATGATTTGGCAGCTTGCTGGGGAGAAGCTTTCATGCCCCATGTTGCGCTTTGAATACCTACAATCCTGTTATGACAAAGAAACGTACAAGTACCCCGAGGTATCCCCTACTGGATTCCATTATAGGAGTTTAGACACTCCCGGGAGCAAATATATTTCCTGTAAGCATGTAATTTTTAGAAAAAACGCATCTGTATTTATGTAATCAATATATTAAGGATATCGGAAATTTTTTGCAAATGAAGTGAGATGGAACATGACTGAAATTCTGATTTTATTAATTTGGGGTGCCCTGAATTGGAAAGTACAGTCAAAGAAACAGATACCCTGAAATGAGAAGATTTTTACAAATTGAGAAACAAAAAGGTGCTGGCAATGTTGATGACGCTTCAGTGTGCTTTCCTTTTGCTATGACTCGTATGACGTTGATGTTCTTCTCATCTTGCTTTCTGAAGAAGGCTGATTCTGACTGACGTTTGAACCTTTTGAAGTTTACCAAGTTGTAAGTGATACAGACGAATTTAGAATGCAGTTGTTCGCTTATTCCCTTATTTTGCATGGACCGCCCTTTCGGGTTTTCAATCCACCGGGATACCCATTTTTGCCTGAGCTGTCCAATGCGGCTTTTCAACTCAACGGGTGTATATTTTTTTATTTATTTTCCCTTATTTTTGCCCGAGTCTTTTATTTTGTTTTTGACTCGCCGGGATGCCCTATTTTTGCCTGGACTTACATTCTGTTTTTATGTCCAGCGGGTCATTTTATGCGAATTATTTTTTAACTGCATCTGAATTCACAGGGGACAGGAAATCCTCACCATCCATAGTACTGAGCATTAGTGCTCCACCAGAGAAGACTTTCTTCACAAGATCTCCTACTTGGTATTCCCGAAGCCTCACTTTTTGATTGAAGGCTTTCTTCATTCTTTTCTGATATAACTTCCCATGACAGATTGCAACTAATCTTTTTTCTTCGATCAGATTCAGTTGTTCGTATCGGGATCGGACCCATTCTGCTTCATTCAATTTGACATCCATCAGTACCCGTAAAGAGTGTAATTCAACTTCAACAGGTAGGACTGCCTCCATACCATACACAAGCTGATACGGTGTTGCCCCAGTGGATGTTCTGATTGAGGTACGGTACCCATGCAAGGCAAATGGTAGCATCTCATGCCAGTCTTTGTAGGTGACCACCATCTTTTGCACAATCTTTTTGATATTCTTGTTAGCTGCCTCAACAACGCCATTCATCTTTGGCCTGTAAGGAGAAGAGTTGTGATGTTGGATCTTGAAGTCCCGACACAGTTCTGCCATCATTTTGTTGTTCAAATTGGAACCATTATCAGTAATGATTTGCTCGGGCACTCCATACAGACAGATGATGTCTCTTTTCAAGAATCGGGCTACCACTTGCTTGGTGACATTTGCATACGAAGTTGCTTCAACCCACTTGGTAAAATAGTCAATGGCTACCAGGATAAATCTGTGGCCATTTGAAGCAGTCGGTTCAATCTTCCCAATCATATCGATGCCCCACATGGCAAAGGGCCAAGGTGAAGACATCACATTCAAAGGATTCGGAGGCACATGCACTTTGTCTGCATAAATCTGGCATTTGTGGCACTTTCTAGCATAAGCACAACAGTCTGTATCCATTGTGATCCAGTAGTAACCCGACCTCAACAACTTCTTAGCCATTGCATGTCCTCCAGCATGGGTACCGAAAGATCCTTCATGCACCTCGTGCATCAACAAGTCTGCTTCTGCCTTATCAACGCATCTGAGAAGTACCATATCAAAGTTTCTCTTGTACAAGGAACCATCAGCATTCAAGAAGAAACTACCAGCTAGCCTTCTTAATGTCTTCTTGTCATTGGATGATGTCCTAGGTGGGTATGTTTGATCCTCCAAGAAGCATTTGATGTCATAGAACCAAGGCTTATCATCTTTAGCAAGGTCTGCTGAGAATACATATGCTGGTTTGTCAAGCCTGGACACTGAAATCCGAGGCACAAAGTTGGCAGCTTGAACTTTGATCATGGATGAAATGGTAGCCAGTGCATCTGCAAACTGATTTTCATCTCGAGGGATATACTCAAGCATGACTGTTGTGAAGAATGTGAGTAATCTCCTTGTATAATCCCGGTAAGGTATCAGATGCTCCTGGTGAGTATACCATTTGCCATTGGTTTGATTGATTACCAGAGCTGAATCTCCGAATACAGTTAAAGTCTTGATTCTGAGGTCAATGGATTCCTCAAGACCCATAATACAAGCTTCATATTCAACTTCGTTGTTAATGCAGTTAAAAGTGAGTTTTGCCGAGAAAGGCATGTGAACTCCCTTATGTGTAATGAGTACTACACCAACACCACGACCATTCATATTAACAGCCCCATCAAACATCATAGTCCATTCTTCCTCTGGGTCAGGCCCTTCAGTGTGAATAGGCTCTTCATGATCTTTTGCTTTTATGAACATAATGTCTTCATCAGGGAAGTCAAATCTCATAGGCTGGTAATCATCAATGGGTTGCTCAGCAAGATAATCAGATAATACACTGCCTTTGATGGCTTTTTGAGATGTGTACTGAATGTCATATTCTGTGAGAATCAATTGCCATCTTGCAACCCGTCCGGTAAGTGCTGGCTTCTCAAATATATACTTGACTGGGTCCATCTTTGAGATCAATAAGGTAGTGTGGGTCAACATATACTGCCTTAGTCGGCGAGAAGCCCACGCTAAAGCACAACAAGTTTTCTCGAGCAGTGAATAACGTTGTTCACAGTCGGTAAACTTTTTGATTAGGTAGTAAATTGCATACTCTTTTCGACCAGACTCGTCATGCTGGCCCAGCACACATGCCATTGACTCTTCTAATACTGTCAAGTACATGATTAGAGGTCTTCCTTCCACTGGAGGCATGAGGATTGGGGGTTCTTGTAAGTATTCCTTGATTTTGTCAAAAGCCCTCTGGCAGTCTTCATTCTACCTGACCGTTTGTTCTTTTCTTAGCAACTTGAACAAGGGCTCATAGGTTGCAGTAAGATGAGATATGAACCTTGATATGTAGTTCAATCTACCTAAGAACCCCCGAACTTCTTTTTCAGTCTTCGGTGCAGGCATTTCTTGAATGGCTTTAACTTTGTCAGGGTCAACTTCAATCCCTTTCTCACTTACAATAAATCCCAGCAGCTTACCGGATCGCACCCAAATGTGCATTTGTTGGGGTTTAGCTTCAGTTGGTACTTCCTCAGATGCTTGAATAGCTTCAACAGATTCACCAGGTGGTCTTCTTTTGCGAGGGACTTGGCAATCATGTCATCCACATAACATTCAATTTCTTTGTGGATCATGTCATGGAATAATGTTACCATAACCCGTTGATAAGTGGCACCAGCATTCTTCAGTCCGAATGGCATTACCTTATAACAGAATGTGCCCCAGGGTGTGATGAAAGTTGTCTTCTCCATGTCTTCAGGTGACATCTTGATCTGATTATACCCTGAAAATCCATCCATGAAGGAGAACACCGAGAACTGAGCCGTATTGTCAACCAATACATCAATGTGAGGTAATGGGAAGTCATCTTTCGGGCTGGCTCTATTCAGATCCCGGTAATCCACACACATCCGTACTTTACCATCCTTCTTAGGCAAAGGTACAATGTTAGCAACCCACAGCGGGTAACTAGTTACAGCAAGGAAATCGACATCCCACTGTTTTTGTACTTCTTCCTTTATCTTCATGGCCATATCCAGACGAGTACGGCGCAACTTCTGTTTTACTAGAGGACAATCTTCTTTTAGAGACAACTTGTGCATAACAATGTCGGTATCCAGACCTGGCATATCCTGATAAGACCAAGCAAAAACATCCACATACTCCCGAAGCATGTCAATAAGTTGCTCTTTTACTGAATCTTGCAGATGGGCCCCGATTTTCACTTCTTTCAAATCTTCTTATGTACCAAGATTAACTGTCTCAACTTCCTCCTGATGAGGAGTAATAACCTTCTCCTCTTGTCTCAACAACCTGGCTAGTTCTTCAGGTAGCTCATAATCTTCTTCAACCCTTTCATCGGCTTGATTAATCGGATTGTCAAAGTCATACGAAGTCATAGCAGTGTCGTTGTCGGTGCAGTCTGGAGGGCACTCTCTGCAAGGGTTAGATTTGTTCATTTTAGTGATCGGTTTTATCTTGTTTAGAAAAAAGTGAAAAAATGAAGTTATTATTTTGAAAAACATTGCCATTTTATTTTTGTACAAAAAATAAAGAATGAAAAACAGTGAGCGGAAAAGAAAAAGACTCATTTGCAAAAGATGTCCTGATATTCATTAATTGATCGGTTGCACAAAATACAAGATGTCCCGATTACAAAATGAGCCCTGACATCTTAGGCAAGATGTAAGACTTGATGCATGCTTAAGAACAGGAAATAATAATTACTATGCAGGAGTAACCCTTATAATTTCCTGGGAAGACCAGTTTGAGACTTGGTTCCCCGGGATCCTTGGACGTATCCAGCTTTCCAGGTTGCGTTCGTCTTCTGACTCATCTTCCAAACTATTCACAACATCCGGGGTGAGCATTCCCCCGCTGACAAACTTGGGCTCCATTGCAGCCGCTGGTTGATCTTGTCGAGTTGGTCTGTAACCCAACTCGAATCGGTCTTCTTTCTTTTTAACTGGCAGCAGCTTGCCCCAGCCTTGGGCGGTACCCTCCTCAACAACCTTCCGGGCCTGTTGATATGATGTGATAGAAGTCCCAGACACAACAGATGCTTCATTAATATTAAGGGCTTCAAACCCTTGACTCATGGTCTCATGGATCTCCCCATCCATTTCTATGTACTTATACGTAGCCAGCTGGCTAACAAAGATGTCCTCCTCCCCACAGATGGTGATGATTTGGCCTTCCCACTCGAATTTTAACTTCTGGTGAAGGGTAGACGTAACAGCGCCAGCGGCGTGGATCCAGGGTCTACCCAACAGACAGCTGTAGGCCGGCTGTATGTCCATCATAAAGAAGGTAGTTTTGAAAGTCTGTGGGCCAATCAACACAGGCAGATCAATCTCTCCAAGCACTGATCGTTTAGAGCCATCAAATGCTCTCACCACCAAATTACTCGGACGCAATGCTAAGCCATCATACTCCAGCTTCACTAAGGCTTTCTTTGGTAGGACATTGAGTGACGACCCAGTGTCTACCAGTACATGAGACAGAACAGCACCCTTACATTCCAAGGTGATATGCAAAGCCTTGTTATGGTTGCGTCCCTCCGTTGTTAAGTCAGCATTGGTAAAGCCCATTCCATGACTGGTGTTGATATTTGCAACCACAGTTTCTAGCCGATTAACAGTAATCTCCTCCGGCACGTATGCTGCGTGCAGGACTTTCAACAATGCGTTCCTGTGAGCTTCGGAACACATCAACAGTGATAATATGGAGATTTTGGAGGGTGTTTGGTGAAGCTGGTCCACCACCTTGTAATCACTCCTTTTTATGATTCTCATGAACTCGTCTACATCTTGTTCAAAAGATGTCTTCTGAGTGTCTTTGGCAGTTGGTTCTTCAGATACCACACTCTTTCCTTTTGCCTTGGCAGCAGCTTCTACTTCAGCATTAGGTCTTTGTGTTTGTGAGGCAAAAAGGCGTCCGCTTCTGGTGAAGCCTCCACCTCCCCCAACATTATCAATTTATGGTGAAGAGGTTGATGAATCCAGGGTGATTTTCTCCCCGTTGCAGTAGAGATCAGAGCCATAATGCCAAGGTATGGCATTACTGCTTTCATAAGGAACAGGTCCGGGTACCGTAATGGTAACTGGGCTGATTGCTGCAGAGGAAGGTACTGTAATGGTGTGCGGATCATAGTAAATGGTGACCGGGGATCTGGCAGGAGGTGCCACAGTTTGTTGTTGGAAGTCATTATTATTGTGAATATTGGCTGGGTCATAGTAGATTGTGACCGTTGATACATCTTCGTTAATTTTTGCTGGCGTTATAGAAGATTCTGTTAATAAAATGGATGCTGATGTTGTAGAAGAAACAATTATTGAATTTTGACTTGTTGAAGTGATGGACCGAGTAATTGCTGGTGATGTTGATGAATCGGTAGGAATGATTGTTGATGTTGTAGGTGGATCCAGTGTTGCTGAAACAAAAGTTGTTGAAGGAGCTGTTGAAGTAATTTGTAAAATCCCATCTTAGATAAGGCCATTTATGCCAATCCTTATCTTATCACAACCATTACTATCTGTCTTACATAATTCACAACAGGCCCCACAGCCCGGGAACACTTGGCATCTTAAAAGTTGAACTTTGACTTCTGCTAGCGGTGTTTGAATCTGTGCAACATCATCAATCAATGTAAATGGTTGGTCCTCTTCAATATCATTAATCCTAGGCCCACTATGATCAGGCATAGGATTTCTGTTGACGTTCGGAGGAGGTGTGAAGTTGAGGGCTTTAGAATCAACCAAATCCTGAACCTTCATCTATAATGCTCTGCATTTCTCAGTATTGTGACCAGGTGCGTTGGAGTGAAAGGTACACCTGGCGTTGACATCATAATTATTTGGGAGATTGAGAGGATCTGGTGGTGCCAACGTCCTTAAATCAACCAGGTTGAGCTTCAGGAGTTGTGGCAATAAGGCAGCATAAGGCATAGGGATAGGGTCAATTACCCTATTTGCCTGAGATGGCCTCTGTTGAAAGGGACGCTGCTGTTGGTTGCTATTGTTGTTGTTGTAGGTTCTTTGTTGCGGGAAATGAGATGGTTGCTGATAGTGATGTTGTTGTTGTTGAAGATACAATGGTTGTTGTGGAACTGGAGCTGGGATGGTAACAACTGCTACTGGCCTGTGAGAATATTGGGGCCTGCCCCTGCCTGCATGGATGGCATTAGTTTCACCCGTCCTTCGGGGTCCTGCAAAGGGTTTTCTGGGGTTGCTGGAGGAACTTGCACCGTTGTCGGAGATTTTGCCCATCTTCAAAAGACTTTCAATTCTCTCACCAGCTATAACCACATCAGCAAAACTGGTAGAGGAGAAAGCAGCAAGTCTATCAATATAAGTCCCTTGCAATGTGTTCATAAACATGTCAGCCATCTCTCTTTCTGACATGGGTGGTTGGACAGCAGCAGCAAGCTGTCTCCATCTCTGAGAATAATCCCAGAAGCTCTCTCTAGAAGACTGAGACATGCCCATTAGAAGAGTTCTATTGGGAGCCATGTCCAGGTTGTACTGATATTGCCGGATGAAAGCCTCGGCCAGGTCCTTCCAACATCTTATGGTAGCTCTAGTCAAATGCTAATACCACTCTCTTGAAGCTCCAGTCAGACTCTCCTCAAAGTAGAACATCCATAACTTCTCATCCATGGTATAAGCCCTGAGCCTTCCCAAGAAAGATTGCAGATGAGTACGCGGACAGGAGGTATCATTATACTTTTCAAAGCACGGGGGTTTGAATTTGTGGGGAATCCTCACTCCATCTACTAGTCCCATATTCATCACGTCGAAGCCCAAAGAATTCTGAGATTCCAAGGATCTTAACTTCTCAGCAATTTCATCTAATCTTCTATCATATACCTCATCTCCAGCCCCTATAACAGTAAACTGTTCTTCACGGGGATCCTCCTGCAGGATTCTGCCCCCAACAGTATTACCTTGAACATTCCTCGGGATGTTAACTTCTGGATTTAGATGGGGTCCATATTCTGGTGGGTCAATACGAGGTTGCCCCCGTTCATTGTTGCTAGTTCCCCCTGTTCCAAGATGAGGCTCCTCAGGAGTTTGTCTTTCCACCAACTCTCTCAGTCTTTCTTGGCTCTGGGCTAAGCCAGTCATGACAGCCATGAATTGAGACATCTGGTTTCTCATTTCTACTCTCTCGTTTGCCATCTGATTTCTGACCTTATTTAGGTCCTGCTGTACTTGCTCCATTTGAATGCCGGGAAGGTTGTTACGAGTAGGGTACCGGTGTGTGTGGTTGACAGGGAACACTCGGCGGCGAGCAATGTTTCCTGAGATCACAACAAAGTTAGATAAAAAATAATAAACAAAACCTACAAAACAAAGAACAAGTTAGTATGCAATGCAGTATGCTTATTTGTTTTCCAAGGTATCCGGTTTGGTTCTTGGTTTTGACCTTTCCAGACCTTGAGGAAGATGCTTGATGTTGTTGAGAGAAAGCCCAAATGAAAACAAACTAAATATATTACAAATAATGAACAATACATAGTTTGTTTTACAATACATGCCCATGGAGGGTCAAAATACAACAAGAGGAAAAGTACATCAAAAGGAAAGAACAACAAGCAAAGAAGAATCAAACATCCAATCCAAACTCATCTTCCCTGACTTCCTTCAGGAGTGCCTCAGTCACTGGACCAGCTGGGTGCTCTGTAATGGTCCTAATGAGGAGGTTCCTGGTAGTAATGGCAGTAGTCAGCTTCCTATGCCTATCCTGGTCTTTGGATCTCTTCAACCCTGCTCTAAGCTTCAATTCTGAGATCTCCTTCTGAGCTGCCAACAAAGCTTCATGCTGCTTCTTCTCACTGGCTTCCAACTGTTCAATCTTGGCTTGAGTCTTCTGGTATTCTTGTGTACGGGCTTCAGTGATCCTGACCCACCTAGCCTGGATTTCTTGCAGATAGTGCTCAGCCCTAGCTTTCTGAATCTTGGCCTCCTTGCAGGCATTCTTCAATATCTGTTCCCTAGACCTTACTTTCCTTATGTAGTCTTCTATCTTTTCAATTTTGGCAAGGTGCTCAACCCTGAGCTTTTCCAATCTCTCAATGTCCAGGCGACCATCACTTCTTTCCCAAAGAGTCTTCTTCAAGGCTTGAGATAGCTGCTCATTCCTTTCCTTCAACTTTTCAAATTCCTCCAGGCTAACTGTTGCTGCAGGCTGTACTGTAGATGGTCCAGGTATGTCTTCCAAGGTGAAAGGCATTCTGGTAATCTGAGCTCTGGTACGGGACCAGTCTGAGTACTGAGCTGAAGCAACATTGTTACATCTTCCAAGAATAGCTATCCCATTTGTCTGGATGTTGTCCCAAGCCCAGGATGTTTGTCTGACAACAATTGAATTAGGTTGAACTTCACAATATAGGGTCTCAGCTAAATCCTGTCCTCTGGGAGGGTGAACTAAGGCATAGCCCAATTGTCTCTTAAACAGTATGGGGTTGTAGTTGATGCAACCCTTTACTCCTGTCAGAGGCACATTTGGGTATTGTCCACAGCTGGTGATAATGTCCTTGCCTTTGGTGCTCTGGGTGCACCATCTGATATCATCTGAAGTCAAGGCAATGAACCTCTTGGCCCAATTCTTCTGCTGGTGTGGGTTTAAGAAGGCACCTGACTTAGGCAGGTGTCTGAGCAGCCAGGAGTAAAACAAAGGAGCACAACATCTTACCAATTTCCCCCTTTGTTTCTCATTCCTCTGATGAATGGAGTAGTAGAAATCCCCTAGCAATGTAGGTACTCGATTCTTTAGAAGAAACAGATGGATGGCATTCTTACTGACAAATTTAGGCTCATCTGCAAATAGTATAGCCCCATATATGCTAAGGGCTAACAGTACACAGACTGCCCTCTACTCTCCCAATGAAGCCTTCAGGATGGCCTGAGAAATCAAGAAGTCCAAATGCAAACCAGGAATCCCAGCAATTGTCGTCATACTTTGCTCAATAAGGACAGGCTCCAAGTACAATGCCCTTGCTATCTCTTCACTTTTGGGAGCAGTCATCTCTGGGTTGAAGGGGATTCCCCCTCTGATAGGTACTCCAATCAATAAAGAAAACTCTTCCAGCAGAGGCCCTAACTGAAAGTCTGGAAAGGTGAAACATCTCAATGGAGGGTCGTAAAACTGCAAGCATGTGTGGATCATGCTCCTCTAAGAAGGATCAAGGTCCATAACCATATCCAAGATACCTCCATGGTGCTATCTAAACAGTGGGATGTGGTCAGGTGTGATGAGTGACTGGACCTGCCTGATACCAGTCAACATAGGCTCAAAAAAGTGGTAGGATATGTTGCTCTTCCTGGGAGTAGCCATGAGTGCTGCTGAAGAAGCTGAAGATAAGTGCTGATGAAGATTACAGACTGAGATGCTGAAGGTGGACCACTGACAGACTGGTGCTGGTGAGGATGGAGATAACTGAAGCAGATAACTGATGAAGACAGCTGAAGCAGGGGTCTATGCAGAAGAAGGGGTCAAAACCAAAACCATGATACAATGAAGTGGATACCCTGAAAAGCAAATAAACAAATGTCAAATGATGCAATGATGATATATGCAAATGATATGCAAGGGTTTATGATCAAGCTGGATCTGATTATCTGTCCTGATACAAGGCCCATGTAGGTTCAAAAGTTCAGATGGAGGTTCAGAAATCCAGTAACCAGGGTAGGGGACTCAAATAAAGAGTCACATGTCTAGGGTTAATCACAAGAACTGTCCAAAGTGGAGTACTCTTAAACAAAACAGTAACAGGGTATGATGTGGCCAAGGGTTCCTGCAAACCTGTAAATAACCCAACCCCCTCACATGTAATGTTCTAGAACAAAGATCCTCAGACTTGGATCAGATATGAGAAGTGTAAACACTTCTAACCCGGAGGTACAGTGTTTACAATAACCATAAAAGATCCTCCTCTAATTCACCCCAGATTCTGAAGGTCATAATAAAGGTCATCCAGACTTAGCAAGCTTCCCAGATAGCCCTAGCACTACAGGAAATCTGTAGCACAAAGTTCTCAAGAAGAAACCCACATCTGAACCGTGTTTCATATTCCTGCACCAGACCAAAATGGAATGGGAAAGAACATGAACCACTCTAACCTAGGTGTCACTCAGGTCCCAGGTATAGGACCTTAAACTCTCAATAAGACCCCACCCACTAAAACAGAAAACCAGATCCAGCAATGGCAGTATGAAATATGCATAAGACTGTAAAGAAAGCAAATAAATAAAGCTGTACATAAAGCGATAAACAAAGCAAAATAGATAAACACATATAGCACATAACACCCCAATAAACACAAATCAAACAAGCACTAGGAGGAACCCACAAAAAGAACCAGAAGCCCGTGTTGCAATATAAGGTTCCCCAGCAGAGTCGCCAAGCTGTCGCTCCAACCAAATGACACAGGGCCAGAAGGGGTACAGACGCGAACGGTCGGCGAAGGAGAGAACACAAGGGTGAACTGAAAAGAGTCGCCAGCTAGGCATTTTTATCCCGAAGGAAAGGTAATGCTGCATAAACCTAAGAAAAGATGGATAAGACGGTCGCGAACCAGAGAAACTGAGAAAGGGGGTTGGTTACAACCTGGGAAGGTATTAGCACCCAGATTGTCCGTCGTACTCGACGGGATCCACGCTTGAAAGTTTGTGTTCAAAGGGGTAGTGTCAGTGCTATTTTGTGTACAAAAGCTAGAAAAGAATGCAAGTGTCAGTGTGAAGTGAAATAAAAAAGTGTCAGTGTAAGGAAAGAATGTGAAGCTCAAGACTATGAGGCTTAAAGAATAATGCTGGAAGAGGGGGAATATACAGAGACTTTTGTTCGATAACTGTTAAGTTATGCCTACGTATCCTCTCGTGCAATGAGGAAGTCAAAACACCGTAGTTCGACTCAAAGAGACTGAAAGATAAATTGACTGATGAACTGCTTACTTGTCTATGCTCAAGTGTATGACCTGTCTGGCTCAGGTGCTAACAGTCTTGCATTAGACGGAAGAAACAAGTTCTCGTTTGTGAGTGAAGACGATGAGAAAAGAATCCCGGAGGAGACGGTTATTGTTTGTTTTTGTGTTTTTAATCTTTTATTGCTTTTTTGAATTTGTCATAAGAAAATGAGCTTAAGTCTAAACCAAGGGTTTAGTAAACTCATCATATCCTCCCTCTGATTAGAGGTAATGAGAATACCTTAAGTGTGAAGTAAGCACCTCACACTTAATCACCATGATGCAGGATTAAGATCATTAACCTACTTGTATTTATTTAGATGTTTTTGAAGTTTTTGTTTGGTGTTAAGTAATGATTTTAAGCCATAATCAGAGATTTAATGGACCCATTACACCATCCTAATAGAAGGATAATAGATGAGAACATTTAAGCTGAGGAAGGCTCCTCAACTTAATCCATGATTAGGGATTAACCTCATGCCATAACAAGGCCTTTATTTAAGTGGATTTTAGTTAATGATAAGGTTAAGAAATGGAATTTATGGTTTATAAGACAACTTGAGGGTGACTTGTCCATTAATACTAGAGTTAGTCCTTCTTAACCAATTAAGGAAGAATTAGAACCCTAATGCAAGGCCCAAGTTACAAGCTTGGTGTCTTAGTGATTATTAGATGAATTGATTAAAGGATTCAAACACATTAAGGGCTTAACACTTAGGATTAAAGTTATACACTCCATCCTAATAGAAGGATGCAGGCATAAGCTTAATCACAAAGCCTTAAAACCTTTAAGGTTTAGTCCTTGATTAAGAGATGAGAAGAGAGGACACAAAGATGACACAAATGTAAAACTAATGGGGGACTAATCAAACCCTAATTGTTAACATGCTTGGGTATTCCTAGGGTTTATGAAGCTTGCAAGAAATCTTCAAGAAGAGCCACCAAGGAAGAAGGAAGATAAAAGGAGGAGAAGCAGAAAGAAGCAAGACAACTTACTTCACTTAAGAAGATAAGTTGCTTGGAGAAAGAAAGTGAGGAGGGAACATGAATGAGCAAGGTCACTCTAATTCACAAGGATAAAATGCAGCAATGAATGCATAAAGGAGATGAGAAGAGATTATGAGAAGTGAAGGTTGTCGTACCACGAAAAATACGACCTCACGCGATCCGAAAGGATGGAGCCGTGCGCCGGACGGACTGAAGAGTCGCCACCTAATTCTATTTATTCCCGAAGAGGGAAAGGGAATATATAGATACAACCCGGGAGGAAAAGGATGAGGACAAAGGTCAACGGAACCATTGCCTGGGTTCGGGAGTCGGTTATGCAGGGGGAAGGTATTAGCACCCCCTACATCCATCGTACTCAATGGGAACCATCTAAGTTAACGCGCGCGAAAGGATGTCTATGCTTAAACGAATTGCTTGCTAGAGGGAAATGAGTTAAATTATAAGTTAGATTGAACCTAGGTGCTCGGCAAGGATTGAGATCCTCGTGCCTACGTACTCCCGTGTGCAATGGGAAAGTCAGAGCCTCGTAGTTCGGCCTACTAAGGGTAATGGTTGTTGATTTTATTACCTTTCGTCGATGAAAGGGTTTATGAGTTTGAAATGTACTAAAGACTATGGATAGTTTATCTCGCCCAACAAGACGAGCGTCTTGCGTCGAAAATAATCGGAGCGAGTAACGAGAGCTCGTTATCCTCCTTTCTACCGCTTAAGGCTCGTGGCGTACAAATCTTCTCGTTTTTATTAGTGTTTTATTTCCTAAGACCGCTTGACGTTGGATCAAGGGCTTGGATCTAATCGAAACGCTTTGGTTTTTTGAGGTTAGAGAGTAAATGCAAATGGAGTTTATTTTTGTGGTTTGTTAGCGAGGCACGAAGCGCTCGGCTCGCAAAGCAAGGTGGATCCTAATAAACGAAAACTGAATAACAGGTGCGAGTGTGCAAGTGCAATCGCTTGGCGTTGGACCAAGGATTCGAAATTAAATAAAATACGGAAAAATAAAGATACGTACAACGTAAGGGGAGAGGGATACAAAATAAATACAGGGGATTGCGCGAAATAAAATACAAGATGAAGCGTGTGTGCAGTGTTTTAACTATTCGAAGGCGTTCGGCCTTTTAATCGGGACACAACTATTCGAAGGCGTTGGACCTTTTATTGAGCGCAACTATTCGAAGGCGTTGGACCTTTTCGGGACGCGACGAAATTTATTTCGTTTACTTCCTTAGAGCCGGTTTAAAGAAACCGTTCTATGAGGAGTCGAAACATTATTTGAAATGCGATATTTAAATAAATTGAATAAACTGAATTGCAAAAAATAAATGGAATAATGAATATAAATAAATAAATAAATTAAATAATATTGAATATAACAAAATAAAATAAACTATACCACAAGTTTTTTGTTCAAAAATAAAAATAATAGAATAAAATAAAAGAGGGCCTCATATTGACCAAATATCACCGATTTAATGAAATCGGGCGAAAAATGGCCTTTTGTCAAATCATTGGCCCCTAGGTGGAATAACCATCAATAAATCATTAGTTAGAAAAAAAACAAATGCCATTAGAACAATAAAAAATCATAAACTAATTTCCCCCTCTCTTTTTAAAAAAAAAAACATTTTTTCAAGATTTTCACAAAGTTATTTTTTCTAAACAAAAATAGTTAGAATAATAACAAATAAATAATAAAAGTAGAAAAAACCATATTTAAAAAAAATAAATAATCTAAATGAAAATAACAACAGGTAAGAAAAGAGGCGCCTGGATTTGCGGGTGTGTAGACAGAAATTTAAATGGGCTTCGGCCCATCTCACCAAACAAAACTCTTATAAAAAATTCACAAGCAAATAAAAATAAAAACAATTTGAAAAATTAGAAAAGGAAAAAGAAAGAAAAGCAAACGCAGAACAACAGATCCAGTCGTGAAACTCAAACGAACAAAATCTCACCCTGTCCGCAAATGGCTTCGTCCTCTCAACGTCTCTCGCGATCTCCGCCTGAAGAACCTCGCCGTCTCTCAAGCTTTCCTCTTTGCCTCAGCTCCGTCTCCCTTCCTCGCGGCTGGTGGTGATGATGACGCGAAATGGCCTGCGACCGGTGGTTCGTGTTGGTTTGACTCTGTTTTTTTGCTTAGCTTTACGGTGGTGATTTTGGTGCAGCTCGCGGGTGTTGGTGACGAGGTGGGGTTGAGTTCACGGTGATGAGGGTTTAGTTGAAGGTTTCGCAGTGTTTCAGACGGATTCGTCCGGAAGGTTCTCGTTTATGTAGGATTCTGGGTTTGGAGAAAGGGTTTGTGTCCGTGACGGTTTTGTGCGTTTGTGGTATTTCAGGTTGGTGGTTTGTTGGATTTGTGTTTTCTGTTTGGAGTAATTTCTAAGGAATTTTTCGTCTGTATTTTCTCTGATGGCCAGGGTTTTTTGCAGGTGTCCTCTAAGTGTCAATGATTGAATATTTATATAGGATAAAAATGAAGGGATGATGCGTGTGAGAATTTTGCTTCGTACGTGAGAGTGAGGCTGAGAGATTTCATGTGCAAATTGTGTGAGGTGAGCTGTGAAATCAGAAATCCGTTAGGGAGAATATTCAGGGGATTTTGTGGGGACCATGAGATTGTGATGGCTGGATTTTTGTCTGTTATGTGAGCTGGACATCCTTTATGGATCTTGATTTTTTACTGAGTGGTAACTTTTTCACTGTTGTAAGTCTTTATTACTCTTTACTGCTACACAAGTATGAGCATATCAGGCTCGTTTTTTTCCGTTGATCTTACTGCTGCGAATTTGAACTTGAATTAATGTCTTTCTTGTTTTTCCTAATGCTTCAACTTTATCTTTCTGATGTTGTCCTGTTGCTTCAACTTGTGATATTTCATTAATGTTGCTTCTATTTCTTTTGTTTCATGTATACTCATTGTTTATGATGGTCTATGGTAGACAACCAAAGTTGAGGTCTTGAGGATGTTTATGGTTTAAAGGCTGTGAAAACTCTGTAACTGTTATGATCAGGCATGATGAAATTTTCTTTGTTTCTCTTTACATTAGTTTCTGCTCATGACACTGACACTTCTTACTGCATCCATTGTGATTTTGTTAGTGTCTTTTTGGAATTTCAAAACTTGTTCATGTTACTCTTTTTATGTGCAGATATGGCAAGTTTTGGTGTGGTTGATTGTATGTCGTCTCAATCATGTATTTCTGCTTGATGGGGTCTTCCATGGCTTCTTGCGAATAAGCGAAAATGACAGCTTGTTGACTGTGAAAAATCTTCTCAATGGGAGGATAAGCATCAATAGGAAGCTTGGCGTAAGAATTTGCAAAATTTTGACAAGAGGTTCACGACTTTCCTTGTAAGTTTACATGGTAAAATCAGTTATTTGAAAGTCTTTATATCCCTCTTAAAAAAACTCTCTTTCAAATTTTACGGTTACTTGTATCACTGCCTTGAGTATGTGTTATTGCTATGTTTGGATTATGGAAGCATAACCATTTCACATTATGCAGGCCATGTGACTTGATAAAACCATGGCGTTTAATGTAAGGCCATCTTTGTCCAGCTTTACATAATGTATCAGTTAGTGTCAAACTGTCATTAAAATTCAGGTGTCCTTATTTGGTTTCCAGGTCAAATAGCAAACACCATCTTTGGTCTTGTGACGGATCTCCCTTTTTGCTTTTGTATTGGTTCGTATAACCTGGTGCTGATTGTTGCTGTGTTGCTCATGTGAAAATTGTTGCTGCTGGGTTTGATAATATGGCTGCATTGAAGAAACTTGGACAGTAAAATAAAAGGAGACTTGAAGGACAGAGATACTCTGTAAGAAGCTTGAATGGCTCTCATCCTATTGCTGACTTTTGGCTAACTTATTCTCTCGGATTAACGTGAAACATGTTGGTATCACATGAGGAGTCTCAAGAAATCATGTCCTGAACAAGTGATTGAGTTGGCTGGATGGTGCGTGTTACTAGGCTACCCTATGGCTGAATACTTTTCCTCAAAACTTGACAGATTTGAAAGCCATTATTCAGGTTACTAATAAATGAAGTGTCGTTCCTTTGGTTCAAACTGATGGATTCCAATAGAACTTAGGGAATTGATAGACCAATTGTTACTGGCTTGAGCATTGCTTTAATTTCTAACCAATAACAGTATTCATTACAGGTAACAACTTGTTCGTAACCAGTTTTTTAAAGTGAACCGTCAAAGGAAGCTCGGGGTAGTGCAGGCCTGGGATTCCCCTTAGTGTCCCTTGTCTCATGTATGGCGGGTTCATCGAAACACTTTTTTGAGCCTTTGTTGTGGCATAACCTTATAGGTCTTTGTTTTTTTTTCAAACACTAAAGATTTGATGCAAATCTTTAATAACCGCACATTGAGACGCCATCTCTTTCTAGCATTAAAGTGTATTATCAGGGCAAGAAGCTCCAAAACAAGAACATCATGAAGAGCATTATTTTTGTTTACATTTCTTATAATGTCAGTTCCTATCAATATCTTGTGTAATTCACTTAAGTGCCATGAACTTGTAATCTCAACACGTTATGTACTCTTGAAATTCAAACTGTTGGAAGCCTGTGATGTTTTTTTTCTACTTCGTACATGCCTTTTGCAACATGTATTAAGATGTTATTTTTCATAAAACAAACTTATTGTGTTTTGGAATTAACCAACTTGGAAGTAATTGAACTTGGAACTTAAGGTTTTCTCTTTAAATATCCCTTTGAAGAGATTGAAGTTTCAACATGTATCCCTCAATTTCTTTATCAATTCCTAAAACTTCCTGCACTTCAATTACACCTTGACAATGAATACTATTTCAATGGACACCCACCATGCTAGTACAACACTGCCGAGTAAAATGACGTTTCTTGAACTGGCTAAATGGAAAGAGACCATTTATTTATTCGGATGCTTCAAAGTCTCACCTATTCACCTTTAGCAATTAGTGCATATATATCTTGAGTTACAAAAACAAACGCCATTGATTCCACCACATCATGAGTTTCAAGAACAAGCGCATGTGATAATAGACTCAATGAATTAATCCACCGATAATGATAATGGATTAGCCAACCATTTATGAATTGAATGTGAAGAGAAAATTGAATATCAAAGAAACATAGTCAAAGACATATTCAACAAAAGGATCAAACTTTTATTCTTGCAACCCATGCTCTTTAACTTTCAAAAGAGTGATGATTCATAGACAAACTTTGCCTACACATTAACCTTTGCCATTTGAGCTCTTTGTATGAATGAGCCAATAAGTTCAACTTTCCATCATGTCTTTCAAGCTTCATACCATCTTAAACATCTTCAACTTTTCAAAGGGACAACACCCATTTTCAACCAATAACCACGTATGATCAATTTTTACACAATTTGCATTTTACCTTAGCACCAACAAGAACTTCATGATTTGAATATCATGGTCGGAAGCCAAATGATGATTCACAGCAACATCTCCACCAATTTACCAAATATCCTGAGAATTCGAGAAGGTAGGACAAATTTGGGGTATGACAAAGGCAAATTCACTTCCCAAACACTTACCACCTGAAAAGTTAGCAAAAGGAAATGAAATGAAATGAAAATGAGATGAAATGCAAAGATGAAAGCCAAAGTCAGAAGCATATTCATGATGCAAATGATGTTATGAGATGGTATGAAAGCATGCCAAGTGATATGAATGTTCATACAAGAGATGAGAATGCAAATGAGACATGTAAGAAGCATGAAAGTTCATGAATGCATATGACATGAAATGAAAGCAAAAGCATGGCAAATGGATGATGAAATGATCAAACATGATTTCAATATGTCCTAAAATGTCTTATATGTCATGTGGATGCACAAAATGTCATAGCAAGTTCATGTATGCAAGCTTATGCAAGAGGGATGCAAATGAAGATGCAAATTAGGGTTTATGTACAACATGAGATGCAAAATTCAAAATCAGAAGCAAATGGCAAGATAAAAAATTGAAAATGGGATCAAAGGGACCCTAAACCTATACAAGTTCACTGCCCAAAGGGGAAGGTCAGAAGCTAAACCCTAAAGGACTTATGATTTTCCTAAGTTTCTAAGGTTTTAAGGATGATCCTAAAGGGAAAATGCCAAACAAATTGAAAATGCATCATAAAAATGAAACAAAAATGTTTTTGGATGCTTGAAAGTATGCTTAACACAATGCAAAAAGAACCATTCACAAACTCAACTTGGATCAAAAGTTATGAATTTTTGAAGTTAGGGTTAAAAATATTCAAATTAAAGAACCCTAATTCAAATGAAAATTGTCAAAGTGTGATCAAAACCAAAAAGAAATTTGTTTTGTGAGTTTGTAAATGTTTGTAAATGTTTGAAAATGATCTCTGAATTTTTTTTGAAATTTTTAAATACCTAAATGTATTTTTAATTAATTAATTCTCATTAACTAATTAAAAATAACCATTTAAATGATTTAAAAATATTTTTTAATGCAAAAATTAAAATAAAAATATTTTTGGGTTATGAAAATTAATAAAAGCTTGAATAAAAAATTTCAGAATTTTTTGATGTGTTTTACTATTTTTTATAAAATGTACAAATTAAAATAAAGAAAATGAAATAAAAAAAATAATAAAAGGGAAAGTATGCTGGATGGAAGGCTCAGATTGATTTTGGGTTTAAAACGTTTGACTGGGCGCGCATTTGGACGGCCCAGGTTCAAACCTGACTAATCTCAATTAATTAAATATTAAATCCATAATTAAAACTAAACACAAAATCCAGACCACACAATCACGCGCGGGAAGCTCAATCTAACGGCCCAAATTCAAATAAAGCCCTAACCCTAATTAATTAACCTAATCACTTTCAGGTGGCCGGAAATGACCTCCGCTCATCTTCTCCGGCCACCCCTCCCCTGAAAATTTCCCAAAATGCTCCCTAGGTCATTTCTGGAGCTCTAAAGCTCCAGATTGCTTCCTCTCACCTCCCTAAGCTCATCCCTAACCTCAAACTCCATTTCTTTTCACTCACACACAAGATTCGAAACAAAGTAAAAAAATGGCAGAAATTTCAGACAAGCCATACATCCTCAATTCTCAACTATTTTCAATAATTCAAAGTTCATCATGCTCAAGGGATCAAACTTAACCATTTAAGAACTTAAAATAAAGCTTCTGGAAAAATGAATTCGCATGGCTACCTGAGG
Organism: Lathyrus aphaca; assembly: GCA_963966055.1. Classification (NCBI taxonomy): domain Eukaryota; kingdom Viridiplantae; phylum Streptophyta; class Magnoliopsida; order Fabales; family Fabaceae; genus Lathyrus; species Lathyrus aphaca. The sequence goes on along the minus strand of OZ014520.1, from coordinate 216,526,329 downwards.
TGAAGCTTTCAACCCTGGAGCTTTTTGGCTGCTTCTTTGGTCCAAGATGCCTTTAATGAACTTCCTGAGGAGTTTGCAATGCTTGGATGGAATTTTTTATGGCTGGTTTGTGAGATTGATGTAGTTCAGTTCAAAGGGGGAGAGAAATTGTGTTTTTGATATGGGGGGTTTCAGGGCAAGGTGATGGTTGGGAAATGATCAGAGGTTGATGGTGAGTTGTTCTATGGAGTTTGTTTGAAGGTTTGTAGCTTGTGTGCTGAATTTCGAAGAAAAATGCATAAGAGGGAGTTTTGGTGTATGCTGAGTTGTGGGAGGATTCAGCCTTGCTTGTTGTATGAAATGGCTTGCTTTTGGTCCATGTATCAATCCTTGATAGGTCAGAGAGTTATTGGTGGCCTATGCTGATTGGTATGGTTCATTTTGCAAAAAGTCAAGGTTAGGTGTCCTTTGAGGTATGGGCAAATTCAGGCCAAGGACAAAGGCATGCCCTGCGCAGATTGATTCATGGGCAACCATGGAATTCAGATTGAGGCCAATTAGCAAGTGGATTGAAGCTTGTGGGTGGTTTTGCAAATTTCATGAAGTTTGGCCCTTTCTTGATTTCTTCATGCACAAGTCATGAAACTTGGAGATTCTTGGCACAAATCTGACTTTTAGGCATTGCATTATGATATTATGAAGATTAGAAGTCACTTTGAGGTCACAAATTGGCTTGGCATGAGGTTTTGCAAAAATCCCTCTTTGACATGAAACTTGAAATTATGTGATTTTTGCCAACTTTGAAAAACCATAACTTGAGTTCCAAAATGAATTAGATCTTGTTCTTGTACTTTTTGAAAAAGGAATGATCCAATCTACAACTTTCATGACCAAGAATTTTTCATTTGAAGCATTTTTGGTTGAGAAAGAGGAGGTTGAAAAACTTTCCCAAAATGGAAAGTTTACATTACAAATCATTTCCATATTTGGCAACTTTTGGTTTAGCCCACTTTTCTTCAAATTTGTGAACTTCCAAGCACTTCAATGATCAAATAAAGACCATATAACCTCATTTTGATGAAAAATCCACTTTGGGTCCATGTTGGGGGGCCTCAGATGCCCTGATTTGGCTCTGACTTGCCCAAGAAGTTACTCAATGATCAGATGACTTCCACAATGAATTTTCTTCATCAAACTTGGTACACATGATCCTTATAACATATTGAGACTATTAGAAACAAGAATGACCAAAAAATTTGGAGTTATGGCCTCTGAAACCAAAAACCTAATTTCAGGTCATCTGTGCAGTTAAACCCTAGCTCAACTTCCATGCTTTGCAAGTTCTTGTGATTTTCTGACTTCCTTGATCTTTGGAGGATAAAATATGATGATTGAACATACATGTACCCTCTTGAAATGATTGATGGCCTTTGGAGTGGCTCAGAAGGATCTTGGATTGCTCAGATCACAAACCCTAGATGCAGATGAACTTGAACTAATGCAGTGAAGCAAAAAATGCAACATGATATGATATGATTGAACTTAGGCAAATGAAAAGATCACAAGCCATGGTGTGAACTTAGTGAGGGCAAATTTGGGGTGTTTACAAATGTACATCATTATGCTTCACATACAAAATGAGTCAAGACACTCTTGAAATGCATACATATTCATAATATATTCATGCATTCATCTCATACTATCACATACAATCTATATACATTCACATCAATTACGCCAAACGGCAACGAGCATCGCTTTACCACCTAAACGACAATGAACTCTTTCACAATTAATATGCATTTACATTTAATTTAAACAATGCATTTATTTTCCAAAAGGCCACAATTCACAATAAATTCCACAATCTAGGATTCACTCCATAAGGCTACCCACAACACATCGTATAACAACACACACAAGCTATACATTATATAACAAAAGCATATTGCACGATAACACATCAATCGCACACATTCGCGACGGTAAAAATCAAGACAATGATATGGTTTCAATTTTCTACTATAATTGAACCAGGTACAGGCCTCAAAATCATTTTTCCTCAAAATAGCATCTCGTTACCTTTCCAACGCTTCGAACGAGGGTCAAAACCGACTTACGGTTCAAGAGTTATGAATTTTCGAAGTTTTTCCAAAACAGAATTTTTCTGCATAAAAACTGTTACTGGTTTGAGCAATTTCTCCCGAAAATCCAACCGATTCAATTATTTTCTTCAAAACAAACATATACTCATTCATACCAAACATATAATAGTGATTTAGAAACATCAAACGTGAATTTTACAACTTTCGATTTCAATCCGAATCTTAAACCCTCAAATCTCCAAAAATGCAAAAACTTACAAAATCAACCAAAATCGGTAAAACAAGCATACTCGATCACAACCTAACATTACCCGACACAACTACGCAATCTATTCCGACTTTCATCCGTAAAAACATTGATTCCTCACAAAAATCTCAATTTCAACCTAGAACTCAAGCTATGTAAAATAAGAAAACATCCAAGCAAACACATACATAATGATATACATTGATGAAATAATAATATTTCACACCCTTACCCGATTAAATCGATTCCTAGAAGTTGTTTTGAAGATTTCCAAGTTTTTCCTCTTTTTCTTCTCTTTTCTCTTCTTCCTCTTTCTTTCTCTCCTTTTTCTCTCTATTTCTCTTTTCTTTCTATTTCTCTCATATTTCTTCTTCTTATCTCTTTTTCTTTTCTTTTTTACACAAATTCAATTAATTCATTTTCTCACATAATTCTATTTCCACTAAATTTCTAACTTATCATTAATTGAGAAATGTCCAAAATACCCTCCATTCTAATTTCCCCGAAAACTCTCAAAAACGGTAAAATATCATAACATGTCAACATATCATATTAACACACCAATTTCACAAATAAAATAATTATCACTCAATTTAAATAAAAGACTTAACAAAATAGGAATAATTGAAATCGGGGCGTTACAACTCTCTCATACTTTAGAAGTTTTCGTCCTCGAAAATATTACTTGATTCAAACAACTCCGGATACAACTCTCGCATCCCACTCTCTATTTCCCAAGTCATATTGCCTTCCGAAGTTCCTCCCGATGCTACTTTCACAAGCGCAATATCCTTGCCTCTTAGCTTCTTAACTTCACGGTCCAAAATCCTAATCTGTAAAGCTTCAAGCGTAAGGTTATCTCTCACTTCAACCTCGTCCATAAGAATAACATATGATGGATCCGGAACATACTTCCGAAGTTACGAAATATGGAATACATCATACAAATTCGAAAGATTCGGAGGGAACGCCACACGGTAAGCCACAGAACCAACTCGTACAGTAATTTGATACAGACCAATAAAATGAGAAGTCAACTTCTTCGACTTCAAAGCACGACCCACGCCCGTAACCGGTGTAACTCTCAAAAACACATGGTCGTCTTCTTGAAACTCAAGATCTTTCCTTCTCTTGTCATGATAGCTCTTTTGTCTACTTTGAGAAGCTTTCATCTTCTCCCGAATAAACTTCACTTTCTCCGTCGTTTGTTGTACCATCTCTGGTCCAACTATCATCCTCTCACCGGTTTCATGCCAACGCAAAGGTGTTCGACATCTCTGACCATACAAAGCCTCAAATAGTGCCATACTTATACTTGAATGAAAACTATTATTGTAGGTGAACTCAATCAATGCCAAATAACTATCCCAAGCACCACCTTGCTCGAGCACACAAGCACACAATAAATCCTCCAACGATTGAATTATCCTCTCTGTTTGACCATCCGTTTGCGGATGATAAGCCGAACGCAATCTTAGCTTAGAACCCAAAGCCTTTTGTAAACTCTCCCAAAACCTTGATGTAAATCTAGGATCTCTATCCGATACAATACTCTTAGGAATCCATGTAACTTCACAACCACAAGAACATAAATCTCGGCTAACTTCTCCAAAGGATAACTAATATCAATTGGAATGAAGTGAGCAGATTTAGTAAGCCTATCAACGATTACCCAAATATCATTATGACCTCTTTGTTTATTCGGCAATCCCGTAACAAAATCCATCGATATACTATCCCATTTCCACTCCGGAATGTCCAACGGTTGCATCAATCCACTGGGCTTTTGATGTTCCACCTTAGACTTTTGACAAGTTAAGCATGCATACACAAATTGAGCTACATCCCTCTTTAATCCGGACCACCAAAAGATTTTCTACAAATCTTGATACATTTTATTCGCTCTCGGATTAATACTTAAGTTACTTCGGTGTCATTCTTCCAATATCATCTTTTTCAACTCCGCATCATCGGGGATACAAATACGACCACGGAATCTCAAAACTCCAAAATTATCAACCTTGAAATCCTCATTCTCATTCATCATCAAATCAACGAACTTCAAATCCAATTTTTCTTTTCACATACGGTTGCAAGAAAATCATTCATAACATGTAGCATACCTAATATCACACTTCTCGGCGTCATTTCACAAACTAAACCCAAGTCTCTAAAATTCTCCAAAAGTTCCCATTATCTCATCATCAATGCGGACATATGTAACAACTTCCGACTCAAAGCATCGACCACCATGTTTGCCTTACCCGGATGGTAATTCAAACCAAAATCATAATCCTTCAAAAGCTCTAACCACCTTTTTTGTTCATGTTCAAATATTTTTTATCAAATAAATATTTCAAGCTCTTGTGGTCCAAGGTGGAAATTTGTGAGATAATGGAACGAACTCTAGGTTAAACATGTCGTCAAAGTCCGCTCACATGTTGTTTAATTGGGCCTTGTGTTATGGATCCATTTGTTTTAGTTAGCTTGTGCCCTAAGTTAGCTTGTAATGGGTAATTGTTAAAAATCTCATTAGGTTAGTGTGTTAGTTTTATTATAAATAACATATTAGTATCTCATATTTTGTATAAGGGGAAAATAGGAACATAAAACCCTAATTCAATAGTGAGAGAGGTTATTTGTTATTCTTGTATACTTGTAATCTTGTTGAAAGAGAAAGGAAAGAATAACAGTTTATAACCAATCCTTGTTGTTATCTTTGATTACCCTAAACCCTAACCCTCGTGGGTTTCCTAATTGATCAAGGAACCAATTATACTTTGTTTCTAAGGCATCTGATTCACAATATGTTACATTTAACTATTAGTCCTTAAATTTCAGTGGGAAGTGATTGTTGAGGTTCTTGGGTCAAACCCTCGACATTTATTTGAGCATTATGCACTTAAGCAAAACAATTATCTGAACGTAAGATTTATTTATTTTGGATTCATAGTTTAAATTTTCGAAATGTATAAGAATCATTGATGTATGCTCTTATGTACGTTACTCTCCTGGCATATTATAACTTATGGTGTCATGCACCGATGATCCTCTGAAATATGGTTATGCATACATTTGTAATTCAAAGTGATTAGGCATATGAACTCTCCCTGTCATTTTCTAAGAGGAATCTGAATCTGCTACTTTATTGTTACTGAATAAATAACAGGTTGTTCTAGGTGTAGTATGAAGTCGCAATCATAATTTTAAATTATAGTGTCATGTATTACTCCATATACAAATTCATTTTACTTGATTGCTTCCGAGAATTGAAGTCTTTTGTATTAATTTAATGAGTAAATTGATATACAGTGATTGGTTGTGGGGAGTGTAACACCCCCTTTTCTATACCCCAAATAAGCAATTAAATCACTTAGGCACATATTAAAAATTCCATCAGAGTAATATTTGAAACATGGTATAAAAGGATCAATGCCACATTATACTTGAATATTTAAAACATGCAACACCTGCTCAATAAAGATATGCAACAAACGGGGTAACTTGAACACACAAGGATTTCATCCTTACACCCGTATTCATTTAATTCAAATAACAGCGGAAACCACATAACAATTTCAAACTTATATACTTATCATAAATATATCCACAAGTTTGAATCACCAAGATAATTCCATGTTTACATAGAACATCTATCATCAAACTACATATACAAATGTATTCACGAAAAGGCATCAAGCCAACCCTAGCTACCCGATGCTACATATCAGAGCCGGCCGACCAAAAGATAAAGACGAGCTTCACAAAAATATCATCCAGCAACCTACTCTGCAATGCCTCGTAGAGCATCATAAAACAGCAGAAGGGTGAGAAACATTATCATAATAACATTGCATATAATTATATATCACAACATATAAAATGCACATAAAGCATATTCTCACCACAAATCATTCCTTATCCCTTATACACATCGCAACGTGTACATCAATACCAATCAAACATATTAATCACGCACAATTCACTAATTCAAATAAAATTATATTATTTATGGTTATTCCTCAATTCTATTCATTCCGCATAAACATACGTCTATCTATGTTTAATCACACATATACATTACAAATGTATAAATCACATACATATACATATATCAAACATGCATATATACAAACAAGTATGTTTCATCACACATACTATCATCTCCATAATACTCTAAATAAACATATGCAGATTCATGTTTATTTCTGCATATCCTAATTAAAATGATAAAATGCAACTCATAGAGACCGACACACGACTCTATGCAGATGCAATGCGGTACCGACTCAACATTTCAGCAGGTTCACTCAGGAACCAAATGGAATCATCGCTTGTTACCTAAAGTAACTCCCCGTTAGGCACACGATGTTCCCCATTGCTCACACCCCACATGGGCACACAATGTTTATAGATTGCTCACACCTCACACGGGCACACAATCTGATTGCTCACACCCCACACAGGCACACAATCAATGTGAATAAATCACCCATCGCTCACACCCCACACGGGCACACGATGTTTCTGGATTGCTCACACCCCACACGAGCACACAATCCGATTGCTCACACCCCACATGGGCACACGATCTTGTTGTAGTCATCGCTCACACTGCACATGAGCACACGATGCTACAACGGATTCACAAAGAATCCTACGGCACAAGAATGCATACATTATGCTTTACATGCAAAATGACACACAACATTCTTGAAAATGCATACATTATTCACAACATAATTATGCACTCAACTCAATCACTTAACATACATTTGCATACAATTCAAGCAATGTATTCATTTGCCAACGACCACAACATCACCTCGAACTCACAATTCCATAATTAACTTATTTACGTTTTATCGAAAAAGTCGGGTGAAAGTCGGCTAAACATTACATTTCTTAGCATCATTAGTTTCTACACGTTTCTAGCTTCGAATTGATATAAGGAATACTAAAAACGGATAACCGAAACTAAAGCTACGAATTAAAAACACAAAACCTCTCAAAACCTACAAGCTAGCTGAGCGCCCTCTCACTCGTTGAGCGAGGAAATCCATGGAACTCTCGTTGAGCGAGGGATAGCTTGCTGAGCGACCACTGCGAATTCCAGAATTTCTCAGCTGCGTGACAGTCAACTTAAGCCATTTAAAACCTCCAAAATACTCCCATAAACATGATCAACAACATATTCTAGCTATCATACTTCGTTTACAACGATTTCTAACCGATTAATCCACTAATTTCTCATATTTTCTCCAAAACCCTAGCTATTCATCTTCTCTAAACTTTCATCAAAACCAAACTCAACCAATCAAACACATACATAATCATACACAATATCAAGATAACAATGCTTATCACCCTTACCCGATTATTTCGTCTACATGGAGCAATCTTGATCAAAACCTAGCTTTTCCTCTTTTTCTCCTTATTTTCCTTTCTTTCTCTTCTATTTCCTGTCTATCTCTTTTTCTTTCTATTTCCTTTTCTTTTCTCTTCTCTTAACTTATACTTTTTTCTCTCTATTTTCTATCCTTTCTCTTACTAACTATTTTCTCCACCAAATATCATTTTCTCACAAAAATATAATTCCATCTAATTCTAACTTATCACTAATTGGTAAATGTCTAAAATACCCTTTTATCCAATTTTACCCGAAAATTCACAAAATGGTACAATCACATATCACGCCAACATATCACATTAATTCCTCAACATATCATATCATCATGATAATTTCACAAATAAAACAATTATCATTCAAATAAAATAAAAGACTCCACAAAAATTGGGAAAATCGAAACGGGGCGTGACAACTCTCCCCCACTTTAGAAATTTTCGTCCTCGAAAATATTACCTGTTCCAAACAACTCCGGATACGACTCACGCATCCTACTCTCCAAATCCCAAGTCATATTGCTTTCCGCAGCGCCTCCCCACGCCACTTTCACAAGCGCAATATCTTTGCCTCTTAGCTTCTTGATTTCACGATCCAAAATCCTAACCGACAAAGCTTCCACCATAAGGTTATCTCTTACTTCAACCTCGTCCATGGGAATAACATGTGACGGATCCAGAACATACTTCCGAAGTTGTGAAACATGGAACACATCATGCGAATTCGAAATATTCGGAGGCAACGCCACACGATAAGTCACAACACCCACTCGTGCAGTAATCTGATACGGTCCAATAAAACGAGAGGTGAACTTCTTCGACTTCAAAGCACGACTCACACCCTTAACCGGTGTAACTCTCAAGAACACATGGTCGCCTTCCTGAAACTCAAGATCCTTTCTTCTCTTGTCATGATAACTCTTTTGTCTACTTTGAGAAGCTCTCATCTTTTCCCGAATAAACTTTACTTTTTCCGTCGTTTGTTGTACCATCTCCGGTCCAACTACTGTTCTTTCCCTGGTTTCATGCCAACACAAAGGTGTTCGACATCTCCGACCATACAAAGCCTCAAATGGTGTCATACCAATACTCGAATGAAAACTGTTATTGTAGGTGAGCTCAATCAACGCTAAATAACTATCCCAAACACCACCTTGCTCTAGCACATAGGCATGCAACAAATCCTCCAACGATTGAATTGTCCTCTCGGTTTGACCGTCTGTTTGGGGATGGTAAGCCGAACTCAATCATATCTTAGAACCCAAAGCCTTTTGAAAGCTTTCCCAAAACCTCGATGTAAATCTAGGATCTCTATCCGATACAATACTCTTAGGAACTCCATGCAACTTCAAAATCACGGAAGCATAAATCTCGTATAGCTTCTCCAAAGAATAACTAATATCAATCGGAATAAAGTGAGCAGATTTAGTAAGCCTATCCACAATTACCCAAATAGCATTATGGCCTCTTTGTGTATTCGACAAACCCGTAACAAAATCCATCGATATAATATCCCATTTCCATTCCAGAATATCCAACGGTTGTATCAAACCACTAGGCTTCTGATGTTCCACCTTAGACTTCTGACAAGTCAAACACGCATAAACAAAATGAGCTACATCTCTCTTCAATCTGGACCACCAAAAGTTCTTTTTCAAATCTTGATACATCTTATTCGCACCCAGATGTATACTTAAATTACTTCGGTGTCCCTCTTCTAATATCATCTTTTTCAACTCTTCATCATCGGGAATACAAATACGACCATGGAATCTCAAAACCCCAAAATTATCAACCTTGAAATCCTCATTCTCATTCATCATCAAATCAACAAATTTCAAATCCAAATTTTGCTTTTCACAAACGGTTGCAAGAAAATCATTCATAACACGTAGCATACCAAGTCTCACGCTTCTCGGCGTCATCTTGCAAACCAAACTCAAGTCTTTAAAATTCTCCAAAAGTTCCCATTCCCTTATCATCAATGCGGACATATGTAACAACTTACGACTCAAGGCATCGGCCACTACATTCGCCTTACTCGGATGGTAATTCAAACTAAAGTCATAATCCTTCAAAAGTTCTAACCATCTCCTTTGTCTCATGTTCAATTCCTTTTGATCGAATAAATACTTTAAACTTTTGTGGTCACTAAAAAAATCGAACCTCGCAACATAAAGATAATGCCTCCAAATTTTTAGGGAAAAAACCACGGCCGCTAGTTCCAAATCATGCGTAGGATAATTCTTTTCATGCACCCTCAATTGTCTTGAAGCACATGCTACAACTTTTCCATCCTGCATCAAAACACCACCTAACCCATATAATGAAGCATCACAAAACACCACAAATGGTTCCGTCGGATTCGGCAAAATCAAGATCGGAGCCGTTGTTAACCTTCTCTTAAGTTCCATGAAACTCTCTTCACAATGAATATCCCAAATGAAAGCCTTTCCTTTACAATTCAATTGCGTTAACGGAAGTTTCAACTTTGAAAATCCTTCAATAAACCTCCGATAATAACCCGCCAAGCCTAAAAAGCTTCGAATCTCCGTAACCGATCTAGGAACTTCCCATTGCATTACCGCATCAATCTTGGATGGATTAACGCTAATACCACCATCGGAAATAACATGCCTAAGAAAACTTATCTTCGACAACCAAAACTCGCACTTTGACAACTTAGCATATAATTGTTTCTCTTTCAAAATCTGTAACACAATCCTTAAATGCTCTTCATGATCTTTTTGAGACTTAGAATAAATCAAAATGCCGCTGATGAACACAACCACAAAATGATCCAACTGTTCATGGAAAATACGATTCATGTATTCCATAAACATACCTGGCACATTAGAAACTCCGAATGGCATTACGGAATACTCGTAATAACCATACCGCGTCCTAAAAGCCGTCTTTTGAATGTCCTCCTCTTTCACACGAATCTGGTGATATCCTGATCTCAAATCAATCTTACTAAAAACACGCGGACCAACCAATTGGTCCATCAAATCATCGATCCTCGGAAGCGGATACTTGTTCTTAATTGTCACCTTGTTCAACTGTCGATAATCAATACATAACCGCATACTTACATCCTTCTTCTTTACTAACAATACCGGTGCACCCCAAGGAGAAACACTCGGCCTAACAAACTTCTTATCCAACAAGTCATTCAACTGCTTCTTCAATTCTATCAACTCTGAAGCTGACATACGATACGGTGCCATCGAAATTGGTCTAGTACCCGGAACTAGATCAATAGAAAACTCAACTTCTCTTTCCGGCAGTACATCCTTAATATCATCCAGAAACACTTCTGGAAAATTATACACCACTGGAAACCTACTTATCTCCACTTTGCTCTCCATTGACAGCGATGCAAACAAACCAAACAACTGAGCTTCGTCCACAAAAAGTTTCTTCAACTCTTTTGTGGATAAGAAACTCTCTTTTTCATCATCATCCAAAGAAGGAAAGCTTACTAACTTATGATATCAATCTATATGAACTCGATTAAACTACAACCAGTTCATACCCAAGATCACGTCCAAACCTTCCAACGGCAAACAAACTAAATCCATAACAAAATCTTTACCATACATGGTCAAAGAACAACTTACACACACCAAAGAAGTAGTTATCGACCCTGAAGCAGAATTCTCAATAACCATCTCACCACCCCAAGAAGACATAAACAAATTCAAACGCTTAGCGCACTCAATAGAAATGAACGAATGAGTCGCTCCCGTATCAATAATAGTAACTAAAGACATACTATTAATAAAGCATGTACCTTTAATCAAACGGTCAGCACTAGTAGTATCCTTCCCTGCTAATGCAAACACCTTTCCTCCCGCCTGAGCTTGCTTCAGCTTAGTACACTTAGTACTAATGTGACCAACTTCCCCACAATTGAAGCACTTCACAACGTTCCTCCTACACTCGGTAGTAGCATGTCCAAGACCTCCACGGTTTGAACATTTCACAATATTCTTCCCACACTCAAAAGACTTGTGGCCTAAATCGCCACACTTATAACACTTAACGGGACCAGAACTCCCTCCACCAGATCTCCTATCAAAGTTTCCCCTATGTTTTCCCTTATCAGCGAGTGTCACATAAGGTCCACTTCTAGCTTGTTGCTTCCATTTCCTCTCATTTACACTCTTGTAATGTGTAGAACGAGCTTTGCCATCTTCTTCAAAAATTCTACAACACTCAGTCAAATCTGAAAACCTTCTAATTTTATGATATCCCACAATTTGCTTAATCTTAGGACACAAGCCATTCTCATACTTAATACACTTTGAAAACTCAGCAGTAGCAGCAACATAATGAGGATGAAACTGAACCAATTCCACAAACTTAGCAGTATAGTCAACCACTGACATACTACCTTGCTTCAGCTCAAGGAATTCCATCTCCTTCTTTCCCTTCACACTCTCAGGGTAGTACTTCCCTAAGAACTCAGTACTGAAAACTTCCCAAGTTATCTCTTAATCATCTTCCTCAAGAGCTTGACTTCTACTGACCCACCAATCATCGACTTCTTCCTTCAGCATTTGAGAACCAAGCCTCACCTTACTCTCTTCAGCACAATCCATGACTCTGAAGATTCTTTCAATCTCCTTCAACCAATTTTGAGCACCATCAGGATCAAATCTTCCTTTGAAGACCGGCGGTTGATTCTTCCTGAACTCATCATTAACATTCACATTCGGCGCTCCCAGCACCGCCCTAGCCATTGCTTCCAAAACAGCAGCCATAACATTGTCATTTCTACCATCCATATTCTGATTGTTCCCAAAGACAACAACAAGATTAAACAAAAGTTCAATCATAACAACATCAAGACATACACAACTGACTCGAACACTGGCTCTGATACCACTTAATGTAACACCCCCTTTTCTATACCCCAAATAAGCAATTAAATCACTTAGGCACATATTAAAAATTCCATCAGAGTAATATTTGAAACATGGTATAAAAGGAGCAATGCCACATTATACTTGAATATTTAAAACATACAACACCTGCTCAATAAAGATATGCAACAAACTGGGTAACTTGCACACACAAGGATTGCATCCTTACACCCGTATTCATTTAATTCAAATAACAGCGGAAACCACATAACAATTTCAAACTTATATACTTATCATAAATATATCCACAAGTTTGAATCACCAAGATAATTCCATTTTTACATAGAACATCTATCATCAAACTACATATACAAATGTATTCACAAAAAGGCATCAAGCCAACCCTAGCTACCCGATGCTACATATCAGAGCCGACCGACCAAAAGATGAAGACGAACTTCACAAAAATATCATCCAGCAACCTACTCTACAATGCCTCGTAGAGCATCATAAAACAACAGAAGGGTGAGAAATATTATCATAATAACATTTCATATAATTATATATCTCATCATATAAAATGCACATAAAGCATATTCTCACCACAAATCATTCCTTATCACCTATACACATCGCAACGTGTACATCAATACCAATCAAACATATTAATTACGCACAATTCACCAATTCACATAAACTTATATCATTTATGGTTATTCCTCAATTATATTCATTCCACATAAACATACGTCTAGTTATCTTTAATCACACATATACATTACAAATGTATAAATCACATACATATACATATATCAAACATACATATATACAAACAAGTATATTTTATCACACATACTATCATCTCCATAATACTCCAAATAAACATATGTACATTCATGTTTATTTCTGCATATCATAATTAAAATGATAAAATGCAACTCATAGAGACCGACACACGATTCTATGCAGATGCAATGCGGTACCGACTCAACATTTCAGCAGGTTCACTCAGGAACCAAATGGAATCATCGCTTGTTACCTAAAGTAACTCCCCGTCGGGCACACGATGTTACCCATTGCTCACACCCCACATGGGCACACAATATTTATGGATTGCTCACACCCCACACGGGCACACAATCCGATTGCTCACACCCCATACGAGCACACAATCAATGTAAATAAATCACCCATCGCTCACACCCCACACGGGCACACGATGTTTCTGGATTGATCACACCTCACACGGGCATACAATCCGATTGCTCACACCCCACATGGGCACACGATCTTGTTGTAGTCATCGCTCACACTTCACATGAGCACACAATGCTACAACGGATTCACAAAGAATCCTACGGCACAAGAATGCATACATTATGCTTTACATGCAAAATGACACACAACATTCTTGAAAATGCATACATTATTCACAACATAATTATGCACTCAACTCAATCACTTAACATACATTTGCATACAATTCAAGCAATGCATTCATTTGCCAACGGCCACAACATCACCTCGAACTCACAATTCCACAATTAACTTATTTACGTTTTATCAAAAAAGTCGGGTGAAAGTCGGCTAAACATTACATTTCTTAGCATCATTAGTTTCTACACGTTTCTAGCTTCGAATTGATATAAGGAATACTAAAAACGGATAACCGAAACTAAAGCTACGAATTAAAAACACAAAACCTCTCAAAACCTACAGGCTCGTTGAGCGAGGAAATCCCTGGAACTCTTGCTGAGCGAGGGATAGCTCGCTGAGCGACCACTGCGAATTCCAGAATTTCTCAGCTGCGTGACAGTCAACTCAAACCATTCCAAACCTCCAAAGTACTCCCATAAACATGATCAACATCATATTCTAGCTATCATACTTTGTTTACAATGATTTCTAACTGATTAATCCACTAATTTCTCATATTTTCTCCAAAACCCTAGCTATTCATCTTCTCTAAACTTTCATCAAAACCAAACTCAACCAATCAAACACATACATAATCATACACAATATCAAGATAACAATTCTTATCACCCTTACCCGATTATTTCGACTACGCGGAGCAATCTTGATCAAAACCTAGCTTTTCCTCTTTTTCTCCTTCTTCTCCTTTCTTTCTCTTCTATTTCCTTTCTATCTCTTTTTCTTTCTATTTCCTTTTCTTTTCTCTTCTCTTAACTTATACTCTTTTCTCTCTATTTTCTATCCTTTCTCTTACTAACTATTTTCTCCACCAAATATCATTTTCTCACAAAAATATAATTCCATCTAATTCTAACTTATCACGAATTAGTAAATGTCTAAAATACCCTCTTATCCAATTTTACCCAAAAATTCACAAAATGGTAAAATCACATTTCACACCAACATATCACATTAATTCCTCAACATATCATATCATCATGATAATTTCACAAATAAAACAATTATCATTCAAATAAAATAAAATACTCCACAAAAATTAGGAAAATCGAATCGGGGCGTTACAGGGAGTGTTTTTCTCGTCTGTGTGGTGCCTTGTGGGTATGAAGAACTGGTGTGTTTTTCTTTGAGTTTTTCTTGTTGGATGTCCCCTTGTGTGATTAGTGTTTTCTTGTTGGAGACTCCAAGAATCCAATTCTTTCGTGATTTGGTTAAGAAAAGGTTTGAGTATTTGTATTGATTTAAGTATTTTAAGTTACCTAAGACCACTTGACGTTGGATCAAGGGTTTGGGTCTAAAGAGACGTCTTGGTTATTGGGTTGATGGCGAGGCATGGTGCACTCAACTTATAAAGGTAAATGCAAATGAAGTATAATGGTTTAAGGGTTAGCAAAAGGCTAAACTAAATGTTAGTCCCTAAGGGTCCTTGTTCGTAATGGATTTTGATGAACAACCTCTGGTTTTCCAATTAACACTAAATTGGTTTACTTGCAGGATCAACCATACAAATCCTAGGACATAAGTGCAATTTTGTCGAAATTATAACTTTGGAAATCTTGTGATTTCACTTTTTATTAGGATTTTCATGTATGATTCATATGACTAAGTACAAGAGTAAAGAGATTGGCGAAAACTTA
Source organism: Lathyrus aphaca (assembly GCA_963966055.1). NCBI lineage: Eukaryota > Viridiplantae > Streptophyta > Magnoliopsida > Fabales > Fabaceae > Lathyrus > Lathyrus aphaca. Next base: position 216,510,653 of record OZ014520.1, on the reverse strand, counting down.
AATAAAGTAAATTTGACAATGCATAAAGTAAATGGTAAAGAACAAGTAAATGACTTGTAAATGTAAAGGAATGGTAAATAACTTGGAATTTTATCAAACTTGATAATATAAATTGGTTTTGTACACAAACGGATACTTTGATTATTTTACAAGAATTTTTGTAAAGATTTTTCACACACACTTATGACAAAAACAAACCTATTTTTACATGAACAAAATAACTGCCACTAACGGACAAATCCTAAAACTATGACACTTGGCTTTCGGCATTTATTCATTCCACCAAATGCTTCCACGCGTCTTACTGCCAAACGTATCAATCTTCAAATTTCAAATCTTCTTCTTTGTGCCGAAATGACACATCTCTTCAAAACTGTCGAATTTGTTGAAAACAACATTGCCATCTAAATCTGCCGAAAACGTCAGAAAACAATATCTTCACTTGGCTTTGTTGAAATTGATTTCTAAACATATTCTCCAACTTACTTTTCTTAGCCAAAAACACATCACTTTGAGCTCCACTTTCATGGCGTCGAAAATCCTTGTCTACAAAGTTTCCCCCAACAAAGAGTTTTCTACTAATCCTGGAGAAAGAACATTTGTTGTCGACGAGCCTTTTTGATGCCACGTTACTCTTACCACTTTTCTCATTTCCAAGACTTGATATTCCAAATCCCTAAATTATCATCATTACGCTTTTTCAAAATGTCAAACTTCAACCCACATTTATGACATTACTCCCATCATTTCCTAAAAACTAGGAAGTCATAGGCGTTTCAACTGCCCTTAGCCTAATTTCTCCATGAAATTTTTGCCACGTGGCCCACGATCACTAACCAAAACTCAACCATTTTAGTCCCTTTTGTCGCTCCCACCAAAATGACACCCAGGTCAGAAAGGGTACAGACGCGAACGGTCGGCGAAAGAGGAAGAGAACACACAGGGGTGAACTCAAAAAGACAAGAGTCGCCAGCTAGGCATTTTTATCCCGGAGGAAAGGTAATGCTGCATAGACCTAGAAAGGTATGGATAAGACGGTTGCGAACCAGAGAAACTGAGAAAGGGGGTTGGTTACAACCTGGGAAGGTATTAGCACCCAGATTGTTCGCCGTACTCGACGGGATCCACGCTTGAAAGATTTGTGTTTTAAAGGGGTAGTGTCAGTGCAATTTGTGTATCAAAACTGGAAAGAATGCAAGTGTCAGTGTAAAAGAAAAGTGAAGTGTATAAGTGAAGTGTCAGTGTAAGAACAGGAATGAAATGCTCAAGACTATGAGGCTAAAGCCAGAAAGAGGGGGAATGAACAGAGACTTTTGTTCGATAACTGTTAAGTTATGCCTACGTATCCTCTCGTGCAATGAGGAAGTCAGAACACCGTAGTTCGACCCTAAGAGACTTGAAAGGTAAATTGACTTGTGAACTGCTTACTTGTCTATGCTCAAGTGTATGACCTGTCTGGCTCAGGTGCAAACTGTCTTGCATTAGACGGAAGAAGCGAGTTCTCGTTTGTGAATGAACGAGATGAGAAAAGAATCCCGGAGGAGACGATTATTGTTTGTTTTTGAGTTTTCAATCTTTTATTTCTTTTTTTTTGAAGTTTGTCATAAGTTAATGAGATTAAGCCTAAACCAATGGGTTAGTAAACTCATTACATCCTCCCTCTGATTAGAGGTAATGAGAATACCTTAAGTGTGAAGTCAGCATCTCACACTTAATCACCATGATGTAGGATTAAGATCATTAACCTACTTGTGATTATTTAGATGTTTTTGTTGTTTTTGTTTAGTGTTAAGTAATGAGTTTAAGCCATAATCAAGGAGCAGAGGCATAAGCTTAATCACAAAGCCTTAAAGCCTTTAGGGTTTAGTCCCTGATTATTAGGTGAGAAGAGAAGACTCAATGATGACACAAAGGTAAAAATTAAATGGGGGACTAATCAAACCCTAACTGTTATCATGCTTGGTTGTTCCTAGGGTTAATGAGGTTTGCAAGAATATCTTCAGAGAAACCACCAGGAAGGAAGCAGATGAAAGGAGCAGAGGCAAAACAACTTGCTTCACTTAAGAAGACAAGTTGCTTGAGGAAAGAAAGTAAGGGATGAACAAGAATGAGCAAGCTCACTCTAATACACATACAAAATGCAGCAAAGAAAATATGAAAGAGATGAAAAGAGATTGTGAGAAGTGAAGGCAAATTCACTTCTCAAAGCAACTTACCACCTGAAAAGTTAGCAAAGGAAAAGAAATGCAATGCAAATGAGATGCAATGTCATGATGCAAACCAAAACCAGAAGCAATTACATGATGTTAATGATGCTAAGAGATGATACAAACATGAGGCAAGGCATGAGAATGATCAAGCAAGCATGAGGATGCAAATGAAGCATGCATGGGACCATGGAAGTTCATGAAAGTTTATGAAATGCAATGGACATATAATATGGAAAATGAAAGAATCAATGATCAAACATGATTCTAATATGTCCTAAGATGTATTATGAATCATGTGGATGCACAAAATGTTATGGCAAGTCAATGGATGCAAGCAAAGGAGAGATGGATGCAAAGGAAGGCACAAATTAGGGTTACATGCATCATGCAAAGCAAAAATCCAAAACCAGAAGCAAATGACATGATAAAAATTTGAAAATGCAATCAAAGATACCCTAAACCTATACAAACTCACTTCCCAAAGGAGAGGATCCAACTCCTAACCTAGTGAAAGTTATGAATTTCCTAAGATTGCTAGGGTTTTAAGGTACTTCACCAAGAAAAATGCCAAACAAATTGAAAATGCAAGATCAATTCAAACCAATTTTATCCTATAAACTACATGCTATGAAGAGTGCAATGCCAAAAGAATCATCATCCAACTCTCAATGGTTAGGCAGAAAGAAATTTTTGAAGTTTGAAACAAAATATTGCCTAAAAAATGAAATTAAATCCAATGAAAATGATCAAAAGGCATCAAGAACAAAAAATAAATTTGGTTTGAGAGTTGAACAATGTTTCTAAATGCAATATAAATTTTTTTGTGATTTTTAAATACCTAAATGTATTTTTAATTAATTAATTTCCATTAATTAATTAAAAATAAACATTTAAATGATTTAAAAATAATTTTCAATGCAAAAAATAAAAATAAAAATATTTTTGGGTCTTAAAAATTAATGAAAACTTTGACAAAAATTTTCATAATTTTTAAAGGATTTTTGCTATTTTAAATAAAATATGAAAGATAAAACAATTTAAATGCAAATAAAAATAAAAGAAATGAAAGTATGCAAAGGGGAGGGCCAGGATTTGATCTGGGCTTGGACTGGTTGACTGTGCGCCAGATCCAAAGGCCCAGATTCAAACCTGGCTAATTTGTTTTATAAATTAATTAAACAGGATTTTAATTAATTAATCAGGGATTAGGGCTTTAATGAAGCATCCAGGCCACTCGTTCGCGCGCGGGAAAGGGGATCCTATGGCCAAGATTCAAAATTCCTAATTAATCACACTTAAACCCTAATTACACTCAAGCGACCGGAGATAAGCTCCGGTCGTCTTCTCCAGCTGCCTGAGATTAAGGTTCTGGAAAAATTGTTCATCATGTTACCTGAGATTGAGCTTTCAGTCCAGGAGCTTTCTGCTTGCCTCTTTGCTTCAAACTGGTCCCAATGATCCTCTTGATGAAGTTATGAAGCTTGGTTGGGGTTTAGAATAGCTGATTTGTGAGTTTGAAGTGGTTCTGTTCAGAGAGGGGAAGGAATCGTGTTTCAGTTTCAGGGTGTTTCAGGGCAAGGTGAAGGGTTAGGGATGATCAGTGAGACATGCTGAGATGTTCTATGGAGTTTGTTTTTATGTTTGATGCTTGTGTGATGTGTTTCGAATGAAAATGCATAAGAGGGCAAAGCTTGGAGCTATGGCTTAGAGAGTGTTTCAGGCTTGTGTGTGTGGTGTGTTGTGTTGCATTTGGTCCACTTATCACTCTTGGATAGGTCAGAGGAGTTGGTCTGGCCTAGCTTGATTGGTATGGGTCTTTATGCAAAAAGTCAATGTTAGGTGTACCTGAGGTATGGGCAAGTGTAAGGCTGTGATAGGGGCATGGTTGGGCTCAGCTGAGTTTAGGGAGAGCCATGGAAATGGATTAGAGGCAAGGCAGCAAGTGGATTAGGGTTTGTCATAGGTTTTGCAACTTTGTGACTTTTGGCCCCCTTTGTGATTTCTTGATCCACAAGTCATGAAAATGGACAAAATCTTGGTGCATTATGAATTTTAGGCAATGGTTTATGTTTGTACAAGGATTAGAAGTCACTTTGAGGTCTCATTTTACCTTGGCAAGGGATTTTGCAACTTTGCCTCTTTGGTACATAACTTGAAATTATGTGATTTTTCCCAACTTTGACAAGCCATAACTTTTGATCCAAAATGAATTAGAATGAGTTCTTGTACTTTTTGAAAAGGGAATGATCCATTCTACAACTTTCATGACCAAAGTTTTCCCATTTGAAGCATTTTTGAATCAAAAAGAAAGGGTTGAAAAACTTTCCCAAAATGGCAAGTTTCCATTACAAGTCATTTTCCCAAAAAGGAAACTTTGCAAATGGCTTGAAATTCTTCAATCTTGTGAACTTCTAACATCTTCTATGATCAAATAAAGATCATACACAATCAAAATGATGAAGAAAACCCTTTGGTTGGGTCATTGGGGGCCTCAGATGCCCTGATTTTACACTGACTTGCTCAAGAAGTCAACTCCTGATTAGATGCCTTCCCCAAGGAATTTCTTCATGAAAATTGATATGCATGATCCTTATAACATATAGAGACCAATAGAAACAAGAATGACCAAAAAATTTGGAGTTATGGCCTCTGAAACCAAAACCCTAATTCTAGGTCATCTGTGCAGTTAAACCTGGCTCTGCTTCCATGCCATTCTCAGTTCTTGTGATTCTTTGGCTTTCTTGACTTTGTGGGGATATAATATGATGCTTTGAACATACATGGACCCTTTTTAAGTGATTGAAGACCTTTGGAGTGGCTCAAATGGCTCTTGGATTGCTCATATCATAAACCCTAGATGCAGATGACTTGGAAACAATGCAGTGAAGAAAAAGATGCAATATGAGATGCTATGATTGAACTTATGCACATGAAAAGATCACAAGCCATGGTGTGAATGGGTGAGGGAAAATTTGGGGTGTTTACAGCTGCCCCTATTCAAGCATGAGTTAGCTGTGCAGGATGTAAGCAACGGCTTAACAGGCAAACAAGATAGCTTGTGGTTGAATACCAAAGACAATCCAAAATTTTCACTCGCAGAATGAAGAAGAAAAGGGATATAGATTGTAAAAGAAAATAAAGTATAATTATAAAGTGCGGGCGACGGAGGACGACCGTCAAGCAGAGGACGACTGCTGGGGATGAAGCAATGACGGGGACGACCGACATGCTGGGGAAAATGCGGGAAATAAAGCAATGACGGTGACGGCCGACAAGCTGGGGATATAAGATATTATGATGGGGACGACCATCAAGTAAAGCTATAAGACTCTCTGGAGATTATAGGTAAATGAAATAAACGATGAGGTACGGTCATCAAAGGTGAAGGACGATCACCTAGCAGGGGACGACTGCTCTGTTGGGGATAAGATGAGGGACGGTCATCTAAGGTGAAGGACGATCACCGGGCAGGGTACGGCTGCCGAAAGTACCACGACATAGGACGAATGCCGGATAAAAAGGTCGACGATGGGGACGGCCATCGGATAAGCATGATGAAGGACGATCATCAAGAGGTGAAGGAAGATCACCTAGCAGGGTATGGCTGCTCTCAAGGTTTATCATGACATAGGATGAATGTCAGATAACCAGATCAACGATGGGGATAGCCATCGGATAAAATGATGAAGGACGGTCATCAAGAGGTGAAGTACGATCACCTAGCAGGGGACGGCTGCCGAAAATATCACGACATAGAACGAATTTCGGATAGGAAGGGGGTTCTAATGAATAGAGACTCCACTGGGGGTTGATGAAGGACGATCATTAAAGAGGTGAAGGACGATCACCTGGCAGGGTACGGCTGCCTAAAAGGTATCATGACATAGGACGAATGTCAGATAGAAAGGAAATAGTTCAACAAGTTTTGTTGGAGACTTCGCTGGGGAATAGTAAACACGGACGAGTGTTTACATCCCAGAAATGAAAGGTATGAGTGTTTGACACGGTGTATAGATTAAAGATGCGGACGAGCATCCTTAAGACTATGATACGGACGGGTATCAGGTAGAAACAAACACTGACACATGTTCAGAGATGATGATACGGACGAGTATCAACTGGTTAACAAAGAACACAGACGAGTGTCGGATCTAAAGGGACTCTTCTGGGGAATAATAGGCACCGAAGAGTGTCTAAATTCTAAAAAGAGGTAAAGGTATCTGACATTGTGTATGGATTAAAGGTGCGAACGAGCATCCTTAAGATTATGATACAGACGAGTATCAGTGGAAACAAACGCTGACGCGTGTTCAGAGATGATGACACGAACGAGTATCAACTGGTTAACAGAGAACACAGACGAGTGTCGAATTTAAGGGGACATAAGTAGTATACAAGATACGGACGAGTATCTGTATGAGTAAGAGTGAGACATAGACGAGTGTCTATCTTGCCGGGGAGAGCATGACACGGACGGGTGTCTAAAAAAGGTGTATTATAAACAAATATATATATGATTTACAAAAGTGTTTAAGTAACTATGTTGGGGAAGGTGACACGGACGGGTGTCAGGGAATAGATACGTATCTGTGAGTGCAAAGGGGACGCTTTGGCTTTCTACTGGGGATATGACACGGACGGGTGTCAGGAAGTATCTGTATCTTTAGGGAAAATGCCTTGGCTTTCTGCCGGGGAATCTGGGGAGTTTTCTGTATATCGTTGATGGGTTGTCAGTATTTACAAGTGTTTGATTCAGAACATGGCTTATGATTATGCAATATGTTTGATTTTTGCCGTAATGCTCCGCTTTAGGCGGAATGCTACGCTCTGTGGGGAAAATAATGATGCGAATGCTATGATTATGCAAAGATACCGATCCGGGATTCGGATCCCGATGTTGCGGAGATCTCTGGCTGATCTGATCGAAGTGGACATCCCAGCTGGGGATAAGATCATTGGTAGATCTGACATATATGACTCTGCATGGGGGAGTAGGTCACTGATAGACCCGTCTTGGTAATGAGGGACTCAGCTGGGGTTTGTAGAAGCTTTCGTCACTCTGTTGTGAGATCCTCAGGCGTTGCTCTTCTGGATAGAGGCTGAAACTCTGTGAGGAGGTAGTTCCCTGGTTGGTACTCGGTTGGGGAAGAAAGATGATTGGCAACTCAGCTGGGGACATGAACATCTTTTGGTGCTGCTCTTTGAAGGAAATGTTGGAGAAGTGATGTCTGGCAGTTCTGGTGGGGAGAAAGCAGCCCTGGCTTTGTACTTGCCTGAGGAGGAATGATGGTTGGCAACTCCGCTGGGGATAAAGCATCTCCGGTGCTTTAGGAGATAGACTGAGCAGATAATGATTTGCTAGCTTGCTGGGGTGAAGCTTTCATGCCCCATGTTGTGCTTTGGATACCTGCAATCCTGTAAAGACAAAGAAACGCACAAGTTCCCCGAGGTATCCCTTACCGGATTCCATCATAGGAGTTTAGACACTCCCGGGAGTAAGTATATTTCCTGTAAGCATGCATTTTCAGAAAGACGCATCTGTACTTATGCGATCAGTAAATTAATGATATCGGACATTTTGCAAATAAAAGAGTACGAGACAGTGTGTGACTGAAAATCTGACTTTATTAATTTGTGCCCTGAATTGGCAAGATACAGTCAGAGAAACGGATCTCCTGAAATGAGGAGATCGTTACAATTTGAAAGACAAAAAGATGCTGGCAATGTTGATGACGCTTCAGGGAGCTTCCCTTTGCTATGACTCGTATAACATTTGATGTTCTTCTCGTCTTGCTTTCTGAAGAAGGCTGATTTTGAAAGAAGCTTAATCCTCTTGATCCTTTCGAAGCTTGCCAAGTCGTAAGTGATATAGATGAATCCAGAATACAGTTGTTCGCTTATTCCCTTATTTTGCGTGGATCGCCCTTTCGGGTTTTCAATCCACCGGGATACCCATTTTTGCCTGAGTTGTCCAATGCGGCTTTTCAACTCAGCGGGTGTACATTTTTTTGTTTATTTTTGCCCGAGTCTTTTATTCTGTTTTTTGACTCGCCGGGATGCCCTATTTTTTGCCTGGACTTACATTCTGTTTTTATGTCAAGCGGGTCTTTTTATGCGAAGTATTTTTTAACTGCATCTGAATTCACAGGGGACAGGAAGTCTTCACCATCCATAGTACTGAGCATCAGTGCCCCACCAGAGAAAACTTTCCTTACTACGAATGGCCCTTCATAGTTTGGGGTCCATTTGCCCCTGTGGTCTGTATGAGGAGGGAGGAGTCTTTTTAGCACAAGGTCTCCTACTTGGTATTCTTGGAGCCTGACTTTCTGATCAAAGGCTTTCTTCATTCTCTTCTGATACAACTGCCCATGACAGATTGCAGCCAATCTCTTCTCTTCAATCAGATTTAGTTGTTCGTATCGGGATCGGACCCACTCTGCCTCATTCAGCTTAACATCCATCAATACCCTCAGGGAGGGTAATTCAACTTCAACTGGTAGGACTGCCTCCATACCATACACAAGCTGATACGGTGTTGCCCCAGTGGATGTTCTGATTGACGTACGGTACCCATGCAAGGCAAATGGTAGCATTTCATGCCAGTCTTTGTAGGTGACTACCATCTTTTGCACAATCTTCTTGATATTCTTATTAGCTGCCTCAACAGCGCCATTCATCTTTGGCCTGTAAGGAGAAGAATTGTGGTGTTGGATCTTGAAGTCCCGGCATAGCTCTGCCATCATTTTGTTGTTCAAGTTAGAACCATTATCAGTAATGATTCGCTCGGGAACTCCATACCGACAGATGATATCTCTCTTCAGAAATCGGGCTACCACTTGCCTGGTAACATTTGCATAGGAAGCTACTTCAACCCACTTGGTAAAATAGTCGATGGCTACCAGGATGAATCTGTGGCCATTTGAAGCAGTCGGTTCAATTTTGCCAATCATATCAATGCCCCACATGGCAAAGGGCCAGGGTGAAGACATCACATTCAGGGGATTGGGAGGCACATGCACTTTATCCGCATAAATTTGGCATTTATGGCATTTCTTAGCATAAGCACAACAATCTGCGTCCATTGTGATCCAGTAATAACCTGATCTTAGCAACTTTTTAGCCATAGCATGCCCTCCTGCATGGGTACCAAAGGATCCTTCGTGCACTTCGTGCATCAACAAGTCTGCTTCTGTTCTATCAACGCACCGGAGAAGTACCATATCAAAGTTTCTCTTATACAGGGAACCGTCAGTATTCAAGAAGAAACTACCAGCTAGCCTTCTTAAAGTCTTCTTATCATTGGAAGATGCCCCAGGTGGGTATGTTTGATCCTCCAAGAAGCATTTGATATCATGGAACCAAGGCTTATCATCTTTGACAGCGTCTGCTGCAAATACATATGCTGGTCTGTCAAGTCTGGACACTGAAATCCGAGGCACAAAGTTGGCAGCTTGAACTTTGATCATTGATGAAATGGTAGCCAGAGCATCTGCAAACTGATTCTCGTCTCGAGGGATGTACTCAAGCTTGACTGTTGTGAAGAAAGTCAATAACCTTCTTGTATAATCCCTATAAGGTATCAGATGATCCTGGTGGGTGTACCATTTTCCGTTGGTTTGATTAATTACCAGAGCTGAATCTCCGAACACAGTCAAAGTCTTGATCCTGAGGTCAATGGCTTCCTCAAGACCCATAATACAAGCTTCGTATTCAGCTTCGTTGTTAGTGCAGTTAAAGGTGAGCTTTGCCGAGAAGGGCATGTGAACCCCCTTAGGTGTAATGAGTACTGCACCAACACCACGACCATTCATATTAACGGCCCCGTCAAACATCATAGTCCATTCTTCTTCTGGGTCAGGCCCTTCAGTGTGAACAGGCTCTTCATGATCTTTTGCTTTATGAACATGATGTCTTCATCAGGGAAGTCAAACCTCATAGGTTGGTAATCATCAATAGGTTGCTCAGCAAGATAATCAGATAGTACACTTCCCTTGATGGCTTTCTGAGATGTGTACTGGATGTCGTATTCCGTGAGGATCATTTGCCATCTTGCAACCCGTCCGGTAAGTGCTGGCTTCTCAAAAATGTACTTAACTGGGTCCATCTTTGAGATCAATAAAGTGGTGTGGGTCAACATATACTGCCTTAGTCGGCGAGTAGCCCACGCTAAAGTACATCAAGTTTTCTCGAGCAGTGAATAACGTTGTTCACAGTCGGTAAACTTTTTGCTTAGGTAGTATATTGCATACTCTTTTCGACTAGACTCGTCATACTGGCCCAGCACACACCCCATTGACTCTTCTAATACCGTCAAGTACATAATTAGAGGTCTTCCTTCGACTGGAGGCATAAGAATTGGAGGCTCTTGCAAGTATTCCTTGATCTTGTCAAAAGCCCTCTGGCAGTCTTCGTTCCACCTGACTGTTTGTTCTTTTCTTAACAGCTTGAACAAGGGTTCACAAGTCGCAGTAAGGTGAGATATGAACCGTGAAATGTAGTTCAATCTACCTAGGAAACCTCAAACCTCTTTTTCCGTCTTTGGTGCAAGCATTTCTTGAATGGCTTTAACTTTATCAGGGTCAACTTCAATCCCTTTTTCACTCACGATAAATCCCAGCAGCTTACCAGATCGCACCCCGAATGTGCACTTGTTGGGGTTCAGCTTCAGTTGGTACTTCCTCAGACGCTTGAATAACTTCAACAGATTCACCAGGTGGTCTTCTTCTGTGAGGGATTTGGCAATCATGTCATCCACATAACATTCAATTTCTTTATGGATCATGTCGTGGAATAATGTTACCATAGCCCGTTGATAAGTTGCACCAGCATTCTTCAGTCCGAATGGCATCACCTTATAACAGAACATACCCCAGGGTGTGATGAAAGTTGTCTTCTCCATGTCTTCAGGTGACATTTTGATCTGATTGTATCCTGAAAATCCGTCCATGAAGGAGAACACCGAGAACTGAGCCGTATTATCCACCAATACATCAATGTGAGGTAAAGGGAAGTCATCTTTTGGGCTTGCTCTGTTCAGATCCCGGTAGTCTACACACATCCTTACCTTGCCGTCTTTCTTAGGCACAAGTACAATATTAGCAACCCACGGCGGATAGCTAGTTACAGCAAGGAACCCGGCGTCCCATTGCTTTTGCACCTCTTCCTTAATCTTCTTTGCCATATCCGGGAGAGTACGGCGTAGCTTCTGTTTCACGGGCGGGCAGTCTTCTTTTAAAGGCAGCTTGTGCATGACAATATCGGTATCCAACCCAGGCATATCTTGATAAGACCAAGCAAACACATCCGCATACTCTCGAAGCATATCAATCAGTTGCTCTTTTACTGAATCTTGTAGGCAGGCCCCGATCTTAACTTCTTTTATGTCTTCTTCTGTACCAAGATTAACCGTTTCGACCTCCTCCTGATGAGGGGTGATAACCTTCTCCTTTTGCCTTAACAACCTGGCTAGCTCTTCAGGTAGCTTGTAATCTTCTTCAACCCCTTCATCAGCTTGATTGATTGGATTGTCAAAGTCATACGAAGTCATAGCTGTGCTGTTGTCGGTGCAGTCTGAAGGGCACTCTCTGCAAGGGTTTAGATTGTTCATTTTAGTGATTGATTTTAATCTTGTTTTAGAAAAAGTGAAATGAAGTTATCATTTTGGAAAACATTTCCATTTTATTTTTGTACAAAAAGAAAAATGACAAAAACAGTGAGCGGGAAAGAAAAAAAGACTCATTTGCAAAAGATGTCCGATATTCATTGATTAATCTGTTTGCACAAAATTACAAGATGGCCCGATTACAAAATGAGTCTTGTCATCTTGGGCAAGATGCAAGACTTGATGCATGCTTAAAAATACAGGAAATAATAATTACTCTGCAGGAGTAACCCTTATAATTTCCTGGGAAGACCAGTTAAGGACTTGGTTCCCTGGGATCCTTGGACGTATCCAGCTCTCCAGGTTGCGGTCGCTTTCATCCTCGTCTTCCAAGTTGTTCACTGCATCAGGGGTGAGCATTCCCCTGCTGACAAAACTGGGCTTCTTGGCAGCCTCTGATTGATCTTGTTGAGTTGGTTTGTAACCCAACCCAAATTTGTCCTCCTTCTTCTCCACGGGCAGTAGCTTGCCCCAGCCTTGGGCAGTCCCCTCTTCAACAACCTTCCTGGCTTGCTGATAAGATGTCATGGAGGTTCCCAGTACAGCAGATGCTTCATTAATATTCAGGGCCTCAAACCCTTGGCTCATAGTTTCATGGATTTCTCCATCCATTTCAATATACTTATACGTATCCAGATGGCTAACAAAGATGTCTTCTTCACCACAGATGGTGATGATCTGGCCTTCCCACTCGAATTTCAGCTTCTGGTGTAGGGTAGACGTAACAGCGCCAGCGGCATGGATCCAAGGTCTACCCAACAAACAGCTGTAGGCCGGCTGAATGTCCATCACATAGAAGGTAATTTTGAAAGTTTGCGGGCCAATCATCACTGGCAGATCAATCTCTCCAAGCACTGATCTCTTAGAGCCATCAAATGCTCTCACCACCAAATTACTTGGACGCAGGGCCAAGCCATCATACTCCAGCTTCACCAAGGCTTTCTTTGGTAGAACATTGAGCGAAGACCCAGTGTCCACCAGTACATGGGATAGAACAGCACCCTTGCATTCCAGAGTGATGTGTAAAGCCTTATTGTGGTTACGTCCCTCAGCTGTTAAGTCAGCATTGGTGAAGCCCAGTCCATGACTGGTATTGACATTTGCCACCACATTTTCTAATTGATTAATAGTGATCTCCTCTGGCACGTATGCTGCGTGCAAGACTTTCAATAATGCATTCCTGTGAGCTTCAGAACACATCAACAGGGATAATATGGAGATTTTTGAGGGAGTTTGGTGAAGCTGATCCACCACTTTGTAATCACTTCTCTTTATAATCCTCATAAACTCGTCTACATCTTGTTCAAAAGATGTCTTATGAGTTTCCTTGATAATTGGTTCTTCAGATATCACACTTTTTCCCTTTGCTTTGGCAGCATCTTCTGCTTCAGCATTAGGTCTTGGGATTGGGGTCAATCACCCTATTTGCCTGTGATGGTCTTTGCTGAAAGGGTCTTTGTTGATTGCTGTTATTGTTGTTGTTGTTGTAGGCTCTTTGTGGCGGATACTGAACTTGTTGTTGATAGTGGGGTTGTGGTTGTTGATATGCTGGTTGCTGAGGAATCGGAGCTGGAATAGTGACAGCTGCTACTGATCTATGGACATACTGAGGTCTGCCCCTGCTGGCATGAATGGCATTTGTCTCACTAGTCCTTCTAGGTCCCACAAAAGGTTTCCTGGAGTTACCAGACGAACTTGCACCATTATCAGAAATTTTACCCATCTTCAATAGGCTTTTAATTCTTTCCCCGGCTATTACTACGTCTGCGAAGCTGGTGGAAGAAAAGGCAGCTAGCCTATCAATATATGTCCCTTGCAGGGTATTCATAAACATGTCGGCTATTTCTCTTTCCGACATGGGTGGCTGGACAGCAGTAGCAAGCTGTCTCCACCTCTGGGCATATTCCCTGAAGCTTTCTCTGGAGGACTGAGACATTCCATCAAGAGGGTCCTGTTAGGAGCTATGTCCAGATTGTATTGGTACTGCCTGATGAAGGCTTCAGCTAGGTCCTTCCAGCATCTGATAGTAGCTCGGGTTAAGTGTGAGTACCACTCCCTTGAAGCCCCAGTCAAACTGTCTTCAAAATAGAACATCCACAGTTTTTCATCCATGGTGTATGCCTTAAGTCTCCCCAGAAAGGACTGCAAGTGAGTTCGTGGACAGGAAGTTCCATTGTACTTCTCGAAACACGGGGGTTTAAACTTGTGGGGAATCCTTACCCCATCCACTAACCCCATATCCATTACATCGAAGCCTATGGAATTTTGAGACTCCAGAGATCTCAACTTCTCAGCAATTTCATCAAACCTCCTATCATAAACTTCATCCCTAGCTCCCATTACAGTAAACTGCTCTTCTTGGGGGTCTTCTTGTAAGATCCTTCCCCCAGTAGTATTTCCTTGCACATTACCCGGGATGTTGACTTCCGGATGTAGATGAGGCCCATATACTGGTGGATTAACATGAGGCTGACCCCTTTCATTGTTACTTGTCCCTCCAGTTCCCAGATGGGGTTCTTCCGGGGTTTGTCTTTCTACTAATGCCCTCAACCTTTCTTGACTTTAGGCCAAGCCATTCATTACTTCCATGAATTGGGTCATTTGGTTTCTCATCTCCAGCCTTTCATTAGCCATCTGAGTTCTGACCTCTATCAGATCTTACTGTACTTGATCCATTTGGATACCAGGAAGATTGTTGCGAGTAGGATACCTGTGCGGACGGTTGAGAGGGAACACCCGGCGGCGAGCATAATTCCTGAATCACAACAGAGTTAGTAACAAACAAACCAATAACAAAACCCTACAAAACAAAACAAAAGTTAGTATGCAATGCAGTATGCTTATTTATTTTCCAAGGTATCCGACTTGGTTCTTGGTTTTGACCTTTCCAGACCCTGAGGAAGATGCTTTGATGTTGCTTGAGAGAAAGAAAACTCAATGAAACAAACTGACAAATACATTACAAATGGTGGATCATACATAGTTTGTTTCTACAACATATGCCCCTGAAGGGTCAAAATACAACATAAAAAGAAAAGTACATGAAATGGAAATAACAACAAGCAAAGAAGTCAAACATCTAATCCAAACTCATCCTCCTTAACCTCCTTCAAAAGTGCTTCAGTTACAGGACCAGCCGGATGCTCTGTAATGTTTCTAATAAGAAGGTTTCTGGTGGCAATAGCAGTGGTCAGCTTCTTGTGTCTGTCCTGGTCCTTTGACCTCTTCAAACCAGCCCTAAGCTTCAACTCTGAAATCTCCTTCTGGGCTGCCAGCAAAGCTTCATGTTGTTTCTTTTCATTGGCCTCTAACTGCTCAATCCTGGCTTGAGTTCTCTTATCTTCTTGAGTACGAGCTTCAGTGATTCTGACCCACCTAGCTTGACTTTCTTGCAGATAGAGATCAGTCCTAGCCTTCTGAAACTGGGCCTCTTTACAGGCATTCTTCAATATTTGCTCTCCAGCTCTTGATTTCTTGATGTAGTCCTCTATTTTCTCAATCTTGGCCAGATGCTCCACCCTATGTTTTTCCAACCTCTCAATGTCTAGACGACCATCACTCCTCTCCCAGAGGGTCTTCTTCAGAGCTTGAGACAGATTCTCATTCCTTTCCTTCAGTTTCTCAAATTCTTCCAGGCTGACAGTGGCTGGAGGTGGCACTGTGGACGGTCCAGGTGCATCCTCAATGGTGAAAGGCATCCCAGAAATCTGAGCCCTAGCATGAGACCATTCATAATACTGAGCTGAAGCCACATTGTTGCACCTTCCAAGAATGGCCATCCCCTTGGTCTGGATGTTGTCCCAAGCCCAGGATGCTTGTCTGACAACAGCTAGATTAGGTTTTATCTCACAATACAGGGTTTCAGCCAAGTCTTGCACTCTAGGAGGGTGGACCAAAGCATAGCCCAATTGTCTTTTAAACAGCAAAGGATTGTAGTTGATGCAACCCTTCACTCCTACTAGAGGTACATTGGGGTACTGCCCACAGCTAATGATTATGTCTCTGCCCTTGGTACTCTGGGTGCACCATCTGATGTCATCTGAAGTTAAAGCAATAAGTCTTTTAGCCCAATTCTTCTGTTGGTGGGGATTCAGGAAGGAATCAGTCTTACGTAAGTGTTTGAGCAGCCAGGTATGAAATAGGGGAGCACAGCATCTCACCAACTTTCCTCTCTGCTTCTCATTCCTCTGATGAATGGAATAATAGAAATCTCCCAGCAATATGGGTACTGGATTCCTCAGAAGGAAAAGATGAATGGCATTCTTGCTGATAAACTTGGGCTCGTCTGCAAACAGTATAACCCCATATATACTGAGGGCTAACAATGCACAAACTGCCCTCCATTCTCCCAAAGAGGCCTTCAGGATGGCCTGAGAAGTCAGAAAGTCTAAGTGCAAACCAGGGATCCCAGCCTTTGTTGTCATGTTCTGCTCAATCAAAATAGGTTCCAGGTACAGTGCTTTTGCCACTTCTCCATTGCTGGGAGAGGTCATCTCTGGGTTGAAGGGGACATCACCCCTGACAGGTACTCCAATCAATGATGAGAACTCCTCCAGCAGAGGTCCTAGCTGAAAGTTCTGGAAAGTGAAGCATCTCAAAGGAGGGTCATAAAACTGTAGGTAAGTGTGAATCATACTCCTCTGAGAAGGGTCCAGGTCCATAACCATATCAAGGATGCCTCCATAATGCTCTCTGAACAATGGGATGTGGTATGGAGTGATAAGTGCCTGGACCTGCCTGATGCCAGTCAGCACAGGCTCAAAGAAATGGTATGAAATGTTGCTCTTCTTGGGTGCCATGACTGCTGGTGAAGAGCTGAAAACAAGTGTTGATGATGAAGACTGATACTGGAAATGAGCCACTGATAGGCTGAGGCTGATGATAAGAGTAGCTGAAGCAGGAAACTGATGAAGATAGTTGAAGCAGATAACTGATGAGCAGGGGTCTATGCAGATGAAGGGGTCAAAACCAGGCCAAATATGATGTGGATACCCTGAAAAACAAATAAACAAATGTTAAATGATGCAAATGATGAGTATGCCAATGATATGCAAGGGTTTGTGATCAAGCTGGATCTGATTAACTGTCTTGATATAAGTCCATGTATGTTCAGGAAGTCCAGATGGAGGTTTTAGAAGTCCAGTAACCAAGGTGGGGGACTCAAATAAAGAGTCACATGTCCAGGGTTAAATCACAAGAACTGTCCAAAGTGAGGTACTCTTAGTCAAACAAGTAACAGGGTATGATGTGGCCAAAGGTATCTGCAAACCTGTAAACAGCCCAACCCCCTCACAGGTGATGTTCTAGAACAAAGATCCTCAGGCTTGGATCAGTTATGAGAAGTGTAAACACTTCTAACCCGGAGGCACAGTGTTTACAATAACCATAAAAGATCCTCCTCTAATTCACCTCAGTTTCTGAAGGTCATATTAATGGTCATCCAGACTTAGCAGGCTTCCTAGATAGCCCTAGCACTACAGGAAATCTGTAGCACAGAGTTCTCAAGAAGAAACCCACATCTGAACCGTGTTTCATATTCCCGCACCAGACCGAAATGGAATGGGAAAGAACATGAACCACTCTAGCCTAGGTGTCACTCAGGTCCCAGGTATAGGACCTTAAACTCTCAATGAAACCCCACCCACCAAAACAGAAACCAGATCCAACAAGATGATAATGACAGTATGATGTATAAAACTGTAAATGAAAGCAATAAATAACTGTACATAAAGCAGTAAATAAAGCAAATAAACAAACACACATAGCACATAACACCCCAGTAAACACAAATCAAACAAGCGCTAGGAGGAACCCACAAAAAGAACCAGAAGCCCTGGTTACAGTATAAGTATCCCCAGCAGAGTCGCCAAGCTGTCGCTCCCACCAAAATGACACCCAGGTCAGAAGGGGTACTAACGCGAACGGTCGGCGAAAGAGGAAGAGAACACACAGGGGTGAACTCAAAAAGACAAGAGTCGCCAGCTAGGCAGTTTTATCCCGGAGGAAAGGTAATGCTGCATAGACCTAGAAAGGTATGGATAAGACGGTTGCGAACCAGAGAAACTGAGAAAGGGGGTTGGTTACAACCTGGGAAGGTATTAGCACCCAGATTGTCCACCGTACTCGACGGGATCTACGCTTGAAAGATTTATGTTTTAAAGGGGTAGTGTCAGTGCAATTTGTGTATCAAAACTGGAAAGAATGCAAGTGTCAGTGTAAAAGAAAAGTGAAGTGTATAAGTGAAGTGTCAGTGTAAGAACAGGAATGAAATGCTCAAGACTATGAGGCTAAAGCTAGAAAGAGGGGGAATGAACAGAGACTTTTGTTCGATAACTGTTAAGTTATGCCTACGTATCCTCTCGTGCAATGAGGAAGTCAGAACACCGTAGTTTGACCCAAAGAGACTTGAAAGGTAAATTGACTTGTGAACTGCTTACTTGTCTATGCTCAAGTGTATGACCTGTCTGGCTTAGGTGCAAACTGTCTTGCATTAGACGGAAGAAGCGAGTTCTCGTTTGTGAATGAACGAGATGAGAAAAAAATCCCGGAGGAGACGATTATTGTTTGTTTTTGAGTTTTCAATCTTTTATTGCTTTTTTTTTGAAGTTTGTCATAAGTTAATGAGATTAAGCCTAAACTAATGGGTTAGTAAACTCATTACATCCTCCCTCTGATTAGAGGTAATGAGAATACCTTAAGTGTGAAGTCAGCATCTCACACTTAATCACCATGATGCAGGATTAAGATCATTAACCTACTTGTGATTATTTAGATGTTTTTGTTGTTTTTGTTTAGTGTTAAGTAATGAGTTTAAGCCATAATCAAGGATTTAATTGACTCATTACACCACCCTAATAGAAGGATAATAGATGAGAACATTTAAGCTGAGAAAGATACCTCAACTTAATCCATGATTAGGGATTAACCTCATGACAAAACAAAGCCTTTATTAAAGTGGATTTTAGTTAATGATAAGATGAAGAAGTGATTTTTATGGTTTGTAAGACAACTTGAGGGGGACTTGTCCATTAACACTAGGGTTAGTCCTTCTTAACCAATTAAGGAAGAATTAGAAACCTAATGCAAGGCCCAAGTTACAAGTTTGATGTCTTGATGATTATTAAGTGGATTGATTAAAGGAATTAAACACATTAAGGGTCTAACACTTAGGATTAAAGTTATACACTACATCCTAATAGAAGGATGCAGGCATAAGCTTAATCACAAATCCTTAAAGCCTTTAGGGTTTAGTCCCTGATTATGAGGTGAGAAGAGAAGACTCAATGATGACACAAAGGTAAAAATTAAATGGGGGACTAATCAAACCCTAATTGTTATCATGCTTGGTTGTTCCTAGGGTTAATGAGGTTTGCAAGAAGATCTTCAGAGAAACCACCAGGAAGGAAGCAGATGAAAGGAGCAGAGGCAAAACAACTTGCTTCACTTAAGAAGACAAGTTGCTTGAGGAAAGAAAGTAAGGGATGAACAAGAATGAGAAAGCTCACTCTAATACACATACAAAATGAAGCAAAGAAAATATGAAAGAGATGAAAAGAGATTGTGAGAAGTGAAGGAAAATTCACTTCTCAAAGCAACTTACCACCTGAAAAGTTAGCAAAGGAAAAGAAATGCAATGCAAATGAGATGCAATGTCATGATGCAAACCAAAACCAGAAGCAATTACATGATGTTAATGATGCTAAGAGATGATACAAACATGAGGCAAGGCATGAGAATGATCAAGCAAGCATGAGGATGCAAATGAAGCATGCATGGGACCATGGAAGTTCATGAAAGTTTATGAAATGCAATGGACATATAATATGGCAAATGAAAGATGCAATGATCAAACATGATTCTAATATGTCCTAAGATGTATTATGAATCATGTGGATGCACAAAATTTCATGGCAAGTCAATGGATGCAAGCAAAGGAGAGATGGATGCAAAGGAAGGCACAAATTAGGGTTACATGCATCATGCAAAGCAAAAATCCAAAACCAGAAGCAAATGACATGATAAAAGTTTGAAAATGCAATCAAAGATACCCTAAACCTATACAAACTCACTGCCCAAAGGAGAGGATCCAACTCCTAACCTAGTGAAAGTTATGAATTTCCTAAGATTGCTAGGGTTTTAGGGTACTTCACCAAGAAAAATGCCAAACAAATTGAAAATGCAAGATCAATTCAAACCAATTTTATCCTATAAACTACATGCTATGAAGAGTGCAATGCCAAAAGAATCATCATCCAACTCTCAATGGTTAGGCAGAAAGAAATTTTTGAAGTTTGAAACAAAATATTGCCTAAAAAATGAAATTAAATCCAATGAAAATGATCAAAAGGCATCAAGAACAAAAAATAAATTTGGTTTGAGAGTTGAACAATGTTTCTAAATGTTTCTAAATGCAATATGAATTTTTTTGTGATTTTTAAATACCTAAATGTATTTTTAATTAATTAATTTCCATTAATTAATCAAAAATAAACATTTAAATGATTTAAAAATAATTTTCAATGCAAAAAATAAAAATAAAAATATTTTTGGGTCTTAAAAATTAATGAAAACTTTGACAAAAATTTTCATAATTTTTAAAGGATTTTTGCTATTTTAAATAAAATATGAAAGATAAAACAATTTAAATGCAAATAAAAATAAAAGAAATGAAAGTATGCAAAGGGGAGGGCCAGGATTTGATCTGGGCTTGGACTGGTTGACTGCGCGCCAGATCCAAAGGCCCAGATTCAAACCTGGCTAATTTGTTTTATAAATTAATTAAACAGGATTTTAATTAATTAATCAGGGATTAGGGCTTTAATGAAGCATCCAGGCCACTCGTTCGCGCGCGGGAAAGGGGATCCTATGGCCAAGATTCAAAATTCCTAATTAATCACACTTAAACCCTAATTACACTCAGGCGACTGGAGATAAGCTCCGGTCGTCTTCTCCGGCTGCCTCTCTCACCAGAATCACTCAAAACACATCCCCAAGGCCCACAAATCTCCAGAATCAATCATTCAACAATGGGTAACAAGAATCCATGGCCAAAAACAATTTATATTGACTACACAGTGAGAATCGAAGAAAACAAATCTTAGGGCAAAAATTTCAGAACATCACAACATGCTTGTTTTTGACTCATTTTCGAAAATAAATAGATCCCCATGATCAGGGCAACATATAGAACAACATTCTAACAAGAAATTAAGGTTCTGGAAAAATTGTTCATCATGTTACCTGAGATTGAGCTTTCAGTCCAGGAGCTTTCTGCTTGCCTCTTTGCTTCAAACTGGTCCCAATGATCCTCTTGATGAAGTTATGAAGCTTGGTTGGGGTTTAGAATAGCTGATTTGTGAGTTTGAAGTGGTTCTGTTCAGAGAGGGGAAGGAATCGTGTTTCAGTTTCAGGGTGTTTCAGGGCAAGGTGAAGGGTTAGGGATGATCAGTGAGACATGCTGAGATGTTCTATGGAGTTTGTTTTTATGTTTGATGCTTGTGTGATGTGTTTCGAATGAAAATGCATAAGAGGGCAAAGCTTGGAGCTATGGCTTGGAGAGTGTTTCAGGCTTGTGTGTGTGGTGTGTTATGTTGCATTTGGTCCACTTATCACTCTTGGATAGGTCAGAGGAGTTGGTCTGACCTAGCTTGATTGGTATGGGTCTTTATGCAAAAAGTCAATGTTAGGTGTACTTGAGGTATGGGCAAGTGTAAGGCTGTGATAGGGGCATGGTTGGGCTCAGCTGAGTTTAGGGAGAGCCATGGAAATGGATTAGAGGCAAGGCAGCAAGTGGATTAGGGTTTGTCATAGGTTTTGCAACTTTGTGACTTTTGGCCCCCTTTGTGATTTCTTGATCCACAAGTCATGAAAATGGACAAAATCTTGGTACATTCTGAATTTTAGGCAATGGTTTATGTTTGTGCAAGGATTAGAAGTCACTTTGAGGTCTCATTTTACCCTGGCAAGGGATTTTGCAACTTTGCCTCTTTGGTACATAACTTGAAATTATGTGATTTTTCCCAACTTTGACAAGCCATAACTTTTGATCCAAAATGAATTAGAATGAGTTCTTGTACTTTTTGAAAAGGGAATGATCCATTCTACAACTTTCATGACCAAAGTTTTCCCATTTGAAGCATTTTTGAATCAAAAAGAAAGGGTTGAAAAAGTTTCCCAAAATGGCAAGTTTCCATTACAAGTCATTTTCCCAAAAAGGAAACTTTGCAAATGGCTTGAAATTCTTCAATCTTGTGAACTTCTAACATCTTATATGATCAAATAAAGATCATACACAATCAAAATGATGAAGAACACCCTTTGGTTGGGTCATTGGGGGCCTCAGATGCCCTGATTTTACACTGACTTGCTCAAGAAGTCAACTCCTGATTAGATGCCTTCCCCAAGGAATTTCTTCATGAAAATTGATATGCATGATCATTATAACATATAGAGACCAATAGAAACAAGAATGACCAAACAATTTGGAGTTATGGCCTCTGAAACCAAAACCCTAATTCTAGGTCATCTGTGTAGTTAAACCTGGCTCTGCTTCCATGCCATTCTCAGTTCTTGTGATTCTTTGGCTTTCTTGACTTTGTGGGGATATAATATGATGCTTTAAACATACATGGACCCCTTTGAAGTGATTGAAGACCTTTGGAGTGGCTCAAATGGCTCTTGGATTGCTCAGATCACAAACCCTAGATGCAGATGACTTGGAAACAATGCAGTGAAGCAAAAGATGCAATATGAGATGCTATGATTGAACTTATGCACATGAAAAGATCACAAGCCATGGTGTGAATGGGTGAGGGCAAATTTGGGGTGTTTACACCTTTCTTACTATAAATAACCATTCATCATCTTCTTCAGCTCTTTTACGCTTTCTTCCTATTCACTTTCAAATAGAAAAAGAAAACCATTTTTCCAAACTGCATAAAAACCCTTGTTTCAATAATAATGTCTTCATCAAAAACTTCCATCAGTAAGAAAGTCAAAAGCTTAACTCCTCTTCTATACGCACACATATTGAATGGGCCAGATGCTGCTGGTAACCAACAATACATCCCATAACCTCCTAACGAGAAGGAAAAAGCAAGCATCTACAAATCCCAGGTATTAATTCATATTCTTGTTTCTGGTACTTTCCATGCAATGTTAGGTCCTCTCTGTCGCTCCCGGGATTTTCATCCTAGTACAAACGCAAAAGTGGCGCGGAAAAGGTAGAGTCTCCAGCCAGATATTTTTATCCCGAAGGAATGGGAAAGGTAATGTTGCACAAACCTAAGGAAGAAGGAAAAGGACGAGGCCTTGCGAACCAAAGATCTGGTCCGGAAGTCGGTTACGAATTGGGAAGGTATTAGCACCCCAATCCGTCCGCCGTACCCGAAGGGATCCACGCTTATAAGTCTGTTTTCAAAGGGTGAGAAAAAATATGTTGTTTGAATAAAAGAATGGCTATCCGGAATGGAATAGAAATGAGAAAAAAATGGAATTGAAGAAATGGAAATAAAAGGGGGGAAAATGTAGGGAAAATAAAGATTGTGCTCGAATGGGCCCTACCCCACTGCCTACGTACCTCATCGGGATAAATGAGGATCAGAGACGCCGTAGTTCGTCTAACTAAGGCTGAAACTTGTTTGTGATTTTTAGGATGACGTTGCCATAGCTCTAGCTCAGGTGTTACCGGCTCTGACTCGAGGGTGTTTACCGTATTGCTGTTTGAACTGTCGAGATAAGTCATGTTCGTCCGCAAGGAGTATGAGATGAGAAGAGAAGACGTGGTGTCTTGGTTTATTGTCTTTTAGAAGAAGTGTTTTGAGTTTGTGTTTGTTATATGTACACACTAAAGACTATGACACAGGAGCGAATACTTTCCAAGATCGCCCCCAATGGAACGTTTGTAAAGCATCCTAGAAGAGTGAAGGAGACCTCCACTAATCATTTCCTGTATAGCTTAAGGCTCGTGACGCATTGTACACCTTTTCCTTTATTAAATGTTTTTTATTTAAAGATGAGAAGTGAGACTCAAGTTGAGAAAAGGAAAAAATTCTAAGGGAAACTAGACTTACCCTAAGTTAGTTGAATTTAAGGATGACCTATGGTTAGTGAGGTTTGAAAGATTAAAATCTACCTAAGAGATATTAAACTAGAAATACAAGTACAAAAAGTAATAGTGAACAATATGGTCCTCCTAAGTCATGGTGGGTAAAAAACGTGTATGAAACATAAATGGGACGAAACGATGGATCAGGTGGGTCGATTGCGTGGTGCTGAGACGCACGACTTATGGTGTGAAACATACAAGGCTTGCTTTTGGTGTAATGGAATGGAACGATGGTAATCGAGGAATCCTAAATTCACATGCAACTTTATTTATTTATTTGAAAATTTACTCGACGTCGGATCGAGTATCTTATTTATTTCTGAAATTTTTGGTTTTCTAACGATTCATTTTATCTTTTCTATCCTAATTATAGAAATTATAAAAGCATACAAGTTCTAACTATTACATCACAAAGTACACAAAGTATAATCGAAGCATAAAAATATCCAAGTCCATAAGCAAATTCTCGGAAGATACCTTGCACAAAAAGAAAATAGTTAGTGAATGACATGAACATGAATATGCAATAATATGATGGAAACGAATTAAAATGCCAAAAATATCAAAAGTCATGGAAAAAATGTGAAATTAATTCCCTAGGGTCTTAAACCTGATTATAAAATAGTCCTAACTATGTCAAATAGTCCTTTAAACTTACCTAAGATTCAATCATAAGCTTGTGCAAATCACACTACCAAAACAGTAGATAAAATGCCCTAAAAAATACACCAAAAATATTCTAGGTACTTTAATTTGTCCTTTAATCATAGAAAAAAGAATGGATCAAAAATGTTATAGGAAGTGGCAGAAATAAAATGTACAAATTTATGTGTCCATGTGAAAATTCAATATAAAATCAATTAAATTAAAAATCGAAATTAAATTGAAAAATGATTAAATTCAGAAAGTAAAAATTGGGAAAAGTTCTAAAATGAATTAATATTATACCATATTTTTTATAGAATTTTAATATGCATTTTAGTATTTTTTGGTGAATTAATTTGAAATGGTATAAAATAGAAATTAAAAGAATAGAAGAATAGAGAAGGGAGGTAGGAATAGAAATATTTTTAAGTTAAAAACTGGTTGGGCTTACACATGGGGGGTGGGAATAGCGCATATCCTAGGGCCCAATAGCATAGAAATCTGCAAGAGTATGGTGAGGTCTATAGTCAACAATGTTGACCAATCTGGATCGTCAGATCCTGTTGATGAGGATGATGATAGATCTACGGGTTATGAGGCGCGAGTGTATGGAGCTTACGGTGGAATAGCCTACGTCTAAATACAGTGTTCGTTGGTCCTACCGGACGGTGACACTTGTCACCGCCGGAATGGGCCGAAAACAAAGAACCTTATCTCTAATGGATTTGGACGGTGATGGAGATTAACTCACAGATTCTCTCTTATGCTTTTTAGGTGGCACTTAAACATAATCTTAATGGCTCTTAAATCAAATTAATTTTATCATAAATTCTGATTATTAAACCTCTTCATTTTAAACAAGATAAACAACAAAACATTTCTCACAATCTGACTCAAGAAAGGGCCCAGAAAAAACCCTAAGTTCTTCCCCCCCCCCCCCCCCCCCCCCGCGGCGATCTCCGTCTTCCACCGCCGTCCTTTCTTCTTCTCTCCGCCCTCTCTTACTCCCTCTCATCTTCAACCTATCCTCCCTATCCTCTTCTTGCCCTAATTTTTCTTCAAAACTTAATCCTAGCCTCCACCTACGCAAACCCTAACCCCTCTTTCCGAATCCATCACCGAAATCCAAGGAAATCTCACAGATAGAATCGAGTTTAAACAAATCAAGACTCGTATCGCTAACCATAAAAAGATTCTGAGGTTCAATGCCGTGGCTACAATGCGCTCGAGTGCTACGTACCTGAAAAATGTCACTGATCGCGAAGGATGAACCGTTGGTGAGCTTGCTTGTTCCTCGTCTCCTTGTCTTTTGCTTCCTTTTTTCTCCGCGAATACACGCGCTCTTTCTTTGATCTGAACCTCTGTGGTGTATGAACGGTTGTTGTCGCGAAATTTATCGCCGATTGAAAAAGGTTGATTCTGGTTTTGTTCTTGCAGGTAAAATAGATGGTGACATGTTGGTGAGGAGGCTGTTGCGAAGAAGATAACGTGAGGCCGATGCGGAATGGTGGCGAAAGCGCTTAAGGTATGAATTAATGTTTTCTTCTTCTTGTTGCGAATTTGAGTTTGTGACCATTGATTCTTCTTCTTCTGATTTTCAATGCAATGTCTTGTTTTTGATGATTCGTGATGGATTCTGTTGCTGATTGATGACTGCTACAGGATGCAGAAAAAAATGGAAAAAGATGAATGAAGATGATGCGGATTGAAGATGGTGAGAGAGAAAGAAGATTGAAGCTTCGAGTTGGAAAAGGGTGAAGGAGGAATTCGAGGAAGATGGATGAAGAGAAACAGAGGGTGAACTTTTTTGCAGAATGATGGAGATGATTGAATGAGTTTATGATCTTGAGAAGACCAAGGAAAATTATGTGAATGAAAGGTGGTGCCAGTGAAAAAGTGAAGATCCATGGCTTTATAGGGATTAATGGTGAGTGTCTATTTGATAATTGTTGGTAAAGTCGGTTAGGAATTCAGTTACATTTTCTGTTAGTCAGTTAGAAATTGGTTCTGATTTTTGAAGTTCTTCTTTTTTGATAAATCCTCTTATACTTCCTTTTGAATCCTGAGTTCTGAGCTTTTATTATTCCTCCATAACTAATTTTGCTCATGCTTTATTTTCAACTGATTCCCTTTATACGTTCTCTGCAATATCAGTTCTTTCTGTGTAACTGATTTTTTGAAAGGTATTTATATGATGCAGGTGTGAGTATTGAAGGTGCTTGATGTAGAATGTTGAAGGTGTTGAGAAGCTGGTTGAAGAAAATTCTGGTGTGAATCAAGAAGTTGAAGGAAGGACAACGATGCGGAGAAGATCGCCGAATGGAGATTATGATGAAATTGAAGCAAAGAGATGTATTAGAGTTCGGAGTTTTTTTCGATAATCGATTATGGTGATGAAGTGTTGAAGATTGAAGATGCAGGTGCAGATTCTTGAAAAAGATTGAAAAAAGATGAAGTTCAAGATGTGATGAAACTTGAAGAGGAGTTTTTTTTTAGAGTGGTGATTGAAGGTTGATTGCAACCTCCTGAGTTTTTTTTTTTTTTTTTTTGTGTAACTATCTTTTGATATGAGTTTGTGATGAATCCCCATATAATTGGTTATGATTTTCTTGCTAAATTATATTGAGGATTTTGCTCCCAAAGGCAGAGTTTTTTCAGAGATTGATTTCATTCCCCTTTTTTTCTATTATAATTGCAGAAACCTATATTAGATATTTTTGATGTACTTTTGGTTATCATTTGAAAAGCTTTTCCTGGATTAAACTTGATACAACTTCCATTAGCTATTCTCCTGGCCTGTTTTTTTTTTCTTTTAACATTGTTTTGTAACAAATGAGATATGATAATGGGCTTACAAAAAAAACTTGAGCAAAGGGTAATACCAAACAAATTAATAAGTCTTCGGGATTAATATGAAATAGAAAGAATGACCAGGGCTAAATTGTAATTTTAGGGAGAAAATGGAATTAAAAAATGCGATTTAACTTAGACTAAACAGATAATGGATATGATTCATGAAAAAACATGGTTCTAAAACGAGATTGCCATTAAATTTGAATGGTAGAAAATGGACAAAAGAAAAGGTATGAGTTTGAGATGGACTTTGAAAAAAATGGTAAGAAAGATGGTTTTTAAATTGGATATGATGTCTCCCAAACAAACTGCAATCATATACTTTATATCCTTAACCTAACTTAATTTCATGAACGAAAACTCAATTCTTAAGACTTCCATAGAATGAATCCTCATCAATTTGCAAGCACAAACAAAGTGATTTGATCACCATGAATCCTTTAATGATGATAGGCCTCGCGACCTGAAATGATGCACAAACTCATTGAAATAGGGAACCCTAACATTCCTGCCCTTGAGTATGCACCAATGAACAAGTGCCCTGAAAAGATGGAAAGAGCCAAAGCCCTAATCAAGGCCTTCTCGTATGAATTACTAATGACCTTAAACACTTGATCCCTTCTTGATGAATATCGAAGAAGATAATCTTGACATTTGATGAACCTTGATAAGAAGATGCTCCTAATGATATGAGCTCAATCTTGAGTGTAATATTCAGATAGACCACCTCCGAATACAAAAATTCAGGTCATCAACAAGTGCTTCGATCCCATGTCCTAGGAACTTAGAAAAAATGCATAATAATGTGAACCATAAGCCAGTCAAGGAAATAAATAAGAGGGCAAATTTTGGGGTGTTACACTCTCCCTAACCCAAACATAAACCCATATAGGCTAAAAGAATTTGTTTCCCTCTTATCAATGCCTGAAACCCATAGGTGTTGGGGTTAAGCCCAAACCCTCTGCAGCAAAGCTTAAGGAAATAGATTCGACTGCTGACGCAGAAATAAACATAGGTTATTTGAATAATACTGGGATATTTAGAACTTGTCCTAAGTCGAAAGACCTTTCAGACTATCTAGCTTGGTTGGATAAAATCGAAAAAAGTCAAGGCACCTTTCTGGAAAGAAATAGGAATTTTTGACCTGATTCAGCTGTCGAAAGTAGGACCCATATATTGTCTTAACATGCTGCTAGCTTCCTTTTACTTTTGGGATATCACATACAATACATTCCACCTTCCTTGTGGAATGATCACCCCTACCCTTTTTGACGTAGCTGCTATTTTTGGGTTGAGTCCTTTAGGAATAGATTTCGATCCCACCATTCTGAATCAAGACTCTATAGAATTTGACACAAACAAAGCCTCATACTCTATATTAATCAACCACTACCATCTTAAAACAACTGCAGAAGTCTCTGAAAAAGAGCACGTAGCCTTCCTAACCTTGTGGCTGTCGAAATTTGTCTTATGTTCTCGATCCCTCCATGTAGCTAAGCGTTTTATCACCATAGCTAACCAACTCCACAATGGGACAAAATTATGCCTAAGTGAGATGATGCTGGCGAACCTCTACGAAGCGTTGAGGTAGAGCATAAGCTTCCTGAAGACTGTAAAATATAAAGGCAACCTTATCGTATCAGGACCAATTTGGGTTTTGCAACTGTGGCTTAATGCCAACTTTGAAGCCTCCCTTCCTGTCAAAAACCATGTAGATGAGGATGAAGTGAAGGATAAAGTTGTCGAATGGCCCCGCCTGGTGCAACTGACCCCTACTGATGAAAGGATTAGTCTTTGAAGATATTTCACCAGCTACGTCCTTATGTTCGCCAAGAGGTACAACTTCACTCCTCCCATGGCACCTTTTTCCATCCGGGTAGTTGGCCTTGAATGGTTCACCAAACAGTTGCCTCTTGAGATGCAAAAGGACGAAGACGAATTTCTAGATGTCTGGGAATCATTTTTAACACCTCGACTCCTCATTTCTCACCATAACATCACCAAGTCAAAGATTGACCTTATTGTCTATCAGCCTAACTTGGTTGCTCGATAATTTGGATTGATTCAACTGAAACCAAAATCCATTTTCCCCAAGAAAGGATCCATCATTTTCTACAACTCCCTTCATACTGAAGAGAAAAGCAGAGAACTATTAAAGCAACATACTGATGATGCTCTTGAAATTTGACCAACGGTCTTTCGACCATCATTCCTTTGTACTCCTGAGTTTGATGTTTGGTGGAAGAATTACTACCTCGCCAAATTCTTCGATGTAGCAACATTCACTACTCATCTGACAAACGCTTTTGCTCTTTTGCAGGACCGAACGAAGAAAGGTAAACAAAGACATATCAAAGAAATCCAAAAGTTTCAAAAATATTTTGAAACTATCTATGGGCCAGACAAACTTAGTTGAACCATAAGCGAAGCAGCAGTTACTTTAAAACATAATTTTATGGAAAAATTGGAAAAGTTGAATCCGTCTTCATATATTCGTCCAGAACTAAAATATGAAGTGGCTTTCAACCTTTATCCACCAAAGTTTCCCCCTTTACCTTCTGCTGACTTTGGCGTGGCGTTGAGCCCTCCATTTCCAGATTGGTTCATTTGTGAGGATTCTATAAAACTGCTTCGACAACAAGGAAAAAACTCGCTGAGCGTGTGGTTCCGACTAAGTTCACTTTGGACAATTACAGAGGGCACCTTCATATCGGAATAGAAAACGTTCGCGTGGAAACTCCCATTCCTGAAGGTTTTAATAAAAAAAATTGTTTTGACATTCTAACTTTATATATTTTGTTGTATTCATCTCTGACTTTGTTTTGTTTTCTTAGCCACAAGAATTCAAACCAGGAAAGCTACTGTTGAGAGTACATCCGACCTGATGGAAGAAAACCCATCAGTTACCACTAAGAAGATTATAACAAAGGTACAATCCTTCTTTCCCTGCTTAGCTTAATCTTTCTCTTTAAAAAAACTGAACATTCTTTTGTTTCTATATCCAAGAAGGTCGAAAACCGCCACCTGCCCCAAAAATAAAACAACAATAAGAAAAAGTTTTCAGTGAAGAATCTGGTGATGAATCACCATAACCAAGTCAACCTCCGAAAAAGTTTCCAGTTCCATTCTTATGACTGGATCTGTCGAAATACAATTTCCATGCTTCTAATTCGACATATTCTACCTCATTTTCATTTATTGAGTGGTCTGCTATGAAATCAGCAACCACTTGTCCTTTAACAGCCTTTAAAGGCAGATACTTTAAGGAATATTCTTCAATGCCAAAGCCCATTTTCCAATTCTACTATGTAAAATAGACTTAGATAACATCTATTTTATTACGTCGAAATGAGAAGAAATATATACATCAACATGTTTTATGTAATGCTTTAACTTTATACAAGAAAAATATACACATAAACATAATTTTTCTATAACATTATATCTAGTTTTAGCATCGTTCAAGACTCTGCTGAGGTAGTAAATGGCCCTTTCGACGCCATTTTCATCTTCTTGGCATATCATGCTTCCTAGTGTTTTATCTGATGCCGAAATGTATAACGACATGTTTCTCTTTCTACAGGGAGACATTAGAATTGGAGGGCTGGACAAATACTCTTTGATTTGGTCGAACACAGCTTGTTGTTCTTGCCCCCATGCAAAGTCTTCCTTCTTCAAACGAATCAGAGGTGAGAAGGCTTGCGTCTTTCCACTAAGGTTGGAGATGAACCTTCTGAGAAATTTGATTTTCCCTAGTAGAGATTGCAACTCCTTTTTTGTCAATGGCGTTTTCACCTCCATTATGGCCTTGGATTTTTTTTCATTTATTTCGATCCCCTTCTTGTGGACCACAAAGCCTAAAAAATCACCCGCCTGGATGTGCGGATGAATTTGCATTTCAGAAGTCTTTCGACCTCTTCTTTTATCTTTGACATAATTTATGGTGTGAAGCGTCTTGGCATCTGCTTCACTGGCATTTTTCCTTCCAATATTGGCAGCTTCAATTCAACCAAACTTCTATCCAAACTAGGCATCTCGTCGTAGTCCCATGCGAAGCAATCTTTGAATTCTTGCAGCAGCTGGACTATTTCGACTTTGAATTGTGGGTCCATCCTGACACTTTTGTAGGTTGGCCTTTTTTCTGCCCCCATTCCTAGGTCTATTTCTTATAATGGGTCTTGTGCCACCATCTTCATGTTGGTCGACACTGGATCCTTTTCGAATCCTAACGGTTCATCGTCATAAATAGCGTCAAGCTTTTGGTGTTGCCATTCACCCATCTGACTATTTTCACAGTTTTATTCAACGTCTCTTTGAGGACATTGATTGTTGAAATCTTTTTGGTTGGCTTTGACTACCGTATATTTTACTTCGGCTTCCAATGCCGCTTTAAGTTTATTTTCGGCTATGTAAGTCATAATCTTTTCAAGAGCTGATACTTCGGTCATTGTCGTCGAATTCACTTCCCCACCCAGTTGGTTCTATGTGGGCAGTTCCCCATATTAAATTTGACTCATCAACCACTTCCTTATCCCACTGAAAACCATACGTTGGATGGAGATACATTGAGCAGTAGGCGTTATCAGTTGTCTTGAGGTCGAAATCTGTTGGGCTGCATGGGGGTATGTGAGCCAGATTCCTGTCAAAACTTAGACGGTCCACATGGTTCACTTCAGACATGAAGTAACTCTGGTCTGCTTCGATGTTCTCGATAATGCCATATGTTTGCCAAATAGCTATTCGTTGCTACATTGACGAAGGCACAACCCCTACACCATGGATACATTCTCTTCCAAGAAGCAAATTATAGTTTACCTTTAAAGCAATCACCATGAACATCGTCGAACTTGTTATAGTTCCGACAGTTAAATCCACTTGGATTACACCCATAGTGGTTCCTACTTTTCCCTAATAGTTTGATAACACCATATTATGAGGTTTGGCGTCTGAATCATCCTTACCAATTTTCTTTAACATAAAATAGGGCATCAGGTTTACTGTCGCTCCTCCATCTATCAGTATTTTATTCACTCCAACATTCTCAACTTTCCCTTTTATGAACAAGGGCTTCAAATTCCCCTTCATTGAGTCATTTGGCCTTTCAAAGAATGCATTTTGTTCTTCCACGCAACCATTGTTCATAATATAATAGCAAACAGGTCTATGTGCCATTTGTTCTTCCTCCACATTGTTGTCTTCGTCTACGATCTCCATCATCCTGTCATAGTCTCTGGGTATAACCGAGACCAAGTTGTAGACAACATCAAAGGAAGCTTCAAAGTCAGATTGGAAATCATCAGTCATCTTCTCATCCTCTTGGGATTTTTCTTTCGGCTTCATTGGTTCGACCCTGTTTCCTGGATTGTTGTTGTAGGGCGACTCTCTTTTGTTCGCCACTTGGGTGTTGTTACTAGATGTAGCTTTGTTTTTCTTGACAACATTCTTTTCGACCAAGCTCATTTATGCAGCCTCTTTTTCTGCTCTCTTCTGCCTTTGAAATCTCCTCCATTGAGACTTTGTCATGGGATTCTTACCCTTATAGTTTTCAGAAGGGTAAGATCTTGGTTTCCGCTTTTCGACTTCATTTCTTTCCGCTACTTAAGTGCCTCTTTGAACGTCAAAGATCCCCCACTTATTTCATCCCTGAGCGTCCCTAATTGGTTGCACCCAACTATCGTCAGCAACTTTGTTTGTTGGTTTGTACGAATTGTAGTTTATATCTCCAATCCTCTGTTGGTGGTATTCACTTCTTCTTGGATCATATCTTTCTGTTTTTGAGGCTTGGATTTCTACTTGATGTTGTTGGACTACTTCCTCTTGGTTTCTAAGGTTTTCCTGAAATTTGTATAAAGGTCTATGATTTATTGTTGGTTCCTCTTCGACGCCCACCCTAGGGTTTTGAACTATTTGTTCTCTCTATCGAGTTTGAGGGACGCTAAAAAAATTAGCAATGTGCGTCATTTGTTCTGCCAACAATTGATTTGTTTGGGTGGTGTTTTGTATTAGAGGATTAAACATTGTCCCCATTTGTTGTATCAACATTTGGACCATATCATGATTGCTCTCTTCCATTTGTTGTCTAATTATTTGCGCTGAGTTATTTGTGATCGCTGGCGTATAAGTTTAAAATCCTGGTGGAGGTTGATTTATGCTACCTATGTTTCCACAGATCCTGACCCTTGTAACGGGGAAGACATATATACCATGGAGTCAGAATACAATGATGACGCATTCTGCAAATTTGCCATCGTTGAAGTTGGCATTCCAAAGGGTTGTTCCCTATTATATGGAGGCATGATAAAAGTTGTCGCAAAAGGCCTATGAGCGTTTCCTATGGGAGTAGGTGTCCCTATGGGCCTTTGGTGTCCCAAGGTGGAAAAACTAGGCGCATTTTGAGATACTGAAAACGCTCACCCTGCTGACGAAGGCACAACCTCTGACACAGAGATTGACCCCGTATTTTCCCCTGTCGAAGGGGTAGGGCTAGACACTGGAATGTTTTCAATTGAATTATTTGGCGCACTCGCTATTCTTATTACTCTTGTTCTTTTTGGTCTTTCTACGTCAGTTACGACTAATTTATCGCTTCTTAGAATCTTACAATGAAGTATGACCTTTTTGATTAAGAGTGATTATGATATCTTTTAAATTTTCACTAAGGTCCCATTGGGCGTGCCAATTTGGTTGCAATGGATTTTGATGAACAACCTCTGGTTTTCCAATTAACACTAAATTGGTCTCCTTGCAGGATCAACCATACAAATCCTAGGACATAAGTGTAATTTTTTCAAAATTATAACTCTGGAAATCTTGTGATTTCACTTTTTATTAGGTTTTTTATATATGATTCATATGATTAAGTACAAGAGTAAAGATATTGGCGAAAACTTAAAGAAAGTAAATTTTTGACAATGCATAAAGTAAATGGCAAAGAACAAGTAAATGGTTTGTAAATGTAAATGAATGGTAAATAACTTGGAATTTTATTAAAATTGATAAGATAAATTGGTGTTGCACACGTACATTTTCCAGAATAAGACTCTTTTCTCACTCACGAGTACTTTGAGTATTTTATAGGAATTTTTGTACAAGATTTTTCACTCACACTTCTGACAAAAACAAATGTATTTATACATACACAAAATAACTGCCAATAACGGACAAATCCTAAAACATGGACACTTGGCTTTCGACATGTCTTCTTTCCACCAAATGCTTCCACGCGTCTTATTTCCAAACGTATCAATCTTCAAATTTTAAATCTTCTTCTTTGTGCCAAAACGACACATCTCTTCAAAACTGTCGAATTTGTCGAAAACAACATTGCCATCTAAATCTGCCGAAAATGTCAAAAAACCATATCTTCACTTTGCTTTGTCGAAATTGCTTTCTAAACGTATTCTCCAACTTCCTTTTCTTAGCCAAAAACACATCACTTTGAGATCCACTTTCATGGCATCAAAAATCCCTGTCTATAGTGCTCCTAGTAAACGAAACCAAAACTGAATGAAAGTTCAAGTGTGCGAGTGAAACCACTTGGAGTTAGACAAAGGGTTCACGAACAAAGTGAAATCGATACTAGTCCCTAAGGGTGCTCCTAGCGAATGAAACCACAATGCGGAAAAATAAATGACATACATTGGAATGGGGAGCGGGATACATAATAAATACACGGGATTGCGATGAAATAAAAGGGTTCATTTTATGGGCCCAAGAGGAAGTGTGTGTGAAATATTCTAAGCTATACAAAGCCACGAGACTCGAGATTAAATTGAAAACGTCTAAATGTGGCTCTTTAACTATCTTAGAGAGAATTCAATTTTAGAATCATTCTATGAGAAGTTGAGCATCACTTTATGCATCCATACGGTTCTCGAAAATTAAATTGAATTTTAACTTCGAAATTGCAATGCAAAGCTAATCGAATATTTTATCGTCTTAATCAAGATTTTATTAGTTTCGACAATCTTTGATTTTTAGACTTTCATCAACCAATTAAAAATAAAAGAAATTTCTCAAAGTGAATGAAGTGGTCTCATCATTTCTCAAGATTTCAAGTCGATTTGCGACAATCTCGATATTAGATATTCATCGACCACCAAATGAAAAATAAACAATAAAGAAAATAAACTAAACTAATGGCCTTATATTGATCAAGTTTTCATTGATTTTACGAAATCAACTACTCCTAGATCTTTTGTTATATCATCGATCCTACAAAGATAAAATCGGAAATAAAAAGAAAACTAAGGTAGGAATAATAATAGATCAAAAAATACATAAACATAAAATGAGAATCAAGACCTACCTACAAAAATAAATATAAGAAATTAAATTTAAAAATAAAATAGAAACAAATTAAGAAAATAAAAAGATATTAGAGGGAAGGGGAAATGTTGGTTAGGAGGTGTGGTTAGCATGGTGTCGCTCCCGGGATTTTCATCCTAGTACAAATGTGAAAGTGGCGCGGAAAAGGTAGAGTCGCCGGCCAGGCATTTTTATCCCAAATGAATGGGAAAGGTAATGATGCACAAACCTAAGGAAAAGGAATGGAAAAGGTACCGCGAACCAAGGAACTGGGTTCGGGAGTCGGTTATGACCTAGGAAGGTATTAGCACCCCATATCGTCCGCCGTACCCGACGGGATCCACGCTTGTTAGTCTGTTTCAAAGGGTAAGGAATAAAACTGTTGTTGAATAAAAACCGCTACTGGAACTGGAAGGTAAAGAGAATGACAAGGTACGGGAAAATGTAGGGAAAATAAAGAGTGTGCTCGAATGGGCCCTACCCCCACTGCCTACGTATCTCATGGGAAATAAGAATCAGAGTCGACGTAGTTCTCCTAACTAAGGCGGAAACTTTGTTTGTGTTTTTTTATGATTTGAACTGTTTAATCCTATGCTCAGGTGTTGCAGGATCATTTGGTACGAGTGTGTTACCGTCTTGCAAAGAGACAAGTCGTAGCGAGTTCTTTCGTTATGAGTGAGGGAGGTGAGAAGAGAATTCCCGCAGGAAAGACATTTGTTGTTTGTTTACTGTCTTTTATAAGAAGTGTTTTTTATTTTGTTATTTGTGAGACATCCTCATGATAAGACGTATTCATCATGATATATATCCTACACCTCATCCCGAGATGGAATGCGTGCAAATACCCCATGGAAAAGTCTCATAGCATGCGAGAAAGCTCAACCTTTATTAGGTATTTTATTTTTATTTGGAGATGAGAAAGAAGACTCAAATTGAAAAAGGACAAAAACTAGGGGAAACTAAGACTCACCCTAAGTTGTTTATTCAAGGGGTGTCCTATGGTTAGTGTGGTTTTCTATTCCTAGAAATAAAAAGGAAGCAAGTTACAACTCACTTCAATAAATTGAAGATGAGTTTAACTCAAAGGGAATGAACAAAGTGAAATGTCGAAGAAGCATCCAATGATTATCGCAAACACAAGTTGAAATGTAAAAGGAGAAGGAAGAATGTGTATGTAGGATACCCTCCTACACACATGGCTTACCATAACCCCCTAAAAAACAAAGGTTAGTAAAATTAATCCAAAGTGATAAAAGGAAAGAGATAATCAAGTACCAAACATATCCTACCACAACTATGACCTAAACTAGACTCAATCTTAAGTCTAAGGACATTTAAAAGCTTAGCAAAGCCTAAAGTCAACAGCTACTACAACTCTCTAGCACACAATCAGCCACTAAATGCAACTAACAATGCAAATAGCCTATTACAGCTATCAAACAACATAAATATGGGTGTAAAAAGACCAAAGCAGAATAATGTAGCATGTCTTGTATAGCTTCTGTTTCAAAATGCAGCAGTGAAACATGACAGATTTTCAATTATTTTTCAAATGCAAAAACATGGAGTCTTAATGCAATCAATGGAATGCAAGGATCATGTATGTTAGTGCAACAACCTGAAATGAATCATCACCAATGGAATGCAACACATAAACGATCAACTATGAATGCAAATTAGGCGAATTGTGTGG
This sequence comes from Lathyrus aphaca, assembly GCA_963966055.1. NCBI lineage: Eukaryota > Viridiplantae > Streptophyta > Magnoliopsida > Fabales > Fabaceae > Lathyrus > Lathyrus aphaca. The sequence goes on along the minus strand of OZ014520.1, from coordinate 216,473,178 downwards.
TTTTAAACAATATGCAATATTTCCAATTTCGCGCACAATCGACCGAAACATGCATGGATCGCAAATACAATGCAAAACAGAATTGTGAACACTTATTAACGTGTTATTGATTATGCTAAATCATGAAAACAACAATCACAACTAACTATGAATACATATTCAACATTTATGTAAAAAATCGGAATCTAACGAAACGCGTGTCGAAATTTATCGAAACTACACACACCTGCTCTAAGTCAGCTCCTAAAAACTCCCTAAAATCTTATCCTAAAGATCCATGATGATTGGAGGGGGAATGGATATCAAAAATGCAAGAAAAAGCAAGAATTTTTCATTCTGGTTCAGTGGTAACCGGTTACTACTTATGCAGTAACCGGTTACCAGTTCAAAAAATTGGTATTTTCTACAATTTTAACACAGGTAACCGGTTACTACCTAAATGCAACATTCTAACACCTATTAACACTAAGATCACACTATAATTCTAGCTCCTATGATCAAACCAAATCAAAGTATCAAAAAGCAAGAATACACGAAGAATGCGCGAAGTGAGATGAAGAGAAATAAGTTAAAACGAGAAGTGATTACAGATTCACCAACCTACAAAGTGGAGGCTTGCTTTGGAAATTATTGCAATGTCGAGCAATACGCGAAAGTAGAGAAAACTGAAGATCCGAAGCCTCAATCCGCGAATGCGCAAAATAAATGCGATTGGTGAGAATTATCCGAAACCGCTTCCGAATGGTGAAATAAATACCGCAACCGTAGCAACTTCTTCGATAATCTGCTGAATTGATGAAAATGATGGAGGCTTAACTTCCGATTTGTCAAGTTTCAATGCAAAACTTGAAGAATCTCGATGATGATGAAGCTTTGGTGTGAGTTTGGAAAATAAATAGAAATGAGAGAATTGAGATAATGAGAATGGTGAAAAAAATGTGAATTGTGGCTAATCTTTCTTTGGCTTAATGAACAAGGTTTATATAGGGGTTAGCTTTGGAGTTAGGTTTAGGTTAGGCGCGAGGTTTGGACACTAGGCCCAGATCCTAAGCTACGGGTTTGTTGGGAATATTACTAGAATATTCCAATGGCATATTCTTGGAATATTCCTTGGCATATTCTGGGAATATTCCTTTAGAAGAGTGTGGAATGTTCTAGAATTTGGTGAAAATATAAGGCAAAGTGAAAATGAAGGATGGTGGAAGCAACCAACTGATTTTTGAATTTTTTAAATTCTGTACGAAGTAACCGGTTACTACCTTTGAGGTAACCGGTTACCAGTACAAAATTGACCCTTTTTCCCTCAAATTTCAACAGGTAACCAGTTACTACCCATGAGTGAACCGATTATTTCAACTAAAACTTGAATTTTTCTTCTTTTTGGTGGGAGATTTTGGACATCCGGTCTTGGTCATATTATCTGATATTATTTTCCTTCCTAGACCCGATGATTTCCAAATAAACCTTGATCATATGCCCCGCGTCTCAACCAATGATGTATGTTTTCTATGTTATGCAATGTATGGACGGATATGCAGGATGGCACTGAAACGAAGCATAAGCTACTCAGAAATGGTGATAAATAAGAGGGTAAATTACAGCTTCCCCTATTCAATCATTATAGATCTGAATGGATGATAGCAGTTTCTTACAGAAATTCATGGTATGGAGAGATTGAATACCCGAATAAACCGGAAAATTTGCACTTTGTGGGAAATAAAATATGCTGGGAAGAATGCCATTCTTGGATGACAACTCAAAGAGACAAAGCCGGGCTTGGACAAAATCGAAAAGAATTTATCCCACTTGGGAGATAAAGCGAATAAGACACACCGTGAATGAGCTTGAAAAGAGACTATCATAGCTTGGATGATAGCTCAAGGGAACGAAACCGGACTTGGACGAAATTGAAGAGTACTTATCACACTTGGGAGATAAAGCAAACAAGACAAACCGTGAGTGAGCTTGAAAGGAGACTATCATGACTTTGATGATAGCTTTAACAAACGAAACCGGACTTGGTGGAGTCGGGAAACACTTATCCCACTTGGGAGATAAAGAGAACAATACACATCATGAGTGAGCTTGAAAGGAGTCTATCATGACTTGGATGATAACTCGACTAGGGATAACAAGCATTGACTGGTAATAGTAACAGTGTTGAGGAATGAACTTGGCATTCTTTGTGGGATGCTTCGTGTTGTACCCCAAAATTTTCCCTCCCAAAATCAAGGAAATGTCACTCAATATTTCTCAATGATCATAAGGTTCTCAAGGTCCCCAGTTGATCAGTAAGTTTGAGAGTTTCCTCAGGCAAAGCCTCATCCTAAGCAAAGGATCCAGAACTAGGGTTTTGATTTTCTCCAATAAAAATGGACTTCCAAGGCCTCAATTTAAATTTATAACATCCCATGTGACTTCAAGAATCCCTATGTCAAGTATCAGAGCTTTCCCAATAAGTTTGGCCAGTCAGATGATCAGATATGCAAAAATCAGTCAAAGGGGTTAAAAGGTCAAACTGAGGTCAACTATGGTCAAATTAAAGTTAAACTTCAAGATTTTTTGCCAAAATCAAGGTTATGAAGTAAAATTCATCATTTGATCAAGGTTTGATCATGATTCATCAAGGAAGTCTCAGATCATCAAGAATTAAGAAGTTTCTAAATTAGGATTTCATAGTAAAAGTCAACTGAACTTTGACCAGCCATAACTTTCACATGCTTCATCAAATATTTCCCATCCAAATCTCATTTTGACGGAAATTGAATTCTCTACAACTTTGTGTGTCACAAGACAAGCCTAATAATGCTTCATTTGGAAGGTATGAGCTAAGACATTATAGGTCCTTTTGAAAGTCAATAAAAAGTCAACTTTTTCCAAAGCTCATAATTTGAAAATGGTAAAAGATATTGACATGGGACCAAAAGGTTTGGTTAGAGGACTCTTTAAGCTTTCCAAAATGTCCAATAATACCTTCATAGCCTTAAAGTTGAGGGAGTTATGCCTTGGAAAAGTTGGGAAATTTTCAAGGGGCGCATGAAGCAAATAAGGTCTCAAATCCAATTTTTTTCCAAATGGGGCTACAAATTTGCAATCCAATCTTCACAATAACATCAAGCACGGCCCAATTCCAATTATTTCTGATTTTTATAATTTATTTATTATTTATTTGGATTTTATTTATTAAAATTCAATTTAAATCAAAATAAAATATAAAAACTCAATATTTGGATGAGATTCTTGTTCTAGAAGCTCATAAACATCATTTAAATTGATTTGATACTCTCCAATTTCGTGCAAAACCTTTGAAGTATGAAAAGATTTTATTTTTCCTCACATTTATGATTGATTTTTCTTCACACTCAAGTTATCCAAAAGCCCACATAATCCATCATTTTCTGACCTATCTTCACTCATCTATAAGTACACAACCTAACCAACATAAGAGGGACGATTTGGCAGCAGCCAAGAACAAGAATTAATCTCAAAAATTTGTAAGAAAAGTCAAATTCAGATCTTTCTCCTTAGGCCGTTTCAAAGCAAGACAAAGGTGGCAAACCATTCCTGGATGGTCATTAAACATCTTTACATCATTTGCATCATCTGAAGCATGCCCAGCCACACAAACCGAACTCACATATTCTTGAATTTTTGAATTTTTCGATTCCACGAATTCATACAATATAAACTATTTTGTTGATCAATACTTGTTTGTTGTGGTGTATAGAACGTTTTTATATGTTTGGATTGAGTTTTCACTGCAGGTTTGAGGATTTGCCATAACTAGGGTTTATACTTTGAATTTAGGGCTTCCCGATTCAAACAACTTAAAGACCCTTGGATGATATATTTGGATTGTAAAGTTTGTGGGAAATCATTTGGTATACTTAATTTGATCTAATTGCACATATTTTGAATGTTTTAGAAACGCAAGTTTTGGTAACATTCGCAAAACCGTAGCCAATTATATCAGCAAAACTGTTGCCAAAGCAACCAGTCTAGAGGAGGAAGATGATGTATGCGCGCGCGAATTTTTATGATTTGAATTTCAACATATTTTATAACAAATCATTTGCGTTTAACTTTAGTTGTGATATAGGTAGCATAGTGGCAAAGACATACACATGTGAGCGGAACGACCTGGGTTCGAATCCCAGGTCCCATTCTTTTTTTTAACATTTGTGTTATTTTACAGATTTAATATTTATTGAATGTTACTCGGTTAAACATCAAGCTAGCGCATGCAGACAATGGCAAAACCTTTGATATGGTAAGAGGGAGGTCCTGGGATCAAAACCAAACCTCCCCTATATTTTTTGTGCGCCTGTTTTCATTTTTCTTTATATTTTACCTTTTTCTTTTTATTTTATTATAATAACTAACTAAAAATTCTAATTAATAATTAACTATATAATTAACCCTCAACTAAATCATTTTCTAACCAAATAACAATTAATCTAAATCTTTTTTTTAACCATATTATTTTTCTTATATCAAATTAGTATTCTCTAAAACATTCTTTTCTTAAATTTATTCCAATTAAATTCTTTTTAATAGTTTTGTGTATAATCTTTATTATTTATTGTATTTTGTAAATAAAAACTTAATTGATATCTTTTACAATTCTAATTAAAAATTCTATTTATTTTCATATTAATTTTGTGTATGATTAATCCATTATATTTTAATTAAATCATATTTTTCTTAACAATTTTATTTACCATTCTAATTTTTCTTAATTAAGCTTCTAACCCTAATTTTTTCTAACCCTAAAATCAACACTAACCCTAATTATTTTATTTTTGCTTTATTATTTAATGTGGCTTTATTATTTTTTTATATTTTAATTCTTGCTTTATTATTAGAGAGAAATGTATAGGTTGTAAATTTATTTTCCGCCCGATTATTTTGTATCTGCCTCATAGCCATGTAATAGCTTAGAAATTTATTTTCTTGCTTTTATTTTCTGTAAATTTAACTGTGTGGTTAGTAGATAGGGAGTGCAAAACCTAATTGTCATTAAATGGACTTAGAAAATTAATTAAATAAGATAAATAATTGAAAACACTCACACACGTAAGTCGATCTAAGATCGTCGTCTGCACTTCCTAGGGTATTCCTCTTGGTTGTCTTATCTAAATGGTCAAGTCCCTCGAAAGTAGGGGTGTCTTAAGCAAATGTCCCTATAGATTAAAATCATCATAGTCCCTTCAGATTCAAAAAGATCATAAGTCACTCCGAAGTTGCCTACGAAATCATGATCTTGTCCCTTCGGTAAAAAATGATGATAGTCCCTATGAATTTCTAAAGACACCCCTATAACTTGTCTTCTATGACCATACGATGACCCTACGCCCGTCCCTTAAAATACAAGGCAATTACTACCTATTCCTTAATAATAGGGACAGTTTTACCCTTGAAAGAACATAAAAGAACATGAATGACTTAGTCTAGGATAGAACTCTCAGTTACTTGCTCACATTTCCAAAATACTTTTCACACCTCACTTTTTTCAAAAATCTTCAAAAACAAGGCTTTATATACATCCATACGAGGACCATTACAAAATACTTAAACAAATTTCTAAACACACACCACACCTTCTTTTCAAAAACAATTAAAGTGAGCTAAGTAACTAAGAGCCCATGGATAACCATGGATATAAAGGGTGTTAACACCTTCCCTTTATATAACCTACCCCTCGAACCCAAGTCTTTTAAAATAGGTATTTCCTGTTCTTTTATGTCCTTTCCACTTTGATAAAATAAAAGTTGGTGGCTACTCTTGCTATCCGCAACATGACTAAAAGTCAGTTCTCCCACCGTGTTACAGAACTGGCGACTCTGCTGAGGAGTTACTAAGTAAAAGAGGGGTACCCTTAGGAATTAGATCACTTAAATTGTTTTCTTTGTTTACTTTATATTACTTGTTGGGATTATGTGTGAAATATCCTAACCTAGATCTAGTGTACCCTAGGTAAATGGCAATAGACCAAGGAAACTGTACGGCGTATACCAATATGGTTGATCTGGTAGCCAGAGTTAGTGTGACTTCTTGGTTGGTGCTTATGTTCCTTAAGTAAGTTGAGGATAATATGGGGCTGCCATACGTTGTCATTAACACTAACTACCCTTTAGAACCCTAGTTAACTCATATTGGCCTTTAGAAAGTAGTGAGATAGCCAGCTTTGGAGAAGTCTAAAGTTGGTTGATACTCGATACTACGCTCACTGAGATTCTAAACTTGGAGGGTTTTGGTTGGCAAGTAAGTTGCCTACTGAACAACCACCCTTGGGAAGGATATGTGATATTGAGATCCCTTAGAACCTGGTTACTTTTGTAGGACAGGATGAACCATCTAAACTTCAGGGGAGGGTACTTAACTTTAAACCTCATGTAAGCCTTCAAACCTAGGACCATTGTGTGACTTATTTGTGTGTGCCACATGTTTGTGATTGAGCATAACTTCATGACATCATGACATCATAAGTATAACATTTTCACTAACCATTTCAAGGACCAAAGGATTTATCTTTGTTCTTTGTTGCAGGTCATGGCTTCTGCTCGTAGGAATACTATCCGGATCAACTTTGTAGGGATACCTTCTAAGCTTAAAGAATTGGTCTCTAGAGTTTCTGAAAGCTCCCAATTCATCAAGAGACATGGGAATCTGCTGGATCTGGTTACTTCAGGGTTCAATGAAGACATGATTAGTGTCCTATTCCAGTTCTTGGATCCTAAACATCATTGCTTCACATTCACCGACTATCAGCTGGTTCCTACTATGGAAGAGTTCTCTAAACTACCGGGTATACCTATCCTTGATCAGATACCCTTCACAGGCTTGGAGAGAGAGCCTAAACCTGAAGTCATTGCTGCAGCCCTACATTTGAAGAAATCAAACATTATCCTAGAAACGAGAAGCGGAGTTAAAGGTATTCTTGCTAATGTATTGATGGAGAAAGCTCAAGTGTTCTTGGATGCTATGAGCTATGATGCTTTTGAGGAGATCCTAGCCCTATTGATTTATGGCTTAATGTTGTTCCCTAATCCAGATCAGTTCATAGACTTATTAGCCATCAATGTAACAGCCCGAGCCTTCTACGCTCCCAGCACTATTACCTCACGATCTTCTCTACTCCCCTCACTAGTAGAGTTTTTACCTTCCGTGGGAATCGAACCCTGTACCCTAGGGTTCAAGTACATGTTCATTCCATTCCCACTACCAATTGAGATACTAGCTCAAGTGGTAGTGGGAATGGAATGAACATGTACTTGAACCCCAGGGTACAGGGTTTGATTCCCACGGAAGGAAAAAACTCTACTAGTGAGGGGAGTAGAGAAGATCGTGAGGTAATAGTGCAGGGAGCGTAGAAGGCTCGGGCTATTACAAAAAAGGCGCCTTTTTTTGTAACAGCCCGGGCCTTCTACGCTCCCGACACTATTACCTCATGATCTTCTCTACCCCCTCACTAGTAGAGTTTTTGCCTTCCATGGGAATCGAACCTTGTACCCTGGGGTTCAAGTACATGTTCATTCCATTCCCACTACCAAATGAGCTAGTAGCTCAACTGGTAGTGGGAATGGAATGAACATGTACTTGAACCCCAGGGTACAAGGTTTGATTCCCATGGAAGGAAAAAACTCTATTAGTGAGGGGGTAGAGAAGATCATGAGGTAATTGTGTTAGGAGCACAGAAGGCCCGGGCTGTTACAATCAACATATTACTAACTCACAATCCAGTTCCTACATTACTTGGAGATATCTTACATTCTCTACACACTCGTACTACAAATGCGAGGGGAACTTTGATGTGTTGCATACCTTTACTGGCTAGGTGGTTTATTTCTCACCTTCCTCGATCAGTGATGAAGAATGAACAAGGGTTAAGGTGGTCTAAGAGGATCATGTCACTTTCTCATTCAAATATTCATTGGTGTTCTCGATCTATGGAGAATGTTACTATCATTGACCATTGTGGGGAGTTCCCTAATGTGCCACTCCTTGGCATAAGAGGGGGCATTACTTAGAACCCTTCTTTAGCTCTATGTCAGTTTGGTTATGCTCGGAGTAATGGTCCCCATGACATGCTTATTCAGGGAATTATGTTCGACTATGACAACGATCTTCAGGGTTACCGTCAAAGGTTTATACGAGCTTAGATCAAGGTAGATAAAGTTGAGAGCAAGACTTTGGAACCAAAGTACTCCATTCCTATGAAACCTTATCTCAGATGGGTGCGATCTCGTGCTCAAACTCTTATGATGCCATATCCTACTGTTCTACCAGTTACTATGGAGCCTGTTACTGAAGGAGATGTTCCTTATACCATCCTTCATCCAGACATGCCCACTAATTTGGAAGAATTGCAGAAATCTTGGATTCAATTGAAGGAGCAAAGGGATACTTTTGAGACTCATTTCAGAGCTAGTCAAGAGAGAGTTCTGGAGCTGACAAGACAACTTCACGAGGAGCGGAACCTCAATACATACCTCAACACAAAGAGGAAGCGTCCATGGGAGACTTAAAACCCCATATATTTATCTCTTCGTATTTTATTCTCATTTCCTTTCATTGTAAGCCCAAGGGACAATTTATATTAAACATTTACTAATGAAAATTTTGTTTGTGTTTTTCTTTAAACAAATTTAAATCCCGCGGCCCTTGAAAATATTGCATATGCATCTACATACAATAACATTGCATAACAGGTTTTCTCTACAGGTTTCTCATCTTCTCGCTATTTATTTCAGCAAAAATGGATCTCGAACAATCTGTCAAAGATCTCCAAACTCAGATTGCTCAATTTCAAGTGGTGATCCTGAATTTGTCCAAGGGGCAAGAAGAATTGAAATCCCTCCTCACTAATGATATGAAAAAGTAGAATCCTGGAGACAACAAGGGTGATCAGTTGGAAAAACTGCAAGTTGAGATAGCAGAGATGAAAATCCAGATGAATGGTCAGGTGGCTCTTATCCAGAGCTTAGCCTAAGGGAAAGAAGAGCTGAGAATCTTTGTCAACAAGTTTCAAGGTAACAGCCAATCTCCGATTAAACAAGTTGACTTGGTTGAAAGGAGAACGAGGATAAGAGAAGGAAAGTGACCGACTACTACTGATGATTCTTCAGTTGAAGAAAGAAGGTATTATAGGGCTAATCCACCACAACACAAGGAGTGTAGAAGACAATTCTCCCGATTCAACACTCCAATGTCACAAGCTTTGCAATGCTTCTTAGAAATGAAGTTGATTTTCTTGGAAGACGTTGTTAGAAGACCCAATACTTCTTCTCCTCGCTATAATCCCAATGCAAGATGTGTGTATCACTCTAATTATCCTGGACATAACACCAATAATTGCTGGGCATTGAAAAATAAGATTCAAGACCCGATTGACGAAGGAATCCTTGAGGTTACACCAGAAGGTCAGATTGAATTCTCCTATCATCCGTCAAACATCAAAGCTACCAGACATCCGGAGTAACAAGTTTAGAGGAGGCTTTGAGAACATTTGGATTTTTATTTGTGATTTCTTTTGTTGGTTTAAACATTTACTATTATGTCAAACTTTGTTTTACATTAATGCATTGCATATGTTTGTCTTGAATTAATCCATTTGTTTCACTATATTTAAAACTATGCTTCTTACTTCTATTTTGTGATATTTAACTCTTGTTAAAGCTGTAAGCCTTTAGAGGGAGGATGACGAAGATGATAACATAATCTCATACAGTATGATTTTGAACAGACTATGTTGACGATGTACAAACATTGTTTCAATTCCTAAGCAGTCGAGATATAAGGAAGTTAACCCCTAATCAACCCTTTTGATCCTATGAAGTAAGAGTTTTTATTTTCACTCAAATTAACCCTTAATCATAACCTTGGGGCAGGGTAGTTCTTCGGTTAACTCAATTATACTAGTTGTCCTTCTTGTACACAACTAATGATGGTTCCCTATAATCATTAAGCCTGACAATCAATATCTAGCAAAAGAAAAGTTCATTAAGTCAAAACCTATGAAGGAGACTTAGTAAAAATTGAGACATCCTGCTGGCTGTAATTTTAAAACAAGCAGTTTAGGCAAAAAGAAGGGATAACAAAGTCGAAAGAAAAAGAGGTCACTATAAATCCTCAACAAAGAAAGATGACTGAATTTTCAAATAAATTTTTGGTTTCTGAATCATCACAAATGTTAGTGTTACAATTCCAAACTCCTTTGGAGCTTCAATGCATAAGTTACCCGAACATAGGACTGAAGAACATCACGAAGAATGGGTTGGGTACAAATAAATTTGAGCCTTTTATCCTTTGTTTCTTAAAACTGTGAATCAGACCATGTTACAAATCTTTAAAAGTCCTAACTAAAGCATGGTTAGTTCGAAAGCGTACTGTTACAAAAAGGTATCCTGACTCCTTTAGGGATTATTATAAATCTTGAGTTAATATTACAATTATTTACAAACATTATTTTGTTAAAATAATTCTTTTCAAAAACTTCAAGACAAACATAAGCATTGCATTTTTAATATCATTGTTTGCATATGACTAAGTGTTTGACAACAGAGAAACTTACATGATGAACAGTCAGTGAATCAAAGTCTTCCCGATAAACTAAGTTGCTTCCTAGGTCAAAGCCCATGTATACAAAGGGGCATAGTCACTATTTCCCAATCAAGGGGGCATGCCATGATACTGCCTATTTCATTTGGGGCAATCAGGTCAAGATTCAACTATGCTTAAGTAGCCAGGGGTAGGTCTCCTCATCTATCTGAATTACCAAGGGTAACATTACAGAGTTCATGATGCAATGGGCATATTATTGTGGGGAATTCTGCTTATTTATCTTGAGGTAGCTCCTTTCAGATACTTCCATTATGGGACAATTCATCCTCAACCAAGGGGCAACACTCTCTTTCCAAATCTAATACCCGAAGTGTATATGGTCCATCACAGTCTGATAGCATGTTCCTCTCATTATATTACCTTAATACTGGATTCTCAGTGAAAGCCATTGTGGAAATTAATTGTCTGCGCTAGTAGTATTAGATGGTGTCAGTATCATGTCTTCGGATTCAGTCATGATAATTCCTAGAAGTCAAGAATCTCAGAAGTCCTAAATCCATTGGTTACTTTGAATGAGTATATACTTTCAAAATTGATATAATCCTATTTTCGGATTCAGGTTTACTTTTCCTCTTTATTCAAGTAGGAAATTCTTTCCGAATTCAGGTTTACTTTTCCCCTTTTACTAAAGCGAGGAACGTCCGTTGATTATGTTTGAATGTATCTATGCTTTTGAATATGATTGATGTTTACCAGAAATTCATAAAATACACTAATAGTATTTATCAAGGACGATCGGAGATAGGAATTCAACGAATCTTTGCCGATTAATCCCCACGGAGTAATCTTTACGGATATTCTTACGGAATACTTCAAATAGTATCTTGTACTTCCAACTCTACGAAGTCTTCAAGTAATTTCATATCCTTCAAAGAATTGATACTTGACCAGATAAGTATCCCGGAGTAATGTCCATCTCTTTTATCCTCAGTCAGGATATTCAGGAACTTAATCCTCCAATGAGAAGTACGACGAACAAAAACGGGAGATTCTAAGTACGAGACGGGAAAGAAGTCTTCATATTCCTCAACAATGAATCATGATTTATTTTCCCCAGCCAGAAGTTATTTTACGAAGCTACTTATGCGCTTCAACTACATAATTCATACATACAACATATCATATCATATGCATACGACATTATCATGCAATATTATTTTGCAAAATGTTATATACGTCATGATATTTGCATAGAACTAACTTTGTTTTTCAGGTTAATTCTCCAGCAGACAAACTTCATCAACAACTTACACCTTGGGTCATTGTTTATCTTCCCAAAAGCTATATCATTATCTCGGGATGTTGTTTATCCTCCCGAAATCTATTCCATTACCTTGGGCCGTTGTTTATCTTCCCAAAGGTTATCTTGGGTCGTTGTTTATCTTCCTAAGTATCCTATCATGACTTTGGGCCGTTGTTTATCCTCCCAAAAGTTATACCATTACCTTGGGCTGTTGTTTATCTTCCCAATTATCCTATTATGACTTTGGACCGTCGTTTATCTTCCCAAAAGTTATACCCTTACCTTGGGCCGTTGTTTATCTTCCCAAGTACCCTATTATGACTTTGGGCCGTCGTTTAACTTCCCAAAAGTTATACCATTACCTTGGGCCGTTGTTTATATTCCCAAGTACCCTATTATGACTTTGGGCCGTCGTTTATCTTCCCAAAAGTTATACCTTTACCTTGGGCCGTTGTTTATCTTCCCAAGTACCATATTATGACTTTGGGCCGTCATTTATATTCCCAAAAGTTATACCTTTACCTTGGGCCATTGTTTATCTTCCCAAGTACCCTATTATGACTTTGGGACGTCGTTTATCTTCCCAAAAGTTATACCCTTACCTTGGGCCGTTGTTTATCTTCCCAAAAGTTATACCCTTACCTTAGGCCGTTGTTTATCTTCCCAAGTACCCTATTATGCCTTTGGGCCGTCGTTTATCTTCCCAAAAGTTATACCTTTACCTTGGGCCATTGTTTATCTTCCCAAGTACCCTATTATGACTTTGGGTCGTCGTTTATCTTCCTAAAAGTTATACCCTTACCTTGGGTCGTGGTTTATCTTCCCAAGTACCCTATTATGACTTTGGGCCGTCGTTTATCTTCCCAAAAGTTATACCCTTACCTTGGGCCGTTATTTATCTTCCCAAGTACCCTATTATAACTTTGGGCCGTCATTTATCTTCCCAAAAGTTATACCCTTACCTTGGGCCGTTGTTTATCTTCCCAAGTATCCTATCATGACTTTGGGTTGTTGTTTTTCTTCCCAAAAGTTATACCCTTACCTTGGGCCGTTTTTTATCTTCCCAAATATCCTATTATCACTTTGGGCCGTTGTTTATCTTCCCAAAAGCTACATCATTACTTTGGGCCGTTGTTTATCTTCCCAAAAGCTGTATCTTCATGCTGACTTAGTCTCCAAGAAGTATATTTGAAGAAATTTTCTATGAATGGCATCTTTAAGCCCATTCAAGCAATAGAATATTTTCTCTGAATGACATATTTAAGCCCATTCAAGCAATACAACCAACCAACAGTATCATTCTACGCACCGGCGAGTGCAAATTTTTGGGCTTTTATGTTCAATCCTCTTCAACCTTCCAGTCACGAATGGCGTGCATGCCAATCTAACTCCTCAGGTTTCAGAATATTGAACAGGGGCAGCTGTTGTACCCCAAAATTTGCCCTCCTACAATCAAGTAAATGTCTCTTAAGATTTCTCAATGATTATAAGGTTCTCAAGGTCCCCAGTTGATCAGTAAGTTTGAGAGTTTCCTCAGGCAAAGCCTCTTCCTATGTAAAGGATCCAGAACTAGGGTTTTGGTTTTCTCCAAGAAAAATGGACTTCCAAGGCCTCAAGTGAGCTTCATAACATGCCATGTGACTTCAAGAATCCCTATGTCAAGTTTCAGAGCTTTCCCAATAAGTTTGGCCAGTCAGATGATCAGATATGCAAAAATCAGTCAAAGTGGTTAAAAGGTCAAACTGAGGTCAACTATGGTCAAATTAAAGTCAAACTTCAAGATTTTTTTCCAACATCAAGGTTATGAATTAAAATTCATCATTTGATCAAGGGTTGATCATGATTCATCAAGGAAGTCTCAGATCATCAAGAATCAATAAGTTTCTAAATTAGGATTTCATAGTAAAAGTCAACTGAACTTTGACCAGCAATAACTTTCACATGCTTCATAAATAATTTCCCATCCAAAGCTCATTTTGAAGGAACTTGAAATCTCTACAACTTTGTGTCTCACAAGCCAAGCCTAAAAATGCTTTATTTGGAAGATATGAGCTAAGAAATTATAGGTCCTTTTGAAAGTCAACAAAAAGTCAACTTGTTCCAAAGCTCATAATTTGAAAATGGTAAAAGATATTGACATGGTACCAAAAGGGTTGGTTAGAGGAATCTTTAAGATTTCCAAAATGTCCAAGAACACCTTCATAGCCTTAAAATTTAGGGAGTTATACCTTGGCAAAGTTGGGAAATTTTCAAGGGGCGCATGAAGCAAATAAGGTCTCAAATCCAATTTTTTCCAAATAGGCCTACAAATTTGCAATCCTATCTTCACAATAACATCAAGCACGACCCAATTCCAATTATTTCTGATTTTTATAATTTATTTATTATTTATTTGGATTTTATTTATTAAAATTCAATTTAAATCAAAATAAAATATAAAGCCTCAATATTTGGATGGGATTCTTGTTCTAGAAGCTCATAAACATCATTTAAATTGATTTGATACTCTCCAATTTCGTGCACAACCTTTGAAGTATGAAAAGATTTGATTTTTCCTCACATTTATGATTGATTTTTCTTCACACTCAAGTTATCCAAAAGCCCACATAATCCATCATTTTCTGACCTATCTTCAGTCATCTATAAGTACACAACCTAACCAACATAAGAGGGACAATTTGGCAGCAGCCAAGAACAAGAATTAATCTCAAAAATTTGTAAGAAAAGTCAAATTCGGATCTTTCTCCTTAGGCCGTTTCAAAGCAAGACAAAGGTGGCAAACCATTCTTGGATGATCATTAAACATCCTTACATCATTTGCATCATCTGAAGCATGCCCAGACGCATAAACCAAACTCACATATTCTTGAAATTTTGAATTTTCCGATTCCACGAATTCATACAATATAAACTGTTTTTGTTGATCAATACTTGTTTGTTGTGGTGTATAGAACGTTTTTATATGTTTGGATTGAGTTTTCACTACAGGTTTGAGGATTTGCCATAACTAGGGTTTATACTTTGAATTTAGGGCTTCCCGATTCAAACAACTTAAAGACCCTTGGATGATATATTTGGATTGTAGAGTTTGTGGGCAATCGTTTGGTATACTTAAATTGATCTAATTGCACATATTTTGAATGTTTGAGAAACACAGGTTTTGGCAACATTCGCAAAACCGTAGCCAATTATATCAGCAAAATTGTTGCCAAAGCAACCAGTCTAGTGGAGGAAGATGATGTCTGCGCGCGCAAATTTTTATGATTTGAATTTCAACATATTTTATAATACATCATTTGCGTTTAACTTTAGTTGTGATATAGGCAGCGTAGTGGCAAAGACATACGCGTGTGAGCAGAACGACCTGGGTTCGAATCCCAGGTCCCATTCTTTTTTTTAAACATTTGTGTTATTTTACATGTTTAATATTTATTGAATGCTACTAAGTTAAACATTAAGCTAGCGCATGCAGCCCAGTGGCAAGACCTTTGATCTGGTAAGGGGGAAGTCCTGAGATCAAAATCAGGCCTCCCCTATATTTTTTGTGCGTCTGTTTTTATTTTTCTTTATATTTTACCTTTTTATTTTTATTTTATTATAATAACTAACTAAAAATTCTAATTAATAATTAACTATATAATTAACCCTCAACTAAATCATTTTCTAACCAAATAACAATTAATCTAAATCTTTTTTTAACCATATTATTTTTCTTATATCAAATTAGTATTCTCTAAAAAATTTATTTTCTGAAATTTATTCCAATTAAATTCTTTTTAATAGTTTTGTATATAATCTTTATTATTTATTGTATTTTGTAAATAAAAACTTAATTGATATCTTTTACAATTCTAATTAAAAATTCTATTTATTTTCATATTAATTTTGTGTATGATTAATCCATTATATTTTAATTAAATCATATTTTTCTTAACAATTTTATTTACTATTCTAATTTTTCTTAATTAAACTTCTAACCCTAATTTTTTCTAACCCTAATTTTCTCTAACCCTAAAATCAACACTAACCCTAATTATTTTATTTTTTATATTTTAAGGATTAGTCGATACTCTACTGAGGAAACAACCTGCTAGGGAATTCCTTAGGTGCACAACCTTCTGTTGGGGGGAGAGATGCCAATGAAGATTGGACTTTGATTGGTGATCTCGCTGGGGAAGATCACAACCAATACAGTGTAAGAAATAAAACCAGTTGAGTATTCACTATCTTCACCACTACTAGGGAACGATGACCCTCCTGTACTGCTAAGGATAAGAAGACTCTGGTGGGTAATATCTCCCTTTCATGGAAGGAATAATCTCTGCCTGGAGAGAACTTCATTAGCCTTCTGTTGTTCCGTTGGGGGAAATTAAACCTCTGACTCTACTGGGGAGAGTTCTCGTAACTCTTCCTTTGTGGGAAGACAAGGCATTCAGCTGCATGTTGGGAATACTTTACTGCAAGGGATGTAAATCCTCTTGGGGACTACTACCTGTTCAACCATCTTGCTCCGACTTAGCTGAGGAAGGTTTCAATCTCCAATTCCACTAGGGATGATAGAGAACACTAAGGAGTTTGCTTCCTCCAGAATATGTATCTTGCTGAGAATAAGAGATGTACGACGTCTCATACTGGGGGACTAGAGATAATGACCCTCGATTGAGGAAGTACCGAACCTCTTCTTATCTTGTTCTGCTGGAGAAAATATAGTCTAACGAGACTCGCTGAGGAAACAAGGTCAATGAAATTTGCTGAAGAAAGAGCTCTTTATGCCTCGTGCTGGTAATGGCTTTGTTTCTCTGTACCTGCACAACAGATAGTTCTTGCAAGAGAGAAAGTTAGACGAGCCTGCATGCCCCAGGTTCACGATCTGAATCGATTATCCCTGTTACTCAACATTTAAGACGGATGTCAAGTGTTTTATCCTTAGGAATGCATTATAAAGCATCAATGTATTTGCAATGCAATATTTATCACTATTTATAGGACGCTTTTGCAATCACTCAATGGTATATGAAAACAAAAACAAATGGGCTAATTGGATAAAAAAACATTTTATTGACTAGAAAGTGGCCGTGAATAGGCATTACACCGGGAAGCAATTCCTGGAAAGAGGAAATTGCACAAAAGGAAAATAATATATCCTAATGGCAATGTGAAAACTGGATCTCATCAAGTTCCAATCCGGATATGAACCATATGTCTTCAAGATTTTCCGTGTACCTCACTTCTGAGAAAGACAATTTGACTGATTTCTAACCCTCAGGTTATCCTTGATTGTAGATGACAAATCATGGATCTCGCAGATTGCAGTCGTTCATTTCAATCCCTCTTTTGTGTGGATCGCCATTTAGGGTTTTCAATCCACCGGGATACCTCTTTTTGCCTGAGTTGTCCAGTGTAGCTTTTCAACTCAGCGGGTGTATATTTTTTCTGTTTATTTCCCTAACTTTTGCCCGAGCCTTTTATTCTGTTTTTGGCTCGACATGATGCCATTTTTTTCCTGGACCTTTATTCTGTTTTTGTCCAGCGGGTCTCTTTTATACGAAGTATTTTCTAATTGTGTCTGTGTTGAAAGGGGATAAGAAGTCTTTTCCATCCATTGTTGTCAGCATTAAGGTTCCTCCCGAGAAAACCTTCTTAACCACAAATGGTCCCTTATAGTTAGGTGTTCATTTTCCCACGTGATCTGTTTGAGGAGGAAGGATTCTTTTCAACACTAAGTCACCGGCTATGTAGCATTGAGGCCGCACCTTCTGGTCGAATGCTTGTTTCATTCTCCATTGATACAACTGTCCATGACATACAACTGCTAAATGTTTATCTTCGATGAGGCTCAATTGATTGAATATGAACTGGAGCCACTCAGCTTCATCAAGCTTTACATCTATCATTATCCTCAATGAGGGGATCTCAACTTCCACTGGTAGGACTACCTCCATACCATACACTAGCGAGAACGGGGTTTCCCCTATCGAGCTGTGCACGGAGGTTTGGTACCCATGCAATGTGAATGGCAACATATCATGCCAATCTTTATATCTCAAACCCATCTCCTGTACTATCTTCGGGTGGTACGAAGAAGAGTTGTAATGTTCTATTTTGAAATCCCGACATAGATCTGCCATCATCTTGGTATTGAGATTAGAACCACTATCAGTAATGATTCTTTCGGGTATTCCGTATCGACAAATGATATCCATCTTTATGAATCGGGCCACGACCTGTTTGGTCACATTAGCATACGACATTGCTTCTACCCATTTGGTGAAGTAGTCAATGGCAACCAGGATGAAGCGATGACCATTAGAAGTGGTAGGCTCGATATTTCCGATCATATCGATGCCCCACATGGCGAAGGGCCACGGTGATGACATGATACTTAACGGATTGGGAGGCACATGCGCCTTATCAGCATAGATTTGGAACTTATGGCATTGCGGGAGTACTTGCAGCAATCAGATTCCATGGTTATCCAGTAATACCCCGATCTCAAAAGTTTATTAGCCATAGCGTGTCCCCCAACATGGGTACCAAAGAATCCCTCGTGAACTTCCTGCATTAACATATCTGCTTCGTGTCTATCCACGCATCTGAGCAAGACCATGTCGAAGTTCCTTTTGTAAAGCACATCATCCTGGTTTAGGAAGGAATCGCCTGCCAACCTCCTTAGGGTCTTCTTATCTTTGCTGGATGCCCCTGTCGGGTATTCCTGAGATTTCATAAAACACTTGATATTGTAGTACCAAGGCTTATCATCATTAACACTGTCAACTGTAAACACATAAGAAAACCTTTCAAGGCGAGACACCACGACTCTGGGCACGTAGTTCCACTGTTGGACCTTAATCATGGATGATAAGGTTGCTAGAGCATCAACGAATTGATTCTCGTCACGAGGCACATAATGAAGTTTTATTGTCGTGAAGAATGTCAACAACCTCCTTGTGTAGTCCCTGTAGGGAATCAAGTGTGGTTGATGAACAAGCCACCTTCCGTTAACTTGATTTATAACCAAAGCTGAATCACCGAAGATATCGAGGGTCTTAATTCGCAAATAAATCGCCTCCTCGGTCTCCATTATACAAGCTTCATACTCTTCCTCGTTGTTAATCCATTCAAAAGTCAACTGGGAAGTGAAGGGCATTATAAATCCTTCCGGTGTGATAATAATAGCACCAACTCCGTTGCCATTCATGTTAACGGCCCCATCTAACATCAGACTCCATTTGAATTCAGGGTCTGGCCCTTTCTTCGGGAGTGGTTCTTCATAATCTTTAGATTTGAGGAACATGATGTCTTCATCATGGAACTCAAATCTCATTGGCTGATAGTCGTCAATCGGTTGTTGAGCCAGATAATCTGATAATACGCTTCCCTTAATAGCTTTCTGAGAAGTATACTGGATGTCGTATTCAGTCAATATCATCTGACAACGAGCTACCCTTCCGGTCAAAGCTGGATTTTCAAAGATGTACTTGACATGATCCATTTTGGATATCAGCAGGGTAGCACGAGTCAACATGTACTGTCTTAGTCGGCGAGCAGCCCATGCCAAAGCGATACAAGTTTTCTCGAGCAGTGATTATCTTATCTCACAGTCGGTAAACTTTTTGCTAAGGTAGTATATTGCATGCTCTTTTCGACCATACTCGTCATGCTGATCGAGGATGCAACCCATTGATCCTTCAAGTACTGTAAGGTACATAATCAGGGGTCTCCCTAGAACTGGGGGTATGAGGATTGGCGGTTCTTCCAGATATTCTTTGATTCGATCGAAAGCCAATTGACAATCATCATTCCACCTGACAGCCTGATTCTTTCTCAAGAGTTTGAATATTGGTTTGCACGTAGCTGTTAGGTGAGATATGAATCGTGCAATGTAGTTCAATCTTCCTAAGAAGCCACATACCTCTTTCTCAGTTTTAGGCCCAGGCATCTCTTGAATTTCTTTTACCTTCACAGGGTCGATCTCGATCCCCTTTTCACTTACAATGAAGCCCAGAAGCTTTCCGGAGCGCACTCCAAAGGTAAAGTTATTCGGGTTCAACCTCAGTCTGAACTTCCGCAACCTATCAAACAGATTGGCCAGGTTGACTAAGTGCTCTTCCTCAATTTTCAACTTCGCAATCATGTCATCCACATAGACCTCGATCTCGTAATGAATCATGTCATGAAATAGAGTCACTATTACCCATTGGTAAGTTGCTCCAGCATTCTTCAAACCAAATGGCATCACTTTGTAATAGAAAGTTCCCCAAGGGGTGATGAATGTAGTTTTCTCCATATCATCTGGCGACATTTTGATCTGGTTATAGCCCGAAAAGCCATCCATGAAGGAAAACACTGAAAACTGAGTTGTATTGTCGACCAACACATCCATGTGAGGCAATGGGAAGTCGTCCTTGGGACTAGCTCTGTTTAAGTCTCGGTAGTCAACACACATATGAACTTTTCCATCTTTCTTCGGCACCGACACGATGTTGGGAACCCACGGTGGATAACTCATGACAACCAACAATCCAACATCAAACTGTTTTTGAACCTATTCCTTGATCTTTATTTCCATGTCAGTTCGAGTTCTTTGTAGTTTCTGTTTTACTGGCGGGCAGTCCTCACGGAGTGGCAGCTTGTAAATTATGATATTAGTATCCAACCCTGGCATATCCTGGTAAGACCATGCGAAGATGTCAACATATTCACGAAGCATGTCAATCAATCGGCCCTTCACGGATTCTAAAGTAGCCCCGATTTTGACTTTGTTCTTCGCCTCTTTAGTGCCCAGGTTTACAGCCTCAATGACCTCCTCATGTGGCTGAATCACCCTTTCCTCTTGCTTTAACAATCTGGATAACTTCTTGGGAAATTCACAATCTTCTTCACCTTCCTCGTCGGCTAGATAAATCGGATTGTCGAAGCCATAGCGATCCATAACAAGATCATTATCGATGAGACCCATTGGGGTGCATCTCATGAACGATGATTCATGCTAGATTTTAGAGAGTGGGAAAATTATGAAAAATGAAAATGCACATTGCCATTTATTGTGTGAAAGTAAAATGAAAGACATGGAACACTATTAATGAATGCAAAAAGATCCATTTTATTGATGATTAGTATTGCAAATTGAAACAATGAAGCCCTTATAATGAGCTGTTATGCCTTGGGCAAAACATACAGCTTTCATACAAGAATAAAACACAAGACAATTACTCTTTGTGCTGAGTAATGATGATGATTTATTCTGATGACCAATTGTTGAGTTCCACTCCTGGGATACTCGACTTAATCCACTCATCAATTTCGCAATCGTTATCGATTATCTCTTCATGAATAACACAGATACTGCTATAATCCACCCATTCAACACTGGAAAAGGTGATTGGGCCTTTATGACCTCTAGCACATTGAGCTGATGTTGATTGAGCAGGGTTGTAACCGATTCTGAACATATCCTTTTTCTTAGGGACCTCTATCATCTTTCCCCATCCTTCATTGACCCCTAATTCCACCACTTTCAGAGCTTTCTTATAGGATGCGATAGATACACCCTTCTTATTCTCTTCCGAAAGGGATGCTAACGAGGATGCCTTCAGTCTTGACTAGCTCGAAAGCCTGGAACGGGGTCTCACATATCTCACCATCCATATCCATGTATTTGTATGAAGATAGATGGCTAATGAAGACGCCATCCTCTCCAAACACCATGACAATTTTCCCTTCCCAGACAAACTTTAACTTCTGATGGAGAGTTGATGATATTGCCCCGGCTACATGGATCCAGGGGCACCCGAGTAAACAACTGTATGCAGGCTGAATGTCCATGACATAAAAGGTTGTGTTGAAGACTTGTGGGCCTACCTTGATCGGTAATTCCACTTCTCTAAAAACTGACCTTTTGGAGCCATCAAATGCACTGACTACCAAGCCACTTGGCCTGAGCACCATTTTGTCGTAATCCAACTTGATTAACGCCTTCTTTGGAAGCACATTTAGGGAGGAACTTGTATCAACCAACACGTGGGAAAGCATAGCCCCTTTGCATTCGATCGAAATGTGTAAAGCTCTATTATGACTGGACCCCTCAGCAGTCAGATCAAGATCCGTGAACCCTAATCTGTGACTGGCGTTCACGCTAGCAACAACTGTCTCTAGTTGGTTCACTGATATCTCTTGTGGTAATGTTCGCTGGTGTTTTTGGCGAACAACCTCTGGTTTACCAATTCCTTGGAAATGGGTTACTTGCAGGACCAACCACACAAGTCCTATGACACATGTGATAAATTCTAAGGATAGGTTCTTAATGTATGAGTCTTATTGGTTTTTTTATGTGTTATGTCGAACGACTTCTTAGCAAGATTGTTCTTATTTGTATTATAATATAGAAATGTTTGTCTAATGAAACTAACAAAGAAACTTAAAGTTTGCATTAAAGGTTTGTTGAAATAAATTGACTTGGAAGTAAATTGCTGAAAAATAGATTACTTAAAGGTAAATAAGAACATAAACTTAAACAAAGAATAATGGATAAAATATAATCTTTATAACTGAAAATTGAATGGTGTTTACACGTACATTTTCCAGATAATCCTCCTTTCTCTTACACACGAGTGTTAGAGTAATCTTCACAGAAATATTGTACAGAATTTCACACACTTTACACAAAGCAAACTATCCTATTTATATACAAATAAAATAACCGTCGAATAATAGTCACTTCCTAAAAATTCGCCACTTGGAAATTTGCATGTTAACAATCCCTAAGAGTCTTCCACGTATCTCCTACCAGACGAAACCATTATTCATGAAAATTGCCCTTTAACTGACGAAACGACGCATCCCCTTGTTATGTCGAATTCATTTGAAATTCAAATAGTTCCAATGTCTTCTTCGTCGAATCCTTGTCTTCATATCTCTTGTCGAAAATACAAGAGGATTTCCTAGTATTGATGTGAAGAACTTCCTGTAGGGCAACTCGTCCACGTTTTCGACATACAATTGTTTGTCCTATCATGAACCAAATCATCACAAACCTTCTCAAGATTCTAGACATGTTTGTAAGAAAGAGTGATCTAAGATTCAGGACATGTTTGGAAGAAAGAGTAATCCTATATTGTCAAAAATCTTCAAAGCCACATACATCACCCATTTAAAGTATAATAAGATGAGAAATGCTGAGAAACTGACATGTCAGATAATTATGACGTGTAAGGAACAAAGCTTGACAAATCCATCAGCTGCTAGGGCTTTCCCATGGTGTCGAAATTATATGTATACAAATTGCCCCCCAGCAAAGGTATTTCGACTGTCGTCTGGAGAAAGCATCTTTGTTGCCAAAACCTTCATTTCGATTCCATGTCTTGCATTAAATGCATTGATCTTTGAGATCTTGCTTTTATCTCGCATTAAATGCGTTGATTCCCAAAATCTCACTTTTTATCAAATCATAAAAAGTAATCATCAGATTCTTCAACCCTTCACATCTAGCCCACGTTCTTGGACATGATCCCCATAACTCTACAAACCTAGGTCTGCCATACTCTTTCCAACTTCCATTATCTCTCCCACATCCACTAATGTGTCGACACGTGCCATAGCCATTTGAAAAACCCAAACGTTTTCTCCCCACCTTCTGATATAAATACCCCTTTTATTTCTTCTGAAAAACTTTCTCTTCCATAACTTACATCTCTCAACTCTCTTACTTCTCACATACCCAGAACCTTCTTCTTCTTGTTCAAACTTCTTCCATCATCAACAATGGAAACTTCAAGAAAATAACAAGACAAGAACACATCAGCTCTCCCCTGCGCACACAAGATTCTTTGGCCAAGGATTATGGGCAACCAACAATACGTCCCAGAACCACCAAATGAGAGAGAGAGAAGGCCAACATCTACTATTCTCATGTACTCATTCCTATTTCAATATCTGGCAAGTGTCATGCCATGTTAGGCCCTCTTCCTAACCCTAACACTGACCAAACTCGTCTTAAAGAGTTTTTCCCACGTATTATCGTACACAACCCATAGGTGCAGGCAAAACACCAAAGGCTAGTGACAAATCCATAGAACCTGCTGAACAAAACCCTGAAATGGATGCCATAAATTTTACCTATCTGAATCAGCCTAAGATTTTTAGAAGCTGTCCCTGGTTGAAAGACCCTTATGAATATGTAAACTGGGTAGACAGGGTTGAAAAAGCCAAGGGTAAGATCTGGAAGAAAATTAGTATCTATGACTTGATCCAATTGTCGAGAGAAGGCCCTAACTACTGTACCAACATGATACTTGCTTCCCTCTATTTTTGGGATAGCACCTACAATACCTTTCATCTTCCTTGTGGGATGATAACCCCTATCCTCTTCGACCTGGCTGCTATAGTAGGCCTCAGTCCATTAGGGGCAGTTTTCGATCCAACTGTATTAGACGACAATACTATAGGTTTTGAGACTAGCTTCTCCTCATACTCCCACTTTATTTCTTGCTACCACGTCAAAGACTTTGCTGAGGTATCAGACGTAAAACACATAGCTTTCCTCACCCTTTGGTTGTCGGAATTTGTGTTCTGCACGAGGTCCCTTCAAGTGGTGAAAATGTACATCCCCCTAGCAAATCAACTCATGCTGGCAAGAACTTGCGTCTTAGTGAATTAATTTTGGCCAACCTCTATGAGTCCCTTAGTGAGAGTATCGAATCTCTCAAGCAGGTTAAAGACAAGGGAAACCTGATTTTGGCAGGCCCTTTTTGGATTCTTCAACTATGGCTCAACGCCACTTTCGAATCTGGTCTTCCTGACAAAGGCCTGGTGGACAAAGAATATGTCAGGGATAGGCACGTCGAATGGGCAAGACTAGCGCAACTGACTCCTTCTGAAGAGGGATTAGGTCTTCGACGATCTTTCATGAACTACGTGAATATGTTCACTAAGAGCTATGACTTCAAGGAAAGCATGGCACCGTTCGCCAAAAGGAATGTCGGACCCAAGTGGTTCACCAGACAACTCCCTATGGAACACCAAAAGGAAGAGGACAATTTTCTAGCCGTCTGGAAGTTATTCCTTACACTCAAGATCTTGCCCTCTTACCCCATCATGTCCAATTCAAAGGTGGCCCTAATAGTTTATCAGCCAAATCTAGTGGCTCGACAATTTGGGCTGATACAACTGAAGCCAAGGTCCCTCTATCACAAAAAGGATCCATCATCTTCTACAACTCAACCTCTACTAAGTCGAAGAGTATGGAGCTTTCAGAAAAGCTACATGACGCTGCTTTGGAGATCCAGCCAGTGGTGTTTCGACCAGTCTTCCTCTGCACTCAGGAGTTCGACGTTTGGTGGAAAGAATATTATCTCATCAAGTCTTATGACGCATCTGACTTCCAAACTCTTCTGACCAATGCCTTTGCTTTCATGTAGGATCGAACCAAGAAAGGTACTCAACAACATGTTAAAGAAATTCAGAAATTTCAAAAATATTTTGAAACAATTTATAGGTCAGATGATCTTAGGCGAACCATAGGCGAAGCAGCTGTGACTCTGAAGCATAAATTTACAGAAAAATTGGAGAAGTTGGTAATACCCTCATACATCCCCAAAGAGGCACGTTATAACTTTGCGTATACTAGCTATCCACCAAAGTTTCCACCTCTACAACTGCTAGTTTTGGTGTGGCTCTGAGCCCACCTTTTCCAGATTGGTTTGTATGTGGTTCCGACTTAAAATTGCTTCAAGAGTCACGAAAAAAGCTTGCTGAGCGTGTGGTTCCAACCAAATTTCATTTGGATGATTACCCGGGGCACCTTGATATTGGGATAGAACATGTTCGCGTGGAATCTACCATTATTGAAGGTGTAACCAAGATTTCGACTTCATCTTTGCATTCAATATCTATGTTTTAGTTTCTTCTTTTTTGTAACTTCTCTCTCTTTTCAGCTGCTAAGATTACTGGTAAGAAGGGCGTTGTCAAAGACAAACCCGTTAAGTCCACCAAAAAATACACCTCCACCAAAAAGGTTTTTTTCTATCCTTTTGCAAAGAGAATATCTCAGCTATGTAATCCTTTTATTTATTGAACTTTCTTTGATTTTAGATGAGTCGAAAGCCACCTACTCCCCAAAAAAGAAAAGTAGAGGAAGAGAAGGTGCATTCTGAGGATTCGGGTGACGAATCTCCAGATGTACAACCCTTGAAAAGGAAGAAGCCTACCAAAATAAAGGCGGTCGCCTCTCAAAGATCATTGGTGACGTCGAGAAAGACCCCTCCTGCAAGCCCAGTAAAAAATCTTGCTCAAGATACAGAGAGTGGAAATTCCAGCTTCCACACCATAATCCCTCGGGTAATTCACCTTCGACAAATTATTACTTTGCCCTTTGTATACTCTTTGATTTTTTTAACGTTTATTTTGTTTCAGGTTCAAATCCCTACTGAGGAGCATCCCATCAATTTGCAAGACTCCCCTCTTGGTGGAATCGAAAAGGCCCAGGAAGAAAATACACCCAAAGGTGGTAGGCTGGAACCCAAAACCGAGGCTGAGTTCGACATCACCATGGAGGAAGGTTCTATAGACAATTCTCCTGATCAGCCAAAGTCTTCTGCCAACAAAGAAAGTCCCCCTAAAGACGACAAAGGCAAAAAGGCTGATGTTGAGCCCAACGTCGAAGAAGAGGAAAAGCAACAAAATCCCCAAGATGCTGGCGAAGAAAACCCTAATGCCAAGAGCACCACAAGCAAAGGTCATTCGAAAGGGGAGGTTGGGCCTAGCGCTCACATTACTCTCGATCCAATACCAAACAACCCTCCATCTTCTGGTTCGACTATCTTCTCGCGTGAGGAGCTTGAAAACCTGAAGACAAGGAAGCCTTTGGAATACTTGAGGGCCATGCTCAGCAATCGCTATAACTTTCAAGATTCTTCCAGCAATTCGACTAACTCTGGGGCCACCTCTGAGGTCAAGACTCTCAGTTCCATCATGGCTGAAGTTAAAGCCAAAGTTCTTGGTGTCGATTTATTCCAAATTTTGGAGGAAGATCCTAGTGTTGCACCTCAAAATTTGCCCTCTATTTTTAACTCTAACCGACTTTTTGTTTCACATTCATTTGCATCATCTTCATAGAATAACATTTTTTTTCCGTCTTAATATTAGCCGGAATAATTTCTCGGAATTTACAAACAGACTAGTCAAATTAACTTTTTAACTGTGCCTAAAATTAGTCAACGAAAAAATGTCAATTTTAAGTTTGCAAATGTCGGTAACATTAATATGCGGTTCACGTGGTTTAATTTGACATGCTAAAAATATTTTTACGACTATTTTTGGTCATATGTTGATCAGTCTGAGCGGCTTAAACGGTCATAATTTTTATTTCAAAATCTGACCAAACACTGTATTTTTCCGAGTCATTTATTTCGCGCTGATTATTTTGACGTGTTTATTTTATTTTTTCGAGCATTTTGGTGCCCAACTTTTATTTTTTTGAGTCTATTTATTTTTATATTGGGTCTATAATAAATAAATAGGTTAATTAGTTTTTATTTTAATTTTAATTATTTTTATTAAACTTTATTTAATTACTTATATTAATATTTTATTGGGTTTCAAAATAAGCCCAATTAGCATTAACCCTAATTAGTCCTATAAATACTTATGTGTGTTGCTGCAACATAAGGAGAGAATCGAAAAAAAAGACACAAAAAGAATAGAAAAAGGCAAACTGGGGGATCCAGACGTTAACATTATTGGGTAATTGTACGATTTGTACATATCATATTTTATATTTTGTTTTTAGTTACGGTTTGTTTTTTGTTTCACCTGTATATTAATTGGTTTTCTCTTTTGTCATGTTTTTTGTTTCCTTTCTTTATTAATTGGATTCTAAATGGTATTAAAATGTATTGTGCTTGGTGTGTATTTCAAGAGAAACCATGTGTTGTTTATCATTTGGGTAATTTATTTGATCACTTTGTCTCAATTCTGTTAGAGTCCTATCTACTCCGGTTTATTTATACCGTTGTTTTTCTATGTTTGCAAATGTAATAACTACCTTGGTATTATATATATATATATATATATATATATATATATATATATATATATATATATATATATATATATATATATATATATATATATATATATATATATATATATGTTATAGTTTATGTTATTCATTTACTGTTTATCATATTATGTAACTGTTTCATATTTGTAATAGTTTAGTTTTTATTTTTCGCCTTATAATTATGTAACTGTCTCCTTGATGTAATAATTTAGTGTTATTTTCCGCCTAATTATTATGTAACTGTCCCGAAGTCATGTAATAGTGTAGGAATTTTTATTTTCTGTCTTTAAATTTCTGCCTTTATTTATTTTTATTATTCCCTGCGTGGTTAGTAATTTAGGGCGTGCCAAGAACTGAATGAAAATCAATATGGACTTAGATCATTAATTTAAAAAAAAAGACTAATTAATCAATAAACTTTTTCTTATAATAATAATAGTATTTTGTATATAGTTTCTTTTATTAAGTTAAAATTAGGGTAAATTAATTAATTTTTAATTAGATTAGAATTTTCTTAATAAACCTTAAATTTTCCTAATAAAACTTTTTTTTTATTAACCATTTTTTTTTAATTTTTAACCCTTAAATTTTTTCTCAAACCTTTAAAGATTTTCTCAAACACTAAAACTTTTTGTCCTCATTTTTATGTTATTCATATACCCTGTCTTGTTATTATACTGAAGTCTTTACCATCATTTATTTTTCTGCCATTATTTTTATGTATCTACCCCGAAGCGTTGTAATAGTTTAGGAATTTCTTGTATTTGCCTTTAATTTTCTGCCATTTATTTTCTTAAATATAATTGCGTGGTTAGTAAATAGGGAGTGAAAAATAATTGTAATTAATTAAATTTAGAAAACTAATTAAATAAGATTAAATATTTGAAAATATACATGCACACACGTAAGTCGATCTATGATCGCCATCTCACTTCCTAAGGGTTATCCCTCATGTTGCCTAAACCAAAAGGTCAAGTAAGGTGTCTAAAAGCAAAGTCTCTTCTCCTAAAATATCATCAAGTCCCTTTACGATTATAAGATCAAGTCCCTTCGTTGTTGCCTTCGTAAATGATCTTGTCCCTTTCGAATAAAAGATGATAAGTCCCTTCGTATTGCTAAGACACCTTACAGTTGCCTAAACACAGATGTCCCTTTACATGTCCCTTACAACATCCAAGGTAATGACTAGCTATTCCTTAACAATAGGGATAGTCTTACCATTGAAAGAACATTCAAGAACAATAAAGATTTAATCATAGGGTAGGTTCCTCTTAAGTACTTGCTCACTCTTTCAAAAAACATTTCATAACACTTCACATTTTCAAACAATTTTCAAAACAAAGTCTTTATATATATCCATACAAAGATGATTATAAAGTACTTAAGAAAATTTTTAATCACACACTACACTTCTCAAAAAAGTTTAAAGTGAGCTAAGTAACTAAGAGACCATGGATAACCATGGATGTAAAGGGTGCTAACACCTTCCCTTTACATAACCTACCCCCCGAACCCAAAATCTTTTAAGGTCTTTCCTGTTCTTTTATGCCCTTTCCTTTCGGATAAAATAAAAGTCGGTGGCAACTCTTGCTATCCGCAACGTTTAACTAAAGTCAGTTCTCCCACCGTGTTACAGAACTGGCGACTCTACTGGGGATTTAATATTAAAGAGGGGTACCCTTAGGAATTAGATCACTTTAAACTTGTTTGCTTTGTTTGCTTTACTTTACTTTTTGGGTGCTCTTATTTGTGAAAGATCCTAACCCGTATCTAGTGTACCTTAGGTAAATGGCAATAGACCAAGGAAACTGTACGGCGTATACCGATATGGTTGATCTGGTGGCCATAGTTAGTGTGACTTCTTGGTTGGTGTTTATGTTCCTTAAGTCAAGTTGAGGATAATATGAGGCTGCCATATGTTGTCAATACACTAACTAACTTTTAGAACCCTAGTTATCCTATCTTGGCCTTTAGAAAGTAGTGAGATAGCCGGCTTTGGTGAAGACTGAAGTTGGTTGATACTCGATACTACGCTCATTGAGATCCTAAACTTGGAGGGTTTTGGTTGGCAAGTTGCCTACTGAACAACCACCCTTTATAGGACAGGATGAACCAACTAAACTTCAGGTGAGGGTACTTACCTTTAAACCTCATGCAAGCCTTCAAACCTAGGGCTATTGTGTGACTTGCTTGTGTGTGCCACATGTTTGTGATTGAGCATAACATCATAACATCATTATGCATCATAAGCATAGCATTTTCACTAACCATTTCAAGGACCAAAGGATTTATCTTTGTTCTTTGATGCAGGTCATGGCTTCTGCTCGTAGGAACACTATCCGGATCAACTTTGTAGGAATACCTCCTAAGCTTAAGGAACTGGTCTCTCAAGTTTCTGAAAACTCTCAATTCATCAAGAGACATGGTCACCTACTGGATTTAGTCACTTCAGGGTTCAATGAAGACATGATGAGTGTTCTGTTTCAGTTCTTTGACCCTAAACATCATTGCTTCACATTCCCCGACTATCAGTTGGTTCCTTCAATGGAAGAGTTCTCCAAGCTTCTGGGTATACCTATCCTTGATCAAAAACCCTTCACAGGCTTAGAAAAAGAGCCTAAACCTGAAGTCATTGTTGCAGCCCTACATTTGAAGAAATCAGACATTGTTCTAGAAACAAGAAGTGAAGTTAAGGGTATTCTTGCTAAGGTATTGATGGAGAAAGCTCAAGTGTTCCTGAAGGCTATGAGTTATGATGCTTTTGAGGAGATTGTAGCCCTATTAATCTATGGCTTAGTATTGTTCCCCAATCCAGACCAGTTCATAGACGTACACGCCATCAACATATTTCTGACTCATAATCCAGTGCCTACATTGCTTGGAGACATCTTACATTATTTTCATACCCGTACTACGAAGGCACGAGGAACTCTAATGTGTTATATACATTTACTATCTAGGTGGTTTATTTCTCACCTTCCTCGATCAGTGATGAAGAATGAACAAGGGTTCAGGTGGTCCAAGAGGATTATGTCACTTTCTCATTCAGATATTCATTGGTGCTCTAGATCTATGGAGAATGTTACTATCATTGACCGTTGTGGGGAGTTCCCTAATGTGCCACTCCTTGGCATAAGAGGGGGCATTACCTACAATACTTCTTTAGCTCTATGTCAGTTTGGTTACGCTCGGAGTAATGGTCCTCATGACATGCTTATTCAAGGTATTGTGTTCGACCACGACAACGATCTTCAAGGTTATCGTCAAAGGTTTATACGAGCATGGGGTAAAGTGAACAAGGTTGACAACAAGGCTATGGAACCCAAGTACACCATTCCTATGGAACCTTATCTCAGATGGGTGCGATCTCGTGCTCAGACTCTTATGATGCCATATCCTGCTATCCTGCCAGTTACCATGGAACCTGTTGCTGAAGGGGATACTTCTTATACCATTCTTCATCCAGACATGCCCACTGACATGGAAGATTTACAGAGGTCCTGGATCCAGTTGAAGGAGCAAAGGGATACTTTTGAGACTCATTACAAAGCAAGTCAAGAAAGAATCCTGGAGCTAACAAAACAACTTCACGAGGAGCGGAATCTCAATTCATACCTCAACACAAAGAGGAAACGTCCATGGGAGACTTAAAACCCCATCTTTTTGTATTCATTTCATTTTTATTGTAGGCCCAAAGGACAAACAAATTTATTACTAATAAAAGTTTACTTTTTGGTTGTTTAAACAAATTTAAATCCCGCGGTCCTTGAAAACATTGCATACGCATTTATACACCATGTCATTGCATCACAGGTTTCTTATATACATGTATCTTATCTTCTCGCTGTTTATTTCAGCAGAAATGGCTCTTGAACAAACAGTCAAAGATCTCCAGACACAAAATGCATAATTCCAGGAGCTGATCCTGAACTTGTCCAAGGGACAGGATGAATTGAAGACACTGCTGGCCAAGAAGACTAAGAAGACTACAAGATCAGGAGGTCTTATTAATCTGGGAAGAAGGTTCAAAGGTCCTGTCAAGACCAAGGAACAGGTTGAAGATTATGAGTCTGAAGAGTCTGAGAAGGAGGGAGGCAGTCTCCATAATACTATGGGGGATTCTGATTCTGAAGCAAATTACTATCATGATCCCAATGAAGATAAGTTCAAGATGTTGGTGGATAGAATGAATGCTATGGAATTGCAAAAGTCTTCTGGGTTGGATTTTGAAGATCTGAGTTTGATATCTGGAGTGGTTATACCCATTGGTTTCAAAGTTCCTACTTTTGTGGTGTATGATGGTGTCTCGTGTCCCAAGCTGCATCTAAGGTCCTATGTCTGGAGGATCCAACCCCATACTGCTGATAAGAAGCTGTGGATTCATTTCTTCCAAGAAAGCTTGTCTGGAGCTCAATTGGAATGGTACTATCAATTGGAGAGTGTCAACATCCGTGATTGGAATGATCTTGCTGAGGCCTTCTATAGGAAATACCAATACAATGCTGATCTAGCACCTACTCGCATGCAACTCCAAAGCATGTCTATGGGTGATAAAGAAAATTTCAAGGAGTATGCCCAGAAGTGGAGAGACTTGGCTGGTAGAGTACAACCTCCTCTAACTGACAGGGAGTTAGTGGTTATGTTTATGAGTACGTTGAATGGTCCTTTTAATAGTCATCTCATTGGAAGCTCGTCATCTGGCTTCACTGAGCTGATAATGACTGGAGAGCATGTAGAAAGTGGCATAAGAAGTGGCAAAATACAGGTGGGTGCCTCTTCATCAAGTACTACAAAGAAGCCCCCTAGTGGGAAGAAAGAGTCAAATGCTGTTTATGGTCAACCTGGTCGTAATAGGAGGCACCAATCTGTGAGTGCAGTTCATATCTCCAATCCTACTCCTGCAGCACCAGAGCCACCACAAGGCAATCAGCAGAGGCCTAGAAGACAGTTCACCAAGATCAACATGTCACTAGCCCAAGCCTTGCAACACTTGTTGAAAGGATAGCTCATTACTTTGAAGGACCCTCCTCAAAATCCTAATGTTACCTCTCCTAGGTACAATCCTAATGCACGATGTGCATATCATTCCAATTGTCAGGGACATGATACCAACAATTGCTGGATATTGAAAAACAAGATTCAGGATATGATTGATGCTGGAGAGATTGAGTTTGACCCTCCCGGTACCCCAAATGCGATTACTGCTCCCATGCCAAATCATGAAAAGACTGTCAATGCTATTGATGAAGTTTCACATATTTCCTCAATTGCGGATGTGACTACTCCATTGTCTGTTATTAAGAAGAAGTTGGTACAAGCTGGGTTCTTTCCAGGTTGTAATGAAGATTGTTTTTATTGTGCTTATAAACCTGATAGCTGCTGGAAGTTGAAGGACGGTATTCAACGCCTCATGGACAATTACACCATATTGTTTGAGAGGACACCTTCTGTGGAGAGTATGGTTGAACATATAACTCAAGGTGCGAAGGTTGAAGAGGTGGATATGGTTGATAAAGTGCCAGTGAGGATTACTTCCAAGGGCCCTATCAAGATCACTCATAAGGGTCCTATCAAGATTACTGCTGAAGGCCCTGTGAAGATTGTTGCTGAAGCTAGAGTTGCACCTATGATTATTACCACTCCTGGTCCTATTCCGTATACTTCTGATAAAGCTATACCTTGGCATTACGGTTCCGATGTTTATATCTATGGAGTTAAACAAGAACCCTTAGATGATACACCTGTTGTTGATGAAAACCTTGATGTTGATAATATTGCTGGATCCAGTAAGATCACAAGAAGTGGAAGAATTTTCTCTCCTCCGGCTACTTCCAAGAATACAGTTACTCCAACTACCACCTCCACTGCTGAGACCCGGGGCAAAGGTCCTGTTATTGAACCTATGCAAGCTGATGCACCAACTGCCGATGATCTTTCTAAGCAGATGGAAGAAGTACTGAAGATCATTCGCAAGAGTGATTATGATATTGTTGATCAATTGGGGCATACTCCCTCCAAGATTTCCATGTTGTCATTATTGCTATGTTCTGAGGCTCATGCCAAGGCCTTGATTAAATTCTTGAAGACTGCTCATGTACGAAATGAGATTTTTGTGGATCAGTTTGAAAATTGTGTTGCACACCTGACCTATGATAATGGGTTAGGCTTTTCTGATGCTGATTTGACTCCTGCCAAGAGGGATCATAACAGGGCTTTACATATCTCTATTGAATGTAAAGGTACTACCCTGTCTCATGTGTTGATAGACAATGGTTCTTCATTGAATGTACTACCCAAAGAGGTTCTGAACAAGCTTAGTCCTGAAGATGCTGTGTTGAGACCAAGTAATATAGTGGTAAAGGCCTTTGATGGTTCGAGAAGAGTGGTACATGGAGAAATAGATCTCCCAATCAAAGTAGGTTCTCAGGTCTTCAATTCAACCTTCTATGTAATGGATATTCGTCCTTCGTACTCTTGTTTTC
Organism: Lathyrus aphaca; assembly: GCA_963966055.1. Lineage (NCBI taxonomy): Eukaryota > Viridiplantae > Streptophyta > Magnoliopsida > Fabales > Fabaceae > Lathyrus > Lathyrus aphaca. The sequence continues at coordinate 216,438,773 of OZ014520.1, read as the reverse complement.
TTGGGCGCCCCTGGATCCATGGGGCAGGTGTTGTGACCTCCACCTTACATCAGAAGCTGAGATATCCAGTAAAGGGAAAGGTTGTCACTGTTTACGGAGAGGAAGGATATATGATTAGCCATGTGAACACATTTAAATATCTTGAAGTGGAAGGGGAATATGTTGAGACTCCGTGCCAGACATTCGAAGTAGTTCCTTAGGTTGTTCCTACTGCTGAAGCTCCTCTTGCTGTCAAAAGAGTTCCTGTAGTTACCAGAGTACCTCCAACAATGGCCTCCCTCAAAGATGCTAGAGCTGTGGTTGAAGAAGGTGGTTGTACTATTTGGGGTCAACTTCCTGACATTCCTTACAAGTCTGACAAGTTTGGTTTGGGTTTCACTGTAGAGTCCCAGAAGGATGTTCGTCGTGCTCGTGCTGTTCGTATCACCAATCAAGGGATTATGAAAGATCAGATCAATGTTGTGGGTAACTATGATGAAGGCTACAACCTGGATGCTTGGATTTTTCCTACTGTGGGTGATGGGCTCAATAACTGGAAGGCTGGAGATGTTATTCCTATCTCCTTTAGTCAGGAGTAAATACTATTACTGTGTTGTTATTTTTAAATTTGTAATTTCTTGAACAATTAAACTCTTAAGCCTTGTGCCTTACCCGGGACACAATGGTATGCTTGTTTCGGGATGTCATTTCATTTGCATACTTCATTCAATAAAAATCAGTGGACGTTTCGTTTTCGTAAATATTGTGTTCCTTGTCTTTCTTTCATTTTATTTTTGTTTTATCAGCTATGTGTTCTTACACACACCCACATCACTAAAATGCAGATCCTCATCCACTCTGGATCCAGTTAATAACAGTTCTACTATTGCCAATTATAATTTCGAGAATCCGATCTATCAAGCTGAAGATGGAAAGGAGGATGATTGTGAAGTACCTGTAGAGCTTGCTAGGTTGTTACAACAAGAAGAGAAAGCTATACAACCACATGAAGAGACAATCGAAGTTGTGAATCTGGAAACTGAAGAAAACAGGAAAGAGGTCAAGATAGGGGCTGAATTAGAGGATGGTGTTAAGAGCAGATTGATTCAGATGTTACATGATTATGTGGAGATCTTTGCTTGGTCCTATGAAGATATGCCAGGGTTGGATACAAACATTGTGGTTCACCGTTTACCAGTAAAAGAAGATTGTCGTCCAAAGAAGCAGAAGGTTCGTCGCATGTGTCCTGAAATGTCAGAGAAGATTAAGGCAGAGGTAATGAAACAGTTTGATGCAGGGTTCTTAGCTGTAACTTCTTATCCTCAATGGGTTGCAAATGTGGTACCGGTACCAAAGAAAGATGGTAAGGTACGTATGTGTGTAGATTACAGGGATCTGAACAAGGCCAGCCCTAAAGATGACTTTCCACTTCCTCATATTGATGTTCTGGTAGACAACACTGCTCAGCATAAAGTATTCTCTTTCATGGATGGTTTCTCTGGTTACAATCAGATCAAGATGGCACCTAAAGATATGGAGAAGACTACATTTATTACACAGTGGGGCACTTTTTGTTATAAAGTGATGCCATTTGGTTTGAAGAACGCCGGGGCAACATATCAGCGTGCTATGGTGGCTTTATTTCACGATATGATTCATCATGAGATAGAAGTATATGTGGATGATATGATAGCCAGGTCCCAGAATGAAGAACAACACCTTGATCATCTGCATAAGTTGTTTGAAAGGTTGAAGAAATACAAGTTGAGACTGAACCCGAACAAATGTACTTTTGGAGTTAGATCTGGTAAACTCCTGGGTTTCATTGTCAGTGGAAAAGGTATTGAAGTAGATCCCGCAAAGGTGAAAGCTATACAAGAGATGCCAGCTCCCCGTACCGAGAAGGAAGTTAGAGGTTTCTTGGGACGACTGAATTACATTGCAAGATTTATTTCCCAATTAACTGCTACCTGTGAGCCAATCTTCAAGTTGTTGAAGAAAGATCAAGTAATGGAGTGGAATGATGAGTGCCAGACAACCTTTGATGAAATTAAGAAATATTTGTTAGAACCTCCAATTTTGATGCCACCAGTTGACGGAAGACCCTTGATTATGTACTTAACAGTGTTAGACAACTCAATGGGGTGTGTGTTGGGGCAACATGTCGAGTCTGGTCGAAAAGAGCAGGCAATATACTACCTTAGCAAAAAGTTTACCGACTGTGAAACAAGATACTCACTACTCGAGAAAACTTGCTGCGCTTTGGCATGGGCTTCTCGCCGACTAAGACAGTATATGTTGACTCATACTACCTTATTGATTTCGAAGATGGATCCAATCAAGTACATATTCGAGAAACCTGCTCTCTCCGGACGAATAGCCAGATGGCAAATGATCTTGACAGAATATGACATACAATATACTACTCAGAAGGCCATCAAAGGAAGTGTTGTAGCTGATCATTTGGCTCATCAAGCAGTGGATAATTATCAATCAATGAGTTTTGAGTTCCCCGATGAAGACATTATGATTATTACCAAAGAACCTGGACAATATGACGGACCTGAACAAGGATCCCGATGGACTATGGTTTTTGATGGGGCTTCTAATGCACTTGGTAATGGTGTTGGTGTTGTGATCAGTTCCCCTGAAGGTTGTCATACCCCGATTACCGCCAGACTTTGTTTCTATTGTACCAATAACATGGCTGAGTATGAGGCATGTATCCTGGGTATCAAAGCTGCCATTGATATGAAGATTCAGTTCCTAGATGTATATGGAGATTCAGCCCTGGTAGTAAGTCAAATCAAAGGAGATTGGGATACCAAGCATGATAATCTAATTCCTTATAGAGAACATGTGTTGTCTTTGATCCCATATTTTGAAAAGATTACCTTTGGACATATTCCACGAAGAGAAAATCAGTTGGCAGATGCACTAGCCACCATGGCATCTATGTTTGAGATTAGCTGGGATGATGAAGCTCCCAAGATTACTATTGATAGATTTGAGAAGCCTACATACTGCAATGAGATGGACACTGAAGAAGCAGAAGAGAAGCCTTGGTTCTATGAAGTGAAAAGATATCTTGAAGCTCAGGAATTCCCTGAAGGGGCATCTGTCAAAGATAAGAAGTTTCTAAGGAGGTTTTCTGCTAAGTTCTTCTTGAGTAATGGAATTTTGTACAAACGCAATCATGATTCAACCTTGCTTCGTTGTGTGGATAAGAAGGAAGCAACAGAGATTATGGAAGACATGCATGATGGGATCTTTGGCACTCATTCTAGTGGTCATACCATGGCAAAGAAGATATTGAGAGCAGGTTACTATTGGTCTACCATGGAAGCTGACTGCTATCAACATTCCAGAACATGTCACAAGTGTCAAATCTATGCTGATAAAGTACATATACCTCCATCACCATTGAATGTGTTGACTGCTCCTTGGCCTTTTGCCATGTGGGGCATTGATATGATTGGTGAGATCAAACCTACTGCTTCTAATGGACATTGTTTCATCCTGGTTGCTATTGATTACTTTACAAAGTGGGTGGAGGCAGCTTCATTTGCATCTGTTACTAAGAATGTGGTGGCTCGATTCATTAAGAATAATCTCATATGTAGGTATGGCATCCCTGAAAGGATTATTACTGACAATGGCTCTAATCTGAATAATACTATGATTACTGATCTCTGCACACAGTTCAAGATTAAGCATCACAACTCTTCTCCGTATCGTCCGAAGATGAATGGGGCAGTAGAAGCTGCTAATAAGAACATTAAGAAGATTCTACAGAAGATGACTGTTACTTATAAGGATTTGCACGAGATGTTACTATTTGCTCTTCATGGTTATCGTACTACAATACGCACTTCAACAGGGGCAACCCCATTCTCCTTAGTTTATGGTATGGAAGCAGTTCTGCCCATTGAAGTTCAGATACCCTCCCTAAGAATCATGAAGGATGCAGGCTTGGATGAAGATGAATGGATTCAGACTCGACTTGACCAGATAAATTTGATTGATGAGAAGAGGTTAGCAGCTGTCTGTCATGGCCAGATGTACCAGAAACGGATGATCAAAGCTTTTAATAAGAAAGTTAAGCCAAAGGTATATCAGGCTGGTGACTTGGTAATCAAGCGTATCATATTACCACAGGGTGATCCTAGGGGCAAGTGGACTCATACATATGAAGGACCATTTGTAGTCAAAACAATATTCTCAGGAGGTGCCATGATGCTTACTACTATGGATGGTGAAGACTTCCCACAGCCTGTAAACGCAGACATAGTTAAAAAATACTACGCATAAAAAGAGACCCGCTAGGTTGACTGGCCTAGGCAAAAATAAGGGCATCCCGGCGAACCAAAAGGGTTCGGGCAAAAATTAGGGATATATATATATAAAAAAAATGTACACCCGGCAAGTCGAAAACCTAAAAAGGCGGCTTGGGCAAAAAAAGGGTATCCCGGTGGATTGAAAACCTGAAAGGGCAATCCAGGCAAAAGTTAGGGATAAAAGCGTATGACTATGTCTCGTTTGGATCACCCATGTAAACTCTAACCTGTTGTGCTACTTAATTCAAGCTCGAACATATAAAGTTCAATCCAATCGTTTTCGTCTCAACAGCAGAAGATGAGATACTTGAAGATAATGGCAATAGTAGAATTGAAACTCAATAGGATTATTTCCCACATAGCTGTTTTCTTTGTTTTGTAAAAATTTTATGACAAATTCCTCTTACTAGGATTTATGTCTCCTTGTACAAACTTGCCTATGTATAGGTCACTTTGTGATATAAATAAAATTCCATCTTTGAATCCAGATTTACTTTTACCCTATTTACATAAGCGAAACGTCCATTGGTTGTGTTTGAATGTATGTATGCTTTTGAATATGATTGATGTTTACCAGAAATGCATAAAATGCTTAAATATGATTGATGTTTACCAGAAATGCATAAAAATGCAGTAATAATATTTACTAAGGACGAACAAGGGAAGGAATTCAACGAAGCTTCGCCGGTTCATCCCCACAAGATAACTACAAATCCCTAGTACAACAAGTTTATGCTTCAAATTACATCTCCCTTTGATTTTATGTCCATCTCTTTTATCGTCAGTCGGGATACTCAGGAACTTATTCCTTTAGTAGAAGAACGATGAATGAAGACGGGAGGTTATGAATACTATACTATCAAGACGGGAACAAATTCCTCATATTCTTCAGCAACGAATCGGGATTTATTTTCCCTAGCCAGTAGTTGTTATACAAAGATATTCATACGCTTCAGGATGCATAATTCATACGTACATCATTTACATCATATCATAGCATACATATCCATAAATACATAATACATTTATTTAGGTGCATCATACTAAGCATGCATACATATTGCATAAACTAACATTCTCCTTGCAAGATAGTTATATACAGATAAAACAACATCAACAATTTACAACAGGTCATAAATGATCCATACATTACTCAAGATGTCCTCGGAGAATAGGCAAACGGTCTGTAAGAAGATCCATTCCCTAATCCAGGATATTTCCAGAAGATTTCATCTATCTGGTCTTGAATAGAAGGCAAATAGTCTATACAAAGATCCATTCCCTGGTTCAAGATACTTTTCAGAAGAACTAATCCTGACGTTCTTTTGACCTTGGAGAGTAGGCAAACGGTCTGTAAGAAGATCCATTCCCTAATCCAGGATATTTCCAGAAGATTTCATCTATCTGGCCCTTGAATAGCAGGCAAACGGTCTATACAAAGATCCATTCCCTGGTTAAAGATATTTTTCAGAAGAACTAATCCTGACGTTCTTCTGGCCCTTGAATAGCAGGTAAACGATCTATACAAAGATTCATTCCCTGGTTCAAGATATTTTTCAGAAGAACTAATCCTGACGTTCTTTTGACCTTGGAGAGTAGGCAAACGGTCTGTAAGAAGATCCATTCCCTAATCCAGGATATTTCCAGAAGATTTCATCTATCTGGCCCTTGAATAGCAGGCAAACGGTCTATACAAAGATCCATTCCCTGGTTCAAGATATTTTGCAGAAGAACTAATCCTGACGTTCTTTTGGCCCTTGAATAGCAGGCAAACGGTCTATACAAAGATCCATTCCCTGGTTCAAGATATTTTTTAGAAGAACTAATCCTGATGTTCTTTTGGCCCTTGAATAGCAGGCAAACGATCTGTACAAAGATCCATTCCCTGGTTCAAGATATTCTTCAGAAGAACTAATCCTGACGTTCTTTTGGCCCTTGAATAGCAGGCAAACGGTCTGTACAAAGATCCATTCCCTGGTTCAAGATATTTTTCAGAAGAACTAATCCTGACGTTCTTTTGGCCCTTGAATAGCAGGCAAACGGTCTGTACAAAGATCCATTCCCTGGTTCAAGATATTTTTCAGAAGAACTAATCCTGACGTTCTTTTGACCTTGGAGAGTAGGCAAACGGTCTGTACGAAGATCCATTCCCTAATCCAAGATATTTCCAGAAGAGATAATCATCACGAAGATTTATTTCTGCTGGTCCATTCAACAATTCAAACTATGTTGCATAAACGATTCAGAGACGGCCTATACGAAGACCTAGTACTGATATCTAGTATCAACATCGAGATATTATCACCTCCTGATATTATGGATGGCATCTATAAGCCCATCTCCAGTTCCTCTGAGTGGCATCTTTAAATCATTCAAGCAAATACCACCAATCAGCAGTGTTACTCTAAGCATCGGCGAGTGCAAATTTTTGGGCTTTTGTGTTCAATCCCCTTCAACCTTCCAAGTCACGAATGGCACACATGTCAATCTAACTCCTCAGGTTTCAGAAAATTGAACAGGGGCAGCTGTTGCACCCCAAAATTTGCCCTCTATTTTTAACTCTAACCGACTTTTTGTTTCACATTCATTTGCATCATCTTCATAGAATAACTTTTTTTCCGTCTTAATATTAGCCGGAATAATTTCTCGGAATTTACAAACAGACTAGTCAAATTAACTTTTTAACTGTGCCTAAAATTAGTCAACGAAAAAATGTCAAGTTTAAGTTTGCAAATGTCGGTAACATTAATCTGCGGTTCACGTGGTTTAATTTGACATGCTAAAAATATTTTTACGACTATTTTTGGTCATATGTTGATCAGTCTGAGCGGCTTAAACGGTCATAATTTTTATTTCAAAATCTGACCAAACGCTGTATTTTTCCGAGTCATTTATTTCGCGCTGATTATTTTGACGTGTTTATTTTATTTTTTCGAGCATTTTGGTGCCCAACTTTTATTTTTTTGAGTCTATTTATTTTTATATTGGGTCTATAATAAATAAATAGGTTAATTAGTTTTTATTTTAATTTTAATTATTTTTATTAAACTTTATTTAATTATTTATATTAATATTTTATTGGGTTTCAAAATAAGCCCAATTAGCATTAACCCTAATTAGTCCTATAAATACTTATGTGTGTTTCTGCAACATAGGGAGAGAACCGAAAAAAAAGACACAAAAAGAATAGAAAAAGGCAAACCGGGGGATCCAGACGTTAACATTATTGGGTAATTGTACGATTTGTACATATCATATTTTATATTTTGTTTTTAGTTACGGTTTGTTTTTTGTTTCACCTGTATATTAATTGGTTTTCTCTTTTGTCATGTTTTTTGTTTCCTTTCTTTATTAATTGGATTCTAAATGGTATTAAAATGTATTGTGCTTGGTGTGTATTTCAAGAGAAACCATGTGTTGTTTATCATTTGGGTAATTTATTTGATCACTTTGTCTCAATTCTGTTAGAGTCCTATCTACTCCGGTTTATTTATACCGTTGTTTTTCTATGTTTGCAAATGTAATAACTATCTTGGTATTATATATATATATATATATATATATATATATATAATATATATATATATATATATATATATATATATATATTATATATATATATATATATATATATATATATATATATATATATGTATAGTTTCCTTTATTGTTTATTTTATTTTGTTTGGATTGGATCGTGTCGATACGCTGTTCGCACATTTGTGTGTATGAGGCGTGACACTTGCGTTGATCCGATCCAGTTGCGATGATCACATTTTTGCGTTAGCAACGTTGTGCTTTCTTTTATGTCAGCACAGATAACTAACTACCCTGATTTTTTTTCTAAAACTTTAAATTTTTTATATATACCTTAATTGCTTCTCTAAAACTGATTATATATTTTCTTTATGAATTTTAATGTGTTCAACCTTAACTTTTTTCACTTACCCAATTTTTTTTTTAATCCTAATAATTTCCTCTATAAACCTTGAACTCTAATTTTCACTCTAACTCTAACTCATTTTTATGTTATTCATTTACTGTTTATCATATTATGTAACTGTTTCATATTTGTAATAATTTAGTTTTTATTTTTCGCCTTATAATTATGTAACTGTCTCCTTGATGTAATAATTTAGTGTTATTTTCTGCCTAATTATTATGTAACTGTCCCGAAGTCATGTAATAGTGTAGGAATTTTTATTTTCTGTCTTTAAATTTCTGCCTTTATTTATTTTTATTATTCCATGCGTGGTTAGTAATTTAGGGCGTGCCAAGAACTGAATGAAAATCAATATGGACTTAGATCATTAATTTAAAAAAAAAAAGACTAATTAATCAATAAACTTTTTCTTATAATAATAATAGTATTTTGTATATAGTTTCTTTTATTAAGTTAAAATTAGGGTAAATAAATTAATTTTTAATTAGATTAGAATTTTCTTAATAAACCTTAAATTTTCCTAATAAAACTTTTTTTTTATTAACCATTTTTTTTTATTTTTAACCCTTAAAATTTTTTCTCAAACCTTTAAAGATTTTCTCAAACACTAAAACTTTTTGTCCTCATTTTTATGTTATTCATATACACTGCCTTGTTATTATACTGAAGTCTTTACCATCATTTATTTTTCTGCCATTATTTTTATGTATCTACCCCGAAGCGTTGTAATAGTTTAGGAATTTCTTGTATTTGCCTTTAATTTTCTGCCATTTATTTTCTTAAATATAATTGCGTGGTTAGTAAATAGGGAGTGAAAAATAATTGTAATTAATTAAATTTAGAAAACTAATTAAATAAGATTAAATATTTGAAAATATACATGCACACACGTAAGTCGATCTATGATCGCCATCTCACTTCCTAAGGGTTATCCCTCATGTTGCCTAAACCAAAAGGTCAAGTAAGGTGTCTAAAAGCAAAGTCCCTTTTCCTAAAATATCATCAAGTCCCTTTACGATTATAAGATCAAGTCCCTTCGTTGTTGCCTTCGTAAATGATCTTGTCCCTTTCGAATAAAAGATGATAAGTCCCTTCGTATTGCTAAGACACCTTACAGTTGTCTAAACACAGATGTCCCTTTACATGTCCCTTACAACATCCAAGGTAATGACTACCTATTCCTTAATAATAGGGATAGTCTTACCATTGAAAGAACATTCAAGAATAGTAAAGATTTAAGCATAGGGTAGGTTCCTCTTAAGTACTTGCTCACTCTTTCAAAAAACATTTCATAACACTTCACATTTTCAAACAATTTTCAAAACAAAGTCTTTATATATATCCATACAAGGATCATTATAAAGTACTTAAGAAAAAATTTTAATCACACACTACACTTCTCAAAACAGTTTAAAGTGAGCTAAGTAACTAAGAGCCCATGGATAACCATGGATGTAAAGGGTGCTAACACCTTCCCTTTACATAACCTACCCCCCGAACCCAAAATCTTTTAAGGTCTTTCCTATTCTTTTATGCCCTTTCCTTTCGGATAAAATAAAAGTCGGTGGCGACTCTTGCTATCCGCAACATTTAACTAAAGTCAGTTCTCCCACCGTGTTACACCTAGCCAGCAATCTGAACTGAAAGAACTCCTTAAACAAGTCAATGTCTTGGAGGCTAATGCTGATGAGACTCATCTGGTTATGGACCTTGCCCAGATAATTGATGTAGCAGCTGGAGATCTTGGCCGTCGAAAGGAATTCATCCAGATGATCTCTAACAAGAGAGAGACCCAAGCTGCTGAGTGGGATGCTGTGGCATCTTCTACTGAGAAGGTTTCAGAATTATCGAAACTCTCTGAGGCTTATTCCCAAGAAGTAGCTCAATGTGATAAAAACATCCAAAACTTCAAGAAACAAATAGCACAACTTGAAGCCAAAATTGATCAAGAACAAAAACGCAAAGCGAATCTTCAGCAACCTAAGAAGGACGAAGTCAAAGAGGAGATCAAAGTAGGGCTTCATCACGCAGACAAAGCTCAACAATTGGGCAAAGAGATTGACGAGATGTCTTATAGAAAAAGTATGTGTGATTGTCGAATCTCAGTTCAGAAAAGGAAATTCATAGAGCTCAAGGAGTCTTTCCTTTAGAGCCAAAACTTTGTAATAGAAAAATAGGTTTATGTATTTTCTTTTCGTTTCGCAGCCCTCGAAGGCCCCTTTTGTAATGACTTCAACGCTTATTTGGAAAAACAATTAATACAATTATTCTACTTTTATTCATACTTCTTGCAGAATTGGTTTGTATTTTTTCAAGTATTTGCCATTTATTTTTAATATTCTTTCGTCTTTGCCTATTTCTTCGACTTCATAAGCACCCTTCGAAAAAACACTTAAAATTTTAAAAGGCCCTTCCTACGTGGGGGACCATTTTCCCATTATTTTATCTTTTCGATCCATTGTAAGTATTACCTTCCAAACTAAATCACCCACACAAAGGACTTTAAATTTTACTTTTTTATTGTAAGACTTTTCGACTCTTTCTTTTTGTCTCCTTATCAAGTCTAACGCGCATAACCTTTCTTCGTCTAAGTCCACTAATTCGTCCATCATCATGCTCCAATATATTTCTGAAAGAATCTCATGATGTCTTTAAACACCTATAGACTGCAAATAGATTTCGACTGGAAGTACTGCATCATGTCCATATGTCAATTTAAATGGAGTAGAGTTAATGGCCTCTTTGGGTGACGTTCGACAAGCCCATAAAATCTGATCCAAGGTTTTATGCCAATTTCTAGGCTTTTTTCCTATATGTTTTTTGATCAAATTTATTATTACTTTGTTTGCTGCTTCGACTTGTCCATTCGCCTGTGCATAATAGGGAGTAGAGGTTAATAACTTAAACCTTGTTTCTTTTGCAAAAGCTTGCATGATTCTACCAGTAAACACAGACCTTTGATCAGTGGTTATTGTTTTTGGTATTCCAAATCTATAAATTATATACTTTTGTATAAAATCTATGACTTCCTCTTGATCCACATTCACCAATGGTATGGCTTCAATCCATTTAGTAAAGTAATCAACTCCTACTAAGATGTATTTTTGCCCTTTCGACGAAGCTGGTCAGATTTCTCCAATTAAATCCAAAGCCCAGCCTCTGAATGGTCAAGGTTTTATGATCGAATGAAATTCGCTCGCAGGGACATGTGGTATACCTGCATGGACTTGGCATTCTTGGCAACCCTTTGCGAATTCGACACAATCTTTTAGCATGGTTGGCCAATATAAACCTTGCCTGAATAACAATCATTTCATCTTATGCCCTGCTTGGTGTGCACCACATGTACCACTATGTACATTCGACAAAGCTATGTAGGCTTCTTCTTCGCCTAAACATCTTAGCAAGACTCTTTCTGCAGTCTTTTTGAATAATTCGTTTCCAAAGAGTACATAGCTTAGAGCTTTGTATCTTACTTTTCTTTCCACCTTTTGGTTTGGGTCTTGGAGATACTCTTTGATGGGTTTTCTCCAATCTTCTTTCTCTGAATTATCTATGTTAAAGATTTCAAAGTTTTCATCATCCCTATAACCAAGTTTTATTCATTCCAAATCTGATAGGGATAATTTGGTCGACACAACTCTTCCCCCCACTTCAATAGCAGTCTCTAGTTTTTCTTTCGACACTTTGTAACCTGATGCGATTTGAGCCAAGTCATTGGCCTCTTGATTTTTTATTCTAGGGATATGTTTAAAAACCACAATGTCAAATTGTTTGAGGAGTCTATTGGCTATAACGAATTACATAATCAGATTTTCTTTGACACTTCTGTATTCTTTGGTCAATTTTCTTATTACTAGTTCCGAGTCGCCCATTATTTCGACTCTTGTTGCCCCTAATTCCAACAACACTTCAAGTTCAACAATTAAAGCTTCATATTCGGCTTCATTGTTTGAACAAGGGTTGTCGACCCTATACTTGAATTTTGTTGGAATTTTATCAGGAGAAATAATCAATATTCCAATACCTACACCATTTTTGTGACTGGAACCATCAAAATACAGTCTCCATGACTGTAATTCAACGTATTTTATTTCATTTTCGTCTATGGAGTGGTCAGCTATAAAGTCAGCCACCACTTGTCCTTTTACAACCTTCAAAGGCAGGTATTTTAAGGAATATTCAGTTAATGCTAGATCCCACTTCCCAATTTGACTATGTAAAATGTGTTTAGACAACATATATTTTATTACGTCGAAATGAGATGATACAAATACATCAACTGGTTTTATATAGTGCTTCAATTTAGTACAAGAAAAATATACACATAAACATAATTTTTCTATTACACTATATCTAGTTTCAGCGTCGTTTAAGACTCTGCTGAGATAGTAAATGGCCCTTTCGACGCCATTTTCATCCTCTTGACACAACATACTTCCTAAGGTCTTGTCGGATGCTGATATGTACAACCTTATGCTTCTTTTCCCACTAGGAGGCATCAAGACTTAAGGACTGGCTAGGTATCCTTTTATCCTGTCGAAAGCATCTTGCTGCTCTTGTCCCCATGTGAAGTCTTATTTTTTTAGTCGAAGCAGAGGAGAGAAAGCATGTGTCTTCCTATTGCACCCCAAAATTTGCCCTCACCTAGACCAGACATTGTGTACTAAGGTGTCCCAAGAGGTTCACAAGGTTCACGAGGTATCTCAAGAGGTTCACAAGGTATCTCAAGAGGTTCACAAGGTTCACAAGGTCCACAAGGTTCACAATTAGTCAGAAAGTTTGACAATTCCCTCAGACAAAGCATCCTCCTAAGCAATGCATCCTAAACTAGGGTTTTGAGTTTCATCAGGCTAGATGGACTTCCAAGGCTTCAAGTGAGCTTCATAGCATCCAATATGTCTTCAAGAATCCCTATGTCAAGTTTCAAGGCTTTCCCAAAAGGTTTGCTCAATCAGATGATCAGATATGCAAAAATCAGTCAAAGTGGTTAAAAAGTCAAACTGAGGTCAACTGTGGTCAAACCAAAGTCAAACTTCATGATTTTTTTCCAACATCAAGTATATGAAGTAAAATTCATCATTTGATCAATGGTTGATCATGATTCATCAAGGATATTTCAGATCATCAAGAATCAGGAGTTTCTAAATTAGGGTTTTCATAGGAAAAGTCAACTGAACTTTGACCAGCCATAACTTTCACCTGCTTCATCAAAAATTTCCCATCCAAATCTCATTTTGAAGGAAATTTAATTCTCTACAACTTTGTGTCTCACAAGCCAAGCCTAAAAATGCTTCATTTGGAAGGTATGAGCTAAGACATTATAGGTCATTTTAAAAGTCAACAAAAAGTCAACATTTTCAAAGGGCATAACTTGAAAATGGTAAAAGATATGGACATGAGACCAATGAGTTTGGTTAGAGGACTCTCTAAGATTTCCAAAATGTCAAAGAACACCCTCATAGCCTTAAAATTGAGGGAGATATGCCTTTGCAAAGTTGGGAAATATTTGGGAAGTATATGAAGCAAATGGGGCCTTAAAACCAAATTTTTCCAAATGGGCTTGCAATGTTGTGATCCAATCCATACAAAGACCTCAAGCACGACCCAATGGCAAGCCATTCTGATTTGTTTATTTTTATTTGATATTTATTTGAATTTTATTCATTTTAATTCAAATTAAATCAAAATAAAATTTAAAAATCAATATTTGGACATGATTCTTCTTCTAGAAAATCTTAAAAAACATTTAAAGCTGATTGAAATCATACAAATTCGTGCTAGCTTGATTTGGAAAGGTTTGATGAGATATTTTTCAATATTTGAAAGTGTGAAACTTCATGATCAAGCAACCAAGACAAAGCCCAAAAATCCATGATATTTTGACCTAATTATCTTCCATACATATACACAAACTGAACACAAGCATAAGGACACGAAATTCTGCCTCCAAGAACACTCTTCAAACTTCAAATTTTCATCCAAAAAGTGATATTCGGTTTTTGACCTAGAGGCCATATCAAGAGGTTTTGAAGGTTGCAATACACTCCTAGATGATCATTGAACCTATTTGAATCATTTGCAGCATCCAAATCATTACATATTGCATAAACTGAATCAAGATTGTTCATGTTGTTATTTTTTTCGATTTTGATTATTTGTGTGATGATAATGAATTCTAACCATATATTCTTGTTAGTTGTGATGTTTAGATGGTTTCTAGGCAAAGAGATTGAAGAACCATGACCTAAACCGAAAGTTGCCATTGTTAGGGTTCTTGGACCAAAATTAGGGTTTCCCAATTTAGCCACTATAAATTCATTCTAATACTGTAAATGAACTGTGTGATGGTTGTGGATCATGACCATGTGATCAATTTGATGAAACGATGCGTATTTGTGATGATATGAGATTTGCAGGTTTTATTCGCAGGAAATTTCATAAGTGAATTCGCAGGAAATTCTGCAGGTACAACTGTAACACGGTGGGAGAACTGACTTTTAGTCATGTTGCGGATAGCAAGAGTCACCACCGACTTTTATTTTATCCAAAAGGAAAGGACATAAAAGAACAGGAAAGACCTTAAAAAGATTTTGAGTTCGGGGGGTAGGTTATACAAAGGGAAGGTGTTAGCACCCTTTATATCCATGGTTATACATGGGCTCTTAGTTACTTAGCTCACTTTGAATTGTTTTGACAAGGTGTAGTGTGTGATTAGAAAATTTCTAAGTGCTTTATAATGATCCTCGTATGGATGTATATAAAGACTTGTTTTTGAAAATTTGTTTGAAAAATGTGGTGTGAAGAGCATTTTGAAAGGTGTGAGCAAATAATTAAGAGGAACCTACCCTATATTAAGTCTTTACTGTTCTTATGTTCTTTCAATGGTAAGACTATCCCTATTATTAAGGAATAGATAGTCATTACCTTGGATGTATAAGGGACATGTGTAGGGACATCTGAATATAGGCAACTGTAAGGTGTCTTTAGCAATTCGTAGGGACTTATCATCTTTTATTCGAAGGGACAAAATCATTTATCGTAGGCAACCTCGAAGGGACTTGATCTTATAAAATGAAAAGACTTGATGATATTTGTGAATGGACTTTGCTTAAGACACCTTACTTGACCTTTTGAAATAGGCAACTGAGAGGTAACCCTAAGAAATACAATATAATAAAGAGATAATAATAGAAATAATAAATATAATAAGCAATAATTTAAATGTTAGTAGTAATAAAAAATAAGAATAAAGATTAGAGAAAATCAAAATATAAGCAATAAAAAATTAGCAAGACAAATTAATATTAGAAAAGATTTTTAGATTTAAAAATAAGTTTCAATAGTAATAAACAAATAATACATTATTCACATATTTAAAAAATGATTAATGATTAATTATAGTTTATAAAAAATTAGGTCAAATATTAAAGTTAAGAAAAAATTAGGGTTAGGGTTATTAAAATTAGGGTTAGCTAAATTAGGGTTTTTTGATTATTAATTTAAATCTAATTGATTTATTTACAAAAATATATACAATAAATAATAAAATATAATACATTATAAAATAAATATAAGCAATTTGATTTTAAGAAAATAAATTATGAATTTTAAAATATAAGTTTTTATATAAGAAAATATTATAAACATTTTTAAGAAATTAAATGATTTAAGTAAATATAAATAAATAAAAACACAAAAAAATTAAGAAAAAGAACATACCTGGGGCTGGGATTCGAACCCAGGCCCTATGCTTTTCCTCTCCCAGTCCAGCAATCACTACCATCAGGCCAAGCGTGTCTTGGTGTTTAAAATATGAGTTGCAATCCTTTTATTATAAGCCTGTATAAATCAAATAAAATGCAAAAAAAAAAAAAATGGCCTGGGGGGAATCGAACCCAGGACCATCACATTCACACACAAACACACAAACCAGCTGAGCCACATGGGACGCGTTCAACATACAGTTAGTAATAAAACATTATATATTAAAACAAGTTTTTTTGAATTTGAATTTTGGCGCCACTCAGACTTCATCTTCTTCCTTGGAATTTCGCAGGATTTCCTGCGAATTTTGTTGGGAACTTTCCTGCGATTTTTCCTGCGTACGAAAACCTACAAAATTCGTAACATTTTATATACATACGATTTTTCCAAATTAATCATGCCAACATGATCAATACATTTCATTTAACTTATTTATGTTATTAGAATGTATTTATATTAGCCGAATCAAGAAACCCTAATTCAAAGCTTGTAACCCTAACATGGCATTCTAAGATTTAGTCACAGTTTCTTCAATATTTTTGCCTAGAAATCATCTAAACATGATAACAAACAAAGTTAGAAGCACAAAAATAATTGATAATGGATAAATTAATGGAATCGAAAATCAAAACAAGAGGAAGAACATGCGTTCGGTTTCTATTATACATGAGGTTATGGATGCTTATGATGGTGCAAATAGTATCAAGAGAGTCCAAGGACCATGTTTATGTCCTTAGAATACCTTCAATTGGCCTATAAATATGAAACCGAAAATTGAAATTTTAGGGAAAATTTTGAATGTGAAAAGTGTTCTTGGAGGCTGCCAAATCGTGTTCTCTTCCTTGTGATCACTTGTATACATATAATGTAAGCAAATTAGGTCAGAAAGTTATGGGTTTATGGGCTTTTTTGAATGACTTGATCATGAAGAAATCAACTTGCTATTTTGGTCAAAAAATCACACAAATCCTTTCCCCTTTGGTCTAGCACGAATTTGAATCTCTTAATCAGTTTTAAATCATGTTTATGAGTTTCTAGAATAAGAATCATATCAAATATTGAGCTTTTCATATTTTATTTTTATTTAAAATGATTTTTAATGTATAAAATCAAAATAAATAAAAATAAAATTAATAAAAATCTGAATAAATGATATTTGATTCGTGCATGATGTCATGGTAGAGATTGGGTCATAAAAATGCAAGCCCGCGTGGAAAGAATAGGTTCTAACACCCCATTTGTTCAATAAACCTCTAAAAAATTTCTCAACTTTGCAAAGATACAAATCCCTCAATTTTAAGGCTATGCAGGTGTTCTTGGACATTTTGGAAAGCTTAAAGAGTCTTCTAACAAACCTCTTTGGTCTCATGTCCATATATTTTACCATTTTCAAGTTATGCCCTTTGGAAGATGTTGACTTTTTGTTGACTTTTAAAATGACCTATAATGTCTTAGCTCATACCTTCCAAATGAAGCATTTTTAGGCTTGACTTGTGAGACACAAAGTTGTACAGAATTCAATTTCCTTCAAAATGAGCGTTGGATGGAAATTTTTTGATGAAGCATATGAAAGTTATGGCTGGTCAAAGTTCAGTTGACTTTTCCTATGAAAACCCTAATTTAGAAACTCCTGATTCTTGATGATTCGAAATCTCTTTGATGAATCATGATCAACCCTTGACCAAATGATGAATTTTACTTCATAAAATTGATGTTGGCAAAAAATCAGGAAGTTTGACTTTGGTTTGACCACAGTTGACCTCAGTTTGACTTTTTAACCACTTTGACTGATTTTTGCATATC
The DNA here is from genome assembly GCA_963966055.1 of Lathyrus aphaca. Classification (NCBI taxonomy): domain Eukaryota; kingdom Viridiplantae; phylum Streptophyta; class Magnoliopsida; order Fabales; family Fabaceae; genus Lathyrus; species Lathyrus aphaca. The sequence continues at coordinate 216,420,944 of OZ014520.1, read as the reverse complement.
TGATCATCTGACTGAGCAAACTTTTTGGGAGAGCCTTGAAACTTGACATAGGGATTCTTGAAGACATGTGGGATGTTATGAAGCTCACTTGAGGCCTTTGAAGTCCATTTAGCCTGATTAAATTCAAATCCCTAGTTTATGGTGCATTGCTTAGGAGGGGGCTTTGTCTGAGGGGACTTCCAAACTTTCTGACTAATTGTGAACCTTGTGAACTTTGTGAACCTCTTGGGACACCTTGTGAACCTTGTGAACCTCTTGGGACACCTTGGAACACATTTTCTTGACTAGGGGAGGGAAAATTTTGGGGTGCAACAGCTGCCCCTGTTCAATTTTCTGAAACCTGAGGAGTTAGATTGGCCTGTGTGCCATTTGTGACTTGGAAGGTTGAAGGGGATTGAACACAAAAGCCCAAAAATTTGCACTCGCCGGTGCGTAAAGTAACAATGCTGATTGGTTGTATATGCTTGAATGGGCTTAAATATGCCACTTAGAGGAACTGGAGATGGGCTTATAGATGCCATCCATAATATCAGAAGGTGATAGTATCTTTATGTTGTCACTGGATATCAGTACTAGGTCTTTGTATAGGTCGTCTCTGAATCATTCCTGTAACATAGTTTGAGTTGAATGTCAGCACTAGATCTTCGTATAGATCGTCTCTGCATTATCTTTGGGGGAAAAGAATATTCTTCATTAAGTATCAGTACTTAGATCTTCGTATAGATCGGCTCTTGAACCATCTTTTAGGAACATACTTTAATTTAAGCATCAGAATCAAATCTTCGTGGCGATCTTTTCTGAATTGCTTTTGGTGATATCTTGGGCTAAGTACAAGATCTTCGTATCGATCATTTATGTACCATCCCAAAGATCATCTGTTGAATTGACCATAAGAAATAAATCTTCGTAACGATTATCTCTTCTGGAAATATCCCAGATTAGGTAATAGATCTTCGTATAGACCATTTACATACCTTCCCAAGGATAAAATAATATCAGGATTAAATCTTCGTGACGATAACTCCTGAACTTCTTCTGAAAGAATCTCTTGGATTAAGTGCTAGATCTTCGTATAAATCATTTACACACTATCCCAAAGATAGCTGACCATTGGAAATAAATCTTCGTAACGATGATCTCTTCTGGAAATATCCTGGATCAAGCACTAGATCTTCGTATAGATCATTTACGTACCCTTCCAAGGACAACTTGAGTATTGATCATCAGAAATGAATCTTCGTAACGATTATTCCTGAATTAAGTAACAGTACTAGATCTTCGTATAGATCGTCTCTGAACTGTTTTGATTTGTTGATTTTATCTGCCTGCAACTATCCTGAAAAGAAAAGGTTAGTTTATGCAAGATTGTTTGATGTATGCATGTATGGCATGATGCACTTAAGTAAAATGTCATATGCATTATGGATGCTATGATATGATGTAAATGATGTATGTATGAATCATGCAGCCTGAAGCGTCTGGGTATCTTTGTATAACAACTGCTGGCTAGGGAAAATAAATCTCGATTCGTTGCTGAGGAATATGAGGACTTCGTTCCCGTCTTGTTTGATAGTATGGTACGCAGAACCTCCCGTCTTTGTTCGTCGTACTTCTTATTGAAGGAATAAATTCCTGAGTATCCTGACTGAGGATAAAAGAGATGGACATAAATTCGAGGGGTGATATTACTTGAAGTATCTGAAAAGATTATTCTGTGGGGATGAACCGACGAAGCTTCGTTGAACTCCTACCTTTGTTCGTCCTTAGTAAATACTATTACTGCATTTTATGCATTTCTGGTAAACATCAATCATATTCAAAAGCATACATACATTCAAACACAACCAATGGACGTTTTCGTTTAGGTAAAAAGGGTAAAAGTAAATCTGGATTCAAAAGACGGGATTTTATTTATTTTAGAAAGTAACCTATACACAGGCAAGTTTGTACAAGGAGACAGAAATCCTAGTAAGAGGAATTCGTCGTATAAGTTTTACAAAAACAAAGAAAAACAACTATGTGAGAAATAATCCTATTGAGTTTCAGTTCCACTATTGCCATTATCTTCAAGTATCTTATCCTTTGCTGTTGAGATGGAAACTATTGGATTGATCTTTATCTGCTTAAACTTGATTTAGGTAGCATCAACAGTTGGAGTTACATGGGTGGTTCAACGAGACATAGTCATACGCTTTAATCCCTAACTTTTTCCTGGATTGCCTTTTCAGGTTTTCAATCCACCGGGATACCCTTTTTTGCCTAAGCCGCCCTTTCAGGTTTTCGACTTGCCGGGTGTACATGTTTTATATATATATATCCCTAATTTTTGCCCGAACCCTTTTGGTTCGCCGGGATGCCCTTATTTTTGCCTAGGCCAGTCAACCTAGCGGGTCTCTTTTTACGCGTAGTATTTTTTAACTATGTCTGCATTTACAGGCTGTGGGAAGTCTTCACCATCCATAGTAGTAAGCATCACGACACCTCCTGAGAATACTCTCTTGACTACAAATGGTCCTTCATATGTAGGAGTCCACTTGTCCCTAGGATCACCCTGTGGTAGTATGATACGCTTGATTACCAAGTCACCAATCTGATATACCTTTTGCTTAACCTTCTTATTAAAAGATTTGATCATCCGTTTCTGGTACATCTGACCGTGACACACAACTGCCAATCTTTTCTTATCAATCAAATTTATCTGGTCAAGTCGAGTTTGAATCCACTCATCTTCATCCAAGCCTGCATTCTGTGTGACATAGCATGGTTTTAATGTGTCAAAAACTTGGCATGTTTAGAAAGCTTGACAGGTTCAAAATGAAGAAGGAAGGATTTGCATCTTTGGAAAAATATACTGAATGAGCCGACTCAAATTCATCCATGAGCCGACTCATTCAGTGTTAAATTGATGATAAATGCACGGGTCCAAACAGGCTGCCTGACACATCATTTTGGTCGACTCACAGGTGTGAATGAGTCGACTCACAATCTTTATGAGCCGACTCATGCAAGTGTAAAATGGTGATAAATGCACGGGTCCAAACAGGCTGCCTGAGCACATGTTTTGGTCGACTCATGATAATGGATGAGCCGACTCATAATCCATCATGAGTCAACTAGTCAAGAAATGTTTTCTTCTCAATTTTCACGGGTCTCAACAGGCTGCCTCTTTGTTAATTTTGGTCGACTCATCTCTAAGTTTGAGCCGACTCATTTAAAGGTTTGAGTCGGCTCATCACTGTGCTGACTCATTTTTTCATTTATTTTTCTCTCTCTTATGATTCATTTACTCTAACCAATATAAATAGCTGCTGAATTTCTTTTGAGAAAAAAAAACAAGGAAAGTGAAAGATATACACATAGCTCTCTTCATCTTCTTCATTCTTTCATCAATCAAACAATTACACACAATAATCTTTGTTCGATCTTGGTGTATGTTTTGAAGATAACGTTCAATCGTAAATCAGAATTTCAGATTGGGTTTAGAATGTGTGGGTTTTCCTTGGAAAAATCCATAGGATTTTATCCTCCAAGATCATTGAAGATTTGGGGGTTTTGCACACATTGATCGGTCGTAGATTCAGCCGAGTGAGGTAGATTGAAGATCAATTGGATCGTTCTCTCATATCACGGTAGACAGAGGATTGCGAAGGTCTTTGTGGGTTCACAAGTGTGGGAGAAACTCAGCCGTGCTCAAAGTTTGAAGAATTGTGTATTCTTGTAATTAAGGAGCAAATTAATCGGAGGCTTTCTCGACACGCGTGAAAGACTTGATTCTACTTTGGATCAAGGGACAAGAAGAAGAATTGACAGCACTTTCAACTTGGTTTGTTTTGTTGGTTAATTCATTTCTATTCTTGTAAAACAATTGCGATTTAATAAAATTGTCCAATTCAATTTTGAATTGGGGGCAGAGTACTTCGAGCTAGGACGATGAAGGAACTGCCTCAACAAATTCCTTGTGTTCTTATTATTTCTCGCATTTTACTTTTGGTACAAATTGATTGTGTGCTTGAAAATTCTGGTGTATCAAATTAGTGCAAACAAGGTGTTTGATAAATTGCTTCACTCAAAAGTGTTGTTTGGAGTGAGTAAAATTCCGCACTATTTGACACAACTAAATTGCCCTTGGAGTGTGCACTCCAAGTGTTTGATAAAAAGCTCAATCACATAAGATCACTATCTTTCTATTTGTTTTCTTCTCTAATCATCATTAAGACTAGTTTTATCAAGTGCTGAATAATCAAGTGTATCATTTGTAAATCATTAATTCATCTAATCATCATTTCATTCTTATTGGGTTTTACGCATATCCGAACACCGGTGACTTCAAATTTGAACTAGACGATTTTCCGGGAAACTTCCGCTATTCTCTTTCAACTTAATTTTGAAAAGATAAATTTTAAAAAGGGATCTATTCAACTTATCTAGTGCTTCACATACAACTTATTGGAAAATGGACAACGATCCAACGGGGGCGTACAATAGAGTTCCAGTTTTTACCGGAGAAAAATATAGTCACTGGAAAGATTGTATGCGTATCCATATCAACTCTGTTGATAGAAAAATTTGGAAAGTTAACCAAGAAGGCCCTTTTCAAATAACCATGGCCGGACCGGATAATGTCCAAATTGAGAAACCGGAAGCACAATGGGATGATAATGATGAAAAGAAATATAGCTACGATTGGAAAGCTCGAAACATACTTATAGCTTCCTTGGGAGCTGATGAATATTTTCGAGTTTCTCATCTCACATCGGCTAAAGCTATGTGGGAAGCCTTACAAGTTGCCCATGAAGGAACCGATGATGTTAAGCTTGCTAGAATTAATACTCTAAAACAAGAGTTTGATCGTTTTCACATGAGCCAAGGGGAAACCGTTGGTGAAATGGGAAAAAGATTTTCTCACTTGACAAATAGATTAAATGCTCTTGGTAAAACTACTCCTAATGATGTTGCAACTAACAAGATTTTGAGATGTCTTACTAAGGAATGGTTGCCAAAAGTTATGGCAATTAAAGAAGCCAATGATGTAAGAACGTTGGATATAACGACTCTCATTGGAAAACTACAAGAGCATGAACAAGAGCTCTTAAACTTAAATGAGCATGAAGACAAAGAGAAGAAAGAAAAGATCGAGAAAAATAAAGATCATGAGAAGAAGAAGAAGTCCATTGCATTAAAAGCTTCTTCATCAAAATCCTCCACAAATAAAGATAGTGGGAGTGATACGAGTGATGATGATGACGAATCAAATGAAGATATGGGCTTATTCGTAAGAAGATACAATCGGTATCTAAAAAAAAATGAGATTTCTCATTCGGACAAGCGTCTCATCAACTATCGAAGAAAATCAAATCCTTCCAAGCAAGAGTATGTTAAAAGTACTAAGGGCAAAGGATCTTGTTACAACTGCGGAAAACCGGGACATTACAAACCGGATTGCCCTATGTTAAAGAAAGACAAGGCAAAAGACAAATATCAAAGAAAAGGCAACAAGGCTAGAAAAGCATATATAGCTTGGGAAAGCGATAGTGAGTCGTCTAGAAAAGATACCTCAAGTGATGAGGAAGAGAGAGTAAATCTTTGCCTCATGGCTCACAAGAAAAGAAAGAAAGAGGTGGAGTGTCTCGAGACTATGGAGAAACGGTGGTTTCTTGATAGTGGATGCTCAAGACATATGACAGGTGATATTTCCCTATTCTATGACTTTGTGGCTAAGAAGAAGGGCTTTGTTACCTATGGTGATAACAACAAATGAGCTATACTCGGTAAAGGTAGTGTAGGTAATCCCTCTTCTACATCTATCTCTAATGTCCTTTTAGTTGAGGGTCTTAAACATAACCTTGTTAGCATTAGTCAATTATGTGATAAGGAATATAATGTCTCTTTCTCTAAAGAAGGATGCATAATTGAACACAATGACAACAAAGAGGATGTGTTTAAAGGTCTGAGGGTTAATAATATTTATATGCTTGATTTGAATTCGACGACCTTGAGTAACCCTAAATGTATTATTTCCAAAAGTGAGGAATCTTGGCTTTGGCATAGACGTTTAGCTCATATCAACTTTGACTTGCTAAATAAGATTGTGTCCAAAAACTTAGTAGTCGGTTTTCCTAACATAAAGTTCACTAGAGATCATCTTTGTGATGCGTGCCAAATGGGTAAGCAAACTAAGATATCTTTTAAATCAAAAAATCTAGTCTCTACTTCTAGACCTCTTGAACTTCTACACATGGATCTTTTTGGTCCTTCTAGAATAAAAAGTATAGGAGGGAACTATTATGGTTTTGTTATTGTTGACGACTACTCTCGATTTTGTTGGACAATCTTTTTAGCTAGTAAAAGTGATACCTTTTCGGCCTTTGAAACTTTTGCCAAATTATCTCAAAACAAACTTGGCACAAAAATTGTAACTATTAGAAGTGACCATGGAGGTGAGTTTGAAAATCATCTCTTTGAAATTTTTTGTGAAAACCATGGCATTGATCATAACTTCTCCGCTCCTAGAACATCACAACAAAATGGTGTTGTGGAACGTAAAAACCGTGTGTTGGAGGAATTGGGAAGAACTATGATTAATGATAGCGGTCTTCCTAAATATTTTTGGGCCGATGCTATTAGCACCGCTTGCTATGTTTTGAATAGGATTACTATTCGAAACAAAACGTCCTATGAACTATTAAAAGGAAGAAAACCAAATGTTTCACATCTTCATGTTTTTGGTTGCAAATGCTTTGTGCTTAATAATGGAAAAGAGAATCTTGGAAAATTTGATTCAAAGGCGAATGAAGGAATCTTCCTTGGATACTCTAATTCAAGCAAAGCATATAGAATATTTAATAAAAGGTTGCTTGTAGTCGAAGAATCTGTGCATGTATCCTTTGATGAAGCTTATCCTAATGTTGCCGAAAAAGGTAGTGGAGTTATTGGTGCAGGTGCCTCCTCTAGTGAGATTGTTAAAGACATTGTTGTTTCTCGTGTTGAACCCTTGCCGGATGTTGTGAATAAGGATCCGGTTGATGTGTCCAGTCTCAAAGATGAAGGTGAAGCATCCCCTCAAAATGATCTACCATTGGAATGGAAGACATCAAAAGATCATCCTATTGATAACATCATTGGAGATATCTCAAAGGATGTCATTACTAGATCAAGGCTAAGTAATTTTTGTTTTTATCATGCCTTTATATCTCAAATTGAGCCTAAGAATGCCAAAGAAGCATTACTTGATGAAAATTGGTTCCTAGCCATGCAAGAGGAACTAAATCAATTTAAAAGAAATGAGGTTTGGGACCTTGTTCCACCTCCATTAAATCATCGAGTAATTGGCACCAAATGGGTTTTTAGGAACAAATTGGATGAAAACGGCACTATCATTCGCAACAAGGCTCGTCTTGTTGCTCAAGGGTATAACCAAGAGGAAGGCATAGACTATGAGAAAACTTATGCTCTTGTTTCCCGCCTTGAAGCTATACGCCTTTTACTTGCATTTGCTTGTTCACAAAACTTTAAAGTATATCAAATGGATGTTAAGAGTGCCTTCCTCAACGGATATATAAATGAAGAGGTTTATGTGTGTCAACCTCCTGGGTTTGAAATCTTTGAAAAACCAAATTATGTTTACAAATTAAAACGTGCTTTATATGGTCTCAAACAAGCTCCTAGAGCTTGGTATGAGCGTCTAAGCAAATTTTTAATCAATCAAGGTTTTTCAAGAGGAAAAGTTGATACTACACTCTTTATTAAACGTGAAGGAAAACATTCTATATTAGTTCAAGTATATGTAGATGATATTATCTTTGGCTCTACTAATATGAAGTTGGTTAAAGAATTTTCAAGTTCTATGCAAGGTGAGTTTGAGATGAGTATGATGGGGGAGCTAAATTTCTTCCTCGGACTTCAAATTAGACAACTTGGAGATGGAACCTTCATAAGTCAAACTAAATATTGCAATGAGTTGCTCAAGAGGTTTGATATGACAAACTCCAAGCCTATTGATACACCAATGCCTACGGCTGCTAGTCTTGATCGTGATGAAAAAGGTAAGGATGTTGATATAAAAAGGTATCGAGGTATGATTGGTTCTCTTCTTTATCTCACCGCATCGCGTCCCGATATTATGTTCAGTGTATGTATGTGTGCTAGATTTCAATCTTGCCCTAAGGAATCACATTTAAAATCAGTTAAACGCATACTTAGGTATCTTTGTGGTACTTCTAAGTTTGGTTTATGGTATCCTAAGGGTAGTGATTGTTCCTTGGTAGGTTTTTCCGATTCCGATTTTTCCGGTTGCAAAGTGGATAGGAAAAGCACTAATGGAACTTGTCATTTCTTTTCAAACTCTCTTGTAAGTTGGCACAGCAAAAAGCAAGTCTCTGTTGCCTTATAAACTGCAGAGGCGGAGTATATTGCAGTCGGAAATTGTTGTGCCCAAATTCTATGGCTAAAACAACAATTGCTCGACTTCAATATCTCTCTCAAGCAAATTCCAATATTTTGTGAGAATACTAGTGAAATTAATCTTACCAAGAATCCTATTCTTCATTCACGCACTAAACATATTGAAATCAGGCATCATTTTCTTAGGGATCATGTAGAGAAAGGTGATGTGGTGTTTGAGCATGTTGATAGTGTAAATCAACTAGCTGATATTTTTACAAAACCACTTGCTACCGATCCTTTCTTCTTTATCCGTTGAGAACTTGGTGTTCTTGATATTCCTTGAGTTAACTTCACTTGTATCTCACATCCTATTATGAGGTATCATCTTTCATTCATCTCTCATATACTCGAGGTAATATCACTCTTTACTCACTTATCTTAATTCATTCTTGATGTATGTATTTAGTAAGAATGTGTGCATGGATTGTGTTTGTAAATTAATCTATTTCTTCTTTTCTAAGTGGATTATGGGTGATTGCATGACAAATAACTTGCATACATGATGATGTTTTTATATTTTGAGATTTTTTAAGTGGTTTTTGGTGACATATGTTGATGGAAATTGCCGGGTCCCAACAGGCCGACTCATAAGTCGGCTCATGGACTCTTGTGAGTCGACCTACATGCTCCTTTGAGCCGACTCATTTTAAATTCAAATTGAGTCGACTCATGGATGAATTTGAGTCGGCTCATTGACGCCTCGACTGACGTGTGGCTGTCTTGAAAAGACGCGCCGCCTGCCAGTTCGCCTCCCTAGGTCGGCACATCAATGCATCCATCCACTTTTACCTTTCCATTTATTATTTCCTTAATTTTTTTCATTAAAACCTCATATTCATTTCATATTACCATTATCATCACTTAAAACTCTCATATTCTCTCAAGTTCATCATCTTCCTCCAACATTCAACTCTCTCTCTCTCTCAAAGCTCCATTTTCATGCAAAAATGGCTTCAAAGACTACAGGGAAACGGTCTCGTGGCTCCTCTTCTCAATCATCTCTTCTAGTTAGCGCTCTGTCTCTTCTTCCTTCTGATCTGGCGGAAGTCTATAACAAGAAATTCAAGAACAGAAAGGTAATTCCTCAATATGTTTACACAAGGTCAACTACCTCTCAAATGCACATTCCCCACATTATTGAACTTATGGACTTCCAAGGTATCAATCCTTTTTAATCTTGTCATGATGACTACAATGAAGACTTGGTTAAGATGTTCTATGCTGGCTTGGTTGGCACCTTTAAAGGTTTTGAGTTCAATTTCCGTATGGGCTCTCGAATGTTTGTCGTAAATGCTCAAGTGTGGAAAGACCTCTTTCGCATTGATCCTGAAGAAGCGAGCATTTTGATGACAGATACGTCTCAAGTTGACAACTATGTCTTCCGTAATAAACTCAATGGTATGCTTAAAGAACCTTTTGTCGAATTTGTTGTTAATTCTGAATTGTTTCTGAATAACATTACTACTGGAAAAGTCAAGCCTGTTGATCGTATTCTGCACTGGATTGTTGCCCACACTTTACGACCCAAGAAAGGCAGTTTCTCTCGTATTGATATGAGTGAAGTGCATTTGGTTTATATCCTTCGAAACAAGGTCAAAGTCAACTGGCCTCACTACTTTGCGAGTCATATTTTTGCCTTGAAGGAAAAGAAAGGCGTTGCTCTTGCTTATCCTTCCATTATTCAGAAGATTATTGATAAAGATGAGGTTGTTGGTTTTGATGTTCCTTTGATATTTTTTCCGGATACAAATTGTTTTCAGCAGAAAACCCTAAGCCTCATGGGTCACATTTGGGATTCTCAAGAACGCCGGTATCGTTATGTGGGAAGAGGTGATCAAAATCAACCGCTTGAAGATAATTTTGATGGGGATGATCCTGAAGATCAACCTGCACAAAATGAGATTCCGAATGAAGACGTGCCTGCGGACAATGAAGAATGGTATGGCATACACTCCAAGGACTCCTATGAAAATCAAGATTGGGGTGAATGGCAACACACAGGGTGGACCAACACCACTACTTGGTTTGCTCCTCCCTCTCCTCCTCCATCTCAACCGTAACAAGATGATTCTTCAAGAATAATGGTGATGCTTCAGAATTTGCAACTCCAACAGCAGGCTTACTACACCACTCAGACTGAGCGATACACTGAGTTAGAGAGGCGCTTAAATGAGCAAGACACCGCCTTTGCTGAGTATGTGTCTGTTCAAGACACTAGGTATACTGCATTACAGGATCACTTGGTTGCTCAGGACACAACCTTTAACTCTCTGAACAATAGCTTTCTTCAATTCACGGAAAATGACATGGATGATTCACAACCCATCACCTATCATCGATGCTATCCTTCCACTAGAGATCGTCACCCACATCCTTGAGAGAATAGTTGCATCATTTGTACTTGTCATGAATATTAGTTTGGTTTATGTAATGTTTGCTTTATTTGTTTGAATGAACTTTCTTTTCGCCTTAATCCCATTATCTTTGTTTATTATCATGTTTACTCGTCTTTCAAAATTGTGTGTTTATGAATGCGGGTTTCTATCGCAATTGGATTCTCAAATTGACATTTCATTCGGCTTGCTGTTTTATTGCTTTAATTTACTCATGAGGTTTCTCTTCTTTTTGATGTTGTCAAAGGGGGAGATGATCTTGAGATCGATGTACATGAGATCGGGTCACATAATTAGGGGGAGTTTGGCGATTAATTCATCAAGTTTTTGCCATCATCAAAAAGGGGGAGTTTGTGTGACATAGCATGGTTTTAATGTGTCAAAAACTTGGCATGTTTAGAAAGCTTGACAGGTTCAAAATGAAGAAGGAAGGATTGGCATCTTTGGAAAAATATACTGAATGAGCCGACTCAAATTCATCCATAAGCCGACTCATTCAGTGTTAAATTGATGATAAATGCACGGGTCCAAACAGGCTGCCTGATACATCATTTTGGTCGACTCACAGGTGTGAATGAGTCGACTCACAACTCTTTATGAGCCAACTCATGCAAGTTTAAAATGGTGATAAATGCACGGGTCCAAACAGGCTGCCTGAGCACATGTTTTGGTCGACTCATGATAATGGATGAGCCGACTCATAATCCATCATGAGTCGAATCATCAAGAAATGTTTTCTTCTCAATTTTCACGGGTCTCAACAGGCTGCCTCTCTGTTAATTTTGGTCGACTCATCTGTAAGTTTGAGCCGACTCATTTAAAGGTTTGAGTCGGCTCATCACTGTGCTGACTCATTTTTTCATTTATTTTTCTCTCTCTTATGATTCATTTACTCTAACCAATATAAATAGCTGCTGAATTTCTTTTGAGAAAAAAAAACAAGGAAAGTGAAAGATATACACATAGCTCTCTTCATCTTCTTCATTCTTGCATCAATCAAACAATTACACACAATAATCTTTGTTCGATCTTGGTGTATGTTTTGAAGATAACGTTCAATCGTAAATCAGAATTTCAGATTGGGTTTAGAGTGTGTGGGTTTTCCTTGGAAAAATCCATAGGATTTTATCCTCCAAGATCATTGAAGATTTGGGGGTTTTGCACACATTGATCGGTCGTAGATTCAGCCGAGTGAGGTAGATTGAAGATCAATTGGATCGTTCTCTCATATCACGGTAGACGGAGGATTGCGAAGGTCTTTGTGGGTTCACAAGTGTGGGAGAAACTCAGCCGTGCTCAAAGTTTGAAGAATTGTGTATTCTTGCAATAAGGGAGCAAATTAATCGGAGGCTTTCTCGACACGCGTGAAAGACTTGATTCTACTCTGGATCAAGGGACAAGATGAAGAATTGACAGCACTTTCAATTTGGTTTGGTTTGTTGGTTAATTCATTTCTATTCTTGTAAAACAATTGCGATTTAATAAAATTGCCCAATTCAATTTTGAATTGGGGGCAGAGTACTTCGAGCGAGGACGACGAAGGAACTGCCTCAACAAATTCCTTGTGTTCTTATTATTTCTCGCATTTTACTTTTGGTACAAATTGATATTGTGTGCTTGAAAATTCTGGTGTATCAAATTAGTGCAAACAAGGTGTTTGATAAATTGCTTCACTCAAAAGTGTTGTTTGGAGTGAGTTAAATTCCGCACTATTTGACACAACTAAATTGCCCTTGGAGTGTGCACTCCAAGTGTTTGGTAAAAAGCTCAATCACATAAGATCACTATCTTTCTATTTGTTTTCTTCTCTAATCATCATTAAGACTAGTTTTATCAAGTGCTGAATAATCAAGTGTATCATTTGTAAATCATTAATTCATCTAATCATCATTTCATTCTTATTGGGTTTTACGCATATCTGTTCACCGGTGACTTCAAATTTGAACTAGACGATTTTCCGGGAAACTTCTGCTATTCTCTTTCAACTTAATTTTGAAAAGATAAATTTTAAAAAGGGATCTATTCAACCCCCCTTCTAGATCCACGCTATCGTCTAACACATCCTTCGTGATTCTTAAGGAGGGTATCTGAACTTCAATGGGTAGAACTGCTTCCATACCATAGACTAAGGAGAATGGGGTTGCCCCTATTGAATTACGTATTGTAGTACGATAACCATGAAGAGCAAATGGTAACATCTCGTGCCAATCCTTATAAGTAACAGTCATCTTCTGTAGAATCTTCTTAATGTTATTATTAATAGCTTCTACTGCCCCATTCATCTTTGGACGATACGGAGAAGAATTGTGATGCTTAATCTTGAACTGCGTGCAGAGATCAGTAATCATAGTGTTGTTCAGATTAGAGCCATTGTCTGTGATAATCCTTTCAGGGATGCCATACCTACATATGAGATTATTCTTAATGAATCGAGCCACAACATTCTTAGTAACAAATGCAAATGAGGCTGCTTCCACCCACTTTGTAAAGTAATCAATAGCAACAAGGATGAAACGATGCCCATTAGAAGCAGTAGGCTTGATCTCACCAATCATATCAATGCCCCACATAGCAAAAGACCAAGGAGCAGTCAACACATTCAATGGAACTGGAGGTATATGCACCTTATCAGCATAAATCTGACACTTGTGACATGTTATGGAATGTTGATGGCAATCAGCTTCCATAGTAGACCAATAGTAACCTGCTCTCAATATCTTCTTTGCCATGGTATGACCACTAGAATGAGTGCCAAAGATCCCATCATGCATGTCTTCCATAATCTCTATTGCTTCTTTCTTATCCACACAACGAAGCAACGTCGAATCATGGTTGCGCTTGTACAAGATTCCATTACTCAAAAAGAACTTAGCAGAAAACCTCCTCAGAAACTTCTTATCTTTGACAGATGCCCCTTCAGGGAACTCCTGAGCTTCAAGATATCTTTTCACTTCATAGAACCAAGGCTTTCCTTCTATTTCTTTAGTGTCAATCTCATTGCAGTATGCAGGCTTCTCAAATCTATCAATAGTGATCTTGGGAGCTTCATCATCCCAACTAATCTCAAACATAGATGCCATGGTGGCTAATGCATCTGCCAACTGATTCTCTCCTTGTGGAATATGTCCAAAAGTAATCTCTTCAAAATTTGGTATCAAAGACAACACATGCTCTCTGTAAGGAATGAGATTTTCATGCTTGGTATCCCAATCTCCTTTAATCTGACTAACTACTAGGGCTGAATTTCCATATACGTCCAAGAACTGAATCTTCATCTCAATGGCATCTTTGATACCCATGATACATGCCTCATACTCAGCCATGTTATTGGTACAATAAAAACAAAGTCTTGCAGTAATTGGGGTATGACAACCTTCGGGGGAAGTGATCACAACACCAACACCATTACCAAGCGCATTAGAAGCTCCATCAAAAACCATAGTCCATCGGGATCCTTGTTCAGGTCTGTCATATTGTCCAGGTTCTTTGGTAATAATCATATGTCTTCATCAGGGAACTCAAAACTCATTGAATGATAATTATCCACTGCCTGATGAGCCAAATGATCAGCTACAACACTTCCTTTAATGGCCTTCTGAGTAGTGTATTGTATATCATATTCCGTTAAGATCATTTTCCATCTCGCTATTCATCCGGAGAGAGCAGGTTTCTTGAATATGTACTTGATTGGATCCATCTTTGAAATCAACAAGGTAGTATGAGTCAACATATAATATCTTAGTCGGCGAGCAACCCATGCCAAAGCGCAGCAAGTTTTCTCGAGCAGTGAGTATCTTGTTTCACAGTCGGTAAACTTTTTGCTAAGATAGTATATTGCCTGCTCTTTTCGACCAGACTCGTCATGTTGCCCCAACACACACCCCATTGAGTTATCTAATACTGTTAAGTACATAATCAAGGGTCTTCCATCAACTGGTGGCATCAAAATTGGAGGTTCTAGGAGATATCTTTTGATTTCATCAAAGGCTATCTGGCATTCATCATTCCATTTCATCACCTGATCTTTCTTCAACAACTTGAAAATTGGCTCACAGGTAGCAGTTAACTGGGAAATAAACCTTGCGATGTAATTCATTCGTCCCAAGAAACCTCTAACTTCCTTTTCAGTACGAGGAGCCGGCATCTCTTGTATAGCTTTTACTTTCGCAGGATCCACTTCAATACCTTTTCCACTGACAATGAAACCCAGTAGTTTATCAGACCTAACTCCAAAAGTACATTTTTTCGGATTCAATCTCAACTTATACTTCTTCAACCTCTCAAACAACTTGTGCAGGTGATCAAGATATTGTTCCTTATTCTGGGACCTGGCTATCGTATCGTCCATATATACCTCTATCTCATGGTGAATCATATCGTGAAACAAAGCCACCATAGCACGCTGATATGTTGCCCCGGCGTTCTTCAAACCAAATGGCATCACCTTATAACAAAAAGTGCCCCACTGTGTAACAAATGTAGTCTTCTCCATATCTTCAGGGGCCATCTTGATCTGATTGTAACCAGAAAAACCATCCATGAAAGAGAATACCTTATGCTGAGCAGTGTTGTCTACCAAAACATCAATATGAGGAAGTGGAAAGTCATCTTTAGGGATGGCCTTATTCAAATCCCTGTAATCTACACACATACGTACCTTTCCATCCTTCTTAGGTACTGGTACCACATTTGCAACCCAATGAGGATAAGAAGTCACAGCTAAGAACCCTGCATCAAATTGTTTCATCACCTATGCTTTAATCTTTTCTGACATTTCAGGACGCATGCGACGAACCATCTGCTTCTTCGGACGACAGTCTTCTTTTACTGGTAGACGGTGAACCACAATGTCTGTATCCAACCCTGGCATATCTTCGTAGGACCAAGCAAAGATCTCCACATAATCATGTAACATCTCGATCAATCTGCTCTTAACACCATCCTCTAACTCAGCTCCTATCTTGAATTCTTTCCTGTTTTCTTTCGTTCCCAGATTCACAACTTCGATTGGCTCTTCATGTGGCTGTATAGCTTTCTCTTCTTGTTGTAACAACCTAGCCAGCTCTACAGGTACTTCACAATCTTCCTCCTTTCCATCTTCAGCTTGATAGATCGGATTCTCGAAATTATAATTGGCAATAGTAGAACTGTTATACACAAGATCCAGAGTTGATGAGGATCTGCATTTTAGTGATGTGGGTGTGTGTAAGAACACATAGCTGATAAAGCAGAAATAATAATAAAAGAAAGACAAGGAGCACAATATTTACAAAAACGAAACGTCCATTGATTTGTATTGAATGAAGTATGCAAATGAAATGACATCCCTAAACAAGCATACCATTGTGCCCTGGGCAAGACACAAGGCTTAAAAGTTTAGTTGTTCGAAATTACAAACTTAAAATAAAAACACAGTAATGGTATTTACTCCTGACTAAATTGTTGAGCCTTCCAATTGTTGAGCCCTCCACCCATGGTAGGAAAGATCCAATTATAACGTCTTCAGTCTTCCAATTGTTGAGCCCATCACCCATGGTAGGAAAGATCCAATTATCCAAGTTGTAGTTTTCATTACAGTCACCCACAACATTGATTTGATCTATTATGACCCCTTGATTGGTGATACGAACAGCACGAGCACGACGAACAGCCTTCTGAGATTCTGCAGTGAAACCCAAACCAAACTTGTCAGACTTGTAAGGGATGTTGGGAAGCTGACCCCAAATAGCAGAACCACCTTTTGCAACCACAGCCTTAGCATCTTTGAGAGAGGCCATTGCAGGAGGTATGTTAGTAACCATAGGAACTCTTTCAGGAACAGGGACAGACTGAGGAACAGGATCAAAGCAAGGAACAACTTCAAATGTTTGACATGGAGTTTCAACCATCTCACCCTCCATTTCCACATATTTGAAAGTATTCACATGGCTCACCATGTACTCTTCTTCACCATAGACAGTGACAATTTTGTTCTTCACCGGATATTTCAACTTCTGATACAAGGTGGAAGTCACAGCACCGGCCCCATGGATCCAGGGACGCCCAAGTAGACAAAAATACGCAGGACGAGTATCCATCACATAGAAAGTAGAGTTGAAGACTTGAGAGCCTACTTTGATTGGAAGGTCTACTTCTCCATGTACCACTCTTCTTGAACCATCAAAGGCCCTTACCACCACATCACTTGGTCTTAACACAACATCTTCAGGACTGAGCTTGTCCAAAACCTCTTTAGGGAGCACATTTAATGAAGAACCATTGTCCACCAGTACATGAGACAAGGTAGTGCCTTTACATTCAATGGAAATATGCAGAGCTCTGTTATGGTTTCTCTTGGCAGGAGTCAAATTAGCATCAGAAAAGCCCAGCCCATTATCACTAGTCAGATGTGCCACACAATTCTCAAATTGGTCCACAGAAATCTCATTTGGCACATGAGCAGTCTTCAAGAACTTGATTAAGGCTTTAGCATGAGCCTCAGAACACAGTAGCAAAGATAACATGGAGATTTTGGAGGGAGTATGCCCCAATTGGTCAACAATATCATAATCACTCTTGCAAATGATCTTCAGTACTTCTTCCATTTATTTAGAAAGATTTTCAGCAGTTGGTGCCTCAGCTTGTACAGGTTCAATTACAGGCCCCTTGCCCCGGGCATCAGTACTTGGCCCAGAATTGGAGGTAGTAGTTGGAGTAACTGCACTTTTAGAGGTATTCTGAGGGGAGAAAACTCTTCCACTTCTAGTGATCTTACTAGATCCAGCAATATTATCAACATCAAGATTAACATCAGTAACAGGTGCATCAGTCACAGGTTCTTGTTTGACACCATGGATATAAACATCAGAACCATAATTCCAGGGTATAGATTTATCAGAAGTATAAGGAACAGGAACAGGAGTTGTAATGATCATGGGAACCACTCTATCTTCGGCAACAATCTTCACAAGGCATTCAGCAGTAATCCTGACAGGACCATTAGAGGTGATCCTGACAGGACCTTTGGAGGTAATCTTCACTGGTACTTTATCAACCATAGCTACATCTTCAAGCTTCGTACTTCGAGTCAGATGTTCACACATACTTTCAACAGAAGGAGCTCTCTCAAACAATATAGTGTAATTGTCCATGAGGCGTTGAATACCATCCTTCAACTTCCAGCAGCTATCAGGTTTGTAGGCATAATAGAAACAGTCTTCATTGCAACCTGGAAAGAATCCAGCCTGCACCAGCTTCTTCTTGATAATGGATAGAGGAGTAGTCACATCTGCTACTGAGGAAACATAGGAAACCTCATCAACATCATTAACAGTCTTCTCATGATTGGGCATAGGAGCAGTGATCACATTTGGGGTCCCAGGAGGGTCGAATTCAATTTCTCCAGCTTCAATCATGTTTTGAATTTTGGTTTTCAACACCCAGCAGTTATTGGTGTCATGTCCCGGACTATTAGAATGATAAGCACATCTTGCATTTGGATTGTATCGAGGAGAAGATGTATTAGGATTCTGAGGAGGATCCCTCAAAGTAATGAGTTCCCCTTTCAACATGTGTTGCAAGGCTTGGGCCAGTGACATGTTGATCTTGGTGAACTGTCTTCTAGGCTTCTGTTGATATTTTTGTTGTTGCTCTGGTGCTGCAGGAGAAGGATTGGAGATGTGAACTTCTCCCACAGATTGGTGACTCTTGTTACGACTATGTTGACCATACACAGCATTAGACTCCTTCTTTACACTAGGTGGCTTCTTAGCAGTGCTTGGTGAAGAGGCATCCACCTGTATCTTACCATTTCTTATACCACTTTCCACACGTTCTCCGGTCATTATCAGCTCAGTGAAACCAGATGATGAGCTCCCAATGAGGTGACTATAGAAAGGATCATTCAGCGTGCTCATAAACATATCCACCAGTTCCCTGTCAGTCAAAGGAGGTTGAACTCTGCCAGCCAGGTCTCTCCATTTTTGGGCATACTCTTTGAAACTCTCCTTAGCACCCATAGACATGCCTTGAAGCTGCATGCGAGTAGGTGCTAAATCAGCATTATATTGGTATTGCCTATAGAAAGCCTCAGCAAGATCATTCCAATCACGAATATTTACACTTTCCAGTTGATAGTACCATTCCAATTGAGCTCCAGATAAGCTCTCTTGGAAGAAATGAGTCCACAGTTTCTTATCAGCAGTATGTGGTTGAATCCTCCGGACATAGGACCTTAGATGCAGCTTAGGACATGAGACACCATCATACACCACAAAAACAGGAACCTTGAAGCCAATAGGTATAACCACTCCAGAAACCAAACTCAGATCTTCAAAATCAAGCCCAGAAGATTTTTGTAATTCCATAGCGTTCATCCTGTCTACCAACATCTTGTACTTATCCTCACTAGCAGGATCATGATAATAATTTGCATCGGAATCAGAATCTCCCACAGTATCATGGAGACTACCTCCCTCCTTCTCAGAATTTTCAGACTCAGAATCCTCAATCTGTTCCTTTGTCTTGATAGGACCTCTGAACCTTCTTCCCAAGTTGATAAAGCCTCTTGATTTTCTAGTCTTCTTCTTCCTCTTAGCCAACAGTGTCTTCAACTCATCTTGTCCCTTGGACAAGTTCAGGATCAGCTCCTGGAATTGTGCATTCTGAGCCTGGAGATCCTTTACAGTCTATTCAAGAGCCATTTCTGCTGAAATAAACAGCGAGAAGATAAGATACCTGTTCATAAGAAAACCTGTGATGCAATGATATGATATGTAAATGCATATGCAATGTTTTCAAGGACCGCAAGATTTAAATTTGTTTAAACAACCAGAAAGTAAACTTTTATTAGTAATCAATAAACTTGTTTTCCTCTTGGGCTTACAACAAAAATGAAATGAATACAAGGATGGGGTTTTAAGTCTCCCATGGACGTTTCCTCTTTGTGTTGAGGTATGAGTTGAGATTCCGCTCCTCGTGAAGTTGTCTTGTCAGCTCCAGGATTCTTTCTTGACTAGCTTTGAAATGAGTCTCGAATGTATCCCTTTGCTCCTTCAACTGGATCCAGGACCTCTGTAACTCTTCCATGTCAGTGGGCATGTCTGGATGAAGAATGATATAAGAAGTATCTCCTTCAGCAACAGGCTCCATGGTAACTGGCAGGATAGCAGGATATGGCATGATAAGAGTCTGAGCACGTGCTCGTACCCATCTGAGATAAGGTTCCATAGGAATGGAGTACTTTGGTTCCAGAGTCTTGCTGTCAACCTTGTTCACCTTACCCCAAGCTCGTATGATCCTTTGACGGTAACCTTGCAGATGTTTAGAATTGGCAGAATTTTTGACCAACAAGAAATGTTGAATTCAGTTCAGAATGTCCTATCAGATGTTGGGACATTATCAAACAGAGTATAAGTAAATGAACTTAATTCAGGATGTCACACCAGATGTTGTGACATTGTATCAGTAAATGAAGTAAGTTCAGTTTTTCAGGATGTCCCAACAGATGTTGTGACATCTCAAACCTGCTACCAGAATTAATTAATGACTAACAGAACTGAGTATATTAAGGAAAGTTATCTGGAATTAATTATGGATGGATAAAACAGAATAAGGCGCATCTGTAGGGAGTGTTGTTATATGTCTTCAGCATAATCAGAAGAACTGAATCACCTAGAATCTAGGAAGTAACAAACCCTAATTCAAGGTGGAAGCAGCATGCGTTTCAGGATTGGATAAAACTACAGAAAGCCCAAAATCCAAACACCTATTTAAGCAACAGAAACTCTCAGAATAGAGTACGAATTTCAGAAGACAAAATAGGGTGTTTTGTGTTTTAATAGCAGGTTGTTTTTATTGTACCACTTTATGAGCTTTTAAGCAAAAGTGTATTTGTGTCTTGATTGAAACTGTGAAGTAAGATCAAGCTGTTTTGTTTGAAGTATGACTTTAATTTTATTAAACTTGTAAACAAGATCACTGTGTGATTGAGGGGGAGTGAGTTGGTACTCATATCTAAGTTGTGTCTTAGGTAGAAATTGCATTGGGTAGATATTAAGTGAAAGATTAAACTGGGTGGTTTAAGTCTAGAATTAATATTACTTATAGTGGATTTCCTCCTGGCTTGGTAGCCTCCAGATGTAAGTGTGGTTATACACTAAACTGGGTTAACAAATTCCTGTGTTGTTTAATTTTCCTGCACTTAAGTTTTAGTTAAGTCTTCAAGTGTTTAAACATCTCATTCGACATCTCGTACCTGATCACAGAATTTCAATTGGCATCAGAGAAGGCACCCTGCCTGTTTATACTGGGTGAGATCTAGGGACTGCAAATTCTGGAAATATGGACAGAGATGTAGGATCAGTAAATAGACCACCTATATTGGATGGATCTAATTATGACTACTGGAAGCCAAGAATGGTTGCATTCTTAAGGTCACTTGACAATAGGGCCTGGAAGGCAGTCAACAATGGATGGGAGCACCCTGTCCAAGACACCAAAGATGGAGCAAAAGTGTTGAAACCTGAAGAAGAATGGAGTAAGGAGGAAGAAGATTCAGAACTTGGCAACTCCAAGGCCTTAAATGCTTTATTCAATGGCATTGATAGGAACATCTTTAGACTTGTGCATCATTGTGAGCTGACCAAAGATGTTTGGGACACTCTTAAAACAACTCATGAAGGAACATCAAAAGTAAAGATGTCAAGACTTCAACTTCTCACCACCAAGTTTGAAAACTTGAGAATGAAGGAAGATGAGACAATTCATGAATTCTACATGAACATCTTAGAAATAGCCAATACTTCTGGAGCTTTGGGAGAAAAGATGACTGATGAAAAGCTTGTAAGAAAGATTCTCAGATCTTTGCCAAAAAGATTTGACATGAAGGTCACAGCAATAGAAGAAGCTCAAGACATATGCACAATGAAAGTTGAAGAGCTCATTGGTTCCCTTCAAACATTTGAGATGGGAATGAATGACACAATTGTAAAGAAGAACAAAAGCATAGCCTTGGTGTCAAATACTGATAAAGAAGAAGAAAATGATGAATCAGAAACTGAAGAAAATTTATCAGAAAACATTGCTATGCTTGGAAGACAATTCAAAAAGATTCTCAGAAAGATGGAAGACAAGTCCAGACCAAGTGGAAGATATACAAACTCTTCTGAGAACAAAAGACCTTATGATGCTAATAGAAGGTCAAATTATGATGAAAAAACCAGTCAAGAAAAAGGGATTAAATGCCATGGATGTGAAGGATATGGACATATCAGAAATGAATGTCCTACCTATTTAAAAAGGCAAAAGAAAGGTCTCTCTGTAACCTGGTCTGATGAAGACTCAGGATGTGATTCAGAAGAAGAATCAGCTAAGCATATCACTGCTCTAGCTGGATTATGTGAATCTGAAAGTGAATCCAGTGATGGGGAGCTTACTTTTGAAGAGCTTGAGCAATCATACAGAGAACTGGTTAAAAGGAGCACTGAAGTATGCATGGAGAATGTAAAGCAGAAGAAGCAGATTAAGGCACTAAAGGATGAAAAAACAAGTGATCTAGAAATCATTGACACCTTGAAAAGTGAAGTAAGCCTTCTCAATTCCAAGTTGGAGCATATGTCCAAATCTGTTAGAATGCTGAACAGTAGCTCAAACACACTGGATGTTATTCTCAACAACAATAAACATTCAGGGGATAGAAGTGGACTGGGATTTAACAAAGCTTATAAGGCTGAAGCTAGCACCAGCAAACCTACTTCAAATTCCATACAGTCAAACATAATGTTCCAACAGATGTCTCAACATCATGAAAAGAACATAATGAAGAAAAAGTATCAAAGATGGAGATGTCATCATTGTGGAAGGTTTGGACACATCAAACCTCATTGTTACAAGTTGCATGGATATCCAAATCAGATGTATCAGCAACCCCCTAAGCAGAAGATAGAGGACATCAAGAAAGTATGGGTTCCTAAAGCTAGTCTTCATGCTGACCAAAGCTACATGTCCAAAAACAAGTTCAACAAACAACCTGGGAGCTCTTCTAATGGACACTACACAGGGCAGAGGCATCAAAAGAAACCTCAATACAAATGGTCAAAGAAGAATGTTGCATATATAGCTCATACATCTCTAAGAGTATCAGCTAAAGAAGACTGGTACTTTGACAGTGGATGTTCAAGACACATGACTGGATTGAAGAATCTTCTAGTAGACTTAAAGTCATATTCATCCAGATATGTAACATTTGGAGATGGAGCTAAAGGAGAAATCAAGGGTGTTGGGACCTTGGACTGTCCAGATGTACCAAGACTAGATGATGTGCTGCTAGTAAAAGGATTGACTGCTAACTTGATCAGCATAAGTCAATTATGTGATCAAGGTTACAGTGTAAACTTTACCAAAACTGAATGCATAGTGTCAAATAAAGAACAGGAGGTTGTCATGAGAGGAGCCAGATCTAAAGACAACTGTTTTATGTGGGAACCTCAAGATTTCAATCCCACTTCAACTTGCTCTTTAGCCAAAGAAGAAGAAATTAAACTATGGCACCAAAGACTGGGTCACCTTCACTTCATAGGCATAAAGAAAATCATATCTATGGAAGCTGTGAGAGGTATTCCTAAACTGAAGATTGATGATGGCAAAATATGTGGTGAATGTCAAATAGGCAAGCAAACCAAGATGTCCCATCCAAAGCTTCAACATCTAACAACTTCCAAAGTTTTGGAATTATTGCATATGGATCTTATGGGACCTATGCAGGTTGAGAGCCTTGGTGGTAAGAGGTATGCCTATGTGGTGGTTGATGACTTTTCAAGGTATACATGGATAAATTTTATCAAAG
Organism: Lathyrus aphaca; assembly: GCA_963966055.1. Classification (NCBI taxonomy): domain Eukaryota; kingdom Viridiplantae; phylum Streptophyta; class Magnoliopsida; order Fabales; family Fabaceae; genus Lathyrus; species Lathyrus aphaca. The sequence continues at coordinate 216,397,286 of OZ014520.1, read as the reverse complement.
AGAAGTCTGATGTATTTGATGTATTCAAAGATTTATGCCAAAGAATACAAAGAGAAAAAGCCAGCTGTGTGGTCAGAATAAGAAGTGACCATGGAAAGGAGTTTGAGAATAAAAAATTCTTAGATTTCTGTTCTTCAGAAGGAATAAATCATGAATACTCTTCACCAATCACTCCTCAACAGAATGGGATTGTTGAAAGAAAGAATAGAACTATTCAAGAATCAGCAAGAGCTATGATCCATGCTAAAAAGTTACCTTTGTACTTCTGGGTTGAAGCTATGAACACAACTTGTTACATCCATAATAGAGTCGATCTAAGGAAAGGAACTTTGACCACAATCTATGAAGTCTGGAAGGGCAGAAAACCCACAGTTAAGTACTTCCATGTGTTTGGAAGTAATTGTTATATTCTGGCTGATAGGGAGCAAAGAAGAAAAATGGATCCTAAAAGTGATGAAGGAATTTTCTTGGATACTCCATAAACAGCAGAGCCTATAGAGTATTTAACTCTAAAACCAAAGTTATCATGGAATCCATAAATGTGATAATTGATGATGCCCCTGCAGATGTTACAGAAGATGTTGGAACATCTGCTGACAGTCAAACTGAAGCTGAAGAAAAGAATGATCATTCTGATTTCACTCAAACTAATGCAAGGATAGAACCATCCAGCAAACCTCCCTCCATAAGAATCCAGAAGGATCATCCCAAAGATTTGATAATTGGGGATCCCAACAGAGGTGTAAGCACTAGATCAAGAGAGGTGATTTCAGGTTCCTGTTTTGTCTCAAAAATAGAACCTAAAAACATCAAGGAAGCTCTTACTGATGAGTACTGGATTTGTGCAATGCAAGAAGAATTAGGTCAATTTACAAGAAATGAAGTGTGGGATCTTGTTCCTAGACCTGATGACATAAATGTGATTGGCACTAAATTGGTGTATAAGAACAAGTCAAATGAGCAGGGAGTTGTTACAAAGAACAAAGCTAGACTTATAGCTCAAGGATACACACAAATTGAGGGAGTAGACTTTGATGAAACCTTTGCGCCAGTAGCAAGGCTTGAATCAATCATACTACTTTTAGGAATTGCTTGTATCTTGAAGTTCAAGCTATTTCAAATGGATGTGAAAAGTGCCTTTTTAAATGGATATCTTAATGAAGAAGTATATGTAGAACAGCCTAAAGGATTTGTTGATCCAAGTTGTCCAAATCATGTGTACAAACTAAGGAAAGCTCTTTATGGACTGAAGCAAGCCCCAAGAGCATGGTATGAAAGGCTGACTACTTTTCTTATCAAGCAAGGATACAGGAAAGGTGGAATAGACAAAACCTTGTTTGTGAAGGATGATGAAGGTAATGTCATGATTGCTCAAATATATGTAGATGACATTGTCTTTGGTGGGATGTCAGACAGGATGGTTAAACATTTTGTCACTCAAATGGAATCTGAATTTGAGATGAGCCTAGTAGGAGAACTAACCTACTTCCTTGGATTGCAAATAAAGCAAATGGAGGATTCCATGTTCATTTCCCAAAGCAAGTATGCTAAGAACATTGTCAAGAAATTTGGGATGGACAATGCTACTCATAAAAGAACTCCTGCTCTCACACATTTAAAGCTGACTAAAGATGACAAGGGTGAGAATGTAGATCAAAGTCTATACAGAAGTATGATTGGAAGCTTATTATATCTGACTGCTAGCAGACCAGACATATCCTTTGCAGTAGGTGTTTGTGCAAGATATCAAGCTGATCCAAAAGTCAGTCATCTAAACCAAGTCAAGAGAATTCTGAAATATGTCAATGGTACTTGTGACTATGGCATAATGTACTTTCATGGATGCAAACCAATTCTCACTGGCTTCTGTGATGCTGATTGGGCTGGAAGTGCTGATGACAGAAAAAGCACTTCAGGAGGATGTTTCTTTCTAGGAAACAAATTGATTTCTTGGTTCAGTAAGAAACAAAATTGTGTATCCTTATCTACTACTGAAGCTGAATATATTGCAGCTGGAAGCAGTTGTTCACAGTTGGTTTGGATGAAGAAAATGCTCACTGAGTACAATGTCCCACAAGATGTCATGACATTGTACTGTGACAACTTAAGTGCTATTAATATATCAAAGAATCCTATCCAACATAGCAGGACCAAGCATATTGATATCAGACATCATTTCATCAGAGATCTTGTGGAAGAGAAAGTGATTTCATTGGAACATGTAGCTACAAATCTGCAGTTGGCTGATATATTACCAAAGCCTTGGATGCTACCCAATTTGAAAACCTAAGGGGTAAATTGGGAATCTGCTTATTTGAAATTTAGCAGTTATGGAGATGTGCCAACATGTCATATGACATCGTGTGGCATGATCACCAGATGGCAACACTAGTCTGGTCAAGCACCTTGTGTATTCCACTCCTAGAAATTCTCCAAGTAACGGCTCTTATAAGAATATCAGCTCACTTTCAGCTATTCATCTTCTCATCATTCTCTCGCAACATCTTGCTTGCTATAGCTAACCTTCAGAGATCATCAAACTCAACCAATCTCAATCTCTTTCATCACCACATTCTAAAATGGCTCATCACCAAAACCCTAACATATCTGAAGAAATCCTCAACAAGGAAGATGTAGTGCATGCAACCCCCATCTCTGTGGTACACATGGATTCAACTCCAATGGACGAAATCAGAGGAAGTGTTCCTCTTGCTCAAAAGCCAAGAACCCCTACTGTGAAAAGGGCAAAGGACCCTGTTTTCAGCAAGGCCAAAGGCATGCCTTCATCATCAAACACCACTCCAAAAGCTTCTGTATATGTGGATGATTCCATAAAGGAGCTGGTAAACAGGATATTATCTGAGCAAAGAGTGGTAAGTGGCATATCTATCCCTCTGAACACCATGCCAGCTCCACAAGAAGAACAACAAAATCAGGCTGAAAAGGACACTCCTGCTCAACAGGATGTCCCAATAGATGTTGAAACATCTAAAGACCAGCAAAAGGCCTCATCTGGTACTGCTGATGAAACATCTGAGGACCAGCAAAAGGCCTCCACTGATAGTGATGAAGAAACATCTGAGGAACAACACAAGGCCTCCACTGAAGATCAAACCTCTGTTGATCCACCTGCTAAAGAGGAGACTTCTCAACCTCCTCCTGTGGTAAATCTAGAGCATGATTCTGATACAGAAATCATTGCTTCTGTAAACCCTAATATAGCCAAAAGGCTTAGAACTAGGAAGGAAAAGAAAATTGCAGGACATGCAACTCCTGAGAAGAAGCAAGCTACACCAAAGAAGGACAAAGCTAAAGTTGTCTTTGGTCCCACAAAACAATGGAGCAAGGTGCAAACATAGAAGAGGAAAGCTGTCACCCCTCCAGATTCAGATGTTGAAGAGGATGTCCCAACATCCCCACCAAAGAAGAAACCAGCACCTTCAAGGTCATCAACTGCTGTTCCAGAAGCTCCTCTGGACAACATCTCTTTTCATCATGTGTCAAGTGTGAACAGATGGAAGTTTGTCTATCAAAGAAGGGTAGCCCTTGAAAGAGAGCTGAGCAGTAATGCACTTGAGTGTACTGAGGTAATTGATCTCATTTCTTCTGCTGGCCTATTCAAAACTGTATCAAATTTCTCTCCTTGCTATGAGCTGCTAGTCAAGGAATTCATAGTCAACCTCCAAGAAGATTGTGCTGATGGTAAGTCTGCTGACTTCAGAAAGGTATATGTAAGAGGGAGGTGTGTGGAATTCTCTCCTAGGGTTATCAACCACTACCTTGGAAGAGAATCTGATGGTCCAAATGAGTTAGGGAAGACTGATAACCAGGTTTGCAAGGTTATCACTGCTAATCAGGTCAAGACTTGGCCAGTCAAGGGGAAGCTCTCTGTTAGCATGCTGACAAGGAAGTATGCCATGCTGCATAGGATTGGTACTGCAAACTGGGTCCCTACCAACCATACCTCCTCAATAGCAACTGGATTGGGCAGGTTCATATATGTTGTGGGCACCCAAACAAAGCTGGATTATGGGGCTTATATATTTGATCAGACATTGAAGCATGCTGGATCATCTGCAACTAAGCTGCCAATTGCCTTCCCTTCCCTGCTGTGTGGAATTATGCTTAATCAATATCCAGGTATCCTCACTAAGAAGGACTCCATTTGCAAAAGAGAAAGCCCTCTGGCCTTCCACTACAAGCTGTTCTTGAGTCATCATGCAGCTGATGTTGAAGCTCCCTCTGGGACATCTGCTGGTCCTTCAAAGGCAAAGTCTCCAATCTCCAAAGCTGCCTTGATTGCTGAGCTGAAGATCACTTGCAAAGAACTGGATGCAAGGAAGCAGAAGCTTGAGGAGATTATCCAAAGGCTGGAGATTGAAGAAAGTGCTCAGAAAACTGCTGCTTCTGATGAGGAGACTGAGGAAGAGGAAGAAACTGATTATGAGGAGTCTGAGTGAAACCTGTTTGTGAGGAATATGTAATGACTGCTTCTGCATTGTAATTTTGAATTAGTAACTTTGGCCCCAAATTTATGTCTAACAAGGGGGAGAACTGAACAACAACAACAATGTAACAACAACAACAATGTATGATGTTGATTACTGATTAATGAAAAACTTATGTTTGCTTCTGAACTAAAATTGTGATTTTAATGAAAAATTTCTGTTGCAACAAGTCTGAACAAATGTAGAATTGAGGGGGAGTAAACTCTCACATGACTCAACAGAAAAGAACTTCTGATGCACACTGATAACCAGAAAAGTATGTTAGCCAAAAATTAGCCAAAGGGGGAGTTTGTAGATGTTTAGAATTGGCAGAATTTTTGACCAACAAGAAATGTTGAATTCAGTTCAGAATGTCCTATCAGATGTTGGGACATTATCAAATAGAGTATAAGTAAATGAACTTAATTCAGGATGTCACACCAGATGTTGTGACATTGTATCAGTAAATGAAGTAAGTTCAGTTTTTCAGGATGTCCCAACAGATGTTGTGACATCTCAAACCTGCTACCAGAATTAATTAATGACTAACAGAACTGAGTAAATTAAGGAAAGTTATCTGGAATTAATTATGGATGGATAAAACAGAATAAGGCGCGTCTGTAGGGAGTGTTGTTATATGTCTTCAGCATAATCAGAAGAACTGAATCACCTAGAATCTAGGAAGTAACAAACCCTAATTCAAGGTGGAAGCAGCATGCGTTTCAGGATTGGATAAAACTACAGAAAGCCCAAAATCCAAACACCTATTTAAGCAACAGAAACTCTCAGAATAGAGTACGAATTTCAGAAGACAAAATAGGGTGTTTTGTGTTTTAATAGCAGGTTGTTTTTATTGTACCACTTTATGAGCTTTTAAGCAAAAGTGTATTTGTGTCTTGATTGAAACTTTGAAGTAAGATCAAGCTATTTTGTTTGAAGTATGACTTCAATTTTATTAAACTTGTAAACAAGATCACTGTGTGATTGAGGGGGAATGAGTTGGTACTCATATCTAAGTTGTGTCTTAGGTAGAAATTTCATTGGGTAGATATTAAGTGAAAGATTAAACTGGGTGGTTTAAGTCAAGAATTAATATTACTTATAGTGGATTTCCTCCTGGCTTGGTAGCCTCCAGATGTAAGTGTGGTTATACACTGAACTGGGTTAACAAATTCCTGTGTTGTTTAATTTTCCTGCACTTTAAGTTTTAGTTAAGTCTTCAAGTGTTTAAACATCTCATTCGACATCTCGTACCTGATCACAGAATTTCAGCTTGCATGAGGTTTAAAGGTAAGTACCCTCCCCTGAAGTTAGTTGGTTCATCCTGTCCTACAAAAGTAACCAGGTTCTAAGGGATCTCAATATCACTGATCCTTCCCAAGGGTTGTTGTTCAGTAGGCAACTTACTTGCCAACCAAAACCCTCCAAGTTTAGAATCTCAATGAGTGTAGTATCGAGTATCAACCAACTTCAGTCTTCACCAAAGCCGGTTATCTCACTACTTTCTAAAGGCCAAGATGGGATAACTAAGGTTCTAAAAGTCAGTTAGGTTATTGACAACATATGGCAGCCTCATATTATCCTCAACTTACTTAAGGAACATAAGTACCCACCAAGAAGTCACACTAACTATGGCCACCAGATCAACCATATCGGTATACGCCGTACAGTTTCCTTGGTCTATTGCCATTTACCTAGGGTACACTAGATCCGGGTTAGGATATTTCATACATAAGATCCCCAACAAGTAAAGTAAAGAAAACAAAGCAAACAAATTTAAAGTGATCTAATTGCTAAGGGTACCCATCTTTTATCAATTTCCCCAGCAGAGTCGCCAGTTCTGTAACACGGTGGGAGAACTGACTTTTAGTCATGTTGCTGATAGCAAGAGTCGCCACCGAATTTTATTTTATCCAAAAGGAAAGGACATAAAAGAACAGGAAAGACCTTAAAAAGATTTTGAGTTCGGGGGGTAGGTTATACAAAGGGAAGGTGTTAGCACCCTTTATATCCATGGTTATCCATGGGCTCTTAGTTACTTAGCTCACTTTGAATTGTTTTGACAAGGTGTAGTGTGTGATTAAAAACTTTCTAAGTGCTTTATAATGATCCTCGTATGGATGTATATAAAGACTTGTTTTTGAAAATTTGTTTGAAAAATGTGGTGTGAAGAGCATTTTAAAAGGTGTGAGCAAGTAATTAAGAGGAACCTACCCTATATTAAGTCTTTACTATTCTTATGTTCTTTCAATGGTAAGACTATCCCTATTATTAAGGAATAGGTAGTCATTACCTTGGATGTATAAGGGACATGTGTAGGAACATCTGAATATAGGCAATTGTAAGGTGTCTTTAGCAATTCGTAGGGACTTATCATCTTTTATTCGAAGGGACAAGATCATTTATCGTAGGCAACCTCGAAGGGACTTGATCTTATAAAATGAAGGGACTTGATGATATTTGTGAAGGGACTTTGCTTAAGACACCTTACTTGACCTTTTGAAATAGGCAACTGAGAGGTAACCCTAAGAAGTGCAAGATGGCGATCAAAGATCGACTTACGTGTGTGTGTGTTTGTATTCAAATATTTATCTTATTTAAGTTAATTATTCTAAGTTAATTTTAATTACAAGTATGTTATTCACACCCTAGAATTACTAACCACACAGTGAACACATTCATAATAAGAATAAAGCAAAAGTATAAACCTAAACTATTACAAAGCTTCAGGACAAATACAATATAATAGAGAGATAATAATAGAAATAATAAATATAATAAGCAATAATTTAAATGTTAGTAGTAATAAAAAATAAGAATAAAGATTAGAGAAAATCAAAATATAAGCAATAAAAAATTAGCAAGACAAATTAATATTAGAAAAGATTTTTAGATTTAAAAATAAGTTTCAATAGTAATAAACAAATAATACATTATTCACATATTTAAAAAATGATTAATGATTAATTATAGTTTATAAAAAATTAGGTCAAATATTAAAGTTAAGAAAAAATTAGGGTTAGGGTTATGAAAATTAGGGTTTTTTTATTATTAATTTAAATCTAATTGATTTATTTACAAAAATATATACAATAAATAATAAAATATAAATATATTATAAAATAATTATAAACAATTTGATTTTAAGAAAATAAATTATGAATTTTAAAATATAAGTTTTTATATAAGAAAATATTATAAACATTTGTTTAGAAATTTATTTTTAAGAAATTAAATGATTTAAGTAAATATAAATAAATAAAAACACAAAAAAAATTGAGAAAAAGAACATACCTGGGGCTGGGATTCGAACCCAGGCCCTAGGCTTTTACTCTCCCAGTCCAGCAATCACTACCACCAGGCCAAGCGTGTCTTAGTGTTTACAATTTGAGTTGCAATCCTTTTATTATAAGCCTGTATAAATCAAATAAAATGCAAAAAAACAAAATGGCCTGGGGGGAATCGAACCCAGGACCATAACATTCACACACAATCACACAAACCAGCTGAGCCACATGGGGCGCGTTCAACATACAGTCAGTAATAAAACATTATATATTAAAACAAGTTTTTTGAATTTGAATTTTGGCGCCACTCAGACTTCATCTTATTCCTTGGAATTTCGCAGGATTTCCTGCGAATTTTGTTGGGAACTTTCCTGCGATTTTTCCTGCGTACGAAAACCTACAAAATTCGTAACATTTTATATACATACGATTTTGCCAAATTGATCATGCCAACATGATCAATACAGTTCATTTAACTTATTTATGTTATTAGAATGTATTTATATTAGCCGAATCAAGAAACCCTAATTCAAAGCTTGTAACCCTAACATGGCATTCTAAGATTTAGTCACGGTTTCTTCAATATTTTTGCCCAGAAATCATCTAAACATGATAACAAACAAAGTTAGAAGTACAAAAACAATTGATAATGGATAAATTAATGGAATCGAAAATCAAAACAAGAGGAAGAACACGCGTTCGGTTTCTATTATACATGAGGTTATGGATGCTTATGATGGTGCAAATAGTATCAAGAGAGTCCAAGGATCATGTTTATGTCCTTAGAATACCTTCAATTGGCCTGTAAATATGAAACCAAAAATTGAAATTTTAGGGAAAATTTTGAATGTGAAAAGTGTTCTTAGAGGCTGCTAAATCGTGTTCTCTTCCTCTTGATCACTTGTATACATATAATGTAAGTAAATTAGGTCAGAAAGTTATGGGTTTATGGGATTTTTTGAATGACTTGATCATGAAGAAATCAACTTACTATTTTGGTCAAAAAATCACACAAATCCTTTCCCCTTTGGTTGAGCACGAATTTGAATCTCTTAATCAGTTTTAAATCATGTTTATGAGTTTCTAGAATGAGAATCATATCAAATATTGAGCTTTTCATATTTTATTTTGATTTAAAATGATTTTTAATGTATAAAATCAAAATAAATAAAAATAAAATTAATAAAAATCTGAATAAATGATATTTGATTCTGCATGATGTCATGGTAGAGATTGGGTCATAAAAATGCAAGCCCGTGTGGAAAGAATTGGTTCTAAGACCCCATTTGCTCAATAAACCTCTCAAAAATTTCCCAACTTTGCAAAGACACAAATCCCTCAATTTTAAGGCTATGAAGGTTTTCTTGGACATTTTGGAAATCTTAAAGAGTCCTCTAACAAACCTCTTTGGTCTCATGTCCATATCTTTTACCATTTTCAAGTTATGCCCTTTGGAAGATGTTGACTTTTTGTTGACTTTTAAAATGACCTATAATGTCTTATCTCATACCTTCCAAATGAAGCATTTTTAGGCTTGGCTTGTGAGACACAAAGTTGTAGAGAATTATATTTCCTTCAAAATGAGATTTGGATGGAAAATATTTGATGAAGCATGTGAAAGTTATGGCTGGTCAAAGTTCAGTTGACTTTTCCTGTGAAAACCCTAATTTAGAAACTCCTGATTCTTGATGATCTGAAATCTCTTTGATGAATCATGATCAAACCTTGATCAAATGATGAATTTTACTTCATAAAATTGATGTTGGCAAAAAATTATGAAGTTTGACTTTGGTTTGACCACAGTTGACCTCAGTTTGACTTTTTAACCACTTTGACTGATTTTTGCATATATGATCATCTGACTGAGCAAACTTTTTGGGAGAGACTTGAAACTTGACATAGGAATTTTTGAAGACATGTGGGATGTTATGAAGCTCACTTGAGGCCTTGGAAGTCCATTTAGCCCAATGAAATTCAAAACCCTAGTTTAGGGTGCATTGCTTAGGAGGGGGATTTGTCTGAGGGAACTTCCAAACTTTCTAACTAATTATGAACCTTGTGAACTTTGTGAACCTCTTGGGACACCTTGTGAACCTCTTGGGACACCTTGGAACACATTGTCTTGAATAGGGGATGGCAAATTTTGGGGTGCAACAACAACGAAGAAGATGAAGATGCTTGGCGCGCAGCTGGAATTTGAATTCTTGACTTAATATTTTATGAAATTGTTTTAATATAATATCAGTTAATGTTGCTTGGCCCAGTGGTAATGGTTTGCACGTATTGTTGGTGGTAACCTTGGTTCGATCCTTGGTGACAACATTCTTTTTGTTGAATTTTCCCTTTATTCATGTGACTTAATATATTATGAATTATTCTTGTTGTTTTAGCATATGCGCCCCATGTGGCTTAGTGGTTAGAGTGTTTGGTTGTTGGCTGATGGGCAAGGGTTCGAATCCAGGTTCCCACATTTTTTTCATAATTGATTTGTTTTTTGCAGGTTCAATATAAAATAATTGATGCTCATTATATGTTCACCAGCGCATGCTGGCTCAGCTGGTTTTGAGAGTTGTGGTTGAGGTAAGGGACCTGGGTTCAAATCCCAGGTCCTATCTTTTTAGTACTTTGTTGCATTTTCTTTATTTTTAACTATTTTCTTAATTTTGATTTAATTTAATATAATTGAAATAATTTCTAAATAAATATCAATAATATTTTCTTATAGAAACTTTATATTTTCAAAAATCATAATTTATTTTCTTAAATTTAAATTGTTTGTATTTATTTTATAATATCTCTTTATATCTATAATTATTATGTATTTTTTTGTAAATAGATTAATGATATATTTTAATTATAAATAAAACCCTAATTTTCTTAATTTAAATACTAACCCTATTTTTGTCAACCCTAATTTTTTATCTTATCCCTAAATATTAAACTTAATTTTTCTAAACCCTAATTATATTATTAATCCTTATTTTTTAACATGTAAATAATTTGTTTATTATTATTAAACTTGTTTTTTTTAATCAATTTCTAAAACTTTTCTAAATGTCGATTTCTCTTGCTAAATTCTTATTTCTTTTGTTTATTTATTTTTCTAACCCTTCTTATTTTTATTATGATTAATATTTAATTATTGCTTATTTATTACTATTATTATGTTTATTATTTTTATTTTTATTATTATGTAACTGCCAAAGCCTTGTAATATTTATAGGTTTATTTTCTCGTATTTATTTTTGTTGTAAATATATTTACTATATGGTTAGTAATTCTAGGGTGTGATAAGCTATTTGTAATTAAAATTAACTTAGAAATTAATTTTAAAAGATAAATATTTGAATATGAACACTCACACACGTAAGTCGATCTTTGATCGCCATCTTGCACTTCCTAGGGTTGCCTCTCAGTTGCCTTATACAAAAGGTCAAGTAGGGTGTCTTAAGCAAGTCCCTTCATAAATATCATCAAGTCCCAATAGTTTTAAAAGATCAAGTCCCTTCGAGGTTGCCTATGATAAATGATCTTGTCCCTTCGAATAAAAGATGATAAGTCCCTACGAATTGCTAAAGACACCCTACAGTTGCATATGTCCAGATGACCCTACACATGTCCCTTAAAACATCCAAGGTAATGACTACCTATTCCTTAATAATAGGGATAGTCTTACCATTGAAAGAACATGAGAACAGGAAAAACTTAATCTAGGGTAGGTTTCTTAAGTTGCTTGCTCACTTTTCAAAAACACTCTTTACACCCCATTTTTCAAATAATTTTCAAAAACAAGGCTTTGTATACATCCATACGAGGATCATTACAAAGTACTTAGAAAGTTTCTAATCACCCTCTACACTCTTGCAAACAAACCAAAGTGAGCTAAGTAACTAAGAGCCCATGGATAACCATGGATATAAAGGGTGCTAACACCTTCCCTTTGTATAACCTACCCCCCGAACTCAAGTCTTTTAAAATAGGTCTTTCCTATTCTTTTATGTCCTTTCCTTATGGATAAAATAAAAGTCGGTGGCGACTCTTGCTATCCGCAACATTTATAGAAAGTCAGTTCTCCCACCGTGTTACACTTCCCGCTAAGGTTTGAAATGAATCTTCTTAGAAAATTGATTTTTCCCAGCAGTGATTGCAATCCTTTCTTTGTTGATGGCGCTTTCGCCTCCATTATTGTTTAGCTTTGTTGGCATTTATTTTGATTCCCTTTTTGTGGACCACAAAACCTAGGAAATCCCCATCCTGCACACCAAACACACATTTAAGGGGATTCATTTTTAAACCAAATTTTCTCATTCTTTCAAAGGATTGTCGAAGATGGTCTAAATGATATTTTCCTGAAACAGGCTTTATTACAATGTCATCAATATATACTTGCATGAATGTTTCAATGAAATCATGAAAAATAGAATTCATGGCCCTTTGGTATGTAGCCTCAGCATTTTTCAAACCAAAGGGCATAACTACCCATTCGTAGGTCCCTATTGCTCCAGGACAACGAAAGGCTGATTTGGCAACATCTTCTTCTGTAATGAAGATTTGATTGTAGCCAGAGTATCCATCTAGCATGCTCAGGTACTTGTGGCCTGCTACAGACTCTACTAGCATTTCTGCCACTGGCATAGGATATTCATCCTTAGGGGTGGCTGAATTTAAGTCTCGAAAATCAATGCACACCCTTAATGTGCCATTTTTCTTTATTACAGGTACAATATTTGCAATCCATTCGACATACCTGGTTGGGCGAATGAATTTGCATCTGAGAAGTCTTTCGACCTCTTCTTTTATTTTCGACAGGACTTCTGGTGTGAAACTCCTTGGAGTCTGCTTTACAAGCTTCTTTCCTTCTTTGATAGGAAGCTTCAGTCCGACCAAGCTTCTATCGAGGCCAGGCATTTCGCCATAGTCCCATGCGAAGTAATCTTTAAACTCTTTCAGCAACTGGACTAATTCAACTCTGAACTGGGGGTCCATGTTAGAACTTATGTAGGTTGGTCTTTTTTCTGCTCCCAGTCCTAGATTGATTTCCTCCAAAGGGTCCTGTGCCACCATCTTCAAGCTAGTTGATGTTGGGCCTTTTTCGAACCCCAAAGGTTCGTCATCATAAATGGCATCAAGCTTTTGATCCTGCCATTTATCTATTATGTTGTCTTTATCTTCTCCATCAATTCCCTGAGGAGGGCATGGTGGGCCTAAATCTTCTTCATTGGTTTCAACAGTCATATATTTTATTTCGGCTTTTAGAGCCGCTTTTAGTTTATTTTCGGCCATATAGGATGTCACTTTATTCAATGCTGATGTTTCACCCATCATCATCGTTGAACTCGCTACCCCAGCCAGCTGGCTCTATGTTAGAGGTTCCCTATACATGACTTGGTTCACCAATCACTTCTCGGTCCCATTGAAACCCATGTGTTGGGTGTAGGTACATGGAGCAATATGCATTGTCTGATGCCTTCAGATCAAACTCAACTGGATTGCAACGAGCTATGTGAGCCAAGTTTCTGTCGAAGCTTCGACTTTTTACGTTGTTCACTTCAGTCATGAAGTAGCTTTGGTCTGCTTCGATGTTTTCGACGATGCCATCTGGGCGCCAGATGACTATGCACTGATGCATGGACGAAGGTACAACTCCCACTCCATGGATCCACTCTCTTCCCAACAACAAATTGTAGTTGGCCCTGGAAGCTATGACTATAAACATTGTTGGCTTGGAGATAGTGCCAACTGTCAAATCCACTTGAATAACGCCCATAGTTGATCCTAGTTTCCCTTCATAGTTCGATAGAACCATGTTGTGTGGTTTCGCATCAGAGTCATCTTTTCCAATCTTTTTTAGCATGTAATGGGGCATTAAGTTCACTGCAGCTCCCCCATCCACTAGTATTTTGTTGACGCCTGTATTTTTGACCTTTCATTTTATGAATAAAGGTTTCAAATACCCTCTCATTGATTTGTTTGGCCTCTCAAAAAAGGCATTTTGTTCTTCGACACAGCCATTGTTCATGATGTAATAACACACAGGCCTATGTCCCACAGTACTATCTATCATATTTTCTTCTTCGTCTTTGATTTCCATTATTCTGTCATAGTCTCTAGGAAGCACTAAAACCACATTGCATATTACGTCGAATGACCCTTCTTCGTCAGACTCAAAATTATCAGTTGCTTCGTCACCTTCTGATATTGTGTTGGTGGGCTTTGACAACTGCAACATGTTGCTGGTGTTGTTCCTTTTGAGAGTTTTGTCCTTCTCTGCCTGAGTGTTTCTGCTGGACTCTGCCTTATCTTCGCCATCATTTTTCTTCTTAATGTTTAGTCCTTCTGCTGCGTCTCTCTCAGCCCTTTTCTGCCTCTGGAACCTCCTCCATCGAGACTTCGACATGGGGCTTTTTCGTTTATAGTTCTCTGAGGGGTATGACCTTGACTTCTGAAGAACCTCTCTGGACCTCAAAATTCTTCCATCTTCTTGTTCCTTGGGCATCTCTAATGGGTTGCACCCATCTATCATCAGGTACCTTGCCATGTGGTTTGTAAGTGTTGTGGTATCTGCCCCCAGTGTTCTGAAAGTGGTACTATCCCTTTCTTGGATCACACCTAAATGTTTTGACTGCTGGCCTTGGCCCCCAATTTCTTTTTGTTTTAGTTTTCTCCATAGCCTCCAAGTTTGTTGTTAATTTTCTGTCGAAGACGGCGCTGCATCTTGGACATAGCATTACTTCAGTCTTTTTCTTTTGACACCTTTGGATAAATTCTGCCAAGTTCTCATCCTCTTTTGGGTAGGCTGTCCTTTGGTATTCCTCTTGCCGGCGTTCCTTTTCAGTCTTCTCATTATTCTTTTTAGAGGCTTCTACCATATTTATATCTATCTTCTTTCCTCCAAAAATGTTCAGCTTATCCATCTTTTCAATGAGGACTTCTTCGACAATTTCCAACCTGACTTCTGCAATGCTCCCGTTTGCAGTTTCGACAATATTGGTGAGGTCTTTGGTATCCTCTTCTTCTGTTTGGTTAGGAGCAACATCCTCAACAGTTTTGTCTTTGTTGTTGAGGCCTTCAGGAGCCATTTTCTTAATGCTTAAGGGAACGTCAGATTTTTCCTCAGTGTTCTAAAAAATGTCCCCCAACCTGTTGGCTGGATTTTGTTGATGTCAATCTGGGCCCTGGCAGGAGCGGTGTTTTTCACCAGATAGTCAAACTTTCCGCTAGGATCTCCCAAAGTGTCCCATATTATTCCTTCTTCAAACAAGTTGTCGTTTCTTTTGTTGAAGCCTTCAGTAGCTTCTCTCTTCATACCCTCAGAGCTTTCAGTAACGCTGGTTTTGTCTTGATGGTCAAAACCTTGAGTGGCCTCAATTTTGTTCTAATTGTTGAAATCTTCAGTAATCTCAACATTTGTGGCATTGCTGAGACCCTCAGTAGTCCCAACCTATTTTAGAACATCGAAATCCTCAGTGGTCTTAACAACATTCTTTTCCTCAAGGTCACCAGTAACCTTGATCAATACAGGCATGGTTAGTTCGTCTTCGGATACTTCTTCCACGTTGGTATGGATCGGGAGATCTTCATTAATCCCCACCATGTTAACGTAGGTTTCTAAACCTTCAGTGGCTTCAATCATCTCGAAGCTATCTGTCGCTCCTGGGATTTCCATCCTGGTACAACGCGAAAGTGGCGCGGAAAAAAGAATAGAGTCGCCAGCCAGGCATTTTTATCCCGAAAGAATGGGAATGGTAATGCTGCACAAACCAGAAGAAAGAAGAGGAAGGACACAGGTCCTACGAACCAAAGAGACTGAGTTCGGGAGTCGGTTACGACCTAGGAAGGTATTAGCACCCAGATCGTCCGCCGTACCCGACGGGATCCACGCTTGCAAAAGAAACTGTTTCAAAGGGTGAGGGGATGAAAACTGCATCAAAAGAAAAGAAATGAAATGGAAAAGAAACTGAGAAAAGAATTGAATAAGAAAGCAAAGAGAAAAAATGTAGGGAAAATAAAGATTGTGCTCGAACGGGCCCTACCCCGCTGTCTACGTACCTCATCAGGATAATGAGGATCAGAGACGCCGTAGTTCCCCTAACTAGGGGTACTAAAAGGAAATTGCTTGTGAATTAAAGGCTTGAACTGCCTATGTCAATGCTCAGGTGTTGCAGGCTCGGACGACGAGTGCGTTACCGTCTTGCAAAGTGACAAGTAGGAGCAAGTTCGCATACGGAGCGAATGAGGTGAGAAAAGAATTCCCGAAGGAAAGACGCTTATTGTTTGTTTGGTGTTTTTTAGAAGCTTTTATGAGTGAAAGTTTGCATAGGTGAGTGTACCTAAGTCTTACTCAATGGGATGTGTACGTCTCACATCATCCCGAAATGGAATGCGCAAGAGGCACACCTATCTATGGAGGAAATCCCCAAAGCTAGTCCCACAGGTGAAGGCTTAAGCACACTGGCCTATTACCATTATTAAGTATTTTTGTGGTTTTTGGTTAAGAAATGTCTTTTAATTTTTCTTTGTGAGGTACTCATGCTAAGACCTATCTACCACGAGTGATGACTCACACCTCGTCCTGAAATGGAACGCGTGCAAGCATCTCATAGCAAAGTATCATGTCACATGAAAGCACTCAACCTTTATTAAGTGAATTAAAATTAAGTTTGAATATGAGAAGAGAAAGAGAACCAAAGGAGCAAAAGGAAAAACTAGGGGGAAGTTTCTATCCTAAGTTAGCATGCATGGAGTTCCTAGGGTTTGTGAGGTCTTTCTAACCTAAAAATGATCTCAAGAGAAGAAGAAGAAGATAAAAGGAGAGATGAGAAAGGCCTAAGCCCAACAAGAATATGTTAGTCCATATAAACAAAATGAGAAGAGATGAGAAATGGAGATGTGGAACTCAATTCCCACATCTCAAACTTACCATAGCCCCTGCAAGGTTAGTGTAACAACATAAAACCAAGGCATGAACCAACAAGTCAGAAGCTACACAAGCATATAGGCATGGCAAAGAGTTCACAAGATGATAAGCAAAGCAACACAAGATCATATTGAGATGATTGGAAGTGAAACAAGTGCAAAGAAGGCATGCATAACACTTAAAGAAATAAAGCACATAAAAGAGACCCAACACCAAGACTCAAGGAAACTCAAACCCTATCCTAAGACCAGGAACAACCCTAGACCTCTAAAGGACCCCAAAAGATGAGGAGAAGTTGGCACAAGTGCCCTTCTAAACTTAAAAGAGACTATAAGACTCAAAGTATGCAAAACAAGGCAAGGTGAGGAAGAAAATACCCAAGAAAAAGATCCAAGCACCTAAAAAATCTACCCTACCAGAAAAGTACTCTCCAAACACAAAGAAATGATAATCCAAAAGGGTTTGCAAAAATACATCACCAAACTAGGTCAATGAAGCTCAAGGATGCAAGGTATCACCATTTAGGGTTTTGAAAATTAAGGCACAAGTAACTCAAGCAAAGTACAGCAAGGAAATTTGTGAAAAATCCAAGATAAATCATGAAGATAGTAGAGTGTCTTAGGATTTGAATGCAAAAGGAATGGGGTTCATAGCTTAAAGGATGAGAAAAATAGAAATTGTATAAGGCAGATTGGTCTATGAGAGTCCACAAGAAAGCAATGCTCAATGTTGAATTTATTTGGCCACGTGGGATGAAAATAAAAATCTGTAAAAATTATGATAAAAAACTAGATGAATCAAGGAGTGCATATGAATTTTTTTGGATTTTTTAGAGTTAAGGAAGTATTTAAAATGGATCAAAAGCAAATGGAATAAAATTGGTAAAGAAAAAGAATAAAAATAAAGCTAATGGGCCAAGGGGGTGCAAGAAGTAAACACGTTAGTTCAAAAAAATAGCATGGGCCTTGCATGGGGGGTGTGGATAGCGCTGGGGGGCTGAACCTTCTTCTTCATGAAGAAACCCTAAACTCTAACCACCATTAATGAACCAAACCCTAACCCTAACTTCATGAAATCTCAAACCAAGCCACGGCCGGCCATGAAACTCTCCAGAATACATAATCTAACATCACTAAACACAAATACATGCTTGGATTGGATTAAAACTCAAAGAAACTCAAGATATGAATGAAAATAAAATTGTCCATGAAACTTTAAATCACCATAACTTTGTGAATACTCAACCATTTCACAAACTACAAAGAGCATTGTAACCACCACAACATGAGGATTCTAAAACACACAACCAAATACATTTCTATGAGATTCGAAATTTGAGCATACCTAAGGTGGTGTTCCAAATTTGAAGTCAAGAATGGTATAAAGTGATGGTAAATGATCTCCTTATCCCCTTAGATGCAAAATAAATGCATCTAAGGCTTTGCAAACTTGTAAATCCAGCAATGTGCTTCCTTGTGCTTCAAAGCTTCTCAAATGGCCACTTGAACAAACTTCACTATAAATCTAGATCCATGGGTGCTTAATGATCCTTGAGATGAGAGGAGTATGAATGTGGTCTTGGATTGAAGAAAGCTTGCCTAGATCAAAAGTTATGGCACAAAATGCAAATGTGCACAAGAAATGAGAAATGGATGATTCTTGAAGAATAATCCAAACAAATGGTATGGAAATGATCTATGAGTGATGAGGATTAAGAATCCAGCAAGAGTTTTGTGAATGGATTCTTGTAGCAAGAGTTTGTGGAGAATAAGCAATTTTGCATAAAAGATGAGAATGAGAGAATGAGTGTGTAATCTGGCTGCCTCTAACCCTAATTCTGATTGTTATAGAATATATATATGGCAATGCAAAAGGGTTAGAACAAATGCACGTGAGAGAGGGCTGATTTTTGTAAAAATGCAATTTTGGCCCAAGTGTGCCATAAGCATGCCAAGCTCATGATTTGCTGGCCTCTCTTGCATGTGCATTCACCATCCCACCAATGATTCCCAGCAAACAACTTCAGCCCTTGGATGCAAGCTATCACACAATGGTCATGCCTTATGCAAATTCAAGTGTAAAATGCAAGTTTTATGGAACTTTTTCATGTTCATGAATTTTTCCACTTTTCTTTGAGCCAAATGACCTAAATGGGATGAATTTTGGTTGTGTAAACTTACTTTGGCCATAGCATAGCAAACTATCCATTTTTGAGCCTTTGTGCAAATGGCTTGGCCTTGAAACTTGGAAATTTGCCCTAAAATACCTAAATTTTCGGGGGCCATATCTCTCAAACCATAAATCCCATGAAAATGTACTTGTAATTTTTAAAAATGGCAGCCCTTACTCTCCAACTTTCATGTTTGGGTTGGGTCCATTTGAAGATTTTTTGATCAAGTTAAGGCCTTGTGAAGTTTTAGGTCAAAATAGCCAAAAATATTAACTTTTCCATGACCAAGTTTGTGCACTTTTGCCAAAACCCCTCAAACCACCAAAATTATTGTACTTTAAGCTCACCCAACATCTTATAACATTGAATATAACTCATTTGGCCAAAAAAAATTGGGTTAGACCCCTTGGAATGGCACAGTTGACTTTTTCTAGGCCCAGTTGACTTTCTGCTTCATCTGCAAGTAACTGAGGCAATGACTGACTTCCACTTGGAATTTTTCCATGAAAATTGACATGTAGGAACCTCATATCATATAGAAAACATTGCCCAAAAGAGTTGTCCAAAATTATGAGGTTAAGGCTCTTGAAGCCAAAACCCTAATTTGGTTGCACTGCTTAGGAGCCTTGCATTGTCTTAAAACTTGTGATGATTAAGAAATCTTCTGAGCTTTTGCAAGTGAACTTGGCCTTGCCAAAGGAGTCTAGACTCATCATAGGCCTCCCACAAATCCATTGGAACCCTTGTCTTGGCTTATATGGCCTTCAACACCTCCCCAGATGGCCATATGCCTCATGCTAGGGCTTGATGCTTGTCATGCTTTATTTTCCTATGCTATAATGCTATATATATGATATGCTTATGATGCAAATGGTGTATTATGATGCTTAAAATGAAGAGGTCAAATTTGAGGTTCTACAGCTGCCCCTATTCAAGCAACTGTTGATCTGAAAAGGACGATTGCTTTCGCTTTCGACCGTTCAAGATAAACTGTGGTTGAATACCCAAGAAAACGGAAATTTGCGCTCTGATGCAGAAAACAAGAAATGGGAAATAAACCCAATCCAGCGATGTTACAAATGAGCTGAGAGATGAGCAGACGAGCTCCTTCCAATGAAACCAAAGGTTCTGATGAAACATGAAACGGACGAGTCTTCTTGTGACCTGTGACGCCAGGTGCAGAAAGCGGACGAGTCCTTAAGAATCTTCAAAGTAACCTGAGATAGACGAATCTCCTTCACTAATCCTTACGCAGATAAGCGGAATAATACGGACGAGTCTTCTTCGGATAACCCTTACGCAGGCTCCGGGAATGCATATAAGTCTGTGGGATAGACATGCAACTAGGATGGACGAATCCTCTTCACGAATCCTTACGCAGATAAGTGGAATAAGACGGACGAGTCTTCTTCAGATAACCCTTACGCAGGCTCCGGAAATGGTTTTGACGTTTTAATCCCACCGTCAGGATTTTCAACCTCTTCACGAATCCTTACGCAGATAAGTGGAATAAGACGGACGAGTCTTCTTCGGATAACCCTTACGCAGGTTCCGGTAATTGTTTTGACGCTTTGATCCCACCGTCAGGATTTTCAACCTCTTCAATGCGGACGAGCATTGGAATGATCATCAAAGAAACACAGACGAGTGTCATAAGTCGACGATACGAACGAGTACCGGACGATGATCCAAGAAACACAGACGAGTGCTTCTGATATTGATACGGACGAGTATCAGCTTATTCCAGACGATCTTCAAAAGAAAATACCAAACACGGACGAGTGTCAGGGCATGCAGACGGGCACTAGATAAGTAATAGACACGGGCGAGTGTCGAAGGATGCGGACGAGCAATCTTCAAAGGAGTAACAAACACGTACGAGTGCTAAGAGATGCGATCGAGCATCAAATAAAGATGCGAGTACGGACGAGTACCGGCGACTTTCTCGAGAATATGCCTCAAATAAAGAGGAATCGAAAATAAAATGCACGGACGAGTGCGGCAGGGATGCGGTCGAGCATCAAATAAAGATGCGAGTACGGACGAGTACTGGCAACTTCACTAGGGAAAAACTTCAAAGAACTAATAGGCACGGACGAGTGCCGAGATCTGCGGACGGTCATCAAATAAAGATGTTAGCACGGACGAGTGCTGAGGAATACCTCAAATAAAGAGGGATCTGCTGAGGAAAAGGCACGGACGAGTGCCGAAAGAGGATGAGCATCAAATAAAGATGCTAGCACGGACGAGTGCTAAGGAGTACCTCAAATAAAGAGGAATCTGCTGAGGAAAAGGCACGGACGAGTGCAGAAAGAGGACGAGCATCAAATAAAGATGCGAGCACAGGCGAGTGCTAGTAGACATAGACTCTACTGGGGAAAGTGCCCAGGCGAGTACCACAAGGTGCTAATTCTTCTGGAGACTACGGATGAGCAAACTGAATCATCAAATAAGTGTCTAAGAGTGCGAATAAACACTGAATAAGTATTAACACAGACAAAGGCTGATTGTGTTGGGGAAGTAGACAATTCCACTTTGGCTGGGGAATGAAGTCCTGGCTGTCGCTCCCGAAGATTTGCATCCCGGTACAAGCGCGAACGGTCGGCGAAAGGGACAATGAGAACACACAGCCGTGAACTCACTGGAGATGGATAGAGTCGCCAGCTAGGCATTTTTATCCCGGAGGAAAGGTAATGCTGCATAAACCTAGAAAGAGATGAATAAGACGGTCGCGAACCAGAGAGACTGAGAAAGGGGGTTGGTTACAACCTGGGAAGGTATTAGCACCCAGATTTTCCGCCGTACTCGACGGGATCCACGCTTAAAAGATTTGTGTTTTAAAGGGGTAGTGTCAGTGCAATTTGTGTATAAAATAGCTGGAAAAAGATGTACAGGTGTCAGTGTAAAAGAAGTGCAAAGTGTAATATGTACAGTGTCAGTGTAAGGGCAAGAGAATGAATTGCTCAAGATCATGAGGCTTAAAGAGTGATGCTGGAAAGAGGGGGAATATACAGAGACTTTTGTTCGATAACCGTTAAGTTATGCCTACGTATCCTCTCGTGCAATGAGGAAGTCAGAACACCGTAGTTCGACCCAAAGAGACTGAAAGATGAATTGACTTGTGAACTGCTTGTTTGCCTATGCTCAAGTGTATGACCTGTCTGGCTCAGGTGCAAACTGTCTTGCATTAGACGGAAGAAGCAAGTTCTCGCTTGTGAGTGAGGATGATGAGAAAAGAATCCCGAAGGAGACGATTATTGTTTGTTTTTTGTGTTTTCAGTCTTTTATTGCTTTTGAAAGTTTGTCATAAGTTAATGAGCTTGAGCCTAAACCAATGGGTTAGTAAACTCATCACATCATCCCTCTGATTAGGGGTAATGAGAATACCTTAAGTGTGAAGTCAGCTTCTCACACTTAATCACCTTTGATGTAAGGTTAAGATCATTAACCTACTTGTGATTATTTAGATGTTTTTGGTGTTTTTTGTTTAGTGTTAAGTAATGAGGTTAAGCCATAATCAGGGATTAAACAGACTCATTACACCATCCTAATAGAAGGATAATAGATGAGAGTGTTTAAGCTGAGGAAAGCTCCTCAACTTAATCCATGATTAGGGGTTAAACTCATGACAAAACAAGCCTTTATTAGATGGATTTTATTCAATGGTATGATGATGAAGTGTTTTTTAGGGTTTGTAAGACAACTTGAGGGGGACTTGTCCATTAACACTAGGGTTAGTCCTTCTTAACCAGTTAAGGAAGAATTAGAACCCTAATGCAAGGCCCAAGTTACAAGTGTGGTGTCTTGATGTTTATTAGATGGATTGATTAAAGGGGTTAAACACATTAAGGGTTTAACACTTAGGATTAAAGTTATACACTCCATCCTAAGAGAAGGATGCAGGCATAAGCTTAATCACAAAGCCTTAAAGCCTTTAGGGTTTAGTCCCTGATTATGAGATGAGAAAAGAAGACTCAAAAGAGACTCAAAGGTGAAACTAAGAGGGGAGACTAATCAAAACCCTAATCATTGTCATGCTTGGTTGCTCCTAAGGTTTGTGAGGTTTTCAAGGGAAGTCTTCAATGGAACCACCAGGAAGCAGATGAAAGGATCAAGAGAAGCAAAGCAACTTGCTTCATTCAAGAAGTCAAGTCACTTGAAGAAAGAAAGTAAGAAGAAGAGGAATGAGCAAGCTCAATCTCAAACACATATAAAAATGCAGCATGGATGCAAGAGGAATGAAAAGAAAAGTTATGAGAAGTGAAGGCAAATTCACTTCTCAAAGTCACTTACCACCTGAAATGTTAGAAAAGAAATGCAATGCAATGCAAAAATGGGATGAGATGACATGATGAGAAACAAAACCAGAAGCATTTACATGATGCTAATGATGCTATGAGATGCTATAAACATGAGGCAGCACATGGAAATGATCATACAAGTTCATGAATGCAAATGAAGCAAGTTGAGAAGCATGGACATACATGAAAAGTTATGAGATGCATATGGCATAAAACATGGCAAATACATGATGCAATGATCAAACATGCTTTCAATATGTATTATGATGTCAAATGAATCAAATGGATGCTTGAAATGTCATGGCAAGTCATGTTATGCAAGAGAATGCAAGATGTATGCAAATGGAAGCTCAAATTAGGGTTTATGAACCATACATCAAACAAAAGTCAAAATCAGAAGCAAACCCTAAGATAAAAATTGAAAATGCCACTCAAAGGACCCCTAATCCTATACTAACCCAATGCCCAAAGGAGAAGTCTCAACTCCTAACCAAGCTCAAGATATGATTTTTACAAGATTTTTAGGGTTTTAGGATTCCTAAACAAGAAAATTATCAAACAAATGGAAAATGAAAGATCAAATCATGGCCATTTAATCTCACAAACTACATGCTAAACACAATGCAATGCAAAAAGAATCAATGTCCAACTCTTCATGGATAGGCAGAAATGATTTTTTGAACTTTGGATCAAATTAATGCATAAAAATGATTTTAAATCAATGAAAAATTCTCAAAATGCATCAAGATCAGAAAATAAATTTGGTTTGAAGGTTGGACAATGTTTCTAAATGTCTTAGAACATTTCATGAATTTTTTGGTGATTTTTAAATACCTAAAAGTATTTTTAATAAATTAATTCTCATTAATCAATTAAAAATAAACTTTTAAATATTTTAAAATACTTTTTAAATGCTAAAAATGAAAATAAAAATATTTTTGTGTTTTAAAAATTAATGAAACTCTTGGGAAAAAGTTTCATAATTTTTAAAACAATTTTGCTATTTTAAATAAATTATGCAAATTAAAAGAAAAGAAATGAAATAAAAATTAAAATGAACTGAAGTCAACTGAGTGGAGGGCCAGGATTCATTCTGGGGAAGGCTGTGTTGACTGCGCACGCAGATCAAGGGCTGGAATTCAAACTTCTTAATTCTGATTTAATTAAATAAATAATGGTGATTAGGGTTTAATGACCACATCTGGACCATTCACACGCGCGGCAAGTCAACGAAGTCCACTGATCCAACGTGCCAGATTCAAACGCCCATTAATTACAGGATTAAGCCCTAATGATTTTCAGGTGGCCGGAGAAGACCTCCGGTCGTCTTCTCCGGTGGGAACCCCACCTGAAAATCTCCAAAACTCTCAAAACCTAACTAAAATGAAATCTAAAAACATGGAAATGATCCCCACAACTTACTGAATCAAAACCCCAAGCCAAAGCTCATTTATATTTCATTAATCTCATGAATCGAAACAAAGAAGATTTTAGGGCAAAACTTTCAGAAACAAATTAAACTCTCATCTCTCCACCATTTTCAAAACTAAAGATATCAGAGCAATCAGTGAAGCATGGAGAACAACTTTAGAACTTAAAAATCCATTTCTGGAAAAAAAGTTCTTGAGCTACCTGAGTTTCGAAGCTTTCACTCCAGCAACTTCCTGACCTCTCCCTTTGATGCAATCCACTTTATTTGGTCCCCTGATGATCCTTGAATGCTTAGGAGGAGTTTATGTTGGCTGGTTAAGGAGTTTGAACAGCTTCTGCTCAAGCTCAGTTGAAAATGGTGATGGTGATTCAGGCTGTTTCAGGCCAATTTAAGTGGTTCTTTGTGATCAGGGTGATGTTTTGAGAAGGTTTGTGGAGTTTGTTCAAGTGTTTGTGGCCTGTGGAATGAGTTTCGAAAGCTTTGGCTTTGAGAGTGAAAAATGGAAGAATGATGTTCTTGCTTGATTCAGGCCTAAGTCTTGTTGGTTTTGGCTCAGTGAAGCAAAGTGAGTTGATCTATGAAAATGGTTTTTGTGTTTTTGTGTTGTGTAGAGAGATTCGAAGGCTTTTGCTTGAGGGGGTGATTTTGTGAATGTGATGCTATGTTCTGTTTCAGCCTTTCTTGTTATGTGTTATGGCCAGCATTTGCTTTGCATAAAGAACTCCCATTGGTCAGGTGATGTGACATGGCCTGTTGTGATTGGGATGTCCACTTTTGCAAAAAGTCCACTTTGTTATAAGAGAGGCATGGGCTTGGTTCTAGGCTAGTACAAGCATGGGGGCTGGCGCAGCATGGTGTGTGAGTGAAGCTAGAAAGGTTCAATAGCCAATGCAGCAAGTTGGTGAGAGTGTGATGATGGTTTTGCAAGTTGATCACTTTTGAAACTTCATGAAAATCTCTTACTTTGCCAACCATGAACATGTGATCTTTTGGTTCAAATCTGATTTTTAGGTCACATGGAATGTTTGTGCATTGGTTTGATGTGAACTAGAAGTCACAAATGCCTTGGTACAAAGTTCTTGCAAGTTTCTCATTTGGTGCACATCTTGAAAATTAATGATTTTTGCCAACTTTGCCACACCATAACTTTTGATCCAAGAAGAATTAGATCATGTTCTTGTACTTTTTGAAAAGGGAAAAATGTATTATACAACTTTCATGACCAAAGTTTTTCCATTTGAAACATTTTTGGATCAAAAAAGCAAGGCTTGAAAAATGGCATAAAATGACATATTCTTGAAAAGTCAACCATGCCCTAAAAAGTCAACTTTGCAAAAACTTCAAATTCTTGAATTTTGTGAACTTCAAACTTCTTCCATGATCAAATAAAGATCAAATACACTCAAAATGATGAAGATCACCCCTTGGTTGGGTCATTGGGGGCCTCAGATGCCCTGATTTTGCACTGACTTGTCTGAAAAGTCAACCTTTGATCAGATGACTTCCCCATGGAATTTCTTCATGAAAATTGATATGCATACTCCCTATACCATATAGAGACCAATAGAAACAAGAATGACCAAAAAATTTGGAGTTATGGCCTCTGAAACCAAAACCCTAATTTTAGGTCATCTGTGCAGTCAAACCTGGCTCTGCTTCCATACCAAATCCAGTTCTTGTGATTCTTTGGCATTCTTGACTTTGAGAGGATATAATATGATGCTTGAACACATATAGACCCCTTTGAAGTGATTGATGACCCTTGGAGTGGCTCAATAAGCTTTTGGATTGCTCAGATCACAAACCCTAGATGCAGATGACTTAGAATCTATGCAGTGAATCAAAAATGGGATATGAGATGTTATGATTGTGTTTATGCATATGAAATGATCACAATCCATGGTGTGAATGGGTGAGGGCAAATTTGGGGTGTTTACAGCTGCCCCTATTCAAACATGAGTTAGCTGTGCAGGTTGTAAGCGACGGCTTAGCAGGCAAACAAGATAACTTGTGGTTGAATACCGAAGACAGTCCAAAATTTGCACTCACAGAATGAAGAAGAAAAGGGATATAGATTGCAGAAGAAAGTAAAGTATATCGTAAAGTGTGGGCGACGAAGGACGACCGTCGAGCAGAGGACGACTGCTGGGTAAATAGCAATGACGGGGACGACCGACATGCTGGGAAAAGTGCGAAAAGTAAAGCGATGACGGGGGCGGCCGACATGCTGGGGATAAAAGGTAAAACCAAGACGGGGACGGCCGACTAGCTGGGAAAAGTAAGAAATTATGATGGGGACGGCCATCACGATAAAGCTGTAAAATTCTCTGGGGATTAATGAAACATGACGGGGACGACCATCAAGTTCACAAAGCAAGGTAACCGACGATGGGGACGGCCATCGGGCTAAAAGAAAAGGAAAAGGGACCACGACGGGGACGGCCATCGGGTTAAAGAATAAATGAAATAAATAGATGATGGGGTACGGCCATCAAAGGTGAAGGACGATCACCTAGCAGGGGACGGCTGCTCTGTTGGGGAATAAAGGAATTATGATGGGGACGGCCATCAAAGGTGGAGGACGACCACCTGGCAGGGTACGGCTGCCGAAAATATCAACGATGGGGACGGCCATCGGATGAGCATGATGGAGGACGACCATCAAGAGGTGGAGGACGACCACCTAGCAGGGGACGGCTGCTCTCAGGGTTTATCATGACATAGGACGAATGCCAGATAACCAAAATCAACAATGGGGACGGCCATTGGATAAAATGATGAAGGACGATCATCAACGGGTGGAGGACGACCACCTAGCAGGGGACGGCTGCTAAAATCAACGATGGGGACGGCCATCGGATAAAATGATGAAGGACGATCATCAACGGGTGGAGGACGACCACCTAGCAGGGGACGGCTGCTAAAATCAACGATGGGGACGGCCATCGGATGAGCATGATGGAGGACGACCATCAAGAGGTGGAGGACGACCACCTAGCAGGGTACGGCTGCTCTCAGGTTTTATCATAACACAGGACGAGTGTTAGATAAAAAGAAATTTGTTAGTTGGTGATGTACTGGGGAATAGTAAACACGGACGAGTATTTACATCCAAGAAATAAAGGTATAAGTATTTGGTATTGTGTATAGATTAAAGATGCGGACGAGCATCCTTAAGACTACGACACGGACGAGTATCGGATAGAACCAAATACTGACGCGTGTTCAAAGATGATGATACGGACGAGTATCAACTGGTTAACAGAGAACACGGACGAGTGTTGAATCTGAAGGGACTTTTCTGGGGAATAGTAGACACAGACGAGTGTCTATATCCGAGAAGACAGGAGTGTTTGACACGGTGTATGGATTAAAGATGCGGACGAGCATCCTTAAAACTATGATACGGACGAGTATCATGTAGAAACAAACGCTTGACGCATGTTCTGAGATGATGATACGGACGAGTACCAACTGGTTAACAGAGAACAAGGACTAGTGCCGAATCTGTGGGGATATGAATGGTATATACAAGATACGGACGAGTATCTGTATGAGTAGTGTGCATGAGTATTGTATAGATGAGTGTTTACCTGCTGGGGAGAGTGACGCGGACGAGTGTCAAGAGAGAAAAGTATAATAATAACAACAAGTATATGGGTTGTAAAAGTGTAGATGACTGTGCTAGGGATATGACACGGACGGGTGTCAAAATGAGTATATACTGGTGTTGTTGATTGAGAGGCAGCTGCTTTTGCTGGGGATTCTGGTGGGGATTTTTTTGTACGTTGATGAACTGTCGTTATTCACAAGTGTTGGTTTAAAACATGGCTTATGATTATGCTATATGCTTGATTTTTGCCGTAATGCTCCGTATTAAACGGAATGCTACGCTTTGTGGGTGAATATGATGTGAATGCTATGATTGTGCAAAGATACCAAACCGGGATCCGGGTCCCGTTGCTATGAAAATCTTCGGTCGATCTGCTTGAAATGAACATCCCAGCTGGGGATGAGATTATTGGTAGATCTGACGAGATGCTATCTGCTTGGGGATATGGGTCATTGATAGACCTATCCTTATAAACGAAAGACCCAGCTGGGGTTTGTAGAAGCTTTCTTCACTCTGTTGTGATTCTTCATGCGTTGCTCTTCTGGATAGAGGCTGCAACTCTGTGGGGAGAGCTCCTTGACCTTTGTACTCGGCTGAGGATGAAATGGCAACTCGGCTGGGAGCAGTAGTAAGTGGCAGCTCAGCTGGGGGAGTCATGAGAGGCAACTCAGTTGGGGAGAGAACACTTCGGGTGCTAAAATCGAGTGTTGATTTGCCAACTTGCTGGGATAAAGTTTTCATGCTCCGAGTTGCATTCTGGATACCTGCAATCCTGAAAAGACAGAGAAACGCACAAGTAATCCCGAGGTATCCTTTACTGGATTCCGTCATAGGAGTTTAGAATACTTCTGAGAGTAAGCATATTTCCTGCAAGCACGTTTTTTATTTGAGGATAAAACATCTGTATTCTGTGCAATCAGTTTTTTAGACATCAGACATTTTCTTGCAAATAAAATGTACAAAACGAGACATGACTGAAAATCTGATTTTATTAATTCATATGCCCTGAATTGGCGAGATACAGTCAAAGGAACATATCCCCTGAAATGAGGAGATTGTTACAAATTGAGAAACAAAATGCTGGCAGTGCTGATGACGCTTTAAGGATCCTCCTCTTTACCATGACTCGTATGACTTTTGACGTTCTTCTCACCTTGCTTTCTGAAGAATGTTGATTCCGATTGAAGCTTGGTCCTTTCAAAGATTTCCAAGTTGTAAGTGATACAGACGAATTCAGAATGCAGTTGTTCGCTTATTCCCTTATTTTGCATGAATTGCCCTTTCGGGTTTTCAATTCATCGGGATACCCATTTTTGCATGAGCTGTCCAATGCGGCTTTTCAACTCAGCGGGTGTACATTTTTTATTTACTTTCCCTTATTTTTGCCCGAGTCTTTTATTCTGTTTTTGACTCGCCGGGATGCCCTATTTTTGCCTGGACTTACATTCTGTTTTTGTGTCCAGCGGGTCATTTTATGCGAAGTATTTTTTAACTGCATCTGAATTCACAGGGGACGGGAAGTCTTCACCATCCATAGTGCTGAGCATCAGTGCTCCACCAGAGAAAACTTTCTTTACCACAAATGGTCCTTCATAGTTTGGGGTCCATTTGCCCCTGTGGTCTGTATGAGGAGGGAGGATTCTCTTCAGCACGAGATCTCCCACTTGGTACTCTCGGTGCCTGACTTTCTGATCGAAGGCTTTCTTCATTCTCTTCTGATACAACTGCCCATGACAGATTGCAGCCAACCTCTTCTCTTCGATCAGACTCAGTTGTTCGAATCGGGCCCTAACCCATTCTGCTTCACTCAGTTTAACATCCATTAGTACCCGTAGAGAGGGTAATTCAACTTCAACTGGTAGGACTGCTTCCATACCATACACAAGTTGATACGGTGTCACCCTAGTGGATGTCCTGATTGACGTGCGGTACCCATGCAAGGCGAACGGTAGCATTTCATGCCAGTCTTTGTAAGTGACTACCATCTTCTGCACAATCTTCTTGATATTCTTATTTGCTGCCTCAACAGCGCCATTCATCTTTGGCCTGTAAGGAGAAGAATTGTGATGTTGAATCTTGAAGTCCCGGCACAGCTCTGCCATCATCTTGTTGTTTAAATTGGAACCATTATCGGTAATGATTCGCTCGGGCACTCCATACCGACAGATGATATCTCTCTTCAGAAATCTGGCTACCACTTGCCTTGTAACATTGGCATAGGACGCTGCTTAACCCACTTGGTGAAATAATCAATGGCAACCAGGATGAATCTGTGGCCATTTGAAGCAGTTGGCTCAATCTTGCCAATCATGTCGATGCCCCACATGGCAAAGGGCCAGGGTGAAGACATCACGTTCAAAGGGTTGGGAGGCACATGCACCTTGTCTGCATAAATCTGGCATTTATGGCATTTTCTGGCGTAGGCACAACAGTCGGCATCCACTGTGATCCAGTAATAACCTGATCTTAGCAATTTCTTGGCCATTGCATGCCCTCCTGCGTGGGTACCAAAGGATCCTTCGTGCACTTCATGCATTAACAACTCCGCTTCTGTCTTGTCGACGCATCTGAGGAGTACCATATCAAAGTTTCTCTTGTACAGGGAACCATCAGTGTTCAGAAAGAAACTACCAGCGATCCTTCTTAAAGTCTTCTTATCATTGGAAGATGCCCCAGGTGGGTATGTTTGATCCTCCAAGAAGCACTTAATGTCATGGAACCAAGGCTTATCATCCTTGACAACATCTGCTGCGAACACATATGCTGGTCTGTCGAGTCTGGATACTGAAATCTGCGGCACAAAGTTGGCAGCCTGAACTTTGATCATGGACGAAATGGTAGCCAGAGCATCTGCAAACTGATTCTCGTCCCGAGGGATATACTCAAGCTTGACTGTTGTAAAGAAAGTCAACAACCTCCTTGTATAATCCCTGTAAGGTATCAGATGATCCTGGTGTGTGTACCATTTGCCATTGGTTTGATTGATTACCAAAGCCGAATCTACGAATACAGTCAATGTTTTGATCCTGAGGTCAATGGCTTCCTCAAGACCCATAATGAAAGCTTCGTATTCAGCTTCGTTGTTAGTGCAGTTGAAAGTGAGTTTTGCCGAGAAAGGCATGTGAACTCCTTTAGGTGTAATGAGCACTGCACCAACACCACGACCATTCATATTAACAGCCCCATCAAACATCATAGTCCATTCTTCTTCCGGGTCAGGCCCTTCAGTGTGAACAGGCTCTTCATGATCTTTTGATTTCATGAACATGATGTCTTCATCAGGGAAGTCAAATCTCATAGGTTGGTAGTCATCAATGGGTTGCTCAGCAAGATATTCAGACAATACACTGCCCTTGATGGCTTTCTGAGATGTGTACTGGATGTCATATTCAGTAAGGATCATTTGCCATCTTGCAACCCGTCCGGTAAGAGCTGGCTTCTCAAAAATGTACTTGACTGGGTCCATTTTTGATATCAACAAAGTAGTGTGGGTCAACATATACTGTCTCAGTCGGCGAGAAGCCCACGCTAAAGCACAGCAAGTTTTCTCGAGCAGTGAATAACGTTGTTCACAATCGGTAAACTTTTTTCTTAGGTAGTATATTGCATACTCTTTTCGACCAGACTCGTCATGCTGGCCCAGCACACACCCCATTGACTCTTCTAATACTGTCAAGTACATTATCAGAGGTCTTCCTTCGACTGGAGGCATAAGGATTGGAGGTTCTTGCAGATATTCTTTGATCTTGTCAAAAGCCTTCTGGCAGTCTTCATTCCACCTGACCGTCTGTTCTTTTCTTAACAACTTGAACAAGGGTTCACAGGTAGCCGTAAGGTGGGATATGAACCTTGAGATGTAGTTCAATCGACCTAAAAACCTCGAACTTCTTTCTCAGTTTTCGGTGTAGGCATCTCTTGAATAGCTTTGACTTTATCAGGGTCAACTTCAATCCCCTTCTCGCTCACAATAAATCCCAACAACTTACCGGATCGCACCCCGAACGTGCACTTGTTGGGGTTCAGCTTCAGTTGGTACTTCCTCAGACGCTTGAATAGCTTCAGCAGATTTACCAGGTGGTCTTCTTCTGTAAGGGACTTGGCAATCATGTCATCCACATAACACTCTATTTCTTTATGGATCATATCGTGGAATAATGTTACCATAGCCCGTTGATATGTGGCACCAGCATTCTTCAGTCCGAATGGCATCACCTTGTAACAGAACGTGCCCCAGGGTGTGATGAAGGTTGTCTTCTCCATGTCTTCAGGTGACATTTTAATCTGATTGTATCCTGAAAATCCGTCCATGAAGGAGAATACCGAGAACTGAGCCGTATTATCCACCAATACATCAATGTGAGGTAGTGGGAAGTCGTCTTTCGGGCTGGCTCTGTTCAGGTCCCGGTAATCAACACACATCCTTACTTTTCCGTCTTTTTTAGGCACAGGTACTATATTAGCAACCCACGGTGGATAGCTAGTCACAGCAAGGAACCCGGCGTCCCATTGCTTTTGTACCTCTTCTTTGATTTTCATTGCCATGTCTGGGCGAGTACGGCGCAGTTTCTGTTTAACCGGTGGGCAATCTTCTCTTAAAGGCAGCTTGTGCACAACAATATCGGTGTCCAACCCTGGCATATCTTGATAAGACCAAGAAAACACATCTACATACCCTCGAAGCAGGTCAGTCAGTTGCCTCTTCACTGAGTCTTGTAGGCAGGCCCCGATTTTAACTTCTTTCATGTCTTCGTCTGTGCCAAGATTGATCACTTCAACCTCCTCCTGGTGAGGAGTAATAACCTTTTCCTCTTGCCTTAATAACCTGGCTAGCTCTTCAGGAAGCTCATATTCTTCTTCAACCCCTTCATCAGCTTGATTGATCGGATTGTCAAAGTCATACAAAGTCATAGCCGTGCTGTTGTCGGTGCTGTCTGGAAGGCACACTCTGCAAGGGTTCAGTTGGTTCATTTTAGTGATTGATTTTAATCTTGCTTAGAAAAGTGAAATAAAGTTGTCATTTTGAAAACATCGCCATTTATTTTTTGTACAAAAAGAAAAATGGAAAAAACAGTGAGCGGAAAAGAAAAAGACTCATTTGCAAAAAGATGTCTGATATTTCATTGATTAATCTTGTTTGCACAAAAAGTACAGATGGCCCGATTACCAAATGAGTCATGTCATCTTGGGCAAGATGCAAGACTTTGATGCATGCTATAAAAATACAGGAAATAATAATTACTCTGCATGAGTAACTCTTATAATTTCCTGGGAAGACCAGTTCGAGACACTGCTCCCCGGGATCTTTGGACGAATCCAGCTTTCCAGGTTGCGTTCTTCTTCCAACTCGTCTTCCAAATTGTTGATAGCATCAGGGGTGAGCATCCCCCCACTGACAAAACCGGGCTTCTCAGCAGCCTCTGCTTGATTTTGTTGAGTTGGTTTGTAACCCAACCCAAATCTATCCTCTTTCTTCTCCACCGATAACAGTTTTCCCCAGCCTTGGGCATTTCCTCCCTCAACAACCTTCCGGGCTTGTTGGTATGATGATATTGAAGTACCAGGCACAGCAGATGTTTCATTGACATTCAAGGCTTCGAAACCTTGGCTCATTGTTTCATGGATCTCCCCATCCATCTCAATGTACTTATAGGTAGCCAGGTGGCTAACAAAAATATCCTCCTCTCCACAGATTGTAACGATTTGACCCTCCCACTCGTATTTTAACTTCTGGTGAAGGGTTGAGGTCACTGCGCCAGCGGCGTGGATCCATGGCCTACCCAATAGACAGCTGTAGGCAGGCTGTATATCCATCACGTAGAAGGTCGTTTTGAAGGTCTGCAGGCCAATCGTTATGGGCAACTCGATCTCTCCCAGAACCGATCTCTTTGAGCCATCAAAGGCTCTCACCACCAGGTTGCTGGGTCTCAACGCCAATCCGTCATATTCTAGCTTCACCAGGGCCTTCTTAGGTAAGACATTGAGGGATGACCCCGTGTCTACCAGCACATGGGAAAGGACAGCACCTTTACATTCCAAGGTTATGTGCAAGGCTTTGTTATGGTTGTGGCCTTCCGTTGTCAAATCAGTATTGGTGAACCCTAGTCCGTGACTAGCATTAACATTTCCAACTACAGCTTCCAGCTGATTGACAGTGATCTCTTCAGGCACGTAAGCTGCGTGCAAGACTTTGAGTAGTGCGTTCCGATGGGCTTCGGAGCACATAAGCAATGATAGGATTGAGATCTTGGAAGGCGTCTGATGAAGCTGATCCACTATTTTGTAATCACTTTTCTTGATGATTCGCGTGAACTCATCAACCTCTTGATCAAAGGGTGTTTTCAAAGCTTCTTTAACAATCTGCTCTTCCTGCACCAAGCTTTTCCCTTTTGCCTTGATAGCAGCTTCCGCTTCGGCAGTGGGTCTTTGAATTTGTGGAGCAAAGAGATGTCCGCTTCGAGTGAAGCCTCCGCCTCCTCCCACATTGTCTATTTGTGGTGCAGGGGTTGATGATTCAAAAGTGATTTTTTGTCCTTCACAGTACAGGTCAGAGCCGTAATGCCAGGGGATGGCATTACTGCTTTCATAAGGTGCTGGTCCAGGCACCGTGATAGTGACTGGACTGATTGCAGCTGCGGAAGGAGTTGTGATAGTCTGTGGATCGTAATAAATTGTGACTGGTGCTCTGATGGGAGCAGCACTTTCTGAGTTGTAGGCAGAGTTGTTTTCAGGATCATAAAATATTGTGACAGTTGAGACGTCTTCAGAGTTTGTTGCTGATGTTGTAGGAGACATTGTTGGAAGAATGGATGTTGTTGTTGTAGGAGTTTCAAAATGGAGTGGTGTTGGAGTTGTAGAAGGAACATTTGTTGATATCCGGTCAGTTGAAATGACAGATGAAGTACTTGCTGATGAAACCGAAGAATTGTCAGGAACAATGGTTGTTGCAGTTGTAGGAGTTGTTGGAACTATTGCTGGTGAGATTGCTGGGTTTGTAGGAAATGATGTGGTGATCT
Organism: Lathyrus aphaca; assembly: GCA_963966055.1. Classification (NCBI taxonomy): domain Eukaryota; kingdom Viridiplantae; phylum Streptophyta; class Magnoliopsida; order Fabales; family Fabaceae; genus Lathyrus; species Lathyrus aphaca. The sequence goes on along the minus strand of OZ014520.1, from coordinate 216,362,066 downwards.
GGAGTTGGCCACTCTGAATAAGACCATCTATGCCATTCCTCAAATGATCGCACCCATTTACTGAAATATTGCAGTAAGCACACCCCAACTCACACCCTGGGAACATTTGACATTCGAGGAGTTGAGCCTTAATTTCCACCAACGGTGTCCGGATCTGACCCACACTGGTTATTAAATAAGACGGTTTGTCTTCTTCAATAGCGTTAATTCTGGGACCACCGTGGTTTGGCATTGGGTTCTTATTGACATTGGGTGGTGGTGCGAAATTCAGAGCTTTTGAGTCTACCAGGTCTTGTACCTTCATGTGCAAAGCTCTGCACTTTTCTGTACTGTGGCCAGGTGCATTTGAATGAAAGGCACATCTGGCGTTGGAGTCATAATTCCTGGGTAGACTGTTGGGATCTGGAGGTGCCAGCGTCCTTAGCTCAACCAGGTTGAGTTTCAGGAGTTGTGGCAGCAATGTAGCATATGGCATGGGGATCGGATCGATCACCCTATTAGCTTGAGATGGCCTCTGTTGGAATGGCCCTTGCTGGTTGTTGTTGTTGGTGTTGTTGTAATTCCTTGGAGGATACTGAGCTTGTTGATGGTACTGAGGTTGTTGATAGTTTTGCTGCGGAGGTTGATAAACTGGTTGAGGATGAGCTAGAGCGGGAATGGTGACTGCTGCCACTGACCTGTGAACATATGGAGGTCTGCCCCTGTTGGTGTGGATGACATTGGTCTCGCCAGTTCTTCTTGGGCCTGCAAAAGGCTTCCTTGTACTACTGGACGAGCTGGCACCATTGTCAGAAATCTTGCCCATTTTCAACAGGATCTCAATTCTCTCTCCAGCTATGACAACATCTGCAAAGCTAGTGGAAGAGAAAGCAGCCAGCCTGTCAATATATGTTCCCTGGAGGGTGTTCATAAACATATCTGCCATCTCCCTCTCAGACATAGGTGGCTGAACAGCAACATCCAATTGCCTCCATCTCTGGGCATATTCTCGGAAACTTTCTCTTGACGATTGTGACATTCCCATTAGGAGGGTCCTGTTGGGTGCCATATCTAAGTTGTACTGATACTGTCTGATAAAGGCCTCTGCCAGGTCCTTCCAACACCTGATAGTTGCTCTCGTCAGATGAGAGTACCATTCTCTTGAAGCTCCTGTCAAGCTGTCTTCGAAATAGAACATCCAGAGCTTCTCATCCATAGTATAGGCCTTCAGCCTTCCCAGAAATGATTGCAAATGAGTCCGGGGGCATGAAGTCCCGTTATATTTTTCAAAACAAGGAGGCTTAAACTTATGGGGGATCCTGACCCCGTCTACCAAGCCCATGTCCATGACATCGAAACCCAGAGAATTTTGAGATTCTAAGGACCTCAATTTCTCAGCTATCTCATCCAGCCTTCTATCATAAGCTTCTTCCCCAGCACCCATTACTGTAAACTGATCCTCTTGGGGGTCTTCTTGTAGTACCCTGGCTGCAGTGGCAGTCCCTTGAACATTTGCAGGGATGGTGACCTCAGGATGGAGGTGGGGTCCAAACACAGGGGGATTGACATGAGGTTGGACCCTCTCGTTATTGCTTGTGCCAGCAGTTCCTATATGTGGATCTTCTTGATTCTGCCTTTCCACCATGGCCCTCAATCTTTCCTGGCTCTGAGCCAAGTTGTTCATCACTTCCATAAACTGAGTCATCTGGTTCCTCATTTCCAACCTCTCGTTGGTCATTTGGTTCCTGACCTCTGTAAGGTCCTGCTGCATCTGATCCATTTGTATGCCTGGAAGGTTGTTACGGGTTGGATAACGGTGCGGACGGTTGAGGGGAAATACCCGGCGTCGAGCAATAGTTCCTGAACATCACAACAGAGTTAGCAACAATAAAACAAAAACCTACAAAACAAACAAAAGGGTTAGCATGCAATGCAGTATGCTTATTTGTTTTCAAGGTATCCGGCTTGGCATTCAGTTTTGACCCTTCCAGACCCTTGAAGATGTTGTTGATGCTGCTTTTGAAGTAAACTCGGATGGAACAAACTAATACATATATTACAGAAGCAAAATGGTACATAATTCGTTTACAAATACAAGCCCTCTGAGGGGTCAAAATATATTACAAGAAAAAAAAAGTACATGGAATGAGAGCAACAACAAGAAAATGGTCAGACACCAAGACCAAACTCATCCTCACGAACTTCCTTGAGAAGTGCTTCGGTCACAGGATCAGCTGGACGCTCCGTGAGATTCCTGATGAGGAAATTCCGGGTTGTAACAGCTGCTGTTAGCTTCTTGTGTTGACTTTGGTCTTTTGACCTCTTCACTCCAGCTCTGATCTTTAGCTCTGATATCTCCCTCTGGGCTGCTGCCAGGGCTTCTTGTTGCTCTTTTGCATTAGCTTCCATCTGCTCTATCTTGTCTTGGACCCTCTTGTCCTCCAGAGTACGAGCCTCGGTGATCCTGACCCACCTAGCCTGACTCTCCTTCAGATACAAATCAGTCCTGGCCTTCTGGAACTGAGCTTCCTTGCAGGCATTCTTCAAGATTTGTTCCCCAGCCCTAGACTTCTTAATGTAATCTTCAGACTTCTCAATTCTAGCCAGATGCTCCACTTTCAATTTCTCCAACCTCTCAATATCCAGTCTGCCATCACTCCTCTCCCAGAGGGTCTTTTGTAGAGCTTGAGTCAGCTTCTCATTTCTCTCTTTCAACTTTTCAAACTCCTCTAAGCTGACAGTTGCTGGAGGTGGTGTTGTGGAAGGCCCAGGCATATCTTCTATAGTGAAAGGCAATCCAGAAATTTGAGCCCTAGTATGGGACCAATCATAGTATTGTGCTGATGCCACATTGTTACACTTCCCCAGGATGGTTACCCCCTTAATCTGCACATTGTCCCAGGCCCAGGCTGCCTGCCTAACAATAGCCAGATTAAGCTTGTTCTCACAATAAAGAGTCTCAACCAAGTCCTGTGCCTTAGGAGTGTGGACCAGTGCATAGCTCAGTTGTCTTTTGAACAGCAGAGGGTTGTAATTAATACTACCCTTAACTCCTATTAGGGGCACATTGGGAAAATGCCCACAGCTGGTGATGATATCCCTGCCTTTTGTGCTTTGAGTGCACCATCTAATATCAGCTGAAGTTAGAGTAGTAAGTCTTCCAGCCCAGTTTCTCTGCTGATGAGGGTTCAAAAATGCATCTGTCCTGGGCAAATGCCTGAGAAGCCAAGTATGGAACAAAGGAGCACAGCATCTTACTAATCTTCCCCTCTGCTTTTCATTCCTCTGATGCACTGAATAGTAGAGATCCCCCAATAAAGTTGGCACTGGGTTCTTTAGGATGAACAGATGGATTGTATTCTTACTAATGAATCGAGGCTCATCTGCAAATAATACAATCCCATATATGCTCAAGGCCAATAAAGCACAGACTGCTTTCCACTCCCCTAGGGAGGCCTTCAGACTAGCTTGAGAAATTAGGAAATCCAGATGAAAACCAGAGATTCCAGCTTTAGATGTCAAATTCTGCCTAATCAAAACTGGTTCCAGATGTAATGCTTTGGCTATCTCCTCATTACTTGGGAAAGCCATCTCAGGGTTGAAAGGGACTTCTCTCCTGATAGGTATACCAACTAATGATGAGTATTCTTCCAATAAGGGGCCCAGCTGAAAGTCCTGAAAAGTGAAACATCTCAGTGGGGGATCATAAAACTGAAGGCAGGTGTGGATCAGGCTTCTCTGTGAAGGGTCCAGATCCATAACCACATCAAGTATATCTCCATGGTGTTCCCTGAACAGTGGTATATGGTCTGGAGTGATCAGGGTCTGAATCCTCCTGATGTCTGCTAACTCTGGCTGGAAGAAGTGGTAGGTGATATTGCTCTTTTTAGGTGCCATGATGTTGAGACTGAGTAGAGACAAGTGCTGGTGAGGATACTGAATAATGGGCCACTGATTGGCTGGTGCAAGTGACTGAGGTAGATAGCTGATAGCTGAAGCAGGTGCTGATGAAGATAGGTCAATACTGAAGATGGGGTCAAAACCAGAACCAAATGAAGATGGATACCCTGAAACACAAATAAGCAAATGTCAATATGGTGCAATGTTTATGTATGCAAATGATATGCAAGGGTTTGTGACTGAGCTGGATCTGATCAATTGCTCTGATATAAGTCCATGTGTGTAAGAAATCCAGATGGAGGTCTATAAGTCCAGTAACCAAGGTGGGGGACTCAAATAAAGAGCCACATGTCCAGGGTTTAGAATCACAAGAACTGTTCCAACATGGAGTATTCTTAATCAAGTCAAAGTAACAGGGTATTCTGAGGTCAAGGTACCTGCAAACCTGTAAACAGCCCAACCCCCTCACAGGTGGTGTTCTAAAACAAGGATCCTCAGACTTGGATCAGTTATGAGAAGTGTAAACACTTCTAACCCGGAGGTACAGTGTTTACAATAACCATAAAAGTTCCTCCTCTAATTCACCTCAGTTTCTGAAGGTCAATACTAAAAGGTCATCCAGACTTAGCAGGCTTCCCAGATAGCCCTAGCACTGCAGGAAATCTGCAACACAGAGTTCTCAAGAAGAAACCCATATCTGAACCGTGTTTCATATTCCCGCACCAGACCGAGATGGAATGGGAAAGAATATGATTCACTCTAGCCTAGGTGTCACTCAGGTCCCAGGTATAGGACCTTAAACTCTCAATAGAACCCCACCCACCAAAGCAAAAACCAGATCCAGCCAGACAGCATGACAGTATGATATATGTAGAGCAGTAAAGAAAGCAAATAAACAAATGTACATAAAGCAAAAATAAATATAAATATAAACACCAACAAGCACATAACACCCCAGTAAACACAAATCAAACAAGCGCTAGGAGGAACCCACAAAAAGAACCAGAAGCCCTGGTTGCAGTATAAGGATCCCCAGCAGAGTCGCCAAGCTGTCGCTCCCGAAGATTTGCATCCCGGTACAAGCGCGAACGGTCGGCGAAAGGGACAATGAGAACACACAGCCGTGAACTCACTGGAGATGGATAGAGTCTCCAGCTAGGCATTTTTATCCCGGAGGAAAGGTAATGCTGCATAAACCTAGAAAGAGATGAATAAGACGGTCGCGAACCAGAGAGACTGAGAAAGGGGGTTGGTTACAACCTGGGAAGGTATTAGCACCCAGATTGTCCGCCGTACTCGACGGGATCCACGCTTAAAAGATTTGTGTTTTAAAGGGGTAGTGTCAGTGCAATTTGTGTATAAAATAGCTGGAAAAAGATGTACAGGTGTCAGTGTAAAAGAAGTGCAAAGTGTAATATGTACAGTGTCAGTGTAAGGGCAAGAGAATGAATTGCTCAAGATCATGAGGCTTAAAGAGTGATGCTGGAAAGAGGGGGAATATACAGAGACTTTTGTTCGATAACCGTTAAGTTATGCCTACGTATCCTCTCGTGCAATGAGGAAGTCAGAACACCGTAGTTCGACCCAAAGAGACTGAAAGATGAATTGACTTGTGAACTGCTTGCTTGCCTATGCTCAAGTGTATGACCTGTCTGGCTCAGGTGCAAATTGTCTTGCATTAGACGGAAGAAGCAAGTTCTCGCTTGTGAGTGAGGATGATGAGAAAAGAATCCCGAAGGAGACGATTATTGTTTGTTTTTTGTGTTTTCAGTCTTTTATTGCTTTTGAAAGTTTGTCATAAGTTAATGAGCTTGAGCCTAAACCAATGGGTTAGTAAACTCATCACATCATCCCTCTGATTAGGGGTAATGAGAATACCTTAAGTGTGAAGTCAGCTTCTCACACTTAATCACCTTTGATGTAAGGTTAAGATCATTAACCTACTTGTGATTATTTAGATGTTTTTGGTGTTTTTGTTTAGTGTTAAGTAATGAGGTTAAGCCATAATCAGGGATTAAACAGACTCATTACACCATCCTAATAGAAGGATAATAGATGAGAGTGTTTAAGCTGAGGAAAGCTCCTCAACTTAATCCATGATTAGGGGTTAAACTCATGACAAAACAAGCCTTTATTAGATGGATTTTATTCAATGGTATGATGATGAAGTGTTTTTTAGGGTTTGTAAGACAACTTGAGGGGGACTTGTCCATTAACACTAGGGTTAGTCCTTCTTAACCAGTTAAGGAAGAATTAGAACCCTAATGCAAGGCCCAAGTTACAAGTGTGGTGTCTTGATGTTTATTAGATGGATTGATTAAAGGGGTTAAACACATTAAGGGTTTAACACTTAGGATTAAAGTTATACACTCCATCCTAAGAGAAGGATGCAGGCATAAGTTTAATCACAAAGCCTTAAAGCCTTTAGGGTTTAGTCCCTGATTATGAGATGAGAAAAGAAGACTCAAAAGAGACTCAAAGGTGAAACTAAGAGGGGAGACTAATCAAAACCCTAATCATTGTCATGCTTGGTTGCTCCTAAGGTTTGTGAGGTTTTCAAGGGAAGTCTTCAATGGAACCACCAGGAAGCAGATGAAAGGATCAAGAGAAGCAAAGCAACTTGCTTCATTCAAGAAGTCAAGTCACTTGAAGAAAGAAAGTAAGAAGAAGAGGAATGAGCAAGCTCAATCTCAAACACATATAAAAATGCAGCATGGATGCAAGAGGAATGAAAAGAAAAGTTGTGAGAAGTGAAGGCAAATTCACTTCTCAAAGTCACTTACCACCTGAAATGTTAGAAAAGAAATGCAATGCAATGCAAAAATGGGATGAGATGACATGATGAGAAACAAAACCAGAAGCATTTACATGATGCTAATGATGCTATGAGATGCTATAAACATGAGGCGGCACATGTAAATGATCATACAAGTTCATGAATGCAAATGAAGCAAGTTGAGAAGCATGGACATACATGAAAAGTTATGAGATGCATATGGCATACAACATGGAAAATACATGATTCAATGATCAAACATGCTTTCAATATGTCTTATGATGTCAAATGAATCAAATGGATGCTTGAAATGTCATGGCAAGTCATGTTATGCAAGAGAATGCAAGATGTATGCAAATGGAAGCTCAAATTAGGGTTTATGAACCATACATCAAACAAAAGTCAAAATCAGAAGCAAACCCTAAGATAAAAATTGAAAATGACACTCAAAGGACCCCTAATCCTATACTAACCCAATGCCCAAAGGAGAAGTCTCAACTCCTAACCAAGCTCAAGATATGATTTTTACAAGATTTTTAGGGTTTTAGGGTTCCTAAACAAGAAAATTATCAAACAAATGGAAAATGAAAGATCAAATCATGGCCATTTAATCTCACAAACTACATGCTAAACACAATGCAATGCAAAAAGAATCAATGTCCAACTCTTCATGGATAGGCAGAAATGATTTTTTGAACGTTGGATCAAATTAATGCATAAAAATGATTTTAAATCAATGAAAAATTCTCAAAATGCATCAAGATCAGAAAATAAATTTGGTTTGAAGGTTGGACAATGTTTCTAAATGTCTTAGAACATTTCATGAATTTTTTGGTGATTTTTAAATACCTAAAAGTATTTTTAATAAATTAATTCTCATTAATCAATTAAAAATAAACTTTTAAATATTTTAAAATACTTTTTAAATGCTAAAAATGAAAATAAAAATATTTTTGTGTTTTAAAAATTAATGAAACTCTTGGGAAAAAGTTTCATAATTTTTAAAACAATTTTGCTATTTTAAATAAATTATGCAAATTAAAAGAAAAGAAATGAAATAAAAATTAAAATGAACTGAAGTCAACTGAGTGGAGGGCCAGGATTCATTCTGGGGAAGGCTGTGTTGACTGCGCGCGCAGATCAAGGGCTGGAATTCAAACTTCTTAATTCTGATTTAATTAAATAAATAATGGTGATTAGGGTTTAATGACCACATCTGGACCATTCACACGCGCGGCAAGTCAACGAAGTCCACTGATCCAACGTGCCAGATTCAAACGCCCATTAATTACAGGATTAAGCCCTAATGATTTTCAGGTGGCCGGAGAAGACCTCCGGTCGTCTTCTCCGGTGGGAACCCCACCTGAAAATCTCCAAAACTCTCAAAACCTAACTAAAATGAAATCTAAAAACATGGAAATGATCCCCACAACTTACTGAATCAAAACCCCAAGCCAAAGCTCATTTATATTTCATTAATCTCATGAATCGAAACAAAGAAGATTTTAGGGCAAAACTTTCAGAAACAAATTAAACTCTCATCTCTCCACCATTTTCAAAACTAAAGATATCAGAGCAATCAGTGAAGCATGGAGAACAACTTTAGAACTTAAAAATCCATTTCTGGAAAAAAAGTTCTTGAGCTACCTGAGTTTCGAAGCTTTCACTCCAGCAACTTCCTGACCTCTCCCTTTGATGCAATCCACTTTATTTGGTCCCCTGATGATCCTTGAATGCTTAGGAGGAGTTTATGTTGGCTGGTTAAGGAGTTTGAACAGCTTCTGCTCAAGCTCAGTTGAAAATGGTGATGGTGATTCAGGCTGTTTCAGGCCAATGTAAGTGGTTCTTTGTGATCAGGGTGATGTTTTGAGAAGGTTTGTGGAGTTTGTTCAAGTGTTTGTGGCCTGTGGAATGAGTTTCGAAAGCTTTGGCTTTGAGAGTGAAAAATGGAAGAATGATGTTCTTGCTTGATTCAGGCCTAAGTCTTGTTGGTTTTGGCTCAGTGAAGCAAAGTGAGTTGATCTATGAAAATGGTTTTTGTGTTTTTGTGTTGTGTAGAGAGATTCGAAGGCTTTTGCTTGAGGGGGTGATTTTGTGAATGTGATGCTATGTTCTGTTTCAGCCTTGCTTGTTATGTGTTATGGCCAGCATTTGCTTTCCATAAAGAACTCCCATTGGTCAGGTGATGTGACCTGGCCTGCTGTGATTGGGATGTCCACTTTTGCAAAAAGTCCACTTTGTTGTAAGAGAGGCATGGGCTTGGTTCTAGGCTATTACAAGCATGGGGGATGGCGCAGCATGGTGTGTGAGTGAAGCTAGAAAGGTTCAATAGCCAATGCAGCAAGTTGGTGAGAGTGTGATGATGGTTTTGCAAGTTGATCACTTTTGAAACTTCATGAAAATCTCTTACTTTGCCAACCATGAACATGTGATCTTTTGGTTCAAATCTGATTTTTAGGTCACATGGAATGTTTGTGCATTGGTTTGATGTGAACTAGAAGTCACAAATGCCTTGGTACAAAGTTCTTGCAAGTTTCTCATTTGGTGCACATCTTGAAAATTAATGATTTTTGCCAACTTTGCCACACCATAACTTTTGATCCAAGAAGAATTAGATCATGTTCTTGTACTTTTTGAAAAGGAAAAAATGTATTCTACAACTTTCATGACCAAAGTTTTTCCATTTGAAACATTTTTGGATCAAAAAAACAAGGCTTGAAAAATGGCATAAAATGACATATTCTTGAAAAGTCAACCATGCCCTAAAAAGTCAACTTTGCAAAAACTTCAAATTCTTGAATTTTGTGAACTTCAAACTTATTCCATGATCAAATAAAGATCAAATACACTCAAAATGATGAAGATCACCCCTTGGTTGGGTCATTGGGGGCCTCAGATGCCCTGATTTTGCACTGACTTGTCTGAAAAGTCAACCTTTGATCAGATGACTTCCCCATGGAATTTCTTCATGAAAATTGATATGCATACTCCCTATACCATATAGAGACCAATAGAAACAATAATGACCAAAAAATTTGAAGTTATGGCCTCTGAAACCAAAACCCTAATTTTAGGTCATCTGTGCAGTCAAACCTGGCTCTGCTTCCATACCAAATCCAGTTCTTGTGATTCTTTGGCATTCTTGACTTTGAGAGGATATAATATGATGCTTGAACACATATAGACCCCTTTGAAGTGATTGATGACCCTTGGAGTGGCTCAATAAGCTTTTGGATTGCTCAGATCACAAACCCTAGATGCAGATGACTTAGAATCTATGCAGTGAATCAAAAATGGGATATGAGATGTTATGATTGTGTTTATGCATATGAAATGATCACAAGCCATGGTGTGAATGGGTGAGGGAAAATTTGGGGTGTTTACACTGGCGACCTGTGGGAGAATATTCCGGCAACCTACTGGGGACTCAAAGCTTTTAACTCTGATGGAAACGAAATGTTGGCAACCTGATGCTTGCCGGAGAAGCTTTCACTAGAAGAAAGACGACTCTGCGTGAGGTATACTTCGTTTAACTGCTTTGAACATCTGCTGAGGATCTGATCATCCTGCTCTGACTCCACTGGGGAGAATTTCTTCTTGCTCTGCTAGGGAAATCCCTTGGGAATGATAATCCCGATGACTCTGTGGGGAAATGAAGTTACCTGCAACTCTGTTGGGTAAGGAGAACTTCTAGCGATTCCGTTGCGGATAATAAACTTCTGACAACTCCACTGTGGATGGGAGACTTCTACTAACTCCTGCTGGGGATTGACCCGACTTCTGGGGAGTGCAGGTGTTCAGATACCTGTTGAGAATAAGTCACTTGTAAATAGGCGCTCTGTCGGGGAAATACCTCTGCTTGGAGAATAACCATCTGCTGCTTGGGGATACGGTGATAACCTGCAAATCCTGCAATAACAGAATACACACATATGTACCAAGATTGGTACGGCCTGATCTATTCATCTGTTGTCACCTGACACTCAAAGCGATGTTAAGTGTCTCTGCAATGTCATTTTTATCAGTTTGAAAAGCAACATGTTTCGCATGCAATGTTATTTGTCAAAAATTCAGGACATTTTTGTAAACAAAATAAACATAACACGGTGTTTGACTGAATATTCTTTTTATTGATTGACCTCTGAATAGGCAAAATTTTACATTAGGAAGTAACCACCTGGAAAGAGGTAGATACTGTAAAAATTGAGAAAAGAAACTATCCTAATGGAAATGGCACGACATTCCAAAGAGTTTCCTTCCTGCTATGACTGGCATATCCTCAAGACTTTCCGTTCCATCTTCGGCCTTCTGAAGAGAATGAGGGGAGCTGATCTCTACCCTTCTGATATGTGTAAACACCCCAAATTTGCCCTCACCCATTTCACCATGGCTTGTGATCATTTCATATGCATAAACACAATCATATCATCTCATATCTCAATTTTGAGTCACTGCATTGGTTCTAAGTCATCTGCACCTAGGGTTTGTGATCTAAGCAATCCAAGAGCCCCTTTGAGCCACTCCAAAGGCAACCAATCACTTCAAAGGGATCCATGTGTGTTCATCTATCATATTACATCCTCTCAAAGTCAATATTTCAAAAGAATCACAAGAACTGGGTTTTGAATGGATGCAGAGCCAGGTTTGACTACACAGTTGACCTAAAATTAGGGTTTTGGTTTCAGGGGCCATAACTCCAATTTTTTTGGTCATTCTTGTTTCCATTGGTCTCTATATGGTATAAGGAGTATGCATATCAATTTTCATGAAGAAGTTCCATGGGGAAGTCATCTGATCAAGGGTTGACTTTCTGGACAAGTCAGTGTAAAATCAGGGCATCTGAGGCCCCCAATGACCCAACCAATGGGTGATCTTCATCATTTTGAGTGTATATGATCTTTATTTGATCATGGAAGAAGGTTGAAGTTCATAAAAATCAAGAATTTGGAGTTTTTGCAAATGTTGACTTTTTGGGCATAGTTGACTTTTCAAGAATGCTTCATTTTAGGTCATTTTTCAAGCCTTGATTCTTGATCCAAAAATGCTTCAAATGGAAAAACTTTGGTCATGAAAGTTGTAGATTACATCTTTCCCTTTTCAAAAAGTACAAGAACATGATCAAATTCTTCTTGAATCAAAAGTTATGGTGTGACAAAGTTGGCTAAAATCATTGATTTTTTAAGGCATGCTTCAAATGAGAATTTTGCAAAACCATGAACCAATGCCTTTTGTAACCTCTAGTTCATTTCAAACCAGTACACAAACATTCCATATGTCCCAAAAATCAGAATTGAAACAAAATCACATGTTCATGGTTCATGTAACAAGACTTTTTTTTCATGAAGTTCAAAAAGGTGGCAACTTGCAAAACCATCATGATGCTTCTCTCCACTTGATGCATTGGCTGCTGGACCTTCCCAACATCACACACACACCATGCTGCACCAGAACCATGCCTTGTACTAGCCTAGATCATGAGCCATACTTCTCTTACACAAAAGGTGGACTTTGAGCAAAAGCAAACTTACCAATCACTATAGGCCAGGTCACATCATCTGACCTATAGGATTAAAATACAATATCCTTTGGCAAGCAAAATATAACAAGAGGCAAGGCTGAAACAAGACATAGCAACACATACACAAAAACACACCATTTTGCAAATTGCTTCGAATCTCTCTGCCCAGCCATCAAACATCCAAACTATTTTCACACCTCAACTCACCATGCTTCATTGAGCTCAAAGCAACCAAGAACCAGGCCTGAAACAAGCTGTAACCTCACTTCACCATTTTCACCCCAAGTTGCAGTTTCTTTCGAAACTCTCACCACAGCTCACAAACATCAAAACAAACTCCATAAACCTTCTCCACTCATCATCAGGACCACACAGAACCACTCACATTGGCCTGAAGCTGCTTGCATCACCATTGCCATTTCCAACTGAGCTTGAGCAGAAGCTGCTCAAACTCTTCGCACAGCCAACATAAACTTCTCCAAAGCATTCAAACATCATCTGGGGACCAAGTAGAGTGGATTGCACTGAAGGAAGTGGCCAGAAAGTCATCAGAGTGAAAGCTTCGAATCTCAGGTAGCTCAAGAAATATTTTTCCAGAAATCATTTCTTTTGTTCTAAACTTGTTCTTTGTGTCTTCCTGATCATGAATATGTCTTTGGTTTTGCAAATGGTGTTGAAATGAGAGTTTAATTGCTCTCTGAAACTTGCGTGCCCTAATTTTTTCTTGCTTCGATTCAGCCTTGTTAGGAAATATAAATTTGTTTTGATTAGGGGGTTTGGTTCGTGAGTGAGTGAGGAACATTTCCCAGTTTTTAGATTTCGTTTTAGTTAGGTTTTTAGGGTTTTGGGGATTCTCAGGGGAGATGCTGGCCGGAGAAGACGACCAGAGGTCTTCTCCGGCAGCCTGAAAATGATTTGTGCCCTAATCCTGTCATTAACTCTAGTTTGAATTTGGACCGTGGATTGCCTTTGACTGGTTGACTCCCCGCGCAAATGGAAGGCCCAGATGCTTTCAATTAGCCCTAATCCACGTGTTTAGCTTAATTAATCTATAATTAAATTAATTTAATCTGAAACAACCTGGACCCTTGGATGACGCGCGTGGTCAACCAATTCAAACCCAGACTTCATCCTGGCCCTTCCTTCTGTTGACTTTTCTTTTATTTTAATTTAATTTCATTTCTTTTTCATTTAACTTGCATAATTTATTAAAAATAGCAAAAAATGTGTAAAAATTATGAAACTTTTTCTCATGAGTTTTAATAATTTTTATGACACAAAAATATTTTTATTTTTATTTTTATCATTAAAAAAGTATTTTTAAATATTTAAAAGATTATTTTTAATTGATTAATGGAAATTAATTTATTAAAAATACTTTTAGGTATTTAAAAATCACCAAAAAATTCATGAAATGTTCTAAGACATTTAGAAACATTGTCCAACCTTCAAACCAAATTTCTTTTTTGATCTTGATGCATTTTGAGAATTTTCCATTGAATTAAATCATTTTTTGTGCATTATTTTGATCATAAGTTCAAAAAAATCATTTCTGCCTATCTAGGAAGAGTTGGACTTTGATTCTTTTTGCATTGCATTGTATTTGGCATGTAGTTTTTGAGATAAAATGGCCATGATTTGATCTTGCATTTTTCATTTTTTTGGCATTTCTTTTGTTTAGGAGTCCTAAAAACCCTAATAACTTAGAAAAAATCATAACTTGAGTTTGCTTAAGAGTTGAGACCTCCCCTTTTGACTTTGGTTTAGTATAGGTTTAGGGTTTCTTTGGGTGGCATTTTCCATTTTTTATCTAAGGGTTTGCTTCTGTTTTTTGGTTCTTGTTTGTTGTTTGACCCATAAACCCTAATTTGGGCTTTCATTTGCATCCCTTTTGCATTCTCTTGCATAACATGACTTGCCATGACATTTTAAGCATCAATTTGATTCATTTGACATCTTAAGACATATAGAAAGCATGTTTGATCATTGCATCCCATATTTGCCATTTTGTTTGCCATGTATGTTTCATAACTTTTCATGTAAGATCATGCTCCTTAACTTGCATCATTTGCATCCATGATCTTGTATGAACATCTCCATGCCTTGTCTCATGCTTGTAGCATCTCATAACATCATTATCATCATCAACATGCTTCTGGTTTTGTTTTTCATCATGTCATTTCACCTCATTTGGCATTGCATTGCATTTCTTTTCTAACATTTCAGGTGGTAAGTGAGGTTGAGAAGTGAATTTGCCTTCACTTCTCATAACTTTTCTTTTCATCTCTCTTGCATCCATTGCTGCATTTTTGTTTGTGTTTGAGATTGAGCTTGCTCATTCTTCTTCTTCTCACTTTCTTTCTTCAAGTGACTTGACTTCTTGAATGAAGCAAGTCACTTTGCTTCTCTTGATCCTGTTCATCTGCTTCCTGGTGGTTCCATTGAAGACTTCTCTTGAAAACCTCACAAACCTTAGGAACAACCAAGCATGACAATGATTAGGGTTTTGATTAGTCTCCCCTCTTAGTTTTACCTTTGTGTCTCTTTTGAGTCTTCTCCTCTCATCTCATAATCAGGGACTAAACCCTAAAGGCTTTAAGGCTTTGTGATTAAGCTTATGCCTGCATCCTTCTCTTAGGATGGAGTGTATAACTTTAATCCTAAGTGTTAAACCCTTAATGTGTTTAAATCTCTTAATCAATTCACTTAATAATCATCAAGACATCATACTTGTAACTTGGGCCTTGCATTAGGGTTCTAATTCTTCCTTAATTGGTTAAGAAGGACTAACCCTAGTGTTAATGGACAAGTCCCCCTCAAGTTGTCTTACAAACCCTAAAAAACACTTCATCATCTTATCATTAAATAAAATCCATTTAATAAAGGTTTGTTTTGTCATGATTTTAATCCCTAACCATGGATTAAGTTGAGGAGCTTTCCTCAGCTTAAACATTCTCATCTATTATCCTTCTATTAGGATGGTGTAATGAGTCTGTTTAATCCCTGATTACGGCTTAACCTCATTACTCAACACTAAACAAAAACACCAAAAACATCTAATTAATCACAAGTAGGTTAATGATCTTAATCCTACACCAAAGGTGATTAAGTGTGAGAATCTGACTTCACACTTAAGGCATTCTCATTACCCCTAATCAGAGGGAAGATGTGATGAGTTTACTAAATCCATTGGTTTAGGCTTAAGCTCACTAACTTATGACAAACTTCAAAAAGCAATAAAAGATTGAAAATACTCAAAAACAAGCAATAATCGTCTCCTCCGGGATTCTTTTCTCATCATCTTCACTCACAAACGAGAACTCGCTTCTTCCGTCTAATGCAAGACAGTTTGCACCTGAGCCAGACAGGTCATACACTTGAGCATTGACAAGCGAGCAGTTCACAAGTCAATTCATCTTTCAGTCTCTTTGGGTCGAACTACGGTGTTCTGACTTCCTCATTGCACGAGAGGATACGTAGGCATAACTTAACGGTTATCGAACAAAAGTCTCTGTATATTCCCCCTCTTTCCAGCTTCATTCTTTTAAGCCTCATAGTCATGAGCATTTCACTCTTATCCTTACACTGACACTGTATATATCACACGTTACACTTCTTTTGCACTGACACCTGTACATCCTTTTCCAGCTCTTTGACACACAAATTGCACTGACACTACCCCTTTAAAACACCAATCTTTTAAGCGTGGATCCCGTCGAGTACGGCGGACAATCTGGGTTCTAATACCTTCCCAGGTTGTAACCAACCCCCTTTCTCAGTCTCTCTGGTTCGCGACCGTCTTATCCATCTCTTCCTAGGCCTATGCAGCATTGCCTTTCCTCCGGGATAAAAATGCCTAGCTGGCGACTCTATTCATCCCCAGTGAGTTCACGGCTGTGTGTTCTCATTGTCCCTTTCGCCGACCGTTCGCGTCTGTACCCTTATCTGGACTTAGCTTCATTTATCGGGAGCGACAGCTTGGCGACTCTGCTGGGGACCCTTATATTGCAACCAGGGCTTCTGGTTCTTTTTGTGGGTTCCTCCTAGCGCTTGATTGATTTGTGTTTACTGGGGTGTTATGTGCTTATTTGTGTTTGTATACTTGTATTTATTTTTGCTTTACTGCTTTCTTTATTGCTTTTGTATATATCATACTGTCATACTGCTGGCTGGATCTGTTGTCTGCTTTGGTGGGTGGGTGTTCCATTGAGAGTTAAGGTCCTATACCTGGGACCTGAGTGACACCTAGGCTAGAGTGAATCATATTCTTTCCCATTCCATTTCGGTCTGGTGCGGGAATATGAAACACGGTTCAGATATGGGTTTCTTCTTGAGAACTCTGTGTTGCAGATTTCCTGCAGTACTAGGGCTATCTGGGAAGCCTGTTAAGTCTGGATGACCTTTAGTATTGACCTTCAGAAACTGAGGTGAATTAGAGGAGGAACTTTTATGGTTATTGTAAACACTGTACCTCCGGGTTAGAAGTGTTTACACTTCTCATAACTGATCCAAGTCTGAGGATCCTTGTTTTAGAACACCACCTGTGAGGGGGTTGGGCTGTTTACAGGTTTGCAGGTACCTTGACCTCAGAATACCTTGTTACTTTGATTGTTTAAGAATACTTCAATTTGGGACAGTTCTTGTGATTCTAAAACCCTGGATATGTGGCTCTTTATTTGAGTCCCCCACCTTGGTTACTGGATTTATAGACCTCCATCTGGAATTCTTGAACATACTTGGACCTATATCAGGGCATTTTGATCAGATCCAGCTCAGTCACAGACCCTTGCATTTCATTTGCATACATAATCATTGCATCATATTGACATTTGCTTATTTGTGTTTCAGGGTATCCATTTTCATCTGGTTTTGGTTTTGACCCCATCTTCAGTATTGACTTGTCTTCATCAGCTATCTGCTGCAGTTATCACCTGCACCAGCCAGTCAGTGGCCCACTTCTTCAGTATTATCATCAGCACCTGTCTCTACTCAGTCTCAGCATCATGGCTCCTAAAAAGAGCAACATCACCTATCACTTCTTCCAGCCAGAGCTATCAGACATCAGGAGGATTCAAACCCTGATCACTCCAGATCACATACCATTGTTCAGGGAAAGTTATGGAGATATACTTGATATGGTTATGGATCTGGACCCATCACAGAGAAGCCTGATCCACACCTGCATTCAGTTCTATGATCCCCCACTAAGATGTTTCACTTTCCAAGACTTTCAGTTGGGCCCTCTATTAGAAGAATACTCAACATTGGTTGGTTTGCCTATCAGGGGTGGAATCCCTTTCAACCCTGAGATGGTCTTTCCTAGCAATGGAGAAGTAGCAAAAGCTTTGCATCTGGAACTTGTTTTGATTGAGCAGCATATGACTTCTAAAGCTGGGATCCCTGGCTTTCATCTGGATTTCTTAATCTCTCAAGCTACCCTGAAAGCTTCTCTAGGAGAGTGGAAAGCTGTTTGTGCCTTGTTGGCCTTGAGTATATATGGAATTGTATTGTTTGCAGACGAGCCTCGATTCATTAGAAAGAATGCAATCCATCTGTTCATCCTGAAGAACCCAGTACCAACTTTATTGGGGGATCTTTACTATTCAGTGCATCAGAGGAATGAAAAGCAGAGGGGAAGATTAGTGAGGTGTTGTGCTCCATTGTTCCACACTTGGCTTCTCAGGCATCTACCCAGGACCGATGCATTTCTAAACCCTCATCAGCAAAGCAACTGGGCTAAGAGACTCACTGTTCTAACTTCAGCTGACGTCAGATGGTGCACTCAGAGCACCAAGGGCAGGGATATCATCACCAGCTGTGGGCATTTTCCTAATGTGCCTTTGATAGGAGTTAAGGGTAGTATCAATTACAACCCTCTGCTGTTTAGACGACAACTGGGCTATGCACTGGTCCACACTCCTAAGGCACAGGACTTGGTTGAGACTCTTTATTGTGAGAACAAGATCAGTTTGACTGTTGTTAGGCAGGCTGCCTGGGCCTGGGATAATGTTCAAACCAAGGGAGTAACCATTCTGGGGAAGTGCAATAGTGTGGCATCAGCACAATATTATGAGTGGTCCCGTGCCAGGGCCCAATTCTCTGGTATGCCCTTTACCATAGAAGACATGCCTGAGTCATCTTCAGCACCACCCCCTGCCACTATCAGTTTGGAGGAGTATGAGAGTTTGAAGGAAAGAAATGAGAAGTTAACTCAAGCTTTGCAGAAGACCCTCCGGGAGAAGAGTGAGGGTATAAGGGAGATTGAGAGGTTGGAGAAGATGAGAGTAGAGCATCTGACTAAGATTGAGAAGTCTGGGGATTATATCAAAAAGTCTAAGGCTGGAGAACAAATTCTGAAGAATGCTTGCAAGGAAGCCCAGTTCCAGAGAGCAAGAACAGACTTGTATTTGAAGGAGAGTCAAGCCCGGTGGGTCAGGATCACCGAGGCTCGTACTCTAGAGGACAAGAGAGTTCAAGACAAGATGGAGCAACTGGAAGCTAGTGAAAAAGAACAACAAGAAGCCCTGGCAGCAGCCCAGAGGGAGATATCAGAGCTGAAGATCAAAGCAGGGGTGAAGAGGTCCAAAGACCAAAGTCAGTACAAGAAGCTAGCAGCAGCTGTTACAACCCGGAATCTCCTCATCAGGAATCTCACGGAGCGTCCGGCTGATCTTGTGACCGAAGCACTTCTCAAGGAAGTTTGTGAGGATGAGTTTGGTCTTGATGTTTGACCATTTGTTTGTTGTTGCTTTCTTTCCATGTACTTTTATTTTCTTGTAATGTATTTTGACCCCTTAGAGGGCTTGTGTTGTAAAATGAACAATTTGTATTATTTCACCTTCTGTAATACATTTGTGTTAGTTTGCTTCGTCTGAGTTTTCTTCAAGCAACAACAACAGCGTCTTCAAGGGTCTGGAAGGGTCAAAACTGAAGGCCAAACCGGATACCTTGAGAACAAATAAGCATAACTGCATTGCATGCTAACCCTTTGTTTGTTTTGTAGGTTTTTGTTTTGTTGTTGCTAACCTCTGTTGTGATGCCTCAGGAACTATTGCTAGGCGCCGGGTATTTCCCCTCAACCGTCCGCACCGTTATCCAACCCGTAGCAACCTTCCGGGCATTCAAATGGATCAGATGCAGCAGGACCTTACTGAGGTCAGAAATCAAATGGCAAACGAAAGGCTAGAAATGAGGAATCAAATGACTCAGTTTATGGAAGTTATGAACAACATGGCTCAGAGCCAGGAAAGATTGAGGGCCATGGTGGAAAGGCAGAATCAAGAAGATCCACATATAGGGACTGCCGGTACCAGTAACAATGAAAGAGTCCAACCTCACGTCAACCCTCCGGTATTTGGACCACACCTCCATCCTGAGGTCAATATTCCTGCAAATGTTCAAGGGACTGCCACCGCAGCTAGGGTACTTCAAGAGGATCCCCAGGAGGACCAATTCACAGTAATGGGTGCTGGGGAAGAAGCTTATGATAGGAGATTGGATGAGATAGCTGAGAAGTTGAGGTCCTTAGAATCTCAAAACTCTTTGGGCTTCGATGTCATGGACATGGGCTTGGTAGACGGGGTCAGGATCCCCCATAAGTTCAAGCCTCCTTGCTTTGAAAAATACAACGGGACTTCATGCCCCCGGACTCATTTACAGTCATTTCTGGGAAGGCTGAAGGCCTATACAATGGATGAGAAGCTCTGGATGTTCTATTTCGAAGACAGCTTAACCGGAGCGTCAAGAGAATGGTACTCTCACTTGACAAGGGCAACTATTAAGTGCTGGAAGGACCTGGCAGAGGCCTTCATCAGACAATATCAATATAACTTAGATATGGCACCCAACAGGACTCTTCTAATGGGAATGTCACAGTCGTCAAGGGAAAGTTTCCGAGAATATGCACAGAGATGGAGGCAACTGGCTGCCGCTGTCCAACCACCTATGTCTGAACGGGAAATGGCAGATATGTTCATGAACACCCTTCAGGGAACATATATTGACAGGTTGGCTGCTTTCTCTTCCACTAGCTTTGCAGATGTTGTCATAGCCGGGGAGAGGATTGAAAGTTTGTTAAAAATGGGAAAGATCTCAGACAACGGTGCAAGCTCGTCCAGTAGTACAAGAAAGCCTTTTGTGGGCCCGAGAAGAACTGGCGAGACCAATGCCATCCATTCAAACAGGGGCAGGCCCCAATATGTTCAAAGGTCAATAGCAGCAGTCACCATTCCTGCTCCAGCTCATCCTCAACCAGTCTATCAACCTCCTCAGCAAAACTATCAGCCACAACCTCAGTACCATCAGCAAAATCAGTATCCTCCAAGGAACTACAACAACAGCAACACCAACAACAACAGTCAACAAAGGCCATTCCAACAGAGGCCATCTCAAGCTAATAGGGTGATCGATCCGATCCCTATGCCATATGCTACCCTGCTGCCACAACTCCTGAAACTCAACCTAGTTGAGCTAAGGACGCTGGCACCTCCAGATCCCAACAGTCTACCCAGGAACTATGACTCCAATGCTAGGTGTGCTTTTCATTCAAACGCACCTGGCCACAGTACAGAAAAGTGCAGAGCCCTGCATATGAAGGTACAAGACCTGGTAGACTCAAAAGCTCTGAATTTCGCACCACCACCCAATGTCAATAAAAACCCAATGCCGAACCACGGTGGTCCTAGAATTAACGCTATTGAAGAAGACAAGCCGTCTTATTTAATAACCAGTGTGGGACAGATCCGGACGCCGTTGGTGGAAATCAAAGCTCAGCTCTTGGAATGTCAAATGTTCCCGGGGTGTGAGTTAGGTTGTGCTTACTGCAATATCTCGGTAAATGGGTGCGATAATTTGCGGAATGGCATAGATGGCCTTATTCAGAGTGGCCAGCTTCAGATCACCACATCATTTCCAACAAATCCAGCAATCTCATCAGCAACGGTTTCAGAACCTCCTACAACTGCAACAACCATTGTTCCTGACAATTCTTCGGTTTCATCAACAAGTACTTCATCTATTATCTCAACTGATCAGTTTTCAACAAATCTTCCTGCTACAACTTCAGCATCACTCCATTTTGAACCTCCTACAACAACAACATCCATCCTTCCACCATTGTCTCCTACAACACCAGCAACAAATCATGAAGATGTCTCAACTGTCACCATATTCTACGATCCTGAAAACAACTCCGCCTACAACTCAGAAGGTGCTGCTCCCACCAGGGCACCAATGACAATCTATTATGATCCTCAGACTATTACAATTCCTTCAACAGCTGCAATCAGTCCGGTCACCATCACGGTGCCCGGACCCGTACCTTATGAAAGCAGTAATGCCATCCCCTGGCATTACGGCTCTGACTTGTACTGTGAAGGACAAAGAATCACTTTTGAATCATCAACCCCTGCACTACAAATTGACAATGTGGGCGGAGGCGGAGGCTTCACTCGAAGCGGACGTCTTTTCGCTCCACAAATTCAGAGACCCACAGCCGAAGCAGAAGCTGCTGCCAAGGCAAAAGGGAAGAGCCCTGTGCAGGAAGACCAAGCTGTTAGAGAAGCTTTGAAGACACCATTCGATCAAGAGGTTGATGAGTTCATGCGAATCATCAAAAAGAGTGATTATAAAATAGTGGATCAGCTTCACCAAACGCCTTCCAAGATCTCAATCCTATCATTGCTTATGTGCTCCGAAGCCCATCGGAATGCACTACTCAAAGTCCTGCACGCAGCTTACGTGCCTGAAGAGATCACTGTCAATCAGCTGGAAGCAGTAGTTGGAAATGTTAATGCTAGTCACGGACTAGGGTTCACCAATACTGATTTGACAACGGAAGGCCGCAACCACAACAAAGCCTTGCACATAACCATGGAATGCAAAGGTGCTGTCCTTTCCCATGTTCTGGTAGACACGGGGTCATCCCTTAATGTCCTACCTAAAAAGGCTTTGGTGAAGCTAGAGTATGACGGATTGGCGTTGAGACCCAGCAACCTGGTGGTGAGAGCTTTTGATGGCTCAAAGAGATCGGTTCTGGGAGAGATTGAGCTGCCCGTAACGATTGGCCCGCAGACTTTCACAACTATCTTCTACGTGATGGACATTCAGCCTGCCTACAGCTGTTTGTTGGGTAGGCCATGGATTCACGCTGCTGGAGCCGTGACCTCTACCCTTCACCAGAAGTTAAAATATGAGTGGGAGGGTCAAATCGTTACAATCTGTGGAGAAGAGGACATTTTTGTCAGCCACCTGGCAACCTATAAGTACATTGAAATGGATGGGGAGATCCATGAAACAATGAGCCAGGGGTTTGAAGCCTTGAATGTGAATGAGACATCTGCTGTATCTGGTACTCCAATATCATCATACCAACAAGCCCGGAAGGTTGTTGAGGAAGGAACTGCCCAAGGCTGGGGCAAATTGCTATCGGTAGAGAAGAAAGAAGACAGATTTTGGTTGGGTTACAAACCAACTCAACAAGATCAAGCAGCGGCTGCGAAAGAGCCCAACTTTGTGAGTGGGGGGATGCTTACCCCTGATGCTATCAACTGTCTGGAAGACGAGCTGGAAGAGGAACGCAACCTGGAAAGTTGGATTCGTCCAAAGATCCCGGGGAGCAGTGTCTCGAACTGGTCTTCCCAGGAAATTATAAGAGTTACTCATGCAGAGTAATTATTATTTCCTGTATTTTTATAAGCATGCATCAAAGTCTTGCATCTTGCCCAAGATGACAAGACTCATTTTGTAATCGGGCCATCTGTACTTTTTGTGCAAACAAGATTAATTAATGAAATATCAGACATCTTTTTGCAAACGAGTCTTTTTCTTTTCGTTCACTGTTTTTCCATTTTTCTTTTTGTACAAAAAATAAATGGCGGTGTTTTCAAAATGACAACTTCATTTCACCTTTCTAAATAAGACTAAAATCAGATCACTAAAATGAACAAACTGAACCCTTGCAGAGAGAGCCTTCCTGACAGCACCGACAACAGCACGGCTATGACTTCGTATGACTTTGACAATCCAATCAATCAAGCTGATGAAGGGGTTGAAGAAGAATATGAGCTTCCTGAAGAGCTAGCCAGGTTGTTAAGACAAGAGGAAAAGGTTATTACTCCTCACCAGGAGGAGGTTGAAGTGATCAATCTTGGTACAGATGAAGACGTGAAAGAAGTTAGAATCGGGGCCTGCCTGCAAGACTCAGTGAAGAGACAACTGATAGACCTGCTTCAAGAGTATGTAGATGTATTTGCTTGGTCGTACCAAGACATGCCAGGGTTGGATACCGATATTGTCGTGCACAAGCTGCCTTTGAGAGAAGAATGCCCGCCAGTTAAACAGAAGCTGCGCCGTACTCGTCCGAACATGGCAATGAAAATCAAAGAAGAGGTACAGAAGCAATGGGACGCCGGGTTCCTTGCTGTGACTAGCTATCCACCGTGGGTTGCTAATATTGTGCCTGTGCCTAAGAAGGACGGCAAAGTAAGAATGTGTGTTGATTACCGGGATCTGAACAGAGCCATCCCGAAAGATGACTTCCCATTACCTCACATTGATGTATTGGTGGATAACACGGCTCAGTTCTCGGTATTCTCCTTCATGGATGGATTTTCAGGATACAACCAGATCAAAATGTCACCTGAAGACATGGAGAAGACAACATTCATCACACCTTGGGGAACGTTCTGCTACAAAGTAATGCCATTTGGGCTCAAGAATGCCGGTGCAACGTATCAACGGGCTATGGTGACATTATTCCACGATATGATACATAAAGAAATTGAATGTTATGTGGATGATATGATCGCCAAGTCCCTTACGGAAGAAGACCATCTGGTAAATCTGCTCAAATTGTTCAAGCGTCTGAGGAAGTACCAACTGAAGTTGAACCCCAACAAATGCACATTCGGGGTGCGATCCGGTAAGCTGCTGGGATTTATTGTAAGCGAGAAAGGGATTGAAGTTGACCCTGATAAAGTCAAAGCCATCCAAGAGATGCCTGCACCGAAAACAGAGAAAGAAGTTCGAGGGTTCTTAGGTCGATTGAACTACATTTCAAGGTTCATATCTCACCTGACAGCAACCTGTGAACCCTTGTTCAAGCTGTTAAGAAAAGAACAGACGGTCAGGTGGAATGAAGACTGCCAAAGGGCTTTTGACAAGATCAAGGAGTACTTACAAGAACCTCCAATCCTTATGCCACCAGTTGAAGGAAGACCTCTGATAATGTACTTGACAGTATTAGAAGAGTCGATGGGGTGTGTGCTGGGCCAGCATGACGAGTCTGGTCGAAAAGAGTATGCAATATACTACCTAAGCAAAAAGTTTACCGACTGTGAACAACGTTATTCACTGCTCGAGAAAACTTGCTGTGCTTTAGCGTGGGCTGCTCGCCGACTAAGACAGTATATGTTGACCCACACTACTTTGTTGATATCCAAAATGGACCCAGTTAAGTACATTTTCGAGAAGCCAACTCTTACCGGACGGGTTGCAAGATGGCAAATGATTCTCACAGAATACGACATACAGTACACATCTCAGAAAGCCATCAAGGGCAGTGTACTATCTGAATATCTTGCTGAGCAACCCATTGATGACTACCAGCCTATGAGATTTGACTTCCCTGATGAAGACATCATGTTCATTAAATCAAAAGATCATGAGGAGCCTGTTCACACTGAAGGGCCTGACCCGGAAGAAGAATGGACTATGATGTTTGATGGGGCTGTTAACATGAATGGTCGTGGTGTTGGTGCAGTACTCATCACACCCAAAGGAGTTCACATGCCTTTCTCGGCAAAGCTCACTTTCAACTGCACTAACAACGAAGCTGAATACGAAGCTTGCATTATGGGTCTTGAGGAAGCCATTGACCTCAGGATCAAGACATTGACCGTATTCGGGGATTCAGCTTTGGTAGTCAATCAGACCAACGGAAAATGGTACACCCACCAGGATCATCTGATACCTTACAGGGATTATACAAGAAGGTTATTGACGTTCTTCACAACAGTCAAGCTTGAGTATATCCCTCGGGACGAGAATCAATTTGCAGATGCTCTTGCTACCATTTCATCCATGATCAAAGTTCAAGCTGCTAACTTTGTACCTCAAATTTCAGTATCGAGACTTGATAGACCAGCATATGTATTTGCGGCAGAAGGTGTCAAAGATGATAAGCCTTGGTTTCATGACATTAAATGCTTCTTGGAGGATCAGACATACCCACCTGGGGCATCTTCCAATGATAAGAAGACTTTGAGAAGGCTTGCTGGTAGTTTCTTTCTGAACACTGATGGATCTTTATACAAAAGGAACTTTGATATGGTACTCCTCCGATGTGTTGACAAGACAGAAGCAGATTTATTGATGCATGAAGTGCACGAAGGCTCCTTTGGTACCCATGCCGGAGGGCATGCCATGGCTAAGAAGTTGTTAAGATCAGGCTATTACTGGATCACAATGGATGCAGACTGTTGTGCTTACGCCAGAAAATGCCACAAATGCCAGATCTACGCAGATAAGGTGCATGTGCCTCCCAATCCTTTGAACATCATGTCTTCACCCTGGCCCTTTGCCATGTGGGGCATTGATATGATTGGCAAGATTGAGCCGACTGCTTCAAATGGCCACAGATTTATTTTGGTCGCCATTGACTATTTCACCAAGTGGGTTGAAGCAGCCTCATATGCAAATGTTACGAGGCAAGTGGTAGCCAGATTTCTGAAAAGAGATATCATCTGTCGATACGGAGTGCCCGAGCGAATCATTACTGATAATGGTTCCAATCTAAACAACAAAATGATGGCTGAGCTATGCCGGGACTTCAAGATCCAACACCACAATTCTTCTCCTTACAGGCCAAAGATGAATGGCGCTGTTGAGGCGGCAAACAAGAATATTAAGAAGATTGTGCAGAAGATGGTAGTCACCTACAAAGACTGGCATGAAATGCTACCGTTCGCCTTGCATGGGTACCGCACGTCAATCAGGACATCCACTAGGGCAACACCGTATCAACTTGTGTATGGTATGGAAGCAGTCCTACCGGTTGAAGTTGAACTACCCTCTCTACGGGTATTGATGGATGTTAAGCTGAACAAAGCAGAATGGGCTAGGGCCCGATACGAGCAACTGAGTCTGATCGAAGAGAAAAGATTGGCTGCAATCTGTCATGGGCAGCTATATCAGAAGAGAATGAAGAGAGCCTTCGATCAGAAAGTCAGGCACCGAGAGTACCAAGTAGGAGATCTTGTGCTGAAAAGAATCCTCCCTCCTCATACAGACCACAGGGGCAAGTGGACTCCAAATTATGAAGGACCATTTGTTGTAAAGAAAGTTTTCTCTGGTGGAGCACTGATGCTCAGCACCATGGATGGTGAAGATTTCCCGTCCCCTGTGAATTCAGATGCAGTTAAAAAATACTTCGCATAAAAATGACCCGCTGGACATAAAAATAGAATGTAAGTCCAGGCAAAAATAGGGCATCCCGGCGAGTCAAAAACAGAATAAAAGGCTCGGGCAAAAATAAGGGAAAATAAATAAAAAAATGTACACCCGCTGAGTTGAAAAGCCGCATTGGACAACTCAGGCAAAAATGGGTATCCCGATGGATTGAAAACCCGAAAGGGCGATCCATGCAAAATAAGGGAATAAGCGAACAACTGCATTCTGAATTCGTCTGTATCACTTGCAACTTGGAAAGCTTCAAAAGGGTCAAGCTTCGATCAGAATCAGCCTTCTTCAAAAGCAAGATGAGGAGAACGTCAAAAGTCATACGGGTCATAGTGAAGAGGAAGCTCCTTGAAGCGTCATCAACACTGCCAGCATTTTGTTTCTCAATTTGTAACAATCTCCTCATTTCAGGGGATATGTTCCGTTGACTGTATCTCGCCAATTCAGGGCATATGAATTAATAAAATCAGATTTTCAGTCATGTCTCGTTTTGTACATTTTATTTGCAAAAAATGTCTGATGTCTTAAAAGAAAAAAGACTGATTGCATAAGTACGGATGTTTCTCTCTAAGAAAATAAAAACATGCTTACAGGGAATATACTTACTCTTGAGAATGCTTAACTCCTATGACGGAATCCAGTAAAGGATACCTCGGGACCTTTTGTGCGTTTCCTTATCTTTGCAGGATTGCAGGTATCCAGAACGCAACCTGGGGCATGCAAGTTACGTCCCTGCGAGCTGGCAAGTCAACACTCATTCTCAGCACCCGAGGTGCTCTCTCCCCAGCTGAGTTGCCTCTCATAACATCCCCCCAGCGGAGTTTCCAGCTGTTACTTATCTCCATCAGAGTTGCTAAGCATTCTAGAAGGCACCTACATCCCCGACTGAGTCAAGGGTCCCTCTTTCTCCCCAGCCGAGTTGCCGTCTCGCCCTCAGCCGAGTACAAAAATCAGGGAATCATCTCCCCACCGAGCTCCAGCCTCTGCCCAGAAGAGCAGCGCATGAAGGATCACAACAGAGTGAAGAAAGCTTCTACAAACCCCAGCTGGGCCTCTCATTTATTAGGATAGGTCTATCAGTGACCCGTATCCCCAAGCAAATATCATCTTATTAGATCTACCAATGATCTCATCCCCAGCTGGGATGTCCATTTCAAACAGATCAACCAGGGATCTCTGCAGCAGCGGGATCCGAATCCCAGATCTGTGCCTCTTTGCATAATCATAGCATTTGCATCATATTCACCCACAAAGCGTAGCATTCCGTTTTAATATGGAGCATTACGGCAAAAAATCAAACGCATAGCATAATCATGAGCCATGTTATGAATCAACACCTGTGAATGATTACAGTTCATCAACATACAGAAGAAAAATCCCCACCAGAGTTCCCAGCAAAAGCAGTTGCCTCACAAATCACAAACACCAGTATATATAATCCTTTGACACCCGTTTGTGTCATATCCCCAGCGCAGTCACCTACACTTTGTATATCAGATAGTTGTTTATATTACACTCTTCTCCTTTTTGACACTCGTCCGTGTCGCTCTCCCTAGCAGTTAAATACTCATCTATATACCAATCACTCTTATACATATACTCGTCCGTATCTTGTATATGACACTCAAATCCCCTCAGAGTCAACACTCGTCCATGTTCTTTGTTAACCAGTTGGTGCTCGTCCGTACCATCATCTCTGAACATGTGTCAAGCGTTTGTTTCTACATGATACTCGTCCGTATCATAGTCTTAAGGATGCTCGTCCGCATATTTAATCCATACACTGTGTCAAATACTATATCTTCTTGAATATAGATACTCGTCTATGTCTACTATTCCCCAGAAGAGTCCCCTCAGATTCAACACTCGTCCGTGTTCTTTGTTAACCCGTTGATACTCGTCCGTATCATCATCTCTGAGCACGTGTCAGTTTGTTTCTACCTGATACTCGTCCGTATCATAGTCTTAAGGATGCTCGTCCGCATCTTTAATCTATACACAACATCTAAACACTCATACCCTTTGTTTCTTGGATGTGAACACTCGTCCGTGTTTACTATTCCCCAGTAGATCGCAAAACGAATTTTCTTTTTATCTGACACTCGTCCTGTGTTATGATAAACCCTGAGAGCAGCCGTACCCTGCTAGGTGGTCGTCCTCCGCCTCTTGATGGTCGTCCTCCATCATGCTCATCCGATGGCCGTACCCATCGTTGATATTTAGCAGCCGTCCCCTGCTAGGTGGTCGTCCTCCACCCCTTTGATGATCGTTCTTCATCATTCTATCCAATGGCCGTCCCCATTGTTGATTTTGGTTATCTGACATCCGTCCTATGTCATGATAAGCCCCGAGAGCAGCCGTACCCTGCTGAGTGGTCGTCCTCCACTTCTTGATGGTCGTCCTCCATCATGCTCATCCGATGGCCGTCCCCATCGTTGACCTTTTCTATCCGATGGTCGTCCCCATCGTTGATATTTTCGGCAGCCGTACCCTGCCAGGTGGTCGTCCTCCACCTTTGATGGCCGTCCCCATCATAATTCCTTTATTACCCAACAGAGCAGCCGTCCCCTGCTAGGTGATCGTCCTTCACCTTTGATGGTCGTACCCCATCATCTGTTTATTTCATTTATTCTTTAACCCGATGGTCGTCCCCGTCGTGGTCCCTTTTCCTTTTCTGTTAGCCCGATGGCCGTCCCCATCGTCGGTTACCTTGCTTTATGAACTTGATGGCCGTCCCCGTCATGTTTCATTAACTCCCAGAAAATTTTACAGCTTTATCCGGATGGCCGTCCCCATCATAATTTGATTTTCCCCAGCTAGTCGGCCGTCCCCGTCTTGGCTTTACCTTTTATCCCCAGCATGTCGGCCGTCCCCGTCATTGCGTTGTTTCCCGCTTTGCAATATGCTTTATTTCCCTTTTACAATCTATATCCCTTTTCTTCTTCATTCTGTGAGTGCAAATTTTGGACTGTCTTTGGTATTCAACCACAAGTTATCTCGTTTGCCTGCTAAGCCGTCGCTTACAACCGGCACAGCTAACTCATGCTTGAATAGGGGCAGCTGTAAACACCCCAAATTTGCCCTCACCCATTTCACCATGGCTTGTTATCATTTCATATGCATAAACACAATCATATCATCTCATATCTCAATTTTGAGTCACTGCATTGGTTCTAAGTCATCTGCACCTAGGGTTTGTGATCTGAGCAATCCAAGAGCCCCTTTGAGCCACTCCAAAGGCAACCAATCACTTCAAAGGGATCCATGTGTGTTCATCTATCATATTACATTCTCTCAAAGTCAAGATTTCAAAAGAATCACAAGAACTGGGTTTTGAATGGATGCAGAGCCAGGTTTGACTGCATAGTTGACCTAAAATTAGGGTTTTGGTTTCAGGGGTCATAACTCCAATTTTTTTGGTCATTCTTGTTTCCATTGGTCTCTATATGGTATAAGGAGTATGCATATCAATTTTCATGAAGAAATTCCATGGGGAAGTCATCTGATCAAGGGTTGACTTTCTGGACAAGTCAGTGCAAAATCAGGGCATCTGAGGCCCCCAATGACCCAACCAATGGGTGATCTTCATCATTTTGAGTGTATATGATCTTTATTTGATCATGGAAGAAGGTTGAAGTTCATAAAAATCAAGAATTTGGAGTTTTTGCAAATGTTGACTTTTTGGGCATAGTTGACTTTTCAAGAATGCTTCATTTTAGGTCATTTTTCAAGCCTTGATTCTTGATCCAAAAATGCTTCAAATGGAAAAACTTTGGTCATGAAAGTTGTAGATTACATCTTTCCCTTTTCAAAAAGTACAAGAACATGATCAAATTCTTCTGAATCAAAAGTTATGGTGTGACAAAGTTGGCTAAAATCATTGATTTTTTAAGGCATGCTTCAAATGAGAATTTTGCAAAACCATGAACCAATGCCTTTTGTAACCTCTAGTTCATTTCAAACCAGTACACAAACATTCCATATGTCCCAAAAATCAGAATTGAACCAAAATCACATGTTCATGGTTCATGTAACAAGACTTTTTTTTCATGAAGTTCAAAAAGGTGGCAACTTGCAAAACCATCATGATGCTTCTCTCCACTTGATGCATTGGCTGCTGGACCTTCCCAACATCACACACACACCATGCTGCACCAGAACCATGCCTTGTACTAGCCTAGATCATGAGCCATACTTCTCTTACACAAAAGGTGGACTTTGAGCAAAAGCAAACTTACCAATCACTATAGGCCAGGTCACATCATCTGACCTATAGGATTAAAATACAATATCCTTTGGCAAGCAAAATATAACAAGAGGCAAGGCTGAAACAAGACATAGCAACACATACACAAAAACACACCATTTTGCAAATTGCTTCGAATCTCTCTGCCCAGCCATCAAACATCCAAACTATTTTCACACCTCAACTCACCATGCTTCATTGAGCTCAAAGCAACCAAGAACCAGGCCTGAAACAAGCTGTAACCTCACTTCACCATTTTCACCCCAAGTTGCAGTTTCTTTCGAAACTCTCACCACAGCTCACAAACATCAAAACAAACTCCATAAACCTTCTCCACTCATCATCAGGACCACACAGAACCACTCACATTGGCCTGAAGCTGCTTGCATCACCATTGCCATTTCCAACTGAGCTTGAGCAGAAGCTGCTCAAACTCTTCGCACAGCCAACATAAACTTCTCCAAAGCATTCAAACATCATCTGGGGACCAAGTAGAGTGGATTGCACTGAAGGAAGTGGCCAGAAAGTCATCAGAGTGAAAGCTTCGAATCTCAGGTAGCTCAAGAAATATTTTTCCAGAAATCATTTCTTTCGTTCTAAACTTGTTCTTTGTGTCTTCCTGATCATGAATATGTCTTTGGTTTTGCAAATGGTGTTGAAATGAGAGTTTAATTGCTCTCTGAAACTTGCGTGCCCTAATTTTTTCTTGCTTCGATTCAGCCTTGTTAGGAAATATAAATTTGTTTTGATTAGGGGGTTTGGTTCGTGAGTGAGTGAGGAACATTTCCCAGTTTTTAGATTTCGTTTTAGTTAGGTTTTTAGGGTTTTGGGGATTCTCAGGGGAGATGCTGGCCGGAGAAGACGACCGGAGGTCTTCTCCGGCAGCCTGAAAATGATTTGTGCCCTAATCCTGTCATTAACTCTAGTTTGAATTTGGACCGTGGATTGCCTTTGACTGGTTGACTCCCCGCGCAAATGGAAGGCCCAGATGCTTTCAATTAGCCCTAATCCACGTGTTTAGCTTAATTAATCTATAATTAAATTAATTTAATCTGAAACAACCTGGACCCTTGGATGACGCGCGTGGTCAACCAATTCAAACCCAGACTTCATCCTGGCCCTTCCTTCTGTTGACTTTTCTTTTATTTTAATTTAATTTCATTTCTTTTTCATTTAACTTGCATAATTTATTAAAAATAGCAAAAAATGTGTAAAAATTATGAAACTTTTTCTCATGAGTTTTAATAATTTTTATGACACAAAAATATTTTTATTTTTATTTTTATCATTAAAAAAGTATTTTTAAATATTTAAAAGATTATTTTTAATTGATTAATGGAAATTAATTTATTAAAAATACTTTTAGGTATTTAAAAATCACCAAAAAATTCATGAAATGTTCTAAGACATTTAGAAACATTGTCCAACCTTCAAACCAAATTTATTTTTTGATCTTGATGCATTTTGAGAATTTTCCATTGAATTAAATCATTTTTTGTGCATTATTTTGATCATAAGTTCAAAAAAATCATTTCTGTCTATCTAGGAAGAGTTGGACTTTGATTCTTTTTGCATTGCATTGTATTTGGCATGTAGTTTTTGAGATAAAATGGCCATGATTTGATCTTGCATTTTTCATTTGTTTGGCATTTCTTTTGTTTAGGAGTCCTAAAAACCCTAATAACTTAGAAAAAATCATAACTTGAGTTTGGTTAAGAGTTGAGACCTCCCCTTTTGACTTTGGTTTAGTATAGGTTTAGGGTTTCTTTGGGTGGAATTTTCCATTTTTTATCTAAGGGTTTGCTTCTGTTTTTTGGTTCTTGTTTGTTGTTTGACCCATAAACCCTAATTTGGGCTTTCATTTGCATCCCTTTTGCATTCTCTTGCATAACATGACTTGCCATGACATTTCAAGCATCAATTTGATTCATTTGACATCTTAAGACATATAGAAAGCATGTTTGATCATTGCATCCCATATTTGCCATTTTGTTTGCCATGTATGTTTCATAACTTTTCATGTAAGATCATGCTCCTTAACTTGCATCATTTGCATCCATGATCTTGTATGAACATCTCCATGCCTTGTCTCATGCTTGTAGCATCTCATAACATCATTATCATCATCAACATGCTTCTGGTTTTGTTTTTCATCATGTCATTTCACCTCATTTGGCATTGCATTGCATTTCTTTTCTAACATTTCAGGTGGTAAGTGAGGTTGAGAAGTGAATTTGCCTTCACTTCTCATAACTTTTCTTTTCATCTCTCTTGCATCCATTGCTGCATTTTTGTTTGTGTTTGAGATTGAGCTTGCTCATTCTTCTTCTTCTCACTTTCTTTCTTCAAGTGACTTGACTTCTTGAATGAAGCAAGTCACTTTGCTTCTCTTGATCCTGTTCATCTGCTTCCTGGTGGTTCCATTGAAGACTTCTCTTGAAAACCTCACAAACCTTAGGAACAACCAAGCATGACAATGATTAGGGTTTTGATTAGTCTCCCCTCTTAGTTTTACCTTTGTGTCTCTTTTGAGTCTTCTCCTCTCATCTCATAATCAGGGACTAAACCCTAAAGGCTTTAAGGCTTTGTGATTAAGCTTATGCCTGCATCCTTCTCTTAGGATGGAGTGTATAACTTTAATCCTAAGTGTTAAACCCTTAATGTGTTTAAATCTCTTAATCAATTCACTTAATAATCATCAAGACATCATACTTGTAACTTGGGCCTTGCATTAGGGTTCTAATTCTTCCTTAATTGGTTAAGAAGGACTAACCCTAGTGTTAATGGACAAGTCCCCCTCAAGTTGTCTTACAAACCCTAAAAAACACTTCATCATCTTATCATTAAATAAAATCCATTTAATAAAGGTTTGTTTTGTCATGATTTTAATCCCTAACCATGGATTAAGTTGAGGAGCTTTCCTCAGCTTAAACATTCTCATCTATTATCCTTCTATTAGGATGGTGTAATGAGTCTGTTTAATCCCTGATTACGGCTTAACCTCATTACTCAACACTAAACAAAAACACCAAAAACATCTAATTAATCACAAGTAGGTTAATGATCTTAATCCTACACCAAAGGTGATTAAGTGTGAGAATCTGACTTCACACTTAAGGCATTCTCATTACCCCTAATCAGAGGGAAGATGTGATGAGTTTACTAAATCCATTGGTTTAGGCTTAAGCTCACTAACTTATGACAAACTTCAAAAAGCAATAAAAGATTGAAAATACTCAAAAACAAGCAATAATCGTCTCCTCCGGGATTCTTTTCTCATCATCTTCACTCACAAACGAGAACTCGCTTCTTCCGTCTAATGCAAGACAGTTTGCACCTGAGCCAGACAGGTCATACACTTGAGCATTGACAAGCGAGCAGTTCACAAGTCAATTCATCTTTCAGTCTCTTTGGGTCGAACTACGGTGTTCTGACTTCCTCATTGCACGAGAGGATACGTAGGCATAACTTAACGGTTATCGAACAAAAGTCTCTGTATATTCCCCCTCTTTCCAGCTTCATTCTTTTAAGCCTCATAGTCATGAGCATTTCACTCTTATCCTTACACTGACACTGTATATATCACACATTACACTTCTTTTGCACTGACACCTGTACATCCTTTTCCAGCTCTTTGACACACAAATTGCACTGACACTACCCCTTTAAAACACCAATCTTTTAAGCGTGGATCCCGTCGAGTACGGCGGACAATCTGGGTGCTAATACCTTCCCAGGTTGTAACCAACCCCCTTTCTCAGTATCTCTGGTTCGCGACCGTCTTATCCATCTCTTCCTAGGCCTATGCAGCATTGCCTTTCCTCCGGGATAAAAATGCCTAGCTGGCGACTCTATTCATCCCCAGTGAGTTCACGGCTGTGTGTTCTCATTGTCCCTTTCGCCGACCGTTCGCGTCTGTACCCTTATCTGGACTTAGCTTCATTTATCGGGAGCGACAATATGGTCAAGCTGTTTGAAGTGGTGACGTGGTTCAGATAAACCGGAGCGCAGTTGTTCGCTTATTCCCTGATTTTGCGTGGATCGCCCTTTCGGGTTTTCAATCCACCGGGTTACCCTTTTTTGCCTGAGTTGTCCGATGTGGCTTTTCAACTCAGCGGGTGTACATTTTTTAAATTTTTTTCCCTAATTTTTTCCCGAGCTTTTATTCTGTTTTTAGCTCGCCGGGATGCCCCTTTTTTTGCCTGGACCATAATTCTGTTTTTGTGTCCAGCGGGTCTCTTATGCGAAGTATTTTTTAACTGCGTCCGAGTTAACAGGGTATTGGAAGTCTTCGCCATCCATAGTGGCGAGCATCAGTGCTCCGCCTGAGAATACTTTCTTCACTATGAATGGTCCTTCATAATTTGGGGTCCACTTGCCCCTGTGATCTGAACCGGGAGGAATGATCCTCTTGAGTACAAGCTCGCCTACTTGGTACTCCCGAGTACGTACTCGCTGATCGAAGGCTCGCTTCATTCTCCTTTGATAAAGTTGGCTATGACAGATAGCTGCTAATCTCTTTTCCTCAATTAGGCGTAGTTGATCGTATCGAGCATGTACCCACTCAGCCTCATCAAGCTTGACATCCATCAGCACCCGCAGTGAAGGGATTTCCACTTCAACAAGCAAGACTGCCTCCATGCCGTAGACTAAAGAGAAGGGGGTTGCCCCAGTCGACGTCCTGACTGACGTTCGGTACCCATGCAACGCAAACGGTAGCATCTCATGCCAATATTTGTAGGTGATAACCATTTTCTGTACAATCCTCTTGATATTCTTGTTAGCTGCCTCTACCGCACCATTCATCTTTGGTCGGTAAGGAGAGGAATTGTGATGTTGGATTTTGAAGTCCCGGCACAGTTCTGCCATCATCTTATTGTTCAGATTAGAACCATTATCAGTAATGATTCGCTCGGGCACTCCATATCTGCATATGATATCTCTTTTCAGGAATTTTGCTACCACCTGGCGAGTAACATTGGCATAAGACGCAGCTTCTACCCATTTGGTGAAGTAATCAATCGCGACCAAGATGAAGCGATGTCCGTTTGACGCCGTTGGTTCAATCTTGCCAATCATATCAATGCCCCACATGGCAAAGGGCCAGGGTGAAGACATCACATTCAGAGGATTTGGAGGCACATGCACTTTATCCGCATAAATCTGGCATTTATGACATTTTCTGGCATAGGCACAACAATCTGCATCCATGGTAATCCAGTAATAGCCTGATCTTAGCAACTTTTTAGCCATTGCATGCCCTCCAGCATGGGTACCAAAGGATCCTTCATGCACCTCGTGCATCAGCAAGTCTGCTTCCGCCTTATCAACGCATCTGAGAAGTATCATATCAAAGTTTCTCTTATACAGGGAGCCATCAGTGTTCAGGAAGAAACTACCAGCTAGCCTTCTTAATGTCTTCTTATCATTGGAAGATGCCCCAGGTGGGTATGTTTGATCCTCCAAGAAGCATTTGATGTCATGGTACCAGGGCTTATCATCTTTGACAATGTCTGCTGAGCACACATATGCTGGCCTGTCAAGCCTGGATACTGCAATTTGAGGCACAAAATTGGCAGCTTGCACTTTGATCATGGATGAAATAGTAGCTAGAGCATCTGCAAACTGATTTTCGTCTCGAGGGATGTACTCAAGCTTGACTGTTGTGAAGAAAGTCAACAACCTCCTTGTGTAGTCCCGATAAGGTATCAGATGATCTTGGTGCGTGTACCATTTGCCATTGGTTTGATTAATTACCAGAGCTGAATCTTCGAACACAGTCAAAGTCTTGATCCTGAGGTCAATGGCTTCCTCAAGACCCATAATACAAGCTTCGTATTCAGCTTCGTTGTTAGTGCAGTTGAAGGTGAGTTTTACCGAGAAAGGCATGTGAACTCCCTTAGGTGTAATGAGTACTGCACCAACGCCACGACCATTCATGTTAACAGCCCCATCAAACATCATAGTCCATTCTTTTTCTGGGT
The DNA here is from genome assembly GCA_963966055.1 of Lathyrus aphaca. Classification (NCBI taxonomy): domain Eukaryota; kingdom Viridiplantae; phylum Streptophyta; class Magnoliopsida; order Fabales; family Fabaceae; genus Lathyrus; species Lathyrus aphaca. Next base: position 216,325,206 of record OZ014520.1, on the reverse strand, counting down.
CAGGCCCTTCAGTGTGAACAGGCTCTTCATGATCTTTTGCTTTTATGAACATGATGTCTTCATCAGGGAAGTCGAATCTCATAGGCTGGTAATCATCAATGGGTTGCTCAGCTAGATAATCCGACAATACACTGCCTTTGATAGCTTTTTGGGATGTGTATTGAATATCATACTCTGTGAGAATCATTTTCCATCTTGCAACCCGTCCGGTAAGTGCTGGTTTCTCAAATATATACTTGACTGGATCCATCTTGGAGATCAACAAAGTAGTGTGGGTCAACATGTACTGCCTTAGTCGGCGAGCAGCCCACGCTAAAGCACAGCAAGTTTTCTCGAGCAGTGAATAACGTTGTTCACAGTCGGTAAACGTTTTGCTTAGGTAGTATATTGCATACTCTTTTCGACCAGACTCGTCATGCTGGCCCAACACACACCCCATTGACTTTTCTAATACTGTCAAGTACATGATCAGAGGTCTTCCTTCAACTGGAGGCATAAGGATCGGAGGCTCCTGTAAGTATTCCTTGATTTTGTCAAAAGCCCTCTGGCAGTCTTCATTCCACCTGACCGTTTGTTCTTTTCTTAATAGCTTGAACAAGGGCTCGCAGGTTGCTGTAAGATGAGATATGAACCTTGAAATGTAGTTCAATCTTCCTAGGAACCCTCGAACCTCTTTCTCAGTTTTTGGTGCAGGCATTTCTTGAATGGCTTTGACTTTGTCAGGGTCAACTTCAATCCCTTTCTCACTTACAATAAATCCCAGCAGCTTACCAGATCGTACCCCGAATGTGCATTTGTTGGGGTTTAGCTTCAATTGGTATTTCCTCAGACGCTTGAATAACTTCAACAGATTTACCAGGTGGTCTTCTTCGGTGAGGGACTTGGCAATCATGTCATCCACATAACATTCAATTTCTTTGTGGATCATGTCATGGAATAATGTTACCATAGCCCGTTGATAAGTGGCACCAGCATTCTTCAGGCCGAATGGCATCACCTTATAACAAAATGTGCCCCAGGGTGTAATGAAAGTGGTCTTCTCCATATCTTCAAGTGACATCTTGATCTGGTTGTATCCTGAAAATCCGTCCATGAAGGAGAATACCGAGAACTGAGCCGTATTATCCACCAATACATCAATGTGAGGTAAAGGGAAATCATCTTTCGGGCTGGCTCTGTTCAGATCCCGGTAATCTACACACATCCTCACCTTGCCATCTTTCTTTGGCACTGGAACAATATTGGCTACCCAAGGTGGGTAACTGGTCACGGCAAGGAACCCGGCGTCCCATTGTTTCTGTACCTCCTCTTTGATCTTCATCGCCATGTCAGGGCGAGTTCTTCTCAGTTTTTGCTTAACAGGAGGACAGTTTTCTTTTAACGGTAGTCGATGCACAACTATGTCTGTATCCAACCCTGGCATGTCCTGATATGACCAGGCAAAGATGTCAACGTATTCACGCAACATTTCAATCAACCCCTTCTTAACTTCAGTCTGCAAGCTGGCACCTATCTTGATTTCCTTCTTAAACTCTTCTGTGCCGATGTTGATAACCTCGATTTCCTCTTGATGAGGCTGAATAACTCTTTCCTCTTGCTTCAACAACCTGACCAGTTCTTCAGGGAGTTCGTAATCTTCCTCAACCTCTTCATCAGCTTGGTAGATTGGATTGTCGAAGTTATGCTCAGTCATAGCAGGAGAGTTGTCAATGGAATCCGGTTGATCGACACTGCACAAGTGATGTGCTCATTCAGAATCTGTTTAGAGAAAACACACACCAAAAGCAAGAAAGAAAAACACATTGCCATTTTCTTTATTTGTGCAAAAAAATAAAATCGAAAGAAAAGGAACGATTTTGATTGAAAAATGTCCTTTATTTATGACAAATAAATGCTTTCAAAACATGGAGGCCCATACAATGGATCCTTGTGCCTTGGGCAGAGTACAGGATTTGACATGCAGTATGTAAAAAAATGACAAATAAACGATTACTTTGTGATCCAGGTGACTTCGACGATGTCTTCCGTAGACCAATTGGGCAGCTCCTCTCCTGGTGCACACGGGCGGATCCAATTATCCAGTTCGCACTCGCTATCTCCGTCTTCACTGGTAGCACAGATATGGTTGCGGTCCAGCAACCCAGCACTAGTAAAGGTAATGGTCTTGTTGTCTGATGAACGGACGAGCCCATCAGGCTGATACCCAAGCCCGAACTTGTCCTCCTTCTTTTCCAGCTCCAGTAGTCTGCCCCAGCCCTGGGCACTGCCTGATTGCACAACCTCCTTGGCCTGCTTGTAGGAGGTAATAGACGTACCTTCTTTATCTTCAGCCCTACTCAGAGGAGACAAGGAACTAACATTCACTGCTTCAAATGCCTGACACAGAGTTTCATGAATTTCACCATCCATCTCCACATATTTGAATGTAGATAGATGGCTCACAAATATGTCCTCTTCACCGCACACAGTCACAACCTGACCATCCGCTACGTACTTGAGCTTCTGGTGCAAGGTTGACGTCACAGCTCCTGCGGCATGAATCCAGGGTCGACCAAGCAGACAGCTATAAGCAGGTTGGATGTCCATCACGTAGAACGTGCTCTTAAACACTTGCGACCCAACCTTGATTGGCAACTCAACCTCTCCAAAGACAGACCTTCGAGAACCGTCGAAAGCCTTCACCACCAAATCACTTGGCCTCAAAACAACCCCTTCCACATTGAGTTTCATTAACGCCTTCTTCGGCAAGACATTAAGAGATGACCCAGTATCAACCAGGACATGAGACAACACAACCCCTTTGCATTCAATTGTGATGTGGAGAGCCTTGTTATGATTCCTCCCTTCAGTAGTAAGGTCCCTATCAGTAAAGCCCAGACCATGGCTCGCATTTACACTTCCCACTACAGCTTCTAACTGATTCACGGTAATCTCCTGAGGAACATACGCCATCTGCAACACCTTCAGAAGGGCTTCTCTATGAGCTGGTGAGCACATCAGCAGTGACAAGATAGAGATTTTGGAGGGAGTTTGATTTAGCTGCTCGACTACCTTGTAGTCGCTCCTCTTAATAATCCTCATGAACTCCTCCATTTCCTTCTCGAAAGTACTTTGACCAGTAGCGGGAGTGGCATTATCGTCAGTTGTTATTTGTTTCCCTTTGGCTTTAGCAGAAGCCTCAGCATCAGTGTCTCCTCTCAAAGTCTGGGGAGCGAATAAGCGACCACTCCTCGTGAAACCTCCACTTCCCCCAACATTCACCACAGCTGGGTCCATGGTTACTGTCTTATTTTCCACTTTCTGTCCTCCGACATACACTTCTGATCCGTAATGCCACGGAATAGCCTTCTCATCTGAATACGGAATAGGTCCAGGCACCGTGATGGTGACGGGACTTACTTCCGGGACATAAATAGTAACCGGCTCTCTTTGCGCTGGCATTTCAGCAGGATCATAGTATATGGTCACTGTTGACACTTCATCAGTCCTCTTATCGACCCTGTCGAATTGTAACAGCCCATCATCCATCAGTCTCTGTAAACCAGTCTTCAATCTGTCACAACCATTCTTCGACTCAACACAGTCTTCGCAATCAAACCCACAACTCGGGAAAACCTGACCCTTCACCAACCTCTCCTTGACCAGCAACAAGGAGGTCTTCACTTCTTCAACCTTCTCCACCAAGTTCAACCTCTCCTCCATCTCAATAGCATTAACCCTGGCTCCCCCATGATTAGGGATAGGGTTATTCGTGACATTCGGAGGCGGCGCAAAATTGATTGCCTTGGAGTCGATCAATTCCTGAACTTTATAGTGCAAAGCCCTGCACTTCTCTGTTGAGTGCCCAGGTGCCCCAGAATGGAAAGCACATCGAACATTGGCGTCGTAACCTGGAGGAAGAGTTCCAGTAGGTGGAGCCAAGGTCCTCAGTTGAATTAAGTTGAGTTCCAACAATCTCTGGAGTAAAGCTGTGTAAGTCATGGGGATCACATCAAAAACCCTATCAGCTTGGCGTGACTGCCTCTGTTGATACGGTCTCTGTTGATAGTTGCGCTGCTGTTGTTGCTGAGGCTGTTGTAGAGCCTGTTGAGCTGGTTGAATTGGTGTAGTGGGAATTGTGACTGCAGCTATCTGATTGTATTCTCGTCTATAACCTCTGCCTCTGTCTCGGCCGTATACTGCGCTAGCTTCCCCTTCTCTTCTTCTAGGAGGTCCGCCAAAGGCTTTCCTCGCTCCTCCAGAGCTACCAGCAGTATTAGGGTCCTGAATCTTCCCCGTCTTTAACAGAGTCTCAACTCTCTCTCCAGCAATCACTATATCATTGAACTTGGTGGCCGAGCTAGATGCCAACCTTTCTAGAAAAACACCTTGGAGAGTACCCATAAACATGTCGGCCATTTCATCCTCCAAGAGGGGTGGTTGCACCCTGGCAGCTAGCTGGCGCCACCTCTGGGCATATTCCTTGAAACTTTCTTTTGCCGCCTGAGCCATGTGCTGCAACTGCGTGCGTTTCGGAGCCATGTCCATGTTATATTGATACTGCCTCACAAAGGCCTCGGCTAAATCCTTCCAGCTCTTGATATTGACCCTATTGAGCTTCATGTACCATTCAAGAGAAGCTCCCACCAAGCTATCCTGAAAATAATACATCCAAAGTTTCTCATCCTCTGTATAAGCGGCAATTCTCCCAACAAATGATTGCAGATGGGTCTTCGGGCAAGTAGTGCCATCATACTTCTCAAAGGTTGGAACTTTGAACTTATACGGGATCCTGACCCCAGGAACCAAGCCCAAGTCAGTTATGTCAAACCCCAAAGAGCTTTGGGATTGAATAGCTTTGATTTGCTCAGCCATCTCTTCGAACCTCTTGTTCATCTCTGCTCCTTGACCTTCAGCTTCATCAAGTAGAGTGAACTGGTCATCATGATTGTCCATCTGAATGTTGTGCAACCCATCGTTGATTATTGTCACTCCTGGCTGTGTAACAGGAGGTTCGACCTGACGTGCGCCCGCACCGGTACGATTGTCAGCAGTAGCAGCAGCCGCAGTGTTCCTATTCTGATTCTCAACCATCTCCCGCAGACGCTCTTGGGTCTGCCCCATGCCAGCCATTAGTGTCATAAAATTATCCATCCTTTGTCTCAAATCTGTCAAGTCTGCTTGTAACTGGTCCATGACTCGTTCTCTGTTAATCTTGGTTGGATATCTGTGTACTGTTGGTTGCCCCCGAACTTTACGAGGAGCTATAGTGCCTGAAACACAAAACACGTTAGTAACCGAGACACTACCTGCAAAACAACAAACATGTTATATGGATGCAATGCAGTTGTTTATGTTTCCAATCACAAGTCATTTATGCCCCGGTTCCGGTATTTAGCAAAGAGAACCAGATGGGCACTGATCCTCGACTTCCAGAAACCTTCGCGAGAGACCACATTCAAACCACAACAACAAGCAAACTAAGAAATAATGGAAAAACCAAAACATAAATCAACCTATTAGGCAAATAACACAGAATTCCCCGTAGGGTACAAGTCTTTACAAGGAGAAACAATCAACTTGGACTCCTACAACATGCCTGTAGGTAATCCAGATACAAGAAAAGTGAACTAAAAAGCAGAACCAACGCCCAAGGACCCTGAAGCTCCATCACTAAGCCCCCCATCAGATCTGACCTTCTTGACTCCTGCCATCAACTTTAAGTCTTCAATTTCTTTAAGTGCTGCTTCGAGGGCTTGTTGACTGTCTGCGAGTTGTTGGGTCTTCTCTCTGCGAATTTTGTGGACTTTCTCCACCTCTTCTTTTTTGTAAGCCATCTGAACTTCAAAGAACTCTTCTTTTTCTTTATATTGTTTCAGCTCTTGCTCTCTTTGTCCCTTCAACCAGACAATAGACTGACGAGCATCTCTGAGGGTCTTTGACTTCTTTTTGCGCTCATCTTCTCTCTGGGCTTCCATCATCCCCAATCTGCGGAAATGTGCTTCTCTACCTGCAAAGTCCTTCTCCTTAGCCTCCAAAGTCGTCTGTATCTTCAGCAACTTCTCTTCAGCTTCAATCCTGGTCCTATTGGCTTGGTGATACAGGCTTACCATGTCAGTATTTTCAACTCTAACTGCATGTAGCTGGGCTTCCAACTTCTTGAATTCCTCTAGAGGCACAGTATCAATGGACTCAGCAACTGGGGGAACTGGTGTTGAAAATGGTAACAAAACTCTTCTAGCTCTGTCTTTCAACCAAGCTTCGTACTCTGGGAATGTCTGATTGTTACACTTCCCAAAGCTAGCTATCCCTTCTCCCTTAATGCACTTCCAAGCTCCCGCAACCTTCCTCACTAAGGGCATATTATCTTTCACTGAGAAGTAGAAAATAGGGGTCAGTTTCAAATCTTCAGGCACCTCTCTCAAAGTGTATCCCAATTGTCTTCTTAACAGGATTGGATTGTAATTAATCCCTCCAGTTATTCCCAACAAAGGCACACTATGGTAACTCCCGCAGCTGGTGATGAAACGTGCACCTTGCAGCCTTTGAGTGAACCATCTAACATCTTTGGCCAGCAACTTTTCCAGCTTTTGAGCCCATACCATAGTGTGGTCACTAAACACTCCCGTACTAGGCAAATGTCTCATGAACCACATGTGAAATAAAGGAGCACAGCAACGAACCAAACCTCCCCTCTTCTTCTCAGTTTTGTAATGAACTGAGTAATACAAGTCCCCGAGTAAGGTAGGCACAGGATTCTTCAGCAAAAAGAGATGTATGGCGTTTATATCTATGAACTTCTCCATATCAGCAAACAAAATAATGCCATAGATAGAAAGAGCCAAGATAGCACAGACAGCATCCCATTCTCCTTCAACAGCCAATTCCTCCGCCTTCTTCACCAGAGCCTCCAAAGAAAACCCAGACACACCTCCTTTAATAATGGTCAAAGACTTCACAGCAGAAGGGCTCAAATAAAGAGCCTTAGCAATAGCCTCAGGTGCCGGTCTACTCATCTCAGAATTGAAAGGAACTTGGTCTCGAACCAGCACACCCAGGATCAGAGCATATTCCTCCAGCATAGGGCCCAACTGAAAATCAGGGAAGGTGAAGCAACGGAGCTGAGGGTCATAATACTGAAGCAATGTATGAATGGCACTCCTCTCGGAAGGATCTAGCTCTATTACCACATCAAGAATACTCCCGTAAGCTTTTCTGAATCTCTCTACCTGGTTGGGTGTAATCAGCTTTACCATCTTTTTCAACAAGCCAACCTTGATATCAAAGAACTTGAAATGAATATTCTGCTTGCGAGGATCTTCCATCTTTAAAGAGAATACCGGAACCGGAAGCAGAGAAATGAACCTGAATGAAAACAAAAACAATGATTAATGATGCAATGATGCAATGCAAATGCAAATGCAAAGACACATGGCCATCTGAGACTGTCTGGAATCTGGACACTGACAAAGGCCCCTCTGAATAACTTGACAAACTAAAAGTCCACTGAGTCACACTCTCTGATAATCACAACTCTCTGAAGAAGATCTCAAGACCACAGTATCAAGAATACCAGAACAAGAAAACTAGATCTCCTGAACTGTATCATAATATGAACTGCACTGGTAACAAGGGTATGATGAGGTCAAGGGTTCCTGCAAACCTGTAAACCCATCCCCAATCTCACAGGTGTGCTCCGGGTCAAACATCACGGACTCTCAAAGCCGAATAGCAATAATACTTTCACCATTTCCGAGAAATGGCTCATGACCAAATCAGGGAAACGGTTAGGCATTATGTACTACGCAGGGAGGCCTCAGCTGAGTCCGGGAAAACAAACATCCCTTATAAGTCCCCAGCTTCGAGCGCTGAAATCGAGAAACAATAGTACATTCAGCCCGTAGGATACAGTACTAATGTCATACGACCAGATGCTTTGACTGAGTTCCTATAAGAGAACCAGGCCATCCTATGCGAGTCCCCAGTGGACCCTCGGGTGCGAATGGGTTTGCCACAAAATGTGGTCTGCCACTGCCACCACTGGAGAGGGTTGTTTCCACAAAGGTTCTCAATGATCGGTCCCCAGATGCACATAACTATCAAGGTCCTATCCCGAAGTGGAGGAAATCCCCACACAAGATATTTCCAAGACGGTCGCAATCTGGGCGTGAAACACATCGCCACTCATCATGCCACATGTGAGTACAATATGTCCACTCTAATCCTAGGGTGCACTCAAGCCGGGTACTTGGCTTATCTCTCAGAAATAGTATCACCCGAGCCCACCAAACAGAAAACCAGTCCAGACAGTCCAGTATGATATATATGATGCGGAAAATAAATATTGAAAACTATAAATAAAGCTGTAAATAAAGCTGTAAACAACAATAAAATACAACAAGCCACAACAAACAAACATCACCCAATGAAACAGAACCACACAAGCGCTAGGAGAGACTCACAGGGGAACCAGAGATTCTGGGTTTTCCCCAGTGAAGTCGCCAAGCTGTCGCTCCCGGGATTTCCATCCTCGTACAACGCGAAAGTGTCGCGGAAAAAAGAATAGAGTCGCCAGCCAGGCATTTTTATCCCGAAAGAATGGGAATGGTAATGCTGCACAAACCAGAAGAAAGAAGAGGAAGGACACAGGTCCTACGAACCAAAGAGACTGAGTTCGGGAGTCGGTTACGACCTAGGAAGGTATTAGCACCCAGATCGTCCGCCGTACCCGACGGGATCCACGCTTGCAAAAGAAACTGTTTCAAAGGGTGAGGGGATGAAAACTGCAGCAAAAGAAAAGAAATGAAATGGAAAAGAAACTGAGAAAAGAATTGAATAAGAAAGCAAAGAGAAAAAATGTAGGGAAAATAAAGATTGTGCTCGAACGGGCCCTACCCCGCTGCCTACGTACCTCATCAGGATAATGAGGATCAGAGACGCCGTAGTTCCCCTAACTAGGGGTACTAAAAGGAAATTGCTTGTGAATTAAAGGCTTGAACTGCCTATGTCAATGCTCAGGTGTTGCAGGCTCAGACGACGAGTGCGTTACCGTCTTGCAAAGTGACAAGTAGGAGCAAGTTCGCATACGGAGCGAATGAGGTGAGAAAAGAATTCCCGAAGGAAAGACGCTTATTGTTTGTTTGGTGCTTTTTAGAAGCTTTTATGAGTGAAAGTTTGCATAGGTGAGTGTACCTAAGTCTTACTCAATGGGATGTGTACGTCTCACATCATCCCGAAATGGAATGCGCAAGAGGCACACCTATCTATGGAGGAAATCCCCAAAGCTAGTCCCACAGGTGAAGGCTTAAGCACACTGGCCTATTACCATTATTAAGTATTTTTGTGGTTTTTGGTTAAGAAATGTCTTTTAATATTTCTTTGTGAGGTACTCATGCTAAGACCTATCTACCACGAGTGATGACTCACACCTCGTCCCGAAATGGAACGCGTGCAAGCATCTCATAGCAAAGTCTCATGTCACATGAAAGCACTCAACCTTTATTAAGTGAATTAAAATTAAGTTTGAAGATGAGAAGAGAAAGAGAACCAAAGGAGCAAAAGGAAAAACTAGGGGGAAGTTTCTATCCTAAGTTAGCATGCATGGAGTTCCTAGGGTTTGTGAGGTCTTTCTAACCTAAAAATGATCTCAAGAGAAGAAGAAGAAGATAAAAGGAGAGATGAGAAAGGCCTAAGCCCAACAAGAAGATGTTAGTCCATATAAACAAAATGAGAAGAGATGAGAAATGGAGATGTGGAACTCAATTCCCACATCTCAAACTTACCATAGCCCCTGCAAGGTTAGTGTAACAACATAAAACCAAGGCATGAACCAACAAGTCAGAAGCTACACAAGCATATAGGCATGTCAAAGAGTTCACAAGATGATAAGCAAAGCAACACAAGATCATATTGAGATGATTGGAAGTGAAACAAGTGCAAAGAAGGCATGCATAACACTTAAAGAAATAAAGCACATAAAAGAGACCCAACACCAAGACTCAAGGAGACTCAAACCCTATCCTAAGACCAGGAACAACCCTAGACCTCTAAAGGACCCCAAAAGATGAGGAGAAGTTGGCACAAGTGCCCTTCTAAACTTAAAAGAGACTATAAGACTCAAAGTATGCAAAACAAGGCAAGGTGAGGAAGAAAATACCCAAGAAAAAGATCCAAGCACCTAAAAAATCTACCCTACCAGCAAAGTACTCTCCAAACACAAAGAAATGAGAATCCAAAAGGGTTTGCAAAAATACAGCACCAAACTAGGTCAATGAAGCTCAAGGATGCAAGGTATCACCATTTAGGGTTTTGAAAATTAAGGAACAAGTAACTCAAGCAAAGTACAGCAAGGAAATTTGTGAAAAATCCAAGATAAATCATGAAGATAGTAGAGTGTCTTAGGATTTGAATGCAAAATGAATGGGGTTCATAGCTTAAAGGATGAGAAAAATAGAAATTGGACAAGGCAGATTGGTCTATGAGAGTCCACAAGAAAGCAATGCTCAATGTTGAATTTATTTGGCCACGTGGGATGAAAATAAAAATCTAGAAAAATTATGATAAAAAACTAGATGAATCAAGGAGTGCATATGAATTTTTTTGGATTTTTTATAGTTAAGGAAGTATTTAAAATGGATCAAAAGCAAATGGAATAAAATTGGTAAAGAAAAAGAATAAAAATAAAGCTAATGGGCCAAGGGGGTGCAAGAAGTAAACACGTTAGTTCAAAAAAACAGCATGGGCCTTGCGTGGGGGGTGTGGATAGCGCTGGGGGGCTGAACCTTCTTCTTCATGAAGAAACCCTAAACTCTAACCACCATTAATGAACCAAACCCTAACCCTAACTTCATGAAATCTCAAACCAAGCCACGGCCGGCCATGAAACTCTCCAGAATACATAATCTAACATCACTAAACACAAATACATGCTTGGATTGGATTAAAACTCAAAGAAACTCAAGATATGAATGAAAATAAAATTGTCCATGAAACTTTAAATCACCATAACTTTGTGAATACTCAACCATTTCACAAACTACAAAGAGCATTGTAACCACCACAACATGAGGATTCTAAAACACACAACCAAATACATTTCTATGAGATTTGAAATTTGAGCATACCTAAGGTGGTGTTCCAAATTTGAAGTCAAGAATGGTATAAAGTGATGGCAAATGATCTCCTTATCCCCTTAGATGCAAAATAAATGCATCTAAGGCTTTGCAAACTTGTAAATCCAGCAATGTGCTTCCTTGTGCTTCAAAGCTTCTCAAATGGCCACTTGAACAAACTTCACTATAAATCTAGATCCATGGGTGCTTAATGATCCTTGAGATGAGAGGAGTATGAATGTGGTCTTGGATTGAAGAAAGCTTGCCTAGATCAAAAGTTATGGCACAAAATGCAAATGTGCACAAGAAATGAGAAATGGATGATTCTTGAAGAATAATCCAAACAAATGGTATGGAAATGATCTATGAGTGATGAGGATTAAGAATCCAGCAAGAGTTTTGTGAATGGATTCTTTTAGCAAGAGTTTGTGGAGAATAAGCAATTTTGCATAAATGATGAGAATGAGAGAATGAGTGTGTAATCTGGCTGCCTCTAACCCTAATTCTGATTGTTATAGAATATATATGGCAATGCAAAAGGGTTAGAACAAATGCACGTGAGAGAGGGCTAATTTTTGTAAAAATGCAATTTTGGCCCAAGTGTGCCATAAGCATGCCAAGCTCATGATTTTCTGGCCTCTCTTGCATGTGCATTCACCATCCCACCAATGATTCCCAGCAAACAACTTCAGCCCTTGGATGCAAGCTATCACACAATGGTCATGCCTTATGCAAATTCAAGTGTAAAATGCAAGTTTTATGGAACTTTTTCATGTGCATGAATTTTTCCACTTTTCTTTGAGCCAAATGACCTAAATGGGATGCATTTTGGTTGTGTAAACTTACTTTGCCCATAGCATAGCAAACTATCCATTTTTGAGCCTTTGTGCAAATGGCTTGGCCTTGAAACTTGGAAATTTGCCCTAAAATACCTAAATTTTCGGGGGCCATATCTCTCAAACCATAAATCCCATGAAAATGTACTTGTACTTTTTAAAAATGGCAGCCCTTACTCTCCAACTTTCATGTTTGGGTTGGGTCCATTTGAAGATTTTTTGATCAAGTTAAGGCCTTGTGAAGTTTTAGGTCAAAATAGCCAAAAATATTAACTTTTCCATGACCAAGTTTGTGCACTTTTGCCAAAACCCCTCAAACCACCAAAATTCTTGTACTTTAAGCTCACCCAACATCTTATAACATTGAATATACCTCATTTGGCCAAAAAAAATTGGGTTAGACCCCTTGGAATGGCACAGTTGACTTTTTCTGGGCCCAGTTGACTTTCTGCTTCATCTGCAAGTAACTGAGGCAATGACTGACTTCCACTTGGAATTTTTCCATGAAAATTGACATGTAGGAACCTCATATCATATATAAAACATTTCCCAAAAGATTTGGCCAAAATTATGAGGTTAAGGCTCTTGAAGCCAAAACCCTAATTTGGTTGCACTGCTTAGGAGCCTTGCATTGTCTTAAAACTTGTGATGATTAAGAAATCTTATGAGCTTTTGCAAGTGAACTTGGCCTTGCCAAAGGAGTCTAGACTCATCATAGGCCTCCCACAAATCCATTGGAACCCTTGTCTTGGCTTAGATGGCCTTCAACACCTCCCTAGATGGCCATATGCCTCATGCTAGGGCTTGATGCTTGTCATGCTTTATTTTCCTATGCTATAATGCTATATATATGATATGCTTATGATGAAAATGGTGTATTATGATGCTTAAAATGAAGAGGGCAAATTTGAGGTTCTACACTATCATCAAACATCTTCTCCATTTCGACCATGTTCATGTTGAATGGTTCAGCATAATTGGCTTCCAGGATCTGCATAGGATTGGTGTCAATCCTCATTTGTTGTTTTGGTTTGTCTCCAAACCTTAGCCTTCCATCCTTGATTGTATTTTGCACTAGATCCCTGAAAATAAAACATTGAGAAGTTTTATGGCCCAAGAAATTATGGTACTTACAAAAACCTCTCTTTTTCTGTTGGTCAATAGGGGGTTCTTTAACACCTAATGGTTTTATTAATTGACCATCCTTTACCAAAAAATCAAAGATTTCGTCACACTTGGTGACGTCGAACGTATATGTTCTTTTAGGGAATTTATTGTTCTTCTCCGGTTCAACAGGATTTTTTCCATTCGACGGAGTTAACATTTTGTAATAATATGGTGGACCTTGCTTTAATTCTGCCAGGTCAATTTCCTGATCGTCAAAAACGACTGTTTTGTCTTTGTCGCAGTCATCTTCTTGGCACATTCCTACATAAGCCACCCTTTCTTTTTTAGCCTTTCGATCTGCCTTACCTCATCTGCTAATTGTGCCATATCTTTTAAGTATTGAGTATCTAGTTTCTTCCTTATGGAATAGTCTAGACCTCCTGCAACCATTTCGACCAATTCTTTCTCCGGCACTTGCGTAAAACATCTTGCTTTTAGCAATCTGAATCTATTAAGGTAGTCGTCTATAGGATCTGAGAATTTTCTTTTAACGCTTGCCAACTCTTTTAGGATTATCTTAGTTTGTCCCATGTAGAATTGCTCACGGAACAATCTTTCCAACTGAGTACATGTATGTATGGAACCTGCTGGTAGGGATGTAAACCAAGTAAACGCGTTCCTTGTTAAAGAGCTTGGGAAATATTTCATCTTTAGATTTTCATTACGTGTTATTTCGCCTGCTTCGATCAAGTAACGCGATATATGTTCTATGGTGGATTCACTAGTATCCCCTGAAAATTTGGTGAATTTGGGGATTTTCCACCTTGGGGGTAGTTCTTGTTGTAGAACATATTCAGAGAGTGGGGAAGTGTAACTGGGCCTATGGAATCCCACGTTTGCTCCATTTTGCGCCATTATTCTCTCGACCATGACTTCCAAATTGTTTTCGACAGGTGGATTATTGTATTGCATTCTCCGTTGTAAAATGTCATCAGCGTCTTGACCTCTCTGTACTAACAACCTCCTAGGCTTTTATTGGATAGGGACTTCGACATGAGGGTGTTCTACAATCTCTTCTTGGAGTCTTAGATTTGCCTGAGGGTTGTTTAAAGGTCTTTGATTTATTGTTGGTTCTTCTTCGACATTGATTACTGGATTCTGAACCATAGGTTCTCTCTGTCGAATTTGGGGAACTCCAAAGAATTCAGCAATATGCTCCATTTTTGCTGCCAATATCTGGTTTGTTTGAGAAGTGCTTTGTATTAAAGGGTTAAACACTTCCCCCTTTTGTTGAGTCAACCTATGGACCATTTCATGATTGCTTTCGTCCATTTGTTGACGTATTGCCCATGCAGAATTAGTCGTAATTGCTGGCATGTGGAATCCTGGTGGGGGTTGGTTTGGTCTACTAATGTTCCCACCATAACCTAAACCTTGTAATGGTGAAGAAATGTGGGCCACGGTATCAGAATACAAGGGTGTTGCGTTATGCAAAATAGACATCACTGAAGTTGGCATTCCATAAGGTTGTTCTCTTCCAAACATAGGTATGGAAAAATTTGTTTGATAGGGCCTAAAGTTATTTCCTCTAGGGGGAGGGGTACTCATAGGTATCGAATGCCATATGTTGGAGGAACTGGGTCCGCTTTGAGAAAACGACACCCCTGGTATCGATCCAGATGATGAGGGATTTCCCCCTTCTGAAACATGGAGTGTTTCCATATTCCCTCCTGTCGAAGGAATAACATTGGAAACTGGAATTTTGTCAGTATTTACTGGTGTTGGGATAGCCATTTTCCTTACTCTAGTTCGCCTAGGTCTCTCTATGTCAGTCACGGCTAATTTACCACTTCGTAAAATCATACAACATAATAAAACTCTTTTGGATTGAGAATCCTTTTTAGTATTTTAGCACTGTCTCACTGGGCGTGCCAATTTGTTCGCTGGTGTTTTTGGCGAACAACCTCTAGTTTACCAATTCCTTGAAAATGGGTTACTTGCAGGACCAACCACACAAGTCCTAGGACACATGTGCTAAATTTTAAGGATAGGTTCTTAATGTGTGAGTCTTATTGGTTTTTTATGTGTTCTGTCCAACGACTTCTTAGCAAGATTTTTCTTGTTGGTATTATAATATAGAAATGTTTGTCTAATGAAACTAACAAAGAAACTTAAAGTTTGCATTAAAGGTTTGTTGAAATAAATTGACTTGGAAGTAAATTGCTGAAAAATAGATTACTTGAAGGTAAATAAGAACATAAACTTAAGCAAAGAATAATGGATAAACTCTAATCTTTATAACTGAAAATTGAATGGTGTTTACACATACATTTTACAGATAATCCTCCTTTCTCTTACACACGAGAATTAGAGTAATCTTCACAGAAATATTGTACAGAATTTCACACACTTTACACAAAGCAAACTATCCTATTTATATACAAATAAAATAACCGTCAAATAATGGTCACTTCCTAAAAATTCGCCACTTGGCAATTTGCATGTTAACAATCCCTAAGAGTCTTCCACGTATCTCCTACTAGACGAAACCGTTATTCATGAAAATTGCCCTTTAACTGACGAAACGGCGCATCCCCTTGTCATGTCGAATTCATTTGAAATTCAAATAGTTCCAACGTCTTCTTCATCGAATCCTTGTCTTCATATCTCATGTCGAAAATACAAGAGGATTTCCTAGTAGTGATGTGAAGAAATTCCTGAAGGGCAACTCGTCCACGTTTTCGACATACAATTGTTTGTCCTATCATGAACCAAATCATCACAAACCTTCTCAAGATTCTAGACATGTTTGGAAGAAAGAGTGATCTAAGATTCTGGACATGTTTGGAAGAAAGAGTAATCATATCTTGTCAAAAATATTCAAAGTAACATACATCACCCATTTAAAGTATAATAAGATGAAAAATGCTGAGAAACTGCCATGTCAGATAATGATGATGTGTAAGGAACAAAGCTTGACAAATCCATCAGCTGTTAGGGCTTTCCCATGGTGTTGAAATTATATGTATACAGGTACATAAGAATTATTTAGAATTCTCAGCAAAGCCTTTCTGTGGGATTCATAACACATCAACAACGACAAGATCAAGATCTTGGAAGGTGTCTGTTGCAAATGGTCGACTATCTTGTAGTCGCTTTTGTTTATGATCCTCAAGAATTCCTCGGCTTCTTTGTCAAAGGTAATGTCCGGATCTGGCACAAGAACACCATTTGTCACAACTTGTTTGCCCTTGGCCTTAGCCTGTGCTTCTGCACTATCATTCGGTTGCACTACATCGTTCCTCAAGGTCTGAGGCACGAACAACCTTCCACTCCTCGTGAATCCACCGAATCCCCCATTTTCGACTTGATGCAGAGCTATACTGGAGAAGGCTACATCTTGTTTCTGGCCTTTGGAATAAACCTATGCCCCATAGTTCCATGGGACGAATTTCTCGCTTTGATACGGCATAGGCCCTAGAGTGGTGAACATGACTAGTGTCACCCTTGTTGGAGCCGGAATTTCGAATGGGTATAGTAGATAGTAACCGTAGAAAATTCATCTTCTTTAACAACCTGGTCAAATTGGATGCTTCCGTCGTCAATCATCTTCTGAATTCCTGACTTCAACTTGTCACATCCATTGGTAGATCCTTCGCATTATGGACAAACTTCCCCACAGCCTGGGAATATACCTTTCTTCTCCAAACAAGCCTTTACTGCTAGTAGTAGAGTCTTCAAGGCATTGACATCATAAACCAAATTCAAATTGTCACTGTCATCTACAACTCCCACAGTTCTTCCATGCGAAAGCATGGGGTTTTGTAGGACATTGGGAGTAGGAGCAAAGTTGATCACCTTGGAGTCCAACAAATCTTGCACCTTATGCTTAAGGGCTTTGCAATTTTCTGTGGTGTGACCCGGAGCTCCAGAATGAAACTCGCGGTGAGCGTTGGCATCATATCCATTTGGAATTTGTCCTGACTTTGGAGGCTGTAAAGTTTTCAACTGAATCATTTGCAACTGAAGTAGGTTCTGTAAGAGTTGGGAGTATGACATTGGTGGAGCCTCAAAATTTATTTCGACCATCTTAGACCTCGATTGATACCCTTATCGGTCCCCTCTTGGATGTTGTTGAGGCTGGCTCTGGTTGGTGGCAGCAGGGATGGTGATAGACGCAGCTTGATAATTACCCTGATTTCCTTTCTTTCTCTGAGCGTACATTGCCCCAGTTTCGCCTTCTCTTCTTTTCGCAAAGGGATTCTTAGTCCCTGAAGTAGAAGCTCTACCATTCTGGATCTTTCCCTATTTCATCCAATTTTCAACCCGTTCACCGGTAAAAATGATATCAGAAAAACTACTTGAAGAACACCCTGCTAGTCGTTCCATGAAATGCCCTAGAAGGGTATCCATGAACAAATCCACCATTTATCTTTCGAGCAAGGGTGGTTTTACTCTCGCGGCCAACTCACGCCACCTTTGCGCGTACTCTTTGAAACTCTTAGAATTTTTCTGGGACAAGCTCTGCAACTGAGTTCTGATCGGAGCCATGTTGATATTATACTGATACTGCTTGAGCCTTTCCTAGTTCCTTCCAGTTATGCACAACGGTCCGTTCTAACTTCATGTACCATTCAAGGGAACCTCGAGATAGGTTATCCTGGAAGAAGTGCATCCAGAGTTTTTCGTCTTTGGTATAGGCAGCTATCTTGCGATAGTAAGCTTGAAGATGAGTCTTGGGAGATGAACTCCCGTTGTATTTGTCAAATACATGATCCTTGAACTTCGACGGGATGATCAAACCTTGCACCAATCCCATGTCAAAAACATCAATCCCCAGGGTATCTCTGCACTCAAGAGCTCTGACCTTCTCCGTTAGCATTTGAAATTCCTGATGATTGCCCCCATACCAAATCCCAAGTCCTCATTTAGAAAAAAGAACTGGTCAGCCTAATGATCCTCCATGTTATGAATCGAAATAGGAATACCCTCCGGAGTAGGAGGCCTGCCCGCTCTGGTTGGAATAGCAGTGGCATTAACTGGGTTGCCTTGCGCATCTAAAGTAACTACGACGATCGGTGGCTCCACCTGCGGCTGATCACGCCTCTGGACGACAATCTTCAACTCTTGTTTCCCTAGGGAGACCCCTGCATCATGTTCATGAACTCAATCATGCGCGTACGAAGTTTAGTCAGCTCAGCTTGAACAGTGTCCATAACGTTTCTTTGACTATGACGGGTGGCGTACCAGTGTATACGGCAATTTGCACTTCCTCCTGAATAAATAGATAAATTAGGGAACCCGAATAACCTGCAAAGAAAAAAAATGCAAAGATGATATGAATGCATGCAAATGTTGTGTTCTTTCATTCTCAAGGTTATTTACGTCCCCATTTTGATATTCGAGAATAAGAAAATTCAGATGGCCTGTGAGAAATTTGACTTTTTGGAAGAGGATAATCCCGCAGAGTTTCAAATGAGATAATTTGGGGTGAGCCAGTGCTTGGAACACGTGTCATTGTAAAGATAATACTCAGGAATTTGAAACATATCCAATAACATAAAATGAAGTCAACAAATTTCCCCGAGGATGCCAATTTTTACAGTAAGGCAAAATAGCCAAAGCAACAAGGAATCCCACAACAAGCAGGTGGGTAATCCGATACAAACAAGGGAAACTAAACTCTATGTAGCTCAACATCCTTTAGCCTCCATCTTAGACGCTTGACCACCTGGAATAAGTGAGCGATATTCTGATGGTTTGGGTCTTCAAGCAAATTTTGTATGAGCAAATCCCTCTGATTGAAGGAAGCGTGGAGTTCACTGATTTGTTGTAGGAAGATTTCTTCACTTTCCCCGCTAGGTCTAGGCTCAGACTTGGCCTTTTTGACCTCTACACGAACTTTGAGTTCTTCTACCTCCTTCTGAACATCCTCAATTGCTTGTTGCTCTTGAGATATCTTCTGAATTTGGTCTCTATGCTCTTCGTGGGCTAGTTGGAGCTTCTCTTTTTGGTCACCCAGTTGCTCCTGAAGATCTTCAATCTGCTTCTTGTACTGAGCTTCCACTTCCTTCTGCTTCTTCAAGTTGGCCTCCAATTTTTCCTTCCAGAGAGTTATTGTTTCGTTGGTTTCATCCAGATACTTCTTGTCCTTTCGATGCTAATTTGCTTTGCGGATTTCAGCCAAACCCTTGTTCTTGAAATAAGGCTTTCTTTCTTCAAAGTCTATCTGCTTGACTTTCACCATCTCTTCAGATTTTTGAACCATTTCCTCTAACTTCTGATTAAGGGTCACCATCCTCTGATAGGAACTGTGGGATTCCTGGTTCTCTGCCCTGAGTTGCTCAACTAAAGCTTCCGGCTTTTGGTATTCTTCCAAAGGCAAGGTAGTCTTAGGTTCCACTACTGCAAATGGGGCCGACGCTGAAAAGGGTAACAAGACCACCTAAGCTTTCTCCTTTAACCATGTGTCATACTCGGGAAACGTCTAATTATTTCTTCTGCCCAAACATGTTATTCCTCTCCTTCGGATGAGCTTCCAAGAACCTGCAACTTTCCTAACCAACGGAAGGTTGTCCTTTACTGGGAAGTAAAAGGTCTGAGCTAACTCTGATTCCTCAGGAATATCTTTAAGCGCGTATCCTAATTGCCTTCTCGAAAGAATCAAGTTGAAATTGATGCCCCTGGTTACTCCTAGGAGTGGCACATTGGGGTACCTCCCGCGGCTAGAGATGAAGTTCCTTCCTTTTAATCTCATGGTAAACCAGTTGATGTCTTTGGCAGATAACATGCTCATTCTCTGGGCCCAAATCAGGCTAGGATCAGTGAAGGCTTCATTACTCGACAAGTGCCTCGTGACCCAATGGTAAAACAAAGGAGCACAACATTGCACCAAACCTCCTCGTTTTTTTCTCATTCTTATAGTGCACTGAATAGTAGAGGTCTCCCAAAAGAGTAGGCACCAGATTCTTCAGCACAAAGAGATGAATGGCGTTCATGTCTACAAACTTTTCGATGTCCGCAAACAGAATGATCCCGTAGATAGAGAGGGCCAGGATAGCATAAAAAGAACTCCACTGATATTATGCGGCGAGCTCTTCAGCCTTCTTCACCAAGAATTCCAAATGGGCTCAAATAAAGAGCTTCAGCAATGTCAGCAGGCGTAGGTCTGGCCATCTCTGAATTAAATGGAACCTGATCCGAAAGAGGAACCCCTAAGATCAAAGCATACTCCTCCAACAGAGGACCCAACTGGAAGTCATGAAATGTAAAGCATCTGAGTCGAGGGTCGTAATACTGCAACAATATGTGAATAACGCTCCTCTCAGAACTATCAAGGTCTACCACCATATCAAGAATACCCCCGTAAGCCTTCTAGAAATCTTCAACATGATGTGGAGTGATCAGAGACACTCTCTGGTTTATCATCTCTATCTTAGTGTCAAAGAACTTATAGTGGATATCCTTCTTCCTGAAATCCTCCATCTCTGAGCCAGAAGTCCGACCAGAATTGGGAACAATATGTAACCCTGAGAATTAAAAAGGACATAAATGATTAATGATGTCATGATGTTATGTAATGTGAGGCATGTGATTAGGGACGTGTCTGTGTTGGTGTTGACCGGATAACCAAGTGTCGGTTAAGAGTCCTAATAACATTATCTCTATGCGGAAATTCCAGAATTCACAACCAAAGACCATATAGAACTGGATCATATCACAAAGTAACATTGGAAAAGCGGGTATGTTGGAAGTTTAGGGTGCCTGCAAACCTGTAAACTCCTCCCAATCTCATGGGCGTGCTACCTCGGGTCAACATCATGGACTCTCAAAGCCGAATAACAATAATACGTTCACCATTTTCGAGAAATGGCATAATAACCATATCAGGGAATCGGTTTAGTATTATGTACTACTCAGGGAGGTATCGGCTGAGTCCGGGAAAAAACAAGAATCCCTCATAAGTTCCCAGCTTCAAGCACTGAATCAAGAAATAATAGTACATTTATCCCTTGGGATACAGTATTATCGTCATACGAACAGTTTGCTTTAACTGGGTTCCTATGAGAGAACCAAGCCATCTTATGTGAGTTCCAAGTGGGCCCTCAGATGCGAGTGGGTTTGCCAACAAATGTGGTCTGCCACTATCATCACTTGAGAGGGTTGTTTCTATTAAGGTTCTCAATGATCGGTCCCCAAATGCACATAACTATCGAGGTCGTATCCTGAAGTGGAGGAAATCCCCACACAAAATATTTCCAAGACAGTCGCACTTTGGGTGTGGAACACACCGCCACTCATCACGGTGAGACACCATGGAAGTACAATTTATGTCCATGCTAAAGTATAGGGTGCACTCGAGCCTTGGTATTGGCTCCTCGCTCAGTAACCCCATCCCGCCAAAGAAAACCAGCACTGTCCAGACAGTCCAGTATATATATGATGCATGGAATATAAAATACTGAAAGCGATAAATAAAGCTGTAAATAAATGAAATTCTGTGATCAGGTATGAGATGTCCTAAGAGATGTCCCAACACTTAATAGGACATTTGACAAATTTAACCAAAACTTAAACAGCAAGAAAAGTAAACAACACAGAAGTTTGTTAACCCAGTTCAGTGTATAACCACACCTACATCTGGAGGCTACCAAGCCAGGAGGAAATCCACTATTAGTAATATTAATTCTAGACTTAAACCACCCTGTTTAATCTATCACTTAATACTTACACAATGCAATTTCTACCTAAGACTCACTTAGATAAGAGTACCCTACTCACTCCCCCTCAATCACACAATGATCAAGTTTACAAGTTTACAGAAATTGAAGACATCCTTCAAACAATACAGCTTGATCTTACTTAACAGTTTCAATCAAGTCACAAATGCACTTTTGCTTAAAAGCTCATAAAGTGGTACATAAAAACAACCTGCTATTAAAAACACTAGACACCCTATTTGGTCTTCTAAAATTCGTGCTCAATTCTATGAGTTTCTGTTGCTTAAATAGGTATCTGAATTTTGGGCTTTCTGTAGAATGATCCAGCCCTAATGTGCAGCAGCTGTCACCTTGAATTTAGGGTTTGTTACCTCCTATATTCTAGGTGCATTAGGTCTTCTGTTTTAATCTGAATCTTCAATATAAAACTCCCTACAGATGCGCCTTGTTCTGTTTATATCCATCATTAATTTATTCCAGATAACTCTCCTTAAATATCTCTGATCTGTTAATCAATAATTAATTCTGGAAGCAGGTCTGAGATGTCTCAACATCTGTTGGGACATCCTGGAAAACTGAACTTAAGTTATTTACATAATGTCCCAACATCTGGTAGGACATCCTGAAATAAGTTCACATACTCTGTTTGCTAATGTCCCAACATCTGATAGGACATTCTGAACTGAATTTAACATTTCTTGTTTGGTCAAAAATTCTGCCAATTCTTAAACATCTACAAACTCCCCCTTTGGCTAATTTTTGGCTAACATCTTTTCTGGTTATCAGAGTGCAGCAGAAGATCTTTTTATCAGAGTATATCATTATTTTTCTGTTGATTCTTATTTGAGATTACTCCCCCTCAAACAAATATGTATCCAGTCTTGTTGCAACAGAAAAAAAACATATTCAGTTCAGAAGCAAACAAACAGAATTCATTCATACTTAAAAACAGCAATTACATTTGATGTTGTTCTCCCCCTTGGTAGACACAAAATTAGGGACCAAAGACACTACTACTGTCATTACATTGCTGTCAATACATTTGCCTCACATACATTGATCACTCAGATTCATCACTCTCAGTTGCTTCCTCCACTTCAGTGTCTTCATCTTTATCAGCTTCACTTTCTTCATCAGCCTCACTATCTTCACCAGAGGCAGCATTCTGAGCTTCTTCACTTTCCAACCTTTTGATGATTTCCTCAAGCTTCTGCTTTCTAGCTTCAAGCTCTTTGCAGGTGATTTTGAGTTCAGCAATTAAAGTCTTCCTGGAGATTGGATTCTTAGCAGTGGAGGGATCAGCAGATGTCCCAGAAGGTGCTTCAACATCTGCAGCATGGTGACTTAGGAATAGTTTGTAATGAAAAGCCAGGGGGCTCTCTCTCTTGCAGACAGTGTCCTTCTCATTTAAAATCCCAGGATATTGACTTAGAACAATACCACACAGCAATGATGGAAAAGCTATTGGCAGCTTTGTTGCAGTAGAGATGGCATGCTTCATAGTCTGATCAAAAATATATGCTCCATAATCCATCTTGGTTTGAGTTCCCACAGCATAGATGAATCTGGCCAGACCAGTTGAGATTGATGAAGTGTGGTTGGTAGGCACCCAGTTAGCAGTTCCAATCCTGTTAAGCATGGCATACTTTCTGGTAAGCATGCTCACAGAGAGCTTTCCCTTCACAGGCCAAGCTTTGACCTGGTTTGCAGTGATCACCTTACAGATTTGATTATCTGTCTTGCCTAGCTCATTGGGTCCATCTGTGTCCCTTCCTAGATACTGATTAATGATTTGGGGAGAGAACTCAACACACTTACCTCTCACAAATACCTTTCTGAACTCTGAGGACTTACCATTTGAGCAATCCTCCTGAAGATTCACAATGAACTCTTTGACAAGAAGTTCATAGCAGGGAGAGAACTCTGAGACTGTCTTGAATAGTCCTGCAGCAGAGATTAGGTCAATGAGTTCTGTGCACTCAAGTGCATTGCTGCTCAGTTCTCTTTCCAGGGCAACCCTTCTTTGGTACACATACTTCCATCTGTTGACACTAGAGACAAGATGAAATGATATGTTGTCCAAGGGAGCTTCTGGTACAGCAGTTGAAGCTCTGGATGTTGCTGGTCTCTTCTTGGGAGGAGATGTTGGGACATCTGATCCAACATCTGAATCTGATGATGTGGTAGCTTTCCTTTTCTGAGTTTGGACTTTACTCCATTGTTTTGATGGCCCAAAAGTGACTTTAGCTTTGGCTTTCTTTGGGCTAGCCTTCTTCTTCTCAGGGATGACAGGTTCAGCTTGCATCTGTCCTTTCCTGGACCTTAGTCTTTTAGCAATGCTGGGTTTCACAGATGATATGATCTCTGCATCAGAGTCCTGCTCCAGATTGACCACTGGAGGAGATTGAGCAGCCTCCTCTTCAGCTGGTTGATCAGCAGGGATTTGATCTTCATTTGAGCATTTAGCCTGTTCTTCAGAGACCTCTTCATCATTTTCTTTTGAGACTTTGTCCTCAGTTTGTTCCAGATCAACATCAGATGAGTTCTTTTTCTTACCTTCAGATGTTCTAACATCTGTTGGGACATCTTGTTCTGCAGCAGTGTCCTCTGTATCTTGAGCTGGTACTTCTTGAGGTGCAGGAATGGTGTTTAAAGGAACAGAGATCCCTCTCACCACTCTTTGTTCAGAGAAAACTTGGTTGACAATCTCCTTGATGGAATCATCAACATATTTGGAGTATCTTGAGGACATGTTAGCAGGAGAGGGAATGCCTTTAGCTTTGCTTCTGATTTGATCTTTACATCTCTTTGGTGTTCTTGCCTTTTTAGAGTGAGAGGCGCTTCCCCTGAGCTCGTCCAATGGTGTTGATGACCCTGGCACAACAGAGATTGGAGTGGCATGAACCACGTCTTCCTTGTTGAGAATTTCCTCAGCTGTTTTAGGGTTTTGAGACATTGTTGAAGAAGATGAAAGAAAAACTTTAGGGTTTATGATCTCAGGAGAATAGCTGGTGAATGTGATTCGATTATGATGGTATGATGAGAATCTTGATAGCTTCTTATAAGTAGTTACTAAATATGTAGCCGTTACAGTCCAAATGATTATGGATGGAATTCCCAAGGATCTAGACCAGACTAGCTTTGCCATCTGGAACTTATGCCATGCAATGTCATATGACATGTTGGCACATCTCATTAACTTCTAAATATCACATAAACAGATTCCAAGTTTACCCCTTAAATTCTCAAACTGAGTAGCATCCAATGCTTTGGTAAAGATATCAGCTAATTGCAAATCTGTAGCTACATGCTCCAATGAAATCACCTTTTCTTCTACAAGATCTCTGATGAAGTGATGTCTGATATCAATATGCTTAGTTCTGCTGTGTTGGATAGGATTCTTAGATATGTTGATTGCACTTAAGTTGTCACAGTACAATGTCATGACATCCTGTGGAACATTGTACTCAGTGAGCATCTGCTTCATCCAAACCAACTGAGAACAACTGCTACCTGCTTCTATGTACTCAGCTTCAGCTGTAGATAAGGATACACAATTCTGTTTCTTACTGAACCAAGAAATCAGATTGTTTCCTAGAAAGAAGCATCCTCCTGAAGTGCTTTTTCTGTCATCAGCACTTCCTGCCCAATCAGCATCACAGAAGCCAGTGAGAATTGGTTTGCACCCATGAAAGTACATTATGCCATAGTCACAGGTACCATGAACATATTTAAGGATTCTCTTGACTTGATTGAGATGACTGACTTTTGGATCAGCTTGATATCTTGCACAAACTCCTACTGCAAATGCAATGTCTGGTCTGCTAGCAGTCAAGTATAACAAGCTTCCAATCATGCTTCTATATAAACTTTGATCTACATTCTCACCCTTTTCATCTTTAGTCAGCTTTAAATGTGTAGGAGCAGGAGTTCTTTTATGAGAAGCATTTTCCATTCCAAATTTCTTCACTATGTTCTTGGAGTACTTACTTTGGGAAATAAACATTGAGTCTTCCATTTGCTTTACTTGCAGACCAAGAAAGTAGGTTAATTCACCTACTAGACTCATCTCAAATTCAGATTCCATCTGCTTGACAAAATGTTTGACCATCTTATCAGACATCCCACCAAACACAATGTCATCAACATATATTTGTGCAATCATGACATTTCCTTCTTCATCTTTAACAAACAGGGTTTTATCAATCCCACCTTTTCTGTATCCTTGCTTGATAAGAAATGTGGTCAGTCTTTCATACCATGCCCTTGGAGCTTGCTTCAGACCATAAAGAGCTTTCTTTAATTTGTATACATGATTTGGACAACTTGGATCAACAAATCCTTTAGGTTGTTCTACATATACCTCTTCATTAAGATAACCATTAAGAAAGGCACTTTTCACATCCATTTGAAATAGCTTGAACTTTAAGATACAAGCAATTCCCAACAGTAGTCTTATTGATTCAAGCCTTGCTACTGGTGCAAAGGTTTTATCAAAGTCTACCCCTTCAATTTGAGTGTATCCTTGAGCCACAAGTCTAGCTTTGTTCTTTGTAACAACTCCTTGTTCATTTGACTTGTTCTTATACACCCATTTTGTACCAATCACATTTATGTCATCAGGTCTAGGAACAAGAATCCACACTTCATTCCTTGTGAATTGACCTAATTCCTCTTGCATAGCACAAATCCAGTATTCATCAGTGAGAGCTTCCTTGACATTTTTAGGTTCTATTTTGGAAACAAAACAGGAACCTGAAATCACTTCTCTTGATCTAGTGCTTACACCTCTGTTGGGATCACCAATTATTAAGTCTTTGGGATGATCCTTCTGTATTCTGATGGAGGGAGGTTTGCTTGAATCTTCTGACCTTGTATCATTTTGAGTGAAGTTATATTGATCATTCTTTTCTTCAGCTTCAATCTTGATATCAGCAGATGTTCCAACATCTTCTGGGACATCTGTAGAAGCATCATCAATTATCACATTTATAGACTCCATGATAACCTTTGTTCTGTAATTAAATACTCTATATGCTCTGCTGTTTATAGAGTATCCAAGGAAAATCCCTTCATCACTTTTAGGATCCATTTTTCTCCTTTGCTCCCTATCTGCCAGAATATAGCATTTACTTCCAAACACATGAAAGTACTTCACAGTGGGTTTTCTGCCCTTCCAGACTTCATATATTGTGGACAAAGTTCCTTTCCTTAAAGTAACTCTGTTATGGATGTAACAGGCAGTGTTCATAGCTTCAGCCCAAAAGTATAGAGGCAGCTTTTTAGCATGGATCATAGCTCTTGCTGATTCTTGAATGGTTCTATTCTTCCTTTCAACAATCCCATTTTGTTGAGGAGTGATAGGAGAAGAATACTCATGATTAATTCCTTCTGAAGAACAGAAATCTAAGAACTTTTGATTCTCAAATTCTTTTCCATGATCACTCCTAATTCTGATCACACAGCTGGATTTTTCCCTTTGCAATCTTTGACATAATTCTTTGAATACATCAAATACATCTGACTTTTCTTTGATAAAATTTATCCATGTATATCTTGAAAAGTCATCAACCACAACATAGGCATACCTCTTACCACCAAGACTTTCAACCTGCATAGGTCCCATAAGATCCATATGTAGAAGTTCCAAAACTTTGGAAGTTGTCAGATGTTGGAGCTTTGGATGGGACATCTTGGTTTGCTTGCCTATTTGACATTCACCACATATTTTGCTATCATCAATCTTCAGATTAGGAATACCTCTTACAGCATCCATAGATATGATCTTCTTTATGCCTCTGAAATGAAGATGACCTAGTCTTTGATGCCACAGTTTCACTTCTTCTTCTTTAGCTAGAGAGCAGGTTGAAGTGAGACTGAGATTTTGGGATTCCCACATGTAACAGTTGTCTTTAGATCTGGCTCCTTTCATGACAACCTCTTGTTCTTTGTTAATCACTATACATTCAGATTTTGTAAAGTTTACACTGTATCCTTGATCACATAGTTGACTTATGCTGATCAGGTTAGCAGTTAAACCTTTAACTAGCAGCACATCATCTAGTCTTGGAACATCTTGACAATCCAATGTTCCAACTCCCTTGATTTCTCCTTTAGCTCCATCTCCAAAGGTAACATACCTGGATGAATGTGATTTTAAGTTTACTAGCAAATTCTTCAATCCAGTCATGTGTCTTGAGCATCCACTGTCAAAGTACCAGTCTTCTTTAGCTGATACTCTCAGAGATGTATGTGCTATGTATGCAGTACTTTTCTTTGACCAGATGAGTTGAGATTTCTTTTGATGTCTCTGCCCTGTGTGTTGTTCAGTTGATCTCCAAGCTTGATTGTTGATATGGTTCTTGGGTATGTGGCTTTGATCAGTCTGAATGTCAGCTTTTGGTCTCCAAACCTTTTTGATGACCTCTGTCTTCTGCTTAGGAGGTTGCTGATTTCTTTGATGTCTATGCAGCACTTTCTTGGTACCTTCTACTTTCTGATTAGAAGGTTGCTGATACATCTGATTTGGATATCCATGTAACTTATAACAGTGAGGTTTGATATGCCCAAATCTT
Organism: Lathyrus aphaca; assembly: GCA_963966055.1. Taxonomy (NCBI): domain Eukaryota; kingdom Viridiplantae; phylum Streptophyta; class Magnoliopsida; order Fabales; family Fabaceae; genus Lathyrus; species Lathyrus aphaca. The sequence goes on along the minus strand of OZ014520.1, from coordinate 216,296,878 downwards.
CCACAGTGATGGCATCTCCATCTTTGATACTTCTTCTTCATTTTGTTCTTTCCAGAATGTTGAGACATCTGTTGGAACATTATGTTTGTCTTTGTGTTCTGATGTTGGAGCATCTGTTGGGACATCTTGTTTGACTGTGTAGTTTTTGAAGTAGTTTTGCTAGAGCTTGCTTCATCTCTGTTATATCCTAGTCCACTTTTGTCCCCTGAATGTTTATTATTGCTAAGAATAACATCCAGTGTGTTTGAGCTGTTGTTCAACATTCTAACAGATTTGGACATATGTTCCAACTTTGAGTTGAGAAGGCTTACTTCACTTTTTAAGGTTTCAATGATCTCCTGATCATTTGCTTTGTCATCTTCTAAAGTCTTATTCTGCTTCTTTAGCTTTATAACTTCACTGCATATTTCAGAGCTTCTTTTGTATAGATCTTTGAATGCTTGCTCAAGTTCTTCATAAGTAAGTTCTCCACAACTGGAATCACTATCATATTCACACAGTCCAGCTAAAGCAGTAATATGCTTAGCTGATTCTTCTTCTGACTCTCCTGAGTCTTCATCAGACCAGGTCACAGAGAGTCCTTTCTTTTGCCTCTTTAAGTAGGTAGGACATTCAAACTTGATGTGTCCATATCCTTCACATTCATGACATTTGACTCCTTTATCTTGACTGGTCTTTTCAGCATACTTTAATCTTTTGTTAGCATCATAAGGTCTTCTGTTCTCAGAGTTTGTGTTTCTTCCACTAGGTTTGGATTTGCCTTCCATTCCTCTGAGAATTTGTTTGAACTGTTTTCCAAGCAAGGCAAGGTTTTCTGATAAGCTTTTATCATTTGCTGATTCATCATCCTCTTCTTCATCTGTATTTGACACCAAGGCTATGCTTTTGTTCTTTTTGGCATTTGTGTCATTCATTCCCATCTCAAAAGTTTGAAGGGAACCAATGAGTTCTTCAACTTTCATGGAGCATATGTCTTGAGCTTCTTCTATTGCAGTGACTTTCATATCAAATCTTTTTGGCAAAGATCTGAGAATCTTTCTTACAAGCTTTTCATCAGTCATCTTTTCTCCCAAGGCTCCAGAAGTATTGGCTATATCCAAGATGTTCATATAGAACTCATGAATTGATTCATCTTCCTTCATTCTCAAGTTTTCAAACTTGGTGGTGAGAAGTTGAAGTCTTGACATTTTTACTTTTGATGTTCCTTCATGAGTTGTTTTGAGAGTATCCCAAACATCTTTGGCCAGCTCACAATGATGCACAAGTCTGAAAATATTCCTATCAATGCCATTGAATAAAGCATTTAAGGCTTTTGAGTTGCCTAGTGTTGAGTCTTCTTCCTCCTTACTCCATTCTTCTTCAGGTTTCAGCACTTTAGATCCATCTTTGGTGTCTTGGATAGGATGATCCCATCCAACATTGACTGCTCTCCATGCCCTGTTGTCAAGTGACCTTAAGAATGCAATCATTCTTGGCTTCCAGTAGTCATAATTAGATCCATCCAGAATAGGTGGTCTATTTACTGACCCTAAATCTCTGTCCATGTTACAGAATTTGTATTCCCTAGATCTCACCCAGTATAAACAGGCAGGGTGCCTGCTCTGATGCCAATTGAAATTCTGTGATCAGGTATGAGATGTCCTAAGAGATGTCCCAACACTTAATAGGACATTTGACAAATTTAACCAAAACTTAAACAGCAAGAAAAGTAAACAACACAGAAGTTTGTTAACCCAATTCAGTGTATAACCACACCTACATCTGGAGGCTACCAAGCCAGGAGGAAATCCACTATTAGTAATATTAATTCTAGACTTAAACCACCCTGTTTAATCTATCACTTAATACTTACACAATGCAATTTCTACCTAAGACTCACTTAGATAAGAGTACCCTACTCACTCCCCCTCAATCACACAATGATCAAGTTTACAAGTTTACAGAAATTGAAGACATCCTTCAAACAATACAGCTTGATCTTACTTAACAGTTTCAATCAAGTCACAAATGCACTTTTGCTTAAAAGCTCATAAAGTGGTACATAAAAACAACCTGCTATTAAAAACACTAGACACCCTATTTGGTCTTCTAAAATTCGTGCTCAATTCTATGAGTTTCTGTTGCTTAAATAGGTATCTGAATTTTGGGCTTTCTGTAGAATGATCCAGCCCTAATGTGCAGCAGCTGTCACCTTGAATTTAGGGTTTGTTACCTCCTATATTCTAGGTGCATTAGGTCTTCTGTTTTAATCTGAATCTTCAATATAAAACTCCCTACAGATGCGCCTTGTTCTGTTTATATCCATCATTAATTTATTCCAGATAACTCTCCTTAAATATCTCTGATCTGTTAATCAATAATTAATTCTGGAAGCAGGTCTGAGATGTCTCAACATCTGTTGGGACATCCTGGAAAACTGAACTTAAGTTATTTACATAATGTCCCAACATCTGGTAGGACATCCTGAAATAAGTTCACATACTCTGTTTGCTAATGTCCCAACATCTGATAGGACATTCTGAACTGAATTTAACATTTCTTGTTTGGTCAAAAATTCTGCCAATTCTTAAACATCTACAATAAAGTTGTAAATGAAAGAAGTAATGCTAAACTAAAGCACACAACAACAAACAACTAAACACCCAAAGAAACAAAAGCAGACAAGCGCTAGGGTTGACTCTCAAAGGGGAAACCAGAGATTCTGGGTTCGATCCCCAACAGAGTTGCCAGTTGTCGCTCCTAGGATTTTCATCCTAGTACAAACACAAAAGTGGCGTGAAAAAGGTAGAGTCGCCAGCCAGACATTTTTATCCCGAATGAATGAGAAAGGTAATTCTACACAAACCTAAGGAAAGGAAAGGACAATGTTTTGCGGACCAAAGAACTGGGTTCGGGAAGGTATTAGCACCCCAGATTGTCCGCCGTACCCGACATGATCCATGCTTGTTAGTTTGTCTCAAAGGGTAAGCAATAAAATTGTTGCTGAATAAAAAACGCTATTGGAACTGGAATGAGAGAGGGAACTGGAAAAAGAGAATGAAAAGGTACGGGAAAAATGTAGGGAAAATAAAGAGTGTGCTTGAATGGGCCCTACCCCACTTCCTACGTATCTCATGGGAAATGAGAATCAGAGTCGACGTAGTTCGCCTAACTAAGGCGGAAAATTTGTTTGTGTTTTTCATGAATTGAACTGCTTATGCCTATGCTCAGGTGTTGCAGGCTCGTCTGGTACGAGTGCATTACCTTTTTGCAAAGAGATAATTCATAGCGAGTTCTTTCGCTATGAGTGAGGGAGGTGAGAAGAGAATTCCCGCAGGAAAGACATTTTTTGTTTGTTTACTTATTCATCATGATAGATATCCTACACCTCATCCCGATATGGAATGCGTGAAAATACCCCATGACAAAGTCTCCTGACGCACGAGAAAGCTCAACATTTATTAGGTAATTTATTTTTATTTGGAGATGAGAAAGAAGACTCAAATCGAAAAAAGACAAAAACTAAGGGAAACTAAAACTCACCATAAGTTGTTTATTCGAGGGATGTCCTATGGTTATTGTGGTTTTCTATTCCTAGAAAGAAAAAGGAAGCAAGTTACAACTCACTTCAACAAATTGAAGATGAGTTTAACTCAAAGGGAGCGAACAAAGTGAAATATCGAAGAAGCATCCAATGCTTATCGCAAATATAAGTTGAAATGTAAAAGGAGAAGGAAGAAGGTGTATGTAGGATACCCTCCCACACACATGGCTTACCATAACCCCCTACAAAACAAAGGTTAGTAAAATGAATCCAAAGTGATAAAAGGAAAGAGGTAATAAAGTACCAAACATATCCTACCACAACTATGACCTAAACTAGACTCAATCCTAAGTCTAAGGACACTTAAAAGCTTAGCAAAGCCTAAAGTCAGCAGCTACTACAACACTCTGTCATACCCCAAATTTGTCCTACCCGTACCGTTTTATTTTACTATATAACCATTATTTCAAAAATCCAAAAATATATACCATTTCATTTTCTGTCTAATCGGATATTAAAAAAAATCCAAAAATATGTCATTTTCTTTTGTGCGAAAAAAATCGAGTCAATTTGGGTTTGTCGGTGTTTGCGTGTGTGGTGTTGTGTGAAGGTTATTTGTCCAATTCTCACTTTCATTTTTCTATCTATCATTTTTCATAAAAAAACTAAATTAAAAAAAATGCATTTTATTCTCTTTTCATATTATTATAAGTTTTATTTTTGTTTAGTTCATTATCAAAATTACAAAAAAAAATCTATTTCTTATCATCTTTTATTATTATTTTTATTATTAATACTTTTTATAACTATTATTGTTATTATTATTTCTATTAGTATTTTTTATTAGTATTTTCATTTTCTATTATTATTACTTATATTATTATGGGATAAATATACAAACCCCCCTGCCATTAGGGCGTGATTTGGTTTTCCCCCCTTTAAGTTTTTTTTAATAGAGACCCCCTTATAAAAGCCAAAACCAGAAATTATCACCCCCTATTACTGTGTCCACTGTTCATCATCTTCCCCAAACCCCAAATTGGAACATTCATCCCCAAATTGAAAAATCCAGCAAAATTGAACAAAATTGAAAAACCTAAATGGCAACAAGCTTTCCCCAAATGGCAACAAGCTTTCCCCAAAACCAAGTATCTGAAATTCAAATTTAGAAGATCGAAAAACCTGCTAACTAGTACTACACATTAGATTAAGTAAGAAGAACAAAATTAAAAACAAGCACAACAATTGAGAAAAAATTGAATCGGATAGAAACGAAGATTGCACCGTATATCTTGAACAGCACCAGACTAAGAAACAAGTGAATCGAGGATTTGAATTGCCTTGGACCAGTCCTTGGAGCTACAGAGCTTGGCGAGCTCGGTTCGATGAGAGGTAGCAAGAGCCATTGATGAGAACGAATCAGAATTTCGTGAGGGTTCAGATGCGATTGATGAGAACGGAGCCATTGATGTGAAACCATGATGAGAACGGAGCCATTGATGCGAAACCATGGCAGAAGGGGAAGAAACCATGGCAGAAGAAAAGAACATGAACCCTAATTGCAGGAAAAGGGAAGAATATGAACCCTAATTGCACAGATAGTAAAATGAGGTGGTGAAATATGGTTTTTGATTTTATAAGGGGGAGTTCATAAAAAAAACTTCAGGGGGCAAAACCGAATCTCGCCCTAATGACAGGGGGGTTTGTATATTTATCCCTATTATTATTAGTATGTTTCATTTTCTTTTTTATTATTATTATTATCAATAACTTTTTTATCTTTATTATCATTGTTATTAATTTTTATTATTCACTTTTTACTATTATTACTATTATTATTATTATTAGGTTTATTATTATTGTTTGTCTATGGCATAAATCTCCATACAATCACTTGGCTCCACCATTACAACCAATACACACCAACACATTCTCTCCTCAGCAAATCCTTCACGCAGCACTCACAGCAGCACTACCATAACAACCTCAGCAACAAATGATTCTACACAGCTCATCAAATCCATAAAATTCCTCTCCAATCTCCATTTTACCCTCTTTTAATCTCTCTATAAAATCAGTATCTCACTCACACTAAATCAAGCTTGGAGAGCACAAGAAAACTCTGCAAAAATTCTTCTACAATAACCTTTAAGCTTCAACAAAAAAAAATAGAAAACTCAAAAAAATATGTTAACCAACCTTCATAATAACAACACTAACCAAAACTCTTCATCAAATCCATCATCACCCTTTCTGTAAATCATCTTTGAATCCCTTCACAAACCGAAAATTACTCCAACACTTTTTTCAACTTACCACCATCCTCCACCTTCTATTCGTCAACTCTCCATACAAACATCAACCACACCAAAAAATTCACCCAAACAGAATCCATAAACAAAAAATACAAAAACCAGAAAAGGATGGAAAATAAATTGAAACAAATCGATACGCAAAAGTTGAATCATTCACCATCAGAACAAAACTTTTCCATTTTAACCCACCCAAACTTTACTCCCTGACTCATCACCAAACCGCCGAAATCAGAGAGCCATAAACCACCGAAACACCCTTCTGAACGTAAACTGCAGCAAAACAAATCCACCACCACGCGAACACAAAACACAAGTGAACCATCGAACAAAACCTCAAAAAACCCTCATTTCCGTCACCGGCAAACACCACTCGCAAACCCGGCGAAACATCACCATCTTCATAAAACCGACGCAACCATCGTGAACCGCGTACCCTCCATCGAAAATCAAATTCGAAAGCAACCACTCACCGCCGCAAAGAAAAAACAGAACCGTGAAAATTGAACCCCAAACGCAAACCAAAACGCAGTGAGACTGAGCTTGTGAGTAAAATCGCGCGAGAAATCGACTGAGAGAGGAGATTGTTGGCAGCCGCTGACGTGAGTTCCTTGTTTGCGAGTGGTATCCTTTTTTTTTTTTTTAAATAAGAGGGTGAGTCATTTGTGGACCATGAATGGTGAACCCTTGTTTTTTCTCTTTAAATTTAAACTGATTTTTTATTATTATTATGATTTTTACTATTATGTTTATTTTATGTTATGATTCATCAGTATCATGCTTGCCTTGGCTTGACCCCATCTGTTTTGTTTACACGCTATCAGAACCATATGTCTCCCCCTGTTATATATTTTAAAAAAACAGAATAAATATGTTGTTTGTTGGCGATTGGGCTTTGTGAGCCCACTTATTTTCTAATTCACACACCAAGTCCAGCGGCCTGCACCCCTATTTACTATTTCTTTCACAAAAATTGATAATCTAATTTTATTCAATAGTTTCATTTTTTTTTGTAATTAATTGATTATTTTATTAGGGCCGGTGATATTATAAAAGGTCAAGTTGGTTTCGATTTCACTAAATTGGAAAACTTGATCAATATGAGGCCAATTTTTTATTTTAGTTTATTAAACCATATTATTTCAATTTATTTTCCATTTTAACAATTTAATTTAGTTTTTATTATTATTATTATTTTACTTTATCGTTTATTTTAATGGTCGATGAACATCTTACTAATCTTGAGATTTGTCGCAAGCCGACTTGAAATCTCGATTATGATGAGACCATTTTACTTCATTTAATTTACTTACTTTATTTTATTTTTCGCATTTTATTTCAATATTAATGCTCGAATCCTTATAGAACGTTTCTAAACTTTGAATCCGTTCTAAGGAAGTCAACGAGCCACATTTCGCCGCATCCGACCAATAAAAGGTTCAACGCCTCCGAATAATCCAAAACATTGCACACACGCTTTCTCTTGGGAAAATTACAATGATACCCTTTATTTCTCGCAATCCTATGTAATTTATTTTCCGCATTTTATCGCTTTTAATTCATCCGCGAACCCTTGGTCCAACACCATGGGTTTCACTCGCACACTCGCACAATTCATTCGGTTATGTTTCCGTATTACTAGGAGCACCCCTAGGGACTAGGAATCAGATCCACCTAACCAACTCAAACAATAAACCTCCATCTGCATTTACCTGTAATTCGACTGCTTTGCGCATCGCCATCAAACAAAAAAAAATCAAAATGATACTTTCTAGATCCAAACCCTTGATCCAACATCAAGCGGTCTTAGATTAATAAAACACCTAACAAGTATCGAAACAAGGTGAAAAACAAAAGTGTTGAATCTTCGATGCTTTTCTTCAATTGTTTAGACACGAGGCATATGTTTCGGGTGTTAAACAATTGACGCCTAATAAAATCAACAAACTAACCAACCTTAGAACCACGAACTACGAGGCTCTGACTTTCCCATTGCACAAGGGAATACGTAGGCACACAGATCTTACTCCTTGCCGAGCACCTTAGGAATCTAACCACCCATTTCCCCTCTAAATATTAACCCTAGTTTAGAATCAGATCGCATTTTATTTCCGCTTTTGTTCAAAGAAGATAAATGACATTCGTTAAGACATTCAATCACATATCAAACAAAGAGGTTCCCGTTGAGTACAATGGACGTAAAGGGTGCTAATACCTTCCCCTTACGAAATCGAATCACGAACTCAAAATCTGGTTTCAAAGACTAAGCATTATCCGTTTTCAAAAGAGGTTTCTCGATATTTTACTTTTCCTTAATTGGAATAAAAAAGTTCGGTGGCGACTCTGTTGATCATTTTAATTTTTCCCGCAGCACCCTTTCCGTTGCGAGGTCGTATTTTTCGGGGTACGACGGATGGCGACTCTGTTGGGGATTGAGTCAAGCCCAACTTAGTTCGATGTGTGATTGAATGTCAACTTGATTATTTATCTTCTTCCGCTTATTTATTTACTTACTTGTTCTATTGCTACTTGGTTTCTTTGATCACAGGTACTGAGTGAGATAGGCTCACTGCAAAGGCCTGAGAAAAACCCATAGGACTAGAAGATGGTTGTGTAGTGGAGGACCACGGGGAGTCTTCTCTGGGGGACGAAGCGAAAACCATCGCCTGGAATAGATTCTCTTGGAAATATTGTGATGTGATGTTCCTTCGTCGTGTTGTCAATGTTTCTAAGTTGAATTGTCGACTCCAGGAACCTTCAAACCAATTCACATTGGTTAGTAGTGTTAACCTACGAGATCTATGTGACTCAACGGGTTAATGTGAAAACCACAAACATACTAGATCCTTTGAACGTATTACTATCTAACAGTAATATTTTTCAATCTCGATCGACGATGTCTGAGAATACCCAAAACCAGGATTGATGGTTGTATAGTAAACACATATGGGGAATCTTCTTCGTAGGCCGATACGAAGACCTCACCTAGAGTTGATCATTTCAAAGATATTATCGTCTGATGGATCTCCGTCATGTCTATAATGTTTTTAACAATGCTCCATAACTCTGGGCACCTACCCAAAACCTACCCGTGGAGTTTCTTTATCTGAGATACCGGTTACTTTATTCTGTTATTGTGTTCGATTTCAGAGCGTGTTGAACCTTTAATCCTGGATCTTACATTGAATATGCATATCTTTTTACATCGCATTTATTATGCATCTTGCATTCCATTTCAAAGCCGAAAACTCATTACATGTTCCTTCATTCTTCAGTAAATCAAGCTGGTTTCTCGATGCTCGTATCTTTCTCGACGCCTGTATCTAACTCGAGCCAACACTAGAAGACTAATGGACGTGATTTAAGAAGAGCAAGCTGCATTGAGGGAAGAGATTGACTCGGTAAAGAGCAAGATCGACCAGATTTATGAGACTTTACAAGCTTTGGCCAGAATGGAAGAACGTCGTGAAGCTGCTGCCGTAAGGAACAATGTTCTCGTGCAAGGATCTACCTCGCACACAACGCACTCAATTCCAGTTCCAAATCCTTTGGTCTATGGTTTGCCTCCATGCTAAACTCCCGTTGTTGAAGAAGTCACTTCTAAACCAATACCTACCTCTGGTGTTATTGTTAGTTTTATTCCTCAAGCTCAACCTACCGCTACTCAGGTCCAGATTCCTCATGCTGAAGAGGATCAACAAGTTGAGTACGAGATGTATACTGTTGTTCCAATCACCAATTCTCATGTTGTCCAAGAATTTGAAGCTATAAAGATGTGTCGTGAGTGTCGCTCCCGGGATTTTCATCCTAGTACAAACGCGAAAGTGGCGCGGAAAAGGTAGAGTCGCCAGCCAGGCATTTTTATCCCGAAGGAATGGGAAAGGTAATGTTGCACAAAACTGATGAAGAAGGAAAAGGACGAGGCCTTGCGAACCAAAGATCTGGGTCCGGAAGTCGGTTACGAATTGGGAAGGTATTAGAACCCCAATCCGTCCACCGTACCCGACGGGATCCACGCTTGTTAGTCTTTTTCAAAGGGTGAGAAATAAGATGTTGTTTGAATGAAAGAATTTTTTGCTGGAACTGGAATTGAAATGAGAAAAGGAATTAGAAAAGAAAATGGAAAGAAAGAGGGAAATGTAGGGAAAATAAAGAATGTGCTCGAATGGGCCCTACCCCACTGCCTATGTACCTCATTGGAAAAATGAGGATCATAGTCGCCGTAGTTCGTCTAACTAAGGCGGGCACTTGTTTGTGTTTTTTAGGATGATGTTGCCATATCTCTATCTCAGGTGTTACCGGCTCTGACTTGAGGGTGTTTACCGTATCGCTGTTTGAACTGTCGAGGCAAGTCGCATCCGTCCGCAAAGAGTGGGAGATGAGAAGAGAAGACGTGTTGTCTTGTTGGTTTATTGTCTTTTAGAAGAATTGTTTTGACTTTATGTTTATCGTGTGTATAACACTAAAGACTATGATATAGGAGCAAATACTTTCCAAGATCTCCCCCAATGGAACGTTTGTAAAGCATTCTAGAAGAGTGGAGGAGACCTCCATTAATCATTTCCCATATGTCTTAAGGCTCGTGGCATATTGTACCTACTTTCCTTTTAAATGTTTTTTTGATTTTTCTTTAAAGGTGAGAAGTGAGACTCAAATTGTGAAAGGAAAAACTCTAAGGGAAACTAGACTTTACCCTAAGTTAATTGAGTTTAATTGTGACCTATGGTTAGTGGAGCTTCAAAGATTTAAATCTACCTAAGTGGATATTAGACTAGAAATATGAGTACAAAAAGTAACAGTGAATAATATGGTCCTCCTACGTTATGGTGGGTGAGAACGTGCATAAATCGTAAACGGGATGAAACGATGGATCGGGTGGGTCGATTGTGTGGTGCTGAGACGCACGACTTATAGTGTGCAACATACAAGGCTTGTTTTTGGTGTATTGGAGTGGAGCGATGATAATCAAGGGATCCTAATTCACATGAAAATTTATTTTATTTATTTATTTGAAATTCTTCGATTTTGGGTCGAATAACTCCTTTTCTTTATTTTTTAAAATTGGTCATCTAAACGCTTCATTTTATCTTTTTCTATCCTAAATATAGGTATCACATATAAAGTTCTAACTATTACATCACAAAGTATAAACCATAAAGAATATCCAAGCAAAATGAAAAGAAAATAATCCAAATCCGTAAGCGAATCCTCACGTAATACCTTGCACCACAAAGAGAGTGTTAGTAAATGAAATGAAGATGAGGATGTAAAAATATGGACAAATGAATAAAGGTGTAAAAATTTGCAAGAATTTCTAAAATGCGCATAGAGCACATAAAACAAATATAAAGGCTAATCGCTTCATGTAAGCACGACTTGCACGATTTCTATGCCTAAGTCCTAAAACTAAAGGATCTTACTTAACATCAACATTCTAAAATCAGTAGCTAAACTATACTAAGTCATCCTAATATCCTAAGATCAAGCCTAATTAATCTAAGTCTTAATGAACCATAAAATCCTAAGCTAAACTAGGTGGATTTACAATAGAAAAATTGACTAAAGTCAATGCACTAAAAAATAGTAAAAGTCCTGGAAAAAATATGAAATTAATTCCCTAAGGTCTCTAACCTGAATCTAATATTGTGTTAAAAAATCTCCTAAAAATATATAGCCTAACCATGTCAAATGGTCACTTAAATTTACCTAAGATTCAACCACAAATTTACACAAACTACACTATCAAAACAATGGACAAAATGGCCTAAAAAATACAACAAAATTTATTTCAGGTTCTATTATTAGTCCTCTAATCATAGAAAAAAAGAATGGGACAAAAATCATACAGGAGGTGGGAGAAATAAAATATAAAAAATGAAGCGTTCATGAAAGAATTCAATAGAAAACTAATTAAATGAAAAATCGAAATTAAATTGAAAAATGGCAAAAATCAGAAAGTAAAAATGTAGAAAAGTTCTAAAATGAGTTAGAATCCTACTGTAATTTTTGTAGAATTTTATTATGTTTTTTTGTATTTTTTATGGACTAATATGGAACAAGTATGAAAACAAAAATTAAAAGAATTAGAAATAGGAAAGGGGGTGTTGGTAAAGTAAATTTACAGTTAAAATGAACAAAATGGGCTAGAAAGGGGGGCGCGAACAGAAGAGGTTTCAGGCCCAAACACGGATCAACCTGAGGGATCATGGCATGGAATTAGTCAAGGTTTGTTGACCCAATGAGGATCGTTGGATCCTAGGCTTCTCCTATGTTTTCCCATCTAAGGGCTTAGGACGGAAGGCGTATGCTTACTATGGAGTACATGCTTGTAGGTGATGGAACAGGTGGGGTCCTACCGAACGGTGACAAGTGTCACCGTCGGTATGGACATAATTGGAACAATCTTATCCTAATCTTATCATCTCTTGGAATTCAAACGGTGGCCTCACTTAATTTTCATTAAAATTAGTTTATGATTCTTTAACACTCATTAATTCCTTAATCTCATACATTAAACAAATAATCTATAAACATTTAGAAACATCAGCACCGAAAAAAAGAAGAAAAGAAAAAAAGCCTTAAGTCTTCCTTCTTCTCTAAACATTCATCTTCCTCCCAACCTGAAACCCTAATCTCACTGTCATCACTTCCTTCCTTGCGAATATGGCGTCGCCGCCATGAATCAACATCAAAGAGGAAGAATGTAAACAGTGAACATCCCTTCTCCCTAAGATCATAACCTAAACCATTCTCTTCTCATTCAAATCCGAAAGCTACAAAATTCAGATTCTCAAATCCTCATGCCAAAAATCCAACCAATCGCAACAAATCAGATGCTATGCATGAACAATGATCACCAACTATTACGCATGAACAACGCAAAAGAGATTCTTACTTGGAGATTTTGCAGAATACGAAGACGCGGATTGATTATTCCCGTTCGTTGAAGAGGTCACTTTGAGGAAACTATGAAGGCCCTGATGTTGCTTCGACGATGAGTGGTATGAAGTCCCGTCAGGTACGTATTTCGATCTTGCTTCTCAATCTTCTTCTATTTCTACTCTGATTCTGAGTTCTTTGTTGCGTGTATGACCTTTTGGATCGTGAGAGTTTGATGTGTAATCCTCTGAAACTTCTCGCTGTTGTTGATCAATGATCTCTCGAAGTATTTCTTGATGGCCGCGTCACTGATTTGTGCAACTTTGGGCCGATTTTGCAGGTTGTATTAATTAGGAAGAACAAGGTTGCGATGGTGTCTATGCGAAGAATAGTCGGTTGCAGAAAGCGGAGGATGGTTGTGCAGGTTACAATGTTCGCAAGAATTAAGTCGCGCATGCTTTATGTTAAGATCGAAGTTGAGTCCGCGAAGGGGTTAATGAAGCTGCAATGGTGCGAACTCGTCTTTGATCTCTTCTCTTCTACTTTTTGTGCAATTATTCTGCAATTAATTCCTGTGGTCTTGAATTGTTGTTTTCTTTTTTTGTTGAAGGTTGATAGAGATTGATTATTATTGTTGAAGATTGATGATTAAGGTTGAAGATTTGAGGGGAAATAGATGAAGGTGAGGATTGGCTTGCAGAAAGATGAATGAAGATGAAGAATGAGAGAGAGGTCGAAGAAGGTGATCAATCTGAAAAATGGTGAAGAGTGAATGAAGAATAAAGGAAATGGTGGAGTGGTGAAGAAGAGTCCAAGATGATGGCAACTGTCTTCTCTTATAGAAGGTCGATGAGGGTGACTTCCATTGAATTCAGTTAAAAGTTGGTTATGTATCGGTTAGGATTTTTTCGTAACTGAAATTTTGTTTTTGTGTAACAGACTTCTCTATTGATGGTGGAGGTCATTGAAGTTTTGAGGAGCTTGATGAAGTTTTTTTTTTCTCTGAATCAGCATGAAGAAAAATAGGAAATATTTTGTTAGGAATTTTCTATAGAATTTTTTGTTATTGTAAATGTAATTGAATATACTTTTTCTTGTGAAATTTCTATTTAAATTTTTCTGTATAATTTGTTTTTTGACCCTGCTATATGAATTAATCTTGTTATTATTTTTTTGAGTTTTTTTTCTGGTATATTGTATTGATCTTCTGTTGATGATTTTGTCATTGATGAGTATCTGGATTCTCTCTTTAGTTCTGAATCATCCTAGGCTTCATATTTTAAGCCCAAAAGTGGAGATGTCGGTTATTTTCCAAGAGATTGGTACATGAAATGTCAGCGTAGGTCTCAGAAAAGTTACAGATGATATGAAGGTTAAGAACCTCACAAATTGAGTTTGGAATTGTTGGCGGGAGTACTGATTTGAAAAACAAGTGGTTAAGTTGTTGCGGCTTTACGGGATTCATTTTCTTCAGCCTTTGTTTCCACCCTATCAGATTCCACAACCATCAACTCATCCTTGTTTATTCTTTGTGACTTCGTGTGGGCTAATGGGCCTCAATTAGTTATTTCTTGGTAGAACTTTTGTGTAACGGATGGGCTAAACAAAAATGACGGGTTTTGGTTGTATATGGGCCATAAAAATATGATTTATATATATATATATATATATATATATATATATATATATATATATATATATATATATATATATTTGTTCATATTTGATTTAAAAAATGGTGTAAAATGGATATGACACAGTTAATGGATAGGAAATGAGTAATTGGATATTGGTTTAGAACTTTCTTTTGGATGTGGATGAATTTTAATCGGGGTGAAAACGTGACTGAAATGGGGAGTGAACTAAACGAATATTAACGTAAAAATAACCCTTGAAATTCATGTACCCATCCTAACATGCTCATTTCAACTTGAACCTCGCATCTGAATCAAATTTGTATCTCAAATAAATCCTCGATTTCCAGCCCAGTTTCAACCCTAAACCTCATTAACTTGCATTACAGGCAATGAATTATTAAGAGGATCGTAATGCCCTAATTATCGCACGAGTGCACAATTAGATCTTTTATACCATGATCCAATTCCTTGCCACTTAATACATATGTATCTTCGTCTGATGACCAGTGATCTTAACAAATCCTTAAGAAAACCTTTAAGATACATGTGAGGTCTGTAACATAGAAAAAAGCACCACCACCAGGATATTCTTAACCCTAATTCCTTAATCCTTGAACGAACCAGTTAGAACAATCTCTAAAGGAGTGGAAACCATGAACCAGAAGTAAACCCTAAATCTCAGAGGGCCTTGATCCCACTTCTTAGTAGCTCCATGTAAACAAGTGATTTGTTAGTTATGACCTAATGGAATATGTAGATGGATGTGAACCGAAAACCAGCTAAATGGTTATAAATAGAAGGGCAAATTTTGGGGTGTTACAGTGAGTTAGCTGAAAAACTCTGAATCATGGAAGGACACAATTCAACTTCTCTGAGTGCCTCAGACATGTGCTTAGTTTGATATGTTGTAATCCCTGCTAAGTTTAGATTGCCAGAATTCAAGAAATACAAAGGCCTCAGCTGTATTGAGCTCCATTTAAGGATGTACTGCAGAAAAATGGATGCTCATGTTAAATAAGACAAACTCATGATCCATTGCTTCCAAGATAGCTTGTTTGGAGCGTCTCTGGAATGGTACATGCAACTCGAACGTAGCAATGTGCGTACTTGGCTTAATCTATCTAATGCATTCAAAAAGCAGTACAAGTACAACACTGACCTTGCTCCTAACCGTACTCAACTTCAAAGTATGGCTCAAAAGGAGAATGAATCCTTCAAAGAATACGCACAACGCTGGAGGGAGCTAGCTGCCAGAGGGCATTCGCCATTGGTTTGACCGTGAACTGATTGACATCTTCATGAGTACCTTACAGGGGCAATACTACGAAAAGTTGATCAGCAGCGTATCTTCTGGATTTTCAGACATGGTAATCGTCGGAGAAAGAATATCATAATGTCTGAAAAGTGGGAAAATTCAAGGAGGGTCTAGCAGCCAAGAAAATGTCAAGAAGCCTTTCAATGGGTATAAAAAGGGCGAAACAAATTCCATTTCTGCTTCAAGTGGGAATCCTCAACAGAGCACACCTACTTAAATCCCCTACTATCAGTATCCATATGTTGTTGCTGCGCAATATGCTCCCGTGCCATATCAGCCAGTTCCTCCAATGCCTTATCAGCTAGCCATTCAAGCTTCATTTCCGCCTCAGATGGCTTATCAACCACGTCCATATCCTCTAATTGCTATTGTCGCACCTAATCCATACCAGCAGTCGGCTTATCCATAACAGCCTGGTCAACAACAATAACGCGCTCCTCAACAGTGCCAACCATATCAACAAAGAAGGCCTGATAGAAAATTTGATCCACTACCTATGTTATAGGGAGAAATTTTTAATGGGATGATGGCAAAGGGATCCCTTACTTTGAAAGATATGCCACCTCAAACTGGTACCTCTCGAGACTATGATGGCAATGCTCATTGTGGGTATCACAAAGGCGCTTTAGGTCACACAATCGAGAACTGCATAATGTCCAAGCACAAAGTTCAAGACCTGATCGACTCTAAGGATCTCACCTTCACTCAAAAGAATCTGAATGTTCAAGTCAATCCAATGCCGCCGCACGGGGCCAGCAAGTGAAAGCTTTTGAAGGGGTTGTTGAAGATCAAGCTGAGTAGTCTCCAACAAGTCAAGGCAGTCATCGTCATTTATTCTGCATTCCTGTTATTTTGTATTGTTTGTTTAAGTATTATTTGCTATGAACATTGTTATTTCATATTTGGTTTTGTTAATATTATGTTTATGCATGTTTTGAATCAATCTATTCGTATTCGCTCATTATTTATCACGAAATCACAAAAATATTTCCTCACATCACTTTAGCAAATATTTGAAGGAGGATGATGAAAACGAAATACCCATAACTGTTGCGGTATGCTTTCGGATAAAACTTTGTCAATGATGTACAAGCATTTTTTCAAATCCCTAAACACTGGAGAGATAAGGAGTTAATCCTTAGTCAACCACTTCGAGCCTAGAAGTAGGAGTTTTCTTTCGGATACAACCCTTACGCTTAACATGGGGCAGGGTAGTGTTCAGTTAACCTGACTACACCTTCAAATCGCAAGATGAGACATCTCGTCGATCAACAAATGACTTGGAAGTCACAACTTTCAACAAAATACAAATGAAAAGAAAACCACTAAGTTGAGAAACCAAAGGGAGACTTAGTCTACAAAAAAAAGAAGAAAAAGCAAGAAGAGGAACTCAGATCCTCAGCAAAAACAAAACAAAGATCAGGTGACCACTAAATCAAAAATCAAAGGGTTACTAACAACAAAATAAGATGACTGCCACTTCCAAGCAAACTTTGAAGCTTCATCTTCGCTCTTACAGCGTCAAAACAAATGCATGTGTAGAGTTAACTGAACATAGGACTGGAGAACATTACGAAGAAGGGGTGGGTACAAATCAAACTTTGAGCCTTATATCCTTTGTTTCTCAAACCATTAGCAAGACCACGTTACAACCCTCAAAAGTCCTAATTCAGGCAGGGTTTATTTTGAAAGCATGCTACCAGCAAGGTTGCGTAAACTGACTCCCATATATTTGCTAATTTTCAATCTTGATAGCACATTCTTCTTGTCGTATCTTTCACGCACTAAATCAGCACCTCGTTTGGACTAATGGTCCATCCATCACATTATCACAATCATTCAAATAAAATGACTTTTTCAAAACTTGCATGAATGTTTTATTAACACTACCATTTATGTATAAACAATTTAATTGCAAATCAGTGATTGGCATCAGTGCAATCCCAAAAAGGGGCAATCGAAAGAGGAACTTGA
Source organism: Lathyrus aphaca (assembly GCA_963966055.1). Taxonomy (NCBI): domain Eukaryota; kingdom Viridiplantae; phylum Streptophyta; class Magnoliopsida; order Fabales; family Fabaceae; genus Lathyrus; species Lathyrus aphaca. Next base: position 216,279,238 of record OZ014520.1, on the reverse strand, counting down.
ATCAATACTTCTTCAAAATCAGCTCAATCAGGGGCAAAATTATTCTCAACGTCCCAATCAGGGGCAAATCATCTTCAAACAGTTCAATTAGGGGCATACGCCTACCAAATCCAAACACTGGGGCAGATCATGCCATAACCATTGTCAAAGCTTCTCCACCAGATTTATTTCAAATACCCAACAGTCAGGGGCAAGAAAACGAGGAGCAAATCTTCCTATCTCTATTCCCCAACTGAACAAGCAGATCTTGTCGGACATTGGCAATCATTCAAAGAAAAATCAGTTCTCATGCGTTAATCAAGTCACTTTGCTCATCAGCAAGTGACCGAACTTGGAGCATACAAATTCATCTTTTGGACATGCATTGTCAAAGATCGAGTGTCGGGGAATCAAACCCTCCACCCACCCAAAGTTCAATCATCATTAGCAACTACCAGACCAAAAGTCCACCAAGCTGGCACCTTTCATTCCAATCAGTCATAAGCATCATTATTTACCTCATACACATCATTTGCAAATCAATTTTTCACATCCCCAACATTTACATTTCAACTTCCAATTCATTGCATAAGCATTTGCATCGTACTTCCATCATTATGGAATACCATTTCAAAAAAATCAAACATACAAGCATAAGTCAGGATCCAGGATCGACCGAAGATTCCAGGCATCTCCTCAGCAATTCCAGGGGGCGTTCCCCACGAAACTTTTCTCTTCACTCTTTTGTTTTTTAGGCCCCGTTTCTCGGTTATTCAGTTTTTCTCAAAGCATTTTTTTACCAAGTGTTATTCAGTGGTTGTCCCCCATTGGATAATTCTCTTCAACCTTTTTTTCCCAAGCAATTTTAATCTTCTTACCAGTATTCCTCAACCAGGTCATTTATTTAATTTTCAGTCACCGGGTATTCCCTTTGGCGGTGGGGATCGTTCATTTATTTTTTAGTCACCCGGTTTTCCCTTTGGCGATGGGTATCGTTCATTTATTTTTCAGTCACCCGGTTTTCCCTTTGGTGGCGGGGGTCGTATTTAATTTCAGTCACCCGGTTTTCCCTTTGGTGGCGGGGGTCGGTTTTTTTAATTTTATGTCACTCGGCATCCATATCGACCTAGATCGAATGCTGGGATCGCCTTATCATCCTTTTTGTGGTAGCGATTATTTTAATTTTCTGTCACTCGGCATCCATATCGACCTAGATCGAGTGCTAGGGTCGCCTTATCATCCTTTTGGTGGTAGCGATTATTTAATTTTCTGTCGGCATCCATATCGACCTAGATCGAGTGTTGGGGTCGCCTTATCATCCTTTTGGTGATAGAGATCTATTTACTTTCAGTCAACTTGTTTCTTCGTTGTATCACCCTGTTTTTCCAGTTTTAAATCATTAGCTTTTATCATTACACATTTTCTTTTGTCGGACAAATTTGGAGTCTGTTAGTATCTAATTGTCTTATACCTTGAATGTTTGAATGCGAGCCAGTTCATCTTACTCGGTCTAAGTCAATTCGATAAGGGCAACTGTCATACCCCAAATTTGTCCTACCCGCACCGTTTTATTTTACTGTATAACCATTATTTCAAAAATTCAAAAATATGTACCATTTTATTTTCTGTCTAATCACATATTAAAAAAATCCAAAAATATGTCATTTTCTTTTGTGCGAAAAAAATCGAGTCAGTTTGGGTTTATCGGTGTTTGCGCGTGTGGTGTTGTGTGGAGGTTATTTGTCCAATTCTCACTTTCATTTTTCTATCTATCATTTTTCATAAAAAAAAATTAAATAAATAAAAAATGCATTTTATTCTCTTTTCATATTATTATAAGTTTTATTTTTGTTTAGTTCATTATCAAAATTACAAAAAAAAATCTATTTCTTATCATCTTTTATTATTATTTTTATTATTAATATTTTTTATTACTATTATTGTTATTTTTATTTCTATTATTATTTTTTATTAGTATTTTTATTTTCTATTATTTCTATTATTATTACTTATATTATTATTAGTATGTTTCATTTTCTTTTTTATTATTATTATTATCATTAACTTTTTTATCTTTATTATCATTGTTATTAATTTTTATTATTCACTTTTTACTATTATTACTATTATTATTATTAGGTTTATTATTATTGTTTGTCTATGGCATAAATCTCCACACAATCAATTGGCCCCACCATTACAACCAATACACACCAACACATTCTGTCCTCAGCAAATCCTTCACGCAACACTCACAACAGCACTACCATAACAACCTCAACAACAAATGATTCTACACAGCTCACCAAATCCATAAAATTCCTCTCCAATCTCCATTTTACCCTCTTTTAATCTCTCTATAAAATCAGTATCTCACTCACACCAAATCAAGCTTGGAGAGCACAAGAAAGCTCTGCAAAAATTCCTCTATAATAACCTTCAAGCTTCAACAAAAAAAAATAGAAAACTCAAAAAAATCTGTTAACCAACCTTTCATAACAACAACACTAACCAAAACTCTTCATCAAACCCACCATCACCCTTTCTGTAAATCATCTTCGAATCCCTTCACAAACCGAAAATTACTCCACCACTTTTTTCAACTCACCAACTGCCTCCACCTTCTATTCGTCAACTCTCCATACAAACATCAACCACACCAAAAAAATCACCCAAACAGAATCCATAAATCAAAAATACAAAAACCAGAAAGGGATGAAAAATAAACTGAAACAAATCGATACGCAGAAGTTGAATCATTCACCATCGGAATAAAACTTTTCCATTTTAACCCATCCAAACTTTACTCCCTGACTCATCACCAAACCGCCGAAATCAGAGAGCCATAAACCACTAAAACACCCTTCTAAACCTAAACTGCAGCGAAACAAATCCACCACCACGCGAACACAAAACGCAAGTGAACCATCAAACGAAACCTCAAAAAACCCTCCTTTCCGTCACCGACAAACACCACTCGCAAACCCGCCGAAACATCACCATCTCAATAAAACTGACGCAACCACCGTGAATTGTGTACCCTTCACCGAAAATCAAATCCGAAACCAATTTGAGCAACCACTCACCACCGCAGAGAAAAAACAGAACCGTGAAAACTGAACACCAAACGCAAACCAAAACACAGTGAGACTGAGCTTGTGAGTGAAATCGCACGAGAAATCGACTGAGAGAGGAGAGTGTTTGCAGCCGCTGACGTGAGTTCCTTGTTTGCGAGTGATATCCTGTTTTTTTAAAATAAGAGGGTGAGTCATTTGTGAACCATGAATGGTGAACCCTTGTTTTTTTCTCTTTAAATTAAAACTGAACTTTTTTTTATTATTATGATTTTTACTATTATGTTTATTTTATGTTAGGATTCATCAGTATCATGCTTGCCTTGGCTTGACCCCATTTGTTTTGTTTACACGCTATCAGAACCATACGTCTCCCCCTGTTATATATATATATATATATATATATATATATATATATATATATATATATATATATATATATATATATATATATATATATATATATATATATATATATATATATATATATATATATATATTAAACAGAATAAATATGTTGTTTGTTGGTGATTGGGCTTTGTGAGTCCACTGATTTTCTAATTCACACACCAAGTCCAGCGGCCTGCACCCCTATTTACTATTTCTTTCACAAAAAATGTTAATCTAATTTTATGCAATAGTTTCATTTTTTGTAATTAATTGATTATTTTATTAGGGCCGATGATATTATAAAAGGTCAAATTGATTTCGATTTCACTAAATTGGAAAACTTGATCAATATGAGGCCAATTTTTTATTTTAGTTTATTAAACCATATTATTTCAATTTATTTTACATTTTAACAATTTAATTTAGTTTTTTTTATTATTTTACTTTATCGTTTATTTTAATGGTCGATGAACATCTTGCTAATCTTGAGATTCGTCGCAAACCGACTTGAAATCTCGATTATGATGAGACCATTTTACTTCATTTAATTTACTTACTTTATTTTATTTTTTGCATTTTATTTCAATATTAATGCTCGACTCCTTATAGAATGGTTCTAAACTTTGAATCCGTTCTAAGGAAGTCAACGAGCCATATTTCGCCGCATCCGACCAATAAAAGGTTCAACGCCTCTGAATAATCCGAAACACTACACGCACGCTTTCTCTTGGGCAAATTACAACGAGACCTTTTATTTCTCGCTATCCTATGTAATTTATTTTCCGCATTTTATCGCTTTTAATTCATCTGCGAACCCTTGGTCCAACACCAAGCGGTTTCACTCGCACACTCTCACAATTCATTCGGTTATGTTTCCGTATTACTAGGAGCACCCCTAGGGTCTAGGAATCGGATCCACCTAACCAACTCAAACAATAAACCTCCATCTGCATTTACTTGTAAGTCGACTGCTTCGCGCATCGCCATCAAACCAAAAAAAAACAAAACGATACTTTCTAGATCCAAACCCTTGATCCAACATCAAGCGGTCTTAGATTAATAAAACACCTAAAAACTATCGAAATAAGGTTAAAAAGACAAGTGTTGGATCTCCAATGTTTTTCTTCAATTGTTTAGACACTAGGCTTTTGCTTCAGGTGTTAAATAATTGACGCCTAATAAAATCAACAAACTAACCAACCTTAGAACCACAAACTACGAGGCTCTGAATTTTCCATTGCACAAGGGAATACATAGGCACACAGATCTTACTCCTTGTCGAGCACCTTAAGAAGCTAACCACCCATTTCCCCTCTAAATACTAACCCTAGTTTAGAATCGTATCGCATTTTATTTCCGCTTTTGTTTGAAGAAGATAAATGACATTCGTTAAGACATTCAATCACAAATCAAACTAAGAGGTTCACGTTGAGTACAACGGACGTAAGGGGTGCTAATACCTTCCCATTACGGAATCGACTCACGAACTCAAAATCTGGTTTCAAAGACTAAGCATTATCCATTTTCAAAAGAGGTTTCTCGATATTTTCCTTTTCCTTAATTGGTATAAAAAAGTTCGGTGGCGACTCTGTTGATCATTTTAATTTTTCCCACGACACCCTTTCTATCACGAGGTCGTATTTTTCAGGGTACGACACTCTCTAGCATACAGTCAACCACTAAATGCAACTAACAATACAAACAACCTATTACAACTACCAAACAACATGAAAATGGTTGTAAAAAGACCAAAACAGAATAATGCAGCATGTCTTTTACAGCTTCTATTTCAAAATGTAGCAGTGAAACATGGCAGATTTTCAATTATTTTTCAAATATAAAAACATATAGTCTTAATGCAAACAATGAAATGCAAGGATCATGTATGTTAGTGCAACAACCAGAAATGAATCATCAACAAGGGAATGTAACACATAAACAATCAACTATGAATGCAAATTAGGCAAATTGTGCGGTTTTAAACAATATGCAATATTTCCATTTTCGCGCACAATCGGCCAAAACATGCATGGATCGCAAATACAATGCAAAACAGAACTGTGAACACTTATTAACATGTTATTGATGATGCTAAATCATGCAAACAACAATCACAACTAACTATGAACACATATTTAACATTTATGTCAAAAATTGAAATCCTACAAAACGCATGTCGAAAGTTATCGAAACTACACACCCCTGCTCTAAGTCAGCTCCTAAAAACTCCCTAAAATCATATCCTAAAGATCCATGATGATTGGAGGGGGAATGGATATTAAAAATGCAAGAAAAAGCAAGAATGTTTCATCCTGGTTCAGTGGTACTGGTTACTACATATGCAGTAACCGGTTACCAGTTCAAAAACTGGGATTTTCTACAATTTTAACACAGGTAACCGGTTACTACCTATGAGGTAACTGGTTACTCTGCAACCAGAATAAAAAATTTCTGCATTTTCATGCAAAAACCAGTAGCAACTTATTCAAATAAGCTCTATTCTAATGTCTATCAACCTAGCACAAAAATCACATCTAGATGCAACATTCTAACACCTATTAACACTACGACCACACTACAATACTAGATCCTATGATCAAACCAAATTAAAGTATCAAAAATCAAGAATACGCGAAGCGAGATGAAGAGAAATAAGTTAAAACGATAAGTGATTACGGATTCACCAACCTACAAAGCGGAGGTTTGCTTTGGCAATTGTTACGATGTCGAGCATTATGAGAAAGTAGAGAAAACCAGAGATCCGAAGCCTCGGTCCGCGAATGCGCAAAATAAATGTGATTGGTGAGAATTATCTGAAACTGCTTCCGAATGGTGAAATAAACACCGCAACCGTAGCAACTTCTTCGATAATATGCTGAATTGATGAAAATGATGGAGGCTTAGCTTCTGATTCTTCAAGTTTCAATGCAAAACTTGAAGAATATTTATGATGATGAAGAAACTTTGATGTGAGTTTAGAAAATGAAGAGAAATGATTTTTGAAATTTTGTACGAAGTAACCGGTTACTACCTATGAGGTAACTGGTTAGCAGTACAAAATTGGCCCTTTTTTCCCCTCAAATTTCAATAGGTAACCGGTTACTACCCCTGAGGTAACCGATTACTTCAACTAAAACTTTATTTTTCTTCTTTTTGGTGGGAAATCTTGGACATCCGGTCTTGGCCATATTTTCTGAGATTATTTTCCTTCCTAGACTCGATAATTGCCAAATGAACCTTGATCACATGCCTCGCGCCTCTAACAATGATGTATGATTTCTATGTTATGCAATGTATGGACGGATATGCAGGATAACACGGAAACGAAGCATAAGCTACTTGGAAACGGTGATAAATAAGAGGACAAATTTTGGGGTGTTACACATAGCAAATCATGGGCTGAGCTTTTACTTTTACTTTTATTTCATAATTATATAATTTTATCAAAAGAGAGTTATATTTGCAATATTTTTCTAACACATTCTCATTAAACTTGTTTATTATTAATCATACAATATAATAATAAAACAAATTTAAAAAGTTAGAAAATTAATTATATAATCTACTAATACTATAAAGGCTAAATTACAATTTTGGTCCCCTGTTTTACCAAGCTCACGATTTTAGTCCCCCTATTTTATTTTTAAATAGTTTTGATCCTCCATCCCAGTTTTAGTCCAAAAACATTGATTGTTCATGTACTGTTCATGAACAGTGCATAATCCGTAAATGAATGGTACATGAACAACACATGAATAGTGGATGAAAATTGGGATGAGGGACCAAAACTGTTTAAAAAGAAAATAGGGGGACTAAAACCGTGAGTTTAATAAAACAGGGAGACCAAAGAAAAAATTTGATGGAAAAAATCATATTACCAAAGAAAAATGAAATTATATTTTTATATTATTTTTAATATGAATTTCATTATTTAAAATAAAAAATATTATGTTATAAAAACAAAGATTGAATTAAATATTATTTTTAGTATAAGTCTCATTATAATTTTAAAATAAAAATCACATTATATTTACTAACTTTTTTATTTATAGACTTTATATCTTTTATTTTTAATTATTTACACTGAGTATAATATTTTATTTATGTTTTTTATAAGCAACTGATCTGACCTGATCAGGAGGAACCTTCTAGTGATGAACAACTACAATGGAGAAACGAAGGGGGTGTACCTGCAAGGTACTCCGATACCAAAGTTAGAGAGAGAGAAGGAGTTCAAGTATAGAATATTTAATAATAGAATTGGAATACCTTACCCTCTAGTGAAAGAGGAGATTTATAGTGTGCCCCCAACACTTGGCCAAGATTCTTCTCATGAGTTGGATTAGTTAGGCCCAAGGAAGAACCGCCAAGGATTGTGTAGGAGCAGATAAGATCTAGCATGTGGCCTTGCCCTTGGTTTAACTGCCCCGTAATATTAGGAGAAAATAACGGGGCAGTTGACTGAGTAGAGCGCTTGGGGGAGATGCTCTCCATTGTCCCTGTGTATGGACACGTGCTCGACGGATTGGGCCTCTGCCCGACACGTATTGTGTTGATCCAATCCAGGACATGCGTCCTTATATTGGACCATGGGTTTGTGCCAAACAGACTGGGTCTCTGCTCGACACACGATGCATCGGCCCAGTCCAGAACAGGAACCCCCCAAGTTACAGCTCCGGCGCAGAGTGATGACTTAAGGATAAGTATGGTCAGGCATGCGATTTACTGGTAATAAGATTGATGGATATCGGGGACATTTGCCAGTGTCCATTGATGTCTGTTTAAGGCGGTGTGGGCGAGGCCTTTGTTGGTTTCGATTTGTCGAGGAGGATTATCGGTTCGAAGATAGTCACGTACAATGCTTTTTGCATTTTTGTGATGTCGATGATGTATGTGCCCGACATTTTAGAGGAGCGTGGCTTGGTGGCCTTTGGAGTTCCCAAGGGGATGTGTCTAACTTTTTGTATCTCCTCATTATGGTATTTAATGCGTCACCTTATTTTACGTGTGATGACGCATTAAATGCCTATGACTGCCTAGGGGAATCTAGACAGCCTAGGTAATGATGGCAAGGCACGTCTTCCCGTACGGAGCCTATAAAAGGGTTGGAGGTGAAGGTTTCCCTTCATTCCTCCTTTTCATTTCCCAAATCTCCTCAGAAGTTGACCGAACGCCCTTAGGCTCTCATCGGAAAACTCATCGATGTCATCACTGCAACCGTCACATCTCCACCGATAACACGTCAAGTAAGTTCCTTCTCTTTCAGTAGGATTAATCTACATTTTTTTCTAGTATTTTCATCCACCGGTGAGGTCGAGGAGGCCCCTCCTCTACAAATTCATATGGATCTGCCGGTGGAAAATTCCCCCAAAACCGTCGAGGAGAGCCTTCCTCGGGTGTCTATTAAGGGAATTTGGATGAGTGTCTCGAGTGTTCTTTGAATTTGAGATGAATGTCTCGGGCGTTCCAATGAATTTTTGATGAATTTCCCAGGAATTCCAATGAATTTATGATGAATGTCTCGTGCATTCATTGGATTTGCGATGAAAGAGTCGGGCGTTCCTTTCCCCGGCTCTGGCATTCGCCCTTTCACTTAAACTGCAGTGGAAGGGTGGATTTGATGCAACGTCGAATTTACCAATTTCCTCTGCTCTTTAGGTAATGTGGAGGACGTCTATGAAGATGATATCGACATAAAAGTGGACGAGGATGAGTTATACAACCAAGATCATGATGTGGGCAGAAGAAGGCCTGCCGCTCCTGGGGCGCCTGATTTGTCTTGGGTTGGTGACGAGCTGTTGGAGACGGTCTCACACTTCGTGTTTGATTCCCGTACCGCCCATACGGTCATAGAGGACTTGGCCCATGGGGCCCCTTATAACTGGGAGTGTTATGCCCCTCTCTCCGATCAACGGATTTGCTCGGTTTTTCGGGGAACACACTTTCCCATGTATGAATTTGCTTTTAGAGAGGTGGGGCTCCGTTTTCCTTTTACTAGTTTCCAGGAAGGCATCTTCAGATGGCTCGACTTGGCCCCATTCCAGCTGCACCCCAATGCCATCGCGTTCGTTCGGGCGTTCGAACTGGTGTGCCAGTACCTTGAAGTCGGTTGCATGTTGCCTTTCTTCTTCTGAGTTTTCCATTTGTAGTGGTCGAGCGTGAACGGGAGACACAACTTGGTCTCGTTTAAGCAGTCGAGGAGGTTTTTTAAACTTATGTTGACTTAGTCAGAAATTTCAAGGATAGGTGGTACACGGTAAAACGTCTTACCGTGAGGGCCTTGCACAATATTTATCCTGAGCAACGAGATGCCTGAGGCGAAAAGCGTCTTGTATCGACCATACCTCTCGAGTGGCAGCGGGATCACTTCAATCGTGGCATGGACTAGTTTTTTGTGAAGCCAGAAAATCTAGGGCCCGAGGACAGGGCGACCTACAAGAAATTGGTCTCTTACGTCCAAAGTTTTACCCCTTCCCTCTGTATGGATCGGCTGGACAATCTCGTCTTGTCTGACGAGGGGGAACCCCTATTTTAAACTCAGCTAATAAATACCAAGTTTTTGCTCGAGTGTAGAATGGACGAGGAGTCTCTCCGTCTTTTAGGTAGTTTATGTTCGTGTTTCTTTTTGTCTTCGACTGTTTTATTCGATAACTAATTTGTGCTCTTCTCTTTTGTAGTTACCATGCCTAATCTCAAAGATCATGTCCCAAAGCTGTTGAACAAAGGCACGGGAAAAGCTTCGAAGAAGTAGGCTAAAGGTCATGTCCGCCAAGTTGCTGCAGATGATGCGTCCGACAGTTCGGGGACCCCTACACCTCCTTTTGTTTCTACTTTCGCATTAACGCATGTCAGCCCTCCCTCCGAGCGAGAGATCCCTCCTTCCAAATGCCAACAAGGTGAGGTTTTGCCAACTGGTGTTTCTATGGGCGAGGACCTGTTTGAGAACCCAGGGACGTACCTCTTGCCCTTATGTCATCTTCAATGAGAGCTTTTCAGCAGGGAAGGTTTCGTCGGGGTGTCGGATGTCGAAGCCAAGGTGATCTTAGGTCTAGATAAGGCTACCAAAGAAGCAAATTTGTCTCAAGACATCGCAAACATGATCATGGTTATGGAGATGGCCTTCATCTTGTCCGAGAACACCTGCCCGTTGTCTAAGCTGAAGGTCATAAAAGAGGCGCTGAAATCATCGAAGATTAAGAGGGAGCAACTCGCAAATGACTTCATAAATTACCAAGAGAAGCATAAGCTCTGGGAGGGGTTAATGATTTAGTTAAGGGACGTTAGGCTCAAGCAGGATGGCCGGGCGGATGAGAAAAAAAACTCAAGGATAAAGAGGCTGAGTTCGACGAGGCTGTCGAGGAAAGCAAGCGCCTTCGTTTGAGGGTGGCAGAGTTGGAGAGCCTGGTCGCCCCTGTGGATGAGGAAAGTAAGGAGGACAAGGCCCTGAGGACTAGGGCTGACTTGATTGCTCGGATCCGAGGGCTTGAGAATGAATGTGTCCAAACCCTTAAGGTGGGTTTTGAAAATGTTGTCGAGCAGCTGAAGGTCGTCAACCCTGGGGTGAACCTTGTGACTGAAGGGGCTGCTTTCAACTATGATGTGGTTGATGGTAAGATTGTAGTTATATATATTTCAATGTTATATTTATTTTTGAACTTTTATTGCTTTACTTGTTGGACTCGTCGGTTTGGGGAACCGCCGAGGTTACGGATTTTACGTCCGCTGGGAGGCGAGTCGAGGACCGCAGTCGGGGTCTTGATCCCACAGCTTGGACTTTCCCATCGCGATTTGGGTGTCCTGCCGACGTGGTACTGCGACAGTGGAATTTGTTTGAAGTTTCTGCTGTTGAGAAGGGGTCATATTTGTCGTACTGGAATTGGGACCCTTCGTTCGATCGAGGAGATTCATGGTCGTACCTTACATGCTCTTATTGCCGCGTTATTGCCATTTTTTGATTTGTTGTCACGCGGGTTATTTTAGTTGTAGTACTTCTTAAGTTTCACGGAATTCCATGGTCGAGTATGTTCTACACCTTGTAAATTTTTAAGATAGTAGGCTTTGTTGTCCGTCTTGTCTCGGACACGATACGGGCCTTCCCAATTTGCGGCTAGCTTTCCCTCTCGTGGATTCTTCTAATTCTGCTGGAGGAAGAGGCTGACAACCTGGAATTCTCTTTTAAAGACTCTTGTGTCGTGTCACAGAGCCACTTTTTGTTTTAGGGATGTTTCTCAGAGAGCCGCCCAAGATCTTATTTCCTCGACGAGGTCGAGTTCTATCCGTAGGGCTTTGTCATTCAGCTACTTGTCTAGGGGCACTTCTGTTCGCCTCGAGGGTTCTCGAAATTCTATTAGGATGAGCGCCTCAGTTCTGTAGGTTAGCCGGAATGGGGTCTCCCCGATTGTTGAGTGTGAGGTCGTGCGGTAGGCCTAAAGTATGCTATGTAACTCCTCGACCCAAGCTCTCTTTGCTTCTCCAAGTTTGCGTTTCAGGCCTCTTAGGATTACCCTGTTATCCGCTTCTGCTTGGTCGTTAGTCTGGGGATGTTCGACTAACCTGAAGTGTTGTTTTGTGCCTAGGTTGGTGACGAAATCTTGGAACCTCTTGTCCGTGAACTGTGTCCTGTTGTCGGTGACGAGGACCTGAGGTATGCCGAACCGGACGAGGACGTTTCTTTTAAAGAAATGAAGTATATTTTACATTGTCATTTTAGCAAGGGCTTCAGCTTCAATTCATTTCGTGAAGTAGTCGACACTGAAAATGAGGTATTTGTTCTGGTAAGATCTGGTCACGAAGGGTCTGAGGATGTCCATCCCCTACCACGTGAAAGGCCACAGGGATGACAAAGTCTTAATTTCATTGGGAGGAGCGAGGTGCATGTCCCCGTGTCTCTGGAATCTGTCGCACTTCTTGACGTATTCTTTCGTGTCGTGCTACATCTTTGGCCAGTATTAGCCGGCCCAGAGTGCTTTTCACGCTAGGGATTTTTCTCCGATATGTCGGGTGTTAATTCCCTAGTGGATTTCTCCCAGGATGTAGGGGACCTCTTCTTCATCGACACACTTGAGTAGTGGGATAGAGAATCCACATCGCTATAGTTTGCCTTCGACGAAAACATAGGAGCACACTCTACTTGTTCATCGATGCCTTCTTCGGGTCGACAGGTAGTTCGTCTCTCGTGAGATAGTCATAAATCAGGATCATCCGATAGTGGGTGTCACTGATGGCGTTCACTTCGGGAGGCATAAACAGTTTTTTGGTACTCGGGCGCAGGAGTATCTTCTGAATCATAGATTTGTTTTTGCCTTTCTTACGCATGCTCACTAGTTTAGACAATACGCCTGCTCGCATGTTGTGTTCATGTGGGACGTGTTGGACTTCCCATGAGTCAAATTTTTCTAACTTTTTCTTGATGGAGGCTAGGTATTCAATGAGGTTTTCATTTTTAGCCTGATACTCTCCTCGCACCTGGGATACGACGAGCTGAGAATCAGTGGAGATTTTTACTTCTTTTGCCCCTAGTTCCTTGGCCAGTCGTAGGCCTGCTAGGAATGCCTCATATTCTGCCTGGTTGTTTGAAGTCGGGAAATGCAGAGCCAACGATACTTCAATCAGGATGCCATCTTCGTTTTCAAGGATGATGTCTTCCCCGCTTCCTGTCGAGCTGGAGGCCTCGTCCACGAATATTCTCCATTTGTGGGTACCACTAGTCGAGGTTGGTTGGTAGGCCATATCGGTAACAAAGTAGGCCATAACTTGTGCCTTCAGGTATTTTATGATTTCGTATTGGTTTTCGAACTCTGATGGCTCCTGGGACCATTTTAACATTTTTTCGGCCATATCGGGACGCCCGAGCAGCTGTTTTATGGGTTGGTTTGTTCGGACTATAATTGTATGGGCGAGGAAGTAATGTCATAATCTTCTTGTTACATTGATCAGGGCTAAGGCAACCTTCTCGATTTGTTGGTACTAGAGCTCGGGGCCTTGTAGGGCCTTGCTCGTGAAGTAAATTGGTTTCTGCCCGTCGGTTGTTTCACGGATGAGGGCCACACTGACCACCTCGGTAGCTACAGACAAGTATAATTATAATATCTCCCCTTCTTGTGGTCGTGATAGCACGGGTGGCTTGGAGAGAGCCCTTTTAAGGTGGAGGAATGCTCGTTCGCATTCCTCGGTCCATTCGAAGGCAGCTTATTTTCGTAGTAACTTGAAGAAAGGAAGCACGTGCTGTGCGGATTTGGCGACGAAGCACGATAGCGAGGCGAGTATCCCGTTGAGGGATTGGATGGACTTCTCCAACTTTGGTGTCGAGAATTATAATAATGACTGATATTTGTCGGGGTTGTCTTTAATCCTTGTTCGGTGAGTTAGAAGCCAATGAACTTCCCTGCCCGTACGTCGAAGGTGCATTTTTCGGGGTTGAACCTTATTTTGAACTTTCTCGCCTGGTCGAAGACCTTTATGAGGTGTTGGGAGTGGTCGAGCTCCTCGTGGGATTTTATGATCATGTCGTCCATGAGACCTCGAGCATGTCATCGGTCTCTCCTCGGAAGACTTTGTTCATCATGCGTTGGTACGTAGCTCCAACATTCTTTAGCCCGAAGGGCATCACGTTATATGAGTAATTATTTGTCGGGGTCATGAAGGTCGTGTGTCGCTTATCTGTGTCCAACATGGAGATTTGGTTTTATCCGCTGTAAGCATCCATGAAGGACAAGAGTTTAAAATTTGCAGAATTGTCTACCAATTTATCAATGTTAGGTAAAGGGAAAGCATCTTTGGGACATGTCCTATTAAGATCGGTATAATCAATGCACATTCTCCATTTTCCATTATTTTTCTTAACAAGGACAACATTAGAGATTCATGTTGCTTACTGGGATTCTAAATAAATTTTGCCTCTAAGAGGTCTTTTACAGCCTGCTCGGTAGCCTCCGCTTTCTCGGGAGACTGCTTGCACCTATGTTGTGCTACAACAATAATGGCTGGATTTATGGCTAGATGATGACAGGCAACCTCAGGGTCGAGTCTGGGCATCTCAACAGTGCTCCACGCGAACAGGTATGTGTTCTCTTTAAGGCATGTTGTGAGCTTCTCCCTTGTCGTTGGTGGAAGGCCGGTTCCAATCTTCACACTTTTGTAGGGGTCATCGCCTAGGGGAATGAGCTCGAAATCGCCGTCGGGGATCGGGCGCACTGGATGGGTTAGGACCTGCCCGTTGGTAGGGCCCTAGTCTTCAGCCTCGTCTTCACCGAGATGACTGTCTAGGTTGAGGGAATTGATTCACGGAGAGGGTTATCGCTCTTCGACCGAGGCTTCTTGTTCCCTTTAGAGGTGTTGATCACAACATGTCCTTTGACTGCTACGTCGAAGCATCTTCGGGTTACCTCTATATCCCTGTGCATTGTGACTATGCGGCCCAGCTTGGTGTAGTATTTCATCTTCAAGTGGACCGTAAAGGGCATTGCGGTCAGCTCGACCAGAGTTGGTAGGTCAAGAATGAAATTGTATAGTGAAGGGCATTCAATCACGGAGAACTGGACTTTAATTTCTCTAGTTGTCTTGTTTTCTCCAAACAGAATGAGGAGCTTTATATATCCCCACGGTCTCGTGGTAGCCCTGTTGAATCCCTGAAGATTGGATCTGACGTACGAGGATAAGTTTGTTTTGTCGAGCTTGAGGGTCTTGAACAGGTGGGCGTACATGATATCTACGGAGCTGCCTAGGTCGACCAAGATGCGACGGACATCGAAGTGTGCCATTTTCTCCCTTATCAGCAATGGGATGCTCGATTTTGGAGATACGCCAGGGAGTTCCTCGAGATAGAAGGAGATGAGGTTGGATTTCCCTCGAGATTTGGTCAAATTTGCCAGTTGGTCAAGCACGGTCAACAGGAGCTCATCGAATTTCCGTTTTACTGAAATCGTGGCATTCTCATTGTTCATCCCTCCCCCGGAGATTACTAAGGTTGTTGGGAAATTTTCCCAGGGGTTGTGGGAAGCTAGATACCCTTCTGCCTATGTGTCGGGGAGGTTGAAGTATTCAGGACGAGATATGCAAAGGGCCAGGGGGAAGGGAGAACCGTCGGACGGGGTGTCCTCGCGACTTCGCTTTTCCCCCTGGTCCTCGTGCTGGGGAGGTTCGTTCCTCTTGGTGTACTATTTGAGGTGGCCCTCTTTGATCAATATTTCGATGATGTCATTTAGGTGGACGCAGTCCTCAGTCTCATGCTCGTGGCTTTTGTGAAAGCGGCAGTACTTAGATTTATCGGTGTGGGGCTTGAGTGTTATTGGTTTGAGGAACCTTACCTTGCCTTGCTTGAACTCCGAATTGACGAATTTAACAAGGATACACACTCAGGGAGCAGTCAACAGTGTGTATTCAAAAAAGCGTCTGGCTGGCCCTCTTCCTTCGTGGACCTCGCGAGGCTTGTCTTCTTTCCGCCTCTCCCCGGCGTGGCGAGGAGCAATGTAGTCTTCCTGCTTGAGGAAGTTGGTGTGGTCCCGACTGCAATTGCTCCTAACATCATGGGAGACTTGCTTCTCTTTGTACCTGATGTATGCCTGAGCTTTATGCAGGAGTTCATCGAGAGTGTGGGGAGAATCGATCCCTACTGCCCTATTGAGCTCCCTGTCGGGGAGGAGTCCCTTCTCGAGGAGGTACTTCTTCATGTAGTCAGTTGTATCTACCTCGACGACCTCTTGGTTGAATCACTCGATGTAAGAGCGCATCATTTCCTTTTTTCCCTGTATGATGGCTTCAAGTGTAGCCTCTGTTTTAAGGTGGCGTCGAGAGGCTGTGAAGTGCCTCGTGAATGCCGATCTCATGCTTCTCTAGGAGGTGATGGATTTGGGGGTCAGGCTTTTGTACCATGTCATGGATCACTTTTTAAGTGTCGTAGAGAAGAAACTACATCTGACATTTCCCTCTATGTCATTGTAGTAGTCTAGCATAGTGTTGATGTTGTTGACGCGATCATCGGGGTCAGTAGTCCCATTGTACGTCGCAAGGTTGGGGTGATTCTCCATGCCCTCCGGGAGTGGGATCTCCATGATGGCATGAGAAAGTGGACAATGAGGGTCGTCCTCATCGCTCCTCAGGGGTGAGTAGTCCTCATTCTTGGGACATTGGTCTCAACGAGGAGACACCCTCGGCTAGCAGTTGGGATGCTCGGGGCGTCCTCTGACTTTGTTCTTCTTGGGCTCAAGGGAGCAGCATCCCCGACAAGGAGGGGAGCGCATGCGCTTCTTGGTGGTATCTGGTTGAGGCCTCTCCAGTTGAGGTCCACGCCCACGCCTGCGAGTGGAAGGGCTGCATGATCGGCGAGGCCTCGGCCGAGGAGATTCGACTCGACGCTTTGTCTCTAGTGCGTTGATTCTCTCCTGCTATTGAAATAGCATGAGGTTCGTCTGGTTGAGCGTGTTATCCATGGCTATGATTGTGGCATCTCCTTTGACCGATATTAGGATGGATTGGAAGGTAGCTGCGAGCTAAGTTTGAGGAGCGTAGTTGGCCTCTGATTCAGGCGAGGGACTGGCAGGTTGTCCGTCCCTTTTGTCAGATTCATGGGTGATAAGGTGGTTTTTGTCCCCACCGGTGGTGTAGTCGATGAGGCCTTGGATGCGGTTGTCACCGTGTTCGTTGGTCATGTTGGATGGTTGAAGAGACGGGGTGAAGTTTTGGTCTTTTATTTCAAAAGATGGGGAGAACTTTTAAGTTTCCACAGACGACGCCACTAATCTGACTTGATCAGGAGGAACCTTCCAGTGATGAACAACTATGATGGAGAAACGGAGGGGGTGTACCTACAAGGTACTCCGATGTCAAAGTTAGAGAGAGCGAAGGAGTGCAAGTATAGAATAGTTAATAATAGAATTGGAATACCGGACCCTCTAGTGAAAGAGGGTATTTATAGTGTGCCTCCAACGCTGGGCCAAGATTCTTCTCATGGGCTGGATTAGCTAGGCCCAAGGAAGAACTGCCAAAGATTGCATAGGAACAGATAAGACCTAGCATGTGGTCTTGCCCTTGGTTTAACTGTCCCGTAATATTAGGAGAAAATAACGAGGGCAGTTGACTGAGTAGAGCACGTGGGGAAGATGCTTTCCCCCCGTCCCTACGTATGGACACGTGCTCGACGAATTGGGTATCTGCCTGACACGTACGGTGTCGACCCAGTCTAGGACAAGCATCCTTGTATTGGGCCATGGGTCTGTGCCCGACGGGCTGCGCCTCTGCTCGACAAGTGATGCGTCAACCTAGTCCAGAACATCAACTTGTAAGATATATGTGCTTCCGCACTAGTAAAATCATTGTATACGGTACAAAATATATTTAAATATACATATAAATTTGGAACGTTATAAAATGTATTTATATATGTATCTAAATTTGAAATTAGCTATTAATTTTAAAATGAACAATAATTATATATATATATATATATATATATATATATATATATATATATATATATATATATATATATATATATATATATATATATTATATTCAATTGAATTAAAATACAAATAAAAAAAGGGACTCGCGAGATGAAAAATATATTTAATATTTGATAATAATGATGTTATCTTTCATATTAAGATAATTCTTGATTAAAATAAAATATGTATTGTGTTTATAATGACCCGTGAAATAGAAAGAATATTTGATACAATATAAAATATATTTATATATCGATGCAAATTTGAAATGAGTTATTTAATTGTAAATTGAAAAATAATTATACAATCTCAATTGTGTTAAATAATCATGCAAAAAGAAAAAAATACTCGTGAAATGAGGAAAGACAAAAAAAATGAAATTTTCATGCGACAATGATCCGTGTGATAAAAAAGATTATTTGATGTGATATAAAATGTATTTAGATACAAATGAAAAATTTAAAATAATATATTTAATTGTAAAATGTAAAATAATCATATAAATTAAATTGTATTAAATAATTATATATAGAGAAAAAAAAGGAATTATGAGATGGAGAAAGAAAACAAAATATTTAAAAATAAGAATTTTGTCCCTCAAATTAAGATAAATGTTGATTAAAATAAAATAGATATTATGTTGATAATGACCCGTGAGATAAATAAAATTTTAATTTTATTAAAATTAAAAAATAGATTATTAGTATTTTTTGTGATAATAAATAAATAGAGGAAAAAAATTAAAATAAAAGTGAGAAAGTGTGTGAAAAAAATATGAGAGAGATTTAAAATTTGAATGAAGAGAGAGAATAAGTGTATGTAATATTTAATTGTAATTTAATTGATGAATATTGATAAATGAATGTCACTTGTCATGATGTAATAGAAGATGAGAATGAAAAAAGTAAACATTAGTTGATTATTAAAATACCCTTTTGTTAATGTAAATAATTTATGGTGAAAAGACAATTTTGCTAGTTCATGCAATTGAATTATAATAAATAAATAGTATATGGTATATTCAAAAGGGCATACCAGGTGTACACCAAACCAGTCACATGGAACAAAAGTCCAAACATCAACCTACCAATTACAAAGTCAACTACGTAAAATCTAATGGATAGTTATACCACACTTAATATGAATATTTTTTATGGTTCCAATACTCAACCCAACTCCAAGAATTAAAAATCATTATATGGAATATATCTACATGATTTTCCATATAATCGTTAAACATTATCTAATTTCTAATCCATCAAATCGTTCAACAAGTTGTGATCCAAATGATACTCACATTAGCCTTGGAGCATTTTCCTTTTAAGCATAAAAACCACTCTAGCATACGATCTCCAACTGTATTGCTTTCAATCTCTTGGATCCCAACTCACTCCACTACCTTCTTATAAACCAATCGAATTTGAGGGTACGAACAAAAAATGTGATTGCTACCTTCAACATGATTGAAATAAAATACATATACGATGTCATGCATGTTAGAGGATGATGCGGGAATCCCAACAATGGATCTAGGATAGACTCTGATACCATCTCAGAATTTGGGTTTGACCTAACTCTACAAAATTGGCTTGTAAGATGAGAACGACCCCTACTTATATAACATGAGTAATATCTCTATGCAATATGGGACTAAATCTGCCCCCTTCAAATCTAATACAATGAAGGTGTAAGGAGCTGGAATTAAGGTAAGCCAAATGCCGCACAATTAAGGCGACTAGGGGAGGACTACAATTAAGGCAAAAATTCCAACACACCCCTTACACTCGGGCCTCAATGAGCCCGGAATGTGGACGATGAGGGAAACTCGAAAAGTGATCTAGGATAGACTCTGATATCATCTTAAAATTTGGGTTAAGCCTAAATTTTTCTTACAAAGTTGTCTTTTAAGATGAGGATTGCCCCCACTTATAAACACAACACATACCACATCTCTAAGCAATGTGAGACTAAATTTGTCCCTTCAAATCCAGCATAACGAAGGTGTTAGGGGTAGCAATTAAGGCAAGTCAAATGCCACAATTAAGGCGGAAATTATAACCTCGAATATTAGAAGTTGTTTTCATAATTTTTCTAAACAAATAGTTTTGCAAAACTTATGTTACTAGGTAAGCACAAATAAGTCAATACTAACAAATTTTTAGTATCATTGATCTTTAAGTTTTTTAGTCTATATAAACATTAATTGAATTGTTTATTTATATATGCTCAAATGAAATAGACATTTAAGTAGGGTAGCATGTCAATCAAACCTTTGAAAATGTCAGACTCAGGTTTAAAAACAAGTTTATGATAAATTACAAACCAAACTTAAGCCTTAATATTTTTGGCAGATCAAACTTAAGTTTGAAAAAACTTTACTCGGCCCGGCCTATTATCACTCATATTCTCAAAAGACTAGATATAAAAACAAAACCACCTAATTATAATTCGTCATTTGTTAGACAATTATTCGATACACATAAGTAGTACTATGGACGGGCGGACCACATCAATTTTTTGTGTTTGTTGTAACATCCAAGAATTATTTTGCATAATGTGATCAAACTTTTGAATTATAAGTTTACAATTATCTGTGTTAACCTTGCGAGTCAAATTTTGAAAAAATAAATAAAAAACAACTAATAAAGTAGTTTATAACTTGTTAATATATTAAAATATACATTCCATTACCACAATGCTAAGTAACACTCTAGTTTGGCTGGTTCAAAAGTCCTTATTTGTTTAAACTTAAAAATGTGCGAACACTATTAATATGATATGATTTGAGATATCATACAAAATCTGACTATCATTATTAGTCCAAGAATAATTTCTTCTTAAGTTATATGTTTTGCTAGAAGATCTAAATTTTGACCAAAAAATAAGAAGTTTCAAGAAAAAAAATTATTAGGAAAATAGTCATACAAACATTTTTTTAATGAGACATAACCCATTTCAACAAAACGAAGATGTTTTTAAAATGTTAAGGAAATAAAATTATAAAACAAAAAACTAGTCATCAATTATAATTGTAAAGGTAGATAAAAAGAATTCAAATAACGAGAATAAAGGATGTTGTCATTTACAAATTTCACATAAAAATAACCTAACAAAATCAATCCCTTACTTTCTCTTTTCATTTATTCCATTCAAACGAATAAAATAAATAGTATAACATATCTATCTAACTTTACATTCTTATATTTTTATAAGGTTTCTTTTGTATTTGAAGCCACCTTTGGAAAACCATCCAATTATAAATTTTCAAGTATCTATCATGTTAACCTTGAGTGTCAAATTTTTAAAAATAAAATAAATAAGAGCTACCGTTTATTTTTTCTGTTTCTAATAAGTTTTTTCTTTATATTTTTACAAAAGATTTTTATAAAAGTGTTTCTCAAAATATTAATGTTTTTTAAATTTTTAATTAATCGAAAGATTAATTTTGATATTGTATAATATAAATATTCTTTATTGTAGATTAAAATATAGTCAAAAATACATTTTTTTCAAAAAAAAAAAATTATCTCAAAAGTGGTTTTTTGAAAAATTATTTAAAATTGTTTCAAATTGAAGTGATTTTTCAAAATTTTAATTTAAAAAAAAAATGGATGATATACTTAAAATAACATTTTAAGAATAATCATATAAACCAATTTCTCATTTGAATTTTTTTTTATTCTTTATGAATTTTTTTAAACAAAAATATATAACTCTAAAAATCATTTAAAAAACTAAAACAAGGACACTGAAAAGCATGTAACGAAATAGTCTTGTTAAACCAACTTAGTTAATAATTGTGTAGAAACATCAAAGGACATAGGTTCGAATCCACAACATCCTACTTGTTCTGAACTTTAGTCACTCGGCTATTTCATAAAGACAAAAAGATAGTCGATAGCGATATAACCTTTATTGACTATTTTTTGGATTAATTATATAAATAATCTATAAAACATAAAATAAAAAAAATTCTTACATTAAGAAAGAGAAAAAAATTATTATTACTTTAAAATAAAGAGAAATAAAGTTATGAAGAGTTTTGAGCAAAAAATAACGAATAGAGTTATGAAGAGTAAAGAAATATAAATTATTATTACTTTAAAAAAGCATAGTGGGAAGAGTAAAGGAAGAAGAAAAAATTATTATTAAATAAAGAAGAAATGAGAAGCAAAAAACCTATTACGAAGTAAAAAAATGTGTGAGGAAGTGAGAATACGAGAAATGAGAAACGCATGAAGAAATGAGAAACGAGTGGGGAGTTTTCTGAATTAGGGAAATTTAAGGGGAAATATATTAATTCTCTTCCAACGTTAATTTTGTTAAAGGTAAATATGGTTTTTCCCGGTCAAAGCAGATATCGGATTGTAACCCGCTTCGGATCAGGAAGTGCTCCACTCCCGCTGCCCGTTCCAAGGTAAAAAACAATTGCATTCTCAAACCGAGACGCGAACTGCTACGCCATAGTTGGCCTCCGTGCCGCGCCACTCTCTCGAAATAACACATATGAAAATATACATTCTGTTAACATTATTTTAATACAATCTTGAATATACTATTTAATATTTATGGTTGGATCAATAGTTCTTTGTTTAAACTTAGGATGTGTCACTACTCACTATAATAAAATAAATTTGGATTAAATGTTAAATTTTATTAATGAGTCTGTTAATCCAAACTAGGAAAGATATAGCATTCACTATAAATGACTTTATAGATGAAACACATCAATATGATGTTAGATATCATTTAAGAACTATATGCATCAATCCAATAATAATTTCAACCTAAGTTATTTGTTTTGCTAAAAGGATCCTAATTCTTGACAAAACAAAAGAAGTTTCTTTTTTGCCAAGACAAGTTATTAAGGGCATAAAGGAGGCCTAATTCCATCTCAATATGAAAGGATGTTTTAAAATGTTAGGTATTTTGAAATAATTTGGAACTTGAATTAAGTTCCCATTATCAAATTTTCACTCAAAATTAGTTGTTACTTTATCACATCAAGAATCACTATAGAAGAAAAATAGAGTCATATAAATAAAGAACCCAAACATTAATTCTAAAGGAGGATAAAAAGAATTTCATAAGTAAGGTACTCAACCGCATCTTTTTCTTCATCACCAATACCTTCCCCATTAGAAGTTGCTGCAGTTCCCTCTAATAGATAACAAAGGAGTTTTCCTTAGATACACGAGGTCCATAACCAGCCTGATAAAACAATGAATAAAGGGTGAGGAGGAAATTGTTTTTGAAGTATAAGTTTTCCGATATTAGACACAATATACAAAAGAAGAACATGCCAATGAAGGATGTTAATTTTGTCTAACATAGGTTTCTTTAACCCAATAAGTTCTCGATATATTGCCTTTCCAATCTTCAAGCCTCTATTTTCCATTGCAGAAACAAGTTCCTGCACATTTTTGTTCAAACAAGTACATAAGCCTCTTCTCTCCACGTTATTTAAAGTTACATAAGAAACTAGTGTTGTTAAATAACGCTAACATAGCACTGACATTTCTTATAGAAAGTTTGTCTGGTATCAAAGACTGACACATGTGATTTTTTTTAGTGTCCATGTCATTAATGTGTCAGGGCCTGTTACATAGCGGAATTTAAACTTACCACGTATTGTTCCGCATTATGTTATTTAGTACAAAATATTCTTAAATAGAGACTATAGAGACGCTATGGCCCTTTTGCATGCAACTGAATTTGAACAAACCGTTAGTTTTCGCAATCGTAACACTAAAGAAAACAGGTAAAAGCTTTATTAAACCTTTACATTTGCAACAGCCTAAGAAATTAAGAAACTTCAGCGTCATGTTTTTCATTTTCCAATATCTTAATACCAAACTTGCTGTCAAGCTTCTTCAATTCCTCACTATTAGGATCCAAATCAAGACCCATTTGAAAATAATCTTGTGCCTCATCCAACAAATTTAATGAAAAAGAAGCTTTGGCAGCTCTATAAATTGCCTAATCACAATACTAAGTGCATATTAATAGGGTGTTTGCGGTGTTGTTTGAGCGGTTTTGACGTTAAAAATTATTCAAACTGCAAGAGAAAAAAATGTGCGGTTCGGATTGATTTGATTGACTTTTAGAAATAAAACCAAATCAAACCAATGTTGTTTGGATTGGTTCTTGTTGCTTCTGTTTTTTTACAAGATTTTTATTGAGTTATTCATATAGCTATAAAGAACAACATAATTTGGTGTTTAATCATTCATATATTATCAAGTAACAATAAAAAATTCCATTCAATATACAAAAATAAGATTAGATAATAATGGAATAAAAGAGATACAACAGTAACATAAAACAATATCAAAAATATTATAATAAATAAGAAAAAATGAAGGAGAAGAGAGATTAGAGAAGATGAAAAAATAAAGGACATAAGAAATACGAGATTAAAGAAGAAATGTGCGATTAAAATGTAATTGAAAGAGAAAACAATAACATAAAAATGAGAAGATGAAAAATAAAGAACATAAGAGAGAGAGAGAGAGAGAGAGAGAGAGAGAGAGAGAGAGAGAGAGAGAGAGAGAGAGAGAGGGATATTAGAGTAGAAGATGTGAGATATGCGTGACAAAGAAGACGAGAAGAATGCATGATACTACTATGTGAGATTTGAAAAGGTTGAGACTAAAATCCTAAGTATGAGTAAGAGAATATTTGTAAGGTTAAGACATAATAGGTTTGAGTTTGGGTTGGATGTGGGATAATTGAAGTTTGTGTTGTAACTAGGGGTTGAAAATAGGCTAGGCTAGGCTAGGCTTTATAAGGCCTGAGGCTGGCCTACGATAAGGTTCTGAATGATTCCATATTACTTAAGAAGCTTTATAGGTTGACCTATATATGCATATATAGGCCGGCCTATTTAGCCTTTGTTCTAATATATATATATATATATATATATATATATATATATATATATATATATATATATATATATATATATATATATATATATATATATATATATATATATATATATATATGTGTGTGTGTGTGTGTGTGTGTGTGTGTGTGTGTGTGTGTGTGTGTGTGTGTGTGTGTGTGTGTGTGTGTGTGTGTGTGTGTGTGTGTGTGTGTGTGTGTGTGTGTGTGAACATATATATCCTTTTTTCTAATATATATCCATATATAAGATAACATATTTAACATATTTTTAATATATATGAAAATATAGACCGGACTATAAGGCTTCATAGGATTTTTTTAATAGCCTAAGTATGGCCTATTTAATTAAATAGGCTTTTAAAAAAGCCTAAGCCTGACCTTTTTATTAAAAAAGTCTGGTTTGGCCTTAAGTAGGCTAGGCTATAGGTCTCTGTAGGCCGACCTGGCCTATTCTCACCCCTAGTTGTAACTGTAACACCCTAATTTTTGCCCTAAGATTTCTTCGCATATCATCTGCATTTTTGCATACAAGCAAGATCGCACAGGTTTCTCAGTTTCTTCTTAGATGTAGGATATATGCTTCGCAGGGGATCACCATTATTTTTACTTCTTTATATTTGTTTATATTTACTAACTTCTAACCAAAATACCAAAAATATGTTGCAGTGTTCTTCTTCCTCTCTGTGTTGCAGGTTTGCGAAATAAGACAGTGATTTCAACTCAGATGCGTTCGTTCGGTTACAATTCGATCCAAATGGATGTTTGACCTAATATTGGTCAAACTATTAGAAAATTGTGTCGACTGCAAATTGTGTGTGCCAATGGTTCATTTCTCGGACAATGCGTTTTCAAAGTACAAGTTGTGTTGTCTGACAGTGTTTTGTGCGAAGTTTGGTTTGTTCATCCGTTTATCAATGGTGCGTCTGTGGATTTATTTTCCTCAGCACGTAGTCAAATAGTCAAGGAAATTTTCAGATGATTCGAGTGGTTGTGGCTCAGGTGGTAAAGTTTCAATGTATCCAGTGGTTCACGAGGGTTTTATTCCAGTTTAATCAGAGATTCAGTGGTGCAGTGCGAATTTGATTTTGGATCGAAGTTTGTGGCAGTGTGATGGTGGTGGTTAATTCATGCCCATTTTGAAACCACTTTTATTATTCCATATTCAATTCATTTTTTCTTTCATCCGATTCATTTCGTTAAACCCATAAATAATTCTATCACTTTTATCCGTTCTAAGATTCATTATCCGATTATCCGTATATTCGTATATCCATTTTTTCCGATCAAGTCATTCCGTATTAGCCATTTCCATTTTTTTTATTTTATTTCATTGCATTATCCAAATTACCATTTTTATTATTATTCGATCACCCCATTTTTTTTATTATACCATCTTATATCCATTTTTTTTTACATATATTATTAGGCCCATATCCTTTTATAGAAGTCCATTACATTTGTCAAATTTCATTAATTTTTCCTTTTCCTTTATTACATAAAACTATTATATGAAAATTAAAAATAAAAAAAAAAAGAAGCCAATGCTTCCAGCCTTTCCATCAACTAGACCTCAGCCAAGTACAAACTCAAACGCACGCAGGCCCAAACGCATCACAAAGCCTTAACGCCCAAAACGCAAGAAGCCGTACGCCAGCAGCTCAAGCCTTTTACACACGGACCAAGCCTTTTCCGCATCACAAAATGCAGGCCGTACCGCAGCTCATCTCGCAAGCTTCACAGCAAAACACGCTGCAGCTATCACGCATCACAAGCCAAACAAACTACATCCGCATGCCAGCTTTTCACGTGTTAAACAAAACGCAGCCAAGACTCCAGGCCCAAGCCGAAAACAAATCGCAAGCAACACGCACGCAGCATCATCAAAAACGCAAGGAAATATTGAATAAAACGCGGCAAGAAACTCAATAGCACGCAGATTTCGTGACAACTCCAAACGCAGTGCAAATCTCAATGAAACGGCAACCGAATAAATTCGAATTTTCAGCCTTCTCACGCTATAAATACAGGCCTCATCTTCATCAAATCCCAAGCTTAAAAAGCCATACCCAAATTCTGCAAAAAAAGAAGCCCCAATTCAATTTCATAGATTCGAAGTTTCAATTTCATCTTCATCACCCTTTCAAAACTTAAATTCTTCACCAATCCTTTGCCAACCTAAAACCACCTCTCAATTTTCTTCAATCTGCCTTCAATACACAAACCAAAAAACGTTTAGAGAGAGAGAGATTCGCGGAAGAGAATAGAAGAGGAAAATCGCAAAAGTCAAGGAGAAGAAGAGAGAAAGAGCCGCGAGATTGAAGCTTATCGGCGTGCTTTGACGGTTTTGTTGTTCGGCGGCGTGCGTTTGGATAGGTAGGGATTATTGCCCTGTTTCCGCGTGCGTGAGGAAGAAGAAGAAGCTTTCTTCAGCTTCTGTTATTTCTTTGTTTTGTTCATATTTTAAGGCTTTTTACTTTTCTTATTTTTTTATATAAGCCTTAATGGATCTCAATTTGTTCAGCCTGCTGATCCACCATTTGACTCGCGGGTCCTTCCCCCTCCCCTTTCCATTTTTTTATTTTGTTCTTTAGTTTATTTCCTATTTTTTTAAATGATTTTGTTATAGTTCATTTTTAATATGAAATAATTTTATAAAAACATATTTTAGAAAAAGATTTAAAAAAAGGATTTTAGAAAGTATTTAGAAAAAGATATTTTAGGAAGAAGATTAAAAAATATTTTAATTCTTTTATGGATTTATTTTAGATCCATGTTTTCTTTTCCATCTCTTATTTTTCTTTTTGGTCGATGAAAATCTCTGATTCGTGATTGTTGGTTTTCGAAGATGTTTAATCTTCATTATTTCAAATCTATGGATGAATGATCATTTGGATCATTCTCCATACTTTGAGATCGTGATAGGTTGTCTTCGATAAATTCAACGAAAATCTCGATTAAGATTAGACCGTTCTTTTTCTTTTAGTGTGGCATGTTTTCGGAGAACGATCCATAATATCGTTTCTCTAACATGTATTAGCACGAATATTTTCCACTTTAATTAGTGGTGGCCGGCCTCATTTGTAGGGTAATTACTTCGTAAATTACTCGGCGATTGCTTAACATAGACCTAAATTTGTCCCGATTCGGAATAAGATCCACTTGGATCTGGTTGCCTCGTTTTTTTTTTCTTTTGTGGTTGTGCTTGATTAAGTTCATCATATCACTTATATGTAAATATTATAATAATGTGAATATAATCCATTTAAATTCAATCTCTCGCACCTTATCCTCTTTATTTCAATTTCTCGCTCCTTATCTCTTTTATTATGCTATTATCATATTATATCATATATCATATTGTTTATGTTTATATTGTTGCTTGTGATTTTTCTTTTGTCCATTTGGACACCAAAACATTAATAAAGGATTAAACATTAAAAAAGATTGGTGACTTTAATTTCGGACTATGGTTACTATCCTTAGCATTGGAGTTTGGACTTAGATTTTAGGATCTCTCCCTTTGCTCAAATTGTGATGGATTGGAGACGTTGGCCTCAAGTTATTTCATTCGTCTGTGAAGATGGAATTCCGGTTACCTTGAAGAAATGTGCATAATATGGTTTGGTCGCTCTTCTCTTAACTTTTTAATTCAAGTCTTAGGATAGTCACTTCATCTCCTCCCCATTCTTAAATTTTCAAATCTTCTCCCTATTTCAAAATCTTCTTTGTTTTCAAACTTCAAATGTTTTCATAATCAAACCTTGACTTAGGTCAAGTGATTTTATCTTTTTCACTTTATTTTCTTAATAAATGTTAATCCATGTAAATATATCGAAATTCTTTTCTTAAATACTTTAAAAAATCCAAAACTCACTCAATTGTTTTTGTGCACCTTTTCTTTTCATATGTTTAGATATGATTCATTCTTTCTAGCGGAATTATTCGCTAAAGAATGACGACTTATCTCTACATTTTAAAATTAATGCAACTCATTGTTTCTTTTCAAATTTTGTACCACGAACTACGAGGTTTTGATCTCGCATTGCACTTTGTGGGTACGTAGGCATGAGGCGTTAAAACCTCATCAAACACAAAATTATTAAAAAACATTCTTCTCCTCATCTCCTTCAATCTTATTCAAGCAAACCAATTTCAAACCAAAAAAAGCAATAAATATGTCAAAGGGCTCCCGTGGAGTACCACGGACAAGTCGGGTGCGTAAAACCTTCCCGGTTTGTAACCAATCCCCTTACCCATTCTCTGTTTGTTTCTCTTAGCTTTTGCTTTTAGACTCCTTAGGTTTTTGTTCGTTCTTTTACCTTTTTCCTTTTGGAAATAAATAAAAGCGCGGTGGCGACTCTGTGTACCTTGAGTTAAGTTAATCAATAGCTTACCCTCACGATTTTACCGCTACAGTAACATAATGCAGTTTGGTTAGGTTTTGTTCGGTTTGCAAAATACAAACCACAAACCTAGCTAAACCGCGCGGTTTTATTAAAAAATGGCTCAAACACATCCGAACCAAATGCCGTTTTTTTGCGATTTCGGTTTGATTTGCAGTTTTTTATTCGGTTTTGAACACCCTTAGTGCATAGCGTTCTACCTTACGGAGATTATCGAAAAATTGTGAAACTCGAGTACCGTTCACCGTCAATTAACAACGAATGCAACAAGATTGAGTTCAAAAACTATGAGTTCAAGATGGATGCAGATGTAAGGGCTATGTGGAATATATTTTTCTATTTTGAAACAAAAGTTATAATCGAGTAGGAAGCGACGATTTCAAGATTTGTCGAAGATATTGTGAAGATGTTGAAGTGACCACCTAGATATTAAAATGTAATGTTTGATTTTATATTAACATCACTTATATAATGCTAATTTTATGTTTTGAATGATAATTTTATTTTTTCAAAATACAACTTTCTCGTTTTCTGCTCCTGTTTCAAAAAACTACGAAGATGCGTCTACAGACATATTATGAGGATGCATCTCCAGGATTTAAAAAAAAATGCACACTTCTAAGGCGTCACTCATAATTGGCCTAAGTTGTGTATGTTTGGGGTGCGTCCGGAGATATATCTCCAAAATCTATAAGCATTTTGATATTTTTTACATGGTGTTCTAGTCATATATAATGTATATTAAGAAATTTTATATATATAATATAAACTAGAATGTTTCTGGACTTTAAAAGAAAGATGCCTCGTTTCTGGAATTTTCCACGTATTTAGAGAGAAGTGAGACTCCCTTCTCTATCTCTCTATCTCTCTTTCTCTCTCTAAACTTAGTGTGTTTCTTTGTCCCTTGTAAGTTTTGTGGTTTTTGGATTGACAACATTTTGATAAAAACATGTTGGCAGCAAGATATTAAGCCAGATATTCTGCCATGAGAGTCAGACATCATGTTCAACATGATGTTGTGACATGTTCCAGGACATGATGTGCCAAAAAGTTAGGGTAGGGTTATTTTGGTATTTATTGTTAGTTTTTAGTATGTTTTAATTCACACGTTGGTGTTATCTAAGGAAAGATATTTTTGAAACTTCTTCCTTGACAAATTTGATTGTATTTTGTAAAAAGGATCTTGGAGTATTTTTAGGAAAGTTTCTATTTTGTTCTTATTTGTATGCAGAAGATTTGAAGCTGATGTACGTTTTATTTTGGAGATCCCAAGCCCGTGTTGTTGTGATGCTTATTTAAGGGGGTTTCTAAACCTAAAGAAGATATGGATTTGAAAAATTATGATTAGTCGTGTCTTGGTGTCTCTTTAGGGTTTAGTGTTTATTCATTATATGTCACTCTTGTATCAGTTTTGATGTATTGAGTTGAATGATTGTTAATTGTCAATTGTTCACTCATATGCTTTTAAGCATGAGCGTATTGTCCTTAGTTTAAAGCTTTTAAGCAAAAATAAGTATTGTACTTGAAAGTGTGTTTACTTCTATTTTGGTCTTCTGGTATTGTCATTGGTTTGTGACTGGTAGGAAGTGATATGGGTTCTCATATCTAGGAGTTCCTAGGTAGAAGTTAGCACAAGTAATTTAAGTGATAAATTGTAAACATGGGAAGTTATCTTTGAACTAATATTATTATACTAGATATCCTTCTGGCTTGGTAGTCCCCCAGATGTAAGTGAGTTACACCGAACTGGGTTAGCAACTACTGATGTTATTTATCATTCTACCATTTATTTGTACTGCATATTTTCTTGTGTGTTCAAATTGTCTTGATATTAGTGTTGTGACATCTGCCTCGGCATCTGATATTTGCATGCTAGAATTATATCCCTCCCATTTAGGGTTTTTTTTTGTGTCAACGCTTTTCTTCCAGATTTTGCTAAAGTTTTATCACTCTCGTGGTCTCTTCTCTTCCGTGTTGGAAGTATTTTTGAGTTGTTTCTTTCTTTTGATGTGATAGGTTGGATGGAGAGTATAAATAAATGGAGGAACATTCCTCTATCCAAGGAGGAGGAGGAATAAGGCATAGTGGCGGCCAAAGATGAAGTTAGTGGCGAGGAGATTTTCCAACACAACTTCAACACAAGGAATTTTCTTAGCATGGTACTTAGTGCTTGGAAACTCAAAAACTCGGTAGAGAATCAAGATCTAAGCAAGAATATGTTCTTATTCTGGTTTGCATCGAAAAGAGATCTCAATTTCGTGATGAGAAGTGGATCGTGGAGTTTCGATTGCAATCTTCTGGTTTTGGCTCGAATCTCAGGTGAAGAACAACCATCAGCAATCAATAGCACTACAGTGTATTCTGGGTCTGTATTAATGAATTTCCTCTCATGCTCAGATCTGAAGCGATGGGAAAGAAGATTTGAGGTATCACTGGAGTCTTTGAGGAGATGGATCAAAGTGAAGCTCGCAGGAACGAAAGATTCCTCTGCATCAAGGTAACTATGGATCTAAAACAACCGTCGAAATTAGTAAACACGCGTTAATCTTCCAAACTATATGTTTTGGTTACTTATAGAATCGACTAGATTGATCATAGGACATGCGTTTTGTCTATTTCAGGTTTTCTCACTTATGAACATTTCGACAATGTTCTTATTGTTAAAAAGAAGTATTAGAGTTTAAAAGTAAATGGAATTAACTTCAAAGTAAATTTGAAATGAAAGTAAATGAAATGCTTTGTAAATGATTTGATAAAAGTGAAAAATGATGGTGATCACACGTACATTCTCTCATAAACTTGTTTCTCAACAATCACACATACTTTGAATAATATGTGAGTTTTGTACAAAATGGAACACACTGAATCCTAAACACGAAGACCCATATTTATAACAAATTGAAAATAACTATAATGAACGGTCTTTTCTCCAAAAGATGATATGTTCTCGTCTGCATGTACTTCACTATTCACAACTTTCCACGTATTTTCTCAAGAAAAAGGATAAGGCCAAAGAACGGTTATCAACCTCATTTAAATTTACGCTCGTCAAATGTCCAAACAAAATGTCTTTGTCGAATCCAATTTTAGGACCTAAAATAATTCTGTCCAAAACCAACATCTTCTTTTATGAAAAGAGGCCTTTTCGACTATGCTTTTCATAAAACTTCTCGTCGAAATTAACATATTCTCTTCCAAAATATTTACTTTAGCTTCCAATTTCTCATTCAAATATTCTTGGGCGTCGAAATTCCAGATAACAGGATTGTGGTCAGATTCAAGGATAAAACATTGCGAGTCCACTTCAAATATGAATGACTTCCAACCTTTTGCTCTGTTTATGAATGAATAGGTCACCAATTAAATGAATGTGAAGCGTTAGGAGGCTTAAGTGAATAACGTTTTAAAGATATTAAAGAGCAAGATATATCTTTTAGGTTATCGTTGCGTGCTTCTCCCCTACCCATAACTTTGGAGGAGCCACAAAGGAGAGACTTTAGTTCTAGAACCTGCAATAGAAGTTTGTTCAATATCTTGTCGGGGCAAAGCAAGTGCGAAGAGAAAGGTAAAGAGAACGAATGGGAAGCTGAAGTTGAGCAGAATATTACTAATACGAAGCAGACTGAGGTGCATAGGAATGAAATTATAGCTCTGTCTCAAGTTAATTCCCTCGAAATTAAATCGGTGGCCGAGTCTCTAGGGGTTATGGAGATATCATATGAGGGAGGAAATGGATAAACAACGATGAAACCTGCAGTTAAAAAAAGAAAGTGGACAAGGCGGAAAGCGGTTAGGAAAGGGATTCCTTTACAACGACAGATTACTGAAGGAGAAATTGGGAAGAGACCACTTATTGAGGTTTTGATTATTGAAAGATCTTTGGAAGACTATGGAAAATAAGAGGAAACAAAGTGTGGAAATGACCGTCGTTACTAACAAAGGACCAGAGGTAGTGTTGGGAGACAACACAGCCTAAACCAATGAAGATCGTTAGCTAGAACTGTATGGGGTTGGGGAATCCTCGAGTAGTTCGAGCCTTGTTGACGTTCCTCCAATTGGAAAATCCCAATATTGTGTTCCTGATGGAAACACGTTTGAAAAGTGATGAAATTCAGGCTGTTAAGTTGAAATTTGGTTTCGATATGTGTCTTATGGTGGATTGCAATGGTAATGGAAGGAATAAGGTGGTGGACTTGCGCTTCTTTGGAAGGATGGTGTCAATCTTACTATTTGTTCCTATTTTTGTAACCACATCAGTGGTTCTGTAACAAAAGACTATGATGATCAACAATGATTTTTTTAATGGTATTTATGGATTCCCAGAGGAACAAAATAAGAGGAAGACGTGGACACTTGTCAAGGAGTTTATTCAAAATGGGGGGACAGAGCCTTGTGTGTTGGGTACTTCAATGATATCTTGTTTGAGAATGAAAAAAAGGTGGTAATGCTAGAACTCCTAGTCAATTGTTGTGGAGCCATCAAGCTATGGATTTGTGTGACCTTGTTGATTTAGGTTATGAGGGGTACCCATGCACGTTGACTAATGGGCTCCAAGAAGAGGAGAATATCTAGTGTCATCTCGATAAAGGTCTCGTGTCGGCCTATTTCATATCCAGATTCTCAAATGTGAAGGTTATGCATTTGGGGCGCTTCGACTCAGATCATGTTGCTATCAAGTTTAATCTGCAAGCTTCAAATGGGGGATAAAAAGGATAAGAGGGTTCATGTCTTTAGATTCGAGGAAGCTTGGATAAGGGGTGAAAGATGTGAAAAAACTATAATTCAATTTTGGAATGGGGGTCACTTGTAGGGTGTCCATAAGATTAAGGTTATGCTGCAATTGGGAAATGTTTTCAGGGAGTTCAAAATATGCACGATCAGGAAAGAAATAAAACAGATTGAGGAAAAATTGAATGATGAGGTCAGCTAGTCTGGGGAAGAAATGATTTGTAGGCCTACACAACCTTCGAGAGGAAAAGGAATAATTTGTTGTAGGTGGAGGAGACAATGTGGAGACAACGGAGTAAGGTGGTTTGGCTAAAGCAAGGTGATCGTAATACCAAGTTTTTCCACGATAAAGAGAGCCAAAGAAGTATTAGGATTGCAATTAAAAAACTTTTAGATGACTCACGTGTTGGTGGAAAGGTGACTAGCATTGTGAGAGGATATTGGTAAACTATTTCTCAGACATTTTCTTTTCATCTTCTCCTAGCAACATTTTTGAGGTTTATTCAGTGGTTAGGGGTAAGCTCAGCCCAAGTCTTATATGTTCTTGTTCGTTTTGTTTTTCGGCTCTTGAAGTTCATTAGGTTATTTCCCATACGCCCCCGCTTAAGGCCCCCGGGCCTGATGACCTTCATGTCCTTTTATCAGAAGTTTTGGCATGTGGTAGGTTCTGATGTTTGTAGTTTGGCGCTATAGATCTTAAATGAGGATAAAGATCCTAGTGCAATCAACAACATGTTCATCAGTCTCATTCCCAAGTGTAAGAACCCCAAAACCCCAAAAGACTTTGACCCATTAGTCTTTGCAACGTGATTATGAAGATAGTGACCAATATTGTTGCCAATAGACTCAAGAGGATCCTTCTTGATGTGATAGATGAAGATTTACCAAGAAGCCTCGGGACAAGTTGTTAACTTGGACAAGTATGAAGCGTCATTTAGTCAAAATGTGTGTGAAGAAATCAAATTTATGATCCGTAATAGGATGCAAGTAACGATTGTGATGCGTCATGCCAAGTACTTAGGCCTCCCGGTAATCTTTGGTGGATCTAAGAATGAGATTTTTTGGTTGGTTCTTAAAAGGGTTTAGAAGAAGATTAAGAGTTGGAAAGAAAAGGTTTTGTCTGGATCATGGAAGGAGGTTTTGATTAAAGTTGTTGCTTAATCCATCCAAAATATATCATGAGTTTCTATAGACTCTCAGAGGGCATTTGCAAGGAGATTGAAGGTATGTTGTCTAAGTTTTGGCGGGGATCTAAAAACGGGGAGTGTAAGGTCTATTGGATTAGTTGGGAGAAAATGGCGTGCTCGAAAGGTGTTGTTGGCGTGGGTTTCAGGGGCTTTATCAATTTCAACACTAGTCTCCTTGGAAAGCAGTTTTGGAGGTTGTTAACAGATGATAGATCTCTCTTGGCCAGAGTGATGAAAAGTCGTTACTTCCCGAAGTGCCATGTGATGGATGCTCCTCCTGTTTTTAACCCAAGTTACGCTTTAAGGAGTATCCTAAGTGCTAGAGATTGTGTTTTCTCTAAAGCTAGGTGGCGGATTGGGAACGAGGCTAAATTTTGTATGTGGAAAGACAATTGGATTCTAGGTTCCTTTGGATGCAAACCTCAAATCCCTATTCGTGTCTTGGAGAGCGATGTTAAGGTAAGCGATCTCATTGACCATGATTTATGCATCTGGAAAAAGATGGAATTTTTTCTGTCAGATCTGTTTATCACTCCCTTCATCATGATATGATCAGTAAGAAGTCGGGCCGTCCAACATCTCCCATAAAATTTTCTGGAAGAAACTTTGGCATGTGCACTTGCATCCTCGTGTCAATTTGCAGAAGAAAGGTATCAGCTTAGACGCCATATGTCCCTTGTATAATGTTTGGCCTGAAAGTGCTTCCCATATGTTTTTGCATTGCGAGTTCTCGAAGTTGGCTTGTTTCTCCTCCCATCTAGGTTTTCGCATCCCCCCAAATGTTGATATCATAGATTGGTTGCACTTCTGTTTATGTTGTCCAGATCCTACGATGGCCCAATTTATGTGTTATATGTTGTGGAACATTTGGGATACTAGGAACCTGAGGTTGAGGTTATACCAACAGAAGTTTAAAGAGGCCAACGTTGTGGCTTTGGAAGCTTGAGACTGTGTTGTGAAATTTAACAAAACACAGTGGATTGGGACAATAACTTGCTTGAGAGATATGTCATGGTCATTCAAGTGGATGTTGGTTGCTTCCCTGATGGTATCTCGACATATGGTTGTATCTTCAAGGCTTGGGACTCGAAGGTTGTCTGTGCTGCTTGCAAAAAGGGAATACATCACAGTGGAACCTGCTATGGCTAAAGATCTAGCTATCGTTTGTGCCTTTGTGCCTTCAGGTGGCTCAGACTCTCTAGTTAAATAGGATTTTGATTCAATCTAATCCATTAGCAGTTGTTGATTTCATCAACTCTTTAATCCCTTTAGCTTCTATTGAAGGGATTTTTACTTATCAGTTTCAAAGTTAGTTTTGTGTGATGTACTTAAACACGCAGTATATTAGTGATGCCCATAACCCTGTTGGTTTGGCTCTAGATCTTGGACTACTGAGCCCCCTAGTTGTACCTCTTTTCATCCCTCTCAGGGTGTTTCTGGTTAATGCAATAGTTTTCCTCTGAAAAAAAATGAGCAGTTATCCCTTTCATGTTGGTGTCCAAAGAAAAATAGGTCTTTCTGTGTTAAAAGCATTGCATCTATCTGTAACTTGATAAAAATCTGAAACCAAGGCTATTATATTATATTATACATGTACCAAACCAGCCCAAAGTATATTATACATATACCAAAACAGCCCAAGCTAGGTTAAAGATAGAAGAACAGAAAAAGAAATACATCCATGCGAGGTTCCTTCAATTCAAGCACTATCATTGGGACAACTAGGACACAGCTTGAAATCCTAACTTATCAAACAATTGAAATTAGTAGTAACTCTGGTACAAAAGAAGTCCAGAATGTGGAAGAAACGGGTGCCAATCTTCAAGACCTCCTGATTGAGACATTTAACTATCGAGGCTAGTTACTGCAAATCATGTCAGATTGTTGTTGCTCCCTTCATACACTTGGAGGAGCCCACTTTCCATCTTTGAATTTGCTATAAAAGCTGGATTTCTTAGATACGACATAGAAGACTGCAGATACAACATAAATATAACATATATTGTTAGATGAAACTCCAAACAAAATCAATGGAAAAACTAAAAACAGAGCAATCACTTTTAGTGAACAACATTTCACCTGGGATCTCAGGAATAATGAACTTAGACTCTTTCAGAACATCATGGAGTGTTCTCCTTTCATTTACTTTTATCCATTTAGGAGAGCCTGATGAACATAGAATACAAGATCATATCATATACAAAGTTTCACATAAAATGCACATAGAGACAAAAGCCAATCCATTTAAGATTTCAAAGGTAGGTTAATGTTAAAACTAGTACAACAAAGATAGATACATGTGCTACATTCAGGCCCTTTCATATTCTCAAATGACTACCGATTTTAATATCATGTTACATTCAGAGCATGCAGAAACACAAGTCTCAATCGCGAGTTGAGACTTAAACTCGTATTAAATTTTATTAAATAGAAATTTGGAGAGATATGTTCTCATTGTATCATTTCTTTCTCTTCTCAAAAAAGCAACGTTCCAATTACCATCAATTAAAATGTTTCAAATACCATAAAAATCTCATACTCCACCATTATAATTATTCCTTGAATTAATTTTTTTGACAAAACAAAATAAGTTTCTTTTTTTTTTGCTTTGAAAAAACAAGAGAAGTTTATTAAGAGCATAAAGGATAAGGATGCAAGATCTCATCTCAATATGATGGGGATGTTTTTAAAATGTCAAGGAAATGGAGTCATACAAACAAAAAAAAACAAATATCAATTGCAAAGGAGGATAATTTCAGAAGTAACATACCCGTGTTTTGCTTAAGATCCTCAACCGCGTCTTTCTCTTCATCACCAATACCTTCCCCATTAGAAGCTGCTGCAGTTCCCTCTAATAGGTAACGAAGGAGTTTTTCCTTAGATAGACGAGGTCCAGAACCAGCCTGATAAAAGAATGAATAAGGGGTGAGGGGGGAATTACTTTTGAAGTATAAGTTTTCCGATATTTGACACAATATCCCAATATGAACAATGTCGCCAAATTTTTGTAAACATCGGCTTATCAGTCCAAGTTGGTAAAAATCATAATGTAAATAACACCTTATCAAACTAATAACTACAATATAATATCAAATTATCAATGGAAGTGGAAAGCTTACGTCATAGTATAACTCAATAAATTCACGCTTGTAATTATTTTCAACATCCCACGAAAGTGGCTGATCTTCTGCAAATACGTTCGATAGCTAAGGGTGTAACACGGTCATATACACAAAGCTAGTTTAAAGATAATGTGAATACAACATTGCATATAAAAGGATATCATATCAAGGTGATCCGAAAACATGTCAGTCTCGCAGAAATCCTCTATGAAGTCACTGGACATAACCTCTGCATACAGAAGAAGAACAGGCCAATGAAGGATGTTACTTTTGTCTAACACAGGTTTCTTTAACCCAGTAAGTTCTCGATACATGGCTTTTCCAATCTTCAAGCCTCTATTTTCCATTGCAGAAACAAGTTCCTGCACATTTTTGTTCAAACAAGTACATAAGCCTCCCTCCACATTATTTAAAGATGCATAAGAAAACCAGTGTTGTTAATAGCGCTGCACCAGCATTTTTTATGGAAGGTGTCTATATCTGACAGCGACACATGTGATTGCTTGACGGTTAGTTTCATAGGCAGCTGTAGCACTATAACGTAGCGGAATTGTTCCAAATAAAAATTGAATACAAAAAATTGTCAAATAGCAGTCTTGCATGCAACTGAATTTGAACAGACTGTTAGTTTTCGCAACGGAAACAGTAAAGAAAACAGGTAAAAGGTTTATACCTTTGCATCTGCAACAGCCTTAGAAACTTCAGCCTCATGCCTTTCATTCTCCAATATCTTAATACCAATCAGATTGTCAAGCTTCTTCAATTCGTCATTATTAGGATCGAAATCAAGACCCATTTGACAATAGTCTTGTGCCTCGTCCAACAAATTCAATGAAAAAGAAGCTTTGGCAGCTCTATAAATTGCCTAATCACAATTGAAAATAGGATTGAAGCAACAAACAAAGAAACAAAGAAACACATAGTGCAAGAAGAATACACACCTTTATATTGGATGGCAACAACTTGAGGGCATCATTAGCATCATTAAGTGCTCGTCTGAAATTCCCAAGAAGCAGATTCACAAGGGCTCTATTTGAAAAGAGAAGAGAGGTCTCAGAATCAGCCAACGCTTTCTGATTGATTGCCCTTGTGTAGCAATCAATAGCATCAGAGTAATGCTTCTTCCCCATCTTCACATATTGGTTACCCTTTTCCTGAAAAAGATAATTGAGAGTGAAATTAAGAGCAATAGAGGCAAAAGAATGCTTATTTCGAAAAGAAAGACTATACCTTGAGTTCAAAGGCTGAAGACTCTTTGATTGCAGCAATGGCATCAAGGTCTGCTTTCTCGGTTTCGGTCAAGGGCTCCGAACCCTTTTCCATCCATAGCGCCATCGTTACTTTTCTTTTCGGATTTTTTTGCTTGCTCTCTGAAAAACACCTTTAACGGAGTTTGTTTTCGAACTAGTAGATTTTACGCAGCGTAGTTGAGTTGGAATGAGAAAATATAGTACATAGGTTTGTTTTGTTTTTTAATTGCAATTTCGATTCTCTATTTTATAAGTTTTTTAATTTTGCTTCTTTTTTCTTTTAATTTATAATATTAGTAGTTACAGAACAATTATAATTTTAGTCTTCAGCTTTTATTAATTTTAGGATTTTGATTTTCATATTTTTAAATATGTAAGTTTTGATTTTATGTTATATAAATTTCTAAAATTAAACTTTATATTTTTAAGTACTAATGTGACATATTTATATATGATGGCAAATTTATTAATTTAATAAATCAGTGTCATACTATATTGTATTTAAGATAAATAATAATTTGACAAATGTAAATAAAATTAAAAATTGTTTAAGAAACTGGAAATTCCTAGTAATCAAAGACTGCTTTATAGTTATCATTATTGATGGCTCTATCCTCCTGAAATCATTACTTCAAGACTGCTTTAGAGTTATCATTATTGATTGCTCTATCCTCCTGAAATCATATTATTACTTCAAGACTGCTTTAGAGTTATCATTATTGATTGCTCTATCCTCCTGAAATCATATTATTACTTCAAGACTGCTTTAGAGTTATCATTATTGATTGCTCTATCCTCCTGAAATCATATTATTACTTCAAGACTGCTTTAGGGTTATCATTATTGATTGCTCTATCCTCATGAAGACATGCTGTTACATCAGGATTACTCCAGTATCCTGA
Source organism: Lathyrus aphaca (assembly GCA_963966055.1). Taxonomy (NCBI): domain Eukaryota; kingdom Viridiplantae; phylum Streptophyta; class Magnoliopsida; order Fabales; family Fabaceae; genus Lathyrus; species Lathyrus aphaca. The sequence goes on along the minus strand of OZ014520.1, from coordinate 216,238,853 downwards.
AAGCATATCATTAATACCTCAGGACTGCTCCAGACTCCTGACAGCTTTCATTATACCTCCATATTTTGGACTGCTTTATCTTCCAAGAAATATATCTGAAGAACTTTCCCCTAGTGGCATCTTTAAGCCCACTCAATCATATTCAACCAACCATCAATATCACTCTATGCACTGGTGAGTGCAAATTTTTGGGCTTTTGTGTTCAATCCCCTTCAACCTTCCAGGTTACGACTGGCAAATATACCAATCTAACCCCTCAGGTTTCAGAAAATTGAACAGGGGCAGCTGTTGCACCCCAAAATTTGCCCTCACAATACAAGACTTTGTGTTCTAAGAAGGTTCACAAGGTTCACAAGTTTCTCTACATTTACAAGACCTTGCATGAGGTTCATGAAGTCTACAAGTTACTTCTTGAAGGTTCACAAGGTTCACAAGTTTCTCAACATGTCCATAACCTTTCATGAAGTTCATGAAGTCAACAAGTTACTTCTTGAAGGTTCACAAGGTTCCCAAAGATTCACAATGCTTTCAATACCTTTCATGAGGTTCATGAAGTCTACAAGTCACTTCTTGGAGGTTCACAAGGTTCACAAGCTTCTCTACATTTACAAGACCTTTCATGAGGTTCATGAAGTCTACAAGTCACTTCTTGAAGGTTCACAAGGTTCACAAGATTCACAATGATTACAAAGCTCCCCTGAGGTTCATGAGGTCTACAAAGCCACTTCATGAGGTTCACAGGGTTCACAAGCTTCACAATACCTCCCATGAGGTTCACAAGACATTTTATGATGGTTCACAAGGTTCACAAAGTTCACAATTGGTCAGAAGAGTTGATAATTCTCTCAGACAATGCACCTCCTAAGTAGTGCATCCAAAACTAGGGTTTTGACTTTAATCAGACTAAATGGACTTCCAAGACTTCAAGTGAGCTTCATAACATCTTATATGTGTGTAAGAACCCCCATGACAAGTTTCAAGACTTTTCTCAAAAGTTTGCTCAGTCAGATGATCAGGTAAGTCAAAATCAGTCAATGCAGTTAAAAAATCAAACTGAGGTCAACTGTGGTCAAACCAAAGTCAAACTTCATGATTTTTTGCCAACATCAAGTATATGAAGTAAAATTCACCATTTTATCAAGGGTTGATCATGATTCATCAAGGAGATTACAGATCATCAATAATCAGGAGTTTCTAAATTAGGGTTTCCTCAGTAAAAGTCAACTGAACTTTGACCAGCCATAACTTTCACATACTTCATCACCAAGTCTCCATCCAAAGCTCATTTTGAAGGAAATTGAATTCTCTACAACTTTGATGTTGAAAGTTAAGCCCAAAAATGCTTCATTTGAAAGATATGAGCTAAGACATTATAGGTCATTTCAAAAGTCAACAAAAAGTCAACAACTTCAAAAGGGCATAACTTGAGATTGGTAAATGATATGGACCTGAAACCAATGGGGTTGTTTAGAGGACTCTTCAAGCTTTCCAAAAAGTCCAAGAACACCCTCATACCTTTAAAATTGAGGGAGATATGCTCTTGCAAAGTTGGGCAATTTTGTGATGGTTTATATTGAAAATGGGGGCCTAAAAGCAATTATCTCCAAATGGGCTGGCCAAATTATGACCCAACCCATACAATAATATCATGCACGAAATTTCCATAATATTTTCATAATTTTTATTGTATTTAATTAATTTATTATGATTTTTTATACTTAAAATCATTTTAAATTTAAATAAAATATTAAATATGAAGATTTATTTTTGTGATTGATTCTAGAAAGTCATAAAATCAGTATGGAATAAGTTGATACAAGAGTTATGTGGAATGACTTGAAATAGAAAGCATTGGTACAAAAATATTGAACTTTCAAAGCATGATCAATCTCAATCTTCTTAAATCAAATCTTTCACACAACCAATGAAGTTTTTGACCTAGATTGATTCACCTATAAGTATTGATCATAAGCATAACCCTAGGAGACGAATCCAGCAGCTCAAGGGTAAGTTTCAAAAATCAAAAATTCAAGCAAAAAGTGAGATTCGGATTTTGAAATCCAGGGCATTTGAAGGCAAAGTAAGAACATAGAGATGTTTATTGATCATCACTGAAGCTAAAGCATCACTCATATGCATCTCATGTGCTCCATATTGCATAATCCGAGCCAAAACTTGTTCTTGAATATGACTTTTCGAATCCATTGATTTACTATGTTTAATTTGTTTTTGATTGTTGTATGATGTTTATGATAAACCTTAGAACGATTCTGGGCTGTACAATTGGATTTTTCTTGCAGGTATGAGAATCCACCATGATTAGGGTTCACGGCCCCCTTTAGGGTTTCATGATTCCCCAATGATAAATGGATTTTAAAGACATAGGACAATTGCAAAACTCAGTAGCAATTCAATGATATAATCAATTTGGTGAAATTTTGTTGTTTGGATTGAGTTTGTGATTCGCAGGGATGAAGAACACGTAGCAATATTCGCAGGTAAGATGGAGGGAAATTTCGCAGGAAATTTGGAGAAGAAGAAGCAGCTTCGCGCGCTCAGGAAATTCAAATTTATGATTAATATATTTTATGTTGTTTTGTTGTTTGGCTATCACAAGTGCTGGCTTGTCCCAGTGGAAGGATGCGCTTGTGTTTGATGAAAAGACCAGGGTTCGAATCCTGCTTGGACCATTATTTTTGTTCTATTTTTCAGGATAAAAGAAGATTGAATATATTATAGCTTCTTGCCATTCAATAGTCAGATGGGCTCTTCCAGCCGGGTGGTAAAACATGCGCGTGAATGATCAAGAGGTCCTGGGTTCAAATCCCACCCCAGGCCTTTTGTTTTCAGTATTTTTTCTGGATTTTTTAGATGAAGCACAAAAGGAATTCTTCTCCCTTCATTGTTGCCTGCGTGTGGGCTAGCCTGGTGGTTATTGCTGTTGCTGGCAAGTGTGAGGTCTTGGGATCAAATCCCAGCAGTTTTTTTTTTCTATTTTCTTATTTTTTTTTCCTTATTATTGTTTTGATTGATACTTTATTTTAAAGAAAAAATCCAAAAAAATTCAAAATAATATATTGATATTAGGTTAAACTCATTTTTGTTTTCTTTTCTTAAAAAAATAATAATTTGTTAATATTATTAAATTGTATATGTCAGTATCTTAATATTCTAAAAAATTGTATATATGCCCTATTTAATTAAATGAATTGTTAATCAAACCCTAAAAAATATTTTTTCTAACAAAGCCCTAATTTTGTAAAAAACCCTAATTTATTTTCTATAGAATTATTAAAAACTTAAATTTTATTTTCAAATTTTTGTGCATATTTATTTTAGTATAGTTAATTCTAATAAATATAAATATAATCAAACTTTTTTCTTTAGGTAATTATAAATTGTCAATGATATAAATTTTCATTCTTTTAATATATATATATATAAATAATTTTGTAATTATAATATGTCTAAAAATAAATTAATAATTTATACATAAATTAAAATGCTTGGTTGTTCATATTAAAACTTTTTTTTAATGTCCTTATAATATTTTTATTAATTCAATTTATTTTGATTTCTATTATTATTAACCGTATTATTACTAACTTATACTTATTGTGATTTTACTAACCTTTTATTTAATTTATTACTAACCCATATTATTGCTTATTTATTTTTCATCTATTATTTATGTTTTTGCTTATTATTTATTATTTTGCTCTTATATTTATATTTTTACTATTTATTATTATTATGATTATTATGTAATTGCCTCCTGGATGTAAATTTTGTAATATTTTAAATATTGTTGCTATGGTTAGTAATTAGGGAGTGCAAAACATGTATGTTATTTAAAATAAATTTAGCTCATTTAAATTAAAGATAAATAATATTGAACACTCACACACGTAAGTCGATTTTTAATCGCCGTCTCACTTTCTAAGGTTATCCCTCAAGTTGCCTACGAATAAGGTCAAGTGGGGTGTATAAAGCAAGTCCCTTTCAAAAGAAAAATCATCAAGTCCCGCATGGTTGCCTTTACGAATCGAGTCCCTTCGAAAAATGATGATAGTCCCTCCTATATGCTTAATACACCCCACAGTTGCCTTCATAAAACAGAATGTCCCTCACATGTCCCTTTACATCCAAGGTAATGACTACCTACTCCTTAATAGTAGGGATAGTCTTACCAATGAAAGGATAAAGAACAAGAAAGACTTTAAACATTAGGGTAGGTTCCTCTTATGTACTTGCTCACTTCAAAAAATTTTCAAACTCTTCACAATTTCAAACAAATTTTCAAAAACAAGTTTTTACACATCCGTTCATGGATTATTATTAACTATTCTGAAAATTTTTCTATTCACACACTACACTTTCAAAAATAATTCAAAAGTGAGCTAAGTAACTAAGAGCCCATGGATAACCATGGATGTAAAGGGTGCTAACACCTTCCCTTTACATAACCTACCCCCCGGACCCAAAAATATCTCTTAAGGTCTTTCCTGTTCTTTTATAACCTTTCCTTTTGGATAAAATAAAAGTCGGTGGCACTCTTGCTATCCGCAATATGACTTAAAGTCAGTTCTCCCACCGTGTTACAGAACTGGCGACTCTGCTGGGGATTTAAATTTAAGAGGGGTACCCTTAGGAATTAAGATCACTTTAATATTGTTTGATTTGTTTGCTTTATATTACTTGTTGGGGTGCTCTTATGTGTGAAAGGTCCTAACCCGGATCTAGTGTACCTTAGGTAAATGGCAATAGACCAAGGAAACTGTACGACGTATATCGATACGGTTGATCTGGTGGCCATAGTTAGTGCGACTTCTTGGTTGGTGCTTATGTTCCTTAAGTCAAGTTGAGGATAATATGAGGCTGCCATATGTTGTCAATGCACTAACTAACTTTTAGAACCCTAGTTAACTCATCTTGGCCTTTAGAAAGTAGTGAGGTAACCGGCTTTGGTGCAGACTGAAGTTGGTTGACACTCGATACTACGCTCATTGAGATCTTAAACTTGGAGGGTTTTGGTTGGCAAGTAAGTTGCCTTCTGATCAACCACCCTTGTGAAGGATCAATGATATTGAGATCCCTTAGAACCCGGTTACTTTTGTAGGACAGGATGAACCATCTAACTTCAGGGGAGGGTACCTACCTTAAACCTCATGCAAGCCTTTAAACCTAGGGCTATGGTGTGACTTGTTTGTGTGTGCCACATGTTTGTGATTGAGCATAACATCATGACATCATCATGCATCATAAGCATAGCATTTTCACTAACCATTTCAAGGACCAAAGGATTTATCTTTGTTCTTTGTTGCAGGTCATGGCTTCTGCTCGTAGAAACACCATCAGGATCAACTTTGTGGGCATACCTGCCAAGCTTAAAGAGTTGGTTTCTCAAGTGTCTGATCATTCCCAGTTCATCAAGAGACATGGTCACCTATTGGATCTAGTCACTTCAGGGTTCAATGAAGACATGATGAGTGTTCTGTTTCAGTTCTTTGATCCTAAACATCACTGTTTCACATTCCCCGACTATCAGTTAGTCCCTACCATGGAGGAGTTCTCTAAGCTTCTGGGTATACCTGTTCTTGATCAAAGACCCTTCACAGGCTTGGAGAAGGAGCCCAAACCAGAGGTTATTGCTGCAGCCCTACATCTGAAGAAGTCTGACATTGTTCTAGAAACGAGAAGTGGAGTCAAGGGTATTCTTGCTAAGGTATTAATGGATAAAGCTCAGATGTTCTTGAAGGCCATGAGCTATGATGCTTTTGAGGAGGTCTTAGCCTTGCTGATATATGGCTTAGTATTGTTCCCCAATCCAGATCAGTTCATAGACGTTCATGCCATCAACATTTTCCTGAGTCACAATCCAGTACCTACATTGCTTGGAGACATCCTGCATTCTCTTCATACTCGTACTACAAGGGCAAGAGGAACTTTGATGTGTTGCATACCTTTGCTTTCTAGGTGGTTTATTTCTCACCTTCCTCGCTCAGTAATGAAGAATGAGCAAGGGTTCAGATGGTCCAAGAGGATCATGTCACTTTCTCACTCAGATATCCACTGGTGCTCCAGATCTATGGAGAATGTCACCATCATTGACCGTTGTGGGGAGTTTCCTAATGTGCCACTTCTAGGCATAAGAGGAGGCATCACCTACAACCCCTCTCTAGCTTTACGACAGTTTGGTTACGCTCGGAGCGATGGCCCGCATGACATGTTGATTCAGGGCATTGTGTTTGATTACGACAACGATCTTCAGGGTTACCGTCAGAGATTCATACGAGCTTGGGGAAAGGTAAACAGGGTTGACAGCAAGACACTGGAGCCTAAGTACACTATTCCTATGGAGGCTTATCTCAGATGGGTACGATCTCGTGCTCAGACACTCATGATGCCATATCCTGCCGTCCTACCAGTTACCATGGAACCTGTTGCTGAAGGAGACACAGCTTATACCATCCTTCACCCAGACATGCCTACTGATAAGGAAGACTTGCAGAGATCATGGATCCAACTGAAGGAGCAAAGGGATACTTTCGAGGCTCATTACAAAGCAAGCCAAGCAAAAATCCTAGAGCTAACAAAGCAACTTCATGAGGAACGAAACCTCAATTCATACCTCAACATAAAGAGGAAACGTCCATGGGAGACTTAAAACCCCATCTTTTGTACTTATTTTATTTCATTTCATTGATGTACGCCTAAAAGGCAAAACAAGTTATTACTAATAAAAGTTTACTTTCGTGTTTGTCTAAGCAAATTTAAATCCTGCGGTCCTTGAAAACATTGCATATGCATTACCATATCATTTCATTGCATCACAGGTTTATATTGTGCACAGGTTTCTCATCTTCTCGCTGTTTATTTCAGCAATGGCTCTTGAACAATCAGTTAAGGATCTTCAGGCACAGAATGCACAGTTCCAAGAGTTGATCCTGAACCTATCCAAGGGGCAGGATGAATTGAAGGCACTGCTGGCCAAGAAGACTAAGAAGACTAGAAGGTCTGCTGGGTTGATCAACATGGGAAGAAGGTTCAAAGGTCTTGCCAAGACCAAGGAACCATCTGAAGACTATGAATCTGAAGAATCTGAGCAAGAGGTAGGCAGTCTCCACCATTCAATGGGGGACTCTGATTCTGAGGCTAATTACTACCATGAGCCTAATGAAGACAAATTCAAGATGCTGGTGGATAGGATGGATGCTATGGAGTTGCAGAAATCATCTGGGCTGGATTTTGAGGATTTGAGTTTGATATCTGGGGTAGTCATACCCATTGGTTTCAAGGTTCCTACTTTTGTTGTCTATGATGGGGTCTCTTGTCCCAAATTGCATCTGAGGTCATATGTCAGAAGAATTCAACCACACACTGCTGATAAGAAGTTGTGGATCCATTTCTTTCAAGAGAGCTTATCTGGAGCTCAGCTGGAGTGGTATTATCAGTTGGAGAGTGTCAACATCAGAGACTGGAATGATCTTGCTGAAGCTTTTTATAAACAGTATCAATACAATGCTGACTTAGCCCCCACTCGCATGCAGCTTCAGAGCATGTCTATGGGTGCCAAAGAAAGTTTTAAGGAGTGTGCTCAGAAATGGAGAGATTTAGCTGGAAGAGTTCAACCCCCTTTAACTGACAGGGAATTGGTTGATATGTTCATGTGTACGCTGAATGGTCCGTTCTACAGTCATCTCATTGGAAGCTCATCATCTGGCTTCACTGAGTTGATTATGACAGGAGAGCGGGTAGAGAATGGTATCAAGAGTGGTAAGATCCAAGTGGGCACTTCTTCATCAGGTGCTGCAAAGAAGCCTCCCACTGGGAAGAAAGAATCCAATGTTGTTTATGGTCAACCTGATCGTAACAGAAGGCATCAGTCTGTTAGTGCAGTTCATATTTCAAATCCAACTCCTGCAACAACAGAGCAGCCACAGGGCAACCAACAGAGGGCTAGAAGACAGTTCACGAAGATAAACATGTCAATGGCTCAGGCATTGCAACACTTGTTGAAGGCTGAACTTATTACCCTGAGGGAGGCTCCTCAGAATCCCAATGTTACCTCTCCCAAGTACAATCCCAATGCACGATGTGCATATCATTCAAACTGTCCAGGACATGATACTAATAACTGCTGGGTCTTGAAGAATAAAATTCAGGATATGATTGATGCTGGAGAAATTGAGTTTGATCCTCCGGGTACTCCCAATGTGATTACTGCTCCAATGCCAAATCACGAGAAGACTGTCAATGCCATTGATGAAGACCTACATGTCTATTCAGTTATGGAGTTGACCACACCATTGTCGGTTATCAATAAAAGGTTAGTACAAGCTGGGATCTTTCCAGGTTGTCGTGAAGATTGTTTGTATTGTACCTATAAGCCGGATAGTTGCTTCATTTTGAGAGATGGCATTCAACGTCTCATGGATAAGTATACTATAGTGTTTGAAAGAAGACCAGCGTCTGTAGAAAGTATGGTGGATCATCTGACTCGGGGTAAGAAGATTGAAGAGGTTGATATGGTTGACAAAGTACCGGTAAGAATCACTTCAAAGGGTCCCATTAAAATCACTCATCAGGGCCCAATCAAGATTACTGCTGAAGGTCCTGTGAAAGTTGTTGCTGAAGCCAGAGTGGCTCCTTTGATCATTACCACTCCTGGTCCTATTCCTTATACATCTGACAAAGCTGTACCTTGGCAGTATGGGTCTGATGTTTACATCCATGGTGTTAAGCAAGAGCCTGTAGCTGATATGCCTGTTGACATTGATAATATTGTTGGATCTAGCAAGATCACTCGTAGTGGAAGAGTCTTCTCTCCTCCAGTTGCTTCTAAGAATGCAGTTACTCCTGCTGCTACTTCCACCACTGATGCTCGGGGCAAGGGTCCTGTTATTGAGCCTGTATCTACTGATGTGCCAGCTGCTGATGACCTCTCTAAGCAGATGGAAGAAGTATTGAAAATCATTCGCAAAAGTGATTATGACATTGTTGATCAACTGGGGCATACTCCCTCAAAGATTTCTATGCTCTCCCTATTATTATGTTCTGAGGCTCATGCCAAGTCATTGATCAAATTTCTGAAGATGGCTCATGTACCCAGTGCAATTTCTGTTGACCAATTTGAGAACTGTGTTGCCCACCTGACCTATGACAATGGGTTAGGATTTTCTGATGCTGACTTGACCCCTGCCAAGAGGGATCATAACAGGGCCTTGCATATTTCAATTGAATGCAGGGGCACTACCCTGTCTCATGTACTGATAGACAATGGTTCCTCTTTGAATGTGTTGCCTAAGGAAGTCCTGAATAAGCTAAGTCCTGAAGATGCTGTGCTGAAGCCCAGTAATATTGTGGTAAAGGCTTTTGATGGTTCTAGAAGAGTAGTGCATGGGGAAATTGATCTTCCAATCCAAGTTGGTTCCCAGGTGTTTACTGCTACATTTTTTGTGATGGATATTCGTCCTTCGTACTCTTGTCTGCTTGGTCGTCCCTGGATCCATGGGGCAGGTGTTGTGACCTCTACATTGCATCAGAAGCTGAGATATCCGGTGAATGGAAAGGTTGTTACTGTCTATGGAGAAGAAGAATACTTTGTCAGCCATGTCAACAATTTCAAGTATCTGGAAATGGAGGGTGAATACATTGAAACTCCATGTCAGACATTTGAAGTAGTCCCCTGGGTTGTTAATGATTATGTAGCTCCTCCTGTTGTGAAGAAAGTTCCTGTGGTCACCAGAAAGCCTCCAACAATGGCAATGGCTTCCCTCAATGATGCTAGAGCTGTGGTGGATGAAGGTGGTTGTACTATTTGGGGTCAGCTTCCTGATATTCCATACAAGTCTGACAAGTTTGGTTTGGGTTTCACTGTAGAGTCCCAGAAGGCTGTTCGTCGTGCTCGTGCTGCCCGTGTCACTAATCAAGGGGTTGTGAAAGACCAGATTAATGTTGTGGGAGATCAAGATGAAGATTACAACTTGGATGCATGGATTTTTCCTACTGTGGGTGCTGGACTCAATAATTGGAAAGCTGAAGATGTTATCCCTATCTCCTTTAGTCAGGAGTAAATACTATTACTGTGTTGTTTTTTTAAATTTGTAATTTCTTGAACAATAAAACTTTCAAGCCATGTGCCTTACCCGGGGCACAATGGTGTGCTTGTTACGGGCTGTCATTTCATTTGCATACTTCATTCAATAAAATCAGTGGACGTTTCGTTTTCGTAAATATTGTGTTCCCCGTCTTTCTTTTCTTTTATTTTTGCTTTATCAGCTATGTGTTCTTACACACACCCACATCACTAAAATGCAGATCCTCATCCACTCTGGATCCTGTTGATAACAGTTCTACTATTGCCAATTATGATTTCGAGAATCCGATCTATCAAACTGAAGACGGAAATGAGGACGATTGTGAAATACCTGTAGAGCTTGCTAGGTTGTTACAACAAGAAGAGAAAGCTATACAGCCACATGAAGAGCCAGTCGAAGTTGTGAATCTGGGAACTGAAGAAAACAGAAAAGAGGTCAAAGTAGGGGCTGATTTAGAGGACAGTGTCAAGAACAGGTTGATTCAGATGTTACGTGACTATGTGGAGATTTTTGCTTGGTCTTATGAAGATATGCCAGGGTTGGATACAGACATTGTGGTTCACCGGTTACCAGTGAAAGAAGATTGTCGTCCAAAGAAGCAGAAGGTTCGTCGTATGCGTCCTGAAATGTCAGAAAAGATCAAGGCAGAAGTAATGAAACAGTTCAATGCAGGGTTCTTAGCAGTAACTTCTTATCCTCAGTGGGTTGCAAATGTGGTACCAGTTCCTAAGAAAGATGGTAAGGTACGTATGTGTGTAGACTACAGAGATTTGAACAAGGCTAGCCCCAAAGATGACTTTCCACTTCCTCATATTGATATTCTGGTAGACAACACTGCTCAGCATAAGGTATTCTCTTTTATGGATGGTTTCTCTGGTTACAATCAAATCAAGATGGCACCTGAAGATATGGAGAAGACAACATTTGTGACACAGTGGGGCACTTTTTGCTATAAGGTGATGCCATTTGGTTTGAAGAATGCAGGGGCAACATATCAGCGTGCTATGGTGGCTTTGTTTCATGATATGATTCATCATGAGATAGAGGTATATGTAGATGATATGATAGCCAGGTCTCAGAATGAAGAACAACATCTTGATCATCTGCACAAGTTGTTTGAGAGGTTGAAGAAATACAAGTTGAGATTGAATCCAAACAAGTGTACTTTTGGAGTTAGATCTGGAAAGCTCCTGGGTTTCATTGTCAGTGGAAAAGGTATTGAAGTGGATCCTGCAAAAGTGAAAGCTATACGAGAGATGCCAGCTCCCCGTACTGAAAAGGAGGTTAGAGGTTTCTTGGGACGATTGAACTACATTGCAAGATTTATCTCCCAATTAACTACCATCTGTGAGCCAATTTTCAAGTTGTTGAAGAAAGATCAGGTGATGGAATGGAATGATGAATGCCAGACTGCCTTTGATGAAATCAAGAGATATCTGCTAGAACCTCCAATTTTGATGCCACCAGTTGATGGAAGACCCTTGATTATGTATTTAACAGTGTTAGACAACTCAATGGGGTGTGTGTTGGGGCAACATGACGAGTCTGGTCGAAAAGAGCAGGCAATATACTACCTTAGCAAAAAGTTTACCGACTGTGAAACAAGATACTCACTGCTCGAGAAAACTTGCTGCGCTTTGGCATGGGCTGCTCGCCGACTAAGACAGTATATGTTGACCCATACTACCTTATTGATTTCTAAGATGGATCCAATCAAGTATATATTTGAGAAACCTGCTCTCTCCGGAAGAATTGCAAGATGGCAAATGATCTTGACAGAATATGACATACAGTATACTACTCAGAAAGCCATCAAAGGAAGTGTTGTTGCTGATCATTTGGCTCATCAAGCAGTGGATGATTATCAGTCAATGAATTTTGAGTTCCCTGATGAAGACATTATGATTATTACCAAAGAACCTGGACAATATGACGGACCTGAACAAGGATCCCGATGGACTATGGTTTTTGATGGTGCCTCTAATGCACTTGGTAATGGTGTTGGTGTTGTGATTAGTTCCCCTGAAGGTTGTCATACCCCAATTACTGCCAGACTTTGTTTCCATTGTACCAATAACATGGCTGAGTATGAGGCATGTATCCTGGGTATTAAAGCTGCTATTGATATGAAGATTCAGTTCCTTGATGTGTATGGAGATTCAGCCCTGGTAGTAAGTCAGATTAAAGGAGATTGGGATACTAAGCATGATAATCTCATTCCTTACAGAGAGCATGTTTTGTCTTTGATCCCACATTTTAAAGAGATTACCTTTGGACACATTCCACGAAGAGAGAATAAGTTGGCAGATGCATTGGCCACCATGGCATCTATGTTTGAGATCAGTTGGGATGATGAAGCTCCCAAGATTACTATTGATAGATTTGAAAAGCCTGCATATTGCAATGAGATTGACACAGAATGGGCAGAGGAGAAGCCTTGGTTCTATGAAGTGAAAAGATATCTTGAAGCTCAGGAGTTCCCTGAAGGGGCATCTGTCAAAGATAGGAAGTTTCTGAGAAGGTTCTCTGCTAAGTTCTTTTTGAGTAATGGCTTTCTGTATAAGCGCAATCATGATTCAACTATGCTTCGTTGTGTGGATAAGAAGGAAGCAACTGAGATTATGGAAGAGATGCATGATGGGACCTTTGGCACTCATTCTAGTGGTCATACTATGGCAAAGAAGATATTGAGAGCAGGTTACTATTGGTCTACCATGGAAGCTGATTGCTATCAACACTCCAGAACTTGTCACAAGTGTCAAATCTATGCTGATAAAGTTCATGTACCTCCATCACCATTGAATGTGTTGACTGCTCCTTGGCCCTTTGCCATGTGGGGCATTGATATGATTGGTGAGATCAAGCCTACTGCTTCTAATGGGCATCGTTTCATCCTGGTTGCTATTGATTATTTTACAAAGTGGGTGGAGGCAGCTTCATTTGCATCTGTTACCAAGAATGTTGTGGCTCGGTTCATTAAGAATAATATCATATGTAGGTATGGCATCCCTGAAAGGATTATTACTGACAATGGCTCTAATCTGAACAACACTATGATTACTGATCTCTGCACGCAGTTCAAGATTAAGCATCACAATTCTTCTCCGTATCGTCCAAAGATGAATGGGGCAGTTGAAGCTGCTAATAAGAACATTAAGAAGATTGTACAGAAGATGACTGTTACTTACAAAGATTGGCATGAGATGTTACCGTTTGCTCTTCATGGTTATCGTACCACAATACGTACTTCAACAGGGGCAACCCCATTCTCCTTAGTCTATGGTATGGAAGCAGTTCTGCCCATTGAAGTTCAGATTCCCTCCTTGAGAATTATAAAGGATGCAGGCTTGGATGAAGATGAGTGGATCCAGACTCGACTGGACCAGATAAATTTGATTGATGAGAAGAGGTTAGCAGCAGTTTGTCATGGCCAGATGTACCAGAAACGGATGATCAAAGCTTTTAACAAGAAGGTTAAGCCAAAGGTATATCAGGCTGGTGACTTGGTAATCAAGCGTATCATATTACCACAGGGTGATCCTAGGGGCAAATGGACTCCAACATATGAAGGACCATTTGTAGTCAAGACAGTGTTCTCAGGAGGTGCCATGATACTGACTACAATGGATGGTGAAGACTTCCCACAGCCTGTAAACGCAGACATAGTTAAAAAATACTACGCATAAAAAGAGACCCGCTAGGTTGACAGGCCTAGGCAAAAATAAGGGCATCCCGGCAAACCAAAAGGGTTTGGGCAAAAATTAGGGATATATATAAAAAGATGTACACCCGGCAAGTCGAAAACCTGAAAAGGCGGCTTGGGCAAAAAAGGGTATCCCGGTGGATTGAAAACCTGAAAAGGCAATCCAGGCAAAAGTTAGGGATTAAAGCGTATGACTATGTCTCGTTTGGATCACCTATGAAACTGCAACCAGTTGTACTACTTACTCAAGCTCGAACAGATAAAGCTCAATCCAATCATTTCCGTCTCAACAGCAAGAAGATGAGATACTTGAAGGGCAATAGTAGGATTGAAACTCAATAAGATTGTTTCCCACATAGCTGATTTTCTTTATTTTGTAAAATTTTATGGCAAAATCCTCTTACTAGGATTTATGTCTCCTTGTACAAACTTACCCGTGTATGGGTCACTTTTTGATATAAATAAATTCCATCTTTTGAATCCAGATTTACTTTTACCCTATTTACATAAGCGAAACGTCCATTGGTTGTGTTTGAATGTATGTATGCTTTTGAATATGATTAATGTTTACCAAAAATGCATGTATGCCTTTTAATATGATTGATGTTTACCAGAAATGCATGAAAATGCAGTAATAGTATTTACTAAGGACGAACGGGGGGAGGATTTCAACGAAGCTTCGCCAGTTCACCTTTACAAAACAGTTACAAACCCTTAGTAGGACAAATCCATCTTCATAAAGTCTTATCTCCCCTGGAATTTATATCCATCTCTTTTATCCTCATACGGATATTCGGGAATTTACTTTCCAATAAGAGTACGACGAACGAAGACGGGAGGTTATATCTACCCTACCATCAAACGAAGACGAAGGTTATATATACCTTACCATCCCCAGCATACGGGAGGTTATATATACCTTACTATCCCCAGCATACGGGAGGTTATCTATACCCTGTTATCCCCAGCAGACAGAGGGTTATATATACTTCAACAACAAATCGGGATTTATTTTCCCCGGCCAGCAGTTGTTATATGAAGATATCCAGACACTTCCGGCAGTATCATATCATACATACATCATATATATCATACCATAACATACATATCCATAGACATATAGTACATTACCTAAGTGCATCATATCATACATGCATACATAAAGCATAAACTAATGTTATTATACAAAAGCTACCTTGTTTCAGGTTAATCATCCAACAGACAAACTTATGATCTTCAGGACTGCTTTATTGTCACCTCAGGGTTACTTTATCATCCTGATAAGCTTCTTATCACTTTGGGACTGCTTTATTGTTACCTCAGGGTTACTTTATCCTCCTGATAACTTCTCATGACTTCAAGACTGCTTTAGAGTTATCATTATTGATTGCTCTATCCTCCTAAAATCACATTATTACTTCAAGACTGCTTTAGAGTTATCATTATTGATTGCTCTATCCTCCTGAAATCATATTATTACTTCAAGACTGCTTTAGAGTTATCATTATTGATTGCTCTATCCTCCTGAAATCACATTATTACTTCAAGACTGCTTTAGAGTTATCATTATTGATGACTCTATCCTCCTGAAATCACATTATTACTTCAAGACTGCTTTAGAGTTATCATTATTGATTGCTCTATCCTCCTGAAATCATTACTTCAAGACTGCTTTAGAGTTATCATTATTGATTGCTCTATCCTCCTGAAATCATTACTTCAAGACTGCTTTAGAGTTATCATTATTGATGGCTCTATCCTCCTGAAATCATTACTTCAAGACTGCTTTAGAGTTATCATTATTGATTGCTCTATCCTCCTGAAATCATATTATTACTTCAAGACTGCTTTAGAGTTATCATTATTGATTGCTCTATCCTCCTGAAATCATATTATTACTTCAAGACTGCTTTAGAGTTATCATTATTGATTGCTCTATCCTCCTGAAATCATATTATTACTTCAAGACTGCTTTAGGGTTATCATTATTGATTGCTCTATCCTCATGAAGACATGTTGTTACATCAGGATTACTCCAGTATCCTGAAAGCATATCATTAATACCTCAGGACTGCTCCAGACTCCTGACAGCTTTCATTATACCTCCATATTTTGGACTGCTTTATCTTCCAAGAAATATATCTGAAGAACTTTCCCCTAGTGGCATCTTTAAGCCCACTCAATCATATTCAACCAACCATCAATATCACTCTATGCACTGGTGAGTGCAAATTTTTGGGCTTTTGTGTTCAATCCCCTTCAACCTTCCAGGTTACGACTGGCAAATATACCAATCTAACCCCTTAGGTTTCAGAAAATTGAACAGGGGCAGCTGTTGCACCCTAAAATTTGCCCTCACAATACAAGACTTTGTGTTCTAAGAAGGTTCACAAGGTTCACAAGTTTCTCTACATTTACAAGACCTTGCATGAGGTTCATGAAGTCTACAAGTTACTTCTTGAAGGTTCACAAGGTTCACAAGTTTCTCAACATGTCCATAACCTTTCATGAAGTTCATGAAGTCAACAAGTTACTTCTTGAAGGTTCACAAGGTTCCCAAAGATTCACAATGCTTTCAATACCTTTCATGAGGTTCATGAAGTCTACAAGTCACTTCTTGGAGGTTCACAAGGTTCACAAGCTTCTCTACATTTACAAGACCTTTCATGAGGTTCATGAAGTCTACAAGTCACTTCTTGAAGGTTCACAAGGTTCACAAGATTCACAATGATTACAAAGCTCCCCTGAGGTTCATGAGGTCTACAAAGCCACTTCATGAGGTTCACAGGGTTCACAAGCTTCACAATACCTCCCATGAGGTTCACAAGACATTTTATGATGGTTCACAAGGTTCACAAAGTTCACAATTGGTCAGAAGAGTTGATAATTCCCTCAGACAATGCACCTCCTAAGTAGTGCATCCAAAACTAGGGTTTTGACTTTAATCAGACTAAATGGACTTCCAAGACTTCAAGTGAGCTTCATAACATCTTATATGTGTGTAATAACCCCCATGACAAGTTTCAAGACTTTTCTCAAAAGTTTGCTCAGTCAGATGATCAGGTAAGTCAAAATCAGTCAATGCAGTTAAAAAATCAAACTGAGGTCAACTGTGGTCAAACCAAAGTCAAACTTCATGATTTTTTGCCAACATCAATTATATGAAGTAAAATTCACCATTTGATCAAGGGTTGATCATGATTCATCAAGGAGATTACAGATCATCAATAATCAGGAGTTTCTAAATTAGGGTTTCCTCAGTAAAATTCAACTGAACTTTGACCAGCCATAACTTTCACATACTTCATCACCAAGTCTCCATCCAAAGCTCATTTTTAAGGAAATTGAATTCTCTACAACTTTGATGTTGAAAGTTAAGCCCAAAAATGCTTCATTTGAAAGATATGAGCTAAGACATTATAGGTCATTTCAAAAGTCAACAAAAAGTCAACAACTTCAAAAGGGCATAACTTGAGATTGGTAACTGATATGGACCTGAAACCAATGGGGTTGTTTAGAGGACTCTTCAAGCTTTCCAAAAAGTCCAAGAACACCCTCATACCTTTAAAATTGAGGGAGATATGCTCTTGCAAAGTTGGGCAATTTTGTGATGGTTTATATTGAAAATGGGGGCCTAAAAGCAATTATCTCCAAATGGGCTGGCCAAATTATGACCCAACCCATACAATAATATCATGCACGAAATTTCCATAATATTTTCATAATTTTTATTGTATTTAATTAATTTATTATGATTTTTTATACTTAAAATCATTTTAAATTTAAATAAAATATTAAATATGAAGATTTATTTTTGTGATTGATTCTAGAAAGTCATAAAATCAGTATGGAATAAGTTGATACAAGAGTTATGTGGAATGGCTTGAAATAGAAAGCATTGGTACAAAAATATTGAACTTTCAAAGCATGATCAATCTCAATCTTTTTAAATCAAATCTTTCACACAACCAATGAAGTTTTTGACCTAGATTGATTCACCTATAAGTATTGATCATAAGCATAACCCTAGGAGACGAATCCAGCAGCTCAAGGGTAAGTTTCAAAAATCAAAAATTCAAGCAAAAAGTGAGATTCGGATTTTGAAATCCAGGGCATTTGAAGGCAAAGTAAGAACATAGAGATGTTTATTGATCATCACTGAAGCTAAAGCATCACTCATATGCATCTCATGTGCTCCATATTGCATAATCCGAGCCAAAACTTGTTCTTGAATATGACTTTTCGAATCCATTGATTTACTATGTTTAATTTGTTTTTGATTGTTGTATGATGTTTATGATAAACCTTAGAACGATTCTGGGCTGTACAATTGGATTTTTCTTGCAGGTATGAGAATCCACCATGATTAGGGTTCACGACCCCCTTTAGGGTTTCATGATTCCCCAATGATAAATGGATTTTAAAGACATAGGACAATTGCAAAACTCAGTAGCAATTCAATGATATAATCAATTTGGTGAAATTTTGTTGTTTGGATTGAGTTTGTGATTCGCAGGGATGAAGAACACGTAGCAATATTCGCAGGTAAGATGGAGGGAAATTTCGCAGGAAATTTGGAGAAGAAGAAGCAGCTTCGCGCGCTCAGGAAATTCAAATTTATGATTAATATATTTTATGTTGTTTTGTTGTTTGGCTATCACAAGTGCTGGCTTGTCCCAGTGGAAGGATGCGCTTGTGTTTGATGAAAAGACCAGGGTTCGAATCCTGCTTGGACCATTATTTTTGTTCTATTTTTCAGGATAAAAGAAGATTAAATATATTATAGCTTCTTGCCATTCAATAGTCAGATGGGCTCTTCCAGCCGGGTGGTAAAACATGCGCGTGAATGATCAAGAGGTCCTGGGTTCAAATCCCACCCCAGGCCTTTTGTTTTCAGTATTTTTTCTGGATTTTTTAGATGAAGCACAAAAGGAATTCTTCTCCCTTCATTGTTGCCTGCGTGTGGGCTAGCCTGGTGGTTATTGCTGTTGCTGGCAAGTGTGAGGTCTTGGGATCAAATCCCAGCAGGTTTTTTTTTTCTATTTTCTTATTTTTTTTCCTTATTATTGTTTTGATTGATACTTTATTTTAAAGAAAAAATCCAAAAAAATTCAAAATAATATATTGATATTAGGTTAAACTCATTTTTGTTTTCTTTTCTTAAAAAAATAATAATTTGTTAATATTATTAAATTGTATATGTCAGTATCTTAATATTCTAAAAAATTGTATATATGCCCTATTTAATTAAATGAATTGTTAATCAAACCCTAAAAAATATTTTTTCTAACAAAGCCCTAATTTTGTAAAAAACTCTAATTTATTTTCTATAGAATTATTAAAAACTTAAATTTTATTTTCAAATTTTTGTGCATATTTATTTTAGTATAGTTAATTCTAATAAATATAAATATAATCAAACTTTTTTCTTTAGGTAATTATAAATTGTCAATGATATAAATTTTCATTCTTTTAATATATATATATATATATATATATATATATATATATATATATATATAAATAATTTTGTAATTATAATATGTCTAAAAATAAATTAATAATTTATACATAAATTAAAATGCTTGGTTGTTCATATTAAAACTTTTTTTTAATGTCCTTATAATATTTTTATTAATTCAATTTATTTTGATTTCTATTATTATTAACCGTATTATTACTAACTTATACTTATTGTGATTTTACTAACCTTTTATTTAATTTATTACTAACCCATATTATTGCTTATTTATTTTTCATCTATTATTTATGTTTTTGCTTATTATTTATTATTTTGCTCTTATATTTATATTTTTACTATTTATTATTATTATGATTATTATGTAATTGCCTCCTGGATGTAAATTTTGTAATATTTTAAATATTGTTGCTATGGTTAGTAATTAGGGAGTGCAAAACATGTATGTTATTTAAAATAAATTTAGCTCATTTAAATTAAAGATAAATAATATTGAACACTCACACACGTAAGTCGATTTTTAATCGCCGTCTCACTTTCTAAGGTTATCCCTCAAGTTGCCTACGAATAAGGTCAAGTGGGGTGTATAAAGCAAGTCCCTTTCAAAAGAAAAATCATCAAGTCCCGCATGGTTGCCTTTACGAATCGAGTCCCTTCGAAAAATGATGATAGTCCCTCCTATATGCTTAATACACCCCACAGTTGCCTTCATAAAACAGAATGTCCCTCACATGTCCCTTTACATCCAAGGTAATGACTACCTACTCCTTAATAGTAGGGATAGTCTTACCAATGAAAGGATAAAGAACAAGAAAGACTTTAAACATTAGGGTAGGTTCCTCTTATGTACTTGCTCACTTCAAAAAATTTTCAAACTCTTCACAATTTCAAACAAATTTTCAAAAACAAGTTTTTACACATCCGTTCATGGATTATTATTAACTATTCTGAAAATTTTTCTATTCACACACTACACTTTCAAAAATAATTCAAAAGTGAGCTAAGTAACTAAGAGCCCATGGATAACCATGGATGTAAAGGGTGCTAACACCTTCCCTTTACATAACCTACCCCCCGGACCCAAAAATATCTCTTAAGGTCTTTCCTGTTCTTTTATAACCTTTCCTTTTGGATAAAATAAAAGTCGGTGGCGACTCTTGCTATCCGCAACATGACTTAAAGTCAGTTCTCCCACCGTGTTACACCCGCGAGCGCATCCTCGCTGAATGCATCAACTCAGAGTTCAAACAGGGTAGGGTGAGGTTCCCCAAACCTACAACACCCAAGCCCCACACTGACAAGTCCAAGTATTGCCACTTCCACATAAGCCATAGGCATGTAACTGAAGATTGCGTCCACCTGAAAGACACTATCGAGATCTTTATCAAAGAGGGCCACCTCAAATAGTACACCAAGAGAAGTGATACTCCCAGACACGAGGAACAGCCAACGAGGATAAATCGCGAAGACTCTCTGGACGACAGCTCCCCTTTCCAAGTATCCCTCTTCATATCTCGCCTGAAGACTTACACCTCCCTGATGTCCACATAGGAGGGCAACTTACTGCTCACAGTCTATGGGAAGACTTCCCAACAGCCTTGGTCATCTCCAGAGGTGGAATAGACAATGAGAACGCCTCCATCTCTGTCAAACGGAAGTTCGACGATCTCCTGCTGACCACTCCTAACCAAATCTCGGGGAAAATCCAATCCCATATCTTTTTTCCTCGAGTAATTACCGGGCGATTCACCCAACTATAGTATTCCCTTACTAATAAGGGCGAAGATGGCGCTATTTGACGTTTGACGCATTCTGGTCGACCAAGGCATCTCGGTGGATATCATGTATGCCCATTTATTCAGAACCCTCAAACTGGACAAGTCAAACTTATCCCCATACGTCGGATCCGTTCTCCAAGGGTTCAATAGAGCAACCACAAGATCGTGGGGATACGTGGAGCTACTCGTTCTGTTTGGCAAGAATGAGACGGTCAGATAGGTCAAGGTCTAATTCCTGGTGATCGAGTGCCCTTTGTTGTATAACTGCATCCTTGGGCGACCCACTCTGGCCGAGCTGACAGTTGTGCCCTTCGTTGACCACTTAAAGATGAAGTACTACACCAAGTTGGGCCATGTAGTCACGATTCACTGCGACATCTAAGCTGCCCGTAGATATTACGACGCTGCGGTCAAAGAAGCATGCCATAATCAACACATCTAAAGGTAACAAGAAGCCAAGAACCGAGGAATGTCCACCTTCCCTGTGAGTCAACTTCATCGACCTTGATAGTCGTCTCTGTAAAGACGACACCGAAGAGCAGGGCCCCATCAACGGATAGATTCCAACTCACCCAGAACGCCCAATCCCCGACAGAGAGTTCGAGCTTATCCCTCTGGACGACAACCCCGATAGAACTGTGAAGATAGGTACTGGTCTATCACCAGAGACAAAGGAGTATCTTGAAACCTGCCTCAAGGATAACATGGACCTGTTCGCTTGGAATGCTGCTAAGATGCTCGGTCTCGACCCCGAGGTTGCCTGCCACAAATTAGCCATAGATCCGACCATTAGGCCCGTAGCACAACGTAGGCACAAGCAGTCTCCCGAGAAAGCGGAGGCTGTCGAGTAGGCTGTAAAAGACCTCTTAGAAGCGAATTTTATTTCTGAAGCCCAATACACAACCTAACTTTCTAATGTAGTTATTGTTAAGAAAAAAATGGAAAATGGCGAATGTGTATTGATTATACTGATCTCAATAGGGCATGTCCCAAAGATGCTTTTCCTTTGCCTAAAATAGATAAATTGGTCGACAACTCTGGAGGTTTTAAGCTTCTGTCCTTCATGGACGCGTACAACGGATATAACCAAATTCCCATGTCTGACACGGACAAGCGACACACGGCCTTCATGACCCCGACGGGCAATTACTACTACCACGTTATGCCTTTCGGGCTGAAGAACGCCGGTGCTACATACCAACGCATGATGAATATGGTATTTCGGGGAGAGATCGAGACATGCTCGAGGTGTACATGGACAACATGATAGTAAAGTCACACGAGGAGCCAGATCACGCCCAGCATCTCATAAAGGTCTTCGAGCAAGCAAGGAAGTGCAAAATGAGGTTCAACCCCGAAAAATGCACCTTCAACGTTCGGGCAGGGAAATTCCTCGGCTTCTACCTCACCGAACGAGGGATCGAAGCTAACCCCGACAAATTTCGGGCATTCTCGGAATTCCCAAACCCGAACTCGAATAAATCCATTCAATCACTCAACAATATGCTTGCCTCCTTATCACGTTTCGTCGCTAAATCTACACAACACGCACTCCCATTCTTCAAGATACTATGGAAGGAAGCCACCTTTGAGTGGACCAAAGGTGCTCCCCGAACCACCAGTACTATCACGACCTCTGGAAAAAGAAACATTATACATATACCTGTCTGTAGCCACCGAGGCGGTCAGCGCTGCCCTCATTCGCGAGACAAACGATGGGAAAAAGCCCATCTATTTCACGAGCAAAGCCCTTCAGGGCCCCGATCTTAGATACCAAGAGATAGAGAAGGTCGCCTTGGCCCTGATAAACACAACAAGAAGACTGCGACATTATTTCCTCGCCCATACAATCAAAGTTTGGACAGATCAACCCATAAAGCAACTGCTCGGATGACCTGGTATGGCCGGCAAAATGTTAAAATGGTCGTTAGAATTGCCAGAAATTGACATCCAATACGAAAGCAAGAAGGCCCTAAAATCATAGGTCCCGGCTGACTTCGTGGCTGAGATGACGTACGCCCCGACCCCGACTAGTGGCGCCCGCAAATGGACGATTTTCGTCAATGGCGGCTCCATCTCGATAGGGAATGGTGCGGGCATCATCCTCTAAAATGAAGACGGCATCCTGATTGAAGTATCACTGGAACTGGCCTTCCCTACTTCAAACAACCAAGCCGAATACGAAGCATTCCTGGAAGGTCTACGGCTGACCGAAGACCTAGGAGCAAAGGAAGTAAAAATCTCCACCGACTCTCAGCTTGTGGTATCCCAAGTACGGGGAGAATATCAGACTAAGAACAACAACCTCATCGAATATCTAGCCTTAGTAAAAGATAAACTAGAAAACTTTGACTCTTGGGAGGTTCAACACGTCCCACGAGAAAATAACACTCGAGCAGATGTCTTATCAAAATTGGCAAGCACACGAAAGAAGAACGTAAACAAATTTGTGATATAAGAGATCCTTCCCCGACCAAGCATCGAGAAACCTTCCCCTCCACTCGAGGTGCAGGCTATCGACGATGCTCATTGTTGGATGACTCCCATCCACACCTACCTCACGAGGGACGAACTCCCAGCGGATCCGAAAGAGGTAGCTACCATCCAAAGAAGGGCATGCTCATATGTCTTCCTCGAAGGCAAGCTCTATTAGCAAGGTTTCTCCATCCCACTACTCAAATGCATCGAGGAAGAAAAAGTCCTCGACATATTGGGAGAAATTCATGGAGGAATCAATTCCCAACACCCCGGCGGAAAGTCATTGGCAAGGAAGGCACTCCGAGCAGGTTATTATTGGCCGACGATGCAATACGACACGAAGGAGCATGTCAAGAAATGAGACAGATGTCAAAGACACGCAGACATGCACCTAGCTCCCCCTAACGAGCTAAAAACACTTTCCTCCCCATGGCCTTTCACGTGGTGGGGAATGGACATCCTCAGACCATTCGTGACTGGCTCCTACCAAAACAAATATCTCATCGTCGGAGTCGATTACTTCACAGAATGGATCGAAGTTGAACCCCTCGCCAAAATCACAACATAAAATATACTTTGTTTCTTTAAAAGGAACATCCTCGCCCGCTTCGGCATACCCCAAGTCCTTGTCACCGACAATGGAACAGAATTCACGAACAGAAGATTCCATGATTTCTTCGCAAATCTAGGCACAAAGCAACATTTTACGTCCGTTGAACATCCCTAAACTAATGGCCAAGCAGAGGTAGCCAACAGGGTGATCTTATGAGGATTAAAATGCAGACTAGGTGAATCAAAGAAATCATGGGTCGAAGAGCTACACAGCGTACTCTGGGCCTACCGCACGACCCCACACTCAACAATTGGGGAGAACCCATTCCGATTAACCTATGGGACTGATGCAGTCATCCCAGTGGAAATCCAGGAACCTTTGAGACGAACAAAAGCACCCCTCGACGAGGAGCTGAACAAAGAAGCCCTACGAGTAAAGCTCGAACTCGTCGAGGAAATTCGTTCCGAAGCAGCTCTACGGGAAGCTTCGCTCAAAAAAAAAGTGGCTCTACGCCACGACGCAAAAGTCATAAAAAGGGAATTCCAAGTCAGCAGCCTCGTCCTTTGACGAAATCAGAAGAATCTGCGAGAGGGCAAGCTGGCTGCAAATTGGGAAGGCCCGTACCGTGTCCGAGATAAAATGGACAACAGGGCCTACTACCTCAAAAACTTACAAGGAGAAGAACTTGCTCGACCCTGGAATGCTAAAAAACTTAAGCAATGATATAGATGAACGACAGCTTGTTCACGAAAACATGGAAGGTACGACCATGGCACTTCACTGCTAATCAAAAGGAAGGTCGACATCCTAGAAGACGGGCACGACCTCCCTCGATGTTGGAAACTTCAAACGAAATCCCGTATCGTAGTACCATGTCGGCAGGGCACCCAGATCGTGATGGGAAGGCCCAAGCCACGGGATCAAGGCCTCGACCGTGGCCCTTGTCCCATTTTGTAGCAGACGTAAAACCCGCCACCTCACTGGTTCCCTAAACCGACGAGCCTACATAGTCGAGTAAACAAGTTCATATCTCAATATTGAATCTAAATAACAAAATAAACATTGTATTATAAAACCAACCAAAAACTGGCCAGTGAAAGTACAAAACAAAGGGCCAAGCCCAAATTACAAATGGCGCGCAGGCCCTAAAAACAAAAAAAAAAGTGGCACGCAGGCCAAACCTACTCATTATTCTCCTCTTCTTCTACCTCGTCTTATGAGCCAACGAAGGGGAAAAATATTTCTCCATCAACCACCTCGTAGTTGAAGTTCGTCCCCTCATTCACAATCCCAGGGTTGATAACCTTGAGTTGGTCAATAGCATTGTTAAAACCTTCTCGAAAGGTCCCCACACAATCCACCTCGAGTTGCATGATTCGAGCAATCAGGTCACCTCGGCTTCGCAGGGCCTGGTCCTCCTTGCTCTCCCCCTCAGCAGGAAACGTTAACCCCTCTAACACCGCAATCCTTAGGCGGAGGCGTTTGTTCTCCATGACAATTTCATTGAACTCAGCCTCTTGATATTTCAGCTTCTTGTTTTCTCTGACCAGGTTGTCCCGCTAGACCTTAACCTCGTCCAGTTCAGTCTTCAACCCCTCCTGGAGCTTATACACTTCCTTATAGTTGGAAAAGTCCTTGGAGAGTTGATCCTTTTCAGTTTTTGAAGCTCGGAGCGCCTCCTCCGCGACCCTTGACTCTGACACCAAGCAAGTGTTGTCAGATAAGACCAGGGTCGTTTCCAAGACCCTGATCACCGCAACAATGTCCTGGGATAAATTAGTTCGCCTGCTCTCCCTGTCCTGGTCAAGTATTGCTTTGACCTCCTCAGGCGGCACCTGACAGAATCTTCGGCGCTAATGGTTTCACGCTCTAGGTAGAAGGAGGGGAGAAGATAGCTTCCTCTGTTCTCAGACGAACCACCTTCCGCAGCAGCTGATTGACTCGGCGGACCCTCATCACAAGGGCGTTTGTAGGGGGAGACTCATCCAACGTGATGGGATTGTCGGGCCTCGCTGTCACCTGTGGATAATTACGGGAAGTACTAGGGGTCCCAGAGCCACCGGACACTTCCTTTGAGGCTATATGTCGGACACAACTTTTGCCCGATTTCTTTGACTGCTTGGTCGGGCTTGTACCCTTGTTGGCCAATTTCAGCACTCACTCCTTGAGTTTGGGCATAGCATCTGCAAAATAAAAAACGAGTTAGCAGGAAGAATAAAAATAACAAAGCAAGAAATAGTCAAGCATAAACTACCTAAAAGTCGGAGAGTCCTCTCATTCGACTTGCATTCGAGCACGACCCTAGTATTAATCAACCAGGACTCTAAAAGAGGCAATCCATCATCACCCAGAAGCAGATTACCTAATCAATCCATGCACGTTGCGAGATTAAAGCTTCGGACATAGGCCACCAATGTTTTGTAGACCAACTTGTCCTTGGACCCCATATGCTCGGATTTCACTCTGTAATGGTCGACCGACAGTCTGAAATGATCTTACCTCCATTCAAGAGGGATCTTTGACACCAGCCGCACTGTGACTTTGGCATCCTATTGCATACTATAAATGTTATCTAGGGCACGCACGGTGATAGGCTTCAGCGTATACCACCTGTCTTTGAAGTTTCTGACAAAATCATGGTAGGTTTTGAAGAGTTTCATCGGATGTTTGAAAGAGACCCAACTGTGGTGTCCATAGCTGCCCGACCGCTGCAGATGGAAGACATGGAAGAAGAGGGGCAGTGTGCAACCAATTTAGAGGTGATGGCACACCAGTTCGAATGCCCGAACGAACGCTATGGCATTAGGGTAAAGTTGTGAGGGCGCCAATTTGAGCCGCCTGAAAACTCCTGCTTGAAATTCGGTGAAAGAGAGTCGGATCCCCACCTCTCGAAAAGCGAATCCGTACATAGGGAACCGTTTTCCCTGGAACACCGAATAGATCTGTTGATCAGGAAGAGGAGCGTAGCACTCCCACTTGTTCGGTTCATCTGGGTGTAAGTCTCCCACGATCGTGTGGGCAGTAGTATGGTCGTCTACAAAGCGCGACCTCGTCTCCAATGGTTCGTCGGGGACCTAGGAGAGATCCCCGCTCCCAGATGTAGACGGTGTGTTCCTTTCTGCGAAACATCCTTGATCCGCGTTACCTGAAAAGCAATGGAAACAAGTTAATTCGATGTCGCATCAAATTCACCCTTCCACCGTAGTTCAAGTGAAAGGGTGAGGGAAACAATACCTGATTTACTCATTGCAACGTCGTGGATGCCCGAGATATTTATCCAAAAACTTCTCGGGGTATTCAACAGATGCCCGAGACATTCAACGGATGCCCGAGGCATTCAAAGAATACACTAAGGTTTCGCTTGAGACATTCAAAGTAAACACAAATTCCCCAGAACATTCATGCCAAAGGCCACGAAGTGCCCGTGGGATCAAGGGAAAACACCTAAGTTTTCCCAACACATTCATGGTGTGCCCGGGATATTCATCTCAAATCCCTAAAAATCATCCTAAGAAAGGGACATTTTTACCTACTCCGGCGAATAAGTCACCATTCTAACTAGAAAATAAAGCTTAAAACTACCAAGAAAATGGGTCAAAATGTTATTTGACATGATTCCAGCAATCTGACGACGGTGGCAACGACAATGATCGGTTTGGAAAAGGAGGAGATGCAAGTCCAGTGAAACGTGAGGGGAGAGAAAAATGGGAAAAGTGAAATGGTCCCCTCACCCTCCCCCCCTTATAGACGTTGCGTGAAGGGGACGCGCCTCAGCAATCATTTCCTAGGCTACCTAGATTCCCTATGTCGGCCCGTATTTAATGCGTCGTAACACAGGAAACGAGGCGACATGCATTAAATGCAAGTGAGGGAGAAACGAAAAAGAAATACACATCATCCTTGTGAATCCCAGAAGACTTCGGGCACGCTGTAATACCTCAAAATTTGCCCTTATATTTATTACCACCTACATTGGCTTTACGCTTCACATTCATCTGCATTTCCCATTAGGTCATAGCATTTAATCATGCATTTCATTAAACTTCTAAGGCATAGGATCCAGAGGTTATTTGAATCATGGTTTTCTATATGTTGTGAGTTTTTTGTGCTCAAGTTGAAGCAAGGATTTAAATTCATTAAGAAAATCTCTTGTCAAGATTCATCCAGATACAAGGCCTTTCTCTAGCAAGGTTTATCAAGTTTCTCTCTTCATTAGTATATACATTCAGGGAATTCTCCTCTACAATGAGCATTATTCTTCATCACAAGTTCATCACTGTCAATATACATATCAAGATGGATTATGGATTCACATTCATGGGTGAGTTTATGGACAGTCGTCAATTAAAGATGATGGTTAAAGTTTAATGCCAAGAATATGTTTCCAGGTTCCCCTATGATCTTATTTGTTGGTCGTTTGCGGAGAAGAATTTTATGGACTATTGTTTAGGGTTCATTAAGTATATAAGTTCACCTGTCACTATCTATATTCGAGTTCTATGCCCGTTTCATAATCCATTTTCTTTCAACGCCAAGCACCAAAGTCCATTTTTCCCAAACCCATAACCATTTTAGTCAAATTCGTATCCTTTGTCCATATCCAAAAGGACCACATTCCTAAACCATTTTTGAATCCCCATTTTAACCAGTCATAATAAAGTCTGTATCTTATATTAATTTCATTATTTTGATCCATTTTATCCAAGGTTCAATTTCTAACCATTTTTTCATAACTTTTCACATACATTATTCATTTCAAATTCATTTGTTAAATTTTTTTTTATTTTTTTTTTATAAATTTATCAAGCCTTTTAAATCTACAAGTCACAAAGCTCAATCCCCTTTATTAAAATATCATTCCATCCTCGCTATCGCTTCATGGATGTCTAAGTTGCAGATCATGTTAGATTTATGTTGTGATGAATGGTAGGGTTCATTTTGTTTGGACACTTTGTTAATGGTTGGATATTGTTGAGTTAGACGGTTGAATTATGGTTTGGACCTTTGGAACGAAATAAAAGCGAGAAGGGTTTCTGCAAATTGGTATACTTTGCTTATTCTTATTAGGGCTATGTGCAGGAATGATTAACTACAAGAAGCTCGCGAGCTTTTGAAACTATTGAATCGGAGTGACATTGTTCCACAACCGGTTTTCCACAGTCCTGTCATAGATGGATATTACAATTCCGAAAATATTGATGAAGTTAATGCAATTGTGGTAAATATGGAGAAGAAATGGAAACCGGATAAATTGACTGATCGCATATAAATTTGTGCAATTAATGGAGGAAAATTAACACAAGTTCAAGAAGAAAAGTCTAACAGAAAATTCAACTTTAAAAAAAGGGTCCTACCGAATTCTGTTACAAACTCAAAAAGGCAGTTACAAGAAATCTCACAAAACTTGAAAAAATGATCATCTATACAAAATCTAAGAATTCACAACAACTTCTTGATAACAAAAGATAACAGCGTTTTAGAATCAGTGTCATGCCTCAAAAGCATAATAAAAAGCCAGTTTCATATTCACAGTTTGTCGGGAATATCCATGAACTAGCCGCTACATCTGATTAGAGAAGTTCTCATGCGGAGATTAGGATGGTATGTTTGAACTCAGGTGAAGGGATACCCACTCATAACTGGGATGCTCTGGCTGACATTGATGCAGATGGAGGAGTTACTCAAACTGATGTTGCACCACGAATAATAAAATAGCTTAGTACCGAAACCAAAAGGGGTGTAGAATTTCATGCTCGCAAACCGCAGTCCTTGAAAACTTAGCATATCACATGTCAAGAGGGGGAAAAACCAACATAATTTTTTTTAGAATAAATTGACAACAAGCAAAAACCGATAAACAAATTCTACAGGGGAGATTGATAACTTAACATAAAACGAATTCAGTTACACATCCTAATAACCATAACAGAATTTCTAATTGTATATACCTGAGAAATCACCAAAGTAGCCTTGGGTTCATCGCTATAAATCAGAAACTGATCTTCATCTTGAGTTCTTCTTCACCATTCTTCAACCACTATTCATTCTCCAGATTCTTCTTCATTGCATCCAACTTCAACTTCCTCTTCACACATTCACAACCTTCAAGCTTCAAATCTCCAATTTCGTTTTTGAATCTTCATTCAATCAATACCTCCCCTTCAACCTCTCTTTCAATTTGCAAAATTAGCACCATCGAATCTCTCATCTTCATCTTCATTGTCTTCTCTTCTCCAACAATCAAACTTGTTTTTCTCAGCTGCACCAATCTGAATCTTGCATCGACCTCACCTGCATCAAATAGCATCACCGTCAATAACCAACCACTTCATCATCATTTCAACGTTCAATCTGCAAATTTTCATCAATCATCAAGAAATGGCATCAACACAAATCACAATTTCAGAATCAACAACACGTAAAGGTCGCGAGCAAGAACGCGCATAAGAAGAAGAACAAGACAGAGAACGCAAAGAATGAAATCGAACCTTACCTACACGTAGACTCGCGTCGCCCGGAAGCTCCGTTGTATTTGCATTATCCGTCTGCATCCGAAGTGTTTTCATCTTCAAAGCTTATTTTCAACGAGCCGAAATTACTCCATCTTCGACGAAATCGAAGGTACGAAGCCGTTGATGTTGTTGCTAAGCTTGATGTTCAATATTCTGGCGTGATGATTGATCTATCGTGAGTTTCGGCGTGGTTTCTTTTAGGACTTAGGTTTTGTTTTCGGATTTGGTAGAAAGGGATGTTAGGTTGAGATTTTGAGCAATAGCGATTTTTGGTAGAAATGAGGGCTTTGGTTCAGGAAGAAGAAGAGTTCGTGGTGGAGGAGTTTGAAGGTATGACGGAGAAGGGAGGGGACGACGTCGGCGAAGAATATGAAGCCTTGGAGGACGGCGCCGCGGATGGAATAAAGAACCTAGGGTTTTGTTTCCTTTTCTTCGTTTTATCTCAGATCCTTGTTTGAGGTTTATAAGTAGATTAAGTTTAATTATTAGGATTTATTAGGCTTTAATGTAAATAATTAGTGTAGATTAGGATATAATGTAGTTTTATTGGAAATAAAAAGTAATTAGTTCCCTTCAATCCAAGTTTAATGACGTTGGAATTTCCATGAGAAGATAAGATCAGATTGTTTGGGATTCTCCAGCCACACCGACGGTGACACGTGTCACTGTCCGGTAGGCCATGTCTATGGTTGGTTCCCTGTGTGTTGTACACCATAGTCTCCATGTAGGCGCGCCCTAGGATCGCTTGATGAGAAGACCATGAGAGAGACTCGAATCACACGGCCACCATTTAGTCAAGGATGTTGATTGAGGCAACACCACATAGACCATCGGATTCAGCGAATGGGCCCTAGAGGAATTGATATTTGCACCTTGCTTTGGGAAGGCCCATTTCATTTTAACAATAAACTGTTTCTATTTTCACCTCCCTTCATTCTTCTTTAGATTTTATTTTTTCTATTTTGTCATAGGATCGAAATTAATTCATAAAAAATATGAAAACACATAATAAAAAACTACAAAAATTACAGTATGTTCTTAATTCAATTTAGAACTTTTCTACATTTTTACTTTCTGAATTTTAGCATTTTTCAATTTAATTTCGATTTTTCATTTAATTATCTTTATATTGAATTCTTTTAAGAACACTTTATTTTGTGCATTTTCTTTCTCCCACCTCCTGTAGGATTTTTAGCCCATTATTTTTGTTTTGATTAGAGGACTAGAAATAGGAACTGGAATATTTTTTGTTAGATTTTTTAGGTCATTTTATCCATTATTTTGATAGCTTAGTTTTTGTAAAATTGTGATTAGTTCTTAGATAGATTTAAGTGACTATTTGGCATAGTTAGGTTTTGAATTTTTAGGATTTTTTTAACACAATATTATAGTCAGGTTAAGGGCCTTAGAGAATTAATTTCATATTTTTTCCAGGAATTTCACTATTTTTTTAGTGCATTGGTCTTAGTTAATTTTCACATTGTAAATCAACCTAGTTTAGCTCAGGATCTTATGGTTCATTATGATTTTGTCTAATTAGGTTTAATCTTAGGATATTAGGATGACTTAGTATAGTTTGGTTACTGATTTTAGAATAGTGATATTGAGTAAATTCCTTTAGTTTAAGGACTTAGACTTAGAATTCCCATTAAGAATGTTTACATGAGGTTTAGCCTTATTTTAGTTTTTATGCTTTAATATGCATTTTTGGAATTAATTTCTTCTTATTTTCATGTTTTTGCCTTAATATTTGTATTTTCTACTTGTATAGGCTTCCCCATGTTTCTTAGAACCAACTTAACTTCCTTAGGAAGTAAGTTGAGTTCTAGTAGTTTTTAGTTCCCTTTTCTTCCTTAGGATTAGAAAACTTCACAAACCATTAGGATCACTTTTTGAATATAATAACTAAATTAGGGTTTAGTCTTAGTCCCTTAGTTTTTGCCTTTTGCAACTTGAGTCATTCTTTCTCTCCTCATGAAGAAAATAATAAAATACTTAATAAAAATCGAACGTTCTTATACGCCATGAGACTTTGTTGCGGAGTACTTGTACGTGTCCTGTTTCGGGGTGAGATGTAAGTATTTACCACGATGGATAGGTCTTAGTATGAGAATATTCACAAACAAATGCAAAACACTTCTCATAAAAGACAAAAACAAACAATAAACGACTATCATGCGGGAACTTCTCTTTCTCATCTCATTCATTCACAATGCGAACTTGCGACAACTTGTCTCGCATGCAAGACGGTAAACGCACTCGTACCAGACGAGCCTGCCACACCTGAGCATAAACATACGTAGTTCCAGCAATTAAAAACACAAACAAATAGTTCCCGCCTTAGTTAGGCGAACTACGTCGACTCTGATCCTCATTTTCCCGATGAGGTACGTAGACAGCGGGCCCGTTTGAGCACATTCTTTATTTTCCCTACATTTTCCCCATTCCTTCTTTTCGTTCCCTTTCTCATTTCAGTTCCAGTTCCAGTAGCAGTTCTTTGTTCAGCATCATCTTATTTCTCACCCTTTGAAACAAACAAACAAGCGTGGATCCCGTCGGGTACGACGAACGATCTGGGGTGCTAATACCTTCCCAGGTCGTAACCGACTCCCGAACCCAGATCTTTGGTTCACAGGATCTTGTCATTTCCTTTTTCCTCAGGTTTATGCAGCATTACCTTTCCCATTCATTCGGGATAAAAATGTCTGGCTGGCGAATCTACCTTTTCCGCGCCACTTTCGCATTTGTAATAGGATAAAAATCCCGGGAGCGACACACGCACTTACATTCTCGACGCCTAAGGATGTTCGTATGCCTACTGAGCAGGAAATCTTTCCCGACAAAGAACGGTGCATGCAATACCTCACCACCGGTTTATGCCCACCTCGACCTCATTCGCCCCCGTATTTCACATTGCATCGTCAACTCGACAAGGCGAATCCTTGCCTTCACCAATGGGGGCGCCCGAGAGGTGTCGAGCACAGTTCATCGGCACTGTATACTTTGCCAGATACAAGTTCGCGATCGTCCCTTGACATTACCTGATTATGCCCAACATACTCCCTCTTAAGTCATCACTCCGCTCCGGAGTTTCGACTTGGGGGGCTCCTGTTCTGGACTGGGCCTATAAGACAGTCGGGCAGAAGCCTAATTAGTCGGGCACGACCCACGACTCACTAACCCGGATATGGGGAGACAACGTCTCCCCCACATGCGCCATATCACCCAATTGTCGTCCATTATCTCCTAAAATATAGGGACAGTTGGACCAATGGCAAGACCACATGCTAGGTCTTACTTGCTCATACGCACTCCTTGACAGTTCTTCCTTAGGCCTCGTTGACCCAACCCAAGTTAGGACTTTGGCCCAGCGCTGGGGGCACACTATAAATATCATCTTTCACTAGAGGTTCAGGTATTTTGAAACCATTATTCTCTTCTACCTTTTATGTACTTCTTTCCCACTTTAGCATCGGAGTGTCTTGCAGGTACACCCCTCTCCGATCCAACACTGTAATTGCTGCTCAACGTCTGGAAGGTTCCTTCTGATCAGGTCAGGTCAATTATATTTACCATTAATAATTCTAGCAGAAATTCATTAATAAAATATAATGATATTTATCTTCATAATTCAAACACAAATTCATTAACGAGATATAAGTATTTGATCAGAGGACATCATAAAATATTTTGTAAAAATATAATGACAATAATGTACAATTGTTTTATGCTCCGCGTCAGCCAAAGACTCAATAACACGAGGCCCACTTATTCCACTTGTTCTATCAAGTGCAAACTATAAATACTTTCACAAAGGGTTTTCATTTACACATTTTCTAATTTCCACTCTAAGTGTGGTTTTCTCAAACCCTGAACTAACTTGAGCGTTGGAGTACTAACCATGCATGTATCCCCTTTGAATCGTCGTATCGAAGATTAGAAACGTCGATTTAATATTGACACTGATCAACGACGTTGATTCAAGATCAACGCTTCAGGTCCAAGAAGCACAATGATCGCAACATTGATCTATGGTATCACACCACAGAATCACCTATGAAACTTCGTTACGTCGGAGCTTCAGTGATTTACTCCATTTCTAATTCTGCAACGGAAGAATAATTTTAAAAGATAATCAAATATAATAAAATCTAAAAAAATTATTTAAAAAATTAAGATAATTGATAAGTGACATGAAAATTTATAAAACAATAATAAAAAGAACAAAATAAAACGCTTGGAAAAAATAGTCATTATAATGAAAATAATAAATTTTATATGAAAAGATAGTAGTAAAAATAATGTTGATTTGAAAAGAAAAATAAAATGGAAGAATCATGGTTGCAACATATGAGATTGGTTTAAACGATGAGCAAGCTTTTAACCAAAAAAAAAACTCTGTCATCATAAAAGAAGAAGAGAAATTTGGCAGAGAACATAAACTTTAATTATTTTCTAAGGGATAAATTATAATTTTTATACAAAAAAATTGAGGTTAATTTTGTTGATATAATAAAATATATTTTAGCATTTCTTCCCTCCCTTCCAAAAAAAACTCTATTCGAGGGAATGAATAATCACTCTAGAAGAGATTATGATTTTTTCCTCTTCTCTCTCGTCCCCTCCTAAAATGTTAAATCAAACACTTTTTATTTAAAATATATCCTCCCCTTCACTCCCCTCCAAAAACCCTCAACCAGGTGGACCTACAGGATAGTATAGAATAACTATTGATAAAGTAATACCTACAGAGATTTATATTCTCTTACACTTCAATGTTTTGGAATAAATTGGAGCATGTGTATTAAAACAATGAGGGCAAAGATGCAATGTATTCATCGTTTAACCTAATTTCTTTAAATATCCCCCGACAACCATGTTGCTTCCCATCATTACATGGAAATTCCTGGATATCACCACAATAAGCATCTATAAGCAACAATCCATCTCTGAAGAAATTTCTATACAACCTATTATGGTTCATGAATTTTTTTCTGGTTTATGAAAATTCACATAGTTTCAAACGACTTGAAAAATGAAGAACACTTTGAAAATGACGTTTGGTTCTTATTAATGTGATTTTGAAAGGTTGTAATTTGTTTTCTAGTGTATGATGTTTTATATACACTTCTAAAAACATATATGAATGAACGCATATGTTTGAAATGGTTCCATGAAGTTTGGCCATTCAAAACAGTGATTATAGTTCATGAAAAAACATATTGGTTTAGGTTGTACTCGAATGCAATACACATGTATTTAAATACAACAATTGCAATGCTTAATTCTTTTGAAAACTGGTCACCTGTATTCGAATCCAGTAATGTTGTACTCGAATACAACTTTGCTTCCAGCACTAAAAGTAACCTTTTAAGCCAAGGTTTCCATGGATTTTTATGCAGAATAATTTTAAAAGTTTGTAGATGAGGTTTAAAGAATATTTATGAGCCCTTAAGTGATATATAAGAAGAATGATAATACATCAAATATAAATACAACCTTAACTATGTTCAATGTTGATCTTTGTCACTTTGTCATGATCGATTGTTGTCTTCATCTTTATCCATCATTGTCTTCACCTTTTTTTTCTTTGTTAAATTGACTATATCTTTTTCTTCTTTTTTTAATGTATTTGTCTTCATCAAAATCATAGTCAAAATTAAGGAGAGGCTCTTCTACACACGATGACCAGAGGGGACAAGGTTGTTAAAATCCCGATTTAAAACCAAAACTCTATTGATTTCATGTTTCTAGGTCAGCGTTTCATTTTAAATCACAGATAAAAATGTTTTTATGTAAAATCGTATCCTAGAACGATTTTTAACGACTTAAATCAATCTGAAATCGATGAAATCGTGTAAAATCGTAGGATTTTACTCTTTGATCCGAGTTTACATTTTTTTTGTCAAATTTTAAAAAGTCCATTTTATATTTTGGCCCATAAATCTGAATAACATTTATCATCTGAAGATGAACTAATCAATTTGAAAATAAAGGCACTAATGAAGATGAAGTTGTAGAAAGATTGAATGTTCGATAAAGTTGAAGATGAAGATGAAAGCACTTGTTTTTTATCACACTTATATACATGATAACTGTAACACCATATTTCTATCCGATAATTATTAATAAAATCAGAGTATAAAAGTTTCAACAATTCAAATGATATGATACATTTCAACTTTGTAAACAACATTCTGTTGGGATTTAAGAGGGGTTTTTCAAAAAATTTACGTCTTAACGGAATAATCTCGATGAACGGATCTTGATTAAACCGTTAATCACAAATCAAATATCAAAAAAGATTCAAGAATTACCTCTTAAACGTGTTTTAACTTTGATCACAAACGTGGAAAATATCATCGTCTCTACGAAGTCCACACAAACACAAAGTGAAATGCGGTGCTAGCCGTCTCTTATTCTAAGAAAATTGACAAAATTAGGATTGGTATGGAAAAGAGCTCCTCTATTTATAGAGAGCTTCTAAAATCCTAATTCTCTTATTTTGGGTTTTTCCAAAATAAGTTCAATCTTATTTAATTAAACTATTTTAATTAAATAAATTATTATTATTATATTTAACTAAACACTTTTAATTAAATAAAATAAATATCAATTAAATTAAATTAAATCATATTTAATTTAATTAACTGTCAATTCTTATTTATTTAATTTAATCAAATTTAATCAAATAAACTATATATGTGCTAATGTATTAAACAATTTAAATAATATCAACACATAATTAAATTAAATTATATTTAATTTACTCGTTCATTCCACTATCAGTATTCTATGTGTGTGACCCTATAGGTTCTCGTAACGTTGACAATAATATTAAATTACCTATTTAATATTATAAAGAGTGAGCGATATCTAGCAACACATCACTGTTACCCAAGTGACGAGAATGTCGTGTGATCTGACATAACCTGTCTGCGATAATGATCATGTGTACAATTACCTTTTTGCCCTTATATCTATATTGAACATAAGGCATATAATGTGTCACCCTTGTATAGTCCAATATCTTATTCCTCGATCCCCGAGTATACTTGATAATAAAAAATAAGCTCATTATCTCATATTGAGTTATTTGAGCACGACCATATATTTTACAGTCATACTCTATCAAGGGCCCCATAGATATTACTCCCGTATATGTAGGAGGGGCAAATCCCATCTAGGTCACTCATGTCCCTCAGCATGATTTGTGAAGTACCCATCAACCATCTTTATGATCATCCTGTTACAAACAACATTTGATTGACAATAAAGTACTCGACTCCACATCTAGGTTCCATAGTGGTTTCAGGTCGAAGGGTGATATACACCATTATCACTATGAGAATAACTTATGACACTTACATAACAAACTATGTAGTATTCTCATGGTTAGTCCAGTATAAATATTACTCCTAATATTTATACCTATGTGAAGACTTGATATCTCATATCCATGACTTGTGAGATACATTCATCAGTCTACTCACATAATAGTCTCTATGCATTACGGTTGTCTTATTTGACAGTAAAACTTAAATATGGATACTTTAAGAATAACGTCCTTATGTTTAGTGAAATCTCGCGATTAAGTCACACTTAATGTATCATTAAACAGACTAATTATTCCAAGGACTTCATTATGTCATATAAAAATAACATAATAAATACAATGCCTAATAAGTGTGTGTGTGTGTGTGTGTGTGTATATATATATATATATATATATATATATATATATATATATATATATATATATATATATATATATATATATATTAACAAACAATATATATCAAGGTCAAGATACAAAAGCATATTAAGCCAATATTGATTGGCTATTAGGGCTTATTCCAACAATCTCTCACTAGCACTATAGATAATCAGATATTAATCTAACATATATCTATTAATTGTGTGCGTCAAACATCATTAAGGTATAAGGAAATCTTTCCTATGTTGATAATATACACATCTTCCAATTTCAATTTTCGATCTTCTATCGAAGAGAAAAGAAGTGTCAAAATATACATACATGGATCGTTAGTGAGATCTAGTTTTCTGAACTTGCAAGATTAACTCATTGTCATCGTGAATGAGATCAATAGGATATGCAATACAAGAAACACAACTTTCTCCCCAAGAATTAGCAAAGCGACCCAAATCATATTGTCATACCTCGAAAAATATATGATCCTCGCGATGGGACGCGAAAAGAAAACAACAGAGTCGCCACCTAATTCTATTTATTCTACGAGAGAAAAGGGAGATATAGATACAACCTAAAGGAAGGATAAGAAATGGTTTACGAAACCAAATTCTAAGTTCGGGAGTCGGTTACGCAAGGGGAAGGTATTAGCACCCCTCACGTTCGTTGTACTCAACGAGAACCTCTTAGCTTAACTATGCGATTAAATGTTGATCTAAGTCTTTGTCTTCTAAATGTTTATTAACATGTCTGTTTTAAAAGGAAAAGAAAGTTTTAAATTATTATTAATGTTACGAGGAAAAGATTAAAGTTTTTTATTATTGTGACAGAGAGATAGTTAATTTTTTATTATTGTGCTCACGAAGGATTAAAATCCATGTGCCTACGTATTCCCTTGTGCAATGAGAGTCAGAGCTTCATTGTTCGTGCAACTACAATTTGTGTTTTTTAATTGAACTATTGTTTAAAACGCATTCTACTGCTAAGCGTTGCTTATACTCGTGGTGGAGGATGAAGTGATAGCTTGTTTGCGAGATAGAAAGATTTAAACAATGTCTGTTTTGAAAAAGATGTTTGATCTTTATTAAAGTGTTTTAAACGAAAGAGCGAAAGAAGCACAACTCGAGGGCTAGCCTCAAGAGTAGTTCAATTCAAAAACCTGAGAAATGCTAGACTCCTGAGTTTAGTACTTCGTTGATTAAATATAAAATGATTTGTATTTGTTGGTAGATTTTAAGTTGTATTTTTTGATGCGAAAGGGCGAATGAATTACAACTCAAAGGCTAGCCTCAAGAGTAATTCAATTCAAAAACCCGAGGAATAGTAGATTCCTGAGTTTAGTTCTTTCGCAATTTTTTTAATTTGAGACTTAGACTTTTTGCGATTTTTTTGGATGAATTAGGGTTTAATGTTTTTAGAAACGAAGGAGTAAATGAAACACAACTCGAAGGCTAGCCTCAAGAGTGGTTCATTAAAGAATCCGCGGAATGCTAGATTCCGAAGTTCAGTTCCTTCGTATTTTGTTATAAAAATAATTTGAAAATTTGTAATGGAAAAGTTTATTGCTTGATAAAACTAAGGGAACCTAAGGTTTATATTTCTAATGGTGCTCGCACAACATCGCATCGATGCCTACGTATCGGGTATAGAATCAGAGCACTCGTAATTCTCCTAAGGATTAATGAACACTTGGTTACGCTCAAGGTTCGCGGGGGAAGGTAAGTGTTATGGCAAACACTCACATGACTTTAGCAAAGTCACAAAAAGTTATAAAATAAAAAATCCTAATGATTAAGGTTGAAGAGAAAAAAAAAGAGGGACCTAATTGCTAAGGTCGAAAAGGAACTAGGGATGGCTAAACTTCCTATGACATTGAGT
Organism: Lathyrus aphaca; assembly: GCA_963966055.1. Classification (NCBI taxonomy): domain Eukaryota; kingdom Viridiplantae; phylum Streptophyta; class Magnoliopsida; order Fabales; family Fabaceae; genus Lathyrus; species Lathyrus aphaca. The sequence continues at coordinate 216,198,661 of OZ014520.1, read as the reverse complement.
CAATTACAGGAGTTCTTTTCCTTTTGGATTGAAAAGAAAAAAAAGTAAATAAATGAGAGTGCAAGCTCCTAAGTCTAGGGCATAGGTTGTTAATTGCTAAATATCAAATTAAATATCAAATAGAAATAACTAAATAAAATAAAGAAAGTAAAATTAAAATATATTTTTTTGATTTTTTTATATTAATTACTCTAAGTTTTTTTTTAGATTTTTTTTAATATACTAACATATTAATTAAAGTAAGTGTGAACAATAGCATATGAAGGATGTCACTAAATGGAAAAATGGGCTTAAGATCAATTACTAAACCAACTAAAACTTAAAAAACAGAAAAATAGAAACAAAAATAAATAATATAAAAAAATGAGAAAGAAAGATTCAAAGGGGCAGCAGTAGACTCGTGTGAGAGAGACATATGGTTTTCTAATTATTTTTTAAAATTTAAAACAAACCCAATTGGCTCCTGACACATGGCATGAGAAAAAAACTGAATATTTACAAGTATATATTATAACATAGAAAAGTAGATACATTATTATTAAATAAAAAAAACACATGTTTAAGATAGAAATAATAAGTATATTATTATAACTTCTAAAAAACTAAAATAAACAGATGTTTAAAATTGAAATAATATGTATATCATTATAACTTCTAAAAAACTAGAAGTAAGCATAACTTAAAAAGAAAATTAGAAGTAAATATAACTTAAAAATAAGCATCAACTCTATCTTTAAAAAAAAACTAGCAGCCAGTAACCATAACTTAAAAATAAAACTCAAAGTCTAAATTATATGTATATAAAAACAAAACTCACAAAAAACAAAATACATACATACATATGCTTTTTACAGCAAAATGACGGTGTCGATGGTTTGTAGTTGTTGTTGAAGTTGTCGGAGCGGCGAAAACGAGGTTGCACCGGTAAGTTTTGAAAGCATCAGGACGTGTTGTTAGAAAAGATGTTGTTCGTGTCTCACAATCTACTTCAAATCCATATGTTGGACGGTTATGATAATGAAGTGGAACAAATGTCAGATGTGCGGTTTCACAAAACTTGTCGGCAGAGTTTTTGAACAGAATATTTGTTTGGATGAGGTTGAAGGAGGTAACATGAATATGCCTTGTTTTTGGTTTCAAAAATAAAATGAGGGAAAACTTTATTTCATGGAGGATGAAACATATAGTGAAACTTGTGGAGTTTTTGGTGAGTAAATATTACGAATGTGGAAGAGATGAGTTTTTTAATAAAGAGGAAAATGTGTACATGGTTGCTTAGTTGTTCATGTCATGGTGAGAAAGAACATAGAATGGTAGTGTGATGTTATTTGGGAGTAAAATAAATGGTGGAATGTTATGAGTTTTTTATGATTTTACATGATGAATGGAAGAAGATATAAAAATAGAGATATGTGTATGCGTGGTTTTCTGTTGAAGGAAAAGTGTTTTAAAGTGGTGGAAAGATTGAAGTTTCAAAATGGTTAGTTGTGGTGGTTAACGTTACTGTTAGTGTGAAAGAAGGAGATGAAATTTAGAGATTGTAGGAGTGATATTAGAGAAAGGTTATTATTTGAAAATGAAAAGAAAAAAAAAAGAGGAGGTGCGTTGTCTTTGTATGGAAGTGAGTTATATGAAGTAGTAGGTTGGTGACAATAATGGGAAGAGTGGTAAGTTTTATGATAACCTTGTATGAGTTTTTATGAAAGTTGTATGGTGTTCATGAATCATGATAGTGTTGTGTTGAAGATGATATATATATATAATGGAAGGTTGGTGTAAAGACATGTTTTATGTGAGTGAAAGATGATATGCATGGGTGAAGAGCAATGAGTTAAATAATGGTGGTGATATTATGAGTGGAAGATTATGGTTAAACAATAAAACTCATGTAGGAGTATCATATTGTGTATGGTCATTCCCCTTGTTTATGGTGTTATGTAGGTGTATTAAATGGTGGAAAATTGAGAGAGAATCACGTGGGTTGTTCCCCTATTGTCATGGCAGTGGGAGGAGATATATTGGGTGGAAAGAAAAATTATGAGTGGAGAGAAAGAAAATGATGTGAGAGAACGTTTTCCACGAGGCAATGTGTTTTTTTTTTTAAAATACCAAAAGAAAAGGACCAAGTCAAATAGAGAGAGTCGTTGGCAACCCATGTGAGTGTGTCATTGCTACGCTATACACTGACTACAAAAATGGTTAATTATAGAAAAAGAGAAACATACTATTTTAAAACTTATAAACTAAGTATTTCCTGAAATAAAATTAAAACAAAAATATATTAAAAAAATGTAATAAAACAATAATAATTTTTTTTAAAAACAAAACTAAAATAAAAAAGGTGAACACTTCGGTACCCTTGAGTTTGGTTGGGTACCGGTACCTTTAACCAATAAAAAACAATTATTTAATGTCATGTCACTTTATTATTTTATTTTATTTTAAAATAAATTAAATTTTGTCACAATTTGTACTAGATGTACCGATACCCAAATACTTATCATGAGTACCTAAGAATTTGCCAATAAAAAATTGATTAACTAGATACGACAAAATTGGGGTGTGATACATATATTTGACCTTTGTACTAGATACGACAAATGTCTTAAGCATTTCCTTTTAAAATTGGGGTGTGATACATATATTTGACCTTTGTACTAGATACGACAAATGTCTTAAGCATTTCCTTTTAACTTATACAGTTGTTATCCAAGCATAACATTTAATTTATATTGTGATATGAATATATACTTCATAAATTTTGGAATAACATCATTATAACTCCTTTACAGTTATTATTCTCATCTACTCTTAATAAAAGGAACATCATATCCTTTTAATATATCCACATACCTTCTTGATAGTGGCATAGTGATGAACACTTCAATCGATTTGGTACTTATTGTTTATGCTTATAACATAAGGTGCATCTAGTGCAATTGTGGTGTCCTTTTTCTCATCCAATGAGGTAAGACATTGGCCATTAGACAAAACATCATGTCACACATGCAATAATCTTAATGTAAGACTATGCATATTGGGTGTCACAACACTTCTTCGGGATATGTACTTGTGCTAGGATTAAGATTCATCAACCATGTGGCATCTATCTCTATAGATTTTGATTCCTAACCTTTTAGGAAATCTCACCTAAATATTTCATCAAAACAAATTCCTTAACCATGTCCTACATTGGTGTTGTAGGGAATTTGTTTTGATTATCTGTATGTCACCTACATACTATACTAGATTAATGCAAATACTCACACTAACCTTCTTGTGTGCACAAGATTTAAACTTGACATTTATTAGTTCGAGCTTTCACAAAACTTCATTAATAAAAGGATTCAACTCTAAGAAGTTTGCTTTAATTCATAATTGAATTTAAACAACTTATACTTTTTTTTATAATCAAGATCATTTATGATCTTCTCTAGATCTTGTACTACATGAACCAAATGATCCAACAACAAATCCCTGGTTGAATTGGTTCATATTCCATTCTCATATATGTATATTTTGGTGCTTGAATTTATTCAAGTTCTACATCACTCCCACTAGTTCCTTTAGATACATAATGTCTCTAAAGGAATACTCCAATTCTATCGATAAAACAACAGTGTCCCATAACGTGTTATAGAATATGTATCCCTTATTTCAATTGGGATACATCCATAAATACATATTCATCTAGATTTTAATCAAGTTTACTTAATAAACCTTACAACCTAGAATATCATAAAGACAAACTATGTACTCTTACTTCCATATCAAATATGGTGTCTCTACGACTATTTTAAATGGAGTTGGTTATGGATATGAATAATCGTATGTAAAACAATTTATAAAAAAGTCATAAAGATATAATTGAACTATTTTAAATCGATCAATGTCAAACATGATATAATTTAAATGATCATTATACTCTTTATATAGGTTTTTACCATAGCGAACAATTCTTATGATCTTAATACATTTTCGAGTTGTTTCCTTCTACTTCACACTTGAACTCTTCTCAAAAGAATTCTAACTCGTGTCAAATATGTAAGTTTCAAATCTTATTTGATCTATCCCATATTTATTATAGATGAGCTTATTAAGATCCTAGAACTCAATTGTACTACTTGATTCAATATTGAAAACATTGTTTAGATAATCATCACAACATTTGTCCACTATCAAAATATGCACTCCTCATCTTGTCAATACAAGAATTAGAGTTAATGTTTCTTATACTAAATGAAACTTAATAACAATTATTTGGTTTCATTCCAAGCTCTAATTTAAGTTTATTCATAAGCTCTTATAGTTAATGAAACACATTGTTCCATTCTAGACGTAAGCTAACTCAAATTATAATCAATATACTACTTTTTAAAAGACTCCTCACATTCTTATAAATGTGAGATCAACATCTAGTATCACATACTCAAGATGTATAAGTAGACAATTTGACTTTCTATAACAAATCGTATGAAGAAAAAGTCTTACTTCTTTCTTCTACCTGACTCTTTTGATAACCATTAACATTTTTCTTCTTTCAACACATGATATAAATGTATTCCTTTATAACCATGTTTTTCTGCCAAAATTCAAAGGAATATAAAATGAATCACATTCCTTTTATAATTCATCTATTTAACATCATAAACTACTTTCTTTTCTTTTCAATAAGATGTGATTGATATATTTAAAATTCATTCATAATGAATCTAATATACCAATTCGAGACAATCTCAAATAACATTAGTTACAAACAATTTGGTCTATAAGAAAATCCAAAATTTAAATCTCAAAACTATTTTAGATCCATTTAGATTCTTAACTTGTATAGAAAAGACCTTGGAAAATTTTACATTTCTCACATCTTGTATTTCTTATTTAAAAGAAAATTATTGAGGTTAATGATCATATCATTCTTCGTGATGACTACAACTATGAGATATGTTATATCAAGACATTCGACTTGATCCATCTCATAAGTATCATTCTTTGAATCTAGTTATATTCGGTTGTTAGAAATTGGTTGCTTGAGAACGTACAATTTTCTCGTGCTTGAGAACAATTCTCAATTTCTGTACCAACTCAGAAACTCCTATCTGATCCTTATGCCCTTCATAAGGACATTTTATAATAAAATATAAAATAAAATGCAAAAGAAATTCTAAATACAAAACGTGTAAAATATTGTATCAAAATCATTTTAATAAGGACTTTTATTAAAATGCTCTCACTATTTTCACTTAAACCAAATGACCCTTAACATTTGATTTGAAAAATCCCATTGGAAGATTTTCTAGTAGGTCGAGATCCATATTTCACTTTGCTTTAAGTTTGTGTAGGCAGATTACACAAAACTCTGTTATTTAGGTAGAAACCCTTTTCAATTGTATCTAATACAATTCTCAAATTTTATTAGTTGAGTGAATAACTCCTTATTCTAATTCATCTTATGGATTATTCTCAACTCTTACTTCTAAATATATATAATCCTATTATAATTAGTTTAGTTAAGTCAAACTCAAAAATTTAGCAGTTGGATATTACATTTATCCCATCGCACCTAACTAATATAAAACATGCACCTCGCGTTAGGCGAAACCTACATTATTTGATACTAGTCTTGATGAGTGTTAAATTTTGGAAAGCAATTAACTTAATATTTAATTGAAGGGATTTTAATTAAATTTGATCTCACCGGCTTGTGTATCTCATACACTCACATAATTGTGTATCTTATATGCACACATACAAACATACATTTCACGCATCACATATATAACTTAAAAGTTGGTAATACAATTATGACCACCTAAAATGTAAGAATTAAATAAACTAATTTATTACAATTCTTTGACCCACGAGCAAGCTTGTCAAGCCTCTCCATCGGCGTCATCATTTGGCGTTGTCTTCTCTTCAACTCTTGAACTCGAACAATTATAATATTACATAAATAAAATAAATAATCAAATGGCACGACACGCAGGTCGTATTTATTTACAATAAACCACGACACGCGGGTCGTATAAAAAAAATAAAAAAAAACGTCAAAATCTAAGGTCATAATCGTATACCAATTTATTTAATAATAAATAATTAAATAAAAAACAATAATAGATTATCAAATTATAAATATTGACGCATCAACACTTGATGTTTTTGCGAATCCTAAAGACGCAACTCTTGCACCGTCACAAATCCTAATGCATAATCGTTCATACCATCAAAATATAATGGTCGACTATTCAATATAATTGATCAAAATGACACTGCTTCACCATACAAATGTCAGATTCCGAAGTAGAATGCACATTGATCTTTCAAAAGTAAAACAATCATTACACTAATTCATAGATGAAACAAAATAATGTATCAAATACACTGACTTTGCATTAGAAATATTTATATCATATATAAATTTATCAATTATGTTTGTATCAATTATAGATGATCGAAGTATCGTTGCTTCACCATACTAATGTCGGATTCCGAAGCATAGTCAACAACGAACATCCAAATTATACAAAACTTGATGTCAATATTTAATATTAAATAATAAACACGTTTTTATTATTTATAATAATAAACTATTTTATTATGAATTAATTATAATAATAAACTCTTTTACTATTATAATTATAATTATTATTAATATTATATTCCATATTAATGCATAAAATCAAATCTCAATTGACGGCGGTATGTACACACCATGGAAACTAAGACTAACATAGTAGTAACAACAAAACAACTATTGGATAGTCATCCAACCAATTGAAATCATAATCCAACCTTATTATAAACGACAAACATAATTGCTTTACTGAATGAATATAGTTAAGAATTGTGCAACCCTTTGCACTCTTGCGTGTAAAATCAATTAGACGAGTGCAATGCAAAATTAACCGTGTATCACCGAAAACCTAGAACCTTAAAATACTTTGTTTAATCACATTTAAAATGCAAAACATATCTTGCGCTAATAATATAATCATCATATGATTAAAAATTATATTTGGATTTAACCATTTAATCAAAATCGAAGCTTTGATACCACTGTTGGGATTTAAGAGGGGTTTTTCAAAAAAAATTTACCTCTTAACGGAATAATCTTGATGAATAGATCTTGATTAAATTGTTAATCACAAATCAAATATCAAATAAGATTCAAGAATTACCTCTTGAAGCGTGCTTTAACTTTGATCACGAACGTGGAAAATACCACTGTCTCTACGAAGTCCACACGAGCACAAAGTAAAACGCGGTGCTAGTCATCTCTTGTTCTAAGAAAAATGACAAAATTAAGATTGGTAAGTAAAAGCGCTCCTCTATTTATAGAGAGCTTCTAAAACCCTAATGCTCTTATTTTGAGTTTTTCCAAAATAAGCCAAATCTTATTTAATTAAACTATTTTAATTAAATAAATTGTTATTATATTTAACTAAAACTTTTAATTAAATAAAATAAATATCAATTAAATTAAATCATATTTAATTTAGTTAACTGTCAATTCTTATTTATTTAATTAAATCAAATTTAATCAAATAAACTATATATGTGCTAATGTATTAAACAATTTAAATAATATTAATATATAATTATATTATATTATATTTAATTTAATCGTTCATTTCACTATCAGTACTCTATGCGTGTGACCCTATAGGTTCTCGTAACGTTGGAAATAATATTAAATTACCTATTTAATATTATAAATAGTTAGTGGTATCTAGCAACACATCACTATTACCCAAGTGACAAGAATGTCGTGTGATTTGACATAACCTGTTTACGATAATGATCATGTGTACAATTATCTTTTTACCCTTATATCTATATTGAGCACAAGGCATAGAATGTGTCACCCTTGTATACTCCAATATCTTATTTCTTGATCCTCTAGTATTCATGATAATAACAAATAAGCCAAATATCTCATATTGACTTATTTGAGCACAACCATGTATTTTACAGTCATACTATATTAAGGGGCCATAGATATTACTCTCGTATATGTAGGAGGGGTCAATCCCATCTAGATCACTCATGTCCCTCAACATGAATTGTGAAGTACCCATAAACCATTTTTATGGTCATTATGTTACAGACAACGTTTGATTGACAATAAAATACTCGACACCACATCTAGGGTCCATAGTGGTTTCAGGTCTAAGGGTGGTATGCACCATTATCACTATGAGAATAAATTATGACGCTTACATAACAAACTATGTAGTATTCTAATGGTGGGTCAATCCAGTATAAATATTACTCCTAGTAATTATACCTACATGAAGACTTGATATCTCATATCCCTGACTTGTGAGATACATTCATCAGTCTACTCACATAATAGTCTTTATGCATTACTGTTGTGCTATTTGACAGTAAAACTTAACTATGGATACTTTAAGAATAACGTCCTTATGTTTAGTGAAATCTCACGACTAAGTCACACTTAATGTATCATTAAACAAACTAATTATTCCAAGGACTTCATTATGTCATATAGAAATAACATAATAAATACAATGTCTAATTAGTGTGTGTGTATATATATATATATATATATATATATATATATATATATATATATATATATATATATATATATATATATATATATATATATATATATATGGCTGACCCAATAAATTCAAAGGCCCTGTTTTATTTTTAAAAATAGGCCCAATATTTTTTTTTAAAATGCAATTAAATAATTAAAAATGACAAAAAATATAATTATACATTAATGATAAATAAAATTAATTATAATTATGTTAACATTTGATCCATCTCATTTTTTATGTATTAAGTTTCATAATATTTTTAATTTTATTAAATTTTTATTATAACGTTGTTTTATATTTATTAATATTAATGAAAAAACTTAGATCTTTTAAAAAGTTTGGACATTCTAATATTTGGGACCATGTGCGATAGAGCTTGCTGCTCTTGCACAAGGTCGGCCATATATATATATATATATATATATATATATATATATATATATATATATATATATATATATATATATATATTAACAAACAATATATATCAAGGTCAAGATACAAAAACATATTAAGCCAATATTGATTGGCTATTAGGACTTACTCCAACACATTCAACATCAACTTTGTCTTTAAAATGAAATACTTTCAATACTACGCAACGGATTCATAAAATTTAATTTATTATATCACAACTTGTGTTCCACATCAAAATAACTTATTAAGCAACAATCTTTTATGAAAACAACTTAAAACTCAACAACTATAATAAAAGTCAACATCAACAGAAAACAAGAGTTATCTCCCCCCCCCCCCCCGGATGCTACATATCAGAGCGACAACACCGACTCGAATCTACTAAGGTACTCAGCTCTACTCTAGATTACCTGCACATTACCAACAGAGGGCAACATTCAAACAGAAGACGTGAGTTATCTAATAATATAATCAAGAATATGTTAAATAACATATTAAATTGGATTACATAAATCACCACTTCACAACACAACAACAACTTAAACAACACGAGATACAGCACAACAACATATTATACAACTTAGAAATGCAACTTAGATAATAAGATTCATGTGGTATCAATGGAGCAGGACTCCCAACTTATGATTTTGCCAATTAATAGAGGCAACAAGGCATAAGCCTTCAACGTTATTTTTGTCAATTCAGGCCAACTTATCGAGCAACAGCTCTAACTTAAATAATGATATGTTATACAATGCGACTCAAGTATCAACATAACAACAAATCGATGTTGGCATGAGGCATACAACTTATCAACAACAATAACTCAACGTTGGCTCAAGGCCTACAACTTCAACAACAACAACTATAACAACATAGCAACACAACAACATTCAACTTTGGCCGAAGGCCTACAACTCATAATCTTACAATTTATAAGGCACCAAACATAAAACAACCAACAACTATTCAACTTATAACAAAGCAACACAACACAGGAACAACCCAACTTACCGGATTCTGATTCACACAAGTCTCGACTAAAACCGGTTAATTAAATTATTCTCTACACTTTGTTATCACTACTTACCACCTAGCTTGTTATCATACCTCTGTTAAATTCCTTGCAACACTATCATTAACCAATTTATCAATCATGCTACCAAATACTACTGCAATGACACTTAATTATTCTTCTATCAAACTCATCATATCACAACTATGTAAACTAGTTACTATGTCCTAATTCAATTAATTAAATCCTGGTAATTAATTACTTAATTCATTGAAGTTTCTGAACTAAAACTAGTGCTTCAGTAAGACTACACAGCAGAAACACAAGTGCCACGAAGCAGAACTAGTTCTACAACACAACCCGTGTGACCATCGTCACATTGTGACCGTGATGGTCGTCAGGCCTAAGGGACGGTCGTCCCACAGTCCAAATCTGCGTTCTCTCTGTTTGTCTCAATCTTCATCTGTCTCTGTAATTCCTTTTCAGTTTCCTCTTCGACCAATCAACCAACACATAATTCAACAACAACAAAATAATTCATAATTTTCTTAATCATCTAAAACTAGTTTATTTCACCAAAACAACTTATTCGACAAAACAACTTATTCACCCACACAAAACAACAATTGGCAGCAACATGACAACATATTCATATACAAACCACACTACCTAATTAATTCAACAACTTAATTTAATTCTCTTATTCAACCAAATGGTTTATTCGGCCAAACGACTTATTCAACCAAACAACTTTATTCAACCAAAGCATACAACAATTAACAACAATAATTCATATACTCAATTCCACGTGTATTCATCATATAATCCAGATTATAAGGTTAGAACCCCACATTTGTCTTTGGATTGAAGGCGACTCTAACATTTTTCGATCGAAACCCTAGCTTTTCCTCTCCTAAGCACTTCATGTAGCCTCTTTCTCCTCTCCTAAGCACTTCATGTAGCCTCTTTCTCAACTTCTTGTTTTTCCTTATTTTTACTTATAACCTCTTTTCTATTATTCCCATTAGATTATGGTTTTATTTAATTAATCTTAAAACTTCCATTGGGCCTAAACCACACATCCCCATATTTAATACTCGTTAATAGGCCCGCTTATCAAGAATAACACAATTCTATTATTTTATTTCCACAACTTAATCAACTTAACTCTAGTGCAACTAACCACAATTCAACTTAATCAATTTAATCAACTTAATAAATTAAGATCAACTTAGCAACTCAACACGAATCAACACCAAATATGAGATAATATTTAATTAAATAATTAATTAAATAAACAGGGTGTTACAATAATTGTTATAATTGTTTTAGATTGGACCGTTGAAGAGTGCAAATTTATTATTGAATGTGAATCAACGATGAAATGAAGAGGGGTGTCATACTCATGTGCGGTGGTAAGATATGAATGTCTAGTTGTACGTTAATATATAGAGTGCTCTTCTTGAACTATGATTTAGGTCGATATTAACGGGCCTTTGCCCAATCCAAAACAAAATTAATGGTTTAATATTCTTTTTGTCTCGTATATTAACTTTGGGATTCATTTTGGTCTATTTTTCATATCAATCTCTTAACTCTTCGAAATATATTGTGTTAGTCATTTTTGTCGCTGATTCATTTTGGTCTATTTTTCATATCAATCTCTTAACTCTTCGAAATATATTGTGTTAGTCATTTTTGTCTAGCGACAGAAAAACTATGAAGTTGGTCGTAAATTTTGTCACTAATTCGACGAAAGATGTTTTGAAGAGATAAAAGATCAATATGAATCTTTTTTAATTAATGGACCAAATACATTCTACATTTAATATACTAGATAAAAAGGATATTAAACCAAAATTAATTGTTATTAATTTTTATATTTATATTTAATTTATATACATTATTGATTGAAAATATTTTTATATTGTCATACAAATAGTTATTGTCATTTGCTACCATGTATCAAAATTAATTATTTATTATTTAGATTAAATATTATTTTATCATCTTAACAAGTACTATGATTTATTTTAAACTTAATTAAAATTTTAGTTCTTTAACTTACATTATTTTATAGTAGCTAGTTTTTGTTTGTTTCTGGTCCCACAAATATATTGCTATCACTCAAATTAGTTATTTATGTTATTTCTTTTAAAAAAAACGCTAACTTTGTACATGGAACATATGAAATAGCAAATGATCTTAGTCTTAGACATGGATAAAATGACTGAACAATGTTTAATCTATCTTAGCTTCATCGTCAAAATTGTTACACTGCAGTTATATCTGCCATTTTTCTCAGTAAATCAAATGAGTAAGAAATTTCATTTAAATGAGACAGCTCTTACACTTTAATGACATAATTATACATAAAATTTAGATAAATAGAAACCTTTACTTCATAAATAAAAATGAAAAGTACATGTGAGATAGAACACACTTTTCGATTGTGTAGTTTTACAATTGCTTTCTTATACCCTTCACATCCATTATCCCCAAGAGGCAAAGACCTCACCACATCTAACTACTAAACAAAGCAAACTAAATTAGGCTATGCTAGCACTAGCAGCAACTATGTATCTAACTAAGCATTATTAATTAACTATGGGGACTGGTTAACATATAACACAAATCATCTCTTAGCATGAGTTGATGAGCCTGAAAAATGAAACTTGCCACATAGTAGGACTCAGTCACGAGACTGGCACTAAAAAATTGAGTGATCACTGTATCGGCATCTTTCCACTACAGGCAAATCTTAGTACTTCCATTGAAGACCAAGTTTGCTTTCTACCTTAAACTCTTTCACCACCATGGAGAAAGCATGGGTGAATCATCATCAAATGGACTGGGATCTGGAGATGGTATATTCAGTTCAAATGGACTGGGATCTGGAGATGGTATATTCAGTTCAAATGGCAAAACACTATCTGTTGCCATTGGACCAGTTTCTTGACCCGAAAGCCAGTTTTCAAAATCAACAATAATATTAGGAGTACGAGAACTTTCATTTACCGGCTCAACGGTTGAAATAAACTGGGTGCTGAACTTCTCCACATTAGGTGGTTGGTTTGTAGATTCTGAGGATTTTAGAGGAGAACATTCAAATAGAGGTTCAGTGCTTTGACTGATATTCTCAGCCCAACTTGAGCCTACAGCAGAAACACTCTCGGCAATTATAGCTGGATTTTGTTCTTGTGGCTTTGGTTGGCAAGTATCTTGACTTGGAACTCCACTTTGTGTAGCATCATTGCCCTGATTACAAATTTGATGGAAATTCTGGCTATCGTTTGATTGGGATAATGATTGGCCATATAGGGGTTCATGAGTCCTATTATGTGGATTGACACGACTAAGACTGCCCGGTCCTGAGCTTGAGTGTGAGAAGATTGATAAATTCATGGGATTTGAGAATCCTGTAGTTACATGAAAATCGACAGGATGTTGTTGTACTCCATTAACATGAATGTTAAAGCCGGACGAAGCATGAGAAGGATGATTAGCTGCCAATATGCCCCCCATACTTCCTACACCTCCCTTGGACATCATAGGAGATCGGAGAAACTGCGGTCCTATACTGCTTGGACCCCTTCCTTGCTCCCTTTGGATGACATGATTTCGCACACCCAGCAGTTGCTTTGGAACATAGTGAGACTGGTTTCTATCTCTCGGAAAATTAGATCTTGATCCAAGATATCTAGCACGGTTTGCACCATTTGGGATTGTTAGGTTGACGCCTTTGGGTACAGGAGGGTAAATTGGTCTAGAGATCTGATTCTGCCTACCAGAATTAAGTGGGAACTGGGCATATGTTGCTTTTGGCCGAGAGACCTGATTTTGAGGTACGCAGTTGAGTGAGGGAGTGGGCATTGCAGATGATCTGTCTGCTTGATTCCGTAACACAGAAATCGGAGACAAGTGAGTAATATCACAAGGAAGATTTTTGTTACTTTGAGAATGTACCACACCAAGTGAAGTACCATACTTAGTTGAAGCTGGTAAAGGGGAACTCAGGGTCCGCTTCAAATCTTTCCTCTGAATTTTCCACACCTCAGTTTTATCATTTGCATGACAATGATCTGAACTCGAAATGCCAGCTCCCCACTTTAGACATGGTGCTAGGGTATCGCAGACATAACAGTGGCACTGCATATCATCAACAATAAAAATTAATGAGAGTGACAGAAAGGATAATGTTCAGAGTATCAAATAACACATAATTAACAATAATAATTAGAAAAGCTAATGAAAACCTGAATTTAAACATAGTCCAAAGTATGATATTTAGTTGTTTTTTTTACCTGGCTACAATGTTTCTCATGAGGGGTGGAAGAGAAAGGAAATTTAGCACAAAGATGCCGGGCATGAGGATAGTCTCTACATGCAACCTGCAAGTCAAAATATAAAATAAGTTGATATCTAAAAAACGGCTGCATCTTCTGGCAATAAGCAAAGAAAAGCGTTAGAATAGTAAGTTTGGGAAGATAAATAAACAACTACAAAACCAGAAGCAAAATATCAAGCAGCACTAGAAAAAGATGCTGCAAAACTTGCATTCCCAATATACTTCTTAAAATATATGAAGATCATCTAAAACTATACTTTCCATATAATGTGGATACATAGCTAGTGACATTTGACCTTACCTTAGAGTCTCCAGTTTCAATTTTAGAAGACAAGTTTATTTATAAAGCATTTTTCATATACAGTAGCCAAGACGCATGTCAAAGGATCAAAGATTTTCTTCAAAGCAATTTTAGCAGACAAGTTTATTTATAAAGCGTTAAAATTGTTTTTGAACATTTTCTTCAGCCATGTTAACTTTCCTCATGTGGTAAGTAAATGCACACCCAGCAAGAATTAGCTATGAGGCTTATTTTGGCAATGGTGTGTGCACATGTACCTTCTTGAGGCAAATTGACACTTTAATAGAAAGTACTCCCTCACTTCCAAAAGCACATACATGATAGTTTAGAGATACAAATACAATCAAAGATGTTTAAATACAAAAACAAGCACGGGAAATTCACTTGTCATTTCATGAACAAAGACAATCCACACTGAAATCAAGTATCACAACAAAAGTATATAATTTGTCAGTGTTGTTGACAATCACAGATAGTAGACATTAGCGGTTTGTTCAAATTCCGCTATGCTACGGTACTTTAATGCCTCTATTTGACAACTCTTTGTACTAGATAACAATAGCAATTTGTTCAAATTCCGCTATGCTACAGTACTATAATGCCTCTATTTGACAACTCTTTGTACTAGATAACAATGGCAATTTGTTCGAATTCCACTATTCTATGGCGGCACAATGCCGCTATCTGAGAACACTACTTTGTACACCCCAAAACTATGCTTAGTTGAACACACGCAATTGCGATTCCTATGACCAAATAACACAAGTTGGGTTCACACATTAAACCTCTTCAAAGCAATAACATGAATCTATTATTTATCTTTCCGAGAACATCAAAAAGATTTAGACTTTATAATAGTAATCATACAAGTATACAATTACCATTTAGTTATAGATAATAAAAAACTCAATGACATACCTGACCCTTCTCTCCAACTACAACCAACTCATCTGACCCAGTTGCATCCTCATCATCAACAGAAGTGACACCATCTTCGGGGTCACCTTCCAGAACCAAACAATCATCATCATCACCATCATCAACAACTTTCACAGGCAAAGTTGAAGATTTTGACTTCAACTCAGGTGGTTTGTTCTCATGAAGAAACACAACATCAGAATCACCATCAGAATCACCATCAGAGTCAGATTCATTTCCAGAATTGAAGAGCAACTCTTCAATCCATTCCAAATCAGTATTTTTGGACCCCTCTTTCAAATCATCTTCCTCATCAGAGCTTATATCAACCACCACAGGCATGCCTTCAACACTACATAAAAAATAAATATTTAAAATAACAGAAGCAAAAACAATTAGGTTTCCTTGAAAACCTCAAAAAGTCAAAAAAAATTAGAGCAACCACGTACATGGGTTATGCAAATTATGACATAAAAACAGCGAAATGTGAAAAATGGATCAAATTGGCACTGAAATAGATAAGTTGATTGTGCCCTAGAGAGAAATTGAAGAATCGTATCACGTTTGATACAAGCTTTCCCCTTCTAATTATGGAAAAAGATAAATGGAAAACCGTGCAATAGATTGGTTTGCGAGAATCAAAAGGGGTTGAAGGAGGGATTGATGACTTGATTAGGGTTCTGAAATTTTAGATTTTCGGGCCGAATTGCTTCAATTGAGGGAAGAAATTGCAACGGCGTGAGAATTGGGTTGGGAGGGTTCTGTGTATGCAGTGCGAAAATAAGAGTAATGAAATAATTTTCCCATTTTCTAATGTTATTATATCATATTTTTATTTAAAGAAAAAAATAAATGTTTTTTTATACATTTCATCCATCAAATCACTTTATCATACCATTTTTCATATTAATTTAAAAATATTTCAATAAATATAAATTTGGTTTGACTTAATTGAATGCAAAAAGCTTTACATAATTGCAAGAATTTCAAATGAAAATTTGGAAATTTTGGTTTGATTTGGTTTGACTTAATTGAATGCAAAAAATTTTATTTATTGTAAGAATTTCAAATGAAAATTTGGTTTGAATAGTTATTTTTAAAATATTATTTTAGATATTTTATGATCGACGGTATAAAAGAAATTTACAATGTCAATGTATCACTCTTTTCTAAAAAATAAAAATAAAAAACCTCATATTTTGTATTAAAACAATAGCTATTGATTGTTTGGAAAGTAATTTGATATTATGGTGTGGTTGTTGTTTGGGTTATGACGGGATAGTGGTGGAAAAATAAAGCATCAAGCAATTGTGACTGCAAACTAGAAGATGTGATGAGTAAACACGGGAATTATAAGGTTATTTTCGGAGGTAAGATCATTGTTTTCGGAGGAGACTTTAGACAGATTTTGCATGTGACTCCAAGGGGCAACCGATATGACATTGTTCATTCCGCTATCAATGTATCATACATTTGGGATTCATGTGAGGTTTGAATTTGACGCAGAATATGCGACTGCGAACCAGTCAAAACAGCCAAGAATCGCTTTAGATTGCAGAATTTTCTAAATGGCTTTTACTATTAAGCGAGGGCAGAATTTTTTAACCTAATGATGGATATGTTGATATAGAAATTCCTTCGAAAATCCTTATTTCCCATTTTGATGACCCCATTGTGGCAATCGTGGAAAGCACATACCCTTCTTTTTTGCAATATTACACTTCTTATAACTATTTACAAAGTAGAGCCATTTTGGCATCCACAATTCAGGTGGTTGATAAAATCAACAATCATATTCTAGACATCATGTTAGGTATTTGATCAATACATTTTCCTGCACTTCTTTTAATCTTCTCTCAAACAAAGCTTACATTGTTTTCATTTCCTAATATATTACCTTTTTTTTTGCATTTCATAGGCGAGTGTAAGGATTATTATAGCTCCAACTCGGTTGACCGGTCGGAAATACATGATAATAGCATAATGGATATCTTAAGTCCTGAATTTCTCAGCACTCTGCGTACTTCTGGATTTCCCGGACATTACATCAAATTAAAGATTGGGACTCCCATTATGCTTTATGCGAAACATCGATTAGGCTGAGGCTTTATGCAATGGGACAAGACTTATTGCTACAAGAATGGCTAACCACGTAATTGAAGCCGAAATTATGGGTGGAAAGGGACATGGAAAAGTTATCTACGTACCACGAATGGATATGTCACCATCCCAATCACCTTGGCCTTTCAAGCTCAGTAGAAAACAATTCCCAATCATCGTAACGTATGCCATGACAATCAACAAATCTCAAGGTCAATCTTTAGATTGGGTTGGACTCTACTTACTGAAGGATCTCTCCAGTCATGAGAAACTTTATATTGCAATATCACGAGTCATTAGCAAAAAGGGAATAAAAATACTCATTCATGATGACGACAACAAACCAAAATCATATACGGCGAATGTCGTCTACAAAGAGGTTTTCAACAATGTATAGACGCAATCATACTTGGTTTGTTAAGTATAATTCAATCCCCTTTTTTCCTCATCATGGCTTTACAACAACACATATCGTATCTTTGTTTTTCCTTCTCTACCTATACATCATTTTCTTTTTGTATTGCCATATCCTAAGCAACACATTATTTTTCACTGCAAATTATGTTACTGCTGCTATGCATCTGCATTATCACAAGTCATGGGCAACTTTATGTTGCAATATCATGAGTCATTAGCAAAAAGGGAATAAAAATACCCATTCATGACGACGACAACAAACAAGAATCATATACAGCGAATGTCGTCTACAAAGAGGTTTTCAACAATGTATAGACGCAATCGTACTTGGTTTGTTAGGTATAATTCAATCCCTTTTTTTCCTCATCACGACTTTTACAACAACACATACCGTATCTTTGTTTTTCATTCTCTACCTATACATCATTTTCTTTTTGCATTGTCATATCCTAAGTAACACATTATTTTTTACTGCAGATTATGTTACTGCTGCTATGCATCTGCATAATCTCACTACAGGTTTTTTCGGTCCTACTTTCTGTTTCTTTTTTGTATGAACGTTATTCATACTTACTTACCTACTGCAACTGCGATGGTACAATGATGTAGGCAAGATTCAACACTTGCTGGGGTTATATGCCTGCAGTTGCTAACTTTGACATTATAGTGCGCAAATGACTATTATATTTGGTGTGGTTATGCGATTATTTGTCCATTTTAACTGTTCTGTACTACTTCCATAAAAATTCTTATTCAGACACAATATTTATCATTTCTATGTTATACCGTCAAACTTCAGCATTTATAACTTAAACACTAAACACTACCTGTATTATTGCATAATCATGCTGACACCATATTTTGCATTTCATTTTACATCAATTTCTGCACACACAAAAATTCCTTCCTATTTACTTTTATACACTGTGAATAATTGTGTCATCAGGATTACCACCATATTTTTAACCCACTCTTATAAATAACTAATTGGCATGGTAAGTTGATAATACGGATTTTCAGTTTCACTAAGCCGCCGCGGTCACATTCTTTTTCAATCACTATTATATTTCATTTTAAACAAACTGCTTCATTCTGAAAAATACAATCAATTCATAAACTGAACCCATGGTTTCTTTTTTTATAGCATTATCGTTATATTTATACATTCATAACTTGTCAAACACTTTTTTCATTCATAAATATCATTAGAGCTGAAACATACATATTGCATAAACTAGTTCATTTGTCATTTTACCAAAACACATATTCATTACATAACCATCACCTATGCCAGTACAAAATATCGGTTACACATCCACAATCCTACTCAAACTTAACTTTTGATCAAACATCCCCAAAATATACTAAACCCATTACTTTAACTAAAAACGTTTCCAAACTTAACAGACACATCAACCATACCACTAAACTAACTATGTCACATTCTTTTTCGTAACAAATACAACTACCCTGTTTCCAGGATTTCATATGTTGAACTGGAGCTTATCACCCATTCTCAACATCCGATCCTTGGCGAACCCATGCCACCCACGATACATGAATTTTTCCATCTTCATTATCCTTCTATTACGCTTCGCACATTTTATCTTCGTAGTATATACAGTTCCGTTATTTCCGTCCACCAGCTCAATCTCCTTTTGATTCAATGCCAACATCCTCCTGTAAACCATCTTCGGAAAATGCTGCAAGGAAATTTGGGGAATCAAATTTCAATATGTACTTATACACAACAAATGCTTATCCTTTAAACTAACTATAAATAACACAACTTACCATCACGTTGTTCGTGACTTTGCACCCATAGTTCACCTCTTTTTCTCATTCCATGTGATCATCAATTTCTTGTTCAATTCCATTTAATCCTTCCTCTATATTCTCATTTGCATCGGGCCCACCTGAAACATCTCCTTCAGCGGGAAATTCCTCGGCACCGGCCATTTCTATATATGCAGCCTCATCTTTTTCACCAGTTTCCTTTGGTATCGTATCATCATCCTTGCTTTAACAATCATTACATTAACATTACCTTCTAACATTATGATGAAATATTACATATTCACTATTGTGTTTCATACAACTTACCCTTCCCTTGAAAATTCATCAGCATCCGTATAGTTAAATATTTGTACAGGTTCCACAACAAACCTAACTTTCTTTAATCCTTCCCGATCGATCAACGCAACCATTTCAGTAGAACTCATCCCGTACAGTTGACGATACTGGTCCTCGAGCATCTCCTTCTCTTTCAAGTAAGCTGTCAGGTTTCTGAACATAAAAAAAAAAATCAATTCATGATTTTTTCTTCAAACCCAAACTACACTAATCAATTTTTTCATATAAATTCGGTTATCTATTATTTTAAGGCCAAACTATGTAGCACCTGAATAACTACACTATTCAATACCTACATTTGCACAACCACATTATATAGGCTTACAAGCGATCGTTTTATTTCTAACTGAATTCACAGTATACTTTTCAAGCCATGCAGATAATTCTATGATCCATAAATAACTGAGAATACTTACATAATACCTAATTGTTTCTACAATAACACCCCCAACACAATACCAGACACACATTGCGTATCTTTCGTCTTCACAAATCCAATACTTAATGTATGCAACTAAATTAAGAGTATTTATATACCTTGCCTGTCTCTGGCGAATTTCTTCCTGTGTCTTTGATGATTCTGCAGACTTCTTCATATCTTCCATTTTCCTGCACAACGTTCATATCCAGATACAATTATTTATAATTTTATCCAAAAAAACATCACCATTTCTGAAGAAAATCCTAAGTACCTGTCTGAAACCTTAGCATTTTCCACTGCTTTTGCATCTTCCTCCAAAGTTAGGTCCACGACATCGACATCATTCATGCATCCCTTGTTTTTTTTTCTGCTTCCACCTTACTTTATGATACTTCATCAATCAATCTTTGAATTAACGCATTAGTCTCCTCCTTCTCTAGCGCATACCCACTGCTTGACCTACACATAAATTCGCAATTCAATCAAACACAACTTCCAGAAACAAAACTATGCAAATTAGACTTCAGTTTACACTCTTACGCACTTCCATGCTTCTTCGTATTTCCATCTGCCATTTTTTGGAACTATCTGGTTTGTGTGTAACTAGAATGTGTACTTCTGCTGCTATTTTAACCTGTTAAAAATACTATCAAGTGTACTTGTAAGTTGTAACACTTCACTTCAGTAACCTCTTTCACGTTTCCTAAGTAACTACATTTCCTTTACTTTTGCAAGTTACCAATGCTAACAAGTAACCTATTTCATCATTACATCCATTAACTTTATTTTTTAACCTGACTCCTTCTTCAAATGCAACTAAATAATTTCAATTTTACAATACCAAATATAAATATAAATAAAATGCACTCCATTGACTGATGCAAACAGTCTGCTTTTCAGACTTTTTCACATATTACTTGTTTCTATCTTTTTAATTTTAAAACAATTACTTATCATATATATGTATTTCACAGACAACGCTTTTTATGTCTGTTTTAATTAATTAATAATAAATTAATAGATATAATCTCATTATTCAATATGTTCCCTATCTTTACCCAAAGAATAAATGCATGGTCCGAACAATTAATGCACTCCCATTTTAGAAGATACTGCTTTTTGTATTCCACGATAATCCCATTCTTAAATTGGTTTTTCTCTTTGACTTAACCCTTTCCAAACTCATTGCCAACGAATACACCTAAACATCACTGCAACTTAGACCTCATTCTTCTACTACATCAAATTTTTTTCACAATGGCTGATGGAAACTCTGAATAAGGTAAATATTACTTTTGTTTTTTTATTATGGTGTTCTTATTTTTTTTCTTCGGAATCTATATATAATGAACTTCTACACTCTTTCAACAAATTTTATCAACAATATTGTCTCATTTTCAAGACCTTTATGCTTGCTTCTGTTGGTTGTTCTTCTGAGAAATATTCTTCAACGAACATATCACATATACCGAATACTAACTATCTTTCACATTGCATATATAAAACATACGAAAACATTGTTTCTATTTCATTTGTTTCTTATGTTTAGAACTACATGCCCTCCATCTGTACCTCATTGAATGTGTATGTCTTTATCACAGTAGCCAACGCAATTTCAGGGAAGCACAACACCGCCATTTTATGCAGCAACTTGACATCTTGAATAAGCAGGAGAAACAAGACCTGGAGAAAGGGAAATATGTCATTAATTTGTATGAAGATTATAAGAACTGCATTGCAAAGGGGCAGTTTTCACATCGACCAATGGCGAGTCTCCAACGGTATCTCCATAACTCTTTTTTTTTCATGAAGTTATTTCGGCATACACTTTAGTTAGTTTTATACTAATTAATGTTCAAATTTGTATTTTCACCTTTTTAAGTGACGACGAAACTAATGTATCGCGAAGAATGGCCCTGGACTTAGCTTACCTTCGGGCAGAGCAAACAAGTCTTCTTTCACTAATCACCATCATCAATAATATTCATCCATCACGTAAAGGTAAACGGATTTTGCAACATGAACAACAACTAAAACATGTGAGCCTTCCTGAAAACAAGCAGAACACAAAAAGGGTAAAACGTTTTAATGCTGATGAATCATCCCGGATTAATATATCAACTGATAGTGAATGGTAACAATATGTCCTTAAGTTTTACGTTGTAATATAATTACATCATTTTTATGCTTTGAATACTAAGTGATTGTCTATACTTTGCAAATTTAATTACTCATTGATTTTGTTTTTTCCATTGTAGTTCTGATGAGAATACATGTGTGAAGGTTCTTGGACGGGGCCCCAAATATTTGTTTGGAAACGAACTATACGAAGCGGAAACACGGCCAAAACCAATATGCTTGTGAGTAAAAATGTTTTGATTTTCAGTTACTAAAATTTTTTCCAAATCGTAACTAACTTATATGCTATTTTTCCTTTTTTATTAAACAAATCCTACAAAGAATCATTAAGGAATGCAAGCATTTTGGCCTAAGGGCTAGGGGTGTTCGTGGGTTGGGTTGGGTCTAATTTGATTAAATCCAATACCCGACCCGATCAATATTCTTTGGGTTGGGTTGAGTGTTCAACCCATACTCTTAAGATCAAACCCGAACCAAACCAACCCGCTTATCAATGGGTTGGATTGGATTGGGTTCGTGGGTCACCCACTAAACATAATTTTCAAATTCTAAATAAAATATATCAATTTAATTAACTTATTTATATTACAAAAACATAAAAAAAAAAAATCATAAACTTTTAGTATTCAATTTGAATAAAATTTATTGGTTAATACCTAAAAACTCTTTTATGATTCATATAAAGTTAGAAAAATATACAAATGATGTAAAATATAATTTAAAAATTAAGAAATATCTCTCTTTGAATAAATAAAATTGATCTCTCAAATTTGATTTAGATTTATGCTTTTACAATTAATAATAAACTATAATTATATTTATAAAAAAAAATATGCATTCTAAGAATTATGCTAGATAATTTATAAATAAAATAAATAAAAATAGTGTGACATATATCAATGGGTTGGGTTCGCGGATTCATGGATTTAAAACTTCAAACCCGTTACCCGAACTAAATACTAATGGGTTTGAATGGGTTGGTTCGGCTTGGACCCGTACATGATTGGGTTGGGTAAAAATAAGGGTTGGGTTGAGTTAGATGAGTGGGTTAGCGGGTTGACCCGTACCCATGAACACCCCTACTAAGGGCAATCAATTTGATTGATGCTGACAACGGACAACCATATGAATGTGAAGTTCACCGTTCTAACACTAAATATTCATCACGCATGTTCATTGGCCGCGGTTGGTATCAGTTTGTTGTTTTCAAGCGTCTATCACGGAGCGATCGACTAGTTTTCATTGTTGCAGGCCCCCATGGTGACACCATAATTGTCAAACTCTTGAATCGTTAATACATTTGCCCCAAAAATTTTGGGTGAACTGTTTTTTTTTTGTGGTTTGTAACTATATTAATATATTCGGTCAAAACATGTGTGTTATTTTGTTCCCTTTGTCATGTAATTGAATGCATTGCAATTACATTACTCTTTACAATTTATATATTATTACTATAAACTTTATTTTACGCTTCTATGCTTAGAGACCTTTCTATAATTTACTGGTTTTTTGTATTTTGATTTTGCAAACAATTGAGCTTCAATTCATGTTTGTTTTATTCATATTCTGCAATACATAATTAACACTATTTTTTTTCATTTCTCTTTGTTATATAATTTCAAGGTTCACCATCATACATAATGTGTCATGTTTCTTAATTTTCTTCACTCTTTTTAACTTTAACTTCACAATGTATTTATTATTCATCTTTTTACCAATTCCTTCTACTTTATCACAATTTTCTTAATTTTCTTAAAATTCTTTTCTTCCATTTCATGAATTTTTATTTTCTCACAATGCGCGTTTAACATGAATACCCGTGCTTTCGCACGGGTCTCCCCCTAACTGTGACTGCAAACTAGAAATCTCAAAGTTCTTTGTTATCCCCACTACGTAGATATTGGATCCATGCAACTCTATTTATAAGTTTTAAAAAATATGTGTTTTTCCAAAAGGTATCATTCACATGAATGTGTTTCATGAAAATGAAAGAGTGTCTAAAAAAATCTTAATTTAAGAAATATTTTAAAAGTTATTTTAGAATTTTAGGTGAATGGTAAAAGTTTTACCATATAATTTAAATGGAAAGAGCTCAATTTCTATATAAAAGGTTTGGAAAATAGTCATTAATATCATTTTAATCAATATAAATAACTAATTTCCTAATGTAAAAAATGAAATTTAAAATAAAATAGTATTAAATGTTTTAAGTACACGCATACTCCGCGGCTTATTTATTTTTAATATTGAAATTAGTGGGATACTCGTGCGGACGCACAGGTTCAGGTACACTACGTGCATTTGTCATCAAATTTAATATGAATTTTGTAAAAAAAATAAATAATGATAGCATGAAAAAGAAATAAAATATAATCATGACATGGTTTAAAAGAATTTATTGAAAGTAAATTTTAAATAATTTTTGAAAATTGAATCAATAGAAAATTTATTTATATTATTATTCAATATTTTGATTAGTAATTTAATGTTTCCGTTATAATTATTTTAATTTAATGTTTTAAGAAAATAAAAAATTATGATATCATAAAAAAAATGTATTTCTATAGTTGATAACACTTCCAAAAATATTAATGGCAATAAAAATATATTTTTTCAAATACACTTAATTCTATAATTTAATTATAATTTAAAAATTAAATCAATAGTAAATTTAACTTAAGGATCCCGTTGTAAATTTGATACGTGTATTTTTCTCAAAATATAATTGATCTTACCTGATCAGGAGGACCCTCAAGTAATTGAACGCGAACAACAAAGGTGGTTGGAATGGAAAGGGGGTGTACCTGCAAGACACTCCGATGCCAAAGTAAGTAGAGGTACAGAAATGGTAAGCAAGAAGAAATGTGTCAGAATACCTTACCCATTAGTGAAGAAAGGTATTTATAGTGAGCCCTCAGCGCTGGGCCAAGGTCCTTTTTTGGGCTTGATTAGCGAAACCCAAGGAAGAACTGTCAAGGTACGTGTAAGGAGCGTGTAAACCTAGCAAGTAGTCTTGTCATTGGTCCAACTGCCCATATCTTTCAGGAGATAAAAGGGGGATAGTTGGGTGACATGTCAAGTAGGGTAATAGGTCGCGCCGCTTGCCCGACAGGTCAGGTATGCTTGACCAGTGAGGGTCTGCTCGACCGCATATCATGTTTTCCCGAGTGGAAGGGCATCTGCTCGACATACTGGGCCACGATCCAATATAGTCTGGAGGCCCAGTCCAGAACAGGACCCCCCCAAGTCGAGTCTCCAAGTTGGAGCGATGAGTTAAGAAGAGTCGGGCATATCTTTGTGTCGAGGAGGTGGTTATATCGTGCGGTGCATTTTCCCGCGTCAAAAGTGTGTTATGTTCATGTAGCTCGGGATGTCGAGGAGGATCCATCTCAAGTCATCTGGCACGCGGTGTCTTGAGTCGAGGATGTATCAGTAGAGTCGAGGAGATCTACGGTTGCCCGCCGTCGTTTAGAATTCTCTAATACTTACGTGTCCAACGAATTAAAGGCGCGTCGCTTGGTTTCTCGTGCTATTGCTGACCTAGGGGACTAAGTAATGATTGCCTAGCGCGTGTCCTCACGCGCTTCCCTAGTATATAAGATGGAGGGACCACTTCATTTCATTTTTCTGCTCTTACGTTTAACCGGAACCTCTGCTTGGAATTTTTCTTCAGCCCGCAACCTTCGATGTCGCCGCCGCTCGTTCCTCGCTCACCACCGTAATCTCCCCATCACTGATGTGTCAGGTAACCTTCCACACCCTCTCTTTCTAGTTATTTTTTTCTCTTGATAGGCAGAAAAACTCATAAATATTTCGTTTAGAGTGGGTAGATCACTGTTTTTAGGCTAGTTTTTAGGTTTTAGAGATGAATATCCCGGACGCAATTTGCAAAAAATCGGGCGAGAAATGTATACCTATGTGTATAAGTCGGTCAGAATCATCATAGTTGATGAAGATCGTGATCATCTTATGAATTCGCCGGGCAGAAATCTCTTAGCTTTCTTAGGAAATTTTAGGTGTTCTATGAGTGCTCGAGGGGATCTGAGGGTCATCCCTTTGTTGATTAGGGTAGTTTTGTGGGAACTTAGGGCGTTCAGCTCTTCGCCCTTTCACTTGAATTGCAGTGGAAGGGTGAATTTGATGCGATGTCGAATTCACTTTTCCCTTCTGCTTTTCAGGTACTACCGAACAACGACGACCCGAGGAGGGGAACTCCGAGGAAGGGGGCGTGGTCGCTTCTTCGTCTGGTCGTGACAACCTGTCGTGGGCCGCTGACGAGCCTTTGGAGGAGGAGTCATATTTTATGGACGAGACTACTACCGTGTATGCAGTAGTCGAGGATATAAGTCCCGAGGACACACCTAACTGACAGTGCTTTGTTGTTGCACCCTAATTTTTACCCTAAGTTTTCTTTGCATTTTCATATGCATCTTGCATACAAACAAGATCGCATTGGTTGCTCGGTTCTTCTCGGGTTAGGTTTATGCCTCGCAGGGGATCATTGTTGTCTTTAATTACTTTACTTATTTATGTTTACTAACCATTAATCAAAATCCAAAAAATATTTTGTTTCCTTTTACTAACCTTTTTCAGGAAGAGGAACCATTGAAAATGTCAAAAATAATAGTCCTGCAGCTTGAGTAAAAATTTCACAGACAAAAGTCGAAGTTGATCCGCAAATAATTCAAATTTATCTGATCAAGGATTTTCCAAGTTAATTGATTCATTCAAATGAATTCAAAGGTTCATGTGTTTATTTCCATGCCTTCTTCGACGTACAAAAAGAATCGGGCCACATCAACCAAACAGCCTCCTTTGAATAAAATATTCAAATTTTGGCTTGGTTAACCGGTTAACCATATGCGTTAACCGGTTAACCAGTGCGAAATTTGAATATTTTATTCAAATTCAGCACCCTTAGATCATTGATTTAATTGGAATATTCTAGATCCATTGGTTTCTGATTTCTATACATCACTTTGATCATTTCTTACCATAAACCCTCACTAATCACCATTCTTTTCCATTTCCCACCAAAATTGCAATTACCAAGCCTAATTTTAATTACCAAAGCAAGCTCAATTCCACCAAATTCCCATACCTAAAGTCTTTAAATAGAACCATAATTTCATTCATTCACCAAGCTTTTGATAGCCAAAAAACCCCTTGCAAAACATTCTTCCAAAACCAAAAATTCACTAAAGCTCATTTTCTTTCTTTTGAAGTTATCAAGATTTTACATAGAGTTCTTGACTAACTTGAGCTAAACCTTCATCCAATTCTTTCTCTTGTTCATCAATTTCAGTAGATCTAAGCTTGATTTGGTCCAATTTTAAGAAGTGCTTTTGGTAATTCATCTCACTCCATAAACCCATATTCACCATCAACATTCAAGATGTAGATCTTTGATGCCTTTGTTTCTTGATCCTTTGGATCTTTATTTGTTGTTTGATTGTAGGGATTCCACTGTATTTTGGATTTAAAATTCGTGCAAATTCAGATCATGATCATCAAATGTTTGTGAAAAAGTTTTAAAATGGATCATGCTGAATTTTCTGCATTTTTTATGCTTCTGGTACATCATTAACCGGTTAACCATCTATAGTTCAAATTGGTTAACCGGTTAACCATCTTTAAAACTGCGCAGATTTTTCATGCGTTAACCGGTTAACCCATTTGGTTAATCGGTTAACGCAAGTCAGAATGGTGTTTTTAGCTTGTTTCAAACCCCTTTTTGGTTCCTTTTTCTTCTTCTTCTTCTTCCACCTTTTTATTTTTACCTTGGGAAGCATTTTTGGGAGTGATTTCTCCTTAATTTCAATGAACTTTGGGTGTAGATTAAAGTAGTTAATGTTCATTAATTCAAAACTACCTTTTAGTGGATTATTCAATTCATTTAAGGTACTTTGCATTAGTGATACATTTTCATGCTTGAATCCACCGAGATGAGTGATTCAACTTAAGGATGGAAGAATACCATGAGTGCGGCTCAATTTGATATTCACCTTTAGTTTTGTGCGGTATTGCATCCAGATAGTGATTTACATATCGTTTATCTCGCATGCATTAGCACTAATATTATGCACCTTAATTGGTGGTGGTCGGCCTCATTTGTAGGGTAATTACTTCGTAATTACTCGGCGATTGCTTAATATAGACCTAAATTTGTCCCTAAATTCAGAATAAAAATCTAATTGGAAACTTGCACTTTCGTGGACCGGATCTCTTGTTGATCGTGTAATCCCAAAGTTGTTAATCATATTGTATTAAGAATCGAGACTTATGAATGTTTGATGCGTAGGTGCTTTGGGTCTCCCAATAGCCTTTCAAATTTCATTAAATCCGGTTCAGTTTGCCTTGATTAATCGCTATAGTGTAAGATGCTAAGAGGATCCGGTTGCCTTTCGATTTTGGTTGCTCTTTTTGGTTGTGGTTGATTAAGTTCACCATGCCATTATTATGTAAATAGTATTATATGTCGCTCCCGGGATTTTCATCCTAGTACAAACGCGAAAGTGGCGCGGAAAAGGTAGAGTCGCCAGCCAGACATTTTTATCCCGAAGGAACGGGAAAGGCAATGTTGCACAAACCCGAGGAAGAAGGAAAGGACAAGGTCCTGTGAACCAAAGATCTGGGTTCGGGAGTCGGTTACGAACTGAGAAGGTATTAGCACCCCAATTCATCTGCCGTACCCGACGGGATCCACGCTTGCTTGTTTATTTCAAAGGGTGAGAAATGAAGTGCTGTTGAACAAAGAAATACTACTGGAACTGGAACTGAAATGAGAAAGGAGTTGAAAAAAGAACAAAAAAAGAAAGAATGGGGAAAATGTAGGGAAAATAACGAATGTGCTCGAACGGGCCCTATCCCGCTGCCTACGTACCTCATCGGGATAATGAGGATCAGAGTCGACGTAGTTCGCCTAACTAAGGAGGGAACTATTTGTTTGTGTTTTTTATGCTGGAACTGCGTATGTCTATGCTCAGGTGCAGCAGGCTCGTCTGATACGAGTGCGTTTGCCGTCTTGCATGCGAGACAAGTCGTCGCGAGTTCGCGTTGTGAGTGAGTGAGGTGAGAGGAGAAGTTTCCGCAGGAAAGTCACTTATTATTTGTTTTTGTCTTTTATGAGAAATGTTTTGAATTTGTTTGTGAACATTCTCATACTAAGACCTATCCATCGCGGTAAGTACTTACACCTCGCCCCGAAACAGGACGTGTATAAGCACTCCGCAACAAAGTCCCGTGTCGTACAAGAAAGTTCGGTTTTTATTAAGTGTTTTATTGTTTTCTTTATGAGATGAGAAAGAAGGACTCAAGTTGCAAAAGGTAAAAACTAAGGGACTAAGACTTAATCCTAATTTTGTTTATTTATTCAAAGGTGGTCCTAATGGCTTATGTGGTTTCCTAATCCTAATAAATGAAAGGAACTAGAAACTACTAGAATTCAACTTACTTCCTAAGGAAGTTAAGTTGATTCTAAGAACAATGGGAAGCCTATACAAGTGAGAAATTCAAATAATAAGGCAAAGCATTAAAATTGGAATAAAGAAATGAAATCTAAAAAATGCATTTTAAGGTATAAAACCAAAAACAAGCCTAAACTTCACTTAAATCTATTTATTGGAAATTCTAAGCCTAAGTCCTAAAACTAAGGGAATCATCTAATATCATTATCCTGAAAATCAGTAATTAAACTAAGCTAAGTCATTTTAAAAACCTAAGACTAAACCTAATTAAACTAGTTCTTAATGGAGCATAATATCCTAAACTAAACTAGGTGAATTTTACATGTAAAACTAGCCTAAAGATTAATACACTAAAAATATTAAAAGTCCTGGAAAAAATATGAAATTAATTCTATAGGGTCCTAAAACTGACTATAACATTGTGCTAAAAATATCCTAAAAATTCAGAAGTTAACTATGTCTAAAAATCACTTAAATCTCCCTAAGGATTAACTACAATCTTGCATGAATTAAGCCACCAAACAGTGGATAAAATGACCTAAAAATCTACCAAAAAATATCCTAAATCCTATTATCAGTCCTCTAAACATAGCAAAAAGA
Source organism: Lathyrus aphaca (assembly GCA_963966055.1). NCBI lineage: Eukaryota > Viridiplantae > Streptophyta > Magnoliopsida > Fabales > Fabaceae > Lathyrus > Lathyrus aphaca. Next base: position 216,167,816 of record OZ014520.1, on the reverse strand, counting down.
ATGGGTCAAAAATCCTACAGGAAGGGGAAAAAATAAAATGAACAAAAACAAGTGCAATTAAAGGAATTCAATAAAATGTTAATTAAGAAAAAAATCGAAATTAAATCAAAAATAACCAAAATTCAGAAAATAAAATTGTCACAAATTTCTAAATGGAATTATTAACCTACTTAGTTTTTTATAGAATTTTCTCATGATTTTTCCTATTTTTTATGGAATTAATTCTTATCTATACTAAAACAAAATAAAATCTAAAAAGAAATAATGGAGGGGGTGCAAGAAGTGTTTTTATTAGTTAGAATTGAATATGGGCTTAAGATGCAGGGTGTATTTAGCAAACCAACAAGGCCCAATTTACGCTTGGAAATGAGGGTATACGGTGGGCTTTCGGTCAACAAAATTAACTAAAATCTAGGCCGCTTGATCAAAAGTCCTCCTAAGGTATTCTAATCATGCGTTCCAAAAATGCGGGCACATGATTACTTACGGTGGAATGCACACGCGTGAGCAACCGAACTGAGAGCCTACCGGATGGTGACAAGTGTCACCGCCGGTATGGCTGGGAGATCCAAATCTTATCTCATTGCTGGAATTGAAACAGTGGGTTTACAAGGATTAATGCAATTAACTGCGATTAATGTGATTTACTATTGTTGTTTATTTCATAATACCCTTTTCAAATTCTCAAGATTCTCTTAATCTTTCCATTAATTTAACTTTAATAATTTTCCTTTATGATTAACAAATAAAAATACATATAGAGACCAAAGGGGCTGAGAAAGAGAACGTAAACCCTAATCATATTCTTTCTCCCTTCCGCCGCCGCAGCCTTCCCCAACATCTTCTTCCTCTTCGAATTTGTAACGCCCAAATAATTATTTATTATTTTAATATTTAAGTATTTATTGTGGTTAGTCGGAATATTTAATGTTGTAGCTAATTTAATCGATAAGTCGGAAATTTAGTCGAAAGTCGTAGAAAATATTATAAGAAATAATAATATAGTTATTGTGTTATTTGAGTAAGTGGGCTTATTTTTGGGTGCTAATTAGTAAAATGGGAGGTGTTATGTTAGGCCCATTAGAAATTATGATATTTAGTTAATTTAATAAAGAGAAAATAAAATAAGTGATAGAAACAAAAGAAAAGAAACAGTAGTGGAGAGAAGTTAGCAGAAGAGGAATTTGAGAACTGTTGTACGAACGTGAGGGAAGGAGAAGAAAATTTCCGAAATCCGACTGTAGAGCAACCTTCAATCCAACCTAAGGTAAGGGTGGGTTCGATTATTATAACCGGGTATGAATTCCAATCCGGTGATTTGGGGTAGTTAGGTCATAATAATTAAATTGTTGTTCTTGATGCTGTGTAGGAATTTTATATTTTATGATTGAAAATATTGATTGTGAAAATCGGTTATTTGATTGCTGGTTTTAGTTGATTTATTAAGTTTATTGGTTGTGTTGCTGATTTTTGCTGTTACTGAGTTGTATTTAAATGTTGGAAAATTGTTGATTTGGGGGACGACGAACAGTAACCTGTAGTATAAAACTGAGAGAGGTGGCGTATGTCACATTTTTGTTGGGCACATGGCGCAGGCCATGTAAACCCCTCACCTGCTCATGGCGCAGGTCACTGATTAATTAAATTAAATGGACTAATTGAAGGAAAAACCACTAATTAAATTAAATGAGAGGCCATGGATTAATTGGAGAAAAGACCATTAATTAATTAAACATAAGGTCATTAATTAAATGGAATAAAGGCTGACCATGTATATATGGCGCAGGCCATATTAGAGAGGCCATTGTGGCCATCTCATAAAAGTGGCGCAGGCCACAAGTCTTACCAAGGGCCTATGGCACAGGCCATAGTGGTAGGGGGGGGGGGGGGGGGGGGAGGGGGGACCACTTGCATGGCGCAGGCCATGCTGTGGTGGGGTGCCATTATTTTATTAATTTCCATTTCCTTTTTGTGTTTTTAAAGAAGTATGAAGTTAATGAATTCACTAATTGATATTTGAAAATTCATTAATTAATATTTCTGTATATGATTTATAATGTTTTAAGATAAACTAAAAAAAAAGTGTGGGATTAGTCGGTTTAGCCGAATTAGGCGGAAAACTTAGTTGTCCGGAATTTAACGAAATTCGTCGGGTTAAGTCGGGTGATATAATAGTTGATTTTAATGAGTTGTTCTGCTGGAAATTATGTTGCTAAATGTTGTTTCACGTACAACTGAGTTGAAGTGTTGTTCCGATTCACGGAATAGTTCGGAAGTTGCTATATCGGAGGCTTTTATGCCAAAGTTGATTTATAAGTTGTTTATGCCGTAAAAGTTGTTGTGTTGTTCGTGTTGCTGTGTTGTTTTACGTTGTGAAGTTCTATAGGTCATGTAAGTTCATATGCATTTTTGTCGGAGCCGTTGCTCACACCACGTTGGCCTGGATTGGCAAAGAAAGTTGAAAGTTGAAGGCTTATGCCTTGATGCCTCGTTAAATTGGCAAATTTTAAGTTGGGAGTTTTACTCCAAATGGTACCACATGCATAACTAGTCGAGTCTCATTGAAGTTGCATATTTGTTGGTTTATTGTGTTGATATTTGATTAATTTGTGAAGTGGTGTTTGTTACTATCCTTATTCGCTGTATTGTTGTTCATATACTAATTATAATAATTGTAACTCACCCTTTTTGTTGAATGTTGTCCTTATGTGACAACGTGCAGGTAATCCTGAGAAGTAGCCGGTTACCGTTGGTAGAGTCAGTGGTCAGTCGCTCTGATACGTAGCACTCGGGGGGATTGTCGCATGTCTGCTTGTTGATCTTTAATTGTTGCTGAATTTTAATTGTTGGAGGATTTATAGTTGCTTACTTCTTTTTTTTAAATTGTTATTATGTTACTTAAAGATGCTATGAATTATTTTATGAATCCGCTGCGTAAGATTTTATGAAGTTGAATTATTGGAGTGAATGACATTATTTTGTCAAATTAAGAAAAAGTGTTACGTATTGTTATGATTCCTTAAAGTGGAAATTATTTAAAGTTGAACATGTAATATCCCATTGGTAGAAAATTTTACGACTCTGATTTTGTTGTTATAACTCTTGGGTAGAAAATGGGGTGTTACAATAGTGGTATCAGAGCAGGTCGGTCTGTCCGGCCAGTTCTCGTGTCGTTACTCTCTAACAATTGTGTATTGTTACTAATCTGACTTTTAGTTGTGTTGTAGTGATAAGTTGAAATGGCTGGGAGAAATGACGTTGCGATGGCTGCCGCAATGCAAGCAATGGCACAAGCTGTGCAGAACTTGCCAAATGTTGGTGGAGACGCTGGATCACGTAGCTTGGCGACTTTCCAAAGAGAGAATTCGCCAGTGTTTAAAGGGAAGCATGATCCAGATGCAGCTTTGGGATGGTTGAAAGAGATAGAGAGAATCTTTCGTGTTATGGATTGCACTCCAGCTCAGAAGGTTCGGTATGGTACTCACATGCTAGCAGTCGAAGCTGATGACTGGTGGCTAGAGACTCATGAGAGGTTGACTGCGGCAGGTGAAGTCATTACTTGGGATGTATTCCGTAGGGAATTCATGAGAAAGTATTATCCGGAAGATGTCCGTGGTAAGAAAGAAATTGAGTTCCTTGAGCTGAAGCAAGGAAACATGTTTGTCACTGATTATGCTGCAAAATTTGTAGAGTTGTCCAAATTTTATCCTCATTACACTGGTGCTGGTGCTGAATTTTCAAAGTGCATCAAGTTTGAAAACGGGTTGCGTTCTGAAATTAAGAAGGCTGTTGGGTATCAAAAGATACGCATTTTTACTGAATTGGTTGATAGCTGCAGGATATTTGAAGAGGACAATAATGCTCATTACAAGATTGTCAGTGACCGCAGAGGCAAGCAACATCAAAATCGTGGCAAGCCGTATGATGCTCCAGTGGGAAAAGGGAAACAAAGAGTTGCTCCGGCTCAGAGAGCTAGTGGGGGAGGTGCTCCTGCTGGTATAGTTTGCTTCAAATGTGGTCAGGCTGGTCATAAGAGTAATGTATGCACTGCTGAAGTAAAGAGGTGTTTTCGCTGTGGTAAGACTGGGCATGCGATAGCTGATTGCAAGCACAAGGAAATGATTTGTTTTAATTGTGGTGAAGAAGGGCATATTGGAAGTCAGTGTCAGAAGCCAAAGAAATCTCAAACTGGAAAGGTGTTCGCATTGACCGAAACTCAAACCTCCAGTGAGGACAGACTTATCCGAGGTACATGTTTCATAAATGGTACTCCTTTAATTACTATTATTGATACCGGTGCTACACATTGTTTTATTTCTGCTAACTGTGCACGAAGACTGGGTTTAAAATTGTCCGCTTTGGATGGTGATTTGATTGTTGAGACCCCAGCTAAGGGATCAGTAATTACTTCTTTGGTATGTTTAAAGTGTCCTTTATCGATCTTCGATAAAGATTTCTATGTTGATTTAGTATGTTTGTCGTTGGCTGGGATGGATGTAATTCTTGGTATGAACTGGTTAGAGTATAATTATGTTCATATAAATTGTTATCACAAGTCGGTGAAGTTTTCCACTCCAGAAGAGGAAGGAGTTGGCTTATTATCTTTCAGAGAATTACGAAAATTGATGAAAGAGGAAGCTCAGATGTTTTCCTTGATGGCGACTTTGTCGGTTGAGAGTAAAGCTAAGATTGATGAACTATTAGTAGTGAAAGAATTCCCTGAAGTTTTTCCTGAGGAGATTCCTAGTGTGCCGCCAGAGAGGGAAGTTGAATTTACGATTGATCTGGTACCTGGTACTAGGCCTGTTTCGATGGCACCGTATAGAATGTCGGCATCTGAATTGTATGAATTAAAGAAGCAATTGTAAGACTTACTTGAGAAAAAGTTTATAAGGCCAAGTGTATCACCGTGGGGAGCTCCAGTGTTGCTAGTAAAGAAGAAAGATGGTAGTATGAGGCTTTGTATTGATTATAGACAATTGAATAAAGTAACAATCAAGAATAAGTATCCACTACCGAGGATAGATGATTTGATGGATCAATTAGTGGGTGCTTGTGTGTTCAGTAAAATTGATTTGAGATCGGGCTATCATCAGATCAAAGTGAAAGATGAGGACATCCAGAAGACAGCGTTCAGAACTCGGTATGGACATTATGAGTATTCTGTGATGCCTTTCGGTGTGACTAATGCGCCGGGAGTATTTATGGAATACATGAATCGTATTTTTCATACTTATCTGGACCAATTTGTAGTAGTATTTATTGATGATATCTTGATTTACTCTAAGTCAGAAGAAGAGCATAAAGAACATTTGAGATTAGTGTTGGATGTTTTGAAAGATAAGAAATTGTATGCGAAGCTGTCCAAGTGTGAGTTTTGGTTAAGAGAAGTCAGTTTTCTCGGCCATGTAATTTCAGGAAAAGGTATTGCTGTAGATCCTTCAAAGGTAGAAGTTGTATTGCAATGGGAGACTCCTAAGTCGGCTACCGAGATTAGAAGCTTTTTGGGATTAGCTGGATATTATAGAAGGTTTATTGAAGGATTTTCGAAGTTAGCACTTCCGTTAACTAAATTAACTTGTAAAGGTAAAGCTTTCGTATGGGATGTTCAGTGCGAAGAGAGTTTTAATGAGTTAAAAAGGAGATTGACGTCGGCGCCGATTTTGACTTTGCCAAACCCGGAGGAACCGTTTGTAATTTACTGTGATGCTTCATTGATGGGTTTAGGAGGTGTGCTTATGCAAAATAATAAAGTAATTGCTTATGCGTTGCGACAGTTAAGAATTCATGAAAAGAACTATCCTACGCATGATCTTGAACTTGCTGCTGTGGTATTTGTGCTAAAAATCTAGAGGCATTACCTTTATGGTTCTAGATTCGAAGTTTTCAGCGATCATAAAAGTTTAAAGTATCTATTTGATCAGAAAGAGCTGAACATGAGACAACTTAGGTGGTTAGAATTGCTTAAAGATTATGATTTTGGTTTGAATTATCATCCAGGTAAAGCAAATGTTGTGGCCGATGCTTTAAGTAGGAAGACCTTGAATGTGTCAGCAATGATGATTAAGGAGTTGGAATTAATTGAGCAATTTCGTGATATGAGTTTGGTTTGCGAAGTAACCCCGCAGAGTGTAATGCTAGGAATGCTAAAGATTAATAATGATTTTATGGATAGTATCCGAGAGGCACATAAATTGGATGTGAAATTAGTAGATATCCTTAATCGTTGTGGTCAATGAGAAAAGAGTGACTTTAAGATTGACGCGAGAGATGTGTTGAAATTAGGTGAAAGAATTTGTATTCCTGATGACGCGGTTATGAAAAGAAGCATTCTAGAAGAGGGTCATAGAAGCAGTTTGAGTATTCATCCAGGAGCTACTAAAATGTATCAAGATTTAAAGAAAATATTTTGGTGGCCCGGAATGAAAGAAGATGTGGCTCGTTTCGTGTATGCGTGCCTAACTTGTCAGAAGTCGAAGATTGAGCATCAGAAGCCTGCTGGGTTGATGCAACCGTTGGAAGTTCCAGAATGGAAATGGGATAGCATTTCTATGGACTTTGTAACGGGGCTGCCTGTTACTTTAAGAGGACATGATTCGATTTGGGTGATCGTTGATAGGCTCACGAAGTCGGCTCACTTCATACCTATTAACATCACTTAACCAATTGCGAAGTTGGCAGAGATTTACATCCGAGTAATTGTAAAGTTGCATGGTGTTCCTCTGTGTATTGTGTCAGATAGAGATCCGAGGTTTACGTCGGAATTTTGGAAAAGTCTGCAAGATTCGTTAGGCTCTAAGTTAAGATTGAGTTCGGCATATCATCCTCAAACTGATGGCCAAACTGAGAGAACTATTCAGTCATTGGAGGATTTACTGAGAGCTTGTGTTCTTGAGCAAGGAGGTTCGTGGGACACTTATCTTCCATTGATCGAGTTCACATACAATAATAGTTACCATTCTAGTATCGGAATGGCGCCTTTTGAAGCATTGTATGGTCGTAGGTGTAGAACTCTGTTGTGTTGGCATGAATCTGGTGAGGATGTGGTACTCGGACCAGAGTTAGTTCGAGAAACTACCGAGAAAGTGAAGTTTATCCGAGAGAAGATGAAAGTTTCTCAGAGTAGGCAGAAGAGTTATCATGACAAACGGGAGAAGGATTTAGAATTTCAAGCTGGTGACCATGTGTTTTTGAGAGTCACGCCTGTGACCGGTGTTGGGAGGGCTTTGAAGTCTAAAAAGCTCACTCCTTGCTTCATTGGTCCGTATCAAATCTTAGAACGAGTTGGAAAAGTTGCTTATCGAATGGTATTACCACCAAATCTTTCGAATTTGCATGATGTATTCCATGTGTCGCAGCTTCGGAAGTATGTCTTAGATCCGTCCCATGTGGTTAGTATGGATGATGTGCAAGTGCGGGATAATCTAACAGTGGAGACAAAGCCTGTACGAGTTGAAGATCGTGAAACAAAGACTCTTCGAGGAAAAGAGATTGTGTTGGTTAAAGTCGTTTGGTTGGGAGCTGCGGGCGAAAGCATGACATGGGAATTGGAGAGCAAGATGCGAGACTCCTATCATGAGTTGTTTGAAGCAGGTAAATTTTCGAGGACGAAAATATTCTAGTGGGGGAGAGTTGTAACGCCCAAATAATTATTTATTATTTTAATATTTAAGTATTTATTGTGGTTAGTCGGAATATTTAATGTTGTAGCTAATTTAATCGATAAGTCGGAAATTTAGTCGAAAGTCGTAGAAAATATTATAAGAAATAATAATATAGTTGTTGTGTTATTTGAATAAGTGGGCTTATTTTTGGGTGCTAATTAGTAAAATGGGAGGTGTTATGTTAGGCCCATTAGAAATTATGATATTTAGTTAATTTAATAAAGAGAAAATAAAATAAGTGATAGAAACAAAAGAAAAGAAACAGTAGTGGAGAGAAGTTAGCAGAAGAGGAATTTGAGAACTATTGTACGAACGTGAGGGAAGGAGAAGAAAATTTCCGGAATCCGACTGTAGAGCAACCTTCAATCCAACCTAAGGTAAGGGTGGGTTCAATTATTATAACCGGGTATGAATTCCAATCCGGTGATTTGGGGTAGTTAGGTCATAATAATTAAATTGTTGTTCTTGATGCTGTGTAGGAATTTTATATGTTATGATTGAAAATATTGATTGTGAAAATCGGTTATTTGATTGCTGGTTTTAGTTGATTTATTAAGTTTATTGGTTGTGTTGCTGATTTTTGCTGTTACTGAGTTGTATTTAAATGTTGGAAAATTGTTGATTTGGGGGACGACGAACAGTAACCTGTAGTATAAAACTGAGAGAGGTGGCGTATGTCACATTTTTGTTGGGCACATGGCGCAGGCCATGTAAACCCCTCACCTGCTCATGGCGCAGGTCACTGATTAATTAAATTAAATGGACTAATTGAAGGAAAAACCACTAATTAAATTAAATGAGAGGCCATGGATTAATTGGAGAAAAGACCATTAATTAATTAAACATAAGGTCATTAATTAAATGGAATAAAGGCTGACCATGTATATATGGCGCAGGCCATATTAGAGAGGCCATTGTGGCCATCTCATAAAAGTGGCGCAGGCCACAAGTCTTACCAAGGGCCTATGGCACAGGCCATAGTGGTAGTGGGGGGGGGGGGAGTGGGGACCACTTGCATGGCGCAGGCCATGCTGTGGTTGGGTGCCATTATTTTATTAATTTCCATTTCCTTTTTGTGTTTTTAAAGAAGTATGAAGTTAATGAATTCACTAATTGATATTTGAAAATTCATTAATTAATATTTCTGTATATGATTTATAATGTTTTAAGATAAACTAAAAAAAAAAGTGTGGGATTAGTCGGTTTAGCCGAATTAGGCGGAAAACTTAGTTGTCCGGAATTTAACGAAATTCGTCGGGTTAAGTCGGGTGATATAATAGTTGATTTTAATGAGTTGTTCTGCTGGAAATTATGTTGCTAAATGTTGTTTCACGTACAGCTGAGTTGAAGTGTTGTTCCGATTCACGGAATAGTTCGGAAGTTGCTATATCGGAGGCTTTTATGCCAAAGTTGATTTATAAGTTGTTTATGTCGTAAAAGTTGTTGTGTTGTTCGTGTTGTTGTGTTGTTTTACGTTGTGAAGCTCTATAGGTCATGTAAGTTCATATGCATTTTTGTCGGAGCCGTTGCTCACACCACGTTGGCCTGGATTGGCAAAGAAAGTTGAAAGTTGAAGGCTTATGCCTTGATGCCTCGTTAAATTGGCAAATTTTAAGTTGGGAGTTTTACTCGGAATGGTACCACATGCAATACTAGTCGAGTCTCATTGAAGTTGCATATTTGTTGGTTTATTGTGTTGATATTTGATTAATTTGTGAAGTGGTGTTTGTTACTATCCTTATTCGTTGTATTGTTGTTCATATACTAATTATAATAATTGTAAAATACCCTTTCTGTTGAATGTTGTCCTTATGTGACAACGTGCAGGTAATCCTGAGAAGTAGCCGGTTACCGTTGGTAGAGTCAGTGGTCAGTCGCTCTGATACGTAGCACTCGGGGGGATTGTCGCATGTCTGCTTGTTGATCTTTAATTGTTGCTGAATTTTAATTGTTGGAGGATTTATAGTTGCTTACTTCTTTTTTTTAAAATTGTTATTATGTTACTTAAAGATGCTATGAATTATTTTATGAATCCGCTGCGTAAGATTTTATGAAGTTGAATTATTGGAGTGAATGACATTATTTTGTCGAATTAAGAAAAAGTGTTACGTATTGTTATGATTCCTTAAAGTGGAAATTATTTAAAGTTGAACATGTAATATCCCATTGGTAGAAAATTTTACGACTCTGATTTTGTTGTTATAACTCTTGGGTAGAAAATGGGGTGTTACAGAATTCACCACCACCATCACCTTCTGCCGCCACCATTCTCAACCACTAAACCTAACCTAACCACCATAACCACCTCTCATCGCCACCTTCTCCGTCCCCTTCTTCTTCTTCTTCTCCACTCTTCCCTTTCTTCATCACCGTTCTCTTCCTCCAATCGAAACACCACCGTCCCAAGCAAACGCCCAAAGAAAACCATCACCGCAACAAAACGACACTCCTTTCACCATCACTTTCAACCAAAACCAAAACTTAACCTAACTTATTTTCTATCTCACAATCGGAATGAAATCCTCAGACTCTCACACATGAATCGCAATCTAAAAAAAACGCAAGAACAAGGTAAACACATCACACCTTATGAACGAATGAAGACGTTGGTTGGTGAACGAGGGTGATGACGCTCCGATATCACGAGCTTGATGATGATGAGGATACGTTAAAGATGCTTCTTTTATTTCGCGAGATTCAGGTATGCGTTTGATTTCAACTCTTCTTCCTTGAGTTCTTCTAGCCCTATCTGAGTATTGTTATTACTGCTTCTTGTTGAAGCAGAATCTTGTGTATGTTCGCGTTGTTGAAATCTCGAATTTTTTTGTAGGTGTAGATGATGATGGAACTCACCGAGGTAGAATCCTCACATTCGGTTTCGATGAGGATGGTGAATTGATGAAGACATGGAGTAGATCATTCAAGAATACCAGTTCGGGAGCTTCAAAAATGGAGACAAGTGAGAGTCAGAATTGGAGATAGTGGAGATGGGCTTGCCAAAATCGAATTTGGTAGATGAAGGTTAGGTAATCGAAAATGGTGAAGAAGGAGTGAAGTTGTGGTTATGTTCGGGATGAGGATGGAGAAGCAGGATAATTTGGAGGATGTAGTGTCATTGAAGAATGGTGAAGGATTCCGAAAATGACATTGCGGAGAGAGTTTGAGGAATTCGGAAACAATGGTGAAGAAGAATGGTGAGAAGAAGAAGAATTGAGATTACAGTGTGGAAGCGAAAATGGAATCTGAATCCACCTGAAGAAGAGGATCATTGGCTTTATATCGATCAATGGTGAGGTTTTTTCTTTGAGATTTTGATTGGATTTTGGCTAGAAATTCTGTTAGGAATTCTATTTTTCTGTTGGAAGTTGGTCAGAGGATAAAAAAATGGTTAGAATCCTGAGTTTGTTATTCTGTTATGAATTTGTTGTGAGGTTAATTGGTTGTTCCACTGAAATCAGTTTTGTAATCCTTCCCTTCTTTTATATCATTTCTTTTTTCATGATTTTTTGGTTGTGAAATTCTTCTGGTGTAAGCTTTTTCTTGTGTGATTTGCTCAATTCCTGTTGTAAATAATATGAGCTTTCTTTTGATTTTTATAACATAATTGCAGATTGATAAGAGGCCCAAGAGGTTGATTGAAGGATCAAAGAGTTTATGTTTCTTTGAGTTTTTGTTCTGCATCTAACTGCACATTTCCCTCCTCAAAAAATGGGCACCAACTTGCATTTTTTCTTTTAATTCCACTGTTTACATTGTTTGTTGCTCATCTTTGAAATCAATATCCCAAACTAAACAACAATTCCCCTTTGCAGAAATTCTGTGGGTTGTGCCTAGAAGCAGAGATTACTACGGAAAGCTCAAAATTGGTCCTTATGAATCCTTTCCATTTACACAGTAGACAGAACAGAAAACTTCTTCCACATATTTAAGCATCGCAGCATCCAAACTGAATCAAAATTCTTTGAGGTATGCAAATGCAAGTTCTTCATCCAGTGCGGATCTCACCTCTTCACAAACTTGTTTAAAATAATCAAATGTTGCAACTTGAGCAATCCTAGGATCAAGAAACGCATTTTCCTCAAGCTCACCAAAGGAGGTAACCAGTACGTCTCCGCTTCGGTCATGCATTTGAAGGACAATGAAATGCGATTTGTTGTAAAGAGGAAACGCTTCGGAAGCAACTTTGTTGAACAAACCATCGTCGTCGAGAGTGGATTTCACAATCTTTGGCCACGTATTGAATTTCTCCAGGAGGAGAATTAAGAAGAAACCATTTCACGATTTCAACTTTTTGCTTCCTGTTGAGTTCATATTCTTCTTCTTCTTATGCCGTTAACACACTCTAGAGGACATGGTTATTTTTTATTTTATGTTGAATCTTGTAATTTTTATTTTATTTTCAAATGAACGTTGAATCTTGTAAGATGAAAATGGGTAATGAAAAAAAGAAATTGGATCAAAGTGGTTGAATATGGATTTAGATGTGGATGTTAGTTTTGGGCATTACTTTAAACATGCATTTGGAATCGAATTAAAACGGATATAAGTTTAGCAAAAGAATATTGATTATTGGTTTCTTTTGAATGAAATTTAACTTGAATGGCATCTTTCAAATAAACCAAAATCGTGCACTTTTCACCTTTAATTTGGACCAATTCTTGAACCCGAAAACATGGATGTCATGATGAATCCAATTAACACTTCCTCAAATCGTGCCTCTTTGACGTGAATACCTTTATAGAAATGAATCCGCATAAACTTTCAAACAATAAGCAATTGATTAGTCGATGATACCTTGATCATTAAGACCCTTTTAACACATCTTTTATACCATACCTGATTGAGTCACAAAATTCAAAAAATCAACCCCAATCGTAGTTTGATAACCAAGAAACCTTTAGCCTGATGATCGTTCAAAACAATTTGGCCACTTAATGAATATCAATACAATAATAGGATCTTGATTCAATCCTCTAAGCCTCTTGAAAGAATTGACTTGTAAGCAAGAATTTAGGAGAAACTCCTAGACGATGATCTTGCAATAAGGAACGTCGCTCAATTTAGCCTTGAGGTAACACCTAGCACAATAATCCTTAATTACAAATTCAAGCATATCCTCGGAGAAACCATATTTTTCCTAATCTTGAGAAATATTGAGGACAATAAACTTGACACTTGATGAACCTTGATAAGAAGAAGCTCATGATGATGTAAGCTTGACCTTGGTTTCAATCCTAAGTGTAATATCGAGATAAATCTTCTCTGGCCACCAAAATTCAAGTCGTAAGCACGTGCTTCAATCCCACGTCTTAAGGGTTAATGAAATGCATGATTATGATGTTATGACCTAACATGAGATGCATATGAATGTGAACCACAAGCCAATTAGTGGTAATAAATATGAGGGCAAATTTTGAGGTATTACATTATACTATTATTATTATTATTTTAGATTCTTGCCCTTTAATTGCTTTTGCTACTAACATTTAAATTCTTGCACTTTTATTGCTTTTATTTTGTTATGCTTTATTATGCTTTATTCATCCATATCATGTTTATTATTTGCTCTTATTTTTTTGTTGATTTTCCATTTGTCCATTTGGACACAAAAACATTAATAAAGGATTAAACTTCTAAAAAACTTGTGACTTTAATTTGTAGACTATTGGTTACTATCCTTGGCTTTGGAATGAAGATTCAGACTTAGATTCTTGGGACACATTTCCTTTGCCTTGGCCTTCATGAAGTTGGAATTTTCCTTTATTTGGTCATTTGCTAGCTTATAAGGATGGAACTCTTATGCTCATAATTTGAAACGTCATCAAGTTTGGTTAGATCTTTCTTCCATTTATCTCCTTATTTTCTTTTTTTTAGGATAGTCCCTTCATCTCCTCCCCTTCTTTAATTTTCAAAATCTTCTCCCTTTTTCAAAGGATTCTTTTTTTTTAAAATCATCACCTCTTTAATAAACAAAACTTTGACTTTTGTCAAGTGGATTTTAATCTTTTTCTTTTCTTTTAAAATCAATGAAACTAATTATGTTGACCTTAATTCAAAAAATAAAAAGAATCAAACTCATTCAAGTTGTTTTGTGCCTTTGTGCACTTTTATGTATTTTCTTTAAAAGAGTGTCGATTATGAGATATTATTCTTTAGTAGGGTGCAAGTCTCTCAATCTCCATGGTTGTAGTTTGATGTAATTGAGTTTCTTGTCATTCGTGGGGGTTTAGTGGCAACTCGTTGATTTTATCCAAGTTAGCGCCCTCCCCATAATAATGTATGAGTCCATGCCTTCATTCTCATTGTGGTTTGTTTGGCCATCCACTTGAAGATGACAAATTCTCTTCACTTAATAAATTAATTACAACCCACCCTTTTCACTATTTGTACCACGAACTACGGGGTTTTGATCTCGCATTGCACTTTGTGGGTACGTAGGCATGAGGTGGTATACCTCTCCAAACACCAAAATATTAAAAAAAATAATTATTTTCTCATCCCTCCACTCTCATTTAACAAACCTTTTTCAAACCAAAAACAATAAATTTTTCAAAGGGCTCCTGTGGAGTACCACAGACATTTTGGGTGCGTAAAACCTTCACATTGTGTAACCTATCCCCTTACCTGTTTCTCTGTTGTGTTTCTTTAGCTTTTTTGCTTTTAGATTCATTAGGATTTATTCGCTCTTTTTTCCTTTTCCTCTTGGAAGAAAATAAAAGCGCGGTGGCGACTCTGTTTACTTTGAGTTAAGTTAGCTAATAGCTTACACTCATGATTTTACCGCTACAGAAAAATGGCGACTCTGCTGCGGAAACTATTTCTAAGTGGATTCAGACTACTTTGATTTATTTACTGCTTTGGTTTGATTTGTTTGTTATTTGTTTGTTCTATTTCAGTTTTGGTGATCCTCTGTGAGTGAGATAGATTCTAACTCGAATCTGAGTTGAACTTATGATATGACGACGATATTCGAAGCGATAAGCGATGGAGTAGTCCAAAGCTATATCAATTTGATAATCTCCACCCGGTTAGACTCTCTTGGATTATCAATGTCATGATGAGTAATCATACGTGGCATTATTTTCCGACCTTTTATTGATCATACTGAGGACCGTAGAACCTATAACCCATCCAAGCCAATTTAGGAACGTAGTGCGGAAACTATCTGGGTGTAAACCTAAGGTGGTTGTCACGTGATACTACACTCGGACGAGGTCTATTCTAAGAATGTTATCATTTGGGGAGTAATCCAACATACCAATAATATTCTAAAGATGGTTGTTAACTCCGGGCACCTCTGTTAGCACCTTTTTGGTTTTCTGCAGGTACAATGAAGACAAAACCTTAGTACTTACCTGTGTGGGAGGTGTTATGTTACCTTGACTTCATGCTCGTGACTCGGAACTTAAAATCGTGTTATTTGTGTGATCTTATTTGTGGTTGATGCATCCAAGCATTCATGTATAATAAACATCATTGCAACCGTTTTTAAGGAAAACAACTCGGATTGTTGCAAATATGGACAAGGAAACTGTTCCTTTTTGTGAAAACTTTAAATAAAAGTTGTGATTCACGTGCTCTTGATGTTTCACATGTTTTCAATTATTGAGTGAATTCCTTGAAAACGGAAAGTAAAAAAATAGAGCATTGCATTCATCATTTGCATGTGCATTTCCTTGAACAAAAACTCATTTCTCATTCCGTCTTTGTACCAGTTGATTGATTTCTCGGCATTTGTACCGGATTCTAAGTGATTACTGAGGGATAATGGAGAAGACAAAGAATGTTGATCTCATGTCAAGCTTTAAGGTGATGACCAATCCAATGTATGAATCTCCTCCGGACAGTATGGTTCCACGGTTGGATGATCCTATTTAGTCTCAATTTTTGAGAGGTAGCCTGGTTGCTCAAGTTGATGAAGGGGATTCCCGATTTCAGATGAATATGCCAAATCCTCAAAGTGTCCATCATGTGACAAATTTTATTGATTCTAGATTTGTGGAACTCGAGAAATGATGTTGTGATTTCGAGGAACAATTGAAGATGATTACAGGACTCAACACATCGGGCTTTAATACATAGGACGTATGTTTGGTACCAGATGTGGTTATTCCTCCGAAGTTCAGGATGCCTGGTTTTGAAATATACAAGGGTGTCAGTTGTCCAAAATACCATTTGACGATGTTCTGTCGGAAGATGGGCACTCAGGTCAAAGACAATAAGTTGATTATTCACAGCTTTCAAGAAAGTTTATATGGAGGATCCCTGATGTGGTATATGAAACTCAAAAGGAATCATATTCAGTCTTGGGAAGACCTATCTGCTACTTTTGTGAAATAGTACAAGTACAATGTTGATATGGAGCGAGATCGTGATCAACTCCATGCCATGTTCCAGAAAAACAAAGAAAGATTTAAGAGGTATGCACATAGATGGTGCGAGTTTTCCGCTCAAGTCATTCCTCCGATGGAAGAAAAGGAAATGACCAAGATCTTTTTGGAAACTCTCAGTCCTTTCTATTATGAGAAGATGGTTGCTAGTGCACCCACTGCTTTGCTGAAATGGTGAACATGGGAATGAGACTAGAAGAGGGTGTCCGTGAAGGACGGTTAATCAAAGAAGGGAGTTCTGCTATATTTCATAAAAAGAAAGATGGCGAAGCCAACGCTATGTTTCAAGAGAGGTATAGGAGAAACAATCAACGTCATCAGTAAGTGGCATCTGTAACCCCTATTGCTAAGCAATACAATGTTCAAGATAAAGCACAGTTTGATCCAATCCCAATGACTTACAGTCAACTGTGGTCTTATTTTGCCCGAAACTCGGTAATGACACCTAGAAAGACCAGAGCAATGAGATCTCGTCCTCCTTGGTACAACCCAAATACCAGTTGATAGTTTCATGGTAGGGTGATAGGGCATCCAATTGAAGAATGCAAGGTTTTCCAAGAACAGGTTCAAGAGATGATTGACAATGAAATGCTAACCTTTGAGGAAGGAATACCATTTGTGAATGGAGTTCCTTTATCCTGAAGAATAAAGAAGGTTGGGAGTGTTCCTATAGTCAAGAGCTCAGACTGGGAAAGTCTCCTTAGATCTTTAGTTTATTTACTGCAGTCTTATTTTGTAATATTTCATGATTGTTAATGTTTTGTTTGCATGTAAGAACTTGTTTGTTTTGAATATTAATCATAATGCAATGAGTATGTTTATCTTGAAGTGATCCATTTGCTTTCGCTCATTTATTTTGTTTTCTGCATTGCAATACCAACTTCTTGTCTTAACTCTTGGAGGGAGGATGATGAAGTGAAAACGTAAAATTTCTGGTTGTATGCTTTTGAATAAGACCCTGCTGATGATGTAAGGCATTGTTTCAAAATCCCAAACACCAGATATATAAGGAAGATAATCCATTGTTAACCCCTTTGAGCCTGAAGTAGAAGTTTCTTTTCTAAATGAAAAAACCCTCATATTTAACCTTGGGGCTGGGTAGTCTTCAGTTAATTTGACCAAAGTGTCCAAATTTTAAAAGGAATGTGCGTCTAAAAGAAAACCACAATGGTTATCCCTCATCCATGAAGGAAGGAGACAGTCACAACCTTGTTTAACAGAGTCAGATAAGCCAATGTCACATGATTTGTTCAAAAAAAAAGATAGAAAGAAAAAGAAAAGAAAAGCCCGCTAAGTCAAAAAAAATTGAATGACTTAGGCAGAAATTGGGGCATCCCGCTGGACATCAAAATTAAAAAAAAATTGTCCAGGAAAAAGTTAGGGAAAATAAAAGAATGAGAATCGCGAAAAGCGAAAAGAAAGGATTGAAAAAGAAAAAAATCCTCATCAAGAGAAAAAATCTGTGTGACTACCAAGTCAAAAGCTGACAGGGTGACTGTTATTTCTTGAAAATCCTCATTGGATCTTAAATTGTCAACCTCATGGGTTCTTAAACCGTTAGTTTAATCCTTTTGTGAGACAAACCTTTGTGTTGAATTAGCTGAATATATGACTGAAGGACATCATGGAGATTGGGTGGGCACCAACAAATTTTTGAGCCTAAAAATCTTTTTTTCTTAAAACCGTGAACCTGACCAAGTTATAACCCTCAAAAGACCCAATTGAAGTAGGGTTTGTAATGAAAGCGTACTTCAACGAGATAGCGTTCCTGACTCCCATGAGTTGTGCTTAAAGATCTTTGTTGGTATTGCACATATATTCAAAAATAAATGTCGTATCCAAACTAGTGATTTGTTCATAAGGTTTTGCGACATATTTTCAATAAAAACTTCAAGATAAACATATGTGTTGCATTAGAATTATCATTCTCAGAATTAACATTTTTTGCTTACATTGGCTTGACATCATGAAAGCTTACATATGAGCATCAGTGATGAGTCTAATCTTTTGAGGTCTGAAACTCTGAAGAGTGATTGGCAAGTTATCTCAAGAATGAATATATCCAGGGGCATGTTTCCTGAAGACTTTGTTGAGTATGAGCAAGTCTGTTTTCCCAGTTGATGATTTCACCTAGGGTAAAGGTTGAAGATTTTGTTGCTCACAGAAGTTTCCAAATTCAGTTAATTTGGGGCTGTTACGTCGAGATTCGATGAATCCCTCTAAGAGTTGAGGACACTGAGGCAAATTATCTCAAGTTTTTATGGTACAAAGTTTCCTCTTGGTGTAAAATCCTTTATAGACCATGCAGTCTGGGGAAAAAGTGATGAATTATGAACTCAATGTTATCATAAGTAGATTTTTTGTTCTAAGGAAGTAATATGTTTTCTCCCCCATATTAGTTATTAATCAGATGTTGGTTCCTACAATGTTATTGATTTTTCTAGACTTTAAAATCTAGATTGAGAGTGCATTTATTTTGCACATATACTTTGTCTCCCTAGGAAGAATCTATTGAAGGTTCCCCATTGAAGACAAACTTTATACCTCGACAGTAGGTGTGTTCTCAGTTTACCTCGACAGAAGGTATTTTCTCTCCAAGAATCTCAGCAGTAGATATTTTGGATGATTTCAAAGAAATATTACACTAAAGCTCGGTAAAAGGTAGTTCTATTTTCTTTGATTAATCTCGGCAGAAGGTGTTTCCTCTTGTTTCATGGTAAGTCTCGGCAGAAGATTTCAAGTTAACTTGATCAGAAGTTATTTTCTTTCCAAAAATCTCGGCAATAGATTTCCTCGGATGATTTCAAAAGAAGAATCTTTGATCTCGATAGAGGATGTTTTATTTGTAGATTCTCTCGTTAATCTCGGCAGTAGATCTCCAGCAGACTTCATCATAAGATGTTTTCTTTTCGGAATCTCGGCAGTAGATTCCATGGCTAGTCTCGGCAGTATACTTTTCTGGTTGATATCTTTTGAAATTCCCATAGTGTACCTCGGCAGTAGGTTCTCCAGCTGGAATTTGTTAGAAGATTTTGTCTAAATTATTCTCTTGGTTTACCTTAAGTGGTTACTTCAAAGGGTATTTGGCTTGATTTATGAATGAGAGAGGATATCAATAGTGATTCTAGGGAGGGTAAAGTACAAATGTGTGTAACTTTTCTCTCCCAAAGCAGAGTTTGATTTAGTTGTATCCATGTGAAATTCCTGAATATTCCTGGCATTTTGATGTTAATGATGTTTTGTGCCCCACCAACGTGAACGGGGATTGTAAATGCTCCTAGTTCCGATTCCTTCCCCAGAAGAGTTGTTGGAAGGGATATTCTTGAAAATCCCCAGCTGAGCTTTGATCTCTTCCTCAACAGTTTACCTTTGACTTGAGAAGTATTGTGAATCTTCAGTCGAGTTCTTGTTCCTCAGCTTGAATTGGTTGCATCCCATAACAGAAGTATTGGTATAACAATCAGTTTAGAGGTTTTCTTTCACCTATTGGTGGGTATTGATTTAAAATCCCTCGTAATTGTGGTTCGCTATGATATTAACTTCTGGCATCCCCACATGGGTTGAAAGGTCCAAATTTCTAGTGATGAATGATCTCCATAGATCCCCAGTAGGTCTTCGTGTGATGGTTTCCAGCAGATTTCTATTTGATCTTCAACAAGTTTTACACTTTTTCCCCAAGCAGTGCAAGAGTGGCATAACTCCTCCCCCAAGCAGAGCAAGAGCGACATGACTCTTTCCCCGAGTGGAGCAAGAATAGTATGATGATTATTCCCTGCAAGAGTTTTATTAAGAACACTTCTGTCCTCAGCAAGGATCGCGGAAGTTTTCCCCATCCCCGACAGATCATTATCTTTCCTCAGTAGGGTGGTATCTCTATGCAGAGTTGATGTTTAAAACTCCAGTGGGCTATGATGTATTTGCATCACTGATAGATCTTTATTTTGTTTCCCGAAACAAAGTTATGAAGATATTTATCCCCACCAAAGTTTAACAGGGACTTTTTCCTCCATCCCTAAAGTGTGGAAGATTTTTGTATTGTTGAGGTGTCTCCAACATGTTCCCTCTCAGAGTAGAATTTCTGGTGTTATCCTCTATGGATTCTTGAAGATTGCTTTGTGGATTGGATCCCTAGCAGTTATTTTCCCAAGTCTGAGTTGTGCCTTGTAGCGGGATTTTATTCCTTTGATGGATTTTGGATGTTCCCCTGCACGATTTTGAACCGAATCTCCAACATGGTCCCCAGCCTTATCGCCCTGATTAGCCGAGTATCTGGTTGTTGTGGTGTTTATGCCACCCACTGCTTATCTTTATGTCTGTTTTGTCAGCATATTCATACGCATATTCATACACATAAGCATAGCAATGTTTGCTTGCAATCTTGCATTTATCTTTGTTCCCCGCTCTTTGGTGTGATCTTTTCCCACAGAGTGTGTGTGTTGTCTTCCTCTCAAGTTTAGAGTGTCGACCATTAAGTAGAAAGTGTTGATCTTTTCTATTTCCCCACTGAGTTTGTTTCTCGTGGATGATTTTGATTCAGTTTCCTCCCCAGTTTATTATCTGGATGGAATTTCCCCAGTTGAGATATTTCCTCCTCGGAATGAGTTTTGTTTGAGCGTTTCTCTCCAATTTGTTCTTGGATTGAACTTTGGTCCTTTTGGTGAGTTAATGTTTTCTTTGGAATTAAGCTATCATTGATTGATAGTGGGCAATATTTTCCCCAACTTGAGTATATTAATTTGGAATTAAGCTATCCATTATTTGATAGTGGGTAATGTTACCAAATTAATCAAGCTCTATTGCTTTTAATCCTACCCAGTAAATCTGGTAGTCGAGAGTTCTTCTTTCTACCCAGTAAAAAGGTAATACAAGTTGTTTCCCTTTGAGCTCCTACCCAGTAAATCTGGTAGTTGAGAATTTTTTTTCTACCTATTAAAAAGGTAGTGGAGGGTATCCCTCTTTGTTTTGCTCCTATCTAGTAAATCGATAGTTGAGTCCATCATTTTCATATATTCTACCCAGTAAACCGGTAGTTGATGATTCTTTTCCAAGTCAGTATTCCTCCATCGTTAGACTCGAATACTTTGATTGGTTATTATTCCCTGGCAGAGTGTTTACTCCCCCTCGGTAAATATTTTACTTTGATTATATCATTGAACTTTTCCCCCGTGTCGAGTCGGTTATCTAGTGATTTATTTTCCTGGTAACTCTTTTGGTGTCTTTTGTTTTCCCCAGCAGGATTTTTTTCTTCTGTGTTCCCAAGCATTTTCTTTCTTCTGGTGGTCGTATGTTCCCCACAGAGATCTTGGGTTTGCATATCATATTCATATCATATCATAATCTCTTAGGACTAAAATTTGGGTTTTCTGTATTTAAGTTTCTCCCATCTTACAGAGACGAAGATGTCAACCTTCATATCTTCAGATTGAAGAAACTTAAATAGGGGAAGTTGTTGCACCCTAATTTTTTCCCTAAGTTTTCTTTGCATTTTCATCTGCATCTTGCATACAAACAAGATCGCACTGGTTGCTCAGTTCTTCTCGGGTTAGGTTTATGCCTCGAAGGGGATCACTATTTTCTTTAATTACTTTACTTTTTTATGTTTACTAACCATTAATCAAAATCTAACAAATATTTTGTTTCCTTTTACTAACCTTTTTCAGGAAGAGGAACCATTGAAAATGCCAAAAATAGCACTCTTGCAGCTTGAGTAAAAATTTCACAGACAAAAGTTGAAGTTGATCCGCAAATAATTAATATTTATCTGATCAAGGATTTCCCAAGTTAATTGATTCATTCAAACGAATTCAAAGGTTCATGTGTTTATTTACATGCCTTCTTCGACGTACAAAAAGAATCGGGCCACAACAACCAAGCAGCCTCATTTGAATAAAATATTCTAATTTTGGCTTGGTTAACCGGTTAACCAGTACGAAATTTGAATATTTTATTCAAATTCAGCACCCTTAGATCATTGATTTAATTGGAATATTCTAGATCCATTGGTTTCTGATTTCTCAACATCACTTTGATCATTTCCTACCATAAACCCTTACTAATCACCACTCTTTTCCATTTCCCACCAAAATTGCAATTATCAAGCCTAATTTTAATTACCAAAGCAAGCTCCATTCCACCAAATTCTCATACCTAAAGTCTTTAAATAGAACCATAATTTCATTCATTCACCAAGCTTTTGATAGCCAAAAAACCCCTTGCAAAACATTCTTCCAAAACCAAAAATTCACTAAAGATCGTTTTCTTTCTTTAGAAGTTATCAAGAATTCACATTGAGTTCTTGACTAACTTGAGCTAAACCTTCATCCAATTCTTTCTCTTGTTCATCAATTTCAGTAGATCTAAGCTTGATTTGGTCCAATTTTAAGAAGTGCTTTTGGTAATTCATTTCACTCCATAAACCCATATTCACCATCAACATTCAAGATGTAGATATTTGATGCCTTTGTTACTTGATCCTTTGGATCTTTATTTGTTGTTTGATTGCAGGGATTCCACTGTATTTTGGTTTTAAAATTCATGCAAATTCAGATCATGATCATCAAATGTTTGTGAAAAGGTTTTAAAATGGATCATGCTGAATTTTCTGCATTTTTTATGCTTCTGGTACAACGTTAACCGGTTAACCATCTATAGTTCAAATTGGTTAACCGGTTAACCATCTTTAAAACTGCGCAGATTTTTCATGCGCTAACCGGTTAACCAACCCATTTGGTTAACCGGTTAACGCAAGTCAGAATGGTGTTTTTAGCTTGTTTCAAGCCCCTTTTTGGTTCCTTTTTCTTCTTCTTCTTCTTCTTCTTCCTCATTTTTATTTTTACCTTGGGAAGCACTTTTGGGAGTGATTTCTCCTTAATTTCAATGAACTTTGGGTGTAGATTAGAGTAGTTAATGTTCATTAATTCAAAACTACCTTTCAGTGGATTATTCAATTCATTTAAGGTACTTTGCATTAGTGATACATTTTCATGCTTGAATCCACCGAGATGAGTGATTGAATTTAAGGATGGAAGAATACCATGAGTGCGGCTCAATTTGATATTCACCTTTATTTTTGTGCGGTATTGCGTCCAGATAGTGATTTACATATCGTTTATCTCGCATGCATTAGCACTAACATTATGCATCTTAATTGGTGGTGGGCGGGCTCATTTGTAGGGTAATTACTTCGTAAATTACTCGGCAATTGCTTAATATAGACCTAAATTTGTACCTAAATTCGGAATAAAAATCTAATTGGGAACTTGCACTTTCGTGCACCGGATCTCTTGTTGATCGCGTAATCCCAAAGTGGTTAATCATATTGCATTAAGAATCGAGACTTATGAATGTTTGATGCGTAGGTGCTTTGGGTCTCCCAATCGCCTTTCAAATTTCATTGAATTCGGTTTGGTTTGCCTTGATTAATCGCTATAGTGTAAGATGCTAACCGGATCTGATTGCCTTTCGATTTTGGTTGCTCTTTTTGGTTTTGGTTGATTAAGTTCACCATGCCATTATTATTATGTAAATATTATTATACTATTATTATTATTAATATTTTAGATTCTTTCCCTTTAATTTCTTTTTCTACTAACATTTAAATTCTTGCATTTTTATTGCTTTTATTTTGTTATGTTTTATTATGTTTTATTCATCCATATCATATTTATTATTTGCTCTTATTTTGTTGTTGACTTTCCATTTGTCCATTTGGACACAAAAACATTAATAAAGGATTAAACTTCTAAAAAACTTGTGACTTTAATTTGTGGACTATTGGTTACTATCCTTGGCTTTGGAATGAAGATTTGGACTTAGATTCTTGGGACACATTTCCTTTGCCTTGACCTTCATGAATTTGTAATTTTCCTTTATTTGGCCATTTGCTAGCTTATAAGAATGAAACTCTTATGCTCATAATTTGAAACGTCATCAAGTTTGGTTAGATCTTTCTTCCCTTTTCTCCTTATTTTCTTTTTTTTAGGATAGTCCCTTCATATCCTCTCCATCTTTAATTTTCAAAATCTTCTCCATTTTTCAAAGGATTATTTTTTTAAATCATCACCTCTTTAATAAACAATACCTTGACTTTTGTCAAGTGGCTTTTACTCTTTTTCTTTTCTTTTAAAATCAATGAATCTAATCATGTTGACCTTAATTCAAAAAATAAAAAGAATCAAACTCATTCAAGTTGTTTTGTGCCTTTGTGTATTTTTGTGTATTTTCTTTAAAAGAGTGCCGATTATGAGTCATTATTCTTTAGTCGGGTGCAAATCTCTCAATCTCCATGGTTGTAGTTTGATGTAATTGAGTCTCTTGTCATTCGTGGGGGTTTAGTGGCATACTCGTTGATTTTATCCGAGTCGGCGCCCTCCCCATAATGATGTATGAGTCCATATCTTCATTCTCATGGTGGTTTTTTTGGCCATCCACTTGAAGATGACAAATTCTCTTCACTTAATAAAATTAATTACAACCCACCATTTTCACTATTTGTACCATTGTAACACGGTGGGAGAACTGACTTTAGTTAAATGTTGCGGATAGCAAGAGTCGCCACCGACTTTTATTTTATCCAAAAGGAAAGGGTATAAAAGAATAGGAAAATCCTTAAAAGATTTTTGGGTTCGGGGGGTAGGTTATGTAAAGGGAAGGTGTTAGCACCCTTTACATCCATGGTTATCCATGGGCTCTTAGTTACTTAGCTCACTTTTAAAATGTTTTTGAGAAGTGTAGTGTGTGATTAGAAATTTTCTTAAGTACTTTATAATGATCCATGTACGGATATATATAAAGCCTTTGTTTTGAAAATTGTTTGAAAATGTGAAGTGTTTTTGAAATGTTTGAAAAGGTGAGCAAGTACATAAGAGGAACCTACCCTAAGTTAAGTCTTTTCTGTTCTTAAATATCCTTTAAATGGTAAGACTATCCCTATTATTAAGGAATAGGTAGTCATTACCTTGGATGTATGAGGGACAAATGAAGGGACCACTGTGATGAGGCAACTGTAAGGTGTATTTAGCAATTCGAAGGGACTTATCATCTTTATTCGAAAGGGACAAGATCATTTACGAAGGCAACCATGGAGGGACTTGATCTTATTATCTTTTAAGAGACTAGATGATATAAGAGAAGGAACTTTGCTTTACACCTTACTTGACCTTTTTGTTTAGGCAACATGAGAGGTAACCCTTAAGAATGTGAGATGGCGATCCAAAATCGACTTACGTGTGTGCGTGTACAAATTCAAGTATTTATCTTACAAATTAGTGATCTAAATTCAATTTTAAGTACAAACATGTTTACACTCCCTATTTTATTAACCTTGGCAATTTAAATAAATAATAAAAATAATTCTACAACTATTACATAATTGGCACAATTACATTATAAGAATAATAAAAAATAATTTAAATAAGTAAGCATATAATAAATAAATAATTAGATTGGTTAGTAATAATAAACAAAAATAAATATAAGAAGGTTAGTATAACAATATAATATAGAAACAAATTAAAACAAAATTAAATAAATAATTATTTTTTAAGAAAAAAGAAATAAATAATAATTATATACTAATAAATATGACTAATAGTTCTAGTAATTTAATTTTATATACACATTATATAAAAAACATATTTGTTAATTATAATTAAGTAAACATATAAAAAAAATAAATTAGAAATTAAACTCATAAAATAAAGTTAGGGTTTTTAATTGTTTAGAAAAAAAATAAATTAGGGTTAACTACTTAATTAAATTATTTATATATATATAAACAAACTACATATAATAATTATAAAATAAATATATATAATTAAAATTTACAAACAAATATATTAAGATTTATAAGATAATTAGGGTTTATAAAAACAATTAGGTTTTTTATATATAAAATTTTAGGGTTAATTATTTAATCTAAGCCTAATTAAATTATTTATCTAAAAAAACATATAACATTAATAATATACAATAAAATAAATATTAAATAATTTTAGGAATAATGTTTAAATTTTTAAAAATATAAGTTTTTGAATTATATACAAGAAAATAATATAACTATTTTATTTTAAATATTTATTATTAATTAAATTAATTAAACATATTATAAACAAAACAAAATAAATGAAAATATGAAAAAAAAACATACCTGGGGCTGGGATTCGAACCCAGGCCCTAGGCTTCACACCCCCAAGACCAACAAACCAGCCACTGGACCAGCTGCGCGCTGGTGATAGACAATAGCATAAAATTGTTTTATTCTAATCCTGCAAAACAAAAGAAATTGAAACAAAAATTGTTCCTGGCTGGATTCGAACCCAGGCCTTACAACATATACTACGCGCATCAAAACCACCAGGGCACTCATGCTCTTTGAAACATAAACGCAAAACGAACAATATAAAATAAGTTAACTTTTTAAATCCTGGATTTCGCGCCAACAGACTCCATCTTCTTCGTTTTACCTGCGAAAACACTTGCGATTTCTCCTAAGCATTTACCTGCGAATTTTCAAAACCAGAATCCTATGTTTTTTGAAACATCATGAAAACCATCATAATAATAAAAATCAATAACCCAGATCAATTGCTTATCGTTTATACGTTATAGCCATGTCTTTAGAATGTCCAAAAACAATGTAAAACGTAAAGCCCTAAAGTGATGGCCGAAACCCTAATAATGGCATCTATTGTATTCGTCCATGGTTCTTCACAAAAACAATCCAGAAATCATCTATGAGCATCAACAAACATTAGTACATAATTAAAATTCATTGTAAACATGTAAATTCAATGAATCGAAAAAAATAGATTGAGAGCATGTATGCTTCGGGTTATGCTTATGAGTATGAATTAGAGGCAGTTAAGGGGTGGTTTAGATTCAGGGAAGCTCAAGGAAGCTTGTGGTGTCTTTAGAATACCTTGAAACCCTTTGAAATATGGAAACCGAAAATTGAATTTTTGTGATTTTTGTGAAGTTTGAGAGTGGTTTTAGAGGCTGCAAAAATTCGTGTCCTAGGCTGCTCAATGTTCTTTGTATATATATGAATGAGATTAGGTCAAGAAAAGTTATCATCCTTTGGACTTTTTGATCATTTGAGATTGAAAAAGATTATGTCTTAAAACTTGATTTTTATTTGATCTAACCTTGCTATTTTGGGACAATCCTCATAACTTGTGTATCAATCTAATCCAAATAATATTCATGACTTTCTAGAAGCAAAATCCCTTTTTAAATATATGATTTTATATTTTATTTCAATTTGAATTGTATTTTAATGAATAAAATTCAAATAAATATGAAATAAAAAATAAAAAATCATAAAATAGTTGGGTTGGGTCGTGCTTGGTGTTTTTATAAAGATGGGATGGCAATTTGGTGGGCTCATTTAGCAAAAATTTGATTTTAGGCCTTATTTGCTTCATAAACTTCCCTAAAATTTCCCAACTTTGCAAGGGCACAAATCCTTCAATTTTAATGCTATGAGGGTGTTCTTGGACATTTTGGAAAGCTTAAAGAGTCCTATAACCAACCCCATTGGTTTCATGTCCATATCTTTTACCATTCTTAAGTTATGCTCTTTTGAAGTTGTTGACTTTTTATTGACTTTTAAAAGGACCTATAATGTCTTAGCTCATACCTTCCAAATGAAGCACTTTTGGGCTTGGCTTGTGAGACACAAAGTTGTAGAGAATTCAATTTCCTTCAAAATGAGATTTGGATGGAAAACATTTGATGAAGCATGTGAAAGTTATGGCTGGTCAAAGTTCTGTTGACTTTTCCTGAGGAAACCCTAATTTAGAAACTCCTAATTCTTGATGATCTGAAATCTCCTTGATGAATCATGATTAACCCTTGATCAAATGATGAATTTTACTTCATATACTTGATGTTGGCAAAAAATCATGAAGTTTGACTTTGGTTTGACCACAGTTGACCTCAGTTTGACTTTTTAACTGCTTTGACTGATTTTAACCTATTTGATCATCTGTCTGAGCAAACCTTTGAGAAAAGTCTTGAAACTTGTCATGGGGATTCTTAAACACACATAAGATGTTATGAAGCTCACTTGAGGTCTTGTAAGTTCATTTATCCTGATTAAAGTCAAAACCCTAGTTTAGGATGCATTGCTTAGGAGGATGCATTGTCTGAGGGAAATGTCAAATCTTCTGACTAATTGTGAACTTTGTGAACCTTGTGAACCTCATGAGATGTCTTGTGAACCTTGTGAACCTTGTGAGCCTCTTAGTACACAATGACTTGTTTTGTGGAGGAAAAATTTTGGGGTGCAACAGCTGCCCCTGTTCAATTTTCTGAAACCTGAGGGGTTAGATTGGTATATATACCAGTCATGACCTGGAAGGTTGAAGGGGATTGAACACAAAAGCCCAAAAATTTTCACTCACTAGTGCCTAAAGTAATACTGATGATTAACTGTATATGTTTGAGTGGGCTTGAAGATGCTACTTGGAAGAACTATAGATGGGCTTAGAGATGCCATCAGGATGAACTGGAGATGGGCTTAGAGATGCCATCTAAAATATCTGGATGTGGTGATGTTCTGATGTTGATACTGGATATCAGTACTAGGTCTTTGTATAAGTCGTCTCTGAATCATTTATGCAACATGATTTGAATTGTTGGATGGACCAGTAGAAATAAATCTTGTGATGATTATCTCTTCTGGAAATATTTTGAATTAGGGAATGGATCTTTGTACGGATCGTTTGCCTATTCTCCAAGGTCAAAAGAACGTCAGGATTTTTCCTTCTGAAAAAGTATCTTGAACCAGGGAATGGATATTTTTACAGACCGTTTTCCTGCTATTCAAGGGCCGAAAGAACGTCAGGATTTGTTCTTAAGGGTCAAAAGAACGTCAGGATTTGTTCTTCTGAAAGATGTCTTGAATCAAGGGGCCAAAAGAATGTCAGGATTTGTTCTTAAGGATCAAAAGAACGTCAGGATTTGTTCTTCTGAAAAAGAGTTTTGAACAAGAGGCCAAAAGAACGCCAGGATTTGTTCTTAAGGATCAAAAGAACGTCAGGATTTGTTCTTCTGAAAAAAAGTCTTGAACAAGAGGCCAAAAGAACGTCAGGATTTGTTCTTAAGGGTCAAAAGAACGTCAGGATTTGTTCTTCTGAAAGATGTCTTGAACCAGGGAATGGATCTTTTTACAGACCGTTTGCCTGCTATTCGATGACATCTGGAGTAGTGTATGGATCATTTCTGACCCGTTGTAAGTTGTTGATATTGTTTTACCTGCATATAACTATCCTGCAAGGGAAATATTAGTTTATGTATTATGTATGCATGCATAGTATGATGCACCTAAGTAAATGTATTATGTACTTATGGATATGTATGTTATGTAAATGATGTATGTATGCATCATGCAGCCTGAAGCATCTGGATATCTTCGTATAATAACTGTTGGCCAGGGAAAATAAATCCCGATTTGTTGCTGAAGAATATGAAGAACTCGTCTTGTTTGATAATATAGTACTCATAACCTCCCGTCTCCGTTCGATAGTATGGTATTCATAACCTCCCGTCTTCGTTCGATAGTATGGTATTCATAACCTCCCGTCTTCGTTCGTCGTACTCTTATTGAAGGAATAAATTCTCGACTATCCGTCTGAGGATAAAAGAGATAGATATAAATTCCAGGGGAGATGTGACTCGAAGTATTTATGAAGATGGATTTGCCCTACTGGGGGACTTGCTGTCTGGTGGGGATGAACCGACGAAGCTTCGTTGAATTCCTTCCCTCGTTCGTCCTTAGTAAATACTATTACTGCATTTTCATGCATTTCTGGTAAACACCAATCATATTAAGCATTTTATGCATTTCTGGTAAACATCAATCATATTCAAAAGCATACATACATTCAAACACAACCAATGGACGTTTCGCTTATGTAAATAGGGTAAAAGTAAATCTGGATTCAAAGATGGAATTTTATTTATATCACAAAGTGATCTATACATAGGCGAGTTTGTACAAGGAGACAGAAATCCTAGTAAGAGGAATTTGTCATAAATTTTTACAAAACAAAGAAAATCAGCTATGTGAGAAATAATGCTATTGAGTTTCAATTCTACTATTGCCATTATCTTCAAGTATCTCGTCTTCTGCTGTTGAGACGGAAATGATTGGATCGAGCTTGAGTAAGTAGCACAACTGGTTGTAGTTTCATGGGTGATCCAAACGAGACATAGTCATACGCTTTAATCCCTAACTTTTGCCTAGATTGCCCTTTCAGGTTTTCAATCCACCGGGATACCCTTTTTTGCCCAAGCCGCCTTTTCAGGTTTTCGACTTGCCGGGTGTACATTTTATATATATATATATATATATATATATATATATATATATATATCCCTAATTTTTGCCCGAACCCTTTTGGTTCGCCGGGATGCCCTTATTTTTGCCTAGGCCAGTCAACCTAGCGGGTCTCTTTTTATGCGTAGTATTTTTTAACTATGTCTGCGTTTACAGGCTGCGGGAAGTCTTCACCATTCATAGTAGCAAGTATCATGGCACCTCCTGAGAATACTGTCTTGACTACAAATGGTCCTTCATATGTAGGAGTCCACTTGCCCCTAGGATCACTCTGTGGTAATATGATACGCTTGATTACCAAATCACCAGCCTAATATACCTTTGGCTTAACTTTCTTATTAAAAGCTTTGATCATCCGTTTTTGGTACATCTGGCCATGACAAACAGCTGCTAACCTCTTCTCATCAATCAAATTTATCTGGTCAAGTCGAGTCTGAATCCACTCATCTTCATCCAAGCCTGCATCCTTCATAATTCTTAAGGAGGGAATCTGAACTTCAATGGGCAGAACTGCTTCCATACCATATACTAAGGAGAATGGGGTTACTCTTGTTGAAGTACGTATTGTAGTACGATAACCATGAAGAGCAAATGGCAACATCTCATGCCAATCCTTATAAGTGACAGTCATTTTCTGTATAATCTTCTTAATGTTCTTATTAGCAGCTTCTACTTCCCCATTCATCTTAGGACGATACGGAGAAGAGTTGTGATGCTTAATCTTGAACTACGTGCAGAGATCAGTAATCATAGTGTTGTTAAGATTAGAGCCATTGTCAGTAATAATCCTTTCAGGGATGCCATACCTACATATGAGATTATTCTTAATGAATCGAGCCACCACATTCTTAGTAACAGATGCAAATGAAGCTGCCTCTACCCACTTAGTAAAGTAATCAATAGCAACCAGGATGAAACGATGCCCATTAGAAGCAGTAGGCTTGATCTCACCAATCATATCAATGCCCCACATGGCAAAAGGCCAAGGAGCAGTCAACACATTCAATGGTGAAGGAGGTATATGTATTTTATCAGCATAGATTTGACACTTATGACATGTTCTGGAATGTTGGTGGCATGCAGCTTCCATGGTAGACCAATAGTAACCTGCTCTCAATATCTTCTTTGCCATAGTATGACCACTAGAATGAGTGCCAAAAATCCCATCATGCATATCTTCCATAATCTCTATTGCTTCCTTCTTATCAACACAACGAAGCAAAGTTGAATCATGATTGCGCTTGTACAAAAGTCCATTACTCAAAAAGAACTTAGCAGAAAACCTCCTCAGAAACTTCCTATCTTTGACAGATGCTCCTTCAGGGAACTCCTGGGCTTCAAGATATCTTTTCACTTCATAGAACCAAGGCTTCTCCTTTGCTTCTTCAGTGTCAATCTCATTGCAGTATGCAGGCTTCTCAAATCTATCAATAGTAATCTTGGGAGATTCATCATCCCAGCTGATCTCAAACATGGATGCCATGGTGGCTAATGCATCTGTCAACTGATTCTCTCTTCGTGGAATATGTCCAAAGGTAATCTCTTCAAAATATGGTATCAAAGACAACACATGCTCTCTATAAGGAATGAGATTATCATGCTTGGTATCCCAATCTCCTTTAATATGACTTACTACCAGGGCTGAATCTCCATACACGTCAAGGAACTGAATCTTCATATCAATGGCAGCTTTGATACCCAAGATACATGCCTCATATTCAGCCATGTTATTGGTACAATAGAAGCAAAGTCTGGCAGTAATCGGGGTATGACAACCTTCAGGGGAACTGATCACAACACCAACACCATTACCAAGTGCATTATAAGCTCCATCAAAAACCATAGTCCATCGGGATCCTTGTTCAGGTCCGTCATATTGTCCAGGTTCTTTGGTAATAATCATAATGTCTTCATCAGGGAATTCAAAACTCATTGATTGATAATCATCGACTGCTTGGTGAGCCAAATGATCAGCCACAACACTTCCTTTAATGTCCTTCTGAGTAGTGTATTGTATATCATATTCTGTCAAGATCATTTGCCATCTTGCTATTCGTCCGGAGAGAGCAGGTTTCTCGAATATGTACTTGATTGGATCCATCTTCGAAATCAATAAGGTAGTATAAGTCAACATATACTGTCTTAGTCGGCGAGCAGCCCATGCCAAAGCGCAGCAAGTTTTCTCGAGCAGTGAGTATCTTGTTTCACAGTCGGTAAACTTTTTGCTAAGGTAGTATATTGCCTGCTCTTTTCGACCAGACTTGTCATGTTGCCCCAATACACACCCTATTGAGTTGTCTAACACTGTTAAATACATAATCAAGGGTCTTCCATCAACTGATGGCATCAAAATTGGAGGTTCTAGGAGATATTTCTTGATTTCATCAAATGCTGTCTGGCACTCATCATTCCACTCCATTACCTGATCATTCTTCAACAACTTGAAGATTGGCTCACAGGTAGCAGTTAATTGGGAAATAAATCTTGCAATGTAATTCAATCGTCCCAAGAAACCTCTAACTTCCTTCTCGGTACGGGGAGCTGGCATCACTTGTATAGCTTTCACTTTTGCAGGGTCTACTTCAATACCTTTTCCACTGACAATGAAACCCAGGAGTTTACCAGATCTAACTCCAAAGGTACACTTGTTTGGGTTCAATCTCAACTTGTATTTCTTCAACCTCTCAAACAACTTATGAAAATGATCAAGATATTGCTCTTCATTCTGAGACTTGGCTATCATATCATCCACATACACCTCTATCTCATGATGAATCATGTCATGAAACAAAGCCACCATAGCAGGCTGATATGTTGCCCCGGCATTCTTCAAACCAAATGGCATCACTTTATAACAAAAAGTGCCCCACTGTGTGACAAATGTAGTCTTCTCCATATCTTCAGGTGCCATCTTGATTTGATTGTAACCAGAGAAACCATCCATGAAAGAGAACACCTTATGCTGAGCAGTATTGTCTACCAGAACATCAATATGAGGAAGTGGAAAGTTATCTTTGGGGCTGGCCTTGTTCAAATCCCTGTAATCTACGCACATACGTACCTTACCATCTTTCTTAGGTACTGGTACCACATTTGCAACCCATTGAGGATAAGAAGTCACAGCTAAGAACCCCGCATCAAACTGCTTCATCACCTCTGTTTTAATCTTCTCTGACATTTCAAGATGCATACGACGAACCTTCTGCTTCTTTGGACGACAATCTTCTTTTACTGGTAAACGGTGAACCACAATGTCTGTATCCAACCCTGGCATATCTTCATAGGACCAAGCAAAGATCTCCACATAATCATGTAACATTCGAATCAATCTGCTCTTGACACTATCCTCTAATTCAGCCCCTATCTTGACTTCTTTCCTATTTTCTTCAGTTCCCAGATTCACAACTTCGATTGGCTCTTCATGTGGCTGTATAGCTTTCTCTTCTTGTTGTAACAACCTAGCAAGCTCTGCAGGTACTTCACAATCGTCCTCATTTCCATCTTCAGCTTGATAGATCGGATTCTCGAAATTATAATTGGCAATAGTAGAACTGTTATCAACAGGATCCAGAGTGGATGAGGATCTGCATTTTAGTGATGTGGGTGTGTGTAAGAACACATAGCTGATAAAACAAAAATAAAAGAAAAGAAATACAAGGAACACAATATTTACGAACACGAAACGTCCACTGATTTTTATTGAATGAAGTATGCAAATGAAATGACATCCCGAAACAAGCATACCATTGTGCCCCGGGTAAGGCACAAGGCTTGAGATTTAATTGTTCAAAGAATTACAAACTTTAATAAGTAACAACACAGTAATAGTATTTACTCCTGACTAAAGGAGATAGGAACAACATCTTCAGCTTTCCAATTATTGAGCCCCGCACCCACAGTAGGAAAAATCCAGGCGTCCAAGTTGTAGTCTTAATCATAGTCACCCACATCATTGATCGGATCTTTCATAATCCCCTGATTAGTTATACGAACAGCACGAGCACGACGAATAGCCTTCTGGGACTCTGCAGTGAAACCCAAACCAAATTTGTCATATTTGTAAGGAATGTTAGGAAGCTGACCCCAAATAGTACAACCACCTTCATCCACCACAGCTCTAGCATCCTTGAGGGAAGCCATTGTAGGAGGTACTCTGGTGACCGCAAGATTTTTCTTGACAACAGGAGGAGCTTCATAATTATTAACAACCCAAGGAACTACTTCGAATGTCTGGCACGGAGTTTCAACATATTCACCTTCCACTTCAAGATATTTAAAGGTGTTCACATGGCTAACTATATATCCTTCCTCTCCGTAAACAGTGACAACTTTTCCTTCTACTGGATATCTCAGCTTCTGATGTAAGGTGGAGGTTACAGCACCTGCCCCATGGATCCAGGGACGCCCAAGCAAACAAGAATATGAAGGACAAATATCCATTACATAAAAAGTAGCATTGAAGACTTGAGAACCTACTTTTATTGGGAGATCAATTTCTCCATGCACCACTCTTCTCGAGCCATCAAAAGCCTTTACCACTATATTACTGGGCTTCAACACAGCATCTTCAGGGCTAAGCTTATTCAGAACTTCTTTGGGCAACACATTCAGCGAGGAACCATTGTCTATTAACACATGTGACAGGGTAGTGCCCCTGCATTCAATAGAGATGTGTAGAGCCCTATTATGATCCCTCTTGGAAGGAGTTAAATCAGCATCGGAGAAACCTAACCCATTATCATAGGTCAAGTGTGCAACACAATTTTCAAACTGGTCTACAGATATCTCATTTGGTACGTGATCAGTCTTCAAAAATTTAATCAAGGCTTTGGCATGAGCCTCAAAACACAACAATAAAGACAACATAGAAATCTTGGAGGGAGTATGCCCCAATTGATCCACAACATCATAATCACTCTTGCGAATGATCTTCAGTACTTCTTCCATCTGCTTAGAAAGATCATCAACAGCTGGCACATCAGTTTGTATAGGTTCAATAACAGGACCTTTGCCCCGAGCATCAGCAGTTGGAGTAACTATATTCTTGGAGGTAACTGGAGGAGAGAAAACTCTTCCACTTCGTGTGATCTTACTAGATCCAGCAATATTATCAATATCCAGATTTTCACCAACAACAGGTGCATCAGCTAAGGATTCCTGCTTGACACCATGAATATAAACATTGGAGCCATAATGCCAAGGCACCGCCTTATCAGAAGTATATGGAATAGGACATGGAGTGGTAATGATCATAGGAGCCACTCTAGCTTCAGCAACAATCTTCACAGGACCTTCAGCAGTAATTTTAATTGGACCCTTACGAGTGATTTTTACAGGTCCCTTGGAAGTAATCCTTACCGGCACTTTATCAACCATATCCACCTCTTCAACCTCCGCACCTTTAGTTATATGCTCAACCATGCTTTCTACAGAAGGTGTCCTCTCAAACAATATTGTGTAATTGTCCATGAGGCGTTGAATTCCGTCCTTCAACTTCCAGCAACTATCCGATTTATAAGCACAATAAAAACAATCTTCATTACAACCTGGAAAGAACCCAGCTTGTACCAACTTCTTCTTGATAACAGATAATGGTGTAGTCACGTCTGCAACTGAGGAAATATGTGAAACTTCATCAATGGCATTGACAGTCTTTTCATGATTTGGCATGGGAGCAGTAATCATATTTGGAGTACCCGGAGGGTCAAACTCAATCTCTACAACATCAATCATATCCTGAATTTTATTCTTCAATATCCAGCAACTATTGGTATCATGTCCCTGACAATTTGAATGATATGCACATCGTGCATTAGGATTGTACCTGGGAGAGGTAACATTGGGATTCTGAGGAGGGTCCCTCAAAGTGATGAGTTCACCCTTCAACAAGTGTTGCAAGGCTTGGGCCAGTGACATATTGAGCTTAGTGAACTGCCTTCTAGGCCTCTGTTGATTGCCCTGTGGTGGCTTTGGTGTTGCAGGAGTAGGATTGGAGATATGAACTGCACTCACAAATTGGTGCCTCCTATTACGATCAGGTTGACCATAAACAACATTCGACTCTTTCTTCCCACTAGGGGGTTTCTTTGTAGTGCTGGATGAAGAAGCACCCACTTGGATCTTGCCACTCCTTATACCACTTTCTACACGCTCTCCTGTCATTATCAACTCAGTGAAGCCAGATGATGAGCTTCTAATGAGATGACTATAAAAAGGACCATTCAATGTACACATGAACATATCCACTAACTCTCTGTCAGTTAGAGGAGGTTGCACTCTACCAGCCAAATCTCTCCACTTCTGGGCATACTCCTTGAAATTTTCTTTAGCACCCATGGACATGCTTTGTAGTTGCATGCGAGTAGGGGCTAGGTCAGCATTGTATTGATATTGCTTATAAAAAGCCTCAGCAAGATCATTCCAATCACGGATGTTGACACTCTCCAACTGATAGTACCATTCCAATTGAGCTCTAGATAAGCTCTCTTGGAAGAAATGGATCCACAACTTCTTATCAGCAGTATGGGGTTGGATTCTCCGGACATAAGACCTCAGATGCAGCTTGGGACAAGAGACACCATCATACACTACAAAAGCAGGAACCTTGAAACCAATGGGTATAACCACCCCAGATATCAAACTCAGGTCTTCAAAATCCAGCCCAGAAGACTTTTTCAATTCCATAGCATCCATTCTAACCACCAGCATTTTGAACTTATCTTTATTAGGATCATGATAGTAGTTAGCTTCAGAATCAGAGTCCCCCATTGTATTATGGAGACTGCCTCCCTCTTTCTCAGACTCTTCAGACTCATAATCTTTAACCTGTTCTTTGGTCTTGACAGGACCTCTAAACCTTCTTCCCATGTTGATGAGGCCTCCTGACCTTCTAGTCTTCTTAGTCTTCTTGGCCAGCAGTGTCTTCAATTCATCCTGCCCCTTGGACAAGTTCAGGATCAGCTCTTGGAACTGTGCATTTTGTGCCTGGAGATCTTTAACTGTTTGTTCAAGAGCCATTGCTGAAATAAACAGCGAGAAGATAAGAAACCTGTGCACAATAAACCTGTGATGCAATGATATGGTGTATAAATGCGTATGCAATGTTTTCAAGGTCCGCAGGATTTAAATTTGTTTAAACAATCAAGAAAGTAAACTTTTATTAGTAATAAATTTGTTTGCCCTTTAGGCTTACAAAATGAAATGAAATAAATACAAAAGATGGGGTTTTAAGTCTCCCATGGACGTTTCCTCTTTGTGTTGAGGTATGAGTTGAGATTCCTCTCCTCGTGAAGTTGCTTTGTTAGCTCCAAGATTCTTTCTTGACTTGCTTTGTAATGAGCCTCGAAAGTATCCCTTTGCTCCTTCAACTGGATCCAGGACCGCTGTAAGTCTTCCATGTCAGTGGGCATGTTTGGGTGAAGGATGGTATAAGAGGTATCTCCTTCAGCAACAGGCTCCATAGTAACTGGCAGGATGGCAGGATATGGCATCATGAGAGTCTGAGCACGAGATCGCACCCATCTGAGGTAAGCTTCCATAGGAATGGTGTACTTGGGCTCTAGAGTCTTGCTGTCAACCTTGTTCACTTTTCCCCATGCTCGTATGAACCTCTGACGGTAACCTTGCAGATCGTTGTCGTAGTCAAACACAATACCCTGAATCAACATGTCATGAGGACCATCACTCCGAGCATAACCAAACTGACGTAGAGCTAAGGAAGGATTGTAGGTAATGCCCCCTCTTATGCCAAGGAGTGGCACATTAGGGAACTCCCCACAATGGTCAATGATAGTAACATTCTCCATAGATCTGGAGCACCAATGGATATCTGAATGAGAGAGTGACATAATCCTCTTGGACCACCTGAACCCTTGTTCATTCTTCATCACTGATCGAGGAAGGTGAGAAATAAACCACCTAGACAACAAAGGTATGCAGCACATCAGAGTTCCTCGTGCCTTCGTAGTACGAGTATGAAGAGAATGCAGGATGTCCCCAAGTAATGTAGGCACTGGATTGTGACTCAGAAATATGTTGATGGCGTGAACGTCTATGAACTGGTCTGGATTGGGGAACAACACTAAGCCATAAATCAACAAGGCTAAGATCTCCTCAAAAGCATCATAGCTCATAGCCTTCAAGAACACTTGAGCCTTCTCTATCAACACCTTAGCAAGAATACCCTTAACTCCGCTTCTCGTTTCTAGAACAATGTCTGACTTCTTCAAATGTAGGGTTGCAGCAATGACTTCAGGTTTGGGCTCTTTTTCCAAGCCTGTGAATGGTTTCTGATCAAGTACAGGTATACCCAGAAGTTTGGAGAACTCTTCATTGTAGGAACTAGTTGATAGTCAGGAAATGTAAAGCAATGATGTTTAGGGTCAAAGAACTGAAACAGAACACTCATCATGTATTCATTGAACCCTGAAGTGACTAGATCCAATAGGTGACCATGCCTCTTGATGAATTGGGAGTTTTCAGAAACTTGAGAGACCAATTCCTTAAGCTTAGGAGGTATCCCTACAAAGTTGATCCGGATAGTATTCCTACGAGCAGAAGCCATGACCTGCAACAAAGAACAAAGATAAATCCTTTGGTCCTTGAAATGGTTAGTGAAAATGCTATGCTTATGATGCATGATGATGCTATGATGTTATGTTCAATCAAAGACATGTGGCACACACAAACAAGTCACACAATAGCCCTAGGTTTGAAGGCTTGCATGAGGTTTAAAGGTAAATACCCTCCCCTGAAGTTTAGTTGGTTCATACTGTCCTACAAAAATAACCAGTTTCTAAAGGATCTCAATATCATTGATCCTTCACAAGGGTGGTTGTTCAGTAGGCAACTTACTTGCCAACCAAAACCCTCCAAGTTTAGAATCTCAATGAGCGTAGTATCGAGTATCAACCAACTTCAGTCTTCACCAAAGCCGGTTATCTCACTACTTTTCTAAAGGCCAAGATGGGATAACTAGGGTTCTAAAAGTTAGTTAGTGTATTGACAACATATGGCAGCCTCATATTATCCTCAACATGACTTAAGGAACATAAGCACCAACCAAGAAGTCACACTAACTATGGCCACCAGATCAACCATATCGGTATACGCCGTACAGTTTCCTTGGTCTATTGCCATTTACCTAAGGTACACTAGATCCGGGTTAGGATCTTTCACACATAAGAGCACTCAACAAGTAAAGTAAAGCAAACAAAGCAAACAAGTTTAAAGTGATCTAATTCCTAAGGGTACCCCTCTTTTAGGATTTCCCCAGCAGAGTCGCCAGTTCTGTAACACGGTGGGAGAACTGACTTTAGTTAAATGTTGCGGATAGCAAGAGTCGCCACCGACTTTTATTTTATCCAAAAGGAAAGGGTATAAAAGAACAGGAAAGACCTTAAAAGATTTTTGGGTTCGGAGGGTAGGTTATATAAAGGGAAGGTGTTAGCACCCTTTACATCCATGGTTATCTATGGGCTCTTAGTTACTTAGCTCACTTTTAAAATGTTTTTGAGAAGTGTAGTGTGTGATTAGAAATTTTCTTAAGTACTTTATAATGATCCATGTACGGATATATATAAAGCCTTTGTTTTGAAAATTGTTTGAAAATGTGAAGTGTTTTTGAAATGTTTGAAAAGGTGAGCAAGTACATAAGAGGAACCTACCCTAAGTTAAGTCTTTTCTGTTCTTAAATATCCTTTAAATGGTAAGACTATCCCTATTATTAAGGAATAGGTAGTCATTACCTTGGATGTATGAGGGACAAATGAAGGGACCATTGTGATGAGGCAACTGTAAGGTGTATTTAGCAATTCGAATGAACTTATCATCTTTATTCGAAAGGGACAAGATCATTTACGAAGGCAACCATGGAGGGACTTGATCTTATTATCTTTTAAGGGACTAGATGATATGAGAGAAGGGACTTTGCTTTACACCTTACTTGACCTTTTTGTTTAGGCAACATGAGAGGTAACCCTTAAGAATTTGAGATGGCGATCCAAAATCGACTTACGTGTGTGCGTGTACAAATTCAAGTATTTATCTTACAAATTAGTGATCTAAATTCAATTTTAAGTACAAACATGTTTACACTCCCTATTTTATTAACCATGGCAATTTAAATAAATAATAAAAATAATTCTACAACTATTACATAATTGGCACAATTACATTATAAGAATAATAAAAAATAATTTAAATAAGTAAGCATATAATAAATAAATAATTAGATTGGTTAGTAATAATAAACAAAAATAAATATAAGAAGGTTAGTATAACAATATAATATAGAAACAAATTAAAAGTTCAAAATTAAATAAATAATTATTTTTTAAGAAAAAAGAAATAAATAATAATTATATACTAATAAATATGACTAATAGTTCTAGTAATTTAATTTTATATACACATTATATAAAAAACATATTTGTTAATTATAATTAAGTAAACATATAAAAAAAATAAATTAGAAATTAAACTCATAAAATAAAGTTAGGGTTTTTAATTGTTTAGAAAAAAAATAAATTAGGGTTAACTACTTAATTAAATTATTTATATATATAAACAAACTACATAT
This sequence comes from Lathyrus aphaca, assembly GCA_963966055.1. Lineage (NCBI taxonomy): Eukaryota > Viridiplantae > Streptophyta > Magnoliopsida > Fabales > Fabaceae > Lathyrus > Lathyrus aphaca. The sequence goes on along the minus strand of OZ014520.1, from coordinate 216,126,842 downwards.
AATAATTATAAAATAAATATATATAATTAAAATTTACAAACAAATATATTAAGATTTATAAGATAATTAGGGTTTATAAAAACAATTAGGTTTTTTATATATAAAATTTTAGGGTTAATTATTTAATCTAAGCCTAATTAAATTATTTATCTAAAAAAACATATAACATTAATAATATACAATAAAATAAATATTAAATAATTTTAGGAATAATGTTTAAATTTTTAAAAATATAAGTTTTTGAATTATATACAAGAAAATAATATAACTATTTTATTTTAAATATTTATTATTAATTAAATTAATTAAACATATTATAAACAAAACAAAATAAATGAAAATATGAAGAAAAAAAAAACATACATGGGGCTGGGATTCGAACCCAGGCCCTAGGCTTCACACCCCCAAGACCAACAAACCAGCCACTGGACCAGCTGCGCGCTGGTGATAGACAATAGCATAAAATTGTTTTATTCTAATCCTGCAAAACAAAAGAAATTGAAACAAAAATTGTTCCTGGCTGGATTCGAACCCAGGCCTTACAACATATACTACGCGCATCAAAACCACCAGGGCACTCATGCTCTTTGAAACATAAACGCAAAACGAACAATATAAAATAAGTTAACTTTTTAAATCCTGGATTTCGCGCCAACAGACTCCATCTTCTTCGTTTTACCTGCGAAAACACTTGCGATTTCTCCTACGCATTTACCTGCGAATTTTCAAAACCAGAATCCTATGTTTTTTGAAACATCATGAAAACCATCATAATAATAAAAATCAATAACCCAGATCAATTGCTTATCGTTTATACGTTATAGCAATGTCTTTAGAATGTCCAAAAACAATGTAAAACGTAAAGCCCTAAAGTGATGACCGAAACCCTAATAATGACATCTATTGTATTCGTCCATGGTTCTTCACAAAAACAATCCAGAAATCATCTATGAGCATCAACAAACATTAGTACATAATCAAAATTCATTGTAAACATGTAAATTCAATGAATCGAAAAAAATAGATTGAGAGCATGTATGCTTCGGGTTATGCTTATGAGTATGAATTAGAGGCAGTTAAGGGGTGGTTTAGATTCAGGGAAGCTCAAGGAAGCTTGTGGTGTCTTTAGAATACCTTGAAACCCTTTGAAATATGGAAACCGAAAATTGAATTTTTGTGATTTTTGTGAAGTTTGAGAGTGGTTTTAGAGGCTGCAAAAATTCGTGTCCTAGGCTGCTCAATGTTCTTTGTATATATATGAATGAGATTAGGTCAAGAAAAGTTATCATCCTTTGGACTTTTTGATCATTTGAGATTGAAAAAGATTATGTCTTAAAACTTGATTTTTATTTGATCTAACCTTGCTATTTTGGGACAATCCTCATAACTTGTGTATCAATCTAATCCAAATAATATTCATGACTTTCTAGAAGCAAAATCCCTTTTTAAATATATGATTTTATATTTTATTTTAATTTGAATTGTATTTTAATGAATAAAATTCAAATAAATATGAAATAAAAAATAAAAAATCATAAAATAGTTGGGTTGGGTCGTGCTTGGTGTTTTTATAAAGATGGGATGGCAATTTGGTGGGCTCATTTAGCAAAAATTTGATTTTAGGCCTTATTTGCTTCATAAACTTCCCTAAAATTTCCCAACTTTGCAAGGGCACAAATCCTTCAATTTTAATGCTATGAGGGTGTTCTTGGACATTTTGGAAAGCTTAAAGAGTCCTCTAACCAACCCCATTGGATTCATGTCCATATCTTTTACCATTCTTAAGTTATGCTCTTTTGAAGTTGTTGACTTTTTGTTGACTTTTAAAAGGACCTATAATGTCTTAGCTCATACCTTCCAAATGAAGCATTTTTGGGCTTGGCTTGTGAGACCCAAAGTTGTAGAGAATTCAATTTCCTTTAAAATGAGATTTGGATGGAAAACATTTGATGAAGAATGTTAAAGTTATGGCTGGTCAAAGTTCTGTTGACTTTTCTTGAGGAAACCCTAATTTAGAAACTCCTGATTCTTGATGATCTGAAATCTCCTTGATGAATCATGATCAACCCTTGATCAAATGATGAATTTTAATTCATATACTTGATGTTGGCAAAAAATCATGAAGTTTGACTTTGGTTTGACCACAGTTGACCTCAGTTTGACTTTTTAACTGCTTTGACTGATTTTAACCTATCTGATCATCTGTCTGAGCAAACCTTTGAGAAAAGTCTTGAAACTTGTCATGGGGATTCTTAAACACATATAAGATATTATGAAGCTCACTTGAGGTCTTGGAAGTTCATTTATCCTGATTAAAGTCAAAACCCTAGTTTAGGATGCATTGCTTAGGAGGATGCATTGTCTGAGGGAAATGTCAAATCTTCTGACTAATTGTGAACTTTGTGAACCTTGTGAACCTCATGAGATGTCTTGTGAACCTTGTGAACCTTGTGAGCCTCTTATTACACAATGACTTGTTTTGTGGAGGACAAATTTTGGGGTGCAACAAACATGAACTATGGGGTTTTGATCTTGCATTTCACTTTGTGGGTACGTAGGGATAAGGTGGTAAACCTCTCCAAACACAAAAATATTTAAAAAATAATTCTTTTCTCATCCCTCCACTCTCATTTAACAAACCTTTTTCAAACCAAAAGCAGTAAATTTTTTAAAGGGCTCCCATGGAGTACCACAAAAATTTTATGTGCGTAAAACCTTCCCATTGTGTAACTTATCCTCTTACATGTTTCTCTGTTGTGTTTCTTTAGCTTTTTTGCTTTTAGATTCATTATGATTTATTCGCTCTTTTTTCCGTTTCCTCTTGGAATAAAATAAAAGCGCGGTGGCGACTCTGTTTACTTTGAGTTAAGTTAACTAATAGCTTACACACATGATTTTACCGCTACATTTGCCCATCGGGAACAAGACTGGATTTGCTTTCGTTTCGTGTGGAAGAAATTTTCTATGTACGAATTTGCTTTTCGAGAGGCGAGGATGCGACTTCCCTTCAACGATTTCCAAATGAGGGTCTTCAAGTGGCTCAGGTTGGCGCCTTCATAGTTGCATACCAACGCTATTGCCTTCATACGGGCGTTTGAACTGGCCTGCCAGTATCTTGGGGTCGGCTGTGCGCTGCCCCTGTTCTTCTGTATCTTCCACCTGCAGAGGTAGGGCTCAGGAGGGCACCACAGCTGGGTGTCTTTTAAGCATCCTTCGCGGTTGTTTAAGACGTATGTTGACTCTGCCCACCACTTTAAGGGAAGGTGGTACGTGGTGAAACCTCTCACCCGGTATGCTCTCGGTTGTTTCTATTCTCGTAGACGGAAGTCGAATGGCGAGGAGAAGCTAGTGCCAGAAATCCCTTTGAGATGGAAGCCAGACCACTTTGATTTTCCGACCCTCCACTACCGGGTCCGACATGCGAGCCTGGGGGTCGAGGACCGGTTGTCCTATCAGAAGCTGGGGGATTATGTCCAGATCTTCAACTTGGCGGTCTACGTGGATCGGCTGGACAACCCTTACGTGGATGAAGACGAGGTGCCTATCACTGAGATTCGCCCGATAAATACAAAGGCCATGCTCGAATGTCATATGGACGACGAAGATATCCGGTTACTGCGTATGTTCCTTCGGCCCTTCCCTCTCCTCTGATGTATTATATATGTTTATTGATCCTCGGTTGTTTTTGTTTTGCATGAGTTATGACTTTGTCCAGAGAACGGGTGTTGAAATTGGCCAATCAGGCGGGGGCACCGAACAGGGTCCCATAGAAGAAAAAGAAGGTGGCCGGTCGTGTCCAGGAGGTGGCTTCCGAGCGAGAGGTCGGTAGTTCTGGTACTCCCAGCTCGACCACTGACTCCCCCAAGCTTCCGTTCAACAAACTTCCTCGATACACATACGGGACAACCCTCCGCCCTCCCACCTCTCCTCTTATGAAGCGTAAACAGGTGGATGGGTCTCTCGCCCGTTCTTCGACCGTGAGTGGCATGTATTCGGGTGAACCTGGGAGCTACTTGTTGCCTCCTTGCTATTTGGAAAGGGAGTTCTTCAAATCTGAGGGTTCTGTCGTGGTGGAAGCGCCCGAGGCAAAGGCTCTTCTCAACCAGGATGCAGCCTCTAGGTGGGCAGATTTGGTCGGGGATTTAGCCGCTATCATCCGGGTGATGGAGACGGCTATGGTGCTGTCTGAGACTGCTGTCTCCACGGATGTGCTAGAGGAAGCCCTTGAGACTTCTAGGATGAGAAAGACAAACTTTCCAAGGATTTGTCTGACTACAAGAAGGAGCATAAGCTCCAAGAGGGGTTAAGATCGGAGTTGGAGAAGGCCAAGCTCGAGATGGATACTTTGCAGGAGGAGAACAAAAGCTTGAAGGAAGAGGCGGACGAGCTCAAGAACGAGATCGAGGAGAATGTGACCCTTAGAGCTCGACTGGCGCTGCTGGAGGGTACAGTCTGTCCTCTTGACAACAAGACTGAAGAAGAGATGGCCGTCTGTACTCGGGGAGAACTGGTCGCAAGGTCCGTGAGCTTTGTAAACATCTGGTTGAAATCTTCAAAGAGAGTTTTGACAATGCCATCGAGCAGCTCAAGGTCTTGAACCCTGGGCTTGTGACCGAAGGGACGGCTCACAATTATTGTGTGACCGATGGGGAGATTGTTTTCCCCTTCGTTTCCGAGGAGGAGCTGGCTGAGGAGGAGGACGATAATGAGGAGGAGTAACTCTGGGCGGAGACCTTTTTTGTATTTCTGGCCTGTGTTCCTTTTGTTGTATTGGTCTGCGTGCCCTTTTTTTGTATTGGCCTGTGTGCCTCCTTTCTTCTTTTTTAGATATAGACGGCCTGTGTGCCCCTCTCATGTACTTTGGTGGTCGATTTTGGGCGTTTTTAATACCATGTCGTTTATTTTATTGCGTTTGACTATTTAGAATTGTCATATGTTTTGAACTTTTTTGCGCTCGACTTAGTTGGACTCGTCGGTTTAGGGAACCGACGAGGTGGCGGGTTTTACGTCCGCCGTGGGTCGGGATTAGAGTTACGATCAAACACCCTAATCTCGGGGCTTGGCCCTTCCCATCGCGAGTTGGGTGCCCTGCCGACGTGGTAATGTGATGTTGGGGCTCGTTTGAGATGTCCGACGTCGGGGAGGGTTGTGCTCGCCTTATGTTGGCGTTATCCTCCTTTTCGTTTAGTGATGAAGATCGTGGTCGTACCTTCCATGCCTCCCCGGATTGTCTTTTAGTTGTAGTATTGCTTAATTTTTTATGCGTTCCATGGTTGAGCGAGTTCTTCACCTTGCAAGTTTTCCAGATAATAGGCCTTGTTACTCGTTTTATCCCGGACACGGTACAGGCCTTCCCAGTTGGCGGCCAGCTTGCCTTCCCGTGGGTTTTTCTGGTTTCATCTGAGAACCAGGCTGCCCACCTGGAACTCTCTTTTAATGACTTCCGCGTCGTGGTGTAAAGCTATTTTCCGTTTAAGGGAGATTTACCTAAGGGCTGCCCCATAGCGAATTTCTTCGACGAGGTCCAGCTCGACTCGAAGTGCTTCGTCGTTCAACTCCTCGTCAAGGGATGCTTCTATGCGCCTCGTTGGCTCTCGAATCTCTACCGGGATAACTTCCTCGGTACTGTATGTTAACATGAACGGGGTCTCACCGGTCGTGGAATGTGGCGTTGTGTGGTATGCCCAAAGAACGATGTGCAGTTCCTCGACCCACGCCTTTTTCGCATCGCCGAGTCGGCTATTCAGTCCGCATAGGATCACCCTGTTGGCTGCCTTAGATTGCCTGTTAGTTTGAGGTTGCTCGACGGACGTGAAGTGTTGTTTTGTGCCTAAGCCGGCGACAAAGTCTTGGAATCCTCCGTCCGTGAACTGCGTTCTGTTGTCGGTGATGAGGACTTGGGGTATGCCAAAGCGTGCGAGGATGTTTCTTTTGAAGAATCGAAGAATGTTCTGTACCGTTATTTTGGCCAAGGCTTCTGCTTCGATCCATTTAGTAAAGTAGTCCACCCCCACAATGAGGTATTTGTTTTGGTAGGAGCCAGTTGTCATACCCTAATTTTTTTACCCTAAGATTCTTCGCATCTCATCTGCATCTAGCATACGACAAGATCATGTACTGGTTCATTTACCCTTTTTCAGGTGCAAGTCTATGTCTCGCAGGGGGTCATCGTTCTTTTACTTGCTTGTATCTGTTTATATTTACTAACCTCTAACCAAAATACCAAAAATATGTTGCAGTCTGCTTCTTCTTCTCTGTGTTGCAGGATTTCAAAGATAAGACAGTGATTTCAATTTAGACGTGGTTGTTCAGTTACGATTCGATTCAAATGGACGTTTGACATAATCTTGGTTAAACTATCAAGAGATTGTTTCAACTGCAAGTTATTTGTGCCAGTGGTTCATTTCTCATACAGTGCGGGTTCAAAAGTCTAAGTTGTGTTGCGTGCTAAGATCATCAGTTTTGTCAGGTAGTGTTCTGTGTGAAGTCTGGTTTGAATCTTTAGTGTTCATCAGTTCATCAATGATTCATCTGTGGATTTATTTTCCTCAGTATGGATTCAAATTATCAGGGCAATTTTTAGACGATTTCAGTGATCGTGGTTGAATTGGCAAGTTGTTCAATGCTTCAATAATGGCTGTTTTCATTTTAATCAGTGGCTTGTGAGAAAAATCAAGATTTCGGTTCTGGCGCGGAAAGGTTAGAGTCGCCAGCCAGACATTTTTATCCCAAAAGAATGGGAAAGGTAATGTTGCACAAACCTGAGGAAGAAGGAAAGGACAAGGTCCTGCGAACCAAAGATCTGAGTTCGGGAGTCGGTTACGACCTGGGAAGGTATTAGCACCCCAGATCGTCCGTCGTACCCGACGGGATCCACGCTTGCTTGTTTGTTTCAAAGGGTGAGAAATAAGAATGCTGCTGAATAAAACCACTAACTGGGATGGAAAATGAAATGAGAAAGGAACTGGAAAAAAAAAGAGTGAGAATAAAAGGGGAAATGTAGGGAAAATAAAGAATGTGCTCGAACGGGCCCTACCCCGCTGCCTACGTACCTCATCGGGATAATGAGGATCAGAGTCGACGTAGTTCGCCTAACTAAGGCGGGAACTATTTGTTTGTGTTTTTTACAGCTGGAACTGCGTACGTCTATGCTCAGGTGTTGCAGGCTCGTCTGGTACGAGTGCGTTTACCGTCTTGCATGTGTGACAAGTCGCCGCGAGTTCGCGTTGTCAGTGAATGAGATGAGAAGAGAAGTTCCCGCAGGATAGTCGCTTGTTATTTGTTTTTTTGTCTTTTAAGAGAAGTATTTTGAATTTGTTTGTGAACGGTCTTGTACTAAGACCTATCCATCGCGGGAAGCATTTACACCTCGACCCGAAACAGGACGCGTATAAGCACTCCGCAACAAAGTCCCGTGTCGCACAAGATTGTTCGGTTTTCATTATGTGTTTTATTGCTTTTCTTTATGAGATGAGAAAGAATGACTCAAGTTGATAAAAGGACAAAATCTAAGGGACTAAGACTCAATCCTAATTTCATTGTTTATTTACAAAAGATCCTATGGTTAATGGAGTTTTCTATTCCTAATGAGAAACTAGAAACTACTAGAATTCAACTTACTTCCTAATGAAGTTAAGTTGATTCTAAGAACAAATGGGGGAGCCTATACAAGTTATAAAATCAAATGATAAGGCAAAAACAATAAAATTGGACATAAGAAATAAAATTCTAAAAATGCATTTAAAGGCATGAACTTAAGAAATAGTCATATTTATTTATTCTAATCCTAATTAAAAGGGAACTTTAACCTACATTCTAAATCAAAGTTAAGCCTAATATTTTCATTCTAAAACTCAATTCAAACTAACCTAAGTCTATATTAGATTCTAGGACTAAATCTAATCTAAACTATATTTTTTTGGGACTTTATTTTTGTGACCTAAACTAATGGGAATTATACATAACTAAGCCTTAAAACTAATATTCTAAAAAATATTAAAACTTCTGGAAAAATTATGAAAATTAAACTATAGGGACCTAATATTATCTATAACATTGTACTAAAAGGAATCCTACAAAATCAAAATTTAACTAGGTCTAAAAAATGATTATTTTCAGCTATGAATTAATCCTTAATTTCTAAGGAATTAGCCTCTAAGACCTAAGATAAAATGTTCTAAAAAATCTACAAAAATTATCCTAAATTCTCTTATTAGTCTTATAACTACAGTAAAAAGATCGGGCTAAAAACGTTAATGGAAGTTATCAAAATAAAATGAACAAAATTATGTACAGTTGAGAGAAATTCACTAAAAACTACTTACATGAAAAATCAGAATTAATTCAAAAATAATGCAAATTCAGAAAACTAAAATGCCAAACATTTCTAAATTGACTTAACAATCTACTTGATTTTTTATAGAATTTTCCCAAGCATTTTCCTATTTTTATTTGATTTATTTTGAAACTATATTAACTAAAATTTAAAAAGAAAAGGGGTGCATTAAAGTGGCGAATCGAGATTACTTACTTGGTCGAAGTGTCGATTCTTCACACAAAAAGAAATCCAAAACTTCAAGCAATGTCTTGTGATCTTCATAAGCAAAATAAATGCTTATCATCCATATTCGCTTTATGAAGTTGTACCATAGTCGAAATCGATTCGATATCGATCAAAAAGACATCATGAACTAGTTAATCCAAATTTAGCCCCTAACACTAATTAAAATTAGTACAAAAATCCTAATTAAAAATTAACAAGAAATAGATTAATATACTAACCCAAAAAAAACTACCTTACAAGAAAATCAATCATCAAATTTTTTAACAAGCATATTAATTGGAAAATGATAATAGATGTAAAACAAAAGAAACCCAGGGAGGTGCACTAGAAATCTAGTAGTAACAAGTAGTTCAGAGAATTGGCCCAGGCCCAATCTCTTGAGAAATACGCAGAAGGGGGGTTGAAAGAAATTTGGAGGGTGTGAGTAACATAATCATGGGCTGAAGGCCCAATTCAACCTATCTTTGTGAGACTTCGCAGGGAGAATAGCATAGTTAAATTGGGGGGTCTGTGTAGCAAATCCATGGTTAAAATTTTGTTAGGCCCAATTTAGTTATCAGGATTTGACCTAATAAACTTAGTTTGAAAGCTAACACATGAACGAGCCAACGCATCTCTTCTTCTTCGTCTTGGCGAAGCTTCAGCACCGACGATACTCCTTCGTTCTCTTCCCTCTTTCATGAATGACTCAAGAAGCAACAACGACGCCACGATCTCTTCTTCTTCTTCTTCGTGACTTTCGTTTCCCCGTCAACGTTATTTGAAACCCTCGTCGTTCTCCACTCCCATTCGGTCGCGCCGCCCTTCTTCCGTCGCAGCTATCATCTCCGTTATCACCACTACACCATGCTCAAACCTCGCTTAACCTCCCAAATTCGAACTTAACGGAACAAATCTAGCCGGAGTCGCTAATGGCACTTCAAGCTTGACGAAGATGAATTCTCAGTTCTGCAACTCAGGTAAGCGTGATTTACCTTCATCATGTTTGGCTCGATTCCACTTCCTCTCCCCTCTTGCACAATTTTGCTCTTACTTTTGTGAATATCGTGAAGCGTTGAAATTCTGTGAATTGTTGCTGATGAGATTCACACTTTGTTGTTGTTATGTGTTGCGACGTTGTCGACGATGTTGCGGTTCTCTTCGTGAGTGTGTGTGGTATTACAAAGTCGCCATTGATTCTGACATTGATGTTGAATCGCGTTCTAGATGCAGATGATGAAGATGAGGAATATTGATAATCAAGGATGAAGATGAAGCCGCGGGTTGAATAGAGTTCAAAAGATTGAAGAGGTTCGAGGTAGATTGTCTAAAATTCGATGAAAGGTTCTGAGAATTTTGCAGGTTTGTTGATGAAGCTTTTCGGTGATTGGTATGAATTCTTGCAGTGATAAATTATTGATAAATCTCTTTGTTCTAGTTTTCTTTGTTTTGCAGGCTTGGATAATGGTTGATGATGTTGCTGAATCTTGTTACAGGTTCAAGAGTTAGTGATGACTGATGATGCAGGTTTGTGCTTTTTTGATCTTGGTGAAGATGATGATGAAAAGGCTGAAGGAGCTTGTTCGGATTTGCCAGATTCTCCTGAGTTTGATGGGTTGTGAAGATTGGAGGATTGGATGATTGAAGAGTGAAGAAAAAAAAATGGTGGAAGAAGAAGATTGGATCAATGATTGGGGAAGGATTCAAGAAGATTTGGTGAAGGAGAGGATTATGTTCTTATAGAAGATGGCTTGAGGATCGTTCTAGAATCTTCCAGGGTAAAAGTTTGTTATCATTTCAGTTAGAATTTGGTTGTGAGTTAGTTATTTTTCTGTTATGAGTTTCTGTTTCTCACCTTCACTTGGCAACTTTGTATAATTTTTTGACTTTGTTTACTTCTACTGTGAAGTTGTATAAGGATCCTCTTCTGAAATTCAGTTAGGATTTGATTTCTGTTGGAAGTTGGTTAAAGACAAAATTTATTGGGGTGATTTTCAGTTACTGATTTTTGTTACTTGAATTCACAGGTTTGGTGAATTAAGTTGAAGTGAGGTTATCAGATAGTTGAAGAATATCAGGGTGGAGGAGAAGAGGGCCGAGAGGAAAAAAAAGGGAAGGAAGCTTGGAACCGATCCTCCAATACTTCCCTGATTTTTTTGTTAATTTTCTTCTGCAAATTTGAACTGCTATCTTGCTGCAGAATTCAAATTCTTATTACAGCAACTCATTTGATCTCGACTAAATCATTGTCCTTATTTCATTTGCAGTTCTGGTGGATATGCTCCCTTGGAGGCTTGGCATGAATGAGGAACTTTGATGCGCGAAAAGATGAATTTGGAGCTTGGAGTTTTCATTTTACATTGAGGAAAAACTTAAAAGAAACTATAGGATCGATGAAGGCTTATTGATGAGGAATTTGGCATGAAGAGTTTTATTTGAAGGAAAGAATAACCATGGAGTTGGAAACTTGGAAATGATGAAGATTTTGCCTCATTTGTAATCCTTTAGGTTTAGGCTTTTGCAATCTTGTAAAATTTTATCATTCCATGCATACTGTCAATGTAACTTAAAATACACTCCTTGAAACCAAACTTGCACTTCTTGCTTCACTTTCAAATCTTGATTAAAAAACTACTTAGGCAACCACACTTGAATTTCATTTTGCAGCTTATTATTTAGAACGTTTGTCTATTTTAACTTTGGCTACTCATGAAAACACGTATTGCTCCCGAATATGTCTTGAAGCATGTAAGCAAACAACTTCTGAATTTATTCGTAATTTCCTGTCACCACTAGTAATGTACTCTGACTTAATCATCTTTTCAACATAATTAGAATATGTTCCTTGATCATGGATAGGTTGCCACTATTCTCTTGACTCAAACTCTCTATTAATCCAACAAACAATTCAAATATGGATCTTGAATCAAGTATGTCCCAAGGGTAAACCACCCTTTCATTGAATCATGAACACTTATTCCCGAGAATAAAATATTCAGCCCCTGGAATGGATCCCTGTCTTTGAATTTAAAAGTCCATCATTGCATGAAACAAACTCCTCGGGATCAATCCTGTGCCAACTTTCAATCTTATAGGAATGAATTAATGCTAGTCAATAGCCTATCCTGAGAACTGAACATTTTATGGTCTCAGTATCTTACACAAAAACCCTGGACTCTGATGATTTTCAACCATAAAGCATCGGTTACTTGCATAACTTAGAACTTGACCATATAGTTCTCTTCTTGTTTGACCATGACTAGGTCAAACTCATTGGATCATTACTCATCGCTTTCCACCCCGAACTTGATAACATCCCCAAAACCTTGGTATCCAATTTGCACCAACCAATGCCTTGGATCATGTCATGTGATCTTTTGAAATGCTGGCTTCTTGGTGCTCTTTAAAGCTTACTTATCCTTTCATGTCACACTTGGTCATTGAACCTCAACCTCGTCCGCAAAAGGGAAAAACTCCCTAAGGCATTGTGAAACCCTGAACACGCAATGACATTGAGAAAATCTAAAAAACATGGCCTTGGTACCTTATGACCTCCATCATGAGAATATGCTTGATCTCATGCCCCAAGAGACCTATGATGCATGATTGTAATTATTATAACCTAATGAAAAATGCGGATGAATGCGAAGCGATAAGCCAGTTAAGGTACAAAGAGTGAGGGCAAATTTTGAGGTATTACAGCTGCCCCTATTCAATCATCTGCAGACCTGAATGGATAATTGCAACAGCTTTGAGACGTTCAAGGTATGGAGTGATTGAATACTCGAATAAAACCTGAAAATTTGCACACTGAGGACAACAGAAATGCCATCTGTCCATTTATTTATTTATATTTTTTTATTTTGACCTCTGAATAGGTAGAAAAAATAGAGCCAGGTGGAAATATGCTGGGAAGAATGCCATCCTCGAATGACAACTCGCACGGGATCCTCGGATCCAGTACTAAAACCCTCCTCAAATAGAAACACAATGGTATACCGGCCGCAGGCGATAACCATCAACAACAAAGACTGACCTCGGACAGACTTTGCAAAAGAGACAAACTGACCTCAATCAATAAGCTCAAAAAAGTGGACTACCATCCTCGAATAATAGCCATAACAAAACAAAACAAAAAAGACCGACCGCAGAAGGACTTGAAGAAAAGAAATGCCATCCTCGAATGACAATCCAAAAGATCCTTGGATCTAACACGAAATCATCCTCGAATGGAGACGCAAAGGTATACCAGCCTCGACTGATAACCAAACACAAAGCTGACCTCAGACAGACTTTGCAAAACTGACCTCGATCAATAAGCTCAAAAAGTGAACTATTATCCTCGAATAATAGCCACAACAACAAGACCAACCTCGGAAGGACTTGAGGAAAAGAATGCCATCCTCAAATGACAATCCAAAAGATCCTCAGATCTAACACGAAACCATCCTCAAATGGAGACGCAAAGGTATACCAGCCTCGACTGATAACCAAACACAAAGCTGACCTCAGACAGACTTTGCAAAAGAGACAAACTGACCTCGATCAATAAGCTCAAAAAGTGAACTACTATCCTCAAATAATAGCCACAAACAAGACCAACCGCAGAAGGACTTGAAGAAAAGAATGCCATCCTCGAATGACAATCCAAAAGATCCTCGGATCTAACACGAAACCATCCTCAAATGGAGACGCAAAGGTATACTAGCCTCGACTGATAACCAAACACAAAGCTGACCTCAGACAGACTTTGCAAAAGAGACAAACTGACCTCGATCAATAAGCTCAAAAAGTGAACTACTATCCTCGAATAATAGCCACAAACAAGACCAACCGCAGAAGGACTTGAAGAAAAGAAATGCCATCCTCGAATGACAAATCAAAAGATCCTCGGATCTAACACGAAACCATCCTCGAATGGAGACGCAAAGGTATACCAGCCTCGACTGATAACCAAACACAAAGCTGACCTCAGACAGACTTTGCAAAAGAGACAAACTGACCTCGATCAATAAGCTCAAAAAGTGAACTACTATCCTCGAATAATAGCCACACAAAACAACAAGACCAACCGCAGAAGGACTCGAAGAAAAGAAATGCCATCCTCGAATGACAAATCAAAAGATCCTCGGATCTAACACGAAACCATCCTCGAATGGAGACGCAAAGGTATACCGGCCGCAGGCGGTAACCAAACACAAAGAAAATAGGACAAGATGGAACGGGATCGTTGTACATAAACGAGAGCCCAGGCAAACAGGACCGTTGTACTTAAATGATAACCTGAGACGCGATCGTTGTACTTAAACGGAGACGCGAACAAATAAGACTGTTGTACTGAAACAAAACTCAAAAACGAGGCCATTGTACTTGAATGGAGACTCGAAAGGAACGGGATCGTTGTACTTAAACGAGAGCCCAAGACGCAACCGTTGTACTGAAACGGAGACGCGAAAAAATGAGACTGTCGTACTGAAACAAGACTCAGAGACGAGACCATTGTACTTAAATGGAGACTCGAAAGGAACGAGATCGTTGTACTTAAACGAGAGCCCAAGACGCGACCGTTGTACTGAAACGGAGACGCGAAAAAATGAGACTGTTGTACTGAAACAAGACTCAGAGACGAGACCATTGTACTTAAATGGAGACTCGAAAGGAACGGGATCGTTGTACTTAAACGAGAGCCCAAGACGCGACCGTTGTACTGAAACGGAGACGCGAAAAAATGAGATTGTTGTACTGAAACAAGACTCAAAGATGAGACCATTGTACTTAAATGGAGATTCGAAAGGAACGGGATCGTTGTACTTAAACGAGAGCCCAAGACGCAACCGTTGTACTGAAACAGAGACGCGAAAAAAAAATGAGACTGTTGTACTAAAACAAGACTCAATTGGGGATAACAACAAGACTTAGTAGAAGTATCCACCCTGGGAAATGAAGTTGCATTCTGTGGGTAACACTTCAATCTGATTGGAGATGTAACGGGTCTTATGTAATATACCTCAAAACTGGCCCATGCTGGTATGTATATGTTTGGATTTATAGCGTAATGCTCCATGATGATGGAAATGCTACGCTTTGGAGGATGCAAATGTAATGATGATTACTAGATGCAAATGCAAATGCAAAAGGGGTCTCCCGATGAGGAGATAACAGATATCCCAGATGGCTTGACTGGGGAGGAACTGATGATCACTGCATTGATCTGATTGATCCTTGTGAGGAGAAGACAACTCTGCGGGGAAGGATGTCAATGATATACCGGCTCTGAACTGCCGCCATTGCCAAAAATAAATTGGACTTTGAGATTGGAGAGTCAAGACCCTGCTGGAGAAGGGCTCTTCTTGAACTCTGATGGGGAAATGAAGACCTCCTGACTTGGCTGAGAACCGAAGGCATGACACTGCTGAGGAAGAAATTGCCGGGGATAAGGGATAAATCCTCTCATGCTGGGAATGAGAGATGTAAGGCGTCTCATGCTGGTGATGAGAGACGATGATACCCTTCTTTTCAAGAAGTACCCTTCCATGACACTTGCTAAAGAACCTTGATCGACGAAGTCCGCAAATGAAACAACCCTTGCAGTACTGTGCTGACACTGGCTTTGCCCCTAGCCCTGGGTTGATAGGTTGCCGACTAATCATAAGTGAACAATGGTTCTTTGCAATTTTCAATTCGCCTGTGATTAAGGTCCGTCGGAAGAAAATGTCTCAAGAGGATTTTACAGAAAACATGGCATATGAAAATGCCTCAGTGTCTTCAAACTCTTGGAGAGATTCGTCGGATCTCGAAATAACTACCCCTGACTGCATAGTCGGTGCAGGAATTTGTCTCGCGAGAATTCATGAAAAACCTCATATCACTGTGAGATATTCTTCCCCAGTATTTTGAACTTCGGATAGACGCTTTGAATTGACGGTCTTCGGGAGAAAGTGACTTCCCATGCCCATGAAGAAAATATCCATGACTGACTTGTGCTTTGAAGAAGAACACCCCGATCAACTGTTCTTTGAGAGATTGGATCTCTAAGTAACTGCCCCAGTTTGGCTGAAGTTTGAATAGTGCCTCCGACTAATGGCTCTTTGAGAGATTTGAATCTCGAAGCTATTGCCCCAGCTTGGCTGAATTTTGAAGAAATTGCTCGACATGATTGCCCCGGATCGACTGGATCTTACCACGACTTGTTGGGAAAGTCCTCACTCAATGGAGTTTTCCTGAAAAGTGCACCTCGACAGATTATCCTTAGGAAGTTTCAGACTTCTCAACTTGGCAAGATTAAGCTTCTGGACTGAGATTCCATACATGGACTTTTATGATGCCAAACAAATGTATGTAAGCAGAAAATGTTTATTTTAAGAATGAAAATTCTAATGCAACACACATGTTAATCTTGAAGTTTTACTGTAAAAGATGTCACAAACCTTTGTGAGCGAATCACTGGTTAAGATACGACATTAATTAATTTTTTGAATAATAGAAAGCATGCACATGCAACATCAACAAAGATCTTTCAACATCACTCATAGGAGTCAGGAACACGGTCTCGCGGTAGTACGCTCTCAAAAATAACCCTGTTTCAGTTAGGACTTTTGAGGGTTGTATCGTGGCCTGGTTCACAGTTATAGAAACAAAGGATATAGGCTCGAAATTTATTTGTGCCCACCCACCTTCGTGATGTTCTCCATTCCTATTTTCAGCTAGCTTTCACAAGCGCTCACTTCTCAAAAAGGGTTTTGTGATGGTTGAGGAACCAATTACACTAACGGTTTAAGCACTAATCAGATTATTGTTTGGAGTCAGTCATCCCTTCGTCTTTCGTGTCTGTATCACACGACTTTGTTCTTGTTCAAGGATCCTTCTGGTGTAATCCTCTTTGTCTTTCGCTTTTGCATTATTTTTCTTATCCCTAACTTTTTCCTGGACTGATTCTTGTGAATCTTTGATTGTGAAGTCCAACAGGATGCCCTAATTTTTGCCTAAGTCGCTTGTTTTCAAGTTTCGACTTAGCGGGCTTTCTCATTCATTTTTTTTTCAATTCTTTTTTTTTGAACAAATCGTGTGACACTGTTTGTCTTGAATGCTTTGCGAGGGTTGTGACTGTCTCACTCCTTTGTTGTTGAGGAATAACCATTGTGGTCTCCGGTCTTTGGACCTCTTGATTGGGATAACCATTGTGGCTTCTGGTCATTGGACCTCTTGATTTGGTACAACGAAAGGTAATGGATCCTCAGATTTGCACTCCTTTTTGAAATTTGAATGCTCGGTCAAACTAACTGACGCCTACCCTGCCCATGGGTTAAGTGCGAGGGTTTTTTCATGCGAAAATAAACTCCTACTTCAAGGCTCAAATGGGTTGGCGAGGGTCTATCTCCCTTATATCTCCGGTGTTTAGGACTTGAAACAATGCCTGTACATCGTCAACAAGGTCTTTTTCAAAAGCACACAGTTAGAGATTTTTGCGTTTTCATTTCGTCATCCTCCCTGATAGAGTTTAAGCTCAACAGTTGGTATTGCAATGCACATACACAAAATCATGAGTGAATACGAATGGATTACTTCAAGAAAAACATGTGCGTTATATTATGATTAACATTCAAAAACAAATAAGTTTCATGCATGCATACAAATGTTTAAACAAACAATATAAACTACAAATGAAAAATGCAGTAAAGAAGATGAACATTGCCGTCATTGAGGAGACTTGACTCCGTATGGACTTATTGCTTCTGAAGATGCCTTTGCATATTGGGAGACCCATTTGATGAGGAGACTTCAATATGTGAGCAGACTTTCTGGCATGATGACCTTTGAATCGATCAACTTCGGGACCTCGTCTTCACTTTTGCCTCTGAAAGACTTGCAATCTTCAATTAAAAGGCCAGGTGCCCCAGAATGGTAATCATACTTGGCATTGAAACCCCAAAGGAAGCTTTGTAGGAGATGATCCTGATGTGACTAGCTTAACTAGCCTGAATATGAGCAAATGAGGAAACTTGTTGCACGTACGACATCAGAATATGATCAAACTTCAAGTTGAGTTGTTCTGGCCTTTACCCATATGCTTTGGTCCTAGGACTCTCTTAGGAAGCTGAGGTTGGATGCTGACAATGACATCTGGAAGGAAGAGGTTGATAATAAAGTTGATAAATAAGGTTGCTCGGAAAGATCTCAGGTGATCTCCTGCCTACGTATCTCCATTGACCAATGGAGAATCAGAGCAGCGTAGTTCCCCTCAATAGGGATGAAAATAGCTTTGTTCAGAATTTCCATAACCAAGCTCATCTGAGTCTTCATCTGGTTGACTTCCTGTTTCAGCAGTTTCTGGTTTTGAAATAAAGCTTATACCTCTGCCCTGAATGGCCTCAGCTGGGTCTTCCTTCGATTACCTCCGCCCGGAGTTGCTTCAAATATATACCTTGATGAATGTGATTCAAGTTGTCCATTCTGATGAGAAATCAAGTCAGAAAAATAATCTGTCTCTGCACACCTGTCAAGAATGCAAGGATGTATGCAAATGCCATGTTCAATTATTTCTGAGGAATCTAACTGCTTTGATTCAAGTTTTGACACAGACGAAGTCCAATGGCATGATTCAGATATGTGATCCTCAGAAATAACTGAACATGTGTGCAGAAATGCTATGATGTCATGTATGCAACAGGCATGTGATCAATGGTCTGATGTTGATGCCGATGTTGAGCAACGAGTCAAGTGTCTGAATAGAACCATAATAGCAGCACCATCTCTGTACAGAACCCCGTAACTGAGAACCCAATAACCGTAGAACTGGATCACATAATAGAATAGTCACTGATGGTGTTGAAGTTGAACAACGAGCCAAGCGTCTGTGGAGAGTCATAATAAAAGTCACAATATCAAGGTCGCCATGATAATCACAGTAGCAATTTCTCTGAATAGAACTCCCGGATCTCTGAATCAAAGAACCATAAAACACTGAACAATACTGGCAAAATGGGTATGTTGAAGTTTAGGGTTCCTGCAAACCTGTAAACCCCTTTCAATCTCACAGGTATGCTACTCGGGTCAAACATCACGGACTCTCGAGGCCGAATAGCAATAATACGTTCACCATTTCCGAGAAATGGCTCATGACCAAATCAGGGAATCGGTTTGGCATTATGTACTACTCAGGTAGGTCTCAGCTGAGTCCGGAAAAACAAGCATCCCTCATAAGTTCCCGGCTTCAAGCACTGAAGTCGAGAAACAATAGTACATTCATCCCGAAGGGTACAATACTACCGTCATACGACCAGTTGCTTTTACCAGGTTCCTACGAGAGAACAAGGTCATCCTATGCGATTTCCTAGTGGGCCCTCGGGTGCGAATGGGTTTGCCACAAAATGTGGTATGCCACTGTCACCACTGGAGAGGGTTGTTTCCACTAAGGTCCTCGATGATCGGTTCCCAGTGTTAGCAGCTCAGGTGGGAACATTCTATGGTCTGCCTAGGCAGTATAGAACATATCCCAAGAGAGCCTGATCTGGGTGTGGGACTCGTGAAAACTACACGTGCTCAAGACCACGCAAGCCACACAGCTGCCCACTCTAAATCCTATGTGTATACTCAAGCCGGGTATTTGGCTTATCTCACAATAATCCCATCCCGCAGAAAAAATGAAAACCAGCACAGCCAGACAGTCCGGTATAATATGATGCATGGAAAATAAAATACTGAAAGCGATAAATAAATGCGATAAAGTAAAGCTGTAAAGTAAAACTGTAAATAAAAATAGTAAAGCTAAACTAAAGCACACAGCAACAAACAAATATACACCCAAAGAAACAAAACCAAACAGGCGCTAGGATTGAATCTACAAGGGAAACCGGAAGAATCAGGTTAAGTCCCCAGCAGAGTCGCCAGCTGTCGCTCCCGGGATTTTCATCCTAGTACAAACGCGAAAGTGGCGCGGAAAGGTTAGAGTCGCCAGCCAGACATTTTTATCCCAAAAGAATGGGAAAGGTAATGTTGCACAAACCTGAGGAAGAAGGAAAGGACAAGGTCCTGCGAACCAAAGATCTGAGTTCGGGAGTCGGTTACGACCTGGGAAGGTATTAGCACCCCAGATCGTTCGTCGTACCTGACGGGATCCACGCTTGCTTGTTTGTTTCAAAGGGTGAGAAATAAGAATGCTGCTGAATAAAACCGCTAACTGGGATGGAAAATGAAATGAGAAAGGAACTGGAAAAAAAAGAGAGTGAGAATAAAAGGGGAAATGTAGGGAAAATAAAGAATGTGCTCGAACGGGCCCTACCCCGCTGCCTACGTACCTCATCGGGATAATGAGGATCAGAGTCGACGTAGTTCGCCTAACTAAGGCGGGAACTATTTGTTTGTGTTTTTTAAAGCTGGAACTGCGTACGTCTATGCTCAGGTGTTGCAGGCTCGTCTGGTACGAGTGCGTTTACCGTCTTGCATGTGTGACAAGTCGCCGCGAGTTCGCGTTGTGAGTGAATGAGATGAGAAGAGAAGTTCCCGCAGGATAGTCGCTTGTTATTTGTTTTTTTGTCTTTTAAGAGAAGTGTTTTGAATTTGTTTGTGAACGGTCTTGTACTAAGACCTATCCATCGCGGGAAGCATTTACACCTCGCCCCGAAACAGGACGCGTATAAGCACTCCGCAACAAAGTCTCGTGTCGCACAAGATTGTTCGGTTTTCATTATGTGTTTTATTGCTTTTCTTTATGAGATGAGAAAGAATGACTCAAGTTGATAAAAGGACAAAATCTAAGGGACTAAGACTCAATCCTAATTTCATTGTTTATTTACAAAAGATCCTATGGTTAATGGAGTTTTCTATTCCTAATGAGAAACTAGAAACTACTAGAATTCAACTTACTTCCTAATGAAATTAAGTTGATTCTAAGAACAAATGGGGGAGCCTATACAAGTTATAAAATCAAATGATAAGGCAAAAACAATAAAATTGGACATAAGAAATAAAATTCTAAAAATGCATTTAAAGGCATGAACTTAAGAAATAGTCCTATTTATTTATTCTAATCCTAATTAAAAGGGAACTTTAACCTACATTCTAAATCAAAGTTAAGCCTAATATTTTAATTCTAAAACTCAATTTAAACTAACCTAAGTCTATATTAGATTCTAGGACTAAATCTAATCTAAACTATATTTTTTTTGGACTTTATTTTTGTGACCTAAACTAATGGGAATTATACATAACTAAGCCTAAAAACTAATATTCTAAAAAATATTAAAAATTCTGGAAAAATTATGAAAATTAAACTATAGGGACCTAATATTATCTATAACATTGTACTAAAAGGAATCCTACAAAATCAAAATTTAACTAGGTCTAAAAAATGATTATTTTCAGCTATGAATTAATCCTTAATTTCTAAGGAATTAGCCTCTAAGACCTAAGATAAAATTTTCTAAAAAATCTACAAAAATTATCCTAAATTCTCTTATTAGTCTTCTAACTACAGTAAAAAGATCGGGCTAAAAACGTTATTGGAAGTTATCAAAATAAAATGAACAAAATTATGTACAGTTGAGAGAAATTCACTAAAAACTACTTACATGAAAAATCAGAATTAATTCAAAAATAATGCAAATTCAGAAAACTAAAATGCCAAACATTTCTAAATTGACTTAACAATCTACTTTATTTTTTATAGAATTTTCCCAAGCATTTTCCTATTTTTATTTGATTTATTTTGAAACTATATTAACTAAAATTTAAAAAGAAAAGGGGTGCATTAAAGTGGCGAATCGAGATTACTTACTTGGTCGAAGTGTCGATTCTTCACACAAAAAGAAATCCAAAACTTCAAGCAATGTCTTGTGATCTTCATAAGTAAAATAAATGCTTATCATCCATATTCGCTTTATGAAGTTGTACCATAGTCGAAATCGATTCGATATCGATCAAAAAGACATCATGAACTAGTTAATCCAAATTTAGCCCCTAACACTAATTAAAATTAGTACAAAAATCCTAATTAAAAATTAACAAGAAATAGATTAATATACTAACCCAAAAAAAACTACCTTACAAGAAAATCAATCATCAAATTTTTTAACAAGCATATTAATTGGAAAATGATAATAGATGTAAAACAAAAGAAACCCAGGGAGGTGCACTAGAAATCTAGTAGTAACAAGTAGTTCAGAGAATTGGCCCAAGCCCAATCTCTTGAGAAATACGCAGAAGGGGGGTTGAAAGAAATTTGGAGGGTGTGAGTAACATAATCATGGGCTGAAGGCCCAATTCAACCTATCTTTGTGAGACTTCGCAGGGAGAATAACATAGTTAAATTGGGGGGTCTGTGTAGCAAATCCATGGTGAAAATTTTGTTAGGCCCAATTTAGTTATCAGGATTTGACCTAATAAACTTAGTTTGAAAGCTAACACATGAACGAGCCAACGCATCTCTTCTTCTTCGTCTTGGCGAAGCTTCAGCACCGACGATACTCCTTCGTTCTCTTCCCTCTTTCATGAATGACTCAAGAAGCAACAACGACGCCACGATCTCTTCTTCTTCTTCTTCGTGACTTTCGTTTCCCCGTCAACGTTATTTGAAACCCTCGTCGTTCTCCACTCCCATTCGGTCGCGCCGCCCTTCTTCCGTCGCAGCTATCATCTCCGTTATCACCACTACACCATGCTCAAACCTCGCTTAACCTCCCAAATTCGAACTTAACGGAACAAATCTAGCCGGAGTCGCTAATGGCACTTCAAGCTTGACGAAGATGAATTCTCAGTTCTGCAACTCAGGTAAGCGTGATTTACCTTCATCATGTTTGGCTCGATTCCACTTCCTTTCCCCTCTTGCACAATTTTGCTCTTACTTTTGTGAATATCGTGAAGCGTTGAAATTCTGTGAATTGTTGCTGATGAGATTCACACTTTGTTGTTGTTATGTGTTGCGGCGTTGTCGACGATGTTGCGGTTCTCTTCGTGAGTGTGTGTGGTATTACAAAGTCGCCATTGATTCTGACATTGATGTTGAATCGCGTTCTAGATGCAGATGATGAAGATGAGGAATATTGATAATCAAGGATGAAGATGAAGCTGCGGGTTGAATAGAGTTCAGAAGATTGAAGAGGTTCGAGGTAGATTGTCGAAAATTCGATGAAAGGTTCTGAGAATTTTGCAGGTTTGTTGATGAAGCTTTTCGGTGATTGGTATGAATTCTTGCAGTGATAAATTATTGATAAATCTCTTTGTTCTAGTTTTCTTTGTTTTGCAGGCTTGGATAATGGTTGATGATGTTGCTGAATCTTGTTACAGGTTCAAGAGTTAGTGATGACTGATGATGCAGGTTTGTGCTTTTTGGATCTTGGTGAAGATGATGATGAAAAGGCTGAAGGAGCTTGTTCGGATTTGCCAGATTCTCCTGAGTTTGATGGGTTGTGAAGATTGGAGGATTGGATGATTGAAGAGTGAAGGAAAAAAAATGGTGGAAGAAGAAGATTGGATCAATGATTGGGGAAGGATTCAAGAAGATTTGGTGAAGGAGAGGATTCTGTTCTTATAGAAGATGGCTTGAGGATCGTTCTAGAATCTTCCAGGGTAAAAGTTTGTTATCATTTCAGTTAGAATTTGGTTGTGAGTTAGTTATTTTTCTGTTATGAGTTTCTGTTTCTCACCTTCACTTGGCAACTTTGTATAATTTTTTGACTTTGTTTACTTCTACTATGAAGTTGTATAAGGATCCTCTTCTGAAATTCAGTTAGGATTTGATTTCTGTTGGAAGTTGGTTAAAGACAAAATTAATTGGGGTTATTTTCAGTTACTGATTTTTGTTACTTGAATTCATAGGTTTGGTGAATTGAGTTGAAGTGAGGTTATCAGATAGTTGAAGAATATCAGGGTGGAGGAGAAGAGGGCCGAGAGAAAGAAAAAAAAAGGGAAGGAAGCTTGGAACCGATCCTCCAATACTTCCCCGATTTTTTGTTAATTTTCTTCTGCAAATTTGAACTGCTATCTTGCTGCAGAATTCAAATTCTTATTACAGCAACTCATTTGATCTCGACTAAATCATTGTCCTTATTTCATTTGCAGTTCTGGTGGATATGCTCCCTTGGAGGCTTGGCATGAATGAGGAACTTTGATGCGCGAAAAGATGAATTTGGAGCTTGGAGTTTTCATTTTACATTGAGGAAAAACTTAAAAGCAACTATAGGATCGATGAAGGCTTATTGATGAGGAATTTGGCATGAAGAGTTTTATTTGAAGGAAAGAATAACCATGGAGTTGGAAACTTGGAAATGATGAAGATTTTGCCTCATTTGTAATCCTTTAGGTTTAGGCTTTTGCAATCTTGTAAAATTTTATCATTCCATGCATACTGTCAATGTAACTTAAAATACACTCCTTGAAACCAAACTTGCACTTCTTGCTTCACTTTCAAATCTTGATTAAAAAACTACTTAGGCAACCACACTTGAATTTCATTTTGCAGCTTATTATTTAGAACGTTTGTCTATTTTAACTTTGGCTACTCATGAAAACACGTATTGCTCCCGAATATGTCTTGAAGCATGTAAGCAAACAACTTCTGAATTTATTCGTAATTTCCTGTCACCACTAGTAATGTACTCTGACTTAATCATCTTTTCAACATAATTAGAATATGTTCCTTGATCATGTATGGGTTGCCACTATTCTCTTGACTCAAACTCTCCATTAATCCAACAAACAATTCAAATATGGATCTTGAATCAAGTATGTCCCAAGGGTAAACCACCCTTTCATTGAATCATGAACACTTATTCCCGAGAATAAAATATTCAGCCCCTGGAATGGATCCCTGTCTTTGAATTTAAAAGTCCATCATTGCATGAAACAAACTCCTCGGGATCAATCCTGTGCCAACTTTCAATCTTATAGGAATGAATTAATGCTAGTCAATAGCCTATCCTGAGAACTGAATATTTTATGGTCTCAGTATCTTACACAAAAACCCTGGACTCTGATGATTTTCAACCATAAAGCATCGGTTACTTGCATAACTTAGAACTTGACCATATAGTTCTCTTCTTGTTTGACCATGACTAGGTCAAACTCATTGGATCATTACTCATCGCTTTCCACCCCGAACTTGATAACATCCCCGAAACCTTGGTATCCAATTTGCACCAACCAATGCCTTGGATCATGTCACGTGATATTTTGAAATGTTGGCTTCTTGGTGCTCTTTAAAGCTTACTTATCTTTTCATGTCACACTTGGTCATTGAACCTCAACCTCGTCCGCAAAAGGGAAAAACTCCCTAAGGCATTGTGAAACCCTGAACACGCAATGACATTGAGAAAATCTAAAAAACATGGCCTTGGTACCTTATGACCTCCATCATGAGAATATGCTTGATCTCATGCCCCAAGAGACCTATGATGCATGATTGTAATTATTATAACCTAATGAAAAATGCGGATGAATGCGAAGCGATAAGCCAGTTAAGGTACAAAGAGTGAGGGCAAATTTTGAGGTATTACAGAGAGGTTCAATAAAGAAGCCGTCCAGGTCTCAACCATGGATGACATGAAGAAATATTTGCTGGAACGTGGATTACGCCCGTCTACCGACTTTCACCGAGCAGTGGGTATTGAGACACCTGCTACTCTGGATGCGTTCCTCTTGAAAGCTCAAGCGTATATCAAATACAAGGAAAAGCAGGCAGCTAGTTCAGTCTGCGATGCTCGACGTTGAGAGGATGCAAACCTTTCCAAATCAGATGAACCCTCAACATCTTGTCGGGGAAGCGACAAAAGAAAGGAAGACTGCTCCCGTAAACCGCGGGAGCAGAGAGGACCGGTGGGCCGGTTTCGTGAATATACACCTTTGCTGGTGTCGAGGGAGAAAATACTGTCTGAATGTGCCAATTCGGAGTTCCGTCAAGCGGGAGTGCGCTTCTCCAAGTAGCTACCCTCCAAACAGGGCACCGATAAAACCAAGTATTGCCGGTTTCACAAGAGATATGTGCACAACACCGAGGATTGCATCCACCTGAAATATGCGATAGAGATACTCATCAAAGATGTCCACCTCAAACAGTTCACTAAATCCAAGGAGACCTCCAGGCCAGAGATGCAAGAAGCCATCAAAGTCGAGGAAGCAGCGGCAGTCCCCGCGGACACCAATATGCAAGTGGCCCTCAGCATCTATCGCCCAGAAGACTTCTTTCTTCACGACCGTCCGGCGAGTACAGGTTATCTCTCTTCCCATAGCCCATGGGAAGCCTTCCCTTCCGCCATGGTGATCTCAGGCGGGGGATTCAACAAGATCACGGTCGGCTCTGTAAAAAGAAAATTCGACCAGCTAATTGCGAAAGGGTCGGCCCTGAAGGCCACACTGGACCCCCCAGAGACAATTCAGTGCCCATCTCATTCTATAAAGAATAACTATTAGGAGGAGCTCCTAATGCCATCATTCCACTACTCATCCGAGCCCAAATGGCCAACTTCGACGTCCGCAGGATACTGGTCGACCAAGGTAGCTCATGCGACATCATGTATTCGCAGCTATTCGCTACACTCCAGCAGAACGAAACTCACCTAACACCATACGTAGGATCAGACATACAAGGTTTCAACGGTGCGGTATCACGATCGTGGGGTTACGTCGATCTCATAGTCACGATCGGAGCCGCAGAAACTGCCCGATCAATCTGCGTTCAATTCCTAGTCGTCGATTGTCCTTCTCTGTACCAATGCATCCTAGGTCGACCAACTCTGGCCGACCTCCTAGCCGTCCCGTCCACCGTCTATCTAAAGATGAAATACTACACCACTTCAGGAAGAGTTTCCACCCTGCACGGTGACGTGGAGGCCGCCAATCGTTGTTTTGAAGCGGCCTCTAAAGGCATTAGCTCGATATCTTACCAGCCAAAAGCCCCCACTTCAGCTTCCTCCCTGAACACTGATGTACCCGCACCTCTCCCCCGGGTCGATTCCATCGACCTCGATTGCAGGTTTCCAGATGAAGCCGAGAGTTCCCAACAGCCCTCCTCTTCATTAGCCTGACCTATCCCCGACGGTGAATTCGAGTTAATCCCGTTGGAAGAGGATCCGAGCAGATGCGTGAAGATCGGAGCATACCTCCAAGAATTAGCAAAAAGACAGCTGGAGGCATGCCTGAAAGGGAACGCCGACCTATTCGCATGGAGTGCAGCAGAAATGCCCGAACTCGGTCCAGACGTAGCATGCCACCATCTATCCATCGATCCAAATCATAAGGTCGTCGCCCAACGGAGGAGAAAATAGTCGACTGAAAAAGCTAAAGCGGCTGAAAAAGCTGTAGAATACCTCCTAGAGGCAAACTTTGTAACGGAAGACAGGTACACCACCTGGCTTTCCAATGTTGTACTTGTGAAAAAATCTAATGGAAAGGGGCGAATGTGCCTTGATTATACCGACCTTAGCCGGGCTTGCACGAAAGATGCTTACCCTTTGCCAAATATTGATAAATTGGTTGACAACTCGGCCAGTTTCAAACTACTATCATTTATGGATGCTTATTCAGGATATAATCAAATTCCCATGGTTGTGGCCGACAAAAAACACGCGGCCTTCATGACCGAATCGGGCAACTACTACTACAACGTTATGCCCTTTGGTCTAAAAAACGCGGGCGCCACTTATCAGCGCATGATGAACAAAGTTTTCCGAGCTGAAATTGGTGACATTCTCAAAGTATACATGGACGGCATGATAGTCAAATCTCAGGAAGAAATGGATCATGCTTCCCACCTAAAAAAGGTGATTGACCAAGCTCAAAAATGCAAGATGCGTTTCAACCCTGAAAAATGTACATTCGGAGTTCGATCAGGTAAATTCCTCGGGTTTTACTTAACCGAGCGAGGGATCAAAGCCAACCCGGATAAATGTCGAGCGTTCACAGAAATACCTATCCCAAACTCTAAAAAATCCATACAATCGTTAAACGGAATACTCGCCTCTCTCGCTCGATTTGTGGCTAAATCTGCCCAACACGCGCTCCCCTTCTACAAACTCCTCCGCAAAGAATAAGCTTTCGAGTGGACTGACGAATGTGAGCGAGCCTTAGCTCACTTGAAAAAAGCAATATCCGAACCGCCAGTACTCTCCAGGCCCAACGAAGGTTAAACATTATACCTTTACCTCGTCGTATCGAACGAGGCGGTCAGCGCGACCCTTATTCGAGAACTCCCCGAGGGGAAAAAACCCATATACTTCACGAGCAAGGCATTGAACGGTCCCGAACTCAGGTACTTACAAATCAAAAAGGTAGCTCTAGCCATGTTCTTCGCAGCAAGGAGGTTACAACACTACTTCTTGGCTCATACTATCGTCGTCAGAACAGACCAACCCATCAGACAGATGCTCGGAAGGCCAGACATGGCCGAACGAATGCTTAAATGGTTGTTAGAACTAGCCGAGTTCGACATCAAATACGAAGGATGGCAGGCCCTCAAGGCTCAGGCATTGGCCTACTTCGTAGCAGAACTTACCTTCAACGAGCAAATGGCGACATCTCCATCTAAATGGACCATCTTCGTCGATGGGGCATCTAGCTCGACAGGCAGCGGGGCCGGGTGATGCTAGAAAATAAGGAGGGAACGCTCATCGAAGCATCCTTAACCCTGTCTTTCCCCACATCCAATAATCAAGCAGAATACGAAGCTTTCCTGGCCGGTTTACGCCTCGCAGACGACCCAGGAGCATAAGAAATAATAATATGCACAGACTCACAGTTGGTCGCAAACCAAGTACGAGGCGATCTTCAAGCCAAGAACGAGAACATGGCTGAATACTTAGCCTTGGTCAAAGAAAAACTAAAACGATTCACATCCGTAGAAGTCAGGCACGTCCCGCGCGAGGACAACGTCCGAGCAGATATATTGTCCAAGCTGGCGAGCACCAAGAGAAAGGGGGCAACAAATTCGTCATACAGGAGATACTCCCCCAATAAACACCCACTACAAGAAAAATGGCAGATTGCGACGGTTATTTTGGAAGGTTACGACGGTTATAACCGCCGTAATTTGCATGTTACGACGGTTTTAGAACTGTTGTAGAAACGTGCGTCGTGGGGGCATATTACGTCGGTTGGCAAAACCGTCGTACCAACCGCCGTTATGTCCCACGACGGGTAAGGAACCGACGTAATTTTCATAATACGACGGTTAACAACCGTCGTAAATTTATATTTGATTTTTATTTTTATTGTTGATTATGACGGTTTCAACCGTCGAAATATTCTGTTCCACAGATAAATCCGCAAGTAATTTATTTGTATAATTAAATTTTTAAAAAAGTTGTGGCGGTTTGAACCGACGTAACCTGAATATTATAGTATTTCGTTGTATCTTGGCGGTTTGAACCGCCGTAAATTTCGAATATTTACAAAAAAAAATATCCACCCTCAATATTTTAGTTATATTATAAAAAATAAAAAATATAGGATTCTAGAATACTAATAGTAACTTATCCAATACCATAAATTAGTAATTTATCCATACTAGAACTGCATTGTTATAGTAAGTGTCGTATCATATTCAAATTGAAATGGTTGTACATGAACATGCAATATAGCAATATTGTCTCAATAAAACAATAAAAAATATTCCTAGAAAAATATCATATTGTTTCAAAGAAAGTAAAACATACTGTCATATATTTAAATGTTCACAAAAGAGGATTTTGTATAACATAATAGTCACCTACAATATATATATAAGCACTGACAATTCTCATTAAGTGTATTGTGTAAACTATCAACAAACATCAAAATTCACATTGCAAAAATACTAATAATCAATAACATTAACATTTATAATTAGTACCTGTTGGAATATTCTTGAAGTTCTCTATTTAGTTTTACAATGCTCTCAGTCGGGCCACTACCAACACACTTATCTTCATCTCATTTGGTGCTACAACTGCAAGTTCTTTGCAAGACAGTGAATTCCCCATAAAATTAAATTTATGTCTCAGCTATATATCCATAAGTACACACATAATAAAACAAAAGAGAAATTCCAATGGAAAAAATGAAAGAGAAAAATAGATCAATGATTAATTAAACATTGACATTAAATTTAATTTGATTCTTATACTGCCAACTACAGTCATAATCACAATTCAACAATTCAAAAGTGGCCGAATGAGATTTGAGCTACCATATTAATGTTTCAATGTTTTGGCTCTATCGTTCATTATGGTAGTTTTCATGGAGCTCAACTCCATAGTCCAAACAGGAAGAGTTCTACACAATGGAGTGTCGTACACTACATTCTCCCGTGAAACAACCACGTGAGATTATTGCATCCACAATCTACAAAATAGAAACTCGAACACTAGTAAAAAAACATCTCATGATACAAAGAAGTTAAAGATAAATCATCGAAGAGCATTGATCATAGTCATACTATGCCAACACCTTAACATGCTTATTGTTACATCTTATGTAATAAGAGACTATATAACAACTTAACATGCTTATTCATGACAGTTGAACATAAATGTAAATCAATTTAAACCAATAAAAAGCCCCTGTTAATTGTAGTTAGTAATGTAGAATTTAAGTAAGAAAGCTTCTAAAAATTATAAGATTAAAAGACTTCAATTTATACAAAAAGGTATAGGTTTTAAGATTCATAATAGTATTTCAATTTTATTTTGCTGAAAGTGTTCATTGAAAAGTTTGTCCAAATTAGATTTAATTGTAAATCTCATCGGGCTGATTAATAGTTAATCAATATGTAAATGCTAGATTGTATTGTACCTTTTTAGGATTAAGAAACTAATCATATAAAATCTTATCCTCCCAATTCACAACCATGGCTTTGTTAGCTGCTGAATAGGAATATCCAGGAGTAGTGCCCGATTGCCTTCCAAACCAACCATTCAGATTGGGTCCTGAGATTTCCAGCAAAGCAAATATTTTAGTCTTAAATACAATCAAATATTATTCAATAAGTTCATAAATGTAACACATAAATAACTAAATTACAGAGTTTATGATCAAATTCAGTGCCAACAAAAGCATAATGAATAAGGTGATATTATGGGGATATCGAACTTGTGACATTAATTAGGTTATTAGCAGTTTTCACTTTTCATACATCAATAGCAACAATATTACAAGAAACTTGACAACTTTAAGAAACCTCTATGAATCAAATATTGAAATAACTATTAGTTATATCAAACTGACAAACCATATAATTTAATAAGCACAATCTATAAGTGCTGAAAAACAGAAATTAATTAATTCACAATATTGTCATGCGTATAGAAACCTTTAATATTCTCTATTTTAAAAAATTACACAAGTAAATCCATCAAATCCATGTCCAAATCCATAAAATGGTAAATCAAAGGCATCCAATTTAAAACAGAACTACTTAATAAATTAATAACTTAATAACTAAAGTAAAACATGACAGATGATGTAAAACATGACAGATGATGTTATTAACATCAGACGCCTTACAAACATATAAAAAATTGTGCCAAAGAATATTGTTACGATTGTTCCGGTGAGCAGAGTCACATTGAATTCTTCTACCAAACTGATGAAATACTATGTATACCTTCTAACACTGACATTCCTATAATAATAATGACATTTACCTTTATAATGCATATGTGTGTATGTACTTCATTGATGTTACAAAGTTGTTTCATGCTCCTTTCACCTTTCAACATCTCAATCTTATCCCAACAATGATGTAACACTTGCTGATATTTTAAGTTCACAAATAGACACAAGGTTCATAGCATAGAAAATAGTTTAACAAATACTATCAAAGGATATGTAAAACATACTAACACTATGATATAAATCAATCCAATTAAATGAAGTGCTAATATGATCATGATATAACACCACAACACACTTCCAATGACAAAGAATAGAACAAATCAGTCGTATCCAATGCAGACCACCTCGACCAGCACCAATAACGAGACCATATATTCTGAGAAGACTACATTGATACAAGTCATTCAATCTGAGAATGTAGGTGACTTGGTAAATAATGGATTCGAATTCCAAACACACCAATACACCGAGCGAATTCCAACACATAACATCAAGAAGATATCTATAACTTATGAGGTCAATTGGATTATCACTACTTCTGCATCAGCCTGTCAAGAGGTTCATCAAGTTCTAATTCTGCAACATTGAAACAACGACCTATAGAGACTGCCACTCTTACTCAACAAAGCTACGCGTTAACTTCTTTTTTGCGAAAGCAGCTCGCTGCGCCACTGTGATAACTTTAGGCCGAATGATCTCTTGCTGGCACAATCTCGAATATAATTAATGTACTAGCTAACACTTGAGTTCATGACATTAATCCACTCTTATCAATATTAATTAATCACAACTAGCAGCAATAACCTATCTACGCGATTAGGAATGATAACAACTGTGATAGTAAGAAGAATAAGATGAAGAAACAGAAGCCGATGAGTTTTGATGAGGTTTTCAACCAGAATTCACCGAGAACTAGCAAGGAATTTGATGGCGGCGGCGCTACTAAAATTAGGTCCTGTAAATCCAATTTCATTTTCCAAACCCTCTACTTTCATAGAAATCATTGGGGAGTATCGAAATTTCAGCTCATAAGAAATTGAATGGGAAAGAAGGGTTTTTTAGAAAGACAAACCAGTTACGAGAGAATCATGAGGCAGATGAGACAGTCCACAAGAAACTAATGACATAGAAACTAACTGCATATATGTAAATCTCCTTTTATGAGAGGGTTTTATCTGCTTCTAATCAGAGAGAATTCATTGATACCTATATCAATACTGACAATGACATAGAAACTAACTGCATATATGTAAATATACAATATGTAATCCATGACTAATTCTAATGAGCACATATCAGTACTTTTTTGGAAAACAATAGAAAACTTCAAACTTGTCGGTGGGTGACTTGCCATTGTGTGTAGAAATTAGGAAAAAATACGAAGACGAGGGTTGATGAAGGAGTTGAGGTGAGAGGGGAAAGGAAGGCGCTGACGAGAAAGAGGGAGCTGGAGGAAAATATACTGTGTGGAGAGTTCACCACAATACCTATACTACTATTGCATGCTAGAATTGGCATATAATTAAAGAATTAAAGAAAAAATCACCTCTTCTAAGTTTTTCAGCATAATCCCTTCCCCACTGGAAATAATCAGCACTGTAACTTGATGGAATGCTGAAATCTGATTTTGCCAGACCAACCATAAGCTTCTTTTCTTGCAGAAGCTTTTTGGCAGCCTCTGTTTCTTCAATATTTTTCAATTTATATCTGCAAACAAAGAAAAAAAAAATTCATTAAGACACAACACCTATTTTTGACACATGAAACCACTATGCTTAAAAAAAGTAA
This sequence comes from Lathyrus aphaca, assembly GCA_963966055.1. Lineage (NCBI taxonomy): Eukaryota > Viridiplantae > Streptophyta > Magnoliopsida > Fabales > Fabaceae > Lathyrus > Lathyrus aphaca. Next base: position 216,093,934 of record OZ014520.1, on the reverse strand, counting down.
GAAACCAATGATAAGATGAATCATCAGGATTCAGGATTATATCGTTGAAGATTGAGAAAAGGATTTTTCAAGTAAAAAGACAACTTATCACCCCAACTAAATACACATTGTCAATAAACAACTTGAAAGAAAAATGTAAAAACATTGCTAGATTATTAATACTTCTTCAACTAACAAACAAATAGAAAATGTACACATGAGCCACATCAACGAATATGGAAAAACATACTCTATCAGAAGCTGAATCTCCGTAATACCAATGGTCCACTGTGTAGAGCTTTCTTCTGAATTTCGCTTTTTTAACTGCCAAAACACAAGACTTTCAAAACAAGAAAACAAGAAATGTTGTGCAAACATAGAGTTTGTTTAGATAAATTTCTCAAAATTAGCTTGTAATAACAATAGCTACTTAATAAGTTTAAATTAGCTTTTGCAAATCAGTTGTTTCAAAACCGCTCTCATTTAAAGAGTGGCCATTTCCGGATAACGACAAGAGCGGCCGACCCACAACGAAACCACTCAAGGGACAACTTAGAAGTCATTTACAGTGCCAAAAGGATATACCCTTACCATCTCCCAATGAACAAGGAAAACAGTCGACAAAACTGTCTCCCTGTTATCATTTAGGAAGAAATTGTCTCCCTTATTTTCTAGGTATGGATTGGTAACCAGTTGCTAACCTAATTTCATATTCATATACAACCAATTTCATCTATAAAATCAAAATATAACCATAAACTTGAAGTAAAATTAAGGAAAAAACCATAACTCTACAAATCTAGTAAAACACATCATAGAATTCCAGTAACTTCTCTTTATGAAGGCCTGCACTATACAAATCCTAATTTATAGAACCACAATGATATGAAAAACAAAATAAAATTCATGAGGTGGTTTGAAACAGGTGTAACAAAAAGACTCAGATATTTAATGAAGAAATGTGTACCTTCCCTCTCCTCCCAAAAAGGATTGTGTGGAGCAACTTGAGACTATCATCATCAGTTTTCTTTCTAGGTAAGTTATATGCCACTATAGAAGAAAAATGCAGGAGTCATAAGTTTATTAGCTATTCTGAAGAAGCATAGTTACACGTCCACTCTAGTGTAATAATTGTAAATAAGAATAAAACCTAAAAAAAAACTCCAACATATTATGAGATCAAACTTCACTTAAATTATATGTAACAGGAAACTCTTTCTAAGGTCAATTTGACAGTTCATTTATATTCTGCCATTATCTCCAAGTCCTAAGGATTCCAAAGATCAGATTTATAATTGTCTTCCATTGGTCACATAAATAAGTAAAATGACATTAAATAGCATGGATAAATTATATTGAACTAACAACACATATGTCAAATGTCATGCACGTTTTTTTCTACAAAAGATCACCATTAAATTTGAGATCTAATTTAAAAGTACAAAATGTTTCCAACAAACTTATGACTTCAAGTCTTGTTAATCTAACATTATCAACGATGAACGCACATTAGAAGCCATGAACACAAATGCTGAAATAGATCCAGATCTAGATTAAGATCACGAAAGCATCCACACAAACATCAAAACTATAGTTTATAACTCAAGAATCATCATAATCCTATCATTATAAATATCACTAACCATGATAAATGAAAATGAAACAACTCCCAAGATGAGCACTGAGAAACAACCTATAATTCGTCAAACCTTGGTGGAGGCATACATGTGGTTCATTGTCAAATTCACCTCCAGTGTGCAAAACGTGCCCTCCATACTGTGATATTTCATAAAAAAAGATACACACACTATTAGGTTTAGTCAGAGCATCAAACTTTAATCTTACCAAATAATGCATCCATAACAAGGTTTTGCAAAAATAACCACGACTAAACGATGTCGAAAGGTTATTATTATTTTGTACAGTCCTCTGCTCCTAAATTTGTGCATCAGAAATAAACATAAAGTAATCACAAATACAGTTACTAAAGAATGTAGAAATGGATCATAGTGCGAAAGGAATGAGATGAACCTGAGATAAGGTGTTTTCCAAGGTTAGGTCAGAGTGAGGGATTCGATCGTAGGCGTCACTGAATTCAACAAAAACCTTCAAAAGAGAGTGATGAATTTAGTAGATTATTATGAGAAAAGCGAGTTTTAAGAAGTTGGAAGATGAATGAACCTGTGATGGAGAGAGACCGGAAGAAAATGAAACGAGAAGCTTGAAGGAAGAAGGTTTTGTGTTACTTGAGGGAGACAAACACCCTAAAATCAGAAATTGAAAGCTGAGAGAGATACATGGGTTGTGACATGCCCTGAAACCTAAAATCAAGAACAAATGTTTTCCCACTTCCTTCAATTAAGTGTAGCGCCGGTACAAATTTAGGGGAGGACGGTTGATCAACAGTCGCATCCCTCTTCCTCTAATTTCTCCAATTATTAATAACTTTAATAGTTTTTGTGAATTATTAAATTTAAAATAATAATTTTAATAATTTCTAATTAATTTTAAATTAAGTTTAATTTATTTGATATTTATTTAAAACAATGGAATTTCTTAAAAAAAATTAAATAAAATTTTGAGAAAAATACTCAACATTTTATCATTTAAACCATATTTAGAAAAGTGAGAAATATACATAAAATAGTATGTTTATCAAAACAATTATATACAAAATATTTATAATATATTAAAAAATTAATTTATAAAATAAAAAGTTAAGTAAAAAATATAATAAGGACAATTTTTTGATAACTGTCGTGACAACCGTCGCAATCCAGTCCCTAACTGTCGTGACAACCGTTGCAATCCAGGAATAAGGACGGTTTTGTGATAACTGTCGCAAAAAATCTACGACAGTTGACCCTAACTGTCGTGGCAACCGTCGCAATCCAAGAATAAGGACGGTGTTTTGTTAACTGTCACAACTCAAGTGTCGTAAATCTCTTTTTTTCTTGTAGTGACCAATAAACATCAACATCATAGGCGACGCTAATTGTTGGATGACCTCAGTATTTAATTATCTGACCAAGGACGAATTTCCAAGAGACTCGAAGATGGCCAACACCGTACGACGTAGATCGTGCTCATACACGATGGTCGGAGGGAAAATGTACCGCCGAGGCTTCTCCACACCACTCCTCAGATGCGTTGAGGAAGAAAACGTCCCACACGTGCTGAGATAAGTCCATGAAGGGATCAACATGCAACACCCCGACGGAAGATCACTCGCTCGTAAGATTCTACGAGTAGGATATTACTGGCCGACGATGCAGGACGACGCGAAGGAGCACGTTAAAAAATGTGACAATTGCCAACGACATGGTGACATACACATAGCGCCCCCTACTGAGTTAAAATCATTGTCGTTCCCATGGTCGTTCGTCTGGTGGGGACTGGACATCTTATGGCCCTTCGTCATCGGCACCGGCCAAAATAAGTATCTCATCGTAGGCGTCGACTATTTCACCAAATGGATCGAAGCAGAGGCCCTAGCCAAAATCACCGCACTGAACATCCTATGCTTCTTCAAACGAAACATCCTCGCTCGGTTCGGAGTATCGCTCGCCATCGTGACAGACAACGGGACACAGTTCACCAACAAACACTTCCAAGAATTCGTATCCTCAGTCGAAACCAAACAACACTTCACTTCTGTCGAACACCCCCAGACTAACGGGCAAGCTGAAGCTGCTAGCAGGGTAATCTTGAGGGGCCTCAAGCGAAGATTGGACGAACACAAAAAACGTTAGGTTGAAGAGCTACATAACGTCCTTTGGGCATACAGGACCACACCTCATTCGACGATCGGAGAATCCCCATTCCGACTAGCGTACGTAACCGAGGCTGTCATCCCTATAGAGATGCACGTACCATCCATGCGCACAGAATCGCCCATGGACCAAGATACTAACTCTAAACCCTAAGAGAGGAGCTCGACTTGGTCGAAGAAATCCGATCAAGAGCAGCCCTTCGAGAAGCTACGCTCAAACAAAAAATTGTTGCTCGACACAACGCGAAAGTTGTCAAACGAGTGTTCGAAGTCAGGAGCCTAGTATTGAGAAAAAAACCACAAAGACTCCCGAGAAGGGAAACTAGCACCAAACTGGGAAGGCCCGTATTGCGTCCGAGCAAAGACCGAAAATGGAGCTTACTACCTAGAAAATCTTCAAGGGGAAGAACTCGTGCGGCCATGGAATGCCGAGAAATTTAAACAGTACTACAGCTAATATGAAAGTCGCCTTACCCCATACGAAGGGCGAAAGGCCGACCAAACCTGCGTGCCCAGGTACAAGCATTGTAGCCCATAATATTTAACCAACAGAACTTCCTCATTGTAACAAGGAATATAACTGTTGCACGAACGGGTACTCAAACGAGTCCGACGTCGCCTAAGTACCACGACCAGGCAAAACCCCAGCTCGCGATGGGACGTTTAAGCCACGGAAATCCGAGACACAATACTGGCCCGGATTCTGACCCAGGATCAACATCCGTACATCTGATCGGTCCCCTAAACCGGTAGATCACAACCCCTACGAACTTTCGTCTCCTTATCGATCATTGCGCATCGAACGAGCGCAAAACACTTAACGAAAAAATAAACATTTAAAATAAAGGTCCTCCGACGGACGTACAATCATACACATAACTGAAAACACTGCATAAATCGTAAAATGACCACCAAGGTTGGAAATGTTAATTAAAAAAGGTGCGACCCCTAAAGGCCGACTTGTTCAAGATTTCATAAAAAAGGGACCACGTCCCCCAAACAAAGATTCAAAATTACAAGTAATTTAGGCTCGAAGGCCGACCTAATTACCCTCTCCCTCTTGCACCCCAGGCTGATGTTCGTTCGGAAGTTGTTGGATGACTGGCTGGATCGGCTGCTTGGACTCCCCAGGTTGAGAATCGTCCACGACCATGTAATCAGGGACCATGACCCGACCACCTTCAACTTTATAAAAGTAGCTGATATGATCGACATCGAGGTTCAGCTCAGGATGGAATGCCTTTATCTGGTCCACAACATTCTGGAAACTCAACTTAGTCGAGTCCCTCAGATCCTTGAGATCCTGATCCAGTTGCGCAAGGAAATGTGCCCGACTCATTAACCCCTTGGTATCCTCATTTTCATCATCCTTGAGGAAGAAAGTGTCTCTCAGCTTCCTATTCTGATCGACGACCTTCTTTTTGTCGACCTTCAGCTTAGCAATCACATCTGCCCGCACCGCCAACCCCGTGGTCGCAGCCTCCGCATCCTCGACGACATTCTTCGCTTTTTCCTCCGAAGCAGCTAGGAGAGTCTTCAAGCGGGTTATTTCTAGCTCCTGCCCAAAACTCCCCCCAGCAAACATGGACGCCATCGACATCACCCTCGTCACTGCGCTAGCATCCTGCGCCAAGGACAACCTTCGGTTGGGGCAGTCCATTTGTTCGAGGTACAACGAATCCGCCCGATCAACCTCCAAAGATGTGCACTCAAAATAGTTATGTTGCATGAAACACAGGGGCAAATGATGCTTTGGTTTCGCGCGGGCGTTGGTCATCAAATCCGTTACGACCGCTCTGGTTTTGTGCTTCTTGAGGGTTGAACCTGAGGTCAGGCCCGAAGATCCTCGAGCTATAGGACCCGAGCCAGAACCGCTCGTATCGTTTCCGACCAGTCGGGTTTGGATGACCTTAGCTTTTCGTTTGTTGTCATGCATTAATCGTTCCTGGATCTTGTCCAGAGATTTCATCGAGCCTGCAAAACAAAGAAAACAAGGGTCAGATCGACCACGAACATGGAATCACAATAAACAAAAAATTTAGATAAAGCAAGAAATACCAAATAAATCAGACACTTATTGCCCGCTTTTGCAGGCCAAGAGGGTTGTGACGTCAATCAGCGGACGTTCCACAACTTCCCCTCCATCGGAGGCCAGCATCACCTTCCCCTCCCCGTCGACCATAGGGATCGGAGTGAAGGATGATACCAACTTGCAGAATTCTTCGAAACTGGTCGCATCGTCCTCGCCAAGGTTGTCCCCTACTTGGACAAAGTCACACACCAGTCGCTCGTAGTGACTGTACTCCCAAGAGAAGGGGAACCTCCATATCCTCCTACGAATCGGCCGACCTTCAGCGTCCAATCGGGGCACGTCATTCTCATCAGTGTCGTTCCCCATGAAACTGATCGACCTGGTCGCCCCTTTTGTCATTGGCTCGATCAAAATATAATCACCTTTAAACGACCGGATGGACTCTGAATGCGCCTTGAAAATTTTGCCTCGTTGCTTGAAGGATACGAACCCTTTTCGAGCAGTTCCACGCCCTACCTGGAATTGCAGAGAAAAATACCGAAAGAATAAAGGGAGAGTGGCCCCCGCCCCCAGGTGCGTGCACGTCATCTTAAATGCCCTCATGAAAGAATAGAAGTTAAGGTGCAGTTGTGAGGGCGTTACCCCCAGATAACTGAGCACCGAGCAAACCAGGTCACTAAAGGGCATCCTGATCCCCAAGGTCGTGATAACATATTCGTACATCGAGAACTTTCTCCCGCCGAACTCCGAGAAGATCCGATCATCGTCGCCCGGGCAGTTCACTCTCCAGTGATCGGGATCCCCCACTACTGGCAGAGGATCCGCGCGCGGTCGAGCGTAGGACGAAACCTTGTCCAACTGATCTTCAACAACCCATTCCTCGGGAGCCAACACCCTCTATTCCTCTTGCGTAGCTTCAGGGGCACCAACCTCATCACCAGAAGCTATCTCAGCGTCATTCGCTTCGGTCGCTTCTGAATCTCCCGAAGAACTCTCGGAACCAGACGAGACGGTCGCCGAGGAGCCCGAATCTTCCGACGAACTCTCTTCCGAAGATATGTCGAAGGGATTGACGAGCACGTTTTCACTTGAAAAGCAGAGGAAATGCGTCAGTGAATTCGATCAGAATATCAAATCCACCCTTCCACTACCTATCAAGTGAAAGGGTGCGCAACGGCCCGAAAACAGGGTCCCAACCATTAATCCCTTTAATGACCGACATCCGGGACAGACGATCGACATTCAGCGGGGATCATTAACACACATGGTTCACTATGTACGTGAGCTCATCGCAAAACCCTAACCTTAGTCGAACGACGAGCTCGACCACCGCCCACCGTGAACCATGTCCATAACAGGCAACGATACAGCTTTTACCAAAACCTAAAACCTACACATTACTCTAATCTACCGATAAAATCAAGTCCTAAGCCACATGCATCACTACTTCTTAAAGACTAAGTCTAAAAAAGTCAGAATAGAGGTCTAACCTTAGCCTTGAGACGCCAATACAAAAAAATGACTTGATAAGTACGATGGTCGACGACGGCTTACGATGATCGACAGCGGTGAGCGGCAGACAATTGCACGAGCAGTGAAGGGAGGTAGAAGACGAAGCGAAAAGTTTCCTTTGTGGGACAACGTTACTATTTATAGGAAAAAGGGCATGTGCACTGAAACGTGACCCCTATCCCTAGGAAATAATAACCTACGCGTTAGGCCCCATGCTAGCCGTCAGAGCATTAAATTGGCACAAATCTCAAAACACGCCACCTTTTCGTTTCCACTTCCTCTGTGCCGACCTATATACAGGATGCTCGGAAAGTCAATCCCCCAACGTCCGTCCATATTTCCGAGCATTGAGCTACCTTTAAGTCATCACTTCCTTGACCGAAAGCAACGACTTGGGGGGCTCCTGTTCCGGACTGACCCAACCCTGAGGATTGGGTCATAATTATCTCACAGCCCAACGACCCAAAATATGCAGCTATGCTCGGAAAGACCTGAAATCATCTGCTCGACTTGCCCTTGGTCGGATGAATTCAATGTCGAGCATGAGATCCGTCAGGCAGACTCTTTCTCGCCTCAACGGCTAGCTCCTAATCACCGTCGATTATTGCGAGATCCGCGATTCACGCCTAACAATTTGGGCCAATAAACACCCGCTTGAACCAGTATATAGGCCCTCTAGTTTGAGAGGGTCAGGTATTCAAATCTTGACCCAAAAATATTGTACTTGCTCACTCGTTGCTCGCTTTCTGAGTTTAGCATCGAAGTGCCTTTGCAGATACACCCCCATCTTCTCTCCATCATCAACCGCGCTCATCCACGCTCGACGCGGCCACATCGAATCCTGATCTCCAGGTACGGTCAATAAGCAATATAAAAATAAAAAATATATTTAAAAACAAAGTAAATACATAGTAAGCAACACATTTTTTATTTAAATACAAATTTTAAATTATAGATAAATTAAGTAAATGCTTATTAATTAAATAATTAAATAAATAATATTTCATGTTTTATCAATAACACCATATAAAAATCATTTAGAAAATTGAACTTGAATTTTTGTAAGAATAAATAAATAATAAACTTGGTAATGAAATATTTATAGTATTAATATTTTAATTTTTTTAGATAAATTAAGAATGAATTTTGTATAAAGAAGATAAAAAAATATATTTAATTCTACCATTTAATATTATTAAATTAAAAATTAAAATTAAAAAAAATATTTGATTAAAATTATTTTAGAAAACTCTTTTAAATTAAAAACCTCTTTTAGTTTTTCTCGTATTTAATTATATAATTATAGCTTTAATTGTATAAATTTTAATTAGAAGCATTTATTTATATATTTTCTTTAAATGTATTTAGAAAATGCAACAAATATTTTTTAATTAATTATTATTTATAACTTATTATAAAACATTTTTTTAATTTCTAAATCTTATAGTTTATTATTTATATTTTTTATTTTAGAACTTTTATTAACAATTATTTAAGTTTTTTTTAACAAAAAAACATAGTTGAATATCATTGTTTCTTATCATTTAAGCTATCCGTTTAAAAATCGCATAAAAATAAATAATTGTTTCTTATATAATCATGACAGGATAATTATAATGGTATAACAATTCTAAATTCTATTATAAATTCAAAATTTAACACCATTGATTATAATTTAAGTAGTGACGTTACGTTATTATCATTAAAAAAAATCAAAAGAGTTTTAAAATAATTTCACAAAAAAATATGTGTTATTAATATTCTTCCTATTCTTAGTTATTTTAAAAAATTGAATGTTGCCAAAATTAAAAAGCGAAACACAAATAAGTCACAAATCTCTGTATCACAATAATACGTTTTCTACTCCTTTCCAAAAACAATATTCCTTATAGTGAACCAAATAAATAAAAACAGGAATAAATCAAATCCAATTTTAATCATCAAAGTCAATTACCCAAAACAAAAAGTAAATCACATAAATAAAAATAAGAATAAATCAAATCCAATTTTAATCATCCCAGTCAATTACCCAAAACAAAAAGAGCGCAGAGTTAAATATTTAACAACACCTTTATAATATATATATATATATATATATATATATATATATATATATATATATATATATATATATATATATATATATATATATATATATATATATATATATATATATATATATATATATATATATATATATATATATATATACTACTTTAAATTCATTTTTAAATATCTCATCAGTGGATCAATGATAAATTTGTAAATGTGAAATTGAATGATAAAGAGAAAAAAAAAATATAGATGAATTCCCCAGCTTAAAACAAATTTGAATCAAAATTTAGATTAAAATTGAACTCAAACATGTATATACAATGACATATATATTACACTACAAAGTCACATTAAAATAATTTAAGAGACATATATGACATTGTTAACATTTTCAAACTGTACACCTTAAAAAGCGGACAAATAAGCACGGGAGTGCCCGTTTGGATACTAGTATATCATAACAATGTTTCTTAATTTGTCTCTAATAAAGTTATATCAAAATGAATCTTTCGGTATTCATAATAAAATTTAATTTGTGAATAGTACATTGTACAATTTTTATTTTTTTGTAAATTTCTGAAAAATTAATATCATGTTTCATCACATAAATAGTTAATGTTAAAGTCAAACTTATAAAAATTGACATTGTTAACATTTTCACGCGGTGCATCTTAAAAGAAGCGGAGAAATGAGTGCGAGAGTGTCCACTTAGACGCTAATATTTATTGAGAACATATAACATTTAAATAAATAAAAAATGATTTACAGATTTTACAAACTAATTAAAATAAGCAAATAACTTAAAAAAAATATTGGAATTAGAATTTATTATTAAAAGTTGAACACCAATGATTATTTTATAGTTTTTAACATGGATTTTGATGTTAATCCCTATATTTTACAAAATAAGGTTCTTACTCTATAGACACTTCAAAATCTTAAAGAAGAACGAATAAATAAAATGAGATTTAATAAAAAAAAATGTTTAATTAAGGTTGCAAATGTGTTTATTATTTATTCATTTAATTGAATATTCAATGTTCTTACAATGAATATTATTAGTTCTTTTTTAATGATTATAAGTAATTTTAAAAATTTCTAAAAAAACTAAATAAGAAATTTTTATTACGTATTTATTACATTAAAACCCATCGATAAGCCTTACACATGATTATAGCTTTCAATTAAAACAAACATTTTTTCAGTAATAAAATATAAGATATGATAAATTGTCTTTGATTGATTCATACACTATGAACTCTTGATTTCTCATAAAGATCTTTAACAAACTAAAGTTTATATTTGAGTAGAATATTTTTTCTCTAATTTTATCAAATAAATTTGATATTATTTTTAAAATTTTAGAATTCTTTCCTACTGAATACTCCACACTTAAATTACAAATTTTTAATACAAACTTTCTAGAGAGAGAAAACTACAGGAAGCTTGAACATGGTTTAAACTTCTTATCATTTATTTAGTAAAGGATTTATAAGACAAACCACATCTAAAAATTTAGGCATTAATAGGTGCAAAATCTATTAGCTTTCTAATATTTTGTGTTGCATTATCAATTACAACGACTACATATTTCTTAGAGGTTGAACTGATTGTGGCGGAAAGCATGAGGCTGTAGTTGTTCCCTTCTTCCGTTCTATCAGATACGCCACTTAAGACCTTCTCGAATTTCAAATTATTACCTTGCTTGTTGTACTCGTTTACAGCAAAGTTGCCAATTTCAATAACTAATGGATCATTGGGGTGTAGGAAGAAAACATTCGTTTACAGCAAAGTTGCCAATTTCAATAACTAATGGATCATTAGGGTGTAGGAAGACAACATGATTCAACGCCGACATGAAAAAATATTGTAACTATAACTTTTTCAAGTATTTTAAATTGGGTTGAAGTGAGTTAGTATGATCAAGTAAGGTTGTTATATATACTACACAATATTTATAAAAATATTTAATATTTTTATAAGATTTTTTTTTGAAAAAAAAATTAAAATACATCTATATCTATATATAAAGAGGATACACCAATTTGGTATGACATATTTTATTTCCAATTTTACCCTTTAATTATTTTTAAAATCTCAAATGAATTATTTAAAAAACTCAACCAACATATATTCTAAATGATAACTACTCAATATAATTTCTCACACTACCATTTATAACTTATTCAACTTTACTTTTTTTTCTTCTATTTTTATTTTTATTGACGTCATATCTCTCTCTTTCCCTTATATTAGTTACTCTCAATATTTATTATGAAATTGATTTTATCTTTATTATTACTTTAGATTTTTTCTTTCCTGAATAATGAATTCATTATTCATGATAGACAAATATTACAACTTTTAGAGAAAAAAAATTATTCTCATATTAAACATGTATCATTATTCATTAGCGCAGTTTTCTCTCTTTGATTAACTCAAATATTCATTCTAAATCTTTTGTCCTTTAACATAATTCAATGGTAACATTTTATCTTTTCTTAATGAAATTTCAGCTATAATATATATCATTTTCCACTTATCTTTTATAGCAATATATTTGCATTAAGTGGAGCAAAGAGGCAAAGATAGATCTAACAAGAAGAAATGAAAATGAAGATGACTTTATGTAAACCTATAATTTCGACAGACTGAAATTAAGGGCTTAAGATCATCTTTGTCGAAGGATAACAAAGAGAGAGAATTCAAGGATTGCTGACAGGGTTTGAAACTTCATTACTTCGACAGAAAGGGGAAATGTTGGTCTGGCAGACTAAAGTTGGGAAGTTATTTATAACTAAGTGTTTGACAGAAGAAAGCTTCTCTTTCGACGTTTCGACAGAAGACGGTCTTTCAATGATTTCGACAGAAGGAGATATTTGACAAAAGAGAATATTTGGCAAATGCTGAAGGAGTTGTGTTTTTAAAGGCTTCGACAGTTTGAAGAGGTGCAAGGTTTCGTCACCAAAGAAAGGAATTCAAATTCAAAAGGAATTCAAATTCCAAAGGTTGTAACTTTTGGCAGTTGGACACATGGAGGTTTCAGAGAAAAGTCTACATGCAGGCTGACACTTGTCGTTTAATTATAGTTTTTCCGTTCTAAGCAGTTATTTTGTTTATGTATAAATAGGATAGTTTGTGTTTAGAATAGGTGTGTGAAAATTGATACAAAATTCCTGTAAAAAACTCTAAGTACCCAGTGTGAGAGAAAATGAGTCTAAGACTTGGAACATTGTACGTTTGAACACCAATTATATTTCAAAGTTATTTAATTTACTTGTTTATGCTTCAAATTTATGTCATTTTAAACTTTATTTACGTTTCTGCAAGTTTACAGCCTTCGACATGTCTTTTTGTTCTTGTTTAAACCTTTAACTTTATTTCATCTTTAAGTTCAAACTCTACTTTACTTGCAAAATCAAAGTTCTTAATACTTTGACAATACTGATAAAACAAACCACAAATCAGTCACCAAATTCTAAGAGTAGTTCGACAGAAACAATGCACATGTATCCTAGGACTTGTTTGGTTGGTCCTACAAGTAACCCAGTTTTCTGAAGAAATTGGTTAACCAGAGGTTGTTCGCCAGAAACCAGTGCGAACAAATTGGCACGCCCAATGGGACCAGTGCATTAGACAATTATCTAATAAATAACTTCTTAGACAAATTGTTCCTTGCTACATTGTATGATTCTTAGAAGCGGTAAACTAGCCGTAACCGACGTAGAGAGACCAAAGAGAACAAGAAGAAGAAACATGGCTAACTTGCCAAATACTTCAAACATTCCTGACGAAACAATACCAGTTTCCAACCCTATCCCTTCGTCAGGAACAATACCAATGTCTGGCCCTGTTTTAGAACAAGTTAGGCCTCCTTTGGGAGATTCCATACCAACGGGTTCAGGATCCCAAAATATGCCTAGTTCTTCCACCATGGGACAAGTCAGACCCCTTGGAACCCCTCCCCCTGGAGGAAATACATTCAGGCCATATCTGAATTATTCTCAGCCTTTGACTGGGAGGGAACAACCGTATGGAATGCCAACTTCAATGATGGCAAGCCTACATAATTCGTCACCATTATTCTCTGATGCTATGGTTCAAGTGTCATCACCATTGCAGGGATCAGGATATGGTGGAAATGGAAATAGAATGAATCAAATTCCACCAGGTTTCCATATGCCTGCTTTGACAAACCATTCTGCACAAGTAATTCGTCAACAGATGGATGAAAGCAATCATGATATGGTGCAGGCTTTGACACAACAAATGGGAGACGTGTTCAATCCCTTAATACAAAACACTACCCAAACAAACCAAATATTGGCAGAACAGATGGCACGCATTGCTGACTTTTTTGGAGTCCCGCAAGCACAACAAAGAATGCAATTAAACCAGAATCCTGCCAATAGGGCTGTCGAAGAGGAACTTACTATAAACCAAAGGCCCTTAGGGAACCCTCATGAAAATCCCAGGGGGCAAGAGGTGATAGTCGAACAGCCTAATGTAGAAGAGCCTATTCGACAGGAACCAAGAAGGATAATAGTCCAGAGGAACCAAAATGCTGACGAAGTATTACAGCAGAGAATGCGTTACAATAACATGCCTGTCGAAAATAATATTGCCACCATGGTTGAGAGAATAATGGCACAAAATGGAGTAAACGTAGGATTACAAAGGCCTAGTTATACTTCCCCTTTGTCTGAATTTGTCTTACAACAAGAGTTACCACCAAGGTGGAAAGTCCCCAAATTCACAAAATTCTCAGGGGATACTAGTGAATCCACCATAGAACATGTGGCGCGTTATTTGATAGAGGCATGAGAGATTGCTAATAATGAGAACTTAAGGATGAAATATTTCCCAAGTTCTTTGACGAAAAATGCTTTCACTTGGTTTACATCACTTCCTGCAACTTCAATCTTTACTTGGACCCAATTAGAGAGATTGTTCCATGAACAATTTTATATGGGACAAACCAAGATAAGTTTGAAAGAGTTGGCAAGTGTCAAAAGAAAATTTTCTGAACCTATAGATGACTATTTAAATAGGTTTAGATTATTAAAAGCCAGATGCTTTACGCAAGTGCCGGAACAAGAACTAGTCGAAATGGCTGCAGGGGGTCTAGATTATTCCATAAGGAAAAAACTGGATACCCAATACTTGAGAGACATGGCACAACTGGCAGACAGAGTGAGGCAAATAGAAAGACTAAAAAATGAAAAATTTAGATCAAATAAAAACAAGAAGGAAAGAGTGGCCTATGTAGGAATAGTTCAAGAAGATGATTATGACGAAAACGAACCAGTCATTTTCGACCAGCAAGAAATTGATCTTGCAGAATTAAAACAAGGCCCTCCATACTCTTGTAAAGTTTTAGCCCCGTCGAATGGAAAAAATCCAGTCGAAGTGGAAAAGAATGACAGGTTCCCTAAAAGAACCTATACATTCGACGTCACCAAGTGTGATGAGATATTTGATTTATTAGTCAAAGATGGTCAGTTAATAAAACCAGCAGGCACTAAAGAGCCTCCTGTAGACCAACAGAAAAAGAGAGGTTTTTGTAAATACCATAATTTCTTGGGTCATAAAACTTCTCAATGTTACCTTTTCAGGGATCTTGTCCAGAATGCAATCCAAAATGGAAGGCTGAAGTTTGGAGACAAAGGCAAGCAGCAGATGAAGATTGACTCCAATCCCATGCAGGTTGTGGAGGCCAACTATGCTGAACCAGAAATGGTAAACGTGGTCGAAATGGAGATCATAGCAGAAGAAAATTTTGAAA
Source organism: Lathyrus aphaca (assembly GCA_963966055.1). Classification (NCBI taxonomy): domain Eukaryota; kingdom Viridiplantae; phylum Streptophyta; class Magnoliopsida; order Fabales; family Fabaceae; genus Lathyrus; species Lathyrus aphaca. The sequence goes on along the minus strand of OZ014520.1, from coordinate 216,078,799 downwards.
TGGTAGAAGTTACTGAAAGCTTCGACACCAACTTCACCATGATAGAAGCTGCTGAGGGTTTCGACACCCATGTCAATGTGGTGGAAGAAGGTGATAATTCTACTGACCAAGCTGAGGAAAAAGAAGTCAAAGTTTCTGAAGACTTCGACAATGAGAATACCATTGAAACTACTGATGGTTTCGACGGAAGAAATACAGTCAAAGTGGGAGGAAGCTTCGACAAGAAAAACTATGAAAGAGATGCTGAGCAAGGGGTGATCTGGGACACTTTGGGGGAGTCAAATGGGAAGTTCGACTTCATGGTGAAATATTCAGCACCACCAAGCTCCAAAACAGATATCAACAAAATCAAACCCACAGGATGGGGAGATTCTTTCAAAAAGGATGACGAAGAGGAGGATAGCAAAACCCTCACTGTCCAAACAGAGGCCACTGAAAGCCCTGACCAAGAGGAGATCAAAACAGCAGGGGCTGATGACAATCCCCTCACTGTCGAACCAATAAACAGTGGTACCACCAGAACTGAAGAACATCCTGTCGAAAGGGTTGCACATTGCTGCAAATACATCTATAAGGGCTTACACCCAAAAGGCAATGTGAGTCAGTCAAAGGAGGACATCCCAGAGGAAATCATGCTAGTCGAAAAAATGAACAAATTGAAAATTACAACTGAACAGAGTGCTAGGATTCATATGGTGGAAATCACTCAAAAGGGAGGACCAGACACCAACAAGGGAAAGAAACATCAAGAGAAGCATCAGAAGCTGGTTTACCCGGAAGAGAACGAAAGTCTTGTCGAATTCATCCAGAGGTGTCAAAGGAAAAATGCAGAAGTCATGCTTTGCCCAAGATGCAGTGCTGTATTCGACAAGAAAGCAGCTGATGACTTAGAAGCAGCAGAAAAGACCCAGAGGAAAAGAAATTGGGGAACAGTCCCACCAACCAGAAATAAAAGATTCGACCCAAGAAGAGGGAAGCATCACAGTCAAGGGGTGGGAGAAAGACGTTTCAACACCTACAAACCATCCAACAGGCCAAATGATGACAAATGGGTTCAGCCTATAAGGGACGCCCAAGGTCAGAAGAGATGGAAGAGTTTTGAAGTGAACAGGGGTCCTTCAATGGAAGTTAAAAAAGAGGCAAGGCCAAAATATGTCTCTGAAAACTACAAAGGGAAGAATCCTATGTCCAGATCCCAATGGAGGAGATTCCAAAGGCAGAAGAAAATTGAAAAGGAAACTGTAGAACACCAAAGGGTTGGGCAAAAGGAAGCCGAACCAAGCAAATGTGTGCAGATCACGAACAAGGGGATACCTCTGGCAGAAAAGGAAACCCCTCAGAAGAGTAGATCTAGTGACACCACAGAAATGCAGAGCACAAATAATAGGATGCCAGTAGACGAAGAGGTCACAGATGAATTTAGTTCAGAATCAGATGCCTCTTTCGACGTAACTTGCAACGTGGTTTCTGTGCTGCCCAGAGACTACGACAGGATAATGGAAGTCGAAGATGAAGAGGATGACATGGCAGATGACAGCATAGGTTTGAAGCCTGTATGCTACTACATAATGAACAATGGCTGTGTCGAAGAGCAAAATGCCTTTTTCGAAAAGCCAGATGATGCAATGAAGGCTCACTTAAAGCCTCTTTTCATAAAAGGAAAGTTAGAAGGTGTGGGTGTCAACAAAATTCTGATAGATGGTGGAGCTGCTGTAAATTTAATGCCTCATTACATGATAAAGAGGATTGGAAAAGATGACTCCGACACTAAGCCTCACAATATGGTGTTGTCCAACTATGAAGGTAAAGTGGGAACAACATTGGGAGTAATACAACTGAACTTGACTGTAGGATCCATCACCAGGCCTACAATGTTTGTGGTGATAGCATCAAAGGCAAATTACAACTTACTGTTGGGGAGAGAATGGATCCATGGAATTGGGGTTGTACCATCCTCCATGCATCAAAGGATAGCAATCTGGAGGCCAGATGGGATTGTTGAAAACATAGAAGCAGATCAGAGTTACTTCACAGCTGATGTGAACAATGTCACTGGTCGTAACTTCGACAAAAATCTAGCTCACATAGCACCATGCAATCCTGCTGCTTTCGACTTAACAGCTTCCGACAATGCTTACTGTTTCATGTACCTCCATCCTACGCATGGCTTCCAGTGGGATAAAGAAGTAATTGGGGAGACAAACTACACTTGGGGAACTGCCCATGTCAACTCAACTAGATGGGGGAGTGAATTCAGTGAAAATGACTGAAGTTTCAGCAATGGAAAGGATTTCGGCTTATATAGCCGAAAAAACAACTCAGAACGGCCCTTGAGGCTGAAGCTAGAAATATGGCTGTCGAAGCCAGCGCTCAGGTTGTCGAAGGACAACATCCTCAAGAAAATATTGAGGAGCAACATGCAAATCAGAATTTTGAAGAAGACACAAATGGTGAATGGCAGAATAAAAGACTTGATGCCATTTATGATGACGAACCTTTGGGGTTCGAAAAGGATCCAACCTCAACCAATATGAAAATGGTGGCACAGGACCCTTTAGAGGAGATTAATCTGGGACTGGGGGCAGAAAAAAGGCCCACTTACATCAGTGCCAAGTTGAATCCTCAACTCAGAGTCGAAATAATCCAACTGCTGAATGAGTTTAAAGACTGCTTCGCCTGGGATTATGACGAAATGCCTGGTTTAGACAGAAGTTTGGTGGAATTGAAGTTGCCAATACTGGAAGGGAAGAAGCCAATAAAGCAGACCCCCAGACGCTTTGCACCTGAGATTCTGTCGAAAATCAAAGAAGAAGTCGAAAGGCTTCTAAAATGCAAATTCATCCGTACAACAAGGTATGTCGAATGGATTGCTAATATTGTTCCTGTGATTAAGAAAAATGGCACATTAAGGGTGTGTATTGATTTTAGAGATCTAAACTCAGCCACCCCTAAGGATGAGTATCCTATGCCAGTAGCAGAAATGCTAGTAGATTCTGCAGCAGGCCATGAGTATTTAAGTATGCTTGATGGCTATTCTGGTTACAACCAGATTTTTATTGCTGAAGAAGACGTTCCAAAAACAGCTTTTCGTTGTCCAGGAGCAATAGGAACATATGAGTGGGTAGTCATGCCCTTTGGTTTGAAAAATGCTGGAGCCACTTACCAAAGGGCTATGAATTCTATTTTTCATGATTTCATCGAAACATTTATGCAAATTTATATAGATGACATTGTGATTAAATCTGCTTCAGGCTTGGACCACATTAATCATCTTCGACAGTCCTTTGAAAGGATGAGGAAGTTTGGTTTGAAAATGAATCCTCTTAAATGTGCTTTTGGTGTGCAGGCAGGGGACTTCTTAGGCTTTGTGGTCCACAAGAAAGGGATTGAAATTAATGAGAACAAAGCTAAAGCAATAATGGAAGCAAAAGCGCCATCGACAAAGAAGGAATTGCAGTCTCTACTAGGGAAAATCAACTTTCTCAGAAGGTTCATCTCCAACCTTAGTGGAAAGACTCAGGCCTTCTCACCTCTGCTTCGACTGAAGAAGGAAGGTTTCACTTGGGGGCAAGAGCAGCAAGATGCCTTCGACAAGATCAAGGAGTATCTAGCAAATCCTCCAGTTTTAATATCTCCTTGTCGAAAAAGAAGCATGAGGCTTTACATATCAGCATCTGACAAAACATTAGGAAGTATGCTTTGTCAAGAAGATGAACATGGCGTCGAAAGAGCCATTTATTATCTCAGCAGAGTCTTAAATGATGCTGAAACCAGATATAGTATGATAGAGAAATTATGTTTGTGTGTATATTTCTCTTGTATAAAATTAAAGCATTATATAAAACCCGTTGATGTACATATATCTTCTCATTTCGACGTAATAAAACATATGTTGTCTAAGTCTATTCTACATAGTCGAATTGGAAAATGGGCTTTAGCCTTGACTGAGTATTCTTTAAAATATATGCCTCTAAAAGCTGTTAAAGGGCAAGTAGTTGCTGACTTCATAGTTGACCACTCCATACTTGGAGATGAGACAAATTATGTCGAAAAAGAGCCTTGGAGGTTATATTTTGATGGTTCCAGTCATAAAAATGGAACAGGTGTTGGGGTATTGATTATTTCTCCCAATAAAATTCCAACAAAGTTCAAGTATAAAATAGAAGGATTCTGTTCAAATAATGAGGCAGGATATGAAACTTTAATTGCTGGACTTGAAATTTTGTTGGAACTGGGGGCAACAGAGGTCGAAATAATGGGTGACTCTGAGCTGGTGATAAAACAATTGACGAAAGAGTATAAATGTGTCAAAGAAAATTTGATCATGTACTTTGTGATAGCTAACAGACTCCTCAAGAGATTCGACAGGGTAGTCTTTAGACACATTCCCAGATTAGAAAATCAAGAAGCAAATGACTTGGCTCAGTTGGCTTCAGGGTATAAAGTGTCGAAGGAAAATCTGATGAAGTTTGTCGAAGTGAAAGGCAAAGTCTTATCCACTAAACTGTCCCCATCTGATTTGGAGACAATGAGATTAGGATATGGTGATGAAGAAAACTTTGAGATTTTCAATGTAAGTGATCTAGAAGTTGGAGATTGGAGAAAACCCATCAAAGATTATTTACAAAATCCAAATCAGACAGTCGAAAGAAAGATAAAGTACAGAGCTATAAGTTATGTACTCTTTGGAAATGAATTGTTTAAAAAGACTGCAGAAGGAGTTCTACTAAAATGCCTAGGAGAGACTGAAGCTTATATAGCTTTGTCGAATATACACAGTGGTGCATGTGGTGCTCACCAAGCAGGACATAAGATGAAATGGCTATTATTTCGACAAGGAATGTATTGGCCAACCATGTTGAAAGACTGTGTCGAATTTGCAAAGGGCTGTCAAGAATGTCAAATTCATGCAGGCATACCTCATGTGCCAGCAAATGAGTTACATTCCATTGTAAAGCCTTGGCCATTCAGAGGCTGGGCTTTAGATTTGATTGGTGAAATTCGACCAGCCTCTTCAAAAGGGCAGAAGTACATTTTAGTAGGAGTAGACTATTTCACTAAATGGATTGAGGCTATACCCTTGACGAATGTAGATCAGGAAGCAGTCATAGACTTCATCCAGAAACACATAATGTATAGGTTTGGGATACCAGAGACTATAACCACTGATCAAGGATCTGTGTTTACTGGTAAAAATATGCAGGCATTTGCAAAAGAGACAGGTTTTAAGTTGTTGACTTCGACACCTTATTATGCTCAAGCAAATGGTCAGGTCGAAGCAGCCAACAAAGTAGTAATAAACCTGATAAAGAAACATGTGGGTAAAAAACCCAGAAATTGGCATAAGACCCTGGATCAAATCCTTTGGGCTTGTCGAACATCTCCTAAGGAAGCAACTAATTCCACCCCATTTAAATTAACCTATGGACATGATGCAGTATTGCCTGTCGAAATCTGTTTACAGTCAATACGAATTCAAAGACATCATGAGATTCCATCTGAAATCTATTGGAGTATGATGATGGATGAATTGGTTGATTTAGACGAAGAAAGGTTGCGTGCTTTAGAATTAATAAGAAGGCAGAAAGAGAGAGTTGAAAAGTTTTATAACAAAAAAGTAAAATTCAAAGCCTTTTTAGTAAATGATTTAGTTTGGAAAGTGATTTTGCCTATGGAGAAGAAAGACAGAGTGATGGGAAAATGGTCCCCTAAATGGGAAGGACCTTTCAAAATCCTAAGAGTTTTTTCCAATGGAGCATACGAAGTCGAAGAAATAGAAAAAGATAGAAGAATGCTGAAAATAAATGGGAAGTACTTAAAGAAGTATAAACCAAGATTGCAGGAAATAAAAATAGGAACAAATTAAAATTGCAAACGAAACTTGTCTTCGCCAAACAAATGGCGTAAAATAGCATTACATATAAAAGTGCTAAAAGAAAATATCCTTAAAACAAATTCCTAAGTTCTATTACAAAACTACTGTCGAAGAAAGGTAGCTTTGAGTTCGTCGAACTTTTTCTTTTGAAGTTGAATTCGACGCTCGCAGAGACTCTTGCTGACAGCCATTTCGTCAAGCTCCCTGTGAAGTTGTTGGGCTGTTTCTGCATATTGTAGCCCCTTCTGGAGTTCACTGTCTATTGCTTCCTGATTTGGTTTTTGGAGAGAGGTCTGGCGTTCTTTTTCTTGAAGGATTTTCCTTTGCAGATCAGCAATCTGGGCTTGGTAAGCTTGAATATTGCTTTCACATTCAGCAGCAGCCTTAGTGTATTCGTCAGAAAGCTTATTCAGCTTTGAAATCTTTTCTGTCGAAGAAGCCACTGTGTTCCATGCTGAAACTTGCTCTTCAGACTTGGCTGTGATTTTTTGGGAGACTTCTTTTTGTCGAACCAGATCAGCACTAACCGAATCAATTAAAGATATCAAATCCATCACCAAACGGCTTTCCTCAGTCGAAGCCTCTAACAAATTGGCACTTTTCAAGAGCTTCTTTAGATCATATTGAGCAGAAGTGTTCTCAGCCAAGACTTCAAACAGGTCAACTCCAAGGATCCTTGTCTTGATCTCATCCATAATGACACTGATTGGTTGAAGGTCAGAAGTGGCCCCTGAAGCTGTCGAACCACTGGGAGAGGAATCTTGGAAGTTATACCTGGTGTCGAGCAAAGCTTTTAAGTATTCAAAGGGTTTTCTAACCTTCAAGCTCTCAATCTCTTCATGTGATAAACTTGTCGAATCAGTACCTAAAGAGGTTTCGACAGGAACCTTTGATGAAGAAGGAATGTTTTGGGAAGTTCCTCCAATGCTCAAGTTGACTCCTGGCTGATTCGACAGAGTGACTTCCTCTTCGACATTTTCTTGGTCAACTATGTTGGCGTCAGTTGGATCTGGAGCTTGTGCATCCTGAGCAATGGCATCTTCGTCAGTTTCTGGTATAGTAGTTGGTGGTGGAAGTGGTGCATCTTGATCTGAAATTATTTTTTCTGCAGTGGGATCTGGTCGAAAAGGAGAGTTGTTGCCGGAAGACTCAGAATCACTGAGGTCGAATTCATCCAAGGTTTGAGGTCCATGGACACCTGTATCTGGAGTGGCATCATCTTGAAGCCTTTCAGCCAGAGTCCTTTCAGAATTAGAAGGGGCATGCTCTTCTTGGATTGTAGAAGTCTCTTCGACATCAATGACAACCTACAAAAAACATGAAAGAAAGTTATAAGATAGATACATGCAGTCAAGATATGGGAATATTGTTTGTCGAAGTGATTAACTGAGGGATTTCAGTGTGTGCACTTGAGTCTCCACTTCTTTCACTCCTTGTGGGAATTTGGGTGACTGGACTGGCAGGTGGAGTTCGTCTTTGGACTATAGATCTTTGAGAGGCTACTGTTTTAATTCTTAGACCTTTGTTTCTTTTCAAAGGCTGAGGTTCAGGGGATTCGTCTTCAGACTCTTCGGCGCTTGCCTCCTTTTCTTCTGGTTTCCTTTTCTTTGCTGGGGTACGAGTTACCTAAGAAAAAGAGAAGTATTCAGTATAAGAAAATGTGAAGTACACAAATAAGGAGGGATGCTCTGTTTTTGTCGAAACCTTCTTGACAGTTGTAGGAGACTTTTCGACTGTTTTGGAAGAAGTTCCTTCGCCAGTAGTCTTCCTGACAATTCTAACAGCTGAAAAAGAAAGGTTGCATGAACATTGATACAATAATAAAAGGAGTTAGAAGCAAAAAGAAGAATGTAATTTCTTCGACACCTTCAAGAATGGGTTCGTCCACAGTAACGTGTTCTATCCCAATGTGAAGGTGCCCAGTGAAGTTGTGCAGATGATACTTTGTCGCAACCACGCGTTCGACAGGTTTTTTGTTTCTTTCACGGAGCAGTTTTAAATCAGATCCACACACAAACCAATCTGGAAATGGAGGACACAAGGCCACCCCAAATTATGCAGAAGGTAGTGGAGGGAATTTTGGGGGAAAAGTGGTGAATGCATAGTCATAGTGTGCATGTGGTGGAAGAGATGAAGGAAACCACAACTTATTTAATTTCTCTGTGAGTTTGTATTTTAAAGATACTGCTGCTTCAGCTATGGTTCGACGAAGATCATCAGGCCTGTAAATAGTTTCAAAATACTTTTGAAACTTTTGAACTTCTTTGATATGCTAATCTGTACCTTTTTTCTTCTTGTCCTGCACAAAGGTAAAAGCATTTGTCAGAAGAGTAGTGAAAGTTGCTACGTCGAAAAATCTGTTGATGTAGTATTCCTTCCACCAGACGTCGAATTCTTCAGTACAGAGGAAGTTTGGTAGAAAAATGGTGGGATAGACCTCCAAAGTTGGGTCGAAAAACTTGTTGTACAGCTCTAAACTTTTGTCGAAATGGTGAAATGAGTTGTAGAAGATGATAACACCTTTCTTGTGGTAGATAGGCTTCGTCTTCGTTTGGATTAATCCGAACTGCCTAGCTACCAGATTGGGTTGGTACACAATGAGGGATACCTTTGTGTTGTTAAGGCTATGATGGGAGAAAAAGTGCCTGGGCATGAGAAAAGCTTCCCAAATGGAGATATAGGAGTCTTCATCCTTCTGATTCTCCACTGGGAGTCTTCTGGTAAACCATCTTGGACCCACTTGTCTGTTGGCGAATGGTGCCATTGAAGGAGAAAATTTGTAGCGTTTGGCGAACATCATGATGTAGCCAGTGAATGCTTGTTGAAGGGTTGTGTTATCATCTGTAGGGGTCAGTTGAACTAGCCTAGGCCATTCGACACGTCTTTCTTTTACTGCGTCTTCGACGACTGGCATTTTGTTGGGGATGAAGGTTTCAAAAGTGGCATTCAGCCATAGTTGTAGAAGCCAAAAAGGGCCTGTGAGACTAATGTTACCTTTGTCTTTAAGGGTTTTGAGGTTGTTTACACTCTCACTTAAGGATTCATAAAGGTTTTCCAAAAGTAGCTCACTTAGGCAGAACGCAACTCCACTATGAAGCTGATTAGCCATAATGATAAAACTTCTGGCCACCTGAAGGGACCTTGTGCAGAATACAAATTTGGACAACCACAGGCTGAGGAAGGCAATGTGCTCTCTATCAGAGACTTCTTCATTGCTTTCACCTTGGTGATGGGCTATGAAAACAGAATACCCAGCATGCTTTGTGTCGAAGCCTATGGGATCCTTGTTCAAGTGTTCAGGGTTAAATATTTCCCCTAAAGGACTAAGGTCAGTTATGGCTGCTATGTCGAATAGGGTGGGAGTCATCATTCCACAGGGTAAGTGGAAAGTATTGTAAGTACTATCCCAAAAGTACATGGAGGCTAACAGCATGTTTTGGCAATAACGGGGACCCTCTTTCGACAATTGGATTAAGTCATAAATGCCAGTTTTCTTCCAAAATTTTTCTTTGGCTTTTTCGACCCTAGTAAGCCATGTTAGGTACTCAGAGGGATCTTTCGTCAAAGGGGGACTCCTAAAAATCCTATTTTGGTTTAGATAAGACAGATCTATTTCTGTCGAAGCCATAAGGACTTCAGGTTCTTTTGATGAGGTTTCGACAGGTTTAGGGTTTTTGTTAGCAGCTATGGGTTTGGAAGCAGAATAACAGGGGTAAAATTCTTTTAAACGATTAGGGTCCATAGTGGGATCAAAAATAGGACCTAACATAGCATGATGAACTCCAGAAACAGAAATGGGAATGATTACCTGTGACCTGTAAATGCTTGCCTTTTCCCTTTCATTTGGGGGTTCTGGAAAGTACTGCTGGTGTTGTGTTTGTGTAGGCCCAGATAATACGTGAGCAGGAGGAAGATCCATAGTCTTCTTGGTCTTCTTTGCACTGCGTCCAGTGGTAGCCTTTGGAGGAGCCATTGATTTGATGAAGAGCTTGAAGAAACAGGAGCTTTGAAAGGTTTGGAAATGGAGTTTTTTACGTTTGGGTAAAAGAAGAGTTGAGAAGGTGAAAAGTATGAAATGGTGTTGAAAGTGGTATTTATAGAGGATGAAATAAATGACTAATAAAGAAAAAGGAAAATGAAAAGATTTTCAGTTAGGAAGTGGAAACGTGCATTGCTGATCCTTTAGTGGAAGTTAGAAAATGGCAGTTGGTACGAGGCCATGATTTACCTACAATATAGGGTTATGGGAGATTGTGTAAAAACGTGGGCTAGACGTGACGTCTTAATAAAGTGGAAATCATGATGTTTTCTTGGGACTCAACAAAATCACTTTGCAATAAATGCAACTGACAGGAAGTCAAGGGTCACTTCGACAGCAAAAGATATTTCTCCAAGGTTAGTCGAAAACATCTTTGCTGGGGGGCAATTTGTAAACCTATAATTTCGACAGACTGAAATTAAGGGCTTAAGATCATCTTTGTCGAAGGATAACAAAGAGAGAGAATTCAAGGATTGCTGACAGGGTTTGAAACTTCATTACTTCGACAGAAAGGGGAAATGTTGGTCTGGCAGACTAAAGTTGGGAAGTTATTTATAACTAAGTGTTTGACAGAAGAAAGCTTCTCTTTCGACGTTTCGACAGAAGACGGTCTTTCAATGATTTCGACAGAAGGAGATATTTGACAAAAGAGAATATTTGGCAAATGCTGAAGGAGTTGTGTTTTTAAAGGCTTCGACAGTTTGAAGAGGTGCAAGGTTTCGTCACCAAAGAAAGGAATTCAAATTCAAAAGGAATTCAAATTCCAAAGGTTGTAACTTTTGGCAGTTGGACACATGGAGGTTTCAGAGAAAAGTCTACATGCAGGCTGACACTTGTCGTTTAATTATAGTTTTTCCGTTCTAAGCAGTTATTTTGTTTATGTATAAATAGGATAGTTTGTGTTTAGAATAGGTGTGTGAAAATTGATACAAAATTCCTGTAAAAAACTCTAAGTACCTAGTGTGAGAGAAAATGAGTCTAAGACTTGGAACATTGTACGTTTGAACACCAGTTATATTTCAAAGTTATTTAATTTACTTGTTTATGCTTCAAATTTATGTCATTTTAAACTTTATTTACGTTTCTGCAAGTTTACAGCCTTCGACATGTCTTTTTGTTCTTGTTTAAACCTTTAACTTTATTTCATCTTTAAGTTCAAACTCTACTTTACTTGCAAAATCAAAGTTCTTAATACTTTGACAATACTGATAAAACAAACCACAAATCAGTCACCAAATTCTAAGAGTAGTTCGACAAAAACAATGCACATGTATCCTAGGACTTGTTTGGTTGGTCCTGCAAGTAACCCAGTTTTCTGAAGAAATTGGTTAACCAGAGGTTGTTCGCCAGAAACGAGTGCGAACACTTTATTATTATTATTCTCCTTTTTCTTCAAATCTCTTCTTTTTTTACTTTTAGTGTAGTAATTCATCTTGATACTTTTATATTTTTGTTTTATTTAATATTCTTTTCTTATATCAAAAGGATTTCGTCTTTCATTTTATAAATATTTTTTTCTATGTTAAGTTGATTATTCCTTCTTTAAAATTTTGTTAGGTTATATATATAACATAACAATGTTCTTAATTTGCCTCTAATAAAGTTGTCAAAATATGTCTTTCGACATTCGTAATGAAATTTAATTTGTGAATATTACATAGTATAATTTTTTTTTAAAATTTCTGAAAATTAATATAATGTTTCGTCATATAAATAGTTAATGTTAAAATCAAACTTAAAAATTGACATTGTTAACATTTTCACGTGGTGCACCTTAAAAAAACGGACAAACGAACACCTTAAAAAATTGACATTGTTAATATTTTCACGCGGTGCACCTTTAAAAAAGCGGACAACGAACACGTGAGTGTCTGTTTTGACGTTAGTAATGGTATAATAATTCTAATATCCTATTATAAATTCAAAATTTAATACCATTGATTATAATTTAAATAGTGATGTTACGTTATTATCATTAAAAAAAATCAAAAGAGTCTTAAAATAATCACACAAAAAATATATTTGTTATTACTACTCTTCTTATTTTTTTTATTTTGAAAAACTGAATGTTGCCAAAATTAAAATTCTTTTTTATTTTGAAAAACTGAATGTTGCCAAAATTAAAAAGCCAAACACGGTTGTTGCAAGGTGTATTCCAAAAAATAAGTCACAAAATCTCTGTATCACAATAATACGTTTCCAACTCCTTTCCAAAAACAATCTTCCTATATAGTGAACCAAATAAATAAATAAATAAATAAATAAATATATATATATATATATATATATATATATATATATATATATATATATATATATATATATATATATATATATATATATATATATATATATATATATATATATATATATATATATATAAAATAGACGATAATAAATCAAATATAAATAGATTGCACTACTTTAAATTCATTTTTAAATATCTCATTACTGGATCAGTAATAAATTTGTAAATGTGAAATTGAATGACAAAGAGAGAAAAAAAATATAGATGAACTCCCCAGCTTAAAACAAAGCTGAATCAAAATGTAGATTAAAATATTTAAGATACATATAGATAAACTCAAATATGTATATACATCGACATATATATTACACTACAAAGTCACATTAAAATAATTCAAGATTAAAATAATTCAAGAGACATATATGACATGTAATCAGCCATGAGAGTCTGCGACTTTTGTATAAAGAAGATAAAAAAAATATGTTTAATTCTATCATTTAATGATATTAAATTATAAACTAAAATTAGAAAGATATTTGATTAAAATTATTTTTGAAATCTCTTTTAAATTAAAAACCTCTTTTAATTTTTCTCGTATTTAGTTATACAATTATAACTTTAATTGTATAAATTTTAATTTGAAGCATTTATTTATATATTTTCTTTAAATGTATTTAAAAAATGCAACAAATATTTTTTTAATTATTTATTTATTTATAACTTATTATAAAACATTTTTTAATTTCTAAATCTTATAATTTGTTATTTGTATTTTTTATTTTAGAACTTTTATTAACAATTGTTTAAATTTTTTTTTTAACAAAAGCATTGTTTGAATATCATTGTTTCTTATTATTTATGCTATCTATTTTAAAATCGCACAAAAATGAATAATTATTTCTTATGATTATCATAATGACAGTATAATCATAATGGTATAATAATTCTAATATCCTATTATAAATTCAAAATTTAACAACATTGATTATAATTTAAATAGTAATATTACGTTATTATTATTAAAAAATTCAAAAGAGTGCTAAAATAACCACACAAAAATCTGTGTTATTGTTACTCTTCCTATTCTGAGTTATTTTTGTTAATTAAGTGAAATAAAAAATTAATAAAAAATTGAATGTTCCAAAAATTAAAAAGTCAAACACAGTTGTTGCAAGGTGTATTCCAAAAAAAAGAAAATCACAAATTGTATCCCAATAATACGATTTCAACTCCTTTCCAAAAACAATTTTCCCTGCAGTGAACCAAATAAATAAAAACCGTCGAATCCAGAAAAAATTATTTAAGGGTGAGAATGTGTAATAAGTTTTATTATCTTTACTCTCTTTTATATATATATATATATATATATATATATATATATATATATATATATATATATATATATATATATATATATATATATATATATTAAGGGTGAGAATGTGTAATAAGTTTTATTATCTTTACTCTCTTTTATATATATATATATATATATATATATATATATATATATATATATATATATATTTAAGGGTGAGAATGTGTAATAAGTTTTATTATCTTTACTCTCTTTTATATATATATATATATATATATATATATATATATATATATATATATATATATATATATATATATATATATATATATATATATATATATATATATATATATATATATATATATATATATATATATATATATATATATATATATATATATATATATATATATATATATATATATATATACGCACTACTTTAAATTCATTTTTAAATATCTCATTGTTGGATCAATGATAAATTTGTAAATGTGAAATTGAATGACAGAGAGAAAAAAATATAGATGAACTTCTCACCTTAAAACCAAGTTGAATCAAAATGTAGATTAAAATGTTTAGGATACATATAGATGAACTCAAACATGTATATATATTACACTATAAAGTCACATTAAAATAATTTAAGAAACATACATGACATGTCATCAAGCCAAGAGAGTCTGCGACTGTTGTATAAAAAAGATAAAAAAAAAAAAAAAAAATTTAACTCTACCATTTAATGTTATTAAATTATAAACTAAAATTAAAAATATATTTGATTAAAATTATTTTAGAAACCTCTTTTAATTTTTTCCGTATTTAATTATACAATTATAGCTTATAAATTTTAATTATAAGCATTTATTTATATATTTTCTTTAAATGTATTTACAAAATGCCACAAATATTTTTTAATTATTTATTTATTTATAACTTATTATAAAACTATTTTTTTTTAAATTCTAAATCTTATAGTTTGTTATTTGTATTTTTTTAATTTTAGAACTATTATTAACAATTATTTCAATTTCTTTTTAACAAAGGCATAATTTGAATATCATTGTTTTCTATCATTTATGCTATCAATTTTAAAATCGCATTCTTAGGATTATAATCATGACAGTGTAATTATAATGGTATAATAATTCTAATATCCTATTATAAATTCAAATTTTAACACCATCAATTATAATTTAAATAGTGACGTTATTAAAAAAATAAATAGAAAAGTCCTAAAATAACAACACACAAAATTATGTATTGTTACTACTATTCTAATTCTTAGTTATTTTTGTTAATTAAGTGAATTAAAAGATTAATAAAAAAATGGAATGTTCCCAAAATTAAAAAGCCAAACACAATTGTTGCAAGGTGTATTCCAAAAAATAAGTCAAAAATCTCTGTATCACAAACCTATAAACCTGATGCAATTCCCCATACTGCTACTACTAATATATCCAACCAAGGGGTACAACAAACATATGTGCTTGAGCCAATTAATGCATCAAAGAAGCTGCAACCTGCAATGAGTATGAACGAGGACGACAACGGAGAAGGGCATGCAGAACGCAAAAGAAGAAGAGAAACTAACAAAGTAGAAGAAGTTGACAGTAATGTAAATATGCAGTCTTTTTTATCGGCAGGTCCTGGCGGTCAGGACTGTCGGGACAAATGAGGATCCTTAGCTGGAATTGCCGGGGCCTGAGCAATCCGAGAGCAGTTCCGAATTTACGAAGACTTGCTCAGCAGCACCAGCCTGATGTTGTTTTCCTCTCTGAAATATTGTCGAAGACACAAGCTTGAAAGTATCCGCATTATGTTGAAGTTCGATTCCTGTCTTGTTGTTGATGTAGTTGGGAGGAGCGACAGTTTGGCGGTGTTGTGGAAGAATAAGGCAAACTGTAGTGTATTAAATTACTCAAGAAATTTTAGCATTCCGGTTTTTCAAGATGAGCTCAAGGGAGAATGGAGACTTACCTGTTATTATGGTTTACCGGAGCGATATCGTCGTAGAGAAGCGTGGAATATGATTCGGGAAATCAGAGATATGTCATGTATTCCTTGGTGTGTTGTCGGCGATTTCAACGACTTACTCTCGCAAGAGGATAAACGAGGCATTCACCCGCATCCGAACTGGCTATGTAATGGTTTTCGCGATGTTATTAGTGAATGTGATCTCACTGATATTCCATTGGAGGGTCACCCGTTCACCTGGATTAAGAGCAGAGGTACACCGCATGTTATTGAAGAACGTTTAGACCGAGCATTTGGTAATTCGGATTGGTTGGAATTATTCCCGACACCGAAGCTTGTTAATTTGATGGCAGCGCACTCTGATCATAGCCCCATCTTGTTGCTTTGTGAACCTATTCAGCGGCACCGTAAAAAAATACCAATTTAAATTTGAAAATGCTTGGCTGAAGGAGAATGATTTGGGAGATGTAGTGTTAAGAGGGTGGAAACAGAATCGGGAGAGTGGAATTCTGCCACGAATCAAAAACTGTGCGGCGAAATTAACCAATTGTAGCAGGAATCGCTATCGGCAAACGCGAGAAGAGTTGGTTGTGATTTGGTAACTATGGAGAATAATTGTATGGCTAATGATGAGGCTGCGGTTAACCGTTTTTTCGAATCGAAGCTCAGCGGAAGTACAATGTGATTCTTATCAAGGAAGAAGTATTCTGGAAGCAACGTGCGAAGATGCACTGGCTACGTAGCGGTGATGCAAATACAAAGTTCTTTCACAAATCAGCTACATGTAGGAAGAAGTTTCAGAAAATTGACCTGTTAGTTGATGCTGAAGGAATCGAAGTCAGGAAGCAGGAAGGTTTATGTAATATAGCTAGAAATTACTTTTTGACTTTATTTGAAGCAAAACATGGTGCTTATGATCCAGTTGTAAATCTTATTCAGCCAATGGTTAATTTTTATGATAACAGTAGACTCACTGCAGTGGTTACTGAAGAGGAATTGTTGGAAGCTCTTAACCAAATGCACCCGGATAAATCTCCGGGCCCAGACGGTTTCAATCCAGTATTTTATCAGAATTTTTGGGATATGTGCGGGGATGATATCTTTGAAGCTGCCACTAGTTGGTTGAATAGAGGTTACTTTCTGGCGGAGCTTAATGATACGAATATTTGTCTTATTCAAGTGTCTTAAGCCTAAAGATATGAAGGAGCTACGTCCTATCTCACTCTGTAACGTGGTTTACAAAATTGTTTCAAAAATGTTAGCTAATAGATTGAAGCTTGTCCTAGACAAATGCATCTCCGAGGAACAATCAGTTTTTGTGGAAGGCCGGTCTATTCTTGATAACACTATGATTGCTACGGAAATTATTCATGCATTATGAAGGAGGACTCGAGGGAATAAAGCTCACCTTGCGCTCAAAATTGATATCAGTAAAGCATATGACATAATGGATTGGGGTTTTCTTAGAAGTATTCTGCTTCAGATGGGATTTGATGAGAAATGGACCTAGTGGATTATGATGTGTGTGACGTCAGTTCAATATTCTGTTTTAGTTAATAATGATAGAGTGAGACCAATTCAACCGGGGAGAGGATTGAGGCAAGGAGACCCATTGTCTCCATATCTCTTTATTCTTGTGTCAGAGGGTCTCTCGGACCTTATTCATGGTGTTGTCTCTAGGGGAGATCTACATGGAGCTCAAATATGCAGGGGGCACCTAGTGTGTCCCACTTTCTTTTTGCTGACGATTGTTTTTTGTTTTGCAGGGCTAACATATCCGAAGCATCAACTCTCATGGAGTTACTCCACACTTATGCAATAACAACGAGGCTTGAAATTAACCTTACAAAGTCGAAAGTGTTTTTCAGTAGCAACATTAGTCGGACAACTCAGGAGGACCTTGCTAAGATGATGGGGGTAATACACGTGTTGGGCACAGGAAGTTACTTGGGCCTTCCATCGATGATTAGTAGAAGTAAGAAATCTGTTTTCGCTTTTATCAAGGATAGGATTTGGAAATGTATAAACTCTTGGAGGAGTCGATCCTTGTCTAAAGTATGAAAAAAGGTTATGATCAAATATGTTCTACCGGTTATTCTTGCTTATATTATGAGTGTCTATTTGATTCCGGATGGGGTAGTGAGAGATATTGAAAAAATGCTCAACTCATTTTGGTGGGGGTGGAAGTAATAAAGGTATTAACTGGTTATCATGGGAGAGAATGACTTGTTCAAAAAGAGAATGAGGTATGGGTTTTCGAGATTTCAAGTGTTTTAATTTGGCAATGATAGCGAAATAAGGCTGGAATATTATGTCAAATCCTCGTTCTCTTGTGTCTAGGATCTTCAAGGCCAGGTAATACCCGAATTCTTCCTTCTTGGATTCGAAACTTGGTAGTAATCCGAGCTATTTGTAGATGAGCTTATGGAAGGCTAAGGATGTATTAACTACAGGATGTAGATGGAGTATTGGTAATGGTAGTAATATTAGGATCATGTATGACCCGTGGTTTCGTGAAGGCGAGGATAAGTGATTATGTGGGCCACAAAAGGAGAATGTGTATGACCTTTATGTAAAAGATCTTTTGTTGCCGACTACTAAACAATGGGATGTTTCAAAGTTATACCAATATTTTGGGGATGAGGTTGCGGAAGTTATCCTTAGATTTCCATTGATGGATGATGTTGTGGAAGATAGAATTGTTTGGCAAATGGAACGTAATGGTGACTATAGTGTCAAGGCGGGGTATAGATTGTGGAAGGAGATCCAGGAGAGTAATCGTAGCTATAGTGTGGAGGGTAATTGGAATAACCTTTGGAATATTATCGCTCCACCGAGAGCCAAACATTTGTTATGGAGGATTTGTCGAGGTTGTTTGCCAACTAGATCAAACCTCAAGCAGCACCATGTCCAATGTACTTCTATTTGTCCTTGGTGTGAATTAGAGGAATATAATGATTGTCGCGTATTCTTTGGATGTATTTCTACTTCTCAGAGCTAGCGGGCAGCAGGTTTGCCCTTCATTATTCTCTCTCGTAAGAACTCTTTTTTTGATGTTAAATCTCTCATCCTTGATGTTTGTAGTAAAGAAGATCGGAAGGATGCGAGTAGATTTTCCGTTCTTCTTGAGGTTCTTTGGAAGAGTAGAAATGAAATGGTTTGGGAGAGAAATTCACAGTTGAAAAACTCTCAACCACTGACAAACAGGTCCTCCTCAACAAGGAAACCCGAAACTTCAGTTAAACTTCAATCAGAGCCGCCGCATAGGACCAAGAATGTACCCACCGCAGGTCATGATCGCCACAATGACGCTGGGAAAACATTGAGGAAGCTAGCTACGCGACAACCAGTCATGGCTACACCATAACCGGGAGTGATAACACCACCATGGACCACCAACAGTCACCATAAAATCTTCTAAAATCCTAGGTTTCAGCCCTAGACAACATGCATTCTACATCTACAGAGAGAATAGACTACCCTAAAGGAAAGAATCGCAGAAACTTACTTGTTTTTGGAAGCTAAAAGTGTGTGCTCGGTGATGTATCCTCGGTAGATGCAGCGACGAACGATAGTTTTCGACTGAAACTCAAAGGATCGATGTCTGAAACGATGTCGAGCAAGAAATGCAGTAGGCGGAAAGTGTAGAAACGACCTGCAACCTCTTATTTATAAACACCCTCAACCACGTGAACGAGCACGTGCAACCTAGGGGCATGCAAACGACGCCATCATTGTCTAGGGCTAGCCCAGAAGTAGCCATCATTGTACATTAAATGCACGCACGACTCGAAGCACACATGTTAGTGAACGCTTCAGTCCCATAATCCATTGTTCTCCCCGTTCATCGGGCAAGCGTGGCGATCAAGGGCACCCGAACACATGCTATTCGAGCATGTCTCAGTAGATTTTATCGACCACCCGCACCA
The DNA here is from genome assembly GCA_963966055.1 of Lathyrus aphaca. NCBI lineage: Eukaryota > Viridiplantae > Streptophyta > Magnoliopsida > Fabales > Fabaceae > Lathyrus > Lathyrus aphaca. The sequence goes on along the minus strand of OZ014520.1, from coordinate 216,059,413 downwards.
GTCCCCGGTTAACGAATTGCCGTTAAGTCATCACTTTTATGACCAGAAGTAACGACTTAGGGGGCTCTTGTTTCGAACTGACCCAATGACTAAGCATGACCCAATCCACTCCTACATCCAAGATGACCAAATAGTCAAAATCCAGCCCATCAACGCTAAAGCTACCAGCTTTTCTTCTTTGCCTCTCAGCCAATGAGAGAGAATCGACCATGCTTGAGCATGGTCGTTCTCCACGCTCCTCTCATGACCTATACCCGACATCTGGAAGAAGTCATCCATAATCAACCAGAAATAGCTCTTGCTCGATCCAACACCTGCTCGGCGCACACATTATCCGAGCAGATCTGTCCATTCCAACAACTACTTTTTTACAGTTACCTATTTTCGGGCGATCCATAATCCAAGCCCAAAATAGGGACCGTTGACCACGCGCTGGGGTATTATATAAATCTCTCACACGAGAGAACCAGGTATCAAATAGGCAAATCTCCATTATTAGACGGGCAGATTCTTGGCCCGACAGGGAAACCTCAACCGAGTTTTTTCGTCATAGTACCATTCAAATAGAACACCCAAATCGTGATAGGAGGTTCACGCTACAGAGCTAAGACCTCAATCAAGATCTTTCCACCGTTATTAATACGGAACCCAACTCTACCAACTCCGCTCACTAAATGAATTCCTTATACGAGCAATAACACTATCGAACAAGACCCCTAATACTTAGCAAAAATTATTTCCAAACAAACATAAATATTATCCAAGGAAAATAAATTCTTGGCAAGCAAAAACATATTTTACGATACCTGCAAGTCTCACGATAATATATATAAAATTCCAAAGTTGATGTTTTCCTATAGTTTATAAAAAGGAATATCATCATCTAAATCAATTAGTAAGTTATAATATTCTAATAGATATCCAAAAGTTAAGAGTTTGGAGATTTTTGTCTTCTTTTTCCATGGCAAACACAGTGATACATAATGGAATCCAACTGGCCCCAGCACATGAATAACGGTTAAAATGAAGCGATTGTTTTGATGTTATTATAAAGCAAAAGTCACCGAGAGATGACGAAGCCTTTTCGTTATCTATTTTGGTACAAATAAGTTTTCTATGGAAGCATAAGAAGGGAATTTGGTCCCTACCACTGAGCATAACGTAACCACCACCTAATATTTTTGCTCTTGACCTTTTCTGATTCTTGGCCGAAAGTGCTCATATCTTTCAGCGCATGCTGCAATGGAAACGCAGAGTTTCTCCTTCTCACACGGAACCTCCACTTAACAAACAACACATGGCACCATATAGTTATGAACAGGAGTAATTTTAGATATTTTTATAAAATACTAATATTATTTTAAATATTTTATTATGTTCACTTTTTTAGATATATTGTTAAATATCTATTTATTAAAATATTATTTTGTCTAAGCAAGATATTATATATTGATTCTCCAACATGTCTGAGAATACCTATTCATTATTTTTTCTACAATTTTTTTAGGTATTTCTTAAAATATCTATTTCATAAAAAATTTATCTTTCATAAAATATTAAATTTATTTATCATTTTTCTACGATAATTTTTTTAATATTAAAATTTTAAAAAATCAACAAAATTTAAAGCTATTTTAAGTATCTATTCATAAAAAATCACTCTTAAAATATACTTTTAAAATTTAAAATTTTGATTAAGTTAAAATCTTTAATGATATCTTTAAATTTCATCTCAACTAACAAATAATGATACTCTAGTTGAACATATCACTATAGTTCAAATCATGAGATTATAAAAGAAAATAGGTACAAAATGAGGGGATTAAGACAATAATTTAAAATTTAATAACTATAGGGTTAATAACTATTTTCACTCCATACCAAAAAAAAGTTGTAATACCACATTATCAAAAATAATAATGTGACAACTTTTTATTTTACTTTTAATGAAAATGAAATGTCACATCAGTTAATTAGAATGTGCAATGTTATTTTTATTCTCAACTATTTTATATACAAAATATATAAAGGGTTATTAGAATAAATTAAAATATGCAAAACACATTCTCACATAAAAATTGAATTTTTGTCTCTAATTTAAAAACTTTTTGAATAAATTAAAATACCCAGATGGATTTTCAAAGACAAATTTCTGAGAATGAATGAATTAACACTCTGGAAGAGAAAATTAAACTTTCAATTTGAAATATTTAGGTCTGAGTCTGACATTTTCTAAGGCCTGATTAGCCTGTTAGCCTATATAAAAGCCTATTATTTTAGACATATATAAATAAGTAATTAAAATAATATTTAAATAAATTAACAAACTAAAAAACCAATGAGACTAAAAAATTGTTTGCACTGACTTATTTTAACTTATCTATTAACATAAGTTTTATGAGACTATTTGTTTAATATAATTTATGAAAATAACTTATAACATTGTTCATAAGATGTTTTCATCTTATTTTCATAAGTTCTCCAAGATAACTAATTTTCATTTATATATTTTAGTTCAAAGTAAAAAACATAACATAATGATAATAAAAAATTATTTATATTTATTTAAATAGGTCGGCCTGTTAGGCTTAAAAGACTTTTTTCATGGTCTGAGGTCTTGCCTTTTTAACTAAATATGTTTATAAAGAAGTCCAAATCTTTTCTATTTAAGAAAAAAGTTTGACCTAACTTGAGCCTATGTAGGCCTAAACTGTAGGCCTCTGTTATTGGTCTGACTTATTTCCATCTCTAATCCAAAGCCTCAATTTTTTTATATCTATGGATGTGATTAAGGTGTTGGTACAATAAAACTTTGAGGGGTTTTGTTTCTTGAAGATGGTGATGGAGAAAATTCTGATATCAGAAATGCATTGTTTTTAAATTTTATTAAAAACTGAATATATAAATATTACTAATTCATAAAATAATGAAAATACAAATTTTATGTTAAATCATTAAATTATTCAATCATTAAATGACATGACAAGTGATTTTCCACACCAAGTCACTATTTTAAGCGTTACCTAATCAAAATGGAAGGACTAAAATCAGTGTTTTAAAAATCGGACCGATCATCAAACCGATGGGATATTGGGTCACTGATTTATTGGTTGAACCACTGGGTCACTGGACGAACCGCATGACCAAACTAGATTAAATCGGATGACTCGGTTAAATAGACCGATCTTTATAAGAAAACTATATAGGTATAAAACTGGTCGAAACAAATGATTCAATCTCTACAAAATATAAATAACACTTAATTTTCTTTTAAATATCATATCATAAATTCATAAGTTCATAATCTAAATTCAAATTTTAAATAAAGGTATCACACATAGCAAAATAGTATAAAATTACAAAGTCTAATTGCAAACAAAGTCTAATTGCAATGTAATTTAATTAAATAATTTATAACAAAATAACTTAAATGTGTATCAAATTTAATTTAAAGGATGAAAAACTGTTTCAATATTGAGATCTCTTTCTTTAATATTAAAATAATTTGCAGTAAAATCAACCGCATCTACAACAATTTCCTTGTCAATGATATCATTAATATGTTTTATTATTTATTTATTTATTATTATTTTTTATTTTATTTTTTATTTTTATTTCATTTATTTTTTTAATTTTTTAATTAAAATAATTAAAAAATAAATTTTTAAAAAGATTACAATAAAACCGTTGGTTTTTCTGGTTTTCTCGATTTACACCGATTTTTATTGGTTCACACTGGTTCAATGATATAAACGATCAAACATTCGAATCAGACCAATTACCTGGTCGGTTCACGATTCGACCGGCCGATCTAGTGTGATTTTTAAAATTAAAAATATATAAATAGGAGAACTAAACTGCAATTAGGCAATACTTTTATTCCATAATCCATAAGAAGGATTCTTAATCTATACGTGGAAAAAATAATAACACATCCAATCAATATTAATTGTGTAATGAAATCAAAAGTATGTATTAATATATTTTTGAAAATAACTTAAAAGGAGTTTCACAACCAAATGATTTGATTAGATCCATAAAGTTGTTGTTACATAGGGTGTAGTACATTACTACTACTATTATATAAGATAGGATAGAGGAGGAAGAAGAGAATGACTCTCTCTCTCCATTGTTTTTCAATTTCACACGCTTCCTAAACTCACCACCCCATCATCGTTGTCGAGAAAGAGGTGAACCTTGATCAACAGCTAAGTTACCATTGATAACAACCTTACCTCGAAATTCTCCTCAACAACTAATTTAGTAATCACACATCTGCTTTATTCCATTTTCTGTAATGCTCATTAATGGCCATACCTCAATTTCTCCATAAAATCTCACATTTAGTAACTTCTTATTCTGGATCATCTCTTCTCGGATTATCCGTTTTAGAACTTGCTGCAATATGTGTGAATCTCACTCTTGTTTTATTGTTTCTCTTTGTTGTCTCGGTTAGAAAGATTCTCGTCAATAAGAGAAATCGAATAGGTAAAAACAACACTACTGGGAGCGGTACTCTTGTTATTGATAGAGAAACAGCAAGTGATGTTTCAGATATAAGTGTTTGGTTCAAGTTATCATTGTTGTCTTGTTTCTATGTTCTGTTTGTGCAAGTTTTCGTGTTGGGATTTGACTTGTGTGTTTCTATATGGGGTCAGCTGTTACACTGGTCTGTTCTTTCTGTGTCGGCTTCACAGGTTTTGTCTTGGGCTGTTTTGAGCTTCTCGGCTTTGAATAGCAAGTTTAAGGGGTTAGAGAAATTTCCGTTTTTGTTAAGAGTTTGGTGGCTTTTATCATTTGTCATTTGTTTGTGTGGTTTATATGTTGATGGAAGAGGGTTTTGGGTGGAGGGTTTTGAGTACTTTTCTTCTCATGCTGTTGCGAATTTCGCCGTTACACCAGGACTTGCTTTTTTGGGTGTGGTTGCAGTTAGGGGTGTTACTGGTATACAAGTTTGTAAAAACTCTGATCTTCAAGAGCCATTACTTGTTGTTCAAGAAGAAGAAGAACTAGGGTGTCTCAAAGTTACTCCGTATTGGGATGCAGGACTTTTTAGCTTAGCGACGCTTTCTTGGCTGAATCCGCTTCTTTCCCTTGGTGCAAAGAGACCACTTGAGCTTAAGGATATTCCACTTGTTGCGCCGAGTGAAAGATCTAAGACGAGTTACAAGGTTGTGAATTCTAATTGGGAGAAGTTGAAGGCTGAAAATCAAAATCTATCTAAGCAGCCTTCATTAGCTTGGGCACTTCTCAAGTCATTTTGGAAGGAAGCGGCTTTGAATGCTGTATTTGCTGGCATGACTACTTTGGTTTCGTATGTAGGTCCATACATGATAAGTTACTTTGTTGATTTCTTAGGTGGTATAGAGACTTTTGCTCACGAGGGTTATATCCTTGCTGGTATATTCTTTATGGCGAAGCTTGTAGAGACGCTGACGACTAGGCAGTGGTATCTAGGAGTGGACATATTAGGTATGCATGTTAGGTCTGCTCTAACGGCGATGGTGTATAAGAAGGGTCTCAGACTCTCGAGCTCGGCGAAGCAAAGTCATACAAGTGGGGAGATTGTTAACTACATGGCTGTTGATGTTCAGAGGGTAGGGGATTTTGCTTGGTACCTTCATGACATGTGGATGCTACCTCTGCAAATTGCTCTTGCTCTTGCAATTTTGTATAAGAATGTTGGAATTGCTTTTGTTGCAACGTTGATTGCTACAATCGTTTCCATTGTTGTCACTATTCCGGTGGCTAGGATACAAGAACAATATCAAGACAAGTTGATGTCTGCTAAGGATGAAAGGATGAGAAAAACATCCGAGTGTCTGAGAAATATGAGGATTCTTAAGCTGCAAGCTTGGGAGGATCGATATAGAATAAGATTGGAGGAAATGCGTGGAGTAGAGTTCAAGTGGCTAAGGAAAGCACTTTACTCTCAGGCTTTCATAACTTTCATATTTTGGAGCTCCCCTATATTTGTTTCGGTAGTCACATTTGCTACTACTATATTTTTAGGAACTCAGTTGACTGCGGGTGGTGTTCTCTCTGCTTTAGCTACTTTCAGGATTCTCCAAGAACCTCTCAGAAATTTTCCTGATTTGGTATCAACCATGGCTCAGACAAAGGTTTCGCTTGACCGCATATCCAATTTCCTTCAGGATGAAGAACTGCGGGAAGATGCAACTACTATCTTGCCGTGCGGGACTTCTGACATTGCCATAGAAATTATAGATGGTGTCTTCTGCTGGGACACTTCTTCCTCTAGGCCTACTCTATCAGGAATACATGTGAAAGTGGAGAGGGGAATGAGTGTAGCTGTTTGTGGCACTGTTGGTTCTGGGAAATCAAGTTTTCTTTCTTGCATCCTTGGAGAGATTCCCAAGCTTTATGGTGAAGTATGTTGTTGTTGTTCATGATGATAGAATGAAATAGAATACTATTATTGTTTATTAGTTTTGACAAGTTGAAGCTGATTTATTTTGCAGGTAAGACTGTGTGGTTCTGCTGCATATGTCTCACAATCAGCATGGATACAGTCAGGAAATATAGAAGAAAATATTCTGTTTGGAAACCCAATGGATAAAGCAAAGTACAAGAATGTTATTCACGCTTGTTCACTGAAAAAGGACCTAGAGCTTTTCTCACATGGAGACCAAACAATTATTGGTGAAAGAGGTATAAATATGAGCGGTGGTCAGAAGCAACGGATCCAGCTTGCACGAGCACTCTATCAAGATGCTGATATTTATCTCCTTGATGATCCCTTTAGTGCACTTGATGCCCATACTGGATCAGAACTATTCAGAGTTAGTTTTTCTTAAAGAGCAAAAGATATAGTGTTTAAGTTAATTGAATCTGATTGTTTTTCTTACTCTATAACATGTAATGTAACTGCAGGAGTATGTATTGACAGAACTAGTAGATAAAACTGTCATTTTTGTGACCCATCAAGTTGAATTTCTTCCAGCTGCTGATATGATACTGGTTCTTAAAGAAGGCCAGATCATACAGGCAGGAAAGTATGATGATCTTCTACAGGCAGGAACAGATTTTAGAACTCTAGTTTCAGCTCACCATGAAGCAATAGAAGCTATGGACATTCCTACTCACTCTTCCTCAGAAGATTCAGATGAAGATGAGTCCTTGGATGCATCTATTATGACCATGAAGAAATCCATTTGTTCTGTTAATGACATTAACAGTTTGGCAAAGGAAGTTCCCGAGGGATCTACAGATTCTAAAGAAATTAAGGAAAAGAAGAAGAAGGCAAAACGCTCAAGAAAAAAACAGCTTGTCCAGGAAGAGGAGAGGGTTAGAGGTAGAATCAACATGAAAATGTACCTGTCTTACATGTTTGCCGCATATAAAGGTTTATTGATTCCCCTCATCATCATTGCACAAACACTATTCCAGTTCCTTCAGATTGCCAGCAATTGGTGGATGGCTTGGGCGAATCCTCAGACAGAGGGAGACGATCCCAAAGTTACTCCCATGAATCTTCTTCTTGTTTACATGGCCCTTGCCTTTGGAAGCTCATGCTTCATTTTCGTAAGGGCCGTTCTTGTTGCTACATTCGGTCTAGCAGCAGCGCAGAAGCTATTTTTCAACATGCTTAGAAGTATCTTCCATGCACCAATGTCTTTCTTTGATTCTACACCAGCTGGAAGGATCCTGAACCGGGTAAGTTTTCTTGTTTTTCCCCTTCTCTTTTGTTTCTATCTCTCTACATCATATAATGGATTATCTTTATTCCCTCAGGTTTCAATTGATCAAAGTGTTGTGGACCTTGACATTCCTTTTAGACTTGGAGGGTTTGCTTCATCAACAATACAGCTTATTGGTATTGTTGCTGTAATGTCCCAGGTTACATGGCAAGTTTTGCTCCTAGTTGTCCCAATGGCAATTGGTTGTTTGTCGATGCAGGTAATTATAAAATTTCCAGCATAAATTTCTGTGACATAGAAAAGATAGGAGCTTAATTGAGAGAATACATTTCTGGGAACACTGAAAAACAATGTTTTGAATTTTTTTTAGAATTTTCAAATATATTCAATCTTGTTTTTTTAAAATGCATTTTCAAAGACTTCTATAGTGCCTTCTCCAATCTTTATTTTATCAGTGAAATTGGAAACGAGAAACATAAGAAGTAAACAGGCCCTATATATTTCAATTTTCTTTTCAAAAAGATTTATTTATTTAGCCAAAAATCAAGACATGAAGGATAAATTAAGCCCCCTTTATTATGAAGTATCTATTCATCATTTTTTCCTATTTAGGAAAAAAATTATTCAAAGGAGAAAGAGAGATGCACTAACTAAGGAATATAAATCTTCCATTAATATGTTCCATCTTGTGTTTTCATAACCCCCAATGAGGTGACTTTATATTTTGACCATCAACAAATTCATTGCAGAAATACTACATTGCTTCCTCAAGGGAACTGGTACGTATTGTAAGCATCCAGAAATCTCCAATTATACAACTTTTTGGTGAATCAATTGCTGGAGCAGCCACCATCAGAGGTTTTGGACAAGAAAAAAGGTTCTTGAAGAGGAACCTCTATCTTCTGGATTGTTTTGCGCGACCATTCTTCTGCAGTCTTGCTGCTATTGAGTGGCTCTGCCTGCGGATGGAATTACTTTCAACTTGTGTATTTGCTTTCTGCATGTTCTCACTTGTGACCTTTCCCCGTGGAAGTATTGACCCCAGTAAGTTTTTTACTTCTGGTTAATTCGCTATTTTCACATTTGGCTAATCCCGAAGAATTATTTTATCTAGTATATTTTGTCAAACAAAGTTATGTTGTGCATTAGAAGTCGTTACTAGAAAATGATTCCTATGGTGCCTTTACTATTTTGATTCTCTCTTTCACATAGTTGTTTCACACTATTGTCATAACTCGGATCTTTACTGTTGAATTTGTTTATCACATGGAATAGTCCACCGATAGCGCGTAGTTAGTGTATGATTACTCTAGCATTTTATTTCTACTTAAAGGTGTATACAGTATTAGGTTGTGTTAATATGGGAAAGGGCTTAAGTGATGGTTTGGAAATTGGAACCAAGCAGAGTGCAATATGAAACAATATTTTGTTGCTAATTGCAGTTACTTTTCTGCTTAGGCATGGCTGGACTTGCTGTGACGTATGGCCTGAATTTAAATGGACGTTTGTCTCGTTGGATACTTAGCTTTTGTAAGCTTGAAAATAAAATAATATCTATTGAAAGAATCTATCAGTACAGTCAAATTCCTAATGAAGCACCGCCAGTTATTGAAGAATCTCGCCCTCCATCGTCATGGCCCGAGAATGGGACAATCCAACTAATTGATCTGAAGGTATTATCTCATTTTCACATTAAATCTTATGTTTTAATGCTGATGCACAACATTAGAGTCTAATCCAAACTCTTAGCACCGTGTCTTGCATCTAAATATTTATTATGATTTTTCTACTACAATTAGCTCTTTCTGGTGATGATCCAACTCATTTTCCCTCTACTCTTTAAGGTTCGTTACAAGGAAAATCTTCCCTTGGTGCTTCATGGAGTATCCTGCATATTTCCTGGAGGAAAGAAGATTGGAATAGTTGGACGAACTGGCAGTGGCAAATCTACTCTGATTCAGGCATTATTTCGATTGGTTGAACCAGCAACTGGGAGTATCCTTATAGACAACATTGATATCTCAGGAATTGGCCTTCATGACCTTCGGACCCATTTGAGTATCATACCACAAGATCCAACCTTATTTGAGGGCACCATTCGAGGCAATCTGGATCCTCTTGAAGAGCATTCTGATAAAGAGATTTGGGAGGTTAGCATAGTAATATTATTGAGATAGTTTAATTTAAATAATTGTGCGAAATTTGCTTTATTGTTAGCTGGGTAATGTTGCTTTATTGTTGGATGGTTGATTACTTTCCAAATCCACTATATTTTTTGTCTATATCTAATAGTATAAGAGAGTGATTTAATAGGCCTTTTATTTGAAAATCAGGTTATCTTAAGTAGTAGGTGGTTTTTCTCTTTTTGATTCCTTTGAACTTAACATTCTCTCAGGCACTAGATAAGTCTCAACTTGGAGAGATCATCCGTGCGAAAGGACAAAAGCTCGACACACCAGGTAAGAAGCCCCCCAAAACTGGAATTTTCCCTATATCCTTTCTTCACCAACCAAAAAAAGAAATAGGGAAGGTAAAGAAATAACTTATGATTTGTTTCAAATATGCAGTGCTAGAAAATGGTGATAATTGGAGTGTAGGACAACGGCAACTTGTTTCTCTTGGCCGAGCTCTGCTGAAGCAGTCAAAGATACTTGTACTCGATGAAGCAACAGCATCTGTTGATACTGCTACTGATAATCTTATCCAGAAGGTTATCCGAGAAGAGTTCAAAGACTGCACGGTGTGCACTATTGCACATCGTATTCCTACTGTTATTGACAGTGATCTTGTCCTGGTACTCAGCGATGGTATGCATAGTTGTATGCTATTCTCATAATCGATATATAATTATTTTCTTTATCATGAAAAGGAAATAGAGTTCAAATGTGTTTTTAAATTGAGTAATTGAGACTACTATATGCTCGCGATTATAACTATTGATATATTTTGCAGGTCTAGTTGCAGAGTTTGACACTCCATCGCGGCTATTAGAAGACAAGTCATCCATGTTTTTGAAGTTGGTGACAGAATATTCATCGCGATCAAATGGCATGCCGGAGCTTTAAGTAAGTTGAAAACATTTCAAAACCTAAGTTGAAAGTGATGATGCTTGAGTTGCTGCCAGTGTTGTCGGCGCTTGGAAAGACATAAAATGAGCAGACGCGAGTCGACCAATCACTCCAGTGAGAGTTTCTTGTTTGAAAGAAATATCGAGGAGTTCGTGATTGGTTGACATGATTTACTAAAAGAAAGAAAGAAAAAAAGAAACAGGAGGGTTAACATGGGGTGTATGAATTTTGTTCAATCATTTGTAATAAATTAGCTTTGACGTTGAGGTAGTTAGATTTTTGCTTAGAGAAGTGTAGAGTAGGAACTAGTCTTGTTGTATTCCACAGTTTTCTTCTTATTAACGGTTCTTTTTTTTCCCCAAGCTTTTGGACCATCTCTAATAGAATTGTTGTTGTTTTATGTGTGTTTTTAAGCCTAAGAATCTGTTCTTATTTATTCTTCATTAGAGAGAGATAACATGTTGTGTTCTTCATATGTAGTAATAACATTCTTCAATAAAATTATTGGGTTCAATTGTAGCATCTACTTAAAGTAAGTTAAGAGCCTAATTTAGAAAAAACAACAGAGATAAGAACCTAAGCTTATTTATAACATCAAAAAGAAAAGTAGTGATGATTGTTAAATCAAATATTCTATGTTTGAGCCACAAAATGGGAGTTAAAAGAAAATCCTAATTAGACTCTTATTTTGGAGATGATGTTGTTTGGAAGGAAGTTAAAATCCGGTAAGTATGAAATATGTGGGTCAGAAGTAAAAACTTCTAAAATTTACATCTTTGGTTAAATATGGAAGGTTGGTATAAGAAGTTAATCCCGAGGTTGATAATGAAATGGTGGAAAAGCCTGAGGATGCATATACTAAGACTCTAATTCCTCCTTTGAAGTCAGTTGCAACCACCGGAGGTGGTGTGGAGGTCCAACAAAACAATGCATCCGAGTTCGTCCAAAAAATTAGAGAATTTTTTATTACACCCCAAAGGTTTCTTAGGCACCACGTAAATTTTCTTTTTTGTCCCCAGTTTTCGGATATGTACATCCGGACGCATCATTTTTTTTTTATAAAATGTTGATGTGTTCCGGATGTGTACATCCGGAAAGCTATGCATATCCAGAAAAATATCAGAACTTTAATTTCTTTTTTTTTTAAGTTTTCTTGGTTGATCGTAGATGTTAATTTATCGTTACAATTTAATATACATTCGAAAACATCCATATATAAGATAAAATTATATATATACATAATGATACTACTGTCAAAATACAATACATAAATGTAATAAAAATAAAATACATCAAACAAAGACCATTGTGTATGCCTATTGCCTAAGGATCTCTCTTGGCTCCTCTACCCCTACCTGCTGTCCTGACTCGATGTCTGCGGTACTGAAGTCCCCCTGAGCAATCTCAATAATCTTATCCATCGAAAGTCTACCACCAGAGCCTTCAGAGAGGTGACCGTCCACAATGACCTCCCGCGTTATCTGTTCTATCTAACGACATCGAGGTATGATATCCTGCATATGGTCCAGCTGAGACTGCTGCTTCTTTAATATATCATGATGAGCAGGTTTGGGTGGTGATCCCTCAACAGTGGGCACCATGCATAGGTATGAGACTCTATAGAACCACAAGATGTACCTAGCATCAACGCTCCAGTCTCTAGGGTTTTGGTCGCCCGAGCTTCTTCCGGTACCAAGTGGTTATGAAAGTCATCATATATCTCATCTATCTTCCTGCGGGTCAAGCCTAGAGGAGCAAACTCAATAGACATCATGAGGATAATTTGCGTGTAACCGAACTGACGCAAGATGCGCTCCAGCAGGTATCGAGCAATGATGGTCGAACTGCATGTCAACCATCCTAAGAACAATGATGCCTCATCAAATGGGCGTGTCACACAGTGATCAACATAGGCGTCATAAAATATGTCCTCAGCAGCCATCTGATCAAGATAAACCCTGTAGGAATCAAGTGTATGGTTCCTTCTGAGCACGATAAAGGCAGCATCACACTGTTGCACCCCAAAATTTGCCCTCCACAAGACAAGACAAGACTTTTTTAACATAATTTATTTATTTATGAACGTCAACATCTCTTAAATTATTTTATATTTGTTAAAGCTTACATAAACCATGGTATTAGATTCTGCATTGAAAGATTATCTCATTGGTAAAGCATCATCCTTATAAATAAAAACTACTCGTACTTCTTCAACGGATGATGAATGATCTTTATTTAAGATTCTATTTGAAATAAGTTTTTTAAGCGAGTTTTTATACGTGAGTCAAAATTATAATTTTTTAAAAAATTTATATCTCAAAAATAATTTTTATAAAAAATAATTTGAAATAACTTTAAATTTAAGTGAGTTTTTAAATTTTAATATCCATTTTTTTAAAACCAAAGATAAAATAATTAAAATAATATTTTAAAAATAAATATTTAAATCAATTTTTTATTTAATTTTTTTAATTATAATAAATTTTTGGCTAAATTAAAGTTTTGTTCCTCTATCTGGTCTATTCATTATTTTAGTTCCGTTTTTAAACAATTTTAGTTTTCCATTTTAATTTTGATTCAATTGTGTTTATATTTTTTTATTCTAAATTGAGATAAAGAATCAAAACTATTTAAAAAATAATAGGAAGATTAAAACTGTAAAGTAGATGTTCAAAACTTTAATTTAGCTTAAATTTTTTAACAAAAGTATTTAATACTATAATTATTTTATTTTTAAACAAGCATACCCATAATTTTTGTAACCATCTTTTATTTCTTTTATAATGAATGTCAATATGTTATATATTAATTTTTTAAATATAGGGTTATGAACTTACCGTTGTCAATTGGGGTTTAATTATGAAGTTGAATGATGGATAAAAGTTCCTTAAAATATTTCATATACTATTTGTGTATAAAAATTTGTGATAAGTTTGTTCATATGTGGAAATATTTTTATAGATAAATGACAAATTTGATACAAAATATAAGTTGAATTGTTTGTAATTTAAATCGAGTCAAATTACTTCGTGTTACACTTTGTCTTATAATTTTTTCATCCATGAAGACTTGATATTAATTTTTGATCTGATCTGATCAGAAAGTACTTTCCAGTAATGACAGTTACATTGGTAAATTGAGGTATATCTGCAAGGTACTCCGATGTCAAAGTAAAAAATAAATTATGAAATGTAAGTACATAAAGTAGTAAGTAATTAGAATACCCGACCATATAGTTTAAGATGATATTTATAATATGTCCCAAACGTTGAGCCAATATTCTTCTCATGAGCTAGATCAACTAGGCCCAAGAAAAAACTTCTAAGGATTCCGTAGAAGCGGATAAGACCTAACACATGGACTTGTCCTTGGTACAACTGCCCCTTGATATCAGGAGATAATAAAAGGTAGTTGGGAAGGTGGACCACGTGAGGGATACACTCTCCCCACGTCCCCATGTATTGGGCCATGGACCGTGCCCGATGGACTGGACCTCTGGCCGATACATCGAGGAATCTACTTGCCACCCCCACACTCATACCTGACACCCCCACATTTATAGCGAAATACCATTTTTATCTTTTTCAAAATTTTCGAAAATTCTAAAATTTGGGAGGAATACCAAAGATTTTAAAAAATACTGGGGATTTCGAAACTACAGGTAAAAAATATTGGGGATTTCGAAATTACCGATAAAAAATATCGGGAATTTTGAAATTACCGATAAAAAATGACAATTTAAGTTTTTTTTTTTTTCATTACCGGGGTTTTCAAATTCGCAGAACTTTTGATACGATACCGGGAATTTGAAATCTCCGATAGTGTAAAAATGTTCATTTTATTTTTTTGTTGAAATTTTTTCACTACCGAAAATTTAAAATATTCCAAAATTTACAGAAAATTTTCGGGAATTTGAAATCTCCGCTAGTGTAAAAATTTTCACTACCGAAAATTTCAAATTTTCAAAAAATTTCACTAAATATCGGATTTTTGAAATTCTCGGTGATACATTTTTTTTTTCATTTTCTTCAAAAAAATTTCAAGGAATGTGTTAGAATTATGAAAGTTTGAGGAGAGTACCATATATAAATGTGGGAATAGCTAGTAGATTCTTCTGAGAAATACTGCATTAGCCTAATCCATAGCAATTTTTAAATTTGAATTTACATTAATCTCTCAAATTAAGTAGAATTAGAGTGAACATAAAAAATTCTTGTATTTGTTTTTTAACTAAACATTCTCTTACACAAACATTAAAAAAACACATATAAAATTTAAAAAAACATATCATATGATTCATATCACATTATTTTTGGTCTATATGAGTACCTAATGCTGTTTTTGAATATTAGAAAATGTAAACAGAAGAAAAAAAAATTGGTCAAAAAATTTGTTGATTAAGATACTTCTCTCATTTGAAATATTAATCTATTTAAAAAAACATCGTGAGTTACAATTTTATAATTCTCCTATTGTGGGAAAAAAACTTACAGAATACATTTTATATATTTATTTATATTTTTCTGTTTTTCCCTTACAATTTCCTCACTCATGCATACGCATATCTAAGATATTAATTAACATCAACTAAAAAACAATATTAACATCATTATAAGAAAAAGTATATATAATTAAAAAAATAAGAAAACAAGTAATATACTACTAGTATTTATTTTCCTTCTTATTCTCCACTTAATCAAATAAAAATTAGAGAAAAGTTAACCTTTATTTCGTTTCACTTTCTCTCCTACCAAACAAGAAAAAAAGAAATAGCATCTTCCTCTCGATTCACTTTTATTTCTTGCATTGTTTCCTTTCACTTTCTTCTACCTCATCTCAGACGAAACCGTTTTCAAAACCCTAAACACAAGAAAACTCTATACAAAAACCGCGTTTCGCATTGTATCTGAAACGAGTTGGAGTAGCACTGAACTCATCTGGCCGGAAAACGCACCGGAGTTGGTCTTCGACCGCCACATCCAGTACCTGAGTCCAGGTTTCATTTTTTTTTCATTTCAAAGATTTTTCTTCTCCTCTTCTGTAACGCGCGTTAGGACGCGATTCAAACGCGATCTGCGGTGGCTGAACCGCAATTCCGCGTTGAAGCTGCGCAATTGACTGCATAGTTCTAATTCACTGATTTGAATTGTACAAGTGTTATTTACGTATAGAACAATACTGGTTGATGGATGGTGAAACGATGTTGAGTCACTGGATTAATTGTTTAATCTGTTAGATTCATTGGATACTCTTTCTTGCTCACTCGTAGGTTTTTTGAAGTTCTGTTTTAGTTTATGGTTACTTTTTCTGCTAGAGAAGTACTTCAAATGATTTTTGTAACAGCATAATACTAACTCGATACCAAAGACTACGAGATGTTGTTTCAGGTAGGCGGACAAGGCAGTCGTCCGACGTTCTTCGAGATGGCGGCCGCCGATCAGCTTCCACGAAGTCTCCGCGCCGCTCTGACATACTCAATCGGTGTCTTAGCATTACGAACACCTTTCCTTCATAAATTACTAGACTACGAAGATGAATCTTTCTCCTTACTCATGCTCGTTCTCGAAGCTCACAGTTTACGAACAGCAGGTACTCGTTTCTCTCTCTCTCTCTCTCTCTCTCTCTCTCTCTCTCTCTCTCTCATTCGTCGCAATTAAGCATAACTAACCTTAAACAACTCTAATTCATTGCTTTTGATTTTGTTGTTAGATGCTTCTTTTTCTGAATCTCTCTATGGTCTACGAAGAAGACCGGTAAATATTAAACTCAATAACGATACTGATGCTGCTGCTACTACTTCACAGTTGAGGAGGCGCCAAAAGCTTGTTTCTCTTGTATTTTTGGTACCAACCCTAACCCTATTCGGCACTGTTGCAATGTCTTTTGATTATTAGAATAGTTCCCAAACTACTCCAATTTTTGGGTATGTTTGGATAGATGGTGTGAGATGAAATGGAGTGGTAAATAATGACATTCTATTTTGAATTTGCAAATGGAGTGAAATGGAACATGATGAAATTCATTCAATCCCATTCCATCAAATCCTTCATTTTTTCTTCCATCTGAAGTGGGGTGTATGCAATGGAATAAGACAATTTTAATTCCATTCCGCTCCGCCACGTTATGATCCATTAATCCAAACATAATCTTAAACGATATAAATATAATAAGTAGTCACTCAAATATAAAAAATCAGTTAATTTAGTTAATGCTATTAAGATGGTAAAGACTAAATTTGTAAATAGAGTTTAAATTGATGAATTTCACATACTTTAGAGACTAATTATTGTATTTATATAGTCTAGGGCCTTATTTATGGAGTGATAGTTTAGAGACTAAGCATTTGTTTGCTTTTTCATCTTAAACCAAAAGCTAAAACGTGTAGTTTCTACAAAACCTAATCAAAGTTGCATAGGGATGCGAGAATGGCGCAATTCCAAACACATGTGAAGTGTTTGTTTGGAATAGCGTCTAGGTCCTTCAAATCACGTTCCAAGACTATTTTGACATGGAAAAGGTGAAGCTAGAAATTGTAGGATGACCAAAACGTGCATATTTTTGCTTGGAAACGCACAAACAAACACACTAAGTGTGTTTGGTTCTGTTGTGACGAAAAATGAGCGACAAAAATTTATTATGTAGAATTGATTTTTGAATAAAAGTGAGTTGGAGATTAAGTGATTTATGTTTGTATACAATCATGTAAAAGTGAGTTGAACAGTAAATTTCACAGTAAAAATCACGTTTAGACGCAAAAACTACAAAGCTTAACTTCAAGTAAAATCAATCCTGGAGGAAAAATAAATTCTACTTTAGAGAAACCAAACATGTCAAAACTCAAAAGCAATTTACGCCTTTAGAATCACTGGCCTCTCGCAAAAGTAGAACCAAACATACACTAAAATTGATAGTTTATTCTCGATTTTATTTACTGGTATAAGCACTTTTAAGACTCTTTGAGAGAGAATATACAAGTAGCTCATGACATATCTATAAATTGTTTTCAGCCTATTTTCATAAGCTCTACAAGATAGCTTACGGAAACAACTTATAGCTTCTTTAAAAGCAATTTGACTTATAGATAACTTATACATAAGCACTTGTATGGTATGATAAACGATTATGTTATAAGCGTTTAAGTAGGTTGTGTATCCAAACAACACCTTTATCTCTCTCAATATCGTTTCATGTCACACAAAACAACTTCTTGTGAACATTTATGATATATGCTTTCAGGTTGTGTTGCCGTATTTGAAATCGAAGCTGCATTCAATCTACAATAAAGAAAGGGAAGCAAGGATTCAGGCCAGTCTCTGGGGAGATGAAAATGAGTCATATGATTTTGAACAGAATTCTCTGGTGTCCACATCAACCTTGGATGCCCGTGCCTCCATTACAACACGCATCACAAAGAGATTTCAGAAAATTGTTGGAATTTGTTACCCCTTGTTACATGCTGGTACTGAGGGTATGTGTGTGCAATATAGGTTTCTGAGACTTCAGTTTATTTGTATACTGATTATTTTTTACATATATCTTTATTTTGATTGCAAGTTATTTTCAGATAAATGCAAATCCACTTAATGTTTAAGAGCTCATTGTTTTCTTTATGTTTGTCAGTTTATCTGATTCTGTCTCAATTAATACTCTGAAGTCTGAATATATCTGACTGTCTATATTTACATGCAGGCTTCCAGTTTGCATACCAAATGTTATACCTATTGGATGCTACTGGGTACTACTCACTAGCGCTGCACGCACTTGGGATTCATGTGTGTCGAGCCAGTGGACAAGAGCTGGTAAACATTTAGTGTATGGAATTTGGAGAAGTCTTCATTATTTTACCTATCATTTACAAAAATTATAGCCGAAGCTATGATAATAATTTACCATTTTTTTCATATGATTAACTTTTACTTTCATGTCAAAATAGATGGACGCATCTTCTAGAATTTCTAAGATACGTAGCCGTGAACGTGAGAGACTCCGTGGTCCTCAATGGATAAAGGTTTGTGCTTCTTTTTTCACCATGACAATTTTATCCTTCCTTTACTTTCCTTGAGTTAAGAAGAAACTAGTTTCACATTCTATTGATGTTAATGTTTTCCATTTATTCTGCCATTTGGGGCAGGGAGAGAGGCTTACATCAACACGCTTCAAATTATATACCATTGCACCTGCGTTGTTAGAACATAACTTCTGTGTGATTCAAACCTTTTTTTGTCAGGCTATATAGGTTAAAATGTTGAAACTTTCTTTTTGTATATATAGCATTCGCAATATGTTATCATGCATCGCAATGTGAACTGTATGAATCAATGTTTGTTTATGCTTCATTTTATCTCCATGATTCACTTGTGATTATATAATGTTTTTCATAATGCAGACATTGCAAGGAGCATTGCTCAGCTGTACATACACTGTACTTGACTATGCCCAAACCGGTTTGATTGCAGCAGTTTTCTTCTTTAAAGTAAGATGGCTATCCCTTTTTTTTTCCTTCCCTCATTGAATACTCACAAATTATATGCCAAAAATGATACAAAAAATTTATGAAACCCTAGCTTATTCTAATTTGCTTGATATTGTTGACTCAATTAGACTTTATATTGCCTATGACTATTATAGTTTGTTTTTGATTTAGGATTGAGTAATTTGTAGTCTTTGGTATCGAGTTAGTATTATGCTGTTACAAAAATCATTTGAAGTTCTTATTATTTTCTCTCCCCCTTTTTTGTAAAATCCTACAACTTCAACATTTATATGTGATCCTATATAGATGATGGAATGGTGGTATCAATCTGCTGAGGAAAGAATGTCGGCTCCAACTGTATATCCTCCTCCCCCTCCTCCTCCACCACCAAAGGTAAGGAGACAAATTTCAAGCATTTATCCATCCCTCTCTTCAGTACTCACTTCACCGTTTTGGTCATGATTAAAGAATTAAGAATTTCAATGTTCATTATAAAAGCTTACTTTTCACTACACAGTATACATCGCTAGAATTGCATCTGTTCTATAATCTAAATCATTAAGTAATTAGAACTTCCATTATATTCAACAAGTTGTACCTGTTCAGTGCCTAAAGGATCTGTATGTGGATCTCAGGTAGCCAAAGAAGGGGTGCAGTTACCGCCAGACAGAACAGTTTGCCCCCTGTGCTTGCAGAAGCGTGTAAATCCATCTGTAGTTACAGTTTCAGGTTTCGTCTTCTGCTATGCTTGTGTATTCAAGTTTGTTAATCAGGTGAGAGCTCTAGACATCTAAACCGTGACTTTGAAAGGAATTAAATAACTTTAATATCATTTGGTTTACTGTGTATTTTTTCTCATGACAGTATAAGCGATGCCCAGCAACAATGATGCCTGCAACAGTTGACCAGATAAGGAGACTCTTTCATGATGTATAGTCCCAGTTGGAGCTGCTATAAGCCTGTAATCATACTATCATAGTTGTCACAAGTAGATGCATAAAATATTTGCAATGGTTGTTGCACTGATCTATATGTTTATTCTAGTGTTAGGAGAGGCAAGTACGAAGCATAATTTTTTGTAGTCATTTTACAATTTCAATGCAACATTAATGATTTTTTTCCTAATATACCCTCTTCTATTCGTTGTTCTCTCTTCTTTCAATTCTTTTAATTTGTCTTTCATATGTAATTAATGAATGGCAATATTGTAAAGTCAACATAGTTTCTCTTTTTGATACACAATTAATTACACTTCTTAATTTGTGTGAAATGGGTAAAAAGATTTATAATTTGGGTCGGAGGGAGTTATATACAATAAAATATATGTACAACGAAGCACAACTACATGCTTGTCTTATAAATGTTCTCATAAACAAATGCCAATTTACATATTCTATTAGTTATTTGATGTTGAAAAATGACCTTCTAGACTTAAACTGTTGGTTTTCTCTTTTTTGTTTCCTAATTCTACCCCTGTAAAGAGACATAACTCTAGTAGTACTTTGCAAATTCATTTTGTGGGTAACAAGGATTCAGTCAGCATTGAGAAAAAGAGATCAAATGACACGAGTTAGATCGGAACTGGGAAAAGATAGTTGTAGCCAATGTAAACAATGTTGTTTTTTGTTTTGCTAATCCTGGTGGAATTATGTATGATTGATTTTGCCACTGCCGTGATATTGTTTTGGGACAAACTTGATGGAATTTGAAGATTGACTACATAACTTTGTAGTGTTTGGTCTCCGATATCAGACCCTGAATTGGTAAGAAAAATAGATCGGAACTGGGAGATGATAGTTGTAGCCAATGTAAACAATGCTGTTTTTTTTGCTAGTCCTGGTGGAATTATATATGATTGATTTTGCCACTGCCATGATATTGTTCTGGGACAAACGGGATGGAATTTGAAGATTGACTACACAACTTTGTAGTGTTTGGTCTCCGATCTCAGACCCTGAATTGGTAGGACTAAAGTTACATGAGCTTAAGTAAGAATTTTGCCAGCTAGAGAAGTCAAATCATCTGATAGACATCATGATCTTGATGCCATGTATGAAAAATATCATAGGAGTGGCATTGAACTCATCCGAGTAACTGCCTATGATGGTGGAGGAGGAGCAGTGTGTTGTGAATGCAAACCATTTGAATGTGCTATTGGTGCATTTTATAAAATTGAATTTGAGAGTTTGATTGCGTGTTGTGAATGCAAACCATTTGAATGTATTGGTGCATTTTATAAAATTGAATTTCAGAGTTTGATTTTTTTTTGGGTGTAAAATGATTTTGATTCAAATATGAATTCACAATACATCCAGCTTTTTAAACACCGAGACTGAAGGCTGTCACAACTTTGTTACCTTGTTTAGTTCTGCTACGACAGATTTAACTAACTTTGCTACTTTCTTTAGAACATTGTGAACCACTAACTGACTGCACAGCAGTGCTAAACTTGCTAATTCGTTACACTATTATCGGAAACTGGGCCTAACTCGTTACATAATAAGTACTCCCGTTTTTTATTATAAGTCATTTTGGACTTCACACTTTTTTCAGGTCATTACATTGCTTTGAGCTTAGCTGGCCGTGGCGCAAAAGTTCTTCATTTTTCCAAAACCCAGAACATAGATCAAAGGTTTGTCTTTTCTTAATTATATGGCAGGAACCTTTCTTATTACACCATAGTTTACTTTATTGCAATTCTATGTTGGATTCTGTTAAAGGACAGTGATACTGATTCTAATTTTTAAGAATGCTGCCTAATAGGAATGTTTTGTTGATTTAGAGTTTTGGAATAACAAATGTATAATGATGTGTGTGGATGAGTAAACATGTATCATAAAAGCTTTCAAAGCAGATTATAGTAGATTAGCCCCAAAGGTAGCTTAACCTATTGCAGAATCCATAGAAGATGAATCTTAATATCCTATTGGATCTTGACGAACTGTGGACATCTAACTTCAATACATTTTTTTTGATGCTGTGGTTATTTATTTATCTCGTGTACAATGCAGAAAATGTCATCTCATAGAAGTCAACGTCAGGGGAAAACATCTTTTGTGGAGCATCGGACTTTTTTTCATCTTTATCATAGTTTCCACCGGTTATGGATATTTCTTTTCATGATGTTCCAGGTTTGTACAGACGTAGATTCTTTTTTTTTTTTTTTTTGAAACAGATAATAGATTCTTAAATGCTTCTGTTCTCATCCACTGTTTTTGACATTAAATTGTTTTCTACATTATGCTTTTGTTTATCTCTTTAATCGATATTTGGTTTCATGGTTGTTACAGTATTTGATTTTTGCATCATTATGTTTTTCACGCCATTCCATCTTTTCAGGGTCTAGCAATTATTGCTTTCAATGATGGAAGATTTGATGCCAAGACCTGGCGAGAGGTTCTTAGTCTTGGACCCACGTTTGTTGTGATGAAATTTTTTGAGAGTATGTATATTTCTGTTTTGAAGTTTTAGATCTCTCATCTTAGTTTCAAACTCAGTTTTGTTTGTTTTGATTGTCTTCTAAGGATGCAATAGTTTTTGCGGTTGTTAGTGTTATATTTCTTGTCCTCATCAAGTATAAATTTTCATCTTTTTTGTTTCTTTTTTCAGGTGTCCTGGACATTTTCATGATGTACGGTGCATATAGAACGACGAGGCGCTCAGCTCTATCACGAATATTTCTACGATTTATTTGGTTTAGCGTTGCTTCAGTTTTTGTAACTTTCCTTTATGTCTATGTATACCTAAAATAATGATTTTTTATGTTATATCTTCAGCTTTTTATTATTTTTCTGTTCAATTTTTTATTGCTTTGTGTTAATGATTTTACATTTACAAGTCTTTGTATGACTGCAGAAAAGCACTCCAAGAAGAGAGTAAAGGAGATTCAAATTCAGTTATTTTCAAATTATATGTGCTTGTCATTGGGATTTATGCCGGTGTCCAGTTTTTCATTAGTTTCCTCATGCGAATTCCTGCATGTCATCTTCTGACGAACCGGTGTGATAGTTGGCCTCTCATTCGCTTTGTGAAATGGCTGCGTCAGGTATTTGTGTCTTCATTTGCATTTGATTTTGTAATTGTATTATTAATTCCTCTTTTTTTGTTTGTTCATATCATGTGTGGTTATGCTGAATGCTGACATCGGTTCTTTTATATTGACAAATGAAGGAACGGTATTATGTTGGACGGGGGATGTACGAAAGAAGTTTGGATTTTATAAAGTATGCATTCGATATCTTCTCACTCTTTTGCTTTTTTTTTTTAATTTTTTTTTTTTATATTTTTGAAAACTTATAACTCATGTAGTTTCTTGCTTCCACTTCCAATACATTTTTCTGAGAAGTTTAGGGGCATTATGTGTTTTAATTAGAAGTGAGTAATAAGAAAGGTTTCTGTCTCCTAGGGGCTTTGTCCTCTGATCTTCCCTGTTTATTATAGAAATATATGATTAAAACTACCTTGTTCACATCAAATTTTTGAGTCTAACATATACCCCGTTAATATTCTTAGGTATATGCTGTTTTGGCTCGTCATTTTGAGTGCAAAATTTTCGTTTGCTTACTTTCTTCAGGTTTGTATTATATCCATAGCTGCCTCCAAATTGGAACTATGCATCTGTTTGTTCATGTGTGTGTGTGGGTGGATAATGTTGCTTGTACCTAATGTATATATGCTTGCATGCTTGGGCACTTGAATGTTTTATTTTGAGGTTTGCAGATCAAGCCACTTGTGGTCCCGACAAGAGATATAATAAAAGAGAATAACATAGTGTACTCTTGGCATGATTTTGTCTCTAAAAGTAAGCAATGGTCGTTTTAAATTTGTGGTTATATCTTTTTGTTTCATGTCAATACTATTGGCTACTAAAGTGTCATCTTTCTTGCAGATAATCACAATGCTCTGACAGTTATTAGCGTATGGGCTCCAGTGGTTTGCGTAAGTGCATCGCTGTTGTTTTACTACCTTTTTACCCCCTTTTTGCTTAAGTGTTATTTACAATTTACAACAATCAAGTCTTTACTAAGTGGAGTGGGCTAAATGGATAAATTGATACTACAAATCCTTTAATTTGCGTAAGTTGATTTAATTTTATAAATTGTTCTATGGACTGCCTTTCCTCAAATAGTATCAACTGAGAAGAGGATATCTTATCCCCTGTTTAGCTGATTATAATTTTTCATGAATAAAAGGTTTCATTGTATGAATATTAATGTGAAATTTCTGTACGCTATTGCTTATATGATATAGCTGGAACTTGGTTTCTGCTATGACTTATGAAGCCTGATAGCGTGATATGTGTAGGTTATTTGCACTCAAAACAAGCTTTTATGCCACAGGCTTGAAAAACATGCTTAGCTTTTGTAACTCAAATCAATATATTATCTTAAGAGGTTTTAAACTGATATTGAGTTGGGATTTTTTCAGTATCGAAGGTTATATTTTTCTGGTTTAATAGTTAGTGAATAGTATAGAAGCATGTGATTAAGAAAACCTATAAAAGTTCGTATTTCTGGTTACACACAGATTTCTAATTGTTTTTCCATCATCCATAATTTTATTACTATTACCTTTAACTGTCGCAATGTTATATTTTTTTCGCTTTTGTTTTTTTGGTGGGTTTTGGTTGCTGTTTTGAATTTACTAGTTCTGTTTATTTCAGATTTATCTATTGGACATATATGTGTTTTATACACTTGTATCGGCTGTCTGGGGATTCTTGTTGGGGGCGAGAGCTCGTCTGGGTGAGGTGTGTAATGATTGATCAACCTGTAAATCCTTTTAATAGTATATATGCTTTGTTATTAATATATTTTACCTGCTGATGGTCCTGTCCTTTTCTTCATGTTAATATGAAATTTTTTAGCATTTTTAAATTCTTGGTTGCATATGGTCATCAGATAAGGTCATTGGAAGCGCTACAAAAGCTTTTTGAGCAGTTTCCTGGAGCTTTCATGGACACTCTTCATGTTGCTCTACCCAACAGGTGTTGCTTCTGATATGTGACTTTTTCTTGTTTTAATTGGTGGCTATACCGCGTTATAACGCTGTTGTGTAGCAGCATTTGAACAAACTGCTTTTCCGTGTTCCACAATTGCCTTTTTTAAATAAATAATCTTACATGTTTTTTCTCTATTTCTTTTTTCAGGAATGCCCAACTGTCATCAGTTCAGGTTTGTCTTTAGCTACGGAGACTGGAAAAATTAGAGTAGTTTAATTTGATATAATTGTTCCAGGATAATTGTTCACTAACTTCCAAATGATATATTTATTCATATTGATTACAAGGTTATGTTACTTATCCTTTTACCGTTCGCTTCTCCCCGTTTTGGAATGAGATTATAAGAAATCTAAGGGAGGAAGATTATATAGCCAACTTGTTAGTCATGGACCTGCTATATCTTTTCTGTATCTTCATTTACTTCCACTTATCTGATACCGACATACTTTTGAGATATTGTCTTATTTGTTTGAATTCTATTCCATCCATAGTCTTATGGATTGAGTAGGTTATGCCTTATGTGTATTAATTATATATTCCTTTCTCTTTTATACAAATATATTATTTTTAAACTTTATATTTATGTTAGAGCCTGGTTCGACCTAAGGACCTGTGGATTACTGTTGCCCTTTTTTCCTTGCTTGTAGTGAAATGGAGTTGCTTTTAATGCCAAGAAATTCTGGAGATATTCCCTTGGTTCAGTGGCCACTCTTTCTACTTGCTAGCAAGGTATTTAAGATATTTCAACCTTGCTTGTATTGCAAGCTGATTTTCAGAGTCTTGTGTTTAATCATTAATTTTCTTTTGAAATTTTGTATGATTTGCTAGAATGTTATATCTAGAGTATTGAGTATGTTTCTCATAATATCCTCATTATTTCTTTTGCTAATCAGAATTGTTACAACCACAACAAGAGACGATTTAGAACAAATGGGTTTCAGAGATATGATTTCTAATTTGTTTACGGGAAATACTCGAATATTTATCGGAAACTGGAAAGCTCCTTGAATCCCAGTTCCTCATCCAGAATATGCTCAACACCAAACTCTTTTCTCCATGCAAGACACCTCACAAGCACGGTGTAAGCATCACTGTAATTTATGCAGGAAAAAAGATTTATCATAACAAAATAACTTCAATTAGATGAATAACAAAATTAACACATAAACTGAAACTGATTTTACCGAGTAAATTCCATCAGAATTATGCAGCCACACAAATCGGTCTTCACTAAACCAGTTTTCAAAATAGACAGATTATAAGCAGTTTGGGAACAACTCCTCTAAAGTTCTTGAGTCAATCCAATCAATGTTTCCAAATCATAATGGATTTTCCTGCACCAAATTTACAAGCAATTCCTTCATGGAACCAATCAGTCCCTGTTGCCACATTACTTCCAAGAGATATGAGGTCCCTCCCCCTGAAAAGTATAAGCGAGAATTACTATGTTATGTTTTTAGTAATGTCATATTGCCACTGATATGACCTGCATATTTATTTCTATGCAAAAAAAGACCTTAACTAAAGAAATTTTAACATTAGGGAATGGATTAAAACTAAATGTGAGCAAGAACAATTATACACACTTTGGCACTATTGCATCCCTTACAAACAAAAAGTTTAGAATACAAATCAAAATTATATATGTGGTGCTTTATCATCTAAGATCGCATAAGGCAACCAAAATTTACTTTAGTCTCAATTAATGTTATACTTATAAAAGACAACAACAAAATCTTGAGGGGTCTACGAGAGCGAACATATAACATTGGTTAACACTGTGTGATGTGTTGTCAACCGTAGATTTCAAAAAATATGAATTGATTTTAACTCTACTATATAACAGTGCCATATAGGCGCTATATCTGCTGCTACATGAAAAAACTTGTACTGAAGGCATATCACGGAACAATAGTGATTTTTTCAAATCAAAATAGTAATCTAAGTTTTCTTATGAACATTACCCGAGTATTGTCTGGATTGGAAAAATGTTGCAGCATGAAAGCGTCTGCAATGAATACATGCACCACGAAAAGCATAATTTACATTGGAGCAACTGCAATGACAAGAAAAATGTGTTATTCTTTCTTAAAAAAAAAAACTACTACGACTGAAACAGTGCGTAAAAGAGCAAGAAAGATTTGCTCACCAATCTCATATCACAAACCTTGTATTCAGACACATCCAATCACCCTCTTATTGCCATGGTTTTTTTGGAAGCATCAACTTGAACTATACCTCCTCAATCAACACCATTAACATCACTTTCAGTTTCTTCTGGTCCAACAATATCACCAACAACCAAATCTTCTATTGAAACTCCAATTGTGGTTACACAAAGAAAAAACATAATATACCTTAGCAACAACAGAAGTATCACGATCACCAACTTTGTCTACACCTAAATCGTTAAGCATCGTCTTATTGAGCAAGAGTCTGCATATGAAAAGACTGGTTATTCATTGTCAACATGTAAGCATATTTTAGACATACAACTTGAAGTCACAAGAGTTTGCGCAAATCATAATCCAGGTCAAGACATAAAATTGGCATGTTTAATCTAAATGAAACATGAATTCAAATTAATCTCAAACATACTCAAGTAACCATGAAAAATAAGATAGCAGGGTGAATGTTTGGAGAACCTTGTACCATTTCTTTGATGTTAAGTCACTTCCCCTTAATTGAGACCATTCAACGAATTAGGACCACACACACTAATATTCTATGTTTCAAGTTGTGGATCAACATCCTACATAAAAATGTGCCAAGTGATTAACATAGACATAGTCTTCATGAAATCAATTTCATTTCATATTTTGAGACATATTGATGCATATAGAGGAAAGAAAAGAGCATGAGAAATAAGTCATAACGGAGGAAAATCTTGGTAGCTCCTAAAAGTATCAAGGACGGGCTTAGTCTTCTTCAGCTGCTTCCACTTTATCACCATTTACGCACTCTATTACAATTTTATTATTAGCCACCACCTCTAAATGATTGTAAACAGGTTCCTGAGCCCTTAATGCATCAGGTTCTAGCAGGACCTCGCAATGTTCAGGATCCAAATCGATCAAGCTTGTAACTTACAGTCACCTCAGTAAATTTCAAGGATTTCCTGCCATAATTTGAAAATTAATGTAAGCATGGTAGACTTACTTTTGATTAGTAGAGCTCACTTGAATTTTACTCAATAATAAAGTGTTATAATAACATGTTAGAAAATATAATAATGATACTTACAAATGCTTATCCTTTTTGCTAACAGTCATAAAGGTTGATATAATAAAGAATACTGAGATCATAAAAGAGTAATAGAACTGACCTCAATGGACACCTTTTGCTTTTCCACATAAATGAAGGCATAATTAGACGTCACAATAGCAAATGTGTGAGCAAGATGACAATATGCCAAATCGTTTCCACGAATATTATATAGCCAGGCAACCTGCATTGAGTGACATTGAATAAAATGAAAAAAAAATCTTTAAAAGGATGAACATTTATCGTCTAATTAAAAAAAAAATTCGGGAGAAACAAACAAAAAGGACGAATTATTAAGAGGATACACTCATTTCATCGAGTGTTGTACAATTTTTTTCTCAAATTTTGCAACTTATATGTGATAGAGCGACCTGCAAACTTTAATGGTTATATAACGACAACTTTAATCTCAGTTGGTGGACGATTTTCCCATATTTCATCTACCATATTTTTTGTTGTTTGGACCAGCTACAACAGATTTTCTGATACTGTTTTCACATCCAAGACATAGGTAAATATTTTCAATAACTAAACAAATCTAAAACAACAATAAACATAAACAGTGGATGTAAGTATATGATAATACCTTATTTGAAAAAGGAAGAAAATGGACATGGAAGATGGAAATGAACATGAACATGAACATTTTCACACCAAAAAACTGGATCTGAAAAAGTACAAAGCACAAGAAAAACAACCTAAAAACCAGAAGAAAGTATAAATCGTTAGCCAAGCAAAGAGTGGAACTGTGTAACATCTTGAAATGAAAAAAACAGAACAAATTTGTGAGTCTAAGATGGTTGAATATGTTATTTACTTTAATAACCTTTTAGTATGTATAAAGTGAAAATGTGTTAAGGGCATTTCTGGTAGAATGGTGGCAAGCCCTTAATGCACCAGGTTCTAGCAGGACCTCGCAATGTTCAGGATCCAAATCGATCAAGCTTGTAACTTACAGTCACCTCAGTAAATTTCAAGGATTTCCTGCCATAATTTGAAAATTAATGTAAGCATGGTAGACTTACTTTTGATTAGTAGAGCTCACTTGAATTTTACTCAATAATAAAGTGTTATAATAACATGTTAGAAAATATAATAATGATACTTACAAATGCTTATCCTTTTTGCTAACAGTCATAAAGGTTGATATAATAAAGAATACTAAGATCATAAAAGAGTAATAAAACTGACCTCAATGGACACCTTTTGCTTTTCCACATAAATGAAGGCATAATTAGACGTCACAATAGCAAATGTGTGAGCAAGATGACAATATGCCAAATCGTTTCCACGAATATTATATAGCCAGGCAACCTGCATTGAGTGACATTGAATAAAATGAAAAAAAAATCTTTAAAAGGATGAACATTTATCGTCTAATTAAAAAAAAAATCGGGAGAAACAAACAAAAAGGACGAATTATTAAGAGGATACACTCATTTCATCGAGTGTTGTACAATTTTTTTCTCAAATTTTGCAACTTATATGTGATAGAGCGACCTGCAAACTTTAATGGTTATATAACGACAACTTTAATCTCAGTTGGTGGACGATTTTCCCATATTTCATCTACCATATTTTTTGTTGTTTGGACCAGCTACAACAGATTTTCTGATACTGTTTTCACATCCAAGACATAGGTAAATATTTTCAATAACTAAACAAATCTAAAACAACAATAAACATAAACAGTGGATGTAAGTATATGATAATACCTTATTTGAAAAAGGAAGAAAATGGACATGGAAGATGGAAATGAACATGAACATGAACATTTTCACACCAAAAAACTGGATCTGAAAAAGTACAAAGCACAAGAAAAACAACCTAAAAACCAGAAGAAAGTATAAATCGTTAGCCAAGCAAAGAGTGGAACTGTGTAACATCTTGAAATGAAAAAAACAGAACAAATTTGTGAGTCCAAGATTAAAAAAAACACACATAAACCCATGCATAATCATAGTGAATGGTGTAGGAAATGAAATGTAAAAGAATCCTTCAACGAAACTCAAAATGACCAGTTGGTAAATCCGGATCAGTTGGAGCTGAAAAATGAAAAGGAATCGGAAATGAATACTGAGAGACAACGGAGGAAATCGACCACGAGAAAGGACAGACCTTGTTGAATTTTTCTTGGGTTTCTAGGAAGATGGACGAGGAAGGGAGAGCAAGATGTTTTGTTGTAGCAAAACGTGTTTCAGAAACCAAAACCAGTCATTGCAGAGAAGAATGAAGAGAGAGAAAAGATTTGAAGAAATGAAGTGAAAAGAGAGGGAAATTGAGTATAAACTATTGAGATTAAATGTGTTCAATAGATGAATGACATCTAGAAGAAAGAAATGTTCTCATGAGTCTAAGATGGTTGAATATGTTATTTACTTTAATAACCTTTTAGTATGTATAAAGTGAAAATGTGTTAAGGGCATTTCTGGTAGAATGGTGGCAAGCCCTTAATGCACCAGGTTCTAGCAGGACCTCGCAATGTTCAGGATCCAAATCGATCAAGCTTGTAACTTACAGTCACCTCAGTAAATTTCAAGGATTTCCTGCCATAATTTGAAAATTAATGTAAGCATGGTAGACTTACTTTTGATTAGTAGAGCTCACTTGAATTTTACTCAATAATAAACTGTTATAATAACATGTTAGAAAATATAATAATGATACTTACAAATGCTTATCCTTTTTGCTAATAATCATAAAGGTTGATATAATAAAGAATACTAAGATCATAAAAGAGTAATAGAACTGACCTCAATGGACACCTTTTGCTTTTCCACATAAATGAAGGCATAATTAGACGTCACAATAGCAAATGTGTGAGCAAGATGACAATATGCCAAATCGTTTCCACGAATATTATATAGCCAGGTGTAACACGGTGGGAGAACTGACTTTAGTTATGTTGCGGATAGCAAGAGTCGCCACCGACTTTTATTTTATCCAAAGGAAAGACATAAAAGAACAGGAAAGACCTTTTTAAAAGATTTTTTGGGTCCGGGGGGTAGGTTATGTAAAGGGAAGGTGTTAGCACCCTTTACATCCATGGTTATCCATGGGCTCTTAGTTACTTAGCTCACTTTAAATTGTTTTTGAAAATGTGAAGTGTGTGACTAGAAATTTTCATAAGAGTTTGATAATGATCCATGTACGGATGCGTAAAAAACTTGTGTTTGAAAATTGTTTGAAATTGTGAAGTGTTTGAGAAATTTTTTGAATAGTGAGCAAGTAACTATGAGGAACCTACCCTAAAGCTTAAGTCTTTCTGTTCTTGAATCCTTTAAATGGTAAGACTATCCCTATTATTAAGGAATAGGTAGTCATTACCTTGGATGTGAGGGACAAGTAAGGGTCATCTGTTAATATAGGCAACTGTAGGGTGTATTAAGCAATTTTGGAGGGACTGTCATCTTTATTCGAAAGGGACAAGATCATTACGAAGGCAACCGTTAAGGGACTTGATCTTTTATTGTTAAGGGACTAGATGACTTTATTTTTAAGGGACTTTTTGCTTTATACACCCTACTTGACCTTTTGATTAGGCAACAATGAGAGGTAACCCTAGAAAGTGAGATGGCGATCAAAGATCGACTTACGTGTGTGAGTGTTCAATTTAAAATATTTATCTTTTGAATTAAGTGATCTAAATTAATTTTAAATAACATACATGTTTACACTCCCTATTTTTACTAACCATGACATAAAAATAAATAATTTAAATATTACAAAATATTACATCCAGGAGCAATTACAATAATAATAATAAAGCAAATTAAATAAATAGCAAAATAAATAAATGATTATAATTGGGTTAGTGAAAATAATAATAATAAAAATAATATCAAATTTAATGGGGTTAGTAATAATAATAATAATAATAAATCACAATATCTATAAATGGGGTTAGTAATAATAAAATAAATATGAAAATAAATAACATTAATGATAAAATAAATAAGAATATTAGCATAATAATTACAAGATCAAATTTTTATGAACAATTATTATTTAAGATTAAGAAGAAAATATAAACAATTAATTATCATAAAGTCTTAAATGCTATAAAAATTAAGTTAATTATAAACATATTATGAAAATAAATTATATTAAATTAACAAGTTTTAATTATTTTTAAACATGTATTGAAAATTATTTATATACAAGAATTAAATAATAATTATAAACAAATTATAAGATACATACATAGTACAAAGATAAGGTTAATTATAATTAAATAATCATATTATTATATTTTTAGAATCTTATTGTTTTAAACATGATTTTAAAATTATTTACATTATTTAGATAAGATTACATATAATGATAATATAAATAAATGATAATAATAAAAATAGAGAAACATAATTAACATTTATATGAAAATAATTAGGGTTTAAGAAGTATTATTAGGGTTTATATAAAAAATAGGTTTTTTACATATAAAATTTTTAGGGTTAATTAATTAATTTATTTATACAAAACATATAATATCAATAATTTACAATAGAATAAATATTAAATATAATAAATATTAAATAATTTTAGTGATAAAGTTTAATTTTGAAAAAAAAATGAATTTTGAATTATAGAAAAGAAAAGAATATGAACAATTTATTATTTTTTTTATCATTTTTATAATTTATTAAACTAATTATAATATAAACAAAATTAAATAGAATAAGAAAAAGTGACAAAAATACTTACCTGGGGCTGGGATCGAACCCATGTCCTGAGCTTTGCCACCCTTAGACGTACAGAGTTACCACTGGGCTGCCTGCGCGTTGTGAACATGATCCCAACAACAATCCTTTTATTATATGCCCTGCGAATTTACTTATAATTTTTCCTGCGAAATTACATACGATTTTTGTTTTACAGGTTTTCCTAGGTTCTTCCCAACGATCACCAAACCTGCAATGATTCATCAAATTGGAAACACCATTGTATTCCCCATAACAAAACAAACTTATTTGCGTGTTCAAAAATTATTTATATGGCTTATTGCACGAAACCCCAATTTTAGAGGATGAACCCTAACAATGGCATCTCACGGATTCCTCCATGAAAACTTCCTGTTTTTGTCCAGAAACACTCTATGGTCCATCATAAACATCATCAAACAGTCAAAAATGAATTAGAACAAGCAATTCAATGAAATATAAAAAAACAAAATAAACTTGAAGAACATGATTCGGTTTATGCCATTCATGGAGTTTTGGATGATGATAAGTGTTGCTATGCATTCAGTGAACATCAAGGAACATGTTGAAACCTTTGGTTTGTCTTGAAAAAGGCTCTAAGTGCCAAACCGAATTGGAGTTTTTTGTGTGAATTTTGGAACTTTGCTCTTACCTTTGGAGGCTCCAATTTTTTTCCTTTTGATTGCTAAATGTTCTATATATATGAGTGAATGAATTAGGTCAAAAACATTGCTCAAGACTTTGGATTTTTTGGTAGTTTTAGATTGAAAAAGATTGGCCTTTAAAATTTGAATATTCTTGATACAAGCTTGCTATTTTGGGATGATTTTCATAACTCTTGTATCAATTAGATCAAAATATCATTTATGACATTCTAGAAGCAAGATAATTTTAAATCTTCACTATTTCTTATTTTATTTGAATTTAAAATGATTTTTAATATAAAAAATCATAATAAATAAAAATAAAATAATGAAAATAATGAAAATATTAAGTTAATTTCGTGCAAGATGTCTTGGTGTGGATTGGGTCATCATATGGCAAGCCCATTTAGAAAAAATTAGTTTTAAACCTCCATTTTCTTCATAAACCAACCAAAAATTTCCCAACTTTGCAAGGGCACACATCCTTCAATTTTAATGCTATGAGTGTGTTCTTGGACATTTTGGAAAGCTTGAAGAGTCCTCTAACCAACCCCACTGGTTTCATGTCCATATCATTTACCAATCTCAAGTTATGCCCTTTTGAAGTTGTTGACTTTTTGTTGACTTTCAAAAGGACCTATAATGTCTTAGCTCATACCTTCCAAATGAAGCATTTTTGGGATTGGCTTGTGAGACACAAAGTTGTAGAGAATTCAATTTCCTTCAAAATGAGATTTGGATGGAGACTTGGTGATGAAGCATGTGAAAGTTATGGCTGGTCAAAGTTTAGTTGACTTTTACTGAGGAAACCCTAATTTAGAAACTCCTGATTCTTAATGATCTGAAATCTCCTTGATGAATCATGATAAACCCTTGATCATATAATGAATTTTACTTCATATACTTGATGTTGGCAAAAAATCATGAAGTTTGACTTTGGTTTGACCACAGTTGACCTCAGTTTGACTTTTTAACTGCTTTGACTGATTTTGACTTACCTGATCATCTGACTGAGCAAAACTTTGGGAAAAGTCTTGAAATTTGTCATAGGGATTCTTAAACACATATAAGATGTTATGAAGCCCACTTGAAGCTTTGGAAATTCATTTAGCCTGATTAAAGTCAAAACCCTAGTTTTGGATGCACTGCTTAGGAGGTGCATTGTCTGAGGGAGTTGTCAAATCTTCTGACTATTTGTGGACTTTGTGAACCTTGTGAACCATCATAAGATGTCTTGTGAACCTTATGAACCTCATGGGAGGTCTTGTGAACCTTGTGAACCTCATAAAGTGACTTGTAGACTTCATGAACCTCATGAAAGGTTTTGTAAGTGTTGTGAATCTTGTGAACCTTGTGAACCTCATAAAGTGACTTGTAAACTTCATGAACCTCATGAAAGGTCTTGTAAGTGTTGTGAATCTTGTGAACCTTGTGAACCTTCTTAGTACACAAAGTCTTGTATTGTGAGGGCAAATTTTGGGGTGCAACAGCTGCCCCTGTTCAATTTTCTGAAACCTGAGGGGTTAGATTGGTATATGTGCCAGTCGTGACCGGGAAGGTTGAAGGGGATTGAACACAAAAGCCCAAAAATTTGCACTCACCGGTACGTAAACTGATACTGAGGGTTGGTTGTATATGCTTGAGTGGGCTTAAAGATGCCACTTGGAAGAACTGGAGATGGGCTTAGAGATGCCATCTAAAGAACTGGATGTGATGATAGCTTTGTGTTGATACTGGATCTCAGTACTAGGTCTTCGTATAGGCCGTCTCTGAATCGTTTATAATTTGAATTTGTTGAATAGACCAGTAGAAATAAATCTTCGTGACGATAATCTCTTCTGGAAATATCTTGGATTAGGGAATAGATCTTTTTATAGACCGTTTGCCTACTCTCCAAGGTCAAAAGAACGTCAGGATTTGTTCTTCTGAAAAATATCTTGAACCAGGGAATGGATCTTTGTATAGACCGTTTTCCTGCTATTCAAGGTCAAAAGAACGTCAGGATTAGTTCTTCTGAAAAATATCTTGAACCAGGGAATGAATCTTTATATAGACCGTTTTCCTGCTATTCAAGGTCAAAAGAACGTCAGGATTAGTTCTTCTGAAAAATATCTTGAACCAGGGAATGGATCTTTTTACAGATCGTTTGCCTTCTATTCAAGGGCAGATAGATGAAATCTTCTGGAAATATCCTGGATTAGGGAATGGATCTTTTTAAGACCGTTTGCCTACTCTCCGAGGACAAAAAAGTGTCAGGATTAACTCCTGAAAATATCCTGGATTAGGGAATGGATCTTCTTACAGACCGTTTGCCTACTCTCCGAGGAAATAGATTAAATCTTCTGAAAATATCTTGAACCAGGGAATGGATCTTTGTATAAACCGTTTGCCTGCTATTCAAGACCTGATAGATGAAATCTTCTGGAAATATCCTGGATTAGGGAATGGATCTTCTTACAGACCGTTTGCCTACTCTCCGAGGACATCTTGAGTAATGTACGGATCATTTCTGACTTGTTGTGAATTGTTGATGCTGTTTTATCTGCATATAACTATCCTGCAAGGAGAATGTTAGTTTATGCAATATGTATGCATGCATAGTATGATGCACCTAAGTAAAT
This sequence comes from Lathyrus aphaca, assembly GCA_963966055.1. Taxonomy (NCBI): domain Eukaryota; kingdom Viridiplantae; phylum Streptophyta; class Magnoliopsida; order Fabales; family Fabaceae; genus Lathyrus; species Lathyrus aphaca. The sequence continues at coordinate 216,022,981 of OZ014520.1, read as the reverse complement.
GTATTATGAATTTATGGATATGTATGTTATGGTATGATATAAATGATGTATGTATGATATGATGCTGCCGGAAGAGTCTGGATGTCTTCGTATAACAACTGCTGGCCAGGGAAAATAAATCCCGATTCGTTGTTGAGGAATATGAGGATCTTGTTCCCGTCTTGTTTGATAATAAGGTATACATAACCTTCCGTATGCTGGGGATAACAAGGTATATATGACCTTCGTCTTCGTTTGATAGTAGGGTAGATATAACCTCCCGTCTTCGTTTGATAGTAGGATAGATATTACCTCCCGTCTTCGTTCGTCGTACTCTTATTGGAAAGTAAATTCCCGAATATCCGTATGAGGATAAAAGAGATGGATATAAATTCCAAGGGAGACATGACTTTATGAAGATGGATTTGTCCTACTGAGAGTTTTGTAACTGTCTTGTAGAGATGAATCGGCGAAGCTTCGTTGAAATCCTTCCCTCGTTCGTCCTTAGTAAATACTATTACTTCATTTTCATGCATTTCTGGTAAACATCAATCATATTAAGCACACATGCGTTCAAGCCCAACTAATGGACGTTTCGCTTATGTAAAATAGGGTAAAAGTAAATCTGGATTCAGAAGGAAAAGTGTAAACACCCCAAATTTGCCCTCACCCATTCACACCATGTCTTGTGATCATCTCATATGCATAAACTCAATCATAACATCTCATATCACAATTTTGAGTCTTTGCATTGGTTCTAAGTCATCTGCATCTAGGGTTTGTGATCTGAGCAATCCAAGAGCTTCTTGAGCCACTCCAAGGGTCATCAATCACTTCAAATGGATCCATATGTGTTCAAGCATCATATTATATCCTCTCAAAGTCAAGAATGCCAAAGGATCACAAGAACTGGGATTGGTATGGAAGCAGAGCCAGACTTGACTGCACAGATGACCTGAAATTAGGGTTTTGGTTTCAGAGGCCATAACTCCAAATTTTTTGGTCATTCTTGTTTCTATTGGTCTCTATATGATATAGGGAGTGTGCATATCAATTTTCATGAAGAAATTCCATGGGGAAGTCATCTGATCAAGAGTTGACTTTCTGGACAAGTCAGTGCAAAATCAGGGCATCTGAGGCCCCCAATGACCCAACCAAGGGGTGATCTTCATCATTTTGAGTGTATTTGATCTTTATTTGATCATGGAAGAAGGTTGAAGTTCACAAAATTCAAGAATTACAAGTTTTTGCAAAGTTGACTTTTTAGGGCATGGTTGACTTTTAATGAAATGTCATTTTATGCAACTTTTTCAACCCTTGCTTTTTGATCCAAAAATGCTTCAAATGGAAAAACTTTGGTCATGAAAGTTGTAGATTAGATCTTTCCCTTTTCAAAAAGTACAAGAACATGACCTAATTCATTTTGGATCAAAAGTTATGGTGTGTCAAAGTTGGCAAAAATCACTAATTTTCAAAATATGCACCAAATGAGAAACTTGCAAAAACTTTGTACCAAGGCATTTGTGACCTCTTATTCATGTCTAACCATTACACAAGCATCATGTAAGTCCTAAAGTTCAGATTGAACCAAGAGTTTCTCATGTTTCATGGCTTGTGAGGCAAGATATTTCCATGGGAACTAAAAGTGAGCAAGTTGCAAAACCATCATGACACTTCCATCCACTTGCTGCCTATGTTGCTGGACCAGCCCTAGCCTTTCCCCTCATGTTGTTGCGCAGCCCACACCCCTTGTACCAAGCTAGAACTTGACCCATGCTTTCTCTTACATAAAGTTGACAATTTGCAAAAAGCACCATACCAATCAATAAAGGGCAGGTCACATCATCTGACCAATGAGATTTGTTTATGTGGATCAAATGCTAGCTAAACCAACAAGAAGCAAGGCTGAAGCTCACCACAACTCACCATTCACAAACTCTCTCCAACTTGCATTTTCCTTCGAATCTGATTCCACAAGCCAAAAACATTCAAACAAGTTCCACCAACCTTCTCACCATGCTTCACTGAATCCAAACCAACAAGACATAAGCCTGAAACCAGCAAGAACTCAACTTCCCCATTTTTCACTCTCAAAGCCAAAGCCTTCGAAACTCTTCATACAGGCCACAAACACTCGAACAAACTTCACAAACCTTCTCAAATCATCATCCTGATCACAAAGAACCCCTCACCTAAGCCTGAAACAGCCTGAATCACAAACACCATTCTCACCTGAGCTTGAACAGAACTTGTTCAAACTCTCCAACCATCCAACATAAACTCCTCCTAAGCATTCAGGCATCATCAGGGGATCAAGTGGAGTGGATTGCATCAAGAGGAGAGGTCAGAAAGTTACAGGATTGAAAGCTTCGAAACTCAGGTAGCTCAAGAACTTTTTTTCCAGAAATCATTTTTTAAGTTCTTAAGTTGTTATTCATGCTTCCCTGATCATAAATATGTCCTTAGTTTTGGAAATGGTGGAGAGATGAGAGTTTAATCAGTCTCTGAAACTTTTTGCCCTAGATTTTGTTTGCTTCGATTCAGCCATTCTAGGAAAGATAAATTTGTTTTGATTGGGGGTTTTGGTTCGTGAGTGAGTGGGGATCATTCCTGTGTTTTTAGAATTCATTTTAGATGCGTATGGAGTGAGATTGGGTTTTGAGGTGAACGGAGAAGATGACCGGAACGGGGTTTTGAGGTGAACGGAGAAGATGACCGGAACACTGTTCCGGTCATCTGAAAGTGATTAACGGCAGGATTAGGGCATAATCATTAATTAGCTGAGTTTGAATGCTGGCCGTGGGATCTGGCGCCAAGTCAATGCGCGCGTGTTTCAGTTTGAATGAGGACCATTGGATTGACTGACTTTTCTTTTTTCAGTTTAAATTTCATTTTATTTTCATATTATCTCATTTAATTTGTACAATTTATTTAAAATAGTAAAAACCATTTAAAAATTATGAAATTTTTTACCAAGGGTTTCATTAATTTTTAAAACACAAAAATATTTTTATTTTCATTTTTAGCATTAAAAAAGTGTTTTTAAATATTTAAAAGTTTATTTTTAATTAATTAATGAGAATTAATTAATTAAAAATACTTTTAGGTATTTAAAAATCACCAAAAAATTCATGAAACATTTAAAAACATTTAGAAACATTGTCCAACCCTCAAACCAAATTTATTTTTTGATCTTGATGCATTTTGAGAATTTTTCATGGAATTAAAATCATTTTGATGCATTATTTTGATCCAAACTTTCAAAAATCATTTCTGCCTAACCCTAAAGAGTTGGACCTTGATTCTTTTTGCATTGCATTGCATTGTGTTTAGCATGTAGTTTGTGAGATTAAATGGCCATGATTTGATCTTTCATTTTTCATTTGTTTGGTAATTTTCTTGTTAAAGAACCCTAAAACCCTAGAAAACTTAGAAAAATCATAACTTGAATTTGGTTAGGAGTTGAAACCTCTCCTTTGGGCATTGAGTTAGTATAGGACTAGGGATCCTTTGAGTGCATTTTCAATTTTTTGTAATGATGTTTGCTTCTGATTTTGGTTTGTGTTTGTTGCTTTGTACATAAACCCTAATTTGGGCTTCCATATGCATCCATCTTGCATCTTCTTGCATAACTTGACTTGCCATGACATTCCATGCCTCCATTTGATTCATTGAACATCATAAGACATATTGAAAGCATGTTTGATCATTGCATCTTGCATTTGTCATGTTGTATGCCATGTGCATTCCATAACTTTTCATGTATGTTCTTGGTTCTTAACTTGCTTCATTTGCATCCATGGACTTGTATGATCATCCACATGTTTTGTTTCTGGTTTGTAACATCACATAGCATCATTAACATCACATATATGCTTCTGGTTTTGATTTGCATCATGTCATCCCATCCCATTTTGCATTGCATTGCATTTCTTTTCTAACCTTTCAGGTGGTAAGTGATTTTGAGAAGTGAATTTGCCTTCACTTCTCATACTTTCTTCTCATCTCTCTCTTGCATCCTTGCTGCATTTTGATATGTGTTTGAGATTGAGCTTGCTCATTCTTCTTCTTCTTACTTTCTTTCTTCAAGTGACTTGACTTCTTAAATGAAGCAAGTTACTTTGCTTCTCTTGATCCTTTCATCTGCTTCCTGGTGGTTCCTTTGAAGATTGCTCTTGTAAACCTCACAAACCTTAGGAACAACCAAGCATGACAATGATTAGGGTTTTGATTAGTCCCCCTTTTAGTTTTCACCTTTGTGTCTCTTTGAGTCTTCTCTTCTCACCTCATAATCAGGAACTAAACCCTAAAGGCTTTAAGGCTTTGTGATTAAGCTTATGCCTGCATCCTTCTCTTAGGATGAAGTGTATAACTTTAATCCTAAGTGTTAAACCCTTAATGTGTTTAAATCTCTTAATCAATCCACTTAATGAGTATCAAGACACCACACTTGTAACTTGGGCCTTGCATTAGGGTTCTAATTCTTCCTTAACTGGTTAAGAAGGACTAACCCTAGTGTTAATGGACAAGTCCCCCTCAAGTTGTCTTACAAACCCTAAAATTCACTTCATCATCATATCATTAAATAAAATCCATCTAATAAAGGCTTGTTTTGTCATGAGTTTAATCCCTAATCATGGATTAAGTTGAGGAGCTTTCCTCAGCTTAAACATTCTCATCTATTATCCTTCTATTAGGATGGTGTAATGAGTCTGTTTAATCCCTGATTATGGCTTAACCTCATTACTTAACACCAAACAAAAACACCAAAAACATCTAAATAATCACAAGTAGGTTAATGATCTTAATCCTACACCAAAGGTGATTAAGTGTGAGAATCTGACTTCACACTTAAGGTATTCTCATTACCCCTAAACAGAGGGAAGATGTGATGAGTTTACTAAATCCATTGGTTTAGGCTTAAACTCATTAACTTATGACAAATTCTCAAAAGCAATAAAAGATTGAAAAACTCAAAAACAAACAATAATCGTCTCCTTCGGGATTCTTTTCTCATCATCTTCACTCACAAACGAGAACTTGCTTCTTCCGTCTAATGCAAGACAGTTCGCACCTGAGCCAGACAGGTCATACACTTGAGCATAGACAAGTAAGCAGTTCACAAGTCAATTCATCTTTCAGTCTCTTTGGGTCGAACTACGGTGTTCTGACTTCCTCATTACACGAGAGGATACGTAGGCATAACTTAACAGTTATCGAACAAAAGTCTCTGTATATTCCCCCTCCTTCTAGCATTATTCTTTAAGCCTCATGATCTTGAGCATTTCATTCCTGTCCTTACACTGACACTGTATATATTACACTTCACATTTCTTACACTGACACCTGTACATTCTTTTCCAGCTATTTTACACACAAATTGCACTGACACTACCCCTTTAAAACACAAATCTTTTAAGCGTGGATCCCGTCGAGTACGACGGACAATCTGGGTGCTAATACCTTCCCAGGTTGTAACCAACCCCCTTTCTCAGTCTCTTTGGTTCGCAACCGTCTTATCCATATCTTTCTAGGTCTATGCAGCATTACCTTTCCTCCGGGATAAAAATGCCTAGCTGGCGACTCTTTTCATTCCCTGTGAGTTCACTGCTGTGTGTCCTCACATCCTCCTTTCGCCGACCGTTCGCGTCTGTACCCCGTTTGACCCGGTGTCACTCGGTGGGAGCGACAGCTTGGCGACTCTGCTGGGGATCCTTATACTGCAACCAGGGCTTCTGGTTCTTTTTGTGGGTTCCTCCTAGCGCTTGACTGATTTGTGTTTACTGGGGTGTTATGTGTTATTTGTGTTTGTATATTTGTATTTATGTTTGCCATATGTACAGTTGTTTTACTGCTTCCTTTGTAGCTTTGCATTATATCATGCTGTCATACTGTGCTGCTGGCTGGATCTATTTGTTTGCTTTGGTGGGTGGGTGTTCTATTGAGAGTTGAGGTCCTATACCTGGGACCTGAGTGACACCTAGGCTAGAGTGGTTCATATTCTTTCCCATTCCCTCTCGGTCTGGTGCGGGAATATGAAACACGGTTCAGATATGGGTTTCTTCTTGAGAACTCTGTGTTGCAGATTTCCTGCAATGCTAGGGCTATCTGGGAAGCCTGCTAAGTCTGGATGACCTTTAGTATTGACCTTCAGAAACTGAGGTGAATTAGAGGAGGAACTTTTATGGTTATTGTAAACACTGTACCTCCGGGTTAGAAGTGTTTACACTTCTCATAACTGATCCAAGTCTGAGGATCCTTGCTTTAGAACACCACCTGTGAGGGGGTTGGGATGTTTACAGGTTTGCAGGTACCCTTGACCTCAGCATACCCTGTTACTTTGATTTGATTAAGAATACTCTATGTTGGAACAGTTCTTGTGATTCTAGACCCTGGACATGTGACTCTTTATTTGAGTCCCCCACCTTGGTTACTGGACTTTTGAACCTCCATCTGGATTTCTTGAACATACCTGGACTTATATCAGAGCACTTGATCAGATCCAGCTCAGTCACAAACCCTTGCATATCATTTGCATACATAATCATTGCATCATATTGACATTTGCTTATTTGTGTTTCAGGGTATCCATTTCCATTTTTTGGCTTGGTTTTGACCCCATCATCAGCATAGACCTATCTTCATCAGCATCTACTTCAGCTATCAGCTACCTGTTTCAGTCACCTGCACCAGCCAGTCAGTGGCCCATTTTCAGTGTTATCATCAGCACCTGTCTCAACTCTTCCTTAGCATCATGGCACCTAAAAAGAGTAACATTTCCTACCACTTCTTCCAGCCTGAGCTAGCTGACATCAGGAGGATTCAGACCCTGATTACTCCAGACCATATACCACTTTTCAAAGAACACTATGGAGATATACTTGATGTGGTTATGGATTTGGACCCGTCACAGAGGAGCCTGATTCACACTTGCCTTCAATTTTATGATCCCCCGCTGAGGTGTTTCACTTTTCAGGACTTTCAGTTGGGCCCTCTATTGGAAGAATACTCATCATTAGTTGGTATACCTATCAAGGGTGGAGTCCCCTTCAACCCTGAGATGGTCTTTCCTGGTAATGAAGAGATAGCAAAGGCTTTACATCTGGAACCAGTTCTGATTGGGCAGCATATGACTTCTAAGGCTGGAATCCCTGGCTTGCATCTAGATTTCTTGATCTTTTAAGCTACCCTGAAAGCTTCTTTGGGAGAGTGGAAAGCAGTCTGTGCTTTATTGGCCCTGAGCATATATGGGATCATATTGTTTGCATATGAGCCTCGATTCATTAGCAAGAATGCAATCCATCTTTTCATTCTAAGGAACCCAGTGCCCACTTTATTGGGGGATTTTTACTACTCAGTGCACCAGAGGAATGAAAAGCAGAGGGGAAGATTAGTGAGGTGTTGTGCTCCTTTGTTCCATACTTGGATTCTCAGGCATCTACCCAAGACAGATGCATTTTTGAACCCTCATCAGCAAAGAAACTGGGCTAGAAGACTCACTGCTTTAACTTCAGCTGATATCAGGTGGTGCACTCAAAGCACAAAAGGCAGGGATATCATTACCAGTTGTGGGCAGTTTCCCAATGTACCCTTGATAGGAGTTAAGGGTTGCATTAATTACAACCCTCTGCTATTCAAAAGACAACTGGGCTACGCATTGGTCCACACTCCTAGGGCACAAGACTTGACTGAAGCTCTCTACTATGAGAACAAGCTTAATCTGGTTATTGTCAGGCAAGCAGCATGGGCCTGGGACAATATTCAAACTAAGGGAGTAACCATTCTGGGGAAGTGCAACAATGTGGCATCAGCACAGTACTATGAATGGTCTCATGCCAGAGCTCAGCTTTCTGGGATGCCTTTCACCATCGAGGACACACCCGGACCCTCTACCATACAAACTCCAGCAGCAACTGTCAGCCTGGAAGAAATTGAGAAACTGAAGAAAAGAAATGAGAAGCTGACTCAGGCTCTACAGAAGACCCTCTGGGAGAGGAGTGATGGTAGGATGGATATTGAGAGGTTAGAGAAGCTGAAAGTGGAGCATTTAGCCAGAATTGAGAAGTCTGAGGATTACATCAAGAAGTTTAGGGCTGGAGAACAAATTCTGAAGAATGCTTGCAAGGAAGCCCAGTTCCAGAAAGCCAGGACTGACTTGTATCTGAAAGAGAGTCAAGCTAGGTGGGTCAGGATCACCGAAGCTCGTACTCTGGAAGATAAGAGGGTCCAAGACAAGATAGAGCAGCTGGAAGCTAGTGCAAAAAGGCAACAGGAAGCCCTGGCAGCAGCCCAGGGAGAGATATCAGAGCTGAAGATCAAAGCTGGAGTAAAGAGGTCAAAGGATCAAGGTCAACACAAGAAGCTAACTGCAGCTGTTACTACCCGGAACCTCCTTATCAGGAATCTCACGGAGCGTCCAACTGATCCTGTGACCGAAGCACTTCTCAAGGAAGTTCGGGAGGATGAGTTTGGTCTTGGTGTTTGACCATTTGCTTGTTGTTACTTTCATTCCATGTACTTTTATTTTCTTGTAATGTATTTTGACCCCTCAGAGGGCTTGTATTTGTAAGCAGACTGTGTACCATTTGCCTTTTGTAATATATGTATCAGTTTGTTCCATCCAAGTTTACTTCAAAAGCCACATCAACAGCATCTTCAAGGGTCTGGATGGGTCAAAACTGAATACCAAGCCGGATACCTTGAGAACAAATAAGCATACTGCATTGCATGCTAACCTTTTGTTTGTTTTGTAGGTTTTTGTTTTATTGTTGCTAACTCTGTTGCGGTGTTCAGGAACTATTGCTCGACGCCGGGTATTTCCCCTCAACCGTCCGCACCGATACCCAACCCGTAACAACCTTCCAGGCATACAAATGGATCAGGTACAACAGGACCTTGCAGAGGTCAGAAACCAAATGGAAAACGAAAGATTGGAAATGAGAACCCAGATGACGCAATTTATGGAAGTGATGAACAATATGGCTCAGAGCCAAGAAAGATTGAGAGCAATGGTGGAAAGGCAGAATCAAGAAGATCCCCATATAGGGACTGCTGGCACAAGCAACAATGAGAGGGTCCAACCTCATGTCAATCCCCCTGTATTTGGCCCCCACCTTCATCCAGAGGTCAATATTCCTGCTAATGTTCAAGGGACTGCCACTGCAGGCAGGGTACTGCAAGAAGACCCCCAGGAGGATCAGTTCACAGTAATGGATGCTGGGGAGGAAGCTTATGACAGAAGGCTGGATGAGATAGCTGAGAAATTAAGATCCTTAGAGTCTCAAAACTCTTTGGGCTTTGATGTTATGGACATGGGCTTGGTAGACGGGCTCAGGATTCCCCATAAGTTCAAGCCTCCTTCTTTTGAAAAGTACAACGGGACTTCATGCCCTCGGACCCACTTACAATCATTTCTGGGGAGGCTAAAGGCCTATACCATGGACGAAAAGCTCTGGATGTTTTATTTTGAGGACAGCTTGACGGGAGCTTCAAGAGAATGGTACTCTCATCTGACAAGAGCAACTATCAGGTGTTGGAAAGACCTGGCAGAGGCCTTTATCAGACAGTATCAGTACAACTTAGATATGGCACCCAACAGGACCCTCCTGATGGGAATGTCACAGTCGTCTAGAGAAAGTTTCCGAGAGTATGCCCAAAGATGGAGGCAATTGGCAGCTGCTGTCCAGCCACCTATGTCAGAGAGGGAAATGGCAGATATTTTTATGAACACCCTCCAAGGAACATACATTGACAGGCTGGCTGCTTTCTCTTCTACTAGCTTTGCAGATGTTGTCATAGCTGGGGAAAGAATTGAGAGCCTCTTAAAGATGGGCAAAATTTCTGACAATGGTGCCAGCTCGTCCAGCAATACAAGGAAGCCTTTTGCAGGCCCAAGAAGAACTGGTGAAACCAATGATATCCATGCCAACGGGGGCAGACCCCAATATGTTCATAGGTCTGTGGCAGCAGTCACCATTCCCGCTCCAACTCATCCACAGCCAGCTTATCAACCTCCGCAACAGAATTATCAACAACAACCTCAGTACCATCAACAAGCTCAGTATCCTCCGAGAAACTACAACAACACCAACAACAACAATCAGCAAAGACCATTCCAACAGAGACCTTCTCAGGCCAATAGGGTAATCGATCCGATCCCTATGCCATATGCCACGCTACTGCCACAACTCCTGAAACTCAACCTGGTGGAGCTAAGGACGTTGGCACCTCCGGATCCTAACAGTCTGCCCAGAAATTACGACTCCAACGCCAGATGTGCTTTTCATTCAAATGCACCTGGTCATAGTACAGAAAAGTGCAGAGCTTTGCACATGAAGGTACAGGACCTGGTAGACTCTAAAACTCTAAACTTTGCACCACCACCAAATATTAACAAGAACCCTATGCCGAACCACGGAGGTCCCAGAATCAATGCTATTGAAGAAGATAAGCCGTCTTACTTGATAACCAGTGTGGGGCAGATTCGGACACCGTTGGTAGAGATTAAGGCTCAACTCCTCGAATGTCAAATGTTCCCGGGGTGTGAGTTAGGGTGTGCTTACTGCAACATTTCAGTGAATGGTTGTGATAACTTGAGGGATGGCATAGATGGTCTCATCCAGAGTGGCCTGCTTCAAATTACAACGTCAATTCCAACAAATCCAGCAACCCCATCAGCAACAATTCCAGTACCTCCTACAACTGCAACAACCATTGTTCCCGACAACTCTTCGGCTTCATCAACAAATGTCCCATCTGTCATTTCAACTGACCAAATATCAGCAAACATTCCTTCTACAACTTCAGCACCACTTCATTTTGAATCTCCTACAACAACAACACCCATCCTTCCAACAATGTCTCCTACAACATCAGCAACAAACCACGAAGATGTCTCAACAGTTACGATTTATTACGATCCAGAAAGTGATTCTGCCTACAACTCACAAGGTGCTACTCCCGTCAGAGCACCAGTCACAATATATTATGATCCACAGACTATCACAACTCCTTCCGCAGCCGCAATCAGCCCGGTCACTATCACAGTGCCTGGGCCAGTACCTTATGAAAGCAGTAATGCCATCCCCTGGCATTACGGCTCTGATCTATACTGCGAAGGACAAAAAATCACTTTTGAATCATCAACCCCTGCACCACAAATAGACAATGTGGGAGGAGGCGGAGGCTTCACTCGAAGCGGACGTCTCTTTGCTCCACAAATTCAAAGACCCACTGCCGAAGCGGAAGCTGCTGCCAAGACAAAAGGGAAAAGCTTGGTGCAGGAGGAGCAGATTGTTAAAGAAGCTTTGAAAACGCCCTTTGATCAAGAAGTTGATGAGTTCATGAGAATCATCAAGAAGAGTGATTACAAAATAGTGGATCAGCTTCACCAGACGCCTTCCAAGATCTCTATTCTATCATTGCTTATGTGCTCCGAAGCTCATCGGAACGCACTACTAAAAGTCTTGCACGCAGCTTATGTGCCTGAAGAGATCACAGTCAATCAGTTGGAAGCTGTGATCGGAAATGTTAATGCTAGTCATGGACTAGGATTCACCAATACTAATTTGACTTCGGAAGGCCGCAATCACAACAAGGCCTTGCACATTACCATGGAATGTAAAGGTGCAGTTCTTTCCCATGTGCTGGTAGACACAGGATCATCCCTCAATGTCTTACCTAAAAAGGCTCTTGTGAAGATGGAATATGACGGATTGGCATTGCGTCCCAGCAACCTGGTAGTAAGAGCCTTTGATGGTTCTAAGAGATCGGTTCTGGGAGAAATTGAGTTGCCTATAACGATTGGCCCACAAACTTTCAAAACGACCTTCTACGTGATGGATATACAGCCCGCCTACAGCTGTCTATTGGGTAGGCCATGGATTCACGCCGCTGGCGCCGTGACCTCAACCCTTCACCAGAAGTTAAAATTCGAGTGGGAGGGTCAAGTCGTTACTATCTGTGGAGAGGAGGATATATTTGTTAGCCATCTGGCTACTTACAAATACATTGAGATGGATGGGGAGATCCATGAAACAATGAGTCAAGGGTTTGAAGCCTTGAACATAAATGAAGCATCTGCTGTGCCTGGAACCTCAATGACATCTTATCAACAAGCCCGGAAGGTTGTTGAAGAAGGAACTGCCCAAGGCTGGGGCAAATTGTTACCTGTGGAGAAGAAAGAAGATAGATTTGGGTTGGGTTACAAACCAACTCAACAAGATCAAGCAGAGGCTGCAAAGGAGCCCAACTTTGTTAGTGGGGGGATGCTCACCCCCGATGCTGTCAACAACTTGGAAGATGAGTCGGAAGAGGAGCGCAACCTGGAAAGCTGGATTCGTCCAAAGGTCCCGGGGAGCAGTATCTCAAACTGGTCTTCCCAGGAAATTATAAGAGTTACTCATGCAGAGTAATTATTATTTCCTGTATATTTTAAGCATGCATCAAGTCTTGCATCTTGCCCAAGATGACAAGACTCATTTTGTAATCGGGCCATCTGAAATTTTTGTGCAACAAGATTAATCAATGAAATATCAGACATCTTTTTGCAAATGAGTCTTTTCTCTTTTCCGTTCACTGTTTTTTCCATTTTTATTTTTTGTACAAAAAATAAATGGCAGTGTTTTCAAAATGACAACTTTATTTCACTTTTCTAAACAAGATTAAAATCAAATCACTAAAATGAACAAACTGAACCCTTGCAGAGTGTGCCTTCCAAACAGCACCGACAACAGCACGGCTATGACTTCGTATGACTTTGACAATCCGATAAATCAAGCTGATGAAGGGGTTGAAGAAGATTACGAGCTTCCTGAAGAGCTAGCCAGATTGTTGGGACAAGAGGAGAAGGTTATCACTCCTCATCAGGAGGAGGTTGAAACGATCAATCTTGGTACAAATGAAGACGTGAAAGAAGTTAAAATCGGGGCCTGCTTGCAAGACTCAGTGAAGAGACAACTGATTGACCTGCTTCAAGAGTATGTGGACGTGTTTGCTTGGTCTTATCAAGATATGCCAGGGTTGGACACCGATATTGTTGTGCACAAGCTGCCTTTGAGAGAAGAATGCCCACCGGTCAAACAGAAACTGCGCCGTACTCGCCCGGACATGGCAATGAAAATCAAGGAAGAGGTACAAAAGCAGTGGGACGCCGGGTTCCTTGCTGTGACTAGCTATCCACCGTGGGTTGCTAATATAGTACCTGTGCCTAAGAAAGACGGCAAAGTAAGGATGTGTGTTGACTACCGGGATCTGAACAGAGCTAGCCCGAAAGATGATTTCCCATTACCTCACATTGATGTATTGGTTGATAATACGGCTCAGTTCTCGGTATTCTCTTTCATGGACGGATTTTCAGGATACAATCAGATTAAAATGTCACCTGAAGACATGGAGAAGACAACCTTCATCACACCCTGGGGCACATTCTGTTACAAGGTAATGCCATTTGGGCTGAAGAATGCTGGTGCAACATATCAACGGGCTATGGTGACATTATTCCACGATATGATCCATAAGGAAATCGAGTGTTATGTGGATGATATGATCGCCAAGTCCCTCACTGAAGAAGACCACCTGGTAAATCTGCTGAAGCTATTCAAGCGTCTGAGGAAGTACCAATTGAAGTTGAACCCCAACAAGTGCACATTCGGGGTGCGATCCGGTAAGCTGCTGGGTTTTATTGTGAGCGAGAAAGGGATTGAAGTTGACCCTGATAAAGTCAAAGCCATTCAAGAGATGCCTGCACCAAAGACAGAGAAAGAAGTTCGAGGGTTCTTAGGTCGATTGAACTACATTTCACGGTTCATATCTCACCTTACAGCAACCTGTGAACCTTTGTTCAAACTACTAAGGAAAGAGCAAACAGTCAGGTGGAACGAAGACTGCCAGAAGACTTTTGACAAGATCAAGGAATATTTGGAAGAACCTCCAATCCTCATGCCTCCAGTTGAAGGAAGACCTCTAATCATGTATTTGACAGTATTAGAAGAGTCAATGGGGTGTGTGCTGGGCCAGCATGACGAGTCTGGTCAAAAAGAGTATGCAATATACTACCTAAGCAAAAAGTTTACCGACTGTGAACAACGTTATTCACTGCTCGAGAAAACTTGTTGTGCTTTAACGTGGGCTGCTCGCCGACTGAGACAGTATATGTTGACCCACACCACTTTATTGATCTCAAAGATGGACCCAGTTAAGTACATATTTGAGAAGCCAGCTCTTACCGGACGGGTTGCAAGATGGCAAATGATCCTTACAGAGTATGACATCCAATACACATCTCAGAAAGCCATCAAGGGCAGTGTATTGTCTGAATATCTTGCTGAGCAACCCATTGATGATTACCAGCCTATGAGGTTTGACTTCCCTGATGAAGACATCATGTTCATAAAAGCAAAAGATCATGAAGAGCCTGTTCACACTGAAGGGCCTGACCCGGAAGAAGAATGGACTATGATGTTTGATGGGGCTGTTAACATGAATGGTCGTGGTGTTGGTGCAGTACTCATTACACCTAAAGGAGTTCACATGCCTTTCTCGGCAAAACTCACTTTCAACTGCACTAACAACGAAGCTGAATACGAAGCTTGCATTATGGGTCTTGAGGAAGCCATTGACCTTAGGATCAAGACATTGACCGTGTTCGGAGATTCAGCTCTGGTAGTTAATCAAACCAACGGCAAATGGTACACCCACCAGGATCATCTGATACCTTACAGGGATTATACAAGGAGGTTATTGACTTTCTTTACAACAGTCAAGCTTGAGTATGTCCCTCGAGACGAGAATCAGTTTGCAGATGCTCTGGCTACCATTTCATCCATGATCAAAGTTCAAGCTGCCAACTTTGTACCTCAAATTTCAGTATCCAGATTCGATAAACCAGCATATGTATTTGCAGCAGATATTGTCAAAGATAATAAGCCTTGGTTCCATGACATTAAGTGCTTCTTGAAGGATCAAACATACCCACCTGGGACATCTCCCAATGATAAGAAGACTTTGAGAAGGCTTGCTGGTAGTTTCTTCCTGAACACTGATGGGTCTTTGTACAAAAGGAACTTTGATATGGTACTCCTCAGATGCGTTGATAAGACAGAAGCAGACTTGTTAATGCATGAAATGCACGAAGGATCCTTTGGTACCCATGCTGGAGGGCATGCCATGGCTAAGAAGTTGTTAAGATCAGGCTATTACTGGATCACAATGGATGCAGACTGTTGTGCCTACACCAGAAAATGCCATAAATGCCAGATTTATGCGGATAAGATGCATGTGCCTCCCAATCCTTTGAATGTGATGTCTTCACCCTGGCCCTTTGCTATGTGGGGCATTGACATGATTGTTAAAATTGAGCCAACTGCGTCGAACGGCCACAGATTCATCCTGGTTGCCATTGACTATTTCACCAAGTGGGTCGAAGCAGCTTCCTATGCCAATGTTACAAGACAAGTGGTAGCCAGATTTCTAAGGAGAGATATCATCTGTCGATACGGAGTTCCCGAGCGAATCATTACTGATAATGGTTCCAATTTAAACAACAAGATGATGGCTGAACTGTGCCGGGACTTCAAGATCCAACATCACAATTCTTCCCCTTACAGGCCAAAGATGAATGGCGTTGTTGAGGCAGCAAATAAAAATATCAAGAAGATTGTGCAGAAGATGGTAGTCACTTACAAAGACTGGCATGAAATGCTGCCGTTTGCCTTGCATGGGTACCGCACGTCAATCAGAACATCCACTGGGGCAACACCGTATCAACTTGTGTATGGTATGGAAGCAGTCCTACCTGTCGAAGTTGAATTACCTTCCCTACGGGTATTAATGGATGTTAAACTGAGTGAAGTAGAGTGGGTTCGGGCCCGATACGAACAACTGAGTATGATCGAAGAGAAGAGATTGGCTGCAATCTGTCATGGGCAGCTGTATCAGAAAAGAATGAAGAAGGCCTTCGATCAGAAAGTCAGGCACCGAGAGTACCAAGTAGGAGATCTTGTGCTGAAAAGAATCCTCCCTCCTCATACAGACCACAGGGGCAAGTGGACTCCGAACTATGAAGGACCATTTGTAGTAAAGAAAGTTTTCTCTGGTGGAGCACTGATGCTCGGCACTATGGATGGTGAAGACTTCCTGTCCCCTGTGAATTCAGATGCAGTTAAAAAATACTTCGCATGAAAAATGACCCGCTGGACACAAAAACAGAATGTAAGTCCAGGCAAAAATAGGGCATCCCGGCGAGTCAAAAACAGAATAGAAGACTCGGGCAAAAATAAGGGAAAATAAACAAAAAATGTACACCCGCTGAGTTGAAAAGCCGCATTGGACAGCTCAGGCAAAAATGGGTATCTCGATGGGTTGAAAACCCGAAAGGGCGATCCATGTAAAATAAGGGAATAAGCGAACAACTGCATTCTGAATTCGTCTGTATCGTTTACAACTTGGTAAGCTTCGAAAGGATCAAGCTTCAATCAGAATCAGCCTTCCTCAGAAAGCAAGATGAGGAGAACGTCAAAAGTCATACGAGTCATAGCAAGGGGAAGCTCCTTAAAGCGTCGTCAACATTGCCAACATTTTGTTTCTCAATTTGTAACAATCTCCTCATTTCAGGGGATTTGTTCCTTTGACTGTATCTCGCCAATTCAGGGCATATGAATTAATAAAATCAGATTTTCAGTCATGTCTCATCTTGTACATTTTTATTTTGCAAAAAATGTCTGATGTCCTAAAAGAATCCAATTGCATAAGTACAGATGCTTATCTTCAAAAATAAAAACACGTGCTTACAGGAAATATACTTACTCTCAGAAGTGTCTAACTCCTATGACGGAATCCGGTAAGGGATACCTCGGGATTACTTGTGCGTTTCTCTATCTTTTCAGGATTGCAGGTATCCAGGAAGCAACTTGGGGCATGAAAGCTTCACTCCAACAAGCCGACAAATCGACACTCAGCCTTGGCACCCAAAGTTCCTGGTCTCCAGCTGAGTTGCCACTTGTCACTTCTCCCCATCAGAGTTGCCAGGCATCACTTCTCCAATAGGGCAGTACCAGAAGACACCCACATCCCCGGCTGAGTCAGAATCCTCCTCAACGGAATCTCAAGGGAGATCTTTCGGTGATCCCTCTTTCTCCCCAGCCGAGTTACCATCCTCAGCCAAATACAAAAGTCAAAGAACCATCTCCCCACAGAGCTTCAGCCTCTATCCAGAAGAGCAACGCACAGAGGGATCACAACAGAGCGACGAAAGCTTCTGCAAACCCCAGCTGGGTCTCTCATTACTGAGACAGGTCCATCAGTGACCTGAATCCCCAAGCAATAGCATCTATCAAATGACCTCATCCCCAGCTGGGATGTCCACTTCAAACAGATCGACCCGAAATATTCGCAGCAATGGGATCCGAATCCCGGATCGGTATCTTTGCATAATCATAGCATTTCGCATCATATTCACCCCACAAAGCGTAGCATTCCGTCTTAATACGGAGCATTACGGCAAAAAATCAAACATATAGCATAATCATAAGCCGTGTTTTGAATCAAACACTTGTAAATAACAATCCATCAAAATCCCCAGCGGAGATTCCCCAGCAAAAAAACAGTTGCCTCACATTCCCGAGCACCAGTGCATACTCTCTTTGGCACCCGTCCGTGTCAGTACTCCCCAGTAAAGTCGCTTGAACACTCTGTATTACAGATACTTTTGACACCCTTCCGTGTCATATCCCCAGCAGAAAGCCAAAGACATCCTCTTTGCACTCACAGATACTTGTATGTATAATTTTCTTGACACCCGTCCGTGTCATATCCCCAGCGCAGTCGCCTACACTCTGTACATCATATACTTGTTTATACTTCTCCTTTTGGCACTCATCCGTGTCACTCTCCCCAGCAGTTAAACACTCGTCTATACACTACTCATACTTATACAGATACTCGTTCGTATCTTATATACCACTCAAATCCCCTCAGAGTCAACACTAGTCCGTGTTCTTTGTTAACCAGATGGTACTCATCCGTACCATCATCTCAGAACATGCGTCAAGGGTTTGTTTCTACATGATACTCGTCCGTATCATAATCTTAAGGATGCTCGTCCGCATCTTTAATCCATACACTATGTCAAACACTTTTGTCTTCTTGAATATAGACACTCGCCTGTGTCTACTATTTCCCAGAAGAATCCTCTCAGATTCAACACTTGTCCGTGTTCCTTGTTAACCAGTTGATACTCGTCCGTATCATCATCTCTGAACACGTGTCAGTATTTGTTTCCACCCGATACTCGCCCGTATCGCAGTCTTAAGGATGCTCGTCCGCATCTTTAATCTATACACAAATATCTAAACACTTATACCTTTTATTTCTTGGATGTAAACACTCGTCCGTGTTTACTACTCCCCAGTAGATCACCAGCAAATCAATTTTTCTTTTATCTGACATTCGTCCTATGTCATGATAAACCTTGAGAGCAGCCGTCCCCTGCTAGGTGGTCGTCCTCCACCTCTTGATGGTCGTCCTCCATCATGCTCATCCGATGGCCGTCCCCATCGTTGATTTTCTATCCGACATTCGTCCTATGTCGTGATATTCAGCAGTCGTCCCCTGCTAGGTGGTCGTCCTCCACCTTTTGATGATCGTCCTTCATCATTTTATCCAATGACCGTCCCCATTATTGATTTTGGTTATCTGACATTCGTCCTATGTCATGACAAACCTTGAGAGCAGCCGTCCCCTGCTAGGTGGTCGTCCTCCACCTCTTGATGGTCGTCCTCCATCATGCTCGTCCGATGGCCGTCCCCATTGTTGACCTTTTATCCGGCATTCGTCCTATGTCGCGATATTTTCGGCAGCCGTACCCTGCCAGGTGGTCGTCCTCCACCTTAGATGACCGTCCCTCATCTTATCCCCAACAGAGCAGCCGTCCCCTGCTAGGTGATCGTCCTTCACCTTTGATGACCGTACCTCATCATCTGTTTATTTCATTTATTCTTTAACCCGATGGCCGTCCCCGTCGTGGTCCCTTTTCTTTTTTAGCTCGGTGGCCGTCCCCATCGTTGATTACTTTACCTTTATGAACTTGATGGCCGTCCCCGTCATGCTTCATCAATCCCCAGAGAATTTTATAGGTTTATCTTGATGGCCGTCCCCATCATAATTCTTTTTTATCCCCAGCTAGTCGGCCGTCCCCGTCTTGGCTTTATCTCCCGCATCTTCCCCAACTAGTCGGCCGTCCCCGTCTTTCTTTTATCCCCAGCATGTCGGCCGTCCCCGTCATTGCTTTATTTTCCGCACTTTTCCCAGCATGTCGGCCGTCCCCGTCATTGCTCTTTACCCAGAAGTCGTCCTCTGCTCGACGGTCGTCCTCCGTCTCCCACACTTTACCATATACTTTATTTTCCTTTGCAATCTATACCCCTTTTCTTCTTCATTCCGTGAGTGCAAATTTTGGACTGTCTTTGGTATTCAACCACAAGTTATCTTGTTTGCCTGTTAAGCCTTTGCTTACAACCTGCACAGCTAACTCATGTTTGAATAGGGGCAGCTGTAAACACCCCAAATTTGCCCTCACCCATTCACACCATGGCTTGTGATCATCTCTTATGCATAAACTCAATCATAACATCTCATATCACAATTTTGAGTCTTTGCATTGGTTCTAAGTCATCTGCATCTAGGGTTTGTGATCTGAGCAATCCAAGAGCTTCTTGAGCCACTCCAAGGGTCATCAATCACTTCAAAGGGATCCATATATGTTCAAGCATCATATTATATCCTCTCAAAATCAAGAATGCCAAAGGATCACAAGAACTGGGATTGGTATGGAAGCAGAGCCAGGCTTGACTGCACAGATGACCTGAAATTAGGGTTTTGGTTTCAGAGGCCATAACTCCAAATTTTTTGGTCATTATTGTTTCTATTGGTCTCTATATGATATAGGGAGTGTGAATATCAATTTTCATGAAGAAATTCCATGGGGAAGTCATCTGATCAAGAGTTGACTTTCTAGACAAGTCAGTGCAAAATCAGGGCATCTGAGGCCCCCAATGACCCAACCAAGGGGTGATCTTCATCATTTTGAGTGTATTTGATCTTTATTTGATCATGGAAGAAGGTTGAAGTTCACAAAATTCAAGAATTACAAGTTTTTGCAAAGTTGACTTTTTAGGGCATGGTTGACTTTTAATGAAATGTCATTTTATGCAACTTTTTCAACCCTTGCTTTTTGATCCAAAAATGCTTCAAATGGAAAAACTTTGGTCATGAAAGTTGTAGATTAGATCTTTCCCTTTTCAAAAAGTACAAGAACATGACCTAATTCATTTTGGATCAAAAGTTATGGTGTGTCAAAGTTGGCAAAAATCACTAATTTTCAAAATATGCACCAAATGAGAAACTTGCAAAAACTTTGTACCAAGGCATTTGTGACCTCTTATTCATGTCTAACCATTACACAAGCATCATTTAAGTCCTAAAGTTCAGATTGAACCAAGAGTTTCTCATGTTTCATGGCTTGTGAGGCAAGATATTTCCATGGGAACTAAAAGTGAGCAAGTTGCAAAACCATCATGACACTTCCATCCACTTGCTGCCTATGTTGCTGGACCAGCCCTAGCCTTTCCCCTCATGTTGTTGCGCAGCCCACACCCCTTGTACCAAGCTAGAACTTGACCCATGCTTTCTCTTACATAAAGTTGACAATTTGCAAAAAGCACCATACCAATCAATAAAGGGCAGGTCACATCATCTGACCAATGAGATTTGTTTATGTGGATCAAATGCTAGCTAAACCAACAAGAAGCAAGGCTGAAGCTCACCACAACTCACCATTCACAAACTCTCTCCAACTTGCATTTTCCTTCGAATCTGATTCCACAAGCCAAAAACATTCAAACAAGTTCCACCAACCTTCTCACCATGCTTCACTGAATCCAAACCAACAAGACATAAGCCTGAAACCAGCAAGAACTCAACTTCCCCATTTTTCACTCTCAAAGCCAAAGCCTTCGAAACTCTTCATACAGGCCACAAACACTCGAACAAACTTCACAAACCTTCTCAAATCATCATCCTGATCACAAAGAACCCCTCACCTAAGCCTGAAACAGCCTGAATCACAAACACCATTCTCACCTGAGCTTGAACAGAACTTGTTCAAAATCTCCAACCAGCCAACATAAACTCCTCCTAAGCATTCAGGCATCATCAGGGGATCAAGTGGAGTGGATTGCATCAAGAGGAGAGGTCAGAAAGTTACAGGATTGAAAGCTTCGAAACTCAGGTAGCTCAAGAACTTTTTTTCCAGAAATCATTTTTTAAGTTCTTAAGTTGTTATTCATGCTTCCCTGATCATAAATATGTCCTTAGTTTTGGAAATGGTGGAGAGATGAGAGTTTAATCAGTCTCTGAAACTTTTTGCCCTAGATTTTGTTTGCTTCGATTCAGCCATTCTAGGAAAGATAAATTTGTTTTGATTGGGGGTTTTGGTTCGTGAGTGAGTGGGGATCATTCCTGTGTTTTTAGAATTCATTTTAGATGCGTATGGAGTGAGATTGGGTTTTGAGGTGAACGGAGAAGATGACCGGAACACTGTTCCGGTCATCTGAAAGTGATTAACGGCAGGATTAGGGCATAATCATTAATTAGCTGAGTTTGAATGCTGGCCGTGGGATCTGGCGCCAAGTCAATGCGCGCGTGTTTCAGTTTGAATGAGGACCATTGGATTGGCTGACTTTTCTTTTTTCAGTTTAAATTTCATTTTATTTTCATATTATCTCATTTAATTTGTACAATTTATTTAAAATAGTAAAAACCATTTAAAAATTATGAAATTTTTTACCAAGGGTTTCATTAATTTTTAAAACACAAAAATATTTTTATTTTCATTTTTAGCATTAAAAAAGTATTTTTAAATATTTAAAAGTTTATTTTTAATTAATTAATGAGAATTAATTAATTAAAAATACTTTTAGGTATTTAAAAATCACCAAAAAATTCATGAAACATTTAAAAACATTTAGAAACATTGTCCAACCCTCAAACCAAATTTCTTTTTTGATCTTGATGCATTTTGAGAATTTTTCATGGAATTAAAATCATTTTGATGCATTATTTTGATCCAAACTTTCAAAAATCATTTCTGCCTAACCCTAAAGAGTTGGACCTTGATTCTTTTTGCATTGCATTGTGTTTAGCATGTAGTTTGTGAGATTAAATGGCCATGATTTGATCTTTCATTTTTCATTTGTTTGGTAATTTTCTTGTTAAAGAACCCTAAAACCCTAGAAAACTTAGAAAAATCATAACTTGAATTTGGTTAGGAGTTGAAACCTCTCCTTTGGGCATTGAGTTAGTATAGGACTAGGGATCCTTTGAGTGCATTTTCAATTTTTTGTAATGATGTTTGCTTCTGATTTTGGTTTGTGTTTGTTGCTTTGTACATAAACCCTAATTTGGGCTTCCATATGCATCCATCTTGCATCTTCTTGCATAACTTGACTTGCCATGACATTCCATGCCTCCATTTGATTCATTGAACATCATAAGACATATTGAAAGCATGTTTGATCATTGCATCTTGCATTTGTCATGTTGTATGCCATGTGCATTCCATAACTTTTCATGTATGTTCTTGGTTCTTAACTTGCTTCATTTGCATCCATGGACTTGTATGATCATCCACATGTTTTGTTTCTGGTTTGTAACATCACATAGCATCATTAAAATCACATATATGCTTCTGGTTTTGGTTTGCATCATGTCATCCCATCCCATTTTGCATTGCATTGCATTTCTTTTCTAACCTTTCAGGTGGTAAGTGATTTTGAGAAGTGAATTTGCCTTCACTTCTCATACTTTATTCTCATCTCTCTCTTGCATCCTTGCTGAATTTTGATATGTGTTTGAGATTGAGCTTGCTCATTCTTCTTCTTCTTACTTTCTTTCTTCAAGTGACTTGACTTCTTAAATGAAGCAAGTTACTTTGCTTCTCTTGATCCTTTCATCTGCTTCCTGGTGGTTCCTTTGAAGATTGCTCTTGTAAACCTCACAAACCTTAGGAACAACCAAGCATGACAATGATTAGGGTTTTGATTAGTCCCCCTTTTAGTTTTCACCTTTGTGTCTCTTTGAGTCTTCTCTTCTCACCTCATAATCAGGAACTAAACCCTAAAGGCTTTAAGGCTTTGTGATTAAGCTTATGCCTGCATCCTTCTCTTAGGATGGAGTGTATAACTTTAATCCTAAGTGTTAAACCCTTAATGTGTTTAAATCTCTTAATCAATCCACTTAATGAGTATCAAGACACCACACTTGTAACTTGGGCCTTGCATTAGGGTTCTAATTCTTCCTTAACTGGTTAAGAAGGACTAACCCTAGTGTTAATGGACAAGTCCCCCTCAAGTTGTCTTACAAACCCTAAAATTCACTTCATCATCATATCATTAAATAAAATCCATCTAATAAAGGCTTGTTTTGTCATGAGTTTAATCCCTAATCATGGATTAAGTTGAGGAGCTTTCCTCAGCTTAAACATTCTCATCTATTATCCTTCTATTAGGATGGTGTAATGAGTCTGTTTAATCCTTGATTATGGCTTAACCTCATTACTTAACACCAAACAAAAACACCAAAAACATCTAAATAATCACAAGTAGGTTAATGATCTTAATCCTACACCAAAGGTGATTAAGTGTGAGAATCTGACTTCACACTTAAGGTATTCTCATTACCCCTAAACAGAGGGAAGATGTGATGAGTTTACTAAATCCATTGGTTTAGGCTTAAACTCATTAACTTATGACAAATTATCAAAAGCAATAAAAGATTGAAAAACTCAAAAACAAACAATAATCGTCTCCTTCGGGATTCTTTTCTCATCATCTTCACTCACAAACGAGAACTTGCTTCTTCCGTCTAATGCAAGACAGTTCGCACCTGAGCCAGACAGGTCATACACTTGAGCATAGACAAGTAAGCAGTTCACAAGTCAATTCATCTTTCAGTCTCTTTGGGTCGAACTACGGTGTTCTGACTTCCTCATTGCACGAGAGGATACGTAGGCATAACTTAACAGTTATCGAACAAAAGTCTCTGTATATTCCCCCTCCTTCTAGCATTATTCTTTAAGCCTCATGATCTTGAGCATTTCATTCCTGTCCTTACACTGACACTGTATATATTACACTTCACATTTCTTACACTGACACCTGTACATTCTTTTCCAGCTATTTTACACACAAATTGCACTGACACTACCCCTTTAAAACACAAATCTTTTAAGCGTGGATCCCGTCGAGTACGACGGACAATCTGGGTGCTAATACCTTCCCAGGTTGTAACCAACCCCCTTTCTCAGTCTCTTTGGTTCGCAACCGTCTTATCCATATCTTTCTAGGTCTATGCAGCATTACCTTTCCTCCGGGATAAAAATGCCTAGCTGGCGACTCTTTTCATTCCCTGTGAGTTCACTGCTGTGTGTCCTCACATCCTCCTTTCGCCGACCGTTCGCGTCTGTACCCCGTTTGACCCGGTGTCACTCGGTGGGAGCGACAAAAAGTAAAGCTGAACTTGAGAACAGAAACATTTCAACTTCGAGAGTGTATAACCAATTGGATTTGGAGCTCCTGAAATTTTTAACTTTCCTGAATACCTTCCCAGAAATCCTCATAGCTGGATCTGAAGACATGATACTGATACCATCTGATACTACTGGCGTAGACAATTAATTTCCATCATGGTTTCAGCTGAGAATCCAATATCAAGGTAATACAACGAGAGGAATGTGTCTTCAAATTGTGATAGACCATATGCGCTCCGGGTATTAGATTTGAAGAGAAAGCATTGCCCCTTGGTTGAGGATGAATTATACCGTGATGGAAGTATCTGAATGTAGTTACCTCAAGAGAAATAAACAGAGTGCTTCACAATAATATGTTTCTGACATCATGAAACTCACATATATGAGGAGAGCTGCCTCTGGCTATTAAGCATTGTTGAATATGGACCTGATTGCCATGAATGAATTGAACAGTAACTTGGTATGCCCCCTTGATTAGGAAACAATGACCATGCCCCTGGCATATGAATTCTATAATGTTACCCTTGGCACTTCAGATAGATGAGGAGATCTGCCTCTGGCTGTTTAAACATAGTTGAATCTTGTCCTGATTGCCCCAAATGAGTTAGGCAGTATCATGGCCTGCCCCCTTGATTGGGAGATAATGACTATGCCCCTTTGTATACATGGGCTTTCATCCAGGAAGCAACTTTGTTTATCAGAAAGACTTTGATTTATTGAACATTCATCATGTAAGTTTCTCTGTTTATCATACACTCAGGTATATGCAAACAAATATACGCAAAAATGCAATGCTTATGTCTGTCTTGAAGTTTTTGAAAAAGAGTTATTTTAGAAAAAACAATTTTTATGAAAATTGTGATATTAACTCAAGTTTTATAATAAGCCCTAAAGGAGTCAGGATACCTTTTTGTAGCAGTACGCTTTCAAACTAACCATGCTTCAGTTAGGACTTTTAAAGGGTTATAACGTGGCCTGGTTCATGGTTTAAGAAACAAAGGATAAAGGCTCAAATTTTATTTGTACCCAACCCATTCTCCATGATGTTCTTCAGTCCTATACTTAGTTAACTTATGCATTGAGGCTCAAATGAGTTTGGAATTGTAACACTGACATTTGTGATGGTTCAGAAACTCTAAATTTATTTGAACATTCAGTCATCTTTCTTTGTTGAGGATTCATAGTGACCTCTTTTTTTATTTTGACTTTGTTATCCCTTCTTTTTGCCTGAACTGTTTATTTCAAAGTTACAATCAGCGGGATGTCTTAATTTTTTTACTAAGTCTCCTTCATAGGTTTTGACTTAGTGGGTTTTTCTTTTTGCTGGATATTGACTGTCAGGTTTCATGATTATAGAGAACCATCATTAGTTGTGTACAACACAAATAATTGGCATATTTGAGTTAACCGAGTAACTACCCTGCCCCGGGTTATGAATAAAGGTTTTGATTTGTGCGAGAATAAAAGCTCCTACTTCATAGGCTCAAAAGGGTTGACTAGGGATTAACTTCCTTATATATCCACTGTTTAGGAATTGAAACAATGCCTGTACATCGTCAGCATAGTCTGTTCAAAAGCATACTGCCTAATATTATGGTATTGTTTTCGTCATCCTCCCTCTACAGGCTTATAGCTTTATCAGGAGTTAAATATCACAAGATAGAAATAAGAAGCATAATTCAAAATATAGTGGAACGAATGGATTAATTCAAGACAAACATATGCAATGCATTAATGAAAACAAAAGTTTAACATAATAATAAGTGTTCAAACAAATAAAAGAAATTACAAATGAAAATTCAAATGTTCTCAAAGTCTCTTCCTCTAAACTTGTCACTCCAGTTATCTGGAAGCTTTGATGCTTAATGGACGATAGAAGAACTCAACCTGGCCTTCTGGCGTAACCTCGAGTATTCCTTCGTCAATTAGGTCTTGAATCTTATTCTTCAATGCCCAACAGTTATTTGTGTCGTGTCCGGGACTGTCGGAGTGGTACATACACCTTGCTTTGGGATTATAGCGAGGAGAAGAGGTATTAGGATTTTTAGGAGAATTTTCCAAGGAAATCAGCTTCATCTCCAACAGGCATTGCAAAACTTGTGACATTTTTGTGCTGAACCGGATGAATTGTCTTCTACATTCCTTGTATCGAAGTGGATTAACCTTACAAGGTCTTCTTTCTTCAATTGAAGGATGATCAGGAGTAGCCTGTCTCTTTCCTTCTTTTATCATTATCTTCCTTTCAACCAAGTCGGCTTGTTTCAATGGAGGTTGACTGATGATTAGATTCCTAACTCCGTTATGTCGAAGCTTATTGACAAAGCTTCTCAACTCTTCTTGCCCCTGGGCCAAACTCTGGATAAGAGCCATTTGGCCATTCATCTGGATCCTCATCTCTGCCATCTCAGTTTGTAGTTGTTTCAGCTGATCATCCTTGTTGTCCTCAGGATTCTTCTTCTTCATGTCCTCAGAGAGGAGTGCGTTCAACTCTTCTTGCCCCTTGGACAAATTCAGAATCACTTCTTGAAATTGGGCATTCTGAGCTTGAAGATCTTTGACAAATTGTTCGAGAGCCATTTCTGCTGAAATAAACAGCGAGAAGATGAGAAACCTGTTGTGACAACCTGTCATGCAATGATATGGTATGTAGATGCATATGTAATGTTTTCAAGGACCGCAGAGTTTACATTTGTTAAACAAACAGAAATAAAACTTTTATTAGTAAATGTTAAAATTATTTTGCCCCTTGGGCTTATAATGAAGGGAAATAAGTACAAAAATGGGGTTTTAAGTCTCCCATGGACGTTTCCTCTTTGTGTTGAGGTATGAGTTTAGATTTCGTTCCTCGTGAAGTTGCTTTGTTAGTTCCAGGATTCTTTCTTGGCTTGTTTTGTAATGAGCCTCGAAAGTATCCCTTTGCTCCTTCAGTTGGATCCAAGATCTCTGCAAGTCTTCCATGTCAGTAGGCATATCTGGGTGAAGGATGGTATAAGCAGTGTCTCCTTCAGCAACAGGTTCCATGGTAACTGGCAAGATAGCAGGATATGGCATCATTAGAGTCTGAGCACGGGATCGCACCCATCTGAGATAAGCCTCCATAGGAATAGTGTACTTAGGTTCCAGTGTCTTGCTGTCAACCCTGTTTACTTTTCCCCAAGCTCGTATGAATCTCTGACGGTAACCTTGAAGATCGTTGTCGTAGTCAAACACAATGCCCTGAATCAACATGTCATGTGGACCATCACTCCGAGCATAACCAAACTGTCGTAAATCTAGAGAGGGGTTATAAGTGATACCTCCTCCTATGCCTAGCAGTGGCACATTAGGAAACTCCCCACAACGGTCAATGATAGTGACATTCTCCATAGATCTGGAGCACCAATGGATATCTGAATGCGAGAGTGACATAATCCTCTTGGACCATCTGAACCCTTGTTAATTCTTCATTACTGAGCGAGGAAGGTGAGAAATAAACCACCTAGATAGTAAAGTTATGCAGCACATCAAAGCTCCTCTTGCCCTTGTAGTACGGGTGTGAAGAGAATGTAGGATGTCTCCAAGCAATGTAGGCACCGGATTGTGACTCAGAAATATGTTGATGGCATGAACGTCTATGAACTGATCTGGATTGGGAAACAATACTAAGCCATAAATCAGCAAGGCTAAGATCTCCTCAAAAGCATCGTAACTCATGGCCTTCAAGAACATTTGAGCCTTGTCCATTAGCACCTTGGCAAGAATACCCTTGACTCCGCTTCTCGTTTCTAGAACAATGTCAGACTTCTTCAGATGTAGAGCTGCAGCAATAACCTCTGGTTTAGGCTCTTTCTCCAAGCCTGTGAAGGGTCTTTGATCAAGAACAGGTATACCCAGAAGTTTAGAGAACTCCTCCATTGTAGGAACCAGCTGATAGTCAGGGAATGTAAAGCAATGGTGCTTAAGGTCAAAGAACTGAAACAGAACACTCATCATGTCTTCATTAAACCCTTAGGTGACTAGATCCAATAGGTGACCATGTCTCTTGATGAACTGGGAATGATCAGACACTTGAGAAACCAACTCTTTAAGCTTAGAAGGTATCCCTACAAAGTTGATCCTGATGGTGTTCCTACGAGCAGAAGTCATGACCTGCAACAAAGAACAAAGATAAATCCTTTGGTCCTTGAAATGGTTAGTGAAAATGCTATGCTTATGATGCATGATGATGTCATGATGTTATGCTCAATCACAAACATGTGGCACACACAAACAAGTCACACCATAGCCCTAGGTTTAAAGGCTTGCATGAGGTTTAAAGGTAAGTACCCTCCCCTGAAGTTAGTTGGTTCATCCTGTCCTACAAAAGTAACTAGGTTCTAAGGGGTCTCAATATCATTGATCCTTCACAAGGGTGGTTGTTCAGTAGGCAACTTACTTGCCAACCAAAACCCTCCAAGTTTAGAATCTCAATGAGCGTAGTATCGATTATCAACCAACTTCAGTCTGCACCAAAGCCGGTTATCTCACTACTTTCTAAAGGCCAAGATGGGATAACTAGGGTTCTAAAAGTTAGTTAGTGCATTGACAACATATGGCAGCCTCATATTATCCTCAACTTGACTTAAGGAACATAAGCACCAACCAAGAAGTCACACTAACTATGGCCACCAGATTAACCGTATCGATATACGTCGTACAGTTTCCTTGGTCTATTGCCATTTACCTAAGGTACACTAGATCCGGGTTAGGACCTTTCACACATAAGAGCCCAACAAGTAAAGTAAAGCAAACAAAACAAACAATTTAAGTGATCTATTTCCTAAGGGTACCCCTCTTTAATATTAAATCCCCAGCAGAGTCGCCAGTTCTGTAACACGGTGGGAGAACTGACTTTAGTTATGTTGCGGATAGCAAGAGTCGCCACCGACTTTTATTTTATCCAAAGGAAAGGCATAAAAGAACAGGAAAGACCTTTTTAAAAGATTTTTTGGGTCCGGGGGGTAGGTTATGTAAAGGGAAGGTGTTAGCACCCTTTACATCCATGGTTATCCATGGGCTCTTAGTTACTTAGCTCACTTTAAATTGTTTTTGAAAATGTGAAGTGTGTGACTAGAAATTTTCATAAGAGTTTGATAATGATCCATGTACGGATGCGTAAAAAACTTGTGTTTGAAAATTGTTTGAAATTGTGAAGTGTTTGAGAAATTTTTTGAATAGTGAGCAAGTAACTATGAGGAACCTACCCTAAAGCTTAAGTCTTTCTGTTCTTGAATCCTTTAAATGGTAAGACTATCCCTATTATTAAGGAATAAGTAGTCATTACCTTGGATGTGAGGGACAAGTAAGGGTCATCTGTTAATATAGGCAACTGTAGGGTGTATTAAGCAATTTTGGAGGGACTGTCATCTTTATTCGAAAGGGACAAGATCATTATGAAGGTAACCGTTAAGGGACTTGATCTTTTATTGTTAAGGGACTAGATGCCTTTATTTTTAAGGGACTTTTTGCTTTATACACCCTACTTGACCTTTTGATTAGGCAACAATGAGAGGTAACCCTAGAAAGTGAGATGGCGATCAAAGATCGACTTACGTGTGTGAGTGTTCAATTTAAAATATTTATCTTTTGAATTAAGTGATCTAAATTAATTTTAAATAACATACATGTTTACACTCCCTATTTTTACTAACCATGACATAAAAATAAATAATTTAAATATTACAAAATATTACATCCAGGAGCAATTACAATAATAATAATAAAGCAAATTAAATAAATAGCAAAATAAATAAATGATTATAATTGGGTTAGTGAAAATAATAATAATAAAAATAATATCAAATTTAATGGGGTTAGTAATAATAATAATAATAATAATAATAAATCACAATATCTATAAATGGGGTTAGTAATAATAAAATAAATATGAAAATAAATAGCATTAATGATAAAATAAATAAGAATATTAGCATAATAATTACAAGATCAAATTTTTATGAACAATTATTATTTAAGATTAAGAAGAAAATATAAACAATTAATTATCATAAAGTCTTAAATGCTATAAAAATTAAGTTAATTATAAACATATTATGAAAATAAATTATATTAAATTAACAAGTTTTAATTATTTTTAAACATGTATTGAAAATTATTTATATACAAGAATTAAATAATAATTATAAACAAATTATAAGATACATACATAGTACAAAGATAAGGTTAATTATAATTAAATAATCATATTATTATATTTTTAGAATCTTATTGTTTTAAACATGATTTTAAAATTATTTACATTATTTAGATAAGATTACATATAATGATAATATAAATAAATGATAATAATAAAAATAGAGAAACATAATTAACATTTATATGAAAATAATTAGGGTTTAAGAAGTATTATTAGGGTTTATATAAAAAATAGGTTTTTTACATATAAAATTTTTAGGGTTAATTAATTAATTAATTTATACAAAACATATAATATCAATAATTTACAATAGAATAAATATTAAATATAATAAATATTAAATAATTTTAGTGATAAAGTTTAATTTTGAAAAAAAAATGAATTTTGAATTATAGAAAAGAAAAGAATATGAACAATTTATTATTTTTTTATCATTTTTATAATTTATTAAACTAATTATAATATAAACAAAATTAAATAGAATAAGAAAAAGTGACAAAAATACTTACCTGGGGCTGAGATCGAACCCATGTCCTGAGCTTTGCCACCCTTAGACGTACAGAGTTACCACTGGGCTGCCTGCGCGTTGTGAACATGATCCCAACAACAATCCTTTTATTATATGCCCTGCGAATTTACTTATAATTTTTCCTGCGAAATTACATACGATTTTTGTTTTACAGGTTTTCCTAGGTTCTTCCCAACGATCACCAAACCTGCAATGATTCATCAAATTGGAAACACCATTGTATTCCCCATAACAAAACAAACTTATTTGCGTGTTCAGAAATTATTTATATGGCTTATTGCACGAAACCCCAATTTTAGAGGATGAACCCTAACAATGGCATCTCACGGATTCCTCCATGAAAACTTCCTGTTTTTGTCCAGAAACACTCTATGGTCCATCATAAACATCATCAAATAGTCAAAAACGAATTAGAACAAGCAATTCAATGAAATATAAAAAAACAAAATAAACTTGAAGAACATGATTCGGTTTATGCCATTCATGGAGTTTTGGATGATGATAAGTGTTGCTATGCATTCAGTGAACATCAAGGAACATGTTGAAACCTTTGGTTTGTCTTGAAAAGGGCTCTAAGTGCCAAACCGAATTGGAGTTTTTTGTGTGAATTTTGGAACTTTGCTCTTACCTTTGGAGGCTCCAATTTTTTTCCTTTTGATTGCTAAATGTTCTATATATATGAGTGAATGAATTAGGTCAAAAACATTGCTCAAGACTTTGGATTTTTTGGTAGTTTGAGATTGAAAAAGATTGGTGTCGCTCCCGGGATTTTCATCCTAGTACAAACGCGAAAGTGGCGCGGAAAAGGTAGAGTCGCCAGTCAGACATTTTTATCCCGAATGAATGGGAAAGGTAATGTTGCACAAACCTGAGGAAGAAGGAAAGGACAAGGCCCTGCGAACCAAAGATCTGAGTTCGGGAGTCGGTTACGAACTGGGAAGGTATTAGCACCCCAATCCGTCCGTCGTACCCGACGGGATCCACGCTTGCTTGTTTTGTTTCAAAGGGTGAGAAAATAAGATGATGCTGAATAAAACCGCTAACTGGAATGGAAGTGAAATGAGAAAGGAACTGGAAAAAAAGAACAAAAAGAAAGAATGGGGAAAATGTAGGGAAAATAAAGAATGTGCTCGAACGGGCCCTACCCCGCTGCCTACGTACCTCATCGGGATAATGAGGATCAGAGTCGACGTAGTTCGCCTAACTAAGGCGGGAACTATTTGTTTGTGTTTTTTACAGCTGGAACTGCGTATGTCTATGCTCAGGTGTTGCAGGCTCGTCTGGTACGAGTGCGTTTACCGTCTTGCATGAAAGACAAGTAGTCGCGAGTTCGCGTTGTGAGTGAATGAGATGAGAAGAGAAGTTCCCGCAGGATAGTCGCTTGTTATTTGTTTTTTTGTACTTTAAGAGTTTTTATATGAATTTGGCACAAGGAAGT
Organism: Lathyrus aphaca; assembly: GCA_963966055.1. Lineage (NCBI taxonomy): Eukaryota > Viridiplantae > Streptophyta > Magnoliopsida > Fabales > Fabaceae > Lathyrus > Lathyrus aphaca. The sequence goes on along the minus strand of OZ014520.1, from coordinate 215,990,280 downwards.
GAATTCAAACTCTTTTCCATGGAATGTACACTTGCCTCTACATTCCAAGATGGAATAATAGAACAAGCATACCCAGCAAGGAGAATTTATCCAAGACTGGTTTCCTAGGATTAGGGTTTAAGTTCACTAGCTTGTTGAACTTTATTAAGTGTTTTTGTTGCTTTTATGAAGAAATGTCTTTTAAGTTTTTCTTTGTGAACAATTCCTTGATGAGACTTGTGCATCATGATAAACAAGCTTACACCACTCCAATATGGAATGAATGCAAGTGTTTCATGGAATAAGGCTATACACAAGGAATCATTTCATTTATTTGTTAAGTGTTTTTGGATTTTATTTGAAGATAAGAAAGAGTGACTCAAATTGCAAAAAGGCAAAATCTAAGGGAGAATAAGACACAACCCTAATTTTATTGATTTATTTACAAGAGAGGTCCTATGGTTAATGAGGTTTTCTATTCCTAATGAAGAAAAGAGAAGAAGAAAAGAAAGCTTAGAAATCAACTTACTTCCTAAGGAAGTTAAGTTGTTCTAAGAAAGGGGAAAACCTAAAAGCAAACACAAAGTGCTAAAGCAAAGACAATTAAAATGCATAAGATATAGGAATGAAGTAATGCTTACCTCAATCTTCCCCCCTACAAAACAAAAGTTAGCATGACAATGCATATTGGAAGTAAAATCAAAGCATGAAAGCGATTAAGTACCATGAACGTCCTAGAATGGAACTAGGCTCAAAATAAGACCTAAGTCTAAAGGTGAAGGTACCTAAAGGTTACATGACTTCTAAAGTCAGTAGCTACATGATATAGGTCCCTAAGGATGCTAGGATACCTCACAAGACCAAACTATGTCAAACTATGTACAAAAAGTTCACATAAGTTCACCTAAATGCAAATTAGGGTTTATGGATGAAGTATGAATGCATATGGCTTACAAACATGAATTAGTACATGAAATGAACATCAAAGTCAGTAGTGAATGCTTATGAAGATGTGTGAATGAATATATAATCATGGATGCAATGGTTTAGGCATATGGAGCAAGGAAAAGAATATGTGAGATGAAATGGAATAAACATCACATAAGATCGCACATGATGAAAGTTAAGGAAGTATGGCATGTGAATATGCATGAAATGATTATGGGTCAGTAGCATACAAGTTATGAGATGCCATTAGAATGCATGAATTGGCATTAATGATTTCCACATAATTCAAGTTAACAATTAGAGGAGAATAGAAATGAGTTTAAGTTAAAGTTAATTCATAAAAGTATGCACTTTGAAACACTAAAACAAACCAAATGAATATGGTTCAAAAAGGTGATCTATGCTTGGAATCAAAGGCATATAAATGACCTATAATCAAATCCTAAAAGTTACCAAAAAACATCTCAAGCAAATGGCATGAATGCCTTCTTAAATCCTAGGATATGGAGCAAATACACACATGAATCAACCTAGGATCTAGGTGCCATGGAAAAATAGCAAAAAGCTTTTAAAAATTATGAAATTAAATCCCTGGAATAATAAAGTCATTATCTCACATTGTCCAAAAGGATTCCACAAAATAATGCACCAAAGTGCCAAAACAATTCCTTGACTAGCAAGGTAACCAAAACATGATCATCAAAAACAACTCCACAAAGTGGATCAAAAAGGGCACTAAAAATTATGAAAAAAAATTCTTAAGGAGCATCAAAATGTCACAAATTACAGTGATTAATCACTCACAAAAAATAGGTCTCACACCTATGGGGAAAAATCGATTTCGGTCCCTTATGCCAAAACCTTCCTTTTTGGGACAGCTTATGATCTAAAATCCAAATTAATTATTAAAACCACCCAAATCTGGAAATAAAAAATATGACAATTTAATTAAGAGGATGAGGATCATTCATGAATTTTTCCAGAATTTTATCTCACCTAAAACTATTTTTGATAATTGCTACGAAACGGACACAAAAGTGGATTTTAAAGGAAAGTGAAAGGAATCGATCTTAATAGTTCTTAACCTAATCCCTAAATTCCGAAATCGATACGTATCATTAATAATCACAAATATAACCAATGCCTCAGGTGGGAGGGCTCAGATGCATCTTAAGTTACATGGTCCTAAGCCGCATACGACTATAATGATGCTTAAAAGTCGAAAAAAGCTCGAAATCACTTACTTGATAGAAGTACCGATTCTTCACGCAAAAGAAATCCGAAAAAAATCCCAAGTAGGGTCTTGTGATCTCCATAAGCAAAATAAATGCTTATCTTCCATAAATTCTTTGTGAAGCTTTACCAAAATTAAAATCGATCGAAATCGATCAAAAAAAGGCTCATGGAATATTTACATCCAAAATTGTCTCAACCATAATTAGAATTAGTGCAAAAATTCTAATTAATTAAAAAAAACTTTAACCAACATTATCAAAATGCTAATCAAGATATTGATATAACCCAAAATTTATTACAAGAAATCAATCTAATTAACAAGAAAATCCATTAACAAATTTCTAAAATAAAATAAAAAAAATATAGTGAATACAAGGAGTATAATAGAAACCAGGGTTGTGAATAACAAAGGATTGGCCCAAGGCCCATTAACCTTCTAACATAGCGCAGGTGGGGTTTGTGAGGAGAATTCGGAGGGTGTGAAGGGAGGTTTTGTGGCCTTGAGGCCCATTCCTTCAGGCTGAGTTCGAGAAGGGGGGTGTGAGATGAATCGCATGTGTGATTAGGGATCCATGGAGGTGAAACACTAAGCCCAATCCAAAATAATAACATTGCACTTAACCCTAACACTCCAAAAATCAGTAATCAAATGAAGAACAAGGAAAACCCTAGCCGCATATTCCTTCTCCAGAAAATCAAGCCTCCACAGGACTCCCTTCAACCTCGCGATTCCGGCCACACCTTTCTTCAATACTCGTCGGCGCCGCCTACAACAAAATCCGCGCCGCGGTTGCTTCTGAATTCCATGAACACGCCACTCTCATAGTCTTATTCTTCGCCTCTCTCAATGCATTATCCGCCGAAATCGAAGCCTTTCGCCGCGACCTTTGGTATCGGGTTTATCTCGTCGCTCATCCTCAACTGTTGCTCGCCGCCGCCCTCCTCTCATCGCCCTGTCTCACACGTACTTCCGTCTTCTTCAACGACAGACCCATCAAATCTCTCATTCTTTGAATAATCGTTCGCTGACAAACGACTCACGGCGTCGTCGCCCTCAATCTTCTCAGTGGCCCCATGTTTGCCCGATTCCGAATGTGACCGTGAAAGTGATAGCTTCAACCGTGGTCCACTCCCTTACTCCGCCGCGTGAGAATGCCAAGACAAGGATTAGCATACGCTTACACGGAATCAGTGTTTATCGGGTACCTTCTGAATTTCTCAATTGCTCTCTCTTGTGAATTCGTTTCCCCCTCTAAAGCTCTGTATTCCTGCTGTAACTTGTTTTAGAAATCGCGTCGAATCGTCGTTGTTGATCATTTGTATTATGCTTCTGATTTTAAGCAGAAAGGTTTTCGATCAACAGATTCAGAAGAGTGATGAAGATTGAAGATCGAAGGTTCAGGACGTGAAAGTTGAAAATGATGGAGATTGGCCAAGAAAGCTTGACGCAGTGTTCATCGATGAAGAACTTTGAAGAAGAGTTCCCCAAGATCGTAGGAGTTTCGTTTTGGCAGTTGTAGAAGATCTTGTGATGCAGAGCGATTGAAGAATCGGCGAGTGTATTCGTCGATTGGAGAAGGATCAAGAAGGTTCTGATTTTTGTTGGAGTTGAATCTTGGTGATTGAAGGAGGTTGTCGATTCAAAGAGTTCTTGAAGAAGTTTGTTCTGTCAGTTTCGGTTATGATGATGGGTGTATTGAAGAGGAGATGATGAACCTGTTGATTCTTGCTTCAATTTTTTTAGATTGTTGATGATGAAGATGGGAAATTGATCATTTTTTTTTCTTCTACTATTTTTTGTAACTCCCTTTTTCTGCTAGATTTCTGTTATATATCAGTTACCTTTGTAACTGATTTTCTCCCCCTCTTCTGAACTTTATTCTGGACTTTTTTCTCTGATGTAATTAAACTCTTCCCCAATTAGCTTTCCGGTGTATCCTCACTGTTACTGATTTTTGCAGCCTATATCCTCTCAATTTTCTACCTTTCTTTTTGTTTATATTTTATAAAAATAATCTCTTTTTTTTTGTACTATTTTTGGGATGTATGATGGGCCTTGGGCTCATAATTGTCAATGAATCGAAAAATGGGTTAAAAAAAAAAAGATGGTTGACAAAATGAACAAAATGATAGAAATTAAATGGATCAAAAGGTTATTATGGTAATTAGATTAAAAACCGACTTTGGGCCACAAAAATAACAAAAGCCCTGACTCATTTAGTCGTTGGATCGAGCCTTTGTGATAAGGTCAAATGGACTTAAAAATGGTTAAAAATATAGAATGTAAGTCAAACGAATATTGGTTGGAAATGAAAAAGTATTAGAAAGGGACTTTATGGGCACATGGGCTTGAAATCAGGATGGGCATAGTGATACGGTCTTATGGTACCAAAAAATAAATGGCAAATGATGTTCAAACGTAAGAATGTGGAATGGTAAAATGGATTATGAAATGGTTCGAAAAGATTTCAATAAACAACACTTGAAAGTGGTTATGGGATTGAGTTCCGATTAAACAGATTGAGTTGAATCAAAAACTGGATATGGAAAGTGAATATGAATTGTATTTGAAATGACAAAATCGTTTGGATAGGGTGTGGTTTCAATAAACTCGTATCTTCGAATCTCACTTAATCCCTACGATCCGACTTAACCTGTTTACATCACCTCAAACGCTCAAACCATATCAAACTTGTATTTTCAATTAAACCACAAGCTTCAATCAGCTTCAATCTAAAACCTCAAGAAACCTGTACTCTCGTCATCGGACAGCCAAGAGAACCATAATGACATGATTGTCATACGAGTCCGCCGTTAAATCTTTTGTACCATGAATATCACAATACCTTTGATATGAAACCTTGAACACCATTTTTCAATTGACTAACACCATCAACAAAGCCATACCATATATGAGAATCCTTGAATCGCTTAAATTGAGTGCAATAGCCGGATAAACCACTTATGAATAGAAGATTCAAATCACAAAGGAATGCATCGATCACATGCCAAAGGGATCAATGAAATGCCTGATTATGAATGTTAATGACCTAGTGGAATATGCATATGAATGCAAAACGGAAAGCCAGTTAAGGGAACAAACATGAGGGCAAATTTTGAGGTATTACAGCTGCCCCTATTCAATCAACTGCAGACCTGAACGGATAATTGCAACAGCTTTTAGACGTTCAAGGTATGGAGTGATTGAATACTCAAATAAAACCCGAAAATTTGAACTCAGGATAATGGAAATACCATCTGCCCATTTATTTATTTATATATTTTTGATTTTGACCTCTGAATAGGTAGCGAAAATAGAAACAGGTGGAAATTTGCTGGGAAGAATGCCATCCTCGAATGACCACTCACACGGGATCCTCGGATCCAGTATTAAAACCATCCTGGAATAGAAACACGATAGTATATCGGCCGCAGGCGATAACAATCAACGACAAAGACTGACCTCGGACAAACTTCGTAAAAGAGACAAACTGACCTCGATCAATAAGCTCAAAAAAGTGAACTACTATCCTCGAATAATAGCCACACAAAACAAACAAATCCAACCTCGGAAGGACTTGAAGAAGAGAAATGCCATCCTCGAATGACAAATCAAAAGATCCTCGGATCTAACACGAAACCATCCTCGAATGGAGACGCAAAGGTATACCAGCCTCGACTGATAACCAAACACAAAGCTGACCTCAGACAGACTTTGCAAAAGAGACAAACTGACCTCGATCAATAAGCTCAAAAAGTGAACTACTATCCTCGAATAATAGCCACAACAACAAGACCAACCTCGGAAGGACTTGAAGAAAAGAAATGCCATCCACGAAACCATCCTCGAATGGAGACGCAAAGGTATACCAGCCTCGACTGATAACCAGAAACACAAAGCTGACCTCAGACAGACTTTGCAAAAGAGACAAACTGACCTCGATCAATAAGCTCAAAAAGTGAACTACTATCCTCGAATAATAGCCACAACAACAAGACCAACCTCGGAAGGACTTGAAGAAAAGAAATGCCATCCACGAAACCATCCTCGAATGGAGACGCAAAGGTATACCAGCCTCGACTGATAACCAGAAACACAAAGCTGACCTCAGACAGACTTTGCAAAAGAGACAAACTGACCTCGATCAATAAGCTCAAAAAGTGAACTACTATCCTCGAATAATAGCCACAACAACAAGACCAACCTCGGAAGGACTTGAAGAAAAGAAATGCCATCCTCGAATGACAAATCAAAAGATCCTCGGATCTAACACGAAACCATCCTCGAATGGAGACGCAAAGGTATACCAGCCTCGAATGATAACCAGAAACACAAAGCTGACCTCAGACAGACTTTGCAAAAGAGACAAACTGACCTCGATCAATAAGCTCAAAAAAAAGTGAACTACTATCCTCGAATAATAGCCACACAACAAGACCAACCGCAGAAGGACTTGAAGAAAAGAATGCCATCCTCGAATGACAATCCAAAAGATCCTCGGATCTAACACGGAAATGGTATCAACCGATCCAACCCGGAAAGTGAGAATGTAATATCATCCGATTTACAACTCGAAGAGAAATGATATCAACCGATTCAAGACTCAAATAAGATCAACCGATCTAACATGGAGATGGTATCAACCGATCCATAACCAAGAAAAACGAGAATGTAATATCATCCGATTTACAACTCGAAGAGAAATGATATCAACCGATTCAAGACTCAAATAAGATCAACCGATCTAACATGGAGATGGTATCAACCGATCCATAACCAAGAAAAACGAGAATGTAATATCATCCGATTTACAACTCGAAGAGAAATGATATCAACCGATTCAAGACTCAAATAAGATCAACCGATCTAACATGGAGATGGTATCAACCGATCCATAACCAAGAAAAACAGGATCATTGTACTTAAATGGAGACTCGAAAGGAACGGGATCGTTGTACTTAAACGAGAGCCCAAGACGCGACCGTTGTACTGAAACGGAGACGCGAAAAAATGAGACTGTTGTACTGAAACAAGACTCAAAGACGAGACCATTGTACTTAAATGGAGACGCGAAAGGAACGGGATCGTTGTACTTAAACGAGAGCCCAAGACGCGACCGTTGTACTGAAACGGAGACGCGAAAAAAATGAGACTGTTGTACTGAAACAAGACTCAAATACGAGACCATTGTACTTAAATGGAAACTCGAATGAAATGGGATCGTTGTACTTAAACGAGAGCCCGAGATACGACCGTTGTACTGAAACGGAGGCATGAAAAAATGAGACTGTTGTACTGAAACAAGACTCAAATACGAGACCATTGTACTTAAATGGAAACTCGAATGAAATGGGATCGTTGTACTTAAACGAGAGCCCGAGATACGACCGTTGTACTGAAACGGAGGCATGAGAACATGAGATTGTTGTACTGAAACAAGACTCAAATACGAGACCATTGTACTTAAATGGAGACTCGAAAGGAACGGGATCGTTGTACTTAAACGAGAGCCCAAGACGCGACCGTTGTACTGAAACGGAGACGCGAAAAGATGAGACTGTTGTACTGAAACAAGACTCAAATACGAGACCATTGTACTTAAATGGCGACTCGAAAGGAACGGGATCGTTGTACTTAAACGAGAGCCCAAGATGCGACCGTTGTACTGAAACGGAGACGCGAAAAAATGAGACTGTTGTACTGAAACAAGACTCAAAGACGAGACCATTGTACTTAAATGGAGACTCGAAAGGAACGGGATCGTTGTACTTAAACGAGAGCCCAAGATGCGACCGTTGTACTGAAACGGAGACGCGAAAAAATGAGACTGTTGTACGGAAACAAGACTCAATTGGGGATAACAACAAGACTTGGTAGAAGCAACTACCCTGGGAAATGAAGTTGTATTCTGTGGGGAAAACTTCAATCCGATTGGAGATGTAACGGGTCTTATGTAATATACCTCAAAACTGGCCCATGTTGGTATGCATATGTTTGAATTTATGGCGTAATGCTCCATGAGGATGGAAATGCTACGCTTTGGAGGATGCAAATGTAATGATGATTATGCGAATGACAATGCAAAAGAGATCTCCTGATAAGGAGACTGCAGGTATCCCAAATAACTCGGCTGAGAAGAAATGATGATCCCTGCATTGATCTAGTTCATCCTGGTGGGGAGGAAACAACTCTGCGGGGAAAGCTGTTAATAATTCACCGGCTTTGAACAGCCGCCACTGCAAAAAATAAATTGGACTTTGAGATTGGAGTGTCAAGACCCTGCTGGAGATGGACTCTTCTTGAACTCTGGTGAGGAAGTGAGGACCTCCTGACTTGGCGGAGAACCAAAGGCATGACACTGTTGAGGAAACACCTTGGGGAGGAAAAACACTCCTTATACTACTGAGAATTGCCCTTGTCTGAAGGGAAACTTCTGCTCGGGGATGGCACCAACCTTCTGTTGCCTTGCTGGGGGGAGATTTCAACTTCCAACTCTACTGGGGATGACAGATAATGTCAATGATAAATCTTCCCGCTGAAGATAAGAGCTCAAGTTGCCACTTGCTGGGGATAAGAGATAAATCCTCTCATGTTGGGAATGAGAGATGTAAGGCGTCTCATGCTGGGTATGAGAGACAATGATATCCTTCTGCTCAAGAAGTAATCTTCCATTTGCTACACTGCCGGAGCAGGGATTGTCTAACGAGACTTGCTAAGGAATTCTGATCAATGAAGCCTGCTGATGAAACAACTCTTGAAGTATTGTGCTGACAATGGCTTTGCTTCCAGTCTCTGAGTTGGTAGGTTGCCAAGTAATCATGAGTAAAAAATGGTTCTCTGAAATTTTCAACTCGCCTCAGACTAAGGTCCATCAGAGAAAATGTCTCAAGAGGATTTTACAGAAAACATGACATACGAAATGCCTCAGTGTCTTCAAACTCTTGGAGAGATTCGTTGGATCTCGAAATAACTGCCCCAGATTGCATGATATGAAAGAAATTTGCCTCGCGTGGATTCATGAAAAACCTCATATCACCGTGAGATAGTGTGTCCTAGTATTTTGAACCTTGGGTAGGTGCTTCTGATTAACCGTCTTCAGGAGAAAGTAACTTCCAGTGCTCTTGGGGTGGCCTGCCCCAGTACAAGTCTTGAAGTGATCACCTCTGAATGACTGCTTTGAAGAAAACACCCAGATCAACTATTCTTCGAGAGATTGGATCTCGAAGTGATTGCCCCAGTTTGGCTGAAATTTGAATAATGCTTCCGCCTGATGGCTCTTTGAGAGATTTGAATCTCGAAGTGATTGCCCCAGCTTGGCTGAATTTTGAAGAGATTTCTCGACATGATTGTCCCGGATTAGTTGGCTCTTACTAGGAATGTTGGGAAAGTCCCTACTCGATGGAGTTTTCTTAAAAAGTGCACCTCGACAGATTGTCCTTCGGAAGCTTCAGACTTCTCAACTTGGCAAGATTAAGCTTCTGGACTGAAGTTTCGTATGTGAATTTTTATGATGCCCAACAAATATATGCAAGCAGAAAATGTTTATTCTAAGAATGAAAATTCTAATGCAACACACATGTTAATTTTGAAGTTTTATTGAAAAAGATGTCGCAAACCTTTGTGAGCGGATCACTGGTTAAGATACGGCATTAAATTTTTTTAATAATAGAAAGCATGCACATGCAACACCAACAAAGATCTTTCAACACCACTCATAGGAGTCAGGAACACGGTCTCGTGGTAGTACGCTCTCAAAAATAACCCTGTTTCAGTTAGGACTTTTGAGGGTTGTATCGTGGCCTGGTTCACGGTTATAGAAACAAAAGTTATAGGCTCGAAGTTTATTTGTGCCCACCCATCTTCGTGATGTTCTCCATTCCTATGTTCAGCTAGCTTTCACAAGCGCTCACATCTCAAAAAGGATTTTGTGATGGTTGAGGAACCAATGACACTAACGGTTTTAAACACCAATTAGGTTGTCATTTGGAGTCAGTCACCCCTCTTATCTTTGGTGTCTGTGCCACACGACTTTGTTCTTGTTTTAAGGATATTTCTTGTGAAATCCTTTTCGTCTTTCGCTTTTGCATTATTTTGTTTATCCCTAACTTTTGCCTGGACTGAATTCTTGTGAATCTTTGATTGTGAAGTCCAGCGGGATGCCCTAATTTTTGCCTAAGTCGCTTGTTTTCAAGTTTCGACTTAGCGGGCTTTCTCATTCATTTTTTTTCTTTTCTTCTTTTTTTTTGAACAAATCGTGTGACACTGTTTATCTTGATTGCTTTGAAAGGGTCGTGACTGTCCCACTTCTTGGTTGTTGAGGGATAACCATTGTGGTCTCCGGTCTTCGGACCTCTTGATTGGGATAACCATTGTGGTTTCTGGTCATTGGACCTCTTGATTTGGTACAACGAAAGGTAATGAATCCTCAGATTAGCACTCCTTTTTGAAATTTGAATGCTCGGTCAAACTAACTGACGCCTACCCTGCCCCTGGGTTAAGTGCGAGGGTTTTTTCATGCAAAAAGAAACTCCTACTTCAAGGCTCAAATGGGTTGGCGAGGGTCTATCTCCCTTATATCTCCGGTGTTTAGGATTTGAAACAATGCCTGTACATCGTCAACAAGGTCTTTCTCAAAAGCACACAATTAGAGATTCATGCATTTTCATTTCGTCATCCTCCCTGATAGAGTTTAAGCTCAACAGTTGGTATTGCAATGCACATACACAAAATCATGAGTGAATACGAATGGATTACTTCAAGAAAAAAAACATGTGCATTTTATTATGGTTAACATTCAAAAACAAATAAGTTTCATGCATGCATACAAATGTTTAAACAAACAAATAAACTACAAATGAAAAAGCAGTAAAGAAGCTGAACATTGCCGTCATTGAGGAGACTTGACTCCGTATGGACTTATTGCTTCTGAAGATGCCTTTGCAAATTGGGAGACCCATTTGAGGAGGAGACTTCAATATGTGAGCAGACTTTCTGGCATGATGACCTTTGACTCGATCAAATTCTGGACCTTGTCTTCACCTTTACCTCTGAAAGACTTGCAATCTTCAATTAAAAGGCCAGGTGCCCCAGAATGGTAATCATACTTGGCATTCGACATTGAAACCCCAAAGGGAGCTTTGTCGGAGATGATCCTGATGCGGCTAGCTCAACCAATTTGAATCTGAGAAAATGAGGAGACTTGCTGCACGTACGACCTCGGATTATGATCAAACTTCTTCTCAAGTTGTTCTGGCCTTTACCCTTATGCTCTGCCCCTAGGAAACTCTTGGGAAGCTCAGGTTGGATGCTGACAAATGACATCTGGAGGGAAAAGGTTGATAAAGTTAATAGATAAGGTTGCTCGGAAAGATCTTGCACGATCTCCTGCCTACGTATCTCCATTGACCAATGGAGAATTAGAGCAGCGTAGTTCCCCTTACTAGGGATGAAAATAGCTTCGTTCAGAATTTTCATAACCAAGCTAATCCGAGTCTTCATCTGGTTGACTTCCTGTTTCAACAGTTTCTGGTTCTGAAATAAAGCTTGCACCTCGGCCCTGAATTGCCCCAGTTGGGTCTTCCTTTCGGTTACCTCCGCCCGAAGTTGCTTCAAATATATACCTCGATGACTGTGATTCAAGTTGTCCATTCTGATGAGAAATCAAGTCAGGAAAAGAATCTGTCTCCGAACACCTGTCAAGAATGCAAGGATGTATGCAAATGCCATGTTCAATTATTTCTGAGGAATCTATCTGCTTTAATTCAAGTTTTGATACAGAAAAATCCAACAACATGATTCAGATATGTGATCCTCGGAAATAACTGAACATGTATGCAGAAATGCTATGATGTCATGTATGCAACAGACGTGTGATCAATAGTCTGATGTTGGTGCCGGTGTTGAGCAATGAGTCAAATGTCTGAATACAACCATAATAGCAGCACCATCTCTGTACAGAACCCCATAACTGAGAAACCAATAACTGTAGAACTGGGTCACATAATAGAATAGTCACTGATGGTGTTGAAGCTGAACAACGAGCCAAGTGTCTGTGGAGAGTCATAATAACAGTCACAATATCAGGGTCACCATGGTAGTCACAGTAACAATCTCTCTGAATAGAAATCCTGGATCTCAGAACCAAAGAACCATATAGCACCAGATAATATCATAAAACAACACTGGCAAAGCGGGTATGTTGAAGTTTAGGGTTCCTGCAAACCTGTAAACCCCTCCCAATCTCACGGGTGTGTTACTCGGGTCAACATCACGGACTCTCAAAGCCGAATAGCAATAATACGTTCACCATTTCCGAGAAATGGCTCATGACCAAATCAGGGAATCGGTTTGGCATTATGTACTACTCAGGGAGGCCTCAGCCGAGTCCAAGGAAACAAGCATCCCTCATCGGTCCCCAGCTTCAAGCACTAAATCGAGAAACAATAGTACATTCATCCCGAAGGGTACAATACTATCGTCATACGAACAGTTTGCCTTGACTGGATTCCTATGAGAGAACCAGGCCATCCTATGCGAGTTCCCAGTGGGCCCTCGGATGCGAGTGGGTTTGCCAACAAATGTGGTCTGCCACTGTCATCACTGGAGAGGGATGTTTCCACAAAGGTTCTCAATGATCGGTCCCCTGACTGCACATAACTATCAAGGTAGCGCATCAACCCAGAAAGATTCCGGTATCAATACATTCCCGAGAAGGTCGCAAGTCAAGGTGTGGAACTCATTACTACCAACATAGCAAGATGCCATGAAGCCAAAGTGGAACCACTCTAAGTCCTAGGGTGCACTCAAGCCGGGTAGTTGGCTTATCTCACAGTAACTCCCACCCACAGAAAAAATGAAAACCAGCACAGCCAGACAGTCCAGTATAATATGATGCATGGAAAATAAAATACTGAAAGCGGTAAATAAATGCGGTAAAGTAAAGCTGTAAAGTAAAACTGTAAATACAAACAGTAAAGCTAAACTAAAGCACACAGCAACAAACATATAAACACCCAAAGAAACAAAACCAAACAGGCGCTAGGATTGACTCTACAAGGGAAACCGGAAGAATCAGGTTAGTCCCCAGCAGAGTCGCCAGCTGTCGCTCCCGGGATTTTCATCCTAGTACAAACGCGAAAGTGGCGCGGAAAAGGTAGAGTCGCCAGTCAGACATTTTTATCCCGAATGAATGGGAAAGGTAATGTTGCACAAACCTGAGTAAGAAGGAAAGGACAAGGCCCTGCGAACCAAAGATCTGAGTTCGGGAGTCGGTTACGAACTGGGAAGGTATTAGCACCCCAATCCGTCCGTCGTACCCGACGGGATCCACGCTTGCTTGTTTTGTTTCAAAGGGTGAGAAAATAAGATGATGCTGAATAAAACCGCTAACTGGAATGGAAGTGAAATGAGAAAGGAACTGGAAAAAAAGAACAAAAAGAAAGAATGGGGAAAATGTAGGGAAAATAAAGAATGTGCTCGAACATGCCCTACCCCGCTGCCTACGTACCTCATCGGGATAATGAGGATCAGAGTCGACGTAGTTCGCCTAACTAAGGCGGGAACTATTTGTTTGTGTTTTTTACAGCTGGAACTGCGTATGTCTATGCTCAGGTGTTGCAGGCTCGTCTGGTACGAGTGCGTTTACCGTCTTGCATGAAAGACAAGTAGTCGCGAGTTCGCGTTGTGAGTGAATGAGATGAGAAGAGAAGTTCCCGCAGGATAGTCGCTTGTTATTTGTTTTTTTGTACTTTAAGAGTTTTTATATGAATTTGGCACAAGGAAGTGAATTCAAACTCTTTTCCATGGAATGTACACTTGCCTCTACATTCCAAGATGGAATAATAGAACAAGCATACCCAGCAAGGAGAATTTATCCAAGACTGGTTTCCTAGGATTAGGGTTTAAGTTCACTAGCTTGTTGAACTTTATTAAGTGTTTTTGTTGCTTTTATGAAGAAATGTCTTTTAAGTTTTTCTTTGTGAACAATTCCTTGATGAGACTTGTGCATCATGATAAACAAGCTTACACCACTCCAAGATGGAATGAATGCAAGTGTTTCATGGAATAAGGCTATACACAAGGAATCATTTCATTTATTTGTTAAGTGTTTTTGGATTTTATTTGAAGATAAGAAAGAATGACTCAAATTGCAAAAAGGCAAAATCTAAGGGAGAATAAGACACAACCCTAATTTTATTGATTTATTTACAAGAGAGGTCCTATGGTTAATGAGGTTTTCTATTCCTAATGAAGAAAAGAGAAGAAGAAAAGAAAGCTTAGAAATCAACTTACTTCCTAAGGAAGTTAAGTTGTTCTAAGAAAGGGGAAAACCTAAAAGCAAACACAAAGTGCTAAAGCAAAGACAATTAAAATGCATAAGAGATAGGAATGAAGTAATGCTTACCTCAATCTTCCCCCCTACAAAACAAAAGTTAGCATGACAATGCATATTGGAAGTAAAATCAAAGCATGAAAGCGATTAAGTACCATGAACGTCCTAGAATGGAACTAGGCTCAAAATAAGACCTAAGTCTAAAGGTGAAGGTACCTAAAGGTTACATGACTTCTAAAGTCAGTAGCTACATGATATAGGTCCCTAAGGATGCTAGGATACCTCACAAGACCAAACTATGTCAAACTATGTACAAAAAGTTCACATAAGTTCACCTAAATGCAAATTAGGGTTTATGGATGAAGTATGAATGCATATGGCTTACAAACATGAATTAGTACATGAAATGAACATCAAAGTCAGTAGTGAATGCTTATGAAGATGTGTGAATGAATATATAATCATGGATGCAATGGTTTAGGCATATGGAGCAAGGAAAAGAATATGTGAGATGAAATGGAATAAACATCACATAAGATCGCACATGATGAAAGTTAAGGAAGTATGGCATGTGAATATGCATGAAATGATTATGGGTCAGTAGCATACAAGTTATGAGATGCCATTAGAATGCATGAATTGGCATTAATGATTTCCACATAATTCAAGTTAACAATTAGAGGAGAATAGAAATGAGTTTAAGTTAAAGTTAATTCATAAAAGTATGCACTTTGAAACACTAAAACAAACCAAATGAATATGGTTCAAAAAGGTGATCTATGCTTGGAATCAAAGGCATATAAATGACCTATAATCAAATCCTAAAAGTTACCAAAAAACATCTCAAGCAAATGGCATGAATGCCTTCTTAAATCCTAGGATATGGAGCAAATACACACATGAATCAACCTAGGATCTAGGTGCCATGGAAAAATAGCAAAAAGCTTTTAAAAATTATGAAATTAAATCCCTGGAATAATAAAGTCATTATCTCACATTGTCCAAAAGGATTCCACAAAATAATGCACCAAAGTGCCAAAACAATTCCTTGACTAGCAAGGTAACCAAAACATGATCATCAAAAACAACTCCACAAAGTGGATCAAAAAGGGCACTAAAAATTATGAAAAAAAATTCTTAAGGAGCATCAAAATGTCACAAATTACAGTGATTAATCACTCACAAAAAATAGGTCTCACACCTATGGGGAAAAATCGATTTCGGTCCCTTATGCCAAAACCTTCCTTTTTGGGACAGCTTATGATCTAAAATCCAAATTAATTATTAAAACCACCCAAATCTGGAAATAAAAAATATGACAATTTAATTAAGAGGATGAGGATCATTCATGAATTTTTCCAGAATTTTATCTCACCTAAAACTATTTTTGATAATTGCTACGAAACGGACACAAAAGTGGATTTTAAAGGAAAGTGAAAGGAATCGATCTTAATAGTTCTTAACCTAATCCCTAAATTCCGAAATCGATACGTATCATTAATAATCACAAATATAACCAATGCCTCAGGTGGGAGGGCTCAGATGCATCTTAAGTTACATGGTCCTAAGCCGCATACGACTATAATGATGCTTAAAAGTCGAAAAAAGCTCGAAATCACTTACTTGATAGAAGTACCGATTCTTCACGCAAAAGAAATCCGAAAAAAATCCCAAGTAGGGTCTTGTGATCTCCATAAGCAAAATAAATGCTTATCTTCCATAAATTCTTTGTGAAGCTTTACCAAAATTAAAATCGATCGAAATCGATCAAAAAAAGGCTCATGGAATATTTACATCCAAAATTGTCTCAACCATAATTAGAATTAGTGCAAAAATTCTAATTAATTAAAAAAAACTTTAACCAACATTATCAAAATGCTAATCAAGATATTGATATAACCCAAAATTTATTACAAGAAATCAATCTAATTAACAAGAAAATCCATTAACAAATTTCTAAAATAAAATAAAAAAAATATAGTGAATACAAGGAGTATAATAGAAACCAGGGTTGTGAATAACAAAGGATTGGCCCAAGGCCCATTAACCTTCTAACATAGCGCAGGTGGGGTTTGTGAGGAGAATTCGGAGGGTGTGAAGGGAGGTTTTGTGGCCTTGAGGCCCATTCCTTCAGGCTGAGTTCGAGAAGGGGGGTGTGAGATGAATCGCATGTGTGATTAGGGATCCATGGAGGTGAAACACTAAGCCCAATCCAAAATAATAACATTGCACTTAACCCTAACACTCCAAAAATCAGTAATCAAATGAAGAACAAGGAAAACCCTAGCCGCATATTCCTTCTCCAGAAAATCAAGCCTCCACAGGACTCCCTTCAACCTCGCGATTCCGGCCACACCTTTCTTCAATACTCGTCGGCGCCGCCTACAACAAAATCCGCGCCGCGGTTGCTTCTGAATTCCATGAACACGCCACTCTCATAGTCTTATTCTCCGCCTCTCTCAATGCATTATCCGCCGAAATCGAAGCCTTTCGCCGCGACCTTTGGTATCGGGTTTATCTCGTCGCTCATCCTCAACTGTTGCTCGCCGCCGCCCTCCTCTCATCGCCCTGTCTCACACGTACTTCCGTCTTCTTCAACGACAGACCCATCAAATCTCTCATTCTTTGAATAATCGTTCGCTGACAAACGACTCACGGCATCGTCGCCCTCAATCTTCTCAGTGGCCCCATGTTTGCCCGATTCCGAATGTGACCGTGAAAGTGATAGCTTCAACCGTGGTCCACTCCCTTACTCCGCCGCGTGAGAATGCCAAGACAAGGATTAGCATACGCTTACACGGAATCAGTGTTTATCGGGTACCTTCTGAATTTCTCAATTGCTCTCTCTTGTGAATTCGTTTCCCCCTCTAAAGCTCTGTATTCCTGCTGTAACTTGTTTTAGAAATCGCGTCGAATCGTCGTTGTTGATCATTTGTATTATGCTTCTGATTTTAAGCAGAAAGGTTTTCGATCAACAGATTCAGAAGAGTGATGAAGATTGAAGATCGAAGGTTCAGGACGTGAAAGTTGAAAATGATGGAGATTGGCCAAGAAAGCTTGACGCAGTGTTCATCGATGAAGAACTTTGAAGAAGAGTTCCCCAAGATCGTAGGAGTTTCGTTTTGGCAGTTGTAGAAGATCTTGTGATGCAGAGCGATTGAAGAATCGGCGAGTGTATTCGTCGATTGGAGAAGGATCAAGAAGGTTCTGATTTTTGTTGGAGTTGAATCTTGGTGATTGAAGGAGGTTGTCGATTCAAAGAGTTCTTGAAGAAGTTTGTTCTGTCAGTTTCAGTTATGATGATGGGTGTATTGAAGAGGAGATGATGAACCTGTTGATTCTTGCTTCAATTTTTTTAGATTGTTGATGATGAAGATGGGAAATTGATCATTTTTTTTTCTTCTACTATTTTTTGTAACTCCCTTTTTCTGCTAGATTTCTGTTATATATCAGTTACCTTTGTAACTGATTTTCTCCCCCTCTTCTGAACTTTATTCTGGACTTTTTTCTCTGATGTAATTAAACTCTTCCCCAATTAGCTTTCCGGTGTATCCTCACTGTTACTGATTTTTGCAGCCTATATCCTCTCAATTTTCTACCTTTCTTTTTGTTTATATTTTATAAAAATAATCTCTTTTTTTTTGTACTATTTTTGGGATGTATGATGGGCCTTGGGCTCATAATTGTCAATGAATCGAAAAATGGGTTAAAAAAAAAAAGATGGTTGACAAAATGAACAAAATGATAGAAATTAAATGGATCAAAAGGTTATTATGGTAATTAGATTAAAAACCGACTTTGGGCCACAAAAATAACAAAAGCCCTGACTCATTTAGTTGTTGGATCGAGCCTTTGTGATAAGGTCAAATGGACTTAAAAATGGTTAAAAATATAGAATGTAAGTCAAACGAATATTGGTTGGAAATGAAAAAGTATTAGAAAGGGACTTTATGGGCACATGGGCTTGAAATCAGGATGGGCATAGTGATACGGTCTTATGGTACCAAAAAATAAATGGCAAATGATGTTCAAACGTAAGAATGTGGAATGGTAAAATGGATTATGAAATGGTTCGAAAAGATTTCAATAAACAACACTTGAAAGTGGTTATGGGATTGAGTTCCGATTAAACAGATTGAGTTGAATCAAAAACTGGATATGGAAAGTGAATATGAATTGTATTTGAAATGACAAAATCGTTTGGATAGGGTGTGGTTTCAATAAACTCGTATCTTCGAATCTCACTTAATCCCTACGATCCGACTTAACCTGTTTACATCACCTCAAACGCTCAAACCATATCAAACTTGTATTTTCAATTAAACCACAAGCTTCAATCAGCTTCAATCTAAAACCTCAAGAAACCTGTACTCTCGTCATCGGACAGCCAAGAGAACCATAATGACATGATTGTCATACGAGTCCGCCGTTAAATCTTTTGTACCATGAATATCACAATACCTTTGATATGAAACCTTGAACACCATTTTTCAATTGACTAACACCATCAACAAAGCCATACCATATATGAGAATCCTTGAATCGCTTAAATTGAGTGCAATAGCCGGATAAACCACTTATGAATAGAAGATTCAAATCACAAAGGAATGCATCGATCACATGCCAAAGGGATCAATGAAATGCCTGATTATGAATGTTAATGACCTAGTGGAATATGCAGATGAATGCAAAACGGAAAGCCAGTTAAGGGAACAAACATGAGGGCAAATTTTGAGGTATTACAGCTGCCCCTATTCAATCAACTGCAGACCTGAACGGATAATTGCAACAGCTTTTAGACGTTCAAGGTATGGAGTGATTGAATACTCAAATAAAACCCGAAAATTTGAACTCAGGATAATGGAAATACCATCTGCCCATTTATTTATTTATATATTTTTGATTTTGACCTCTGAATAGGTAGCGAAAATAGAAACAGGTGGAAATTTGCTGGGAAGAATGCCATCCTCGAATGACCACTCACACGGGATCCTCGGATCCAGTATTAAAACCATCCTGGAATAGAAACACGATAGTATATCGGCCGCAGGCGATAACAATCAACGACAAAGACTGACCTCGGACAAACTTCGTAAAAGAGACAAACTGACCTCGATCAATAAGCTCAAAAAAGTGAACTACTATCCTCGAATAATAGCCACACAAAACAAACAAATCCAACCTCGGAAGGACTTGAAGAAGAGAAATGCCATCCTCGAATGACAAATCAAAAGATCCTCGGATCTAACACGAAACCATCCTCGAATGGAGACGCAAAGGTATACCAGCCTCGACTGATAACCAAACACAAAGCTGACCTCAGACAGACTTTGCAAAAGAGACAAACTGACCTCGATCAATAAGCTCAAAAAGTGAACTACTATCCTCGAATAATAGCCACAACAACAAGACCAACCTCGGAAGGACTTGAAGAAAAGAAATGCCATCCACGAAACCATCCTCGAATGGAGACGCAAAGGTATACCAGCCTCGACTGATAACCAGAAACACAAAGCTGACCTCAGACAGACTTTGCAAAAGAGACAAACTGACCTCGATCAATAAGCTCAAAAAGTGAACTACTATCCTCGAATAATAGCCACAACAACAAGACCAACCTCGGAAGGACTTGAAGAAAAGAAATGCCATCCACGAAACCATCCTCGAATGGAGACGCAAAGGTATACCAGCCTCGACTGATAACCAGAAACACAAAGCTGACCTCAGACAGACTTTGCAAAAGAGACAAACTGACCTCGATCAATAAGCTCAAAAAGTGAACTACTATCCTCGAATAATAGCCACAACAACAAGACCAACCTCGGAAGGACTTGAAGAAAAGAAATGCCATCCTCGAATGACAAATCAAAAGATCCTCGGATCTAACACGAAACCATCCTCGAATGGAGACGCAAAGGTATACCAGCCTCGAATGATAACCAGAAACACAAAGCTGACCTCAGACAGACTTTGCAAAAGAGACAAACTGACCTCGATCAATAAGCTCAAAAAAAAAGTGAACTACTATCCTCGAATAATAGCCACACAACAAGACCAACCGCAGAAGGACTTGAAGAAAAGAATGCCATCCTCGAATGACAATCCAAAAGATCCTCGGATCTAACACGGAAATGGTATCAACCGATCCAACCCGGAAAGTGAGAATGTAATATCATCCGATTTACAACTCGAAGAGAAATGATATCAACCGATTCAAGACTCAAATAAGATCAACCGATCTAACATGGAGATGGTATCAACCGATCCATAACCAAGAAAAACGAGAATGTAATATCATCTGATTTACAACTCGAAGAGAAATGATATCAACCGATTCAAAACTCAAATAAGATCAACCGATCTAACATGGAGATGGTATCAACCGATCCATAACCAAGAAAAACGAGAATGTAATATCATCCGATTTACAACTCGAAGAGAAATGATATCAACCGATTCAAGACTCAAATAAGATCAACCGATCTAACATGGAGATGGTATCAACCGATCCATAACCAAGAAAAACAGGATCATTGTACTTTGCAAGGGCACACATCCTTCAATTTTAATGCTATGAGGGTGTTCTTGGACATTTTGGAAAGCTTGAAGAGTCCTCTAACCAACCCCACTGGTTTCATGTCCATATCATTTACCAATCTCACGTTATGCCCTTTTGAAGTTGTTGACTTTTTGTTGACTTTCAAAAGGACCTATAATGTCTTAGCTCATACCTTCCAAATGAAGCATTTTTGGGCTTGGCTTGTGATACACAAAGTTGTAGAGAATTCAATTTCCTTCAAAATGAGATTTGGATGGAGACTTGGTGATGAAGCATGTGAAAGTTATGGCTGGTCAAAGTTTAGTTGACTTTTACTGAGGAAACCCTAATTTAGAAACTCCTGATTCTTAATGATCTGAAATCTCCTTGATGAATCATGATAAACCCTTGATCATATGATGAATTTTACTTCATATACTTGATGTTGGCAAAAAATCATGAAGTTTGACTTTGGTTTGACCACAGTTGACCTCAGTTTGACTTTTTAACTGCTTTGACTGATTTTGACTTACCTGATCATCTGACTGAGCAAAACTTTGGGAAAAGTCTTGAAATTTGTCATAGGGATTCTTAAACACATATAAGATGTTATGAAGCCCACTTGAAGCCTTGGAAATTCATTTAGCCTGATTAAAGTCAAAACCCTAGTTTTGGATACACTGCTTAGGAGGTGCATTGTCTGAGGGAGTTGTCAAATCTTCTGACTATTTGTGGACTTTGTGAACCTTGTGAACCATCATAATATGTCTTGTGAACCTTATGAACCTCATGGGAGGTCTTGTGAACCTTGTGAACCTCATAAAGTGACTTGTAGACTTCATGAACCTCATGAAAGGTTTTGTAAGTGTTGTGAATCTTGTGAACCTTGTGAACCTCATAAAGTGACTTGTAAACTTCATGAACCTCATGAAAGGTCTTGTAAGTGTTGTGAATCTTGTGAACCTTGTGAACCTTCTTAGTACACAAAGTCTTGTATTGTGAGGGCAAATTTTGGGGTGCAACACCAGGCAACCTGCATTGAGTGACATTGAATAAAATGAAAAAAAAAATCTTTAAAAGGATGAACATTTATCGTCTAATTAAAAACAAAAATTCGGGAGAAACAAACAAAAAGGACGAATTATTAAGAGGATACACTCATTTCATCGAGTGTTGTACAATTTTTTTCTCAAATTTTGCAACTTATATGTGATAGAGCGACCTGCAAACTTTAATGGTTATATAACGACAACTTTAATCTCAGTTGGTAGACAATTTTCCCATATTTCATCTACCATATTTTTTGTTGTTTGGACCAGCTACAACAGATTTTCTGATACTGTTTTCACATCCAAGACATAGGTAAATATTTTCAATAACTAAACAAATCTAAAACAACAATAAACATAAACAGTGGATGTAAGTATATGATAATACCTTATTTGAAAAAGGAAGAAAATGGACATGGAAGATGGAAATGAACATGAACATGAACATTTTCACACCAAAAAACTGGATCTGAAAAAGTACAAAGCACAAGAAAAACAACCTAAAAACCAGAAGAAAGTATAAATCTTTAGCCAAGCAAAGAGTGGAACTGTGTAACATCTTGAAATGAAAAAAACAGAACAAATTTGTGAGTCCAAGATAAAAAAAACCACACATAAACCCATGCATAATCATAGTGAATGGTGTAGGAAATGAAATGTAAAAGAATCCTTCAACGAAACTCAAAATTACCAGTTGGTAAATCCGGATCAGTTGGAGCTGAAAAATGAAAAGGAATCGGAAATGAATACTGAGAGACAACGGAGGAAATCGACCACGAGAAAGGACGGACCTTGTTGAATTTTTCTTGGGTTTCTAGGAAGATGGACGAGGAAGGGAGAGCAAGATGTTTTGTTGTAGCAAAACGTGTTTCAGAAACCAAAACCAGTCATTGCAGAGAAGAACGGAGAGAGAGAGAGAGAAAAGATTTGAAGAAATGAAGTGAAAAGAGAGGGAAATTGAGTATAAACTATTGAGATTAAATGTGTTCAATAAATGAATGACATCTAGAAGAAAGAAATGTTCTCATGAGTCTAAGATGGTTGAATATGTTATTTACTTTAATAACCTTTTAGTATGTATAAAGTGAAAATGTGTTAAGGGCATTTCTGGTAGAATGGTGGCAAGCCCTTAATGCACCAGGTTCTAGCAGGACCTCGCAATGTTCAGGATCCAAATCGATCAAGCTTGTAACTTACAGTCACCTCAGTAAATTTCAAGGATTTCCTGCCATAATTTGAAAATTAATGTAAGCATGGTAGACTTACTTTTGATTAGTAGAGCTCACTTGAATTTTACTCAATAATAAAGTGTTATAATAACATGTTAGAAAATATAATAATGATACTTACAAATGCTTATCCTTTTTGCTAACAGTCATAAAGGTTGATATAATAAAGAATACTAAGTTCATAAAAGAGTAATAGAACTGACCTCAATGGACACCTTTTGCTTTTCCACATAAATGAAGGCATAATTAGACGTCACAATAGCAAATGTGTGAGCAAGATGACAATATGCCAAATCGTTTCCACGAATATTATATAGCCAGGCAACCTGCATTGAGTGACATTGAATAAAATGAAAAAAAAATATTTAAAAGGATGAACATTTATCGTCTAATTAAAAACAAAAATTCGGGAGAAACAAACAAAAAGGACGAATTATTAAGAGGATACACTCATTTCATCGAGTGTTGTACAATTTTTTTCTCAAATTTTGCAACTTATATGTGATAGAGCGACCTGCAAACTTTAATGGTTATATAACGACAACTTTAATCTCAGTTGGTGGACGATTTTCCCATATTTCATCTACCATATTTTTAGTTGTTTGGACCAGCTACAACAGATTTTCTGATACTGTTTTCACATCCAAGACATAGGTAAATATTTTCAATAACTAAACAAATCTAAAACAACAATAAACATAAACAGTGGATGTAAGTATATGATAATACCTTATTTGAAAAAGGAAGAAAATGGACATGGAAGATGGAAATGAACATGAACATGAACATTTTCACACCAAAAAACTGGATCTGAAAAAGTACAAAGCACAAGAAAAACAACCTAAAAACCAGAAGAAAGTATAAATCGTTAGCCAAGCAAAGAGTGGAACTGTGTAACATCTTGAAATGAAAAAAACAGAACAAATTTGTGAGTCCAAGATAAAAAAAACCACACATAAACCCATGCATAATCATAGTGAATGGTGTAGGAAATGAAATGTAAAAGAATCCTTCAACGAAACTCAAAATTACCAGTTGGTAAATCCGGATCAGTTGGAGCTGAAAAATGAAAAGGAATCGGAAATGAATACTGAGAGACAACGGAGGAAATCGACCACGAGAAAGGACGGACCTTGTTGAATTTTTCTTGGGTTTCTAGGAAGATGGACGAGGAAGGGAGAGCAAGATGTTTTGTTGTAGCAAAACGTGTTTCAGAAACCAAAACCAGTCATTGCAGAGAAGAACGGAGAGAGAGAGAGAAAAGATTTGAAGAAATGAAGTGAAAAGAGAGGGAAATTGAGTATAAACTATTGAGATTAAATGTGTTCAATAAATGAATGACATCTAGAAGAAAGAAATGTTCTCATGAGTCTAAGATGGTTGAATATGTTATTTACTTTAATAACCTTTTAGTATGTATAAAGTGAAAATGTGTTAAGGGCATTTCTGGTAGAATGGTGGCAAGCCCTTAATGCACCAGGTTCTAGCAGGACCTCGCAATGTTCAGGATCCAAATCGATCAAGCTTGTAACTTACAGTCACCTCAGTAAATTTCAAGGATTTCCTGCCATAATTTGAAAATTAATGTAAGCATGGTAGACTTACTTTTGATTAGTAGAGCTCACTTGAATTTTACTCAATAATAAAGTGTTATAATAACATGTTAGAAAATATAATAATGATACTTACAAATGCTTATCCTTTTTGCTAACAGTCATAAAGGTTGATATAATAAAGAATACTAAGTTCATAAAAGAGTAATAGAACTGACCTCAATGGACACCTTTTGCTTTTCCACATAAATGAAGGCATAATTAGACGTCACAATAGCAAATGTGTGAGCAAGATGACAATATGCCAAATCGTTTCCACGAATATTATATAGCCAGGCAACCTGCATTGAGTGACATTGAATAAAATGAAAAAAAAATATTTAAAAGGATGAACATTTATCGTCTAATTAAAAACAAAAATTCGGGAGAAACAAACAAAAAGGACGAATTATTAAGAGGATACACTCATTTCATCGAGTGTTGTACAATTTTTTTCTCAAATTTTGCAACTTATATGTGATAGAGCGACCTGCAAACTTTAATGGTTATATAACGACAACTTTAATCTCAGTTGGTGGACGATTTTCCCATATTTCATCTACCATATTTTTAGTTGTTTGGACCAGCTACAACAGATTTTCTGATACTGTTTTCACATCCAAGACATAGGTAAATATTTTCAATAACTAAACAAATCTAAAACAACAATAAACATAAACAGTGGATGTAAGTATATGATAATACCTTATTTGAAAAAGGAAGAAAATGGACATGGAAGATGGAAATGAACATGAACATGAACATTTTCACACCAAAAAACTGGATCTGAAAAAGTACAAAGCACAAGAAAAACAACCTAAAAACCAGAAGAAAGTATAAATCGTTAGCCAAGCAAAGAGTGGAACTGTGTAACATCTTGAAATGAAAAAAACAGAACAAATTTGTGAGTCCAAGATAAAAAAAACCACACATAAACCCATGCATAATCATAGTGAATGGTGTAGGAAATGAAATGTAAAAGAATCCTTCAACGAAACTCAAAATTACCAGTTGGTAAATCCGGATCAGTTGGAGCTGAAAAATGAAAAGGAATCGGAAATGAATACTGAGAGACAACGGAGGAAATCGACCACGAGAAAGGACGGACCTTGTTGAATTTTTCTTGGGTTTCTAGGAAGATGGACGAGGAAGGGAGAGCAAGATGTTTTGTTGTAGCAAAACGTGTTTCAGAAACCAAAACCAGTCATTGCAGAGAAGAATGAAGAGCGAGAAAAGATTTGAAGAAATGAAGTGAAAAGAGAGGGAAATTGAGTATAAACTATTGAGATTAAATGTGTTCAATAGATGAATGACATCTAGAAGAAAGAAATGTTCTCATGAGTCTAAGATGGTTGAATATGTTATTTACTTTAATAACCTTTTAGTATGTATAAAGTGAAAATGTGTTAAGGGCATTTCTGGTAGAATGGTGGCAAGCCCTTAATGCACCAGGTTCTAGCAGGACCTCGCAATGTTCAGGATCCAAATCGATCAAGCTTGTAACTTACAGTCACCTCAGTAAATTTCAAGGATTTCCTGCCATAATTTGAAAATTAATGTAAGCATGGTAGACTTACTTTTGATTAGTAGAGCTCACTTGAATTTTACTCAATAATAAAGTGTTATAATAACATGTTAGAAAATATAATAATGATACTTACAAATGCTTATCCTTTTTGCTAACAGTCATAAAGGTTGATATAATAAAGAATACTAAGATCATAAAAGAGTAATAGAACTGACCTCAATGGACACCTTTTGCTTTTCCACATAAATGAAGGCATAATTAGACGTCACAATAGCAAATGTGTGAGCAAGATGACAATATGCCAAATCGTTTCCACGAATATTATATAGCCAGGTAACCTGCATTGAGTGACATTGAATAAAATGAAAAAAAAAATCTTTAAAAGGATGAACATTTATCGTCTAATTAAAAACAAAAATTCGGGAGAAACAAACAAAAAGGACGAATTATTAAGAGGATACACTCATTTCATCGAGTGTTGTACAATTTTTTTCTCAAATTTTGCAACTTATATGTGATAGAGCGACCTGCAAACTTTAATGGTTATATAACGACAACTTTAATCTCAGTTGGTGGACGATTTTCCCATATTTCATCTACCATATTTTTTGTTGTTTGGACCAGCTACAATAGATTTTCTGATACTGTTTTCACATCCAAGACATAGGTAAATATTTTCAATAACTAAACAAATCTAAAACAACAATAAACATAAACAGTGGATGTAAGTATATGATAATACCTTATTTGAAAAAGGAAGAAAATGGACATGGAAGATGGAAATGAACATGAACATGAACATTTTCACACCAAAAAACTGGATCTGAAAAAGTACAAAGCACAAGAAAAACAACCTAAAAACCAGAAGAAAGTATAAATCGTTAGCCAAGCAAAGAGTGGAACTGTGTAACATCTTGAAATGAAAAAAACAGAACAAATTTGTGAGTCCAAGATAAAAAAAACCACACATAAACCCATGCATAATCATAGTGAATGGTGTAGGAAATGAAATGTAAAAGAATCCTTCAACGAAACTCAAAATTACCAGTTGGTAAATCCGGATCAGTTGGAGCTGAAAAATGAAAAGGAATCGGAAATGAATACTGAGAGACAACGGAGGAAATCGACCACGAGAAAGGACGGACCTTGTTGAATTTTTCTTGGGTTTCTAGGAAGATGGACGAGGAAGGGAGAGCAAGATGTTTTGTTGTAGCAAAACGTGTTTCAGAAACCAAAACCAGTCATTGCAGAGAAGAATGAAGAGAGAGAAAAGATTTGAAGAAATGAAGTGAAAAGAGAGGGAAATTGAGTATAAACTATTGAGATTAAATGTGTTCAATAGATGAATGACATCTAGAAGAAAGAAATGTTCTCATGAGTCTAAGATGGTTGAATATGTTATTTACTTTAATAACCTTTTAGTATGTATAAAGTGAAAATGTGTTAAGGGCATTTCTGGTAGAATGGTGGCAAGCCCTTAATGCACCAGGTTCTAGCAGGAACTCGCAATGTTCAGGATCCAAATCGATCAAGCTTGTAACTTACAGTCACCTCAGTAAATTTCAAGGATTTCCTCCCATAATTTGAAAATTAATGTAAGCATGGTAGACTTACTTTTGATTAGTAGAGCTCACTTGAATTTTACTCAATAATAAAGTGTTATAATAACATGTTAGAAAATATAATAATGATACTTACAAATGCTTATCCTTTTTGCTAACAGTCATAAAGGTTGATATAATAAAGAATACTAAGATCATAAAAGAGTAAGAGAACTGACCTCAATGGACACCTTTTGCTTTTCCACATAAATGAAGGCATAATTAGACGTCACAATAGCAAATGTGTGAGCAAGATGACAATATTCCAAATCGTTTCCACGAATATTATATAGCCAGGCAACCTGCATTGAGTGACATTGAATAAAATGAAAAAAAAATCTTTAAAAGGATGAACATTTATCGTCTAATTAAAAACAAAAATTCGGGAGAAACAAACAAAAAGGACGAATTATTAAGAGGATACACTTATTTCATCGAGTGTTGTACAATTTTTTTCTCAAATTTTGCAACTTATATGTGATAGAGCGACCTGCAAACTTTAATGGTTATATAACGACAACTTTAATCTCAATTGGTGGACGATTTTCCCATATTTCATCTACCATATTTTTTGTTGTTTGGACCAGCTACAACAGATTTTCTGATACTGTTTTCACATCCAAGACATAGGTAAATATTTTCAATAACTAAACAAATCTAAAACAACAATAAACATAAACAGTGGATGTAAGTATATGATAATACCTTATTTGAAAAAGGAAGAAAATGGACATGGAAGATGGAAATGAACATGAACATGAACATTTTCACACCAAAAAACTGGATCTGAAAAACTACAAAGCACAAGAAAAACAACCTAAAAACCAGAAGAAAGTATAAATCGTTAGCCAAGCAAAGAGTGGAACTGTGTAACAT
Organism: Lathyrus aphaca; assembly: GCA_963966055.1. Lineage (NCBI taxonomy): Eukaryota > Viridiplantae > Streptophyta > Magnoliopsida > Fabales > Fabaceae > Lathyrus > Lathyrus aphaca. The sequence continues at coordinate 215,961,372 of OZ014520.1, read as the reverse complement.
CTTGAAATGAAAAAAACAGAACAAATTTGTGAGTCCAAGATAAAAAAAACCACACATAAACCCATGCATAATCATAGTGAATGGTGTAGGAAATGAAATGTAAAAGAATCCTTCAACGAAACTCAAAATTACCAGTTGGTAAATCCGGATCAGTTGGAGCTGAAAAATGAAAAGGAATCGGAAATGAATACTGAGAGACAACGGAGGAAATCGACCACGAGAAAGGACGGACCTTGTTGAATTTTTCTTGGGTTTCTAGGAAGATGGACGAGGAAGGGAGAGCAAGATGTTTTGTTGTAGCAAAACGTGTTTCAGAAACCAAAACCAGTCATTGCAGAGAAGAATGGAGAGAGAGAAAAGATTTGAAGAAATGAAGTGAAAAGAGAGGGAAATTGAGTATAAACTATTGAGATTAAATGTGTTCAATAGATGAATGACATCTAGAAGAAAGAAATGTTCTCATGAGTCTAAGATGGTTGAATATGTTATTTACTTTAATAACCTTTTAGTATGTATAAAGTGAAAATGTGTTAAGGGCATTTCTGGTAGAATGGTGGCAAGCCCTTAATGCACCAGGTTCTAGCAGGACCTCGCAATGTTCAGGATCCAAATCGATCAAGCTTGTAACTTACTGTCACCTCAGTAAATTTCAAGGATTTCCTGCCATAATTTGAAAATTAATGTAAGCATGGTAGACTTACTTTTGATTAGTAGAGCTCACTTGAATTTTACTCAATAATAAAGTGTTATAATAACATGTTAGAAAATATAATAATGATACTTACAAATGCTTATCCTTTTTGCTAACAGTCATAAAGGTTGATATAATAAAGAATACTAAGATCATAAAAGAGTAAGAGAACTGACCTCAATGGACACCTTTTGCTTTTCCACATAAATGAAGGCATAATTAGACGTCACAATAGCAAATGTGTGAGCAAGATGACAATATGCCAAATCGTTTCCACGAATATTATATAGCCAGGCAACCTGCATTGAGTGACATTGAATAAAATGAAAAAAAAATCTTTAAAAGGATGAACATTTATCGTCTAATTAAAAACAAAAATTCGGGAGAAACAAACAAAAAGGACGAATTATTAAGAGGATACACTCATTTCATCGAGTGTTGTACAATTTTTTTCTCAAATTTTGCAACTTATATGCGATAGAGCGACCTGCAAACTTTAATGGTTATATAACGACAACTTTAATCTCAGTTGGTGGACGATTTTCCCATATTTCATCTACCATATTTTTTGTTGTTTGGACCAGCTACAACAGATTTTCTGATACTGTTTTCACATCCAAGACATAGGTAAATATTTTCAATAACTAAACAAATCTAAAACAACAATAAACATAAACAGTGGATGTAAGTATATGATAATACCTTATTTGAAAAAGGAAGAAAATGGACATGGAAGATGGAAATGAACATGAACATGAACATTTTCACACCAAAAAACTGGATCTGAAAAAGTACAAAGCACAAGAAAAACAACCTAAAAACCAGAAGAAAGTATAAATCGTTAGCCAAGCAAAGAGTGGAACTGTGTAACATCTTGAAATGAAAAAAACAGAACAAATTTGTGAGTCCAAGATAAAAAAAACCACACATAAACCCATGCATAATCATAGTGAATGGTGTAGGAAATGAAATGTAAAAGAATCCTTCAACGAAACTCAAAATTACCAGTTGGTAAATCCGGATCAGTTGGAGCTGAAAAATGAAAAGGAATCGGAAATGAATACTGAGAGACAACGGAGGAAATCGACCACGAGAAAGGACGGACCTTGTTGAATTTTTCTTGGGTTTCTAGGAAGATGGACGAGGAAGGGAGAGCAAGATGTTTTGTTGTAGCAAAACATGTTTCAGAAACCAAAACCAGTCATTGCAGAGAAGAATGAAGAGAGAGAAAAGATTTGAAGAAATGAAGTGAAAAGAGAGGGAAATTGAGTATAAACTATTGAGATTAAATGTGTTCAATAGATGAATGACATCTAGAAGAAAGAAATGTTCTCATGAGTCTAAGATGGTTGAATATGTTATTTACTTTAATAACCTTTTAGTATGTATAAAGTGAAAATGTGTTAAGGGCATTTCTGGTAGAATGGTGGCAAGCCCTTAATGCACCAGGTTCTAGCAGGACCTCGCAATGTTCAGGATCCAAATCGATCAAGCTTGTAACTTACAGTCACCTCAGTAAATTTCAAGGATTTCCTGCCATAATTTGAAAATTAATGTAAGCATGGTAGACTTACTTTTGATTAGTAGAGCTCACTTGAATTTTACTCAATAATAAAGTGTTATAATAACATGTTAGAAAATATAATAATGATACTTACAAATGCTTATCCTTTTTGCTAACAGTCATAAAGGTTGATATAATAAAGAATACTAAGATCATAAAAGAGTAAGAGAACTGACCTCAATGGACACCTTTTGCTTTTCCACATAAATGAAGGCATAATTAGACGTCACAATAGCAAATGTGTGAGCAAGATGACAATATGCCAAATCGTTTCCACGAATATTATATAGCCAGGCAACCTGCATTGAGTGACATTGAATAAAATGAAAAAAAAAATCTTTAAAAGGATGAACATTTATCGTCTAATTAAAAACAAAAATTCGGGAGAAACAAACAAAAAGGACGAATTATTAAGAGGATACACTCATTTCATCGAGTGTTGTACAATTTTTTTCTCAAATTTTGCAACTTATATGCGATAGAGCGACCTGCAAACTTTAATGGTTATATAACGACAACTTTAATCTCAGTTGGTGGACGATTTTCCCATATTTCATCTACCATATTTTTTGTTGTTTGGACCAGCTACAACAGATTTTCTGATACTGTTTTCACATCCAAGACATAGGTAAATATTTTCAATAACTAAACAAATCTAAAACAACAATAAACATAAACAGTGGATGTAAGTATATGATAATACCTTATTTGAAAAAGGAAGAAAATGGACATGGAAGATGGAAATGAACATGAACATGAACATTTTCACACCAAAAAACTGGATCTGAAAAAGTACAAAGCACAAGAAAAACAACCTAAAAACCAGAAGAAAGTATAAATCGTTAGCCAAGCAAAGAGTGGAACTGTGTAACATCTTGAAATGAAAAAAACAGAACAAATTTGTGAGTCCAAGATAAAAAAAACCACACATAAACCCATGCATAATCATAGTGAATGGTGTAGGAAATGAAATGTAAAAGAATCCTTCAACGAAACTCAAAATTACCAGTTGGTAAATCCGGATCAGTTGGAGCTGAAAAATGAAAAGGAATCGGAAATGAATACTGAGAGACAACGGAGGAAATCGACCACGAGAAAGGACGGACCTTGTTGAATTTTTCTTGGGTTTCTAGGAAGATGGACGAGGAAGGGAGAGCAAGATGTTTTGTTGTAGCAAAACGTGTTTCAGAAACCAAAACCAGTCATTGCAGAGAAGAATGAAGAGAGAGAAAAGATTTGAAGAAATGAAGTGAAAAGAGAGGGAAATTGAGTATAAACTATTGAGATTAAATGTGTTCAATAGATGAATGACATCTAGAAGAAAGAAATGTTCTCATGAGTCTAAAATGGTTGAATATGTTATTTACTTTAATAACCTTTTAGTATGTATAACGTGAAAATGTGTTAAGGGCATTTCTGGTAGAATGGTGGCAAGCCCTTAATGCACCAGGTTCTAGCAGGACCTCGCAATGTTCAGGATCCAAATCGATCAAGCTTGTAACTTACAGTCACCTCAGTAAATTTCAAGGATTTCCTGCCATAATTTGAAAATTAATGTAAGCATGGTAGACTTACTTTTGATTAGTAGAGCTCACTTGAATTTTACTCAATAATAAAGTGTTATAATAACATGTTAGAAAATATAATAATGATACTTACAAATGCTTATCCTTTTTGCTAACAGTCATAAAGGTTGATATAATAAAGAATACTAAGATCATAAAAGAGTAAGAGAACTGACCTCAATGGACACCTTTTGCTTTTCCACATAAATGAAGGCATAATTAGACGTCACAATAGCAAATGTGTGAGCAAGATGACAATATGCCAAATCGTTTCCACGAATATTATATAGCCAGGCAACCTGCATTGAGTGACATTGAATAAAATGAAAAAAAAATCTTTAAAAGGATGAACATTTATCGTTTAATTAAAAACAAAAATTCGGGAGAAACAAACAAAAAGGACGAATTATTAAGAGGATACACTCATTTCATCGAGTGTTGTACAATTTTTTTCTCAAATTTTGCAACTTATATGCGATAGAGCGACCTGCAAACTTTAATGGTTATATAACGACAACTTTAATCTCAGTTGGTGGACGATTTTCCCATATTTCATCTACCATATTTTTTGTTGTTTGGACCAGCTACAACAGATTTTCTGATACTGTTTTCACATCCAAGACATAGGTAAATATTTTCAATAACTAAACAAATCTAAAACAACAATAAACATAAACAGTGGATGTAAGTATATGATAATACCTTATTTGAAAAAGGAAGAAAATGGACATGGAAGATGGAAATGAACATGAACATGAACATTTTCACACCAAAAAACTGGATCTGAAAAAGTACAAAGCACAAGAAAAACAACCTAAAAACCAGAAGAAAGTATAAATCGTTAGCCAAGCAAAGAGTGGAACTGTGTAACATCTTGAAATGAAAAAAACAGAACAAATTTGTGAGTCCAAGATAAAAAAAACCACACATAAACCCATGCATAATCATAGTGAATGGTGTAGGAAATGAAATGTAAAAGAATCCTTCAACGAAACTCAAAATTACCAGTTGGTAAATCCGGATCAGTTGGAGCTGAAAAATGAAAAGGAATCGGAAATGAATACTGAGAGACAACGGAGGAAATCGACCACGAGAAAGGACGGACCTTGTTGAATTTTTCTTGGGTTTCTAGGAAGATGGACGAGGAAGGGAGAGCAAGATGTTTTGTTGTAGCAAAACATGTTTCAGAAACCAAAACCAGTCATTGCAGAGAAGAATGAAGAGAGAGAAAAGATTTGAAGAAATGAAGTGAAAAGAGAGGGAAATTGAGTATAAACTATTGAGATTAAATGTGTTCAATAGATGAATGACATCTAGAAGAAAGAAATGTTCTCATGAGTCTAAGATGGTTGAATATGTTATTTACTTTAATAACCTTTTAGTATGTATAAAGTGAAAATGTGTTAAGGGCATTTCTGGTAGAATGGTGGCAAGCCCTTAATGCACCAGGTTCTAGCAGGACCTCGCAATGTTCAGGATCCAAATCGATCAAGCTTGTAACTTACAGTCACCTCAGTAAATTTCAAGGATTTCCTGCCATAATTTGAAAATTAATGTAAGCATGGTAGACTTACTTTTGATTAGTAGAGCTCACTTGAATTTTACTCAATAATAAAGTGTTATAATAACATGTTAGAAAATATAATAATGATACTTACAAATGCTTATCCTTTTTGCTAACAGTCATAAAGGTTGATATAATAAAGAATACTAAGATCATAAAAGAGTAAGAGAACTGACCTCAATGGACACCTTTTGCTTTTCCACATAAATGAAGGCATAATTAGACGTCACAATAGCAAATGTGTGAGCAAGATGACAATATGCCAAATCGTTTCCACGAATATTATATAGCCAGGCAACCTGCATTGAGTGACATTGAATAAAATGAAAAAAAAATCTTTAAAAGGATGAACATTTATCGTCTAATTAAAAACAAAAATTCGGGAGAAACAAACAAAAAGGACGAATTATTAAGAGGATACACTCATTTCATCGAGTGTTGTACAATTTTTTTCTCAAATTTTGCAACTTATATGCGATAGAGCGACCTGCAAACTTTAATGGTTATATAACGACAACTTTAATCTCAGTTGGTGGACGATTTTCCCATATTTCATCTACCATATTTTTTGTTGTTTGGACCAGCTACAACAGATTTTCTGATACTGTTTTCACATCCAAGACATAGGTAAATATTTTCAATAACTAAACAAATCTAAAACAACAATAAACATAAACAGTGGATGTAAGTATATGATAATACCTTATTTGAAAAAGGAAGAAAATGGACATGGAAGATGGAAATGAACATGAACATGAACATTTTCACACCAAAAAACTGGATCTGAAAAAGTACAAAGCACAAGAAAAATAACCTAAAAACCAGAAGAAAGTATAAATCGTTAGCCAAGCAAAGAGTGGAACTGTGTAACATCTTGAAATGAAAAAAACAGAACAAATTTGTGAGTCCAAGATAAAAAAAACCACACATAAACCCATGCATAATCATAGTGAATGGTGTAGGAAATGAAATGTAAAAGAATCCTTCAACGAAACTCAAAATTACCAGTTGGTAAATCCGGATCAGTTGGAGCTGAAAAATGAAAAGGAATCGGAAATGAATACTGAGAGACAACGGAGGAAATCGACCACGAGAAAGGACGGACCTTGTTGAATTTTTCTTGGGTTTCTAGGAAGATGGACGAGGAAGGGAGAGCAAGATGTTTTGTTGTAGCAAAACGTGTTTCAGAAACCAAAACCAGTCATTGCAGAGAAGAATGAAGAGAGAGAAAAGATTTGAAGAAATGAAGTGAAAAGAGAGGGAAATTGAGTATAAACTATTGAGATTAAATGTGTTCAATAGATGAATGACATCTAGAAGAAAGAAATGTTCTCATGAGTCTAAGATGGTTGAATATGTTATTTACTTTAATAACCTTTTAGTATGTATAAAGTGAAAATGTGTTAAGGGCATTTCTGGTAGAATGGTGGCAAGCCCTTAATGCACCAGGTTCTAGCAGGACCTCGCAATGTTCAGGATCCAAATCGATCAAGCTTGTAACTTACAGTCACCTCAGTAAATTTCAAGGATTTCCTGCCATAATTTGAAAATTAATGTAAGCATGGTAGACTTACTTTTGATTAGTAGAGCTCACTTGAATTTTACTCAATAATAAAGTGTTATAATAACATGTTAGAAAATATAATAATGATACTTACAAATGCTTATCCTTTTTGCTAACAGTCATAAAGGTTGATATAATAAAGAATACTAAGATCATAAAAGAGTAAGAGAACTGACCTCAATGGACACCTTTTGCTTTTCCACATAAATGAAGGCATAATTAGACGTCACAATAGCAAATGTGTGAGCAAGATGACAATATGCCAAATCGTTTCCACGAATATTATATAGCCAGGCAACCTGCATTGAGTGACATTGAATAAAATGAAAAAAAAATCTTTAAAAGGATGAACATTTATCGTCTAATTAAAAACAAAAATTCGGGAGAAACAAACAAAAAGGACGAATTATTAAGAGGATACACTCATTTCTTGTGCTGACTTTGGTCCTTTGACCTCTTCACCCCTGCTTTGATCTTCAGCTCTGATATCTCCCTCTGGGCTGCTGCCAGGGCTTCCTGCTGTTCTTTGGCACTAGCTTCTAGTTGCTCCATCTTGTCTTGAACTCTCTTGTCCTCCAGAGTACGAGCCTCGGTGATCCTGACCCACCTAGCCTGACTCTCCTTCAGATACAAGTCTGTCCTTGCTCTCTGGAACTGGGCTTCTTTGCAAGCATTCTTCAGAATTTTTTCTCCAGCTTTAGACTTTTTGATATAATCTCCAGATTTCTCAATCTTAACCAGATGCTCCACTCTCAGCTTCTCTAGCCTCTCAATCTCCATCCTGCCATCACTCCTTTCCCGGAGGGTCTTCTGCAAAGCCTGGGTTAACTTCTCATTTCTTTCCTTCAAGCTCTCAAACTCCTCCAAACTGATAGTGGCAGGGGGTGGTGCTGAAGATGATTCAGGCATATCTTCTATGGTAAAGGGCATTCCAGAGAATTGAGCCCTGGCACGAGACCACTCATAATATTGTGCTGATGCCACATTGCTGCACTTCCCCAGAATGGTTATTCCCTTGGTTTGAGCATTATCCCAGGCCCAAGCAGCCTGCCTAACAATAGCCAGATTAGGCTTGTTCTCATAATAAAGAGTCTCAACCAAGTCCTGTGCCTTAGGAGTGTGGACCAGTGCATAGCCCAGTTGTCTTCTAAACAGCAGAGGGTTGTAATTAATACTACCCTTAACTCCTATTAGGGGCACATTGGGAAAATGCCCACAGCTGGTGATGATATCCCTGCCCTTGGTGCTTTGGGTGCACCACCTGATATCAGCTGAAGTTAGTGCAGTGAGTCTCTTAGCCCAGTTTTTCTGCTGATGAGGATTCAAAAATGCATCTGTCCTGGGTAGATGCCTGAGAAGCCAAGTATGGAACAATGGAGCACAACACCTCACTAATCTTCCCCTCTGCTTTTCATTCCTCTGATGCACTGAGTAATAGAGATCCCCCAATAAAGTGGGCACTGGGTTCTTCAGAATGAATAAATGAACTGCATTCTTGCTAATGAATCGAGGCTCATCTGCGAATAATACAATCCCATATATGCTCAGGGCCAATAAAGCACAGACAGCTTTCCACTCTCCTAAAGAAGCTTTCAGGGTAGCTTGAGAGATCAAGAAATCTAGATGGAAGCCAGGGATTCCAGCTTTAGAAGTCATATGCTGCTCAATCAGAACAGGTTCCAGATGCATAGCCTTTGCTACTTCTCCATTACCAGGAAAGGTCATCTCAGGGTTGAAAGGGATTCCACCCCTGATAGGTATACCAACTAATGATGAGTATTCTTCCATTAAGGGGCCCAACTGAAAGTCCTGAAAAGTGAAACATCTCAGTGGGGGATCATAAAACTGAAGGCAAGTGTGGATCAGGCTTCTCTGTGAAGGGTCCAGATCCATGACCATATCAAGTATATCTCCATAATGTTCCCTGAACAATGGTATGTGATCTGGAGTGATCAGGGTCTGGATCCTCCTGATGTCAGATAGCTCTGGCTGGAAGAAATGGTAGGTGATGTTGCTCTTTTTGGGAGCCATGATGCTGAGACTGAGTAGGGACAAGTGCTGATGATGACACTGAAGAATGGGCCACTGATTGGCTGGTGCAGGTGACTGAGGTAGATAGCTGAAGCAAATGCTGATGAAGATAGGTCAGTACTGAAGATGGGGTCAAAACCAGAACCAAATGAGGATGGATACCCTGAAACACAAATAAGCAAATGTCAATATGATGCAATGTTTATGTATGCAAATGATATGCAAGGGTTTGCGACTGAGCTGGATCTGATCAAATGCCTTGATATAGGTCCAAGTATGTTCAAGAAATCCAGATGGAGGTCTATAAATCCAGTAACCAAGGTGGGGGGCTCAAATAAAGAGCCACATGTCCAGGGTTTTAGAATCACAAGAACTGTCCCAAAATGGAGTATTCTTAACCAAACCAAAGTAACAGGGTGTTCTGAGGTCAAGGTACCTGCAAACCTGTAAACAGCCCATCCCCCTCACAGGTGGTGTTCTAGAACAAGGATCCTCAGACTTGGATCAGTTATGAGAAGTGTAAACACTTCCAACCCGGAGGTACAGTGTTTACAATAACCATAAAAGTTCCTCCTCTAATTCACCTCAGTTTCTGAAGGTCAATACTAAAAGGTCATCCAGACTTAGCAGGCTTCCCAGATAGCCCTAGTATTGCAGGAAATCTGCAACACAGAGTTCTCAAGAAGAAACCCATATCTGAATCGTGTTTCATATTCCCGCACCAGACCGAGATGGAATGGGAAAGAATATGATTCACTCTAGCCTAGGTGTCACTCAGGTCCCAGGTATAGGACCTTAACTCTCAATGGAACACCCACCCACCAAAGCAAACAACAGATCCAGCCAGCAGCACAGTATGACAATATGATAATATATGCATAAAGCTATAAAGAAAGCAATAAACAAAACTGTACAAAATAAAGCAAAAATAAATACAAATATACACACACAAATAAGCACATAACACCCCAGTAAACACAAATCAAACAAGCGCTAGGAGGAACCCACGAAAAGAACCAGAAGCCCTGGTTACAGTATAAGGGTCCCCAGCAGAGTCGCCAAGCTGTCGCTCCCGATAAATGGGAATGGGCCCAAATAAAGGTACAGACGCGAACGGTCGGCGAAGGGAACAGTGAGAACACACAGCCGTGAACTCACTGGAGATGAATAGAGTCGCCAGCTAGGCATTTTTATCCCGGAGGAAAGGCAATGCTGCATAGACCTAGAAAGAGATGGATAAGACGGTTGCGAACCAGAGAGACTGAGAAAGGGGGTTGGTTACAACCTGGGAAGGTATTAGCACCCAGATTGTCCGCCGTACTCGACGGGATCCACGCTTAAAAGATTTGTGTTTTAAAGGGGTAGTGTCAGTGCAATCTGTGTATCAAGGCTGGAAAAGAATGCAGGTGTCAGTGTAAAAGAAGTGTGAAGTGCATAAGTGAAGTGTCAGTGTAGGAACATGAATAAGATGCTCAAGATAATGAGGCTAAGAAAATAATACTGAAAGAGGGGGAATATACAGAGACTTTTGTTCGATAACTATTAAGTTATGCCTACGTATCCTCTCGTGCAATGAGGAAGTCAGAACACCGTAGTTCGACCCAAAGAGACTGAAAGGTGAATTGACTTGTGAACTGCTTGCTAGTCTATGCTCAAGTGTATGATCTGTCTGGCACAGATGCAAACTGTCTTGCATTAGACGGAAGAAGCAAGTTCCCGTTTGTGAGTGAATGAGATGAGAAAAGAATCCCGGAGGAGACGATTATTGTTTGTTTTTGTGTTTTCAGTATTTTATTGTTTTTGGATTTTGTCATAAGTTAATGAGCTTAAGTCTAAACCAATGGATTTAGTAAACTCATCACATCTTCCCTCTGATTAGGGGTAATGAGAATACCTTAAGTGTGAAGTCAGCTTCTCACACTTAGACACCTTTGGTGTAGGATTAAGATCATTAACCTACTTGTGATTAATTAGATGTTTTTGTTGTTTTTGTTTAGTGTTAAGTAATGAGATTAAGCCATAATCAGGGATTAAACAGACTCATTACACCATCCTAATAGAAGGATAATAGATGAGAATGTTTAAGCTGAGGAAAGCTCCTCAGCTTAATCCATGATTAGGGATTAAACTCATGACAAAACAAGCCTTTGATTAAGTGGATTTTACTTAATGATATGATGATGAAGTGAGTTTTATGATTTGTAAGACAACTTGAGGGGTACTTGTCCATTAACACTAGGGTTAGTCCTTCTTAACCAATTAAGGGAGAATTAGAACCCTAATGCAAGGCCCAAGTTACAAGTATGATGTCTTGATACTTATTAAGTGAATTGATTAAGAGATTTAAACACATTAAGGGTTTAACACTTAGGATTAAAGTTATACACTCCATCCTAAGAGAAGGATGCAGGCATAAGCTTAATCACAAAGCCTTAAAGCCTTTAGGGTTTAGTCCCTGATTATGAGGTGAGAAGAGAAGACTCAAAAGAGACACAAAGGTAAAACTAAGAAGGGGGACTAATAAAAACCCTAATCATTGTCATGCTTGGTTATTCCTAAGGTTTGTGAGGTTTGCAAAAGAAGATCTTCAATGGAACCACCAGGAAGCAGAAGAAAGGATCAAGAGAAGCAAAGCAACTTGCTTCATTCAAGAAGTCAAGTCACTTGAAGAAAGAAAGTGGGGAGAAGAAGAATGAGCAAGCTCCAACTCAAACACAAACAAAAATGCAGCAATGGATGCAAGAGAGATGAAAAGAAAAGTTATGAGAAGTGAAGGCAAATTCACTTCTCAAAGTCACTTACCACCTGAAAGATTAGAAAAGAAATGCAATGTGATGTAAAATGGGATGAGATGACATGATGAGAAACAAAACCAGAAGCATTTACATGATGCTAATGATGCTATGAGATGCTACAAACATGAGGCAGCACATGGGAATGATCATACAAGTTTATGAATGCAAATGAAGCAAGTTAGGAACCATGAACATACATGAAAAGTTATGAAGTGCACATGGCATACAACATGGCAAACACATGATGCAATGATAAAACATGCTTTCAATATGTCTTATGATGTCAAATGAATCAAATGGATGCTTGAAATGTCATGGAAAGTCATGTTATGCAAGAAAATGCAAGATGGATGCATATGAAAGCCCAAATTAGGGTTTATGGACAATACATCAAACAAAAATCAAAACCAGCAACAAACAACATTATGAAAAATTGAAAATGCCACACAAAGGACCCCTAATCCTATACTAACCCAATTCCCAAAGGAGAGGTTTCAACTCCTAACCAAGCTCAAGATATGATTTTTACAAGTTTGCTAGGGTTTTAGGGTTTCCAAACAGAAGAAATGCCAAACAAATTGAAAATGAAAGATCAAATCATGGCCATTTAATCTCACAAACTACATGCTAAGCACAATGCAATGCAAAAAGAATCAATGTCCAACTCTTCATGGATAGGCAGAAATGATTTTTTGAACTTTGGATCAAAATAATGCACAAAAATGATTTTAATTCAATGAGAAATTCTTAAAATGCACCAAGATCAAAAAATAAATTTGGTTTGAAGGTTGGACAATGTTTCTAAATGTCTTAGAACATTTCATGAATTTTTTGGTGATTTTTAAATACCTAAAAGCATTTTTAATAAATTAATTTTCATTAATCAATTAAAAATAATCTTTTAAATAATTAAAAATACTTTTTAAATGCTAAAAATGAAAATAAAAATATTTTTGTGTTTTAAAAATTAATGAAACTCTTGACAAAAAGTTTCATAATTTTTAAAACATTTTTGCTATTTTAAACAAATTATACAAAACAAATGAATTAAAATGAAAATTAAATGAATTTTTAAACTGAAAAAGCAAAGTAATCAAATCCAACGCGTGAGATTCAAACTGGCCAGCGCGCGCATTGACCTGGCGCCATATCCAAGGGCCAGCATTCAAACCTGGCTAATTAATGTTTAAGCCCTAACCCTGCCGTTAATTACTTTCAGATGACCGGAACAGTGTTCCGGTCATCTTCTCCGTTCACCCCAAACCTCAAACTCCTTCAAAACGCATCTAAACCGAAATCTAAAAACACAGAAATGATTCCCACTCACTCACGAATCAAAACCCTAAATCAAAACAAATTTATCATTCGTAAAATAGCTGAATCGAATCAATCTATTTCTAGGGCAAAATGTTTCAGAAGCATGGTAAACTCTCATCTCTCCACCATTTTCAAAACTAAAGGCATCAGAACAATCAGTGAAGCATATAGAACAACTTAAGAACTTAAAAAATGATTTCTGGAAAAAATGTTCTTGAGCTACCTGAGTTTCGAAGCTTTCAATCCAGCAACTTTCTGCCCTCTCCCTTTGATGCAATCCACTCTACTTGGTCCCCTGATGATCCTTGAATGCTTAGAAGGAGTTTATGTTGTCTGGTTAAGGAGTTTGAACAGCTTCTGCTCAAGCTCAGTTGAAAATGGTGATGGTGATTCAGGTTGTTTCAGGCCAATGTGAGTGGTTCTTTATGATCAGGGTGATGTTTTGAGAAGGTTTGTGGAGTTTGTTCAAGTGTTTGTGGCCTGTGGAATGAGTTTCGAAAGCTTTGGATTTGAGAGTGAAAAATGGAAGAATGGTGTTCTTGCTTGATTCAGGCCTAAGTCTTGTTGGTTTTGGCTCAGTGAAGCAAGGTGAGTTGATCTATGAAAATGGTTTTTGTGTTTGTGTGTTGTGTAGAGAGATTCGAAGAGAAATGCTTGAGGGAGTGTTTGTGTGAATGGGGAGTTCTTGTGTGTTTCAGCCTTGCTTGATGCTATGTTTTGCTTGCAAATGGATAGTATAAACAATTCCAATTGGTCAGATGATGTGACCTGGCCTGCTGTGATTGGGATGTCCACTTTTGCAAAAAGTCCACTTTGTTGTAAGAGAGGCATGGGCTTGGTTCTAGGATGGTACAAGCATGGGGGCTGGCGCAGCATGGTGTGTGAGTGAAGCTAGAAAGGTTCAATAGCCAATGCAGCAAGTTGGTGAGAGTGTGATGATGGTTTTGCAAGTTGATCACTTTTTGAAACTTCATGAAAATCTCTTACTTTGCCAACCATGAACATGTGATCTTTTGGTTCAAATCTGATTTTTAGGTCACATAGGATGTTTGTGCATTGGTTTGATGTGAACTAGAAGTCACAAATGCCTTGGTACAAAGTTCTTGCAAGTTTCTCATTTGGTGCACATCTTGAAAATTAATGATTTTTGCCAACTTTGTCACACCATAACTTTTGATCCAAGAAGAATTAGATCATGTTCTTGTACTTTTTGAAAAGGGAAAAATGTATTCTACAACTTTCATGACCAAAGTTTTTCCATTTGAAGCATTTTTGGATCAAAAAGCAAGGCTTGAAAAATGACATAAAATGACATATTCTTGAAAAGTCACCCATGCCCTAAAAAGTCAACCTTGCAAAAACTTGTAATTCTTGAATTTTGTGAACTTCAATCTTCTTCCATGATCAAATAAAGATCATATACACTCAAAATGATGAAGATCAACCCTTGGTTGGGTCATTGGGGGTCTCAGATGCCCTGATTTTACACTGACTTGTCTGAAAAGTCAACTCTTGATCAGATGACTTCCCCATGGAATTTCTTCATGAAAATTGATATGCATACTCCCTATACCATATAGAGACCAATAGAAACAATAATGACCAAAAAATTTGGAGTTATGGCCTCTGAAACCAAAACCCTAATTTTAGGTCAACTGTGCAGTTAAACCTGGCTCTGCCTCCATACCAATCCCAGTTCTTGTGATCCTTTTGCATTTTTGACTTTGAGAGGGTGTAATATGATATAAGAATACACATGGATCCCTTTGAAGTGATTGTTGACCTTTGGAGTGGCTCAAGAAGCTCTTGGATGGTTCAGATCACAAACCCTAGATGCAGATGACTTAGAAACTATGCAGTGACTCAAAATTGAGATATGAGATGATATGATTGTGTTTATGCATATGAGATGGTCACAAGCCATGGTGTGAGATGGGTGAGGGCAAATTTGGGGTGTTTACAGCTGCCCCTATTCAAACATGAGTTAGCTGTGCAGGTTGTAAGCAATGGCTTAACAGGCAAACAAGATAACTTGTGGTTGAATACCCGAGACAGTCCGAAATTTGCACTCACAGGATAAAGAAGAAAAGGGATATAGATTGTAAAAGGAAAATAAAGTATATTGTAAAGTGTGGGCGACGGAGGACGACCGTCGAGCAGAGGATGACTGCTGGGTAAAGAGCGATGACGGGGACGGCCGACATGCTGGGAAAAGTGTGCGAAATAAAGCAATGACGGGGACGACCATCAAGTTCACAAAGCAAAGTAACCAACGATGGGGACGGCCATCGGGCTAAAAGAAAAAGGACCACAACGGGGACGGCCATCGGGTTAAAAAATAAATGGAATAAACAGATGATGGGGTACGGCCATCAAAGGTGAAGGACGATCACCTAGCAAGGGACGGCTGCTCTGTTGGGGAATAAAAGAATTATGATGGGGACGACCATCAAAGGTGGAGGACGACCACCTGGCAGGGTACGGCTGCCAAAAATATCGCGACATAGGACGAATGCCGGATAAAAGGTCAACGATGGGGACGGCCATCGGATGAGCATGATGGAGGACGACCATCAAGAGGTGGAGGACGACCACCTAGCAGGGGACGGCTGCTCTCAAGGTTTATCATGGCATAGGACGAATGCCAGATAACCAAAATCAACAATGGGGACGGCCATTGGATAAAATGATGAAGGACGATCATCAACGGGTGGAGGACGACCACCTAGCAGGGGACGGCTGCTAAAATCAACGATGGGGACGGCCATCGGATGAGCATGATGGAGGATGACCATCAAGAGGTGGAGGACGACCACCTAGCAGGGTACGGCTGCTTCTCAGGGTTTATCATGACACAGGACGAGTGTCAGATAAGGAGGAAAATTTGCTTTGTTGGTGATCTACTGGGGAAAAGTAAACACGGACGAGTGTTTATATCCAAGAAACAAAAGGTACAAGTGTTTAGGTATTGTGTATAGATTAAAGACGCGGACGAGCATCCCTAAGACTATGATACGGACGAGTATCAGGTAGAAACAAATACTGACGCGTGTTCAAAGATGATGATACGGACGAGTATCAACTGGTTAACAGAGAACACGGACGAGTGTTGAATCTGAGGGGACTTTTCTGGGGAATAGTAGACACAGACGAGTGTCTATATTCAAGAGGACACAAGTGTTTGACACGGTGTATGGATTAAAGATGCGGACGAGCATCCTTAAGGCTATGATACGGACGAGTATCATGTAGAAACAAACGCTTGACGCATGTTCTGAGATGATGATACGGACGAGTACCAACTGGTTAACAAAGAACAAGGACTAGTGTTGAATCTGTGGGGATACGAATGGTATATACAAGATACGGACGAGTATCTGTATGGGTGTAACATGAGTAATGAGTATGAGTATTGCATAGATGAATGTTTATCTGCTGGGGAGAGTGACACAGACGAGTGTCGAGAGAGAAAAGTATAATAATATCAACAAGTATATGGGTTGTAAAAGTGTAGGTGACTGCGCTGGGGATATGACATGGACGGGTGCCAAAAGATTGTGTATGTAGGTACATATGAGTGCAAAGAGGATGTCTTTGGCTTTCTGCTGGGGTATGACACGGACGGATGTCAAAATGAGTATATACTGGTGTTTGTGTTTGTGAGGCAGCTGCTTTTGCTGGGGAACCTGGTGGGGATTTTTCTGTACATTGATGAGCTGTCATTATTCACAAGTGCTGATTCAAAACATGGCTCATGATTATGCTATGTGTTGGATTTTTGCCGTAATGCTCCGTGTTAAAACGGAATGCTACGCTTTGTGGGTAAATATGATGCGAATGCTATGATTGTGCAAAGATACCAAACCGGGATCCGGGTCCCGTTGCTGCGAAGATCTTCGATCGATCCGTTTGAAGTAGACATCCCAGCTGGGGATGGGATCACGGGTAGATCTGATGATATGATATCTGCTTGGGGATATAGGTCAATGATAGACCTATCCTTATAAATGAGAGACCCAGCTGGGGTTTATAGAAGCTTTCTTCACTCTGTTGTGATTCCTCCGTGCGCTGCTCTTCTGGATAGAGGCTGGAACTCTGTGGGGAGATAGCTTCCTGACTTTTACACTCGGCTGAGAGCGAGATGGCAACTCGGCTGGGGAGAAAGAGAGGAATCACTGAAAGACCTCCCTAGAAATTCTGTTACGGTAGCTTCTCGACTCAGCCGGGGATATGGGCATCTTCCGTGATACCTGCCCATTCTGATGGAGATAAGTAATAAGTGGCCAACTCAGCTGGGAGGAGTCATGAAAGGCAACTCAGCTGGGGAGAGAGCACTTCGGGTGCTAAAATTGAGTGTGGATTTGCCAGCTTGCTGGGATGAAGCTTACATGCCCCAAGTTGCGTTCTGGATACCTGCAATCCTGAAAAAGATAGAGAAACGCACAAGATAATCCCGAGGTATCCTTTACTGGATTCCTTCATAGGAGTTTAGATACTTCTGAGAGTAAGCACATTTCCTGCAAGCATGTTTTTACTTTTGAAGATAAACACCTGTATTCATGCAATCGTTTTTCTTTAAGACATCAGACATTTTTTGCAAATAAAAATGTACAAAACGAGACATGACTGAAAATCTGATTTTATTAATTCATATGCCCTGAATTGGCGAGATACAGTCAAAGGAACATATCCCCTGAAATGAGGAGATTGTTACAAATTGAGGAACAAAGTGTTGGCAGTGTTGATGACGCTTTGAGGAGCTTCCTCTTCACTATGACCCGTATGACTTTTGACGTTCTTCTCATCTTGCTTTTTGAAGAATGTTGATTCTGATTGAAGCTTGATCTTTTCGAAGCTTGCCAAGTTGTAAGTGATACAGACGAAATCAGAGTGCAGTTGTTCGCTTATTCCCTTATTTTGCCTGGATCGCCCTTTCGGGTTTTCAATCCATCGGGATACCCATTTTTGCCTGAGCTGTCCAATGCGGCTTTTCAACTCAGCGGGTGTACATTTTTGTTTATTTTCCCTTATTTTTGCCCGAGTCTTTTATTCTGTTTTTGACTCGCCGGGATGCCCTATTTTTGCCTGGACTTACATTCTATTTTTATGTCCAGCGGGTCGTTTTATGCGAAGTATTTTTTAACCGCATCTGAATTCACAGGGGACGGGAAGTCTTCACCATCCATGGTGCTGAGCATCAGTGCTCCACCGGAGAAAACTTTCTTTACTACAAATGGTCCTTCATAGTTTGGAGTCCACTTGCCCCTGTGGTCTGTATGAGGAGGGAGGATTCTTTTCAGCACAAGATCTCCTACTTGGTACTCTCGGTGCCTGACTTTCTGATCGAAGGCTTTCTTCATTCTCTTCTGATACAACTGCCCATGACAGATTGCAGCCAATCTTTTCTCTTCAATCAGACTCAGTTGTTCGTATCGGGACCTCACCCATTCTGCTTCGCTTAGCTTAACATCCATCAATACCCGTAGCGAGGGTAATTCAACTTCGACAGGTAGGACTGCTTCCATACCATACACAAGTTGATACGGTGTTGCCCCAGTGGATGTTCTGATTGACGTGCGGTACCCATGCAAGGCGAACGGTAGCATTTCATGCCAGTCTTTGTAGGTGACTACCATCTTCTGCACAATCTTCTTGATATTCTTATTTGCCGCCTCAACAGCGCCATTCATCTTTGGCCTGTAAGGAGAAGAATTGTGATGTTGAATCTTGAAGTCCCGGCACAGTTCTGCCATCATTTTGTTGTTTAGATTGGAACCATTGTCAGTAATGATTCGCTCGGGCACTCCGTATCGACAGATGATATCTCTTTTCAGAAATCTTGCTACCACTTGCCTTGTAACATTTGCATATGAGGCTGCTTCGACCCACTTGGTAAAATAGTCAATGGCGACCAGGATGAATCTGTGGCCATTCGAGGCGGTTGGCTCAATCTTACCAATCATGTCAATGCCCCACATAGCAAAGGGCCAGGGTGAAGACATCGCGCTCAAAGGGTTAGGAGGCACATGCACCTTGTCTGCATAAATCTGGCATTTATGGCATTTTCTGGCGTAGGCACAACAGTCTGCATCC
Source organism: Lathyrus aphaca (assembly GCA_963966055.1). Classification (NCBI taxonomy): domain Eukaryota; kingdom Viridiplantae; phylum Streptophyta; class Magnoliopsida; order Fabales; family Fabaceae; genus Lathyrus; species Lathyrus aphaca. Next base: position 215,942,188 of record OZ014520.1, on the reverse strand, counting down.
ATTGTGATCCAGTAATATCCTGATCTTAGCAATTTCTTAGCCATGGCATGCCCTCCGGCATGGGTACCAAAAGATCCTTCGTGCACTTCATGCATCAACAAATCTGCTTCCGTCTTGTCAACACATCTGAGGAGTACCATATCAAAGTTTTTCTTGTACAGGGAACCATCAGTGTTCAGAAAGAAACTACCAGCGAGCCTTCTTAAAGTCTTCTTATCATTGGAAGATGCCCCAGGTGGGTATGTTTGATCCTCCAAGAAGCACTTAATGTCGTGGAACCAAGGCTTATCATCTTTAACAACATCTGCTGCAAACACATATGCTGGTCTATCAAGTCTAGACACTGAAATCTGAGGTACAAAGTTGGCAGTCTGAACTTTGATCATGGACGAAATGGTAGCCAGGGCATCTGCAAACTGATTCTCATCCCGAGGGATATACTCAAGCTTGACCGTTGTGAAGAAAGTCAATAACCTTCTTGTATAATCCCTGTAAGGTATCAGATGATCCTGGTGGGTGTACCATTTTCCGTTGGTTTGATTAACTACCAGAGCTGAATCCCCGAATACGGTCAATGTCTTGATCCTGAGGTCAATGGCTTCCTCAAGACCCATAATACAAGCTTCGTATTCAGCTTCGTTGTTAGTGCAGTTGAAAGTGAGTTTTGCCGAGAAAGCCATGTGAACCCCTTTAGGTGTAATGAGTACTGCACCAACACCACGACCATTCATGTTAACAGCCCCATCAAACATCATAGTCCATTCCTCTTCCGGGTCAGGCCCTTCAGTGTGAACAGGCTCTTCATGATCTTTTATTTTAATGAACATGATGTCTTTGTCAGGGAAGTCAAATCTCATAGGCTGGTAGTCATCAATAGGCTGCTCAGCAAGATATTCAGACAATACACTGCCTTTGATGGCTTTCTGAGATGTGTACTGGATGTCGTATTCTGTGAGGATCATCTGCCATCTTGCAACCCGTCCGGTAAGAGCTGGCTTCTCAAAAATGTACTTAACTGGATCCATCTTTGAGATCAACAAAGTAGTGTGGGTCAACATATACTGTCTCAGTCGGCGAGCAGCCCACGCTAAAGCACAGCAAGTTTTCTCGAGCAGTGAATAACGCTGTTCACAGTCGGTAAACTTTTTGCTTAGGTAGTATATTGCATACTCTTTTCGACCAGACTCGTCATGCTGGCGCAGCACACACCCCATTGACTCTTCTAATACTTTCAAGTACATTATCAGAGGTCTTCCTTCAACTGGAGGCATAAGGATGGGAGGCTCTTGTAAGTACTCCTTGATCTTGTCAAAAGCCCTCTGACAGTCTTCGTTCCACCTGACCGTTTGTTCCTTTCTCAACAGTTTGAACAAAGGCTCACAAGTTGCTGTAAGGTGAGATATGAACCGTGAAATGTAGTTCAATCTACCTAGAAACCCCCGAACTTCTTTCTCAGTTTTCGGTGCAGGCATTTCTTGAATGGCTTTGACTTTATCAGGGTCAACTTCAATCCCTTTCTCGCTCACAATAAAGCCCAGCAGCTTACCAGATCGTACCCCGAATGTGCACTTGTTGGGGTTCAACTTCAGTTGGTACTTCCTCAGACGCTTGAATAACTTCAGCAGATTTACCAGGTGGTCCTCTTCGGTGAGGGACTTGGCAATCATATCATCCACATAACATTCGATTTCTTTATGGATCATATCGTGGAATAATGTTACCATAGCCCGTTGATATGTTGCACCTGCATTCTTCAGTCCGAATGGCATCACCTTGTAACAGAACGTGCCCCAGGGTGTGATGAAGGTTGTCTTCTCCATGTCTTCAGGTGACATTTTAATCTGATTGTACCCTGAAAATCCGTCCATAAAGGAGAATACCGAGAACTGAGCCGTGTTATCTACCAATACATCAATGTGAGGTAATGGGAAATCATCTTTCGGGCTGGCTCTGTTCAGATCTCGGTAGTCAACACACATCCTTACTTTGCCGTCTTTCTTAGGAACAGGTACTATGTTAGCAACCCACGGCGGGTAGCTAGTTACAGCAAGGAACCCGGCGTCCCACTGCTTTTGTACCTCTTCCTTGATCTTCATTACCATGTCTGGGCGAGTACGGCGCAGTTTCTGTTTAACCGGTGGGCATTCTTCTCTCAAAGGCAGCTTGTGCACAACAATGTCGGTGTCCAACCCTGGCATATCCTGATAAGACCAAGCAAACACGTCCACATACTCTTGCAGCAGGTCAATCAGTTGTCTCTTAACTGAGTCTTGTAGGCAGGCCCCGATTTTAACCTCTTTCACGTCTTCATCTGTACCAAGATTAATCACTTCAACCTCCTCCTGGTGAGGAGTAATAACCTTTTCCTCTTGTCTTAACAACCTGGCTAGCTCTTCAGGAAGCTCATATTCTTCTTCAACCCCTTCATCAGCTTGATTGATCGGATTGTCAAAGTCATACGAAGTCGTAGCCGTGCTGTTGTCGGTGCTGTCTGGAAGGCACACTCTGCAAGGGTTCAGTTTGTTCATTTTAGTGATTTGATTTTAATCTTGTTTTAGGAAAAGTGAAATAAAATTGTCATTTTGAAAACACTGCCATTTATTTTTTTGTACAAAAAGAAAAATGGAAAAACAGTGAGCGGAAAAGAAAAAGACTCATTTGCAAAAAGATGTCTGATATTTCATTGATTAATCTTGTTTGCACAAAAAGTACAGATGGCCCGATTACAAAATGAGTCTTGTCATCTTGGGCAAGATGCAAGACTTTGATGCATGCTATAAAAATACAGGAAATAATAATTACTCTGCATGAGTAACTCTTATAATTTCCTGGGAAGACCAGTTTGAGATACTGCTCCCCGGGATCTTTGGACGAATCCAGCTTTCCAGGTTGCGTTCTTCTTCCAGCTCGTCTTCCAGACAGTTGACAGCATCAGGGGTGAGCATCCCCCCACTCACAAAGTTGGGCTCCTTTGCAGCCTCTGCTTGATCTTGTTGAGTTGGTTTGTAACCCAACCCAAATCTGTCCTCTTTCTTCTCCACCGATAACAGTTTGCCCCAGCCTTGGGCGGTTCCTTCCTCAACAACCTTCCGGGCTTGTTGGTATGAAGATATTGAAGTACCAGGCACAACAGATGTTTCATTGACATTCAAAGCTTCAAAACCCTGGCTCATTGTTTCATGGATCTCCCTATCCATCTCAATATACTTATAGGTAGCCAGGTGGCTGACAAAAATATCCTCCTCTCCACAGATTGTAACGATTTGACCCTCCCACTCATATTTTAACTTCTGGTGAAGGGTAGAGGTCACGGCGCCAGCGGCGTGAATCCATGGCCTACCCAATAAACAGCTGTAGGCAGGCTGTATATCCATCACGTAGAAGGTCGTTTTGAAGGTCTGCGGGCCAATCGTTATGGGCAACTCAATCTCTCCCAGAACCGATCTCTTTGAACCATCAAAGGCTCTCACCACCAGGTTGCTGGGTCTTAACGCCAATCCGTCATATTCTAGCTTCACCAAGGCCTTTTTAGGTAAGACATTGAGGGATGACCCCGTGTCTACCAGCACATGGGAAAGGACTGCACCTTTGCATTCCATGGTTATGTGCAAGGCTTTGTTATGGTTGCGGCCTTCCGTTGTCAAATCAGTGTTGGTGAACCCTAGTCCGTGACTAGCATTAACATTTCCAACTACAGCTTCCAGCTGATTGACAGCGATCTCTTCAGGCACGTAAGCTGCGTGCAAGACTTTGAGTAGTGCATTCCGATGGGCTTCGGAGCACATAAGCAATGATAGGATTGAGATCTTGGAAGGCGTCTGATGAAGCTGATCCACTATTTTGTAATCACTTTTCTTGATGATTCGCATGAACTCATCAACCTCTTGATCGAAGGGTGTTTTCAAAGCTTCTTTAAGAGCTTGATCTTCCTGCACCAGGCTCTTTCCTTTTGCCTTGGCAGCAGCTTCTGCTTCGGCAGTGGGTCTCTGAATTTGTGGAGCAAAGAGACGTCCGCTTCGAGTGAAGCCTCCGCCTCCTCCCACATTGTCAATTTGTGGTGCAGGGGTTGATGATTCAAAAGTGATTTTTTGTCCTTCACAGTACAGGTCAGAGCCGTAATGCCACGGGATGGCGTTACTACTTTCATAAGGTACTGGTCCAGGCACCGTGATAGTGACTGGACTGATTGCAGCTGCAGAAGGAATTGTGATAGTCTGTGGATCGTAATAAATTGTGACCGGTGCTCTGATGGGAGCAGCACTTTCTGAGTTGTAGACAGAGTTGTTTTCAGGATCATAAAATATTGTGACAGTTGAGACATCTTCATGATTTGTTGCTGGTGTTGCAGGAGACATTGGTGGAAGGATGGATGTTGTTGTTGTAGGAGATTCAAACTGGAGTGGTGCTGGAGTTGTAGAAGGAACATTTGTTGATGCCTGGTCAGTTGAAATGACAGATGGAGTACTTGTTGATGAAGCCGAAGAATTGTCAGGAACAATGGTTGTTGCAGTTGTAGGAGGTTCTGGAGTTGTTGCTGATGAGATTGTTGGATTTGTAGGAAATGATGTGGTGATCTGAAGTTGGCCACTCTGAATGAGACCGTCTATGCCATTCCTCAGGTTATCGCACCCATTGACTGAAATATTGCAGTAAGCACACCCCAACTCACACCCCGGGAACATTTGACATTCGAGGAGCTGAGCCTTAATTTCCACCAACGGTGTCCGGATCTGACCCACACTAGTTATTAAATAAGACGGCTTGTCTTCTTCAATAGCATTAATTCTGGGACCACCGTGGTTTGGCATGGGGTTCTTGTTGACATTAGGTGGTGGTGCGAAATTCAGAGCTTTTGAGTCTACCAGGTCTTGTACCTTCATGTGCAAGGCTCTGCACTTTTCTGTACTGTGGCCAGGTGCATTTGAATGGAAGGCACATCTGGCGTTGGAATCATAATTCCGGGGTAGACTGTTGGGATCTGGAGGTGCCAACGTCCTTAGCTCAACTAGGTTGAGTTTCAGGAGTTGTGGCAGCAATGTAGCATATGGCATAGGGATCGGATCGATTACCCTGTTGGCTTGAGAAGGCCTCTGTTGGAATGGCCTTTGCTGGTTATTGTTGTTGGTGTTGCTGTTGTTGTAATTTCTCGGAGGATATTGAGCTTGTTGATGGTACTGAGGTTGTTGCTGATAGTTTTGTTGCGGAGGTTGATAAACTGGTTGAGGATGAGCTGGAGCGGGAATGGTGACTGCTGCCACTGATCTGTGAACATATTGGGGCCTGCCCCTGTTGGTGTGGATGGCATTGGTCTCGCCAGTTCTTCTCGGGCCTGCAAAAGGCTTTCTTGTACTACTGGACGAGCTTGCACCGTTGTCTGAGATCTTGCCCATTTTTAACAGGCTCTCAATTCTCTCCCCAGCTATGACAACATCTGCAAAGCTAGTGGAAGAGAAGGCAGCCAGCCTGTCAATATATGTTCCCTGGAGGGTGTTCATAAACATATCCGCCATTTCCCTCTCAGACATAGGTGGCTGAACAGCAGCAGCCAATTGCCTCCATCTCTGGGCATATTCTCGGAAACTTTCTCTTGACGACTGCGACATTCCCATTAGGAGGGTCCTGTTGGGCGCCATGTCTAAGTTGTACTGATACTGTCTGATGAAAGCTTCTGCCAAATCCTTCCAACACCTGATAGTTTCCCTTGTCAAGTGAGAGTACCATTCTCTTGACGCTCCTGTTAAGCTATCCTCGAAATAGAACATCCAGAGCTTCTCATCCATAGTATAGGCCTTCAGCCTTCCCAGAAATGATTGTAAATGAGTCCGGGGGCATGAAGTCCCGTTGTATTTTTTAAAACAAGGAGGCTTGAACTTATGGGGAATCCTGACCCCGTCTACCAAGCCCATGTCCATGACATCGAAACCCAAAGAGTTTTGAGACTCTAAGGACCTCAATTTCTCAGCTATCTCATCCAGCCTTCTATCATAAGCTTCTTCCCCAGCACCCATTACTGTGAATTGATCCTCTTGGGGGTCTTCTTGCAATACCCTGGCTGCAGTGGCAGTCCCTTGAACATTCGCAGGGATGTTGACCTCAGGATGGAGGTGGGGTCCAAATACAGGGGGATTGACATGAGGTTGGACCCTCTCGTTATTGCTTGTTCCAGCAGTTCCTATATGTGGATCTTCTTGATTCTGCCTTTCCACCATGGCCCTCAGTCTTTCCTGGCTCTGAGCCATGTTGTTCATCACTTCCATAAACTGAGTCATCTGGTTCCTCATTTCCAATCTTTCGTTCGCCATTTGATTTCTGACCTCAGTAAGGTCCTGCTGCATCTGATCCATTTGTATGCCCGGGAGGTTGTTACGGGTTGGATAACGGTGCGGACGGTTGAGGGGAAATACCCGGCGTCGAGCAATAATTCCTGAACATCACAACAGAGTTAGTGGCAATAAAACAAAAACCTACAAAACAAACAAAGGGTTAGCATGCAATGCAGTATGCTTGTTTGTTTTCAAGGTATCCGGCTTGGCATTCAGTTTTGACCCTTCCAGACCCTTGAAGATGCTGTTGATGTTGCTTTCGAAGTGAAACTCGGATGGAACAAACTAATACATATATTACAAAAAGCAAATGGTACATAGTTTATTTTACAAATACAAGCCCTCGGAGGGGTCAAAATACATTACAAGAAAAAATGAAAAATACACGGAATGAAAGCAACAACAAGCAAATGGTCAAACACCAAGACCAAACTCATCCTCACGAACTTCCTTGAGAAGTGCTTCGGTCACAGGATCAGCTGGACGCTCCGTGAGATTCCTGATGAGGAGGTTCCGGGTCATAACAGCTGCTGTTAGCTTCTTGTGCTGACTTTGGTCCTTTGACCTCTTCACCCCTGCTTTGATCTTCAGCTCTGATATCTCCCTCTGGGCTGCTGCCAGGGCTTCCTGCTGTTCTTTGGCACTAGCTTCTAGTTGCTCCATCTTGTCTTGAACTCTCTTGTCCTCCAGAGTACGAGCCTCGGTGATCCTGACCCACCTAGCCTGACTCTCCTTCAGATACAAGTCTGTCCTTGCTCTCTGGAACTGGGCTTCTTTGCAAGCATTCTTCAGAATTTTTTCTCCAGCTTTAGACTTTTTGATATAATCTCCAGATTTCTCAATCTTAACCAGATGCTCCACTCTCAGCTTCTCTAGCCTCTCAATCTCCATCTTGCCATCACTCCTTTCCCGGAGGGTCTTCTGCAAAGCCTGGGTTAACTTCTCATTTCTTTCCTTCAAGCTCTCAAACTCCTCCAAACTGATAGTGGCAAGGGGTGGTGCTGGAGATGATTCAGGCATATCTTCTATGGTAAAGGGCATTCCAGAGAATTGAGCCCTGGCACGAGACCACTCATAATATTGTGCTGATGCCACATTGCTGCACTTCCCCAGAATGGTTATTCCCTTGGTTTGAGCATTATCCCAGGCCCAAGCAGCCTGCCTAACAATAGCCAAATTAGGCTTGTTCTCATAATAAAGAGTCTCAACCAAGTCCTGTGCCTTAGGAGTGTGGACCAGTGCATAGCCCAGTTGTCTTCTAAACAGCAGAGGGTTGTAATTAATACTACCCTTAACTCCTATTAGGGGCACATTGGGAAAATGCCCACAGCTGGTGATGATATCCCTGCCCTTGGTGCTTTGGGTGCACCACCTGATATCAGCTGAAGTTAGTGCAGTGAGTCTCTTAGCCCAGTTTTTCTGCTGATGAGGATTCAAAAATGGATCTGTCCTGGGTAGATGCCTGAGAAGCCAAGTATGGAACAATGGAGCACAACACCTCACTAATCTTCCCCTCTGCTTTTCATTCCTCTGATGCACTGAGTAATAGAGATCCCCCAATAAAGTGGGCACTGGGTTCTTCAGAATGAATAAATGAACTGCATTCTTGCTAATGAATCGAGGCTCATCTGCGAATAATACAATCCCATATATGCTCAGGGCCAATAAAGCACAAACAGCTTTCCACTCTCCTAAAGAAGCTTTCAGGGTAGCTTGAGAGATCAAGAAATCCAGATGGAATCCAGGGATTCCAGCTTTAGAAGTCATATGCTGCTCAATCAGAACAGGTTCCAGATGCATAGCCTTTGCTACTTCTCCATTACCAGGAAAGGTCATCTCAGGGTTGAAAGGGATTCCACCCCTGATAGGTATACCAACTAATGATGAGTATTCTTCCATTAAGGGGCCCAACTGAAAGTCCTGAAAAGTGAAACATCTCAGTGGGGGATCATAAAACTGAAGGCAAGTGTGGATCAGGCTTCTCTATGAAGGGTCCAGATCCATGACCATATCAAGTATATCTCCATAATGTTCCCTGAACAATGGTATGTGATCTGGAGTGATCAGGGTCTGGATCCTCCTGATGTCAGATAGCTCTGGCTGGAAGAAATGGTAGGTGATGTTGCTCTTTTTGGGAGCCATGATGCTGAGACTGAGTAGGGACAAGTGCTGATGATGACACTGAAGAATGGGCCACTGATTGGCTGGTGCAGGTGACTGAGGTAGATAGCTGAAGCAAATGCTGATGAAGATAGGTCAGTACTGAAGATGGGGTCAAAACCAGAACCAAATGAGGATGGATACCCTGAAACACAAATAAGCAAATGTCAATATGATGCAATGTTTATGTATGCAAATGATATGCAAGGGTTTGCGACTGAGCTGGATCTGATCAAATGCCTTGATATAGGTCCAAGTATGTTCAAGAAATCCAGATGGAGGTCTATAAATCCAGTAACCAAGGTGGGGGGCTCAAATAAAGAGCCACATGTCCAGGGTTTTAGAATCACAAGAACTGTCCCAAAATGGAGTATTCTTAACCAAACCAAAGTAACAGGGTGTTCTGAGGTCAAGGTACCTGCAAACCTGTAAACAGCCCATCCCCCTCACAGGTGGTGTTCTAGAACAAGGATCCTCAGACTTGGATCAGTTATGAGAAGTGTAAACACTTCCAACCCGGAGGTACAGTGTTTACAATAACCATAAAAGTTCCTCCTCTAATTCACCTCAGTTTCTGAAGGTCAATACTAAAAGGTCATCCAGACTTAGCAGGCTTCCCAGATAGCCCTAGTATTGCAGGAAATCTGCAACACAGAGTTCTCAAGAAGAAACCCATATCTGAATCGTGTTTCATATTCCCGCACCAGACCGAGATGGAATGGGAAAGAATATGATTCACTCTAGCCTAGGTGTCACTCAGGTCCCAGGTATAGGACCTTAACTCTCAATGGAACACCCACCCACCAAAGCAAACAACAGATCCAGCCAGCAGCACAGTATGACAATATGATAATATATGCATAAAGCTATAAAGAAAGCAATAAACAAAACTGTACAAAATAAAGCAAAAATAAATACAAATATACACACACAAATAAGCACATAACACCCCAGTAAACACAAATCAAACAAGCGCTAGGAGGAACCCACGAAAAGAACCAGAAGCCCTGGTTACAGTATAAGGGTCCCCAGCAGAGTCGCCAAGCTGTCGCTCCCGATAAATGGGAATGGGCCCAAATAAAGGTACAGACGCGAACGGTCGGCGAAGGGAACAGTGAGAACACACAGCCGTGAACTCACTGGAGATGAATAGAGTCGCCAGCTAGGCATTTTTATCCCGGAGGAAAGGCAATGCTGCATAGACCTAGAAAGAGATGGATAAGACGGTTGCGAACCAGAGAGACTGAGAAAGGGGGTTGGTTACAACCTGGGAAGGTATTAGCACCCAGATTGTCCGCCGTACTCGACGGGATCCACGCTTAAAAGATTTGTGTTTTAAAGGGGTAGTGTCAGTGCAATCTGTGTATCAAGGCTGGAAAAGAATGCAGGTGTCAGTGTAAAAGAAGTGTGAAGTGCATAAGTGAAGTGTCAGTGTAGGAACATGAATAAGATGCTCAAGATAATGAGGCTAAGAAAATAATACTGAAAGAGGGGGAATATACAGAGACTTTTGTTCGATAACTATTAAGTTATGCCTACGTATCCTCTCGTGCAATGAGGAAGTCAGAACATCGTAGTTCGACCCAAAGAGACTGAAAGGTGAATTGACTTGTGAACTGCTTGCTAGTCTATGCTCAAGTGTATGATCTGTCTGGCACAGATGCAAACTGTCTTGCATTAGACGGAAGAAGCAAGTTCCCGTTTGTGAGTGAATGAGATGAGAAAAGAATCCCGGAGGAGACGATTATTGTTTGTTTTTGTGTTTTCAGTATTTTATTGTTTTTGGATTTTGTCATAAGTTAATGAGCTTAAGTCTAAACCAATGGATTTAGTAAACTCATCACATCTTCCCTCTGATTAGGGGTAATGAGAATACCTTAAGTGTGAAGTCAGCTTCTCACACTTAGACACCTTTGGTGTAGGATTAAGATCATTAACCTACTTGTGATTAATTAGATGTTTTTGTTGTTTTTGTTTAGTGTTAAGTAATGAGATTAAGCCATAATCAGGGATTAAACAGACTCATTACACCATCCTAATAGAAGGATAATAGATGAGAATGTTTAAGCTGAGGAAAGCTCCTCAGCTTAATCCATGATTAGGGATTAAACTCATGACAAAACAAGCCTTTGATTAAGTGGATTTTACTTAATGATATGATGATGAAGTGAGTTTTATGATTTGTAAGACAACTTGAGGGGTACTTGTCCATTAACACTAGGGTTAGTCCTTCTTAACCAATTAAGGGAGAATTAGAACCCTAATGCAAGGCCCAAGTTACAAGTATGATGTCTTGATACTTATTAAGTGAATTGATTAAGAGATTTAAACACATTAAGGGTTTAACACTTAGGATTAAAGTTATACACTCCATCCTAAGAGAAGGATGCAGGCATAAGCTTAATCACAAAGCCTTAAAGCCTTTAGGGTTTAGTCCCTGATTATGAGGTGAGAAGAGAAGACTCAAAAGAGACACAAAGGTAAAACTAAGAAGGGGGACTAATAAAAACCCTAATCATTGTCATGCTTGGTTATTCCTAAGGTTTGTGAGGTTTGCAAAAGAAGATCTTCAATGGAACCACCAGGAAGCAGAAGAAAGGATCAAGAGAAGCAAAGCAACTTGCTTCATTCAAGAAGTCAAGTCACTTGAAGAAAGAAAGTGGGGAGAAGAAGAATGAGCAAGCTCCAACTCAAACACAAACAAAAATGCAGCAATGGATGCAAGAGAGATGAAAAGAAAAGTTATGAGAAGTGAAGGCAAATTCACTTCTCAAAGTCACTTACCACCTGAAAGATTAGAAAAGAAATGCAATGTGATGTAAAATGGGATGAGATGACATGATGAGAAACAAAACCAGAAGCATTTACATGATGCTAATGATGCTATGAGATGCTACAAACATGAGGCAGCACATGGGAATGATCATACAAGTTTATGAATGCAAATGAAGCAAGTTAGGAACCATGAACATACATGAAAAGTTATGAAGTGCACATGGCATACAACATGGCAAACACATGATGCAATGATAAAACATGCTTTCAATATGTCTTATGATGTCAAATGAATCAAATGGATGCTTGAAATGTCATGGAAAGTCATGTTATGCAAGAAAATGCAAGATGGATGCATATGAAAGCCCAAATTAGGGTTTATGGACAATACATCAAACAAAAATCAAAACCAGCAACAAACAACATTATGAAAAATTGAAAATGCCACACAAAGGACCCCTAATCCTATACTAACCCAATTCCCAAAGGAGAGGTTTCAACTCCTAACCAAGCTCAAGATATGATTTTTACAAGTTTGCTAGGGTTTTAGGGTTTCCAAACAGAAGAAATGCCAAACAAATTGAAAATGAAAGATCAAATCATGGCCATTTAATCTCACAAACTACATGCTAAGCACAATGCAATGCAAAAAGAATCAATGTCCAACTCTTCATGGATAGGCAGAAATGATTTTTTGAACTTTGGATCAAAATAATGCACAAAAATGATTTTAATTCAATGAGAAATTCTTAAAATGCACCAAGATCAAAAAATAAATTTGGTTTGAAGGTTGGACAATGTTTCTAAATGTCTTAGAACATTTCATGAATTTTTTGGTGATTTTTAAATACCTAAAAGCATTTTTAATAAATTAATTTTCATTAATCAATTAAAAATAATCTTTTAAATAATTAAAAATACTTTTTAAATGCTAAAAATGAAAAAAAAATATTTTTGTGTTTTAAAAATTAATGAAACTCTTGACAAAAAGTTTCATAATTTTTAAAACATTTTTGCTATTTTAAACAAATTATACAAAACAAATGAATTAAAATGAAAATTAAATGAATTTTTAAACTGAAAAAGCAAAGTAATCAAATCCAACGCGTGAGATTCAAACTGGCCAGCGCGCGCATTGACCTGACGCCATATCCAAGGGCCAGCATTCAAACCTGGCTAATTAATGTTTAAGCCCTAACCCTGCCGTTAATTACTTTCAGATGACCGGAACAGTGTTCCGGTCATCTTCTCCGTTCACCCCAAACCTCAAACTCCTTCAAAACGCATCTAAACCGAAATCTAAAAACACAGAAATGATTCCCACTCACTCACGAATCAAAACCCTAAATCAAAACAAATTTATCATTCGTAAAATAGCTGAATCGAATCAATCTATTTCTAGGGCAAAAAGTTTCAGAAGCATGGTAAACTCTCATCTCTCCACCATTTTCAAAACTAAAGGCATCAGAACAATCAGTGAAGCATATAGAACAACTTAAGAACTTAAAAAATGATTTCTGGAAAAAATGTTCTTGAGCTACCTGAGTTTCGAAGCTTTCAATCCAGCAACTTTCTGCCCTCTCCCTTTGATGCAATCCACTCTACTTGGTCCCCTGATGATCCTTGAATGCTTAGAAGGAGTTTATGTTGTCTGGTTAAGGAGTTTGAACAGCTTCTGCTCAAGCTCAGTTGGAAATGGTGATGGTGATTCAGGCTGTTTCAGGCCAATGTGAGTGGTTCTTTATGATCAGGGTGATGTTTTGAGAAGGTTTGTGGAGTTTGTTCAAGTGTTTGTGGCCTGTGGAATGAGTTTCGAAAGCTTTGGCTTTGAGAGTGAAAAATGGAAGAATGGTGTTCTTGCTTGATTCAGGCCTAAGTCTTGTTGGTTTTGGCTCAGTGAAGCAAGGTGAGTTGATCTATGAAAATGGTTTTTGTGTTTGTGTGTTGTGTAGAGAGATTCGAAGAGAAATGCTTGAGGGAGTGTTTGTGTGAATGGGGAGTTCTTGTGTGTTTCAGCCTTGCTTGATGCTATGTTTTGCTTGCAAATGGATAGTATAAACAATTCCAATTGGTCAGATGATGTGACCTGGCCTGCTGTGATTGGGATGTCCACTTTTGCAAAAAGTCCACTTTGTTGTAAGAGAGGCATGGGCTTGGTTCTAGGCTGGTACAAGCATGGGGGCTGGCGCAGCATGGTGTGTGAGTGAAGCTAGAAAGGTTCAATAGCCAATGCAGCAAGTTGGTGAGAGTGTGATGATGGTTTTGCAAGTTGATCACTTTTTGAAACTTCATGAAAATCTCTTACTTTGCCAACCATGAACATGTGATCTTTTGGTTCAAATCTGATTTTTAGGTCACATAGGATGTTTGTGCATTGGTTTGATGTGAACTAGAAGTCACAAATGCCTTGGTACAAAGTTCTTGCAAGTTTCTCATTTGGTGCACATCTTGAAAATTAATGATTTTTGCCAACTTTGTCACACCATAACTTTTGATCCAAGAAGAATTAGATCATGTTCTTGTACTTTTTGAAAAGGGAAAAATGTATTCTACAACTTTCATGACCAAAGTTTTTCCATTTGAAGCATTTTTGGATCAAAAAGCAAGGCTTGAAAAATGGCATAAAATGACATATTCTTGAAAAGTCACCCATGCCCTAAAAAGTCAACCTTGCAAAAACTTGTAATTCTTGAATTTTGTGAACTTCAATCTTCTTCCATGATCAAATAAAGATCATATACACTCAAAATGATGAAGATCAACCCTTGGTTGGGTCATTGGGGGTCTCAGATGCCCTGATTTTACACTGACTTGTCTGAAAAGTCAACTCTTGATCAGATGACTTCCCCATGGAATTTCTTCATGAAAATTGATATGCATACTCCCTATACCATATAGAGACCAATAGAAACAATAATGACCAAAAAATTTGGAGTTATGGCCTCTGAAACCAAAACCCTAATTTTAGGTCAACTGTGCAGTTAAACCTGGCTCTGCCTCCATACCAATCCCAGTTCTTGTGATCCTTTTGAATTTTTGACTTTGAGAGGGTGTAATATGATATAAGAATACACATGGATCCCTTTGAAGTGATTGTTGACCTTTGGAGTGACTCAAGAAGCTCTTGGATGGTTCAGATCACAAACCCTAGATGCAGATGACTTAGAAACTATGCAGTGACTCAAAATTGAGATACGAGATGATATGATTGTGTTTATGCATATGAGATGGTCACAAGCCATGGTGTGAGATGGGTGAGGGCAAATTTGGGGTGTTTACACATGGTAGACTTACTTTTGATTAGTAGAGCTCACTTGAATTTTACTCAATAATAAAGTGTTATAATAACATGTTAGAAAATATAATAATGATACTTACAAATGCTTATCCTTTTTGCTAACAGTCATAAAGGTTGATATAATAAAGAATACTAAGATCATAAAAGAGTAATAGAACTGACCTCAATGGACACCTTTTGCTTTTCCACATAAATGAAGGCATAATTAGACGTCACAATAGCAAATGTGTGAGCAAGATGACAATATGCCAAATCGTTTCCACGAATATTATATAGCCAGGCAACCTGCATTGAGTGACATTGAATAAAATGAAAAAAAAAATCTTTAAAAGGATGAACATTTATCGTCTAATTAAAAACAAAAATTCGGGAGAAACAAACAAAAAGGACGAATTATTAAGAGGATACACTCATTTCATCGAGTGTTGTACAATTTTTTTCTCAAATTTTGCAACTTATATGTGATAGAGCGACCTGCAAACTTTAATGGTTATATAACGACAACTTTAATCTCAGTTGGTGGACGATTTTCCCATATTTCATCTACCATATTTTTTGTTGTTTGGACCAGCTACAACAGATTTTCTGATACTGTTTTCACATCCAAGACATAGGTAAATATTTTCAATAACTAAACAAATCTAAAACAACAATAAACATAAACAGTGGATGTAAGTATATGATAATAACTTATTTGAAAAAGGAAGAAAATGGACATGGAAGATGGAAATGAACATGAACATGAACATTTTCACACCAAAAAACTGGATCTGAAAAAGTACAAAGCACAAGAAAAACAACCTAAAAACCAGAAGAAAGTATAAATCGTTAGCCAAGCAAAGAGTGGAACTGTGTAACATCTTGAAATGAAAAAAACAGAACAAATTTGTGAGTCCAAGATAAAAAAAACACACATAAACCCATGCATAATCATAGTTAATGGTGTAGGAAATGAAATGTAAAAGAATCCTTCAACGAAACTCAAAATTACCAGTTGGTAAATCCGGATCAGTTGGAGCTGAAAAATGAAAAGGAATCGGAAATGAATACTGAGAGACAACGGAGGAAATCGACCACGAGAAAGGACGGACCTTGTTGAATTTTTCTTGGGTTTCTAGGAAGATGGACGAGGAAGGGAGAGCAAGATGTTTTGTTGTAGCAAAACGTGTTTCAGAAACCAAAACCAGTCATTGCAGAGAAGAATGAAGAGAGAGAAAAGATTTGAAGAAATGAAGTGAAAAGAGAGGGAAATTGAGTATAAACTATTGAGATTAAATGTGTTCAATAGATGAATGACATCTAGAAGAAAGAAATGTTCTCATGAGTCTAAGATGGTTGAATATGTTATTTACTTTAATAACCTTTTAGTATGTATAAAGTGAAAATGTGTTAAGGGCATTTCTGGTAGAATGGTGGCAAGCCCTTAATGCACTAGGTTCTAGCAGGACCTCGCAATGTTCAGGATCCAAATCGATCAAGCTTGTAACTTACAGTCACCTCAGTAAATTTCAAGGATTTCCTGCCATAATTTGAAAATTAATGTAAGCATGGTAGACTTACTTTTGATTAGTAGAGCTCACTTGAATTTTACTCAATAATAAAGTGTTATAATAACATGTTAGAAAATATAATAATGATACTTACAAATGCTTATCCTTTTTGCTAACAGTCATAAAGGTTGATATAATAAAGAATACTAAGATCATAAAAGAGTAATAGAACTGACCTCAATGGACACCTTTTGCTTTTCCACATAAATGAAGGCATAATTAGACGTCACAATAGCAAATGTGTGAGCAAGATGACAATATGCCAAATCGTTTCCACGAATATTATATAGCCAGGCAACCTGCATTGAGTGACATTGAATAAAATGAAAAAAAAAATCTTTAAAAGGATGAACATTTATCGTCTAATTAAAAACAAAAATTCGGGAGAAACAAACAAAAAGGACGAATTATTAAGAGGATACACTCATTTCATCGAGTGTTATACAATTTTTTTCTCAAATTTTGCAACTTATATGTGATAGAGCGACCTGCAAACTTTAATGGTTATATAACGACAACTTTAATCTCAGTTGGTGGACGATTTTCCCATATTTCATCTACCATATTTTTTGTTGTTTGGACCAGCTACAACAGATTTTCTGATACTGTTTTCACATCTAAGACATAGGTAAATATTTTCAATAACTAAACAAATCTAAAACAACAATAAACATAAACAGTGGATGTAAGTATATGATAATACCTTATTTGAAAAAGGAAGAAAATGGACATGGAAGATGGAAATGAACATGAACATGAATTTTTTCACACCATCTTCACACCAAAAAACTGGATCTGAAAAAGTACAAAGCACAAGAAAAACAACCTAAAAACCAGAAGAAAGTATAAATCGTTAGCCAAGCAAAGAGTGGAACTGTGTAACATCTTGAAATGAAAAAAACAGAACAAATTTGTGAGTCCAAGATAAAAAAAACCACACATAAACCCATGCATAATCATAGTGAATGTTGTAGGAAATGAAATGTAAAAGAATCCTTCAACGAAACTCAAAATTACCAGTTGGTAAATCCGGATCAGTTGGAGCTGAAAAATGAAAAGGAATCGGAAATGAATACTGAGAGACAACGGAGGAAATCGACCACGAGAAAGGACGGACCTTGTTGAATTTTTCTTGGGTTTCTAGGAAGATGGACGAGGAAGGGAGAGCAAGATGTTTTGTTGTAGCAAAACGTGTTTCAGAAACCAAAACCAGTCATTGCAGAGAAGAATGAAGAGAGAGAAAAGATTTGAAGAAATGAAGTGAAAAGAGAGGGAAATTGAGTATAAACTATTGAGATTAAATGTGTTCAATAGATGAATGACATCTAGAAGAAAGAAATGTTCTCATGAGTCTAAGATGGTTGAATATGTTATTTACTTTAATAACCTTTTAGTATGTATAAAGTGAAAATGTGTTAAGGGCATTTCTGGTAGAATGGTGGCAATCACTTATAATGGGTAGGTAGTTGATTACTTCTTTTACATTATCCAAGACAGAGAAGGACTTCTAAAATTAAATGAAAATAGTAATAATTTAAAAGATATTATTTAAGAAAAAGTAAGCAAATGATATTATTACGTGTAACATAAGTTATTAGTCAAACTCCGTAGCTGATCTGCAGTGAATCTATTTTCATCATTGAATGAAGATTAATGACTATACCAAAACAACACATTGAAAAGATACAGATAACAAAGTTTTCAATTAGCGGGAAACCTAATGCCTTGACTCAAGATTTTTATCATGTTGACTTTAAGCATATGTTTTTAGTCTCTATAACATTATATATACGTCTTAGACTATTTAGTTTGACTTAATTAAAAAAAATGTTTTTTCACTAGCTCCACAGATATATCTGCAGAAGGTTTCAACGTAAAACAAAAATATGGTGTGTCTGAAAGTGTATCAGTGGAATCAAGAGACATAATTGAAAATGCAACAAATAACTAAGAGATATATGGGATGGATTGGAAAATTCTCGTCAGTTTTTTCCCCAAACATTGAATGTAATGCATGTTTATGCATTACTTTCCAAATTTAAAGCTACTTCACATATATTTTGAAGATACGAATGAAATGTTCTTCAATTTGTTTTCTCATAAACATCTTCGACATGTCTCCTTGTAAATAAGGTTTAATACAAAATGCACCCAAAAGATATTGTTCTAGTTAAAATGATTGTTCCACTAAGCGTTCATCATATTTCTTTGATTATGTAAACTCTTTGCATTCATACACGCAGACTTCACATTCAAAGTCATCACGCCTAAGTAGAAAGAATGTATGTAATACTATTCTTTCTCAAGTAACACACAACTTCTCAAACCAATATTATATGAATCTATATTTTGAAAATGCCATCAATGTTGAAGAATATAGTTTTTGTGGATCCCATGTTGTTTCTAGGATATTTGGGACATGTTAAATCTCATTCCATTATCCTCTCGATTTGATAGGTTAAACACATTTATGAGTTTTTTTATATATATAAATATGAACTTTTTTGTAGTTCTAATAAGTAATTACAAATTCTTAGAAATATATTTTCTATTACGAGGTCTAACAAACTAAAAGAAATGATTCATTTGTCTTTGATGTGTGTATAACATGGGCTTTGATGTGGTGTTAATAGATATAGTCCAGATGAAGCATCGAGCCCAATACATCAAGTGTTGGCCTGCACCCTCCAAGCCTTCATAGCGTAACTCTCTCTCTCTCTCTCTCTCTCTCTCTCTCTCTCTCTCTCATACTGCTTCGATTGTTCTGCGTTTTCTGGGAACGCTAAGATGCAAGCCATTACAAGACGCTTAGGCTCCCAATCCTCAACTTCGCTCAAATCCATCTATCCAATTTCCCATCACTGTGTGTAACGAATTCACCTTCCATTTTGAAATTTAACGTATCATTATCCATAAATTCCCCTTTTGTTTAACTAATTGTAATTGTTATCATTGCAATTGCAGATTATGGTGCGGATCACGAACGTTACGTATCGACCATAGCTACCAAGGGCGTTGGCCACCTCGTCCGCAAGGGTACTGGTGGACGTTCATCTGTTAGGTTAATTTCATTTTCTCATTTTTTTTTTCTTATTCGATTTTCATTCACTCATAGGGATTCATAGGGAATTTTCTAGTTTGTTTTTTCAAATATGAATTTTTATAATAAGATTGGAAACAAAAATATTCTTTTTTGTTAGTTTAAGTCCTACAATTTTTCCTAGGTCCTTCACTTTTAGTTTAGTTTAGTTAGAATGTTGTTTTGTATGACTTCCGACAAATGAGGTATTTCAATTTGATGGAACTCTAGTGTGGAAAGAAATGAATATTTTCAAGTACTTGATTTATTGAGGGTGTTGGAATAGACGCAGAGTCAATGATTTTGGCTGGGCTTTTGACCATGCTAAATTTCACGAGCAAGAGACAAAAACTATCAAAGTGTCGTGTAAGCGTGTCAGACACATTATCCTAAGCTTAGATTAGATCTTTTACTTTTTGAGAGGAATACCAAAATAATGTCTCTTATCATTTTTTAAGACTCATTATCATAGGATTAACTAGTTAAATTGACGTTAAATTAAAGTTGCATTGCTTAGTTAAATTGATGTTCATCAGTACATGCAATTGTGAAAATATTGTAAAATCTGTTGAATTCAACTGTAGGTTGATTTTGCATGATTATAAAGGAGTAAAGGACTAGGCACGACAAATAATCTTCTGTATTATCACTAGTTCATTAGTTAGCATGATACACAATGTTTAATATTATGTCTTCTTGAAGTTATATCATGGATGTTTCTCGTTTATTAATATATGTCTGCAGTTTTAATGCTAGGGTTTGGTTTTTCGCCGGGAGTGTTCAATTTTGTTCTTTTGCATTTTGATTGAATAGAAAGGGTTATTTGAAAAAATTTCTTGTAGTATGAGCTATAGTTTATTCACCTCATTAACCTAAAGAATAGGATCATGGTGAGGATCAAAATCTTGTGACCTTTTTACTTTTCTTATTTGCCACTAAAATTCCTATTTCTCCATTGCGCTTTTGAGTAAGTATAGGGTTTAGGAAGTTTTTGATCTGTGTTAAATGTTCTTTTGAATGGCTGGTAGATAGTTAAAGTAATGCTTGAAAGCAATTCCTTGTGCAGTGGTATTGTTGCTACAGTATTTGGGGCAACTGGATTCCTTGGTCGCTATGTTGTCCAACAACTTGGTAAGTTTGTGGGTTATATAATTGTTTCAATTTTTTTCCCAGAATATTGTTAACAAAGCTTAAATATTGTGCTTGTTTTTGGGGATGCCATTCCCCTCTTCCAGCTAAAATGGGATCTCAAGTCTTAGTTCCTTTCAGAGGCTCTGAAGATTCTCCTCGTCATCTCAAACTAATGGGAGATTTAGGACAGGTATCATTTGATAATGTTTTAACACTTGTAAATAGTCCACTTTTGCCTTTTCTTCCTGATCTGAATGGAAAGTAAGTAGTGCTATGTTCATGGGCTATTTCCATTCACTATTTCTGCTAATCTTCCTGTGATTAATCTGCCCAGATTGTACCCATGAAATTCAATCCAAGAGACGAAAGTTCAGTTAAGGCTGTAATGGCTAGGGCCAATGTTGTCATCAATCTTATTGGTATACATCTCACGTAATTCTGCAACTTGAATATTTATGAGTGTCAGTATGTGATTTTGTCCTGTAATCACATACTCATTTTGGCTTATTTGTATGTTGGCAGGAAGGGATTATGAGACAAGAAACTACAGCTTTGAGGAAGTGCACTATCACATGGCCGAGAAACTTGCAAAGGCATGTTCTTTCACGTTTGTTAATTTTGTTCTCATCCTATATCGTCATGTTTGTGTCTCAAATTATGAATAGCTCAATACTCTCTCTATAAGATTTTATTTTGCTTACGTGTTTGTACATTGACGTTTATTTTATTAAATAATAAAAGAATCTAAATCTTAAAAAGGAATAAATTTAAATGTAGCCTCTAATGTTTATAGATACATTGAGAACTGTGAAATTTAGGATTTTCGCCTGTTGTGAGAGAAACAGGCAAAAGAAAGTCAACATGGAATGGTTACCAACTTACCATAATGTGTTCTTCAGAATTAATTGTACTATTGGATCTGGTCAACTAAAAATGATAAAAATCATCAAATATGTAACATGTCCAAACTGTTCAGTATGACTTAAACTGCATATTGAATGTCTTCCAAAATGAGTATTAAATAATCAAATAAAAATTGTATGATTCACTAGGTTAAGTTACAAGCTTATCTAAGGAAAGTATTCAGTTTAGAGATTCAAAGAAGTTTCAATGGACTCAGAAACCTCTTGCAAACTTTAGTTGATATCTCCAACAGTGTTATCAAATATTGGCCACGGCGGATATCGGTGGTGGTTTTAGCTATCCGCCATGTCCAAATTTGTGAAGGATGGCGGCACCACAGTGCCAAATGTCAGATTCTTGGCTATCCCCCATGGTCTGCCATCAATAACACTGATCTCCAATGGATTTGAGCATAGGTTTTGAGTCAATTGATAATGTAAAGTGAGTTAATATGAAGCTTTGCAAAGCTTGGCTTATTTTGAATATTTTATTATTCTAATATCTGTAATTTCCTAATTTGATCTGATATTCAATACTTCTCTTAGTAAATAATCTAAGTCTTTGCAGATTTCCAAAGAGCATGGTGGTATCATGAGATTCATTCAAGTTTCTTGTTTAGGCGCATCTCCTTCATCTTCTTCCAGGATGCTTAGATGTAAAGCAGCTGCTGAAGAAGCGGTTTTAAGAGAATTACCCGAGGTACATTTAGTTTTTCACTCTCTACGCCAGTAATTCAGTTCTAGTTCCGTTCTCAAATGTAAAAGGGCAACCATTCTTTCTAATATTTACATTTGAAGCTTAATAAAGAAAGGCTTTATTTTTTGTCTCTGGATTTTATAGGCTTTTGGGTGGAAGCGGAAATGATAATGGGATTTAAAATAAGTAATCGTGAATGATAGAGATAAATGTCATAGACCAATTACTAATACTTTTACCACCATAGGATTGGTTCATTGTCTTAGTCTTGGCTTTTACTATTCTATGAACAAGCGGTAAATTAGAAATTTTTTATTCTTGCTTAAAAGGCCAGTCGGATAGCATTCTTGCTTCTTTTTCAAATTGTCTCCGGGAAGTATGTTTTGTCCTGTTTAAGCACCAATGCATTGTATATATCTAATAACAAAATAGACATACCTTTTTTTTTGTGATAGGTTAAAAAACCATTTGCATTCGTACAGTTGAAATATTGTCATCGTCATGTTTTGCCATCTTGCAAGAGCATTAATGTGAGAATTCATAATATCACCCTTAACAGGCTACAATCTTCAAACCTGCTGCTATGATTGGTACGGAGGACCGAATTTTAAACAGATGGGCTCAATTTGCAAAGAAATACGGCTTTCTTCCATTGATGGGGAACGGGAACACAAAGTATGTGTAAATCTGTCAAGCAACTACTCTAAGCTTCAATGATTTTTACCAAAGTGAATTGTATTGTTAGTGATTCTTCCTCTTGGCATTGAAATTCATGTTTCTTATTTATTTTTCTTCGTACAATTTTTGCAGACTCCAACCTGTATATGTTGTTGATGTTGCCTCTGCACTTACTACAGCCTTGAAGGATGATGGAACTAGCATGGGAAAAACTTATGAGTTGGGTGGTCCTGAGATCTTTACCGTGCACGAATTGGTACTAACTGACTTTATCCCTACATTTGTGCATATCTTCTGAAAACAAGCAATATTGCTTTTAGGAAAAAATTTCGAAGATACCAGTGAAATGATAAGAAAGTGGACCGAAAGTGAGGAAAACTGAGAAAATCATATTTGTATGTGTAATCCTTTTGTTTCTGAACCTACAGTGATTAGAATATTTATTGAGAAGGCTATCTAACTGACTTAATTAGTTAGAACACTAACTGTTTAACCAGAAGAAGACATAAGATTCTAGATCAAGCTGCACGTGCTTAACATCTCAGTAATTCACAAAGCTAATAGTATTTCCCTGACAATGTAAAATTTGTTTATGTTAAAAATGCAGGCAGAGATTATGTATGATGTGATTCGAGAATGGCCTCGATATGTAAATGTGCCTCTTCCCATTGCTAAGGTGTGTTCATCACATACTCATTAGCTGATTACTTTTCTACTTATGAGTTATGAAGTGCCACCGGGGGACATATTTTTGGCCTGGTGGTGTTATTATAATGCTTTCAATATTTATATGCAATGCAATTGTAGAAGTCTCACATTTATAGTTTCATGCAGCTTAGTTCATTTTCTTAATGTATCCAGTAATTCAATATTAAATATGTAATTGGGCTGGAATATCATTTCTATAAAGCTATCTTGTATGGATGTGTTAATTTGCTTTACACGATGTTTGAGAATATCTGAGTTAGTAGCTCAAAATCTCATGTGTGGTTTGAAAGACATCTATTATTAGTTGGTCCTTTGTTGTTTTATTTATAATTTGGTACAAGGTCCCTTTTTCTTTTAGCCAGGCCTTATTAACTGCTCATGGAAGATGAATACTCAGCTTCCTATTAAGAGTAAATTATGTCACTCTGAGAGTCTGATGTCATCATATGCTAACATTGTGTCGGGCATGATTGACTTCAGGCATTGGCAACACCAAGGGAATTATTATTAAACAAGGTCCCCTTTCCACTACCCAAGCCCGAGACGTTCAATCTGGATCAGATCCATGCTTTTGCTACAGATAATGTTGTTTCAGAAAATGGTGAGTTCCTTACTTTATCACTGGGTCTTTGATTCTTTGTTCCAAGGCATCATTATAAAATTCTTTCATCGCTTGTGTCCAAACATTTTGTATTTGATGAAATTTGCAGCTTTGACATTCAATGATCTTGGAGTTGTTCCTCATAAGCTGAAGGGATACCCCATTGAGTATCTTATTCAATATAGGAAAGGAGGACCACAATTTGGTTCTACAATCAGTGAAAAAGTCTCTCCAGATGCTTGGCCGTAAGATTCTTTGGATATTTGGTCCTGAATCATTTTTCTCTGTTTTGCCTGTACTATCACCATTTCATTTCACTATTTAAAAATGATGGGAAAAGCTCAACTTTTTGTATCTTCCTTTCATAATGTAGAGCGAGTAACCATGTTTGTTGATGATGAAAATAAAATCCAGATACCTGATTTCTAAAAATGCCTTTGAATCAAAGTCAAAGTCATATATTTCTAATTGTAATCTTGGATTCTCTGTTAATGTAATTGTTTAGGTCCTGAATCAGTTTCAAACTTTAAATCGACCTCCCCTGCTTAATATTGTCTTCAACCTCTCCGGGAAAAAGAAAACAAATTGTACATTTAAAGAGAAAGAACTGATAACGACTCAATAAATTTAAATATCAAAACAGGGAGAGCCAGACAGAAGTTTGGCACTGTACTAATAATAATAGTATCTCTTTTGAACCCGTCTTGGTTGCTCTAGTGTGTTTAATCATAATACATAGATCATTACAAGTTGTGTAAGTTTTGATAATCTGTTAAGTTTCTGCAGTTTTTTTAAAACCCATAAATGCTTTTTTCTATTTCAATTACATAATGCATGGATTTTTGGAGTTTATTAAAAAACTCCTATCTTTGAAGTATTTTTTCCTACGAAGGCCAGATCAAATTTTAGAAGTAGAGAAATTAAGAAAAGTGGTATAAGATGTAGCAAAAGTCTTGTGCAACTTTATGCGGACTCCCCTTACTTGTTCATCCAAATAAGTAGTTGGTGGCATCAATTATCATTTTCAGCTTCCTGGAAATTACTAATCCCACTCTAAGTGGTGGAAAAGTACTCTAAAAATGATGGTCACATTTTAGAAATCTAAAAAAAATGGTCAGATTTTAGAAATGTTCTTTTGAATGTATCTAAAATATACCAAATATATGTGTAAGTGTATATATGTGCAAGTGAATCACACTTTTATTTCGTAAAACAAATTTGAAAACATATTTTTGAAATTTGTAAATACATTCTCGGAAAATCGCAAAGATTGCAAAGACTGTGGACTACGTGATTCAAGTTGAATATCATCAACAAATATTGACATAAATTGCGAGGGATGAAGAACATGTCTCCCTTTAGTTTCCATTGTCTCAGCTTGCGAAATCATTTTCACCAAATCTGCTTCTTGGAAATTCATATATTTAGAAACAGGCACAAAGGAATTCTTCAAAACCACCATCAGCATGTTTCCCTTTAGTTGCCATCATTTAGTTTCTCAAATTTCACAAAAATGTATTTTCAAATTTCGGAAAGATACTGTCGAATTAATTCTTTTACAAAATGAAGATATGATTCGCTTACATATGTATTTGAAGTTCGTTTGAAAGTACATTTTCCAAAATATTTAAAAACATTTTTAATTTTTGAAAAGTGTGATAGTTATTCCCCTACAAATAATAAAAGACTTTCCCCTCAACCCCGGATGCAAAAAAGGAAATGTGGACAGTATAAATTCATAAAAAGTAGCAGACTTGCTTTACTGCATTATTGGCCTGAAGACATGCAACATGCTAGGTGTGAGAATATAATTATATTAAGGTTCTTAATAATTTAATTCAATCGTGGTGGATGGGATGATTGATATGGTGATAATGATGGCACGTACTAACGTTAAGAAAGACTTGAGAATTGTATGTCTGTCGGCTGCACTTTGACAAGTAGACGATGACGTCAATGCTTTTTTATTTTATTTTATAACTGAAAACGTATGCTAGAAATTGAAAATAAATATTGTACTGAGATACTACTATAAACAATACAACTATTATTATGGTTAGTTAGAAGTATATTATAACTTTGTTGGGTAAAAATAACAATTGATTTGATAGTTTATAATTTATGATTAATGATTCATAATTGATCATATATAGTTTATAATTGATGGTTGATAACTTATAACTGATAAACTAATTAAATTATTTGATAAAATTTAATGGTTTAATTAATTGATAAAATTAAAATAACATAAAATCATTTAATATATAATTATTTTATTTTAAATTAAAATAAATTATAAAGATAACAATGATTTCTAAAAAATAAAATAATTATAAAAAATCATTTAACATAAAATCATTTAATATATATTTATTTTAATTAATTGATAAATTAAAATAATATCAATCTGAAGAGTTTGATGACACACGTTGTAACACCCAAAATTTGCCCTCTTCTTTTAGCATCATCCCCATATCATAATCATCATAATCATGTCATGTCCTTAGCATTTTTGCATAGAAAAATGAAGCATAACATTCTCATGTTCTAGCATTGGGCATATGATCAATCATTGGTGCATTTTGAAGCCTTACAAGTCAAAACAAGAAGTCAAGTGACCTTGGTCAAGTCCCATGAAGTGTCTACATGGTATTTACAAGTTCAAGATCCTTTACAAGAGCCCAGAAGGTTGGGAGATTATCAGATGATCCAAGGAATGGCAAGCTCCTACACAGATGACCTCAAATTAGGGTTTCATGATCAAGCATGGATTCTTTGTGACTTTGGCCATTTCATGTGGGCAAAGTCCTTCATATGATATGTGAATGCTATGGATGAAATTTGGTGAGAAGATTCATTGAGGAAGACAGTTATTTCATCAGTTGTTTGCATAAGAAGAAATTGGTCAAACTGATTATTTGAAAAGTCAACTGTGATGATTCAAGGGTTCCAATCCCATTTTTCAAGCCAAGGGATGTTCTTAAGGTCATAGAAGAGGTTTGACAAAGTCAAAGATCAAGAATCAAAAGGTTTTGAAGGACTTTCTATTTTTGGACATAAGGCATGTAACTAACTTTCCAAATTTAGCAAGTTTTGCCCTAATCTTCAAGTGATTCTTACATGGCCAAGATGACTCCAAATGAATTTCACTTGAACATGAAAGTTGTAGAGTATGATCTCCCATTTCTAAAAAGTACAAGAACATGTTCATAGCCCCTCATGGTTTGAAAGTTATGGCCAATCGAAATTCATCCATTTTAGGGTTTTACCATATTTCCAAGTTTCTACCATTTGCAAAAGCTCATGTAACTCATTTCCAAGTCAACCTATGGGCAAATTGAGATCATGACATCACAAGGCATTGCATGAGACACATTTGGCTCAAGAGAATTCAATAAATTCGTGCATGGATTAAAGAATATTTCACAAAGTGCAATTTGGCAAAAACATTCAAAAGGCATGATACACTTGATCCTAAGCTGCAAGATTGATCCAAGGGTCATTATGGCTTCATTTAGAATCAGATTGTGCACATGAGAAGAAAGTTGCACGCACAAAACCATTCAATCACACTTTTCATGCATTTTGGAATTTTCATTTGAATCACACACCTCATGTCACTATTGCTCCAAAAACCCTAATCAGGTGTATGTGCTAATCATATATAAGTTGTTTGTGCCCTGAATTCGTGGACACACACACACACTCTTTTCCCAGATTCAAAATCTCTTGCATCTCTTGCATTTTCTTTCGAAACTCTCTCCTCAAGCTCTCATTCCATAATTTCTTCACATAATCTTCATCCTTGAGCTCTAAGGATCACACTGCACTCACTGATTCAAGTTGAGAGTGAAGAATCCTTGAGGTGCCATTCAAGAGCAAGAGCATTCGGATTCCAAGATCCAACTTCTTTCAAGCTCCATCTTGCATTTATTTTGCAAGAGAAGGTCAAAATACGTGGATCTGCAGCATTTGGAGGATTTCTGTGGTGATTTGCAAGGTCTTCAAGTTCAGGTATGCTTATGAATTCGTAGATCTAAAAGTGAAATTGATTGTGTGCATTGTGATATGTATGTCTTGCTGATGATTCTGATGTGTTTAGATTTTGATTTGAGCAAGAATTGAGCATGTTGTGTTGAATTTAAGTTTGATGTTTGGAACTGTTTGTCTTCGATTTGGCTTGTGCATTAATCTATTGAAAAATCTGAGCTCATATTCTTGTTCTACGTGTTTGATTTATTTGATCTGGAGAGTTATAGTTATTTCTGTGTGTTTTTGTTCATATGTTTGAGTTTTCCGGCGCCGGAGCTAAGACTCCGGTCGCCGGATTCTGGAATTTGTTTGAATGTTTGAATTGAGGAAGATAACTCCCTAGCCGTACAATGCTTCAATCTGGATGGTCCTCAGCCTGTCAACGCATTAAGAAGACCCCCTCCCTTGCACGTGCTCTCTATCATGTTTTATTTTCTGATTAATCATTGTGTGGAGTACCTCACCATAAGTATCATGTGCACACACGTTAATGTGTTGATCTGGTTTACCTAGGGTTTTTGTTGACTCAATCTGATGCGTTGCTCTGATCCATTGGCCTTTGTTTTTCCCAACTTTTATTGAATTTCCATGGTAACATTCATAAGCCTGCGCAGACTATTGGGCTCAAACTCCTATTCGCACCCCTCCCTCTCCTAAGCCCAATTGATTTGCACTGAAGCCCTTACTAACTGCACCCCTGGCTCTTTGGTCTTTTATTTTCTTTTCTTTTTATTTCAGTTTGGTTTTTGATTTTTAAAAATAGTAAAATGCATCCAAAAATTCCAAAATAATTCATGGTTAATTCTTTTAATTTTCTTTATTTTTTGATATTTTTATTTTTCATTTATTTTTATTTTCCACATAGGAATTAATTTTCACTTTTATTAATTGTTTTTAATTCATTTTAAATATATGCTGACTTGTGGATTTTATATCTTGATCATCAATTTGAATTTTGAATTGCTTCTTTTTGCATTAGATTCATATTAAGGTGTAGTTTATGGATGATTTTTCTTCTGATTTTTAGAAGCTTATGTGAATATTTTTGATAGTTGACTTGAGCTTGAAGTTTCAAAACCCTAATTGGTGTTCTTGAGGTCCTTTGACATAGTTTGCTTATGATTCCGACTTTGCTCTTTTGGCATGATGTTATCACTGGATTAAGGAATATTTGTGCATATTTGTATAATTTTTTCATAAGTTGGTGATTTGATTTGAATTTTCATATGAGATTACCTTAATTTTGTTTCTTCTTGCTAGCATGCTTAGTTCTTATGTTAGGATGACACTTGTGCCAACTCCTATAGGGTGTTTAGAGGTCTTTTTATATGAGGTTTGATCCCTGGTCCTTGCTTGGAATGTGTGCTTTGAGAATTTTCTTTGTTACTTTTCTTTAAAGTTTCTCACAAGTGTATACATGTTCACTTCACCTCCTTTGTTCATCCTTTCTCTTTAATGCTTATGATTGAGTTTGTGTGCTTCTTCCCATGCTTTCTCATGCTTATTAGGCACCTCTTAACATGATTAGGTCCCTATTTTTTCACATGATGTTTATGCCTTGATTTGGTTTGTGTTTGTTTGTCCTTGCACTTGTTCACATGTTCACTTCACTTCCCATTCTTATATTGTTTGTGTTTGAACTTGCATGAACCTTTCTTTGGTCTCTTGAGTTGTTTGTGCACATTCTTGTGATGATATGGTTCTGGTCTTGATGATTGTGAAGCATGTGTAGCTTGTGTGATCTTTTTTACTCCATGTTTGCTTTTGTTTCTTTCATGATAGCTTGTGTTGATTTGTTGTGATTTGATTGGTCCACTTCTCATCTTATGTTGTATGCTTGATCTTGGAACTTGAGGGTGATACTTCAATTCTGGTTGTGAATGTTTTAGTATGATCTTTTATTCATTTGTATCTCATTTGATGTCACTTTTTCTTACCACTTGTTCATGCTTCTAACCATTTCAGGGGCTTTGGTAAGTGAGAGGTGTGAATGAGATTCCCACATCTCCAATTCTTTTCTCTTCATCTTTCATTATGCTTTTTCACTTGTGATTAAGATGTGCCTTATGCCATCACTTGCTTAACTTCTTTTCTTCCCCTTAGAAAACAACTCATCTCCTTTAGAGGAGTGAGTTGTGTTCTATTTTCCTTTCTTCTCCTTTCTCTTTCTCTTCTTCTTTTCTCTTCCTTTCTTTAGGATAGTTAGTTCAATCCTCACTAACCATATGACCACCTTTGCATGATAACTTTAGGTTTAGTAGTCCCTCTTAGTCTTTTACCTTTGCTCCTTTGGTTTATTCTTTTTCTCATCTCAAAACAAAAACATAAAAAAACACCTTAATAAAGAAAAAAGTGGTATCCTGTGCAATAACCTTATTCCATGAGGCATATGTATTCATTCCATCTTGGAATAATACACTTGTCTAGTATGATGCACAAGTCTGATCATGAGGTCATCTTCATCAAGAAAATCCTAAAAAAACACTTCTTCACCTAATCACTAAGACACTTAATAAGTTCAACAAGTTAGTGAGCTTAGGCCCTTGCCCTTGGAAACAAGTCTTAGATAAATTCTCCTTACTTGGTGTGCTTGTTGTATTATTCCATCTTGGAATGTAGTAGCAAGTACACATTCCATGAAAAAGAGCTTGAGTTCACTTCCTTGTGCCACACTCCTAAAAGACTTCTAAAAAACACAAACAAACAATAAGCGTCTCTCCTTCGGGAATTTTCTTCTCAGCTCCCTCACTCTTTTCGTGCGAACTTACTCCAACTTGTCACTTTGCAAGACGGTAACGTACTCATCGTCCGAGCCCGCAATACCTGAGCATTGACATAGGTAGTTCAAGCCTTAAGACACATGCAATCTTTTTCACCCCTAGTTAGGGGAACTACGGCGACTCTGATCCTCATGTCCAGATGAGGTACGTAGGCAGCGGGGTAGGGCCCGTCCAAACACTCTTTTATTTTCCCTACATTTTCCCCCTTTCTTTTCTTTTCTTTTATCCAGTTCAGTTCCTTTTCTTTGCAGCAGCTTTCTTTCCTTCACCCTTTGAAACATTTCCTTTGCAAGCGTGGATCCCGTCGGGTACGACAGACGATCTGGGGTGCTAATACCTTCCCAGGTCGTAACCGACTCCCGAACCCAGTCTCTTTGGTTCGCAGGACCTGTGTCCTTTCTTTTCTTTCTTCTGGTTTGTGCAACATTACCATTCCCGTTCGTTCGGGATAAAAATGCCTGGCTGGCGACTCTAACCTTTTCCGCGCCACTTTCGCGTTTGTACTAGGATGAAAATCCAGGGAGCGACACAAGTGAAATAAAAAATAATTATAAAATATAAAATAAAACGCTATTTGAAATAGTTTCTAAAAAATAAACTATAAACTAGTAAAATAAACTATAAGTTCATGATGAAAAAACGGTTATCAAACAATTTTTTTTTATTGTCATATGAACTTATAAAACTATAAACTATAAACTCAAAATATGTTTTGCAAAACAGAGACTATGTTATAATAATAATAATAATAATAATAATAATAATAATAATAATAATAATAATAATAATAATAATAATAATTATTATTATTATTATTATTGTAGATGCATACTTTATCAAAGTTAAAATAGTAATGTCAATTATTATATTAGTGTAATAAGAATGTTATTCCTACATCCATTTTGATATCAAATATTTACACCGTATATACTATTCACCGTATTTATATAGTGAATAATATTTTTTAAATAAAAAATATATTTATAATATTGAAATGAACAATACGGGAACAGTGTGAATAATGTCTATGTGAACAATGTCCCGTGAACAATATTTTTTAAATAAAAATATATTTATGAATAGAGAAATGAACATTGTGTGAACAATGTCATAAACATTACAGGAATAGTGCCTCGTGAACAATACTAATGAACAATGACTTTAAGTATTGAAACAAAGTTGATTAGTGAAATGTAAAAAATTGATTTATGAAATGATAAAATTGATTAATAAACGCCGAGATGTTAAAAATATTTTTTTTGTAGTAAAACAATGTTGGTTAATGAAAAGTAAAGAGTTGGTTAATGAAGTTATGAATTTGGTTAATAAATATTGAAATATTAAAAATAATTTTTAGCAATAAACAAAGTTGGTTAGTAAAATATAAATTGTTGATTAATAAAGTTATGAAGTTGTTTAATTACACAATTTTATATCAGTATCCTTTAATCTAAAAATGAAAAAAAAAATTATATATTTTTTAAAAATAGGCAAAAACACTTCTTTAGTCCTTTAAGTTAGTTTAAAATATCAAGTTAGTCCTTTAAGTTTTTTTTGTAACGATTTAGTCCTAACGTTTGCGTCGTTATCCTTTTTAAAAAGTTTCGTTACAAAAAAACATATGTGGCAAAAACGGAGTTGATATGGCATTTCACTGAGTTGAGTTAACATAGATGTATGCTGATTTGGATATTGTTTTGTTGTTTGCTATATTTCTGAATATTATAAATGCAATTCTCAAACACTTCACACTTTGAACCCTAAATCTGAAAGCTCCATCAATGGCCTCACATGGTAGCGACAACAATGAACCAAATCGAAGATCTCTGAGCTTTAATACCTTCATCTGCAATGTATTTT
Organism: Lathyrus aphaca; assembly: GCA_963966055.1. Lineage (NCBI taxonomy): Eukaryota > Viridiplantae > Streptophyta > Magnoliopsida > Fabales > Fabaceae > Lathyrus > Lathyrus aphaca. Next base: position 215,909,614 of record OZ014520.1, on the reverse strand, counting down.
TCTCCAGTCAAACTTGTATGCCTCACTTCATAAATCATGTAACCTGATAACCTTTGAAGCAAAATGCAATTCATTGAATTAGTGTTAATAAACTTCATAGATTTGCATAATTAAACTTCACATATTTGCATAATTAAACTTTACAGATTTTTTGAATTACCTTGGTATAAAAAACCTAAAGATATCTTACCTTCTTTCAAGCACCTTTTTAATTCTTGGCAGAACAACATAACTTGATATAACTTTTCTTGAACTCCTCTTTTGTTGAGAACAAACTACCAAAAACTCACTTATAGTCATTAAACCTCTTAGGGGGGGACAAATGATGGGTATTTAACATTCCCATCCTCATCTGTATTACTGTCATCATCACTGTCTAAGTCTTAAATTGAATAGTCAACATCAAACAAACCTTTACATACCTTTTTAAATGTATTGCTTTTCCTAACTCCCAAATCAATGACATCTTCATCACTTGATGTTTCATCATATCTTATGGTAACTAAACTTCCTTCACCCACACCTTTTTTCTTAGGCCTTCTCTTATGCTTTTTGCAATTGACTTTTAACTTATTTGTTGATGGACTCCCTCCCTTCCTCTTTCTATTTTGAGTTGGTTCACCTCCTAGAATATCAACGCTAGGTTGATCACCTCCACCAACAAGTAAGTCTCCTCCTACCAAGACTTCAACAATCCACCTTTTAAAACTCATCATCTGAGTCAGAAGGATTTCTTCACCTTCAATGTAGTTTCACGCAAGAGAATGAGAACATAAAATTTCACGAAGGAGGAGAAGAAGAAACAATTTCACGACGACAGAGAAGAAAAAGGAACAAACGTTTAGGTTTGTGTAACCTAATTTGGGATTGTGAAGTCTTAATCATTTGAATAATAAGACAAAAAGCTAACTCATCAAAGTTAAATGCCAACTGAGATTAGTTAACTGCCAAGTCAGCTCCCTCTGTGCTACATATACTTTTTTGTAACAGAACTTTTAAAAAAGGGCAACTATGTAAACGTTTAGGAACATAAAGGACTAAATCGTTACAATTTTTTTTAACGGACTAAGTTGGTATTTTTAAATTACTTAAAGGACTAAAACAATAATTTTGGCTTAAAAATATTATTATAATATTTCACTTCACCATATTGGTGAACAATGAAATACAACATATGTATATGTTTGTGGTGTGGGAATATTATTTTTGTTAGTCTAATAGTTGTATTTCTAGTAGTATAAATACCTTATTTGGTTAATGTAAAATGACACCAATTGCTTTGAAAGACATAAGTGATACATTCAACTTTCTTCAATCTTTTATATTAATTTGATATTATATAGCTAGATTAGTAACTTATATCATCATTTTAGTTCACAAATTTTAACAAGGAAATATTCAATATCAATTTTTTTCTTAACACATTATCAACACAATCGTTTCTGTCAGAAGTTATTGCCACATCAGATAAAATCTTGTCCAGTGTTAAGCATAAATTCAAAATTTTAAGCATAACTGGAGACAACTACATAACATGGAACAACAAATTAATCGAGGGTCTTAGTCGAGGAGGATATCAGGGTTGAAACATCTTTTATGGTCGAGGTCGTGGACAATGTTATGTGAATAATTATAGATTTCTCAAATATGAATAATTCGATTATGTTGTTCAGATCGGATCGTGTCGATACGCTGTTCGCACATTTGTGTGTATGAGGCGTGACACTTATGTTGATCTGATCCAATTGCGATGATCACATTTTTGCGTTAGCAAGGTTTTTTTTAATTCATATTATTTTTGTTTATATACATATATTTAGATCTGCACAGATAACTAACTACCCTGATTTTTTTCATAAATCTTGACAATTTCGCCACAAACTCTAAATTTCAAACCTAAAACTTTAACTCTGTTATTTTCTCTAAACCATAAACTTTTTTTTCATTAAACTTTAAAACCCTATATTTTTATCTAAAACCCTATATTTTTTATAAACCTAAACCTTTCACTAATTTTTATGTTATTCATCTGCCATTTATTTTTATGTGATTATTTCTCATCTGTAATATTTTTGGGTTTACTTTTATTTTTCGCCTTATAATGATGTAACTGCCTCAAAGCGTTGTAATAGTTAGGATTTTATTTTCTGCCATTTTATTTTTCTGCCATTTATTTTCTGCCATTTTATTTTTCTGTCATTTAAATTCCTGCCATTGATCATATATTGTTTGCGTGGTTAGTAAATTTAGGGCGTAACAAGATTTAATGAAATAAAAAGGACTTAGAGAATTAATTAAAAGAATAAATATTTAAAATAATCACTCACACACGTAAGTCGATCTAAGATCGCTGTCTGCACCTCCTAGGGTTATCCCTCTTGGTTGCCTTAAAATAAACGGTCAAGTCCCTCGAAAGTAGGGTGCCTTAAGCAAAGTCCCTCCAGGAAATAAATCATCTCGTCCCTCCCTTCGGTTAAAAGATCAAGTCCCTACGATGTTGTCTACGGTGTTGCCAAATTGATCTTGTCCTTCAGATTAAAAGATGATAGTCCCTCCCAAATTGCTAAAGACACCTTATAGTTTCCTTTGTTGACCATACGATGACCCTACGCCCGTCCCTTAAACAAATTCAAGGTAATGATTACTTACTCCTTAATGTAAGGACAATCTTACCCTTGAAAGGAAATAAAGAAACATGAAAGACCAACTTAGGGTAGGTAGCGCTTAATTACTTGCTCACTCTTTCAAAAACTCTTATTCACACTCCACTTTCAAAATATTTTCAAACTTAAGACTTTGTATACATCCATACGAGGATCATTACAAAGAACTTCTGAAAATCTTTTCTAAACACACACTACACTTTCTTTTTCAAACAAATAAGTGAGCTAAGTAACTAAGAGCCCATGGATAACCATGGATATAAAGGGTGCTAATACCTTCCCTTTATATAACCTACCCCCGAACCCAAGTCTTTTCAAATAGGTCTTTCCTGTTCTTTTATGTCCTTTCCACTTGGATAAAATAAAAGTCGGTGGCGACTCTTGCTATCCGCAACATTTATAGAAAGTCAGTTCTCCCACCGTGTTACAGAACTGGCGACTCTGCTGGGGAATTACTAAGTAAAAGAGGGATACCCTTAAGAATTAGATCACTTAATTGTTTGCTTTGTTTGCTTTATATTACTTGTTGGGCTTTTTGTGTGAAAGATCCTAACCCGGATCTAGTGTACCCTAGGTAAATGGCAATAGACCAAGGAAAATGTACGGTGTATACCGATATGGTTGGTCTGGTGGCCATAGTTAGTGTGACTTCTTGGTTGGTGCTTATATTCCTTAAGTAAGTTAAGTATAATATGGGGCTGCCATATGTTGTCAATACACTAACTGACTTTTAGAACCCTAGTTATCCCATTTTGGCCTTTAGAAAGTAGTGAGATAGCCGGCTTTGGAGAAGTCTAAAGTTGGTTGATACTCGATGCTACGCTCATTGAGATCATAAACTTGGAGGGTTTTGGTTGGCAAGTAAGTTGCCTACTGAACAACCACCCTTGGGAAGGATCTGTGATATTGAGATCCCTTAGAACCTGGTTAATTTTGTAGGACAAGATGAACCAACTAAACTTCAGGGGAGGGTACTTACCTTTAAACCTCATGCAAGCCTTCAATCCTAGGGCTATTGTGTGACTTGTTTGTGTGTGCCACATGTTTGTGATTGAGAATAACATCATGACATCATGACATCATAAGCATAGCATTTTCACTAACCATTTCAAGGACGAAAGCATTTATCTTTATTCTTTGTTGCATGTCATGGCTTCTGCTCGTAGGAATACTATCCGGATCAACTTTGTAGGGATACCTTATAAGCTTAAAGAATTGGTCTCTCAAGTTTCTGAAAACTCCTAATTCATCAATAGGCATGGTATCCTACTGGATCTAGTTACTTCAGGGTTCAATGAAGACATGATGAGTGTCCTATTCCAGTTCTTTGATCCTAAGCATCATTGCTTCACATTCCCCGACTATCAGTTGATTCCTACAATGTAAGAGTTCTACAAATTGCTGGGTGTACCTATCCTTGATCAGAGACCCTTCACTGGCTTAGAGAAAAAGTCTAAACCTGAAGTCATTGTTGCAGCCCTACATCTGAAGAAATCAGACATTGTCCTAGAAACGAGAAGCAGAGTTAAGGGTATTCTTGCTAAGGTATTGATGGAGAAGGCTCAGGTGTTCTTGGATGTTATGAGTTATGATGTTTTTGAGGAGATCTTAGCCTTATTAATCTATGGATTAGTGTTGTTCCCTAATCCAGATCAGTTTATAGACGTACACGCCATCAACATATTTCTGACTCGCAATCCAGTGCCTACATCACTTGGAGATATCTTACATTCTCTTCATACCCGTACTACGAAGGCGAGAGGAACTCTGATGTGTTGCATACCTTTATTGTCTAGGTGGTTTATTTCTCACCTTCCTCGATCAGTGATGAAGAATGACCAAGGGTTAAGGTGGTCTAAGAGGATCATATCACTTTCTCATTTAGACATTCATTAGTGCACTCGATTTATGGATAATGTTACTATCATTGACCGTTGTGGGGAGTTCCCTAATGTGCCACTTCTAGGCATAATAGGGGGCATTACCTACAACCCTTCTTTAGAACTACGTCAGTTTGGTTATGCTCGGCGTAATGGTCCTCACGACATGCTTATTCGGGGTATTGTGTTCGACTACGACAACGATCTTCAGGGTTATCGTCAAAGGTTTATACAAGCTTGGAACAAGTTGAACATGATTGATAGCAACACTTTGGAGCCAAAGTATTCTATTCCTATGGAGTCTTATCTCAGATGGGTGCGATCTCGTGCTCAGACTCTTATGATGCCATATCCTGCTGTTCTACCAATCACTATGGAGCCTGTTGCTGAAGGAGATGTTCCTTATATCATCCTTCATCTAGACATGCCCACTGATTTGGAAGAATTGCAGAAGTCCTGGATTCAGTTGAAGGAGCAAAGGGATACTTTTGAGACTCATTTCAGAGCTGGTCAAGAAAGAATTCTGGAGCTGACAAGGCAACTTCACGAGGAGAAAAACCTCAACAAGTACCTCCACACAAAGAGGAAGCGTCCATGGGAGACTTAAAACCCCATATATTTATCTCTTTGTACTTTATTGTTATTTCCTTGTAAGCCCAAGGGGAAAATTTATATTAAACACTTACTAATAAAATTTTGATTTTGTTTTCTTTAAACAAATTTAAATCTTGCGGTCCTTGAAAACATTGCATATGCATCTACATACCATATCATTGCATGACAAGTTTCCATAGCAGGTTTCTCAATCTTCTCGCTGTTTATTTCAGTAGAAATGACTCTCGAACAAACTTTCAAGGATCTCCAAGCTCATAATGCTCAGTTTCAAGAAGTGATCCTGAATTTGTCCAAGGGGCAAGAAGGGCTGAGAACCTTTGTCCACAAACTTCAAAGTAATGGAGTCGGGAATCTAATCATCAGTCAACCTCCGATAAAACAAGCTGACTTGGTCAAAAAGAAGATAAGGATAAGAGAAGGAAAGAGACAGGCTACCACTGACTGTTCTTCAGTTGATGAAAAAAGACCTTGTAAGATTAATCCACTTCGACACAAGGGATATAAAAGACAATTTATCAAATTCAACACTCCAATATTTCAAACTTTGCAATGTTTGTTGGAGATGAAGCTAATTTCTTTGGAAAATTCTCCTCAAAATCCTAATACTTCCTCTTCTCGCTATAATCCCAAGGAAAGGTGTATGTCACTCCAACTGTCCCGGACACGATATTAATAGTAGTTAGGCATTGAAGAATAGGATTCAAGATCTGATTGACGAAGGATTTATCGAGGTTACAACAGAAAGCCAGATTGATTTCTTCTATCGCCCATCAAAGCGCCCAGATATCTGGAGTAACCAGTTTAGAGGGAGAGACTTTGAGAACAGTTGAATTTTCATTTGTAATTTATTTTTTAAACACTTACTATTAATGTCAAACTTTTGTTTTCATTAATGCATCACATATGTTTGTATTGAATTAATCCATTCGTTTCACTATATTTTGAATTATGCTTCATATTTCTATTTTATGATATTTAACTCCTGATAAAGCTATAAGCATGTAGAGGGAGGATGACGAAAACAATACCATAATCTTATGCAGTATGCTTTTAAACAGACTATGTTGACAATGTACAAGCATTGTTTCAATTCCTAAACAGTGGAAATATAAGGAAGTTAATCCCTAGTCAACCCTTTTGAGCCTATGAAGTAGGAGTTTTCATTCTCACGCAAATTATAGCCTTATTCATAACCTAGGGCAGGGTAGTTACTCGGTTAACTCAACTATGCCAATAGTCTGTGTTGTACACAACTAATGATGGTTCCTATAATCACTAAAAGTATGCAAGCCAATATCTAGCAAAAGAAAAGCTCACTAAGTCAAAACCTATGAAGGAGACTTAGTAGAAATTGAGATGTCCCGTTGACTGTAATCTTGAAACAAACAGTTCAGGCAAAATGAATGGATATTAAAGTCAAAAGAAAAAAAAGAGGTCACTATGAATCCTCAACAAAGAAAGATGACTGAATGTTCAAATAAATTTTTGGTTTTTGAACCATCACAAATGATAGTGTTACAATTCTAAATTCCTTTGAAGCTTCAATGCATAAGTTAACCGAACATAGGACTGAAGAACATCATGGAGATTGGGTTGGGTACAAATAAAATTTGAGCATTTATCCTTTGTTTCTTAAACCATGAACCAGAACACGTTACAACCCTTTAAAAGTCCTAACTGAAGCATGGTTAGTTCAAAAGCTTACTGCTACGAAAAGGTATCCTGACTCCTTTAGGGCTTATTATAAAGCTTGAGTTAATACCATAGTTTCATAAACATTGTTTTACTAAAATAACTCTTTTTTAAAACTTCAAGATAGACATAAGCATTGCATTTTTTAATATAATTATTTGAATATAACTGAGTGTTTGACAAACAGAGGAACTTACAGGATGAATGTTCAATAAACCAAAGTCCCCCCGATAAACAAAGTTGCTTCCTGAATCAAAACCAATGTATACAAAGGGGCATAGTCATTATCTCCCAATCAAGGGGGCATGCCATGATACTGCCTAATTCATTTGGGGCAATCAGGTCAAGATTCAACTATGTTTAAGTAGCCAGGGGCAGGTCTCATCATCTATCTGAATTACCAAAGGTACATCACAGAGTTCACGAGGCCAGGGGCATATTATTGTGGGGCATTTTTCTTATTTCTCTTGAGGCGACTCCTTTCAGATATTTCCATTATGGGGCAATTCATCCTCAAACAAGGGGCAACGCTCTCTTTCCAAATCTAATACCCGAAGCGTATATGGTCCATCATAATTTGAAAGCATGTTCCTCTCATTGTATTACCTTGATATTGAATTCTCAGCAGAAGCCATTGTGGAAATTAATTGTCTACGCCAGTAGTATCAGATGGTGTCAGTATCATGTCTTCGGATCCGACCATGAGAATTTCTGGAAAATTATTCAGGAAAGTTAAGAACATGAGAAACTCTAAATCTAATTGGTTATGCACTCTCAAGTTGAAAAGATTTTGTTTTCGAGTTCAGCTTTACTTTTCCCTTTTTATTTAGGTTTACTTTTCCCCTTTTACTAAAGCGAGAAACATATGTTGGTTATGTTTGAATGTATATATGCCTTTGAATATGATTGATGTTTACCAGAAATGCATAAAATACAATAATAGCATTTACTAAGAACGAACAGAGGTAGGAATTCAAAGTATCTTCGCCGGTTCATCCCCACAAATTAATCTTTACGGATATCCTTACGGAATACTTCAAGTAATATCTTATACTTCCAACTCTACAAAGTCTCCAAACAGTTTCATATCTTCCGAAGAGTTGATACTTAACTGAATAAGTCTCCCGGATCTATGTCCATCTCTTTTATCCTCAGTCAGGATATTCAGGAACTTAATCCTTCAATAAGAAGTACGAAGAACGAAAAACGGGAAGTTCTAAGTATGATGTTCTTAAAACAAGACAGGAACGAAGTCTTCATACTCCGCAACAATGAATCGAGATTTATTTTCCCCAGTTAGCAGTTATTCTACGAAGCTACTTATACGCTTCGACTACATAATTCATACATACATCATATCATATCATACGCATTTTCATAAAATATTATCTTGCATAATGTTATATATATATCATGATATTTGCACTGAACTAACCTTGTTTTTCAGGTTAATTCTCCAGCAGACAAACTTCATCAGCAACTTATTTTGAGACGTCGATTATCTTCTCAAAAGCCATTTTGTTACCTCGGGCCTTCGTTTATCCTTCCCGAAGGTTATCTCATTTTGGGCCGTCGTTTATTCTTCCCAAAAGCTATTTTGAGACGTCGATTATTCTTCTCAAAAGCCATTTTGTTACCCCGGGCCGTCGTTTATTCTTCTCGAAGGTTATCTCATTTTGGGCCGTCGTTTATTCTTCCCAAAAGCTATTTTGAGACGTTGATTATTCTTCTCAAAAGCCATTTTGTTACCTCAGGCCTTCGTTTATTCTTCCCGAAGGTTATCTCATTTTGGGCCGTCGTTTATTCTTCCCAAAAGCTATTTTGAGACGTCGTTTATCTTCTCAAAAGCCATTTTGTTACCTTGGGCCGTCATTTATTCTTCCCGAAGGTTATCTCATTTTTGGCCGTCGTTTATTCTTCCCAAAAGCTATTTTGAGACGTCGATTATTCTTCTCAAAAGCCATTTTATTACCTCGGGCCGTCGTTTATTCTTCCCGAAGGTTATCTCATTTTGGGCCGTCATTTATTCTTCCCAAAAGCTATTTTGTGACGTCGTTTATCTTCTCAAAAGCCATTTTGTTACCTTGGACCGTCGTTTATTCTTCCCGAAGGTTATCTCATTTTGGACCGTCGTTTATTCTTCTCAAAAGCTTTTTTGAGACGTCGATTATTCTTCTCAAAAGCCATTTTGTTACCTCGGGCCGTCGTTTATTCTTCCCGAAGGTTATCTCATTTTGGGTCGTCGTTTATTCTTCCCAAAAGCTATTTTGAGACGTCGATTATTCTTCTCAAAAGCCATTTTGTTACCTCGGGCCGTCGTTTATTCTTCCCGAAGGTTATCTCATTTTGGGCCGTCGTTTATTCTTCCCAAAAGCTATTTTGAGACGTCGATTATTCTTCTCAAAAGCCATTTTGTTACCTCGGGCCGTCGTTTATTCTTCCCGAAGGTTATCTCATTTTGGGTCGTCGTTTATTCTTCCCAAAAGCTATTTTGAGACGTCGATTATTCTTCTCAAAAGCCATTTTGTTACCTCGGGCCGTCGTTTATTCTTCCCGAAGGTTATCTCATTTTTGGGCCGTCGTTTATTCTTCCCAAAAGCTATTTTGAGACGTCGATTATTCTTCTCAAAAGCTATATCATTACCTTGGACCGTCGTTTATTCTTCCCGAAGGTTATCTCATTATTTTGGGATGTCGTTTATTATTCCCAAAGGTTATTTTGAGACGTCGTTTATTCTTCTCAAAAGACATATCATCACCTTGGGCCGTTGTTTATCCACCCAAAGGTTAGATCTTCATATTTTGGATTTCTTCCCTCTCAAAGAAATATATCTGAAGACTTTTTCTCCGAATGACATCTTTAAGCCCATTCAAGCATCACAACCAACCAACAATATCATTATACGTACCGGCGAGTGCAAATTTTTGGGCTTTTGTGTTCAATCCTCTTCAACCTTCAAGTCACGAATGACGTACATGCCAATCTAACTCCTCAGATTTCAGAAAATTGAACAGGGATAGCTGTTGTACCCTAAAATTTTCCCTCTATTTTAACTCTAACCGGCTTTTTGTTTCGCATTCATTTGCATCATCTTCATAGCATAACATGTATTTCGTCTTAATTTTAGTCGAAATAATTTCTCAGAATTTACAGACAAACTGGTCAAATTAATTTTTAATTGTGCCTAAAACCAGTAAACGAAAAATGTCGCATTTAAATTTGCAAACGTCAGTAATATTAATCTACGGTTCATATAAATTAACCTGACATGCTAAAAATATTTTTACGACTATTTTTGGTCATATGTTGATCAGTCTGAGCAGTTTAAATGGTCATAATTTTTATTTCAAAATCCGACCAAACATTATATTTTTCCGAGTCATTTATTTCGTGCTGATTATTTTGACATGTTCATTTTATTTTTTCAAGCATTTTGGCGCCCAACTTTTATTTTTTTGAGTCTGTTTATATTTATATTGGGTCTAGAGTAAATAAATAGGTTAATTAGTTTTTATTTTAATTTTAACTATTTTTATTAAACTTTATTTAATTTTTAAATTAATATTTCATTGGATCTCAAAATAAACATTAAACCCATTTGCATTAACCCTAATTAGTCCCTATATATAGATAATGTATGTGTTGCTAAAGGAGCTACAATACACATAAAACCCTTATTTTTCTAACACATAAAAAAATCAAAACCCAAGTTCCTCACCCTCTCACTCTCACGTACAGTACAATTCCAGAATACTCACATATTTTTCTATACCAATTTCACATATCAACAATTGTATCTTTTCTATCATAATACTCTTAACAAATTAAAACAAAACACAAACAATCTCCACGCTATAACTTAAAATCCAACAATTTTTTTTTATAACGTCATCATCGGAAACTATATCATAATAACCTCTTTTGAAATTCTCGGTTCGGCAATCTCTTTTATTTTGATTCCAGTTTATTTTAATTGTTGTGTGTTTGTTGTGATTTATAATGACTATTGTTGAGATGGAGTCATCGAAAGAATAGAAAAGGAAGCAATACCGGGACAACAGCGGATCCAGCACTCGCGTTCATATTCGGTTGGTATAGACTCTTATTATTCTCTTATTCTTATGATGTTCTATGTACACACTAATGGTTCACACTTCACCACCACATATTCAGGATCTATTTTTTTTATAATACAATATATACATTGGCAGTTCATAAAAACATGTTGATCACTGTAGAAAAATGATGGACTAAATATATACATACATGATACATGTGAAGTTGTTTATACATATAGATTTACATATTTTAATTTTATTATTATTATATTATAAATATATATAATGTTTATATTATAGATATGTAACATGTTGTTAATATATATAAAATAATATATAGTATATATAATATTAATATGTAATATATATAATGTTTATATTATAGATAATATATATTGTTTATTTTTAATCTATATAAATATTTTTGTTTTGTTAAATATTGTTTTATAATTCGATTATATTGTTCGGATCAGATCGTGTCGATATACTGTTCACACATTTGTGTGTATGAGGCGTGACACTTATGTTGATCTGATACAATTGCGATGATCGCATTTTTGCGTTAGCAACATTTTTTTTAATTCATATTATTTTTGTTTATATACATATATTTAGATCTGCACAGATAATTAACTACCCTGATTTTTTTCATAAACCTTGACAATTTCACCACTAACTCTAAATTTCAAACCTAAAACTTTAACTCTGTTATTTTCTCTAAACCATAAACTTTTTTTTCATTAAACTTTAAAACCCTATATTTTTCTCTAAAACCCTATATTTTTTATAAACCTAAACCTTTCACTAATTTTTATGTTATTCATCTGCCATTTATTTTTATGTGATTATTTCTCATCTGTAATATTTTTGGGTTTACTTTTATTTTTCGCCTTATAATGATGTAACTGCCTCAAAGCGTTGTAATAGTTAGGATTTTATTTTCTGCCATTTTATTTTTCTGCCATTTATTTTCTGCCATTTAAATTCCTGCCATTGATCCTATATTGTTTGCGTGGTTAGTAAATTTAGGACGTGACAAGATTTAATGAAATAAAAAGGACTTAGAGAATTAATTAAAAGAATAAATATTTAAAATAATCACTCACACACGTAAGTCGATCTAAGATCGCTGTCTGCACCTCCTAGGGTTATCCTTCTTGGTTGCCTTAAAATAAACGGTCAAGTCCCTCGAAAGTAGGATGCCTTAAGCAAAGTCCCTCCAGGGAATAAATCATCTCGTCCCTCCCTTCGGTTAAAAGATCAAGTCCCTACGATGTTGCCTTCGGTGTTGCCTAATTGATCTTGTCCTTCAGATTAAAAGATGATAGTCCCTCCCAAATTGCTAATGACACCTTATAGTTGCCTTCGTTGACCATACGATGAACCTACGCCCGTCCCTTAAACAAATCCAAGGTAATGATTACTTACTCCTTAATAGTAAGGACAATCTTACCCTTGAAAGGAAATAAAGAAACATGAAAGACCAACTTAGGGTAGGTGGCGCTTAATTACTTGTTCACTCTTTCAAAAACTCTTATTCACACCCCACTTTCAAAATATTTTCAAACTTAAGACTTTGTATACATCCATACGAGGATCATTACAAAGAACTTCTGAAAATCTTTTCTAAACACACACTACACTTTCATTTTCAAACAAATAAATGAGCTAAGTAACTAAGAGCCCATGGATAACCATGGATATAAAGGGTGCTAATACCTTCCCTTTATATAACCTACCCCTCGAACCCAAGTCTTTTCAAATAGGTCTTTCCTGTTCTTTTATGTCCTTTCCACTTGGATAAAATAAAAGTCGGTGGCGACTCTTGCTATCCGCAACATTTATAGAAAGTCAGTTCTCCCACCGTGTTACACATATCATAGCAGGCGCCAGACTAAAGTGAAGCACCACGTCTTCACTGATCATGACTTACACACTACTCCTGATTATCTGTAGGATGTCGTATAAAGCATCACCAAACACAAAAGGGGTGAGATTCTTAAATCAACAAAAGAGAGAGATGATATAAATATAAAAGCATAAATCATCCAACCATTCACCCATATCGCAACTTCCAACAAGAATCACATATTTCCACACAACCACAGATAATCAATCAAGCATAATGCAACAAAACTATCAAGAGAAATGCAATGAGACACCAACTAGACTCAATGCATGTGGTACCAATATCGATCCCTGTTTTATGATCACAATTCCCGTCGGAACGTGCTCACACCCCACATGGGCACACAACAATCGTGATTGCTTACACTTCACATGGGCATACAATCACCTCAACAACAACAACAATGATCCCATCAATAACTCCGGATAAACGCTCACACCCCACGTAGGCATGCATCATCCCACAACCTATGCAACATGCTATGCTCCTTCAACGACAACATGCAACAATGAAACAATGCATATATATATAACATGCCATCACTACATCATTGCACAACAACCAACACATACTAGTTCAAACATGCATCTTCATAATTCCACAAAACTACATATCTTTGTACAATTAACTATGTATTTCACATTTCATCACATCCAAACATCAACGAAACACTCATACACGCATTAACACATGCCAACAACATTAATGATTTGAATAATGGTTATAGATAATTTGATGTAAAAAGATTTGATAAAAATCGATAAATAATTAAATATAGAGAATAAAACAATTAAAATGGTTAGCATAAGTAAGATATTATTTTTCTTTACCTATTGTATTGTTTTTTTATTATAAAATATTTAGGCGAGTTATTTTGTTTTGATAGATGATAATTTTATTATAAAAAACTATTATGAGTATAAGATATTATATTTTTTTACAAGAAAATATTATATTATTATATGAACAAATATAAGACATATGTATGATTCAACCCAATGTTTCAAAATCTGATCCGGACTTGTCGATAGGAATGGTCGAATTAGAAACTGGTAGACTGAACGATCGGATAAGGATGTAAGACCGAAAATGTATTTAGTCCAGATGAAATTGGTGTGAATCGGCCAGGTCATCGATTAAACTAGTGAACCAGCGATTTCTCATGAACAAATGATTTTGTAGGGTGATATAACATTAATGATGAAATACGAGATTGTCCTTGCATTGTCCGGATTACAAAATGTAGTTGGAAATGTAAGGTATTCTAGCACTTGTACTTTTTCTCCTGATAATCCTACCAAGCTACCTTTGAAAGGTAATAATAAATTAGCAGGATCCAACCTCATTCTGAGGAAAGCATCCCAATACAACATGTCTGCAGAGCTTCTAGGATCAATCAACGCCTGCTTCACGATCCAATCTCCTATCATCACTTTTATGACCATGTGATAATTTTCATTTGGTGATACGCCCAAGGAGTCTTGTTTAGAGAATGTCACTTCATAGGAATCGTCATTGGTCTTTTTTGGAAGTGCCCGATCGTTGTAAATGACCATCCTTTTACATCTTTTCCTGACAAACTGTGTTTCTCCTCCGCCATCAAATCTTCCAACTATGGTATTCAATGAATGTTGGATGGTTCCCGAGAATCCGTCTTTCCTGTGCAGGATATTATTGGGGATGTTTTGAAGCTATCTGCAACATGTTTACTCCGTTGATGTATATCCTCCCTCACATATAAGAATGGCTCTATGCTTGTAAGGGAGTCACCATCGTTGGACATGCTGAATTCAGTAAAGGGTGGCATGGGAAAAGTTTTACCAAGCCCCACGGGTTGTGCCAAATGTTCTAGCCAAATTTGGTTAGAACACCAAAGGTGCTAACTGTAACGCCCAGATTATTTAATTATTTATTTAATTAAATATCATTGTATGTTTGGTTTTGTTTTGCGATGAGTTTCTAAGTTGTTTTGAATAAAGTTGAATATGTCGTTTTAAGTTGATTTAAGTTGCATTATTGTTAATTGGACTAAGTTGAATTAATTAAGTTGTGGGTTACTTAGTAGAATTACGCTATGTTGATAATTGGGCTTGTTTGGTAATTAGAAGTAGTAATTATGGGGGTGTATGGTCCAGTCCCAATGGAATTATTAAGACGAATTAAAATAAAACTATAAGTTAAGTGGAGTTAGTGGAAATAGGTTAACAGTAAGAGGAACAAAAGTTGGAAAATAGGTGGTTACATGAAGTGCATAGGAGAGTCAAAAGCTAGGGGTTCCTATCGAAAAGTGTTAGAGTCGACTTCAATCCAACGATAAGGGTGGGGTTCTAACCTTATAATCGGGAATATATGATAAATTTGTATGGAATTGGGAATAATAGTCTTTGCTGTTAATTGTTGTTTGTGTGGAAAAATAAGTTGTTTTGATAAATGAGTTATTTGGTTGATAAGTTGTTTGATTAATAAGTTGTTTGTGATAAATAAGTCGTTTAGATGATTAAGAAGCTTATAACTGTATTGAGTTGTTGTGAATTGTGTGATGAAGTAATTGGAATTGGTCTGAGAGGATTTACAGAGACGAAGTAAGAGAAACAGAGAGCGTAACCGTTTTGGTTGTGGGACGACAGTCCTTAAAGCCAGACGACTGTCTGGGATTGGAGAAGACCGTCACATCCCTAGGACGACCGTCACGTGTGTGACGAGGGGCACCCAGTTGTGACGATGGACATGCGAGTCTGGGAGGATTTGTTATTTTGGTTTCTGTGTTGTAATTATATGTTGTCTGATAACATATACTATCATTAATCAATTTCAGTAGCATTATTAGTTTGGAAAATATTAACTGAGCTATCATAGGTTCTAGTAATTAATTAACAGAGAATTAATGAGTGATACAAAAAGGAATTAGTAGAAGAAAATTAGTTAACAGTGGTTTGAGATTAGTAACAGGTTGGTGTATTGGTTGTTGTGACAGAGTTAACAGAAGCATGTTAATAACTTAATAATAAGTAGTAATAATCGAACACATTAATTAGTTTAATTAATCGGTCTTAGTCGGAACTTGTGTGGATAGGAATGTAGTAGATTTGGTTGTTTTTGTTGTGTTTCTTTGTTATAAGTTGTAAAGTCGTTGTTTGTTGTTCATGTTGTAGTGCCTTATAAACGACAAGATTTTGAGTTGCAGGTCTTTGGCCAAAGTTGAATGTTGTTGTGTCTTTATATAACCACTGTGTGCATAAGAATACAAATGAAATATTATATGAGCTCATATGACAATTATGGATAATGGGCTTTGTGGGTATCCTTGATATAGGCCAAACTATTTTTTTTAAAACATTAGTTTGAAAAATAGAATTAAATTAAAAATAAATATAATAAAAAAATAAATAGAATTAAAAATATATAATTGATAAAATATATAATAATTTTTTAAAAAAATCCACGTGGAAAATAATAATAATTAAAAATAATATAAATCCACATCAGCAAAATTAACGTCGTTTGCCAATATTTAACGGAAAAGATTAATTTGATTCAGTTAGATAATGTAAGGGACCAATTTGGAACTTTTAAAAGAAAAATGACCAAATTGGACCCTGACCTATAGTTAGAGGACTAAAAATGGTATTAAGCCTAGATTTTATTGTTTTTGTTGTGTTGCTTTGTTATAAGTTGTAAAGTTGTTGTTTGTTGTTCATGTTGCAGTGCCTTATAAACGACAAGATTTTGAGTTGCAGGCCTTTGGCCAAAGTTGAATGTTGTTATGTCGTTATGTTGTTATGTTGTTATAGTTGTTGTTGGTTGGTAATCATATTGTGTCGCATAACATATCATTATTCAAGTTGGAGCTAGTTGCTCGGTAAGTTGGCCTGGATTGGCAAGATTAAAGTTGAAGGCTTATGCCTTGTTGCCTCTATTAATTGGCATGATTATAAGTTGGGAGTTTTGCTCCGTTGGTACCACATGCATAATATTTGTCAAAGTTGCATATTACATTGTGGTGTTGTATCTTGTGTCGATTCTAAGTTGTTGGTTGTTTGTGAAGTGGTGATTCGTGTAATTTAATTCAATATTCAATTTATCATATTCTTGATTATAATATTAGATATCTCACCCCTTCTGTTTGAATGTTTTCCTCTGTTGGTAACGAACAAGTAATCCAGAGTAGGACTGAGTATCATAGTAAATTCGAGTCGGTGTTGTCGCTCTGATAGTAGCACTCGGGGGGATAACATTTATTTTATGTTGATGTTGCCTTTTGTTATAGTTGCTGAATTTTAAGTTGTTTAATTAAAGAATTGTTTTTTTTCTTAAGTTGTTTTGATATTGAATACGATTAAATTTGTTTTAAGTTGAATTATTTATGAATCCGCTACGAAGTACTAAATCATTTGTTTTTAAGGAATTATCAATTGTTGAACGATGTTACAATGTTGAAATGTATCATCTCAATTAACTTTGTTGAAGTTTTATACTCTGATTTCGTTAATAATTATTGAGTAGAATTGGGGTATTATATTAGTGGTATCAGAGCAGGTTGGTCGGTCCGACCAAGTTGTCGAGTCGTAGTCGTTTAACAATCGAATATTGTTAGCTAGTTCTAACTTTTGTTGTGTTGTAGAAATTAAGTTGAGATGGCTGGAAGGAATGATGATGCGATGACTACTGCTATGCAAGCAATGACTCAGGCTGTGCATAATTTGCCGAACGCTGGTGAGGATCTAGGATCTCATAGTTTGGCGACTTTTCAGAGAGAGAATATGCCTACCTTCAAGGTTAAGTATGATCCTGATGCAACATTGGCTTGGTTGAAAGAAATTGAGAGAAAATTTCGTGTGATGGATTGCACTCCACCACAGAAGGTTCAGTATGGGACTCATATGTTGGCAGTCGAAGCTGATGACTAGTGGCTAGAGACTCGTCCGAGATTGGATTCTGCTGGTGAGGAGTTCACTTGGGTTGTGTTCCGTAGGGAATTCCTTAGGAAGTATTACCCGGAGGATGTCCATGGAAAGAAGGAGATTGAATTTCTCGAGCTGAAGCAAGGTAACATGTCGGTTACTGACTATGTTGTGGAGTTTATTGAGCTGGCTAAGTTTTACCCGCACTACAATGAGGCTAATGTTGAATTTTCAAATTGTATCAAGTTTGAGAATGGGTTGCGTCCTGAGATTAAGAAGGTTGTTGGATATCAGAAGATTCATGTCTTCTCCGATTTGGTTGATAGTTGTAGGATCTATGAAGAGGATAACAATGCTTATTATAAGATCATTAATGAGAGGAAAGGCGAGCACCATCAGAGTCGTGGCAAGCCTTATGATGCTCAAGCTAGGAAAGGTAAACAAAAAGTGGATGATGGTAAAAGAACTAGTAAGGGAGATGCTCCTGCTGATATTGTTTGTTTCAAATGTGGAAAACTTGGTCACAAGAGTAATGTGTGTATTGTTGAGGCTAAGAGGTGTTTTCGTTGTGGTAAGACCGGGAATGCAATACCTGAATGCAAGCGTAAGGAGATGGTTTGCTTCAACTGTGGTGAAGAAGGACACATTGGTAGTCAGTGTGAGGAGCCAAAGAAGGCGCAAACTAGAAAGGTGTTCGCGTTGGCTGGGACTCAGACATCTAAGGAGGACAGATTCATCTGAGGTACATGTTTCATTAATAGTACTCCTTTAATTACTATTATTGATACTGGTGCAACACATTTTTTATTGCAGCCGATTGTGTTGAAAGATTGGACCTTAAGTTATTTGCTATGAATGGAGAACTAGTTGTCGAGATTCTGGCTAAGGGATCAGTGACTACTTCCCTTGTGTGTCTAAGGTGTCTGTTGTCTATCTTTGATAGATACTTTTTCGTTGATTTTGTGTGTTTGTCGTTAACCAGAATGGAAGTGATTTTGGGGATGAACTGGTTAGAGTACAACTATGTTATATCAATTGTTATAGTAAATCGGCGAGGTTTTCTACTCATGAAGAGGAAGGAGTTGGTTTGTTGTCTTTTAGAGAGTTGCAGCAGTTGATGAAAGAAGAAGCTCATATGTTTTCGTTGATGGCGACATTGTCCGTTGAGACCAAAGCCATGATTGAAGAGTTGCAAGTGGTGAGAGAATTTCCTAAAGTTTTCCCTGATGAAATTCCTGATGTACCACCAGAAAGAGAAGTTGAATTTGTGATCGATCTTGTACCTGGTACTAGACCTGTGTCTATGGCACCGTACATGATGTCTACATCTGAATTGTCAGAATTGAAGAAGCAATTAGAGGAGCTACTTGAAAAGAAGTTTGTGAGACCTAGTGTATAACCAGGGGAGCTCCAGTGTTGTTAGTGAAGAAGAAAGATGGAACTATGAGACTTTATGTTGATTATAGGCGTAACACCCTAATTTTTGTCCTAAGATTTCTTCGCATTTCATTTGCATCTTGCATACAAACAAGATCATGCCTAGTTCGTTTATCCTTCTCGGTTGCAGGTTTATACGTTGCAGGGGATCACCGTGTTCTTACTTACTTTTATCTGTTTATACTTACTAACTTCTAACCAAAATACCAAAAAATGTTGCAGTTTGCTTCTTCTTCTCTCTGTGTTGCAGGATTTAAAAGACAGGGCAGTGATTTCAATTCAGATGCGTTTGTTCAGTCACAATTCAAGTCAGATGGACGTTTGACCTAAATTTGGTCAAACTATCAAATAAATTGTTTCAATCGCAAGTTATGTGTACCAGTGGTCTATTCCTCAGACAATGCGTTTTCAAAAAGTTCAAGCTGTGTTGTGTGCGAAATTCCTCAGGTTCTCAAGTTGTGGGTGTTAAAAGTTTCAGGCCAGATTGTTTTGGTTCAGTACATCAGTGATTCATTTGAGGATTTATTTTCCTCAGTATGGATTCGAATTATCAGGACAATTTTCAGACGATTTCAGTTATTGTGGTTGAATTGGCAAGTTGCTCAGTGTTTCAGTAATGATTGTTTTCATTTTAATCGGTGGCTTGTGAGGAAAATCAGGAGTTGGTCGTGGGCCTTAAAATATCATCATTTCATATCCATCATCCATTTTTCGATTAAACCATTTCTTTTTATTTTCAATTTTTCTATTATCCATTTCTATTCATTTCTTAATTCTCACCTATTATTCATTTCCCATTTCCATATTGAATTCACCTTTTCAAAATTCCTATTCTTTTCGATTTTTATTCATTTCACAAAAATATTCATTATTCCATTTTTTACCAATTTCCAATTTCCTATATCCAATTTTATATTCATTCCTATTTTTTATCCATTCCAAATATTATTTTTTCTAATCAATATATATATATATATATATATATATATATATATATATATATATATATATATATATATATATATATATATATATATATATATATGTTTTTTTATAAATTTCAAAAGCCCACTCATTTTGGTCCATTACACAAGTTCGTTTAAAAAATATGGTGATGATATTACAAGCTGAAGCCACTTCCTCAAGTTTCTGTAAACTTCTTCAAGCCGTTGTTTAGTCACGTGAATCTCTTCGGCCAATCCGCACAAAATCCACTTCTAGCTCTCAACTCCAACACGCAGGCCAAAGTCTTCAGGCCGCATCAGGCATACCAGCCGCAGCCAAACACACCAACATTAGTACAACACGCACGAGACTTTAACTTCCCGAGCCAACTTCCCAAGCTGCAAGCCAGTTTCCGCAAATGACACCAGCTCAATGACTTCACCTGCAAAGCATCCAAAACGCAGGAGATTTGATTCAAAATGTAAGCAGCAAAATCCACAACATTAAAACACAGCCACATGCGGACCTGCACAAGCCGAAGCCATCAGCACGCAGCAAAATGCAAGCCTCACTTGCATCTCCAAGCCAAAGTCAAAACGCAACACACCGTAACGCCAACAACATCAAAACGACTTCAGTATCACACCAACCCAAAACGCTACAAGCCTGCACACAAAACGCATTGGAAAGATAAAATTATCGCAGCAAGAGCACGCGTTTGCCGTGAACATCAAAACGCGGACGAAAAACAAATCAAACGACATCTGAATTTGATTCAAATCCTCACCCATTCTCCTATAAATAGAACCCTCTCCTATTTCAAATTCTAAGCTTCAATAGCCCCTAAAAACTCTGCATAATTGTGACGAAGCTTCAAGAAAATTCCAACTCATCTTCGTCCTCTTCCATAATCTTCCATATTCAAATCACCAAACTAAAAAAGCTTTCTCTGCAAGATCCAACAACATTACTTTAGATGTGATGAACAATTCATTTCAGTATCAACAACAACGAATTTGAACCGCGGTACCTTGACGAAGAAACGGAGAATGACAGCGAGCGGATTACGGCGAATTTGTGAGCAAGAGGCGAAGATGATGTTGTGATGAACTAAGCCGCGTTTCCAACGGCAGAAAGATCCACGACGCAAGTTTTGAAGCAAAGCCTCCATCGTTTTTTCCTTCTGAAGGTAGAGGTGCGGCGTTGTGTTAAAGAAGAAGAGGATTGTTCTTGTTCTGATGTTTTCCCCCTTTGTTGACTTTCTTTTCTTATTTTTTTTTTATGAAACAATTAGTGAGTTTGGGCCTTTGGGTTTATGGTTGATCCACAGATTGCTACCATCAGCCTAAGTCCTGCGGATCACCCCCCCTTTCCTTATAATTTTTTTTTTGTAAATTTTTTTATTATTATTGGTGTTGATTTTCTTTTTTTTAAAAGAAATTTTGATTATCCTTTTTTTTTCATTTTTGGTATTAGGTCATTTGAAAGAAAAAAAATTTAAAAAAAATTTTTTAAATAATTTTTTTTTATTGAACCTTTTATTTTGTTGGTTGGTTTTTATTATGGATTTTTTTTAGATCCATATTTCTTCATCCTTTTGCTTTTTGGTCGATGAGATCTCCGATTCACGATTATTGGTTTTCGAAGATGTTTAACCTTCATTATTTCAAATCTATGGATGAATGATCATTTGGATCATTCTCCATACTTTGAGATCGTGATAGGTTGTCTTTGATAATTCAATGAGAAATCCCGATCAAGATTAGACCATTCTTTTTCTTTTCGTGCGACATGTTTTCGGAGAATGATTCATAATATCATTTCTCTAACATGTATTAGCACAAATATTTTCCACCTTAATTGGTGGTGGCCAGCCTCATTTGTAGGGTAATTACTTCGTAAATTACTCGGCGATTGCTTAACATAAACCTAAATTTGTCCCGAATTCGGAATAAGATCCATTTGGATCCGGTTGCCTCGAATTTTTGGTTATCTTTTGTGGTTGTGTTTGATTAAGTTCATCATACCATTTATATGTAAATATTATAATACTACTAATATACTAACCATTTTAATTCATTCTTGCACCTTATCCTCTTTATTTCAATCTCTCGCTCCTTATCTCTTTTATTATGCTCTTATCATATTACATCATCTATCATATTGTTTATGTTTATATTGTTATGTTTGTGATTCTTCTTTTGTCCATTTGGACACAAAAACATTAATAATGGATCAAACATCTAAAAAAGGACTTGTGACTTTAATTCTTGGACTATGGCCACTATCCTTAGCATTGGATTTGGAGTTGGACTTAGATTCTAGGATCTTTCCCTTGGCTCAAGTTATTATCGATTGAAGACTTTGGCCTCGATTTAGTTTCATTTGTCTTTGAAGATGGAAATCCGTTTGTTTGGAAGAAAGTTCACTACACGGTTTGATCGCTCTTCTCTTAACTTTTAAATTCAAGTCTTAGGACAATCACTTCATCTCCTCCCACTTCTTAAATTTTCAAATCTTCTCCCTATTTTCAAATCTTCTTTGTTTTCAAACTTCAAATGTTTTCACAATCAAACCTTGACTTAGGTAAAGCGATTTTACCTTTTCACTTTATCTTCTTAATAAACGTTAATCCATGTAAGCATATCGAAATTCTCTTCTCAAAGACTTTAAAAAATCCAAAACTCATTCAATTGTTTTTGTGCCTTTGTGCACATTTTCTTTTCATATGTTTAGATATGATTCATTCTTTCTAGCGGAATTATTCGCTAAAGAATGACGACTTATCTCTACATTTTAAAATCAACCCAATTCATTGTTTCTTTTCAAATTTTATACCACGAACTACGAGGTTTTGATCTCGCATTGCACTTTGTGGGTACGTAGGCATGAGGCGTTAAACCTCTTCAAACGCAAAAATATAAAAAACATTTCTCTTCTTATCTCTCCAATCTCTTTCAAACAAACCATTTTCAAACCAAAAAGCAATAAACATTTCAAAGGGCTTCCGTGGTGTACCACAGACATTTTGGGTGCGTAAAACCTTCCCATTGTGTAACCTATCCCCTTACTTGTTTCTCTGATGTGTTTCTTTAGCTTTCATGCTTTTAGATTCATTAGGTTTTATTCGCTCTTTTTCCCTTTTCCTCTTGGAATAAAATAAAAGCGCGGTGGCGACTCTGTTTTCCTTGAGTTAAGTTAACTAATAGCTTACACTCATGATTTTACCGCTACAGAAAAGTGGCGACTCTGCTGGGGAGTAATCTCTAAGTGGATTTAGCCTACTTTGATTTATTTACTGCTTTGGTTTGATTTGTTTGTTATTTGTTTGTTCTGTTTCGGTTTTGGTGATCCTCTGTGTGAGATAGATTTTAACCTGGATCTGAGATGAACTTATGATAGGACGGCGATATTCGAAGCGATAAGCGATGGAGTAGTCCAAAGCTATATCAATTTGATAATCTCCACTCGGTTAGGCTCTCTTGGACTATCAATGTCATGATGAGTAATCATACGTGGCATTATTTTCCGACCTTGAGCTGATCATACTGAGGACCGTAGAACCCTTAACCCATCCAAGCCAATTTAGGAACGTAGTGCGGAAACTGTCTGGGTGTAAACCTAAGGTGGTTGTCACGCGATGCTACACTCGGATGAGGTCTATTTTAAGAACGTTATCGGTTGGGTAGTAATCTAACGTACCGATGATATTCTAAAGATGGCTGTTAACTCCGGGCACCTCTGTTAGCACCCTTTTGGTTTTCTGCAGGTACAATGAAGACAAAACCTTAGTACTTACCTGTGTGGGTTGGTGTTCTATTACCTTGACTTCATGCTCGTGACTTGGAACCTAAACCCGTGTGCTTTGTGTTATCTTGTTTATGGTTGTTGCATACATGCCATCATGCATCCATGAGCATTGTTTTTGAGATTTCAAAGGACTTATAAGGAACTTTTGCAAAATTTCAGATGTCTATGATTATGAATTTTGAAAGGAGGAACACAAAGAAGTACACCTTCAAGAATCCTAATATAGTGGAGTTGAGAAGGCTAGGATCATTGGTGGTTGATACCCAGGAGTTCCAGAAATGTTATGGAAAGCTCTTGTTTATGTTGGATACCGATGTACCAGAGGGGATTCTCCCTACCTTAGCTCAGTTTTATGATCCGTTTCATCACTGTTTCACCTTTCTTGATTATCAGCTTGTGCCGACTTTGGTGGAGTACTCTCATTGGATAGGTTTACCTATTTTGGACAAGGAATTTCTTTTCGGTGGTTTAGAGAAGGAGCTTACTATCAAAGTCATCGCCAAAGCCCTTTTTCTTAAGGAGTCCGATCTTAATGGGAAGTTTCTTCCAAAGGGGAGTGTTCGTGGTATTAATGCTAAGTTCTTGATGAGGAAAGCTTCTACTTCACTTAATTTGGGTCATAAAGATGCATTTGAGGCTATTCTTGCTTTACTCATTTATGGGATTGTCTTGTTTCCAAACTTAGATGGTATTGTGGATGAGAATGCTATTCAGATTTTCTTGAAGAAGAATCTGGTGCCTACTTTGCTCGGAGATATGTATCATGCTTTTCATTATAGGACCTTCAAAGGTGATGGAGAGATTGTGTGTTGTGCGCCTCTTATCTACAGGTGGTTTATTTCGCACCTACCAAAGTCTGATGTCTTCAAGGATAATAGAGAAAATCGAAGATGGTCTCAAAGGATTATGTCACTTTCTCATAAGGATATGACATGGTATTGTTCTCATTATGATACTGGAGTGCTTATTGATAGTTGTGGAGAATTTCCTAATGTACCTCTTCTTGGTACACGTGGGGGAATTAGTTACAACCCTATTCTTGCTAGGCGACAGTTGGGATATTGTTTGAAGGACATACCAAACAATCTTTCCTTATCCCGTTTCTTCTTTCTTAATGGTGCATATCATGTAGAAATGAAGAAAAGGATTGCTCATTCTTGGCATGCAGTTCATCGGAAATAGAAAGGTCAATTGGGAAGACAACACCTTGCTCCCTCCGAGTGTTACATCCAGTGGGTTCGATCTAGGGCTTCCAAGCTCAAGATGCCTTATCCACTTGAGGATCCTTTGTTTCCTATATTACCATTGTCCGCTTTTCTTCCTCCCGTTGATGAGAAGGTGGCTCTTCAAGAAGAGTTGGACAAGATGAAGAAAGAGAAAGAAGAATGGCTACTTGAGAAGACTACGATGCAAGAGAAACTGAAGGAGAAGGATGATTTCATTGAGTTACTTAAGCGGCGTGTTACGAAGAAGCCAAGAGAGGATTTATCTTCCTCTAGTACTCCATCTACCATTCCTCCTACATCCGGTGCTTGGAAGGCCATTGTTGACAAGTTGGTAAAGGATAAGGAAGACATGGAAGATCGGTACAAGAAAGAGATTAAGAGGATTCGCATGAAGTATCAGCCAGGATTCAGATCCTCTTCGGATATGATTCCCTAGGCCTAATTTACTTTTTCTCTCATGTATTAGCATTGTTGGAGCTTGTACTTCACTTGTAATCCTTACTTTGATTTTAATGAGAATGAGTTTTGTTTAAGTACTTCAAAAAGTGTTTCTTTATGAATATTGCAAGTTATCTTATAGTCCTTTGAAATCTTTGCATTTGCATACACATACCATGCATCATACCCGCATTTGTCTTGCTTTTTGAGTGTTCTCCAGGGATCTTATGTTGTTTCTTGATCTTCATTCAGTTCTCCTGTCAAGCTGACTCACCGATTTGATACTCGAGCTAATCGGAAGAAGGTGATGGAAACCCTACAACAAGAGAATCGCGAGCTGCGCGAGGAGGTTGCATATCTGAGGGAAAACTTGGAAAGAGTTTCTGCCATGATGGAAGGCTTAGTGGCTGCTCAGAATCAGCCACCTCCTCCTAATTCTCCTGTTCAGAATACCATTATCTCTGAGATTGTTACTGCATCAATTCCTGTTGAAACTGTCATCTCTCCTCGCTATTGTATGCCTTCTAGCACACCTTGGGGCATGCCGGTTAATTCCATTCCTGCTGGTTATTATCCTCCTCCTCCTGAGACTGCTGCATTTAATACTCTCCCACCAGTGATGACTACTCTTCCTCCAGTTATGACTATTGCACCGCCTGTGATGCACACTATTCCACACCATGATGAATTGATTTACCATGCTGAGCCCAGTGAAGGCGCTGGAGTGATTGAAAGACTTGATGATTTCCAAGGACGCTTTGCTGAGATACAGAAGGAGATGAGAGCCTTGAAGCATAAGGATTTGTTCGAAAAAGATGCTTATGATCTTTGTCTGGTCCCTAATGTTAGAGTTCCGTACAAATTCAAGTTTCCTGAGTTTGAGAAGTATAAAGGCAACACTTGTCCTTTGAGTCATTTGACTATGTATGCTAGAAAGATGTCTGCTCAGACAGACAATGATAAGCTGCTGATTCACTATTTCCAGGATAGTTTGACCGGTGCAGCCATGAGATGGTATATGAGTTTGGATAATAGCCAAATTAAGACTTTCAATGATTTGGGAGAGGCTTTTGTTAGGCAATACAAGTATAATGTTGATATGGCACCAAATAGAGATCAGCTTCGTGCTATGTCCCAGAAGGACAAAGAGACTTTCAAAGAATATGCGCAGAGATGGCGCGAGCTAGCAGCTCAGATTGTTCCTCCTCTGGAAGAGAAAGAAATGACGAAGATCTTCTTGAAGACTTTAGGTTCTTTCTACTATGAGAGGATGATAGCAAGTGCTCCTTCTGATTTCACTGAAATGGTGAGTATGGGGATGCGTTTAGAAGAAGGTGTCCATGAGGGACGGTTAAGTCAAGAGAATAGTAATGACTAAAGCTCTAAAAGGTTCAATTTTGGTAAGAAGAAAGAAGGTGAGACTAATGCTGTGTCTCGTGAAAGTTACAGAAGACCTCATGGTCGTGGGAATTTCCATCCGCAGCATGTAGCTTCTGTAACTCCGATGATTAGTGTGGCTCCCACTGTGCCAACAGTTCCAAAGTACCAGCCTCGTTATCAACAACCCTCTATGCAACAGAGTGGTAATCAACAGGTTCGGGCTAATCCAAGTTTTGATCCTATTCCGATGTTGTATGCGGACTTGCTTCCATCTTTGATTGCAAAGAATCTTGTGCAAACACGTTCTCCACCTCCAGTTCCAGAGACTATCCCATGGTGGTATAAGCCATAGGCTCGCTGTGTTTTTCATCAAGGTGCCCCGGGGCATGTTGTTGAGAACTGTTATCCATTGAAGTTTGAAGTACAGAAATTGATGAGGAACAATGTTCTGTTTTTCAATGATGTTAATCCAAATGTGAAGACAAATCCGCTTCCGAAGCATGGTAATATGTATGTGAATATGGTTGATGGCTGTCCTGGTTTGTTCAAGATTTATGAGGTCCGCCATGTTCGAAGGTCTTTGGTTGAGATGCATGCTTTCTTAAGTGAATATCACGATATTGATCACGATTATGCTGGATGTTGCATTTGCTCGGTGGACCCTCGTGGTTGCGTGATTGTTAAGAGAGACATTCAAAAGATGATGGATGATAAGTTGATTGAAGTGACAGCAAAAAGAGATGAGTATGAAAATGAAGTGAATGTTATTATGCCTCAGTTCAATATTCCTGAGAAGGTTGTTCCTGAGAGGGTGGTTATTTCTTTTGATAGCCGCAAATATGTTGTTACTCCATTGGTGATCAATTTGCCTGGTCCAATGCCATATGAGTCTGATAAAGCTGTTCCGTACCGGTATAATGCTACGATGATAGAAAATGGTAGGGAAGTTCCTATTCCTTCTCCAAAGTCCGTGGTTAGCATTGCTGATGTGACAAAGGTTACTCGAAGTGGTAGAGTTTATGCTTCAGACCCTCCGAAGAGAGTTGAAGATACAAGTGCAAGTAAACAGATTATGGACGCTGTTGCCCAATCAGGCCAACTTGGTGATAGTGAAGATGAGGTGTTAAAATTGATAAGGAAAAGCGAGTACAACGTTACTGAGCAGTTGTTGCATACTCCGTCGAAGATATCAGTTTTATCACTCTTGATGTGCTCTGAGGCTCATAGACAGTCTTTACAGAAGATTCTTGATCAAGCTTATGTTGACCACGATGTGACTGTTGATCAGTTTGATAGTATTGTGGCTAATATCACATTGTGCAACAATTTAAGTTTCTGTGATGACGATATGCCTGAAGAAGGAAGAAATCATAACTTGGCTCTGCATATTTCAGTGAACTGTCAGGAAGATGATATGTCCAAGGTGCTAGTTGATACTGGATCTTCTCTGAACGTGATGCCGAAGTCGACTTTGTCAAAGCTTGTGTATCAAGGTGCTCCCATGAGACATAGTGGGATTATTGTGAAAGCTTTTGACGGGTCGAAGAAGACAGTGATTGGTGAAGTGGATCTTCCTATTCTTATTGGACCATTTATATTCCAAATTACTTTTCAAGTAATGGATATACGTCCCGCTTACAGTTGTCTCCTTGGAAGACCCTGGATTCATGAGGCAGGAGCTGTGACATCCACTCTTCATCAGAAGCTGAAGTTTGTGAAAGAGGGGAAATTAGTGACCATTGGCGGTGAAAGGGCGATGCTTGTGAACAATTTGTCATCTTTCTCCTATATTGATGCTGAAGAAGAGGTGGGAACTTCATTTCAAGCTCTTTCTGTTGTGGATAATGTTGCTAAGAAGAATGCCATGCCTATGTCTTCTTTCAAGGATGCTCTGCGCGTTCTTGAAACTGGTCAATCTGACGGTTGGGGACGAGTTATTGATGATGTCGACAACAAGGAAGGATTTGGTATTGGCTTTGCACCAGGCGTGGTTCTCAATGACCCAAAGACTATTCAGGAAGGTTTCCGAAGTGCCGGGTTTATCAACGATCATTCCGCTGCTGCCATCATTGAAGATGATGAAGATGAAGAAATGCCTAACTTTGTTACGCGCGGAAAGATTTGCCAGAACTGGATTGCTGTTGATGTTCCTTTTATTGTTCATGCTTCAAAGTAATTTGTTTTATTTTCTTTCAAAAGATCCTTTCACTCTGCCCAAGGTGAAAGTGATGTTTGTCGGGCTTTATTTCAAATTTTATCATCATCAATAAAATGCTATTTTGATTTCCATATGTGTTTTTCCTTTTGCTTTATTCTGAAAAATGGTAACATAAAAAACCCAAAATAATAATAATTATTTATCTGCATAATGTTTGCATTTTTTCATACTCTAAAATAAAAATAAAATCATTGTGCAGATTGATTGATAAACCCATTGAAAACAATGATCCTATGCCCTCTCCCAACTTTGAATTCCCTGTGTTTGAAGCTGAGGAAGAGGATGTTGAAGAGATTCCTGATGAGATTTCTCGGCTGCTTGAGCACGAGGAGAAGGTTATTCAGCCTCATGGAGAGTCTATAGAGATGGTCAACTTGGGTTCTGAAGATGACAAGAAAGAAGTCAAAGTTGGAGCATTGCTTGGTCCTGATGTTAAGAAGAGGATTATAGAGCTTCTCAGAGAGTATGTTGATGTATTTGCTTGGTCTTATCAAGACATGCCAGGTCTTGATACTGATATTGTGGAGCATAGATTACCGTTGAAGCCGGAATGTTCACCTGTGAAGCAAAAGTTGAGAAGAACTCATCCTGATATGGCAGTAAAGATCAAAGAGGAGGTTCAAAAGCAGATTGATGCAGGTTTTCTTGTGACGTCAACTTATCATCAATGGGTGGCCAATATCGTGCCTGTTCCGAAGAAAGACGGAAAAGTCCGAATGTGCGTTGGTTACAGAGATTTGAACAAAGCCAGTCCGAAAGATGATTTTCCATTGCCACACATTGATATGTTGGTAGATAATATGGCTAAGTTTGATGTGTTCTCTTTTATGGACGGATTTTCCGGTTATAATCAAATAAAGATGGCACCCGAGGACATGGAAAAAGCCACATTTATTACACCATGGGGAACATTCTGCTACAGAGTGATGCCCTTTGGATTGAAGAATGCTGGTGCGACATACCAAAGAGCTATGACCACACTTTTCCATGATATGATGCACAAAGAAATCGAGGTATATGTTGATGATATGATCGCTAAGTCGAGGACTGAAGAGGATCACGTTGGACATTTGCTGAAGTTGTTTCAGAGGTTAAGGAAGTTTAAGCTTCGTTTGAATCCGAACAAGTGCACCTTTGGTGTACGTTCTGGAAAGTTGTTAGGTTTCATTGTCAGCCAAAGAGGCATTGAAGTTGATCCTGATAAAGTGAAGGCTATTCAAGAAATGCCTGCTCCAAGAACTGAAAAGCAAGTAAGAGGATTCTTGGGCCGTTTGAATTATATTTCAAGGTTTATCTCTCACTTGACTGCCACATGTGCCCCGATCTTCAAGTTGCTTCGGAAAGACAAAGGCTGTGTCTGGACAGATGATTGTCAGAAGGAATTTGAAAGTATCAAAGAATATCTGCTTGAACCTCCTATCTTGTCTCCTCCGGTGGAAGGTAGACTGATGATCATGTACTTGACTGTGTTGGAAGATTCCATGGGTTGTGTGCTTGGTCAGCAAGATGAATCTGGAAGAAAAGAATATGCAATTTACTACTTGAGTAAGAAATTCACTGATTGTGAGTCTCGGTATTCCATGCTTGAAAAAACCTGTTGTGCCTTAGCGTGGGCTGCAAAGCGTCTTCGCCAGTATATGCTGAATCATACAACTTGGTTGATATCTAAAATGGATCCAATCAAGTATATATTTGAAAAGCCTGCTTTGACTGGGAGGATTGCTCGTTGGCAAATGTTGTTATCAGAATATGATATCGAGTACCGAGCTCAGAAAGCTATAAAAGGTAGTATCTTGGCTGACCATTTGGCACATCAACCGATTGATGATTACCAGCCTATCAAGTTTGATTTTCCAGATGAGGATGTGATGTACCTGAAAATGAAAGATTGTGATGAACCTTTGATTGAGGAAGGGCCGGAGCCTGGATCTCGATGGGGTTTAGTTTTTGATGGTGCTTGTGAATGCACGCGGAAGAGGAATTGGGGAAATGATCATTATTCCTCACGGTTCACATATTCCTTTTGCCGCGAGGTTGACTTTTCCTTGTACCAATAATGAAGTTGAGTATGAAGCCTGTATTATGGGTCTTGTGGAAGCTATTGATCTGAGGATTAAGCATCTTGATGTGTATGGAGATTCTGCCTTGGTAATCAATCAAATCCAGGGTACGTTGGTAACTCATCAACCCCACTTGATCCCTTATAGAGATTATGCCAGGAAGATATCAACTTTCTTCACTAAAGTTGAGTTTCATTATGTTCCTCGTGATGAGAATCGGATGGCAGATGCTTTAGCAACTATAGCTTCTATGATAAAGGTGCACCAGTGGAATGATGTTCCCATGATCAGGGTGATGCGACTTGAAAGACCAGCTCATGTGTTTGCAGTTGAAGAGGTCCATGATGACAAGCCTTGGTATCATGATATTAAATGTTTTCTCCAGAGACAGGAATACCCACTTGGGGCATCCGATAAAGATAAGAGGACTTTGAGGAGATTGGCAGGCAATTTCTTCCTGAATGGAAATGTGCTTTATAAGAGGAATTTTGACATGGTCTTGCTCAGATGCGTGGATAGACACGAAGCAGACATGTTAATGAAAGAAATTCATGAAAGATCTTTTGGCACTCATGCTAATGGGCATGCAACGACTAAAAAGATGTTGAGAGCAGGTTACTATTGGCTGACAATGGAATCTGATTGTTGCAAGTATGTGAAAAAGTGCCATAAGTGTCAAGTGTATGCTGATAAGATTCATGTGCCACCAGCTTATCTCAATGTGATTTCTTCCCCGTGGCCTTTTTCTATGTGGGGAATTGATATGATTGGTATGATTGAACCCAAGGCTTCGAATGGACATCGTTTTATTCTTGTGGCAATTGACTACTTCACCAAGTGGGTGGAAGCGACATCATATGTTAATGTGACTAAGCAAGTTGTGGTTCGGTTTATCAAGAATAACATTATCTGCAGATATGGTGTTCCGAATAGATTCATTACTGATAATGGTTCGAACTTGAATAATAAGATGATGAAAGAGCTTTGTGAAGAATTCAAGATTCAACACCATAATTCTTCTCCGTATAGACCGAAGATGAATGGGGTTGTTGAAGCTGCGAATAAAAACATTAAGAAGATCATTCAGAAGATGATTGTGACATACAAGTATTGGCATGAAATGCTCCCTTTTGCTTTGCATGGGTATCGTACATCTGTCCGCACTTCAACCGGGGCAACCCCTTTCTCACTTGTTTATGGAACAGAAGCAGTGCTCCCCGTCGAAGTTGAGATCCCATCAATGAGAGTTTTGATGGAAGCCAAGTTGACTGAGGCTGAATGGTGTCAGAGTAGATTTGATCAGTTGAATTTGATTGAGGAAAAGAGAATAACAGCTTTGTGTCATGGTACGTTGTACCAACAAAGAATGAAGAAAGCTTTTGACAAGAAGGTCAAACCTCGTGTATTCAGAGAAGGCGACCTCGTGCTCAAAAATATTCAGTCTTTCATTAAAGATTCTCGGGGCAAGTGGACTCCGAACTATGATGGCCCATATGTTGTCAAGAAAGCCTTCTCTGGCGGTTCATTAATTCTTGCAACTATGGATGGTGAGGAGATCACTCGCCCTGTGAATGCGGATGCAGTCAAGAAATACTTCGCCTAAAAAATAATAAAAGAACAGCTTGCTAAGTTGAAAACCCGAAAGGGCGGCTTAGGCAAAAATGAGCGTCTCGGTGGATTGAAAACCCGAAAGGGCGGTCCAGGCAAAAGTTAGAGACATAAATAGAAATAATTATCCCGGTAGATTGAAAACCCGAAAGGGTAATCTAGGCAAAAGTTAGGGATCATGGCAAGTAACTGCATCGACAGACTGTATCACTTGTAACAACCGAGGATTTCAGATTCTATCCCTCAGAAGAATTTCCCATCAAAGATTCTTATTCACTCATCCTTGACTGAAGTTTCAGACACAGTGGAGATCAAAGTTGATAGGGAGAATAATGATCATTGTATTTCAATGTAGCCCTTTTCCATGTATTTGCCATTTTTCAAACTTGTAATGATCCATGGAGTCATGCCATTTGCTGACTACCATTCTATCAATGAATTTGAGCTTTTATCCAATTGTTTGCAACTCTTTATATTGTTTTTGTTTACAAAATTTCAATTTATTGTTGACGATGATTTTTGAAACAAATTTAATAAATTTAATCTTTGAAGATTATAAAAACATTTTTCTTTTGATATGTGAACAAAAAAAAAAGGATATCAATAGTGATTCCAAGGATGGTAAAGTCTGGATGTGTGTAACTTGTCTCTCTCAAAGCAGGGTTTGATTCGGTTGTGTCCATGCGAAGTTCCTGATTAGTCTTGACAGGTTGATGTTAATGATGTTTTGTTCCCTAACAATAAGCATGAATGGAGATTGTATTTGAGTTCCAATGTCTTACCCAAAAGAATTGTTGGAAGGGATGTTCTTAGGAATCCCCAGTTGAGTTTTGATCTCTTCCTCAGCAAGTTATCTTTAACTTGAGAAGCATTGGGAATCCACAGTCGAGCTCTTGTTCCTCAGTGGAGTTGTTTGTATCCTTGAATAGAAGTATTGATATAGCAGTCAATTTAGAGGTTTTCTTTTACCCGATGGTAGGTATTGATTTAAAATCCCTCGTAACTGTGTTTTGGCTATGATGTTAACTTCTGATATCCCCATGCGGATCTCCAGTAGGCCTGCATGTGTCAGTAGTCAGCAGGTCCCTATGTGATTTTCAGCAGGTCTTGCACTATATCCCCAAGTGGAGTAGGAGTGGTATGACAGTTATTACTCGCAAGAATTCTCCTGTCCCTAGAGAGGAATGTAAGCTTTTCCTCATCCTCGGCAGATTATTACCTTTCCTCAGCAGGGTGATATCCCTAAGCAGAGTTGATGATTGATGTTTAAGACTTCGGTAGGATATATCACTGATAGATCTTTACCTTGTTTCCTCAAACGGAGTTATGAAGATATTTGTTACCATCAGTGTTTAGCAGGGACATTTCCCTCTTTCCCCAAAGAGTGGAAGATTTTATGTTGTTGGTGTCTCCCCAACATGTTTTTTCTGATGTTTTCCTTCATGGATTCTTGAAGTTTGCTTTATGGATTGGATCCCTAGCAGATGTTTTCTCATCCTGAGTTAAGCCTTGTAGTAGGATTTTATTCCTTTGATGGCTTATGATATTCACCTGCAGGATTTCAAGTTGAATCTCCAGCATGTTTCCCTGCATTGTTGCCTTGAGATTAGCCGAGTATCAGGTTGTTGTGGTGTTCATGTCAACCGTTTCGTATCTTTATGTTTGTTTTTTCCGCATATTCATACGCATAAGCATAACATCATTTGTTTGCATTCTTGCATTTATCATTGTTCCCTGCTCTTCGGTGTGGACTTTCCCCACAGAGTGTGTGTGTTGTCTTCCTCTCAAGTTTAGAATGTCAACCCTTAAGCAGAAAGTGTTTATTCTTTCCAATTCCCCACTGAGATTGTTTTTCGTGGATGATTTTGATTCAGTTTCCTCCCAATTTATTATCTGGATGGAATTTCCCCAGTTGAGATATTTCCTCCTCGGGATGAGTCTTGTTTGACCGTTTCTCTCCAACTTGTTCTTGGATTGAATTTTGGTCCTCTTTGTGAGTTATATTGCTTTGGAATTAAGCTATCATTGTTTGATAGTGGGCATCATTTTCTCCAGCTTGAGTATATTACTTTGGAATTAAACTATCATTTAATCGATAATGGGTAATATTACCAATTTGATCAAGTTCTTTTGCTTGTACTCCTACCCAGTAAATCCGGTAGTCGAGATTTCTTCTTCTTACCCAGTAAAAAGGTAATAGAAGTTGTTTCTCTTTGCTTGAGCTCCTACCTAGTAAATCATGTAGTTGAGAATTTTTATGCCTAGTAAAAAGGTAGTGGAGGTTATCCCTCTTTATTTTGCTCCTATCCAGTAAATCGATAGTCGAGTCCTGTGTTTTCCTACCCAGTAAACAGGTAGTTGATGATTCTTTTTCAACTCAGTATTCCATTTTTGGACTCGAATACTTTGATTGGTTGATAGTTCCTGGCAGGGTGTTTACTTTCCCTTGTTGAAACTTGTACCTTGATTTTATCATATCTTTTCCCAAGTCGAGTCAGCTATCCAGTGATTTATTTTCCTGGTGAACTCTTTTGTTGTCTGATGTTTTTCCTCAGCGGGATTTTCTTCTGTGTCCCCAAGTCTTTTACTTTCCTCTGGTGGTCTTTTTTTTCCTCCACAGAGATTTTGGGCTTGCATATCATATTCATATCATGTTCTCTTAGGATAGAAATTGGGTTTTCTGTATTTAAGTCTCTCCCATCTTGTAGAGACGAAGATGTCAATCTTCATATCTCCGGATTGAAGAAACTTAAATAGGGGCAGCTGTAACACCCTAATTTTTGCCCTAAGATTTCTTCGCATTTCATTTGCATCTTGCATACAAACAAGATCATGCCTAGTTCGTTTATCCTTCTCGGTTGCAGGTTTATACGTCGCAGGGGATCACCGTGTTCTTACTTACTTTTATCTGTTTATACTTACTAACTTCTAACCAAAATACAAAAAAATGTTGCAGTTTGCTTCTTCTTCTCTCTGTGTTGCAGGATTTAAAAGACAGGGCAGTGATTTCAATTCAGATGCGTTTGTTCAGTCACAATTCAAGTCAGATGGACGTTTGACCTAAATTTGGTCAAACTATCAAATAAATTGTTTCAATCGCAAGTTATGTGTGCCAGTGGTCTATTCCTCAGACAATGCGTTTTCAAAAAGTTCAAGCTGTGTTGTGTGCGAAATTCCTCAGGTTCTCAAGTTGTGGGTGTTAAAAGTTTCAGGCCAGATTGTTTTAGTTCAGTACATCAGTGATTCATTTGAGGATTTATTTTCCTCAGTATGGATTCGAATTATCAGGACAATTTTCAGAAGATTTCAGTGATTATGGTTGAATTGGCAAGTTGCTCAGTGTTTCAGTAATGATTGTTTTCATTTTAATCGGTGGCTTGTGAGGAAAATCAGGAGTTGGTCGTGGGCCTTAAAATATCATCATTTCATATCCATCATCCATTTTTCGATTAAACCATTTCTTTTTATTTTCAATTTTTCTATTATCCATTTCTATTCATTTCTTAATTCTCACCTATTATTCATTTTCCATTTCCATATTAAATTCACCTTTTAAAAATTCCTATTCTTTTCGATTTTTATTCATTTCACAAAAATATTCATTATTCCATTTTTTTTTACCAATTTCCAATTTCCTATATCCAATTTTATATTCATTCCCATTTTTTATCCTTTCCAAATATTACTTTTTCTAATCAATATATATATATATATATATATATATATATATATATATATATATATATATATATATATATATATATATATATATATATATATATATATATATATATATATATATATATTTATAAATTTCAAAAGCCCACTCATTTTGGTCCATTACACAAGTTCGTTTAAAAAAAATGGTGATGATATTACAAGCTGAAGCCACTTCCTCAAGTTTCTGTAAACTTCTTCAAGCCGTTGCCTAGTCACGTGAATCTCTTCGGCCAAGCCGCACAAAATCCACTTCTAGCTCTCAACTCCAACACGCAGGCCAAAGTCTTCAGGCCGCATCAGGCATACCAGCCGCAGCCAAACACACCAACATCAGTACAACACGCACGATACTTTAACTTCCCGAGCCAACTTCCCAAGCTGCAAGCCAGTTTTCGCAAATGACACCAGCTCAATGACTTCACCTGTAAAGCATCCAAAATGCAGGAGATTTGATTCAAAACGCAAGCAGCAAAATCCACAACATCAAAACACAGCCACATGCGAACCTGCACAAGCCGAAGCCATCAGCACGCAGCAAAACGCAAGCCTCACTTGCATCTCTAAGCCAAAGTCAAAACGCAACACACCGTAACGCCAACAACATCAAAACGACTTCAGTATCACACCAACCCAAAACGCTACAAGCCTGCACACAAAACGCATTGGAAAGAAAAAATTATCGCAGCAAGAGCACGCGTTTGCCGTGAACATCAAAACGCGGACGGAAAACAAATCAAACGGCATCTGAATTTGATTCAAATCCTCACCCATTCTCCTATAAATAGAACCCTCTCCTCTTTCAAATTCTAAGCTTCAATAGCCCCTAAAAACTCTTCATAATTGTGACGAAGCTTCAAGAAAATTCCAACTCATCTTCGTCCTCTTCCATAATCTTCCATCTTCAAATCACCGAACTAAAAAAGCTTTCTCTGCAAGATCCAACAACATTACTTCAGATGTGATGAACAATTCATTTCAGTATCAACAACAACGAATTTGAACCGCGGGACCTTGACGAAGAAACGGAGAATGACAGCGAGCGGATTACGGCGAATTTGTGAGCAAGAGGCGAAGATGATGTTGTGATGAACTAAGTTGCGTTTCCAACGTCAGAATGATCCACGACGCAAGTTTTGAAGCAAAGCCGCCATCGTTTTTTCCTTCTGAAGGTAGAGCTGCGGCGTTATGTTAAAGAAAAAGAGGATTGTTCTTGTTCTGATGTTTCCCCCTTTGCTGACTTTCTTTTCTTATTTTTTTTAATGAAAAAATTAGTGAGTTTGGGCCTTTGGGTTTATGGTTGATCCACATATTTCTACCATCAGCCAAAGTCCTGCGGATCACCCCCCTTTCCTTATAATGTTTTTTTTTGTAAATTTTATTATTATTATTGGTGTTGATTTTCTTTTTTTAAAAGAAATTTTGAATATCCTTTTTTTTTTCTCATTTTTGGTATTAGTTCATTTGAAAGAAAAAAAATGTAAAAAAAAAATTTTAAATAATTTTTTTTTATTGAACCTTTTATTTTGTTGGTTGGCTTTTATTATGGATTTTTTTAGATCCATATTTCTTCATCCTTTTGCTTTTTGGTCGATGAGATCTCCGATTCGCGATTATTGGTTTTCAAAGATGTTTAACCTTCATTATTTCAAATCTATGGATGAATGATCATTTGGATCATTCTCCATACTTTGAGATCGTGATAGGTTACCTTCGATAATTCAATGAGAAATCCCGATCAAGATTAGACCATTCTTTTTCTTTTCGTGCGACATGTTTTCGGAGAATGATTCATAATATCATTTCTCTAACATGTATTAGCACAAATATTTTCCACCTTAATTGGTGGTGGCCGGCCTCATTTGTAGGGTAATTACTTCGTAAATTACTCGGCGATTGCTTAACATAGACCTAAATTTGTCCCGAATTCGGAATAAGATCCATTTGGATCCGGTTGCCTCGAATTTTTGGTTATCTTTTGTGGTTATGTTTGATTATGTTCATCATACCATTTATATGTAAATATTATAATACTACTAATATACTAACCATTTTAATTCATTCTTGCACCTTATCCTCTTTATTTCAATCTCTCGCTCCTTATCTCTTTTATTATGCTCTTATCATATTACATCATCTATCATATTGTTTATGTTTATATTGTTATGTTTGTGATTCTTCTTTTGTCCATTTGGACACAAAAACATTAATAATGGATCAAACATCTAAAAAAGGACTTGTGACTTTAATTCTTGGACTATGGCCACTATCCTTAGCATTGGATTTGGAGTTGGACTTAGATTCTAGGATCTTTCCCTTGGCTCAAGTTATTATCGATTGAAGACTTTGGCCTCGATTTAGTTTCATTTGTCTTTGAAGATGGAAATCCGTTTGTTTGGAAGAAAGTTCAC
The DNA here is from genome assembly GCA_963966055.1 of Lathyrus aphaca. Taxonomy (NCBI): domain Eukaryota; kingdom Viridiplantae; phylum Streptophyta; class Magnoliopsida; order Fabales; family Fabaceae; genus Lathyrus; species Lathyrus aphaca. The sequence goes on along the minus strand of OZ014520.1, from coordinate 215,870,645 downwards.
TACACGGTTTGATCGCTCTTCTCTTAACTTTTAAATTCAAGTCTTAGGACAGTCACTTCATCTCCTCCCACTTCTTAAATTTTCAAATCTTCTTCCTATTTTCCAATCTTCTTTGTTTTCAAACTTCAAATGTTTTCACAATCAAACCTTGACTTAGGTCAAGCGATTTTACCTTTTCACTTTATCTTCTTAATAAACGTTAATCCATGTAAGCATATCGAAATTCTCTTCTCAAAGACTTTAAAAAATCCAAAACTCATTCAATTGTTTTTGGGCCTTTGTGCACCTTTTCTTTTCATATGTTTAGATATGATTCATTCTTTCTAGCGGAATTATTCGCTAAAGAATGACGACTTATCTCTACATTTTAAAATCAACCCAATTCATTGTTTCTTTTCAAATTTTATACCACGAACTACGAGGTTTTGATCTTGCATTGCACTTTGTGGGTACGTAGACATGAGGCGTTAAACCTCTTCAAACGCAAAAATATTAAAAACGTTTCTCTTCTCATCTCTCCAATCTCTTTCAAACAAACCATTTTCAAACCAAAAAGCAATAAATATTTCAAAGGGCTCCCGTGGAGTACCACAGACATTTTGGGTGCGTAAAACCTTCCCATTGTGTAACCTATCCCCTTACTTGTTTCTCTGATGTGTTTCTTTAGCTTTCTTGCTTTTAGATTCATTAGGTTTTATTCGCTCTTTTTCCCTTTTCCTCTTGGAATAAAATAAAAGCGCGGTGGCGACTCTGTTTACCTTGGGTTAAGTTAACTAATAGCTTACACTCATGATTTTACCGCTACAATAGGCAGTTGAATAAAGTGACGATTAAGATCAAGTATCCACTTTCGAGAATAGATGATTTGATGGATCAATTGGTAGGTGCTTGCATGTTTAGTAAGATCGATTTGAGATCGGGCTATCATCAGATTAAGGTGAAAGATGAGGATATTCAGAAGACGGTGTTCAGAACACGTTATAGACATTACGAGTATTCGCTGATGCCTTTCGATGTTACTAATGCACCGGGAGTATTTATGGAATACATGAACCATATCTTTCATACCTATTTGGATCGTTTCATGGTGATGTTCATTGATGACATCTTGATTTACTCCAAGTCGGAAGGAGAGCATGCAAAACACTTGAAGCTAGTATTGCAAGTTTTGAAGGAGAAGAAGTTGTATGCAAAGTTATCTAAGTGTGAGTTTTGGTTTAAGGAAGTTAGTTTCCTTGGGCATGTAATTCAGGAAGTGGCATTGCTGTGGATCCATCTAAAGTTGATACAGTGTTGCAGTGGGAGACTCCAAAGTCGGTTACTGAGATTAGAAGCTTCTTGGGACTAGCTGGTTATTATAGGAGGTTTATCGAAGGTTTTTCCAAGTTCGCACTTTCATTGACTAAGTTGATATGTAAGAGTAAATATTTTGTGTGAGACGTTCAATGCGAACAAAGTTTTACCGAATTGGAGAAGAGGTTTACGTTGGCTCCAGTTTTGACATTACCGAATGCAGGGAAACCGTCTGTGGTCTATTGTGATGCTTCTATGATGAGTTTAAGAGGCGTGCTTATGTAGAATAATAAGGTGGTTGCTTATGCGTCAAGACAATTGAGAATTCATGAAAAGAACTATCCTACGCATGATTATAACTCGCTGCAGTTGTTTTTGTGCTGAAGATTTGGAGGCATTATCTCTATGGTTCTAGATTTGAAGTGTTTAGTGACCATCAGAGTTTAAAGTATATGTTTGATCAGAAGGAGTTGAATATGAGGCAATGAATATGGTTGGAATTATTAAAGGATTATTATTTTGGTTTGAACTATCATCCATGTAAAGCTAATGTTGTAGCTGATGCTTTAAGTCAGACAACATTGCATATGTTGGCGATAATAGTTAAAGAGTTGAAACTAATTGAACATTTCAGAGATATGAGTCTAGTTTGCGAAGTAACATTGAAGAGTGTTATGTTGGGAATATTTAAGATTAATAATGATTTTCTAGACAATAACAGAGAGGCTCAGAAGTTAGATGTGAAGTTGGTAGATTCGATGGTGGGAATCGATCAGTCTGAGAATAGTGATTTCAAGTTGGATGTGCAAGGTGTATTGAGATTTTGTGATTGAATTTGTATTCTAGATGATGTGGAGATAAAGAGAATGATTCTTGAAGAGAGTCATAGAAGTAAGTTGAGTATTCATCCAGGTGCTACAAAGATGTATCAAGATTTGAAGAATTTGTTCTGGTGGCCTGGTGTCGCTCCCGACAAATGAAACAAGGGATCATATGAAGGTACAGACGCGAACGGTCGGCGAGAGGAACGGTGAGAACACACAGCCGTGAACTCACTGGAGATGAATAGAGTCGCCAGCTAGGCATTTTTATCCCGGAGGAAAGGCAATGCTGCATAGACCTAGAAAAAGATGGATAAGACGGTTTGCGAACCAGAGAGACTGAGAAAGGGGGTTGGTTACAACCTGGGAAGGTATTAGCACCCAGATTGTCCGTCGTACTCGACGGGATCCACGCTTAAAAGATTTGTGTTTTAAAGGGGTAGTGTCAGTGCAATTTGTGTATAAAATAGCCGGAAAAGAATGTACAGGTGTCAGTGTAAAGGAAGTGTGAAGTGTATAAATGATGTGTCAGTGTAAGGAAAAGAGTATGCTCAAGATCATGAGGCTTAAGAGAATGAAACTAAAAGGAGGGGGAATATACAGAGACTTTTGTTCGATAACCGTTAAGTTATGCCTACGTATCCTCTCGTGCAATGAGGAAGTCAGAACACCGTAGTTCGACCCAAAGAGACTGAAAGATGAATTGACTTGTGAACTGCTTGCTTGCCTATGCTCAAGTGTATGATCTGTCTGGCACAGATGCTGACTGTCTTGCATTAGACGGAAGAAGCGAGTTCTCGTTTGTGAGTGAAGATGATGAGAAAAGAATCCCGGAGGAGACGATTATTGTTTGTTTTTTGAGTTTTCAGTCTTTTATTTCTTTTTGAAGTTTGTCATAGGATAATGAGCTTAAGTCTAAACCAATGGGTTAGTAAACTCATCACATCTTCCCTCTGATTAGGGGTAATGAGAATACCTTAAGTGTGAAGTCAGGTTCTCACACTTAATCACCTTTGGTATAGGATTAAGTTCATTAACCTACTTGTGATTATTTAGATGTTTTTGGTGTTTTTGTTTAGTGTTGAGTAATGAGGTTAAGCCATAATCAAGGATTAAACAGACCCATTACACCATCCTAAAAGAAGGATAATAGATGAGAATGTTTAAGTTGAGGAAAACTCCTCAACTTAACCCATGATTAGGGATTAAACCCATGACAAAACAAGCCTTTATTAAGTGGATTTTAGATTAATGGTATGATGATGAAGTGTTTTTTATGATTTGTAAGACAACTTGAGAGGGACTTGTCCATTAACACTAGGGTTAGTCCTTCTTAACCACTTAAGGAAGAATTAGAACCCTAATGCAAGGCCCAAGTTACAAGTGTAATGTCTTGATATTTATTAAGTGAATTGATTAAGAGATTTAAACACCTTAAGGGTTTAATACTTAGGATTAAAGTTATACACTCCATCCTAAGAGAAGGATGCAGGCATAAGCTTAATCACAAAGTCTTAAAGCCTTTAGGGTTTAGTCCCTGATTATGAGGTGAGAAGAGAGGACTCAAGGAGAGACACAAAGGTAAAACTATGGGGGGACTAATCAAAACCCTAATTCATTGTCATGCTTGGTTGGTCCTAAAATTTGTGAGGTTTGCAAGAACAATCTTCAGAAGAACCACCAGGAAGCAGATGAACAGGATCAAGAGAAGCAAGGTGACTTGCTTCATTCAAGAAGTCAAGTCACTTGAAGAAAGAAAGTGGGAAGGAGAAGAATGAGCAAGCTCAAACTCAAACACATATAAAAATGCAGCAATGGGTGCAAGAGAGATGAAAAGAAAAGGCATGAGAAGTGAAGGCAAATCCACTTCTCAAGCTTACTTACCACCTGAAAAGTTAGAAAGAAATGCAATGCAATGCAAGATGAAATGAAATGGCATGATGCTAGACCAAACCAGAAGCATGTTGATGATGATTATGATGTTATGAGGTGCTGCAAACATGAGGCAAGGCAATGGGGATGTTCATACAAGGTTATGAATGCAAATGATGCAAGCTAAGGAGCATGAACAAGCATGAAATGTTATGAAACATACAAGACAAATGACATGGCAAACATGAGATGCAATGATCAAAGATGCTTCATACATGTCTTAAGATGTCAAATGAATCATAAGCATGCACAAAATGCAAAGACAAGTCATGTTATGCAAGAGAATGCAAGAAGGATGCAAAAGAAAGCCCAAATTAGGGTTCGGATCAAACATCAAACACAAACCAAAAACAGAAGCAAACCTCATGATAAAAAATGAGAAATGGCACCCAAAGAAACCCTAGACCTATGATAAACCACTGCCCAAAGGGGAGCTCTCAACTCTCAACCAAACTCAAGATATGAATTTTCTAAGTTATTAGGGTTTTTTAAGGTTCTTAACAAAACAAATGCCAATCAATTTGAAAATGCAAGAACAATTCAAGGCCTTTTTATCTTTGAAAATACATGCTAAACATAACACAATGCAAGAAGAATCAATGCTTCAACCTTCACCAATTGGCAGAAATGAATTTTTGAATCCATGATCAAAATAATGCATAAAAAATGATTTAATTCAATGAAAAATTCTTAAAATGCATCAAGATCAAAAAAGAAATTTGGTTTGAAGGTTGGACAATGTTTCTAAATGTCTTAGAACATTTCATGAATTTTTTTGTAATTTTTAAATACCTAAAAGTATTTTTAATTAATTAATTCCCATTAATCAATTAAAAATAATCTTTTACATATTTAAAAATACTTTTTTAATGATAAAAAATAAAATAAAAATATTTTTGGGTCTTAAAAATTAATAAAACTCCAAGGAAAAAGTTTCATAATTTTTAAGAATTTTTTGCTATTTTAAATTAATTATGTAAGTTAATGAAATAAAAATGAATTAAAAATCAAATAAAATAAAAGTAATCAGGATGGATGGTCAGGATGGGCTCTGGATTCAAAATGGTTGACTGGCGCGTGAATGGATGGTGGAGATTGCATCTGACTTAATTAAATTAATTACGAATTAATTAAAGTCAAATAAGTGGATTAGGGCTAATGAAGAGATCCTGGCCTTCTATCCGCGCGCGAAGTCAAACAAATCAACGCAATCAAGGGTCCAAATTCAAACTAACATTAATTATGCAATTAGGGCACAAATGACTTTCAGGTCACCGGAGACGAGCTCCGGTCGTCTTCTCCGGTGACCTTCTCCCCTGAAAACTTCTAAATCCTTCCCTAGGTCACTAAAATGAAATCTAAAAACATGGAAATGTTCCCCACATCCTCACGAATCAAACCCCTATCCTAGAACAAATTTATTCTTCCTAAATCAACTGAATCGAAGAGATCAAGTTCTAGGTCACGCAAGCTTCAGAAACAAATTAAATGCTTATATCACAACCATTTCAAAAACTAAAGGTACCAGAATGATCAGGATAACACAAAGAACAAGTTTGGAACAAAAGAAATGATTTCTGGAAAAATTATTTTCGAGCTACCTGAGATTTGGAGCTTTCCACTTGAGGACTTTCTGGCCTTCTCTTTATGTGCAATCTACTCCTTAGAACCCCTTGATGATATTTGAATGCTCAAAATGAGTTTGTGCTGGCTGGATAATGAGTTTCGAAAGGAACTGCTTCAAGCTCAGTCAACAATGGCTATGGTGATTCTGACTGATTCAGGCCATGGTGAATGAAGGTTTGAGGTCCTGATGATGAATGGAGAAGGTTTGTGGTGTTTGTGAGTGTGTTTGTGAGCTAAGATGAGAGTTTCGAATGAAACTGCAAAATGGAGTGTGAAATGGTTATGGGGTGTTCTTGCTGTTACAGGCTTTGGTTCTTGGTGCTGGATGATCTATGAAGTGTGGTGAGATGATTGATGAAGATAGTTTGAGTGTTTTGTGGCTGTGGAGAGGAATTCGAAGGAACTTGCAAAAGGGGAGTGTTTTGTGTATGTGATGAATGTGTGAGCTTCAGCCTTGCTTCAAGTGTGTTATGGCCAGCAAATTGTCCACATAACTCTCTCTCATTGGTCAGTTGACAAGACATGTGCTTTATTGATTGGTAAGTTGCCTTTTGCAAAAAGTCAAAAATTGTGTAAGAGAGGTATGGTGAAGTGCTAGCTTGGTACAAAGCCTAGGGGCTGCGCAGCATGGGATGGTGAGTGAGCTAGCAAGGTCAGCATCCAAGGTCACAAGTTGTAGGAAGCATGATGAGTGGTTTTGCAAGTTGTTGTACTTTGGTTCACATGTGAGAAATCCTTGTTACACAAACCAAACCATGGGGAAACTTGGTCCAATTCTGATTTTTTAGGCTCATAGAATGTTTATGTAATGGTTTGAAATGGATTAGAGGTCACATAATGCATTGGTTCAAGGTTTTGCAAAATTTCCATTTGGTGCATAACTTGAATTTTAGTGATTTTAGCCAACTTTGCATTGCCATAACTTTTGATCCAAGAAGAGTTTGATCATGTTCTTGTACTTTTTGAAAAGGGAAAGATGAGATCTACAACTTTCATGACCAAAGTTTTTCCATTTGAAGCATTTTTGGATCATGAATCAAGGCTTGAAAAATGATATAAAATGATGCATTCTTGAAAAGTCAACTATGCCCAAAAAGTCAACATTTGCAAAAACCCTAAATTCTTGATTTCTATGAACTTCAATCTTCTTCCATGATCAAATAAAGACCATACATACTCAAAATGATGAAGATCAACCATTGGTCGGGCCATTGGGGGCCTCAGATGCCCTGATTTTGCACTGACTTGTCTGAAAAGTCAACTCTTGATCAGATGACTTCCCCATGGAATTTCTTCATGAAAATTGATATGCATACTCCCTATACCATATAGAGATCAATGGAAACAAGAATGACCAAAAAATTTGGGGTTATGGCCTCTGAAACCAAAACCCTAATTTTCAGTCAACTGTGCAGTTCAAGCTGGCCCTGCATCCACTCAAACCCTAGTTCTTGTGATTCCTCTGCATTTTTGACTTTGAGGAGATGAAATGTGATATAAGAACACACATGGATCCCTTTGAGTTGATTGGTTGCCTTTGGAATGGCTCAAGATGCTTTGAGGTTGCTCAGATTACAAACCCTAGGTGCAGATGACTTAGAAACTATCCAGTGAATCAAAAATGAAATGTGAGATGATATGATTGTGTTTATGCATATGAGATGATCACAAGCCATGGTGTGAATGGGTGAGGGCAAATTTGGGGTGTTTACAGCTGCCCCTATTCGAACATGAGTTAGCTGTGCAGGATGTAAGCAACGGCTTAACAGACAAACAAGATAACTTGTGGTTGAATACCAAAGACAGTCCAAAATTTGCACTCACAGAATGAAGAAGAAAAGGGATATAGATTGTAAAAGAAAATAAAGTATATTGTAAAGTGTGGGCGACGGAGGACGATCGTCGAGCAGAGGACGACTGCTGGGTAAAATAGCGATGACGGGGACGGCCGACATGCTGGGGAAAGTGCAGAAAATAAAGCAATGACGGGGACGGCCGACATGCTGGGGAAAATAAGATATCATGATGGGGACGGCCATCAACATAAAGCTGTAAAATTTTCTGGGGATCGAATGAAACATGACGGGGACGGCCATCAAGTTCATAAAGGTAACCGACGATGGGGACGGCCATCGGGCTAAAAAGAGAAAAGGGACCACGACGGGGACGGCCATCGGGTTAAAGAATAAATGAAATAAACAGTTGATGGGGTACGGCCATCAAAGGTGAAGGACGATCACCTAGCAGGGGACGGCTGCTCTGTTGGGTACAAAAGAAATATGATGGGGACGGCCATCAAAGGTGGAGGACGACCACCTGGCAGGGTACGGCTGCCGAAAATAACAACGATGGGGACGGCCATCGGATAGAAAAGGTCAACGATGGGGACGGCCATCGGACGAGCATGATGGAGGACGACCATCAAGAAGTGGAGGACGACCACTCAGCAGGGGACGGCTGCTCTCGAGGTTTGTCATGACATAGGACGAATGTCAGATAACCAAAATCAACAATGGGGACGGCCATTGGATAAAGTGATGAAGGACGATCATCAAAAGGTGGAGGACGACCACTTAGCAGGGGACGGCTGCTAAAATCAACGATGGGGACGGCCATCGGATGAGCATGATGGAGGACGACCATCAAGAAGTGGAGGACGACCACTCAGCAGGGTACGACTGCTCTCAAAGGTATCATAACACAGGACGAGTGTTAGATAAAAAAGAAAATTTGTTGGTGATCTACTGGGGATAATGTAAACACGGACGAGTGTTTATATCCAAGAAACAAAAGGTATAAGTGTTTGGTATTGTGTATAGATTAAAGATGCGGACGAGCATCCTTAAGACTATGATACGGACGAGTACCATGTAGAAACAAACTGACACATGTCCAGAGATGATGATACGGACGAGTATCAACTGGTTAACAAAGAACACGGACGAGTGTTGCATCTGAAAGAATTCTTCTGGGGAATAATAGACACGGACGAGTATCTATATTCAAGAAGACATAGGTGTTTGACACAGTGTATGGATTAAAGATGCGGACGAGCATCCTTAGGACTATGATACGGACGAGTATCATGTGGAAACAAACACTTAGACGCAATGTTCTGAGATGATGGTACGGACGAGTACCAACTGGTTAACAAAGAACAAGGACTACTGCCGAATCTGTGGGGGGGTGTGAGTGATGATGTATACAAGATACGGACGAGTATCTGTATAAGTGTACCATGAGTAGTGAGTATTGTACTGATGATGAGTGTTTTAACTGCTGGGGAGAGTGACACGGGCGAGTGTCGAAAGAGAAAAGTATAATATTAACAAGTATCTGCTATACAAAGTCTAGGCGACCGCGCTGGAGATATGACACGGACGGGTGTCAAAAAAGGTGTATATAAGTATATGTGAGTGCAAAGAGGATGTCTTTGGCTTTCTGCTGGGATATGACACGGACGGGTGCCAGAATGTATCTGTAATGAGGGTGATTTATTTGTAAAGGGTGTTTGGACGACTTTACTGGGGAAAGATGACACGGATGGGTGCCAAAAGGTGTATATACGGGTGTTTGTGATTGTGGGGCCACTGCTTTTGCTGGGACTCCGATGGGGACTCTTGGGGAAAATAATCTGTATTCTGAAGCGTTCAATTCACAACATGACTTATGATTATGCTATGCGTTTAATTTTTTTTCCCGTAATGCTCCGTATTAGACGGACTGCTACGCTCTGGGGGTGAATATGATGTGAATGCTATGATTATGCAAAGAGGCGCAGACCCGGGATTCGGATCCCATTGCTGCGAAGATCTCCGGTCGATCTGCTTGAAATGGACGTCCCAGCTGGGGATGAGATCACTGGTAGATCTAATGATGTATCTGCTCGGGGATAGATGTCACTGATTGACATATCCTTGTAATACGGGACTCAGCTGGGGTTTGTAGAAGCTTTCTTCACTCTGTTGTGATCTCTTCATGCGTTGCTCTTCTGGATAGAGGCTGGAACTCTGTGGGGAGATGATTTCCTGTCTTCTGTATTCAACTAAGGATGACAAGGCAACTCGGCTGGGGAATTGTGAGAGGCAACTCAGCTGGGGAATTGTGAGAGGCAACTCAGCTGGGGAAAGCAATGGGGAGCAACTCAGCTGGGGAAAGCAATGGGGAGCAACTCAGCTGGGGAAAGCAATGGGGAGCAACTCAGCTGGGGATAGAGCATCTCGGATGCTGAGATTGAGTGTATGCTGATTTGGCAGCTCCGCTGGGGAAATGGGCACCTTCTAGTGCCATGTGGAAAATAGAACGAGTTGATAATGATTCGCCGGTTTGCTGAGACGTAACTTGCATGCCCCAGGTTGCGTTCTGGATACCTGCAATCCTGCAAAGATAAGGAAACGTACAAAAGGTCCCGAGGTATCCCTTACTGGATTCCGTCATAGGAGTTAAGTACTTTCGAGAATAATCAGATTCCCTGTAAGCATGTGTTTTCATTTTCTAGAGAAGGGCATCTGTACTTATGCAATTGTATTTTAGAGATATCAGACAACCCTTTGCAAAACGTAAATGTAAAAGGCGAACATGACTGAAAACCTGATTTTATTAATTCATGTGCCCTGAATTGGCAAGATACAGTCAAAGAAACATATCTCCTGAAATGAGGAGATTGTTACAAATTGAAAAATAAAGTGCTGGCGATGTTGACGACGCTTCCAAGGAGCTTCCTCTCCTTCTATGACTCGTATGACAATGACGTTCTTCTCGTCTTGCTTTCTGGAGAGAGTTGATTCTGATTGAAGCTTGATCCTTTGAAGCTTACCAAGTCGTGGGTGATACAGACGAATTCAGAATGCAGTTGTTCGCTTATTCCCTTATTTTGCATGGATCGCCCTTTCGGGTTTTCAATCCATCGGGATACCCATTTTTGCCTGAGCCGTTCAATGCGGCTTTTCAACTCAGCGGGTGTACATTTTTTTATTTACTTCCCTTACTTTTGCCCGAGTCTTTTATTCTGTTTTTGACTCGCCGGGATGCCCTATTTTTGCCTGGACTTACATTCTGTTTTTATGTCCAGCGGGTCATTTTATGCGAAGTATTTTTTAACTGCATCTGAATTCACAGGGGATGGGAAATCTTCACCATCCATGGTGCTGAGCATCAGTGCTCCACCAGAGAAAACTTTCTTTACAACAAATGGTCCTTCATAATTTGGAGTCCATTTGCCCCTGTAGTCTGTATGAGGAGGGAGGATTCTCTTCAGCACAAGATCTCCCACTTGGTACTCTCGGTGCCTGACTTTCTGATCGAAGGCCTTCTTCATTCTCTTCTGATATAACTGTCCATGGCAGATTGCAGCCAATCTTTTCTCTTCGACCAGACTCAGTTGTTCGTATCGGGACCGTACCCATTCTGCTTCGTTTAGTTTAACATCCATTAATACCCGCAAAGAGGGTAATTCAACTTCAACAGGTAGGACCGCTTCCATACCATATACAAGTTGATACGGTGTTGCCCCAGTGGACGTCCTGATTGATGTGCGATACCCATGCAAGGCAAATGGTAGCATTTCGTGCCAGTCTTTGTAAGTGACTACCATCTTCTGCACAATCTTCTTGATATTCTTATTTGCTGCCTCAACAGCGCCGTTCATCTTTGGCCTGTAAGGAGAAGAATTGTGATGTTGGATCTTGAAGTTCCGGCACAGCTCTGCCATCATTTTGTTGTTTAAGTTGGAACCATTATCAGTAATGATTCGCTCGGGAACTCCATATCGACAGATGATATCTCTCTTCAGAAATCTGGCTACCACTTGTCTAGTAACATTTGCATATGAGGCTGCTTCAACCCACTTGGTGAAATAGTCGATGGCGACCAGGATGAATCTGTGGCCGTTTGAAGCAGTTGGCTCAATCTTGCCAATCATATCGATGCCCCACATGGCAAAGGGCCATGGTGAAGACATGATGTTCAGAGGATTGGGAGGCACATGCACCTTATCTGCATAGATCTGGCATTTATGGCATTTCCTGGCGTAAGCACAACAGTCTGCATCCATTGTGATCCAGTAATAGCCTGATCTTAACAACTTTTTAGCCATGGCATGCCCTCCTGCATGGGTACCAAAAGATCCTTCGTGCACTTCATGCATCAGCAAATCTGCTTCCGTCTTGTCAACACATCTGAGGAGTACCATGTCAAAGTTCCTCTTGTATAAAGACCCATCAGTGTTCAGAAAGAAACTTCCAGCAAGCCTTCTTAAAGTCTTCTTGTCATTGGAAGATGCCCCAGGTGGGTATGCTTGATCCTCCAAGAAGCACTTAATGTCATGGAACCAAGGCTTATCATCTTTTACAACATCTGCTGCAAATATATATGCCGGTCTATCAAGTCTAGACACTGAAATCTGGGGTACAAAGTTAGCCGCTTGAACTTTGATCATGGATGAAATGGTAGCAAGAGCATCTGCAAACTGATTCTCGTCCCGAGGGATATACTCAAGCTTGACTGTTGTGAAGAAAGTCAGTAACCTCCTTGTATAGTCCCTGTAAGGTATCAGATGATCTTGGTGGGTGTACCATTTCCCGTTGGTTTGATTGACTACCAAAGCTGAATCTCCGAATACGGTCAATGTCTTGATCCTGAGGTCAATGGCTTCCTCAAGACCCATAATGCAAGCTTCGTATTCAGCTTCGTTGTTAGTGCAGCTGAAAGTGAGTTTCGCCGAGAAAGGCATGTGAACTCCTTTGGGTGAAATGAGTACTGCACCAACACCACGACCATTCATGTTAACGACCCCGTCAAACATCATGGTCCATTCTTCTTCTGGGTCAGGCCCTTCAGTGTGAATAGGCTCCTCGTGATCTTTTGCTTTAATGAACATGATGTCTTCATCAGGGAAGTCGAACCTCATAGGTTGGTAGTCATCAATGGGTTGCTCAGCAAGATATTCAGATAGTACACTGCCCTTGATGGCTTTCTGAGATGTGTACTGTATGTCGTATTCTGTGAGAATCATCTGCCATCTTGCAACCCGTCCGGTAAGAGCTGGCTTCTCGAAAATGTACTTAACTGGATCCATCTTTGAGATTAATAAGGTAGTGTGGGTCAACATATACTGTCTCAGTCGGCGAGCAGCCCACGCTAAAGCACAGCAAGTTTTCTCGAGCAGTGAATAACGTTGTTCACAGTCGGTAAACTTTTTGCTTAGGTAGTAAATTGCATACTCTTTTCGACCAGACTCGTCATGCTGGCCCAGCACACACCCCATCGACTCTTCTAATACTGTCAAGTACATTATCAGAGGTCTTCCTTCAACTGGAGGCATAAGGATTGGAGGTTCTTGCAGATATTCCTTGATCTTGTCAAAAGCCTTCTGGCAATCTTCGTTCCACCTGACCGTTTGTTCTTTTCTTAACAGCTTGAACAAGGGTTCACAGGTTGCTGTGAGGTGAGATATGAACCTTGAAATGTAGTTCAATCGACCTAAGAACCCTCGAACTTCTTTCTCTGTTTTAGGTGCAGGCATTTCTTGAATAGCCTTGACTTTATCAGGGTCAACCTCAATCCCTTTCTCGCTCACAATAAAGCCCAGCAGCTTACCGGATCGCACCCCGAATGTGCATTTGTTGGGGTTCAGCTTCAGTTGGTATTTCCTCAGACGCTTGAACAACTTCAGCAGATTTACCAGGTGATCTTCCTCTGTGAGGGACTTGGCGATCATATCATCCACGTAACATTCTATTTCTTTGTGGATCATATCGTGGAATAATGTCACCATAGCCCGTTGATACGTGGCACCAGCATTCTTCAGTCCGAATGGCATCACTTTGTAACAGAACGTGCCCCAAGGTGTAATGAATGTTGTCTTCTCCATGTCTTCAGGTGACATCTTGATCTGATTATATCCTGAAAATCCATCCATGAAGGAGAATACCGAGAACTGAGCCGTGTTATCCACCAATACATCAATGTGAGGTAATGGGAAGTCATCTTTCGGGCTGGCTCTGTTCAGATCCCGGTAGTCAACACACATTCTTACTTTGCCATCCTTCTTAGGCACAGGCACAATATTAGCAACCCACGGCGGGTAGCTAGTCACAGCAAGGAACCCGGCGTCCCATTGCTTTTGTACCTCTTCCTTGATTTTCATAGCCATGTCTGGGCGAGTTCGGCGCAGCTTCTGTTTAACTGGCGGGCATTCTTCCCTCAGAGGCAGCTTGTGCACAACAATGTCGGTATCCAACCCTGGCATATCTTGATACGACCAAGCAAACACATCAACATACTCTTGAAGCAGATCTATCAGTTGTCTCTTCACTGAGTCTTGCAGGCAGGCCCCGATTTTAACCTCTTTCACGTCTTCGTCAGTACCAAGATTAATCACTTCAATCTCCTCCTGGTGAGGAGTAATAACCTTTTCCTCCTGTCTCAACAATCTGGCTAGCTCTTCAGGAAGCTCATATTCTTCATCAACCCCTTCATCAGCTTGATTGATTGGATTGTCAAAGTCATACGATGTCATAGCCGTGCTGTTGTCGGTGCTGTCAGGAAGGCACTCTCTGCAAGGGTTAAGTTGGTTCCTTTTAGTGATTGATTTTAATCTTGCTTTAGAAAAAAGTGAAATGAAGTTATCATTTTGAAAACACCGCCATTTATTTTTGTACAAAAAGAAAAATGGAAAAACAGTGAGCAGAAAAGAAAGAGACTCGTTTGCAAAAAGATGTCCGATATTTCATTAATTTAATCTTGTTTGCACAAAAGTACAGATGGCCCTGGTTACAAAATGAGTCTTGTCATCTTGGGCAAGATGCAAGACTTTGATGCATGCTATAAAAAATACAGGAAATAATAATTACTCTGCATGAGTAACTCTTATAATTTCCTGGGAAGACCAGTTCGAGACACTGCTCCCCGGGATCTTCGGACGAATCCAATTCTCCAGATTGCGCTCCTCTTCCAGCTCGTCTTCCAAACAGTTGATAGCATCAGGGGTAAGCATCCCCCCACTGACAAAACCAGGCTCTGCAGCAGCCTTTGCTTGATGTTGAGTTGGTCTGTAACCCAACCCAAACTTGTCCTTCTTCTCCTCCACAGCTAATACCTTGCCCCAGCCTAGGGCAGTTCCTTCTTCAACAACCTTCCGGGCTTGTTGGTAAGACGACATTGGGGTACCAGATACAGCAGATGCTTCATTCACATTCAACGCTTCAAACCCCTGGCTCATTGTTTCATGGATCTCTCCATCCATTTCAATGTACTTGTAGGTTGCCAGGTGGCTGACAAAAATGTCCTCCTCTCCACAGATTGTGACAACTTGGCCTTCCCACTCAAATTTTAACTTTTGGTGAAGGGTAGACGTTATTGCGCCGGCGGCGTGAATCCAGGGTCTACCCAACAAACAGCTGTAGGCGGGCTGAATGTCCATCACATAAAAGATAGTTTTAAAGGTCTGTGGGCCAATTGTCACAGGCAGCTCAATCTCTCCCAGAACCGATCTCTTAGAACCATCAAAGGCTCTTACTACCAGGTTGCTAGGTCTCAAGGCCAGTCCATCATATTCAAGCTTCACCAGAGCCTTCTTTGGTAAGACATTCAGGGAAGAACCTGTGTCCACCAGCACATGAGAAAGGACAGCTCCTTTGCATTCCAGGGTTATGTGCAAGGCTTTGTTGTGATTGCGGCCATCCGCTGTCAAGTCAGAATTGGTAAACCCTAGCCCATTGCTAGCAGTAACATTTCCAACCACGGTCTCCAACTGGTTGACAGTTATCTCCTCAGGCACGTAAGCTGCGTGCAGGACTTTAAGTAGTGCATTCCGATGGGCTTCGGAGCACATAAGCAGTGAGAGGATGGAGATTTTGGATGGCGTCTGGTGAAGTTGATCCACAATTTTGTAATCACTCTTTTTGATGATTCTCATAAACTCATCAACTTCTTGATCGAACGGAGTCTTCAGGGCTTCTTTGGCAGCTGGATCTTCCTGCACCGGGCTCTTTCCTTTTGCCTTGGCAGCAGCTTCTGCTTCGGCAGTAGGTCTTTGAATTGGTGGAGCAAAGAGACGTCCGCTTCGAGTGAAGCCTCCGCCTCCCCCCACATTATCTACTTGTGGTGCAGGTGTTGATGTTTCCAGAGTGATTCTTTTTCCTTCGCAATACAAGTCAGAGCCATAGTGCCAGGGGATGGCCCTATTGCTTTCATATGGTACTGGTCCAGGCACCGTGACAGTGACTGGACTGATTGCTGCTGCTGAAGGGACTGTAATTGTTTGTGGATCATAAAAGATTGTAACTGGTGCTCTAGTGGGAGCAGCATCTTCTGAATGGTAAGCGGAGTTATTTTCAGGATCATAGAATATGGTAACAGTAGAGACATCTTCATGATTGTTTGCTAGAGTTGTAGGAGGTACTGTTGGAAGGACTGTTGTTGTTGTTGATGGAGAGTCGAAATGGAATGAAGCTGAAGTTGTAGCAGGAGAAACTGTTGAAAACTGATCATTTGGAAGGACAGGTGAAGTACTTGTTGATGGTGCTGATGAATTGTCGGGTACAATAGTTGCTGCAGTTGTAGGAGGGTCTGAAACCGTTGTTGATGAAGTTACCGGATTTGTCGGAAATGATGTAGTGATCTGTAGCAGGCCACTCTGAATAAGGCCGTCAATGCTATTCCTCAAGTCCTCGCACCCATTCCATGAAATATTGCAATAGGGACATCCTAGTTCACACCCCGGAAATATGTTGTTTTCACGGAGCTGAGCTTTGATTTCCACCAACGGTGTCCTGATCTGATCCACACTGGTTATTAAATAAGACGGTTGGTCTTCTTCAATAGCGTTAATTCGAGGACCACCATGGTTTGGCATTGGGTTTTTATTGACATTGGGCGGAGGTGCAAAATTCAGAGCCTTGGAGTCTACCAAGTCTTGTACCTTCATATGCAGAGCTCTGCATTTTTCTGTACTGTGACCAGGTGCGTTTGAATGGAAAGCACACCTAGCATTGGAGTCATAGTTCCTTGGTAGGCTGTTGGGATCCGGAGGTGCCAACGTTCTTAGCTCAACCAGGTTGAGTTTCAGAAGTTGTGGCAGCAAGGCAGCATACGGCATTGGGATCGGGTCGATCACTCTGTTAGCTTGGGATGGCCTTTGTTGGAATGGCCTCTGTTGATTGTTGTTGTTGGAGTTGTTGTTGAAGTTTCTTGGAGGATACTGATTCTGATGATACTGAGGTTGTTGTTGGAAGTTTTGTTGCAGAAGTTGATAGACTGGCTGTGGATGAATTGGAGCAGGGATAGTGACTGCTGCTATTGACCTCTGAGCATATTGGGGCCTACCCCTGTTAGTGTGGATGGCATTGGTCTCGCCAGTTCTTCTCGGGCCTGCAAAAGGCTTTCTTGTACCACTGGACGAGCTTGTACCGTTGTCTGAGATCTTTCCCATTTTTAACAGGCTTTCAATTCTCTCCCCAGCTATGACAACATCTGCGAAGCTGGTGGAAGAGAAAGCAGCCAACCTGTCAATATACGTTCCCTGAAGAGTGTTCATAAACATGTCTGCCATTTCTCTCTCAGACATTGGTGGTTGAACAGCAGCAGCCAGTTGCCTCCATCTCTGTGCATATTCTCGGAAACTTTCCCTTGACGACTGTGACATTCCCATTAGGAGGGTCCTGTTGGGTGCCATGTCTAGATTATACTGATACTGTCTGATGAAGGCTTCTGCCAGGTCCTTCCAGCATCTGATAGTTGCCCTTGTCAAGTGAGAGTACCATTCTCTTGATGCTCCAGTCAAGCTATCTTCAAAATAGAACATCCACAATTTCTCATCCATTGTATAGGCCTTCAGCCTTCCCAGAAATGACTGTAGATGAGTCCGGGGGCATGAAGTCCCATTATACTTTTCGAAACAAGGAGGCTTGAACTTATGGGGGATCCTGACCCCTTCTACCAAACCCATGTCCATGACGTCGAACCCCAAAGAGTTTTGAGACTCCAGCGATCTCAACTTCTCAGCTATTTCTTCCAATCGTCTATCATAAGTTTCTTCTCCGGCACCCATTACTGTATACTGGTCCTCCTGAGGATCCTCTTGAAGTACTCTGGCTGCTGTGGCTGTCCCTTGAATGTTGACAGGGATGTTGGCCTCTGGATGGAGATGGGGTCCAAAAACTGGGGGGTTAACATGTGGTTGCACCCTTTCATTATTACTGGTGCCTGCAGTTCCTACATGAGGCTCCTCTTGATTTTGCCTCTCCACCATGGCCCTCAGTCTCTCCTGGCTTTGAGCCATGTTGTTCATAACTTCCATGAACTGCGTCATCTGCGTTCTCATCTCTAACCTTTCGTTTGCCATCTGGTTTCTGACCTCCGTAAGGTCCTGCTGCATCTGATCCATCTGAATTCCCGGAAGGTTGTTTCTGGTTGGGTACCTGTGAGGCCTGTTGAGAGGAAATACCCGGCGGCGAGCAATAATTCCTGAGATTCACAATAGAGGTTAGTAACAACAAAACAAAAACCTACAAAACAAACAAAAGGGTTAGCATGCAATGCAGTTATGCTTATTTGCTACCAAGGTATCCGGTTTGGCCTTCAGTTTTGACCCTTCCAGACCCTTGAAGATGATGCTGTTGAGGTTGCTTTTGATGTAACCCAGATGGAAACTAAAACAAATATATTACAAAACGTGAAATAATACACCTTGTTCACTTTACAACACAAACCCTCAAAGGGGTCAGAATACATCACAAAAAGCAAAAGTACAATGGAACAACAAGCAAATGATCAAACTCCAAGGCCAAACTCATCCTCACGAACTTCCTTGAGAAGTGCTTCGGTCACAGGATCAGCCGGGTGCTCCGTGAGACTTCTGATGAGAAGGTTTCTTGTTGCAACAGCTGCAGTCAATTTCTTGTTCTGACTTTGGTCCTTAGACCTCTTCAATCCTGCTTTGATTTTCAGCTCTGATATTTCCTCCTGGGCTGCTGCCAGGGCTTTTTCCATCTGCTCCATCTTGTCTTGAGCTCTCTTGTCTTCTAGAGTACGGGCCTCAGTGATCCGGACCCACCTGGCCTGACTCTCTTTCAAATACAAGTCTGTCCTTGCTCTCTGGAACTGGGCTTCTTTACAAGCATTCTTCAGAATCTGTTCACCAGCCTTGGACTTGTTGATATACTCCCCAGAATTCTCAATCTTGGTCAAGTGTTCTACTCTCAACTTCTCCAATCTCTCAATCTCCCTCACACCTTCACTCCTCTCCCGGAGGGTCTTCTGCAAGGCTTGAGTTAACTTCTCATTTCTTTCCTTCAAGCTCTCAAACTCCTCCAAACTGATAGTGGCAGGGGGTGGTGCTGAAGATGACTCAGGCATGTCTTCTATGGTAAAGGGCATTCCAGAGAATTGGGCCCTAGCATGGGACCACTCATAATATTGGACTGATGCCACATTATTGCACTTCCCTAGAATGGTGATTCCCTTGGTTTGAACATGATCCCAGGCCCAAGCAGCCTGCCTAACAACAGCCAAACTAATCTTGTTCTCACAGTAGAGGGTCTCAACCAAATCTTGTTCCCTGGGAGTGTGGACCAGTGCATAGCCCAGTTGCCTTCTGAACAGCAGAGGGTTGTAATTGATACTTCCCTTAACTCCTATTAAGGGCACATTGGGAAAGTGCCCACAGCTGGTGATCATATCTCTGCCCTTGGTGCTCTGAGTACACCATCTGATATCTGCTGAAGTTAGGACAGTGAGTCTCTTAGCCCAGTTGCTTTGCTGATGAGGATTGAGAAATGCATCTGTCCTGGGTAGATGCCTGAGAAGCCAAGCATGGAATAATGGAGCACAAATCCTCACTAGTCTTCCCCTCTGCTTCTCATTTCTCTGATGGACTGAGTAATAGAGATCACCCAGTAAAGTTGGCACAGGGTTCTTCAGGATGAACAAGTGGATTGCATTCTTGCTGATGAATCGAGGCTCATCTGCAAACAGCACAATTCCATACACACTTAAGGCCAACAGAGCACAAACAGCTTTCCACTCCCCCAGAGAGGCTTTCAAACTAGCTTGAGAAATCAGGAAGTCCAGATGAAATCCAGGGATCCCAGCTTTAGAGGTCAAGTGTTGTTCAATCAAAACAGGCTCCAGATACAAAGCTTTTGCTACCTCTCCATTGCTAGGAAAGACCATTTCAGGGTTGAAAGGGATTTCCCTCTTGATAGGCAAACCAACCAAATATGAGTATTCTTCCAAAAGAGGACCCAACTGAAAGTCTTGAAAGGTGAAACATCTCAATGGGGGGTCATAGAACTGAATGCAGGTGTGGATGAGGCTCCTCTGTGAAGGGTCCAGATCCATAACCATGTCCAGTATATCCCCATAATGCTCTCTGAACAGGGATGTGTGATTTGGAGTGATCAGGGTTTGGATCCTCCTGATGTCTGATAAGTCTGGTTGGAAGAAATGATAAGTGATGTTGCTTTTCTTTGGAGCCATGATGCTGAAGATTAAGTAGAGTGCTGATGAAGATGCTGAGGAGTGGGCCACTGGCTGGCTAGTGCAAGTAACTGAAGTATATGGTTGACAGGCTGAAGCAAGTACTGGTGGAGATAGGTCAATACTGCAGATGGGGTCAAAACCAAAACCAAAGATGAAGGTGGATACCCTGAAACACAAATAAGCAAATGTTAATATGATGCAATGGGTATGTATGCAAATGACATGCAAGGGTTTGTGACTGAGCTGGATCTGATAGATTGCCTTGGTATAGATCCATGTGTGTTCAAGAATTCCAGGTGGAGGTCTAAAAATCCAGTAACCAGGGTGGGGGACTCAAATAAAGAGCCGCATGTCCAGGGTTCAGAATCACAAGAACTATCCAACATGGAGTATTCTTAACAAAGTCAAAGTAACAGGGTATTCTGAGGTCAAGGTACCTGCAAACCTGTAAACAGCCCAACCCCCTCACAGGTGATGATCTAGAACAAGGATCCTCAGACTTGGATCAGTTATGAGAAGTGCAAACACTTCTAACCCGGAGGTACAATGTTTACAATAACCATAACAATTCCTCCTCTAATTCACCTCAGTTTCTGAAGGTCAGTACTAAAAGGTCATCCAGACTTAGCAGGCTTCCCAGATAGCCCTAGCATTGCAGGAAATCTGCAACACAGAGTTCTCAAGAAGAAACCCATATCTGAACCGTGTTTCATATTCCCGCACCAGACCGAAATGGAATGGGAAAGAATATGATTCACTTTAGCCTAGGTGTCACTCAGGTCCCAGGTATAGGACCTTAACTCTCAATGGAACACCCACCCACCAAAGAAAAACCAGATCCAGCCAGCACAGTATGACAGTATGAAAAATATAAAGCTATAAAGAAAGCAATAAATCAACTGTACATAAAGCAATAAACAAAAATAAATACAAGCACAAATAAGCACATAACACCCCAGTAAACACAAATCAATCAAGCGCTAGGAGGAACCCACAAAAAGAACCAGAAGCCCTGGTTGCAGTATAAGGGTCCCCAGCAGAGTCGCCAAGCTGTCGCTCCCGACAAATGAAACAAGGGATCATATGAAGGTACAGACGCGAACGGTCGGCGAGAGGAACGGTGAGAACACACAGCCGTGAACTCACTGGAGATGAATAGAGTCGCCAGCTAGGCATTTTTATCCCGGAGGAAAGGCAATGCTGCATAGACCTAGAAAAAGATGGATAAGACGGTTTGCGAACCAGAGAGACTGAGAAAGGGGGTTGGTTACAACCTGGGAAGGTATTAGCACCCAGATTGTCCGTCGTACTCGACGGGATCCACGCTTAAAAGATTTGTGTTTTAAAGGGGTAGTGTCAGTGCAATTTGTGTATAAAATAGCCGGAAAAGAATGTACAGGTGTCAGTGTAAAGGAAGTGTGAAGTGTATAAATGATGTGTCAGTGTAAGGAAAAGAGTATGCTCAAGATCATGAGGCTTAAGAGAATGAAACTAAAAGGAGGGGGAATATACAGAGACTTTTGTTCGATAACCGTTAAGTTATGCCTACGTATCCTCTCGTGCAATGAGGAAGTCAGAACACCGTAGTTCGACCCAAAGAGACTGAAAGATGAATTGACTTGTGAACTGCTTGCTTGCCTATGCTCAAGTGTATGATCTGTCTGGCACAGATGCTGACTGTCTTGCATTAGACGGAAGAAGCGAGTTCTCGTTTGTGAGTGAAGATGATGAGAAAAGAATCCCGGAGGAGACGATTATTGTTTGTTTTTTGAGTTTTCAGTCTTTTATTTCTTTTTGAAGTTTGTCATAGGATAATGAGCTTAAGTCTAAACCAATGGGTTAGTAAACTCATCACATCTTCCCTCTTATTAGGGGTAATGAGAATACCTTAAGTGTGAAGTCAGGTTCTCACACTTAATCACCTTTGGTATAGGATTAAGTTCATTAACCTACTTGTGATTATTTAGATGTTTTTGGTGTTTTTGTTTAGTGTTGAGTAATGAGGTTAAGCCATAATCAAGGATTAAACAGACCCATTACACCATCCTAAAAGAAGGATAATAGATGAGAATGTTTAAGTTGAGGAAAACTCCTCAACTTAACCCATGATTAGGGATTAAACCCATGACAAAACAAGCCTTTATTAAGTGGATTTTAGATTAATGGTATGATGATGAAGTGTTTTTTATGATTTGTAAGACAACTTGAGAGGGACTTGTCCATTAACACTAGGGTTAGTCCTTCTTAACCACTTAAGGAAGAATTAGAACCCTAATGCAAGGCCCAAGTTACAAGTGTAATGTCTTGATATTTATTAAGTGAATTGATTAAGAGATTTAAACACCTTAAGGGTTTAATACTTAGGATTAAAGTTATACACTCCATCCTAAGAGAAGGATGCAGGCATAAGCTTAATCACAAAGTCTTAAAGCCTTTAGGGTTTAGTCCCTGATTATGAGGTGAGAAGAGAGGACTCAAGGAGAGACACAAAGGTAAAACTATGGGGGGACTAATCAAAACCCTAATTCATTGTCATGCTTGGTTGGTCCTAAAATTTGTGAGGTTTGCAAGAACAATCTTCAGAAGAACCACCAGGAAGCAGATGAACAGGATCAAGAGAAGCAAGGTGACTTGCTTCATTCAAGAAGTCAAGTCACTTGAAGAAAGAAAGTGGGAAGGAGAAGAATGAGCAAGCTCAAACTCAAACACATATAAAAATGCAGCAATGGGTGCAAGAGAGATGAAAAGAAAAGGCATGAGAAGTGAAGGCAAATCCACTTCTCAAGCTTACTTACCACCTGAAAAGTTAGAAAGAAATGCAATGCAATGCAAGATGAAATGAAATGGCATGATGCTAGACCAAACCAGAAGCATGTTGATGATGATTATGATGTTATGAGGTGCTGCAAACATGAGGCAAGGCAATGGGGATGTTCATACAAGGTTATGAATGCAAATGATGCAAGCTAAGGAGCATGAACAAGCATGAAATGTTATGAAACATACAAGACAAATGACATGGCAAACATGAGATGCAATGATCAAAGATGCTTCATACATGTCTTAAGATGTCAAATTAATCATAAGCATGCACAAAATGCAAAGACAAGTCATGTTATGCAAGAGAATGCAAGAAGGATGCAAAAGAAAGCCCAAATTAGGGTTCATGGATCAAACATCAAACACAAACCAAAAACAGAAGCAAACCTCATGATAAAAAATGAGAAATGGCACCCAAAGAAACCCTAGACCTATGATAAACCACTGCCCAAAGGGGAGCTCTCAACTCTCAACCAAACTCAAGATATGAATTTTCTAAGTTATTAGGGTTTTTTAAGGTTCTTAACAAAACAAATGCCAATCAATTTGAAAATGCAAGAACAATTCAAGGCCTTTTTATCTTTGAAAATACATGCTAAACATAACACAATGCAAGAAGAATCAATGCCTCAACCTTCACCAATTGGCAGAAATGAATTTTTGAATCCATGATCAAAATAATGCATAAAAAATGATTTAATTCAATGAAAAATTCTTAAAATGCATCAAGATCAAAAAAGAAATTTGGTTTGAAGGTTGGACAATGTTTCTAAATGTCTTAGAACATTTCATGAATTTTTTTGTAATTTTTAAATACCTAAAAGTATTTTTAATTAATTAATTCCCATTAATCAATTAAAAATAATCTTTTACATATTTAAAAATACTTTTTTAATGATAAAAAATAAAATAAAAATATTTTTGGGTCTTAAAAATTAATAAAACTCCAAGGAAAAAGTTTCATAATTTTTAAGAATTTTTTGCTATTTTAAATTAATTATGTAAGTTAATGAAATAAAAATGAATTAAAAATCAAATAAAATAAAAGTAATCAGGATGGATGGTCAGGATGGGCTCTGGATTCAAAATGGTTGACTGGCGCGTGAATGGATGGTGGAGATTGCATCTGACTTAATTAAATTAATTACGAATTAATTAAAGTCAAATAAGTGGATTAGGGCTAATGAAGAGATCCTGGCCTTCTATCCGCGCGCGAAGTCAAACAAATCAACGCAATCAAGGGTCCAAATTCAAACTAACATTAATTATGCAATTAGGGCACAAATGACTTTCAGGTCACCGGAGACGAGCTCCGGTCGTCTTCTCCGGTGACCTTCTCCCCTGAAAACTTCTAAATCCTTCCCTAGGTCACTAAAATGAAATCTAAAAACATGGAAATGTTCCCCACATCCTCACGAATCAAACCACTATCCTAGAACAAATTTATTCTTCCTAAATCAACTGAATCGAAGAGATCAAGTTCTAGGTCACGCAAGCTTCAGAAACAAATTAAATGCTTATATCACAACCATTTCAAAAACTAAAGGTACCAGAATGATCAGGATAACACAAAGAACAAGTTTGGAACAAAAGAAATGATTTCTGGAAAAATTATTTTCGAGCTACCTGAGATTTGGAGCTTTCCACTTGAGGACTTTCTGGCCTTCTCTTTATGTGCAATCTACTCCTTAGAACCCCTTGATGATATTTGAATGCTCAAAATGAGTTTGTGCTGGCTGGATAATGAGTTTCGAAAGGAACTGATTCAAGCTCAGTCAACAATGGCTATGGTGATTCTGACTGATTCAGGCCATGGTGAATGAAGGTTTGAGGTCCTGATGATGAATGGAGAAGGTTTGTGGTGTTTGTGAGTGTGTTTGTGAGCTAAGATGAGAGTTTC
Source organism: Lathyrus aphaca (assembly GCA_963966055.1). Taxonomy (NCBI): domain Eukaryota; kingdom Viridiplantae; phylum Streptophyta; class Magnoliopsida; order Fabales; family Fabaceae; genus Lathyrus; species Lathyrus aphaca. The sequence goes on along the minus strand of OZ014520.1, from coordinate 215,845,772 downwards.
GAATGAAACTGCAAAATGGAGTGTGAAATGGTTATGGGGTGTTCTTGCTGTTACAGGCTTTGGTTCTTGGTGCTGGATGATCTATGAAGTGTGGTGAGATGATTGATGAAGATAGTTTGAGTGTTTTGTGGCTGTGGAGAGGAATTCGAAGGAACTTGCAAAAGGGGAGTGTTTTGTGTATGTGATGAATGTGTGAGCTTCAGCCTTGCTTCAAGTGTGTTATGGCCAGCAAATTGTCCACATAACTCTCTCTCATTGGTCAGTTGACAAGACATGTGCTTTATTGATTGGTAAGTTGCCTTTTGCAAAAAGTCAAAAATTGTGTAAGAGAGGTATGGTGAAGTGCTAGCTTGGTACAAAGCCTAGGGGCTGCGCAGCATGGGATGGTGAGTGAGCTAGCAAGGTCAGCATCCAAGGTCACAAGTTGTAGGAAGCATGATGAGTGGTTTTGCAAGTTGTTGTACTTTGGTTCACATGTGAGAAATCCTTGTTACACAAACCAAACCATGGGGAAACTTGGTCCAATTCTGATTTTTTAGGCTCATAGAATGTTTATGTAATGGTTTGAAATGGATTAGAGGTCACATAATGCATTGGTTCAAGGTTTTGCAAAATTTCCATTTGGTGCATAACTTGAATTTTAGTGATTTTAGCCAACTTTGCATTGCCATAACTTTTGATCCAAGAAGAGTTTGATCATGTTCTTGTACTTTTTGAAAAGGGAAAGATGAGATCTACAACTTTCATGACCAAAGTTTTTCCATTTGAAGCATTTTTGGATCATGAATCAAGGCTTGAAAAATGACATAAAATGATGCATTCTTGAAAAGTCAACTATGCCCAAAAAGTCAACATTTGCAAAAACCCTAAATTCTTGATTTCTATGAACTTCAATCTTCTTCCATGATCAAATAAAGACCATACATACTCAAAATGATGAAGATCAACCATTGGTCGGGCCATTGGGGGCCTCAGATGCCCTGATTTTGCACTGACTTGTCTGAAAAGTCAACTCTTGATCAGATGACTTCCCCATGGAATTTCTTCATGAAAATTGATATGCATACTCCCTATACCATATAGAGATCAATGGAAACAAGAATGACCAAAAAATTTGGGGTTATGGCCTCTGAAACCAAAACCCTAATTTTCAGTCAACTGTGCAGTTCAAGCTGGCCCTGCATCCACTCAAACCCTAGTTCTTGTGATTCCTCTGCATTTTTGACTTTGAGGAGATGAAATGTGATATAAGAACACACATGGATCCCTTTGAGTTGATTGGTTGCCTTTGGAATGGCTCAAGATGCTTTGAGGTTGCTCAGATTACAAACCCTAGGTGCAGATGACTTAGAAACTATCCAGTGAATCAAAAATGAAATGTGAGATGATATGATTGTGTTTATGCATATGAGATGATCACAAGCCATGGTGTGAATGGGTGAGGGCAAATTTGGGGTGTTTACACCTGGGATGAAGAATGATGTATCACGTTTTGTGTATGCATGTTTAACTTGTGAGAAGTCGAAAGTTGAACATAAAAAGCCTACAGGGTTGATGCAGCCATTAGAAATTCCATAATGGAAATGGGATAGCATTTCAATAGACTTTGTGACGGGATTGCCTAATACTCCAAGAGAACATGATTAGATTTGGGTGATTGTTAATAGGCTTACTAAGTCGGATCATTTTATTTCTATTAACATCATTTTTCCAGTATCTAAGTTGGCAGAGATTTATACTTGCGTGATTGTTAAGTTTCATGGTGTACCTTTATGTATAGTGTCAGATAGAGATATGAGGTTCACCTCTGAGTTTTGGAAGAGTTTGCAAGAGTCATTGGGTTCTAAGTTAATGTTGAGTTCAGCGTATCATCCTCAGACATATGGTCACACAGAGAGAAGTATTCAGTCGCTATAGGGTTTGTTGAGAGCGCGTGTTCTTGAACAAGGAGGTTCGTGGGATAGTTATCTTCCATTGATAGAATTCACTTATAATAACAGTTACCATTCTAGTATTAGAATGACTTTGAAACGTTGTATGGTCGGAGATGTAGAACTCCTTTGTATTGGCATGAATTTGGAGAAGGTGTAGTGCTTGGACCCGAGATTGTTCAAGAGACTACTGAGAAATTGAAGTTGATTTGAGAGAAGATGAAACACTTCACAAAGTTGTAAAAAGAGTTATCATGACAAGCGAAGGAAGGATTTGGAATTCCAAGCTGGTGATCATGTGTTTTTGAGAGTTACACCTGTAACCGGTGTTGGTCGTGCGTTGAAGTCTAAGAAGCATACTCCTCGTTTTATTGGTCCATATCAGATTTATGACAGAGTTGGAAATGTTGCTTATAGAGTGGCTTTACCGCCTAATCTATCGATTTTTCATGATGTGTTTCACGTGTCGCAACTTCGGAAGTACATTTTAGATCCATCTCATGTGATTAGTATGGGTGATGTACAAGTATGGGATAATATTACTGTTGAGACAATGCCTGTATGAATCGCGGATCGTGAAATGAAGACTCTAAGAGGAAAATAGTTAGTGTTGGTGAAAGTGGTCTAGTTGGGAGCAGCCAGAGAAAGTATGACGTGGGAGTTGGAAACAAGATGTGAGAATCTTATCCTGAGTTGTTTGAACAAGGTAAGATTTTCGAGGATGAAAATGTTCTAAGTGGGGGAGAGTTGTAACGCCATGGTTATTTAATTATTTATTTAATTAAATATTGTCAGATGTTTGGTTTTGTTTTGCGATGAGTTTCTAAGTTGGTTTGAATAAAGTTGAATAAGTCGATTTAAGTTGATTTAAGTTGCATTGTTGTTAATTGGACTAAGTTGAATTAATTAAGTTATGGGTTAATTAGTAGAATTACGCTATGTTAATAATTGGGCTTATTTGGTAATTAGAAGTAGTAATTGTGTGTGTGTGTGTGTGTGTGGGGGGGGGGGGGTTGTGGTTTAGGCCCAATGGAATTAATAAGACTAATTAAAATAAAACTATAAGTTAAGTCGAATTAGTGGAAATATGTTAACATTAAGAGGAACAAAAGTTGGAAAAGAGGTGGTTACGTGAATTGCATAGGAGAGGCAAAAGCTAGAGGTTTCGATCGAAAAGTGTTAGAATTGCCTTCAATCCAAAGGTAAGGGTGGGGTTCTAACCTTATAATCGGGAATAGATGATAAATTCGCATGGAATTGGATATAGCAATCGTTGTTGTTAATTGTTGTTTTTGTGGAAAAATAAGTTGTTTTGATAAATGAGTTGGTTTTGGTTAATAAGTTGTTTGATTAATAAGTTGTTTGTGATGAATACATCGTTTAGATGATTAAGAAGATTATGACTGTGTTGAGTTGTTGTGAATAGTGTGATGGAGTAATTGGAATTGGTCTGAGATGATTTATAGAGACGAAGTAAGAGAAACAGAGAGCGTAACCGTTTTGGATGTGGGACGACCGTCCCTAAAGCTAGACGACCGTCTGGGATTGGAGACGATTGTCACATCTCTGATACGACCATCACGTTTGTGACGAGGGGCACCCAGTTGGGATGATGGTCACATAGGTCTGGGAGGATTTGTTGTTCTGGTTTCTGTGTTGTAATTCTATGCTGTCTGATAGCTTATACTATCATTAATCAATTCCAGTAGCATTATTAGGTTGTAAAATATTAACCGAGGTATCATAGGTTCTAGTAATTAATTAACAAAGAATTAATAAGTGATACAAAAAGGAATTAGTAGAAGAAAATTAGTTAACAGTGGTATGAGATTAGTAGCAGGTTGGTGTATTGGTTGTTGTGACAGAGTTAACAGAAGCATGTTAATAACTTAATAATAAGTAGTAATAATTGAGCACATTAATTAGTTTAATTAATCGGTCTTAGTCGGAACTTGTGTGGATAGGTATGTAGTAGATTTGTTGTTTTTGTTGTGTTGCTTTGTTATAAGTTGTAAAGTTGTTGTTTGTTGTTCATGTTGCAGTACCTTATAAACGACAAGATTTTAAGTTGCAGGCCTTTGGCCAAAGTTGAATGTTGTTATGTCGTTATATTGTTGTTGTTATAGTTGTTGTTGATTGATAATCATGTTGATTCGCATAACATATCATTATTCAAGTTGGAGCTGGTTGCTCGGTAAGTTGGTATGGATTGGCGAGATTAAAGTTGAAGGCTTATGTCTTGTTGTCTCTATTAATTGGCATAATTATAAGTTGAGAGTTTTGCTCTGTTGGTACCACATGCATCGCATTTGTCTAATTTGCATATCAAGTTGCATATTACGTTGTGGTGTTGTATCTTGTGTTAATTCAAAGTTGTTGGTTGTTTGTTAAGTGGTGATTCGTGTAATCTAATTCAATAGATAATTTATCATATTCTTGATTATAATATTAGATATCTCACCCCTTCTATTTTAATGTTGCCCTCTGTTGATAACGTGCAGGTAATCCAGAGTAGAACGAAGTATCATAGTAGATTTGAGTCGGTGTTGTCGCTCTGATACGTAGCACTCGGGGGATAAAGTTTGTTTTATGTTGATGTTGCATTTTGTTATAATTGTTGAATTTTAAGTTGTTTAATTAAAGAATTGTTGTTTTCTTAAGTTGTTTTGATGTTGAATACGATTAAAGTTGTTTCTAAGTTGAATTATTTATGAATCCGCTGCGTAGTACTAAAGCATTTGTTTTTATGGAATTATCAATGGGGGTGTTACAATAACTCTCCTCCTTTTGAGCAAGGAGAGTTACGTCATCTGTATTGTGTAATACTTTGGGGGATTCGAGAACTGTACTAAAGCAACAAGTCTCAAGATAAGCGTGTCTTACTTATCCCTCTGGTGGGAGCCCCTTTTATATTTCTCTTCGTGAAGAGAGTCCATAATGAGAAGTCCATTCACCTTCTACCGTTGCAAAGTATTTAATATGTAACCCTCATTCATCATTGCTTGTCTTGAAAGCTTGGTAACAGTTTGCATTGGTGTGCTAGAACCGTTACGTCCTTTGGTTGTTGAATGTAGATGTGCCCAGACGAAGATTCAGGTGGAAGATACCCGAACTCATAGGAGACGAGCTTAGTAGAATGCTTTATCTGGATATGGTCTGATCTGAGTTGTGATGATTAGCTCAACTTCCTCCCTTTTTAGCAGCTTAGTCATACTTAATGAATCTGACTACATAGTCCAACCCATTATACATTTGAGTATGAACAAATAATATTAATAAAAAACATTTTAAAAAGAATAATACATATACTCAATAAATTATAAATAAACTTATATTTTAATGAATCTGACTACATAGTCCAATCCATTATACATTTGAGTATGAACAAATAATATTAATAAAAAACATTTTAAAAAGAATAATACATATACTCAATAAATTATAAATAAACTTATATTTTTGAAAAACATTTATTGATGTAAGTCTATAGTTGGAAAGTATTTTAGTATCTACTCTCTCTTTTTCTATATAAGTCAATTTTAATTTTTTAAATTTATTAGATATTGATGTATTTAGAATATGTGTATGTTTGGTTTAGTTTTGGAAAGAGTAAAAGACAATTATATGGGTGTTGAATTGAGTATGGTTTGATTCTGTTAAAATAGATTTGATTGATATTTTTTTACCTGAAATTTGTTATTTTAATTATTTTCACATAGTAAATCTTAAAAAAAAAAAAGATTTATTTATAAATAAAGAATATGGAGAGAGTAGTATTTTAGAAGAGCATGAGCATAGAACACTAGGGGTGTTCATGGGTACGGGCCAACCCGCGAACCCACTCACCCAACCCAACCCAACCCTTATTTTTACCCAACCCATTCATGCACGGGTCCAACCCGAACTAACCCATTCAAACCCATTGGTGTTTGGTTCGGGTAACGGGTTTGAAGTTTTAAATCCAAGAACCCGCGAACCCAACCCATTAATATATCTCACTATTTTTATTTAATTTTATTTATAAATTATCTAGCATAATTCTTAGAATGTATATATTTTTTAATATAATTATAGTTTTTATTAATTGTAAAAACATAAGTCTAAATCAAATTTGAGAGATCAATTTTATATATTCAAAGAGAGATATATCTTACTTTTTATATTATACTTTACACCATTTGTATATTTTTCTAATTTTTTATTAACCAATAAATTTTATTCAAATTGAATACTAAAAGTTTATGATTTTTTTAATTTTTTTGTAATATAAATAAGTTAATTAAATGATATATTTTATTTAGAATTTGAAAATTATGTTTAGTGGATGACCCACGAACCCAACCCAACCCAACCCATTGATAAGCGGGTTGGATTGGTTCGGGTATAATCTTGAAATTACGGGTTGAACACTCAACCCAACCCAAAGAATATTGATCGGATCGGGTATTGGATTTAATCAAATTAAACCCAACCCAACCCGCGAACACCCCTATAGAACACAATTTGATGCATTGTAAGAGGAGAGGAAACACACTTCACATCACATTCACACCCCCATCCCAACAAATCCACGCGTCAAAATCCAGCTCCACACCGACACGTTAATGTAAGAGACAATCCCGGCGCATATTTCTAACCTGCACTGCCTCCTCTCTCCCCTTGATTTTCTACCTCTCTATCTCTCTGCAAAATTCCCTCCTCCAATTCCTCGATTCCTCTCTGCATTCATTCTCTCTTCCTATTTCCCTTTCTTCTCATTATTATTATTATTATTATTCCAATATTTCTAAATATTTATGATTTTTCAATGATCATCAAATCCAAATCACCATCATCATTCCCCCATTCATTTTCATTCCTCTGCTAACAAACTCCACAAGGTTTATGTTTTTTGTTGTTGTTATTTTTAAGATTTAAGGTTTAGGTTTTTTGTTTCTGCTAAGATTTATCTTTTTCTCTGAACAACCAATGAATTCCGAAATTCGCTGATTGAGTTTACAATTTGAAATTCAATTTGGAATGCAGAGACGACGCTCTGTCACCGGCGTTCTCCCTGACCAAATGGAAAAGGGTGTATCAAAGAATCAAAATTCCCGGGTTTGCTGTTTAGCATTCTTATCTGCATTCCTCTGGTTTTTCCTTTTGTACTTTCATTTTGTCTTTCTTAGAGGAGATAATACTAATGCTAATACTACTACTCGTTTTCTTGATGATCACATTCACACTACCAAATTAACACCGATTATACATGAATCTACCTCTATCCATGTTAATGTCCCTGAAGTCAAACCCTCTCCTAGAAAGATTGGTTTCCCCAACCAGGTTGAAAAGCCGGTTGAGAAGCCTGTTGAAAAGCCCGTTGAGAAGCCTGTTGAGAAGCCGGTTGAGAAGCCTGTTGAAAAGTCGGTTGAGATTAAGAGTTATCCCCCTCCCCCTAAGAATTTCCCTTTTAGTAAAGCATTGAAAAGTGGTGAGAATAAGAGTGATCCTTGTGGGGGAAGGTATATTTATGTGCATGATCTTCCTTCAAGGTTTAATGACGATATGTTGAAGGAGTGTAAAAGTTTGAGTCTTTGGACTAATATGTGTAAGTTTACTAGTAATGCTGGTCTTGGGCCGCCGCTTGAGAATGTTGAAGGGGTGTTTTCTGATACGGGTTGGTATGCCACGAATCAGTTTGCGGTGGATGTTATATTTAGTAATCGGATGAAACAGTATGAGTGTTTGACTAAGGATTCGTCTATTGCTGCTGCGATTTTTGTACCTTTTTATGCTGGGTTTGACATTGCAAAGTATCTTTGGGGTTATAATATTTCGAGGAGGGATGCGGCTTCGCTTGATCTGGTTGATTGGCTAATGAAGAGGCCGGAGTGGAGTATAATGAATGGGCAGGATCATTTTCTTGTTGCGGGGAGGATTACGTGGGATTTTCGTAGATTGTCTGAGGAAGAGTCTGATTGGGGGAATAAGCTTTTGTTTTTACCAGCAGCTAAGAATATGTCCATGCTTGTGGTAGAGTCCAGTCCGTGGAATGCAAATGATTTTGGGATTCCGTATCCTACGTACTTCCACCCTGCGAAAGATGTGGATGTGTTCAACTGGCAGAGCAGAATGAGGGGATTAAAGAGGAAGTGGCTTTTCTCCTTTGCTGGAGCTCCGCGTCCTGGTAACGTCAAATCAATCAGGGGTCAACTTATTGAGCAATGCAGAAGTTCACCGGTTGGTAAGCTGTTGGAATGTGACTTTGGTGAAAGCAAATGTCATTCTCCTAGCAGCATTATGCAGATGTTTCAAAGCTCGCAATTCTGCTTGCAACCTCAAGGTGATTCATACACAAGAAGGTCTGCATTTGATTCAATGTTGGCTGGCTGTATACCCGTCTTCTTCCATCCAGGTTCGGCATACACACAATATACTTGGCATCTTCCGAAGAATTATACCAAGTATTCCGTTTTCATTCCAGAGGATGACATTCGTAAGAAGAATATGAGTATAGAGCAAATACTTCGTCAGATACCTCCTGAACAAGAGAAAATGATGAGAGAAGAGGTCATTAGTCTCATTCCAAGCCTAGTATACGCCGATCCTCGCTCCAAGTTAGAAACTTTGAAAGACGCGTTTGATGTTTCTGTACAAGCAATAATTAACAAAGTTACGCATTTGAGGAAGGATATTATTGAAGATAATATTGATAAAAACTTCATTGAGGAGAACAGTTGGAAATATGCTCTGTTGGATGAAGGAAAGCATGAAGTAGGACCTCATGAATGGGATCCTTTCTTCTCAAAACCGAAGGATGGTAGTGGAGATTCCACTGATTCATCTGCAGCAGCTGCAAAAAACTCTTGGAAGAATGAGCAAAGGAAGTGGAAATGATAATATACACTGGCTACTGTGAGGTTTAATGCAGATTGAGATGCACTTTCCCTGAATTGGGGAAGAGTGGCAAATTATTGCTTGGATCTGCTGTGAACTTACTGCTGAAAATGTGTCCAAGCATATTGAACAGGGGTCATTGTTGAAAACCCCAGTGTGAGGACTTTTCTATTACTTCACATGTTTTTTATAGGTTATCTTGATTTCTGCTTCATGTATTATGTTCAGTGGTTCCTAGATTGAATTTTAGGAGGTTTAATAATTTCTTATGTAATATTTTTGTCCATTTGTTTCATATAGGAAAAATAAACAAATCTATATCATAGTTGAATGTAAACTAGAACAAGTTTAATTATTGAAGTCTGGATAGATTGCTATCTTTTGATTATGGCACATTCATTTTAGTATATTTGGCACTTCATTTTCTGTATGGTAGGAAAGAAATTGCAGTAAAATTCTCTTCCAATGTATATAAGGTTCATTTCTTTGATGCACAATTATGCATGAAATACATGCTCCTCCATATCTAGAATTGCGTCTGCGAAATGATTCATCACATGGTGGTTGGTACCAGAAGTTTGGTTACAGACAAATTTTGAAGCATTATTTTGGTAGACATGACTCTGGCAAATGATACTTTTGGCCTTAAAGCAGGTGCATGCTGGTATTACAATGGAGCTTTCTAACAAAATTTCTTACCTTTTTTTAAACATAATGAAAAAAGCCATAGAACAATAACCTTTGAGATCTATATGAAATCAGTTACATGCTGGTAACTAAATTACAGAAAACAAACTTCTTGACAGAGGACAAAAGAATAAAAGAGGGAAAAGTTAGCAAAATAACTCAATATTTTATGAACTGCAAATCGTTCGCATTCGAGTATCGCTCCATGAATCTCATGAACCGATCCCAGTCCCGTGGAGTCCGCATTATATACTTTGCTTCAATTCCAGAGGGTTTTCCATTGACAAATTTAGCATTTACATCAACTGATTGAAGGACTCCTTCCTCATCAATCATGTAAAAACCAGTAATGTCACCCACTTCTCCTGAAGAATCAAAAACTGAGGGTTGATCAAACCTGAAGATAGCCATGCCATTGGTTCCATCCTTTGATTTTGTCAGTTTAACATCTGGTATTGTCAGTTCATCAGTTCCTTGAATGAACTGTATTTTCGGTTTCCCCGCCATCATGATAACCGGCATGTGCATGGGAGGTTTTTGAGTTATCATTGGTAACCTCAAACTTGGCACATGTAAATGTTGGCCATTGAATGAGGAGTTAAAGTTCAAACTTCCATGGATAATTGAAGAAGAAACTGCATAAGCAAAGAGTCTATAATGTTCACCACGAAACTGCATCACTTTTAAATTGCTATATCCAAAAAAGTTCAAACTAAATGCACTCCTAAGATAACTTCATATTCATATTCTTCACAACAAACATAACATAAGTATAATTCTGTCAAAAATTGTATGTTTTCTGGAGTAAATCTGGCTGCATTAACCAACTAAAATTCTATAATTTCAGGTGTAAAACTCTATAAACTAACCATCACTATAACTATGCAAGTTAAAATCCTCAAGCTTGTTGAAAAGAGAGTGATTGTACCTGAGTATGAGCGTGGCTTCCGAACTGAGTTGTAAACTGGAGAGGATAATGCAAGATAGTGCAGAGTTGCCATTGCCAGGAAAAGAGAGAAGCGATTCTCAAAACCTTGTCTCTCTAGTTGCATAAAATCACAAGATAGAGGAAGTAAAATTGTGGTCCACAAAATGTGTTGTGTCACAAACACAACCATTCATTTGTGATGATAATTCTTTTCTTTTTGCAAAGGATGAGAGTCCATAGATTTGTGACAAACAGTTGGTGTTGCTGACATGGCATGTGTAGTCCGTAAATGATACACGTTGTATGACAAGTTTTTTATTCACTAGAAATAGAGTACACGGTGGCCTGTATAACTTTTAGCTCAATATGCCTATATAATTTTAGATAGTTTCTTATAGCACGAGGAAGATTTTACCCTATATTCCTACAGTTTAATCTATATCTCAACAAATTTTTCAAAAAGCAACGTGCCAGAAGACTTAAAAAATATTTCCGGTATGTTATTTCTCATCTCGAAAGACTTAAAAAACACTTCCTGTATGTTATTTCTCATCCCGAAAGACTTAAAAAACACTTCCGGTTTGATATATTTTCTTCACCGGAAGACTTATTGAATGTGTTCCGGTTCGGAACAGTCTCATTAAGACTTCCGGTTTGCCATGTTGCATGTACCGGAACACTTTCATTAAGAGTTCCGGTTCGTATAAAATACTATACCGGAACACTTTGATGAAGTATTTCGGTTTATTTATTTATTTATTTATTATTATTTTTTAATTTTATATTAAAAAAAATTATTATGCAAGTGCGGAAATACCTATATACGAAAAAGAACCGATATGTGTGAATACGTCAGATATTTTTACAACGTCAGAAAGATTTGGTATACGAGAGGAGGTGATAAGATCGGTTAAATAGATCAGATTACGAAATAAAGTGACGATTATCATCACTCGTTCAGATACACAAACAAACAAGAGAGGAAGAAGTAACAAAATAATATTTGGTTGTGATAAAGGTGGAAAATACAAGGATATTCATAGTGGAATCGAAAGTGCGACGAAAAAATGTGGATGTCCATTTAAGATCAGGTCGAATTCGGCGAAAGATGGATCTTGATGGAAGATTGATGTAAAATGCGTGGTTCATAACCATGATTTACCTGATAGATTAGAAGGTCACTCATTTGTTGGTAGGTTGACAGCGCATCAGAAGCAACATGTTGTTGATTTAACAAAGAGAAAGGTTCCACCTAGAAATATATTGCATTCCTTGCACGGGCAAGATCCAGATTGTGTCACTTGGATCACACAAATATACAATCAGAAAAGTATGATAGAAAAAGAGATAAGAGGTCCTAGAAGCGAGATACAACATTTGTTTAAGCTTATTGAGGCTGCATGTTATGTTTATTGGAGTAGAAAAATAGACGACTCTGAAGTTATTAAAGATATAATGTGGTACTTGTCTGTTTAGGATTCGAATGCTTGACTTTCTTCCCTATGACAACTATATTTTCACCGAATGTCTCCTTTTATTGCATTGGATTTGTAAACTCAAATCATTGGGTTCAGGTAAACATTGTTATAATTGGATATTTTTAGTAAATGTTTTGATTAATGTTAAATAATTTTTGATTATTTTTGTATCCAAGTTAACATGAAAGAAGGATTTCCATTGCCACCGGTGACAACAGATTGGAAGAACCTACGTTATCCAGCAGCAACATCGTGGATGTTAGGATTTGCAGCACGTCTACAACATTGACAACAACTTACGCCTTTATTACCAACACATTATGAATAATAAACTATGTTGTTCATTTTTATTCATGAATTATATTATATGTTTGCAACACATTATGAATTATAATCTATGTTATTCAATTTTACTTTCAATTTTTAAGTCTAAAAATTATCACATAAAGATAAACATAACCATATAATTCCAAAAGTTAATAGATTAAACATATAAGTTCAAAAGTTAATACATTAACAATAACATATAACATAAGTCTAAAAATTATCACATAAAGATAAACATAAATATAAGTCACTGTGAACGAGCATTACGTAAAGCTTCAAACAGATCAGCAAATTGTGGGTCATCCTTTTTAGCCGCAGTCTGTTGAAGGTAACGATGATCTCTCATCGTACTTAGGAACATACACAACACTCGGCTCATCAGGTCTAGGCGGTACCAATCGAGGATGTGAAACACGATAATACCACTGTAGATATCCATCATCTGTCTCAAATGGGATAATGGCCAGTGCTGTCAGACGAATCACCTGCCTAACACTCTGAATGTAACTAATCCACTCAACATCGATATCACCAGACATCGTATAATAAAGAGGTGAAGGTGGAATGTACTGACGGTATCCAAATTGTCGAAGACACCTGTCAGGCATATATGGAATAATAATGTCACCCCACCTCAAACAACCCCTATATAGAGAAATCTCATCAAACAGATGGTGAACTCTATGATCCTCGAATGATCGCCATATGAAATCGGTAGGTGTCAGCTCATCCAGAATAGGTCGCAAGTCATCCACCTTTAACACATCTTGTCTGTATCTCCATCTCATCGCTCGCGGGAGACCACAATTATTAGATGGTATATGTCGCTCCCCGGATTTCCATCCTGGTACAAACGCGAAAGTGGCGCGGAAAAATAATAGAGTCGCCAGCCAAACATTTTTATCCCGAAGAAAGGGAATGGTAATGCTGCACAAACCAGAAGAAAGAATAGGAAGGACACAGGTCATACGAACCAAAGAGATTGAGTTCGGGAGTCGGTTACGACCTGGGAAGGTATTAGCACCCAGATCGTCCGCCGTACCCGACGGGATCCACGCTTGCAAAAGAAAACTATTTTAAAGGGTGGGGGTATGAAAGCTGCTACAATAAAATAAAATGAAATGGAAAAGAAACTGAGAAAGGAACTGAAAAGAAAAGACAAGGAAAGATGTAGGGAAAATAAAGATTGTGCTCGAACGGGCCCTACCCCGCTGCCTACGTACCTCATCAGGATAATGAGGATCAGAGACGCCGTAGTTCCCCTAACTAGGGGTAACAAGGAAATTGCTTGTGAATTAAGGCTTGAACTGCCTATGCCAATGCTCAGGTGTTGCAGACTCGGACGACGAGTGCGTAACCGTCTTGCAAAATGACAAGTAGGAGCAAGTTCGCGTACGGAGCGAAGGAGATGAGAAAAGAATTCCCGAAGGAAAGACGCTTATTGTTTGTTTGTGTTTTTTAAGAGGCTTTTATGAGTGTGTCACAAGGAAGTGAACTCAAGCTCTTTTCCATGGAATGTGCACTTGTCACTACATTCCAAGATGGAATAATAGAACAAGCACACTCAAGTAAGGAGAAGATCCCCAAAACTTGAACCCAAAGACTAGGGCCTAAGCTCACTAACTTGTTAAATTATTAAGTGTTTTTGGTATTTACAGATGAAGAAGTGTTTTTTATGCTTTTCTTTATGAAGAAGATACCTTGATCAGACTTGTACATCACAAGGTAAACTTGTATTATCCCAAGATGGAAAGACTACAAGCACACCTCATGGGATAAGGCTATTGCTCAAGGCATCACTTCAAGCTTATTAAGATGTTTTTTATGGTTATGAGATGAGAAGAGAAGAAGAACCAAAAGGATCACAAAGGCAAAATTCTAAAGGGGGACTAAAGAATCCTAAGTGCTAACGTGCATGGATATCCTAGGGTTAGTGTGGTTTCTATCCTAAAGAAGAAGGAAAAGAAGAAGAGAAGAAGAGAATGTGAGGTGAGAAAGGCCTAGGCCCAACAAGCAAAGGGTTAGCACAGATAAACATAAGAAGAAGAGATTATATTTGGAGATGTGGAACTCAACTTCCACACCTCACACTTACCATAGCCCCTGCAAGGTTAGTAATACAAGCAAACAAGTGAAAATGAGAATATTTACGCAAACCAAAAGATGACAATCACAAGCCAAACCAAACAAAAAGTCAGTACTTAACCCTATAGGTGACCTAAAACAAAGACCCACAAATCCTAATAGGATGACATAAATGCCTTCCTCAAACTATGTTAGCAAGAAGGAAGAAATAGGCACGAGACGCTACCTAAGAAACAAAACTCCAGACAAATATCAAATGACATGAGAAAATTATGAAAATAAATCTCTAAAACCAACAATCAGCAACTAACAATGCATCAAAATATCTCACAAAAATTCACAAAGAAACTCCACTAAATAATCGCACGAAGTCGCTTAAGGACAAGTAACGGAAACGCACAAATACGACTTATAAGACTATGGATAAAATGGAATTAAAAATATAAGAAAAATGTTTTTATGAACTTTTATGAGTCTACGAAATAATTCAAAAAGAACGGAGTGAAAAAGTTAATCGAGGTGAAAGAAATAAATTTTACAAGATGATGCGTTATTTATGGAATTTGAATGAAAAGAAAATAAAAGAAAATTCGAAATAAAATTGAGAAATTAATTAAATCAGGAAATAAAAAAATGACAAAATTCTAAATGGAGTTATGAAAATAAAAATATTTTTTATAGAATTTTACGATGTATTTTAATAATTTATTTGAATTAAAATGGAACTGATATTAAAAAAAAACAAAAAAAAACAAAGGAAATGCTAGAGGGGGGGGGGCAACTAGGAAAAAATAAGAAGTTAAGAAGAAGAGAAATGGGCCTATGGGGGGGGGGGTGCGCATAGCACTTATAAGGAGGCCCAAACGCATAAAGGAAGAGGAGAGTATGGTGGACCGCGGTCAACGCTGTTGACTGAACATGGTGCACATGATTTGAAGACTAGTGAAGTATAATGATCAGATGGCTGCAGGATGCAGGTGCATGGTAGCTGTGGTATGCGAACAAGCGTGGAAGCGAAAGCGGAAGGCCCTATCGGACGGTGACACGTGTCTCCGCTGGTGTGGGCAGAATCACCAAAATCAGATTACTCTTATCCCTTATCCTCTTGAAATCCACAATTTATTTCTTTATTAATTTTCCTGATACTTAATATTCCTTTAACAATTCTTTAACAACAAATTTTATAACAATCAAATGAAAAAGAAAACAAAAAAAAGACCCAAACACAATCAACTCTTTCCCCCGCCCCTGTTCACCTTTGTCCTGCTTCTTCTTCCAATATCAACGCCGCCGACGCTATCCATCCCGTATCACCTCTCTCAAACACCATGTTCATCCTCCTCTCCGCGAAGCACGTCTCTCCCTTCAACCTATCTCATCCTCCTCCACTCACCGCCAAGATTCGTCCTCCTCGCCGTCAACACACACCACCAATAACCTCAAACAGAGAACCCTAACACAAGCCTAAACACCTCTTCTTAATCGAATCCGCGAACAAAAAACACAAACGCCCTATCACATACACAAATTAACAACAGAGCTCAAAATGCAAGATCAAATCGAACACTCTACCGAATCCAAAACACACACGTATCAGTTCGAGATCGAACTTACCTGAAGCGCTGAAGGAAGCAATCCGACGAGCCTTCGATCCACTCGTATTAGGTGCTTTCGGACTGAGGTAGATTCGACGAAGATGATGACATGATTGATGAAAAAGCTCCGAAGCTGTTGCTCTTTGTGACGAAAATGCTCGAAGGTTCTTTGATGGCCAATGGTGGATTCAAGGGAGAAACATAGTGAAGACGCCTGTTACATTGATGATGAAGGTGAGCGACGAACTCAGATTCACTTGTTGATGATGGTGACGAATGGAGCAATTAGGTGAAGCTGGTCGAAGCTTGCCATTGAGTTTATGCTGACGATGATGAGGTTGCTATCCTTTTCTTTTTTGAAGATGAATATGACAATTCTGTTTAGTTTGATGAAGAAAAAATGGATTGGTTGTGATTCTGTGTGTTGAAGGAGAGATGAGCTTTGGCTTTTTGTTATTGATGGTGAAGAGTAAAAATTTTGTTGTGATGAAAATGATGATGGGTGACGCGGGATTTTTTTAAGACTGTATCAGGGAGAATTTCTGTTATTTGTGCGTATGAAAATGCAGTCCCAATTTGTTATTGATTCCTTTTTTTCCCTCCCCATTCTGTTATGATCTTTTTGTCCATTTGTGTGAGTTGTGCGTGATCCACCCTTGCGTTTTGAATCACCACTTATTCATGCTGTTGTGTGATTTTTGTGTGTGTGTACTGCGTGTTTATGTGTGGTGTAATTGGGGTGGTATCCTTGCTTGATGACGTGGCTTGGGCTGAAATAAAAGTGGTGACGTGACTTTTTCTCACAACTTAATTCTTTTTTTTTTCTATTATTAGTGGTAATGAGTTTTGGATAAAAGAAAAATATGAGAAATATAAATTAATGAAATAAAATGGAAAATAAAACTAAATGTATGGACACATGATTAGAAAACTAATGGAAATTTGGTGGATAATGATTATGGATTTAATGGATGTAGAATATTGGCCTCATGAAAAATGATTTAAGAAAAATAAAAGTATAATAAAAAACTGAGTTTTGAAATAAAATGAATAGTGGGTAATATGGATATTTTTATTTGGGAATATTTGGTAATGAAAAGAAAATTGAATTTAGAAAGGAAATTGATCATGAATTGGAAAATCGGACATGGATTATGAATAAATGGATAAAAAGGTATATGTGTAGATATTAAAGACGAATATAATGAAAAACGAATGATGGCATAAAATTGGATATTCGAATAGAATTTGGATACTGACGAATGAAACTGGACAACTGGTTTAGAAAGAGAAATGGTTTATGAATTGGCTATAAACCGATTTTATGAAATGAACCAACTATCATCCACACACACAATCATGAATCAGCTTGTATTATTTCCACACGCCTATGATAAAAGCATGAAGTTCCACTACCACTGAACAACCCAAAAATCATCCTCTGAGTCTCTGAACAAATGAACCTTGAATTACTTCAAATTCGTCTGAATCATTCTCTGAGAAAAATACATCCGTAGATGCACACAAATGAAGGTATAATCATACCATGCCTGAATCCTTGAACCCAAAACCATCACATGAACCATTGCCTGGAAAAACTGATGACCTCTGCACACAACGCAACTCGACTTCGACACGCATAGCCTGGGAAATAACCACACATACATATAACTTGCAATTGAAACAAATCCTCGATAGTTTGGCCAAAATGAGGTTGAACATCTGTCTGACTTGAATCGCGAACTGAACAACCACACTTGGAGTGAAAACACTGCCAACTTATGTTGTGCTTCAACAATGAATGTTATGCTTCATTTTTCTATGCTAGTGATGCAGTGCGAAATACGAAAATGATATGCTAGATGCTATGAAAATGAGAGGGCAAATTTGGGGTGTTATAGCTGCCCCTATTCAAACAACTGTTAATCTGAAAAGGACGGTAGCAAGGGCTATCGACCGTTCAAGATAAACTGTGGTTGAATACCAAGAAGACCAGAAATTTGCACTCTGACGAAGAATGCAACACTGGGAAATAAACACAACCAAATGACGCTTTGGTGACTGAAGGGGAGAAAAAGCAGACGAGCTTCTTCCAAGTTGAAACTGATATCTGGAATAAGAATACTAAGACAAATGAGTCTTCTTCGAACAATCCTGTGATGCCAGGAACTGGACAGACGAGTCCTCAAACACTGCAAGAACATATGACTTGAGACAGACGAATCTCCTCCGGACATACCTGTTACGCCAGGACCGGTAATGCATTAAAGTTTGTGGGATAGACATGCATAATCAAGGTAGACGAACCTTCTTCATATATTATCCGTGGATATATGGTATAAGACAGACGAGTCTTCTATGAGCAAACCTGTGACGCCAGGTGCAACAACAATAATTGGTGCCTGAGACAGACGAGCCTCCTTCGGATTTACCTGTTACGCCAGGACCGGTAACCATTTCGACATTTATTCCCACAATCAGGATTTTAAACCTCTTCAATATAGACGAGTATTGGATGATCATCAAGATAACACAGACAAGTGCCAATAGTCAATGATACAGACGAGTATCAGACGATGATCTAAGAAACACAGACGAGCGCTTCAGGCAATGATACAGACAAGTATCAACAACTGGTACAGACGAATACCAGACATTCAAGCACAAACGAGCATTTGAAGTAGCAATACAGAAGAATACTAGGATAAACAAATCCTCACATACAGGTGTAAGCCTAACACAAACGAGTGTTGGGGATGATACAGACGAGTATCCAAGCAAAGCAGACGAGCTTCAAACAGATAATCAACACAGACGAGTGCTGGAAATTGCAGACGAGCAATAAGAAACATTACAAATATCAGAACATCAAAACACAGACGAGTGCTGGAGAAGTGCAGAGGAGCAATAAACAAATGCCTGATTGGCCACAAAAGTTACAACTCTGCAGGGGAGAACCAGATTGAGGGGCCTTGATACCTACCTCTGACTGTGATGAATACCTGAATGTATCATCAAATTTGACCAAAAGAATTGCAACTTCGCTGGGGAATATTAACTAGTGATATCTTACATTCTCTGGACTAGTTGACTGCTTGGAGATCAATCCAAGAGGATTTTACAGAAGACATCCAAAATACCCAAGTGTCTTCAAACTCTTAGAGATTCGTCGAATCTTGACATAACTGCCCAGACTGCATAGACTGTGGAAGAATTTGCCTCGCGAGGATTTCTGAAAAACCTCGTATCATCGCGAAATATCGTGCCCTGTAAGCATAGAGATATGCACACTTGCCCCGGGCATAAATGAACCAAGTATGGTGGAACTTTGGTGTTATGATTTTGAATTTTTCTTGTTTGACAGACTCACTGGGTAATAACTCAAGGGTTGAAGAAGTGAAGATTATGATATCAACTCAAGGGTCGCAAGAAACGGAAATATCGACTCAAGGGTCGAGGAGAACACAACAACCTCAACTCGAGGGTTGAGGAAACGAAGGCAGTGGTATCGACTCGAGGGTCGAGGAAAATAAGGAAGAGGTATCGACTCGATGGTCGAGGAAAATAAGGAAGAGGTATCGACTCGAGGGTCGAGGAAAATAAAGCAACATCAACTCAAGGGTTAAGGAAACGACGACAACAATATCGACTCGAGGGTTGAAGAAATAGACAACATTAACTCGAGGGTTGAGAGAATGAAGGAAACGACATCGACTCGAGGGTCGAGAAACAGAAGCGATGATATCGACTCGAGGGCCGAAGAGAACAAAACAACATCAACTCGAGGGTTGAGGGAACGAAGCAAGCAACATCGACTCGAGGGTCGTAGAAAACCCAAGTGAAGATTGCCACACTCAGCTGAAGTGAGAGGCTGAACGCATGTAGATGCCAACTAGTCATGGTTGAAGAGATGCCAATAAAGATTGGATTTTACCCGTGAAGATGCCAATGACTACTAGACTCTAGCTGTGTATGATGACCAAATGAAGAAACCATAACGACTGAGGATAACCTCTCCTACTAGGGAGGCACCCTACTGGGATCAATCATCAGATGTTCATTCTGGGAACGGCCTTGCATGCCGTAATATTGTCCAAGAGGATTTTACAGAAAACCTAGCATCTGAAATGCTTTAGTGTTTTCAAACTCTTGAATATCTCGAAGTAACCACCTCAAACTGTATGGTCCATGAAGGAATTTGCCCTAAGATCTTGCATCATTATGAGGTGTCCTACCCCAGTATTCTAAACCTTGGGTAGGTGCATCTGATTAGTCGTCTTCTGGAGATAATAAATTCTATTGCTTCTAGGGTGATCTGCCCCAGTACGAGTATTGCTTTGGAGAAAACACCCATGCTAACTGCTCTGTGAGAGATTTGAATCTCGAAGTGATTGCCCCAATTTAGATGCATTTGAAGAGATTGATCGACGTTATTTCCCTGAATTGGTTGCATTTAACCCAACTGGTTGGAAAAAGCCCTATTCAATGGAGTTTCTTGGAAAAAGGCTCCTTGACATGAATGTCCCTCAGAAGTTTCTGCCTTCTCAACTTGGCAAGATTAAGCTTCTAGACTGAGGTCCCATATGTGAACTTCTTTGATGCTAAACAAATGTATGCAAGCAGAAAATGTTTTATTCTGAGAATGAAAATTCTAATGCAACACATGTTAATCTTGAAGCTTTTATTGAAAAGATGTCGTTTGTGAACGAATCAAGGGTTAAGACATTACAATATTTTTTATGAAATAAACATGCATATGCAATACCAACAAGGGTCTTTTAGCACACCTCGTAGGAGTCAGGAACGCTATCTCATGGTGGCACGCTCTCGAATTAGCCATGTTTCAATTTGGACTTTTTAAGGGTTGTATTGTGGCCTGGCTCACGGTTATAGAAACAAAGGATATGGGCTCGAAGTTTATATGTGCCCACCCATCTTTGTGGTGTCCTTCCAGTCCTATGTTCAACTAGTTTTCACAAGCGCTCACCATTCCTAAGGGTTTTGTGATGGTTGAGGAACCATTGCTGCTAACAGTTTAAGCACCACTGAGGTTGTTGTGGGTATAACAGTCACCCTTATTGTCTTTTGTGCTTGTATATCACGACTTTGTTCTTGCTTAAGGATTTTTCTTGTGTAGTCCTTTTCGTCTTTCGCTTTTTATTTTTTTTGTTTATCCCTAACGTTTGCCTGGACTGATTCTTGAGAATCTTTTGCAATCGGAGTCCAGCGGGATGCCCTATTTATTTCCTAAGTCGCTTGTTTTCAAGTTTCGACTTAGCGGGCTTTTTTATTTCCTTCTTTTTTTTTATTCTTCTTTTTTTTTTCCGAACAAATCGTGTGATACTGTTTGTCTTGGTTGTTTTGTAAGGGTTGTGACTGTCTCACTTTTTAGTTGATGAAGGATAACCGTTGTGGTTTCCAGTCTTTGGACCTCTTGATGTAGTGGATCCTCAAGTACATTTCTTTATGAAAGCATGAACACCTGGTCCAACTAGCTGACACCTACCCTGCCCAGGATTAAATGCGAGGTTTTTTTTTTCTTTCATGCGGAAAGAAATTCCTACTTCAAGGCTCAAAGGGGTTAGTGAGGGTCTATCTCCCTTATATCTCCGGTGTTTGAGATTTGAAACAAAACCTATACATCGTCAACAGGGTCCTATTCAAGAGCACACAAATGGAGATTTTTTTGCATTTTCATTTCGTCATCCTCCGTCACAGAGTTTAAGAACAACAGTTGGTATTGCAATGCATATTCACAAAATTATAAGTAAAAATACGAATTAATTACTTCAAGAAAAACATGAGCATTTCATTAGTTAACATTCAAAAAGCAAACAAGTTTCATGCAGGCATACAAATGTTTAGACAAACAATAAAAGCTACACATGAAAATGCAATAAAGAAACTGAGCAATGCCATTGTTGAGGAGACTTGACTCCGTCTAGACCGGTTGATCTTGAATACTTTCAGTAGTCAGCAGCCTTTTCTGATAAGACCTACAATCTTCAATCCACTGGCAACATGTCAGCACCATACTTCATTCCCAATTATTCTGACCTGAAGCTTTCGACGTTCAAACATTGACAACGAGACGTCTGAAGAAAAGAGTGACACTGAGATGAAATTGCCACATAAGTTTGCTCAGAAAGACCTGACGATCTTCTGCCTACGTCTCTCCATTGACCAAAGACCAATGAAGAATCAGAGCGACGTAGTTCCCCTAAATAGGGATCAAAATGAGGTACATAGCCGCTCTTCAGAATCAAACTGAGAATCACCTTCACATATATCTTCAATAATTTCCTCCATAACATGAGCTGATGAACCCATATGACCAAACGGAGACTTGTTAACTTGAATGCCTTGAGGTGTCACTGAAATCAACCCAGACTCAATAAAATCTTGAACCTTATCCCTGAGAGGGTTGCATTCTTCAGCTGAATGTCCTGGTGCGTTGCCATGGAATCCACATTGAACATTGGGATCAAAACTTGGTGGGTATGGAAAAGGTACCGGACCCGGTTTCTTCGGCACTATCAATCCACTATCGACCAGGCATGAAAGTATCTGACTATATGGTACTGGAAATGGATCAAAATACCTCTTAGATCTCTTAGTGTAGTAACGACGCCTTTGTGGAGTATGCTTCTGTCGGCATGGTTGCTGTTGATACTGAAAAGGTTCACTGTTAACTGATATCTGACATACGACTTCAGAAGGTTGCTGACTCTGAGAAGTTGAAATGCCTTGGTACTGTGGATAAGTTAATGGAGCTGGAGGATCTTCCCATATTGCATCAATCACATCCTTTCCTTGGGAACTGATAACAGATTCATTCTCTTCAGCTGAGCTATCTGAAATGCATTGGATCTTTCCCATCTTGATAAAACTCTCAATGCGCTCTCCAATTATCACCAAGTCCGAGAAACTCGAAGTTCCACTGCCACTCAACCTTTCCAAGTACGGCCCCTGCAAGGTCTCTATGAAAAGATCAACCACTTCTCTGTCTGATAGTAGGGGTTGCACTCGAGCAACTACTTCTCTCCACCTCTGGGCATACTCTCTGAAAGATTCACCATCTCCCTGGGATAAAACTTGCAAATCCATGCGGCTAAGAGCCCTGTTAAGATTGTAGTCATACTGCTTCATAAAGGCATTGGCTAGGTCTGACCATGATTGGATACGACTGCTCTCTAACTGCATATACCAACTCGATGATGCCTCACTCAGACTGTATTGGAAACAATGAATCATCAATTTGTCATTATGCTCATATGAGGTCATCCTTCTGCAAAATCTTACCAAATGCTGTCTTGGACAACTATCCCCTTTGTACTTTTCAAACTTTGGTACTTTGAACTTTGGAGGTATTACCAGGCCGTGCACCAGACACATGCTTGCAACACTTAGATCAATGACATTACGACTTTGAAGGGCTTTGATCTCTTCCTCCAACACGGAATCTTTCGTCCCTCTCCACAACTCGTGGATCTTGGATTCTCACCACAGGGATTGCCTCTTGGGGATCTGGCATAGTGAAAGCAAAATTGTGATAATCTGCAGCATCAACAGAAGAAGAATGTCCACTTCGGGCGACCTGGCTCTCTTGAACATCTGGATTCCCAACAAGGATCCGTGCAGGCTGAGCTTGAGCGGAATTACGGTCATCTTGTCAACCCAACACTTGCAGACTGGCTTTTCTCTCCAGGGTCCATAATCTTCTCAAAAGTCGCTTCAAGTCTGATACGAGAACTGGAATATCAACTGTAGATGGTGAACAAAGAACGGATGAGCCCTGCCTGCGGAACATAAATGCAATGCAAATGGTATGAGATGCCATGTTCGGTTACTTCCAAAGAATCTATCTGCTTCGATCCACATTATGATACAAAAATCCAACAGAAATGATTCAGATATGAGATCCTCGGAAATAACTGAACATGTATGCTAGAATGCTATGATGGCATGTATGCAACTGGCAAGTGATCGAGAACTGGTGTCTGTCCAGATACGGAACACTGAGCTGAGAACCGAGTAACTGATGATATACGTCCTCTGAATAATAACCATCTGATAAGAACTCAAAACCAAGGATCAAGAACTCCAGGATTATAATAATCGGACCAAAACATAAGATCACACTGATGATGAAGGGTATGTTGAGGTCAAAGGTTCCTACAAACCTGTAAACCCCTCCCAATCTCACGGGTGTGCTCCGGGTAAAACATCACGGACTCTCAAAGCCGAGTAGCAATAATATTTTCACCATTTCCGAGAAATGACTCATGACCAAATCAGGGAATCGGTTTGGCATTATATACTACGCAGGGAGGCCTCAGCTGAGTCCGGGAAAAACAAGCATCCCTTATAAGTTCCCAGCTTCGAGCGCTGAAATCGAGAAACAATAGTACATTCATCCTGTAGGATACAATACTATTGTCATATGACCAGATGCTTTGACTGAGTTCCTATAAGAGAACCAGGCCATCCTATGCGAGTCCCCAGTGGACCCTCGGGTGCGAATGGGTTTGCCACAAAATGTGGTCTGCCACTGTCACCACTGGAGAGGATTGTTTCCACAAAGGTTCTCAATGATCGGTCCCCAGATGCACATAACTATCAAGGTTCTATCCCGAAGTGGAGGAAATCCCCACAAAAGATATTTCCAAGAAGGTCTCAATATGGGCGTGAAACACATCGCCACTCATCATATCACATGTGAGTACAGTATGTCCACTCTAATCCTATAGTGCACTCAATCCGGGTACTTGGCTTATCTCTTAGAAACAGTATCACCTGAGCCCACCAAACAAAAAAATCCAGTCCAGACAGTCCAGTAATAACATATGATGCATGGAAATAAAATACTGAAAACTGTAAATAGAGCTGTAAATAAATCGTAAATAAACAACAGTAAAATACAACACACAACAACAAGCAATCAACACCCAAAGAAACAGAAACAAGCAAGCGCTAGGAGAGACTCTCAAGGGAACAAGAGATACTCTGGTTAGGAAGTCCCCAGCAGAGTCGCCAGCTGTCGCTCCCCGGATTTCCATCCTCGAACAAACGCGAAAGTGGCGCGGAAAAAGAATAGAGTCGCCAGCCAGGCATTTTTATCCCAAAGAAAGGTAATGGTAATGCTGCACAAACCAGAAGAAAGAATAGGAAGGACACAGGTCCTACGAACCAAAGAGACTGAGTTCGGGAGTCGGTTATGACCTGGGAAGGTATTAGCACCCAGATCGTCCGTCGTACCCGACGGGATCCACGCTTTCAAAAGAAAACTATTTCAAAGGGTGAGGGTATGAAAGCTGCTACAATAAAATAAAATGAAATGGAAAATAAACTTAGAAAGGATCTAAAAAGAAAAGACAAGGAAAAATTTGGGGAAAATAAAGATTGTGCTCGAACGGGCCCTACCCCGCTGCCTACGTACCTCATCAGGATAATGAGGATCAGAGACGTCGTAGTTCCCCTAACTAGGGGTAACAAGGAAATTGCTTGTGAATTAAGGCTTGAACTGCCTATGCCAATGCTCAGGTGTTGCAGACTCGAACGACGAGTGCGTAACCGTATTGCAAAATGACAAGTAAAGTTCGCGTACGGAGCGAAGGAGATGAGAAAAGAATTCCCGAAGGAAAGAAGCTTATTGTTTGTTTGTGTTTTTTAAGAGGCTTTTATGAGTGTGTCAGAAGGAAGTGAACTCAAGCTCTTTTCCATGGAATGTGCACTTGTCACTACATTCCAAGATGGAATAATAGAACAAGCACACTCAAGTAAGGAGAAGATCCCCAAAACTTGAACCCAAAGACTAGGGCCTAAGCTCACTAACTTATTAAATTATTAAGTGTTTTTGGTATTTACAGATGAAGAAGTGTTTTTTATGCTTTTCTTTATGAAGAAGATACCTTGATCAGACTTGTACATCACAAGGTAAACTTGTACTATCCCAAGATGGAAAGACTACAAGCACACCTCATGGGATAAGGCTATTGCTCAAGGCATCACTTCAAGCTTATTAAGATGTTTTTTTATGGTTATGAGATGAGAAGAGAAGAAGAACCAAAAGGATCACAAAGGCAAAATTCTAAAGGGGGACTAAAGAATCCTAAGTGTTAACATGCATGGATATCCTTCGGTTAGTGTGGTTTCTATCCTAAAGAAGAAGGAAAAGAAGAAGAGAAGGTGAGGTGAGAAAGGCCTAGGCCTAACAAGCAAAGGGTTAGCACAGATAAACATAAGAAGAAGAGATTAGATTTGGAGATGTGGAACTCAACTTCCACACCTCACACTTACCATAGCCCCTGCAAGGTTAGTAATACAAGCAAACAAGTGAAAATGAGAATATTTACGCAAACCAAAAGATGACAATCACAAGCCAAACCAAACAAAAAGTCAGTACCTAACCCTATAGGTGACCTAAAACACAGACCCACAAATCCTAATAGGATGGCATAAATGCCTTCCTCAAACTATGTTAGCAAGAAGGAAGAAATATGCACGAGACGCTACCTAAGAAACAAAACTCTAGACAAATACCAAATGACATGAGAAAATTATGAAAATATATCTCTAACGCCAACAATCAGCAACTAACAATGCATCAAAATATCTCACAAAAATTCAAAAAGAAACTCCACTAAATAATCGCACGAAGTCACTTAAGGACAAGTAATGGAAACGCACAAATACGACTTACAAGACTATGGATAAAATGGAATTAAAAATATAAGAAAAATGTTTTTATGAACTTTTATGAGTCTACGAAATAATGCAAAAAGAACGGAGTGAAAAAGTTAATTGAGGTGAAAGAAACAAATTTTACAAGATGATGCATTATTTATGGAATTTGAATGAAAAGAAAATAAAAGAAAATTCGAAATAAAATTGAGAAATTAATTAAATCAGGAAATAAAAAAATGACAAAATTCTAAATGGAGTTATGAAACTAAAATTTTTTTTTATATAATTTTACGATGTATTTTAATATTTTATTTGAATTAAAATGGAACTGATATAAAAAAAAACTAAGGAAATGCTGGAGGGGGGGGGGGGGGCAACTAGGAAAAAAAAAGAAGTTAAGAAGAAGAGAAATGGGCCTACGGGGGGTGCGCATAGCACTCATAAGGAGGCCCAAACGCATAAAGGAAGAGGAGAGTATGGTGGACCGCGGTCAACGTTGTTGACTGAACATGGTGCACATGATTTGAAGACTAGTGAAGTATAATGATCAGATGGCTGCAGGATGCAGGTGCATGGTAGCTGTGGTATGCGAACAAGCGTGGAAGCGAAAGCGGAAGGCCCTACAGGACGGTGACACGTGTCACCTCCGGTGTGGGCAGAATCACCAAAATCAGATTGCTCTTATCCCTTATCTTCTTGAAATCCACAATTTATTTCTTTATTAATTTTCCTGATACTTAAATATTCCTTTAACAACAAATTTTATAACAATCAAATGAAAAAGAAAACAAAAAAAACCCAAACGCAATCAACTCTTTCCCCCGCCCCTGTTCACCTTCGTCCTGCTTCTTCTTCCAATCTCAATGCCGCCGACGCTATCCATCCCGTATCACCTCTCTCAAACACCATGTTCATCCTCCTCTTCGCGAAGCACGTCTATCCCTTCAACCTATCTCATCCTCCTCCACTCACCGCCAAGATTCGTCCTCCTCGCCGTCAACACACACCACCAATAACCTCAAACAGAGAACCCTAACACTAGCCTAAACACCTTTGCTTAATCGAATCCGCGAACAACAAACACAAACGCCCTATCACAGAAACAAATTAACAACAGAGCTCAAAACGCAAGATCAAATCGAACACTCTACCAAATTCGAAACACACACGTATCAGTTCGAGATCGAACTTACCTGGAGCGCTGAAGGAAGCAATCCGACGAGCCTTCGATCCACTCGTATTAGGTGCTTTCGGATTGAGGTAGATTCGACGAAGATGATGACATGATTGATGAAAAAGCTCCGAAGCTGTTGATCTTTGTGACGAAAATGCTCGAAGGTTCTTTGATGGCCAATGGCGGATTCAGGGGAGAAACATAGTGAAGACGCCTGTTACATTGATGGTGAAGGTGAGCGACGAACTCGGATTCACTTGTTGAGGATGGTGACGAATGGAGCAATTAGGTGAAGCTAGTCGAAGCTTGCCATTGAGTTTATGCTGACGATGATGAGGTTGCTATCCTTTTCTTTTTTGAAGATGAATATGACAATTCTGTTTAGTTTGATGAAGAAAAAATGGATTGGTTGTGATTCTGTATGTTGAAGGAGAGATGAGCTTTGGCTTTTTGTTATTGATGGTGAAGAGTAAAAATTTTGTTGTGATGAAAATGATGATGGGTGACGCGGGATTTTTTTAAGACTGTATCAGAGAGAATTTCTGTTATTTGTGCGTATGAAAATGCAGTCCCAATTTGTTATTGATTCCTTTTTTTCCCTCCCCATTCTGTTATGATCTTTTTGTCCATTTGTGTGAGTTGTGCGTGATCCACCCTTGCGTTTTGAATCACCACTTATTCATGCTGTTGTGTGATTGTTTTGTGTGTGTACTACGTGTGTATGTGTGGTGTAATTGGGGTGGTATCCTTGCTTGATGACGTGGCTTGGGCTGAAATAAAAGTGGTGACGTGACTTTTTCTCACAACTTAATTCTTCTTCTTTTTTTTCTTTCTATTATTAGTGGTAATGAGTTTTGGATAAAAGAAAAATATGAGAAATATAAATTAATGAAATAAAATGGAAAATAGAACTAAATGTATGGACACATGATTAGAAAACTAATGGAAATTTGGTGGATAATGATTATGGATTTAATGGATGTAGAATATTGGCCTCATGAAAAATGATTTAAGAAAAATAAAAGTATAATAAAAACTGAGTTTTGAAATAAAATGAATAGTGGGTAATATAGATATTTTTATTTGGGAATATTTGGTAATGAAAAGAAAATTGAATTTAGAAAGGAAATTGATCATGAATTGGAAAATCGGACATGGATTATGAATAAATGGATAAAAAGGTATATATGTAGATATTAAAGACGAATATAATGAAAAACGAATGATGGCCTAAAATTGGATATTCGAATAGAATTTGGATACTGACGAATGAAACTGGACAACTGGTTTAGAAAGAGAAATGGTTTATGAAATGGCTATAAACCAATTTTATGAAATGAACCAGCTATCATCCACACACACAATCATGAATCAGCTTGTATTATTTCCACACGCCTCTGATAAAAGCATGAAGTGCCACTACCACTGAACAACCCAAAAATCATCCTCTGAGTCTCTGAACAAATGAACCTTGAATTACTTCAAATTCGTCTGAATCATTCTCTGAGAAAAATACATCCGCATATGCACACAAATGAATGTATAATCATACCAAGCTTGAATCCTTGAACCCAAAACCATCACATGAACCATTGCCTGGAAAAACTGATGACCTCTGCATACAACGCAGCTCGACTTCGACACGCGTAGCCTGAGAAATAACCACACATACATATAACTTGCAATTGAAACAAATCCTCGATAGTTTGGCCAAAATGAGGTTGAACATCCGTCTGACTTGAATCGCGAACTGAACAACCACACTTGGAGTGAAAACACTGCCAACTTATGTTGTGCGTCAACAATGAATGTTATGCTTCATTTTTCTATGCTAGTGATGCAGTGCGAAATACGAAAATGATATGCTATATGCTATGAAAATGAGAGGGCAAATTTGGGGTGTTACAGTATCAAATTCTCTTCTTTTTTTTCCAAGTGTTGGAAAATATTCATGAATCCAACACTTAAAAAAAATAATAACATAATAATTAAATATAACATAATGAACATAATAAAATTAACATTAGACTTACAAAAACAACCAATAAACTGGATTTAAATATATACATGTAAGAGAGTCGGGTAACCACCGAGTTGTTTACAACTGAACATGGGCGCATCTCCGAGATACCTATACAAGGTTACCAATGCAGCTGCTCCCAACTATAGTTTGATAACCCATTCAAGTCCATAAATAGTTCCAGGTATCGTGCCTCAACAAGTGTAAAGGTCTCGTCCGTAAAAATCGTGCAACCCACTAACATCGTCAAATAACATCTAGTCGCATATGCCCACGATGAAGCAACTATATGCTCTACAAATTAATCATATAACCACTCCAGCTTATAGTACAAACCCCTGCAATTATGGACCTAAAATTGTGCCACTCTCTGTGACACTCCTAGGTAGTCAACAATCCACTCAATAACTAGGTATTCACTGATATGTTGAGGGCTCCAGAATACCCCATGATGGGCAGGTGAAGCAAACAAGCAACGTCATCCAGA
The DNA here is from genome assembly GCA_963966055.1 of Lathyrus aphaca. Taxonomy (NCBI): domain Eukaryota; kingdom Viridiplantae; phylum Streptophyta; class Magnoliopsida; order Fabales; family Fabaceae; genus Lathyrus; species Lathyrus aphaca. Next base: position 215,815,498 of record OZ014520.1, on the reverse strand, counting down.
GTAATGGTCATTTCACTTAACAACATGTAAAATGAAGAAGTATTTAGATGCCATCTCTCAACAAATGCGGATACCAAGTTCGTATCTATCTTCGACAAACTGATTCTCTGTAGAGAAAATAAACCAGACCTAGATATCCAAGCCTCCATCTTTGGTGGAAACTGTTGTGGAACCATTTGACTCAGCTTCAATCCATGCCCTGTAACTGTAAACACCCCAAATTTTCCCTCACTCATATCACACCATGGCTTGTGATCTTTCATTTTTGTTTTAACATAAGCATTACATCTCATTTAGCATATTTTCTTCACTGCATAAGTTCAAGTTCATCTGCATCTGGGGTTTGTGATCTGAGCAATCCAAGAATCCATCTGAGCCATCCCAAAGGCCTCAAATCTTTACAAGAGGGTACATGTTTTTTCTATCATCATATTATACTCCTCAAAGTTCATGAAAGTCAAGGGATCACAAGAACTGGCAAAGGTATGGAAGCAGAGCTAGGGTTTCACTACACAGATGACCAAAATTAGGGTTTTGGTTTCAAAGGCCTTAACTCCAAATTTTTGGGTAATTCTTGTTTCTAATGTTCTTAATATGTCATAAGGATCATGTATACCAAGTTTGATGAAGAAATTCATTGTGGAAGTCATCTGTTCACTGGGTAACTTCCGAAGCAAGTTAAGTCAAAATCAGGGCATCTGAGGCCCCCAACAATGGAACCAAAGGGGTATCTTCATCAAGTTGAAGTTATATGATCTTTATTTGATCTTAGAAATGGTGGTAAGTTCACAAGATTGAAGAATTTTGAGCCAATTGCAAACTTGCCATTTTTGGAAATGACTTGAAATGCAAACTTTCCATTTTGGGAATGATTTTCAACCTCCTCTTTCATGACCAAAAATGCTTCAAATGAAAAATTATTGGGCATGAAAGTTATAGATTAGGTCTTTCCCTTTTAAAAAAGTACAAGAACATGTCTTGATTCATCCTAGAACTCAATATATGGCCTTTCAAAGTTGGCAAAAATCCTATAATTTCAAGTTTCATGTCAAAGAGGGATTTTGCTTTTTGGCATGTTCAAGCATTCTAATGACCTCTAATGTACACAAACACTTCACAACATGTCAAGACAACCTATAAACATCATAATTGTGCATTAAACCTAGGGTTTCCATGAATTGAACTTCTAGAAATCACAAAAGGGCCAAAACTCTCCAAAATTGCAAAATACATTGGATCCTCTCATCCACTTGTGCCAGCTGCATAATCTTGATTCTATGGCTCTCCATGAATATTGCTGAGGCCAGAAACCCCAAAAAACTAGACCTGCCATAGCCCATACCTCAAGTACACAAAAATTGACTTTTTTGCAAAACACCCCATACCAATCAGCATGTGCCACAACAACTATTTGAGCAATCCCATTGGCTTAAACAAACATTATGCAAGCCATTTCAAAAAACACAAGAGCCTGAATCATCCCAACACTCAGAATTCCCAAAATCCATAAAAAACTTCCTCTCTTCGAAAATCATCACACAACCACTGAAACTTCAATCTTTTTTCACCAATCATCTCCACATGACCTAAGGATCACAAAACACCCATCACCATAGCCTAAAACACAGCCAACCCAAAACACGATTCTTGGTGCAGAGGAACTGAAACTCTCAAACCAGACCATACAAGCTTGTTCTTAGCTCCTCCTCATCATCAGGGAGCTCATTAGGGTGGGTTTGAACCAAGAAAGAGGCCAGAAAGCTCAAGAATACAAAGCTTCAACTCAGGTAGCCATGATGAACTTTTTTTTTCCAGAACTTGCTATTTAAGTTAAAATATGATTCTACATGTTTAGCTGATCATCCTGATATGTTTATTTTTGAAAATGGTTGAGAAACCAGGATGTATTGATGTTTTGAAACTTTTTGATCTGAAAATGTTTTTCTTCGATTCGTGCGTTTGATGCAAAATAAATGTTGTTTGTGGCCTGATTCTTGTTTAGAATGATTAGGGGGTTGATTCTGGAGAGTTTGGGGGTTTGGGGTAGCCTAGGGAAGAAGATAACATGAACAACTCGCCGGAGAAGATGACCGGAGCTTGCTCCGGTCACCTGAAAGTGATTAGGGTTAGGATCAGGGCTAATCTCCCCAGTTTGAATGTGAGCCGTCTGATTAGGTTTATCGCGTATTTGGAGGGTCCAGATCATTTCATTAAACCCTAAATCTAAATTAACTAATTTAATTAAGTTTTTAACCCATAAGCCATCCTGACCATTGATTCACGCGCGCAGTCAACTCCCTCCTTTTCCAGTTTGAATCTGGGCCTTAGGATCAACATACTTCTCATTTAAATCATTTTTATTTCATTTTTATTGCATTTTCTTGCATAATTTATTTAAAATAGCAAAACATTTCCAAAAAAATATTTTCTTTTGCATTCTGACTTTAAATATTTTTCTCATTCCAAAAATAATTTTTATTTTATTTTTTGCATTAAAAAAGAATTTTTAAAATTTTTAAATGTTATTTTTAATTAATTAAAGTATTTTAATTAATTAAAAATACATTTAGGTTTCTAAAAATCACCCAAAAAATCATGAATCATCCCAATGCATTTAGAAACATTTTCAAACTCTTCACAAAAATTTATTTTTAGGTTTGATCATAGTTTGCCAATTTTCTTTGAATTAAGGGTCATAAAAATCATATTTTTAAACCCTAACTTGGAAAAATCATTTCTTCCTAACCAAGAAGAGTTTGTAGTTGATTCTTTTTGAATTATGTTACATATAACATGTAGCTTATAGGTCTTTTTTCTCATGAATTTACCTTGCATTTTCAATTTGATTTGCAATTTTCCCTTTGAACCACCCAAAAACCCTAGAAAACTTAGGAAAATCATAACTTTTGATAGGTTAGGCTTCTGACCTTCTCCTTTGAGGTGTGACCTAATATGAGATTAGGGTTTGTTTGAGCTTAATTTCAAATTTTTATCATGTCATTTGCTTCTGTTTTATTCATTTGCATCTCACATGTCCATGTAACCCTAATTTCTCATGTTCATTTGCATTCATCTTGCACAAGCATCATTACATGAACTTTCCATGACATTTCATGAATTCATATGTCATCTTAGACATCTTAGGGAATGTTAGAACATTGCTTGATCATTTCTTCATTCATTTTCCATGATTAACATCCATTTCATTTCATAAACTTCCATGTGTTTTCAAACTTCAAAGCATGCTTCCTTTGCATCCCTTCTTTGTATGATCACACATATGCATTATGTATGGATTTACATCATCTTACATGACATTTGCATTGCCTAAACACTTCTGACTTTGGTCATTTCATCTCATTTCAATTCATTTCTTTATGCTTTATACTTTATGCATTCATACTAACACTTTCAGGTTTGGTAAGTTATTATGGGAGGTGGAATTGCCTTCACCTCTCACTTCTTATTATCTCTTTCATTTGAATTTTACTTGTCTTTGAAGTGAATTTGATTCACTTATGTTCCATCTCTCCCACTTTCTTTCTTTAAGTCACTTATCTTCTTCAATGAAGTAAGTAACTTATTCTCTTGCTTCCTCCTCCTTTCATCTGCTTCTTCCATTGGTGGCTTCCTTGAAGATCTTTCTCAAGCCTTACAAACCATAGGAACATCCAAGCATGATAATAATTAGGGTTGTGATTAGTTCCCCTTAGCTTTTTACCTTTGAGTCTCCTTGAGTCTCTCTTTTAATCCTAAGTGTTAAACCTTTAATTTTTTTAAACCTCTTAATCAAATCACCTTAATAATCACTAAGACTTTTTCTTGTAACTTGGGCCTTACATTAGGGTTCTAACTCTTCCTTATGGTTAAGAGGGACTAACCCTAGTGTTTAATAGACAAGTCCTCCTCAAGTTGTCTTACAAAGTTAAAATTCACTTCTTAATCTCATTTCTTAATTAAAATCCACTTAATAAAGGCTTTGTTATATAATGAATTTAATCCCTGACCATGCATTAAGTTAAGGTATCTTCCTCAGCTTAAGTGTGCTCATCTATTATCCTTCTATTAGGATGGTGTAATGAGTTCACTAATCTGTGATTAGAGATTAAACTCATTACTTAACACTAAACAAAAACCCAAAAACATCTAATTAATCATAAGTAGGTTAATGATTTTAATCCTATGTCATCATGGTAATTAAGTTGAGATGCTTATCTCATACTTAAGCAGACTCATTATCCCTAATCAGGGAGGATATAATGAGTTTGCAAGCCCTTGATTTAGGCTTAAGCCCATTAACATTATGCAAAACACCAAAACAATAACAAAACTAAAAACACAAAAACAAACAATAATCGTCTCCTTCGGGATTCTTTTCTCATCACACTCATTCATAAACGAGAACTTGCTTCTTCCGTCTAATGCAAGACAGTTAGCACTCGAGCTAGACGAGTCATACACTTGAGCATAGACAAGCAAGCAGTTCACAGTCAATTTATCTTTCAGTCTCTTTGAGTAGAACTATGGTGTTTTGACTTCCTCATTGCACGCGAGGATACGTAGGCATAACTTAACTGTTATCGAACAAAAGTCTCTCCATCTTCCCCCTCTTTCAGCATTCTCTTTAAAGCCTCAGCTCCTGAGCATTCACCCTTTGCACTGACACTTGTACATTTCTTTTCCAGCTTTTGCATACAGATAACACATACACTACCCCTTTAAACACAAGCTTTTAAGCGTGGATCCCGTCGAGTACGACGTACAATCTGGGTGCTAATACCTTCCCAGGTTGTAACCAACCCCTTTCTCAGTTTCTCTGGTTCGCAACCGTCTTATCCATCCTTTTTTAGGTTTATGCAGCATTACTGTTCCTTCGGGATAAAAATGCCTAGCTGGCGACTCTATTCATCTTCACTTCATTTCCCCTCTTCGTCGACCGTTCGCGCTTGTACCAGGATGCGAATCTTCGGGAGCGACAGTAACCTTCAACTCTTTCTTCGCATCTCTCTCCTGAAAACAATTAAAATTAAGCAAATTATACAATACAACATTGAAATTTTAGTTTTTATTCAATACTAAATAGTTATCATTTACTTACCTCACCGAAACATATACGTCTAGCGACATGATGACCGTACTTAACCAAGATACTGATATCATACGATCCTCCTAGATATCCAACGGGTTCTGCTGCTGTTGTAGATGTACCAATATGATCTTCTTGTGTCCTTCTTGAAGTATCGCCCCGTCCCACAGAGCGAACATGTATCCCACCATCTCTACCTCGTGTGCGTACCACAGCCAAAAAAATATTATTAAAAAAAAAAGAAGAACCAGAACACTTTCATTAAGAGTTCCAGTAACACACTTTTAAAAAACTGAACCGGAACACTTTATATAAGTCTTTCAAAAATAAAATGCACAAATTTGAACTACCGGAAGACTTAATGAAACACTCCCGGTATGCACATCCAACAATTTTTGAACCGGAAGACTTCATATCAAGAGGCTAGGTATTAAAAAAACAAATCGGAAGACTTACTTGAAGACTTCCAGAAAAATTAGTGAAAAATTTCTCTGAAGAGTATACGCGGTGAAAAGTGAAAATGAATGAAAAAACTACTCTTTTTACTATTTATATGAGGGTATTTTTGTCCAAAAAAAATTTGTGTAGGGGTAAAGGTATAAATAAGGGGGTATATGGTAAAATCTTACAGTTAGAGCATCTCCGATGGTGCAACCCACTTTTAGGTTCTTTGTGGGATCCATCACGACACATCATCTTCAAGCAACTCATCCAATTTTCATTCCAATGGTACAACTCTAAGGAACTTATATTAGGTCCCACCACTTTATTTAATATATTAATATAGTATTCATATTAAATTTTATATTATTTATATCAATTATTTAAATTATTTAAATTTAAATTAATATAAATAAATAAAATTAAAATTAAACATAAAATTTAAAATAATAATTAAAATTAATCTCAAATACATGACATATAATTAAAAATAATAAAATAAATAACATCACATAATTCGTCTTTTAAATTTCATCATCCTCATGTCAAAAACATTCCCAAATATGCTCGACTAGATCTCCTTGAAGTTGGCGATGAACTAGTTTTTCACGAAGATTTGCTCTTGTTTGTAGTCTTGTTGCAAGATTCAGATGATGACTGTTAAATATTTTAGTTGTTGAGTTGTTGTCTTCTATATTATCATAAGAGTAATCAAAAGCACCTCCATATGAGTGTCGTTCGTCTTCAACAATCATATTGTGCAATATGATGCAAGCATATATGGTATGTTTGAGGGTTTCCATGTGCCAAGCATGCATTGGGCCACGTATAATTGCAAATCGAGATTGTCGCACTCCAAATGCTCGTTCCATATCCTTTCTAGCTGATTCTTGATATTTTGCAAATAGTTTTCTTTTTTCTCCTTGAGGCATTAGGAAGGTCTTAACAAATGTAGCCCACTCAGGATATATACCATTCTCTAAATAATACACCATATTATATGGAGTCCCATTGATTGTATATTGCACAGTAGCAACATGTCCTTCCAAAATATCGTTAAACACATTGGATTGGTTTATCACATTAATGTCATTGTTTGAGCCTGTAATACCGAAAAAATGCATGCCAAATCTATAAGTCTTGTGATGCCACTGCTTCAAGCATGATCGTGGGTTTACCATGACCACCTCGACAAAATTGTCCTTTCCATGCAACATGACAATTCTTCAATTCCCAATGCATACAATCAATAGAACCTAGCATTCCTGGAAATCCACGTGACTCCCCCATTTGTAAAAGATGTTCAACATCATTGTTATTAGGCCTTCTTAAATACTCGGCCCTGAATACCTCATTCACGCCTCTTACGAATCTCTCTAAGCACTCAACTGCAATGCTTTCACCAATTCGAACATACTCGTCTACAATGTTAGCAGAAGATCCATATGCCAACATACGAATAGCAGAAGTACACTTCTGCGATGGTGAAAGGCCCATTTTGTCAGTTGCTTCGACCCTAACTTGAAAATATTTGTCATGATTTCCAAGGGTTTCCACAATTCGAAGAAAGACATGCCTATGCATTCTGAACCTTCTACGAAATCGGGCATCCGTGTATATTGGATTTTCAGAGAAGTAGTCATTGAATAATCGTCTATGACCTTCTTCACGATTTCGATCTATCACTGATATTCTTTTTTGCCTTGATGAACTTCCAGATTGACATTCCTTCTCGAGCATTGACAACTATAATTCTTCATATGTGTTATCCACAATTTCTTCTTCAATCACCTCCCAAAAAAGTTTGTTGAGGTTGCTTGAATTGTTTGAATCCATTAAAGTGAGATAGGGGTGATATAAAATTGAGAGAATAATGATAGAAGGATGATAGGAAAATGGGAGAATAATGAGAGAAGGGTGGTAGAAAAGTGAGAGAAGTATGAAAGTATATATAAGGTTAGTTTGAAAATGGCTAGTTTGAACATAATAATACTTGAAACATAATATTACTTGAACATAATCATACTTGAAACATAATATTACTTGAAAATTACATAATACTTGAACATAATAATACTCGAATAATAATACTTGAACATTACATAGTACTTAAATAAAATAAGATTTGAAAATTGAATATTATTACCATCCATACTTTTCTTTTAGCTTACTACATTGTTTTTCATGTAATTCATGTTGACTATCATTAATCTTAGAAGTGTCTAACGTGATGAATTGCATTGCTTCAAACTCCATCTTTTCCTTGACTAACTTGTTTTCTTCCTCCTTAAGTCTTGCTAGATTTTCCGTTACTGCCATTCTTTTATTCATTGTATCTTGCATGACACTAGAAGGAGGTTCAGTTGCATGTGCATTTTCCTTTGCCTTTCCTTTTCGTTTTGCCACCTTTTGTCCCATTGGACGCTCCATTGGAGATGATGAGTTAAACTCATAACTAGTAGGTGCCTCTGAGTTTGTCGATGACGTGAATGCACCGCTAGTAGAATTCTTTATTCTCTTTGAAGAATTTTAGGTGGATTATCCCATCCATTTAGGTTCATCTTTTAAAAGCCACCATGCATACTCAAGATTGAATGGTGCACCTTCATCTTGAGCAAAAAAAGCATGTGCATTGACTAAGATATCTTTCTCTGATGCCCCACTTTTTTTCCATTAACAGCCTGTCTGTAACACCCAACAAATTTTTGAACAAGGCTATTTATTCGATGCCATCGATATTTTAATTGGCCTTGTAGCCTTTCTCGTGACTGCCCACGGTATTGGTTATAATTATAGGTGATTCTTAACCAAAAGCTGTCAACTTTTTGATCAACTCCAACAATTGGATCCTTTGAAATATTGAGTCATGATTGCATTAGAAGTGTATCCTCTTCCCTTATGAATACTTCTCAGGTTTTTTTTAAACAGAACGCCTTTGTTCCTTTTCAATTGTAATATTTTCAAGACCAACTTGAGCTGAAAATTGTAGAACTTGACGTTCGGACATAAACTCGTTCGATGTTTCAGGTTCATGATGAGAAAAATTCATCCCATGAGTATTTATTTGAGGTATAAAATACATATTTGAGTTGTTTGGTGATGGAAAACGTATGGTAGAATTTGTTGGAGGTGGGGGAAATTGAGAATTTTGAGCGTTAGGATTTTGAAAATTTTGTATGAGATGGATCATAGATTGTTGACAATTATATTGATTAGGATCCATTTGACCTTAATAATAATAGTTTGAAGTAAGAAGATGAAAAATTAGGTAAAATATATGATCAATTGAAGGTTAAAAGATGAAAGTGTGAGAGTAAAATTTAAAATACTATGAGTAAAATGATAAAATTGTGAGAAAGAAATAAACTAATGAGATAAAATTTGAATATTATTTGCTTCTATTTATAACCAAAAAAACAATTTAAATAAAAAAAATAAGAAAAAAGAGCCGTTGGCAATGACTATATTTATTAAATAAAAAAAGAAGAAGAGAAAGATTCGTTGAAATGGAAAATGTTGCAGCATTATATTAATTTTTTATTAAATGATCTGTTGCAATGCAATGCAACAAGTTGTGTGCTGGCGGACTCCTTTTCCCACTTTTCTTGTGACACGCTGGCGAATACATAAAGAAACCATTCGTTGGAGATGGTCTTATATTATTAGTCATAATGTGTGTTTCTTTAAAGGTTCTAGGTTTAGGAGATATATCTTCAGATGCATTTTTTACTGAACGTTATATTTTTTCGAAAATATATTTCCGGAAGCATCATAAATAGTAAACGTTGGAAACACCCTTCAAAAATCAATGTTCCAAATGGTTTTGGAGACATGTCTATGGAAAAATTCACAGTTTACTAATTTATGATGCTTTTAGAGATGTATCTTTGGAAAAATCCAACGTTCAATAAAAAAAATGATGTGTCTGAAGACATATCTCTGAAACCTGGAATATTTAAGAAAACACGCATGGTGGCTAATAACACCAAAGACTGTCATAAGAAATCCTATAATTTTGAGTTTTTAACCCTAATGCCACACATCCGAAATAAATGTTCCATCCAAGATGACTTTTTAAAAATATTTTTCTTCCCATTCCATCCAAGATGACGGAGGTGTCATACACCTAGAAGGGGTCCGCCATCTTGGATGAAGGCCATTTTTTTCGTTTTTTTTTTAATTTTTTTAATTTATTTAAATGTTATTTTTTAATTATTTAATTATTAAAATAATATTTAATAATAAAAAATTAATATTTTTTAAAATTTTATTTGTTAATAATTTTTTGTCAACATTTTTTTCTGTCAAAACCTTTAATTAATATTATTTTTCCGCCAAATAAAGATCTATAAATAGAGGGATCTACCACACAAGAAAGTATAATTCTGTTCTCTTTGTCTAATTGTTTCATCTATTTCACAATCATGTATGTGCTTTGTATTTTGTTTTGTTTTGTTTTTGAAATAGATACATGCATGAGTCTTAATTTAAATCCAGAATGGAGGCTCAAAACACTGGTATCGACCATCAACACTGGATTTCGACAATATGGTGGTCCAATTCGACGCATTAGGAAAATTGAATATTATTGTCCGTACATAAATTTGACTGATAATAACCTAAATGGCACCTACCTCCATTATTCGAACTGTGTAGAAAATGATGAGGATGTTCAATGCATGTTCTTTGCACATGATGGAGAAGTCCGCTGAGGCGTTGAAGATCCATTTGTCTTAGCCGTTGCCGTGTAACATGTTATCATGATTATTGTCTTGGTATTGTTTAGTTTTTGTGTCGTTATCAGAAGTTAGTGTTTTGTTGTATCAACAACTGTGTTATATGTTTATTTTATCAAAAAATGTTATGTTGTCATCGTATATGTGTTGTAGCGCGTAATTCGTAATTTTTAATAATAATTGTTGATGGAAAAGGAAATACATGATATTCAGGAATATAAGGACTATTTAATAAAATAAAACTTATTACACAACTAACTAGAATGCCCCTCCTTGTTTGGACATTTTTTTACGCATATGGCGAATTTCTCGACATATGTCACACCTCCTTTTTTCTTTCTCAATGTTGTCCATTTCGGTCCGAATCCGACTACTGTTTGGGCGACCCTTCTTTTTCCTCCGCATGTTGTCATTGTGATATAGAGTGTCACCTTCATATTGCGGACATGCTGTCTCAGTAGGGACCCCGAGGAAGCTCTCCTTGTAAACCTTAAAGACGTTAATAACTTTGGAAATATCAACTATATGAACAGAATAATCTTGTCTAGTGCTAAACACGTTGCAATAACATGTGAGCAAGGAACATGGAAAGTTTAAAATTTTCCATATTCACGTGTTTTGATTCTTGAGATCGATGTTGAAATGGGTAGTTGGTCTTCCATTATTATAATTCATTATTTCCTGGACAAAAAAGTGGAACATCTGACGATCAAATTGCTTAATGATGTGGCTATTTGATTTGGATACCTCTTCCTCAATAGCCTTCATGCAGTTAACAGTGAACACATGTCAAAGACCCAACATTTTAGTCCATTCATGTCCTCTTTTACCAAAAAAGTGTGCCCAACATATAATATGTTGATTTTATCAAAGCTATAATCGGTAGATTTTAAGTGGCCTTTAAAATCGAGTCCATTGATTTAGCGAGGTTTGTAGTCATATGCCCCATTGTTTACCTCAATCAAACGCTCTGGTCCATTTATCTCTGGGAATATTGTCCACCCACTGTAACACTTGTAAGTTAGTATGACATATTTTCCCTCTGTAGTGTTTGTATGTAGACTCGGTTAACGCATAACCTGAGATTCAAAAAAGAAATGCATATTAGTATATGAGAGTTATTTCTATATGTATAAACAATAATAAGTTAAGGATAATACCCATGTTAACAACTTTTTTGTGAAGCTCTTTGTTTTTTATTTCCCTCATGAAATTTTGTGCTATGTGTTTGATGCAATATACGTGTGAGGAGGGATGGTGTTGCCAACCATTATATGGGTTATTATAGGCACTTTTTATCGACTTGTGTCGATTTGAAATCAAACATAGATTTGGCTGGGGGTAACACGCATTCAAATATTTCCCAAGAAAAAACTCCAAGCATCACATGTTTCACCTTCTACCAATGCAAAAGCTATTGGAAATATATTCCTATTTCCGTCTTGTGCAACAACCATTAGCAAAATTCTCCTGTACTTTCTATATAACCACGTGTCATCTACTTGAACTACCAGTTTGTAGAATATAAAACCCTTGATGCATGGAAGGAAAGCCCAAAATAGACAGTGGAAGATTCTGGTACCATCGATTCGTGTTCCATCGCCTTACCACACATGAAGGGTTTACAGTTCTATTATAGTACCAGGTATAAATGAATTCATGACCAACAACCATTGCGATAAATTATTGTAGGAAGTCTCCTAGTTTCCATCAATAGATGTGATTGCTTTCTTCTTTGAAACCCATGCCTTCTTATAAGAAATGGTGTAGTTGTATCTCTCACGGGTATGAGCGATGATGTGTTTCACTTTTAGTGAGACATCACTTTCAATTAGAGATTTGATATTGTGGCTTATTAGTTTGGAGTTTAATTTTGTATGATCTTGTGACATTGCGAAAGATGTGCAGATGTGTGGCCCGTCAACCTAGGTGATCACCCATTTACCACTCCCCTTTTCCACAAATGCTCTACATCTATAGCCACATTATTTTTGTTCGCATGTGATTATAAGTCGTTTTGTATCTGACTTATAGACTCTATAGTCAAGACAATTTATGATATGGAATTGGTTTATGGTAAATGTTGCTCTAAAACTTATTTGTTTTAAGAATGTTATTAATTTATAAAAGGTTTTTCAAACAAATGTTGTCACATGCAAGTATACATGCTTTAGAATGCAACAAGTGATAAAGTAAAGGTCGAACCCACAAGGAAGTGGAAATATCTAATTCAACTAAGTCACAAATTACTTAAGAGAGATAATATGAGCAAGGTAACAAAATAACAAGAGATTAATGGCAAAGATGTCACACACAGCAAAACAAAAGTAATAAAAATAAGAGGGTAAAATAGTCAAGAGAGTAATTGATGAGTTAAATCCTTTAGTATAGTTGATGCTTAAACGTTTCCATGATATGTAGTTTCATTCCCCAAAAGGTCAGAACATGATCTAGTGGTGTATCTCTACAACATCAAATGCATACATATCCTAGGGTAATGGAACAAATCTCTAAGCAACACTTCTAACCCTAATATGTGTCTGGTTTTATTTCTGAATAGTCTTTATGGTCTCAACTTCTTATCTCTAAGCAATTTGAATTAAGTGAATATCTCTATCCTACTTTATTAACCACTTTTGTTATGAAATCCACTTATTTATTGGGTATCCCTCAACAACAAGCTTTTACCTTTTTCCTAGTTGATCACTCTAAGAAGCAAGCTTATAGAATAAAAACACATAACAAAATAAGACACTAAACAACACATCATTTCAACTTAAAAACATCGTTTATACTATCTTCATTAAACTCATCAAACAAGTGTTTAACTCATGATGAGTTGAGTATACATTTATGGAGATGAACTAAAAGGAAACATATTCTTACAAAGCAAAGAAAAGAAATGCAACCTAATAGTGACTTGGAGTTCTCTTGCGTTGGATAAACAACAAGAGATTTCTTCAGACACGATAACTTCCAGCAATGTAAACATGACTTAGGTCGAAAAAGAAACTCTCTAAACAATTCTAACTTAAAGACATAAAATAAAGATACTTTTGTGTGTAAAATTCTTCCGCCCCTTTCTCCAATGCTGAGTTCTCTATTTATAGATATGGAGATGAGTGTGTGTGGTTGCTTTCTTGGATCATGGGCTTTTGCAAAAATTAATGATGAGGGCCAAGATGAAATCTGAAAGTGGGACAGTTGTCCTCCAACCCTTCCTTTGCAAGTTTTCAGGTACAACATTGGTAAGAGACAAAGACACTTTTGCAGGCTTACACAACAGGTTGGTGGAGCTACGCAAACGGCTGGTGGGTTCCAAGGTTTTGGCACTCTTTTGCTCATGGTCCCTACCATACTATTCTTCTTACCCTCTATCAATTTGATATTTATCCAATGTATATTTGCTCAAAGTCCCCTCAACCGTTGCCACATATGCCCTAGTGGTTATCTTTCAAATATTCTTAAATTAATTGATTAAGAATGTAATCAATTATTCAGATCCCATCATCTTCATTATTGCTCTAGCAGCAGCCTTGCAAGTTCACGCCTCAACTTGTTTTTAGCAAACTACAATTCTAACAAAATGCAAAATAAAACATAAAAGAAGCACCTATTGTGCTTAAGACTTAATTAAAGAAAAATTAAACTAAAAATTGCAGTAAATTCATAATAACCTAATTAAATATGCTATGCAAAATAGGGCAAAGTAACACACTAAAGTAATGTTATCACTCCCCCAAACTTGAATGATCACTTGTCCTCAATGATGTGATAGTAAATGCCTTTAGAGAAATGACTTGTGAACAAAGAATTGGATCATCTAAAAACTTTGAAGTTTGACTCATATCTTTCTATGGAGAGACTATACTAAGTGAGGCTAGCATATTGTTGTGCTTAGATCAAGATGGTGCTTTTAAGAAATCAACTTTTGTTTCCTGTCACGACACCACTCCTCTAAAAAACAAGTAACCGCTCTTCTTTCTTGATCCTTTCTTTGTGTCTCCTTCAAGAGTTTTGGTTTTTCTTTCTTTGGTCTTGCTTAGGGAATTCCATTAAGAATTTTTAGAGATATTATTGATCTCCACTCAAGAGTTCACACTTTTCCACTTTTATTTTTGGAAAAACATCTTATCTCAGAAGGATCTCACTTGTTGTGAGTACAACTAAATATTATGATAAGATGTTTTCCGCCTCTTTTTTTTAAGGATTTTGAGTGCTTAATGGTCTTTGCCTTTTTTGCACATCTTATGGTGTTGTTCTCTTTTGTGTCGATCTTAATAGAGATTCAAGTCTTTCTTTTCCTTCCCTTTTTGCATTCCCTCAGACTACTAACCTCACTCTTTTATTTTCACAAGTTAAGATCTAAAACAAGAATTTATTGCTGGATTAATAAATTAGTGACGTCGGGACATTGAGCATCCGTTCTTCTGTCGCAAACCACTTATCTCAACTCACAGACTCTACACTGCCCACTTCTCACTGAGTCTCTCCTTGATTACTCTTGAGCAATGCAACATTGGTCGTTTTGTTTGTTTTTTCACAGTCAATCTCATGTTATTTCCTACACATCACCTAAAGAGGATATTCTAAACTCACGCAAATAAAACACATGCACAAAAACTATTAACCTAAAAACAAAAATTGAAATTAACAGAAGCACTCATGCATTACAACAAAATAGGTTAATCATGTCTTGGGATCCAAACTTCCCATTCAGTTAATCAAGAAACAACTCAAAAAGTAGAAGTGAAATAAGGCTCAAAACACGACCTTCCACAATCAAAAATCCATAATTCTAATTTTAAACAGAAGCAAGCAATAAGATGAAAAGACTAGTCATAAGGGGTGCACCAGGTCTGAGTGATAGCTAACCCTCCCCCAAACTTGAAGTAAGGACAATGTCCTTACTATCACAAAGGGATCAAGCATAACTATACTTGCCCTTGCACATTACCACTACTTAGGCATTTTTCCTGTAGCTCTTTCTTGATCCTGCTGGAATGTCCATCTTCTTCTTATTTCTTTTCTCCGCTCCCTTCTTTTCTTCATCCTCCTTCGGGTTGGTATCCTCAGTCATGACTTTAGTTGGCTCCTACTTGTCCGCCTTCTTTGGACTCTTAGTCTTTTTCTTTGGTTTCTTCTTTGGCTTCACTGGTGGTTCTTCAGGTGTAGGTGGTTCGTCCATCTTTGGAGTAGAGTCTTCATCTTTTTCCTCAACAATGGTTTCTTCTTCTTTGTCTTTTTTCTCCACCCCTTCTTGTTTTGTTTCAGGGGAGTAGTAGTACTTTCTGATTCTCTACAACTTGGATTCTTCCTTAGATTCTTGAACATTTGAATATTCCTCTAGGTCATATTCTTCTTCAATTTTCTTAGTTTCCCTGCTGCCTTCAGTCGTGACGTCAATCATCTCGCATGTTTCCTTTTCCACCTCTTTCAGCATTGCATCCAATATCTCATCTTTCTTTAGACTCTCTTCTTATTCTGACTTATTTAAGTTAATGGATTTTGCAGGACTGATGGATGACGGTTCCTTCTTTTTCCATACAACGTTTTCTTTGGGCTTCTGAGATTGGTTGGACACGAGTGAAGACTGGTAGGTCTTTCTCAACTTCTTCTTTTTCTTCTTTACTAGTTGTGGGTTGATATCTGCAGTCACGCCTTTGATTGAATTCTCCTATTCCTCTTTTTCTTTAGTCCTCTCTTCTTCTCTTTTTCCTTCCTTATTCTTTTTCTTCTTTTTATCCCTCTTCTCTAGTTCTTGCTCCTTAACGTTCTCAGTGTCCACCGGCCCTAAGCTCCTAAGAATGTGTTCAGGAAATATATGTGGTGCTTTGGAGCTTGATGAAGCTTGCATTCCCTACAACTCATTCTCCCAAACTACCTTTTATTTTACGAAAGAAAATAAATATGCTTGGTCCTTTTGCATCTACAAGAGAACCTCTAAAACAGTGTTCTGATTGTCAATATTACTAAAATTATCTTGACTCTTTGCTCATTGCTTCCTTTTCTCTCCTTTAGGTTGCATCATGGTTAGGATCAAACTCTTGTCAAGGGGAATTTGAGATGCCCCATGAGTATCAGAATCGTATTCCACAACTCCTCGTCGCTTACATATGGTAGTGGTCAGACATTGGAAGTATATCATACCTTCTTTCTCCTTTGAACGCGACATAATTTCTTAGACAATCAGTTTCCCAACATTTATTCCCCCTCTTTTCAATGATGCAATGGAGCAATACCAATCCTACTCTTGAAATGGTCTCATTGTGTGTTGTGGGTTTTAGAGTGTGTTTAGCAAATTGATACCAAACCTTGGGTTTTGGCCTAAGGTTCATGCGTTTGACAACTTGTCAACCCACTTTGCCCCCGACACATAAAAAGACTGCATGTAAACGTCGTTCTCAATATCATCTACCTTCAGAATTAGGTTTTGGTACTCATCCTCCTTTTCCTTCAGATTGTAATAAAAGTTAATGTTTTCTTTGCCATAAGACACCTTTTTCCCTCTAACAATCACTTCCATCTTTTTGTGACCTGGATCGGTTAGGTTTGAGTAACACTCCCTTACTAACGTACCATTGAAACTACTATAGTGCTTGCAAAGAGTTTTCCAGCCTAACAAAGAGATCACTTTGCCCAAACTCCCAGGTAAACCAAGGTTGTCTTCCTTAAAATCCATCGCAAAACCTCTCTCTGCGAAGATGTTCATCTTGCTGAAGTAGTCGATGAATCTTTTCTTAGCTTCAATGCTAATAAAGCTTGTGTTTTCTTCTTTGTTAGAACTGACTTCAAATGGATGGACATTCTTCCTTGCCATCATTTTGTAACAGCGACCAGTGATAGGATCTCTCGCCATGGGTGATGAAAGGAAAAGAAATGGGCTTGATATTTGGTGTTTTAGGGTTTCGGTGGTGAGAAGAAGATGAGATGACAAGAGTTGGAAGAAAGGTAGAGAAAAGTTATGGTTGAAAGGTTTAAAGTGGGAAGCTAAAAAGTGGTGATTTGAAAAATGGAGAGAGAAACTTGTCTATTCTATGATTCGTTGGAACTATGTGTAACACGGTAGGAGAACTGACTTTCTATAAATGTTGCGGATAGCAAGAGTCGCCACCGACTTTTATTTTATCCAAAAGGAAAGGACATAAAAGAACAGGAAAGACCTATTTTAAAAGACTTGAGTTTAGGGGGTAGGTTATACAAAGGGAAGGTGTTAGTACCCTTTATATCCATGGTTATCCATGGGCTCTTAGTTACTTAGCTCACTTTGTTTGTTTGCAAGAGTGTAGTGTGTGATTAGAAAAATTTCTTTAAGTACTTGGTAATGACCCTCATATGGGTGTATACAAAGCCTAGTTTAGAAATTGTGAGGTGTAAAAGTAAGTTTGAAAAGTGTGAGCAAGTAACTATGAGGTACCTACCTTAGATTAAGTCTTTCGTATTCTCGTATGTTTTTTCAATGGTAAGATTATCCCTATTATTAAGGAATAGGTAGTCATTACCTTGGATGTTAAGGGAGAAGCGTAGGGTCATCGTATGGTCATAGAAAGCAACATGTAAGGGTGTCTTTAGCAATTTGTAGGGACTATCATCATTTATTCGAAGGGACAAAATCATTATTCCGTAGGCAACCTCGAAGGGACTTGATCTTTTAAACTGTAGGGACTTGATGATTTTTATGAAGGGACTTTGCTTAAGACACCCCTATATTCGAGGGACTTGACCATATTATTTAAGGCAACCAAGAGGGGTAACTTAGGAAGTGCAAGATGGCGATTAAAAATCGACTTACGTGTGTGAGTGTTTATATTCATGTATTTATCTTATTTAAATTAATTTTCTAAGTTCAATTTAATCACATATAGGTTATACACACCCTAAGATTACTAACCATACAGTAAAAATAATTACAAAAATAAAGCAAAGATATAAAATAAACCTATTACATGGCTTTAGCAATTACATAATAATAAAAATAATAATGATAATAATAAATATAATAAGAATAATAAATAAACAATAATCACATATTAGTAATAATAAAATAATAATAATAATAAGGGTTAGAAAAATAAATAAATAAAGGAAATAAGAATTTAACAAGAAAAATTAATATTAGAAAAGTTTTAGACGTTAATTAAGAAAATAAGTTTAATAATAATAAACAAATAACAAATTATTTACATATTAATAAAGATTAAGATTAATAATTTAATTAAGGTTTAGAAAAAAAAAGTTAATTTTTAGGGTTAGGAGAAAATTAGGGTTAAGAAAAAAATTAGGGTTAGTATTTAAATTAAGAAAATTAGGGTTTTTAATTATAATTAAAATACATTATTAATTTATTTACAAAAATACATAATAATTATATATGAACATATTATAAAATTAATACAAAATAAATAAAATTAAGAAAATAAATATGAATTTTTAGAAAATATAAAGTTTTAGGAAAACATTATTGGTTATTATTTAGAAATTACTTTAATTATATTAATTTAAATTAAAACTAAGAAAATAACAAAAATAAGGAAAATATGAAAAAACCCTAAAAAGATAGGACCTGAGATTTGAACCCATGTCCTTTACCTGAACAACAACACACAAAACCAACTGAGCTAGCACACGCTGGTGAAAGCTATACACCATACAATTCATATATTGTAAACCTGCAATAAAAAATAATTATGAAAAAAATGTTGGAACCTAGGATTCGAACCCCTGACCATCACAACAACAACCAAACACTTTAACCAACTGAGCCACATGGGGCGCGTCTGCAAGCTAATCAACAAACAAACATAATATATTAAGTTAGTTGAATAAGTGAAAAATTGAACAAAATATTGTTGTCACCAAGGATCGAACACAGGTCACAGCCAATAACACGCACACACCAACACCACTGGGCCAAGCAACATCTGTTGAAACAATATGAAAACAATTTAATAAAATATTAAACTCAAATTTGAATTTCCTCCTGCACGCCAACTGACTTCATCTTCTTCCTTTTTCCTGCGAAAACACCTGCATATTTATCCACAAATTTTCCTGCGAATTTTGAATTTCAAGAACCTGCAAAAATTGGATCTTCCATAATATGTAAAATTTTATCAAATTAAACACACAGACATGATCCTTGTAATGCATACAGTCCAACAATGATTTCATTAGTCATTTATATTAGGTATTTCGCAAAACCCCAACTTGAGAGCTCTAACCCTAGCCATGACAGTTTTTGATTCAGGCCATGAAACTTTGATTTAAGTGTCCAGAAACATTCCTTGTAACCTCATAAACACAAAACAAATGTCAAATATAATTAAAACCAATCATACATATGAAATCGAAAAAAGCATTAAAACATGAATATGATGCATTCGGTTATGGAGTTTCAATGCAATAATGGATGTTTTAGTGATCCAGAAACATTATATGATCTTCCAGGAATGATTTGCAACCTTTATTTGATCTTGAAAAGGTCTCTAGATCAAAAACCGAATGTGACTTTTCTTTGAAAAATTTGAAGTTGAATGGTGTTCTTGGAGGCTCTGAATTTCGTCCCTTGAGTTTGTAATAGGTTTGTGAACTTATAGTGATCTGAATTAGGTCAAAACTTTGTGGATTTGTGGGCTTTCTTGAATAACTTGAGTGTGAAGAAATCTCATGATCAAAATATGTGAAAAATCAAATCTTTGTATGCCAATCTGGTCTAGCACGAATTTGAATCAGATCAATCATCTCTAAATAATGTTTATGACCTTCTAGAACAAGAATCAAATTTAAATATTGAGTTTTCATATTTTATTTTAATTTAAATTGATTTTTAATGAATAAAATTAAAATAAATAAATAAAATAAACTATAAAATCTGAATAAATTATATTTGATTCGTGCATGATGTCATGGTAGAGATTGGGTCATAAAAATGCAAGCCTATGTGGAAAGAATTAGTTCTAAGACCCCATTTGCTCAATAAACCTCTCAAAAATTTCCCGACTTCACAAAGGCACAAATCTTTCAGTTTTAAGGCTATGAAGGTGTTCTTGGACATTTAAGAAAGCTTAGAGAGTCCTCTAACCAAACTCCTTGGTCTCATGTCCATATCCTTTACCATTTTCAAATTATGCCCTTTGGAAGATGTTGACTTTTTGTTGACTTTTAAAATGACCTATAATGTCTTGGCTCATACCTTCCAAATGAAGCATTTTTGGGCTTGGATTATGAGACACAAAGTTGTAGAGAATTAAATTTACTTCAAAATGAGCTTTGGATAGAATTTTTTTGATGAAGCATGTGAAAGTTATGGCTGGTCAAAGTTCAATTGACTTTTCCTATGAAAACCCTAATTTAGAAACTCCTGATTCTTGATGATCTGAAACTTCCTTGATGAATCATGATAAAACCTTGATAAAATGATGAATTTTACTTCATATAATTGATGTTGGAAAAAAATCATGAAGTTTGACTTTGGTTTGACCACAGTTGACCTTAGTTTGACTTTTTAACTGCTTTGACTGATTTTAGCCCATCTGATCATCTGACTGAGCAAACCTTTTGGGAAAGTCTTGAAACTTGACATAGGGATTATTGAAGACATATAGGATGCTATGAAGCTCAATTGAAGCCTTTAAAGTCCATTTAGCCTGATGAAATTCAAAACCCTAGTTTAGGGTGCATTGCTTAGGAGGATGCTTTGTTTGAGGGAATTGTCAAACTTTCTGACTAATTGTGAACCTTGTGAACCTCTTGGGATACCTTGTGAACCTTGTGAACCTCTTGGGACACCTTGTGAACCTTGTGAACCTCTTGGGACACCTTAGTACACAATGTCTTGTCTAGGTGAGGGCAAATTTTAGGGTGCAACAGCTGCCCCTGTTCAATTTTCTGAAACCTGAGGAGTTAGATTGTCCTGTGTGCCATTCGTGACTTGGAAGGTTGAAGGGGATTGAACACAAAAGCCCAAAAATTTGCACTCGCTGGTGCGTAAAGTAACATTGCTGATTGGTTGTATATCTTGGAGTGGGCTTAAAGATGCCACTCGGAGGGACTGAAGATGGGCTTATAGATGCCATCCATAATATCAGAAGGTGATAATATCTTTATGTTGTCACTGGATATCAGTACTAGGTCTTCGTATAGGCCGTCTCTGAATCATTTATGTAACATGGTTTGAGTTGAATGCCAGCACTAGATCTTCGTATAGATCGTCTCTGCATTATCTCTGGGGAAAAAGAATATCCTTCATCAAGTGTCAGTGCTTAGATCTTCGTATAGATCGGCTCTGAACCATCTTTAGGAACATACTTTAATTTAAGCATCAGAATCAAATCTTCGTGGTGATCTTTTCCGAATTGCTTTTGATAATATCTTGGGCTAAGTACAAAATCTTCGTATCGATCATTTATGTACCATCCCACAGATAAACTGTTGCATAGACCATTAGAAATAAATCTTCGTAGAGATTATCTCTTCTGGAAATATCCCGGATTAGGTAATAGATCTTCGTATAGACCATTTACATACCTTCCCAAGGACAAAAAGAATATCAGGATTAAATCTTCGTGGCGATTATCCCTGAACTTCTTCTGAAAGAATCTTCTGGATTAAGTGCTAGATCTCCGTATAGATCATTTACACACTATCCCAAAGATAGTTGACCATCAGAAATAAATCTTCGTAACTATTATCTCCTTTAGAAATATCCTGGATTAAGCACTAGATCTCCGTATAGATCATTTACCCTTCCAAGGACAACTTAAGTATTGATCATCAAAAATAAATCTTCATAGCGATTATCTCTGAATTAAGTATCAGTACTAGATCTTCGTATAGATCATCTCTGAACTGGTTCGAGTTGCTGATAGTGTTTATCTGTCTGCAATTATCCTGAAAAGAGAAAGTTAGTTTATGCAAGATGTATGCATGTTTGGCATGATGTACTTAAGTAAATGTCTTATGCACTATGGATGTGTATGCTGTCATATGATGTAAATGATGTATGTATGAATCATGTAGCCTGAAGTGTCTGGATATCTTTGTATAACAACTGCTGGCTAGGGAAAATAAATCCTGGCTTGTTACTGAGGAATAAGAGGACTTCGTTCCCGTCTTGCTTAATAATATGGTACTCATAACCTCTCGTCTTCGTTCGTCGTGCTTTTTATTGAAGGAATAATTTCCCGAATATCCTGACTGAGGATAAAAGAGATGGACATAAATCCGAGAGACTTAATTCTTCGAAGGATATGAAACTGCCTGAAGACTTCGTTGAGTGGGAAGTAAGATATTACTTGAATAGTTTCATAGGGAAATCCATAAAGATTACTCCGTGGGGATGAACCGGCGAAGCTTCGTTGAATTCCTACCTTCGTTCGTCTTTAATAAATAATATTACTGCATTTTATGCATTTCTGGTAAACATCAATCATATTCAAAAGTATACATACATTCAAACACAACCAATGGATGTTTTACGTTTAAGTAAACAAAGTAAAAGTAAATTTGAACTCAAAGACGAGACTTTATTTATTTTAGAAAGTGGCCTATACACGGGCAAGTTTGTACAAGGAGACGGAAATCCTAGTAAGAGGAATTCGTCATAAAAGTTTTTACAAAAACAAAAAAAATAGCTATGTGAAAAATAATCCTATTGAGTTCCAATTCTACTATTGCCATTATCTTCAAGTATCTCATCCTTTGCTGTCGAGATAGAAATGATTGGATTGATCTTTATCTGTTTGAACTTGATCCAAGTAGCACAACTGGTTGGGGTTACATGAGTGATCCAAACGAGACATAGTCATACACTTTAATCCCTAAATTTTTCCTGGATTGCCTTTTCAGGTTTTCAACCCACCGGGATACCCTTTTTTGCCCAAGTCGCCCTTTCGGGTTTTCGACTTGCCGCGTGTACATTATTATATATATATATATATATATATATATATATATATATCCCTAATTTTTGCCCGAACCCTTTTGGTTCACCGGGATGCCCTTATTTTTTCCTAGGCCAGTCAACCTAGCGGGTCTCTTTTTATGCGTAGTATTTTTTAACTATGTCTACGTTTACGGGCTGTGGGAAATCTTCACCATCCATAGTAGTAAGCATCATGGCACCTCCTGAAAATACTCTCTTGACTACAAATGGTCCTTCATATGTAGGAGTCCACTTGCCCCTAGGATCACCCTGTGGTAATATGATACGCTTGATTACCAAGTCACCAGCCTGATATACCTTTTGCTTAACCTTCTTATTAAAAGCTTTGATCATCCGTTTCTGGTACATCTGACCGTGACAAATAGCTGCCAACCTTTTCTCATCAATCAAATTTATCTAGTCAAGTCGAGTTTGAATCCACTCATCTTCATCCAAGCCTGCATCCTTCATGATTCTTAAGGAGGGGATCTGAACATCAATGGGTAGAACTGCTTCCATACCATAGAGTAAGGAGAATGGGGTTGCTCCTGTTGAAGTACATATGGTAGTACGATAACCATGAAGAGAAAATGGTAACATCTCATGCCAATCCTTATAAGTAACAGTCATCTTCTGTAAAATCTTCTTGATGTTCTTATTAGCAGCTTCTACTGCCCCATTCATCTTTGGACGATACGGAGAAGAGTTGTGATGCTTAATCTTGAACTGCGTGCAGAGGTCAGTAATCATAATGTTGTTCAAATTAGAGCCATTATCTGTGATGATCCTTTCAGGGATGCCATACCTACATATGAGATTATTCTTAATGAATCGAGCCACAACATTCTTAGTAACAGATGCAAATGAGGCTGCCTCCACCCACTTTGTAAAGTAATCAATGGCAACAAGGATGAAATGATGTCCATTAGAAGCAGTAGGCTTGATCTCACCAATCATATCAATGCCCCACATGGAAAACGGCCAAGGAGCAGTCAACACATTCAATGAAACTGGAGGTATATGCACCTTATCAGCATAAATCTGACACTTGTGACATGTTTTGGAATGTTGGTAGCAGTCAGCTTCCATGGTAGACCAATAGTAACCTGCTCTCAATATCTTCTTTGCCATGGTATGACCACTAGAATGAGTGCCAAAGATCCCATCATGCATTTCTTCCATAATCTCTGTTGCTTCCTTCTTATCCACACAACGAAGCAAAGTCGAATCATGATTGCGCTTGTACAAAATTCCATTACTCAAGAAGAACTTAGCAGAAAACCTCCTCAGGAACTTCTTATTATTGACAGATGCCCCTTCAGGGAACTCCTGAGCTTCAAGA
Organism: Lathyrus aphaca; assembly: GCA_963966055.1. Taxonomy (NCBI): domain Eukaryota; kingdom Viridiplantae; phylum Streptophyta; class Magnoliopsida; order Fabales; family Fabaceae; genus Lathyrus; species Lathyrus aphaca. The sequence continues at coordinate 215,790,971 of OZ014520.1, read as the reverse complement.
TACCTTTTCACTTCATAGAACCAAGGCTTTCCCTCTACTCCTCCAGTTTCAATCTCATTACAATATGCAGGCTTCTCAAATCTATCAATAGTGATCTTGGGAGCTTCATCATCCCAGCTAATCTCAAACATAGATGCCTTGGTGGCTAATGCATCTGCCAACTGATTCTCTCCTCGTGGAATATGTCCAAAGGTAATCTCTTCAAAATATGGGATCAGAGACAATACATGCTCTCTGTAAGGAATGCTATTTGCGTGCTTGGTATCCCAGTCTCCTTTAATCTGACTAACTACCAGGGCTGAATCTCCATATACGTCCAGAAACTGAATCTTCATCTCAATGACAACTTTGATACCCATGATACATGCTTCATATTCTGCCATGTTATTGGTACAATAGAAACAAAGTCTAGCAGTAATTGGGGTATGACAACCTTCAGGAGAAATGATCACAACACCAACACCATTACCAAGCGCATTAGAAGCTCCATCAAAAACCATAGTCCATCGGGATCCCTGTTCAGGTCCATCATATTGTCCAGGTTCATTAGTAACCATCATAATGTCTTCATCCGGGAATTCAAAATTCATATACTGGTAATTATCCACTGCCTGATGAGCCAAATGACCAGCTAACACATTGCCCTTAATGGCCTTCTTAGTGGTATACTGTATATCATATTCTGTTAAGATCATTTGCCATCTTGCTATTCGTCCGGAGAGAGCAGATTTCTCGAATATATACTTGATTGGATCCATCTTCGAAATCAACAAGGTAGTATGAGTCAACATATACTGTCTTAGTCGGCGAGCAGCCCATGCCAAAGCGCAGCAAGTTTTCTCGAGCAGTGAGTATCTTGTTTCATAGTCGGTAAACTTTTTGCTAAGGTAGTATATTGCCTGCTCTTTTCGACCAGACTCGTCATGTTTCCCTAACACACACCCCATTGAGTTGTCTAACACTGTTTAGTACATAATCAAGGGTCTTCCGTCAACTGGTGGCATCAAAATTGGAGGTTCTAGGAGATATCTCTTGATTTCATCAAAGGCTACTTGGCACTCGTCATTCCATTCCATTACCTGATCTTTCTTCAATAACTTGAAGATTGGCTCACAGGTAGCAGGTAGCTGGGAAATAAATCTTGCAATGTAATTCAGTCGTCCCAAGAAACCTCTAACTTCCTTTTCAATACGGGGAGCAGGTATCTCTTGTATAGCTTTTAATTTTGCAAGATCCACTTCAATACCTTTTCCACTGACAATGAAACCCAGGAGTTTACCAGACCTAACTCCAAAAGTACACTTGTTTGAATTCAACCTCTCAAATAACTTGTGCAGGTGATCAAGGTGTTGTTCCTCATTTTGGGACCTGGCCATCATATCATCCACATATAACTCTATCTCAAGATGAATCATATCGTGAAACAAAGCCACCATAGCACGCTGATATGTTACCCCGACATTCTTCAAACCAAATGGCATCACCTTATAACAAAAAGTGCCCCATTGTGTAACAAATGTAGTTTTCTCCATATCTTCAGGTGCCATCTTGATCTGATTGTAACCAGAGAAACCATCCATGAAAGAGAATACCTTATGTTGAGCAGTGTTGTCTACCAAAACATCAATATGTGGAAGTGGAAAGTCATCTTTAGGACTGACCTTATTCAAATCCATGTAATCCACACACATGCGTACCTTACCATCCTTCTTAGGTACTGGTACCATATTTGTAACCCATTGAGGATAAGAAGTCACAGCTAAGAACCCTGCATCAAATTGTTTCATCACCTCTGCTTTAATCTTTTCTGACATTTCAGGACGCATGCGGCTGTATAGCTTTCTCTTCTTGTTGTAACAACCTAGCAAGCTCTACAAGTACTTCACAATCTTCCTCCTTTCCATCTTCAGCTTGATAGATCGGATTCTTGAAATTATAATTGGCAATAGTAGGACTGTTATCAACAGGATCCAGAGTGGATGAGGATCTGCATTTTAGTGATGTGGGTGTGTGTAAGAACACATAGCTGATAAAACAGAAATAACAATAAAAGAAAAACAAGGAGCACAATATTTACGAAAACGAAACGTCCATTGATTTTATTGAATGAAGTATGCAAATGAAATGACATCCCGAAACAAGCATACCATTATGCCTGGGCAAGACACAAGGCTTAAAGGGTTTTATTGTTCGAAATTACAAACTTAAAACAAAACATAGTAATAGTATTTACTCATGACTAAAGGAGATAGGAATAACGTCTTCAGCCTTCCAATTGTTGAGCCCATCACCCATGGTAGGAAAGATCCAATCATCCAGGTTGTAGTCTTCATCATGGTCACCCACAACATTGATTTGATCTCTTATGACCCCTTGATTAGTGATACGAACAGCACAAGCACGACGAACAACCCTCTGAGATTCTGCAGTGAAACCCAAACCAAACTTGTCAGACTTGTAAGGGATGTTGGGAAGCTGACCCCAAATAGCAGAACCACCTTTTGCAACCACATCCTTAACATCTTTGAGGGAGATCATTGCAGGAGGTATTCTAGTAACCATAAGAGCTCTTTCAGAAGCAGGGACAGATTGAGGAACAACATCGGAGCAAGGAACAACTTCAAATGTTTGACACTGAGTTTCAACCATTTCACACTCCATTTCTACATATTTGAAAGTATTCACATGGCTAACCATGTACTCTTCTTCACCATAGACAGTGACAATTTTGTTTTTCACCGGATATTTCAACTTCTGATGCAAGGTGGAAGTCACATCACCTGCCCCATGGATCCAGGGGCGCCCAAGCAAACAAGAATACGCAGGACGAATATCCATTACATAGAAAGTAGATTTAAAGACTTGAGAGCCTACTTTGATTAGGAGGTCTACTTCTCCATGTACCACTCTTCTTGAACCATCAAAGGCCCTTACCACTACATCACTTGGTCTTAACACAACATCCTCAGGACTGAGCTTGTCCAGAACCTCTTTAGGGAGCACATTTAATGAAGAACCATTGTCCACCAGTACATGAGACAAAATAGTGCCCCTACATTCAATGGAGATATGCAGAGCTCTGTTATGGTTTCTCTTGGCAGGAGTCAGATCAACATCAGAAAAGCCCAAACCATTATCACTAGTCAGATATGCAACACAATTCTCAAATTAATCCACAGAAATTTCATTTGGCACATGAGCAGTCTTTAGGAACTTGATTAAGCCTTTGGCATGGGCCTCAGAACACAACATCAAAGATAACATGGAGATTTTGGAGGGAGTATGCCCCAACTGGTCAACAATATCGTAATCACTCTTGCGAATGATCTTCAGTACTTCTTCCATCTGTTTAGAAAGATTTTCAGCAGTTGGTACCTCAACTTGCACAGGTTCAATCACATGACCTTTGCCCCAGGCATCAGTACTTGGCCCATGAGTAACTGCATTTTTAGAGGTATCTTGAGGGGAGAATATTCTCCCACTTCTGGTGATCTTACTAGATCCAGCAATATTGTCAACATCAAGATTGATATCAGTAACAGGTGCATTAGTCAAAGGCTCTTGTTTGACACCATGGATATAAACATCAGAACCATAATTCCAGGGTATAGCTCTATCAGAAGTATAAGGAACAGGGCCAGGAGTGGTAATGATCATGGGAACCACTCTAGCTTTAGCACCAGTCTTCACAGGGCCTTCAGCAGTAATCTTTACTGGTCCTTTGGATGTAATCCTGACAGGACCTTTGGAGGTGATCCTCACTGGTACTTTATCAACCATAGCTACATCTTCATGCTTCGTGCTTCGAGTCAGATGTTCACACATACTTTCAACAGAAGGAGTCCTCTCAAACAATATAGTGTATTTGTCCATGAGGCGTTGAATACCATCCTTCAACTTCCAGCAATTATCAGGTTTATAAGCACAGTAAAAACAATCTTCATTGCAACCTGGAAAGAACCCAGCCTGCACCAGCTTCTTCTTGATAATGGATAGAGGAGTAGTCACATCTGCTACTGAGGAAACATAGGAAACCTCATCAACAACATTAACAGTCTTCTCATGATTGGGCATAGGAGCAGTGATCACATTTGGGGTCCCAGGAGGGTCAAATTCAATTTCCCCAGCTTCAATCATGTCTTGAATCTTGTTTTTCAACACCCAGTAGTTGTTGGTGTCATGTCCCAGACTATTAGAATGATAAGCACATCTTGCATTAGGATTGTACCGAGGAGAGGATGTATTAGGATTCTGAGGAGGATCCCTTAAATTAATTAGTTCCCCTTTCAACATGTGTTGCAAGGCTTGGGCCAGTGACATGTTGATCTTGGTGAACTGTCTTCTAGGTTTCTGTTGATTGTTTTGTTGTTGCTCTGGTACTGTAGGGGCAGGATTGGAGATGTGAACTGCTCCCACAGATTGGTGACTCCTGTTACGACTATGTTGACCATACACATCATTAGACTCCTTCTTTCCACTAGGGGGTTTCTTAGCAGTGCTTGATGAAGAGGCACCCACCTGTATCTTACCACTTCTTATATCACTTTCCACACGCTCTCCAGTCATTATCAGCTCAGTGAAACCAGATGATGAGCTTCCAATGAGGTGACTATAAAAAGGACCATTAGGCGTACTCATAAACATATCCACCAGCTCCCTGTCAGTCAGAGGAGGTTGAACTCTGCCATCCAGGTCTCTCCATTTCTGGGCATACTCTTTGAAACTCTCCTTAGCACCCATAGACATGCTTTGGAGCTACATGCGAGTTGCTGCTAAATTAGCATTATATTGGTATTGCCTATAGAAGGTCTCAACAAGATCATTCCAATCACGAATATTAACACTTTCAAGTTGATAATACCACTCCAATTGAGCTCCAGATAAACTCTCTTGGAAGAAATGAATCCACAGTTTCTTATCAGCAGTATGTGGTTGAATCCTCCGGACATAGGATCTCAAATACAGTTTAGGACATGAAACACCATCATACACCACTAAAACAGGAACCTTGAAGCCAATAGGTATAACCACTCCAGAAACTAAACTTAAATCTTCAAAATCAAGCCTAGAAGATTTTTGTAGTTCCATAGCATTCATTCTGTCTACCAACATCTTGTACTTCTCCTCACTAGCAGGATCATGATAATAATTTGCCTCAGAATCAGAATCTTCCACATTATCATGGAGACTACCTCCCTCTTTCTTCTTCTTCTTAACCAGCAGTGCCTTCAGCTCATCTTGTCCTTTGGACAAGTTCAGGATCAACTCTTGAAATTGTGCATTCTGAGCCTGGAGATCCTTGACAGTTTTTTCGAGAGCCATTTCTCTTGAAATAAACAGCGAGAAGATAAGATACATGTGTCATACCCCAAATTTGTCCTACTTGTACCGTTTCTAATTTCTGACTAACCATTATTGCAAAAATCCAAAATATGTCCCATTTTATTTTTTGTCTGATGTCCGAAAAATCCAAAAAATATATCTTTTCTTTTCTCAGAGTTTGTGTGAAAATCAGGTCAGTTTGAGATTGTTATTATTTGCATGTGCAGTGTCGTGTAGAGGCATTTGTCCGATTATCGCTTTCGTTTTTTTTTCTAATCATCTTGTTTTCATTACAAAAAAATAAATATCAATTTAAATATTTCTCTTCTAAAATTATGTATCTTTTTCCATTTCCTTTTATTCATCCACATCATTTTTTATCCATATTTTATTTTCCACTTGTTAATTTCCAAAATTGAAAATCAAAATTTTCTTTTAATTCTAATTTAATATTACCAAGAAATCATCATCTACAATAAAGCCCATTGGTTCTTTCTTCTTAGGTTCATTATAAAAATATATATAAAAATTTCATTGTTTCTATTCATATTTATTAATATTCTATTCTTATTTTTTTACTTTTATAGTTGTTATTTTTATTATTACTACCATTATATTTTATTACTTCTTTTTCATCTATCATTAATTTCATTATTTCAGTTATTATTATTATTACTATTATATTTATTTTACTTATTTTTTATTATTTTTTTGAATACTACACACTCTCACTAGTATGTTACATAATTGTTTTGCAACGTCAGCCTGACCCGACTCAGTAGAATTCCACTAGTTGCCACAAACCATGTCCAGACAAAAAGAACGTGAAAATCACGCGAATTCCACAACAAACCGCCACACCCACTAACATTTTATTTCGTACAAATCCACAAAACTCACAACCAATTTTTTCCGCAGAATCAGACCATCACAACAATATTCCACAACTGGCCTTACAAACGCAGCGTACGAAACCAATGTTTCCACAAAATTCCAAAATTCTCTTCACACTCACCACTCATCCTCACTACAATTCACTCTACTTAAGTAAAATAATCCTCACTCTTTTCCTTCATGATACTGATAGCAAACCACTCACTCATTTTTTCATTTTCTCAAATTCATAAACCAAATTCTAAAAAACTCTGCATATTACCTCACTGCAAACCCTCTGTTAATTTCAATCCACCCAACTTTGAACTATAACTCAACTCCATTTTCACACAACATTCATACACAAGTTCATACCTCTCTTAAAATAATTCCAGATCCGCCAAATCTCCATTAATCACCAGCCAACACCGAAACATCACTCACCATCTTCAACATTACCTTCAAATCTCTTTTTTCCATGAACAAACCAAATAGAAAAAGTCACAAACCTCGAACATACAAACCTGAAAAACTGATCTGAACCCCTTTCTGCCGCAGCCACCGCGAAATAGAACCTCTCGACCTTTCATCACCGACCGCCATAAACTCACGCGGCCACCTCTGAAATCCACCTCATGCGAATCTAAAACTGTGAAGAACCTCGAAACAGAACCGCATCGACAACACCCTTCACACACCATCCAACCCACCATCCAAACCAAAGAAAAATGCAGTCGCGAGCCAATCGCAAACCACTCGCGAGTCGCCGAAGCACATAGACGAAGCCCGAAATCCGTCGACCACTGTGAATCATTTGAAGGGTTGGTAGGAGGTTGCATCTTTTCTTCTGAGAAAAAACCAGATCGGAAACGCAAAAGGGATTCGAGAAAGCATCTGCGATCGGTGAGAGCATCAAGAGCGTTTAAGAGATTTGCGACAGCGAAGGTTGTTTCTTTTTTCTTTTTTTCATTTTGTTCTTCTTTTTGTTTTTTTTCCCGAAATCTGAAGTTTGGTCTTTTTCATTCTCTGCTTTCAAAGTGAGCGTAGAAATATTATAGAGTTAGTTTATTATCCAGAAAAAATGATGATCTTTTTATTTTTATTTATTATGGTTTTTTTGTTTCAATTCCTTATTTTTATTAGGTAGACATTGTGGATCATGGCTATGATTTCTGGCCCGTTTAGTTTTCACTCTCCATACACACCACCAGATCCACATCATATACCCTTCTGTTTTTTAACATTTTCTATTTTATTTTATTCTCTTACTTTTATTATTTCATTTTTATTTATATGTATATTCATAAGGTTAATGGTTATTTTCTGTTTATTTTATATATGTATATATATATATATATATATATATATATATATATATATATATATATATATATATATATATATATATATATATATATATATATATATATATATATATATATATATAATCTCCTTTGCTAATTTCTATTTCTCTTTTGTTAAAAAATGTATTAAAAAATATTTGTATTATTGGGGCCAATGACATAACAAAAGACCGAGATTCGCCCGATTTCGTTAAATCGGTGATGTTCGGTCAATATGAGGCCCTCCTTGTAATTAGCTTTTTTTATTATTTATTATTTTAGCAAATAAACATTGAAGTTAATGTAATTTATTTATTATTCTTAATACTATTTGATTTATTTAATTATTTAATTTATTATTTAATTTTAATTTAATTCTAGCAATCCAACTTAATTTATTCATTTATTTCCGCATCTCAAAAATTACGTTTCGACTCCTTATAGAATGATTCCAATTTTGAATCGATTCTAAGGTAGTTCACGAACCAAATTTCAACGCGTCCCAAAAAGGTCCAACGCCTTCGAATAGTTGTTTCCGATTAAAAAGGCCGAACGCCTTCGAACAGTTCAAAAACACTGCACACACGCTTTCTCTTGGGCTAATTACAACGAGGCCTCTTTATTTCTCGCAATCCCCTGTATTTATTTTGTATCCATCTCCCCTTACTTTGTACGCATTTTATTTTCTGTATTTTATTTAGTTCTGAATCCTTGGTCCAACGCCAAGTGATTTCACTCGAACACTTGCACTTTATTTTCCAGTTATTCGTTTATTAGGATCCACCTTACCTTGCGAGTCGAGCGCTTTGTGCCTCGCTAACAAACTACAAAATAAAACCCCACTTGCATTCACCCTCTAACTTCAAAAAACCAAAACGATTCTTTTTAGATCCAAACCCTTGATCCAACGTCAAACGTTCTTAGGAAATAAAACACTTTAATAAATGCGAGAAGATCTGTACGCCACGAGCCTTAAGCGGTAGAAAGGAGGATAACGAGCTCTCGTTACTCGCTCCGATTATTTCGACGCAGGACGCTCGTCTTGTTGGACGAGATAAACTATCCATAGTCTTTAGTGCATTTCAGCTCATAAACCCTTTCTTCGAAGAAAGGTAATAAAATCAACAACCATTACCCTTAGTAGGCCGAACTACGAGGCTCTGACTTTCCCATTGCACACGGGAGTACGTAGGCACGAGGATCTCAATCCTTGCCGAGCACCTAGGTCCAATCTAACTTATAATTCAACTCATTTCCCTCTAGCAAGCAATTCGTTCAAGCATAGGCATCCTTTCGCGCGTGTAACTTAGATGGTTCCCATCGAGTACGATGGATGTAGGGGGTGCTAATACCTTCCCCCTGCATAACCGACTCCCGAACCCAGGCAATGGTTCCGTTGACCTTTGTCCTCATCCTTTTCTTCCCGGGTTGTATCTATATCTCCCCTTTCCCTCTTTGGGAATAAATAGAATTAGGTGGCGACTCTTCAGTCTGTCCAGCGCGTGACTCCGTCCTTTCGGATCGCGTGAGGTCGTATTTTTCGGGGCACGACAGCTGACGACTCTGCTGGGGAATGGTTCACCCCTATGCGAGTCAAGCCTAGTCTAGGTTTTCGCGTTTGTTTGGATGTTTGCTTTTATGCCCTGCTTGTTTATTTTTATCGCTTTCTTTATCGCATTCCATCTTATATATCTTGTGGCTCCTTGGTACTATATTTTGGATCGATACTTTGCAAAAGAAACTTGAGGGAAAGGCTCTATACCCGGGCTTGCGAGTACAAATATAAGTTAGCGAGGTTGTGTAGTATGGGCTCCCGAGGGAACCTCTCTCGTGGGTTGTCGATATGAAAACCTCACTTGGAGTAGATTTTAATGAGAATACTGACGACCGTCAAGCTTTTGATGTGTGTGCTCAGTTGCTTTCATTAGGGTCATCAACTCTGAGGGCCTTTAGAACCTTTTGGTTAAAACATCGGTTGATGGTTGTGTAGTATTGGGCACCAGGGTTCTCCCTCGCGTGGCTCGATACGAAAACCTCACTTGGAATAGACTTACTCAATGGAGTTGATTGACTGTCAAAGAATGTATGAAATTGACACGTGCATCAAACAGTTGAGCAAAGTCCATAACTCTGAAACTTTGTTTTAAACCTTATGTCGATGATCACGTAGTATGGACTCCCGAGAAAATTTTCTCTCGTGGGTTGTCAATACGAAGATCTCACCCAAAATAGATTCATATGGCGGAGTCAATCAACCGTCATGCTTATGGCGTGTGTGATGAACAACCATATGAATTGATAACTTTGGGGTTCCTAAAACTTTAGAGTCTACCTAGTGAGTTCCTGATCAGAGTATCCTCCATCTGTACCTTGGACTCGTGAGACTTTGATCTTGTGATCCTGGATTCTGACATTGCATATCATCTCATTAGCATTATTTGTTCATTCTTGCATTGCATTCCAAAGCCGTAAAATAATTTCATGTTCCTCCATCTTCAGTAAATCAAGCTGGTTTCCCGATGCCCGTATCGTTCTCGATGCCCATACTTAACTCAAGCCAACACTAGAAGACTGATGGATGTGATTCAAGAAGAACAAGCTGCCATGAGGGAGGAGAATGACTCGGTCAAGAACAAGATTGACCAGATTTATGAGACTTTGCAAGCTTTGGCAAGAATGGAAGAACGTCGCGAAGCTGCTTCCGCAATGAACAATGCTCAAGTGCAAGGATCTACATCACGCGCAATGCCTTCAGTTCCAGTGCCTAATCCTTTGGTGTATAGTTTTCCTCCAGGCTTCACTCCTACTGTTGAAGAGGTCACTTCTCAACCAATACCTGCTTCTGGTGTCACTATTGGTGCTATTCCTCAAGCTCAACCTATTCCAACTCAAGTCAAGTTTCCTCATGCTGAAGAGGATCATCAAGTTGAGTATGAGATGCATACTGCTGTTCCAATCACCAATCCTCATGCGGTTCAAGAATCTGAAGCTATGAAGATGTGTCGCGAGTTAGCTGAAAAACTCTGAATCATGGAAGGACACAACTCAACTTCTCTAAGTGCCTCAGACATGTGCTTAGTTCCAGATGTTGTGATCCCTGCTAAGTTCAAACTGCCAGAATTCGAGAAATACAAAGGCCTCAGCTGTCCTGAGCTTCATTTGAGGATGTACTGTAGAAAAATGGCCGCTCATGCCAAAGATGATAAGCTTATGATCTATTGCTTCCAAGATAGCCTATCTGGAGCATCTCTAGAATGGTACATGCAGCTCGAACGCAACAATGTTCGTACTTGGCTTGATTTATCTGATGCATTCAAAAAGCAGTACAAGTACAACACTGACCTTGCTCTTAACCGTACTCAACTTCAGAGTATGTCTCAAAAGGAAAGCGAATCCTTTAAGGAGTACGCCCAGCGCTGGAGGGAGTTAGCTGCCAGAGTTCATCCGCCATTGGTTGACCGTGAATTGATTGATATCTTCATGGGTACCCTATAGGGGAAATATTACGAGAAGCTGATCAGCAGCGTATCTTCTGGATTTTCAGACATGGTGATGGTCAGAGAAAGAATTGAAGAAGGTTTGAAAAGTGGAAAGATCCAAGGAGGTTCTAGCAGCCAAGCTGGGACCAAGAAGCCTTTCAACGGGAACAAGAAGGGTGAAACAAATGCCGTTTCTGCTGCAAGTGGGAATCCTCAACAGAGTGCACCTACTCCAATTCCCTACTATCAGTACCCGTATGTTGCTGCTGCGCAATATGCTCATGTGCCATATCAGCCAGTTCCTCCAATGCCTTATCAGCAGGCCATTCAAGCGCCATTTCCACCTCAGATGGCTTATCAACCACATCCACATCCTATGATTGCAGCTGCGCGGTATGCGCCCAATCCGTACCAGCAACCGGCCCATCCACAACGGCATGGTCAACAACAAAACGCTCCTCAACAGCGTCCACCATATCAGCAAAGAAGGCCTGAAAGAACCTTTGATCCATTGCCTATGACACATTCTGAAATCTTTAATCAGCTGATGGCAAAGGGAACTCTTGTTTTGAAATACTTGCCACCACAAACTGGTACTGCCCGAGACTATGATGCCAATGCCCGCTGTGAGTATCACAAGGGTGCTCCAGGTCACGCGATCGAGAACTGCAAATCGTTCAAGCACAAGATTCAAGATCTGATCGACTCTAAGGATCTCACCTTCACCCCGAGAAATCCAAATGTCCAGAACAATCCATTGCCGCCGCACTGGGCCAACAAGTGAAGACATTTGAAGGGTTTGTTGAAAATCGAGCTGAGTAGTCACGGACTTTGAAGCATTCAATCAAGAGAAGTCCAATTCCTCAAATCAAGGCCGTCATCGCCATTTATCATTTTCGCATCTTTGTTATTTTGTATTGTTTGTTAAGTACTATTTGCTTGGAACATTATCGTTTGTACTTGGTTTTGTTAATGTTATGTTTATGCATGTTTTGAATCAATCTATTCGTATTTGCTCATCATTTATCATTTATCGCAAAAATCACAAAAAATATTTCCTCACTTCACTTTAGCAAATATCTGAGGGAGGATGATGAAAACGAAATACCCATAACTGTTGTGGTATGCTTTCGGATAAAACCTCGTCAATGATGTACATGCATTCTTTCAAATCCCCAAACACTGGAGATACAAGGAGTTGATCCCTAGTCAACCACTTCGAGCCTAGAAGTAGGAGTTTCTTTCGGATACAACCCTTACATCTAACCCGGGGTGTCGCTCCCACCTGATGACACAGGGCCAAGAGGGGTACAGACGCGAACGGTCGGCGAAAGAAGAGAGAACACACAAGGGTGAACTCAAAAGACAAGAGTCGCCAGCTAGGCATTTTTATCCCAGAGGAAAGGTAATGCTGCATAGACCTAGAAAGATATATAAGACGGTTGCGAACCAGAGAGACTGAGAAAGGGGGTTGGTTACAACCTGGGAAGGTATTAGCACTCAGATTGTCCGTCGTACTCGACGGGATCCACGCTTAAGAGATTTGTGTTTTAAAGGGGTAGTGTCAGTGCTATCTGTGTATCAAGGCTGGAAAGAATGCAAGTGTCAGTGTAAGAGAAATGTGAAGTGCATAAGGGAAGTGTCAGTGTAAGAACAGGAGCATGAAGCTCAAGACTTTGAGGCTTAAAGAATAATGCTGGAAGAGGGGGAATATACAGAGACTTTTGTTCGATAACCGTTAAGTTATGCCAACGTATCCTCTCGTGCAATGAGGAAGTCAGAACACCGTAGTTCGACCCAAAGAGACTGAAAGATAAATTGACTTGTGAACTGCTTACTTGTCTATGCTCAAGTGTATGACCTGTCTGGCTCAGGTGAAAACTGTCTTGCATTAGACGGAAGAAGCGAGTTCTCGTTTGTGAGTGAAGGAGATGAGAAAAGAATCCCGGAGGAGACGACTATTGTTTGTTTTTTATGTTTTCAATCTTTTATTGCTTTTGAAAGTTTGTCATAAGAAAATGAGCTTAAGCCTAAACCAGGGGTTAGTAAACTCATCACATCCTCCCTCTGATTAGGGGTAATGAGAATGCCTTAAGTATGAAGTAAACACCTCACACCTAATCACCATGATGTAGGATTAAGATCATTAACCTACTTGTGATTATTTAGATGTTTTTGTTGTTTTTGTTTAGTGTTAAGTAATGAGTTTAAGCCATAATCAAGGATTTAATGGACTCATTACACTATCCTAATAGAAGGATAATAGATGAGAACATTTAAGCTGAGAAAGACTCCTCAACTTAATCCATGATTAGGGATTAACCTCATGACAAAACAAAGCCTTTATTAAATGGATTTTAGTTAATGGTAAGATTAAGAAGTGATTTTTATGGTTTGTAAGACAACTTGAGGAGGACTTGTCCATTAACACTAGGGTTAGTCCTTCTTAACCAATTAAGGAAGAATTAGAACCCTAATGCAAGGCCTAAGTTACAAGCTTGATGTCTTAGTGATTATTAGGTGGATTGATAAAAGGATTTAAACACATTAAGGGTTTAACACTTAGGATTTAAAATTATACACTCCATCCTAATAGAAGGATGCAGGCATAAGATTAATCACAAAGCCTTAAAGCCTTTAGGGTTTAGTCCCTGATTATGAGATGAGAAGAGAAGACTCAAAGATGACACAAAGGTAAAACTAAATGGGGGACTAAATCAAAACCTAATTGTTATCATGCTTGGTCATTCCTAGGGTTTATGAGGTTTGCAAGAAGATCTTCAAAGAAACCACCAGGAAGGAAGCAGATGAAAGGAACAAGAAGCAAAGAGAAGCAAAACAACTTGCTTCACTTAAGAAGACAAGTTGCTTGAAGAAAGAAAGTAAGAGATGAACATGAATGAGAAAGCTCACTCAAATACACAAGATAAATGCAGCAAAGATGCAAGAGAGATAAGAAGATATTGTGAGAAATGAAGGCAAATTCACTTCTCAAAACAACTTACCACCTGAAAAGTTAGCCAAAAGAAATGAAATGCAATGCAAATGAGATGAAATGTCATGATACAAACCAAAGTCAGAAGTATTTACATGATGTTAATGATGCTAAGAGATGATACAATCATGAGGCAAGACATGAGAATGATCATACAAGGACATGGATGCAGATGAAGCATGTTTTGAACCATGAATGTACATGAAAAGTTATGAAATGTAATGGACATATAACATGGAAAATGAAAGATGCAATGGTAAAACATGATTCTAATATGTCCTAAAATGTGTTATGAATCATGTGGATGCACAAAATGTCATGGCAAGTCATTGGATGCAAGCAAATGAGAAATGGATGCAAAGGAAGGCACAAATTAGGGTTACATGCATCATGCAATGCAAAAATCCAAAACCAGAAGCAAATGACATGATAAAAAATTGAAAATGCAATCAAAGATACCCTAAACCCACACAAGTTCACTGCCCAAAGGAGGGGATCCAACTCTTAACCTAGTGGAAGTTATGAATTTCCTAAGATTACTAGGGTTTTGAGGTACCTTGTCAAGAAAAATGCAAAACAAATTGAAAATGCAAGATCAATTCAAACCAAATTTATACTATAAACTACATGCCATGAAGGATGCAATGCAAGAAGAATCATTATCAAACTCTCAATGGTTAGGCAGAAAGGATTTTTCAAAGTTTGCACAAAAATATTGCCTTAAAATGAATTTAATTCCAATGAAAATGATCAAAAGGCATCAAGAACAAAAAAGAAATTTGGTTTAAGGGTTTGATACTGTTTCTAAATGTTTTTAAATGCATTGTGAATTTTTTGGTGATTTTTAAATACCTAAATGCATTTTTAATTAATTAATTTCCATTAACTAATTAAAAATAAACATTTAAATAATTTAAAAATAATTTTTAATGCAAAAAATAAAAATAAAAATATTTTTGGGTTCTAAAAATTAATGGAATCTTTGACAAAAATTTTCATAATTTTTAAATGATTTTTGCTATTTTTTAAAATTCGTATAAATAAAATGAAAAGAAAATGAAATTAAAATGAAAATAATGAAAAGTAATCCAGAAGAAAGGCCAGGATTTGATCTGGGTTTGAGGGGGTTGACTTGGCACACAATCCTACGGCCCAGGTTCAAACCTGGCTAATTTTTATTTAATAATTAATTAATCCTAGTTTAAGTTAATTAAATGCTGATTAGGGTTTAATGGGCCATCTGAGCCATTCACACGCGCGCGGGAAAGAGGATCCTAGGGACAAAATTCAAAGTTGCTAATTAATCACAATTAGGGCAAATGACATTCAGATGACCGGAACAGTGGTTCCGGTCATCTTCTCCGGCGAGCATAAACCCTAGAATCTTCTACAGGTCACTAAACATGAAATTTTTTTCACCAAAACAATCCTCTCATCAATCTAAACCTAACCCCTCATCTCAAATCCATTTATTTTCACTCACAAGCCTGAATCGAAGCAAAACACAAAATACGGGCAAATGTTCAGAGATACCATACATGCTGGTTTCTTCACCATTTCAAAAAATAAACACATATTCATGATCAGGAGAAGACATAGCATCATAAAAGAACTTAAAAATCAGTTTCTGGGAAAAAAGTTCTTCATGTTACCTGAGATGAAGCTTCTCTGATTTTGAACTTTCTGGCCTCAAGCTTTGTGCAATCCTTCTCCCTTGATCCTCCTGATGATGGAATGAAGCTTAGAATGCTTTGAGAGTGGCTGGTTGTGACTGTTTGGTTCTGGTGTAGCAGAAATGAAGGTCTCTATGTGTGGTGATTCATGCTGTTTCAGGGGGTGCTTCTTGTTCTATGAGTGATTTGTGGTTTGTGGGTGAAGAAATTTCTGGATTTTGTTAAGTTTTGAGGGAGTTTCGAAGAGAACAAGTTTGTGCACCAATTTGTGAATCTGAGGTTGTGTGTGTTTTCAGGCCCCAATGCTTGCACTTATCTCTCCCATATTGTTTGAATATAATATGTGGTAGGTTCTGAATGGCTGCAAAACACTATTCCAAGAGTATGGGAGTTTTGGCCAAAAAGTCAAATATGTGTCCTTGAGAGTATGGGCCATGGCAGAGGAAATCTTAAGGCTTGTCCTGCCTCAGCTTGAGTCAAGGAAGACCTTAGGATCAAGAGAAGACAGCTGTATGCATTGGATCACAAGTTTGAAGTGTTTTTGCAATTTGGCAACTTGTTGCATTTCATGATTTTTGGCCATGATAATGTGGTAAGTCTTGCTGAATTTTGGTGTGAGATGTCTCATGAGGTCATGGAAGTGTTTTGAGACCAGCTAGAGATCACACAATCCCTTTGAGAATCATTTTGCAAGAAATCCCCTTTTTGCATTTTATGGAAAATGGCTTATGTTTACTTTGAAAATTAAGACATGGAAATGGGAAATCTCTTGGGCCAAACTGAATTTTAGGTCATGCATTGTGTTTGTATGATAATTAGAGGTCACATTGAAGTCACATAAAGGCTTGCCATGAGGATTTGCAAGTTTTCCATTTTGTGCAAAAGTGAAATTTCAATGATTTTATCCAACTTTGCAAGGCCATAACTTTTGATCCAAAATGAATTAGAATGAGTTCTTGTACTTTTTGAAAAGGGAATTATCCATTCTACAACTTTCATGACCAAAGTTTTCTCATTTGAAGAATTTTTGAATCAAAAAGAAAGGGTTGAAAAACTTTCCCAAAATGGCAAGTTTACAATACAAGTCACTTTCCCAAAAAGGCAACTTTGCAAATGGCTTGAAATTTTGCAACTTTGTGAACTTATAAAACCTTCTATGATCAAATAAAGATCATACACATTCAAAATGATGGAGAACACCCTTTGGTTGGGTCATTGGGGGCCTCAGATGCCCTGATTTTACACTGACTTGCTCAAGAAGTCAACTCTTGATCAGATGCCTTCCCCATTGAATTTCTTCATGAAAATTGATATGCATGATCCCTATACCATATAGAGTCCAATAGAAACAAGAATGACCAAAAAATTTGGAGTTATGGCCTCTGAAACCAAAACCCTAATTCTAGGTCATCTGTGCAATTAAGCCTGGCTCTGCTTCCATGCCATTCTCAGTTCTTGTGATTCTTTGAATTCCTTGACCTTGTGAGGATATAATATGATGATTGAACATGCATGGACCATCTTGAGATGGTTGATGACCTTTGGAGTGGCTCAGATAGCTCTTGGATTACTCAGATCACAAACCCTAGATGCAGATGACTTAGAACCAATGCAGTGAAGCAAAAATGCAATATGAGATGCTATGATTAAACTTATGCATATGAAAAGATCACAAGCCATGGTGTGAATGGGTGAGGGCAAATTTGGGGTGTTTACAACTGCCCCTATTCAAACATGAGTTAGCTGTGTAGGATGTAAGCGACGGCTTATCAGGCAAACAAGATAACTTGTGGTTGAATACCAAAGACAGTCCAAAATTTGCACTCACAGAATGAAGAAGAAAAGGGATATAGATTGTAAAAGAAAATAAAGTATATTTATAAAGTGCGGGCGACGGAGGACGACCGTCGGGCAGAGGACGACTGCTGGGGACGAAGCAATGACGGGGACGACCGACATGCTGGGGAAGATGTGGGAAACAAAACAATGACGGGGACGGCCGACAAGCCGGGGATATAAGAGATTATGATGGGGACGGCCATCAGGCAAAATAATAAGACTCTCTGGGGATTAAAGGTGAACGATGGGGGACGACCATCAAGTTCAAGGCATAGATGAAATAAGTGACGAGGTACGGTCATCAAAGGTGAAGGACGATTACCTAGCAGGGGACGGCTGCTCTGTTGGGGATAAGATGAGGGACGGTCATCTAAGGTGAAGGACGATCACCTGGCAAGGTACGGTTGCCAAAAGTATCACGACATAGGACGAATGTCGGATGAAAAGGTCGACGATGGGGACGGCCATCAGATAAGTATGATGAAGGACGATTCATCACGAGGTGAAGGACGATCACCTAGCAGGGTACGGCTGCTCACGGGGTTTATCATGACATAGGACGAATGCCAGATAACAAGATCGACGATGGGGACGACCATCAGATAAAATGATGAAGGATGATCATCAAGAGGTGAAGGACGATCACCTAGCAGGGTACGGCTGCTAAGAATATCACGACATAGGACGAATGTCGGATAAGAAGGGGTTCTAATGAATAGAGACTCCACTGGGGGTGATGAAGGACGATCATCAAAAAGGTGATGGACGATCACCTGGCAGGGTACGGCTGCCGAAAAGGTATCATGACATAGGACGAATGTCAAATAGACAGGAAATAGTTCACTGGGATTTGTTGGGACTCTTCTGGGGAACAGTAGACACAGACGAGTGTCTAAATTCAAGAAGACATAAGTGTTTGGCACGGTGTATGGATTAAAGATGCGGACGAGCATCCTTATGATACGGACGAGTATCAGTAGAAACAAACGCTTGACGCATGTTCAGAGATGATGATACGGACGAGTATCAACTGGTTAACAAAGAACACGGACGAGTGTCGGATCTGAGGGGATTTAAGTGGTATATACAAGATACGGACGAGTATCTGTATATGTGAAAGGTATGAGTGAGACACAGACGAGTGCTCAACTTGCTGTGGAGAACACGACACGGACGGGTGTCGGAAGAAGTGTATTATAAACAAGTAAATGGTTCTCAAATGTTTAGGTAACTATGTTGGGGAAGGTGACACGGACAGGTGTCAAGGAATTGCATATGAATCTGTGAGTGCAAAGGGGACGCTTTGGCTTTCTGCTGGGGATATGACACGGACGAGTGTCGAGAAGCATCTGTAATATATAAGTGTTTGTTTGTAGAGAACGCTCGGGCGATTTTGCTGGGGAATGATGACACGGACGAGTGCCAAAAGGTGTGTGTATCTGTATTTGTAAGGGAAATGCTTTGGTTCTCTGATGGGGAATTGGGGAAATATTTTGTATATTGTATTCACAAGTGTTCAGTTCGACACATGGCTTATGATTATGCAATATGTTTGATTTTTGCCGTAATGCTCCGTATTAGACGGAATGCTACGCTCTGTGGGAAATATGATGCGAATGCTATGATTATGCGAAGATATCGATCCGGGATTCGGGTCCCGTTGCTGTAGAGATCCCTGGTTGATCTGCTTGAAGTGGATGTCCCAGCTGGGAATAAGATCATTGGTAGATCTGATAAGATGTATCTGCATGGGGAAACAGATCACTAATAGACCCGTCTCAGTAATGGGGTACCCAGTTGGGGCTTGTAGAAGCTTTCGTCACTCTGTTGTGAGATCTTCAGGCGTTGCTCTTCTGGATAGAGGCTGAAACTCTGCGGGGAGATGGTTCCCGGTCTTTGCACTTGGCTGAGGAGGAATGATGATTGGCAACTTAACTAGGGAGAAAGCACCTCCGGTGCTAATCAGAAGATAGACTGAGTAAATAATGATTAGACAGCTTGATGGGGAGAAACTTTCATGCCCCATGTCGTGCTCTGAACACCTGCAATCCTGTAAAGACAAAGAAACGTACAAGTATCCCTAGGTATCCCTTACTGGATTCCATCATAGGAGTTTAGACACTCCCGGGAGTAAATATATTTCCTGTAAGCACACATTCTTTAGAAAGGAAACATCTGCATCTATGCGAATCAATATCTTAAAGACATCGGACATTTTTGCAAACGAAAATACAATGTACGAGACATGACTGAAAATCTGATTTTATTAATTTACGTGCCATGAATTGGCAAGATACAGCCAAAGAAACGGATCCCCTGAAATGAGGAAATCGTTACAAATTGAGAAACAAAAGGTGTTGGCAATGTTGATGACGCTTCAAGGAGCTTCCCTTTTGCTATGACTCGTATCACATTGACGTTCTTCTCGTCTTGCTTTCTGAAGAAGGCTGATTCTGACCGATGCTCGAACCTTTCGAAGTTTGCCGAGTTGTAGGTGATACAGACGAATTCAGAATGTAGTTGTTCGCTTATTCCCTTATTTTGCGTGGATCGCCCTTTCGGGTTTTCAATCCACCGGGATACCCATTTTTGCCTGAGTTGTCCATTGTGGCTTTTCAACTCAGCGGGTGCACATTTTTATTTACTTTCCCTTATTTTTGCCCGAGTCTTTTTATTCTGTTTTTGACTCGCCGGGATGCCCTATTTTTGCCTGGACTTACATTCTGTTTTTATGTCCAGCGGGTCATTTTTATGCGAAGTATTTTTTAACTGCATCTGAATTCACAGGGGACAGGAAGTCTTCACCATCCATAGTACTGAGCATCAAAGCTCCACCTGAGAAAAATTTCTTTACTACGAATGGCCCTTCATAGTTCGGAGTCCACTTGCCCCTGTGGTTTGTATGAGGAGGAAAGAGTCTTTTCAGCACAAGATCTCCTACTTGGTACTCTCGGAGCCTGACTTTCTGATCGAAGGCTTTCTTGATTCTCTTCTGATATAACTGCCCATGACAGATTGCAGCTAATCTCTTTTCTTCAATCAAATTCAGTAGCTCGTATCGGGATCGGACCCATTCTGCTTCATTCAGTTTAACATCCATCAATACCCTCAGGGAGGGTAATTCAACTTCAACAGGTAGGACTGCCTCCATACCATAAACAAGCTGATACGGTGTTGCTCCAGTGGATGTTCTGATGGAGGTACGATACCCATGCAAGGCAAACGGTAGCATTTCATGCCAGTCTTTATAGGTAACCACCATCTTCTGCACAATCTTCTTGATATTCTTATTAGCTGCCTCGACAGCGCCATTCATCTTTGGCCTGTAAGGAGAAGAATTGTGGTGTTGGATCTTGAAGTCTCGGCACAGTTCTGCCATCATTTTGTTGTTCAAGTTGGAACCATTATCAGTAATGATTCGCTCGGGCACTCCATACCGACAGATGATGTCTCTTTTCAGAAATCGGGCTACCACTTGCCTTGTAACATTTGCATAAGAAACTGCTTCGACCCACTTGGTGAAATAGTTAATAGCAACCAGGATGAATCTGTGGCCGTTTGAAGCAGTCGGTTCAATCTTGCCAATCATATCAATGCCCCACATGGCAAAGGGCCATGGTGAAGACATCACATTCAAAGGATTCGGAGGCACATGCACTTTATCCGCATAAATCTGGCATTTATGACATTTTCTGGCATAAGCACAACAGTCTGCATCCATTGTGATCCAATAATAGCCTGATCTTAGCAACTTTTTAGCCATGGCATGCCCTCCAGCATGGGTACCAAAGGATCCTTCGTGCACCTCGTGCATCAATAAGTCTGCCTCTATCCTGTCAATGCATCTGAGAAGTACCATATCAAAGTTTCTCTTGTACAGGGAACCGTCAGTATTCAGGAAGAAACTACCAGCTAGCCTTCTTAATGTCTTCTTATCATTGGAAGATGCCCCAGGTGGGTATGTTTGGTCCTCCAAGAAGCATTTAATGTCATGGAACCAAGGCTTATCATCTTTAACAACATCTGCTGAGAACACATATGCTGGTCTGTCAAGTCTGGACACTGAAATCCGAGGCACAAAGTTGGCAGCTTGAACTTTGATCATGGATGAAATGGTAGCCAGAGCATCTGCAAACTGATTTTCATCTCGAGGGATATACTTAAGCTTGACTGTTGTGAAGAAAGTCAACAACCTCCTTGTATAATCCCGATAAGGTATCAGATGATCTTGGTGGGTATACCATTTGCCGTTGGTTTGATTGATTACCAGAGCTGAATCTCCGAACACAGTTAAAGTCTTGATCCTAAGGTCAATGGCTTCCTCAAGACCCATAATACAAGCTTCATATTCAGCTTCGTTGTTAGTGCAGTTAAAGGTGAGTTTTGCCGAAAAAGGCACGTGAACTCCTTTAGGTGTAATGAGTACTGCACCAACACCACGACCATTCATATTAACAGCCCCATCAAACATCATTGTCCATTCTTCTTCTGGGTCAGGCCCCTCAGTGTGAACAGGCTCTTCATGATCGTTTGCTTTTATGAACATGATGTCTTCATCAGGGAAGTCAAATCTCATAGGCTGGTAATCATCAATGGGTTGTCCAGCCAGGTAATCAGACAATACACTGCCTTTGATGGCTTTTTGAGATGTGTACTGAATATCATATTCTGTGAGGATCATTTGCCATCTTGCAACCCGTCCGGTAAGTGCTGGCTTCTCAAAAATGTACTTAACTGGATCCATTTTCGAGATCAATAAAGTAGTGTGGGTCAACATATACTGTCTCAGTCGGCGAGCAGCCCACGCTAAAGCACAACAAGTTTTCTCGAGCAGTGAATAACGTTGTTCACAGTCGGTAAACTTTTTGCTTAGGTAGTATATTGCATACTCTTTTCGACCAGACTCGTCATGCTGGCCCAGCACACACCTCATTGATTCTTCTAACACTGTTAAGTACATGATTAGAGGTCTTCCTTCAACTGGTGGCATAAGGATTGGAGGTTCTTGCAAGTATTCTTTGATTTTGTCAAAAGCCCTCTGTCAGTCTTCATTCCACCTGACCGTTTGTTCTTTTCTTAATAGCTTGAACAAAGGCTCACAGGTTGCTGTAAGGTGAGATATGAACCGTGAAATGTAGTTCAATCTTACTAGAAACCCCCGAACTTCTTTTTCTGACTTCGGTGCAGGCATTTCTTAAATGGCTTTAACTTTGTCGGGGTCAACTTCAATCCCTTTTTAACTTACGATAAATCCCAGCAGTTTACCGGAACGTACCCCGAATGTGCATTTGTTGGGGTTTAACTTCAATTGGTACTTCCTCAGACGCTTGAATAACTTCAGCAAATTCACCAGGTGGTCTTCTTCTGTGAGGGACTTGGCAATCATGTCATCCACATAACATTCAATTTCTTTGTGGATCATGTCATGGAATAATGTTACCATAGCCCGTTGATAAGTGGCACCAGCATTCTTCAGTCCGAATGGCATCACCTTATAACAAAACGTGCCCCAGGGTGTGATGAAAGTTGTCTTCTCCATGTCTTCAGGTGACATCTTGATCTGGTTATATCCCGAAAATCCATCCATGAAGGAGAACACCGAGAACTGAGCCGTATTATCAACCAATACATCAATGTGAGGTAAAGGGAAGTCATCTTTCGGGCTGGCTCTGTTCAGATCCCGGTAATCCACACACATCCTCACCTTGCCATCCTTCTTAGGCACAGGTACAATATTAGCAACCCACGGCGGATAGCTAGTTACAGCAAGGAAACTGGCGTCCCACTACTTTTGTACCTCTTCTTTTATCTTCATTGCCATAAGTGGGCGAGTACGGCGCAACTTCTGTTTTACTGGCGGGCAGTCTTCTTTTAAAGGCAGCTTGTGCATGACAATGTTGGTGTCCAACCCTGGAATATCCTGATAAGACCAAGCAAAGACATCCACGTATTCCCGGAGCATATCAATCAGTTGTTCCTTTACTGAATCTTGCAGGCAGGCCCCGATCTTAACCTCTTTCACATCTTCTTCCGTACCAAGATTAACCGTTTCAATCTCCTCCTGATGAGGAGTGATAACCTTCTCCTCTTGTCTCAACAACCTGGCTAGCTCTTCAGGCAGCTCATAGTCTTCTTCAACCCCTTCATCAGCTTGATTGATTGGATTTTCAAAGTCATACAAAGTCGTAGCCGTGTTGTTGTCGGTGCGGTCTGAATGGCACTCTCTGCAAGGGTTTAGATTGTTTATTTTAGTGATCAATTTTATCTTAATTAGAAAAAGTGAAAAGAAGTTATCATTTTGAAAAACATTGCCATTTTATTTTTGTACAAAAAGAAAAATGAAAAACAGTGAGCGGAAAAGGAAAAGACTCATTTGCAAAAGATGTCTGATATTCATTGATTGATCTGTTTGCACAAAATTACAAGATGGCCCGATTACAAAATGAGTCTTGACATCTTGGGCAAGATGCAAGACTTGATGCATGCTTTAAAAATACAGGAAATAATAATTACTCTGCAGGAGTAACCCTTATAATTTCCTGGGAAGACCAGTTAAGGACTTGGCTCCCCAGGATCCTTGGACGTATCCAGCTCTCCAGGTTGCGGTCGCTTTCCTCCTCGTCTTCCAAGTTGTTCACTGCATCCGGGGTGAGCATTCCCCCGCTGACAAAATTGGGCTTCTTGGCAGCCTCTGATTGATCTTGTTGAGTTGGTTTGTAACCCAACCCAAATCTGTCTTCTTTCTTTTCCACGGGCAGCAGCTTGCCCCAGCCTTGGGCAGTACCCTCTTCAACAACCTTCCTGGCTTGCTGATAAGACGTCATGGAAGTTCCCAATACAGCAGATGCTTCATTTATGTTCAGGGCCTCAAACCCTTGGCTCATAGTTTCATGGATTTCTCCATCCATTTCTATGTACTTGTACGTAGCCAGATGGCTAACAAAGATGTCTTCTTCCCCACAGATGGTGATGATCTGGCCCTCCCACTCGAATTTCAGCTTCTGGTGAAGGGAAGACGTAACAGCGCCAGCGGCATGGATCCAGGGTCTACCCAACAAACAGATGTAGGCCGGCTGAATGTCCATCACATAGAAGGTAATCTTAAAAGTCTGCGGGCCAATCATCACAGGCAGATCAATCTCCCCAAGCACTGATCTTTTAGAGCCATCAAATGCTCTCACTACCAAATTACTCGGACGCAATGCCAAGCCATCATACTCCAGCTTCACTAAGGCTTTCTTTGGTAGAACATTGAGTGACGACCCAGTGTCCACTAGTACATGAGATAAAACAACACCCTTGCACTCTAGAGTGATGTGTAAAGCCTTGTAGTGGTTACGTCCCTCAGTTGTTAAGTCAGCATTGGTAAAACCTAGTCCATGACTGGTGTTGACATTTGCTACCACAGTTTCTAACTGCTTAACGGTGATCTCCTCTGGCACGTATGCTGCGTGCAGGACTTTCAGTAATGCATTCCTGTGAGCTTCAGAACACATCAACAGGGATAATATGGAGATCTTTGAGGGAGTTTGGTGAAGCTGATCCACCACCTTGTAATCATTTCTCTTTATGATTCTCATAAACTCGTCTACATCTTGTTCAAAAGATGTCTTCTGAGTTTCTTTGACAGCCGGCTCTTCAAATACCACACTTTTTCCCTTTGCTTTGGCAGCAGTTTCTGCTTCGGCATTAGGTCTTTGAGTTTGTGAGGTAAAAAGGCGTCCGCTTCTGGTGAAGCCTCCACCTTCCCCAACATTATCAATTTGTGGAGAAGAGGTTGAAGAATCCAAAGTGATTTTCTCCCCGTTGCAGTAAAGATCATAGCCATAATGCCAAGGTATGGCATTACTGCTTTCATACGGAACTGGTCCAGGCACCATGATAGTAACTGGACTGACTGCAGCAGAGGAGGGTACTGAAATGGTGTGCGGATCGTAGTAAATGGTGATAGGTGCCACTGTTTGTTGCTGAAAGTTGCTATTTGGAGGAACATTTGACGGATCATAGTAGATGGTGACTGCTGAGATATCTTCGTTAATTTCTGCTGGTGTTGTAGAAGACTCTGCTGATATAATGGATGCTGATGTTGTAGAAGAAAGGGTTGTTGACATTTGATTTGTTGAAGTGATGGATGGAGCCATTGTTGATGATATTGATGAATCGGTCGGAATGATTGTTGCTGCAGTTGTAGGGAACTCAGGAATTGTTGTCAAAGGAATTGCTGGATTTGTAGGCGCCGTTGTTGAGATCTGAAGTATACCATCTTTGATAAGACCATATATGCCGCTTGTTAAGTTATCACACCCGTTGACTGCAATGTTGTAATACCCACAACCGAGCTCACACCCGGGGAACATCTGGCACTCTAGAAGCTGAGCTTTAATTTCAACCAGAGGTGTTCGAATCTGTGCAACACTGGTGATCAAAGTAGAGTGCTTGCCCTCCTCAATGGCATTAATTCTTGGCCCACCATGGTTAGGCATAGGATTCTTGTTGACATTTGGAGGGGGTGCGAAGTTGAGGGCTTTAGAATCCACCAGATCTTGTACTTTCATTTGTAAAGCCCTGCATTTCTCAGTATTGTGGCCAGGTGCATTGGAATGGAAAGCACATCTGGCATTGACATCATAATTCCTTGGAAGATTGGAGGGATCTGGTGGTGCCAATGTCCTTAATTCAACCAAGTTGAGTTTCAGGAGTTGTGGCAATAAGGCAGCATAAGGCATAGGGATAGGGTCAATCACCCTATTTGCCTGTGACGGTCTTTGCTGAAAAGGTCTTTGTTGTTGATTGCTGTTGTTGTTGTTGTAGGCTCTTTGTGACGGATACTGAACTTGCTGTTGATAATGTGGTTGTTGTTGTGGTTGATACGCTAGTTGCTGAGGAATCGGAGCTGGAATAGTGACAGCTGTCACTGATCTATGAACATACTGAGGTCTGCCCCTGTTGGCATGAATGGCATTTGTCTCACCGGTTCTTCTAGGTCCCACAAAAGGCTTCCTGGGGTTATTGGACGAACTTGCACCGTTATTAGAAATCTTACCCATCTTCAAAAGGCTTTCAATCCTTTCTCCAGCTATAACTACGTCAGCGAAACTGGTGGAAGAAAAGGCAGCTAGCCTATCAATATATGTTCCTTGCAGAGTATTCATGAACATGTCGGCCATTTCTCTTTCCGACATGGGTGGTTGGACAGTAGCAGCAAGCTGTCTCCACCTTTGGGCATATTCCCTGAAGCTCTCTCTGGAGGATTGAGACATTCCCATTAGTAGGGTCCTGTTAGGGGCCATGTCCAGATTGTATTGGTACTGCCTGATGAAAGCTTCAGCTAGGTCCTTCCAGCATCTGATAGTAGCTCTGGTCAAGTGTGAATACCACTCGCTTGAAGCTCCAGTCAAGCTATCTTCGAAGTAAAACATCCACAGTTTTTCATCCATGGTATATGCTTTAAGTCTCCCCAGGAAGGACTGTAAGTGAGTTCGTGGACAGGAAGCTCCATTGTACTTCTCGAAGCACGGGGGTTTAAACTTGTGGGGAATCCTTACCCCATCCACTAACCCCATATCCATTACATCGAAGCCTAAGGAATTTTGAGACTCCAGAGATCTCAACTTCTCAGCAATTTCATCAAACCTCCTATCATAGACTTCATCCCCAGCTCCCATTACAGTAAACTGCTCCTCTTGAGGATCTTCTTGCAAGATCCTGCCTGCAGCAGTGTTGCCCGGTACATTCCTTGGGATGTCGACTTCCGGATCTAGATGAGGTCCAAATATTGGTGGGTTAACATGAGGCTGACCTCCCTCATTATTACTAGTCCCTCCAGTCCCGGGATGAGGTTCCTCGGGGTTTTGTCTTTCTACCAATGCCCTTAACCTCTCCTGACTTTGGGCCAAGTTAGTCATTACAGTCATGAATTGAGCCATTTGGTTCCTCATCTCCACTATTTCGTTAGCCATTTGAGTTCTGACCTCTGTCAGGTCCTGCTGTACTTGGTCCATTTGGATACCAGGAAGGTTGTTGCGAGTAGGATACCGGTGCGGACGGTTGAGAGGGAACACCCGGCGGCGAGCAATAATTCCTGAACCACAACAGAGTTAGTAACAAACAAACCAATAACAAAAACCTACAAAACAAAACAAAAGTTAGTATGCAATGCAGTATGCTTAT
The DNA here is from genome assembly GCA_963966055.1 of Lathyrus aphaca. Classification (NCBI taxonomy): domain Eukaryota; kingdom Viridiplantae; phylum Streptophyta; class Magnoliopsida; order Fabales; family Fabaceae; genus Lathyrus; species Lathyrus aphaca. The sequence continues at coordinate 215,763,277 of OZ014520.1, read as the reverse complement.
TTGTTTTCCACGGTATCCGGCTTGGTTCTTGGTTTTGACCTTTCCAGACCCCGAGGAAGATTGCTTTGATGTTGTTGAGAAAAGAAAAACCCGCAATGGAAACAAACTAAAATATATTACAAATACTGAACAATACATAGTTTGTTTTTTACAACACATGCCCCTGAAGGGTTAAAATACAACAAAAGAAAAGTACATCAAATGAAAACAACAACAATCAAAAGGTCAGACATCTAGTCCAAACTCATCCTCCTTAACCTCCTTCATAAATGCCTCAGTCACTGGGCCAGCTGGATGCTCTATAATGTTTCTGATGAGGAGGTTTCTGGTGGCAATGGCAGTGGTCAGCTTCTTGTGCCTGTCCTGGTCTTTTAACCTCTTCAAACCAGCCCTGAGCTTCAACTCTAAAATCTCCTTCTGGGCTTCCAGCAAAGCTTCCTGTTGCTTCTTTTCATTGGCCTCTAACTGCTCAATCCTGGCTTGAGTTTTCTGATCTTCTTGTGTCCGGGCTTCAGTGATCCTGACCCACCTAGCCTGGCTTTCTTGCAGATAGAGATCAGTCCTAGCCTTCTGAAACTTGGCCTCTTTGCAGGCATTCTTCAATATTTGCTCCCCAGCCCTTGCTTTCTTGATGTAATCCTCTGTTTTCTCAATCTTAGCCAGATGCTCCACCTTAAGCTTCTCCAACCTCTCAATGTCCAGACGACCATCACTCCTCTCCCAAAGGGTCTTCTTCAGAGCTTGAGACAGATTCTCATTCCTTTCCTTCAGCTTTTCAAACTCTTCCAGGCTGACAGTGGCTGCTGGCTGTGCTGTGGATGGTCCGGGTATATCTTCAATGGTGAAGGGCATTCCAGTAATCTGAGCTCTAGCATGAGACCAATCATAGTACTGAGCTGAAGCAACATTATTGCACCTTCCAAGAATAGCCATCCCTTTTGTCTGGATGTTGTCCCAAGCCCAGGATGCTTGTCTGACAGTAGCTAGATTAGGCTTTATCTCACAATACAGGGTCTCAGCTAAATCTTGCATTCTAGGAGGGTGAATCAAAGCATAGCCCAGTTGCCTTTTAAACAGCAATGGATTGTAGTTGATGCAACCCTTTACTCCTATCAGAGGTACGTTTGGGTATTGCCCACATCTAGTGATGATGTCTTTGCCTTTGGTGCTCTGGGTACACCATCTGATATCATCTGAAGACAAAGCAATAAGTCTCTTAGCCCAATTCTTCTGTTGGTGAGGATTCAGGAAGGCATCTGTCTTAGGTAAGTGTTTGAGCAGCCAAGTGTGAAACAAAGGAGCACATCATCTCACTAACTTCCCCCTTTGTTTCTCATTCCTCTGATGAATGGAGTAATAGAAGTCTCCCAGCAAAGTGGGTACTGGGTTCCTCAAAAGGAAAAGATGAATGGCATTCTTGCTGATAAATTTGGGCTCATCTGCAAATAGTACAACCCCATATATGCTGAGAGCTAGTAATGCACAAACTGCCCTCCATTCTCCCAAAGAGGCCTTCAGGATGGCCTGAGAAATCAAGAAGTCTAAGTGTAAACCAGGGATCCCAGCCTTTGTTGTCATATTCTGCTCAACCAAAGTAGGCTCCAGGTACAGTGCTTTTGCCACTTCTCCATTGCTGGGAGAAGTCATCTCTGGGTTGAAGGGGACTCCACCCCTGACAGGTACCCCAATCAATGATGAAAACTCCTCTAAAAGAGGTCCTAGCTGAAAGTCTGGGAAAGTGAAACATCTCAAAGGAGGGTCATAAAACTGTAGGCAAGTGTGGATCATGCTCCTCTGGGAAGGATCCAGGTCCATAACCATGTCAATGATACCTCCATAATGCTCTCTGAATAATGGGATGTGGTCAGGGGTGATAAGTGACTGGACCTGCCTGATGCCAGTCAGCACAGGCTCAAAGAAATGGTAAGAAATGTTGCTCTTCCTAGGTGCCATGACTGCTGATGAAGAACTGAAGACAAGTGCTGATGAGGATCAAGACTGGTACTGGAGATGGGCCACTAATGGGCTGATGCTGGTGATGATGAAGATGATGGAAGCAGACAACTGATGAAGATAGCTGAAGCAGATATCTGATGAAGAAGGGGTCTAAGCAGATGAAGGGGTCAAAACCAAGCCAAAATATAATGTGGATACCCTGAAAAACAAATAAACAAATGTTAAATGATGCAATGATGATGTATGCAAATGATATGCAAGGGTTTGTGATCAAGCCGAATCTGATTTATCTGTCTTGATATAGGCCCATGTATGTTCAAGAAGTCCAGATGGAGTTTCAGAAATCCAGTAACCAAGGTGGGGGACTCAAATAAAGAGTCACATGTCCAGGGTTAAATCACAATGTCCAAAGTGAAGCATTCTTAAACACAACAAGTAACAGGGTATGATGTGGCCAATGGTACCTGCAAACCTGTAAACAGCCCGACCCCCTCACAGGTGATGTTCTAAAACAAGGATCCTCAGACTTGGATCAGTTATGAGAAGTGTAAACACTTCTAACCTGGAGGTACAGTGTTTACAATAACCATAAAAGATCCTCCTCTAATTCACCTCAGTTTCTGAAGGTCATAGTAAAGGTCATCCAGACTTAGCAGGCTTCCCAGATGGCCCTAGCACTACAGGAAATCTGTAGCACAGAGTTCTCAAGAAGAAACCCACATCTGAACCGCGTTTCATATTCCCGCACCAGACCTAAATGGAATGGGAAAGAACATGAACCACTCTAGCCTAGGTGTCACTCAGGTCCCAGGTGTAGGACCTTAAACTCTCAATGAAACCCCACCCATCAAGACAACAAACCAGGTCCAGCAATGACAATATGACAGTATGAAAAATGTAAAACTGTAAAGAAAGCCATAAATAAAGTTGTACATAAAGCAATAAATAAGGCAAAAATATAAACACAATTAGCACATAACACCCCAGTAAACACAAATCAAACAAGCGCTAGGAGGAACCCACAAAAAGAACAAGAAGCCCTGGTTACAGTATAAGGGTCCCCAGCAGAGTCACCAAGCTGTCGCTCCCACCTGATGAGACAGGGCCAAGAGGGGTATAGACGCGAACGGTCGGCGAAAGAAGAGAGAACACACAGGGGTTAACTCAAAAGACAAGAGTCGCCAGCTAGGCATTTTTATCCCGGAGAAAAGGTAATGCTGCATAGACCTAGAAAGATATATAAGACGGTTGCGAACCAAAGAGACTGAGAAAGGGGGTTGGTTACAACCTGGGAAGGTATTAGCACCCAGATTGTCCGTCGTACTCGACGGGATCCACGCTTAAGAGATTTGTGTTTTAAAGGGGTAGTGTTAGTGCTATTTGTGTATCAAGGCTGGAAAGAATGAAAGTGTCAGTGTAAGAGAAGTGTGAAATGCATAAGGGAAGTGTCAGTGTAAGAACAGGAGCATGAAGCTCAAGATTTTGAGGCTTAAAGAATAATGCTGGAAGAGGGGGAATATACAGAGACTTTTGTTCGATAACCGTTAAGTTATGCCTACGTATCCTCTCGTGCAATGAGGAAGTCAGAACACCGTAGTTCGACCCAAAGAGACTGAAAGATAAATTGACTTGTGAACTGCTTACTTGTCTATGCTCAAGTGTATGACCTGTCTGTCTCAGGTGAAAATTGTCTTGCATTAGACGGAAGAAGCGAGTTCTCGTTTGTGAGTGAAGGAGATGAGAAAAGAATCCCGGAGGAGACGACTATTGTTTGTTTTTTATGTTTTCAATCTTTTATTGCTTTTGAAAGTTTGTCATAAGAAAATGAGCTTAAGCCTAAACCAGGGGTTAGTAAACTCATCACATCCTCCCTCTGATTAGGGGTAATGAGAATGCCTTAAGTATGAAGTAAACACCTCACACCTAATCACCATGATGTAGGATTAAGATCATTAACCTACTTGTGATTATTTAGATGTTTTTGTTGTTTTTGTTTAGTGTTAAGTAATGAGTTTAAGCCATAATCAAGGATTTAATGGACTCATTACACTATCCTAATAGAAGGATAATAGATGAGAACATTTAAGCTGAGAAAGACTCCTCAACTTAATCCATGATTAGGGATTAACCTCATGACAAAACAAAGCCTTTATTAAATGGATTTTAGTTAATGGTAAGATTAAGAAGTGATTTTTATGGTTTGTAAGACAACTTGAGGAGGACTTGTCCATTAACAATAGGGTTAGTCCTTCTTAACCAATTAAGGAAGAATTAGAACCCTAATGCAAGGCCAAAGTTACAAGCTTGATGTCTTAGTGATTATTAGGTGGATTGATTAAAGGATTTAAAGACATTAAGGGTTTAACACTTAGGATTTAAAATTATACACTCCATCCTAATAGAAGGATGCAGGCATAAGCTTAATCACAAAGCCTTAAAGCCTTTAGGGTTTAGTCCCTGATTATGAGATGAGAAGAGAAGACTCAAAGATGACACAAAGGTAAAACTAAATGGGGGACTAAATCAAAACCTAATTGTTATCATGCTTGGTCATTCCTAGGGTTTATGAGGTTTGCAAGAAGATCTTCAAAGAAACCACCAGGAAGGAAGCAGATGAAAGGAACAAGAAGCAAAGAGAAGCAAAACAACTTGCTTCACTTAAGAAGACAAGTTGCTTGAAGAAAGAAAGTAAGAGATGAAAATGAATGAGCAAGCTCACTCAAATACACAAGAGAAATGCAGAAAAGATGCAAGAGAGATAAGAAGATATTGTGAGAAGTGAAGGCAAATTCACTTCTCAAAACAACTTACCACCTGAAAAGTTAGCCAAAAGAAATGAAATGCAATGCAAATGAGATGAAATGTCATGATGCAAACCAAAGTCAGAAGCATTTACATGATGTTAATGATGCTAAGAGATGATACAATCATGAGGCAAGACATGAGAATGATCATACAAGGACATGGATGCAGATGAAACATGTTTTGAACCATGAATGTACATGAAAAGTTATGAAATGTAATGGACATATAACATGGCAAATGAAAGATGCAATGGTCAAACATGATTCTAATATGTCCTAAAATGTGTTATGAATCATGTGGATGCACAAAATGTCATGGCAAGTCATTGGATGCAAGCAAATGAGAAATGGATGCAAAGGAAGGCACAAATTAGGGTTACATGCATCATGCAATGCAAAAATCCAAAACCAGAAGCAAATGACATGATAAAAAATTGAAAATGCAATCAAAGATACCCTAAACCCATACAAGTTCACTGCCAAAGGAGGGGATCCAACTCTTAACCTAGTGGAAGTTATGAATTTCCTAAGATTACTAGGGTTTTGAGGTACCTTGTCAAGAAAAATGCAAAACAAATTGAAAATGCAAGATCAATTCAAACCAAATTTATCCTATAAACTACATGCCATGAAGGATGCAATGCAAGAAGAATCATTATCAAACTCTCAATGGTTAGGCAGAAAGGATTTTTCAAAGTTTGCACAAAAATATTGCCTTAAAATGAATTTAATTCCAATGAAAATGATCAAAAGGCATCAAGAACAAAAAAGAAATTTGGTTTGAGGGTTTGATAATGTTTCTAAATGTTTTTAAATGCATTGTGAATTTTTTGGTGATTTTTAAATACCTAAATGCATTTTTAATTAATTAATTTCCATTAACTAATTAAAAATAAACATTTAAATAATTTAAAAATAATTTTTAATGCAAAAAATAAAAATAAAAATATTTTTGGGTTCTAAAAATTAATGGAATCTTTGACAAAAATTTTCATAATTTTTAAATGATTTTTGCTATTTTTTAAAATTCGTATAAATAAAATGAAAAGAAAATGAAATTAAAATGAAAATAATGAAAAGTAATCCAGAAGAAAGGCCAAGATTTGATCTGGGTTTGAGGGGGTTGACTTGGCACGCAATCCTACGGCCCAGGTTCAAACCTGGCTAATTTTTATTTAATAATTAATTAATCCTAGTTTAAGTTAATTAAATGCTGATTAGGGTTTAATGGGCCATCTGAGCCATTCACACGCGCGCGGGAAAGAGGATCCTAGGGACAGAATTCAAAGTTGCTAATTAATCACAATTAGGGCAAATGACATTCAGATGACCGGAACAGTGGTTCCGGTCATCTTCTCCGGCGAGCATAAACCCTAGAATCTTCTACAGGTCACTAAACATGAAATTTTTTTCACCAAAACAATCCTCTCATCAATCTAAACCTAACCCCTCATCTCAAATCCATTTATTTTCACTCATAAGCCTGAATCGAAGCAAAACACAAAATACGGGCAAATGTTCAGAGATACCATACATGCTGGTTTCTTCACCATTTCAAAAAATAAACACATATTCATGATCAGGAGAAGACATAGCATCATAAAAGAACTTAAAAATCAGTTTCTGGGAAAAAAGTTCTTCATGTTACCTGAGATGAAGCTTCTCTGATTTTGAGCTTTCTGGCCTCAAGCGTTGTGCAATCCTTCTCCCTTGATCCTCCTGATGATGGAATGAAGCTTAGAATGCTTTAAGAGTGGCTGGTTGTGACTGTTTGGTTCTGGTGTAGCAGAAATGAAGGTCTCTATGTGTGGTGATTCATGCTGTTTCAGGGGGTGCTTCTTGTTCTATGAGTGATTTGTGGTTTGTGGGTGAAGAAATTTCTGGATTTTGTTAAGTTTTGAGGGAGTTTCGAAGAGAACAAGTTTGTGCACCAATTTGTGAATCTGAGGTTGTGTGTGTTTTCAGGCCCCAATGCTTGCACTTATATCTCCCATATTGTTTGAATATAATATGTGGTAGGTTCTGAATGGCTGCAAAACACTATTCCAAGAGTATGGGAGTTTTGGCCAAAAAGTCAAATATGTGTCCTTGAGAGTATGGGCCATGGCAGAGGAAATCTTAAGGCTTGTCCTGCCTCAGCTTGAGTCAAGGAAGACCCTAGGATCAAGAGAAGACAGCTGTATGCATTGGATCACAAGTTTGAAGTGTTTTTGCAATTTGGCAACTTGTTGCATTTCATGATTTTTGGCCATGATCATGTGGTAAGTCTTGCTGAATTTTGGTGTGAGATGTCTCATGAGGTCATGGAAGTGTTTTGAGACCAGCTAGAGATCACACAATCCCTTTGAGAATCATTTTGCAAGAAATCCCCTTTTTGCATTTTATGGAAAATGGCTTATGTTTACTTTGAAAATTAAGACATGGAAATGGGAAATCTCTTGGGCCAAACTGAATTTTAGGTCATGCATTGTGTTTGTATGATAATTAGAGGTCACATTGAACTCACATAAAGGCTTGCCATGAGGATTTGCAAGTTTTCCATTTTGTGCAAAAGTGAAATTTCAATGATTTTATCCAACTTTGCAAGGCCATAACTTTTGATCCAAAATGAATTAGAATGAGTTCTTGTACTTTTTGAAAAGGGAATGATCCATTCTACAACTTTCATGACCAAAGTTTTCTCATTTGAAGCATTTTTGAATCAAAAAGAAAGGGTTGAAAAACTTTCCCAAAATGGCAAGTTTACATTACAAGTCACTTTCCCAAAAAGGCAACTTTGCAAATGGCTTGAAATTTTGCAACTTTGTGAACTTATAACACCTTCTATGATCAAATAAAGATCATACACATTCAAAATGATGGAGAACACCCTTTGGTTGGGTCATTGGGGGCCTCAGATACCTTGATTTTACACTGACTTGCTCAAGAAGTCAACTCTTGATCAGATGCCTTCCCCATTGAATTTCTTCATGAAAATTGATATGCATGATCCCTATACCATATAGAGTCCAATAGAAACAAGAATGACCAAAAAATTTGGAGTTATGGCCTCTGAAACCAAAACCCTAATTCTAGGTCATCTGTGCAGTTAAGCCTGGCTCTGCTTCCATGCCATTCTCAGTTCTTGTGATTCTTTGACTTCCTTGACCTTGTGAGGATATAATATGATGCTTGAACATGCATGGACCCTCTTAAGATGGTTGATGACCTTTGGAGTGGCTTAGATAGCTCTTGGATTACTCAAATCACAAACCCTAGATGCAGATGACTTAGAACCAATGCAGTGAAGCAAAAATGCAATATGAGATGCTATGATTGAACTTATGCATATGAAAAGATTACAAGCCATGATGTGAATGGGTGAGGGCAAATTTGGGGTGTTTACACGGGGCAAGGTAGTTGTTCAGTTAACCTGACTACACCTTCAAATCGCAAGATGAGACATCCCGTCAGAGGACCATCAACAAATGAATTGGCAGTCACAACATTCAACAAAATACAAAAAAAGAAAAAGAACCACTTAGTTGAGCACCCGAAGGGAGACTTAGTCGAAAAAGAAGAAATCAAAAGAGGAACTCAAATCCTCAGCAAAAGCAAAACAAATATCAGTGACCACCAAATCAAGAATCAAAGGGTCACTAGCAAAAAGATGACTGCCATTCTCAAGCGAATCTTAAAGCTTAATCTTCACTCTTGCAAAGTCAAAACAAATGCATGTATAGAGTTAAATGAACATAGGACTGGAGAACATCACGAAGAAGGGGTGGGTACAAATCATTTGAGCCTTATATCCTTTGTTTCTCAAACCATTAACCAGACCACGTTACAACCCTCAAAAGTCCTAATTGAGGCAGGGTTTATTCTGAAAGCATGCTACCAAAAAGGTTGCGTAAATTGACTCTATATATTTGCTAATCTTAAATCTCGATTGCACATTATTCTTGCTGCATCTTTCACGCACTTTCTAAATCAGCACCTCGTTTGGACTAACGGTCCATTCGTCACACTATCACAATCATTCAAATAAATTGACTTTTTCAAAACTTACATGAACTTTACATTAACAATACCATTTGTATATGAACCATTTAATTGCAATTCAGTGCTCGACATCATTACAATCTCAACAAGAGGCAATCAAAAGGGAAATTTGAACTTCATTGATGCCAACATAAATCAATATTACCTCAACAGTCCACTCATAGGCAAATTATTTTCAGCAGCCCAATCAGGGGCAGTTCACCTTCAACAGCTCAATCAGGGGTAGGCGCTTACCAAATCCAGACTCTGGGGCCGATCATGCCATGGTCATTGTCAAAGCTTCCCCACCGGATTTATTTCAAATACCCTACAGACAGGGGCAAGCAAACAAAGAGCACATCTTCCTATCTCTTTCCCCCAACTGAACAGGCAGTCCTTGCTAGACGTTGGCAATCATTCAAAGCGAAATCAGTCTTCATATGTCAATTAAGTCGCTCCGCTCATCAAAAATTGACCCAACTTGGAGCATTTGAATTTATCTTCTGATCATGCTTCGTCAAAGATCGAGTGTCGGGAATCAGTCCCTCCACCCACCCCAAAGTCCAATCATTATTGGCAACTACCAGACCAAAAGTCCACCAAGCTGGAACCTTTCAATCGCTCATATGCATCATTATGCATCATCAACAACATAAGCATCATTTATTTCAATCATTTACAACATGTGCATCATTTGCATACCTAAAATAAACCAGCTTTCCATATCCCTAACATTATCAAATTTATATCTCAGTGCATAAACACTTGCATCGTATCTCCATCCTTATGGAATACCATTTCAAAAAATTAAGCATAGTTACATAATTCAGGATCCAGGGTCAGCCCAAGTTTCCAGGCCTTTCCCAAACAGAAGTCAGAATCCCGGGTCGGCCAAAGATTCCAAAGATATTCCTAGGTGTTATTCAGTGGACGTCCCCGGTGGACATTTCTCTTCACGTTTATTTATTTTTCTGTTACTCGTCATCCTTTTGGTGTCAGGGTCGCTTTATCATCCTTTTGGTGATAACGATTATTTAATTTTCTGTTGCTCGTCATCCTTTTGGTGTCGAGGTCGCTTTATCAACCTTTTGGTGATAGCGATTATTTAATTTTCTGATTACTCGTCATCCTTTTGGTGTCGGGGTCGCTTTATCATCCTTTTGGTGATAGCGATTATTTATTTTTCTGTTACTCAGCATCCTTTTGATGTTGGGGTCGCTTTATCATCCTTTTGGTGATAGCGATTTTATTTAATTTTTCTGTTACTCAGCATCCTTTTGATGTTGGGGTCGCTTTATCATCCTTTTGGTGATAGCGATTTTATTTATTTTTTCTGTTACTCAGCATCCTTTTGATGTTGGGGTCGCTTTATCATCCTTTTGGTGATAGCGATTTTATTTAATTTTTCTGTTACTCAGCATCCTTTTGATGTTGGGGTCGCTTTATCATCCTTTTGGTGATAGAGATTTTTTTATTTTCTGTTACTCAGCATCCTTTTGATGTTGGGGTCGCTTTATCATCCTTTTGGTGATAGCGATTTTATTTAATTTTTCTGTTACTCATCATCCTTTTGATGTTGGGGTCGCTTTATCATCCTTTTGGTGATAGCGATTTTATTTAATTTTTCTGTTACTCAGCATCCTTTTGATGTTGGGGTCGCTTTATCATCCTTTTGGTGATAGCAATTTTATTTAATTTTCTGTTACTCAACATCCTTTTGGTGTCGGGTTCGCTTTATCATCCTTTTTGGTGATAGCGATTTTATTTTCAGTCAGTTGCCTTATCATCCTCTGTTGATAAGTGAGTTTATTCTCAGTCATCTGCCTTATCATCCTCCGGTGATAAGTGATTTATTTTGTCAATTATTTCTTGCTGTGTCACCCGTTATTTTCCAGTTTATTTCGTTTACTATTTTCGCAATTTCTTTTCGGACAAATTTGGAGTCTGTTAATATCTAATTATCTTATACCTTGAATGATTGAACGTGAGCCAGTTCATTTTACTCGGTCTAAGCCAATTCGATAGGGGCATCTGTCATACCCCAAATTTGTCCTACTTGTACCGTTTCTAATTTCTGACTAACCATTATTGCAAAAATCCAAAATATGTCCCATTTTATTTTTTGTCTGATGTCCGAAAAATCCAAAAAACTATATCTTTTCTTTTCTCAGAGTTTGTGTGAAAATCAGGTCAGTTTGAGATTGTTATTATTTGCATGTGCAGTGTCGTGTAGAGGCATTTGTCCGATTATCGCTTTCGTTTTTTTTCTAATCATCTTTTTTTCATTACAAAAAAATAAATATCAATTTAAATATTTCTCTTCTAAAATTATGTATCTTTTTCCATTTCCTTTTATTCATCCACATCATTTTTTATCCATATTTTATTTTCCACTTGTTAATTTCCAAAATTGAAAATCAAAATTTTCTTTTAATTCTAATTTAATATTACCAAGAAATCATCATCTACAATAAAGCCCATTGGTTCTTTCTTCTTAGGTCCATTATAAAAATATATATAATAATTTCATTGTTTCTATTCATATTTATTAATATTCTATTCTTATTTTTATTACTTTTATAGTTGTTATTTTTATTATTACTACCATTATTTTTTATTACTTCTTTTTCATCTATCATTAATTTCATTATTTAAGTTTGTAAACACCCCAAATTTGCCCTCACCCATTCACACCATGGCTTGTGATCATTTCATATGCATAAACTCAATCATACCATCTCATATCACATTTTTGATTCACTGCATAGATTCAAAGTCATCTGCATCTAGGGTTTGTGATCTGAGCAATCCAAGAGCTTCATGGGCCACTCCAAAGGTCATCAATCACTTCAAAGGGGTCCATGTATGTTCAAGCATCATATTATATCCTCTCAAAGTCAAGATTGTCAAGAAATCACAAGAACTGAAAATGGCATGGAAGTAGAGCCAGGTTTGACTGCACAAATGACCTAGGATTAGGGTTTTGGTTTCAGAGGCCATAACTCCAAATTTTTTGGTCATTATTGTTTCTATTGGTCTCTATATGGTATAGGGAGTATGCATATCAAGTTTCATGAAGAAATTCCATGGGGAAGTCATCTGATCAAGAGTTGACTTTTCAAGCAAGTCAGTGCAAAATCAGGGCATCTGAGGCCCCCAATGACCCAACCAAAGGGTGTTCTTCATCATTTTGATTGTATATGATCTTTATTTGATCATAGAATAAGTTGGAAGTTCACAAAATTGAAGAATTTCAAGTCTTTTGCAAAGTTGACATTTTGGGAAAGTTTGACTTTTAATGAAATTGCCATTTTAGGAAACTTTTTCAACCTTTACTTTTTGATTCAAAAATGCTTCAAATGAAAAAACTTTGGTCATGAAAGTTGTAGAATGGATCATTCCCCTTTCAAAAAGTACAAGAACATGACCTAATTCATTTTGGATCAAAAGTTATGGCTTGGCAAAGTTGGCAAAAATCACAAAATTTCAAAGTTTCTACCAAAGAGGCAAAGTTGCAAATTCACTTTTCAAGGCCAATTAAGTTATCAAATGGGCTACTAAACTTCACAACATGATCATACAAGACCTAAAATTCAGAATGGGCCAAGAAATCTCTCATTTTTATGGCTTATGGAGCAAGATATCTCATAAGAATCAAAAGTGAACCAACTTGCAAAAACTCACTCAAGTGAAGATCCACTTGCTTGCTGGCTTGCCAAACCATCCTAGGGTTCTCCCCACATCATGCTGCGCAGGACACACCTTTTGTCCTTGGCTAGAAAGTAGCCCATACCTCTCTTACACAACTTTGACATTTTGGCAACTTGAGCCATACCAATCAATAAAGCACACATCACTTCATCTGACCTATCACAATTGTTTATGCAAACAAAAAGCAAGCCAAAGCAGCTACAACACAAGCCTGAAGCACTCTCTAACACAGCATTCTCATTTTCACCTCATCTTGCAAAAGCATTCGAAACTGCTTGCACAAGCCACAAACACACAAACAAACTTCACAAATCAACTCAACACACCTTCCTGGTCACAAAGCACCCATCACCATAACCTGAAAGCCAAGGAATCAAAAACACGATCACCACTTACCATTGAACAGAACTTTTGCCACCTCTCAAACCATCCATTCTAAACTTCAAACAAGCATTGCAAGCTTCTTAGGAGGATCATTGGAGTGGATTTGAGCCAAAGAAACAGCCAGAAAGCTCCTGAATCGAAAGCTTCAGTTCAGGTAGTCATCTCAAAACTTTTTTCCAGAAACATGTTTTTAAGTTCTTAAAAGCTTCTATGCACTCCCCTGATCATGAATATGTGTTTACTTTTGAAAATGGTTGAGAAACCAGGATGTATGAATGTTCTGAAATTTTTTGCCCTAGAAACGTTTTGCTTCGATTTGGCTGATTGATGAAAGAAAAATGATGTTTGAATGGGGGTTTTGATTCAGTTTGGCATGGGGATGATTTCTGGGTAGTTAGTTTTCGTTTTCATGGAGTTTTGAAGATTTTGGCAACTTTCAGGTGAGGGTCTTGCCGGAGAAGACGACCGGAAGTCTTCTCCGGACACCTGAAAGTGATTAGGGCTAATCCCTGTAATTATTGAGAGTTTGAATTCTGAGCGTAGGATTGGTTGACTTTGTTTGACTGGCGCGTGTTTGGAGGGTCCAGATCTTCCATTAAACCCTAATCCAGTCATTTGTGTAATTAATCAGGATTAATTAAATTCAAATTTTAGAGTGAATCTCAACCATCCAAACACGCGCCAGTCAACTCCCGCGCGTATCATTTGAATGCTGGCCATTGATCTGGTTGACTTCTCATTAAATCCATTTTATTTTCTTTTTATTTCATTTAATTTGTGCATTTTATTTAAAATAGCAAAACAATTTTAAAAATTCTGAAAATTTTTGTAAAAACTTTTATTAATTTTCAGAAACCAAAAACATTTTTATTTTTATTTTTTGCATTAAAAAATATTTTTAAATCATTTAAAAGTTTATTTTTAATTAATTAATGAGAATTAATTGATTAAAAATACTTTTAGGTATTTAAAAATCACCAAAAAATTCATGAAACCTTTAGAAACATCTAGAAACATTGTCCAACCCTCAAACCAAATTTCTTTTTTGATATTGATGCATTTTGACATTTTTCCATGGAATTAATTCAATTTCAAAGCATTATTTTGATCCAATCTTTGAAAATCCATTTCTGCCTAACCATTGAGAGTTGGACTTTGATTCTTTTGGAATTGTGTCTTGCATATCATGTAGTTTGTGAGATTAAATTGGCATGATTTGATCTTTCATTTTCATTTTGTTTGACATTTTTCTTGTTAAGGTTCCCTAAAACCCTAGAAATCTTAGGAAATTCATAACCCTAATTAGGTTAAGAGTTAGAACCCCTCCTTTGGGAAGTGAGTTAGTATATGTTTAGGGTTCCTTTAAGTGCATTTTCAATTTTTTATCTTGATGTTTGCTTCTGATTTTGGTTTTTGTTGGATGCATTGATCATAAACCCTAAATTGGGCTTCCTTTTGCATACATCTTGCATTTGCTTGCATACCATGACTTGCCATGACATTTTATGCATCCCTTTGATTCATTAGACATCTTAAGACATATGAGAATCATGTTTGATCATTGCATCTTTCTTTTGCCATGTTGTATGTCATTTGCATTTCATAACTTTTCATGTATGATCATGGTTCTAAGCATGCTTCTCTTGCATCCATATGTTCATGTGATCATCCCCATGCCTTGTTTCATGTTTGTATCATCTCATAGCATCATTATCATCACACATATGCTTCTGGTTTTGATTTACATCATGCCATTTCATCTCATTTTGCATTGCATTGCATTTCTTTCACTAACTTTTCAGGTGGTAAGTTACTTTGAGAAGTGAATTTGCCTTCACTTCTCACAATTTCTTTTCATCTCTCTTATGCATCATTGCTGCATTTTAATTTGTGTTTGAGATTGAGCTTGCTCATTCTTCTTTTTCTTACTTTCTTTCCTCAAGTGACTTGTCTTCTTAAATGAAGCAAGTTACTTTGCTTCTCTCTGCTCCTTTCATCTGCTTCCTGGTGGTTCCTTTGAAGATTTCTCTTGTCAAAACTTACAAACCTTAGGAACAACCAAGCATGACAATGATTAGGGTTTTGATTAGTCCCCCCACTTAGTTTTTACCTTTGTGTCTCATTGAGTCTTCTCTTCTCACCTCATAATCAGGGACTAAACCATAAAGGCTTTAAGGCTTTGTGATTAAGCTTATGCCTGCATCCTTCTATTAGGATGGAGTGTATAACTTTAATCCTAAGTGTTAAACCCTTAATGTGTTTAAATCCTTTAATCAATCCACTTAATAATCCTCAAGACATCAAGCTTGTAACTTGGGCCTTGCATTAGGGTTCTAATTCTTCCTTAATTGGTTAAGAAGGACTAACCCTAGTGTTAATGGACAAGTCCCCCTCAAGTTGTCTTACAAACCCTAAAAAACACTTCATCATCATATCATTAAATAAAATCCACTTAATAAAGGCTTTGTTTTGTCATGAGTTTAATCCCTAATCATGGATTAAGTTGAGGAGCTTTCCTCAGCTTAAACATTCTCATCTATTATCCTTCTATTAGGATGGTGTAATGGGTCTGTTTAATCCCTGATTATGGCTTAATCTCATTACTCAACACTAAACAAAAACCACAAAAACGTCTAAGTAATCACAAGTAGGTTAATGATCTTAATCCTACATCAAAGGTGATTAAGTGTGAGAAACTGACTTCACACTTAAGGTATTCTCATTACCCCTAATCAGAGGGAAGATGTGATGAGTTTACTAAATCCATTGGTTTAGGCTTAAGCTCATTTTCTTATGACAAACTTTCAAAAAGCAATAAAAGATTGAAAACCCAAAAACAAACAATAATCGTCTCCTCCGGGATTCTTTTCTCACCATCTTCACTCATAAGCGAGAACTTGCTCCTTCCGTCTAATGCAAGACAGTTTGCATCTGTGCCAGACAAATCATACACTTGAGCATAGGCAAGTAAGCAGTTCACAAGTCAATTCATCTTTCAGTCTCTTTGGGTCGAACTACGGTGTTCTGACTTCCTCATTGCACGAGAGGATACGTAGGCATAACTTAACAGTTATCGAACAAAAGTCTCTGTATATTCCCCTCTTTCCAGCTTTATTCTTTTAGCCTCACGATCTTGAGCATCTTATTCCTGTTCTTACACTGACACTTCACTTATACACTTCACACTGCTTTTACACTGACACCTCTACATCCTTTCCCAGCTCTCTTTATACACAAATTGCACTGACACTACCCCTTTAAAACACAAATCTTTTCAGCATGGATCCCGTCGAGTACGACGGACAATCTGGGTGCTAATACCTTCCCAGGTTGTAACCAACCCCCTTTCTCAGTCTCTCTGGTTCGCAACCGTCTTATCCATATCTTTCTAGGTCTATGCAGCATTGCCTTTCCTCCGGGATAAAAATGCCTAGCTGGCGACTCTTTTCATTTCCTGTGAGTTCACTCCTGTGTGTCCTCACATCCTCCTTTCGCCGACCGTTCGCGTCTGTACCCCATTTGACCCGGCTTCATTTGGTGGGAGCGACAGCTTGGCGACTCTGCTGGGGACCCTTATACTGCAACCAGGGCTTCTGGTTCTTTTTGTGGGTTCCTCCTAGCGCTTGTTTGATTTGTGTTTACTGGGGTGTTATGTGCTAATTGTGTTTGTATATTTATTTTGTTTTTGCTTTATGTACAGTTGTTTTATTACTTTCTTTATAGCTTTACATATATCATACTGTCATACTGTGCTGGCTGGATCTGGTTTTGTTGCTTTGGTGGGTGGGGTTCTATTGAGAGTTAAGGTCCTATACTTGGGACCTGAGTGACACCTAGGCTAGAGTGGTTCATGTTCTTTCCCATTCCATTTCGGTCTGGTGCGGGAATATGAAACACAGTTCAGATATGGGTTTCTTCTTGAGAACTCTATGCTACAGATTTCCTGTAGTGCTAGGGCTATCTGGGAAGCCTGCTAAGTCTGGATGACCTTTAGTATTGACCTTCAGAAACTGAGGTGAATTAGAGGAGGATCTTTTATAGTTATTGTAAACACTGTACCTCCGGGTTAGAAGTGTTTACACTTCTCATAAGTGATCCAAGTCTGAGGATCCTTGTTTTAGAACACTACCTGTGAGGGGTTGGGCTGTTTACAGGTTTGCAGGTACCCTTGGCCTCAGCATACCCTGTTACTTTGTTTTGATTAAGAGTACTCCATTTTGGAACAGTTCTTGTGATTTTTAACCCTAGACATGTGACTCTTTATTTGAGTCCCCCACCTTGGTTACTGGACTTATGAACCTCCATCTGGATTTCTTGAACATACATGGACTTATATCAGAGCACTTGATCAGATCCAGCTTGATCACAAACCCTTGCATATCATTTGCATACATCATCATTGCATCATTTTAACATTTGCCTATTTGTTTTTCAGGGTATCCATACTATATTTTTGGCTTGGTTTTGACCCCTTCATCAGCATAGACCTATCTTCATCAGTATCTACTTCAGCTATCAGCTACCTGCTTCAGTCACCTGCATCACCAGTCTCAGCCTGTCAGTGGCCCATCTTCAGTATTATTCTCAGCATCTGTCTCAACTTTTCTTCAGCAACATGGCACCCAAAAAGAGCAACATCTCCTATCATTTCTTTGAGCCTGAGCTAGCTGGCATCAGGAAGGTCCAGACCCTGATTACTCCAGACCATGTACCACTATTCAGAGAACATTATGGAGGCATACTTGATGTGGTTAGGGATTTGGACCCTTCCCAGAGGAGCTTGATTCATACTTGCCTGCAGTTCTATGACCCCCCTCTGAGGTGCTTCACCTTCCAGGATTTTCAGTTGGGGCCTTTATTGGAGGAGTATTCATCTTTGGTTGGTGTACCTGTCAGGGGTGGTGTCCCCTTCAACCCTGAGATGGTTTTTCCCAGTAATGAAGAAGTGGCAAAGGCATTATATCTGGAACCCTCCCTGATTGGACAGAACCTGACTACCAAGGCTGGAATCTCTGGTCTACATTTGGATTTCTTGACCTCTCAGGCTATTCTGAAGGCCTCCTTGGGAGAATGGAAGGCAGTCTGTGCATTATTGGCCCTTAGCATATATGGGGTCATATTATTTGCAAATGAGCCTAAGTTTATTAGCAAGAATGCAATCCATCTTTTCATCCTGAGGAACCCAATCCCCACCTTACTGGGAGATTTCTACTACTCTGTCCACCAAAGGAATGAAAAGCAGAGAGGAAGATTGGTGAGATGCTGTGCTCCTCTGTTCCATACCTGGCTGCTCAAGCACTTGCCCAAGACTGATGCATTCTTGAATCCTCACCAGCCAAAGAATTGGGCTAGAAGACTCATTGCTTTGACCTCAGCTGACATCAGGTGGTGCACTCAGAGCACCAAGGGCAGGGACATCATCACTAGTTGTGGGCAGTTC
Organism: Lathyrus aphaca; assembly: GCA_963966055.1. NCBI lineage: Eukaryota > Viridiplantae > Streptophyta > Magnoliopsida > Fabales > Fabaceae > Lathyrus > Lathyrus aphaca. The sequence goes on along the minus strand of OZ014520.1, from coordinate 215,744,962 downwards.
CCCAATGTACCCCTGATAGGAGTAAAGGGTTGCATCAATTACAACCCTCTGCTATTTAAAAGACAATTGGGCTATGCATTGGTCCATCCCCCTAGAGCACAAGACTTGGCTCAAACACTTTATTGTGAGATTAAGCCTAATCTGGTTTTTGTCAGGCAAGCATCCTGGGCATGGGACAATGTTCAAACCAAAGGGGTAACCATTCTTGGGAGGTGCAACAATGTGGCCTCAGCTCAGTACTATGAGTGGTCTCATGCCAGGGCACAAATTTCTGGGATGCCCTTCACTATTGAGGACACCCCTGGGCCATCCACAACACCACCTCCAGCTACTGTCAGCCTGGAGGAGTTTGAGAAATTGAAAGAGAGGAATGAGAATTTGACTCAGGCTCTACAGAAGACCCTCTGGGAGAGGAGTGATGGTCGGCTAGACATTGAAAGGTTAGAGAAGCTAAAGGTGGAGCATCTAGCCAGGATTGAGAGGTCAGAGGACTACATTAAGAAGTCAAGGGCTGGAGAGCAGATTTTGAAGAATGCCTGCAAGGAGGCTCAGTTCCAGAAGGCCAGGACTGATTTTTATCTGAAAGAGAGCCAAGCTAGGTGGGTCAGGATCACCGAAGCTCGTACTCAGGAAGATAAAAGGACTCAGGACAAGATTGAGCAGTTGGAGGCTAGTGCGAAGGAGCAACAGGAAGCCCTGCTAGCGGCCCATAAGGAGATCTCAGAGTTGAAGATCAGAGCTGGTGTGAAGAGGTCAAAGGACCAGGGTCGACACAAGAAGCTAACTGCAGCTGTTACTACCAGGAATCTCCTTATCAGGAACCTTACAGAGCGTCCAGCTGATCCTGTGACTGAAGCACTTCTAAAGGAAGTTCAGGAGGATGAGTTTGGGCTTGGTGTCTGACTTTTGCTTGTTGTTGCTTTCATTTCATTGTACTTTTCCTTTTTTTGTGTTGTATTTTGACCCCTCAGAGGGCATGTATTGTAAAAAGAAACAAACTATGTATCATTTACTTTTTGTAATATATGTGTTGGTTTGTTTTATCTGAGTTTCTTTCAAGCGACATCAAAAGCCTCTTCCTCAGGGGTCTGGAAAGGTCAAAACCAAGTGCCAAGCCGGATACCTTGGAAACAAATAAGCATAACTGCATTGCATACTAACCTTTTATCTTGTTTTGTAGGTTTTGTTTGTTTTTGTTACTAACTCTGTTGTGGTTCAGGAACTATTGCTCGCCGACGGGTGTTCCCACTCAATCGTCCACATAGATATCCTACCCGCAGCAACCTTCCGGGTATACAGATGGACCAGGTACAACAGGATCTTACGGAGGTCAGGAACCAAATGGCCAATGAGAGACTGGAAATGAGGAATCAGATGACACAATTTATGGAGGTGATGAATGGCTTAGCTCAGAGCCAGGAGAGATTAAGGGCTTTAGTAGAGAGGCAGACTCAGGAAGACCCCCATCTAGGGACTCGTGGGACAAGCAACAATGAGAGGGTTCAGCCTCATATCAACCCACCTGTATTTGGACCCCACCTTCATCCAGAGATCAATATCCCTGCTAATGTACAAGGGAATGCTACTACAGGTAGAATACTCCAAGAAGACCCCCAGGAAGATCAGTTCACAGTGATGGGAGCTGGGGATGAGGCCTATGACAGAAGGCTAGATGAAATTGCTGAAAAATTAAGGTCCTTGGAATCTCAAAACTCCCTGGGTTTTGATGTTATGGACATGGGCTTAGTGGACGGGGTCAGGATTCCCCACAAATTTAAACCTCCGTGCTTTGAGAAGTACAACGGAACCTCCTGTCCACGGACCCACTTGCAATCCTTTTTGGGGAGGCTGAAGGCTTACACCATGGATGAAAAGCTATGGATGTTTTATTTTGAGGATAGCTTAACGGGAGCTTCAAGGGAATGGTACTCTCATTTGACTAGAGCAACCATCAGGTGTTGGAAGGATTTGGCTGAGGCCTTCATTAGACAATACCAGTATAATTTGGATATGGCTCCCAACAGGACCCTCCTGATGGGAATGTCACAATCATCTAGAGAAAGCTTCCGGGAGTACGCCCAGAGGTGGAGACAGCTTGCTGCTGCTGTCCAGCCACCCATGTCGGAGAGGGAGATGGCCGACATGTTTATGAACTCCCTCTAAGGGACATACATTGACAGGCTAGCTGCCTTTTCTTCTACCAGCTTTGCAGATGTCGTTATAGCTGGAGAAAGAATTGAGAGCCTATTAAATATGGGCAAAATTTCTGACAACGGTGCAAGCTCTTCCAACAACCCGAGAAAGCCTTTTGTGGGCCCAAGAAGAACTGGTGAGACTAATGCTATCCATACCAGCAGGGGCAGACCCCAATATGTTCATAGGTCTGTGGCAGCTGTCACCATTCCCGCTCCAATTCATCCACAACCAGCATACCAACCTCAGCAACAATCCCACTACCAGCAACAAACTCAGTATCCACCTCAGAGAAATTATAACAACAACAACACCAACAACAACAATCAGCAAAGACCGTTTCAACAGAGACCATCTCAGGCCAATAGGGTGATTGATCCGATCCCTATGCCTTATGCCACATTACTGCCACAACTCCTGAAACTCAACCTGGTTGAGCTAAGGACATTGGCACCTCCAGATCCTGCTAGTCTGCCTAGAAATTATGACGCCAGCGCCAGATGTGCTTTTCACTCAAATGCACCTGGCCACAGTACAGAGAAGTGTAGAGCTTTGCACATGAAAGTACAGGATCTAGTGGATTCTAAAGCTCTAAACTTTGCACCACCACCAAATGTTAACAAGAACCCTATGCCAAACCACGGGGGACCGAGAATCAATGCTATTGAGGAAGATAAGCCGTCTTACTTAATAACCAGTGTGGGCCAGATTCGGACACCCTTGGTAGAGATTAACTCCTTGAATGTCAAATGTTCCCTGGATGTGAGCTAGGATGTGCTTATTGCAACATTTCAGTGAATGGGTGTGATAACTTGAGAGATGGCATAGATGGTCTCATCCAGAGTGGCCTGCTTCAAATTACAACATCAATACCTACCAATCAGCAATCTCCTTAACAACAATTCCCGAGTCTTCTACAACTGCAACAACCATTGTTCCAAACAACTCTTCAGTCTCATCAACAAATGCTTCATCTGTTACTTCAACGGACCAAATATCAGCAAACATCCCTTCTACAACTTCAGCACCCCTTCATTCAGAATCTCCTACAACAGCAACACCCATCCAGTCTACAGTGTCTCCTACAACATCAACAGCAAGCAATGAAAGTGTCTCAACGGTTACAATTTATTATGATCCTGCAAATGATTCTGCCTACAACTCACAAAGTGCCACTCCTGTTAGAGCACCGGTTACAATATACTACGATCCACAGACTATCACGGTCCCTTCTGCAGCTGCTATCAGTCCAGTCACTATCACAGTGCCTGGGCCAGTACCTTATGAAAGCAGTAATGCCATCCCTTGGCATTATGGCTCCGATCTATACTGCGAAGGACAGAAAATCACTCTTGAATCATCAACTTCTTCACCACAAATAGACAATGTGGGGGAGGCGGAGGCTTTACTCGAAGCGGACGTCTCTTTGCCCCTCAAATTCCAAGACCCGGTGCCGAAGCAGAAGCTGCTGCCAAGGCAAAAGGGAAGAGCATGGTGCAAGAAGAGCAAGTTGCCAAAGAAGCTTTGAAAACCCCTTTCGATCAAGAGGTTGATGAGTTCATGAGAATCATCAAGAAAAGTGATTACAAGATAGTGGACCAGCTTCACCAGACACCTTCCAAGATCTCCATTTTGTCACTGCTAATGTGCTCCGAGGCTCATCGGAACGCACTACTAAAAGTCTTGCACGCAGCTTATGTGCCAGAAGAGATCACAGTCAATCAGTTGGAAGCTGTGGTTGGGAATGTTAATGCTATTAATGGACTAGGATTTACCAACACTGATTTGACTACTGAAGGTCGCAATCATAACAAGGCTTTGCACATTACCATGGAGTGTAAGGGTGCAGTTCTTTCCCATGTACTGGTAGACACAGGGTCATCCCTCAATGTCTTACCTAAAAAAGCCCTTGTGAAGCTGGAGTATGAAGGATTGGCATTGCGCCCCAGTAACCTGGTAGTGAGAGCCTTTGACGGTTCTAAGAGATCAGTTCTGGGGGAAATTGAGTTGCCTATAACGATTGGCCCACAAACTTTCAAAACGACCTTCTTCGTGATGGACATTCAGCCGGCCTACAGCTGTTTGTTGGGTAGACCTTAGATTCACGCCGCTGGCGCAGTTACGTCTACCCTTCACCAGAAGTTAAAATTCGAGTGGGAGGGCCAAGTCGTTACTATTTGTGGAGAGGAAGATATCTTTGTTAGCCATCTGGCTACATACAAATACATTGAGATGGAGGGGGAGATCCACGAAACTATGAGTCAAGGGTTTGAGGCCTTGAACATAAATGAAACATCTGCTGTACCTGGAACCTCAATGACATCTTATCAACAAGCCCGGAAGGTTGTTGAAGAAGGGACTGCCCAAGGTTGGGGCAAGTTGTTGCCCGTAGAGAAGAAGGAGGATAGATTTAGGTTGGGTTACAAACCAACTCAACAAGATCAAGAAGAGGCTGCTAAAGAGCCCAATTTTGTCAGTGGGGGGATGCTCGCCCCCGATGCAGTGAACTACTTGGAAGACGAGGATGAAAGCGACCGCAACCTGGAGAGTTGGATCCGTCCAAAGATCCCGGGGAGCAGTATCTCAAACTGGTCTTCCCAGGAAATTATAAGAGTTACTCCTGCAGAGTAATTATTATTTCCTGTATTTTTAAGCATGCATCAAGTCTTGCATCTTGCCCAAGATGACAAGACTCATTTTTTAATCGGGCCATCTGTAATTTTGTGCAACAAGATTAATCAATGAAATATCAGACATCTTTTGCAAATGAGTCTCTTTTTCTTTCCCGCTCACTGTTTTTCCATTTTTCTTTTTGTACAAAAATAAAATGGCAATGTTTTCAAAATGATAATTTCATTTCACTCTTTCTAAACAAGATTAAAATCAATCACTAAAATGAACAAATTGAACCCTTGCAGAGAGTGCCTTCCAGACCGCACCGACAACAGCACGGCTATGACTTCGTATGACTTTGACAATCCAATCAATCAAGCTGATGAAGGGGTTGAAGAAGAGTATGAGCTTCCTGAAGAGCTAGCCAGGTTGTTGAGACAAGAGGAAAAGGTTATCACTCCTCATCAGGAGGAGGTCGAAACGATTAATCTTGGTACAGATGAAGACGTGAAAGAGGTTAAAATCGGGGCCTGCTTACAAGACTCAGTGAAGAAACAACTGATTGACCTGCTTCAAGAATATGTGGACGTATTTGCTTGGTCTTATCAAGATATGCCAGGTTTGGACACCGACATTGTTGTGCACAAGCTGCCTTTAAGAGAAGAATGCCCACCGGTTAAACAGAAACTGCGCCGTGCTTGCCCAGACATGGCAATGAAAATCAAAGAAGAGGTACAAAAGCAGTGGGACGCCGGGTTCCTTGCTGTAACTAGCTATCCACCGTGGGTTGCTAATATAGTACCTGTGCCTAAGAAGGACGGCAAAGTAAGAATGTGTGTTGACTACCGGGATCTGAATAGAGCCAGCCCAAAAGATGACTTCCCATTACCTCACATCGATGTATTGGTGGATAACACGGCTCAGTTCTCGGTGTTCTCCTTCATGGACGGATTTTCAGGATACAATCAGATCAAAATGTCACCTGAAGACATGGAGAAGACAACCTTCATCACACCCTGGGGCACGTTCTGTTACAAGGTGATGCCATTTGGACTGAAGAATACCGGTGCAACATATCAACGGGCTATGGTGACATTATTCCACGATATGATCCATAAAGAAATCGAATGTTATGTGGATGACATGATTGCCAAGTCCCTCACTGAAGAAGACCACCTGGTAAATCTACTGAAACTATTCAAGCGTCTGAGGAAGTACCAACTGAAGTTGAATCCCAACAAATGCACATTCGGGGTGCGATCTGGTAAGCTGCTGGGATTTATTGTGAGCGAGAAACGAAGGATCCTTTGGTACCCATGCAGGAGGGCATGCCATGGCTAAAAAGTTGTTAAGGTCAGGCTATTACTGGATCACAATGGATGCTGATTGTTGTGCCTACGCCAGAAAGTGCCATAAATGCCAGATTTATGCGGATAAGGTGCATGTGCCTCCCAATCCTCTGAATGTGATGTCTTCACCCTGGCCCTTTGCCATGTGGGGCATTGACATGATTGGCAAGATTGAGCCAACTGCTTCGAACGGCCACAGATTCATCTTGGTTGCCATTGACTATTTCACCAAGTGGGTTGAAGCAGCCTCCTATGCCAATGTTACAAGACAAGTGGTGGCCAGATTTCTGAAGAGAGATATCATCTGTCGGTATGGAGTTCCCGAGCGAATCATTACTGATAATGGTTCTAACTTGAACAACAAAATGATGGCAGAGCTGTGTCGGGACTTCAAGATTCAACATCACAATTCTTCTCCTTACAGGGCAAAAATGAACGGCGCTGTTGAGGCAGCTAATAAGAATATTAAGAAGATTGTGCAGAAGATGGTAGTCACCTACAAAGACTGGCATGAAATGTTACCATTTGCCTTGCATGGGTACCGCACGTCAATCAGAACATCCACTGGGGCGACACCGTATCAGCTTGTATATGGTATGGAAGCAGTCCTACCTGTCGAAGTCGAATTACCCTCCCTACGGGTATTGATGGATGTTAAGCTGAACGAAGCAGAATGGGTCAGGTCCCGATACGAACAATTGAGTCTGATTGAAGAGAAAAGATTGGCACTAATCTGTCATGGGCAGTTGTATCAGAAAAGAATGAAGAAAGCCTTCGATCAGAAAGCCAGGCACCGAGAGTACCAAGTAGGAGATCTTGTGCTAAAAAGAATCCTCCCTCCTCACACAGACCGCAGGGGCAAATGGACTCCGAACTATGAAGGACCATTTGTAGTAAAGAAAGTTTTCTATGGTGGAGCACTGATGCTCAGCACCATGGATGGTGAAGATTTCCCATCCCCTGTGAATTCAGATGCAGTTAAAAAATACTTCGCATAAAAATGACCCGCTGGACACAAAAACAGAATGTAAGTCCAGGCAAAAATAGGGCATCCCGGCGAGTCAAAAACAGAATAAAAGACTCGGGCAAAAATAAGGGAAAATAAACAAAAATGTACACCCGCTGAGTTGAAAAGCCGCATTGGACAACTCAGGCAAAAATGGGTATCCCAATGGATTGAAAACCCGAAAGGGCGATCCATGCAAAATAAGGGAATAAGCGAACAACTGCATTTTGAATTCGTCTGTATCGTTTACAACTTGGTAAGCTTCGAAAGGATCAAGCTTCAATCAGAATCAGCCTTCTTCAGAAAGCAAGATGAGAAGAACGTCAAAAGTCATACGAGTCATAGTAAAGAGGAAGCTCCTTAAAGCGTCATCAACATTGCCAGCATTTTGTTTCTCAATTTGTAACAATCTCCTCATTTCAGGGGATATGTTTCTTTGACTGTATCTCGCCAATTCAGGGCATATGAATTAATAAAATCAGATTTTCAGTCATGTCTCGTCTTGTACATTTTTTATTTGCAAAAATGTCTGATGTCTTAAGAGAAAAACTGATTGCATAAAATACAGATGTTTATCTTCAAAAATAAAAACACGTGCTTGCAGGAAATATACTTACTCCCGAAAGTGTCTAACTCCTATGACGGAATCCAGTAAAGGATACCTCGGGATTACTTGTGCGTTTCCCTATCTTTGCAGGATTGCAGGTATCCAGAACGCAACTTGGGGCATGAAAGCTTCACTCCAGCAAGCTGACAAATCAACACTCAGCCTTAGCACCCGAAGTGTCTTCTCCCCAGCTGAGTTGCCACTTATCACTCATCCCCATCAGAGTTTCCAGGCATTGCTTCTCCAACAGGGCGATACTAGAAGGCGCCCATATCCCCGGCTGAGTCAAGAATCCTCCTCGACAGAATCTCTAAGAAGATCTTTCAGTGATCTCTCTTTCCCCCAGCCGAGTTGCCATTTCATCAGCCAAATACGAAGTCAGGGAGCCATCTCCCCACAGAGTTTCAGCCTCTAGCCATAAGAGCAACGCATGAAGGAATCACAACAGAGTGACGAAAGCTTCTACAAACCCCAGCTGGGTCTCTCATTTATAAGGATGGATCTATCAGTGATCTATATCCCCAAGCAAATGCTTCTCATCAGATCTACCAATGACCTCATCCCCAGCTGGGATGTCCATTTCAAGCAGATCGGCCGAAGATCTTCGTAGCAACGGGATCCGAATCCCGGTTGGGTATTTTGGCATAATCATAACATTCGCATCATATTCACCCACAAAGCGTAGCATTCTGTCTAATACGGAGCATTACGGAAAAAATCAAGCATATAGCATAATCATAAGCCATGTTTTGAATCAACACTTGTGAATAATGACAATCCATCAATATACGGAACACCTTCCCCCCAAATCCCCAGCGGAGATTACCCAGCAAAATCAGTTGCCTCGCATTCACAAACACCAGTATATACTCTCTTTGGCGCCCGTCCGTGTCAATACTCCCCAGTAAAGTCGCCTGAACACTCTGTGCAAACAGTACCACTCGTATCACAGATACCTTTTGGCACCCGTCCGTGTCATAACCCCAGCAGAAAGCCAAAAACGTCCTCTTTGCACTCACATATACTTATATATAACTTTCCTTGACATCCGTCCATGTCATTTTTCCCCGGAACAGTAACATAAACACTTTATACATCAGATACTTGTTTATACTATACTTTTCTCCTTGTGACACTCGTCCGTGTCACTCTCCCCAGCAGGTTAAATACTCATCTATACACCATTCATACTCACGCTTATACAGATACTCGTCCGTATCTTGTATACACTATCCCCGCAGATTCAACACTAGTCCTTGTTCTTTGTTAACCAGTTGGTACTCGTCCGTACCATCATCTCAGAACATGTGTCAAGCGTTTGTTTCTACATGATACTCGTCCGTATCATAGTCTTAAGGATGCTCGTCCGCATCTTTAATCCATACACGTGTCAAACACTCTTGTCTCCTTGAATATAGATACTCGCCTGTGTCTACTATTCCCCAGAAGAATCCCTTCAGATTCGACGCTCGTCCGTGTTCTTTGTTAACCAGTTGATACTCGTCCGTATCATCATCTCTGAACACGTGTCAGTTTTTGTTTCTACCCGATACTTGTCCGTATCGTAGTCTTAAGGATGCTCGTCCGCATCTTTAATCTATACACAAACATCTAAACACTTATACCTTTTGTTTCTTGGATGTAAACACTCGTCCGTGTTTACTATTCTCCAGTAAATCGCCAACAAAGCAAATTTTCCTTTTATCTGACATTCGAGAGCAGCCGTACCCTGCTAGGTGGTCATCCTCCACCTCTTGATGGTCGTCCTCCATCATGCTCATCCGATGGCCGTCCCCATCGTTGATCTTCTATCCGACATTCGTCCTATGTCGTGATATTTAGCAGCCGTCCCCTGCTAGGTGGTCGTCCTCCACCTTTTGATGATCGTTCTTCATCATCTTTATCCAATGGCCGTCCCCATTGTTGATTTTGGTTATCTGGCATTCGTCCTATGTCATGATGAACCTTGAGAGCAGCCGTCCCCTGCTAGGTGGTCGTCCTCCACCTCTTGATGGTCGTCCTCCATCATGCTCATCCGATGGCCGTCCCCATCATTGACCTTTTATCCGACATTCGTCCTATGTCGCGATATTTTCGGCAGCCGTACCCTGCCAGGTGGTCGTCCTCCACCTTAGATGACCGTCCCTCATCTTAACCCAACAGAGCAGCCGTCCCCTGCTAGGTGATCGTCCTTCACCTTTGATGACTGTACCTCATCATCTGTTTATTTCATTTATTCTTTAACCCGATGGCCGTCCCCATCGTGGTCCCTTTTCCTTTTTAACCCGATGGCCGTCCCCATCGTTGGTTACTTTATTTTATGAACTTGATGGCCGTCCCCGTCATGTTTCATTAATCCCCAGAGAATTTTACAGCTTTACCTTGATGGTCGTCCCCATCATAATTCTTTTTATCCCCAGCATGTCGGTCGTCCCCGTCATTGCTTCATTTCCCACACTTTTTCTTGCATGTCGGCCGTCCCCGCCATTGCTCTTTACCCAGCAGTCGTCCTCTGCTCGACGGTCGTCCTCCGTCGCCCACACTTTACAATATACTTTATTTTCTTTTACAATCTATATCCCTTTTCTTCTTCATTCTGTGAGTGCAAATTTTGGACTGTCTTTGGTATTCAACCACAAGTTATCTTGTTTGCCTGTTAAGTCGTCGCTTACATCCTGCACAGCTAACTCATGTTTGAATAGGGGCAGCTGTAAACACCCCAAATTTGCCCTCACCCATTCACATCATGGCTTGTGATCATTTCATATGCATAAACACAATCATAGCATCTCATATCTCATTTTTGAGTCATTGCATTGTTTCTAAGTCATCTGCACCTAGGGTTTGTGATCTGAGCAATCCAAGAGCTTCTTGAGCCACTCCAAAGGTCATCAATCACTTCAAAGGGGTCCATGTGTGTTCAAGTATCATATTATATCCACTCAAAGTCAATAATGTCAAAGAATCACAAGAACTGGGATGGGTATGGAAGCAGAGCCAGGCTTAACTGCACAGATGACCTAAAATTAGGGTTTTGGTTTCAGAGGCCATAACTCCAAATTTTTTGGTCAATCTTGTTTCTATTTGTCTCTATATGGTATAGGGAGTATGCATATCAATTTTCATGAAGAAATTCCATGGGGAAGTCATCTGATCAAAGGTTGACTTTCTAAACAAGTCAGTGCAAAATTAGGGCATTTGAGGCCCTCAATGACCCAACCAAGGGGTGATCTTCATCATTTTGAGTGTATATGATCTTTATTTGATCATGGAAGAAGTTGGAAGTTCACAAAATTCAAGAATTTCAAGTCTTTTGCAAAGTTGACTTTTTGGGCAAGTTTGACTTTTAATGAAAATGTCATTTTATGCAACTTTTTCAACCCTTACTTTTTGATTCAAAAAGGCTTCAAATGGAAAAACTTTGGTCATGAAAGTTGTAGATTAGATCTTTCCCTTTTCAAAAAGTACAAGAACATGACCTAATTCATTTTGGATCAAAAGTTATGGTTTGTCAAAGTTGGCAAAAATCACAAAATTTCAAAGTTTCTACCAAAGAGGTATTTTGCAAAATGACTTGATCAAGTGTTCTAAGGCTATCAAATGGACTTCTAATTCACATAACATGACAATGTGGCATCTAAAGTTCAGATTGGACCAAAGAATTACATGTTTGTATGGTTTTTGGAACAAGATCTTTTCATGAGAACCAAAGTGAACCAAGTTGCAAAATCCATCATAACATCTCATCCACTTGCTGCCTTGGTTGCTGAACCACCCTAGCCCTCTCCTCACCTCATGCTGCGCAAGACAAGCCCCTTGTACCAAGCTAGCAAAGTAGCCCATGCCCTTCTTACACAAAGTTGACAATTTGCAAAAAGCACCCATACCTATCACAAAAGGACATGTCATGTCATGTCATCTGACCAATAGGATTAGTTTATACAAACAAAATGCAAGCTAAACATCACAAGACACAAGCCTGAAACACACAAGAGCACAACATTCTCATTTTCCACCCTTGAAGCAAAATCTTTCGAAACACTTCATACAACTCACAAACACTCAAACAAACTGCACAGACCTTCTCAACACATCACCCTGATCACAAAGCACCCCTAAAATCAACCTGAAACTCAAAGAATCAAGAACACGATTCTCACCTGAGCTTGAACAGAACCTGTTCAAACTCTCAAACCAGCCAGCACAAACCTTCTCTAAACATCCAAAGTTCATAAGGGAGGTCATAGGAGTGGATTGCACAAAGGAAAGAAGCCAGAAAGCTGCAAACTGAAAGCTTCAAAACTCAGGTAGTTCAAGAACTTTTTTTCCAGAAATGAATTTTTAAGTTCTTAATAGCTTCTGCATGCTTCCCTGGTCATGAATATGTTGTTGGTTTTGAAAATGGTGAAGAGATGAGTATGTATGCAGTCTCTGAAACTTTTTGCCCTAGAACTAGATTGATTCGATTCTCTTTGTTTAGGAAGGATAAATGTTGTTTGAATGGGGGTTTTGATTCGTTTTTGAGTGGGGATCATTTCTGTTTAATTAGAATTTGTTTTTGATGCGTGTAGAGGGAGTTTGTGGTTTTGGGTGATCGAAGAAGATGACCGGAACACTGTTCCGGTCACCTGAAAGTCATTAAGGGCTGATTAGGGCTAATTAATTAGGGTTAGTGAGTTTGAATGCTGGCCCTTGGATATGGCGCCAAGTCAATGCGCGCGCGTGTGAGTTTAAATGAGGGCCCTTGGATCTGTTGACTTTTCTTTATTTCAGTTTAAATTCATTTTTATTTTCATTTAATTACATTGTTTTGTACATTTATTTAAAAATAGTAAGATCCATTCAAAAATTCTGAAATTTTTTATGAAAGCTATTATTTAATTTCAGAACACAAAAATATTTTTATTTTTATTTTTTGCATTAAAAAAGTATTTTTAAATATTTAAAAGTTTCTTTTTAATTAATTAATGAGAATTAATTTGTTAAAAATACTTTTAGGTATTTAAAAATCACCAAAAAATTCATGAAACATTTAAAAACATTTAGAAACATTGTCCAACCCTCAAACCAAATTTATTTTTTGATCTTGATGCATTTTGAGAATTTTTCATAGAATTAAAATCATTTTGATGCATTATTTTGATCCAAACTTCCAAAAATCACTTCTGCCTAACCATGATGAGTTGGACTTTGATTCTTTTTGCATTGTGTTTAGCATATCATGTAGTTTGTGAGATTAAATGGACATGATTTGATATTTCATTTCCCATTTGTTTGGCATTTTTCTTGTTAAGGAACCCTAAAACCCTAGAAAACTTAGAAAAATCATAACTTGAACTAGGTTAAGAGTTGGGACTTCTCCTTTGGGCTTTGGGTTAGTATAGGTTTAGGGATCCTTTGAGGGCATTTTCAATTTTTTGTAATGTTGTTTGCTTCTGATTTTGGTTTTTGTTTGATGTATTGTTCATAAACCCTAATTTGGGCTTCCATATGCATCCATCTTGTATTTGCATTCATACCTTGACTTGCCATAGCATTTTATGCATTCTTGTGATTCATTTGACATCATAAGACATATTGTAAGCATGTTTGATCATTGCATCTTGCATTTGCCATGTTGTATGCCATTTGCATTTCATAACTTTTCATGTATGTTTATGCTCCTTAACTTGCCTCATCTGCATCCATTGGTTCATATGATCATCCTCATGTCTTGTCTCATGTTTGTAGCATCACATAACATCATTAACATCATATATGTGCTTCTGGTTTTGGTTCACATCATACCATTTCATTTCATTTTGCATTGCATTGCATTTCTTTCACTAACTTTTCAGGTGGTAAGTGACTTTGAGAAGTGAATTTGCCTTCACTTCTCATAACTTCTCTTCACCACTTTTTACATCCTTGCTGCATTTTTTGTATGTGTGTGAGTTTGAGCTTTCTCATCCTTCTTATTCTCACTTTCTTTATTCAAGTGACTTGTCTTCTTAAATGAAGCAAGTTACTTTGCTTCTCTTTGTTCCTTTCATCTGCTTCCTGGTGGTTCCATTGAAGACTTCTCTTGAAAACCTCACAAACCTTAGGAACAACCATGTATGACAATGATTAGGGTTTTGTTTAGTCTCCCCTATTAGTTTTTACCTTTGTGTCTCATTGAGTCTTCTCTTCTCACCTCATAATCAAGGACTAAACCATAAAGGCTTTAAGGCTTTGTGATTAAGTTTATGCCTGCATCCTTCTATTAGGATGGAGTGTATAACTTTAATCCTAAATGTTAAACCCTTAGTGTGTTTAACTCCTTTAATCAAATCACTTAATAATTATCAAGACATCAAGCTTGTAACTTGGGCCTTGCATTAGGGTTCTAATTCTTCCTTAATTGGTTAAGAAGGACTAACCCTAGTGTTAATGGACAAGTCCCCCTCAAGTTGTCTTACAAACCATAAAACTCACTTCTTCATCTTATCATTAATTAAAATCCATCTTAACCAAAGGGCTTGTTTTGTCATGAGTTTAATCCCTAATCATGGATTAAGTTGAGGAGTCTTCCTCAGCTTAAACATTCGCATCTATTATCCTTCTATTAGGATGGTGTAATGAGTCTGTTTAATCCTTGATTATGGCTTAACCTCATTACTTAACACTAAACAAAAACACCAAAAACATCTAAATAATCACAAGTAGGTTAATGATCTTAATCCTGCATCAAAGGTGATTAAGTGTGAGAATCTGACTTCACACTTAAGGTATTCTCATTACCCCTAATCAGAGGGAAGATGTGATGAGTTCACTAACCCATTGGTTTAGGCTTAAGCTCATTAACTTATGACAAACTTTCAAAAGCAATAAAAGACTGAAAACTCAAAAACAAACAATAATCATCTCCTCCGGGATTCTTTTCTCATCACATTCACTCATAAACGAGAACTTGCTTCTTCCGTCTAATGCAAGACAGTTTGCACCTGAACCAGACAGGTCATACACTTGAGCTTAGACAAGTAAGTAGTTCACAAGTCAATTCATCTTTCAGTCTCTTTGGGTCGAACTACGGTGTTCTGACTTCCTCATTGCACGAGAGGATACGTAGGCATAACTTAACAGTTATCGAACAAAAGTCTCTGTATATTCCCCCTCCTTCCAGCAATTATTCTTTAAGCCTCATAATCATGAGCATACACCTGTCCTTACACTGGCACTATACATTTTTACACCACATTTCTTTTACACTGACACCTGTACATCCATTTCCAGCTCTTTGACACACAGATTGCACTGACACTACCCCTTTAAATCACAAATCTTTTAAGCGTGGATCCCGTCGAGTACGGCAGACAATCTGGGTGCTAATACCTTCCCAGGTTGTAACCAACCCCCTTTCTCAGTCTCTCTGGTTCGCAACCGTCTTATCCATATCTTTCTAGGTCTATGCAGCATTGCCTTTCCTCCGGGATAAAAATGCCTAGCTGGCGACTCTATTCATCTCCAGTGAGTTCACTGTTATGTGTTCTCATTGTCCCTTTCGCCGAACGTTCGCGTCTGTACCTTTATTTGGGCCATTCCCATTTATCGGGAGCGACAACATCTCCATCAAATATTAGTCCCCATCAAGATCCTGGTTCCGACCCTTCATCAAGCGAAGGCTCATTACAATCTTTCATCTTCAAATACATGACATCTTCATTTGGGAAATCAAACTTTACAGGTTCATAATCATCAATGGGTTGGTGGGCCAATTGATTAGCTAGAATACTCCCTTTGATAGCTTTCTGAGTGTGATATTCAATATCATATTCCGACCATAACATTTTCCAATGAGCAATTCTTCCGGTCAAGGAAGGTTTCTCAAAAATATACTTGATTGGGTCCATCCTTGAAATTAACCAAGTTATATGATTAATCATATACTATCGGAGACGACGATCTGCCCAAGCCAAAGAATAACAGGTCTTCTCAAGCATGGAGTATTGAGACTCACAGACTGTGAATTTCTTACTCAGATAGTAAATGGTGTGCTCCTTCCTCCCTGATTCATCTTGTTGTCCAAGCACATAACCCATAGAATATTCTAATATAGTTAGGTACATGATCAAAGGCCTCCCTTCGACCGGGGGGATTAAGATAGGATGCTATCAAAAGCCATTTGGCAATCTTCAGTCAACTTACAACTCTAGTCCTTTCGGAGGAGTTTGAATATCGGCCCACAAGTAGCGGTCATGTTAGAAATAAATCTGGAGATGTAGTTCAAACAACCTAAAAATCCTCTCACTTGCTTCTCAGTCTTTGGCGCAGGCATTTCTTGGATGGCTTTGACTTTGTCAGGGTCTACTTCAATACCCTTCTGACTAACAATGAAACCCAAAAGCTTCCGTAAACGAACACCGAAGGTGCATTTGTTAGGGTTCAAGCAATGTTTGTACTTTCTCAAGCGCTAAAATAGCTTTAGCAGATATTCCACGTGTTCCTCCTTAGTTCTAGATTTAGCAATCATGTCATCGACATATACTTCGACTTCTATGTGCATCATGTCATGGAAAAGTGTTGTCATTGCTCTTTGATAGTTGGCACCAGCGTCCTTCAAACCGAAAGGCATCACTCTATAACAAAATGTTCCCCAAGGTGTAATGAAAGAGGTTTTCTCCATATCCTCTGGAGCCATCCGAATTTTATTATACCCAGAGAATCCATCCATGAAAGAAAAGACCTTAAACTTGGTTGTGTTGTCGACCAACATATCAATATATGGTAGCGAGAAATCATCCTTAGGAATAGCCTTGCTCAAATCTCTGTAATCAACATACATTATGAATTTCCCATCCTTCTTCGGGACGGGCACTATGTTGGCCAACCACTGAGGGTACTCTGAGGTGACAAAGAAACCTGCATCAATCTGTTTCTGAACTTCTTCCTTGATTTTGATGGCCATGTCTGGGCGAGCTCTTATTAACTTCTGCTTGACCGGCAGACATTCTGGTTTCAAAGGTAGATGATGCTCCACAATATCGGTATCCAACCCTGGCATATCCTGGTAAGACCAAGCGAACACATCCGTGTATTCCTTGAGAAGCTCTATCATCATTTCTTTGACATATGGAACGAGTAGTGCCCCAATCTTGACTTCTTTTCTATCTTCTTTTGAACCCATGCGCAACAAAATCGGGTGAATCTTTCTCAGGATCATCTTTAATAATTGCATCAACTTCAGGCGGGATTGGATTCATGAACCCTCCACTATGAAAGCTTTCTTGTATTGGGTGAATAACCATTTCATCCTTTGCAGACCTTGTAGATATGGGAGAGAAACCAATTCCTTCACGGGCCTTGTTGTCACTTAAAACCACAATTTCCCCCCATCCTTTAGCTGAACCACTCTCAACAACTCGTTGGGCATCCTTGAAAGAAGAAATAAACGCCCTTTTTTTCTTCTCTTCTTTATCAGCAATAGTTAAGTCTTGGAAACGGATTCCAATGGCATCTTCAGGTTCCATGTAAGAAAAAGAAGAAAAGTAACTCACAATCATGGCTTGCTCTCCAAAGACTGTCACCAACTTCCCATTATTCACAAATTTGAGTTTCTGATGGAGAGTAGAAGTCACTGCTCCTACTTCATGGATCCATGGACGACCCAATAAAAAACTGTACGCAGCTTTGATGTCCATTACTTGGAAGGTGATTTGGAATGTGTGAGGCCCAATAGTTATAGGTAAATCCACCTCCCCAATTACAGTTTTTCGAGATCCATCAAATGCTTTAACAATAACCCCACTGACCCTCATAGGAGCGCCCTAAAAAGACAACCTTGAGAGATTCGACTTTGGCATGACATTCAGAGAAGAACCAGTGTCTATCAGTACAATAGACAAAGCATCATTCATGCAATTGATAGAAATATTTTCAGCGCCATATTATGGTTCCTTCCTTTGTCTGGAAGCTCTTCATCACAAAAACTGAGGTTGTTACAAGCAGTTATGTTAGCAACAATGTTGTCAAACTGACCGATAGTGACATCATGATCCACAAAAGCTTGTTCTAAGACCTTTTGTAAGGCTTCTCGGTGAGCTTCATAACTCATTAGAAGAGACATCACAAAGATCTTTGAAGGCATGTTCGACATTTGATCCACCACATTGTATTCACTCTTTCTGATTAATCTCAACATTTTGTCATTGTCTTTGTTTGGATTTGTGCCACTTGACTGGCCCACCTGTTTAGGAATAACTTCAATTGGAGTTTCTTTCTGTCTAACAACCTCTTTAGCTTTATTGGGGAACACGCGCCCACTCCTAGTGACTCTGCTAACATCAACAATATTGACAATTGACGGTAATGGAACCTCCTTTCCATTTTCAACCATGGTTACGCCATACTTGTAAGGTATGACTCTTTCAGACTTGTAAGGTACTGGCCCTGGCAAGTAAATGACCAAAGGAGTAATGGCGGCCCTTCTACTGTCATAAGCGATCTCTATGGGTTCTGGTTCATTGAATTGCAGCATTATAACAAATACTTCTTCATTATCCTCAACTTCATTAGGATTTCTATCATACATCACCATAATAGCCTTTAGATCCAACATCTTCTGAATATATTCTCGTACTATACGGCATCCCCGTTGATTAACAGAATAAACTCTACAAGCAGCATAATTGTGTATCCCACTATATAAATAGATAAGCTCGGCCAAATCTGCATGCATTCTTACCAGAGATTCTCTGACTATACTAACATCCCAAACTACATATTCTTCTGGACAACCATGAACCATATTCACTGAAGCTCCCCATGCGAGGGTAAGGGGTTTGATTGAACATTTGGATTAAAATCTTTGAAGGACAGGATACCGCTCTTAATGAGCCTTTGGACATCAGCTTTCAAACCATAACAGTTCTCAATGTGGTGGCTGAGGCCTCCTTGGTGATAAGCACATAACTGGTTAGCTTTAAACTTGTAGGTAGGATTCCAGGGAGGAGGAGGAGGTTTTGTTTGGATGTGACCCTTCTGTAACAAGGTCGGGAACAACTCTACATAAGGCATCGGTATAGGATCATAAATGAGTGTCCTTGGGACACGATCATTGTTGTACTGTGGGCAAGCCAATTGTAGAGGTTGTTGTTGTTGTTGCTGGAATTGTGGTGGTTGATGTTGTTGTTGTGGATGAGACTGCTAATTTTGAGAAAATTGTGGCCGGTAAGTTGAATTTGGGGTAGGGTTAACGATTGGAGTTACTGCTGCAACATGTTGCTGATAGTTTCGCCTCTTAAAAATACAATGACATCTTGTTCCTTCTTCTTATGGAACCATTCCCGAACTTCCTAACATTGTTGGATGGTCCTGTCTCTTTCACCAAACACCCTTCTCTGACTGCTTCTTCAAGTCGCATCCCCGTGTTTATCATTTCAGTAAAGTCACTGGGTGCACTTGCGATCATGCGGTCATAGTAAAACAGACTCAAGGTCTTCAGATAGATCTTTGTCATCTCTTTCTCCTCAAGGGAAGGAAATATATGGGCGACAACCTCATGCCATCTATGAGCATATTCCTTAAAACTCTCCTTATATTTCTAGGACATACTCCGGAGTTGATCTCTGTCCGGAGCCATATCAAGATTGTATTTGTACTGCCGGACAAATGCTTCTCCAAGATCGTTGAAAGTACGAATATTCATACTATCCAGACCCATGTACCACTTGAGGGCGGCACCTGTTTCACTACACAGATGACCTGAAATTAGGGTTTTGGTTTCAGAGGCCATTGTACACCCGCTGAGTTGAAAAGCCGCATTGGACAACTCAGGCAAAAATGGGTATCCCGGCGGATTGAAAACCCGAAAGGGCGATCCACGCAAAATAAGGGAATAAGCGAATAATTGCATTATGAATTCATCTGTATCACTTACAACCTGGTAAGCTCCGAAAGATTCAAGTATCGGTCAGAATCAGCCTTCCTCAGAAAGCAAGATGAGAAGAACGTCAATGTCATACGAGTCATAGCAAAAGGGAAAGCTCCTTGAAGCGTCATCAACATTGCCAGCACCTTTTTGTTTCTCAATTTGTAATGATTTCCTCATTTCAGGGGATCTGTTTCTTTGACTGTATCTCGCCAATTCAGGGCACACGAATTAATAAGATCAGATTTCCAGTCATATCTTGTCTCGTACATTTTATTTTTCATTTGCAAAATGTCCGATGTCCTTAAGATATTGATTGCATAAATACAGATGCTTCCTTTCTAAAAATACGTGCTTACAGGAAATATATTTGCTCCCGGGGGTGTCTAAACTCTTGTGACGGAATCCAGTAAGGGATATCTCGGGAAACTTGTACATTTCTTTGTCATGCAGGATTGCAGGTATTCAAAGCACGACATGGGTCATGAAAGCTTCTTCCCAGTAGGCTGCCAAACCATTGTTCCCTCAACACACCTTCCAAACAGCACCAGAGATGATTTCTCCCCATCAGAGTTGCCAGGCATCACTTCTCCAACATTTCCTTCAAAGGGCAGCACCAGAAGGTGTTCATAATCCCCAGCTAAGTTGCTAAGTATCATCCTCAACAGGATCCCCCACGGAAATCTCTAGGAAGATCTTTCAGTGATCTTTCTTCTTCCCCAGCCGAGTGCATAGACAGGGAACCATCTCCCCACAGAGTTTCAACCTCTATCCAGAAAAGCAATACCTGAAGATCTCACAACAGAGTGAAGAAAGCTTCTACAAACCCCAACTGGGTCCCTCATTACCGAGATAGATCTATTAGTGATCTGTTTCCCCATGTAGATACATCTTATCAGATCTACCAATGATCTTTTTCCCAGCTGGGACATCCACTTCAAGCAGATCAGCCAGAGATCTCCACAGCAACGGGATCTGAACCCGGGATCGGTCTTTTGCATAATCATAGCATTCGCATCATATTTCCCACAGAGCGTAGCATTCCGTCTAATACGGAGCAATACGGCAAAAATCAAACATATTGCATAATCATAAGCCATGTGTCGAACTGAACACTTGTGAATACAGTATACAAAATATTTCCCCAATTCCTCACCAGAAAGACAGAACAGTTCCCTTTCAGATACAGATACACACTCCTTTTGGCACTCGTCCGTGTCACCACTCCCCAGCAAAGTCACCCGAGCATTCTTTACAAACAGACGACTCATATATTACAAATGCATCCCGACACTCGTCTGTGTCATATCCCCAGCAGGAAGCCAAAGCGTCCCCTTTGCACTCGCAGATGCATATATATACAATTCCTTGACGCCCGTCCATGTCACCTCCCCCAACATAGTTATCCAAACACTCTGGAAATCAAATACTTGTCTGTAATACACTTTTTTCCGACACCCGTCCGTGTCACACTCTCCCCAGTAAGTTGAGCACTCGTCTGTGTCTCATTCATACCTCTTTACTCATACAGATACTCGTCCGTATCTTGTATATATCACTTAAATCCCCTCAGATCTGACACTCGCCCGTGTTCTTTGTTAACCAGTTGGTATTCGCTCGTATCATCATCTCTGAACATGCGTCAAGCGTTTGTTTCTACCAATACTCGTCCTTATCGTAGTCTTAAGGATGCTCGTCCGCACCTTTAATCTATACACCGTGTCAAACACTATTGTCTTCTTGAATTTAGACACTCGTCTGTGTCTACCATTCCCCAGAAGAATCCCCGACAAATCTCGTTGATCTATTTCTTTTCTATCTGACATTCGTCCTATGTCATGATACCTTTTCGGCAGCCGTACCCTGCCAGGTGATCGTCCTTCACCTTGTTGATGATCGTCCTTCATCATTCTATCCGATGGTCGTCCCCATTGTTGACCTTGTTATCTGGCATCCGTCCTATGTCATGATAAACCCTGAGAGCAGCCGTACCCTGCTAGGTGATCGTCCTTCACCTCTTGATGATCTTCCTTCATCATGCTTATCCAATGGCCGTCCCCATCGTCGACCTTTTTATCCGGAATTCGTCCTATGTCGCGATACTTTTGGCAACCGTACCTTTCCAGGTGATCGTCCTTCACCTTAGATGACCGTCCCTCATCTTATCCCCAACAGAGCAGCCGTACCCTGCCAGGTGATCGTCCTTCACCTTTGATGACCGTACCTCATCATTTATGTCATTTATGCTTAGAACCCGATGGTCGTCCCCATCATTTACCCTTAATCCCCAAAGAGTCTTATAGATTTATCTGATGGCCGTCCCCATCATGATCTCTTATATCCCCAGCTTGTCGGCCCCGTCATTGCTTTATTTCCCGCATCCTTCCCCAGCTTGTCGGTCGTCCCCGTCATTGCTTCATCCCCAGCAGTCGTCCTCTGCTCGGCGGTCATCCTCCATCGCTCGCACTTTATAGTTATACTTTATTTTTCCTTTACAATCTATATCCCTTTTCTTCTTCATTCTGTGAGTGCAAATTTTGGATTGTCTTTGGTATTCAACCACAAGTTATCTTGTTCGCCTGTTAAGCCGTCGCTTACATCCTGCACAGCTAACTCATGTTTGAATAGGGGCAGCTGTAAACACCCCAAATTTTCCCTCACTCATTTCACCATGGCTTGTGATCTCTTCATGTGCATAAGTTCAAACATAGCATCTCATATTGCATCTTTTGCTTCACTGCATTGTTTCTAAGTCATCTGCATCTAGGGTTTGTGATTTGAGCAATCCAAGAGCCATTTGAGCCACTCCAAAGGTCATCAATCACTTCAAAGGGTTCCATGAATGTTCAAGCATCATATTATATCCCCACAAAGTCAAGAAAGTCAAAGAATCACAAGAACTGAGAAAGGCATGGAAGCAGAGCCAGGCTTAACTGCACAAATGACCTATAATTAGGGTTTTGGTTTCAAAAGCCATAACTCCAAATTTTTTGGTCATTCTTGTTTTTATTGGTCTCTATATGTCATAAGGATCATGCATATCAATTTTCATGAAGAAATTCTATGGGGAAGGCATCTAATCAAGAGTTGACTTCTTGAGCAAGTTAGTGTAAAATCAGGGCATCTGAGGCCCCCAATGACCCAACCAAAGAGTGTTCTCCATCATTTTGAATGTGTGTGATCTTTATTTGATCTTAGAAGATGTTATAAGTTCACAAAATTGAAGAATTTCAAGCCATTTGCAAAATTTCCTTTTTGGGAAAGTGACTTGTAATGGAAACTTGCCATTTTGGGAAAGTTTTTCAACCTTCTCAAATTGATTCAAAAATGCTTCAAATGAGAAAACTTTGGTCATGAAAGTTGTAGAATGGATCATTCCCTTTTCAAAAAGTAAAGGAACTCATTCTAATTCATTTTGGATCAAAAGTTATGGCTTGTCAAAGTTGGGAAAAATCACATAATTTCAAGTCTTGCACCAAAGAGGCAAAGTTGAAAAACCTCTTGCCAAGGAAAATTGTGGCTTCAAATGGACTTCTAACCTTTGCACAAACATAAACCAATGCCTAAAAATCAGAATTCATCAAATACTTGTCCATTTTCATGACCTATGCTTCAAGTAATCACAAAAGGGCCAAAAGATCACAAAGTTGCAAAACATCTCACAAACCCTAATCCACTTGCTAATTGGCCTCAAGACTGATTCCATGGCTCTCATCAATCCTTGTTGTGCAGGACACCCCTTTGTAATTGGCCTGCCATTGACCCATACCTCTCTTACACAAAACATTGACTTTATGCAAAATGGCCCATACCAATCAAGCTAGGCCACACCAACTCCTCTGACCTATCCAAGTGTGATACATGTACCAAATGAGACTCAACACAACATACACACAAGCCTGATCTCTCTCATAAGCCATAGTTCAC
Source organism: Lathyrus aphaca (assembly GCA_963966055.1). Taxonomy (NCBI): domain Eukaryota; kingdom Viridiplantae; phylum Streptophyta; class Magnoliopsida; order Fabales; family Fabaceae; genus Lathyrus; species Lathyrus aphaca. The sequence continues at coordinate 215,721,380 of OZ014520.1, read as the reverse complement.
AAAACTCCCCTCTTATGCACTTTCCTTCGAATCTCATCACACAATCATCAAACCTCAAAACCAACTCCACCATTCATTCAGAAAAGCTCCATAGAGCATAAACCACCCTTCACCTTGCTTTGAAACCCCATGAAACTAAAACACGATTTCCTCCCCTCTCTGAACAGAACTCCATCAATCTCACAAACTAGCCACCATACACTCAAACCAAGCCTCAAAGCATACTCAGGGAGATCATTGGAGTGGTTTTGAAGCAGGGAGGCAGTCTGAAAGCTCCAAACTGAAAGCTTCATCTCAGGTAGCTTCGAAATTTATTTTTCCCAGAAGCTCTATTTTAAGTTTTCAACTTGTTAAGTTTGATTCCCTGAGTGCATTGAACCTTTTGCTTTTGAAAATGATGGAGATTTGAGCATGTATGACATGTCTGAAATTTCTGCCATTTTTGTATCTTGCTTCGAATCTTGTTAATGGTGAGAAATAAATTGTTTTTGAGGTCAGGGATGAGTTTAGGGAGGTGATAGGAAGTGATCTGGAGCTTTAGAGCTCCAGAAATAACCTAGGGAGTGAGTTTGAAATTTTCAGGGAGGGATGTCACCGGAGAAGATAACCGGAGCTCTTCTCCGGTGACCTGAAAGTCATTAGGGCATTAATCACGTTTAGGGCAGAGTTTGAATCTGGACCATGGATCTGGCTGACTTTTGTGGACTCCCGCGCACATGAATGGCCTGGATCTCTCATTAAAACCCTAATCATATTTAATCAGATTAATTAATTCAGTTTAAATTAATTTGGTTAGTTTGAATTACAGCCGTTGGATGACACGCGCAGTCTTCCCTCCTTCTCCCAGTTTGAATCTCAACCTCTGGATGTGCATACTTTTCACTTTATTTAATTTTATTTCATTTTATTTGCACGAATTATTTAAAATAGCAAAAATCATTTAAAAATTATGAAAATTTTTGTCAAAGATTTCATTAAATTTTAGAACCCAAAAATATTTTTATTTTTATTTTTTGCTTTAAAAATCATTTTTAAATTATTTAAATGTTTATTTTTAATTAGTTAATGGAAATTAATTAATTAAAAATGCATTTAGGTATTTAAAAATCACCAAAAAATTCACATTGCATTTAGAAACATTATCAAACCCTCAAACCAAATTTCTTTTTTGTTCTTGATGCCTTTTGATCATTTTCATTGGAATTAAATTCATTTTAAGGCAATATTTTTGTGCAAACTTTGAAAAATTCATTCTGCCTAACCCTTGAGAGTTTGATGATGATTCTTCCTGCATTGCATCCTTCATGGCATGTAGTTTATAGGATAAATTTGGTTTGAATTGATCTTGCATTTTCAATTTGTTCGGCATTTTTCTTGATAAGGTACCTTAAAACCCTAGTAATCTTAGGAAATTCATAACTTGCACTAGGTTAAGAGTTGGATCCCCTCCTTTGGGCAGTGAGCTTGTATAGGTTTAGGGTATCTTTGATTGCATTTTCAATTTTTTATCATGTCATTGGCTCCTGGTTTTGAATTTTTGCTTTGCATGATGCATGTAACCCTAATTTATGCCTTCCTTTGCATCCATTTCTCATTTGCTTGCATCCAATGACTTGCCATGACATTTTGTGCATCCACATGATTCATAATGCATCTTAAGACATATTAGAATCATGTTTGACCATTGCATCTTTCATTCGTCATGTTATGTGTCCATTGCATTTCATAACTTTTCATGAACATTCATGGTTCAAAGCATGCTTCATCTGCACCCATATCCTTGTATGATCATTCTCATGTCTTGCCTCATGTTTGTATCATCTCTTAGCATCATTAACATCATGTAAATGCTTCTGACTTTGGTTTGAATCATGACATTTCATCTCATTTGCATTGCATTTCATTTCTTTTGCTAACTTTTCAGGTGGTAAGTTGTTTTGAGAAGTGAATTTGCCTTCACTTCTCACAATCTCTTCTTATCTCTCTTGCATCTTTGCTGCATTTATCTTGTGTATTTGAGTGAGCTTGCTCATTCATGATTCATCTCTTACTTTCTCTCTTCAAGCAACTTGTCTTCTTAAGTGAAGCAAGTTGTTTTTCTTCTCTTTGCTTCTTGCTCCTTTCATCTGCTTCCTTCCTGGTGGTTTCTCTGAAGATCTTCTTGCAAACCTCATAAACCCTAGGAATGACCAATCATGATAACAATTAGGTTTTGATCTAGTCCCCCATTAGTTTTTACCTTTGAGTCTCTTTGAGTCTTCTCTTCTCATCTCATAACCAGGGACTAAACCCTAAAGGCTTTAAGGCTTTGTGATTAAGCTTATACCTGCATCCTTCTATTAGGATGGAGTGTATAACTTTAATCCTAAGTATTAAACCCTTAATGTGTTTAAAATCCTTTAATCAATTCACTTAATAATCATCAAGACATCAAGCTTGTAACTTGGGCCTTGCATTAGGGTTCTAATTCTTCCTTAATTGGTTAAGAAGGACTAACCCTAGTGTTAATGGACAAGTCCCCCTCAAGTTGTCTTACAAACCATAAAACTCACTTCTTAATCTTACCATTAATTAAAATCCATTTAACAAAGGCTTTGTTTTGTCATGATGTTAATCCCTAATCATGGATTAAGTTGAGGAGCCTTCCTCAGCTTAAATGTTCTCATCTATTATCCTTCTATTAGGATGGTGTAATGAGTCCATTAAATCACTGATTATGGCTTAAACTCATTACTTAACACTAAACAAAAACAACAAAAACATTTAAATAATCACAAGTAGGTTAATGATCTTAATCCTACATCATGGTGATTAAGTGTGAGGTGTTTGCTTCATACTTATGGTATTCTCATTACCCCTAATCAGAGGGAGGATGTGATGAGTTTACTAAACCATTGGTTTAGGCTTAAGCTCATTTTCTTATGACAAACTTCAAAAGCAATAAAAGACTGAAAACACAAAAACAAACAATAATCGTCTCCCCCGGGATTCTTTTCTCACCTCATTCACTCATAAACGAGAACTTGCTTCTTCCGTCTAATGCAAGACAGTTTGCACATGAGCCAGACAGGTCATACACTTGAGCATAGACAAGTAAGCAGTTCACAAGTCAATTTATCTTTCAGTCTCTTTGGGTCGAACTACGGTGTTCTGACTTCCTCATTGCACGAGAAGATACGTAGGCATAACTTAACAGTTATCGAACAAAAGTCTCTGTATATTCCCTCTCTTCCAGCATCATTCTTTAAGCCTCATAGTCTTGAGCTTCATTCATTTCTTACACTGACACTTCATTTATACACTTCACATTCCTTTTACACTAACACTTGCATTCTTTCCAGCTTTTTGCACACAGATGGCACAGACACTACCCCTTTAAAACACAAATCTTTTAAGCGTGGATCCCGTCGAGTACGACGGACAATTTGGGTGCTAATACCTTCCTAGGTTGTAACCAACCCCCTTTCTCAGTCTCTCTGGTTCGCGACCGTCTTATCCATATCCTTCTAGGTCTATGCAGCATTACCTTTCCTTCGGGATAAAAATGCCGAGCTGGCGACTCTATTCATTCCTCTTTCGCCGACCGTTCGCGTCTGTACCCCTTCTGACCAGGTGTCATCAGGTGGGAGCGACAGCTTGGCGACTCTGCTGGGGACCCTTATACTGTAACCAGGGCTTCTGGTTCTTTTTATGGGTTCCTCCTAGCGCTTGTTTGATTTTTGTTTACTGGGGTGTTATGTGCTAATTGTGTTATATAGTTGCTTTATTTACTGCTTTATGTACAGTTATTTATTGCTTTCTTTACAGTTTATACATCATACTGTCATACTGCCATTCTTGCTGGATCTGGTTTCTGTTTTGGTGGGTGGGGTTTCATTGAGAGTTTAAGGTCCTATACCTGGGACCTGGGTGACACCAAGGCTAGAGTGGTTCATGTTCTTTCCCATTCCATTACGGTCTGGTGCGGGAATATGAAACACGGTTCAGATGTGGGTTTCTTCTTGAGAACTCTGTGCTACAAATTTCCTGTAGTGCTAGGGCTATCTGGGAAGCCTGCCAAGTCTGGATGACCTTTATTGTTGACCTTCAGAAACTGAGGTGAATTAGATGAGGATCTTTTATGGTTATTGTAAACATTGTACCTCCGGGTTAGAAGTGTTTACACTTCTCATAACTGATCCAAGTCTAAGGATCCTTGTTTTAGAACACCACCTGTGATGGGGTTGGGATGTTTACAGGTTTGCAGGTACCATTGGCCACATCATACCCTGATACTTTGTTTTGATTAAGAGTACTCCACTTTGGAAAGTTCTTGTGATTTAACCCTGGACATGTGACTCTTTATTTGAGTCCCCCACCTTGGTTACTGGACTTTTAAACCTCCATCTGGACTTCTTGAACATACATGGGCCTATATCAAGACAGATAAATCAGATCCAGCTTGATCACAAACCCTTGCATATCATTTGCATACATCATCATTGCATCATTTAACATTTGTTTATTTATTTTTCAGGGTATCCACACTATATTTGGCTTGGTTTTGACCCCTTCATCTGCATAGACCTCTGTTTTATCAGTTATCTACTTCAACTATCTTCATCAGTTGTTTGCTTCAGTTACCTTCATCATTATCAGCCTATCAGTGGCTCATCTCCAGTACCAGTCTTGATCAGCACTTATCTTCAGCCCTTCATCAGCATTCATGGCTCCCAGGAAGAGCAACATATCATACCATTTCTTTGAGCCTGTGCTGACTGGCATCAGGCAGGTCCAGTCACTTATCACCCCTGACCACATCCCATTATTCAGAGAGCATTATGGAGGTATCCTTGACATGGTTATGGACCTGGATACTTCCCAGAGGAGCATGATCCACACTTGCCTACAGTTTTATGACCCTCCTTTGAGATGCTTCACTTTCCCAGACTTTCAGCTAGGACCTCTTTTAGAGGAGTTTTCATCATTGATTGGAGTACCTGTCGGGGGTGGGGTCCCCTTCAACCCAGAGATGACTTCTCCCAGCAATGGAGAAGTAGCAAAAGCATTGCACCTGGAGCTTGCTTTGATTGAGCAGAACATGACAACAAAAGCTGGGATCCCTGGCTTACACTTAGACTTCCTGATTTCCCAAGCCATCCTGAAGGCCTCTTTGGGAGAATGGAGGGCAGTTTGTGCATTGCTAGCTCTCAGCATATATGGGGTCATACTATTTGCAGATGAACCCAAATTTATCAGTAAGAATGCCATTCATCTTTTCCTTCTGAGGAACCCAGTACCCACATTGCTGGGAGACTTCTATTATTCCATTCATCAGAGGAATGAGAAACAAAGGGGGAAGTTAGTGAGATGTTGTGCTCCTTTGTTTCACACTTGGCTGCTCAAACACCTACCTAAGACAGATGCCTTCCTGAATCCCCACCAACAGAAGAATTGGGCTAAGAGACTTATTGCTTTGTCTTCAGATGATATCAGATGGTGCACCCAGAGCACCAAGGGCAAGGACATAATCACTAGCCGTGGGCAGTACCCAAATGTACCTCTGATAGGAGTAAAGTGTTGCATCAACTACAATCCTTTACTGTTTAAAAGGAAACTGGGCTATGCTTTGATTCACCCTCCTTGAGTGCAAGATTTAGCTGAGACCTTGTATTGTGAGATAAAGCCTAATCTAGCTGCTGTCAGACAAGCATCCTGGGCTTGGGACAACATCCAGACAAAAGGGATGGCTATTCTTGGGAGGTGCAATAATGTTGCTTCAACTCAATACTATGACTGGTCTCATGCTAGGGCTCAGATTACTGGAATGCCCTTCACCATTGAAGACATACCTGGACCATCCACAACACAGCCAGCAGCCACTGTCAGCCTGGAAGAGTTTGAGAAGCTGAAGGAAAGGAATGAGAATCTGTCTCAAGCTCTGAAGAAGACTCTTTGGGAAAGGAGTGATGGTCGTCTGGACATTGAGAGGTTGGAGAAGCTTAGGGTGGAACATCTGGCCAAGATTGAGAAAACAGAGGACTACATCAAGAAAGCAAGAGCTGGGGAGCAAATATTGAAGAAGGCCTGTAAAGAGGCCAAGCTTCAGAAGGCTAGGACTGATCTCTATTTACAAGAAAGTCAGGCTAGGTGGGTCAGGATCACTGAAGCCCGTACTCAAGAAGACCAGAGAACTCAGGCCAGGATTGAACAGTTAGAGGCCAATGAAAAGAATCAATAAGAAGCTTTGCTGGCAGCCCAGAAGGAGATTTCAGAGTTAAAGCTCAGGGCTGGTTTGAAGAGGTCAAAGGACCGGGACAGGCACAAGAAGCTGACCACTGCTATTGCTACCAGAAACCTCCTCATCAGGAACATTACAGAGCATCCAGCTGGTCCAGTGACAGAGGCACTTCTGAAGGAAGTTAAGGAGGATGAGTTTGGACTAGATGTCTGACCTTTTGATTGTTGTTGTTTTCATTTGATGTACTTTTCTTTTATGTTGTATTTTGACCCTTCAAGGGCATATGTTGTAAAACAAACTATGTATGGTTCACCATGTGTAATATATTTTAGTTTGTTTCAATTGTGGGGTTTCTTTTTCTCAACAACATCGAAGCATCTTCCTCGGGGTCTGGAAAGGTCAAAACCAAGAACCAAGCCAGATACCTTGGGAAACAAATAAGCATACTGCATTGCATACTAACTTTTGTTTGTTTTGTAGGTTTTTGTTTTTGGTTTGTTTGTGACTAACTCTGTTGTGGTTCAGGAATTATTGCTCGCCGCCGGGTGTTCCCTCTCAACCGTCCGCACCGGTATCCTACTCGCAAAAACCTTCCTGGTATCCAAATGGACCAAGTACAGCAGGACCTGACAGAGGTCAGAACTCAGATGGCTAACGAAAGAGTAGAGATGAGGAACCAAATGGCTCAGTTCATGACTGTAATGACTAACTTGGCTCAAAGTCAAGAGAGGTTAAGGGCATTGGTAGAAAGACAAAACCCCGAGGAACCTCATCCTAGGACTGGAGGGACTAGTAATAATGAGGGAGGTCAGCCTCATGTAAACCCACCAGTATTTGGACCTCATCTAGATCCGGAAGTCAACATCCCAAGGAATGTATCGGGCAACACTGCTGCAGGCAGGATCTTGCAAGAAGATCCTCAAGAGGAGAAGTTTACTGTAATGGGAGCTGGGGATGAAGTCTATGATAGAAGGTTTGATGAAATTGCTGAGAAGTTGAGATCTCTGGAGTCTCAAAATTCCCTAGGCTTCGATGTAATGGATATGGGGTAGTGGATGGGGTAAGGATTCCCCACAAGTTTAAACCCCCGTGCTTCGAGAAGTACAATGGAACTTCCTGTCCACGAACTCACTTACAGTCCTTTCTAGGGAGACTTAAGGCATATACCATGGATGAGAAACTATGGATGTTTTACTTTGAAGATAGCTTGACTGGAGCTTCAAGAGAGTGGTATTCACAGTTTGACCAGGGCCAATATCAGATGCTGGAAGGACCTAGCTGAAGCTTTCATCAGACAGTACCAATACAACCTGGACATGGCCCCTAACAGGACCCTTCTAATGGGAATGTCTTAATCCTCCAGGGAAAGCTTTAGGGAATATGCCCAAAGGTGGAGACAGCTTGCTGCTACTGTCCAGCCACCCATGTCGGAAAGAGAGATGGCCGACATGTTCATGAATACTCTGCAAGGAACATATATTGATAGGCTAGCTGCCTTTTCTTCCACCAGCTTCGCTGACGTAGTTATAGCTGGGGAAAGGATTGAAAGCCTTTTGAAGATGGGTAAGATTTCTGATAACGGTGCAAGTTCGTCCAGTAATCCCAGGAAGCCTTTTGCGGGACCTAGAAGAACCGGTGAGACAAATGCCATCCATGCCAACAGGGGCAGACCTCAGTATATTCACAGATCAGTAGCAGCTGTCACTATTCCAGCTCCGATTCCTCAGCAACCAGCATATCAACAACCACAACAACCACATTATCAACAACAAGTTCAGTATCCTCCACATAGAAACTACAACAGCAACAACAACAATCAACAACAAAGACCTTTTTAGCAAAGACCGTCGCAGGCAAATAGGGTGATTGACCCTATCCCTATGCCTTATGCTGCCTTATTGCCACAACTCCTGAAACTCAACTTGGTTGAATTGAGGACATTGGCGCCACCAGATCCCTCCAATATTCCAAGGAATTATGATGTCAACGCCAGACGTGCTTTCCACTCCAATGCACCTGGCCATAATACTGAGAAATGCAGGGCTTTACAAATGAAAGTACAAGATTTGGTGGATTCTAAAGCCCTCAACTTTGCACCCCCTCCAAATGTCAACAAGAATCCCATGCCCAACCATGGTGGGCCAAGGATTAATGCCATTGAGGAGGGCAAGCACTCTACTTTGATCACCAGTGTTGCACAGATTCGAACACCTCTGGTTGAAATTAAAGCTCAGCTTCTAGAGTGCCAGATGTTCCCCGGGTGTGAGCTCGGTTGTGGGTATTGCAACATTGCAGTCAACGGGTGTGATAACTTGAGAAGCGGCATAGATGGTCTTATCAGGGATGGAATCCTTCAAATCTCGACAACGGCGCCTACAAATCCAGCAATTCCTTTGACAACAATTCCTGATTCTCCTACAACTGCAGCAACAATCATTCCTACCGATTCATCAATATCATCAACAATGGCTCCATCCATCACTTCAACAAATCAAATGTCAACAACCCTTTCTTCTACAACATCAGCATCCATTTATTCAACAGAATCTTCTACAACATCAGCATAAATTAATGAAGACATCTCAGCAGTCACCATCTACTATGATACATCAAATGTTCCTCCAAACAACAACTTTCAGCAACAAACAGTGGCACCTCCTGCCAGGTCACCAGTCACCATTTACTACGATCTGCACACCATCACAGTACCCTCCTCTGCAGTAGTCAGTCCAGTTACCATTACGGTGCCTGGACCAGTTCCATATGAAAGCAGTAATGCCATACCTTGGCATTATGGCTCTGATCTCTACTGCAACGGGGAGAAAATCACTTTGGATTATTCAACCTCTTCTCCACAAATTGATAATGTCGGGGGAGGCGGAGGCTTCACCATAAGCGGACGCCTTTTTGCCTCACAAACTCAAAGACCTAATGCCGAAGCAGAAGCTGCAGCCAAAGCAAAGGGAAAGAGTGTGGTATTTGAAGAGCCGGCTGTCAAAGAAACTCAGAAGACATCTTTTGAACAAGATGTAGACGAGTTTATGAGAATCATAAAGAGAAGTGATTACAAGGTGGTGGTTCAGCTTCACCAAACTCCCTCAAAGATCTCCATATTATCCATGTTGATGTGTTTTGAAGCTCACAGGAATGCATTACTAAAAGTCCTGCACGCAGCGTACGTGCCAGAGGAGATCACTGTTAATCAGCTAGAAACCGTGGTAGCAAATGTCAATACCAGTCATGGACTGGGCTTTACCAATGCTGACTTAACAACTGAGGGACGTAACCACAACAAGGCTTTACACATCACCCTGGAATGCAAAGGTGTTGTTTTATCTCATGTACTGGTGGACACTGGGTCGTCACTCAATGTTCTACCAAAGAAAGCCTTAGTGAAGCTGGAGTATGATGGCTTGGCATTGCGTCCGAGTAATTTGGTGGTGAGAGAATTCGATGGCTCCAAAAGACCAGTGCTTGGGGAGATTGATCTGCCTGTGATGATTGGCCCACAGACTTTTATGATTACCTTCTATGTGATGGACATTCAGCCGGCCTACAGCTGTTTGTTGGGTAGACCCTGGATCCATGCCGCTGGCGCTGTTACGTCTACCCTTCACCAGAAGCTGAAATTCGAGTGGGAAGGCCAGGTCATCACCATCTGTGGGGAAGAAGACATCTTTGTTAGCCATCTGGCTACGTACAAGTACATAGAAATGGATGGAGAAATCCACGAAACTATGAGCCAGGGGTATGAGGCCCTGAACATCAATGAAGCATCTGCTGTACTGGGAACCTCCATGACGTCTTATCAGCAAGCCAGGAAGGTTGTTGAAGAGGGTACTGCCCAAGGCTGGGGCAAGTTGCTGCCCGTGGAGAAGAAGGAGGACAGATTTGGGTTGGGTTACAGACCAACTCAACAAGATCAATCAGAGGCTGCCGAGAAGCCCAATTTTGTCAGCGGGGGAATGCTCACCCCGGATGCAGTAAACTACTTGGAAGACGAGGAAGAAAGCGACCGCAACCTGGAGAGCTGGATACGTCCAAGAACCCCGGGGAGCCAAGTCCTTAACTGGTCTTCCCAGGAAATTATAAGGGTTACTCCTGCAGAGTAATTATTATTTCCTGTATTTTTTTAAGCATGCATCAAGTCTTACATCTTGCCCAAGATGACAAGACTCATTTTGTAATCGGGCCATCTTGTAATTTTGTGCAAACAGATCAATCAATGAATATCGGACATCTTTTGCAAATGAGTATTTTTCTTTTCCGCTCACTGTTTTCCATTTTTCTTTTTGTACAAAAATAAAATGGCAATGTTTTCCAAAATGGTAACTTCATTTCACTTTTTCTAAACAAGATTAAAATAGATCACTAAAATAAACCAATCTAAACCCTTGCAGAGAGTGCCTTTCAGACTGCACAGACAACAACACAGCTATGACTTCGTATGACTTTGACAATCCAATCAATCAAGCCGATGAAGGGGTTGAAGAAGACTATGAGCTTCTTGAGGAGCTAGCAAGGTTGTTAAGGCAAGAGGAGAAGGTTATCACTCCTCATCAGGAGGAGATCGAAACGGTTAACCTTGGTACAGAAGAAGATGTGAAAGAAGTTAAGATCGGGGCCTGCTTACAAGATTCAGTAAAGGAACAACTGATTGACATGCTTCGGGAGTATGTAGATGTCTTTGCTTGGTCTTATCAGGATATGCCAGGGTTGGACACCGATATTGTCATGCACAAGCTGCCACTAAAAGAAGACTGCCCACCGGTGAAACAGAAACTACGCCGCACTCGTCCAGATATGGCAATGAAGATAAAAGAAGAGGTACAAAAGCAGTGGGATGCAGGTTTCCTTGCTATGACTAGCTATCCGCCGTGGGTTGCTAATATTGTACCTGTGCCTAAGAAAGATGGCAAGGTGAGGATGTGTGTGGATTATCGTGATCTGAACAGAGCCAGCCCGAAAGATGACTTCCCTTTACCTCACATTGATGTATTGGTTGATAATACGGCTCAGTTCTCGGTACTCTCCTTCATGGATGGATTTTCAGGATACAATCAGATCAAGATGTCCCCTGAAGCCATGGAGAAGACAACTTTCATCACACCCTGGGGCACGTTCTGTTATAAGGTGATGACATTCGGACTAAAGAATGCGAGTGCAACTTATCAACGGGCTATGGTAACATTATTCCATGACATGATCCATAAAGAAATTGAATGTTATGTGGATGACATGATTGCCAAGTCCCTCACAGAAGAAGACCACCTGGTGAATCTGTTGAAGTTATTCAAGCGTCTGAGGAAGTACCAACTGAAGTTAAACCCCAACAAGTGCACATTTGGGGTGAGATCTGGTAAGCTGTTGGGATTTATTGTGAGTGAGAAAGGGATTGAAGTTGACCCTGATAAAGTCAAAGCCATTCAAGAAATGCCTGCGCCAAAATCAGAAAAAGAAGTTTGAGGGTTTCTAGGTAGATTGAACTACATTTCACGGTTCATATCTCACCTTACAGCAACCTGTGAACCTTTATTCAAGTTGTTGAGAAAAGAACAAACGGTTAGGTGGAACGAAGACTGCCAGTGGGCTTTTGACAAAATCAAGGAGTACTTGCAAGAGCCTCCAATCCTTATGCCTCCAGTTGAAGGAAGACGTCTAATCATGTACTTGACAGTATTAGAAGAGTCAATGGGGTGTGTGCTGGGCCAGCATGACGAGTCTGGTCGAAAAGAGTATGCAATATACTACCTAAGCAAAAAGTTTACCGACTGTGAACAACGTTATTCACTGCTCGAGAAAACTTGCTGTGCTTTAGCGTGGGCTGCTCGCCGACTAAGACAGTATATGTTGACCCACACTACCTTATTGATCTCAAAGATGGACCCAGTTAAGTACATATTCGAGAAGCCAGCGCTTACCGGACGGGTTGCAAGATGGCAAATGATCCTAACAGAGTACGACATTCAGTACACATCTCAAAAAGCCATCAAAGGGAGTGTATTGTCTGATTATCTTGCTGAACAACCCATTGATGATTACCAGCCTATGAGATTTGACTTCCCTGATGAAGACATCATGTTCATAAAAGCAAAAGATCATGAAGAGCCTATTCACACTGAAGGGCCTGACCCAGAGGAAGAATGGACTATGATGTTCGACGGGGCTATTAATATGAATGGCCGTGGTGTTGGTGCAGTACTCTTTACACCTAAAGGAGTTCACATGCCTTTCTCGGCGAAACTCACCTTTAACTGCACTAACAACGAAGCTGAATACGAAGCTTGCATTATGGGTCTTGAGGAAGCCATTGAACTCAGGATCAAGACTTTGACTGTGTTCGGAGATTCAGCTCTGGTAATCAATCAAACCAACGGCAAATGGTACACCCACCAAGATCATCTGATACCTTACCGGGATTATACAAGAAGGTTATTGACTTTCTTCACAACAGTCAAGCTTGAGTATATCCCTCGAGATGAGAATCAGTTTGCTGATGCTCTTGCTACCATTTCATCCATGATCAAAGTTCAAGCTGCCAACTTTGTGCCTCAAATTTCAGTGTCCAGACTTGACAGACCAGCATACGTGTTCTCAGCAGATGACGTCAAAGATGATAAGCCTTGGTTCCACGACATTAAGTGCTTCTTGAAGGATCATACATACCCACCTGGGGCATCTTCCAATGATAAGAAGACATTAAGAAGGTTAGCTGGTAGTTTCTTTCTGAATACTGACGGTTCCCTGTACAAGAGAAACTTTGATATGGTACTTCTCAGATGCGTTGATAGGACAGAGGCAGACTTATTGATGCACAAGGTGCACGAAGGATCCTTTGGTACCCATGCTGGAGGGCATGCCATGGCTAAAAAGTTGCTAAGATCAGGCTATTATTGGATCGCAATGGATGCAGACTGTTGTGCTTATGCCAGAAAATGTCATAAATGCCAGATTTATGCAGATAAAGTGCATGTGCCTCTGAATCCTTTGAATGTGATGTCTTCACCTTGGCCCTTTGCCATGTGGGGCATTGATATGATTGGCAAGATTGAATCGACTGCTTCAAACGGCCACAGATTCATCCTGGTTACTATTGACTATTTCACTAAGTGGGTCGAAGCGGCTTCTTATGCAAATGTTACAAGGCAAGTGGTAGCCCGTTTTCTGAAAAGAGACATCATCTGTCGGTATGGAGTGCCCGAGCGAATCATTACTGATAATGGTTCCAACTTGAACAACAAAATGATGGCAGAGCTATGCCGGGACTTCAAGATCCAACACCACAATTCTTCTCCTTACAGGCCAAAGATGAATGGCGTTGTCGAGGCAGCTAATAAGAATATCAAGAAGATTGTGCAGAAGATGGTGGTTACCTATAAAGACTGGAATGAAATGCTACCGTTTTCCTTGCATGGGTACCGTACCTCCATCAGAATATCCACTGGAGCAACACCGTATCAGCTTGTTTATGGTATGGAGGCAGTCCTACCTGTTGAAGTTGAATTACCCTCCCTGAGGGTATTGATGGATGTTAAACTGAATGAAGCAGAATGGGTCCGATCCCGATACGAGCAACTGAATCTGATTGAAGAAAAGAGATTAGCTGCAATCTGTCATGGGCAGTTATATCAGAAGAGAATGAAGAAAGCCTTCGATCAGAAAGTCAGGCTCCGAGAGTACCAAGTAGGAGATCTTGTGCTGAAAAGACTCCTTCCTCCTCATACAGACCACAGGGGCAAGTGGACTCCGAACTATGAAGGACCATTCGTAGTAAAGAAAGTTTTCTCAGGTGGAGCTTTGATGCTCAGTACTATGGATGGTGAAGACTTCCTGTCCCGTGTGAATTCAGATGCAGTTAAAAAATACTTCGCATAAAATGACCCGCTGGACATAAAAACAGAATGTAAGTCCAGGCAAAAATAGGGCATCCCGGCGAGTCAAAAACAGAATCAAAGACTCGGGCAAAAATAAGGGAAAATAAATAAAAATGTACACCCGCTGAGTTGAAAAGCCGCATTGGACAACTCAGGCAAAAATGGGTATCCCGGCGGATTGAAAACCCGAAAGGGCGATCCACACAAAATAAGGGAATAAGCGAACAATTGCATTATGAATTCATCTGTATCACTTACAACCTGGTAAGCTCCGAAAGGTTCAAGTATCGGTCAGAATCAGCCTTCCTCAGAAAGCAAGATGAGAAGAACGTCAATGTCATACGAGTCATAGCAAAAGGGAAAGCTCCTTGAAGCGTCATCAACATTGCCAGCACCTTTTTGTTTCTCAATTTGTAATGATTTCCTCATTTCAGGGGATCTGTTTCTTTGACTGTATCTCGCCAATTCAGGGCACACGAATTAATAAGATCAGATTTCCAGTCATATCTTGTCTCGTACATTTTATTTTTCATTTGCAAAATGTCCGATGTCCTTAAGATATTGATTGCATAAATACAGATGCTTCCTTTCTAAAAATACGTGCTTACAGGAAATATATTTGCTCCCGGGGGTGTCTAAACTCTTGTGACGGAATCCAGTAAGGGATACCTCGGGAAACTTGTACATTTCTTTGTCATGCAGGATTGCAGGTATTCAAAGCACGACATGGGGCATGAAAGCTTCTTCCCAGTAGGCTGCCAAACCATTGTTCCCTCAACACACCTTCCAAACAGCACCAGAGATGCTTTCTCCCCATCAGAGTTGCCAGGCATCACTTCTCCAACATTTCCTTCAAAGGGCAGCACCAGAAGGTGTTCATAATCCCCAGCTAAGTTGCTAAGTATCATCCTCAACAGGATCCCCCACGGAAATCTCTAGGAAGATCTTTCAGTGATCTTTCTTCTTCCCCAGCTGAGTGCATAGACAGTGAACCATCTCCCCACAGAGTTTCAACCTCTATCCAGAAAAGAAATACCTGAAGATCTCACAACAGAGTGAAGAAAGCTTCTACAAACCCCAGCTGGGTCCCTCATTACCGAGATAGATCTATTAGTGATATGTTTCCCCATGCAGATACATCTTATCAGATCTACCAATGATCTTTTTCCCAGCTGGGACATCCACTTCAAGCAGATCAGTCAGAGATCTCCACAGCAACGGGATCCGAACCCGGGATCGGTCTTTTGCATAATCATAGCATTCGCATCATATTTCCCACAGAGCGTAGCATTCCATCTAAGCCATGTGTCGAACTGAACACTTGTGAATACAGTATACAAAATATTTCCCCAATTCCTCACCAGAAAGACAGAACAGTTCCCTTTCAGATACAGATACACACTCCTTTTGGCACTCGTCCGTGTCACCACTCCCCAGTAAAGTCGCCCGAGCATTCTTTACAAACAGACGACTCATATATTAAAAATGCATCCCGACACTCGTCTGTGTCATATCCCCAGCAGGAAGCCAAAGCGTCCCCTTTGCACTCGCAGATGCATATATATACAATTCCTTGACGCCCGTCCATGTCACCTCCCCCAGCTTAGTTATCCAAACACTCTGGAAATCAAATACTTGTCTGTAATACACTTTTTTCCGACACCCGTCCATGTCACACTCTCCCCAGTAAGTTGAGCACTCGTATGTGTCTCATTCATACCTCTTTACTCATACAGATACTCGTCCGTATCTTGTATATATCACTTAAATCCCCTCAGATCCGACACTCGCCCGTGTTCTTTGTTAACCAGTTGGTATTCTCCCGTATCATCATCTCTGAACATGCGTCAAGCGTTTGTTTCTACCGATACTCGTCCGTATCGTAGTCTTAAGGATGCTCGTCCGTACCTTTAATCTATACACCGTGTCAAACACTATTGTCTTCTTGAATTTAGACACTCGTATGTGTCTACCATTCCCCAGAAGAATCCCCGACAAATCTCGTTGATCTATTTCTTTTCTATCTAACATTCGTCCTATGTCATGATACCTTTTCGGCAGCCGTACCCTGCCAGGTGATCGTCCTTCACCTTGTTGATTATCGTCCTTCATCATTCTATCCGATGGTCGTCCCCATCGTTGACCTTGTTATCTGGCATTTGTCCTATGTCATGATAAACCCTGAGAGCAGCCGTACCCTGCTAGGTGATCGTCCTTCACCTCTTGATGATCGTCCTTCATCATGCTTATCCGATGGCCGTCCCCGTCGTCGACCTTTTTATCCGGCATTCGTCCTATGTCGCGATACTTTTGGCAACCGTACCTTGCCAGGTGATCGTCCTTCACCTTAGATGACTGTCCCTCATCTTATCCCCAACAGAGCAGCCGTACCCTGCCAGGTGATCGTCCTTCACCTTTGATGACCGTACCTCATCATTTATGTCATTTATGCTTAGAACCCGATGGTCGTCCCCATCATTTACCCTTAATCCCCAGAGAGTCTTATAGATTTATCTGATGGCCGTCCCCATCATGATCTCTTATATCCCCAGCTTGTCGGCCGTCCCCGTCATTGCTTTATTTCCCGCATCCTTCCCCAGCTTGTCGGTCGTCCCCGTCATTGCTTCATCCCCAGCAGTCGTCCTCTGCTCGGCGGTCGTCCTCCGTCGCTCGCACTTTATAGTTATACTTTATTTTTCCTTTACAATCTATATCCCTTTTCTTCTTCATTCTGTGAGTGCAAATTTTGGATTGTCTTTGGTATTCAACCACAAGTTATCTTGTTCGCCTGTTAAGCCGTCTCTTACATCCTGCACAGCTAACTCATGTTTGAATAGGGGCAGCTGTAAACACCCCAAATTTGCCCTCACTAATTTCACCATGGCTTGTGATCTCTTCATGTGCATAAGTTCAAACATAGCATCTCATATTGCATCTTTTGCTTCACTGCATTGTTTCTAAGTCATCTGCATCTAGGGTTTGTGATTTGAGCAATCCAAGAGCCATTTGAGCCACTCCAAAGGTCATCAATCACTTCAAAGGGGTCCATGAATGTTCAAGCATCGTATTATATCCCCACAAAGTCAAGAAAGTCAAAGAATCACAAGAATTGAGAAAGGCATGGAAGCAGAGCCAGGCTTAACTGCACAGATGACCTAGAATTAGGGTTTTGGTTTCAAAAGCCATAACTCCAAATTTTTTGGTCATTCTTGTTTCTATTGGTATCTATATGTCATAAGGATCATGCATATCAATTTTCATGAAGAAGTTCTATGGGGAAGGCATCTAATCAAGAGTTGACTTCTTAAGCAAGTCAGTGTAAAATCAGGGCATCTGAGGCCCCCAATGACCCAACCAAAGAGTGTTCTCCATCATTTTGAATGTGTGTGATCTTTATTTGATCTTAGAAGATGTTATAAGTTCACAAAATTGAAGAATTTCAAGCCATTTGCAAAATTGCCTTTTTGGGAAAGTGACTTGTAATGGAAACTTGCCATTTTGGGAAAGTTTTTCAACCTTCTCAAATTGATTCAAAAATGCTTCAAATGAGAAAACTTTGGTCATGAAAGTTGTAGAATGGATCATTCCCTTTTCAAAAAGTACAAGAACTCATTCAAATTCATTTTGGATCAAAAGTTATGGCTTGTCAAAGTTGGGAAAAATCACATAACTTCAAGTCTTGCACCAAAGAGGCAAAGTTGCAAAACCTCTTGCCAAGGCAAATTGTGACTTCAAATGGACTTCTAAACTTTGCACAAACATAAACCAATGCCTAAAAATCAGAATGCATCAAAGACTTGTCCATTTTCATGACCTATGCTTCAAGTAATCACAAAAGGGCCAAAAGATCACAAAGTTGCAAAACATCTCACAAACCCTAATCCACTTGCTAATTGGCCTCAAGACTGATTCCATGGATCTCCTCAATCCTTGCTGCACAGGACACCCCTTTGTACTTGGCCTGCCATTGACCCATACCTCTCTTACACAAAACATTGACTTTATGCAAAATGGCCCATACCAATCAAGCTAGGCCACACCAACTCCTCTGACCTATCCAAGTGTGATACATGTACCAAATGAGACTCAACACAACATACACACAAGCCTGATCTCTCTCATAAGCCATAGTTCACAAAACTCCCCTCTTATGCACTTTCCTTCGAATCTCATCACACAATCATCAAACCTCAAAACCAACTCCACCATTCATCCAGAAAAGCTCCATAGAGCATAAACCACCCTTCACCTTGCCTTGAAACCCCCTGAAACTAAAACACGATTTCCTCCCCTCTCTGAACAGAACTCCATCAATCTCACAAACTAGCCACCATACACTCAAACCAAGCCTCAAAGCATACTCAGGGAGATCATTGGAGTGGTTTTGAAGCAGGGAGGCAGTCTGAAAGCTCCAAACTGAAAGCTTCATCTCAGGTAGCTTCGAAATTTATTTTTCCCAGAAGCTCTATTTTAAGTTTTCAACTTGTTAAGTTTGATTCCCTGAGTGCATTGAACCTTTTGCTTTTGAAAATGATGGAGATTTGAGCATGTATGACATGTCTGAAATTTCTGCCATTTTTGTATCTTGCTTCGAATCTTGTTAATGGTGAGAAATAAATTGTTTTTGAGGTCATGGATGAGTTTAGGGAGGTGAGAGGAAGTGATCTAGAGCTTTAGAGCTCCAGAAATAACCTAGGGAGTGAGTTTGAAATTTTCAGGGAGGGATGTCACCGGAGAAGATGACCGGAGCTCTTCTTCGGTGACCTGAAAGTCATTAGGGCATTAATCACGTTTAGGGCAGAGTTTGAATCTGGACCATGGATCTGGCTGACTTTTGTTGACTCCCGCGCACATGAATGGCCTGGATCTCTCATTAAAACCCTAATCATATTTAATTAGATTAATTAATTCAGTTTAAATTAATTTGGTTAGTTTGAATTACAACCGTTGGATGACGCGCGCAGTCTTCCCTCCTTCTCCCAGTTTGAATCTCAGCCTCTGGATGTGCATACTTTTCACTTTATTTAATTTTATTTCATTTCCTTTTCATTTTATTTGCACGAATTATTTAAAATAGCAAAAATCATTTACAAATTATGAAAATATTTGTCAAAGATTTCATTAATTTTTAGAACCCAAAAATATTTTTATTTTTATTTTTTGCATTAAAAATCATTTTTAAATTATTTAATTGTTTATTTTTAATTAGTTAATGGAAATTAATTAATTAAAAATGCATTTAGGTATTTAAAAATCACCAAAAAATTCACATTGCATTTAGAAACATTTAGAAACATTATCAAACCCTCAAACCAAATTTCTTTTTTGTTCTTGATGCCTTTTGATCATTTTCATTGGAATTAAATTCATTTTAAGGCAATATTTTTGTGCAAACTTTGAAAAATTCATTCTGCCTAACCCTTGAGAGTTTGATGATGATTCTTCCTGCATTGCATCCTTCATGGCATGTAGTTTATAGGATAAATTTGGTTTCAATTGATCTTGCATTTTCAATTTGTTTGGCATTTTTCTTGATAAGGTACCTTAAAACCCTAGTAATCTTAGGAAATTCATAACTTGCACTAGGTTAAGAGTTGGATCCCCTCCTTTGGGCAGTGAGCTTGTATAGGTTTAGGGTATCTTTGATTGCATTTTCAATTTTTTATCATGTCATTGGCTCCTGGTTTTGAATTTTTGCTTTGCATGATGCATGTAACCCTAATTTATGCCTTCCTTTGCCTCCATTTCTCATTTGCTTGCATCCAATGACTTTCCATGACATTTTGTGCATCCACATGATTCATAATGCATCTTAAGACATATTAGAATCATGTTTGACCATTGCATCTTTCATTTGTCATGTTATGTGTCCATTGCATTTCATAACTTTTCATGAACATTCATGGTTCAAAGCATGCTTCATCTGCACTCATATCCTTGTATGATCATTCTCATGTCTTGCCTCATGTTTGTATCATCTCTTAGCATCATTAACTTCATGTAAATGCTTCTGACTTTGGTTTTCATCATGACATTTCATCTCATTTGCATTGCATTTCATTTCTTTTGCTAACTTTTCAGGTGGTAAGTTGTTTTGAGAAGTGAATTTGCATGTGGGGTTAAGAGTTAGGAGTTAGGACTCCTCCTTTGGGGTGTGATATCATGTGGGGTTAGGGTTCCTTTGAGTTCATTTTCAATTTTTTATCTTGTAATTTGCTTTTGTTTTTTGGCTTTTGCATTTCATGTTGCATTAAAACCCTAATTTCACATGTTCATTTGCATACATCTTTCATAAGCATTCATACATGAGCTTGCCTTGACATTTCTTGAATTCACATGACTTCTAAGACATAATAGGACACATTAGAATCATGCTTGATCATTTCTTCATCCATTTGCCATGTTATGCATTCATTTCATTCCATGAACTTTCATGAACGTTCATGCTTCTTACATGCTTCATTTGCATTCTCACCTCTTGTATGATCATGCATAACCCTTGACATGCTTTCATATCATCTCATAACATCATTTACATCATGAATATGCTTCTGGTTTTGGTTTTCACCTTTGCATCTCTTTCATTTTCTTTTCATTTCCTTTCTCTATGCTAACCATTTCAGGTGGTAAGTAAATTGAGAAGTGAATTTGCCTTCACTTCTCATTTCTCTTCTCATTCTTCTTATGCATCCTCGCTGCATTTTTACTTTGCTTTAGAGTGAGCTTTCTCATTCATGTTCTTCATTCACTTTCTTTCCTCAAGTAACTTATCTTCTTCAGTGAAGTAAGTTAACTTGTTTCCTCTGCTTCTCCTCCTTTCATCTGCTTCTTCCATTGGGGGCTTCTTTGAAGATCTCTTGCAAGCCTTACAAACCATAGGAACATCCAAGCATGAGAACAATTAGGGTTTTTATTAGTCCCCCTTTAGTTTTTACCTTTGTGTCTTCTTTGTGTCTCTCTTCTCATCTCATAATCAGAGACTAAACCTTTAAGGTTTTAAGACTTTGTGATTAGGGTTATGCCTGCATCCTTCTCTTAGGATGGAGTGTATAACTTTAATCCTAAGTGTTAAACTTTTAATGTGTTTAAACCTCTTAATCAATCCATCTTAATAATCACTAAGACAATAGCTTGTAACTTGGGCCTTGCATTAGGGTTCTAATTCTTCCTTAATTAATTAAGAAGGACTAACCTTAGTGTTAATGGACAAGTCCCCCTCAAGTTGTCTTACAAACCATAAAACTCACCTCTTAATCTTACCATTAACTAAAATCCACTTTAATAAAGGCTTGTTTTGTCATGAGTTTAATCCCTAATCATGGATTAAGTTGAGGTATCTTCCTCAGCTTAAATGTTCTCATCTATTATCCTTCTATTAGGATGGTGTAATGAGTCCATTAAATCTTTGATTATGGCTTAAACTCATTACTTAACACTAAACAAAAACTCCAAAAACATCTAAATAATCACAAATAGGTTAATGATCCTAATCCTGCATCATGGTAATTAAGTGTGAGGTGCTTACTTCATACTTAAGTTATTCTCATTACCCCTAATCAAAGGGAGGATGTGATGAGTTTACTAACCCTGAGTTTAGGCTTAAGCTCATTAACTTATGACAAACTCAAAAAAGGGCAATAAAAGATTGAAAACTCAAAAACAAACAATAATCGTATCCTCCCGGATTCTTTTCTCATCACACTCACTCTACAAACGAGAACTCGCATCTTCCGTCTAATGCAAGACAGTTAGTACCTGAGCCAGACATGTCATACACTTGAGCATGGACAAGCAAGTTGTTCATCAGTCAATTTATCTTTCAGTCTCTTTGAGTCGAACTATGGTGTTCTGACTTCCTCATTGCACGAGAGGATACGTAGGCATAACTTAACTGTTATCGAACAAAAGTCTCTGTCTCTCCCCCCTCTTCCAGCATTATTCTTTTAAGCCTCATTCCTGATCACTTCACTTCACTTTCTTGCACAGACACTTGTACATTCTTTTCCAGCTTTTGCACACAGATAGCACATACACTACCCCTTTAAACACAAACTTTCAAGCGTGGATCCCGTCGAGTATGACGGACAATCTGGGTGCTAATACCTTCCCAGGTTGTAACCAACCCCCTTTCTCAGTTTCTCTGGTTCGCAACCGTCTTATCCGTATCTTTCTAGGTTTATGTAGCATTATATTTCCTTCGGGATAAAAATGCCTAGCTGGCGACTCTTTTCACTTCATTTCATTCTTCTCTTTCGCCGACCGTTCGCGTCTGTACCCTATCTGACCAGGTGTCTTTTCGAGGGAGCAACACCTAATGTGCCACGCCTTGGCATAAGAGGGGGCATTACCTACAATCCTTCTTTAGCTCTACGTCAGTTTGGTTATGCTCGGAGTAATGGTCCTCATGACATGCTTATTCAGGGTATTGTGTTTGACTACGACAATGATCTGCAAGGCTACCGTCAAAGGTTTATACGAGCTTGGGGTAAAGTGAACAAGGTTGACAGAAATACTCTGGAACCAAAGTACTCCATTCCCATGGAACCTTATCTTAGATGGGTACGAGCACGTGCTCAGACTCTTATGATGCCATATCCTGCTATCCTGCCAGTTACCATGGAGCTTGTTGCTGAAGGAGATACTCCTTATATCATTCTTCATCCAGACATGCCCACTAACATGGAAGAGTTGCAGAAGTCCTGGATCCAATTGAAGGAACAAAGGGATACTTTTGAGACTCATTTCAAAGCTAGTCAAGAAAGAATCCTGGAGTTGACAAGACAACTTCACGATGAGCAGAATCTCAACACATACCTCAATACAAAGAGGAAACGTCCATGGGAGACTTAAAACCCCATCTTTGTATTTATTTCATTTTGTTGTAAGCCCAAGGGGCAAACAAGTTTATTGCTTACTAATAAAAGTTTACTTTCTGGTTGTTTAAACAAATTTAAATCCTGCGGTCCTTGAAAACATTGCATATCCATTTACATACCATATCATTGCATCACAGGTTTCCAAATAACATGTTGTCGTACCCCGAAAAATACGACCTCACGCGATCCGAAAGGACGGAGTCACGCGCCGGACAGACTGAAGAGTCGCCACCTATTTCTATTTATTCCCAAAGAGGGAAAGGGGAGATATAGATACAACCCGGGAAGAAAAGGATGAGGACAAAGGTCAACAGAACCATTGCCTGGGCGGGAGTCGGTTATGCAGGGGGAAGGTATTAGCACCCCCTACATCCATCGTACTCGATGGGAACCATCTAAGTTAACACGCGCGAAAGGATGCCTATGCTTGAACGAATTGCTTGCTAGAGGGAAATGAGTTGAATTATAAGTTAGATTGGACCTAGGTGCTCGGCAAGGATTGAGATCCTCGTGCCTACGTACTCCCGTGTGCAATGGGAAAGTCAGAGCCTCGTAGTTCGGCCTACTAAGGGTAATGGTTGTTGATTTTATTACCTTTCTTCGACGAAAGGGTTTAGGAGCTGAAATGCACTAAAGACTATGGATAGTTTATCTCGTCCAACAAGACGAGCGTCCTGCGTCGAAATAATCGGAGCGAGTAACGAGAGCTCGTTATCCTCCTTTCTACCGCTTAAGGCTCGTGGCGTACAGATCTTCTCGCATTTATTAAAGTGTTTTATTTCCTAAGACCGCTTGACGTTGAATCAAGGGTTTGGATCTAAAAAGAATCGTTTTGGTTTTTTGAAGTTAGAGGGTGAATGCAAGTGGGGTTTTATTTTGTAGTTTGTTAGTGAGGCACAAAGCGCTCGACTCGCAAGGTAAGGTGGATCCTAATAAATGAATAACTGGAAAATAAAGTGCAAGTGTGCGAGTGAAATCACTTGGCGTTGGACCAAGGATTCAGAACTAAATAAAATACGGAAAATAAAATGCGTACAAAGTAAGGGGAGAGGGATACAAAATAAATACAGGGGATTGCGAGAAATAAAGAGGCCTCGTTGTAATTAGCCCAAGAGAAAGCGTGTGTGCAGTGTTTTTGAACTGTTTGAAGGCGTTCGGCCTTTTTAATCGGAAACAACTATTCGAAGGCGTTGGACCTTTTTGGGACGCGTCGAAATTTGGTTCGTGAACTACCTTAGAATCGATTCAAAATTGGAATCATTCTATAAGGAGTCGAAACGTAATTTTTGAGATGCGGAATTAAATGAATAAATTAAGTTGGATTGCTAGAATTAAATTAAAATAAAATAATAAATTAAATAATTAAATAAATCAAATAGTATTAAGAATAATAAATAAATTACATTAATTTCAATGTTTATTTTCTAAAATAATAAATAATAAAAAAAGCTAATTACAAGGAGGGCCTCATATTGACCGAACATCACCGATTTAACGAAATCGGGCGAATCTCGGCCTTTTGTTATGTCATTGGCCCCAATAATACAAATATTTTTTAACAAAAGAGAAATAGAAATTAGCAAAGGAGATTATATATATATATATATATATATATATATATATATATATATATATATATATATATATATATACATACATATATATATATACATATATATAAAATAAACAGAAAATAACCATTAACCTTATGAATATACATATAAAGAAAAATGAAATAATAAAAGTAAGAGAATAAAATAAAATAGAAAATGTTAAAAAACAGAAGGGTATATGATGTGGATCTGGTGGTGTGTATGGAGAGTCAAAACTAAACGGGCCAGAAATCATAGCCATGATCCACAATGTCTACCTAATAAAAATAAGGAATTGAAACAAAAAACCATAATAAATAAAAATAAAAAGATCATCATTTTTTTCTGGATAATAAACTAACTCTATAATATTTCTACACTCACTTTGAAAGCAGAGAATGAAAAAGACCAAACTTCAGATTTCGGAAAAAAAACAAAAAGAAGAACAAAATGAAAAAAAAGAAAAAAGAAACAACCTCCGTTGTCGCAAATCTCTTAAACGCTCTCGATGCTTTCACCGATCACAGATGCTTTCTCGAATCCCCTTTGCGTTTCCGATCTGGTTTTTTCTCAGAAGAAAAGATGCAACCTCCTACCAACCCTTCAAATGATTCACAGTGGTCGACGGATTTCGGGCTTCGTCTATGTGCTTCGGCGACTCGCGAGTGGTTTGCGATTGGCTCGCGACTGCGCTTTTGTTTGGTTTGGATGGTGGGTTGGATGGTGTGTGAAGGGTGTTGTCGATGCGGTTCTGTTTCGAGGTTCTTCACAGTTTTAGATTCGCATGAGGTGGATTTCAGAGGTGGCCGCGTGAGTTTATGGCGGTCGGTGATGAAAGGTCGAGAGGTTCTATTTCGCGGTGGCTGCGGCAGAAAGGGGTTCAGATCAGTTTTTCAGGTTTGTATGTTCGAGGTTTGTGACTTTTTCTATTTGGTTTGTTCATGGAAAAAAGAGATTTGAAGGTAATGTTGAAGATGGTGAGTGATGTTTCGGTGTTGGCTGGTGATTAATGGAGATTTGGCGGATCTGGAATTATTTTAAGAGAGGTATGAACTTGTGTATGAATGTTGTGTGAAAATGGAGTTGAGTTATAGTTCAAAGTTGGGTGGATTGAAATTAACAGAGGGTTTGCAGTGAGGTAATATGCAGAGTTTTTTAGAATTTGGTTTATGAATTTGAGAAAATGAAAAAATGAGTGAGTGGTTTGCTATCAGTATCATGAAGGAAAAGAGTGAGGATTATTTTACTTAAGTAGAGTGAATTGTAGTGAGGATGAGTGGTGAGTGTGAAGAGAATTTTGGAATTTTGTGGAAACATTGGTTTCGTACGCTGCGTTTGTAAGGCCAATTGTGGAATATTGTTGTGATGGTCTGATGCTGCGGAAAAAATTGGTTGTGCGTTTTGTGGATTTGTACGAAATAAAATGTCAGTGGGTGTGGCGGTTTGTTGTGGAATTCGCGTGATTTTCACGTTCTTTTTGTCTGGACATGGTTTGTGGCAACTAGTGGAATTCTACTGAGTCGGGTCAGGCTGACGTTGCAAAACAATTATGTAACATACTAGTGAGAGTGTGTAGTATTCAAAAAAATAATAAAAAATAAGTAAAATAAATATAATAGTAATAATAATAATAACTTTGTCGCTCCCACCAAATGAAGCCGGGTCAAATGGGGTACAGACGCGAACGGTCGGCGAAAGGAGGATGTGAGGACACACATGAGTGAACTCACAGGGAATGAAAAGAGTCGCCAGCTAGGCATTTTTATCCCGGAGGAAAGGCAATGTTGCATAGACCTAGAAAGATATGGATAAGACGGTTGCGAACCAGAGAGACTGAGAAAAGGGGTTGGTTAAAACCTGGGAAGGTATTAGCACCCAGATTGTCCGTCGTACTCGACGGGATCCACGCTGAAAAGATTTGTGTTTTAAAGGGGTAGTGTCAGTGCAATTTGTGTATAAAGAGAGCTGGGAAAGGATGTACAGGTGTCAGTGTAAAAGCAGTGTGAAGTGTATAAGTGAAGTGTCAGTGTAAGAACAGGAATAAGATGCTCAAGATCGTGAGGCTAAAAGAATAAAGCTGGAAAGAGGGGAATATACAGAGACTTTTGTTCGATAACTGTTAAGTTATGCCTACGTATCCTCTCGTGCAATGAGGAAGTCAGAACACCGTAGTTCGACCCAAAGAGACTGAAAGATGAATTGACTTGTGAACTGCTTACTTGCCTATGCTCAAGTGTATGATTTGTCTGGAACAGATGCAAACTGTCTTGCATTAGACGGAAGGAGCAAGTTATCGCTTATGAGTGAAGATGATGAGAAAAGAATCCCGGAGGAGACGATTATTGTTTGTTTTTGGGTTTTCAATCTTTTATTGCTTTTTGAAAGTTTGTCATAAGAAAATGAGCTTAAGCCTAAACCAATGGATTTAGTAAACTCATCACATCTTCCCTCTAATTAGGGGTAATGAGAATACCTTAAGTGTGAAGTTAGTTTCTCACACTTAATCACCTTTGATGTAGGATTAAGATCATTAACCTACTTGTGATTACTTAGACGTTTTTGTGGTTTTTGTTTAGTGTTGAGTAATGAGATTAAGCCATAATCAGGGATTAAACAGACCCATTACACCATCCTAATAGAAGGATAATAGATGAGAATGTTTAAGCTGAGGAAAGCTCCTCAACTTAATCCATGATTAGGGATTAAACTCATGACAAAACAAAGCCTTTATTAAGTGGATTTTATTTAATGATATGATGATGAAGTGTTTTTTAGGGTTTGTAAGACAACTTGAGGGGGACTTGTCCATTAACACTAGGGTTAGTCCTTCTTAACCAATTAAGGAAGAATTAGAACCCTAATGCAAGGCCCAAGTTACAAGCTTGATGTCTTGAGGATTATTAAGTGGATTGATTAAAGGGTTTAAACACATTAAGAGTTTAACACTTAGGATTAAAGTTATACACTCCATCCTAATAGAAGGATGCAGGCATAAGCTTAATCACAAAGCCTTAAAGCCTTTATGGTTTAGTCCCTGATTATGAGGTGAGAAGAGAAGACTCAATGAGACACAAAGGTAAAAACTAAGTGGGGGGACTAATCAAAACCCTAATCATTGTCATGCTTGGTTGTTCCTAAGGTTTGTAAGTTTTGACAAGAGAAATCTTCAAAGGAACCACCAGGAAGTAGATGAAAGGAGCAGAGAGAAGCAAAGTAACTTGCTTCATTTAAGAAGACAAGTCACTTGAGGAAAGAAAGTAAGAAAAAGAAGAATGAGCAAGCTCAATCTAAAACACAAAGTAAAATGCAGCAATGATGCATAAGAGAGATGAAAAGAAATTGTGAGAAGTGAAGGCAAATTCACTTCTCAAAGTAACTTACCACCTGAAAAGTTAGTGAAAGAAATGCAATGCAATGCAAAATGAGATGAAATGGCATGATGTAAATCAAAACCAGAAGCATATGTGTGATGATAATGATGCTATGAGATGATACAAACATGAAACAAGGCATGGGGATGATCACATGAACATATGGATGCAAGATAAGCATGCTTAGAACCATGATCATACATGAAAAGTTATGAAATGCAAATGACATACAACATGGCAAAAGAAAGATGCAATGATCAAACATGATTCTCATATGTCTTAAGATGTCTAATGAATCAAAGGGATGCATAAAATGTCATGGCAAGTCATGGTATGCAAGCAAATGCAAGATGTATGCAAAAGGAAGCCCAAATTAGGGTTTATGATCAATGCATCTGTCGCTCCCCGGATTTCCATCCTGGTACAAACGCGAAAGTGGCGCGGAAAAAGAATAGAGTCGCCAGCCAGGCATTTTTATCCCGAAGAAAGGGAATGGTAATGCTGCACAAACCAGAAGAAAGAAAGAGGAAGGACACAGGTCCTGCGAACCAAAGAGACTGAGTTCGGGAGTCGGTTACGACCTGGGAAGGTATTAGCACCCAGATCGTCCGCCGTACCCGACGGGATCCACGCTTGCAAAAAGAAAATGTTTCAAAGGGTGAGGGTATGAAAGCTGCAGCAAAAGAAATGAAGATGGAAAGAAACTGGAACTGGAAAAGAAACTGAGAAAAGCAATGAATATGAAACAAAGAGGAAAAATGTAGGGAAAATAAAGATTGTGCTCGAACGGGCCCTACCCCGCTGCCTACGTACCTCATCAGGATAATGAGGATCAGAGACGCCGTAGTTCCCCTAACTAGGGGTACTAAAAGGAAATTGCTTGTGAATTAAGGTTTGAACTGCCTATGTCAATGCTCAGGTGTTGCAGGCTCAGACGACGAGTGCGTTACCGTCTTGCAAAATGACAAGTAGGAGCAAGTTCGCGGACGGAGCGAATGAGATGAGAAAAGAATTCCCGAAGGAAAGATGCTTATTGTTTGTTTGTGTTTTTTAGAAGCTTTTATGAGTGAAAGTTTGCATAGGTGAGTGTACCTAAGTCTTACTCAATGAGATGTGTACGTCTCACATCATCCCGAAATGGAATGCGCAAGAGGCACACCTATCTATGGAGGAAATCCCCAAAGCTAGTCCCATAAGTGAAGGCTTAAGCACACTGGCCTATTACCATTATTAATTATTTTTGTGATTTTTTGGTTAAGAAGTGTTTTTTAGCTTTTCTTTGTGAAGTACTCATGCTAAGACCTATCCACCACGAGGGATAACTTACACCTCACCCCGAAACGGAACGTGTGCAAGTATCTCATAGCAAAGTCTCATGTCACATGAAAGTACTCAACCTTTATTAAATGAATTAGAATTGAGTTTGAAGATGAGAAGAGAAAACACCAAAGGATCACAAAAGGTAAAATTCTAAAAGGGAACTAGAGAATCCTAAGTGTTAACATGCATGGATGTCCTAAGGTTAGTGAGGGTTACCTATCCTAAAGAAGAAGGAGATAAGAAAAGAAGAGGGGGAAAGAACCATGGTGGCCTAAACACACCTCAAATCAAGAAAGAACGGAAGAAAATGAGAAAGAAGTTGAGATGAAGAGGAAAATAAGATAAGGAGATGAGAATGCCGAATGAAGTAATCGAACAATGCACAAACAGAGCCTACACCAGTAGGACTTCCAGATGCAACAGCATGCAATAAGTAAAATCAGGCCTCAGTGATACCTAACGGAGAAGGTCCGTTGCCTCTTCAATTCGCTCATAAAACTCATGAATACTTGTCAACAGTACCAAACTCGAGACGTGCGCCAAAATTACCAATCAACCAGAATATTCCTCATGTCAAAACTAATTTATCACCGTCACAACTTGCATCAACGATCGCACAAATAAGTCCATAAATAATTAACAAAATAATCCCAGGATCGGTATCACAATACGTCCTCCGTCATCAAAATTGAGTAAGAGACCTACAAAACTTCAAACGCAAACTAAAGCCAAAGTTAGATACGATTCCATTTAATTACACCAATCGAAATTAAAAAAAAAAGTTAGAAAAAAAAGATTAAGATAATAACCTAATTTAACACTAAATCTAATGCTTCATAAAAATATTAACAAAGCTAATTAATAAACAAAAATATAAAGAAAATTTAACTGAAATTAATTATCAAAGTTAACTAAAATATGGTAAAACTCTAAATCGAACTCTTACTAATCAAAATTAAATACAAACTAATCTAGCCAAATTATTAAACAAAATAAAAAAACAATAGAAAGGGGAGGGAGTGTGGGCTGCAACTCTGAAGGTGAGAGCAGAAAATCCGAATGGGCCTAAGCCCAATGACAAGAAACAAGGTTCAGAGTGAGGTGCATTAACGAAAATGGTGGTGTGCGGATTAGAAAAAATTCGATGGCTTATGGCCTTAGGCCCAACAACAATTGTTCTTACAGCACAAACAACTCACAAAATCTGAAAAAAGAAATAAAAATAAGATGAACAAATCCAAAACAGGGGAAACCAAAGCGGTGATGTGAATCAATGAATTTCCAGCATGGGCTTTGCATAAAAAACAAAAGATCTCCATCAGATTTATTTTATTATTATTAAAAAAAACAAGAGAAAGAAAGCCAACAAAAGCAACACATCTCTTCTTCCTCACTTGCGAACCAGACTAACCCAAACATCACATTAACAAATCAAGTCAGTGACGCAACTCCGTCTCAAATCGCCGGCGATATCGCCTTCGCAAAACACCGGCGCCGTTCACCCTAACTCGTCGGTCTCTTCTCTCCTTCACGGTTCGTCCTCACAACCTTCGAAAGAAAACGACGGCGCCGGAGACTCCACACCAACGTTCTCCTTCTTCGAAAATCACCGGCGGAAACAAACAACCCCACCGCGATCCCTCATTCAAGCTCGAAACAAGATGCAAAACGGTCCTCTCTCCCTCATCAAAGATTTCGCCGTGAAATCGTCGGCGCCAAAGTCCAAAATAGACCCCTGGGCTTCCTCGTTCCTTCGCGGATCTCCTTCACTGGTTTGCTTTGCATCAGCTTTGGTTTGGTAAGTTCCAAAGTTTTGCTCGGTTTTGTTTCGTCTCAGCTTATGTTATGTGCAATGAATCCCTCTCCATCTTTCATTCTGACTTGTTGATGTTTGGAGTGAAGATCCGGTGGGTGTTGGTTGAAGTTGTTATCGAGAGTTGGTTCGTTGTGTGTGCGTGAGTTGAAGAAGAGTGAGGAAAAGTGTTGGTCTCGGTTGAGGTTTGAGTGGTTTTGTTTGATGTTCTGCGTGATTGAAGAAGATTGTCTTGATGAAGTTATAATGGTTGTTGTGAATTTGTGAGAATTGTTTTCTGAATGTTATGGATGGATGTAGTAATGAAGGTGGTGACGAAAATGGGTGGTGGTATTGTTCGGTTTTGAGTTTTTTGTTTATTGTTGTGTGGTTGTAATGAGTTGTGGTGAGGTTTTGCGGTTTTGCAGGTGTTATTGAAGCAAGAGTAGTGTTTTGGTTGCAATTGGTGTACGTTGTGGATTGAAAGAGAGTGAGCAAGGTTGGAGATTACTGTTCTATCAAGAATGGTTTATTAGAGTGAAGTTAGTGTTTTTTTGTGGTGCTGAAAAGCGGTGAAGGGTTTTTTTGAAAATTTGTGAAGTTTGTTCAATGTTGTTAAAGGTGTGGCCGTAAGAAAATAGCGTGAAAACTGCCAGGAGCATTTGAAGTGGAATTGCAGCCAGGAAATTCTGGTGAGGCATGTGTATATTTTGTTTTGTTGTATTAAATTGTGAGGAGAATTGTGGTGTTTGCGCTGAAATGGTGGGGACCGTATTGAATTGGTGAGTGGAATAAAGTGTGTGGGGGTCAGATGGAATATGTGTTTGTATTGTTGTAGTGAGTGGTAAAGAAAATACCGTTGGAGTGGGGTGGTAAAAAACGTGAGAATGCATCACCCGAAAATTGGTTGAAGAATGGTGAGGTAGTGGATGGTGGGTCCGTGTGCCGTACGGAATTTGTGAGAAGAATGGGAAGTTGTACTAGTTTGTTGCACTGGCAGTGAGCATTTGTGTGATTATTGTGGGCCATGGTAGTGAGAGGTTTGTGAGGGAAAATCAAAATAGTAAGGCCACAGGAATTGGTTTGAGTGTGAAATGATGTAGAAAAACATGGATTAAAATGAATCAAAACAATGTTATGAGTTATGAGATTAAATTGGAAAATGGAATGAAAATAAAATGTGGATAAATAGAGATTGAATAAAGGATAAAAATAATGTAAATAAAGATAATGAAAAATTGGATATGGAAATAAAATATATATTGGGCAATGTTTAGAATGAATTTAAACAAAGGGTTTGGACATGGAAAATGGTTCTAAAAGATGGATAAAAAATGAATTTAAACAATGGATATAAAAATATGGGTAAGTGTATAATTGGTTAAGGGATAAGAAATGGATGATCGAAAATATGGACATGGTGAAATCGTTGTGAATTATGACATGAAAAGTGGTTAGGAAAATATGGAAATTACGAGTATGTGTCAATTTGGACATGAACTAAATCAAAGGCCACTGATGCACAAAACACCTGAGTTTAATCCGACACCAAAATTATACCAACTCCCACACGCCTCAGATGAAATAAACACGACTGTCCAGAACAACTTGCAATTAAAACAACAACCATCTGAACCACTTATAAATCTTGACTTGAGTATTGAACTTGATGACCTCCATAACTCAACCCGAGACATACTTCTTGAAAGTTCTTTGAGAATGAAGATAGCCTGAGATGCTGAGAAGACAAAAATATCCTTGTAACTTGAAGATGATGAGAATAGCCTGACGATGGGCCAGAGGCATAGTGGATAATCCTTGCGGACGTGAAATCTTTGGATAATGTCAACCAGGGAAATAAACCCTAACACAAGAAAATGATGTCACAGATAGCTACATAGCCAAAGACTTGAATTCTTCTGATAATTCTGCAAATGAAGACGTGAAACCCTAATCCTCATACGATGTTGATCCCATGTCCTATGCACATGCAAATGGTATGCAAAAAATGCGTATGAATGCAAAACGAAAAGATGACAAAGATAGAAATGCCAGAGGGCAAATTAGGGTGTCTACAGCTGCCCCTATTCAATCAACTGTTAATGTGAAAAGGATGAAAGCAACAGCTGTCAGACGTTCGAGATAAACAGTGATTGAATACCAAAAAGACCCCGAAATTTGCACTTTGACGAAGAATGCAAAACTGGAAATAAACCCAACCAGATGACACTCTGGGGATAAGAAGGAGAGAAAAAAGTAGACGAGCTTCCTCCAAGCTTAAACTGATATCTGAAACAAGAACATGTTGACAGACTAGTCTTCAAACAATCCTGTGACGCCAGGTGCAGAGAGCGGACGAGCCCTTAAGAATCTTCAAAGTAACCTGAGATAGACGAATCTCCTTCACTAATCCTTACGCAGATAAGTGGAATAAGACGGACGAGTCTTCTTCGGGTAACCCGGGAATGCATATAAGTCTGTGGGACAGACATGCAACTAGGGTGGACGAATCCTCTTCACGAATCCTTACGCAGATAAGTGGAATAAGACGGACGAGTCTTCTTCGGATAACCCTTACGCAGGCTCCGGGAATTGTTTTGACGTTTTAATCCCACCGTCAGGATTTTTAACCTCTTCAATGCGGACGAGCATTGGAATGATCATCAAAGAAACACAGACGAGTGTCATAAGTCGACGATACGGACGAGTACCGGACGATGATCCAAGAAACACAGACGAGTGCTTCTGATAATGATACGGACGAGTATCAATCACTGGTATAGACGAATACCAGAAATCTAACACAGACGAGCATTGGAATCTTCAATAGGGAACAATCTAACACAGATGAGTGTCAGAAAAGATATGATCTTCAAAAGAAAATACCAAACACGGACGAGTGTCGGGGCGTGCAGACGAGCACTAGATAAGTAATAGACACGGACGAGTGTCGAAGGATGCGGACGAGCAATCTTCAAAGGATTAACAAGCACGTACGAGTGCTAAGAGATGTGGTCGAGCATCAAATAAAGATGCGAGCACGGACGAGTACTGGCGACTTTCTTGGGGATATGCCTCAAATAAAGAGGAATCGAAAATAAAATGCACGGACGAGTGCTGCAGGGATGCGGACGAGCATCAAATGAAGATGCACGCACAGGCGAGTACAAGCAACTTCGCTGGGGAAAAAAAAACTTCAAAGACTAATAAGCACGGACGAGTGCCGAGAGTTGCGGACGGTCATCAAATAAAGATGCTAGCACGGACGAGTGCTGGGGAACACCTCAAATAAAGAGGGATCTGCTGAGGAAAAGGCAATGACAAGTGCTGAAAGAGGATGAGCATCAAATAAAGATGCGAGCACAGACGAGTGCTAGTAGATATAGACTCTACTGGGGAAAGCAAACGAGCAATACCACAGAGCTAACACATACAAGTGTTGAAAGATGCAGGCGAGCAACAATAAAGCATGATATATCACTGCTGGGGATAACTCTGCTTAGAGATAACACAGACGAGTGTTGACAAACGCAGACGAGCGGTAGACAAATGCCTGATTGGCCACCGAGAGTTACAACTCTGCAGGGGAAGATAGGTCTAGAGGTCTGACTACCCATCTCTGACTGAGGTGATATATACCTGACTGTATCATCAAATGACCACCAGTATGGCAACTTTGCTGGGAAATATTTCACTGCCGGAAGTGGAGATCAGACATGAACTCTGTGGGGAAAGATCATCTTCAGACTTGGCTGGGGAAGATGCTTCGTCAAATAACTCTTGCTGGGAACCTTGCTGGGGAGAGAGCTCTGACAATTCTAACCTTGTGGGGAAACAAGGTCTTCAGTTGCCTGTTGGGAAAACTTCACTGTGGAAAGATAAGTCCGCTTGGGGATGAGAACGATTCAATTAGCCTTGAAGTTCTGCTGGGGATATCGTCTGCTCTAACTCAGCTGGGGATGTGTCAACCTTCTGGACTGACGGAGAAACATATTTGGCAATGCTCTACTGAGGAAAGGCTTTGCTGGAGAATCAAGTAAGTCAAAATATGCCCCAAGTATAGTACGATGATTGTGTTAGGAAGATAAGCCAATGAAAATTGGATTTTGACTGTATACCAACTCCTCACGAAGAAATCTTGTCGGCTGAAAGAAGATCTTATGCTCGGGAAAGAAACAAACTTCCAATGACCCGCTGGTAAAATAAATACCAGACATTCCCTGAGAATTATCACAGTGTTCAAGGCTCCTGAGCTCAACAGTTGCATACTGATTGTCCAGAGTGACCAAGTATCCCTTTATTCTTCAAATTGCCTCAGACTGCACCGTCTATGGAAAGATCGTCTTCAGAGGATTTTACAGAAGACATGGCATCCAGAATTGCCCCAGTGTCTTCAAACTCTCGTAGAAATTCATCATATTTTGAGATAACTGCCCCAGATTGCGTCTTGAAACGATTCTTGCCCCACATCAGAGCTAAAACAGAAACCATGCGGTATGAAGTTGCAATGCAAATGATGCAAGATGTAAACGTATGCTTAAGATGCTGAGGACATGATGATATAAGTCACGGGATATGAAACAAGGATGGTTAGGCGTAAGGCCAGGGTTAAGAGATATTTTATCTCTTTTTTTTTTTTTTGGTTTTTGGGTTGCCACAAAATTGGACTTTGAAGGTGAATTACCAGACGAGAACCGGTTTATTGAAGTTAGGCCAACAGACGAGGACTGATGGGCAAAGAATAAGTCGTCAGACGGGAACTGACTCCTTGGGTGCTCATTGTCAAACGAGAATTGACTCTGAAAAAGAATGACTACCAGACGGGAACTGGCGTTCAACAGGCTAAATGAAAAGGTGACCAGACGAGAACTGGTTAAAAGATTCGCCTACCAGACGAGAACTGGTATTTGAAGTTGGTTTGCCAGACGAGAACTGGACTTTAGGTTTGTCTGCCAGACGAGGACTAGACGTTGAAATGGTTTGCCAGACGAGAACCGGACTTTGAATGTCGAGAAGTTAGGGTTATGAGGCCCTGGGTAAGAGATTGATGTTGCGGGAATGCTCAATGCAAATATGATGCATATGCTCTATATGCTACATGAATAACGTATGAAAACGATTTATGCAATGATTATGAAAGCTAGAAAAAGTCCCAAGGATGGGAAGAAAGGTCTAATGCAGAAAGGCTTCTGGTTGAGAAGGGTGACAAAGGCGACGGTGGGTAGCATGATTTCCCGACACTCGTCTTGAACTTGGAGATCACTGATATAACCTGCTCTGTGCAACTAAATTTGCCCCTGCTGGGCGAGTCTCTGAACGTACTGTCACCGATTATCCAATTCCTGGCATGGCAGACTTGGATGTTCTCTCGAGTTGCACTTGGTGAATTCTGGAAGTGTCTTGCCCCGGTATGAGCGTGGAAGCGACTTGACTCAATCTGACTGAGCATTGGAAGAATATATCCTTGGTCAACAGGAAATCCGGGTGTCCTGCCCCTGTTTGGTGATTTCAGCTCTGATCAACTGACTTTTGAATGATGTTCCTTCAATCAACTGATGCTTGGGAACTTGCTTTAGAATAACTGATTCTCTAGTCGACGAAATGACTGGATAACATGCCCCTGATTCATAGGCTAACAAGATGCTTTCGATTCTGGTCATCACTGTTGAATGATCAAGTTCCCTCGCGATTGCCCTTTGTAGGAACTTCCCTGATGTCACAGGCTGACTTGCAATTAAAGCTGTTCATTTACAAATGGTAATTTTAATGCAGTACACATGCAAGTTTTGAAAATTATTTGTTTTGATACTGTGACAGTGTGTGACGAATGGACGATTAGTCCAAACATAGTGTTGAGGAAGCAAATCGTTAGGAGTCAGCTTACGCAACCTTGTCGCAGTATGCTTTCAGAAATGAACCTGATTCAATTAGGACTTTTAAGGGTTATGACGTGGCCTGGTTCACGGTTTTAGAAAGAAAGATTTATGGCTCAAAGTTTATTTGTGCCCACCCATTCTCCTTGATGTTCTCCAGTCCTATATTCAGCTAATTTGTCCTAAGCGCTCGCCTCTTGAAAGAGTTTTGTGATGGCTGAGGAACCAATGACTTTGACGGTTTACGCACCAATGAGGTTTCTTGGAGTAACAGTCACCCCTTTGTCTTTGTGTCTGGTCACACGACTTTATTCTCATGGGATATTTTTCTTTCTTTGATATTTTTTTACTCCCTAACTTTTGCCTGGACTGAATCTCTTTTTTTTGAATTTTCGATTTCGAAGTCTAGCGGGATGCCCTAACTTTTGCCTAAGTCATATGTTTTCACTTTTTTTTCGACTTAGCGGGCTTTATTTCTCTTTTTCTTTTCTTCTTTTTTTTATTTTCTTGAACAAATCGTGTGACACTAGTTTGTCTGACTTGCTGAAAGGGTTGTGACTGCCTCATTCCTTTGTTATTGAGGGGTAACCATTGTGGTTTCACGTCCCTTGACCTCTTGAGGTGTACTGAAGAAAAGGTAATGGATCTTCGGATGCACACTCCTTTGGAAATTTGAACGCTCGGTCAAAATAACTGATAACTACCCTGCCCCGGGTTGGATGTAAGGGTTCTTCGTTCAGAAAAGAAACTCCTACTTCAAGGATCAAAGGGGTTGACGAGGGTCTATCTCCCTTATATCTCCGGTGTTTGGGAATTGAAACAATGCCTGTACATCGTCAGCAGGTTCTACTCTGAAAGCATACTTTGAACAATTATGGGTATTCAGTTGTCATCATCCTCCCTCAAACTTGCTAAACAACAGTGAAATAAATGGGAGGTAAATGGATGCAATTTTTTTTGTTTTTTTCAATGCAAGTAAAGAAAAATGAGCGAACGCGACATAATTGATTCAAAAAGTGCAAGATCACTACATTAATCATTACCATTCAAAATAACAATGCTTAAAAGACAAGTAGCTGCTAACAGGAAAGAAACTACAATGCAAATGATAAAAGGATACAATGATCACCAACTCTGATGACATCTCTTGCTCGGACCGCTGAAAACAGGAGACGCTCCTTCGAAGTCTTTGAACTCAATCAGGTGAGAGGTTGACGTGCACAACCAAGCTTCCTTCTGGAAAGGATATATAGCCCTTGTCGATCAACTGTTGTACTTTGGCCTGAAAAGCTTTGCAATCTTCAGTTGAATGCCCCATTGATCCACCATGATACCCACACTGCTCATGAGGATTGTACTCTGGAGGGTACGGCTCTGGCAACGGCTTGAGAGGCTTAGGAACCACCAATGAGCTCTAAATTAAATGTGGCAATAGTTCACTGAACGCCATGGGAACTGGATGAAGAGGAGCATTCCTTCTTTCCAGATTGTTGCGAGGCCTAGGCTGGCTCTGATGTTGATTCTGAGGTCTTCGACCGTGAGCTTGCAGATTTGGACGAAGAGGGGTCCAGGGTTTCTGATATAGTGCTCTGAGCATTGCCGAATGCCCATAAGAGTAACCAGACACGAGAATAGATGATCTCTGAGAAGATGTTGGTCTAGAATATTCGATATTGGCCGTGACTGCACTGGCGTCATACCATTCTTCCTCTTGGGAGCTAACAACAGATCCACCTTCACTAGATGGGATGTTCGAAGAGTCTTGGATCTTTCCACTTTTGAGCAGGCTTTCGATGCGTACTCCAACTTTTATCAAATCAGAGAAGCTTGATGTCCAAATGCTACTCATTCTTTCCAAGTACGAACCTTGCAACGAGCCCACGAACAGGTCGACTAATTCTCTGTCTGAAAGTGGTGGCTGAACTTGAGCTGCCAATTCTCTCCACCGTTGTGCATATTCTCTAAAAGATTCACCAGTTCTCTGAGATAGACTCTGCAAGTGCATGCGACTGGGCGCCATGTCCACATTGTACTGGTATTGCTTTACGAAAGCTCTGGATAAATCATTCCAAGATCGGATACGGCTGATTTCCAAATCCATATACCAACTTAAGGATGCTCCACTCAAACTGTCCTGAAAACAGTGAATTATCAACTTATCGTTGCGGGCATGAGAAGTCATTTTTCTGCAAAACATCACCAAATGACGCTTTGGGCAACTGACACCAGTGTATTTCTCAAACTTCGGAGTTTTGAAATCTGGAGGTATGACAAGACCAGGCACC
Source organism: Lathyrus aphaca (assembly GCA_963966055.1). Taxonomy (NCBI): domain Eukaryota; kingdom Viridiplantae; phylum Streptophyta; class Magnoliopsida; order Fabales; family Fabaceae; genus Lathyrus; species Lathyrus aphaca. The sequence continues at coordinate 215,682,177 of OZ014520.1, read as the reverse complement.
AAACACAGGTTTAGAGCATCAAAATCGAAGGCATCAGGATCGGCTAAAGCTTTGAGTTGCTCGTCCAACACATGAAACCTTTCGGCAGGATCAAAAGTTTGTGGACCCTTGGTTTTCACGAGAGGGATTGCCCCTTGGAAGTTCGGCATAGGGAAAGCAAAACTCTGATAATCTGTAGAATCAGAAGAAGATGAAGGTACACCTCGGACAACAGATGGTTCAGGTACACTCTGATTCACGATCGGGATCTGTACAGGCTGAGCTCGAGCAAGATTATTCACTTGTGGAAGATCCTCATCAGGAGAAAGACCATATAAAGGATTGGTCATCGAAGTGAAACCAGGTGGAAACTCAACATTCTGACGGTTGCTCTCTGACATAGCTACTGATGGCTTCCAAACTGACCTTTACCTCTTGATACTGCTCAGTCTAGCTTCAAACAACTTTTGTCTTCCAACAGTTAACACTTGTTCAAACTGAGTACCGGGAAATCAGCTGGCTGGTCATGGACAAAAGGGAAGGATGAGCTCTCTGGAAAAAGGAAATGCAGTGCAGATGCAAAATGCAATATGATGATGCAAAGATGCAAAGACATGGGATCACAGCTGGAAACTGCCTGGAATCTGGAATACTGCCAAGAATCGAGTGTTTGTAACCACAAGATTTCTGTATAATAACCCAAAATAATAACCGAGAACCGAAGGTCAAGAAATTCAGGATCATAGTGACCGGATCAAAACATAAGACTGCACCGATAATGAGTGTATGTTGAGGTCAAGGATTCCTGCAAACCTATAAACCCCTCCCAATCTCACTGGTGTGCTCCGGGTCAAACATCACGGACTCTCAAAGCCGAATAGCAATAATACTTTCACCATTTCCGAGAAATGGCTCATGACCAAATCAGGGAATCGGTTTGGCATTATATACTACGCAGGGAGGCCTCAGCTGAGTCCGGGAAAAACAAGCATCCCTTATAAGTCCCCAGCTTCGAGCGCTGAAATCGAGAAACAATAGTACATTCAGCCCGTAGGATACAGCACTAATGTCATACGACCAGATGCTTTGACTGAGTTCCTATAAGAGAACCAGGCCATCCTATGCGAGCCCCTCAGTGGACCCTCGGGTGCGAATGGGTTTGCCACAAAATGTGGTCTGCCACTGCCACCACTGGAGAGGGTTGTTTCCACAAAGGTTCTCAATGATCGGTCCCCAGATGCACATAACTATCAAGGTCCTATCCCGAAGTGGAGGAAATCCCCACACAAGATATTTCCAAGACGGTCGCAATCTGGGCGTGAAACACATCGCCACTCATCATGCCACATGTGAGTACAATATGTCCGCTCTAGTCCTATGGTGCACTCAAGCCGGGTACTTGTCTTATCTCTCAGGAACAGTATCACCCATCCCACCAAACAGAAAACCAGTCCAGATAGTCCAGTATAATATACATGATGCGGAAAATAAATACTGAAAAACTGTAAATAAAGCTGTAAATAAAAGCTGTAAACAAACAACAATAAAATACAACAAGCCACAGCAAACAAACATCACCCAAAAGAAACAGCAACACACAAGCGCTAGGAGAGACTCACAGGGGAACCTGAGATTCCTGGTGTGCAATTCCCCAGCAGAGTCGCCAAGCTGTCGCTCCCCGGATTTCCATCCTGGTACAAACGCGAAAGTGGCGCGGAAAAAGAATAGAGTCGCCAGCCAGGCATTTTTATCCCGAAGAAAGGGAATGGTAATGCTGCACAAACCAGAAGAAAGAAAGAGGAAGGACACAGGTCCTGCGAACCAAAGAGACTGAGTTCGGGAGTCGGTTACGACCTGGGAAGGTATTAGCACCCAGATCGTCCGCCGTACCCGACGGGATCCACGCTTGCAAAAAGAAAATGTTTCAAAGGGTGAGGGTATGAAAGCTGCAGCAAAAGAAATGAAGATGGAAAGAAACTGGAACTGGAAAAGAAACTGAGAAAAGCAATGAATATGAAACAAAGAGAAAAAATGTAGGGAAAATAAAGATTGTGCTCGAACGGGCCCTACCCCGCTGCCTACGTACCTCATCAGGATAATGAGGATCAGAGACGCCGTAGTTCCCCTAACTAGGGGTACTAAAAGGAAATTGCTTGTGAATTAAGGTTTGAACTGCCTATGTCAATGCTCAGGTGTTGCAGGCTCAGACGACGAGTGCGTTACCGTCTTGCAAAATGACAAGTAGGAGCAAGTTCGCGGACAGAGCGAATGAGATGAGAAAAGAATTCCCGAAGGAAAGACGCTTATTGTTTGTTTGTGTTTTTTAGAAGCTTTTATGAGTGAAAGTTTGCATAGGTGAGTGTACCTAAGTCTTACTCAATGAGATGTGTACGTCTCACATCATCCCGAAATGGAATGCGCAAGAGGCACACCTATCTATGGAGGAAATCCCCAAAGCTAGTCCCATAAGTGAAGGCTTAAGCACACTGGCCTATTACCATTATTAATTATTTTTGTGATTTTTTGGTTAAGAAGTGTTTTTTAGCTTTTCTTTGTGAAGTACTCATGCTAAGACCTATCCACCACGAGGGATAACTTACACCTCACCCCGAAACGGAACGTGTGCAAGTATCTCATAGCAAAGTCTCATGTCACATGAAAGTACTCAACCTTTATTAAATGAATTAGAATTGAGTTTGAAGATGAGAAGAGAAAACACCAAAGGATCACAAAAGGTAAAATTCTAAAAGGGAACTAGAGAATCCTAAGTGTTAACATGCATGGATGTCCTAAGGTTAGTGAGGGTTACCTATCCTAAAGAAGAAGGAGATAAGAAAAGAAGAGGGGGAAAGAACCATGGTGGCCTAAACACACCTCAAATCAAGAAAGAACGGAAGAAAATGAGAAAGAAGTTGAGATGAAGAGGAAAATAAGATAAGGAGATGAGAATGCCGAATGAAGTAATCGAACAATGCACAAACAGAGCCTACACCAGTAGGACTTCCAGATGCAACAGCATGAAATAAGTAAAATCAGGCCTCAGTGATACCTAACGGAGAAGGTCCGTTGCCTCTTCAATTCGCTCATAAAACTCATGAATACTTGTCAACAGTACCAAACTCGAGACGTGCGCCAAAATTACCAATCAACCAGAATATTCCTCATGTCAAAACTAATTTATCACCGTCACAACTTGCATCAACGATCGCACAAATAAGTCCATAAATAATTAACAAAATAATCCCAGGATCGGTATCACAATACGTCCTCCGTCATCAAAATTGAGTAAGAGACCTACAAAACTTCAAACGCAAACTAAAGCCAAAGTTAGATACGATTCCATTTATTACACCAATCGAAATTTAAAAAAAAAAGTTAGAAAAAAAAGATTAAGATAATAACCTAATTTAACACTAAATCTAATGCTTCATAAAAATATTAACAAAGCTAATTAATAAACAAAAATATAAAGAAAATTTAACTGAAATTAATTATCAAAGTTAACTAAAATATGGTAAAACTCTAAATCGAACTCTTACTAATCAAAATTAAATACAAACTAATCTAGCCAAATTATTAAACAAAATAAAAAAACAATAGAAAGGGGAGGGAGTGTGGGCTGCAACTCTGAAGGTGAGAGCAGAAAATCCGAATGGGCCTAAGCCCAATGACAAGAAACAAGGTTCAGAGTGAGGTGCATTAACGAAAATGGTGGTGTGCGGATTAGAAAAAATTCGATGGCTTATGGCCTTAGGCCCAACAACAATTGTTCTTACAGCACAAACAACTCACAAAATCTGAAAAAAGAAATAAAAATAAGATGAACAAATCCAAAACAGGGGAAACCAAAGCGGTGATGTGAATCAATGAATTTCCAGCATGGGCTTTGCATAAAAAACAAAAGATCTCCATCAGATTTATTTTACTATTATTAAAAAAAACAAGAGAAAGAAAGCCAACAAAAGCAACACATCTCTTCTTCCTCACTTGCGAACCAGACTAACCCAAACATCACATTAACAAATCAAGTCAGTGACGCAACTCCGTCTCAAATCGCCGGCGATATCGCCTTCGCAAAACACCGGCGCCGTTCACCCTAACTCGTCGGTCTCTTCTCTCCTTCACGGTTCGTCCTCACAACCTTCGAAAGAAAACGACGGCGCCGGAGACTCCACACCAACGTTCTCCTTCTTCGAAAATCACCGGCGGAAACAAACAACCCCACCGCGATCCCTCATTCAAGCTCGAAACAAGATGCAAAACGGTCCTCTCTCCCTCATCAAAGATTTCGCCGTGAAATCGTCGGCGCCAAAGTCCAAAGTAGACCCCTGGGCTTCCTCGTTCCTTCGCGGATCTCCTTCACTGGTTTGCTTTGCATCAGCTTTGGTTTGGTAAGTTCCAAAGTTTTGCTCGGTTTTGTTTCGTCTCAGCTTATGTTATGTGCAATGAATCCCTCTCCATCTTTCATTCTGACTTGTTGATGTTTGGAGTGAAGATCCGGTGGGTGTTGGTTGAAGTTGTTATCGAGAGTTGGTTCGTTGTGTGTGCGTGAGTTGAAGAAGAGTGAGGAAAAGTGTTGGTCTCGGTTGAGGTTTGAGTGGTTTTGTTTGATGTTCTGCGTGATTGAAGAAGATTGTCTTGATGAAGTTATAATGGTTGTTGTGAATTTGTGAGAATTGTTTTCTGAATGTTATGGATGGATGTAGTGATGAAGGTGGTGACGAAAATGGGTGGTGGTATTGTTCGGTTTTGAGTTTTTTGTTTATTGTTGTGTGGTTGTAATGAGTTGTGGTGAGGTTTTGCGGTTTTGCAGGTGTTATTGAAGCAAGAGTAGTGTTTTGGTTGCAATTGGTGTACGTTGTGGATTGAAAGAGAGTGATCAAGGTTGGAGATTACTGTTCTATCAAGAATGGTTTATTAGAGTGAAGTTAGTGTTTTTTTGTGGTGCTGAAAAGCGGTGAAGGGTTTTTTTGAAAATTTGTGAAGTTTGTTCAATGTTGTTAAAGGTGTGGCCGTAAGAAAATAGCGTGAAAACTGCCAGGAGCATTTGAAGTGGAATTGCAGCCAGGAAATTCTGGTGAGGCATGTGTATATTTTGTTTTGTTGTATTAAATTGTGAGGAGAATTGTGGTGTTTGCGCTGAAATGGTGGGGACCGTATTGAATTGGTGAGTGGAATAAAGTGTGTGGGGGTCAGATGGAATATGTGTTTGTATTGTTGTAGTGAGTGGTAAAGAAAATACCGTTGGAGTGGGGTGGTAAAAAACGTGAGAATGCATCACCCGAAAATTGGTTGAAGAATGGTGAGGTAGTGGATGGTGGGTCCGTGTGCCGTACGGAATTTGTGAGAAGAATGGGAAGTTGTACTAGTTTGTTGCACTGGCAGTGAGCATTTGTGTGATTATTGTGGGCCATGGTAGTGAGAGGTTTGTGAGGGAAAATCAAAATAGTAAGGCCACAGGAATTGGTTTGAGTGTGAAATGATGTAGAAAAACATGGATTAAAATGAATCAAAACAATGTTATGAGTTATGAGATTAAATTGGAAAATGGAATGAAAATAAAATGTGGATAAATAGAGATTGAATAAAGGATAAAAATAATGTAAATAAAGATAATGAAAAATTGGATATGGAAATAAAATATATATTGGGCAATGTTTAGAATGAATTTAAACAAAGGGTTTGGACATGGAAAATGGTTCTAAAAGATGGATAAAAAATGAATTTAAACAATGGATATAAAAATATGGGTAAGTGTATAATTGGTTAAGGGATAAGAAATGGATGATCGAAAATATGGACATGGTGAAATCGTTGTGAATTATGACATGAAAAGTGGTTAGAAAAATATGGAAATTACGAGTATGTGTCAATTTGGACATGAACTAAATCAAAGGCCACTGATGCACAAAACACCTGAGTTTAATCCGACACCAAAATTATACCAACTCCCACACGCCTCAGATGAAATAAACACGACTGTCTAGAACAACTCGCAATTAAAACAACAACCATCTGAACCACTTATAAATCTTGACTTGAGTATTGAACTTGATGACCTCCATAACTCAACCCGAGACATACTTCTTGAAAGTTCTTTGAGAATGAAGATAACCTGAGATGCTGAGAATACAAAAATATCCTTGTAACTTGAAGATGATGAGAATAGCCTGACGATGGGCCAGAGGCATAGTGGATAATCCTTGCGGACGTGAAATCTTTGGATAATGTCAACCAGGGAAATAAACCCTAACACAAGAAAATGATGTCACAGATAGCTACATAGCCAAAGACTTGAATTCTTCTGATAATTCTGCAAATGAAGACGTGAAACCCTAATCCTCAGACGATGTTGATCCCATGTCCTATGCACATGCAAATGGTATGCAAAAAATGCGTATGAATGCAAAACGAAAAGCTGACAAAGATAGAAATGCCAGAGGGCAAATTAGGGTGTCTACAGCTGCCCCTATTCAATCAACTGTTAATGTGAAAAGGATGAAAGCAACAGCTGTCAGACGTTCGAGATAAACAGTGATTGAATACCAAAAAGACTTAACCTAATTAGGGTTATGAATTTCCTAAGATTTCTAGGGTTTTAGGGAACCTTAACAAGAAAAATGTCAAACAAAATGAAAATGAAAGATCAAATCATGCCAATTTAATCTCACAAACTACATGATATGCAAGACACAATGCCAAAAGAATCAAAGTCCAACTCTCAATGGTTAGGAAGAAATGGATTTTCAAAGATTGGATCAAAATAATGCTTTGAAATTGAATTAATTCCATGGAAAATTGTCAAAATGCATCAAGATCAAAAAAGAAATTTGGTTTGAGGGTTGGACAATGTTTCTAGATGTTTCTAAAGGTTTCATGAATTTTTTGGTGATTTTTAAATACCTAAAAGTATTTTTAATCAATTAATTCTCATTAATTAATTAAAAATAAACTTTTAAATGATTTAAAAATATTTTTTAATGCAAAAAATAAAAATAAAATTGTTTTTGGTTTCTGAAAATTAATAAAAGTTTGTACAAAAATTTTCAGAATTTTTAAAATTGTTTTGCTATTTTAAATAAAATGCATAAATTAAATGAAATAAAAAGAAAATAAAATGGATTTAATGAGAAGTCAACCAGATCAATGGCCAGCATTCAAATGATACGCGCGGGAGTTGACTGGCGCGTGTTTGGATGGTTGAGATTCACTCTAAAATTTGAATTTAATTAATCCTGATTAATTACACAAATGACTGGATTATGGTTTAATGGAAGATCTGGACCCTCCAAACACGCGCCAGTCAAACAAAGTCAACCAATCCTACGCTCAGAATTGTAATTCTCAATAATTACAGGGATTAGCCCTAATCACTTTCAGGTGTCCGGAGAAGACTTCCGGTCGTCTTCTCCGGCAAGACCCTCACCTGAAAGTTGCCAAAATCTTCAAAACTCCATGAAAACGAAAACTAACTACCCAGAAATCATCCCCATGCCAAACTGAATCAAAACCCCCATTCAAACATCATTTTTCTTTCATCAATCAGCCAAATCGAAGCAAAATGTTTCTAGGGCAAAAAATTTCAGAACATTCATACATCCTGGTTTCTCAACCATTTTCAAAAGTAAACACATATTCATGATCAGGGGAGTGCATAAAAGCTTTTAAGAACTTAAAAACATGTTTCTGGAAAAAAGTTTTGAGATGACTACCTGAACTGAAGCTTTCGATTCAGGAGCTTTCTGGCTGTTTCTTTGGCTCAAATCCACTCCAATGATCCTCCTAAGAAGCTTGCAATGCTTGTTTGAAGTTTAGAATGGATGGTTTGAGAGGTGGAAGAAGTTCTGTTCAATGGCAAGTGGTGATCTTGTTTTTGATTCCTTGGCTTTCAGGTTATGGTGATGGGTGCTTTGTGACCAGGAAGGTGTGTTGAGTTGATTTGTGAAGTTTGTTTGTGTGTTTGTGGCTTGTGCAAGCAGTTTCGAATGCTTTTGCAAGATGAGGTGAAAATGAGAATGCTGTGTTAGAGAGTGCTTCAGGCTTGTGTTGTAGCTGCTTTGGATTGCTTTTTGTTTGCATAAACAATTGTGATAGGTCAGATGAAGTGATGTGTGCTTTATTGATTGGTATGGCTCAAGTTGCCAAAATGTCAAAGTTGTGTAAGAGAGGTATGGGCTACTTTCTAGCCAAGGACAAAAGGTGTGTCCTGCACAGCATGATGTGGGGAGAACCCTAGGATGGTTTGGCAAGCCAGCAAGCAAGTGGATCTTCACTTGAGTGAGTTTTTGCAAGTTGGTTCACTTTTGATTCTTATGAGATATCTTGCTCCATAAGCCATAAAAATGAGAGATTTCTTGGCCCATTCTGAATTTTAGGTCTTGTATGATCATGTTGTGAAGTTTAGTAGCCCATTTGATAACTTAATTGGCCTTGAAAAGTGAATTTGCAACTTTGCCTCTTTGGTAGAAACTTTGAAATTTTGTGATTTTTGCCAACTTTGCCAAGCCATAACTTTTGATCCAAAATGAATTAGGTCATGTTCTTGTACTTTTTGAAAGGGGAATGATCCATTCTACAACTTGCATGACCAAAGTTTTTTCATTTGAAGCATTTTTGAATCAAAAAGTAAAGGTTGAAAAAGTTTCCTAAAATGGCAATTTCATTAAAAGTCAAACTTTCCCAAAAAGTCAACTTTGCAAAAGACTTGAAATTCTTCAATTTTGTGAACTTACAACTTATTCTATGATCAAATAAAGATCATATACAATCAAAATGATGAAGAACACCCTTTGGTTGGGTCATTGGGGGCCTCAGATGCCCTGATTTTGCACTGACTTGCTTGAAAAGTCAACTCTTGATCAGATGACTTCCCCATGGAATTTCTTCATGAAACTTGATATGCATACTCCCTATACCATATAGAGACCAATAGAAACAAGAATGACCAAAAAATTTGGAGTTATGGCCTCTGAAACCAAAACCCTAATCCTAGGTCATCCGTGCAGTCAAACCTGGCTCTGCTTCCATGCCATTTTCAGTTCTTGTGATTTCTTGACAATCTTGACTTTGAGAGGATATAATATGATGCTTGAACATACATGGACCCCTTTGAAGTGATTGATGACCTTTGGAGTGGCCCATGAAGCTCTTGGATTGCTCAGATCACAAACCCTAGATGCAGATGACTTTGAATCTATGCAGTGAATCAAAAATGTGATATGAGATGGTATGATTGAGTTTATGCATATGAAATGATCACAAGACATGGTGTGAATGGGTGAGGGAAAATTTGGGGTGTTTATAGCTGCTCCTATTCAAACATGAGTTAGTTGTGCAGGATGTAAGCGACGGCTTAACAGGCAAACAAGATAACTTGTGGTTGAATACCAAAGACAGTCCAAAATTTGCGCTCACAGAATGAAGAAGGAAAGGGATATAGATTGTAAAATAAAATAAAGTATATTGTAAAGTGTGGGTGACGGAGGACGACCGTCGAGCAGAGGACGACTGCTGGGTAAAGAGCAATGACGGGGACGGCCGACACGCTGGAAAAGTGCGGAAGATAAAGCAATGACGGGGACGGCCGACATGCTGGGGATAAAAGGGATCATGATGGGGATAGCCATCAAGTAAAGTTACAATATTCTCTGGGGATTAATGAAAAATGATGGGGACGGCCATCAAGTTCCTAAAGTAAAGTATGCCACGATGGGGACGGCCATCGGGATAAACTGATGAAGGACGATCATCAGGAAAAGGAAAAGGGACCACGACGGGGACGGCCATCGGGTTAAAGAATAAATGAAATAATGATGAGGGACGGTCATCAAAGGTGAAGGACGATCACCTAGCAGGGGACGGCTGCTCTATTGGGGATAAGATGAGGGACGGTCATCTCAGGTGAAGGACGATCACCTGGCAGGGTACGGCTGCCGAAAATATTGCGACATAGGACGAATTCCGGATAAAAGGTCAACGATGGGGACGGCCATCGGATGAGCGTGATGAAGGACGATCACCTAGCAGGGGACGGCTGCTCTCAAGGTTTATCGTGACATAGGACGAATGTCAGATAACCAAAATCAACAATGGGGACGGCCATTGGATAAAATGATGAAGGACGATCATCAAAAAGGTGAAGGACGACCACCTAGCAGGGGACAGCTGCTAAATATCACGACATAGGACGAATGTTGGATAGAAAAGGTCAACGATGGGGATGGCCATCGGACGAGCATGATGGAGGACGACCATCAAGAGGTGAAGGACGATCACCTAGCAGGGTACAGCTACTCTCAAAGTTTATCATGACATAAGATGAATGTCAGATAGAAAAGAAATTTTGCTTTGCTGGCGATCTACTGGGGAATAGTAAACACGGACGAGTGTTTATATCCAGGAAACAAAAGGTATAAGTGTTTTGACACTGTGTATTGATTAAAGATGCGGACGAGCATCCTTAAGACTACGATACGGACGAGTATCGGATAGAAACAAAAAAACTGACACGTGTTCAGAGATGATGATACGGACGAGTATCAATTGGTTAACAGAGAACACGGACGAGTGTTGAATCTGAGAGGACTCTTCTGGGGAATAGTAGACACGGACGAGTGTCTATATTCAAGAAGACAAGAGTGTTTGACACGGTGTATGGATTAAAGATGCGGACGAGCATCCTTAAGACTATGATACAGACAAGTATCAAGTAGAAACAAACGCTTGACACATGTTCTGAGATGATGGTAAGGACGAGTACCATCTGGTTAACAGAGAACATGTACTAGTGCTGAATCTGCGGGGATATAAATGGTGTATACAAGATACGGACGAATATCTGTATAAGTATGAGTGGTGTATAATTGAGTATAGTATGAACAAATATCCGATATACAAAGTGTTTATGTTACTGTGCTGGGGAAAATGACATGGACGGAAGTCAAGGAATTGTATATATAAGTATCTGAGAGTGCAAAGGGGATGTCTTTGGCTTTCTGCTGGGGATATGACACGGACGGGTGCCACAAGGAGTATGTACTGATGCTTTGTGAACGTGAGGCAACTGTTTTAGCTTTAACTCTCTGCTGGGGAATTTAGGGAGCAATCTGTATGTTTTTGACGGATGGTCATTATTCACAAGTGTTTGATTCAGAACATGGCTTATGATTATGCAATTTTGTTTGATTTTTGCCGTAATGCTCCGTATTAGACGGAATGCTACGCTTTGTGGGTGAATATGATGCGAATGCCATGATTATGCAAAGATACCAAACCGGGATTCGGATCCCGTTGCCATGAAGATCTCTGGCTGATCTGCTTGAAGTGGACATCCCCGCTGGGGATGAGATCATTGGTGGATCTGATGAGATGTATCTGCTTGGGGAAATGGGTCAATGATAGACCTATCTCAGTAATGAGGGACCCAGCTGGGGTTTGTAGAAGCTTTCTTCACTTTGTTGTGATTCCTCCATGCGTTGCTCTTCTGGTTAGAAGCTGCAACTCTGTGGGGAGATGGTTCCCTGGCTTTTGTACTTTGGCCGAGGAAGAATGATTGGCACCTCAGCTGGGAGAAGTGACAAATGGCAACTCAGCTGGGGAGAAAGCACTTCGGGTGCTAAGACTGAGTGTTGATTTGCCAGCTTGCTGGGATGAAGCTTTCGTGCCCCATGTTGCGCTTTTGAATACCTGCAATCCTGCAAAGGTAGAGGAACGCACAAGTGATCCCGAGGTATCCTTTACTGGATTCCGTCATAGGAGTTAGACACTTCTGAGGGTAAGTATATTCCCCGCAAACACGTATTTTTTAGAAGAAAAGCATCTGTATTTATGCAATCAGTATTTTAAAGACATCAGACATTTTTTGCAAATAAAAATGTACAAGACGAAACATGACTGAAAATCTGCTTTTATTAATTCATGTGCCCTGAATTGGCAAGATACAATCAAAGAAACATATCCCCTAAAATGAGGAGATTGTTACAAATTGAGAAACAAAATGCTGGCAATGTTGACGACGCCTCAAGGAGCTTCCCCTTCGCTATGACTCGTATGACATTTGACGTTCTTCTCGTCTTGCTTTCTGAAGAAGGCTAATTCTGACAGAAGCTTGATCCTTTCGAAGCTTGCCAAGTTGTGAGTAATACAGACGAATTCAGCATGCAGTTGTTCGCTTAATCCCTTATTTTGCATGGATCGCCCTTTCGGGTTTTCAATCCATCGGGATGCCCATTTTTGCCTGAGTTGTCCAATGTGGCTTTTCAACTCAGCGGGTGTACACATTTCTGTTTATTTTCCCTTATTTTTTCCCGAGTCTTTTATTCTGTTTTTTGACTCGCCGGGATGCCCTATTTTTTCCTGGACTTACATTCTGTTTTTATGTCCAGCGGGTCTTTTTATGCGAAGTATTTTTTAACTGCATCTGAATTCACAGGGGACGGGAAATCTTCACCATCCATAGTGCTGAGCATGAGTGCTCCACCAGAGAAAACTTTCTTTACTACAAATGGTCCTTCATAATTCGGAGTCCACTTGCCCCTGTGGTCTGTATGTGGAGGGAGGATCCTTTTCAGCACAAGATCTCCTACTTGGTACTCTCGGTGCCTAACTTTCTGATCGAAGGCTCTCTTCATTCTTTTCTGATATAACTGCCCATGACAGATTGCAGCCAATCTCTTCTCTTCGATCAGACTCAGTTGTTCGTATCGGGATCGGACCCATTCTTCCTCGTTCAGCTTAACATCCATTAATACCCGTAGGGAGGGTAATTCAACCTCAACAGGTAGGACTGCCTCCATACCATACACAAGCTGATACGGTGTTGCCCCAGTGGATGTTCTGATCGACGTATGGTACCCATGCAAGGCAAATGGTAGCATTTCGTGCCAGTCTTTGTATGTGACTACCACTTCTGCACAATCTTCTTGATATTCTTATTCGCTGCCTCAACAGCGCCATTCATCTTTGGCCTGTAAGGAGAAGAATTGTGGTGTTGAATCTTGAAGTCCCGGCATAGCTCTGCCATCATTTTGTTGTTCAAGTTGGAACCATTATCAGTAATGATTCGCTCGGGAACTCCGTATCGACAGATGATATCTCTTTTCAGAAATCTGGCTACCACTTGCCTTGTAACATTTGCATAAGAAGCTGCTTCGACCCACTTGGTGAAATAGTCAATGGCAACCAGGATGAATCTGTGGCCATTTGAAGCAGTCGGTTCGATCTTGCCAATCATATCAATGCCCCACATAGCAAAGGGCCAAGGTGAAGACATCACATTCAAAGGATTGGGAGGCACATGCACCTTATCCGCATAAATCTGGCATTTATGGAATTTTCTGGCATAGGCACAACAGTCGGCATCCATTGTGATCCAATAATAACCTGATCTTAGCAACTTCTTAGCCATTGCATGTCCTCCAGCATGGGTACCAAAGGATCCTTCGTGCACTTCATGCATTAACAAATCTGCTTCTGTCCTGTCGACGCATCTGAGGAGTACCATATCAAAGTTTCTCTTGTACAGGGAACCATCCGCATTCAGGAAGAAACTACCAGCAAGCCTTCTTAAAGTCTTCTTATCATTGGAAGATGCCCCAGGTGGGTATGTTTGATCCTCCAAGAAGCACTTAATGTCATGGAACCAAGGCTTATCATCTTTGACAATGTCTGCGGCAAATACATATGCTGGTCTGTCAAGTCTGGACACTGAAATCTGAGGTACAAAGTTGGCAGCTTGAACTTTGATCATGGATGAAATGGTAGCCAGAGCATCTGCAAACTGATTTTCGTCCCGAGGGATATACTCAAGCTTGACCATTGTAAAGAAAGTCAATAACCTCCTTGTATAATCCCTGTAAGGTATCAGATGATCCTGGTGGGTGTACCATTTGCTGTTGGTTTGATTAACTACCAGAGCTGAATCTCCGAATACGGTCAATGTCTTGATCCTGAGGTCGATGGCTTCCTCAAGACCCATAATGCAAGCTTCGTATTCAGCTTCGTTGTTAGTGCAGTTGAAAGTGAGTTTTGCCGAGAAAGGCATGTGAACTCCCTTAGGTGTAATGAGTACTGCACCAACACCACGACCATTCATATTAACAGCCCCATCAAACATCATAGTCCATTCTTCTTCCGGGTCAGGCCCTTCAGTATGAACAGGCTCTTCATGATCTTTTACTTTTATGAACATGATGTCTTCATCAGGGAAGTCAAATCTCATAGGCTGGTAATCATCAATAGGTTGCTCAGCAAGATATTCAGACAATACACTGCCCTTGATGGCTTTCTGAGAAGTGTATTGGATGTCATATTCTGTGAGGATCATTTGCCATCTTGCAACCCGTCCGGTAAGTGCTGGCTTCTCAAATATGTATTTGACTGGATCTATCTTTGAGATCAACAAGGTAGTGTGGGTCAACATATACTGCCTTAGTCGGCGAGCAGCCCACGCTAAAGCACAACAAGTTTTCTCGAGCAGTGAATAACGTTGTTCACAGTCGGTAAAATTTTTTCTTAGGTAGTATATTGCATACTCTTTTCGACCAGACTCGTCATGCTGGCCCAGCACACACCCCATTGACTCTTCTAATACTGTCAAGTACATGATTAGAGGTCTTCCTTCAACTGGAGGCATAAGGATTGGAGGTTCTTGCAAGTATTCCTTGATTTTGTCAAAAGCCCTCTGGCAGTCTTCGTTCCACCTGACCGTTTGTTCTTTTCTCAACAGCTTGAACAAAGGCTCACAGGTTGCTGTAAGGTGAGATATGAACCGTGAAATGTAGTTCAATCTACCTAAGAACCCTCGAACTTCAGAAAGAAACTACCAGCAAGCCTTCTCAAAGTCTTCTTATCATTGGAAGATGCCCCAGGTGGGTATGTTTGATCCTCCAAGAAACACTTAATGTCATGGAACCAAGGCTTATCATCCTTGACAACATCTGCCGCGAACACATATGCTGGTCTGTCAAGTCTGGATACTGAAATCTGAGGTACAAAGTTGGCAGCTTGAACTTTGATCATAGATGAAATGGTAGCCAGAGCATCTGCAAACTGATTCTCGTCTCGAGGGATATACTCAAGCTTGACTGTTGTAAAGAAAGTCAATAACCTCCTTGTATAATCCCTGTAAGGTATCAGATGATCCTGGTGGGTGTACCATTTGCCATTGGTCTGATTAACTACCAGAGCTGAATCTCCGAATACGGTCAATGTCTTGATCCTGAGGTCAATGGCTTCCTCAAGACCCATAATGCAAGCTTCGTATTCAGCTTCGTTGTTAGTGCAGTTGAAAGTGATCTTTGCTGAGAAAGGCATGTGAACTCCTTTAGGTGTAATGAGTACTGCACCAACACCACGACCATTCATATTAACAGCCCCATCAAACATCATAGTCCATTCTTCTTCCGGGTCAGGCCCTTCAGTGTGAACGGGCTCTTCATGATCTTTTGCTTTTATGAACATGATGTCTTCATCAGGGAAGTCAAATCTCATAGGCTGGTAATCATCAATAGGTTGCTCAGCAAGATATTCAAACAATACACTGCCCTTGATGGCTTTCTGAGATGTGTATTGGATGTCATATTCTGTGAGAATCATTTGCCATCTTGCAACCCGTCCGGTAAGTGCTGGCTTCTCGAAAATATACTTGACTGGATCCATCTTTGAGATCAACAAAGTGGTGTGGGTCAACATATATTGTCTCAGTCGGCGAGCAGCCCACGCTAAAGCACAGCAAGTTTTCTCGAGCAGTGAATAACGTTGCTCACAGTCGGTAAACTTTTTGCTTAGGTAGTATATTGCATACTCTTTTCGACCAGACTCGTCATGCTGGCCCAACACACACCCCATTGACTCTTCTAATACTGTCAAGTACATTATCAGAGGTCTTCCTTCAACTGGAGGCATGAGGATTGGAGGTTCTTGCAAGTATTCCTTGATCTTGTCAAAAGCCTTCTGACAATCTTCATTCCACCTGACCGTTTGTTCTTTCCTCAATAATTTGAACAAGGGCTCACAGGTTGCCGTAAGGTGAGATATGAACCTTGAGATGTAGTTCAATCTACCTAGAAACCCTCGAACTTCCTTCTCTGTCTTTGGTGCCGGCATCTCTTGAATAGCTTTGACTTTATCGGGGTCAACTTCAATCCCTTTCTCGCTTACAATAAATCCTAGCAACTTGCCAGATCGCACCCCGAATGTGCATTTGTTGGGGTTCAACTTCAGCTGGTACTTCCTCAGACGCTTGAATAACTTTAGCAGATTTACCAGATGGTCTTCTTCAGTAAGGGACTTGGCAATCATGTCATCCACATAACATTCGATTTCTTTATGTATCATATCGTGGAATAATGTTACCATAGCCCGTTGATATGTTGCACCGGCATTCTTGAGCCCAAATGGCATTACCTTGTAACAGAACGTGCCCCAGGGTGTGATGAAGGTTGTCTTCTCCATGTCTTCAGGTGACATTTTGACCTGGTTGTATCCTGAAAATCCATCCATGAAGGAGAATACCGAGAACTGAGCCGTATTATCCACCAATACATCAATGTGAGGTAAAGGGAAGTCATCTTTCGGGCTGGCTCTGTTCAGATCCCGGTAGTCAACACACATTCTTACTTTGCCATCCTTCTTAGGCACAGGTACTATATTAGCAACCCACGGTGGATAGCTAGTTACAGCAAGGAACCCGGCGTCCCATTGCTTTTGTGTAAACACCCCAAATTTGCCCTCACCCATTCACACCATGGCTTGTGATCATCTCATATGCATAAACACAAACATATCATCTCATATCTCACTTTTGGTCCACTGGATAGTTTCTAAAGCATCTGCACCTAGGGTTTGTGATCTGAGCAATCCCAAGGCATCTTGGGCCATTCCAAAGGCCATCAATCAACTCAAAGTGGTCCATGTGTGTTCTTATATCATATTTCATCTCCTCAAAGTCAAAATTGCAGAGGAATCACAAGGACTAGGGTTTGAGTGGAGGCAGAGCCAGGATGAACTGCACAGTTGACTGAAAATTAGGGTTTTGGTTTCAGAGGCCATAACTCCAAATTTTTTGGTCATTCTTGTTTCCATTGATCTCTATATGGTATAGGGAGTATGCATATCAATTTTCATGAAGAAATTCCATGGGGAAGTCATCTGATCAAGGGTTGACTTTTCAGACAAGTCAGTGTAAAATCAGGGCATCTGAGGCCCCCAATGACCCAACCAATGGTTGATCTTCATCATTTTGAGTGTATATGATCTTTATTTGATCAAGGAAGAGGGTTTAAGTTCATAGAAATCAAGAATTTAGGGTTTTTGCAAATGTTGACTTTTTGGGCATAGTTGACTTTTCAAGAATGCTTCATTTTATGTCATTTTTCAAGCCATGATTATTGATCCAAAAATGCTTCAAATGGAAAAACTTTGGTCATGAAAGTTGTAGATCTCATCTTTCCCTTTTCAAAAAGTACAAGAGCATGACCTAATTCATTTTGGATCAAAAGTTATGGTGCATCAAAGTTGGCAAAAATCACTAAATTTCAAGACATGCACCAAATGGGAAACTTGCAAAATCATGCACCAAGTCAAATTGCAGCTTCTAATTGGTATCAAACCTTCACATAAACATTCTCCAAGTCCTAAATTTCAGATTGAACCAAAGGAATCACATGTTTGTATGGCCTTTGGAGCAAGATTTTTCACATGTGAACAAAGGAAGTCAAGTTGCAAAAACTCATGATCACTTCCATCCACTTGCTGCCTAGCCTGCTGACCACTCCTAGCCTTTCTCCCTCACCTTGCTGCGCAGCCCACACCTCTTGTACTTGGCTGAAACATGACCCATGCCTCTCTTACAAGAAGTTGACATTTTGGCAAAAGTAGCCACACCTATCACAGCAGGCCAAGTCACATCAACTGACCAATAGGCTTTGTTTATGTGGATCAAATGCTGGCCATAACACACTAAAAGCAAGGCTGAAGCTCTCTCATTCATCACATACACAAAAACTCACCATCTTGCAACTTGCTTCGATTTCCTCTCCACAGCCACTAAACACTCAAGCCAACTTCACCAATCATCTCACCTTGCTCCATAGACCTCAAACCACCCAAAACACAAGCCTAAAACAGCCAGAACATCCCACTGCCATTCTTCACCTTCATTTTGCAGTTTCATTCGAAACTCTCACCCTAGCTCACAAACAGCCAAACAAACCTTGCAGACCTTCTCCACATATCATTTGGACCTCAAACAACCATCCACAATGACCTGAAAGAGCCTGAAACACCATAGCCATTTCTGACTGAGCTTGAAGCAGGAGCTTTCGAAACTCACTATCCAGCCAACTTAAACTCCTTTTGAGTATTCAAGCATCTTCTGGGGACCAAGTGGAGTAGTTTGCACTGAAGGAAGTGGCCAGAAAGTCCTCAAACTGAAAGCTTCGAATCTCAGGTAGCCTGAAATTTATTTTTCCAGAAATTGTTTTTCTTGTTACAAACTTGTTCTATGTGCTTCACTGATCATCCTGGTATCATTGGTTTTGAAAATGGCTTTGATTTGAGAGTTTAATTTGTCTCTGAAACCTGCGTGTCCTAGAACTTGTTCTCTTCGATTCAGTTTGTTTAGGAAGAATAAATTTGTTTTAGGATAGGGGTTTGATTCGTGAGGATGTGAGGAACATTTCCATGGTTTTAGATTTCATTTTAGTGACCTAGGGAAGGATTTGGAAGTTTTCAGGGGAGAAGGTCACCGGAGAAGACGACCGGAGCTCGTCTCCGGTGACCTGAGAGTCATTAATATGTGATTAGGGTTAGGGCTCCAGGTTTGAATTTCAGGCGTTGGATGAGTTGACTGAGTCTCTTCCCGCGCGCATCCAATGGCCCAGATCTTGTCATTAGTCTTAATTAGGTTAATTTATTTAATTAATTAGGATTAACCCAGTTTAAATGTGAACCACTGGATCTGGCGCGAAGTCAATGGTCTTCCCCCCAGATCAGATCCTGGCCTTCCTTTCCTTTGACTTTCATTTTCATTTAATTTTTATTCATTTTCTTTTCAATTAAATTGCATGATTTATTAAAAATAGTAAAAAACACTTAAAAATTATGAAACTTTTTCTTTAAAGTTTTATTAATTTTTAAGACCCAAAAATATTTTTATTTTATTTTTCATCATTAAAAAAGTATTTTTAAATATTTAAGAGATTATTTTTAATTGATTAATGGGAATTAATTAATTAAAAATACTTTTAGGTATTTAAAAATTACAAAAAAATTCATGAAATGTTCTAAGACATTTAGAAACATTGTCCAACCTTCAAACCAAATTTCTTTTTTGATCTTGATGCACTTTAAGAATTTTTCATTGAATTAAATCATATTTTGTGCATTATTTTGATCACAAGTTCAAAAATTCATTTCTGCCTATTGGAGAAGGTTGAGACATTGATTCTTCTTGCATTGTTTTATGTTTAGCATGTAGTTTCTAGGGTAAAATGGCCATGATTTGATCTTGCATTTTCTATTTGTTTGGCATTTCTTTTGTTAAGAACCCTAAAAAACCCTAATAACTTAGGAAATTCATATCTTGAGTTTGGTTGAGAGTTGAGAGCTCCCCTTTGGGCAGTGGTTCATTATAGGTTTAGGGTTTCTTTGGGTGCCATTTTCCATTTTTTATCTTAAGGTTTGCTTCTGTTTTGGGTTTTTGTTTGATGTTTGATCCATGAACCCTAATTTGGGCTTTCTCTTGCATCCTTCTTGCATTTCCTTGCATAACATGAATTGTCTTTGCATTTTGTGCATTCTTGTGATTCATTTGACATCTTAAGACATATAGAAAGCATGTTTGATCATTGCATTACATATTTTCCATGTCATTTGTCTTGTATGATTCATAACTTTTCATGTTCATTCATGCTCCTTAACTTGCATCATTTGCATTCATAATCTTGTATGAGCATCTCCTTGCCTTGCCTCATGTTTATAGCATCTCATAGCATCATTAGCATCATGTAAATGCTTCTGGTTTTGTTTCTCATCATGTCATCTCATCCCATTTTGCATTGCATTGCATTTCTTTTCTAACATTTCAGGTGGTAAGTGACTTTGGGAAGTGAATTTGCCTTCACTTCTCACAACTTTTCTTTTCATTCCTCTTGCATCCATGCTGCATTTTTATATGTGTTTGAGATTGAGCTTGCTCATTCCTCTTCTTCTTACTTTCTTTCTTCAAGTGACTTGACTTCTTGAATGAAGCAAGTTGCTTTGCTTCTCTTGATCCTTTCATCTGCTTCCTGGTGGTTCCATTGAAGACTTCTCTTGAAAACCTCACAAACCTTAGGAACAACCAAGCATGACAATGATTAGGGTTTTTATCAGTCTCCCCTCTTAGTTTTACCTTTGTGTCTCTTTTGAGTCATCTCTCCTCATCTCATAATCAGGGACTAAACCCTAAAGGCTTTAAGGCTTTGTGATTAAGCTTATGCCTGCATCCTTCTCTTAGGATGGAGTGTATAACTTTAATCCTAAGTGTTAAACCCTTAAGGTGTTTAACTCCTTAATCAATCCATTTAATAATCATCAAGACATCACACTTGTAACTTGGGCCTTGTATTAGGGTTCTAATTCTTCCTTAATTGGTTAAGAAGGACTAACCCTAGTGTTAATGGACAAGTCCCCCTCAAGTTGTCTTACAAATCATAAAATTCACTTCATCATCATATCATTAAATAAAATCCACTTATTAAAGGCTTTGTTTTGTCATGAGTTTAATCCCTAATCATGGATTAAGTTGAGGAGTTTTCCTCAGCTTAAACATTCTCATCTATTATCCTTCTATTAGGATGGTGTAATGAGTCTGTTTAATCCCTGATTATGGCTTAATCTCATTACTCAACACTAAACAAAAAAACATCCAAATAATCACAAATAGGTTAATGATCTTAATCCTATACCAAAGGTGATTAAGTGTGAGAATCTGACTTCACACTTAAGATATTCTCATTACCCCTAATCAGAGGGAAGATGTGATGAGTTTACTAAATCCATTGGTTTAGGCTTAAGCTCATTAACTTATGACAAACTTTCAAAAGCAATAAAAGACTGAAAACTCAAAAACAAACAATAATCGTCTCCTCCGGGATTCTTTTCTCATCACCTTCACTCACAACCGAGAACTTGCTTCTTCCGTCTAATGCAAGACAGTTCGCACCTGAGCCAGACAGGTCATACACTTGAGCATAGACAAGTAAGCAGTTCACCAGTCAATTCATCTATCAGTCTCTTTGGGTCGAACTACGGTGTTCTGACTTCCTCATTGCACGAGAGGATACGTAGGCATAACTTAACGGTTATCGAACAAAAGTCTCTGTACATTCCCCCTCTTTCCAGCTTCATTCTTTTAGCCTCATTATCTTGAGCAATTCATTCTCATTCTTACACTGACACGTCATTTATACACTTCACTTCATTACACTGACACCTGTACATTCTTTTCCAGCTATTTTATGCACAGATTGCACTGACACTACCCCTTTAGAACACAAATCTTTTAAGCGTGGATCCCGTCGAGTACGACGGACAATCTGGGTGCTAATACCTTCCCAGGTTGTAACCAACCCCCTTTCTCAGTCTCTCTGGTTCGCAACCGTCTTATCCATCTTTTTCTAGGTCTATGCAGCATTACCTTTCCTCCGGGATAAAAATGCCTAGCTGGCGACTCTATTCATCTCCAGTGAGTTCACGGCTGTGTGTTCTCACTGTTCCCTTCGCCGACCGTTCGCGTCTGGACCCTCATCGGACCCTGTGTCACTTGTCGGGAGCGACAGCTTGGCGACTCTGCTGGGGAATCCTTATACTGCAACCAGGGCTTCTGGTTCTTTTTGTGGGTTCCTCCTAGCGCTTGATTGATTTGTGTTTATTGGGGGTGTTATGTGCTATTTGTATGTGTATATTTGCTTTATTTACTGCTTTCTGTACAGCTTTATTTATTGCTTTCTTTACTGTTTTTTCATTTATCATACTGTCATACTGCTGGCTGGATCTGGTTTTCCTTTGGTGGGTGGGGTTCCATTGAGAGTTAAGGCCCTATACCTGGGACCTGAGTGACACCTAGGCTAGAGTGAATCATATTCTTTCCCATTCCATTTCGGTCTGGTGCGGGAATATGAAACACGGTTCAGATATGGGTTTCTTCTTGAGAACTCTGTGTTGCAGATTTCCTGCAATGCTAGGGCTATCTGGGAAGCCTGCTAAGTCTGGATGACCTTTTTAGTATTGACCTTCAGAAACTGAGGTGAATTAGAGGAGGAATTGTTATGGTTATTGTAAACATTGTACCTCCGGGTTAGAAGTGTTTACACTTCTCATAACTGATCCCAGTCTGAGGATCCTTGTTCTAGATCACCACCTGTGAGGGGGTTGGGCTGTTTACAGGTTTGCAGGTACCTTGACCTCAGAATACCCTGTTACTTTGATTTTGTTTAAGAGTACTCCATGTTGGATAGTTCTTGTGATTCTAAACCCTGGACATGTGACTCTTTATTTGAGTCCCCTACCTTGGTTACTGGATTTTTAGACCTCCATCTGGAATTCTTGAACACACATGGATCTATACCAAGGCAGTTTAATCAGATCCAGCTCAGTCACAAACCCTTGCATTTCATTTGCATACATAATCATTGCATCATATTAACATTTGCTTATTTGTGTTTCAGGGTATCCATTTTCATCTGGTTTTGGTTTTGACCCCATCTGCAGTATTGACCTGTCTCCATCAGCACTTGCTTCAGTTTGTCAGCCATATCCTTCAGTTACTTGCACTAGCCAGCCAGTGGCCCACTCCTCAGCATCTTCATCAGCACTCTACTCAGTCTTCAGCATCATGGCTCCAAAGAAAAGCAACATCACTTATCATTTCTTCCAACCAGACTTATCAGACATCAGGAGGGTCCAAACCCTGATCACTCCAGATCACATACCTTTATTCAGGGAGCATTATGGGGATATACTTGACTTGATCATGGATCTGGACCCATCCCAGAGGAGCCTCATCCACACTTGCATTCAGTTCTATGATCCCCCATTGAGATGTTTCACCTTTCAAGACTTTCAGTTGGGTCCTCTTTTGGAAGAATACTCATCTTTGGTTGGTTTGCCTATCAAGAGGGAAATCCCTTTCAACCCTGAAATGGTCTTTCCCAGCAATGGAGAGATAGCAAAAGCTTTGCACCTGGAGCCTGTTTTGATTGAACAGCATATGACCTCTAAAGCTGGGATCCCTGGATTTCATCTGGACTTCCTGATTTCTCAAGCTAGTCTGAAAGCCTCCCTGGGGGAGTGGAAAGCTGTTTGTGCTCTGTTGGCCTTAAGCGTATATGGAATTGTGTTGTTTGCAGATGAGCCTCGATTCATTAGCAAGAATGCAATCCATTTGTTCATCCTGAAGAACCCAGTGCCAACCTTGTTGGGTGATCTCTATTACTCAGTACATCAGAGGAATGAGAAGCAGAGGGGAAGATTAGTGAGGATTTGTGCTCCATTATTTCATGCTTGGCTTCTTAAGCATCTACCCAGGACAGATGCATTCCTAAATCCTCATCAGCAAAGCAACTGGGCTAAGAGGCTCACTACTCTCACTTCAGCAGACATCAGATGGTGTACTCAGAGCACCAAGGGCAGAGACATCATTACAAGCTGTGGGCACTTTCCCAATGTGCCCTTGATAGGGGTTAAGGGAAGTATCAATTACAACCCTCTGCTGTTCAGGAGGCAATTAGGCTATGCACTGGTCCATACTCCTAGGGCACAAGACTTGGTTGAAACCCTCTATTGTGAGAACAAGATCAGTTTGACTGTTGTTAGGCAGGCTGCCTGGGCCTGGGATAATGTTCAAACCAAGGGAATCACCATTCTGGGGAAGTGCAATAATGTGGCATCAGTCCAATATTATGAGTGGTCCCATGCCAGGGCCCAATTCTCTGGAATGCCCTTCACCATAGAAGACATGCCTGAGTCATCTTCAGCACCACCCCCTGCCACTATCAGTTTGGAAGAGTTTGAGAGCTTGAAGGAAAGAAATGAGAAGTTAACCCAGGCTTTGCAGAAGACCCTCCGGGAGAGGAGTGAAGGTATGAGAGAGATTGAAAGATTGGAGAAGTTGAGAGTAGAGCATCTGGCTAAGATTGAAAAGTCTGGGGATTATATCAACAAGTCTAGAGCTGGTGAACAAATTCTGAAGAATGCTTGCAAAGAAGCCCAGTTCCAAAGAGCAAGGACAGACTTGTATTTGAAGGAGAGTCAAGCCCGGTGGGTCAGGATCACCGAGGCTCGTACCCTGGAAGACAAGAGAGTTCAGGACAAGATGGAGCAGATGGAAAAAGCCCTGGCAGCAGCCCAGAAGGAAGTATCAGAGCTAGAAATCAGAGCTGGAGTGAAGAGGTCTAAGGACCAAAGTCAGAACAAGAGGTTGACTGCAGCTGTTGCAACGAGAAACCTTCTCATCAGAGGTCTCACGGAGCGTCCGGCTGATCCTGTGACCGAAGCACTTCTCAAGGAAGTTCGTGAGGATGAGTTTGGCCTTGGGGTTTGATCATTTGCTTGTTGTTATTCCTATTCCATGTACTTTTGTTTTTTGTGATGTATTTTGACCCCTTTGGGGGCTTGTGTTGTAAAATGAACAAGTTGTATTATTTCATCTTATGTAATATATTTGTGTTGGTTTCTATCTGGGTTCACTTCAAAAGCAACTTCAACAGCATCATCTTCAAGGGTCTGGAAGGGTCAAAACTGAAGGCCAAACCGGATACCTTGAGAACAAATAAGCATAACTGCATTGCATACTAACCCTTTTGTTTGTTTTGTAGGTTTTTGTTTGTTGTTACTAACCTCTGTTGTAAATCTCAGGAATTATTGCTCGCCGCCGGGTATTTCCCCTCAACAGGCCACACAGGTACCCAACTAGAAACAACCTTCCGGGAATTCAGATGGATCAGATGCAGCAAGACCTTACGGAGGTCAGAAACCAGATGGCCAACGAAAGGTTGGAGATGAGAACCCAGATAACACAATTCATGGAAGTGATGAACAACCTAGCTCAAAGCCAGGAGAGGCTCAGAACTTTGGTAGAAGGAAGGAATCAAGAGGAGCCCCATGTGGGGACTGCCGGCACAAGTAACAATGAACGGGTGCAACCCCATGTTAACCCTCCTGTGTTTGGCCCACATCTACATCCTGAGATTAACATTCCTGCAAATGTTCAAGGAACAGCCACTGCAGCCAGAGTACTTCAAGAAGATCCTCAGGAGGACCAATTTACAGTAATGGGTGCTGGAGAGGAAACTTATGATAGACGGTTGGAAGAAATAGCTGAGAAGTTGAGGTCCTTAGAATCTCAAAATTCTTTGGGCTTCGACGTCATGGACATGGGTTTGGTAGACGGGGTCAGGATCCCCCATAAGTTCAAGCCTCCTTGTTTCGAAAAGTATAATGGGACTTCATGCCCCCGGACTCATCTACAATCATTTCTGGGAAGGCTGAAGGCCTATACAATGGATGAGAAACTTTGGATGTTCTACTTCGAAGATAGCTTGACTGGAGCTTCTAGGGAATGGTATTCCCATCTGACAAGAGAAACTATAAGATGCTGGAAGGACCTGGCAGAGGCCTTCATCAGACAGTATCAGTATAATCTAGATATGGCACCCAACAGGACCCTCCTAATGGGAATGTCACAGTCATCTAGGGAGAGCTTCAGAGAATATGCTCAAAGATGGAGACAGCTTGCTGCTGCCGTTCAACCACCAATGTCTGAGAGAGAAATGGCAGACATGTTTATGAACACTCTCCAGGGAACGTATATTGACAGGTTGGCTGCTTTCTCTTCCACTAGCTTCGCAGATGTTGTTATAGCTGGGGAGAGAATTGAAAGCCTGTTAAAAATGGGAAAGATCTCCGATAATGGTGCCAGTTCGTCCAGTGGTACAAGAAAGCCTTTTGCAGGCCCGAGAAGAACTGGCGAGACCAATGCCATTCACACCAACAGGGGTAGGCCCCAATATGTTCAAAGGACAATAGCAGCGGTCACTATCCCTGCTCCAGCTCATCCTCAGCGAGTCTATCAACCTCCGCAACAAAACTTCCAACAACAACCTCAGTATCAGCAGAATCAATATCCTCCAAGGAACTACAACAATAACAACTCCAACAACAACAATCAACAGAGGCCATTCCAACAAAGGCCATCCCAAGCTAACCGAGTGATCGACCCGATCCCAATGCCGTATGCTGCTTTGTTGCCACAACTTCTGAAACTCAACCTAGTTGAGCTAAGAACGTTGGCACCTCCGGATCCCAACAGTCTACCAAGAAACTATGACTCCAATGCTAGGTGTGCTTTTCACTCAAACGCACCTGGTCACAGTACAGAAAAATGCAGGGCTCTGCATATGAAGGTACAAGACTTGGTAGACTCCAAGGCTCTGAATTTTGCACCTCCGCCCAATGTCAATAAAAACCCAATGCCAAACCATGGTGGTCCCCGAATTAACGCTATTGAAGAAGACCAACCGTCTTATTTAATAACCAGTGTGGATCAGATCAGGACACCATTGGTGGAAATCAAGGCTCAACTCCGTGAAAACCAAATATTTCCAGGGTGTGAACTGGGGTGTCCCTATTGTAATATTTCATGGAATGGGTGTGAGGACCTGAGGAATGGCATTGACAGCCTTATTCAGAGTGGCTTGCTACAGATCACCACATCATTTCCGACAAATCCGGCAACTTCATCAACAACGGTTTCAGACCCTCCTACAACTGCAGCAACTATTGTTCTCGACAATTCATCAGCACCATCAACAAGTACTTCACCTGTCCTCCCAATTGATCAATTTTCAACAGTTCCTCCTGCTACAACTTCAGCTTCATTCCATTTCGAATCTCCGTCAACAACAACAACAGCCCCTTCAACAGAACCTCCTACAACACCAGCAATCAATCATGAAGATGTCTCTACTGTTACCATATTCTACGATCCTGAAAATAATTCCGTCTACCATTCAGAAGGTGCTGCTCCCGCCAGAGCACCAGTTACAATCTTTTATGATCCACAAACAATAACAGTCCCTTCAGCAGCAGCAATCAGTCCGGTCACCGTCACGGTGCCTGGACCAGTACCATATGAAAGCAATAGGGCCATCCCTTGGCACTATGGCTCTGACGTGTATTGCGAAGGAAAAAGAATCACTCTTGAAACATCAACACCTGCGCCACAAGTAGATAATGTGGGGGGAGGCGGAGGCTTCACTCGAAGCGGACGTCTCTTTGCTTCACAAGTTCAAAGACCTACTGCCGAAGCAGAAGCTGCTGCCAAGGCAAAGGGAAAAGGCCCGGTGCAGGAAGATCCAGTTGCCAAAGAAGCCCTGAAAACTCCATTCGATCAGGAAGTTGATGAGTTTATGCGAATCATCAAAAAGAGTGATTATAAAATTGTGGATCAGCTTCATCAGACGCCATCCAAAATCTCTATCCTCTCACTGCTTATGTGCTCCGAAGCCCATCGGAATGCACTACTTAAAGTCCTGCACGCAGCTTACGTGCCTGAGGAGATTACTGTCAACCAATTGGAAACCGTGGTTGGAAATGTTACTGCTAGCAATGGGCTAGGGTTTACCAATTCTGACTTGACAGCGGATGGCCGCAACCACAACAAAGCCTTGCACATAACCATGGAATGCAAAGGAGCTGTCCTTTCTCATGTGCTGGTGGATACAGGTTCTTCCCTGAATGTCTTACCAAAGAAGGCTCTGGTGAAGTTAGAATATGATGGATTGGCATTGAGACCCAGCAACCTGGTGGTGAGAGCCTTTGATGGTTCGAAGAGATCGGTTCTGGGAGAGATTGAGCTGCCCGTGACAATTGGCCCACAGACTTTTAAAACTATCTTTTATGTGATGGACATTCAGCCCGCCTACAGCTGTTTGTTGGGTAGACCCTGGATTCACGCCGCCGGCGCAATAACGTCTACCCTTCACCAAAAGTTAAAATTTGAGTGGGAAGGCCAAGTTGTCACAATCTGTGGAGAGGAGGACATTTTTGTCAGCCACCTGGCAACCTATAAGTACATTGAAATGGATGGAGAGATCCATGAAACAATGAGCCAGGGGTTCGAGGCTTTGAATGTGAATGAAGCATCTGCTGTATCTGGTACTCCAATGTCATCTTACCAACAAGCCCGGAAGGTTGTTGAAGAAGGAACTGCCCTAGGCTGGGGCAAGGTCTTAGCTGTGGAGGAGAAGAAGGACAAATTTGGGTTGGGTTACAAACCAACTCAACATCAAGCAAAGGCTGTTGCAGAGCCTGGTTTTGTCAGTGGGGGGATGCTTACCCCTGATGCTATCAACTGTCTGGAAGACGAGCTGGAAGAGGAGCGCAATCTGGAGAATTGGATTCGTCCAAAGATCCCGGGGAGCAGTGTCTCGAACTGGTCTTCCCAGGAAATTATAAGAGTTACTCATGCAGAGTAATTATTATTTCCTGCATTTTTATAGCATGCATCCAAGTCTTGCATCTTGCCCAAGATGACAAGACTCATTTTGTAATCAGGGCCATCTGTACTTTTGTGCAACAAGATTAAATTAATGAAATATCAGACATCTTTTTGCAAACGAGTCTTTTTCTTTTCTGCTCACTGTTTTTCCATTTTTCTTTTTGTACAAAAATAAATGGCGGTGTTTTCAAAATGATAACTTCATTTCGCTTTTCTAAAACAAGATTAAAATCAATCACTAAAATGAACAAACTTAACCCTTGCAGAGAGTGCCTTCCAGACAGCACCGACAACAGCACGGCTATGACATCGTATGACTTTGACAATCCAATCAATCAAGCTGATGAAGGGGTTGAAGAAGAATATGAGCTTCCTGAAGAGCTAGCCAGGTTGTTAAGACAAGAGGAAAAGGTTATTACCCCTCACCAGGAGGAGGTCGAAGTGATCAATCTTGGTACAGATGAAGACGTGAAAGAAGTTAGAATCGGGGCCTGCCTGCAAGACTCAGTGAAGAGACAACTGGTAGATCTGCTTCAGGAGTATGTTGATGTGTTTGCTTGGTCGTATCAAGATATGCCAGGGTTGGATACCGATATTGTTGTGCACAAGCTGCCTTTGAGGGAAGAATGCCCAACGGTCAAACAGAAGTTGCGCCGAACTCGCCCAGACATGGCTATGAAAATCAAAGAAGAGGTACGAAAGCAATGGGACGCCGGGTTCCTTGCTGTGACTAGCTATCCGCCGTGGGTTGCTAACATAGTACCCGTGCCTAAGAAAGACGGCAAAGTAAGAATGTGTGTTGATTACCGGGATCTGAACAGAGCCAGCCCGAAAGATGATTTCCCATTACCTCACATTGACGTATTGGTGGATAACACGGCTCAGTTCTCGGTATTCTCCTTCATGGACGGATTTTCAGGATATAATCAGATCAAGATGTCACCTGAAGACATGGAGAAGACAACATTCATCACACCTTGGGGCACGTTCTGTTACAAAGTGATGCCATTTGGGCTCAAGAATGCTGGTGCCACATATCAACGGGCTATGGTGACATTATTCCACGATATGATCCATAAAGAGATAGAATGTTATGTGGATGACATGATCGCCAAGTCCCTTACTGAAGAAGACCACCTGGTAAATCTGCTAAAGTTGTTCAAGCGTCTGAGGAAGTACCAACTGAAGTTAAACCCCAATAAATGTACATTCGGGGTGCGATCCGGTAAGCTGCTGGGCTTTATTGTAAGTGAGAAAGGGATTGAGGTTGACCCTGATAAAGTCAAGGCTATACAAGAAATGCCTGCACCGAAAACTGAGAAAGAAGTGCGAGGGTTCTTAGGTCGATTGAACTACATTTCAAGGTTCATATCTCATCTTACAGCAACCTGTGAACCCTTGTTCAAGCTGTTAAGAAAAGAACAAACGGTCAGGTGGAACGAAGATTGCCAGAAGGCTTTTGACAAGATCAAGGAGTATTTACAAGAACCTCCAATCCTTATGCCTCCAGTTGAAGGAAGACCTCTAATAATGTACTTGACAGTATTAGAAGAGTCAATGGGGTGTGTGTTGGGCCAGCATGACGAGTCTGGTCGAAAAGAGTATGCAATATACTACCTAAGCAAAAAGTTTACCGACTGTGAACAGCGTTATTCACTGCTCGAGAAAACTTGCTGTGCTTTAGCGTGGGCTGCTCGCCGACTGAGACAGTATATGTTGACCCACACTACCTTATTGATCTCAAAAATGGATCCGGTTAAGTACATTTTCGAGAAGCCAGCTCTTACCGGACGGGTTGCAAGATGGCAGATGATTCTCACAGAATACGACATACAGTACACATCTCAGAAAGCCATCAAGGGCAGTGTACTATCTGAATATCTTGCTGAGCAACCCATTGATGACTACCAGCCTATGAGGTTTGACTTCCCTGATGAAGACATTATGTTCATTAAAGCAAAAGATCACGAAGAGCCTATTCACACTGAAGGGCCTGACCCGGAGGAAGAATGGACTATGATGTTTGATGGGGCTGTTAACATGAATGGCCGTGGTGTTGGTGCAGTGCTCATTACACCTAAAGGAGTTCACATGCCTTTCTCGGCAAAACTCACTTTCAACTGCACTAACAACGAAGCTGAATACGAAGCTTGCATTATGGGTCTTGAGGAAGCCATTGACCTCAGGATCAAGACATTAACCGTATTCGGAGATTCAGCTTTGGTAATCAATCAGACCAACGGAAAATGGTACACCCACCAAGACCATCTGATACCTTACAGGGATTATACAAGAAGGTTATTGACTTTCTTCACAACAGTCAAACTTGAGTATATCCCTCGGGATGAGAATCAGTTTGCAGATGCCTTGGCTACCATTTCGTCCATGATCAAAGTTCAAGCTGCTAACTTCGTACCTCAGATTTCAGTATCGAGACTTGATAGACCATCATATGTATTCGCAGCAGATGTTGTCAAAGACGATAAGCCTTGGTTCCACGATATTAAGTGCTTCTTGGAGGATCAAACATACCCACCTGGGGCATCTTCCAATGATAAGAAGACATTAAGAAGGCTTGCTGGTAGTTTCTTCCTGAACACTGATGGTTCCCTGTACAAAAGAAACTTTGATATGGTACTCCTCAGATGCGTTGATAGAACGGAAGCAGATTTGTTGATGCATGAAGTGCATGAAGGATCCTTTGGTACCCATGCAGGAGGGCACGCCATGGCTAAGAAGTTGTTAAGATCAGGCTATTACTGGATCACAATGGATGCAGACTGTTGTGCTTACGCCAGAAAGTGTCACAAATGCCAAATCTATGCAGATAAAGTGCATGTACCTCCCAACCCTTTGAACCTCATGTCTTCACCATGGCCCTTTGCTATGTGGGGCATTGATATGATTGGCAAGATTGAGCCAACTGCTTCAAATGGTCACAGATTTATCCTGGTCGCCATCGACTATTTCACCAAATGGGTTGAAGCAGCCTCATATGCAAATGTTACGAGACAAGTGGTAGCCCGATTTCTGAAGAGAGATATCATCTGTCGGTATGGAGTGCCCGAGCGGATCATTACTGATAATGGTTCCAACTTGAACAACAAAATGATGGCAGAGCTGTGCCGGGACTTCAAGATCCAACATCACAATTCTTCTCCTTACAGGCCAAAGATGAACGGCGCTGTCGAGGCAGCAAATAAAAATATTAAGAAGATTGTGCAGAAGATGGTAGTCACCTACAAAGACTGGCATGAAATGCTACCGTTTGCCTTGCATGGGTACCGCACATCAATCAGAACGTCCACTGGGGCAACACCGTATCAGCTTGTGTATGGTATGGAAGCAGTCCTACCTGTTGAAGTTGAACTGCCCTCCCTACGGGTATTGATGGATGTTAAACTAAACGAAGCAGAATGGGTTCGGGCCCGATACGAACAGCTGAGTCTGATCGAAGAGAAAAGATTGGCTGCAATCTGCCACGGGCAGTTATATCAGAAAAGAATGAAGAAGGCCTTCGATCAGAAAGTCAGGCACCGAGCGTACCAAGTAGGGGATCTTGTGTTGAAAAGAATCCTCCCTCCTCATACAGACCACAGGGGCAAATGGACTCCAAATTATGAAGGACCATTCGTTGTAAAGAAAGTTTTCTCTGGTGGAGCACTGATGCTCAGCACCATGGATGGTGAAGATTTCCCGTCCCCTGTGAATTCAGATGCAGTTAAAAAAATACTTCGCATAAAATGACCCGCTGGACATAAAAACAGAATGTGAGTCCAGGCAAAAATAGGGCATCCCGGCGAGTCAAAAACAGAATAAAAGACTCGGGCAAAAGTAAGGGAAAATGAATAAAAAATGTACACCCGCTGAGTTGAAAAGCCGCATTGGACAACTCAGGCAAAAATGGGTATCCCGATGGATTGAAAACCCGAAAGGGCGATCCATGCAAAATAAGGGAATAAGCGAACAACTGCATTCTGAATTCGTCTGTATCACTTACAACTTAGAAAGCTTCGACGGAATCAAGCTTCAGTCAGAATCAACTCTCTCCAGAAAGCAAGACGAGAAGAACGTCATTGTCATACGAGTCATAGCAGGGGAGGAAGCTCCTCAAAGCGTCGCCAACACTGCCAGCACTTTTGTTTCTCAATTTGTAACAATCTCCTCATTTCAGGGGATTTGTTTCTTCGACTGTATCTTGCCAATTCAGGGCATATGAATTAATAAAATCAGATTTTCGGTCATGTTTCGTTTTTACATTTATGTTTTGCAAAAGAGTTTTCTGATATCTCTAAAAATACAATTGCATAAGTACAGATGCCTCTCTCTAAAAATAAAAAAAAAAACAAAAAAAAAACACATGCTTACAGGGAATGTGATTATTCTCGAAAGTACTTAACTCCTATGACGGAATCCAGTAAGGGATACCTCGGGACCTTTTGTACGTTTCCTTACCTTTGCAGGATTGCAGGTATCCAGAACGCAACTTGGGGCATGCAGGTTACGTCTCAGCAAGCAGGCGAATCATTATCAACTCGGTCTATCTTCCACGTGGCAATGGAGAGTGCCCATTTCCCCAGCAAAGTTGCCAAATCAACAAACAGGCTTAACACTCAGGATGTTTTCTCCCCAGCCGAGTTGCCTCTCATTACTATCCCCAGCTGAGTTGTTTCTCATCGCTCTCCCCAGCTGAGTTACCAACAGCATCCCCCATCAGAGTTGCCAGGCATCACAGAAGGCACCTATATCCCCGGCTGAGTCAAGAATCCTCTCCAGCAGAATCCCTAGGGAGATCTCAATGATTTCTCTTTCTCCCCAGCCGAGTTGTCATCCTCAGCCGAGTACAAAGATCAGGGAATCATCTCCCCACAGAATCCCCAGCCTCTACTCAGAAGAGCAACGCGCGAAGGAGTCACAACAGAGTACAGAAAGCTTCTACAAACCCCAGCTGGGTCCCGTATTGTAAGGATATGTCAATCAGTGACCTATATCCCCGAACAGATACATCATTAGATCTACCAGTGATCTCGTCCCCAGCTGGGATGTCCGTTTCAAGCAGATCAGCCAGAGATCTTCGCAGCGACGGGATCCGAATCCCGGATCTTTGCTCCTTTGCATGATCATAGCATTCGCATCATATTATCCCCTCAGAGCGTAGCATTCCGTCTAATACGGAGCATTACGGCAAAAATCAAATGCATGGCATAATCATAAGTCATGTTGTGAATTGAACACTTGTGAATAATAACCGTTCATCATCATTGTACAGAAATCCCACCAGGGTCCCAGCGAAAGCAGTTGCCTCTCCAATCACCAAACACCAGTATATATTTCTGACATCCGTCCGTGTCATCACTCCCCAGTAAAGTCGCCTGAATACACTTTACAAACAAAATCACCCGTATTACAGATACATCATGACACCCGTCCGTGTCATATCTCAGCAGAAAGCCAAGGACATCCTCTTTGCACTCACATATACTCATATATACATTTTCTTGACACCCGCCCGTGTCATATCCCCAGCGCAGTCGCTTACACCTTCATCACCCATACACTTGTTAATATTATATTTTTCTCTTTTGACACCCGTCCGTGTCAGTCTCCCCAGCAGATAAACACTTATACATACATACTCACTACTCATTGGTACACTTATACAGATACTCGTCCGTATCTTGTATACATCATTACTCATATCCCCACAGATTCGACAATAGTCCTTGTTCTTTGTTAACCAGTTGGTACTCGTCCGTACCATCATCTCAGAACATTGCGTCTAGTGTTTGTTTCTACATGATACTCGTCCGTATCATAGTCTTAAGGATGCTCGTCCGCATCTTTAATCCATACACCGTGTCAAACACTTATGTCTTCTTGAATATGGATACTCGTCTGTGTCTATTATTCTCCAGAAGGATTCTTTCAGATGCAACACTCGTCCGTGTTCTTTGTTAACCAGTTGATACTCGTCCGTATCATCATCTCTGAACATGTGTCAGTTTGTTTCTACATGATACTCGTCCGTATCATAGTCTTAAGGATGCTCGTCCGCATCTTTAATCTATACACAATACCAAACACTTATACTTTCCTTTCTTGGTTGTGAACGCTCGTCCGTGTTCACTATATCCCCAGTAGATCACCAACAAAGCATTTTCTTTTATCTGAAACCTCGAGAGCAGCCGTACCCTGCTGAGTGGTCGTCCTCCACTTCTTGATGGTCGTCCTCCATCATGCTCGTCCGATGGCCGTCCCCATCGTTGATTTTTAGCAGTCGTCCCCTGCTAGGTGGTCGTCCTCCACCTTTTTGATGATCGTCCTTCATCATTTTATCCAATGGCCGTCCCCGTTGTTGATTTTCGGTTATCTGGCATTCGTCCTATGTCATGACAAACCTCGAGAGCAGCCGTCCCCTGCTAAGTGGTCGTCCTCCACTTCTTGATGGTCGTCCTCCATCATGCTCGTCCGATGGCCGTCCCCATCGTTGACCTTTTCTATCCGATGGCCGTCCCCATCGTTGATATTTTCGGCAGCCGTACCCTGCCAGGTGGTCGTCCTCCACCTTTGATGGCCGTCCCCATCATATTTCTATTATCCCCAACAGAGCAGCCGTCCCCTGCTAGGTGATCGTCCTTCGCCTTTGATGGCCGTACCCCATCATCTGTTTATTTCATTTATTCTTTAACCCGATGGCCGTCCCCGTCGTGGTCCCTTTTCCCTTTTAGCCCGATGGCCGTCCCCATCGTTGGTCACTTTACTTTTATGAACTTGATGGCCGTCCCCATCATGTTTCATTAACCCCCAGAGAATGCTACAACTTTATCTTGATGGCCGTCCCCATCATGATATTTTCTTTTTTTCCAGCTAGTCGGCCGTCCCCGTCTTAGCTTTACCTTTTATCCCCAGCATGTCGGCCGTCCCCGTCATTGCTTTATTTTCCTCACCTTTTCCCAGCATGTCGGCCGTCCCCGCCATTGCTATTTACCCGGCAGTCGTCCTCTGCTCAACGGCCGTCCTCCGTCGCCCACTCTACAATATACTTTATTTGCTTTTACAATCTATATCCCTTTTCTTCTTCATTCTGTGAGTGCAAATTTCGGACTGTCTTTGGTATTCAACCACAAGTTATCTTGTTTGCCTGTTAAGCCGTCGCTTACAACCTGCACAGCTAACTCATGTTTGAATAGGGGCAGCTGTAAACACCCCAAATTTGCCCTCACCCATTCACACCATGGCTTGTGATCATCTCATATGCATAAACACAAACATATCATCTCATATCTCACTTTTGGTCCACTGGATAGTTTCTAAAGCATCTGCACCTAGGGTTTGTGATCTGAGCAATCCCAAGGCATCTTGGGCCATTCCAAAGGCCATCAATCAACTCAAAGTGGTCCATGTGTGTTCTTATATCATATTTCATCTCCTCAAAGTCAAAATTGCAGAGGAATCACAAGGACTAGGGTTTGAGTGGAGGCAGAGCCAGGATGAACTGCACAGTTGACTGAAAATTAGGGTTTTGGTTTCAGAGGCCATAACTCCAAATTTTTTGGTCATTCTTGTTTCCATTGATCTCTATATGGTATAGGGAGTATGCATATCAATTTTCATGAAGAAATTCCATGGGGAAGTCATCTGATCAAGGGTTGACTTTTCAGACAAGTCAGTGTAAAATCAGGGCATCTGAGGCCCCCAATGACCCAACCAATGGTTGATATTCATCATTTTGAGTGTATATGATCTTTATTTGATCAAGGAAGAGGGTTGAAGTTCATAGAAATCAAGAATTTAGGGTTTTTGCAAATGTTGACTTTTTGGGCATAGTTGACTTTTCAAGAATGCTTCATTTTATGTCATTTTTCAAGCCATGATTATTGATCCAAAAATGCTTCAAATGGAAAAACTTTGGTCATGAAAGTTGTAGATCTCATCTTTCCCTTTTCAAAAAGTACAAGAGCATGACCTAATTCATTTTGGATCAAAAGTTATGGTGCATCAAAGTTGGCAAAAATCACTAAATTTCAAGACATGCACCAAATGGGAAACTTGCAAAATCATGCACCAAGTCAAATTGCAGCTTCTAATTGGTATCAAACCTTCACATAAACATTCTCCAAGTCCTAAAGTTCAGATTTAACCAAAGGAATCACATGTTTGTATGGCCTTTGGAGCAAGATTTTTCACATGTGAACAAAGGAAGTCAAGTTGCAAAAACTCATGATCACTTCCATCCACTTGCTGCCTAGCCTGCTGACCACTCCTAGCCTTTCTCCCTCACCTTGCTGCGCAGCCCACACCTCTTGTACTTGGCTGAAACATGACCCATGCCTCTCTTACAAGAAGTTGACATTTTGGCAAAAGTAGCCACACCTATCACAGCAGGCCAAGTCACATCAACTGACCAATAGGCTTTGTTTATGTGGATCAAATGCTGGCCATAACACACTAAAAGCAAGGCTGAAGCTCTCTCATTCATCACATACACAAAAACTCACCATCTTGCAACTTGCTTCGATTTCCTCTCCACAGCCACTAAACACTCAAGCCAACTTCACCAATCATCTCACCTTGCTCCATAGACCTCAAACCACCCAAAACACAAGCCTAAAACAGCCAGAACATCCCACTGCCATTCTTCACCTTCATTTTGCAGTTTCATTCGAAACTCTCACCCTAGCTCACAAACAGCCAAACAAACCTTGCAGACCTTCTCCACATATCATTTGGACCTCAAACAACCATCCACAATGACCTGAAAGAGCCTGAAACACCATAGCCATTTCTGACTGAGCTTGAAGCAGGAGCTTTCGAAACTCACTATCCAGCCAACTTAAACTCCTTTTGAGTATTCAAGCATCTTCTGGGGACCAAGTGGAGTAGTTTGCACTGAAGGAAGTGGCCAGAAAGTCCTCAAACTGAAAGCTTCGAATCTCAGGTAGCCTGAAATTTATTTTTCCAGAAATTGTTTTTCTTGTTACAAACTTGTTCTATGTGCTTCACTGATCATCCTGGTATCATTGGTTTTGAAAATGGCTTTGATTTGAGAGTTTAATTTGTCTCTGAAACCTGCGTGCCCTAGAACTTGTTCTCTTCGATTCAGTTTGTTTAGGAAGAATAAATTTGTTTTAGGATAGGGGTTTGATTCGTGAGGATGTGAGGAACATTTCCATGGTTTTAGATTTCATTTTAGTGACCTAGGGAAGGATTTGGAAGTTTTCAGGGGAGAAGGTCACCGGAGAAGACGACCGGAGCTCGTCTCCGGTGACCTGAGAGTCATTAATATGTGATTAGGGTTAGGGCTCCAGGTTTGAATTTCAGGCGTTGGATGAGTTGACTGAGTCTCTTCCCGCGCGCATCCAATGGCCCAGATCTTGTCATTAGTCTTAATTAGGTTAATTTATTTAATTAATTAGGATTAACCCAGTTTAAATGTGAACCACTGGATCTGGCGCGAAGTCAATGGTCTTCCCCCCAGATCAGATCCTGGCCTTCCTTTCCTTTGACTTTCATTTTCATTTAATTTTTATTCATTTTCTTTTCAATTAAATTGCATGATTTATTAAAAATAGTAAAAAACACTTAAAAATTATGAAACTTTTTCTTTAAAGTTTTATTAATTTTTAAGACCCAAAAATATTTTTATTTTATTTTTCATCATTAAAAAAGTATTTTTAAATATTTAAGAGATTATTTTTAATTGATTAATGGGAATTAATTAATTAAAAATACTTTTAGGTATTTAAAAATTACAAAAAAATTCATGAAATGTTCTAAGACATTTAGAAACATTGTCCAACCTTCAAACCAAATTTCTTTTTTGATCTTGATGCACTTTAAGAATTTTTCATTGAATTAAATCATATTTTGTGCATTATTTTGATCACAAGTTCAAAAATTCATTTCTGCCTATTGGAGAAGGTTGAGACATTGATTCTTCTTGCATTGTTTTATGTTTAGCATGTAGTTTCTAGGGTAAAATGGCCATGATTTGATCTTGCATTTTCTATTTGTTTGGCATTTCTTTTGTTAAGAACCCTAAAAAACCCTAATAACTTAGGAAATTCATATCTTGAGTTTGGTTGAGAGTTGAGAGCTCCCCTTTGGGCAGTGGTTCATTATAGGTTTAGGGTTTCTTTGGGTGCCATTTTCCATTTTTTATCTTAAGGTTTGCTTCTGTTTTGGGTTTTTGTTTGATGTTTGATCCATGAACCCTAATTTGGGCTTTCTCTTGCATCCTTCTTGCATTTCCTTGCATAACATGAATTGTCTTTGCATTTTGTGCATTCTTGTGATTCATTTGACATCTTAAGACATATAGAAAGCATGTTTGATCATTGCATTACATATTTTCCATGTCATTTGTCTTGTATGATTCATAACTTTTCATGTTCATTCATGCTCCTTAACTTGCATCATTTGCATTCATAATCTTGTATGAGCATCTCCTTGCCTTGCCTCATGTTTATAGCATCTCATAGCATCATTAGCATCATGTAAATGCTTCTGGTTTTGTTTCTCATCATGTCATCTCATCCCATTTTGCATTGCATTGCATTTCTTTTCTAACATTTCAGGTGGTAAGTGACTTTGGGAAGTGAATTTGCCTTCACTTCTCACAACTTTTCTTTTCATTCCTCTTGCATCCATGCTGCATTTTTATATGTGTTTGAGATTGAGCTTGCTCATTCCTCTTCTTCTTACTTTCTTTCTTCAAGTGACTTGACTTCTTGAATGAAGCAAGTTGCTTTGCTTCTCTTGATCCTTTCATCTGCTTCCTGGTGGTTCCATTGAAGACTTCTCTTGAAAACCTCACAAACCTTAGGAACAACCAAGCATGACAATGATTAGGGTTTTGATCAGTCTCCCCTCTTAGTTTTACCTTTGTGTCTCTTTTGAGTCATCTCTCCTCATCTCATAATCAGGGACTAAACCCTAAAGGCTTTAAGGCTTTGTGATTAAGCTTATGCCTGCATCCTTCTCTTAGGATGGAGTGTATAACTTTAATCCTAAGTGTTAAACCCTTAAGGTGTTTAACTCCTTAATCAATCCATTTAATAATCATCAAGACATCACACTTGTAACTTGGGCCTTGTATTAGGGTTCTAATTCTTCCTTAATTGGTTAAGAAGGACTAACCCTAGTGTTAATGGACAAGTCCCCCTCAAGTTGTCTTACAAATCATAAAATTCACTTCATCATCATATCATTAAATAAAATCCACTTATTAAAGGCTTTGTTTTGTCATGAGTTTAATCCCTAATCATGGATTAA
This sequence comes from Lathyrus aphaca, assembly GCA_963966055.1. NCBI lineage: Eukaryota > Viridiplantae > Streptophyta > Magnoliopsida > Fabales > Fabaceae > Lathyrus > Lathyrus aphaca. Next base: position 215,642,384 of record OZ014520.1, on the reverse strand, counting down.
GTTGAGGAGTTTTCCTCAGCTTAAACATTCTCATCTATTATCCTTCTATTAGGATGGTGTAATGAGTCTGTTTAATCCCTGATTATGGCTTAATCTCATTACTCAACACTAAACAAAAAAACATCCAAATAATCACAAATAGGTTAATGATCTTAATCCTATACCAAAGGTGATTAAGTGTGAGAATCTGACTTCACACTTAAGATATTCTCATTACCCCTAATCAGAGGGAAGATGTGATGAGTTTACTAAATCCATTGGTTTAGGCTTAAGCTCATTAACTTATGACAAACTTTCAAAAGCAATAAAAGACTGAAAACTCAAAAACAAACAATAATCGTCTCCTCCGGGATTCTTTTCTCATCACCTTCACTCACAACCGAGAACTTGCTTCTTCCGTCTAATGCAAGACAGTTCGCACCTGAGCCAGACAGGTCATACACTTGAGCATAGACAAGTAAGCAGTTCACCAGTCAATTCATCTATCAGTCTCTTTGGGTCGAACTACGGTGTTCTGACTTCCTCATTGCACGAGAGGATACGTAGGCATAACTTAACGGTTATCGAACAAAAGTCTCTGTACATTCCCCCTCTTTCCACCTTCATTCTTTTAGCCTCATTATCTTGAGCAATTCATTCTCATTCTTACACTGACACGTCATTTATACACTTCACTTCATTACACTGACACCTGTACATTCTTTTCCAGCTATTTTATGCACAGATTGCACTGACACTACCCCTTTAGAACACAAATCTTTTAAGCGTGGATCCCGTCGAGTACGACGGACAATCTGGGTGCTAATACCTTCCCAGGTTGTAACCAACCCCCTTTCTCAGTCTCTCTGGTTCGCAACCGTCTTATCCATCTTTTTCTAGGTCTATGCAGCATTACCTTTCCTCCGGGATAAAAATGCCTAGCTGGCGACTCTATTCATCTCCAGTGAGTTCACGGCTGTGTGTTCTCACTGTTCCCTTCGCCGACCGTTCGCGTCTGGACCCTCATCGGACCCTGTGTCACTTGTCGGGAGCGACATTTTGCACCTCCTCCTTGATTTTCATTGCCATGTCTGGACGAGTACGGCGCAGTTTCTGTTTAACCGGCGGGCATTCTTCTCTCAAAGGAAGCTTGTGCACAACAATGTCGGTGTCCAACCCTGGCATGTCTTGATAAGACCAAGCAAACACATCCACATATTCTTGAAGCAGGTCAATCAGTTGTCTCTTCACTGAATCTTGTAGGCAGGCCCCGATTTTAACTTCTTTCACGTCTTCATCTGTACCAAGATTAATTGTTTCCACTTCCTCCTGATGAGGAGTGATAACCTTCTCCTCTTGTCTCAACAATCTGGCTAGCTCTTCAGGAAGCTCGTAATCTTCTTCAACCCCTTCATCAGCTTGATTAATTGGATTGTCAAGGTCATACGAAGTCATAGCCGTGCCGTTGTCGGTGCAGTCTGGAAGGCATTCTCTGCAAGGGTTCAGTTTGTTCATTTTAGTGATTTGATTTTAATCTTGTTTAAAAAGGTGAAATAAAGTTGTCATTTTGAAAACACTGCCATTTATTTTTTGTACAAAAAGAAAAATGGAAAAACAGTGAGCGGAAAAGAAAAAGACTCGTTTGCAAAAGATGTCTGATATTTCATTGATTAATCTTGTTGCACAAAAATTACAGATGGCCCGATTACAAAATGAGTCTTGTCAGCTTGGGCAAGATGCAAGACTTTGATGCATGCTATAAAAATACAGGAAATAATAATTACTCTGCATGAGTAATTCTTATAATTTCCTGGGAAGACCAGTTTGAGATACTGCTCCCCGGGATCTTTGGACGGATCCAACTCTCCAGGTTGCGGTCGCTTTCATCCCCGTCTTCCAAATTGTTGACAGCATCAGGGGTGAGCATTCCCCCACTAACAAAGTTGGGCTCCTTAGCAGCCTCTGCTTGATCTTGTTGAGTTGGTTTGTAACCCAACCCAAATCTATCCTCTTTCTTCTCCACAGGTAACAATTTTCCCCAGCCTTGGGCAGTTCCTTCTTCAACAACCTTCTGGGCTTGTTGGTAAGATGTCATTGAAGTTTCAGGTACAGCAGATGTTTCATTTATGTTCAAGGCCTCAAACCCTTGACTCATCGTTTCATGGATCTCCCCATCCATCTCAATATATTTGTAGGTAGCCAGGTGGCTAACAAAAATATCCTCCTCTCCACAGATAGTAACGACTTGGCCCTCCCACTCGAATTTTAACTTCTGGTGAAGGGTTGAGGTCACGGCGCCAGCGGCGTGAATCCATGGCCTACCCAATAGACAGCTGTAGGCAGGCTGTATATCCATCACGTAGAAGGTCGTTTTGAAAGTTTGTGGGCCAATCGTTATAGGCAACTCAATTTCCCCCAGAACCGAGCTCTTGGAACCATCAAAGGCTCTCACTACCAGGTTGCTGGGACGTAATGCCAATCCTTCATACTCTAGCTTCACAAGGGCTTTCTTAGGTAAGACATTGAGGGATGATCCTGTGTCTACCAGCACATGGGAAAGAACTGCACCTTTGCATTCCATGGTAATGTGCAAAGCCTTGTTATGATTGCGGCCTTCAGTAGTCAAATCAGTGTTGGTGAACCCTAGTCCATGACTAGCATTAACATTTCCGACCACAGCTTCCAACTGATTGACGGTGATCTCTTCAGGCACATAAGCTGCGTGCAAGACTTTTAGTAGTGCGTTCCGATGAGCTTCGGAGCACATGAGCAATGATAGGATTGAGATCTTGGAAGGCGTCTGGTGAAGCTGATCCACTATTTTGTAATCACTTTTCTTGATGATTCTCATGAATTCATCAACTTCTTGATCAAAGGGTGTTTTCAAAGCTTCTTTAACAATCTGTTCTTCCTGCACCAAGCTCTTCCCTTTTGCCTTGGAAGCAGCTTCGGCTTCGGCAGTGGGTCTTTGAATTTGGGGAGCAAAGAGACGTCCGCTTCGAGTGAAGCCTCCGCCTCCTCCCACATTGTCTATTTGTGGTGCAGGGGTTGATGATTCAAAAGTGATTTTCTGTCCTTTGCAGTATAGATCAGAGCCGTAATGCCAAGGGATGGCATTACTGCTTTCATAAGGTACTGGTCCAGGCACTGTGACAGTGACTGGACTGATGGCAGCTGCAGAAGGGACTGTGATAGTCTGTGGATCATAGTATATTGTGACTGGTGCTCTGATGGGAGTGGCATTTTGTGAGTTGTAGGCAGAGTCATTTTCAGGATCATAATAAATTGTAACTGTTGAGACATTTGCTGCTGAAGTTGTAGGAGACATTGTTGGAAGGATGGGTGTTGTTGTTGTAGGAGGTTCTGAATGAAGTGGTGCTGAAGTTGTAGAAGGGATGTTTGTTGATATCTGGTCCGTTGAAGTAACAGATGAAGCATTTGTTGATGAAATTGAAGAGTTTCTTGGAACAACGGTTGTTGCATTTGTAGAAGACACGGGAACTGTTGCTGATGAGATTGCTGGATTGGTAGGAATTGATGTGGTGATTTGAAGCAGGCCACTCTGGATGAGACCATCTATGCCATCTCTCAAGTTATCACAACCATTCACTGAAATGTTGCAATAAGCACACCCTAGCTCACATCCCGGGAACATTTGACATTCGAGGAGTTGAGCCTTAATCTCTACCAACGGTGTCCGAATCTGACCCACACTGGTTATTAAGTAAGACGGCTTGTCTTCTTCAATAGCATTGATTCTGGGACCTCCGTGGTTTGGCATAGGGTTCTTGTTAACATTTGGTGGTGGTGCAAAGTTCAGAGCTTTGGAGTCTACCAGGTCATGTACCTACATGTGCAAGGCTCTGCACTTTTCTGTACTATGGCCAGGTGCATTCGAATGGAAAGCACATCTGGCGTTGGAGTCGTAATTTCTGGGTAGACTGGCAGGATCTGGAGGTTCCAACGTCCTTAGCTCAACCAGGTTGAGTTTCAGGAGTTGTGGCAGTAATGTGGCATAAGGCATAGGGATCGGATCGATCACCCTATTGGCCTGAGAAGGTCTCTGTTGGAACGGTCTTTGCTGATTGTTGTTGTTGGTGTTGTTGTAGTTTCTCTGAGGAGGATACTGATTTTGTTGCTGATAATTTTGTTGCTGTGGTTGATAAGCTGGTTGTGGATGAATTGGAGCGGGAATGGTGACTGCTGCCATAGACCTATGAACATATTGGGGTCTGCCCCTGTTGGTATGGATAACATTGGTCTCTCCAGTTCTTCTTGAACCTGCAAAAGGCTTCCTTGTGTTGCTGGATGAGCTGGCACCGTTGTCAAAATTTTTGCCCATCTTCAACAGGCTCTCGATTCTTTCTCCAGCTATAACGACATCTGCAAAGCTGGTAGAAGAGAAAGCAGCCAACCTGTCAATGTATGTTCCTTGGAGGGTGTTCATAAACATATCTGCCATCTCCCTCTCTGACATAGGAGGCTGGACAGCAGCAGCCATCTGCCTCCATCTCTGGGCGTACTCTCAGAAGCTTTCCCTAGATGATTGAGACATCCCCATCAGGAGGGTCCTGTTGGGTGCCATATCCAAATTGTACTGATATTGTCTGATGAAGGCCTCTGCCAAGTCCTTCCAACACCTGATGGTTGCTCTAGTCAGATGGGAGTACCATTCCCTTGACACACCAGTTAAGCTGTCCTCGAAATAAAACATCCATAGCTTCTCGTCCATGGTGTATGCCTTCAACCTCCCCAGAAAGGATTGTAAGTGGGTCCGTGGGCAGGAGGTCCCGTTGTATTTTTCAAAACAAGGAGGCTTAAACTTATGGGGAATCCTGACCCCGTCCACTAAGCCCATGTCCATAACATCAAAACCCAAAGAGTTTTGAGACTCCAAGGATCTTAATTTTTCAGCAATTTCATCCACCCTTCTGTCATAGGCTTCTTCCCCAGCACCCATTATTGTGAACTGATCCTCCTGGGGGTCTTCTTGCAGTACTCTGCCTGCAGTGGCAGTCCCTTGAACATTAGCGGGAACGTTGATCTCTGGATGAAGGTGGGGTCCAAATACGGGGGGGTTGACATGAGGTTGGACCCTCTCATTGTTGCTTGTCCCAGCAGTCCCTATATGGGGATCTTCTTGATTCTGCCTTTCCACCATTGCTCTCAATCTTTCTTGGCTCTGAGCCATGTTGTTCATCACTTCCATAAACTGCGTCATCTGAGTTCTCATTTCCAATCTTTCGTTGGCCATTTGGTTTCTGACCTCTGCAAGGTCCTGCTGTACCTGATCCATTTGTATGCCCGGAAGGTTGTTACGGGTTGGATATCGGTGTGGACGATTGAGTGGAAATACCCGACGTCGAGCAATAGTTCCTGAACATCACAACAGAGTTAGCAACAATAAAACAAAAACCTGCAAAACAAAAAACAAAAGGTCAGCATGCAATGCAGTATGCTTATTTGTTTCCAAGGTATCCGGCTTGGCACTTGGTTTTGACCCTTCCAGACCCTTGAAGATACTGTTGATGTTGCTTGAAAAGAACTTAAATGGAACAAACTGATACATATATTACAAAAGGCAAATGGTACACAGTTTGTTCTTTTACAAGACATGCCCTCAGAGGGGTCAAAATACATCACAAGAAAATAAAAGTACATGAAATGAAAGCAACAACAAACAAAAGTCAAACACCAAGACCAAACTCATCCTCCTGAACCTCCTTGAGAAGTGCTTCAGTCACAAGATCAGCTGGACGCTCCGTGAGATTCCTGATAAGGAGATTCCGGGTAGTAACAGCTGCAGTTAGCTTCTTGTGTTGACTCTGGTCCTTTGACCTCTTCACTCCAGCTCTGATCTTCAGCTCTGAGATCTCTCTCTGGGCTGCTGCCAGGGCTTCCTGCTGCTCTTTTGCACTAGCTTCCAGCTGCTCTATCTTGTCCTGAGTCCTCTTATCTTCCAGAGTACGAGCTTCGGTGATCCTGACCCACCTAGCTTGACTCTCCTTCAGATACAAGTCTGTCCTGGCTTTCTGGAACTGGGCTTCCTTGCAAGCATTCTTCAGAATTTGCTCTCCAGCCTTAGACTTCTTGATGTAATCCTCAGACTTCTCAATTTTAGCCAGATGCTCCACCTTTAACTTTTCCAACCTTTCAATATCCAACCTACCATCACTCCTCTCCCAGAGGGTCTTCTGCAAAGCCTGAGTCAACTTCTCATTTCTCTCTTTCAAGCTCTCAAACTCCTCTAAGCTGACAGTGGCAGGAGGTGGTGCCGAGGATGATCCAGGCATATCCTCCATGGTAAAGGGCATTCCAGAAAATTGAGCCCTGGCATGGGACCACTCATAGTATTGTGCTGATGCTACATTGTTGCACTTCCCCAGAATGGTTACTCCTTTAGTTTGAACATTGTCCCAGGCCCAGGCTGCTTGCCTGACAATAGCCAGATTAGGCTTGTTCTCACAGTAAAGGGTCTCAGCCAAGTCTTGTGCCTTAGGAGTGTGGACCAGTGCATAGCCCAGTTGTCTTCTGAACAGCAGAGGGTTGTAATTAATGCAACCCTTAACTCCTATCAGGGGTACATTGGGAAAATGCCCACAACTGGTAATGATATCCCTGCCCTTGGTGCTTTGAGTGCACCACCTGATATCAGCTGAAGTCAGAGCAGTGAGTCTTCTAGCCCAGTTGCTCTGCTGATGAGGGTTCAAAAATGCATCTGTCTTGGGCAAATGCTTGAGAATCCAAGTATGGAACAAAGGAGCACAACACCTCACTAATCTTCCCCTCTGCTTTTCATTCCTCTGGTGCACTGAGTAGTAAAAATCCCCCAATAAAGTGGGCACTGGGTTCCTCAGGATGAAAAGATGGATTGCATTCTTGCTAATGAATCTAGGCTCATCTGCAAATAATATGATCCCATATATGCTCAGGGCCAATAAAGCACAGACTGCTTTCCACTCTCCCAAAGAAGCTTTCAAAGTAGCCTGAGAGATCAAGAAATCCAGGTGTAGGCCAGAGATTCCAGCCTTAGTAGTCATATGCTGCCCAATCAAAACTGGTTCCAAATGCAATGCCTTTGCTATCTCCTCATTACCAGGAAAGACCATCTCAGGGTTGAAAGGGACTCCACCCCTGATAGGTATACCAACCAATGATGAGTATTCCTCCAATAAAGGGCCCAATTGAAAATCCTGAAAAGTGAAACACCTTAGAGGGGGATCATAGAATTGCAGACAAGTATGAATCAGGCTCCTCTGTGAAGGGTCCAGATCCATAACCACATCAAGTATGCCTCCATAGTGTTCTCTAAACAGTGGTATATGGTCTGGAGTAATCAGGGTCTGGATCCTCCTGATGTCAGCTAGCTCAGGCTGGAAGAAGTGGTAGGAGATGTTACTCTTTTTAGGTGCCATGTTGTTGAAGAAGAGTTGAGACAGGTGCTGATGATAACACTGAAAATGGGCCACTGACTGGCTGGTGCAGGTGACTGAAGCAAGTAGCTGATAGCTGAAGAAGATGCTGATGAAGATAGGTCTATACTGATGATGGGGTCAAAACCAAGCCAAAAATGAAGATGGATACCCTGAAAAACAAATAAACAAATGTCAAAATGATGCAATGATGATGTATGCAAATGATATGCAAGGGTTTGTGACTGGGCTGGATCTGATCAAGTGCTCTGATATAAGTCCAGGTATGTTCAAGAAATCCAGATGGAGGTCTATAAATCCAGTAACCAAGGTGGGGGACTCAAATAAAAAGCCACATGTCCAGGGTTTAGAATCACAAGAACTGTTCCAAGATGGAGTACTCTTAATCAAATCAAAGTAACAGGGTATGCTGAGGTCAAGGGTACCTGCAAACCTGTAAACAGCCCAACCCCTTCACAGGTGGTGTTCTAAAACAAAGATCCTCAGACTTGGATCAGTTATGAGAAGTGTAAACACTTCTAACCTGGAGGTACAATGTTTACAATAACCATAAAAGATCCTCCTCTAATTCACCTCAGTTTCTGAAGGTCAATACTAAAGGTCATCCAGACTTAGCAGGCTTCCCAGATAGCCCTAGTATTGCAGGAAATCTGCAACACAGAGTTCTCAAGAAGAAACCCATATCTGAACCGTGTTTCGTATTCCCGCACCAGACCGAGATGGAATGGGAAAGAATATGAACCACTCTAGCCTAGGTGTCACTCAGGTCCCAGGTATAGGACCTCAACTCTCAATAGAACACCCACCCACCAAAGCAAACAAACAGATCCAGCCAGCATAGTATGACAATATGATATAATGCAAAGCTATACAGAAAGAAGTAAAATAATTGTACATAAAGCAAAAATAAACACAAATATACAAACACAAATAACACATAACACCCCAGTAAACACAAATCAATCAAGCGCTAGGAGGAACCCACAAAAAGAACCAGAAGCCCTGGTTGCAGTATAAGGGTCCCCAGCAGAGTCGCCAAGCTGTCACTCCCGATAAATGGGAATGGCCCAAATAAAGGTACAGACGCGAACGGTCGGCGAAAGGGACAATGAGAACACACAGCAGTGAACTCACTGGAGATGAATAGAGTCGCCAGCTAGGCATTTTTATCCCGGAGGAAAGGCAATGCTGCATAGACCTAGAAAGATATGGATAAGACGGTTGCGAACCAGAGAGACTGAGAAAGGGGGTTGGTTACAACCTGGGAAGGTATTAGCACCCAGATTGTCCGCCGTACTCGACGGGATCCACGCTTAAAAGATTTGTGATTTAAAGGGGTAGTGTCAGTGCAATCTGTGTGTCAAAGAGCTGGAAAATGATGTACAGGTGTCAGTGTAAAAGAAATGTGGTGTAAAAATGTATAGTGCCAGTGTAAGGACAGGTGTATGCTCATGATTATGAGGCTTAAAGAATAATTGCGGGAAGGAGGGGGAATATACAGAGACTTTTGTTCGATAACTGTTAAGTTATGCCTACGTATCCTCTCGTGCAATGAGGAAGTCAGAACACCGTAGTTCGACCCAAAGAGACTGAAAGATGAATTGACTTGTGAACTGCTTACTTGTCTAAGCTCAAGTGTATGACCTGTCTGGCTCAGGTGCAAACTGTCTTGCATTAGACGGAAGAAGCAAGTTCTCGTTTATGAGTGAATGTGATGAGAAAAGAATCCCGAAGGAGACGATTATTGTTTGTTTTTGAGTTTTCAGTCTTTTATTGCTTTTGAAAGTTTGTCATAAGTTAATGAGCTTAAGCCTAAACCAATGGGTTAGTGAACTCATCACATCTTCCCTCTGATTAGGGGTAATGAGAATACCTTAAGTGTGAAGTCAGATTCTCACACTTAATCACCTTTGATGCAGGATTAAGATCATTAACCTACTTGTTATTATTTAGATGTTTTTGGTGTTTTTGTTTAGTGTTAAGTAATGAGGTTAAGCCATAATCAAGGATTAAACAGACTCATTACACCATCCTAATAGAAGGATAATAGATGAGAATGTTTAAGCTGAGGAAGACTCCTCAACTTAATCCATGATTAGGGATTAAACTCATGACAAAACAAGCCCTTTGGTTAAGATGGATTTTAATTAATGATAAGATGAAGAAGTGAGTTTTATGGTTTGTAAGACAACTTGAGGGGGACTTGTCCATTAACACTAGGGTTAGTCCTTCTTAACCAATTAAGGAAGAATTAGAACCCTAATGCAAGGCCCAAGTTACAAGCTTGATGTCTTGATAATTATTAAGTGATTTGATTAAAGGAGTTAAAAACACTAAGGGTTTAACATTTAGGATTAAAGTTATACACTCCATCCTAATAGAAGGATGCAGGCATAAACTTAATCACAAAGCCTTAAAGCCTTTATGGTTTAGTCCTTGATTATGAGGTGAGAAGAGAAGACTCAATGAGACACAAAGGTAAAAACTAAGAGGGGAGACTAAACAAAACCCTAATCATTGTCATACATGGTTGTTCCTAAGGTTTGTGAGGTTTTCAAGAGAAGTCTTCAATGGAACCACCAGGAAGCAGATGAAAGGAACAAAGAGAAGCAAAGTAACTTGCTTCATTTAAGAAGACAAGTCACTTGAAGAAAGAAAGTGAGAAGAAGAAGGATGAGAAAGCTCAAACTCACACACATACAAAAAATGCAGCAAGGATGTAAAAAGAGGTGAAGAGAAGTTATGAGAAGTGAAGGCAAATTCACTTCTCAAAGTCACTTACCACCTGAAAAGTTAGTGAAAGAAATGCAATGCAATGCAAAATGAAATGAAATGGTATGATGTGAACCAAAACCAGAAGCACATATATGATGTTAATGATGTTATGTGATGCTACAAACATGAGACAAGACATGAGGGTGATCATATGAACCAATGGATGCAGATGAGGCAAGTTAAGGAGCATAAACATACATGAAAAGTTATGAAATGCAAATGGCATACAACATGGCAAATGCAAGATGCAATGATCAAACATGCTTACAATATGTCTTATGATGTCAAATGAATCACAAGAATGCATAAAATGCTATGGCAAGTCAAGGTATGAATGCAAATACAAGATGGATGCATATGGAAGCCCAAATTAGGGTTTATGAACAATACATCAAACAAAAACCAAAATCAGAAGCAAACAACATTACAAAAAATTGAAAATGCCCTCAAAGGATCCCTAAACCTATACTAACCCAAAGCCCAAAGGAGAAGTCCCAACTCTTAACCTAGTTCAAGTTATGATTTTTCTAAGTTTTCTAGGGTTTTAGGGTTCCTTAACAAGAAAAATGCCAAACAAATGGGAAATGAAAGATCAAATCATGGCCATTTAATCTTACAAACTACATGATATGCTAAACACAATGCAAAAAGAATCAAAGTCCAACTCATCATGGTTAGGTAGAAGTGATTTTTGGAAGTTTGGATCAAAATAATGCATCAAAATGATTTTAATTCTATGAAAAATTCTCAAAATGCATCAAGATCAAAAAATAAATTTGGTTTGAGGGTTGGACAATGTTTCTAAATGTTTTTAAATGTTTCATGAATTTTTTGGTGATTTTTAAATACCTAAAAGTATTTTTAACAAATTAATTCTCATTAATTAATTAAAAAGAAACTTTTAAATATTTAAAAATACTTTTTTAATGCAAAAAATAAAAATAAAAATATTTTTGTGTTCTGAAATTAAATAATAGCTTTCATAAAAAATTTCAGAATTTTTGAATGGATCTTACTATTTTTAAATAAATGTACAAAACAATGTAATTAAATGAAAATAAAAATGAATTTAAACTGAAATAAAGAAAAGTCAACAGATCCAAGGGCCCTCATTTAAACTCACACGCGCGCGCATTGACTTGGCGCCATATCCAAGGGCCAGCATTCAAACTCACTAACCCTAATTAATTAGCCCTAATCAGCCCTTAATGACTTTCAGGTGACCGGAACAGTGTTCCGGTCATCTTCTCCGATCACCCAAAACCACAAACTCCCTCTACACGCATCAAAAACAAATTCTAATTAAACAGAAATGATCCCCACTCAAAAACGAATCAAAACCCCCATTCAAATAACATTTATCCTTCCTAAACAAAGAGAATCGAATCAATCTAGTTCTAGGGCAAAAAGTTTCAGAGACTGCATACATACTCATCTCTTCACCATTTTCAAAACCAACAACATATTCATGACCAGGGAAGCATGTAGAAGCTATTAAGAACTTAAAAATTCATTTCTGGAAAAAAAGTTCTTGAACTACCTGAGTTTTGAAGCTTTCAGTTTGCAGCTTTCTGGCTTCTTTCCTTTGTGCAATCCACTCCTATGACCTCCCTTATGAACTCTGGATGTTTAGAGAAGGTTTGTGCTGGCTGGTTTGAGAGTTTGAACAGGTTCTGTTCAAGCTTAGGTGAGAATCATGTTCTTGATTCTTTGAGTTTCAGGTTGATTTTAGGGGTGCTTTGTGATCAGGGTGATGTGTTGAGAAGGTCTGTGCAGTTTGTTTGAGTGTTTGTGAGTTGTATGAAGTGTTTCGAAAGATTTTGCTTCAAGGGTGGAAAATGAGAATGCTGTGCTCTTGTGTGTTTCAGGCTTGTGTCTTGTGATGTTTAGCTTGCATTTTGTTTGTATAAACTAATCCTATTGGTCAGATGACATGACATGTCCTTTTGTGATAGGTATGGGTGCTTTTTGCAAATTGTCAACTTTGTGTAAGAAGGGCATGGGCTACTTTGCTAGCTTGGTACAAGGGGCTTGTCTTGCGCAGCATGAGGTGAGGAGAGGGCTAGGGTGGTTCAGTAACCAAGGCAACAAGTGGATGAGATGTTATGATGGATTTTGCAACTTGGTTCACTTTGGTTCTCATGAAAAGATCTTGTTCCAAAAACCATACAAACATGTAATTCTTTGGTCCAATCTGAACTTTAGATGCCACATTGTCATGTTATGTGAATTAGAAGTCCATTTGATAGCCTTAGAACACTTGATCAAGTCATTTTGCAAAATACCTCTTTGGTAGAAACTTTGAAATTTTGTGATTTTTGCCAACTTTGACAAACCATAACTTTTGATCCAAAATGAATTAGGTCATGTTCTTGTACTTTTTGAAAAGGTAAATATCTAATCTACAACTTTCATGACCAAAGTTTTTCCATTTGAAGCCTTTTTGAATCAAAAAGTAAGGGTTGAAAAATTTGCATAAAATGACATTTTCATTAAAAGTCAAACTTGCCCAAAAAGTCAACTTTGCAAAAGACTTGAAATTCTTGAATTTTGTGAACTTACAAATTCTTCCATGATCAAATAAAGATCATATACACTCAAAATGATGAAGATCACCCCTTGGTTGGGTCATTGAGGGCCTCAGATGCCCTAATTTTGCACTGACTTGTTTAGAAAGTCAACCTTTGATCAGATGACTTCCCCATGGAATTTCTTCATGAAAATTGATATGCATACTCCCTATACCATATAGAGACAAATAGAAACAAGATTGACCAAAAAATTTGGAGTTATGGCCTCTGAAACCAAAACCCTAATTTTAGGTCATCTGTGCAGTTAAGCCTGGCTCTGCTTCCATACCCATCCCAGTTCTTGTGATTCTTTGACATTCTTGACTTTGAGTGGATATAATATGATACTTGAACATAGATGGACCCCTTTGAAGTGATTGATGACCTTTGGAGTGGCTCAAGAAGCTCTTGGATTGCTCAGATCACAAACCCTAGGTGCAGATGACTTAGAAACAATGCAATGACTCAAAAATGAGATATGAGATGCTATGATTGTGTTTATGCATATGAAATGATCACAAGCCATGATGTGTATGGGTGAGGGAAAATTTGGGGTGTTTACAGATGTGAATTTGTATGGAAAGGGAATTGGGGCAATGATCATAACTCCTCAAGGTTCTCATATTCCTTTCGTTGCAAGAGTGACATTGAATTGTACCAATAATGAAGCTGAATATGAAGCTTGCGTCATGGGTCTGGAAGAAGCTATTGATTTTAGGATCAAGATTCTGGATGTGTATGGAGATTCAACTTTAGTAATCAACCAGATCAAAGGAAAATAGGAAGTTCTACAACCTCACTTGGTTCCGTACAGGGATTATGCAAGAAGGATATCAACTTTCTTTGATAAAGTTGAATTTCACCAAGTACCCTATAACGAGAACAAAATGGAAGACACTTTGGCTAGCATATCCTCCATGATTGTTGTAAATCGGTGGAACAATGTGCCGAAAATTGTTATCATGTGCCTTGATAGACCCGCTTATGTGTTCACACTAGAGGAGGTTGTTGATGATAAACCATGGTACCACGACATTGAGTGTTTCTTACGAAGACAAGAGTAACCACTTGGGGCATCAAATAAGGATAAGAAGACCTTAAGAAGATTGGTTGGTAACTTCTTTTTGAATAATGATGTGTTGTACAAGTGGAATTTTGATATGATCTTGCTTAGGTGTGTGGATAAGCACGAAGCAGGAATGTTAATGAAGGAAATTCATGAAGGCTCCTTTGGCACCCACGCTAATGGACATGCTATGGCTAAAAGGATGTTAAGGGCGGGCTACTATTGGCTGACAATGGAATTTGATTGCTGCAAATATGTGAAGAAATGTCAGGTTTATGCTGACAAGATTCACATACCTCCAACTCTCCTCAATGTTATTTCTTCTCCATGGCCTTTCTCCATGTGGGGAATTGATATGATTGGCATGATTGAACTAAAAGCTTCCAACGAACATCGCTTTATTCTGGTGACCATTGATTACTTTACCAAGTGGGTAGAAGCGGCTTCCTACGCTAATGTGACCAAACAAGTAGTGGTCCGATTCATCAAGAATAATCTTATCTGTCGTTATAGTATTCCAAACAGGATCATTACGGACAACAAATATAACTTGAATAATAAAATGATGAAAGAAATGTGCGCATAATTCAAGATTGAACACCATAACTCCTCTCCCTACCAACCTAAGATGAATGGTGCGGTCGAAGCTGCCAACAAAAATATCAAGAAGATCATTCAGAAGATGGTGGTTACCTATAAGGATTGTTTTGAGATGATTCCCTTTGCTCTACATGGATATCGTACTTCCGTCTGCACTTCAACAGGGGCAACTCCCTTCTCACTCGTGTATGGCATGGAAGTCGTGCTCCCTGTGGAGGTTGAAATCCCATCTATGAGAGTCTTAATGGAATCTAATTTAACAGAGGATGAATGGTGCCAAATCCGATATGACGATTTAAATTTGATCAAAGAAAAAAGGGTGGCGGTTTTGTGCCATGGATAGTTGTATCAACAAAGAATGAAGAAAGCTTTTGATAAGAAGGTCTATCCTCGTGTGTTCAGAGAAGGCGACCTCGTGATTAAGAAGATCCAACCCTTCATATCAGATTCTAAGGGAAAGTGGGCTCCTAACTATGATGGTCCATATGTTGTTAAAAGAGTCTTTTCAGGTGGTGCATTAATTCTTGCAACAATGGATGGTGAAGAGTTCACTCGTCCTGTGAATGCGGATGCAGTCAAGAAATACTTCGCCTAATAAAAATAAAAGAACAGATCGCTAAGTTGAAAACCCAAAAGGGAGACTTAGGAAAAAAAGAGCTTCTCGGTGGGTCGAAAACTCGAAAGGGCGGCTCAGGAAAAAGTTAGAGACATAAACAGAAAGAAATCATCCCCCTAGATCGAAAACATGAAAGGGCAATCTAGGCAAAATTTAGGGATTATGGCAAGTAACTACATCCGACCAGATTGGATCTTTTGAAGCAACATCATCGGCCAAAGACTTCTCAAATCTAATTAGAAGCTCAAGAACACTTGAAATTCAAAGTTGTTAGGGGAAAGTAGTGGTCATTGTAATTTTAATGTAGCCTTTTCCTTTTAATTACCCTTCCATCAATGAAATTTGAGCCTTTGCTTTTAATTTTTGCAATTCTTGTTCTATCTTCATCTCGAAAAGTGGCATTTTTATTGTTGATAATGATTCTTGAAACGAAAATTTTAAATGTATATCTTTGTTTTATAAAAACGTGTGTATGTGTGTGTTTTCTTGGATTTATGAATCAAATGATGGATGTTGATGGTTGTTCCAAGAATGATTAAACCTCAAGATGTGAAACGATTGTCTCCCTGAATGCAATATGCTCATGATTTTTACAAGCATTATCGGGAAATGAGTATTTACACCTAGCTGCTGCTGTGTTAGGTATATGACTCAGTATTTTCTAGCAGATTTTATGACTCTGTGTTCCCGGTGAGGTACCAAGCTTAGTGTCCTCAATTAAGCTTTGATTCAAGTTTCTACAACTGAATGTGGTTCTCTTCCCCATTGGAGTACAAGTTTACTTTATCCCATGGTAAACATAGTTTACATGGCCTTTCCCTTTGATGGACATCGAAGTTAGAAGAATTGCCCGAGTTTATTCCCTGAATGAAGTGTATCCCTCTCCTCAAAGAGACTTGAGCTTTGTAGCAAGACTTTGTTCCATTGATGGCTCCCTACTCTATCTCCAGTGATGCTTCCACCTTGTCGAGACAGGTCGAGTATCCAGTTGTTGTGATGTTTATTTCATCACCAGTTTATCTCTTGTGTCTGTTTTGTCTGTTTTGTCAACATAAACATAACGCATATACATACATATACATACATATACATCATAGTTCATATTCATGTTCATGTTGACTTCATTCGTCGATATTGTTACTTCATTCACCTTGGTCGTGTTTATCCCCAAGTGACATGTTTCATCCCTCCAATAGAGTTATCAGCCTTAGGCAGAAAGCGTACATTATTTCTAACTCCCCAATGAGTTTTACCCTCGTGGAAGATTTTGCTTTAGTTCTCCTTTTCCACACCTGG
Source organism: Lathyrus aphaca (assembly GCA_963966055.1). NCBI lineage: Eukaryota > Viridiplantae > Streptophyta > Magnoliopsida > Fabales > Fabaceae > Lathyrus > Lathyrus aphaca. The sequence continues at coordinate 215,626,049 of OZ014520.1, read as the reverse complement.
ATAGGATAAAGTCCCAGTTTGAGTTAATTCCTCATGGGTTAGTGTCTTGTTTGACAGTTTCTCTCTAGCTTGTTCCTGGATTGAACTCGGTCTTTAGCAATTTCGATGATTGAATTTCCAGATGGAAAGTGCATTTCTTTTGCACCTTTGAACACTTTGACTCTCCAAGAAGGCTCTGTTGAAGGCTCACCATTGAAGATTAACTTTGTTCTCCCGCAATGTTGTTGCAATATTCCCTTGGATTACTTACAGATGGCAATAAGTGGTGATCTCTTTATTTGAGAAGCTTGTTTTGTCCCCGAGTTACCCAGCAAGACGACACATGTCAGTCTCTTTTCGAGCGGGTTGTTTATCCCCCGGTGAAGTTATTGTTCTATCAAATGGCATCTCCCCAATTTGGCGGAGAAATTTAGTATGGATTTATTTTTCAAACAAATGGCATCTCTCTAAGACATGGTGAGAAGTTTTTTGTGAATTTTCAATTTCCTTCAAATGGCATCTCTCCGAGACACGGTGAGAAGTTTGAGTGTGAAGTTGTTTTCGTCAAATGGCATTTCTTCGAAGAAGAAGGGAAGCATGATGGAGTATTTCGTCATATGGCATCTCTATCAGAAGAAGGGAAGTATGGTGAAGTTGTTGTTCTATCAAATGGCATTTCCCCAGTTCGGCAGAGAAGTTTGGTATGAATTTATTTTTCAAACAAATGGCATCTCTCCAAGACACGGTGAGAAGTTTGGTATGATTTTTTTTCTTCAAAAAATGGCATCTCTCCAAGACACGGTAAGAAGTTTGTTGTGAATTTTCAATTTCTGTCAAATGGCATCTCTCCAAGACATGATGAGAAGTTTGAGTGTGAAGTTGTTTTCCATCATATGTCATCTCTCTCGGAAGAAGGGAAGTATGATGAAGTTTTTTGTCATATGGCATCTCTATCTGAAGAAGGGAAGTATGGTGAAGTTTTTGTTCTATCAAATAGCATTTCCCCTGTTCGGCGGAGAAGTTTGGTATGAATTTATTTTTCAAACAAATGGCATCTCTCCAAGACACGGTGAGAAGTTTGGTATGAATTTATTTTTCAAACAAATGGCATCTCTCCAAGACACGGTGAGAAGTTTGTTGTGAATTCTCAATTTTTGTCAAATGGCATCTCTCCAAGACACGGTGAGAAGTTTGAGTGTGAAGTTGTTTTCCATCATATGGCATTTCTTCGAAGAAGAAGGGAAGCATGATGAAGTTGTTTGTCGTCTGGTTTCACTAAAAAAATCTCGAGTGAATTTTATTCCAGTCGGGTATGTCTGATTCCCAGTAGAACCTTGTATCTTTTCTTCTCAATAGATTTTCGGCTTTATAGCTTCCATCAAACATTTTTCTCATCATATTTTATTTTCTCCCACTGAGTTTAAATTTTTCTGGTTCCTTATGTATTCAAACCTCTTCCACCTTTCAGGTTTAAGCTGTTTGAATAGGGGCAGTTGTTGCCCCCAAACTTTGCCCTCATATTTACGCCAATGATTGTCTTATGCCTCACACATACGCATTGCATTTGGTCATATTCATTAGTCATACATATCATTGGATGTCGTGAGGCACGAGATCAAGATATCCCCTGGGTCAGGTTTTCTGGAACTTGCAAGGTTATTCTATTCAAGTTTGGAGTTGGGATGCGAGTTCTTATCATCATAAGTATGTGTATCACGCTCCACCAAGTGCTCAGGCGAATATTTGTTTCTCAATATCAAGATGTTAACCTGGTCCTCAAGTTAAGGGTTTATGGTTTGATGTGCTGAAGGAAGGGATTGTGGCATAAGACATGTTTGGAGGGTTTCAACATGGTCAAGTCTTTTGTTTCTCATGTTATTTAATATTTAAGTTTGGATTGGATGGAAGATTTGAATTGAAATTAAGGTGCATAGATTTGAGAATTTACTCTGAAGATCTTTAAGGTGTTGTCGCTCCCGGGATTTTCATCCTAGTACAAACGCGAAAGTGGCGCGGAAAAGGTAGAGTCGCCAGCCAAACATTTTTATCCCGAAAGAATGGGAAAGGTAATGTTGCACAAACCTGAGGAAGAAGGAAAGGACAAGGTCCTGCGAACCAAAGATCTGGGTTCAGGAGTCGGTTACGACCTTGGAAGGTATTAGCACCCCAGACCGTCCGCTGTACCCGACGGGATCCACGCTTGCTTGCTTACTTCAAAGGGTGAGAAAAATATAACTGCTGAATAAAACTGCTACTGGAACTGGAATGGGAATGAAATAAAAGAGGAAATTGGAAAAGAAATTGAAAGGAAATAATGGGGAAAATGTAGGGAAAATAAAGAATGTGCACAAATGGGCCCTACCCCGCTGCCTACGTACCTCATCAGGATAATGAGGATCAGAGTCGACGTAGTTCGCCTAACTAAGACGGGAACTAATTGTTTGTGTTTTTTATAGCTGGAACTGCGCATGTCTATGCTCAGGTGTTGCAGGCTCGTCTGGTACGAGTGCGTTTACCGTCTTGCATGTGAGACAAGTCGTCGTGAGTTCGCGTTCAGAATGAATGAGATGAGAAAGAGAAGTTCCCGCAGGATAGTCGCTTATTGTTTGTTTTTGTATTTTATGAGAAATGTATGAATTTGGCACAAGGAAGTGAATTCAAACTCTTTTCCATGGAATGTGTACCCGCTACTACATTCCAAGATGGAATAATAGAACAAGCACACCAAGCAAGGAGAATTTATCCAAGACTTGTTTCCTAGGATTAGGGTTTAAGTTCACTAGCTTATTGAACTTTATTAAGTGTTTTTGTTGTTTTTGTGAAGAAGTATCTTTTATGTTTTCTTTGTGAAACAACCCCTTGATGAGACTTATACATCATGCTAGACAAGCTTACACTATTCCAAGATGGAATGAATGCAAGTGCCCCATGGAATAAGGCTATACACAAGGGATCCTTTCATGCATTTATTAAGTCTTTTTGGATTTTTTTTGAAGATGAGAAAGAAAGACTCAAATGGAAAAAAGGAAAAACTAAGGAAGACTAAGACACAACCCTAAGTTATTTATTAACATGGTGGTCCTAATGGTTAATGAGGCTTTTCTAATCCTAAAGATCAAAAGGAAAAGAGAAAATAAAAAGGATGCAACTTACTTCCTAAGGAAGATAAGTTGGTCCCAACAAAGGGGAATCCTACCAATCACAAGTATGGAAGGAAAAAGTGAATTAAATGCATAAAAGAAATGCATAAAAATAAAAGGATAAGGTGAAGGAAACTTACCTCAATCTTCCCCTCTACAAAACAAAGGTTAGTGTGTATTTTTTTTATTTAAAAAGGAATGAGGTAAACCTATACCAATCAATTCCTAAGGCAACTTGGACCTAAACTAGACTCAATCTTAAGTTTAAGGGTGCCTACACTATGCTAAGCTAAAATCCAGCCACTATTTACAGCACTCAAACACACAATCAGCTATGAAAGACAACACATAATACAAACAACATACTACAGCTATCAAACAACATGAAAGTAGATGTAAAAAGTCACAATTCAGCATGAACTACACAACAACCAACATACATTTTACAGCACCTATATGCAAAAACATCTGTGAAATGCAAAATCCAGATTTGATTATTTTCATTCTCTAATGCACAAGCTCAATGAAAAATATACCAATTCATCATGAACATGCACTTGAACATGGATCAACATACATAATTGAATGAACATGAACATTTTGAGGGATTATGCAAGAATGCATCGCATGGTTGATTATGCAACAAGTAATACAAAATGTGGCACATGAACATGGCATATGAATATGATGATCATTGATTATGAACATGCAACATGATAGATCAACAAGAATGCCAAGCTCAATTCAAAATTCAGAATTGAATTGATGTGAATGCTATGATCAAGTATGCAACCAAAGGCAACCAAATGCACATACATACATGTTTATGCAACATACATTGGTACAATGAAAATGAAAAATGATTTAATGCAATGTGAAACGTGTAAAACATAATGCAACATAATTATTCACATGCCAAATGATGCATAAACATAAAAACAAAATGCAAGAAATCAAGCTATGCACAAAGAAACACAAAAACGCATAATACGCAACATGGACGGAAACGCGTCGAAACGACTCGAAATGGGGGAATGAGCTACAGGAAATGGACCCAAAAATTCCCTAAAATAAATACCTAAACATGTATGAAACCCAAAGGCACTAGAACTTAGGACTAAGCCATCAAATAAGCAAAAAAAAACCAAAAGTTAACAGCGTTAACCGGTTAACCAATTGGTTAACCGGTTAACGAACCTAAAACTGCCCTGTTTTGTGGCCAATACGCACCCGTTAACTGGTTAACCAAATGGTTAACCGGTTAACACTGAACCAGAATGTGAAAAAAGGTTAGGAAATAAGTGCTTTTGGCCACAAACTCACTTCTAATGATCCCTAACATTCCTAGGAACATGCTAACACTAATTTCAGCTCAATTGGAGCTTATTTACACATGCTAACACCTATAACTATCAATACCTTAAATTATAATCCATCAAAAATCATAAATCGCAAACAACACATAACGAAAACGTAATCGATCGCAATCAAAACGAAAAGCAATTAAAGAATGCCGAAATGGTGAGATGAAGAGAATAACTTAAAGGAGAAGTGATTTAGATCACCAACCTACGAAGCGAAGAAGTGCTTCGGTAATTGTTGCAAGAATCAGAGCTTGATCGAAGAGAAAACCACGAAAACCGCGAACTCGCAAAATAAACGCGTTCTTGATGCTTGAACCTTCGTGCACTTCCGATAAGTTGAAATCCTCACAAAATTCAGTAGCTTCTTCTTCCACAATCCACAAAATCAATGGAGGTTGGGGCTAAGCTTCAAGATCTTCAAGTTTCAATGTGAAACTTGAAGAGCTTATTCAAAAAGCTTTAGTGAAGAAGGGAAAATGAAGGAAAAGTGAGAGAGAAAAAGTGATTGTGAGAGATTGAAGAATCTTGTGAATGAAAATGGTGTGTGTCAATCCCCTTTGGTTTGGATGAAAATGGATTAAATATGGCTTAGGTTTGGGGCTCAAAAATTAGGCTTGGGATCCAAAATTATGGTTTGGTAATAAGGTTAGGATTTAAAAATGGAGCTAGGTTAGGAGAAGGAACATTCTAGAAGATGGTAGAACATGGTAGAAGTTTCCAAGGGAAATGGAGTGGAATTGAAATGGAAAAACAAGAGGGAAAGAATGAAAGGAAGTGTGGAAAGAAAGTGGAGGGAAACGTAAAACTAACCACATTTCAAAATGATTTTTCTTTTTTTTTTTGATTTTTTTTATGATTCCTCCATCATTTCTTGACCAAATTTGAACCATAGGATCATTGTAACCCTAATTTCATGATGTTGATCTTAAAAGTCTGGAGTCGACCTTTTTTACCTAGCTCGGTTGCCTTTTCCCCGATTCCTCGATTTTCAGTCATCTGGCCAGTCGAACCTCTTCCAAAATGAATTTGTGGATGAAATTTGAACCCTAGGAACTTGACATAATATGTAAGACAATGGAACCCTCTTTGAATCATAACTTCATGAAGAAACCCAGTAGGAGTGAAACCCTAATTTGGCCCTTTTCATCAAGAGATGTGGCACTGCTTGCCTCCTTTGATCAACTCAAATCTTTCCATGGCTTGTGACTTCAAGTTAAGACTTGTGGGATGTTGTGAACCCTTTGCGCAAGGTTGAGAAGCTTTGTGACCCTTTGATTTCCTTTGTAATGCCTTCAATTGCTCCAATCATTGATCACATACCTATGCCTCAGCTACGCTACACATGATGCAATGTTTGATGCAATGTTTTTTTTTATTATTTTATGAAGCTATGTATGCAAAATATGCTATGCAAAATGTTGAGGAAATGAGAGGGCAAATTTTGAGGTATTACAGGTGCCAATTTCTATTTCCGAATTCAGAGGATTCAGATGACGTGGTTAAGCTTTGTCAAAGTGTCAAATCGCTTTTTGCTCCCTATGGAGAGTGATTGAATTTGGAAATGAGAAAGTATATACATTCAAATGACTTTGCATATGGTTATAATTGGCTTGAGGTGAATAGAATTGCGAGGCACATTAATGTCAAAGCATGTTCAAGATGTTTATGGATCTTTCATCTTTGAGTCATAATTAAAATTGGATTTTAAGTAATACAAAATGGATTTTATGTATTGTTCCAAGGTTGCTTTCAAGGATCGGAGTTCAAGTGAATTTTTTGAAACATTAATGAATATTCAAGTGCTTAGTTACTAAGGATGTTCTCTTTGTATTTCTATTTGTTTTAAATCTACTTACCACTATCAAATACAAATAACAGGTTCACTTTTAATTCGTTAGATGGGGATAAAGAGGTTCAATTAGCTTGGATAGAGATTGGAAATTAGATCAGAACTAGTTTAATCATATCTTGTGGTTATTTCTTGCATCAGAATCCTTCCCGCAAGTCCACAAAAGTACAAAAATAAATTAATGCAGCAAGCCATACTCCCGATACAAAACAGAGCATCCTAAAATCAAAATGGCGTACAAGATAAAAATTCAAGAGAACAAAGAATACACTAGTTAGTTAAGCTTCAAATGTTGCAAGTGTTCAAATTGCAAGAGTTGTATCAATACATAAAGGGTATCAAAATTAACTATTACATGAGATACATTTTAGAGAAAGCCTACAAGTTTTGATCGAAGATTGAGACCTAAAATTCATAAGTACCATGTCTAAACTTAAGTTTAAGAAGATTACAATAAGTAAGAAGTCATGTTGTGCTGAGAATTCTTCCATCCTTAGTTTTGCTTCATCCTGACAAGTATATCACATCATTCAAGCATTATCACATAAGATTTCACACATAGGACCCTGTTCCAAAATGCTACCCCCAACAATGACCTACAAACTGGTGCTACTTTATTTTCAACCCGCACAAGCAAAATAAAACTATCACCAAATGGAATAAAGATGCTGATATATCCAAAGGACGTAACACCTCACTCACCAAGATCCTGCTGCAACTGCAGACCATACACCAAAAATGAACAAAAGGATCCTGCACCCAAGGTTGTATCGTTCTCTGTGTATCACAAGAATAAAATTACCACAATGAAAAGAACAAAGTCAATGAAAGAATGTATACTTTATTGAAAAATCTGCAAACAAACAGACCAAGGCAGAGGTAGCGTAAATTCAAATAAAATGTAATAGGGGAAGTTTCAAGGTTATAGAAAAAATAGCTTTTCAAAACCAGAAAAACAGGTAAACATAGCACTATGAATAAAGATTTTTCAATAGGATTTCAAACGGACAAACCCTAATTTTTGAATATAAAAGCAAGGTTTATGGGCATCTGAAAGGGGCCGCAATTGGAAAACTCATACAAAATTCAAGAAGAAAACCTAGTAACCGCACACGAAACCCTAACTACCTCACCATCAGAGAGAAAACCCTAAACGTCGCATGGTCATAAAAATCCGAAAATAGAAGAGAAACCCTAACGAAAGACACCCCAAACGATTCACAGTATTCAACAAATAATAACAATCAAAACAACACGCAGAAGCAAACGAAAGGAAGAAATAGAGGAACAACATACCTTCTCCATCGACACTTTAATTCAGAATCCTCCAATTTAGGTATGAATCTTTTTCTTTGACCAATTTTGAGTTGATGTTTGCCTTCCATGTTTTTTTTTAAAATCTATGTTGATTGTTTGATTATGCCAAGATGTGTTATGTTGTACCCCAAAATTTTCCCTCTCATATTCAAGACAATATGTCTCAAGAGGTCTTCTAATGGTCACAAGATTCACAATTGCTCAAAAGGATTCAAGGTTTCATCAGACAAAGCCTCCTCCTAAGCAATGAATCTGAAACTAGGGTTTTGAGTTTCACAAAGCAAAGTGGACTTTCAAAGCCTCAAGTGGACTTCATGGTATCCCACATACTTCAAAGAATCCTCATGTCAAGTTTCAAGGCTATCCCTACAAGTTTGGTCAGTCAGATGCTCAGATAATCAAAAATCAGTTAACTTGGTCAAAAAGTCAATTGTGGTCAACATAAAGTCAAACTTCAAGATTTTTGGTCAAAATCAAGATTATGAGGTGAAATTCATCATTTGATCAAGTGTTGATCATGATTCATCAAGGAAACCTCAGAATCATCAAGAATCAGGAGTTACTAAATTAGGGTTTTGTGTAGGAAAAGTAAACTATACTTTAACCAAACATAACTTCAACATACTTTATCAAAAATTTCCCAGCCAAAGCTCATTTTGAAGGAAATTCAATTCTCTACAACTTTGGGTCTCACAAGCCAAGGCCAAAAATGCTTCATTGGGGAGATATGAGCCAAGACATTAAAGGTCTATTTGAAAGTCAACAAAAAGTCAATTTTTTCAAAAGCTCATAACTTAAAAATTGAAAATGAAATGGACATGGGACCAAAAGGATAAGTTATAGGACATTCTAAGCTTTCTAAAAAGTCCTATAATACATTTTTGAGATAAAAATTGAGGGAGTCATGCATTGTTGAGGTTGGGCAATTTTGAGGAGGTGTATGAAGCAAAAAAGACCAAAACTCAAGTTTCTTCCAAATGGGCCCATATTCTTTCAACCCAAACTCAATTATAAGATCATGCATGACCCATTATTCATATTATCTTCTTTTTGTTATTTATTTTATATCATATTGAATTTAAATCATTTAAATTCAATTTTAATTAAGATAAATAAAAAAATTCAAATATTTGATTTAAAATTTTTTTTGGGATCAAATATTTGATGGTTATGTTGATTGATAATGTCCAATTCCGTGCAAGACCAAACAAGTATGATTTTATGTGATTTTTGGATAAATTTAGAAATTACATTCCTTCACACTTAAGCAATCCTATAATCCATCAAAAAGCCCAATATTATTGACTTAATTCATTCTATTATAAGTATACAATACAACCAAAGGCAATGGGAGGATTTTGGAGAACTAGAACACCTTCACCAAACTTCAAATTTTCCAAGAAAAATGGCCATTCGGTTTCCCTATTCCAGCATTTTTTGAAAGGTTTGAAAGGCTCCATGATGTTCCTTGATGTGTTCTGAGTCTATACCAATCATCACCATCTTCAAAACACCATGAAATCATGCAAACCGAATGCATATTCGTGCTCTCTTTTTTTACTTTTCGATTTCATTGATTCACGCATGAATAATTCATTTTATTTACATAACATTGTTTGTTTGATTGTATATAAGCTTTCTGGGAAATTGGATTTGAGTTTCATTCCAGGATTCGAAAGACGCCATGGCTAGGGTTTGAAGTTTGAATTTGGGAACTTTTGATTGAGACAATTAAAAGACGAGTTGATGAGATATTTGGACTTTAAAATTCATTTGCAATCGATCGGTGTACTTAGATTGAACTAATTTTGTGTTTTTATGATTGTTTGAAAAACACATGTCTTTTAGCTACAAAATTTTCGTAGCTAAATCGCAGAGATTTCGTAGCTAAATCGTAGAGATTTCATAGCTAAATTCAAATGGCTGGAGGAAGAAGATGACTCTCCGTGCACATTTTGTAACACCCTTTCTACCCCATCATGAAATAAACAAATTTAAATCAATTATCAGAGTGAAACTCATAAAAGGGCATCACATTTACTTCTAAAAAAACAAAAGTCAAAACATCAAACATCACACGGAGTCCTGTCCCGTAACACGGGCTCACAAAACCATGATAAACACCATGAACACTTTTCTTCATAATTATGTAGCGAAAAAATAACAAGTCTTAATATCTTCTTTATGACACAAAATTCAACAATCATCTCAAATATCGTTTATCAAAACATTTAAAACAAAACTTAACATCTTAATCCAAATAAAACATAAACACTCAAAACAAGACCCATCCCGATGTTACTGGACACAGAGCAAGACTCCACTTCTAACTAACTCGACAACTCACTATCTCCGCGATAAAAACACACCTCGCTAACCTTGATTATCTGCAGGATGGCATAATAGACCATCACCAGAAGGCAGGCAGGGTGAGTAAATCCATATTCCTTAATATAATATAGAAATAAGAATTCAAAACAAATTAACAATAACAGTTCATTTACATCTCATCTATAAATATTCATCATGTTCATTTAATACACATCATCAAATACATCTCATCATTACACAAAACATCAATGCACTCATGTTATGTCCTTTAGAATGATATGCAACCTCTTACTAATGCATGTGGTACCGAAACATCCTCATGTAATGGACATTGAGCCATCAACCCTCCCCAAAGGGAGCACATCATAAACATAATATCACTTCAATCCACACAATGAGATTGAAACTACCAATGGACCGAAGTCCCCTCATAAAATCAATGCCATGAATGCAACACGCAATATACACATATCATCCTCAAAATATCATAAAATTGCATATGCATTCATTATTAACAATCATCCCTCAAAACTCAATCATAACATCAAATACATACTCATAAGACATCATATAACACTCTCATCTTATCTCGTATCTCTACATCATAAAATCATACATGCTAACTCAAAGAACATCAAATAATTCATAATTCGTCAATTAAATATTAACTCTACTCATATAGACTTCAAGGCGCATCATTTGACAACTTCACATCACTCTTGCAACCTATATCATACAACCAAAAAAACAGTTTTTAAAAATAAAACATTTTTCCAAGATTTCCCAGGCTCGCTAAGCGAGACACCACGCTCGCTAAGCGTCAGCTTCCCCGACTCTTTTCGCTAAGCGAGCTTCACGATTCAGCAGAATTTTTCTGCGATTTTATCTTTCTCCCATCTGCGATAAAACTCACTCAAAACCCCAAATTCAGAAGCATTACACCAGAAAACCTTTTTAACGTCAATATTGATCATCACAACATCATCTACATCATATACATCATCATATTCCTCTAATTCATCAAAAAATCATCATAATCAACACAATTCAGAAAATCACAACCCTAAACCACAACCCAAAACCCCCAATCCCAATCCCATTCCCACATTATATTATCGAAAATAAATTACTCCCCATACCTCAATTCTGTAAGCTTTTCGATAACTTCTTCGTAAATCTCTCAATTCCTCAAGCTCTAGCTTCTTCCCTCTTCTCCAGAGCTCTTTTCCAATTATGCAATCGTTCCAAATGATCGTTCTCTCCAACTTTTCCCTCTTTTGTCACTCTTGCCCTTAGGAACTCTTTTAGTCTTTCCCCGTAAAACCCCCACTTATCATCAACCAAAAGACCATAATGCCTTCATCCTCTAATTCCTTTCATTTTATTTTATTAACTCTCAAATAATCCATTAAACCCCATATAGTTAATTATTCTAATTATTATTAAAATATTAAGCTACCCCAAACTTCACAAAATATCAAATAACCTCATAAACATCAAAATTAACAAGAAAACACATCAAAATAATTAAAATCGACTTTGTGGTGTTACAACTCTCCCCCACTTAAGAATTTTCGTCCTAAGAAATGTACCTGAAGCAAACAGCGTCGGATACAACTCCTTCATCTGATCCTCTTGCTCCCAAGTCCAACTATCACCAGCTGGTCCACCCCACAATACCTTCACTAAGGAAATTTCTTTACCTATTAATCGCTTCATTTCTCTGCCATTAATTCGCACTGGCAAAACCTCTACAGTCAAATTATCTCTTACCCACACATCATCCATCTGAATCACATGCGACGGATCTGCATTGTACTTCCTTAACCGCGACACATGAAACACATCATGCAAATTCATAAGTAACGGTGGTAATAAAATCCGATATGCCACCTCTCCGACCCTCTGCGAAATCTGATACGGTCCAATGAAACGTGGAGTGAGCTTTCTGGACTTCAGAGCTCGCCCGACACCAGTCACTGGAGTAACCCTTCGAAACACATGATCTCATTATTGAAATTCAAGTGCTTTCCTCCTCTTATCATGATAACTCTTCTGACGACTTTGAGAAGTATTCATCCTTTCCTTAATCATCTTAATCTTTTCTGACGTCTCTTGCACAATCTCAGGTCCGAGCACAACACTCTCGCCTGACTCATACCAACACAATGTAGTCCTACACCGCCTCCCATACAATGCTTCATACAGAGCCATACCAATGCTCGCATGAAAACTATTGTTGTAAGTAAACTCAATCAAAGGTAAATGATCATCCCACGCACCTCCATGATCCAATACACAAGCCCTCAAGAAATCTTCTAAGGATTAGTTCGTCCATTATGTCTGACCGTCCATCTGTGGGTGGTAAGCAAAACTCATCCTTAACTTAGTTCCCAAAGCACCTTGAAAACTCTTCCAAAATCTAGATGTAAACCGCGGATCTCTATCCAATACGATACTCGACGGTATCCCATGCAACTTCACAATCTCCTCAATATAGATCTCTGCTAGTTTTGACATAGAATGATTAATCTTCATCAGCAAGAAATGCACCAACTTAGTTAATCGATCCATAATCACCCAAATGGAATCATTCCCCTTCACCGTCTTCGGTAAACCCGTCACAAAATCTATAGAAATGCTATCCCATTTCCATTTTGGAATACTTAACGGTTGCATCATACCTAAAGGCTTTTGATGTTCAACCTTTGATTTCTGACATACCAAACACGCGTACACAAAATCCGCAACATCCCTCTTCATACCCGGCCACCAAAACAACTTTTTCAAATCATGATACATCTTAGTCGCGCCAGGATGAATACTTAACCTACTCCGGTGCCCTTCCTCTAGAATACTCTTTTTCAATTCTGGAATATCAGGAATACACACACGATCTCGAAACTTCATCATACCATTCTCATCTAAACAGAACTCTCCTCTGTAACCTTGGTTAATCAAAGTCATCTAATCAACCAACTTTAAGTCTAATTGTTGTCCTAAACAGATCTCTTCCATAATATCATTAGTCAATTTTAGCATACCTAGCTTCACGCTCTCAGACGTAGTCTCACACAAGAAACTCATATCTCTGAATTCTTGAATCATCTCAAGCTCTTTCACCATCATTATTTACATGTGCAAAGCCTTTCTACTCAAGGCATCTACGACTATATTAGCTTTACCAGGGTGGTAACATAATTCAAAATAAAAAATCCTTTAATATTTCCAACCATCTTCTCTTCCTCATGTTTAGTTCCTTCTGATCAAACAAGTATTTCAAACTCTTATGATCGTTGAACACCTCAAAGCTCGATCCAAACAAATAGTGCCTCCAGATCTTTAACACAAAAACCACGATTGCTAATTCTAAGCCATGGGTAGGATATTTCCTCTCATGAACATGTAATTGTCTAGAAGCATAAGCAACTACTTGACCATTCTGCATCAAAACACCACCAAGACCCATCTTAGAAGCATCACAGTACACCACAAAAGATTCGCTCAGATTCAGAAAAATTAAAACTTGGGCAATAGTTAACCTCTTCTTTAGCTCAACAAAAATCTTCTCGCAAGCAACATCCCATATATAAGCTTGACCCTTCCGAGTCAACTGCGTTAGTGGCAATGCCAACTTAGAAAAACCTTCTATAAACTTCCGGTAATAACCGGTCAAACCAAGAAAACTTCTAATCTCCCTTCTGCTTCCCTTTCTCATTCGGAGTTTCATAAGGCTTCCCTCGAAACTGACCCTTGTCTCTCTTCTCACTCACCTTCTTATAGTGAGCAGATCGAGCTCGAATATCCTCGTCATATATTCTACTCTTATCCACAAGTTCAGCATATTTGTGGATCTGCTGACAAACAATTGCTTGTTTGATTTCCGGTCTCAGCCCATTCTCAAACTTCAAACACTTGGACAACTCAGCATCATCACGGTTGTAGTGAGGACAAAACTTCACCAACCTCTCGAACTTGGCGGCATACTCTGCTACCATCATGTTCCATGCTTCAATTCTAATAACTCTACCTCTTTCTTGCCACGAGCGTCTTTAGGAAAATACTTACTCAGAAATTATCTCCTGAACACACTCCAAGTTATCGTAGCCTCAGCCTCTTCCAGTCTCTGACGGGTATTATCCCACCAATCTTCAGCTTCCTCATCCAGTATATGGGTGTCGAACTGCACCTTTTGAGCATCGGAGCACGCCATAGTCCTGGAAATCTTCTAAACTGCCTTAAGCCACTCATGTGCATTCTCCGGTTCATGGGAACCCTCGAACTTAGGCGGGTTATTCCTCTGGAAAAACCCCCTAAGCATGAAACTCGTCCCGAACGTTGTTCTACGCCGTAACATGAGCGAGTGCAGTTACCGCATCCGCAAGAGCACGATTCGAAGTCATTCTACAAATCACCAATAACATCAGAAAACAACTCAATCCTTAAAACACTCAAACTCAATAACATACACGACGAACAACGACACGACACGACCGATAGACAGACCTACCTGCTCTGATACCACTAATGTAACACCCTTTCTACCCCATCACGAAATTAACAAATTTAAATCAATTATCAGAGTGAAACTCATAAAAGGGCATTACATTTACTTCAAAAAAAACAATATTCAAAACATCAAACATCACACGGAGTCCTGTCCTGTAACACGGGTTCATAAATTCATGATAGGTGATCGTCCTTCACCTTTTGATGACCGTCCCTCATCATTTATCCGATGGCCGTCCCCATAGTTGATCTTTCTATCTGGCATTCGTCCCATGTCGTGATATTTTCAGCAGTCGTCCTCTGCTCGATGATCGTCCTTCACCTTTCGATGACCGTCCCTCATCATTATTTCATCAGTTTATTCGATGGTCGTCCCCATCGTGGATTCCTATTCTTTAGCCCGATGGTCGTCCCCGTCGCGGATTCTTTATTCTTTAGCCTGATGGTCATCCCCATCAGTGCATCTCTCGCCTTTTAATCCCCTAGCAGTCATCCTCTGCTCGATGGTTATCCTCCATCGCTATCATTTGATGTTCATTCTATATCGTCTGGTTTTGTAAATAACAATTTATATCCCTTTTCTTCTTATACCAGGGAGCGCAAATTTTAGATTGTCTTGATATTCAACCACAAGTTATCTTATTTGTCTGCTAAGCCTGGTGCTTACATCCTGCACAACTAACTCACACTTGAATAGGGGCAACTGTAAACACCCCAAATTTTCCCTCTCACTTTCTTATACCTTGGCGTATGATCACACATAGTGCATAGCATATCACTACATCTTACATTGCATATTAACCTTTAACATTACATTGCATATCTGCACAACTAGGGTTTGTGATCAGATGAATCTTGAAGAGAGTATGAGGTATCTCAGAGGCCATGAAGCATGACAAGAAGACCCCTGAGTGTTCTAAGGACATATTATATGCCCAAAGGTTCTTGGAAGTCAAAAAATCACAAGAGATTGCAGAGCCACCCAGGCAAGCTCAAGGCTCCTACACAGATGACCTAAGATTAGGGTTTTGGGTTTGAGGCCCTTACAACCAAATTTTTTGGTCATTCTTTATTCAAATGCTCTTTATATGATATAAGGAGTGTGTGGATGAAGTTTGATGAAAAAAATTCAATTTGGAAGTTATTTGATCAAATGATAACTTGTTGTGTAAGAAAAGTCAGGATTAGGGCATCTAAGGCCTCCAACAAGGGTTCCAAAGGGTCATCATCATCAATTTGAGGTCCTATGACCTTTATTTGGTCTTAGGAATGCTTGAAAGATCACAAGATTGAAGAATTTTGAGCCATTGCAAAAGTTGCCATTTTTGGACATGACTTGTAATGAAAACTTTCCATTTTGGGAAAGATTTTCAACCTCCTCTTTCTTTATCAAAAAGGTTTCGAACGAATTTTCTTCAAAAATGAAAGTTGTAGATTGGATCTTCCCCTTTCTAAAAAGTACAAGAACGCATCTTGATTCATCCTAGAACTCAAGATATGATCGATCCAAGATGGGAAAAATCTTGTAAATTTCAAGTTTAGACCGAAGAGGGAAATGTGCAAAGTGAATTTCAGGCCTCTACATGACTTCTAATCCACTCAAATACATCATGGCATGATCAAAAAACATCCCAAAGTCAGATTTGAGCTTTGAACCAAAGGATTACGTGACTTGTTTCTCAAGAATTCACAAAGTTGCAAAATTACAAAACCTATGCAAACTCTTGATCCAAGCCATACAACTCATAACAATTGATCCTAGGGTTCTCCTTGAAGCCAACTGAAGCACCTCAAGCCCTCAAATCAGTTCTGCCATAGCCCATACCTCAAGTACACAACTTTTGACTTTTTGGCCAATTGAGCCATGCCAATCCCACAGTGGATATCTACTCTTCTTACTCATTCCATTTGTTTATGCAAAGCCTAAGGATCATAAAAGAAGGCTCACAAGAACTCAGAACAACACATACTCAGTTTGCACAAAAATCCCTAAAAAATTCCTCTCTTTGATTCTCCCAATCCATCCATCAAACTCCAAAAATTCTTTCACCAACAAGTCACACTTCACCTAAGGAACAAATCCCACCCCTTACAATGGCCTGAAACACAACACACAAGAACCTCATTTTCTGATACACCAGAATTGAACCTCTCAAAATAGCCAATTTAAACTCCATTCAAGCTTGCCATTAGCACAAGGGGGGCCAGTGTATGTGGTTTGCACAAAGGAAAGGCTCGGAAAGCTCATCTTTGAAGGTCTCCAGCTCAGGTATAGCTTAAGAACATTTTTCTCAGAACTTCATTTTCTTGTTACAAGATGAATCTACATGTTGCACTGATCATCTAGATGTGTTTAGATTTGAAAATAAGCAAGAAATGACCATTTCATGTTGTTCTGAAAGTTTACCCGTTTTTTGATTTTTGCTTCAATTCTCTTGATTCAAGTGTTATAAATGTTGTTTGATTGTTGATTTGTGTTCCATGAAGTGTGGGAAGTATTTTTGGGAAATTGTTTTGATGTTTAGTGACCTAGTGAGGAAGATAGGGTTTTGGTTGGCCGGAGAAGATGACCGGAGCACTGTTCCGGTCACCTGAAAATAATTAGGGTTAATTAGGTTTAAGGTTTCCATATTAAACGTGAGCCATTGGATATTGATTAGTTTAAGTGATGGACGGCCCAGATAATTCGTTAGCCTTAATTTTAATTAATTAAAACAAATCATAATTAATTAACTCAGATTAAACGTGAGCCTTTGGATTGCACGCGTATTAGGAATTTAAACCTGGACCATTGGATTTGCATACTTCCAGTCAAACTAACTTGCATCCTCGGCCCTTGATCTTGCTTCCACGCAATCTGAGCCTTCCCTTTCAATTACTTTTCATTTTATTTTTATTTATTTCATTTTGTTTTCCCTTATTTACTAAAAATAGTAAAACATTTTCAATAATTCTGATTTTTTACACTTTCACTCTAATTAATTTAAAAAACCCAAAAACATTTTTATTTTAATTTTTTGCATTAAAAATTTATTTTTAAATCATTTAATTAATTAATTCATTTTAATTAATTAAAAATACTTTTAGGTATTTAAAAATCACCAAAAAAATCAGAGAACCTCTTTGAACATTAAGGTCAATTTACAAACTCATTTCACAAATTTATTTTAGGGTTTGATCATGTTTTGACAATTAAACTTGAATTAGGGTTTTGAAAATCCCCTTTTTCATAACCCTAATTCAAAAATTCATTTCTTCCCAACCAAAATGAGTTGTACTTGGTTCTTTTTGCATTCATTTACATGTTGAATCTAGTATCTAGGACATTTAAATCATATTTTTGCATTGCATTTTCAATTTGTTTTGACTTTTTCTTTGCAAAGTGTCCAAAACCCTAGCCAAACTTAGGAAAATCATAACTTGACTTTGGTTTAGCTTTAGACCTCCACCTTTGGAGGGTGTTCTCATGTAGGTTTAGGCTTTGTTTGGATGAAATTTCAATTTTTTATCATGTGATTTGCTTCTGATTTTGATCATGGACTTTGTGTATGTACACACTAACTTTTCAAGTGCAAATGGTAAGTTAATTAGGATGTGGATGTGCATCCACATCCAATCTCTTCTCACCCTCTTATTTATTTGCGTTTGAAGTGAATCTGATTTACTTGTGTTTATTTCTCTCCCACTCCTAGGTTACTTAACTTCTTCAGGAAGTAAGTAACCTATCTTTCTCTCTCTCTCTTTCATCTGCTTCTTCCTTGGTGGCCATCTGAAGATTTCTCTTTAAGCCTCACAAACCATAGGAACATCTAATCATGATAACTTTAGGGTTGTAAATGGTCTCTCCTATTTTTTTTACCTTTTGAGTCTCCTTGAGTCTCTCTTTCTCATCTCAATAACAATGGCTAAACAGTTAAAGTTTTAAGACTCTGATTAGGGTTATACATGTATTCTTATCTTAGGATGGAGTGTATAACTTTAATACTTAGTGTTAAACCTTTAAGTTGTTTTCACCTCTTAATCAAAACACCTAATAATTATCAAGACTTAAGCTTGTAACTTGGGCCTTATATTAGGGTTACATGTCTGCCTCGTGGTCAGAGGGACTAACCCTAGTGTTTAATGGACAAGTCCCCCTCAGGTTTAGCCTTACAAACATAAAATTCACTTCTTAATCTAATCTCCAATTAAAATCCACTTTAATAAAGGTTTGTTATATAATTATTTTAATCCCTGACCATGGATTAAGTTCAGGTATCTTCCTCATCTTAAGTGTCCTCATCTATCATCCTTCTATTAGGATGGTGTAATGAGTCCACTAATCCCTGATTAGAGATTAAACTCATTACTTAACACAAAACAAAAATCCAAAAAAGACTTGATAATTACAAGTAGGTTAATGATCTTAATTTTGTATCATTAGGGTAATTAAGTTGAGATTCGCATCTCATACTTAAGT
The DNA here is from genome assembly GCA_963966055.1 of Lathyrus aphaca. Lineage (NCBI taxonomy): Eukaryota > Viridiplantae > Streptophyta > Magnoliopsida > Fabales > Fabaceae > Lathyrus > Lathyrus aphaca. The sequence continues at coordinate 215,607,101 of OZ014520.1, read as the reverse complement.
AGACTCATTATCCCTAATCAGGGATGATATAATGAGTTTGCAAACCCTTGATTAAGGCTTAAGCTCATTATCCTATTCAAAACACTAAAAAAATAATAAAAAACTGAAAACACAAAAACAAACAATAAACGTCTCCTCCGGGATTCTTTTTTCATCACACTCACTCTAAAAACGAGAACACGCTTCTTCCGTCTAATTCAAGACAGTTAGCCCTCGAGCCAGACGAGTCATGCACTTGAGCATAGACAAGCAAGTTGTTCACACCAAAACATCCAAGTCTCTTTGAGTCGAACTACGGTGTTCTGACTTCCTTATTGCACGAGAGGATACGTAGGCTAACTTAACAGTTATCGAACAAAAGTCCCCAGGTCTCCCCCCTCCTCTCTTTCTAGGTTTCTTTTCTTAACCTCAGTATGAGCTCCTGTTCCTTTTTTGCACTGTCACTTTGTATATCCATCTCCTTTATACACTGTTAGCACATATACTTCCCCCTTTTTAAACACAATCAGGTAAGCGTGGATCCCGTCGAGTACGACGGACGATCTGGGTGCTAATACCTTCCCAGGTTGTAACTAACCCCCTTTCCCAGTCTCTTTGGTTTGCAACCATCTTATCCATATCTTTCTAGGTTTATGCAGCATTACCTTTCCTCCGGGATAAAAATGCCTAGCTAGCGACTCTATTCAACCTCAACCTTCACCATCCGACCGTTCTCGCCGACAGTTCACGTTTGCACCGGGACGAAAGTCCGAGGAGCGACATCCCCATACCTCAATTTCGTAAGCTTTTCGATAACTTCTTCACAAATCTCTCAATTCTTCAAGCTCTAGCTTCTTCCCTCTTCTCTAGAGCTCTTTTCTAATTATGCGATTGTTCCAAATGATCGTTCTCTCCACCTTTTCCCTCTTTTGTCACTCTTGCCCTTAGGACCTCTTTTAGTCTTTCCCCATAAAACCCTCACTTATCCTCAACCAAAAAATCATAATACCCTCATCCTCTAATTCCTTTTATTTTATTTTATTAACTCTCAAATAATCCACTAAACCCCATATACTTAATTATTCTAATTATTATTAAAATATTAAATAAGAAAACACATCAACATAATTAAAATCGACTTTGGGGTGTTACTCGTTTCAAAATTCGAATTTTTGTTTTATTTTATAATGAATTGTTTGTATTTATTTATCACCAGGATGCAGGTGGCCCAGTGGACGCGCTTCAAAGTTGGGAGGTGGAGGTCAAGGGTTCGAATCCAGGCCTCCACCCTTTCTTTTTATGTGTTTTTCTTCTTTTTATTTTATTTTGTTTTTCTAATTTTTATTTCTTTTCCTAATTAACCATAACTAATTATCATCAACTTTAAATTAATCAAACCTAATCACCCCAATTTATTTTAAAAAAAAACAAATTTTACAATTAATCCCTAATTATTTTTTTATATAATGTTTTCATAAAAATTAGTTTTGTTAGGTTTCTTTAATTAATTGTAAATTAATTTAGTTAATTAGGTTTAGATTAATTTAGATAATCCTGATTTTCTAAAACCCTAATTTAATCAATCCTGATTTTTCATAACCCTAATTTTTTTCTCATAAAAACGATTAATTTCTTTTCTAATTTAATTTAATTTGTATTAATTATTTATTTTATTAGAAAAATTGTATAGGACGCACAATTATGTAATTATATTTCCTCGCATGCCTTTATTCCCGATTATGTAATTTCTCCTCATATGTAATAGTCTAGGTTTAATTTTCCGCATTTTAATGTCTGTAATCCCCCTAAAAAGAAAAATATCCCCCCTCCCCCCTGATGTAATAGCGTAGGACTTTAATTTCTGCTAAATATTATTGCATGCTTAGTAACCTAGGGAGTGCAAAGATTGTATGCTTAAATAATTAGACTTAGCCCATTAAATTTAAGATAAATAACTGAAATTGATATTCACACACGTAAGTCGATTGTTTTACGATCGCCACTTGCACCTCATAGGGTTTCCTCACTTGGTTTCTTATAAAACATGGTCAAGTCCCTCGAACGTGGGGGTATCTAAGTAAAGTTGCCTACAAACAATATCATCAAGTCCCTTTAAGATAAAAGATCATAGTCCCTTCGAGTTTCCTACGAATAAATGATCTTGTCCCTCGATGACACTACGAAAATGATGATAGTCCCTTCGAATTACTAAGATACCCCCTACAGGTTGCCTTCTACGACCATACGATGACCCTACGTTCGTTCCTAACATCCAAGGTAAAGACTACTTACTCACTAATAGTAAGGACATTCCCACCCCTAAAGGAAATAAATAACAAGAAAGACCTTACTTAGGGTAGGTTACTCTCAAGTACTTTCTCACTCTTTCAAAACACTCTTTACACCCCAGTTTTCAAACATTTCTCAAAGATAAACACTTTGTATATATCCATACGAGGATCATTACAAAGTTAAAGACTTATGAAAATATTTTCTAAACACACACTACACATTTTTTTCCCAAACAAAAGTAAAGTGAGCTAAGTAATTGAGAGCCCATGGATAACCATGGATGCAAAAGGTGCTAACATATTCCCTTTGTATAACTTACCCCTGAACTCAAATCTTTTTAAAGGTATTTCCTGTTCTTTTATTCCTTTTCCTTATTGGATAAAATAAAAGTCGGTGACGACTCTTGCTATCCGCAACATAGTTTTTGAAAACAAAAACGCCCAAGTCAGTTCTCCCACTGTGTCACAGAACTGGCGACTCTGCTGGAGAGTACTAAGTAAAGAGGGGTTACCTTAGGATTATATCACTATACTTGTTTGAATTGTTTGCTTTATTTTTACTTGTTGTGGGGTTACTGTGTGAAGGTCCTAACCCGGATCTAGTGTACCTTAGGTAGGTAGCAATAGACCAAGGGAATTATGCAGTGTATACCGATATGGTTGATCAGGTGAGTATAGTTAGTGTGACTTCTTGGTTAGTTCTTATGTTCCTTAAGTCAGTTGAGGATAACATGAGGCTGCCATATGTTGTCATTAACACTAACTTACTTTTAGAACCCTAATTGACCCATCTTGGCCTTTAGAAAGTAGTCAGATAACCGACTTTGGTGAAGTCTAAAGTTGGTTGATACTCGATGCTACGCTCATTGAGATTCTAATCTTGGGGAGTTTTGGTTAGCAAGTCAGTTGCCACACTGAACAACAACCTTTGAGAAGAATCAGTGATATTGATATCTCTTAGAACCCGGTTACTATTACTAGGATAGAATGAACCTACTAAACTTCAGTGGGGAGGGTACTTACCTATGAACTTCATGCAAGCCTTTAAACCTAAGGCTATTGTGTGACTTGTTTGTGTGCGCCACTTGTTTGCTTTGAACATAACATCATAACATCATAACATCATGACCTCATAACATAGCATTTTAACTAACCATTTCAAGGACCAAAGGATTTATCTTTGTTCTTTGTTGCAAATTATGGCTTCTGCTCGTAGGAACACTATCCGGAAAAGCTCTGTAAGGATACCCTCCAAGCTTAAAGAATTGGTCTCCAAAGTTCCTGAGAGTTCTCAATTCATCAAAAAGCATGGTCATCTACTGGATTTGGTTACCTCAGGGTTTAATTAAGACATGATGAGTGTTTTGTTACAGTTCTTTGACCCTAAACATCACTGCTTCACATTTCCCGATTATCAGCTGGTGCCCACAATGGAAGAATTCTCAAAACTACTTGGGGTGCCTATTCTTGATCAGAAACAATTCACATTCTTAAAGAAGGAACCTAAACCTGAAGTCATTGCAGCAACCTTACATCATAAGAAGTCAGACATTGTACTAGAAACCAGAAGTGGAACTAAGGGTATTTTTGCTAAGGTATTAATAGAGAAGGCTCAGGTGTTCTTGGATGCTATGAGTTACGATTCTTTTGAGGAGATCTTAGCCTTGTTGATTTATGGTTTGGTACTATTCCTTAATCCATACCAATCCATAGATGTACACACCATCAACATATTTCTTACTTATAATCCTGTGGCTACCTTGCTTGGAGATATCTTGCACTCTCTTCACACTCGTACTACAAAGGTGTGAGGAACTCTGATGTGTTTCATACCTCTACTATCAAGGTGGTTTATTTCACACCTTCCTCTATTTGTGATGAAGAATGAACAAGGTTTGAGATGGTCTAGAAGGATAATGTCACTCTCTCATTCAAACATTTATTGGTGTTCCCGATTTATGGAGAATATTACTATTATTGACCGTTGTGGATAGTTCCCTAATGTACCATGATATGACTATTATTGGCGTTCCCGATTTATGGAGAATATTACTATGCCAATTTATTTGTGCTCAGAGTAATGGTCCTCATGATATGATTATTCAAGGCATTGTGTTTGGTTATGACAACGATCTTCAAGGTTACCGTCAAAGATTTATACGAGCTTGGACCAAGGTGAATAAGATTAATAGAAACATTCTGGAACCAAAATACTCCATCCCCATGGAGCCCTACCTCAGATGGATGCGGTCTCATGCTCAAACTCTTATGATGCCATATCTTGTTGTTCTACCAGTGATCGTTGAGCCTATTCTTGAAGGAGATGTTCCTTACATCATTCATCACTCAGACATGCCTATTGACCTGGAAGAGATGCATAAATCTTGGATCCAACTGAAGGAGCAAATGGATACTTTTGAGGCTCAATCCAATGCTAGCAAGGAGAAAGTGTTGGAGCTAACAAGGAAACTTAACAAAGAGCGGAACCTCAATACATATCTCAACATAAAGAGGAAGCGTCCATGGGAGACTTGAGTCTCAAATGATTATTTTCTTTGTAACTTTTTTGTTTTCCTTCGTTGTAAGCCCAAGGGGCAATTATATTTTAAACTTACTAATAAGATTTTTGTTTTTTGTTTTCCTTTAACAAATTTAAATCCTACGTGGTCCTTGAAAACATTGCATATGCATCTACATACCATACCATTGCATAACAGGTTTCTGCGACAAGTTTCTTATCTTCTCGCTGTTTAATTAGGTGGAAATGGCTCTCGAACAGACTGTCAAAGATCTCTAAACCCAAAATGCTCAATTTCAAGAAGTGATACTGAATTTGTCCAAGGGGCAAGAAGAGTTGAAAGCCCTCCTCACTAAGCACGTGAAAAATAAGAATCATGAAGACATCAAGGGTAACCAGTTGGAATAATTGCAAGCTGAGATGGCAGAGATGAGAATCCAGACAAATGGTCAGATGGCTCTTATCCAAAACTTAGCCTAGGGGCAAGAAAATCTGAGAGTCTTTGTCAATAAACTTCAAGGTAACGGAGTCGGGAATCTAATCATCAGTCAACCTCTGATTAAACAAACTGACTTGGTCGAAAAGAAGAAAAGGATAAGAGAAGGAAAGAGATAGGTTACTAATGGTAGTCTTTCAATTAAAGGAAGAAGGTCTTATAGGGTTAATCCGTCTCAACACAAGGAACATAAAAGATAGTTTATCAAAACCAACACGCCAATGTCGCAAACTTTGTAATGCTTATTGGAGATGAATCTGGTTGCATTAAGAGACCCTCCTCGGAGACCCATTACTTCCTCTCCTCGCTATGATCCTGATGCAAGGTGTGCATACCATTCCAATAGTCCTGGACATGACATTAATAACTGTTGGGAATTGAAGAATAAGATTCAAGACCTGATTGACGAAGGAGTCCTCGAGGTTATGCCAGAATACCAGGTTGAATTCTTCTATCAAACATTGAAGCTGTCAGACATCCGGAGTGACAAAGTTTAGAGGAGGCTTTGAGAACATATGAATTTTCATTTGTAATTTCTTTTGTTGGCTTAAACACTTACTATTATGTCAAACTTTTGTTTTCACGTTAATGCATTACATATTTTTGTTTTGAATTAATCCATTCGTTTCACTATATTTAAACTATGCTTCTTACTTCTCTTTTGTGATATTCAACTCTTGATAAAACTGTAAGCCTTTAGAGGGAGGATGACGAAGATGATACCATAATTTTATACAATATGCTTTTGAACAGACTATGCTGACGATGTGCAGGCATTGTTTCAATTCATAAACAATGGAGATATAAGAAAGTTAATCCCTAGTCAACCTTTTGAGCCTATGAAGTAGGAGTTTTCATTCTCACGCAAATTAAAACCCTTAATCATAACCTGGGGAAGGGTAGTTCCTCAATTAACTCAATTATGTCAGTTGTCCTTTTGTACACAACTAATGATGGTTCCCTATAATAATTAAGTCTGAAAGTCAATATCTAGCAAAAGAAAAACTCACTAAGTAAAAACCTATGAAGGAGACTTAGTAAAAATTAAGACATCCCGGTGACTGTAATCTTGAAACAAATAGTTCAGGCAAAAGGAAGGGATAACAAAGTCAAAAGAAGAAGAGGTCACTACAAATCCTCAACAAAAAAAAGATGACTGGTTTTTCAAATAAACTGTTGTCAATGTTACAATTCCAAACTCCTTTGGAGCCTCAATGCATAAGTTAACTGAGCATAGGACTGAAGAACATCACGAAGGATGGGTTGTGTACAAATAAATTTTGAGCCTTTATCCTTTGTTTCTTAAACCGTGAACTAGACTATATTACAACCCTTTAAAAGTCCTAACTGAAGCATGGTTAGTTCGAAAGCGTACTGCTACAAAAAGGTATCCTGACTCCTCTAAGGATTATTATAAATCTTGAGTTAATATCACAAATTTTACAAACATTGTTTTGCTAAAATAATTATTTTTCAAAACTTCAAGACGGACATAAGAGTTGCATTTTGAATATCATTGTTTGTATATAACCAAGTGTTTAATAGCAGAGAAGCTTACATGATGAACATTGTTTGTAGATAATCCTGATTTTCTAAAACCCTAATTTAATCAATCCTGATTTTTCATAACCCTAATTTTTTTCATAGAAACGATTAATATCTTTTCTATTTTAACTTTATTTGTATTAATTATTTATTTTATTAGAAAAATTGTATAGGACACACGATTATGTAATTTTATTTCCTCCCATGCCTTTATTCTCGATCATGTAATTGCTCCTCCTATGTAATAGTCTAGGTTTAATTTTCTGCATTTTAATTTCCGTAATCCCCCTAAAAAGATAAATTTACCCCCCCCCCCCCCCTGATGTAATAGCGTAGGACTTTAATTTCTGCTTTTAATTTCTGCTAAATATTATTGCGTGCTTAGTAACATAGGGAGTGCAAAGATTGTATGCTTAAATAATTGGACTTAGCCCATTAAATTTAAGATAAATAACTGGAATTGATATTCACATACGTAAGTCGATTGTTTTACGATCGCCACCTGCACCTCCTAGGGTTTCCTTTCTTGCTTTCCTATAATACATGGTCAAGTCCCTCGAACGTAGGGGTAACTTAGTAAAGTTGCCTACAAACAATATCATCAAGTCCCTTCAAGATAAAATATCATAGTCCCTTCAAGTTGCCTACGAATAAATGATTTTGTCCCTTGATGACCCTACGAAAATGATGATAGTCCCTTCGAATTACTAAGATACCCCTACAGGTTGCCTTCTATGACCATACAATGACCCTACGCCCGTCCCTAACATCCAAGGTAAAGACTACTTACTCACTAATAGTAAGGACAGTCCTATCCCTAAAGGAAATAAATAACAAGAAAGATCTTACTTAGGGTAGGTAACTCTCAAGTACTTGCTCACTCTTTCAAAACACTCTTTACACCCCACTTTTCAAACATTTATCAAAGCTAAACACTTTGTATATATCCATACGAGGATCATTACAAAGTTAAAGACTTATGAAAATATTTTCTAAACACACACTACACATTTTTTTCCAAACAAAAGTAAAGTGAGATAAGTAATTGAGAGCCCATGGATACAAAGGGTGCTAACACTTTCCCTTTGTATAACTTACCCCCCGAACTCAAATCTTCTTAAAGGTATTTCCTGTTCTTTTATTCCTTTTCCTTGTTGGATAAAATAAAAGTCGGTGGCGACTCTTGCTATCCGCAACATAGTTTTTGGAAACAAAAACGCCCAAGTCAGTTCTCCCACCGTTTTACATGTTAGAACTAGGGTTTATGGGTTGATGATAGTTTGTCTTATATGTTTGATTCATGATCTGTGTTTGACGTTATTTGGGGTATGTAATGTTGATGATTGATGTTTTAGCGAACGATTCTGCGAAATGATATACGATAAGGTTTGTGTTTTACTAGTTAAGATGAAAACTGAGTATGAGAATACATTCTGTGAAGGTTTCGTCGAGTTTGAAAAGCAGAAAGAAGAGAACTTATATTAAAGTTCTTTATAACATATACATCAGTGAATTTCAATTTACTTTAAAAAAAAAGAATTTTGAAAGTTGTTTCCTTGTTATTAATGGTCTTTGGTTTTTTTTCTTCGTTGTTTTTATGGGTGTAACACGGTGGGAGAACTGACTTTTTAGTCATGTTGCGGATAGCAAGAGTTGCCACCGACTTTTATTTTATCCAAGTGGAAAGGACATACAAGAACAGGAAAGACCTATTTTTAAAAGACTTGGGTTCGGGGGGTAGGTTATATAAAGGGAAGGTGTTAGCACCCTTTATATCCATGGTTATCCATGGGCTCTTAGTTACTTAGCTCACTTAAATTGTTTTTGAAGAGTGTAGTGTGTGATTAGAAATTTTTCTAAGTACTTTGTAATGATCCTCGTATGGATGTATACAAAGCCTTGTTTTGAAAAATGTTTAAGAAAGTGAGGTGTAAAAAGTATTTTGAAATATGAGCAAGCAACTAAGAGGTACCTACCCTTGATTAAGTCATTCATGTTCTCTTATGTCCTTTCGAGGGTAAGACTATCCTTATTATTAAGGAATAGGTAGTCATTACCTTGGATTTGTTTGAGGGACGGGCGTAGGGTCATTGTATGGTTAAAGAAGGCAACATGTAGGGGTGTATTTAGCAATTCATAGGGACTATCATCATTTATTCGAAGGGACAAGGTCATTATATCGTAGGCAACCTCGTAGGTACTTGACCTTTTAAATTGGAAGGGACTTGATGATTTTTTTCTGTTAAGGGACATTGCTTTTTAGACACCCCAATTTCGAGGGACTTGACCATATAAAGAAGGCAACCAAGAGGGATACCCTAGGAAGTGCAGACGACGATCTTAGATCGACTTACTTGTGTAAATATTTATTTTCAGATATTTTATCTTTTAAATTAATTTTCTAAGTCCATATTAATATCAATTAGGTTGTCACTCCCTATTTACTAACCACACATTTAAATAATACTAATTAAAAAGATGGAAAAGTAAATCTAAACTATTACAAGGCTTGGGCAATTACAAAATATATAGGCGGAAAATAAAGTACAATAATAGAAAAAATAGGATTATAAAGCAAAAAATAATAAGATTTAAATAAAGAAATAAATTAAAGAAATAATGATTAAGAAAAAAAATTAGGTTAAGAAAGTTAGGTTATAAAAATTCAAGGTTTAGGGTTTAGAGAAATATTTTTAGGGTTTAGGTTTAGACAAATTAGGTTAATTAAAAGTTATTAAAAAATATAAGTTTAATTACTTTAATTATTAGCAAAATAAAATTTAATTATTTACGCAAAAAAATGGAATATGATTATTAATTTAAAAATAGTAAAGATTAATCATGTACAAATTTAGGTTTTTTTTTTTAAAGAAAATTATGATAATTTAAATCATTAATCTAAATATTTACAAAATAAATATTTAATGTTATAAATAGATAAATAAATAAAGTTTAGAAAAATAATTAGTATTTATTTACAATATAAAAATAAAACTTTGAATTGTAATTACATACATAAAAATAGTTAGATTTTTATTTACTTAGAAAGGTTTTAGTTAATTAATTATATTAATAATAATAATTATAATAAAATATATTAAAATGGTAAAAAAATAGAAAAAAGAACAAAACAACTTACCTGCTGGAGCCTGGGGTCGAACCCAGGACTCCATGCTCCCACAACAAGCCTTCCAACCAACTGAGCTAACGCACACGTGCGTCAATGTGCTGGGCAACAATGATTATATATTAAACTTGTTCAAATCAATAAATAACAAAAAAAAGAATTGGTTTCAGCCAGACTCGAACCCAGGTCCTTGTATTCATACGCATACACCCTAGCCACTAGGATAACAAGCGTTTGCTGAAATAAAATAGAAACAAAAACAAAAAATATTATGTTGAAAATTTGAATTTTCAGATGGCGCCAAACAGCTTCATCTCCTTCCTTGTGACCTGTGAATTTTGCTATGAAAATTGCTATGATATTACCTGCGAATTAACATTCATAGGAAAACCTATGTTTCCTCAAACGCCACGAAAACTGTAAAATTTCATCAAATTGATCATAGCATTGTGATCCTCATACCATATATGGTTCATTGATGTTATTAGAAATTGTTTAAGTTATTTAAATCAAGAAACCCTCATTGTGAGGTCGAAACCCTAGCCATGATGTTTTGCTATTGGGATCACGATTCTTCAATCTAACGACCCAGAAACATTCCTTGCTTCATTAAAAATATCATCAAACAATCAAAAACATATTAGAATGAGAAAATTAATGAAATCGAAAAAACAAGAATGAGCATGATAATGTGATTCGGTTCAGATGATTGGTGGTGTTTTGAATAATGTAAAGGACTTAGATACGTTCAATGATCATTGGAGATTGTATTGCAACCTTTAGAATGACCTGAAATCGCCTCCAACTCCAAAACCGAATGTCACTTTTTTTGTTAAAATTTTGAGTATGAACAATGCCTCTCCAAGTCTCAATTTTCATCCCCTAATGTTGTCCAAGCTTCATGTCTATGTAGTGAATAAATTAGGTCAGAAAAAACCATGGGCCTTGTACAAAATTGGATTGCTTGATCATGAAGAAATCCTTATTTTAAATATTCAAAAAATCTTATAAAACCTTTCCAATTTTGATCAATCTGACTTTGGTTGATTTTCAATCATTCTAAATATAATTCCAATCATCTTCAATCAAAGATTTTGTGATTTATTTGGCTTTGATTGATATTTGCATATCTGATCATCTGACTGGTCAAACGTATTTGGAAAGCCTTGAAACTTGACACGGGGATTCTTGAATACATTTGGGATGTTATGAAGCTCACTTGAGGCCTTGAAAATCATTTTAACCCGAGGAAACTCCAAACCCTAGTTTTGGAAACTTTGCTTAGGAGGAGGCATTGTTTGGAGAAACTTCCACACTTCTTGATCAATTGCAAGGCATGAGGACCTTATGATCATTTAGAAGTCTTGAGAGAGATTGTCTTGATTATGGGAGGGCAAATTTTGGGGGTACAACAGTGGGAAATTATCACGATAATTGATGCACTGTCAGGGCAGTGTTTGGTCTTTGTCTACCAACATGAATGTTGCATTTGTTGATAATTAATATTTGCTAGCTCACCGCCCAAGACTTGTTTTACTGTGAAAATGCCACTGATTTGATGAAGTCTGCGGTGATTCGGCCCACCATAGGACAAGGTCTAGTTCGTTTTTTCCATAAACACTTGTCGCTCCCACCAAATGACAACTAAGGGTCAGAAGAGGTACAGACGCGAACGGTCGGCGAGAGAAGGATGAGAACACACAGGGGTGAACTCAGAAAGACAAGAAAAGAGTCGCCAGCTAGGCATTTTTATCCCGGAGGAAAGGTAATGCTGCATAGACCTAGAAAGATATGGATAAGACGGTTGCGAACCAGAGAGACTGAGAAAGGGGGTTGGTTACAACCTGGGAAGGTATTAGCACCCAGATTGTCCGTCGTACTCGAAGGGATCCACGCTTAAAAGACTTGTGTTTTAAAGGGGTAGTGTCAGTGCAGACTGTGTATCAAAGCTGGAAAAGAATGCTAGTGTCAGTGTAAAAATAATGTGAAGTGTATAAGAGAAGTGTCAGTGTAAGGACAGAATGAAATGCCCATGATAATGAGGCTGAAAGAATAAGGCTAGAAAGAGGGGGAATATACAGAGACTTTTGTTCGATAACTGTTAAGTTATGCCTACGTATCCTCTCGTGCAATGAGGAAGTCAGAACACCGTAGTTCGACCCAAAGAGACTGAAAGATAAATTGACTGATGAACTGCTTACTTGTCTATGCTCAAGTGTATGACCTGTCTGGCTCAGGTGCAAACTGTCTTGCATTAGACGGAAGAAGCGAGTTCTCGTTTGTGAGTGAATGAGATGAGAAAAGAATCCCGGAGGAGACGATTATTGTTTGTTTTTGTATTTTCAATCTTTTATTGCTTTTGAGAGTTTGTCATAAGAAAATGAGCTTAAGCCTAAACCAATGGGTTAGTAAACTCATCACATCTTCCCTCAAATTAGGGATAATGAGAATACCTTAAGTGTGAAGTCAGCATCTCACACTTAATAACCTTTTGATGTAGGATTAAGATCATTAACCTACTTGTTATTATTTAGATGTTTTTGTTGTTTTTGTTTAGTATTAAGTAATGAGATTAAGCCATAATCAGGGATTAAACAGACTCATTACACCATCCCAATAGAAGGATAATAGATGAGAATGTTTAAGCTGAGGAAAACTCCTCAACTTAATCCATGATTAGGGATTAAACCCATGACAAAACAAAGCCTTTATTAAGTGGATTTTAGTTAATGATATGGTGAAGAAGTGATTTTTATGATTTGTAAGACAACTTGAGGGGGACTTGTCCATTAACACTAGGGTTAGTCCTTCTTAACCCATTAAGGAAGAATTAGAACCCTAATGCAAGGCCCAAGTTACAAGCTTGATGTCTTGATGATTATTAAGTGAATTGATTAAAGGATTTAAACAAATTAAGGTTTTAACACTTAGGATTAAAGTTATACACTCCATCCTAATAGAAGGATGCAGGCATAAGCTTAATCACAAAGCCTTAAAGCCTTTAGGGTTTAGTCCCTGATTATGAGATAAGAAGAGAAGACACAAAGGTAAAAGCTAAGTGGGGGACTAATCAAACCTAATTGTTATCATGCTTGGTCATTCCTAGGGTTTTTGGGGTTTAAGAAAGAAAACTTCAAGAAACCACCAAGGAGAGAAGCAGATGAAAGGAGCAAAGAAGAAGCAAAACAACTTGCTTCACTTAAGAAGACAGGTTACTTGAAGAAAGAAGGTAAGATGGACAAAAATGAGCAAGCTCAATCCAAAGCACAAGACAAAATGCAGCAAGGGAAGTATGAAAGAGATGAAAAGAGAATGTGAGAAGTGAAGGCAAATTCACTTCTCAAACAACTTACCACCTGAAAAGTTAGCAAAAGAAATGAAATGCAATGCAAAATGAAATGAAATGTGATGATGCAAACCAAAACCAGAAGCATGAGTATGATGTTAATGATGCTAAGAGATGATGCAAACATGAAACAAGGCATGAGGATGATCATACAAACATATGGAATGCAAAAGAAACATGCTTAGAACCATGAACATACATGAAAAGTTATGAAATGCAAATGACATACAACATGGCAAATGAAAGATGCAATGATCAAACATGATTCTAATATGTCTTAAGATGTATCATGAATCAAATGAATGCATAAAATGTCATGGCAAGTCATGGTATGCAAGCAAATGTAAGATGAATGCAAAAGAAAGCCCAAATTAGGGTTCATGATCAATACACAAAACAAAATTCTAAACCAGAAGCAAACATTATGATAAAAATTTGAAAATGCATTCAAAGGAACCCTAAACCTATACAAACTCACTGCCCAAAGGAGAGGATCCAATTCTTAACCTAGTGTAAGTTATGAATTTCCTAAGTTGGCTAGGGTTTTAAGGTACCTTGTCAAGAAAAATGTTAAACAAATTGAAAATGCAAGATCAATTCATTCCAATTTAATCCTATAAACTACATTATATGCAATATGCAATGCAAAAAGAATCGTTGTCCAACTCTCAATGGTTGGGCAGAAATGAATTTTTGAAGTTTGAATCAAAATAATGCCTAAAAATGAAATTAAATCCATTGAAAATTGTCAAAAGGCATCAAGATCAAAAAAGAAATTTGGTTTGAGAGTTGGACAATGTCTCTAAATGATTTTAAATATTACATGAATTTTTTGTGATTTTTAAATACCTAAAAGTATTTTTAATTAATTAATTTTCATTAATTAATTAAAAATAAACTTTTAAATGATTTAAAAATAATTTTTGATGCAAAAAATAAAAATGAAAATATTTTTGGTTTCTGAAAATTAATAAAAGGCTTGATAAAAATTTTCAGAATTTTTTAAAGTGTTTTGCTATTTTTAAATAAATGTACAAAAGAAATGAAATTAAATGAAAATAAAATTGAATTTAAACTGAAAATGAGAAAGTATGCAAATCCAAGGGCCAGGATTCAAATTCAGGGACGCGGGAGTGGACTTGGCGCGCGTTTGGACGGCTCACATTCAAATTTATGTAATTAAGATTAAACCCTAATTAACTAACCCTATTCACTCTCAAGTGACCGGAGCAAGCTCCGGTCATCTTCTCCGGCCAATCCCCTCCCCTGAATCCCTCAAAACGCCATGAAACTTCACCAAAAGCTCCAGAATCAAACCCTAAACAACCCTAAACACGAATCAATCCTCAAAAATCATCTATCACTCATGAACATCATGAATCGAAGCAAACAATTTTTAGGTCAGAAAGTTTCAGAGCAACCATACATCCTGGTTTCTCAACCATTTTCAAAAATAATCACATCCCCATGATCGGGGGAGCACATAGAATCGTTTAAGAACTTAAAATGGAGTTTCTGGAAAAAAGTTTGAGATGGCTACCTGAGATGGAATCTCCTGGTTCTGGGCTTTCTGGCCTTTCCCTTGCTGCAAGTCCACTCCTTTGAACCTTCTGATGATGGAATGAAGCTTAGAAAGCTTTGGGGATGGCTGGTTTGGGAGATTGACAGAGTTCTGTTCAAGGGGGAAGGAAATCGTGTTTTGATTTCAGTGAGTTTCAGGTTGTTTTAATGGTTGGTTTGTGATCAGTGAGTCATGTTGAGATCAATGGTGAAGTTTGTTTGTGTGTTTGATGCTTGTGGAGTCAGTTTCGAATGGTTTTGTAAGTTGGAGCAAATTTGATAACTATGGCTTAGAGTGTGTTTCAGCATGGATGGTTATGTGTTATGGCTTGCCTTTGGTCCACTTATCACTCATGGATAGGTCTGTGGAGTTGGTGTGCCCTATTGTGATTGGTATGGGTCTTTGGACAAAATGTCAAACTTTGTGTAAGAGAGGTATGGGCTCATAGCTAGCCAAGGACAAGAGGGGTGTCCTGCGCAGCAAGAAGTGTGGAGAGCCCTAGGATCAATTATGAAGTCAGCAAGCAAGTGGATTAGGGTTTGAATGAGGTTTTGCAACTTGGTTCATCTTTGGCCCTTTTGAAGTTTCTTGCCCCACAAGTCACAAAAATGAGCAAACTCTTGGTGAATTCTGATCCTTAGACATTGGTTCATGTTTTTATGAAGATTAGAAGTCCATTTGATAGCACAATTTGCCTTGGCAAGTGATTTTGCAACTTTGCCTCTTTGGTAGAAAACTTGAAATTATGTGATTTTTCCCAACTTTGACAAGCCATAACTTTTGATCCAAAATGAATTAGAACAAGTTCTTGTACTTTTTGAAAAGGGAATGATCCATCCTACAACTTTCATGACCAAAGTTTTTCCATTTGAAGCATTTTTGAATCAAAAAGCAAGGGTTGAAAAAGTTTCCCAAAATGGCAATTTTCATTATAAGTCAACTTTCCCAAAAAGTCAACTTTGCAAATGGCTTGAAGTTCTTCAAATTTGTGAACTTCTAACATCTTCTATGATCAAATAAAGATCATACATAATCAAAATGATGATGAACACCCTTTGGTTGGGTCATTGGGGGCCTCAGATGCCCTGATTTTGCACTGACTTGCTCAAAAAGTCAACTCTTGATCAGATGACTTCCCCATTGAATTTCTTCATGAAAATTGATATGCATGATCCCTATACCATATAGAGACCAATAGAAACAAGAATGACCAAAATTTTTGGAGTTATGGCCTTTGAAACCAAAACCCTAATTCTAGGTCATCTATGCAGTCAAACCTGGCTCTGCTTCCATGCCATTCTCAGTTCTTGTGACTCTTTGAATTTCTTGACTTTGAGAGGATATAATATGATGCTTGAACATACATGGACCCATTTTAAGTGATTGATGACCTTTGAAGTGGCTCAAGAGGCTCTTGGATTGCTCAGATCACCAACCCTAGATGCAGATGACTTAGAACCAGTGCAATGAATCAAAAATGCAATATGAGATGCTATGTTTGAACTTATGCATATGAAAAGACCACAAGCCAAGGTGTGAATGGGTGAGGGAAAATTTGGGGTGTTTACAGCTGCCCCTATTCAAGCATGAGTTAGCTGTGCAGGATGTAAGCAAAGGCTTAACAGGCGAACAAGATAACTTGTGGTTGAATACCAAAAGACAGTCCAAAATTTGCACTCACAGAATGAAGAAGAAAAGGGATATAGATTGTAAAAGAAAATAAAGTATATTGTAAAGTGCGGGCGACGGAGGACGACCGTCGAGCAGAGGACGACTGCTGGGGAAAGAGCAATGGCGGGGACGGCCGACATGCTGGGGAAAATGCGGGAAGTAAAGCAATGACGGGGACGGCCGACAAGCTGGGGATAAAAGGGATTAGGATGGGGACGGCCATCAGGTAAAGCTATAAGATTCTCTGGGGATTAGGTAACAATAAATGATGAGGTACGGTCATCAGGTTCATAAAGTAATGTAAAGGACGATGGGGACGACCATCGGGCTAAACTGATGAAGGACTATCATCAGGAAAATGAAAAGGGACCACGACGGGGACGGCCATCGGGTTAAAGAATAAATGAAATAGTGATGAGGGACGGTCATCAAAGGTGAAGGACGATCACCTAGCAAGGGACGGCTGCTCTGTTGGGGATAAGATGAGGGATGGTCATCAAAGGTGAAGGACGATCACCTGGCAGAGTACGGATGCCGAAAGTATCACGACATAGGACGAATGCCGGATAAGGTCGACGATGGGGACGGCCATCGGACTAGCATGATGAAGGACGATCATCAAGAGGTGAAGGACGATCACCTAGCAGGGGACGGCTGCTCTCGAGGTTTATCATGACATAGGACGAATGTCAGATAACAAGATCAACGATGGGGACGGCCATAGGATAAAATGATGAAGGACGATCATCAAGATGTGAAGGACGATCACCTAGCAGGGTACGAATGCTAAAAAATATCGCGAGATAGGACGAATGCCGGATAAAAGGGTCGACGATGGGGACGGCCATCAGATGAGCATGATGAAGGACGATCATCAAGAGGTGAAGGACGATCACCTAGCAGGGTACGGCTGCTCTCAGGGTCTATCATGACATAGGACGAATGTCAGATAGGAAAGAAGTTTTGCTTTGCTGGCGATCTACTGGGGAATAGTAAACACGGACGAGTGTTTACATCCAAGAAATAAAAGGTATAAGTGTTTTGATGTTGTGTATAGATTAAAGATGCGGATGAGCATCCCTAAGACTATGATACGGACGAGTATCAGGTAGAAACAAATACTGACACGTGTTTAGAGATGATGATACGGACGAGTACCAACTGGTTAACAAGGAATACAGACGAGTGTTGATTCTGAGGGGACTCTTCTGGGGAATAGTAGACATAGGCGAGTGTCTTAATTCAAGAAGACATAAGTGTTTGCCACGTGTATGGATTAAAGATGCGGACGAGCATCCCTAAGACTATGATATGGACGAGTATCAGGTAGAAACAAACGCTTGACGCATGCTCTGAGATGATGATACGGACGAGTATCAACTGGTTAACAAAGAACACGGACGAGTGTCGAATCTGAGGGGATTTGAGTGATATATGCAAGATACGGATGGGTATCTGTATAAGTATGAATGGTGTACAGGAGAATGTTTATCTTGTTGAGGAGGGTGACACAGACGAGTGTCAAAAGAAGAAAAGTGTATTATAAACAAGTGTATGATTCACAAAGTGTTTAGGTAACTGTGCTGGGGAAGATGACACGGACGGGTGTCAGGGAATCTGTATAAAGATGTATCTGTGAGTGCAAAGAGGAAGCTTTGGCTTTCTACTAGGGATATGACACGGACGGGTGCCAAGAAGTATATGTAATAAGTGTCTGCTTGTAAAGAAGGCTCGAGCGACTTTACTGGGGAATCATGACACGGACGGGTGTCGAAAGGAGTGTGTATTTGTATTTACAAGTGTAAGGCAAATTCCTTGGCTCTCTGGTGGGGAATTTTGGGGAGTTTTCTGTATATTGTTGTCGGGTTGTCAGTATTCACAAGTGTTTGATCCAGAACATGGCTTATGATTATGCAATATGTTTGATTTTTGTCGTAATGCTCCGTATTAGACGAAATGCTACACTCTGTGGGGAAAATATGATGCGAATGCTATGATTATGCAAAGGTAAAGATTCGGGATTTGGATCCCGTTGCTAAGGAGATCTCTGGTTGATCTGCTTGAAGTGAACATCCCAGCTGGGGATGAGATCATTGGTAGATCTGACATATGGGACTCTGCTTGGGGAAAATGGGTCACTGATAGACCTACCCTGGCATTGAGGGACCCAGCTGGGGTTTGTAGAGGCTTTCTTCACTCTGTTGCGGAATCCTCAAGCATTGCTCTTTCGGATAGAGGCTGAAGCTCTGTGGGGAGGTGGTTCCCTGTCTTTGCATTTAGCTGCGGAGGAAACAAATGGCAACTCGGCTGAGGAAGAAGAAAGACCATGGGAAGGTCTCCCTGGAGATTTCTGTAGGGGTCCTGCTGAGGACGATATTGGACAACTCAGTTGGGGAGATACCACCCCCGGTGTTAGGACTGAGTAGATAATGATTTGTCAGCTTGCTGGGATGAAGCTTTCATGCCCCATGTTATGCTTTGAATGCCTGTAATCCTGAAAAGATAGAGAAATGCACAAGTAATCCCGAGGTATCCCTTTCCGGATTCCGTCATAGGAGTTCAGAAATTCCCGGGAGTAATCATATTTCCTGCAAGCACGTATTTTTTTTAAAAGAAAAGCATCTGTATTTATGCCATCAGTATCTTAAGGACATCAGACATTTTGCAAATGAAAATAAAGTGTACGAGATGAAACATGACTGAAAAATCTGATTTTATTGATTCATATGCCTTGAATTGGCAAGATACAGTCAAAGAAACAAATCCCCTAAAATGAGGAGATCGTTATAAATTGAAAAACAAAAATGTTGGCAATGTTGATGATGCTTCAGGAAGCTTCCCCTGGCTATGACTCGTATGACTTTTGACATTCTTCTCGTCTTGCTTTCTGAAGAAGGCTGGTTCTGACCGGCGCTTGATCCTTTCGAAGCTTACCAAGTTGTGAGTGATACAGATGAATTCAGAATGCAGTTGTTCGCTTATTCCCTTATTTTGCATGAATCGCCCTTTCGGGTTTTCAATCCATCGGGATACCCATTTTTGCCTGAGTTGTCCGATGGGGCTTTTCAACTCAGCGGGTATACATTTTTGTTTATTTTCCCTTATTTTGCCCGAGTCTTTTATTATGTTTTTGACTCGCCGGGATACCCTATTTTTGCCTGGACTTACATTCTGTTTTTACGTCCAGCGGGTCATTTTTATGCGAAGTATTTTTTAACTGCATCTGAATTCACAGGGGACGGGAAGTTTTCACCATCCATAGTACTGAGCATTAGTGCTCCACCGGAGAAAACTTTCTTTACTACGAATGGTCCTTCATAGTTCGGAGTCCACTTGCCCCTGTGGTCTGTATGAGGAGGGAGGAGTCTTTTCAGCACAAGATCCCCCACTTGGTACTCTCAGAGCCTGACTTTCTGATCGAAGGCTTTCTTCATTCTTTTCTGATATAACTGCCCATGACAGATTGCAGCCAATCTCTTCTCTTCGATCAGACTCAGTTGTTCGTATCGGGATCAGACCCACTCTGCTTCGCTCAGCTTAACATCCATTAATACCCGTAGGGAGGGTAATTCAACCTCAACAGGTAGGACTGCCTCCATACCATACACAAGCTGATACGGTGTTGCCCCAGTGGATGTTCTGATAGACGTACGGCACCCATGCAAGGCAAATGGTAGCATTTCATGCCAGTCTTTGTATGTGACTACCATCTTCTGCACAATCTTCTTGATATTCTTGTTAGCTGCCTCTACAGCACCGTTCATCTTTGGCCTGTAAGGAGAAGAATTGTGGTGTTGGATCTTGAAGTCCCGGCATAGTTCTGCCATCATTTTGTTGTTTAGATTGGAACCATTATCAGTAATGATTCGCTCGGGCACTCCATACCGACAGATGATGTCTCTCTTCAGAAAACGGGCTACCACTTGCCTTGTAACATTTGCATAGGAAGCTGCTTCAACCCACTTGGTAAAATAGTCAATAGCAACCAAGATGAATTTGTGGCCATTTGAAGCAGTTGGTTCAATTTTTCCGATCATGTCAATGCCCCACATGGCAAAGGGCCAGGGTGAAGACATCACATTCAGAGGATTGGGAGGCACATGCACCTTGTCCGCATAAATCTGGCATTTATGGCATTTCCTGGCATAAGCACAACAGTCGGCATCCATTGTGATCCAGTAATATCCTGATCTTAGCAACTTTTTAGCCATGGCATGCCCTCCTGCATGGGTACCAAAGGATCCCCCGTGCACTTCGTGCATCAACAAGTCTGCTTCTGTTCTATCAACGCACCTGAGAAGTACCATATCAAAGTTTCTCTTGTACAGGGAACCGTCGGTATTCAGGAAGAAACTACCAGCAAGCCTTCTTAAAGTCTTCTTATCGTTGGACGATGCCCCAGGCGAGTATGTTTGATCCTCCAAGAAGCACTTAATGTCGTGGAACCAAGGCTTATCGTCTTCAGCAAGGTCCGCTGAGAACACATATGCTGGTCTGTCAAGTCTGGATACTGAAATCTGAGGCACAAAGTTGGCAGCTTGAACTTTGATCATGGATGAAATGGTGGCAAGAGCATCTGCAAATTGATTCTCGTCTCGAGGGATATACTCAAGCTTGACTGTTGTAAAGAAAGTCAATAACCTCCTTGTATAATCCCTGTAAGGTATCAGATGATCCTGGTGGGTGTACCATTTGCCATTGGTTTGATTGATTACCAGAGCTGAATCTCCGAATACAGTCAAAGTCTTAATTCTGAGGTCAATGGCTTCCTCAAGACCCATAATACAAGCTTTGTATTCAGCTTCGTTGTTAGTGCAGTTGAAGGTGAGTTTTGCCGAGAAAGTCATGTGAACTCCTTTAGGTGTAATGAGTACTGCACCAACACCACGACCATCCATATTAACAGCCCCATCAAACATCATAGTCCATTCTTCTTCCGGGTCAGGCCCTTCAGTATGAACAGGCTCTTCATGATCTTTTGCTTTTATGAACATGATGTCTTCATCAGGGAAGTCAAATCTCATAGGCTGGTAATCATCAATGGGTTGCTCAGCAAGATAATCAGACAATACACTGCCCTTGATGGCTTTTTGAGATGTGTATTGAATATCATATTCTTTGAGGATCATTTGCCATCTTGCAACCCGTTCGGTAAGCGCTGGCTTCTCAAAAATATACTTGACTGGGTCCATCTTTGAGATCAATAAGGTAGTGTGGGTCAACATATACTGCCTTAGTCGGCGAGCAGCCCACGCTAAAGCACAGCAAGTTTTCTCGAGCAGTGAATAACGTTGTTCACAGTCGGTAAACTTTTTGCTTAGGTAGTATATTGCATACTCTTTTCGACCAGACTCGTCATGCTGGCCCAGCACACACCCCATTGACTCTTCTAATACTGTCAAGTACATGATTAGAGGTCTTCCTTCAACTGGAGGCATAAGGATTGGAGGTTCTTGCAAGTATTCCTTGATTTTGTCAAAAGCCCTCTGGCAGTCTTCGTTCCACCTGACCGTTTGTTCTTTTCTCAACAGCTTGAACAAAGGTTCACAAGTTGCTGTAAGGTGAGATATGAACCGTGAAATGTAGTTCAATCTACCTAAAAACCCCCGAACTTCTTTTTCTGACTTCGGTGCAGGCATTTCTTGAATGGCTTTGACTTTATCAGGGTCAACTTCAATCCCTTTCTCACTTACAATAAATCCCAGCAGTTTACCGGATCGCACCCCAAATATGCATTTGTTGGGGTTCAATTTCAGTTGGTACTTCCTCAGACGCTTGAATAATTTCAACAGATTTACCAGGTGGTCTTCTTCTGTGAGGGACTTGGCAATCATGTCATCCACATAACATTCAATTTCTTTATGGATCATGTCGTGGAATAATGTCACCATAGCCCGTTGATATGTTGCACCAGCATTCTTCAGTCCGAATGGCATCACCTTGTAATAGAACGTGCCCCAGGGTGTGATAAAAGTTGTCTTCTCCATGTCTTCAGGTGACATTTTGATTTGATTGTATCCTGAAAATCCGTCCATGAAGGAGAACACCGAGAACTGAGCCGTATTATCAACCAATACATCAATGTGAGGTAAAGGGAAATCATCTTTTGGGCTGGCTCCGTTCAGATCCCGGTAATCCACACACATCCTCACTTTGCCATCCTTCTTAGGCACAGGTACAATGTTAGCAACCCACGACGGGTAACTAGTCACGGCAAGGAACCCGGCGTCCCACTGTTTTTGTACCTCGTCTTTGATCTTCCTGTTTTTGTAGCTTCTGTTTAACTGGTGGGCAGTCTTCTCTTAAAGGAAGCTTGTGCATAACGATATCGGTGTCCAACCATGGCATATCCTGATAAGACCAAGCAAACACATCCACATATTCACGAAGCAGGTCAATCAGTTGTTCCTTTACTGAGTCTTGTAAGCAGGCCCCGATCTTAACCTCTTTCACATCTTCATCCGTACCAAGATTAATCGTTTCGACCTCTTCCTGGTGAGGAGTGATAACCTTCTCCTCTTGCCTTAACAACCTGGCTATCTCTTCAGGAAGCTCATAATCTTCTTCAACCCCTTCATCAGCTTGATTGATTGGATTGTCAAAGTCATACGAAGCCATAGCTGTGCTGTTGTCGGTGCAGTCTGAAAGGAACTCTCTGCAAGGGTTTAGATTGTTCATTTTAGTGATTGATTTTAATCTTGTTTAGAAAAGTGAAATAAAGTTGTCATTTTGAAAACATTGCCATTTTAGTTTTGTACAAAAAGAAAAATGGAAAAACAGTGAGCGGAAAAGAAAAAGACTCATTTGCAAAAGATGTCCGATATTCATTGATTGATCTGTTTGCACAAAATTACAGATGGCCCGATTACAAAATGAGTCTTGTCATCTTGGGCAAGATGCAAGACTTGATGCATGCTTAAAATATACAGGAAATAATAATTACTCTGCAGGAGTAACCCTTATAATTTCCTGGGAAGACCAGTTTGAGATACGGCTCCCCGGGATCCTTGGACGTATCCAGCTCTCCAGGTTGCGCTCATCTTCTGACTCATCTTCCAAGTTGTTCACTGCATCTGGGGTGAGCATCCCCCCACTGACAAAACTGGGCTTCTTAGCAGCCTCTGATTGATCTTGTTGAGTCGGTTTGTAACCCAACCCAAATCTGTCCTCCTTCTTCTCCACAGGCAACAACTTGCCCCAGCCTTGGGCAGTCCCCTCTTCAACAACATTCCTGTCTTGCTGATAAGACGTCATGGAGGTTCCTGGTACAGCAGATGCTTCATTTATGTTCAGGGCCTCAAATCCCTGGATCATGGTTTCATGGATCTCTCCATCCATCTCAATGTATTTGTATGTAGCCAGATGGCTAACAAAGATATCTTCTTCACCACAGATGGTGATGATCTGGCCTTCCCACTCGAATTTCAGCTTCTGGTGAAGGGTAGACGTAACTACGCCAGCGGCATGGATCCAAGGTATACCCAACAAACAGATGTAGGCCGGCTGAATGTCCATCACATAGAAGGTAATTTTGAAGGTCTGCGGGCCAATCATCACAGGCAGATCAATCTCCCCTAGCACTGATCTTTTAGAGCCATCAAATGCTCTTACCACCAAATTACTTGGACGCAATGCCAAGCCATCATACTCCAGCTTCACCAAGGCTTTCTTTGGTAGAACATTGAGTGAAGACCCAGTGTCCACCAGTACATGGGATAGAACAGCACCCTTGCATTCTAGAGTGATGTGTAAAGCCTTGTTGTGGTTACGCCCCTCAGTTGTTAAGTCAGCATTGGTAAAGCCCAGTCCATGACTGGTGTTGACATTCGCTACCATAGTTTCTAGCTGATAAACAGTGATCTCTTCTGGCACGTAAGCTGCGTGCAAGACTTTCAGTAATGCATTCCTGTGAGCTTCAGAACACATTAGCAGGGATAATATGGAGATCTTTGAGGGAGTTTGGTGAAGCTTATCCACCACTTTGTAATCACTTCTCTTTATAATTCTCATAAACTCGTCTACATCTTGCTCAAAAGATGTCTTCTGAGTTTCTTTGACAGCCGGCTCTTGAAATACCACACTCTTTCCTTTTGCCTTGGCAGCAGCTTCTGCTTCGGCATTAGGCCTTTGTAATTGTGAGGCAAAAAGGCGTCCGCTTCTGGTGAAGCCTCCGCCTCCCCCAACATTATCAATCTGTGGAGAAGAAGTTGAAGAGTCCAAAGTGATTTTTTTCCCGTTGCAGTAAAGGTCAGAGCCATAATGCCAAGGGATGGCATTACTGCTTCCATATGGAACTGGTCCAAGTACCGTGATGGTAACTGGACTGACTGCAGCAGAGGAGGGTACTGAAATGGTGTGCGGATCGTAGTAGATGGTGACTGGTGACCTGGCAGGAGGTGCCACTGTTTGTTGTTGAAAGTTGTTGTTTGGAGGAACATATGCTGGATCATAATAAATGGTGACTGTTGAGATATCTGTTGGTGTTGTAGAAGATTCTGTTGAATAAATGGGTGCTGATGTTGTAGAAGAGATGGTTGTTGACATCTGATTTGTTGAAGTGATGGACGGAGCCATTGTTGATGATATTGATGAGGTTATTGGAATGATTGTTGTTGCGGTTGTAGAAGAGTCAGGAATTGTTGTCAGAGGGATTGCTGGATTTGCAGGTACGGATGTTGTGATCTGAAGGATGCCACTTTTGATAAGATCATCTATGCCGCTTCTCAAGTTATCACACCCGTTGACCAAAATGTTGCAATAACCACAACCGAGCTCACACCCGGGGAACATCTGGCATTCTAGGAGCTGAGCTTTAATTTCTACCAGAGGTGTCCGAATCTGCCCAACACTGGTGATTAAGAAAGATGGCTTATCTTCCTCAATAGCATTAATTCTTGGTCCTCCATGATTGGGCATGGGATTCTTGTTGACATTTGGCGGGGGTGCAAAGTTGAGAGCTTTGGAATCCACTAGATCCTGTACTTTCATTTGTAAAGCCCTGCATTTCTCAGTACTGTGGCCAGGTGCATTGGAGTGAAAAGCACACCGGGCGTTGACATCATAATTTCTTGGAAGACTGGCAGGATCTGGAGGTGCCAATGTCCTTAGCTCAACCAGGTTGAGTTTCAGGAGTTGTGGCAATAAAGCGGCATAAGGCATAGGGATAGGGTCAATCACCCTATTTGCCTGTGATGGTCTTTGCTGAAAGGGTCTTTGTTGTTGATTGTTGTTGTTGTTGTTGTAGTTTCTTTGTGGCGGATACTGAACTTGTTGTTGATAGTGTGGTTGTTGTTGTGGTTGATATGCTGGTTGCTGAGGAATCGGAGCTGGAATTGTGATAGCTGCTACTGATCTATGGACATACTGAGGCCTGCCCCTGCTGGCATGAATGGCATTTGTCTCATTGGTTCTTCTAGGTCCCACAAAAGGATTCCTGGGATTACCCGACGAACTTGCACCATTATCTGAAATTTTACCCATCTTCAGAAGGCTCTCAATTCTTTCTCCAGCTATAACTACGTCAGCGAAGCTGGTGGAAGAAAAGGCAGCTAGCCTGTCAATATATGTCCCTTGCAGGATATTCATAAACATGTCGGCCATTTCTCTTTCTGACATGGGTGGCTGAACAGTAGCAGCAAGCTGTCTCCACCTCTGGGCATATTCCCTGAAGCTTTCTCTGGAGGATTGAGACATTCCCATCAGAAGGGTTCTGTTAGGAGCCATGTCTAGATTGTATTGGTACTTCCTGATGAAAGCTTCAGCTAGGTCTTTCCAGCATCTGATAGTAGCTCTGGTCAAGTGAGAGTACCACTCCCTTGAAGCCCCAGTCAAACTATCTTCAAAGTAAAACATCCATAGTTTTTCATCCATGGTGTATGCTTTAAGTCTTCCCAGAAAAGACTGCAAGTGAGTTCGTGGGCAGGAAGTTCCGTTGTACTTCTCGAAGCACGGGGGTTTAAACTTATGAGGGATTCTTACCCCATCCACTAATCCATATCCATGACATCAAATCCTAAGGAGTTTTGAGACTCCAGGGATCTCAATTTCTCAGCAATTTCATCAAGCCTCCTATCATAGGCTTCATCCCCAGCTCCCATCACAGTGAATTGATCCTCTTGGGGGTCTTCTTGTAAGACTCTGCCTGCAGTAGCATTCCCTTGCACATTAGTAGGGATATTGATCTCTGGATGAAGATGAGGCCCATATACTGGTGGGTTAACATGAGGTTGAACCCTCTCATTGTTACTTGTTCCTCCAGTCCCCAGATGGGGTTCTTCCGGGGTCTGTCTTTCTACCAATGCCCTCAATCTTTCTTGGCTTTGAGCCAAGCCATTCATTACTTCCATGAACTGGGTCATTTGGTTCCTCATCTCCAGCCTTTCGTTGACCATCTGGGTCCTGACCTCTGTCAGCTCTTGCTGTACTTGATCCATCTGGATACCAGGAAGGTTGTTGCGAGTAGGATATCTGTGTGGATGGTTGAGAGGGAACACCCGACGGCGAGCAATAATTCCTGAATCACAACAGAGTTAGTAACAAACAAAACAAAAACCTACAAAACAAAACAAAAGTTAGCATGCAATGCAGTATGCTTATTTGTTTCCAAAGTATCCGGCTTGGCACTTGGTTTTGACCTTTCCAGACCCTGAGGAAGATGCTTTGATGTTGCTTGAGAGAAAAAGAACTCAATAAAACAAACTAACAGATATATTACAAATGGTGAATAATACATAGTCTGTTCTTACAACACATGCCCCTGAAGGGTCAAAATACAACAAAGAGAAAAGTACATCAAATGGAAATAGCAACAAACAAAGTAGTCAAACATCTAAGCCAAACTCATCCTCCTTAACCTCCTTCAGAAGTGCTTCAGTTACAGGATCAGCCGGATGCTCTGTAATGCTACTGATAAGAAGGTTCCTGGTGGCAATAGTAGTGGTTAGCTTCTTGTGTCTGTCTTGGTCTTTTGACCTCTTCACACCAGCCCTAAGCTTCAATTCTGAGATTTCCTTCTTGGCTGCTAGTAGAGCCTCCTGTTGTTTCTTTTCATTTGCCTCCAACTGCTCAATTCTGTCTTGAGTTCTCTTATCTTCTTGAGTGCGAGCTTCAGTGATCCTGACCCACCTAGCTTGACTTTCCTTCAGATAGAGATCAGTTCTGGCCTTCTGAAACTGGGCCTCTTTATAGGCATTCTTCAAAATTTGCTCTCCAGTTCTTGATTTCTTGATGTAGTCCTCTAATTTCTCAATCCTGGCTAGGTGCTCCACCTTTAGCTTTTCTAACCTCTCAATGTCTAGACGACCATCACTCCTCTCCCAGAGGGTCTTCTGCAGAGCTTGAGTCAGATTCTCATTCCTCTCTTTCAGTTTCTCAAATTCCTCTAGGCTGACAGTGGCTGGAGGTGGTACTGTGGATGGTCCAGGTGCATCCTCAATGGTGAAGGGCATCCCAGAAATCTGAGCTCTAGCATGAGACCACTCATAATACTGTGCTGAAGCCACATTGTTGCATTTCCCAAGAATGGCCATCCCTTTGGTCTGGATGTTGTCCCAAGCCCAGGATGCTTGTCTGACAACAGCTAGATTAGGCTTTATCTCACAATAAAGGGATTTAGCCAAGTCTTGCACTCTAGGAGGGTGAACCAAAGCATAGCCCAATTGTCTCTTGAACAGCAAAGGATTGTAGTTGATGCAACCCTTTACTCCTACTAGAGGTACATTGGGGAACTGCCCACAGCTAGTGATTATGTCCCTTCCTTTGGTGCTCTGGGTGCACCACCTGATGTCATCTGAAGTTAAAGCAGTAAGTCTTCTATCCCAATTCTTCTGTTGGTGAGGGTTCAGGAAAGCATCAGTCTTGGGTAGGTGTTTAAGCAGCCAGGTATGAAATAGAGGAGCACAACATCTCACCAATCTCCATCTCTGCTTCTCATTCCTTTGGTGAACAGAATAGTAGAAATCTCCTAGCAAGGTGGGTACTGGGTTCCTCAAAAGGAAGAGATGAATAACATTCTTGCTGATAAACTTGGGCTCATCTGCAAAAAGTATAACCCCATATATACTGAGGGCTAACAATGCACAAACTGCCTTCCATTCTCCCAAGGAGGCCTTCAGGATGGCCTAAGAAGTTAGAAAGTCCAAGTGTAGGCCAGGAATTCCAGCCTTTGTTGACATGTTCTACTCAATCAAAGCAGGTTCTAAATACAGTGCCTTTGCCACTTCTTCATTGTTGGGAGAAGCCATCTTTGGGTTGAAGGGGATACCACCCCTGACAGGTACTCCAATCAAAGATGAGAACTCCTCCAACAGGGGTCCCAACTGAAAATTCTGGAAAGTGAAGCATCTCAAAGGAGGATCATAGAAATGTAGGCAAGTGTGAATCAAACTCCTCTGAGAAGGGTCCAAGTCCATAACCATATCAAGGATGCTTCCATGATGTTCCCTGAATAATGGGATATGGTCTGGAGTAATGAGTGCCTGGACATGCCTGATGCCAGCCAACACAGGCTCAAAGAAGTGGTAAGAAATGTTGCTCTTTTTGGGTGCCATAACTGCTGATGAAGAGCTGAAACAAATGCTGATGATGATGACTGATACAGGAAGTGAGCCACTGATAGGCTGAGGATGATGATAGAGGTAGCTGAAGCAGGCAACTAATAACTGATGCAGATAACTGATGAGCAGGGGTCTATGCAGATGAAAGGGTCAAAACCAAGCCAAATGAAATGTGGATACCCTGAAAAACAAATAAGCAAATGTTAAATGATGCAATGATGATGTATGCAAATGATATGCAAGGGTTTGTGATCAAGCTAGATCTGATTGCTGTCTTGATATAAAGGTCCATGTATGTCAAGAAGTCCAGATGGAGGTTCAAAAGTCCAGTAACCAAGGCGGGGAACTCAAATAAAGAGTCACATGTCCTGGGTTAAATCACAAGAACTGCACAAAGTGAAGCATTCTTAAACACAATAGGTAACAGGGTATGATGTGGCCAAGGGTTCCTGCAAACCTGTAAATAGCCCAACCCCCTCACAGGTGATGTTCTAAAACAAGGATCCTCAGACTTGGATCGGTTATGAGAAGTGTAAACACTTCTAACCCGGAGGTACAGTGTTTACAATAACCATAAAAGATCCTCCTCTAATTCACCTCAGTTTCTGAAGGTCATAGTAAAGGTCATCCAGACTTAGCAGGCTTCCCAGATAGCCCTAGCACTACAGGAGATCTGTAGCACAGAGTTCTCAAGAAGAAACCCATATCTGAACCGTGTTTCATATTCCCGCACCAGACCGAAATGGAATGGGAAAGAACATGAACCACTCTAGCCTAGGTGTCACTCAGGTCCCAGGTATAGGACCTTAAACTCTCAGTAGAACCCCACCCACCAAGACAGAAAACAGATCCAGCCAGATAACAGTATGACAGTATGATGCATATAAAGCTGTAAAGAAAGCAATAAATAACTGTACATAAAGCAATAAATAAAAGCAACTATATAAACACAATTAGCACATAACACCCCAGTAAACACAAATCAATCAAGCGCTAGGAGGAACCCACAAAAAGAACCAGAAGCCTTGGTTACAGTATAAGGGTCCCCAGCAGAGTCGCCAAGCTGTCGCTCCCACCAAATGACAACTAAGGGTCAGAAGAGGTACAAACGCGAACGGTCGGCAAGAGAAGGATGAGAACACACAGGGGTGAACTCAGAAAGACAAGAAAAGAGTCGCCAGCTAGGCATTTTTATCCCGGAGGAAAGGTAATGCTGCATAGACCTAGAAAGATATGGATAAGACGGTTGCGAACCAGAGAGACTGAGAAAGGGGGTTGGTTACAACCTGGGAAGGTATTAGCACCCAGATTGTCCGTCGTACTCGACGGGATCCACGCTTAAAAGACTTGTGTTTTAAAGGGGTAGTGTCAGTGCAGACTGTGTATCAAAGCTGGAAAAGAATGCTAGTGTCAGTGTAAAAAGAATGTGAAGTGTATAAGAGAAGTGTCAGTGTAAGGACAGAATGAAATGCCCATGATAATGAGGCTGAAAGAATAAGGCTAGAAAGAGGGGTGTCGCTCCCAAAAGATGAGACTGGGCTCAAATGAGGTACAGACGCGAACAGTCGGCGAAGGAAGGTGTGAGAACACACAGGAGTGAACTCACAGGGAATGAATAGAGTCGCCAGCTAGGCATTTTTTATCCCGGAGGAAAGGTAATGCTGCATAGACCTGGAAAAGATATGGATAAGACGGTTGAGAACCAGAGAGACTGAGAAAGGGGGTTGGTTACAACCTGGGAAGGTATTAGCACCCAGATTGTCCGCCGTACTCGACGGGATCCACGCTTAAAAGATTTGTGTTTTAAAGGGGTAGTGTCAGTGCAATTTGTGTATAAAAGAGCTGGAAAAGGATGTACAGGTGTATGTGTAAAAGGAGTGTAAAGTGTAATATGAAAGTGTCAGTGCAAGAAAAGAGTATGCTCATGATCATGAGGCTTAAAGAATAATTGCTGGAAAGAGGGGGAATATACAGAGACTTTTGTTCGATAACTATTAAGTTATACCTACGTATCCCCTCGTGCAATGAGGAAGTCAGAACACCGTAGTTCGACTCAAAGAGACTTAAAGATGAATTGACTTGTGAACTGCTTACTTGCCTATGCTCAAGTGTATGATCTGTCTGGCACAGATGCAAACTGTCTTGCATTAGACGGAAGAAGCAAGTTCTCGTTTACGAGTGAGTGAGATGAGAAAAGAATCCCGAAGGAGACGATTATTGTTTGTTTTTGTATTTTCAGTCTTTTATTGCTTTTTGAAGTTTGTCATAAGTTAATGAGCTTAAGCCTAAACCAATGGATTTAGTAAACTCATCACATCTTCCCTCTGATTAGGGGTAATGAGAATACCTTAAGTGTGAAGTCAGCTTCTCACACTTAATCACCTTTGATGCAGGATTAAGATCATTAACCTACTTGTGATTATTTAGATGTTTTTGGTGTTTTTGTTTAGTGTTAAGTAATGAGATTAAGCCATAATCAGGGATTAAACAGACTCATTACACCATCCTAATAGAAGGATAATAGATGAGAGTGTTTAAGCTGAGGAAAGCTCCTCAACTTAATCCATGATTAGGGATTAACTTCATGACAAAACAAAGCCTTTATTAGATGGATTTTAGTTAATGATAAGATGAAGAAATGATTTTTTATGGTTTGTAAGACAACTTGAGGGGGACTTGTCCATTAACACTAGGGTTAGTCCTTCTTAACCAATTAAGGAAGAATTAGAGCCCTAATGTAAGGCCCAAGTTACAAGTGTGGTGTCTTGATGATTATTAAGTGAATTGATTAAGAGATTTAAACACATTAAGGGTTTAACACTTAGGATTAAAGTTATACACTCCATCCTAATAGAAGGATGCAGGCATAAGCTTAATCACAAAGCCTTAAAGCCTTTAGGGTTTAGTCCCTGATTATGAGATGAGAAGAGAAGACTCAAAGAGACACAAAGGTAAACTAAGTGGGGAGACTAATCAAAACCCTAATCATTGTCATGCTTGGTTGTTCCTAGGGTTTGTGAGGTTAACAAGAGAAGTCTTCAAAGGAACCACCAGGAAGCAGATGAAAGGATCAGGAAAAGCAAAGTAACTTGCTTCACTTAAGAAGTCAAGTCACTTGAAGAAAGAAAGTAAGAAGAAGAAGAAAGAGCAAGCTCAATCTCAAACACATAACAAAATGCAGCAAGGATGCATGAAAAATATGAAAAGAAATGGTGAGAAGTGAAGGCAAATTCACTTCTCAAAGTTACTTACCACCTGAAAAAAAGTTAGTGAGAAAAATGCAATGCAATGCAAAATGAGATGAGATGGCATGATATAAACCAAAACCAGAAGCACATACATGATGTTAATGATGCTATGGGATGATGTGAACATGAAACAAGGCATGAGGATGATCACGTGAACTAATGGATGCAAATGGAGCAAGTTTAGAACCATGAACACACATGAAAAGTTATGAAATGCCCATGACATACAACATGGCAAATACATGAAGCAATGATCAATCATACTTTCAATATGTCTTAAGATTTCTAATGAATCAAATGGATGCATAAAATGTCATGGCAAGTCATGGTATGAATGCAAATGCAAGATGAATGTAAAATGAAGCCCAAATTAGGGTTTATGATCAATGCATCAAACAAAAACCAAAATCAGAGGCAAACATTAAGATAAAAAATTGAAAATGCATTCAAAGGGACCCTAAACTTATACTAACTCACTGCCCAAAGGAGAGGTTCCAACTCATAACCTAACTAGGGTTATGAATTTTCTAAGGTTTCTAGGGTTTTAGGGTACCTTAACAAGAAAAAATGCCAAACAAATTGAAAATGAAAGATCAAATCATGCCAATTTAATATCACAAACTACATGCTAAACACAATGCAATGCAAGAAGAATCAAAGTCCAACTCTCAATGGTTAGGCAGAAATGATTTTTTGAGGTTTTGATCAAAATAATGCCTTGAAATGATTTTAATTCTATGGAAAATTCTCAAAAGACATCAAGATCAAAAAAGAAATTTGATTTGAGGGTTGGACAATGTTTCTAAATTATTATGAAGGTTTCATGAATTTTTTGGTGATTTTTAAATACCTAAAAGTATTTTTAATTAATTAATTTTCATTAATTAATTAAAAATAAACTTTTAAATGATTTAAAAATATTTTTTAATGCAAAAAATAAAAATAAAAATATTTTTGGTTTCTGAAAATTAATAAAAGGTTGTATAAAAAATTTCAGAAATTTTGAAAAGGTTTTGCTATTTTTAATAAAATGGAGAAAACAAATGAATTAAAATGAAAAACAAATTGAATTAAAACTGAAAAAAGAAAAGTCAACACATCTAAGGGCCCAGATTCAAATTCACACGCGTGGGAGTGGACCTGGCGCGCATCTGGACGGCCCATATTCAAAATTCGCTAATTAATGATTAAGCCCTAATCCAGCCCTAATTACTTTCAGATGACCAGAACAGTGGTTCCGGTCATCTTCTCCGGCGAGTCCAAAACACTAAATCACTCTACACGCAATGAAAATGAAAACTAACTGCCCAGAACTCTTCCCCATTCAAAAACAAATCAAACCCCTCAATCAAACATCATTTTTCATTCATAAACAGAGAGAATCGAATCAAACATTTTTTAGGGCAAAAGTTTCAGACAATGCATACATCCTGGTTTCTCAACCATTTTCAAAAGTAAGCATATATTCATGATCAGGGAAGCATGTAGATTCATTTAGAAACTTAAAATACACGTTCTGGAAAAAAAGTTCATGAAGCTACCTGAGTTTGAAGCTTTTCAGTTTGGAGCTTTCTGACCTCCTCTCTTGTGCAAAACCACTCCTATGACTTCCCTTGTGCTTCTGAAAGGCTTGGAGCAAGTTTATTTTGGCTGGTTTGAGAGTTTGCAGAAGTTCTGTTCAAGGTGAGGTGAGAATCGTATTTGTGATTCTGGGAGTTTAAGGCAATGGTGATGGGTGCTTTGTGACCAGGAAGATGTGTTGAGTTGATCTGTGTAGTTAGTTTGTGTGTTTTTGACTTGTGTGATGAGTTTCGAAAGCTTGTGCAAGAGGAGGTGAAAATGTGAATGCTGTGTTGTGGTGTGTTTCAGGCTTGCTTCTTGTTATGTTTGGCTTGCATTTGATTAGTATAAACAATTGCCATTGGTCAGATGAAGTGACATGTGCTTTATTGATTGGTATGGGCCCTTTTGCCAAAATGTCAAAGTTGTGTAAGAAGGGCATGGGCTACTTGCTAGCTGATTACAAGGAGGGTGTGCTGCGCAGCATGATGTGAGGAAAGGCCTAGGATTGATCAGCAAGCTAGCCAGCAAGTGGATGAGAAGCTATGATGAGTTTTGCAACTTGCCTTGCCTTTGGTTCTTATGAAAGAAACTTGATCCATGGGCCATAAAACATGTGATTCTTTGGGTGCAATCTGACTTTTAGGACTTGTATATTCATGTGGTGAAGTTTAAAAGCCCGTTTGATGACTTAATTGGCCTTGAGAAGTGAATTTGCAACTTTGCCTCTTTGGTGCATGACTTGAAATTTAGTGATTTTTGCCAACTTTGACAAACCATAACTTTTGATCCAAAATGAATTAGGTCATGTTCTTGTACTTTTTGAAAAGGGAATGATCTATTCTACAACTTTGATGACCAAAGTTTTTTCATTTGAAGCTTTTTTGAATCAAAAAGTAAAGGTTGAAAAAGTTGCCTAAAATGGCAATTTCATTAAAAGTCAAACTTGCCCAAAAAGTCAACCTTGCAAAAAACTTGAAATTCTTGAATTTTGTAAACTTCCAACATCTTCTATGATCAAATAAAGATCATATACAATCAAAATGATGAAGAATGCCCTTTGGTTGGGTTATTGGGGGCCTCAGATGCCCTGATTTTGCACTGACTTGCTTGAAAAGTCAACTCTTGATCAGATGACTTCCCCATGGAATTTCTTCATGAAAATTGGTATGCATACTCCCTATACCATATAGAGACCAATAGAAACAAGAATGACCAAAAAAATTGGAGTTATGGCCTTTGAAACCAAAACCCTAATTCTAGGTCATCTGTGCAGTCAAGCCTGGCTCTGCTTCCATACCATTCTCAGTTCTTGTGATTCTTTGACATTCTTGAATTTGAGAGGATATAAAATGATGCTTGAACATACATGGACACCTTTTAAGTGATTGATGACCTTTGGAGTGGCTCAAGAGGCTCTTGGATTGCTCAGATCACAAACCCTAGGTGCAGATGACTTTGAATCTATGCAGTGAATCAAAAATGGGATATGTGATGGTATGATTGTGTTTATGCATATGAAATGATCACAAGCCATGGTGTGAATGGGTGAGGGCAAATTTTGGGTGTTTACAGCTGCCCCTATTCAAACATGAGTTAGCTGTGTAGGATGTAAGCAACGGCTTAACAGGCAAACAAGATAACTTGTGGTTGAATACCAAAGACAGTCCAAAATTTGCGCTCACAAAATGAAGAAGAAAAGGGATATAGATTGTAAAAGAAAATAAAGTATATTGTAAAGTGTGGGCGACGGAGGACGACCGTCGAGCAGAGGACGACTGCTGGGTAAAGAGCAATGACGGGAAAAGTGCGGAAAATAAAACAATGACGGGGGCGGCCGATATGCTGGGGATAAAAAGGATCATGATGGGGACGGCCATCAAGTTCATAAAGCAAAGTAACCAACGATGGGGACGGCCATCGGGCTAAACTGATGAAGGACGATCATCAGGAAAAGGAAAAGGGACCACGACGGGGACGGCCATCGGGTTAAAGAATAAATGAAATAAACAGGTGATGAGGTACAGTCATCAAAGGTGAAGGACGATCACCTAGCAGGGGACGGCTGCTCTGTTGGGGATAAGAGATAGGGACGGTCATCTAAGGTGAAAGACGATCACCTGGCAGGGTACGACTGCCGAAAGTATCGCGACATAGGACGAATGCCGGATAAAAGGTCAACGATGGGGACGACCATCGGACGAGCATGATGAAGGACGATCATCAAGAGGTGGAGGACGACCACCTAGCAGGGGACGGCTGCTCTCAAGGTTTATCATGACATAGGACGAATGTCAGATAACCAAAATCAACAATGGGGACGGCCATTGGATAAAATGATGAAGGACGATCATCAAAAGGTGGAGGACGACCACCTAGCAGGGGACGGCTGCTAAATATCACGACATAGGACGAATGTCGGATAGAAAATCAACGATGGGGACGGCCATCGGATGAGCATGATGAAGGACGATCATCAAGAGGTGGAGGACGACCACCTAGCAGGGGACGGCTGCTCTCAGGGTTTATCATGACATAGGACGAACGTCAGATAGAAAAAGAATTTGCTTCGTTGGCGATCTACTGGGGAATAGTAAACACGGACGAGTGTTTACGTCCAAGAAACAAAGGGTAATAGTGTTTAGATATTTGTGTATAGATTAAAGATGCGGACGAGCATCCCTAAGACTACGATACGGACGAGTATCGGGTAGAAACAAATACTGACACGTGTTCAGAGGTGATGATACGGACGAGTATCAACTGGTTAACAGAGAACACGGATGAGTGTTGAATCTGAAGAGACTCTTCTGGGGAATAGTAGACACGGACGAGCGTCTATATTCAAGAAGACAAGAGCGTTTGTCACAGTGTATGGATTAAAGATGCGGACGAGCATCCTCAAGACTATGATACGGACGAGTATCAAGTAGAAACAAACGCTTGACACATGCTCTGAGATGATGGTACGGACGAGTACCAACTGGTTAACAAAGAACACGGACTAGTGTCGAATCTGCGGGGATATAAATGGTGTATACAAGATACGGACGAGTATCTGTATAAGTAACATGAGTGATGTATAGATGAGTGTTTAACTGTTGGGGAGAGTGACACGGACGAGTGTCGAAAGGAGAAAAGTATAGTATAAAGTGTTTATGTTACTGCACTGGGGAAAATGACACGGACGGGTGTCAAGGAAATTAGTATATGTGAGTGCAAAGAGGATATCTTTGGCTTTCTGCTGGGGATATGACACGGACGGGTGCCACAAGGAGTATATACTGGTGTTTGGGAATGTAAGGCAACTGTGTTTGCTGGGGAATCTGGGAGGTATTCCGTATATTGATGGATGGGTTGTCATTATTCACAAGTGTTCGATTCAGAACATGGCTTATGATTATGCATATGTTTGATTTTTGCCGCAATGCTCTGTATTAGACGGAATGCTACGCTTTGTGGGTGAATGTGATGCGAATGCCATGATTATGCAAAGATACCAAACCGGG
The DNA here is from genome assembly GCA_963966055.1 of Lathyrus aphaca. Classification (NCBI taxonomy): domain Eukaryota; kingdom Viridiplantae; phylum Streptophyta; class Magnoliopsida; order Fabales; family Fabaceae; genus Lathyrus; species Lathyrus aphaca. Next base: position 215,569,696 of record OZ014520.1, on the reverse strand, counting down.
ATTCGGATCCCGTTGCTGCGAAGATCTCTGGCCGATCTTGCTTGTAAAGGTCATCCCAGCTGGGGATGAGATCATTGGTAGATCTGATGAGATGATATCTGCTTGGGGGGATAGGCCACTGATAGACCCATCCTGATAATGAGGGACCCAGCTGGGGTTTGTAGAAGCTCTCTTCACTCTGTTGTGATCCCTTCAGGCGTTGCTCTTCTGAGTAGAGGCTGAAGCTCTGCGGGGAGGTGGTTCCCTGGCTTTTGTACTTAGCTGAGGAGGAAAAAAGGTTGGCACCTCGGCTGGGGAGAAATAGCAAGTGGAAACTCAGTTGGGGAGAAAACACTTTGGGTGCTAAGACTGAGTGTTGATTTGTCAGCTTGCTGGGGTGAAGCTTTCATGCCCCAAGTTGTGCTTCGGACACCTGCGATCCTGCAAAGATAGAGAAATGCACAAGTAATCCCGAGGTATCCCTTACCGGATTCCGTCATAGGAGTTTAGACACTTCTGAGAGTAAGTATATTTCCTGCAAGCACGTAACTTTATTTTTGAAGGTAAACATCTGTGTTCATGCAGTCAGTTTTTCTTAAGACATCAGACATTTTTGCAAATAAAATGTACAAGACGAAACATGACTGAAAATCTGATTTTATTAATTCAAATGCCCTGAATTGGCAAGATACATCAAAGAAACATATCTCCTGAAATGAGGAGATTGTTACAAATTGAGAAACAAACTGTTGGCAATGTTGACGATGCTTTCGAGGAGCTTCCCTCTTGCTATGACTCGTATGACATTTGACGTTCTTCTCATCTTGCTTTCTGAAGTCGGTTGATTCTGAAAGAAGCTTGATCCTTTTGAAGCTTACTAAGTTGTAAACGATACAGACGAATTCAGCATGCAGTTGTTCGCTTATTCCCTTGTTTTGCATGGATCGCCCTTTCGGGTTTTCAATCCATCGGGATACCCATTTTTGCCTGAGTTGTCCAATGCGGCTTTTCAACTCAGCGGGTGTACATTTTTTTGTTTATTTTTCCCTTATTTTTGCCCGAGTCTTTTATTCTATTTTTGACTCGCCGGGATGCCCTATTTTTGCCTGGACTTACATTCTGTTTTTATGTCCAGCGGGTCATTTTATGCGAAGTATTTTTTAACTGCATCTGAATTCACAGGGGACGGGAAGTCTTCACCATCCATAGTGCTGAGCATGAGTGCTCCACCAGAAAAAACTTTCTTTACTACAAATGGTCCTTCATAATTCGGAGTCCACTTGCCCCTGTGGTCTGTATGAGGAGGGAGGATTCTTTTCAGCACAAGATCTCCTACTTGGTACTCTCGGTGCCTGACTTTCTGATCGAAGGCTTTCTTCATTCTTTTCTGATACAACTGCCCATGACAGATTGCAGCCAATCTTTTCTCTTCAATCAGACTCAGTTGTTCGTATCGGGATCGAACCCATTCTGCTTCGTTCAGCTTAACATCCATCAACGCCCGTAGGGAGGGTAATTCAACTTCAACAGGTAGGACTGCTTCCATGCCATACACAAGCTGATACGGTGTTGCCCCAGTGGATGTTCTGATTGACGTGCGGTACCCATGCAAAGCAAATGGTAGCATTTCATGCCAGTCTTTGTAAGTAACTACCATCTTCTGCACAATCTTCTTGATATTCTTATTAGTTGCCTCAACAGCGCCGTTCATCTTTGGCCTGTAAGGAGAAGAATTGTGATGTTGGATCTTGAAGTCCCGGCATAGCTCTGCCATCATTTTGTTGTTCAAGTTGGAACCATTATCAGTAATGATTCGCTCGGGAACTCCGTATCGACAGATGATATCTCTCTTCAGAAATCTGGCTACCACTTGCCTTGTAACATTTGCATAGGAAGCTGCTTCGACCCACTTGGTGAAATAGTCAATGGCAACTAGGATGAATCTGTGGCCATTCAAAGCAGTCGGTTCAATTTTACCAATCATATCAATGCCCCACATAGCAAAGGGCCAGGGTGAAGACATCACATTCAAAGGATTGGGAGGTACATGCACCTTATCTGCATAAATCTGGCATTTATGGCATTTTCTGGCGTAGGCACAACAGTCAGCATCCATTGTGATCCAGTAATAGCCTGATCTTAGCAACTTCTTAGCCATGGCATGCCCTCCAGCATGGGTACCAAAGGATCCTTCGTGCACTTCATGCATTAACAAGTCCGCTTTTGTCTTATCAACGCATCTGAGGAGTACCATGTCAAAGTTTCTTTTGTACAGGGAACCATCAGTGTTCAGGAAGAAACTACCATCAAGCCTTCTTAAAGTCTTCTTATAATTGGAAGATGCCCCAGGTGGGTATGTCTGATCCTCCAAGAAACACTTAATGTCATGGAACCAAGGCTTGTCATCTTTGGCAACATCTGCTGCGAACACGTATGCTGGTCTGTCAAGTCTGGACACTGAAATCCGAGGTACGAAGTTAGCAGCTTGAACTTTGATCATGGATGAAATGGTAGCCAGAGCATCTGCAAACTGATTCTCGTCCCGAGGAATATACTCAAGCTTGACTGTTGTAAAGAAAGTCAATAACCTCCTTGTATAATCCCTGTAAGGTATCAGATGATCCTGGTGTGTATACCATTTGCCGTTGGTTTGATTAACTACCAGAGCTGAATCTCCGAATACAGTCAATGTCTTGATCCTGAGGTCAATGGCTTCCTCAAGACCCATAATGCAAGCTTCGTATTCAGCTTCGTTGTTAGTGCAGTTAAAGGTGAGCTTTGCCGAGAAAGGCATGTGAACTCCCTTAGGTGTAATGAGCACTGCAACAACACCACGACCATTCATATTAACAGCCCCATAAAACATCATAGTCCATTCCTCCTCTGGGTCAGGCCCTTCAGTGTGAACAGGCTCTTCATGATCTTTTGCTTTTATGAACATGATGTCTTCATCAGGGAAGTCAAATCTCATAGGCTGGTAATCATCAATAGGTTGCTCAGCAAGATATTCAGACAATACACTGCCCTTGATGGCTTTCTGAGATGTGTACTGGATGTCATATTCTGTGAGGATCATTTGCCATCTTGCAACCCGTCCGGTAAGTGCTGGTTTCTCAAAAATGTACTTAACTGGGTCCATTTTTGAGATCAATAAGGTAGTGTGGGTTAACATATACTGTCTCAGTCGGCGAGCAGCCCACGCTAAAGTACAACAAGTTTTCTCGAGCAGTGAATAACGCTGTTCACAGTCGGTAAACTTTTTGCTTAGGTAGTATATTGCATACTCTTTTCGACCAGACTCGTCATGCTGGCCCAACACACACCCCATTGACTCTTCTAATACTGTCAAGTACATGATCAGAGGTCTTCCTTCAACTGTAGGCATAAGGATTGGAGGCTCTTGTAAGTATTCCTTGATCTTGTCAAAAGCCTTCTGGCAGTCTTCATTCCACCTGACCGTTTGTTCTTTTCTTAGCAGTTTGAACAAAGGTTCACAGGTTGCTGTGAGGTGAGATATGAACCGCGAAATGTAGTTCAATCGTCCCAAGAACCCTCGAACTTCTTTTTCTGTCTTCGGTGCAGGCATCTCTTGAATAGCTTTGACTTTATCAGGGTCAACTTCAATCCCTTTCTCGCTTACAATAAATCCCAACAGCTTACCAGATCGCACCCCAAATGTGCATTTGTTGGGGTTCAACTTCAGTTGGTATTTCCTCAGATGCTTGAATAGCTTCAGCAGATTTACCAGGTGGTCCTCTTCAGTGAGGGACTTGGCAATAATGTCATCCACATAACATTCGATTTCTTTATGGATCATATCGTGGAATAATGTCACCATAGCCCGTTGATATGTTGCACCAGCATTCTTCAGTCCAAATGGCATCACCTTGTAACAGAACGTGCCCCAGGGTGTGATGAAGGTTGTCTTCTCCATGTCTTCAGGTGACATCTTGATCTGATTGTATCCTGAAAATCCGTCCATGAAGGAGAATACCGAGAACTGAGCTGTATTATCAACCAATACATCAATGTGAGGTAAAGGGAAGTCATCTTTCGGGCTAGCTCTGTTCAGATCCCGGTAGTCAACACACATTCTTACTTTGCCGTCTTTCTTAGGCACAGGTACTATATTAGCCACCCACAGCGGATAGCTAGTTACAGCCAGGAACCCGGCGTCCCACTGCTTTTGTACCTCTTCTTTGATTTTCATTGCCATGTCTGGGCGAGTACGGCGCAGTTTCTGTTTAACCGGCGGGCAATCTTCTCTTAAAGGCAGCTTGTGCATAACAATATCGGTGTCCAACCCTGGCATAACAATATCCCTTGTAGGCAGGCCCCGATTTTAACTTCTTTCACATCTTCATCTGTACCAAGATTAATCGTTTCGACCTCCTCCTGATGAGGAATGATAACCCTTTCCTCTTGTCTCAACAACCTGGCTAACTCTTCAGGAAGCTCATACTCTTCTTCAACCCCTTCATCAGCTTGATTGATTGGATTGTCAAAGTCATACGAAGTCATAGCCGTGCTGTTGTCGGTGCGGTCTGGGAGGCACTCTCTGCAAGGGTTCAGTTTGTTCATTTTAGTGATTGATTTTAATCTTGTTTAAAAAAGTGAAATAAAGTTGTCATTTTGAAAACATTGCCATTTATTTTTTGTACAAAAAGAAAAATGGAAAAACAGTGAACGGAAAAGAAAAAGACTCATTTGCAAAAAGATGTCTAATATTTCATTGATTAATCTTATTGCACAAAATTACAGATGGCCCGATTACAAAATGAGTCTTGTCATCTTGGGCAAGATGCAAGACTTGATGCATGCTTAAAATACAGGAAATAATAATTACTCTGCAGGAGTAACTCTTATAATTTCCTGGGAAGACCAGTTTGAGATACTGCTCCCCGGGATCTTTGGACGGATCCAACTCTCCAGGTTGCAGTCGCTTTCATCCTCGTCTTCCAAGTTGTTCACAGCATCGGGGGTGAGCATCCCCCCACTGACAAAACTGGGCTTCTCAGCAGCCTCTGCTTGATCTTGTTGGGTTGGTTTGTAACCCAACCCAAATCTATCCTCCTTCTTCTCTACGGGCAGCAACTTTCCCCAGCTTTGGGCAGTCCCTTCTTCAACAACCTTTCGGGCTTGTAGATAAGATGTCATTGAGGTTCCAGGTACAGCAGATGCTTCGTTTATGTTCAAGGCCTCAAACCCTTGACTCATTGTTTCATGGATCTCCCCATCCATCTCAATGTATTTGTAGGTAGCCAGCTGGCTAACAAAAATATCTTCCTCTCCACAAATAGTAACGACTTGGCCCTCCCACTCGAATTTTAACTTCTGGTGAAGGGTAGACGTAACTGCGCCAGCGGCGTGAATCCATGGTCTACCCAACAAACAGCTGTAGGCAGGCTGAATGTCCATCACGTAGAAGGTCGTTTTGAAAGTTTGTGGGCCAATCGTTATAGGCAACTCAATTTCTCCCAGAACTGATCTCTTAGAGCCGTCAAAGGCTCTCACTACCAAGTTACTGGGCCGTAACGCCAATCCTTCATACTCCAGCTTCACAAGGGATTTTTTAGGTAAGACATTGAGGGATGATCCTGTGTCTACCAGCACATGGGAAAGAACTGCACCCTTACATTCCATGGTAATGTGCAAAGCCTTGTTATGATTGCGGCCTTCCGTAGTCAAATCAGTGTTGGTGAATCCTAGTCCATTACTGGCATTAACATTCCCAACCACAGCTTCCAATTGATTGACTGTGATCTCTTCTGGCACATAAGCTGCGTGCAAGACTTTTAGTAGTGCGTTCCGATGAGCCTCGGAGCACATAAGCAATGATAGAATAGAGATCTTGGAAGGCGTCTGGTGAAGCTGGTCCACTATTTTGTAATCACTTTTCTTGATGATTCTCATGAATTCATCAACTTCTTGATCAAAAGGTGTTTTCAAAGCTTCTTTAACAATTTGCTCTTCTTGCACCATGCTCTTCCCTTTTGCCTTGGCAGCAGCTTCTGCTTCAGCAGTGGGTCTTTGAGTTTGTGGGGCAAAGAGACGTCCGCTTCGAGTGAAGCCTCCGCCTCCTCCCACATTGTCTATTTGTGGTGAAGAAGTTGATGATTCGAGAGTGATTTTATGTCCTTCGCAGTATAGATCGGAGCCGTAATGCCAAGGGATGGCATTACTGCTTTCATAAGGTACTGGCCCAGGCACTGTGATAGTGACTGGACTGATGGCAGCTGCAGAAGGGACCGTGATAGTCTGTGGGTCATAGTATATTGTGACTGGTGCTCTGACAGGAGTGGCACTTTGTGAGTTGTAGGCGGAATCATTTTCAGGATCATAATAAATTGTAACTGTTGAGACGCTTTCATTGTTTGCTGTTGATGTTGTAGGAGACACTGTTGGATGGATGGGTGTTGTTGTTGTAGGGGATTCTGAATGAAGGGGTGCTGAAGTTGTAGAAGGGATGTTTGTTGATATTTGGTCCGTCGAAGTGACAGATGAAGCATTTGTTGATGAGATTGAAGAGTTGTTTGGAATAATTGTTGTTGCAGTTGTAGAAGACTCGGGAATTGTTGTTAAGGAGATTGTTGGATTTGTAGGAATTGATGTTGTGATTTGAAGCAGGCCACTCTGGATGAGACCATCTATGCCATCTCTCAAGTTATCACATCCATTCACTGAAATGTTGCAATAAGCACACCCTAGCTCGCATCCAGGGAACATTTGACATTCAAGGAGTTGAGCTTTGATCTTTACCAAAGGTGTCCGAATCTGACTCACACTAGTTATTAAGTAAGACGGCTTATCTTCCTCAATAGCATTGATTCTGGGTCCTCCGTGGTTTGGCATAGGGTTCTTGCTAACATTTGGTGGTGGTGCAAAGTTTAGAGCCTTAGAGTCTACCAGGTCTTGTACCTTCATGTGCAAGGCTCTGCACTTCTTTGTACTGTGGCCAGGTGCATTCGAGTGAAAAGCACATCTGGCACTGGCGTCATAATTTCTGGGTAGACTGGCAGGATCTGGAGGTGCCAATGTCCTTAGCTCAACCAGGTTGAGTTTCAGGAGTTGTGGCAGTAATGTGGCATAAGGCATAGGGATCAGATCGATCACCCTATTGGCCTGAGATGGTCTCTGTTGATACGGTCTTTACTGATTGTTGTTGCTGGTGTTGTTGTTGTTATAATTTCTCTGAGGTGGATATTGAGCTTGTTGCTGGTAGTTTTGTTGCTGTGGTTGATAAGCTGGTTGTGGATGAATTGGAGCGGGAATGGTGACTGCCGCCACAGACCTATGAACATATTGGGGTCTGCCTCTGCTGGTATGGATAGCATTGGTATCACCAGTTCTTCTTGGGCCCACAAAAGGCTTTCTTGTGTTGCTGGATGAGCTTGCACCGTTGTCAGAAATTTTGCCCATCTTTAATAGGCTCTCAATTCTTTCTCCAGCTATAACCACATCCGCAAAGCTGGTAGAAGAAAAGGCAGCTAGCCTTTCAATGTATGTCCCTTGGAGGGTGTTCATAAACATGTCGGCCATCTCCCTCTCCGACATGGGTGGCTGGACAGCAGCAGCAAGCTGTCTCCACCTCTGGGCGTACTCCCGGAAGCTTTCTCTGGATGATTGTGACATTCCCATCAGGAGGGTCCTGTTGGGAGTCATATCCAGGTTATACTGGTATTGTCTAATAAAGGCCTCAGCCAAGTCCTTCCAACACCTGATGGTTGCTCTGGTCAAATGAGAGTACCATTCCCTTGAAGCTCCTGTTAAGCTATCCTCAAAATAAAACATCCATAGCTTTTCATCCATGGTGTATGCCTTAAACCTCCCCAGAAAGGATTGCAAGTGGGTCCGTGGACAGGAAGTCCCGTTGTACTTCTCAAAGAACGGTGGTTTAAATTTGTGGGGAATCCTGACCCCGTCCACTAAGCCCATGTCCATAACATCAAAACCCAAGGAGTTTTGAGACTCCAAGGATCTTAATTTTTCAGCAATTTCATCCAGCCTTCTGTCATAGGCCTCATCCCCAGCTCCCATCACTGTGAACTGATCTTCCTGGGGGTCTTCTTGGAGCACTCTGCCTGTGGTAGCATTCCCTTGTACATTAGCAGGGATGTTGATCTCTGGATGAAGGTGGGGTCCAAATACAAGTGGGTTGATATGAGGCTGAACCCTCTCATTGTTGCTTGTCCCACCAGTCCCTAGATGGGGGTCTTCCTGAGTCTGCCTCTCTACCAAGGCTCTTAACCTCTCTTGGCTCTGTGCCAATCCATTCATCACCTCCATAAATTGTGTCATCTGATTCCTCATTTCCAGCCTCTCGTTGGCCATTTGGTTCCTGACCTCTGTAAGATCCTGTTGTACCTGGTCCATCTGTATACCCGGAAGGTTGTTGCGGGTGGGATATCTGTGTGGACGGTTGAGTGGGAATACCCGACATCGAGCAATAGTTCCTGAGATCACAACAGAGTTAGTAACAAAAACAAAACAAACCTACAAAACAAACAAAGGTTAGCATGCAATGCAGTATGCTCATTTGTCTCCAAGGTATCCGACTTGGCACTTGGTTTTGACCTTTCCAGACCCTTGAGGAAGATGCTTGTGATGTTGCTTGAAAGAAACTTAGATTGAATAAACTGATACATATATTACAAAAAGTAAATGATACATAGTTTGTTTCTTACAAAACATGCCCTCTGAGGGGTCAAAAATACAACATAAGAAATAAAAGTACATGAAACGAAAGCAACAACAAGCAAAAGTCAGACTCCAAGACCAAACTCATCCTCCTGAACTTCCTAGAGAAGTGCCTCAGTCACAGGATCAGCTGGACGCTCTGTGAGGTTCCTGATAAGGATATTCCTGGTAGTAACAGCTGCAGTTAGCTTCTTGTGCTGACTCTGGTCCTTCGACCTCTTCACACCAGCTCTAATCTTCAACTCTGAGATCTCTCTCTGGGCTGCTAGCAGGGCTTCCTGTTGCTCTTTTGCACTAGCCTCCAGCTGCTCAATCTTGTCCTGAGTCCTTTTATCTTCCAGAGCACGAGCTTCGGTGATCCTGACCCACCTAGCTTGGCTCTCCTTCAGATATAAATCAGTCCTGGCCTTCTGGAACTGAGCCTCCTTGCAGGCATTCTTCAAGATCTGCTCTCCAGCCCTAGACTTCTTGATGTAATCCTATGACTTTTCAATCCTAGCCAAATGCTCCACCTTTAGCTTTTCTAACCTCTCAATGTCCAGCCGACCGTCACTCCTCTCCCAGAGGGTCTTCTGTAAAGCTTGAGTCAACTTCTCATTTCTTTCTTTCAAATTCTCAAATTCCTCTAAGCTAACAGTGGCAGGAGGTGGAGCTGAGGATGGTCCAGGTATATCTTCCATGGTAAAGGGCATCCCAGAAATTTGTGCCCTGGCATGGGACCACTCATAGTACTGTGCTGAGGCTACATTGTTGCATCTTCCCAGAATGGTTACTCCTTTAGTCTGGACATTGTCCCAAGCCCAGGATGCTTGCCTGACAATAGCCAGATTAGGCTTAATCTCACAGTAAAGAGTCTCAGCCAAGTCTTGTGCTTTAGGAGGGTGGACCAATGCATAGCCCAGTTGTCTTTTGAATAGCAGAGGGTTGTAGTTGATGCAACCCTTTACTCCTATCAGGGGTACATTGGGAAACTGCCCACAACTGGTAATAATGTCCCTGCCCTTTGTGCTTTGAGTGCACCATCTGATATCAGCTGAAGTTAAAGCAGTGAGTCTTCTGGCCCAATTCCTCTGCTGATGAGGATTCAAAAATGCATCAGTATTGGGCAAGTGCTTGAGCAACCAGGTATGGAAAAGGGGAGCACAACACCTTACCAATCTTCCTCTCTGCTTCTCATTCCTTTGGTGAACAGAGTAGTAGAAATCTCCCAGTAAGGTGGGCACTGGGTTCCTCAGGATGAAAAGATGGATTGCATTCTTGCTAACAAACTTAGGCTCATCTGCAAATAAAATGACCCCATATATGCTAAGGGCTAATAATGCACAGACTGCCTTCCACTCCCCCAAGGAGGCCTTCAGAATAGCCTGAGAGGTCAAGAAATCCAAATGTAGACCAGAGATTCCAGCCTTGGTAGTCAGGTTCTTCCCAATCAGAACTGGTTCCAGATGTAATGCTTTTGCTATCTCTTCATTACTTGGAAAAGCCATCTATGGGTTGAAGGGGACTCCACCCCTGATAGGTACACCAACCAATGATGAATACTCCTCCAATAAAGGTCCCAACTGAAAGTCTTGAAAAGTGAAACACCTCAGAGGGGGATCATAGAACTGCAGGCAAGTATGAATCAGGCTCCTCTGTGAAGGGTCCAAATCCATAACCACATCAAGTATGCCTCCATAGTGTTCTTTGAATAGTGGTATATGGTCTGGAGTAATCAGGGTCCGAATCTTCCTGATGTCAGCTAGCTCAGGCTGAAAGAAATGATAGGAGATGTTACTCTTCTTAGGTGCCATGTTGTTGAAGAAGAGCTGAGACAGGTGCTGATGATGGAGAATGATACTGATGATGGGCCACTGACAGGCTGAGACTGGTGACTGAAGCAGGTAGCTGATAGCTGAAGTAGATAGGTCTATGCTGATGATGGGGTCAAAACCAAGCCAAAATAAAGTATGGATACCCTGAAAAACAAATGAGCAAATGTTAAAATGATGCAATGATGATGTATGCAAATGATATGCAAGGGTTTATGACTGAGCTGGATCTGATCAAGTGCTCTGATATAAGTCCAGGTATGTTCAAGAAATCCAGATGGAGGCCCAAAAGTCCAGTAACCAAGGTGGGGGACTCAAATAAAGAGTCACATGTCCAGGGTTAAAAATCACAAGAACTGTTCCAACATGGAGTACTCTTAATCAAAACAAAGTAACAGGGTATGCTGAGGTCAAGGGTACCTGCAAACCTGTAAACAGCCCAACCCCCTCACAGGTAGTGTTCTAAAACAAGGATCCTCAAACTTGGATCAGTTATGAGAAGTGTAAACACTTCTAACCCGGAGGTACAGTGTTTACAATAACCATAAAAGATCCTCCTCTAATTCACCTCAGTTTCTGAAGGTCATAACTAAAGGTCATCCAGACTTAGCAGGCTCCCCAGATAGCCCTAGCACTACAGGAAATCTGCAGCACAAAGTTCTCAAGAAGAAACCCATATCTGAACCGTGTTTCATATTCCCGCACCAGACCGAAATGGAATGGGAAAGAACATGAACCACTCTAGCCTAGGTGTCACTCAGGTCCCAGGTATAGGACCTCAACTCTCAATAGAACACCCACCCACCAAAGCAACAAAACAAATCCAGCCAGCACAGCATGACAGTATGATATATGCAAAGCTATAAAGAAAACAATAAAGCAATTGTACATAAAGCAATAAACAAAAGCAAATATACAAATACAAACACAACTAGAACATAACACCCCAGTAAACACAAATCAATCAAGCGCTAGGAGGAACCCACAAAAAGAACCAGAAGCCCTGGTTGCAGCATAAGGCGTCCCCAGCAGAGTCGCCAAGCTGTCGCTCCCAAAAGATGAGACTGGGCTCAAATGAGGTACAGACGTGAACGGTCGGCGAAGGAAGGTGTGAGAACACACAGGAGTGAACTCACAGGGAATGAATAGAGTCGCCAGCTAGGCATTTTTTATCCCGGAGGAAAGGTAATGCTGCATAGACCTGGAAAAGATATGGATAAGACGGTTGCGAACCAGAGAGACTGAGAAAGGGGGTTGGTTACAACCTGGGAAGGTATTAGCACCCAGATTGTCCGCCGTACTCGACGGGATCCACACTTAACAGATTTATGTTTTAAAGGGGTAGTGTCAGTGCAATTTGTGTATAAAATAGCTGGAAAAGGATGTACAGGTGTATGTGTAAAAGGAGTGTAAAGTGTAATATGAAAGTGTCAGTGCAAGAAAAGAGTATGCTCATGATCATGAGGCTTAAAGAATAATTGCTGGAAAGAGGGGGAATATACAGAGACTTTTGTTCGATAACTATTAAGTTATGCCTACGTATCCCCTCGTGCAATGAGGAAGTCAGAACACCGTAGTTCGACTCAAAGAGACTGAAAGATGAATTGACTTGTGAACTGCTTACTTGCCTATGCTCAAGTGTATGATCTGTCTGGCACAGATGCAAACTGTCTTGCATTAGACGGAAGAAGCAAGTTCTCATTTACGAGTGAGTGAGATGAGAAAAGAATCCCGAAGGAGACGATTATTGTTTGTTTTTGTATTTTCAGTCTTTTATTGCTTTTTGAAGTTTGTCATAAGTTAATGAGCTTAAGCCTAAACCAATGGATTTAGTAAACTCATCACATCTTCCCTCTGATTAGGGGTAATGAGAATACCTTAAGTGTGAAGTCAGCTTCTCACACTTAATCACCTTTGATGCAGGATTAAGATCATTAACCTACTTTTGATTATTTAGATGTTTTTGGTGTTTTTGTTTAGTGTTAAGTAATACGATTAAGCCATAATCAGGGATTAAACAGACTCATTACACCATCCTAATAGAAGGATAATAGATGAGAGTGTTTAAGCTGAGGAAAGCTCCTCAACTTAATCCATGATTAGGGATTAACTTCATGACAAAACAAAGCCTTTATTAGATGGATTTTAGTTAATGATAAGATGAATAAATGATTTTTTATGGTTTGTAAGACAACTTGAGGGGGACTTGTCCATTAACACTAGGGTTAGTCCTTCTTAACCAATTAAGGAAGAATTAGAACCCTAATGTAAGGCCCAAGTTACAAGTGTGGTGTCTTGATGATTATTAAGTGAATTGATTAAGAGATTTAAACACATTAAGGGTTTAACACTTAGGATTAAAGTTATACACTCCATCCTAATAGAAGGATGCAGGCATAAGCTTAATCACAAAGCCTTAAAGCCTTTAGGGTTTAGTCCCTGATTATGAGATGAGAAGAGAAGACTCAAAGAGACACAAAGGTAAACTAAGTGGGGAGACTAATCAAAACCCTAATCATTGTCATGCTTGGTTGTTCCTAGGGTTTGTGAGGTTAACAAGAGAAGTCTTCAAAGGAACCACCAGGAAGCAGATGAAAGGATCAGGAAAAGCAAAGTAACTTGCTTCACTTAAGAAGTCAAGTCACTTGAAGAAAGAAAGTAAGAAGAAGAAGAAAGAGCAAGCTCAATCTCAAACACATAACAAAATGCAGCAAGGATGCATGAAAAATATGAAAAGAAATGGTGAGAAGTGAAGGCAAATTCACTTCTCAAAGTTACTTACCACCTGAAAAAAAGTTAGTGAGAAAAATGCAATGCAATGCAAAATGAGATGAGATGGCATGATATAAACCAAAACCAGAAGCACATACATGATGTTAATGATGCTATGGGATGATGTGAACATGAAACAAGGCATGAGGATGATCACATGAACTAATGGATGCAAATGGAGCAAGTTTAGAACCATGAACACACATGAAAAGTTATGAAATGCCCATGACATACAACATGGCAAATACATGAAGCAATGATCAATCATACTTTCAATATGTCTTAAGATGTCTAATGAATCAAATGGATGCATAAAATGTCATGGCAAGTCATGGTATGAATGCAAATGCAAGATGAATGTAAAATGAAGCCCAAATTAGGGTTTATGATCAATGCATCAAACAAAAACCAAAATCAGAGGCAAACATTAAGATAAAAAATTGAAAATGCATTCAAAGGGACCCTAAACTTATACTAACTCACTGCCCAAAGGAGAGGTTCCAACTCTTAACCTAACTAGGGTTATGAATTTTCTAAGGTTTCTAGGGTTTTAGGGTACCTTAACAAGAAAAAATGCCAAACAAATTGAAAATGAAAGATCAAATCATGCCAATTTAATCTCACAAACTACATGCTAAACACAATGCAATGCAAGAAGAATCAAAGTCCAACTCTCAATGGTTAGGCAGAAATGATTTTTTGAGGTTTTGATCAAAATAATGCCTTGAAATGATTTTAATTCTATGGAAAATTATCAAAAGACATCAAGATCAAAAAAGAAATTTGATTTGAGGGTTGGACAATGTTTCTAAATGATTATGAAGGTTTCATGAATTTTTTGGTGATTTTTAAATACCTAAAAGTATTTTTAATTAATTAATTTTCATTAATTAATTAAAAATAAACTTTTAAATGATTTAAAAATATTTTTTAATGCAAAAAATAAAAATAAAAATATTTTTGGTTTCTGAAAATTAATAAAAGGCTGTATAAAAAATTTCAGAATTTTTGAAAAGGTTTTGCTATTTTTAATAAAATGGAGAAAACAAATGAATTAAAATGAAAAACAAATTGAATTAAAACTGAAAAAAGAAAAGTCAACACATCTAAGGGCCCAGATTCAAATTCACACGCGCGGGAGTGGACCTGGCGCGCATCTGGACGGCCCATATTCAAAATTCGCTAATTAATGATTAAGCCCTAATCCAGCCCTAATTACTTTCAGATGACCGGAACAGTGGTTCCGGTCATCTTCTCCGACGAGTCCAAAACACTAAATCACTCTAGACGCAATGAAAATGAAAACTAATTGCCCAGAACTCTTCCCCATTCAAAAACGAATCAAACCCCTCAATCAAACATCATTTTTCATTCATAAACAGAGAGAATCGAATCAAACATTTTTTAGGGCAAAAGTTTCAGACAATGCATACATCCTGGTTTCTCAACCATTTTCAAAACTAAGCACATATTCATGATCAGGGAAGCATGTAGATTCATTTAGAAACTTAAAATACACGTTCTGGAAAAAAAGTTCATGAAGCTACCTGAGTTTGACGCTTTTCAGTTTGGAGCTTTTTGACCTCCTCTCTTGTGCAAAACCACTCCTATGACTTCCCTTGTGCTTCTGAAAGGCTTGGAGCAAGTTTATTTTGGCTGGTTTGAGAGTTTGCAGAAGTTCTGTTCAAGGTGAGGTGAGAATCGTATTTGTGATTCTGGGAGTTTAAGGCAATGGTGATGGGTGCTTTGTGACCAGGAAGATGTGTTGAGTTGATCTGTGTAGTTAGTTTGTGTGTTTTTGACTTGTGTGATGAGTTTCGAAAGCTTGTGCAAGAGGAGGTGAAAATGTGAATGCTGTGTTGTGGTGTGTTTCAGGCTTGCTTCTTGTTATGTTTGGCTTGCATTTGATTAGTATAAACAATTGCCATTGGTCAGATGAAGTGACATGTGCTTTATTGATTGGTATGGGCCCTTTTGCCAAAATGTCAAAGTTGTGTAAGAAGGGCATGGGCTACTTGCTAGATGAGTACAAGGAGGGTGTGCTGCGCAGCATGATGTGAGGAAAGGCCTAGGATTGATCAGCAAGCTAGCCAGCAAGTGGATGAGAAGCTATGATGAGTTTTGCAACTTGCCTTGCCTTTGGTTCTTATGAAAGAAACTTGATCCATGGGCCATAAAACATGTGATTCTTTGGGTGCAATCTGACTTTTAGGAATTGTATGTTCATGTGGTGAAGTTTAAAAGCCCGTTTGATGACTTAATTGGCCTTGAGAAGTGAATTTGCAACTTTGCCTCTTTGGTGCATAACTTGAAATTTAGTGATTTTTGCCAACTTTGACAAACCATAACTTTTGATCCAAAATGAATTAGGTCATGTTCTTGTACTTTTTGAAAAGGGAATGATCTATTCTACAACTTTGATGACCAAAGTTTTTTCATTTGAAGCTTTTTTGAATCAAAAAGTAAAGGTTGAAAAAGTTGCCTAAAATGGCAATTTCATTAAAAGTCAAACTTGCCCAAAAAGTCAACCTTGCAAAAAACTTGAAATTCTTGAATTTTGTAAACTTCCAACATCTTCTATGAATAAAAAAAGATCATATACAATCAAAATGATGAAGAATGCCCTTTGGTTGGGTTATTGGGGGCCTCAGATGCCCTGATTTTGCACTGACTTGCTTGAAAAGTCAACTCTTGATCAGATGACTTCCCCATGGAATTTCTTCATGAAAATTGGTATGCATACTCCCTATACCATATAGAGACCAATAGAAACAAGAATGACCAAAAAAATTGGAGTTATGGCCTTTGAAACCAAAACCCTAATTCTAGGTCATCTGTGCAGTCAAGCCTGGCTCTGCTTCCATACCATTCTCAGTTCTTGTGATTCTTTGACATTCTTGACTTTGAGAGGATATAATATGATGCTTGAACATACATGGACCCCTTTGAAGTGATTGATGACCTTTGGAGTGGCTCAAGAGGCTCTTGGATTGCTCAGATCACAAACCCTAGGTGCAGATGACTTTGAATCTATGCAGTGAATCAAAAATGGGATATGAGATGGTATGATTGTGTTTATGCATATGAAATGATCACAAGCCATGGTGTGAATGGGTGAGGGCAAATTTGGGGTGTTTACAAGGGGGAATATACAGAGAATTTTGTTCGATAACATTTAAGTTATGCCTACGTATCCTCTCGTGCAATGAGGAAGTCAGAACACCGTAGTTCGACCCAAAGAGACTGAAAGATACATTGACTGATGAACTGCTTACTTGTCTATGCTCAAGTGTATGACCTGTCTGGCTCAGGTGCAAACTGTCTTGCATTAGACGGAAGAAGCGAGTTCTCGTTTGTGAGTGAATGAGATGAGAAAAGAATCCCGGAGGAGACGATTATTGTTTGTTTTTGTATTTTCAATCTTTTATTGCTTTTGAGAGTTTGTCATAAGAAAATGAGCTTAAGCCTAAACCAATGGGTTAGTAAACTCATCACATCTTCCCTCAGATTAGGGATAATGAGAATACCTTAAGTGTGAAGTCAGCATCTCACACTTAATCACCTTTTGATGTAGGATTAAGATCATTAACCTACTTGTTATTATTTAGATGTTTTTGTTGTTTTTGTTTAGTGTTAAGTAATGAGATTAAGCCATAATCAGGGATTAAACAGACTCATTACACCATCCCAATAGAAGGATAATAGATGAGAATGTTTAAGCTGAGGAAAACTCCTCAACTTAATCCATGATTAGGGATTAAACCCATGACAAAACAAAGCCTTTATTAAGTGGATTTTAGTTAATGATATGGTGAAGAAGTGATTTTTATGATTTGTAAGACAACTTGAGGGGGACTTGTCCATTAACACTAGGGTTAGTCCTTCTTAACCCATTAAGGAAGAATTAGAACCCTAATGCAAGGCCCAAGTTACAAGCTTGATGTCTTGATGATTATTAAGTGAATTGATTAAAGGATTTAAACACATTAAGGGTTTAACACTTAGGATTAAAGTTATACACTCCATCCTAATAGAAGGATGCAGGCATAAGCTTAATCACAAAGCCTTAAAGCCTTTAGGGTTTAGTCCCTGATTATGAGATAAGAAGAGAAGACACAAAGGTAAAAGCTAAGTGGGGGACTAATCAAACCTAATTGTTATCATGCTTGGTCATTCCTAGGGTTTTTTGGGTTTAAGAAAGAAAACTTCAAGAAACCACCAAGGAGAGAAGCAGATGAAAGGAGCAAAGAAGAAGCAAAACAACTTGCTTCACTTAAGAAGACAAGTTACTTGAAGAAAGAAGGTAAGATGGACAAAAATGAGCAAGCTCAATCCAAAGCACAAGACAAAATGCAGCAAGGGAAGTATGAAAGAGATGAAAAGAGAATGTGAGAAGTGAAGGCAAATTCACTTCTCAAACAACTTACCACCTGAAAAGTTAGCAAAAGAAATGAAATGCAATGCAAAATGAAATGAAATGTGATGATGCAAACCAAAACCAGAAGCATGAGTATGATGTTAATGATGCTAAGAGATGATGCAAACATGAAACAAGGCATGAGGATGATCATACAAACATATGGAATGCAAAAGAAACATGCTTAGAACCATGAACATACATGAAAAGTTATGAAATGCAAATGACATACAACATGGAAAATGAAAGATGCAATGATCAAACATGATTCTAATATGTCTTAAGATGTATCATGAATCAAATGAATGCATAAAAAGTCATGGCAAGTCATGGTATGCAAGCAAATGTAAGATGAATGCAAAAGAAAGCCCAAATTAGGGTTCATGATCAATACACAAAACAAAATTCTAAACCAGAAGCAAACATTATGATAAAAATTTGAAAATGAATTCAAAGGAACCCTAAACCTATACAAACTCACTGCCCAAAGGAGAGGATCCAATTCTTAACCTAGTGTAAGTTATGAATTTCCTAAGTTGGCTAGGGTTTTAAGGTACCTTGTCAAGAAAAATGTCAAACAAATTGAAAATGCAAGATCAATTCATTCCAATTTAATCCTATAAACTACATGATATGCAAGATGCAATGCAAAAAGAATCGTTGTCCAACTCTCAATGGTTGGGCAGAAATGAATTTTTGAAGTTTGAATCAAAATAATGCCTAAAAATGAAATTAAATCCATTGAAAATTGTCAAAAGGCATCAAGATCAAAAAAGAAATTTGGTTTGAGAGTTGGACAATGTCTCTAAATGATTTTAAATATTACATGAATTTTTTGTGATTTTTAAATACCTAAAAGTATTTTTAATTAATTAATTTTCATTAATTAATTAAAAATAAACTTTTAAATTATTTAAAAATAATTTTTGATGCAAAAAATAAAAATGAAAATATTTTTGGTTTCTGAAAATTAATAAAAGGCTTGATAAAAAATTTCAGAATTTTTTAAAGTGTTTTGCTATTTTTAAATAAATGTACAAAAGAAATGAAATGAAATGAAAATAAAATTGAATTTAAACTGAAAATGAGAAAGTATGCAAATCCAAGGGCCAGGATTCAAATTCAGGGACGCGGGAGTGGACTTGGCGCGCGTTTGGACGGCTCACATTCAAATTTATGTAACTAAGATTAAACCCTAATTAACTAACCCTAATCACTCTCAGGTGACCGGAGCAAGCTCCGGTCATCTTCTCCGGCCAATCCCCTCCCCTGAATCCCTCAAAACGCCATGAAACTTCACCAAAAGCTCTAGAATCAAACCCTAAACAACCCTAAACACGAATCAATCCTCAAAAATCATTTATCACTCATGAACATCATGAATCGAAGCAAACAATTTTTAGGTCAGAAAGTTTCAGAGCAACCATACATCCTGGTTTCTCAACCATTTTCAAAAATAATCACATCCCCATGATCGGGGGAGCACATAGAATCGTTTAAGAACTTAAAATGGAGTTTCTGGAAAAAAGTTTGAGATGACTACCTGAGATGGAATCTCCTGGTTCTGGGCTTTCTGGCCTTTCCCTTGCTGCAAGTCCACTCCTTTGAACCTTCTGATGATGGAATGAAGCTTAGAAAGCTTTGGGGATGGCTGGTTTGGGAGATTGACAGAGTTTTGTTCAAGGGGGGAAGGAAATCATGTTTTGATTTCAGTGAGTTTCAGGCTGTTTTAATGGTTGGTTTGTGATCAGTGAGTCATGTTGAGATCAATGGTGAAGTTTGTTTGTGTGTTTGATGCTTGTGGAGTCAGTTTCGAATGGTTTTGTAAGTTGGAGCAAATTTTATAACTATGGCTTAGAGTGTGTTTCAGCATGGATGGTTATGTGTTATGGCTTGCCTTTGGTCCACTTATCACTCATGGATAGGTCTGTGGAGTTGGTGTGCCCTATTGTGATTGGTATGGGTCTTTGGCCAAAATGTCAAACTTTGTGTAAGAGAGGTATGGGCTCATAGCTAGCCAAGGACAAGAGGGGTGTCCTGCGCAGCAAGAAGTGTGGAGAGCCCTAGGATCAATTATGAAGTCAGCAAGCAAGTGGATTAGGGTTTGAATGAGGTTTTGCAACTTGGTTCATCTTTGGCCCTTTTGAAGTTTCTTGCCCCACAAGTCACAAAAATGAGCAAACTCTTGGTGAATTCTGATCCTTAGACATTGGTTCATGTTTGTATGAAGATTAGAAGTCCATTTGATAGCACAATTTGCCTTGGCAAGTGATTTTGCAACTTTGCCTCTTTGGTAGAAAACTTGAAATTATGTGATTTTTCCCAACATTGACAAGCCATAACTTTTGATCCAAAATGAATTAGAACAAGTTCTTGTACTTTTTGAAAAGGGAATGATCCATCCTACAACTTTCATGACCAAAGTTTTTCCATTTGAAGCATTTTTGAATCAAAAAGCAAGGGTTGAAAAAGTTTCCCAAAATGGCAATTTTCATTATAAGTCAACTATCCCAAAAAGTCAACTTTGCAAATGGCTTGAAATTCTTCAAATTTGTGAATTTCTAACATCTTCTATGATCAAATAAAGATCATACATAATCAAAATGATGATGAACACCCTTTGGTTGGGTCATTGGGGGCCTCAGATGCCCTGATTTTGCACTGACTTGCTCAAAAAGTCAACTCTTGATCAAATGACTTCCCCATTGAATTTATTCATGAAAATTGATATGCATGATCCCTATACCATATAGAGACCAATAGAAACAAGAATGACCAAAAAATTTGGAGTTATGGCCTTTGAAACCAAAACCCTAATTCTAGGTCATCTGTGCAGTCAAACCTGGCTCTGCTTCCATGCCATTCTCAGTTCTTGTGACTCTTTGACTTTCTTGACTTTGAGAGGATATAATATGATGCTTGAACATACATGGACCCCTTTGAAGTGATTGATGACCTTTGAAGTGGCTCAAGAGGCTCTTGGATTGCTCAGATCACCAACCCTAGATGCAGATGACTTAGAACTAGTGCAATGAATCAAAAATGCAATATGAGATGCTATGTTTGAACTTATGCATATGAAAAGACCACAAGCCAAGGTGTGAATGGGTGAGGGCAAATTTGGGGTGTTTACAACACCCCTCTAATTTATTGCAAAACTAACCATCTTTTTAATTATTTCATTTGATTTTGCTTAATTTTCCTTTTATAAAAAAATAATCTAAAAAAAAAATAAACATTAAATTAATCAATTCTTTTAAATGATTTATGTTTAATCAAATTAATTAATTCACTAATTAATTTTATTTAAAAAAATTGTTTAATTTAATTAATTAATTCCCTAATTAAGATTCGTCACTTTTAAATATTAGGGTTTATGTTAATTAATTGTAGTTTTTTTCGTATCAATCTTGATTATGCTTGGTTTATTAGGTTTGGTTCTTCTTTTGAATATGTGACTAAGCACATGCCCTTGCTTGGTTTTTTTAGGGTTTCATGTCGATTATAAACTTTGTGTGGATTTATATCTATTTATTCACACACCATGACCATAGTTTCTTAAGTAAAATATGAATGCAATCACACTACAAATAATTGTTTCAAAGATAATCGAATCTCTCGGTCCAACGCCAAGTAAATCTTTATGCACACTTCACTTCATACACACACGTAAGTCGATCATTTTTATAATCGCCACCTACACAACTTTATGCGTCACAATACGAAACAAATGTGATTTTATTAAATCTCTTATAATCAAATAACGAAATAATTGAATTATAGAATCTGGCATTCCATGGGTTCTTGAATGAAACACTCTTGAGGCCCACCCCATGAGACTTGTTTCATTCTCTCTTTCGTCTCTAAAATACAATCAACCATCAACCTTAAACCAATGTGAATAACTGCTCGAATCCAACACAAATACTCAAATCATTTTATATAATCAAATCACGAAAGAACTGAGTTCTGGAGTCTAGCATTCCACGAATTCTTGAATGAATCACTCCTGAGGCTCTCCCCATAGGATGTGGTTCATTCAACCTTTTGTCTTTCAAAGACACCTAATTATTACATATCAAATAACGAAATAACTAAATTCTGGAGTCTAGAATTCCATAAATTCTTGAATGAATCACTCCTAAGGCTCGCCCCATGGGACGTGATTCATTCGACTTTTCGTTCTTAAAATACCAAACAAGATCAAACATTTTCTCTAAACGAACATTGTTTAAACCTTTTCTATCTCATAGACAAGCTAGCGCTTCAGCCTCCTATTGCGAGCAGACAAGACAACGCTTAGCAGTTAGAGAGCAGTTTAAACAACTATTCATTAAAAAACACCAACAAACCGTAGTCACACGAACTATGAAGTTATAACTATCCCATTGCATAAGGGAATATGTAGGCACAGGGATTTCAACCCTTGGCGAGCACCCTAATGAAAAACTAACCATTTTCCGTAACAAATAATAATAACTAAAAACGCTCATTTTCCCTTTAACAAATGATCTTAGCAAACATTCACCGTTAGAAGAAGACAATAGCATAAATAGACATTCAATCGCAAATTAAACTAAGAGGTTCCCGTTGAGTACAACAGATTTAAGGGGTGCTTTATACCTTCCTCTTGCGTAACCGACTCCCAAACTTAGAATTTGGTTTTGTTGACCATTTCGTATCCTTATTAGGTTGTGTCTATATCTTCCTTTTCTCTCGTTAGAATAAATAGAAGTAGGTGGCGACTCTGTTGTTGTTTTTTCCCGCGTCCATCACGAGGCTCGTATTTTTCGAGGTACGACAGCTGGCGACTCTGCTGGGGATATGTACGCCTTATGCATAAGAGAGTCTGGCCTAACTTAGGATAATTTGCGCTTGTTTGCTATTTTGTTTTGATTGTCTTCTTTATTTACTATTGTTGTTTTATACGCTTATCTTCTTCTTTATTATAATGCATACTGTCATATTTTCCTGTTGGATCTTGGGGTTATATCACAAGTAAATCTTTGTGACCGAGCTTTAGAAAAAGAAGAGGGAACACCTAGGTTAGAATTGGTAGTTATTAGTGTTAGTCTCCAAGGATTCGCTCCTTGCAAGCCTAGCATGAAAGCTCCCCCAGAGAGTAGACCTATTCGTAGATCTTGTCGTAACGCAACTAGCCTGTTGCATGACTTGATTCATGAAAGGGCTGTGACTCTGGGACCCACTTGTAGAACCAGTTTATATATTGGTTGTTGTGTAATGTTAGTCTCCGAGGGCTCGCCCCTTGTAAACCTAGCATGAGAATGCCACCCAAGGTAGATCTTATCGTTATTATCATTGTAATATAGCTAGCCTATGGTGGGACGTTAATACGATTAGCATCCGTGACCTTAGGTATCCTTATATGGGTAAAAACATAGACCTATCACTTGGAGCCTACATACTAAGAAGTTTTGAGTTACTAATGATATCCCGGATCCAAACATTATGCATCCATGATCATCTAACATGCGCATCATAACTTACACAATTTTTTATTTCAGGGGAAACATTTATTTTATCTTACATTCAAAATAGCCATGAGTTCAAGAAAAAGGAAGACTTTGCAGTTGAAGGCTTTCATGCCAAACACAATTGTCCTTATGTATTGTTTAGAAAAGATGCCAGCTTCTTACAAAAGGGCTATAGAAGTTAGGTTTGGTCGGGTACTCAATCTCCTTGAGGTCGATGTGCAGATTCCAGCCCTCACGACCTTGGCACAATTTTATGATCCCCCGATGCGAAGTTTTCTGTTCCAAGATTTTCAATTGACGCTATTCCTAGGAGAGTTTGAAGGTTTTCTGGGTTTTCCATGAAGGGTAGGGCACCTAATGTAGAAGAATTAGCATAAGCTCTTCAGATTCTTATTCCAACAGCTAAAGCCAATTAGAAGAAGAGGAAGGAGTTTGGGGGCTTCTAGAGGCCTTACTTGGAAAAAAGAGATTTAGAGATTGATGAAGGAGCGCTAGTGTGTGATACCTCAAAATTTGCCCTCATATTTGTTTCCTTAGCTGGCTTAGCGCTTTGCATTTCATCTGCATTTCCCATTAGATCATAGTATCCATCATCATGCATTTTGCATTGTATTTCTCAGGCATGAGATCAATGTCCTGTGGAGAACAAGTTATTCCCTTGGGTTGAGGTTACTACGCTACTGAGGTTGGAATTAAAACTTCATGCCCTACCTACAGTCATAAGATAAATTCAAGGTGGTCAGGTCGTTCAAGGAACTCCATCATTACTTGAGACACAATTCAGTGAAGATCGGGATGCGTGTAGAGCTTATTAGAGTTCATGGCAAAGGGACATTGGTTCACGGTGCAAGAGATCAAGTTATAGACTTGTATGGTGATTAGATCACTGTGTTCTGTAGTTGGTGATAAAGTCGAAGTTTTATTGATTGAAGTTTGAATTTGGGGGTCCGTTGAGGATACGAGTTTGACACGGATTGGATTTTTGAGTTGATTAAGTTGAGTCGGACGTATTGAGTGGGATTCGAAGATACGAGCTTGTTGAAAATCGCATCCGGTCAAAAGGATCATGTCTTGCCAATCGATGTTAATAACCAAGATTCGTGTCCATGGATGTTCAGGTTTCATTCTTAGTCCATATATTGGTTCATGTTTCCAAACCCATTGATTATACTTTTAATCTTATTCCCTCTTAATCTTACTTTGGGCCCAATTAAAATCTTTTTCTTGGCCTCATTTTGTTGTCCAATCTCAAATGGCAAATCTAAACACCATATCCGTGTATTTCTTTGCTTTTTCTCTAAACCAATAACCATAATCTTAGGCCCATTAACGAAATTCTGAATAGAATTATTCCAAGCACATTTATTGTCTTTTCTTAACCCATTCTAAGTTTCTATTCAAATTCATTCTATAAAGTCCAACCAAGTTCTCTTTGTCTAATATCCATTTTTTTTCTTTGTTAATGTGATTAACAAATTGTATATCCGATTCATTCTTCATACAACCATAACCATTTTTTGGTTTTAATCCTTATCCGATACAAATTATATTCCAAATTCATTGAACCATATTCAAGGTCTTCATCCAAGAAAATATCACATAAGTTTTATATTCACAAAGGACCCACACTATGAAACATTAACAGAATAAACAGAAAAAGAAAAATAAAAAATTCAGTTGCAAAATTCAGTTACAAAATGGGAAATATAGTTAGAATTTTGTTAACTGAATTCAGTTAACAGTTACAGGAAAAAGAAAGATAACAAAAACAAAGGGGAAAGTTCAGCAAAAAGCTCTCTCTTCGTTTTTCCAATTATTCTTCAAAAAAGCTGCTACAATAACCTTCAACCCTCTCTAATTATTGGGCCAATCCTTCATGATCTTCAAAGAAACTCTTCTGCAAGAATATTCATTTTTCACCATTTTTCTTCTGCATCTTTCAATCTCAATCTCTAATCCCTCACCATTATCTACGAATCCATAGTCTGTAAAAGCAATCCGAGATGGCACAAATCGACGACACTATCATCAAGAAATACATTGCAATTTGATCAACAACAACAACAACCAGGATCATCAATCTCCAGCCAACCTCTTTCAATCAAAAAAGCAAAACTTCAATCTTTCCCTGCAAAGCTCAATATAATATGAACCAATATCAAGAACAACAAAAAACCGCAACAACGTCTCAAAATCGGAATAACAGAAAGGTATCAAATTTGCAACATCAGAGAAGAAGGTCAGTAAGAAATTCTCGTACCTGAACGTCTCCATTGGACCAAAGAATCGTGCATCCATCACAACGGTTCAACAGCATTCAGCAACAACATTCAACAATAACTCATGAGTATCGTTCATCATCAATCATTAACCAAAGCTGAACTCCATGAATACCTGCAAAGCACGAAACGCCTCAAGATTTCAATCCCAAAACGAATCAATAACAACGAAGGTTCGTACACCTCGCCAGAACGACACCGCAAGGAAGAAAGGGCTAAAAGATTCGATGAATATACCTGAGGAAAACGTCGATACAGTGGAGGCATTCTGAATGTTTCGTGACAAGTTCGGAGGTCGAAAAGGGGACGCGAAGGTGATGAGAAGTTCGCATCACTGACATTGTTAATGGTATATTATGAACATAGTGACCAAGGCCGAGGCAGCCACGGCGAAGGAGAGGTAGGAGTCAGGTCAACGGTGACATCATGATTGCCGGCGGCGGCGATTCGCATTGAAGATTCCATCGACGATTTGGACGAGACGAAGGATGCGGCAGTGATGATGGCGGAGAGCGTTGTTTCAGAGGTGTTGAAGGTGACGAAGTAAAATGGATCGGCGACAAATATGAGCGGTGGCGCGACGGTGTTCTTATGAGAAGGAGAACGGCTCGATTTGAAGACGGAAAATGGTGGAGATTCGTGACGGAGTGATGCTTGGAAGATCATCAATGGCGCCGATTTACGCAGGAAATGTTGTGCGGCGGTCTTGTGAAGAGAGGTAGAAGACGGCGCTGTAAAGAAGAAGAAGGACCTTTGACCTATTTCTCATTTTTGTGGATTAGGTTTCCTGTAATGGACTGGGCTTAACTCTTATCCATAGCAGTGCTTTCGAAACCCCCTGTTTCTAAATAATACCCTTCATGCGGATCCTCATGTTCAGTTGGGCCTAAGGTCCATTAAATTACTATCACAACCACTGTGGTCTTCTTGCACCCCTTTTTTGTTCTTATTTATTAATTTGGTTAGAAATGTTTATGTAGATTTCTTAATAAATTGTCTTGTTAATTAATTTTGTGGATTAATATTTTAATCCATTTCTCTATAATGTTCAGTTATATTTTTTTTGTTATAATTTTAATTATTTTGTTTGAATTTAATTATGGATTAAAATGGTTCATAAGCTTGTTTTGATCGATATTGGATTGATTCCGATTATGGCGGAGCTTCACAAAGCAAATATGGATGATAAGCATTTATTTTGCTTATAGGAGACTACAAAACTTTGCTTGGGGATTTTTTTCGGATTTCTTTTATGTGAAGAATCGGCGTTTCACTCGAGTAAGTAATTTCGACGTTTTCGACTTTTACGCATCATTTTAGTCGTATGCGGCTTAGGACCATATAATTTAAGGTGCATCTGAGCCCTCCCACCTGAGGCATTGGTTATATTTGTGATTTTTGATGATATGTATCGATTTCGGAACTTAGGGATTAGGTTAAGAACCATTAGGATCACTTCCTTTCGCTTCCCCTTAAAATCCACTTTGTCACCCGTTTCGTCGCATTTATTAAAAATAGTTTTAGGTGAGATAAAATTCTGGAAAAATTCATGAGTGATCCTCACCCTCTTAATTAATTTGTCATATTTTTTATTTCCAAATTTGGATGGTTTTAATATTTTATTTGGATTTTTGATCATAGGCTGTCCAAAAATGGAATGTTTTGGCATAAGGGACCAAAAACAATTTTTCCACATAGGTGTGAAACCTATTTTTTGTGTGTGATCAATCACTGTAATTTGTGACATTTTAATGTTCATTAGGCATTTTTTTTCATAATTTTTAGTGCCCTTTTGATCCACTTTGTGGAGTTGTTTTTGGGTGATCATGTTTTGTTACCTTGCTAGTCAAGGAATTGTTTTGGCACTTTGGTGCATAATTTTGTGGAATCCTTTTGGACAATGTGAGATAATGACTTTATTATTCCAGGTATTTAATTTCATAATTTTTAAAGGCATTTTGCTATTTTTCCATGTCACCTAGATCCTAGGTTGATTCATGTGTGTATATGCTTCATACCTCAATGTTAAGAAGGCATTCATGCCATATGATTGAGAAACTTTTTGGTAGCTTTAATGAGTTGATTATAGGTCATTTTTATGTCCTTAATTCTAGTTATATACCACTTTTGGAACCATACTCGTTTGGTTTGTCTTAGTGTTTCAAAGTGCAAACTTATGTGAGCTAATTTTAACCTAAACTCATGTCTCCTCTCCTCTAATTGTTAACTTGAATTATGTGGGAATAATTAATGCCTATTAATTCATTCTCATTGCATCTCATACCTTGTATGCTACTGACCCATAATCATTTCATGCATATTCACATGCCATTCTTCCTTAACTTTCATCATGTGCGATCTTATGCGATTTTTGTTCGTTTTCTTCTCATATCTTCTTCTCATTGCTCCATATGCCTAATCCATTGAATCCATGATTGTATATTCACTCATCCATATTCATAAGCATTCACTACTGACTTTTATGTTCATTTCATGTATTAATTCATGTTTGTAAGCCATATGTCTTCATACTTCATCCAGGAGCCTTACCTTGCATTTAGGTGAACTTAGGTGAACTTTTTGTACATAGTTTGACATAGTTTAATCTTGTGAGGTATCCTAGCATACTTAGGGACCTATAGCATGTAGCTACTGAGTTTAGAAGTCATGTAACCTTTAGGTACCTTCACCTTTAGACTTAGGTCTTATTTTGAACCCTAGTTCCATTCTAGGACGTTTATGGTACTTAATCGCTTTTATGCTTTGATTTTACTTTCAATATGCATTGTCATGCTAACTTTTGTTCTGTAGGGGGGAAGATTGAGGTAATCATTAGTTCATTCCTATCTCTTATGCATTTTAATTTTGTTTGCCTTAGCACTTTGTGCTTTGCTTTTAG
The DNA here is from genome assembly GCA_963966055.1 of Lathyrus aphaca. NCBI lineage: Eukaryota > Viridiplantae > Streptophyta > Magnoliopsida > Fabales > Fabaceae > Lathyrus > Lathyrus aphaca. The sequence continues at coordinate 215,541,347 of OZ014520.1, read as the reverse complement.
GCTTTCCCTTTCTTTAGAGACAACTTAACTTCCTTAGGAAGTAAGTTAGTTTCTAAGCTCTCTTTTCTTCTTTTCCTTTTCTTCCTTAGGATTAGAATACCTGATTAACCATAGGACCTCTCTTGTAAATAAACAAATAAAATTAGGGTTGTGTCTTAGTCCCCTTAGTTTGTCCTTTTTCCAACTTGAGTCATTCTTTCTCATCTCATAAAGAAAAGCAATAAAACACTTAATAAAAACTGAACAATCTTGTACGACACGAGACTTTGTTGCGGAGTGTTTATACGCGTCCTGTTTCGGGGCGAGGTGTAAATACTTCCCGCGATGGATAGGTCTTAGTACAAGACAGTTCACAAACAAATTCAAAAAAAAACACTTCTCATAAAAGACAAAAAAACAAATAACAAGCGACTATCCTGCGGGAACTTCTCTTCTCATCTCATTCACTCACAACGCGAACTTGCGACGACTTGTCTTTCATGCAAGACGGTAAACGCACTCGTACCAGACGAGCCTGCAACACCTGAGTATAGACATACGCAGTTCCAGCATAAAAAACACAAACAAATAGTTCCCGCCTTAGTTAGGCGAACTACGTCGACTCTGATCCTCATTGTCCCGATGAGGTACGTAGGCAGCGGGGTAGGGCCCGTTCGAGCACAATATTTATTTTCCCTACATTTTTCCCCTTATTTCCATTTTCTTATTTCAGTTCCTTTCTCATTTCTCATTCCCATTCCAGTTAGCGGTTTTATTCAGCAGCATTCTTATTTTTCTCACCCTTTGAAACAAACAAGCAAGCGTGGATCCCGTCGGGTACGACGGACGATCTGGGGTGCTAATACCTTCCCAGTTCGTAACCGACTCCCGAATCCAGATCTTTGGTTCGCAAGGCCTTGTCCTTTCCTTCTTCCTCAGGTTTGTGCAACATTACCTTTCCCATTCATTCGGGATAAAAATGTCTGGCTGGCGACTCTACCTTTTCCGCGCCACTTTCGCGTTTGTACTAGGATGAAAATCCCGGGAGCGACAGCTGGCGACTCTGCTGGGGACTTAACCTGATTCTTCCGATTTCCCTTGTAGAGTCAATCCTAGCGCCTGTTTGGTTTTGTTCTTTGGGTGTATATGTGTTTGTTGCTGAGTGCTTTAGTTTAGTTTTACTGTTTTCATTTACAGTTTTATTTACAGCTTTACTTTATCGCATTTATTTACCGCTTTCAGTATTTTATTTTCCATGCATCATATTATACTGGACTGTCTGGCTGTGCTGGTTTTCATTTTTTCTATGGGTTGGGAGTTACTGTGAGATAAGCCAACTACCCGGCTTGAGTGCACCATAGGATTAGCGTGGACAGACATTGTACTCTTATGGTATCTCACCATGATGGGTGGCGATGTGTTCCACACCCAGATTGCGACCGTCTTGGAACTATCCTGTGTGGGGATTACCTCGCTTCAGGGTACGACCTTGATAGTTATGTGCATCTGGTGACCGATCTTCGAGGACCTTGATGGGAACACCCCTCTCCAGTGATGACAGTGGCAGACCACATTTCTTGGCAAACCCACTCGCATCCGAGGGTCCATTGGGAACTCGCATAGGATGGCCTGGTTCTCTCATAGGAATTCAGTTAAAGCAAACTGTTCGTATGACGGTAGTATTGTACCCTTCGGGATGAATGTACTATTGTTTCTCGATTCAGTGCTTGAAGCTGGAGACTTGTGAGGGATGCTTGTTTCCTTGGACTCAGCTGAGGCCTCCCTGAGTAGTACATAATGCCAAACCGATTCCCTGATTTGGTCATGAGCCATTTCTCGGAAATGGTGAACGTATTATTGCTATTCGGCTTTGAGAGTCCGTGATGTTGACCCGAGTAGCACACCCGTGAGATTGGGAGGGGTTTACAGGTTTGCAGGAACCCTAAACTTCAACATACCCATTTTGCCAGTATTGTTCAGTGTTCTATAGTTCTTTGATTCTGAGATCCGGGATTTCTATTCAGAGAAATTGTTACTATGATTACCATTGCGACCTTGATATTGTGACTATTATTATGACTCTCCACAGACACTTGGCTTATTGTTCAGCTTCAACACCATCAGTGACTGTTCAATTATGTGATCCAGTTCTACAGCTATTGGGTTCTCAGTTATGGGGTTCTGTACAGAGATGGTGCTGCTATTATGGTTCTATTCAGACAGTTGGTTCACTGCTCAACACCAACATCAGACCATTGATCACACGCTTGTTGCATACATGACATCATAGAATCTCTTCACACATGTTCAGTTATTTCTGAGGATCACATATCCGAATCATGTTGTTGGATTTTTCTGTGTCAAAACTTGAATCAAAGCAGTTAGATTCCTCAGAAATAATTGAACATGGCATTTGCATACATCCTTGCATTCTTGACAGGTGTTCAGAGACAGATTCTTTTCTTGACTTGACTTCTCATCAGAATGGACAACTTGAATCTCAGTCATCAAAGTATATATTTGAAGCAACTCCGGGCGGAGGTAACCGAAAGGAAGACCCAACTGGGGCAATTCAGGGCAAAGGTATAAGCTATATTTCAGAACCAGAAACTGCGGAAATAGGAAGTTAACCAGATGAAGACTCAGATGAGCTTGGTTATGAAATTCTGAATGGAGCTATTTTCATCCCTATTGAGGGGAACTACGCTGCTCTGATTCTCCATTGGTCAATGGAGATACGTAGGCAGGAGATCAAATCAGATCTTTCCGAGCAACTTTATTTATCAACTTCATTTATCAACCTCTTCCCTCCAGACGTCATTTGTCGGCATCCAATTTCAGCTTCCCAAGAGAGTGCAGCGGGCAGAGCATAAGGGTAAAGGCCAAAACCACTTGAGAAGAAGTTTGATCATATTCTGATGACATACGTGCAACAAGTTTCCTTATTTACGCAAATTCGAAGTGGTTGAGCTAATTGCATCAGGATCATCTCTGACAAAGCTTCCTTTGGGGTTTCAATGCCAAGTATGATTACCATTCTGGGGCACCCGACCTTTTAATTGAAGATTGCAAGTCTTTCAGAGGCAAAGGTGAAGACAAGGTCCCGAAGTTGATCGATTCAAAGGTCATCATGCCAGAAAGTCTGCTCACATATTGAAGTCTCCTCATCAAATGGGTCTCCCAATATGCAAAGGCATCTTCAGAAGCAATAAGTCCATACGGAGTCAAGTCTCCTCAATGACGGCAATGTTCAGCTTCTTTACTGTATTTTCATTTGTAGTTTACGTTGTTTGTTTAAACATTTGTATGCATGCATGAAACTTATTTGTTTTTGAATGTTAACCATAATAAAATGCACATGTTTTTCTTGAAGTAATCCATTCGTATTCACTCATGGTTTTATGTATGTGCATTGCAATACCAACTGTTGAGCTTAAACTCAATGAGGAAGGATGACGAAATGAAAACGCAAAAAACTCTAATTGTTCGCTTTTGAGAAAGACCCTGTTGACGATGTACAGGCATTGTTTCAAATCCTAAACACCAGAGATATAAGGAAGATAAACCCTCGCCAACCCATTTGAGCCTTGAAGTAGGAGTTTCTTTTTGCATGAAAAAACCCTTGCACTTAACCCAGGGGCAGGGTAGGCGTCAGTTAGTTTGACCGAGCGTTCAAATTTCAAAAAGGAGTGAAAACCTGAGGATCCATTACCTTTCGTTGTACCAAATTAAGAGGTCCAATGACCAGAAACCACAATGGTTATCCCAAGCAAGAGGTCCAGAGACCGGAAACCACAAGGGTTATCCTTCGTCAACCAAGAAGTGAGACAGTCATGACCCTTTCAAAGCAATCAAGACAACCAATGTCACACGATTTGTTCAAAAAAAGAATTAAAAAAAATGATGAGAAATCCCGCTAAGTCGAAACTTGAAAACAAGCGACTTAGGCAAAAATTAGGGCATCCCGCTGGACTTCACAATCAAAGATTCACAAGAATCAGTCCAGGCAAAAGTTAGGGATAAGAAAATAATGCAAAAGCGAAAGACGAAAAGGATTACATAAGAAAGATCCTTGAATAAGAACAAAGTCGTGTGATACAGACACGAAAGACAAAGGGGTGACTGACTCCAAACAACAATCTGATTGGTGCTTAAACTGTTAGAGTAATTGGTTCCTTAATCATCACAAAACCCCTTTTCGAAAGGTGAGCGCTTGTGCCAAGCTAGCTGAACATAGGAATGGAGAACATCACGAAGATGGGTGGGCACAAATAAATTTCGAGCCTATATCCTTTGTTTCTATAACCGTGAACTAGGCCACGATACAACCCTCAAAAGTCCTAACTGAAACAGTGTTATCTTGAGAGCGTACTACCACGAGACCGCGTTCCTGACTCCTATGAGTGGTGTTGAAAATATTTGTTGGTGTTGCATGTGCATGCTTTCTATTATTCAAAAAAAAAATTAATGTCGAATCTTAACCAATGATTCACTCACAAAGGTTTGCGACATATTTTTCAGTAAAACTTCAAGATTGACATGTGTGTTGCATTAGAATTTTCATTCTTAGAATAAACATTTTCTGCTTGCATATATTTGTTGGGCATCATAAAAATTCACACATGAAACTTCAGTCCAGAAGCTTAATCTTGCCAAGTTGAGAAGTCTGAAACTTCCGAAGGACAGTCTATGAAGATGTAATTTCCAAAAAAAAAAACTCCATTGAGTAGGGACTTTCCCAACAGTCGTAGAAAGAGCCAATTAATCTGGGGCAATCATGTCGAGCAATCTCTTCAAAATTCAGCCAAGCTGGGGCAATCACTTCGAGATTCAAATCTCTCAAAGAGCCATTAGTCTGAGGCATACTTTCAAATTTTAGTCAAACTGGGGCAATTACTTCGAGATCCAATCTCTCAAAGAACAGTTGATCTGGGTGTTTTCATCAAAGCACAGTCATTCAGAGGTGATCACTTCAAGACTCGTCCTGGGGCAGGCCACCCCAAGAGCATGAGAAGTAACTTTTTCCCGAAGACGGTAAATCCAAAGCATCTATCCAAAGGTCAAAATATTGGGGCAGAATATTTCACGGTGATATGAGGTTTTTCATGAATCCTCGCGAGGCAAATTTCTTTCATATCAGGCAATCTGAGGCAGTTGTTTCGAGATCCAACGAATCTCTCCAAGAGTTTGAAGACACTGAGGAATTTCGTATGTCATGTTTTCTGTAAAATCCTTTTGAGACATTTTCTTCCGATCGACCTTAGTCTGAGGCGAGTTGAAAATTTCAGAGAACCATTTTTTACTCATGATTACTTGGCAACCTACCAACCCAGAGGCTGGAAGCAAAGCCATTGTCAGCACAATACTTCAAGAGTTGTTTCATCAGCAGGCTTCATTGATCAAAATTCCTTAGCAAGTCTCGTTAGACAATCCCTGCTCCGGCAGTTGTAGCAAAAGGAAGGATACTTCTTGAGCAGAAGGGTATCATCGTCTCTCATCCCCAGCGAGAGGCAACTTAAACTCTTATCTTCAGCATGAAGATTTATCATTGACATCCTCCATCACCCCCAGTAGAGTGGGAATTTGAAATCTCTCCCAGAAAGGCAGTAGAATGTGGGCGTCATCCCCAGACAAAAATTTCCCTTCAGACAGGGGCAATTCTCAGCAATATAAGGAGTGTTTTGCCTCCCCAACAGTTGCTTCCTCAGCAATATCATGCCTTTGGTTTCCCACCAGAGTTCGAGAAGAGTTCATCTCCAGCAGGGTCTTGGCACTCCAATCTCAAAGTCCAATTTATTTTTGGCAATGGCGGCTGTTCAGAGCCGGTGTATCATTGACAACCTTCCCCGCAGAGTTATCTCCTCCTCATCAGGGTGGATCAGATCAATGCAGTGATCATCAGTTCCTCCCCAATCAAGCCATCTGAGATACTTGCAGTCTCCTTATCAGGAGATCTCTTTGCATTTGCATACGCATAATCATCATTACATTTGCATCCTCCAAAGCGTAGCATTTCCATCATCATGGAGCATTACGCCATTAATCCAAACATATGCATACCAACATGGGCCAGTTTTGAGGTATTACGAATATCTTCTCAACCTGAAGTACTCCGCACAGAGGATACCAACATCATTTTTCAGACATCCTTGTCTTTTCAAGTCAATGTTCGTCGCTTATTCCGCGTCTTGTTTGGTACAACACTCGCGTCGCAAGTTCCCGTTTTGTACAACGGTCCTGTTTGCTTGGGCTCTCGCTTATGTACAATGATCTCGTTCCATCTTGTCCTATTTTCTTTGTCTCTGGTTATCGCCTGCGGCCGGTATGCCTTTGTGTCTCCATTCGAGGATGGTTTCGTGTTAGATCCGAGGATCTTTTGGATTGTCATTCGAGGATGGCATTCTTTTCTTCAAGTCCTTCCGAGGTTGGTCTTGTTGTTTTGTGTGGCTATTATTCGAGGATAGTAGTTCACTTTTCGAGCTTATTGATCGAGGTCAGTTTGTCTCTTTTGCAAAGTTTGTCTGAGGTCAGCTTTGTGTGTGGTTATCAGTTGAGGCTGGTATACCTTTGCGTCTCCATTCGAGGATGGTTTCGCGTTAGATCCGAGGATCTTTTTGATTTGTCATTCGAGGATGACATTTCTTTTCTTCAAGTCCTTCCGAGGTTGGTCTTGTTGTTTTGTGTGGCTATTATTCGAGGATAGTAGTTCGCTTTTCGAGCTTATTTATCGAGGTCAGTTTGTCTCTTTTGCAAAGTCTGTCTGAGGTCAACTTTGTGTTTGGTTATCAGTCGAGGCTGGTATACCTTCGCGTCTCCATTCGAGGATGGTTTCGTGTTAGATCCGAGGATCTTTTGATCTGTCATTCGAGGATGGCATTTCTTTTCTTCAAGTCCTTCCGAGGTTGGTCTTGTTGTTTTGTGTGGCTATTATTCGAGGATAGTAGTTCACTTTCTGAGCTTATTGATCGAGGTCAGTTTGTCTCTTTTGCAAAGTCTGTCTGAGGTCAGCTTTGTGTGTGGTTATCAGTCGAGGCTGGTATACCTTTGCGTCTCCATTCGAGGATGGTTTCGTGTTAGATCCGAGGATCTTTTGGATTGTCATTCGAGGATGACATTTCCTTTCTTCAAGTCCTTCCGAGGTTGGTCTTGTTGTTTTGTGTGGCTATTATCCGAGGATAGTAGTTCACTTTTCGAGCTTATTGATCGAGGTCAGTTTGTCTCTTTTGCAAAGTCTGGCTGAGGTCAGCTTTGTGTGTGGTTATCAGTCGAGGCTGGTATACCTTCGCGTCTCCATTCGAGGATGGTTTCGTGTTAGATCCGGGGATCTTTTGGATTGTCATTCGAGGATGACATTTCTTTTCTTCAAGTTCTTCCGAGGTTGGTCTTGTTGTTTTGTGTGGCTATTATTCGAGGATAGTGGTTCACTTTTCGAGCTTATTGATCAAGGTCAGTTTGTCTCTTTTGTAAAGTCTGTCCGAGGTCAGTCGTTGTTGTTGATTGTTATCGCCTGCGGCCGGTATACTGTCGTGTTTCTATTCCAAGATGGTTTTAATATTGGATTCGAGGATCCCTTGTGAGTTGTCATTCAAGGATGGCAGTCTTCCCGGCATATTTCCACTTGTTTTTATCTTCGCTACCTATTCAGAGGTCAAAACAAAAGAAAATATATAAATAAGTAAATGGGCAGATGGCATTTCCATTACTCTCAATGTGCAAATTTTCAGGTTTATTCGAGTATTCAATCACTCCATACCTTGAACATCTAAAAGCTGTTGCAATTATTCATTCAGGTATGCAGATGATTGAATAGGGGCAGCTGTGATACCTCAAAATTTGCCCTCATATTTGTTTCCTTAGCTGGCTTAGCGCTTTGCATTTCATCTGCATTTCCCATTAGATCATAGTATCCATCATCATGCATTTTGCATTGTATTTCTCAGGCATGAGATCAATGTCCTGTGGAGAACAAGTTATTCCCTTGGGTTGAGGTTACTACGCTACTGAGGTTGGAATTAAAACTTCATGCCCTACCTACAGTCATAAGATAAATTCAAGGTGGTCAGGTCGTTCAAGGAACTCCATCATTACTTGAGACACAATTCAGTGAAGATCGGGATGTGTGTAGAGCTTATTAGAGTTCATGGCAAAGGGACATTGGTTCACGGTGCAAGAGATCAAGTTATAGACTTGTATGGTGATTAGATCACTGTGTTCCGTAGTTGGTGATAAAGTCGAAGTTTTATTGATTGAAGTTTGAATTTGGGGGTCCGTTGAGGATACGAGTTTGACACGGATTGGATTTTTGAGTTGATTAAGTTGAGTCGGACGTATTGAGTGGGATTCGAAGATACGAGCTTGTTGAAAATCGCATCCGGTCAAAAGGATCATGTCTTGCCAATTGATGTTAATAACCAAGATTCGTGTCCATGGATGTTCAGGTTTCATTCTTAGTCCATATATTGGTTCATGTTTCCAAACCCATTGATTATACTTTTAATCTTATTCCCTCTTAATCTTACTTTGGGCCCAATTAAAATCTTTTTCTTGGCCTCATTTTGTTGTCCAATCTCAAATGGCAAATCTAAACACCATATCCGTGTATTTCTTTGCTTTTTCTCTAAACCAATAACCATAATCTTAGGCCCATTAACGAAATTCTGAATAGAATTATTCCAAGCACATTTATTGTCTTTTCTTAACCCATTCTAAGTTTCTATTCAAATTCATTCTATAAAGTCCAACCAAGTTCTCTTTGTCTAATATCCATTTTTTTTCTTTGTTAATGTGATTAACAAATTGTATATCCGATTCATTCTTCATACAACCATAACCATTTTTTGGTTTTAATCCTTATCCGATACAAATTATATTCCAAATTCATTGAACCATATTCAAGGTCTTCATCCAAGAAAATATCACATAAGTTTTATATTCACAAAGGACCCACACTATGAAACATTAACAGAATAAACAGAAAAAGAAAAATAAAAAATTCAGTTGCAAAATTCAGTTACAAAATGGGAAATATAGTTAGAATTTTGTTAACTGAATTCAGTTAACAGTTACAGGAAAAAGAAAGATAACAAAAACAAAGGGGAAAGTTCAGCAAAAAGCTCTCTCTTCGTTTTTCCAATTATTCTTCAAAAAAGCTGCTACAATAACCTTCAACCCTCTCTAATTATTGGGCCAATCCTTCATGATCTTCAAAGAAACTCTTCTGCAAGAATATTCATTTTTCACCATTTTTCTTCTGCATCTTTCAATCTCAATCTCTAATCCCTCACCATTATCTACGAATCCATAGTCTGTAAAAGCAATCCGAGATGGCACAAATCGACGACACTATCATCAAGAAATACATTGCAATTTGATCAACAACAACAACAACCAGGATCATCAATCTCCAGCCAACCTCTTTCAATCAAAAAAGCAAAACTTCAATCTTTCCCTGCAAAGCTCAATATAATATGAACCAATATCAAGAACAACAAAAAACCGCAACAACGTCTCAAAATCGGAATAACAGAAAGGTATCAAATTTGCAACATCAGAGAAGAAGGTCAGTAAGAAATTCTCGTACCTGAACGTCTCCATTGGACCAAAGAATCGTGCATCCATCACAACGGTTCAACAGCATTCAGCAACAACATTCAACAATAACTCATGAGTATCGTTCATCATCAATCATTAACCAAAGCTGAACTCCATGAATACCTGCAAAGCACGAAACGCCTCAAGATTTCAATCCCAAAACGAATCAATAACAACGAAGGTTCGTACACCTCGCCAGAACGACACCGCAAGGAAGAAAGGGCTAAAAGATTCGATGAATATACCTGAGGAAAACGTCGATACAGTGGAGGCATTCTGAATGTTTCGTGACAAGTTCGGAGGTCGAAAAGGGGACGCGAAGGTGATGAGAAGTTCGCATCACTGACATTGTTAATGGTATATTATGAACATAGTGACCAAGGCCGAGGCAGCCACGGCGAAGGAGAGGTAGGAGTCAGGTCAACGGTGACATCATGATTGCCGGCGGCGGCGATTCGCATTGAAGATTCCATCGACGATTTGGACGAGACGAAGGATGCGGCAGTGATGATGGCGGAGAGCGTTGTTTCAGAGGTGTTGAAGGTGACGAAGTAAAATGGATCGGCGACAAATATGAGCGGTGGCGCGACGGTGTTCTTATGAGAAGGAGAACGGCTCGATTTGAAGACGGAAAATGGTGGAGATTCGTGACGGAGTGATGCTTGGAAGATCATCAATGGCGCCGATTTACGCAGGAAATGTTGTGCGGCGGTCTTGTGAAGAGAGGTAGAAGACGGCGCTGTAAAGAAGAAGAAGGACCTTTGACCTATTTCTCATTTTTGTGGATTAGGTTTCCTGTAATGGACTGGGCTTAACTCTTATCCATAGCAGTGCTTTCGAAACCCCCTGTTTCTAAATAATACCCTTCATGCGGATCCTCATGTTCAGTTGGGCCTAAGGTCCATTAAATTACTATCACAACCACTGTGGTCTTCTTGCACCCCTTTTTTGTTCTTATTTATTAATTTGGTTAGAAATGTTTATGTAGATTTCTTAATAAATTGTCTTGTTAATTAATTTTGTGGATTAATATTTTAATCCATTTCTCTATAATGTTCAGTTAGATTTTTTTTGTTATAATTTTAATTATTTTGTTTGAATTTAATTATGGATTAAAATGGTTCATAAGCTTGTTTTGATCGATATTGGATTGATTCCGATTATGGCGGAGCTTCACAAAGCAAATATGGATGATAAGCATTTATTTTGCTTATAGGAGACTACAAAACTTTGCTTGGGGATTTTTTTCGGATTTCTTTTATGTGAAGAATCGGCGTTTCACTCGAGTAAGTAATTTCGACGTTTTCGACTTTTACGCATCATTTTAGTCGTATGCGGCTTAGGACCATATAATTTAAGGTGCATCTGAGCCCTCCCACCTGAGGCATTGGTTATATTTGTGATTGTTGATGATATGTATCGATTTTGGAACTTAGGGATTAGGTTAAGAACCATTAGGATCACTTCCTTTCGCTTCCCCTTAAAATCCACTTTGTCACCCGTTTCGTCGCATTTATTAAAAATAGTTTTAGGTGAGATAAAATTCTGGAAAAATTCATGAGTGATCCTCACCCTCTTAATTAATTTGTCATATTTTTTATTTCCAAATTTGGATGGTTTTAATATTTTATTTGGATTTTTGATCATAGGCTGTCCAAAAATGGAATGTTTTGGCATAAGGGACCAAAAACAATTTTTCCACATAGGTGTGAAACCTATTTTTTGTGTGTGATCAATCACTGTAATTTGTGACATTTTAATGTTCATTAGGAATTTTTTTTCATAATTTTTAGTGCCCTTTTGATCCACTTTGTGGAGTTGTTTTTGGGTGATCATGTTTTGTTACCTTGCTAGTCAAGGAATTGTTTTGGCACTTTGGTGCATAATTTTGTGGAATCCTTTTGGACAATGTGAGATAATGACTTTATTATTCCAGGGATTTAATTTCATAATTTTTAAAGGCATTTTGCTATTTTTCCATGTCACCTAGATCCTAGGTTGATTCATGTGTGTATATGCTTCATACCTCAATGTTAAGAAGGCATTCATGCCATATGATTGAGAAACTTTTTGGTAGCTTTAATGAGTTGATTATAGGTCATTTTTATGTCCTTAATTCTAGTTATATACCACTTTTGGAACCATACTCGTTTGGTTTGTTTTAGTGTTTCAAAGTGCAAACTTATGTGAGCTAATTTTAACCTAAACTCATGTCTCCTCTCCTCTAATTGTTAACTTGAATTATGTGGGAATAATTAATGCCTATTAATGCATTCTCATTGCATCTCATACCTTGTATGCTACTGACCCATAATCATTTCATGCATATTCACATGCCATTCTTCCTTAACTTTCATCATGTGCGATCTTATGCGATTTTTGTTCGTTTTCTTCTCATATCTTCTTCTCATTGCTCCATATGCCTAATCCATTGAATCCATGATTGTATATTCACTCATCTATATTCATAAGCATTAACTACTGACTTTTATGTTCATTTCATGTATTAATTCATGTTTGTAATCCATATGTCTTCATACTTCATCCAGGAGCCTTACCTTGCATTTAGGTGAACTTAGGTGAACTTTTTGTACATAGTTTGACATAGTTTAATCTTGTGAGGTATCCTAGCATACTTAGGGACCTATAGCATGTAGCTACTGATTTTAGAAGTCATGTAACCTTTAGGTACATTCACCTTTAGACTTAGGTCTTATTTTGAACCCTAGTTCCATTCTAGGACGTTTATGGTACTTAATCGCTTTTATGCTTTGATTTTACTTTCAATATGCATTGTCATGCTAACTTTTGTTCTGTAGGGGGGAAGATTGAGGTAAGCATTAGTTCATTCCTATCTCTTATGCATTTTAATTTTGTTTGCCTTAGCACTTTGTGCTTTGCTTTTAGGCTTTCCCTTTCTTTAGAGACAACTTAACTTCCTTAGGAAGTAAGTTAGTTTCTAAGCTCTCTTTTCTTCTTTTCCTTTTCTTCCTTAGGATTAGAATACCTGATTAACCATAGGACCTCTCTTGTAAATAAACAAATAAAATTAGGGTTGTGTCTTAGTCCCCTTAGTTTGTCCTTTTTCCAACTTGAGTCATTCTTTCTCATCTCATAAAGAAAAGCAATAAAACACTTAATAAAAACTGAACAATCTTGTACGACACGAGACTTTGTTGCGGAGTGTTTATACGCGTCCTGTTTCGGGGCGAGGTGTAAATACTTCCCGCGATGGATAGGTCTTAGTACAAGACAGTTCACAAACAAATTCAAAAAAAACACTTCTCATAAAAGACAAAAAAACAAATAACAAGCGACTATCCTGCGGGAACTTCTCTTCTCATCTCATTCACTCACAACGCGAACTTGCGACGACTTGTCTTTCATGCAAGACGGTAAACGCACTCGTACCAGACGAGCCTGCAACACCTGAGTATAGACATACGCAGTTCCAGCATAAAAAACACAAACAAATAGTTCCCGCCTTAGTTAGGCGAACTACGTCGACTCTGATCCTCATTGTCCCGATGAGGTACGTAGGCAGCGGGGTAGGGCCCGTTCGAGCACAATATTTATTTTCCCTACATTTTTCCCCTTATTTCCATTTTCTTATTTCAGTTCCTTTCTCATTTCTCATTCCCATTCCAGTTAGCGGTTTTATTCAGCAGCATTCTTATTTTTCTCACCCTTTGAAACAAACAAGCAAGCGTGGATCCCGTCGGGTACGACGGACGATCTGGGGTGCTAATACCTTCCCAGTTCGTAACCGACTCCCGAATCCAGATCTTTGGTTCGCAAGGCCTTGTCCTTTCCTTCTTCCTCAGGTTTGTGCAACATTACCTTTCCCATTCATTCGGGATAAAAATGTCTGGCTGGCGACTCTACCTTTTCCGCGCCACTTTCGCGTTTGTACTAGGATGAAAATCCCGGGAGCGACATAGTGGGCTGCTTTAGTGAATGTGTTAGCCCTTCTCATACATGGGTTAATACTATTTTCAACTTTCAAAGACTTTATTGATTCTGTGGCAATCAACATATTTTGGGCAGTATGGAAGGAAGGTCAAAGTCCAGTGTATCCACTACTAGCAAATGTGTTCTACAATCTTCACCTTCGCCATGAAAAGAAAGGCACTATTTTAGCCTTTTGTTTCCCTCTACTCTATAAGTGGCTTACTTCTCATGTCTTCAAACGCCACTCGTTGGTTCCCAAAATGACAAGTGGGGAATGATCTCAAATGCTGGTCTCTCTCACTGAAAGGAACATCACTTGGTATCCCAACAAATTGGATGTTGATAAGATCATTATGAGTTGTGGAAATTTTCGAAATGTGCCACTGATGGGATCTAAAGTTTGTATTAGCTATAATCCTATTTTGGCTAAACGATAATACAAGTATCCTTTGTTGGGAAAACCAGAAGATGCGGAGTTAGAAGAAATGATTCTCCATGACAGCGGTATTGAGGATCCATCACTACTTTACCGAATATGTCGATCCTGGGAAAAGGTTCACACCAGAGGCTCTTATTTAAGGAAAAAGGATGGTGTGACTAGGATGCCATACCTACAGTGGGTTCTAGAATGAGTCAAGATCGTCAAATTACCTTTCTCTGTAGAAGCACCTTCTAGGGCCCTAACTCTGGAGCCTGTACCAGTTTCGTGTAAAGAAGTAGAAGAGCTTTGAGCAAGGATAGCAAGCCTCAGGAAGGAAAATGAGGAGCTTAGTTCGAAACTGCAGCAGGTTACACATGAGAAGAACAAAAAATAAAATATGACCTCACCCGGAAGACTGCCCAGTTCGAAGCAGTTCAAGAATGGGCTGATGAAGAAGAGCGAAAAAAGAATAATGTTAAAGTATGTCTGGATCAAACTTATGGCCAGGTAGTCCACTTAAAGAAATGTATAAATAGGTTTTGTAAGTAGAGCACGGACAATGAAGATTGGTATTTTCGTGCCACTAAAAAGACAAAGGATATAAGGGTTGAGTTTCAGAAAAAATAGAAGAACTCTCTACAGCTCTTAACTAGGCAGCAGAAAGTTCAAGAAAAGAATATGAACTTAGAATTCATGCCATGAGTGTCTCTAAATTTATATTAGAGGAATGGAACTCCAAATTCCAAGAAGTGAACAACACTGAAAGAAATGCTCAACACAGGAAGAACCAATATGAGATTTTGCTCAATGACCGCAACATCTGAGAGGAATGTGATTTCATACTACGGTAAATCATGTACGCCCCGGGTAATGGTTAAAGAGTTTGCAACTGAATTTGATCTGATTAGATTTTAAATGATAGCGTTGCCCCTAACTGAGGATGATTTGTCCCAGAATGGAAGTATTTGAAAAGAGTTGCCTCAAGAGAAATAAACAAGATGCCCCATAATAGTACGCCCCTGGCATCATGAACTTGGTAATGTTACTTCTGGAAATTCAGATGAGGAGATCTGCCCCAAGCTATTAAGCATCGTTGAATCTTGAATTGACTGCCCCATATGAATTGGACAATAACATGGCATGCCCCCTTGATTGGAAGATATTGATTGTGCCCCTTGTATACATTGGCTTTAATCCAACTGAGTCGGGCCCAGGAAGCAACTTTGTCTGTCAAGAGGACTTTGGTTTATTGAATGTTCATCATGTAAGCTTCTTTGTTGTCAAACACTTAGTTATATGAAACAATGATATTCAAAATGCAACGCTTATGCTTGTCTTGAAGTTTTGAAAAAGAATTATTTTAGCAAAACAATGTTTGTAAAAACTGTGATATTAACTCAAGATTTATAATAAGCCCTAAAGGAGTCAGGATACCTTTTTGTAGCAGTAAACTTTCGAACTAACCATGATTCAGTTAGGACTTTTAAAGGGTTGTAACTTGGCATGGTTCACGGTTTAAGAAACAAAGGATAAAGGCTCAAATTTTATTTATACCCAACCCATCCTTAGTGATGTTCTTCATTCCTATGTTCAGTTAACTTATGCATTGAGGCTCCAAACGAGTTTGGAATTGCAACACTGACAACAGTTTATTTGAAAAGCCATTCATCTTTTTGTTTGTTCAGGATTTGTAATGACCTCTTTTTTTCTTTTGACTTTGTTATCCCTTCTTTTTGCCTGAACTGTTTGTTTCAAGACTACAGTCAGCGGGATGTCTCAATTTTTACTAAGTCTCCTTCATAGGTTTTGACTTAGTGAGCTTTTCTTTTGCTAGATATTGATTATCGGACTTAACGATTATAGGGAAACTTCATTAGTTGTGTACAAAATAAAAAATGACATAATTGAGTTAACCGAGGAACTACCCCGCCCCAGGTTATGATTAAGGGTTTTAATTTGCGTGAGAAGGAAAAATCCTATTTCATTGGCTCAAAAGGGTTGACTAGGGATTAACTTCCTTATATCTCCACTGTTTAGGAATCGAAATAATGCTTGCACACCGTCAGCATAGTCTTTTCAAAAGCATACTGTCGCTCCCGGGATTTTCATCCTAGTACAAACGCGAAAGTGGCGCAGAAAAGGTAGAGTCGCAAGCCATGCATTTTTATCTCGGATGAATGGGAAAGGTAATGCTGCATAAACCTGAGGAAGAAGGAAAGGACAAGGTCTTGCGAACCAAAGATCTGGGTTCGGGAGTCGGTTACGACCTGGGAAGGTATTAGCACCCCAGACCGTCCGCCGTACCCGACGAGATCCATGCTTGTTTGTTTGTTTCAAAGGGTGAGAAATAAAAGTGCTGCTGAACAAAGAACTGCTAACTGAAATGGGAATGGAAATGGAACTAGAAAGGAGTTGAAAAAGAACAAAAAGAAAGAATGGGGAAAATGTAGGGAAAATAAAGAATGTGCTCGAATGGGCCCTACCCCGCTGCCTACGTACCTTATCGGGATAATGAGGATCAGAGTCGACGTAGTTCGCCTAACTAAGGCGGGAACTTTGTTTGTGTTTTTTATGGCTTGAACTGCGTATGTCTATGCTCAGGTGTTGCAGGCTCGTCTGGTATGAGTGCGTTTACCGTCTTGCATGCGAGACAAGTCGTCGCGAGTTCGCGTTGTGAGTGAATGAGATGAGAAAGAGAAGTTCCCACAGGATAGTCGCTTATTGTTTGTTTTTGTCTTTTATGAGAAATGTTTTGAATTTGTTTGTGAACATCCTCATACTAAGACCTATCCATCGTGGTAAATACTTACACCTCGCCCCAAAACAGGACGCGTATAAGCACTCCGCAACAAAGTCTCATGGCGTATAAGAATGTTCGACCTTTATTAAGTATTTTATTATTTTCTTCATGAGATGAGAAAGAAAGACTCAAGTTGCAAAAGGAAAAAACTAAGGGCGACTAAGACACAACCCTAAGTTATTTATATGAAAAAGGGAAATCCTAATGGTTAGTGTGGTTTTCTAATCCTAAGGAAGAAAAGGAAAAGAAGAAAAGAGAGTTAGAAACTAACTTACTTCCTAAGGAAGTTAAGTTGTCTCTAAAGAAAGGGAAAACCTAAGAGCAAAGCACAAGGTGCTAAGGAAAACACATATAGAATGCACAAGAGATATGAATGAAGTGAGGCTTACCTCAATCTTTCCTCCTACAAAACAAAGGTTAGCATGACAATTCATATTGAAAGTAAAATCAAAGCATAAAAGCGATTAAGTACCATAAACGTCCTAGAATGGAACTAGGGTTCAAAATAAGATCTAAGTTTAAAGATGAAAGTACCTAAAGGTTACATGACTTATAAAGTCATTAGCTACATGTTATAGGTCCCTAAGGATGCTAGGATACCTCACAAGATCAAACTATGTCAAACTATGTACAAAAAGTTCACCTAAGTTCACCTAAATGCAAATTAGGGTTCAATGATGAAGTATGAATGTGTATGGCTTACAAGCATGAATTAATACATGAAATGAACATAAAAGTCAGTAGTGAATTCTTATGTATGAGGATGAATGAACATATCATCATGGATGCAATGGTTTAGTCCTATGGAGCAATGAGAAGAAGATGTGAGAACAAATGAGCAAACATCGCATAAGATCACAAATGATGCAAGTTAAAGATGAATGGCATGTGAATATGCATGAAATGATTATGGGTCAGTAGCATACAAGATATGGGATGCAATTAGAAGGCATGAATTGTCATTTATGATTTCCACATAATTCATGTTAATATTTAGAGGAGAAGGGAAACTAGTTTAAGGCAAAATTAGTTCACATAAGTATGCACTTTGAAACACCAAAAACAAACCAAATGAGTATGGTTCAAAAAGTGGTCTATAACTGGAATTAATGACCTAAAAGGGACCTATAATAAACTCCTAAAAGTTACCAAAAATTATTCCAAGCAAATGGCATGAATGCCTTCCTATCATTTAGGTTATGGAGCAAATAGACACATGAATCAACCTATGATCTAGGTGACATGGAAAAATAGCAAAAAGGATTTAAAAACTATGAAATTAAATCCCTGGAATAATAAAGTCATTATATTACATGGTCTAAAAGGATTTTACAAAATTATGCACCAAAGTGCCAAAACAATTACTTAACGATTGGTATAGCAAGACATGATCGCCGAAAAAACACCTCCACAAAGTGGATCAAAAGGGCATCTAAAATTATGAAAATAATTCCTAATGAGCATCATAATGTCAAAATTTCCAGTGGTTAATCACACACAAAAAATAGGTCTCACATCTATTGGAAAAAATTTCTTTTGGTCCCTTATGTCAATACCATTCCTTTTGGGACAGCTTGGAATGAAAAATCCAAATTAATTACTAAAACCAATCAAACCTGGAATAAAAAAATATGACAAATTAATTAAGAGGATGAGGATCACTCATGAATATTTCCATAATTTTATCCCACCTAAACCTATTTTTAATAATTGCGACGAAACGGACAAAAACGTGGATTTTAAGGGGAAGTGAAAGGAAGCGATCCTAATGGTTCGTAACCTAATCCCTAAGTTTCGAAATCGATACATATCATAAAAAATCACAAATAAATCCAGTTCCTCAGGTGGGAGTGCTCAATATGCACCTTAAGCTATATGGTCCTAAGTCGCATACAACTATAATGATGCTTAAAAGTGGAGAATCGAGATTACTTACTTGATCGAAGTGCCGATTCTTCACATAAAAGAAATCCGAAAAAACCTCAAGCAAGGTCTTGTGATCTCCATAAGCAAAATAAATATTTATCTTCCATAATCATTTTGTGAAGATCCACCATAATCGAAATCGATGAATATCGATAAAAAAAACGTCATGAATACTTATCAAAATTAATTCCCCACAATAATTAAAATTAATCACAAGAATTCTAATTAAAATTGTTAAGAAATGGATGAAGATGTTAATCCACAAAAATTAGTTATCAAGTAAATTAATTAATCATTTTCTACAAGAAAAAATTCAATTAACAAATTTCTAACAAATAAAGAAAGCAAAGGAGTGTAATTTTGAAAACAGGGGCCTGCATAAGAGTTTTTGATGGAAGCCCAATCCAAATACCAGCGTGGGGGTGTTAATAAGAAATTTGATGGTGTGAATAATACTGTATGGCTGAAAAAAGCCCAATTCCTATTACCAATTTCACAGGGGGGTGTGTGAGCAAAATATGGGTGCGGATAGGAAAACCATGGCCACAAGGCCCACTTCCAATCAAACCCGCAAGAGGGGTGTATGCCCGAATTTGGGTGGTGGGAGAAGTATTTTCATGGAATCTTCTTGTTAGGCCCAAACCAAGCTTCGTTGACTCTTAACCTAGATCAAAAATTAGGGAAACGAACTTAAAGAACATAACGCATTTTCCTCTTCTCCTCAGCAAACCCTAACAGCGCCTCTTCTTCTTTCCTCATGAAGCTCCCCTCGCCGAAAACCTCATCTTCCACACATGAAGGCACCGTCGCCTCCTTCTCCAAGAATAAATCTCAGTGAAACGACACTTCACACCGTCGTGACCTCCTTCAACTTCGTTTCGCCGCGCGAATGTCACCCTCCTTCCCGACACATCTTCGCATCAAATCCACCATCGGTACCCCTCATAACCCAGTGGAATTCTTCATCGACGTCTCAAACTTAAAATGCAAAGCTAGATGCGACAACGCGTACACAAATCACGAGAATAAATTCGCTCCGAATCCGCTGAGTTGCATCGTCGTGTAGGCGAGTTCGTTCTGGATCGCTGAAGTTTATGGTATGAACTTTGATTTCATTTCACCTCTTCTTCTTCCGATATCGACTCGTTATCTCCGAGAGCTTGTATTGTAGATTCTTGAATCAATTTGTTATTTAGTTATTATGTGAATCTTGTTGCGTTGATCTGACAGGTTGTTGAAGATAACAAATGCTATGAAGGTGTCGAGAATGAAGCACAAACCCTAACTTCTCAACCTACTCAAATCAAAGTCAGCAAATATTGAAGGTTAAAGAAGTTGTTGATGAAGATCTGTGAAGGCTTGCTTGAGGATGGAAATGTGATACTCTGAAGTTGTTGTGGGTGCTAAGCATTGATGTTGCAGATATGTTCTTGAAGAAGATTGAAGATTGATAATGAATCTGTGTCGAGGATGATGAAGATAGATTCAAGGTTGAAGTTCTTTTTCTTGAAGATTGTTGAAGTGTTGATGATGACGATTGTAATGGAACGATTTCAGTATGGATTTGATGCACCTCACCTCTTCTTATTCTCCTTCTGCGTTGATTGTTGTTGATTTTCGAAATCCCAGGAGCGTTCTCGGTGATTGATGAGGAAGCTTGGAGGTGGAAGATAATGGGATTGCTGCGGATTGAAGGTTGATGCAGGAGGAGGAGAGGTTGATATTGAGATTGGTGCTGAGAGTTTGGCAAGTTTGTTGATGAAGCTTTTCGGTGATTGCAGAAAGATGAAGAAGAGATTCGAGAGAGAGCGGTTGAAGAAAGTTGTTTATGGTGCTGATAATTAGAGAACGAGATCAGAGACTCCAGAAGGTTTTTCTTCTCTTTCTGTTATAGATCACCCCTGTTTTCAGTTAAAGCTTCTTCACTTCTGTAACCATTTTTCGGTTGTTGCTTCTTGATGATTGCAGGTTGGTGAGGGTTGAAGTTTGGAGGAAAGGATTCAAGAAAGATTGAAGAGTGATTATGATGCTTGTGTAAGTCTTCCTTTGCTTGAATTGTTACGGTTTGCGAACCGATTCAAAGGATTTGGTGATGCATTCTGAAGGTTGAATTCGCAGAAGTTGATGAATGATGGTGAAGTTGCGGTTTCGGTTATGGATATTGCAGTTATGCTGATGTTGATGAGGGTTAAGATTGAAGATTTTGGTTCTTGGACTAATGATATTGAATCATTGATGAAGATGATGTGAAGGTTAGTGAAAACGAATTGATGAAGAGAATGAAGAAGTTGGACAGAAGATGAAAAGTGAATGAGAATATGGATGAGAGAGCCCCACTTTTTTTTAGAAAATGAAAAGGAGTTTTTTTCCTGTTA
Organism: Lathyrus aphaca; assembly: GCA_963966055.1. Taxonomy (NCBI): domain Eukaryota; kingdom Viridiplantae; phylum Streptophyta; class Magnoliopsida; order Fabales; family Fabaceae; genus Lathyrus; species Lathyrus aphaca. The sequence goes on along the minus strand of OZ014520.1, from coordinate 215,520,304 downwards.
TCAAGTCCTCTCCTTCTGGTTTTCTGTTACTGAATTTTTTTCTTCTTTCTTCTGTTTTTTTAATTGTTTTTTCTGGTTTTTCTGCATATCAGTGAGCCTTTGGTTTTCTGTTGTAACTGTTAACTGAATTCAGTTAACAAAAAAACTCTAACTGTATTTTTCAGTTTTGTATTGATATTATATTGAAGTCAATGTCACTGAATTTTCGGACCTCACTTTGTAATTTTCTCTGCTATGTATTTTCCTGCTTTCTGTTAAAATTCTGATACTTTCTACTGATGCCAAAGACCAATGCATCCCCTTTTCTATTTTCTATTTTTATTTTTCATTTATGGCCTATCTCTTTTTTTTCATCAATATTGGGATTTGCTAAAAAACAAAAAACTAGCATGGGTTAATTTTGTTGTGGTTAGTGATTAATTGGCCATGAAAATGTTTCGTGTGATCAGGAAGGTTGACGGAATGGATAATTGGATTTTGTAAGAAATGAATAATAATAAATAAAAAATAAAAATGATATTTGGAATAGTTTTGAAAAGTTGTCTTAAGATGGATGGACACTTGGATTTAGAATGAATAAACGGTTATGATGCGCCTGTATCTCAAATCTCAAGCATTCCTCCTGACCATATCTTAACGAGTTCAATCCATATAAAAATCTCAATCCAAAGCCAATTGTATTCTCCGCCAATCCCCGACTTCAATCAATAAGCATAATTAAATCTGAACCGTAAGCAAAAATCAGATGATAAGCCATCAGTGCTTTGAGGACTCCTCAAAAATGTTCTTGACATGAAACCCACATATTACGATCTTCGGTTGATGAGTACTTAACAAACTCAATTATGATGAGTAGTAAAAAATCTTCTTAAGATCCCTTTTGAAGGATGACAATTTATGATGTAAAAATTCAACAACCTTGTCACAAAGCATTCCAAATTGAAAATCCATGACACTCGATGCCTTCGAGAAATCTTGGAGAAAAATAAATATGATGCTTTGATAGGAAAATACTCAGGATATTGAGAACTCAGCCTTTATCCTGATCTCGAATTTAATAGCCAAATAAATCACATATGAATAGGAAGATTTCAGATCCTAAGAACATGCTTTTGATCCCATGCCTTAAGAGCCAATGAAATGCATAATTATGATTTTATGACCTAATGTAATGCAGATGAATGCGAAGCGATAAGCCGGATAAGGTAAACGGAATGAGGGCAAATTTTGAGGTATTACACATAGCATATGAAATTACTGTATCATCTTCGTCATCCTCCCTCTAAAGGCTTACAACTTTAACAAGAGTTAAATATCACAAAAGAGAAGTAAAAAGCATAGTTTAAATATAGTGAAACGAATGGATTAATTCAAGATAAACATATTCAATGTATTATCATGAAAACAAAACTCTGACATAATAGTAAGTGTTTAAGTCGACAAAAGAAATTACAAATGAAAATTCAAACATTCTCAAAGCCTCCTCCTCTAAACTTGTCACTCTGGATGTCTGGTAGCGTTGATGTTTGATGGATGATAGGGGAATTCAATATGTTTTTCTGGCGTAACCTCGTGGACTCCTTCGTCAACCAGGTCTTGAATCTTATTCCTCAATGCCCAGTAGTTATTAGTGTCATGTCCAGGACAGTTGGAGTGATATGCACACCTTGGATTTGGATTATAGCGAGGAGAGGAAGTATTGGGATTCTGAGGAGGGTCTTTCAAGGTAATCAACTTCATCTCCAACAAGCATTACAAAGTTTGCGACATTGGCGTGTTGATTTTGATAAACTATCTTTTATGTTCCTTGTGTTGAGGTGGATTAACCCTATAAGACCTTCTTCTTTTAATTTAAATGCTATCAGTAAGAACTTGTCTCTTTCCTTCTCTTATCCTCTTATTATTTTCGACCAAGTCAACTTGTTTCACTTAAGGTTAACTGATGATTAGATTCCCTACTTTGTTGTCTTGAAGTTTATTGACAAAGACCCTCAGCTCTTCTTGCCCCTGGGCTAAGTTTTGGATAAGAGCCACCTGACCATTCATCTGGATTCTCATCTCTGCCATCTCAGCTTGTAGTTGTTCCAACTGATCATCTTTATTGTCTTCAGGATTCTTCTTTTTCTTGTCCCTATTGAGTAGGGCTTTCAACTCTTCTTGCCTATTGGACAAATTCAGGATCACTTCTTGAAATTGAGCATTTTGGGTTTGGAGATCTTTGACAGACTGTTCGAGAGCCATTTCCACTGAAATAAACAGCGAAAAGATTGGAAACTTGTCACGGAAACTTTTTATGCGATGGTATGCCATGTAATGCATATGCAATGTTTTCAAGGACCCTGTAAGATTTAAATTTGTTAAAGAAAAACAAAAACAAAACTCTTATTAGTAAGTTTAAAATATAATTTCCCCTTGGGCTAACAATGAAGGAAAACAAAACAATTACAAAGAAAATAATCATTTGAGACTTAAGTCTCCCATGGACGCTTCCTCTTTGTGTTGATATATGTATTGAGGTTCCAATCTTCATGAAGTTTCCTTGTTAGCTCCAACACTTTCTCTTTGCTAGCATTGGACTGAGCCTCAAAAGTATCCCTTTGTTCCTTCAGTTGGATCTAAGATTTCTGCAGCTCTTCCAGGTCAGTAGGCATGTCAGGATGAAGAATGGTGTAAGGAACATATCCTTCAACAAAAGGCACAACAATCACTGATAAAACAACCGGATATGGCATCATAAGAGTTTGAGAACGAGACCGCACCCATCTGAGGCAAGGTTCCATAGGGATGGAGTATTTTGGTTCCAGAGTATTGCTGTCAAACTTATTCACCATGCTCCAGGCCCGTATAAACCTTTGATGGTAAACTTGAAGATCGTTGTCATGATCGAACATAATATCTTGAATATCCCATGTATATGTTCTTGGACTTTTTAGAAAGATTATAGTGTTCTCTAACTACTCCTTCTAGTCCCATGTTCAACTAGTGTTCCATGTTCAAGTTATAAGCTTTTGAAAAAAGTTGACTTTTGTTGACTTTTTAAAGGACTTGTAATGTCTTGGTTCATATCTCTCAAATGAAGCATGTATGACCTTGGCTTGTGAGACACAAAGTTGTAGGGAATTGAATTTCCTTCAAAATGAGCTTTGGATGGGAAATTTCTAATGAAACATGTGAAAGTTACGGCTGGTCAAAGTACAATTGACTTTTCCTGTAAAAACCCTAATTTAGTAACTTCTGGTTCTTGATGAATTTGAGGTTTCCTTAATGAATCATGATAAACCCTTGATCAAATTATGAATTTCACCTCATAATATTGATGTTTACCAAAAATCTTGAAGTTTGACTGTATGTTGACCACAGTTGACTTTTTAACCAAGTTAACCGATTTTTTATTATCTGAGCATCTGACTGACCAAACTTGTAGGGCAAGTCTTGAAACTTGACATGAGGATTATATGAAGTAAGTAGGACACCATGAAGTCCACTTGAGGCTTTAGAAGTCCAATTTTCTTTGAGAAACTCAAAACCCTAATTTAAGATTCATTGCTTAGGAGGAGGCTTTCTCTAATGAAACCTTGAATCCCTTTGAGCAATTGAGAATATTGTGATCATTAGAAGACCTCTTGAGACATATTGTCTTGAAGATAAGAGGGAAACGTTTGGGGTACAACACACTTATTTATTGGATAACCCTCAACAACAAGCTTTTATCTTTTTCCTAGTTGATCACTTTAAGAAGCAAGTATATAGCATTAAAACACATAACAAAATAAGACACTAAACAACAAATCATTTCAACTTAAAAACCTCGTTTATACTAACTTCATTAAACTCATTAAACAAGTGTTTAGCTCATGATGAACTGAGTATACATTTCGGGAGATGAACTAAAAGGAAACATATTCTTACAAAGCAAAGTAAGGAAATTCAACCTAATAGTGACTTGGAGTTCTCTTACGTTGGATAAACAACAAGAAACTTCTTCAGACATGACAATTTCCAACAATGTAATTAGGACTTAGGTGGAAAAAGAAACTCTCTAAAAAATTCTAACTTAAAGACAGAAAATAAATATAATTTTGTGTGTGAAATTATTCTTCCCCTTCCTCCAATGTCGAGTTCTCTATTTATAGAGTTGGTGATGAGTGTGTATGGTTGCTTTCTTGGATCATGGGTGTAACATCCCAAATTTTACCTCTCTTTTTCATATCATATAGCATAGCATAAAGCATACGTATCTTACAATTTTGCATAGAAAAATGAAGCATGACATCCATAGTTGCAAGCATAGGGCATGTGATTAGTCATCTGGCAAGTTATGATTCTTCAAAGTCAAGTGGGGAGCCAAGTGCTCTTGCAATAAGCCTACAACGGATCCTCATATCTTATACAAGTTCAAATTCATCCTCAAAGCCCAAAAGGGGTAGGATTCATCAGAAGTTCAGAAATGCAACATCCTCCTATGCAGGGAAACCCTAATTAGGTTTTGCCTAAGATCCTCATATTCTCAATGATTTTACCAATTATTGTGGTCAAAGGCTTTTATATGGTATATAAGGCCTATGGATGAAGTTTGATTCAAAAATTCATTGAGGAAGTCAGGCATTGGATCAGTTACTTGTAAATGAAGAAAGATGTCAACTGTGCAGAAGAAAAGTCAACCTTAGGATTTCAAGGGTTCCGATTATGATTCTCAAGCTTATAGACCTTCATGAGGGCAAAGTATAGCTTGGGTGATCTCAAAAATCAAGAATCAAGAGTTTGGAAGAAAGTTGCTAAATATGGAAAGTGATTTATAATGAGAACTTTCTATTTTTTTGACATTTTTGCCCTAATTTCATTCAATTTTCTCATGATCAGGATGGCTCCAAATGAATTTTCTTTGAATATGAAAGTTATAGGGTTTGTTCTCCCATTTCCAAAAAGTCCAAGAACTTATCCATACCATTTGTGGATTGAAACATATGATCAAAAGAAGTTGGTGCATTTTTAGGGTTTTTCAAGTATGCAAGTTTCCTACACTTTGCAAAAAGGTTCATTATACATTTCCAAGGCCTCTAATACATTAATGTTGATTACCACATCCAAGTGCATCTCATAACAACCAAGTTTGCCCAATAAATCTAGTGAACCCGTGGCTTGTACATAAGATATTCTACATTTTTCCATTTTGCAAAACCATTCACAATTCAAAAATCCTAGCATCCTAAGCCCTAAGATTGATCCAAGGGTGATAAGTGAACCAAAACAAATCTGATTGTGCACATGGGGAAGGAAATGCACGAGTAAATCACATCATCATAACTTTCATGCAAATTTGCATTTTGATCCTCATCACACATTCCATGCAGCTTTTTCTTGTAAAACCCTACACATGTGTAAGTACTCATGGTATAAAAGTTTGCAAACCCTTCAATTTAAATCATGCTCTTTGATTTCTCACTTTCAAACTTTTTTCTCTTTGTAAATTTTGCTTCGAATCTCCCATTTCATACACACATTGCCTCAATTCTTTGCACAATAATCATCATGGGAGCATGAGGATCACAAATCCACCATTGGTTTGAGCTTTGAGCAAGGTTTTAACATAGTGCCATTCAGAAGCAACTTCCTTCGAAACTCAAGATCTAAGCTGATTTGAAGCTCTATTTCATATATTTTGCAAATAGAAGTGCTAAGGAGTGGATCTGCATATTTCTGTAGGATTTCTTTGAGTATTTGACCTAGCTTCATCTCAGGTTAGCTTCAAAATTCATCACTCTAGATCTTGTTTTTGATGTGTGCATTGTGATCTATGTGCTTCACTGAGTTGATTGCTATTTTCTATTTGTGATTTGGACGTAAATTGAGCTTGTATTATGGATTTGAAGGTTTGATGTTCATTTTTAATTTCTTCGATCCGTGAGATATATTGATTGTTTGGTGATTTTGAGCTTGAATTCGTGATCAACATATGAAATAGTATAGATCTGGAGCTTAATATGAATTCTTGGATATGTTTGTTCTTGCATATGCGTTTTTCGGTGACCGGAACTAGGGCTCTGTCACCAGACTTTTGTTGTAGGTGATGAAGGTGTCCAAGGAAGAAGACGCAACCGTGTGCGTCCATTGTTTTGAATCCAACGGTTTATGCTTTGACAATGCATTAAAAATGCGCATGCATGTCATGTGATCTTATGTTTCATATTTAATCCATGTCTTTGCGTGTCCATAGTGCTTAGTGTGTGTCTGCATTGGATTGCCTTTGATATGCTGACTTTACTTGATATGTTGACTGAATATAGCGCCTTAGATTGATCCAACGTGTGTGGTTGATTATGGCTGTGGAGTGAGGTCCATAAAGTCTTGTTGGACTTTGCTGACTTTGTAGTGGGCCTAAATTGTTATTGGAACCCCCTCTTTGTGGCCTATTTTAGTTTTCAACGTGTTTTTGCTTGCTGAATGAACCCCCTTGGCTCTTATTTCTTTCATTTTATTGTTTTTTATTCTTGTTTCATTTTCATTTTTAAAAAACAGTAAAATACTTTCAAAAAATTCAAAAAAAAAATCATGGATGTTATTTAGGGTTTTCTAAAATTTCTCCAAATTTGTATTTTCATTTTTCTTTTATTTTTGTGTCCTGAATTAATTTTGCAATTAATTTCTTCCTATTTGCTCTATAATATGCATGTCCTGACTTGTAAGATTTTTATCTTGAGTTCTAGAAGTGATATGATGCTGATTCATTTTTCTATGCTTTGCTAACATGATGAAGTGCGTTGTTGATTTTTACCATAATTTTTAGGATTTGTTTGGTTACCTTTTGCCTTATTGCTTCATGTGTAAGGAATTGAAACCCTAATTGTGCTTTGACTAATTTTTTGATTGACTTTGCTTCTGATTTTGGTCATGTGCCTTTACTATGATGTTTATGCATACTTGACGTACCTTGTTTCTCATTGGTTTAATTTTTAAGGCACGTTCACTAATTGTTTGAGATTTGTTCTTTAAATGCCTAATTTGAAGTGTTTTTGAACCATAGTTGTTTGCTTGATTAGAAAGGCACTTGTGCCATCTCCTAGGATCTTGTTTGATGATTGATAATATGATGTTTGATCCCTGGTTTTAACATGTGATGCTCACCTTTTCTTGTTTGATGTTAACTTGTGCACTAAGGTACACTTTCACAAGCATGCTTTACTTCACTTCACACTTCTCATGTCTCTCCTAATTGTCCTAGTATGTGTTTGTATGCCTTGATTAATGATTTAATCATCTTCTTAGGCACTTATTTAACATGTTTAGGTTCTGACCTTGTTGATACTTGGAGATGTTTATCTTGTTTGATGCTCTTAATATCATGTTCTTATCTAACTTCTTCATGTATGCTTTGCTTATGGTTTGTGAGGCTCATTTCATTCCTTTTGGTGTGAGTTTGTATGACTAAACATTAGCACTTTTTCATGATCATTAGGTTCTGGTTTTATAGGTTTGTAATGACTAGATGCTTGTTCTTTCATGGTTTGAACCTATTTGATCTCATCTTGTCATTTGTGAATATTTCTAACACTTTCAGGGGCTATGGTAAGTAAGAGGTGTGGATGAGATATCCACATCTCAAACTTATTTCTCCTCTTTCTTTTATGCTTTCTACTTGTGCATGAGATGAGCTTAGGCCATTATTTGTTCAACTTCTTCTCATCCCTCTTAGAAACAACTTAACTTCTTTAAGAGAAGTAAGTTGCTTTCTTTCTCTTCTCTTCTTCTTCTTTCCTTTCTTTTCTTCTTTCCTTTTCTTCTTTAGGATATACTTCATACCACACTAACCTAGGACTTCTGTGCATGATAAAATTAGGTTTTATTAGGCCCCCTTAGTTTTTTACCTTTGAGATCCTTTTGGTGCTCTCCCTTTCTCATCTTCAAACAAAAACCTAAAAAACACTTAATAATGAGTGAAGTAGTCTTGTGTGTAGGGACTTATTCCATGGAGCACTTGTATTCACCCCATCTTGGTGGTGGTACAAGCTTGTCTATCATGATGTACAAGTCTAATCATGAGACTATTTTCACAAATAAAAACAACAAAAACACTTCTTTAAAAAACTCAAACAAAGAATAATTGTCTCTCCTTCAGGACTTATTTTCTCATCTCATTCACTCTTAACGTAAGAACTTGCTCCTACTTGTCACTTTTCAATATGGTAACGCACTCGTTCCAGATGAGCCTGCAACACCTGAGCATTGACACAAGTTGTTCAAGCCTTAAAATACAAGCCATTTTCCTCCCTAGTTAGGGGAACTACGGCGAATCTGATCATGATGTCCAGATGAGGTACGTAGGCCGCGAGGTAGGGTCCATTCGAGAACTCTTTTATTTTCCCTACATTTCCCCACTTTCTTTTCTTTTCTTATCCAGTTCCAGTCTCGATTTTTGCAGCAGCTTCTTTCTTTTACCCTTTTAAACATTTTCTTTGCAAGCGTGGATCCTGTCGGGTACGGCAGACGATCTGGGGTGCTAATACCTTCCCAGGTCGTAACCGACTCCCGAACCCAGTTCTTTGGTTCGCAGGACCTTTGTCCTTTATTTTATTTTCTTCGGTTTGTGCAGCATTACCTTTCCCATTCCTTTGAGATTAAAATGTCTGGCTAGCGACTCTACCTTCTTCCGCGCCACTTTTGTGTTTGTACCAGGATGGAAATCCAGGGAGTGACAATGGGCTTTTGATAAACTTTATGATGAGGCCCAAGATGAAATTTGAAATTGGGAAAGTTGTCCTCCAACCTTTCCTTTGCAAGTTATCTGGTACAACATTGGTGGGAGACGATTTTGCAGGCTGACACAACAAGTTGGTGGAGCTGCGCAAACGGCTGGTGGGTTTCCAAGGTTTGGCGCTCTTTTGCTCATGGTCCCCACCGTACTATCCTTCTTGTCCTCTAGAAATTTGATATTTATCCAACGTCTCTTTGCTCAAATGCTCCTCAACCGCTGCCACATATGCCCTAGTGGTTATCTTTCAAATCTTCGTGTATTAATTAATTAAGAATTTAATCAATTATTCAGATCCCTTCATTTTCACTATTGCTCCAGCAACAACCTTGCAAGGTTACGCCTCAACTTGTCTTCAGCAAACTACAATTCTAACAAAATACAAAAGAAAACATAAAAGAAGCATCTATTGTGCTTAAGACTTAATTAAAGCAAAATTAAACTAAAAAATGCAGCAAATTCATAAAAACCTAATTAAATATGCTATGCAATACAGGGTAAAGTAACACGCAAAAGTAGTGTTATCAGCAAACACACGGTCTTCCTTGTTGTCAAATTCCATACCTAACAAACCACCTCCAATCTGAAGTGGCTGTGTTGTTTCAAAAATTGAGTCATCTTTGTTGTCTATCAATGTGGGATTTCTCATGTGTAGTGGTGGATTGTATAGGTCCAACACTTCATGATGTTACTACCTCATTCACTTCTTCAAAGTCGTTGTCTTCCCCGACCTCCTCATCAGGAAAATATGGTTCATTATGAGTTATGGTTGTTAGTTCGAGCTGATTTAGTTTGGGTGACAACGTCAACGTGGTTTCCTGACTCATTTGATATTGATGAGATTGAGAAGACTGCGTTGGATATATAACTTGTGGCACCTCATTATGTTCTAGTGTTCAATACGAACCACGACATACATCATACTAACAACCAAACTACAATACACAAACTCAACATATACCAACCCATTACACATACCAAACATCGCAACAACAAACAAACTACACCTATCAATCACAACAACAACCATGCTTCCGCCAACCACGACACCACATACCAATTCCACCACCAAACGTTGATTACTCACATATAAACATACCATCATCATCCCTCGATGTGTCCGACTATTACGTCGCGACCATTGAACCCACAACCCCAAACCCCACCCAATTCACACAAACATAATGAATTTCCACCAAATGAATATTTTGAAAATTTCAAACCATTTGAACTTTACCCCAACTAAACACCTGTTATCCAAACCTCTACCTATCCACCTGCTCCAACATAAAATTTACATTGTACTGAACGAATTTGGATACCTATTAGATGTGGAACCGGTAGTTGTTTACCCGATGTAGAGGACGAAGAGAAAACTCAATATTAAAATTAATTATTTTATCATGGTATCAACCAATTGTAATTTATAATACTATATTCTATTAATGGCATTTTTATTTTATTTTTCTATTTTCATAATATTTAGTATTTTATATTATTTTTTTAAAAAAAAGAGAGAAGAAAAATAATATTTTATTAATTTTTATTAAATATTATTAACAAATAAATAAAAATAATAATTTTTATTAATTTTTTATCATTAAATATAATTTTAATAATTAGAATATTAAAAAACAAAAAAAAATCATTTAAATATAATCAGAAATTTAAAAAACAAAAAAAAATAAAAATAAAAATATGAACCTCCATCCAGGATGGCAGACCTCTTCTAGGTGTATGACATCTTCGCCATTTTGATAAAAAAAAAAAACCACTACAGTCCAAAAAAAGGTTTCATTTTGAGATTTTTTTTCTTTGGATAGTATATTGGGACATTTATTTCGGAAGTGTGACATTAGGATAAAAACCTTTCTACTTTTATTTGAAATTTTGATTTTCATATCCCTTTTGACTCTACCTCCAATATATCAAAATATATTTCTCTCTAAAATCATCTTTTTTCAGAAATGACCAAACCTAAAAAAATTCCTTTTTTTTTCCTATAAGTTTTGAGCCACAAATACTTATTCAAATATTCAATCTCAAAGTTTATTTTTTCAATAATCTCACTTTGAATATTTTAGCTAAAAGTTTGTTGTTTCAATATTGTTGATTGAATGCATAGTCGATCCAACATAATAATATGAGGTCTAAGAAAAATATTAAAATGAGTTTTTTTATCTATCATAGTTATATACTCTATTTCTATGAACATTCTAATTGAGTTAGAGTTAAATGAGGTAAACTGTTGTTCGCAAGTCGATTTCGCGCGAACAATTTGCTGGCCTCCTCCAAGCGAGGTTTACTTGCGGAATCGGTCAAACGAGTCCCTGGAATGCTTTGTCCAATTAGTTATGTTACGAACTCTTGTAATGTAGAATAGTAATGGGGGTTCTTGTGTATAATTTTGGTATTTTATGTTTATAGCAGACTCACGCGGAATGCTTGAATGAAAAGACAAGAAAAGCGAATAAATGCAGGATAAAAAAAGGATAAAGACAAAAAGACAAGTATTTTAGATTGACATGGAATTAAAATATCTTTAAATACAAAGTGTTTGGACGCTTCATACATTTGCATAGGGGTTAACTCATTTCTCTAACGCTCGGTACTTTGAGTGTGTCCCTTTTACAATGTGAAGAAATGCGACCCCGAATAATGAAAATAAAATATACTTATATTGACAAATAAAATAAATGTCAGACGCTTCCTAATAAATCAAGCTTTGACACCTGTTAACCCATTTTCCTAGTAACCACTCACTACTTTGTCCCACTTTTTGCAGCAGTTTCTGTAACACCCCAAATTCATAGTTTAATTATTTATTTAATTATTTATGAACATGTGGTAATTTGTGGTATTTTGTGGAATATTAAGAAAAATGAAGTATTTTATTAAATAGTGATATTAGAATAATTGAATATTATTGAAATATTATTATTAAAAATAAAATAAAATAAGTTGGAGGTCTTAGGGGTAGGATGGTCTTTTAAGAAGTTTATGAGAAAAGCAAATACGCTTGGTTTCTCATAATTCGTGTTTTTGGTGAAGATTGAAAGTCTATTATGAGAAAAGGGGATTTTTTTAGGGAAACCTTAGGGTTAAGGGAATTGTTGGTAGATTGGGGATGATTTGGTGTTGTTAGATGTTATAGTTGATGATTATAGGGTGATAATAGGTAGGAAGAGTGAAATATGTTGTTTTTTGTTGATAATTGGTGGGTTTGAGGGTTTTGGTCGTGTCTGGGATGTGTGGAAAATCGTAGGGTTTTCTGCTGAAATTCGCCTTCTCGTTGCTTGCTTAGGGAGCGAATGAGACTTTGGGAACTTTACAAATAGAAGGTTGCTCGCTTAGCGAAACCTGTAGCTTTTTGAAAAATAATTTCTTTTCCCGAATGACTCGAAATGACTTGTTTTGTTGTACTATGTTGCTATAATGTTATTGTGAATTCTTACCATGCTATAACATGCTATATGTGTGAGAATTATGATGAAAATGATGTTTAGATGATTAAGTGGTATTATGATGATATGTAGTATCGATGACATGAGTAGGTAAAGTAGTAGATGTGGGAATGATGAAAAATGATGAATGTTGATGCAAATGTTGATTAAGATGATTATGATGATGTTGTTGCATCGTTGTATTCATGACATACTTATGATGATAGGGGATTCAATCCTATAGTGTAGGTTGAGGTGTTGTTGTTTATGTTGTGCTCCCTTGTGGAGGGTTGATGGCCTAGTGTCCATCCATGATGATGATCTGGTACCACACACATGTTAAGAAGAATGCATTTCATTCTTGGTGGTATAGAATGATTGCATTTTATTTATGCTAATGTGATTGATTTTGTTGTATGTGAGTGAGACTTGATGTAAATGATGTATTGTTGTATGTTGTATTGTAATTCCATCTTTATATTATTTATATTGAATGTGAATTTACTCACCCTGCCTACCTTTCGTGATGGTCTATTATGCCATCTTGCAGATACTCAAGAATAGCGCGATGTTTGGAGGTAGCTTAGAGTGCATCTTTTTTTCGTTATAGAGTCTAGGTGGTGTCCTGCTCTGTGTCATGTAACACTGGGAACGCGTGGATGATTTTGTTGTTTTTGTCAATTTTATTACATGATGATGATGTTTTGGATTAGAAATAGAATCCTTTTATAATGTTGATTAAGTTGTTGAATAAAAATCCACTGCCATGAATTGATGTTTTGTTTTTAATTATGATATATGTTACAACCCATGTTACGGGACAAGACACACAAATGAGTTAATTTGATTTTTTGTTGAAATGTGATGCCCTTTTTGGTTGTAACTCAGATTTTCAAAAATAATTTTGTATGAGTTTGTTGTGGGGTTAAAAGGGTGTTACAATTTCTTTCCCACATCTTCTTGACTGGCACTGTCGAACTACCTTCAACCTGGTGATGTATGTGAGATACGTCGAAGTGCTTCGACTTGGTTTTGGACTCCTGTATCTGGCTTTTGACCCATGACTGATTTCTCCTTATCTTTGGTTGGGTCTAATTGCTTCTTTCTACCACTCATGGTTTTGCTTCCAAACCTCCTTTTTTGAACAAGTCGAAATCTTTAGCCAACAAATTGCCCCCCAAAAGGCCAGTTTTGACAGGGAGGTATTTGACCAAGAAGCTTAGCCTTTTGGATTTTCATGAGTGACTTTGACGCCTTCTTCGACCGTTGATTTGCCCCAATCAACTATTCACATTCTGTATGACTGAGACAACCTGTCACATTCGTCATGATTCCACTTTTGGTGCGACAACTTTCTTAAGACATGCGGATCTCCCATCTTCCCACTAACATAGCTCAACACCCTAAAAAAAACCTTGCGCCGCATGGCCTTGGGTATGAATATCATTCCCTTAGTCCGTTTGTAACTGGAGTGGAGATAATTACTTGAATCCCCTTCCTCAAAATTGGTCCTTCACATTAACTGAAACAGCATGGACACCGTTTCCAAGACCTCGAAAAGGCTATTTTTTGGGCAACACTCTTTTCCAAGACTGATTGCATGCATGCCCTACCTCTAGGTACTTTGTTCGAGGACTATTACTTATATAAAAGGCGTGGCTTCATGCACCTTCTTGTTACACTTATTCAAACTTTTCATGAGCTCTTCTTCAAATTCTCTTGCAGCTCAGAAGGTGGCCAAGAAAGATCCAGAGTCCTCCAAAACGACCCACTCAAAGGCTACTGCGCTGGAGACTGTGGCTAAAATTGCTGGGAAGACGTTAGTGACCCAGATGAAACCTCCCAAGATGAGGCTACCTCCATGTTAAGACTTAGATCCAGACGCTGATGACGACTGGATAACCTTCCTCAATCAGGAGTGTGGAAAGGCATGGATGAATAACCAGTTTTTTTTGCCAAACTCTATTTGGCTGTTAGTGTATTTAATTTTCTGCACTCTGTTGGCCTACGAGCTTTTTATGTTTAATTTGTAACACATTATGCCATCTTTTTATGCCACTTTTGGTTGTTGGTATATTATGACTGTAATACCTCAAAATTTGCCCCCATTATTTATCCCCTTAACTGGCTTATCGCTTCTCATTCATCTGCATTCCTTACTAGGTCATTAAATTCATAATAGTGCATTTCATGGATTCATAGGGCATGTGATCAGGGCCCTGGGAAATTAGGGTTTCGTACCTTATCCGTATATGTCCGGGATTGAAATGATGGAGAATATTCACCAGACAATGATTCCACTTCAAAGGCGGTTGTTCAGTTGTGTTTTGAATCAGATGGGAGTTTGACCTAATTATGGTCAAACTATCAAGAGATTGCTGCAACTGCAAGATTATTTGGGCCACTGGACTATTTCTTAGACAATGCATATTCAAAGTTCAGGTTGTCGTGTGTTGAGATTCATCAGTTTATCGAGCAGTGTTTGGTGGGAAGTTTGGTTTGAATCTTCAGTTTATCAGTGATTCATCTGGATTCGAATGGCCATGGCATGTTTTAGACGATTCAAAGGGGGTGTGACTTATTTGGAAAATTATTCAGTGGTTCAGAAGTGATCGTGTCCATAGGCTTGTGGAAAGAATTCAAAATAGGCTTTGGGCTAAAATCGAGATTTCGTTCATTGCTTTGTTCTCATTGTTATAAACCATCCCTGATTATTCCATTCCACTTTCATCTTTTTACTTCAATTTCCATTATTCCATATGTTTCCATCAATTCATTTTCAGTTTCTTTTATCCACCTTTCCATTTATTTTTGTCCATAATCCATTTTGAACCACCTTTTAAAGTCTAGTTGTCCAAAACCATATTCAATTTTCAAAGCCAAATGGCCGTTCATTTTCATTTTCAAATCAAGTTTCATCATGGCCAATGATTTTAGGATTGCTTGTTTCCGTATAACTCAGGATGAATTCTCACCAGAATTTTAATATCGTGAATGGTTTTATCTGAGATATCGATTAATATTGTTGGATCACAGGCAATAATAGTTCCATTAGTCAAAGTGGCGATTTGGTACTATCAGCCAGGTGAAAGTGGAGTGTGAACAAGCATATCTCAAGAAGGCTTTTGGCACATATATTTCATGAGAGAATAATAATTTGGTAGCTGGTATTTCTCATTTGGTAGGTTAGGGTGGTGTACGCCGTATATGATTGGTTAAAGAGGATTTCTAAGTCAAGGGATTTTGGTTAAGAATTAATGCCTATAAGTGTGCTATGTGAATTTGCTTCATTTGAGGTACTTGCACTTATAATTGAGTTTTAAATGCTCAATGTTGTTTTACATGGGATTGAAACCAAAAGTTCATCATTTTTTCGTCCAATGGATTTCATGGCCAGACTGCCTTTTAACCATCAGTAAGATAGTCAGGGAGAGGGATCATTATCATCATTGAGAAAAATAGTCCTTGGTATTTCATATAGAAACCCAAAAAACAAATATAATAAGAAAGTGATTACAAGTTGCAAAGAATCTGGCACAAGTTGATTCTAAAGGAAAATTCTATTACACCAAAATTGGAAAAAAATACAGTTACAAAAAACAGAATCATCAACAATCCTAATACCCAACCAATCCTGCAGCCCTTCATCACCACTCACCATCATCCATATCAACCTGCAAAAAGAAGGTTCCAGCTTCAAATAATTGTCACTTTATTCTCTTTCTCTCTCTAAAGGGTGCTTCCGATAGTGGTAACAAATAGAACAAGCAGACCCGCATAGCCTTGATCAATCTTCATCATCTCCTCAATCGGTTCATCATCTGTAGCTCCAAATTAACCATCATATCATCATCTTGCAAATTCACAGCAACATATGCACGGATCATGCCTCGAGAAACGGTTCGCAGAAATCCCTTAATAAATCCGCTACAACCATCAATATTGGCTTGTCGGCCTGCATCAAGATTCAATCCTGCAAATCACAAAAAAATCATTAATAAAAGACCAACTGACATCCATAACCAAGTTTGAAAGTGTTTAACAAAGCATAACAATAACTCAGTAAGAGAGGAAGATATCAGTCCAAAAAAAAGGGGAACAGAACCAAAATCAATTACAAAATAATAAACTCAGGATTCTAAATATAAGCGACTTCCAAATAGAATTCCAGCCAGAAAATCAATAACAGAATTGGAAGTTGAGATGAAAAATCAATAACAGAAATTAATAACAGAAATCCATAACAGAAAGGGATAACTGATTTTTACCTGGGGGGAAGGTTCCAGAACAATCTTCCAGCTCTATAAATCAGGATCAGATCCTTCATCTCAGCTTCTTACACAATCTTCAAAAACACTTCACCATTTCTCAATCCTCTTCCATTCTTATCATCCCTTTTCTTCTATCCTTCAATTTCAATCTCCTTCTTCACAACTTTCTCATTCTCTTCTCCTTCAATCTTCTTCTTCCCTACCTTCTTCAATTCTTGAGCTTCCACACACTTTCCTCATATATTCTTTTCTCCACAACTTCACCATTCTTCACCACCTTCATCCGGATTCAACTCTCTCTCTTCAAACTCTTCATTGACCTTCGAACGAATCCATCCATTATCTTCCTCAATTCTTAGAGTTCTTCATCAATTTTCATGAGTCCTTCTTCAATTCTCAGAGTCCTTCCTTGATTTTCCTTAGTTCTTCCTCAATTTTCATCAGTTCTTCATCAACCTTCACTATCCGTAATCAAGAATAACTTCCTCATCCGTTTGAATCAATTTGCAAAACATCAGAAAATAGATTACAAAAAGTTCAATATTGGATTTGCGGATTCTAAAAAAGGCAACAATCGAGAAGAAGATTGGACAAGAATTTGTAGCTGAAGCTTAGCTCCACGGTGCATTCGGCTTCGATTCCTTCCCCATTCTTCAATCGAGATCACGACGCGTCTTCTTTCTCACGAATTCGAGCACTGTGAATCGTCACCTTCTTCGTCGAACTTCGTTTCCAGGTAAGAATTGAACACACTTCTGAGCGTAGCCTTGATGTTAGTTGTCTATTGTGTGATGATTATTACGACGTGATTTGTGTTGATTGTCGGTTTAGCGAGTTTAGGTTTTCGAATTTTGAAGGAGAAAAGAATCTAGGTTAGATTTTGCTGCGATAGTGACAGAGAGAGGTTTAGGTCATGGTTATGAGGGACGATAAGGTGTCACCGGAGGTTAGGTCACCAGCGTTATTTTGGTTGTGTGGCGGTGTAAGCTCATAATTTCGACATATTGAAATTTGGAACTTGAAGTCATTTCTGTTAAAGAATAATGAAAGTGAAGAAATTCAAGAAATATTGATAAGGTTTAAAGCTCCAATGTTTCGACAGAAGGATAAGTATGTTCTGGCAAGACAAGTTTGGAAAATTCTGTATAGCTGAACCTTTGACAAGATGAATGTATCTTGCAACACTTCGACAGAGAAGAGTTGTTGGACAGGAGCATTATTTGGCAGATTTTGAAGGGTTTTCTTCTTTGAGACTTCGACAGATTGAAGAGGTGTAATGTTTCGTCACCAAAAGAAAAGAGTTTAAAATTTAAAAGTTACAACCTTTGACAGTTGGACACATGGGAGTTTCAGAGAAGGAGATTGCATGCAGGCTGACACTTGTCATTTAATTATGATTTTTCCGTTCTAGGCAGTTACTTTGTTTGTATATAAATAGAATAGTTTGTGTTTAGAATAGGTGTGTGAAAACTTATACAAAAATTCCTGTAAATACTCTAAGTACCCAGTGTGAGAGAAAATGAGTTTGATATTTGGAACCATGTACGTTTGAACACCATCTTTCTTTTAAAGTTATTTAAATTACCAGTTTGTTTCATCAAGTTTATTTTATCTTCAAGTTTTATTTACTTTTCTGCAAGTTACATCTTTCAACACTTTTCTTACTTTTGTTTAAAACTTTACTTTATTTTAATTTCAAACTCAAAGCATTGAATACTTTGACATCATTAACAAAACAAACCACAAATCATTATTCATACTAAGAGTGTTTTCGACAAGAAATTGCACATGTGTCCTAGGACTTGTTTGGTTGGTCCTGCAAGTAACCCAATTTTCTGAGAAATTGGTTAACCAGAGGTTGTTCGCCAGAAATCCCTGCGAACAAATTGGCACACCTGGTTGGACTAGTGCAGTTAATAAAATCTAATAGAGAACTTTCTTAGACAAATTGTTCCTTGCTACGTTGTATGATTCTTAGAAGCGGTACACTAGCCGTAACCGACGTAGAAAGACCAAAGAGAACAAGAGGAAGAAGGATGGCTAACTTGCCAAATACTTCAAACAATCCTGACGAAACCATTCCAGTTTCCAATCCCATCCCTTCGTCAGGAGCAATACCAGTTTCTGGCCCTGTTTTAGAACAGATTAGGCCTCCATTAGGGGATTCAATACCAACGGGTTCAGGGTCCCAGAATGCGCCTAGTTCTTCCACCATGGGACACGCCAGACCCATTGGAACCCCTCCCCCTGGAAGAAATACCTTCAGGCCATATCTGAATTATTCTCAGCCCTTGACTGGGAGGGAACAACCATATGGAATGTCAACTTCAATGATGGCAAGCCTACATAATTCGTCACCATTATTCTCTGATGCTATGGTTCAAATGTCATCACCATTGCAGGGATCAGGATATGGTGGAAATGGAAATAGAATAAATCAAGTTCCACCAGGTTTCCATATGCCCACTATGACAAACCATTCTGCACAAGTAATTCGTCAACAGATGGATGAAAGCAATCATGATATGGTGCAAGCATTGACACAACAAATGGGGGAAATGTTCAATCCTTTAATACAAAATACTACCCAAACAAACCAAATATTGGCAGAACAAATGGCACGCATTGCTGACTTTTTTGGAGTCCCTCAAGCACAGCAAAGAATGCAATTGAATCAAAATCCTGCCAATAGGCCTGTCGAAGAGGAACTTACTATAAACCAAAGGCCATTAGGAAACCCTCATGAAAATCCCAAGGGCCAAGAGGTGATAGTTGAACAGCCTAATGTAGAGGAGCCCATTCGACAGGAACCAAGAAGAATAATAGTCCAAAGAGACCAAAATGCTGATGAAATATTACAGCAGAGAATGCGTTACAATAACCTGCCTGTCGAAAATAATATTGCAACCATGGTTGAGAGAATAATGGCGCAAAATGGAGTAAACGTAGGATTACAAAGGCCTAGTTATACTTCCCCCTTGTCTGAATTTGTTTTACAACAAGAATTACCACCAAGGTGGAAAGTCCCCAAATTCACCAAATTCTCAGGGGATACTAGTGAGTCCACCATAGAACACGTAGCGCGTTATTTGATAGAGGCAGGAGAGATTGCTAATAATGAGAACTTAAGGATGAAATATTTCCCAAGTTCTTTGACAAAAAATGCTTTCACTTGGTTTACTTCTCTTCCTGCAACTTCAATATTCACATGGGCCCAATTAGAAAGATTGTTCCACGAACAATTCTATATGGGACAAACCAAAATAAGTTTGAAAGAGTTGGCAAGTGTCAAAAGAAAATTCTCTGAACCTATAGATGATTACTTGAATAGGTTTAGATTATTAAAAGCCAGATGCTTTACACAAGTGCCGGAACAAGAACTAGTCGAAATGGATGCAGGGGGTCTGGATTATTCCATAAGGAAAAAACTAGATACCCAGTACTTGAGAGACATGGCACAACTAGCAGATAGAGTAAGGCAAATAGAAAGACTAAAAAATGAAAAATTTAGATCAAATAAAAACAAGAAGGAAAGAGTGGCCTATGTGGGTATAGTTCAAGAAGATGATTATGACGAAAACGAACCAGTCATTTTTGACCAGCAAGAAATTGATCTGGCAGAACTAAAACAAGGCCCTCCATATTCCTGTAAAGTTTTAGCCCCGTCGAATGGAAAAAATCCAGTCAAAGTGGAAAAGAATGACAGGTTCCCTAAAAGAACCTATACATTCGACATCACCAAATGTGATGAAATCTTTGATTTATTAGTCAAAGATGGTCAGTTAATAAAACCAGCAGGCACTAAGGAGCCTCCTGTAGACCAACAGAAAAAGAGAGGTTTTTGCAAATACCATGATTTTTTGGGTCATAAAACTTCTCAATGTTACCTTTTCAGGGATCTGGTCCAGAATGCAATCCAAAATGGAAGGCTGAAGTTTGGAGACAAAGCTAAGCAACAGATGAGAATTGACTATAATCCCATGCAAGTGGTGGAAACCAATAATGCTGAACCTGAAATGGTGAATATGGTCGAATTGGAAGTCATGTTTGAGGAAAGCTTTGAGATAGTAGAAGCCACTGAAGGTTTCGACACCAACTTCAACATGATAGAGGCTGCTGAGGGCTTCGACACCCATGTAAATGTGGTGGAGGGGGCTGATGACCTTGCAGACCAGGCTGAGGAAGAAGAAGTCAAAGCTTCTGAAGACTTCGACAGGGAGAATGCCATTGAAACTACTGAAGGTTTTGACGAAAGAAATACAGTCAAGGTGGGCAGAAGCTTCGACAAGAAAAACTATGAAAGAGATGCTGAGCAGGGGGTGATCTGGGACACTCTAGGAGAATCAAACGGGAAGTTCGACTTCATGGTGAAATATTCAGCACCACCAAGCTCCAAGATAGATATCAGCAAAATCAAACCCACAGGATGGGGAGACTCTTTCACAAATGATATTGAAGAAAAGGATAACAAAACCCGCATTGTCCAAAAAGAGGCCACTGATGGCCTTGGTCATGACAAGATCAAAAGAACAGAGACTGCAGACAATACCCTCATTGTCGAACCAATAAACAGTGGTACCATGAAGACTGAGGAAGATTATGTCGGAGGTGTTGCACAGTGCTGCAAATACATCTATAAGGGTTTACACCCAAAAGGCAATGTGAATCAGTTAAAGGAGAATATCCCGGAGGAAATGATGCTAGTCGAAAAAATGAACAAATTGAAAATCACGACTGAACGGAATGCTGGGATTCATATGGTGGAAGTCACTCAGAAGGTAGGGCCAGACACCAACAAGGGAAAGAAACGTCAAGAGAAGCACCATAAGCTGGTATACCCAGAAGAGAATGAAAGTCTTGTCGAATTCATCCAGAGGTGTCAGAAGAAGAACGCAGAAGTTATGCTTTGCCCAAGATGCAGTGTTGTGTTCGACAGGAAAGCAGCTGATGACTTAGAAGCAGCAGAAAAGACCCAGAGGAAAAGAAACTGGGGAACAGTCCCACCAACCAGAAATGAAAGATTCGACCCAAGAAGAAGGGAGCATCATATCCAAGGAGTGGGAGAAAGACGTTTCAACACCTATAAACCATCCAACAGACCAAATGACGACAGATGGGTTCAACCTATAAGGGATGCCCAAGGTCAGAAGAGATGGAAGAGTTTTGAAGTGAACAGGGGTGCCTCAATGGAAGTAAAAAAGGAGGCAGAAAAAGCAAGGCAAGAGTATGTCTCTGAAAACTACAAAGGGAAGAATCCTATGACCAGGTCCCAATGGAGAAGATTCCAAAGGCATAAGAGAATGGAAAATGAAACTGTAGAACACAAAAGGTTTGAGCAGAAGGAAGCTGAGTCAATCAAGTATGTGCAGAATACAGGCAAGGGGAGATCTCTGGCGAAAGAAGAACCCCCTCAGAAGAATGGATCTAATGACGCCACAGAAATGCAGAAAACAAACAACAAAATGCCAGTGGACGAAGAAGTTACAGATGACTTCAGTTCAGATTCTGATGCGTCTTTCGACGTAACTTGCAATGTGGTTTATGTGTTACCCAAAGACTATGACAGGATAATGGAAGTCAAAGACGAAGAAGACGATATGGCTGATGATAGCATAGGCCTAAAGCCTGTATGTTACTACATAATGAATAATGGTTGTGTCGAAGAGCAGAATGCCTTCTTCGAAAAACCAGATGATGCAATGAAGGCTCATTTAAAGCCTCTATTCATAAAAGTAAAGGTAGAAAACGTGGGTGTCAACAAAATCCTGATAGATGGAGGAGCAGCTGTGAACCTAATCCCTCATTATATGATAAAGAGGATTGGAAAAGATGACTCCGACACTAAGCCCCACAACATGGTGTTGTCCAACTATGAAGGTAAGGTAGGGACTACGTTGGGGGTAATACAATTGAACTTGACTGTAGGATCCATTACCAGGCCTACAATGTTTGTGGTGATAGCATCAAAAGCAAATTACAACTTGCTGTTGGGAAGAGAGTGGATCCATGGGATTGGGGTTGTGCCATCCTCCATGCATCAAAGGATAGCAATCTGGAGGCCAGATGGGATTTTCGAAAACATAGAAGCAGATCAAAGTTACTTCACGGTTGATGTGAACAATGTCACTAGTCGTAACTTCGACAAGTACCTGGCCCACATAGCACCATGCAATCCTGCTGGTTTCGACCTAACAGCCTCCGACAACGCCTATTGTTCCATGTACCTCCACCCTACGCATGGCTTCCAGTGGGATAAAGAAGTAATTAGGGAGACAAATTACACTTGGGGAACTGCCCATGTCAATCCAACTGGGTGGGGGAGTGAGTTCAGTGAAAATGACTGAGGCATCAACAATAGAAAAGATTTGAGGCATCCGTCAAATCGGCCCTTGAGGCTGAAGTAAGAAACATGGCTGTCGAAGCCAACACACAAGTTGTCGAAGAACAACATCCTCAAGAAAATATTGAGGAACAACATACAAAGCAGAGTTTAGAAGAAGATTCTAATGGCGAATGGCAGAGTCAAAGACTTGATGCCATTTATGATGACGAACCCTTGGGGTTTGAAAAAGATCCAGCCCCAACCAATATGAAAATGGTGGCACAGGATCCTTTGGAAGAGATTAATCTGGGACTGGGGGCAGAGAAAAGGCCAACTTATATCAGTGCCAAGATGAACCCTCAACTCAGAGTCGAAATGATCCAACTGCTGAATGAGTTTAAAGACTGCTTCGCATGGGATTATGACGAAATGCCTGGTTTAGACAGAAATTTGGTCGAATTGAAGTTGCCAATACTGGAAGGGCAAAAGCCAGTAAAGCAGACTCCCAGACGCTTTGCACCTGAAATTCTGTCGAAAATCAAAGAGGAAGTCGAAAGGCTTCTAAAATGCAAGTTCATCCGTACGACAAAGTATGTCGAATGGATTGCTAATATTGTTCCTGTGATTAAGAAAAATGGCAAACTAAGGGTATGCATTGATTTTAGAGATCTAAACTCATCTACCCCTAAGGATGAATATCCTATGCCAGTAGCAGAAATGCTAGTAGATTCTGCAGCCGGCCATGAGTATTTAAGTATGCTTGATGGATATTCTGGTTATAACCAGATTTTCATTGCTGAAGAAGACGTTCCAAAAACAGCTTTTCGTTGTCCAGGGGCAATAGGAACATATGAGTGGGTAGTCATGCCCTTTGGTTTAAAAAATGCTGGAGCTACTTACCAAAGGGCCATGAATTCTATTTTTCATGATTTCATTGAAACGTTTATGCAAATTTATATAGATGATATTGTGATTAAATCTACCTCAGGCTCAGACCATATTAACCATCTTCGACAGTCCTTTGAAAGGATGAGGAAGTTTGGTTTGAAAATGAATCCCCTTAAATGTGCTTTTGGTGTGCAGGCAGGTGACTTCTTAGGCTTTGTGGTCCACAAGAAAGGGATTGAAATTAATGAAAACAAAGCCAAGGCCATAATGGAAGCGAAAGAGCCATCGACAAAGAAGGAATTGCAGTCTCTACTAGGGAAAATCAACTTTCTCAGAAGGTTCATCTCCAACCTTAGTGGAAAAACACGGGCCTTCTCACCTCTACTTCGACTAAAGAAGGAAGGCTTCACTTGGGGGCAAGAACAACAAGATGCCTTCGATAAGATCAAGGAATATCTGGCAAGTCCTCCAGTTTTAATATCTCCTTGTCGGAAAAGAAGCATGAGGCTCTACATCTCAGCATCTGACAGAACGTTGGGAAGCATGCTTTGTCAGGAAGATGAACATGGCGTCGAAAGAGCCATCTATTATCTCAGCAGAGTCTTAAATGATGCTGAAACTAGATATAGTATGATAGAGAAATTATGTTTATGTGTATATTTCTCTTGTACAAAATTAAAGCATTATATAAAACCCATTGATGTATATGTATCTTCTCATTTCGACGTAATAAAACACATGTTGTCTAAATCTATTCTACATAGTCGAATTGGAAAATGGGCTTTGGCTTTGACTGAGTATTCTTTAAAATATATGCCTCTAAAAGCTGTCAAAGGACAAGTGGTTGCTGACTTTATAGCTGATCACTCCATACTTGGAGATGAAATAAAATATGTCGAAAGAAAACCTTGGAGGTTATATTTCGATGGTTCCAGTCACAAAAATGGAACAGGTGTTGGGGTATTAATCATTTCTCCCAATAAAATTCCAACAAAGTTCAAGTACAAAATAGAAGGTTTTTGTTCGAATAATGAGGCAGAATACGAAGCTTTAATTGCTGGACTTGAAATATTGTTGGAATTGGGGGCAACAGAGGTCGAAATAATGGGTGACTCTGAGTTGGTGATAAAATAACTGACAAAAGAGTACAAATGTGTCAAAGAAAATTTGATCATGTACTTTGTGATAGCCAACAGACTCCTCAAGAGATTCGACAGTGCAGTCTTTAGACACATTCCTAGATTAGTAAATCAGGAAGCAAATGACTTGGCTCAATTGGCATCAGGCTACAGAGTGTCGAAGGAAAACCTGATGAAAGTTGTCGAAGTAAGAGGAAAAGTTTTATCCACTAGACTGTCCCCATCTGATTTGGAGACCATAAGACTGGGATATGGTGATGAAGAAAATTTTGAAATTTTTAATGTAGATGATCCAGGGGTAGGAGATTGGAGAAAACCTATTAAAGATTATTTACAAAATCCAAACCAGACAGTCGAAAGAAAGATAAAGTATAGAGCTTTAAGCTATGTACTTTTTGGAAATGAGTTGTTTAAAAAGACTGCAGAAGGAGTCTTGTTAAAATGCTTAGGAGAGACTGAAGCTTATATAGCTTTGTCGAACGTGCATAGTGGTGCATGTGGTGCCCACCAGGCAGGGCACAAGATGAAATGGTTACTATTTCGACAGGGGATGTATTGGCCAACAATGTTGAAGGATTGTGTCGAATTTGCAAAAGGATGTCAAGAATGTCAAATCCATGCAGGCATACCTCATGTGCCTGCAAATGAATTACATTCCATTATAAAGCCTTGGCCATTCAGAGGTTGGGCTTTAGATTTGATCGGTGAAATTCGACCAGCCTCTTCAAAAGGGCAGAAGTACATTTTAGTTGGGGTAGACTACTTCACTAAGTGGATCAAAGCCATACCACTGATGAATGTAGATCAGGAAGCAGTCATAGACTTCATCCAGAAACATATAATGTATAGATTTGGAATACCAGAGACTATAACCACTGATCAAGGATCTGTGTTTACTGGAAGAAATATGCAGGCATTTGCAAAAGAAATAGGTTTTAAGTTGCTAACTTCGACACCTTATTATGCCCAAGCAAATGGTCAGGTCGAAGCAGCCAACAAAGTAGTGATAAATCTGATAAAGAAGCACGTGGGTAAAAAACCTAGAAATTGGCACAAGACTCTGGATCAAATCCTTTGGGCTTGTCGAACGTCTCCTAAAGAGGCAACTAATTCCACCCCATTTAAATTAACTTACGGACATGATGCAGTGTTACCAGTCGAAATCTGTTTACAGTCAATACGAATTCAAAGGCATCATGAGATTCCATCTGAAATTTATTGGAGTATGATGATGGATGAGTTGGTTGATTTAGATGAAGAAAGGTTATGTGCTTTAGAATTAATAAAAAGGCAGAAAGAAAGAGTCGAAAAGTTTTACAATAAGAAAGTAAAATTTAAAGCCTTTTTAGTAGATGATTTAGTTTGGAAAGTAATTTTGCCCATGGAGAAGAAAGATAGATTGATGGGAAAATGGTCCCCTAAATGGGAAGGACCTTTCAAAGTTTTAAAAGTTTTTTCAAATGGTGCATATGAATTCGAAGAAATAGAAAAAGACAGGAGAGTGCTGAAAATAAATGGCAAGTACTTGAAGAAGTATAAACCAACATTGCAAGAAATAAAAATAGGAACAGAATGAAATTGCAAATAAAAGCTTGTCTTCGCCAAACAGATGGCGTAAAATGACATTACATATGAAATTGCTAAAAATTCTTAAAACAATAAAATTTCCTATTTTCTATTACAAACTACTGTTGAAGGAAGGTGGCTTTGAGTTCGTCGAATTTTTTCTTCTGAAGCTGAATTCGACGCTCGCAGAGACTCTTACTAACAGTCAGTTCGTCAATCTCCCTGTGAAGTTGTTGGGCTGATTCTGCATGTTGGAGACCTTTTTGAAGTTCACTGTCGATTTCCTCTTGGTTGGACTGTTGAAGGGTGGCCTGGCGTTCCTTCTCTTGGAGGATTTTCTTTTGAAGTTCAGCAATCTGAGCCTGATAAGCCTGAATGTTGTTTTCACACTCAGCAGCAGCTTTGGTGTAATCTTCAGAAAGCTTGTTCAGCTCTGAAATTTTGTCTGTCGAAGAAGCTACGATATTCCATTCTGAGACTTGTTCTTCAGATTTGGCTGTGATGTTCTGAGAAAATTCCTTTTGACGAACCAAGTCAGCACTTACAGAATCAATCATTGACATCAGTTCCATCACCAGACGACTCTCTTCAGTCGAAGCCTCCAGCATATTGGCTCGTTTCAGGAGCTTCTTTAAGTCATACTGTGCAGAAGGATTTTCAGCCAGAGTCTCAAACAGGTCCACCCCAAGGATTTTTACCTTAATCTCATCCATGATGACACTGATGGGTTGAATGTCAGAAGTAGCCCCTGAAGCTGTCAAACTGCTGTGGGAAGAGTCTTGGAAGTTGTACCTGGAACTGAGTAAAGCTTTTAAATATTCCAAAGGCTTTCTTACTTTCAAGCTTTCAATTTCCTCATGTGACAAGCTTGTCGAACCAGTATCCAAAGGGGTTTCTGTTGGAACTTCTAGTGGAGTAGGAACAGTTTGGGTACTTCCTCCAGGGTTCAAGTTGGTTTCTGGTTGATTCGACAGATCAACTTCTTCTTCGACGATTTCTTTGTCAGCCTCTGTGGTGTCAGTTGGCCCTTGAGCTTGTGCGTCCTGGCCTGGAGCAGCTTCTTCAACTTCTGTTG
The DNA here is from genome assembly GCA_963966055.1 of Lathyrus aphaca. Taxonomy (NCBI): domain Eukaryota; kingdom Viridiplantae; phylum Streptophyta; class Magnoliopsida; order Fabales; family Fabaceae; genus Lathyrus; species Lathyrus aphaca. Next base: position 215,492,854 of record OZ014520.1, on the reverse strand, counting down.
CAGTAATTGGTCCTTGAGTTGGTGCATCCTGGTCTGGAGCTGTCTTTTCCTCCACAGTAAAGTCTGGGCGAAGGGGAGAATTATTGCCAGAAGACTCAGAGTCACTGATGTCGAATTCGTCGAAAGTTTGAGGTCCATAGACACCTGCATCTGGGGTGGCTTCTTCTTGAAGCCTTTCAGCCAAAGTCTTCTCAGAGTCAGAAGGAATAACTTCTTCTTGGACTTTAGAAGTTTCTTCGACATCAATAACAACCTGAAGAGAACATAAAAGGGAAGTTTAAGATGAAAATATATGTAGTTAAGACTAGGAATATTGTCAGTTGAAAATTAATACCTGAGGGATCTCAGTGTGAATGCTTGAGTCCCCACTTTTCTCACTTCTTGAGGGGATTTTGTTGGTTGGACTGGCAGGAGGAGTTCGTTTGTGAACTATGGATCTTTGGGAAGCCACTGTTTTTATTTTCATACCTTTGTTTCTTTTCAGATGTTGAGGTTCAGGAGATTCATCCTCAGACTCTTCGACACTCATCTCCTTTTCTTCTTGTTTTCTTTTCTTGGCTGGTGTGCGAGTTACCTGTAGTATGCAAAAAGAAGAGATATTCAGTATGAAGAAATATTCAGATACGTAAATAAGAAGAAGGAGGTGTTTTTATTCGTCGAAACCTTTTTGGCAGCTATGGGCGATTTTTCGACTGTCTTGGAGGAGGTTCCTTCACCAGCAGTTTTATTGACAATTCTAACAGCTGAAAGAGAAAGAATTGCATGAACATTGATATAAAATATAAAAGGAGTTAGAGATAAGAGGAGAAATGTAATTTCTTCGACACCTTCAAGAATGGGTTCTTCCACACTAACATGTTATATCCCAATATGAAGGTGCCCAGTGAAGTTGCCCAAGTAATACTTCGTCGGAACCACACGTTCGGCAAGTTTCTTGCTGGACTCGCGAAGCAGTTTTAAATGAGATCCACACACAAACCAATCTGGGAATGGAGGGCACAAGGCCACACCAAATTCTGCAGAAGGGAGTGGAGGGAACTTTGGAGGAAAGGAGGTGAATGCAAAGTTGTAACGTGCATGTGGTGGAATGTACGAAGGCACCCCCAACCTATCCAATTTTTCTGTAAATTTCTGTTTTAAAGTTACTGTTGCTTCGCCTATGATTCGACAAAGATCAATGGGCCTGTAAATAGTTTCAAAATACTTTTGAAAATTTTGAATTTCTTTGATATGCTTATCTGTACCTTTCTTCTTCTTATCCTGCACAAAAGCAAAAGCGTTCGTCAGGAGAGTGGTGAAAGTTGCTACATCAAAGAATTTGTTAATATAATACTCCTTCCACCAAATGTTGAAGTCTTCAGTGCATAGGAAGTTTGGTCGAAAGATGGTGGGGTAAACTTCCAGAGATGCGTCGAAGAATTTGTTGTACAATTCTAAACTTCTTTCGAAATTTTGAAATGATTTGTAGAACAGAATAGAGCCTTTCTTGTGATAAATGGGTTTCGTCTTCGTCTGTATTAGCCCAAATTGTCTAGCCACCAGGTTAGGTTGGTAGACAATGACAGACACTTTAGTGTTGTTGAGACTGTGGTGGGAGAAAAGGTGCCTTGGCATAAGGAAAGCCTCCCAGATGGATATATAAGAGTCTTCTTCTTTCTAGTTTTCCACTGGGAGTTGTCTTGTGAACCATCTGGGACCCACAGTTCTGTTGGCAAATGGTGCCATAGAGGGAGTGAACTTATAACGTTTGGCGAACATCATTATGTAAATGGTGAATGCTTGTCGAATACCTATGTTGTCATCAGTAGGTGTTAGTTGGACTAACCTAGGCCATTCGACGCGCCTTTATTTCACCTCTTCTTCGTCAACTGACATCTTGACAGGGATGCAGGCTTCGAAGGTTGCGTTCAACCATAACTGTAGGAGCTAGAAGGGGCCTGTGAGACTGATATTTCCTTTGTCCTTGAGGGTTTTTAAGTTACTCACACTCTCACTCAGGGATTCGTAGAGGTTTGCCAGAAGCAATTCACTCAGGCAAAATGCAACTCCATTATGAAGTTGATTAGCCATGATGATATAACTTCTGGCAACCTGGAGTGACCTAGTGCAGAAGACGAATTTAGCTAACCACAGAGTAAGAAAAGCAATGTGCTCTCTGTCAGATACTTCCTCATTGTCTTCTCCTTGGTGATGAGCGATAAAGACGGAATATTCAGCGTGCTTGGTGTCGAAGCCTATGGGGTCTTTATTTAAGTGTTCAGGGTTGAAAATTTCTCCTAAATGACTGAGGCCAGTGATGGCTGCTATGTCGAAAAGGGTAGGGGTAACCATACCACAGGGTAGGTGGAAAGTGTTGAAGGTACTATCCCAGAAATACAAAGAGGCCAGCAGCATGTTTTGACAATAGCGTGGACCTTCCTTCGACAGTTGGATCAGGTCGTAAATGCCAGTTTTCTTCCAGAATTTCTCTTTGACCTTTTCGACTCTAGTGAGCCAAGCTAAGTAGTCTGAAGGATCTTTTGTCAGGGGAGGACTCCTAAAAATCCTAGTTTGATTCAAATAAGACAAATCTATTTCTGTCGAAGCTATGGGAATTTCAGGTTTCTTAGATGTTGTTTCGACAGACCTAGGGTTCTTACTAGCAGCTATTGGTTTGGAAGTAGAGTAGCAAGGATAAAAATCTTTCAAGCGATTGGGGTCAGCATTAGGATCAAAGATGGGACCTAGCATGGCATGGTGAACTCCAGAAACTGAGATAGGGATCATTACCTGAGATCTGTAGATGCTTGCTTTCTCCCTCTCATTTGGGGGTTCTGAGATGTATTGTTGTTGCTGCACTTGCATGGGTCCAGGGAGTGTATGAGCAGGAGGAAGGTCAGCAGTTTTCTTTGTCTTCTTGGCACTACGGTCAGCAACAGTTTTTGGAGGAGCCATTGGTATGAAAAGGTGAATAACTGGAGGAGCAGAGAGCTTTGAAAGGGGTTTTTATGGAGTTTTCTGCGTTAGAGGGGAGAAGAGTTTGAGAATGTGAAAAGGAAGAAAGGTTTTTGAAGGTGGTATTTATAGAAGATGAGAAGGTATAAAAAAAATAATAAAAAAAGAGAAAAGAAAAGACTTTTCAGTTAGAATAATGGGGACATGCATTTGATCCATTGGTAGTGATTGAAAGTGACGGTTGGTAGGGAGCCATGCTTTAGCTAAAATATAGGGTCATGGAAGATTGTGTAAACGTGGGCTAGACGTGACGTTTTTCAGAAAGTGGAAATCATGGTGTTTTCTTGGGACTCAACAAAGTCACTTTATAATAAATGAGACTGACAGGATGTCAAAAGTCATTTCGACAGCAAAAGATATTTCTCCAGAACTAGTCGAAAACATCTTTGCCGGGGGGCAATTTGTAAGCTCATAATTTCGACATATTGAAATTTGGAACTTGAAGTCATTTCTGTTAAAGAATAATGAAAGTGAAGAAATTCAAGAAATATTGATAAGGTTTAAAGCTCCAATGTTTCGACAGAAGGATAAGTATGTTCTGGAAAGACAAGTTTGGAAAATTCTATATAGCTGAACCTTTGACAAGATGACTGTATCTTGCAACACTTCGACAGAGAAGAGTTGTTGGACAGAAGCATTATTTGGCAGATTTTGAAGGGTTTTCTTCTTTGAGACTTCGACAGATTGAAGAGGTGTAATGTTTCGTCACCAAAAGAAAAGAGTTTAAAATTTAAAAGTTACAACCTTTGACAGTTAGACACATGGGAGTTTCAGAGAAGGAGATTGCATGCAGGCTGACACTTGTCATTTAATTATGATTTTTCTGTTCTAGGCAGTTACTTTGTTTATATATAAATAGAATAGTTTGTGTTTAGAATAGGTGTGTGAAAACTTATACAAAAATTCCTGTAAATACTCTAAGTACCCAGTGTGAGAGAAAATGAGTTTGATATTTGGAACCATGTACGTTTGAACACCATCTTTCTTTTAAAGTTATTTAAATTACCAGTTTGTTTCATCAAGTTTATTTTATCTTCAAGTTTTATTTACTTTTCTGCAAGTTACATCTTTCGACACTTTTCTTACTTTTGTTTAAAACTTTACTTTATTTTAATTTCAAACTCAAAGCATTGAATACTTTGACATCATTAACAAAACAAACCACAAATCATTATTCATACTAAGAGTGTTTTCGACAAGAAATTGCACATGTGTCCTAGGACTTGTTTGGTTGGTTCTGCAAGTAATCCAATTTTCTGAGAAATTGGTTAACCAGAGGTTGTTCGCCAGAAATCCCTGCGAACAGGCGGTTAGGGTTTTTGACGAAGGGTATGAATAGTGAGAAGAGGCGGCGTAAGGAAGATGGATGAGAACTTAGGGTTGCCGTCTTTGTTAGTGTTCATATTGGTGTTAATTTGTGTATGATTTTGAGGAGTAGGACGTTGGGGAGAAGAAGAGGTTAGGGACGATGAAGAAAGGGATTCAGCCTTTTAGGGTTTCGTCCGGGGTTTCTTTTCAACTGACTCTATTGTTGCATTAAGTTATAAGCTTTAATTCAATTCCATAAGTCATTAGGAGAATATTAAGAGATAAGAGAAAATCAATGGATAATTAAGGTTGTTAGCGGAATATTAAAGGAATAATAATCATTAATTTGAGTTTATCTTTTTCATAATTCCCATAAAGGAGATTGGTGTCGTTGGGAAATGCTAGGAGATAGTGATGAGGACGCGTTTGTGTTTCCCAGCCACACCGGCGGTGACACGTGTCACCGTCCGGTTGGCTCTTGGTGCGGTTAGTCAGGTGTGGGTAGTACACCATAAGCCACCATGTCCATGCGTTTGCAAGCCAAGTGATGAGAATACCATAAGAGAAGATACGATCCAACGGCCTTGATTTAGTCAAAGATATTGACCGAAGCTCCATCATACACTCCCTCATATCCTGCGCAGATGGGCCTTGTCCCATTACTATTCGCACCCCTGTCTTTTAAGCCCAGTTAATAAAAATAACTAGAAAATATTCTGAATCCACCCCCCTTTTTATTTGTTTAGATTTTATTTTTAGTTTTATATAGTTTAGAAAATAATTCAAAAAAAAAATAGGAAAATGCTTAGAAAAATTCCCAAAAAATTTAGTTTTTTAATTCAATTTAGAAATGTCTAGCACTTTATTTTTCTGAATTTGCTTTATTTTTGAATTAATTCTGAATTTTTCATGTAAGTAGTTTTCAATGAATTTCCTTCAAATGTACATAATTTTGTTGATTTTATTTTTTAGTCTTCCAGTAATCTTTTTGGCTCATTCTTTTTACTGTAGTTAGAGGACTCATAGTAGTGCTTAAGTTAATTTTTGTGGATTTTTTAGGACCTTTTATATTAGGTTTTAATGGTGTAATCCTTAGAAATTAGTGAATAATTCTTAGGTAGAAATAGTCAATTTTTAGGTATAGCAAAAATAGGATTTTTTAGAATCCCTTTTAACACAATGTTATAGATGATCTTAGGACCCCATAGGTTAACTCTCATAATTTTTCCAGAGGTTTTGCTATTTTTTAGGATTTTTAGTCTTAGGCTTTGTTACATGTAATTCCTATTAGTTTAGACTTGGATATTAAATTCAATAAAAAATATAGTTTAGTTTAGATTTAATCTTAGAAGTTATCATGGACTTAGGCTAGTTTAGATGTTGATTTTTTAGAAGAAAAATATTAGGTATGACTTTAGTTTAGGACTTAGACTTAAGTTCCATTTTAATTAGAATTAGAATAAATAAATAGGACTATTTTAATTCATGCCTTTATTTGAATTGTTTAGTTTTGAGCTTTATTTTGTCATTCATTTTTTAAGGTTTTGTTATGTTGATTAATATCACTTGAATAGGTTTCCCCCTTTGCTCTAGATGCAACTTATCTTCCTTAGGAAGTAAGTTGCATTCTATTAGTTTTAGGTGCTTTTTCCATTAGGCTTAGAAACCTCATTAACCATAGGATCCCCTTTGTATATAAACGAAAATAAGGGTGTGTCTTAGTTCCCATTAGATTTTTCCTTTTCCAATTTGAGTCATTCTTTCTCATCTCATGAAGAAAATAATAAAACATCTAAGGAAAAACCGAATAATCTTGTACGACACGAGACTTTGTTGCGGAGTGTTTATACGCGTCCTGTTTCGGGGCGAGGTGTAAATGCTCCCCGCGATGGATAGGTCTTAGTACAAGACAGTTCACAAACAAAATTCAAAACACTTCTTATAAAAGACAAAAACAAATAACAAGCGACTATCCCGCGGGAACTTCTCTTCTCATCTCATTCACTCATAACGCGAACTCGCGGCGACTTGTCTTTCATGCAAGACGGTAAACGCACTCGTACCAGACGAGCCTGCAACGCCTGAGCATAGACATACGCAGTTCAAGCCATAAAAAACACAAACAAATAGTTCCCGCCTTAATTAGGCAAACTACGTCGACTCTGATCCTCATTATCCCGATGAGGTACGTAGGCAATGGGGTAGGGCCCATTCGAGCACAATCTTTCTTTTTCCCTACATTTTCCCCTTTTGTTCCCATTTCTCAATTCCATTTCTTTTCTCATTTCCATTTCACTCCAGATAGCCATTCTTTCATTCAAAACAACATATTATTTCTCACCCTTTGAAAACAGACAAGCAAATGTGGATCCCGTCGGGTACGACGGACGATCTGGGGTGCTAATACCTTCCCAGGTCGTAACCGACTCCCGAACTCAGATCTTTGGTTCGCAGGACCTTGTCCTTTCCTTCTTCCTCGGGTTTGTGCAACATTACCTTTCCCATTCATTCGGGATAAAAATGTCTGGCTGGCGACTCTAACCTTTCCGCGCCACTTTCGCGTTTGTACTAGGATGAAAATCCCGGGAGCGACAATGACCATTATTAATGAAACCTTTTATACGTGAATGTGTACTTCCTGTAGCATAGATTTATATTGTTTTAGACACTTTCCATTTACTTTCAAGATTCTCTCATCAAAGCTCATCTCCTTTATCTCATAGGCATTGTTGCTAAAGGCTTGACTTATTTAGAACAGTCCTTCCCAATTAGATGACCATTTTCCTAAGGTTTGATTTGGCCTATCCATGGGTAAGATGACCTTCCACACATAATCATTAACTTCAAAGTTCTTAGCCTTGACCTTCTCATTATAAGTTTTGGCCACTCTCTCTTTTTGACATAGCAAAATGTCTAATGCCCTTAACCTCTCTTCGTCCAAGTTTGTGATTTCGTCGAAAATCATATTGTGATACTGTCTTGAAGAGATCTCAAATTGACGTTGAATTCTTATCGACTGAAATCCAATTTCTGAAGGTAGGACGACATCGTGACCAAAAGTTTGACGAAACAGTGTCGAGTTTGTTGACTATTTTGGGGACGTTCGACATGCCCACAGGATTTGTTCTAAAGTCTTATTCCAATATCTAGGCTTTTTGGCAACATGTTTCTTAATAATCCCGATCACTACCTTGTTTGCAGTCTCGACCTGCCCATTCACTTATGCGTAGTTGGTGTCAACGTGACGAGCTTAAATCCCATTTCTGCTACAAACTCCTGCATCTTTTGACCCATAAATAATGAACCTTAGTCGGTAGTTATAGTTTTGGGAATCCCAAACCTATATATTATATGGCCTTGGATGAAGTCGATAACAGCTTCCTGGTCCACTTTTGGAAAAGGCACCACCTCTATCCATTTAGTAAAGTAATTAATCCCCACCAGGATGAATTTTTGTTGTTTCGACGAGGCTGTTCGAATTTCTCCTATCACATCCAAAGCCCATCCTCTAAATGACCATGGCTTCACGATAGCATGTAATTTGTTGGCCGGGTGGTGGATATTGGCGTGTTCTTGACACTCTTGACATCCTTTAGCAAAGTCTATACAATCTTTTAGCATACATGGCAAATAGACGCCATGTATAAACAGTAACCATTTCATTTTGTGGCCAGCTTGATGGACTCTACAAACCCCACTATGCACCTATGATATGGCTAGATATGCTTCAAAGTCTCCTATACACTTGAGTAAAACCCCTTATGAGGTTTTGTTCATGATCATGTCAGTTCCCCTGGCAGAATTCTCTAAGTATTCTATGATGGGTCGCCTCCAGTCCGTCATCGACAATCCATCAATGATGAGGACATCGTCGTACCATGTTCCTTTGGCTTCTAAACCCTCAAAAGTTGATAATGGTGGAACATTCGACACCATTTTCTATTGGACCTTAATAAAGTCTTCTAGTTTGTCCTTCGACACTTTATACCCCGACGTAATTTGTGCTAGATCGTTCGCCTCCTGGTTCTCTATTCTTGGAATGTGTACAATACTTGCTACGTTTAACTGCTCCAATAATTTCTTCTCCATAACGAAGTAGGCTATTAAATGCTCTTTGTAACACGGTGGGAGAACTGACTTGGTCGTTTTTATTTACAAAAACTATGTTGCGGATAGCAAGAGTCGCCACCGACTTTTATTTTATCCAATAAAGAAAGGTATAAAAGAATAGGAAAGACCTTTGAAAAATATTTGAGTTTGGGGGTAGGTTATACAAAGGGAAGGTGTTAGCACCCTTTGTATCCATGGTTATCTATGGGCTCTTAACTACTTAGCTCACTTTACTTTGTTTGAAAAAATAGTGTAGTGTGTGATTAGAAAATATTTTCAGAACGACTTTAACTTTGTAATGATTCTCGTACGAATGTATACAAAGTGTTTAGTTTGAAAGTATTTGAAAATGTGAGGTGTAAAGAGTATTTTGAAAATTTATGAGCAAGCACTTAAGAACTATTTACCCTAAATTATAAGGTCTTGTTATTTCATTTCTTTAGAGGGATAAAACTGGTCCTTACTATTAGTTAGTAATTTGTCTTGTCCTTGGATTTGAAGGGACGTGCGTAGGGTCATCGTATGGTCATAGAAGGCAACAAATAAGGGTATCTTAGCAATTTTAAAGAACTATCATCATTTTTCCGTAGGGTCATCGAGGGACGAGATCATTTGTTCGTAGGCAACTCGAAAGGACAATGAAGGACTATGATCTGTATATCGTAGGGACTTGATGATTTTTATTCGTAGGCAACTTTGCTAAGATACCCCCTATATTCGAGGGACTTGGCCATTTTGTAAGGCAACAAGAGGGGAAACCCTAGGGGTGAGTGTGTGAGAAGTGTATTAATTACAATTATTTTAGTCTTAGAAATTGGGGTTATCTAAGTCCGTTTATTTTTGCATACATTCTTTTCACACCCTACGTTTACTAACCATACAATTAATAATTTACGGAATTTAAAAGCGGAAAGTAAACCTAGACTATTACATCATGGGGGATACATGTTTGAAATTAGGGGAGTGCGGAAAGTAAAAAAAAGTGTGAAAAGTAAACCATAATTAAGCTATTACAAACCAGGAGCAGATACATAATTAAAATGCAAGAAAAGAAATCTATGCTATTACATAAGTCACACATCCTATACAATTTTCTCTAATAAAATTAAATATCAAGATAAAGAGAAAATTAGAAAAATGTTTTTTAAAGTTTTAAAGTCTAAATTAATAAACTTTTTATGGTGATTAATTTTAATAGGAAATAAATTAACTAATTAATTAAAATTAATTAAAATTTTATTATTAAAATAATTTTGTGTCAAAAAGTGTTAATTGTTTAGAATTATGTCAAAGGATTAGATAAATTAGGGTTTTAAAAAAAATTAATCATGAAATCAATTAACAAAATAATCTAAAACTATTTTTTTTTGTAAAAAATATATATTTATTAATTAAGAAAAAAAATAACTTAATTAGAAAATTTTATGATTTTTTTTCTATATTAAAAGAATAAAAGTGGTTAATTAGTTGGTTAATTAAAATTAGAAGAAAAAAACAAGAAATAAATAATAAAACAAAATAAAATAAGAAAAAGAAAGAAAATGGTCAAAATATAAGGGTTAGAGCCCTAGATCGAACCCATGACCTCCCCCTCCCAATATGCGCGCTCCAACCACTGGGTCATTGTGCCTGCATTGTTAATAAACTAAAACAAATAATTATATAATAAAATAGAATTTGAAAATCAGAGTGCGCCAAGAACCATCTTCTTCCTTAGTCCGTCCAAGAAATTTTTACTTACGGTTGCGTTCGTCGCTGCAACCTATAGTGACGGTTTTGTCTGTCACTATAGCACCTTTGTTTTTCAAAATCATCAAATACACAATATAAATTATATCCAGGTGTGTAGATTGATTGTAAATTGTCTTATGAGTTCAATGAAACCATCAATTTCACTTGAAATCGTCTCTAAATGGAATTCCCAAAATTGAAGCTATGAACCCTAATAATGGCGTATTGTTAAACCTGCATCGAAACTTCAATTAAACTATCCAGCTAGCTTCTAAACCTTAACACAAACAACAATACACAATCAAATCATGTTTATTATGCATATATAATCAAAATCAGAAAAAAAAAGTTAAAATGGATTCGGTTAGAGGGTATAATGTGATGCTTTTGATGATGATGGATATACACTCTAAAGATCCTCAGGAAGGTATTGAGACCTTCAAAACCCCTTGAAAGTGGCTACAAGTGGAAAACCAATTTTGACTTTTTTCCTTGAAATTTTGATGTTTGATAAGGGTTATTTTGCTCAGTTTTCGTCCCTTTGTGCATCTGACCTTGTTGTATGTTTATAGGAGAGTGAATTAGGTTAAAAAGTTTGGGCTTTTGTGTTGGATTTGAGATTGCTTGGAAGTTAAAAAAGGAAGTTTCTATTTTGGTCAAAATTTGATTTTAAGACATTCTCTTTTGGTTTGCACGAAATTGGGATCCAAATTATGATCATAAACATCAAAATTTAATCCCAAAATAATTCTAAGATCAAATATTTGATTTTTCATATTTATTTTAATTCAAATTGAATTTAAATAAATTAAATCCAATATAATATAAAATAAATATAAAAAATCAGATATTATGATTTATGGGTTGTGGATTATCTTATGATTGAGTTTGGGTTAGAAAAATATGGGCCCATTTGGAAGAAACTTGAGTTTTGGTCATTACTTGCTTTATACAACTCCTTAAATTCACCCAACTTCAACAATGCATAAATCTCTCAATTTTTATACCATGTATGTGTTATTAGACATTTTAGAAAGTTTATAGTTTCCTCTAACTAATCCTTTTGGTTCCATGTCCATTTGATTTTCCAAGTTCAAGTTATGAGCTTTGAAAAAAGTTGACTTTTTGTTGACTTTAAAAAGGACTTGTAATGTCTTGGCTCATATCTCTCAAATGAAGCATTTTTTGCCCTGGCTTGTGAGACACAAAGTTGTAGGGAATTGAATTTCCTTCAAAATGAGCCTTAGATGGGAAATTTCTGATGAAGCATGTGAAAGTTATGATTGGTCAAAGTACAATTGACTTTTCCTATAAAAACCTTAATTTAGTAACTTCTGGTTCTTAATGAATTTGAAGCTTCCTTGATGAATCATGATCAACCCTTTATCAAATGATGAATCTTACTTCATAATCTTGATGTTGACAAAAAATATTGAAGTTTGACTGTATGTTGACCACAGTTGACGTTTTGGCCAAGTTAATTGATTTTGTTTATTATCTGAGCATCTGATTGACCAAACTTGTAGGGCAAGCCTTGAAACTTGACATGAGGATTATATGAAGTATGTGGGATACCATGAAGTCCACTTGAGGCTTTATAAGTCCAATTTACCTTGGTAAACTCAAAACCCTAATTTAAGATCCATTACTTAGGAGAAGGCTTTGATTGAAGAAACCTTGAATCCCTTTTAGCAATTGAGAATCTTGTGACCATTAGGAGACCTCTTGAGACATATTGTCTTAAATATGTGAGGGAAAATTTTGGGGTACATCACTCCTTGATACACTTGTACTCTCGCATGAGTTGCTCAACTACTAGCTCTGAGTCACCTTTGATCTTTACTCTTTGTGCCCCTAGCTTCTTTAATGTTTTCAACCTAGTAATCAAAGCTTCATATTCAGGCTCATTATTGAAACAATTCCCTTTGACCCTGCATTTGAATCTTGTTGGGAGGCCATGTGGGGAGATAATCATTACTCATACGCATATTTCATAATTATGACTTGACCCATCGAAATATAACTTTCATGGGTTCACGTCAATTATGAACACCTGAGGTTTGACTACTACATGGTCGACAATAAAGTCGGCCACTATTTGACCTTTCATAGATCTTAAAGGTTTGTAAGTTAATGAAAACTCAGTTAACGCTAGTTCCTATTTACCTATTCGACTATGCAAAATAGGTTTAGAAAACATATGTTTGATGACATCACAATGAGACAAAACATAAACGTCAACAGGCGTTATATATTGCTTTAATTTCATACATGATAAGTACATACATGGGCAGATTTTTTCAATCATAGTATACCTAGTTTCAACATCTATCAACATTCTACTGAGGTAATAAATGGGTCTTTCGACACCATCATTGTCCTCTTGTGCTAACATACTTCCTATGGTCGTATCTGACGCAACAATATATAATCTCATGTTTTTATTTGTACTAGGTGACAATAACATAGGAGGCTTCAACAAATAGTCTTTGATTGCGTCGAACACCTCTTGTTGTTTCTCTCCCTGCTAAAACTCAATGTCCTTCTTGATCTTCAACAATGGCGAGAGCAATTTTGTTTTACCACTTAAGTTGGAGATGAAACTTCTCAAGAAGTTGATTTTCCCCAATAAAGATTGAAGTTACTTCTTCGTCGAAGGAGGCTTGAGATCTAAAATAGCCTCCGTCTTGTTTTGATTGATCTCGATGCCTTTCTTGTGGATGACAAAACCCAAAAATTCTACTGCACATACACCAAAAGCACATTTTAGTGGATTCATTTTTAATCCATATTTCCTCATCCTCTCAAAAGAGCGTTGAAAGTGATCTAAATGATCATTCTTCGACGAGGACATTATTACGATGTCATCAATATAGAACTGCATGAACTTCTCTATGAAATCATATAATATTGCATTCATGGCTCTTTGATGTGTAGCCCCGACGTTTTTCAAGCCAAAGGGTATTACTACCCATTCATATGTACCTATGGCCCCTGGACATTGAAACTCCATTTTAGGAACATCATCCTCTGCTATGAGGATTTGATTATACCCCGATTATTCGTCGATCAACTCAAATACTCAAAACCTGCGGCTAAATCGACAAACATCTAGGCCACAAGCATTGCGTATTCATCTTTGGGGACTGCATTGATGAGATCTATGAAATCAATGCTAACATGCAGTATCCCATTTTTCTTAATTATAAGAACTATATTGGCGAGCCATTCGACATACCTTGCAGTTCTGATGAACCGGCTTTTGAGAAATCTCTCAATTTCTTATTTGATCTTTCTAGTCACCTCTGAGGAAAACTGACAAGGTTGCTGCTTGACTGGCTTTTTTCCTGGATGTATGGGTAGACAGTGTTCCACCATACTTTGACTTAGACCAGGCATTTCTCCATAATCCCAGGCGAAACAGCCCCTCTACTTTTTCAATACTTTGACCAACTTAGCCTTCATTTTTTACCCTATTTTTGTACTTATATACATGTGTCTCTTAGTAGTCCCATCTCCTAGATCAATCTCTTCAAGTGGGTCTTGAGCCTGCATTTTTCGTGACTCATTTCTTGGGTCCCTTTCGAACCCCAAAGGCCCATTGTCATAAATACAATCTAGCCTCTGACTTTCCGAAGTTGTTGTCTGGCCCATTTGGCCACAGATTATGGCTTTGTCGGTTAGGATTTGACGTTTCCTAGTTTCCATAGCCATTCATTATTTTGTTTTAGCCAAGTAGTCCGAAATTCAAGTCATGTTTTCTGACTCAGAGGTCATTTTCGTCAACCTCAAAGCACCCAACAGGTGGCAATCTATTTGGCTCCTCTGGTATGTCAGCATCATCTCAGACAAAACCATGACCTGGATCCAAGTTTAACATGCGGCCAGTTTCGAAGGAGGTGTAAGAACCTGATCCATCATCACAAGAGGCTGTGTTTGCTAAGTGCTGGTTGAATGACCTCTTCAACCCTTTGGTTTTGTTGACCTTATAATAAATTTAGTCGTTTTCGATGTTCTCGACAATACCATATTTTCTCCAGATACTAAGTCTTTGGTGTAGGGTCGAGGGAACTTCCCATATACCATGAATCCACTCTACCTAATAATAGGTTAAAATTGGCTTTAGAGTTGATCACCATGAACAATGTCGACCTTTTGGTCATCCCCGCAACCAGGTCGACTTGGATCACTACCAGAATATTGTTGGTCTTGCCTTCATAATTGGACAAAACCATGTTGTGATGTCAAAGGTCTTCATCGGTCTTTCCAATTCTCTTGAAAATAATGTAGGGCATTAAGTTCACAGTTATCCCACCATCGACAAATACGTTGTTGACTGCCATTTTGTCGACCTTTGCCTTTATGAAAAGAGGCTTTAGATGATACATCATGTCAGCGCTAGGTTTCTCAAACACTGCTCTCTTTTCTTCGACTACCTCACCGTTCAAGACGTAGTAGCATAATGGTTTGTCTTAAGGAATTTCATTTGCCACAAAGTCTTCCTCCGCTTCAGACACTTTGGAGACAATGTCATATTCAGCTGGCAACATAGATACGATGCCACACTTGACGATGAAGTTTTCCCCATATATATCATCATTGGTATCTGAAATGCTGGTATCAGATATGTGATATCGAATGAAATGTCACAACATTAATATCTGAACATTAACAAGGTAAATAAAGTATAAAGAAAAGAGCAGTAACACAAGTACTTTTTAACCCAATTCAGTGTAATCACACCTACTCAGGGGGCTACCGAGCCAAGGAGGATATCCAATATAACCAGTATCAATTCAGAGTTAAACCCACAGTTTACACTCTTCACTTAATCACCACCCAATGCAATATTTACCCAAGAACTCTTAGATAAGAGACACCTTTCACTCCCCCTCAATCACACACAGTGATAAGCAAACAAGAAACAAATAGAAATGAAGACACCTTCAAAGACACAACTTGATCTTGCTTAAAAGCTTCAATCAAGAACAATACATTTGTGCTTAAAAGCTTAGAGTGAACAACTTACAACTCAATAAAATCAGTCCAATTCCAAGATCAAAGTGATGTGTGAATGGCTCACAATTAACAACTTAAAGTTTAAAACCCTAAAATAGAATATGCAGCTTTCACACTCTAATATTTCTACCTCCAGTTAGGGTTGCACCACTGTTAAATAGTGAACGATCTTTATGGGCTTGGGAAAAGAATCCAGACAGATCTGATGAAGCAATGAAATCAGACAGATCTGATCTTCATTAAAAAATATTTGATTTTAAAATCTCTTTTGAACAAATTGCACTGGAATAGAAACATCAGATCTTTCCAAAACAAACGAGGTAGTTTTCTTTAAAGATACCATAAATAACAACCTAAGAGGTATGAAAATATCTTCAAATATATGAACCATAATAGCTTTTGTTAATCATAAAATTCCTCCTTGATTTTCTCCACCAATTAGACTAATCACAAAAATAAACACCTGCTAAAAATCCTCCATAATTAATTCATAACTTTCTACAAAGTTGATTAGAACTGACAGACAGATGTTAAGACATCTGCTCTCACATCACAAAACAACAATATTGTCATGACAGTTGAAGATGTTTCAACATTTGGCTCAATATCTACCAAGTATTATAACCACATATGTACTGATGTTTGAGCAGCCATGCCAGGACTTCTTATCTGAAAACTTGCAAAATCTTCTATAGAACTTGTTCTTCAACATGTTAGAACATCTTGTCCAATATGTTATTGTCAGATTAGTTTTACCAAAATTAATGTCAACACCTAAATCTACAGAACTAACAATCTCCCCCTTTGGCATATTTTGGCTAAAACTAACCAAATAACCCTTCTTCCAGATCAGAAGCTAACATCAGGTCAGCAATATAAAACATGACAACCTTTTTCACAAAGATCTTCTTCTACATCAAATAAATATCCCCTTAATAGCAGAATCTCTCCCCCTCAAGGAAACAACCAAAGAACATTACTACTACTTACTTCTCCCCCTTTTTAGCCATAATATAACAAAACAAGCAACTATGCATTAAAGGTAATCAACCAAAAGTAAGTAAATCTATAGCAGAAATATCCAATCACCAAGAGCAAAAAAGGCACTAAAAGAAGCAGAAATTTGTTTCTCAGTTGCATCTTGCTTCTTTACTAGAGGCATGAAATCCTGAACATTATGTTCAACATCATACTCTGACTCACTTGAGAATGCTTCCTTACTTTTTTAGTAACAGAAGCCACATCATCAGTATTCAGATCATCAACATTGACCATCTCTGTAGATTGATGATTCTTTTTATGAACACTTTCCTCTTTGTCTTCAGACAAATCTTTCTCACTTTCAACAACCTTAGGTCTCCAAAAATTTCTACTTTTAAGCATACCATGATTATTCCTAGGTTGTGTTGACTGTTTTGGATAACCATACAATTTGTAACAGTAGGGTTTTATGTGACCAAACCTTCCACAATAATGACATTTCCATTGTTGGGTCTTGCTTCCACAATGATGTCTTTTCTGATGTTGGGACTTTTGACCTCACATCCTTTTTTCCTATTTTCCTTTAGGTTGAACAAACTTCATTCCATGCACTTTTCCTTTATCCTTCACATCTTGATTATCATAACCCAGGCCTGTAACATCTCCATCATTCTTCCTAGTTTGAAGTATTTCATCCAACACATCAGAACTATTATTAAGCATTCTTACAAATTTAGTCATATTGTCAAGTTTTGAGTTTAGCAATACAACTTCCTCCTTCAAATCAGAGATGACAGCCAGATAATTAACTTTTTCATCCTGAAGTTGAACAATGGCCTTCTTTTGATCCTCTTCTAGTTGACACACTTCTTTACTTCTGAGGTACATCTGCAAGTGTTAGCTTTTTCTTGGTTATGTCTCTCCTTTTCACATTGAACCTCTTTATTATTAGTATTTGAGATAAAAGCTAAGATTTTGTTCTTCTTTCTATATCTTTCATTGATAGCCAATTCAAAAGTTTGAAGTGACCCAACAAGCTTCTCCACCTTCATGTTGTTGATGTCTTGAGCTTCTTCAATAGTTGTGACCTTCATGTCAAACTTCTTAGGAAACAACCTGAGAATCTTTCTAACCAACTTCTCCTCTAACATATTCTCTCCCAAGGCACTAGATGTATTGGAAATATCAAGAATATTCATGTGAAATTCTGATCAGGATGTCTACTCTGATACCAATTAAAATTCTGGTATCAGATATGTGATGTCGAAAGAAATGCCACGACATTAATATCTGAACATTGACAAGGTAAATAAAGTATAAAGAAAAGAGCAGTAACACAAGTAATTGTTAACCCAGTTCAGTGCAATCACACCTACTATGTAGGCTACCAAGCCAGGGAGGAAATCCACTATAAACAATATCAATTCGGAGTTAAACATATAGTTTACACTCCTCACTTAATCACCACCCAATGCAACTTCTACTTAAGAACTCTTAGATAAGAGACACCTTTCACTCCCCCTTAATCACACACAATGATAAGAAAACAAGAAACAAATGGAAACGAAGACACCCTTCAAAGACACAACTTGATCTTGCTTAAAAGCTTCAATCAAGAAAAATACACTCATGCTTAAAAGCTTAGAGTGAACAACTTACAACTCAATAAAATCAGTCCAATTCCAATTCCAAGATCAAAGTGATGTGTGAATGGCTCACAATCAACAACTTAAACTTTAAAACCTTAAAACAGAATATGAAACTTTCACACTCTAATCTTTCTAACTCCAGTTAGGGTTACACCATTGTTAAATAGAGAACGATCTTTATGGGCTTGAGAAAAGATTCCAGGAAAATTTGATGAAGCAATGAAATCAGACAAATCTGATCTTCATTAAAAACTTATTGATCTTCAAATCTCTTTTGAAAAAATTTCACAATAATTGAAACATCAAATTTTTCCAAAACAAACGAGGCAGTCTGCTCTAAAGATTCCATAAATAACAACCAAAAAGATATGAAAATATCTTCAAATATATGAAACATAATAGCATCTATTAATCATAAAATTCCTCCTTGATTTTCTCCACCAATCAGACTAATAATAGAAACAAACACCTGTTAAAAATCCCCACTTAACCACAGTTTACACTCCTCACTTAACCACATATGTACTGATGTCTGGGCAGCCATGTTGGGACTTCTTATCTGACAACTTGCAAAACCTGATATAGAACTTGTTCTTCAGCATGTTAGAACATCTTGTCCAACATGTTGATGTCAGGTTAGTTTTACCAAAATTAATGTCAACATCCACATCTGCAGAACTAACAATATCATCATACATGTCTTCGTCGAAGTCATCTTGTGGTGACGAGGTATATTCCTCGTCGGACTGAGGTGAATATGTAGGCTCTTCCTCATCAGATTGTGGAGTGTATTCAGGTTCCTTCCCCTTTCCGACAAGAAAAGTACATTCTGCCTTTTGCTTAGATATCACCTCTTTTTTCTCAGACGTTCCAATAGTCAGCATCTGGTTCACCACTATCTTTCCCTTTTCGACCCACCTTGCTTTCGGGCGTTGCTCCTTTGACCCAAGGGTTTCACCTTGCCTTGGTCGAGATGTTGAGGCCCCTTTTTCGGCCTTCTTATTTCTCTGGTAGTGCCTCTACTAGGTCTTGATCATTGGGTTCTTCCCTTTGTAATTAGGAGAAATCATGTAACCCCTAGGTTCTTTTTTCTTCCCAGTCTCTTTCTCTAGGTCAAGTAACCCTACATTTCGGCCTTTTGCTGCCCTTTTGATTAACTGGTTTGAGCCAGATGGTGGCACAAAAGTTTTAGGCCTAGCTGAACTGGCCTATCTTTGGAATTCTTCATTTCGATGAAGGTTACCACCCTAGTCGAACACAAACTTTGGGATACAGGACCTATCTGCGGCTAAAGTCTCCTTTTTTCCAGCTTCATATCTTTCAGTTTCGTTGTCGTCGAACACGACATTGCACCTTGGGCATAATATTTCCCTTGATCCACCCACTTGGCACTTCTTTTGGAATTCATCCAAACTTTCATTAACCCTTGAGTAAACTGATTCTAGTTTTTCCTCAGTGTCCTTCTCATCACCTTTAGTAGTGTTGATCATCATACACTCCATGTTCTCAACATGAGGTGTGTTGGGGAAATCCTCAGTGACTTCCACCATCATACAATCATTCAGCTCAAAATAAAGTGCTTCTTCGACTTTCAAAGGATCAGTGTCGGCCTACATATTTGACCTTTCACCAAATTGAAGCTTTCCATCCTTCAGAGCTTTTTGCACCAAATCCTTGAAAACAACACATTGAGAAGTTTTATGACCAAGATAATTATGAAACTTGCAAAATCCTCTATTTTTCTTTTGATCTAGAGGGGGGTCTTTTAAACTAGATGGAACAACAATTTGACCATCTTTTACTAGCAAATAAAAAATTCCATCGCATTTAGATATATCAAAGGTATATGTCTTAGTGACATATTTTTCGGATTTGCCTGTTTCGACAGGTTCTTTCCCGTTCGATGGTTTCAACACTTTGCACCTGTAGGGAGGCTCTGACTTAAGTTCAGCCACATGAACCTCACTTTTGTCGAGGAGTTCTCTGTTGTCAGATGAGAACTCTTTGGTTGCTAAATATGCAAATTTCTTATGGATCCAACCAGCCTTAGACTTTTCAGCTTTTAGGCTTTCGACCTGTCGAACTCTATTGCCAATTGGGCCATATGAAGGGAAATTTGCGATATAAATGCAGCGGAAAACAAAAATTTCCCTTTAGAGATCCTTACAAAAGTTCATGATATGTGATAAAATATTTACCTCTTGGGGCGCTTGAAACCTTTGATTCTGATTTGATCACGAGCGTTGTACGACGAACAGTGCCTCTACTCAGTCCATACAAACAACATCCTCCAGTCACAATTCTAGTTGGTTACAATTGAAAGTTTAGAGTGAAAGGAGTAGAAAAAGAAAGGAATATGGCCAGGGTTTCAAAACAACAACTACTAAGCTTCTTCACAAAGGTTCTATTTATAGAACTACTTGTGTGGGCTTTAAGCTAAAAGCCCAACTCAATAATAACAATAATAATAATAATAATAATATATTATTATTATTATTATTATTATTATAACTATTATTATAATAACCATAATTTTATTATTATTATATTTTATAAATATTATAAAATTAATAATAACTATTATTATTATATCATATGGTACCTTACCATATTTTGTATTCCATTCTAGTGCATTGTACCTTACGGTGTACCTTATTTATTCCACCTCATCTCTAATTGTCCTTATGTGTGTGACCTTGTAGGATTTTGCAACATTGGCAATTATATTAAATCATGTATTTAACATAATAAACAGTGAGCAGTATCTAGCAACACATCACTGCTACCCAAGTCACAAAATTGTCATGTGATTTGACAAAACCTTTTGTGATAGTATTTAAATGTATAATCACCCTTTTTCTCTTATCTTTATATCGAACACAAGGCATATCCTGTTATGCAGGATGAGCAAATTCCATCTAGGCTACTCATGTCCCTCAGCATGCTTTTTGAAGTACCCATCAACTGTCTTTATGATCATCCAGTTACGGATAATGTTTGATCAATAATAAAGTACTTGACTCTACATCTAGGATCCATAGTAGTTTCAGGTCGAAGGGTGGTATACACCACTATCACAGTGAGAGTAACGTATGACACTTTACATAAAATTCTATGTAGTACACTCATAGTGGATCAATCTAGTATAAATATTACTCCTAATATTCATAGCTATATTAAGACTTGATAACTCCTTATCCATGATCCATGAGATGTGATCATCAATCTATCTACATAATATTCTTAATGTTTTAAGGCTATCCCATTTCACATTAAAGCTCGACTATGGAAACTTTAAGAATAGTTTCCTTATGTTTAATGGAATCTCATGATTAAGTCACACTTAATATTTCATTAAACGAACTAGCTATTCTAGGGACTTTATCATTTTGGAAAAACAAATATAATAAAGAAAGTCCTTTTTATTATTAATAAATAATTCTATACAAGTACCAAAAGTATTGGCCTCTAAGGCTTACACCAACAATCTCCCACTAGCAGTAGAGCCAATCAGGCATACCCCTAATACCCATAGATCTAGTATGACCATCATGCTTCGGTTGCGCAAGGGGTTTTGTTAGTGGGTCAGCAATATTGTCAAGTGTAGGTACTTTGCATATCTTCACATCTCCTCGATCTATTATCTTTCGAATGAGATGATATCTCCTAAGTATGTGTATGGATCGTTGGTGAGATATAGGCTCCTTAGCTTGGCGATGGCACCATTGTTATCACCATAAAGATCAATGGGATCCACAATTCTAGGGATTATTCCAAGTTCACTAATGAACTTCTTGATCCATATATCTTCCTTTGCTGCATTTGATGTAGCAATATACTCAGCCTCGGTTGTATAATCAGCAATTGTCTCTTACTTTGAACTCTTCCAGCTCACAACGCCACCATTTTGGAAGAACACATAACCAGACTGCGATCTAAAGTCATCCTTATCTGTCTGGAAGCTAGCATCGATGTAACCAATTACCACGAACTCTTTCTGACCTCCATATATCAAGAATGTATCCTTAGTCATTCTTAAGTACATAAGGATATTCTTGACATCTACCCAATGAGCATCACCAGGATCATATTGATACCCACTCATTGCACTTAAAGCATACGAGACATCTGGTCGAGTACATAACATGGAATACATGATAGATCCTATTGCAGATGCATATGGAATCTTCTTCATGCAATCCCTTTCTTCCTTTGTTGAAGGGGATTGTGTTTTTGATAGACACATGCCATGTTGCATAGGTATGAATCCTTTCTTAGAATCATGCATATTAAAGCGTCTCAACACGTCGTCTATATATGTACTCTAACTTAGACTAAGCAGTTTTTGTGATCTATCTCTATAGATCCTGATTTCTAATATATAGGCTGCTTCACCAAGGTCCTTCATAGAAAAACATTTCCCTAACCAAGCTTTTACTTGTTGTAAGGTATGGATATCGTTTCCAATGAGTAATATGTCATCTACATATAATACCAGGAAAACGATCATGCTCCCACTAACCCTCTTGTAGACACAAGGATAATCTTCATTCTTTATGATGATTCCAGCTTCTGGAAGCTTGCTTCAATCAATAGATTGATCATTGTAACTTGTATATCTTTTGGGCTTCTTCGGGTATGTCAAATCCCTCAGGTTGTTTCATGTACACATCCTCAAGATGATTCCCATTAAGGAAAGCAGTCTTGACATCCATCTACCATATTTCATAATCATGATATGTAGAGATATCAAGTAAAACCCGAACAGATTTATGCATTACAACTGGTGAAAAGGTTTCATCTTAGTCTATCCCATGAATTTGTTTATAACCTTTAGCAACTAGTCTTGCCTTATAGGTATGTACCTTACCATCCATGTAAGCCTTCTTTTTGAAGACCCACTTGCATCCTATAGGATTAACTCTTACTAGAGGCTCTACCAAGGTCCAAACTTGGTTTGTGTACATGGAATCCAATTCAGATTTCATGGCTTCTAGCCATTTCTCAGACTCAAGACCATTTATGGCCTCTTGGTAGGTTACAAGCTCATCTTGATCCATGAGTAATACATCACCTTGATTAGTTAGGAGATATCCATATCTCAGTGGTTGGTGATGTATCTTGCTCGACCTACGATGGTTTTGTTCTACTTGACCAGGTTGCTCTTCCACAACTGTTTGTGATTCCTGCTCTAATTCCTCCATAGGTGTATCAATGCTTTGTGATTCTTGAATTTCTTCAATCTCTACTTTCCTCCCACTAATTCCTTTGGAAATGAAGTCCTTTTCCAAGAAGACTCCAGTTCAAGCAACAAACACTTTGCCCTCAGAAGGATTATAGAAGTAATATCCTCTTGTTTCTTTATGATACCCCACAAATAAGCATTTGTCAGATTTGGGCTCATGCTTAGTTGAAATTTGTCTTTTTACATAAACTTCACTACCCCAAACCTTCATGTAAGACATATGTGGTTTCTTACCACTCCATATCTTATATGGTGTCTTTTTTACCTTTTTGGATGGAACACAGTTAAGTGTGTAAGTTGTTGTCAGTAGTGCATGTCCCTGAAAGGAGTTTGGAAGATCGGTCATCATGGATCGAACCATGTCTAACAAGGTTCAATTTCTTCTCGTAGATACACCCTTCCATTGTGGTGTTTCTTGAGGAGTGAGTTAGGATAGAATCCCACATTCTTTTAGATGGTCATCAAACTCTAGGCTTAACTATTCACCTCCTCGATCTGATCGAAGAGTTTTAATATTCTTACCTAATTGGTTTTCTACTTCATTCTTGAACTCCTTGAATTTTTCATAGGATTCAGATTTGTGTTTCATTAAATACACATAACTATATCTACTGAAATCATCAGTAAATATGGTGAAGTACTAAAAACCTCCTATGGCTGGTATGTTCAGTGGTCCACATACATCAGTATGTATAAGGGCCAAAATATCATTTTCCCTTTCACCTTTTCCTATGAATGGGGTCTTTATCATTTTTCCAATTAAACAAGATCTACATGTATCATATGATTCGTAATCAAAAGAATCCAAAAGTCCATCTTTATGGAGTTTGGATACGCGCCTCTCATTTATATGGCCTAAGCGACAATGGCAAAGGTAACTTGGATTTAATTCATTTGGTTTCATCCCTTTAGTATTAATTTTATAAATTGGCATTTCAAGATCAAGGACATATAATCCAGTGTTCATTTGTGGAGTAGCATAGAACATATCATTTAAATAAATAGAGCAACAATTGTTCTTAATTATAAATGAAAAACCAAACTTCTCCAAACAAGAAACGGAAATAATATTCTTGCTAATTGCAGGTACATAATAACAGTTCTCTAACTAAATTATTAAACCATTAGGTAAAGTCAAAACATAAGTTCCTACGGCTAAAGCAACAACCTTTGCTCCATTTCCAACTCGTAGGTCAACTTCACCTTTTGCCAAATCTCTACTCCTTTTTAGTCCTTACACATTGGTACAAATGTGAGAACCACATCCAGTATCTAATGCCCATGGTGTTGAAGTAGATAAATTAATTTCTATAATAAAAATACCTGAAGTTGAAGTCTCCACTCCAATCTTCTTATCTTCCAGGTACTTTGGGCAGTTTCTCTTCCAGTGTCCGGTCTTGCCGCAATAGAAGCAAGTGCCCTCCTTAGTTATGCCTCCACTAGGCTTCAAAACAAGTGCAATATGTTTGGGTTTCGCAACTTCCTTGCCTTTCCATTTACCACCCTTCTTGGTTGGCATTTTGTTTTGTTTCTTTCCATTACTGACCATCAGAATGGATTTCCCTTTTGATTTCATATTTTGCTCAACAGTTCTTAACATGCTTAGCAACTCAGGAAGAGATTTGTCCATATCATTCATGTTGAAATTAAGGACAAATTGACCGAAATTCTCCGACAACGATTGCAGGATCAAATCAGTTGCAAGCTCCTTCATGGGGGGAAATCCCAATCTTTCAAGATTATCCATATACCCAATCATCTTGAGTACATGGGGACCTACCGGGCTTCCATCTGCTAGCTTGGCTTGGAAAAGGGCTTTTGAAACTTCAAACCTCTCATGCCTTTCCTGCTCTTGATAGAGCATCTTCAGATGTTCGTTCTTATCGAACACTGCCATGTTTTCATGTTGCTTTTGCAATTCATAATTCATGGTAGCCAAAAAGTATGAGGCAAGCTGTTTCATTGGCATCATCGACATACTTCTTATAAGCATTTATTTCAGCCTTAGGATCATAACTAGGAGGTTCCTCATCAGGAACAGGTGTCTCTAAGACATATAACATTTTGTCATGTTTGAGGACAATCCTCATATTTCGGTGCCAATCTAGAAAATTTATCCCAAACAATTTTTCCTTATCCAGGATTGTTCGCAAATGTTATTAGATGTGTTGTTTGTCATGGTAATCTACATTAAAAGATGGTGGAGATATTAGTATCATTAAACATATCCAATTAGGCCTTTAATTAAATATGTTCCCACTATTTTACTCAAAACAAATGACCTTCATCATTTGATTCGGAAAATCCCGTTGAAAGATTTTCTAGTGGATCGAGATCCATATTTCGCTTTGTTTTAAGTCAATGTTAGGCTGATTACACAAAACTCGGCTATTTAGGTAGTAACTCCTTCCAATTGTATCCAATACAATTCTCAAATATTTCAGTTGGGTGAATAACTCCTTATTCCAATACATCATATGGATCATTCCCAACTCTTGTTTCTAAATGTATATAACCTTATTATATTTTGTTCGGTTAAGTTTGACCCATTATTTTAGAAATTGGATATTACATTTATCCCATCGCACCTTACCAATATAGAATATACACCTCGCATTAGGCGAAACCTACATAATTTGATACTAGTCTTGATGAGTTCTAAGATTTGGAAAGCAAAAACTTAATATTTAGTTTTGAGGGAATTTTAATTAATTTGATCTCATAGCTTTTTTATCATATAAATCATTCCTCACACATGCATCAACATACACGCATACATATCTATATAAATATACAAACATATGAAACAATTATGGCCCCTAGCACAATTTTTCTCCCAAGCCAATGAGAGAACTAAGCTAAACCTAGTAACGACCTTCACTTCACCAAGCAAGATCTCCAAGGTTGTCCTTATTTATTTTGTAGTCTTCTCTTTCTTCATAATAATTCATTACATCAAAGAAACTCATTTTACACACGAGGGAGTGAGATGATAAAAGAAATTACATGATGAGAATAGGAGAGAGGCACGACATGCAGGTCGTATTTATAAAATCCAAAAAATAAAATAAAATAAAAATAAACTAAGGTCATAAATCTTCACCACAAGAAAAATAATAACATTATTATTATTATTAATTTAAATCTGGTCAATAAAACAAATCAAATTAAGTTTCGGCAAAATAATAATAAATCCTTTTATTATAACTGTAGAGTTTTCGCAACCCTTGCGCAACACGTCACGATCATTTTTCATGTGACGACCGTCACACCTTGCATGATGACCGTCACGACTGCATGACAACCGTCACTACGTGATTTTTAACCGTAGACAGCGCAACCCTTGTGCCGTCACTCTCCAATGCAAAATTTCATACCGTCAATGCAACATGATCAACAATTTAATATGATTGATCTGTATGTTATCGCTTCACTATACTAAAGTCGGATTCCGAAGCATATAACCACAAATAACACAACCGAATGATAATCATTACTCTAATTGAACTGATGAAATAAAATAGTATATCCAATATACCATCTTTGCATCAAAGTTATTCATATCATATATGAATTAGATCGATCATATATGTGTAACTTATGGACGACTGACATAATGTTGCTTCACCATACTATTGTCGGATATCGAAGCATATAGTCAATATCAACCATCCAAACCGTACATAATCTGATGCCAAAAGTTTGATATGGATTTGATTTAATTTTACGTGTTTTAATCCAATTAAAACAAAATTGACAATTTTACGTGTTTTAATCCAATTAAAACAAAATTGACAGGAAAAAATAATTACCAGACTCATGGTTTCGTAAGTGGCTCTGATACCACTGAAGGGAAATTTGTGATATAAACGCAGCGGAAAATAAAAAAATTTCCTTTAGAGATCCTTACGAAAGGTCATGATCTGTGATAAAATATTTACCTCTTGTGGCGCTTGAAACCTTTGATGCCGATTTGATCACGAGTATTGTACGACGAACAACGTCTTTACTCAGTCCACACGAACAACTTCCTTTAGTCACAGTGCTAGCTGGTTACAGTTGAAGGTTTATAGTGAAAGGAGAAGAAAAAGAAAGGAATACGGCCAGGGTTTCAAAACAACAACTACTAAACTTCTTCACAAGAGTTCTATTTATAGAACTACTTGTGTGGGCTTTAAGCTAAAAGCCCAACTCAATAATAATAATAATAATAATAATAATAATAATAATAATATTATATTATCATTACAATAACTATTATTATAATAGCCATTATTTTATTATTATTATATTTTATAAATATTATAAAGTAATAATAACTATTATTATTATATAATATAGTACCTTACCATATTTCGTATTCCATTCTAGTGAATCGGACCTTACGATGTACCTTATTTATTCCACCTCTTCTCTAATTGTCCTTATGTGTGTGATCCTGTAGGATTTCGTGACGTTGACAATTATATTAAATCGTGTATTTAACATAATAAACAGTGAGCGTTATCTAACAACACATCACTGCTACCCAAGTCACAAAATTGTGATGTGATCTGACAAAACCTTTTGTGATAGTATTTGCGTATACAATTACCCTTTTTCCCTTATGTCTATATTGAACACAAGGAATATACCGTGTCATCCTTGTCCAGTTCAATATTGTGCCCATAGAAATTTATCATGTTATGCAGGATGGGAAAATTCCATCTAGGCTACTCATGTCCCTCAGCATGCTTTGTGAAGTACCCATCAACTGTCTTTATGATCATCCAGTTACGGACAATGTTTGATAAGCAATAAAGTACTTGACTTTACATCTAGGATCCATAGTAGTTTCAGGTCGAAGGGTGGTAAACACCACTATCACCATGAGAGTAACTTATGACACTTTGCATAACATTCTATGTAGTACTCTCATTGTGGGTCAATCCAGTATAAATATTACTCCTAATATTCATACCTATTTCAATACTTGATAACTCCTTATCCATGATCCATGAGATGCGATCATCATTCTATCTACATTATAGTCTTAATGCTTTAAGGCTATCCCATTTCACTATAAAGCTCGACTATGGATGCTTTAAGAATAATGTCCTTATGTTTAATGGAGTCTCATGATTAAGTCACACTTAATATTCATTAAACGAACTAGCTATTCTAGGGACTTTATCATTTTAGAGAAAAAACATAATAAAGAAATGCCTTTTTATTATTAATAAATAATTTGATACAAGTACCAAAAGTATTATCCTCTAGGGCTTATACCAACACCATATCCTTAAGGTTTTGGGTATCTAACTTCTTTCTCATCGAATAGTCAAATTCGCCTACGGCCATTTCGACTAACTTATGTTCAGGGACTTGAGTAAAGCACATAACTTTCAAAATTCTGAACCTGTTTAGATATTGTTTGACTGACTCACTCGTCTTTCATTTCACACTAGCCAATTCCTTTAGGTTGATCTTGGATTGTCCCATATAAAACAGTTCATGGAATAATCTTTCAAGTTGAGTCCATGTGTGAATGGACTAGGGAGGAAGAATTGTAAACCAGGTAAACACATTCTTGGTGAGGGAACTAGGGAAATACTTCATCTTTAAAAACTCACTATATGATATATTCCCAACCTCAGTCTGGTAATGTGCCACATGTTCGACTGTTGACTCTTCGATCTCACTAGCGAATTTAGTAAACTTTGGGACTTTCCAGCCCCTGGTAAGTTCAATTTGTATCCCATAGTTAGGTAATGCGGATGTGTAAGTGGGTTGTTGAAGGCATGGGTTGGCACCATTTCGGACCATAATCCTCTCTACTATAGTTTCAAGGTTCGGCTCCCCGACCATGGCATACTGACGAACTTGTCCTAACACGTCTTCTTGGTCTTGATGTCGACGTAACATCATGACGGGAGGCCTCTGGACCACCCTGGGTATTTGTTCAACCTCTTCGTAAGGTTGTTCTAAAATCCTTTTGTACTCCTCTTCCTATCAGACCAGTGTCTTAGGACGAGGAGGTGGGATTCGACATTGTGGGGAAATTGGTGCCCCAAAAAAATCCTCTATTCGAGTCATCTGAGTTTCCAACTATTGGTAACTCTATGTCGAATATTGTATTAAAGGTCTTAAATGGTCCCCATGTTTTATGTTAACATATGGATCATTTCATGGTTACTCTCATCCATCGGTTGGCTTACAACATCCACAGTGTTTGGGGTAAATGTTGGCATCTACTGAGACAAATAATTGTATCCGGTCATTCAACCATATTGGTTCATCAAAGGCCCTAGACCTTGGTATGGAGAAAAAGCTCATGACAAACTATCTGCAAATGTCGATCCAGAATTATGGAAACTTGACATGAATTCATGAGGCATGCCGAAGGTTCTGAAAAACGACATGGTGAAACTAGGGCCCGGTGGCCCCAAAGTTTCACCCACATTCGGCCTGATCAATTCGGGTCGAAACGGACCAGTGGTCGATCCACTGGTAGCAGTCAGTACTGCTGTCGTAACGGGTTCAGTTGTGTTCATAACAACTGGACTTTATGTGGAAGACGATTCTTCATTTGGACGTGGCGTTACCATTTAGTCACTGTACAAGTGCATATAACTAACCCAACAGGTCCCACCGGGTGTGCCAATTTGTTCGCATATGGATTTCACACGAACAATTTGCTGACCTCCTTCGTACAAGGTTTACTTGCGAGATTGGTCAAACGAGTCCTAGGACTGCTCTGTCCAAATAGTTATGTTGCGAACCCTTGTAATGTAGAATGGTAATGGGGGTACTTGTGTATATTTTTGGTATTTTTATGTTTATAGTAGACTCACGTGAAATTCTTGAATGAAAAGAAAACTAAAACAAATAAATGCAGGATAAAAAAGGATAAAGACAAAAAATAAAGTGTTTTAGAATGACTTGTAATTAAAAAAACTTAAAATACAAAGTGTTTGGACGCTTCATACATTTGCGTAGGGGATTAACTCGTTTCTCTGACGCTCGGTACTTTGAGTGTGTCCCTTTTACAATATGAAGAAATGCAACCATGAATAATGAAAATAAAATCTACTTATATAGACAAATAAAATAATTGTCAGACGCTTTCCAACAAATTAGGTTTTGACACCTGTCAACCCATTTTCTTGGTAACCACCCACTACTTCTCCTCACGTGAAATGCTTGATGAAAAGACAACTAAAACAAATAAAAAAGGATAAAAAAGGATAAAGACAAAAAATAAAGTGTTTTAGAATGACTTGTAATTAAAATAACTTAAAATACAAAGTGTTTGGACGCTTCATACATTTGCGTAGGGGATTAACTCGTTTCTCTGACGCTCGGTACTTTGAGTGTGTCCCTTTTACAATGTGAAGAAATGTGACCATGAATAATGAAAATAAAATCTACTTATATAGACAAATAAAATAATTGTAAGATGCCTTCCAACAAATTAGGTTTTGACACCTGTCAACCCATTTTCTTGGTAACCACCCACTACTTTGTCTCACTCTTTGGAGTAGTTTCTTTCCAACATCTTCCTGACTAGCTTTGTCGAACTGCCTTCGACCTGGTGATGTCTGTGAGATGCGTCGAAGTGTTTCGACTTGGTTCTGGACTCCTGCATATGGCTGTCGACCCATGGCTGACTTCTCCTTCATTTTGGTTGGGTCGAACTCCTTCTTTTTGCCACTCATGATTTTGCTTACAAACCACCTTTTTTGAACAAGTCGAAATCTCCAGCTAACAATTGTATGTTCAGAGTTCAACTACTGACAATAATATTTATTTATAATTTTAAATTATTGATATTTATAAATCAATATCGTATATATATATATATATATATATATATATATATATATATATATATATATATATATATATATATATATATATATATATATTACAACTTCAATTTACATTATTTACTATTAAACTAATTTAAAAGTTTACAATTACATATTATCAAGGTTGAATTACAAACAAAATGTCTTATTTATGTAGTGAGTCATATTATAAACTCTCGTTGTTAGAATAAATTATTTTATTTGTCAATTTTTTTTGAAGTCATTACATAAGTAACAAGAAAAATTAAATTTTACAAAATAAAATTAAATAATTTTTCTGATAATGAAACTTATAATGATCAATAATATATTTATGTTAAATTATCATTTAAATATAATATTAGTTAAAATAAAATATTTATGTTTTAAATTTTTATGTAAGGTAAGGATTAAAATAATCAAAGTTAAAAATATATTTAATTTTATAACTAAATATTTAGTTGGTATTATGATCATGTATATGAAAATAATGTTGTTCAATGGTTTGAGTGAGACAAGAAGCTAACTACCAACCACCATGGTTGGGAAAATCACAATAGATAACAACCTTCATTTTCAAGGAGTGTCTATTTGTTCCTTGTTTTAGTAGATCAATATTAACAAACATTGTTTTTCACTTTGCCATATGTGTCTGTGTATATTCATAGCTTGGGACTTAACTTGATGTTTGAAAGAACTAGTTGATCAAAGTTGATCATACTCTATATGCTCTAATTAAAATGATTAGGTTAAAGCTTAGCTTGTTATTAAAAGTTTAATTACGTTCAAGATTAGTCCATGATAAAATCTCTCAATTTCTTGATCAGCCTGTGATAAAACCAATATTAGGTTCTGTTCTGGACTGGCCTAACACATGTCCTACACCAAATTAAGGCTCAATCCAGTATACATATGGGGGCAGGCCCATCATGAGCTCCACGGGAATATGACTGTTACAAAATAGATTTGTTGGCATATAGTCGTTGGGGACTTCCCCTCACACGCTGTCGCTCCCAAAGATTTGCATCTCGGTATAAGCGCGAACGGTCGGCGAAGGGAACAGTGAGAACACACAGCCGTGAACTCACTGGAGAATGAATAGAGTCGCCAGCTAGGCATTTTTATCCCGGAGGAAAGGCAATGCTGCATAGACCTAGAAAAAGATGGATAAGACGGTTGCGAACCAGAGAGACTGAGAAAGGGGGTTGGTTACAACCTGGGAAGGTATTAGCACCCAGATTGTCCGCCGTATTCGACGGGATCCACGCTTAAAAGATTTGTGTTTTAAAGGGGTAGTGTCAGTGAAATTTGTGTATAAAATAGCTGGAAAGAGATGTACAGGTGTCAGTGCAAGGTATATAAGTGATGTGAAGTGTATAAGAGGAGTGTCAGTGTAGGAATGAAAGTGAGATGCTCAAGATCATGAGGCCAAGGGAATGATGCTGGAAGGAGGGGGAATATACAGAGACTTTTGTTCGATAACTGTTAAGTTATGCCTACGTATCCTCTCGTGCAATGAGGAAGTCAGAACCCCGTAGTTCGACCCAAAGAGACTGAAAGATGAATTGACTTGTGAACTGCTTGCTAGCCTATGCTCAAGTGTATGATCTATCTGGCACAGATGCAAACTGTCTTGCATTAGACAGAAGAAGCAAGTTCTCGTTTGTGAATGAAGGTGATGAGAGAAGAATCCCGAAGGAGACGATTATTGTTTGTTTTTGTGTTTTCAGTCTTTTATTGCTTTTTGAAGTTTGTCATAAGTTAATGAGCTTAAGCCTAAACCAATGGATTTAGTAAACTCATCACATCCTCCCTCTGATTAGGGGTAATGAGAATACCTTAAGTGTGAAGTCAGATTCTCACACTTAATCACCTTTGATATAGGGTTAAGATCATTAACCTACTTGTGATTATTTAGATGTTTTTGTTGTTTTTGTTTAGTGTTAAGTAATGAGGTTAAGCCATAATCAAGGATTAAACAGACTCATTACACCATCCTAATAGAAGGATAATAGATGAGAGTGTTTAAGCTGAGGAAAGCTCCTCAACTTAATCCATGATTAGGGATTAAACTCATGACAAAACAAGCCTTTGATTAAGTGGATTTTATTCAATGGTATGATGATGAAGTGATTTTTAGGGTTTGTAAGACAACTTGAGGGGGACTTGTCCATTAACACTAGGGTTAGTCCTTATTAACCATTTAAGGAAGAATTAGAACCCTAATGCAAGGCCCAAGTTACAAGTGTGATGTCTTGATGATTGTTAGGTGAATTAATTAGAGGATTTAAACACATGAATGGTTTAACACTTAGGATCAAAGTTATACACTCCATCCTAAGAGAAGGATACAGGCATAAACTTAATCACAAAGCCTTAAAGCCTTTAGGGTTTAGTCCCTGATTATGAGATGAGAAGAGAAGACTCAAAAGAGACACAAAGGTAAAACTAAGAGGGGAGACTAGACAAAACCCTAATCATTGTCATGCTTGGTTGTTCCTAAGGTTAGTGAGGTTTGCAAGAACAATCTTCAAAGGCCACCAGGAAGCAGATGAACAGGATCAAGAGAAGCAAAGTGACTTGCTTCATTCAAGAAGTCAAGTCACTTGAAGAAAGAAGGTGGGAGGAACAAGAATGAGCAAGCTCAATCTCAAACACATATAGAAATGCAGCAATGGATGCAAGAGAGATGAAAAGAAAAGTTATGAGAAGTGAAGGCAAATTCACTTCTCAAGATCACTTACCACCTGAAAGGTTAGAAAAGAAATGCAATGCAATGCAAAATGGGATGAAATGGTATGATGAGGAACAAAACCAGAAGCATACACATGATGCTAATGATGCTATGGAGTGCTACAAACATGAGGCAAGGCATGGATATGCTCATACAAGTTCATGGGTGCAAATGGTGCAAGCTTAGAAGCATGGATACACATGAAAAGTTATGAGACATACATGGCATACAACATGGCAAATGCAAGATGCAATGATCAAAGATGCTTTCTATATGTCTTATGATGTCAAATGAACCAAATGGATGCTTGAAATGTCATAGCAAGTCATGTTATGCAAGAGAATGCAAGAAGGATGCAAAAGAAAGCCCAAATTAGGGTTCATGAATCAAACATCAAACAAAAACCAAAAACAGAAGCAAACCCTAAGATAAAAAATGGAAAATGCCACCTAAAGAAACCCTAAACCTATACTAAACCAAGGTCCAAAGGGGAAGTCTCAACTCTTAACCAATCTCAAGCTATGATATTTTCTAAGTTATTAGGGTTTTTAGGGTTCCAAAACAAAAGAAATGCCAAACAAATTGAAAATGAGGAGTCAAATCAAGGCCATTTAATCCTAGAAACTACATGCTAAACACAATGCAATGCAAAAAGAATCAATGTCCAACTCTTCTCAAATAGGCAGAAATGAATTTTTGAACTTAGGATCAAATTAATGCATAAAAAATAATTTAATTCAATGAAAAATTCTTAAAATGCATCAAGATCAAAAAAGAAATTTGGTTTGAAGGTTGGACAATGTTTCTAAATGTCTTAGAACATTTCATGAATTTTTTTGTAATTTTTAAATACCTAAAAGTATTTTTAATTAATTAATTTCCATTAATCAATTAAAAATAATCTTTTAAATATTTAAAAATACTTTTTTAATGATAAAAAATAAAATAAAAATATTTTTGTGAAATGAAAATTAATAAAACTCAAAGGAAAAAGTTTCATAATTTTCATGCATTTTTTGCTATTTTAAAATAAATATGCAAGTTTAATGCAATAAAATGAATTAAAAAACAAATAAAAATGAAAGTAAACCAAATGGAAGGCTGAGATGCACTCTGGATTTGAATCTGTTGACCAGCGCGCAAATGAAGGGTGTGGATTCACTCTGGCCAAATTAATTTAATTACGAATTAATTAAAACTAATTAAGTGGATTAGGGCAAACGAAATGATCTGAGCCATCCAAACTGGAGGGAAGTCAACAAGTCAAAGGCCATCTACGGCTCAAATTCAAACTGGAATTAATTACGCAATTAGGGCATAATCACTCTCAGGTGGCCGGAGAAGACTTCCGGTCGTCTTCTCCGGCCAGCATCCCCCCTGAAAAACTCCCAACTCCCTCAAATCGTAACAAAAATGAAAACCAAGCACACCAAAATGATTCCCATGATCCCCTGAACTAAAACCCTAAGTCAAAACAAATTTCTTCTTCCTCAAATCCATGAATCGAACAAAACAAAATCTAGGGCACGCAGGTTTCAGAAGCTAATTAAACATTCATTTCAAAGCCATTTCAAAAACTAAAAACACCAGGACACTCAGTGAAACATAAGGAACAAATTTATAACATGAAAAACGATTTCTGGAAAAATAAATTTCAAGCTACCTGAGATTTGGAGCTTTCAACCTGATGACTTTCTGGCCTCTTCTTTCAGTGCAAACCACTCCACTTGCTCTCCAGATGATGTTTGAATGCTCAAGAAGAGTTTATGTTGGCTGGATAATGAGTTTCGACAGCTCCTGCTCAAGCTCAGTCAGAAATGGCTATGGTGATTCTGGCACTTTCAGGTCATTGTGAGGGGTTGTTTGTGATCCTGAGGGTGAATGGAGAAGGTCTGTGGTGTTTGTTGGTATGTTTGTGAGCTATGGTGAGAGTTTCGAAGGAAACTGCAAAATGAGGTGAAGAATGGCAGTGGGATGTTCTTGCTTGTTTCAGGCCAGGCTCTTGGTGGTTTCTACTCAATGATGCATGGTGAGTTGAATGGTGAAAATGGTTTGAGTGTTTCTTGGATGGGCAGAGAGATTCGAAGGCTTATGCAGCTTGGTGTGTTTTTGTGAAAATGTTGTTATGAATGGTTTCAGCCTTGCCTTCTACATGAAATGGCTTGCAAAATGATAATGTATTTTAATCCTATAGGTCAGATGATGTGACCTGGCCTATAGTGATTGGTAAGTTTGCTTTTGCACAAAGTCCACCTTTTGTGTAAGTGAGGTATGGCTCATGATCTAGGCAAGTACAAAGCATGGTTCTGGTGCATCATGGTGTGGTGAGAGGCTAGCTTAGTGCAGTAACCAATGCAGCAAGTTGTAGGAAGAATGATCATGAGTTTTGCAACTTGTGGCTTTTTGGTTCACATGTGATTCCTTTGTCCAACCAACCATAAAACCATGGGCATTCTTGGTTCATTCTGAATTTTATGACTTAGAGAATGTTTGCATACTGGTTTGGAGTGAATTAGAAGTCACATTGGGCTTTGGTTCATGATCTTGCAAAATTTCCATTTGAAGCATGCCTTGAAAATCAATGATTTTAGCCAACTTTGTCACACCATAACTTTTGATCCAAGAAGAGTTTGATCATGTTCTTGTACTTTTTGAAAAGGGAAAGATGAGATCTACAACTTTCATGACCAAAGTTTTTTCATTTGAAGCATTTTTGGATCAAGAATCAAGGCTTGAAAAATGACCTAAAATGATGCATTCTTGAAAAGTCAACTATGCCCAAAAAGTCAACATTTGCAAAAACCCTAAATTCTTGATTTTTGTGAACTTCAACCTTCTTCCATGATCAAATAAAGATCATATACACTCAAAATGATGAAGATCACCCACTGGTTGGGTCATTGGGGGCCTCAGATGCCCTGATTTTACACTGACTTGTCTGAAAAGTCAACCCTTGATCAGATGACTTCCCCAAGGAATTTCTTCATGAAAATTGATATGCATACTCCCTATACCATATAGAGACCAATGGAAACAAGAATGACCAAAAAATTTGGGGTTATGGCCTCTGAAACCAAAACCCTAATTTTAGGTCAACTGTGCAGTCTATCCTGGCTCTGCATCCACTCAAACCCTAGTTCTTGTGATTCTTTTGAATTCTTGGCTTTGTGAGGATGTACTATGATGCTTGAACACATGTAGACCCCTTTGAATTGATTGGTTGCCTCTGGAGTGGCTCAAGAAGCCCTGAGATTGCTCAGATCACAAACCCTAGGTGCAGATGACTTAGAATCTATGCAGTGAATCAAAAATGAGATGTGAGATGATATGATTGTGTTTATGCATATGAGAGTGATCACAAGCCATGGTGAAAATGGGTGAGGGCAAATTTGGGGTGTTTACAGCTGCCCCTATTCAAACATGAGTTAGCTGTGCAGGATGTAAGCGACGGCTTAACAGGCAAACAAGATAACTTGTGGTTGAATACCAAAGACAGTCCAAAATTTGCACTCACAGAATGAAGAAGAAAAGGGATATAGATTGCAAAGGAAAATAAAGTACATTGTAAAGTGTGAGCGACGGAGGACGACCGTCGAGCAGAGGACGACTGCTGGGTAAATAGCAATGACGGGGACGGCCGACATGCTGGGGATAAGAGGTAAAGCCAAGACGGGGACGGCCGACTAGCTGGGGAAAATAAAATCGTGATGGGGACGGCCATCAAGATAAAGCTGTAAAATTTTCTGGGAGTTAATGAAACATGA
This sequence comes from Lathyrus aphaca, assembly GCA_963966055.1. Lineage (NCBI taxonomy): Eukaryota > Viridiplantae > Streptophyta > Magnoliopsida > Fabales > Fabaceae > Lathyrus > Lathyrus aphaca. The sequence goes on along the minus strand of OZ014520.1, from coordinate 215,455,490 downwards.
CGGGGACGGCCATCAAGTTCATAAAGGTAAAGTAACCAACGATGGGGACGGCCATCGGGCTAAAAGGAAAAGGGACCACGACGGGGACGGCCATCGGGTTAAAGAATAAATGAAATAAACAGATGATGGGGTACGGCCATCAAAGGTGAAGGACGATCACCTAGCAGGGGACGGCTGCTCTGTTGGGGAATAAAGGAAGTATGATGGGGACGGCCATCAAAGGTGGAGGACGACCACCTGGCAGGGTACGGCTGCCGAAAATATCAACGATGGGGACGGCCATCGGATAGAAAAGGTCAACGATGGGGACGGCCATCGGACGAGCATGATGGAGGACGACCATCAAGAAGTGGAGGACGACCACTCAGCAGGGTACGGCTGCTCTCGAGGTTTCTCATGACATAGGACGAATGCCAGATAACCAAAATCAACAATGGGGACGGCCATTGGATAGGGTGATGAAGGACGATCATCAAAAGGTGGAGGACGACCACCTAGCAGGGGACGGCTGCTAAAAACAACGATGGGGACGGCCATCGGATGAGCATGATGGAGGACGACCATCAAGAAGTGGAGGACGACCACTCAGCAGGGGACGGCTGCTCTCAGGGTTTATCATAACACAGGACGAGTGTTAGATAAGAAGGAAAATTTGTTTTGTTATCTACTGGGGAATAGTAAGCACGGACGAGTGTTCACATCCAAAAAACAAAGGGTATGAGCGTTTGGTATTGTGTAAAGATTAAAGATGCGGACGAGCATCCTTAAGACTATGATACGGACGAGTATCGGGTAGAAACAAATACTGACACGTGTTCAGAGATGATGATACAGACGAGTATCAACTGGTTAACAAGGAACACGGACGAGTGTTGAATCTGACGGTTCTTCTGGGGGAATAGTAGACACGGACGAGCATCTATATTCAAGAAGACACAAGTGTTTGAAACAGCGTATGGATTAAAGATGCGAACGAGCATCCTTAAGACTATGATACGGACAAGTATCATGTAGAAACAAACATTAGACGCACCGTTCTGAGATGATGGTACGGACGAGTACCAACTGGTTAACAAAGAACAAAGACTACTGTCGAATCTGTGGGGAGATAAGTGTCGTGTATAAGATACGGACGAGTATCTGCATAAGTATGAGTGTTTTAACTGCTGGGGAGAATGACACGGACGGGTGCCAAGAGAGAAAAGTGTAATATGAACAAGTATCTGCTATACAAAGTCTAAGCGACTGCGCTGGGGATATGACACGGACGGGTGTCAGGAAAGTGTATATATAGGTATGTGTGGGTGCAAAGAGGATGTCTTTGGCTTTCTGCTGGTAATATGACACGGACGGGTGTCATGAAGTATCTGCAATACGGGTAACCTTGTTTGCAAAGTGTATTCAGGCAACTTTACTGGGGAGTGATGATACGGACGGGTATCAAAAGGAAATATGCTGGTATTTGTGAATATGAGGCAACTGTTTTCTGCTGGGACTCTGGTGGGGATTTCTGTACAATGATGATGAACGGTTATTATCCACAAGTGTTAATTCATAACATGGCTTATGATTATGCTATGCGTTTGATTTTTGCCGTAATGCTCCGTATTTAGACGGAATGCTACGCTCTGGGGGGGTAATATGATGCAGAATGCCATGATTATGCAAAGCTACCAAACCGGGATCCGGATCCCGTTGTCGTGAAGATCTCTGGCTGATCTGTTTGAAATGGACCTCCCAGCTGGGGATGAGATCATTGGTAGACCTGGGGAGATGTATCTGTCTGGAGATATAGGTCACCGATTGACATATCTTCGTAATAGGACCCAGCTGGGGTTTGTAGAAGCTTTCTTCACTCTGTTGTGATCCTTTCCTGTGTTGCTCTTCTGGATAGAGGCTGGAACTCTGTGGGGAGATGGTTCCCTGACTCCTGTACTCAACTGAGGATGAAATGGCAACTCGGCTGGGGAATTGTGAGAGGCAACTCAGCTGGGGATAGCAACAAGAGGCAACTCAGCTGGGGATAGCAACAAGAGGCAACTCAGCTGGGGATAGAGCATTTCAGATGCTGAGATTGAGTGTATGTTGATTTGGCAACTTTGCTGGGGAAGTGGGCACCTTCCGGTGCCACGTGGAAGATAGACCGAGTTGATAATGATTCGCCAGCTTGCTGAGACGTAACTTGCATGCCCCAGGTTGCGTTCTGGATACCTGCAATCCTGCAAAGATAAGGAGACGCTCAAAAGGTCCCGAGGTATCCTTTACTGGATTCCGTCATAGGAGTTAAGTACTTTCGAGAGTAAGTATATTCCCTGTAAGCATGTGTTTCATTATTATTATTTTTGGGAGAAAAACATCTGTACTTATGCAATTGATTTTTTAGAGATACCAGACATCCCTTGCAAATAAAAATATACAAAACGAAACATGACTGAAAAATCTGATTCTATTAATTCATGTGCCCTGAATTGGCAAGATACAGTCAAAGAAACATATCTCCTGAAATGAGGAGATTGTTACAAATTGAGAAACAAAGTGCTGGCAGTGTTGATGACGCTTTGAGGAGCTTCCTCTTCTGCTACGACTCGTATGACAATGACGTTCTTCTCGTCTTGCTTTCTGAAGAAGGTTGATTCTGATCGGAGCTTGGTCCTTTGGAGTTTTAACCAAGTTGCTGACAATACAGACGAATTCAGAATGCAGTTGTTCGCTTATTCCCTTATTTTGCATGGATCGCCTTTTCGGGTTTTCAATCCATCGGGATACCCATTCTTGCCTGAGTTGTCCAATGCGGCTTTTCAACTCAGCGGGTGTACATTTTTTCATTTATTTCCCTTATTTTTGCCCGAGTCTTTTATTCTGTTTTTGACTCGCCGGGATGCCCTATTTTTGCCTGGACTTACATTCTGTTTTTATGTCCAGCGGGTCATTTTTATGCGAAGTATTTTTTAACTGCATCTGAATTCACAGGAGACGGGAAATCTTCACCATCCATGGTGCTGAGCATCAGTGCTCCACCAGAGAAAACTTTCTTCACCACAAATGGTCCTTCGTAATTTGGAGTCCATTTGCCCCTGTGGTCTGTATGAGGAGGGAGAATTCTTTTCAGCACAAGATCTCCCACTTGGTACCCTCGGTGCCTGACTTTCTGATCGAAGGCTTTCTTCATTCTCTTCTGATACAATTGTCCATGACATATTGCAGCCAATCTTTTCTCTTCGATCAGACTCAGTTGTTCGTATCGGGACCTAACCCATTCTGCTTCACTCAGTTCGACATCCATCAAGACTCGCAAGGAGGGTAATTCAACTTCAACTGGTAGGACTGCTTCCATCCCATACACAAGCTGATACGGTGTTGCCCCAGTGGATGTCCTGATTGACGTGCGGTACCCATGCAAGGCAAATGGTAGCATTTCATGCCAGTCTTTGTAAGTGACTACCATCTTCTGCACAATCTTCTTGATATTCTTATTTGCCACCTCAACAGCACCATTCATCTTTGGCCTGTAAGGAGAAGAATTGTGATGTTGGATCTTGAAGTCCCGGCATAATTCAGCCATCATCTTGTTGTTTAGATTGGAACCATTATCAGTAATGATTCGCTCGGGAACTCCATATCGACAGATGATATCTCTCTTCAGAAATCTGGCTACCACTTGTCTTGTGACGTTTGCATATGAGGCTGCTTCAACCCACTTGGTGAAATAGTCAATGGCAACCAGGATGAATCTGTGGCCGTTTGAAGCAGTTGGCTCAATCTTGCCAATCATGTCAATGCCCCACATGGCAAAGGGCCATGGTGAAGACATGATGTTCAAAGGATTCGGAGGTACATGCACTTTATCTGCGTAGATCTGGCATTTGTGGCATTTTCTGGCGTAAGCACAACAGTCTGCATCCATTGTGATCCAGTAATAGCCTGATCTTAACAACTTCTTAGCCATGGCATGCCCTCCGGCATGGGTACCAAAAGAGCCTTCATGCACTTCATGCATCAATAAATCTGCTTCTGTCTTGTCAACACATCTGAGGAGTACCATATCAAAGTTCCTCTTGTATAAAGATCCATCAGTGTTCAGAAAGAAACTTCCAGCAAGCCTTCTCAAAGTCTTCTTATCATTGGAAGATGCCCCAGGTGGGTATGTCTGATCCTCCAAGAAGCATTTAATGTCGTGGAACCAAGGCTTATCATCTTTGACAACTTCCGCTGCAAATACATATGCTGGTCTATCAAGTCTTGACACTGAAATCTGAGGTACAAAGTTAGCAGCTTGAACTTTGATCATGGATGAAATGGTGGCGAGAGCATCTGCAAACTGATTCTCGTCCCGAGGGATATACTCAAGCTTGACTGTTGTGAAAAAAGTCAATAACCTCCTTGTATAATCCCTGTAAGGTATCAGATGATCCTGGTGTGTATACCATTTCCCGTTGGTCTGATTGACTACCAAAGCTGAATCCCCGAATACGGTCAATGTCTTGATCCTGAGGTCAATGGCTTCCTCAAGACCCATAATGCAAGCTTCGTATTCAGCTTCGTTGTTAGTGCAGTTGAAAGTGAGTTTTGCCGAGAAAGGCATGTGAACTCCTTTAGGTGTAATGAGCACTGCACCAACACCACGACCATTCATATTAACAGCCCCATCAAACATCATAGTCCATTCTTCTTCTGGGTCAGGCCCTTCAGTGTGAACAGGCTCTTCATGATCTTTTGCTTTTATGAACATGATGTCTTCATCAGGGAAGTCAAATCTCATAGGCTGGTAATCATCAATAGGTTGCTCAGCAAGATATTCAGACAATACACTGCCCTTGATGGCTTTCTGAGAAGTGTATTGGATGTCATATTCCGTAAGAATCATTTGCCATCTTGCAACCCGTCCGGTAAGCGCTGGCTTCTCAAATATGTACTTGACTGGGTCCATCTTTGAGATCAGCAAAGTAGTGTGGGTCAACATATACTGTCTCAGTCGGCGAGCAGCCCACGCTAAAGCACAGCAAGTTTTCTCGAGCAGTGAATAACGTTGTTCACAGTCGGTAAACTTTTTGCTTAGGTAGTATATTGCATACTCTTTTCGACCAGACTCGTCATGCTGGCCCAACACACAACCCATTGACTCTTCTAATACTGTCAAGTACATGATTAGAGGTCTTCCTTCAACTGGAGGCATGAGGATTGGAGGTTCTTGCAGATATTCCTTGATCCTGTCAAAAGCCTTCTGGCAGTCTTCGTTCCACCTGACCGTCTGTTCTTTTCTTAATAGCTTGAACAAGGGTTCGCAGGTTGCTGTGAGGTGAGATATGAACCGTGAGATATAGTTCAATCGACCCAAGAACCCTCGAACTTCTTTCTCAGTTTTCGGTGCAGGCATCTCTTGGATGGCTTTGACTTTATCAGGGTCTACTTCAATCCCTTTCTCGCTTACAATAAAACCCAGCAGCTTACCAGATCGTACCCCGAATGTGCATTTGTTGGGGTTCAACTTCAGTTGGTACTTTCTCAGACGCTTGAACAACTTGAGCAGATTCACCAGATGGTCTTCTTCAGTGAGGGACTTGGCAATCATATCATCCACATAACACTCTATTTCTTTATGGATCATATCGTGGAATAATGTTACCATAGCCCGTTGATACGTTGCACCGGCATTCTTGAGCCCAAATGGCATTACCTTGTAGCAGAACGTGCCCCAGGGTGTGATGAATGTTGTCTTCTCCATGTCTTCAGGTGACATCTTGATCTGGTTGTATCCTGAAAATCCATCCATGAAGGAGAATACCGAGAACTGAGCCGTGTTATCAACCAATACATCAATATGAGGTAATGGGAAATCATCTTTCGGGCTGGCTCTGTTCAGATCCCGGTAGTCGACACACATCCTTACTTTGCCGTCCTTCTTAGGCACAGGTACTATATTAGCAATCCACGGCGGGTAGCTAGTTACAGCAAGGAACCCGGCGTCCCATTGCTTTTGTACCTCTTCCTTGATTTTCATAGCCATGTCTGGACGAGTACGGCGCAGTTTCTGTTTAACCGGCGGGCATTCTTCTCTCAAAGGCAGTTTGTGCACAACAATGTCGGTATCCAACCCTGGCATGTCTTGATACGACCAAGCAAACACATCCACATACTCTTGAAGTAGATCAACCAGTTGCTTCTTCACTGAGTCTTGCAGGCAGGCCCCGATTTTAACCTCTTTCACGTCTTCCTCTGTACCAAGATTAATCACTTCAACCTCCTCCTGGTGAGGGGTAATAGCCTTTTCCTCTTGCCTTAACAACCTGGCTAGCTCTTCAGGAAGCTCATATTCTTCTTCAACCCCTTCATCAGCTTGATTGATCGGATTGTCAAAGTCATACGATGTCATAGCCGTGCTGTTGTCGGTGCTGTCTGGAAGGCACTCTCTGCAAGGGTTAAGTTGTTCATTTTAGTGATCTGATTTTAGTCTTATTTAGAAAAGTGAAATGAAGTTGTCATTTTGAAAACACCGCCATTTATTTTTTGTACAAAAAGAAAAATGGAAAAACAGTGAACGAAAAGAAAAAGACTCGTTTGCAAAAAGATGTCTGATATTTCATTAATTAATCTTGTTTGCACAAAAAAGTACAGATGGCCCGATTACAAAATGAGTCTTGTCATCTTGGGCAAGATGCAAGACTTTGATGCATGCTTATAAAAATACAGGAAATAATAATTACTCTGATCGAGTAACTCTTATAATTTCCTGGGAAGACCAGTTCGAGATACTGCTCCCCGGGATCTTTGGACGAATCCAGCTTTCCAGGTTGCGCTCTTCTTCTAGCTCGTCTTCCAGACAGTTGATAGCATCAGGGGTAAGCATCCCCCCACTGACAAAACCAGGCTCTCCAGCAGCCTTTGCTTGATGTTGAGTTGGTCTGTAACCCAACCCAAATTTGTCTTTCTTCTCCTCCACAGCTAAAACTTTGCCCCAGCCCAGGGCGGTTCCTTCCTCAACAACCTTCCGGGCTTGTTGGTAAGATGACATTGGAGTACCAGATACAGCAGATGCTTCATTCACATTCAAAGCTTCAAACCCCTGGCTCATTGTTTCATGGATCTCTCCATCCATTTCAATGTACTTATAGGTTGCCAGGTGGCTGACAAAAATGTCCTCCTCTCCACAGATTGTGACAACTTGGCCTTCCCACTCATATTTTAACTTTTGGTGAAGGGTAGACGTTATTGCGCCGGCGGCGTGAATCCAGGGTCTACCCAACAAACAGCTGTAGGCGGGCTGAATGTCCATCACATAAAAGATAGTTTTAAAGGTCTGTGGGCCAATTGTCACAGGCAGCTCAATCTCTCCCAGAACCGATCTCTTAGAACCATCAAAAGCTCTTACCACCAGGTTGCTGGGTCTCAACGCCAAACCATCATATTCTAGCTTCACCAGAGCCTTCTTTGGTAAGACATTAAGGGATGACCCCGTGTCTACCAGCACATGAGAAAGGACAGCTCCTTTGCATTCCATGGTTATGTGCAAGGCTTTGTTGTGGTTGCGGCCATCCGCTGTCAAGTCAGTATTGGTGAACCCTAGCCCATTGCTAGCAGTAACATTTCCAACCACGGTTTCCAACTGGTTGACAGTAATCTCTTCAGGCACGTAAGCTGCATGCAAGACTTTGAGTAGTGCATTCCGATGGGCTTCGGAGCACATAAGCAGTGAGAGGATAGAGATTTTGGATGGCGTTTGGTGAAGCTGATCCACAATTTTGTAATCACTCTTTTTGATGATTCTCATAAACTCATCAACTTCTTGATCGAACGGTGTCTTCAAGGCTTCTTTAACAGCTTGATCTTCCTGCACCGGGCCCTTTCCTTTTGCCTTAGCAGCAGCTTCTGCTTCGGCTGTAGGTCTTTGAATTTGTGGGGCGAAGAGACGTCCGCTTCGAGTGAAGCCTCCGCCTCCCCCCACATTATCTACTTGTGGTGCAGGTGTTGATGTTTCAAGAGTGATTCTTTTCCCTTCGCAGTACACGTCAGAGCCATAGTGCCAAGGGATGGCTCTATTGCTTTCATATGGTACTGGTCCAGGCACTGTGACAGTGACTGGACTGATTGCTGCTGCTGAAGGGACTGTAATTGTTTGTGGATCATAAAAGATTGTAACTGGTGCTCTGATGGGAGCAGCACCTTCTGAATGGTAGGCAGAGTTGTTCTCAGGATCATAAAATATGGTGATAGTAGAGACATCTTCATGATTTGTTGCTGGAGTTCTAGGAGACAATGGTGGAAGGATGGATGTTGTCGTTGTAGGAGCTTCATAATGGAGTGATGCTGAAGTTGTAGCAGGAAGATTTGTTGAAAACTGATCAGTTGAGACGATAGATGGAGTACTTGTTGATGAGACCGAAAAATTGTCAGGAACAATAGTTGCTGCAGTTGTAGGAGGTTCTGAAACCGTTGCTGATGATGTTGCTGGATTTGTTGAAAATGATGTGGTGATCTAAAGTTGGCCACTCTGAATGAGGCCATCTATGCCATTCCTCAAATTATCGCATCCATTTACGGAGATATTGCAGTAAGCACAACCCAACTCACACCCTGGGAACATCTGACATTCCAAGAGCTGAGCCTTGATTTCCACCAACGGTGTCCTGATCTGTCCCACACTGGTTATTAAATAAGACGGTTTGTCTTCTTCAATAGCGTTAATCCGGGGACCACCATGGTTTGGCATCGGGTTCTTATTGACATTGGGTGGTGGTGCAAAATTCAGAGCCTTGGAGTCTACCAGGTCTTGTACCTTCATATGCAGAGCCCTGCATTTTTCTGTGCTATGGCCAGGTGCGTTTGAATGAAAAGCACACCTAGCATTGGAGTCATAATTCCTTGGTAGACTGTTGGGGTCCGGAGGTGCCAACGTTCTTAGCTCAACCAGGTTGAGTTTCAGAAGCTGTGGCAGCAATGTAGCATATGGCATTGGGATCGGATCGATCACTCTGTTAGCTTGAGAAGGCCTCTGCTGAAACGGCCTCTGTTGACTGTTGTTGTTATTGCTGTTGTTGTAATTCCTTGGAGGATACTGATTTTGCTGATGATATTGAGGTTGCGGCTGATAATTTTGTTGAGGAGGTTGATAGACTGGTTGAGGATGGGCTGGAGCAGGGATGGTGACTGCTGCTATTGATCTCTGAACATACTGGGGCCTTCCCCTGTTTGAATGGATGGCATTAGTCTCGCCAGTTCTTCTTGGGCCTGCAAAAGGCTTTCTTGTACTACTGGACGAACTTGCACCGTTGTCTGAGATCTTTCCCATTTTTAACAAGCTTTCAATTCTCTCCCCAGCTATGACAACATCTGCAAAGCTAGTGGAAGAGAAAGCTGCCAACCTGTCAATATATGTTCCCTGAAGGGTGTTCATGAACATATCTGCCATTTCCCGTTCAGACATAGGTGGTTGAACAGCAGCAGCCAGTTGCCTCCATCTCTGGGCATATTCTCGGAAACTCTCCCTTGAAGACCGTGACATTCCCATCAGGAGGGTCCTGTTGGGTGCCATGTCTAGATTATACTGATACTGTCTGATGAAGGCCTCTGCCAGGTCCTTCCAGCATCTGATAGTTGCCCTTGTCAAGTGAGAGTACCATTCTCTCGACGCTCCAGTTAAGCTGTCTTCGAAATAGAACATCCAGAGCTTCTCGTCCATTGTATAGGCCTTCAGCCTTCCCAGAAATGACTGTAAGTGAGTCCGGGGGCATGAAGTCCCATTATACTTTTCGAAACAAGGAGGCTTGAACTTATGGGGGATCCTGACCCCGTCTACCAAACCCATGTCCATAACGTCGAAGCCCAAAGAGTTTTGAGATTCCAAGGACCTCAACTTCTCAGCTATTTCATCCAATCTTCTATCATAAGCCTCTTCCCCAGCACCCATTACTGTGAATTGGTCTTCTTGAGGGTCTTCCTGTAGTACCCTTCCTGCTGTGGCAGTCCCTTGTATATTGACAGGGATGTTGGCCTCTGGATGGAGATGGGGTCCAAAAACTGGGGGATTGACATGAGGTTGGACCCTCTCGTTGTTACTTGTGCCAGCAGTTCCCACATGGGGTTCCTCTTGATTCCTCCCTTCTACCAAAGCTCTGAGCCTCTCCTGGCTTTGAGCTAAGTTGTTCATTACTTCCATGAACTGTGTTATCTGAGTTCTCATCTCCAACCTTTCGTTGGCCATCTGGTTTCTGACCTCCGTAAGGTCCTGCTGCATCTGATCCATTTGAATCCCCAGAAGGTTGTTTCGGGTTGGATAACGGTGCGGACGGTTGAGGGGAAATACCCGGCGCCTAGCAATAGTTCCTGAGCATCACAACAGAGGTTAGCAACAACAAAACAAAAACCTACAAAACAACAAAAGGGTTAGCATGCAATGTGTAAACACCCCAATTTTGCCCTCACCCATTCACACCATGGCTTGTGATCATCCTCATATGCATAAACACAATCATATCATCTCACATCTCATTTTTGATTCACTGCATAGTTTCTAAGGCATCTGCACCTAGGGTTTGTGATCTGAGCAACCTCAGGGCATCCTGAGCCACCCCAAAGGCCACCAATCAACTCAAAGGTGCCCATGTGTGTTCATATGTCATATTCCATCTCTTCAAAGTCAAAAATGCAGAGGAATCACAAGGACTAGGGTTTGAGTGGATGCAGAGCCAGGTCAAACTGCACAGTTGACTGAAAATTAGGGTTTTGGTTTCAGAGGCCATAACTCCAAATTTTTTGGTCATTCTTGTTTCCATTGGTCTCTATATGGTATAGGGAGTATGCATATCAATTTTCATGAAGAAATTCCATGGGAAAGTCATCTGATCAAGGGTTGACTTTTCAGACAAGTCAGTGCAAAATCAGGGCATCTGAGGCCCCCAATGACCCAACCAATGGGTGATCTTCATCATTTTGAGTGTATATGATCTTTATTTGATCATGGAAGAAGGTTTAAGTTCATAGAAATCAAGAATTTAGGGTTTTTGCAAATGTTGACTTTTTGGGCATAGTTGACTTTTCAAGAATGCATCATTTTAGGTCATTTTTCAAGCCTTGATTCTTGATCCAAAAAGGCTTCAAATGGAAAAACTTTGGTCATGAAAGTTGTAGATCTCATTTTTCCCTTTTCAAAAAGTACAAGAACATGACCAAACTCTTCTTGGATCAAAAGTTATGGCAATGCAAAGTTGGCTAAAATCATTGATTTTCAAGGCATGCCCTAAGTGAGAATTTTGCAAAATCTTGGACCAATGCATATTGCAGCCTCTAATTCATTTCAAACCAGCACATAAACTTTCTCTAAGTCCTAAAAATCAGAAATGAACTAAGAATGCCCATGGTTTTATGTTTGGTTGGACAAAAAAGGTCACATGTGAACAAAATGTCACAAGTTGCAAAACTCATGATCATGCTTCCTCCTACTTGCAGCCTTGGATGCTGAGCTTTGCTAGCCTCTCACCTCACCTTGCTGCACCAGAACCAGCCCATGTACTTGCCTAGATCATGAGCCATACCTCTCTTACACATTATTTGACTTTTTGCAAAAGGTAACTTACCAATCAATAAAGGGCATGTCTTGTCAACTGACCAATGAGAGAGAGTTATGTGGACAATTTGCAAGCTAGACATAACACAAGGCAAGGCTGAAACATCCTCATTCATCACATACACAAAAACCTACCAAGTTGCAAGTTGCTTCGAATCTCTCTGCCCAGCCACAAAACACTCAAGCCAACTTCACCATTCAACTCACCTTGCTCCATAGACCACAAAGCACCAAGAACACAAGCCTGGAACAACCAGAATACTCCATAGCCATTTCTCACCTCAGCCTGCATTTCTCTTCGAAACTCTCACCACAGCTTGCAAACACCTAAACAAACTTTGCAAAGCTTCTCCATTCACCCTCAGGATCACAAACAACCCCTTTCCATGGCCTGAAACTGCTTAATACCCCATAGCCATTTCTGACTGAGTTGAAGCAGGAGCTTTCGAAACTCATTATCCAGCCAACTTAAACTCTCATTGAGCATTCAAACATCATCTGGGGATCAAGTGGAGTAGATTGCACAAGGAGAAGTGACCAGAAAGTCCTCAAGTTGAAAGCTCCAAATCTCAGGTAGCTCGAAAATTATTTTTCCAGAAATCATTTCTTTTGTTCCAAACTTGTTCTATGTGATTCACTGATTATCCTGATGTTCTTAGTTTTTGAAATGGCTTTGATTTGAGCATTTAATTTGTCTCTGAAGCTTGCGTGCCCTAGTTTTTATTTCTTTCGATTCAGTTTGTTTAGGAAGAAGAAATTTGTTTTGAGAGAGGGGTTTGATTCGTGAGAGGTGGGAGATCATTTCCCAGTTCTTAGTTTTCATTTTTGATACGATTTGAGGGGTTTGGGGATTTCTCAGGTGAGATGCTGGCCGGAGAAGACGACCGGAAGTCTTCTCCGGCCACCTGAAAGTGATTTGTGCCCTAATTGCGTAATTAACTCCAGTTTGAATTTTGGCCGTAGATGGCCTTTGACTTGTTGACTTCCCTCCCTTTTGGATGGCCCAGATCCTTTTCATTAGCCCTAATCTCTCTCATTAGTTTAATTAATCTTTAATTAAGTTAATTAATTCAGGAGCCATCTGGGCCCTTCATTCACGCGCCAGTCAACACATTTAAACTCAGGCTCCATCCTGGCCCTCCATCTAGCTTACTTTCTTTTTTTATTTGATTTTTAATTCATTTTGTTTCATTAAACTTGCATAATTATTTTAATATAGTTAAAAATTCTTAAAAATTATGAAACTTTTTCCTAAAAGTTTTATTAATTTTTAAGACCCAAAAACATTTTTATTTTATTTTTTATCATTAAAAAAGTATTTTTAAATATTTAAAAGATTATTTTTAATTGATTAATGGGAATTAATTAATTAAAAATACTTTTAGGTATTTAAAAATTACAAAAAAATTCATGAAATGTTCTAAGACATTTAGAAACATTGTCCAACCTTCAAACCAAATTTCTTTTTGATCTTGATGCATTTTGAGGATTTTTCATTGAATTAAATCATTTTTTATGCATTAAGTTGATCATAAGTTTAAAAATTCATTTCTGCCTATTGGAGAAGGTTGAGACATTGATTCTTCTTACATTGTTTTGTGTTTGGCATGTAGTTTCTAGGGTAAAATGGCCATTATTTGATCTTGTATTTTCCAATTGTTTGGCATTTCTCTTGTTTAGGAACCCTAAAAACCCTAATAACTTAGAAAAATCATATCTTGAGATTGGTTGAGAGTTGAGACCTCCCCTTTGGACCTTGGTTTAGTATAGGTTTAAGGTTTCTTTGAGTGGCATTTTCCATTTTTTATCTTAGGGTTTGCTTCTGTTTTGGGTTTTTGTTTGTTGTTTGATTCATAAACCCTAATTTGGGCTTTCCCTTGCATCCCTCTTGTATTCTCTTGCATAACATGACTTGCCTTTGCATTTTGTGCATGCCTATGATTCATTTGACATCTTAAGACATATAGAAAACATGTTTGATCATTGCATTGCATATTTGCCATGTCATTTGTCTTGTATGCTTCACAACTTTCCATGCTTGTTCATGCTCCTTAGCTTGCATCATTTGCATTCATAATCTTGTATGAGCATCTCCATGCCTTGCCTCATGTTCATAGCACCTCATAGCATCATTTTCATCATCAATATGCTTATGGTTTGGTCTAGCATCATACCATTTCATCCCATCTAGCATTGCATTGCATTTCTTTCTAACATTTCAGGTGGTAAGTAAACTTGAGAAGTGAATTTGCCTTCACTTCTCATAACTTTTCTTTTCATCTCTCTTGCATGCATTGCTGCATTTCTATATGTGCTTGAGTTTGAGCTTGCTCATGCTTGTTCCTCCCACTTTCTTCCTTCAAGTGACTTGACTTCTTTAATGAAGCAAGTCACTTTGCTTCTCTTGGTCTTGTTCATCTGCTTCCTGGTGGCTCCTTTGAAGATTGTTCTTGTAAACCTCACAAACCTTAGGAACAACCAAGCATGACAATGAATTAGGGTTTTGATTAGTCCCCCTCCTAGTTTTTACCTTTGTGTCTCTCTTTGAGTCTTCTCTTCTCATCTCATAATCAGGGACCAAACCCTAAAGGCTTTAAGACTTTGTGATTAAGCTTATGCCTGCATCCTTCTTTTAGGATGGAGTGTATAACTTTAATCCTAAGTGTTAAACCCTTAATGTGTTTAACTCCCTTAATCAATTCACTTAATAATCATCAAGACATCACACTTGTAACTTGGGCCTTGCATTAGGGTTCTAATTCTTCCTTAATTGGTTAAGAAGGACTAACCCTAGTGTTAATGGACAAGTCCCCCTCAAGTTGTCTTACAAACCCTAAAAAATCACTTCATCACCATATCATTAAATAAAATCCACTTAATCAAAGGCTTGTTTTGTCATGGGTTTAATCCCTAATCATGGATTAAGTTGAGGAGCTTTCCTCAGCTTAAACATTCTCATCTATCATCCTTCTTTTAGGATGGTGTAATGAGTCTGTTTAATCCCTGATTATGGCTTAACCTCATTACTCAACACTAAACAAAAACCACAAAAACATCTAAATAATCACAAGTAGGTTAATGATCTTAATCCTGCATCAAAGGTGATTAAGTGTGAGAATCTGACTTCACACTTAAGGTATTCTCATTACCCCTAATCAGAGGGGAGATGTGATGAGTTTACTAACCCATTGGTTTAGGCTTAAGCTCATTAACTTATGACAAACTTCAAAAGCAATAAAAGACTGAAAACTCAAAAAACAAACAATAATCGTCTCCTTCGGGGTTCTTTTCTCATCACCTTCACTCATAAACGAGAACTTGCTTCTTCCGTCTAATGCAAGACAGTTTGCACCTGAGCCAGACAGGTCATACACTTGAGCATTGACAAGCAAGCAGTTCACAAGTCAATTCATCTTTCAGTCTCTTTGGGTCGAACTACGGTGTTCTGACTTCCTCATTGCACGAGAGGATACGTAGGCATAACTTAACAGTTATCGAACAAAAGTCTCTGTATATTCCCCCTCTTTCTAGCTTCATTCTTTAGCCTCATGATCTTGAGCATTTCACCTTGTTCTTACACTGACACTTTCATACTTCACATCACTTATACACTTTACACTGACACCTGTACATTCCTTTCCAGCTATTTTATACACAAATTGCAATGACACTACCCCTTTAAAACACAAATCTTTTAAGCGTGGATCCCGTCGAGTACGACGGACAATCTGGGTGCTAATACCTTCCCAGGTTGTAACCAACCCCCTTTCTCAGTCTCTCTGGTTCGCAAACCGTCTTGTCCATCTTTTTCTAGGTCTATGCAGCATTGCCTTTCCTCCGGGATAAAAATGCCTAGCTGGCGACTCTATTCATCTCCAGTGAGTTCACGGCTGTGTGTTCTCAATGTCCCTCTCGCCGACCGTTCGCGCCTGTACCCTTATTTGACCCTGTTTCATTTGTCGGGAGCGACAGCTTGGCGACTCTGCTGGGGACGCCTTATACTGCAACCAGGGCTTCTGGTTCTTTTTGTGGGTTCCTCCTAGCGCTTGTTTGATTTGTGTTTACTGGGGTGTTATGTGCTTGTATTTATTTTTGTTTATTGCTTTATGTACAGTTACTTTACTGCTTTCTTTATTGCATTTTGTATATATCATACTGTCATGCTGCTGGCTGGATCTGTTTGTTTGCTTTGGTGGGTGGGTGTTTCATTGAGAGTTAAGGTCCTATACCTGGGACCTGAGTGACACCTAGGCTAGAGTGAATCATATTCTTTCCCATTCCATTTCGGTCTGGTGCGGGAATATGAAACACGGTTCAGATATGGGTTTCTTCTTGAGAACTCTGTGTTGCAGATTTCCTGCAATGCTAGGGCTATCTGGGAAGCCTGCTAAGTCTGGATGACCTTTTAGTATTGACCTTCAGAAACTGAGGTGAATTAGAGGAGGAATTGTTATGGTTATTGTAAACACTGTACCTCCGGGTTAGAAGTGTTTACACTTCTCATAACTGATCCAAGTCTGAGGATCCTTGTTCTAGATCATCACCTGTGAGGGGGTTGGGCTGTTTACAGGTTTGCAGGTACCTTGACCTCAGAATACCCTGTTACTTTGACTTTGTTAAGAATACTCCATGTTGGACAGTTCTTGTGATTCTAAACCCTGGACATGTGGCTCTTTATTTGAGTCCCCCACCCTGGTTACTGGATTTTTAGACCTCCAACTGGAATTCTTGAACACACTTGGACCTATATCAGGGCATTTTGATCAGATCCAGCTCAGTCACAAACCCTTTGCATATCATTTGCATACATAACCATTGCATCATATTAACATTTGCTTATTTGTGTTTCAGGGTATCCATTTTCATCTGGTTTTGGTTTTGACCCCATCTGCATTACTGACCTATCTCCACCAGCACTAGCTTCAGCTTGTCAGCCATATACTTCAAATACTTGCACTAGCCAGCCAGTGGTCCACTCCTCAGCATCTTCATCAGCACTCTACCCAGTCTTCAGCATCATGGCTCCAAAGAAAAGCAACATCACCTATCACTTCTTCCAGCCAGACTTATCAGACATCAGGAGGATCCAAACCCTGATCACTCCAGATCACATACCCTTGTTCAGGGAGAGTTATGGAGATATACTGGACATGGTTATGGATCTGGACCCTTCACAGAGGAGCCTCATCCACACCTGCATTCAGTTTTATGATCCTCCACTGAGATGTTTTACTTTTCAAGACTTTCAGTTGGGCCCCTTATTGGAAGAGTACTCCTCATTAGTTGGTATGCCTATCAGGAGAGAAATTCCTTTCAACCCTGAGATGGTCTTTCCTGCTAATGGAGAAGTAGCAAAAGCTTTGCACCTGGAGCCTGTCCTAATTGAGCAGCATATGACCTCTAAAGCTGGGATCCCTGGTTTTCATCTGGACTTCTTAATTTCTCAAGCTACCTTGAAGGCTTCTCTAGGAGAATGGAAAGCTGTTTGTGCCCTGCTGGCCTTGTGCATATATGGAATTGTGTTGTTTGCAGATGAGCCTCGATTCATTAGCAAAAATGCAATCCATCTGTTCATCCTGAAGAACCCAGTGCCAACTTTATTGGGGGATCTTTACTATTCAGTGCATCAGAGGAATGAGAAGCAGAGGGGGAGGTTAGTAAGGTTTTGTGCTCCATTGTTTCACACTTGGCTTCTCAGGCATCTACCCAGGACAGATGCATTCCTAAACCCTCATCAGCAGAGCAACTGGGCTAAGAGACTCACTGTTCTAACTTCAGCAGATATCAGATGGTGCACTCAAAGCACCAAGGGCAGGGATATCATCACCAGCTGTGGGCATTTTCCTAATGTGCTTTTGATAGGTGTTAAGGGCAGTATTAATTACAATCCTCTGCTGTTCAGAAGGCAATTGGGCTATGCACTGGTCCATGCTCCTAGGGCACAGGACTTGGCTGAGACTCTCTATTGTGAGAACAAGATTAGTTTGGCTGTTGTTAGGCAGGCTGCCTGGGCCTGGGATAATGTTCAAACCAAGGGAGTCACCATTCTGGGGAAGTGCAACAATGTGGCATCAGCACAATATTATGAATGGTCCCGTACCAGGGCCCAATTCTCTGGAATGCCCTTTACCATAGAAGACATGCCTGAGTCATCTTCAGCACCACCCCCCGCCACCATCAGTTTGGAGGAGTTTGAGAGCTTGAAGGAAAGAAATGAGAAGCTAACCCAGGCTTTGCAAAAGACCCTCCGGGAGAGGAGTGAAGGTATGAGGGAGATTGAGAGATTGGAGAAGTTGAGAGTAGAGCATCTGGCTAAGATTGAAAAGTCTGGGGATTATATCAACAAGTCTAGAGCTGGTGAACAAATTCTGAAGAATGCTTGCAAAGAAGCCCAGTTCCAAAGAGCAAGGACAGACTTGTATTTGAAGGAGAGTCAAGCCCGGTGGGTCAGGATCACCGAGGCTCGTACCCTGGAAGACAAGAGAGTTCGAGACAAGATGGAGCAACTTGAAGCTAGTGCAAGAGAACAACAAGAAGCCCTGGCAGCAGCCCAGAGGGAGATATCAGAGCTGAAGATCAAAGCAGGGGTGAAGAGGTCCAAGGACCAAACTCAGCACAAAAAGCTAACAGCAGCTGTTACGACCCGGAATCTCCTCATCAGGAATCTCACGGAGCGTCCGGCTGATCCTGTGACCGAAGCACTTCTCAAGGAAGTTCGTGAGGATGAGTTTGGTCTTGGTGTTTGACCATTTGTTTGTTGTTGCTTTCTTTCCATGTACTTTTATTTTTGTACTGTATTTTGACCCCTTAGCGGGCTTGTGTTGTAAAACGAACAAATTGTATTATTTCACCTTATGTAATATATTCATGTTAGTTTACTTCGAAAGCAACTTCAACGGCAGCATCTTCGAGGGTCTGGAAGGGTCAAAACTGAAAGCCAAACCGGATACCTTGAGAGCAAATAAGCATAACTGCATTGCATACTAACCCTTTTGTGTGTTTTGTAGGTTTTTGTTTTGTTGTTACTAACCTCTGTTGTGAATCTCAGGAATTATTGCTCGCCGCCGGGTATTTCCCCTCAACAGGCCACACAGGTACCCAACTAGAAACAACCTTCCGGGAATTCAGATGGATCAGATGCAGCAGGACCTTACGGAGGTCAGAAACCAGATGGCCAACGAAAGGTTGGAGATGAGAACGCAGATAACACAATTCATGGAAGTGATGAACAATTTAGCTCAAAGCCAGGAGAGGCTCAGAGCTTTGGTAGAAGGGAGGAATCAAGAGGAACCCCATGTGGGAACTGCTGGCACAAGTAACAACGAGAGGGTCCAACCTCATGTCAATCCCCCAGTTTTTGGACCCCATCTCCATCCAGAGGCCAACATCCCTGTCAATATACAAGGGACTGCCACAGCAGGGAGGGTACTACAGGAAGACCCTCAAGAAGACCAGTTCACGGTAATGGGTGCTGGAGAAGATGCTTATGATAGAAGATTGGATGAAATAGCTGAGAAGTTGAGGTCCTTAGAATCTCAAAACTCTTTGGGCTTCGACGTTATGGACATGGGTTTGGTAGACGGGGTCAGGATCCCCCATAAGTTCAAGCCTCCTTGTTTCGAAAAGTATAATGGGACTTCATGCCCCCGGACTCATCTACAATCATTTCTGGGAAGGCTGAAGGCCTATACAATGGATGAGAAATTGTGGATGTTCTATTTTGAGGATAGCTTGACTGGAGCTTCGAGGGAGTGGTATTCCCATCTGACAAGAGCAACAATTAGATGCTGGAAGGACCTGGCAGAGGCCTTCATCAGACAGTATCAGTATAATCTAGACATGGCACCCAACAGGACTCTCCTGATGGGAATGTCACAGTCTTCGAGGGAGAGTTTCCGAGAATACGCCCAAAGGTGGAGGCAGCTGGCTGCTGCTGTTCAACCACCTATGTCTGAGCGGGAAATGGCAGATATGTTCATGAACACCCTTCAGGGAACATATATTGACAGGTTGGCAGCTTTCTCTTCCACTAGCTTTGCAGATGTTGTCATAGCCGGGGAGAGAATTGAAAGCTTGTTAAAAATGGGAAAGATCTCAGACAACGGTGCAAGCTCGTCCAGTAGTACAAGGAAGCCTTTTGCAGGCCCGAGAAGAACTGGCGAGACCAATGCCATCCATTCAAACAGGGGTAGGCCCCAATATGCTCAGAGGTCCATAGCAGCAGTCACCATCCCTGCTCCAGCTCATCCTCAACCTGTCTATCAACCTCCTCAGCAAAGCTATCAACAACAACCTCAGTACCATCAGCAAAATCAGTATCCTCCAAGGAATTACAACAACAGCAACACCAACAACAACAGTCAACAAAGGCCATTCCAACAGAGGCCATCTCAAGCTAACAGAGTGATCGATCCGATCCCAATGCCATATGCTACTTTGCTGCCACAACTTCTGAAACTCAACTTGGTTGAGCTAAGAACGTTGGCACCTCCGGATCCCAACAGTCTACCAAGGAATTATGACTCCAATGCTAGGTGTGCCTTTCATTCAAACGCACCTGGCCACAGCACAGAAAAATGCAGGGCTCTGCATATGAAGGTACAAGACCTGGTAGACTCAAAGGCTCTGAATTTCGCACCACCACCCAATGTCAATAAAAACCCGATGCCAAACCATGGTGGTCCCCGGATTAACGCTATTGAAGAAGACAAGCCGTCTTATTTAATAACCAGTGTGGGACAGATCAGGACACCATTGGTAGAAATCAAAGCTCAGCTCTTGGAATGTCAAATGTTCCCGGGGTGTGAGTTAGGCTGTGCTTACTGCAATATCTCGGTAAATGGGTGCGATAATTTGCGGAATGGCATAGATGGCCTCATTCAGAGTGGCCAGCTTCAGATCACCACATCATTTCCAACGAATCCAGCAATTTCATCAGCAACAGTTTCAGAACCTCCTACAACTGCAGCAACCATTGTTCCTGACAATTCTTCGGTTTCATCAACAAGTACTTCATCCATCATCTCAACTGATCAGTTTTCAACAATTTCTCCTGCTACAACTTCAGCTTCATTCCATCTTGAATCTCCTACAACAACAACAACATCATTTCTTCCGACAATATCTCCTACAACTCCAGCAACAAATCATGAAGATGTCTCTACTGTCACCATATTTTATGATCCTGAAAGCAACTCTGCCTACCATTCAGAAGGTGCTGCTCCCACCAGTGCACCAGTTACAATCTTTTATGATCCACAAACAATTACAGTCCCTTCAGCAGCAGCAATCAGTCCAGTCACTGTCACGGTGCCTGGACCGGTACCATATGAAAGCAATAGGGCCATCCCTTGGCACTATGGCTCTGACGTGTACTGCGAAGGAAAAAGAATCACTCTTGAAACATCAACACCTGCACCACAAGTAGATAATGTGGGGGGAGGCGGAGGCTTCACCCGAAGCGGACGTCTCTTCGCTCCACCAATTCAAAGACCTACAGCCGAAGCAGAAGCTGCTGCCAAGGCAAAAGGAAAGAGCCCGGTGCAGGAAGATCAAGCTGTTAAAGAAGCCTTGAAGACACCGTTCGATCAAGAAGTTGATGAGTTTATGCGAATCATCAAAAAGAGTGATTACAAAATTGTGGATCAACTTCACCAGACGCCATCCAAAATCTCTATCCTCTCACTGCTTATGTGTTCCGAAGCCCATCGGAATGCACTACTCAAGGTCTTGCACGCAGCTTACGTGCCTGAAGAGATTACTGTCAACCAGTTGGAAACCGTGGTTGGAAATGTTACTGCTAGCAATGGGCTAGGGTTCACCAATACTGACTTGACAGCGGACGGCCGCAACCACAACAAAGCCTTGCACATAACCATGGAATGCAAAGGAGCTGTCCTTTCACATGTGCTGGTGGACACAGGTTCGTCCCTGAATGTCTTACCAAAGAAGGCTCTGGTGAAGTTAGAATATGATGGTTTGGCATTGAGACCCAGCAACCTGGTAGTAAGAGCCTTTGATGGTTCTAAGAGATCGGTTCTGGGAGAGATTGAGCTGCCCGTGACAATTGGCCCACAGACCTTTAAAACTATCTTTTATGTGATGGACATTCAGCCCGCCTACAGCTGTTTGTTGGGTAGACCCTGGATTCACGCCGCCGGCGCAATAACGTCTACCCTTCACCAAAAGTTAAAATTTGAGTGGGAAGGCCAAGTTGTCACAATCTGTGGAGAGGAGGACATTTTTGTCAGCCACCTGGCAACCTATAAGTACATTGAAATGGATGGGGAGATCCATGAAACAATGAGCCAGGGGTTTGAAGTTTTGAATGTGCATGAGGCATCTGCTGTATCTGGTACTCCAATGTCATCATACCAACAAGCCCGGAAGGTTGTTGAGGAAGGAACTGCCCAAGGCTGGGGCAAACTGCTGTCGGTGGAGAAAAAAGAAGACAAGTTTGGGTTGGGTTACAGACCAACTCAACATCAAGCAAAGGCTGCTGAAGAGCCTGGTTTTGTCAGTGGAGGGATGCTTACCCCCGATGCTATCAACTGTCTGGAAGACGAGCTGGAAGAGGAGCGCAACCTGGAAAGCTGGATTCGTCCAAAGATCCCGGGGAGCAGTGTCTCGAACTGGTCTTCCCAGGAAATTATAAGAGTTACTCATACAGAGTAATTATTATTTCCTGTATTTTATAAGCATGCATCAAAGTCTTTCATCTTGCCCAAGATGACAAGACTCATTTTGTAATCGGGCCATCTGTACTTTTTGTGCAAACAAGATCAATTAATGAAATATCAGACATCTTTTTACAAACGAGTCTTTTTCTTTTTGTTCACTGTTTTTCCATTTTTCTTTTTGTACAAAAAATAAATGGAAGTGTTTTCAAAATGACAACTTCATTTCACTTTTCTAAATAAGACTAAAATCAGATCACTAAAATGAACAAACTTAACCCTTGCAGAGAGTGCCTTCCAGACAGCACCGACAACAGCACGGCTATGACATCGTATGACTTTGACAATCCAATCAATCAAGCTGATGAAGGGGTTGATGAAGAATATGAGCTTCCTGAAGAGCTAGCCAGGTTGTTAAGGCAAGAGGAAAAGGTTATTACCCCTCATCAGGAGGAGGTTGAAGTGATCAATCTTGGTACAGACGAAGACGTGAAGGAAGTTAAAATCGGGGCCTGCCTGCGAGACTCAGTGAAGAGACAACTGATAGATCTGCTTCAAGAGTATGTTGATGTGTTTGCTTGGTCGTATCAAGACATGCCAGGGTTGGATACCGACATTGTTGTGCATAAGCTGCCTTTGAGGGAAGAATGCCCACCAGTTAAACAGAAGCTGCGCCGAACTCGCCCAGACATGGCTATGAAAATTAAGGAAGAGGTACAAAAGCAATGGGACGCCGGGTTCCTTGCTGTAACTAGCTATCCGCCGTGGGTTGCTAATATAGTGCCTGTGCCTAAGAAAGACGGCAAAGTAAGAATGTGTGTTGACTACCGGGATCTGAACAGAGCCAGCCCGAAAGATGACTTCCCATTACCTCACATTGATGTATTGGTGGATAACACGGCTCAGTTCTCGGTATTCTCCTTCATGGATGGATTTTCAGGATATAATCAGATCAAGATGTCACCTGAAGACATGGAGAAGACAACATTTATCACACCTTGGGGCACGTTCTGTTACAAGGTGATGCCATTCGGACTAAAGAATGCTGGTGCAACGTATCAACGGGCTATGGTGACATTATTCCACGATATGATCCACAAGGAAATAGAATGTTATGTGGATGATATGATTGCCAAGTCCCTTACAGAGAAAGATCACCTGGTGAATCTGCTGAAGTTGTTCAAGCGTCTGAGGAAGTACCAATTGAAGCTGAACCCCAACAAATGTACGTTCGGGGTGCGATCCGGTAAGCTGCTGGGCTTTATTGTAAGCGAGAAAGGGATTGAAGTGGACCCTGATAAAGTCAAAGCCATTCAAGAGATGCCTGCACCGAAAACTGAGAAAGAAGTCCGAGGGTTCTTAGGTCGATTGAACTACATTTCGCGGTTCATATCTCACCTTACGGCAACCTGTGAACCCTTGTTCAAGCTGTTAAGAAAGGAACAAACGGTCAGGTGGAACGAAGATTGCCAGAAAGCTTTTGACAAGATCAAAGAATATCTACAAGAACCTCCAGTCCTCATGCCGCCAGTTGAGGGAAGACCTCTGATTATGTACTTGACAGTATTAGAAGAGTCAATGGGGTGTGTGCTGGGCCAGCATGACGAGTCTGGTCGAAAAGAGTATGCAATATACTACCTAAGCAAAAAGTTTACCGACTGTGAACAGCGTTATTCACTGCTCGAGAAAACTTGCTGTGCTTTAGCGTGGGCTGCTCGCCGACTGAGGCAGTATATGTTGACCCACACTACCTTATTAATCTCAAAAATGGATCCAGTTAAGTACATTTTCGAGAAGCCAGCTCTTACCGGACGGGTTGCAAGATGGCAGATGATTCTCACAGAATACGACATACAGTACACATCTCAGAAAGCCATCAAGGGCAGTGTACTATCTGAATATCTTGCTGAGCAACCCATTGATGACTACCAGCCTATGAGGTTTGACTTCCCTGATGAAGACATCATGTTCATTAAAGCAAAAGATCACGAAGAGCCTATTCACACTGAAGGGCCTGACCCGGAGGAAGAATGGACTATGATGTTTGATGGGGCTGTTAACATGAATGGCCGTGGTGTTGGTGCAGTACTCATTACACCTAAAGGAGTTCACATGCCTTTCTCGGCAAAACTCACTTTCAACTGCACTAACAACGAAGCTGAATACGAAGCTTGCATTATGGGTCTTGAGGAAGCTATTGACCTCAGGATCAAGACATTGACCGTATTCGGAGATTCAGCTTTGGTAATCAATCAGACCAATGGGAAATGGTATACACATCAGGATCATCTGATACCTTACAGGGATTATACAAGAAGGTTATTGACTTTCTTCACAACAGTCAAACTTGAGTATATCCCTCGGGATGAGAATCAGTTTGCAGATGCTCTTGCTACCATTTCGTCCATGATCAAAGTTCAAGCTGCTAACTTTGTACCTCAGATTTCAGTGTCCAGACTCGACAGGCCAGCATATGTATTTGCAGCAGATGTTGTAAAAGATGATAAGCCTTGGTTCCATGACATTAAGTGCTTCTTGGAGGATCAAACGTACCCACCTGGGGCATCTTCCAATGATAAGAAGACCTTGAGAAGGCTTGCTGGAAGTTTCTTTCTGAACACTGATGGGTCTTTATACAAAAGGAACTTTGATATGGTACTCCTCCGATGTGTTGACAAGACGGAAGCAGATTTGTTGATGCATGAAGTGCATGAAGGCTCTTTTGGTACCCATGCTGGAGGACATGCAATGGCTAAAAAGTTGTTAAGATCAGGCTATTATTGGATCACAATGGATGCAGACTGTTGTGCCTACGCCAGAAAATGCCATAAATGCCAGATTTATGCAGATAAGGTGCATGTGCCTCCCAATCCTTTGAACATAATGTCTTCACCCTGGCCCTTTGCTATGTGGGGCATTGACATGATTGGCAAGATTGAGCCAACTGCTTCAAATGGCCATAGATTCATCCTGGTTGCCATTGATTATTTCACCAAGTGGGTTGAAGCAGCCTCATATGCAAATGTTACGAGGCAAGTGGTAGCCCGATTTCTGAAAAGAGATATCATCTGTCGATATGGAGTGCCCGAGCGAATCATTACTGATAATGGTTCTAACTTAAATAACAAAATGATGGCAGAGCTGTGCCGGGACTTCAAGATCCAACACCACAATTCTTCTCCTTACAGGCCAAAGATGAACGGCGCTGTTGAGGCGGCAAATAAGAATATCAAGAAGATTGTGCAGAAGATGGTAGTCACCTACAAAGACTGGCATGAAATGTTACCGTTCGCCTTGCATGGGTACCGCACGTCAATCAGAACATCCACTGGGGCAACACCGTACCAGCTTGTGTATGGTATGGAAGCAGTCCTACCAGTTGAAGTTGAATTGCCCTCCTTGCGAGTCTTGATGGATGTCAAACTGAGTGAAGCAGAATGGTTTAGGTCCCGATACGAGCAACTGAGTCTGATTGAAGAGAAGAGATTGGCTGCAATCTGTCATGGACAATTGTATCAGAAGAGAATGAAGAGAGCCTTCGATCAGAAAGTCAGGCACCGAGGGTACCAAGTAGGGGATCTTGTGCTGAAGAGAATCCTCCCTCCTCATACAGACCACAGGGGCAAATGGACTCCCAATTATGAAGGACCATTCGTGGTAAAGAAAGTTTTCTCTGGTGGAGCACTGATGCTCAGCACCATGGATGGTGAAGACTTCCCGTCCCCTGTGAATTCAGATGCGGTTAAAAAATACTTCGCATAAAAATGACCCGCTGGACATAAGAACAGAATGTAAGTCCAGGCAAAAATAGGGCATCCCGGCGAGTCAAAAACAGAATAAAAGACTCGGGCAAAAATAAGGGAAAATAAGCAAGAAATGTACACCCGCTGAGTTGAAAAGCCGCATTGGACAGCTCAGGCAAAAATGGGTATCCCGATGGATTGAAAACCCGAAAGGGCGATCCATGCAAAATAAGGGAATAAGCGAACAACTGCACTCTGAGTTCGTCTGTATCACTTACAACTTGGAAAGCTTCAAAAGGATAAAGCTTCAATCAGAATCAACATTCTTCAGAAAGCAAGATGAGAAGAACGTCAAAAGTCATACGAGTCATGGTAAGGAGGAAGCTCCTCAAAGCGTCGTCAACACTGCCAGCATTTTGTTTCTCAATTTGTAACAATCTCCTCATTTCAGGGGATTTGTTTCTTTGACTGTATCTCGCCAATTCAGGGCATATGAATTAATAAAATCAGATTTTCAGTCATGTCTCGTTTTGTACATTTTTATTTGCAAAGAATGTCTGATGTCTCAAAAAAATCAATTGCATAAGTACAGATGTTTTTCTCCCCAAAGTAATAATAATAAAACACATGCTTGCAGGGAATATACTTACTCGTGAGAATGCTTAACTCCTTTGACGGAATTCAGTGAAGGATACCTCGGGACCTTTTGTGCGTTTCCTTATCTTTGCAGGATTGCAGGTATCCAGGACGCAACCTGGGGCATGCAAGTTACGTTTCAGCAAGCAGGCGAATCATTATCAACTCGGTCTATCTTCCACGTGGCACTGGAGAGTGCCCACTTCCCCAGCAAAGTTGCCAAATCAACATACACTCAATCTCGGCATCCGAAATGCTCTATCCCCAGCCGAGTGGCCTCTTGTTGCTCTCCCCAGCTGAGTTGCCTCTCATAATTCCCCAGCCGAGCTGCCATTTCATCCTCAGCTGAGTACGGGAGTCAGGAAATCATCTCCCCACAGAATCTTCAGCCTCTATCCAGAAGAGCAGCGCATAGAAGATCACAACAGAGTGAAGAAAGCTTCTACAAACCCCAGCTGGGTCCCGTATTATAAGGATGTCAACCAGTGACCTATATCCCCAAGCAAATATCCTCTTATTGGATCTACCAATGATCTCATCCCCAGCTGGGAGGTCCATTTCCAACAGATCGACCAGAGATCTTCGCAGTGACGGGATTCGAATCCCAGTGTGGTATCTTTGCATAATCATGGCATTTGCATCATAATATCCCCTCAGAGCGTAGCATTCCGTCTAATACGGAGCATTACGGCAAAAAAATCAAACACATAGCATAATCATAAGCCATGTTATGAATTAACGCTTGTGAATAATAACCGTTCATCATCATTGTACAGAAATCCTCACCAGAGTCCCAGCAAAAGCAGTTGCCTCATATTCACAAATACCAGCATATTTCCTTTTGATACCCGTCCGTATCATCACTCCCCAGTAAAGTCGCCTGAACACTCTTTACAAACAAAATCACCCGTACTACAGATACTTCCTGACACCCGTCCGTGTCAAATCACCAGCAGAAAGCCAAAGACATCCTCTTGGAACTCACATATACTTATATATACACTTTCTCGACACCCGTCCGTGTCATATCCCCAGCGCAGTCGCTTACACCTTTACCACCCATATACTTGATAATTCTACTTTTCTCTTTTGACACTCGTCTGTGTCACTCTCCCCTGCAGATAAACACTTATATATATACTCGCTACTCATTGGTACACTTATACAGATACTCGCCCGTATCTTGTATACACCATCACTCATACCCCCAATTTTGCCCTCACCCATTCACACCATGGCTTGTGATCATCCTCATATGCATAAACACAATCATATCATCTCACATCTCATTTTTGATTCACTGCATAGTTTCTAAGGCATCTGCACCTAGGGTTTGTGATCTGAGCAACCTCAGGGCATCCTGAGCCACCCCAAAGGCCACCAATCAACTCAAAGGGGCCCATGTGTGTTCATATGTCATATTCCATCTCTTCAAAGTCAAAAATGCAGAGGAATCACAAGGACTAGGGTTTGAGTGGATGCAGAGCCAGGTCAAACTGCACAGTTGACTGAAAATTAGGGTTTTGGTTTCAGAGGCCATAACTCCAAATTTTTTGGTCATTCTTGTTTCCATTGGTCTCTATATGGTATAGGGAGTATGCATATCAATTTTCATGAAGAAATTCCATGGGGAAGTCATCTGATCAAGGGTTGACTTTTCAGACAAGTCAGTGCAAAATCAGGGCATCTGAGGCCCCCAATGACCCAACCAATGGGTGATCTTCATCATTTTGAGTGTATATGATCTTTATTTGATCATGGAAGAAGGTTGAAGTTCATAGAAATCAAGAATTTAGGGTTTTTGCAAATGTTGACTTTTTGGGCATAGTTGACTTTTCAAGAATGCATCATTTTAGGTCATTTTTCAAGCCTTGATTCTTGATCCAAAAAGGCTTCAAATGGAAAAACTTTGGTCATGAAAGTTGTAGATCTCATTTTTCCCTTTTCAAAAAGTACAAGAACATGACCAAACTCTTCTTGGATCAAAAGTTATGGCAATGCAAAGTTGGCTAAAATCATTGATTTTCAAGGCATGCCCTAAGTGAGAATTTTGCAAAATCTTGGACCAATGCATATTGCAGCCTCTAATTCATTTCAAACCAGCACATAAACTTTCTCTAAGTCCTAAAAATCAGAAATGAACTAAGAATGCCCATGGTTTTATGTTTGGTTGGACAAAAAAGGTCACATGTGAACAAAAAGTCACAAGTTGCAAAACTCATGATCATGCTTCCTCCTACTTGCAGCCTTGGATGCTGAGCTTTGCTAGCCTCTCACCTCACCTTGCTGCACCAGAACCAGCCCATGTACTTGCCTAGATCATGAGCCATACCTCTCTTACACATTATTTGACTTTTTGCAAAAGGTAACTTACCAATCAATAAAGGGCATGTCTTGTCAACTGACCAATGAGAGAGAGTTATGTGGACAATTTGCAAGCTAGACATAACACAAGGCAAGGCTGAAACATCCTCATTCATCACATACACAAAAACCTACCAAGTTGCAAGTTGCTTCGAATCTCTCTGCCCAGCCACAAAACACTCAAGCCAACTTCACCATTCAACTCACCTTGCTCCATAGACCACAAAGCACCAAGAACACAAGCCTGGAACAACCAGAATACTCCATAGCCATTTCTCACCTCAGCCTGCATTTCTCTTCGAAACTCTCACCACAGCTTGCAAACACCTAAACAAACTTTGCAAAGCTTCTCCATTCACCCTCAGGATCACAAACAACCCCTTTCCATGGCCTGAAACTGCTTAATACCCCATAGCCATTTCTGACTGAGTTGAAGCAGGAGCTTTCGAAACTCATTATCCAGCCAACTTAAACTCTCATTGAGCATTCAAACATCATCTGGGGATCAAGTGGAGTAGATTGCACAAGGAGAAGTGACCAGAAAGTCCTCAAGTTGAAAGCTCCAAATCTCAGGTAGCTCGAAAATTATTTTTCCAGAAATCATTTCTTTTGTTCCAAACTTGTTCTATGTGATTCACTGATTATCCTGATGTTCTTAGTTTTTGAAATGGCTTTGATTTGAGCATTTAATTTGTCTCTGAAGCTTGCGTGCCCTAGTTTTTATTTCTTTCGATTCAGTTTGTTTAGGAAGAAGAAATTTGTTTTGAGAGAGGGGTTTGATTCGTGAGAGGTGGGAGATCATTTCCCAGTTCTTAGTTTTCATTTTTGATACGATTTGAGGGGTTTGGGGATTTCTCAGGTGAGATGCTGGCCGGAGAAGACGACCGGAAGTCTTCTCCGGCCACCTGAAAGTGATTTGTGCCCTAATTGCGTAATTAACTCCAGTTTGAATTTTGGCCGTAGATGGCCTTTGACTTGTTGACTTCCCTCCCTTTTGGATGGCCCAGATCCTTTTCATTAGCCCTAATCTCTCTCATTAGTTTAATTAATCTTTAATTAAGTTAATTAATTCAGGAGCCATCTGGGCCCTTCATTCACGCGCCAGTCAACACATTTAAACTCAGGCTCCATCCTGACCCTCCATCTAGCTTACTTTCTTTTTTTATTTGATTTTTAATTCATTTTGTTTCATTAAACTTGCATAATTATTTTAAAATAGTTAAAAATTCTTAAAAATTATGAAACTTTTTCCTAAAAGTTTTATTAATTTTTAAGACCCAAAAACATTTTTATTTTATTTTTTATCATTAAAAAAGTATTTTTAAATATTTAAAAGATTATTTTTAATTGATTAATGGGAATTAATTAATTAAAAATACTTTTAGGTATTTAAAAATTACAAAAAAATTCATGAAATGTTCTAAGACATTTAGAAACATTGTCCAACCTTCAAACCAAATTTCTTTTTGATCTTGATGCATTTTGAGGATTTTTCATTGAATTAAATCATTTTTTATGCATTAAGTTGATCATAAGTTTAAAAATTCATTTCTGCCTATTGGAGAAGGTTGAGACATTGATTCTTCTTACATTGTTTTGTGTTTGGCATTTAGTTTCTAGGGTAAAATGGCCATGATTTGATCTTGTATTTTCCAATTGTTTGGCATTTCTCTTGTTTAGGAACCCTAAAAACCCTAATAACTTAGAAAAATCATATCTTGAGATTGGTTGAGAGTTGAGACCTCCCCTTTGGACCTTGGTTTAGTATAGGTTTAGGGTTTCTTTGAGTGGCATTTTCCATTTTTTATCTTAGGGTTTGCTTCTGTTTTGGGTTTTTGTTTGTTGTTTGATTCATAAACCCTAATTTGGGCTTTCCCTTGCATCCCTCTTGTATTCTCTTGCATAACATGACTTGCCTTTGCATTTTGTGCATGCCTATGATTCATTTGACATCTTAAGACATATAGAAAACATGTTTGATCATTGCATTGCATATTTGCCATGTCATTTGTCTTGTATGCTTCACAACTTTCCATGCTTGTTCATGCTCCTTAGCTTGCATCATTTGCATTCATAATCTTGTATGAGCATCTCCATGCCTTGCCTCATGTTCATAGCACCTCATAGCATCATTTTCATCATCAATATGCTTCTGGTTTGGTCTAGCATCATACCATTTCATCCCATCTAGCATTGCATTGCATTTCTTTCTAACATTTCAGGTGGTAAGTAAACTTGAGAAGTGAATTTGCCTTCACTTCTCATAACTTTTCTTTTCATCTCTCTTGCATGCATTGCTGCATTTCTATATGTGCTTGAGTTTGAGCTTGCTCATGCTTGTTCCTCCCACTTTCTTCCTTCAAGTGACTTGACTTCTTGAATGAAGCAAGTCACTTTGCTTCTCTTGGTCTTGTTCATCTGCTTCCTGGTGGCTCCTTTGAAGATTGTTCTTGTAAACCTCACAAACCTTAGGAACAACCAAGCATGACAATGAATTAGGGTTTTGATTAGTCCCCCTCCTAGTTTTTACCTTTGTGTCTCTCTTTGAGTCTTCTCTTCTCATCTCATAATCAGGGACCAAACCCTAAAGGCTTTAAGACTTTGTGATTAAGCTTATGCCTGCATCCTTCTTTTAGGATGGAGTGTATAACTTTAATCCTAAGTGTTAAACCCTTAATGTGTTTAACTCCCTTAATCAATTCACTTAATAATCATCAAGACATCACACTTGTAACTTGGGCCTTGCATTAGGGTTCTAATTCTTCCTTAATTGGTTAAGAAGGACTAACCCTAGTGTTAATGGACAAGTCCCCCTCAAGTTGTCTTACAAACCCTAAAAAATCACTTCATCACCATATCATTAAATAAAATCCACTTAATCAAAGGCTTGTTTTGTCATGGGTTTAATCCCTAATCATGGATTAAGTTGAGGAGCTTTCCTCAGCTTAAACATTCTCATCTATCATCCTTCTTTTAGGATGGTGTAATGAGTCTGTTTAATCCCTGATTATGGCTTAACCTCATTACTCAACACTAAACAAAAACCACAAAAACATCTAAATAATCACAAGTAGGTTAATGATCTTAATCCTGCATAAAAGGTGATTAAGTGTGAGAATCTGACTTCACACTTAAGGTATTCTCATTACCCCTAATCAGAGGGGAGATGTGATGAGTTTACTAACCCATTGGTTTAGGCTTAAGCTCATTAACTTATGACAAACTTCAAAAGCAATAAAAGACTGAAAACTCAAAAAACAAACAATAATCGTCTCCTTCGGGGTTCTTTTCTCATCACCTTCACTCATAAACGAGAACTTGCTTCTTCCGTCTAATGCAAGACAGTTTGCACCTGAGCCAGACAGGTCATACACTTGAGCATTGACAAGCAAGCAGTTCACAAGTCAATTCATCTTTCAGTCTCTTTGGGTCGAACTACGGTGTTCTGACTTCCTCATTGCACGAGAGGATACGTAGGCATAACTTAACAGTTATCGAACAAAAGTCTCTGTATATTCCCCCTCTTTCTAGCTTCATTCTTTAGCCTCATGATCTTGAGCATTTCACCTTGTTCTTACACTGACACTTTCATACTTCACATCACTTATACACTTTACACTGACACCTGTACATTCCTTTCCAGCTATTTTATACACAAATTGCACTGACACTACCCCTTTAAAACACAAATCTTTTAAGCGTGGATCCCGTCGAGTACGACGGACAATCTGGGTGCTAATACCTTCCCAGGTTGTAACCAACCCCCTTTCTCAGTCTCTCTGGTTCGCAAACCGTCTTGTCCATCTTTTTCTAGGTCTATGCAGCATTGCCTTTCCTCCGGGATAAAAATGCCTAGCTGGCGACTCTATTCATCTCCAGTGAGTTCACGGCTGTGTGTTCTCATTGTCCCTCTCGCCGACCGTTCGCGCCTGTACCCTTATTTGACCCTGTTTCATTTGTCGGGAGCGACACAATGCAGTTATGCTTATTTGTTCTCAAGGTATCCGGTTTGGCCTTCAGTTTTGACCCTTCCAGACCCTTGAAGATGCTGCTGAATGTTGCTTCCGAAGTAAACTAACATGAATATATTACATAAGGTGAAATAATACAACTTGTTCATTTTACAACACAAGCCCCTTAAGGGGTCAAAATACATCACAAAAAGTAAAAGTACATGAAATAGAAACAACAACAAGCAAATGGTCAAACACCAAGGCTAAACTCATCCTCACGAACTTCCTTGAGAAGTGCTTCGGTCACAGGATCAGCCGGCCGCTCCGTGAGATTCCTGATGAGGAGATTCCGGGTCGTAACAGCTGCTGTTAGCTTTTTGTGCTGAGTTTGGTCCTTGGACCTCTTCACCCCTGCTTTAATCTTCAATTCTGATATCTCCCTCTGGGCTGCTGCCAGGGCTTCTTGTTGTTCTTTTGCACTTGCTTCTAGTTGCTCCATCTTGTCTTGAACTCTCTTATCTTCCAGGGTACGAGCCTCGGTGATCCTGACCCACCGGGCTTGACTCTCCTTCAAGTACAAGTCTGTTCTTGCTCTCTGGAACTGGGCTTCTTTGCAAGCATTCTTCAGAATTTGTTCACCAGCCTTAGACTTTTTGATATAATCCCCAGACTTTTCAATCTTAGTCAAATGCTCCACTCTCAACTTCTCCAATCTCTCAATCTCCCTCATACCTTCACTCCTTTCCCGGAGGGTCTTCTGCAAAGCCTGGGTTAACTTCTCATTTCTTTCCTTCAAGCTCTCAAACTCCTCCAAACTGATGGTGGCAGGGGGTGGTGCTGAAGATGACTCAGGAATGTCTTCTATGGTAAAGGGCATTCCAGAGAATTGGGCCCTGGCATGGGACCACTCATAGTATTGTGCTGATGCCACATTATTACACTTCCCCAGAATGGTGACTCCCTTGGTTTGAACATTATCCCAGGCCCAGGCAGCCTGCCTAACAACAGCCAAACTAATCTTGTTCTCGCAATAGAGGGTCTCCACCAGGTCCTGTGCCCTAGGAGTGTGGACCAGTGCATAGCCCAGTTGCCTTCTGAACAGCAGAGGATTATAATTGATGCTACCCTTAACTCCTATCAAAGGCACATTAGGAAAATGCCCACAGCTGGTGATGATATCCCTGCCCTTGGTGCTCTGAGTGCACCATCTGATGTCTGCTGAAGTTAGAACAGTGAGTCTCTTATCCCAGTTGCTTTGCTGATGAGGGTTTAAAAATGCATCTGTCCTGGGTAGGTGCCTGAGAAGCCAAGTGTGAAACAATGGAGCACAAAACCTCACTAACCTTCCCCTCTGCTTCTCATTCCTCTGATGTACCGAATAGTAAAGGTCCCCCAATAAAGTTGGCACTGGGTTCTTCAAGATGAACAGATGGATTGCATTCTTGCTAATGAATCGAGGCTCATTTGCAAACAGCACAATTCCATATACACTTAGGGCCAACAAAGCACAAACAGCTTTCCACTCCCCCAGGGAAGCCTTCAGACTAGCTTGAGAAATTAAGAAGTCCAGATGAAAGCCAGGGATTCCAGCTTTAGAGGTCATATGTTTCTCAACCAAAACAGGTTCCAGATGCAAAGCTTTTGCTACTTCTCCATTAGCAGGAAAGACCATCTCAGGGTTGAAAGGAATTTCTCTCCTGATAGGCATACCAACTAATGAGGAGTACTCTTCCAATAAGGGGCCCAACTGAAAGTCTTGAAAAGTAAAACGTCTCAATGGAGGATCATAAAACTGAATGCAGGTGTGGATGAGGCTCCTCTGTGAAGGGTCCAGATCTATAACCATGTCCAGTATATCTCCATAACTCTCCCTGAA
This sequence comes from Lathyrus aphaca, assembly GCA_963966055.1. Classification (NCBI taxonomy): domain Eukaryota; kingdom Viridiplantae; phylum Streptophyta; class Magnoliopsida; order Fabales; family Fabaceae; genus Lathyrus; species Lathyrus aphaca. The sequence continues at coordinate 215,420,685 of OZ014520.1, read as the reverse complement.
CAAAGGTATGTGATCTGGAGTGATCAGGGTTTGAACCCTCCTGATGTCTGATAGCTCTGGCTGGAAGAAGTGATAGGTGACATTGCTCTTTTTAGGAGCCATGATGCTGAGACTGAGTAGAGACTGGTGCTGATGACAATGCTGAAGTGATGAGCCACTGGTTGGCTGGTGCTGGTGATAATTGAAGCAAGTGCTGATAACTGAAGCAGGTGCTGGTGAAGATAGGTCAAAACTGAAGATGGGGTCAAAACCAAAACCAAATGAAGAGGGATACCCTGAAACACAAATAAGCAAATGTCAATATGATGCAATGAGTATGTATGCAAATGATATGCAAGGGTTTGTGACTGAGCTGGATCTGATCAAACTGCTCTGATATAGGTCCAAGTGTGTTCAAGAATTCCAGTTGGAGGTCTATAAATCCAGTAACCAAGGTGGGGGACTCAAATAAAGAGCCACATGTCCGGGGTTTCAGAATCACAAGAACTGTCCCAAATTGAAGTATTCTTAAACAATCAAAGTAACAGGGTATTCTGAGGTCAAGGTACCTGCAAACCTGTAAACAGCCCAACCCCCTCACAGGTGGTGTTCTAAAACAAGGATCCTCAGACTTGGATCAGTTATGAGAAGTGTAAACACTTCTAACCCGGAGGTACAGTGTTTACAATAACCATAACAATTCCTCCTCTAATTCACCTCAGTTTCTGAAGGTCAGTACTAAAGGTCATCCAGACTTAGCAGGCTTCCCAGATAGCCCTAGCATTGCAGGAAATCTGCAACACAGAGTTCTCAAGAAGAAACCCATATCTGAACCGTGTTTCATATTCCCGCACCAGACCGAAATGGAATGGGAAAGAATATGATTCACTCTAGCCTAGGTGTCACTCAGGTCCCAGGTATAGGACCTTAACTCTCAATAGAATACCCACCCACCAAAGCAAAACCAGATCCAGCCAGCAGTACAGTACAACAATATGATAATATGCAAAGCTATAAAGAAAACAGTAAACAACTGTACATAAAGCAAAAACAAATATACAAACACAAATAAACACATAACACCCCAGTAAACACAAATCAATCAAGCGCTAGGAGGAACCCACAAAAAGAACCAGAAGCCCTGGTTGCAATATAAGGCTCCCCAGCAGAGTCGCCAAGCTGTCGCTCCCAAAGATTTGCATCCCGGTACAAGCGCGAACGGTCGGCGAAGGGAACAGTGAGAACACACAGCCGTGAACTCACTGGAGAATGAATAGAGTCGCCAGCTAGGCATTTTTATCCCGGAGGAAAGGCAATGCTGCTGATCACACTAAAATTCACCGTATTTCTGACTCCGATTTCGCATGCATTCTTAGCTTTTATTATTGTTTTTCTTTGTTATTGCTTTGTTTTCTTATGTTTTCAGGTTTTTATAATAATCGGAGCTTGAATCGGGAAAAGGAGCGAAAAAGGAGTGAAAACGGACGAAAACCTAGAAATTCAGCATTTTGCACTTACGGCACCCACCGTGGCGGGCGCCATGGGGTTAGCCATGACGTGGCCACGTCTCAAGACCACTCCTCAACCTCCAAGACCCACGTTCCCCACTCCATCATCCCCTGTAGGGACCATGGCGGGCGCCATGACCTTGTGGCGGGCGCCACAAGGCAAAATTTCATAACCTCCACTTTTTAGTGGAGGGGCGTCCCGGTCATTTCATGCTTTCAGTTTTTACTATAAATAGGACCTTAGATTTTCGTTTTTCTTCATCCAGAATTAGAATTCTCTAGGCATATATCAGTTATAAAGCAGTTGCCATTCCACATCGGGGTGCCTCTGCAATCGAGTGATCGAGTCTGTAATCTGTCTGTGGTTCGAGTTTTGGAGCACTCTGGAGGAAGTTAATCCTGCCGCCATTTTAATTCAAGTTCGTACTTTACTTTTAATCCCGTCGTTCCAGACCATCACATCAGGACGGCGAAGGCACCAGTGCCCCTCCTCAGTAGTTTTTTTTCAGGTTACCCCCCTTATCTTATTTCGAAACATTGGGGACAATGTTCGATTTAAGTGTGGGAGGGGATTTTATTGCTTTCCGTCATTTCCCTTTTTAGTTAATTTCCTTTCAGTTATTTCCCTTTCAGTAATTTAATTTTCTTAGATAATGCATGAGTCTGACGAGTCACCAGTATAGTGTCTTTTTAGTTCATCTTCATTTTTTCCCATTTCCTTAGCCTTACCAGAAAAATTTTAAAAAAGAAAATAATGTTGTTTCACATGTTTTTTGGGCTTTGAGACAGGTTTAGATTAGGATGTGGTGACTTAGGTCAACTTTTTGAAACATCAGAACCATTTTAGCACCATAGACCTCTTGAATATAGGAATCACTCCTAAACCCCACCACCTTGGCCTTTACTATCATTTTAAAAATTGTCCTAAGTAGTTTATCTTAGCAGTCAGCTCCGGCTTAAGCATGCTCTACGTAGGGGGCCGATGAATATAAGTGAATGATCCAGTGCTAATAAAAAAAGAAAAAAAAGAAAAAAAAGGCAAACTCTGGTATAGGTGACCCTCACAAAGTCATTTAAACCGAAAAAAGAGAAAAAAATATTTGCCACAAAAAGAAAAAATTGCAAGTCACCTATTGTTAGTTGGTTCAGAGGTATCTGGCACTGAACTTGGTAGGGCGGATTACGATCCGATCCCCCGCAGCTACATTTAGGCGAAATAAAAACAGGTTTACACATGCTTATGTGCCAGAAACCTTATGTTATGGATCAGAATCACTAACCGGTCACTCTACTATGAAGCATGTACGGATAACGGGCTTAATGTGATTGCGCCTGAATGAAAAGGACACAAAAAGATGAGAAGATAGGCCTAGGTATCGTGGGATGATATGGAGTGGTTAATATAGGATTGAAGTTTGTGTTTGTGTTACTATGGTACCCTTGGTTCACTTAGTTAGTATCTGTCACTGCATCCTGACTTGAACTTAGAATCCCTTTAGCCCAAAGACAAGTGTTGACACCATATTTTTCTTAAGCTTTAATGTTTGCTTGGGGACAAGCAAAGGTTTAAGTGTGGGAGAATTTGATCACACTAAAATTCACCGTATTTCTGACTCCGATTTCGCATGCATTCTTAGCTTTTATTGTTGTTTTTCTTTGTTATTGCTTTGTTTTCTTATGTTTTCAGGTTTTTATAATAATCGGAGCTTGAATCGGGAAAAGGAGCGAAAAAGGAGTGAAAACGGACGAAAACCTAGAAATTCAGCATTTTGCACTTACGGCACCCACCGTGGCGGGCGCCATGGGGTTAGCCATGACGTGGCCACGTCTCAAGACCACTCCTCAACCTCCAAGACCCACGTTCCCCACTCCATCATCCCCTGTAGGGACCATGGCGGGCGCCATGACCTTGTGGCGGGCGCCACAAGGCAAAATTTCATAACCTCCACTTTTTAGTGGAGGGGCGTCCCGGTCATTTCATGCTTTCAGTTTTTACTATAAATAGGACCTTAGATTTTCGTTTTTCTTCATCCAGAATTAGAATTCTCTAGGCATATATCAGTTATAAAGCAGTTGCCATTCCACATCGGGGTGCCTCTGCAATCGAGTGATCGAGTCTGTAATCTGTCTGTGGTTCGAGTTTTGGAGCACTCTGGAGGAAGTTAATCCTGCCGCCATTTTAATTCAAGTTCGTACTTTACTTTTATTTATTTCTGCCTCGCTTTTATTTTGTTTATTTCCCGCACTCGCACATTTACGTTGTTTATTTCCTGCACTCGCACATTTACTTTGTTTATTTCCTGCACTCGCACATTTACGTTGTTTATTTCCTGCACTCGCACATTTACGTTGTTTATTTCCCGCACTCGCACTTTACTTCGTTTACTTTCCGCACTCGCTTTAAATTACTTTTATGAAAAACTATAAAAAGAATATTTACTTTATCATGTCTAACTAATTCCATAAAGGTTAGAATGTAAGGATCGTAATTAAACCAGTAATCAGTATAATTGTTCGTGGAAACACCTAAGGGCTATTTTATCTTTCAATTCAAATAATTGTTTTTAACTATTTCAAAAACAGCCAAAAGCGCTTTGTATAGTTCATTAGGAGATTTTAGATTAAAAAGAAAAGAGATTTTAAAACGATTTTCGGACGCGTTAGGAAGTTTAAACTCTGGTTCGCAAGAACCTCTTTTTGCTAAGAAGTCCAGGTTAAAATACTTTTCAACTTAGTTAAGATACTATATTTCTTAAAAATAGGTTTACTACTCTAACGCAGTACGCACCTTTTTATCCGTGACAATAGGAGGGGTTGATTAGAGAGTACAACTCGGTTCTGAATACGCGAAAGCGACAGTTCCTGTTAAATTAGTTCTTTTCAAAGAAGAAAACACTGCCCATAAGTAGTTCCACTAACAAGTACTGGATTATCATTGATTACGTGAATTACATTCGAGCCTGTCTTTATTTATTATTTAAAATTATAATTTTATTTACCATTGCACCCTTATTAAAACCCTTAAAAATAGTTGCCTTAGATACACACCATAACAACAGGTTTGATAGATTGACACTTGGTCTCTGTGGATTCGATAATCTTTTATATTACTTTGACGTGATTCGTACACTTGCGAAAAACACGCATCAAGTTTTTGGCGCCGTTGCCGGGGACCAATATCGTCAAATTTCATTACCCTGTAGTTATACCGTTTAGACTAAGGTTGTTACCCACCGGTCAATGCGAAAGACTCGCAGTGCCGGAAGTTTAGTAGACCATCTAGCTGAACCTGAACGTTACGCTCGCGCACGTTTATTTTTCCATAGGAATAGGATAGCTATGGCCGAAGAACAAAACCGAAGACCTCTTAAGGACTTCGCCCAACCATCAAACGAGGAACCTAGTTCCAGTATAGTAAACCCCGCTATCCCAGCCAATAATTTTGAACTTAAACCATCCCTGCTGCAATTAGTGCAACAGAGACAATTCTCAGGTCTCGCTACTGATAACCCGAACCAACATTTAAAAAACTTTCTTCAGTTAGCAGACACCTTTAAAACCAATGGAGCTTCTCCTGAGGCAATACGCTTAAGATTATTTCCCTTTTCCCTCAGAGATAAAGCTCTATCATGGTTAGATTCCCTTCCACCCAATTCAATAACAACTTGGGATGACCTTAGGAAAGTTTTTCTTGCTAGATATTTTCCCCCGAGTAAGACCGCTCTTCTTCGAAACCTTATAACTAGATTTACCCAACACCAAGGAGAGTCGTTGTTCGAAGCCTGGGAGAGATATAAAGAACTATTAAGAGCATGCCCACACCATGGCTTAGAGAATTGGCTAATCATCCAAACCTTCTATAATGGACTTCTTTATAACACTAAAATGACCATCGACGCTGCCGCTGGTGGCGCACTGATGAATAAACCTTACCCTGAAGCTAGTGCCCTTATCGAGGATATGGCCCAAAACCATCAATCATGGGGAGTAGAACGAGCGACAGTGGAAAAGAAGGAGGCCCAAGGAGGAATACATGAGTTAAGCTCTATAGACATGATGCAGGCTAAAATGGACGCGTTGGCCCTAAGAGTCGAACATATGTGTACAACTCCGAATACTGTAGCCGCAGTTTCGCCGAATTGTGAGATATGTGGAACGCAAGGACACCAATCCGCCGAATGCAATCTATTAAATGAAACCAACACCGAGCAAGTGAACTATACCCAAGGGAACCCATTTTCAAACACATATAACCCTGGATGGAGGAATCACCCAAACTTCTCCTACAAAAATAATAACCCTATTCAAAATACCGCACCTCCGAGACAACAAGGTTACCAAGCCCCTAGAACAAATCAACCTATGCAACCTGTGCCACCAAACCCGAGCTTTGAGGAAATTGTAAAAGATTTCATCGTTGCTCAAAAACAGAAGAACAAAGAGTTCATGAACCAAAGCGTCCATGTTAACGAACTAATTACCAAGTTAGGAACCAAGGTTGATCAAATCATTACTCATAATAAGATGCTTGAAACCCAGATCTCTCAGGTAGCGTTAAACCAAGCCCCACAGACTACACCCGGAGGACAGTTCCCTGGACAACCTCAACAGAACCCGAAAGGGCAAGCTAATGCCATTACTCTACGAAGTGGAACCGCTTATAAGGAACCTTTGAACCCTAGATTAAGCGAGCCCGAAACTTCTGAGAGGAATGAGGAAAAGGAACCAGAGAAGCCTGAAACCCCGGAAAGTCAAGAAAAAGGAGAAGAACCTAAAAATAAAACCTATGTACCACCACCGCCATACAAACCACCAATACCTTACCCTCAAAGATTAAAGAAAACCCAAATCGATAATCAATATCAAAAATTCGTTAAGGTTATAGAAAAACTTCACGTAGAAATCCCCTTTACAGAAGCCATCACCCAAATACCTTCTTACGCTAAGTTTCTCAAAGACATACTTACAAATAAACGTAGACTTGAAGATCCGAAACCCGTGGAATGTAATTCTATTTCCGAAGATAGGTTAGCAAAGAAAGATAAAGATCCCGGAAATTTTTCCATTCCTTGTATTTTGGGGAATCATGTCATCGAAAAAGCTTTTCTAGACCTAGGAGCTAGTGTGAGCTTAATGCCTTTAGCAGTTTGTGAGAGATTAAACTTAGGAGAATTACAACCTACTAAGATGTCACTTCAATTAGCCGATAGATCCGTTAAATACCCTATAGGCATACTTGAAGACGTCCCTGTTAGGGTAGGTCAGTTGTTTATACCTACTGATTTTGTTGTCATGGACATTAAAGAAGATGACGACATACCGATACTCCTAGGTAGACCGTTCTTATCGACTGCTGGAGCCGTAATAGATGTTAAAAAAGGAAAACTAACTTTTGAGGTAGGTGAAGAGAAGATAGAATTTATATTGTCAAAATTTCTTATGGCACCTGTGATAGGAGATTCCTGTTATGCCTTAGATATCATCGAAGAATGCATTAGGGAATTAGAACAAGAAGAAGAAACTGAATCTATAAAATTGCCATCAACCCTTATTTTGGAAGATGACAATTATAAAACACCCTACATTGATGATAACCTTCACGAATGTTTATCTCTTACCCCAGATCCTATGCCTTGCCCTATGAAACCGACCGTAAAACTTAAGGAACTGCCTAAAAACCTGAGATATGAATTTCTCGATAAAGATATGAATCGTCCAGTTATAGTCAGTGCTACCTTAAACCAAAAAGAAACCGATCAATTATTAGAAGTTTTACGTAGGTACCCCTCAGCCTTAGGATATAAGATCTCTGATCTAAAAGGAATAAGCCCATCCGTATGCATGCATCGGATTTTGCTTGAAGAAGATTCAAAACCTTCCAGAGAACACCAACGAAGAATAAATCCTATAATGAGTACTGTAGTTAAGACTGAAGTTCTTAAGTTACTAGAGGCAGGTATAATATATCAGATCTCGGACAGTAAATGGGTGAGTCATGTGCATGTAGTACCTAAAAAGGGAGGCATCACAGTCGTGCAAAACGAGAAGGGCGAACCTGTAGCAAAAAGAACCGATGGAGGTTGGTGTATGTGCATAGATTATAGAAAATTAAATAAAGCAACTAGGAAGGACCATTTCCCATTACCATTCATAGACCAAATGTTGGAGAGCCTAGCCAGACACTCTTACTTTTGTTACTTAGATGGATATTCCGGATTCTTCCAAATACCTATTCACCCCGAAGATCAAGAAAAAACTACCTTTACATGCCCAGTTGGAACTTTTGCCTATAGAAGAATGCCTTTTGGACTTTGTAATGCTCCTGCAACTTTCCAACGCTGCATGATGTCTATCTTTGCTGATTATTTAGATGGAATTATGGAAGTATTTATGGACGATTTCTCAGTTTGTGGATCAGATTTCAAAAATTGTCTTGTCAACCTTGAGAAAATCCTGGAGAGATGTGTGGAGGTAAACCTTGTGCTAAATTGGGAAAAATGTCATTTCATGGTCACCGAAGGGATTGTTTTAGGACATATAGTTTCCGAAAAAGGTATAGAGGTAGATAAAGCAAAAATAGAAGTCATAGAGAATCTAAAACCGCCGAAGACTATCAGGGAGATAAGAAGTTTTCTTGGACATGCCGGATTTTACCGACGTTTTATCAAGGATTTCTCCAAAATAACAAAACCCTTAACTGGTCTTTTGATGAAAGATGCTGAATTTATCTTCGATGAAAAATGTACTGAAGCATTTAATCTTCTGAAGCAAGCTCTGATTTCAGCACCTATAATGAAACCCCCTGATTGGTCAGAACCGTTTGAGATAATGTGTGACGCCAGTGATTACGCTGTTGGAGCCGTTCTAGGTCAAAGAAAAGATAAGAAGTTACATGTCATTTATTATGCCAGTAGAACCCTAGACGCTGCACAGCTCAATTACGCAACAACCGAAAAAGAGCTCCTAGCTGTAGTTTTTGCAATAGACAAATTTAGATCTTATCTAGTAGGAGCCAAGATTATAGTTTACACCGACCATGCTGCCATTCGTTACTTACTAAGCAAAAAGGATGCCAAGCCTAGGTTACTTCGATGGATTCTATTACTGCAAGAGTTTGATTTGGATATCCGTGATAAGAAAGGCACTGATAATGTGGTAGCTGATCACCTATCTAGGCTAGAATACCTGAAACCTGATCCAGTTCCCATAAATGACGATTTTGCCTATGATAGACTGATAGCCCAACTGGAAACCATTGAAGAAGATAACCCAGATCCTCATGAGTATTTTCAAAAATCCTTAGCCATAAGTGATGTACCTTGGTATGCAGACTTTGTTAATTATCTAGCCGCTGACATCATACCCCCTGATCTAAACTACCGCCGGAAGAAGAAGTTCTATAGTGATGTGAGAAACTTCTATTGGGACGAACCGTTTCTTTTCAAGAGAGGTAAAGATGGCATTTTCCGCCGTTGTGTTCCAGAAGAAGAGGTAAATAATATAATTGAGCATTGTCACTCTGCACCCTATGGTGGACATGCAAGCACATCTAAGACCTACGCCAAGATTCTTCAAGCTGGCCTATTCTGGCCTACTATGTGGCGTGATGTCCATGCTTTCATTGTCAAGTGTGACAGATGCCAACGCACAGGAAATATTTCAAGACGTAATGAAATGCCGTTAAGAAATATCCAAGAAGTAGAACTCTTCGACGTATGGGGTATAGACTTTATGGGACCGTTCCCACCATCTTTTGGAAATCAGTACATATTAGTAGCTGTTGACTACGTGTCTAAATGGATTGAAGCTATCGCCACACCCACAAATGACACCAGAGTAGTCATCAAATTATTCAAGAATTATATATTTCCCAGGTTTGGAACCCCCCGTTTAGTCATAAGTGATGGAGGATCACACTTCATATCGAGAATATTTGATAAACTTTTAAGCAAGTATGGAGTTAAGCATAGAGTAGCAACACCATACCACCCACAGACCAATGGACAAGTGGAAGTATCTAATAGGGAGATAAAACAAATCCTCGAGAAGACTGTCTCTATATCTAGAAAGGATTGGTCACAGAAACTTCAAGAAGCATTATGGGCCTATAGAACCGCTTTCAAAACCCCTATAGGAACAACCCCTTATCAACTGGTCTATGGAAAATCATGTCACTTACCTTTTGAGTTGGAGCATAAGGCCTATTGGGCCATCAAAACTTTGAATTTGGATAACTTGACAGCTGGTGAGAAACGTATCCTTGATATCCACAAATTAGAAGAGCTCAGACAATCTGCCTACGAAAATGCCATCATATACAAAGAAAGAACAAAAGCTTGGCATGACAAAAGAATCATAAGAAGAGACTTCAAAATAGGCGATCCTGTTCTCCTGTTCGATTCTAGGTTACGACTATTTCCAGGTAAACTCCGTTCGAGATGGACTGGCCCTTTCGAAGTATCTAAGATCCTGAGATCCGGTGCTATTGAAATCAAGAACCCGACATGTAAACCATTCATCGTCAATGGACAGAGGTTGAAGCCCTACGAAGGAGGTGACATTCCAACAACATACACCTGCCATACTCTGAGTGATCCACCATATCCTTCCAATGATGTTTAATTATCGGTCGTCGAGCTAATGACGTTAAACAAGCGCTGCATGGGAGGCAACCCATGGTTTTTCTTATTTTTGTACTTTTTATTTATTTTTACTTTATTTTAATTTGTTTATATTATTATTATTATGTCAGGACTAACGATTGAATGTTTTATGTGCTTTCAGGACTTGTTTGCTAACCTTGTACAGAATGCAGAACCCTGATGACATGCACGTGGCCTTTAGAGATGATGCACAGAGAGAGCGTTACTATGTTCACATGAGACGCCCTATGGCTCCTACCAGGTACCCTGACCATGACTGCATGGATGCCTTGGGGATAGAGCCAAGCATCAGATTTTTATGCCATCAACTCCAGTGGGAACAGTTTGACTACAGGAACAACACTTATAGGAACTTGACTCTTGAGTTCCTCAGCTCGTTTCATTATGACCCTTGGGCTGGACCCGATGGACTCGCTGTTTTCAGGTTGTTCGGGATTGACTACTCATTCTCTCACAGAGAGTTTGGTGATTTGCTAGGTTTCCAGACTACTCCTGATGTTATTCCAGATACACCGATGGGGTATTTTATGAGCAGAGAAGTGGAAAAGTTTTGGACTAAAATATCCGACGGAGGGAGCCAAGATCCTTCTACCCAGTTTTCTCAGGTAATCCACAACCCTGCATTGAGGTACTTCCAGATGATTCTAGCACATTCTTTCCTAGGTTTTCCAGATACAGAGACACTGCTAAGTGAAGAGGAGATTTTCCTACTGTTTTGTGCGACTCAGTCTCGCCCTGTTGCTTGTGGCAACTTTCTGTTAAAGGGCTTGGCTAGTGTTGCCAGATCATCCGTAGGCATCATCCATGTCGGTGGGATTGTTACACAGATAGCTACTGCATTGGGTTTGTCTCGCAAGTTATTGCACCTCAGGACCTTCTGCTGCTACACCACCCTGGATATTGATTTTTGTCTTGATAGAGGACTGATGAGGAGGGCTTCTTTTGAGCCCAACATGTTTAGATTGCTGATCGACGGCGAAGCGATACACTACTTTACATTACCAGATCAGCTGATGACCAGTGTCCATGATCCTGCAAATTGGAGTTATGCTCTAGAGGGTTATGGAGAGACTGTCAAAGAGCCGAAATCGCCTCCCGCCGCTGAGTACACTCCTACACCTCTTACTCCCCGAATCACTGTTATGTCTAACAATATGTCTCTGCAGCCACCTGACCTACAAACACAGATTTATGAGCTCCGTAAGGAGACTTCCCTGCTCAAGCAGGAAGTGGCAGACTTGGAGTTACAGATGCAGGTTTCTGATCTCACTCATGCCTCAGAGGCCGATGCTCTACATCAGGCGATTGAAGAGCTTCGGAGGGAGATAGCTGAGATTCGTGGATCAAGCCAGGAAAAGAAACCTACCACATGACTCATTCTACACTGACAACACTACCCTAGTATTTTATTTATCGCATTTCCAGACATATATTTTACTTTATTGCAGCTTTTATATTTTCATGCACTTTGAATTCCTTATATACATATTATGCACTAATGCTAATTTTTCTTTTTTTTTTTTTTTTTTTTTTTTTTTTAATTATTTTATTTTTGTCGTGCAAAGAAAAAAATATAAGACAAAAATATTTTCATTTTTGTCTTCACAAAAAAAATATATGCAAGCCTCATGCCTTGAAAAGAAGAAGAAAACGCTATCCAGGCGTGATATGACAGCTAGAGAAGAAAGGCGTGATGGCCTTCTCTCTACTATTTCACAGCAGCTGACGGACAACATGAGTTTCATGCAACAATCGCGATTGGTTTCGGATCGTGCTTATAGCAACGTTTGCCGTACCTTGAACGGTATTTCATTAGAGCAGAACCGTCAGAGAGAGTTCAACAGCCGACACTACCAGCTTGTAGAGGCTACTCAGGGTTTCATCTTGGGTAACCTTCGAGAGGTCCGGAGTGCTCAGGCTGCTTTATCAGCACGACTCGACCGGAGGGACCAGCATCGTAGTAGATCCCGTCGTTCCAGACCATCACATCAGGACGGCGAAGGCACCAGTGCCCCTCCTCAGTAGTTTTTTTTCAGGTTACCCCCCTTATCTTATTTCGAAACATTGGGGACAATGTTCGATTTAAGTGTGGGAGGGGATTTTATTGCTTTCCGTCATTTCCCTTTTTAGTTAATTTCCTTTCAGTTATTTCCCTTTCAGTAATTTAATTTTCTTAGATAATGCATGAGTCTGACGAGTCACCAGTATAGTGTCTTTTTAGTTCATCTTCATTTTTTCCCATTTCCTTAGCCTTACCAGAAAAATTTTAAAAAAGAAAATAATGTTGTTTCACATGTTTTTTGGGCTTTGAGACAGGTTTAGATTAGGATGTGGTGACTTAGGTCAACTTTTTGAAACATCAGAACCATTTTAGCACCATAGACCTCTTGAATATAGGAATCACTCCTAAACCCCACCACCTTGGCCTTTACTATCATTTTAAAAATTGTCCTAAGTAGTTTATCTTAGCAGTCAGCTCCGGCTTAAGCATGCTCTACGTAGGGGGCCGATGAATATAAGTGAATGATCCAGTGCTAATAAAAAAAGAAAAAAAAGAAAAAAAAGGCAAACTCTGGTATAGGTGACCCTCACAAAGTCATTTAAACCGAAAAAAGAGAAAAAAATATTTGCCACAAAAAGAAAAAATTGCAAGTCACCTATTGTTAGTTGGTTCAGAGGTATCTGGCACTGAACTTGGTAGGGCGGATTACGATCCGATCCCCCGCAGCTACATTTAGGCGAAATAAAAACAGGTTTACACATGCTTATGTGCCAGAAACCTTATGTTATGGATCAGAATCACTAACCGGTCACTCTACTATGAAGCATGTACGGATAACGGGCTTAATGTGATTGCGCCTGAATGAAAAGGACACAAAAAGATGAGAAGATAGGCCTAGGTATCGTGGGATGATATGGAGTGGTTAATATAGGATTGAAGTTTGTGTTTGTGTTACTATGGTACCCTTGGTTCACTTAGTTAGTATCTGTCACTGCATCCTGACTTGAACTTAGAATCCCTTTAGCCCAAAGACAAGTGTTGACACCATATTTTTCTTAAGCTTTAATGTTTGCTTGGGGACAAGCAAAGGTTTAAGTGTGGGAGAATTTGATCACACTAAAATTCACCGTATTTCTGACTCCGATTTCGCATGCATTCTTAGCTTTTATTGTTGTTTTTCTTTGTTATTGCTTTGTTTTCTTATGTTTTCAGGTTTTTATAATAATCGGAGCTTGAATCGGGAAAAGGAGCGAAAAAGGAGTGAAAACGGACGAAAACCTAGAAATTCAGCATTTTGCACTTACGACACCCACCGTGGCGGGCGCCATGGGGTTAGCCATGACGTGGCCACGTCTCAAGACCACTCCTCAACCTCCAAGACCCACGTTCCCCACTCCATCATCCCCTGTAGGGACCATGGCGGGCGCCATGACCTTGTGGCGGGCGCCACAAGGCAAAATTTCATAACCTCCACTTTTTAGTGGAGGGGCGTCCCGGTCATTTCATGCTTTCAGTTTTTACTATAAATAGGACCTTAGATTTTCGTTTTTCTTCATCCAGAATTAGAATTCTCTAGGCATATATCAGTTATAAAGCAGTTGCCATTCCACATCGGGGTGCCTCTGCAATCGAGTGATCGAGTCTGTAATCTGTCTGTGGTTCGAGTTTTGGAGCACTCTGGAGGAAGTTAATCCTGCCGCCATTTTAATTCAAGTTCGTACTTTACTTTTATTTATTTCTGCCTCGCTTTTATTTTGTTTATTTCCCGCACTCGCACATTTACGTTGTTTATTTCCTGCACTCGCACATTTACTTTGTTTATTTCCTGCACTCGCACATTTACGTTGTTTATTTCCTGCACTCGCACATTTACGTTGTTTATTTCCCGCACTCGCACTTTACTTCGTTTACTTTCCGCACTCGCTTTAAATTACTTTTATGAAAAACTATAAAAAGAATATTTACTTTATCATGTCTAACTAATTCCATAAAGGTTAGAATGTAAGGATCGTAATTAAACCAGTAATCAGTATAATTGTTCGTGGAAACACCTAAGGGCTATTTTATCTTTCAATTCAAATAATTGTTTTTAACTATTTCAAAAACAGCCAAAAGCGCTTTGTATAGTTCATTAGGAGATTTTAGATTAAAAAGAAAAGAGATTTTAAAACGATTTTCGGACGCGTTAGGAAGTTTAAACTCTGGTTCGCAAGAACCTCTTTTTGCTAAGAAGTCCAGGTTAAAATACTTTTCAACTTAGTTAAGATACTATATTTCTTAAAAATAGGTTTACTACTCTAACGCAGTACGCACCTTTTTATCCGTGACAATAGGAGGGGTTGATTAGAGAGTACAACTCGGTTCTGAATACGCGAAAGCGACAGTTCCTGTTAAATTAGTTCTTTTCAAAGAAGAAAACACTGCCCATAAGTAGTTCCACTAACAAGTACTGGATTATCATTGATTACGTGAATTACATTCGAGCCTGTCTTTATTTATTATTTAAAATTATAATTTTATTTACCATTGCACCCTTATTAAAACCCTTAAAAATAGTTGCCTTAGATACACACCATAACAACAGGTTTGATAGATTGACACTTGGTCTCTGTGGATTCGATAATCTTTTATATTACTTTGACGTGATTCGTACACTTGCGAAAAACACGCATCAGCTGCATAGACCTAGAAAAAGATGGATAAGACGGTTGCGAACCAGAGAGACTGAGAAAGGGGGTTGGTTACAACCTGGGAAGGTATTAGCACCCAGATTGTCCGCCGTATTCGACGGGATCCACGCTTAAAAGATTTGTGTTTTAAAGGGGTAGTGTCAGTGAAATTTGTGTATAAAATAGCTGGAAAGAGATGTACAGGTGTCAGTGCAAGGTATATAAGTGATGTGAAGTGTATAAGAGGAGTGTCAGTGTAGGAATGAAAGTGAGATGCTCAAGATCATGAGGCCAAGGGAATGATGCTGGAAGGAGGGGGAATATACAGAGACTTTTGTTCGATAACTGTTAAGTTATGCCTACGTATCCTCTCGTGCAATGAGGAAGTCAGAACCCCGTAGTTCGACCCAAAGAGACTGAAAGATGAATTGACTTGTGAACTGCTTGCTAGCCTATGCTCAAGTGTATGATCTATCTGGCACAGATGCAAACTGTCTTGCATTAGACAGAAGAAGCAAGTTCTTGTTTGTGAATGAAGGTGATGAGAGAAGAATCCCGAAGGAGACGATTATTGTTTGTTTTTGTGTTTTCAGTCTTTTATTGCTTTTTGAAGTTTGTCATAAGTTAATGAGCTTAAGCCTAAACCAATGGATTTAGTAAACTCATCACATCCTCCCTCTGATTAGGGGTAATGAGAATACCTTAAGTGTGAAGTCAGATTCTCACACTTAATCACCTTTGATATAGGGTTAAGATCATTAACCTACTTGTGATTATTTAGATGTTTTTGTTGTTTTTGTTTAGTGTTAAGTAATGAGGTTAAGCCATAATCAAGGATTAAACAGACTCATTACACCATCCTAATAGAAGGATAATAGATGAGAGTGTTTAAGCTGAGGAAAGCTCCTCAACTTAATCCATGATTAGGGATTAAACTCATGACAAAACAAGCCTTTGATTAAGTGGATTTTATTCAATGGTATGATGATGAAGTGATTTTTAGGGTTTGTAAGACAACTTGAGGGGGACTTGTCCATTAACACTAGGGTTAGTCCTTCTTAACCATTTAAGGAAGAATTAGAACCCTAATGCAAGGCCCAAGTTACAAGTGTGATGTCTTGATGATTGTTAGGTGAATTAATTAGAGGATTTATACACATGAAGGGTTTAACACTTAGGATCAAAGTTATACACTCCATCCTAAGAGAAGGATACAAGCATAAACTTAATCACAAAGCCTTAAAGCCTTTAGGGTTTAGTCCCTGATTATGAGATGAGAAGAGAAGACTCAAAAGAGACACAAAGGTAAAACTAAGAGGGGAGACTAGACAAAACCCTAATCATTGTCATGCTTGGTTATTCCTAAGGTTAGTGAGGTTTGCAAGAACAATCTTCAAAGGCCACCAGGAAGCAGATGAACAGGATCAAGAGAAGCAAAGTGACTTGCTTTATTCAAGAAGTCAAGTCACTTGAAGAAAGAAGGTGGGAGGAACAAGAATGAGCAAGCTCAATCTCAAACACATATAGAAATGCAGCAATGGATGCAAGAGAGATGAAAAGAAAAGTTATGAGAAGTGAAGGCAAATTCACTTCTCAAGATCACTTACCACCTGAAAGGTTAGAAAAGAAATGCAATGCAATGCAAAATGGGATGAAATGGTATGATGAGGAACAAAACCAGAAGCATACACATGATGCTAATGATGCTATGGAGTGCTGCAAACATGAGGCAAGGCATGGATATGCTCATACAAGTTCATGGGTGCAAATGGTGCAAGCTTAGAAGCATGGATACACATGAAAAGTTATGAGACATACATGGCATACAACATGGCAAATGCAAGATGCAATGATCAAAGATGCTTTCTATATGTCTTATGATGTCAAATGAACCAAATGGATGCTTGAAATGTCATAGCAAGTCATGTTATGCAAGAGAATACAAGAAGGATGCAAAAGAAAGCCCAAATTAGGGTTCATGAATCAAACATCAAACAAAAACCAAAAACAGAAGCAAACCCTAAGATAAAAAATGGAAAATGCCACCTAAAGAAACCCTAAACCTATACTAAACCAAGGTCCAAAGG
Organism: Lathyrus aphaca; assembly: GCA_963966055.1. NCBI lineage: Eukaryota > Viridiplantae > Streptophyta > Magnoliopsida > Fabales > Fabaceae > Lathyrus > Lathyrus aphaca. The sequence goes on along the minus strand of OZ014520.1, from coordinate 215,403,777 downwards.
GGAAGTCTCAACTCTTAACCAATCTCAAGCTATGATTTTTTCTAAGTTATTAGGGTTTTTAGGGTTCCTAAACAAAAGAAATGCCAAACAAATTGAAAATGAGGAGTCAAATCAAGGCCATTTAATCCTAGAAACTACATGCTAAACACAATGCAATGCAAAAAGAATCAATGTCCAACTCTTCTCAAATAGGCAGAAATGAATTTTTGAACTTAGGATCAAATTAATGCATAAAAAATAATTTAATTCAATGAAAAATTCTTAAAATGCATCAAGATCAAAAAAGAAATTTGGTTTGAAGGTTGGACAATGTTTCTAAATGTCTTAGAACATTTCATGAATTTTTTTGTAATTTTTAAATACCTAAAAGTATTTTTAATTAATTAATTTCCATTAATCAATTAAAAATAATCTTTTAAATATTTAAAAATACTTTTTTAATGATAAAAAATAAAATAAAAATATTTTTGTGAAATGAAAATTAATAAAACTCAAAGGAAAAAGTTTCATAATTTTCATGCATTTTTTGCTATTTTAAAATAAATATGCAAGTTTAATGCAATAAAATGAATTAAAAAACAAATAAAAATGAAAGTAAACCAAATGGAAGGCTGAGATGCACTCTGGATTTGAATCTGTTGACCAGCGCGCAAATGAAGGGTGTGGATTCACTCTGGCCAAATTAATTTAATTACGAATTAATTAAAACTAATTAAGTGGATTAGGGCAAACGAAATGATCTGAGCCATCCAAACTGGAGGGAAGTCAACAAGTCAAAGGCCATCTACGGCTCAAATTCAAACTGGAATTAATTACGCAATTAGGGCATAATCACTCTCAGGTGGCCGGAGAAGACTTCCGGTCGTCTTCTCCGGCCAGCATCCCCCCTGAAAAACTCCCAACTCCCTCAAATCGTAACAAAAATGAAAACCAAGCACACCAAAATGATTCCCATGATCCCCTGAACTAAAACCCTAAGTCAAAACAAATTTCTTCTTCCTCAAATCCATGAATCGAACAAAACAAAATCTAGGGCACGCAGGTTTCAGAAGCTAATTAAACATTCATTTCAAAGCCATTTCAAAAACTAAAAACACCAGGACACTCAGTGAAACATAAGGAACAAATTTATAACATGAAAAACGATTTCTGGAAAAATAAATTTCAAGCTACCTGAGATTTGGAGCTTTCAACCTGATGACTTTCTGGCCTCTTCTTTCAGTGCAAACCACTCCACTTGCTCTCCAGATGATGTTTGAATGCTCAAGAAGAGTTTATGTTGGCTGGATAATGAGTTTCGACAGCTCCTGCTCAAGCTCAGTCAGAAATGGCTATGGTGATTCTGGCACTTTCAGGTCATTGTGAGGGGTTGTTTGTGATCCTGAGGGTGAATGGAGAAGGTCTGTGGTGTTTGTTGGTATGTTTGTGAGCTATGGTGAGAGTTTCGAAGGAAACTGCAAAATGAGGTGAAGAATGGCAGTGGGATGTTCTTGCTTGTTTCAGGCCAGGCTCTTGGTGGTTTCTACTCAATGATGCATGGTGAGTTGAATGGTGAAAATGGTTTGAGTGTTTCTTGGCTGGGCAGAGAGATTCGAAGGCTTATGCAGCTTGGTGTGTTTTTGTGAAAATGTTGTTATGAATGGTTTCAGCCTTGCCTTCTACATGAAATGGCTTGCAAAATGATAATGTATTTTAATCCTATAGGTCAGATGATGTGACCTGGCCTATAGTGATTGGTAAGTTTGCTTTTGTACAAAGTCCACCTTTTGTGTAAGTGAGGTATGGCTCATGATCTAGGCAAGTACAAAGCATGGTTCTGGTGCAGCATGGTGTGGTGAGAGGCTAGCTTAGTGCAGTAACCAATGCAGCAAGTTGTAGGAAGAATGATCATGAGTTTTGCAACTTGTGGCTTTTTGGTTCACATGTGATTCCTTTGTCCAACCAACCATAAAACCATGGGCATTCTTGGTTCATTCTGAATTTTATGACTTAGAGAATGTTTGCATACTGGTTTGGAGTGAATTAGAAATCACATTGGGCTTTGGTTCATGATCTTGCAAAATTTCCATTTGAAGCATGCCTTGAAAATCAATGATTTTAGCCAACTTTGTCACACCATAACTTTTGATCCAAGAAGAGTTTGATCATGTTCTTGTACTTTTTGAAAAGGGAAAGATGAGATATACAACTTTCATGACCAAAGTTTTTTCATTTGAAGCATTTTTGGATCAAGAATCAAGGCTTGAAAAATGACCTAAAATGATGCATTCTTGAAAAGTCAACTATGCCCAAAAAGTCAACATTTGCAAAAACCCTAAATTCTTGATTTTTGTGAACTTCAACCTTCTTCCATGATCAAATAAAGATCATATACACTCAAAATGATGAAGATCACCCACTGGTTGGGTCATTGGGGGCCTCAGATGCCCTGATTTTACACTGACTTGTCTGAAAAGTCAACCCTTGATCAGATGACTTCCCCAAGGAATTTCTTCATGAAAATTGATATGCATACTCCCTATACCATATAGAGACCAATGGAAACAAGAATGACCAAAAAATTTGGGGTTATGGCCTCTGAAACCAAAACCCTAATTTTAGGTCAACTGTGCAGTCTATCCTGGCTCTGCATCCACTCAAACCCTAGTTCTTGTGATTCTTTTGAATTCTTGGCTTTGTGAGGATGTACTATGATGCTTGAACACATGTAGACCCCTTTGAATTGATTGGTTGCCTCTGGAGTGGCTCAAGAAGCCCTGAGATTGCTCAGATCACAAACCCTAGGTGCAGATGACTTAGAATCTATGCAGTGAATCAAAAATGAGATGTGAGATGATATGATTGTGTTTATGCATATGAGAGTGATCACAAGCCATGGTGAAAATGGGTGAGGGCAAATTTGGGGTGTTTACACACGCCATTACATGGTCAGCTGCCCTACAGATTTACGGATGCAGTTATATTTAGTTGAAGACAACGCGCCCGCTTCATACAGGCAAATGCCCTTATAAAAACCCTCCACCTTTGGAGGGTCAAGTATTCACTTCTAATTCCCATTTTTTCTTACGTTTTAGTTGTCTCACTTTGAAACTTACTTGAGCGTTGGATTACCTTGTAGGCACCCCACCATTTCCTATCATCGACATACCACAGTCCTAGTTGGAGGCCACAAAGACCTATTTGGATTCTTTCTATACAGTGGCACTGTCTGTGGAAACTAGCAGCTCCCCCGTCTTTTGTGATCAAGACTCTTTCACCGCAAGACCAAAGCTCATCTCTTAGTTTTCATGGCTACCCAGATGAACGAGACTATGAAAGATACTTCTGATATCATCCTCAATGATGGTGACAATACCGACATCCAGGGAGCATTCCAGCTCAACGCTGGTCACAGTGAAGGACACCCTTCTTCCCCAACTTCAAATAACCTAAAACAACCGTCCGTTATTAGCGCGGATCCTGTGTTCGAACATATTCACATCCCGATGGATGTAAATATGGGCACTCAGGACCTCATCACCACCCTCAACAAAGCTAACCTTGTCCTTTTTCAACAGAGAGAACGCATACAAGTACTCGAATGTGGTCGTCATTCCCCTTCGCCATCCAGAAGGCTTTTTCGTAGAGGTTCTCCTTGTCGATCTCAATCTCCTCCCCGAGCTCATAAAGGGAAGGATTCCAGACGCCCTTCACCTTCTAGACACCAAGATCCTCTTGAATATTTGTGATCGGAAAGGGCCGGAAAACACGCTCGATCCCCCCTCGAAAAACTAGGCGCTCACCTGAAGATCAAGCTCGAGGCAAGAAGCCCAGATACAATGAGGACCGTCATCGTCGGAGCAGATCCCCATACCCTGAGTCAAGTAGAAGTGACGATGAAGACAACCGCGGACCGTTCATCCGCGAGATCATGGAAACTTGCATTCCTCGGGGACTTGAGAAACCTCCCTCGTTAGCCACCTATGACAGGACAACCGATCCATACGACCACATTGAAAATATCGAGGCCATGATCCACTATCACAGCGTGGAAGGTTTAATCAAATGCAAGTTGTTCCCTATCACCTTGCGTAAAGGTGCGATGTTGTGGTACAAGCATATCCCCGCAAGGTCCATTACATCATGGAAGGTGTTAAAGAATCAATTCACCAGGCACTTTACTACATTTAGACATCACCCAAAGTCCGAAGCCACCCTCGAAGGGATCATACAAGGGAAGGAAAGGCCTTTGAGGGATTACATTGATCGGTTCAACAAAGAGGTCGTCTAAGTGCATACTACTGACCGTATGAAACAATATATCTTGGAGAAAGGGTTGCGCCCCAACAGTTAATTCCGAAGAGTTGTGGGCATCGAGCCTCCTCAATCGTTAGTTGAGCTGCTTTATAAGGCCCAGGCGTACATCCAGTACAAGGAGAAGGAGGCCGAAATCAGGAGAGCACAAAATCGCACAGACAGAAGGACAATGACGATGCCCCACGGCGGGAGAAGCGAAGGGATGATCGCCCTCGAGAAAGCACGGGACCAGCTGGTTGATTATCAGAGTACACCCTTCTCACCGTTCCCCGCGAGAAGATCCTCAATGAGTTCATCAACACTGAATTCAAGCAGGGAGGCATCCGTTTCCCCAAACCTACTGCATTGAAGGCCAATACCGACAAAAGCAAGTATTGTCGATTCCACCGCAACCACGGACACATCACCGAAGACTGCATCCATCTCAAAAATGCTATAGAGATCCTCATCAAAGAGGGGCATCTCAAGAAATACATCAAATATGGGGTACCTTGACAGGAAGATACAAAGAGATTCGATGAAGTCGCAGAGGAAGTTGCCCCCATGCAGGTAGCCATATCCATCACCAGACCCGAGGATTTCTACATTCCTCAACACCTCCCGCACACAAGTTATTTTGCATCGCACAATCCTTGGGAATGTTTTCCTTCAGCCATGCTTATTTCAGGTGGAGGCTACATCGAGATGAATGTTGGGTCCATTAGGAGAAGCCTCGAGCATCTAGTCGATTCATCACCAATTCAGCTTTCATCCATCGAGAAGGTCAAAGGGAAATCCCAACCGATCATATTCTATAGAGAGGAATAACTCGGAGGATCTCCCAACTCCCACATACCTTTACTGATCTGCGCAAAAATGGTGAATACTCATGTGCGTAGAATATTCATTGACCAAGGAAGCTTGGTCGACATCATGTACACTTCATTATTTTGAGCATTATAACTTGACTAGGGAAACCTTTCCACATACGTGGGTTCTGATTTGCATGGATTCAACGGGGCCACGACCAAGCCTTGGGGCTATGTTGAGATGAATGTCACATTCGGGGAAGGAGATGCATCCAAGACAATCAAAACACACTTCCTAGTGATTGATTTTCCGTCACTCTATCAGTGCATTCTAGGGAGCCCAACTCTTGCCGAACTCATCACCGTCCCTTCAACGGTCCACCTCAAAATGAAGTATTACATAGAGAAAGGCCACGTAGCAACCCTCATCGAGGTTGTGCGATGATGCTTTGAAGCAGAAACTAGAGGTCAAACTGTGATAGAGTCTGCACCAAAAGGCGGTAAGTGCACAAGAAATAAAGAATCTTCAGCCGACGACACTCAGTCAGGGAAAGAGCCAACTCCTCAAATCAACACAATTGATCTCGATCCTTGTATTCCTATAGATGACGAGGAGAGTTTCCCCGCGGATAAAATAACTATGTTGCGCCCTCTACCCGTAGGAGAATTCGAAGTTATAACATTCGGAGACAACCCCGACAGAGGAGTGCGTATCGAGGCAGGGCTCCTCGACGAAGTCAAGGAGCAATTGAAGTAATGCCTATGCAACAACGTTGACCTCATCGCTTGGAGCACTACTGGCATGCCAGACATCTCCCCAGAAATCGCATGCCACAAACTTGCCATCAACCCAAAAACCTGTGCAATTGCCCAACACAGGCGCAAACAATCCAAAGAAAAAACTTTAGCTGCTCAGAAACTAGTTAAGGACCTCATAGAAACCAAATTTGTAATCGAGACCAGTTACACGACCTGGCTCTCGAACACTGTACTGGTGAAAATATCTAATGGAAAATGGAGCTTCTGTATTGACTACATCGATCTTAACCGTGCTTTCCTGAAAGACTCTTACCCTCGGCTCAACATTGATAAGCTAGTAGATAATTCTGCAGGTTTCAAATTGCCATCCTTCATGGACGTGTATTCCAGGTACAACCAAATACCCATGGCTGACAAAGATAAAAGGCACACTACGTTCAAGACCCCTACGGGAAACTATTACTACAACGTAATACCCTTCGGGTTAAAAAATGCAGGAGCCACATATCAGCGCATGATGAACAGCGTTTTCCAATCTCAAATAGGAGATATGCTGGAGGTCTACATGGACGACAAGGTCATCAAATCCGTTCAAGAGACTGATCACACCTCTTACCTACATAGTGTGTTCGATCAGGCAAGAAAGTGTATAATGCGCTTCAACCCTGACAAATGTACCTTCGATGTAAGAGTGGGAAAATTCCTCGGTTCTACCTTACAAAAAGAGGTATCGAGGCTAACCCCGACAAATGTCACGCATTCACAGAATTCCCAACACCTAACTCAAAGAAATCAATTCAATGCATGAACGACATGCTTGCTTCGTTATCTTATTTTGTCGCAAAATTCACTCAGCACGCCTCCCCTTTTTTTAAATTGCTCCGTAAAAAGGCCACGTTTGAATGGACAGAAGAATGCGAAAAGGCTTTACGACACCTAAAACAGACCTTATCATAACCTCCTGTTCTATCGAGGCCAGGAGCCGGGGAGATCCTTTATTTATATTTGTCTGTCAATACAAAAGCCATCAGTGTAGTGCTGATAAGGGAGGACCATGACGGGAAGAAGGCCATATACTTCACAAGTAAAGCTTTGCAAGGACCAGAGTTGAGGTATTAGCATATCGAGAAAGTCTCCCTTGCGCTCCTAAATGCTTCCTAAAGAACTGCGACATTACTTCTTAGCACACACAGTGGTCGTGAGAAACGATCAATCCATCAAACAACTCCTGGTGCGTCCAGATATGGCTGGCAGAATGTTGAAATGGTCTTTAGAACTCTTTGAATTTGACATACAATACAAGAGCAGGAGAGCTTTAAAGGCTCAGGCCTTGGCCGATTTCGTTGTCAAAATGACCCCCACGGAAACCTCCATGGAGAGTACACGCAAGTGGATCATCTACGTCAACGAAGCATTTGGACCTTCCGGTAGTGGTGCGGGGATCATCCTTGAAAATGAAGAGGGTCTTGTGGTCAAAGTATCATTAGTTCTTTCCTTTCCAACATCTAATAACCAGGCCGAATATGAGGCCTTCCTAGCAGGAATCCGCCTCGCAAGGGACATGGACGCACAAGAAGTCACAATATTCACCGACTCACAACTGGTCGCGTCCCAAGTAAAGGGAGAGTATCAGGCAAATAACGACAACCTAATTGAATACTTGGCTCTAGTACAGAGTATGCTCACGCAATTCAAAACCTAGGATGTCCAACACATTCCACGCGAACGCAACTCACGGGAAGACGTACTGTCAAAATTAGCAAGTACGCGCAACAAGGGCGGAAACAAGTCTGTAATTCAAGAAATACTTCCTCACCCCAACATCGAGAAGGTCGTCACCATCATCGATATCAATGTGGTAGGGGACGACAGTTGTTGGATGACTCCCGTGTTCAAATTCTTAACAATCGGGAGTTACTCAACGACAAGAAGGAGGCTAGCGCCATGAAACGTTGTTCCTCGTCTTATGTCTGGATAAACGGCAAGATGTATTGCCGAGGATTCTCCATCCCGCTCTTGAGGTGCATCGTGGAAGGAAATATGCCCGACATATTTCACGAAATACATGAGGGAATTAACGCTCAACACCTAGGTGGCAGATCCTTGGCCCGCAAGGCATTTTGAGCCAGCTATTACTGACCGACCATGAAAAATGACGCCAAAGAACACGTAAGGAGGTGCGAAAAGTGCCAACGTCACAAGGATATGCACATCTCACCCCCTGACACACTGAATACAATGTCATCATCATGGTTGTTCACACAGTGGGGCATGGACATACTCGGACCCTTCGCGACAGGTTCTTTCCAAAACAAATACCTGATCGTAGCGGTTGATTACTTCACCAAATGGATAGAGGTCGAGGCCCTGTCCAGAATCAGTGAATTCAACATCCTACGATTTATAAGAGAAACAACCTGGCTAGATTCGGCGTATCATAATCCCTTATAACGGACAACGGAACCCAATTCACAGATAGAAACTTTCAGGACTTTGTCGCAAAAACCGGGACCAAACAACACTTTGCATCCGTCGAACACCCCCGAAAAAACGGGCAAGCTGAGGTCACAAACATAGTCATTTTACGGGGTCTAAGACGAATATTAGGCGAAGCAAAAAATAGGTGGGTTGAGGAATTCCACAACGTATTGTAGGCTTACCAAACCACTACACACTCGACAACATGGGAGACCCCATTCCGAATGACCTACGAAAGTGAGGCAGTCATCCCCGTGAAAATTAGGGAACCCTCTCGTCACACAGAAGCCCCTCTAGAAGAGGAGCTCAACAATGAAGCCTTAAGAGAAAAGCTCGATCTAGTAGAAGAAGTTTGCTCAGGGGAAACCCTCCGCGAGGAATCCCTAAAGCACAAAATCTCATTACGTTACAACAACAGAATTGTCAAGAGAGAATTCCAGGTGGGTAGCCTTGTCTTACGCATAAATCAAAAGGATTCACGTGAAGGCGAGCTCGCAACAAACTAGGAGGGCACATATCGTGTTAAAGCAAAAACAGACACGAGAGCATATTACCTAGAAGAACTAAGTGGAGAACCATTCGCTCGACCATGGAGTGCTGAAAAACTCAAACAATATTACAGCTAAAACGCGGAGTAGCTGCCGGCCAAGAAACCCACCAGTATGGGAAGATGCTTGACCACAGGGATGTATCATGGTATAAATACAACCCTCAATGTCAACATGTGCAACCACTCGTCCATTGTCGGACAACTGGATTGCCCGACAGGGATAACTCAAACGAGATCCGCCATTATCATACCAGCGTGGAAGACCCCTAGCTCACGATGGGAAAAGTCTAAGCCTTAGGGAAAACGAGACATGACCATGTCTCTGAACCCCTTTAGCAAGCATGAATCTTGCTCTTCGACCAGTTTCATACACTGGCAGGTTTAACAAATTTCGTCGAGCATTCATCGGTTCTCTATACTTGAAAAATAAACGAAAGCATACATACAACGAATAAAATGCGATGTAAAACGATAATAGATTAACATAAAATTACGACCACAAGGCTAACATTGTCATTACATTGATAAAAAGGGGACTAAATCCCCAAATAGAAATTTAACAAAAAGGCACGCAGGCCAGAAAATCACTCCTCGTCAGGAGGCAAGACCATTATGTCTTCTACATGGTGCAGAGGACCAGTTCCATCAACGACCAATTCCACCCCAGGATTGGTTACCTTAATTTGCTCGATGGCAATATAGAAGCCGAACACAATCATACTTAAGTTGTCCCGGGCCAGCAGTCGAATCCGAGCAATCAGCTCAGCCTTGGTCGTCATAGCAGCTTCTTCCTTGGTCTCCCCTTCCTCAGTAGTTGCCTTACTCTCCATCTCCACTTCCTTATTCTTTAGACGCTCGTTGTCCTCTCTAAGCTCTGCCATCTTGTCTCGGATTTCGGTGACCTCCTTCATAAGCTCAAGCTTACTCTCGTAATGCCCTTTAGCCTGGAGAAAATCGTTCTCCAACTTATGATTTTCGAACTCCACCTCCTCGATTTTATCATTGGCCGCTTGGAGTGTTTTTTGAGGGACAAGGTCGGTGTCATTAAAGGCAATGGAAGCCTCTAGGATCTGGAACATCCCTGCAGCATCCTGACAGAGCTCGACCCTCAAGACCTTAGGATCAGCAGAAAGGACAGCAACAACATCGAGGTCAGGTGCCCTGATGGAAGACTCTCCGTCAAACAAAGACCTTTGAGTAATGCAGGGGGTAGGTCGAAGGAACCCACGGCGACAATGTTGCTCTTCGGAGGAGAAGATAGCTCCTCGATTCTTTGCCTTTTGCCCAACGGAGACCCACACACCGGAGTACTCCCCGGAGTGGAGCTTCCAGAGCCAACAAAGTTGTCCAAAGTAGTTTGGTCTTTGACAGCCTCGACCCGAGTCTTCACTCATTCTTCATATTTCCTTTGTTCGTCTTCACCAGACGATCTCTCATTTCGGCCATTTGCGCTGCAAAATCAACACAATCAGTTAGATAACAATCAGATCCACGATACAAAAAGGGCTAAATTATAAATTCACCTAAGAGCTGCATCGCTGCCTCCTCGTTTGGGAAACTGAGCAGCGACTTTACACTAATCAATCTAGCCATTATGGTCGGCGTCCCGTCAGAATGAAGAAGAGCTCACCCGTCAGAATCCACCAGTTTTGTGGGGAGAAAACTAACGACATAGTTAAACAACTTATTGTAGGCCATTATGTCATCAACGCTCAGATCCTCGGGCTTAGTTATGTAGTGTTTGCTGGAGTGTTGGAAGTGCATGTTCACCCACTCCAACGGGAAGTGGGCCACCATATTCTCCTCCTCGTCAACCATCTCCCTATCATACAGCGAGTCTTTGGAAGTCTGCAAGCAAGGTTGAATCACATAAAAAAGGTATTCGAAATCCCGTATAGAATCCAGGTAGGCTTTGAAGAGTCTCCTAGACTAATTTAATGACACCCAGCTGTGTCGACCATCCTGGGACTTCCTTTGTAGGTGGAAGATCCGAAAAAACAAATTGATTGTTGCCCCTATCTCCAGATAACGGCATACCAGCTCAAAAGACCTGATGAAAGCCAGAGCGTTGGGATGGAGTTGAGAGGGCACAAGCTCGAGGTGTGTGAAGACCGCCTGCTGGAAATCGGTGAAGGAAAAATAGTACCCATCCTCGCGAAACGCGAACTCATACATGGGAAATCTAAGGGTGGGAAAGCGAGAGAATATCCTCAGTGTAGGCTTGGGGGTAGAGCTCTCCAGTTGGTAGCTTTCCCCTTTTTCTTCCTCTCTATCCTATCCCACGCATCTGAGGCATCTATCGCAAACTGAGAGGCCATTTCAAGGGGCATGTCCATTATCCATGAGCAATCATGCGTGGGGACATCCGCATTATCAGGAGCAGGGATTTCCTTGACCTCGCAAGCATTCTTCTGACTATATTCACTTGAAAAGCATAGGAAACATACTGAATTCAACGAACTCAAATCGAACCTTCCACCACAAATCAAGTGAAATGGTTTCTAATAAAAACCAAGGGCATGCCATAGGTCAGCCCCTTTAGTCAAGAAAAACACTGCGAGGGCCATATTGATATACCGGGCAAATCCTCCTTGAGGATCAAACTAGCATCTATGGGGACAAGCCCCCTATGAACCTATGCTCGGTAAACTAACACTAAATTAGTGCCACTAAAACCTAATATGGATCTAACCCTAGCCTATTTATAAATTCTGTAAATTCATGGACATTCATCGCATTCATACGAATATGATGAACATTCATTAGTATCTCCAGAACTTCATAGGAATTTCCAGAAATCTATGAATATACTATAAACTTCATGCGAAACGGATGAATGTTCATCAACCAAACCTAGATAACAGAGGAAGGGGATGAATGTTCACCTAGATCCATGATGCTTTCTGGGAAGTATGCGGTGGAAGCTGCGGATGTTCGACGAAAAGAGTTATAGATTAGATTTCACGGCAAGGGGAAACGTTCGTAAGAAATGGACAAATGAACCCGCCTTCTCCCTTTTATAATTTCTCAAGCACGCTTAGGAAAATGCAAAATAAATTTCAATTATTACCTAGGGATAGCCCCCAGGTGTCATAAATGCATGGTGGCGCTTTATTACGCGGGTCACTAAAACGGCAGGCATTTATTCTTCTCAAGAAAAGAATCTTTTCAAAACCTGTCTGAATTCCTCTTGTGAGAAGATGCTCGTCATAAAAAATAAAGAAAGTTACGTTAGAAACATGTCGACCACGATCTCAGCACCTTAAGTCATTATCCCCTTCGGGCACAACGACTTGGGGGGCTCTTGTTCTGGACTAGCCTAACACATGCCCTACACCAAATTAAGGCACAATCCAGTATACATCTGGGTGGCATGCCCATCATGAGCTCCACGGGAATATGACTGTTACAAAATAGAGTCGTTGGCATATATCCATTGAGGATTTCCCCTCACGCACCATTACGCGGTCAACTGCCCAACAAATTTACGGAGGAAGTTACATTTAGTCAAAGACAACGCGCTTGCTTCATATGGGCAAATACCCTAATAAAAACCCTCTACCTTTGGAGGGTCAGGTATTCACTTCTAATTCCCTTTTTGCTTACGCTTTAGTTGTCTCACTTTGAAACTTACTTGAGCGTCGGAGTACCTTGCAGGTACCCCACCATTTCCTATCATCGATATACCACAGTCCCAGTTGGAGGACACGAAGACCTATTCGGATTCTTTCTGTACAGGTTCGTAAGCAAAGCCCGATATTAAAAGCTCTACAAGGTTTAAGATTGATATGTAGTAAAATTTATGTTTAGAAGCTTGAATATTAATCGCTCAAAGATTCTTGTGGAAAGAAAACTAACTGCTTCGATCCATTATTTGGAAGGAAGAATTCCGCTTCACTCCTAATTTATTGTTCGGTTGGAAGTTAGTCATAGACTTAATTTTAATTGTATAAGGGGGTTCATGAGTTATAACTACTAAAATATCTCAAGTTTAATTGCATACTCTCATGATCAATTCTCGGAGACAGGATTACGTTGTTTTTTTTACTGAACATGTATAATTCCTAGTGTTTTTCTCTTATCCTTTAAACTCTTTATTTCAACACTTTATATTTCACAATTTTATTTTCTGTTGCTTATTTATAAACCTTTTCTATAGATATTTTTAAACTATAATTTTGATTCAAAAAGTTTTTCATATCCAATTTTTTTAAAACAAACAATTCACCCCCTAACAATAAATATGAGGCTCCAATATCAATAAAATGAAAGAGTCCTCAAAATAGATTTTAAAAATCAGAGATGAAAACAAATAATGTTGGAGAAAATGAAATGGAATACCATATGACTTGTTGATCAAGAATGCAAGTGGCCATATTGCTTCAATTGTTTATACAACAAGCCCATCACTTTCGGAGAATATGAATAAAGTTGGAAAAAAATAAACCACAGAGAAAAAAAAAAGAAACACAATCACAACATAAGAACATAACATGAAAACTCCAAAACCAGAGAAAAAACCATGGTCGTTGTTACAAAACATAATATACTCTGGACTAACCTAGGATCCCAGTATGCTGACACCCTCCAAAACAAATATTTAACTACATCTCGCAACATTCTAATACAAGAGTATAAGAGAACAAAGAAAGTCAAGTGCAAGCTTAAAGTGTTTTTGACCGGTGCATCTTGGAATGAAGAACTTGAATCTTATATATATATATATATATATATATATATATATATATATATAGCCTTGGACTCCCTTTTCCTTCACAAAATTAAGCGATGTGGAACTTCAAAGAACTTGTATCCTATGTATAGCCTTCTACTCTCTATTCATTCATAAACTTAAGTGATGTGAGACTTCTTCAACAAACCCCAACAATCTCCACCTTGATTGAAAATAATACATAAGCTTTTGTCTTCACCGACAATCATACTCCACTATAAAGAGTATCAACATGTATATTTTCAACCAACTCCAATAATCTCCACCATGATTTCAAATAATACATAAACTTTCATTATTTTCACCGAGAATCATACTCCTCCATAAAGAGTATAGTCACTTGAAGATACACCACTCCAAGAATTTTCACATTGTCTTCACTGATAATCATAGTTTTAAAACTAGCATACTCTCTCATGATGTATATATTTCACTTGAAGATAAATCACTTCAAGAATTTCACATTGTCAACAACGACAATCATATACTTCATCATGAATAATAAATTTTACTTAAAGGTAAACCACACCAAGAATTTCACATTACCTTCACCGACAATCACAGTTTTAAAAATCTATCATACTCCACCTAAATAAGAGTATACTTCACTTGAAGCTAAACCACTTCAAGAATTTTCACATTTCGAAAACTAGGTTGAAACATTATGGTGCAACTTCCTAGTTGACAGGAAGCTCTTCAACCATCGACATAACTTTTCACCTTGTATAATTTTGATTGTATCAACACATCTTTGACTTGAACTTTCCACAAGTAAAAAAAATCTTCCATCAAATTTCTCTAGCCCAAACTACACAACATAATTTTTCACTGCATATCTACAACTCTTTCACAACATTATACTTATTTTCTGATGTGGAAGTTCAGACAAAACTGTAACCATAAAGCATAATAAGAATACATATCCCCGTATCAAACTAAAAGCTCTGATACCAGTTGTTGAAAAAAACAAATCATAGAGAAAAAAGAGTAACACAATAACAACATAAGAACATAACGTGAAAACTCTAAAATCGGAGAAAAAACCAAGGTCGTTGTCAATAGATAACCAGAGAATAACATTAATTGAAAATTGTTACAACATATTGTCGCTCCCCCGAAAAGACACCAGGTCAGATAGGGTGCAGACGCGAACGGTCGGTGAAAAGAGAGAATGAAATGAAGATGAATAGAGTCGCCAGCTGGGAATTTTTATCCCAAAGGAAAGGTAATGCTACATAAACCTAGAAAAAGATGGATAAGACGGTTGCGAACCAGAGAAACTGAGAAAGGGGGTTGGTTACAACCTGGGAAGGTATTAGCACCCAGATTGTCCGTCGTACTCGACGGGATCCGCGCTTAAAAGTTTGTGTTTAAAGGGGTAGTGTATGTGCTATCTGTGTGCAAAAGCTGGAAAAGAATATACAAGTGTCAGTGCAAAAAAGGGTGAATTGCTCAGGAACTGAGGCTTAAAAGAGAATGCTGAAAGAGGGGGAAGACACAGAGACTTTTGTTCGAAAACTGTTAAGTTATGCCTATGTATCCTCTCGTGCAATGAGGAAGTCAGAACACCGTAGTTCGACTCAAAGAGACTAAAAGATAAGTTGATTGTGAACTGCTTGCTTGTCTATGCTCAAGTGTATGACTCGTCTGGCTCGAGTGCTAACTGTCTTGCATTAGACGGAAGAAGCAAGTTCTTGTTTATGAATGAGTGTGATGAGAAGAGAATCCCGAAGGAGATGATTATTGTTTGTTTTTTGTGTTTTCAGTTTTGTTATTGTTTTTGGTGTTTTTCATAAGTTAATGAGCTTAAGCCTAAATCAAAGGTTTGCAAACTCATTATATCCTCCCTGATTAGGGATAATGAGCCTACTTAAGTATGAGATAAGCATATCAACTTAATTGCCATAATGATGTAGGATTAAGATCATTAACCTACTTGTGATTAATTAAATGTTTTTTGGGGTTTTGTTTAGTGTTAAGTAATGAGTTTAATCTCTAATCACAGATTAGTGAATTCATTACACCATCCTAATAGAAGGATAATAGATGAGAACACTTAAGCTGAGGAAGATACCTCAACTTAATCCATGGTTAGGGATTAAATTCATTATATAACAAAGCCTTTATTAAATGGATTTTAATTAATGGATGAGATTAAGAAAAGGATTTTATGGTTTGTAAGACAACTTGAGGGGGACTTGTCCATTAAACACTAGGGTTAGTCCTTCTTAACCATAAAGGAAGAATTAGAACCCTAATGTAAGGCCCAAGTTACAAGATGAAGTCTTAGTGATTATTAAGATGATTTGATTAAGAGGTTTAAAAAAATTAAAGGTTTAACACTTAGGATTAAATTTATACACTCCATCCTAAGAGAAGGATACAGGCATAACCCTAATTCCAAAGTCCTAAAACTTTAAGAGTTTAGTCTCTGATTATGAAGATGAGAAGAGAGACTCAAAGGTAAAAGCAAAGGGGGACTAATCACAACCCTAATTATTATCATGCTTGGATGTTCCTATGGTTTGTGAGGCTTAAGAAAGATCTTCAAGGAAGCCACCAATGGAAGAAGCAGATGAAAGGAGGATGAAGCAAAAGAATAAGTTACTTACTTCATTGAAGAAGATAAGTAACTTAAAGAAAGAAAGTGAGAGAGATGGAACACAAGTGAACAAGTTCACTTAAAAGACAAGTAAAATGCATATGAAATAGATAAAGAGAATTGAGAAGTAAATGCAAATTCACTTCTCAAAGTAACTTACCACCTGAAAATGTTAGCATGAATGCATAAAGTATAAAGCATGAAGAAATGAAATGAAATAAGATGATATGAGATGAAATAACCAAAGTCAGAAGTGATTATGCAATGTTAATGTCATGTGAGATGATGCAAAGGCATACAAAGTGCATATGTATGATCATACAAAGATGAGATGCAAATGGAAGCATGCTTTGAAGTTTGAAAACACATGAAAGTTAATGAAATGAAATGAATGCAAATCATGGCAAATGAATGAAGAAATGATCAAACATGGTTCTAACATGTCCTAAGATGTCTAAGATGACTTATGAATGCAAGAAATGTCATGGTAAGTTCATGTAAGGATGCATATGCAAGATGAATGCAAATGAACACATAAAATTAGTGTTTTATGGACAAGCAAGATGCAAATGAACAAAACAGAAGCATATGACATGATAAAAAATTGAAACCAAGCTCAAACAAACCCTAATCCCATATTAGGTCACATCCCAAAGGAGAAGGTTAGAAGCCTAACCAATCACAAGTTATGAATTTCCTAAGTTTTCTAGGGTTTTTGGGTGGTTCAGAGGGAAAAATGCAAATCAAATTGAAAATGCAAGATAAATTTATGAGATAAATGGCCTATAAACTAAATGCAATGTGCAACACAATGCAAAAAGAATTATCTTCAAACTCTTCTTGGTTAGGCAGAAATTATATTTTCAAGTTAGGGTTCAAAAAATGAAATTTAATGACCCTTAATTCAAAGAAAATTGACAAACTATGATCAAACCTAAAAATAAATTTGTGTGAAGAGTTTGAAAATGTTTCTAAATGTATTGGGATGATTCATGAATATTTTGGTAATTTTTAGAAACCTAAATGTATTTTTAATTAATTAAAAGACTTTAATTAATTAAAAATAACATTTAAATATTTTAAAAATACTTTTTAATGCAAAAAATAAAATAAAAATCATTTTTGGAATGAGAAAAATATTTTGATCAGAAATGCTAAAGGAAATAATTTTGTGATTTTTTTTTGCCATTTTTAAATAATTATGCAAGAAAAATAGAATGAAAATGAAATTAAATGAAATAAAATGAAAGTCAGATGATCCTAATGTCCAGATTCAAACTAGAAAGGGAGGGACTTGACTGCGCGCGTCATCCAAGGGCTTGCATCCAAACGGACTAATTAAATGATTTAATTAATTAATTAAAATTAGGGTTTTAAGTGAAATGATCTGGACCCTCCAAACATGCGTTAATCCTAATCCTACGGCCCACATTCAAACTGGGGAGATTAGCCCTAATTACAAACCCTAAGCATTTTCAGGAGACCGGAGCTAGCTCCGGTCATCTTCTCCGGCCATCCAAATTCTGAAATCACTCCCTAGGCCACCCCAAGCCCCCAAATGCTCCAGAATCACTCATCAAATAACAACAAACAAGAATCCATGTACAAAAAACATTTATCATGCATCAAAAGAGAGAATCGAAGCAAAACATTTTCAGATCAAAAAGTTTCAGAACATCAATACATCCTGGTTTCTCAACCATTTTCAAAAATAAACATATCAGAGTGATCAGGGGAACATGAAGATTGATATTTTAACTTAAATAGCAAGTTCTGGAAAAAAATGTTCTTGAGGTATACCTGAGATGAAGCTTTGCAGTTTTGAGCTTTCTGGCCTCCTCCCTTGTGCAAATTAACTTCAATGGGCCTCCTGAGGATGCTTTGATGCTTGGAACAAGCTTGCAATGGCTGGTTTGAAGGTTTTGTTTCTGAAGTTGCAGAAAACGTGTTTTGGATTGGCTGTGTTTTAGGCTGTGGTGATGGGTGGGAAATGATCCTTGGGTTATGTGGAGTTGAATGGTGAAAGAAATTTTGAGTTTGAGTGGCAGAGGAGTGAGTTTCGAAAGCTTGAAGGTTTTGGGGATTTTTGAGCAATTTTACTTGTAGAATGTTGCAGGCTTGTGTGTTATGTGAAATGAGGTCCATAAGGTTAGTATAGGCCAATGAGAGTGCTCAGAAAGTGGGTGGTGGCATAGTGTGATTGGTATGGGCCAAGTTGCAAAAATGTCAACATTGTATACTTGAGGTATGGGCATGGTGCAGGTCTGATTTCTTGGGGTGTCTGGCCTCAGATAACTTTGTGGAGAGCCATGGAATTGGTTTTGATGTGCTGGATGGCTTGGATGAAGAGTTATCACATGTTTTGCAAAATTCCCTCTTTGAAGTTTCTTGGATCATAAGTCATGGAAACCCTAAGTTCAATGCACAATTCTGATCCTTTGAGGTTTGTTTGACATATTGTGAAGTGTTTTTGCCTATTAGAAGTCATTAGAATGCTTGAATATGCCAATTTGCAAAATCCCTCTTTGACATGAAACTTGAAATTTTAGGATTTTTGCCAACTTTGAAAGGCCATATCTTGAGTTCTAGGATGAATCAAGACATGTTCTTTTATTTTTTGAAAAGGGAAAGACCTAATCTACAACTTTCATGACCAAGAATTTTTCATTTGAAGCATTTTTTATTAAGAAAGAGGAGGTTGAAAAACTTTCCCAAAATGGAAAGTTTCCATTACAAGTCATTTCCATTTTTGGCAAGTTTGCAAATGGCTCAAAATTCTTCAATCTTGTGAACTTCTAACCTCTTATAAGATCAAATAAAGATCATATAACTTCAATTTGATGAAAATACCCCTTTGGTTCCATTGTTGGGGGCCTCAGATGCCCTGATTTTGACTTAACTTGCTCAAGAAGTTACCCAGTGAACATATGACTTCCACAATGAATTTATTCATAAAACTTGGTACACATGGTCCTTATAACATCTTAAGAACATTAGAAACAATAATGGCCCAAACATTTGGAGCTAAGGCCTCTGAAACCAAAACCCTAATTTTGGTCATCTGTGTAGTGAAAGCCCTAGCTCTACTTCCATGCCTTGGCCAGTTCTTGTGATCTCTTGAATTCCATGAACTTTGAGGGAATATAACATGATGATAGAACACACATGGACCCTCTTGGAAAGCTTTGAGGCCTTTGGGATGGCTCAGATGAAATCTTGGATTGCTCAGATCACAAACCCTAGATGCAGATGACCTTGAACTATGCAGATGAAACAAATATGCAATATGAGGTGTGATGCTTATACTTATGCAAAAATGAAATATCACAAGCCATGGTGTGATATGAGTGAGGGCAAATTTGGGGTGTTTACACATATAATATACTCTCAACTAACATAGGCTCCCAATACACACACATCCTCCAAAACAAATATTTAACTACATCTCAAAACACTCTAATACAAGAGCATACGAGAACAAAGAAAGTCAAATACAATCTTAAAGTGATTTTGACTAATGCATCTTGGAATAAAGAACTTGAATCATATATATAGTCTTAGACTCCATCTTCCTTCATAAAACTAAGCGACTTGGGACTTAAAAGAACTTGTATCCTATATATATATATATATATATATATATATATATATATATATAGCCTTGGACTCTCTTCATTCATAAAATTAAGCGATGTGGGACTTCTTCAATGTGTATATTTTCGACCAACCCCAACGAATAATTCTTCATTTTATGTGAGTAAAATAATTTTAACACCTATGAATGATTGGGATGAAACATTGAACAATTACAATATGACTTTGATTCTAGGAGAAGAAAAACGATACTTTTATGTGCACTTGGTAGAAACGATAATAATCTTAATGATATTCATACGTCTTAATTTCTTATCACCCCTAATTCTTATGATCTACCAATCCACGAGTTTAGACTCAAATTTGGTGTTCGAGTTATGTTGTTGAAAAATACTAATTAAAAATTAGATTTATATAATAATACTCGACTTATAATTACAAAGATGGAAAATTATGTACTTCATGAAATTTTCACATCACAAAATAGTGTTGGACAAAAAGATAATTGAAGAAAATATCAACTAAGGTTAATTTTGTAATTATGTAATATGAATATGACTTTTGAACATAATAACCATGTTGATTTTACACTATATTTTGTTATTTACTATAGTATATCAAAATAGGATGACCAAAATTTTGGATTTTAAAATAGGGGAGCCAAAAATTAAAAATAGGGACTAAAATTTCGGATTTTAAAATAGAAGGATCAAAAGTATAAAAAAATAAGGGGGACCAAAATTACTAACTGAAATTACACACTAAATGAGTTCATAAATTGGAGAGAGAGAGAGAGAGAGAGAGAGAGAGAGAGAGAGGTATTACATAAGTGCATTATCAATGGAGATAAGCACATTTGTATTTGCATTATGAGCGTAATGCAATATTATAAAGAGAAACATTATCCTTTGTAGAGTATAATGATATGAAAGAAAGAGAAAAACTTTAGAGCATAATAGCATGCATAACATAATTTGAATTGTTATTAAACTTGATCATTATCGTGATTTATATTGATAATCTATGCTAATTGCTTTCATTAAGGTTTCTTTGAGATTAGAATATTTATATTTTGAAATTATGAATTATGTAGATGTTTTATGTTAATGGTTTGTGTTAAATGTGATTTGATATTATGAGATATTGGATTGAATCGAACTCTAGTTATAACAAGTCATCAAAGTTTGCTCACATGCTGATGTCGAAGTAATGCATGTTATAATCGAAGATTGTTCTAACATGCATTAGTCAATATTGCTATGGTTGTTAGCATGTTGAATTGGGACTTGCTTGTAAGCCTAGTTGTTTAAGTTAGCTTGTATCCTAAGTTGGCTTGTAATGGGTAATTGTTAAAGGCCCATTAGTTTAGTGTGTTAGTTTTCTTATGAATAACATACTAGTCTCTCATCTTGTATAAGGAAAAATAGGAAGATAAAATCCTAATTAAATTGAAAGAGGTTATTTGTTATTCTTGTATAATTGTAATCTTGTTTGATAGAGAAAGAAAATAATAATAGTTTATAACCAATTCTTCTTGTTATCCTTGTTGTTTCTATAAACCCTAACCCTTGTGAGTTTCTTGATCTTAAAGAAACCAATTATATTTTATTCCTAAGGCATCTGATTCACAACCAATTGATGTGGTGAGCATGGAGAAGATGCCTTCAACAAAGTATGAGATTGAAATTTTCACCGGAGTGAATGATTTCGGTCTGTGGTGCTTGAATATGAAAGCCCTACTGGTTCAGCTGGGTTGTTTGGAACCGTTGAAGGGAGCTGCAGCCATAGACATTGCGTTAATAGAAAAAGAAAAGACAACTATGATTAATAAAGCCCACATTGCAATATTGTTAAGCCTTGGCGATAAGGTTCTTTGAATAGTATCAAAGGAGACGACAACATCATGATTATAGTTGAAACTTGAAGGTTTGTATATGACCAAATTGCTGGTGAATCGACTCTATCTAGAGCAAGCTTTGTATTCATTCAAGAAGAGTGAAGACAAAGTGTTGGATGAGTAGTTGGATATGTTAAATAAGTTGATTCTTGATCTTGAAAATATTGATGTGAAGATCGATGATGAAGATCAAGTCTTGTTGTTGTTGTTGTTGTGTGTTTTTCCCATATCACTTGCTCACTTCAAAGAAATTCTCTTGTATGGAAGGGAGACGCTGACCTTTGAAGATGTTCAATCAGCCTTATACTCTAAGGACTTGAATGACCAAAAGGAGAATAAACCTTCGACGGTTGGTGAAAGTTTGGCCGTTAAGGGGAAATTCTTGCGAAAGGATGGTAGGTTCGACAAGAAGAAAGGAAGAAGTCATATGAAGTCTTATGGTGGTGAGGCATCTGGTATTTGATGGTATCATTGTAAGGAGGGTCACATAAGAAAGGTGTGTCTTGAATGCCTAAAAGGTCATGAGGTAAGGATAATGGTAATACAACCATTTTTCAAGATGATTTCGACTCATCTGATGTTCTTGTGGTTTCAAGAGGCGGCTCAAGAAAAGAGTGGATAATGGATTCAAGTTGCACTTGGCACATGACTCTAAATAAATATTTGTTTGAGGAATTATGTGATTAAGATGGTGGATCAGTTCTACTGGGAAACAACAAAGCTTGCAAGATTGTAGGTATTGGATTTATTATATTCAAGCTCCATGATAAGTCAATAAGGTTATTTACTGAAGTTAGGTATGTACCTGACTTGAAGAGAAATATGATTTCTCTTGGAGAATTTGGCAAGAAGGGGTATGTTTTTCTAGGAGAGAAGAGTATCCTAAGAGTCATGAAAGGGTCGAAGGAATTCTTGAGAGGTGTGAAGAAACAAGGCTTGCATACCCTTGAGGCTGAAGTTGTAAGTGGTTCGACAAATGTTGCATCCACAAAACTTTTGTCAAAGACAAAATTATGACACATAAGATTGGGCCATGTCAGCAAAAAAGGTCTGGTCAAACTGGGAAAATAGAACCTGTTAGGTGGTGACAAAGTTGAGAAGTTAGAATTTTGTGAACCTTATGTATTTGGTAAATCATGTAGGGTGAAGTTTAACAAAGGTAAACAAAGAACACATGGATCCCTTGATTACATCCATGCTGATCTTTTAGGGTCTGCAAGGAATCCTTCACATTCAGGTGCAAGGTATTTTCTATCCATAGTTTATTACTATTCCAGAAAGTTATGGGTATTCATTCAGATGACTAAGGATGAAATTTTTGAGAATTTCAAGAGTTGGAAGGTTCTGGCCGAAACTCAAACTGGCAGAAAGGTCAAGAGGCTGAGAACGGACAATGGCCTTGAATTATGCAATGAATCTTTCGAGAGTTATTATGTAGAGTTTGGGATTGCAAGGCATAAGACTGTAGCAGGTACTCTTTAGCAAAATGGTCTAGCTGAGAGATTCAATCGAGCAATTCTCGAAAGGGTTAGATGCATGTTGGTTAGTTCTGGATTGAAGAATGTGTTTTGGGATGAGGTTGTTTCGACAACAACATATCTGATAAATAGATGTCCTTCGAATGTGTTAGATATCAAGATACATGGAGAAGTTTGGTCGGGTCATCCATCATATCTCAATAAACTGAGAGTTATTGGCTGCGTAGCCTATGCTCACAGTAGGCAAGACAAGGTCGAACCTAGAGCTCTAAAATGCATGTTCATGGGATACCCTAAAGGATTCAAAGCTTATAGGCTATGGTACCTAGACTTGGGTCACATGATGTGTAGTGGACATGTAGTTTTCAATTAAGTTGAGATGGCTTTAAGGAAAATTAACGATGTTGAAGAAGAGCTGGAACATAGAGAGATTCCTGTTGAGGTGGAGCATAATGATGCTGAAATGCATGACCCAGATGAAGTCAAAGAAGAAGCAGAAGTTGTTGTCAATGATGAGGATACTTATAATGACTACCTGATGGCAAGAGACAGATCTAAAAGAGTCATCAAGGCACCTTAGAGACTTGGTTATGCAGATCTTATAGCTTATGTCTTAATCTTCTCAAGTGAGGTTTTATACAAAGAGCCTAGAGACTATAAGGAAGTTATAAGGAGTTGAAATAAGACTGGATGGATGAAGGCCATGGATGATGAGATGAAATCTCTTCATGATAACAACACATGAGAACTGATCAAGAAACCCCCTGGAGCCAGCTTAGTCGGTTGTAAATGGATTTTCAAAGTTAAGGAAGGAATCAAAAGAATGGTGTCAAAGAGATACAAGGCAAGGTTGGTTGCAAGGGGTTTCACTCAAATAGAAGGTTTCAACTTTAACGATGTGTTCTCTCCTGTTGTGAAGCACATGTCCATTCGAATGTTGCTTGCCACAGTGGCACAATTTGATTTTGAACTGGAGAGATCCTTATATGGACTGAAAAAATCTTCTTGACAATGGAATACGAGATTCGAAAAGTTCATGGCACACATAAGTTTCATTAGAATTCAGTTCGACCATTGTGTTTACTTCAGATTTCGATCGGGTAATTCTTTTTTATTTTGTTGCTTTATGTGGATGATATTCTAATAACAAGCAACAATGTCGAAGATGTAATAATGGTGAAGGCTGAACTCAATAAAGAGTTTGAAATGAAGGATCTAGGAGTTGAGTCTAGGATTATTGGGAGTGACAACCGGAGAGATAGAAAGTAGTCGAAATTATGCTTATCTCAAGAGGTATACCTGTCACACCTCGAAAAATGGTTACGACCTCGCGATAAAAGACCGCAAAAAAATTGTTCGAACAAATTCGACATCGAACTTATTTTATTTCAAAAATTGAAAAGGAAAATATCGAGAAACCTTTTGAAAAAGAGAAAATGGTCTTTGAAACTAAATTCTAGGTTCGGGAGTCGATTCCGCAAGAGGAAAGTATTAGCACTTCTTACGTCTGTTGTACTCAAAAGTAACCTCTTAGTTTGATTTGTGATTGAATGTTAAGGAATGTCATTTGTCTTCTTCGAATAATAAACGTAAAGTAAATGCGAATTATTCTAATTTAATGTTAATTACTAAAGGGGAAATGGGTGGTTTTGTTCCTATGGTGCTCGAAAAGGAGTAAGATATGTGTGCCTATGTATTCCTTTATGCAATGGGAAAGTCAGATCCTCGTAGTTCATGGTACTACGGCTGGTTGTATGTTAATTTTATTAGGTGTCAATTTCTCACACCAAGTAAGGAAAATCGCACCCAAGCAATTGAGGAAACCCACCGAAGATTTGATGTACTTCTTCTTTACCTTGTTTTGATAGTTGTTAGGTGTTTTATTACCTAAGACCGCTTGGCGTTGGTTTTTTGAGGTTTTTTGAGGTTTGATGGCGATGCGTGAGGCACTCGACTTACGGGTGAATACAAATGGAGGTTTATTTGTTTATTTTGGTAGCGAGGCACAATTCGCTTGGCTCGCAAGGTTATGTGGAAACGATTCCTAGTCCCTAAGGGTTCTCCTAGTGAAACGAAACCATAAGCAAAAATAAAGTTCAAGTGTGTGCAAGTGCAACCACTTGGCATTGGACCAAGGGCTCGCGGAAAAAAATGAGAACTATACTAGTCCCTAAGGGTGCTCCTAGCGATCAGACGATAAATAAAGCGGAAAAGTAAATTGCGTACATGAAATGGGGGAGGGGTACAAAGTAAATTACACGGGATTGCACGAAATAAAAGGGTTTATTATATTGACCCAAAAGGAAGCGTGTGTAAAGTGTCCTAAGCTAAACGGAGTCGTTAAAGCTCGAAATTAAATCGAAAGCGTCGAAATGTGGCTCTTTAACTATCTTAGAACCAATTTAATGTTAGAATCATTCTATGAGAAGTCGAGCGTCGATTTATGCATTGGTGTGGATTTCAAAAATTAAATTGAATTTTAATTTCGATTTTACAATGCAAAGGCAACCGATTAATGGTCTCGTCTTAACCAAGATTTGCAACAATCTCAATTTTTAGTCTTTCATCAACCAAATGCTAAAAAATAGAATAAAGTGCAATAAAATAAATTTCCTAAAGGGAAAATAAAGATGATCTCATCATTTAATTGAGATTTCAAGTCGGCTTGCGAAAAATCTCAAGATTTAGATGTTCATCGACCATAAATCTAAAATAAAATGACTAATAAAGTAACTATAAACTTCTAAAAGGGAAATAAAACGGTCTCATCCTTTAATCGAGATTTCAAGTCGGCTTATGATGAATCTCAAGATCTAGATGTTCATCGACCATAAATCGAAAACAAAATGACTAAATAAAATGAACTAAACTAAATGGCCTCATATTGATCAAACTTGATCGATTTAATGAAATCGAACATATTTGACCTTTTATTATATCATCGGCCCAAAAAATAACATTAAATATAAATAGAATGAAACAATAAAATTAGATTAAAAACATTAGAAAAGATTTTAACTAAAAAAAACAAAAGAAATTAATTAAAAAAATAGGGGGGAGATGCATGCCAGATTTGAGTGTGTGTTGAGGAAAATGTTGGGTTTAAGGCCTAATAAAGGTTAGATAAATTAAAGATAAAAAATATTAAAAACATTTAGGGGGAGGCATTGCCTCAGTGTGGTGTGCATAGTAGTAAGAACGTATGGGCTTGAGCTTAAAACAAATCCAAACTCTTTTTTTTAAAGAAGAAAAATCAATAAAACTAAAGTAAAAAAACTTAGAAAAATAACAGTATACAGTCAGGCTTTATATATATAAAAAAAAGAAACTTTTAGCCTCAGAAACAAAATAAAACGCGACTCAACCTGTAGCGGTAAAATCATGAGTGTAAGTTATTGATTAACTTAACTCAAAGTAAACAGAGTCGTCACCGCACTTTTATTTTATTACAAATGGAAAATGAAAAAATAGCGAATAAATATTAATGAATCTAAAAGGAAAAAACTAAAAGAATCAAGCAGAGAACGGGTAAGGGGGTAGGTAACAAATTGGGAAGGTTTTACGCACCTAAAATGTTTGTGGTACTCCACGGGAGCCCTTTGAAATATTTATTGCTTTTGGTTTGAAAATGGTTTGTTTAAAAGAGATTGAAGAGATGAGAAGAGAAATGTTTTTTTTAAGATTTTTGTGTTTGAAGAGACATTCGTCTCATGCCTACGTACCCACAAAATGCAATGTGAGATCAAAAACCCCGTAGTTCGTGGTACAAATAGTGAAAATTTAGTGTGTTTGATGGATTTTAAAATGTAAAGATAAGTCGTCATTCTTTAGCGAATAATTCTACTAAAAAGAATGAATCATATATAAACATGTGAAAAATGGTTAAAAGAAAAGTGCACGAGGGCACAACAAGGATTGAATGGGTTTCGCATTTTTTAAAAGGTATTTTGAAAAGGGTTTCGATATGCTTATGTGGTTTAGAATTTATTAAGAAAAGAAGTAAAAAAAAAAGTAAAACCATTTGACCTATGTCAAGGTTTGATTATGAGAATGGTTAAGATTTGAAAACAAAGAAGATTTTGGAAAAAGGGAGAAGTTTTGAAATTTTAAGAAGTGGGAAGAGATGAAGGGACTATCCTAAGACTTTAAAGTAAAAGTTAAAGGAAGAACAACCAAACCGTATGGCGAGCATTCTTCGAAGCAATAGGATTTCATCTTCATAAACAAGTGAACCAAATCGGACTAAAGTCTCCAATCCATAATAACTCAAGCAAAGGAATGATCCTGAAATCTAAGTCCAAAACTCCAAGTCAAATGCTAAGGATAGTGTCCATAGTCCAAAATTAAAGTCACAAGTCTTTTAGAAATTTAATCCTTTATTAGTATTTTTGTGTCCAAATGGACAAAAGAAAAAGCACAAGAATAACAATATAAACATAAACAATATGATGACTGATATAGTATAATAAAAGCATAATAAAAGAGATAAGGAACAAGAGATTAAAATAAAGAGGATAAGGTGCGAGAAAAAATTAAAATGTTAGTATATTAATAGTATAATAATATTTACATAATACTGGTATGGTGAAATTAATCAACAACAACCAAAAAGAGTAACCAAAATAGAAAGGCAACCTGATTTGCTTAGTATCTTACACTATAGTGATCAATCAAGGAAAATAGGATTGAATTCAATGAAGTTTGAAAGTATATTGGGAGACCCAAAGCACCTACGCATCAAACATTCATAAGTCTCGATTCTTAATGCAAAATGATAAACCACATTGGGATTACGCGACCAACAAGAGCTCCGGTCCATGAAAGTGCAAGTATTCAATTGGATTTTTATTTCGAATTCGAGACAAATTTAGATCTATGTTAAGAAATCAACGAGTAATTTACGAAGTAATTACCCTACAAATGAAGTCGGTCAACACCAATTAAGGTGAATGATATTTGTGCTAATACATGTTAGAGAAATTATATAATGAATCATTCTTTGAAAACATCTTCAAAAATCAATAATCGTTGAATCAGAGATCTCATCTGTGTGACATGGCATGATTTTAATGTGTCAAAAACTTGGCATGAATGAAAGCTTAATGGTTCTCTATGAAAAATCAAGAATTGGAAAATTTGGAAAAAAGAACTGAATGAGCCGACTCAAATTCATCAATGAGTCGACTCATTCAGTGTTAATTTGGTGCCAAACACACGGGTCCAAACAGGCTGCCTGATTCATCAATTTTGGTCGACTCATGGGTATGGATGAGCTGACTCAAAACCCTTCATGAGTCGACTCATCAAGAAGTATTTTCTTCTCATTTTCCACGGGTCTCAACAGGCTGCCTCTCTGTTTATTTTGGTCGGCTCATCTATTATTTTGAGCTGGCTCATTTAATGATTTGAGTCGTCTCATTACTGTGCTGACTCATTTTTTTCATTTAATTTTTCCCTCTCTTATGTTTCTTTTTCTAACCAATATAAATAGCTGTTTATTTCATTTGAGAAGTGTAACAAGGAAAGATAAAGATATACACATAGCTCTCTTCATCTTCTTCATTCTTGCATCAATCAACAATCACACACAACAATCTTTGTTTGACTATGGTGCTTGTTTCGAAGATAACGTTCAATCGTGAATTAGAGTTTCATATTGGGTTTAGAGTGTGTGGGTTTTCCTTGGAAAAATCTGAAGGGTTTTCTCCTCCAAGATCATTGAAGATTTGGGGGTTTTGCACACATTGATCGTTCGTAGATTCGGCCGAGTGAGGTAAATTTAAGATCAAGTGGATCGTTCTCTCATATCACGGTAGACGAAGGATTGCAAAGGTCTTTGTGGGTTTACAAGTGTTGGAGAAATTCAGCCGTGCTCAAAGTTTGGAGAATCGTGAATTCTTGCAAGAAGGGAGCAATTAATCGGAGGCTTTCTCGACACGCGTGGAAGACTTGATTCTACTTTGGATCAAGGGACAAGAAGAAGATTTGACAGCATATTCAACGCGGTTTGGTTTGTTGGTTCATTTATCTCTCTTCTTGTAAAACAATTGTGATTTAATAAAATTGTCCAATTCAATTTCGAATTGGGGGCAGAGTACTTCGAGCAAGGACAACGAAGGAACTGCCTCAACAAATTCCTTGTGTTCTTTTCATTTCTCGCATTTTACTTTTGTTCATATTGATCTTGTGTGCTTGAAAATTATGGTGTATCAAATTAGTGCACTCAAAGTGTTTGATAAATTGTTACACTCAAAAGTGATAACTAGTGTGGGTAAAATTCTGCACTATTTGATACAACAAAATTATCCTTGATGTGTGCACTCCAAGTGTTTGGTAAAAATCCTAACCACACAAAATCAATTTGATTATGCTTAATTTCTTCGCCATATCATTGTTAAGAATAGTTTTATCAAGTGCTGAATTATCAAGTGAATCATTTGTGCAATATTAATTCTTCTAGTCATCATTTCATTCAAATTGGGTTTTACGCATATCCGATCTCCGGTGACTTCAAATTTGAACTAGACGATTTTCCAGGAAACTTCCGCAATACTTTTTCAACTTATTTTTGAAAAGTAAATTTTAAAAAGGGATCTATTCAACCCCCCCCCCCCTTCTAGATCCGCGCTATCGTCTAACAAGTGGTATCAAGAGCACCGGTTCATCTAGTGCTTCACATACAACTTATTAGAAAATGGACAACGATCCAACGGGGGCATATAATAGAGCTCCAGTTTTTACCGGAGAAAACTATAGTTACTGGAAAGATTATATGCGCATCCATATCAACTCTGTTGATAGAAAAATTTGGAAAGTTATTCAAGAAGACCCTTTTCAAATAACCATGGTCGGACCGGATAATATCCAAATTGAAAAACCGGAAGCACAATGGGATGATAATGATGAAAAGAAATATAGCTACGATTGGAAAGCTCGAAACATACTCATAGCTTCCTTGGGAGCGGATGAATACTTTCGAGTTTCTCGTCACATATCGGCTAAAGCTATGTGGGAAGCCTTACAAGTTTCCCATGAAGGAACCCATGATGTTAAGCTTACTCGAATTAATACTCTACAACAAGAGTTCGATCGATTTCACATGAGCCAAGGGAAAATCGTTGGTGAAATGGGAAAAAGATTTTCTCACTTGACAAATCGATTAAATGCTCTTGGTAAAACTACTCCAAATGATGTAGCAACTAACAAGATTTTGAGATGTCTTACTAGGGAATGGTTTCCAAAAGTTACGGCAATCAAAGAATCCAATGATGTAAGAACTTTGGATCTAACTACACTCATTGGAAAACTACAAGAGCACGAACAAGAGCTCTTAAACTTAAATGAGCATGAAGACAAAGAAAAGAAAGAAAAGATCGAGAAAAATAAAGATCATGAGAAGAAGAAGAAGAAGTCTATTGCATTAAAAGCTTCTTCCTCAAAATCCTCCACCAATAAAGATAGTGGGAGTGATTCAAGTGATGATGAAGACGAATCAAACAAAGATATGGGCTTATTCGTAAGAAGATACAATCGGTATCTCAAAAAGAATGAGATTTCCCATTCGGACAAGCGTCTCATCAACTATCGAAGAAAATATAATCCGTCCAAGCAAGAGTTTGTTAAAAGTACTAAAGGTAAGGGATCTTGTTACAACTGTGGAAAACCGGGACATTACAAATCGGATTTCCCTAAGTTAAAGAAAGACAAGGCAAAAGACAAATATCAAAGAAAAGGTAACAAGGCTAGAAGAGCATATATTGCTTGGGAAAGCGATAGTGAGTCGTCTAGCAAAGATACCTCAAGCGATGAGGAAGAGAGAGTAAATCTTTGCCTCATGGCTCTTAAGAAAGGCAAGAAAGAGGTAAGACATGCTAAATATGATTATGCTGAAAAATTGTCTTATAATGATTTGCTTAGTACTTTTAATATTCTCCATCAAGAAGCTAAAGAAGCTTTCAAGCTCATTGCATCCGACAAAAGAATTTTTGCACATTTAGAGAAAAAGGTTTCAGATAATGAAAATGTTATGAAAGCTCTTAAGGCATCGATGGTAGAATCTATAGTAGAAGACAAACGAGAATGGCACAACTTTCATAGTTGTGAAACATGTTGGATTTGGCAAAAAGAGGTTAAAACTCTTCAAGCCAAACTAGACAAGTTGTCACAACCAAAAATGACATTCACTATTGATCGTTCAAACTTTAGAGAATCAATAAACAATCCATATCAAAAATATACCTATGTTATGAAGGATCAAAATAGTCAATGCAAGTCTAAACCATTATTGAAATGTCACTATTGTTGCAAGGAAGGTCATACAATTGCCAAATGTCGTTTTAGGAGATACTTGGTCCCTAAAGGCATTTGTCAATGGTTGCCTAAAAGTAACAAAATTTTCACTCACACTCTAGGACCCAATGAAAATTGGGTACCTTTCTCTCTTGTCTAATCATATAGGTGGAGTGTCTTAAGACTATGGAGAAATGATTGATAGTGGATGCTCAAGACATATGACAGGTGATATTTCCCTATTCTATGACTTTGTGGCTAAGAAGAAGGGCTTTGTTACCTATGGTGATAACAACAAGGGAGCTATACTCGGCAAAGGTAGTGTAGGTAATCTCTCTTCTACATCTATCTCTAATGTCCTTTTATTTGAGGGTCTTAAACATAACCTTGTTAGCATTAGTCAATTATGTGATAAGGGATATAATGTCTCATTCTCTAAAGAAGGGTGCATAATTGAACATAATGAAAAAATTGATGTAATAATAAAATTGAAATAAGGTTTTTTTATAAGAAAAACAAAAGAAATATAGGTATTAAAGAAAATAAAGAAGAAGAGTAAGGGAGTATAGTGCAAGCTTTGTGGTGTTGATAGCAAATTGAGATCCATGATCAAAAGCCCAAGCTTAAATTAACTTATTAAACCATAAAACCTTTTTATACATAATAAAAAAGAAATCTGAAAATAAAAAATAAAGAGGAAACTCTTCTTCTTCATCAATAACACGCAAGTTCTTTATTCCAGGTTCTCTCCGTCCATTTCATGGCCATCACCAGACAAACACGCTACTTCCCTCTACTTTCACATTGTCGGCAATAACATAGTAACATCAACCAAGTAATTTTTACATCTGACTCGTATTGATTCGATTAACTCTTCTCAGAACGTCAAACAGAAATAATCAGATCTATAACATGTTAACGGTACCTTCGACGATCAAGGTATGAAGCTTTTTCGTTTTCTTCCTCTTCTTCAATGGTTGCGTCGGATCTGGTTGTTGTTTGAAGTTGTTTATGATAGATATTGCAGAATTTAATTGAGTTGAATCGGTGAAGATGAGTTGATGAACAAAGGTGTTTAATGTTTCTCTTATTCCTTTATTTTTGAATGATTTTGGAGCTTTTGATTGAAGTGATTGTTTGAAGCTTGATTTTGAATTTTACAGAGTAATCAGAGGCTTTTCAAGCTTGAAGAAGAAGTGAAGGAGGTGTTCTATTTATAGAGGGATGAATGAATTTGAAGTTGAGTTTTTGAATTAGTTTTCATAATTTTCTCGCGCGTTTTTTAGTTCATGAAAATGGCATGCTCACCTGCATTTTGGGTTGTATCCAGTGGCGTTTTGATGAATCGCATCTTCAGTTGCAGGGTGTCGTTTAATTTGGACATAGACCGCGTTTTGATGAGTGATACCGTGCATTTTATTCACTTCTGATTGCGTTTTATGATGATGTGTTTTGAGTCATTGTAAAATTCATTTTGGTGTTGATGCAGGTATACCGTGTGTGGCAAGCTGAAGATGAACCGGGAAAAGTGTTATGAAGCAGCTGACTTGTCACGTGTGATGTGCGAAAATGAGGCTCACGAAAAAGTACCTGAAGTCAGCTGAATGGTGTTTGGCTTATTTCTTATTTTTTTTATATTATTTTTTTTTGGTATAATGAGTTGTAAAATAAAATAACGGGCTTTTGTTATAATTGGGCTATGTATATAAAAAATGGTGTATGTATTTTCATATTTGATAAAAAATGGACAAAAATGAAGGTTAATTTTTTTATAATTGGGAAAGGATTAAAAAAATGATAATTGGAAATGATCGATTTTTGAAATGGATGAATATTGTAGAAAAAGGATATGAAATTGATTATTTAGGCCAAAACCAATTTTGATTTTCTTCCACAAGCCATTTGATTAAACTGAACACATTCATTCCGGAACCACTGAATAATTCGCAACTTAAGCCACAACCATCTGAATCGTCTAAAATTTGTCCTGATTATTCGAATCCATGCTGAGGAAAATAAATCCTCAGATGAATCATTGATGAACTGATGGACACCCAACCAAAAAAAGCTAGCTTGAAACTTCTTAAGAATCACATCTTGATAATCTGATGAGTTTAGCACAACAACTTGAACTTTGAATATGCACCGTCTGAGAAATAGCCATTGGCACAAATAACTTGCAGTTGAAACAATCTTTTGATAGTATGACCAATATTATGTCAAACGTCCATATGAATTGAATCATAACTGAACAACCACATATAGATTGAAAACACTGCCTAGTTTTTGAAAACTTGCAACACAGAGAGAAGAAGAAGAAGAAGAAGAAGCAAACTGAACCATATTTTTGGTATTTTGGTTAGAGATTAGTAAATATAAACAAATGAAAGCAAGTAAGAACACGGTGATCCCATGTGAGGCATAGACCCGTTGTAAACACCCCAAATTTTCCCTCACTCTTTATCACACCATGGCTTGTGATCTTTCATTTTTGTTTTAACATAAGCATTACATCTCATATTGCATTTTTGCTTCACTGCATAGTTCAAGTTCATCTACATCTAGGGTTTGTGATCTGAGCAATCCAAGAATCCATCTGAGCAATCCCAAAGGTCTTAAAGCTTTTCAATAGGGTCCATGTGTATTCTACCATCATAATTATGCTCCTCAAAGTTCATAAAATTCAAGGGATCACAAGAACTGGCAAAGGCATGGAAGCAGAGTTGGGGTTTTCACTACATAGATGACCAAAATTAGGGTTTTGGTTTTAGAGGCCTTAACTCCAAATTTTTGGGTCATTCTTGTTTCTAATGTTCTTAATATTATAAGGATCATGTGTACTAAGTTTGATGAAGAAACTCATTGTGTAAGTCATTTGTTCATTGGGTAACTTCCTGAGCAAGTTAAGTCAAAATCAGGACATCTGAGGCCCCCAACAATGGAACCAAAGGGGTATTTTCATCAAATTGAAGTTATATGATCTTTATTTGATCTTAGAAGTGGTTGGAGGTTCACAAGATTGAAGAATTTGGAGCCAATTGCAAACTTTCCATTTTTGGAAATGACTTGAAATGCAAACTTTCCATTTTGGGAAAGTTTTTCAACCTCCTCTTTCATGACCAAAAATGCTTCAAATGAAAAATGCTTGGTCATGAAAGTTGTAGATTAGGTCTTTCCCTTTTCACAAAGTACAAGAACATGTCTTGATTCATCATAGAAATCAAGATATGGCCTTTCAAAGTTGGCAAAAATCACATAATTTTCAAGTTCATGCCAAAGAGGGAGTTTTGCAATTTCACTTGCCAAGCATTCTAATGACCTCTAATGTGCATAAACACTTCATAACATGCCTATGCAACTTCAAAAGATTAGAATTTGCCCATGGTTGGAGGCATTTCATGGCTTGTGATCCAAGAAACACCAAAGAGGGAAAAGTTGCAGGAAGCTTGGAAAGGCTTCATCCACTTGTGCCAGCTGCATAATCTTGATTCTATGGCTCTCCATGAATCTTGTTGAGGCCATACACCCCCATTGAACAGCTCCTGCCATGGCCCATACCTCCGAGAACACAATGTTGACTTTTGTGCAAAATACACCATACCAATCAGCCTGTGCCACAACAACTTTCTAATCAATCCCATTGGCTTAAACAAACATTACGGATCACAAACAACATAATACACAAGCCTGAAAGCTCTTGTACACTCAGAATCACAAAATCCATCAAAAACATCCCTTCTTCGAATTTCATAGCTCAACCACTAAAACTTCAAACTTCCTTCACCAATCAACTCAAAAACACCTCAGGATCATTTCCCACCCATCACCATAGCCTAAAACACTCTCAAGCAAAAACACGATTCCTGCAACCTCAGAACTGAAACTCACGAAGGAGGCTATCTAAACTCCATGCAAGCTCTCCAGGAGCATCAGAGGGGTCATTGGAGGCACTTTGCACAAAGGAAGAGGTCAGAAAGCTCCAGGTTGCAAAGCTTCAACTCAGGTAGCCATGATGAACATTTTTTCCAGAACTCCTTTTTTAAGTTTCTAAATGATTCCTTATGCTTCCCTGATCATGATGATGTCTTTACTTTTGAAAATGGTTGAGAAATAAGCATTCCATGATGTTCTGAAAATTTGTCCGTGAAAATGTTCTTGTTCGTTTCTCTTGATTCATGAAAAATAAATGGATTTTGTTGTTGAATTCTTGTTTAGGATGTTTAGTTGAGTTAATATGGAGAGTTTTGTGCATTTTCATGGCGTTTTGAGAGAGATAGCATGAGAGGTTGGCCGGATCCGGTAATCTGAAAGTCATTAGAACCCTAATTAGGGTTAGTTGCCCAGATGCATTCGTGGCCGCGCCCTTGGATCCTGATTAGGTTAGCGTGTGTACGGCCCAGATTAGATCACTTAAGTTAATTATGGATTAATTAATTTAATTAAAACCATTTAGTCAGTTTGAATGTGAGTCGTCCAGATGCACGCGTGGTCATTTCCCTCCTTCCCCAGTTTGAATCCCAGCCTTCAGATGCGCTGACTTTCATTTTTATTCATTTTATTTTCATTTCTTTTGCATATTTATTTTAAAATATCAAAAAGCATCCAAAAAATATGAAACTTTGCATTCTGACTTTAAATATTTTTCTCATTCCAAAAATAATTTTTATTTTATTTTTTGCATTAAAAAAGTATTTTTAAAATATTTAAATGTTATTTTTAATTAATTAAAAATACATTTAGGTTTCTAAAAATCACCAAAAAAATCATGAATCATTCCAATGCATTTAGAAACATTTTCAAACTCTTCACACAAATTTCTTTTTAGGTTTGATCATAGTTTGCCAATTTTCTTTGAATTAAGGGTCATTAAAATCACATTTTTGAACCCTAACTTTAAAAAATCATTTTTGCCTAACCAAGAATAGTATGAACTTGATTCTTTTTGCATTATGTTAAATATTGCATGTAGTTTATAGGTCTTTTTCCTCATGAATTTATCTTGAATTTTCAAATTGATTTGCATTTTTCCATTTGAACCACCCAAAAACCCTAGAAAACTTAAGAAAATCATAACGTTTGATAGGTTAGGCTTCTGACCTTCTCCTTTGGGGTGTGATCTAATATGGGGTTGGGGTTTGTTTGAGATTAATTTCAAATTTTATCATGTCATATGCTTTTGTTTTATCCATTTACATCTCACATGTCCATGTAACCCTAATTTCTCATGTTCATTTGCATTCACATTGCATATGCATCATTACATGAACTTGCCATGACATTTCATGCATTCATATGTCATCTTAGACATATTAG
This sequence comes from Lathyrus aphaca, assembly GCA_963966055.1. Taxonomy (NCBI): domain Eukaryota; kingdom Viridiplantae; phylum Streptophyta; class Magnoliopsida; order Fabales; family Fabaceae; genus Lathyrus; species Lathyrus aphaca. The sequence goes on along the minus strand of OZ014520.1, from coordinate 215,367,001 downwards.
GACATGTTAGAACCTTGCTCCATCATTTCTTCATTCATTTTCCATGTTTAGCATTCATTTCATCTCATAAACTTTCATGTGTTTTCAAACTTCAAAGCATGCTTCCTTTGCATCCCATCTTTGTATGATCACACATATGCATTTTGTATGCCTTTGCATCATCTCACATGACATTTTCACAACATAAACACTTCTGACTTTGGTCACTTCATCTCATTTCATTCCATTTCAATTCATTTCTTTATGTTTTATACTTTATGCATTCATGCTAACACTTTTCAGGTTTGGTAAGTTATTTTGGGAGGTGGATTTTACTTCACCTCTCACTTCTTCTTATCTCTTTCATTTGCATTTTAACTTGTCTTTAAATTGAATTTGATTCACTCATGTTCCATCTCTCACTTTCTTTCCTTAAGTTACTTATCTTCTTTAATGAAGTAAGTAACTTGCTCTTCTGCTTCATCCTCCTTTCATCTGTTTCTTCCATTGGTGGCTTCCTTGAAGATCTTTCTTAAGCCTCACAAACCATAGGATATTCAAGCATGATAATGATTAGGGTTGTAATTAGTTACCCTTAGACTTTTTTACCTTTGAGTCTCCTTGAGTCTCTCTTCTCATCTCAATAATCAGAGACTAAACTCTTAAAGTTTTAGGACTTTGGAATTAGGGTTATGCCTGCATCCTTCTCTTAGGATGGAGTGTATAACTTTAATCCTAAGTGTTAAACCTTTAATTTGTTTAAACCTCTTAATCAAATCACCTTAATAATCACTAAGACTTTATCTTGTAACTTTGGCCTTACATTAGGGTTCTAATTCATGGTTAAGAAGGACTAACCCTAGTGTTTAATTGACAAGTCCCCCTCAAGTTGTCTTACAAACCATAAAATTCATTTCTTAATCTCATCCCTTAATTAAAATCCATTTAATAAAGGTTTGTTATATAATGAATTTAGTCCCTAACCATGGATTAAGTTGAGGTATCTTCCTCAGCTTAAGTGTTCTCATTTATTATCCTTCTATTAGGATGGTGTAATGAGTTCACTAATCTGTGATTAGAGATTAAACTCATTACTTAACACTAAACAAAAAACCCAAAAAACATCTAATTAATCGCAAGTAGGTTAATGATCTTAATCCTACATCATCATGGTAATTAAATTGAGATGCCTATCTCATACTTAAGTAGGCTCATTATCCCTAATCAGGGAGGATATAATGAGTTTATAAGCCCTTGATTTAGGCTTAAGCTCATTTACTTATGCAAAACACCAAAAACAATAACAAAACTGAAAACACAAAAACAAACAATAATCTTCTCCTTCGGGATTCTTTTCTCATCACACTCATTCACAAACGAGAACTTGCTTCTTCCGTCTAATGCAAGACATTTAGCACTCGAGCCAGACGAGTCATACACTTGAGCATACGCAAGTTAAGCAGTTCACTGTCAATTTATTTTCAGTCTCTTTAAGTCGAACTATGGTGTTCTTACTTCCTCATTGCACGTGAGGATACGTAGGTATAACTTAACATTTATCGAACAAAAGTCTCTTTGTCTTCCCCCTCTTTCAGCATTCTTTTCTAATCTTTGGTTCCTGAGCAATTCACTTTCTTTTGCACTGACACCTGTACATGCATTCCTAGCTTTTGCACACAGATAGCACATACACTACCCCTTTAAACACAAATTTGTAAGCGTGGATCCCGTCGAGTACGGCGGACAATCTGGGTGCTGATACCTTCCCAGGTTGTAACCAACCCCCTTTCTCAGTTTCTCTGGTTCGCAACCGTCTTATCCATCTTTTTGTAGGTTTATGCAGCATTACCTTTCCTTCGGGATAAAAATGCCTAGCTGGCAACTCTATTCAATTCACTTCATTTTCGTTTCCCCTTTCGCCGACCGTTCGCGTCTGCACCGGGATGCAAATCTTCGGGAGCGACAGCTTGGCGAATCTGTTGGGGACTTATCTTGCAACCAGGGCTTCTGGTTCTTTTTGTGGGTTTCTCCTAGCGCTTGTGTGATTTGTGTTTTTGGGGGTGTTATGTGCTACTTGTGCTTGTTGATTATTGCTTTATTTATCGCTTTATGTATAGCTTTAGTTATTGTTTTCATTTATTAGTTATATGCATTTCATACTGTTATCATCATATCATTTGTGTTGATCTTTTGTCTGTTTTGGTGGGAGGGTTATTGAGTGAGTAAGGTTCCATACCGGGAACCTGAGTGACACATAGGATAGAGTGGCTTCATATTCTTTCCTATTCCATTTCGGTCTGGTGCGGGAATATGAAACACGGTTCAAACATGGGTTTCTTCTTGAGAACTCTGTGCTACGGATTTCCTGTAGTACTAGGGCTATCTGGGAAGCCTGCTAAATCTGGATGACCTTTTATGACCTTCAGCATCTGAGGTGAATTAGAGGAGGATCCTTTATGATTATTGTAAACACTGTACCTCCGGGTTAGAAGTGTTTACACTTCTCATAACTGATCCAAGTCTGAGGATCCTTATTCTAGAACAATACATGTGAGGGGGTTGGGATGTTTACAGGTTTGCAGGAACCCTTGGCCTCATCATACCCTGTTACCAGTTTTTGTTTTAAGGTTGTATCATTTTGGACTATTCTTGTGAAACCCTGGATTTGTGACTCTTTGTTTGAGTACCCTGCCTGGTTACTGGTTTTCTAAGCCTTCATCCGGACTTATGAACACACATGGACCCTATCAAGGCAGATAACAGATCCAGCACTTGATCACAAAACCTTTGCATATCATTCTGCATAAATCATCTTGCATCATTTAACATTTGTCTATTTGTTTTACAGGGTATCCACATCTTATCTTTGGTTTGGTTTTGACCTGTTCTACTGCTCAGATTCCTTCAGCTATCTGCATCAGCCATCTTCACCAGCTATCTTCATCAGAGATTCTCTTTAGCATCTTCTTCAGTTGCCTTCATCAACAGTTCTCCTCAGTTGTTTCTTTCAACATCCATTTTCAGCATGGACCCATCCAGGAAGAGCAACATCACCTATCATTTCTTTGAGCCCACCCTGGAAGGTATCAGGCAGATTCAGACACTCATTACTCCTGATTATATCCCTTTATTCAGGGAACATTATGGTGGCATTATGGAGATGATCATGGATTTGGATGCATCACAGAGGAGCATGATCTACACCTGTCTTCAGTTCTATGAGCCTCTTCTCAGATGTTTCAATTTCCCATATTTTCAGTTGGGACCTTTGATGGAGGAGTTCTCCATGTTATTGGGTGTCCCCATCAGGAGAGGGATTCCTCTCAACCCTGAGATGACTGCTCCCAAGAATGAAGATGTAGCTAAGGCTTTGCACTTGGAGTCTACCCTCATTGACCAGAATATGACCACCAAGGCTGGAATCCCAGACCTTCATTTGGACTTCTTGGTTACTCAGGCCACCATTCATGCTGCAGTAGGGAGGTGGGACATTGTTTGTGCTCTCTTGGCCCTCAGTATATATGGTATCATCTTGTTTGCAGACGAGCCTAAGTTTGTAAGCAAGAATGATATCCACCTTTTCTTATTGAAGAATCCAGTCCCTACCTTGCTTGGAGATTTTTACTACTCAGTGCATCAAAGAAATGAGAAGCAGAGGGGAAAATTAGTCAGATGTTGTGCACCTCTCTTCTATTGTTGGTTGTTGAGGCACTTGCCAAAGTCAGAAGCTTTCCTGAACTCTCATCAATCAAGGAACTGGGCTAAGAGAATGATTGCCCTTACATCAGAAGACATCAGATGGTGCACTCAGAGCATCAAGGGCAAAGATATCATCACCAACTGTGGGCAGTATCCCAATGTACCCCTGATTGGAGTGAAGGGTTGCATCAACTACAACCCTTTGTTGTTCAAAAGGCAATTAGGGTATGCCTTGGTACATCCAACAAGAGAGCAAGACTTGACAGAAACCCTCTATTGTGACATTCAGCACAACCTTGCCATTGCCAGACAAGCAGCCTAGGCTTGGGACAATATTCAGACTAAGGGGACTACTATTCTTAGCAAGTTCAACAACATAGCTTCAGCTCAGTATCTTGATTGGTCTCGTATCAGGGGATAGATCACATGTATGTCATTCACCTTAGAGGATGTGCCTGGACCATCAGCAGTGGAGCCTGTAGCCACAGTCAGTTTAGAGGAGTTTGAGAAGTTGAAGGAAAGGAATACTCAGCTCTTTGAAGCTTTGAAGAAGACCCTCTGGGAGAGGAATGATAGTCGTCTGGACAATGAAAGGTTGGAGAAGCTCCGGATTGAGCACATGATCAAGATTGAAAAGACGGATGATTACATCAGAAAAGCTAGAGCAGGAGAGTTGATATTGAAGAATGCTTGCAAGGAAGACAAGATTCAAAAGGCCAGAGTTGAGCACTACTTGGAGGAGAGTCAGGCTAGGTGGATCAGGATCACTGAGGCTCGTTCACAAGAAGATCAGAGGACCCAAGCTAGGATAGAGCAGTTGGAAGCTAGTGAGAAGAAGAATCAGGAGGCCTTGTTAGCAGCACAGAAGGAGATCTCTGAGTTGAAGCTCCGGGCGGGGTTGAAGAGATCAAAGGACCAGGACAAGCATAAGAAGTTGACCAGTGCCATTGCCACCAGGAACCTTCTTATCAGGACCATCACAAAGCATCCAGTTGGCCCAGTGACTGAGGCTCTCCTGAAAGAAGTCAGAGAGGATGATTATGGATTGGATGTTTGATTTCTTTGTACTTGTACTTAATTTTGATTGTATTTTTGTTGTTGTATTTTGACCCACCATGGGAACTTTGTTGTAATCAAACTATGTATCTTTACACTTTGTAATATATGGTTTGTGTTATTTCATGGGGCTTTATCTCTCTTCAACATCATCATTCCTCGAGGTCTGGAAGGTCAAAACCAAAGAACCAAACTGGATACCCTTGGAAGATAAATAGGCATCCTGCTTTGCATGCTAACCTTTTTTCTTTGTTTTTGTAGGTTTTTGTTTTTGTTGTTTCTTACTTTGTTGTGGTTTCAGGAAACATTGCTCGTAGAAGAGTCTTCCCCATCAATAGAGTGCACCGGTATCCGACAAGAAACAACCTTCCGGGCTTACTAATGGACCAAGTTAAACAAGACCTGACCGACGTGAGAACTCAAATGGCCAGTGAAAGGACTGGGATGAGGGCCCAAATGAACCAATTTATGGCAGTGATGACTGGATTGGCTCAAAGCCAAGAAAGACTGAGAGAGTTGGTCGAACGGCAAACTCCTGAGGAAAACCACCCAGGTACAGGGGGTACCAGCAACAACGATCATGTGCAGCCTCGTACTGATCCCCCAGAGTTTGGACCTCATCTTAACCCAAACATCAATGCTATAAGAAACACCCAGGGCAACACTAGAGGGAGGGTCTTGCAGGAGGACCCTCAGGAAGAACAATTTACTATGGTTGGGGCAGGAGACGAAGTCTATGATCGTCGGCTGGACGAGATAGCAGAAAAGCTAAGGTCTCTAGAGTCTCAAAACTCTCTGGGTTTTGATGTCATGGATATGGGACTAGTGGAGGGGGTTAGAATTCCTCACAAATTCAAACCTCCTTATTTTGAAAGATACAATGGTACATCCTTCCCTCGTAACCATCTCCAATCTTTCCTGGGAAGATTAAAAGCCTACACCATGGATGAAAAACTATGGATGTTTTATTTTGAGGATAGCTTGACAGGGGCATCCCGTGAGTGGTACTCTCATTTGACCAGGGCCACAGTTAGGAATTGGAAAGACTTGGCCGAAGCATTCATTTGTTAATATCAGTATAATCTGGACATGGCTCCAAATAGAACCCCCCTGATGGGCATGTCATAGTCTTCCAAGGAAAGCTTTAGAGAGTACGCTCAAAGATGGAGACAATTAGCTGCTGTCGTTCAACCCCCGATGTTAGAAAGGGAAATGGAAGATATGTTCATGAACACCCTCCAGGGGACTTATATTGATAGATTGGCTTCTTTTTCTTCCACTAGTTTCGCAGACGTGGTTATAGCTGGAGAAAGAATTGAGAGCTTATTAAAAATGGGAAAGATTTCTGACAACGTCGCTAGTTCAAGCAGTGCAAGGAAACCATTTGCAGGGCCCCGCAGATCCGGTGAAACAAATTATGTACATGTAGGAAGAGGAAGACCCCAGTATCTGCCAAGATCAATTGTCGTTGTCAATATTCCTACTCCACCTCCTCAATACACTCAATAGCCACATCATTTTCCTCAACAACAACAGTTTCCTCAGCAAAGATCCTACAACAACAACAACAACCAACAACAACGCCCTTTTTCCAGCAACGACCATCTCAGGTTAACAGGGTGATTGACCCTATACCAATGTCATATGCCACCTTATTGCCACAACTCCTGAAGCTTAATCTTGTCGAGTTAAGGACATTAGCTCCACCGGATCCTCAAAACCTTCCGAGAAATTACGACGTCAATGCTAGGTGTGCTTTTCATTCTAATGCACCTGGTCATGCCACAGAAAAGTGTAGAGCCTTGCACATGAAGGTCCAGGATCTGGTTGATTCAAAGGCCCTAAATTTTGCACCGCCTCCTAATGTCACGAAGAATCCTATACCCATCCATGGTGGGCCTAGGATAAATGCAATAGAGGAGGGCCCATCCATGAATTTAATTGAAGATACTGCAAGTATTCAAACACCTCTGGCAGAGGTTAAAACTCAGTTTTTAAAATGTCAGGTGTTTCCAGGTTGTGAGGCCTGCTATGAAGCTTGCAAGGTTTCCGTCAATGGGTGTGCAAGCTTGAAAAGTGGCATCAATGGCTTGATCAGTGAGGGTATCCTACAAATAACAACAACCGCTTCTACAACACCAGCAACTCCTTTTTCAACAACAAGTATTTCTCCTACAACTGCAAAGACAATTGTTCCTACAGACTCGTCTATAAAATCAGCAACCACCTCCTCCATCATTTCAACAAACACCAGTTCAATTGCATCTTCTTCTACAACTACAACAACAACGTCTCCACAGTTACCATCTATTACGACCTTGCAACGGTCCCTGTTTCCAACAATTATCAACAACAATCTCAACAACAATTTCAGCAACAACCAAGCTTCATTCAATCATCACCACCATCAATCAGAAGTCCTATTACCATCTTTTATGATCCACAAACAATAACAGTTCCTACCTCTACTGCAGTCAGTCCAGTCACCATCACGGTGCCAGGGCCCATTCCATATGATAAAGACAATGTTGTACCATGGAACTATGGTTCAGACCCTTACTGCAACTGAGAAAGAGTCCTTCTTGATTCTTCAGTTCACACACCACAAGTGGATAATGTCGGGAGAGGCGGAGGCTTCACCCGAAGCGGACGCCTCTTTGTGTCACAAGCTCCGAGAACCAATTCTGAGGCAGAGGCTGTTGCCAAAGCCAAAGGTAAAAGTGTGGCACCTGAAGAACCTGTACCAAAAGAAGCCCATAAATCATCCTTTGATCAGGATGTGGATGAATTTATGAGGATAATAAAAAAAAGTGACTACAAGGTTGTGGATCAGCTCCACCAAACTCCTTCCAATATCTCCATCTTATCCCTGTTGTTGTGTTTCGAAGCTCATCGGGACGCACTACTTAAAGTCTTGCACGCAGCCTATGTGCCAGAGGAGATCATAGTGAATCAGCTTGAGACAGTGGTGTCTAATGTTAATATTAGCCATGGGCTAGGTTTCACCAATTCTGACTTGACAACGGAAGGTCGTCACCACAATAAAGCTTTACACATTACCCTGGAGTGTAAAGGGGTTGTGCTCTCGCATGTTCTTGTGGAAACTGGGTCTTCACTCAATGTCTTTCAAAAGAAAGCCCTTGTCAAGCTTGAATATGATGGAATAGCTCTCCTACCAAGCAATCTGGTGGTTAGGGCTTTTGATGGCTCTAAGAGGTCTGTTCTTGGAGAGGTGCAGCTTCCTGTGATAATCGGTCCGCAGGTCTTTCAGACTACTTTCTACATGATGGACATTCAGCCGACCTACAGTTGTTTGTTGGGTCGACCATGGATTCAAGCCACTGGCGCAGTTACGTCGACCTTTCACCAGAAATTGAAATATGAGTGGGAAGGACAGATTATCGCCATCTGTGGTGAAGAGGATATCTTTGTTAGCCATTTGGCTACATACAAATACATTGAAATGGATGGTGAAATCCATGAAACCATGAGCCAGGGGTTCGAGGCACTGAACTTCAATGAGGCGACAACTGAAGTATTCGCTGCATCCCAGGAAGATAGGATGGGTACTTCAATTTTCTCCTATCAGCAAGCCCGGAAGGTTGTTGAAGATGGAAATGCTCAAGGTTGGGGAAAGCTGCTACCAGTGGAAAAGAAGGAGGACAGATTTAGTTTGGGTTACAAATCATTCCGACAAGATCAAGCAGAGGCTGCTAAGGAGCCCAAGTTCATCAGTGGGGGATTCTCACCCCAGATGCTGTCAATAACGTGGAAGACGAGGCGGAAAGCGACCCCAACCTGGAGAACTGGATTCGTCCAAGGATCCCAGGTCACCAAGTCCTTAACTGGTCTTCCCATGAAATTATAAGGGTTACTCCTGCAGAGTAATTATTATTTCCTGCTTTTTTCAGCATGCATCAAGTCTTGTATCTTGCCCAAGGTGTCAGGACTCATTTTGTAATAGGGCCATATTTGTAATTTTGTGCAAATAGAATATCAATGAATATCGGACATCTTTTGCAAACAATTCTCTCTTTCTCTCTGTCTTTTCATTTTTCACTTTTGTACAAAACAATAAAATGGCAATGTTTTCAAAATAATAACTTCATTTTTACACTTTTTCTAAACAAGATTAAAATTGATCACTAAAACGAACAAATCTCAACCCTTGCAGAGATAATCCTCCAGATTGCACCGACAATAGCACTGTTATGACCTTGTATGACTTTGACAATCCAATTAATCAAGTTGATGAAGGGGTTAAAGAAGACTATGAGTTTCCTGAAGAGTTAGCCAGGTTGTTGAGACAAGAAGAGAAAGTGATTACTCCTCATCAGGAGGAGGTTGAAACTGTTAATCTTGGTACCAAGGAGGATTTGAAAGAAGTGAAGGTTGGGGCCGGTCTGCAAGCTTCAGTAAAAGAACAGCTTATCAACATGCTTCAAGAATACGTTGACTTCTTTGCTTGGTCCTATCAAGACATGCTAGGTCTAAATACGGATATTGTCATGCACAAGCTACCCTTGAAAGAATATTTCCCTCCAGTGAAGCAAAATCTACGCCGTACTTGCCCAGATATGGCCATGGAGATTAAGGAAGAAGTGCAAAAACAGTGGGACACCGGTTTCCTTGATGTAACTAGTTACCCGCCGTGGGTTTCTAACATTGTACCTGTGCCTAAGAAGGATGGCAAGGTGCGTATGTGTGTGGATTACCGGGACCTGAACAGAGCTAGCCCGAAGGATGATTTCTCATTACCTCACATTGATGTATTGGTCGACAACATAACTCAGTTCTCGGTGTTTTCTTTCATGGATGGATTTTCTGGCTATAATCAGATCAAGATGTCACCCGAAGACATGGAGAAAACAACCTTCATCACACCTTGGGGCACATTTTGTTACAAGGTAATGCCTTTTGGACTAAAGAATGTCGATGCGACTTATCACCGGGCCATGGTAACGTTATTCCACGATATGATCCACAAAGAAATTGAATTCTACGTGGATGATATGATTGCCAAGTCCCTTACTGAAGAGAACCATCTATTAAATCTACTGAAGTTGTTCAAGCGTCTGAGAAAGTATCAATTGAAGTTAAACCCCAACAAATGCACGTTCGGGGTACGTTTTGGTAAGTTGCTGGGATTTATCGTAAGTGAAAAAGGAATCGAGGTTGATCCCGACAAAGTCAAATCCATTCAGGAGATGCCTGCACCTAGGACTTAAAAAGAAGTTCGAGGGTTCTTGGGTAGATTGAACTACATCTCAAAGTTCATATCTCACCTCACTGCAACCTGTGAACCTTTGTTCAATCTGTTAAGAAAGGAACAGACAGTCAAGTGGAACGACGATTGTCAGAAAGCTTTTGACAAGATCAAGGAGTACCTACAAGAACCTCCGATTCTCATGCCTCTAGTTGAAGGAGGACCTCTGATAATGTATCTGACAGTATTAGAAGGGTCAATGGGGTGTGTGTTGGGCCAGCATGACGAGTCTGGTCGAAAAGAGTATGCAATATACTACCTAAGCAAAAAAATTACCGACTGTGAACAACGATATTCACTGCTCGAGAAAACTTGATGTGCTTTAGCGTGGGCTGCTCGCCAACTAAGACAGTATATGTTGACTCACACTACTTTGTTGATCTCAAAAATGGACCCCGTCAAGTACATATTTGAGAAGCCAGCACTTACCGGAAGGGTTGCAAGATGGCAAATGATTCTGAAAGAGTATGACATTTAGTACACATCTCAAAAGGCCATCAAAGGCAGTGTACTGTCTGACTATCTAGCTGAGCAACCCATTGATGATTATCAACCCATGAGATTTGACTTCTTCGATGAAGACATCATGTACTTAAAAGCAAAAGATTGTGAAGAGTCGGTTCACACTGAAGGGCCTGACCCAGAAAAAGAGTGGACAATGATGTTCGACGGGGGTGTCAATATGAATGGTCGTGGAGTTGGTGTAGTGCTTATTACACCTAAAAGGGTTCATATGCCTTTCTCGGCAAAACTCACCTTTTCCTGCACTAACAATGAAGCAGAATACGAAGCATGTATCATGGGTCTTGAGGAAGCCATTAACCTCAGGATCAAGACTTTGAATGTATTCGGAGATTCAGCTTTAGTAATCAATCAAACCAATGGCAAATGGTACACTCACCAAGAGCATCTGATTCCATACCGTGACTACACGAGGAGATTATTGACTTTCTTCACAACAGTCAAACTTGAGTACATCCCTCGAGATGAAAATCAGTTCGCAGATGCTTTAGCTACCATTTCCCCCATGATCAAAGTTCAAACTGCAAATAATGTGCCTCGGATTTTGGTATCCAGACTAGACAGATCGGCATATGTTTTCTCTGTAGACATTGCTAAAGATGACAAGCCTTGGTTCCATGACAACAAAAGCTTCTTAGAAGACCAGACATACCCACCTGGGGCCTCGTCCAATGATAAGAAGACATTAAGAAGGCTGGCTGGTAGTTTCTTCCTCAATGCTGATGGTTCATTATACAAGCAAAACTTTGACATGGTGCTGCTCAGATGTGTTGACAAGAAAGAAGCAGACTTGCTGATGCACGAGGTGCATGAAGGATCTTTCGGTACCCATGCTGGAGGACATGCAATGGCTAAGAAATTATTAAGATCAGGTTACTACTGGATCACAATGGATGCAGATTGTTGTGCCTATGCCATAAAATGCCATAAATGCCAGATCTATGTGGATAAAGTGCATGTGCCTCCAAATCCTTTGAACTTGATGTCTTCACCTTGGCCCTTTGCCATATGGGGCATTGACATGATTGGAAAGATTGAACCGACTACTTCGAATGGTCACAGATTCATCCTGGTAGCCATTGATTACTTCACCAAATGGGTTGAAGCAGCTTCGTATGCAAACGTCACCAGACAAGTGGTAGGCAGATTTCTGAAAAGAGACATCATCTGTCGATATGGAGTTCCCGAGCGAATCATTACTGATAATTGTTCCAATTTGAACAACAAAATGATGTCAGCACTGTGTCGGGACTTCAAGATCCAACATCACAACTCTTCTCCTTACAGGCCAAAGATGAATGGCGTTGTTGAGGCAGCTAACAAAAACATCAAGAAGATTGCGCAAAAGATGGTGGTTACTTATAAAGACTGGCATGAGATGCTACCATTTTCCTTGCATGGGTATCGAACCTCTATCAGAACATCTACTGGGGCAACGCCTTATCAGCTTGTGTACGGTATGGAAGCTGTCCTACCTGTTGAAGTTGAGCTACCCTCCTTACGGGTAATGATGGATGTAAAGCTGAACGAAGCAGAGTGGGTCCGGTCTCGGTACAATCAACTGAATCTGATCAAAGAGAAAAGGCTAGCTGCCATCTGTCATGGGCAGTTATATCAGAAAATGATGAAGAAAGCCTTCGATCAAAAAGTCAGACTTTGAGAATACCAAGTGGGAGATCTTGTGCTGAAAAGACTTCTTCCTCATCATACAGACCACAGGGCCAAATGGACGCCAAACTATGATGGTCCATTCATAGTAAAGAAAGTTTTCTCTGGCGGAGCACTGATGCTCACTACTATGGACGGCGAGGATTTCTTATCCCCTGTGAATTCAGATGGAGTTAAAAAATACTTCGCATAAAATGACCCGCTGGACATAGAAACAAAATGTATGTCCAGGCAAAAATAGGGCATCCCAGCGAGTCAAAAACAGAATAAAAGACTCAGGCAAAAATAAGGGGAAAATCAAAAAAATGTACACCCGCTTGTAAACACCCCAAATTTGCCCTCACCCATTTCACCATGGCTTGTGATCTTTTCATATGCATAAATTCAATCATAGCATCTCATACCACATTTTTGATTCACTGCATTGCTTCTAAGTCATCTGCATCTAGGGTTTGTGATCTGAGCCATCCCTGAGCCATTTGAGCCACTCCAAAGGTCATTAATCACTTCAAAGGGGTCCATGTATGTTCAAGCATCATATTATATCCCCACAAGGTCAAAGAAGTCAAAGAATCACAAGAACTAAAAAAGGCATGGAAGCAGAGCCAAGTTTAACTGCACAAATGACCTAAAATTAGGGTTTTGGTTTCAAAGGCCATAACTCCAAATTTTTTGGTCATTCTTGTTTCTATTGGTCTCTATATGTTATGAGGATCATGCATATCAATTTTCATGAAGAAATTCCATGGGGAAGGCATCTGATCAATAGATGACTTCTTGAGCAAGTCAATGCAAAATCAGGGCATCTGAGGCCCCCAGTGACCCAACCAAAAGGTGTTCTTCATCATTTTGAATATATATGATCTTTATTTGATCATAGAAGGTGTTGTAAGTTCACAAAATTGGAAAATTTCAAGCCATTTGCAAAATTGCCTTTTTGGGAAAGTGACTTGTAATGTAAACTTGCCATTTTGGGAAAGTTTTTCAACCTCCTCAAATTGATTCAAAAATGCTTCAAATGAGAAAACTTTGGTCATGAAAGTTGTAGAATGGATCCTCCCATTTTAAAAAAGTACAAGAACTCATTCTAATTCATTTTGGATCAAAAGTTATGGCTTGTCAAAGTTGGCGAAAATCACATAATTTCAAGTTTTACACCAAAGAGGAGAAGTTGCAAAACCTCTTGCCAAGGCAAAATGTGACTTCAAATTGACTTCTATGCATCACACAAACATGAACCATGACTTAATAATCAGATTGCACCAAAGAACCTCCCATTATCATGACTTATACTTCAAGTAATCACAAAAGGGCCAAGACTTTGTGAAATTGCAAAAACTCTCACAAACACTAATCCACTTGTTGCATTGCCTCTAATCCATTTCCATGGTTCTCCCTGATTCAAGCTGCAGCCAAGCCATTCCTTGTACCTTGTGTACCAAAAGCAACCCAACACATAACACAACACAGCTTGAAAAATCTCACAAGCCATAGTTTCAAGATTTCACCTCTTATGCATTTTGTTTCGAAACTCATCACACAAGCCAAAAACACCAAAACAAACTTCATAGAATCACTCAACATGTTCCTCTGATCATTTCCCAACCCTCATTTGTCCCTGAAACCACCTCAAGCAAAAACACGATTCTCATCCCTCACTGAACAGAACTTCATCCATCTCACAAACTAGTCACAATAAACTCCATACAAGCTTTGCAAACTCCTCAGGAGGTTCATTGGAGTCATTTTGAAGCAAGGAAGCTGTCAAAAAGCTCCTGGATTGAAAGCTCCTTCTCAGGTAGCCATGTGAAAACATTTTTCCAGAACTCTTGTTTTAAGTTTCTAAATGATTAAGCTTGCTTCCCTGGTCACACTGATCTTTAAATTTTCGAAAATGGTTGAGAAATGAGTGTGTATGGCTTGTCTGAAATTTCTGCCATTTTTGTACCTTGCTTCGAATCTTGTTAATGGTTAGGGATAAATTGTTTTTGAGGTCAGGGATGAGTTTAGGGAGGTGAGAGGAAGTGATCTGGAGCTTTAGAGCTCTAGAAATGACTTAGGGAGTGAGTTTGAAATTTTCAGGGAGAGATGTCACCGGAGAAGACGACCGGAGCTCTTCTCCGGTGACCTGAATGTGATTAGGGCTTAATATGCGTTTAGGGTTTAGTCTAAATATGGACCATAGATCTGGCTGACTTTTGTTGACTCCCGCGTGTTTGAATGGCCTGGATCATCTCATTAAACCCTAATCCTATTTAATTAAATTAATTAATTAGGTTTAGTTTAATTTAGTCAGTTTGAATGAGGACCACAGGATTTGGCGCGGGTCAACTCCCTCCAAAACCAGTTTAAACCACAACCCTTAGTTTTGCATACTTCTCATATTTTCATTTTAATTTCATTTTCTTTTCATTTAATTTGCACGAATTATTTAAAATAGTAAAATACATTTAAAAATTCTGGAAATTTTTGTCAAGCATTTTATCAATTTTCAGAACCCAAAAATATTTTTATTTTTTTTTTTTGCATTAAAAATCATTTTTAAATCATTTAAATATTTATTTTTAATTAGTTAATGAAAATTAATTAATTAAAAATACATTTAGGTATTTAAAAATCACCAAAAAATTCACATTGCATTTAAAAACATTTAGAAACATTATCCAACTCTCAAAACAAATTTCTTTTTGGTTCTTGATGCATTTTGATCATTTTCTTTGGAATTAAATTCATTTTAAGGCAATATTTTTTGTGCAAACTTTGAAAAATGCTTTCTGCCTAACCATTGAGAGTTTGATGATGGTTCTTCTTGCATTGCATTCTTCATGGCATGTAGTTTATAGGATAAAATTGGTTTGATTTGATCTTGCATTTTCAATTTGTTTTGCATTTTTCATTGTGAGGTACCTTAAAACCCTAGCCAACTTGAGAAATTCATAACTTTCACTAGGTTAAGAGTTAGGTCCCCTCCTTTGGGCAATGAACTTGTGTAGGCTTAGGGTATCTTTGATTGCATTTTCATTTTTTTATCATGTCATTTGCTTCTGATTTTGAATTTTGCTTTGTGTGTTGATCATAAACCCTAATTTGTGCCTTCCTTTGCATCCATCTTTCATTTGCTTGCATTCAATGACTTGCCATGACATTTTGTGCATCCACATGATTCATAAGACATATTAGGACATATTAGAACCATGATCGATCATTGCATCATTCCTTTTCCATGTTATATGTCCATTTCATCTCATAAACATTCATGGATCTTTATGGTTCAAAGCATGCCTCCTTTGGATCCTTATGCTTGTTTGATCATTCTCATCTCTTGTCATGTGTTTGCATCATCTCTTAGCATCATTGAAATCATGCTTATGCTTATGACTTTGGTTTGCATCATGACATTTCATCTCATTTGCATTGCATTGCATTTCTTTTGCTAACTTTTCAGGTGGTAAGTTGTTTTGGGAAGTGAATTTGCCTTCACTTCTCACAATCTCTTCTCATCTCTCTTGCATCATTACTGCATTTTATCTTGTGTATTTGAGTGGGCTTGCTCATTCATGTTCATCTTACTTTCTTTCTTCAAGCAACTTGTCTTCTTAAGTGATGCAAGTTGCTCTGCTTCTCTTTGCTTTTTGCTCCTTTCATCTGCTTCCTTCCTGGTGGTATCTCTGAAGATTTTCTTGCAAACCTCATTAACCCTAGGAATAACCAAGCATGATAATAATTAGGTGTAAACACCCCAAATTTGCCCTCACCCATTTCACACCATGGCTTGTGATCATTTCATATGCATAAACTCAATCATACCATCTCATATCACATTTTTGATTCACTGCATTGGTTCTAAGTCATCTGCACCTAGGGTTTGTGATCTGAGCAATCCAAGAGCTTCTTGAGCCACTCCAAAGGTCATCAATCACTTCAAAGGGGTCTATGTGTGTACAAGTATCATATTGTATCCTCTCAAAGTCAAGAATGTCAAAGAATCACAAGAACTGGGATTGGTATGGAAGCAGGGCCAGGCTTGACTGCACAGATGACCTAAAATTAGGGTTTTGGTTTCAGAGGCCATAATTCCAAATTTTTTGGTCATTCTTGTTTCTATTGGTCTCTATATGGTATAGGGAGTATGCATATCAATTTTCATGAAGAAATTCCATGGGGAAGTCATCTGATCAAGAGTTGACTTTTCAAGCAAGTCAGTGCAAAATCAGGGCATCTGAGGCCCCCAATGACCCAACCAAAGGGCACTCTTCATCATTTTGATTGTATATGATCTTTATTTGATCATGGAAGAAGTTGGAAGTTTAAAAAATTCAAGAATCTCAAGTTTTTGCAAAGTTGACTTTTTGGGTAAGTTTGACTTTTCATGAAAATGTCATTTTATGCAACTTTTTCAACCCTTACTTTTTGATTCAAAAAGGCTTCAAATGAAAAAACTTTGGTCATGAAAGTTGTAGAATAGATCTTTACCTTTTCAAAAAGTACAAGAACATGACCTAATTCATTTTTGATCAAAAGTTATGGCTTGTCAAAGTTGGCAAAAATCACTAAATTTCAAGTCATGCACCAAAGAGGCAAAGTTGCAAATTCACTTCTCAAGGCCAAATAAGTCAGCAAATGGGCTTCTAATTCACTCAACATGATCACACAACATTCAAAAATCAGAATGGGGCAAAGAATTACATGTTTTATGGCCCATGGATCAAGTTTCCTTCATGAAAACCAAAGGCAAAGTCAAGTTGCAAAACTCATGATCACGTCTCATCCACTTGCTAGCTACTTTGCTGATCAACCCTAGCCTTTCCCCTCACCATGCTGCGCAGCACACTCTCCATGTACTAGCCTAGAACATGACCCATGCTTCTCTTACACAAAAGTTGACAATTTGCAAAAGTAACCATACCTATCACAAAAGGACATGTCACATCTTCTGACCAATGAGCATTGTTTATACAAATCAATTGCAAGCCAAACCACACAAGAGGCCAGCCTGAAACAAGTCATAGCAACACATTCTCATTTTGACACCATAGAGCAAAAGCATTCGAAACACTCTCCTCAGGCCACAAACTCAGAAACAAACTTCACAAACCTTCTCACCATGCTTCACTGAACCCAAACCAACCATTAAAGTAGCCTGAAACTCAAAGAACCAGGAATACGATTCTCACCTGAGCTTGAACAGAACTTCTGTAAACTCTCAAACCAGCCCAAATAAATTTGTTCCAAGCCTTTCAGAAGCATAAGGGAGGTCATAGGAGTGGATTGCACAAGGAGAAGGGGCCAGAAAGTTGCAGACTGAAAAGCTTCAAACTCAGGTAGCTTCATGATCTTTTCTTCCAGAAATGGATTTTTAAGTTCTTAATAGCTTCTACATGCTTCCCTGATCATGAATATGTGGTTGTTTTCAAAAATGAGTGAGAAATGAGTATGTATGCAGTCTCTGAAACTTTTTGCCCTAGAACATGTTTGATTCGATTCTCCTTGTTTCTGAATGATAAATGTTGTTTGAATGGGGGGGTTTAATTCGTTTTTGAGTGGGGAAGAGTTCTGGGTTGTTGGATTTCATTTTCATTGCGTATAGAGTGAGTTGGTGATTTTGGGTGATCGGAGAAGATGACCGGAACACTGTTCCGGTCACCTGAGAGTCATTAAGGCTGGGATTAGGGCTAATTAATTAGGGTTAGTGAGTTTGAATGTGAGCCGTCCAAACGCGCGCGTAGTCATCTCCCGCGTGTGTGAGTTTGAATCTGGACCATCAGATTGGATTACTTTTCTATTTTCAGTTTTATTTCATTTTTATTTTTCATTTAATTACATTATTTTCTCCAATTTATTAAAAATAGCAAAACAACCTTAAAAATTCTGAAATTTTTTATACAAGCTTTTATTTAATTTCAGAAACCAAAAATATTTTTATTTTTATTTTTAGCATTCAAAAAATATTTTTAAATATTTAAAAGTTTATTTTTAATTAATTAATGAGAATTAATTAATTAAAAATGCTTTTCGGTATTTAAAAATCACCAAAAAATTCATGAGACATTTAAAAACATTTAGAAACATTGTCCAACCCTCAAACCAAATTTCTTTTTTGATCTTGATGCATTTTGAGAATTTTCCATGGAATTAATTCATTTTTCAAGCATTATTTTGATCCAAACTTCCAAAAATCATTTCTGCCTAACCATTGAGAGTTGGACCTTGATTCTTTTTGCATTGCATTGAGTTTAGCATGAGGTTTGTGAGGTTAAATGGTCATGAATTGATCTTGCATTTTCTATTTGATTGGCATTTTTCTTGTTAAGGAACCCTAATACCCTAGATAACTTAGGAAAATCATAACTTGAAATAGGTTAAGAGTTGGATCCTCTCCTTTGGGCAGTGAGTTAGCATAGGATTAGGGATCCTTTGAGTGTATTTTCAATTTTTTATCTTGGTGTTTGCTTCTGATTTTGGTTTGTGTTTGATGCATTGATCATAAACCCTAATTTGGGCTTCCATATGTATCCATCTTGCATTTGCATTCATATCTTGACTTGCCATAGCATTTTATGCATTCTTTTGATTCATTGAACATCTTAAGACATATTAAAAGCATGTTTGATCACTGCATCTTGCATTTGCCATGTTGTATGCCATTTGCATTTCATAACTTTTCATGTATGTTCATGGTTCTCAACTTGTTTCATTTGCATCCATAAGCTTGTATGATCATCTCCATGCTTTGTTTCATGTTTGTAGCATCTCATAGCATCATTAACATCATGTATGTACTTCTGGTTTTGATATGCATCATGCCATTTCATCTCATTTTGCATTGCATTGCATTTCTTTTCTAACTTTTCAGGTGGTAAGTGACTTTGAGAAGTGAATTTGCCTTCACTTCTCATAACTTCTCTTCATCTCTTTTATGCATCCTTACTGCATTTTTGTATGTGTTTGAGATTGAGCTTGCTCATTCTCCTTCTTCTTACTTTCTTTCCTCAAGTGACTTGTCTTCTTAAGTGAAGCAAGTTACTTTGCTTCTCCTGACCCTTTCATCTGCTTCCTGGTGGTTCCATTGAAGATCTTCTCTTGCAAACCTCACAAACCTTAGGAACAACCAAGCATGACAATGATTAGGGTTTTGATTAGTCCCCCACTTAGTTTTCTACCTTTGTGTTTCTTTTGAGTCCTCTCTTCTCACCTCATAATCAGGGACTAAACCCTAAAGGCTTTAAGGCTTTGTGATTAAGTTTATGCCTGCATCCTTCTATTAGGATGGAGTGTATAACTTTAATCCTAAGTGTTAAACCCTTAATGTATTTAAATCTCTTAATCAATTCACATAATAATCACCAAGACATCACACTTGTAACTTGGGCCTTGCATTAGGGTTCTAATTCTTCCTTAAATGGTTAAGAAGGACTAACCCTAGTGTTAATGGACAAGTCCCCCTCAAGTTGTCTTACAAACCTTAAAAATCACTTCATCATCTTACCATTAATCTAAAATCCACTTAATAAAGGCTTTGTTTTGTCATGAGTTTAATCCCTAATCATGGATTAAGTTGAGGAGCTTTCCTCAGCTTAAACACTCTCATCTGTTATCCTTCTATTAGGATGGTATAATGAGTTTGTTTAATCCCTGATTATGGCTTAATCTCATTACTTAACACTAAACCAAAACACCAAAAACATCTAAATAATCACAAGTAGGTTAATGACCTTAATCCTATATCAAAGGTGATTAAGTGTGAGAAGCTGACTTCACACTTAAGGTATTCTCATTACCCCTAATCAGAGGGAAGATGTGATGAGTTTACTAAATCCATTGGTTTAGGCTTAGGCTCATTAACTTATGACAAACACCAAAAAGCAATAAAAGACTGAAAATACAAAAACAAACAATAATCGTCTCCTTCGGGATTCTTTTCTCATCACCTTCACTCACAAACGAGAACTTGCTTCTTCCGTCTAATGCAAGACAGTTAGCACCTGAGCCAGACAGGTCATACACTTGAGCATGGACAAGTAAGCAGTTCACCAGTCAATTCACCTTTCAGTCTCTTTGGGTCGAACTACGGTGTTCTGACTTCCTCATTGCACGAGAGGATACGTAGGCATAACTTAACAGTTATCGAACAAAAGTCTCTGTATATCCCCCCTCTTCCCAGCTTTATTCTTTTAGCCTCATAGCCATGAGCATTTCACTTTTATCCTTACACTGACACTTTATATATCACACTTTGCACTTCTTTTACACTGACACCTGTACATCCTTTTCTAGTTTCTTTTATACACAGATAGCACTGACACTACCCCTTTAAAACACAAATCTTTTAAGCGTGGATCCCGTCGAGTACGACGGACAATCTGGGTGCTAATACCTTCCCAGGTTGTAACCAACCCCCTTTCTCAGTCTCTCCGGTTCGCAACCGTCTTATCCATCTTTTTCTAGGTCTATGCAGCATTGCCTTTCCTCCGGGATAAAAATGCCTAGCTGGCGACTCTTTTCATCTCCAGTGAGTTCACTGCTGTGTGTTCTCATTGTTCCTTTCGCCGACCGTTCGCGTCTGTACCTTTATCTGGGCGATTTCCCATTTATCGGGAGCGACAGCTTGGCGACTCTGCTGGGGACCCTTATACTGTAACCAAGGCTTCTGGTTCTTTTTGTGGGTTCCTCCTAGCGCTTGATTGATTTGTGTTTACTGGGGTGTTATGTGCTATTTGAGCTTGTATTTGTATTTATTTTTGTTTTATGTACAGTTGTTTTACTGCTTTCTTTATAGCTTTACATATATCATACTGTCATACTGTGCTGGCTGGATTTGTTTTGTTGCTTTGGTGGGTGGGGTTCTATTGAGAGTCAAGGTCCTATACCTGGGACCTGAGTGACACCTAGGCTAGAGTGGTTCATATTCTTTCCCATTCCATCTCGGTCTGGTGCGGGAATATGAAACACGGTTCAGATATGGGTTTCTTCTTGAGAACTCTGTGTTGCAGATTTCCTGCAATACTAGGGCTATCTGGGAAGCCTGCTAAGTCTGGATGACCTTTAGTATTGACCTTCAGAAACTGAGGTGAATTAGAGGAGGAACTTTTATGGTTATTGTAAACAATGTACCTCCGGGTTAGAAGTGTTTACACTTCTCATAACTGATCCAAGTCTAAGGATCCTTGTTTTAGAACACCACCTGTGAGGAGGTTGGGCTATTTACAGGTTTGCAGGTACCCTTGACCTCAACATACCCTGTTACTTTGTTTGATTAAGAGTACTCCATGTTGGAGCAGTTCTTGTGATTTCTAACCCTGGACATGTGGCTCTTTATTTGAGTCCCATACCTTGGTTACTGGACTTATAGACCTCCATTTGGATTTCTTGAACATACTTGGGCTTATATCAGAGCACTTGATCAGATCCAGCTCAGTCACAAACCCTTGCATATCATTTGCATACATCATCATTGCATCATTTTAACATTTGTTTATTTGTTTTTCAGGGTATCCATACTTTATTTTTGGCTTGGTTTTGACCCCATCATCAGCATAGACCTATCTTCATCAGCATCTACTTCAGCTATCAGCTACCTGCTTCAGCCACCTGCACCAGCCAACCAGTGGCCCATTTTCAGTGTTATCATTAGCACCTGTCTCAACTCATCCTCAACAACATGGCACCTAAGAAGAGTAATATCTCCTACCACTTCTTTCAGCCTGAGCTAGCTGACATCAGGAAGATTCAGACCCTAATTACTCCAGACTATATACCACTTTTCAGAGAACACTATGGAGACATACTTGATGTGGTTATGGATTTGGACCCTTCACAGAGGAGCTTGATTCATACTTGCATGCAGTTCTATGATCCTCCCCTAAGGTGTTTCACTTTTCAGGATTTTCAGTTGGGCCCTTTGTTAGAAGAGTATTCATCATTGATTGGTATACCTATCAGGGGTGGAGTCCCCTTCAACCCTGAGATGGCTTCTCCAAGTAATGAAGAAGTAGCAAAGGCATTGCATCTGGAACCAGTTCTGATTGAGCAGCATATGACTACTAAGGCTGGAATCTCTGGTCTACATCTGGATTTCCTGATCTCTCAAGCTACCCTGAAGGCTTCTTTGGGAGAGTGGAAAGCAGTCTGTGCTTTATTGGCCCTGAGCATATATGGAATTATATTATTTGCAGACGAGCCTAGATTCATTAGCAAGAATGCAATCCATCTTTTCATGCTGAGGAACCCAGTGCCCACCTTACTGGGGGATTTCTACTACTCAGTACACCAAAGGAATGAAAAGCAGAGGGGAAGATTAGTAAGGTGCTGCGCTCCTTTGTTCCATACTTGGCTTCTCAAGCATTTGCCCAAGACAGATGCATTTTTGAATCCTCATCAGCAGAGGAACTGGGCTAGAAGACTCACTGCTCTGACTTCAGCTGATATCAGGTGGTGCACTCAAAGCACCAAGGGCAGGGATATCATTACCAGTTGTGGGCAGTTTCCCAATGTACCCCTGATAGGAGTTAAGGGTTGCATCAATTACAACCCCCTGCTATTCAAAAGACAACTGGGCTATGCATTGGTCCACACTCCTAAGGCACAAGACTTGGCTGAGACTCTTTACTGTGAGAACAAGCCTAATCTGGCTATTGTCAGGCAGGCAGCCTGGGCCTGGGACAATGTTCAAACTAAAGGAGTAACCATTTTGGGGAAGTTCAACAATGTGGCATCAGCACAATACTATGAGTGGTCCCATGCCAGGGCTCAATTTTCTGGGATGCCCTTTACCATGGAGGATATACCTGGACCATCCTCAGCACCACCTCCTGCCACTGTCAGCTTAGAAGAGTTTGAGAGTTTGAAAGAAAGAAATGAGAAGTTGACTCAGGCTTTACAGAAGACCCTCTGGGAGAGGAGTGATGGTAGGTTGGATATTGAAAGGTTGGAAAAATTGAAGGTGGAGCATCTGGCTAAAATTGAGAAGTCTGAGGATTACATCAAGAAGTCTAGGGCTGGAGAGCAAATTCTGAAGAATGCTTGCAAGGAAGCCCAGTTCCAGAAAGCCAGGACTGATTTGTATTTGAAGGAGAGTCAAGCTAGGTGGGTCAGGATCACCGAAGCTCGTACTCTGGAAGATAAGAGGACTCAGGACAAAATCGAGCAGCTGGAAGCTAGTGCAAAAGAGCAGCAGGAAGCCCTGGCAGCAGCCCAGAGGGAGATCTCCGAGCTGAAGATCAGAGCTGGAGTGAAGAGGTCAAAGGACCAAAGTCAACACAAGAAGCTAACTGCAGTTGTTACTACCAGGAATCTCCTTATCAGGAATCTCACGGAACGTCCAGCTGATCCTGTGACTGAAGCACTTCTCAAGGAAGTTCAGGAGGATGAGTTTGGTCTTGGTGTCTGACTTTTGCTTGTTGTTTCTTTCATTTCATGTACTTTTATTTTCTTATGATGTATTTTGACCCCTCAGAGGGCATGTTTTGTAAAGAACAAACTATGTATCCTTTGCTTTTTGTAATATATGTATCAGTTTGTTCCATCTGAGTTTACTTCAAAAGCAACACCAACAGTATCTTCAAGGGTCTGGAGGGGTCAAAACCAAGTGCCAAGCCGGATACCTTGGAAATAAATAAGCATACTGCATTGCATGCTAACCCTTTGTTTGTTTTGTAGGTTTATTTTGTTGTTGTTGCTAACTCTGTTGTGATATTCAGGAACTATTGCTTGACGTCGGGTATTTCCACTCAACCGTCCACACAGATATCTATCGTACCCCGAAAAATACGACCTCACGCGATCCGAAAAGACGGAGCCGCGCGCCGGACGGACTGAAGAGTCGCCACCTAATTCTATTTATTCCCGAAGAGGGAAAGGGAAGATATAGATACAACCCGGGAGGAGAAGGATGAGGACAAAGGTCAACGGAACCATTGCCTGGGTTCGGGAGTCGGTTATGCAGGGGGAAGGTATTAGCACCCCCTACATCCATCGTACTCGATGGGAACCATCTAAGTTAACGCGCGAGAAAGGATGTCTATGCTTAAACGAGTTGCTTGCTTGAGGGAAATGAGTTGAATTATAAGTTAGATTGAACCTAGGTGCTCGGCAAGGATGGAGATCCTCGTGCCTACATACTCCCGTGTGCAATGGGAAAGTCAGAGCCTCGTAGTTCGGCCTACTAAGGGTAATGGTTGTTGATTTTATTACCTTTCGTCGATGAAAGGGTTTAGGAGTCGAATGTACTAAAGACTATGGATAGTTTATCTCGCCCAACAAGACGAGCGTCCTGCGTCGAAATAATCGGAGCGAGTAACGAAAGCTCGTTATCCCCCTTTCTACCGCTTAAGGCTCGTGGCGTACAAATCTTCTCGTATTATTAAAGTGTTTTTTATTTCCTAAAGCCGCTTGACGTTGGATCAAGGGTTTGGATCTAATCGAAACGTTTTGGTTCTTTGAGGTTTAGAGGGTGCATGCAAATGGAGGTTTATTTTGTGGTTTGTCAGCGAGGCACGAATCGCTCGGCTCACAAAGGTGGAGTGGATCCTAAACGAAACGACAGCTGGAAAATAAAGTGCAAGTGTGCAAGTGCAATCGCTTGGCGTTGGACCAAGGATTCGAAATAAAATGCGAGAAATAAAAGTGCGTACAAATTAAGGGGAGAGGGATACAAAATAAATACAGGGGATTGCGAGAAATAAAGAGGTCTCGTTGTAATTAGCCCAAGAGAAAGCGTGTGTGCAGTGTGTTTGAACTATTCCAAGGCGTTCGGCCTTTTAATCGGGACGCAACTATTTGGAGGCGTTGGACCTTTTAATCGAGCGCAACTATTCGAAGGCGTTGGACCTTTTCGGGACGCGACGAAATTTTGTTCGTGAACTGCCTTAGAATCGGTTCAAAATGGGAACCATTCTATAAGGAGTCGAATCGTAATTTGAAATGCGAAATTAAATGAATAAATTAAATTGAATATTAAATAGAATAATAAATTGAATCAATGAATAAATAATATTGAAAATAATGAATTAAATTAAATTATATTACATGTTTTTTTGTTCCGAATAAAAAATAATAGAATAAAATAAAAGAGGGCCTCATATTGACCGCACATCACCGATTAAATGTAATCGGGCGAAAACGGCCTTTTATAATATCATCGGCCCGAAAATAAAAATAATACTTAATAATTTGCTAGAAATTGTTTTTGACATTTTCTAAGCAATATCAAGATAATAAAAGAAACAAGAAATAATAAAATCATTACTATAACTAAGGATAAAACCTAATGATACAAATAAAATATAAATAAATAAGTAATTGAAAAACATGATTGAAAGAGAAATGTGGGGCTGCACGTGAATCCTGGTTATGGGAAATTAAAACAGATAGGCTTCAAAGTCTATTTCATAGAAAATTAGAAGAAAGAAAATAAATAAAATAATAAAATAAAAAAAAAATACATAAAAATGAGGGTGAGTTATGTAAATGCGGTGGTATGTATGAAAAGAAAAGTAGATTACCTAAATTTTAATGGAAGTTTAAAAAAATATAAAAATATGAATGATTTTAGGAAGTTAAAAAAAATATAAAAATATGAATGAAGAATAAATAAAAGGGGTGATGTGTATATGAGACTGATGGTGTGTGTGTGAATAAAATGATGGTGGACTTCAAATCCAGGCGCGGTAACAAAAATAACTCCAGCATAAAATAGGAAACTAACCTAGTTAATTAAGTATATATAATAAAACATTAAAATATAGGAAACTAACCTAGTTAATTAAGTATATATAACAAAACGTTAAAATAAAATTAAAACAAAAGGAAATGTGGACAGAGAACACAACGTGTTCCTACTGCACAAACAGAAACGCATCCTCACCATTTCCGGCTTAGATCCGTCGGCGACGGCTTTCTCCGCTCTTGTGCCCTCCGTTCTCGCGATCGCGGTTGGTTTTGCTCCCAGAACTCGCACGACCCTCTTTGATTTCGACTCGTTCTCGCGGTGGGGTTCTTTCGGTTTTCACGGATTGGTGCGGTGGTTTTGGCTTTTGCGAGCGGGTTGCGACGCGGTGGGTCGGATGTGCTTCGGATTTCTGCGGATTTAAGGAGTGGTTATGTTGGTTTGTTCTGAGTCTCACTCAATCGATTCTCCTCTCAGTTTTCAAACCGCCATGGCTTTGGTTCAACAGCGGTTTCGGTTGGTTTTGGGATGGTGTGTCTGAGGAAGAAGAGTGAAAACTGTGATGGTTTCGAAGGTTTCAGCCCAACATTCTTCTTCCTTCTGCTTTGTTTTATTTTCTGGTTTGTTCTGTTTTTTTCACAGTGAGGAAATTTGCGTTTGGTAAGCTTCAATGGCTTGCTGCGTTTTTTGAAAGGGGCTGATGAAGATTTTGAAAGGGGGAAGAGGAATTTGGTTCTGGTTTTTTATGGCCTTGTTGTTTCAGTTTCAATTTGTGGGAATGTGTGTTTTTTTGTTTCTCAGATTTGACGAAAATGGTGAAAGTTATGTTATATGATGATGAGATGAGTTTGTCAATGAGGCAAAAGGAGTTGTGTATGAATGAGGTCAGTGAAAAAAATGAGAGAGTATGAATATTCGTGTGTATGCTGCAGAATCCACGAAATTGTTATAGTGGAAATTGGTATTATGAGTGGTGCATTTGGTACGAATTTAACATTGTGCTGTGCATGTTGCTAGCTCTGTGTACGAAAATTTTGTTGCAATTTTTCTGTGATTTGAGAATGAATTGTTGTGGGACCATGTTGTGCTGAGTGGAATCCGCTGGAAATCTGTTGTGGTTAGTGGAAAGAAAGTGTACTAGCTATATATTTTTTTTGTGAAATTAAAACAATAATAAAAAGTGGTTTTGCAGCTGTAATGGACATGGCTAGTGAGAGCTTAAACTAAAAAAAAAAATTCTACTAATTCTGCCAATAAAGTGTATCAAAGTAAGAAGATTAAAATCTCAAATAATAATTATTAACTAATGAAAATAATAGTAATAACAGAAATTATGAAATGGATTTATAAAAATAAAATAAAAGTGATAATTGTGATAATGATAATAATAATAAGAAGAAATAATAATGATAAAAAGAAAATACTAATAGCTAAATAATATTAATAATAAAAAATGAAAAAAAAAGTGATAGTAATAATTATAATAATAATAATTATAAATAAGGAAATTATAATAATAAAACAAGCAATAAGAAAAGATTTTTTTTATTTTGTACAAAAGTAAATGGGCCTAAAATTAATGGGCTTATGTGAATTTGTTTAAAAGAAATAATAATAATAGATTTTTGTGTTTTCTTTAATGAACCAAAATAATAAAAATAAAGAAATAAAAACTTAAAATAAAAGAGAACTTGAAATCAAAGTATTTTTTGGAGTTTTCCTGCAATATCTGTTAGACCGAAATAAAATAGTGCGGGTAGGACAAATTTGGGGTATGACAAATGCCCCTATCGAATTGGCTTAGACCAAGTAAGATGAACCGGCTCGCGTTCAATCTTTCAAGGTATAAGATAATTAGATATTAACAGACTCCAAATTTGTCCGCAAAAGAAATTGTGCAGCAAATCGATGATTAAAATTGGAAAATGAAGGCGATATGAAGCAGAAACAGGTTGACAGAATAATAAATAATCGCTTATCAACGCAAGGATGATAATGCGAACTCGGCATTCGATGCTAGGTCGATGCTGAGTAACAGAAAATAAAATAAAATAATCGCTTACCACCGCAAGGATGATAATGCGAACTCGGCACTCGATGCTAGGTCGATATGGATGCCAAAAGACAAAAAATTAAAATAATCGCTATTCAACGCAAAGATGATAATGCAATCCCAGCACTCGAACTAGGTCGATATGGATGCTGAGTAACAGAAAATTAAATAATCGCTTACCACCACAAGGATGATAATGCGACCCCAGCACTCGAACTAGGTCGATATGGATGCTGAGTAACAGAAAAATAAATAACCGCTTACTACCGCAAGGATGATAATGCGACCCCAGCACTCGAACTAGGTCGATATGGATGCCGAGTAACAGAAAAATAAATAATCGCTTACCACCGCAAGGATGATAATGCGACCCCAACACTCGATGCTAGGTCGATGTTGAGTAACAGAAAATTAAATAATCGCTTACCACCGCAAGGATGATAATGCGACCCCAGCACTCGAACTAGGTCGATATGGATGCCGAGTAACAGAAAAAATAAATAATAGGAAGAGAAATGTCCAATGGGGACACCCACTGAATAGCACCTGGAGAATCTTCGATCGACCCTGGATCATGAATTTCGCTGGGGAAAGGCTTGGAATCTTGGATTGATCCTGGATCCTAAATTATGCAACTATGCTTGACTGTTTTGAAATGGTATTCCATAAAGATGGAGATACAATGCAAATGCTTATGCATTGAGATGTAAGTTGAAAATGTTGGGAAAATAAAAGGTTGATTTTGCTTGGGCATGCATATGATGCACATGTTGTAAATGATTGATGCAAATGATGCGTATGACTGCATATGATGCATAATGATGCATATAAGTGATTGAAAAAAAGAAAGGTGCCAGCTTGGTGGACTTTTGGTCTGGTAGTTGCCAATAATGATTGGACTTTGGGTGGGTGGAGGGACTGATTTCCCGACACTCGATCTTCGACGATGTCTGGTCAGAAGATGGATCTGAAAGCTCCAAGTTTGGTTATCTGTTGATGAGCGAAGCGACTTAATTGACACATGAAGACTGATTTACTTTGAACGATTGCCAATGTCTAGCAAGGACTGCCTATTCGACTGGGGAGAAGAGATAGGAAGATTTGCTCCTTGTTTGCTTGCCCCTGCTTGAGCTGTATTTGAAGTAAATCTGGTGGGGAAGCTTTGACAATGGCCATGACATGACCTGCCCCTGATTGAGCTTTTGAAGGTGATCTTGCCCCTGACTGGGCCGTATGTAGATAATTTTCCCCTGATTGGGCTGATTTTGAAATAAATTGCCCCTGATTGGGCTGTTAAGTATGCTTTGCCCCTGATTGGGCTGATTTTGAAATGAATTGCCCCTGATTGGGTGTTGAAGATGATTTGATTTATGTTGGCACTGATGAAGTTCAAATTTTCTTTTTGATTTCCCCTTGTTGGGATTGTACTGATGTCAAGCACTGAATTGCAATTAAATTGTTCATACACAAATGGTAATGTTAATGTAAAGTTCATGTAAGTTTTGAAAAAGTCAATTTATTTGAATGATTGTGATAGTGTGACGAATGAACCATTAGTCCAAACGAGGTGCTGATTTAGAAAGTTCGTGAAAGATGCAGCAAGAATAATGTGCAAACAAGATTGAATATTAGCAAACATATGGGAGTCAATTTACGCAACCCTGTTGGTAGCATGCTTTCAGAATAAACCTTGCCTCAATTAGGTCTTTTGAGGGTTGTAACGTGGTCTGGTTAATGGTTTGAGAAACAAAGGTATAAGGCTCAAAGTTTGATTTGTACCCAACCCTTCTTCGTGATATTATCCAGTCCTACGTTCAGTTAACTTTGCATTTGCATCTGTTTTGACTTTGCAAGAGTGAAGATGAAGCTTTAAAGTTCGCTTGAAAACGGCAGTCATCTTTTTTGCTAGTGACCCTTTGATTCTTGATTTGGTGGTCACTGATATTTGTTTTGCTTTTGCGGAGGATTTGAGTTCCTCTTTTGATTTCTTTTTTTTCCGACTAAGTCTCCCTTCGGGTGCTCAACTTAGTGGTTTTTCTTTTCTTTTCTTTTCGTTTGAAT
This sequence comes from Lathyrus aphaca, assembly GCA_963966055.1. Classification (NCBI taxonomy): domain Eukaryota; kingdom Viridiplantae; phylum Streptophyta; class Magnoliopsida; order Fabales; family Fabaceae; genus Lathyrus; species Lathyrus aphaca. The sequence continues at coordinate 215,337,034 of OZ014520.1, read as the reverse complement.
GTTGTGACTGCCAAGTCATTTGCTGATGGTCCTCTGACGGGATGTCTCATCTTGCAATTCGAAGGTGTAGTTAGTTTAACTGAACAACTACCCTGCCCCGGGTTAAATGTAAGGGTTGTATCCGAAAGAAACTCCTACTTCTAGGCTCGAAGTGGTTGACTAGGGATTAACTCCTTATATCTCCAGTGTTTGGGGATTTAAAAGAATGCCTGTACATCATTGACAAGGTTTTATCCGAAAGCATACCGCAACAGTTATGGGTATTTGTTTTCATCATCCTCCCTCAAATAATTGCTAAAGTGAAGTGAGGAAATATTTTTGTAATTTTTTTGTGATAAATGATAAATATGAGCGAATGCGAATAAACTGATTCAAAACATGCATAAACATAACATTAACAAAACCAAGTACAAATGACAATGTTCAAAGCAAATAGTACTTAAACAAACAATACAAAACAACATGAATGCAGAAACAAGTAAATGGCGATGGCTGCCTTGATTTGAGGAATTGAACTTCTCTTGATTGAATGCTTTAAAGTGGGAGACTACTCAACTTTGGTCTTCTTCAAAAGCATTCGTTGAGGGGCCACTTGCGGCGACACTGGATTGCTCTGGACATTCAGACCCTTCTGAGTAAAGGTGAGGTCCTTAGAGTTGATCATATCTTGAACCACATGCTTAAAGGCGTGGCAATTCTCAATTGTGTGACCTGGAGCGCCTTTGTGATACTCACAGCGGGCATTGGCATCATAATTCCGGGCCTTGCCAGCCTGAGGTGGCATATCTCTCAACGTAAGAGATCCTTTTTCCATTAACTGATTAAAGATTTCGGTGTATGACATAGGCAAGGGATCAATGTGCCTATCATATCCTCTTCGTTGATATGGTGTACGCTGTTGAGGAGCGCGTTGTTGTTGTTGACCGGGCTGTTGTTGATAAGCCGATTGCTGGTATGGATAAGCCGGTTGCTGGCATGGATAAGCCGGTTGCTGGCTTGGTCTAGGTCCATATTGCGCAGCTGCACCCGGAGGATAAGGACATGGTTGATAAGCCATCGGTGGCGGAAGCAGAGCTTGAATAGCTGGATGAACAGGCATTGAAGGAACAGGCTGATGAGACACAACCATCCTGGCCAAGGCTTGCATGGCCTCATGAATACGATCAATCTTGCTCTTGATTGAGTCAATCTCTTCCCTCATAGCAGCTTGCTCTTCTTGAATCACGTCCATCAGTCTTCTAGTGTTGGCTCTAGTTGAATACGGTCGTCTAGCTCGATACGGGCGTCGGGAAACCAACTTGATTTACTGAAGATGGAGGAACATGAAAATAAGTTTTTGGCTTTTGGAATGAAATGCAAGATGAATAAATGATGCAAATGGGATGATATGCAATATCAGAATCCAGGATCACAAGATCAGGGTCTCATGAGTCCAAGGTACAGATGGAGGATACTCTGATCAGGAACTCACTGGGTAGACTCTAGGGTTTTAGGGATCCCAAAATTATCAATTCATATGGCTGTTCATCACACGCGCCATAAGCATGACGGTTGATTGACTCCGCCATATGAATCTATTTTGGGTGAGATCTTCGTATCGACAACCCACGAGAGAAAATTTTCTCGGGAGTCCATACTACGTGATCATCGACACAAGGTTTAAAACAAAGTCTTGGAGTTATGGAACTTTCTCAATTGTTTGATGCACGTGTCAATTTCATACATTCTTGACAGTCAATCAACTCCATTGAGTAAGTCTATTCCAAGTGAGGTTTTCGTATCGAGCCACGCGAGGGCGAACCCTGGTGCCCAATACTACGCAACCATTAACCGATGTTTTAACCAAAAGGTTCTAAAGGGTCCTCAGAGTCGACGACTTTAACGAAAATAACTGAGCACACACGCCAAGAGCTTGACGGTTGTCAGTATTTCCATTAAAATCTACTCCGAGTGAGGTTTTCGTATCGACAACCCACGAGAGAGGTTCTCTCGGGAGCCCATACTACACAACCTCGCTAACTTAAGTTTGTACTCGAAAGCCCGGGTATAGAGCTCTTCCCTCGAGTTTCTTTTGCAAAGCATCGATCCAAATTATAGTACCAAGGAGCCATAAGATATATAATATGGAATGCGATAAAGAAAGCAATAAAAAATAAACAAGCAAGGCATAAAATCAAACATCAAAACAAGCGCGAAAACCTAGACTAGGCTTGACTCGCATAGGGGTGAACCTTTCCCCAGCAGAGTCGCCAGCTATCGTACCCCGAAAAATACGACCTCACGCGATCCGAAAAGACGGAGCCGCGCGCCGGACGGACTGAAGAGTCGCCACCTAATTCTATTTATTCCCGAAGAGGGAAAGGGAAGATATAGATACAACCCGGGAGGAGAAGGATGAGGACAAAGGTCAACGGAACCATTGCCTGGGTTCGGGAGTCGGTTATGCAGGGGGAAGGTATTAGCACCCCCTACATCCATCGTACTCGATGGGAACCATCTAAGTTAACGCGCGAGAAAGGATGTCTATGCTTAAACGAGTTGCTTGCTTGAGGGAAATGAGTTGAATTATAAGTTAGATTGAACCTAGGTGCTCGGCAAGGATGAAGATCCTCGTGCCTACATACTCCCGTGTGCAATGGGAAAGTCAGAGCCTCGTAGTTCGGCCTACTAAGGGTAATGGTTGTTGATTTTATTACCTTTCGTCGATGAAAGGGTTTAGGAGTCGAATGTACTAAAGACTATGGATAGTTTATCTCGCCCAACAAGATGAGCGTCCTGCGTCGAAATAATCGGAGCGAGTAACGAAAGCTCGTTATCCCCCTTTCTACCGCTTAAGGCTCGTGGCGTACAAATCTTCTCGTATTATTAAAGTGTTTTTTATTTCCTAAAGCCGCTTGACGTTGGATCAAGGGTTTGGATCTAATCGAAACGTTTTGGTTCTTTGAGGTTTAGAGGGTGCATGCAAATGGAGGTTTATTTTGTGGTTTGTCAGTGAGGCACGAATCGCTCGGCTCGCAAAGGTGGAGTGGATCCTAAACGAAACGACAGCTGGAAAATAAAGTGCAAGTGTGCAAGTGCAATCGCTTGGCGTTGGACCAAGGATTCGAAATAAAATGCGAGAAATAAAAGTGCGTACAAATTAAGGGGAGAGGGATACAAAATAAATACAGGGGATTGCGAGAAATAAAGAGGTCTCATTGTAATTAGCCCAAGAGAAAGCGTGTGTGCAGTGTGTTTGAACTATTCCAAGGCGTTCGGCCTTTTAATCGGGACGTAACTATTTGGAGGCGTTGGACCTTTTAATCGAGCGCAACTATTCGAAGGCGTTGGACCTTTTCGGGACGCGACGAAATTTTGTTCGTGAACTGCCTTAGAATCGGTTCAAAATGGGAACCATTCTATAAGGAGTCGAATCGTAATTTGAAATGCGAAATTAAATGAATAAATTAAATTGAATATTAAATAGAATAATAAATTGAATCAATGAATAAATAATATTGAAAATAATGAATTAAATTATATTATATTACATGTTTTTTTGTTCCGAATAAAAAATAATAGAATAAAATAAAAGAGGGCCTCATATTGACCGCACATCACCGATTAAATGTAATCGGGCGAAAACGGTCTTTTATAATATCATCGGCCCGAAAATAAAAATAATACTTAATAATTTGCTAGAAATTGTTTTTGACATTTTCTAAGCAATATCAAGATAATAAAAGAAACAAGAAATAATAAAATCATTACTATAACTAAGGATAAAACCTAATGATACAAATAAAATATAAATAAATAAATAATTGAAAAACATGATTGAAAGAGAAATGTGGGGCTGCACGTGAATCCTGGTTATGGGAAATTAAAACAGATAGGCTTCAAAGTCTATTTCATAGAAAATTAGAAGAAAGAAAATAAATAAAATAATAAAATAAAAAAAAAATACATAAAAATGAGGGTGAGTTATGTAACTGCGGTGGTATGTATGAAAAGAAAAGTAGATTACCTAAATTTTAATGGAAGTTTAAAAAAATATAAAAATATGAATGATTTTAGGAAGTTAAAAAAAAATATAAAAATATGAATGAAGAATAAATAAAAGGGGTGGTGTGTATATGAGACTGATGGTGTGTGTGTGAATAAAATGATGGTGGACTTCAAATCCAGGCGCAGTAACAAAAATAACTCCAGCATAAAATAGGAAACTAACCTAGTTAATTAAGTATATATAATAAAACATAAAAATATAGGAAACTAACTTAGTTAATTAAGTATATATAACAAAACGTTAAAATAAAATTAAAACAAAAGGAAATGTGGACAGAGAACACAACGTGTTCCTACTGCACAAACAGAAACACATCCTCACCATTTCCGGCTTAGATCCGTCGGCGACGGCTTTCTCCGCTCTTGTGCCCTCCGTTCTCGCGATCGCGGTTGGTTTTGCTCCCAGAACTCGCACGACCCTCTTTGATTTCGACTCGTTCTCGCGGTGGGGTTCTTTCGGTTTTCACGGATTGGTGCGGTGGTTTTGGCTTTTGCGAGCGGGTTGCGACGCGGTGGGTCGGATGTGCTTCGGATTTCTGCGGATTTAAGGAGTGGTTATGTTGGTTTGTTCTGAGTCTCACTCAATCGATTCTCCTCTCAGTTTTCAAACCTCCATGGCTTTGGTTCAACAGCGGTTTCGGTTGGTTTTGGGATGGTGTGTCTGAGGAAGAAGAGTGAAAACTGTGATGGTTTCGAAGGTTTCAGCCCAACATTCTTCTTCCTTCTGCTTTGTTTTATTTTCTGGTTTGTTCTGTTTTTTTCACAGTGAGGAAATTTGCGTTTGGTAAGCTTCAATGGCTTGCTGCGTTTTTTGAAAGGGGCTGATGAAGATTTTGAAAGGGGGAAGAGGAATTTGGTTCTGGTTTTTTATGGCCTTGTTGTTTCAGTTTCAATTTGTGGGAATGTGTGTTTTTTTGTTTCTCAGATTTGACGAAAATGGTGAAAGTTATGTTATATGATGATGAGATGAGTTTGTCAATGAGGCAAAAGGAGTTGTGTATGAATGAGGTCAGTGAAAAAAATGAGAGAGTATGAATATTCGTGTGTATGCTGCAGAATCCACGAAATTGTTATAGTGGAAATTGGTATTATGAGTGGTGCATTTGGTACGAATTTAACGTTGTGCTGTGCATGTTGCTAGCTCTGTGTACGGAAATTTTGTTGCAATTTTTCTGTGATTTGAGAATGAATTGTTTTGGGACCATGTTGTGCTGAGTGGAATCCGCTGGAAATCTGTTGTGGTTAGTGGAAAGAAAGTGTACTAGCTATATATTTTTTTTGTGAAATTAAAACAATAATAAAAAGTGGTTTTGCAGCTGTAATGGACATGGCTAGTGAGAGCTTAAACTAAAAAAAAAATTTCTACTAATTCTGCCAATAAAGTGTATCAAAGTAAGAAGATTAAAATCTCAAATAATAATTATTAACTAATGAAAATAATAGTAATAACAGAAATTATGAAATGGATTTATAAAAATAAAATAAAAGTGATAATTGTGATAATGATAATAATAATAAGAAATAATAATGATAAAAAGAAAATACTAATAGCTAAATAATATTAATAATAAAAAATGAAAAAAAAAGTGATAGTAATAATTATAATAATAATAATTATAAATAAGGAAATTATAATAATAAAACAAGCAATAAGAAAAGATTTTTTTTTATTTTGTACAAAAGTAAATGGGCCTAAAATTAATGGGCTTATGTGAATTTGTTTAAAAGAAATAATAATAATAGATTTTTGTGTTTTCTTTAATGAACCAAAATAATAAAAATAAAGAAATAAAAACTTAAAATAAAAGAGAACTTGAAATCAAAGTATTTTTTGGATTTTTCCTGCGATATCTGTTAGACCGAAATAAAATAGTGCGGGTAGGACAAATTTGGGGTATGACAATATCCAACCCGTAACAATCTTCCGGGCATACAGATGGACCAGGTACAACAGGACCTTGCAGAGGTCAGAAACCAAATGGCCAATGAAAGATTGGAAATGAGGACTCAGATGACGCAGTTTATGGAAGTGATGAACAATATGGCTCAGAGCCAAGAGAGATTGAGAGCAATGGTAGAAAGGCAGAATCAGGAAGATCCCCATCTAGGGACTGCTGGGACAAGCAACAATGAGAGGGTCCAACCTCATGTCAACCCCCCTGTATTTGGACCCCACCTTCATCCAGAGATCAACATTCCTGCCAATGTACAAGGGACTGCCACTGCAGGCAGAGTGCTGCAAGAAGACCCCCAGGAGGATCAGTTCACAGTAATGGGTGCTGGGGATGAGGCCTATGACAGAAGGCTGGATGAAATTGCTGAAAAATTAAGATCCTTGGAGTCTCAAAACTCTTTGGGTTTCGATGTTATGGACATGGGCTTAGTGGACGGGGTCAGGATCCCCCATAAGTTTAAGCCTCCTTGTTTTGAAAAATACAACGGGACTTCTTGCCCACGGACCCACTTACAATCCTTCTGGGGAGGTTGAAAGCCTACACCATGGACGAGAAGCTATGGATGTTTTATTTTGAGGATAGCTTAACGGGAGCTTCAAGGGAATGGTACTCCCATCTGACTAGAGCGACCATCAGGTGTTGGAAAGACTTGGCAGAGGCCTTCATTAGACAATACCAGTATAACTTGGATATGGCACCCAACAGGACCCTCCTGATGGGGATGTCACAGTCATCCAGGGAAAGCTTCCGCGAGTACGCCCAAAGGTGGAGGCAGCTGGCTGCTGCTGTCCAACCACCTATGTCAGAAAGGGAGATGGCAGATATGTTTATGAATACCCTCCAAGGAACATACATTGACAGGCTGGCTGCTTTCTCCTCTACCAGCTTTGCAGATGTCGTTATAGCTGGAGAGAGAATTGAGAGCCTGTTAAAAATGGGCAAAATCTCTGACAACGGTGCTAGCTCGTCCAGCAACGCAAGGAAGCCTTTTGCAGGCCCAAGAAGAACTGGTGAGACCAACGCTATCCACACCAACATGGGCAGACCCCAATATGTTCATAGGTCTGTGGCAGCAGTCACCATTCCCACTCCAATTCATCCACAACCAGCTTATCAACCACAGCAACAGAATTATCAGCAACAAACTCAGTATCCTCCTCAAAGAAACTACAACAACACCCACAACAACAATCAGCAAAGACCGTTCCAACCAAGAACTTCTCAGGCCAATAGGGTGATCGATCCGATCCCTATGCCATATGCCACATTACTGCCACAACTCCTGAAACTCAACCTGGTTGAGCTAAGGACATTGGCACCTCCATATCCCACTAGTCTACCCAGAAATTACGACTCCAACGCCAGATGTGCTTTTCACTCAAATGCACCTGGCCATAGTACAGAAAAGTGTAGAGCTTTGCACATGAAGGTACAAGACCTGGTAGACTCTAAAGCACTAAACTTTGCACCACCACCAAATGTTAACAAGAACCCTATGCCAAACCACGGAGGTCCCAGAATCAATGCTATTGAAGAAGACAAGCCGTCTTACTTGATAACCAGTGTGGGTCAGATTCGGACACCGTTGGTAGAGATTAAAGCCCAACTCCTTGAATGTCAAATGTTCCTGGGATGTGAGCTAGGGTGTGCTTATTGCAACATTTCAGTGAATGGTTGTGATAACTTGAGAGATGGCATAGATGGTCTCATCTAGAGTGGCCTGCTTCAAATCACAACATCAATTCCTACCAATCCAATAATCTCATCAGCAACAATTCCCGTGTATTCTACAAATGCAACAACCATTGTTCCAAGCAACTCTTCAATTTCATCAACAAATGCTTCATCTGTTACTTCAACGGATCAAATATCAGCAAACATCCCTTCTACAACTTCAGCGCCACTTCATTCAGAAACTCCTACAACAACAACACCCATCTTTCCAACAATGTCTCCTACAACTTCAGCAGCAAATGTCTCAACAGTTACAATTTATTATGATCCTGAAAATGATTCTGCTTACAACTCACAAAATGCCACTCCCATCAGAGCACCAGTCACAATATACTATGATCCACAGACTATCACAGTCCCTTCTGCAGCTGCCATCAGCCCAGTCACCATCACGGTACCTGGGCCAGTACCTTATGAAAGCAGTAATGCCATCCCTTGGCATTACGGCTCTGATCTATACTGCGAAGGACAGAAAATCACTTTTGAATCATCAACCCTTGCACCACAAATAGACAACGTGGGGGGAGGCGGAGGCTTCACTCGAAGCGGACGTCTCTTCGCTCCACAAATTCAAAGACCCACTGCCGAAGCAGAAGCTGCTGCCAAGGCAAAAGGGAAGAGCTTGGTGCAAGAAGAACAAATTGTTAAAGAATCTTTAAAAACACCTTTTGATCAAGAAGTTGATGAGTTCATGAGAATCATCAAGAAAAGTGATTACAAGATAGTGGATCAGCTTCACCAGACACCTTCCAAGATCTCAATCCTATCATTGCTCATGTGCTCTGAAGCTCATCGGAACGCACTACTAAAAGTCTTGCACGCAGCTTATGTTCCAGAAGAGATCACCGTCAATCGGTTGGAAGCTGTGGTTGGAAATGTCAATGCTAGCCATGGGCTAGGGTTTACCAACACTGATTTGACTACGGAAGGCCGCAATCATAACAAGGCTTTGCACATTACCATGGAATGCAAAGGTGCAGTTCTTTCCCATGTGCTGGTAGACACAGGATCATCCCTCAATGTCTTACCTAAAAAAGCCCTTGTGAAGCTAGAGTATGATGGACTGGCATTACGTCCCAGCAACTTAGTAGTGAGAGCCTTTGACGGTTCTAAGAGATCAGTTCTGGGAGAGATTGAGTTGCCTATAACGATTGGCCCACAAACTTTCAAAACGACCTTCTACGTGATGGATATACAGCCTGCCTACAGCTGTCTATTGGGTAGGCCATGGATTCACGCCGCTGGCGCCGTGACCTCAACCCTTCACCAGAAGTTAAAATTCGAGTGGGAGGGCCAAGTCATTACTATTTGTGGAGAGAAAGATATTTTTGTTAGCCATCTGGCTACCTACAAATACATTGAGATGGATGGGGAGATCCATGAAACGATGAGTCAAGAGTTTGAGGCCTTGAACATAAATGAAACGTCTTCTGTACCTGGAACCTCAATGACATCTTACCAACAAGCCCGGAAGGTTGTCGAAGAAGGAACTGCCCAAGGCTGGGGCAAACTGTTACCTGTGGAGAAGAAAGAGGATAGATTTGGGTTGGGTTACAAACCAACTCAACAAGATCAAGCAGAGGCTGCTAAGGAGCCCAACTTTGTTAGTGGGGGATGCTCACCCCCGATGCTGTCAACAATTTGGAAGACGAGGATGAAAGCAACCGCAACCTGGAGAGTTGGATTCGTCCAAAGATCCCGGGGAGCAGTATCTCAAACTGGTCTTCCCAGGAAATTATAAGAGTTACTCATGCAGAGTAATTATTATTTCCTGTATTTTTATAGCATGCATCAAAGTCTTGCATCTTGCCCAAGATGACAAGACTCATTTTGTAATCGGGCCATCTGTAATTTTTGTGCAACAAGATTAATCAATGAAATATCAGACATCTTTTGCAAATGAGTCTTTTTCTTTTCCGCTCACTGTTTTTCCATTTTTCTTTTTGTACAAAAATAAATGGCATTGTTTTCAAAATGACAACTTTATTTCACTTTTCTAAACAAGATTAAAATAAAATCACTAAAATGAACAAACTAAACCCTTGCAGAGAGTGCCTTCCAGACAGCACCGACAACAGCACGGCTATGACTTCGTATGACTTTGACAATCCAATCAATCAGGCTGATGAAGGGGTTGAAGAAGATTATGAGCTTCCTGAAGAGCTAGCCAGATTATTGAGACAAGAGGAGAAGGTTATCACTCCTCATCAGGAGGAGGTCGAAACGATTAATTTTGGTACAAATGAAGACGTGAAAGAAGTTAAAATCGGGGCCTACTTACAAGACTCAGTGAAGAGACAACTGATTGACCTGCTTCAAGAATATGTGGATGTGTTTGCTTTGTCCTATCAAGATATGCCAGGGTTGGACACCAACATTGTTGTGCACAAGCTGCCTTTAAGAGAGGAATGCCCACCGGTTAAACAGAAACTGCGCCGTACTCGCCCAGACATGGCAATGAAAATCAAGGAAGAGGTACAAAAGCAATGGGACGCCGGGTTCCTTGCTGTGACTAGCTATCCACCGTGGGTTGCTAATATAGTGCCTGTGCCTAAGAAAGACGGCAAAGTTAGGATGTGTGTTGACTACCGGGATCTGAACAGAGCCAGCCCGAAAGATGATTTCCCATTACCTCACATTGATGTATTGGTAGATAATACGGCTCAGTTCTCGGTATTCTCCTTCATGGACAGATTTTCAGGATACAATCAGATTAAAATGTCACTTGAAGACATGGAGAAGACAACCTTCATCACACCCTGGGGCACGTTCTGTTACAAGGTGATGCCATTCGGACTGAAGAATGCTGGTGCAACATATCAACGGGCTATGGTAACATTATTCCACGATATGATCCATAAAGAAATAGAATGTTATGTGGATGACATGATTGCCAAGTCCCTTACTGAAGAAGATCACCTGGCAAATCTGCTGAAGCTGTTCAAGCGCCTGAGGAAGTACCAACTGAAGTTGAACCCCAACAAGTGCACATTTGGGGTGCGATCTGGTAAGCTGCTGGGATTTATTGTGAGTGAGAAGGGGATTGAAGTTGACCCCGACAAAGTCAAAGCTATTCAAGAGATGCCTGCACCGAAGACAGAAAAAGAAGTTCGAGGGTTCTTAGGGCGATTGAACTACATTTCAAGGTTCATATCTCACCTTACAGCAACTTGTGAGCCCTTGTTCAAGCTGTTGAGAAAAGAACAAACGGTCAGGTGGAATGAAGACTGCCAAAGGGCTTTCGACAAGATTAAGGAATACTTGCAAGAACCTCCAATCCTTATGCCTCCAGTTGAAGGAAGACCTCTGATAATGTACTTGACAGTATTAGAAGAGTCAATGGGATGTGTGATGGGCCAGCATGACGAGTCTGGTCGAAAAGAGTATGCAATATACTACCTAAGCAAAAAGTTTACCGAATGTGAACAACGTTATTCACTGCCCGAGAAAACTTGCTGTGCTTTAGCGTGGGCTGCTCGCCGACTGAGACAGTATATGTTGACCCACACTACTCTGTTGATTTCAAAGATGGATCCAGTCAAGTACATATTTGAGAAGCCAGCACTTACCGGATGGGTTGCAAGATGGCAAATGATCCTTACAGAGTATGACATTCAGTACACTTCTCAGAAAGCCATCAAAGGCATTGTATTGTCCGAATATCTTGCTGAGCAACCTATTGATGATTACCAGCCTATGAGATTTGACTTCCCTGATGAAGACATCATGTTCATAAAAGCAAAAGATCATGAAGAGCCTAATCACACTGAAGGGCCCGACCCGCAGGAAGAATGGACTATGATGTTTGATGGGGCTGTTAACATGAATGGTCGAGGTGTTGGTGCAGTACTCATTACACCTATGGGAGTTCACATGCATTTCTCGGCAAAACTCACTTTCAACTGCACTAACAATGAAGCTGAATACGAAGCTTGCATTATGGGTCTTGAGGAAGCCATTGACCTCAAGATCAAGACATTGACCGTGTTCGGAGATTCAGCTCTGGTAATCAATCAAACCAATGGCAAATGGTACACCCACCAGGATCATTTGATACCTTACAGGGATTATACAAGGAGATTATTGACTTTCTTTGCAACAGTCAAGCTTGAGTATATCCCTCGGGACGAAAATCAGTTTGCAGATGCTCTGGCTACCATTTCATCAATGATCAAAGTTCAAACTGTCAACTTTGTACCGCAAATCTCAGTGTCCAGACTTGACAGACCAGCATATGTATTCGCAGCAGACATTGTCAAAGATGATAAGCCTTGGTTCCATGACATTAAGTGCTTCTTGGAGGATCAAGCATACCCACCTGGGGCATCTTCCAATGATAAGAAGACTTTGAGAAGGCTTGCTGGTAGCTTCTTCTTAAACACTGATGGTTCCTTATATAAAAGAAACTTTGATATGGTACTCCTCAGATGCGTTGATAAGGCAGAAGCAGACTTGTTGATGCATGAAGTGCACGAAGGATCCTTTGGTACCCATGCGGGAGGGCATCCCATGGCTAAGAAGTTGCTGAGATCAGGCTATTATTGGATCACAATGGATGCCGACTGTTGTGCCTATGCCAGAAAATGCCATAAATGCCAGATTTATGCGGATAAGGTGCACGTGCCTCCCAATCCTTTGAATGTGATGTCCTCACCCTGGCCCTTTGCTATGTGGGGCATTGACATGATTGGCAAGATTGAGCCAACTGCTTCGAATGGCCACAGATTCATCCTGGTTGCTATTGACTATTTCACCAAATGGGTCGAAGCAGCATCCTATGCAAATGTCACAAGACAAGTGGTAGCCAGATTTCTGAAGAGAGATATCATCTGTCGATACGGAGTTCCCGAGCGAATCATTACTGATAACGGTTCCAACTTGAACAACAAAATGATGGCAGAGCTATGCCAGGACTTCAAAATTCAACATCACAATTCTTCTCCTTACAGGCCAAAAATGAATGGCGCTGTTGAGGCAGCTAATAAGAATATTAAGAAGATTGTGCAGAAGATGGTAGTCACCTACAAAGACTGGCATGAAATGCTACCATTTGCCTTGCATGGGTACCGCACGTCGATCAGAACATCCACTGGGGCAACACCGTATCAACTTGTGTATGGTATGGAAGCAGTCCTACCTGTTGAAGTTGAATTACCCTCTCTACGGGTATTGATGGATGTTAAGTTAAACGAAGCAGAATGGGTCAGGTCCCGATACGAACAACTGAGTCTGATTGAAGAGAAAAGATTGGCTGCAATCTGTCATGGGCAGTTATACCAGAAGAGAATGAAGAAAGCCTTCGATCAGAAAGTCAGGCACCGAGTGTACCAAGTAGGAGATCTTGTGCTGAAAAGAATCCTTCCTCCTCATACAGACCACAGGGGCAAGTGGACTCCAAACTACGAGGGACCATTCGTAGTAAAGAAAGTTTTCTCTGGTGGAGCACTGATGCTCAGCACTATGGATGGTGAAGACTTCCCATCCCCTGTGAATTCAGATGCAGTTAAAAAATACTTCGCATAAAAATGACCCGCTGGACATAAAAACAGAATGTAAGTCCAGGCAAAAATAGGGCATCCCAGCGAGTCAAAAACAGAATAAAAGACTCGGGCAAAAATAAGGGAAAGTAAACAAAAGATGCGTATACCCGTTGAGTTGAAAAGCCGCATTGGACAGCTCAGGCAAAAATGGGTATCCCGATGGATTGAAAACCCGAAAGGGCGATCCATGCAAAATAAGGGAATAAGCGAACAACTGCACTCTGAATTCGTCTGTATCACTTACAACTTGGCAAGTTTCGGAAGGATAAAGCATCGGTCAGAATCAACTTTTTTCAGAAAGCAAGATGGGAAGAACGTCAAAAGTCATACGAGTCATAGTAGAAGAGGAAGCTCCTTAAAGCGTCGTCAACATTGCCAGCATTTTGTTTCTCAATTTGTAACAATCTCCTCATTTCAGGGGATATGTTTCCTTGACTGTATCTTGCCAATTCAGGGCATTTGAATTAATAAAATCGGATTTTCAGTCACGTTTCGTCCCGTCCATTTTATTTTTATTTGCAAAATGTCTGATGTCTCCAAAAGTCTGATCGCATAAATACAGATGCTTATCTTCAAAAAAATAAATAAAAGTCACATGCTTGCAGGAAATATACTTACTCTCAGAAGTGTCTAAAATCCTATGACGGAATCCGGCAAGGGATACCTCGGGATCATTTGTGCGTTTCTATATCTTTGCAGGGTTGCAGGTATTTCAAAACGCAACTTGGGGCGTGAAAGCTTCACTCCAGCAAGCTGACAAATCGACACTCAGCCTTAGCACCCAAAGTGTCTTGTCCCCAGCTGAGTTGCCACTTGTTACTTCTCCCCATCAGAATTGCCAGGCATCACTTTTCCAACAGAACGGTACCAGAAGGCGCCCATATCCCCGGCTGGGCCAAGAATCCTCCTCAACAGAATCTCTAAGAAGATCTTTCAGTGATCTCTCTTTCTCCCCAGCCGAGTTGCCATTTCACCCTCAGCTGAGTACAACAGTCAGGGAACCCTCTCCCGACAAAGCTTCAGCCTCTATCCAGAAGAGCAACTCATGAAAGAATCACAACAGAGCGACGAAAGCTTCTACAAACCCCAGCTGGGTCCCTCAGTACAAGGATATGTCTACCAGTGATCTATATCCCCAGGAAAACACATCTCGTCAGATCTACCAATGATCTCACCCCCAGCTGGGATGTCCATTTCAAGCAGATCGGCCGAAGATCTTCGTAGCAACGGGATCCGGATCCCGGTTGGGTATCTTTGCATAATTATAGCATTCGCATCATATTCACCCACAAAGCATAGCATTCCGTCTAGTACGGAGCATTACGGCAAAAATCAAGCATATAGCATAATCATAAGCCATGTTTTGAATCAAACACTTGTGAATAATGACAATCCGTCATCATACAGACTTCCCCCCAAAAATCCCCAGCGGAGATTCCCCAGCAAAATCAGTTGCCTCACATTCACAAACACCATATACCCTTTTGGCACCCGTCCGTGTCATACCCCAGCAGAAAGCAAAAAAAATCCTCTTTGCACTCACAAACACTTTGTACATCAGATACTTGTTTATACTATACTCTTCTCCTTTTGGCACTCGTCCGTGTCATTCTCCCCAGCAGTTTAAATACTCATCTATACATCACTCATACTTACTACTCATGCTTATACAGATACTCATCCGTATCTTTTATATACCACTTATATCCCCACAGATTCGACACTCGTCCGTGTTCTTTGTTAACCGGTCGGTACTCGTCCGTACCATCATCTCAGAGCATGCGTCAAGCGTTTGTTTCTACCTGATACTCGTCCGTATCATAGTCTTAAGGATGCTCGTCTGCATCTTTAATCCATACACTGTGTCAAAAAACTCTTGTCTTCTTGAATATAGACACTCGTCTATGTCTACTATTCCCCAGGAAAGTCCCTTCAGATTCAACACTCGTCTGTGTTCTCTGTTAACCAGTTGATACTCGTCCGTATCATCATCTCTGAACACATGTCAGTATTTGTTTTTGCCCGATACTCGTCCGTATCGTAGTCTTAAGGATTCTCGTCCGCATCTTTAATCTATACACAAACATCTAAACACTTATACCTTTTGTTTTCTTGGATGTAAACACTCGTCCGTGTTTACTATCCCCCAGTAGATCGCCAACAAAGAAAATTTTCTTTTTTATCTGACATTTTTCCTATGTCATGATAAACCTTGAGAGCAGCCGTCCCCTGCTAGGTGGTCGTCCTCCACCTCTTGATGGTCGTCCTCCATCATGCTCATCCGATGGTTGTCCCCATCGTTGATTTTCTATCCGACATTCGTCCTATGTCGTGATATTTAGCAGCCGCCCCCTGCTAGGTGGTCGTCCTCCACCTTTTGATGATCGTCCTTCATCATTTTATCCGATGGCCGTCCCCATCGTTGACCTTTTATCCGGCATTCGTCCTATGTCGCGATATTTTCGGCAGCCGTACCCTGCCAGGTGGTCGTCCTCCACCTTAGATGATCGTCCCTCATCTTAGCCCAACAGAGCAGCCGTCCCCTGCTAGGTGATCGTCCTTCACCTTTGATGACTGTACCTCATCATCTGTTCATTTCATTTATACTTTAACCCGATGGCCGTCCCCGTCGTGGTCCCTTTTCCTTTCGGTTTAGCCCGATGGCCGTCCCCATAGTTGGTTACTTTACTTTGTGAACTTGATGGCCGTCCCCGTCATGTTTCATTAATCCCCAGAGATTTTACAGCTTTACTTGATGGCCGTCCCCATCATAATACCTTTTATCCCCAGCATGTCGGCCGTCCCCGTCATTGCTTTATTTTCCGCACTTTTCCCGGCATGTCGGCCGTTCCCGTCATCGCTCTTTACCCAGCAGTCGTCCTCCGTCGCTCACACTATACTTTATTTTCTTTTACAATCTATATCCCTGTTCTTCTTCATTTTGTGAGTGCAAATTTTGGACTGTCTTTGGTATTCAACCACAAGTTATCCTGTTTGCCTGATAAGCCATTGCTTACATCCTGCACAGCTAACTCATGTTTGAATAGGAGCAGCTGTAAACACCCCAAATTTGCCCTCACCCATTTCACACCATGGCTTGTGATCATTTCATATGCATAAACTCAATCATACCATCTCATATCACATTTTTGATTCACTGCATTGGTTCTAAGTCATCTGCACCTAGGGTTTGTGATCTGAGCAATCCAAGAGCTTCTTGAGCCACTCCAAAGGTCATCAATCACTTCAAAGGGGTCTATGTGTCTCCAAGTATCATATTGTATCCTCTCAAAGTCAATAATGTCAAAGAATCACAAGAACTGGGATTGGTATGGAAGCAGGGCCAGGCTTGACTACACAGATGACCTAAAATTAGGGTTTTGGTTTCAGAGGCCATAATTCCAAATTTTTTGGTCATTCTTGTTTCTATTGGTCTCTATATGGTATAGGGAGTATGCATATCAATTTTCATGAAGAAATTCCATGGGGAAGTCATCTGATCAAGAGTTGACTTTTCAAGCAAGTCAGTGCAAAATCAGGGCATCTGAGGCCCCCAATGACCCAACCAAAGGGCACTCTTCATCATTTTGATTGTATATGATCTTTATTTGATCATGGAAGAAGTTGGAAGTTTACAAAATTCAAGAATCTCAAGTTTTTGCAAAGTTGACTTTTTGGGCAAGTTTGACTTTTCATGAAAATGTCATTTTATGCAACTTTTTCAACCCTTACTTTTTGATTCAAAAAGGCTTCAAATGAAAAAATTTTGGTCATGAAAGTTGTAGAATAGATCTTTACCTTTTCAAAAAGTACAAGAACATGACCTAATTCATTTTTGATCAAAAGTTATGGCTTGTCAAAGTTGGCAAAAATCACTAAATTTCAAGTCATGCACCAAAGAGGCAAAGTTGCAAATTCATTCTCAAGGCCAAATAAGTCAGCAAATGGGCTTCTAATTCACTCAACATGATCACACAACATTCAAAAATCAGAATGGGGCAAAGAATTACATGTTTTATGGCCCATGGATCAAGTTTCCTTCATGAAAACCAAAGGCAAAGTCAAGTTGCAAAACTCATGATCACGTCTCATCCACTTGCTAGCTACTTTGCTGATCAACCCTAGCCTTTCCCCTCACCATGCTGCGCAGCACACTCTCCATGTACTAGCCTAGAACATGACCCATGCTTCTCTTACACAAAAGTTGACAATTTGCAAAAGTAACCATACCTATCACAAAAGGACATGTCACATCTTCTGACCAATGAGCATTGTTTATACAAATCAATTGCAAGCCAAACCACACAAGAGGCCAGCCTGAAACAAGCCATAGCAACACATTCTCATTTTGACACCATAGAGCAAAAGCATTCGAAACACTCTCCTCGGGCCACAAACTCAGAAACAAACTTCACAAACCTTCTCACCATGCTTCACTGAACCCAAACCAACCATTAAAGTAGCCTGAAACTCAAAGAACCAGGAATACGATTCTCACCTGAGCTTGAACAGAACTTCTATAAACTCTCAAACCAGCCCAAATAAATTTGTTCCAAGCCTTTCAGAAGCATAAGGGAGGTCATAGGAGTGGATTGCACAAGGAGAAGGGGCCAGAAAGTTGCAGACTGAAAAGCTTCAAACTCAGGTAGCTTCATGAACTTTTTTTCCAGAAATGGATTTTTAAGTTCTTAATAGCTTCTACATGCTTCCCTGATCATGAATATGTGGTTGTTTTCAAAAATGAGTGAGAAATGAGTATGTATGCAGTCTCTGAAACTTTTTGCCCTAGAACATGTTTGATTCGATTCTCCTTGTTTCTGAATGATAAATGTTGTTTGAATGGGGGGTTTAATTCGTTTTTGAGTGGGGAAGAGTTCTAGGCTGTTGGATTTCATTTTCATTGTGTATAGAGTGAGTTGGTGATTTTGGGTGATCGGAGAAGATGACCGGAACACTGTTCCGGTCACCTGAGAGTCATTAAGGCTGGGATTAGGGCTAATTAATTAGGGTTAGTGAGTTTGAATGTGAGCCGTCCAAACGCGCGCGTAGTCAGCTCCCGCGTGTGTGAGTTTGAATCTGGACCATCAGATTGGATTACTTTTCTATTTTCAGTTTTATTTCATTTTTATTTTTCATTTAATTACATTATTTTCTCCAATTTATTAAAAATAGCAAAACAACCTTAAAAATTCTGAAATTATTTATACAAGCTTTTATTTAATTTCAGAAACCAAAAATATTTTTATTTTTATTTTTAGCATTCAAAAAATATTTTTAAATATTTAAAAGTTTATTTTTAATTAATTAATGAGAATTAATTAATTAAAAATGCTTTTAGGTATTTAAAAATCACCAAAAAATTCATGAGACATTTAAAAACATTTAGAAACATTGTCCAACCCTCAAACCAAATTTCTTTTTTGATCTTGATGCATTTTGAGAATTTTCCATGGAATTAATTCATTTTTCAAGCATTATTTTGATCCAAACTTCCAAAAATCATTTCTACCTAACCATTGAGAGTTGGACCTTGATTCTTTTTGCATTGCATTGAGTTTAGCATGAGTTTTGTAAGGTTAAATGGTCATGAATTGATCTTGCATTTTCTATTTGATTGGCATTTTTCTTGTTAAGGAACCCTAAAACCCTAGATAACTTAGGAAAATCATAACTTGAAATAGGTTAAGAGTTGGACCCTCTCCTTTAGGCAGTGAGTTAGCATAGGATTAGGGATCCTTTGAGTGTATTTTCAATTTTTTATCTTGGTGTTTGCTTCTGATTTTGGTTTGTGTTTGATGCATTGATCATAAACCCTAATTTGGGCTTCCATATGTATCCATCTTGCATTTGCATTCATATCTTGACTTGCCATAGCATTTTATGCATTCTTTTGATTCATTGAACATCTTAAGACATATTAAAAGCATGTTTGATCATTGCATCTTGCATTTGCCATGTTGTATGCCATTTGCATTTCATAACTTTTCATGTATGTTCATGGTTCTCAACTTGTTTCATTTGCATCCATAAGCTTGTATGATCATCTCCATGCTTTGTTTCATGTTTGTAGCATCTCATAGCATCATTAACATCATGTATGTACTTCTGGTTTTGATATGCATCATGCCATTTCATCTCATTTTAAATTGCATTGCATTTCTTTTCTAACTTTTCAGGTGGTAAGTGACTTTGAGAAGTGAATTTGCCTTCACTTCTCATAACTTCTCTTCATCTCTTTTATGCATCCTTGCTGCATTTTTGTATGTGTTTGAGATTGAGCTTGCTCATTCTCCTTCTTCTTACTTTCTTTCCTCAAGTGACTTGTCTTCTTAAGTGAAGCAAGTTACTTTGCTTCTCCTGACCCTTTCATCTGCTTCCTGGTGGTTCCATTGAAGATCTTCTCTTGCAAACCTCACAAACCTTAGGAACAACCAAGCATGACAATGATTAGGGTTTTGATTAGTCCCCCACTTAGTTTTCTACCTTTGTGTTTCTTTTGAGTCCTCTCTTCTCACCTCATAATCAGGGACTAAACCCTAAAGGCTTTAAGGCTTTGTGATTAAGTTTATGCCTGCATCCTTCTATTAGGATGGAGTGTATAACTTTAATCCTAAGTGTTAAACCCTTAATGTGTTTAAATCTCTTAATCAATTCCCATAATAATCACCAAGACATCACACTTGTAACTTGGGCCTTGCATTAGGGTTCTAATTCTTCCTTAAATGGTTAAGAAGGACTAACCCTAGTGTTAATGGACAAGTCCCCCTCAAGTTGTTTTACAAACCTTAAAAATCACTTCATCATCTTACCATTAATCTAAAATCCACTTAATAAAGGCTTTGTTTTGTCATGAGTTTAATCCCTAATCATGGATTAAGTTGAGGAGCTTTCCTCAGCTTAAACACTCTCATCTGTTATCCTTCTATTAGGATGGTATAATGAGTTTGTTTAATCCCTGATTATGGCTTAATCTCATTACTTAACACTAAACCAAAACACCAAAAACATCTAAATAATCACAAGTAGGTTAATGACCTTAATCCTATATCAAAGGTGATTAAGTGTGAGAAGCTGACTTCACACTTAAGGTATTCTCATTACCCCTAATCAGAGGGAAGATGTGATGAGTTTACTAAATCCATTGGTTTAGGCTTAGGCTCATTAACTTATGACAAACACCAAAAAGCAATAAAAGACTGAAAATACAAAAACAAACAATAATCGTCTCCTTCGGGATTCTTTTCTCATCACCTTCACTCACAAACGAGAACTTGCTTCTTCCGTCTAATGCAAGACAGTTAGCACCTGAGCCAGACAGGTCATACACTTGAGCATGGACAAGTAAGCAGTTCACCAGTCAATTCACCTTTCAGTCTCTTTGGGTCGAACTACGATGTTCTGACTTCCTCATTGCACGAGAGGATACGTAGGCATAACTTAACAGTTATCGAACAAAAGTCTCTGTATATCCCCCCTCTTCCCAGCTTTATTCTTTTAGCCTCATAGCCATGAGCATTTCACTTTTATCCTTACACTGACACTTTATATATCACACTTTGCACTTCTTTTACACTGACACCTGTACATCCTTTTCTAGTTTCTTTTATACACAGATAGCACTGACACTACCCCTTTAAAACACAAATCTTTTAAGCGTGGATCCCGTCGAGTACGACGGACAATCTGGGTGCTAATACCTTCCCAGGTTGTAACCAACCCCCTTTCTCAGTCTCTCCGGTTCGCAACCGTCTTATCCATCTTTTTCTAGGTCTATGCAGCATTGCCTTTCCTCCGGGATAAAAATGCCTAGCTGGCGACTCTTTTCATCTCCAGTGAGTTCACTGCTGTGTGTTCTCATTGTTCCTTTCGCCGACCGTTCGCGTCTGTACCTTTATCTGGGCCATTTCCCATTTATCGGGAGCGACATTAGGGTTTGATTAGTCCCCCATTTAGCTTTTACCTTTGTGTCATCTTTGAGTCTTCTCTTCTCATCTCTTAATCAAGGACTAAATCTTAAAGGTTTTAAGGCTTTGTGATTAAGCTTATGCCTGCATCCTTCTATTAGGATGGAGTGTATAACTTTAATCCTAAGTGTTAAACCCTTAATGTGTTTAAATCCTTTAATCAATCCACTTAATAATCATCAAGACATCAAGCTTGTAACTTGGGCCTTGCATTAGGGTTCTAATTCTTCCTTGATTGGTTAAGAAGGACTAACCCTAGTGTTAATGGACAAGTCCCCCTCAAGTGTTCTTACAAACCATAAAAATCACTTCTTCATCTTATCATTAATTAAAATCCATTTAATAAAGGCTTTGTTTTGTCATGAGGTTAATCCCTAATCATGGATTAAGTTGAGGAGTCTTCCTCAGCTTAAATGTTCTCATCTATTATCCTTCTATTAGGATGGTGTAATGGGTCCATTAAATCCTTGATTATGGCTTAAACTCATTACTTAACACTAAACAAAAACAACAAAAAACATCTAAATAAATGCAAGTAGGTTAATGATCTTAATCCTACATCATGGTGATTAAGTGTGAGGTGCTTACTTCATACTTAAGGTATTCTCATTACCCCTAATCAGAGGGAGGATGTGATGAGTTTACTAACCCCTGGTTTAGGCTTAAGCTCATTAACTTATGACAAATCCAAAAGCAATAAAAGATTGAAAACACAAAAACAAATAATAATCGTCTCCTCCGGGATTCTTTTCTCATCTCATTCACTCACAAACGAGAACTCGCTTCTTCCGTCTATTGCAAGAAAGTTTGCACCTGAGCCAGACAGGTCATACACTTGAGCATAGACAAGTAAGCAGTTCACAAGTCAATTCATCTTTCAGTCTCTTTGAGTCGAACTACGGTGTTCTGACTTCCTCATTGCACGAGAGGATACGTAGGCATAACTTAACGGTTATCGAACAAAAGTCTCTGTATATTCCCCCCTCTTCCAGCTTTATTCTTTAAGCCTCATAGTCTTGAGCATTTCACTCCTGTTCTTGCACTGACACTTCTCTTATACACTTCACATTTCTTTTACACTGACACTTGCATTCTTTCCAGCTTTGATACACAGATTGCACTGACACTACCCCTTTAAAACACAAATCTTTCAAGCGTGGATCTCGTCGAGTACGACGGACAATCTGGGTGCTAATACCTTCCCAGGTTGTAACCAACCCCCTTTCTCAGTCTCTCTGGTTCGCGACCGTCTTGTCCATATCTTTTCTAGGTTTATGCAGCATTACCTTTCCTCCAGGATAAAAATGCCTAGCTGGCGACTCTTGTCTTCTGAGTTCACCCTTGTGTGTTCTTATCCCTTTCGCTGACCGTTCGCGTCTGTACCCCTTCTGACCAGGTGTCATTTGGTGGGAGCGACAGCTTGGCAACTCTGCTGGGAAAACTTATACTGTAACCAGGGCTTCTGGTTCTTTTTGTGGGTTCCTCCTAGCGCTTGTTTGATTTGTGTTTACTGGGGTGTTATGTGCTAATTGTGTTTGTATAGTTGCTTTATTTATTGCTTTATGTATAACTTTATTTATTGCTTTCCTTTATAGTTTTACATATTTCATACTGTCATTATCATTGCTGGATCTGGTTTCTGTTTTGGTGGGTGGGGTTTCATTGAGATTTTAAGGTCCTATACCTGGGACCTGAGTGACACCTAGGCTAGAGTGGTTCGTATTCTTTCCCATTCCATTTCGGTCTGGTGCGGGAATATGAAACACGGTTCAGATGTGGGTTTCTTCTTGAGAACTCTGTGCTACAGATTTCCTGTAGTGCTAGGGCTATCTGGGAAGCCTGCTAAGTCTGGATGACCTTTATTATGACCTTCAGAAGCTGAGGTGAATTAAAGGAGGATCTTTATGGTTATTGTAAACACTGTACCTCCGGGTTAGAAGTGTTTACACTTCTCATAACTGATCCAAGTCTGAGGATCCTTGTTCTAGAACACTACCTGTGAGGGGGTTGGGCTGTTTACAGGTTTGCAGGTACCCTGGGCCACATCATACCCTGTTACTTGTTTGATTAAGAGTACCTCATTTTGGACAGTTCTTGTGATTTAACCCTGGACATGTGACTCTTTATTTGAGTCCCCCACCTTGGTTACTGGACTTCTGAACCTTCATCTGGACTTCTTGAACATACATGGGCTTTATACCAAGACAGTAATCAGATCCAGCTTGATCATAAACCCTTGCATATCATTTGCATACATCATCATTGCATCATTTAACATTTGTTTATTTGTTTTTCAGGGTATCCACGTTATATTTTGGCTTGGTTTTGACCCCTTCATCTGCATAGACCTCTGTTTCATCAGTTATCTGCTTCAACTATTCTCTTCAGTTGTTTACTTCAGTGATCTTCATCATCATCAGCATCAGCCTATCAGTGGCCCATCTCCAGTACCAGTCTTGATCTTCATCAGCACTTGTCTTCAGCTCTTCATCAGCAGTCATGGCCCCTCCCAGGAAAAGCAACATTTCATACCATTTCTTTGAGCCTGTGTTGACTGGTATCAGGCAGGTCCAGTCACTTATCACTCCAGACCACATCCCATTATTCAGAGAGCATTATGGAGGTATCCTTGATATGGTTATGGACCTGGACCCTTCTCAGAGGAGCATGATCCACACTTGCCTGCAGTTTTATGACCCTCCTTTGAGATGCTTCACTTTCCCAGACTTTCAGCTAGGACCTCTTTTGGAGGAGTTTTCATCATTGATTGGAGTACCTGCCAGGGGTGGAGTCCCCTTCAACCCAGAGATGACTTCTCCCAGCAATGGAGAAGTGGCAAAAGCACTGTACCTGGAGCCTACTTTAATTGAGTAGAATATGACAACAAAGGCTGGGATCCCTGGTTTACACTTAGACTTCTTGATCTCCCAGGCTATCCTGAAGGCCTCTTTGGGAGAATGGAGGGAAGTTTGTGCATTACTAGCTCTCAGCATATATGGGGTTGTACTGTTCGCAGATGAGCCCAAATTTATCAGCAAAAATGCCATTCATCTTTTCCTTCTGAGGAACCCAGTACCCACATTGCTGGGAGACTTCTATTACTCCATTCATCAGAGGAATGAGAAGCAGAGGGGGAAGTTAGTGAGGTGTTGTGCACCTTTGTTTCACACATGGCTGCTCAGACACCTACCCAAGACAGATGCCTTCCTGAATCCTCACCAACAAAAGAAATGGGCTAAGAGACTTATTGCTTTGTCTTCAGATGATATCAGATGGTGCACCCAGAGCACCAAAGGCAAAGACATCATCACTAGCTATGGGCAATACCCAAATGTACCTCTGATAGGAGTAAAGGGTTGCATCAACTACAATCCTTTGTTGTTTAAAAGGCAACTGGGCTATGCTTTGATTCACCCTCCTAGAGTGCAAGATTTAGCTGAGACCCTGTATTGTGAGATAAAGCCTAATCTAGTTGCTGTCAGACAAGCATCCTGGGCTTGGGACAACATCCAGACAAAAGGGATGGCTATTCTTGAAGGTGCAATAATGTTGCTTCAGCTCAGTACTATGACTGGTCTCATGCTAGGGCTCAGATTACTGGAATGCCCTTCACCATTGAAGATATACCTGGACCATCCACAACACAGCCAACAGCCACAAGAAGACCAGAAAACTTAGGCCAGGATTGAACAGTTAGAGGCCAAGGAAAAGAAGCAACAAGAAGCTTTGTTGGCAGCCCAGAAGGAGATTTCAGAGTTGAAGCTTAGGGCTGGATTGAAGAGGTCAAAGGACCAGGACAGGCACAAGAAGCTGACCACTGCCATTGCCACCAGAAACCTCCTCATCAGAAACATCACAGAGCATCCAGCTGGTCCAGTGACTGAGGCACTTCTGAAGGAGGTTAAGGAGGATGAGTTTGGACTAGATGTCTGACTTTTTGATTGTTGTTGTTTTCATTTGATGTACTTTCTTTTGTGTTGTATTTTGACCCTTCAGGGGCATATGTTGTAAAACAAACTATGTATGATTCACCATTTGTAATATATTTTAGTTTGTTTCCATTGTGGGGTTTCTTTTTTCTCAACAACAACATCAAAGCATCTTCCTCGGGGTCTGGAAAGGTCAAAACCAAGAACCAAGCCGGATACCTTGGAAAACAAATAAGCATACTGCATTGCATACTAACTTTTGTTTTGTTTTGTAGGTTTAGCCTTTATTATGTTTGTTTCTAACTCTGTTGTGGTTCAGGAAATATTGCTCGCCGTCGGGTGTTCCCTCTCAACCGTACGCACCGGTACCCTACTCGCAACAACCTTCCTGGTATCCAAATGGATCAAGTACAGCAGGACCTGACAAAGGTCAGAACTCAGATGGCTAATGAAAGAGTGGGGATGAGGAACCAAATGGCTCAATTCATGACTGTGATGACTGGCCTGGCCCAGAGTCAGGAAAGGCTAAGGGCATTGGTAGAAAGACAAAACCCCGAGGAACCTCATCCTGGGACTGGGGGGATTAGTAATAATGAGGGAGGTCAGCCTCATGTTAACCCACCAGTATTTGGACCTCATCTAGATCCGGAAGTCAACATCCCAAGAAATGTACAGGGCAACACTGCTGCACGCAGGATCTTGCAAGAAGATCCTCAAGAGGAGCAGTTTACTGTAATGGGAGCTGGGGATGAAGTCTATGATAGGAGGTTTGATGAAATTGCTGAGAAATTGAGATCTTTGGAGTCTCAAAATTCCTTGGGCTTCGATGTAATGGATATGGGGTTAGTGGATGGGGTGAGAATTCCCCACAAGTTCAAACCCCCGTGCTTCGAGAAATACAATGGAACCTCTTGTCCACGAACTCACCTGCAGTCTTTTCTGGGGAGACTTAAAGCATATACCATGGATGAAAAGCTGTGGATGTTCTATTTCGAAGACAGTTTGACTGGAGCTTCAAGAGAGTGGTATTCACACTTGACCAGAGCTACTATCAGATGCTGGAAGGACTTAGCTGAAGCCTTCATCAGACAGTACCAATACAATTTGGACATGGCTCCTAACAGGACCCTCTTGATGGGAATGTCTCAGTCCTCCAGAGAAAGCTTCAGGGAATATGCCCAAAGGTGGAGACAGCTTGCTGCTGCTGTCCAACCACCCATGTCGGAAAGGAAAATGGCCGACATGTTCATGAATACTCTGCAAGGAACATATATTGATAGGCTAGCCGCCTTTTCTTCCACCAGTTTTGCTGACGTAGTTATAGCTGGGGAAAGGATTGAAAGCCTTTTGAAAATGGGTAAGATTTCTGATAATGGTGCAAGTTCATCCAGTAACCCCAGGAAACCTTTTGTGGGACCTAGAAGGACCGGTGAGACAAATGTCATTCATACCACCAGGGGCAGACCTCAGTATGTTCACAGATCAGTGGTAGCTGTCACTATTCCAGCTCCGATTCCTCAGCAACCGGCATATCAACCACAACAACAACCACATTATCAACAGCAAGTTTAGTATCCGCAACAGAGAACCTACAACAACAACAACAGCAATCAACAACAAAGACCTTTTCAGCAAAGACCGTCACAGGCAAATAGGGTGATTGACCCTATCCCTATGCCTTATGCTGCCTTATTGCCACAACTCCTGAAGCTCAACTTGGTTGAGTTAAGGACATTGGCACCACCCGATCCCTCCAATCTCCCAAGGAATTATGATGTCAACGCCAGATGTGCTTTCCACTCCAATGCACCTGGCCACAATACGGAAAAATGCAGGGCCTTACAAATGAAAGTCCAAGATCTGGTGGATTCTAAAGCCCTCAACTTTGCACCCCCTCCAAATGTCAACAAGAATCCTATGCCTCATCATGGCGGGCCGACGATTAATGCCATTGAGGAAGACATGCCATCTACCTTGATCACCAGTGTTGCACAAATTCGGACACCTCTGGTCGAAATTAAAGCTCAGCTTCTAGAGTGCCAGGTATTTCCCGGGTGTGAGCTCGGTTGTGGGTATTGCAACATTGCAGTCAACGGGTGTGATAATTTGAGAAGCGGCATAGATGATCTTATCAAGGATGGTATCCTTCAAATCTCAACAACGGCGCCTACAAACCCAGCAATTCCTTTGACAACAATTCTTGATTCTCCTACAACTGCAGCAACAATCATTCCTACCGATTCATCAGTTTTATCAGCAATGGCTTCATCCATCACTTCAACAAATCAAATGTCAACAACCCTTTCTTCTACAACATCAGCATCCATTTATTCAGCAGAATCTTCTACAACACCAGCGAAACTTAATGAAGATGTCTCCGCAGTCACAATCTACTACGACCCATCAAATGTTCCTCCAAACAACAACTTTCAACAACAAACAGTGGCACCTCCTGCCAGATCACCAGTCACCATTTACTACAATCCGCACACCATTTCAGTACCCTCCTCTGCTGCAGTCAGTCCAGTTACTATCACGGTGCCTGGACCAGTTCCATACGAAAGCAGTAATGCCATACCTTGGCATTATGGCTCTGATCTTTACTGCAACGGGGAGAAAATCACTCTGGATTCTTCAACCTCTTCTCCACAGATTGATAATGTTAGGGGAGGCGGAGGCTTCACCAGAAGCGGACGCCTTTTTGCCTCACAAGTGCAAAGACCTAATGCCGAAGCAGAAGCTGCTGCCAAAGCAAAGGGAAAGAGTGTGGTACTTGAAGAGTCGACTGCCAAAGAAACTCAGAAGACATCTTTTGAACAAGATGTAGACGAGTTTATGAGAATCATAAAGAGAAGTGATTACAAGGTGGTGGATCAGCTTCACCAAACTCCCTCAAAGATCTCCATATTATCCCTGTTGATGTGTTCTGAAGCTCACAGGAATGCATTATTGAAAGTCTTGCACGCAGCATACGTACCAGAGGAGATCACTGTTAATCAGCTAGAAACCGTGGTAGCAAATGTCAACACCAGTCATGGACTGGGCTTTACCAATACTGACTTAACAACTGAGGGACGTAACCATAACAAGGCTTTACATATCACCTTGGAGTGCAAGGGTGCTGTTCTATCTCATGTACTGGTGGACACTGGGTCATCGCTCAATGTTCTACCAAAGAAAGCCTTGGTGAAGCTGGAATATGATGGCTTGGCATTGCATCCGAGTAATTTGGTGGTGAGAGCATTTGATGGCTCTAAAAGATCAGTGCTTGGGGAGATTGATCTGCCTGTGATGATTGGCCCGCAGACTTTTAAAACTACCTTCTTTGTGATGGACATTCAGCCGGCCTACAGTTGTTTGTTGGGTAGACGCTGGATCCACGCCGCTGGCGCTGTTACGTCTACCCTTCACCAGAAGTTGAAATTCGAGTGGGAAGGCCAGATCATCACCATCTGTGGGGAAGAAGACATATTTGTTAGCCATCTGGCTACGTATAAGTATATAGAGATGGATGGAGAAATCCATGAAACTATGAGCCAGGGGTTTGAGGCCCTAAACATTAATGAAGCATCTGCTGTACTGGGAACTTCCATGACGTCTTATCAGCAAGCCAGGAAGGTTGTTGAAGAGGGTACTGCCCAAGGCTGGGGCAAGCTGCTGCCCGTAGAAAAGAAGGAAGACAGATTTGGGTTGGGTTACAAACCAACTCAACAAGACCAATCAGAGGCCGCAAAGGAGCCCAACTTTGTCAGCGGGGGAATGCTCACCCCGGATGCTGTAAACAACTTGGAAGACGAGGAGGAAAGCGACCGCAACCTAGAGAGTTGGATACGTCCAAGGATCCCGGGGAGCCAAGTCCTTAACTGGTCTTCCCAGGAAATTATAAGGGTTACTCCTGCAGAGTAATTATTATTTCCTGTATTTTTAAGCATGCATCAAGTCTTGCATCTTGCCCAAGATGACAAGACTCATTTTGTAATCGGGCCATCTTGTAATTTTGTGCAAACAGATCAATCAATGAATATCGGACATCTTTTGCAAATGAGTCTTTTCCTTTTCCGCTCACTATTTTTCATTTTTCTTTTTGTACAAAAATAAAATGGCAATGTTTTCCAAAATGATAACTTCATTTCACTTTTTCTAAAAAAACAAGATTAAAATTGATCACGAAAATAAACCAATCTAAACCCTTGCAGAGAGTGCCTTTCAGATTGCACCGACAACAACACGGCTATGACTTCGTATGACTTTGACAATCCAATCAATCAAGTTGATGAAGGGGTTGAAGAAGATTATGAGCTACCTGAAGAGCTAGCCAGGTTGTTAAGGCAAGAGGAGAAGGTTATCACTCCTCATCAGGAGGAGGTCGAAACGGTTAATCTTGGTACAGAAGAAGATGTGAAAGAGGTTAAGATCGGGGCCTGCCTACAAGATTCAGTAAAGGAACAACTGATTGACATGCTCCGGGAATATGTGGATGTCTTTTCTTGGTCTTATCAGGATATGCCAGGGTTGGACACCGATATCGTCATGCACAAGCTACCTCTGAAAGAAGACTGCCCGCCAGTAAAACAGAAACTGCGCCGTACTCGCCCAGATATGGAAATGAAGATAAAAGAAGAGATACAAAAGCAGTGGGACGCCGATTTCCTAGCTGTGACTAGCTATCCTCCATGGGTTGCTAATATTGTACCTGTACCTAAGAAAGACGGCAAGGTGAGAATGTGTGTGGACTACCGGGATCTGAACAGAGCCAGTCCGAAAGATGACTTCCCTTTACCTCACATTGATGTATTGGTTGATAACACGGCTCAGTTCTCGGTATTCTCCTTCATGGACGGATTTTCAGGATATAATCAGATCAAGATGTCACCTGAAGACATGGAGAAGACAACTTTCATCACACCCTGGGGCACATTCTGTTATAAGGTAATGCCATTTGGACTAAAGAATGCTGGTGCCACTTATCAACGGGCTATGGTAACATTATTCCATGACATGATCCACAAAGAAATTGAGTGTTATGTGGATGACATGATTGCCAAGTCCCTCACAGAAGAAGACCACCTGGTGAATCTGTTAAAGCTATTCAAGCGTCTGAGGAAGTACCAATTAAAGTTGAACCCCAACAAATGCACATTCGGGGTACGATCCGGTAAGCTACTGGGATTTATTGTAAGTGAGAAAGGGATTGAAGTTGACCCTGACAAAGTTAAAGCCATTCAAGAAATGCCTTCACCAAAGACTGAAAAAGAAGTTCGGGGTTTTCTAGGTAGATTGAACTACATTTCAAGGTTCGTATCTCACCTTACAGCAACCTGTGAGCCTTTGTTCAAGCTGTTAAGAAAAGAACAAACGGTCAGGTGGAATGAAGACTGCCAAATGGATTTTGACAAAATCAAGGAATACTTACAAGAACCTCCGATCCTTATGCCTCCAGTTGAAGGAAGACCTCTGATAATGTACCTGACAGTATTAGAAGAGTCAATAGGGTGTGTGTTGGTCCAGCATGACGAGTCTGGTCGAAAAGAGTATTCAATTTACTACCTAAGCAAAAAGTTTACCGACTGTGAACAACATTATTCACTGCTCGAGAAAACTTGTTGTGCTTTAGCGTGGGCTGCTCGCCGACTAAGGCAGTATATGTTGACCCACACCACTTTATTGATCTCCAAGATGGACCCAGTTAAGTACATATTTGAGAAGCCAGCGCTTACCGGACGGGTTGCAAGATGGCAAATGATCCTCACATAATATGACATTCAGTACACTTCTCAGAAAGCCATCAAGGGTAGTGTACTGTCTGATTATCTTGCTGAGCAACCTATTGATGATTACCAGCCTATGAGATTCAACTTCCCTGATGAAGACATCATGTTCATAAAAGCAAAAGATCATGAAGAGCCTGTTCACACTGAGGGGCCTGACCCGGAAGAAGAATGGACTATGATGTTTGATGGGGCTGTTAATATGAATGGTCGTGGTGTTGGTGCAGTACTCATTACGCCTAAAGGAGTTCACATGCCTTTCTCGGCAAAACTCACCTTCAACTGCACTAACAACGAAGCTGAATACGAAGCTTGTATTATGGGTCTTGAGGAAGCCGTTGACCTCAAGATCAAGACTTTGACTGTGTTCGGAGATTCAGCTCCGGTACTTAATCAAACCAACGGCAAATGGTACACCCACCAAGATCATCTGATACCTTATCGGGATTATACAAGGAGGTTATTGACTTTCTTCACAACAGTCAAGCTTGAGTATATCCCTCGAGATGAAAATCAGTTTGCAGATGCTCTGGCTACCATTTCATCCATGATCAAAGTTCAAGCTGCCAACTTTGTACCTCGGATCTCAGTATCCAGACTTGACAGACCAGCATATGTATTTGCATCAGATGTTGTTAAAGATGATAAGCCTTGGTTCCATGACATTAAGTGCTTCTTGGAGGATCATACATATCCACCTGGGGCATCTTCCAATGATAAGAAGACGTTAAGGAGGCTAGCTGGTAGTTTCTTCCTGAATACTGATGGTTCCCTTTACAAGAGAAACTTTGATATGGTACTCCTCAGATGCGTTGATAGGGCAAAAGCGGACTTGTTGATGCACGAGGTGAACGAAGGATCCTTTGGTACCCATGCGGGAGGGCATGCAATGGCTAAAAAGTTGCTAAGATCAGGCTATTACTGGATCACAATGGATGCAGATTGTTGTGCTTATGCCAGGAAATGTCATAAATGCCAGATTATGCGGATAAAGTGCATGTGCCTCCAAATCCTCTGAATGTGATGTCTTCACCCTGGCCCTTTGCCATGTGGGGCATTGATATGATTGGAAAGATTGAACCAACTGCTTCAAACGGCCACAGATTCATCCTGGTTGCTATTGACTATTTTACCAAGTGGGTTGAAGCGGCTTCTTATGCAAATGTTACAAGGCAAGTGGTAGCCCGATTTCTGAAGAGAGATATCATCTGTCGGTATGGAGTGCCCGAGCGAATCATTACTGATAATGGTTCCAATTTAAACAACAAAATGATGGAAGAACTGTGTCGGGACTTCAAGATTCAACACCACAATTCTTCTCCTTACAGGCCAAAGATGAATGGCGTTGTCGAAGCAGCTAACAAGAATATCAAGAAGATTGTGCAGAAGATGGTAGTTACATACAGAGACTGGCATGAAATGCTACCGTTTGCCTTGCATGGGTACCGTACGTCAATCAGAACATCCACTGGGGAAACACCGTATCAGCTTGTTTATGGTATGGAGGTAGTCCTGCCTGTTGAAGTTGAATTACCCTCCGTGCGGGTACTGATGGATGTCAAGTTGAATGAAGCAGAGTGGGTCTGATCCCGATACGAACAACTGAGTCTGATCGAAGAAAAGAGATTAGCTGCAATCTATCATGGGCAGTTATATCAGAAGAGAATGAAGAAAGCCTTCGATCAGAAAGTCAGACTCCGAGAGTACCAAGTAGGAGATCTTGTACTGAAAAGACTCCTCCCTCCTCATACAGATCACAGGGGCTAGTGGACTCCGAATTATGATGGCCCGTTCATAGTAAAGAAAGTTTTCTCTGGTGGAGCTCTGACGCTCAGTACTATGGATGGTGAAGACTTCCTGTCCCCTGTGAATTCAGATGCAGTTAAAAAATACTTCGCATAAAAAAAATGACCCGCTGGACATAAAAACAGAATGTAAGTCCAGGCAAAAATAGGGCATCCCGGCGAGTCAAAAACAGAATAAAAGACTCGGGCAAAAATAAGGGAAAATAAATGAAAAAAATGTACACCCGCTGAGTTGAAAAGCCGCATTGGACAGCTCGGGCAAAAATGGGTATCCCGGTGGATCGAAAACCCGAAAGGGCGATCCACGCAAAAACAGGGAATAAGCGAACAACTGCATTCTGAATTCATCTGTATCACTTACAACCAGGCAAGCTCCGAAAGGTCCGAGCACCGGTCGGAATCAGCCTTCTTCAGAAAGCAAGACGAGAAGAACGTCAAAAGTCATACGAGTCATAGCAAAAGGGAAGCTCCTTGAAGCATCATCAGCATTGCCAGCATCTTTTTGTTTCTCAATTTGTAACAATCTCCTCATTTTAGGGGATTTGTTTCTATGACTGTATCTTGCCAATTCAAGGCACATGAATTAATAAAATCAGATTTTCAGTCACACACCGTCTCGTACTCTTTTATTTGCAAAAATGTCCGATGTCATTAATACAGATGCGTCTTTCCTAAACTACATGCTTGCAGGAAATATACTTACTCCCGGGGGCGTCTAAACTCCTATGATGGAATCCAGTAAGGGATACCTCGGGGTACTTGTGCGTTTCTTTGTCTTTACAGGATTGCAGGTAATTCAAAGCACAACATGGGGCATGAAAGTTTCTCCCCAGTAGGCTGCCAAATCATTGTTTCCTCAGCACACCTTCCAAACAGCACCAGAGATGCTTTCTCCCCATCAGAGTTGCCAGGTATCACTTCTCCAACATTTCCTTCAAAGGGCAGCACCAGAAGGTGTTCATATTCCCCAGCTGAGTTGTCGAGTATCATCCTCAGCAGGATCCCCCGCAGAAATCTCTAGGAAGATCTTTCAGTGATCTTTCTTCTTCCCCAGCCAAGTACTAGACAGGGAACCATCCCCCCACAAAGTTCCAATCTCTATCCAGAAGAGCAATGCCCGAAGATCTCGCAACAGAGTGACGAAAGCTTCTACAGACCCCAGCTGGGTCCCTCATTATCAAGATAGGTTTATCAAATGACTTACTTCCCAAGCAGAATCATTCCATCAAATCTACCAACGATCTCATCCCCAGCTGGGATGTCCACTTCAAGCAGATCAGCCAGAGATCTCCACGGCAACGGGATCCGGACCCCGGATCGGTGTCTTTGCATAATCATAGCATTCACATCATATTTTCCCCACAGAGCGTAGCATTCCGTCTAATATGGAGCATTACGGCAAAAATCAAACATACTGCATAATCACAAGCCATGAGTCGAACTGAACACTTGTAAATGCTGACAACCCATCAGACAATATACAGAATATTTCCCAATTTCTCACCAGAGGGCCAAAACATTTCCCTTACAGATGCACACTCCTTTTGGCACTCGTCCGTATCATCATTCCCCAGTAAAGTCGCCCGAACATTCTTCCCGACACTCGTCTGTGTCATATCCCCAGCAGAAAGCCAAAGCGTCCCCTTTGCACTCACGAACACATGTTTACGTATGTATATACAATTCCTTGACACCCGTCCGTGTCACCTTCCCCAACATAGTTGCCTAAATAAGAACCTTGGGAACCCTATACTTGTTTGTAATATAATTTGAACACTCATGTTTACTCATACAGATACTCGTCCGTATCTTGTATATACCACTTATATCCCCTCAGAATCAACACTCGTTCGTGTTCTTTGTTAACCAGTTGGTACTCGTCCGTATCATCATCTCTGAACATACGTCAAGCGTTTGTTTCTACCTGATACCCGTCCGTATCATAGTCTTAAGGATGATCGTCTGCATCTTTAATCTACACACCATGTCAAACACGTATACCTTCATCTCTTGGATTTAGACACTCATCTGTGTCTACCATTCCCCAAAAGAGTCCCAGCAAATCCCAATGAAATTATTTCCTTTCTATCTGACATTCGTCCTATGTCATGATACCTTTTCGGCAGCCGTACCCTGCCAGGTGATCGTCCTTCACCTTTTTGATGATCGTCCTTCATCATTCCCAGCGGAGTCTCTATTCATTAGAACCCCTTTCTTATCCGACATTCGTCATATGTCGTGATATTTTCAGCAGCCGTCCCCTGCTAGGTGATCGTCCTTCACCTCTTGATGATCGTCCTTCATCATGCTTATCTGATGGCCATCCCCATCAATGATCTTGTTATCTGACATTCGTCCTATGTCATGATAAACCCTCATAGCAGTCGTACCCTGCTAGGTGATTGTCCTTCACCTCTTGATGATCATCCTTCATCATGCTTATCCGATGGTCGTCCCCATCGTCGACCTGTTTATCCGGCATTCGTCCTATGTCGTGATACTTTTTGGCAACCATACCTTGCCAGGTGATCGTCCTTCACCTTAGATGACCGACCCTCATCTTATCCCTAACAGAGCAGCCGTACCCTGCCAGGTGATCGTCCTTCACCTTTGATGACCGTACCTCATCATTTATGTCATTTATGCTTTGAACCCGATGGTCGTCCCCATCATTTACCCTTAATCCCCAGAGAATCTTTGATGCTTTATTTTGATGGCCTTCCCCATCATAATCTCTTATATCCCCGGCTTGTCGGCCGTCCCCTTCATTGCTTTGTTTCCCACATCTTCCCCAGCATGTCGGTCGTCCCCGTCATTGCTTCATCCCCAGCAGTCGTCCTCTGCCCGACAGTCGTCCTCCGTCGCCCGCACTTTATAAATATACTTTATTTTCTCTTACAATCTATATCCCTTTTCTTCTTCATTCTGTGAGTGCAAATTTTGGACTGTCTTTGGTATTCAACCACAAGTTATCTTGTTTGCCTGTTAAGCCGTTGCTTACATCCTGCACAGCTAACTCATGTTTGAATAGGGGCGGCTGTAAACACCCCAAATTTACCCTCACCCATTTCACCATGGCTTGTGATCTTTTCATATGCATAAATTCAATCATAACATCTCATACCACATTTTTTATTCACTGCATTGCTTCTAAGTCATCTGCATCTAGGGTTTGTGATCTGAGCCATCCCTGAGCTATTTGAGCCACTCCAAAGGTCATTAATCACTTCAAAGGGGTCCATGTATGTTCAAGCATCATATTATATCCTCACAAGGTCAAAGAAGTCAAAGAATCACAAGAACTAAAAAAGGCATGGAAGCAGAGCCAGGTTTAACTGCACAGATGACCTAAAATTAGGGTTTTGGTTTCAAAGGCCATAACTCCAAATTTTTTGGTCATTCTTGTTTCTATTGGTCTCTATATGTTATGAGGATCATGCATATCAATTTTCATGAAGAAATTCCATGGGGAAGGCATCTGATCAATAGATGACTTCTTGAGCAAGTCAGTGCAAAATCAGGGCATCTGAGGCCCCCAGTGACCCAACCAAAAGGTGTTCTTCATCATTTTGAATATATATGATCTTTATTTGATCATAGAAGGTGTTGTAAGTTCACAAAATTGGAAAATTTCAAGCCATTTGCAAAATTGCCTTTTTGGGAAAGTGACTTGTAATGTAAACTTGCCATTTTGGGAAAGTTTTTCAACCTCCTCAAATTGATTCAAAAATGCTTCAAATGAGAAAACTTTGGTCATGAAAGTTGTAGAATGGATCCTCCCATTTTCAAAAAGTACAAGAACTCATTCTAATTCATTTTGGATCAAAAGTTATGGCTTGTCTAAGTTGGCGAAAATCACATAATTTCAAGTTTTACACCAAAGAGGCAAAGTTGCAAAACCTCTTGCCAAGGCAAAATGTGACTTCAAATTGACTTCTATGCATCACACAAACATGAACCATGACTTAAAAATCAGATTGCACCAAAGAACCTCCCATTTTCATGACTTATACTTCAAGTAATCATAAAAGGGCCAAGACTTTGTGAAATTGCAAAAACTCTCACAAACCCTAATCCACTTGCTACATTGCCTCTAATCCATTTCCATGGTTCTCCCTGATTCAAGCTGCAGCCAAGCCATGCCTTGTACCTTGACTGCCATAGCCCATACCTCTCTTACACAAAAAGTTGACTTTATGCATTTTGCTCCATACCAATCACACTGCTCCACAACAACTCTCTGACCTATCAAGGATTGATATGTGTACCAAAAGAAACCCAACACATAACACAACACAGCTTGAAAAAACTCACAAGCCATAGTTTCAAGATTTCACCTCTTATGCATTTTGTTTCGAAACTCATCACACAAGCCAAAAACACCAAAACAAACTTCATAGAATCACTCAACATGTTCCTCTGATCATTTCCCAGCCCTCATTTGTCCCTGAAACCACCTCAAGCAAAAACACGATTCTCATCCCTCACTGAACAGAACTTCATCCATCTCACAAACTAGTCACAATAAACTCCATACAAGCTTTGAAAACTCCTCAGGAGGTTCATTGGAGTCATTTTGAAGCAAGGAAGCTGTCAAAAAGCTCCTGGATTGAAAGCTCCTTCTCAGGTAGCCATGTGAAAACATTTTTCTAGAACTCTTGTTTTAAGTTTCTAAATGATTAAGCTTGCTTCCCTGGTCACACTGAACTTTAAATTTTTGAAAATGGTTGAGAAATGAGTGTGTATGGCTTGTCTGAAATTTCTGCCATTTTTGTACCTTGCTTCGAATCTTGTTAATGGTTAGGGATAAATTGTTTTTGAGGTCAGGGATGAGTTTAGGGAGGTGAGAGGAAGTGATCTGGAGCTTTAGAGCTCCAGAAATGACTTAGGGAGTGAGTTTGAAATTTTCAGGGAGAGATGTCACCGGAGAAGACGACCGGAGCTCTTCTCCGGTGACCTGAATGTGATTAGGGCTTAATCTGCGTTTAGGGTTTAGTTTAAATATGGACCATAGATCTGGCTGACTTTTGTTGACTCCCGCGTGTTTGAATGGTCTGGATCATCTCATTAAACCCTAATCCTATTTAATTAAATTAATTAATTAGGTTTAGTTTAATTTAGTCAGTTTGAATGAGGACCATAGGATTTGGCGCGGGTCAACTCCCTCCAAAACCAGTTTAAACCACATCCCTTAGTTTTGCATACTTCTCATATTTTCATTTTAATTTCATTTTCTTTTCATTTAATTTGCACGAATTATTTAAAATAGTAAAATACATTTAAAAATTCTGGAAATTTTTGTCAAACATTTTATCAATTTTCAGAACCCAAAAATATTTTTATTTTTATTTTTTGCATTAAAAATCATTTTTAAATCATTTAAATGTTTATTTTTAATTAGTTAATGAAAATTAATTAATTAAAAATACATTTAGGTATTTAAAAATCACCAAAAAATTCACATTGCATTTAAAAACATTTAGAAACATTATCCAACTCTCAAAACAAATTTCTTTTTGGTTCTTGACGCATTTTGATCATTTTATTTGGAATTAAATTCATTTTAAGGCAATATTTTTTGTGCAAACTTTGAAAAATCCTTTCTGCCTAACCATTGAGAGTTTGATGATGGTTCTTCTTGCATTGCATTCTTCATGGCATGTAGTTTATAGGATAAAATTGGTTTGATTTGATCTTGCATTTTCAATTTGTTTTGCATTTTTCATTGTGAGGTACCTTAAAACCCTAGCCAACTTGAGAAATTCATAACTTTCACTAGGTTAAGAGTTAGGTCCCCTCCTTTGGATAGTGAACTTGTGTAGGCTTAGGGTATCTTTGATTTCATTTTCATTTTTTTATCATGTCATTTGCTTCTGATTTTGAATTTTGCTTTGTGTGTTGATCATAAACCCTAATTTGTGCCTTCCTTTGCATCCATCTTTCATTTGCTTGCATTCAATGAATTGCCATGCATTCAATGACTTGCCATGACATTTTGTGCATCAACATGATTCATAAGACATCTTAGGACATATTAGAACCATGATTGATCATTTCATCATTCCTTTGCCATGTTATATGTCCATTTCATCTCATAAACATTCATGGATCTTTATGGTTCAAAGCATGCCTCCTTTGCATCCTTATGCTTGTTTGATCATTCTCATCTCTTGTCATGTGTTTGCATCATCTATTAGCATCATTGAAATCATGCTTATGCTTCTGACTTTGGTTTGCATCATGACATTTCATCTCATTTGCATTGCATTGCATTTCTTTTGCTAACTTTTCAGGTGGTAAGTTGTTTTGGGAAGTGAATTTGCCTTAACTTCTCACAATCTATTCTCATATCTCTTGCATCATTACTGCATTTTATCTTGTGTATTTGAGTGGGCTTGCTCATTCATGTTCATCTTACTTTCTTTCTTCAAGCAACTTGTCTTCTTAAGTGAAGCAAGTTGCTCAGCTTCTCTTTGCTTCTTGCTCCTTTCATCTGCTTCCTTCCCGGTGGTTTCTCTGAAGATTTTCTTGCAAACCTCATTAACCCTAGGAATAACCAAGCATGATAATAATTAGGGTTTGATTAGTCCCCCATTTAGCTTTTACCTTTGTGTCATCTTTGAGTCTTCTCTTCTCATCTCTTAATCAAGGACTAAATCTTAAAGGTTTTAAGGCTTTGTGATTAAGCTTATGCCTGCATCCTTCTATTAGGATGGAGTGTATAACTTTAATCCTAAGTGTTAAACCCTTAATGTGTTTAAATCTCTTAATCAATCCACTTAATAATCATCAATACATCAAGCTTGTAACTTGGGCCTTGCATTAGGGTTCTAATTCTTCCTTGATTGGTTAAGAAGGACTAACCCTAGTGTTAATGGACAAGTCCCCCTCAAGTTGTCTTACAAACCATAAAAATCACTTCTTCATCTTATCATTAATTAAAATCCATTTAATAAAGGCTTTGTTTTGTCATGAGGTTAATCCCTAATCATGGATTAAGTTGAGGAGTCTTCCTCAGCTTAAATGTTCTCATCTATTATCCTTCTATTAGGATGGTGTAATGGGTCCATTAAATCCTTGATTATGGCTTAAACTCATTACTTAACACTAAACAAAAACAACAAAAAACATCTAAATAAATGCAAGTAGGTTAATGATCTTAATCCTACATCATGGTGATTAAGTGTGAGGTGCTTACTTCATACTTAAGGTATTCTCATTACCCCTAATCAGAGGGAGGATGTGATGAGTTTACTAACCCCTGGTTTAGGCTTAAGCTCATTAACTTATGACAAATCCAAAAGCAATAAAAGATTGAAAACACAAAAACAAATAATAATCGTCTCCTCCGGGATTCTTTTCTCATCTCATTCACTCACAAACGAGAACTCGCTTCTTCCGTCTATTGCAAGACAGTTTGCACCTGAGCCAGACAGGTCATACACTTGAGCATAGACAAGTAAGCAGTTCACAAGTCAATTAATCTTTCAGTCTCTTTGAGTCGAACTACGGTGTTCTGACTTCCTCATTGCACGAGAGGATACGTAGGCATAACTTAACGGTTATCGAACAAAAGTCTCTGTATATTCCCCCCTCTTCCAGCTTTATTCTTTAAGCCTCATAGTCTTGAGCATTTCACTCCTGTTCTTGCACTGACACTTCTCTTATACACTTCACGTTTCTTTTACACTGACACTTGCATTCTTTCCAGCTTTGATACACAGATTGCACTGACACTACCCCTTTAAAACACAAATCTTTCAAGCGTGGATCTCGTCGAGTACGACGGACAATCTGGGTGCTAATACCTTCCCAGGTTGTAACCAACCCCCTTTCTCAGTCTCTCTGGTTCTCGACCGTCTTGTCCATATCTTTTCTAGGTTTATGCAACATTACCTTTCCTCCGGGATAAAAATGCCTAGCTGGCAACTCTTGTCTTCTGAGTTCACCCTTGTGTGTTCTCATCCCTTTCGCCGACCGTTTGCGTCTGTACCCCTTCTGACCAGGTGTCATTTGGTGGGAGCGACATCGCTGAGTTGAAAAGCTGCATTGGACAGCTCAGGCAAAAATGGGTATCCTGGTGGATTGAAAACCCGAAAGGGCGATCCATGCAAAATCAGGGAATAAGCGAACAATTGCATTATGAATTCTTCTGTATCCCTCGCAACATGGAAAGCTTCGAAAAGGTAAAGCATCGGTCAGAATCAGCCTTCTTCGGAAAGCAATATAAGAAGAACGTCAAGGTCATACATGTCAT
This sequence comes from Lathyrus aphaca, assembly GCA_963966055.1. Lineage (NCBI taxonomy): Eukaryota > Viridiplantae > Streptophyta > Magnoliopsida > Fabales > Fabaceae > Lathyrus > Lathyrus aphaca. Next base: position 215,296,035 of record OZ014520.1, on the reverse strand, counting down.
AGCAAAGGAAGTTCACTGGAACGTCGTCATCAACATTGCCAACACTTTTATTTTCTCAATTTACAGTAATCTCCTCATTTCAGGGGATTTGTTTCTTTGACTGTATTTGCCATTTCAGGGCACCCAAATTAATAAAATCAGAGTTTTCAGTCACACCTCGTTTTGTACATTTTTGTTTCGTTTTCAAAATGTCTAGTATTCATGATACAACACTTGCATAAAACAAATGAGCCATTTATAATAAATGCTTGCAGGAAATATATTGCTTTCAGGTAAGTCTAACTCCTATGACGGAATTCGGTTAGGGATACCTTGGGATACTTGTGTGTTTCTCTTGTCTTAAAACAGGTTGCAGGTATTCAATACACAACATGGTGCATACCAAGCATTGAATCCCCAGCATGATACTTCCCAGAGGTTACCTCCTCTCCAAGCAGGACCTCCCCGAGCAGTGCCTGATAACTATTACACAGCAAGGAGAGCAAGGAGTCTCCCTTTCCCCACCAGGATGCCAGTTTTCTCCCATCCTCAACAAAGTTAGTGGGAACTGTCTCCCCACAGAGTTTCCATTCTCTCCCAGAAGGGCGATGCCTGAAACCCATCCCTAACAGAGCGGCTGAAGCTTCCTTCTCCCCAGCTGAGTTCTCCTTACGGATAGATCTACCAATGATCTCTTCCCCAGCCAGGATATCCCTCCAAACAGATCAGCCAGAGATCTTTATCCCAGCAGGATCCGAGTCTCGGATCAGTTTCTCCCCTTTGCATAATCATGGCATTCACATCATTTTTCCCACACAGAGCGTAGCATTCCGTCTAATACAAAGCATTACGAAAAAAATCAAACATTTGCATGATCACAAGCCAGGTTCGAGTCAGTCACCTGCAATTACCATCAATGTTTCATCAGCAATATACAAATACACCCCTGCACATAAGAGCCAAAGCGTCCCCTTTGCACTTTAAAAAACAAATACTTGTTCATAACATGTTCTTTTCGATACCCGTCCGTGTCATCCTATCCCCACAGAAAGCCAAAGCATATCCTTCATATTCTTGAAACAAATGCCTGTTTACATATAGTACATATTTGACGCTCGTCCGTGTCATACTTCCCCAGCAGATCAAACACTCGTTTGTGTCTTGCTCATACTTCAATCAACAAACCAATACTCACTCATACTTATAAATAAATCTTTGATACTCGTCTGTATCTTGTTTACATCACTCCTCAACAGATTCGACACTCGTCCGTGTTCTTTGTTAACCAGTTGATACTCGTCTGTATCATCATCTCTGAACACGCGTCAACGTTTGTTTCTACCGATACTCGTCTGTATCATGGTCCTAAAGATGCTCGTCCGCATCTTTAATTTATACACTGTCAAACACTTATATCTTTTATTCTTAAGCGTGAGCACTCGTCCGTGTTTACCGTTCCCCAGTAAGTCACCAACAGAATAACTTTCTTTTATCCGACATTTGTCCTATGTTGTGATATTTTTGGCAGCCGTCTCCTGCCAAGTGATCGTCCTTCACCTTTGGATGATCGTCCCTCATCCCCTTCCTCAGCGGAGTCCCCATTAGTGGAACCCTTTTCTATCCGACATTCGTCCTATGTCGTGATAAAGAGTAGTCGTACCCTGCTAGGTGATCGTCCTTCACCTTTTGATGATCGTCCCTCATCATTTATCTGATGGTTGTCCCCATCGTTGATCTTGTTATCCGACATTCATCCTATGTCGTGATAAACCCCGAGAGCAGCCGTACCCTGCTAGGTGATCGTCCTTCACCTCTTGATTATCATCCTTCATCATTTTATCCGATGGCCGTCCCCATCGTTGACCCTTTTCTATCCGACATTCGTCCTATGTCGTGATAAAGAGCATCTGTCCCCTGCTAGGTGATCGTCATTCACCTCGGATGACCGTCCCTCATCATTATTTCATTTATTCTTTAAACCGATGGTCGTCCCCATCGTTGTTTACTTTACTTTCGGAAGCCTGGTGGGCATCCCCATCATTGCTTTTCTATTTACTTTAATCCCCAGAGAATCTTGTTTCTTTACCTGATGGCCGTCCCCGTCATGGTCTCTTTATTCCCCAGCTTGTCGGCCGTCCCCGTCATTGCTTTACTTACCACTTTATCCCAAGCAGTCGTCCTTTGATCGATGGTCGTCCCCCATCGTTTTCATTTGATAATCATACTACACTATTATGTACAATTTATATCCCTTTTCTTCTTCTATCCAGCGAGTGCAAATTTTGGACTGTCTTTGGTATTCAACCACAAGTTATCTTGTTTGTCTATTAAGCCAGGCGCTTACATCCTGCACAGCTAACTCATGTTTGAATAGGGGCAGCTGTAAACACCCCAAATTTTCCCTCACTCTTTATCACACCATGGCTTGTGATCTTTCATTTTTGTTTTAACATAAGCATTACATCTCATATTGCATTTTTGCTTCACTGCATAGTTCAAGTTCATCTGCATCTAGGGTTTGTGATCTGAGCAATCCAAGAATCCATATGAGCCATCCCAAAGGTCTTAAAGCTTTCTAAGAGGGTCCATGTGTGTTATATCATCATATTGTTCTCCTCAAACTTCATAAAAGTCAAGGGATCACAAGAACTGGCAAAGGCATGGAAGCAGAGCTAGGGTTTTCACTACACAGATGACCAAAATTAGGGTTTTGGTTTCAGAGGCCTTAACTCCAAATTTTTGGGTCATTCTTGTTTATAATGTTCTTAATATGTTATAAGGATCATGTGTACCACGTTTTATGAAGAAACTCGTTGTGGAAATCATATGTTCACTAGGTAACTTCCTGAGCAAGTTAAGTCAAAATCAAGGCATCTGAGGCCCCCAACAATGGAACCAAAGGGGTATTTTCATCAAATTGAAGTTATATGATCTTTATTTGATCTTATAAGTGGTTGGAGGTTCACATGATTGAAGAATTTGGAGCCAATTGCAAACTTGCCATTTTTGGAAATGACTTGAAATGCAAACTTTCCATTTTGGGAAAGTTTTTCAACCTCCTCTTTCATGACCAAAAATGCTTCAAATGAAAAATTCTTGGTCATGAAAGTTGTAGATTAGGTCTTTCCCTTTTCAAAAAGTACTAGAACATGTCTTGATTCATCATAGAACTCAAGATATGGCCTTTCAAAGTTGGCAAAAATCACATAATTTTCAAGTTCATGCCAAAGAGGGAATTTTGCAATTTCACTTGCCAAGCATTCTAATGACCTATAATGTGCACAAACACTTCATAACATGCCTATGCAACTTTAAAAGATCAGAATTTGCCCATGGTGGGATGCATTTCATGGCTTGTGATCCAAGAAACATCAAAGAGGGAAAAGTTACAAGAAGCTTGGAAAGGCTTCATCCACTTGTGCCAGCTGCATAATCTTGATTTTATGGCTCTCCATGAATCTTGATGAGGCCAGACACCCCATTGAACAGCTCCTGCCATGGCCCATACCTCCAAGTACACAATGTTGACTTTTTTGCAAAATACACCATACCAATCAGCTTGTGCCACAACAACTTTCTGATCAATCCCATTGGCTTAAACAAACATTTTGGATCACAAACAACACAACACACAAGCCTGAAAGCTCTTGTACACTTAGAATCACAAAATCCATCAAAAACTTCCCTTCTTCGAATTTCATAGCTCAGCCACTAAAACTTCAAACTTCCTTCACCAATCAACTCAAAAACACCTCAAGATCATTTCCCGCCCATCACCATAGCCTAAAACACTCTCAAGCAAAAACACGATTCGTGCAACCTCAGAACAGAAACTCACAAAGGAGCCTATCTAAACTCCATTCAAGCTCTCCAGAAGCATCAGAGGGGTTATTGGAGGCACTTTGCACAAAGGAATAGGTCAGAAAGCTCCGTATTGCAAAGCTTCAACACAGGTAGCCATGATGAAAAAAATTTCCAGAACTCCTTTTTTAAGTTTCTAAATGATTCCTTATGCTTCCCTGATCATGTTGATGTCTTTACTTTTGAAAATGGTTGAGAAATAAGCATTTCATGATGTTCTGAAAATTTGCCCGTGAAAACGTTCTTGTTCGTTTCTCTTGATTCATGAAAAATAAATGGATTTTGTTGTTGGATTCTTGTTTAGGATGTTTAGTTGAGTCAATCTGGAGAGTTTTGTGCATTTTCATGGCGTTTTGAGAGAGATAGCATGAGAGGTTGGCCTGAGAAGATGACCGGAGCTAGCTCCGGTCACCTGAAAGTCATTAGAACCCTAATTAGGGTTAGTTGCCTAGATGCATTTGTGGCCCTTGGATCCTGATTAGGTTAGCGTGTGTACGGCCCAGATTAGATCACTTAAGTTAATTATGGATTAATTAATTTAATTAAAACCATTTAGTCAGTTTGAATGTGAGCCGTCCAGATGCGTGTGTGGTCATTTCCCTCCTTCCCCAGTTTGAATCCCAGCCTTCAGATGCACTGACTTTCATTTTTATTCATTTTAATTCATTTTATTTTCACTTCTTTTGCATATTTATTTTAAAATATCAAAAAGCATCCAAAAAATATGAAACTTTGCATTCTGACTTTAAATATTTTTCTCATTCCAAAAATAATTTTTATTTTATTTTTTTCATTAAAAAAGTATTTTTAAAATATTTAAATGTTTTTTTTAATTATTTAAAGTATTTTAACTAATTAAAAATACATTTAGGTTTCTATAAATCACCAATAAAATCATGAATCATTCCAATTCATTTAGAAACATTTTCAAACTCTTCACACAAATTTCTTTTTAGGTTTGATCTTAGTTTGCCAATTTTCTTTGAATTAAGGGTCATTAAAATCACATTTTTGAACCCTAACTTTAAAAAATCATTTCTGCCTAACCAAGAAGAGTATGAACTTGATTATTTTTGCATTGTGTTAAATATTGCATGTAGTTTATAGGTCTCTTTCCTCATGAATTTATCTTGCATTTTCAAATTGATTTGCATTTTTCCCTTTGAACCACCCAAAAACCCTAGAAAACTTAGGAAAATCATAACTTTTGATAGGTTAGGCTTCTGACCTTCTCCTTTGGGGTGTGACCTAATATGGGGTTGGGGTTTGTTTGAGCTTAATTTCAAATTTTTATCATGTCATATGCTTATGTTTTATCCATTTGCATCTCACATGTCCATTTAACCCTAATTTCTCATGTTCATTCGCATTCACATTGCATATGCATCATTACATGAACTTGCCATGATATTTCATGCATTCATATGTCATATTAGGTGTCTTAGGACATGTTAGTACCTTGCTTCATCATTTCTTCATTCATTTTCAATGTTTAGCATTCATTTCATCTCATAAACTTCCATGTGTTTTCAAACTTCAAAGCATGCTTCCTTTGCATCCCATCTTTGTATGATCACACATATGCATTTTGTATGCCTTTGCATCATCTCACATGACATTTTCACAACATAAACACTTCTGACTTTGGTCACTTCATCTCATTTCATCCCATTTCAATTCATTTCTTTATGTTTTATACTTTATGCATTCATGCTAACACTTTTCAGGTTTGGTAAGTTATTTTGGGAGGTGGATTTGCCTTCACCTCTCACTTTTTCTTATCTCTTTCATTTTCATTTTAACTTGTCTTTAAAGTGAATTTGATTCACTCATGTTCCATATCTCACTTTCTTTCCTTAAGTTACTTATCTTCTTCAATGAAGTAAGTAACTTGTTCTTTTGCTTCATCCTCCTTTCATCTGCTTCTTCCATTGGTGGCTTCCTTGAAGATCTTTCTTAAGCCTCACAAACCATAGGATATCAAAGCATGATAATGATTAGGGTTGTAATTAGTTCCCCTTAGACTTTTTTACCTTTGAGTCTCCTTGAGTCTCTCTTCTCATCTCAATAATCAGAGACTAAACTCTTAAAGTTTTAGGACTTTGGAATTAGGGTTATGCATGCATCCTTCTCTTAGGATGGAGTGTATAAATTTAATCCTAAGTGTTAAACATTTAATTTGTTTAAACCTCTTAGTCAAATCACCTTAATAATCACTAAGAATTTATCTTGTAACTTGGGCCTTACATTAGGGTTCTAATTCTTCCTTATGGTTAAGAAGGACTAACCCTAGTGTTTAATGGACAAGTCCCCCTCAAGTTGTCTTACAAACCATAAAATTCATTTCTTAATCTCATCCCTTAATTAAAATCCATTTAATAAAGGTTTGTTATATAATGAATTTAGTCCCTAACCATGGATTACATTGAGGTATCTTCCTCAGCTTAAGTGTTCTCATCTATTATCCTTCTATTAGGATGGTGTAATGAGTTCACTAATCTGTGATTAGAGATTAAACTCATTACTTAACACTAAACAAAAAACCCAAAAAATATATAATTAATCACAAGTAGGTTAATGATCTTAATCCTACCTCATCATGGTAATTAAGTTGATATGCCTATCTCATACTTAAGTAGGCTCATTATCCCTAATCAGGGAGGATATAATGAGTTTACAAGCCCTTGATTAAGGCTTAAGCTCATTTACTTATGCAAAACACCAAAAACAATATCAAAACTGAAAACACAAAAACAAACAATAATCGTCTCCTTCGGTATTCTTTTCTCATCACACTCATTCACAAACGAGAACTTGCTTCTTCCGTCTAATGCAAGACAGATAGGACTCGAGCCAAACGAGTCATACACTTGAGCATAGGCAAGTTAAACAGTTCAGTGTCAAATTATTTTCAGTCTCTTTGAGTCGAACTACGGTGTTCTGACTTCCTCATTGCACGTGAGGATACGTAGGCATTAACAGTTATCGAGCAAAAGTCTCTTTGTCTTCCCCCTCTTTCAGCATTCTTTTCTAAGCCTTAGTTCCTGAGCAATTCACTTTCTTTTGCACTGACACATGTACATTCATTCCTAGCTTTTGCACACAGATAGCACATACACTACCCCTTTAAACACAAATTTGTAAGTGTGGATCTCGTCGAGTACGGCGGACAATCTGGGTGCTAATACCTTCCCAGGTTGTAACCAACCCCCTTTCTCAGTTTCTCTGGTTCGCAACCGTCTTATCCATCTTTTTCTAGGCTTATGCAGCATTACCTTTCCTTCGGGATAAAAATGCCTAGCTGGAAACTCTATTCAATTCACTTTATTTTTGTTTCTCCTTTTGCCGATCGTTCGCGTGTGCACCGGGATGCAAATCTTCGGGAGCGACACCCGCAACTGAAAAGGGTAAATGAACCAGTGCGTGATCTTGTTTGTATGCAAGATGCATATGAGATGCGAAAAATCTTAGGGTCAAAAATTAGGGTATGACAGATGCCCCTATTTAAGTTTCTTCAATCCAGAGATATGAAGATTGATATCGTCGTTTCGTCAAGATGGAAGATACTTAAATATCAAAAACCCAATTTTTGGCCCTAAGAGACCAAAAAAAATGGAATGGAATGAAACGATATGAGATGATATGAAAAGGATATGAAAACAAATGAAATTTTATGGAAATGTTATGAAAGCATATGAAATGTATATGAAATGTTATGAAAATGTAGAAAAAATCTGTAAGGAACAAAACGACACATGAAATGGAATAAATGCTGGGGATAAGGAGCATATAACTCCAACGAGGGAAAGCAGCATGCTAGAGATTGTAAACACCCCAAATTTGCCCTCACTCATTTCACCATGGCTTGTGATCTTTTCATTTTCATGAGTTCAATCATATTATCTCATATTGCATTTTTGCTCCACTACATGGTTTCAAAGTCATCTGCATTTAGGGTTTGTGATTTGAGCAATCCCTGAGCTATCTGAGCCACTCCAAAGGTCTTCAACCATCTCAAGAGGGTCCATGTATGTGCAAGCATCATGTTATATCCTCCCAAGAGCAGGGAAGTCAGAAAATCACAAGAACTGAGAAAGGCATGGAAGCAGAGCCAGGATTAACTACACAGATGACCTAGAATTAGGGTTTTGGTTTCAGAGGCCATAACTCCAATTTTTTTGGTCATTCTTGTTTCTATTGGTCTCTATATGATATGAGGATCATGCATACCAATTTTCATGAAGAAATTCAATGGGGAAGGCATCTGATCAATAGATGACTTCTTGAGCAAGTCAGTGCAAAATCAGGGCATCTAAGGCCCCCCAATCATCCAACAAAAGGGTCTTCTCCATTATTTTGAATGTATATGATCTTTATTTGATCTTAGAAGAAGTTATAAGTTCACAAAATTGAAGAATTTCAAGCCATTTGCAAAGTTGCCATTTTGGGAAAGTGACTTGTAATGCAAAATTGCCATTTTGGGAAAGTTTTTCAACCTCCTCTTTTTGATTCAAAAATGCTTCAAATGAAAAATTCTTGGTCATGAAAGTTGTAGATTGGATCATTCCCTTTTCAAAAAGTACAAGAACTTGATCTAATTCATCATAGAACTCAAGTTATGGCCTTGCAAAGTTGGAAAAAATCACAAAATTTCACTTATGCACCAAAGAGGGAAATTTGCAAAACCTCTTGCCAAGTTATTTTGTGACTTCAAACACACTTCTACATGTTTTAACATCATAATGCATTGCCTAAGGATCAGAATTGGCCCAAGAATCATTTCATCCCATGCCTTGAACATCAAGAAATTCAAAAGGGGCCAAACTTCATGAAAATTGCAAAAGGGCACATAACCTTTCACAAGCTTGCTGAATCACCTCAATTTCGAATATATGGCTCTCCTTGATCTATGCTGAGCCAGGACAAGCCAAAAGCCAACTGCAAAACCAGCCCATACCTCAAGTACAAAACTTTTGACATTTTGGCAACTTGCCCATACCAATCACCATAGGCCACCACCCACTCTCTGACCTATCACAGCTTATTATGTGGATCAAAACCAAGCCAAAACACATAACATTGCAGCCTAACACTTGAGAATCCTCAGCATACACAAAATCCCTCAAGTTTGCAAAAGCCTTCGAATTTCATAACTCAGCCAACAAACATCAAAACTTTTTCCACCATTAAACTACACACTCATCACTGATCATTTCCCACCCTTCATTTTGCCTTGAAACTCACCATATCCAAAATACGATTTTCACATCCCTTGAACTGAACTTTTGCCAACTTCATTTTGAGGCCATTTAAACTCCAAACAAACATTGCAAGCTCTTGAGGGGAGTCATTGGAGTTGATTTGAGGCGAAAAACTGGTCAGAAAGCTCCTGGGTTGAAAGCTCCACTTCAGGTAGCCATGGCATTTATTTTTCCAGAACCTTCATTTTATGTTATAGAATGATTCTATGTGTTCCCCTGATCACCATGATATGTTTTGTTTCAAAAATGGTTGAGTTTTAAGCTATGTTGTTGAAAACGGTGGTAGCGGCCGCTATCGCGGCGCACCGCGCCGGAATCGGAACAACCGCGACGGAGGGGGCCGGTAAGCCGCGAAAGGGGAAAGCGGCGCTATCGCGGGCGGCGCGGCCGGTGCGGGTGCGACGCGGGAGCGGTGCGGATGCGCCGCGTTTTCCGGGTCGGGTTTGGCCCATTATTTTAAACTTAAAAAAAACCCTAATTCTTTTTTAAAAAAAACCCTAATTCTTTTTACCGTTAGAATTCTTCCTCTTCTCACTCCTGCGCTTCTTCTTCCTCTTCTCACTCCTGCGATTCTTCTTCCTCTTCTCACTCCTGCGATTCTCTTCACTCCTTCACTGCTCCTTCACTCCTTCACTGCTGCTCTTCCGGTCCAGCACCTTCACTTCTCCTGCTCTTCCGGTCTTCCTCAACTCCACAGGTTTTTTTCTTCTTCTACTTTTCTTCTTTTCTATAACAGTATATATATACACTTAATTCTTCTACTTTTTTTTCTTCTTTTACTTTTTTTCTTTTCTATAACAGTTTATATATACTGTAATATATAATACTTTTTCTACTTAATTCTTCTATTAATATATTTTTCTATAATATATTTTTCTATAATATATTTTTTCTATACTGTCTATATTTTTTCTATAATATACTGTATATATTTTTCTATAACAGTATATTCAAGTGTTTTTTTCTATTTTCTTCCAACAGCATGACAACTCCAACTCCTCCTATTGGTTCTAGTATTCCACCATCATCGTCCAATAATCAATCGGTTGCTTCTTCGGCTAAGCAACATAAACTAATCGGTGATATAGGATGGAAATATAACCATTTGAAAGACTTGAATAATAAGAGGAGGGTTACGTGTGATTTTTGTAACGAAACGTCTACCGGAGGTATTTCTAGGGCTAAACAACATCAATTAGGAATTAAAGGAAATGTGAAGTCTTGCACTCAAACACCCGAAGAGGTTAAGGCGATTTTTCAAGAGCATGAAGATAAGAAATTGGCCGCAAAGAAAGGTATGTCAGGTGAAGTGCATGAAGATGATGATGATGCGGCACGTTTGCTAGAGATATCTAGGATTCGAAGTGGAAAAAGACCGGCTGAATAGGGGAGTATGCCGGTTGCCAAGAAGAATACAAAAAGTCCATTGGATGTAATTTTCTATAGACAACCTGAGGAAGCTATGAAAAAAGGAAAGCAAGCAAGCTTGAATGATGCTTGTGATAAGCAAGCAAGAGCAAGTTGTCTCAAATACATAGCCCGTTTCTTTTATCGGAATGGAATTGCATTCAATGTTGCAAATTCAAAAAGTTTCAAGTTGATGGTTGAAGCAATTGGTATGTACGGTGCACACTTGAAGCCTCCAAGTTATCATGAGTTAAGAGTTCCATTGCTTCAAGATGAGTTGAGACTTACGCATGAGATGTTGAGTACTAATAAGCAAGAACAAGCAAAGTATGGTTGTTCCATAATGTCTGATGGTTGGACTGATACAAAAGGAAGGACATTGATTAATTTTTTAGTCAATTCTCCGGCAGGAACTATGTTTGTTAAGAGTATTGATGCTTCTGCATACATGAAAACTGGACAAAAAGTGTTTGAATTATTGGATAGCTTTGTTGAAGAGATTGGTGAAAGTAATGTTATTCAGCTAGTTACCGATAACAGAAGCAACTATGTCTTGGCTGGTAAACATCTTCAAGTCTCGAGGCCAAAAATATTTTGGACTCCATGTGCTGCTCATTGTCTAGACTTGATGCTAGAAGATATTGGAAAAATTCCTAAAGTCAAGAAGGTTATACAAAAAGGAATGCAACTTGTGGGCTTCATTTACAACCATTCTTTGGTTTTAAACTTAATGAGAGAGAAATTAGAAAGTGAGTTGGTTAGAAGCGGAGTCACAAGGTTTGCCACAAACTTTCTTACTTTGCATAGGTTGCACACTTTAAAGGCAAAAATTAGAACCATGTTCACTTCTGAAGAATGGTTGAACTTGAATGCTAGTAAGGATGCGAAAGGAAAGAAGGCAGCTGCTATTGTACTTCAAGTCTCATTTTGGGAGGATGTTGTGTACACTCTTAAGGCAATGGGGCCTCTTGTAAAGGTACTTAGGCTTGTTGATAATGAAAAGAAGGCGGCAATGGGTATGATCTATCATGCAATGTTGGAAGCCAAAGAGTTAATCACAAAAAACTTCAACAACAATGAAAGCAAGTACAAAGATATCATTGCTATTGTTGATAGAAGATGGAGTATTCAACTTCATCATCCGTTACACGCAGCTGGATATTATCTTAATCCGAGGTTCTTTTATAGCAATCCAATGATTGAGAATGATGATAAGTTGTTGGATGGTCTTTATGCATGCATTAATAAGCTTTCTGAAAATGATAAAGTTATTGATGCCATCCATGAAGAATTGTCAAAATATAAGATGGGTATAGGCCACTTTTCGTTGGCGGAAGCGGTAAGGCAAAGGAATGATGTAGCTCCTGGTAAGTTACTAAATATATTTGACAATAATTCAATCGCATAACAATTTTTGTGAATATATGCTAATGAAAATAAGTCTTACATTGCAGCTGAGTGGTGGAGGAGGTATGGAGCAAAAACACCAAATTTGCAACTCCTTGCTATTAAGATATTGAGTTTGACTTGTAGCTCATCGGGTTGTGAGCGGAATTGGAGTGCTTTTGAGCATGTAAGTACTTACTAACTTAGTATTAATTTATAGATTCAAATTAATAGTTTATATTTATTATTTAAACTAACGCTAAAATTATATTATAGATTCACTCAAAGAAGAGAAATAGACTTGAACATCAAATGTTGCAAGACTTGGTGTTCATCAAGTATAATCAAAACTTGAAAGAGCGTTTTGATAGTGATGATTTGATTGATCTTGTGGTTATGGATGATGATTTTGAAACCACTTACCTATGGTTGATGGGAGGTGAAGAAGAAGCTCAATCTGAAGTTGATGATACGGTGTTTGATGGTGATGATTTGACTTGGCTAGATGTTGAAATTGCAAGTGGTGCTGCTGAGCCTGCAATCAACACTAGGAGCCAAGCAGCAATGCAAAAGAAGGCAACTGCGCCTCCACCACTTCCACCTTCTTCATCTAGATCTAAGGCAAAAGGAAAGGAAGTGGTAGTAGTAGATGATGAATTTGGTGATGAAGAGTATCTTGAAGAGGATGAAGAGATTGAAGAGGATGAAGAGGATGCTAGTGTCGGAGGAAGTGACAATGAAGACTATGATTTTAATGATTGTTGAAGTTTTATTAGAGTTTGGTTGTTTTGGTTATTTTAATATTTAGATGTTAAGTTTTTATTTTCTTGAATTTTGGAAGTATGTTGCAATGCTTTATTTGCTTAAGACTTTATCCTTTTAATGGTTTTTGGAATTGGAAGTAATGAATACTATTATGAATTTGAAGTAATATATGGTATTATGAAATTTGAATTTTAATAGTATTATGAAATTTGAGTTTTTTTTATAATATATTTTAGTATATTTCCGCGCCCGCATCGGGAAAATAGCGCCCGCGCCGCTCCCCGCTTCCGCGCCGCTCCCATTTTTGGAGTGGCCGCGCCGCACCGCTTTCCGGTATTAACAACATAGGTTTTAAGCATTTCACAAGCTTCTGAAAATTCTGTTATGTTTTCCGTTTTGCTTTGATTCGTGTTCTTGATGATGAATAAATGAATTTTGTTGTGTGATTCTTGTTGGGGTTGATGTGAGGATCATTTCTAGAGAGTTAGAGAGCTTGGGGTTGCATATTGAGTGAGATAGCATGAGAGGATGGCCGGAGAAGATGACCGGAACACTGTTCCGATCACCTGAAAGTGATTAGGGCTCAGATTAGGGTTTTAATCTTAATTAGTGAAGTTTGAATTCTGGCCTTTGGATTTCGTGCGAAGTCAATTCCCTCCCCTTTTTATTTGAATCTGGACCACTAGATCAGCATACTTCCATTTTAATTCATTTAAATTTCATTTTATTTGCATTTTCTTTACCATTTTATTTAAAATAGAAAAACTCTTTCAAAAAAATTTATCTTTTGCATTCCCCTTTCAAATATTTTTCTCATTCTGAAAATAATTTTTATTTTATTTTTCGCATAAAATTCGTATTTTTAAAATATTTAAATGTTTATTTTAATTAATTAATGAGAATTAATTAATTAAAATACCATTTAAGTTTCTAAAAATCACCAAAAAAATCACATTTCATCTTGATACATTTAGAAACATTATCAAACCCTTCACACAAATTTCTTTTTGGTTCTTGACCTATTTTGACATTTTTCTTTGGATTTAGGGTTCTTAAAAGTCAATATTTTTACCCTAACTTAGAAAAATCCTTTCTGCCTAACCATGAAGAGTTTGATGATGGTTCTTTTTGCACTACATTCCTCATGTCATGTAGTTTCTAGGATAAAATTAGCATGAATTTATCTTTCATTTTCAATTTGTTTTGCATTTTTCCTTTTGAAGTGCCTTAAAACCCTAGCAAACTTGAGAAAATCTTAACTTTCATTAGGTTAAGAGTTAGGTCTTCCCCTTTGGGAAGTGAACTTGTATAGGGTTAGGGTTCCTTTGATCCCATTTTCAATTTTTTATCATGTCATTTGCTTCTGATTTTGAATTTTGCATTGCATATTGTATGTAAACCCTAATTTTTGCCTTCATTTGCATTCATCTTTCTTGTGCTTGCATACATGAACTTGCCATGACATTTTGTGCATCCACATGGCATATAAGACATATTAGGACATATTGAAATCATGTTTGATCATTGCATCATCCATTTGCCATGCTTTTGCTTTCATTTAATGTCATAAGTTTTCATGAACTTTCATGTTTCTTTCATGTCTCATTTGCATCTTCATTGCTTGTATGATCATCCTCATCTCTTGACATGCTTTCATACCATCTCATAGAATCATTTTCATCATGATTATGCTTCTAGTTTTGGTTGGCATCATTGCATTCATTTCATTTTCATTTCATTTCATTTCCTTTTTACTAACTTTTCAGGTGGTAAGTGTTTGAGAGGTGAATTTGCCTTCACTTCTCATAATATCTTCTCATCTCTCTTATGCATTCATTACTGCATTTTACTTTTGTATTAGAGTGAGCTTGCTCATTCATGCTCCTTCTCCTCTTTCTTTCCTCAAGCAACTTATCTTCTTAAGTGAAGTAAGTTGTTTTGCTTCTTGCTGCTTCTTTTCCTTCCATCCTGCTTCTTCCTTGGTGGCTTTTCCTAGAAGATCTTCTTGCAGGCCCTACAAACCCTAGGAACACCCAAGCATGATCACAATTAGGGTTTGATTAGTCCCCCCTTTATTTTTACCTTTGTGTCTTCTTTGTGTCTTCTTTTCTCACCTCTTAATCAAGGACTAAACCTTAAAGGTTTTAAGGCTTTGTGATTAAGGTTATGCCTGTATCCTTCTATTAGGATGGAGTGTATAACTTTAATCCTAAGTGTTAAAACCTTATTGTGTTTAAATCCTTTAATCAATTCACTTAATAAGTCACTAAGACATCAAGCTTGTAACTTGGGCCTTGCATTAGGGTTCTAATTCTTCCTTAATTGGTTAAGAAGGACTAACCCTAGAGTTAATGGACAAGTCCCCTTCAAGTTGTCTTACAAACCATAAAAACTCACTTCTTAATTTTACCATTAACTAAAATCCACTTTAATAAAGGCTTTTTTTTTGTCATGAGGTTAATCCCTAATCATAGATTAAGTTGAGGAGCCTTTCTCAGCCTAAATGTTCTCATCTATCATCCTTCCATTAGGATGGTGTAATGGGTCCATTAAATCCTTGATTATGGCTTAAACTCATTACTTAACACCAAACAAAAACTCTAAAAACATCTAAATAAATTCAAGTAGGTTAATGATCTTAATCCTACATCATGATGATTAAGTGTGAGGTGTTTACTTCATACTTAAGGTATTCCCATTACCCCTAATCAGAGGGAAGATGTGATGAGTTTACTAACCCTTGGTTTAGGATTAAGCTCATTAACTTATGACAAACACAAAAGCAATAAAAGATTGAAAACACCAAAACAAACAATAATCGTCTCCTCCGGGATTCTTTTCTCACCTCATTCACTCACAAACGAGAACTCGCTTCTTCCGTCTAATGCAATACATTTAGCACCTGAGCCAGACAGGTCATACACTTGAGCATAGACAAGCAAGCAGTTCATCAGTCAATTTATCTTTCAGTCTCTTTGAGTCGAACTATGGTGTTCTGACTTCCTCATTGCATGAGAGGATACGTAGGCATAACTTAACGGTTATCGAACAAAAGTCTCTGTACATTCCCCCATCTTCCAACATTATTCTTTAAGCCTCATAATCTTGAGCTTCATACTTTTTCCCTGCACTGACACTTCTTTTATTCACTTCACACTTTCTTCCAGCACTGACACTTTCATTCTTTTCCAGCTTTTGCACACAAAATAGCACTGACACTACCCCTTTTAAACACAAATCTTTCAAGCATGGATCCCGTCGAGTACGACGGACAATCTGGGTGCTAATACCTTCCCAGGTCGTAACCAACCCCCTTTCTCAGTTTCTCTAGTTCGCAACCGTCTTATCCTTCTTTTCTTAGGTTTATGCAGCATTACCTTTCCTTCGGGATAAAAATGCCCAGCTGGAGACTCTTTTCTTTTCAGTTCACCCTTGTGTGTTTTCTTCTCTTTCGCCGACCGTTCGCGTCTGTACCCCTTCTGACCAGGTGTCATTTTGGTGGAAGCGACAGCTTGGCGACTCTGCTGGGGACCCTTATACTGCAACCAGGGCTTCTGGTTCTTTTTGTGGGTTCCTCCTAGCGCTTATTTGATTTGTGTTTACTGGGGTGTTATGTGTGTAGCGGTAAAATCGTGAGTGTAAGCTATTGATTAACTTAACTCGATTAACACAGAGTCGCCACCGCGCTTTTCTTTATTTCCGAATGGAAAAAGGTAAAAGAACGAATAAAAACCTAGGATTCTAAAAGCAAAGGCTAAAAGAAATAAACAGAGATTGGGTAAGGGGATTGGTTATGAACCGGGAAGGTTTTAGGCACCCGACTCATCCGTGGTACTCCACGGGAGCCCTTTGAAATACTTATTGCTTTTGGTCTGAAATTGGTTTGTTTAAAATGATGGAAGAGATGAGGAGAGGAATATTTTTTAATGATTTTGTGTTTGATAAGGTTTTAAAGCCTTATGCCTACGTACCCACAACGTGCAATGCGAGATCAAAACCCCGTAGTTCGTGGTACAAAGTTTGAAAAGAATAAGTGGGTTGAGTGGATTTTAAGATGTAAAGATAAGTCGTCATCCCTTAGCGAATAATTCCGCTAAAAGGGATGAATCATATCTAAACATATGGAAAATGAAAAAAGGTGCACAAGGCACAAAAAACATTTGAATGGATTTGTATTTTTTTTAAAGTATGTACAAAAATGGTTTTAATATATTTACATGGCTTAATATTTGATTAAGAAAATAAAAGGAAAGGGTTAAAAATCGCTTGATCGAAATCAAGGTTTGTTTATGAAATTGTTTGAAGTTTAAGAAATAAGAAGGTTTTGAAAAAGGAAGAAGTTTTGAAAATTAAAGAATGGGGAGGAGATGAAGAGACTAATCCTAATGCTTGAATTAAAAGTTAAGGAAAGAAATTACCAAGACCAATATGTACAAATCTTCAAAATTCGGACTTCCATCTTCAAAGGTTAATGGCATTATTTGAGGCCAAGATTTCTAACCACTCCAACTTGAGCAAAGGGAATCCTAGAAGATCTAAGTCCAATCTCCAAAAGTTCGGGATAGTAACCATAAGTCCAAGTTAGAAGTCACAAGTTTTTTAAGAGTTTAATCTTTTATTAAGTGTTTTAATATCCAAATGGACAAAAATGAAAACAAGCACAATATGAATATATACAAGCATAATATGAATATAAACAATGATATATGATATAATATGGCAAAATATAATAAAGAGATAAGGGAACAAGAGATTAAAATAAAAGAATAAAGTGCAAGAGATTAAATTTAAACAATTATATTCACATTATAATATTATATACAATATAAGGTGGTATGATGAACTTAATCAAGCACAACCACAACAATGAAAATAAAATCGAGGCAACCGGATCCAAATGGATCTTTAATCGAATCGGGACAACTTTAGGTCTATGTTAAGCAATCGCCGAGTAATTTACGAAGTAATTACCCTACAAATGAGGCCGGCCACCACTAATTAAAGTGGAAAGTATTCGTGTTAATACATGTTAGAGAAACGATATAATGGATCGTTCTCCGAAAACATGCCACACTAAAAGAAGAGGAAGGTCTAATCTTAATCGAGATTATCGTTGAATTTTCTCGATTAGCAACCTATCACGATCTCAAAGTATGGAGAATGATCCAAATGATCATTCATCCATAGATTTGAAATAATGAAGATTAAGCTTAATCGGAAATCAACAATCCCGAATCGGAAGATTGTCATCGACCCAAAAATAAAAAAAAAAGATGAAGAATCAAAAGATCTAAAAAAAAATAGATCCATAAGAAGGAATCAAAATATTTTTTAATCATTTTTAAATTCTTTCTAAAATCTTCCAAATTGTTTCTAAAATGCTATTAAAATATTTTTTAAATCTTTTTCTAATACATTTTTCAAAGTATTTTTTCCTAACATTCTTTTCCTAACATTCTTAATTCAAAATAAACTAACAAGATTTATTTAAACAAAACAAAATAAAGAAAAGTTAATTTTTAAAAAAAAACAAAAAAAAAAAGAAAAAGAAGAAATGGAGAGGGGGGCGGGTAACCCGCGGATGTGTTGAATGGATCAGTGGATCCAAGTGATCCAATTCAGTTTTTCTTTAAAAAAATTTAACAAAGTCATAACATATAAAAAAAAAAGAAAAGGAACTAGAAGACATAGTCTTCTTCTTCTTCACGCAGATGCGAGAAAACCAGGAACAAGGCCAACACAAAATCATCACTCAATCACGAAACACGGCGGCCATTCTTACCTCTAAGATCAAACGAAAACAATGAAACTCTTCTCTTCTCTTCTCTTAGGGTTTCACCGAACAAACTTCGCCTCTTTCTTCTCTCTCAATCTCTACTTGGATTCAATTGATTTAGGAGTGAAGATCAAATTGAAGGTGATTCGAGTTTTTGATTTGAAGATTGGGAAAGATGGTAAGAAAAGGGGTTTAGGGTTGAGGGTTGATTTTGACAGAGGTTCGAAGGCTATGAAAGCTTGACGTTTGCAATGAGGGAAAGGGTCTTTAAATAGGAGAGGAATGAAGATGAGGGTGATGTCGTTTGGGTGTGAAGGGATTGCGTTTTGAAATCTCACGGTAATCTCGTGCTCACTGCGTTTTGATCTTTTTTTTGCTGATTGCGTTTTGTTTTCATCATTTGTGCGTTTTGATTATGTTAATTTCAGGTGCTTTGGATGCGTGAATCAGGTGTGAAAAGCGTGCGTGTGGCTTGGTGTCGTTGGCTTGCGGCTTGACTTGGAGAAAATTGGGCCTGTTAAGCTTGTTTTGTTTTCGGCTGAAATATGCAGGTTGGCTTTGGCTTATGCTTGGGAATTATTGACCTGGAGGAAATGCTACGGGAAGCTTGCTATGGGCCAGGAGTTTTGTGTAGTAAGCTGGCTTGAGAAATGCGAAGTCACGTGGGCGTACGGGCGTTGAAAGGAGCTTGTGGTAGCTGTCCTGGCTGAAGCTGAGGGCGTACGGCTTGTTGTGTATGTTTGGCGAAAGCAGCTGGTACTTTGGAATGCTTGCGGAGTTTTGTTGTTTGGTGAACTGACTGGAAAGCTGGTGTAGTTTGTGAGCTGAGGCTTTGTGTTGTTTTGGCCGCGAGAAGCACTGGCTTGGATATGAGGCTTGCCTTTTATTGGCTTTGGCTAGCTGGGAAATGGAAATGTTTGATGTGGCTGGTTTGAGCTTGGGCAAGGAAAAGCTGGGACGCGGCTTGTACGTGCTTGAGCTGTTGGAGCTGTTGGAGTTGCACGTAAAGGCTGAAAATTGCTATTGTGTTTTTGCTTCAACTTGTGTGGGCCAAAGCGTGGTGACTGATTGATGGGCAAGGCTTGTAGGCTGCAAGTGGTAATTGTTGGGCTGGGAGTTTAACGTACAGGGTGTGGTACGGCATACTGTTTGGGAATTTGGCAAGAGCTTGTGAAGTCATGAGGCATGTTGTACGGCTTAGGCCTTGTGGGGCTTAGCAAGTATGAATGCTTGTGGTGTGGAAAGGCTGCAGGATGCTGGGCGCATGGGCCATTGTTTGGTCTTAGCTTTATTTATTTATTTTTGCTAAACAAAATAATAGTGGGCTTAAGAAACAAATATATGTGTTTGGACTTTATTTTCATTTCTTTTTTTTTTAAAATGTAATTGCCTAATAATGAAAGAAAGAAAAAAAAAATGGTTCTAAAATATAATGGATCTTTAATGGTTTTTAATATAAAAATGATATTATAAAATAGATGGATATTTGGTAAATGTAAAAAAAAAAAAAAAATGAAGAAAAATGGATATATGAACTTGGACGAAAATGAGCAAAAGGATTTGAAAAGATGGATAGAGAAAAAAAAAATAGAGGCAATTGGAATGAAAGATTGAAATAATCGGAAATCAAAAAAATGATTAATGGACTAAATTTGGAGTAATGGAAAAAGGCATAGGGATGAATAAATGGATAAAAAAAATGGTTTGATCGAAAAAGAATAAAAGGTATGAAATGATGATTTTTAAAACCCACGACCAACTCCTGATCTTTTCACAAAAGCCTCTGATGAAATGAATACAGCCAATCACATAACCACTGATCAATTCGCCAATTCAAACCTAAGCCACTGAAATAAAACTTCTCTGATGATTCGAAACCAAACTGAGGAAAATAAATCCTCAGATGAATCGCTGATGAACTGATGAAACAATGAACTGATAAACACTGAAAATTCAAACCGCAACACACTGCCTGATAACTGATGAACGAACCAAATTTTGCACAGAAAGCAAATGTCATACAATCCAACTTATACTTTGAAAACGCATTGCCTGATGAATGAATTTCTGGCACACATAAACGGCAGTCAACAAATCTTTTGATAGTTTGACCAAGATTAGGTCAAACAAACATCTGGATCGAATCATGACTGAACAAACGCATCTGGATGAAATTATTGCCCTGTCTTTGAAATCCTGCAACACAGAGAAGAAGAAGAACACTGCAACATTTTTTTTTGTATTTTGGTTAGTAATCAGTAAATATAAACAAATATAAGACAGTAAAAATAATGATGATCCCCTGCGAAGCATAGACCCGCTCTGAGGAAAAACTCGGAACCAGTGCGATCTTGTTTGATATGCAAAATGCAAATGATATGCGAAACAGTCTTAGGGCAAAAATTAGGGTGTTACAGCTGCCCCTATTTAAGTTTCTTCAATCCGGAGATATGAAGATTGACATCTTCGTCTCTACAAGATGGGAGAGACTTAAATACAAAAAACCCAATTTTTGTCCTAAGAGAACAAATAATATGATATGAATATGATATGCAAACCCAAGATCTCTATGGGGAAAATAATGACCACCAGAGAAAAGCACAACCTGGGGACACAGAAGAAAATCCCGCTGGGGAAACAACAGACAAACAAAGAGTTACCAGGAAAATAAATCACTGGATAACAGACTCCACTTGGGAAAAAAATATGATATAATCAAAACACAAGATCCAACCAGGGAAATATAAACACCCTACCAGAAAATCAATCAAACAAAATATTTGAGTCCAAGAAACGGAGAAATACTGTGTTGGATAAGAAATCATCAACTACCTGGTTTACTGGGTAGGAAATACATCAGACTCGACTATCAATTTACTGGATAGGAGAAAAATCCGGAGGAATGACCTCAATTACCTTTTTACTGGGCAAGAAACTCTCAACTACCTGATTTACTGGGTAGGAAATATAACAGACTCGACTATCGATTTACTGGATAGGAGCAAAATTCGGAGGAATAGCCTTTACTGCTTTTTACTGAGCAACAAAACTTTCAACTACCTGATTTACTGGGCAGGAGAAAACAAATGACTCAACTATCGATTTACTGGATAGGAGCTAAATAAAGAGGAATGACCTCAATCACCTTTTTACTGGGTAAGAAAACTTTCAACTACCTGATTTACTGGGTAGAGAGTATAACAGACTCGACTATCGATTTACTGGATAGGAGATATAAAAGGACTCGACTATCGATTTACTGGATAGGAGTATGATCATCTACCTGGTTTACTGGGTAGGAACTCAATCAAATTACCTTTTTACTGGGTAAGAGAAAAAAATATCTGATTTTATCACCTTTTTACTGGGTAAGAGGAAAAAATAACTTGACTACCGGATTTACTGGGTAGAACAATTTCTCGACTACCTGATTTACTGGGTAGGAGCTAAATCAAATGGAAACAGTTTCTATTACCTTTTTACTGGGTAAGAAGAAGAAATATCGGCTACCGGATTTACTGGGTAGGAAATCAATCAGATTACCTTTTTACTGGGTAATATGAAAATATCTGATTACATTACCTTTTTACTGGGTAAGAAAATAACTTGACTACCGGATTTACTAGGTAGAACAAACTCTCGACTACCTGATTTACTGGGTAGGAGCTATAGCGAAGGACAAACTCTATTACCTTTTTACTTGGTAAGAGGATAAAATCTCGACTACCGGATTTACTGGGTAGGAGCACAAGTAAAAGAACTTGATCAAATCTGATAATATTACCCACTATCGATTTACTGATAGCTAAATTCCAGAGCAAAATACTCAAGCTGGAGAAAATGTTGCCCACTATCAAACAATGATAGCTTAATTCCAAAGCAAATATACCCACCAAAGGGAACCAAAGTTCAATCCAAGAACAAATTGGAAAGAAACGGTCAAATAAGACTCATCCCGAGGAGGAAATATCTCAACTGGGGAAAATCCATCCAGATAATAAACTGGGGAGGAAACTGAATCAACATCATCCACGAGAAACAAACTCAGTGGGGAATTAGAAAGGATTAACACTTTCTGCTTAATGGTCGACACTCTAAACTTGAGAGGAATACGACACACACACTCTGTGGGGAAAATCCACACCCAAGAGCAGATAACAATGATAAACGCAAGAATGCAAGCAAACAATGCTATGCTTATGCGTATGAATATGTTTATGAATATGCTGACAAAACAAACATAAAGATAAGAAAAAGGTGACATGAACACCACAACCACCGGATACTCGGCTAATCCCAAGGCAACAAATGCAGGGAAACATGCTGGAGATTCAATCTTGAAATCTGCAGGGGAATATCATAGGCCATCAAAGGAATACAATCCTACTACAAGGCTCGAATCATGATAAAACAGCATCTGCTAGGAATATCATCCTGCTGAGGCAAAGGTAATAATCTGCTGAGGATGGAAGTCTCCTGATAAAAATCAAACTTCACAAAGAATAACTGTCATACCACTCCTGTTCCACCTGGGGATAGAGTGCCAGACTTGCTAAAAATCACATAGGAAACTGCTGGAAATCAACACATGCAGACCTACTGGGGATCCATATGGGGATATCGGAAGTTAACATCATAGCCACAACACAGTTACGAGGGATTTTAAATCAGTACCCAACATAGGGTAAAAGAAAACCTCTAAACTGACTGCTATATCAATACTTCTATATTCAAAGATGCAAATAATCAAGCTGAGGAACATGAGGTCAGCTGGGGATTCACAATACTTCTCAATTCAAAAGATAACATGCTGAGGAAAAGATCAAAACTCAGCTAGGGATTCTCTTGAAACCTCCCTTCCAACAATTCTTCTGGGAAATGCATACAATCTCCATTCAACATCATGGTTGGGGAACAAAACATCATTAACATCAATCTGTCAAGACTAACCAAGAACTTTACATGGACACAACCGAATCAAACCCTGCTTTGGGAGAGACGAGTTACACACATCCAGACTTTACTGTCTTCGGAATCACTATTGATATCCTTTCTTTGTTCATTGAGATACAATGATCACTATTCTCTCTATCAACTTTGAACTCCACTGCGTCCGAAACTTCAGTCAAGGATGAGTGAATAAGAATCTTTGATGAATAATTCTTCTGAATGATAGAATTTGAAATCCTCGGTTACTACAAGCAATTCAGTCTGTCGACGCAGTTACTTGCCATGATCCCTAACTTTTGCCTAGATTGCCCTTTCGGGTTTTCAATCTACCGGGATAATTATTTCTGTTTTTGTCTCTAATTTTTGCCTGGACCGCCCTTTCGGGTTTTCAATCCACCGAGACGCTCATTTTTGCCTAAGCCGCCCTTTCGGGTTTTCAACTTAGCGAGCTGTTCTTTTATTTTTTAGGCGAAGTATTTCTTGACTGCATCCGCATTCACAGGACGAGCGATCTCCTCACCATCCATAGTTGCAAGAATTAATGAACCGCCAGAGAAGGCTTTCTTAACAACATATGGTCCATCATAGTTCGGAGTCCACTTGCCCCGAGAATCTTTAAGGAAAGACTGAATCTTTTTGAGCACGAGGTCGCCTTCTCTGAATACACGAGGTTTGACCTTCTTATCAAAAGCTTTCTTCATTCTTTGCTGGTACAACCGACCATGATACAAAGCTTTAATTCTCTTCAATCAAATTCAACTGGTCAAATCTATTCTGACACCATTCAGCCTCAGTCAACTTGGCTTCCATCAGAACTCTCATTGATGGGATCTCAACTTCGACGGGGAGCACTGCTTCCATACCATAAACAAGTGAGAAAGGGGTTGCCCCTGTTGAAGTGCGGACAGATGTACGATACCCATGCAAAGCAAAAGGGAAACATCTCATGCCAATCTGCTCGGAAATTAGAAATGCCACTGCTGAACAAATCTCTGTCCCAACAGTAAATTACATCAAGTTGAAAATCTTTTGAGAGAAATCATGCAAAGCTGCTTGGAGATTCTTGAAGAAAGTTGCCCCAAGTTCAATGACTGATAAAGATAAACTGATAATGGACTCAATGCTTCCGGAGAAAATACTCAGATCTTTGGAATTACTGTTGAGAGAATAAACTGATCATGGCTTCAGTTCTTGAAATGAATGTTGAGAAAATAACCCAGAGATGAATCTTGCAGAGAACCATATCTGAGAATAACTTGCACTGATCAACAACTCTTGAACCATAGGACCTGAGGAGAAATTGCCCCTGATAAGATCACCGACCAAATTTCTCAACTGTTTGAAAATTCCTTGATGAGGAAAGTTTATTTGCAAATAAAAAAATGTTTGTACAAACCTGGTGATTTTAATGCAAAGTTCAATGCAAAGTTTGAAATCAAGAATCATTTTTGGAATGGAATTTATTGATGTAAAGTAATTAAAAAAAAAATATTGTCAAAACACAGCGGTTGAAACGACATTGAAGATAAAGCAAAGGTAAGAAAACAAATGATTGGTAAAGAACTTGGGAGTCAGTTTACGCAACCTCGTTATAGTATGCTTTTCAAAAGAAACCTGAATTCAATTAGGACTTTTGAAGGTTGTAACGTGGTCTGGTTCACGGTTTATGAAACAAAGGATATAGGCTCAAAGTTTATTTATACCCAACCCCTCTTCGTGATGAACTCCAGTCCTACATTCAATTAATTCAGCCTATGCATTCAAGTTCCCGGACATTTAGGATTGCACAGATGAAGATGGTTCATAAGCCAAAGGATTTTGAGATAACAGTCACATCTTTCCTTTTGTTATTTCTAGTGAGGACTTTGGTCAACTCAACTTATTTTTGCTGAGGATTTTGATGACCTCTGGGTAAATCTTTCTTTTTATTATCCCTAATTTTTGCCTGAACTGCGTCATTTCAACTTACAGCCAGCGGGATGCCCCAGTTTTTTGCCTAAGTCCCCTTCATAGGTTTTGACTTAGCGGGCTTTGATTTTTTTTTTCCAATAATTTTCCAATATCATTTTTTTTGAAAGATAATGACTGCATGGCTTAATGATTATGATGCACCATCATTGGCTTTTGAATTGAGAAACATCTTCAACACTTCTTGATGTGTGAAGGAAAACTTGAGATTGCAACCTTTATTGAAAGGTATCTTGAATGATTCTCTTGTACTTGAATGCACATTCGAATTAAGTGAGAACTACCCATCCCCGGGTTAAAATTGCGGGTTTTTTCGAATAGAAAGAAACTCCAACTTCAAGGTCCAAAGGGGTTAACAAAGGATTAACTTCCTTATTTCTCCAGTGTTTAGGATTTGAAACAATGCCTGTATATCATCAACCAAGTCTCAATTGAAAGCATACCAATAACAATTATGGGTATCTCGTTTTCGTCATCCTCCCTCCAATCATTGCGAAAGTTTGAGACAAGATAAATGAACTTGAAATGTAAAGCATAAAGATGCAAATAGTAAATGAAATCAAAACAAAGCAATGCTCATTTCATTAAAACCAACATGAAAGTACAAACAAGCTTAAAAGCAAACAACTTAATATGATTGAAGAAAAAATTGCAAACATAAAGAAACAATGGCCTAATGATCCATCAGCAACAAAGGATGAGCTGTCCCGTCTGAGATTCTGGCCTTGAAGAAAATCTGACAATTGAATTCTTCTGGAAGATTCATTTCTCATGATTCGGAAAAGGGTTAGTGTCCTCAAAAGTGATCATCCCATTTCTAACAAGCTCTCTTACTTTAGCCTTCAATGCAAAACAGTGTTCTAGGTCATGACCAGTTCCACCTTGATGAAACTCACAATGAAGATCTGATCTATAACCAACCGGAATAGGATTCGGAACAGGAGGCACGGGCCTAGTAGTAATCCAATCATTCTGGACCAAGTAAGGATACAACTCAGCATAAGTCATCGGAATAGGATCAAAGTTTGGCCTACTCCTAGCATTACGATTCTGGTTCTGGCAAACCTTTCCATGCGTAACGAAATCAAACATTTCTTCGTCTTCATCAGACGCATTACCAGGATAACCATCAACCATGTTCACAGACACATTACCATGCTTCGGCAACGGATTCTTCTGCACATTAGGATTATCATCATTGAAAAACAGAACATTGTTCCTCATCAATTTCTGTACTTCAAACTTCAGTGGGTAACAGTTCTCGACATCATGCCCCGGGGCACCTTGATGAAAAGCACAACGAGCTTCTGGCTTATACCACCATGGAATAGTCTCTGGAACCGGAGGTGGTGGACGAGTCTGCACAAGATTCTCTGCAATTAAAGATGGAAGCAAGTCTGCATACGGCACAGGAATAGGATCGAAGCTTGGCTTACTCCTAGCATTACGATTCTGGCTCTGGCCAACATTCCTTTGAATAGATGGACCATTGATCATCAGAGCGACTGCAGTAGGGTATGATTGTTCATGGTGTGGTTGTCTGCGACGAGTCATCCCAACAACACTTGTTTCACCAGCAGAAACATTGACTTGAGGCATGACAATCCTCTGAGGTTGAGTTTCTCTAATGATCAAAGCCTGTAGCATCTCCATGATCTGACTCACGTTGCTTTTCAACTCATCAAGGTCTTCCCTAACTTTCTTGTTATGTTGGGCTTGATTTTCCATTCTCAATCTAATAACTCTCAATCTGTTAGCAGCTCTAGTACCGTATCTGTGGTGAGGAGTCAGCTTGACGGATCAACAGACAACTGAGGAAAGAAACAACCGGGATGAGTTCCCACACAACTCGGATGAACACAAGAATATGCGAGGATGCAATGATATGCAATGCTCACTCCCATTTTCAGAAAAACAACCCGATTATTGCAAACGTGGTCAACATCGAGAATACTGTCATAAAAAATTTTTTTTTTGACAAAAAGGAGAATTTACTTTTTTTTCAAATATTTACAATAATTGGAATTGTCTTCCTTGAAAAATGGTTGTGATGATGATCATGATGAATATGTAGATGCAACAACCACAAACAAGATCACACAAAGCACACGGGCTTAGGTTCCGAGTCACGAGCATGGAGTCATGGTAATAGAACACCAACCCAAACAGGTATGTACTAAGGTTTGTCTTCATTGTACCTGCAAGAAACCAAAAGGGTGCTAACAGAGGTGCCCGGAGTTATCAGCCATCTTTAGAATTTTATCGGTACGTTGGATTACTCCCCAACCGATAACATTCTTAAAATAGACCTCGTCCGAGTGTAGTATCGCGTGACAACCGCCTTAGATTTACATCCAGACAGCTTCCGCACTACGTTCCTAAATTGGCTTAGATGGGTTAAGGGTTCTAAGGTCCTCAGTATGATCAGCTCAAGGTCGGAAAATAATGCCACGTACGATTACTCGTCATGACATTGATAGTCCAAGAGAGCCTAACCGAGTGGAGATTATCAAATTGATATTGCTTTGGACTACTCCATCGCATATCGCTTCGAATATCGCCGTCCTATCATAAGTGTCACTCAGATCCGGGTTAGAATCTATCTCACACAGAGGATCACCAAAAACCAAAACGGAACAAACAAATAACAAACAATTCAAACCAAAGCGATAAATAAATCAAAGTAGGCTAAATCCGCTTAGAGATTACTCCCCAGCAGAGTCGCCACTTTTCTGTAGCGGTAAAATCGTGAGTGTAAGCTATTGATTAACTTAACTCGATTAACACAGAGTCGCCATCGCGCTTTTCTTTATTTCCGAATGGAAAAAGGTAAAAGAACGAATAAAAACCTAGGATTCTAAAAGCAAAGGCTAAAAGAAATAAACAGAGATTGGGTAAGGGGATTGGTTATGAACCGGGAAGGTTTTAGGCACCCGACTCATCCGTGGTACTCCACGGGAGCCCTTTGAAATACTTATTGCTTTTGGTCTGAAATTGGTTTGTTTAAAATGATGGAAGAGATGAGGAGAGGAATATTTTTTAATGATTTTGTGTTTGATAAGGTTTTAAAGCCTTATGCCTACGTACCCACAACGTGCAATGCGAGATCAAAACCCCGTAGTTCGTGGTACAAAGTTTGAAAAGAATAAGTGGGTTGAGTGGATTTTAAGATGTAAAGATAAGTCGTCATCCCTTAGCGAATAATTCCGCTAAAAGGGATGAATCATATCTAAACATATGGAAAATGAAAAAAGGTGCACAAGGCACAAAAAACATTTGAATGGATTTGTATTTTTTTTAAAGTATGTACAAAAATGGTTTTAATATATTTACATGGCTTAATATTTGATTAAGAAAATAAAAGGAAAGGGTTAAAAATCGCTTGATCGAAATCAAGGTTTGTTTATGAAATTGTTTGAAGTTTAAGAAATAAGAAGGTTTTGAAAAAGGAAGAAGTTTTGAAAATTAAAGAATGGGGAGGAGATAAAGAGACTAATCCTAATGCTTGAATTAAAAGTTAAGGAAAGAAATTACCAAGACCAATATGTACAAATCTTCAAAATTCGGACTTCCATCTTCAAAGGTTAATGGCATTATTTGAGGCCAAGATTTCTAACCACTCCAACTTGAGCAAAGGGAATCCTAGAAGATCTAAGTCCAATCTCCAAAAGTTCGGGATAGTAACCATAAGTCCAAGTTAGAAGTCACAAGTTTTTTAAGAGTTTAATCTTTTATTAAGTGTTTTAATATCCAAATGGACAAAAATGAAAACAAGCACAATATGAATATATACAAGCATAATATGAATATAAACAATGATATATGATATAATATGGCAAAATATAATAAAGAGATAAGGGAACAAGAGATTAAAATAAAAGAATAAAGTGCAAGAGATTAAATTTAAACAATTATATTCACATTATAATATTATATACAATATAAGGTGGTATGATGAACTTAATCAAGCACAACCACAACAATGAAAATAAAATCGAGGCAACCGGATCCAAATGGATCTTTAATCGAATCGGGACAACTTTAGGTCTATGTTAAGCAATCGCCGAGTAATTTACGAAGTAATTACCCTACAAATGAGGCCGGCCACCACTAATTAAAGTGGAAAGTATTCGTGTTAATACATGTTAGAGAAACGATATAATGGATCGTTCTCCGAAAACATGCCACACTAAAAGAAGAGGAAGGTCTAATCTTAATCGAGATTATCGTTGAATTTTCTCGATTAGCAACCTATCACGATCTCAAAGTATGGAGAATGATCCAAATGATCATTCATCCATAGATTTGAAATAATGAAGATTAAGCTTAATCGGAAATCAACAATCCCGAATCGGAAGATTGTCATCGACCCAAAAATAAAAAAAAAGATGAAGAATCAAAAGATCTAAAAAAAAATAGATCCATAAGAAGGAATCAAAATATTTTTTAATCATTTTTAAATTCTTTCTAAAATCTTCCAAATTGTTTCTAAAATGCTATTAAAATATTTTTTAAATCTTTTTCTAATACATTTTTCAAAGTATTTTTTCCTAACATTCTTTTCCTAACATTCTTAATTCAAAATAAACTAACAAGATTTATTTAAACAAAACAAAATAAAGAAAAGTTAATTTTTAAAAAAAAACAAAAAAAAAAGAAAAAGAAGAAATGGAGAGGGGGGCGGGTAACCCGCGGATGTGTTGAATGGATCAGTGGATCCAAGTGATCCAATTCAGTTTTTCTTAAAAAAAATTTAACAAAGTCATAACATATAAAAAAAAAAGAAAAGGAACTAGAAGACATAGTCTTCTTCTTCTTCACGCAGATGCGAGAAAACCAGGAACAAGGCCAACACAAAATCATCACTCAATCACGAAACACGGCGGCCATTCTCACCTCTAAGATCAAACGAAAACAATGAAACTCTTCTCTTCTCTTCTCTTAGGGTTTCACCGAACAAACTTCGCCTCTTTCTTCTCTCTCAATCTCTACTTGGATTCAATTGATTTAGGAGTGAAGATCAAATTGAAGGTGATTCGAGTTTTTGATTTGAAGATTGGGAAAGATGGTAAGAAAAGGGGTTTAGGGTTGAGGGTTGATTTTGACAGAGGTTCGAAGGCTATGAAAGCTTGACGTTTGCAATGAGGGAAATGGTCTTTAAATAGGAGAGGAATGAAGATGAGGGTGATGTCGTTTGGGTGTGAAGGGATTGCGTTTTGAAATCTCACGGTAATCTCGTGCTCACTGCGTTTTGATCTTTTTTTTGCTGATTGCGTTTTGTTTTCATCATTTGTGCGTTTTGATTATGTTAATTTCAGGTGCTTTGGATGCGTGAATCAGGTGTGAAAAGCGTGCGTGTGGCTTGGTGTCGTTGGCTTGCGGCTTGACTTGGAGAAAATTGGGCCTGTTAAGCTTGTTTTGTTTTCGGCTGAAATATGCAGGTTGGCTTTGGCTTATGCTTGGGAATTATTGACCTGGAGGAAATGCTACGGGAAGCTTGCTATGGGCCAGGAGTTTTGTGTAGTAAGCTGGCTTGAGAAATGCGAAGTCACGTGGGCGTACGGGCGTTGAAAGGAGCTTGTGGTAGCTGTCCTGGCTGAAGCTGAGGGCGTACGGCTTGTTGTGTATGTTTGGCGAAAGCAGATGGTACTTTGGAATGCTTGCGGAGTTTTGTTGTTTGGTGAACTGACTGGAAAGCTGGTGTAGTTTGTGAGCTGAGGCTTTGTGTTGTTTTGGCCGCGAGAAGCACTGGCTTGGATATGAGGCTTGCCTTTTATTGGCTTTGGCTAGCTGGGAAATGGAAATGTTTGATGTGGCTGGTTTGAGCTTGGGCAAGGAAAAGCTGGGACGCGGCTTGTACGTGCTTGAGCTGTTGGAGCTGTTGGAGTTGCACGTAAAGGCTGAAAATTGCTATTGTGTTTTTGCTTCAACTTGTGTGGGCCAAAGCGTGGTGACTGATTGATGGGCAAGGCTTGTAGGCTGCAAGTGGTAATTGTTGGGCTGGGAGTTTAACGTACAGGGTGTGGTACGGCATACTGTTTGGGAATTTGGCAAGAGCTTGTGAAGTCATGAGGCATGTTGTACGGCTTAGGCCTTGTGGGGCTTAGCAAGTATGAATGCTTGTGGTGTGGAAAGGCTGCAGGATGCTGGGCGCATGGGCCATTGTTTGGTCTTAGCTTTATTTATTTATTTTTGCTAAACAAAATAATAGTGGGCTTAAGAAACAAATATATGTGTTTGGACTTTATTTTCATTTCTTTTTTTTTTTAAATGTAATTGCCTAATAATGAAAGAAAGAAAAAAAAATGGTTCTAAAATATAATGGATCTTTAATGGTTTTTAATATAAAAATGATATTATAAAATAGATGGATATTTGGTAAATGTAAAAAAAAAAAAATAATAAATGAAGAAAAATGGATATATGAACTTGGACGAAAATGAGCAAAAGGATTTGAAAAGATGGATAGAGAAAAAAAAAATAGAGGCAATTGGAATGAAAGATTGAAATAATCGGAAATCGAAAAAATGATTAATGGACTAAATTTGGAGTAATGGAAAAAGGCATAGGGATGAATAAATGGATAAAAAAAATGGTTTGATCGAAAAAGAATAAAAGGTATGAAATGATGATTTTTAAAACCCACGACCAACTCCTGATCTTTTCACAAAAGCCTCTGATGAAATGAATACAGCCAATCACATAACCACTGATCAATTCGCCAATTCAAACCTAAGCCACTGAAATAAAACTTCTCTGATGATTCGAAACCAAACTGAGGAAAATAAATCCTCAGATGAATCGCTGATGAACTGATGAAACAATGAACTGATAAACACTGAAAATTCAAACCGCAACACACTGCCTGATAACTGATGAACGAACCAAATTTTGCACAGAAAGAAAATGTCATACAATCCAACTTATACTTTGAAAACGCATTGCCTGATGAATGAATTTCTGGCACACATAAACGGCAGTCAACAAATCTTTTGATAGTTTGACCAAGATTAGGTCAAACAAACATCTGGATCGAATCATGACTGAACAAACGCATCTGGATGAAATTATTGCCCTGTCTTTGAAATCCTGCAACACAGAGAAGAAGAAGAACACTGCAACATTTTTTTTTTTGTATTTTGGTTAGTAATCAGTAAATATAAACAAATATAAGACAGTAAAAATAATGATGATCCCCTGCGAAGCATAGACCCGCTCTGAGGAAAAACTCGGAACCAGTGCGATCTTGTTTGATATGCAAAATGCAAATGATATGCGAAACAGTCTTAGGGCAAAAATTAGGGTGTTACAATGTGCTATGTGTGTAATCTATTTTGCTTTATTTACTGCTTTATGTACAGCTTTATTTATTGCTTTCGTTTACAGTCTTGCATATTTCATACTGTCATTGCTGGATCTGGATTGTTGTTTTGGTGGGTGGGGTTCCATTGAGAGTTTAAGGTCCTATACCTGGGACCTGAGTGACACCTAGGCTAGAGTGGTTCATATTCTTTCCCATTCCATTTCGGTCTGGTGCGGGAATATGAAACACGGTTCAGATGTGGGTTTCTTCTTGAGAACTATGTGCTACAAATTTCCTGTAGTGCTAGGGCTATCTGGGAAGCCTGCTAAGTCTGAATGACCTTTGTTTTGACCTTCAGAAGCTGAGGTGAGTTAGAGGAGGAACTTTTATGATTATTGTAAACAATGTACCTCCGGGTTAGAAGTGTTTACACTTCTCATAACTGATCCAAGTCTGAGGATCCTTGTTCTAGAACACTACATGTGAGAGGGATGGGTTGTTTACAGGTTTGCAGGAACCCTTGGCCACATCATACCCTGTTACTATTTTGTTTAAGAGTACTTCACTTTGGACAGTTCTTGTGATTAACCCTGTACATATGACTCTTTATTTGAGTCCCCCACCCTGGTTACTAGATTTCTGAGCCTCCATCTGGACTTTTGAACATACATGGGCCTTATATCAAGACAGACAATCAGACCCAGCTCGATCACAAACCCTTGCATATCATTTTCATATTCATCATTGCATCATTTAACATTTGTTTATTTGCTTTT
This sequence comes from Lathyrus aphaca, assembly GCA_963966055.1. NCBI lineage: Eukaryota > Viridiplantae > Streptophyta > Magnoliopsida > Fabales > Fabaceae > Lathyrus > Lathyrus aphaca. The sequence goes on along the minus strand of OZ014520.1, from coordinate 215,262,603 downwards.
CAGGGTATCCATTCCATTGTATCTTGGTTTTGGTTTTGACCCCTTCTTCTGCATAGACCTCTGCTTCAGATGTCTTCATCAGTTATCTGCTTCAGTTATCTCCATCATCACCAGCATCAGTTTATCAGAAACTTATCTCCAGTCTTAGTCTGTGATCTTCATCAGTACTTATCTTCAACTTCTTCAGCAACACTCATGACTACTCCCAGGAAGAGAAACATATCCTACCACTTTTTTGAGCCTGTGTTGAGTGGTATCAGGCATGTCCATCACTCATCACATCTGATTACATCCCCCTGTTTAGAGAACACTATGGAGGTATCCTGGATATGATTATGGACCTTGATCCTTCTCAGAGGAGCATGATCCATACCTGCTTACAGTTTTATGACCCTCCGTTGAGATGTTTCACCTTTCCAGACTTCCAGTTAGAACCTCTACTGGAAGAATTCTCTTTGTTGATTGGAGTGCCTGTCAGAGGTGGAATCCCCTTCAACCCAGAAATGACTTCTCCCAAGAATGAAGAGATAGCCAGGGCACTGTACTTGGAGCCTGCCCTGATTGAGCAAAGTATGACCACAAAGGCTGGGATCCCTGGTTTGCACTTGGACTTCTTGATTTCTCAAGCTATCTTGAAGGCTTCATTGGGAGAATGGAGGGCAGTCTGTGCACTGTTAGCTCTCAGCATATATGGGGCTATATTGTTTGCAGATGAGCCCAAATTTGTCAGCAGGAATGCCATCCATTTGTTTCTCCTGAAGAACCCAGTACCTACATTGCTAGGAGACTTTTATTACTCCATTCATCAGAGGAATGAGAAACAGAGGGGGAAGTTGGTAAGATGTCGTGCTCCTTTGTTTTACACCTGGCTGCTTAGACACCTGCCTAAGTCTGATGTCTTCCTAAACCCACACCAACAGAAGAATTGGGCCAAGAGGTTCATTGCCTTGACTTCAGATGATATTAGATGGTGCACCCAAAGCACCAAAGGCAAGGACATTATCACCAGCTGTGGACAATACCCAAATGTGCCTCTGATAGGAGTGAAGGGTTACATCAACTACAATCCTTTATTGTTTAAGAGACAACTGGGTTATGCCTTGGTTCACCCTCCCAGAGGACAGGATTTAGCTGAGACCCTATATTGCAAAGGGAAACCTAATTCAGCTGCTGTCAGACAAGCATCCTGGGCTTGGGACAACATCCAGACAAAAGGGTTGGCTATTCTTGGAAGGTGTAATAATGTTGCTTCAGCTCAGTACTATGACTGGTCCCGTACTAGAGCTCAGATCACCAGAATGCCTTTCATCTTGGAAGACATACCTGGGCCTTCCACAGTACAGCCAGCAGCAACTGTCAGCCTAGAAGAATTTGAGAAGTTGAAGGAAAGGAATGAGAACTTATCTCAAGCCTTGAAGAAGACTCTTTGGGAAAGGAGTGATGGTCGTCTGGATATTGAGAGATTGGAAAAGCTCATGGTGGAGCATCTTGCCAAAATTGAGAAGACAGAGGATTACATCAGGAAAGCAAGGGCTGGAGAACAAATATTGAAGAATGCCTGTAAGGAGGCCAAGATTCAGAAAGCTAGGACTGAGCTCTATCTGCAAGAGAGTCAGGCTAGGTGGGTCAGGATCACTGAAGCCCGTACACAAGAAGACCAGAAGACTCAAGCCAAGATTGAACAGTTAGAGGACAGTGAGAAGAAGCAGAAGGAAGCTTTGTTGGCAGCTCAGAAGGAGATTTCAGAGTTAAAGCTCAGAGCAGGATTGAAGAGATCAAAGGACCAGGACAGGCATAAGAAGCTGACCACTGCCATTGCTACCAGGAACCTCCTCATTAGGACCATTACAAAGCACCCAGCTGGTCCAGTGACTGAGGCACTCCTGAAAGAGGTCAGAGAGGATGAGTTTGGACTGGATGTCTGATCCTTTGCTTGTTGTTTGTTTCCATTTGATGTACTTTTTCTCTTTGATGTCTTTTGACCCTTCAAGGGCATGTATTGTAAAACAAAATATGTATTATTCCCCATTTGTAATATATTTTAGTTTGTTTCCATTTGGGGCTTTTCTCTCAACAATATCAAGCATCTTCCTCGAGGTCTGGAAAGGTCAGGTGTCAAGCATCTTCCCAGGAAAGACTGCTCCTTTGTTTTGTAGGTTTCGTTATTATTGTTTCTAACTTTGTTGTGATTTCAGGAAATATTGCTCGTCGCTGAGTGTTCCCTGTTAACCGCGTGCACCGGTACCCAACTCGTAACAACCTTCCCGGCATTCAAATGGAACAAGTACAGCAGGACCTGTCTGAGGTCAGAAACCAGATGGCCAATGAGAGAGTGGAGATGAGAAACCAGATGTCTCAATTCATGGCAGTGATGACTGGCCTAGCCCAGAGCCAGGAGAGGTTAAGAGAGCTGGTGGAGAGGCAAACTCCTAAAGAGCCTCATCTGGGGACAGGAGGAACTAACAACAATGAAGGAGGCCAGCCTCGTATTAACCCACCAGAGTTTGGACCTCACTTGAATCCAGAGGTTAATATCCCGAGAAATGTTCAAGGTAACACTACTGGGGGCAGAATCCTGCAGGAGGATCCCCAGGAAGAACAGTTCACTGTCATAGGGGCTGGAGATGAAGTATATGACAGGAGATTGGACGAGATCGCCGAAAAGTTAAGATCTTTGGAGTCTCAGAATTATTTGGGCTTCGATGTAATGGATATGGGACTAGTGGATGGGGTGAGAATTCCCCACAAATTCAAACCACCTTGCTTTGAAAAGTACAATGGAACCTCCTGTCGACGAACTCACCTGCAGTCTTTCCTGGGAAGACTCAAAGCTTATACTATGGATGAAAAGTTGTGGATGTTCTACTTTGAAGACAGTCTGATGGGGGCTTCAAGAGAGTGGTATTCGCATTTGTCTAGGGCCACCATAAGATGTTGGAAGGATTTGGCCGAGGCTTTCGTCCGTCAATATCAATACAACCTGGACATGGCTCCCAACAGGACCCTTCTGATGGGAATGTCTCAATCTTCTAGGGAGAGCTTCAGGGAATATGCCCAAAGGTGGAGACAGCTTGCTGCTTCTGTCCAACCACCCATGTCAGAGAGGGAAATGGCTGACATGTTCATGAATACATTGCAAGGGACCTAGATTGATAGACTGGCTGCTTTTTCCTCTACCAGTTTTGCTGACGTGGTCATAGCTGGTGAAAGGATTGAAAGTCTATTGAAGATGGGCAAGATCTCCGACAGTGGTGCAAGTTCCTCCAGCAATCCCAGGAAACCTTTTGCGGGACCCCGAAGGGCAGGTGAAACTAATTCCATTCATACAAGCAAGGGCAGGTCTCAATATGCTCACCGGTCAGTAGCAGCTATTACCATCCCAGCTCCATTACCACAGCAATCAGCATATCCTCAACAACAACAACCACAGTATCAACAACAAGTTCATTATCCGCAACAAAGGTCGTACAACAACAACAACCAACAACAGCGTCCCTTCCAACAAAGGCCATCACAGGCAAACAGAGTAATTGACCCGATTCCAATGTCGTATGCTGCACTCTTGCCACAACTCTTGAAGCTCAACCTAGTTGAGTTAAGGACATTGGCCCCTCCGGATCCTACCAATATGCCAAAGAACTATGAAGCAAATGCCAGGTGTGTGTTCCACTCAAACGCACCAGGGCATAATACTGAAAAATGCAGGGCCTTACAGATGAAAGTCCAAGATTTAGTGGACTCAAAAGCTCTCAATTTTATGCCTCCTCCGAACGTCACAAGGAATCCAATGCCTAGTCACAACGGGCCCAGGATTAATGCTATTGAGGAGGGCAAACCATCCACATTAATTAGTAGTGTTGCACAGATCCGAACACCTCTGGTTAAAATCAAAGCTCAGTTGTTAGAATGCCAAGTGTTCCCCGGGTGTGAGCTCGGCTGTGGATATTGCAACATTGCCGTTAATGGATGTGAAAGACTGAGAAACAGCATAGATGGTCTTATCAAGGATGGTATCCTTCAGATTACAACAACAGCGACTACAACTCCAACAATTCCTTCATCAATAATCACAGATACTCCTACAACGTCAGCAACCATTGTTCCAACGGATTCTACTACAACTCCAACAACTGCTCAATCAATCACTTCAATGGATACAAGTTCAGTCGCAATTCCTTCTACAACTTCAACACCTTCTACAACATCAGCAACAATTAATGAAAGCGTCTCAACGGTTACAATATACTACGATCCTGCAAATGTTCCTGCCAACAACTCACAACAAAATGCTATTCCTGTAAGAGCACCATTTACCATATATTATGATCCACACACCATTGTGGTCCCCTCTGCAGCTGCTATCAGCCCGGTCACTATCACTCTGCCTAGACCAGTTCCTTACAAAAGCAATAATGCCATCCCTTGGCATTATGGCTCAGATTTATACTGCGAGGGGCAGAAAATCACTTTAGAATCATCAACTTCTTCACCTCAGATAGACAATGTGGGGGGAGGCGGAGGCTTCACTAGAAGCGGACGTCTCTTTGCCTCGCAAATTCCAAGACCCGTTGCTAAAGCAGAAGCTTCTGCTAAGGCAAAAGGGAAGAGCATGGTGCAAGAAGAACCAGTTGCTAGAAAAGTTTTGAAGACTCCTTTTGATCAAGAGGTTGATGAATTCATGAGGATTATCAAGAAAAGTGATTACAAGGTGGTGGACCAGCTTCACCAAACACCTTCCAAGATCTCCATACTATCATTGCTAATGTGCTCCGAAGCCCATTGGAATGCACTATTAAAGGTCCTGCACGCAGCTTATGTGCCGGAGGAGATTACTGTCAATCAGTTAGAGGCTGTGGTTGGAAATATCAACGCTAGTCATGGACTAGGATTTACCAACACTGATCTGACAACGGAAGGTCACAATCACAACAAGGCTTTGCACATTACCTTGGAGTGTAAGGGTGCAGTTCTTTCTCACGTATTGGTGGACACAGGGTCATCCCTCAATGTCTTACCCAAGAAAGCCCTTGTGAAGCTGGAGCATGATGGATTGGCATTACGCCCAAGCAATTTGGTAGTGAGAGCCTTTGACGGTTCTAAAAGATCAGTTCTGGGAGAGATAGAGTTGCTAATAATGATTGGCCCACAGGTTTTCAAAACGATCTTTTTTGTGATGGATATACAGCCTGCCTATAGCTGTCTATTGGGTAGACCATGGATACACGCCGCTGGCGCCGTGACGTCAACCCTTCACCAGAAGTTAAAATTCAAGTGGGAGGGCCAAGTCATTACCATTTGTGGGGAAGAGGATATCTTCGTTAGCCAGCTGGCTACTTTCAAGTATATTGAAATGGATGGAGAGATCCATGAAACCATGAGCCAAGGGTTTGAGGCCCTTAATATTAATGAAACATCTGTTGTGTCTGGGACCTCCATCACATCATATCAGCAGGCCCGGAAGGTTGTTGAGGAAGGTATCGCCCAAGGCTGGGGCAAGTTGCTGCCCGTGGAGAAGAAAGATGACCGATTCGGGTTGGGTTACAGACCAACTCGACAAGATCAACCAGAGGCTGCAAAGGAGCCCAAGTTTGTCAGCGGGGGGATGCTCACCCCGGATGCTGTGAATAATTTGGAAGATGAGTCAGAAGAAGAGCGCAACCTGGAAAGCTGGATACGTCCAAGGATCCCGGGGAACCATGTCTCAAACTAGTCTTCCCAGGAAATTATAAGAGTTACTCCGGCAGAGTAATTATTATTTCCTGTTTTAAAGCATGCATCAAGTCCTGCATCTTGCCCAAGATGTCAGGGCTCATTTTGTAATCGGGCCATCTTGTATTTTGTGCAAATGATCAATTAATGAATATCAGGACATCTTTTGCAAATGAGTCTTTTCTTTTTCCGCTCACTGTTTTTCATTTTTCATTTTTTGTACAAAAATAAAATGGCAATGTTTTTCAAAATAAATAATTTCCTTTTCACTTTTCTAAGCAAGATAAAATTTGATCACTAAAATGAACAAATCTAAACCCTTGCAGAAGGTGCCCTCCAGACTGCACCGACAACAGCACAACTATGACTTCGTATGACTTTGACAATCCAATCAATCAAGCTAATGAAGGGGTTGAAGAAGATTATGAGCTTCCTGAAGAGCTAGCCAGGTATTTGAGACAAGAGGAGAAGGTTATCACTCCTCATCAGGAGGAGGTTGAAACGGTTAATCTTGGTACGAAAGAAGACTTGAAAGAAGTTAAGATCGGGGCCTGCCTGCAAGATTCAGTGAAAGAGCAACTGATTGACATGCTTCGGGAGTATGTGGATGTTTTTTCTTGGTCTTACCAGGATATGCCAGGGTTAGACACCTATATTGTCATGCACAAGCTGCCTCTGAAAGAAGATTGTCCGCCAGTAAAACAGAAGTTGCACCGTTCTCGCCCAAATATGGCAATGAAGATAAAGGAAGAGATACAAAAACAGTGGGACGCCGGTTTCCTTGTTGTGACCAGTTACCCGCCGTGGGTTGCTAACATTGTACCTGTGCCTAATAAGGATGTCAAAGTACGGATGTGTGTGGATTACCGGGACCTGAACAGAGCCAGCCCGAAAGATGACTTCCCATTACCTCACATTGATGTATTGGTCGACAATACGGCTCAGTTCTCGGTGTTCTCCTTCATGGATGGATTTTCAGGATATAATCAGATCAAAATGTCACCTGAAGACATGGAGAAGACAACGTTCATCACACCCTAGGGCACATTCTGTTATAAGGTGATGCCATTCGGACTGAAGAATGCAGGTGCCACTTATCAACGGGCTATGGTAACATTATTCCATGACATGATCCACAAAGAAATTGAGTGTTATGTGGATGACATGATTGCCAAGTCCCTCACAGAAGAAGACCACCTGGTGAATCTGTTAAAGCTATTCAAGCGTCTGAGGAAGTACCAATTAAAGTTGAACCCCAACAAATGCACATTCGGGGTACGATCCGGTAAGCTACTGGGATTTATTGTAAGTGAGAAAGGGATTGAAGTTGACCCTGACAAAGTTAAAGCCATTCAAGAAATGCCTTCACCAAAGACTGAAAAAGAAGTTCGGGGTTTTCTAGGTAGATTGAACTACATTTCAAGGTTCGTATCTCACCTTACAGCAACCTGTGAGCCTTTGTTCAAGCTGTTAAGAAAAGAACAAACGGTCAGGTGGAATGAAGACTGCCAAATGGATTTTGACAAAATCAAGGAATACTTACAAGAACCTCCGATCCTTATGCCTCCAGTTGAAGGAAGACCTCTAATAATGTACCTGACAGTATTAGAAGAGTCAATAGGGTGTGTGTTGGTCCAGCATGACGAGTCTGGTCGAAAAGAGTATTCAATTTACTACCTAAGCAAAAAGTTTACCGACTGTGAACAACATTATTCACTGCTCGAGAAAACTTGTTGTGCTTTAGCGTGGGCTGCTCGCCGACTAAGGCAGTATATGTTGACCCACACCACTTTATTGATCTCCAAGATGGACCCAGTTAAGTACATATTTGAGAAGCCAGCACTTACTGGAAGGGTTGCAAGATGGCAAATGATTCTGACAGAATATGACATTCAGTATACATCTCAAAAGGCCATCAAAGGCAGTGTACTGTCTGACTATCTTGCTGAGCAACCCATTGATGATTACCAGCCTATGAGATTTGACTTCCCTGATGAAGACATCATGTTCCTGAAAGAAAAAGATCATTAAGAGCCTGTTCACACTGAAGGGCCTGACCCAGAAGAAGAATGGACAATGATGTTTAATGGGGTTGTTAATATGAATGGTCGTGGTGTTGGTGCAGTACTCATTACACCTAAGGGATTTCACAGCCTTTCTCGGCAAAGCTCACCTTTAACTGCACTAACAACGAAGCCGAATACGAAGCTTGTATTATGGGTCTTGAGGAAGCCATTGACCTCAAGATCAAGACTTTAATTGTGTTCAGAGATTCAGCTCTGGTAATTAATCAAACCAACGGCAAATGGTACACTCACCAGGATCATCTGCAACCTTACCGGGACTATACAAGGAGATTACTGACTTTCTTCACAACAGTCAAACTTGAGTATATCCCTCGGGATGAAAATCAGTTCGCAAATGCTTTGGCTACCATTTCATCCATGATCAAAGTTCAAGCTGCCAACTTTGTGCCTCGGATTTCAGTATCCAGACTTGATAGACCAGCATACGTATTCTCTGCAGACTTAGCTAAAGATGATAGGCCTTGGTTCCATGACATCAAATGCTTCTTGGAGGATCAAACATACCCACCTGGAGCATCATCCAATGACAAGAAGACATTAAGAAGGCTAGCTGGTAGTTTCTTCTTGAATGCTGATGGTTCCTTGTACAAGAGAAACTTTGATATGGTACTTCTCAGATGTGTTGATAAGGCAGAAGCAGACTTGTTGATGCACGAGGTGCACGAGGGATCCTTTGGTACCCATGCTGGAGGGCATGCTATGGCTAAAAAGTTGCTAAGATCAGGCTACTACTGGATCACAATGGATGCAGACTGTTGTGCTTATGCCAGGAAGTGTCATAAATGCCAGATTTATGCAGATAAGGTGCATGTGCCTCTGAATCCTCTGAATGTGATGTCTTCACCTTGGCCCTTTGCCATGTGGGGCATAGATATGATTGGCAAGATTGAACCGACTGCTTCAAATGGCCACAGATTCATCCTGGTAGCTATTGACTATTTTACCAAATGGGTTGAGGAAGCTTCATATGCAAATGTCACCAGGAAAGTGGTAGCCCGATTCCTGAAGAGAGACATCATCTGTCGGTATGGAGTTCCCGAGCGAATCATTACTGATAATGGTTCCAACTTAAACAACAAAATGATGGCAGAACTGCGCCAGGACTTCAAAATTCAACATCACAACTCTTCTCCTTACATGCCAAAGATGAATGGCGCTGTAGAGGTAGCTAACAAGAATATCAAGAAGATTGTGCAGAAGATGGTGGTCACCTACAAAGACTGGCATGAAATGTTACCATTTTCCCTGCATGGGTACCGTACGTCAATCAAAACATCCACTGGGGCAACACCGTATCAGCTTGTGTATGGTATGGAGGCAGTTTTACCTGTTGAAGTTGAATTACCCTCTTTGCGGGTACTAATGGATGTCAAACTGAATGAAGTAGAATGGGTCCGATCCCGGTACGAACAACTGAGTCTGATCGAAGAGAAGAGATTAGCTGCAATCTGCCATGGGCAGCTGTATCAGAAAAGAATGAAGAAAGCCTTTGATCAGAAAGTCAGGCTTTGAGAATACCAAGTAGGAGATCTTGTGCTGAAAAGACTCCTCCCTCCTCATACAGACCACAGGGGCAAGTGGACTCCAAACTACGATGGTCCATTCATAGTAAAGAAAGTTTTCTCCGGTGGAGCACTGATGCTCACTACTATGGATGGTGAAGATTTCTTATCCCCTGTGAATTCAGATGCAGTTAAAAAATACTTCGCATAAAATGACCCGCTGGACATGAAAACAGAATGTAAGTCCAGGCAAAAATAGGGCATCCCGGCGAGTCAAAAACAGAATAAAAGACTCGGGCAAAAATAAGGGAAAATAATAATAAAAAAATGTACACCCGCTGAGTTGAAAAGCCGCATTGGACAGCTCAGGCAAAAAAGGGTATCCCGGTGGATTGAAAACCCGAAAGGGCGATCCATGCAAAACTAGGGAATAAGCGAACAACTGCATTTTGAATTCGTTTGTATCACTTACAACATGGCAAGCTTCGAAAGGTTAAAGCGTCAGTCAGAATCAACCTTCTTCAGAAAAGCGAGATGAGAAGAACGTCAGTGTCATACGAGTCATAGCAAAAGGGAAGCTCACTGAAGCATCATCAACATTGCCAGCATCTTTTTATTTCTCAATTTTGTAACAATCTCCTCATTTCAGGGGATCTGTTTCTTTGACTGTACTTGCCAATTCAGGGCACAAATTAATAAAATCAGATTTTCAGTCACATGCTGTCGCGTATATTTTACCTTTATTTGCAAAAAAAAAATGTCCGATGTCTTTAATATTGATCGCATAAATACAGATGTGTCTTTTCTAAAGTACATGCTTACAGGAAATATATTTGCTCCCGGGAGTGTCTAAACTCCTATGATGGAATCCAGTAAAGGATACCTCGGGATACTTGTACGTTTCTTTGCCATAGTAGGGTTGCAGGTATTCAAAGTATGACATGTGGCACGAGAGCTTTTTCCCAGCAAGCTGCTTACTCAGCACATCTTCCAAATAGCACCAGAGATGCTTTCTCCCCAGCTGAGTTCCTCATCCTCGGAAGGATCCTCATGGACATCTCTAAGAAGATCTTTCAATGATCATTCCTCCCCGACCGAGTGTTAAACAGGGAGCCATCTCCCTGCAGAGTCTCAACCTCTATCCAGAAGAGCAATGTTGAAGATTTCACAACAAAGTAACGAAAGCTTCCGCAAACCCCAGCTAGGCTCTTCATCATTAAGATAGGTCTATCAGTGGCCTACTTCCCCGAGCAGAATCATATATCAGTTCTACCAGTGTTCTCATCCCAAGCTGGGATGTTCTTTCAAAACAAGATCAGTCAGAAACCTCTACGGCAACGGGATCTGAATCCCGGATCGGAATCTTTTGCATAATCATAGCATTCGCATCATATCCTCCCCCAGAGCGTAGCATTCCATCTAATACGGAGCATTACGGCAAAAATCAAACATATTGCATAATCACAAGCCATGTTTGAATCAGTCACCTGTGAATACTGACATACCATCAACAGCATACGGGATACCACTCAAATTCCCCGGCAGAATATCAAAGCATTTTCTTTACATTCCCAGAAAATACAGATACGTGCTCCCTTTTGCACTCGTCCGTGTCATCTTTCCCCAGAAAGTCGCCAGGACATTTTCTACAAACAGATATTTATACATTACAGATAATCCTTGACACTCGTCTGTGTCATATCCCCAGTAGAAAGCCAAAGCGTCCCCTTTGCACTCACAAGGACATATTAATACACTCACCTGACACCCGTCCGTGTCACATATCCCCAGCACAGTTGCCTAAAACCTTGCTTATTATACTTTCCAGACACTCGTCTGTGTCATCCTATCCCTACAGGTCGTCAAACACCTTTTATATTTATAAATTCATAATTTATACACTTCCTCTTATGATACTCGTCTGTATCTTACTCTCCCCAACAAGTTAAGCACTCATCTGTGTCTCACTCACACTTTCTTACTCATACAGAAACTCGTCCGTATTTTTTATACACACTTATTTCCCCTCAGAGTCGACACTCGTCCGTGTTCTTTGTTAACCAGTTGGTACTCGTCCGTACCATCATCTCTGAACATACGTCCGTGTTTGTTTCTACCGATACTCGTCTGTATCGTAGTCTTAAGGGTGCTCGTCTGCATCTTTAATCTATACACCGTGTTAAACATTTATACCTTTTCTTTCTTGAATTTAGACGCTCGTTTGTGTCTATCATTCCCCAGAAGAGTCCCCAGCAGATCCCAATAAATTATCTCCTTTCTATCTGACATTCGTCCTATGTCATGATACTTCCGGCAGCCGTACCCTGCCAGGTGATCGTCCTTCACCTTTTGATGATCGTCCTTCATCATCCCCAGCGGAGTCTCTATTTATTGGAGCCCTTTCCTATCCGACATTCGTCCTATGTCGTGATATTTTAGCAGCCGTACCCTGCTAGGTGATCGTTCTTCACCCTTTCGATGATCGTCCTTCATCATTTTATCTGATGGCCATCCCCGTCGTTGATCTTGTTATCTGACATTCTTCCTATGTCATGATAAACCCCGAGAGCAGTCGTACCCTTCTAGGTGATCGTCCTTCACCTCTTGATGATCATCCTTCATCATGCTTATTCGATGGCCGTCCCTGTCGTCGACCTTCTTTATCCGGCATTTGTCCTACGTCGTGATACTTTCGGCAACCGTACCTTTCCAGGTGATCGTCCTTCACCAATAGATGATCGTCCCTCATCTTACCCCCAACAGAGCAGCCGTCCCCTGCTAGGTGACCGTCCTTCACCTTTGATTTCATTAACCCGATGGTCTTCCCCATCATTGACTTTATCTATAATCCCCAGAGAGTTTTATTGTATTTGAATGTCGTCCCCCATCATGATCTCTTTATTTCCCCAGCATGTCGGTCGTTCCCGTCATTACTTCATCCCCGACAGTCGTCCTCTGCCCGACGGTCGTCCTCCGTCGCCCGCACTTTATAATCATACTTTATATTCTTTTACAATCTATATCCCTTTTCTTCTTCATAACCAGTGAGTGCAAATTTTGGACTGTCTTTGGTATTCAACCACAAGTTATCTTGTTTGTCTGTTAAGTCGTCGCTTACATCCTGCACAGCTAACTCGTGCTTGAATAGGGGCAGCTGTAAACACCCCAAATTTTCCCTCACTCATTTCACCATGGCTTGTGATATTTTCATTTTCATGAGTTCAATCATATTATCTCATATTGCATTTTTGCTCCACTGCATGGTTTCAAAGTCATCTGCATCTAGGGTTTGTGATTTGAGCAATCCCTGAGCTATCTGAGCCACTCCAAAGGTCTTCAACCATCTCAAGAGGGTCCATGTATGTGCAAGCATCATGTTATATCCTCCCAAGAGCAGGGAAGTCATAAAATCACAAGAACTGAGAAAGGCATGGAAGTAGAGCCAGGATTAACTACACAGATGACCTAGAATTAGGGTTTTGGTTTCAGAGGCCATAACTCCAATTTTTTTGGTTATTCTTGTTTCTATTGGTATCTATATGATATGAGGATCATGCATACCAATTTTCATGAAGAAATTCAATGGGGAAGGCATCTGATCAATAGATGACTTCTTGAGCAAGTCAGTGCAAAATCAAGGCATCTAAGGCCCCCAATCATCCAACCAAAGGGTCTTCTCCATCATTTTGGATGTATATGATCTTTATTTGATCTTAGAAGAAGTTATAAGTTCACAAAATTGAAGAATTTCAAGCCATTTGCAAAGTTGCCATTTTGGGAAAGTGACTTGTAATGCAAAATTGCCATTTTGGGAAAGTTTTTCAACCTTCTCTTTTTGATTCAAAAATGCTTCAAATGAAAAATTCTTGGTCATGAAAGTTGTAGATTGGATCATTCCCTTTTCAAAAAGAACAAGAACTTGATCTAATTCATCATAGAACTCAAGTTATGGCCTTGCAAAGTTGGAAAAAATCACAAAATTTCACTTATGCACCAAAGAGGGAAATTTGCAAAACCTCTTGCCAAGTTATTTTGTGACTTCAAACACACTTCTACATGTTTTAACATCATAATTCATTGCCTAAGGATCAGAATTGGCCCAAGAATCATTTCATCCCATGCCTTGAACATCAAGAAATTCAAAAGGGGCCAAACTTCATGAAAATTGCAAAAGGGCACATAACCTTTCACAAGCTTGCTGAATCCCCTCAATTTCGAATCTATGGCTCTCCTTGATTTATGCTGAGCCAGGACAAGCCAAAATCCAGCTGCAAAACCAGCCCATACCTCAAGTACAAAACTTTTGACATTTTGGCAACTTGCCCATACCAATCACCATAGGCCACCACCCACTCTCTGACCTATCACAGCTTATTATGTGGATCAAAACCAAGCCAAAACACATAACATTGCAGCCTAACACTTGAGAATCCTCAGCATACACAAAATCCCTCAAGTTTGCAAAAGCCTTCGAATTTCATAACTCAGCCAACAAACATCAATACTTTTTCCACCATTAAACTACACACTCATCACTGATCATTTCCCACCCTTCATTTTGCCTTGAAACTCACCATATCCAAAATACGATTTTCACATCCCTTGAACTGAACTTCTGCCAACTTCATTTTGAGGCCATTTAAACTCCAAACAAACATTGAGAGCTCTTGAGGGGAGTCATTGGAGTTGATTTGAGGCGAAGAACTGGTCAGAAAGCTCCTGGGTTGAAAGCTCCACTTCAGGTAGCCATGGCATTTATTTTTCCAGAACCTTCATTTTATGTTATAGAATGATTCTATGTGTTCCCCTGATCACCATGATATGTTTTGTTTCAAAAATGGTTGAGTTTTAAGCATTTCACAAGCTTCTGGAAATTTTGTTATGTTTTCCGTTTTGCTTCGATTCGTGTTCTTGATGATGAATAAATGAATTTTGTTGTGTGATTCTTGTTGGGGTTGATGTGAGGATCATTTCTGGAGAGTTAGAGAGCTTGGAGTTGCATATTGAGTGAGATAGCATGAGAGGATGGCCGGAGAAGATGACCGGAACAGTGTTCCGGTCACCTGAAAGTGATTAGGGCTCAGATTAGGGTTTTAATCTTAATTAGTGAAGTTTGAATTATGGCCTTTGGATTGCGCGCGAAGTCAATTCCCTCCCCTTTTTATTTGAATCGGGACCACTAGATCAGCATACTTCCATTTTAATTCATTTAAATTTCATTTTATTTGCATTTTCTTTACCATTTTATTTAAAATAGCAAAACTCTTTCAAAAAATTTTATCTTTTGCATTCCCCTTTCAAATATTTTTCTCATTCTGAAAATAATTTTTATTTTATTTTTCGCATAAAATTCGTATTTTTAAAATATTTAAATGTTTATTTTAGAAACATTATCAAACCCTTCACACAAATTTCTTTTTGGTTCTTGACCTATTTTGACATTTTTCTTTGGATTTAGGGTTCTTAAAAGTCAATATTTTTACCCTAACTTAGAAAAATCCTTTATGCCTAACCATGAAGAGTTTGATGATGGTTCTTTTTGCACTTCATTCCTCATGTCATGTAGTTTCTAGGATAAAATTAGCATGAATTTATCTTTCATTTTCAATTTGTTTTGCATTTTTCCTTTTGAAGTGCCTTAAAACCCTAGCAAACTTGAGAAAATCTTAACTTTCATTAGATTAAGAGTTAGGTCTTCCCCTTTGGGCAGTGAACTTGTATAGGGTTATGGTTCCTTTGATCCCATTTTCAATTTTTTATCATGTCATTTGCTTCTGATTTTGAATTTTGCATTGCATATTGTATGTAAACCCTAATTTTTGCCTTCATTTGCATTCATCTTTCATGTGCTTGCATACATGAACTTGCCATGACATTTTGTGCATCCACATGGCATATAAGACATCTTAGGACATATTGAAATCATGTTTGATCATTGCATCATCCATTTTCCATGCTTTTGCTTTCATTTAATGTCATAAGTTTTCATGAACTTTCATGTTTCTTTCATGTCTCATTTGCATCTTCATTGCTTGTATGATCATCCTCATCTCTTGACATGCTTTCATACCATCTCATAGCATCATTTTCATCATGATTATGCTTCTGGTTTTGGTTGGCATCATTGCATTCATTTCATTTTCATTTCATTTCATTTCCTTTTTACTAACTTTTCAGGTGGTAAGTGTTTGAGAGGTGAATTTGCCTTCACTTCTCATAATCTCTTCTCATCTCTCTTATGCATTCATTACTGCATTTTACTTTTGTATTAGGGTGAGCTTGCTCATTCATTCTCCTTCTCCTCTTTCTTTCCTCAAGCAACTTATCTTCTTAAGTGAAGCAAGTTGTTTTGCTTCTTGCTACTTCTTTTCCTTCCATCCTGCTTCTTCCTTGGTGGCTTTTCCTTGAAGATCTTCTTGCAATCCCTACAAACCCTAGGAACACCCAAGCATGATCACAATTAGGGTTTGATTAGTCCCCCCTTTATTTTTACCTTTGTGTATTCTTTGTGTCTTCTTTTCTCACCTCTTAATCAAGGACTAAACCTTAAAGGTTTTAAGGCTTTATGATTAAGGTTATGTCTGTATCCTTCTATTAGGATGGAGTGTATAACTTTAATCCTAAGTGTTAAACCCTTAATGTGTTTAAATCCTTTAATCAATTCACTTAATAAGTCACTAATACATCAAGCTTGTAACTTGGGCCTTGCATTAGGGTTCTAATTCTTCCTTAATTGGTTAAGAAGGACTAACCCTAGAGTTAATGGACAAGTCCCCTTCAAGTTGTCTTACAAACCATAAAAAATCACTTCTTAATTTTACCATTAACTAAAATCCACTTTAATAAAGGCTTTGTTTTGTCATGAGGTTAATCCCTAATCATGGATTAAGTTGAGGAGCCTTTCTCAGCCTAAATGTTCTCATCTATCATCCTTCCATTAGGATGGTGTAATGGGTCCATTAAATCCTTGATTATGGCTTAAACTCATTACTTAACACCAAACAAAAACTCCAAAAACATCTAAATAAATGCAAGTAGGTTAATGATCTTAATCCTACATCATGATGATTAAGTGTGAGGTGTTTACTTCATACTTAAGGTATTCTCATTACCCCTAATCAGAGGGAAGATGTGATGAGTTTACTAACCCTTGGTTTAGGCTTAAGCTCATTAACTTATGACAAACACAAAAGCAATAAAAGATTGAAAACACCAAAACAAACAATAATCGTCTCCTCTGGGATTCTTTTCTCACCTCATTCACTCACAAACGAGAACTCGCTTCTTCCGTCTAATGCAAGACAGTTAGCACCTGAGCCAGACAGGTCATACACTTGAGCATAGACAAGCAAGCAGTTCATCAGTCAATTTATCTTTCAGTCTCTTTGAGTCGAACTACGGTGTTCTGACTTCCTCATTGCACGATAGGATACGTAGGCATAACTTAACGGTTATCGAACAAAAGTCTCTGTACATTCCCCCCCGCTTCCAGCATTATTCTTTAAGCCTCATAATCTTGAGCTTCATACTATTTCCCTGCACTGACACTCTTTTATTCACTTCACACTTTCTTCCAACACTGACACTTGCATTCTTTTCCAGCTTTTGCACACAAAATAGCACTGACACTACCCCTTTTAAACACAAATCTTTCAAGCGTGGATCCCGTCGAGTACGACGGACAATCTAGGTGCTAATACCTTCCCAGGTTGTAACCAACCCTCTTTCTCAGTTTCTCTGGTTCGCAACCGTCTTATCCTTCTTTTCTTAGGTTTATGCAGCACTACCTTTCCTTCGGGATAAAAATGTCCAGCTGGCGACTCTTTACTTTTCAGTTCACCCTTGTGTGTTTTCTTCTCTTTCACCGACCGTTCGCGTCTGTACCCCTTCTGACCAGGTGTCATTTTGGTGGGAGTGACAAAGACCACCACATGGTTCAGCTGAGGCGAAAATGTCCAAGAATGGCAATTGGATAGAAAGGATCACAACATCCAAGAATGGCACTAAATGAAGTGAGAAAAGTCCCGAAAAATTACATCAGAAGCATCCAAGAATGACATTAATGACTTTACAAGGGATATCCGAGAATGGAAATCGGAAAAAGGTAATCACAACATCTGAGAATAGTAATCAGATAAAAATGTGAATCACAACATCCAGGAACAAAACTGAATGAAATGGGAAAAATTCCCGGAAAGTACATCAAATCAATGATGACTTCGTTATGGACATCCGAGAATAGCAATCGGGGGGAAAGTGATCACAACATCCGAGAATAGTAATCAGATAAAGATGTGAATCACAACATTCGGGAACATAACTGAATGAAATGAGAAAAGTCCCATAAAGTACATCAAGTCAATGATGACTCCGTTATGGACATCCGAGAATAGAATTGGATAAAAGGTGATCACAACATTCGAGAATAACAATCAGATAAAAATGTGAATCACGACATCCAGGAACATAACTGAATGAAATGGGAAAAAGTCTGGGACAGTACATCAAATCAATGATGACTTCACTATGGACATCCGAGAATAGCAAATGGAAGGAAAGTGATCACAACATCCAAGAATAAAAATTAGATAAAAATGTGAATCACGACTTCCAGGAACAGAACTGAATGAAATAGGAAAAAGTATGGGACAGTACATCAAATCAATGATGACTTCACTATGGACATCCGAGAATGGCAATCGGAAGGGAAAGTTATCACAACATCCGAGAATAGTAATCAGATAAAAATGTGAATCACAACATCTAGGAATATAACTAAATGAGATGGGAAAAAGTCTGGGACAGCACATCAAATCAATGATGACTTCACTATGGACATCCGAGAATGGAAATCGGATAAAAGGGTGTAATATATGAGAAGAAACAACAAATAGGCGAAGAAAAGGTTCTGGGGAGACTAAGAAACCTCATAGTTACTTGCCCATACTTTAAAAATACTTTTCACACCTCACTATTTTCAAATACTTTCAAAACAAAGGCTTTGTATACATCCATACGAGGATCATTACAAAGAGGATGTTGAAAACAACAGGACCTCGAGAAATGCATAATGAGGACTAACACACTCATATATGCCAACTAAAGTGGGGAATAACACACCCAAGAAAATGCATAATGAGGAATAACACACTCAAATATGCAAACGTTTACGAAAATGGGGAATAGCACACCCAAGAGCACGCATAATAAGGAATAACACACTCAAATATGCAAACGTTACGGAAATGGGGAACAACACACCGAAGAAAATGCATAATCAAGATTAACACACTCAAATATGCAAACATTTATGAAAATGGGGAATAACACACCCAAGAAAACACATACTCAGGAATAACACACTCAAATATGCCAACGTATATGAAAATAGGGAATAACACACCCAAGAACACGCATAATGAGGAATAACACACTCAAATATGCAAACTGTAACACAGTGGGAGAATTGACTTTCTATAAATGTTGCGGATAGCAAGATTCGCCACCGACTTTTATTTTATCCATAAGGAAATGACATAAAAGAACAGGAAAGACTGGTTTTAAAAAAATACTTGAGTTCGGGGATAGGTTATATAAAGGGAAGGTGTTAGCACCCTTTATATCCATGGTTATCCATGGGCTCTTAGTTACTTAGCTCACTTAATTGCTTTGAAAAAGGAAAGTGTAGTGTGTGTTTGGAAAATTTTCTAAGTACTTTGTAATGATCCTCGTATGGATGTATACAAAGCCTTTGTTTTGAAAATATTTGAAAATAGTGAGGTGTGAAAAGTATTTTTAAAGTATGGGCAAGTAACTATGAGGTACCTACCCTAGACTAGTCTTTCATGTTCTTGTATGTTCTTTCAAGGGTAAGATTGTCCCTATTATTAAGGAATAGGTAGTCATTACCTTGGATTTTAAGGGACGGGCGTAGGGTCATCGTATGGTCAATGAAGGCAACTTGAAGGGTGTCTTTAGCAATTGGGAAGGACTATCATCTTTTAAACCAAAGGGACAAGATCATTGTAGGCAACATCGTATGGACTTGATCTTTTAACCAAGGGAGGGACAAGATGATTTTTAATTGTAGGCTTTTTCTTAAGACACTCCCATATTCGAGGGACTTGACCGTATGTTTTAAGGCAACTGAGAAGGGTAACCCTAGGAGGTGCAGACGGCGATCGTATAACGACTGACTTACGTGTGTGAATGAAGTGTATTAATTACAATTATTTTATCTTTTGAAATTAGTGATCTAACAGTTGATTTTATCTTGCCATACAATCCTATTATTCATACATCTAACAATTATAAGGTGCAAAAAGTAAAAACTCTAATTAAACTATTACAAGGCTTTGGGAGAGTTACATAATTAGAAAATCCTTGCAGAAAATAAAGTGCGGAAAGAATAAAAATTCCTATGTTATTACATCCCATAGGCAGTTACAATATTTAGGAAAATCGTGCGAGAAAAGTAAATCTAGCTATTACAAGGCTTTGTGCATCCTATACAATTGTTCTAGGAATTATAAATGACAGAAAATAAACTCGGGAAAAAAGAATTGGAGAGAGAGAAATATTTAATATTTGTTTAGTGAAACTAATTAATTGATTTTTTATGAATAATTTATTTTATGAAAAAGAAAGAAATTTAAATCTAATTAATCATTGATTTAAAAATTATTCTTTTTTGTACTTTAGGATTTTAAAAAATATATATTATTATTTTTATTATTTTTACTTTATTAGTTTCTAACGACGTTGGATCGTTGAAAATTTACAAAAAAAATTAAAGTAATATACAAATTGCTACCGCATAGGCGGTCATCGCAACTGGATCGGATAAACGTAAATGTCACGCCTCATGCACATAAATATGCGAACGGCGTATCGACACAATTCATCCAAACAAAGTAAAATAAATAATAAAGAAAACTATATATATATATATATATATATATATATATATATATATATATATATATATATATATATATATATATATATATATAAAACAAAAAAGAAAAAAAAAGTAAGAAATATATGTTAAAAACAAAGTGACGTTAGTATATTTAAAAAAAAGTGAGTTAGTATATATATATAAAACAATATATAAGATGACCTTCATATCGGTATGAAAAAGATGACTTGCATATTACACGACCTGCATATTAGCGTGACCAGGTAAGATTAACGTATGATCCGCCGGTTTGGTTCTTTCTGTTCTCTATTTTGTTTTTCGGTTTTGTTTCTCCCTGAGGCAAGAATTTTTTTTCGTCCTTGAGGTTGGTGAAGGTCATGAGTTTATATAGGAGAAGGAAATAGGTTTAAAAAGTTGGGCCTTGTTGATGGATTTGAGGTTACTTGAGGATGAAGTTAGGAAGTTTCCATTTTGGTTAAAATTTGGTATTAAGACATACCCTTTTGGTTTTGAATGAAATTGGATCATTATAATGATCATTAACATCAAATATTTGATCCTAAAATAGTCCTAAGATCAAATATTTGATTTTTCAATATTTATCTTAATTAAAATTGAATTTAAATGAATTAAATCCAATATAATATAAAATAAATATAAAAAATCAGATATTATGATCTATGGTTCGTGCATGATCTTATAATTGAGTCTGGGTTAGAAAAATATGGGCCTATTTGGAAGAAACTTGAGTTTTGGTCATTATTTGCTTCATACACCTCCTCAAAATTTCCAAACTTTGACAAAGCACAACTCCCTCAATTTTAAGTATATGAAGGTGTTCTTGGACTTTTTAGAAAGATTATAGAGTCCTATAACAAACCTATTTGGTCTCATGTCCATATCTTTTACCATTTTCAAATTATGCTCTTTGGAAAAAGTTGACTTTTTGTTGACTTTTGAAAGGACCTAAATGTTTTAGCTCATACCTTCCAAATGAAGCATTTTTAGGCTTGGCTTGTGAGACACAAAGTTGTAGAGAATTGAATTTCATTCAAAATGAGCTTTGGATGAGAAATTTATGATGAAGCATGTGAAAGTTATGGTTGGTCAAAGTTTAGTTGACTTTTCATATGAAAACCCTAATTTAGAAACTCATGATTCTTGATGATCTAAAATTTCCTTGATGAATCATGATCAACTCTTGATCAAATGATGAATTGTACTTCATAATCTTGATGTTGGCAAAAAAATCTTGAAGTTTGACTTTAATTTGACCACAGTTGACCTCAGTTTGACTTTTTAACCACTTTGAATGATTTTTGCATATCTGCTCATCTGACTGGTCAAACTTATTGGGAAAGCCCTGAACTTGACATGGGGATTCTTGAAGACATGTGGGATGTTATGAAGCTCACTTGAGGCCTTGGAAATCTATTTAGCTTAGAGAAACTCAAAACCCTAGTTTTGGATCCATTATTCAGGATGAGGTTTTGTCTGATGAAACTTTCAATCCATTTGACCAATTGTGAACTTTGTGAACCTTGTGAACCTTGAGAGAACTCTTGGGAAACATTGCTTTGATTATGGGAGGGAAAACTTTGAGGTATAACACAAACATATACGGAAATGGGTAATAACACACCCAAGAAGATAATATGAGATAAATTCTTGACAACCAGTTTAGACTCTTAAAGGAGTGGAAAGATGGAAGACTGATTCCTCAACACGGAGATCACTGCCATTCTGCTCAGAGATTAGAGATGTTATTGTTGAACAAATCTCTGTCACACCGGTAAATTGTATCAAGTTGAAAATCTTTTGAGAAAAGTCATGAAAAGCTGCTTGGAGATTATTAAAGAAGATTGCCCCAAATTCAATGACTGATGAGGGTAAAATGATAATGGATTTAGTTCTTGACTACTGTCGGAGAAAAATGATCAAATCTTTGAAATGACTTTCAGGAGAATAAACTGATCATGGATCTAGTTCTTGAAATGAATGTTGAGAAGATAAACCCAGTATGAGTCTTGAAAAAGATCTTCTGATTAACCAAATATGAGAATAACTCGCTTTGAGCAACAAAACTTGAACCAAAGGATCTGGAAGGAACTTTCCCCTGATTGGATCACTGACCAAGTTTATCAACTGTTTGAAAATTCCTTGATGAGGAAAGTTTTTTTACAAATAAAAAATGTTTGTATAAACCTGGTAATTTTAATGCAAAGTTCAATGCAAAATTTTGAAATCAAAAATCATTTTTGGAATGAAATTTATTGATGAAAAGTAAATGAAAACATTGTCAAAACACAGCGGTTGAGACAAAAATGAAAGATAAAGCAAAAGTCAATGAAAACAAATGATTGGTAACAAACATGGGAGTCATTTTACGCAACCTCGATGTAGTATGCTTTTCAAAAGAAACCTGGATTCAATTAGGACTTTTGAAGGTTGTAACGTGGTCTGGTTCTCGGTTTATGAAACAAAGGATATAGGCTCAAAGTTTATTTGTACCCAACCCATCTTCTTGATGAACTTCATTCCTACATTCAATTAATTTGGCCTATGCATTCAAGTTTCAAGAAATTTGGGATTGCACAGATGAAGATGGTTCACAAGCCAAGAGATTTTGAGATAGCAGTCACTTCTCCCTTTTGTTATTTCTGGTGAGGACTTTGGTCAACTCATCTTATTTTACTGAGGATTTTTTAGGACCTCTTGATAAATCTTTCTTTTGTTACCCCTAACTTTTTCCTGAACTATGTCATTTTGAGCTTACAGTCAGCGGGATGCCCTAATTTTTGTCTAAGTCTCCTTCATAGGTTTTGACTTAGCGGGCTCGATTTTTTTTTAAAATCATTTTTTCTTTAATATCATTTTTTTGAAAGATAATGAATGTTCGACTTAATGATTACGATGAACCATCATTGGATTTTGAATTGAGAGACATATTCAACACTTCTTGATGTGTGTGAAGGAAAGCTTGATATTGAAACCTTTATTGAAAGGTATCTTGAATGATTATCTTGAACTTGAATGCATATTCGAATTAATTGAGAATTACCCATCCCCAGGTTAAAATTAAGGTTTTTTCGAATAGAAAGAAACTCCAACTTCAAGGCTCAAAGGGGTTGACAAGGGATTAACTTCCTTATTTCTCTAGTGTTTGAGATTTGAAACAATGCTTATATATCATCAGCCAAGTCTCAATTGAAAGCATACCAACAGAAATTATGGGTATCTCGTTTTCATCATTCTCCCTCCAATCATTTTAAAAGCTTGAGAAAGAAAAATGAACTTGAAATATAAAGCATAAATATGCAAACAACAAATGAAATTGAATCAAAACAAAGCAATGCTCATTTCATTAAAATCAACATGAAAGTACAAACAAAGTTTAAAATCAAACAAGTTAATAAAATTGAAGGAAATTGCAAACATAAAGAAAAAATGGCCTAGTGATCCATCAACAACAAGGATGAGCTGTCATGTCTGAGATTCTGGCCTTGAAGATAATCTGACTCCTGAAATCGACTGAAAGATTCACTTCTCATGCTTCGACAAAAGATTGTTGATAACATTAGGATTTGTATCATGAAAGGAAAGGATGTTGTTCCTGATAAGTTCTTGAATTTTAGCCTTTAGTGTAAAGCAGTGTTCTAAGTCGTGAACAGTTCCACCTTGATGATACTCACAGTGAAGATCTGATCTATAGTTAGCTGGAAGAGGATCTGGCACAGCAGGCGCAGGCCTAGTAGTGATCATACCACTCTTAATCAAAGAAGGATATAAATCATTGTAAGTCATCGGGATAGGATCAAAGTTTGTCCTATTGCGATACTGATTTGGTCTAGCAGCAGGACGAGGAGCTTGAACTTGAGCTGGTTGAGCTTTGACAACAGGAGAGACTGTAGCTACATATGGTTGAATATATCATTGTTGCTGGTGATAAGGCTTCCTTTCATTTGAAACAACATAATCATCGCCATCTTTTCTCTTTTGAAAGTTCCCATGAGACTTTCTTGCATCATTAGAAGACTCAGCATTGGTAATCTTACCTTTCTTGATACCTTCTTCTAGTCTTTCTCCAACAGTGACTAGGTCAGAAAAACCAGATGAAACATTTCCTACCATATTCTCCCAAAAGAAAGGTTGAAGAGTGTCCATGAACAAACCAGTTAATTCTTTTTCGGTCAAAGGTGGCTCCACTTGAGAAGCTAGCTTTCTCCAACACTGAGCATACTGTTTGAACGATTCTTTCTCTTTCTGTGACATGTTTTGAAGTTGACGACAGTCAGTCGCCATGTCTAGATTGTACTTATACTGCTTTACGAAAGCATCAGATAAATCCTTCCAGCTTTGCATGTGACTCTTCTCGAGTCCCACATACCACTTCATAGAAGCACCACTCAAACTATCTTGAAAACAATGAATAAGCAGCTTGTCATCCTTGGTATGTGCATCCATTTTGCAACACTACATCAACAGATGAATCTTAGAACAAGTATTCCCATTGTATTTCTCGAATATAGGAACTTTGAACTTATCAGGAAAAACTAGGTCAGAGACCAAACACATGTCTATTGCAGCAGCACCAAAGACATCTTTTCCTTCTAAACCTCTTACCCTCTTCTCAGGAGTCAAACATTTCTCTCTAACTTCATCCATATATCAAGGTTCACCCTGAATTTCAGCTTGTGGACCAGCACCATGGTACATGAAAGGAGAATTTTGATAAGTAGCTTGAGCAGTAGTGTGCATAACAGGTTGAGGTTCGACAAATGTCGGAACTGAAAAGACTGGTACCACAGATGGACCAACCATTTGAGTAGTATTAGAAACTGGCACATAATCCGGAGGTAGCCCAAATTATGGCCAATTAGAAACTAGTTGTTGAATCACATGAGGGTCAACAACAGCAGTTGAAACTTCAGAGATAACAGTTCGTTGAGGTGGTTCACCTCGGGAAATCAGAACTTGCAGCATTTCAGTGAGCCTAGTCATACTGGCCTTCAAATCATCAATATCCATTCTAACTTCCAGGTTATATTGTTCTTGGTTTTCCATTCTCAATCTGATAGCTCTCAATTTGTTAGCAGCTCTAGTTTCGTATTTGTGTTGAGGAAACAGCTTGACGGATCAACAGAAAACTGAAGAAGGAAACAACCGGGATGAGTTCCCACGCAACTCGAATGAACGCAAGAATATGTGATAATGCAATGATATGTAATGTTCACTTCCATTTTCAGAGAAACAACTCGATTATTGCAAACATGGTCAACATCGAGAACACGGTCATAAAAAATCTTGACAAAAAGGAATATTTATTTTATCCAATATTTGCAATAATCAGAATTGTTTTCCTTGAGAAATGGTTGTGATGATGATCATAATGAATGCAACAACCACAAATAAGATCACGTAAAGCACACAGATTCAAAGGTTCGGATCACGAGCATGGAGTCAAAGGATAAGAACCAACAACCCACAAAGGCATGTACTAAGTTTTGTCTTCAATGTACGTGCAGAAAACCAAAAGGGTTCTAACAGAGGTTCCCGGAGTTAGCAGCCATATTTAGAATATTATCGGTACGTTAGATTACTCCCCAACCAATAACATTCTTAAAATAGACCTCGTTCGAGTGTAGTATCGCATGACAACCACCTCCGGTTTACACCCGGATAGTTTCCGCACTACGTTCCTAAATTGGCTTGGATGGGTTAAGGGTTCTACGGTCCTCAGTATGATCAGCTCAAGGTCGGAAAATAATGCCACATATGATTACTCATCATGACATTGATAATCCAAGAGATCATAACCGAGTGGAGATTATCGAATTGATACAGCTTTGGACTACTCCATCGTGTATCGCTTCGAATATCGTCGTCCTATCATAAGCTCAACTCAGATCCGGGTTAGAATCTATCTCACTCACAGGGGATCACCAAAACCGAAACGGAACAAACAAATAACAAAAAAATCAAACCAAAGCAGTAAATAAATCAAAGTAGGCCGAATCCACTTAGAGATTATTCCCCAGCTAAGTCGCCATTTTTCTGTAGCGGTAAAATCATGAGTGTAAGCTATCGATTAACTTAACTCAAAGTAAACAAAGTCGCCACCGCACTTTTATTTTATTCCAAATGGAAAAGGAAAAAAGAGCGAATAAATCCTAATAAATCAAAAAGCAAAAAGTTAAAAGAATCAAGCAAAGAACGGGTAAGGGGATAGGTTACAAATTGGGAAGGTTTTACGCACCCAAAATGTCTGTGGTACTCCACGGGAGCCCTTTGAAATATTTATTGCTTTTGGTTTGAAAAATTTTTGCTTAGCAGAGATTGAAGAAATGAGAAGAGAAATGTTTTTTTTAAAATATTTTTGTGTTTGAAGAGACGTTCGTCGCATGCCTACGTACCCACAAAGTGCAATGCGAGATCAAAAACCCCATAGTTCGTGGTACAAATAGTGAAAAGTTAGTGTGTTTGATGGATTTTAAAATGTAAAGATAAGTCGTCATTCTTTAGCGAATAATTCCGCTAAAAAGAATGAATCATATCTAAATATGTGAAAATGGTTAAAATAAAAGTGCACGAGGGCACAACAAGGATTAAATGGGTTTCGCATTTTTTAAAAGGTATTTTGAAAAGGATTTCGATATGCTTATGTGGTTTAACATTTATTAAGAAAAGAAGTAAAAAAAATGTAAAACCACTTGACCTTAGTCAAAGTTTGATTATGAGAGTGGTTAATATTGGAAAACAAAGAAGATTTTGGAAAAAGGGAGAAGTTTTGAAAATTTGAGAAGTGGGAAGAGATGAAGGGATTATCCTAAGACTTTAAAGTAAAAGTTAAAGGAAGAACAACCAAATCGTATGACGAGCATTCTTCGAAGCAATAGGATTTCATCTTTATAAACAAGTGAACCAAATCAGACTAAAGTCTCCAATCCATAATAACTTAAGCAAAGGAATGATCCTAAAATTTAAGTCCAAAACTCCAAGTACAATGCTAAGCATAGTGGCCATAGTCCAAAATTAAAGTCACAAGTCTTTTAGATGTTTAATCCTTTATTAGTATTTTTGTGTCCAAATGGACAAAATAAAAAGCACAAGAATAATAATATAAACATAAACAATATGATGAATGATATAGTATAATAAAAGCATAATAAAAGAGATAAGGAGCAAGAGATTAAAATAAAGAGGATAAGGTGCGAGAAAGAATTAAAATGTTAGTATATTAATAGTATAATAATATTTACATAATAGTGGTATGGTGAACTTAATCAACCACAACCAAAAAGAGTAACCAAAATCGAAAGGCAGCCAGATCCGCTTAGTATCTTACATTATAGTGATCAATCAAGGCAAATAGGATCGAATTCAATGAAGTTTGAAAGGAGATTGGGAGACCCAAAGCACCTATGCATCAAACATTCATAAGTCTCGACTCTTAATGCAAAATGATCAACCACTTTGGGATTACGCGACCAACAAGAGGTCCGGTCCATGAAAGTGTAAGTATCCAATTGGATTTTTATTCCGAATCCGGGAAAAATTTAGATCTATGTTAAGCAATCGTCGAGTAATTTACGAAGTAATTACCCTACAAATGAGGTTGGCCAACACCAATTAAGGTGAATGATATTTGTGTTAATACATGTTAGAGAAATGATATAATGAATCATTCTCTGAAAACATGCCACACCAAAAGAAAAAAAATGGTAATGGTCTATTCTTAATCGAGATTTCACATCGATTTATCAAAGGCAATCTATCACGATTCCAAAGTATGGAGAATGATCCAAATGATCATTCATCCATAGATTTGAAATAATGAAGATTAAACATCTTCGAAAATCAATAATCGTCAAATCAGAGATCTCATCGACAAAAAGAAAAATAAGAGGTGAAAGAAAGTGGATCTAACATTTATGATCCACTCAACAACCAATCAAAAGAAATAAAACCAAAGAGAAAAAATAGTCATAAAGAAAATTCAAAGAAGAATTATCAAAATATTTTTTAAAGGTTTTCCTAAAAGATTTTTCAAAAGATAATTCTTCAAATCTAAAAAAATTGATGTAATAAAATAATTGAAATAAGGTTTCTTATAAAAAAAACAAAATAAATATAGGTATTAAAGAAAATAAAGAAGAAGACCAGGGGGAGTATAGTGCAAGCTTTATAGTGTTGATAGCAGATTGAGCCCAAACTAAAATTAATTCATTAAACCATTAAAAAAAAAAATTTATACATAATAAAAAAGAAATTTGAAAATATAAATAAAGAGAAAACTCTTCTTCTTCTTCTTCTTCAATAACACGCAAGTGCTTTATTCCATGTTCTCGTCGTCCATTTCATGGCCATCACCAGACAAACACACTACTTCCCACTACTTTCACATCGCCAGCAACAACATATTAACATCAACCAAGTAATTTTTACATCTGACTCGTATTGATCCGATTAAATATTCTCGGAAAATCAAACGGAAATAATCAGATCCACAACATGTTAACGGTACCTTCGACGATCAAGGTATGAATCTTTGGCGTTTTATTCCTCTTCTTCAATGGCTGCGTCAGATCTGGTTGTTGTTTGAAGTTCCTGATGATAGAAATTGCAGAATTTAATTGAGTTGAATCGATGAAGATAAGTTGATGAACAAAGGTGTTTAATGTTTCTCTTCTTCCTTTCTTTTTGAATGGTTTTGGAGCTTTTGATTGAAATGATTGTTTGAAGCTTGCTTTTGAATTTTACAGAGTAATCAGAGGCTTTTCAAGCTTGAAGAAGAAGTGAAGGAGGTGTTCTAATTATAGAGGGATAAGTGAATTTGAAGCTGAGTTTTTGAATTAGTTTTTATAATTTTCTCGCGCATTTTTCAGTTCATGAGAATGGCATGCTCACTTGCGTTTTGGGTTGTATCAAGTGGCGTTTTGATGAATCGCATCTTCAGTTGCAGGGTGTCGTTTCGTTTGGATGCATGTCGCGTTTTGATGAGTGATACCGTGCGTTTTATTCAATTCTGATTGCGTTTTATGATGCTGCGTTTTGAGTCATTGTAAAATGTGTTTTGGTGTTGATGCAGGGCTGAAGATGAGCTGGGAAAAGTTTTATGAAGCAGCTGACTTGTCACGTGTGATGTGCGGAAATGAGGCTCACGGAAAGTAGCTGAAGTCAGCTGAATGGTGTTTGGCTGATTTCTTCTTTTTTTCATATTATTTCTTTTGGTATAATGAGTTGTAAAATAAAATAATGGGCTTTTTTTATAATTGGGCTATGTATATAAAAAATGGTGTATGTATTTCCATATTTGATAAAAAAAATGGACAAAAATGAAGATTAAATGTTTTATAATTGGGAATGGATTAAAAAATGATAATTGGAAATGATCGATTTTTGAAATGGATGAATATGGTAGAAAAAGGATATGAAATTGATTATTTAGCCCAAAACCAATTTTGATTTTCTACCACAAGCCACATGATTAAACTGAACACAGTCATTCCTGAACCACTGAATAATTTGCAACTTAAGCCACAACCATATGAATCGTCTGAAATTTGTCCTGATTATTCGAATCCATGTTGAGGAAAATAAATCCTCAAATGAATCACTGATGAATTGATGGACACCCAACCGAAAAAATCTAGCTTGAAAATTCTTAAGAATCACATCTTTATAATTTGATGAGTTTAGCATAACAACTTGAACTTTGAATACGCATCGTCTGAGAAATATCCACTGGCACAAATAACTTGCAGTTGAAATAATCTTTTGATAGTTTGACCAAGATTAGGTCAAACGTCCATCTGAATTGAATCATAACTGAACAACCACATATATATTGAAAACACTGCCTTGTTTTTGAAAACCTGCAACACAAAGAGAAGAAGAAGAAGCAAACTGAACCATATTTTTGGTATTTTGGTTAGAGATTAGTAAATATAAATAAATGAAAGCAAGTAAGAACACGGTGATCCCTTGTGAGGCATAAACCCGCAACTAAAAAGGGTAAATGAACCAGTGCGTGATCTTGTTTGTATGCAAGATGCAGATGAGATGTGAAAAGTCTTAGGGTAAAAAATAAGGGTATGACACAACCCTTTCTCCATTGAAATCACCGTAAAAACCAAGTAAAAATCTGCCGTCAGTTTTCTGTCCAGATCTCTCTATATTTTCCTCACTGCATCTCACAATTTTGTGTTTAACTCGGATTCAGTTTGTTCTTCGTGAATCTCAAGTTTGTTTGCTTTATGTTCACATGGTTGGTTAGTTTTCGGATTCGCACGGTTTCCGTTCATCTCTCTCATTGAGTTTGGCTTCGTTCTCGCTCACCTCTCGTATTTTCGGATATTTTTTATATTTTGGTTTCTCGAAGGTTAGTGTTTGTGGATCACTATTTATGTTGTTGAAGTGATTTGAAGGGTGGATCTGAGTTTTAATGGTGTTGAAGGTGTGAAGAAGAAGGGATGGAGGTGGCGTTTTGAAGAAAATTAAGGTGAGAAAAGGGTTTGTGAGTATTTGAAGGTTCTGTTTATTGGTGTACTATAAAACAATACTGAGTTTGTTAATAGATTTGGAGATTGAGATGTGGTATGAAGTGATAATGAAGGATATATATATATATATATATATATATATATATATTTTAAGCTTGAACTTTTGATTTTTGCAGGGTAAATTTATGGCTATCCAAGCTTGAATGGAGTGAATTGAAAGTGTTTGTTTTATAGAGGATTTGGAGGGGTGAAATTGGAAATACTTAGAGGAAAAGTTTGGAAAATTTGAGTTGTATTTGGATAAGAGTTGGTGGTCTGCGTGTGAGGTATTGATGAGTGCGTTTGTACGATTTTTTTGGATATACACTGCGAATTTGTTGTTGTGTGGAAGAGGAATCCGTGTGTTTGAAATGGTTTTGTGAGGTTGTAGGTGATGCCAAGCAAGTTGTATTATGCATTGTGTATGGAGAATTGTGTGGGTCTGCATAAAATGTTGTAGAGGCTTGGCATATTTTTTTCAATTGTTCCGCTGGAATTATGTAGTAGGAAGGCTTTTAGAACAAATAAACAAAATAAATTAATACTAATAATAATAATAATAATAAAAGAGGAAAATATTAATGATAATAATAAAAAATAATAGGGTTAAATGTTGTTTACCTCCTGCCATATGAGCGAGATTTGGTTTACCCCCCTTAATAAAGTTTTTTTTTTATCCCCCCTCAACTTACTAAGATACCCTTTTGGGTCACCCTTATTTGCATATGTGGACTACTGAGCTTATTTGGTATAATTGTCATGCAGGAAATGTTTTATCCATAATAGTATCAGTTGCAAAATTCTTCTTCATATTACCCCCTAACAAATCTAGGGTTCATACAAGAGGCAATCGAAGAAGAAGAAGGGAAACGTGACGAAGAGACTGTCAAATGAAGTTAATTCCTCAATGCAACATGAACAACCGAATAAGCAAGAGGAAGAAGCACCAACACGCAATGCTGAAGTGAAAAAGGTTTGTTTGGTTTCATTTCTTATGCGATAATGACACTTGAATGTTAGGTTAACGTTTGTTTTTTATTTATTTCAGAACTTGCAAATGTTTGATATTATTTTTCATCACGGAGGGGAATTTATAGTGTTAAGTGATTGGATAATGGTTGTTACGACTTTGATGTGTATGCTTGTGCCACCCAAGTCGAAGGGGTGATGTTTGTGGAGCATAATGTTAGCGATATTGGAGAGTCAGTTAGGACACCTAGGTGTGTGAATGAAAATATTTAGTTGGAGGTTTGTGAGGATGATGGTGTAGAAGCATTGAATGATAGTGAAGATGAGCGTGCAACTGTGATGGTTGATGGTTTTGAAGATATTGATGTCACTTTGAGTGGTTTTTTAAGTGGAGGAAAAAAGAAGAATTTGGAAGATGATGAGTATTTGAGTGATGAGCTTTTGTCTTCAGATCCTGATAATTTTGTTGATGAGAAAGGTCCTAAATTTAAAAAGTTTAGAAAAGAACATTTGAATAAGAATTTTAAGTTTGTGTGGGGTATGGAGTTTAATTCCCTAGATGAATTTAGGGAAGTAATATGTGAGTGGTCTGTTTTGAATGGTAGGGAAATTAATTTTGTTAAAAATGAGTCTTATAGAGTAAGGGTTGAATGTAGAGCCAAATGTGGGTTTTTAATGGTTTTCTCTAAAGTGGGCCATAATCACACTTATGTTATTAAAAACATACAAGACCAACACACATGTGCTAGGATTTTGGATAACAAGTCGGTAAACTCAAGGTGGGTGGCTAAGATTGTACTGAAGAAGATGCAAATATCTCAGAATGTCAGGCTATGTGACATCATACAGGATCTAAGACAAAACTTTTTTTCTATGTGAATCATTGTGGGTAGGGCATGTAAGGCAAAATTAATTGCAAAGAAGATATTGGAAGGAGATGCAGACAAACAGTATTCAAATCTAAGGAGATATGCAGCAGAATTACATAGAGTTAATTTGGGTAATACTTTGTCTATAACTGTTGACAGACCAAATCCTTCCATTCAACCTAGATTTGGTGCTTTTTACTTTTGTTGTGATGGTTGCAAAAAGGGTTTCATAAATGGTTGCATACCATTTATTGGAGTAGATGGCTTCCATTTGAAAACAAAATATGGAGGTTAGTTATTAATTGTTGTGGGTAGGGACCCCAATGATCAGTACTTTCCATTAGCTTTTGGAATGGTTGAGAATGAAACTAAAGAAAGCTGAAAGTGGTTTCTTGAGCTGCTAAGGATTGATATTGGACAAGACAAGAACTTTGTATTTATTTCTGATCAACAAAAGGTGTGTTTTTTATAGTATTTTATTGTGTTCATCAGAACATTATGTATTTATTTGTGTCAGTATATATGTTACAGGGATTGGTAGTTGTTTTTGAGGAAATGTATGAAAGGATGGAACATAGTTTGTGTCTTAGACACCTATATTCAAGAAAAGGTTTGAGGGTGGCTCTTTGATTAGAGATCTGATGATGGGTGTTGCTAAAGCAACATACTATCAAGCATGGTTGCATAAGATGAATGAATTGAAACAAGTTGATAAAAAGGTGTGGGCTTGGCTAATGGGTGTTCCAACAAAAACTTGGTGTAAGCATGCTTTTAGCTTTTATCCCAAATGTGACGTGATCATGAATAATATTGATGAATCTCTTAATTCGACCATCTTAGCTTCTAGGGATAAGCCAATTTTAACAATGTGTGAATGGATTAGGAAAGTACCTTATGAATAGGTGTTCCACATCTTCCTTGAAACTTGAGAAATGGCCTCACAAGATCATGCCAATTCCTAGGAAAATACTTGATACTAAGGTTGTTTTGAGTGGCCATTGGATTCCTACCTGGGCAATGGCTGAAAAATTTCATGTCACTCATTGTACAAAAAAGAACTATTGAGACATAAGAACTATTGCCTCCATTGTACAAAAAAGGACCTGGTAGGCCTAAGAAGCTTAGGATTATGGAGAGTGGTGAAGATAGGGCTAGGAGAAGACTACCAGGTGTGTCTTACAGGTGTACAAAGTGTGACAAGTTTGGTCAAAATGCTCAAACTTGTAAAAGCACAACACAAGATCCAAATGGGTTGAAGAGAAAGGTATGATTTGATGAGATGTGATTATTGAACCAATATGTTGTGTTTTTTTGGTATGATCTTAATATGTTAATATTGTGACAGAAAAAGGTGAAACTCAATGCAACTATGCCAACTGATGTACCACCACTAACTGATGAAACAACACAAGCAATAAATGAAACAATTCAACAAGCATAAGAAACAACAGAAGCACCTGAAGAAGTAACACAAGCAAGTCAAGTTCTACAACAAGATCCAACACAACCAACTGTTATTGCAGACCAGACATTTGATTACTTTGGAGACATTACTGATGACCTCATATCCAGCCTTCCTGATGTTGCTACAACTGAAGCTGAGGTCAAGCCAGTCATGAAGAGAAAAATGGTCAAGCCAATCAAGAAGAGGTCAAGTGAGAGAATCAAGCTGAAGTGGTTTCAAAAACCAGTAATTGGGCCAGGTTCAAACACTGACCAGCCAATACTTCTGCCATAAGAAGATGAAGAAGTTTTGACAGAAGAAGGATCTACCTCTACTCGTGCCAAGAAGAAAATGAAGAAATAGTTCAATTGATGTGATATATAATATTTTTATGTATTAGTTTGGAACCTTTAATTATTGACTTATGCCAATGTACTGAGAATTATGTATTTGTTATGACTTATGCCAATGTTTGATGGCAACTGTGTTTTGTGGTTGATGTCATTGATTAATGTTATTGTCAATTATGTTTAATGATCTTATTATGCTTAATGATTGTATGTGTTATGATCTATAATTAATGACATCAGAGTTTCAACAAATTGGATCAAATCATATTTCATAATCCTTTAACAATTACATCACAAATTCATGTTCTAACAACTAAAACAAAGAAATCTAACTTAAACCAAAAACACTGAACTTAAACCAAGACCTACATAAACTTCTTTACACATTGGATATACCAATTACATGTACTTATACAATAATGCAAACATAATATAAGACAAGAAAAATGTCATCTTCCATTGGAAATTTTTTCTCTTCAACTCAGTTATCTTCAACTTGGATTTTCCAATCTTCTTTTCTGTAAGATCAAACTTCACCATTGCCACATCACAGTTTTTGCAACAACAAAAAATCAGCCTTGTTCAATTCCACCATGGACTTAGCAGCTACATCATCCTAGATGAAAATATCGTAACTATTCCCCATCTTCAAAATCAAGATAATTAGATAAAACATAATCCATAAACCCTAAAATAATCCCTAAACCCTAAAATGGATTCGGTTTCAAGCAATTACCCCAGAATTTCCGTTTGCGATTTTGTATCTTTTTCGCAACCCACATCTTCATAGGACGACTACAACCACACAACGGAACGGCTGAACTTTCGTACAAATTGTTACTTTCAGAACTTTGAGTTGCACCTATTTTGGGAGAAGAAGAAGAAAGTTTCAGAAACAATAAAGAAGAAGAAGAACTTTGAGGATGAAGATGCACAACGTCGGAGGAGACGAAGAAGAAGAGTTGGAACTTAACCTAAAATATTTCCTATGTGGCATTTATATACACAGTCGGCGTGCCAAATAAGCTCAAGTAGTCCATATATGCAAATAAGGGTGACCTAAAAGGGAATCTTAGTGAGTTGAGGGGGGATAAAAAAAACTTTCTTAGGGGGGGGGGGGGGTAAACCAAATCTCACTCATATGGCAGGGGATAAACAATATTTAACCCAAAATAATAAAAGTAATGATAATAAAATGATTTTTTGTGTGGTTTTTTGGGCTTTAAGAAGAAAAAAGACAATGGGCTTAAGAAATGATAAAACAAAAAATAAATTTAGATGAGTATTGGATAAAAAAAAGATGAAGTTAGAATGAATAAATTGTGATTTAGTTTGGTGATGAAAAAATGGATAATAAGAAAATGGAATTATGGATAATGGTAATATAAAAAATGAATATTGGATAATAACAATAAAAATTTGGATTGGAGAATAATAAATGGAAATGGCTTATATAGTTTTTGGTGTTTTTTAAAAGTAAGATAAAAATGGTAATTAGATATGGATTTAATGGACGAAAATTATAGGATAAAAATCCTTCGCACAACACACTGATTTTTAGCACAACACACCCACACACTCGACCTGACGATCTCAATTAAACCCTAACTTTTCGCACAAACTCTGAACTCAGAAAAGAAAATGACATTCTTTTTGGGTTTTTCTAAATAATGGTTAATGAACAGAAACAAAATGATATTTAAGTAGGACAAATTTTGGGTATGACAATACCTACAGAAGATTCCCGAAAGGTTTGGTATGTTGAATTCAAAGCTTGTTGTGACTCCGAAAAACCCTTAATTCAAGCTGAGTATAGATCAGTGTCCTGATATTGATGTCGAAAGAGCTTATATGAATAGCATACCATATGCTAATTTAGTTGGCTCTTTGATGTATGTTATGGTTTGTATTAGACCTGACATAGCATATGCAATGAGTCTTGTAAGCACGTACATGACAACTCCTGGAAAGGCTCACTGGCAAGCATTGAAGTGGATCTTTAAATAGATTCCTAATTTATGGTGGAGCCTTGGGTGAAGATAGTAAAGCAAAAATCAAAGGATATGCTGACTTTGATTATGCAGATTGTATGGATTCTAGAAAATCTATTTCTGGATATGAGTTCACTATGTTTAGTACAAAAATCAGCTGGAAAGAAATACTTCAAAAGGTTGTTTCCTTATCAACATCTTGTATAAGGAAAAATAGGAAGATAAAATCGTAATTAAAGTGAGAGAGGTTATTTGATATTCTTGTATACTTGTAATCTTGTTTGATAGAGAAAGAAAAGAATAATATTTTATAACCAATTCTTGTTGTTATCCTTGTTGATTCTATAAACCCTAACCCATGTGAGTTTATTGATCTTAAAGAAACCAATTATACTTTGTTCCTAGGGCATCCGATTCACAACATATATGATACAAACATACAATGTTTACTTTGACTATTGTTTTTCAATTATTTTACAGTGTTACATATTTTTGAAGCTTGCCCATTCATATTTGGGTTTGTATGGTTTGACCCTGCATTTGCAAAATCGCAGTAAATACATGTTAAAGAGTCTTGAAATTAATGTTGGGAGCAGTCCCACTCATATATGTGACATCGGGCTGGGAAAAAAATTAAAAACGTTTCTACTTCCGCATTAAAATTGATATATATTCAGTATAACAATGTATAATTGTTCTAACTTAATAGATATTTTTTAAGAAACATTTATAATGTGTAAGTTGACGAAGTGATGTCCTTAATCTAAAAAATATTTTGAAACACATAATTTTATTAGTTTTGAACACTTTAAATATCTATAAATATCAAATATATAATTTTGTGATTTAGGGTGTTACAATGGATAGTTCAAACAAATGTTTTAAATGAACCTGGGAGTTTCTAAATCAATTGGCTAAGGCTTCAAAATATTTTTTTAAGAGTTTTAATAGTTAAAAAAAGTTGAAAAGAGCTTTTAAATGTGTGTGTATGTATGTGTGTGTGTGTGTGTGTGTGTGTGTGTGTGTGTGAGAGAGAGAGAGAGAGAGTATGTGTGTGTGGGGATGACTTGGAAATATCTCATATCTAGCTTACCTTATCAAATTAGTTCTTGCTTTAGTCGATCACCTAACATTCTGCTCATATGATTCTTCATTTTGATTGGTTGTGACTTCAGTCTATTGGTCTTCATCAAGCATAATTGTGATTGTTTCATCCTTTTGTCGAACTGACCCTTGAGTCTAATCCCACTATTTGCTTTCATTCACTAGAACATTTCGATTGATAATTGGTTTATCATCATTTGTTGAATACAAATTGTATGCATGAGTTGAATGATAACCTATGAGTACCATAGCCTGACTTTGATCATCTAGTTTTTTCCTCAATTATTCAAATACATGCCTGAAACATATTTATTCAAACACTCTAAGATGACTAAAATTAAGCTTCACACATGTCCAAGCCTTATAAGGAGTCCTCTCAACTATATTTTTGGTTGGACATTTGTTTAGAATGTATATTATTGTCGAAGTCGCTTCACCCTAAAATCTCTTTGGTATATCTTTACCTTTCAACATGCTCCTAGTAATGTTCAGTATACTTTGATTCTTACTCTCAACTATTCCATTATATTGAGGTGTATATGGTGAAATAACCTCGTGCTTTATACATTCCTCATTAAAAAATCTAGCAACTTCTTGAGAAATATATTCCCCACCACCATTAGTTCTTAGTTTCTTCAACTTGCATCCACTTTGCTTCTCAGCATGCAATTTTAACTTCTTGAATTATGTGAATACCTCATTATTCCTTTTAATAAGGTAAATCCACATTTGGTTAATTCATATATGAAATTTAGGAAATATTAGTTACCTCAAATCGACCTTACTTCAAAAGGTCCACACACATCAGAATGAACGAGCTCAAGTTTTTCTCTTGACCTCATGGGAAAGTCATGTTTGAATTGTTTTCGAGCCTGCTTTGCTTTGCAACATTCCTTGCATACTTGACTTGGTTCCTTAACCTGAGGCAAGCCATAAACTATCTTCTTCTGGTTGAACAAACCTAAACATCTAAAGTTTATATGTCCATACATATGATGCCATGGGCAGTTCTTATCTTCTTCTATAGTCGAAGCAAGACACTTGTGATCAACAATATTGATCTCTACCTTGAATATTCTGTTGTCTTCCAATGGTACCTTCAAAATAAAAATTCCATCACCATGATTCACCTTTATTTGATTCTTTTATAGTTTCATATTGTACCCTTTTGCAAGTAATTGACCTACGCTTATCAAGTTACTTGTCATCAAAGTTACATAAAACACATCAGTGATGTTGTCTTTTCGACCATCCTTTCTGCCAACATAGATATCTTCTTTTACACCTGATGTGATGTGTATGCCATATACAAACTTTATCACTTTCTCAACTGATTCATCTAGCTTGGTGAACCAATTTTTATTACCAGGCATATGGTTACAATATCTTGAATCCAAGTACCACATGTTGGTTAGCTCATTGTTTAACTAAGTGTTGGTCATGAGTAGCACATCCTCAAAATCATTATCTCCAGCATATGAATATTGCAATTAATCACATTATCTTCCATCCATGCTTCCTTCTTTCTTCGACAGTCTCGAGCAGAGTAGTTAAATTCTTGACAATTGTAACATTGCACCTCATTCATATCAACTTTCTTCCCATAATACTTGTTGCACATGCCTTTCTTGGTCGAATCAGAGTGAATTTTTGAATTCTTGCTTGACTTCTCATCATTAGCAAGATTTTTTCCCTACTTTACCTTCTTTTTCCTAGATTTCTTGATGAATCTTGCTTGTAGTGTTTGTTCAGACACCTTCTCCCTTTTTGAGTTCCTTTGCTTCAGTCTCATCTCATGAGCCTCTAATGAAGCTTGAAGTTCTTATAACTTCATCTCAATTGAGTTCTTGGAGTCTTCAATTAACACTACAATATAATCAAAATTTGCAGTCATAGTTCTTGACACTTTCTCAATCTTCTGCAAATCATTGATTGATTCACCACACGCCTTCATTTGGTTTGTTATCGACACCACACGTGAAAATTATTTAGATATTAATTCATCTTCCTTCATCTGAGTCATCTCAAATTACGTTCTCAATGTCTGCAACTTCACCATTTTCAGTTTTTCATCTCCGTTGTACAAGTTCTTCAACTTGTCCCACACTCCTTTGATCATTTTTTCTTCAATTATCTTCATGAACACGTTAGGATCCACACATTGATGGATCAAGAACAAAAAAATTTCATCTTTCTTTCTTCGTTCCTTGTGCGCAACTTGCTAAACATCGTTCACATTTTCTTCTAACGCATGTACTTCATCATTCACGATTTCAGCCACATCTTAAAATTTGAAGATGATCTTCATCTGCACAACCCACCGTTTGTAGTTCTCACCTTTGAAAATTGATAGATTCGATGGAAATTGCGGTGATGTTGTTGTTTTGTTTGCCATTACATATTCTCTTTGAATCACAATTTGTGCTTCTTGATTCCAATTTGTTAGAACGAAAGGGTTTTCAAGAAAGATGAGAGATGAAGAAGAAGAGAGAAAAGAGAGAAAAACTATAAACTGAATTTGTAGAAAGCGAAATCCTTACTAATTGAAGTTTTTGTTATTTATTTACATCATACCATACCTTTTATATAGGCAACTAAAATCCATGTCCAAAACTTACAAAGTACAAAATATAAAACTATACGTTACACTTCAATATAACAACTATATGTTATATTCGACTCGATCAAATACAACTGACTCATACTATTACGACACAATCGAATGTTAACTTTCTACAAAACTATAAATTACAACTAAGTATTTAGTGATGTTCTAATGTATATTTTTAGCTTTTTCTAAAAGTCAATGGGTACTTCAAGTATGGGGACTTGATAAACTATTGCAATTGCTTGTATAGGACTCTTATAAGCCCAAACTAATCAAACAACAAGGTTTTGATAAAAAGGGGAATGACATGAGGGGAAAAAGAGGAAAAGAATTATTGAAAAAATCTACATTAGACATTACATTGTATACATGTGCAATTAGGAACACCTTGATCCCGTTTTAGCATCTCTTTGCTGTATGTAACAATAATTATAATTATAAT
This sequence comes from Lathyrus aphaca, assembly GCA_963966055.1. NCBI lineage: Eukaryota > Viridiplantae > Streptophyta > Magnoliopsida > Fabales > Fabaceae > Lathyrus > Lathyrus aphaca. The sequence continues at coordinate 215,222,066 of OZ014520.1, read as the reverse complement.
AATATGAGATTTACATTTCTTTTAATTTTTCAAATAATGATTAAAGCCTGGTTTCAGTTTTTGCTTGGCATGTAACCCATGTGAAACCACATAAGCAAAATTCTCATATTATTTTTTCCCCGATATATCCCAAAAATATAACTATAAAGAAGAATATAACAGCCATCAAATAATTCAGCATCATGATGAATTCATTATTTTTGAAAAATATTATAATAAAAATGCACTTCACTGGGAAGCTGCTATTTCACATGTCTTCCATATGGTTTTGTATATGGATAGATAAATATGTGGCAAATGTGTTATAGGACAGTTGAAACTGCAGTAGTAGTAGTGATGGTTTATTATCACTTTACCTAAATCCAACACTCCACATGGTTGCATGTGGATATTGTAAGAGAGAAAAGATGTAAAAACAAAAGTATTCAATTTTGATATGAAAGAAATGGCAGTTGGTGGGATCTCATAGTCTCATCATGCCATAATTGATTAACTTCACCACTTTGCACCCATTTTCTTCTCTTTTCTTATTTCTTTTATTCTTTATTAAATCCTATCTTGATGTTCCCATTCTCATATAAAAAAAGTGGATCGTAACATTTAAATTTATAGTTTATTAAGAACTACTAATTTTCTAGATGAGAAAAATCTAGTTAAAATATGATATTTTATTTTATATTTCTCGACGATTTTTCAATTAGGTTTCTCGACTTACAGGTCTTCTAATGAACGATTTTTTTAAAATTACAAATTTGTGAAAATTCTTATACTCAAAACGGCCAATATCCCATGATCTCATTGCTGGAGACTTGAGATCGACCAAAATAGTTACCAAATAACAAATTTTAGAACTAAATTTGTTTGTTACATTGCTTTAGTATTATTACAAATGATAATTTGTGTATGTTTTTAGATATTGTAATGATGCTCTAATTTTAAGAATACCCTACAATCACTTTTGTGTCCTTTTCATTTCTTTGAAAGAAATTAATGAACGGTAAAATGTGTCTTCTTTTCATGTTTCTTTCTCCCTCTAACATGGAAAGATTCTCTTCTTTAAATCATTATAAATGATTTATCATTTATAGAGGGATAAAACCATCAAGTGGAGGATGGAAAATGGATCATTGGTTCTAATACTTCTTTAGGCTTATATTTTGCTATTAAAATAATCCAGTGAAGTACATAAATGTTCTGGTTAATCCTACCTTTAACCATACTTTAAAGTTCTGCCACTTATGCATTATTTCTTAATCTTTGTCATAGTTAGAACTTAGAAGTTACCCTTTAAGTCCACTTAAAAATTCAACTCCTATAATCATGATACACACTTGAAGTTGCTTAATGAATATTTTTATTGAATGCACTATCTTGGACCATGGCAAGAAGCTAGCGGATCTTCACTAAAATATTAGGGGGCGATAAATTTTAACTAAAATGTTATAATTGAAATTGATTAAAAATTATAAACTTTCGATACAATTTTTTTCAAATATTCAAAATAACTAACACAAAATAAGAATAGAATATATTAAAACAGATATTCAACCTCAAATTAAAGTATCGTCTTTCGCTCTTTTAAAGATTTGAACTCATCAATAATTGAATGAGTGGTGAAGTGTCCAGCTATTTCTTTTTCAATGTAAAGCACCATATTGTCAGCAAAAAATTCATCCTCCGTCTATTTGCGCAATCTTGTCTTGATTATCTTCATTGCTGAGAATGATCTTTATGTAGCAGCTGTAGAAACTGGAAGAGTTAAGATGAGACAGATTAGTCGATCAATTAAATAATATGTATTTGTTTTCTCTGTCTTTTTAAGAGCTTCACACAATTCAGACATAGTTGACAAGTTACTTAAATCTGGATGACCAACAACATCAAGATGAAAGTGTTGAAGTTGATATCTCAAACTAATTTTCTCATTCTCACTAAAATCCTTAGGATAAAATTTATTTACAATAGCACATATATTATCCATATTAAATGCTTTGTAAATATCCTTAGGAACCAAATTGTTGCTTAGACTTAAAAGCTCCATTTTTGTTCACAAAACCTATGATTTAATTCTTGCAACTATTGATCAATTGTAACACAAAAGAGATTCACTTTAAAATGTTGACCCACAGTGATGTGATCCATTTGATGATGTGCACGCCTTTCACGCTCTATATAAATTGCATTAAAATCAGGGGAATCAATATCATGTTTTTCACAAAATAATATTACATCTTTCAATAAACCATCCCACCCATCATCTCTCAACTTTTGAATTAAAGCCTTTGTAGTGGTTACTAATTGCATAGCATTAAGTATATCTTGAGATTTCTGTTGTAAAGCTTGACACAAACGATCTGTAATTCCCATAAGCTCTCTCATCATGTGCAAAATTAATGTGAACTCAAATGATTTCATAAACTTATAAGCAGCATTAGCATCCCCACGTGTAGCATAAGTTCTCCCATTTTTTCTAATATATGCAAGAACCACGCAAGTCGGATTGTGCAAATCTATCATACTACAAACAGAAGAAAAATGTGAGCTCCAACGTGTATCTCCAGCTCGTTTCAAAGAGCTAATCTGATTTTGTCTTTTACCACTATCAAGCTCACCAATATCTAGCAAATGTGAAATCTCCTCTAATATGGAATTTTTGCAATTCATCATGACGCTTACTAGAGGAACATACAACATTAAAAATAAGAGTCAAGTGTGAAAAGAAATTATGAACAAGAAAAACTTCTCTTGAAGCAGCAACCAAAGCAAGTTGTAATCTATGTGCAAAACAATGAATGTAATAAGCATAAGGACAATCCTTGAGAAATAATGCTTGCAATCCATTCCACTCCCCCCCCCCATATTACTAGCACCATCATACCCCTGTCCACGGATATCTAAAACATTAAGACCATGGCAAGAAACAACCTCACAAATTGCATTTTTAAGAGTGATACCCATAATGTCCTTAACATGCACAAGCTCAAAAAATCGTTCTTGAATATAACCATTTTTATCCACAAACCTCAAGATAATAGCCATTTGTTCCCTCAAAGATTCATCAAGTGGTTCATCAACAATTATGCAAAATTTAGAATCCCTAATCTCTTCTCGGATATAATTTTTCACTTTACTAGACATGATATGCAAAATTTCTTTTTGAATTGAATGAGAGGTATACTTTGAATTATATGGAGTATTTTCTAGCACTACTTTTGCATGTTCATCATTGTATGATGCTAAGAGTTTTACCATTTCAAGAAAGTTACCTCTATTTTTTTATCCAATTGATTCGTCGTGACCTCTGAAGGAACAAGCTTGAAATGTGATCCAACAAATGGAATCAATAGAGCTTTTGAGACTAAGTCTATTTTGGATGATTTGATCGGCACATTGCACATTAAGAACATTTCTGATGTGAATTGATTGATTGAACAAGTCTGGAGAAGATTTCAAAGCATTATTGTGAGGTGAACAAAGACTTTCTCCAATATGATTAAGAAAAGCACCATTCTTTCCGGCATTGACCTTTCTCCATGTTTTAAATCCTTTTCTAGTAAAGACGTCGGCTCCAGGATGTCCACTTGGTTTTTTATTGAACAAGTAACAAAGTAAACAATAAGAAGCATCATTAGTTGGAGAATATTCTAGCCATGAAGGGAACATTTTAAACCAATATGTTTGAAATCGTCTTGGATGTTTATCACCATTAAGGAGATAATTTTCAACTTGGCATTGATAGGGACCCCAATTAAGATAAGCTCTTTGAACTTCATCTCTTTGATTTATTGGATATTCCCAAATTTGGAGACATTTATCGGGATCACGTTCTAAACAATTGATATCAAATTCATCCATTGTGACTTTTTTAATCTTTTGAGGTTGCTCATCTGGTTGAACTTGAATTGTTTGATCATCATAAACTTGATCCTCAAGTATCTATGTTGAAGTTATAATTTTTTTCATCTTTATCGGAAACTTTCCTTTTTAAAAATGCATCAATTGTCTTATGTTTAACCATGATATAGCTCCTAAAAAATACACAAATAAATTATTATTATTATTATTATTATTATTATTATTCAATAAACATAACTCACAATGTCACACAACTCAAATAAATATATATTGTATTTCTTCAATTATAATTTCTAAATGGATCATAACTTGCAGGAAACAAAGAGCAAAGTAAGAAACTTTATTCAATCAAATAAATTTAGAAGTTACACACCTTTGATTTGTGTTTATATGACCGTAAGGGAAGAAAACAACATCGTCGTCGTCAAAACCGTAAATAAAATTGTCGTTGTCTTTAAAATTATAAACAGTATAGAGTTGTAGAAGTTATTGTTAAAACTGTAGGCAATGTCGTCGCCGTGAACACCGTCGTCCTCGTAGTTATTTGTTGTCGTCGTCAATATTATACCTAAACAATAAGACATAGAGGTTTTTGTTTTGAATTTATGGTTTTGTTTATGTTGATAGTATTGTTGTGAATTGTGATAGAAAAAAGAAAAGGTTAAACGGTGTGGTGTTATTAGGTTAGTGAGAAGATGCAACGTTTATATTTTATTTTATTCCAAATATTATATTTTTATTAATTAAAAAAAGAAAAACGAAAAAAGTGAGGGTGTCGTGGGAGTTAGGTTTGTGAGAATAGTTAGGTGTCCAAATATTTTTAATTTTTATTTATTATAAATATTATATTTTTATTAATTAAAAAAAAGTTGAGGGGAGTCGTGGCTCCCACCCGCCCCCATTAACATTCGCCACTGGTTAAAACAAAACACGCACACCAAATCATGAAGATTCAATATTATACCCATGGCCGCAAGATTTTATTGAGTAGCAAGCTTATCTAAACACAAACACCAACCAAACACTTTTACCTTCTTTGGAATATTAGAAAGCCAAACCAAATCTAAAACAGTCTTGAGAATAATATCCAATTCGCAAAAACCACCCCCTTCAAAAGTGCATCGTAGCAGGTTTAACCAAAAGCGAATTATGGAAAGCTCCTGGCCAAACATAAGAATCCTAAACTAAGGGAATTATTGGCCACACATCAACTAGCATGGCCAACAACTTAGCCAATTCTTCATGAACAACTTCGTCCACCTCCGATTCAGGACCTGCGTATATCCACTGCCAGGAACTATCTGTCCAAGCACCATTATTACAAACAACAATAAGCTTATTAATAGAAGTCGCAAATGTTGCACGAAAAACTAATCAGAGAGGCAATTTGTCCAACCAATTTTGCAAGAGAGTTTCCCTGAGAAACCTGCAGCCTCAGTCGAGTCAGCTAGTGACAATGCATCTTTCCACCATAGAGATTTCATCCTAGCCGAGGAAGATGCAGACTTAAGCAAAATACTTCTAACAATATTACCATACTTATATTGGAGTAATTTCTGCCAAATTACCTCTGATTCATGGATGATTCTCCAAAGCTATTTAAATAATAACGCCACATTAAATGCATAGATACTTTTAATACCCAATCCACCAAATTCTACCGGTTTACAAACATTTGACCAACGCACCCAAGCTACATATTCAACTCTGAGTTTCCAGCACACATGAACCTTCATTGGATAGCTACAAGTTGTTTCACAATTTTCAAATGAGCTTTATAGAATGCAAAATAATGTATTTTAGATTAGTTGAAACATAATTAATAAGTGTAATCCTCTCTCCAATCGAAATAACTTTGCATTTCCAAGTCGAGGGTCTAGCTTTGAAAATGTCTAATACTGGTTTCCAAAATGCATCATGTCTATGATTACCTCCAACACCTATTCCCAGAAATTTAAAAGGAAATGAGCCCACATTGCAAGCCAGGAACTGAGAGGTTACAGATAATAATGATTCGTCCACATAAATCCCAAATAACAGGCTTTTCAAAAAGTTAATACACAAACCATAAATCAACTCAAAACCTCTCAGGATTGCTTTGATCCCCCATAAATTAATTACTCCAGTTATCTTTAAAAATCAAAATGGTATCATCAGCGAATTGAACGAGGTTTATCTCATCATCTTTATTGAGGTTAAACCCGTTGAACAATTACACCAATACTAGTATTATGACCAACACTTCCAGGCCCTCGGCTATAATAGAAAATATAAAAGGAGACAAGGGGCCCCTTGTCTGAGACCCCTGCTAGCTTTAAATTCATATGTCACACTACCGTTTACAAGACAGACAGTTGAACATCCATAATAGCACCTTTAATCCACCGAACCCAAGTGTCACAAAAATTCATTGCCTTCAGCATATAAACCATGAAATCTCAATTGACACAATCATAGACATGCGTAAATTCTACCTTAAACACAACACACCCTCTCTTCCTTCTCCTATAAAGATCAATAAGTTCGCTAACGGCAAGGACGCCATCAAGAATCTGACGATCCGGAATAAAAGTTATTTGTGATTGAGAAATAAGACTACCAATAACCATTTGTAACCTTCCTGCAAGAATCTTTGAAATGACTTTGAAAATACACCCAAGACTAATAGGCCAGAATTCGTCCATACATTGAGGATTTTGTTTTTTAGGTATCAATGCAATAAACGAAGAACTAAATGCTTTGGGAAGAGTAGCCGAATGATAGAATTTATGGATATTTCCATATGTCTTCACCAACAACATCCCAACACCTATAGAGAAACTCAAGGTTGAAGCCATTTGGAGTCGGACTCTTATTTCCATCACCATCTTTAATTGCATCCAAAATTTCCTCACCTGTAAACGGTCTTTGCATCCTGATCCGACAACCCGCAATATCCCTCAGATTTAAATGAAGAAAGGAAGAACTGGATTTCACAAATCTAGAATATAACTTCATCAATCCTTTACATAGATATTTAAGTCATGTTGAGCTTTATAAAGTAAACAAAGTGAAAATTTGACTAACCACAAAAGAGTTTATTACATCAAGATTAAATAAAGAAGTGTGAATAATAAGAGAGAAAATACAATAGAGAAAACATACACTCCTCACCAACATATATTCCAAAAAACGAAAATCACCAGAGTCACGAGCCTTCTTAAAATTCATCTTTAAAATCATTCATTTCTTCCCCAATATTTTATACAAAGTTGATAACCTCATTAACTTTAGCACACCGTCAAAAAAAATCTTCCTTTGATAATTTTTTATACCAACTAATACAAACACCCATGCAAATAAATAGACACGTAGTCTAATTGGTAAAAGTGTACTAACATCGTTGTTAAGTAGAAACATATATAAAAGTTAGTCTCGTTGACTCTTACAAGGCAATAGTAAGTTTTCTTGAGTTGAGTACAATATAATAAAAGTAATTATTAGGAGATACATATAGTGTATGGTTGAAAGTACATAATAAAGTGTATCAAAATACTAAGGTAGTATCAAAATACTAAGGTAAGAATGATAACTAAGGCAATTAGACCCATTTTTTAGTCCTTTATCCTAATCATGCCTAATCATATTGTTTGAACATAAAATTGCTTCCCTAATTATCATGACTAATATTTTACAAAATAACTAGCACAACATATTTCTATGTAACCCTCGATGTCTCGCAATATTCACAAGATTTTACCGATCGTAAATTACCATTTCACAAGAAGCTAATATTCTATGTCTAGCAACATTAGAGGTTGAACACTAAAGTAGGATAGAATTTCACAAGACATGGTTATCACTCTTGTATTATTTGAAATCATTTTACTCACACGTCAATGAATAATCTTCATTGAGAACAATCTTTATTCAATGATAGCTGATAGGGAATAGTTCGTTGGAAAAGCTTCAAAAAAAAAGTGAGAACACCCTGAACTAAAGACTAATAACATCAGTTTTAGCTGGTTCAGTTGGATCAAATTCATCAACAAAATTTTTAGAAAGCCTCAACAAACTCCTCATAGGCAAAATAGCTTTTGGATTAACATCATGCATTGCCCTAGCAAATAAACACCTACATGCTTCACTTGCTGCTTCAAACAACATTGTATCCTTGTTATCAGGACCCAACAAACAATGTCCCAATATTCTCAAAACTGGTTGCAACAATTCCCATGGCATTGAAACCCTACCTCTCTTATTAAATTCTTGATCACTTTTCTCTTTTATCTCATCTAAAACTTCAACATCTTCTGTTTCATCATTACCATCATCATTAGCATCATCTTCAAGATCATCATCATCTTCGAAATCCTTGTACATGTCACCATCTTCACCCGCCCAAATCTTACAAAATTTACAAAAATCTATCTTCGACGCAATTGTAATTTGCGAGATCTTGTTGTAGAATAACTCAAGTGTAACACTGACGATTCGTGCTCTTCGTGTGGATCGAACGGTGCCGTGTGGCTCAAGCGACGGAGACAAAACAGCGACGTTTAAATCAGTTGCATTGTTTTTATTTATAGTTAATTTGGATTCATGATAGACACTGGGGTGTGACATGTCAGGGATAGTAACGGTAACAGATTCACCTGCACGTGAGGTTGTTTCGTACGCATAGAGAGCTAAGAGAACGGCTTCGAAACCGGCTTGCGGTTTTCTATCGGCGATGCGTGAGAGGTAAACACCGACAATAATAGGGAGGTAACGGAGGACGTTGAGTTGGAGATCAGGGACGTTGGATTGGAAAGTGTCGTAGAGCCAACGACAGAGGTTGTTATCGCCGGAGCCAGATTTAGGGCTACGGAGGAGTGTGGCGATTTGGGAGTATATTTCGGGTTCGTTGAGGATTGAGAGAGGGGTGGTGGTTGAGGTAATGGGAAGGGATGGGTTGACAATGGAGGAGAGAGATTGGACGGCGGATTGGATTTTTTCTGAGGTGTTTAGGGTGAAGGTCACGGTGGGGGTGGTGGGAGTGGGGGTGGAGGTGGGAGTTTCTTCGTCGGACATTGTTGGGAAGAGAAATGGGTGGTTGAGAGAGGGAAGGTGGTGGTAAAAATGAATGAATTATGATTTTTTGTGTTAATGTTAATGAGAGGCAGAAAGCGTAAGTTATGGAGTCAAAATAGGATCTTATAATTATGTTTTGATGTTATTGAATCATAAGTGGAAAAAAATGTTTGAATTTCGAAAATGTCAAAGTACTTTGCTTCTTATATTTAATTAAATAAATTTTATTTTTATATTTTACATTAGTTAACTATAATTTGAGACGAATGAACTATTATTATTTTTAATTCAAGATTATTTTGTTCTTTCAAAAATAAATACATTTTTTATGTTTTATATCACTTATATTCTTTCATATCGAATAATATACTAAATTCATTCTCTTATATAAATATATTTGGTTGTGATTCAAGAAGCTTATAGTTTAGTTTTTTTTTTCTATTAAGATCCGTCGAATTACCTATCACTTATATTTACGCTCCTGATATCTAATCCTGACACAATTTTAAGACTTTGCTAGTCTGTAAAAAGGGATGCATAGTAAGCAAATAGGAGAGAAAGAATTGGTTTAAATAAAAGATAAAAAGTACATCTCTATTCCTTATTCAAATTGACAATGATATAACACAAAAAAAGAAGTAGGAACTAAATGTCATGAAGGGTCACATTCTCTCCCATGTTTTATGTCGGAGAAACTTCTAATAATTCCAAACCTTCACTGTCAATTCTCAACATTATTATCTGCTATCAAATACCAATCCATAAAACCTGACAAACCTTAAGCAAATCATCAAAACTAATCAATGCTTTATAACTAACTCAACCTTATTAATAGCAAAATAACTTCCTTTGTGCTTCCAATCACTTCCCACTTCCTTATCACAAACAGGAGATACATCACTCTCTGTCAGTGTCGTGTCATGTCAATTCTCTACAATACCAATGTCTTTCATTAGAGAATTCAAATGGTGGAAAACTCAGACACTGATCAATCACAACAACAACAAGATGCAGTTCAAAAATCAGTTTTTCTTCTTCTTATTCATCTGTTGCGTTTTCTGTTTCCATTCTAGCTTTTCTGCTGCAGAAAATAATGAAGCATCTGCACTACTTTCTGTAAAAGCAGCACTCATTGATCCATTGAATAGTTTACATGATTGGAAGGATGCAGGTGTAGCTCAAGCTCATTGTAACTGGACAGGTGTCGAATGTAACTCGTTCGGAGCTGTAGAGAAGCTTAATCTCTCACACATGAATCTTAGTGGAAGTGTTTCCAATGAGATACAAAGTTTGAAAAGTTTAACTTTTTTAAACTTGTGCTGCAATGGATTTGAGTCATCACTGTCTAAACACATAACCAATCTCACTTCATTAAAGAGTCTCGATGTGAGCCAGAATTTCTTCACCGGGGATTTTCCGTTAGGACTTGGAAAGGCGTTGGGACTCGTTACGTTGAATGCATCAAGCAACAACTTCTCAGGTTTTCTTCCTGAGGACCTTGGAAATGTGTCTTCGTTGGAGACACTTGATCTTAGAGGAAGCTTCTTTGAAGGTTCGATTCCAAAGTCTATCTGTAACTTGAGTAAGTTGAAGTTCCTTGGTCTATCAGGAAATAATCTCACCGGGAAAATCCCGGTTGAGATCGGAAAACTTTCGTCGCTGGAGTCTATGATCATCGGTTATAACGAATTTGAAGGCGGTATTCCGAAAGAGTTTGGGAATTTAACCAAGCTTAAGTATCTTGATTTAGCGGAAGGCAGTTTTAGTGGTGAAATTCCTGCTGAATTGGGAAAGCTCAAGTTACTGAACACAGTTTTCTTATATAAGAACAGTTTTGAAGGCAAGATTACACCAAGTATTGGAAACATGTCTTCATTGGTGCTGTTGGATCTCTCAGATAACATATTATCAGGAAATATTCCGGCTGAGATAAGTCAGCTGAAGAATTTGCAGCTTCTGAATGTCATGAGGAACAAGCTATCTGGTCCTGTACCTTCTGGTCTTGGAGATTTGCCTCAACTAGAAGTGCTTGAGCTATGGAACAATTCGTTCTCGGGGCCATTGCCTAGTGACCTCGGCAAGAATTCGCCATTGCAGTGGTTGGACGTATCGTCCAATTCACTCTCCGGCGAAATTCCAGAAACCCTTTGCACCAAGGGAAATCTCACTAAGCTTATACTTTTCAACAATGCCTTCAAGGGTCCAATTCCAACAAGCCTATCAAAATGTCCTTCGCTCGTTCGCGTTCGGATTCAAAACAACTTTCTTTCTGGTACAATCCCGGTTGGTTTTGGTAAGCTTGGGAAGCTTCAGAGACTAGAATTGGCTAACAATAGTCTCACGGGTGGAATTCCGAACGACATTGCTTCTTCCACGTCTCTTTCTTTCATTGATTTCTCCAGAAACAACCTCAGTTCTGTCATTCCTTCGACTGTTATTTCCATTCCAAATCTGCAAACGTTCATGATCTCTGAAAACAACCTGGAAGGTGAGATTCCTGATCAATTCCAGGACTGTCCCTCACTCGGAGTCCTTGATCTCTCATCGAACTTTTTTTCTGGAACCATTCCAGAAAGCATTGCTTCATGTCAGAAATTGGTGAAATTAAGCCTACAGAACAACCAATTGACCGGTGGCATCCCAGAAGCAATAGCAAGCATGCCTACATTGTCTATTCTTGATCTTGCTAACAACTCTCTAACTGGTCAAATACCTAATAGCTTTGGCGTATCTCCGGCTCTCGAAACATTCAATGTCTCATACAACAAGCTAGAAGGTCCTGTCCCGGAAAACGGCATGCTCAAAGCAATCAATCCAAATGATCTTGTGGGAAATGCTGGCCTATGTGGTGGTTTCTTCCCTCCATGTGGAAAAACCTCGGCATACTCATTAAGGCATGGAAGCTCGCATACAAAGCGCTTTATTGTAGGATGGATAGTTGGAATATCATCAATCTTAGCCTTTGGAGTTGCAGCTTTGGTAGCAAGATCGATATACACGAAGTGGTACACCGAAGGATTGTGCTTCCGAGGAAGATTTTATAGAGGTGGCAAAGGGTGGCCTTGGAGGTTGATGGCATTTCAGAGACTTGATTTTACAAGTACCGATATCTTATCCTGCATCAAGGAAACAAACGTGATAGGCATGGGAGGAACCGGCGTTGTTTATAAGGCCGAGATACCACAATCAAGTACAGCTGTGGCTGTCAAAAAACTGTGGAGATCAGAAACCGATATTGAGGTAGGAAATAGCGACGATCTTGTTGGAGAGGTGAATGTTTTAGGGAGGCTAAGGCATAGGAACATTGTTAGACTACTAGGTTTTCTTTATAATGACACTGATTTGATGATAGTTTATGAATTTATGGTGAATGGAAACCTTGGAGAGGCCTTGCATGGTAAACAAGCTGCGAGATTGCTTGTTGACTGGGTTTCCCGGTATAACATAGCTCTAGGAATCGCACAGGGACTCGCTTATCTTCATCATGACTGTCATCCACCTGTTATCCATCGAGACATCAAGTCGAATAACATACTGCTCGATGCAAATCTTGAGGCAAGAATAGCAGATTTCGGATTAGCCAAGATGATGATTCGGAAGAATGAAACAGTCTCCATGATTGCTGGATCCTACGGATACATTGCTCCTGGTGAGTTACTAGTTCATACATATGCTTTACAATTCATTTTTCGTCGGGTAAGAAACGTTTCTTCATTGTTATATTTACAAGGTTTAACCATTTCAATGCATTACAATTTGGCAGAATATGGATACTCCTTGAAGGTAGATGAAAAGATTGACATTTACAGCTTTGGAATAGTTCTGTTGGAGCTTATAACAGGAAAGCGTCCGATAGATCCAGAGTTTGGAGAATCTATCGACATTGTAGGGTGGATTAGAAGGAAAATAGACAAAAATTCTCCAGAAGAAGCATTAGACCCAAGTGTAGGAAACTGTAAACATGTTCAAGAAGAGATGCTTTTAGTTCTCAGAATAGCACTTCTCTGCACTGCTAAGCTACCTAAGGACAGACCTTCCATGAGAGATGTTATAATGATGCTAGGAGAGGCAAAGCCAAGGAGAAAAAGTGGTAAGAACAATGATACATTGACTGCTAACAAAGAGATGCCAGTAATTAGAACATCACCAGTTAATGACCTACTGTAATAACCGAAATTCGAGTTTTTCCAAGACAGCAACTCAAATCATACATTGTTATTAGATCTGTAATATTGTTAATTTCCTGTAATTTTGTAATAAACCTAGTGGCTTACATTTGCTCTCAAAATATATATAAATCAAGATGGATTAGTTTTTGCAAACCATTGTTTGAGTGTTTCATGAATTCGATGCGGCGTTTGAGTGTTTCATGAATTTGATGCGGCGGCATATATTTAAGCCAGAAAATCAAATAAAAACATTTGTACCTCAAATTTACACAACATGCAGAAATACTCAGATTTGTATGATTAGTAGTATTACATTAAAGTTTATGATGCCAGGATCATCCAAGTGATGATTTTATAGAGGCAGTGACAGATATGTCAAGTTAAACAAACAAAAACTGAATCCAGAAAGCAGAAACCGAAAAAAATAAGAAAAAAACCACACAAGATTTTATCATTTGAAACTCAAAATCCATTTACTTGCTGTACTTCATTGCTTTTTTTTTTTTGTTTTTTTGTTTTTTGTTTTTCCTCCTTCTATTTGTGTTACATATAAGGTAGATAAGTAAGTTCATATCCTTAGCCATGATAACAAAATCTATTTAGGCTTGCTTTTCGGTCTGCTGCTCTTTTCTTCCAATCTTGGTGCTGCAAAAGAAGATATCGAATTAGCGAAAATTAAAAAGTATAGAGTAAGTTAAGTTGTGTTTGGTAAAAGAATGAATTTTCTTACCAAGTCCATTAGCCTCGGATGTCCTCATGATTCTTAACCGCTTCACGGAACTAAGGAACATTCTGAATGTGATTTTAAAGAGAAAGATTAATAAGCAGAGAAAACCGAATATACCTTCAGTATTAAATCACAAAAATAGAATACTCGTTTACTTACCTCCAAGGAACATCTCCAACAAGCATCCAATCTCCTTCCTTGTCTTCATAAGTGAGTACAAACTTGGAAGATCCATCCAACAGTATTGAAAGCTTTTCTCCTCTGATATTCATGTTGTGATCCTCTGCATTTGTTCCTATCAACCATTATGGAAATAAGTAATAGAACATATCGAAGGCGTAAACAAAAAATTAAATGTTTTATCAGAATAGAAATATGATATACAGACAATAATACCTTTGCAAGTGACGCCTGTCGATGATTCATCAAACATGTCTTCTAATGTCTCTGCCAATGTTTCGTAGGAATTGTGAGCACTCAAATCAACCTTTCTTCCAATCGGTATTCCATCCATATTTACTTTGACAAATGGGGAACTCCTGAGGTTTCTTTTATCTTTGACATTAATGTTATTATCATCCTTTCCGTTGTCAGCACTCTTCCTTGCAACAGTATTATTGTTCTTGCTCTTCTCAGCCACAGAGTCGAATGCTTCAGTTGATTTCACGCTGGCATTAAAGCTATTCACTCGATATCTTTGAAGAGGAGGCCATCCAACTACTTGACTGTTCAGTAAATCCAATCAGAAAACAAATGACAAAATCATTGGTAGCTGAATCTATATGCATTTACAAAATCTTTGGATTGTAGATTAATCAAAGAAACCAGATCAATAATGAATCAAATACCATGTAAGTTCAGTTAAATTTATGAAAATTTACAGCATAATTAATCTTCAGAGATCAATATTCCAACCTTGAGAATTAATGATGTGAACTAATCACACATGTATGCAACCAAATGTGTCTAGATCATCCAAGGTCATGTTCAAGGCATGCAAGACAGACTACAACACAAACCCCAAAATTTGTCACGGTTAAACTATGGCTAAATAGGATCTTATAAATATCGTCATGGTTAAATAGGGACTCTATTTGTTTTGCTATGGTTAAACTGCGACAAACCTACACACCTCCATAGCCTCCAAAAACTTAAGACGGCTCAAAAATCATCATTAAACATAATTTATCACTTGAAAATACTACTACCATTCCTCTTCACATTCACTATCAACTAAACCCTCTTTCAGATTGCATCAATATAGAAACAAAACCTGTTCCCAAAACCGATCAAGTAAAATCAATTTAGTTTTTTTCTTAACCCCTAAACTAATTTAGTCTTTAAACATTCCAAATATATTCTAGCCTATTGAATTGAACTACCTAAAAAAACTAACACCATGTAATCCACAATTTCATAAATTAGCAACAACAACAATAACAACCACCAAATGATCATGTAACATACTGAAAATTAAGATGATAACAAACCTGGTGCGGTTGGTAGCATCAAGAGAATCAGCAGGTCTCTTAGTTCCAGCGGAGGAAGGTGAAGAAGAAGAAAAATCCTTAGCAGTAAAAATCCTAGCATAGTTACCATGATGATGATACTGGTGCGCCTTTGCAGGATGGGAAAGACTTAACCCAAGACCCAATTCAAGCTCCGACTCATCCGGGCTAGAAGAATCCTCAGAAGAAAGAGCCAAGTTATCATCTTTAGAAACCGTAGACATCGACCCACCAAAACCAAAAAAAAAGAAGAGATTTTTAAGAAGAATTGGAAGAGGAAATGACAAAGGGTGTGTGAATTTGAAGAGAGTAATAAATGGTTAGGCGAGAATAGTGAAGAAGAAGAAGGAGGAGAAGAGAAATGAAAGGAAAGGAAAGGGCAGTGTGGACCCCACCTGTCTGGTGCAGTATGTTTTGTGCGTCCATCAATCAATGCTTTTGTTTGCTTTAAATTGGTGTACTAGTAGTATTATTACTTTTTTCCTTCTCTTTCTTTCTCCCTCTTCTAGATTCTCTCTCTTCTTTTTTCTTTGTCTGTACTCTACGCTCTCTCCCACCAGATCAATTTCTCGTACTCATTCGAACATTCATTTTCTCGTGGAAACAAATTCTCTTTAAACCATCAGTTGTAAATAGATTTTTTTTTTTTAAGAAGAAAACTACATATAGAAACATGAAGGCCTTATAGTTCATGTGAAAAAAATAAAGTCTAGAAGTTAGATAAGTCAGTGTAAGATAATTTTAAAATGAGTATGAAGTGAATAAAAATGACAATGCCTTTATTATATGTCTCTTCTTAGACAGCTTATTAATCCAAAAAATGTTTTATTTGTATTTTTTTATTTTAAAATAATTATTTATTTATATTATTAATATAATATTTATTATTATTTTTCTATTATTATATATCTATTCATTAACTTTCACTTTATTCAATTATTTTTTTACTTACATTTAATAAGGATATTAGTTTTTTTCATTAAAATCAACTCATCTAATCATTTTTTTAAGAACCGCGCATTGCTCAAATAAAATATTTTTTAAAAGATAAATAAATTTTTTTTATCAAATTTGTTTTACATCAATAAATAATATATATTTTAACCAAAAATATAAGAATTCGCGTGCTCGCAATGATTTTGGAATAATTACTCGTGTGTTCATACGTTATTATCTGTGCGTTCACATGGTACTAATGTGTTAAGAGAGAAAAATATAATAATTTGTTCAATTGAATTAATTTTGAAATGATTTTTCATACATTCAGATAGATATTGATACAGTACACAAATGTATTTTTAATAATATTTTAATTTTGTATCACTAACATTTTATAGAAAGAACAACTTACAACATGGAATATCAACTTTTATTTTAAAAAATAGATACTAAAATTGGTAGTAAACTATTTATAGTATCAATATTTTTTTAAAATTTATAGGTGTTATATCGTAAATAATTTTATAGGTGTTGAAATATATTTAATTCGAAAAGTTGCAGATCATCCAGTGGAGTCTGCGAGGTGAGATTCAATCCCCAGTAGTTGAGGCATCCCCTGGCAGGGTCTTCAAATCTAAAGACCAATTTATTTTTGGCAAAGGTAATAAGTCGAGACAGCCTAGTTACACTCTTCTCCAACAGAAATATCGATAATCATCTGTATCCCCACAGAGTCATCAAAGATTTGTTATTTCCGCGTCAGGAATTCTCTTTGTGCCTATCCCCCAATGTCATGGGGCATCATGTCATACAATTCAGCATGTGTGTTAAATCCAAGGTTGATATCCAAAGTCCACCCGCAGCGTGGCAATTCTCAAAGTCCACCCGCAGCGTGGCAATTTATCCAGAGTCCACCCGCAGTGTGGCAATCTGGCCAAAGTCCATCCTCTGGGTGACAAATTCCTAAAGTCCAACCGCGGATTGGCCAAAGTTCATCCTCTGGGTGGCGAATTCTTGAAGTCTCCCGTAGTGAGAAGAAGTGTCCTGTAGTGAGCCAAAGTCTCCCGTAGCGAGCAGCAGCCCCCGTAGTGTTGCAAAACACAAAAGTCTCCCGTAGTGAGCAGAAGTCTTCCGTAGTGAGCCAAAGTCTCCCGTAGCGAGCAGCAGCCCCCGTAGTGTGGCAAAACACAGAAGTCTCCCGTAGTGAGCAGAAGTCTCCCGTAGCGAGCAGCAGCCCCCGTAGTGTGGCAAAACACAGAAGTCTCCCGTAGTGAGCAGAAGTCTCCCGTAGTGAGCCAAAGTATCCCATAGCGAGCAGCAGCCCCCGTAGTGTGGCAAAACACAGAAGTCTCCCGTAGTGAGAAGAAGTCTCTCGTAGTGAGCCAAAGTCTCCCGTAGCGAGCAGCAGCCCCCGTAGTGTGGCAAAACACAGAAGTCTCCCGTAGTGAGCAGAAGTTTCCCGTAGTGAGCCAAAGTCTCCCGTAGCGAGCAACAGCCCCCGTAGTGTGGAAAAACACAAAAGTCTCCCGTAGTGAGCAGAAGTCTCCCGTAGTGAGCAAAAGTCTCCTGTAGTGAGCCAAAGTCTCACGTAGCGAGCAGCAGCCCCTGCAGTGTGGCAGAGTATCCTCGCAGAGTGACTATAAGCCCATCCTCAGGGTAGTAAGGTATCCAAAGTCTCCCGTAGCGAGCAGCAGCCCCCGTAGTGTGGCAAAACACAAAAGTCTCCCGTAGTGAGCAGAAGTCTCTCATAGTGAGCAAAAGTCTCCTGTGGTGAGCCAAAGTCTCCCGTAGCGAGCAGCAGCCCCCGTAGTGTGGCAAAGTTTCTGAAAGTCTCTCGTAGCGAGCAACAGCCCCCGTAGTGTGGCGAATTTTCAAAGTCTCCCGTAGCTGAGCGATGTGCCCCCGTAGTGTGGCAAAAACATCAAAGTCTCCCGTAGTTGAGCAATGTGCCCCCGTAGTGTGGCAAGTTTTCTAAAGATCTCCCGTAGCTGAGAAATGTATCCCCGTAGAGTGGCAAAGTATTGAAATCCCCCGTAGTGTGGCAAAGCATTCAGAAGACCACCCGTTGTGTGGCATGTCATTAATATCACATCAAAAGTCCACCCGTAGCGTGGCAAATCAACAATCTCCCAGTGTTATTCAAAAAAAATTCACCAATTCGCTACTTTTCATATCCGAGTTCTCCACAAGCAGATTTCAGATGGTTGGGTTTATTTCCCTGTTCTCTTCCACCGAGTGCAAATTTTCTGGTTGTTTCTAGTATTCAATCCCTTCATACTTCAAACGTCTGAAAGCAACTGCTATCATCCATTCAAGTCTACAATGATTGAATAGGGGCAGCTGTAACACCCCAAAATTTGCCCTCTTATTTATCATCAACCTCGAGCGATTCACGCTTCATTCTTGCATCATTCCGCATATCATCGCATCGCATTTGAAAAACTAAATAAATCATTCATCGTCCTTTGCATGAGGTGTGTGGTCGATCGAGGCTTGGCAAACATTGGAGTTCAAGAGAAAATGATGTACCAAAAATAATCCACACCACTTTCAAGCTAACCCATTAAAAAGGAAGAATTCACCACTTTCTCTCCCTTTTCTTTCCACCTTTCCTTCCACTTTCTTTCCACACTTCCTTTCATTCTTTCCTTCTCCTTTTTCCACTTCAATTCCATTCCCTTTCCCTTGGAAACTTCCACCAACTTCTACCATCTTCTAGAGTGTTCCAAGGAATATTCCTTTTTCCAACCCTAACCCTAACTAACTTCCAAACCTAATTTTGGATCCCAAACCTAATTTTTGGGCCCCAAACCTAATTCCATTCCCAAACCTAGCTCCAAGCCTAGCCTCTATATAATCATTAATCACTTCAATGCAAAGGGTTCCCACAATTCCAAATTTTTCACTCTTTCACAATCACTTTCTCTCTCTCACTTTTCCTCCATTTTCCCTCCTTTCACCAAAGCTTTTTTTCAAATAAGCTCTTCAAGTTTCACATTGAAACTTGTAGATCTTGAAGCTTAAGCCTCCAACCTCCATTAATTGTGGATTGTATAAGGAGAAGCTAGTGATTTTGTTGAAGATTTCGGCTTATCGGAAGTGTGCGAAGATTCAAGCATCAAGAACGCATTTATTTTGCAATTTCTCGGCGTTTTGGTTTTCTCTTCGATCAAGCTCCGATTCTTGCAACAATTACCGAAGCACTCCTCCGCTTCGTAGGTTGGTGATCTTAATCACTTCTTCTTTAAGTTATTCTCTTCATCTTGCCACTTTTGGAGTTCTTTAAGTGTTTTTCATTTTGATTGCGATCAATTATGTTTCATTATGTGTTGCTTGCATTTTAAGATTTGTAATGATTTAGAAGCTAAAGTATTGATAGCTATAGGTGTTAGCATGTGTAAATAAGTCCAAATTAAGTAGAAATTAGTGTTATCATGTTCCTAGGTATGTTAGGGATCATTAGAAGTGAGTTTGTGGCCAAAAGCACTTATTAGAAGAAAATAGGTAAAAGCTGTTGTGATTTTATTCCTCAGCCTTAGGCTGGTTTATATAGAAGAGTTATAATGATTACAATAATATTCTCCTTAATGGAGAATAAAGAGAAATAATGACAAATAAAGGCAATATTAAAAACAATAATAAAACCGGTAAATAATATATTTTCCAACACCCCCCCTCAAGTTGGTGCATAGATATCTATCATGCCCAACTTGTCTATCAAATGCTCAAAAGTAGGCCTTGCCAAACTTTTGGTTAGGATATCTGCAGTTTGCTGACTTGAAGTCACGAAGGGTAGACATATGATTCCAGCATCTAACTTCTCCTTTATGAAGTGTCGATCAATCTCGATATGTTTGGTTCTGTCATGTTGAACTGGATTATGAGTTATGCTAATAGCAGCTTTACTGTCGGAGTACAATTTTAATGGAAGCTCAATTTTCATCTTAAGTTCTTCAAGGACTCTAAGGATCCATAATCCTTCACAAATACCTTGAGACATAGCTCTAAACTCGGCTTCTGCACTGCTCCTTGCTACAACTCCTTGTTTCTTACTCCTCCATGTCACAAGATTACCCCAAACATAAGTACAATATCCAGAGGTTAATCTTCTATCTGTAACAGAACCTGCCCAATCAGCATCGGTGAAGATAGACACATTTCTTTCCGCAGTCTTCTTAAAAAATAATCCTTTTCCAGGATTTCCCTTCAAATATCTTAGTATCCTATAAACTGCCTCAAGATGTTCCTCAAAAGGAGAATGCATAAACTGACTTACTACACTAACAGAGAAAGCAATATCAGGTCGGGTGTGTGACAAATAAATTAGTTTCCCAACCAATCTCTGATATCTTCCAGTATCAACAGGAACATTACCTTCTCCCCAAAGTTTAGCATTAGGATCCATAGGGGTATCTGCAGGACGGCATCCACTCATTCCTGTTTCTTTCAACAAGTCTAGAATGTATTTCTGCTGTGAAACCACAATACCATTCTTTGATCGAGCGACCTCCATGCCTAGAAAATATCTCATGAATCCCAGATCCTTGATTTCAAAGTCTACAGCCAATTTTTCTTTTACTCTTGCCATTTCCATAGTATCGTCTCCAGTAAGGACAATATCATCAACATAAACAATCAGGACAACAACTTTTCCATCATGGGAGAACTTTGTGAATAAGGTGTGGTCAGCCTGTCCTTGGATGTACCCTTGTTTCTTCATGGACTGAGTGAATTTTTCAAACCAAGCTCTAGGAGACTGCTGTAATCCATACAAAGACTTATTCAGTTTGCACACATTTGCTCCAAATTTTTTTTCAAAACCAGGAGGAATGTCCATATATACTTCTTCTTCTAGATCGCCATTAAGAAAGGCATTCTTAACATCTAACTGATGTAGGGGCCAATCCAGGTTAGCAGCAAGGGACAAAAGAATTCTAACAGTATTCAATTTTGCAACAGGAGCAAATGTTTCTGAATAATCTATACCATAGGTCTGAGTAAAGCCTTTAGCCACCAAACGAGCCTTGTACCTTTCAATTGTTCCATCTGAATTGTACTTCACAGTAAAGACCCATTTGCACCCAACTGTCTTTTTTCCATCTGGTAGTGACATAACACTCCAAGTTTTGTTCTTTTCAAGGGCTTTCATCTCCTCAAGCACAGCTTCCCTCCACTTTGGAATTTCTAGAGCAACCTGTACACTTTTTGGAATTTCTACACTAGACAATTTTGATGTGAAAGCAGACATAGATGAAGACAAATTTGAATATGATATAAAATTGGACATGGGATGTTTAGTGCAAGATCTGACAGGTTTTCTAATGGCAACAGGATCATCTATATCATGATACACAATACGACTCTCAGAAATAGAGATAGACTTACCTTTCCGTTTGTTAGGAGGTTGATCATCCCCCGGTTCAGATTCCTGGCAGTGTTGAGATGTGGACTCATCCCTTCCTTAATGGTGCTTTTTCACAAAAACCTTTCCTTTCCAAGTCCTGTTTCCTAATTCAAATCTATTTTCTTGAAGAGATTCATTATATTGTGGCATTTCAATTAGATCATCATTATTATTATTTTTAGGATTCTCATTGTCTTCTACAAGAGAAAATGTAGGCTCAGATTCACAAGATTCCTTACTCATAACAGGAATAAGATCAGATAAAGAATCATGGCCATTTTCTGTTGGTGCAAGTGTAAAAATCTCAGAATTTTGTGATACTGGCAAAGATAAGTTATTTAAAAAACTCATGTCCTCAATTTGAAACGAATCTTCGTTTATCTCCCCCCTTGAAGATGAGTGTCATCAAAAAAAAGGTTTATTTTCAAAGAATGTAACATCCATAGTGACAAACATTTTTCTTATTTTTTGGATCAAAACATTTATACCCTTTTTGGGTTGGGGAGTATCCAACAAAGACGCATTTTATAGCCCGTGGCTCAAGTTTTCCGACATTTTTATGCTCATGAACAAAGGTTGTGCAACCAAAGATTTTTAAAGTCAAATCAGATAAAACACGAGTACTAGGAAAACAATCTTTGAAGACATTAATTGGAGTTTGAAAATTGAGAATTTTGGAGGGCATTCTATTAATTAAATATGCAGTTGTTAAAACAGCTTCTCCCCACAAATAATTTGGAACTTTATTTGAAAAAAGTAGAGCTCTAGCAACCTCTAGTAAATGTCTGTTTTTCCTTTCGGACACTCCATTTTGTTGAGGAGTATTAGGACATGAACTTTGATGTACAATTCCATTTCTTAGAAAAAAATCATCAAGAATAGTATTAAAATATTCTTTGCCATTATCACTTCTAAAGACTTGGATATTTGTTTGAAATTGGTTTTGCACCATTAAAACAAAATTCTTTACAACCTGACAAACATCTGATTTCCCCTTTAACAAGTACACCCAACATACTCTTGTGTGGTCATCTATAAACGTGATAAACCATTTTTTGAGAGAGAGTGTACTTGTTCGGTTAGGGCCCCAAACATCACTATGAATAATAGAAAACGGTTTTTATGGTTTATAAGGTTGCATTGAAAATTGGGAACGATGATGTTTTGCAAACTCACATGCTTCACATTTAAACGAAGAAAAATTCTTATTGTGAAATAACTTAGGAAACAAGTGTTTTAAGTAACGAAAACTAGGATGACCTAACCTTAAATGCCATAACATAATGTTGTCATCTTTATTATTCAAAATAGAAAAAGACTCAAAGCAGGAACTTATTGTTTTTGAAGGTTGTTGTGTTGCAGATCCAATGTCAAGGTAATAGAGTCCTCCACTCTCCTTAGCACTGCCAATCATCTTCCCCGAGTTCAAATCCTGAAAGACACAGTGAGATCGGAAAAAATTAGTTTGACAATTTATATCTTGGGCTAATTTGCTTACGGAGATTAAATTACACGATAAGTTTGGAACATGAAGGACATTTTTAAGAGTTAACATTGGAGACAACACAACTGACCCTTTACCTGCAATGGCTGAAAAAGAGCCATCTGCAATTTTTATTTTTTGATTACCTGCACATGGACTATATGAAGAGAACAAAGTAGATTCACCTGTCATGTGATCTGAGGCACCAGAATCTACTATCCAAGTATGACTGGGATTGACACTAAGAAATGTAGAATTACCTTTTGTTGCTATAGAGCAAGAAGGGGTTGGAGACTCGAGAAGTTTGTACAGTCTGTCTAGTTGTTCCGTAGTGAGTGGAAGTTGAGTTTGAGAGGATTGCTGTCCTTGATCAGAATTACTCGCCTGAAATGCACGACCACCTTTCTTCTTCCAGTTATGAGGTTTGCCTTTGAGCTTCCAACAAGTTTCACGTGTATGCCATTTGCGCTTGCAGTGATCACACCAAGGCCACTGGTTGTTGTTATTCTCCATAGGAAGGAAAACGGGTATGTGGAATGGGTCGGGTAATAAAGCGGGTCGAAAACTTTACAGGAAACCCTAACCCAGTGCTCTCGATACCATATTAGAAGAAAATAGGTAAAAGCTGTTGTGATTTTATTCCTCAGCCTTAGGCTGGTTTATATAGAAGAGTTATAATGATTACAATAATATTCTCCTTAATGGAGAATAAAGAGAAATAATGACAAATAAAGGCAATATTAAAAACAATAATAAAACCGGTAAATAATATATTTTCCAACAACACTTATTTCTAAACTTTTTTCACATTCTGGATCAGTGTTAACCGGTTAACCATTTGGTTAACCGGTTAATGGGTGCGTATTGACCACAAAACAGGGCAGATTTAGGTCCGTTAACCGGTTAACCAATTGGTTAACCGATTAACGCTATTAATTTTTGTTTTCTTGCTTATTTGATGGCTTAGTCCTAAGTTCTAGTGCCTCTAATGTTCATACATGTTTAGGTAGTGATTTTAGGGAATTTTTGGGTCCATTTCCAGTAGCTAATTCCCCCATTTCGAGTCGTTTCGACACGATTTCGTTCATGTTGTGTATTATGCATTTTTGTGTTTCTTTGTGCATAGCTTGGTTTCTTGCATGTTGTTGCCATGTTTATGCATCATTTGGCATGTCAATAATTATGTTGCATTCTGGTTTTTACATGTTTGCATGGCATTAAATCATTTTGCATTTCATTGTATTGATGTATGTTGCATTTTCCATAATCATATGTATGTGCATTTTGTTGCATATTTGATCACATCATCCATATCAATTTAATTCTGAATTTTGCATTAAATTTAATATGTTTGTTGAGCTATCATGTTGCATATTCATCATCAATGATCATCATGTTCATATGCCATGTTCATATGCATGTTCATGTGCTATTTTGTGCATTACTTGTTGCATAATCCATGTGATGCATGTTTGCATAATCATTCAATAAGGTTCATATTCTTGCATTTATATGTGTTGATTTAGGTTCAAGAGCATGTTCATGAGAAATTTGGTGCATTTTGCATTGAGTTTGTGCATTAAAAATGAAAATAATCAATTCTGGATTTTGCATTTCATAGTTGTTTTTTTGCATAAGTGTTGTAAAATGTATGTTGTTTATTATGTGTACATGTTGTATTTGACTTTTTACACCTACTTTTTCATGCTGCATGCTGGCTGTAAAAAGCTGTTTGGTGTTATGCATTATTTTCATGGTTGTTTTTGTAATAGGGGTTGTAATAGGTGTTGTAGTTTTGTCCTAGCATTTTTTAGTTCCTTTAGGATTAAAATAGAGTCTAGTTTAGGTCCAAGGTGCCTTAGAATTTAATTAGGATTTAATTGTTGTGTGTTTGTCTTATTCTTTTTAATAAAAATGCACATTAATCATTTGTTTTGTAGTGGGGAAGATTGAGGTAAGTTTACTTCACCCTATCCTTTTATTTTTTATGCACTTCTTTTATGCATTTTAATTCATCTTTTCCTTCCATATTTGTGTTTGGTAGGATTCCCCATTGTTAGGACCAACTTACCTTCCTTAGGAAGTAAGTTGCATCCTTTTCCCTTCTTTCTTTTTCTTTTTGCTCCTTAGGATTAGAAAACCTCACTAACCATTAGGATCTCCCTTTTGTGAACAATGAATAACTTAGGGTTGGTCGTAGTCCCCCTTAGTTTTTGTCCTTTTCCGATTTGAGTCTTCTTCTCTCATCTTCAAACAAAATCTAAAAGACAATTAATAAAAACTGAATGTTCTTATACGCCATGAGACTTTGTTGCGGAGTTTTTATACGCATCCCGTTTCGGGGCGAGGTGTAAGTCTTTGCCGCGATGGATAAGTCTTAGTATAAGAATGTTCACAAACAACAAACTCCAAAACACTTCTCATAAAAGACAATCAATAAAGACAAATGCGTCTTCTCTTCTCTTCTCCTAATCTTTGGGGAGAATGCGACTTGCCTCGACAGTTCAAACAACGATACGGTTAACACCCTCGAGTCAGAGTCGGTAACACCTGAGCTAGAGCTATGGCAACGTCATCCTAAAAACCACAAATAGTTCCCGCCTTAGTTAGGCGAACTACGTCGAATCTGATCCTCATTTTCCCGATGAGGTACGTAGGCAGCGGGGTAGGGCCCGTTCGAGCGCATTCTTCATTTTCCCTATATTTTCCCCCTTCTGTTCCTTTTCTTTTTTAGATCCTTTCTCATTCCCATTCCAGATCCATTTCAGTCAGCAGTTTTATTCAGCAGCATTCCTATTTTCTCACCCTTTGAAACAAACAAGCAAGCGTGGATCCCGTCGGGTACGGCGGACGGTCTGGGGTGCTAATACCTTCCCAGGTCGTAACCGACTCCCGGACCCAGATCTTTGGTTCGCAGGACCTCGTCCTTTCCTTCTTCCTCGGGTTTGTGCAGCATTACCTCTCTCGTTCCTTCGGGATAAAAATGCATGGCTGGCGACTCTACCTTTTCCGCGCCACTTTCGCGTTTGTACTAGGATGAAAATCCCGGGAGCGACAAAACTGAATATCATCAAGAGGAGCTCGAAATGCATTAACCGGTTCTAAAACCACGACCTGAAATGTAAGTGTATGACTATGAATGCAAGAAGATTAAACCATTGTCTTCTCACTAAGTTCTCATCGCAGTATATAAAAACAAATTAATTCAAGCCTCAACCATCAAAACTTTAATATGTAACCGCAACATATATGCAACCAAATTGAATATATAGCACACATCTTACCAAATATGTAATCAACGGTCTTCTTTTTCAAGAGAAGGAAAGAACCAAAATATCATCCCTAGCAGCTATGAAGTAACCAAGATAAACCTGTCAAGTAAATAAAGAATAAAATAGATACGATAAATGTAACACCTCGATTTCATAAATTATTTTATAAAATAATTATGTGAATATGTAGGTGTAATTGGAATGATAAGGTAAAAGGTTATTTTATTTAAATAATAATAATATGATAATGAGGTGGTTTGTTAGAATATTGTTATTAAAAATAAATAAAATAATAAGTTTGAGGTCTAAGGGGCAAGGTTGTAATTTGGTTATGATATGAAAAGTGGGGAACGAGTCTTATTCCCTCATATCGTGTTTTTGACACAGAAACAATTTGCTCTGGAGAAAAGGGAGAAGAAAAGGGAGATCAAGAATCGTAGAATTTCAAGATCAAGATTTTTCCAAGAATCAATTGAATTTGAGGTAATGGGGGAGAAAGAGTTGTATATTGGTGATCTAACATAGGAGGGTAATTGGGAGTTCCTTACTCTCTTAAGGATTATATGAAATTTGTTTGATTTTGATAAATTTGTTATATAATATGAATATTATGATGATTGATTGTATTTGTGTGAAGCTTGATATTGAATTGTATGATATGGGTGAGGTATGAAAATTATGTCCATGAATGTTATGAATGATGAAGCCATTAGAGAAGATGAAGAAAACCTAGCATTGCTCTATTTTGATTAATAAATGTTAGGCTAAGTTACGTGGTGTTAGAGGTATAATTTGATAATAAGAATAAGAATTGGACTATTTTAAGTGCTAAAAATGAAATAAAATGAACTGAATTTGTACTGGTGTAAAAAGGGAAGAAAAGTGATTTTTGGAACAAAAACTGAATTTTTAGGCGCAGCCTGACACTGGTCATGTCACACGACACGGGTGGCCGTGTCAGGCTACGAGAACCAATTTTAGAAGGCTTTTGAGAATATTGGGCTTCATAGGGTGTGACACGGGCCGTGTCACCCTTCTGTATTTGGGAAAACTTGAATTTTAGGGAGGGCGTACCAGGCAGTGTGACACGGGTCGTGTCATGGGACACGGGGGGCCATGTCAGGCCACTGGTTTTGGAAAAATTTCAATATTTTAATCTGTTTTTTTCCCGTTCTCTTAGCCAACCTTCTTACCATTAGTTTAAGGCATTGAGGATAGCTCATGTGAATAGTTATAGGACCTGACGACCCGTAAGTAGTAGTTACGTCCTATGTGTTTGTTTTAAAATGAATGAGTTTGTTAAAAAGAATAAAATGAAATTGTGTATGTTATGTGTAATGACCCTTATCTGAGTATTATGAATTATGTTGACTGTGTGGTTGATAATGGGTGAAGATCAGAGGATCGTGTGGTGAATGATTTTATTCATGCTTATGTATGTTGATGTATGTGTAATCGAGTCTTGCATACGCATACATGTTAGTGAAATAATCATATCTCGGATGGAGCGTAATTGATTATTCGAATTCATTGCGAATCAAGAGGTGGGGGATGATCGTGACTAAGTAGGAGCATAAACGATACATATGGTCCGAATCGATGGACATTTGTTGAAGTCGGTACCGCGTTTGCATTGTGTTGTGGAGTCACATTGCATATATTTGAATGAATGGTTTGTGTTATATGTTATGACTTGTCTGTGATTACTCCTTCAAAATTTTATTTGCACCGTTATGATATAGAATTGTTTCTCACCCCTTTGTTTTTGTTTTTGTGTTTATGCTTCTTTGAAAGTACAGATAACCTAGGTACATGAGAGTGCTCTGGTGTTGCTTGTTCGAGTCGTAGGGCGCTCTGATACGTAACACGGGAATGGGGACTTTTGACTATTTTGTTTTATTTCATTTTCCGACTTTGTTAGTTACGTATCTGTTTAATAAACTAAAGGAATTGTATTATTTTGTTGAAATGTTTATGCCATTGGGCAAATTTGATATTGAGACTACTTATTTCCGCTGCTTATGAAAGAATAAATTGAACTTTGGTTTTGTTTGAAGTGTAGCAACTCACTTTGGTTTTTAAACTTTGATTTTATTAAGATTTATGTTATATTTTTTAAAATGGGAAAAGTGGGTGTTACAATTGGTATAAGAGCAGGTCGGTCCAATCGGCCAGATGTAGAGTCGAGTTAGTCCTTAGAATAGGAGTTTTTGTGTGTCCTAACATGAGATGGTTGTTGTATCAGTATGGCAGGAAGGAATGATGTTGCTCTTACTGCTACTATGCAAGCCATGGTGCAGATGGTCGAGAACGTTGTTCAGGTGGTTCAGGTTGGAGGTAATGCCCAGTCTTGTGCATTGGATCAATTCCGGAGTAACAAGCCACCTAAGTATGAAGGTGGAATTCTGGATCTAGAGGATGTGCATAAGTGGTTGAAAGCTGTTGGGAAGATCTTCAGAACTATGGGATGCACTGATGATCAGAAAGTGAGGTTTGGCACTCACATGCTAGAGGGTGAAGTTGAGGTCTGGTGGGACAACAATCGCCAAAGGTTGGAAGTTGCGGCTACTGCAATCACCTGGGTTGTATTTCGCAGAGAATTCTTAGAGAAGTACTTCCCAAAAGACGTCTGTAGTGCTAAAGAGGTGGAATTCCTGGAACTTAAGCAGGGTAGTATGACGGTGGCTGAGTATGCTTCCAAGTTTTGAAGAATTAGTGCAGTACTGAGTGCACTATAACACTGAAGAAGCTATGACTTCGAAGTGCCTGAAATATGAGAATGGTTTGCGTCCTGAGATCAAACAGGGCATTTCTTATCAGAAGATCAGGAATTACCCAGAGCTGGTGAGTAGAAACAGGATATATGATAATGATAATAGAGCTCGGATTGCGCACTATAAGACTGTGAATGACAAAAAAGGGAAGCAGAGATTTGGTGGTACTCCTTACAGTGCTCCAGGTGATAAAGGGAAGCAGAAAGCTAGTAATGAGAAGAAGTCAAGTGGGGGAGGAAGTACTCCCATCACCCTCAAGTGCTACAGATGCCATGGTACGGGTCATCGTGCCAATGATTGTCCTAATGAGGTGAAGAAGTGCTTCAAGTGTGGGAAGCCAGGTCACGTGATAGCTGATTGCAGGGCGAATGTGCCTACTTGTTATAATTGTGGAGACCAGGGCCATATCAGTACCAATTGCCAGAAACCAAAGAAACAACAATCAGGTGGAAAAGTATTTACATTAGTGGGAGCTCAGCCTACTAGTGAGGACCGGTTGGTCAAAGGTACTTGCTTTATCAATAATGTTCCTTTATTTGTGATTATTGATACGGGTGGAACACACTTGTTTATTTCTTTGGAATGTGTGAAGAAGCTAGGATTGGAACCTTCTCAGTTAAGTCGAGGAATAGTTATTGATACTCCATCCATAGGTTCTGTGACTACATTCTTGGTGTGTCTTAACTATCCTCTAACTATTTTTGGTAGAGAGTTCGGAGTGGATATTATATGTCTGCCACTCAGTAATCTTGATGTGATTTTAGGAATGAACTGGTTGGAATTCAACCGAGTTTATATTGATTGTTTTAGGAAGAGAATATTGTTCTTGGCTCCGGAGGAGGACGCTTTGGCCAATTCAATTTCTACGAAGGAATTAAGGACCTTATTGGAGGATGAAGCGAAGATGTTTGCGGTGTTCGCTTCGTTATTTGTTGAAGAAACAGTTACTATTGAAGAGTTTCTTGTAGTGAATGAATTTCTGGAAGTATTTCCTAGTGACATTACAGAGTTGCCTCCGACGCGTGAGGTGGAGTTTACTATTAACTTGGTTCCTGGTACGAGGCATATTTCTATGGCGCCGTACAGGATGTCTGCAGCAGAGTTAGCTGAGTTGAAATCTCATATTGGTGACTTACTTGATAAGAAATTTATTAGACTCAGTGTGTCAACGTGGGGAGCGCCAGTGTTGCTAGTTAAGAAGAAAGATGGTAGTATGCGTTTATGCATTGATTACCGACAACTGGATAAAGTGACCATTAAAAATAAATATCCATTTCCGAGGATTGAAGATTTAATGGATCAACTTGTTGGATCATGTGTTTTTAGTAAAATTGACTTGAGGTCGGGATATCATCAAATTAGAGTGAAGGAAGAAGATATTCAGAAGATATCGTTTAGGACTCGATATGGTCATTATGAATATGAAGTGATGCCTTTATGAGTTTCTAATGAGCCAGGAGTATTTATGGAGTATATGAACCGTATATTTCACTCTTACTTGGATCAGTTTATTGTAGTGTTCATTGATGATATATTGATATATTCGAAGTCTGAAGAAGATCATGCGAGGCATTTGAGAATTGCATTGCAGGTGTTGAAAGACAACAAATTGTTTGCCAAGTTCTCCAAATGTGAATTTTGGTTGAAGACGGTGAGCTTTTTGGGGCATGTGATATCTGGTGAAGGTATAGCAGTAGATCCTTCAAAGGTCAGTGTTGTGCTTGAGTGGGAACCTCCGAAGACGGTAACGGAAATTAGAAGTTTTCTTGGCCTAGCTGGTTATTACCAAAGATTCATCGAAGGATTTTCTAATTTGGCATTGCCATTGACTCAATTGACCCGGAAGAGTCAAGCTTTTATTTAGGATGCAGCTTGTGAGAAAAGTTTTGAATAGTTGAAGAAGAAATTAACTTCGGCACCAGTATTAATTTTACCGAATCTGAGTGAAGCTTTTGTGGTTTACTGTGATGCATCTAAGATGGGTTTAGGGGGTGTGTTAATGCAAGTTGGTAAATTAGTGGCGTATGCTTCACGATAATTGAGGGTACACGAGAGGAATTATCCTACCCATGATCTAGAATTAGCTGCAGTGGTATTTGTATTGAAAATTTGGAGGCATTACCTTTACGGTTCGCGGTTTGAGGTCTTTAGTGACCATAAAAGCCTGAAGTACTTGTTTGATCAGAAGGAACTTAATATGAGGCAGAGGAGGTGGTTAGAATTTCTGAAAGATTATGACTTTAATTTGAGTTACCATCCAGGAAAAGCGAATGTCGTAGCAGATGCCATTAAGCCGGAAGACAGTTCGCATGTCGATGATGATGGCGAAAGAGATATAATTAATTGAGCAATTCAGAGATTTGAGTATGGTTTGTGAAATGATACCAGAGAGTTTTAAGTTGGGGTATGTTGAGAGTGAATAATGAATTTTTGGATTTGATTAAGGAAAGCCAAAGGCAAGATGTGAAATTGGTAGATTTAATGCCTACAAAAGGAAATGATCAAAGCGGCGATTTTGGTTTGGATGGTAATGGTATTCTGAGATTTAGAGGAAGAATTTGTGTACCTGACAGTGTGGAGTTAAAGAAAGTAATTTTGGAAGAAAGTCATCGAAGTAGCTTGAGTATTCACCCAGGGGCTACAAAGATATATCATGATTTGAAGAAATTGTTTTGGTGGCATAGTATGAAGAGGGATATCGCGCGATTTATTTATGCTTGTTTGGTGTGTCAGAAATCTAAAGTGGAACATCAGAAGCCGTTGGGGCTGATTCAACCATTAGAAATTCCATAGTGGAAATGGGATAGTATTGCTATGGATTTTGTGACGGGTTTACCGAATATGGCAAGAGGTTTTGATGATATTTGGGTAGTTGTGGACCGGTTGACTAAGTCTGCACATTTTATTCCGATCAACATCAGGTTTCCTTTAACTAAGTTAGCGGAGATTTATATTCGGGTTATTGTAAAATTACATGGTGTACCGTCGAGTATAGTATCGGATAGAGACCTGCAGTTCACTTCTGAATTTTGGAAGAGTCTGCAAGAAGCTTTGGGTTCTAAGTTAAAGTTGAGTTCGGCTTACCACCTACAGACCGGTTGACAATTCGAGAGGACTATTTAGTCATTGGAAGACTTGTTGAGAACTTGTGTGTTAGAAAAAGGTGGTGCATAGGATACTCATTTGCCACTAATTGACTTCACATATAATAATAGCTACCATTCGAGTATTGGAATGGCACCTTTTGAAGCTTTATATGGTAGGAGGTGTAGGACACCTCTGTGTTGGTATGAGACGGGTGAAAATGTTATGCTTGGACCTAAGATTATTCGGAAAACTACAGAGACTATTCAGATGATTAAAGAGAAAATGAAAGCATCTCAGAGTCGACAGAAAAGTTACCATGATAATAGAAGGAATGACTTAGAGTTCAGTGAGGGTGACCATGTATTCTTGAGGGTCAATCTGATGACTGGTGTCAGACGTGCCTTAAAATCTAAGAAGTTGGATCCTAAGTTTATTGGACCGTATCAGATTATACAGAGAATAGGTAAGGTTGCTTACAGGGTGGTGTTGTCGCTGGAACTTTCGAATTTGCACGAAGTGTTTCATGTGTCGCGGCTCAGGAAGTATGTATTTGATTCGTCACATGTTATCCAGAGGGATGAGGTGCAAGTTCATGACAACCTTACGGTGGAAACCTTACCTTTGAGAATTGAAGATCGTAAGATGAAGCAACTGCGAGGCAATGAGATACCTCTTGTGAGAGTAGCTTGGGGAGGAGCTGCTGGTGGAAGTGTTACATGGGAACTGGAAAGCAAGATGCGGGAATCATATCCAGAGTTATTTCCTTCAGGTATATTTTCGAGGACGAAAATAAAATAAGTGGGGGAGAGTTGTAACACCCCGATTTCATAAATTATTTTATAAAATAATTATGTGAATTTGGAGGTGTAATTGGAATGATAAGGTAAAAGGTTATTTTATTTAAATAATAATAATATGATAATGAGGTGGTTTGTTAGAATATTGTTATTAAAAATAAATAAAATAATAAGTTGGAGGTCTAAGGGTCAAGGTTGTAATTTGGTTATGATATAAAAAGAGGGGAACGAGTCTTATTCCCTTATATCGTGCTTTTGACGCAGAAACAGTTTGCTCTGGAGAGAAGGGAGAAGAGAAGGGTGTCATACCCCAAATTTGTCCTACCCTCACCATTTTATTTTTACTGTCCAACCGCATATTAAAAAATCCAAAAATGCATACCATTTTATTTTATCTGTTTGATATTATCAAAATTCAAAATATGTCCAGTTTCCCTTTTATTCGAAAAATTTAAAAAAATGCATTCTTTTCTTATTTTCAAGTTTTTATTATTTTCTTTATTATTTAGTCATTATAAAAAAATTCTACAAAAAAAATCAAATTCACAATTTCTCTTTTATTTTTTCACTTTTTATTAAAATATTCATATGTCCACCCAAAATTCAAATTAACCGACTTTTTGATTTTCCATCTTTTATTTTTATATCCAATTATCATTTTCGTTTTCTATTCTATTTTATCAATATCCATTATTATCAATTAAAGTCCATTACTTAAATCCATTATTTAAAACCCATTTCATTATCACTATTCTTTTATTATTATTATTACTATTTCTATTATTAGTTTTTTTTTATTATTACTATTATTTTCATTACCGTTATTATTAACTTTATTTTTTTTTAGATTAGTTTACCATTATTATTTTATTACTACTTACATAGTTGTGATTATTATTGTTATTTGTAAAAAAAAATTAAATTACTCTTTTTATCCAAAACATACAGCACCACACACTGACCCACACAAATCTTTCCGTTTCCCACTCACATATTCCGTACACTTCCAGCTAGCACATTTTTTTTTATAATGCCACTGCATTTTCACACAAAGGTACACGCACTACCGGTGGTACAATTTTCATAACAGATTCCATTTTCCTCCCTCAACTCTTCCTAACAACAACCACAACAACAAATTCGTTCCCTTTTTATTAACATTCCATCTGTTGCCCTTTCACAACCAAAACGCAGGGGATTCAAAAATATACAAAAACGTCTGCAAAAAGAAACTATTCCTTTTCTTCGACCTTGAAAATCTACCATTAACTCAGGCAATAGCCACCCTCTACTGTGAATACCAAGCCAAAATGCACAGCCATTAAACCACCCACAACAACCTTCAATCCACCATATTTTCAATACAATCTTCACAAACCATAATCTTTCCTTTCTTTTTTCAATAAAAATCTCAAAATACCACACAAAACCTTACCAAAAAAACCAGAAAGGAGATGAGCTGAAACCAGAAAAATCAAAAAAAAGAGGATGAGATAAACCGAAAAACTCCCAAAACAAACCAGGAAAACGAATCCATCAACCACACAAACTCTAAAACTCATAAACCGCATCCATCTCCTTCACCGCGATTTCATCCGCCAAATGTCGTACCATCCTTCAACAGAACCAAAACCTCTAAAAGCTTGAGCGAAACCGCCGTGCGAAAACCATGAAAAACGCCGAGATTCCTTATCCGCGAACCACCATCACCATCACTACAGCCCACCTTGAAACCACCCGAACCTCTCGCCGCACAAACAGACGCACCTGTCTTCGCTTACCTTCACCGAACTCACAAACAGAACCACCGCGGACCATCTCCCAGAACCACCTTAACCCACTCACAAACGAATCGTCCTTCCATAAACCCAATCGCGAATCCGGCCATCCACCAACAAACCTCGCTGTCGCCCTTCAACCCTTTGCGAATCCATCACCATTTTTTTTCATATCATAAAACAAAAAATCGAATCTGGAACAAAACCTCACCACAACACCTTCATTCACCGCCGCCGCTTCAAACCAGAGCCGACCACCGCCCATAAAGCCGCGAGATCGCGAGCACCGTGAAAAGCCGCGAATCACAGTCGCGCAAATCCGAAACCAGCCAAACTACAGAGCCGACGGAAAACAAACCAGATCGCGAAAGCCGTTGAGCCGTCGCCGTTGATTTCGTCGAGAAAGATGGAGGCCGCGGCGGAGCCAGTGGTAGCGGTGACGAATTTTTGAGAGAGAAACCGACTGAGAAGAGAGAGAAGCGTTTGGCATTTTGAAGAGAGATCCATCGGGTTCTGGGTATAACATTCTCTTTCATTTACTCTCATTAATTCTTGTTAAAATAAAATATATACATCTTTTCTATATTATTAAAAGTATAGACTAAAGTTTTATTAGATTAATCTTCGTAGGCCTATCTGTTTTTATTATTATATTACTAATTAAATACCATAACACCACTGTATTTTTATTTTTAAATATCTTTTTGATTGATGGGCTAGGCCCGAGTGACTTTCTGTCAACACCATCAAAACTGGCGTTTTCCCCCGTTTCATCGTTTTTTTATTATTAATGTAATTTTCTTTTGTATTTTTGCTTTGGTTTAGAAGTTAAAAAATGATGATTATTAGTTGTCCTTGTTAATATTATTATTATTATTTTTGTTTTGTTTTGTTTATGTTAATTTACCATATTTTAATTCCATTGGATATGTATTTTATTATTTTTTATTCTAATTTTGGGCCGATGATATCATAAAAGGCCAATTTTTCGCCCGATGCTAATCGGTGATTTTTGGTCAATATGAGGCCCCCCTTTGTATTTAATTTTTTTCATTCCGACAAAACAAACATGTAAATCAATTTATTTTATTTTATTATTCTTAACATTATTTAATTTATTTAATTATTCAATTTAATTCAATTCTAGCAAATTCAATTCATTCAAGTTATTTAATTTATTTTTGCATTTCAAATTACGATTCGACTCCTTATAGAATGGTTCCCATTTTGAACCGATTCTAAGGCAGTTCACGAACAAAATTTCGTCGCGTCCCAAAAGGTCCAACGCCTTCGAATAGTTGCGCTCGATTAAAAGGTCCAACGCCTCCGAATAGTTGCGCTCGAAAAAAGGTCCAACGCCTTCAAATAGTTGCGTCCCGAATAAACAGGCCGAACGCCTTCGAATAGTTCAAACACACTGCACACACGCTTTCTCTTGGGCTAATTACAACGAGACCATTTATTTCTCGCAATCCCCTGTATTTATTTTGTACCCCTCTCCCTACTTTGTACGCAATTTATTTTCCGTATTTACTTCTGAATCCTTGGTCCAACGCCAAGCGATTGCACTAGCACACTCGCACTTTATTATTCTTTTCGTTTATTAGGATCCACCTATCTTTGCGAGCCGAGCGCATTGTGCCTCGCAAACAAAACCACAAAATAAACCTCCACTTGCATGCACCCTCTAAACCTCAAAAAACCAAAATGTTTCGATTAGATCCAAACCCTTGATCCAACGTCAAGCGGCTTTAGGAAATAAAACACTTTAATAATACGAGAAGATTTGTACGCCACGAGCCTTAAGCAGTAGAAAGGGGGATAACGAGCTTTCGTTACTCGCTCCGATTATTTCGACGCAGGACACTCGTCTTGTTGGGCGAGATAAACTATCCATAGTCTTTAGTGCATTTCAACTCCTAAACCCTTTCATCGAGAAAGGTAATAAAATCAAACAACCATTACCCTTAGTAGGCCGAACTACGAGGCTCTGACTTTCCCATTGCACACGGGAGTACGTAGGCACGAGGATCTCAATCCTTGCCGAGCACCTAGGTTCAATCTAACTTATAATCCAACTCATTTCCCTCTAGCAAGCAATTCGTTTAAGCATAGACATCCTTTCACGCGCGTTAACTTAGATGGTTCCCATCGAGTACGATGGATGTAGGGGGTGCTAATACCTTCCCCCTGCATAACCGACTCCCGAACCCAGGCAATGGTTTCGTTGACCTTTGTCCTCATCCTTTTCCTCCCGGGTTGTATCTATATCTTCCCTTTCCCTCTTCGGGAATAAATAGAATTAGGTGGCGACTCTTCAGTCTGTCCAGCGCGCGGCTCCGTTCCATTCGGATCGCGTAAGGTCGTATTTTTCGGAGTACGACAGCTGGCGACTCTGCTGGGGACTGGTTCACCCCTATGCGAGTCAAGCCTAGTCTAGGTTCATGCGTTTGTTTGGATGTTTGCTTTTATGCATTACTTGTTTACTTTTATCGCTTTCTTTATCGCATTCCATCTTATATATCTTGTGGCTCCTTGGTACTATAATTTGGATCGATACTTTGCAAAAGAAACTTGAGGGAAAAGCTCTATACCCGGGCTTACGAGTACAAACATAAGTTAGCGAGGTTGTGTAGTATGGGCTCCCGAGGGAACCTCTCTCGTGGGTTGTCGATATGAAAACCTCACTTGGAGTAGATTCTAGTGAGAATACTGACAACCGTCAAGTCCTTGACGTGTGTGCTCAGTTGCTTTCATTAAAGTCGTTGACTCTGAGGACCTTTAGAACCTTTTTGGTTAAAACATCGGTTGATGGTTGCGTAGTATTGGGCACCAGGGTTCGCCCTCGCGTGGCTCGATACGAAAACCTCACTTGGAATAGACTTACTCAATGGAGTTGATTGACTGTCAAGAATGTAGGAAATTGACATGTGCACCAAACAGTTGAGAAAGTTCCATAACTCCAGGACTTTGTTTTAAACCTTGTGTCGATGATCATGTAGTATGGAGGATGATGAAAACAAAATACCCATAGCTGTTGCGGTATGCTTTCAGATAAAAACCTCGTCAATGATGTACAGGCATTTGTTCAAATCCCCAAACACTGGAGATATAAGGAGTTAATCCCTAGTCAACCACTTCGAGCCTAGAAGTAGGAGTTTCTTTCGGATACAACCCTTACATTTAACCCGGGGCAGGGTAGTTGTTCAGTTAACCCGACTACACCTTCGAATTGCAAGATGAGACATCCCGTCGGAGGACCATCAACAAATGACTTGGCAGTCACAATATTCAAACAAAAAGAAAAAGAAAAGAAAAAACCGCTAAGTTGAGCACCCAAAGGGAGACTTAGTCGGAAAAAAAAACAAATCAAAAGAGGAACTCAAATCCTCAGCAAAAGCAAAACGAGTATCAGTGACCAAAAAAATTAGAGGGTCACCAGCAAAATAAGATGACTGCCATTTC
The DNA here is from genome assembly GCA_963966055.1 of Lathyrus aphaca. Taxonomy (NCBI): domain Eukaryota; kingdom Viridiplantae; phylum Streptophyta; class Magnoliopsida; order Fabales; family Fabaceae; genus Lathyrus; species Lathyrus aphaca. The sequence goes on along the minus strand of OZ014520.1, from coordinate 215,183,756 downwards.
CAAGTGAACTTCAAAGCTTCATCTTCATTCTTGCAAAGTCAAAACAAGTACAGAGTTAACTGAACGTAGGACTGGAGAACAATACGAAGAAGGGATGGGTACAAATCAAACATTTGAGCCTTATATCCTTTATTTCTCAAACCATTAACCAGACCACATTACAACCCTCAAAAGACCTAATTGAGGCATAGTTTATTCTGAAAGCACGCTACCAACAAGGTTGCGTAAATTGACTCCCATATATTTGATAAATCTTCAATCTTGATCGCACATTATTCTTGCTGCATCTTTCACGCACTTTCTAAATCAGCACTTCGTTTGGACTAACCGTTCATTCGTCACACTATCACAAATCATTCGAATAAATTGACTTTTTCAAAACTTACATGAACTTTACATTAACACTACCATTTGTGTATGGACAATTTAGTTGTAAATCAGTGCTTGACATCAATACAATCCCAACAAAGGGGCAATCAAAGGAGAAACTTGAACTTCATCGCCAACATGAATCAAGACTACCTCAGCAGTCCAATCAGGGACAAATCATCTTCAACAGCCCAATCAGGGGCAATTTATTTCAAAATCAGCTCAATCAGGGGCAAGTCACCCTCAAAGGCTCAATCAGGGGCAGGTCATGTCGTGGCCATTGTCAAAGCTTCCCCACCAATTTTATTTCTGATACCCTACAAACAGGGGCAAGCAAACAAGGAGCGAATCTTCCTATCTCTCCTCCCCAGCTGAGCAAGCAGACCTTGCTAGACATTGGCAACCCTTCAAAGCAAAATCAGTCTTCATGTGTCAATTAAGTCACTTCGCTCATCAGCAGATAACCAAGCTTAGAGCATTCAGATACATCTTCTGACCAAACGACGTCAAAGATCGAGTGTCGGGAAATCAGTCCCTCCACCCACCCAAAAGTCCAATTACCATTGGCAACTACCAGACCAAAAGTCCACCAAGCTGGCACCTTTCTTTTTTCAATCACTCATATGCATCATTATGCATCATCAACAGCATAAGCATCATTTGCATCAATCATTTACAACATGTGCATCATATGCATGCCCAAACAAAAACAAACTTTTTATTTTTCCCCAACAATTTCAACTTACATCTCAGTGCATAGAACATTTGCATTGTATCTCCATCCCTATGGAATACCATTTCAAAACAATCAAGCATAATTGCATAATTCAGGATCCAGGGTCCATACAAGTTTCCGATCCTTTCCCCAGCGGAGGATCACATCAATCAGATTCCTGGCATCCTCTTGGCGGATTCAATAGCCGTGTTTAAATTTCAGTCCATTTGCCTTATCACCCTCTGGTGATAAGAGATTTTATTTTCAGTTATTGCCTTATCATCCTCTGTTGATAAGTGATTTTAATTTCAGTCTGTTGCCTTATCTTCCTATGTTGATAAGTGAGTTTATTTTTCTGTCTATTGCCTTATCATCCTCTATTGATAAGTGATTTTAATTTCAGTCATTCGCCTTATCATCCTCTGTTGATAAGTGAGTTTATTTTTTCAGTTTATTGCCTTATCATCCTCTGTTGATAAGTGAGTTTGTTTTCTGTTTATTGCCTTATCATCCTCTGTTGATAAGTGAGTTTATTTTTTTGTCTATTGCCTTATCTTCCTCTGTTGATAAGTGAGTTTATTTTTCTGTTTATTGCCTTATCTTCCTCTGTTGATAAGTGAGTTTATTTTTCTGTTTATTGCCTTATCATCCTCTGTTGATAAGTGATTTTGTTTTCAGTTTATTGCCTTATCTTCCTCTGTTGATAAGTGCTTTTGTTTTCAGTTTATTGCCTTATCATCCTCTGTTGATAAGTGAGTTTGTTTTCAGTTTATTGCCTTATCATCCTCTGTTGATAAGTGAATTTATTTTCAGTTTGTTGCCTTATCATCCTCTGTTGATAAGTGAGTTTATTTTTCTGTTTGTTGCCTTATCATCCTCTGTTGATAAGTGAGTTTGTTTTCTGTTTGTTGCCTTATCTTCCTCTGTTGATAAGTGAGTTTATTTTTCTGTTTGTTGCCTTATCTTCCTCTGTTGATAAGTGAGTTTATTTTTCTGTTTATTGCCTTATCTTCCTCTGTTGATAAGTGAGTTTATTTTTCTGTTTATTGCCTTATCATCCTCTGGTGATAAGTGATTTACTTTGTCAATTTGTTTTTGCTGTGTCACCCATCATTTCCAGTTATTTCATTTGTCGGACAAATTTGGAGTCTGTTAATATCTAATTATCTTGTACCTTGAAAGACTGAACGCGAGCCAGTTCATCTTATTCGGTCTAAGCCAATTCGATAGGGGCATCTGTCATACCCCAAATTTGTCCTACCTTTACCGTTTTATTTTATTGTCTAACCATTATTCCAAAAATTCAAAATATATGCCATTTTATGTTTTCTGTCTGATATTCGAAAAAATGCATTTATTCCTTTTTAAACTATTTCTTTTTTTATTATTATCCATTTTTATTTTTGTTCATTATTTTTAAATACCTAATATCTATTTTTATCCATCCTATTTTCTTTTATCTTTTTTTATTTTAAAATATATTTTTAAAGTCCAATATTTTGTTATTAGTTTATTCATTATTTTTCTACACAAATCTAAGTTTATTATCCATTTTCATTTCAAAATAAAAGAAAACACAATTTATCACATTTATTTGTATCACTTGTTTTAAGTCCATTATACCAAAGCCCACAAAATTATAAAAAAAGTCATTTCCTTAATATCATTTCATTTTTTCATTTAAACCAAACATTTCTTTTATTATTATTTTCCATTTCATCATTTTTCATTGTTTATTATTACTATTTTTTCCAATTTCATTCTTATCGCTATTTTTGTTAGTACTATTATTATTTTATTATTATTATTCACTATTATTACTTCGATTATTATTATTATTTATTGTTACAGTTTTTTTATTATTACTATCTTTTATTATTATTATTATTATTATTATTTAGTAATATTATTATTATTATTATAATTATTTTTTTCCAGTTCTTATTAATCATAATTTATTATTATTATTATGTTATTATTATTATTAGTATTCATTAATGATGTTAACCACTTTTCTTTTCTTTCAATTAACCCATATTCAATTTCAGCAAAGTACAGGTCATTTTTTTTATCACAACAAACAAATTAAGACACTACAAGTGTAGCAAGCCCTTGAGCAAATCTTCCGCATCACAGCATCATTCCACTACCATTTCCACTCTCAACTGTTTTCACTACACAATAACAAAATCAATTTTTCCAGCTAGCAAAAAGATTCACTCTTATCCTCTCCATTTATACTAATTTCTCTTTTACCCTCATCAATCTGTCTCTATAAATAAACTCTCATGCTCCTTCAATAATCAAGCTTGGAGACCTTAATCTTGCCCTGCTGAAACTCTCAAAAACCAAGCTTCAAAATCGCAATAAACCAGAAAACCTTCATATTTCCAGAACATAAACATTAACCATTTTCTTCCAACATTAATCTACCACCACCACCGCACCAAAATCGTGACTGACAAAAAACCAAAAGAAACAGAAACAGAACTAAGATGAGCGAGAAAGGAGATGAAGTTGTGAAAATAAAAAAAACATATTGAACCGAGACTCACCGTGAGAGCATAAGCCACCATAATCATCCTTCACCTACCGCCGCGAATCGGCGCCTTCACCCTTTCTGCTCCAAAGTCGTTCATCCACACACTCAAAACCAAATCCGATTCACACTTTCCCTTCGACAACCCGCTCGCAAACAACCCCAAACCGCCGCGTATCACCTTGAACCACAAATCACTCACCAAAAAACCGCACAGAAACCATTTCAAACACCCTCAGCCAAACCTGCTTCAAAACCACCGCGAGTCATTCCAACTCGCCTTCTTCCGCCGCGGACCAAACACCATCAGACGACCACCGGCGCCGTCGATTTAAGTAACCCATCGCAACTTCACAACCAACCTGAAACACCCAAGCCATCACCGAAAAACCCGCAACACGACCGCACAAGCCGCCGTTCCCAAACGCGGGCAAACCAAAAGAAGCTGAAGCCGCCGCGAAAAAGCTGAGAGAAACAAGGAGAGAGACAGCCATCGAGAAGCACGCAGAGACGGAAGCACCAACACGATTCAGTTGAGAAGCAACCGCCGTAAACGAAGCTGAGACCGCGACAACCAAGAATCCGAAACTCACGCTGCCGTGAGAAACCCAGATCTCGAGAACGAGCATCGCAAAAACGGTGAGGAGCAGTGATTTGTTTCTTTAGTTCCATTGTTATGCTGTTGACTGAGTTCATCCCTTATTTTCATTTCATTTTCTAACTCCTTTTTACGTTTTGATAAAATTTGTCTCTTATTTTATTTTTTTTTATTCTTTTATTTTTTTCATAAGCTCATTAAAGCCTGAGGACCCATTTGATTTACTGCTATTTCTGGTTTTGTTATTATTACTAATGTTTAGGCCCGGCCCAGGTCTGGATTTTCACTACAGCACACCCAATTTATGCGTTACACCACATGTTTGCTTTATTTTATTATAGACATTTTTTGTATTTATTTATATATATAGACTTTTCTTGTTTCTTGATGAGTTTATGATAAGTTTATTAATATTTATTTGGCTGTTAAATTTTGGTTATTAATTTTTATATTTTCTTATTATTTTATTTTCCATTTCTATCTTTTAGGGCCGATGATATCATAAAAGGCCAATTTTTCGCCCGATGCTAATCGGTGATTTTTGGTCAATATGAGGCCCCCCTTTGTATTTAATTTTTTTCATTCCGACAAAACAAACATGTAAATCAATTTATTTTATTTTATTATTCTTAACATTATTTAATTTATTTAATTATTCAATTTAATTCAATTCTAGCAAATTCAATTCATTCAATTTATTTAATTTATTTTTGCATTTCAAATTACGATTCGACTCCTTATAGAATGGTTCCCATTTTGAACCGATTCTAAGGCAGTTCACGAACAAAATTTCGTCGCGTCCCAAAAGGTCCAACGCCTTCGAATAGTTGCGCTCGATTAAAAGGTCCAACACCTCCGAATAGTTGCGCTCGAAAAAAGGTCCAACGCCTTCAAATAGTTGCGTCCCGAATAAACAGGCCGAACGCCTTCGAATAGTTCAAACACACTGCACACACGCTTTCTCTTGGGCTAATTACAACGAGACCATTTATTTCTCGCAATCCCCTGTATTTATTTTGTACCCCTCTCCCTACTTTGTACGCAATTTATTTTCCGTATTTAATTCTGAATCCTTGGTCCAACGCCAAGCGATTGCACTAGCACACTCGCACTTTATTATTCTTTTCGTTTATTAGGATCCACCTATCTTTGCGAGCCGAGCGCATTGTGCCTCGCAAACAAAACCACAAAATAAACCTCCACTTGCATGCACCCTCTAAACCTCAAAAAACCAAAATGTTTCGATTAGATCCAAACCCTTGATCCAACGTCAAGCGGCTTTAGGAAATAAAACACTTTAATAATACGAGAAGATTTGTACGCCACGAGCCTTAAGCGGTAGAAAGGGGGATAACGAGCTTTCGTTACTCGCTCCGATTATTTCGACGCAGGACACTCGTCTTGTTGGGCGAGATAAACTATCCATAGTCTTTAGTGCATTTCAACTCCTAAACCCTTTCATCGAGAAAGGTAATAAAATCAAACAACCATTACCCTTAGTAGGCCGAACTACGAGGCTCTGACTTTCCCATTGCACACGGGAGTACGTAGGCACGAGGATCTCAATCCTTGCCGAGCACCTAGGTTCAATCTAACTTATAATCCAACTCATTTCCCTCTAGCAAGCAATTCGTTTAAGCATAGACATCCTTTCACGCGCGTTAACTTAGATGGTTCCCATCGAGTACGATGGATGTAGGGGGTGCTAATACCTTCCCCCTGCATAACCGACTCCCGAACCCAGGCAATGGTTTTGTTGACCTTTGTCCTCATCCTTTTCCTCCCGGGTTGTATCTATATCTTCCCTTTCCCTCTTCGGGAATAAATAGAATTAGGTGGCGACTCTTCAGTCCGTCCGGCGCGCGGCTCCGTTCCATTCGGATCGCGTAAGGTCGTATTTTTCGGGGTACGACAAAGGGAGATCAAGAATCATAGAATTTCAAGATCAAGATTTTTCCAAGGATCAATTGAATTTGAGGCAAGGGGGAGAAAGGGTTTTATATTGGTGATCTAACATAGGAGGGTAATTGGGAGTTCCTTACTCTCTTAGGGATTATATGAAATTTGTTTAATTTTGATAAATTTGTGATATAATATGAATATTATGATGATTGATTGTGTTTGTGTGAAGCTTGATATTGAATTGTATGATATGGGTGAGGTATGGAAATTCTATCCATGAATGTTATGAATGATGAAGCCATTATAGAAGATGAAGAAAACCTAGGATTTCTCTATTTTGATTAATAAATATTAGGCTAAGAAGTTACGTGGTGTTATAGGTATAATTTGATAATAAGAATAAGAATTAGACTATTTTAAGTGCTAAAAATGAAATAAAATGAACTGAATTCGTACTGGTGTAAAAAGGGAAGAAAAGTGATTTTTGGAACAATAACTGAATTTTTAGGCGCAGTGCTCCTGACACGGGTTGTGTCACATGACACGGGTGGCCGTGTCAGGCTACGGGAACCAGATTTAGAAGGCTTTTAAGAAGCTTGGGCTTCAGAGGGTGTGACACGGGCCGTGTCACACGATACGAGTGGCCATGTCACCCTTCTGTATTTGGGAAAACTTGAATTTTAGGGAGGGCGTACCAGGCCGTGTCATGGGACACGGGGGGTTGTGTCAAGCCTCTGGTTTTGAAATTTTTTCAATATTTTAATTTGTTTTTGTCCGGTTCTCTTGGCCAACCTTCTTACCATTAGTTTAAGTCATTGAGGACAACTTATATGAATAGTTATAGGACCTGACGACCCGTAAGTAGTAGTTACTTCCTATGTGTTTGTTTTAAAATGAATGAGTTTGTTAAAAAGAATCAAATGAAATTGTGTCTGTTATGTGTAATGACCCTTATCTGAGTATTATGAATTATGTTGATTGTGTGGTTGATAATAGGTGAAGATCAGAGGATCGTGTGGTGAATTATTTTATTCATGCTTATGTATGTTGATGTATGTGTAATTGAGTCTTGTATACACATACATGTTAGTGGAATAATCATGTCTCGGATGTGTAGCGGTAAAATCATGAGTGTAAGCTATTGGTTAACTTAACTCAAGGTAAACAGAGTCGCCACCGCGCTTTTATTTTATTCCAAATGGAAAAGGGAAAAAGAGCGAATAAAACCTAATGAATCTAAAAGCAAAAAGCTAAAAGAATCGAGCAGAGAACAAGTAAGGGGATAGGTTACAAATTGGGAAGGTTTTACGCACCCAAAATGTCTGTGGTACTCCACGGGAGCCCTTTGAAAAATTTACTGCTTTTGGTTTGAAAATGGTTTGTTAAAAATGGGAGTGGAGAGGTGAGAAAAGAATTATATTTTTTATATTTTTGTGTTTGGAGAGGTTTACCACCTCATGCCTACGTACCCACAAAGTGCAATGTAAGATCAAAACCCCGTAGTTCGTGGTACAAATAGTAAAAAAGGTGGGTTATGATTCATTTTATTAAGTGAAGAGAATTTGTCATCTTCAAGTGGATGGCCAAACAAATCTACCATGAGAATGAAGGCATGGACTCATACATCATTATGGGGAGGGCGCCAACTCGAATAAAATCGACGAGTATGCCACTAAACCCCCACAAATGACAAGAGACTCAATTACATCAAACTACAACCATGGAGATTGAGAGACTTGCACCCGACTAAAGAATAATGACTCATAATCGGCACTCTTTAAAAGAAAATAAACAAAAGTGCACAAAGGCACAAAACAAATTGAATGAGTTTGATTCTTTTTATTTTTTGAATTAAGGTCAACAAGATTAGATTCATTGATTTTTAAAGAGAAAAGAAAGAGGTAAAAAGCCACTTGACAAAAGTCAAGGTTTTTTATTATTAAAGAGGTAATGATTTAAAAAGAAAGAATCCTTTGAAAAAGGGAGAAGGTTTTGAAAATTGAAGAATGAGAGGAGATGAAGGGACTATCCTAAAAAAGAAAATAAAGAGATAAGGGAAGAAAGATCTAACCAAACTTGATGACCTTCCAAATTATGAGCATAAAAGTTCCATCCTTATAAGCTAGCAAATGGCCAAATAAAGGCTAAATCCAACTTCATGAAGATCAAAGCAAGGGGAAGGGGTCCTAAAATCTAAGTCCAAAACCTCCATTCCAATGCCAAAGATAGTAACCAAAAGTCCACAAATTAAAGTCACAAGTCTTTTAGAAGTTTAATCCTTTATTAATGTTTTTTGGTGTCCAAATGGACAAAAGGAAAATCAACAAAAATAAGAGCAAATAATAAACATGATGTGGATGAATAAAGCAAACTAGGATAAAGGAAATAAAAGTGCAAGAAATTTAATGTTAGTAACAAAAGAAATTAAAATGCAAGAATCTAAAATATTAATAGTAGTAATAGTATAATAATATTTACATAATAATGGTATGGTGAACTTAATCAACCACAACCAAAGAGTAACCAAATTCGAAGGCAACCAGATCCGCTTAGCATCTTACACTATAGCAATTAATCAAGGCAAACCGAACCGAATTCAATGAAATTTGAAAGGCGATTGGGAGACCCCAAAGCACCTACGCATCAAAAATTCATAAGTCTCGATTCTAAATGCAATATGATTAACCACTTTGGGATTACGCGATTAACAAGAGATCCGGTCCACGAAAGTGCAAGTACCCAATTAGATTTTTATTCCGAAGTCGGGACACATTTAGGTCTATGTTAAGCAATCGCCGAGTAATTTACGAAGTAATTACCCTACAAATGAGGCCGGCCACCACCAATTAAGGTGCATAATGTTAGTGTTAATGCATGCGAGATAAACGATATGTAAATCGATATCCGGACGCAATACCACGCGAAACTAAAGGTGAATACCAAATTGAGCTGCACCTATGGTATTCTTCCATCCTTAAGTTCCATCACTCTTTTTGGTGGATTCAAGCATGAAAATGTATCACTAATGCAAAGTACCTTAAATGAATTGAATAATCCACTTAAAGGTAGTTTTGAATTAATGAACATTAACTACTCTAATCTACACCCAAAGTTCATTGAAAAATTAAGGAGAAATCACTCCAAAAAATGCTTCCCAAGGTAAAAATAAAAAAGAGGAAGAAGAAGAATGAGAAACCAAAAAGGGGCTTGAAACAAGCCAAAAACACCATTCTGACTTGTGTTAACCGGTTAACCAATTGGTTAACCGGTTAATGCAAGCAGATTTTGAATAATCTGCACTGTTTTGAAAATGGTTAACCGGTTAACCAAATGGTTAACCGGTTAACGCTGTATCAGAAGCTGAAAAATGCAGAAAATTCAGCATGATCCATTTTGAAAACTTTTCTCAAACATTGGATGATCATGGTCTGAATTTGCACGAATTTTAAAACCAAATTACAGTGGAATCCTTGCAATAAAACAAAAAATAAAGATCCAAAGGATCTAGAAACAAAAGCACCAAGGTTCTACATCTAGAATGTTGATGGTGAATATGAGTTTATGGAGGAAGATGAATTACCAAAAGCTTTTCTTCAAATTGGACCAACACAAGCTTAAATCTACTGAAATTGATGAGCAAAAGAATGAAAGGATGAAGGTTTAGCTCAAGTTAAGCAAGAAATTCAATGTGAATTCTTGATAACTTCAAAAGAAAGATGAGCTTTGGAGAATTTTGGTGTTGGGGGAGTATTTTGCAAGAGGTTTTGTGGCTCTCAAAAGCTTGTAGAAATTTTTGCAAGGTGAATTTGGCTCTCTAAAGCTTGGTGAATGAATGAAATTATGGTCCTATTTAAAGACTTTAGGTATGGGAATTTGGAGGAATGGAGCTTGCTTTAGTAATTCAAATTAGGTTTGGTAATTGAAAATTTGGTGGGAAATGGAAAAAAGTGGTGATTAGTGAGGGTTTATGGTAGGAAATGATCAAAGTGATGTAGAGAAATCAGAAACCAATGGATCTAGAATATTCCAATTAAATCAATGATCTAAGGGTGCTGAATTTGAATAAAATATTCAAATTTCGCACTGGTTAACCGGTTAACCAAGCCAAAAATTGAATATTTTATTCAAATGAGGTTGCTTGGTTATTCTGTCCCGATTCTTGTTTTGTACGTCGAATAAATAAACACATGAACCTTGGAAATCCTTTGAATAAATCAATTAACTTGGGAAATCCTCGATCAGATAAATTTGAGTTATTTGCGGATCGTCTTCGACTTTTGTTTGTGAAATTCACTCGAGCTGCAGGACTGCTATTTTTGGCATTTTCAATGGTTCCTCTTCCTGGAAAAAAAATTAGTAAAAGGAAACAAAAAATATTTTTGGATTTTGATTAATGGTTAGTGAACATAAATAAATGAAAGCAAATAATAAAAACGATGATCCCCTACGAGGCATAAACCTGCACCCGAGAAGGATAAATGAACCAGTGCGCGATCTTGTTTGTATGCAAGATGCAGATGAGATGCGAAAAATCTTAGGGTCAAAAATTAGGGTATGACAGATGCCTCTATTTAAGTTTCTTCAATCGAGAGATAATGAAGATTGAAATCTTCGTTTCGACAAGATGGAAGATACTTAAATATCAAAAACCCAAATTTTTGATCCTAAGATGCCAAAAAATGGAATGAAATGAAACGAACGATATGAAATGATAACATGTAAAATGATATGAAAGGATATGAAATGCATAGAAATCCGTGAGGAACAAAACGACACATGAAATAGAATAAACGCGGGGGATAAGGAGAATGAAACTCCGACTGGGAAAACAACATGCTAGAGACCACAACATGGCTCAGCTGAGGCGAAAAATGTTCAAGAATAGCAATTGGACAAAAGGATCACAACATCCAAGAATGGAACTGAATGAAGTGAGAAAAGTCCCGAAAAAGTACACCAGAAGCATCCAAGGATGACAATACTGACTTTACAAGGGATATCCGAGAATGGAAATCGGAAAAAGGTAATCACAACATCTAAGAATAACAATCAGATAAAAATGTGAATCACAACATCCAGGAATAGAACTGAATGATAGTGGAAAAGTTCGGGGAAAGTACACCAAATCAATGATGACTCCAACATGGAAATCCGAGAATGGCAATCGGAAGAAAAGTGATCACAACATTCGAGAATATCAATCAGATAAAATGTGAGTCACAACATTCAGGAACAAAACTGAATGAAATGGGAAAAAGTCTGGGACAATACATCAAATTAATGATGACTTCGCTATGGACATCCGAGAATATCAATCGGAAGGAAAGTGATCACAACATCCAAGAATAGCAATCAGATAAAATGTGAATCACAACATTCAGGAACAGAACTGGATGAGATGGGAAAAAGTCTGGGACAGTACATCAAATCAATGATGACTTCACTATGGACATCCGAGAATGGCAATCGGATAAAAGGTGTAATATTTGAGAAACACAACAGGTCTGTGAAGAAAAGGTTCTGGAGAGACAAAGATAAGTGCCAAGTTGGACTTTGATCACAAGGTAATATGCTGAAAACAACAGGACCCCGGGATACGCATAATGAGGACTAACACACTAAAAAATGCAAACATTTTCAAAAATGGGGAATAACACACCCAAGAAAACGCATAATGAGGAATAACACACTCAAATATGCCAAGATATAGGAAAATGGGGAATAACACACCTAAGAGTATAACATGAGAGAAAATGATGACAACCAGTTTAGACTCTTAAAGGAATGGAAAGATGGAAGACTGATTCCTCAACTCAGAGATTATTGCCATTCTGCTCGGAGATTAGAGATGCTAATATTCTTGAGCAAATCTCGGTCACACTAGTAAACTGCATCAACTTGAAAATCTTTTGCGAAAAATCATGAAATTCCGCTTGGAGATTCTTGAAGAAGATTGCCCCAATTTCAATGACTGATGAAGGTAAACTGATAATGTATTCAGTTCTTGACTATTGTTGGAGAAAATATGATCAAATCTTTGAGGTAACTGTTGAGAAGAATAAACTGATCATGACTTCAGTTCCTGAAATGAATGTTGAAAAGATAAACCCAGTACGAATCTTGAAAAGATCTTTTGACTAACCAAATCTGAGAATAACTTGCATTGAGCAACAACACTTGAACCATAGGACCTGGGAAGAACTTGCCCCTAATAAAATCACTGACCAAGTTTCTCAACTGTTTGAAAATTCCTTGATGAGGAAACTTTATTTGCAAATAAAAAGTGTTTGTACAAACCTGGTAATTTTAATGCAAAGTTCAATGCAAAATTTTGAAATCAAAAATCATTTTTGGAATGAAAATTTATTGATGAAAAGTAAATAAAAACATTGTCAAAACACGGAGGTTGAGATAAAATGAAAGATAGAGCAAAGTTAAGAAAACAAATGATTGGTAACAAACTTGGGAGTCAGTTTACGCAACCTCGTTGTAGTATGCTTTTCCAAAAGAAACCTGGATTCAATTAGGACTTTTGAAGGTTGTAACGTGGTCTGGTTCACGGTTTAAGAAACAAAGGATATAGGCTCAAAGTTATTTGTACCCAACCCAACTTCATGATGAACTCCAGTCCTACATTCAATTAATTCAGCCTATACATTCAAGTTCCAAGACATTTGGTGTTGCACAGATGAAGATGGTTCATAAGCCAAAGGATTTTGAGATAGCAGTCACATCTCCCCCTTTTTTTATTTCTGGTGAGGTCTTTGGTCCACTCATCTTGTTCTTGTTGAGGATTTTGATGACCTCTTGACAATTATTTCTTTTTATTATCCCTAACTTTTTCCTGAACTGTGTCATTTGAACTTACAGCCAGCGGGATGCCCCGGTTTGTTTGCCTAAGTCTCCTTCATAGGTTTTGACTTAACGGGCTTTGATTTTTTTCAATAATTTTTTTTTCAATATCATTTTTTTTGAAAGATAATGACTGCATGGCTTAATGATTACGACGAACCATCATTGGCTTTTGAATTAAGAAACATCTTCAACACTTCTTTAATGTGTGTGAAGGAAAGCTTGAGATTGCAACCTTTATTGAAATGTGTCTTGAATGATTCTCTTGTACTTGAATGCACATTCAAATTAATTGAGAACTACCCATCCCCAGGTTAAGATTGCGGATTTTTTCAAATAGAAAGAAACTCCAACTTCAAGGTTCAAAGGGGTTGACAAGGGATTAACTTCCTTATTTCTCCAGTGTTTGGGATTTGAAACAATGCTTGTATATCATCAGCCAAGTCTCAATTGAAATCATACCAACAACAATTATGGGTATCTTGTTTTCGTCATCCTCCCTCCAATCAATGTAAAAGCTTGAGAAAAGACAAATGAACTTGAAATGTAAATCATAAAGATGCAAATAATAAATGAAATTGAATCAAAACAAAGCAATGCTCATTTCATTAAAACTAACATGAAGGTACAAACAGAGTTTAAAAGCAAACAACTTAATATAATTGAAGAAAATTGCAAACATAAAGAAACAACGGCCTAGTGATCCATCAGTAACAAGGGTGAGCTGTCCTGTCTGAGATTCTGGCCTTGAAAAAAATTTGACTGTTGAATTCTTCTAGGAGATTCACTTCTCATGCTTCGGCAAGGGATTGTTGACAACATTAGGATTTGTGTCATGAAAGGAAAAGATGTTGTTCCTGATAAGTTCTTGCACTTTAGCTTTCAGTGCAAAGCAATGGTCCAAGTTATGACCTGTTCCACCTTAATAAAACTCGCAGCGAAGATCCGATCTATGGTTAGTTGGAAGAGGATCTGGAACAGCAGGCGGAGGTCTAGTAGTAATTATACCACTCTTAATCAAGGAAGGATACAAATCAGTGTAAGTCATCAGGATAGGATCAAATTTTGGCCTATTGCGATACTGATTTTGTCCAGCAGCAGGATGAAGAGCCTGAGCTTGAGCTCGAACTTGAACTTGAGCTTGAATTGGTTGAGCTCGAACTTGAACTTGAGCTTGAGCTGGTTGAGCTTTGACAACAGGAGCTACTGCAACTACATATGGTTGAACATATCGTTGTTGCGGGCGATAAGGCTTCCTCTCAGTTGAAACAACATAAGCATCACCATCTCTTCTCTTTTGAAAATTCCCAAGAGACTTTCTTGCAGCATTAGAAGATTCAACATTGATAATCTTACCCTTCTTGATACCTTCTGTTGCACCCCAAAATTTGCCCTCACAATAAAAGACTTTGTGTGCTAAAAGGTTCACAAGGTTCACAAGACCTTTCATGAGGTTCATGAAGTTTACAAGACACTTTATGAGGTTCACAAGGTTCACAAGACCTTTCATGAGGTTCATGAAGTTTACAAGACACTTTATGAGGTTCACAAAGTTCACAAGACCTTTCATGAGGTTCACAAGGTTCACAAGACGTCTTATGAGGTTCACAAGGTTCACAAAGTTCATCATGGGTCAGAAGATTTGACAAATCCCTCAGGCAAGGCATTCTCCTAAGCAGTGCATCCAAAACTAGGGTTTTTACTTTAATCAGGCTAAATGGATTTCCAAGACTTCAAGTGAGCTTCATAACATCTTATATGTGTCTAAGAATCCCCATGACAAATTTCAGAACTTTTCTCAAAGGTTTGCTCAGTCAAATGATCAGATAAGTCAAAGTCAGTCAAAGCAGTTAAAAAGTCAAACTGAGGTCAACTGTGGTCAAACCAAAGTCAAACTTCCTGATTTTTTGCCAACATCAAATATATGAATTAAAATTCATCATTTGATCAAGGGTTGATCATGATTCATCAAGGATATTTCAGATCATCAAGAATCAGAGGTTTCTAAATTAGGGTTTCCTCAGGAAAAGTCAACTGAACTTTGACCAACCATAACTTTCACATGCTTCATCACATTTTTCCCATCCAAAGCTCATTTTGAAGGAAATTGAATTCTCTACAACTTTGTGTCTCACAAGCCAAGCCCAAAAATGCTTCATTTGGAAGGTATGAGCTAAGGCATTATAGGTCCTTTTGAAAGTCAACAAAAAGTCAACAACTTCAAAAGGGCATAACTTGAGAATGGTAAATGATATGGACATGAAACCAATGGGGTTGGTTATAGGACTCTTCAAGCTTTCCAAAATGTCCAAGAACACCCTCATAGAATTAAAATTGAAGTATGTGTGCCCTTGCAAAGTTGGGAAATTTTTGGGTGGTTTATGAAGGAAATAGGGTCTTAGAACCAAGTTTTTCTAAATGGGCTGAACTTTTGGTGACCCAAAGTGATCCATGACATCATGCACGAAAATTATTTGATATTTTCATAATTTAATTTAATTTAATTTATTTATTATGATTTTTTATATTAAAAATCATTTTAAATTTAAATAAAATATCAAATGTGAAGATTTAAAATATTTTTTTTTGTTCTAGAAGGTCATTATTATAATTTGGATGAAATTGATTCAACATTGATGAAGATTGGCTTGAAATAGAAAGGTCTTATTCAAGAATATTTGAAATTTAAGCACCAATCTTTTTCAATCTCAAAAATCAAAACAATCCACACAATGGTCCAATCTCTTGACCTAATTTCATCCTAGTATAAGTATACAACATAACCCAATGCAAAGGCCACGAATTCCCTGCCTCAAAGAGTAAGTTCATACATCAAAAAAATCACCAAAAACTTCAATTCAGTTTCTTCTTTACAAGGCTTGTTAAGGTATTTTAAGGACATAAGAATGATCCTTGGACTTCACTGATCATGTGTCAATACTCATATGCATCCAAAACCTCATGAATGGCATAACCCGAATCAAACTTTGCATAGCTTAATGATTTTTTTCGTTTTCTAATATTTGTGTATTATAAATAAGTTTTGATCATTGTTTCATGTTTGTATTAAGTTGTTGATTGATTCTGGATGGTTTGATTGGAGTTTCACTACAGGTTTGAGAAGTTGCCATGGCTAGGGTTTCGGCCAAGCAATTAGGGTTTTACACTAAACCTAAAATAAATAAATTCTAAGGACGTAGAATGATCATGTGAACTCTGGGGATCATAACGCACCAACCAATTTTGGAAAATTTCACTGTTTTGATAGTATTCCAATTTCGTAGGTTTCTGTTTTGAAAAATTCGCAGGAAAATTCGCAAGGGATTTTGCAGGTGTTTTCGCAGGTACCAAGGTTGAAGATGAAGATCATCGGGCGCGAAAATTAATTCAAAAAAGTTACTTAAAATATAATGTTGTGTTTCTGATTGTATATCACATTGAGCGTGTGGCTCAGTTGGTTTTGACGTTGGTGTGTGATGGTAGAGGGCCAGGGTTCGATCCCTTGGTCAAGTTCTTTTTATTTAAAAGTTCATTTAATTATCAAACTTAATATATTATGTAATGTTGTGAATGGTACATCAGATGCGCCCTCCTGGCTGGAATGGTAAGTGTGTTTGTGTATTGTGTAAAGGTCCTGGGTTCGAATCCCCCCCAGGCCTTTTGTGTTATTTGTTTTGCTTGTTTTTTCATGATTTTTCAGGATAAACTACAAAACCTGATGGTGCCTACTCTCTATCACATGCACGTGCATGGCCCAGTGGCTGGAGTGCTAGTCTTGAGTGTTGCAAGCTTAGGGACTGGGTTCAAATCCCAGCCCAAGCAGGTTTTGGTTTTTTCATTCTTTTTTCTGATTTTTGTTATTTAATTAATTTTCTATTTAAACAAATTCAAATAATAAAATAAATAGGATGTTTATGTTATTTTAGAATTCTATTTTTAATTTTAATCTTATAGGAAAAATTATTTATTTTTGTAAATTATTAATATTGTAAAATTATATATAGTTATTTTGTTATTCTAAAAATATATATATAAACCCTAAATATTTTTAAAACCTAATTTTCACAAACCCTAATTTTCTTTTACCTAAAATTTAATTCTATTATAACTTTTAATTTATTATTTATAAACTTTAATTATGTATATATTTTATAATTTGATTCTTGTATGTAAATAATTTTTAATATATGCTTAAAAATAATTCAAATTTGCTAATTTAATTTATTATCATAATATGTTTATAATTAACCTAATTTTTATAATTTGTAAATAATTTAAAACTTTATGATAATTAGTATATAATTGTTTATATTTTCTTAATCTTAAAATAATAATTGTTTATAAAAATTGAACTTTTAATTATTATGCTAATATTCTTATTAATGCTATTTATTTTCATATTTATTTTATTATTACTAACCCAATTATATTATTATTATTATTATTTATTTTTGCTTATTTATTTAATTTGCTTTAATTATTATTATTATGTAATTGTTTCCTTTATGTAATATTTTAATAGTAATATTTAATATTTATTTTAAATGCTATGGTTAGTAAAATAGGGAGTGAAACATGTTTGTATTGTAAAATCAATTTAGATCATTAATTTAAAAGATAAATATTTAAAATTGTACACTCACACACGTAAGTCGATCTTTGATCGCCATCTCACTTTCTAAGGGTTACCTCTCATGTTGCCTAAACAAAAGGTCAAGTAGGGTGTATAAAGCAAAGTCCCTCATTTCACATCATCTAGTCCCTTCACAGATAAAAAGATCAAGTCCCTTCGAATGTTGCCTCCGTAATGATCTTGTCCCTTTCGAATAAAGATGATAAGTCCCTTCGAATTGCTTATACACCCCACAGTTGCCTAAATAACAGATGTCCCTTCACTTGTCCCTTACATCCAAGGTAATGACTACCTATTCCTTAATAATAGGGATAGTCTTACCATTTAAAGGATTCAAGAACAGAAAAGACTTAAACTTAGGGTAGGTTCCTCTTAGATACTTGCTCACTCTTCAAAACAATTTCAAACACTTCACACATTTCAAACAATTTTCAAAACAAAGGTTTTATACGCATCCGTACATGGATCATTATAAAATACTTAAGAAAATTTTTATTCACACACTTCACATTTCAAAAACATTTTAAAGTGAGCTAAGTAACTAAGAGCCCATGGATAACCATGGATGTAAAGGGTGCTAACACCTTCCCTTTACATAACCTACCCCACGGACCCAAAAATCTTTTAAAAGGTCTTTCCTGTTCTTTTATGCCTTTCCTTTGGATAAAATAAAAGTCGGTGGCGACTCTTGCTATCCGCAACATAACTAAAGTCAGTTCTCCCACCGTGTTACAGAACTGGCGACTCTGCTGGGGATTTAATAAAAGAGGGGTACCCTTAGGAATTAGATCACTTTAAATTGTTTGCCTTGTTTGCTTTATACTTATCTGTTGGGTGCTCTTATGTGTGAAAGATCCTAACCCGGATCTAGTGTACCTTAGGTAAATGGCAATAGACCAAGGAAACTGTACGGCGTATACCGATATGGTTGATCTGGTGGCCATAGTTAGTGTGACTTCTTGGTTGGTGCTTATGTTCCTTAAGTCAAGTTGAGGATAATATGAGGCTGCCATATGTTGTCAATGCACTAACTAACTTTTAGAACCCTAGTTATCCCATCTTGGCCTTTAGAAAGTAGTGAGATAACCGGGTTTGGTGCAGACTGAAGTTGGTTGATACTCGATACTACGCTCATTGAGATTCTAAACTTGGAGGGTTTTGGTTGGCAAGTAAGTTGCCTACTGAACAACCACCCTTGTGAAGGATCAATGATATTGAGATCCCTTAGAACCTGGTTACTTTTGTAGGACAGGATGAACCAACTAACTTCAGGGGAGGGTACTTACCTTGAACCTCATGCAGGCCTTCAAACCTAGGGCTATTGTGTGACTTGTTTGTGTGTGCCACATGTTTGTGATTGAACATAACATCATGACATCATCATGCATCATAAGCATAGCATTTTCACTAACCATTTCAAGGACCAAAGGATTTATCTTTGTTCTTTGTTGCAGGTCATGGCTTCTGCTCGTAGAAACACCATCAGGATCAACTTTGTAGGCATACCTGCTAAGCTTAAAGAGTTGGTTTCTCAAGTGTCTGATCATTCCCAGTTCATCAAGAGACATGGTCACCTATTGGATCTAATCACCTCAGGATTCAATGAAGACATGATGAGTGTTTTGTTTCGGTTCTTTGATCCTAAGCACCATTGCTTCACATTCCCCGACTATCAGCTGGTTCCAACAATGGAAGAGTTCTCTAAACTTCTGGGTATACCTGTTCTTGATCAAAGACCCTTCACAGGCTTGGAGAAGGAGCTTAAACCAGAGGTTATTGCTGCAGCTCTACATCTAAAGAAGTCTGACATTGTTCTAGAAACAAGAAGCGGAGTTAAGGGTATTCTTGCTAAAGTATTAATGGATAAAGCTCAAGTGTTCTTGAAAGCTATGAGCTATGATGCTTTTGAGGAGATCTTAGCCCTATTGATTTATGGCTTAGTGTTGTTCCCCAATCCTGATCAGTTTATAGATGTTCATGCCATCAACATATTTCTGAGTCACAATCCAGTGCCTACTTTACTTGGAGACATTCTGCACTCTCTGCACACCCGTACTACAAGGGCGAGAGGAACTTTGATGTGTTGCATACCTTTGCTATCTAGGTGGTTTATTTCTCACCTTCCTCGCTCAGTGATGAAAAATGAACAGGGGTTCAGGTGGTCCAAGAGGATTATGTCACTCTCTCATTCAGATATCCATTGGTGCTCCAGATTTATGGAGAGTGTCACTATCATTGACCGTTGTGGGGAGTTCCCTAATGTGCCACTTCTAGGCATAAGAGGAGGCATTACCTATAACCCTTCCTTAGCTTTACGACAGTTTGGTTACGCTCGGAGTGATGGTCCACATGACATGTTGATTCAGGGTATTGTGTTTGACTACGACAACGATCTTCAAGGTTACCGGCAGAGATTCATACGAGCATGGGGGAAAGTGAACAAGGTTGACAGCAAGACTCTGGAGCCTAAGTACACTATTCCTATGGAAGCTTATCTCAGATGGGTACGATCCCGTGCTCAGACTCTCATGATGCCATATCCTGCCATCCTGCCAATTACCATAGAACCTGTTGCTGAAGGAGATACTTCTTATACCATCCTTCACCCAAACATGCCTACTGACATGGAAGACTTACAGAGGTCCTGGATCCAGTTGAAGGAGCAAAGGGATACTTTCGAGGCTCATTACAAAGCAAGCCAAGAAAGAATCCTGGAACTAACAAAGCAACTTCACGAGGAACGGAATCTCAACTCATACCTCAACACAAATAGGAAGCGTCCATGGGAGACTTAAAACCCCATCTCTTGTATTTATTTCATTTCATTTTCTGTAAGCCCAAGAGGCAAAACAAATTTATTACTAATAAAAGTTTACCTTCTTATTTGTTTAAGCGAATTTAAATCCTACGGTCCTTGAAAACATTGCATACGCATTCAGATATCATATCATTGCATCACAGGTTTATTGTGCACAGGTTTCTTATCTTCTCGCTGTTTATTTCAACAATGGCTCTTGAGCAAACAGTTAAGGATCTCCAGGCACAAAATGCACAGTTCCAAGTAGGGATGGCAACGGGGCGGGGCGGGGACGGTTTTTGTATTCCCCAACCCCAAACCCGAATCCCAGATAAATCCCCGATCCCCGCCCCGATCCCCGTCGGGGATGAATAATTGAATCCCAACCCCGTCCCGCCCCCAAACCCAAAACATGCCTTAATCCCAAAAACTTCCCCGAACCCAAAATTCTCCCACAATTCTAATATATATAAACTTATATTACAAATATTAACTTAAAATACAATCTTGAAGAATTTCAAACTTATATTTTGAATAATAAAATAGATCGAAAGTAGTAATTCATCAACCATACATTTAATATTTCAAATTAACAAAATCAAATAATCTAAAATATAAAAACTAAATAATAAAATACAAATTGATATTCCAAACTTCAAAACAAACACATAGTAAAAAATATTATACATTCCAAAATACCAACAAAACAACCACATATCTAAAGATATTCAATATCATTTGTCTAGAGAAATTGTTAACAAAAATAGATAAGTGGCCAACACCAATACTGTCTTCTTTCTTTCTCTAAATGCTATTCTCCGTCTTCAAAGAGGGAAATAACACCACTAGTCAATATTTCACCTATATAAAAAAAATACAAATTAAAATACAAACATTAATAATAAATAAGAGTAAAAGTCAAAATTTAATTACTCTTGAATTCTAATAACATATTGGTTACTAACAAGTCAACTGGTTGGATGGATACTTCACACTCCATACTAGAAATTAGTAATAAATAAATACTGTTGCACACTTCATAGTAAAAATTGAGAAACAGAAAGAAGAAACTCATAATACATTGGTCAATTCACACTCCATATTATAAATTAATAATAAATAAATCAAAGGAAATTTTTACCTTCTTCCTCGGACTCTATTTCATCGAGTAAAGTATTGTAGTCATTGTTTAACTTAGAACTCATACCACCTAAAAATATGAAACACTATACAATATAAATAAAAATAATCAATTAACAAATACAAATACTTCTAACATACTGAATATGGTAGAAAAAAATATGAATACATAATATAAATATGCAGTATTATAAAAGCTTACCACTATTTTCAGTACTCCATAACCAGCTTCTAGCACACATCAAAGCCTCTAAAGTTGTCCAATGAAGTCGATTGCGATGTGGACTTAAAACATAACCGCTAGAACTGAATGCGGATTCTGAAGCTACTGAAGTAATAGGGATTGCTAAAACATCTTTTGCAATTGCTTGGAGTGTTGGATATTTGATACCATTTAATTTCCACCATAATAGAATATCAAAATCAGGACTTCGCGGTAAAACTTCCTCTTCCAAATAATGATCCAATTCTGTTTTAACAAATGAAGTTCTATCTTTTTTTCTCTTCCGAACATACGCATCATAATCATCTAAACCATCATTAGCCATACGACTAGTTTCCAACATTGGTGAGTCAACACAGTTCTCTTGGTTGAACTTCAATTGATAGTGAGCAATTAATTCATAACATATTTGTTGAATACTCTTAACTTGCTCATTAGAGTCTTCATACAATTTTTCATAATAGTACTCAAGTAACTCCATTTTGTACCTAGGATCCAAAACACTAGCAATTCCCATTATATCATGGGTGTCACTCCAATATTTATCAAATTTTTGCAACATCTTGTTAGCCATTTCTTTGATCAATAAATTGGAAGAGTTAATCCAATCAGATATTGCCAATTTAATCTTGCAAATCTCAGGGAAAAACATGTTGGCAGTGGGATACTTAGTGCCAGAAATGATTTCAGTGATCTTATTGAACAACTCCAATCTTTCACAAACATCTTTTGCAAATTTCCACTGTGAACTAGTTGGAACACAAGTGTATCGAGTGTCACGTAGCCTTAACCGACTAAATACATCCTCATACAAAATAGCAATGTCAAGCATTTTATAAGTGGGGTTCCATCTAGTTGGACAATCTAAACTTAAAGTTTTAGTGCAAGAAATTCGTAATTGCTTAGCCGTCTCCTCAAATTTTTCTTTTCTTTTAGGAGTTGCAGTCCAATAAGCTACACTGTCTCGAATCTTTTCTATTCCATCTTTCACTATTTCTAAACCATCCTTTACTATCAAATTTAATATGTGTGCGCAACAACGCATATGAAGTAAGGATCCATCCCTCAACAAAGTATTTAAATGCAACTTCTCCTTAATTTTTTCCATCACAGCATCATTTGTGCTACAATTATCTAAAGTGATAGTTGACAATTTTGTATCGACATTCCAATCCATTAAACACTTAACTAAAGCAGAACAAAGTCTATCACTTGAATGAGGAGCAGGAATATAGATGAACCTAACATATAATAAAATTAAAAATATGAAATAAATGAAGCTAACATATTATATTCATGCTTAAACTAGACATACAAAAATTATAATTACCTCAAGATGCAACTCTGCAAATTCCAAGATCCATCAATATAATGTGCAGTAACAACCATATACCCCTTTTTTTGATTACTTGAAGTCCACATGTCTGAAGTAATTGCCACTCTTGCTTGAAGACTATCTAATAACTTTGAAGTCAATGTCTTCTCAAACTCATACACTTTAAATATCTCATTCCCGATAGTATTTCTACAAGGAACATGAAACAATGGTTGTAGAGAAGCAACAAATCGTCGAAAACCAATGCGATCTACAATTGAAAGTGGATACTCATGCATAATTATTGCACATGCAAGCTCTTTCTTTGATTTTTCAGCATTATAAGTACCAACTCCTAATTCTTGCTTTCCTTGTGAGCTCTTTGGCATGAGAAATGTTTGTCCTTTTGTAGTCTTGTTCTCATGAATTTTACGATGAATGCATGTATCCATATGTTGTAGTAAGTGTTTGGTTCCGTTGCACGATTTTCCACCAAGATTTTTCTTGCAATATTTACATTGAGCCTTATCCTCACCATTAACTTTCACCTTTATAAAATGATCCCAAGCCTTACTTCTAAGTTTTCCTTTCTTTGTTTCTACCACTTCCTCTATATTAACACCTGTATCTATTTTATCAGTTGTCTCATCATTAGGTGTTTCAACTGTTTCTGTCGGTGGTGTTAGACCATTAAGCGAAGAGTTGAAACTTTCTTCCATATCGAGAGCTTGTTGGTGTGCACTAGCTTGTGAAATAAGTGGATCAATGTTACCAACATTTTCCATGTTTATCTCCTGTTAAATTGTTCAAATTACAAAACCAATTAAATACAATCAATCCAACATACAATCAAATTTTACAATATGTACAAATCCTTAAAAAACCAAACGTGTTTGCTTCCAATCCGAAAATACATGAGAAACTATGATGGAAAAAAGACTTCAATCAATTGTTTAAAGGGTTAATCTTGATAACAAGACCGTAAAAAAATATCATTTGGGCCATAACTTGACTCACAACAGTTGAATAACACAAATATTAGTGTTGCAAATAGAACACATCACTGATAAAAACTAAGAATAATAAAGCTTTTATTTTTCGGCGGGTGTTACTATAAACTATTTTTCTTTTTGGCGGTGGTGTAACGAGATGTTAGTACACGTACAATCATGTTAAGGACAACAATAACAATAGCTTCAAAACAGTATTCCAAGAGATGATTAAGGATTCCTCCTTCATGTGCCTCACCAGAAAGGAACAATTCTAATTCACACTTAACCTTTAGAAAACTAAGAATAATATATTGCTTACAACAATCACATTCATCTACAAGACTACAACCACAATAAAGATTTAAGATTTATAAATAAATAAAAAATTAAGAAGAAGAATACTTACATAAAAAATAATATTGATGAGGATGTCAAGATTCAAGATGGTGAATTGGTGAGTGATGTTGATAATGAAATGGGAAAATAAAATTTTAATGATAGTGAGTTAGACTTTTGGAATAGTGAAAGAGATAGAACTGAACCATTAAAGTTTGTTTTTGGAATATTAAAAGTCTATTAATTGATATAGCCAAAAGCCAACTGTAAATGCAATTAGAATTGATAAGTGAAAAGGTTAAAAATATAATGTATGAATGTTTAAATAAATATGATTTTCTTAAACATGATTTGTGATACTTGAGGTAATTACAATTTTAATTAAAATGATGTATTATATTTTGAGCGTGATACTTATGATAAGCACGCAGTACAATCATACTAATAATAATAATTGCTTCAGAATGTTTAAATAAATATGATTTTCTTGAATAATAATAATAAACAGGGCGGGTTCGGGGATGGGTACTATACTCTCCATTACCCGCCCCGTCCCCATATTTTGAAATCGGGGAAAACCCAAACCCGAACCCAAACTCAGTCAAAGCGGGTTTTCCCCGTCAAATTCGGGGCGGGTTCGGACGGGTACCCACGGGTATGGGTTTTATTGCCATCTCTAGTTCCAAGAGCTAATCCTGAACTTGTCCAAGGGGCAGGATGAATTGAAGACACTGCTGGCCAAGAAGACTAAGAAGACTAGAAGGTCAGGTGGCCTGATCAACATGGGAAGAAGGTTCAGAGGTCCTGTCAAGACCAAAGAACAAGTTGAAGATTATGAGTCTGAAGAGTCTGAGAAAGAGGGAGGCAGTCTCCATAACACAATGGGGGACTCTGATTCTGAAGCTAACTACTATCATGAGCCTAATGAAGATAAGTTCAAGATGCTGGTGGATAGAATGGATGCTATGGAATTGCAAAAGTCTTCTGGGCTGGATTTTGAAGACCTGAGTCTGATATCTGGGGTAGTCATACCCATTGGTTTCAAGGTTCATACTTTTGTTGTTTATGATGGTGTCTCTTGTCCCAAGCTGCATTTGAGGTCTTATGTCCGGAGAATCAAACCTCATACTGCTGATAAGAAGTTGTGGATCCATTTCTTCCAAGAGAGCTTATCTGGAGCTCAATTGGAATGGTACTATCAGTTGGAGAGTGTCAACATCCGTGATTGGAATGATCTTGCTGAAGCCTTCTATAAGCAGTATCAATACAATGCTGATTTAGCCCCTACTCGCATGCAGCTTCAGAGCATGTCTATGGGTCCTAAAGAGAGCTTCAAGGAGTATGCTCAGAAGTGGAGAGATTTGGCTGGAAGAGTGCAACCACCTTTAACTGACAGGGAGTTGGTTGATATGTTCATGTGTACGTTGAATGGTCCCTTTTACAGTCATCTCATTGGAAGCTCATCATCTGGCTTCACTGAGTTGATAATGACAGGAGAACGGGTAGAAAGTGGTATAAGGAGTGGCAAGATTCAAGTGGGTGCTTCTTCATCAGGTGCTGCAAAGAAGCCTCCCAGTGGGAAGAAAGAGTCAAATGTTGTTTATGGTCAACCTGATCGTAATAGAAGGCATCAATCTGTGAGTGCAGTTCATATCTCCAATCCAACTACTGCAACAACAGAGCAGCCACATGGAAATCAACAGAGGGCTAGAAGGCAGTTCACTAAGATCAACATGTCAATGGCCCAAGCATTGCAACACTTGTTGAAGGCTGAACTTATCACTCTGAAAGATGCTCCTCAGAATCCTAATGTTACCTCTCCCAGGTACAATCCTAATGCACGATGTGCATATCATTCGAATTGTCAGGGACATGATACTAATAGTTGCTGGGTCTTGAAGAACAAAATTCAAGATATGATTGAGGCAGGAGAAATTGGGTTTGACCCTCCGGGTACTCCAAATGTGATTACTGCTCCCATGCCAAATCATGAGAAGACTGTCAATGCCATTGATGAAGATTCACATATTTCCTCAGTTGCAGATTTGACTACACCATTGTCTGTTATCAAGAAGAAGTTAGTACAAGCTGGGTTCTTTCCAGGTTGTCATGAAGATTGTGTCTATTGTGCTTATAGACCGGATAGTTGCTGGAGGCTGAAGGACGGAATTCAACGCCTCATGAATAATTACACCATAGTATTCGAGAGGACACCACCTTCTATGGAGAGTATGATGGATCATATAACTAAAGGTAAGAAGATTGAAGAGGTGGATATGGTTGATAAAGTGCCGGTAAGGATTACTTCCAAGGGACCTGTTAAAATCACTCACAAGGGTCCAATTAAGATTACTGCTGAAGGCCCTGTGAAGATTGTTGTTGAAGCTAGAGTGGCTCCTGTGGTCATTACCACTCTTGGTCCTATTCCGTATACTTCTGATAAAGTTGTGCCTTGGCATTATGGGTCTGATGTTTATATCCATGGTGTTAAGCAGGAACCCTTAGCTGATATGCCTGTCGATGTTGATAATATTGCTGGATCTAGTAAGACCACACGAAGCGGAAGAGTTTTCTCTCCTCCGATTACCTCCAAGAATGCAGTTACTCCAGCTGCTACCACCACTACTGATGCTCGGGGCAAAGGTCCTGTTATTGAACCTATACCTACTGATGTGCCAGCTGCTGATGATCTTTCTAAGCAAATGGATGAAGTATTGAAAATCATTCGCAAGAGTGATTATGACATTGTTGATCAATTGGGGCATACTCCCTCCAAGATTTCTATGTTGTCTTTATTATTGTGTTCAGAGGCTCATGCCAAGGCCTTGATCAAGTTTCTGAAGACTGCTCATGTACCAAATGAAATTTCTGTTGACCAGTTTGAAAATTGTGTTGTTCACTTGACCTATGATAATGGGTTAGGTTTCTCTGATGCTGATTTGACTCCTGCCAAGAGGGATCATAACAGGGCTCTACATATCTCAATTGAATGCAGGGGCACTACCATGTCACATGTATTGATAGACAATGGTTCCTCTCTGAATGTGTTGCCCAAAGAAGTTCTGAATAAGCTGAGTCCTGAAGATGCTATGCTGAAGCCCAGTAATATAGTGGTGAAGGCTTTTGATGGTTCGAGAAGAGTGGTGCATGGAGAAATTGATCTCCCAATCAAAGTTGGTTCTCAAGTTTTCAATGCTACCTTTTATGTAATGGATATTCGTCTGTCGTATTCTTGTTTGCTTGGGCGTCCCTGGATCCATGGGGCAGGTGCTGTAACCTCTACATTACATCAAAAGCTGAGGTATCCAGTGGAGGGGAAGGTTGTTACTGTTTACGGAGAGTAAGGGTATATGATTAGTCATGTGAACACTTTTAAATATCTTGAAGTGGAAGGTGAATACGTTGAAACTCCGTGTCAGACATTTGAAGTGGTTCCTTGGATTGTTAATGATTATGAAGCTCCTCCTGTTGTCAAGAAAGTTCCTGTGGTCACCAGAGTACCTCCTACAATGGCCTCCCTTAAAGATGCTAGAGCTGTGGTGGATGAAGGTGGTTGTACTATTTGGGGTCAGCTTCCTGATATTCCGTACAAGTCTGACAAATTTGGTTTGGGTTTCACTGCAGAGTCCCAGAAGGTTGTTCATTGTGCTCGTGCTATTCGTATCACCAATCAGGGGATTATGAAAGACCAGATCAATGTTGTAGGTGACTATGATGAAGACTACAACCTGGATGCTTGGATTTTTCCTACTGTGGGTGCTGGACTCAATAACTGGGAGGCTGAAGATGTTATTCCTATCTCCTTTAGTCAGGAGTAAATACTATTACTGTGTTGTTGCTTTTTAAGTTTGTAATTTCTTGAACAATTGAACTCTTTAAGCCTTGTGCCTTACCCGAGGCACAATGGTGTGCTTGTTACGGGATGTCATTTCATTTGCATACTTCATTCAATAAAAATCAGTGGACGTTTCGTTTTCGTAAATATTGTGTTCCTTGTCTTTCCTTTCTTTTATTTTTGTTTTATCAGCTATATGTTCTTACACACACCCACATCACTAAAATGCAGATCCTCATCCACTCTGGATCCTATTGATAACAGTTCTACTATTGCCAATTATAATTTCGAGAATCCGATCTATCAAGCTGAAGACGGAAATGAGGACGATTGTGAAGTACCTGTAGAGCTTGCTAGGTTGTTACAACAAGAAGAGAAAGCTATACAGCCACATGAAGAGCCAGTCGAAGTTGCGAATTTGGGAACTGAAGAAAACAGTAAAGAGGTCAAGATAGGGGCTGAATTAGAGGATAGTGTCAAGAGCAGATTGATTCAGATGCTACGTGACTATGTGGAGATCTTTGTTTGGTCCTACGAAGATATGCCAAGGTTGGATACAGACATTATGGTTCACCGTTTACCTGTAAAAGAAGATTGTCGTCCAAAGAAGCAGAAGGTTCGTCGCATGCATCCTGAAATGTCAGAGAAGATCAAAGCAGAGGTAATGAAACAGTTTGATGCAGGGTTCTTAGCAGTGACTTCTTATCCTCAATGGGTTGCAAATGTAGTGCCGGTACCTAAGAAAGATGGTAAGGTACGTATGTGTGTAGACTACAGGGATTTGAATAAGGCCAGCCCCAAAGATGACTTCCAACTTCCTCATATTGATGTTCTGGTAGACAACACCGCTCAGCATAAAGTATTCTCTTTCATGGATGGTTTTTCTGGTTACAATCAAATCAAGATGGCACCTGAAGATATGGAGAAGACAACATTTGTCACACAGTGGGGAACTTTTTGTTATAAGGTGATGCCATTTGGTTTGAAGAATGCAGGGGCAACATATCAGCGTGTTATGGTGGCTTTGTTTCATGATATGATTCATCATGAGATAGAGGTGTATGTGGATGATATGATAGCCAGGTCCCAGAATGAAGAGCAACACCTTGATCATCTACATAAGTTGTTTGATAGGTTGAAGAAATACAAGTTGAGATTGAACCCAAACAAGTGTACTTTTGGAGTTAGATCTGGTAAACTCCTGGGTTTCATAGTCAGTGGAAAAGGTATTGAAGTGGATCCTGCAAAAGTGAAAGCTATACGAGAGATGCCAGCTCCCCGTACTGAAAAGGAAGTTAGAGGTTTCTTGGGACAATTGAATTACATTGCAAGATTTATTTCCCAATTAACAGCTACCTGTGAGCCAATCTTCAAATTGTTGAAGAAAGATCAGGTAATGGAATGGAATGATGAGTGTCAGACAGCATTTGATGAGATCAAGAAGTATCTGCTAGAGCCACCAATTTTGATGCCACCAGTTGACGGAAGACCCTTGATTATGTACTTAACAGTGTTAGACAACTCAATGGGGTGTGTATTGGGGCAACATGACGAGTCTGGTCGAAAAGAGCAGGCAATATACTACCTTAGCAAAAGGTTTACCGACTGTGAAACAAGATACTCACTGCTCGAGAAAACTTGCTGCGCTTTGGCATGGGCTGCTCGCCGACTAAGACATTATATGTTGACTCATACTACCTTATTGATTTCGAAGATGGATCCAATCAAGTACATATTTGAGAAACCTGCTCTCTCCGGAAGAATTGCAAGATGGCAAATGATCTTGACAGAATATGACATACAATATACCACTCAGAAGGCCATTAAAGGGAGTGTTATAGCTGATCATTTGGCCCATCAAGTAGTGGATGATTACCAGTCAATGAGTTTTGAGTTCCCTGATGAAGACATTATGATTATTACCAAAGAACCTGGACAATATGACGGACCTGAACAAGGATCCCGATGGACCATGGTTTTTGATGGAGCATCTAATGCACTTGGTAATGGTGTTGGTGTTGTGATCAGTTCCCCTGAAGGTTGTCATACCCCGATTACTGCCAGACTTTGTTTCTATTGTACCAATAACATGGCTGAGTATGAGGCATGTATCCTGGGTATTAAAGCTGCTATTGATATGAAGATTCAGTTCCTTGATGTGTATGGAGATTCAGCCCTGGTAGTAAGTCAGATCAAAGGAGATTGGGATACCAAGCATGATAATCTCATTCCTTACAGAGAGCATGTGTTGTCTTTGATCCCACATTTTAAAGAGATTACCTTTGGACATATTCCACGAAGAGAGAATCGGTTGGTAGATGCCTTAGCCACCATGGCATCCATGTTTGAGATCAGTTGGGATGATGAAGCTCCCAAGATTACTATTGATAGATTTGAAAAGCCTGCATACTGCAATGAGATTGACACTGAAGAAGCAGAAGAGAAGCCTTGGTTCTATGAAGTGAAAAGATATCTTGAGGCTCAGGAGTTCCCTGAGGGGGCACCTGTTAAAGATAGGAAGTTTCTGAGGAGGTTTTCGGCTAAGTTCTTTTTGAGTAATGGGATTTTGTACAAGCGCAATCATGATTCAACTATGCTTCGTTGTGTGGATAAAAAAGAAGCAACAGAGATTATGGAAGATACGCATGATGGGATCTTTGGCACTCATTCTAGTGGTCATACTATGGCAAAGAAGATATTGAGAGCAGGTTACTATTGGTCTACCATGGAAGCTGATTGCTATCAACACTCCAGAACATGTCACAAGTGTCAAATCTATGCTGATAAAGTGCATATACCTCCATCACCATTGAATGTGTTGACTGCTCCTTGGCCCTTTGCCATGTGGGGCATTGATATGATTGGTGAGATCAAGCCTACTGCTTCTAATGGACATCGTTTCATTCTGGTTGCTATTGATTACTTCACGAAGTAGGTGGAGGCAGCTTCATTTGCATCTGTTACTAAAAATGTTGTGGCTCGATTCATTAAGAATAATCTCATATGTAGGTATGGCATCCCTGAAAGGATTATTACTGACAATGGCTCTAATCTGAACAACACTATGATTACTGATCTCTGCACGCAGTTCAAGATTAAGCATCATAACTCTTCTCCGTATCGTCCAAAGATGAATGGGGCAGTTGAAGCTGCTAATAAGAATATCAAGAAGATTATACACAAGATGATTGTTACTTACAAGGATTGGCATGAGATGTTGCCATTTGCTCTTCATGGTTATCGCACTACAATACGTACTTCAACAGGGGCAACTCCATTCTCCTTAGTCTATGGTATGGAAGCAGTTCTGCCCATTGAAGTTCAAATTCCCTCCTTAAGAATTATGAAGGATGCAAGCTTGGATGAAGATGAGTGGATTCAGACTCGACTTGACCAGATAAATTTGATTGATGAGAAGAGGCTAGCAGCAGTTTGTCATGGCCAGATGTACCAGAAACGGATGATCAAAGCTTTTAACAAGAAGGTTAAGCCAAAGGTATATAAGGTTGGTGACTTGGTAATCAAGCGTATCATATTACCACAGGGTGATCCCAGGGGCAAGTGGACTCCTACATATTGTAAACACCCCAAATTTGCCCTCACCCATTCACACCATGGCTTGTGATCTTCTCATATGCATAAACTCAATCATAGCATCTCATATCACATTTTTAACACATTGCATTGGTTCAAAGTCATCTGCACCTAGGGTTTGTGATCTGAGCAATCCAAGAGCTTCTTGAGCCATTCCAAAGGTCTTCAATCACTTTAAAAGGGTCCATGTATGTTCAAACATCATATTATATCCTCCCAAAGTCAAGAATGTCAAAGAATCACAAGAACTGAGAATGGCATGGAAGCAGAGCCAGGTTTGACTGCACAGTTGACCTAAAATTAGGGTTTTGGTTTCAGAGGCCATAACTCCAAATTGTTTGGTCATTCTTGTTTCTATTGGTCTCTATATGGTATAGGGAGCATGCATATCAATTTTCATGAAGAAATTCCATGGGGAAGTCATGTGATCAAGAGTTGACTTTTCAAGCAAGTCAGTGCAAAATCAGGGCATCTGAGGCCCCCAGTGACCCAACCAAAAGGTGTTTTTCATCATTTTGATTGTGTATGATCTTTATTTGATCATGGAAGATGTTGGAAGTTCACAAAATTGAAGAATTTCAAGTCATTTGCAAAGTTGACTTTTTGGGAAGTTTGACTTTTAATGGAAATTGCCATTTTAGGAAACTTTTTCAACCTTTACTTTTTGATTCAAAAACGCTTCAAATGGAAAAACTTTGGTCATGAAAGTTGTATGATGGATCATTCACTTTTCAAAAAGTACAAGAACATGACCTAATTCATTTTGGATCAAAAGTTATGGCTTGTCAAAGTTGGCTAAAATCACAAAATTTGAAGTTTTCTACCAAAGAGACATTTTGCAAAATGGTTTGTTCAAGTGTTCTAAAGGCCTCAAATGTGTATCATTTCTTCACAACATGATCATATGACCTCTAAAATTCAGAATGGGCCAAAGAACTTTGCACTTTGATGCCTTTAAACTCAAGAAATTTCAAAGAAACCAAACTTGAACCAATTTGCAAAACCTATCACAAGTTACAAACCACTTGCTGCATTGCCTCTAAACCTTTTTCATAACATTCCTTGATTCAAGCTGAGCAAAAGCAAGCCAAAAAGCAAGTTGTGCCATAGCCCATACCTCAAGTACACATCAAGTTGACATTTTGGCCAAAGACCCATACCAATCACCATAGGCCACCAACAACTTTCTGACCTATCCCCTTTTGATACATGGACAAAACCCAGCCTAACACATAACACAACACACTCTGATCTTGCCCACAAGCCATAGTTATCATTTTTGCTCCAACTTGCATTTTCATTCGAAACACTCAGCACAAGCCTCAAACACACAATCAAACTTCACAAACAAACTCAGCACACCTCACTGATCAAAAACCACCCATCATCATTGCCTGAAACTCCCTGAATCAGAAACACGATCACCCCCCCCTGAACAGAACTTATGCCATTTCAAAAACCAGCCATCATAAACTTTTTCCAAGTATCAAGACTTCATCAGGGGCCTAAGAGGAGTGGTTTGCACAAAGAAAGAGGGTCAGAAAGTTGCAAACTGAGAAAGCTCAAAGCTCAGGTATATCAAGAACTTTTTTTTTCCAGAAATGAGTTTTTAAGTTTCTAATTTGTTCCTCATGCTTTGCTGATCACTCTGATGTTATTACTTTTTGAAATGGTTGAGAAATAAGCATTTAATCGTGTTCTGAAACTTTTCTGACCTAAACATGTTTTGCTTCGATTCACATGATTGATGAATGAAAAATGATGTTTGTTTGGGGGTTTTGATTTAGTTTCTAATGGGGATGATTTCTGGGCCTTTAGTTTTCATTTTCATGGAGTTTTGAGGATTTTAGCAACTTTCAGGTGAGGGTCCTGCCGGAGAAGACGACCGGAAGTCTTCTCCCACCACCTGAAAGTGATTAGGGTTTAATCTGTGTAATTAATGTAGTTTGAATGTGGTGCGTTGATCTGGCTGACTTAGTCAACTCCCGCGCGTGTTCAAGGGTCCAGATCATTTGATTAGCCCTAATCTCATTTTATTTAATTTAATTAATTCAGATTAGTTTAATTAGGTAAGTTTGAATATCAGCCTTTGGATGTGGCGCCTGTCAACGCGCGCGTTTCTCAGTTTAAACCTCAGCCATTGATCATGCTTACTTCCATTAAATTCACTTTATTTTCTTTTTATTTCATTTGTTTTTCTTCATTTAATTTAAAATAGCAAAACAATTATAAAAAATCTGAAAATTTTTATGCAACCTTTTATTAATTTTCAGAAACCAAAAATATTTTTAAATCATTTAAAAGATTATTTTTAATTAATTAATGAGAATTAATTAATTAAAAATACTTTTAGGTATTTAAAAATCCCCAAAAATTCATGAAACCTTTAAAATCATTTAGGAACATTGTCCAACCCTCAAACCAAATTTCTTTTTTGATCTTGATGTCTTTTGACAATTTTTCATGGAATTAATTTCATTTCAAGGCATTTTTTTGATCCAAACTTTGAAAATTCATTTCTGCCTAGTCTTTAAGAGTTGGACTTTGATTCTTTTTGCATTGCATCTTATATAGAATGTAGTTTATAGATTAAATTGGCATGATTTGATTTTGCATTTTCAATTTGTTTGACATTTTTCTTGACAAGGTACCCAAAAACCCTAGAAACCTTAAGAAATTAATAACTTTCACTAGGTTAAGAATTGGATCCTCTCCTTTGGGCAGTGAGTTTGTATAGGTTTAGGTGTCCTTTGAATGCATTTTCAATTTTTTATCTTGATGTTTGCTTCTGTTTTTGGTTTTTGTTTTGTGCATTAATCATAAACCCTAATTTGGACTTTCTTTTGCATTCATCTTGCATTTGCTTACATACCATGACTTGCCATGACATTTTATGCATCCATTTGATTCATTAGACATCTTAGGACATATTAGAAGCATGTTTGATCATTGCATCTTTCATTTTCCATGTTGTATATCATTTGCATTTCATAACTTTTCATGTATATTCATGGTTCTAAGCATGCTTCATTTGCATCCATATGTTTGTATGATCATTCTCATGCCTTGCTTCATGTTTGCATCATCTCATAGCATCATTAACATCATACATATGCTTCTGGTTTTGGTTTGCATCATGCCATTCCATCTCATTTTGCATTGCATTTCATTCCTTTTACTAACTTTTCAGGTGGTAAGTCACTTTGAGAAGTGAATTTGCCTTCACTTCTCACAATTTCTTTTCATCTCTCTTATGCATCATTGCTGCATTTTGTTTTATGTTTGAGATTGAGCTTGCTCTTTCTTCTTCTTCTTATTTTCTTTCCTCAAGTGACTTGCCTTCTTAAATGAAGCAAGTTACTTTGCTTCTCTTTGCTCCTTTCATCTGCTTCCTGGTGGTTCCTCTGAAGATCTCCTCCTTAAGCCTCACAAACCCTAGGAATGACCAAGCATGATAACAATTAGGATTTGATTAGTCCCCCATTTAGCTTTTTCCTTTGTGTCTCTTTGAGTCTTCTCTTCTCATCTCATAATCAGGGACTAAACCCTAAAGGCTTTAAGGCTTTGTGATTAAGCTTATGCCTGCATCCATCTATTAGGATGGAGTGTATAACTTTAATCCTAAGTGTTAAACCCTTAATGTGTTTAAATCCTTTAATCAATTAACTTAATAATCATCAAGACATCAAGCTTGTAACTTGGGCCTTGCATTGGGGTTCTAATTCTTCCTTAATTGGTTAAGAAGGACTAACCCTAGTGTTAATGGACAAGTCCTCCTCAAGTTGTCTTACAAACCATAAAACTCACATCTTAATTTTATCATTAACTAAAATCCATCTAATAAAGGCTTTGTTTTGTCATGAGGTTAATCCCTAATCATGGATTAAGTTGAGGAGTTTTCCTCAGCTTAAACATTCTCATCTATTATCCTTCTATTAGGATGGTGTAATGAGTCTGTTTGATCCCTGATTATGGCTTAATCTCATTACTCAACACTAAACAAAAACAACAAAAACATCTAAATAAATCACAAGTAGGTTAATGATCTTAATCCTACACCATGGTGATTAAGTGTGAGATGCTGACTTCACACTTAAGGTATTCTCATTACCCCTAATCAGAGGGAGGATGTGATGAGTTTACTAACCCATTGGTTTAGGCTTAAGCTCATTAACTTATGACAAACACCAAAAAGCAATAAAAGACTGAAAACATCAAAAACAAACAATAATCGTCTCCTTCAGGATTCTTTTCTCATCTCATTCACTCACAAACGAGAACTTGCTTCTTCAGTCTAATGCAAGACAGTTTGCACCTGAGCCAGACAGGTCATACACTTGAGCATAGACAAGTAAGCGGTTCACAAGTCATTTTGCTTTTCAGTCTCTTTGGGTCGAACTACGGTGTTCTGACTTCCTCATTGCACGAGAGGATACGTAGGCATAACTTAACAGTTATCGAACAAAAGTCTCTGTATATTCCCCCTCCTTCCAGTTTCATTCTTTTAAGCCTCATGATCTTGAGCATTTCATTCTTGTTCTCACACTGACACTGTATATATTACACTTTACACTTCTTTTACACAGACACCTGTACATCTTTTTCCAGCTCTTTTATACACAGATTGCACTGACACTACCCCTTTAAAACACAAATCTTTTAAGCGTGGATCCCGTCGAGTACGGCGGACAATCTGGGTGCTAATACCTTCCCAGGTTGTAACCAACCCCCTTTCTCAGTCTCTCTGGTTCGTAGCCGTCTTATCCATATCTTTCTAGGTCTATGCAGCATTACCTTTCCTTCGGGATAAAAATGCCTAGTTGGCGACTCTTTTCATTTCATCTTTTCGCCGACCGTTCGCGTCTGTACCTCATTTGAGCTCAGTCTCATCTTTTGGGAGCGACAGCTTGGCGACTCTGCTGGGGAACCTTATACTGTAACCAGGGCTTCTGGTTCTTTTTTGTGGGTTCCTCCTAGCGCTTGTTTGATTTGTGTTTACTGGGGTGTTATGTGCTAAGTGTGTTTGTATATTTGTTTTATTTACTGCTTTGTGTACAGTTTTGTTTATTGCTTTCTTTACAGCTTTACATATATCATACTGTCATACTATTCTGGATGGATCTGGTTTTGCTTTGGTGGGTGGGGTTCTATTGAGAGTTGAGGTTCTATACCTGGGACCTGAGTGACACCTAGGCTAGAGTGGTTCATGTTCTTTCCCATTCCATTTCGGTCTGGTGCGGGAATATGAAACACGGTTCAAATATGGGTTTCTTCTTGAGAACTCTGTGCTACAGATTTCCTGTAGTGCTAGGGCTATCTGGGAAGCCTGCTAAGTCTGGATGACCTTTATTGTTGACCTTCAGAAGCTGAGGTGAATTAGAGGAGGATCCTTTATGGTTATTGTAAACACTGTACCTCCGGGTTAGAAGTGTTTACACTTCTCATAACTGATCCAAGTCTGAGGATCCTTGTTCTAGAACACCACCTGCGAGGAGGTTGGGTTGTTTACAGGTTTGCAGGTACCCTTGACCTCAGCATACCCTGTTACTTTGTTTTGATTAAGAGTACTCCATTTTGGAACAGTTCTTGTGATTTTTAAACCCTGGACATGTGACTCTTTATTTGAGTCCCCCACCTTGGTTACTAGACTTATAAACCTCCATCTGGACTTCTTAGACATACATGGACTTATATTAAGGCAGTTAATCAGATCCAGCTTGATCACAAACCCTTGCATATCATTTGCATACATCATCATTGCATCATTTTAACATTTGCTTATTTGTTTTTCAGGGTATCCATACTATATTCTTGGCTTGGTTTTGACCCCTTTATCTGCATAGACCTATCTTCATCAGTATCTGCTTCAGCTATCCTCATCAGCTACCTGCTTCAGGCACCTGCATCACCAAGTATCAGCCTGTCAGTGGCCCATCTTCAGTATTTTTTTCTCCATCATCAGCATCTGTTTCAGCTCTTCTTCAGCAACATGGCCCCCAAGAAGAGCAACATCTCCTGCCATTTCTTTGAGCCTGAGCTGACTGGCATCAGGAAGGTCCAGGCCCTGATTACTCCAGACCATATACCACTATTCAGAGAACATTACGGAGGCATCCTTGATGTGGTAATGGATTTAGACCCTTCCCAGAGGAGCTTGATTCATACTTGCCTGCAGTTCTATGATCCCCCTTTGAGATGCTTCACCTTCCAGGATTTTCAGTTGGGGCCTTTATTAGAGGAGTATTCATCATTGGTTGGTGTACCTGTCAGGGGTGGTATCCCTTCCAACCCTGAGATGGCTTTCCCTAGTAATGAAGAAGTAGCAAAGGCACTATATCTGGAACCCTCTCTAATTGGACAGAACATGACTACCAAGGCTGGAATCTCTGGTCTACACTTGGATTTCTTGACTTCCCAGGCTATCCTGAAGGCCTCCTTGGGAGAATGGAAGGCAGTCTGTGCATTACTAGCCCTCAGCATATATGGGGTTATATTATTTGCAGATGAGCCTAAGTTTATTATCAAGAATGCAATCCATCTTTTCATTCTGAGGAACCCAGTGCCCACTTTACTGGGAGATTTCTACTACTCTGTTCACCAAAGGAATGAAAAGCAAAGAGGAAGGTTGGTGAGATGCTGTGCTCCCTTGTTCCATACCTGGCTGCTCAAACACTTGCCCAAGACTGATGCATTCTTGAATCCTCACCAGCAAAAGAATTGGGCTAGAAGACTCATTGCTTTGACCTCAGATGACATTAGGTGGTGCACTCAGAGCACCAAAGGCAGGGACATCATTACTAGTTGTAGGCAGTTCCCCAATGTACCCCTGATAGGAGTGAAGGGTTGCATCAACTACAACCCTCTGCTGTTCAAAAGACAATTGGGCTATGCATTGGTCCACTCTCCTAGAGCACAAGACTTAGCTGAAACCCTTTATTGTGAAAGTAAGCCTAATCTAGCTATTGTCAGGCAAGCATCCTGGGCTTGGGACAATGTCCAGACCAAAGGGATGGCCGTTCTTGGGAGATGCAACAATGTGGCCTCAGCTCAGTACTATGAGTGGTCTCATGCCAGGGCTCAAATTTCTGGAATGCCCTTCACCATTGAGGATGCACCTGGACCATCCACAGCACCTCCTCCAGCCACTGTCAGCCTGGAAGAGTTTGAGAAACTGAAAGAGAGGAATGAGAATCTGACTCAAGCTCTACAGAAGACCCTCTGGGAAAGGAGTGATGGTCGTCTAGACATTGAGAGGTTAGAAAAGCTAAAGGTGGAGCATCTAACCAGGATTGAGAAGTCAGAAGACTACATCAAGAAGTCAAGGGCAGGAGAGCAGATTTTGATGAATACCTGTAAGGAGGCTCAGTTTCAGAAGGCCAGGACTGATCTCTATCTGAAAGAGAGTCAAGCTAGGTGGGTCAGGATCACTGAAGCTCGCACTCAGGAAGATAAGAGGACGCAGGACAAGATTGAGCAGCTGGAGGCTAATGCAAAGGAGCAACAGGAAGCTTTGCTAGTAGCCCAAAGAGAGATATCAGAGTTGAAGATTAGGGCTGGTGTGAAGAGGTCAAAGGACCAGAGTCGGCACAAGAAGCTAACTGCAGCTGTTGCCACCAGGAATCTTCTTATCAGGAACCTCACAGAGCGTCCAGCTGACCCTGTGACTGAAGCACTTCTGAAGGAAGTTCAGGAGGACGAGTTTGGTCTTGGTGTCTGACTTTTGCTTGTTGTTGCTTTCATTTCATTGTACTTTTCTTTCTAATGTTGTATTTTGATCCCTTAGGGGCATGTATTGTAAAAAACAAACTATGTATCTTTCACTTTGCTGTAGTATATTTATTAGTTTGTTTCATTTGAATCTCTCTCTCTAAGCAACATCAAAAGCATCTTCCTCAAGGGTCTAGAAAAGTCAAAACCAAGTGCCAAGCCGGATACCTTGGAAACAAATAAGCATACTGCATTGCATACTAACCTTTTGTTTTGTTTTGTAGGCTTTTGTTTTGTTTGTTACTAACTCTGTTGTGATTCAGGAACTATTGCTCGCCGTCGGGTGTTCCCACTCAACCGTCCGCACAGATATCCTACCCGCAACAACCTTCCGGGTATACAGATGGACCAGGTACAACAGAACCTTACAGAGGTCAGGACTCAAATGGCCAATGAGAGAATGGAAATGAGAAATCAGATGACCCAGTTTATGGAGGTGATGAATGGATTGGCACAGAGCCAAGAAAGATTAAGAGCATTGGTAGAAAGGCAGACTCAGGAAGACCCCCATCTAGGGACTGGTGGAACGAGCAACAATGAGAGGGTTCAACCTCATGTCAACCCACCTGTGTATGGCCCTCATCTTCACCCAGAGATCAACATCCCTGCTAATGTACAAGGGAATGCTACTACAGGAAGGGTACTGCAAGAAGACCCCCAGGAAGATCAGTTCACTGTGATGGGAGCTGGGGATGAAGCCTATGACAGAAGGCTAGATGGAATTGCTGAAAAATTAAGGTCCTTGGAGTCTCAAAACTCCTTGGGTTTTGATGTCATGGACATAGGCTTAGTGGACGGGGTAAGGATTCCCCACAAGTTTAAACCTCCGTGCTTTGAGAAGTACAACGGAACTTCCTGTCCACGAACCCATTTGCAATCCTTTCTGGGGAGGCTGAAGGCATATACCATGGATGAAAAGCTATGGATGTTTTATTTTGAGGATAGCTTAACAGGAGCTTCAAGGGAATGGTACTCTCACTTGACTAGAGCAACCATCAGGTGCTGGAAGGACCTGGCTGAGGCCTTCATTAGACAATACCAGTACAACTTGGATATGGCTCCCAACAGGACCCTCCTGATGGGAATGTCACAATCATCCAGAGAAAGCTTCCGGGAGTACGCCCAG
The DNA here is from genome assembly GCA_963966055.1 of Lathyrus aphaca. Taxonomy (NCBI): domain Eukaryota; kingdom Viridiplantae; phylum Streptophyta; class Magnoliopsida; order Fabales; family Fabaceae; genus Lathyrus; species Lathyrus aphaca. Next base: position 215,143,023 of record OZ014520.1, on the reverse strand, counting down.
AGGTGGAGACAACTTGCTGCTGCCGTCCAACCACCCATGTCAGAAAGGGAGATGGCCGACATGTTTATGAACACCCTCCAAGGGACATACATTGATAGGCTAGCTGCTTTTTCTTCCACCAGCTTCGCGGATGTAGTCATAGCTGGAGAAAGAATTGAGAGCCTTCTAAAGATGGGTAAGATTTCCGACAATGGTGTGAGCTCGTCCAGCAACCCCAGAAAGCCTTTTGTGGGCCCAAGAAGAACTGGTGAGACTAATGCTATCCATACCAGCAGGGGCAGACCCCAGTATGTTCATAGGTCAGTGGCAGCTGTCACCATTCCCGCTCCAATTCATCAACAACCAGCATACCAACCACAACAACAACCCCACTACCAGCAACAAGCTCAGTATCTACCTCAGAGAAATTATAACAACAACAACACCAGCAACAACAATCAGCAAAGACCGTTTCAACAGAGACCATCTCAGGCCAATAGGGTGATTGATCTGATCCCTATGCCTTATGCCGCATTGTTGCCACAACTCCTGAAACTCAACCTGGTTGAGCTAAGGACATTGGCACCTCCAGATCCTGCCAGTCTACCCAGAAATTATGACGCCAGCGCCATATGTGCTTTTCACTCAAATGCACCTGGCCACAGTACAGAGAAGTGCAGAGCTTTGCACATGAAAGTACAGGATCTAGTGGATTCCAAAGCTCTAAACTTTGCACCCCCACCAAATGTCAGTAAGAACCCTATGCCCAACCACGGTGGACCCAGAATCAACGCTATTGAAGAAGATAAGCCGTCTTACTTGATAACCAATGTGGGGCAGATTCGGACACCCCTGGTAGAGATTAAAGCTCAACTCCTTGAATGTCAAATGTTCCCCGGGTGTGAGCTAGGATGTGCTTATTGCAACATTTCGGTAAATGGTTGTGATAACTTGAGAAGTGGCATAGATGGTCTCATCCAGAGTGGCCTGCTTCAAATCACAACATCAATACCTACAAATTCAGCAATCTCCTTAACAACAATTCCCGAGTCTTCTACAACTGCAACAACAATTGTTCCAAACAACTCGTCAATCTCATCAACAAATGCTTCATCTGTTACTTCAACGGACCAAATATCAACAACCATCTCTTCTACAACTTCAACATCCATCCAGTCAACAGTGCCTCCTACAACATCAACAACAAATAATGAAAGTGTCTCAACGGTTACAATTTATTATGATCCTGCAAATGATTCTGCCTACAACTCACAAAACGCCACTCCCATCAGAGCACCAGTTACAATATACTATGATCCGCATACTATCATGGTCCTTTCTGCAGCTGCTATCAGTCCAGTCACTATCACAGTGCCTGGGCCAGTTCCTTATGAAAGCAATAATGCCATCCCTTGGCATTACGGCTCCGATCTATACTGCGAAGGACAGAAAATCACTCTAGAATCATCAACTTCTTCACCGCAAATAGACAATGTGGGGGGAGGCGGAGGCTTCACTCGAAGCGGACGCCTCTTTGCCCCGCAAATTCAAAGACCCATTGCTGAAGTAGAAGCTGCTGCCAAGGCAAAAGGGAAGAGCATGGTGCAAGAAGAACAAATTGTTAAAGAAGCTTTGAAAACCCCTTTTGATCAAGAGGTTGATGAATTCATGAGAATCATCAAGAAAAGTGATTACAAGATAGTGGACCAGCTTCACCAGACACCTTCCAAAATATCCATTCTATCATTGCTAATGTGCTCTGAGGCTCATCGGAACGCACTACTAAAAGTCTTGCACGCAGCTTATGTGCCAGAGGAGATTACCGTCAATCAGTTGGAAGCTGTAGTTGGAAACGTCAACGCTAGTCATGGGCTAGGATTTACCAACACTGATTTGACAACGGAAGGCCGCAATCACAACAAGGCTTTGCACATTACCTTGGAGTGTAAGGGTGCAGTTCTTTCTCATGTACTGGTGAACACAGGGTCATCCCTCAATGTCCTACCTAAAAAAGCCCTTGTGAAGCTGGAGTATGAAGGATTGGCATTACGCCCAAGTAACCTGGTAGTGAGAGCCTTTGACGGTTCTAAGAGATCAGTTCTGGGAGAAATTGAGTTGCCTATAATGATTGGCCCACAGACTTTCAAAACGACCTTCTTCGTGATGGATATACAGCCTGCCTACAGCTGTCTATTGGGTAGACCATGGATACACGCCGCTGGCGCCGTGACATCAACCCTTCACCAGAAGTTAAAATTCGAGTGGGAGGGCCAAGTCGTTACTATTTGTGGAGAGGAAGATATCTTTGTTAGCCACCTGGCTACATACAAATACTTTGAGATGGATGGGGAAATCCACGAAACTATGAGTCAAGGGTTTGAGGCCTTGAACATAAATGAAGCATCCGCTGTACCTGGAACCTCAATGACATCTTACCAGCAAGCCCGGAAGGTTGTTGAAGAAGGGACTGCCCAAGGCTGGGGCAAGTTGCTACCGGTAGAGAAGAAGGAGGATAGATTTGGGTTGGGTTACAAACCAACTCAACAAGATCAAGCAGAAGCTGCTAAGAAGCCCAGTTTTGTCAGTGGGGGGATGCTCACCCCCGATGCAGTAAACAATTTGGAAGATGAGTCGAAAGATGAGCGCAACCTGGAGAGCTGGATACGTCCAAGGATCCCGGGGAGCCGTATCTCAAACTGGTCTTCCCAGGAAATTATAAGGGTTACTCCTGCAGAGTAATTATTATTTCCTGTATATTTTAAGCATGCATCAAGTCTTGCATCTTGCCCTAGATGACAAGACTCATTTTGTAATCGGGCCATCTGTAATTTTGTGCAAACAGATCAATCAATGATAATCAGACATCTTTTGCAAATGAGTCTTTTCCTTTTCCGCTCACTGTTTTTTCATTTTTCTTTTTGTAAAAAAAATAAATGGCAATGTTTTCAAAATGACAACTTCATTTCACTCTTTCTAAACAAGATTAAAATCAATCACTAAAATGAACAAATCCGAACCCTTGCAGAGAATGCCTTTCAGACTGCACCGACAACAGCACGGCTATGACTTCGTATGACTTTGACAATCCAATCAATCAAGCTGATGAAGGGGTTGAAGAAGAGTATGAGCTTCCTGAAGAGCTAGCTAGGTTGTTGAGACAAGAGGAAAAGGTTATCACTCCTCATCAGGAGGAGGTCGAAACGGTTAATCTTGGTACAGATGAAGATGTGAAAGAAGTTAAAATCGGGGCCTGCTTACAGGATTTAGTGAAGAGACAACTGATTGACCTGCTTAAGGAATATGTGGATGTGTTTGCTTGGTCTTATCAAGATATGCCAGGGTTGGACACCGATATTGTTATGCACAAGCTGCCTTTAAGAGAAGGTTGCCCACCGGTTAAACAGAAACTGCGCCGCACTCGCCCAGACATGGCAATGAAAATCAAAGAAGAGGTGCAAAAGCAGTGGGACGCCGGGTTCCTTGCTGTGACTAGCTATCCACCGTGGGTTGCTAATATAGTACCTGTACCTAAGAAGGACGACAAAGTAAGAATGTGTGTTGACTACCGGGATCTGAACAGAGCCAGCCTGAAAGATGACTTCCCATTACCTCACATTGATGTATTGGTTGATAATACAGCTCAATTTTCGGTATTCTCCTTCATGGACGGATTTTCAGGATACAATCAGATCAAGATGTCACCTGAAGACATGGAGAAAACAACCTTCATCACACCCTGGGGCACGTTCTGTTACAAGGTGATGCCATTCGGACTGAAGAATGCTGGTGCAACATATCAACGGGCTATGGTGACATTATTCCACGATATGATCCATAAAGAAATCGAATTTTATGTGGATGACATGATTGCATAGTCCCTCACGGAAGAAGACCACCTGGTAAACCTGCTGAAGCTATTCAAGCGTCTGAGGAAGTACCAACTGAAGTTGAACCCCAACAAGTGCACATTCGGGGTGCGATCTGGTAAGCTGCTGGGCTTTATTGTGAGTGAAAAAGGGATTGAAGTTGACCCAGATAAAGTCAAAGCCATTCAAGAAATGCCTGCACCAAAGTCAGAAAAAGAAGTTCGAGGGTTCTTAGGCCGATTGAACTACATTTCACGGTTCATATCTCACCTTACGGCAACCTGTGAGCCCTTGTTCAAACTGCTAAGAAAAGAACAGACGGTCAGGTGGAACGAAGACTGCCAGAGGGCTTTTGACAAAATCAAGGAGTACTTGCAAGAACCTCCAATCCTTATGCCTCCAGTTGAAGGAAGACCTCTAATCATGTACTTGACAGTATTAGAAGAGTCAATGGGGTGTGTGCTGGGCCAGCATGACGAGTCTGGTCGAAAAGAGTATGCAATATACTACCTAAGCAAAAAGTTTACCGACTGTGAACAGCGTTATTCACTGCTCGAGAAAACTTGTTGTGCTTTAGCGTGGGCTGCTCGCCGACTAAGGCAGTATATGTTGACCCACACTACTTTATTGATCTCCAAGATGGACCCAGTTAAGTACATTTTTTAGAAGCCAGCACTTACCGGACGGGTTGCAAGATGGCAAATGATCCTCACAGAATATGACATCCAATACACCTCTCAAAAAGCCATCAAGGACAGTGTATTGTCTGAATATCTTGCTGAGCAACCTATCGATGATTACCAGCCTATGAGATTTGACTTCCCTGATGAAGACATCATGTTCATAAAAGCAAAAGATCATGAAGAGCCTGTTCACACTGAAGGGCCTGATCCGGAAGAAGAATGGACTATGATGTTTGATGGGGCTGTTAATATGAATGGTCGTGGCGTTGGTGCAGTACTCATTACACCTAAAGGAGTTCACATGCCTTTCTCGGCAAAACTCACCTTTAATTGCACTAACAATGAAGCTGAATATGAAGCTTGCATTATGGGTCTTGAGGAAGCCATTGACCTCAGGATCAAGACATTGAATGTATTCGGAGATTCAGCTCTGGTAGTTAATCAAACCAACGGCAAATGGTACACACACTAGGATCATCTGATACCTTACAAGGATTATACAAGGAGGTTGTTGACTTTCTTCACAACAGCCAAGCTTGAGTATATCCCTCGGGACGAGAATCAGTTTGCAGATGCTCTGGCCACCATTTCATCCATGATCAAAGTTCAGGCTGCCAACTTTGTACCTCAAATTTCAGTGTCCAGACTCGACAGACCGGCTTATGTGTTCACAACAGATGTTGTTAAAGATGATAAGCCTTGGTTCCATGACATTAAGTGCTTCTTGGAGGATCAAACATACCCAACCAGGGCATCTTCCAATGATAAGAAGACTTTGAGAAGGCTTGCTGGTAGTTTCTTTCTGAACACTGATGGTTCCCTGTACAAGAGAAACTTTGATATGGTACTCCTCAGATGCGTTGACAGAACAGAAGCAGACTTATTGATGCACGAGGTGCACGAAGGATCCTTTGGTATCCATGCAGGAGGGCATGCCATGGCCAAGAAATTGCTAAGATCAGGTTATTACTGGATCACAATGGATGCCGACTGTTGTGCCTACGCCAGAAAATGCCATAAATGCCAGATTTATGCGGATAAGGTGCATGTGCCTCCCAATCCTTTGAATGTGATGTCTTCACCCTGGCCCTTTGCTATGTGGGGGATTGACATGATTGGCAAGATTGAACCGACTGCTTCAAACGGCCACAGATTCATCCTGGTTGCTATTGACTATTTTACCAAGTGGGTCGAAGCAGCTTCCTATGCAAATGTTACAAGGCAAGTGGTAGCCCGATTTCTGAAGAGAGATATCATCTGCCGATACGGAGTTCCCGAGCGAATCATTACTGATAATGGTTCCAACTTAAACAACAAAATGATGGCAGAGCTATGCTGGGACTTCAAGATCCAACACCACAATTCTTCTCCTTACAGGCCAAAAATGAACGGCGCTGTTGAAGCAGCTAATAAGAATATTAAGAAGATTGTGCAGAAGATGGTAGTCACATACAAAGATTGGCATGAGATGCTACCGTTTGCCTTGCATGAGTACCGCACGTCAGTCAGAACATCCACTGGGGCAACACCGTATCAACTTGTGTATGGTATGGAAGCAGTCCTACCTGTTGAAGTTGAATTACCCTCCTTGCGGGTACTGATGGATGTTAAGTTGAACGAAGCAGAATGGGTCCGATCCCGGTACGAACAACTGAGTCTGATTGAAGAGAAGAGATTGGCTGCAATCTGTCATGGGCAGTTGTATCAGAAAAGAATGAAGAGAGCCTTCGATCAGAAAGTCAGGCACCGAGAGTACCAAGTAGGAGATCTTGTGCTGAAGAGAATCTTCCCTCCTCATACAGACCACAGGGGCAAATGGACTCCAAATTATGAAGGGCCATTTGTAGTAAATAAAGTTTTCTCTGGTGGAGCACTGATGCTCAGTACCATGGATGGTGAAGACTTCCCGTCCCCTGTGAATTCAGATGCAGTTAAAAAATACTTCGCATAAAATGACCCGCTGGACATAAAAACAGAATGAAAGTCCAGGCAAAAATAGGGCATCCCGGCGAGTCAAAAACAGAATAAAAGACTCGGGCAAAAATAAGGGAAAATAAACGAAAAAATGTACACCCGCTGAGTTGAAAAGCCGCATTGGACAACTCAGGCAAAAATGGGTATCCCGATGGATTGAAAACCCGAAAGGGCGGTCCATGCAAAATAAGGGAATAAGCGAACAACTGCATTCTGAATTCGTCTGTATCACCTACGACTTGGTAAACCCCGAAAGGATCAAGCTTCTCTCAGAATCAGCCTTCTTCAGAAAGCAAGACGAGAAGAACGTCAAATGTCATACGAGTCATAGCAAAAAGGGAAACTCCTTGAAGCGTCGTCAACATTGCCAGCATTTTGTTTCTCAATTTGTAACAATCTCCTCATTTCAAGGGATTTGTTTCTTTGACTGTATCTTGCCAATTCAGGGCACATGAATTAATAAAATCAGATTTTCAGTCATGTCTCGTCTCGTACATTTTATTTTCATTGGCAAAATGTCTGATGTCTTTAGAGATACTGATTGCATAAACACAGATGTTTCCTTTCTAAAGAATGCGTGCTTGCAGGAAATATGTTTACTCCCGGGAGTGTCTGAACTCCTATGATGGACTCCGGTAAGAGATACCTCGGGATTACTTGTATGTTTCTATCTTTGCAAGATTGTGGGTATTCAAAGCACAGCATGGGGCATGTGAGCTTCACCCCAGCAAGCTGGCAAATCAGCACTCACTCAGCCTTAGAACCCAAAGTGCTTTCTCCCCTGCTGAGTTGCCACTTGCTATTTCTCCCCAGCTGAGGTGCCAATCATTCTTCCTCCTCATCTAAGTACAGAAGCCAGGGAACCATCTCCCCCACAGAGTTCCAGCCTCTATCCAGAAGAGCAACGCGTGAAGGAATCACAACAGAGTGACGAAAGCTTATACAAACCCCAGCTGGGTCCCTCATTACCAAGGATGGGTCTATCAGTGACCTATTCCCCCAAGCAGATACATCTTGTCAGATCTACCAATGATCTCATCCCCAGCTGGGACGCCCATTTCAAACAGATCAACCAGAAATTTTCACTGCAACGGGATCCGAATCCCGGATTGGTATCCTTGCATAATCATAGCATTCGCATCATATTCACCCCCACAAAGCGTAGCATTCCGTCCAACATGGAGCATTACGGCAAAAATCAAACATATCGCATAATCATAAGCCATGTTCTGAATCAAGCACTTGTGAATAATGATAATCCATCAAACAATGTACAGAATGCTCCCCAGATTCCCCGGCAGAGAGCCCAAACATTTCTCTCGCAAAACTAATACCTCCTTGTGGCACCCGTCCGTGTCATATCCCCAGCAGAAAGCCAAAGCATCCTCTTTGCACTCACAGATACATATATACAAATTCCTTGACACTCGTCCGTGTCACCTTCCCCAGCACAGTAACCTAAACACTTTGTATATCAGATACTTGTGTATATCACTTTTCTCCTTTCGACACTCGTCTGTGTCATTCTCCCCAGCAGGTTAAATACCAGTCTATACACTACTCATATTTATTACCCATATTTCACTTATACAAATACTCGTTCGTATCTTCTATACACCACTTATATCATCTCAGATTCGACACTAGTCCATGTTCTTTGTTAACCAGTTGGTACTCGTCCGTACCATCATCTCAGAACATGCGTCAAGCGTCTGTTTTCTACCTGATACTCGTCCGTATCATGGTCCTAAGGATGCTCGTCCGCATCTTTAATCCATACACTGTGTCAAACACTTTTGTCTTCTTGAATATAGACACTCGTCTGTGTCTACTATTCCCCGAAGGAGTCCCCTCAGATTCAACACTCGTCTGTGTTCCTTGTTAACCAGTTGATACTCGTCCGTATCATCATCTCTGAACATGTGTCAGTATTTGTTTCTACCCGATACTCGTCCGTATCGTACTCTTAGGGATGCTCGTCCGCATCTTTAATCTATACACAGCGTCCAAACACTTATACCTTTTTGTTTCTTGGATATAAACACTCGTCCGTGTTTACTATTCCCCAGTAGATCGCCAGCAAAGCAAAATTTCTTTTCTATCTGACATTCGTCTGATGTCATGATAAACCTTGAGAGCAGCCGTACCCTGCTAGGTGATCGTCCTTCACCTCTTGATGATCGTCCTTCATCATGCTCATCTGATGGTCGTCCCCATCGTTGATCTTTTCTATCCGACATTCGTCCTATGTCGTGATTTTCAGCAGTCGTCCCCTGCTAGGTGATCGTCCTTCACCTTTTGATGATCATCCTTCATCATTTTATTCGATGGCCGTCCCCATCGTCGACCTTTTATCCGGCATTCGTCCTATGTCGCGATATTTTCGGCAGCCGTCCCCTGCCAGGTGATCGTCCTTCACCCTAGATGACCGTCCCTCATCTTATCCCCAACAGAGCAGTCGTCCCCTGCTAGGTAATCGTCCTTCACCTTTGATGACCGTACCTCATCATCTGTTTATTTCATTTATTCTTTAGCCCGATGGCCGTCCCCATCGTGGTCCCTTTTCCTTTTCCTGATGATCGTCCTTCATCAGTTTAGCCCGATGGCCGTCCCCATCGTTGTTTACATGACTTTATGAACTTGATGGCCGTCCCCATCATTTTTCATTAATCCCCATAGAATCTTATAGCTTTACTTGATGGTCGTCCCCATCATAATCCCTTTTATCCCCAGCATGTCGGCCGTCCCCGTCATTGCTTTATTTCCCGCACTTTTCCCGGCATGTCGGCCGTCCCCGTCATAGCTCAGTCCCCAGCAGTCGTCCTCTGCTCGACGGTCGTCCTCCGTCGCCCACACTTTACAATATACTTTATTTTCCTTTACAATCTATATCCCTTTTCTTCTTCATTGTGTGAGTGCAAATTTTGGATTGTCTTTGGTATTCAACCACAAGTTATCTGGTTTGCCTGTGAAGCCGTTGCTTACATCCTGCACAGCTAACTCATGTTTGAATAGGGGCAGCTGTAAACACCCCAAATTTGCCCTCACCCATTCACACCATGGCTTGTGATCTTCTCATATGCATAAACTCAATCATAGCATCTCATATCACATTTTTAACACATTGCATTGGTTCAAAGTCATCTGCACCTAGGGTTTGTGATCTGAGCAATCCAAGAGCTTCTTGAGCCATTCCAAAGGTCTTCAATCACTTCAAAAGGGTCCATGTATGTTCAAACATCATATTATATCCTCCCTGTCATACCCCAAATTTGTCCTACTTTTTTTTATATAAAAAAGGGATGATTCATCTGCTTGCCTGTCATTTTAACTGCCCTATCATTTTTGTATATAGAAAATTCAACATTTATTATTTTTCTAAGACCATGGTAGTAATTTCATTTTATATATATATATATATCTGATATCATGCGAGCAATCATTTCATTTTTTTTAAAAATTAATCCATTCTTTATTTTATTTTATTAAAACATTTCATTTTTTATAATACTATGTCATTATCATTAATTCTTTATTTTATTTTATTAAAACATTTCATTTTTTATAATACTATGTCATTATCATAATTCTTTATTTTATTTTATTAAAGCATTTCATTTTTTATAATACTATGTCATTATCATAATTCGTAACTCATTCATTCTCATTGTGGTATCATGTGCATAAGTATTCTTATTTTATTTAGAAAGGGCCTTTTATATCCAAGAAAATTTGGCTCATTCATGTGCCTAGTTAGCCCAAAATATTTGTAGAAAAGCGAACATTTCTTACTAACAAAATTAACTGCATCAAAATTACAGATTAATTGCATTAGTAAAAAATATGCATTGCATCGTTTTTTTTCTTTCTTTTACCAAATTAACATAAGTGATATCTAAGTAATATCCTAATAACTAATTAATTGCAGCAATGTATCAATAAGGAAGGAGTAATCACGCTTAGCTTGGCACAACCATTAGTTTTCTGTTACAACAAAATGTGTCTGGCCCACATACAAAGAAAACAAAAAAAAACGCAGTAACAATAGAAAATCCTTCCACCAATTCACACTGCGACTTCCAAGCGAATCTTCCGTACACAACGCTTTTTTTTTATCTCACGCAATTCGTAAACACAATCAAAGCAGATACAAAAATACAGCTCACATTTATTCTGATCCAAAAATCTCATTCAACTTCCCAAATCACCCTCCAGCGATTTATCTATAAAAAACAGTCATGTAATCCACAACAAAAAGAGAAGAAAAAGAGGAGAAAAATCTTCAAAATAAACAAAATAACATACCTCCAAAAATCTTCCTCACTTTCATAACATCATCCTTTCACCAACTCTTCAATACCATCATTTACAACCATTTCACTATCAACACGTCATCTTCTTCATAAAACAACAAACAAACACTTTTCACCATAAAACGCACAAATCCATTGCGAATCACAGAGAGAGCGAGAGGGATTCGAAACGAATCTGAGACCGCCAAATTATTGTTTTGTGAGTTGCGTTTGAGAACCGAAGTTCGCCGCGCAAACCAGCCGAAACACCTTCCTTTGTTAACCCAAAAACCACACTCGGCCGAAAATCTGCAGTAAACGCATAAACCGAACGAGATCTGAAAGGGGACAAAACCAGAACAAATACAAAATCGGACCCAAATTCAAACCTGAGTTTACGCAAAAAGCAGATCCAAGCAACCACAAATTTGAAATGTATTCGTCAGTTGAGAGGAGATTCACCGCCGAGAGAGATTCCGAGCGAACAAGAGAGGAAGATCGCCGTTGAGGTTGGGTATTTTTCTCTTTGATGCGTGTTTTCTTTTCTTTTTTCCAGCGAGGATAATGAGTTTGTACAGACTGTGTCAAACTTTATTTGTGGCCATCGTTTTCTATTTTGACTTTGTTTGTTAGATATAATTTTTCCATATATATTTTATTTAATGTATTTTAAAATAATTTAATTAACTTGATTCTTTCCAAGGCTGAGTTTTTGCCCAACGTGATTCTTTTTTCTTTCTCTAAGTTTATCTCATAGTATTTTGTTTTTTTTATATATAAAAAAAAGGAACATTCTATGTGCTTCATTTAAATAACTAAATAATATTTCTTTCTTTCTTTGTATATAAAAAAAAGATTCTCTTGTTTTCTTTTTTTAATTGTTCCTAACCTAATATTTAGTGTAGTAATTTATTTTAACTATTTTGGGCCAATGAAATAATTGCAACTTTTCGATATTCGATTTTAAATCGACGTTATCAAAGTTGTTATGAGGCCACTTTTATTTTTCGCTATTATTTAATCGATTATTCGATTTATTCGGTTAGTGATAAAATGTGATATTCGATTATTTTAATCGACGTTATCCATTAAATTGAGACCGATTTCATTATTTCCTCATTATTTTATTATTGGGCCTATAATAAAAATATGGTTTATTGACATTCCAATTAGTGACGTTGTCTAAACCAATTTTAGGTCGACTTTTTCTTCATTTATAATTTTATCGATTTATTGATTTATTTATATTTATTATTTGGTCTATGATATTATTATCCGGTTTGTGACATTCGATTTTATCGACGTTGTCCAAATTGATATGAGACCCTCTTTCCATTATTTTATGTTTTTCTAATTAATTTTAGAACCATTTTCATTTATCGACTTTATTCTTATTCGGCCAATGATAAATGGTGATATTCGATTTCTAATAAATCGACGTTATCCCCTAATTTGAGGCCACACTTTTATTTTTCTTATTATTTCTCATTATCTCTATTTATTTTATTTCGGCCGATGAATAAATATTTAAATATACGATTTCAAATAAATCGACGTTATTTAAATTAAATATGAGGCGAAACTATTATTTTATTATTATTTCGACTTTATTTTATTTCTATGGTCGATGATATAACAAACGATTTAAATATTCGATTTCAACAAATCGATGTTATTTAAATCAATATGAGACTAATTATTATTTTTATCGCATTTCTTTTATTTAAATAATCATTTGATTATAAAGTAATGCTCGACTTCTTATAGAATGATTCTAACTTTGAATCGGTTCTAAGACAGTTAAAGAGCTAAATTTCGACGCTTTCGGTTTAATTCGAGCTCCAACGGCTCCACCTTAGCTTAGTATTAGGAATCGTTCTCGCGTAACCATTTAACCTTTAACTTCCATTTTGCACTCACCCTTCGCGATCGCTTTATGTCTCGCAATCGACCTACCAAGACGGTTCTTTTAAATCCAAACCCTTGATCCAACGTCAAGTGGTCTTAGGTAATAAAATACTTTAATAATATGAGAAAAATTGTACGCCACGAGCCTTAAGTGGTAGAAAGGAGGATTACGAGCTCTCGTTATTCGCTCCGATTATTCCGTCGCAAGACACTCGGCTTGTTGGTTCGGAATAAACTATCCATAGTCTTTAGTGCAATTCGACTCCTAAAGAAAGCATAATAAAATTTAATTCCCTTTCCTCTTTTAGCAAGTAATTCATTAGGCATAGACATACTTCCGCGCGTGACAACTTAGAAGGTTCCCATCGAGTACGATGGATGTAGGGGGTGCTAATACCTTCCCCCTGCATAACCGACTTCCGAACCCCGACAATGGTTACGATGACCTTGTCTTTATCCTTTCTTCCCGGGTTTTATCTATATTTTCCCTTTCCCTCTTTGGGAATAAATAAAATTAGGTGGCGACTCTCAAGTCGGCCCAGCCGCGACCGCATTCGCGAGGATCGTATTTTTCGAGGTACGACAGCTGGCGACTCTGCTGGGGACTGGTTCACCCCTATGCGAGTCAAGCCTAATCTAGGTTGCTTTATGCTTGTTTGTATGTTTGCCTTTATGATTTACTTGATTATTTTTATCGCTTTCTTTATCGCTTTCCATATTATACCTTGTGGTTCTTGGATCAATATTTTGAGCTCGAGCGAAAGGCTTTATACCCGGGCTTTCGAGTGCAAACATAAGTTAGCGAGGTTGTGTAGTATGGGCTCCTGAGAGAACCACTCTCATGGGTTGTCGATACGAAAACCTCACTTGGAGTAGATTCTAATGAGAATACTGACAACCGTCAAATCCTTGGCGTGTGTGCTCAGTTGTTTGCATTAGGTTCATCAACTCTAAGGACCTTTAGAACCTTTTGGTTAAAACATCGGTTGATGGTTGAGTAGTATGGGGCACCAGGGTTCGCCCTCGCGTGGCTCGATACGAAAACCTCACTTGGAATAGACTTACTCAATGGAGTTGATTGACTGTCAATAATATATAAAATTGACACGTGCATCAAACAATTGAGGAAGGTCCATAACTCTGAGACTTTGTTTTAAACCTCGTGTCGATGATCGCATAGTGTGGAGCACCGAGAGACTTCCTTCTCGCGTGGCTCGATACGAAGATCTCACTCAAAAGAGATTCATATGGGGGAGTCAATCAACCGTCATGTTTATGGCGTGTGTGATGAACAACCATATGAATTGATAACTTTGGGACCCCTAAAAACTTTAGAGTCTACCCAGTGAGTTCCTGATCCGAGTATCCTCCATCCGTACCTTCGGACTTATGATACCTTGACTTTATGTGATACCTTGACTTTATGTTTAACATCATTTCGCATTTTATTTGCATATCATTGCATCCATATTTGCATTCATTTTTGCATTCATAGTCGCTCATGTTCATTCGTTCTCATCTTCAGTTATTGAGTACCCGTCAGGCTGATTCCTAAGCACAGATTCAGAACTGAAGCCAACATCGGAAGAAAAAATGGAAAATCAAGAGCAGCATAACACAAGGGTTAGAGAAGACCTCAATGAGTTGAAAGGAAACATGAATGTACTCATGAAGATGATGCAAACATTGTTGTCTAGGGAAGCTCAGTCCCAGAGGATTGTCATACCTCAAATTAATGTTACCCCTACGGGTATTGTTTCCCAAGTGGTTTATGAGAATCCTCACTTTTTGCACCATGATGCTGAGTCTTCTAGAAATTCCTCTGAAAAGCTTCAAAAGAGGAAGGAGTTGGTGAGAAAAGCTGAAGGTAGGGCTCCCCCACAAAGGAGTGCTCGTCAGAGTCAGACTCGTAATCCCAGGCCTAGAACTCCGATTGATCCTATTCCCATGAAATATGTTGAGCTATATCCTTACTTGGTTCTGAAAGGCCTTATCACAACTAGAGCACTTACTCCTCCGAATATTCTTCCAGATGGGTTCAGAACTGATCTTCATTGCCCATTCCATGAAGGAGTTGCGGGTCATGACATTGAAAGTTGTTATGCTTTCCAGTCTCGAGTTCAGGATTTGGTCAGAGGAGATGTGATTACCTTCACACCGAGAGGGATTCCCCAGGTTGGAAAAGATCACATGCCAGAACAAAGTGACTGAAGATTTGGTCGAAGAATCACAGGTTACTACCTAAAGCCAATGGATCAGACGAGAAAGCTCATCCTTGCTACTGATCATACACTAGGCCTTGTTTCTTTTCAGTGTTAATTTCCTTGTTTGTATCATGTGTACTTGTTTAAAGACTTTGTTTATTATCTAATGTTAATGTTAATGAAATGAGCATCGCATGTTTTGAATCAATTCATTCACCTTCATATTTGCGCGTCATTTATGCTTTTCATTTTTGAAAATTCCAAACAATATATACCATTGTTTCTCTTATTCATCTATTGTATGAGCAATGATTGGAGGGAGGATGACGAAAAATACCCAAATTGTTGAATGATATGCTTTCGAAATAAAACCTTGTTGATGATATACAGGCATTGTTTCAACTCCCAAACACTGGAGAAATAAGGAAGTTAATCCATTGCCAACCCCTTTGAGCCTAGAAGTTGGAGTTTCTTTCTACACGAAAAAACCCATAATTTTAACCCGGGGCAGGGTAGTTCTCAGTTAATTCAAATATGCATTCAAATTCAGGAAATCTTTTCTTACATCTTTCAATAAGGATCTTCAAGCTTTCCTTTGCACAATTGTCAAGGAACTTGATGGCAGTCATTGTCCAAATAAAAAAAAATGAAAAAAGCCGCTAAGTCAATACCCAAAAGGTGACTTAGGCAAAAAAAATAAAAGCATCCCGGTGGACTGAAAACCTCAAAGATACAGTCCAGGCAAAAGTTAGGGATAATAAGAATTTCAAATCATGAGAGGTCACCAAAATTCCTCAATAGATACAAGGACGAGTTAACCCAAAGTCCTCTTAAAATAAGACAACAAAATGTTGCGAAGAAGCAGTGACTGCTATCCAATAATCTCTTGGTTTCTGAGCCATCATTGCCAGTACAACTTTGAATAACCTGAATGCATAGGTGGAATTAGTTGAGCGTAGGACTAAAGATCATCACGGAGAATGGGTTGGGTAAAATTAAATTTTGAGCCTTATATCCTTTGTTTCATGAACCGTGAACCAAGCCACGTTACAACCCTTTAAAGACCTAATTGAAGTCAGGTTTGTTTCGAAAGCATATCTCAACAAGGTTGCGTAAGCTGACTCCCAGGAGATTTGCCAATCATTCACTTTGGTATCATACCTTTTTGCATTATCTTTCAATTTGCATTATCTTTGTGTGTCTGGATAAACAATGCATTTTTGCCAGTATTTCATTTTCTTTACACCAATATCATTCCAATAATGATTTTGATTTCAAAAATTTGTGCTTGAGCATTGCATTAAAATTAGCATTTTTCGAATAAATATTTTATTTGCAAGTAAGCACTCCTCATCATGGAATTTCTTAAAAGTTGAGAAACTTGGCCCGTGATCCTATCAGGGGCACCTTACAGTCAAAAGATCATATTCTTCAAGGAATCATCTTTCCAAGACTCGTGCTGGGGCAAACATTTCAAGCAACCAGTCAAGCAGTCACTTCAGAATCATTCAGCATGGAGCAGTCTACTTCAAGCAATCCCCAAGCAAAGCTTATCACTCCTTCCCAAAAGGATCAACATTTTGATACTTCTAACAAGTGTAATAGAAGTTGTGATCAAAACATTTTTCAGAGACATAGTTGGCAAAGTTCATTGTGTTGTGGAATCATCTGTTTCAGCCGCACTTATCCAAAAGAGTCTTATCCCGTGGTCTCAGCATTTGCATTGCAATCATTGCACCATTTGCATTATACAATTTCATATCAAGCATAGCACGAAGTTTACTTCATGTTCATGTGCCTTTCCTGAGGCCTTGTTTTCTTACCTTGTGGTCAAAGTCCAATTTCGTTTGGCGTCCTTAAAGTCCAATTTCTATTGGCAACCACAAAATAAAATCAAAGTCCAACTCACTTGGCACCTATCAAAGCAGTCGTGTCTGTCACCCTGTCTTTCGTGTTTATTTTATTTTCCTTCAAACTGTGTTAAGTTTGGCGTGGAACCCTTTTTTCCTTCAAACTTTGTTCAGTTTGGCGTGGAACCCTTTTTTCCTTCAAACTGTGTCAAGTTTGGCGTGGAATCCTTTTCCTTCAAACTGTGTCAAGTTTGGCGTGGAACCTTTTTCCTTCAAACTGTGTCAAGTTTGGCGTGGAACCTTTTTCCTTCAAACTGTGTCAAGTTTGGCGTGGAACCATTTTCCTTCAAACTGTGTTAAGTTTGGCGTGGAACCCTTTTTTCCTTCAAACTTTGTTCAGTTTGGCGTGGAACCCTTTTTTCCTTCAAACTGTGTCAAGTTTGGCGTGGAACCCTTTTTTCCTTCAAACTTTGTTCAGTTTGGTGTGGAACCCTTTTTTCCTTCAAACTGTGTCAAGTTTGGCGGGGAATCCTTTTCCTTTCAAACTGTGTCAAGTTTGGTGTGGAACCTTTTTCCTTCAAATTGTGTTAAGTTTGGCGTGGAACCCTTTTTTCCTTCAAACTTTGTTCAGTTTGGCGTGGAACCCTTTTTTCCTTCAAACTGTGTCAAGTTTGGCGTGGAATCCTTTTCCTTCAAACTGTGTCAAGTTTGGCGTGGAACCTTTTTCCGTCAAACTGTGTCAAGTTTGGCATGAAACCTTTTTCCTTCAAACTGTGTCAAGTTTGGCGTGGAACCATTTTCCTTCAAACTGTGTTAAGTTTGGTGTGGAACCCTTTTTTCCTTCAAACTTTGTTCAGTTTGGCGTGGAACCCTTTTTTCCTTCAAACTGTGTCAAGTTTGGCGGGGAATCCTTTTCCTTTCAAACTGTGTCAAGTTTGGCATGGAACATTTTTCCTTCAAACTGTGTCAAGTATGGCGTGGAACCTTTTTCCTTCAAACTGTGTCAAGTTTGGCGTGGAACCTTTTTCCTTCAAACTGTGTCAAGTTTGGCGTGGAACCTTTTTCCTTCAAACTGTGTCAAGTTTGGCGTGGAACCCTTTTCCTTCAAACTGTGTCAAGTTTGGCGTGGAACCTTTTTTCCTTCAAACTGTGTTAAGTTTGGCGTGGAACCCTTTTCCTTCAAACTGTGTTAAGTTTGGCGTGGAACCCTTTTCCTTCAAACTGTGTTAAGTTTGGCGTGGAACCCTTTTCCTTCAAATTGTGTTAAGTTTGGCGTGGAACCCTCTTTTCCTTCAAGCTGTGTTAAGTTTGGCGTGGAACCTTTTTCCTTCAAACTGTGTTAAGTTTGGCGTGGAACCCTTTTCCTTCAAATTTGTCTTATTGATAAATTTGGCGTGGATATTTTCTTTTCCTTCAAAATATGTGAAGTTTGACGTGGATCCTTTTTTCAACTGTCTCTCTCTGGTTCGTCCCATTGAGAAGTTTGGTTTGAGTCTTTACTTTAAATAGCATATCTCTGAAGGTCTTGTTGAAAAGTTTGATTTTTTCCCTTGGTATACCTTCATAATTTGGTCTCATTCCGCATCTAGTACTCTTCTAGATGTTTCGGGCGTTGATTTCCAAATTTGGTGTTTGTGCATCCATAGATTTTTCTGGATGTCTTTAATACCTTTCTCAGGGTTTATTTCTCTCATCTCAAGTATTCCTGATTATTCTCTGTTGTTTAGACAAATTTGCAGAAATATCTTGTGTACCTAGCCAATTTACCTACATCACTGTTTTTAGTATCCTCTCATTATCCAATCATTTCATCATCATCGCAAATTTTGGGTCTCATAGCAAATCACATTCATACATTTAATCCCCAGCAATTGCATCCGAACATGCATCTCATGTTTCAACATCGCATTGCATTTTCGTATTGGACAAATTTTGGGTCTTCATATATCTAATTGACTTTCACTTTAGAATTGAATGCCTTGTAGCAGTTCACTTCAAGTTTAAGACAATTAGATAGGGGCATCTGTCATACCCCAAATTTGTCCTACTTTTTTTTATATAAAAAAGGGATGATTCATCTGCTTGCCTGTCATTTTAACTGCCCTATCATTTTTGTATATAGAAAATTCAACATTTATTATTTTTCTAAGACCATGGTAGTAATTTCATTTTATATATATATATTTCTGATATCATGCGAGCAATCATTTCATTTTTTTTAAAAATTAATCCATTCTTTATTTTATTTTATTAAAACATTTCATTTTTTATAATACTATGTCATTATCATTAATTCTTTATTTTATTTTATTAAAACATTTCATTTTTTATAATACTATGTCATTATCATAATTCTTTATTTTATTTTATTAAAGCATTTCATTTTTTATAATACTATGTCATTATCATAATTCGTAACTCATTCATTCTCATTGTGGTATCATGTGCATAAGTATTCTTATTTTATTTAGAAAGGGCCTTTTATATCCAAGAAAATTTGGCTCATTCATGTGCCTAGTTAGCCCAAAATATTTGTAGAAAAGCGAACATTTCTTACTAACAAAATTAACTGCATCAAAATTACAGATTAATTGCATTAGTCAAAAATATGCATTGCATCGTTTTTTTTCTTTCTTTTACCAAATTAACATAAGTGATATCTAAGTAATATCCTAATAACTAATTAATTGCAGCAATGTATCAATAAGGAAGGAGTAATCACGCTTAGCTTGGCACAACCATTAGTTTTCTGTTACAACAAAATGTGTCTGGCCCACATACAAAGAAAACAAAAAAAACGCAGTAACAATAGAAAATTCTTCCACCAATTCATACTGCGACTTCCAAGCGAATCTTCCGTACACAACGCTTTTTTTTTATCTCACGCAATTCGTAAACACAATCAAAGCAGATACGAAAATACAGCTCACATTTATTCTGATCCAAAAATCTCATTCAACTTCCCAAATCACCCTCCAGCGATTTATCTATAAAAAACAGTCATGTAATCCACAACAAAAAGAGAAGAAAAAGAGGAGAAAAATCTTCAAAATAAACAAAATAGCATACCTGCAAAAATCTTCCTCACTTTCATAACATCATCCTTTCACCAACTCTTCAATACCATCATTTACAACCATTTCACTATCAACACGTCATCTTCTTCATAAAACAACAAACAAACACTTTTCACCATAAAACGCACAAACCCATTGCGAATCACAGAGAGAGCGAGAGGGATTCGAAACGAATCTGAGACCGCCAAATTATTATTTTGTGAGTTGCGTTTGAGAACCGAAGTTCTCCGCGCAAACCAGCCGAAACACCTTCCTTTGTTAACCCAAAAACCACACTCGGCCGAAAATCTGCAGTAAACGCATAAACCGAACGAGATCTGAAAGGGGACAAAACCAGAACAAATACAAAATTGGACCCAAATTCAAACCTGAGTTTACGCAAAAAGCAGATCCAAGCAACCACAAATTTGAAATGTATTCGTCAGTTGAGAGGAGATTCACCGCCGAGAGAGATTCCGAGCAAACAAGAGAGGAAGATCGCTGTTGAGGTTGGGTATTTTTCTCTTTGATGCGTGTTTTCTTTTCTTTTTTCCAGCGAGGATAATGAGTTTGTACAGACTGTGTCAAACTTTATTTGTGGCCATCGTTTTCTATTTTGACTTTGTTTGTTAGATATAATTTTTCCATATATATTTTATTTAATGTATTTTAAAATAATTTAATTAACTTGATTCTTTCCAAGGCTGAGTTTTTGCCCAACGTGATTCTTTTTTCTTTCTCTAAGTTTATCTCATAGTATTTTGTTTTTTTTATATATAAAAAAAGGAACATTCTATGTGCTTCATTTAAATAACTAAATAATATTTCTTTCTTTCTTTGTATATAAAAAAAAAGATTCTCTTGTTTTCTTTTTTTAATTGTTCCTAACCTAATATTTAGTGTAGTAATTTATTTTAACTATTTTGGGCCAATGAAATAATTGCAACTTTTCGATATTCGATTTTAAATCGACGTTATCAAACTTGTTATGAGGCCACTTTTATTTTTCGCTATTATTTAATCGATTATTCGATTTATTCGGTTAGTGATAAAATGTGATATTCGATTATTTTAATCGACGTTATCCATTAAATTGAGACCGATTTCATTATTTCCTCATTATTTTATTATTGGGCCTATGATAAAAATATGGTTTATTGACATTCCAATTAGTGACGTTGTCTAAACCAATTTGAGATCGACTTTTTCTTCATTTATAATTTTATCGATTTATTGATTTATTTATATTTATTATTTGGTCTATGATATTATTATCTGGTTTGTGACATTCGATTTTATCGACGTTGTCCAAATTGATATGAGACCCTCTTTCCATTATTTTATGGTTTTCTAATTAATTTTAGAACCATTTTCATTTATCGACTTTATTCTTATTCGGCCAATGATAAATGGTGATATTCGATTTCTAATAAATCGACGTTATCCCCTAATTTGAGGCCACACTTTTATTTTTCTTATTATTTCTCATTATCTCTATTTATTTTATTTCGGCCGATGAATAAATATTTAAATATACGATTTCAAATAAATCGACGTTATTTAAATTAAATATGAGGCCAAACTATTATTTTATTATTATTTCGACTTTATTTTATTTCTATGGTCGATGATATAACAAACGATTTAAATATTCGATTTCAACAAATCGATGTTATTTAAATCAATATGAGACTAATTATTATTTTTATCGCATTTCTTTTATTTAAATAATCATTTGATTATAAAGTAATGCTCGACTTCTTATAGAATGATTCTAACTTTGAATCGATTCTAAGACAGTTAAAGAGCTAAATTTCGACGCTTTCGGTTTAATTCGAGCTCCAACGGCTCCACCTTAGCTTAGTATTAGGAATCGTTCTCGCGTAACCATTTAACCTTTAACTTCCATTTTGCACTCACCCTTCGCGATCGCTTTATGTCTCGCAATCGACCTACCAAGACGGTTCTTTTAAATCCAAACCCTTGATCCAACGTCAAGTGGTCTTAGGTAATAAAATACTTTAATAATATGAGAAAAATTATACGCCACGAGCCTTAAGTGGTAGAAAGGAGGATTACGAGCTCTCGTTATTCGCTCCGATTATTCCGTCGCAAGACACTCGGCTTGTTGGTTCGGAATAAACTATCCATAGTCTTTAGTGCAATTCGACTCCTAAAGAAAGCATAATAAAATTTAATTCCCTTTCCTCTTTTAGCAAGTAATTCATTAGGCATATACATACTTCCGCGCGTGACAACTTAGAAGGTTCCCATCGAGTACGATGGATGTAGGGGGTGCTAATACCTTCCCCCTGCATAACCGACTTCCGAACCCCGACAATGGTTACGATGACCTTGTCTTTATCCTTTCTTCCCGGGTTTTATCTATATTTTCCCTTTCCATCTTTGGGAATAAATAAAATTAGGTGGCGACTCTCAAGTCGGCCCAGCCGCGACCGCATTCGCGAGGATCGTATTTTTTGAGGTACGACACTCCCAAAGTCAAGAATGTCAAAGAATCACAAGAACTGAGAATGGCATGGAAGCAGAGCCAGGTTTGACTGCACAGTTGATCTAAAATTAGGGTTTTGGTTTCAGAGGCCATAACTCCAAATTTTTTGGTCATTCTTGTTTCTATTGGTCTCTATATGGTATAGGGAGCATGCATATCAATTTTCATGAAGAAATTCCATGGGGAAGTCATCTGATCAAGAGTTGACTTTTCAAGCAAGTCAGTGCAAAATCAGGGCATCTGAGGCCCCCAGTGACCCAACCAAAAGGTGTTCTTCATCATTTTGATTGTGTATGATCTTTATTTGATCATGGAAGATGTTGGAAGTTCACAAAATTGAAGAATTTCAAGTCATTTGCAAAGTTGACTTTTTGGGAAGTTTGACTTTTAATGGAAATTGCCATTTTAGGAAACTTTTTCAACCTTTACTTTTTGATTCAAAAACGCTTCAAATGGAAAAACTTTGGTCATGAAAGTTGTAGAATGGATCATTCCCTTTTCAAAAAGTACAAGAACATGACCTGATTCATTTTGGATCAAAAGTTATGGCTTGTCAAAGTTGGCTAAAATCACAAAATTTGAAGTTTTCTACCAAAGAGACATTTTGCAAACTGGTTTGTTCAAGTGTTCTAAAGGCCTCAAATGTGTATCATTTCTTCACAACATGATCATATGACCTCTAAAATTCATAATGGGCCAAAGAACTTTGCACTTTGATGCCTTGAAACTCAAGAAATTTCAAAGAAACCAAACTTGAACCAATTTGCAAAACCTATCACAAGTTACAAACCACTTGCTGCATTGCCTCTAAACCTTTTTCATAGCATTCCTTGATTCAAGCTGAGCAAAAGCAAGCCAAAAAGCAAGTTGTGCCATAGCCCATACCTCAAGTACACATCAAGTTGACATTTTGGCCAAAGACCCATACCAATCACCATAGGCCACCAACAACTTTCTGACCTATCCCCTTTTGATACATGGACAAAACCCAGCCTAACACATAACACAACACACTCTGATCTTGCCCACGAGCCATAGTTATCATTTTTGCTCCAACTTGCATTTTCATTCGAAACACTCAGCACAAGCCTCAAACACACAATCAAACTTCACAAACAAACTCAGCACACCTCACTGATCAAAAACCACCCATCATCATTGCCTGAAACTCCCTGAATCAGAAACACGATCACCACCCCCCCTGAACAGAACTTCTGCCATTTCAAAAACCAGCCATCATAAACTTTTTCCAAGTATCAAGACTTCATCAGGGGCCTAAGAGGAGTGGTTTGCACAAAGAAAGAGGGTCAGAAAGTTGCAAACTGAGAAAGTTCAAAGCTCAGGTATATCAAGAACTTTTTTTCCAAAAATGAGTTTTTAAGTTTCTAATTTGTTCCTCATGCTTTGCTGATCACTCTGATGTTATTACTTTTTGAAATGGTTGAGAAATAAGCATTTAATCGTGTTCTGAAACTTTTCTGACCTAAACATGTTTTGCTTCGATTCACATGATTGATGAATGAAAAATGATGTTTGTTTGGGGGTTTTGATTTAGTTTTGAATGGGGATGATTTCTGGGCCTTTAGTTTTCATTTTCATGGAGTTTTGAGGATTTTAGCAACTTTCAGGTGAGGGTCCTGCCGGAGAAGACGACCGGAAGTCTTCTCCCACCACCTGAAAGTGATTAGGGTTTAATCTGTGTAATTAATGTAGTTTGAATGTGGTGCGTTGATCTGGCTGACTTAGTCAACTCCCGCGCGTGTTCAAGGGTCCAGATCATTTGATTAGCCCTAATCTCATTTTATTTAATTTAATTAATTCAGATTAGTTTAATTAGGTAAGTTTGAATATCAGCCTTTGGATGTGGCGCCTGTCAACGCGCGCGTTTCTCAGTTTAAACCTCAGCCATTGATCATGCTTACTTCCATTAAATTCACTTTATTTTCTTTTTATTTCATTTGTTTTTCTTCATTTAATTTAAAATAGCAAAACAATTATAAAAATTCTGAAAATTTTTATGCAACCTTTTATTAATTTTCAGAAACCAAAAACATTTTTATTTTTATTTTTTGCATTAAAAAATATTTTTAAATCATTTAAAAGATTATTTTTAATTAATTAATGAGAATTAATTAATTAAAAATACTTTTAGGTATTTAAAAATCCCCAAAAATTCATGAAACCTTTAAAATCATTTAGGAACATTGTCCAACCCTCAAACCAAATTTCTTTTTTGATCTTGATGTCTTTTGACAATTTTTCATGGAATTAATTTCATTTCAAGGCATTTTTTTGATCCAAACTTTGAAAATTCATTTCTGCCTAGTCTTTAAGAGTTGGACTTTGATTCTTTTTGCATTGCATCTTATATAGCATGTAGTTTATAGGATTAAATTGGCATGATTTGATTTTGCATTTTCAATTTGTTTGACATTTTTCTTGACAAGGTACCCAAAAACCCTAGAAACCTTAAGAAATTCATAACTTTCACTAGGTTAAGAATTGGATCCTCTCCTTTGGGCAATGAGTTTTTATAGGTTTAGGTGTCCTTTGAATGCATTTTCAATTTTTTATCTTGATGTTTGCTTCTGTTTTTGGTTTTTGTTTTGTGCATTAATCATAAACCCTAATTTGGACTTTCTTTTGCATTCATCTTGCATTTGCTTACATACCATGACTTGCCATGACATTTTATGCATCCATTTGATTCATTAGACATCTTAGGACATATTAGAAGCATGTTTGATCATTGCATCTTTCATTTGCCATGTTGTATATCATTTGCATTTCATAACTTTTCATGTATATTCATGGTTCTAAGCATGCTTCATTTGCATCCATATGTTTGTATGATCATTCTCATGCCTTGCTTCATGTTTGCATCATCTCATAGCATCATTAACATCATACATATGCTTCTGGTTTTGGTTTGCATCATGCCATTCCATCTCATTTTGCATTGCATTTCATTCCTTTTACTAACTTTTCAGGTGGTAAGTCACTTTGAGAAGTGAATTTGCCTTCACTTCTCACAATTTCTTTTCATCTCTCTTATGCATCATTGCTGCATTTTGTTTTATGTTTGAGATTGAGCTTGCTCTTTCTTCTTCTTATTATTTTCTTTCCTCAAGTGACTTGCCTTCTTAAATGAAGCAAGTTGCTTTGCTTCTCTTTGCTCCTTTCATCTGCTTCCTGGTGGTTCCTCTGAAGATCTCCTCCTTAAGCCTCACAAACCCTAGGAATGACCAAGCATGATAACAATTAGGGTTTGATTAGTCCCCCATTTAGCTTTTTCCTTTGTGTCTCTTTGAGTCTTCTCTTCTCATCTCATAATCAGGGACTAAACCCTAAAGGCTTTAAGGCTTTGTGATTAAGCTTATGCCTGCATCCTTCTATTAGGATGGAGTGTATAACTTTAATCCTAAGTGTTAAACCCTTAATGTGTTTAAATCCTTTAATCAATTCACTTAATAATCATCAAGACATCAAGCTTGTAACTTGGGCCTTGCATTGGGGTTCTAATTCTTCCTTAATTGGTTAAGAAGGACTAACCCTAGTGTTAATGGACAAGTCCTCCTCAAGTTGTCTTACAAACCATAAAACTCACTTCTTCATTTTATCATTAACTAAAATCCATCTAATAAAGGCTTTGTTTTGTCATGAGGTTAATCCCTAATCATGGATTAAGTTGAGGAGTTTTCCTCAGCTTAAACATTCTCATCTATTATCCTTCTATTAGGATGGTGTAATGAGTCTGTTTGATCCCTGATTATGGCTTAATCTCATTACTCAACACTAAACAAAAACAACAAAAACATCTAAATAAATCACAAGTAGGTTAATGATCTTAATCCTACACCATGGTGATTAAGTGTGAGATGCTGACTTCAAACTTAAGGTATTCTCATTACCCCTAATCAGAGGGAGGATGTGATGAGTTTACTAACCCATTGGTTTAGGCTTAAGCTCATTAACTTATGACAAACACCAAAAAGCAATAAAAGACTGAAAACATTAAAAACAAACAATAATCGTCTCCTTCGGGATTCTTTTCTCATCTCATTCACTCACAAACGAGAACTTGCTTCTTCCGTCTAATGCAAGACAGTTTGCACCTGAGCCAGACAGGTCATACACTTGAGCATAGACAAGTAAGCGGTTCACAAGTCATTTTGCTTTTCAGTCTCTTTGGGTCGAACTACGGTGTTCTGACTTCCTCATTGCACGAGAGGATACGTAGGCATAACTTAACAGTTATCGAATAAAAGTCTCTGTATATTCCCCCTCCTTCCAGTTTCATTCTTTTAAGCCTCATGATCTTGAGCATTTCATTCTTGTTCTCACACTGACACTGTATATATTACACTTTACACTTATTTTACACAGACACCTGTACATCTTTTTCCAGCTCTTTTATACACAGATTGCACTGACACCACCCCTTTAAAACACAAATCTTTTAAGCGTGGATCTCGTCGAGTACGGCGGACAATCTGGGTGCTAATACCTTCCCAGGTTGTAACCAACCCCCTTTCTCAGTCTCTCTGGTTCGCAGCCGTCTTATCCATATCTTTCTAGGTCTATGTAGCATTACCTTTCCTTCGGGATAAGAATGCCTAGCTGGCGACTCTTTTCATTTCATCCTTTCGCCGACCGTTCGCGTCTGTACCTCATTTGAGCTCAGTCTCATCTTTTGGGAGCGACACATATGAAGGACCATTTGTAGTCAAGACAGTATTCTCAGGAGGTGCCATGATACTTACTACTATGGATGGTGAAGACTTCCCGTAGCCTGTAAATGCAGACATAGTTAAAAAATACTACGTATAAAAAGAGACCCGCTAGGTCGACTGACCTAGGCAAAAATAAGGGCATCCCGGCGAACCAAAAGGGTTCGGGCAAAAATTAGGGATATATATATATATATATATAAAATGTACACCCGGCAAGTCGAAAACCTGAAAAGGCGGCTTGGGCAAAAAAGGGTATCCCGGTGGATTGAAAACCTGAAAGGGCAATCCAGGCAAAATTTAGGGATTAAAGCGTATGACTATGTCTCGTTTGGATCACCCATGAAACTACAAACAGTTGTGCTACTTAATCAAGTTTGAACAGATAAAGCTCAATTCAATCGTTTCCATCTCAACAGAAGAAGATGAGATACTTGAAGATAATGGCAATAGTAGAATTGAAACTCAATAGGATTATTTCCCACATAGCTGATTTTCTCTGTTTTGTAAAAACTTTATGACAAATTCCTCTTTCTAGGATTTCTGTCTCCTTGTACAAACTTACCCATGTACGGGTCACTTTTTGATATAAATAAAATTCTATCTTTGAATCCAGATTTACTTTTACCCTATTTACATAAGCGAAACGTCCATTGGTTGTGTTTGAATGTACGTATGCTTTTGAATATGATTGATGTTTACCAGAAATGCATGAAAATGCAGTAATAGTATTTACTAAGGACGAACGAAGGAAGGATTTCAACGAAGCTTCACCGGTTCATCCCTACAAGACAGCTACAAATCCCCCGGTAGGGAAAATCCATCTTCATAAGTACTTCAAGTCACATCTCCCCTGGAATTTATATCCATCTCTTTTATCCTCATACGGATAGTCGGGAATTTATTTTTCCAATGGGAGTACGACGAACGAAGACGGGAGGTTATATATACCTTACTATCAAACGAAGACGGGAGGTTATGGATACCTTACTATCGAACGAAGACGGGAGGTTATATAGACTATATTATCAAACAAGACGGGAACAAGTTCCTCATATTCTTCAGCAACAAATCGGGATTTATTTTCCCTGGCCAGCAGTTATTATACAAAGATATCCAGACGCGTCAAGCTACATGATGCATACATACATCATTTACATCATAACATACATATACCTAGATGCATAATACATTACTTAAGTGCATCATATTATACATGCATACATAATGCATAAGCTAATATTATCATACAGAATGTTATAATCTTGTTTTTCAGGTTAATTCTCCAGCAGACGAACTTCATCAACAACTTGTGACTATTGGGCCGTTGTTTATCCTCCCAAAAGTTATACTTTATTTCCTCAGGACGTTGTTTATCCTCCTGAAAGCATATCATTTCCTCGGGACGTTGTTTATCCTCCTGAAAGCATATCATGACCTTGGGCCGTTGTTTATCTTCCCAAAGGTTACCTCATTACCTCAGGACGTTGTTTATCCTCCTGAAAGCATATTATGACCTTGGACCGTTGTTTATCTTCCCAAAGGTTACCTCATTACCTCAGGACGTTGTTTATCCTCCTGAAAGCATATCATGACCTTGGGCCGTTGTTTATCTTCCCAAAGGTTACCTCATTACCTCAGGACGTTGTTTATCCTCCTGAAAACATCCATTACCTCGGGACGTTGTTTATCTTCCTGAAAGCTATCATCATACCTCAGGACATTGTTTATCCTCCTGAAAGCAATCATTACCTCAGGACGTTATTTATCCTCCTGAAAGTTATCATTATATCTTCATATTTTGGACTGCTTTATCCTCCAAGAGATGTATTTGAAGAACTTTTCTCCAAGTGGCATCTTTAAGCCCACTCAAGCATATTCAACTAGTCATCAGTATCCCTCTACGCACCGGTGAGTGCAAATTTTTGGGCTTTTGTGTTCAATCCCCTTCAACCTTCCAGGTCACGACTGGCAAATATACCAATCTAACCCCTCAGGTTTCAGAAAATTGAACAGGGGCAGTTGTTTCACCCCAAAATTTGCCCTCACAATACAAGACTTTGTGTGCTAAAAGGTTCACAATGTTCACAAGACCTTTCATGAGGTTCATGAAGTTTACAAGACACTTTATGAGGTTCACAAGGTTCACAAGACCTTTCATGAGGTTCATGAAGTTTACAAGACACTTTATGAGGTTCACAAAGTTCACAAGACCTTTCATGAGGTTCACAAGGTTCACAAGACATCTTATGAGGTTCACAAGGTTCACAAAGTTCATCATGGGTCAGAAGATTTGACAAATCCCTCAGGCAAGGCATTCTCCTAAGCAGTGCATCCAAAACTAGGGTTTTGACTTTAATCAGGCTAAATGGATTTCCAAGACTTCAAGTGAGCTTCATAACATCTTATATGTGTCTAAGAATCCCCATGACAAATTTCAGAACTTTTCTCAAAGGTTTGCTCAGTCAAATGATCAGATAAGTCAAAGTCAGTCAAAGCAGTTAAAAAGTCAAACTGAGGTCAACTGTGGTCAAACCAAAGTCAAACTTCCTGATTTTTTGCCAACATCAAATATATGAAGTAAAATTCATCATTTTATCAAGGGTTGATCATGATTCATCAAGGATATTTCAGATCATCAAGAATCAGAGGTTTCTAAATTAGGGTTTCCTCAGGAAAAGTCAACTGAACTTTGACCAACCATAACTTTCACATGCTTCATCACATTTTTCCCATCCAAATCTCATTTTGAAGGAAATTGAATTCTCTACAACTTTGTGTTTCACAAGCCAAGCCCAAAAATGCTTCATTTGGAAGGTATGAGCTAAGACATTATAGGTCCTTTTGAAAGTCAACAACTTCAAAAGGGCATAACTTGAGAATGGTAAATGATATGGACATGAAACCAATGGGGTTGGTTATAGGACTCTTCAAGCTTTCCAAAATGTCCAAGAACACCCTCATAGCATTAAAATTGAAGTATGTGTGCCCTTGCAAAGTTGGGAAATTTTTGGGTGGTTTATGAAGGAAATAGGGTCTTAGAACCAAGTTTTTCTAAATGGGCTGAACTTTTGGTGACCCAAAGTGATCCATGACATCATGCACGAAAATTATTTGATATTTTCATAATTTTATTTAATTTAATTTATTTATTATGATTTTTTATATTAAAAATCATTTTAAATTTAAATAAAATATCAAATGTGAAGATTTAAAATATTTTTTTGTTCTAGAAGGTCATTATTATAATTTGGATGAAATTGATTCAACATTGATGAAGATTGGCTTGAAATAGAAAGGTCTTATTCAAGAATATTTGAAATTTAAGCACCAATCTTTTTCAATCTCAAAAATCAAAACAATCCACACAATGGTCCAATCTCTTGACCTAATTTCATCCTAGTATAAGTATACAACATAACCCAATGCAAAGGCCACGAATTCCCTGCCTCAAAGAGTAAGTTCATACATCAAAAAAATCACCAAAAACTTTAATTTGGTTTCTTCTTTACAAGGCTTGTTAAGGTATTTTAAGGACATAAGAATGATCCTTGGACTTCACTGATCATGTATCAATACTCATATGCATCCAAAACCTCATGAATGGAATAACCCGAATCAAACTTTGCATAGCTTAATGATTTTTTCGTTTTCTAATATTTGTGTATTATAAATAAGTTTTGATCATTGTTTCATGTTTGTATTAAGTTGTTGATTGATTCTGGATGGTTTGATTGGAGTTTCACTACAGGTTTGAGAAGTTGCCATGGCTAGGGTTTCGGCCAAGCAATTAGGGTTTTACACTAAACCTAAAATAAATAAATTCTAAGGACGTAGAATGATCATGTGAACTCTGGGGATCATAACGCACCAACCAATTTTGGAAAATTTCACTGTTTTGATAGTATTCCAATTTCGTAGGTTTCTGTTTTGAAAAATTCGCAGGAAAATTCGCAAGGGATTTTGCAGGTGTTTTCGCAGGTACCAAGGTTGAAGATGAAGATCATCTGGCGCGAAAATTAATTCAAAAAAGTTACTTAAAATATAATGTTGTGTTTCTGATTGTATATCACATTGAGCGTGTGGCTCAGTTGGTTTTGACGTTGGTGTGTAATGGTAGAGGGCCAGGGTTCGATCCCTTGGTCAAGTTCTTTTTATTTAAAAGTTCATTTAATTATCAAACTTAATATATTATGCAATGTTGTGAATGGTACATCAGATGCGCCCTCCTGGCTGGAATGGTAAGTGTGTTTGTGTATTGTGTAAAGGTCCTGGGTTCGAATCCCCCCCAGGCCTTTTGTGTTATTTGTTTTGCTTGTTTTTTCATGATTTTTCAGGAAAAACTACAAAACCTGATGGTGCCTACTCTTTATCACATGCGCGCGCATGGCCCAGTGGCTGGAGTGCTAGTCTTGAGTGTTGCAAGCTTAGGGACTGGGTTCAAATCCCAGCCCAAGCAGGTTTTGGTTTTTTCATTCTTTTTTCTGATTTTTGTTATTTAATTAATTTTCTATTTAAACAAATTCAAATAATAAAATAAATAGGATGTTTATGTTATTTTAGAATTCTTTTTTTAATTTTAATCTTATAGGAAAAATTATTTATTTTTGTAAATTATTAATATTGTAAAATTATATATAGTTATTTTGTTATTCTAAAAATATATATATAAACCCTAAATATTTTTAAAACCTAATTTTCACAAACCCTAATTTTCTTTTACCTAAAATTTAATTCTATTATAACTTTTAATTTATTATTTATAAACTTTAATTATGTATATATTTTATAATTTGATTCTTGTATGTAAATAATTTTTAATATATGCTTAAAAATAATTCAAATTTGCTAATTTAATTTATTATCATAATATGTTTATAATTAACCTAATTTTTATAATTTGTAAATAATTTAAAACTTTATGATAATTAGTATATAATTGTTTATATTTTCTTAATCTTAAAATAATAATTGTTTATAAAAATTGAACTTTTAATTATTATGCTAATATTCTTATTAATGCTATTTATTTTCATATTTATTTTATTATTACTAACCCAATTATATTATTATTATTATTTATTTTTGCTTATTTATTTAATTTGCTTTAATTATTATTATTATGTAATTGTTTCCTTTATGTAATATTTTAATAGTAATATTTAATATTTATTTTAAATGCTATGGTTAGTAAAATAGGGAGTGAAACATGTTTGTATTGTAAAATCAATTTAGATCATTGTCGCTCCCGACAAGTGACACCAGGGTCAGATAAGGGTACAGACGCGAACGGTCGGCGAGAGGGACAATGAGAACACACAGCCGTGAACTCACTGGAGATGAATAGAGTCGCCAGCTAGGCATTTTTATCCCGGAGGAAAGGCAATGCTGCATAGGCCTGGAAAGATATGGATAAGACGGTTGCGAACCAGAGAGACTGAGAAAGGGGGTTGGTTACAACCTGGGAAGGTATTAGCACCCAGATTGTCCGTCGTACTCGACGGGATCCACGCTTAAAAGATTTGTGTTTAAAGGGGTAGTGTCGGTGCAATTTGTGTGCAAAAGAGCTGGAAAAGGATGTACAGGTGTCAGTGTAAAAGAGTGTGAAATGTGATATATACAGTGTCAGTGTAGGAACAAAGATGAGATGCTCATGATAATGAGGCTAAAGAATGAAGCTGGAAAGAGGGGGAATGAACAGAGACTTTTGTTCGATAACCGTTAAGTTATGCCTACGTATCCTCTCGTGCAATGAGGAAGTCAGAACACCGTAGTTCGACCCAAAGAGACTGAAAGATGAATTGACTTGTGAACTGCTCACTTGTCTATGCTCAAGTGTATGACCTGTCTGGCTCAGGTGCTAACTGTCTTGCATTAGACGGAAGAAGCAAGTTCTCGGTTGTGAGTGAATGAGATGAGAAAAGAATCCCGGAGGAGACGATTATTGTTTGTTTTTGAGTTTTCAGTCTTTTATTGCTTTTGAAAGTTTGTCATAAGAAAATGAGCTTAAACCTAAACCAATGGATTTGGTAAACTCATCACATCATCCCTCTGATTAGGGGTAATGAGAATTACCTTAAGTGTGAAGTCAGATTCTCACACTTAATCACCTTCGGTGTAGGGTTAAGATCATTAACCTACTTGTGATTATTTAGATGTTTTTGTGGTTTTTTGTTTAGTGTTAAGTAATGAGGTTAAGCCATAATCAAGGATTAAACAGACCCATTACACTATCCCAAAAGAAGGATAATAGATGAGAATGTTTAAGTTGAGGAAAACTCCTCAACTTAACCCATGATTAGGGATTAAACCCATGACAAAACAAGCCTCTGATTAAGTGGATTTTATTTAATGGTATGATGATGAAGTGAATTTTATTGTTTGTAAGACAACTTGAGAGGGACTTGTCCATTAACACTAGGGTTAGTCCTTCTTAACCACTTAAGGAAGAATTAGAACCCTAATGCAAGGCCCAAGTTACAAGTGTAATGTCTTGATGGTTATTAAGTGAATTGATTAAGAGATTTAAACACATGAAGGGTTTAACACTTAGGATTAAAGGTATACACTCCATCCTAAGAGAAGGATGCAGGCATAACCCTAACCACAAAGTCTTAGAGCTTTTAGGGTTTAGTCTCTGATTATGAGGTGAGGAGAGAAGACTCAAAGAGAGACACAAAGGTAAAACTATGAGGGGGAACTAATCAAAATCCTAATTCATTATCATGCTTGGTTGGTCCTAAGGTTTGTGAGGTTTTCAAGAACAATCTTCAGAGGAACCACCAGGAAGCAGATGAATAAGATCAAGAGAAGCAAAGTGACTTGCTTCATTCAAGAAGTCAAGTCACTTGAAGAAAGAAAGTGGGAAGAACAAGAATGAGCAAGCTCAATCTCAAACACATATAAAATGCAGCAATGGATGCAAGAGAGATGAAAAGAAAAGGTATGAGAAGTGAAGGCAAATCCACCTCTCAAATTTACTTACCACCTGAAATGTTAGAAAGAAATGCAATGCAATGCTAAATGAGATGAGATGACATGATGCTAAGCAAAACCAGAAGCATGTTGATGATGATTATGATGTTATGAGGTGCTGCAAACATGAGGCAAGGCATGGGGAGGTTCATACAAGATCATGGATGCAAATGATGCAAGCTAAGGAGCATGAACAAGCATGGAAAGTTATGAAGCACACAAGACAAATGACATGGCAAGTATGAGATGCAATGATCAAGGATGCTTCCTATATGTCTTATGATGCCAAATGAACCACAAGAATGCACAAAATGCAAAGACAAGTCATGTTATGCAAGAGAAAACATGGAGGATGCAAGAGAAAGCCCAAATTAGGGTTTATGAATCAAACATCAAACAAAAACCCAAAACAGAAGCAAACCCTAAGATAAAAAATGGAAAATGCTATCCAAAGAAACCCTAAACCTATAATGAACCACTGCCCAAAGGGGAGCTCTCAACTCTCAACCAATCTCAAGATATGAATTTTACAAGATATTAGGGTTTTTTAGGGTTCTTAACAAAAGAAATGCCAAACAATTTGAAAATTCAAGAACAATTCATGGCCTTTTTATCCTTGAAAATACATGCTAAACACAAAACAATGCAAGAAGAATCAATGTCTCAACCTTCTCCAAAAGGCAGAAATGAATTTTCAAACATGTGATCAAAATAATGCATAAAAAATGATTTAATTCAATGAAAAATTCTTAAAATGCATCAAGATCAAAAAAGAAATTTGGTTTGAAGGTTGGACAATGTTTCTAAATGTCCTAGAACATTTCATGATTTTTTTTGTAATTTTTAAATACCTAAAAGTATTTTTAATTAATTAATTCTCATTAATCAATTAAAAATAATCTTTTAAATATTTAAAAATACCTTTTTAATGATAAAAAATAAAATAAAAAAATTTTTGGGTCTTAAAAATTATTAAAACTTTAAGGAAAAAGTTTCATAATTTTTAAGGATTTTTAACTATTTTAAAATAATTATGCAAAATAAATGGAAAGAAAATGAATAAAAATTAAATAAAATGAAAGTATGCAGCATGAAGGGTTGAGATTCAATCTGGAAAGGGGACCATTGACCACGCGCCAAATCCAGTGGCCCACGTTTAAACTGACTAAATTCAATTAATTAAACTA
Organism: Lathyrus aphaca; assembly: GCA_963966055.1. Lineage (NCBI taxonomy): Eukaryota > Viridiplantae > Streptophyta > Magnoliopsida > Fabales > Fabaceae > Lathyrus > Lathyrus aphaca. The sequence continues at coordinate 215,107,807 of OZ014520.1, read as the reverse complement.
ATTAAAGTGATTAGGGTTTAATGACCACATCTGGACCCTTTATGCGCGCGGGAAGTCAACTTGTTCAACGCATCTGAGGGCTCAAATTCAAACTAACATTAATTACGTGATTAGGGCACAAATGACTCTCAGGTGGCCGGAGAAGACTTCCGGTCGTCTTCTCCGGCCAGCTCTCACCTGAAAACTACCCAAATCCCTCAAAACGCATCAAAAATGAAAAACAAGAACTGGGAAATGATCCTCACATCCTCACGAATCAAACCCCCATCCTAAAACACATTTATATTTCCTAAATGAGCTGAATCGAAGAAAAAGAAAACTAGGTCACGCAAGCTTCAGACACAAATTAAATGCTCGTTTCGAAACCATTTTCAAAACCAATGGTACCAGAATGATCAGCAAGACATGAAGAACAAGTTTGTAACAAGAAAAATGATTTCTGGAAAAATTATTTTCGAGCTACCTGAGATTTGGAGCTTTCAACTTGAGGACTTTCTGGCCACTTTTCCTTGTGCAAACCACTCCACTTGATCCCCCAAAGAAGTTTGAGTGCTCAAAATGAGTTTGTGCTGGCTGGATAATGAGTTTCGAAAGCTTCTGCTCAAGCTTGATCAGAAATGGCAATGGAGGTTCTGGCTCTTTCAGGTCATTGTGAATGATGGTTTGAGGTCCAAATGATGTATGGAGAAGCTTTGCAAGGTTTGTTTGGCTGTTTGTGAGCTAGGATGGAAGATTCGAATGGAACTGCAAACTGAAGTGAGAAATGGCAGTGGGATCTTTTGGCTGTTTCAGGCTTGTGTTCTTGGTGTTTTGTGATCTATGAGGCAGGGTGAGTTGAATGGAGGAAAAGGTTTGAGTGTTTGCAGGCTGTATAGAGAAATTCGAAAGCTTATGCAAAATGGAAGGTTTTTGTGAATGTGAGTGTGTCCAATGTTTCAGCCTTGCCTTGTGTTATGTTTAGCTTGCAAACTGTCCACATAATTCTCTCTCATTGGTCAGTTGACAAGACATGCCCTTTATTGATTGGTAAGGCAACTTTTGCAAAAAGTCAAATAATGTGTAAGAGAAGCATGGCTCATGATCTAGGCAAGTACATGGGCATGGGCTGGCGCAGCAAGGTGAGGTGAGAGGCTAGCAAAGCTCAGCATCCAAGGCTGCAAGTAGGAGGGAGCATGATCATGAGTTTTGCAACTTGTGACATTTTGGTTCACATGTGACTTCTTTGCCTAACCAAACATGAAACCATGACATTCTTGGTTCATTTCTGATTTTTAGGACTTAGAGAATGTTTATGTGTTGGTTTGAAGTGAATTAGAGGCTGCAATATGCATTGGTCCAAGACTTTGCAAAATTTCCAAATGAGGCATGCCTTGAAAATTAATGATTTTAGCCAACTTTGCATTGCCATAACTTTTGATCCAAGAAGAGTTTGATCATGTTCTTGTACTTTTTGAAAAGGGAAAGATGAGATCTACAACTTTCATGACCAAAGTTTTTCCATTTGAAGCCTTTTTGAATCATGAATCAAGGCTTGAAAAATGGCCTAAAATGATGCATTCTTGAAAAGTCAACTATGCCCAAAAAGTCAACATTTGCAAAAACCCTAAATTCTTAATTTCTATGAACTTCAACCTTCTTCCATGATCAAATAAAGATCATATACACTCAAAATGATGAAGATCACCCATTGGTTGGGTCATTGGGGGCCTCAGATGCCCTGATTTTATACTGACTTGTCTGAAAAGTCAACCCTTGATCAGATGACTTCCCCATGGAATTTCTTCATGAAAATTGATATGCATACTCCCTATGCCATATAGAGACCAATGGAAACAAGAATGACCAAAAAATTTGGGATTATGGCCTCTGAAACCAAAACCCTAATTTTAGGTCAACTGTGCAGTTCATCCTGGCTCTGCATCCACTCAAACCCTAGCTCTTATGATTCCTCTGCATTTTTGACTTTGAGGAGATGGAATATGATGTAAGAACACACATGGACCACTTTGAATTGGTTGGTGGCCTTTGGAGTGGCTCAAGAAGCTTTGGGATTGCTCAGATCACAAACCCTAGGTGCAGATGCCTTTGAATCTATGCAGTGAATCAAAAATGTACTATGAGATGGTATGATGGTGTTTATGCATATGAGATGATCATAAGCCATGGTGTGAATGGGTGAGGGCAAATTTGGGGTGTTTACAGCTGCCCCTATTCAAACATGAGTTAGCTGTGCAGGTTGTAAGCGACGGCTTAACAGGCAAACAGGATAACTTGTGGTTGAATACCGAAGACAGTCCAAAATTTGCACTCACAGAAATGAAGAAGAAAAGGGATATAGATTGTAAAAGGAAATAAAGTATGATTATAAAGTGCGGGCGACGGAGGACGACCGTCGAGCAGAGGACGACTGTTGGGTAAAGAGCAATGACGGGGACGGCCGACATGCTGGGGAAGGTGCAGAAAATAAAGCAATGACGGGGACGGCCGACATGCTGAGGATAAAAGGTAAAGCTAAGACGGGGACGGCCGACTAGCTGGAAAAATAAAATATCATGATGGGGACGGCCATCAAGATAAAGCTGTAAAACTCTCTGGGGATTATTGAAACATGACGGGGACGGCCATCAAGTTCATAAAGCAAAGTAACCAACGATGGGGACGGCCATCGGGTTAAAAGGGAACGGACCACGACGGGGACGGCCATCGGGTTAAAAGGAAAAGGGACCACGACGGGGACGGCCATCGGGTTAAAGAATAAATGAAATAAACAGATGATGGGGTACGGCCATCAAAGGTGAAGGACGATCACCTAGCAGGGGACGGCTGCTCTGTTGGGGATAAAAGAAATATGATGGGGACGGCCATCAAAGGTGGAGGACGACCACCTGGCAGGGTACGGCTGCCGAAAATATCAACGATGGGGACGGCCATCGGATAGGAAAGGTCAACGATGGGGACGGCCATCGGACGAGCATGATGGAGGACGACCATCAAGAAGTGGAGGACGACCACTCAGCAGGGTACGGCTGCTCTCGAGGTTTGTCATGACATAGGACGAATGCCAGATAACCAAAATCAACAATGGGGACGGCCATTGGATAAAGTGATGAAGGACGATCATCAAGAGGTGGAGGACGACCACCTAGCAGGGGACGGCTGCTAAAAATCCACGATGGGGACGGCCATCGGATGAGCATGATGGAGGACGACCATCAAGAAGTGGAGGACGACCACTCAGCAGGGTACGGCTGCTCTCAAAGGTATCATAACACAGGACGAGTGTTAGATAAAAAGAAAATTTGCTTTGTTGGCGATCTACTGGGGATAGTAAACACGGACGAGTGTTTACAACCAAGAAAAGAAAGTATAAGTGTTTGGTATTGTGTATAGATTAAAGATGCGGGCGAGCATCCTTAAGACTATGATACGGACGAGTACCATGTAGAAACAAACTGACACATGTTCAGAGATGATGATACGGACGAGTATCAACTGGTTAACAAGGAACACGGACGAGTGTTGCATCTGAAAGAAACCTTCTGGGGAATAGTAGACACAGACGAGTATCTATATTCAAGAAGACATAAGTGTTTGACACAGTGTATGGATTAAAGATGCGGACGAGCATCCTTAAGACTTATGATACGGACGAGTATCATGTAGAAACAAACACTAGACGCAATGTTCTGAGATGATGGTACGGACGAGTACCAACTGGTTAACAAAGAACAAGGACTACTGTCGAATCTGTGGGGATATGAGTGATGATGTATACAAGATACGGACGAGTATCTGTATAAGTGTACCATGAGTAATGAGCATTGTATTGTATAGATGAGTGTTAACTGCTGGGGAGAGTGACACAGACGAGTGTCAAAAGGAGAAAAGTATAATATTAACAAGTGTATGGGTGATAAAGGTAAGCGACTGCGCTGGGGATATGACACGGACGGGTGTCAAGAAAGTGTATGTATAGGTATATGTGAGTGCAAAGAGGATGTCTTTGGCTTTTTGCTGGTGATTTGACACGGACGGGTGTCAGGATGTATCTGTAGTACGGGTGATTTTGTTTGTAAAGATGTTCAGGCGACCTTACTGGGGAATGATAACACGGACGGGTGCCAAAAGGTGTATATACTGGTGTTTGTGATTTGAAAGGGCAGCTGCTTTTGCTGGGACTCTGGTGGGGATTTCTGTACAATGGTGATGAACGGTTATTATTCACAAGTGTTCAATTCACAACATGACTTATGATTATGCTATGCATTTGATTTTTGCCGTAATGCTCCGTATTAGACGGAATGCTACGCTCTGAGGGGATAATGCGAATGCTATGATTATGCAAAGGAGCAAAGATCCGGGATTCGGATCCCGTCGCTGCGAAGATCTCTGGCTGATCTGCTTGAAACGGACATCCCAGCTGGGGATGAGATCAATGGTAGATCTAATGATGTATTTGTTTGGGGATATAGGTCACTGATTGACATATCCTTGTAATACGGGACCCAGCTGGGGTTTGTAGAAGCTTTCTCCCTCTCTGTTGTGATTTCTTCGTGCGTTGCTCTTCTGAATAGAGGCTGAAGATTCTGTGGGGAGATGATTCCCTGATCTTTGTACTCGGCTGAAGATGACAACTCGGCTGGGGAGAAAGAGAAATCATTGAGATCTCCCTAGGGATTCTGCTGAAGAGGATTCTTGACTCAGCCGGGGATATAGGTGCCTTCTGTGATGCCTGGCAACTCTGATGGGGGATGCTATTGGTAACTCAGCTGGGGAGAGCGATGAGAAACAACTCAGCTGGGGAGGTGTGAGAGGCAACTCAGCTGGGGAGAGCAACAAGAGGCAACTCAGCTGGGGATAGAGCATTTCCGATGCTGAGATTGAGTGTATGTTGATTTGACAACTTTGCTGGGGAAATGGGCACCTCCCAGTGCCACGTGGAAGATAGACCGAGTTGATAACGATTCGCCATCTTGCTAAGACGTAACTTGCATGCTCCAGGTTGCGTTCTGGATACCTGCAAACCTGCAAAGGTAAGGAAACGTACAAAAGGTCCCGAGGTATCCCTTACCGGATTCCGTCATAGGAGTTAAGTACTTTCGAGAATAATCAGATTCCCTGTAAGCATGTGTTTTTATTTTTAGAGAAAGGCATCTGTACTTATGCAATTGTATTTTTAGAGATATCAAACGACTCTTTGCAAAACATAAATGTAAAACGAAACATGACCGAAAATCTGATTTTATTAATTCATGTGCCCTGAATTGGCAAGATACAGTCAAAGAAACATATCTCCTGAAATGAGGAGATTGTTGCAAATTGAGAAACAAAATGCTGGCAGTGTTGACGACGCTTTGAGGGAGCTTCCTCTTCTGCTATGACTCGTATGACAATGACGTTCTTCTCGTCTTGCTTTCTGGAGAGAGTTGATTCTGATTGGAGCTTGATCCTGTCGAAGCTTTCCAAGTTGTAAGTGATAAAGACGAATTCAGAGTGCAGTTGTTCGCTTATTCCCTTATTTTGCATGGATCGCCCTTTCGGGTTTTCAATCCATCGGGATACCCATTTTTGCCTGAGCTGTCCAATGCGGCTTTTCAACTCAGCGGGTGTACATTTTTTTATTTATTTCCCTTACTTTTGCCCGAGTCTTTTATTCTGTTTTTGACTCGCCGGGATGCCCTATTTTTGCCTGGACTTACATTCTGTTTTTTATGTCCAGCGGGTCATTTTATGCGAAGTATTTTTTAACTGCATCTGAATTCACAGGGGATGGGAAGTCTTCACCATCCATGGTGCTGAGCATCAGTGCTCCACCAGAGAAAACTTTCTTTACAACGAATGGTCCTTCATAATTTGGAGTCCATTTGCCCCTGTGGTCTGTATGAGGAGGGAGGATTCTTTTCAGCACAAGATCTCCCACTTGGTACTCTCGGTGCCTGACTTTCTGATCGAAGGCTTTCTTCATTCTCCTCTGATATAGCTGCCCATGACAGATTGCAGCCAATCTTTTCTCTTCGATCAGACTCAGTTGTTCGAATCGGGACCGAACCCATTCTGCTTCACTCAGTTTAACATCCATTAATACCCGTAACGAGGGTAGTTCTACTTCAACAGGTAGGACTGCTTCCATACCATATACAAGCTGATACGGCGTTGCCCCAGTGGACGTTCTGATTGACGTGCGGTACCCATGCAAGGCAAACGGTAGCATTTCATGCCAGTCTTTGTATGTGATTACCATCTTCTGCACAATCTTCTTGATATTCTTATTTGTCGCCTCAACAGCACCATTCATCTTTGGTCTGTAAGGAGAAGAATTGTGATGTTGGATCTTGAAGTCCCGGCACAGTTCTGCCATCATCTTGTTGTTTAAGTTGGAACCATTATCAGTAATGATTCGCTCGGGCACTCCATACCGACAGATGATATCTCTTTTCAGAAATCGGGCTACCACTTGTCTTGTGACATTTGCATACGAGGCTGCTTCGACCCATTTGGTGAAATAGTCAATGGCGACCAAGATGAATCTGTGACCATTTGAAGCAGTTGGCTCAATCTTGCCAATCATATCAATGCCCCACATAGCAAAGGGCCAGGGTGAAGACATGATGTTCAAAGGATTAGGAGGCACATGCACCTTATCTGCATAGATCTGGCATTTGTGACACTTTCTGGCATGGGCACAACAGTCTGCATCCATCGTGATCCAGTAATAACCTGATCTTAGCAATTTTTTAGCCATGGCATGCCCTCCGGCATGGGTACCAAAAGATCCTTCGTGCACTTCATGCATCAACAAATCTGCTTCCGTCTTGTCAACACATCTGAGGAGTACCATGTCAAAGTTCCTCTTGTATAAAGACCCATCAGTGTTCAGAAAGAAACTACCAGCAAGCCTTCTCAAAGTCTTCTTATCATTGGAAGATGCCCCAGGTGGGCATGTCTGATCCTCCAAGAAGCACTTAATGTCATGAAACCAAGGCTTATCATCTTTTACAACATCTGCTGCAAATACATATGCTGGTCTATCGAGTCTAGACACTGAAATCTGGGGTACAAAGTTAGCCGTTTGAACTTTGATCATGGATGAAATGGTAGCAAGAGCATCTGCAAACTGATTCTCGTCCCGAGGGATATACTCAAGTTTGACCGTTGTGAAGAAAGTCAATAACCTTCTCGTATAATCCCTGTAAGGTATCAGATGATCCTGGTGGGTGTACCATTTCCCGTTGGTTTGATTGACTACCAAAGCTGAATCCCCGAATACGGTCAATGTTTTGATCCTGAGGTCGATGGCTTCCTCAAGACCCATAATGCAAGCTTCGTATTCAGCTTCGTTGTTAGTGCAGTTGAAAGTGAGTTTTGCCGAGAAAGGCATGTGAACTCCTTTAGGTGTAATGAGTACTGCACCAACACCACGGCCACTCATGTTAACAGCCCCATCAAACATCATAGTCCATTCTTCCTCCGGGTCAGGCCCTTCAGTGTGAATAGGCTCTTCGTGATCTTTTGCTTTAATGAACATGATGTCTTCATCAGGGAAGTCAAACCTCATTGGCTGGTAGTCATCAATAGGTTGCTCAGCAAGATATTCAGATAGTACACTGCCTTTGATGGCTTTCTGAGAAGTGTACTGTATGTCGTATTCTGTGAGAATCATCTGCCATCTTGCAACCCGTCCGGTAAGAGCTGGCTTCTCGAAAATGTACTTAACTGGATCCATTTTTGAGATTAATAAGGTAGTGTGGGTCAACATATACTGTCTCAGTCGGCGAGCAGCCCACGCTAAAGCACAACAAGTTTTCTCGAGCAGTGAATAACGTTGTTCACAGTCGGTAAACTTTTTGCTTAGGTAGTATATTGCATACTCTTTTCGACCAGACTCGTCATGCTGACCTAGTACACACCCCATCGACTCTTCTAATACTGTCAAGTACATAATCAGAGGTCTTCCTTCTACTGGAGGCATGAGGATTGGAGGTTCTTGTAAGTACTCTTTGATCTTGTCAAAAGCCTTCTGGCAATCTTCGTTCCACCTGACCGTTTGTTCTTTTCTTAACAGCTTGAACAAGGGTTCACAGGTTGCTGTAAGGTGGGATATGAACCGTGAGATATAGTTCAATCGGCCTAAGAACCCTCAAACTTCTTTCTCTGTTTTCGGTGCAGGCATTTCTTGAATAGCCTTGACTTTATCAGGGTCCACCTCAATCCCTCTCTCGCTTACAATAAAGCCCAGCAGCTTACCGGATCGCACCCCGAATGTGCATTTGTTGGGGTTCAGCTTTAGTTGGTACCTCCTCAAACGCTTGAACAACTTCAGCAGATTCACCAGGTGATCCTCCTCTGTAAGGGACTTGGCGATCATATCATCCACATAACATTCAATTTCCTTGTGGATCATATCATGGAACAATGTCACCATAGCCCGTTGATATGTTGCACCAGCATTCTTTAGTCCGAATGGCATCACTTTGTAACAGAATGTGCCCCAAGGTGTAATGAATGTTGTCTTCTCCATGTCTTCAGGTGACATCTTGATCTGATTATATCCTGAAAATCCATCCATGAAGGAGAATACCGAGAACTGAGCCGTGTTATCCACCAATACATCAATGTGAGGTAATGGGAAGTCATCTTTCGGGCTGGCTCTGTTCAGATCCCGGTAATCAACACACATTCTTACTTTACCGTCCTTCTTAGGTACAGGTACTATATTAGCAACCCACGGCGGGTAGCTAGTTACAGCAAGGAACCCGGCGTCCCATTGCTTTTGTACCTCCTCCTTGATTTTCATAGCCATGTCTGGGCGAGTTCAGCGCAGCTTCTGTTTGACTGGTGGACACTCTTCTCTCAAAGGCAGCTTGTGCACAACTATATCGGTATCCAACCCTGGCATATCTTGATACGACCAAGCAAACACATCAACATACTCTTGAAGCAGATCTATCAGTTGTCTCTTCACTGAGTCTTGCAGGCAGGCCCCGATTCTAACTTCTTTCACGTCTTCCTCTGTACCAAGATTAATCACTTCAACCTCCTCCTGGTGAGGGGTAATAACCTTTTCCTCTTGTCTTAACAACCTGGCTAGCTCTTCAGGAAGCTCATATTCTTCTTCAACCCCTTCATCAGCTTGATTGATTGGATTGTCAAAGTCATACGATGTCATAGCCGTGCTGTTGTCGGTGCTGTCTGGAAGGCACTCTCTGCAAGGGTTGAGTTCGTTCATTTTAGTGATTGATTTTAATCTTGCTTTAGAAAAAAGTGAAATGAAGTTATCATTTTGAAAACACCGCCATTTATTTTTGTACAAAAAGAAAAATGGAAAAACAGTGAACAGAAAAGAAAAAGACTTGTTTGCAAAAAGATGTCTGATATTTCATTAATTTAATCTTGTTTGCACAAAAGTACAGATGGCCCTGATTACAAAATGAGTCTTGTCATCTTGGGCAAGATGCAAGACTTTGATGCATGCTATAAAAATACAGGAAATAATAATTACTCTGCATGAGTAACTCTTATAATTTCCTGGGAAGACCAGTTCGAGACACTGCTCCCCGGGATCTTTGGACGAATCCAATTCTCCAGATTGCGCTCCTCTTCCAGCTCGTCTTCCAGACAGTTGATAGCATCGGGGGTAAGCATCCCCCCACTGACAAAACCAGGCTCTGCAGCAGCCTTTGCTTGATGTTGAGTTGGTTTGTAACCCAACCCAAATTTGTCCTTCTTTTCCTCCACAGCTAAAACCTTGCCCCAGCCTAGGGCAGTTCCTTCTTCAACAACCTTCCGGGCTTGTTGGTATGATGACATGGAGATACCTGACACAACAGATGCTTCATTGACATTCAAGGCTTCAAAACCTTGGCTCATTGTTTCATGGATCTCCCCATCCATCTCAATGTATTTATAAGTAGCCAGATGGCTAACAAAGATATCCTCTTCCCCACAGATTGTGACAACTTGACCTTCCCACTCAAATTTTAACTTTTGGTGAAGGGTAGACGTTATTGCGCCGGCGGCGTGAATCCAGGGTCTACCCAACAAACAGCTGTAGGCGGGCTGAATGTCCATCACATAAAAGATAGTTTTAAAGGTCTGCGGGCCAATTGTCACGGGCAGCTCAATCTCTCCCAGAACCGATCTCCTCGAACCATCAAAGGCTCGTACCACCAGGTTGCTGGGTCTCAATGCCAGTCCATCATATTCTAACTTCACCAGAGCCTTCTTTGGTAAGACATTCAGGGAAGAACCTGTGTCCACCAGCACATGAGAAAGGACAGCTCCTTTGCATTCCATGGTTATGTGCAAGGCTTTGTTGTGATTACGGCCATCCGCTGTCAAGTCAGAATTGGTAAACCCTAGCCCATTGCTAGCAGTAACGTTTCCAACCACGGTTTCCAATTGGTTGACAGTAATCTCCTCAGGCACGTAAGCTGCGTGCAGGACTTTAAGTAGTGCATTCCGATGGGCTTCGGAGCACATAAGCAGTGAGAGGATGGAGATCTTGGATGGCGTCTGGTGAAGTTGATCCACAATTTTGTAGTCACTCTTTTTGATGATTCGCATAAACTCATCAACTTCCTGATCGAATGGAGTCTTCAGGGTTTCTTTGGCAGCTGAATCTTCCTGCACCGGGCCTTTTCCTTTTGCCTTGGCAGCAGCTTCTGCTTCGGCAGTAGGTTTTTGAACTTGTGAAGCAAAGAGACGTCCGCTTCGGGTGAAGCCTCCGCCTCCCCCCACATTATCCACTTGTGGTGCAGGTGTTGATGTTTCAAGAGTGATTCTTTTTCCTTCGCAGTATACGTCAGAGCCATAGTGCCAAGGGATGGCCCTATTGCTTTCATATGGTACTGGTCCAGGCACCGTGACAGTGACTGGACTGATTGCTGCTGCTGAAGGGACTGTAATTGTTTGTGGATCATAAAAGATTGTAACTGGTGCTCTGGTGGGAGCAGCACCTTCTGAATGGTAGGCGGAATTATTCTCAGGATCGTAGAATATGGTAACAGTAGAGACATCTTCATGATTGATTGCTGGTGTTGTAGGAGGTACTGTTGGAAGGACTGTTGTTGTTGTTGATGGAGATTCGAAATGGAATGAAGCTGAAGTTGTAGCAGGAGGAACTGTTGAAAACTGATCATTTGGAAGGATAGGTGAAGTATTTGTTGATGCTGCTGATGAATTGTCGGGAACAATAGTTGCTGCATTTGTAGGAGGATCTGAAACCGTTGCTGATGAAATTGCTTGATTTTCCGGAAATGATGTAGTGATCTGGAGTAGGCCACTCCGAATAAGGCTGTCAATGCCATTTTTCAAGTCCTCACACCCATTCCATGAAATATTGCAATAGGGACACCCTAGTTCACACCCCGGAAATATTTGGTTTTCACGGAGTTGAGCTTTGATTTCCACCAATGGTGTCCTGATCTGATCCACACTAGTTATCAAATAAGACGGTTGGTCTTCTTCAATAGCATTAATTCGAGGACCACCATGGTTTGGCATAGGGTTTTTATTGACATTGGGCGGAGGTGCAAAATTCAGAGCCTTGGAGTCTACCAAGTCTTGTACCTTCATATGCAGAGCCCTGCATTTTTCTGTACTGTGACCAGGTGCGTTTGAATGAAAAGCACACCTAGCATTGGAGTCATAGTTTCTTGGTAGACTGTTGGGATCCGGAGGTGCCAACGTTCTTAGCTCAACTAGGTTGAGTTTCAGAAGTTGTGGCAGCAAGGCAGCATATGGCATTGGGATCGGGTCGATCACTCTGTTAGCTTGGGATGGCCTCTGTTGGAATGGCCTCTGTTGATTGTTGTTGTTGGTGTTGTTGCTGTTGTAGTTTCTTGGAGGGTATTGATTCTGATGATACTGAGGTTGTTGTTGGAAGTTTTGTTGCGGCGGTTGATAGACTGGCTGAGGATGAGCTGGAGCGGGGATAGTGACTGCTGCTATTGACCTTTGAACATATTGGGGCCTACCCCTGCTGGTGTGAATGGCATTGGTTTCGCCAGCTCTTCTCGGGCCTGCGAAAGGCTTCCTTGTACCACTGGACGAACTAGCACCATTATCGGAAATTTTGCCCATTTTCAACAGGCTTTCAATTCTCTCCCCAGCTATGACAACATCTGCGAAGCTAGTTGAAGAGAAAGCGGCCAGCCTGTCAATATAGGTCCCCTGAAGGGTATTCATGAACATATCTGCCATTTCCCGTTCAGACATAGGGGGTTGAACAGCGGCAGCCAATTGCCTCCATCTTTGGGCATATTCTCGGAAACTCTCCCTTGAAGACTGTGACATTCCCATTAGGAGAGTCCTGTTGGGTGCCATGTCTAAGTTGTATTGATACTGTCGGATGAAGGCCTCTGCCAGGTCCTTCCAGCATCTCACAGTTGCCCTTGTCAAGTGGGAATACCACTCTCTCGATGCTCCAGTCAAGCTATCTTCAAAATAGAACATCCACAATTTCTCGTCCATGGTATAAGCTTTTAATCTTCCGAGAAAAGATTGCAGATGGGTCCGGGGACAAGAAGTCCCGTTATACTTTTCAAAACATGGAGGCTTGAACTTGTGGGGAATCCTAACCCCGTCTACCAAACCCATGTCCATGACGTCGAAACCCAAAGAGTTTTGAGATTCTAAGGACCTCAACTTCTCAGCTATTTCATCCAATCTCCTGTCATAAGTCTCTTCACCGGCGCCCATTACTGTGAATTGGTCCTCCTGAGGATCCTCTTGAAGTACCCTTCCTGCTGTGGCAGTCCCTTGTATGTTGACAGGGATGTTGGCCTCTGGGTGGAGATGGGGTCCAAAAACTGGGGGATTGACATGAGGTTGGACCCTCTCGTTGTTACTTGTGCCAGCGGTTCCTACATGGGGCTCTTCTTGATTCTGCCTTTCCACCATGGCTCTCAACCTTTCCTGGCTCTGAGCCATGTTGTTCATAACCTCCATAAACTGGGTCATTTGGTTCCTCATTTCTAACCTCTCATTTGCCATCTGGTTTCTGACCTCCGTAAGGTCTTGCTGCATCTGATCCATCTGAATTCCCGGAAGGTTGTTTCTAGTTGGGTACCTGTGTGGCCTGTTGAGAGGAAATACCCGGCGGCGAGCAATAATTCCTGAGATTCACAACAGAGGTTAGCAACAACAAAACAAAAACCTACAAAACAAACAAAAGGGTTAGCATGCAATGCAGTTATGCTTATTTGTTCTCAAGGTATCCGGCTTGGCATTCAGTTTTGACCCTTCCAGACCCTTGAAGATGCTGCTGTTGAAGTTGCTTTTGATGTGAACCCAGATAGAAACCAACACAGATATATTACAAAAGTGAAATAATACAATTTGTTCATTTTACAACACAAACCCTTAAAGGGGTCAAAATACATCACAAAAAAAAACAAAAGTACATGGAATAGGAATAGCAACAAACAAATGATCAAACTCCAAGACCGAACTCATCCTCACGAACTTCCTTGAGAAGTGCTTCGGTCACAGGATCAGCCGGATGCTCCGTGAGACCTCTGATGAGAAGGTTTCTTGTTGCAACAGCTGCAGTCAACTTCTTATTCTGACTTTGGTCCTTAGACCTCTTCACTCCCGCTCTGATTTCTAGCTCTGATATTTCTTTCTGGGCTGCTGCCAGGGCTTTTTCCATCTGCTCCATCTTGTCTTGAGCTCTCTTGTCTTCTAGAGTACGGGCCTCAGTGATCCGGACCCACCTGGCCTGACTCTCTTTCAGATACAAGTCTGTTCTTGCTCTTTGGAACTGGGCTTCTTTACAAGCATTCTTCAGAATCTGTTCACCAGCCTTAGACTTGTTGATATAATCTCCAGACTTCTCAATCTTGGTCAAGTGTTCCACCCTCAACTTCTCCAATCTCTCAATCTCCCTCACACCTTCACTCCTTTCTCTGAGGGTCTTCTGCAAGGCTTGGGTTAACTTCTCATTTCTTTCCTTCAAGCTCTCAAACTCCTCCAAACTGATAGTGGCAGGGGGTGGTGCTGAAGATGACTCAGGCATGTCTTCTATGGTAAAGGGCATTCCAGAGAATTGGGCCCTAGCATGGGACCACTCATAATATTGGACTGATGCCACATTATTGCACTTCCCCAGAATGGTGATTCCCTTGGTTTGAACATGATCCCAGGCCCAAGCAGCCTGCCTAACAGTTGCCAGACTAACCTTGTTCTCACAGTAGAGGGTCTCCACCAAATCCTGTACCCTAGGAGTGTGGACCAATGCATAGCCCAATTGTCTCCTGAACAGCAGAGGGTTGTAATTGATACTTCCCTTAACCCCTATTAAGGGCACATTGGGAAAGTGCCCACAGCTGGTGATTATATCTCTGCCCTTGGTGCTTTGAGTACACCATCTGATGTCTGCTGAAGTGAGAGTAGTGAGCCTCTTAGCCCAGTTGCTTTGCTGATGAGGGTTGAGAAATGCATCTGTCCTGGGTAGATGCCTGAGAAGCCAAGCATGGAATAATGAAGCACAAATCCTCACTAATCTCCCCCTCTGCTTCTCATTTCTCTGATGCACTGAGTAATAGAGATCACCCAGCAAAGTTGGCACTGGGTTCCTCAGGATGAACAAATGGATTGCATTTTTGCTAATGAATCGAGGCTCATCTGCAAACAATACAATTCCATACACACTTAAGGCCAACAGAGCACAAAAAACTTTCCACTCCCCCAGGGAGGCCTTCAAACTAGCTTGAGAAATCAGGAAGTCCAGATGAAATCCAGGGATCCCAGCTTTAGAGGTCATGTGTTGCTCAATCAAAGCAGGTTCCAGGTGCAAAGCTTTTTCTACCTCTCCATTGCTAGGAAAGACCATTTCAGGGTTGAATGGGATTTCTCTTTTGATGGGCAGACCAGTCAATGATGAGTATTCTTCCAGAAGAGGCCCCAACTGAAAGTCTTGAAAGGTGAAACATCTCAATGGGGGGTCATAAAACTGAATACAGGTGTGGATGAGGCTCCTCTGTGAAGGGTTCAGATCCATAACCATGTCCAGTATATCTCCATAACTCTCCCTGAACAAGGGTATGTGATCTGGAGTGATCAGGGTTTGGATCCTCCTGATGTCTGATAAGTCTGGTTGGAAGAAATGATAAGTGATGTTGCTTTTCTTTGGAGCCATGATGCTGAGGACTGAGTAGGATAAGTGCTGATGAAGATGCTGAGGAGTGGGCCACTGGCTGGCTAGTGCTAGTAACTGAAGTATATGGCTGACAAGCTGAAACAAGTGCTGGTGGAGATAGGTCAATGATGCAGATGGGGTCAAAACCAAAACCAGATGAAGGTGGATACCCTGAAACACAAATAAGCAAATGTTAATATGATGCAATGAGTATGTATGCAAATGAAATGCAAGGGTCTGTGACTGAGCTGGATCTGATTAACTGCCTTGGTATAGATCCATGTGTGTTCAAGAAATCCAGGTGGAGGTCTATAAATCCAGTAACCAAGGTAGGGGACTCAAATAAAGAGCCACATGTCCAGGGTTTAGAATCGCAAGAACTATCCAACATGGAGCATTCTTTAACAAAGTCAAAGTAACAGGGTATTCTGAGGTCAAGGTACCTGCAAACCTGTAAACAGCCCAACCCCCTCACAGGTGGTGATCTAGAACAAGGATCCTCAGACTTGGATCAGTTATGAGAAGTGTAAACACTTCTAACCCGGAGGTACAGTGTTTACAATAACCATAACAATTCCTCCTCTAATTCACCTCAGTTTCTGAAGGTCAAAACTAAAGGTCATCCAGACTTAGCAGGCTTCCCAGATAGCCCTAGCATTGCAGGAAATCTGCAACACAGAGTTCTCAAGAAGAAACCCATATCTGAACCGTGTTTCATATTCCCGCACCAGACCGAAATGGAATGGGAAAGAATATGATTCACTCTAGACTAGGTGTCACTCAGGTCCCAGGTATAGGACCTTAACTCTCAATGAATCACCCACCCACCAAAGCAAATAACCAGATCCAGCCAGCAGTGCAGTATGATAATATGATATATGGAAAACTGTAAAGAAAGCAATAAATAAAGCTGTACAGAAAGCAGTAAATAAAGCAAACATACAAACACAGATAGCACATAACACCCCCAATAAACACAAATCAAACAAGCGCTAGGAGGAACCCACGAAAAGAACCAGAAGCCCTGGTTGCAGTATAAGGGTCCCCAGCAGAGTCGCCAAGCTGTCGCTCCCGACAAGTGACACCAGGGTCAGATAAGGGTACAGACGCGAACGGTCGGCGAGAGGGACAATGAGAACACACAGCCGTGAACTCACTGGAGATGAATAGAGTCGCCAGCTAGGCATTTTTATCCCGGAGGAAAGGCAATGCTGCATAGGCCTGGAAAGATATGGATAAGACGGTTGCGAACCAGAGAGACTGAGAAAGGGGGTTGGTTACAACCTGGGAAGGTATTAGCACCCAGATTGTCCGTCGTACTCGACGGGATCCATGCTTAAAAGATTTGTGTTTAAAGGGGTAGTGTCGGTGCAATTTGTGTGCAAAAGAGCTGGAAAAGGATGTACAGGTGTCAGTGTAAAAGAGTGTGAAATGTGATATATACAGTGTCAGTGTAGGAACAAAGATGAGATGCTCATGATAATGAGGCTAAAGAATGAAGCTGGAAAGAGGGGGAATGAACAGAGACTTTTGTTCGATAACCGTTAAGTTATGCCTACGTATCCTCTCGTGCAATGAGGAAGTCAGAACACCGTAGTTCGACCCAAAGAGACTGAAAGATGAATTGACTTGTGAACTGCTCACTTGTCTATGCTCAAGTGTATGACCTGTCTGGCTCAGGTGCTAACTGTCTTGCATTAGACGGAAGAAGCAAGTTCTCGGTTGTGAGTGAATGAGATGAGAAAAGAATCCCGGAGGAGACGATTATTGTTTGTTTTTGAGTTTTCAGTCTTTTATTGCTTTTGAAAGTTTGTCATAAGAAAATGAGCTTAAACCTAAACCAATGGATTTGGTAAACTCATCACATCATCCCTCTGATTAGGGGTAATGAGAATTACCTTAAGTGTGAAGTCAGATTCTCACACTTAATCACCTTCGGTGTAGGGTTAAGATCATTAACCTACTTGTGATTATTTAGATGTTTTTGTGGTTTTTTGTTTAGTGTTAAGTAATGAGGTTAAGCCATAATCAAGGATTAAACAGACCCATTACACTATCCCAAAAGAAGGATAATAGATGAGAATGTTTAAGTTGAGGAAAACTCCTCAACTTAACCCATGATTAGGGATTAAACCCATGACAAAACAAGCCTCTGATTAAGTGGATTTTATTTAATGGTATGATGATGAAGTGAATTTTATTGTTTGTAAGACAACTTGAGAGGGACTTGTCCATTAACACTAGGGTTAGTCCTTCTTAACCACTTAAGGAAGAATTAGAACCCTAATGCAAGGCCCAAGTTACAAGTGTAATGTCTTGATGGTTATTAAGTGAATTGATTAAGAGATTTAAACACATGAAGGGTTTAACACTTAGGATTAAAGGTATACACTCCATCCTAAGAGAAGGATGCAGGCATAACCCTAACCACAAAGTCTTAGAGCTTTTAGGGTTTAGTCTCTGATTATGAGGTGAGGAGAGAAGACTCAAAGAGAGACACAAAGGTAAAACTATGAGGGGGAACTAATCAAAATCCTAATTCATTATCATGCTTGGTTGGTCCTAAGGTTTGTGAGGTTTTCAAGAACAATCTTCAGAGGAACCACCAGGAAGCAGATGAATAAGATCAAGAGAAGCAAAGTGACTTGCTTCATTCAAGAAGTCAAGTCACTTGAAGAAAGAAAGTGGGAAGAACAAGAATGAGCAAGCTCAATCTCAAACACATATAAAATGCAGCAATGGATGCAAGAGAGATGAAAAGAAAAGGTATGAGAAGTGAAGGCAAATCCACCTCTCAAATTTACTTACCACCTGAAATGTTAGAAAGAAATGCAATGCAATGCTAAATGAGATGAGATGACATGATGCTAAGCAAAACCAGAAGCATGTTGATGATGATTATGATGTTATGAGGTGCTGCAAACATGAGGCAAGGCATGGGGAGGTTCATACAAGATCATGGATGCAAATGATGCAAGCTAAGGAGCATGAACAAGCATGGAAAGTTATGAAGCACACAAGACAAATGACATGGCAAGTATGAGATGCAATGATCAAGGATGCTTCCTATATGTCTTATGATGCCAAATGAACCACAAGAATGCACAAAATGCAAAGACAAGTCATGTTATGCAAGAGAAAACATGGAGGATGCAAGAGAAAGCCCAAATTAGGGTTTATGAATCAAACATCAAACAAAAACCCAAAACAGAAGCAAACCCTAAGATAAAAAATGGAAAATGCTATCCAAAGAAACCCTAAACCTATAATGAACCACTGCCCAAAGGGGAGCTCTCAACTCTCAACCAATCTCAAGATATGAATTTTACAAGATATTAGGGTTTTTTAGGGTTCTTAACAAAAGAAATGCCAAACAATTTGAAAATTCAAGAACAATTCATGGCCTTTTTATCCTTGAAAATACATGCTAAACACAAAACAATGCAAGAAGAATCAATGTCTCAACCTTCTCCAAAAGGCAGAAATGAATTTTCAAACATGTGATCAAAATAATGCATAAAAAATGATTTAATTCAATGAAAAATTCTTAAAATGCATCAAGATCAAAAAAGAAATTTGGTTTGAAGGTTGGACAATGTTTCTAAATGTCCTAGAACATTTCATGAATTTTTTTGTAATTTTTAAATACCTAAAAGTATTTTTAATTAATTAATTCTCATTAATCAATTAAAAATAATCTTTTAAATATTTAAAAATACCTTTTTAATGATAAAAAATAAAATAAAAATATTTTTGGGTCTTAAAAATTATTAAAACTTTAAGGAAAAAGTTTCATAATTTTTAAGGATTTTTAACTATTTTAAAATAATTATGCAAAATAAATGGAAAGAAAATGAATAAAAATTAAATAAAATGAAAGTATGCAGCATGAAGGGTTGAGATTCAATCTGGAAAGGGGACCATTGACCACGCGCCAAATCCAGTGGCCCACGTTTAAACTGACTAAATTCAATTAATTAAACTAATTAAAGTGATTAGGGTTTAATGACCACATCTGGACCCTTTATGCGCGCGGGAAGTCAACTTGTTCAACGCATCTGAGGGCTCAAATTCAAACTAACATTAATTACGTGATTAGGGCACAAATGACTCTCAGGTGGCCGGAGAAGACTTCCGGTCGTCTTCTCCGGCCAGCTCTCACCTGAAAACTACCCAAATCCCTCAAAACGCATCAAAAATGAAAAACAAGAACTGGGAAATGATCCTCACATCCTCACGAATCAAACCCCCATCCTAAAACACATTTATATTTCCTAAATGAGCTGAATCGAAGAAAAAGAAAACTAGGTCACGCAAGCTTCAGACACAAATTAAATGCTCGTTTCGAAACCATTTTCAAAACCAATGGTACCAGAATGATCAGCAAGACATGAAGAACAAGTTTGTAACAAGAAAAATGATTTCTGGAAAAATTATTTTCGAGCTACCTGAGATTTGGAGCTTTCAACTTGAGGACTTTCTGGCCACTTTTCCTTGTGCAAACCACTCCACTTGATCCCCCAAAGAAGTTTGAGTGCTCAAAATGAGTTTGTGCTGGCTGGATAATGAGTTTCGAAAGCTTCTGCTCAAGCTTGATCAGAAATGGCAATGGAGGTTCTGGCTCTTTCAGGTCATTGTGAATGATGGTTTGAGGTCCAAATGATGTATGGAGAAGCTTTGCAAGGTTTGTTTGGCTGTTTGTGAGCTAGGATGGAAGATTCGAATGGAACTGCAAACTGAAGTGAGAAATGGCAGTGGGATCTTTTGGCTGTTTCAGGCTTGTGTTCTTGGTGTTTTGTGATCTATGAGGCAGGGTGAGTTGAATGGAGGAAAAGGTTTGAGTGTTTGCAGGCTGTATAGAGAAATTCGAAAGCTTATGCAAAATGGAAGGTTTTTGTGAATGTGAGTGTGTCCAATGTTTCAGCCTTGCCTTGTGTTATGTTTAGCTTGCAAACTGTCCACATAATTCTCTCTCATTGGTCAGTTGACAAGACATGCCCTTTATTGATTGGTAAGGCAACTTTTGCAAAAAGTCAAATAATGTGTAAGAGAAGCATGGCTCATGATCTAGGCAAGTACATGGGCATGGGCTGGCGCAGCAAGGTGAGGTGAGAGGCTAGCAAAGCTCAGCATCCAAGGCTGCAAGTAGGAGGGAGCATGATCATGAGTTTTGCAACTTGTGACATTTTGGTTCACATGTGACTTCTTTGCCTAACCAAACATGAAACCATGACATTCTTGGTTCATTTCTGATTTTTAGGACTTAGAGAATGTTTATGTGTTGGTTTGAAGTGAATTAGAGGCTGCAATATGCATTGGTCCAAGACTTTGCAAAATTTCCAAATGAGGCATGCCTTGAAAATTAATGATTTTAGCCAACTTTGCATTGCCATAACTTTTGATCCAAGAAGAGTTTGATCATGTTCTTGTACTTTTTGAAAAGGGAAAGATGAGATCTACAACTTTCATGACCAAAGTTTTTCCATTTGAAGCCTTTTTGAATCATGAATCAAGGCTTGAAAAATGGCCTAAAATGATGCATTCTTGAAAAGTCAACTATGCCCAAAAAGTCAACATTTGCAAAAACCCTAAATTCTTAATTTCTATGAACTTCAACCTTCTTCCATGATCAAATAAAGATCATATACACTCAAAATGATGAAGATCACCCATTGGTTGGGTCATTGGGGGCCTCAGATGCCCTGATTTTATACTGACTTGTCTGAAAAGTCAACCCTTGATCAGATGACTTCCCCATGGAATTTCTTCATGAAAATTGATATGCATACTCCCTATGCCATATAGAGACCAATGGAAACAAGAATGACCAAAAAATTTGGGATTATGGCCTCTGAAACCAAAACCCTAATTTTAGGTCAACTGTGCAGTTCATCCTGGCTCTGCATCCACTCAAACCCTAGCTCTTATGATTCCTCTGCATTTTTGACTTTGAGGAGATGGAATATGATGTAAGAACACACATGGACCACTTTGAATTGGTTGGTGGCCTTTGGAGTGGCTCAAGAAGCTTTGGGATTGCTCAGATCACAAACCCTAGGTGCAGATGCCTTTGAATCTATGCAGTGAATCAAAAATGTACTATGAGATGATATGATGGTGTTTATGCATATGAGATGATCATAAGCCATGGTGTGAATGGGTGAGGGCAAATTTGGGGTGTTTACAATCATTAATTTAAAAGATAAATATTTAAAATTGTACACTCACACACGTAAGTCGATCTTTGATCGCCATCTCACTTTCTAAGGGTTACCTCTCATGTTGCCTAAACAAAAGGTCAAGTAGGGTGTATAAAGCAAAGTCCCTCATTTCACATCATCTAGTCCCTTCACAGATAAAAAGATCAAGTCCCTTCGAATGTTGCCTCCGTAATGATCTTGTCCCTTTCGAATAAAGATGATAAGTCCCTTCGAATTGCTTATACACCCCACAGTTGCCTAAATAATAGATGTCCCTTCACTTGTCCCTTACATCCAAGGTAATGACTACCTATTCCTTAATAATAGGGATAGTCTTACCATTTAAAGGATTCAAGAACAGAAAAGATTTAAACTTAGGGTAGGTTCCTCTTAGATACTTGCTCACTCTTCAAAACAATTTCAAACACTTCACACATTTCAAACAATTTTCAAAACAAAGGTTTTATACGCATCCGTACATGAATCATTATAAAATACTTAAGAAAATTTTTATTCACACACTTCACATTTCAAAAATATTTTAAAGTGAGCTAAGTAACTAAGAGCCCATGGATAACCATGGATGTAAAGGGTGCTAACACCTTCCCTTTACATAACCTACCCCCCGGACCCAAAAATCTTTTAAAAGGTCTTTCCTGTTCTTTTATGCCTTTCCTTTGGATAAAATAAAATTCGGTGGCGACTCTTGCTATCCGCAACATAACTAAAGTCAGTTCTCCCACCGTGTTACACCTTCCTCTAGTCTTTCTCCAATAGTGACTAAGTCAGAAAAACCAGATGAAACACTTCCTACCATTTTCTCCCAAAAGAACAGTTGAAGAGTGTCCATGAACAAACCAGTTAATTCTTTTTCAGCCAAAGGTAGATCCACTTGAGCAGCTAGCTCTCTCCAACGCTGAGCGTACTCTTTGAATGATTCTTTCTCTTTCTGTGACATGTTTTGAAGTTGACGACGGTCAGGCACCATGTCCAGATTGTATTTATATTGTCTTATGAAAGCATCAGATAAATCCTTCCAGCTTTGGATGTGACTCTTCTCGAGTCCCACATACCACTTCATAGAAGCACCACTCAGACTATCTTGAAAACAGTGAATAAGCAGCTTATCATCCTTGGCATGTGCAACCATTTTGCGACAATACATTAGCAGATGAATCCTTGGACAAGTATGCCCATTGTATTTCTCGAATACAGGAACTTTGAACTTATCAGGCAAAACTAGGTCAGAGAACAAACACATGTCTATTGCAGTAGCACCAAAGACATATTTTCCTTCTAGACCTCTTACCCTCTTCTCAAGAGTCAAACATTGCTCTCTAACTTCATCCATATATCCAGGTTCACCCTGACTTTCAGCTTGTGGAACAGCAGCCTGGTACAAAAAAGGAGAATTCTGATAAGTAGTCTGAGCAGTAGTGTGCACAACAGGTTGAGGTTCGACTAAAGTCGGAGCTGAAAAGACTGGAACAACAGATGGACCACCCATTTTAGCAGTAGCAGCAGTTGGCACGTAATCCGGAGGTAACCCAAATTCTGGCCAAGTAGAAGCCGGTTGTTGAATAACAGAAGGGCCAACAATAGCAGTACAAACTTCAGAGATAACAGTCCTTTGAGGTGGTTCACCTCGAGCAATCAGAACTTGCATCATTTCAGTGAGCCTGGTCATACTGACCTTCAACTCATCAATCTCCATCCTGACTTCCAAGTTATGTTGTTCTTGGTTTTCCATTCTCAATCTGATAGCTCTCAATCTGTTAGCAGCTCTAGTACCGTATTTGTGGTGAGGAGACAACTTGACGGATCAACAGACAACTGGAGAAAGAAACAACTGGGATGAGTTCCCATACAACTCGGATGAACGCAAGAATATGCGAAGATGCAATGATATGCAATGTTCACTTCCATTTTTAAAGAAACAACTCGATTATTGCAAACATGGTTAACATTGAGAATACAGTCATGAAAAATCTTGACAAAAAGGAATATTTGCTTTTTCCAATATTTGCAATAATCAGAATTATTTTCCCTGAAAAATGGTTGTGATGATGATCATGATGAATATGTGGATGCAACAACCAAAAACAAGATCACGCAAAGTACATAGGTTCAAAGGTTCGGATCACGAGCATGGAGTCAAGGGATAAGAACCAACAACCCATAAAGGCATGTACTAAGGTTTGTCTTCATTGTACCTGCAAAAAAAAACCAAAAGGGTTCTAACAGAGGTTCCCGGAGTTAACAGTCATCTTTAGAATTTTATCGGTACGTTGGATTACTCCCCAACCGATAACATTCTTAAAATAGACCTCGTCCGAGTGTAGTATTGCGTGACAACCACCTTAGGTTTACACCCGGATAGTTTCCGCACTACGTTCCTGAATTGGCTTGGATGGGTTAAGGGTTCTACGGTCCTCAGTATGATCAGCTCAAGGTCGGAAAAATAATGCCATGTACGATTACTCGTCATGACATTGATAATCCAAGAGAGCCTAACCGAGTGGAGATTATCAAATTGATATCGTTTTGGACTACTCCATTGCTTATAGCTTCGAATATCTCCGTCCTATCATAAGTTCAACTCAGATCCGGGTTAGAATCTATCTCACTCACAGAGGATCACCAAAACCGAAACAGAACAAACAAATAACAAACAAATCAAACATAAGCAGTAAATAAATCAAAGTAGGCCGAATCCACTTAGAGATCAGTCCCCAACAGACTCGCCACTTTTTTGTAGCGGTAAAATCATGAGTGTACGCTATTGGTTAACTTAACTCAAAGTAGACAGAGTCGCCACCGCGCTTTTATTTTATTCCAAATGGAAAAGGGAAAAAGAGCGAATAAAACCTAATGAATCTAAAAGCAAAAAGCTAAAAGAATCGAGCAGAGAACGGGTAAGGGGATAGGTTACAAATTAGGAAGGTTTTACGCACCCAAAATGTCTGTGGTACCCCACGGGAGCCCTTTGAAAAATTTACTGCTTTTGGTTTGAAAATGGTTTGTTAAAAATGAGAGTGGAGAGGTGAGAAAAGAATTTTTTTTTTTATATTTTTGTGTTTGGAGAGGTTTACCACCTCATGCCTACGTACCCACAAAGTGCAATGCAAGATCAAAACCCCGTAGTTCGTGGTACAAATAGTAAAAAGGGTGGTTTATGATTCATTTTATTAAGTGAAGAGAATTTGTCATCTTCAAGTGGATAGCCAAACAAATCTACCATGAGAATGAAGGCATGGACTCATACATCATTATGGGGAGGGCGCCAGCTCGGATAAAATCGACGAGTATGCCACTAAACCCCCACAAATGACAAGAGACTCAATTACATCAAAATACAACCATGGAGATTGAGAGACTTGCACCCGACTAAAGAATAATGACTCATAATCGGCACTCTTTAAAAGAAAATAAACAAAAGTGCACAAAGGCATAAAACAAATTGAATGAGTTTGATTCTTTTTATTTTTTGAATTAATGTCAACATGATTAGATTCATTGATTTTTAAAGAGAAAAGAAAGAGGTAAGAAGCCACTTGACAAAATTCAAGGTTTTTGATTATTAAAGAGGTGATGATTTAAAAAGAAATAATCCTTTGAAAAAGGGAGAAGGTTTTGAAAATTGAAGAATGGGAGGAGATGAAGGGACTATCCTAAAAAAGAAAATAAAGAGATAAGGGAAGAAAGATCTAACCAAACTTGATGACCTTCCAAATTATGAGCATAAGAGTTCCATCCTTATAAGCTATCAAATGGCCAAATAAAGGCTAAATCCAACTTCATGAAGATCAAAGCAAGGGGAAAGGGTCCTAAAATCTAAGTCCAAAATCTCCATTCCAATGCAAAGGATAGTAACCAAAAGTCCACAAATTAAAGTCACAAGTCTTTTAAAAGTTTAATCCTTTATTAATGTTTTTAGGTGTCCAAATGGACAAAAGGAAAATCAACAAAATAAGAGCAAATAATATACATGATGTGGATGAATAAAGCAAACTAGAATAAAGGCAATAAAAGTGCAAGAAATTAAATGTTAGTAACAAAAAAAATTAAAATGCAAGAATCTAAAATATTAATAGTAGTAATAGTATAATAATATTTACATAATAATGGTATGGTGAACTTAATCAACCACAACCAAAAAGTAACCAAAATCGAAGGCAATCGGATCCACTTAGCATCTTACACTATAGCGATTAATCAAGGCAAACCGAACCGAATTCAATGAAATTTGAAAGGCGATTGGGAGACCCCATAGCACATACGCATCAAAAATTCATAAGTCTCGATTCTAAATGCAATATGATTAACCACTTTGGGATTACGCGATCAACAAGAGATCCGGTCCATGAAAGTGCAAGTACCCAATTAGATTTTTATTCCGAAGTCGGGACACATTTAGGTCTATGTTAAGCAATCGCCGAGTAATTTACGAAGTAATTACTCTACAAATGAGGCCGGCCACCACCAATTAAGGTGCATAATGTTAGTGCTAATGCATGCGAGATAAACGATATGTAAATCGCTATCCGGATGCAATACCACGCGAAACTAAAGGTGAATACCAAATTGAGCTGCACCTATGGTATTCTTCCATCCTTTAGTTCAATCACTCTTTTTGGTGGATTCAAGCATGAAAATGTATCACTAATGCAAAGTACCTTAAATGAATTGAATAATCCACTTAAAGGTAGTTTTGAATTAATGAACATTAACTACTCTAATTTGCACCCAAAGTTCATTAAAATTAAGGAGAACTCACTCCCAAAAATGCTTCCCAAGGTAAAAATAAAAAGGAGGAAGAAGAAGAAGAAAGACGAACCAAAAAGGGGCTTGAAACAAGCCAAAAACACCATTATGACTTGTGTTAACCGGTTAACCAATTGGTTAACCGGTTAACGCAAGCAGATTTTGAATAATCTGCACTGTTTTGAAAATGGTTAAATGGTTAACCGGTTAAAGCTGTACCAGAAGCTGAAAAATGCAGAAAATTCAGCATGATCCATTTTGAAACCTTTTCTCAAACATTGGATGATCATGATCTGAATTTGCACGAATTTTAAAACCAAAATACAGTGGAATCCCTGCAATCAAACAACAAATAAAGATCCACAGGATCTAGAAACAAAAGCACTAAGGATCTACATCTTGAATGTTGATGGTGAATATGGGTTTATGGAGGAAGATGAATTACCAAAAGTTTTTCTTCAAATTAGACCAACACAAGCTCAGATCTACTAAAATTGATGAGCAAAAGAATGAAAGGATGAAGGTTTAGCTCAAGTTAAGCAAGAATTCAATGTGAATTCTTGATAACTTCAAAAGAAAGATGAGCTTTGGAGAATTTTGGTGTTGGGGGAGTATTTTGCAAGAGGTTTTGTGGCTCTCAAAAGCTTGTAGAAATTTTTGCAAGGTGACTTTGGCTCTCTAAAGCTTGGTGAATGAATGGAATTTTGGTCCTATTTAAAGACTTTAGGTATGAGAATTTGGTGGAATGGAGCTTGCTTTGGTAATTCAAATTAGGTTTGGTAATTGAAAATTTGGTGGGAAATGGAAAAGATTGGTGATTAATGAGGGTTTATGGTAGGAAATGATCAAAGTGATGTAGAGAAATCAGAAACCAATGGATCTAGAATATTCCAATTAAATCAATGATCTAAGGGTGCTAAATTTGAATAAAATATTCAAATTTCGCACTGGTTAACCGGTTAACCAAGCCAAAATTTGAATATTTTATTCAAATGACGTTGCTTGGTTATTCTGGCCCGATTCTTTTTTTGTACGTCGAAGAAATAAACACATAAACCTTGGAAATCCTTTGAATGAATCAATTAAATTGGGAAATCCTTGATCAGATAAATTTGAATTATTTGTGGATCGTCTTCGACTTTTGTCTGTGAAATCCACTCGAGCTGCAGGACTGCTATTTTTGGCATTTTCAATGGTTCCTCTTCCTGAAAAAAAATAGTAAAAGGAAACAAAAAATATTTTTGGATTTTGATTAATTGTTAGTGAACATAAATAAATGAAAGCAAATAATAAAAAACGGTGATCCCCTGCGAGGCATAAACCTGCACCCGAGAAGGATAAATGAACCAGTGCGCGATCTTGTTTGTATGCAAGATGCAGATGAGATGCGAAAAATCTTAGGGTCAAAAATTAGGGTATGACAGGATGGAGCGTAATTGATTATTCGGATTCATTGTGAATCAAGAGGTGGGGGATGATCGTGACTCAGTAGGAGCTTAAACGATACATTCGGTCTGAATCGATGCACGTTTGTTGAAGTCGGTACCGCATTTGCATTGTGTTGTGGAGTCACATTGCATATATTTGAATAAATGGTTTGTGTTGTATGTTATGACTTGTGTGTGATTACTCCTTCAAAATGTTATTTGCACCGTTATGATATAGAATTGTTTCTCACCCCTTTGTTTTTGTTGTTGTGTATGTGCTTCTTCGGAAGTACAGATAACCCAGGTACATGAGAGTGCTCTGGTGTTGCTTGTTCGAGTCGTAGGGCGCTCTGATACGTAACACGGGAATGTGGACTTTTGATTATTTTGTTTTATTTCATTTTTTGACTTTGTTAGTTACGTATTTATTTAATAAACTAAAGGAATCGTTTTATGTTGTTGAAATGTTTATGCCATTGGGCACATTTGATATTGAGACTACTTATTTTCGCTGCTTATGAAAGAATAAATTGAATTTTGGTTTCATTTGAAGTGTAGCAACTCACTTTGGTTTTTAAACTCTGATTTTATTAAGATTTATGATATATTTTTGAAAATGGGAAAAGTGGGTGTTACAATAAACAGAATAGAAATGAAGAAGATACCAACATTGCCTTGTTATTGAAAAAGAAAAAGAAAAAAGTTAACGTTGAAAAACATATACGCTAAAAACCTCAAAATTCTTTCGATAACATACCATGGAACATCCAGAGCATAACCCATCTGCAGATTTGTTACGAAAACATGAAAAACTAAATGTTAGAGATAGATCTATACAAATCGATTCATAACAAAAAAAAAACAGCAATCACTTCGATTAAGGCTTAGAAAATGACGAGAAATCGGTGACGAAAATAAACCTTACATTGATTACAAAGATGATACATTCACTTCAAACCCAATAAATCATAATATGACAAGAAAATCGCAGAACAATCTCGCCGCCAATTTTCCACCATAGATCTGCCTCTTCTTAGAACGGTAGAACATGTGGTTTCTACCAAAATCTCGAAGGTCATTAAACCCTAATAAAAAAACAATTAAATTGAAAAGCATATATAATAGGAGTAAGAGACAGAAATGAAGCAAGGAAAGAATGAGAGATAGAGAGAGACGAAGGAAGAAAGTATGAGAAGAAGCAAGGAAAGAATGAGAGACAAAGAGATACGAAGGAAGAAAAGTATGAGAAGAAATAAAAATCCAAGCTTTACATTTGGGAGAGAGAAACTATAAAAGGATGAGAGAGAAAGAGATGATTGTTATGGTGTTTGAAATTTGAATCAAAGTATACATTAAAATAAGAGAAAATAGGAAACTATCATTTGAATTGGACCAAGTGACATTATCAACCCATTCCAACATAACGATCAAAGGCAAAAAATAATAACTTTGTAATTGAATATAACTAGGTGACATCATTAGTTCGAAAAAGTTTTTTTAGACACAAAATGCCCCCATTTTGGGGAGGTGGCAAATTTAGAAGGTAGGGCAGTTGGTGAAAGTGTAAGACAATTTAAATATGCAAGTATCATTGATAGTCTTTAGTATGTCACTGATTGTACTAAACTCGTCATATATTGTATTGTAGGATTGTTGTGTAGATTTATCAGTATAGAGATTTGACACGCTATTGAGAGAGTCGCGGGATACCTAAAAGGACATGAACGTTGTATTATATTATAAAAAATAGTTGTCTTTGAATGGTAGAATGATGTTGATCGGAACATCTTTTCACATTATTTCAAAGTAATAAGTGGTTATATATGTAGCATTGTTGGACAAGCAATCTCTTGAAAATCTTAATTTGGTCAAATCCACTATGAAATAACAATTATAACACTTAAATTTATTAATGAATAAGCAACATGTTTAGATGCTTGTTAGTTGAGATCCTCTAATGGGAAAAAATTTATGTCTATTATGTTAATTCATTCGGATAATACCAACTCTATTACAATAATTAAGAACCATTACAACCATAAGAGACCACAAATATATCGTAATCATAACATTATTATTAGAGTGGGTCACATTAGCATTAATGAAAATATAGTAGAACCTTTAACAAAAAGATCAGATAGAGAGAAAGTCTTAAACACATCTAAAAGGATATGAATATTTCATTTAGAATAATGAGTCACTCGTGATGGTAACCCAACCTAAAAGATTTGTGATCCAAAGATTCGGGATCAATGCGTAATAATAAATTGTAAAGTAGTGTGAGATGAACATGTTACTATAAATAAATAAATAAAACATGGTTTCTAAAATGAAAGGATTGGGTAATAGAAATAGCATATTAGAAAAAACTAATTAAACCGACAATACAAACCAAACCAAAATAAAACTGATTGATTTTGTTTCAGTTTTAAAATCGGACCGAACTAATGAAACCCAACGTAGTTTGGTTCGGTTCTCTGTTTTAGTTTTTAGGAACCGCCAAATCGATGAACCGAACCAATGGATATAATTACACTCTAAATCTTTTATTCTACCCATTATTAAGCTTAAATCTTGTATCGGTCTAACCATTTTCCATTTTTTTTATAATTTCTTCCTTTCAGAAAAATACACATCTAGAATCAAACTCCAAAACATAGAGAAAGTGGAAACTATAACTCACAAAATTTTGCTTTGACTGAACTGTTGTTCTCACTGTCTTCCATAACTATTGCTTTCACAACTACTATTATGATATATTGTGGTCGTCTTCTTTTTGTTCAAGTTCTCTTGGTTAATTTTTGTATTTCTCTTTTACCTTTTTTGTTTCTTCTTATTTGTTACAAAATAGTTTTTATGTGTGTTTGGGGTGTGAAACATGTTAGTTGATGTGTGTTTTGTTGTGTTCGAGTTGTTAAGCTTTCAAATTAACTTTCAACCTTTTAATGCCAAGTTTCAACTTTTATATTCGATAGTGAACTTATTTCATGATGCATTGGAAATCATGTCACTGTTTCGTATGGATTAAGAGAAACTTATAATATGTTTGAAAAAATAGAGCATGAAATAAAATTACATGAAATGTATTATTTTAAATTATATAGCATAAAATATACCAAAAAAGACGATAGTGGGAGAATATACTGATGAATATAATGTTTGAAAAAAATCATAAACCAATCAATCAAACCAAACCAAACTGAACCAAACTAGTTAGTTTAGTTTGATTCTATTTTTGAAAAATGTTAAAAACCAAACCAAACAAACTGATGAAGATATATCATCGGTTTATAATATATCTTTGATGAATTGGTGCACTTCCTTTTAGTCAAACTTAAGGAAAAACATAAATAGTTTTTCCCTTTCAGGATCTCGCCTGATAATATATTTTTTGTATCATTGCTTGACATATCACCATTATTCTCCTCTATATCAATGGAAATGACCATATGCATACCTCTTCCTCAACCAACACACTTCTTTTCCCATTTGTATATGAGTTGCTTAATGTGTGTTGCTCTTGAAGTTAGATCGTTTAAATTGTGGCATGTTTGTCCAACTATTTTCTCTTTTAGCTATGGGTACATGTTGTTGATGGACATTGATGCATATTAGCATCTAGAAACTAGATTGAACATATGACAACCTTCTTGATGAACCTATCAATTAAGTCAAAAACAAACTCATCCATGTGTTTTCTTAAGTTCATCAAATCGATTGGTGTAAAGTTGGGTCGAGGTCAATAGAAACTATCATGAAAACACATTTCCATTTATGCCCATATTATATTTAGTCTGGTGGGATTGAAGAATACCACATAAAAATTTGTTTTTGTCAATGATAAAGGAAAACTCTAGTTTTAGAGTTTATTATGGATTGTCTTATTGCATTGAACAATAAACCTTCTAATATGCTTTGTAGTTGACTTTCCATCTTCCTAGGAAAAAAACAAAGTTTTGAGTTTTGTAACCTCTATACAATAGGTATCGATTTGTCCATCTATTCTTGATGGGGATTCTTATGCATGTGGTTATGTGTGGGCATAAACTAAGTTCTAAACTACATTATAATTGTATTAGTTGTGAGGTTAGAATATAAAAATGATTGTCCATAAAGTCTAGCCTCGAATATAGATAATTAGTGCCACACATTATCTAGGGATTTGGAAATACTAATGAAACTAAATATGAGGTGTAGGGTTCCCCCACAACTTCGTTTGGTTCGCCTCAATGCACTTTTTCGCAAGAGTTCCAGGTATCACTGACATATTAAATGGATTTTCAATCCATGAAAGTTCACTAACCTAACCAATGGTTGGTTTAGGTGTGTCGTTTGAGGTGGTATTTATACACTAGGTTGTGTAAGGTATGATGTGGAATTGGTTGATACATATGGGAAACTTGCACATAGTTATTGAATCGGATAATCCTCATTCGATCTTTGAGTTCTTGTTGTTGGGCCAAGCATGTGTCCTCCAACATAAGACTTTCATTTGTTTGATTTATGCCCCCAATATGCTTATGTTTTCTCTTATTAGCTTAAAAATCAACTTAGTACTAAAATGTAATTAAAAAAACAACTAAAACTATACTTAAACTATATATATATATATATATATATATATATATATATATATATATATATATATATATATATATATATATATATATATATATATTATATATATATTTATATATAAATAACAACTATTTTACATCTTATCAATACTTATAAAATGTAATTGACCTTTTTTTAATCTCGAAGACTTTGTAGTTGATGATTTCCTTGTGAAATTTTTACTCAAATAATCAACTTTTTCAAATAAATACCCAAACTAACCCACTTTCTCATGTATGCCACAGACTAATCCGCTTTCAAATTAAAAAAAATCCAACATAAAGGAATCGTCAATCCAATTGGCGACTGTATACAAACACATAAGAGGAGTCGTCAATCAATTGACAACTATGTACAAACACGGAGGAAAGAGTACATTATCTCTTCTTTGTATTTGTACATTGTCGGTAATTGGATTGACGACTCCTCTTAAATGATATACATTGTTGTCAATTGGATTGACGACTCCTGCATATTTAAAAAAAAAAATTGAAAGTATGTTAGTTTGGAAATACATAAAAAAGTGGATAGTTTAGATATTTAATTGAAAAAGTTGTTATTTGAGTGAAAATTTATTTGTGTGTACATCTTTAGATTATGACCAAAAAAAAACTTTTTTTTAAAAAAGCGACTTAATATATACTACACAATCTAATAAGTATCTTTTTAAAAATTATTTTATTACAAAAATAATAACAATTAATTATATAACTATAAAATAATTTAAGTTTGAATACATTTATGTAAAAAAAAATTAAAATAAAAAATTGAGACCAAAAATTTAATTGCATAGAAAAAAACTTTCAATTTAAAATACATTATAAAAATAAAATCAATTCTACTCAATAACATCTAAATAAATCAAAATAATTATACATTTGGAATAAAAATTTCCGTCATCAAAAACAAAACTAACTATACATTAGATACAGCCCAATGATAAACTTTTTTTTTGTTTATAATTAGTGTGTAAAATAAAAACGTTGAAGCCTAAAATTTTATTATTATTATTATTATTATTATTATTTAAATTTAAAATGTTTGAATTTTAAATTTTTTAAAATCTATTAACTTACTTAGGAATCTTAGGACCGAACTTAGTTTGTACTTATGCACTCAACAATAAGATTAAAAAGTCACATTTGTTAGGGGTGCTTGTAACACCCAAATAATTCCCCGTAAAATTTTAATTACTTCTCAAAGTATAGCTCCAACGATACGTAACATAAAAATTGTTCATGCAGCGTAACATAAGCGTAAAAGTTCAACAAAACATAATCTTTCTTTTCAAAACAAGATAATTCAAATCATCGTTCCCAACTTCTCAAAGTTACGTATCAAAGTCGACTCTTCTAACGTGAAGTACACTGACTTCACCCACAACGGACTCTATTACTCCTGATCACCTGCATGTTATCCACGTAAAGGCAACATTCAAATAGAAGGGGTGAGATTCTTAAATCAATCGAAAGAGAAAATTATATAAATACAACATATATCATTTAAGTACATTACACATCTTTACAACAACAAGAATCACAACCTACATAACAACTCATAATTAAACGACATGCACACCAATGATCAAAGTATGCAAATGAGACTCAACCATAGACTCAATGCATGTGGTACCATTCAACGATTCATGTTCACTACAACAAACAAGATCTTAGACAGCGCTTTTTTTAGCCTTAGACAGCGCTTTAAAGCGCTGTCTAAACCTCCGCTGCTAAAGGTTTAGACAGCGCTTTTTAAAATGTGAAAAGCGCTGTCTAATCCCCCACCCTTAGACAGCGCTTTGGCCAAAAGCGCTTTAAAAGACCCTCTTAATTTAAATTTTTTAGGTACACATTAGACAGCGCTTTTCAAAAGCGCTGTCTAAGCCCCTACCTTAGACAGCGCTTTGGCCAAAAGCGCTGTCTAAGCCCCTCCTATTTTAATTTTTTTAGGTATACCTTAGACAGCGCTTTGGCCAAAAGCGCTGTCTAAGCCCCCACCTTAGACAGCGCTTTTGCCTAAAGCGCTTTCTAATCCCCCCCTTAGACAGCGCTTTTGCCAAAAGCGCTGTCTAAAGTAAACGAAATTTTTTGTAGGATTTGTTTGTAACCACATTTTTTCCAGGTTTATAAACCAGAATTGGTACCTGTTTTCAACCAGATTTTTGCAGTCAATTATCACATTTTATATATGCCATTTTGGCCTTTTTTTACCAAAATTTGGCTAACCAATTCAAACCAATTCAAACCAAATTTGCCATAAATGTATCAAAATATATACAAATTTATGTTTACATTTATAAGTCATTACATATACTACTACAAATGTACACATTAATTACACACTTTGAGCTCTATCATGTATTGACACCACTCCTCTTTGATTTCGTCCACTTGATCCTTTGTATAAGATGCACACTTGAATTCATCAAAGTACTACATAATAATATAACATATTTTGAATTAATTCCAACTATTTAATTATATGAGATATGTGTAAATATAAAAATAACTCATAAGTTAGAAATACATACATCGGTGGGAATCTCTAATCGGCCCAACATGAGAGTATCTCGCATAAACCTCAACATGAAATACCCGCAATCTATTTCATTACGTTGAAGAGGACACTACATATGAAAAAAAAATATGAATTATAAATCCTAAGTTTTATCAAGTGTAGTCATCACTAATATAATAAAAAACGCGGTAATTAAAAATATACCGCCACTTTAATCCATGAAATGGAGTTGGCGCCCCTCCTTGAGGTCTGGATAACTCGTTGGGCACGAAAAGCTTGTAGGACGCTAATAAAATAAAAATGAAGCAATTAGAACAATTCACATAAACTAAGAAAAATTTTGAACATTCTCACTTACGTGTCAATTAGGTCCTTCATAACCGGGTATGTTGTCCAATCATTTCCTAACGAGTCAAGATAATACACAATTTCTCGGATAGGATTGATTGCGAGCAACAACCAATGTCCACTGTAATGATTAGGCAAATGTTAGATGGTAACTTGGAAAATAATTATTATAGATGAATTTAGAATGAAATGCTAACCCGGTATTAAACGGTAAAAAAAACAACTTCTCCGCATTTTTATTCTCCACGAGGATCCGAAGAACGTACTCCGTCACGGTATCCGGTCTACTTATCATTAAAGTATAGTTGACGGTCGCGGGTGCTAAGAATCCGAATGACACGTCCAAACCATTGGGGCGCATCAATTTGTCATACAAAAACCTAATATAAAAACATCATTAACATAAAGTAAACATCATTAAAATAAGTTGTTTAATTAATAAAACAAAGTATGCCGAATTTACCTAACATATGTATTGACAACGTTGACGCCGATTTCTTCACGACCAAAAACTTGCATGAAGTCCTCATTACCAATCATTTGTTCGTAATCAAAGCCGAAAATCCCTACCTCCATAGGTATAGTCCGAACACCTCCGGTCGGTATATCGGTCATCTCTAGAAATGTCCTGAGGCACGACCTATACTTGGTGGTAGGTTTTTTCCTAGCTACGGACTTCTTAGCACCAGAACTTTGTACCCGTGCGGAGGCGTTGCTAACCTCCTTTTTTTGTTGTGCGGAGGCATTGCTAGCCTCATTTTCTTGAACCTACATGTCATATAAATAGTTAGATCAAATTAAGAATGTAACAACTTCCATGAATATATGTCATATAATTGTATATTACCTCTTTTCTTGAAACCGTGGACTCGGTATGCCGTGGAATCGCAGCTTCTTTTGATTTGGATTGTGTGGGAGTCTATTTAACATAGGAAAATATGTAAGTAAAATTTTAAGCATAAATTTTAAACTTTGAATATACCAAGGAAAGTTAACATAAGTTTTAATCATACCTCATATCCTACGCATATGAGGTTTGTCGGCCATGCAACAAACGAACCTACTGCTTCGTGCACCGTTGTTGCATCCGAATCATCGCTAGGATATGGTAATGCTGCATTCGGCTCAACTGCAATATCAACTGATACCTTCAAACATCCAGCAGGGAGCTCTCTAGTGTGGAGTAATACTCCGCTAACGTTATGCACTTTTCCCTTGCCAACCATCCGATAGTATGGTGACGACAAATACAGCTGACAATGGGAAATGCCCTAAAACCAATAATAACAAGAAATCGTTAATGTGTATATATGTCAAATACATAATTTAAGAAAATAGTTCAATTTAAGACAATTATATGTAATTACCTCTGGAATGTTCGGCTGAAAGGTACAGTTGATACTGTCTTTGTCCGAAGCATCTCTGTATACTGTTGAGGCGCTAGCCTCTCTTTCTCTCCTCAATGCATCAAGCTCAGCTTGCATGGCTTCCATTCTTGCATGAAGCTCCCGATTACTAGGAGCCTTTCCTTTTTTAATACTCATGGAGGTCGGAGTGACTCCAAATCCCTTACCCCTCACCCGACCAGAGTACTCAGGGACATCTAATGCCCGACCAAGTATGCTCCTAGTATCATCGGGAGATAAAGACTGAGATAGCTCCTCCTGAAAAATCAGATGAATATCGTACACTTGTCAAATATTTGTGTATAAAAATGTTATTCAATTAATGAAAAAATGTTATACTTACACATTTCTGGTATACTTGTAAAACTTCTTCTTGAGCAACTCCAGATTTGCCCACACGGGCTTCCTTCCACAAAACATGTGCAGGAAGAGATGATTCTGAACTTTCCTCCTTCTGCAGCTACACATTAAGTCATACAATTTTATCAGATAAAACTAATATATGATGAACAAATTTGTTATCGCAATTTAAAAATACTTACCATGGATTGTTCTAAACGTCCATATCCGACACGTCCTTTTCGGTACGGATATGCGGGACTTGATGCTCTTTCCCGATTTGTAGCACTTATTCTTTGAAAAACCGGGTCTTGTCTTTTGGATTTGAACGCTTCCCATTCTTCAGCCGATATCAAACTTTCATATTTTTTGGGAAGCTCCGCATCCACAAAATTACCATCCGCATCCTTAAGGAACTTGGATGATAAAAATGTCCGAAACCCTCTTAGAAGCTTTCCGGCCAATTTCATACAAAAGCCTCTTCTTTCGTCTTCGATGTTAAAACATCGCTAAGAAAAACATACAGATTGATAGTTAGTATCGGTAATTGAAAAAACATAATTGAAAAAACATGATTGTACCTTTATCTCACTCCAAATTTTATCTTTGGACTCTTTCAGCTCTTTGTTTCTCCAATCATCACATGTAATGGGAATTTCATTCCTTACTAGTGCACCGATAAAACTAGTTAAGGTATGCCCATTAGGTTCTATAAGCTGTCCCTGGGTGCTCCAATAGACATCTAGTATGATGCCTCGAGATCTTCCTTGGACCACCCTTCTCATTACTGTGATGCCTCTTCGAATTTCTTCTTCCGCGGATACTTTTTTAGGAACTTCCTCAGGTTGGTCATCAGCCATGTCTAACCTGTAATAAACCAAGGAAACCATCAAATATCAAATATAACTTATAATCAAAGCAATTGAAAACAAAAAAATAAAGAAATCATGCATTATCATATATAACTTATAATCAAAGTAATTGAAAACAAAAAAATAAGGAAATCATGCATTATCACATATAACTTATAATCAAAACAATCGAAAAAATAAAATAAAGAAACCATGGATAATTTACCTAAGTCACTAACATCTCTTTCTTTTCTTTGTTGGAATATTAATCACTTGTTTCTTAGCAATGCGTACGGATGAATTGATCCAAATTCCCTCATTATGATCGTTTCTTATATATGACTCATCCGGTATAAGATCCTCAACTTCATCATTTCTATTCAACTCATTCCGTCTAATGCATGACTCATTCTCAACATCAATATCACATTGATCGACACCGCTATCATCAGTCACTTTGTTAGAGAAAAGCACTATAGACCATTTTGTACTCTTCGGGTCATTCACATAGAACACTTGTTTAGCCTGAGATGCTAGAATAAAAGGTTCATCTTTGTACCCCACCCTAGTAAGATCAACTTGCAAAAATCCAGACTTATCCATTCGTATGCCACTACTATTCACCCACTTGCAACCAAAGATGGGAATCTGAAACTTCTCGTAATCAAACACCCAAATGTGCTCAATAACTCCAAAATACGACAGATTTGCATATTTGGGGTTTAAGTCCTTCATGCTTGATATATGCATTGCTTCAGCTAGCACGGTGACACCACTATTTTGCATAGTACTCTTATCATCTTGTTCTTTGGTATAAAATGTGTATCCATTAATTGAATATGCGCTATGAGAAAACACATGCAAACTTGGACCATATGCCAAACATCTCAACCTTTCTGTTACCGAAGAAGGATCTGAAGAGCGCTTCAAGTAAATATGATCCTTCAACCATTGTATGAAACTTTGATTGTGCTCTATAACTATCCAATTTTCATTTCTGTTCGGATTTAACCTTCGGAGTACATCCTTGTGCATTTCAACATATGGCTCAACCTCATTATTATTGTGCAGAACATACAAATGAACTTGATCCCGTTCATCCCTTGATATTGTCACAATTTTATTCCCAATTAATTTTTTACCTTCCATTTTGTCGAAAATCTGAGCTCTGGGGAGTCCAATCGATTGAACGTTAGACAAATATTCAGTACAAAACTCAACAGCTTCTTCAACAATGTATCGTTCAACAATACAACCCTCTGGTCGACTTCATTATAATTTGCTTAGTTTGGAAGTCAACTTCATAAGATATGGATAAAAGTATTTCTACCTCGCTCGTCATAAATCATCTTAGACATCAATTTCACTAAACAACAATTAGATGTGAGTAATCTTATACAGTAAAATCCTATGGCCTCCAACTACCAAGCTGTGAAAGTAACTCTTCACCCTTTCTTTGAAATCTTGTTTTGTGACCAAGATTTTTCCCTCTTTAAAAGTTCGAAGTTGTATCGATATTAACATTTCATTTAAAGGGAAGTTCCACATATACATATAACCATTTATCCCCCATATGGGTTCCTCACAAAATTTGCAACACTAACAGAACATAAATGATATGTACAACTAAATGTATGTATAGACAAAAATCTATCACAATAAAATAAAAAGCATATAAAAAGATTGATCAAAGTTAAGAGGTGAAAGGCATTATAAAGACCAGTACTAAGAAGAATACCTTTTAAAAATGCTACAGCAAAAACCTCAAACAGCAGAGAAGCTAATACAGAGAACACAATAAACACCTGCATAACGGGTGCATACAAGTTACATTCAAAATAGTAACTAGAAACATAAAAAAACATTACATCAGCCTGAACTTTGTTCTGAAAACATATATAGCGATGGCAATTATGAAACATTTTATGTCCTTGTTGAGAGATGGTCTAAAATCGTTGGATATTAAACAAAAAATCAACAATCTTTTGGTGTGTACTATTGCTTTAGTACATTATCATTGTGTTAGTACGAGTTTAATCTATGATGCATAAAAGTAGTGGATCCTAAAACATTTTCTCTAGATTTAGGTTTGATTAATTATGAAACATTTTCTTCTAACCTCTCTAGTAGCTACTTTAAGGTTAAACCTCTAAGAAGCCTCAATTGCAAATGCATATTCCTAAACTAGAAATACTTTAAAATCTCTTAACAACTCCAAGTCATCTAGGCATGCAAGGAGCTAACAAATTGGTCACTAACATTTATAGTTCGGTACAACAACATAATGCATATCTCTTAGTCAGAAGTTTTTGGTTCGAACTCAAAGGTGTCGAAGCCACTAAGACAGAAAGATCAGTTCACATAACACAAAGCTTCCTTCATATGAGGGAAGAACCAAAAATAAGTATTATCTATTCAGTGTTACAACTACTACATAAGATTTAGAGAAAGTTATCAAAGTAATTATAGACCCTAAAAGCTGTTTCTAAACTCTAATATGAATTCCTGTAATTAAGAACCTAATTTTCTCACATTCACCAATATAGATAAAGAAAAAAGAAGTAGTCAGAAAGCAATTATATCAAGAACGATTCGTCAAACAAATGATATGAAACGCAGAACTGAAGAACTCAAACCTGTAACGAAGAACTGAAGCAATGAACCCGATTCTTTCAACGGCGGTGAATGAATGAAGAAGCAATGAAACCGATTCTTCAAACGCAGTGAAAAAGTGAAAAAATGAAGCACAATCAATGGCTGAAACACTTTCAAGAACGAACGATTTCGCTGTTAGGGTTCGCTTTCGCTGTTAGGAGGGAAAACAGAAAGAACAGAGAACGAAAATAGAAGTCTGAATTTTAATTTTAATAAGACCTTAGACAGCGCTTTTGGGAAAAGCGCTTTCTAAGGTATGCCTTAGACAGCGCTTTTCAAAAGCGCTTTCTAAACCCCCCCTTAGACAGCGCTTATGGTTTTATTTTTTTTTTAAATTTAAAAGCTTTAGACAGCGCTTTATCAAAAGCGCTGACTAAGGTGAATATTTAAAAGCGCTTTCTATAAGCGCTGTCTAAGGGGGGGTCTTAGACAGCGCTTTCTAAAAGCGCTGTCTAAGACCCCCCCTTAGACAGCGCTTTCATTATTTTTTTGGAACATTTTCCGTGTTTTTTTTAAATTTTAAACTTGGACAGCGCTTTCTCTTAAAAGCGCTGTCTAAGATGCGCTGTTAAAAAGCAGTTTTGGCGTAGTGGTTTCATGATCCAGTTCCCATCGGAACTCTCTGACCTTATTTTATGCTTCAGTATGATCTCTATTTCATGATCACACCCACGACCCATATTTCATGGTCAAGTACGATCCTTATTTCATGACCGCACCAACAACAATTCCCTTTGGAATCCGGATGAACATTGTTACCCTACCTTGGTACACCATCCCACAACTATGTATATGCCATGCACTCAACGACAATATGCAATGTCAACAACAATAATGACCTCGTGCAACAACATTAACAACAACATGCAATAACATCAACAACAACATGCAAATACATCAACAATACATATGTACATGTTACTCATGTTTTTAAAACGTTATTTTAAACATACTACAAAACAAGCATGTAACCTACTAATACATGCTCTTAACGCCACCACATCAATACAAGACCACTAGGATATACAATAAGTAATTTTATGGAATTTTTCATAATAAAAATAATTTATTTTTGGTTCCAGACCGCACTGAGCGTCCACCCTTCCGCGCTAACCACGCTTGTCACTTCCTTGATGAGGCGAAATTTCCAAACACCGTGCTAAGCGAGCTAGGCCTCGCTAAGCGGGCTCTGCGAAATCGACAGAATTTCTCTGCGATTTCTACAATTATTTCCTGCGATTTCCTTCCACTAAAAATCAATTTTAACAGTGTTACACTCAGACTTTTCCCACAATAATCCACAAAATAAATTATCATTCAACATCACAATTCTAACACATATCTACGCATAATTATAGTCTAATTTCATAATTCCTTATAACACTTATTAATTTCCCAGCCACACAATTCCACTACCATACTTAGGGATATCTATCATAATATTCATATCAGTTTACCCTTAAGAGATTAAAGAAATCTCACCCTTACCTTGAATTGACAGACGGTTTCTCTCCCTTGCCGAAATTCTCTTCCTCTTCTCTCTCCCCCAGCTTCCTTCTTCCTTTCTTTTGTTCACGTTTCTCTCAATTCCACGATCAGTTTCTACGAACTGACTTCTCATTTCTTCAAATTTTCAACATAACTCTTGGACCCCTAATATTGGAATCCCCATCTTTCCCTCACTAACTTCTCATCTAATCACCATAATGTCCTTTCCATCTAATATTCCACTAATTAAATTATTTCAATATATAATATAAATTATTAAACTTATATTAAATTAAAATAATATAATCCTTTTCATTCAACACACCAACCTACATCGCAATGCCATTACCCTTCACTAAGGATATGCGACCACCAATACGACACAACAACGCACAACAATCGTTACAATTCACACAACACACAATAATTCTTCAATTAAATGGATAAATAATTAAACGATTAAATCGGAGCGTTACAACTCTCCCCCACTTAGAATATTTCTATCCTAAAAAATTTACTTGATGCGAATAAACTCGGATACGATTCTCGCATCTTACTCTCCAATTCCCAAGTCATGTTTCCACCGAAAACACCTCCCCATACTACCTTCACGAGAATAATTTCTTTGCCTCTCAACTGCTTCACTTCGTGATCATCGACACGTTTTGGTAGTGTTTCAACCGTAAGATTATCTCTTACCTTAACCTTATCCATCGGTATCACATGAGACTGATTCAGAACATACTTCTGAAGCTGTGAAATATGAAATACATCATGCAAATTTGATAATCGCGGTGGCAACTCCACTCTATAAGCAACTGCTCCAATTCTTGTAGAAATCTGGTACGGACCAATAAATTGAGGAGTAAGTTTTCTCAACTTCAAAGCTTGCCCAACACCGATCACTGAAGTGACTCTCAAAAACACATGGTCTACTTCCTGAAACTCAAGATCCTTCCTCCTCTTGTCGTGATAACTCTTATGTCTGCTATGTGAAGTTTTCATCTTATCGCAAATCAAATTCACCATCTTAGTAGTTTTTTATACGATATAAAGTCCAAGTACAACACTCTCACCGGACTCATGCCAACATAAAGGTGTCTGACATCTTCGACCATATAGTGCTTCAAAAGGCGCCATTCCGATACTGGAATGATAATTGTTGTTATAAGTAAACTCGAACAATGACAAGTTACTATCCCAAGCACCTCCTTGCTCAAGCATACAAGTCCTCAACAGATCTTCCAAGGATTGTATAGTCCTCTCTGTCTGCCCATCAGTCTGTGGATGGTAAGTTGAACTCAACTTCAACTTCGAACCCAATGTTTCTTATAAACTCTCCCAAAATCTATAAGTGAATCTCAGATCTCTATCCAACACAATACTCAAAGGAATCCCATGCAACTTTACAATCACGATGATATATATCTCAGCTAATCTCTGCAAAGAAAACTAATACCAATTGGAATAAAATGTGTTGATTTTGTCAATCTATCAACAATTACCCAAATAGTATCATGTCCTCTTAGAGTAGGGTAACCATGTAACAAAATCCATTGAGATATTATCCTATCTCCACTCTGGAATATCCAACGATTGCATCAAACTAGCAGGGTTTTTGATGTTCTACTTTCGACTTCTGACAAGTCAAACAAGCATAAACAAATTGAGCCACATCACGCTTCATGCCAAGCCACCAAAATATCTTTTTCAAATCTTGATACATCTTTGTAGCTCCCGGGTGAATACTTAGGCCACTTATATGCTCTTCCTCAAGAATCATTATCTTCAGTTCAAGATCACCAGGAATACAAATACGCTCACAAAACCTTAGTACTCCCTGTTCATCAACTCATAAATTATTTCTTTCAGCACGTTCATCACCATTAATTAAGTCCACCAGCTTCACATCCCACTTCTGACCCTCTCACACACGATCAAGAAAATCATTATTAACCTTTAATATCCCCATCATTACATTGTGCAGTGTCTGCTCGCATACCAAACTCATATTTCTAAACTTCTCAATCAATTCCAATTCTCTAGCCATCATGGTCGACATATGCAAGGTCTTTCTACTTA
Organism: Lathyrus aphaca; assembly: GCA_963966055.1. Classification (NCBI taxonomy): domain Eukaryota; kingdom Viridiplantae; phylum Streptophyta; class Magnoliopsida; order Fabales; family Fabaceae; genus Lathyrus; species Lathyrus aphaca. The sequence continues at coordinate 215,063,974 of OZ014520.1, read as the reverse complement.
ACGAATCTTCCACTACATTAGCTTTACTGGGATGATAGTTCAAGCCAAAATAGTAATCCTTCAAGAATTCCAACCAATTCCTTTGCCTCATATTTAACTCTTTCTTATCAAAAAGGTACTTCAAACTCTTATGGTCACTGAATACTTCGAATCTCAAACCATACAAATAATGCCTCTAAATCTTTAATACAAATACCCTATTGCTAGTTCCAAATCATGGGTAGGATAATTCCTCTCATGAATTCTCAATTGTCATGAAGCATATGCCACTACTTGACCGTCTTGCATTAACACTCCACCCAAACCCATCAGAGAAGCATCGTAATAAACCAAAAACGGTTCATCTGGTTTAGGCAAAGTCAAAACTGGAGCAGTAGTCAATCTTTTCTTTAGCTCAATGAAACTCTGTTCACACTAAACGTCTCAAACAAATTCCTTATTCTTACAAGTTAACTGATTCAATGGAAGTGCCAACTTCAAAAAACCTTCAATGAATCTGTGATAATAACCAATTAATCCCAAAAAGCTTCTAATCTCAGTTACAGACTTTGGAGTCTCCCACTGTAGAACTGCATCTACCTTGGATGGATCCACGACAATACCCTCACCTAAAATTACATGGCTAAGAAAACTCACTTCCTTCAACCAAAACTCGCACTTCGATAACTTAGCATACAAATATTTCTCTTTCAACACTTGCAACATAATCCATAGATGTTCAGCGTGCTCTTCTTCTGACTTAGAGTAAATAAGAATATTATCTATAAAGACAACAAAATGGGCCAAATAATTATGGAATATCCGATTCATATACTCCATGAATACTCCAGGTGCATTAGTAAATCTAAATGGCATCACTACATATTCATAGTGTCCATACCAAGTCTTAAAGTTGTCTTCTGCACATCCTCACCTTTACTCTTATCTGGTAATAACCCGACCGCAAATCAATCTTGCTAAACACACGAGCACCCACTAACTGATCCATCAGATCATCTATCCTTGGAAGTGGATACTTGTTCTTAATTGTCATTTTATCCAGTTTCATGTAATCAATACACAACCTCATACTACCGTCCTTCTTTTTCACCAACAACACTGGAGCCCCCCAAGGTGACACACTCGTCCTTACAAACTTCTTTTCTAACAGTTCCTCTAATTGTTTCTTCAATTTGGTTAACTCAGGAGACGACATACATTATGGTGTCATCGAAATGGGTCTAGTTCCAGGCACAAGATAAATACTGAATTCCACCTTTCTCTCTGGCGGTACATCCAAAATATCATCTGGAAACACTTCCAGGTTGACCACATTTGAAACACTTCTTCACGTCACTCGTACACTCACTGATACGATGACCCAGTTCACCACATCTATAACATTTTAGATAAGAAGGGGCACCTCCACCACTTGGCTTCTTATCCTCAGCATACTTTTGCTTACCTTTATTAGTTGGAGCTGCATAAGGCTTTCCACGGTGCATCTGTTGCTTTCCTCTAGAGATGTCAAAATGGGCTACCCGACCCAAAACGGGTCGGCCCTGATGGACTCGGGCTTTTTTGGGCTGGGCCAAAAAAGCCTATTTCTAATATGGGCTCAAAAATTACTATATGAGTTTGGCCCTATATGGGCTTCGGGCTACCCAGTCATAAATGGGCTTTTTTTTAATATAAAAAAATAATTAAAATGTTATAATATTTATTATAATTAAAATTAAAAATTATATTATTTTAAACATAATACATTTTTAAGTACTTATTATCTTTTATAAATACTATAATGTATTTTTATGTTGATTATATTAATGTATAATATTTAAAAGAGAAAGATTGAATAAAATAGAGATAAAATTTAGTGAGGTGAGAAAAACCAATGTGTTATTTTGGAGTAATACAATATAAATATTAATATAATTTTTTAAAATTTATACAGATATGGGCTTAATGGGCTACCCACGGCCCATTTGGGCTAGCCCTAATGGGTAGCGGGCTTTTTAGGGTTGGGCTCAAAAAACCCTAAAAAATATGGGCTCCAATTTTAAGGCCCAATCCCTATGATTTTTCGGGCCTGGAGGATCGGCCCATGTGGGCTAGCCCATTTTGACAACTCTAATTTCCTCTCCTCTCAACTAAACTCTTAAGGTGATCAGATCGAGCCTTGCTGTCTTCTTCAAAGATTCTACAGCAATCAACCAAATCCGGAAATCTCCTGATCCTTTGGTAACCAATTGTCTGCTTGATTTTAGGCCTCAAACCATTCTCAAACTTAACACACTTCGAGAACTCAGTAGTCGCTTCACTATAGTGTGAATAGAACTTTGCCAAGTCAAAAAATTTGGCAGCATACTCTGTAACCGACATACTCCCCTGTTTCAACTCCAGGAACTCAATCTCTTTCTTTCCTCGAACATCCTCCGAAAAGTATTTCCTCAAGAATTCCCTTCTAAACATAATCCAGGTAATTGCTTCACCATACGCTTCCAACCGTTGACGAGTGCTAACCCATCAGTCATCAGCTTCTCCCACTAACTTGTGAGCACCCAGCCGCACTTTTCGGCCTTTAGAACACTTCATCACTCGAGAAATCCTCTCAATCTCCTTGAACCACTCTTGTGCTCCATCCGATCATACTTTCCTTTAAAAATAGGTGGATCATTCTTCTGAAACTCATCATTCTCACGATCCCCAACATTCATTGGATTCTGCACAACTTGAGTCATAGCCTGCATAGCGGCAACAAGTGCAACATCATTTCTCCCAGCCATATTAAATCTATTACGCAACAATAACTAGAAACAACGGTTAAGAAACCTACAATAACACACCATAATGACTCGATAACTCAACTACTTGGTCGGACGGACCGACCTGCTATGATACCACTTTGTAACACCCAAATAATTCCCTGTAAAATTTTAATTAAAAGTTAGAGTAACGAAATCCAAAATCTAAATTCAATTGTTACATTACTTCTCAAAGTATAGCTCAAACGATATGTAACATAAAAATTGTTCATGAAACAATAAGTTCAAATAACATAAGTGTAAAAGTTCAACAAAACATAATCTTTCTTTTCAAAACAAAAGAATTCAAATCATAGTTCCCAACTCCCCAAAGTTACGTATCAGAGTCAACTCTTTTAACGTCAAGTACACTGACTTCACCCACAACGGATTCTACTACTCTTGATCACCTGCATGTTACCCACGTAGAGGTAACACTCAAACATAAGATGTGGTATTCTTAAATCAATCGAAAGAGAAAATGATATAAATACAAGACATATATCATTTAAATACATCACACATCTTAACAACAACAAGAATCACAACCCACATACAACAACTCATAATTCAATGACATGCATACCAACGATCAAAGTATGCAAATGAGACTCAACCATAGACTCAATGCATGTGGTACCATTCAACGATCCCTATTTCATGATCCAGTTCCCGTCAGAACTCTCGATCCATATTTCATGGTCCAGTATGATCCATATTTCATGATCACACCCACAACCCCCGTTTCATGGTCAAGTACGATCCTTATTTCATGATCGCACCAACAACGATTCCCTTTGGAATTCAGATGGACATTGTTACCCAACCTTGGTACATCATCCCACAACTATACACATGCCATGCACTCAATGATAATATGCAATGTCAACAACAACAAGAACAACGACCTCATGCAACAACATCAATAACAAACATGCAATAACATCAACAACAACATGCAAATACATCAACAATACATATGTACATGTTAACTCATGTTTTTACAACTTTATTTTCAACATACTACAAAATAAGCACGTAACCTACCAATACATGCTCCTAACGCCACCACATCAACACAAGACCACTAGGATATAAAATAAGGAATTTTATGGAATTTTTCATAATAAAAAAAATTATTTTTGGTTCCAGACCGCGCTGAGCGGCCACCCTTCCGCGCTAAACGCTCTCGTCACTGTCTAGAAGAGGCGAAATTTCCAAACATCGTGTTAAGCAAGCTAGGCCTCGCTAAGCGGGCTATGTGAAATCGGCATAATTTCTCTGCAATCTCAGCCTGCGATTTCTGCAACTATTCCCTGCAATTTCTTTCCACAAAAACTCAATTTTAACAGTGTTACACTCTGACTTTTCTCACCACAATCCACAAAACAAATCATCATTCAACATCACAATTCTAACACATATCCACGCATAATTATAGTCTAATTTCACAATTCCTTACAACACTTATCAATTTCCCAACCACACAATCCCATTACTATACTTAGGGATATCTATCCTAATATTCATATCAGATTACCCTTAAGAGACGAAAGAAATCTCACCCTTACCTTGAATTGACGCACGATTTCTCTCCCTTGCCGAAATTCTCTTCCTCTTTTCTTTCCCTAGCTTCCTTCTTCCTTTCTTTTGTTCACGCTTCTCTCAATTCCACGATCAGTTTCTACGAGTTGATTTCTCTTTTTTCCAAATTTCCAACATAACCCTTGGACCCCTAATATTGGAATTTTCATATTTCCCTCACTAACTTCTCATCTAATCACCATAATGTCCTTTCCACCTAATATTCACAAATTAAATCATTTCAATATATAATATAAATTATTAAACTTATATTAAATTAAAATAATATAATTCTTTTTATTCAACACACCAACCTACACCACAATGCCACTATCCTTCACTAAGGATATGCGGCCACCAATACGACACAACAACACACAACAAATGTTACAATTCACACAACACACAACAATTCTTCAATTAAATGGATAAATAATTAAACAATTAAATCGGGGCATTACAGTGTTTATGATTTGGTTTGGATCGATTTTGAAGCAAAATATCATTCGATCCAAAGTTAAATTTACTTACGGTTTGGTTCGGTTTTGGATGATTGGTTAAAAAAATATGATCCAATTCGATCCAATTTCATGTGGTTTAATTTGGATCGGTTTTTTGGATATCTAAATTGCAAATTATAGTTTTTATTAATATTCTAAAAATACTAATAAATAGTAAGTTTGATATAATATATAATATACTATATTAAAAGTTAATATTACAAGATTCATAATTTTTGTTTTGCGTTTTAATTCATAACTTTTGTTTCGGGTGTCCATTTTTAATGTTCCACGTATCGTTTTAAAGCTAATAATATGTTCTATCTTTTGATACCGAGAAATATTATTTTGAATCAACTCTTACCCGACTTTTCTGGTAAACCGTAATTAAATTGTTTAGCTAATGGTGAACTTTTGAAGTAAGAAAGGTATAACTTGTGAGGTGGTTAGGATTACCCTAGGTTGATACGAAAATTGACTTAGAGACATAACAATGCTTAGACGTCGATACTCGAATAGTATCCTCGTGCTAAGTAGTTGTGAACGGATGGAGGATATGTTCCCATCGCGTTAAAATTCTAATTTAATTATGTTTAGCTCGTGTCGAGGTCCCATGAGGCGGGACGGCCAGGAAGACATAATTAATTTGTGGATTCGAATCCTTTAAGGGATGACCATGACCCGTGCTGAAGTGCCCTTGTGTCGCTGAGCGGGGAAATGACCGGGGAAGTTACTTTGTGGTAAGGTATCGTGACCCGTGCTGAAGTGCCCTTATGTGGCTGGGCGGGGAAAGTACCTTAGATAGATAATGAGTGATCCGTGCTAAAGTGCCCTTGTGTGTCTGGGCAGAGAAAGTTATCTATATGTTAAGGATCGAGTGACTCGCGTCGTATTGCCCTTGTGGTTGGCCGGGGAAATATGCCTTAAAGCACGTTGTGCTCTGTGTTTTCATCTTATGTCTCTAGTCCTTATGTGAACTCGAAGTCTAGGTTTTTCCCCGACTTGAGTAGTGGTTAGATTTGAACCTTTAGAGCCAAGAGATCTCTAATATAGGGAACTCACTAAGATGTTTTATCTCACCCCACTATTGATGTTGTTTTTTAGGTTTCTTTTGCAGGTTGATTTACAAGTGGAGCTATGCTCGGGATGTTTCAAGAGAAGCATAATCTTAGTTTTCTGTTGTGTATTTATCTTTGTACAATAATGAATATTGTATTGATCTTATTATTTTTATTTTAGTATAATTTCCATGTCTTGTACCATAGTTGTGTTATGTTTTAGAATTGGTCAAGAATGAGAATTATGCTATTAGGCACTTATGATGGTGTTAGTACCAATTAAACACTTGTATAATGATATGGATAGTTTAAATAACAATTAGTATAGTAATTAATATCGATCCAAACCAAACTTGTAACACCATCATAAGTGTCTAATAGGAATAATATTAAAGAAAATGATATGGATAGTTTATATAACAATTAGTATAGTTTCAAAAGAATAATGTATTAAATTAAACAAATAAAAAAAAATCGAAAATGTATACTGATTGAAAAAAAAATATTTGTTAAAATAGTATGATAAATATATAACATTGAAGTAAAAAATAAAATTAATTATAATATTATTCGGTTTAATAGTATAATCAGAAAACCAAATAGTTGACAAAGAAATAAAATATTAGATCATTAAAAGTATTTCACAAAAAGATAGTATTATTTGTATTTGTTATGAAATTAGTATTTTAAACCTTAATAATAATATCAAGTGGGAAAATAACAATTTAAATTTTTGGATGTGATAAAAATTGAAAGTTAAAAAAAAAAACTTAAGAATAATAGTAAATTTAGGTTGAAATAGTAATAAATGTAGAATATGAAATGTAAACAACAATATCAAGAATAATATGATAAAAACTATTTAAACTTGTATTAGATAATTTTTTTGTTTTGATTTTTTTTACAAGATATTTTTTATAAGAGAGAATCCAATTTTTAAATATCTACTAAATATTTTTTAATAAGTTCTCTTGATTTATCTCACATATTAAAAAAAATGGTCGATAAATTTACATTATTTAATATTTGGATCCGTGCTAAAGTTGATCCCATTTTTAACCATACAATTTTCCCTTGTATATATAAATATTTTAACATTATTTATTAAAATATTGGAATCAATAGTGAAGATAAATATATAATAAAGATAAAAATTTAAATGAAATACATATTTTTAAAATATAAAAAAAATTGTATCTACCAGAACCTGTGATAAATTAGAAATCGTGATAAACCAGAACCCGTGCGTTCACATGATACTCAATCAGAACCCGTGCGCGCATCCGAAAGAGTTCTGGTGTGAAATGCGGATATATCATCAATTTGTCGTAAGAATTCAAACAAATTTAAAAATATCAAATATTATTGGAAAAATGAAAGAAAAGAAAACTGCAATATAATTGTATAAATTTTATATATATATATATATATATATATATATATATATATATATATATATATATATATATATATATATATATATATATATATATATATATATATATATATATATATATATATATATATATATATATATATATATATGAATCAACAATTTGTTTTTTTTCCGTATATAAATATAATCTTTGTTTTGATATTATTTATAAAAATATTTGATTCAATAGTAAAGTTATTCCCATATATAAAAATATATGAATCAATAATATTTTTTTTCCTATATAAATATTATTTTCATTTTGATATTATTTATAAAAATATTTGAATAAATACTAAAATTATTCTCGTTATAAATTCTCATTAAAAGATATTATGAATTCTCTTCTTATTACTTTTGTATTATTTCCTAATATCATTTAAATTTAAAACCAACAATAAATATAATAATAATAACATCATCAAAAACATTAAATTGTTAAAACATTACTTGGTTGGATAAAAAAGACTTTTTTTCACCTGATTTGAGTTTTTTATTAAATGATATATATATATATATATATATATATATATATATATATATATATATATATATATATATATATATATATATATATATATATATATATATATATATATATATATATATATATATATATATATATATATATATATATATATATATATGGTGAAAATAATTTATATTATATATTAAATATATGTTAATTCGAAAAAATTTATATATAATAACTTTCTATGCTTATTCACATATAATACCAAACAATTGTGATAAATATTTGTGCATTAATTTTTATTTATTAATATGTGATATATAAATTATTACATATAATTATATATTGATCTTACCTGATTAGGAGAGTCTTCCCTTGGTCGGTCGAACGTAGCAAAGTTGATGGATGGATGGAATGGAGGGGGGTGTACCTGCAAGGCACTCTGATGCCAAAGTTAGAGAGGTACAATATGGTATGGTTAATTCAGAGTGAGTGAGAATATCTGACCCTTTGCTAAGAAAGGGTATTTATAATGTGCCCCCAGCGCTGGGCCAAGGCCCCTCAATGGGCTTAATCTGGCTAGGCCCATGGAGGAACTTCCAAGGGACGCGTAAGAAGCGTGAAGACCTAGACAAAAGGTCTGCCCCTTGGTCCAACTGCCCATATCTTTCAGGAGATAATAAAGGGCAGTTGGGTGACGTGGCAGATGAGCTGGCAGACATACTCTCTGCCCGTCCCTAGTGTATGCCCGTTGCTTAAGCAGGTGATTTGTCCAAGAGGTTCTCCTGCTCGAGCATATGGGCCCTTGCTCGACATGTACTGGGCCGTGGCCCTATACATTCTTGCGGGCAGTTGGGTGACGTGGCGGATGAGCTGGCAGACATACTCTCTGCCCGTCCTTAGTGTATGTCCGTCGCATAAGCAGGTGATTTGTCCAAGAGGTTCTCCTGCTCGAGCATATGGGCCCTTGCTCGACATGTACTGGGCTGTGGCCCTATACATTCTTGCGGCCCAATCCGGAACGCGTAGGAGCGTGTATGGCCAGTTATTAGGTCATTGCCCTGGTCCAACAGCCCCTATATCTCAGGAGATATTCGTGGGCAGTTAGGGTGACGTGGCAGGCAAGATGGAGGACCTGCTTACTGCCCGTGCGACATCACTGTGCTCTACACCTTGTTTTGATGCTCGCCAAGACAAAACTGTTGCTCGTGCAGATGGGCACCTGCCCGACGTAACTGGGCCAAGGCCCAAGGTGGCCCTGGGCCCAGTCCAGAATAGGAGCCCCCCAAGTCGAGTCTCCAGGTCGGAGCGATGAGTTAGAGAGAGAGAGTCGGGCGCGTTTTGATGTCGAGGAGGGGTTGGAGGTCGAGCATGATGGGTCCACATAGGATATGTCGAGCGTCGGGTGCTCGTGGACGTATGAGACGGCCAATCTTTGGCCGGGGAGACAGAGGGTCATGTCGAGGGATAAATGGACGCCCGCCGTCGTTCCCGATTCCCCATGCTGATGTGTCATTAGAATTGAAGGCGGGTTGCTTGTTTGTTTTATTACGTTTGATTCTTGTTGTGAACTCTTTATGCTCGACTCGTTTAGGCTCGTCGGTTTAGGGAACCGGCGAGGTGGCGGGTTATTGTCCGCCTTGACTCGGGATCGGGGTTGCGATCGGGTGCCCCGATCCCGGGGCTTGGACCTCCCATCGCGAGCTGGGTGTCCTGCCCGCGTGGTACTGTGACTTCGAGGCTCGGTCGAGGTGGCCGACGTCGGGGGCTGTGTTCGCCCAGGTGTAGGCATTATCCCCCTTTGTTTTGGCGACGAGGTCGTGGGCGTACCTTCCACGGCTCCGTAGGTGTTTTTTTAGCTGTAATATTGTCTAAGTTTCTATGCGTTCCATGGTCGAGCGAGTTCTTCGCCTTGCAGGCTCTCTAAGTAGTAGGCCCCATTGTCCGTCCTGTCTCCTTGACGTCGGGGAGTGTTGGGCTCCTCGCGCTTAGCATGGTCGGTTTCACTGGTGCCGCGGCTGTTCCGGACACTGTGGGCGACCTGCTTTTCTTCATATCTGATGTAGGCCTGGGCCTTGTGCAGAAGTTCATTCAGGGTGCGGGGAGTTTCGATCCCAACAGCTCTGCTGAGTTCACTGTCGGGAAGGAGCCCCCTCTCGAGGAGATATTTCTTCATGTGTTCCGTCGTGTCCACCTTGACGGCCTCTTGGTTGAATCGCTCGATGTATGAGCGCAGCGTCTCGTTCTTCCTCTGTATAATGGCTTCTAGAGAGGCCTCGGTCTTCGGATGACGCCTGGAGGCTGTGAAGTGCCTTGTGAATAGGGACTTCATGCCCCTCCAGGATGTGATGGATTCTGGGGTCAAGCTCTTGTACCAGGCCATGACTCCCTTTCTCAAGGTCGTGGAGAACAGTCTGCACTTGAGATGCCCGGTGATATCGTTGCGATAGTCGAGCATGGCGTTGACGTTGTCGACGTGATCGTCCGGGTCGGTGGTCCCATCGTAGGTGGGCAGGTTCGGGGGTTTCTCCATGCCTTTGGGGAGCGGGGCCTCCATGATAACCCGTGAGAGCGGGAAATGGGGATCCTCTTCGTCGCTTCTTAGCGGGGAGAGTTCGTCATTCCTGGGGCTGCAACCACGTCGGGGTGAAGCTCCCTTTGCTAAGAAAGGGTATTTATAATGTGCCTTCAGCGCTGGGCCAAGGCCCCTTAATCTGACTAGGCCCGTGAAGGAACTGCCAATGGACGCGTAAGAAGCGTGAAGACCTAGACAAAAGGTCTGCCCCTTGGTCCAACTGCCCCTATCTTTCAGGAGATAATAAAGGGCAGTTGGGTGACGTGGCGGATGAGCTGGCAGACATACTCTCTGCCCGTCCTTAGTGTATGCCCGTCGCATAAGCATGTGATTTGTCCAAGAGGTTCTCCTGCTCGAGCATATGGGCCCTTGCTCGACATGTACTGGGCCGTGGCCCTATACATTCTTGCGGGCTGTTGGGTGACGTGGCGGATGAGCTGACAGACATACTCTCTGCCCGTCCTTAGTGTATGTCTGTCGCATAAGCAGGTGATTTGTCCAAGAGGTTCTCCTGCTCGAGCATATGGGCCCTTGCTCGACATGTACTGGGCCGTGGCCCTATACATTCTTGCGGCTCAGTCCGGAACGCGTAGGAGCGTGTATGGCCAGTTATTAGGTCATTGCCCTGGTCCAACATCCCCTATATCTCAGGAGATATTCGTGGGCAGTTGGGGTGACGTGGCAGGCAAGATGGAGGACCTGCTTACTGCCCGTGCGACATCACTGTGCTCGACACCTTGTTTTGATGCTCGCCAAGACAAAACTGCTGCTCGTGCAGATGGGCACTTGCCCGACGTAACTGTGCCAAGGCCCAAGGTGGCCCTGGGCCTAGTCCAGAACATATATAAATATGGAGATATCAACATAAATACCATATTTAACAAACAAATTTTTAAGAAAACACGAGTTTAACGTGTATATACAGTTTTTAATTATAATATTATAATCTTTCCCTATTTTTAAATTTAATATCATTAATTATATTGTAATTAATATATATATATTTTGGACATAATATATTATATTTTTTAAACAACCACTAAACCTTAATTCTATTTATATATCTAATATATTTAATATTTATTTTATGTTTAAAATATTAATTATATTAAATAAATTTATAATTTCAAGTAGAAAAAAAGTTAAAGTTATAATTTGAAGAATAATAATAAACCAGGAGCTGATTAATATATAAAGATTTTTTTTAAATAATTAGAGAAGAATGAATACTAACAAAGATCCTTGTGGCCAATTTTTTTCACCCAAAATTTCTACCCCTAATTGAGTGACACACGTCTAAACAGATACGAGATATTGGCGAGAAAAAGGGATAGAGTGGGAATCAAAACAGAAAAGATATGCAAGTGTGGTAGGACCCATGGACATGCGTTCCAAACGACAAGCCGACAAAGGAGGGGACCAGACATCACACGGCTCGGGAAAAGGAGCATAGCCTGTCGTTTTCTAATTGCCTATCAGTGACCCATTCCTCTTTGCCTATAAAATCATCCATATTTTGTGTAGACAACCGGATTAAATACAAAGCCTACAATAGAGTGTATTTTAAAAATAAATTGAAATATTTGTATTTACATTTTTATCAAGTATTTATATTTTTAATATGGGAGAAAGAAAAAATAAATTATAAAAAAAAAAAATAACACACCTAATAATGTTGAAAAGAGATAAAATAAATGCTAATTTATCGACATAAAAGACTTTTTTTTTTTACAATTAACATCTAATTTATTAAATACATCAATACAAAGTTTTATTTTCTTAAAAGAGAAAAAAAGGAAATGCGGTCTAAAATACCGTCAATCAATCACAACCATCATGTATTATTGATAATTATAAATATTTTGATTGGTTGCATGTATAAAACTATCTTTAATAAAATAATATTGAATTAATTTAAAATATTTGTATAATAATTAAAGTACAGTTTTTTCTACGCCAATAAACATAAGAATGAAGTTAGGAAAATACATAATTTTTTATTAGTGTGTTCGAATATAGTCATTTTTGTTATCTGAATTTGAAATTGTATTGAGAAAATGTTTAAAAATCCACACTATCATAATGACCAAAAAAATTTGTTATATGAGTAAAAGAAAATTCGTTCAAGGAATCAGACATAAATGATATGAGATTGTGAAAACCAACTTGTGTAATGGGAGATATTCTTCGATATGATGAAATATAGGGGAAAATTTATAAAATTAGCATTCCAACATCCAAATCAGTCAATAAATCTAAGTAATGAAGCAAGTTATGGATGAAGTGTACTTGCAAATCTGTCAAGAATACACATTATATGTGGGAGAGATTAACCACCCCGCATTTCGTAGCATATAATGTGGGGTCCATTAGATCATATATAACAATAGGTACTCGTCAATTAAGTGGATCCAATATGAGTTCAATAGTTGTAGGTGCACTTAATACTCAACTTTTTTGTGGATACGCTTTAAGACAAATAATTGGGCATATTTTTATTGGGTCTACGGAGGACTCAAAATAATTTCCCCTAAGTCTTGACAGAACGCAACAATGAGAAGTATTTTTAGAACATAGGGCAATCATCGCCCTAGACCAGGATGTTTGTGTCGGGTTCATTGTGTGAATTTATGTACTTGTAGGTATAAAGCTAGAAATTCCGTAGAAAATCTATCTGAAGTTTTTATGACAAAAATGATTATTGAAGTCGGGGCAATAACTTTCAATCTTAATGATGGCGGTCTAACCAAAGAAACATCTCATGTCTCATCAACAAAAGGAGACTCAATATCATTTTTTATGATCATAAGCGATCTACCAAAGAATCTTGAAGCCTTAGATAAAATGTGAAAGTTCGCTAGGTCATGTTTGTCTGAGTGACTAAAGTATTATAAAAGTAAAGAAGTAGCTTAGAAGTACTAAAACAACTCTCTCTCTCTCTCTCTCTCTCTCTCTCTCTCTCTCTCTCACACACACACACACACACACACACACACACACACACACACACACCTAAAATATATTTTCAAATGTTTTTATCTTGAAAATTATTTTATAAACAAAGCCAAGTAGTTAAATAGCTGTCCATACCCTTTTCAAACAATTTTTAACTAACCAATCGATTGGTAACTTGTGACAATCGATTAGACAAAAAAATTTGAGCTAGCAAATCGATTGGAGCATTAAGTTAATCGGTTGGAACAGTGCTAATCGATTAACTAATTGATTGGAGCCTAATGCCAATCGATTGGCTCATTAATTTGGCCCATGGATTATTTCTATTTTTTAGTTTTTCTAACTACCATATAAGGGAGGCACGCCTCTTTTTCACAACATACCACTTCAACGTTTAGTATTTTTTTGGAATTTATCTCTCTAAATTCTCTCACTCTCTCTCTAGGAGATATTTCTTTGTGAGATATTGGATTGAACTCTAGTTTTAGCATTTTTATCCCTAAATTTCGATGTTAGCAATTAATGAGGCTATTTTGGCTTAATAAATGATTTATTATATTATGAGCGAAAAAGAGGTCTTAGACCTTACTTAATAAAGGATGAGAGTCGATGAGTACCTACTATTTTCATACTTAGTGAAACTAAGTTTGGAATATTTTTTAATTATTGAGAGGATTCGACCAAGGGAATGTTCGACAAATATGGAAGTTACCAAGGGTCTTCACACGTTCAAACTTGGAGGGAAAATGGGTGATCTTCAATTCAAATACAGAGACAAGTGGCGCAAGATGAAGCTTCTACAACAAGTAGTGGGACAAATGTCACCATATTAAGATAGTTTTAGGAAGAAACCGTTGGAAGTGGTTACTTTGTAATGTATATAAATATCTACGTTTAGTATGTGAATAATTGTGTGGAAATCATATGTACTAGTAACTCCGTAGACTCAAAGTATTCGCGTGTAAAGAAACGAGTGCAGTGAAAATGTACATGATTGAAGCACCACCAAATTTATCTCCATGTCAATTTTATCTTTAATGTCAAATTTACTTTCAAGTATTTTACTTTCAAGTCTTTTATCTTTGAAGTCATTTATCTTCTGCAAACTTTTACATTAAAAGCTTTTTTACATTTCAAAGTCATTTACATTTCCAAGCAATTTACTTTTCATGCATTTTACTGCATTTCTTTACAATTCAAGCATCTTTACATTCCTTGCTCTGTCTTTAAAATTCATTTATATTCCTTGCCTTGTCTTTAAAATTACTTTAAATTTCAAGTCTTGTCTTTACTTTCATTTATATTTCAAGTCTTGTCTTTTACATTCCTTTATTTTAAAGCTTTTGTCTTTTACTTTATTTTCCTTGTTTAAAACAATCTTTGAATCTTGTTTAAGGATTCATAGACATTTTCCCAAAAACATTGCGATTACGTAAACAACCAAATCTTAGCACATGTCCTAGGATCAATCTGGTCGATCCTGCGAGTAACCAAGGGTATTCTCGGTATCTTTGGAGGACCAGCGCTTGTTTACCAATTTTGGGGGTAAACAAATTGGCACACCTGGTAGGACAATGCTAAGAAACTATTTTATAGCAGTTTTGTTTAAGAAACTTCCCTTTTTGTAACTTCCTTGTGTTGTAACTTCTTTTATATGGGCATATCGGTCGAAAGGACGATTATTTTCGTGCATGCATTTGAGAAGCGGGAAAGTAGCCAACACAAACGATTATATACCAAGAAGAAGAAGAAACATAAGAAAGATGGCATCTAGCCAGGGAAATACAAGTGATTCAATCCCCACAACAAGTGGGTTGAATCCTCAAGTGAGTAGTTCGAATTCTCGCAGTACAAATGTACAAGATGGATCAAGAAATGAGGCCGTACCAGTCTCCAACCCTTCGACATGGGCATCGACAATGCCAACAGTGGTGTTAGAACCAACCCCTTTGACAGGTCCATGAGAAACAATCAATAGGCCTTATTCTCAACTAGTGTTGGAGTACTTTGGGCCAAGTACACAAACTCCACCACCCAGTTCGACTGTATTTAGGCCTTTTGGACCCACTCTTTCTCAACAATACCCTAGACTTTTTGGGCCATCAACTACCACAATGGCAAGAGTAAGGCCTCCTGTTTTTTCTGATCATGATGTCCCTTCACCATTACAGGAGTCTAGTTCAACAATAAACATGAGAAGGAATAATCAAGTTGGTGTGTTGGGGCATTCGATGCAAAGTCATACCTTAACAAACGAGTATGCGGCCTATTTGAGGCAAAAAATGGATGAAAGCAACATGCAAATGGTTCATAATTTATCTCAAACTATGGGAGAAGTTTTTCAACCTTTGATTCAGAATACAGATCAGACGAATCGACAAATGGTAACCCAAATGGCGCGTATAGCAGAATTCATGGGAGTTCCAACACTACCTCGATGTCCAAATCAAGGAGTGAATATGGAAGATGCCACTCAGCCACAAGATCATGTGGATCCTCCAGGGGTCGAACCATTTGAGGTTGAACCTGTTAGGAATCAAAGACAAATCCCAGAAGAAAATGAACCAAGAGTAAGAGTAGTAAACAGGTATGAAGACCCATATCAAGTGGTTCACCAAGTTCGGCAGAACAATTTGGAAACAGAGAATAATTTAGCAACCATGGTCGAACGAATAATGGCTAGAAGTGGGATAAACACAGGCTTTTCTAGGCCAAATTTCACTTTGCCAATAACAGAATATTTACTTCAATCCAAACTACCTCCTAGGACAAAGGTTCCTAAGTTCACCAAGTTCTCAGGAGATACGACTGAATCTACAATCGAACATGTGGTGCGTTATGTGATAGAAGCAGGAGATCTAGCAAATGACTAAAGCCTTAGGGTTAAATATTTCCCTAGTTCTCTCACCAAAAACGCTTTCACTTGGTTTACTACATTGCCACCTGGTTCAATTTGTAATTGGACTCAATTAGAGCGTTTTTTCGTGAGCAGTTTTACATGGGACATACCAAGATTAGCCTGAAAGAATTGGCTAGTGTCAAAAGAAAGTTCAATGAATCTATTGATGATTACTTGAACAGATTTCGGCTACTCAAAGCCAGATGCTTTACACAAGTACCTGAGTGTGAATTGGTCGAAATGGCTGTTGGTGGCCTTAATTATTCCATCAGGAAGAAGATGGATACTCAGTACCTGAGGGATATGGCCCAGTTAGCGGATAGAGTTCGATAACTTGAACGTCTTAAGGATGAAAAAGCTAAGGCGAATAAACATAAGAAGATATCCTATATGCACTATCAAGATGAGGTCGAAGAAGTCCATGACGAATTCGTACCTTTAGAGGAAAACGAGATAGACCTAGCTGGACTTAAGCAGGGTCCTCCTTATGCCTGCAAGCTCTTAGTTCCCTCTAATGGAAAAAACCCCTGTCGAAACTAAAAGGAATAACATATATCCTAAGAAAACATATACTTTCGACGTTACTAAATGTGACGAAATTTTTGATTTGTTAGTTAAGGATGGCCAAATACTTGTGCCACCTTTAGATCAACGAAAGAAAAGAGGTTTTTGCAACACCTTACATGGAATTCCATGGAATACCCAGTGTAAGTACTATCGGTAAGACTTCTCGTGGGACTCAGTGTAATACCCACCATAAATCACTACCATGCTTCCCATGGGACTGAGTGTAATACCCACCACAAGCATAAACCATGCTTCCCGTGGGACTCAGTGTAATATCCACCACAAGCCTAAACCATGCTTCCCGTAGGACTCATTGTAATACCCACCACAAGCCTAAAATATGCTTCCCGTGGGACTCAGTGTAATACCCACCACAAGCCTCTACCATGCTTCCCGTGGGACTCATTGTAATACCCACCACAAGCCTAAACCATGCTTCCGTGGGACTCAGTGTAATACCCACCACAAGCCTCTACCCGTCTTACCAACGACTTTGCATCGACCTAGGGTAATCCTAAGCATCTCACAAGTTATACTTTTATTCCCAAAATCTCACACTTTTCCTAACTAAAATAATTACGGTTAATTAGAAAATTCGGGTAAAATTCGGCTAAAAATAATATTTCTTGGCATCATAAGATAGTACATATTTTTAGCTTCAAAATGATATAAAGAACAGTTAAAACGGATAAACGTGAAAGAAGTTATGAATTTTTAAAGATGGAATAAATTAATATTTTTCCCCACACTTACAGTGTTAACCGGTTAACGCCCTGGGTTAACCAGTTAACCATACCAAACTTCAAAATCCAGTAGCATATATCAGCTTCGTTAACCGGTTAACGCCCTGGGTTAACCAGTTAACCAACAAACAGTGGTTAAAAATACATGTTTTTCACATACAAAACTTTTCCAAAACTCATCCAAAACATCATCAAATACCAGAACAATCAACAACAAGGTTCCTACACCTATAGTCAGCATACTCATGCATTTTAGTCGATATTTAACCGTTCAAACTCTCAATTCTACGATTTCTAGCATTTTGCCCTAAACATCAAGAACACTAAAACTCTAGAAATAAAAGTATTTATCTAGAACCCACCTCTACCAAGATGATTGAGAAGATTGAGAGATGAATGGATGATGGAATCTTCAAGAATCAAGAGCTTCTTCTTCTTCTTTAAGTTTTCCTCTTCCTCCTTTTTCTCTTCTTTCTCTTTCTTTTCCTTCTCTTCTTACTATGTTTCTAAGTTATGAAACATAATGAAACAAACATAGTTTATGTGGGAAAACCTATTTTCCCCCACAACAGGTCCAAATAGAGAGTATCCAAAAATGTCTCTTAATTATCAATTTAATAAAACCTCTGAGTTAGATAATATTAGTTAATAAAAATAAGCTCCACTGATTGCTCTAATTATTTTTGTTAAAATCTCACAGAGCAACTTGGAACCCTATTGATATCAAATAATAGTATTCAGAGCATTAAATAATTTATGAGGTATTACATTATGTGTTGGTAGCAGAGGCTTTATCGGGGTTGGTGAGGAAGTCTTATGAAATTGGAGAATTTGAGAGTTTTTTTGTTGAGAGAAGGTACACGGTTAACATTAATTCTTCAATTTGCGGATGATACGTTATTGGTGGTGAAGGAAGTTGTAAGCAAGTTTTGGCAATGAAGACTCTTTTACAAGCTTTAGAATTAGTATCGGGTCTTGGCATTAACTTCACAAAATTAAGTTGATTGGGATTAATACTAACAATTATTTTTTGGAGGCGGCTTCTCTTGCTCTTTCTTATAGGGTGGAAGATAATAACTTTGTGTTTCTTTGCATTCCCATTGGAATTAATCCAAGGAAATTCTCTAGTTGGAATCCTCTATTGTCGAAGATGAAAAAGCATCTTATGGGGGTGGAAGAATAGATTCTTAAATCTTGGAGGAAGAATCACTTTGTTAAAATCTATTCTTTGTTCTTTATCTATTTCTACCATGTCTTTTTACAAAATGCCTCCGAAAGTGGTGAACGAATTTACCAAGATCCAAAGTATTTTTTTGTGGGGAGGTACGGAGGAGAAAAGAAATATTCATTGGGTAAGTTGGAAGAAGGTGTGTCTCCCTTGTGACAAAGGGGGGTTAGGCATTAAAGATTTGGACGTGTTTAATTTGGCTCTCTTAAATAAGTGGAGGTGGAAGATTCTTTATAACCATAATGACATTTGGTTTGATTTATTGAGAACGCGATATGGTGATATAACAACTAAAGTCATTTGTGGGGTCGTTACTAAAAAAAGTTTCTCAATGTCTTTCTGGTGGAAGGACGTCATTTCGGTTGGTAAGAAATTTTCTTTTGATCCTTTTGTTGTTGGTTGTAGTTATAAAGTTGGAAATCGATTCACAATTCAATTTTGGGAGGTTAAGTGGTTGGACGAAGTGGTATTGAAGGAGAAATTTCCGATTTTGTACGAGGCTTCTGCTTTAAAATGGGTTTCAATTGCGTCAATGGGGGGATGGATTAATGGATAGTGGATATGGGGTGATTTTGGCATTCATGGGACGTTAATTCACAATCTTAACATGTCGGCCGAGTTGGATGTTTTAAAGAATTGTTTAGTTCATCATGGCATTTCAGATGATGTTGGTGACTCAATTTTATGGGATAGTGAACCCGATGGGAGGTACTCCGTCGCGTCTTGTTATAATTTTTATGCTTTGTTTCAGACTCCCTTTGGTCCTTTTAATTGGTACGATATGGCTTTGTCTTTAATGTGGAAACAGAGGTACCTTTCAAGATCAAAGCGTTTGGTTGGAGAATACTTGTGAATAAGCTTCCAACAAATGACCTCTTGGCGCTTAGAGGTATACACTTTCATATTGATTCTTTAAAATACATTTTTTGTGGAGTAGATTTGGAAACTTTAAACCATTCTTTCTTCACTTGTTGTGTGGTAAAATATATTTGGAGGAAAATTACTAGTTGGTTGGGTACATTGGAAGTGAGGGAGGAAGAGTGCCTACCAAATTTTATGGAATGATACTCGTTTTGTCGTGTAAAGAAACTTAAAGGAGGCAAAATGAGGGTTGTTTGGCTAACAGTTACTTGGAGTTTATGGGTGACAAGGAATGAAGTTTGTTTTCGTTCGGGAGAGTAGAATTTCAACAATACGATGTGGGGATAAAATTCTTAATTTGGAGGTGGTCTTTTTGCGGAGAGCTTACATATCCCAATTATATTTTTTACGATTTTAGCAAGGATCCGTTATTATTTCTTTCGTAAACTTAATTGGAATATAATCTCTTTTTGTCGGGTTAGTTCCCTTTTTGTGTAAAAAGATTGGAGAGTCCTTAGTTCTCCGTTTTATAATATCTTGGTAAAAAAAAAAATCTGTAACATCCTTAGTAAACAAAATGTTGAATTCACTTAATTTTTAAATGTAGACTAGACCATTTGTTAGGAGAGAAACTCTTTTCTTAAATGACAAATATAGAACTTGAACTCTAGAGTCCTCAAACATCTTTTAACCTCTAAATCAACTATATGTTTAGTCGATTGAATTATTTTGTCCACGTGAGAAGAGAAACTCGTCGGCACCTATACCTATAAACAAAGAAATATATTTGGTGTCTAACACTAATACCACTTAACACTGATATTGCTTTGATTTTTTTTTTAAATAAATATTATTATGGACATGACTTATACGTGTGAGAAGTGGCCTGCATCGATTATTCTTTCTAAGAAAACCACTACTGAAATACAATATACAAGTTTAACAAAGTCAATTTGAATTGGGAAAAGTTACTTAGGGCACAAAATATCAGATACTTCAGCACAACATCAACAAGGTTCCCATTTTTCTAACTCATATATATCATTGAATAAAAATCCCTGGCATTACTCTACTGATATGCACAAAATTTCCTACCCGAATGACCTAACAGAAACCAATTGATCCATGCTTACAAATTCAAAAGAATACCTATAACACTTAATTGCATCTAAGTTCCAATCTTGATTCATTCATTCATTACATTATTAAAAACATTTTCCAATTCTGAACTATATACCGATGCTAACCAAGGTCATCGCGACGCTCACAATCAGTGTTCTCTTCTTGATTTCCTTTGTATTTGCTGTCACCAGAACTACGCCCACGCCCACGCCCACGCCCCCTTTGATTATTGCCACTGCCTCTACCTCTACCTATCGATGTTGATGTCGACGATGTCGGCAAACGTAACTGCAACATTAACATTCATACCTTAATAAAACTTAAACTCAAATTAAGAAAAATAGTATAGCAACAAAACGTTAACACTAAACTTAATTAGAGATACTTGCAATAGTACTATAAGAAACCCTAGAAGCCTCCTCCTCAACAACCCCATCTTCTTCAATCTGAGCACCATCATCAACATTTTCATTCATTCTATCACCACGACCATTACCAACACTTGAAGAATTCGACGAAGATGGCTTATCCTCTACAGCTGCAATTTCTCTGACAACACATTGACTTTGAAGATCAAACCATGTTGGTGATTTTAGTGTCATCAATGCATTTTAGTATGAATGGGATTTACTACAGGCCAAAGCAATTATACGTTAAAGCTTGGAAACGAGTTAGGGTAGTGCGGAGTGCACGCTCGTCAAGCCAACATATAATTGAATGCGAATAACTTAAACGGGGTTCCAAGGGGCAGCGCCCCTGGCGGGGTGCGGGGCAGCGCCCCGAAGGCGGGGTACGGGGCAGCGCCCCGTGGGGTTCCAAGGGGCAGAGCCCCTGGCATTTTCGAACCTATCCCCAACGGACATATCCATTTCCGAAATGGTGTGTCTTTCCGTTTGAATTTTCGAACTCCTATATAAGGAGTCGTTTGGCTAGTTTTTCGGAACACATAACAAAACCATAAAATCTTCTATTTACTGAATAATTTCTTGTGCCAAGAAACTATTTGTTCTTGTAGTATTATCCCCACAAAGATTTCGTGAACCCAGGCATAATAGGGTCGAAATACTTTGGTCGGAAAGTGAACAAACACGATTCTTCAAGAAATCCAAGATTATCAAACCTTTTCTCCAACAAACCACCCCCTCAGTCGCCGCTGTAGCGGTCGTCTTTCCAATTCTGGAAACTCAATTTGGTTCAACATAAGTTTCATCAAGTCGTTACAAATTTTCACCACCGAATCATCCAAATTTCCATTCTCCGTAACTAACAACAAAAATAATACAAATTCAAAACCTAAATAATTAAAAAAAATTCATACTAACATTATAGTATGATGAAATTACCGGGTGGTTGGTGTTTCGAATGAAATAGAGGATGAATCTGATATGATTTTAATGGTGCAACCGGCATTACGTGACGAATAATATTTACATTATTAACGATATGAAGAATATCAATCAATATAAAGTAACCATTTGCTTCAGGAGAAAGATAGATGGTATGAACAAAATGGTTATATTCATTCACATCTCTGATTTTCACGTATCCGGACACAACTACAAGAACGCCACAGCCCCAACATTCACGAGAGTGGACCGATTTGATTTCTACCGAAACGAAATTGAGTGAGAGTATGAGGTTGTGAATTTGATCGAGATCGGAAGCGGTTGCTCTTGTGTCTCCGTTGATTACAAGAATCATGGTGCTGTGTTCGGCGTAGAAGTGGTGCATGTGGTTCGGTTGGGCTGAGAGGAGGCCGTAGTATTGTTGAGCGAAGAATGCACCTAGCTGCGTGACAGTACAGAGAAATCAAGACAATATGTTAGATTTATTGGAAGCGTAATCAAGAAATAAGAAGAAAGAAATGAAGAATGAGTGATTATACTTCTTCGGGAGGTGGCAAGTCGTCCGTTTTTTCATCCATGTTTGTGTTGGGATAAGGAAAAGGTTGCAAGAGGTTCAAGAAAGAAAGAACCTTCGAGAAATGAATCGGAAAAGAAGAGACCGTAGGAGGAGGAAGAGAAATGGAATTACAGAGAGAGATTATAAGCGTCGGTTAGTTTCGGCGGGTGATGAGTGCTTTGACTCAATTTGAATTGAATGACTAGGGGCAGTGCTTTGACTCAATTTGAAGTGAATAAAGAATGGTTAAAGGTATATGATAATTTTGCAAACCATTGTCTACTTGAGCACTTTATAAGTTTAGAAACTTGATTAGGTTTTTCAGATGAAATTCCAAAAGGCAAATTGATATAAACTTTCTCATCTAAGTCACCGTCTAAAAATTTCATTATGAAATGGTGCGAAAACTAGTTTTGGGAAGAAGCAATATCAAAAATTAATCTTACTATTTTTAATTTTGCAACACGACCGAAAGTACGAACGAAATTAATACCTTTAATTCGAGTAATGTTTTAGCAACAAGACAAGATTTATATCTTTCTATTGAACCATCTAAATTATGTTTGATTTATGGAAACTCGTTTACATCCACTATGCTTCTTACCTTGAGGAAGAGTCGTGATGATCCAAATATTGTTTTGTTTTAAGGCCTAAAGTTCACCATCCATAGATTTTACCTACCCAAGAAAATATAATATGTCTTAAAACCTCAAGTTGAGAAAAGAGAAAAAAAGTTTTCAATACTATCAATTTATTCTGGCACGATGGCGGCAACATAGTAGAATATGCAATGTGGTAGCGGGAAGACAAGGATAATTGATGGAGTATAGTCTCCCAACAAAAAAAAAATCGTCCAAACAATGACAATAAAGGGTGACCCGATTATTGACGATTAGAGGTTGAGTGGTGGTAGTATCCCGGATGACTCTCAAGCTTTTCGAGCTTATTTGCAAATCCATTAATTAATAGGTCATATATTAGGTTAAGATTTTTTGTAGTTATAAATTGTTAGTATAAATCCTAGAGACCAATCACTTTATTAGAGCTTAATACTTGTATTGAATTGTCTAATAATAATAATAATTTATTTTTTTATTATATTTTTTTCTAAAATAATAAAGTCCCTAAAATAGTTAGTTTGTTTGATGAAAGATTAATTACATAAATATAAATATTATAAATAATATTTATATATGATTGGTCCACCATGTGTATACTACATTAAATGTTATGCAAGTGTCATAAATTATTCTTATGGTGATAGTTGTGTATACCACCATTCAACCTGAAATCATTATGGATCATAAATGTGGAGTCTAATTATTTATCATTGTTCAAACGTTGTCTGCAACATGATGATCATAAATATGATTAATGGGTATTCCACTATATTGAGGGACATAAGTTATTTAGATTGAATTTTCCCATCCTGCGTGACACAATAAATGTTTAAGGGTCCAATATTGAACTAAATAAGGTTGACACACTATATGCTTTGTAGTCAATATAAGCATGAGGGAAAAATGATAAATTTACACATGAATATTATAAGTGAAACATTTCATAATATCACATGACATTTTTGTGACTCAAGTAACAGTGATATGTTGCTAGATATTATTCATTATTTTTCATATTAAATGAGTGATTAAATTTAAGTGTCAACGTCATAGGAACATACATTATCACAAAATTGATAAGAGCTAAACTAAATAAGTAAAGTTTATTCAATTGTGTGGTTGATCAATGATATTTTGACTACTTTTTGCGAGTTTATATTGAGACATAATTATTTACAATTATTTGTCTGGTTCCATCTTTTACTAACTTTTTAGGAAGAAAACAAGAATATCAAAACAGTTCCTTAGCTTGAACAATTTTTATCTGAACAAAGTTAAAGTTGATCTGCAAGCAATTCAAATTCATTTGATCAAGGATTTCCCAAGTCTTATTGGTTATTATTTAAGGAATCCCAAAGTTCATGTGTTTATTTCCATGGCTTCTTTGACAAGCAAAAGAATCGAGGCAAAACCACAACAGTACAAGAAAAGCAATAATTTTTCAAAATTTGTACTATGTAACTGGTTAACACCTAGATGATAAGGTTACACACGCAAAAATTGAAAAAAATTGGCAGCAATTCAAATTTTGTGATTTTACCACCAATTTCATTTTTTATCACATGTGAAATATTCTAGACCGCCTCTATTTAATTCCCTTGCATCATCAAAATTAATTTTCATTATGTACCTTCATAATCACCACTTTTTTGTTAATTTCCCTCCAAATTTAAATTTCAAGTCTAATTTTGATTTCCCAAGCCAAGCTTCAATCCACCAAATTTCCATACCAAAGTTTTATAAATAGAGTCCTCATTTTATCAATGATCAAGCTTTTGAGAGGCAAAAAATCTCTTGCAAATTATCTCCCCAACTACCAAAATTCACTAAAGCCCAATTTCTTCTTTTAAAAGTTATCAAGAATTCACATTGAAATTTTGATTAACTTTGAGCTAAACCTTCATCCATTTAATTTTCTTCATCAATTTCAAGAGATCAGTCTTGTTTGTGGAGATCTTGAAGTAATTTGGAGTTGTTGCCATTCTTGAAGTGGTAATTCATCTCACACCATTGTTGGACCTTCATCTTCATCATCCATAATGTAAATCCTTGGTGATTCTTCTGTTTGATCCTTTTGGATCTTATTTTATCTTTTGATTGTTGTTTTTTTACTGTGATTTTACTTTAAAATTCGTGCGAATTCAGATCTACAATTACAAGGTGTTTGAAAAATATTTATATTTAATTCTTCTCATTTTAAAAAACTATATAACTTGATAAAAAATATTTTATAGTAATCTAAACACGTATGAAAAAAACTATTCAAAAATATAAAAGTTTAGAAGTAATTAAATAGTTTTCAAAATTTTAGAAAATTGCAAGGATTAAAACTGCATTCATAAAATTTTTGTAGTAATCAAAATATATCACTTTTTTAATAGAACTAAAAATGAAAAATAAAATATTTATAAGAATCAAAAATATATTTAATTATTTTTCTTTTTCTTATAATATATCTTTTTAATTTGCGTATATATCCAAATTATTTTATAATTTGAAATGAGGAAAAATAGTTTTATATAAAAACTCTTTAACCCAAGTAATAAATAAAAAACTATTATTATATTTTCAAATAGCTAAAAATAGTAAGCGATAATTTTTTTAATAATTAATTAATTTTTTAAATAATAATAATAATAATATAAAAAATTTTGTGAAATTTATGGACCTTGGTGTTGAAATCATGACTCTTTCATGAAAAGTTTATCTCATACTCTTCTCTTTATCCTTATACCCATATATTTCATAAAAACGGTCAATTTTATCCTTGTATATTTTTAACTAATTAATTATTTTATTTTTAAAATTTTATTTTGCATATCGAAAGACTTTGCAAATGAGTTCCGTTAGTAATTTTTTAAGTTTTTTTAATTTTTTCTTTTGCATATCGGAAGACTTTCCAAAAGAGTTCCGGTAGTCAATTTTTGTGTGCCAAAAGACTTTGCAAAAGAATTCCGGTAATCATTTTTCAAACATTTAAAAAACTTTTTTTGTGTACCGGAACACTTTACAAAAGTTCCGATAAATATTTTTCAAGTATTTTTTAATTTATTTTTTGCATATCGGAAGACACAAAAGAGTTTCGGTAGTCAATTTTTGTGTACCGAAAGACTTTGCAAAAAAGTTCCAGTAGTTATTTTTCAAACTTTTTTTGAACTTTTTTTTGTGTGTACCAGAATATTTTACAAAAGAGTTTCGATAATAAAATTTTGTGTATCGGAAGATTTTGCAAAAGAGTTTTGGAAGTTATTTTTAAAAATATTTTGTAACTTTTATTTTGTGTACCGGAAGATTTTACAAAAGAGTTATGATAATCAATTTTAATATATTGGAAGACATTACAAAAGAGTTTCGGTAATCATTTTTTAAAACTTTTTTGTGTGTATTAGAAAACTTTGGAAAAGAGTTCCGTAATCAATTTTTGTGTACCGAAAAACTTTGAAAAAAAATTTCGATAGTCATTTTTTAACTTTTATTTTGTTTACCAGAACTCTTTTGCAAAGTCTTCTGATATATAAAATAAAATTTATAAAAAATTAAAAAAAAACAATAAATTAGTTAAAATTATAAATGATAAAATTGATTTTTTTTATAAAATATGAATATAAGGATAAAAGTAGAGGTAGAACCTAAAAATTTCTCTTTCTCTTTTATAAAATATGAATATAGGGATAATAGTAGCCTGTCTATTTTTCTTTTCTTATTTGTACAAAGAAAAAACACTGTTTTTACAAAAATAAATAAACAAATTTTATTGCAAGTACAAGGTGTTAAAATAAAATTGACGAAGGGGCAGAACTAAACCCTAACCACTTCTCCCTTCCCTTTTTTCCTCTTTCACACCTCTATTTTCAGCTATGGCGTCTCAAACTCGAAAAGGCGGTGTTTCTCTACCTGACAGACCAAACAATCCCCAAGACTCCATCATCACCAAGATCTCCCGTTCCCCCATCGTTTCCTGGAGCAAACAAACTTACACAGACACCTCCTTCGTCTTTAAGAAACTCCTTAAAAGCACCGGCAATGCCGCTTGGATCACCGGAACCACCTTCCTTGTCCTCGTTGTCCCTCTTATCATCGAGATGGACCGCGAGCAGCAGCTCACCGATCTTGAACTCCAGCAGGCTAGTATCCTTGGTACTCCTTCTAAGTGATTGACATCGCGTCGCTGAAAATTTGGTTTTGGTATGCGGAGATCTCGATTGTTCATTGATTGAGAATATTGTTGATCTGTTTTTAGGGTTTCTAATTGCAATAATTACATGATATGTACCTTTTTAGGAACTTCTTAGTTTTTAGTACAAGTTTATCTTAGTTCAGTGTGGAATGCTTGATTACGTAATTTGATTCATCTTACGCTACTTGGTAATTGCCAGAATAACGATTTTATTTGAGTCCGTGTGTTATACATGACTAGCTTAAACTCTTACAGCGATGCAACGGTGCTGTTTAATTCTTAACTTGAATATTATCTTCTGAGACTCTGTTTCCTGTTAAATTGCAAGCTCCAACAACTTTGTGAACAAATCTGCCACAGGGCATGCTTTTGACCTGTAACCTATATTTTCTATAGATCAGTTTATACTAGTTTTGTTTGAATTGCTCCATTATTTTCATAGCCCTTGTGAAGTGTGAGCATTCTGATAGAACCGAAATGTATGGGTTAGGGATGGACAGTATAGACTTAGACTTAACACAATTCATGTTATATCCGAAAATAACTTTTGCTGAGTTGATTTCATGTTTATTTCTCTTGAAATCTTTTTCTTTAATGTGGCGTAGGGGTTACATCCCATATAACCTTTAAAAGTATCTCACTTATATATTTAAAAATAGCTCTTAATGCCGCATCTCTTCCTAGACTGGGACTCTTTATCCTGACATCTGATCGTTGCATGCCTTGACTGATTACTGTTCAAATAGCATTTATTGTTGTTGTTGTTTCAGCGGCAAATGGTGTCCCCCTTCGTATACCCTTGAATCCACACGAATCGGTGGAGAATCAACAAATCACCCGACCTCCTACATCTGTAACAGTCACAATGGTATTGTTGAAACTAGCTTGAATATAAATAATCCCCTTTGGTAATGAATCCAGTTGTTAACGTTTGGAAGGTGATCACATTAAGCAAATTCTCTTAACCGTCAACGATGATGATTCCTAACACTAATAAAGATGAAAGTGGGAACAATGGATGATCTTTATATAGTTAGACATGGTTATCATTTTACATAACAAAGAGGGGAGGAAGATAAGCCTAGTACAGCTAGCCTTAGCTAGCCTTAACAGTGCCAACAAAGGGTGGAAAGAATTGGAAATTAAACAATCCCCTGGGCATCAAACTTTCTTAAGGAGACTCTTGAGAGAATCCACGGCCATTATATTTATTTGAGTTTTTTAAATGAGAATCCACGGCCATCAAACTTTGTGGCACATTCTTCTTCAACAATCTTGATGTGTAATATGATGCACACATTAATTATGTGTTAGAGTGCGTCTAAGTTCCAAGATTGTGTTGGGTTACATATGAATGCAAATCAAAATTGAAGACTCCAAATGTTTGTTAAATATCATTTATTGTCTCTACTTGATGTTGGACAAACAATTTTATCTATCCTTTTATGGCATCAAAATATTTTTCACAAACCTGGTCCATTCATGATAAATTCAATCAGATAAATAATAACCCTTATTGTATTTAGTACAAGTGATTGTGTTCTAAACTTCGGGAGCTTGCCCTTGGAAAAGATTGTTGAAGACATTGAATTTGTTTAACACATTAGTATCGTTGTTTGAATCCAATATCCCAAAAAATGCATGCTAAATCCATAAGTCTTGTGAAGCCATTGCTTCAAGCATAACAATTGGTTTCCCGTGATTGCCTTAAACATACTACCCTTTTTAATGCAATTGGACAATTTTTTCATTCTTAATGCATACAATTAATGCTTCCTAACATACTTAGAAAGTCTTGTGCCTCCCTCATTTGCATTAGGTTATTGACGTGTTCGGAGTTTAGCCTTCGCAAATATTGTGTCCCAAAGATGCTGAGCACACCCTTTATAAAGTTATCAATACATTTTAGTGTCGTGGTATCACCAATTTTCAAATAGTCATCCACACTATTAAAATATGTTTCATATATCAACATACGAATAACATTAGTGCATTTTCATAGCGATGAAAGATTGATCGGACTAAAATAAAAATCCAAAATATATAATCATATTAATTAAGTCTATATTTTTCTCTAATCATGTTGTGCAAGAATTCATGAGTTTATAGTTGTCTTGTATTCACATTTGATGTATATTTTTTTAGTATATGCAGATCATTGATCTTTAATCTTTCCACAACACTCTCAACCTTAATATTTACATTTTCTCTCTATCTCGACCTTTTCACCCTCGATATGCGCATAGTCCTAATATGCGCATAGTCCTATGTAATCACTAAAATCAAATCAATTGTTTAAACTCATATTTTAAATAATTATATTTGACATTGAAGGTAGTAGATATTTTCACATGATTTTATTTTTTCTTCTTCTGGCTTACTTTTGACCAATTGGACGACGTGAAAAATAGGTGATGATGGATTGTATTTGTTGCTCGTTGGTGTTAGTGGATTAGAAGATGAAGAATATTCTCCTGAAGTTGAATTCTTTGTTATTTTTGTAGAAGCTTTTGATGAACTTGCGGATATTTAGGTTCATTTATGCAATTTGCATGATATTGCTCTCGGAACTACCGTTTGTTTTGTAGACACATTTTATTTGTAGCATCCAACAAACTTTTGAATAGAAGGATTAATTTTGTGTTCATGTCAAGAACCAAATCTGAGTAGCATATAAACTCAACTTCTTTTGCCCCAAAATCTAAAAGCATCTTAAGTTCTGCAATTAAGACTTCGTACTCAGCTTTATCATTCGAGCAACAACCTTTGTTTAAAATTTAAACTTAGTTGGAATTCCTTTTGGAGAAATAATCAGAATTCCAATACCAGTTCCATGTTTATGTCTAGAACCATCAAAGATAACCTCCAAGATTTTAGACCAATATAGTTATGTGTTACATTGACTATTGCATGCTCGACAATAAATTTAATAACAATTTGGCCTTTCATAACCCTCAAAGGTGCATAAGTCAGAGAATATTCAATCAACGCCAAAGCCAATTTCCTTATTCTACTATGTAAAATAGGTTTCAACAACATTGTTAAACGATAAACTTCAATCTATAGGGGAGGTGAATAGATCATATTTTTTTTTTAAACTTTTGGCAACTTAATTGCATGTATGAGTGTGTGTGTGTGTGTATATATATATATATATATATATATATATATATATATATATATATATATATATAATGCAACCCACAATGGTTACATTTGAGATTTTTGGAAGTAAACACATATCATTGACATCATACACATCATTCATCATATATCTTTGACAAATAAACAGGAAAAAGAAATACTTACTTACAAAGTAAGAAAGGATATAAATGATATTACCTCATTGTACACAAGATGGTTGATGCACATGCATTCCACGAGGAACTCTCAAACGAAAGTTGAAATGAATGCAAAACGCGCCAGAAAACACAATCAAAACCAAAACGCTTTTATCACTTTTCTTCTTATAAAGGTATTTGAATTTGTTACTAATTATGTATCCAATAGGTGATTGACTTGATAATCATCCTTGATGTTTGACTCTCAATCTTGTTCAATCATGATGATTATCTTGCTCCTCCTCATGTTTCATCATCTTAGGTTGATCACTCTTAATTTGATGTATTTGAGTATGTCTTGTTGAAGATAAACCTACATCATTGAACACAATACCTTTCTGACACTTCTCGGGTAGAACATTAGTAATTATTAACACATTTTTACCAATTAAAGAAACACTAAGAGTTAACCTTTTTGGAAACACAATATGCCTTTCTTTTTGCAAAGATCAACAAAATAAGGACATGTCATTGTGTTGTACCTTTATGCTCCATAAACAAGTGTAAGAACAAGAGTTGTCTCTGCATTTCATCTCTATGTTTTGATAATAACAATGGAGTATTTATGAAAGAACCATTTTATGTTCTAATGTTTGTTAAAGTGCAAAGCATGAATATTATATATATTAAGATCAAATAATCATTATGAATGAGTACGTAAATGCTAATATGCGAAGTTACTATGTGTAACATTAGTTGTAAGCATGCTAAAGAAGCAAGTGTGCTTCTGAATCTGAACATAATCAAAAAGATCCAAGTATGCAGATGTTGCATTGGCAATGTTATTGTGGATGTTGTTCTGGACGTGGTTCTGATCAGATGGCGAAGCGAAGCTTCTGAAATTAATCTTCTGAAGAACTAAGTTCTGAAGACTCTGATGACTTGAAGTTATGAAGACTTAACGTCTGAAGACCAAATGCCTGAAAGATTCTGAAGACTTACGAGTTCTGAAGACTAAGGTTCTGAAGAACTAAGTGCTGAAGACTCTAAAGACAGTGTTCTATGGGAACAAAGTTCTGAAGACTCTAAGACTTGAAGCTCTAAAGATCATGAGTTTCAAGACAAGCATTAAAGTCCTGAAGAACGTAGTTCTATGTGAATAAGTTCTGAAGACTAAAGACTTAGGTTCTCTGAAAACCCAAGTATCATCATCTCTAGCTCATGCTTCATTCATTGATTTATAATCAGAAGCCGCTGAAGTTCAGATGACAATGTTACTGTTGACAAGGATAGTACACAGTATGATAATTCTTTATCCCAATACCTCTCCGGTATCTTTGAATTGTGGAAAAGGAAAATATGTGGTTGTACTATTTAATTCCTTGTGTAACGGATTCCTCAGTAGCCGAATTGGGATGTAACGACTCTTTTATGCTTGGATATAAAAGGAAAACATCACATGCTTTGTGATGTTTTTTATTCCTATAGAATCCTTGTTGGTTCCTAATGGAAGCACAACCATATGCGTTGATGTTTTTTTATTTCTATTTGGTTCAAACGAACAACCACACTCTTGAGTGTTGTTGATTTTGAATAGGAACTCAATTTAGTTGATTATCCACAAACTGAATATTCTTCTATGTGAAGTAATCATGGATACAACCATTTGGTTTATGTGTTGGTGTTGATTGTTATAAATGAAATAAAATGGCTATGATCTCACTCCTGAAGTAAAATTTCAAGGCTGGACGAAGTACTTTGATCGTCTTATGGGTCCCATTTTCCCTAAGTTGGTCAAAGAATTATGGATTTTTGCAACAACTTCAAACAACCAGGTTACCTCTTATGTCATGGGGAAGAAGATCATCAGCAATGAAGATCTTATTGGAAGACTTATTGAGTCTGATGGAAACAGAATCAAATGCAGGGACATGGAGAAAAGCTCTAACCTAACAACAATCTCTAGAAATATTTTTACTTCTGGGCAACATTCAAACAAGATCAAGGATCTCAAAAATCGCCAGAGAATTTGAGCAAAGATTATTCTGGGTTTCATCAGTCACAGAAAACCCACAATTTCTCTAGATTATATCAACATTGATCAACAATATCTTTTCTACTTCATCTCCACCAACAAGAAAGTTAATCTTGCTCATAGTTTGTTCAATCGTCTGAAAAACAACATCAAATAAACTAGAGAAGAGGAGAAAACTAAAAGAGATTGGATACCTATAGGTAGGCTAATCTCAGATATTCTAATAGAAAACAAACTACTAGAACATATGATTGAAACTCAGCAAGTTGATGATCTGGAAGCAATTGCTGGAAAACCTCTTAATGCAGAGAATCTCAAGAAAATGAAGTTTATTGACAAAATCAAGAAGGATCTTGTTTTGCATTCAAGGGAAGTGGTCACCACAAGGAAGATTCCTCTGAAGGATGTTCCTCTGTTCTTAGCTGATACTCATCCAGAAGTTATTGTCAGATATCTGGAGGCTTGTAAACAGGATGACACTGTTCTTGAGATCAATCTAGAAGATCTCAGAAGACCAGCTCCAGAAGTTGCACTGAAGAAGACAAAGAAAAGGAAAGATTTTGAAGGAACTTCTTAGAAGACACCAAAGGTTGCTAAAAATAAAGGTAACCCTTATGCTTTCGTTTCTGTTATTGAGTCAATAATGACAACATCATCTGATAACCCTCCTCCTTTATCAACTCCTTCTTCTGACATCCCTACATCTTCAAACCCCATTACTTCTGAAGCCCCACCTTCTGAAAACACACCTCCTGAAAACCTTCAACCTGAAAACCCTTCACCTTCTCCTAGACCTTATGAACCCCATTCACCATAAACCCTTGATGACTTCGATATTCCTATTGACCCAAATCCTCCTTTTGACCTAAACTTTACACCATTTGTTGAAATCCATTCAGAACTTCAACTAGTCCTTTCTGATATTGATCAGTTTCAACCATACCATAAAACTTCTCAATTAAACACTCTTAATCCACCTCCTACCACCACACCAGCCTACCTAGCATCAACTATCCCCTTATCTCCTCTCAACTTCTGCTCATTTTTTACCTACCTACACCACCAGAAGATTCACTTTATTCTTATGAATCCACTCCACCAAGATCCCCTACTTTCATCACCATTCCTGACACTCCTACTCCCTGTAAACACCCCAAATTTTCCCTCTCTTTTTTCTCACACCTTGGCTTGTGATCCTCCATATTGCATTGCATAAGCATACTATCTCACACTGCATAGTTATTTCACTACATAAGCTGCATAGCTAGGGTTTGTGATCAGATGAATCTTAGAAGTGGTTTGAGCTACCTCAGAGGCCATGAAGCATGCCAAGAGGGTCCATAAGTTTTCTATGATCATATTATACCTCCAAGGTTGTTTTGAAGTCACAAAATCTTAGAAGATTGCACAGTTGTCCAAGAAGGCTCAGGGCTCCTACACAAATGACCAGAAATTAGGGTTTTGGGTTTGAGGCCCTTACACTCAAAAGTATTGGTCATTCTTGATTCTATTGGTATATATATGTTATAAGGAGCATGTGTATCAAATTTGAAGCAAAAATTCCTTGTTGAAGTCATCTGATCAAGTGGTGACTTGTTGTGCAAGAAAAGTCAGAATCATGGCATCTGAGGCCACCAACAAGGGTTCCAAAGGCTCATCTTCATCAATTTGAGGTCCTATGATCTTTATTTGATCTTAGGAATGCTTGGAAGTTCATAAGATTGAAGAATTTTGAGCCATTTGAAAACTTTCTATTTTTGGGCATGGCTTGTAATGAAAAACTTTCCATTTTGGGAAAGATCTTCAACCTCCTCTTTCTTGATCAAAAAGGCTTCAAATGAATTTTCCTCAAACATGAAAGTTGTAGATTTGATCTTCCCATTTTCAAAAAGTACAACAACTCCTCTTGATTCATCCTAGAACTCAAGATATGGCAAGTCAAAGTTGGGAAAAATCTTGTAATTTTCAAGTTCATGCCAAAGAGGGAAATTTGCAAAATGGTATTTCAGGCCTTTGTGTGACCTCTAATCCACTCAAATACATCATGCCATGATCAAACAACTTCTAAAGATCAGAATTGGGCCAAGAACCTAGGATTTTCATTCCTTGCTTCTCAAGAAATCACAGTTGTGAAATTGCAAAAACCATTCAAACTCTTGAATCAAGTCATACAGCTCACAACTTTCAATCTAATGGTGCTCCTTGAACTCAGATGAGGCAGCCCAAGACCTCAAATCACTTCTGCCATGGCCCATGCTTAAAGTACACCATTTTTAAATTTTTGGCCAATAGAGCCATATCATTCCCACAGTGCACAACCACTCCTCTGACCTATCTCAATCTTTTATGCATTGCCTAAGGATCATATAACATAACACTTGAATCTTTTAAACAAGCCAACACTCAGATTCCACAAAAATTGTCAAAAACTTCCCCTCTTCGATTCTCAATACTCAGCCATCAAACTTCAAAAATTTCTTCACCATTCAATCACACATGACCTAAGGATCATTTCCCACCCATCAGCATGACATGAAACAGCCTCAAACACAAACACAATTTCTGCTTCATCAGAACTGGACTTCAAAAACCAGCCACTTTCAAAGCATTCTAAGCACTCCATTAGCTTCAGGAGGTCCAAAGAAGTCACTTTGCACAAGAGGGAGGTCCTGAAAGCTCCATTTTGAAGAAGCTCAGTTCAGGTATTCATCAAGAACAAATTTTCCAGAACTTCTTTTTCTTGTTATAAAATGATTCTATATGCTTAGTTGATCACTCTGATGTATTTAGAATTGAAAATGGTTGAGAAATGAGCATGTATGGTTGTTCTGAAACTTTGCCTGTGTTTGAATGTTTGCTTTGATTTGTTTGATTCTTGTGAAATAGATGCCATTTGATGATTGATTTGTGTTCTATGATGTTTGGGAAACGTTTCTGGGCAGATTTGAGGTTGTTTAGTGAGCTATAGAAGAAGATAGGTTGTGGGATGGCTGGAGAAGATGACCGGAGCTTATCTCCGGTCACTTGAAAATCATTAGGGTTTGGTTTGCCAGTTTGAATGAGAGCCCTTGGATGTTGATTAGATTAGCGTATGGACGATTCAGATCATTTCATTAACCCTAATCTTAATTAATCTAAATTAATTATAATTAATTAACTCAGGACAAATCATGGCCCTTGGATCACGCGCATAAGCTAAGTTCAAACCTGATCCCTTAGATCCTCGTACTCTTGGTCAAGCTGACTAGCAATCCTGGCCATTGATCTCTCTCTCACGCAATCTGAACCACCCCTTTTAATTACTTTGCATTTTATTTTATTTTTATTTCATTTCATTCTCTTTATTTATTTAAAATAGCAAATCAATTTGTAAAAATACAATCTTTTGCATTTTTACTTTAAATATTTTTTAGAAACCAAAAACATTTTTATTTTTTATTTTTGCATTAAAAATCTATTTTTAAATTATTAAGTTGTATTATTTAATTAATTAATTCATTTTGAATAATTAAAAATATTTTTAGGTATTTAAAAATCACCAAAAAAACCATGAAGCATTCTTACACATTTAGAACAATTTACAAACTCATTTTACAAATTTATTTTAAGGTTTGATCATGTTTTGACAATTAACCATGAATTAGGGTTTCCAAATTTCCTATTTTTCTAACCCTAACTTCAAAAATTCATTTATGATCAACCAAGATGAGTTTGTGAATGGTTCTTTTTGCATTCTTTCATAATTTTCATGTAGTATCTAGGGTATTTACCTCATATTTTTGCATTGAATTTTCTATTTGTTTGGCATTTTTCATGAAGAAGTACCCAAAACCCTAGCCTAACTTAGAAAAAACCATAACTTGACTTTGGTATAGCTTCTGACTTCCATCTTTGGGGAGTGTTCTTATGTGGATTTAGGGTTCATTTGGTTGCAATTTCAATTTTTTATCATCTTTTTTGCTTCTGTTTTGATCATATGCATCTCATACTTTCTTAAAACCCTAATTTGCCATGTTCATTTGCATTCATCTTTGCATACCTTCATCATATGAACTTGTCATGACATCTCATGCATTTGTATGTCATCTTAGACACCTTAAAACATGTAAAAATGTTGGTTGATCATTATTGCAATCATTTGGTATGTTTTGCATCCATTACATCTTATGTATGTTCATGTGTTCTTAAGCTTCTAACATGCTTGTTTCTGCATCCATCACTTGTATGATCATACATATGCATTGTATATGACTTTGCATATCTCCATGACACATTTGCATCATGTATTCACTTCTGGTTGGCATCATTGCATCTTCATATTTGCTTCATTGCATCTTGTTTCATCTTATGCATTCATACTAACCGTTTCAGGGGCTTCAGGTAAGTTGTTTAGGATATGGATCTGCCTTCACATCCAATCTCTCCTTATCCTTTCATTTGAATTTTTATTTTTATTTGAAGTGAGTTTGGATCACTTGTGCTCTCTCTTGCTCCTTTTCTTAGGTTACTTCACTTCTTCAGGAAGTAAGTAACCTATTCTCCTTTCTCTTCTCTTTTCATCTACTTCTTCTTCCTTGGTGGCCATCTGAAGACTTTCTGAAGATCTTTTCTTAAGCCTTATAAAACCATAGGAAAATCCAAGCATGATAACTTTAGGGTTATACATAGTCCCCCTAGTTTTTTACCTTTTAGTCTCCTTGAGTCTCTGCTTCTCATCTCATAATCAAGGCTAAACAGTTAAAGTTTTAGGGCTCTGTATTAGGGTTATGCATGTACCCTTATCTTAGGATGGAGTGTATAACTTTAATACTTAGTGTTAAACCTTTATGTTGTTTACACCTCCTAATCAAAACACATAATAATCACTAATACTTAAGCTTGTAACTTGGGCCTTATATTAGAGTTACATCTCTGCCTGTTGTTTCAGAGGGACTAACCCTAGTGTTTAATGGACAAGTCCCCTCAGGTTTAGTCTTACAAACAGAAAATCCATTTCTTAATCCCACCTTTAATTAAAATCCACTTTAATAAAGGCTTGTTATATAATGATTTTAATCCCTAACCATGGATTAAGTTGAGGAGCCTTCCTCATCTTAAGTGTTCTCATCTATTATCTTTCTCTTAGGATGGTGTAATGAGTTCACTAATCCCTGATTAAAGATTAAACTCATTGCTTAACACAAAACAAAATCCAAAAAACACTTAATAATCACAAGTAGGTTAATGATCTTAATCCTGCATCATTAGGGTAATTAAGTTGAGATTTTCATCTCATACTTAAGTAGGCTCATTATCCCTAATCAGGGGTGATATAATGAGCTTGCAAACCCTTGATTAAGGCTTAAGCTCATTATCTTATGCAAAACACCAAAAACAATAAAAAATTGAAAACATAAAAAACAAACAATAAACGTCTCCTCCGGGATTCTTTTCTCATCACATTTACTCTGAAAACGAGAACTCGCATCTCCCGTCTAATGCAAGACAATTAGCACTCGAGCTAGGCGAGTCATACACTTGAGCATAGACAAGTAAGCAGTTTACACCAAAACATTAAGTCTCTTTGAGTCGAACTATGGTGTTCTGACTTCCTCATTTCACGAGAGGATACGTAGGCATAACTTAACGGTTATCGAACAAAAGTCTCTTTGTATTCCCCCCTCTCTCCTCTTCCTGTTTCTTTTTCCTTAGCCTCAGTTTTGAGCACTCACTTTCTTTTTGCACTGACACTCTATACATCCTTTCCTCCCTATCTTTCTATGCAAAGTTTAGCATATACACTATCTCCTTTTAAACACAATCAAGTAAGCGTGGATCCTGTCAAGTACGACGGACGATCTGGGTGCTAATACCTTCCCAGGTCGTAACCAACCTCCTTTCTCAGTCTCTTTGGTTCGCAACCATCTTATCCATATCTTTCCAGGTTTATGCAGCATTACCTTTCCTTCGGGATAAAAATGCCTAGCTGGTGTCGCTCCCAAAAGATGAGACTGGGCTCAAATGAGGTACAGACGCGAACGGTCGGCGAGAGGATGGTGTGAGAACACACAGGAGTGAACTCACAGGGAATGAAAGAGTCGCCAGCTAGGCATTTTTATCCCGAAGGAAAGGTAATGCTGCATAAACCTGAGAAAAGATGGATAAGACGGTTGCGAACCAGAGAGACTGAGAAAGGGGGTTGGTTACAACCTGGGAAGGTATTAGCACCCAGATTGTCCGTCGTACTCGACGGGATCCACGCTTAAAAGATTTGTGTTTAAAGGGGTAGTGTCAGTGCAATTTGTGTATAAAGAGAGCTGGAAAAGGTGTACAGGTGTCAGTGAAAAAGAAGGGCAAAGTATGATATATACAGTGTCAGTGCAAGCACAAGAATGAAATGCTCAAGAATATGAGGCTTAAAGAATAAGGCTGGAAAGAGGGGGAATATACAGAGACTTTTGTTCGATAACTGTTAAGTTATGCCTACGTATCCTCTAGTGCAATGAGGAAGTCAGAACACCGTAGTTCGACCCAAAGAGACTGAAGGATGATTTGACTTGTGAACTGCTTGCTTGTCTATGCTCAAGTGTATGACCTGTCTGGCTCAGGTGCAAACTGTCTTGCATTAGACGGAAGAAGCAAGTTCTCGTTTGTGAGTGAAGATGATGAGAAAAGAATCCCGGAGGAGACGATTATTGTTTGTTTTTGTGTTTTCAGTCTTTTATTGCCTTTTTTGAATTTTGTCATAAGTTAATGAGCTTAAGCCTAAACCAATGGATTTAGTAAACTCACCACATCTTCCCTCTGATTAGGGGTAATGAGAACACCTTAAGTGTGAAGTCAGCTTCTCACACTTAAACACCTTTGGTGCAGGATTAAGATCATTAACCTACTTGTGATTATTTAGATGTTTTTGTTGTTTTTGTTTAGTGTTGAGTAATGAGATTAAGCCATAATCAGGGATTAAACAGACTCATTACACCATCCTAATAGAAGGATAATAGATGAGAATGTTTAAGCTGAGGAAAGCTCCTCAACTTAATCCATGATTAGGGATTAACTTCATGACAAAACAAAGTCTTTATTAAGTGGATTTTAATTAATGATAGGATGAAGAAGTGATTTTTTAGGGTTTATAAGACAACTTGAGGGGGACTTGTCCATTAACACTAGGGTTAGTCCTTCTTAACCAATTAAGGAAGAATTAGAACCCTAATGCAAGGCCCAAGTTACAAGCTTGATGTCTTGATGATTATTGGATGGATTGATAAAAGGATTTAAACACATTAAGGGTTTAACACTTAGGATTAAAGTTATACACTCCATCCTAATAGAAGGATGCAGGCATAAGCTTAATCACAAAGCCTTAAAGCCTTTAGGGTTTAGTCCCTGATTATGAGATGAGAAGAGAAGACTCAATGAGACACAAAGGTAAAATCTAAATGGGGGATTAATCAAAACCCTAATTATTGTCATGCTTGGTTGTTCCTAAGGTTTGTGAGGTTTACAAGAGAAATCTTCAGAGGAACCACCAGGAAGCAGATGAAAGGAGCAAAGAGAAGCAAAGTAACTTGCTTCATTTAAGAAGACAAGTCACTTGAGGAAAGAAAGTAGGGAGAAAAAGAAAGAGCAAGCTCAATCTCAAACACAAAACAAAATGCAGCAATGATGTATAAGAGAGATGAAAAGAAAATGTGAGAAGTGAAGGCAAATTCACTTCTCAAAGTTGCTTACCACCTGAAAAGTTAGTGAAAGAAATGCAATGCAATGCAAAATGAAATGAAATGGCATGATGCAAATCAAAACCAGAAGAATATATGAGATGATAATGATGCTATGAGATGATACCAACATGAAACAAGGCATGAGGATGATCACATGAACAAATGAATGCAAGAGAAGCATGCTTGGAACCATGAACATACATGAAAAGTTATGAAATGCAAATGGCATACAAAATGGCAAATGAAAAATGCAATGATCAAACATGCTTCTAATATGTCTTAAGATGCCTAATGAATCAAATGGATGCATAAAATGTCATGGCAAGTCATGGTATGCAAGTAAATGCAAGATGAATGCAAAAGAAAGCCCAAATTAGGGTTTATGATCAATGCACAAGACAAAAACCAAAACCAGAAGCAAACATCAAGATAAAAAATTGAAAATGCATTCAAAGGAAACCTAACCCTACACAAACTCACTGCCCAAAGGAGGGGATCCAATTCGTAACCTAGTGAAAGTTATGAATTTCTTAAGATTTCTAGGGTTTTAGGGTACCTTGACAAGAAAAATGTCAAACAAATGGAAAATGCAAGATCAAATCAGGCCAAATTAATCCTACAAACTACAGGATATGCCAGACACAATGCAAAAAGAATCAAAGTGCAACTTTTAAAGGCTAGGCAGAAATGAATTTTCAAAGATTGGATCACAATAATGCCTTGAAAAAGAATTAATTCCATGGAAAATTGTCAAAATGCATTAAGATCAAAAAAGAAATTTGGTTTGAGGGTTGGACAATGTTTCTAAATGATTTTAAAGGTCTCATGAATTTTTTTGTGATTTTTAAATACCTAAAAGTATTTTTAATTAATTAATTCTCATTAATTAATTAAAAATAAACTTTTAAATGATTTAAAAATATTTTTTAATGCAAAAAATAAAAATAAAAATGTTTTTGGTTTCTGAAAATTAATAAAAGTTTGTACAAAAATTTTCAGAATTTTTATAATTGTTTTACTATTTTAAATTAAATGGAGAAAAACAAATGAAATAAAAAGAAAATAAAATGAATTAAATGAAAAGTATGCTGATCCAATGGCCAGGATTTAAATTTGACACGCGGGAATTGACTGGCGCGCGTTTGAATGGCTGAGATTCGCTCTAAAATTTGAATTTAATTAATCCTGATTAATTACACAAATGACTGGATTAGGGTTTAATGGAAGATCTGGTGCGTTCATTCACGCGGGAGTCAACCCCAGTTAACCTATCCTACGCTCCTCATTCAAACTGCCATTAATTACAGGGATTAGCCCTAATTACTTTCAGGTGGCCGGAGAAGACTTCCGGTCGTCTTCTCCGGCAAGACCCTCACCTGAAAGTTGCTAAAATCCACAAAACTTCATGAAAATGAAAACTAAAAGCCCAGAAATCAACCCCATGCCAAACTAAATCAAAACCCCCACTCAAACATCATTTTTCACTCATCAATCAGCCAAATCAAAACAAAACATTCTTAGGGCAAAAAAGTTTCAGAGCCATCATACATCCTGGTTTCTCAACCATTTTCAAAAATAATCACATCCCCATGATCAGGGGAGTGCATAGAAGCATTTAAGAACTTAAAATGGAGTTTCTGGAAAAAAAGTTTGAGATGGCTACCTGAACTGAAGCTTTGGTTTCTGGCACTTTCTGGCTGGTTTCTTGCTTGCAATCAACTCCACTGGACCTCCTGAGAAGCTTTCAATGCTTGTTTGAAGTTTATAATGGATGGTTTGAGAGATGGCAGAAGTTCTGTTCAAGGTGGGGTGGAAATCGTATTTGTGATTCAGGGAGTTTTAGGCTATGGTGATGGGTGGTTTGTGACCAGGGAAGTATGCTGAGTTGATTTGTGAAGTTAGTTTGTGTGTTTACAGCTTGTGTGATGAGTTTCGAATGCTTTTGCAAAATGGTGTGAAAATGAGAGAGCTGTCTTGTGTGTGCTTTCAGGCTTGTGTTGTATGTGTTTTGGCTTGCTTTTTGTTTGCATAAACTAATGGGATTGGTCAGATGAGTTGATGTGTGCTTTAGTGATTGGTATGGCTCAAGTTGCCAAAATGTCAAGTTTGTGTAAGAGAGGCATGGGCTACTTGCTAGCCAAGGACAAATAGGGTGTCCTGCGCAGCAAGATGTGTGGAGAGCCATTGGATTGGTTGTGAAGTCAGCAAGCAAGTGGATTCACACTTGAGTGAGTTTTTGCAACTTGTCTCCCTTTTGTTTCCTTTGAAATTTCTTGCTCCATAAGCCATAAAAATGAATGATACTTTGGTGCAATCTGACTTTTAGGTCTTGGTACATGCTTGTATGAAGATTAGAAGTGTATTTGATAACTCAATTTGCCTTGGCAAGTGAATTTGCAACTTTGCCTCTTTGGTAGAAAACTTCAAATTTTGTGATTTTTGCTAACTTTGACAAGCCATAACTTTTGATCCAAAATGAATTAGGTCATGTTCTTGTACTTTTTGAAAAGGGAATGATCCATTCTACAACTTTCATGACCAAAGTTTTTCCATTTGAAGCATTTTTGAATCAAAAAGCAAGGGTTGAAAAAGTTTCCCAAAATGGCAATTTCATCAAAAGTCAAACTTTCCCAAAAAGTCAACTTTGC
The DNA here is from genome assembly GCA_963966055.1 of Lathyrus aphaca. Classification (NCBI taxonomy): domain Eukaryota; kingdom Viridiplantae; phylum Streptophyta; class Magnoliopsida; order Fabales; family Fabaceae; genus Lathyrus; species Lathyrus aphaca. The sequence continues at coordinate 215,020,826 of OZ014520.1, read as the reverse complement.
AAATGACTTGAAATTCTTCAAATTTGTGAACTTCTAACATCTTCCATGATCAAATAAAGATCATACACAATCAAAATGATGAAGAACACCCTTTGGTTGGGTCATTGAGGGCCTCAGATGCCCTGATTTTACACTGACTTGCTTGAAAAGTCAACTCTTGATCAGATGACTTCCTCATGGAATTTCTTCATGAAAATTGATATGCATACTCCCTATACCATATAGAGACCAATAGAAACAAGAATGACCAAAAAATTTGGAGTTATGGCCTTTGAAACCAAAACCCTAATTCTAGGTCATCTGTGCAGTCAAGCCTGGCTCTGCTTCCATGCCAATCTCAGTTCTTGTGATTTTTTGACATTCTTGACTTTGAGGGGATATAATATGATGCTTGAACATACATGGACCCCTTTGAAGTGATTGATGACCTTTGGAGTGGCTCAAGAAGCTCTTGGATTGCTCAGATCACAAACCCTAGGTGCAGATGACTTTGAATCAATGCAGTGAATCAAAAATGTAATATGAGGTGCTATGATTGAGTTTATGCATATGAGAAGATCACAAGCCATGGTGTGAATGGGTGAGGGCAAATTTGGGGTGTTTACAGCTGCCCCTATTCAAACATGAGTTAACTGTGCAGGATGTAAGCAGCGGCTTATCAGGCAAGCAAGATAACTTGTGGTTGAATACCAAAGACAGTCCAAAAATTTGCACTCACATAATGAAGAAGAAAAGGGATATAGATTGCAAAGGAAAATAAAGTATATTGTAAAGTGTGAGCGACGGAGGAAGACCGTCGAGCAGAGGACGACTGCTGGGGAACGAGCAATGACGGGGACGGCCGACATGCTGGAAAAATGCGGGAAATAAAGCAATGACGGGGACGGCCGACATGCTGGAAAAATGCGGGAAATAAAGCAATGACGGGGACGGCCGACATGCTGGGGATAAAAGGGATTATGATGGGGACGGCCATCAAGTAAAGTTATAAGATTTTCTGGGGATTAATGAAAAATGATGGGGACGGCCATCAAGTTCATAAAGTAATGTAAACAAACGATGGGGACGACCATCGGGCTAAACTGATGAAGGACGATCATCAGGAAAAGGAAAAAGGACCACGACGGGGACGGCCATCGGGTTAAAGAATAAATGAAATAATGATGAGGGACGGTCATCAAAGGTGAAGGACGATCACCTGGCAGGGTACGGCTGCCGAAAATATCGCGACATAGGACGAATGCCGGATAAAAGGTCAACGATGGGGACGGCCATCGGACGAGCATGATGAGGGACGGTCATCAAGAGGTGAAGGACGATCACCTAGCAGGGGACGGCTGCTCTCAAGGTTTATCATGACGTAGGACGAACGCCAGATAACAAGATCAACGATGGGGACGGCCATCGGATAAAAATGATGAAGGACGATCATCAAAAGGTGAAGGACGATCACCTTAGCAGGGGACGACTGCTAAAAATCACGGAATAGGACGAATGTCGGATAGAAAAAGATCAACGATGGGGACGGCCATCGGATGAGCATGATGAAGGACGATCATCAAGAGGTGAAGGACGATCACCTAGCAGGGGACGGCTGCTCTCAAGGTTTATCATGACATAGGACGAATGTCAGATAACAAAAGAAATTTTGCTTTGCTAGCGATCTACTGGGGAATAGTAAACACGGACGAGTGTTTATATCCAGGAAATAAAAGATATAAGTGTTTTGACGCTGTGTATAGATTAAAGATGCGGACGAGCATCCCTAAGACTATGATACAGACGAGTATCAGGTAGAAACAGATACTGTCACGTGTTCAGAGATGATGATACGGACGAGTATCAACTGGTTAACAAGGAACACAGACGAGTGTTGATTCTGAGGGGACTCTTCTGAAGAATAGTAGACACAGACGAGTGTCTATATTCAAGAAGACAAGAGTGTTTGACACAGTGTATGGATTAAAGATGCGGACGAGCATCCTTATGACTATGATACGGACGAGTATCAGGTAGAAACAAACGCTTGACGCATGTTCTGAGATGATGGTACGGTGAGTACCAACTGGTTAACAAAGAACAAGGACTAGTGTTGAATCTGCGGGGATATAAATGGTGTATACAAGATACGGACGAGTATCTGTATAAGTAAAATAAGTATGAGTGGTGTATAGATGAGTATTTAACTTGCTGGGGGGGAGTGACACGGACGAGTGTCGAGAAGAGGAAAGTATAGCATAAACAAGTATCTGATATATAAAGTGTTTAGGTTACTGTGATGGAGAAGGTGACACGGGCGAGTGTCAAGGAATTGTATATATATGCATCTGTGAGCGCAAAGAGGATGCTTTGCCTTTACGCCGGGGATATGACACGGACGGGTGTCACAAAGAGTATATACTGATGTTTGTGAATGTAAGGCAACTGCTTTAGCTTTAGCTCTCCACTGGGGAATCTGGGGGAGTTTTCTGTATGTTGATGGATTGTCATTATTCACAAGTGTTTGATTCAGAACATGGCTTATGATTATGCAATATGTTGGATTTTTGCCGTAATGCTCCGTATTAGACGGAATGCTACGCTTTGTGGGGTGAATATGATGCGAATGCCATGTTATGCAAGGATACCAATCCGGGATTCGGATCTCGTTGCTGTGAAGATCTCCGGCCGGTCTTTTTGAAGTGGACATCCCAGCTGGGGATGAGATCATTGGTAGATATGATGAGATGCATCTGCTTGGGGAAATGGGTCAATGATAGACCTATTCCAGTAAATGAGAGACCCAGCCGGGGTTTGTAGAAGCTTTCGTCACTCTGCTGTGATTCCTTCGTGCGTTGCTCCTCTGGATAGAAGCTGAAGCTCTGTGGGGAAGGTTCCCTGTCTAGCACTTGGCTGGGGAAGAAGAAAGATCACTGGAAGATCTTCCTAGAGATCTCTAGGTGGATCCTGCTGAGGATGATATTTGACAACTCAGCTGGGGAGAAAACACCTCTGGTGCCAATTGGGAGATGGACTGAGTAGATAATGATTTGCCAGCTTGCTGGGGTGGAGCTTTTATGCCCCATGTTGTGCTTTGAATACCTGCAATCCTGAAAAGACAGAGAAACGTACAAGTAATCTCGAGGTATCCCTTACCGGATTCCATCATAGGAGTTTAGACATTCCCGGGAGTAAACATGTTTCCTGCAAGCACGTATTTTTTAGAAGAGAAGCATCTGTATTTATGCAATTAATATCTTAAAAACATCGGACATTTTTTTGCAAACGAGAGTGAAATGTATAAGACGAAACATGACTGAAAATCTGATTTTATTAATTCATATGCCCTGAATTGGCAAGGTACAGTCAAAGAAACATATCTCCTAAAATGAGGAGATTGTTACAAATTGAGAAACAAAAAGCTGGCAATGTTGATGATGCTTCAAAGAGCTTCCCTCTTGCTATGACTCGTATGACATTTGACGTTCTTCTCGTCTTGCTTTCTGAAGAAGGCTGATTCTGATAGAAGCTTGATCCTTTCGAGGTTTACCAAGTTGTAGGTGATACAGACGAATTCAGAATGCAGTTGTTCGCTTATTCCCTTATTTTGCATGGATCGCCCTTTCGGGTTTTCAATCCATCGGGATACCCATTTTTGCCTGAGTTGTCCAATGCGGCTTTTCAACTCAGCGGGTGTACATTTTTTGTTTATTTTCCCTTATTTTTGCCCGAGTCTTTTATTCTGTTTTTGACTCGCCGGGATGCCCTATTTTTGCCTGGACTTACATTCTGTTTTTGTGTCCAGCGGGTCATTTTATGCGAAGTATTTTTTAACTGCATCTGAATTCACAGGGGACGGGAAGTCTTCACCATCCATAGTACTGAGCATGAGTGCTCCGCCGGAGAAAACTTTCTTTACTACAAATGGTCCTTCATAATTCGGAGTCCACTTGCCCCTGTGGTCTGTATGCGGATGGAGGATTCTTTTCAGCACAAGATCCCCTACTTGGTACTCTCGGTGCCTAACTTTCTGGTCGAAGGCTCTCTTCATTCTTTTCTGATACAACTGCCCATGACAGATTGCAGCCAATCTTTTCTCTTCAATCAGACTCAGTTGTTCGTATCGGGACCGGACCCACTCTGCTTCGTTTAGATTAACATCCATCAGTACCCGTAGGGAGGGTAATTCAACTTCAACAGGTAGGACTGCTTCCATACCATACACAAGCTGATACGGTGTTTCCCCAGTGGATGTTCTGATTGACGTGCGGTACCCATGCAAGGCAAACGGTAGCATCTCATGCCAGTCCTTATAGGTGACTACCATCTTCTGCACAATCTTCTTAATATTCTTATTGGCTGCTTCAACAGCGCCGTTCATCTTTGGCCTGTAAGGAGAAGAATTGTGGTGTTGGATCTTGAAGTCCCGACATAGCTCTGCCATCATTTTGTTATTCAAGTTGGAACCATTGTCAGTAATGATTCGCTCGGGAACTCCGTACCGACAGATGATATCTCTCTTCAGAAATCGGGCCACCACTTGCCTGGTAACATTTGCATAGGAAGCTGCTTCGACCCACTTGGTGAAATAGTCAATGGCAACCAGGATGAATCTGTGGCCATTTGAAGCAGTCGGTTCGATCTTGCCAATCATATCAATGCCCCACATAGCAAAGGGCCAGGGTGAAGACATCACATTCAAAGGATTGGGAGGCACATGCACCTTATCCGCATAAATCTGGCATTTATGGCATTTTCTGGCATAAGCACAACAGTCGGCATCCATTATGATCCAGTAATAACCTGATCTTAGCAATTTCTTAGCCATCGCATGTCCTCCAGCATGGGTACCAAAGGATCCTTCATGTACTTCATGCATTAACAAGTCTGCTTCTGTTCTGTCAACGCATCTGAGGAGTACCATATCAAAGTTTCTCTTGTACAAGGAACCATCAGTGTTCAGAAAGAAACTTCCAGCAAGCCTTCTTAATGTCTTCTTATCATTGGAAGATGCCCCAGGTGGGTATGTTTGATCCTCCAAGAAGCACTTAATGTCATGGAACCAAGGCTTATCATCCTTAACAACATCTGCTGCAAACACATAGGCTGGTCTGTCAAGTCTGGACACTGAAATTTGAGGTACAAAGTTGGCAGCTTGAACTTTGATCATGGATGAAATAGTAGCCAAAGCATCTGCAAACTGATTCTCGTCCCGAGGGATGTACTCAAGCTTGACCGTTGTAAAGAAAGTCAACAACCTCCTTGTATAATCCCTGTAAGGTATCAGATGATCCTGGTGTGTGTACCATTTTCCGTTGGTTTGATTAACTACCAGAGCTGAATCTCCGAATACAGTCAATGTCTTGATCCTGAGGTTAATGGCTTCCTCAAGACCCAAAATGCAAGCTTCGTATTCAGCTTCGTTGTTAGTGCAGTTGAAAGTGAGTTTCGCCGAGAAAGGCATGTGAACTCCCTTAGGTGTAATGAGTACTGCACCAACACCACGACCATTCATATTAACAGCCCCATCAAACATCATGGTCCATCCTTCTTCTGGGTCAGGCCCTTCAGTGTGAACAGGCTCTTCATGGTCTTTTGCTTTTATGAACATGATGTCTTCATCGGGGAAGTCAAATCTCATAGGCTGGTAATCATCAATAGGTTGCTCAGCAAGATATTCAAACAATACACTGCCTTTGATGGCTTTTTGAGATGTGTATTGAATATCATATTCTGTGAGGATCATTTTCCATCTTGCAACCCGTCCGGTAAGTGCTGGCTTCTCAAATATGTACTTGACTGGGTCCATCTTTGAGATCAATAAGGTAGTGTGGGTCAACATATACTGTCTCAGTCGGCGAGCAGCCCACGCTAAAGCACAACAAGTTTTCTCGAGCAGTGAATAACGTTGTTCACAGTCGGTAAACTTTTTGCTTTGGTAGTATATTGCATACTCTTTTCGACCAGACTCGTCATGCTGGCCCAACACACACCCCATCGACTCTTCTAATATTGTCAAGTACATGATTAGAGGTCTCCCTTCCACTGGAGGCATAAGGATTGAAGGTTCTTGCAAGTATTCCTTGATTTTGTCAAAAGCCCTCTGGCAGTCTTCGTTCCACCTGACCGTTTGTTCTTTTCTCAACAGCTTGAACAAAGGTTCACAAGTTGCTGTAAGGTGAGATATGAACCGTGAAATGTAGTTCAATCTACCTAAGAAACCCCGAACTTCTTTTTCAGTCTTCGGTGCAGGCATTTCTTGAATGGCTTTGACTTTATCAGGGTCAACTTCAATCCCTTTTTCACTTACAATAAATCCCAGCAGCTTACCGGATCGCACCCCGAATGTGCACTTGTTGGGGTTCAACTTCAGTTGGTACTTCCTCAGACGCTTGAATAGCTTCAGCAGATTTACCAGGTGGTCTTCTTCCGTGAGGGACTTGGCAATCATGTCATCCATATAACATTCGATTTCTTTATGGATCATATCGTGGAATAATGTCACCAGAGCCCGTTGATATGTCGCACCAGCATTCTTCAGTCCGAATGGCATCACCTTGTAACAGAACGTGCCCCAGGGTGTGATGAAGGTTGTCTTCTCCATGTCTTCAGGTGACATCTTGATCTGATTGTATCCTGAAAATCCGTCCATGAAGGAGAACACCGAGAACTGAGCCGTATTATCCACCAATACATCAATGTGAGGTAATGGGAAGTCATCTTTCGGGCTGGCTCTGTTCAGATCCCGGTAGTCAACACACATTCTCACTTTTCCGTCTTTTTTAGGCACAGGTACTATATTAGCAACCCACGGTGGATAGCTAGTTACAGCAAGGAACCCGGCGTCCCACTGCTTTTGTACCTCTTCTTTGATTTTCATTGCCATGTCTGGGCGAGTACGGCGCAATTTCTGTTTAACCGGCGGGCAATCTTCTCTTAAAGGAAGCTTGTGCATAACAATGTCGGTGTCCAACCCTGGCATATCCTGATAAGACCAAGCAAACACATCCACATATTCCTGAAGCAGGTCAATCAGTTGTCCCTTCACTGAGTCTTGTAAGCAGGCCCCGATTTTGACTTCTTTCACATCTTCATCTGTACCAAGATTAATCGTTTCGACCTCCTCCTGATGAGGAGTGATAACTTTCTCCTCTTGTCTCAACAACCTGGCTAGCTCTTCAGGAAGCTCGTACTCCTCTTCAACCCCTTCATCAGCTTGATTGATTGGATTGTCAAAGTCATACGAAGTCATAGCCGTGCTGTTGTCGGTGCGGTCTGGAAGGCACTCTCTGCAAGGGTTCAGTTTGTTCATTTTAGTGATTGATTTTAATCTTGTTTAGAAAAGTGAAATAAAGTTGTCATTTTGAAAACATTGCCATTTTATTTTTGTACAAAAAGAAAAATGAAAAAAAACAGTGAGCGGAAAAGAAAAAAGACTCATTTGCAAAAGATGTCTGATATTTCATTGATTAATCTTATTGCACAAAATTACAGATGGCCCGATTACAAAATGAGTCTTGTCATCTTGGGCAAGATGCAAGACTTGATGCATGCTTAAAATACAGGAAATAATAATTACTCTGTAGGAGTAACTCTTATAATTTCCTGGGAAGACCAGTTTGAGATACTGCTCCCCGGGATCCTTGGACGTATCCAACTCTCCAGGTTGCGGTCGCTTTCATCCTCGTCTTCCAAGTTGTTCACGGCATCGGGGGTGAGCATCCCCCCACTGACAAAATTGGTCTTCTTAGCAGCCTCCGCTTGATCTTGGTGAGTTGGTTTGTAACCCAACCCAAATCTATCCTCCTTCTTCTCTACGGGCAGCAACTTGCCCCAGCCTTGGGCAGTCCCTTCTTCAACGACCTTCCGGGCTTGCTGATAAGATGTCATTGAGGTTCCAGGTACAGCGGATGCTTCATTTATGTTCAAGGCCTCAAACCCTTGACTCATAGTTTCGTGAATCTCCCCATCCATCTCAATGTATTTGTATGTAGCCAGATGGCTAACAAAGATATCTTCCTCTCCACAAATAGTAACGACTTGGCCTTCCCACTCGAATTTTAACTTCTGGTGAAGGGTAGACATAACTGCGCCAGCGGCGTGTATCCATGGTCTACCCAATAAACAGCTGTAGGCAGGCTGTATATCCATCACGAAGAAGGTCGTTTTGAAAGTCTGTGGGCCAATCGTTATAGGCAACTCAATTTCTCCCAGAACCGATCTCTTAGAACCGTCAAAGGCTCTCACTACCAAGTTGCTGGGACGTAATGCCAATCCTTCATACTCCATCTTCACAAGGGCTTTTTTAGGTAAGACATTGAGGGATGACGCTGTGTCTACTAGTACATGGGAAAGAACTGCACCTTTACACTCCAAGGTAATGTGCAAAGCCTTGTTGTGATTGCGGCCTTCCGTTGTCAAATTAGTGTTGGTAAATCCTAGTCCATGACTAGCGTTAACATTCCCAACCACCGCCTCTAACTGATTGACGGTAATCTCCTCTGGCACATAATCTGCGTGCAAGACTTTTAATAATGCGTTTCGGTGAGCCTCGGAACACATTAGCAATGATAAAATGGAGATTTTGGAAGGTGTCTGGTGAAGCTGGTCCACTATCTTGTAATCACTTTTCTTGATGATTCTCATGAATTCATCAACCTCTTGATCAAAAGGGTTTTTCAAGGCTTCTTTAGCAACTCGTTCTTCTTGCACCAGGCTCTTCCCTTTTGCTTTGGCAGCAGCTTCTGCTTCAGCAATGGGTCTTGGAATTTGCGGGGCAAAGAGACGTCCGCTTCGAGTGAAGCCTCCGCCTCCTCCCACATTGTCTATTTGTGGTGAAGAAGTTGATGATTCCAAAGTGATTTTCTGTCCTTCGTAGTATAGATCGGAGCCGTAATGCCAGGGGATGGCATTACTGCTTTCATAAGGAACTGGCCCAGGCACTGTGATAGTGACTGGACTGATAGCAGCTGCAGAAGGGACCATGATAGTGTGTGGATCATAGTATATCGTAACTGGTGCTCTGACAGGAGCGACATTTTGTGAGTTATAGGCAGAATCATTTGCAGGATTATAATAAATTGTAACCGTTGAGACACTTTCATTGCTTGCTGTTGGTGTTGTAGGAGACACTGTTGACTGGATGGGTGTTGCTGTTGTAGGAGGTTCTGAATGAAGGGGTGCTGAAGTTGTAGAAGGGATGTTTGTTGATATTTGGTCCGTTGAAGTGACAGACGAAGCATTTGTTGATGAAACTGAAGAATTGTTTGGAATAATTGTTGTTGCAGTTGTAGAAGACTCGAGAATTGTTGTTAAGGAGATTGCTGGATTTGTAGGTATTGATGTTGTGATTTGAAGCAGGCCACTCTGGATGAGACCATCTATGCCATCTCTCAAGTTATCACACCCATTCACTGAAATGTTGCAATAAGCACATCCTAGCTCACATCCAGGGAACATTTGACATTCTAGGAGTTGAGCTTTAATCTCTACCAAGGGTGTCCGAATCTGCCCCACACAGGTTATCAAGTAAGACGGCTTATCTTCCTCAATAGCATTGATTCTGGGTCCTCCGTGGTTTGGCATAGGATTTTTACTGACATTTGGCGGGGGTGCAAAGTTTAGAGCTTTGGAGTCCACTAGATCCTGTACTTTCATGTGCAAAGCTCTACACATCTCTGTACTGTGGCCAGGTGCATTTGAGTGAAAAGCACATCTGGTGCTGGCGTCATAATTTCTGGGTAGACTGGCAGGATCTGGAGGTGCCAATGTCCTTAGCTCAACCAGGTTGAGTTTCAGGAGTTGTGGCAATAATGTTGCATAAGGCATAGGGATCGGATCAATCACCCTATTGGCCTGAGATGGTCTCTGTTGATACGGTCTTTGCTGATTGTTGTTGCTGGTGTTGTTGTTGTTATAATTTCTCTGAGGTGGATACTGAGCTTGTTGCTGGTAGTGGGATTGTTGTTGTGGTTGGTATGCTGGTTGTGGATGAATTGGAGCGGGAATGGTGACAACTGCCACTGACCTATGAACATACTGGGGTCTGCCCCTGCTGGTATGGATAACATTAGTCTCACCAGTTCTTCTTGGGCCCACAAAAGGCTTTCTCGGGTTGCTGGACGAGCTAGCACCGTTGTCAGAAATTTTGCCCATCTTTAATAGGCTCTCAATTCTTTCTCCAGCTATAACTACATCCGCGAAGCTGGTGGAAGAAAAGGCAGCTAGCCTATCAATGTATGTCCCTTGGAGGGTGTTCATAAACATGTCGGCCATCTCCCTTTCCGACATGGGTGGTTGGACAGCAGCAACAAGCTGTCTCCACCTCTGGGCGTACTCCCGGAAGCTTTCTCGGGATGACTGGGACATTCCCATCAGGAGGGTCCTGTTGGGAGCCATATCCAAGTTGTACTGGTATTGTCTGATGAAGGCCTCATCCAGGTCCTTCCAGCACCTGATGGTTGCTCTAGTCAGATGAGAGTACCATTCCCTTGAAGCTCCTGTTAAACTGTCCTCGAAATAAAACATCCACAGTTTTTCATCCATGGTATATGCCTTCAACCTCCCCAGAAAGGATTGAAAATGGGTTCGCGGACAGGAAGTTCCGTTGTACTTCTCAAAGCACGGAGGTTTAAACTTGTGGGGAATCCTGACCCCGTCCACTAAGCCCATGTCCATGACATCAAATCCCAAGGAGTTTTGAGACTCCAAGGACCTTAATTTTTCAGCAATTTCATCTAGCCTTCTGTCATAGGCTTCATCCCCAGCTCCCATTACTGTGAACTGATCTTCCTGGGGATCTTCTTGCAGCACTCTACCTGTAGTAGCATTCCCTTGTACATTAGCAGGGATGTTGATCTCTGGATGAAGGTGGGGCCCAAACACTGGGGGATTAATATGAGGCTGAACCCTCTCATTGTTGCTTGTTCCACCAGTCCCTAGATGGGGGTCTTCTTGAGTCTGCCTTTCTACCAATGCTCTTAATCTTTCTTGGCTCTGTGCCAATCCATTCATCACCTCCATAAACTGGGTCATCTGATTCCTCATTTCCAGTCTCTCATTGGCCATTTGAGTCCTGACCTCTGTAAGGTCCTGTTGTACCTGGTCCATCTGTATACCCGGAAGGTTGTTGCGGGTAGGATATCTGTGTGGACGGTTGAGTGGGAACACCCGACGTCGAGCAATAGTTCCTGAACCACAACAGAGTTAGTAACAAAAACAAAACAAACCTACAAAACAAAACAAAGGTTAGTATGCAATGCAGTATGCTTATTTGTCTCCAAGGTATCCGGCTTGGCACTTGGTTTTGACCTTTCCAGACCCCTGAGGAAGATGCTTTTGATGTTTCTTGAAAGAAACTCAGATAGAACAAACTAATGAATATATTACAAAAAGTGAATGATACATAGTTTGTTTTTTACAATTCATGCCCTCTGAGGGGTCAAAATACAACATAAAAAGGAAAAGTACGAAGAAATGAAAGCAACAACAAGCAAAAGTCAGACACCAAGACCAAACTCATCCTCCTGAACTTCCTTTAGAAGTGCTTCAGTCACAGGATCAGCTGGACGCTCTGTGAGGTTCCTGATAAGAAGATTCCTGGTAGCAACAGCTGTAGTTAGCTTCTTGTGTCGAATCTGGTCCTTTGACCTCTTCACACCAGCCCTAATCTTCAACTCTGAGATCTCTCTCTGGGCTGCTAGCAGGGCTTCCTGTTGCTCCTTTGCATTAGCCCCCAACTGCTCAATCTTGTCCTGAGTCCTCTTATCTTCCTGAGTACGAGCTTCGGTGATCCTGACCCACCTAGCTTGACTCTCTTTCAGATACAAATCAGTCCTGGCCTTCTGGAACTGAGCCTCCTTGCAGGCATTCTTCAATATCTGCTCTCCAGCCCTTGACTTCTTGATGTAGTCTTCTGACTTCTCAATCCTGGCTAGATGCTCCACCTTTAGCTTTTCTAACCTTTCGATGTCCAGCCGACCATCATTCCTCTCCCAGAGGGTCTTCTGTAGAGCCTGAGTCAGATTCTCATTTCTCTCTTTCAGTTTCTCAAACTCCTCTAAGCTGACAGTAGCTGGAGGTGGTGCTGTGGATGGCCCAGGTGCATCCTCAATAGTGAAGGGCATCCCAGAAATTTGAGCCCTGGCATGAGACGACTCATAGTACTGAGCTGAGGCCACATTGTTGCATCTTCCAAGAATGGCCATTCCCTTGGTCTGGACATTGTCCCAAGCCCATGATGCTTTCCTGACAATAGCTAGATTAGGTTTAACCTCACAATAAAGGGTTTCAGCCAAGTCTTGTGCTCTAGGAGTGTGGACCAATGCATAGCCCAATTGTCTTTTGAATAGCAGAGGGTTGTAGTTGATGCAACCCTTCACTCCTATCAAAGGTACATTGGGGAATTGCCCACAACTAGTAATGATGTCCCTGCCCTTGGTACTCTGAGTGCACCACCTGATGTCAGCTGAGGTCAAAGCAATGAGTCTTCTAGCCCAGTTCCTCTGCTGGTGAGGATTCAAGAATGCATCAGTTTTGGGCAAGTGTTTGAGCAACCAGGTATGGAACAGGGGAGCACAACACCTCACCAACCTTCCTCTCTGCTTTTCATTCCTTTGGTGAACAGAGTAGTAGAAATCTCCCAGTAAGGTGGGCACTGGGTTCCTCAGAATGAAAAGGTGAATGGCATTCTTGCTAATAAACTTAGGCTCGTCTGCAAAAAGTATAACCCCATATATGCTGAGGGCTAACAAAGCACAGACTGCCTTCCATTCCCCCAAGGAGGCCTTCAGGATGGCCTGAGAAGTCAAGAAATCCAAATGTAGACCAGAGATTCCAGCCTTGGTAGTCATGTTCTGTCCAATCAGAGAGGGTTCCAGATATAGTGCCTTTGCCACTTCTTCATTACTAGGAAAAGCCATCTCAGGGTTGAAAGGGATACCACCCCTGACAGGCACACCAACCAGTGATGAATACTCTTCCAACAAGGGTCCCAACTGAAAATCCTGGAAGGTGAAGCATCTCAAAGGAGGATCATAGAACTGTAGACAAGTGTGAATCAAGCTCCTATGGGAAGGGTCCAAATCCATAACCACATCAAGTATGCCTCCATAATGTTCTCTGAATAGTGGTATATGGTCTGGAGTAATAAGGGCCTGGATCTTCTTGATGCCAGCTAGCTCAGGCTCAAAGAAATGGTAGGAGATGTTGCTCTTCTTGGGTGCCATATTGCTGAAGAAGAGCTGAAACAGATGCTGATGATGGAGAAAAATATTGAAGATGGGCCACTGACAGGCTGATACTAGTGATGCAAGTGGCTGAAGCAGGTAGCTGATGAGGATAGCTGAAGCAGATAGGTCTATGCTGATGAAGGGGTCAAAACTAAGCCAAAATATAGTATGGATACCCTGAAAAACAAATAAGCAAATGTTAAAATGATGCAATGATGATGTATGCAAATGATATGCAAGGGTTTGTGATCAAGCTGGATCTGATTAACTGCTTTGATATAGGTCCATGTATGTTCAAGAAGTCCAGATGGAGGTTCAAAAGTCCAGTAACCAAGGTGGGGGACTCAAATAAAGAGTCACATGTCCAGGGTTAAAATCACAAGAACTGTTCCAAAATGGAGTACTCTTAATCAAAACAAAGTAACAGGGTATGCTGAGGTCAAGGGTACCTGCAAACCTGTAAACAGCCCAACCCCCTCACAGGTGGTGTTCTAAAACAAGGATCCTCAGACTTGGATCAGTTATGAGAAGTGTAAACACTTCTAACCCGGAGGTACAGTGTTTACAATAACCATAAAAGATCCTCCTCTAATTCACCTCAGTTTCTGAAGGTCAATAGTAAAGGTCATCCAGACTTAGCAGGCTTCCCAGATAGCCCTAGCACTACAGGAAATCTGTAGCACAGAGTTCTCAAGAAGAAACCCATATCTGAACCGTGTTTCATATTCCCGCACCAGACCGAAATGGAATGGGAAAGAACATGAACCACTCTAGCCTAGGTGTCACTCAGGTCCCAGGTACAGGACCTCAACTCTCAATAGAACACCCACCCACCAAAGCAAAACCAGATCCAGCCAGAAAAATATGACAGTATGATGTATATAAAGCTGTAAAGAAAGCAATAAAACAAATGTACATAAGGCAATAAACAAAATAAACATACAAGCACAAATAGCACATAACACCCCAGTAAACACAAATCAAACAAGCGCTAGGAGGAACCCACAAAAAGAACCAGAAGCCCTGGTTACAGTATAAGGGTCCCCAGCAGAGTCGCCAAGCTGTCGCTCCCAAAAGATGAGACTGGGCTCAAATGAGGTACAGACGCGAACAGTCGGCGAGAGGATGGTGTGAGAACATACAGGAGTGAACTCACAGGGAATGAAAGAGTCTCCAGCTAGGCATTTTTATCCCGAAGGAAAGGTAATGCTGCATAAACCTGAGAAAAGATGGATAAGACGGTTGCGAACTAGAGAGACTGAGAAAGGGGGTTGGTTACAACCTGGGAAGGTATTAGCACCCAGATTGTCCGTCGTACTCGACGAGATCCACGCTTAAAAGATTTGTGTTTAAAGGGGTAGTGTCAGTGCAATTTGTGTATAAAGAGAGCTGGAAAAGGTGTACAGGTGTCAGTGAAAAAGAAGGGCAAAGTATGATATATACAGTGTCAGTGCAAGAACAAGAATGAAATGCTCAAGAATATGAGGCTTAAAGAATAAGGCTAGAAAGAGGGGGAATATACAAAGACTTTTGTTCGATAACTGTTAAGTTATGCCTACGTATCCTCTCGTGCAATGAGGAAGTCAGAACACCGTAGTTCGACCCAAAGAGACTGAAGGATGATTTGACTTGTGAACTGCTTGCTTGTCTATGCTCAAGTATATGACCTGTCTGGCTCAGGTGCAAACTGTCTTGCATTAGACGGAAGAAGCAAGTTCTCGTTTGTGAGTGAAGATGATGAGAAAAGAATCCCGGAGGAGACGATTATTGTTTGTTTTTGTGTTTTCAGTCTTTTATTGCCTTTTTTGAATTTTGTCATAAGTTAATGAGCTTAAGCCTAAACCAATGGATTTAGTAAACTCACCACATCTTCCCTCTGATTAGGGGTAATGAGAACACCTTAAGTGTGAAGTCAGCTTCTCACACTTAAACACCTTTGGTGCAGGATTAAGATCATTAACCTACTTGTGATTATTTAGATGTTTTTGTTGTTTTTGTTTAGTGTTGAGTAATGAGATTAAGCCATAATCAGGGATTAAACAGACTCATTACACCATCCTAATAGAAGGATAATAGATGAGAATGTTTAAGCTGAGGAAAGCTCCTCAACTTAAACCATGATTAGGGATTAACTTCATGACAAAACAAAGTCTTTATTAAGTGGATTTTAATTAATGATAGGATGAAGAAGTGATTTTTTAGGGTTTATAAGACAACTTGAGGGGGACTTGTCCATTAACACTAGGGTTAGTCCTTCTTAACCAATTAAGGAAGAATTAGAACCCTAATGCAAGGCCCAAGTTACAAGCTTGATGTCTTGATGATTATTGGATGGATTGATAAAAGGATTTAAACACATTAAGGGTTTAACACTTAGGATTAAAGTTATACACTCCATCCTAATAGAAGGATGCAGGCATAAGCTTAATCACAAAGCCTTAAAGCCTTTAGGGTTTAGTCCCTGATTATGAGATGAGAAGAGAAGACTCAATGAGACACAAAGGTAAAATCTAAATGGGGGATTAATCAAAACCCTAATTATTGTCATGCTTGGTTGTTCCTAAGGTTTGTGAGGTTTACAAGAGAAATCTTCAGAGGAACCACCAGGAAGCAGATGAAAGGAGCAAAGAGAAGCAAAGTAACTTGCTTCATTTAAGAAGACAAGTCACTTGAGGAAAGAAAGTAGGGAGAAAAAGAAAGAGCAAGCTCAATCTCAAACACAAAACAAAATGCAGCAATGATGTATAAGAGAGATGAAAAGAAAATGTGAGAAGTGAAGGCAAATTCACTTCTCAAAGTTGCTTACCACCTGAAAAGTTAGTGAAAGAAATGCAATGCAATGCAAAATGAAATGAAATGGCATGATGCAAATCAAAACCAGAAGCATATATGAGATGATAATGATGCTATGAGATGATACCAACATGAAACAAGGCATGAGGATGATCACATGAACAAATGAATGCAAGAGAAGCATGCTTGGAACCATGAACATACATGAAAAGTTATGAAATGCAAATGGCATACAAAATGGCAAATGAAAAATGCAATGATCAAACATGCTTCTAATATGTCTTAAGATGCCTAATGAATCAAATGGATGCATAAAATGTCATGGCAAGTCATGGTATGCAAGTAAATGCAAGATGAATGCAAAAGAAAGCCCAAATTAGGGTTTATGATCAATGCACAAGACAAAAACCAAAACCAGAAGCAAACATCAAGATAAAAAATTGAAAATGCATTCAAAGGAAACCTAACCCTACACAAACTCACTGCCCAAAGGAGGGGATCCAATTCTTAACCTAGTGAAAGTTATGAATTTCTTAAGATTTCTAGGGTTTTAGGGTACCTTGACAAGAAAAATGTCAAACAAATGGAAAATGCAAGATCAAATCAGGCCAAATTAATCCTACAAACTACATGATATGCAAGACACAATGCAAAAAGAATCAAAGTCCAACTCATAAAGGCTAGGCAGAAATGAATTTTCAAAGATTGGATCACAATAATGCCTTGAAAAAGAATTAATTCCATGGAAAATTGTCAAAATGCATTAAGATCAAAAAAGAAATTTGGTTTGAGGGTTGGACAATGTTTCTAAATGATTTTAAAGGTCTCATGAATTTTTTTGTGATTTTTAAATACCTAAAAGTATTTTTAATTAATTAATTCTCGTTAATTAATTAAAAATAAACTTTTAAATGATTTAAAAATATTTTATTAATGCAAAAAATAAAAATAAAAATTTTTTTGGTTTCTGAAAATTAATAAAAGTTTGTACAAAAATTTTCAGAATTTTTATAATTGTTTTACTATTTTAAATTAAATGGAGAAAAACAAATGAAATAAAAAGAAAATAAAATGAATTAAATGAAAAGTATGCTGATCCAATGGCCAGGATTTAAATTTGACACGCGGGAATTGACTGGCGCGCGTTTGAATGGCTGAGATTCGCTCTAAAATTTGAATTTAATTAATCCTGATTAATTACACAAATGACTGGATTAGGGTTTAATGGAAGATCTGGTGCGTTCATTCACGCGGGAGTCAACCCCAGTCAACCTATCCTACGCTCCTCATTCAAACTGCCATTAATTACAGGGATTAGCCCTAATTACTTTCAGGTGGCCGGAGAAGACTTCCGGTCGTCTTCTCCGGCAAGACCCTCACCTGAAAGTTGCTAAAATCCACAAAACTTCATGAAAATGAAAACTAAAAGCCCAGAAATCAACCCCATGCCAAACTAAATCAAAACCCCCACTCAAACATCATTTTTCACTCATCAATCAGCCAAATCAAAACAAAACATTCTTAGGGCAAAAAAGTTTCAGAGCCATCATACATCCTGGTTTCTCAACCATTTTCAAAAATAATCACATCCCCATGATCAGGGGAGTGCATAGAAGCATTTAAGAACTTAAAATGGAGTTTCTGGAAAAAAAGTTTGAGATAGCTACCTGAACTGAAGCTTTGGTTTCTGGCACTTTCTGGCTGGTTTCTTGCTTGCAATCAACTCCACTAGACCTCCTGAGAAGCTTTCAATGCTTGTTTGAAGTTTATAATGGATGGTTTGAGAGATGGCAGAAGTTCTGTTCAAGGTGGGGTGGAAATCGTATTTGTGATTCAGGGAGTTTTAGGCTATGGTGATGGGTGGTTTGTGACCAGGGAAGTGTGCTGAGTTGATTTGTGAAGTTAGTTTGTGTGTTTACAGCTTGTGTGATGAGTTTCGAATGCTTTTGCAAAATGGTGTGAAAATGAGAGAGCTGTCTTGTGTGTGCTTTCAGGCTTGTGTTGTATGTGTTTTGGCTTGCTTTTTGTTTGCATAAACTAATGGGATTGGTCAGATGAGTTGATGTGTGCTTTAGTGATTGGTATGGCTCAAGTTGCCAAAATGTCAAGTTTGTGTAAGAGAGACATGGGCTACTTGCTAGCCAAGGACAAATGGGGTGTCCTGCGCAGCAAGATGTGTGGAGAGCCATTGGATTGGTTGTGAAGTCAACAAGCAAGTGGATTCACACTTGAGTGAGTTTTTGCAACTTGTCTCCCTTTTGTTTCCTTTGAAATTTCTTGCTCCATAAGCCATAAAAATGAATGATCCTTTGGTGCAATCTGACTTTTAGGTCTTGGTACATGCTTGTATGAAGATTATAAGTGTATTTGATAACTCAATTTGCCTTGGCAAGTGAATTTGCAACTTTGCCTCTTTGGTAGAAAACTTCAAATTTTGTGATTTTTGCTAACTTTGACAAGCCATAACTTTTGATCCAAAATGAATTAGGTCATGTTCTTGTACTTTTTGAAAAGGGAATGATCCATTATACAACTTTCATGACCAAAGTTTTTCCATTTGAAGCATTTTTGAATCAAAAAGCAAGGGTTGAAAAAGTTTCCCAAAATGGCAATTTCATCAAAAGTCAAACTTTCCCAAAAAGTCAACTTTGCAAATGACTTGAAATTATTCAAATTTGTGAACTTCTAACATCTTCCATGATCAAATAAAGATCATACACAATCAAAATGATGAAGAACACCCTTTGGTTGGGTCATTGAGGGCCTCAGATGCCCTGATTTTACACTGACTTGCTTGAAAAGTCAACTCTTGATCAGATGACTTCCTCATGGAATTTATTCATGAAAATTGATATGCATACTCCCTATACCATATAGAGACCAATAGAAACAAGAATGACCAAAAAATTTGGAGTTATGGCCTTTGAAACCAAAACCCTAATTCTAGGTCATCTGTGCAGTCAAGCCTGGCTCTGCTTCCATGCCAATCTCAGTTCTTGTGATTTTTTGACATTATTGACTTTGAGGGGATATAATATGATGCTTGAACATACATGGACCCCTTTGAAGTGATTGATGACCTTTGGAGTGGCTCAAGAAGCTCTTGGATTGCTCAGATCACAAACCCTAGGTGCAGATGACTTTGAATCAATGCAGTGAATCAAAAATGTAATATGAGGTGCTATGATTGAGTTTATGCATATGAGAAGATCACAAGCCATGGTGTGAATGGGTGAGGGCAAATTTGGGGTGTTTACAGCTGGCAACTTTATTCAACCTCAACCTTCAACATCGCCGACACCAGTTCGCGTTTGCACCAGGATGAAAATCCGGGGAGCGACAACTTGGCGACTCTGCTAGGGATCTTTGCAACCAGGGCTTCTGGTTCTCTTGTGGGTTTCTCCTAGAGCTTGTTTGTTTGTGTTTATTGGGGGTGTTATGTGCTACTTGTGTTTATTGTTTTTGCTTTATTTATTGCTTCCTGTACAGCTTTATTTATTGCATTTACTTTATCGCTTTCATTTATTGCTTTCTGCATTTCATTTATTATTATAATATCATTGTGCTGGATTTATGGTTTGCTTTGGTGGGAGGGGTATTCCAGTGAGAAAGGTCCAACACAAAGGCCTGAGTGACATATAAGATTAAAGTGGTTTTGTATTCTTTCCCATTCCATTTTGGTCTGGTGCGGGAATATGTAAACACGGTTCAAACATGGGTTTCCTTTTGAGAACTCTGTGCTACAGATTATTTGTAGTGCTAGGTCTATCTGGGAAGCCTGCTAAGTTTGGATGACCTTTTTAGATGACCTTCAGTATTTGAGGTGAATTATAGGAAGATCCTTTATGATTAGGGTAAACACTGTACCTCCGGGTTAGAAGTGTTTATACTTCTCATAATAGATCCGAATCTGAGGATCCTTGTTCTAGAACAATACCTGTGAGTAGGTTGGGTTGTTTACAGGTTTGCAGGAACCCTTGACCTCAACATACCTTGCTACTGGTATGTGTTCTTAAGGTTGTACTATTTTGGACTAGTTCTTTGAAACCCTGGATTGTTGACTCTTTATTTGAGTCCCCCACCTGGTTACTGGTTTTCAGACTTCCATCTGAAACTCTAAACACTTATGAACCCTATCAAGAGCAACTGATAATCCAGCACATGATCACAAACCCTTGCATATCATAAGCATACATCATATTGCATCATTTAAAATTTGTCTATTTGTTCTATAGGGTATCCATCTTCACTTGGTTTGGTTTTGACCGTTCTTCTACTCAGCTATCTTCTTCAACACTCCTTTGGTTATCTTCTTCAGTTATCTCCTTTAGCACACATCTTCCACATGGATTCAATCAGGAAAAGCAACATCACCTACCACTTCTTTGAGTATCCTCTAGCAGGCATCAGGAAGATACAGGCTCTTATCACCACTGATCATGTTTCCTTATTCAGAGAGCATTATGGTGGAATCCTGGACATGATCATGGACTTGGACACATTACAGAGGAGCATGATTCACACATGTCTTCAGTTTTATGACCCTCCTCTCCGTTGCTTCACTTTCCCAGATTTTTAGATTGGTCATTTACTGGAAGAATACTCTATGCTATTGGGTGTCCCTGTCAGAAGAGGGATTCCTTTCAATCCAGAAATGACCCCTCCAAAGAATGAAGACATAGCTAAGGCATTACATCTAGAGGTAACTATCATTGATGAGCACATGAATTCCAAGGCTGGAATCCCAAACCTTCATCTGGATTTCTTGGTCACCCAGGCTACAAAGCAAGCTGCAGTAGGGAATTGGGAAACTGTGTGTGCTCTCCTAGCCCTCAGCATTTATGGTATCATTTTGTTTGCAGACGAGCCTAAGTTTGTAAGCAAAAATTCCATCCACATCTTCATGCTCAAGAACCCGGTTCCCACCTTATTGGGAGACTTTTACTACTCAGTTCATCATAGGAATGAGAAACAGAGAGGAAGACTGGTAAGGTGTTGTGCACCTCTCTTCTATAGTTGGTTGATGAAGCATATGCCGAAGACAGAAACTTTCTTGAACCCACATCAGACAAGGAATTGGGCTAAGAGGATGATTTCCCTTACTTCATAAGATATCAGGTGGTGTACTCAGAGCACCAAGGGTCGAGACATAATAACAAGCTGTGGGCAATACCCAAATGTGCCACTTATTGGAGTAAAGGGTTGCATCAATTATAATCCTTTACTTTTCAAGAGACAGTTGGGGTATGCCTCGATACGTCCACCTAGGGAACAAGACTTAGCAGAGTCCCTTTATTGTGCTACTCTGAACAATCATGCCATTGTCTGACAAGCAGCCTGGGCTTGGGACCACATACAGACTAAAGGGACTGCTATTTTGGGGAAATGCAACAACATAGCCTCCGCTCAGTACACTGAATGGTCACGCATCAGAGGACATATTACTCGTATGCCATTTACCCTGGAAGATGTACCAGGGCCATCAGTAGTTAAGCCCATAGCTACAGTAAGCCTGGAAGAGTTTGAAAAACTAAAGGAAAGAAACACCCAGCTGGCTGAAGCCTTGAAGAAGACCCTTTGGGAAAGGAATGATGGTCGTCTGAACATTGAAAGATTAAAGAAGCTATGCATCGAGCATGTAACCAAAATTGAGAAGACTAAAGACTTCATCAGGAAAGCCCGAGCAGGAGAACTTGTGTTGAAGAATGCATGCAAGGAAGCAAAGATTCAAAGGGAAAGAGCTGAGCATTATCTGGAGGAAAGTCAGGATAGATGGGTCAGGATAACTGAGGCTCGTCTGAAAGAAGACCAGAAGATGCAAGCCAGGATAAAGCAGTTAGAGTCAAATGAGAAGAGAAGCCAAGAGGCACTGCTAGCATCTCAGAAGGAGATATCAGAGTTGAAACTCCGAGCGGGTTTAAAGAGATCCAAAGAATAAGACAAGTATCAGAAGATGACAAATGCCATTGCAACTAGAAACCTTCTCATCAGAACCATCACAGAGCACCCAGTTGGACCGGTGACTGATGCTCTCCTGAAGGAAGTCAGGGAGGATGCATATGGATTGGATGTTTGATTTTCTCTTTGTACTTGTTTTTGTACTTTAGCTCACCATGGTGATTTTGTTTGTTGTACTCTTGAATTGATTGTATCTTGATTCACCATGGGAGTTTGTTTGGTTGTAATTCATGAATATTTGTATTTGGCATTGCCACTTGTTTTTATGGTTATGTATTGGATTTTCTCATAGACTTCGTGTGCTTCAAAAATCTTCATCTTCTCAAGAGAGGTCTGGAAGGTCAAAACCAAGAACCAAACTGGATACCCTCGAAAGACAAATAGACATATTTGCATTGCATGCTAATCTCATATCCTTTGTTTTACATGTGTTTTGTTGTTTGTCTTCTCACTTTGTTGATTGTTTCAGGAAATATTGCTCGCAGGAGGGTCTTTCCCGTCAATCGCATCTACAGATATCCAACTCAACACAACCTTCCGAGTCTACAAATGGATCAGTTACAGCAGGAACTGACGGATGTGAGAACTCAAATGACTGATTTAAGGACAGAAGTGAAGACTCAGATGAATCAATTCATGGTTGTGATGACTGGGCTGGCACAGACCCAAGAAAGATTGAGGGATTTAGTCGAGCGGAAAACTCCAGAAGATAACCATGCAGGCACTGGGGGTACAAGTAACAATGCGCGTGATCAGCCGCGAACGACTCCGGTAGTGTTTGGACCTCACAACAATCCTGAAGTTAGTATCCTTGGGGATGGCCAAAGGAAGAATGGAGATCATATTCTGCAAGAAGACCCTCAGGATGAGCAGTTTACAGTGTTGGGTGCTGGGGCAGATGAAGCTTATGACCGTCGTCTGGACGAGATATCTGAGAAGCTGAGATCCCTGGAATCCCAGAACTCTTTAGGATTTGATGTGATGGATATGGGTTTAGTTGAAGGGGTAAGGATTCCTCACAAGTTCAAACCCCCGTGTTTTGAAAAGTATAACGGTACCTCCTATCCTCGTACCCATTTGCAATCTTTTATGGGAAGGTTGAAAGCATACACCATGGACGAGAAATTGTGGATGTTTTACTTTGAAGACAGTTTAACCGGGGCATCCAGAGAATGGTATTCACACTTGTCAAGGGCTACCGTCAGGAACTGGAAAGATCTAGCTGAGGCCTTTATACGCCAGTATCAGTACAACTTGGATATGGCACCCAACAAGACTCTCCTAATGGAAATGTCTCAATCTTCGAGGGAAAGTTTCTGTGAGTACGCTCAGAGGTGGAGATAGCTGGCTGTTGCTGTCCAACCTCCGATGTTAGAAAGGGAGATGGCTGATATGTTCATGAATACCTTGCAAAGGACCTACATTGATAGACTTGCTGCTTTCTCTTCCACTAGCTTTGCTGACGTGGTCATAACGGGAGAAAGAATTGAAAGTTTGCTGAAGATGGGTAAGATTTCTGACAATGGTTCTAGCTCCAGCAATGCAAAGAAACCCTTCTCAGGACCTCGAAGGACAAGGGAAACCAATGCAGTACATGTTAATAGAGGTAGACCCCAGTACTTGCAAAGATCAGTAGTTGCAGTCACCATCCCTACTCCAGCACCTCAGCAACAGTTTCCTCAATAGCAACAACAGTATCCTCAACAACAAAGACCCTACAACAACAATAACCAACAACAATGTCCTTTCCAATAAAGGCCTTCTCAAATTAACAGGGTGATCGATCCCATCCCGATGCCCTATGCAGCCTTACTCCCACGACTATTGAAGCTTAACCTGACTGAACTAAGAACTTTGGCTCCACCAGATCCTTTGAATCTCCCAAGGAATTATGATGTCAATGCTAGATGTGTTTTTCACTCCAATTCACCTGGTTATTCAACAGAGAAGTGCAGGGCCCTGCACATGAAAGTCCAAGATCTGATTGACTCCAAAGCTCTGAATTTTGCACCTCCACCAAATGTCACAAAGAATCCAATACCGAATCACGGTGGGCCGATGATTAATGCTATTGAAGAGGACCAACCAGCAATTCTGATTGATGACATTGCAAGTATTCAAACACCACTGGCCGAAGTAAAAGCTCAGCTATTGAAGTGCCAAGTATTTCTGGGTTGTGAGGCCCATTGTGAAGCTTGCAATGTTTCTGTCAATGGTTGTGTAAATATGAAGAATGGTATCAACAATCATATTAGAGAGGGCATTCTGCAAATCACATCAACGGTTCCATCTTCTACAAAGACAACAAGAATCTCTTCTACAATTATCCCGTCAGAATCTTCTACAACACCAGCAAAAGTCATTTCAATAGAATCGACTACAACACCAGCGAACACCAGTGACGACATCTCAACGGTTACCATTTACTATGATCCATCAACCATCCATGTTCTGGATTCTCTCAACAATAACTTTCAGCAACATTCACATTAACAACTTCCTGCACCTGCACCATCTTTAATCAGACCTCCTGTCACCATCTACTATGATCCACAAACTATCACAACTCCTTCTTCTGCTGCAATTAGTCTGGTGACCATCACGGTGCCTGGACCATTTCCTTATGATAACAACAGTGATGTGCCTTGGCATTATGGTTCGGATCTTTACTGCCATGGAAAGAAGATCACTCTTGACTCCTCAATACTAGTACCACAAGTTGACAATGTTGGGGGAGGCAGAGGCTTCACTCGAAGCATACGTCTCTTTGCTTCACAGTTTCCCAGAGTTAATGCTGAAGCAGAAGCCGCTGCTAAAGCAAAAGGCAAAAATGTGGTGCCAGAAGAACCAGCTGCAAAAGAAACTCAGAAGACACCCTTTAATCAGGATGTAGACGAGTTTATGAGGATTATCAAAAGAAGTGATTACAAAATTGTGGATCAGCTCCATCAAACACCCTCCAAGATCTCCATACTATCTCTGCTTATGTGTTCCGAGGCTCACCGGAATGCACTACTCAAAGTCTTGCATGCAGCTTATGTTCCTGAAGAGACCACGGTCAATCAGTTAGAAACGGTGGTCGCAAATGTCAATACTAGTCATGGACTAGGTTTCACCAATGCTGACTTGACTACGGAGGGGCGTAATCACAACAAGGCATTGCATATAACTTTGGAATGCAAAGGTGCCGTATTTTCTCATGTCCTTGTTGGTACCGGATCATCACTCAATGTGTTGCCAAAGAAAGCTTTAGTCAAGATGGAGTATGATGGTCTTGCACTCCGTCCGAGCAACCTAGTTGTCAGAGCTTTTGATGGTTCTAAGAGATCGGTTCTCGGAGAGATTGAGCTGTCTGTGGTAATTGGCCCACAAGTTTTCAAAACTACCTTCTACGTGATGGACATACAGCCTGCCTACAGCTGTTTTTTGGGTCAACCCTGGATTCATGTCGCCGGCGCAGTAACATCGGCCCTTCACCAGAAGTTAAAATATGAGTGGGAAGGCCAAATTATCACCATCCGTGGAGAGGAAGACATCTTTGTCAGTCACCTGGCTACATACAAATACATAGAGATGGATGGGGAGATCCATGAAACCATGAGTCAGGGTTTCGAAGCTTTGAACATCAACGAAGCTACAACCGAGGTGTATGCTGCATCTCCAGAGGAAAGGATGGGCACCTCAATTGCTTCCTACAAGCAAGCTCGGAAGGTTGTGGAAGAAGGGAATGCCCAAGGCTGGGGAAAACTGCTGAAGGTTCTGATAAAAGAAGACAAATTTGGTTTGGGTTACAGACCATCCCGACAAGTTCCAGAGGAGGCTGCTGAAGCTCCCAAGTTCATAAGTGGGGGAATGCTGACCCTGGATGCTGTCAACACTTTGGAAGACGAGGCTGAGAGCGACTACAACCTAGAAAGCTGGATCTGTCCAAGAGTCCTGGGCCAACAAGTCCTCAACTGGTTTTCCCAGGAAATTATAAGAGTTACTACTGCAGAGTAATTATTATTTCCTGTTTTAAGCATGCAACAAAGTCCTGTATCTTGCCCAAGATGTTTTGGACTCATTTTGTAATAGGGCCATATGTATTTTGTGCAAATTGAATATTAATGAACAATGGACATCTTTTTGCAAACAATCTCTTTTCGTTCACTGTCTTTTCATTTTTGTTATTTTCGCACAAAACAATAAATGGCAATGTTTTTTCTCGATAATAACTTCATTCACTTTTTCTAAATAAGATAAAATCAATCACTAAAATGAACCAAATCTCAACCCTTGCAGAGATAGCCCTCCAGATTGCACCGACAATGACACTGCTATGACCTTGTATGACTTCGACAATCCGATTAATCAAGTAGATGAAGGGGTTGAAGAAGACTACAATTTACCTGAAGAGTTAGCCAGGTTATTGAGACAAGAGGAAAAGGTGAATGCTCCTCATCAGGAAGAGGTTGATACTATCAATCTTGGTACCGAGGAAGATGTGAAAGAAGTGAAGATTGGAGCCAGTATGCAAGCTCTAGTAAAAGAACAACTTGTCAGTATGCTGCAAGAATATGTCGATGTGTCCGCTTGGTCCTATCAAGATATGTCGGGTTTGGATACAGATATTTTCATGCACAAGCTACCATTGAAAGAGGATTGTCCGCCAGTTAAACAGAAGTTGCGCCGTACTCGCCCAGACATGGCCATGAAAATCAAAGAGGAAGTACAAAAGCAGTGGGATGCCGGTTTTCTCGTTGTAATTAGTTACCCGCCGTGGGTTGCTAACATTGTACCCGTACCTAAGAAGGATAGCAAGGTGCGGATGTGCGTCGATTACTGGGATCTGAACAGAGCAAGCCCGAAATATGAGTTCCCATTATCTCACATTGATGTATTGGTAGACACCACGTCTCAGTTTTCGGTATTTTCCTTCATGGATGGATTTTCTGGATACAATCAAATCAAGATGTCACCTGAAGACATGGAAAAGACAACCTTCATCAAACCATGGGGCACGTTCTGCTACAAAGTAATACCGTTTGGTTTGAAGAATGCTGGTGCAACATATCAATGGGCTATGGTAACATTATTCCACGACATGATCCACAAAGAAATTGAGTGCTACTTGAATGACATGATTGCTAAGTCCCAAACAAAGGAAGAACATTTGGTAAATCTATTTAAACTTTTCAAGCGTCTGAGGAAATATCAGTTAAGATTAAATCCCAATAAGTGCACATTCGGGGTACGTTCTGGTAAGCTGCTGGGGTTTATTATGAGCGGAAGAGGAATTGAGGTTGATCCCGAAAAAGTTAAAGCAATTCAGGAAATGCCTGCACCTAATACTTAGAAAGAAGTTCGAGGGTTCTTGCGTAGATTGAACTACATTTCAAGGTTCATATCTCATCTCACTGCAACCTGCGAGCCTTTGTTCAAACTGCTAAGAAAGGAACAAACAATCAGGTGGAACGATGATTGTCAGAAAGCTTTTGACAAGATCAAGGAGTATCTGCAAGAACCTTCAATTCTCATGCCTCCAGTTGAAGGAAGACCTCTAATAATGTACCTGACAGTATTAGATGAATCAATTGGGTGTGTGTTGGGCCAGCATGACGAGTCTGGTCGAAAATAGTATGCAATATACTACCTAAGCAAAACGTTTACCGACTGTGAACAACGTTATTCACTGCTCAAGAAAACTTGTTGTGCTTTAGCGTGGGCTGCTCGCCGACTAAGACAGTATATGTTGACTCATACTACCTTGTTGATCTCAAAGATGGACCCCGTCAAGTACATATTTGAGAAGCCAGCACTTACCGGAAGGGTTGCAAGATGGCAAATGATTCTAACAGAGTATGACATTCAATACACCTCTCAGAAAGCCATCAATGGCAGTGTATTGTCTGACTATCTGGATGAGCAACCCATTGATGACTACTAGCCTATGAGATTTGATTTCCCTGATGAAAACATCATGTTCTTAATGTCAAAATATTGTGAGGAGCCTATTCACACTGAAGGGCCTGACCCAGAAGAAGCATGGACTATGATGTTTGATGGGGAAGTTAATTGCAACAGGCGTGGGGTTGGTGCAGTGCTTATTACACCCAAAGGAGTCTATATACCTTTCTCAGCAAAGCTCACCTTTTCCTGCACTAACAATGAAATAGAGTACAAAGCTTGCATCATGGGTCTTGAGGAAGCCATTAACCTCAAGATCAAAACCTTGAATGTATTCGGAGATTCAGCTTTGGCGATCAACCAAACTAATGGCAAGTGGTATACTCATCAAGATCATCTGGTTCCCTACCGTGACTATATGAGGAGATTGTTGACTTTCTTCACAACATTCAAGCTTGAATACATCCCTCGAGATGAGAATCATTTTGCAGACGCCTTGGCCACCATTTCATCTATGATCAAAGTACAGACTGCCAACTATGTGCCTCGGATTTTAGTATCCAGACTGGACCGACTAGCATATGTCTTCTCTGTGGACACTGTCACTGACAACAAACCTTGGTTCCACGACATCAAATGCTTCTTGGAGACTCAGACATACCCACCTGGGGCATCGTCCAATGATAAGAAGACATTGAGAAGGTTAACCGACATTTTCTTCCTCAATACTGATGGCTCCTTATACAAGCAAAACTTCGACATGGTCTTGCTCAGATGTGTTGACAAGAAAGAAGCAGACCTACTAATGCACGAAGTACATGAAGGTTCTTTCGGTACCCATGTCGGAGGACATGAAATGGCAAAGAAATTGTTAAGATCAGGTTACTATTGGATCACAATGGATGCAGACTATTGTGCCTATGCCAGAAAGTGCCATAAATGCCAGATCTACGCAGACAAAGTGCATGTGCCTCCCAATCCTTTGAATATATTGTCTTCACCCTGGCCCGTCGCCATGTGGGGCATTGATATGATTGGAAAGATCGAACCAACTGCTTCGAATGGTCACAAATTCATCCTGGTAGCCATTGATTACTTCACCAAATGGGTCGAAGCAGTTTCGTATGAAAGTGTCACCAGACAAGTGGTAGCTCGATTTCTGAAAAGGGATATCATTTGTCGATATGGAGTTCCCGAGCGAATCATTATTGATAACGGTTCAAACCTTAACAACAAGATGATGATAGAACTGTGTCGAGACTTCAAAATTCAACATCACAACTCTTCTCCTTATAGGCCAAAGATGAATGGAGCTATTGAGGCGGCTAACAAGAACATTAAGAAGATTGTGCAAAAGATGGTAGTCACATACAAAGACTGGCATAAAATGTTACCATTCGCCTTGCATGGGTACCGAACTTCCATCAGAACATCTACCGGAGCAACACCTTATCAGCTTGTGTATGGTATGGAGGCAGTCCTACCTGTTGAAGTTGAATTACCCTCCTTACGGGTAATGATGGATGTAAAACTAGATGAAGCATAATGGGTCCGATCTCATTATAACCAACTGAGCCTGATTGAAGAAAAGAGATTAGAAGTTATCTGTCATGGTCAGGTATACCAGAAACGGATGAAGAAAGCCTTCGATCAAATAATCAGACCTCGGGAATATCAAGTGGGAAAGCTTGTACTGAAAAGGATCCTTCCTCCTCATACAGACCACAGGGGCAAGTGGACCCTGAACTATGAAGGTCCCTATGTGATAACTAAAGTCTTCTCGGGCGGAGAACTGATGCTCGCAACCATGGACGATGAAGACTTCCCGTCCCCTGTGAATTCAGATGCAGTTAAAAATACTTCGCATGAATGACCCGCTGGACATAAAAACAGAATGTAAGTCCAGGAAAAAATAGGGCATCCCGGCGAGTCATAAACAGAATAAAAGACTCGGGCAAAAATAAGGGAAAAATTTGGAAAAAAATGTACGCCCGCTGTAGACACCCCAAATTTTCCCTCTCTTTTTCTCAAACCATGGCTTGTGATCTTTTCATATTGCATTGCATAAGCATATCATCCCACACTGCATAGTTTATTTCACTGCATAAGTTGCACAACTAGGGTTTGTGATCAGGAGATTCCAAGGAGTGATTTGAGCTATCTCAAAGGTCTTGAAGCATGCCAATATGGTCCATGAGTATTTTATGATCATCATATGCTCCCCAGGGTTCTTAAAAGGCAAGAGATCACAAAGCATTGCAAAGACATAGAGGTAGACTGAAGATTTCCTACACAGATGACCTAAACTTAGGGTTTTGGGTTTGAGGCCCTTAATCTCAAAAATTTTGGTCATTCTTGATTCCATTGGTCTTAATATGTTATAAGGATCATGTGTACCAAATTTGATGAAGAAATTCATTGTGGAAGTCATCTGATCAACTGGTAACTTATTGTGCAAGAAAAGTCAGAATCAGGGCATCTGAGGCCACCACCAAGGGTACCAAAGGGTCATCTTCATCATTTTAAGGTTCTATGATCTTTATTTGATCTTAGAAGTGGTTAGAAGTTCACAAGATTGAAGAATTTTAAGCCATTTGCAAACTTTCCATTTTTGGACATGACTTGTAATGAAAACTTTCCATTTTGGGAAAGATTTTCAACCTCCTCTTTCTTGATCAAAAAGGCTTCAAATGAAAAATATTTAAACATAAAAGTTGTATATTGGATCTTCCCATTTTCAAAAAGTACAAGAACTCCTCATGATTCATCCTAGAACTCAAGATATGATGTTTCAAAGTTGGGAAAAATCTTATAATTTTCAAGTATGTGCCAAAGAGGGAGTTTTGCAAAACCAAGTTTTAAGACTTCTTGTGACCTCTAATTGACTTCTAAGTACCATAACATGTTAACACAACTTGCCTTGACCAGAATTGTGCCTTGGATCACAAGATTTCATGCCTCATTTTCACAAAAATCTCAAAGAGGGAAAAATGCAAAACCTATGCTATCTCTTGCATCAAGTGTTACAACTCACAAAATCTCATCCAGGGGCCTTCCATGAATCAAGATGAGGTAAGACAAGCCATAGAAACACCTCTGACCCGTGCCATGCTTATGTGTCGCTCCCGACAAGTGACGCAGGGGTCATATGAGGGTACAGACGCGAACGGTCGGCGAGAGGGAACAGTGAGAACACACAGCCGTGAACTCACTGGAGATGAAAAGAGTCGCCAGCTAGGCATTTTTATCCCGGAGGAAAGGCAATGCTGCATAGGCCTAGAAAGATACGGATAAGATGGTTGCGAACCAGAGAGACTGAGAAAGGGGGTTGGTTACAACCTGGGAAGGTATTAGCACCCAGATTGTCCGCCGTACTCGACGGGATCCACGCTTAAAAGATTTGTGTTTTAAAGGGGTAGTGTCAGTGCAATCTGTGTGTAAAATAGCTGGAAAAGAATGTACAGGTGTCAGTGTAAAAGAGAGTGAAGTGTGTAAATGATGTGTCAGTGTGAGAACAAGAATGAAATGCTCAAGATCATGAGGCTTAAAGAATAATGCTGGAAGGAGGGGGAATATACAGAGACTTTTGTTCGATAACTGTTAAGTTATGCCTACGTATCCTCTCGTGCAATGAGGAAGTCAGAACACCGTAGTTCGACCCAAAGAGACTGATAGGTGAATTGACTGATGAACTGCTTGCTTATCTATGCTCAAGTGTATGACCTGTCTGGCTCAGGTGCAAACTGTCTTGCATTAGACGGAAGAAGCAAGTTCTCGGTTGTGAGTGAAGGTGATGAGAAAAGAATCCCGGAGGAGACGATTTTTTTGAGTTTTCAGTCTTTTATTGTTTTTGGAGTTTGTCATAAGATAATGAGCTTAAGCCTAAACCAATGGGTTAGTAAACTCATCACATCTTCCCTCTGATCAGGGGTAATGAGAGTACCTTAAGTGTGAAGTCAGATTCTCACACTTAATCACCTTTGATGCAGGGTTAAGATCATTAACCTACTTGTGATTAATTAGATGTTTTTGGTGTTTTTGTTTAGTGTTGAGTAATGAGGTTAAGCCATAATCAGGGATTAAACAGACTCATTACACCATCCTAAAAGAAGGATAATAGATGAGAATGTTTAAGCTGAGGAAAACTCCTCAACTTAATCCATGATTAGGGATTAAACCCATGACAAAACAAGCCTTTATTAAGTGGATTTTATTTAATGATATGATGATGAAGTGAATTTTATGGTTTGTAAGACAACTTGAGGGGGACTTGTCCATTAACACTAGGGTTAGTCCTTCTTAACCACTTAAGGAAGAATTAGAACCCTAATGCAAGGCCCAAGTTACAAGTGTGATGTCTTGATGATTATTAGATGAATTGATTAAGAGATTTAAACACCTTAAGGGTTTAATACTTAGGATTAAAGTTATACACTCCATCCTAAGAGAAGGATGCAGGCATAAGCTTAATCACAAAGTCTTAAAGCCTTTAGGGTTTAGTCCCTGATTATGAGATGAGAAGAGAGGACTCAAGGAGACACAAAGGTAAATACTATGGGGGGAGACTAATCAAAACCCTAATCATTGTCATGCTTGGTTGTTCCTAAGGTTTGTGAGGTTTGCAAGAACAATCTTCAAAGGAACCACCAGGAAGCAGATGAAAGGATCAAGAGAAGCAAAGTGACTTGCTTCATTCAAGAAGTCAAGTCACTTGAAGAAAGAAAGTGGGAAGGAGAAGAATGAGCAAGCTCAATCTCAAACACATATAAAATGCAGCAATGGATGCAATAGAGATGAAAAGAAAAGTTATGAGAAGTGAAGGCAAATCCACTTCTCAAGTTTACTTACCACCTGAAATGTTAGAAAGAAATGCAATGCAATGCAAGATGAGATGAAATGATATGATGCTAAGCAAAACCAGAAGCATGTTGATGATTATTATGATGTTATGAGGTGCTGCAAACATGAGGCAAAGCAATGGGGATGTTCATACAAGCTTATGAATGCAAATGATGCAAGCTTAGAAGCATGGATACACATGAAAAGTTATGAATCATACAAGACAAATGACATGGCAAATATGCAATGCAATGATCAAACATGCTTTCTAAATGTCTTAAGATGCCAAATGAATCATAAGAATGCACAAAATGCAAAGACAAGTCATGTTATGCAAGGAAATGCAAGAGGGATGCAAATGAAAGCCCAAATTAGGGTTCATGGATCAAACATCAAACACAAACCAAAAACAGAAGCAATCCTCATGATAAAAAATGGAAAATGGCATCCAAAGAAACCCTAGACCTATAATGAACCACTGCCCAAAGGGGAGCTCTCAACTCTCAACCAAACTCAAGATATGGATTTTCTAAGTTATTAGGGTTTTTTAGGGTTCTTAACAAAAGAAATGTCAAACAAATTGAAAATGCAAGAACAATTCATGGCCTTTTTATCCTAGAAACTACATGCCAAACACAAAACAATGCAAGAAGAATCAATGTCTCAACCTTCTCCAATAGGCAGAAATGAATTTTTGAACTTAGGATCAAATTAATGCACAAAATATGATTTAATTCAATGAAAAAATTCTTAAAATGCATCAAGATCAAAAAAGAAATTTGGTTTGAAGGTTGGACAATGTTTCTAAATGTCTTAGAACATTTCATGAATTTTTTTGTAATTTTTAAATACCTAAAAGTATTTTTAATTAATTAATTCCCATTAATCAATTAAAAATAATCTTTTAAATATTTAAAAATACTTTTTTAATGATAAAAATAAAATAAAAAATATTTTTGGGTCTTAAAAATTAATAAAACTTTAAAGAAAAAGTTTCATAATTTTTAAGATTTTTTAGCTATTTTAAAATAATTGTGCAAATTTAATGAAATGAAAATGAATTAAAAATGAATAAAACTGAAGTATGCACAATGGAAGGCTGAGATTGATCCAGAGTTTGAAAAGGTTGACTGCGCGCTTCATCCAAGGGTCTCAATTCAAACAGGCTTAATTTTAATTAATTAAACAAATAAAGCTGATTAGGGTTTAATGAACGAATCTGGGCCCTTGATCACGCGCGGGAATGGACCAAGTCAACCCATCCAACGCTCACCATTCAAACGCTCATTAATTACAGGGATTTGCCCTAATGACTTTCAGGTGGCCGGAGAAGACCTCCGGTCGTCTTCTCCGGCCAGCATCTCACCTGAGAAAACTCCAAATCACTCAAATCGTAACTAAAATGAAAACTAAGCACATAGAAATGAACCCCATGATCTCCTGAATCAAAACCCTAATTTTCAGTCAACTGTGCAGTTCAACCTGGCCCTGCATCCACTCAAACCCCTAGCTCTTGTGATTCCTCTGCATTTTTGACTTTGAGGAGATGAAATATGATATAAGAACACACATGGGCCACTTTGAGTTGATTGGTAGCCTTTGAAATGGCTCAAGAAGCCTTGAGGTTGCTCAGATCACAAACCCTAGGTGCAGATGCCTTGAAAGCTATGCAGTGGATAAAAAAATGAGGTGTGAGATGACATGATTGTACTTATGCATATGAGAATGATCACAAGCCATGGTGTGAATGGGTGAGGGCAAATTTGGGGTGTTTACAGCTGCCCCTATTCAAGCATGAGTTAGCTGTGCAGGTTGTAAGCGACGGCTTAACAGGCGAACAAGATAACTTGTGGTTGAATACCAAAGACAGTCCAAAATTTGCACTCACAGAATGAAGAAGAAAAGGGATATAGATTGTAAAAGCAAAATAAAGTATATTGTAAAGTATGGGCGACGGAGGACGACCATCAAGCAGAGGACGACTGCTGGGTAGAGAGCGATGACGGGGACGGCCGACATGCTGGGGAAAGTGTATAAAAAAATAAAGCAATGACGGGGACGGCCGACATGCTGGGGATAAAAGGTAAAGCTAAGACGGGGACGGCCGACTAGCGGGGGAAAAACAAGTAAAGCTAAGACGGGGACGGCCGACTAGCTGGGGAAAATAAAAATATCATGATGGGGACGGCCATCAAGATAAAGTTGTAGCATTCTCTGGGGGTTAATGAAACATGACGGGGACGGCCATCAAGTTCATAAAGGTAAAGTAATCAACGATGGGGACGGCCATCGGGCTAACAAGGAAAAAGGGACCACGACGGGGACGGCCATCGGGTTAAAGAATGAATGAAATAAACAGATGATGGGGTACGGCCATCAAAGGTGAAGGACGATCACCTAGCAGGGTACGGCTGCTCTGTGGGGAAAGAAAACATGATGGGGACGGCCATCAAAGGTGGAGGACGACCACCTGGCAGGGTACGGCTGCCGAAAATATCAACGATGGGGACGGCCATCGGATAGATAAGGTCAACGATGGGGACGGCCATCGGACGAGCAAGATGGAGGACGACCATCAAGAAGTGGAGGACGACCACTCAGCAGGGGACGGCTGCTCTCGAGGTTTGTCATGACATAGGACGAATGTCAGATAACCAAAATCAACAATGGGGACGGCCATTGGATAAAGTGATGAAGGACGATCATCAAAAGGTGGAGGACGACCACCTAGCAGGGGACGGCTGCTAAAAACAACGATGGGGACGGCCATCGGATGAGCATGATGGAGGACGACCATCAAGAAGTGGAGGACGACCACTCAGCAGGGTACGGCTGCTCTCACAGGTATCATAACACAGGACGAGTGTTAGATAGAAAGAAAATTTGTTTTGTTGGCGATCCACTGGGGAGATAGTAAACACGGACGAGCGTTTACATCCAAGCAACAAAAGGGTATAAGTATTTGGTATTGTGTATAGATTAAAGATGCGGACGAGCATCCTTCAGACTATGATACAGACGAGTATCATGTAGAAACAAACTGACACATGTTCAGAGATGATGATACGGACGAGTATCAACTGGTTAACAAGGAACACGGACGAGTGTTGATTCTGAAAGGATTCTTCTGGGGAACAATAGACACGGACGAGTATCTATATTCAAGAAGACATAGGTTTTTGACACAGTGTATGGATTAAAGATGCGGACGAGCATCCTTAAGACTATGATACGGACGAGTATCATGTGGAAACAAACACTAGACGCAATGTTCTGAGATGATGGTACGGACGAGTACCAACTGGTTAACAAAGAACAAGGACTACTGTCGGATCTGTGGGGATATGAGTGATGATGTATACAAGATACGGACGAGTATCTGTATAAGTGTACCATGAGTAGGGAGCATTGTATTGTGTAAATGCGTGTTTTAACTGCTGGGGAGAGTGACACGGACGAGTGTCAAAGAGAGAGAAGTAAAATATTAACAAGTGTATGGGTTGATAAAGGCGTAAGCGACTGCGCCGGGGATATGACACGGACGGGTGTCAAGAAAGTGTATGTAAGTATATGTGAGTGCAAAGAGGACCTCTTTGGCTTTCTGCTGGTGATTTGACACGGACGGGTGCCAGGAGGTATCTGTAATGGGTAATTTGTTTGTTGAGTGTATTCAGGCGACCTGTTTGGGGAAGGATGACACAGACGGGTGCCAAAAGGTGTATATACTGGTGTTTGTGATTTGTGAGGCAACTGCTCTTGCTGGGGCTCTGGTGGGGACTCTGGGGGAAAGTAATCTGTATTCTGGTGAATGGTTACCAACCACAAGCGTTCAATTCACATCATGACTTATGATTATGCTATGCATTTGATTTTTTTTGCCGTAATGCTCCGTATTAGACGGAATGCTACGCTCTGAGGGTATAATGTGATGCGGATGCCATGATTATGCAAAGGGGCACAGATCCGGGACTCGGATCCCGTTGCCGCGAAGATCTCTGGATGATCTGCTTGAAGTGAACATCCCAGCTGGGGATGAGATCATTGGTAGATCTAATGATGTATCTGTTTGGGGATATAGGTCACTGATTGACATATCCTTATAATACGGGACCCAGCTGGGGTTTGTAGAAGCTTTCGGTACTCTGTTGTGACTTCTTCGTGCGTTGCTCTTCTGAATAAAGGCTTGAAGCTCTGTGGGGAGATGATTCCCTGATTTCTGCATCCTGTTGAGGAAGGATGGTTGGCACCACAGCTGGGGAATGGTGTTGATAACTCAGCTGGGGGAGAGTAACGAGAGGCAACTCGGCTGGCGAGAAAACATCCTGAGTGTTAAACCTGTTAGTTGATTTGGCAACTTTGCTGGGGGAAGCAATGGGGAGCAACTCAGCTGGGGATAGAGCATTTCGGATGCTGAGATTGAGTGTATGCTGATTTGGCAGCTCCGCTGGGGAAATGGGCACCTTCTAGTGCCATGTGGAAGATAGACCGAGTTGATAATGATTCGCCTACTTGCTGAGCCATAACCCGCATGCCCCAGGTTGCGTTCTGGATGCCTGCAATCCTGCAAAGATAAGGAAACGCACAAAAGGTCCCGAGGTATCCCTTACCGGATTCCGTCATGGGAGTTAAGTACTTTCGAGAATAATCAGATTCCCTGTAAGCATGTGTTTTTTTTTTTTTTTTTTTTTTTTTTTATTTTTTATATTTAGAGAAAGGCATCTGTACTTATGCAATTGTATTTTAGAGATATCAGACAACTCTTTGCAAAACATAAATGTAAAACGAGACATGACCGAAAATCTGATTTTATTAATTCATGTGCCCTGAATTGGCAAGATACAGTCAAAGAAACATATCTCCTGAAATGAGGAGATTGTTACAAATTGAGAAATAAAGTGCTGGCGATGTTGATGACGCCTTCAAGGAGCTTCCTCTTCTGCTATGACTCGTATGACAATGACGTTCTTCTCGTCTTGCTTTCTGGAGAGAGTTGATTCTGATTGAAGCTTGATCCTTCGGAGCTTACCAAGTTGTAGGTGATACAGACGAATTCAGAATGCAGTTGTTCGCTTATTCCCTTATTTTGCATGGATCGCCCTTTCGGGTTTTCAATCCATCGGGATACCCATTTTTGCCTGAGCTGTCCAATGCGGCTTTTCAACTCAGCGGGTGTACATTTTTTGTTTATTTTCCCTTACTTTTGCCCGAGTCTTTTATTCTGTTTTTGACTCGTCGGGACGCCCTATTTTTGCCTGGACTTACATTCTGTTTTTATGTCCAGCGGGTCATTTTATGCGAAGTATTTTTTAACCGCATCTGAATTCACAGGGGATGGGAAATCTTCACCATCCATGGTGCTGAGCATCAGTGCTCCACCGGAGAAAACTTTCTTTACAACAAATGGTCCTTCATAATTTGGAGTCCATTTGCCCCTGTGGTCTGTATGAGGAGGGAGGATTCTTTTCAGCACAAGATCCCCTACTTGGTACTCTCGGTGCCTGACTTTCTGATCGAAGGCTCTCTTCATTCTTTTCTGATATAACTGCCCATGGCAGATTGCAGCCAATCTCTTCTCTTCGATCAGACTCAGTTGTTCGTATCGGGACCGAACCCATTCTGCTTCACTCAGTTTAACATCCATTAATACCCGTAACGAGGGTAGTTCAACTTCAACAGGTAGGACTGCTTCCATACCATATACAAGCTGATACGGTGTTGCCCCAGTGGATGTCCTGATTGATGTGCGATACCCATGCAAGGCAAATGGTAGCATTTCATGCTAGTCTTTGTATGTGATTACCATCTTCTGCACAATCTTCTTGATATTCTTATTTGCTGCCTCAACAGCGCCGTTCATCTTTGGCCTGTAAGGAGAAGAATTGTGATGTTGGATCTTGAAGTCCCGGCACAGCTCTGCCATCATTTTGTTGTTTAAGTTGGAACCATTATCAGTAATGATTCGCTCGGGCACTCCATACCGACAGATGATATCTCTTTTCAGAAATCGAGCTACCACTTGTCTTGTAACATTTGCATATGAGGCTGCTTCAACCCACTTGGTGAAATAGTCAATGGCGACCAGGATGAATCTGTGGCCGTTTGAAGCAGTTGGCTCAATCTTGCCAATCATATCAATGCCCCACATGGCAAAGGGCCATGGTGAAGACACGATATTCAAAGGATTGGGAGGCACATGCACCTTATCCGCATAGATCTGGCATTTATGGCATTTCCTGGCGTAAGCACAACAGTCTGCATCCATCGTGATCCAGTAATAGCCTGATCTTAACAACTTCTTAGCCATGGCATGCCCTCCAGCATGGGTACCAAAAGATCCTTCGTGCACTTCATGCATCAGCAAATCTGCTTCCGTCTTGTCAACACATCTGAGGAGTACCATGTCAAAGTTCCTCTTGTATAAAGACCCATCAGTGTTCAGAAAGAAATTACCAGCAAACCTTCTCAAAGTCTTCTTATCATTGGAAGATGCCCCAGGTGGGTATGTCTGATCCTCCAAGAAGCACTTAATGTCATGGAACCAAGGCTTATCATCCTTGACAACATCTGCTGCAAATACATATGCCGGTCTATCAAGTCTTGACACTGAAATCTGAGGTACAAAGTTAGCAGCTTGAACTTTGATCATGGATGAAATGGTGGCAAGAGCATCTGCAAACTGATTCTCGTCTCGAGGGATATACTCAAGCTTGACTGTTGTGAAGAAAGTCAGTAACCTCCTTGTATAATCCCTGTAAGGTATCAGACGATCTTGGTGGGTGTACCATTTTCCGTTGGTTTGATTGACTACCAAAGCTGAATCTCCGAATACGGTCAATGTTTTGATCCTGAGGTCAATGGCTTCCTCAAGGCCCATAATGCAAGCTTCGTATTCAGCTTCGTTGTTAGTGCAATTGAAAGTGAGTTTTGCCGAGAAAGGCATGTGAACTCCTTTAGGTGTAATGAGTACTGCACCAACACCACGGCCATTCATGTTAACAGCCCCATCAAACATCATAGTCCATTCTTCCTCCGGGTCAGGCCCTTCAGTGTGAATAGGCTCTTCGTGATCTTTTGCTTTAATGAACATGATGTCTTCATCAGGGAAGTCAAACCTCATAGGCTGGTAGTCATCAATGGGTTGCTCAGCAAGATATTCAGATAGTACACTGCCTTTGATGGCTTTCTGAGAGGTGTACTGTATGTCGTATTCTGTGAGAATCATCTGCCATCTTGCAACCCGTCCGGTAAGAGCTGGCTTCTCGAAAATGTACTTGACTGGATCCATTTTTGAGATTAATAAGGTAGTGTGGGTCAACATATACTGTCTCAGTCGGCGAGCAGCCCACGCTAAAGCACAGCAAGTTTTCTCGAGCAGTGAATAACGTTGTTCACAGTCGGTAAACTTTTTGCTTAGGTAGTATATTGCATACTCTTTTCGACCAGACTCGTCATGCTGGCCCAGCACACACCCCATCGACTCCTCTAATACTGTCAAGTACATTATCAGAGGTCTTCCTTCAACTGGAGGCATGAGAATTGGAGGTTCTTGTAAATACTCCTTGATCTTGTCAAAAGCCTTCTGGCAATCTTCATTCCACCTGACCGTTTGTTCCTTTCTTAATAGCTTGAACAAGGGTTCACAGGTTGCTGTAAGGTGGGATATGAACCGGGAAATGTAGTTCAATCGTCCTAAGAACCCTCGAACTTCTTTCTCAGTTTTGGGTGCAGGCATCTCTTGAATAGCTTTGACTTTATCAGGGTCCACTTCAATCCCTTTCTCGCTTACAATAAAGCCCAGCAGCTTACCGGATCGCACCCCGAATGTGCATTTGTTGGGGTTCAGCTTTAATTGGTACTTCCTCAGACGCTTGAATAATTTGAGCAGATTCACCAGGTGGTCTTCCTCTGTAAGGGACTTGGCGATCATATCATCCACATAACACTCGATTTCCTTATGGATCATATCGTGGAATAATGTCACCATAGCCCGTTGATATGTGGCACCAGCATTCTTCAGTCCGAATGGCATCACTTTGTAACAGAACGTGCCCCAAGGTGTAATGAATGTTGTCTTCTCCATGTCTTCAGGTGACATCTTGATCTGATTATATCCTGAAAATCCATCCATGAAGGAGAATACCGAGAACTGAGCCGTGTTATCCACCAATACATCAATGTGAGGTAATGGGAAGTCATCCTTCGGGCTGGCTCTGTTCAGATCCCGGTAGTCAACACACATTCTTACTTTGCCGTCCTTCTTAGGCACAGGTACTATGTTAGCAACCCACGGCGGGTAGCTAGTCACAGCAAGGAACCCGGCGTCCCATTGCTTTTGTACCTCTTCCTTGATTTTCATAGCCATGTCTGGGCGAGTTCGGCGCAACTTCTGTTTGACTGGTGGACACTCTTCTCTCAAAGGCAGCTTGTGCACAACTATATCGGTATCCAACCCTGGCATGTCTTGATACGACCAAGCAAACACATCAACATACTCTTGAAGCAGATCTATCAGTCGTCTCTTCACTGAGTCTTGCAGGCAGGCCCCGATTTTAACTTCTTTCACGTCTTCCTCCGTACCAAGATTGATCACTTCAACCTCCTCCTGGTGAGGGGTAATAACCTTATCCTCTTGCCTTAACAACCTGGCTAGCTCTTCAGGAAGCTCATATTCTTCATCAACCCCTTCATCAGCTTGATTGATTGGATTGTCAAAGTCATACGATGTCATAGCCGTGCTGTTGTCGGTGCAGTCTGGAAGGCACTCTCTGCAAGGGTTAAGTTGTTCATTTTAGTGATTGATTTTAATCTTGCTTTAGAAAAAAGTGAAATGAAGTTATCATTTTGAAAACACCGCCATTTATTTTTGTACAAAAAGAAAAAGTGGAAAAACAGTGAGCAGAAAAGAAAAAGACTCGTTTGCAAAAGATTGTCTGATATTTCATTAATTTAATCTTGTTTGCACAAAAGTACAGATGGCCCTGATTACAAAATGAGTCTTGTCATCTTGGGCAAGATGCAAGACTTTGATGCATGCTTATAAAAAAATACAGGAAATAATAATTACTCTGATTGAGTAACTCTTATAATTTCCTGGGAAGACCAGTTCGAGACACTGCTCCCCGGGATCTTTGGACGAATCCAATTCTCCAGATTGCGCTCCTCTTCCAGCTCGTCTTCCAGACAGTTGATAGCATCGGGGGTAAGCATCCCCCCACTAACAAAACCAGGCTCTGCAGCAGCCTTTGCTTGATGTTGAGTTGGTCTGTAACCCAACCCAAATTTGTCCTTCTTCTCCTCCACAGCTAAAACCTTGCCCCAGCCTAGGGCAGTTCCTTCTTCAACAACCTTCCGGGCTTGTTGGTAAGATGACATGGAGATTCCAGATACAGCAGATGCTTCATTGACATTCAAGGCTTCAAAACCTTGGCTCATTGTTTCATGGATCTCTCCATCCATTTCAATGTACTTATAGGTTGCCAGGTGGCTGACAAAAATGTCCTCCTCTCCACAGATTGTGACAACTTGACCTTCCCACTCAAATTTTAACTTTTGGTGAAGGGTAGACGTTATTGCACCGGCGGCGTGAATCCAGGGTCTACCCAACAAACAGCTGTAGGCGGGCTGAATGTCCATCACATAAAAGATAGTTTTAAAGGTCTGTGGGCCAATTGTCACAGGCAGCTCAATCTCTCCCAGAACCGATCTCTTCGAACCATCAAAGGCTCTTACCACCAGGTTGCTGGGTCTCAATGCCAATCCGTCATATTCTAATTTCACCAGAGCCTTCTTTGGTAGGACATTCAGGGAAGAACCTGTGTCCACCAGCACATGAGAAAGGACAGCTCCTTTGCATTCCATGGTTATGTGCAAGGCTTTGTTGTGGTTGCGGCCATCCGCTGTCAAGTCAGTATTGGTGAACCCTAGCCCATTGCTAGCAGTAACATTTCCAACCACGGTTTCCAACTGGTTGACAGTAATCTCCTCAGGCACGTAAGCTGCGTGCAAGACTTTAAGTAGTGCATTCCGATGGGCTTCGGAGCACATAAGCAGTGAGAGGATAGAGATTTTGGATGGCGTCTGGTGAAGTTGATCCACAATTTTGTAATCACTCTTTTTGATGATTCGCATAAACTCATCAACTTCCTGATCGAACGGAGTCTTCAGGGTTTCTTTGGCAACTGGATCTTCCTGCACCGGGCCTTTTCCTTTTGCCTTGGCAGCAGCTTCTGCTTCGGCAGTAGGTCTTTGAACTTGTGAAGCAAAGAGACGTCCGCTTCGAGTGAAGCCTCCGCCTCCCCCCACATTATCTACTTGTGGTGCAGGTGCTGATGTTTCAAGAGTGATTCTTTTCCCTTCGCAATACAAGTCAGAGCCATAGTGCCAGGGGATGGCCCTATTGCTTTCATATGGTACTGGTCCAGGCACCGTGACAGTGACCGGACTGATTGCTGCTGCTGAAGGGACTGTTATTGTTTGTGGATCATAAAAGATTGTAACTGGTGCTCTGGCGGGAGCAGCACCCTCTGAATGGTAGGCGGAGTTATTTTCAGGATCA
The DNA here is from genome assembly GCA_963966055.1 of Lathyrus aphaca. Classification (NCBI taxonomy): domain Eukaryota; kingdom Viridiplantae; phylum Streptophyta; class Magnoliopsida; order Fabales; family Fabaceae; genus Lathyrus; species Lathyrus aphaca. The sequence goes on along the minus strand of OZ014520.1, from coordinate 214,977,587 downwards.
TAGAATATGGTAACAGTAGAGACATCTTCGTGATTGATTGCTGGTGTTGTAGGAGGTACTGTTGGAAGGACTGTTGTTGTTGTTGATGGGGAGTCGAAATGGAATGAAGCTGAAGTTGTAGCAGGAGAAACTGTTGAAAACTGATCATTTGGGAGAACTGATGAAGTACTTGTTGATGTTGCTGGTGAATTGTCGGGAACAATAGTTGCTGCAGTTGTAGGAGGTTCTGGAACCGTTGCTGATGAAGTTGTTGGGTTTGTCGGGAATGATGTAGTGATCTGTAGCAGGCCACTCTGAATAAGGCTGTCAATGCCATTCCTCAGGTCCTCACACCCATTCCATGAAATATTACAATAGGGACACCCTAGTTCACACCCCGGAAATATTTGGTTTTCACGGAGTTGAGCTTTGATTTCCACCAATGGTGTCCTGATCTGATCCACACTGGTTATTAAATAAGACGGTTGGTCTTCTTCAATAGCGTTAATTCGAGGACCACCATGGTTTGGCATAGGGTTTTTATTGACATTGGGCGGAGGTGCAAAATTCAGAGCCTTGGAATCTACCAAGTCTTGTACCTTCATATGCAGAGCCCTGCATTTTTCTGTACTGTGACCAGGTGCGTTCGAATGAAAAGCACACCTAGCATTGGAGTCATAGTTTCTTGGTAGACTGTTGGGATCCGGAGGTGCCAACGTTCTTAGCTCAACTAGGTTGAGTTTCAGAAGTTGTGGCAGCAAGGCAGCATACGGCATTGGGATCGGGTCGATCACTCTGTTAGCTTGGGATGGCCTTTGTTGGAATGGCCTCTGTTGATTGTTGTTGTTGGAGTTGTTGTTGAAGTTCCTTGGAGGATACTGATTCTGCTGATACTGAGGTTGTTGTTGGAAGTTTTGTTGCGGAGGTTGATAGACTGGCTGAGGATGAGCTGGAGCAGGGATAGTGACTGCTGCCTTTGACCTTTGAACATATTGGGGCCTACCCCTGTTGGTGTGAATGGCATTGGTCTCGCCAGTTCTTCTCGGGCCTGCAAAAGGCTTTCTTGTACTACTGGACGAGCTTGCGCCGTTGTCTGAGATCTTTCCCATCTTTAACAGGCTTTCAATTCTCTCCCCAGCTATAACAACATCCGCAAAGCTAGTGGAAGAGAAAGCAGCTAACCTGTCAATATACGTTCCCTGAAGAGTGTTCATAAACATGTCTGCCATTTCTCTCTCAGACATTGGTGGTTGAACGGCAGCAGCCAATTGTCTCCATCTTTGAGCATATTCTCTGAAGCTCTCCCTAGATGACTGTGACATTCCCATTAGGAGAGTCCTTTTGGGTGCCATATCTAGATTATACTGATACTGTCTGATGAAGGCCTCTGCCAGGTCCTTCCAGCATCTTACAGTTGCCCTTGTCAGATGGGAATACCACTCCCTCGAAGCTCCAGTCAAGCTATCTTCAAAATAGAACATCCACAATTTCTCATCCATTGTATAGGCCTTCAGCCTTCCCAGAAATGATTGTAGATGAGTCCGGGGGCATGAAGTCCCATTATACTTTTCGAAGCAAGGAGGCTTGAACTTATGGGGGATCCTGACCCCTTCTACCAAACCCATGTCCATAACGTCGAAACCCAAAGAATTTTGAGATTCTAAGGACCTCAACTTCTCAGCTATTTCTTCCAATCGTCTATCATAAGTTTCCTCTCCGGCACCCATTACTGTATACTGGTCCTCCTGAGGATCTTCTTGAAGTACTCTGGCTGCAGTGGCTGTTCCTTGAACATTTGCAGGAATGTTAATCTCAGGATGTAGATGTGGGCCAAACACAGGAGGGTTAACATGGGGTTGCACCCTTTCATTGTTACTTGTGCCTGCAGTCCCCACATGGGGTTCCTCTTGATTCCTCCCTTCTACCAAAGTTCTGAGCCTCTCCTGGCTTTGAGCTAAGTTGTTCATTACTTCCATGAACTGTGTTATCTGGGTTCTCATCTCCAACCTTTCGTTGGCCATCTGGTTTCTGACCTCCGTAAGGTCCTGCTGCATCTGATCCATCTGAATTCCCGGAAGGTTGTTTCTAGTTGGGTACCTGTGAGGCCTGTTGAGAGGAAATACCCGGCGGCGAGCAATAATTCCTGAACATCACAACAGAGGTTAGCAACAACAAAACAAAACCCTACAAAACAAATAAAAGGTTAGCATGCAATGCAGTTATGCTTATTTGCTCTCAAGGTATCCGGTTTGGTCTTCAGTTTTGACCCTTCCAGACCCTTGAAGATGATGCTGTTGAAGTTGCTTTTGATGTGAACCCAGATAGAAACTAACACAAATATATTACAAAGGTGGAATAATACAATTTGTTCATTTTACAACACAAACCCTCAAAGGGGCCAAAATACATCACAAAAAGCAAAAGTACATGGAAAGGAACAACAACAAGCAAATGATCAAACTCCAAGGCCAAACTCATCCTCACGAACTTCCTTGAGAAGTGCTTCGGTCACAGGATCAGCCGGATGCTCCGTGAGACTTCTGATGAGAAGGTTTCTTGTTGCAACAGCTGCAGTCAACTTCTTGTTTTGACTTTGGTCTTTAGACCTCTTCACTCCTGCTTTGATTTTCAGCTCTGATATCTCCTCCTGGGCTGCTGCCAGGGCTTTTTCCATCTGCTCCATCTTGTCCTGAACTCTCTTGTCTTCTAGAGTACGGGCCTCAGTGATCCGGACCCACCTGGCCTGACTTTCTTTCAAATACAAGTCTGTTCTTGCTCTTTGGAACTGGGCTTCTTTACAAGCATTCTTCAGAATCTGTTCACCAGCTTTAGACTTGTTGATATAATCTCCAGACTTCTCAATCTTAGTCAAGTGTTCCACTCTCAACTTCTCCAATCTCTCAATCTTCCTCACACCTTCACTCCTCTCTCTGAGGGTCTTCTGCAAGGCTTGAGTTAACTTCTCATTTCTTTCCTTCAAGCTCTCAAACTCCTCCAAACTGATAGTGGCAGGGGGTGGTGCTGAAGATGACTCAGGCATGTCTTCTATGGTGAAGGGCATTCCAGAGAATTGGGCCCTAGCATGGGACCACTCATAATATTGGACTGATGCCACATTATTTCACTTCCCCAGAATGGTGATTCCCTTGGTTTGAACATGATCCCAGGCCCAGGCAGCCTGCCTAACAACAGTCAAACTAATCTTGTTCTCACAGTAGAGGGTCTCCACCAAATCTTGTTCCCTAGGAGTATGAACCAGTGCATAGCCTAATTGCCTCCTGAACAGTAGAGGGTTGTAATTGATACTTCCCTTAACTCCTATTAAGGGCACATTGGGAAAGTGCCCACAGCTGGTGATCATATCTCTGCCCTTGGTGCTCTGAGTACACCATCTGATATCTGCTGAAGTTAGGACAGTGAGTCTCTTAGCCCAGTTGCTTTGCTGATGAGGATTTAGAAATGCATCTGTCCTGGGTAGATGCCTGAGAAGCCAAGCATGTAATAATGGAGCACAAATCCTCACTAATCTTCCCCTCTGCTTCTCATTTCTCTGATGTACTGAGTAATAGAGATCACCCAGTAAAGTTGGCACAGGGTTCTTCAGGATGAACAAGTGGATTGCATTCTTGCTAATGAAACGGGGCTCATCTGCAAACAACACAATTCCATATACACTTAAGGCCAATAGAGCACAAACAGCTTTCCACTCCCCCAAGGAGGCCTTCAAACTAGCTTGAGAAATCAGGAAGTCCAGATGAAATCCAGGGATCCCAGCTTTAGAGGTCAAGTGTTGTTCAATCAATACAGGTTCCAGGTGCAAAGCTTTTGCTATCTCTCCATTGCTGGGAAAGACCATTTCAGGGTTGAAAGGGATTTCTCTTTTGATGGGCAGACCAGTCAATGATGAGTATTCTTCTAATAGGGGCCCCAACTGAAAGTCTTGAAAGGTGAAACATCTCAATGGGGGGTCATAAAACTGAATACAGGTGTGGATGAGGCTCCTCTGGGATGGGTCCAGATCCATGACCAAGTCAAGTATATCCCCATAATGCTCTCTGAACAAAGGAATGTGATCTGGGGTGATCAGGGTTTGGATCCTCCTGATGTCTGATAAGTCTGGTTGGAAGAAATGATAGGTGATGTTGCTTTTCTTTGGAGCCATGATGCTGAGAACTGAGTAGGATAAGTGCTGATGAAGATGCTGAGGAGTGGGCCACTGGCTGGCTAGTGCAAGTAACTGAAGTAAGGCTGACAAGCTGAAGCAAGTGCTGGTGGAGATAGGTCAAAGCTGCAGATGGGGTCAAAACCAAAACCAAAGATGAAGGTGGATACCCTGAAACACAAATAAGCAAATGTTAATATGATGCAATGAGTATGTATGCAAATGATATGCAAGGGTCTGTGACTGAGCTGGATCTGATTAACTGCCTTGGTATAGATCCATGTGTGTTCAAGAATTCCAGATGGAGGTCTAAAAATCCAGTAACCAGGGTGGGGGACTCAAATAAAGAGCCACATGTCCAGGGTTTTAGAATCACAAGAACTATCCAACATGGAGCATTCTTAACAAAGTCAAAGTAACAGGGTATTCTGAGGTCAAGGTACCTGCAAACCTGTAAACAGCCCAACCCCCTCACAGGTGGTGATCTAGAACAAGGATCCTCAGACTTGGATCAGTTATGAGAAGTGTAAACACTTCTAACCCGGAGGTACAGTGTTTACAATAACCATAACAATTCCTCCTCTAATTTACCTCAGTTTCTGAAGGTCAATACTAAAAGGTCATCCAGACTTAGCAGGCTTCCCAGATAGCCCTAGCATTGCAGGAAATATGCAACACAGAGTTCTCAAGAAGAAACCCATATCTGAACCGTGTTTCATATTCCCGCACCAGACCGAAATGGAATGGGAAAGAATATGATTCACTCTAGCCTAGGTGTCACTCAGGTCCCAGGTATAGGACCTTAACTCTCAATGGAACACCCACCCACCAAAACAAGAAACCAGATCCAGCCAGCAACAATGACAACATGATATATACAAAAGCAATAAAGAAAGCAGTAAAGCAACTGTACATAAAGCAGAAATAAATACAAAAATATAAACACAAATAAGCACATAACACCCCAGTAAACATAAATCAATCAAGCGCTAGGAGGAACCCACAAAAAGAACCAGAAGCCCTGGTTGCAGTATAAGGGTCCCCAGCAGAGTCGCCAAGCTGTCGCTCCCGACAAGTGACGCAGGGGTCATATGAGGGTACAGACGCGAACGGTCGGCGAGAGGGAACAGTGAGAACACACAGCCGTGAACTCACTGGAGATGAAAAGAGTCGCCAGCTAGGCATTTTTATCCCGGAGGAAAGGCAATGCTGCATAGGCCTAGAAAGATACGGATAAGACGGTTGCGAACCAGAGAGACTGAAAAAGGGGGTTGGTTACAACCTGGGAAGGTATTAGCACCCAGATTGTCCGCCGTACTCGACGGGATCCACGCTTAAAAGATTTGTGTTTTAAAGGGGTAGTGTCAGTGCAATCTGTGTGTAAAATAGCTGGAAAAGAATGTACAGGTGTTAGTGTAAAAGAGAGTGAAGTGTGTAAATGATGTGTCAGTGTGAGAACAAGAATGAAATGCTCAAGATCATGAGGCTTAAATAATAATGCTGGAAGGAGGGGGAATATACAGAGACTTTTGTTCGATAACTGTTAAGTTATGCCTACGTATCCTCTCGTGCAATGAGGAAGTCAGAACACCGTAGTTCGACCCAAAGAGACTGATAGGTGAATTGACTGATGAACTGCTTGCTTATCTATGCTCAAGTGTATGACCTGTCTGGCTCAGGTGCAAACTGTCTTGCATTAGACGGAAGAAGCAAGTTCTCGGTTGTGAGTGAAGGTGATGAGAAAAGAATCCCGGAGGAGACGATTATTGTTTGTTTTTGAGTTTTCAGTCTTTTATTGTTTTTGGAGTTTGTCATAAGATAATGAGCTTAAGCCTAAACCAATGGGTTAGTAAACTCATCACATCTTCCCTCTGATCAGGGGTAATGAGAGTACCTTAAGTGTGAAGTCAGATTCTCACACTTAATCACCTTTGATGCAGGGTTAAGATCATTAACCTACTTGTGATTAATTAGATGTTTTTGGTGTTTTTGTTTAGTGTTGAGTAATGAGGTTAAGCCATAATCAGGGATTAAACAGACTCATTACACCATCCTAAAAGAAGGATAATAGATGAGAATGTTTAAGCTGAGGAAAACTCCTCAACTTAATCCATGATTAGGGATTAAACCCATGACAAAACAAGCCTTTATTAAGTGGATTTTATTTAATGATATGATGATGAAGTGAATTTTATGGTTTGTAAGACAACTTGAGGGGGACTTGTCCATTAACACTAGGGTTAGTCCTTCTTAACCACTTAAGGAAGAATTAGAACCCTAATGCAAGGCCCAAGTTACAAGTGTGATGTCTTGATGATTATTAGATGAATTGATTAAGAGATTTAAACACCTTAAGGGTTTAATACTTAGGATTAAAGTTATACACTCCATCCTAAGAGAAGGATGCAGGCATAAGCTTAATCACAAAGTCTTAAAGCCTTTAGGGTTTAGTCCCTGATTATGAGATGAGAAGAGAGGACTCAAGGAGACACAAAGGTAAAAACTATGGGGGGAGACTAATCAAAACCCTAATCATTGTCATGCTTGGTTGTTCCTAAGGTTTGTGAGGTTTGCAAGAACAATCTTCAAAGGAACCACCAGGAAGCAGATGAAAGGATCAAGAGAAGCAAAGTGACTTGCTTCATTCAAGAAGTCAAGTCACTTGAAGAAAGAAAGTGGGAAGGAGAAGAATGAGCAAGCTCAATCTCAAACACATATAAAATGCAGCAATGGATGCAAGAGAGATGAAAAGAAAAGTTATGAGAAGTGAAGGCAAATCCACTTCTCAAGTTTACTTACCACCTGAAATGTTAGAAAGAAATGCAATGCAATGCAAGATGAGATGAAATGATATGATGCTAAGCAAAACCAGAAGCATGTTGATGATTATTATGATGTTATGAGGTGCTGAAAACATGAGGCAAAGCAATGGGGATGTTCATACAAGCTTATGAATGCAAATGATGCAAGCTTAGAAGCATGGATACACATGAAAAGTTATGAATCATACAAGACAAATGACATGGCAAATATGCAATGCAATGATCAAACATGCTTTCTAAATGTCTTAAGATGCCAAATGAATCATAAGAATGCACAAAATGCAAAGACAAGTCATGTTATGCAAGGAAATGCAAGAGGGATGCAAATGAAAGCCCAAATTAGGGTTCATGGATCAAACATCAAACACAAACCAAAAACAGAAGCAATCCTCATGATAAAAAATGGAAAATGGCATCCAAAGAAACCCTAGACCTATAATGAACCACTGCCCAAAGGGGAGCTCTCAACTCTCAACCAAACTCAAGATATGGATTTTCTAAGTTATTAGGGTTTTTTAGGGTTCTTAACAAAAGAAATGTCAAACAAATTGAAAATGCAAGAACAATTCATGGCCTTTTTATCCTAGAAACTACATGCCAAACACAAAACAATGCAAGAAGAATCAATGTCTCAACCTTCTCCAATAGGCAGAAATGAATTTTTGAACTTAGGATCAAATTAATGCACAAAATATGATTTAATTCAATGAAAAAATTCTTAAAATGCATCAAGATCAAAAAAGAAATTTGGTTTGAAGGTTGGACAATGTTTCTAAATGTCTTAGAACATTTCATGAATTTTTTTGTAATTTTTAAATACCTAAAAGTATTTTTAATTAATTAATTCCCATTAATCAATTAAAAATAATCTTTTAAATATTTAAAAATACTTTTTTAATGATAAAAATAAAATAAAAAATATTTTTGGGTCTTAAAAATTAATAAAACTTTAAAGAAAAAGTTTCATAATTTTTAAGATTTTTTAGCTATTTTAAAATAATTGTGCAAATTTAATGAAATGAAAATGAATTAAAAATGAATAAAACTGAAGTATGCACAATGGAAGGCTGAGATTGATCCAGAGTTTGAAAAGGTTGACTGCGCGCTTCATCCAAGGGTCTCAATTCAAACAGGCTTAATTTTAATTAATTAAACAAATAAAGCTGATTAGGGTTTAATGAACGAATCTGGGCCCTTGATCACGCGCGGGAATGGACCAAGTCAACCCATCCAACGCTCACCATTCAAACGCTCATTAATTACAGGGATTTGCCCTAATGACTTTCAGGTGGCCGGAGAAGACCTCCGGTCGTCTTCTCCGGCCAGCATCTCACCTGAGAAAACTCCAAATCACTCAAATCGTAACTAAAATGAAAACTAAGCACATAGAAATGAACCCCATGATCTCCTGAATCAAAACCCTAATTTTCAGTCAACTGTGCAGTTCAACCTGGCCCTGCATCCACTCAAACCCCTAGCTCTTGTGATTCCTCTGCATTTTTGACTTTGAGGAGATGAAATATGATATAAGAACACACATGGGCCACTTTGAGTTGATTGGTAGCCTTTGAAATGGCTCAAGAAGCCTTGAGGTTGCTCAGATCACAAACCCTAGGTGCAGATGCCTTGAAAGCTATGCAGTGGATAAAAAAATGAGGTGTGAGATGACATGATTGTACTTATGCATATGAGAATGATCACAAGCCATGGTGTGAATGGGTGAGGGCAAATTTGGGGTGTTTACATTATGGTACACCAACTTTGACTTTTTTGCAAATTGGCCCATACCAATCACACTATGCCACAACAACTCTCTGGCCAATCAGCATGACTTATGTGGACATCAAGGACCTCATTTGATACAACATTCAAGCCTGAAACATCTCACACACTCAGATTGCCAAAAACCTCAAAAATCTTCATCTCTTCAAAACTCACTGCCTATCCATCAAAACTCAAATCTTTTTCCACCAATCATCTCCACATAACCTAAGGATCACAAAGCACCCTTCACCATGACCTAAGAGCCACTCAATCACAAACACGATTCCTTCTTAATCAGAACTGAAACTCACAAAGGAGGCCATTTAAACTTGTTCCAAGCTTCTCAATAGCATTAAGAGACTCAAGGGAGGTGATTTGCACAAAGGAAGAGGTCAGAAAGCTCAAGTTTAGAAAGCTCCAGCTCAGGTAGCTTCTTCAAACAATTTTTCCAGAACCTTTCTTTTAAGTTATAGAATGAATCTAAATGTTCCCCTAATCAAAGTTAAGGTTAAAAATTGTGATTTAAAGTGATTTCAAAGAAAATTGGGAAACTATGATCAAACCTAAAAAGAAATTTGTATGAAGAGTTTGAAAATGTTTCTAAATGCCTTAGAATGGTTCATGATTTTTTTGGTGATTTTTAGAAACCTAAATGCATTTTTAATTAATTAAAATACTTTAATTAATTAAAAATAACATTTAAATATTTTAAAAATACGTTTTTAATGCAAAAAATAAAATAAAAATTATTTTCAGGTTGAGAAAAATATTTAAAGTCAGAATGCAAAGTTTCATATTTTTTTTGATAAGTTTTGCTATTTTAAAATAAATGCACAAAAGAAATGAAAACAAAATGAAATTAAATGAACTAAAATGCAAAGTCAACTGATCTGAGGGCCAGGATTTGAACTGGGGAAAATGGATTGACTGCGCGCGCGTTTCAAGGATCCAGATCAAATCTGGCTTAAATTGATTTTAATTATATTAATTAATCAGAATTAACTTAAGTGAACTAATCCTGACCATTCACATGCTAATTAAACAAGATCCTAGGGCTAACATTCAATCTGAAAAAATAAAACCCTAATTAGCCCTAATGACATTCAGGTGGCCGGAGAAGACCTCCAGTCATCTTTTCCGGCCAGCTCCTCACCCTAACTTCCACCCTATGCCACCCCAGACCCCCTAACTCTCCAGAATCACTCAACTAACAAACCTAAACACGAATCCAGCAACAAAATCCATTTATGTTTCATCAAAAGCAAGAATAAAAGCAAAACAGAAAATTATGCAAAACTTTCAGAAGTTCAATACATGCTTGTTTCGCAACCATTTTCAAAACAAATCATATCACCATGATCAGAGAGACATACAAAATCATTATATAACTTAAAAGAAGATTTCTGGAAAAAAACGTTCTTGGTGACTACCTGAGTTGAAGCTTTGCAAACTTGAGCTTTCTGACGTCTTCCTTTGTGCAAAACGCCTCCAATGATCACTCTGATGCTATTGAGAAGCTTGGATGGAGTTTAAATGGCCTTCTTTGTGAGTTTCAGTTCTGAGAGGTGAGAAATCCTGTTTATGATTCAGAGGCTTTTTGGGCAAAATGAAAGGTGGTTTTTGTTCCTTATGACACGAGTGATTGAATGGTGAAGGAAGTTTTGAGTTTGAATGGCTATGCTGAGAGATTCGAAGAGAGGAAGTTTTTGCAAGTTTTTATGATTCTGAGCTTGTGAGAGGTTTCAGCCTTGTGTGTTATGTGTTTTGTGATCCATGATGCTTGTATAAGCCAATGGGATTACTCATAAAGTGGGTGGTGGCACAGCTTGATTGGTATGGGAAAATTTGCAAAAAGTCAAGGTTATGTGTACTTGAAGCATGGCACAGTTCAAAGCTTGTTTGAAGGAGTGTCTGGCCTCAGCTTGCATCAAGGATGGCCTTTGGATCAAGATATTGCAGCTGGAAGGCTTGGATGAAGAGTTCTCATGGTTTATGCAAATTTCCCTCTTTGATGTTTCTTGAGAATCAAGCCATCAAAACCCTAGGTTCAAAGGCCAATTATGATCTTTTGAAGTTGATTTTACATGTTATGGTGCATAGAAGTTGATTAGAGGTCATTAGAATACTTGACAAGTGAAATTGCAAAATTCCCTCTTTGGCATGAAACTTGAAATTATATGATTTTTGCCAACTTTGAAAGGCCATATCTTGAGTTCTAGGATGAATCAAGACATGTTCTTGTACTTTTTGAAAAGGGAAAGACCTAATATACAACTTCCATGCCCAAGAAGTTTTCATTTGAAGGATCTTTGGTCATGAAAGAGGAGGTTGAAAAACTTTCCCAAAATGGAAAGTTTGCAATTCAAGTCATTTCCAAAAATGGCAAGTGTGCAATTGGCTCAAAATTATTCATTCTTGTGAACTTCCAACCACTTATAAGATCAAATAAAGATCATTGAACTTCAATTTGATGAAAATGACCCTTTGGTTCCATTGTTGGGGGCCTCAGATGCCCTGATTTTGACTTAACTTGCTCAAGAAGTTACCCAATGATCAGATGACTTCCACAATGAATTTCTTCATCAAACTTGGTACACATGATCCTTATAACATATTAAGAACATTAGAAACAAGAATGACCAAAAAATTTGGATTTAAGGCCTCTGAAACCAAAAACCTAATTTTGGTCATCTGTGCAGTAAATACCCTAGCTCTCCTTCCATGCCTTTGCCAATTCCTGTGATCCCTTGACTTTCATGAACTTTGGGGAGCATAATATGATCATAGAACACACATGGACCCTCTTGGAAATCTTTAAGACCTTTGGGATGGCTCAGATTGATTCTTGGATTGCTCAGATCACAAACCCTAGATGCAGATGAAAATGGACTATGCAGTGAAGCAAATATGCAGTATGGGATAGTATGCTTATGCTAATGCAAAAATGAGAGATCACAAGCCATGGTGTGATAAAGAGTGAGGGCAAATTTTGGGTGTTTACACAATCAGCATGACTTATGTGGACATCAAGGACCTCATTTGATACAACATTCAAGCCTGAAACATCTCACACACTCAGATTGTCAAAAACCTCAAAAATCTTCATCTCTTTGAAACTCACTGCCTAGCCATAAAAACTCAAATCTTTTTCCACCAATCATCTCCATATAACCCAAGGATCACAAAGCACCCTTCACCATAACCTAAAAGCCACTCAATCACAAACACGATTCCTGCTTCATCATAATTGAAACTCACAAAGGAGGCCATTTAAACTTGTTCCAAGCTTCTCAATAGCATCAAGGGACTCAAGGGAGGTGATTTGCACAAAGGAAGAGGTCAGAAAGCTCAAGTTTAGAAAGCTCCAACTCAGGTAGCTTCTTCAAATAATTTTTCCAGAACCTTTCTTTTAAGTTATAGAATGAATCTAAATGTTCCCCTGATCATGCTGATGTGTTTAGTTTTCAAAATGGTTGAGAAATGAGTGTGTATCGTGCTTCTGAAATTTTTGACCTAAACTTGTTCTTCTTCGATTCTCTCTTTTGATGCAAAATAAATGAGTTTTGTTGCTGGATTCTTGTTTAGGGGTGTTAGATGAGTGATTCTGGAGCTTTAGAGAGCTTGAGGTGGCCTAGGGAGTGAGTTCAAATGAAGAGCACGCCGGAGAAGACGACCAAAGCTTATCTTCGGTCGCCTGAAAGTCATTAGGGCTTAATCTCATTTAATTAGCCAGTTTAAATTTCATCCCTTGGATCTTAGGTTTACCGCGCGTGTGAGTGGCCCAAATTCGTCCATTAAACCCTAATCACCTTAATTAGTTTAATTAATAATTAATTAAGTCAGAAGCAATCCAGACCACACAATCACGCGCCAAACCTCAACTTCAAATCTCAACCTTTGATCTTGCATACTTTTTAATTTTCATTAATTTTCTTGCATTTCTTTTCATATATGTATTAAAAATAGCAAAAACATTTATAAAAATCTCATTTTTTGCATTTTCATTTTAAATATTTTTCTAAACTCAAAAACATTTTTATTTTTAATTTTTGCATTAAAAATGTATTTTTAAATCATTTAAATGTTTTATTTAATTAATTAATTGATTTTAATTAATTAAAAATCCATTTAGGTATCTAAAAATCACAAAAAAAATCATGAAGCATTTTTAGACATTTAGAACAATTTACAAACCCATCACACGAATTTAGTTTTAGGTTTGATCATGTTTTCACAATTTACTTTGAACTAGGGTTTCTAAAATGACCTATTTTCTAACCCTAACTTGAAAAAATCATTTCTGATCAACCATGATGAGTTTGCCTTTGGTTAATTTTTCATTGTTTCATAATTTGCATCTACTATCTAGGTTATTTAACTCATAATTTTGCATTGCATTTTCAAATTGTTTAGCATTTTTCATGAAGAATCACCCAAAAACCCTAGTTAACTTAGGAAATTCATAACTTTCTCTAGGTTTAGCTTCCGACCTCCACCTTTGGGGAGTGTTCTTGTGTGTGTTTAGGGTTTGTTTGAGTTCATTTTCAAATTTTTTATCCTGATGTATGCTTCTGTTTTGGTCATGTGCATCTCATACATTCATAAAACCCTAAATTCTCATGTTCACTTGCATTCATCTTTGCATATCTCAATCATATGAACTTGCCATGCCATTCCATGCTCTTGTATGCCATCTTAGACATCTTAGAACATGTTTGAACATTTCTTGATCATTTCTTCATTCATTTGGTATGCTTTGCATTCATTACATTTCATGAACATCCATGTGTTTCTAAGCTTCTAACCTGTTTCTCTTTGCATCTCATCCCTTGTATGATCATACATAAGCATCTCACGTGTCTTTGCATCATCTCATAACACATTTGCATAGCATATTCACTTCTGGTCTTGGTCTTTGCACCTTCATTTGCTTTATTTCCTTTTGCTTTGCATCTTATGCATTCACAATAACATTTCAGGGGCTTATGGTAAGTTGTTTGGGATGTGGATTTGCCTTCACATCCCACCTTTTATTATCTCTTCATATGCATTATTTGTTTGTCCATGAAGTGAACTTGTTTCACTTGTGATCTTTTGCTCCTATCTCTTCTTTTAGGTTACTTATCTTCTTCAGGAAGAAAGTAACCTATTCTCTTTCTCCTTTTCTTTTCATCTACTTCTTCTTCCTTGGTGGCCTCCTGAAGATCTTTTCTTTAAGCCTCACAAACCATAGGAATATCCAAGCATGATAATTTTAGGGTTTTATATAGTCCCCCAAGTCTTTTACCTTTGAGTCTCCTTGAGTCTCTTTTCTCATCTCAATAATCAAGGCTAAACACTTAAAGCTTTAGGACTTTGAATTAGGGTTATGCCTGCATCCTTATCTTAGGATGGAGTGTATAACTTTAATCCTTAGTGTTAAACCTTTAATTTGTTTACACCTTCTAATCAAAACACCTAATAATGATTAAGACTTAAGCTTGTAACTTGGGCCTTACATTAGTGTTACATCTCTTCCTTATGGTTAAGAGGGACTAACCCTAGTGTTTAATGGACAAGTCCCCCTCAAGTTAGTCTTACAAACATAAAATCCACTTCTTAATCTCACCCTTTAATTAAAATCCACTTAATAAAGGCTTGTTATATAATGAATTTAGTCCCTAACCATGGATTAAGTTGAGGAGTCTTCCTCAGCTTAAGTGTTCTCATCTATCATCCTTCTCTTAGGATGGTGTAATGAGTTCACTAATCCCTGATTAGAGATTAAACTCATTACTTAACACAAAACGAAATCCAAAACACTTAATAATTACCAAAGTAGGTTAATGATATTAATCCTATATCATCATGGTAATTAAGTTGAGATGCTTATCTCACACTTAAGTAGGCTCATTATCCCTAATCAGGGAGGATATAATGAGTTTACAACCCTTGATTTAGGCTTAAGCTCATTATCCTATGCAAAACACCAAAAACAATAAAAAACTGAAAACACAAAAACAAACAATAAACGTCTCCTCCGGGATTCTTTTCTCATCACACTCATTCTGAAAACGAGAACTTGCTACTTCCGTATATTGCAAGACAGTTAGCACTCGAGCCAGTCGAGTCACACACTTGAGCATAGACAAGTAAGCAGTTCACAACAAAATCATCCAGTCTCTTTGAGTCGAACTATGGTGTTCTGACTTCCTCATTGCACAAGAGGATACGTAGGCATAACTTAACAGTTATCGAACAAACGTCTCTTTTTCTCCCCCTCTCCTCCTTCCAGCTTCCTTTTCTAAGCCTCAGTCTTTGAGCACTCACCATTTCTTTTGCACTGACACACTGTACATTCATTCCTAGCTTTTCATACTGTCGCTCCCCGATAAATGGGAATGGCCCAAATAAAGGTACAGACGCGAACGGTCGGCGAAAAGAACAATGAGAACACACAGCAGTGAACTCACTGGGAAAGAAAAGAGTCGCCCGCTAGGCATTTTTATCCCGGAGGAAAGGTAATGCTGCATAAACCTAGAAAGATGTGGATAAGACGGTTGCGAACCAGAGAGACTGAGAAAGGGGGTTGGTTACAACCTAGGAAGGTATTAGCACCCAGATTATCCGTCGTACTCGACGGGATCCACGCTTAAAAGATTTGTGTTTTAAAGGGGTAGTGTCAGTGCAATTTGTGTGCAAAAGAGCTAGAAAAGAATGCAGGTGTCAGTGTAAAAGAAGTGTGAAGTGTGTAAATGAAGTGTCAGGGTAAGGACAAAAGTGAAATGCTCATGATAATGAGGCTAAGAGAATGATGCTGGAAAGAGGGGGAATATACAGAGACTTTTGTTCGATAACTGTTAAGTTATGCCTACGTATCCTCTCGTGCAATGAGGAAGTCAGAACACCGTAGTTCGACCCAAAGAGACTGAAAGATGAATTGACTTGTGAACTGCTTACTTGTCTATGCTCAAGTGTATGACCTGTCTGGCTCAGGTGCAAACTGTCTTGCATTAGACGGAAGAAGCAAGTTCTCGTTTATGAGTGGATGAGATGAGAAAAGAATCCCGGAGGAGACGATTATTGTTTGTTTTTGAGTTTTCAGTCTTTTATTGCTTTTGAAAGTTTATCATAAGTTAATGAGCTTAAGCCTAAACCAATGGATTTAGTAAACTCATCACATCTTCCCTCTGTTTAGGGGTAATGAGAATACCTTAAGTGCGAAGTCAGCTTCTCACACTTAATCACCTTTTGATGTAGGATTAAGTTCATTAACCTACTTGTGATTATTTAGATGTTTTTGTTGTTTTTGTTTAGTGTTAAGTAATGAGATTAAGCCATAATCAGGGATTAAACAGACTTATTACACCATCCCAATAGAAGGATAATAGATGAGAATGTTTAAGCTGAGAAAAACTCCTCAACTTAATCCATGATTAGGGATTAACCTCATGACACAACAAAGCCTTTATTAAATGGATTTTAGTTAATGATATGATGGATAAGTGAGTTTTATGATTTGTAAGACAACTTGAGGGGGACTTGTCCATTAACACTAGGGTTAGTCCTTCTTAACCAGTTAAGGAAGAATTAGAACCCTAATGCAAGGCCCAAGTTACAAGCTTGATGTCTTGATGATTATTAAGTGTATTGATTAAAGGAGTTAAACAAATTAAGGGTTTAACACTTAGGATTAAAGTTATACACTCCATCCTAATAGAAGGATGCAGGCATAAGCTTAATCACAAAGCCTTAAAGCCTTTAGGGTTTAGTCCCTGATTATGAGATGAGAAGAGAAGACTCAAAGAGACACAAAGGTAAAACTAAGTGGGGGACTAATCAAAACCCTAATCATTGTCATGCTTGGTTGTTCCTAAGGTTTGTGAGGTTTACAAGAGAAGTCTTCAATGGAACCACCAGGAAGCAGATGAAAGGATCAGGAGAAGCAAAGTAACTTGCTTCATTTAAGAAGACAAGTCACTTGAAGAGAGAAAGTGAGAAGAAGAAGAATGAGCAAGCTCAATCTCAAACACAATACAAAATGCAGCAAGGATGCATGAAAGAGATGAAAAGAGATTATGAGAAATGAAGGCAAATTCACTTCTCAAAGTTACTTACCACCTGAAAAGTTAGTGAAAGGAAAGCAATGCAATGCAAGATGAAATGAAATGGCATGATGTAAATCAAAACCAGAAGCACCTTCATGATGTTAATGATGCTATGGGATGATGCAAACATGAATCAAGGGATGAGGATGATCACATGAACAAGTGGATGCAAATGGAGCAAATTTAGAACCATGAACATACATGAAAAGTCATGAGATGCAAATGACATACAACATGGAAAGTACATGATGCAATGATCAAACATGCTTTCAATATGTCTTAAGATGTCTCATGAACCAAATGGATGCACAAAATGCTATGGCAAGTCATGGTATGAATGCAAATGCAAGATGAATGCAAAAGGAAGCCCAAATTAGGGTTTATGATCAATGCATCAAACAAAAACCAAAATCAGAAGCAAACATCAAGATAAAAAATTGAAAATGCACTCAAAGCAACCCTAATCCTATACAAACTCACTGCCCCAAAGGAAAAGTTACAACTCTTATCCTAATTCAAGTTATGATTTTCCTAAGTTTTCTAGGTTTTAGGGTTCCTTAACAAGAAAAATGTCAAACAAATGGAAAATGAAAAATCAAATCATGACCATTTAATCTCACAAACTACATGCTAAACACAATGCAATGCAAAAAGAATCAAGGTCCAACTCTCAATGGTTAGGAAGAAATGATTTTTGGAAGTTTGGATCAAAATAATGCCTAAAAATGATTTTAATTCCATGAAAAATTCTCAAAAGACATCAAGATAAAAAAAGAAATTTGGTTTGAGGGTTGGACAATGTTTCTAAATGGTTTTAAATGATTCATGAATTTTTTTGGTGATTTTTAAATACTTAAAAGTATTTTTAACTAATTAATTCTCATTAATTAATTAAAAATAAACTTTTAAATGATTTAAAAATATTTTTAAATGCTAAAAATAAAAATAAAAATATTTTTGGTTTCTGAAATTAAATAGAAGTTTGTACAAAAAAATCAGAATTTTTAAAATGATTTTGCTATTTTTAATAAAATGTACAAATTAAATGGAATAATATGAAAAATAAAATGAATTTAAAGCTGAAAAAGAAAAGTAATCAAATCTAATGGTCCAGATTCAAATGGGACACGCGCGCGTTTGACCTGGCGCCATATCCTACGGCCCAAATTCAAATTCCACTAATTAATGATTAAGCCCTAATCCAGCCCTAATGACTTTCAGATGATTGGAACAGTGGTTCCGGTCATCTTCTCCGGCGAGTCCAAAATGCTAAAACACTCTACACGCAATGAAAATGAAAACTAACTATCCAGAACTCATCCCCATTCAAAAATGAATCAAACCCCTCACTCAAACATCATTTATCATTCATAAACAGAGAGAATCGAATCAAACAATTTTTAGGGCAAAAATTTCAGACACAGCATACATCCTGTTTTCTCAACCATTTTCAAAAGTAAGCACATATTCATGATCAGGGGAATGTATAGAAGCTATTTAGAACTTAAAATCATGCTTCTGGAAAAAAAGTTCATGAAGCTACCTGAGTTTGAAGCTTTTCAGTTTGCAACTTTCTGACCTCTTCTCTTTGTGCAATCCACTCTTTTTAGGCCCCTGATGAAGTCTTGATGCTTAGAAAGAGTTTGTGATGGCTGGTTTGAGAGTTTGCAGCAGTTCTGTTCAAGGTCAGGTGAGGATCGTGTTTGTGATTCTATGGCTTTCTGGCTATCTTGAGAGTTGGTTTATGTTCAGTGAAGCATGGTGAGATGGTTCATGAAGTTTGTTTGTGTGTTTGTGGCCTGTGGGATGTGTTTCGAATGCTTTTGCTCAAGAGGGTGAAAATGAGAATGTTGTGCTGTGGCTGGTTTCAGGCTTGCTTGTGCTTATGTTTGGCTTGCATTTGATTTGTATAAAGAAATGTGATTGGTCAGAGGATGTGATGTGTGCTTTTGTGATAGGTATGGGTGCTTTTGCTAAAAGGTCAAGTTTGTGTAAGAGAAGCATGGGCAACTTGCTAGCCTAGTACAAGGAGGGTGTGCTGCGCAGCATGATGAGGGAAAAGGGCTAGGATGGTTCAGCAAACTAGGCAGCAAGTGGATGAGAAGCTATGATGGATTTTGCAACTTGGCTTGCCTTTGGTCCTTATGAAAAAGTCTTGCTCCATAAGCCATAAAACATGTGACTCCTTTCCCAATTCTGATTTTTGAATGTTGTGTGATCATGTTGTGTGAGTTAGAAGTCCATTTGATAGATTTAGAACACTTGATCAAGTCATTTTGCAAAATACCTCCTTGGTAGAAACTTTGAAATTTTGTGATTTTTGCCAATTTTGACAAGCCATAACTTTTGATCCAAAATGAATTAGGTCATGTTCTTGTACTTTTTGAAAAGGGAATGATCTATTCTATAACTTTCATGACCAAAGTTTTCCCATTTGAAGCTTTTTTGAATCAAAAAGTAAGGGTTGAAAAGTTGCCTAAAATGACAAATCCATTAAAAGTCAAACTTGCCCAAAAAGTCAACTTTGCAAAAGACTTGAAATTTCTCAATTTTGTGAACTTCCCTCTTCTTCTATGATCAAATAAAGATCATATGCATTCAAAATGATGAAGAACACCCTTTGGTTGGGTCATTGGGGGCCTCAGATGCCCTGATTTTGCACTGACTTGTTCAGAAAGTCAACCTTTGATCAGATGACTTCCCCAAGGAATTTCTTCATGAAAATTGATATGCATACTCTCTATACCATATAGAGACCAATAGAAACAAGAATGACCAAAAAATTTGGAGTTATGGCCTCTGAAACCAAAACCCTAATTTTAGGTCATCTGTGAAGTCAAGCCTGGCTCTGCTTCCATACCATTCTCAGTTCTTGTGATTTTTGGGAAATCTTGACTTTGAGAGGATATAATATGATACTTGAACACACATAGACCCCCTTGAAGTGATTGTTGACCTTTGGAGTGGCTCAAGAGGCTCTTGGATTGCTCAGATCACAAACCCTAGATGCAGATGACTTTGAACCTATGCAGTGAATAAAAAATGGGATATGAGATGCTATGATTGAGTTTATGCATATGAAATGATCATAAGCCATGGTGTGAATGGGTGAGGGCAAATTTGGGGTGTTTACAGCTGCCCCTATTCAAACATGAGTTAGCTGTGCAGGGTGTAAGCGACGACTTATCAGGCAAACAAGATAACTCGTGGTTGAATACCAAAGACAGTCCAAAATTTGCACTCACAGAATGAAGAAGAAAAGGGATATAGATTGTAAAAGAAAATAAAGTATATTGTAAAGTGTGGGCGACGGAGGTCGACCGTCGAGCAGAGGACGACTGCTGGGTAAAGAGCAATGACGGGGACGGCCGACATGCTGGGAAAAGTGCGGAAAGCGAAGCAATGACGGGGACGGCCGACATGCTGGGGATAAAAGGGATTATGATGGGGACGGCCATCAAGGTAAAGTTGTAAGATTCTCTGGGGGTTAATGAAATATGACGGGGACGGCCATCAAGTTCATAAAGCAAAGTAATCAACGATGGGGACGACCATCGGGCTAAAAAGAAAAAGGGACCACGACGGGGACGGCCATCGGGTTAAAGAATAAATGAAACAAACAGATGATGAGGGACGGTCATCAAAGGTGAAGAACGATCACCTAGCAGGGGACGACTGCTCTGTTGGGGGTAAGATGAGGGACGGTCATCTAAGGTGGAGGACGACCACCTGGCAGGGTAAGGCTGCCGAAAATATCGCAACATAGGACGAATGCCGGATAAAAGGTCAATGATGGGGACGGCCATCGGATGAGTATGACGGAGGACGACCATCAAGAGGTGGAGGACGACCACCTAGCAGGGGACGACTGCTCTCAAGGTTTGTCTTGACATAGGACGAATGTCAGATAACCAAAATCAACAATGGGGACGGCCATTGGATAAAATGATGAAGGACGATCATCAAAAGGTGGAGGACGACCACCTAGCAGGGGACGGCTGCTAAATATCACGACATAGGACGAATGTCAGATAACCAAAATCAACAATGGGGACGGCCATTGGATGAGCATGATGAAGGACGATCATCAAGAGGTGGAGGACGACCACCTAGCAGGGTACGGCTGCTTTCAAAGTTTATCATGACATAGGACGAATGTCAGATAAAAGAAAGTTGCTTTGTTGGCGATCTACTGGGGAATAGTAAACACGGGCGAGTGTTTACATCCAAGAAACAAAAGGTATAAGTGTTTAGATGTTTGTGTATGGATTAAAGATGCGGACGAGCATCCCTAAGACTACGATACCGACGAGTATCGGGTAGAAACAAATACTGACACGTGTTTAGAGATGATGATACGGACGAGTATCAACTGGTTAACAAAGAACACGGACGAGTGTTGAATCTGAGGGGATTCTTCTGGGGAATAGTAGCCACAGACGAGTGTCTAAATTCAAGAAGATATAAGTGTTTGACACGTGTATGGATTAAAGATGCGGACGAGCATCCTTAAGACTATGATACGGACGAGTATCAGGTAGAAACAAACGCTTGACGCATGTTCTGAGATGATGATACGGACGAGTACCATCTGGTTAACAAAGAACAAGGACTAGCATTGAATCTGCGGGTATGTATAAATGGTGTATACAAGATACGGACGAGTATCTGTATAAGAGTAACATGAGTAGTAAGTACGAGTGATGTATAGACAAGTGTTCAATCTGCTGGGGGGGTGACACGGACGAGTGTCAAAAGGAGAAGGGTATAGTATAAACAAGTATCTGATGTACAAAGTGTTTATGTTACTGCACGAACGTCAAGGAATTGTATAAGTATATGTGAGTGCAAAGAGGATGTCTTTGGCTTTCTGCTGGGGATATGACACGGACGGGTGCCACAAGGAGTATATACTGGTGTTTGGGAATGTAAGGCAACTGTGTTTGCTTTAACTCTTTGCTGGGGAATCTGGGGAGCATTCTGTATATTGCAGATGGATTGTCATTATTCACAAGTGTTTGATTTAAAGCATGGCTTATGATTATGCAATATGTTTGCTTTTTTGCCGTAATGCTCCGTATTAGACGGAATGCTACGCTTCGTGGGTGAATATGATGCAAATGCCATGATTATGCAAAGATACTGATCTGGGACTCGGATCCCGTTGCTGCGAAGATCTCTGGTCGATCTTGTTGAAACGGACATCCCAGCTGGGGATGAGATCACTGGTAGATCCGATGAAATGATATCTGTTTGAGGATAAGTCACTGATAGACCTATCCTGATAATGAGGGACCCAGCTGGGGGTTTGTAGAAGCTTTCGTCAATCTGTTGTGATCCCTTCGTGCGCTGTTCTTCTGGATAGAGATTGGAGTTCCGTGGGGAGATGATTCCCTGGTTACTGTACTTAACTGAGGAACAATGATTGGCAACTCGGCTGGGGGAAGAAGAAAGATCACTGGAAGATCTTCCTAGAAGTTCCTTCCTAGAACTCAGCTGGAGATATGGGCACCTTCTGATACGACCCTGTTGGAGAAGTGATGCCTGGCAACTCTGATGGGGAGAAGTAACAAGTGGCAACTCGGCTGGGGAGAAAAACACTTTGAGTGTTAAGACTGAGCGAGCACTGATCTGCCAGCTTGCTGGGATGAAGCTTACATGCCCCAAGTTGCGTTCTGGATACCTGCAATCCTGCAAAGATAGGGAAACGCACAAGTAATCCCGAGGTATCCTTTACTGAATTCCGTCATAGGAGTTTAGACACTTCTGTGAGTAAGTATATTTCCTGCAAGCATGTGACTTTTATTACATATATTTTTTTGAAGATAAGCATCTGTATTTATGCAATCAGTTTTTCTTAAGACATCAGACATTTTTGCAAATAAAATGTACAAGACGAAACATGACTGAAAATCTGCTTTTATTAATTCATGTGCCCTGAATTGGCGAGATACAGTCAAAGAAACATATCCCCTGAAATGAGGAGATTGTTACAAATTGAGAAACAAAATGCTGGCAATGTTGATGACGCTTCGAGGAGCTTCCCCTTTTTGCTATGACTCGTATGACTTTTGACGTTCTTCTCGTCTTGCTTTCTGAAGAAGGCTGATTCTGATTGAAGCTTGACCCTTTCGAAGCTTACCAAGTTGTAAGCGATACAGACGAATTCAGAATGCAGTTGTTCGCTTATTCCCTTATTTTGCATGGATCGCCCTTTCAGGTTTTCAATCCATCGGGATACCCATTTTTTCCTGAGTTGTCCAATGCGGCTTTTCAACTCAGCGGGTGTACATTTTTGTGTTTATTTCCCTTATTTTTGCCCGAGTCTTTTATTCTGTTTTTGACTCGCCGGGATGCCCTATTTTTGCCTGGACTTACATTCTGTTTTTATGTCCAGCGGGTCATTTTATGCGAAGTATTTTTTAACTGCATCTGAATTCACAGGGGACGGGAAGTCTTCACCATCCATGGTGCTGAGCATCAGTGCTCCACCAGAGAAAACTTTCTTTACTACGAATGGTCCTTCATAGTTCGGAGTCCACTTGCCCCTGTGGTCTGTATGAGGAGGGAGGATTCTTTTCAGCACAAGATCTCCTATTTGGTACTCTCGGTACCTGACTTTCTGATCGAAAGCTTTCTTCATTCTTTTCTGATACAACTGTCCATGACAGATTGCAGCCAATCTTTTCTCTTCAATCAGACTCAGTTGTTCGTATCGGGACCGGACCCACTCTGCTTAGTTCAGCCTAACATCCATTAACACTCGTAAGGAGGGTAATTCAACTTCAACCAGTAGGACTGCTTCCATGCCATACACAAGTTGATACGGTGTTGCCCCAGTAGATGTTCTGATTGACGTGCGGTACCCATGCAAGGCAAATGGTAGCATCTCATGCCAGTCCTTATAGGTGACTACCATCTTCTGCACAATCTTCTTGATATTCTTATTAGCCGCCTCAACAGCGCCATTCATCTTTGGCCTGTAAGGAGAAGAATTGTGATGTTGAATTTTGAAGTCCCGGCACAGCTCAACCATCATTTTGTTGTTTAATTTGGAACCATTATCAGTAATGATTCACTCGGGAACTCCGTACCGACAGATGATATCTCTCTTCAGAAATCTGGCTACCACTTGTCTTGTAACATTTGCATAGGAAGCGGCTTCGACCCACTTGGTGAAATAATCAATGGCAACCAAGATGAATCTGTGGCCATTCGAAGCAGTCGGTTCAATTTTACCAATCATATCAATGCCCCACATAGCAAAGGGCCAGGTGAAGACATCACATTCAGAGGATTCGGGGGCACATGCATTTTATCCGCATAAATCTGGCATTTATGGCATTTTCTGGCGTAAGCACAACAGTCAGCATCCATTGTGATCCATTAATAGCCTGATCTCAACAACTTTTTAGCCATGGCATGCCCTCCAGCATGGGTACCAAAGGATCCTTCGTGCACCTCGTGCATTAACAAGTCCGCTTCTGTCTTATCGACGCATCTGAGGAGTACCATATCAAAGTTTCTTTTATACAGGGAACCGTCAGTGTTCAGAAAGAAACTACCAGCAAGCCTTCTCAGTGTCTTCTTATCATTGGAAGATGCCCCAGGTGGGTATGTTTGATCCTCCAAGAAGCACTTAATGTCATGGAACCAAGGCTTATCATCTTTGACAATGTCTGCTGCGAACACATATGTTGGTCTGTCAAGTCTGGACACTGAGATTTGAGGTACGAAGTTGGCAGCTTGAACTTTGATCATTGATGAAATGGTAGCCAGAGCATCTGCAAATTGATTCTCGTCCCGAGGGATATACTCAAGCTTGACCGTTGTAAAGAAAGTCAATACCCTCCTTGTATAATCCCTGTAAGGTATCAGATGATCCTGGTGGGTGTACCATTTGCCGTTGGTTTGATTGATTATCAGAGCTGAATCTCCGAATACGGTCAATGTCTTGATCCTGAGGTCAATGGCTTCCTCAAGACCCATAATGCAAGCTTCGTATTCAGCTTCGTTGTTAGTGCAGTTGAAAGTGAGTTTTGCCAAGAAAGGCATGTGAACTCCTTTAGGTGTAATGAGTATTGCACCAACACCTCGACCATTCATGTTAACAGCCCCATCAAACATCATAACCCATTCTTCTTCCGGGTCGGGCCCTTCAGTGTGAACAGGCTCTTCATGATCTTTTGCTTTTATGAACATGATGTTTTCATAAGGGAAGTCAAATCTCATAGGCTGGTAGTCATCAATAGGTTGCTCAACAAGATAATCAGACAATATACTGCCCTTGATGGCTTTCTGAGAAGTGTACTGGATGTCATATTCTGTGAGGATCATTTGCCATCTTGCAACCCGTCCGGTAAGTGCTGGCTTCTCAAATATGTACTTAACTGGGTCCATCTTTGAGATCAACAAAGTAGTGTGGGTCAACATATACTGTCTCAGTCGGCGAGCAGCCCACGCTAAAGCACATCAAGTTTTTTCGAGCAGTGAATAACGTTGTTCACAGTCGGTAAACTTTTTGCTTAGGTAGTATATTGCATACTCTTTTCGACCAGACTCGTCATGCTGGCCCAGCACACACCCCATTGACCCCTCTAATACTGTCAAGTACATTATCAAAGGTCTTCCTTCAACTGGAGGCATAAGGATTGGAGGTTCTTGCAAGTATTCCTTGATTTTGTCAAAAGCCTTCTGGCAGTCTTCGTTCCACCTGACCGTCTGTTCTTTCCTCAACAATTTGAACAAGGGTTCGCAGGTTGCTGTAAGGTGAGATATGAACCTTGAGATGTAGTTCAATCTACCTAGAAACCCTCGAACTTCTTTTTCAGATTTTGGTGCAGGCATTTCTTGAATGGCTTTGACTTTATCAGGGTCCACTTCAATCCCTTTCTCGCTCACAATAAAACCCAGCAGCTTACCCGATCGCACCCCAAATGTGCACTTGTTGGGGTTCAACTTTAGTTGGTACTTCCTCAGACGCTTGAACAGCTTCAGCAGGTTTACCAGGTGGTCTTCTTCAGTAAGGGACTTGGCAATCATGTCATCCACGTAACATTCGATTTCTTTATGGATCATATCGTGGAATAATGTCACCATAGCCCGTTGATACGTTGCACCAGCATTCTTAAGTCCGAATGGCATCACCTTGTAACAGAACGTGCCCCAGGGTGTGATGAAGGTTGTCTTCTCCATGTCTTCAGGTGACATTTTGATCTGATTATATCCTGAAAATCCGTCCATGAAGGAGAATACCGAGAACTGAGCCGTGTTATCAACCAATACATCAATGTGAGGTAATGGGAAATCATCTTTCGGGCTAGCTCTGTTCAGATCCCGGTAGTCAACACACATTCTTACTTTGCCGTCTTTCTTAGGCACAGGCACTATATTAGCCACCCACGGCGGATAGCTAGTTACAGTAAGGAACCCGGCGTCCCACTGCTTTTGTACCTCTTCTTTGATCTTCATTGCCATGTCTGGGCGAGTACGGCGCAATTTCTGTTTAACCGGTGGGCATTCTTCTCTTAAAGGCAGCTTGTGCACAACAATGTCGGTATCCAACCCTGGCATATCCTGGTAAGACCAAGCAAACACGTCTACATACTCTTGAAGCAGGTCAATCAGCTGTCTCTTCACCGAGTCTTGTAGGCAGGCCCCGATTTTAACTTCTTTCACATCTTCATCTGTACCAAGATTGATCGTCTCTACCTCCTCCTGATGAGGAGTGATAACCTTCTCCTCTTGTCTCAACAACCTGGCTAGCTCTTCAGGAAGCTCGTAATCTTCTTCAACCCCTTCATCAGCTTGATTGATTGGATTGTCAAAGTCATACGAAGTCATAGCCGTGCTGTTGTCGGTGCGGTCTGGAAGGCACTCTCTACAAGGGTTCAGTTTGTTCATTTTAGTGATTGATTTTAATCTTGTTTAGAAAAGTGAAATGAAATTAACATTTTGAAAACACTGCCATTTATTTTTTGTACAAAAAGAAAAATGGAAAAACAGTGAGCGGAAAAGAGAAAGACTCATTTGCAAAAGATGTCTGATATTTCATTGATTAATCTTGTTGCACAAAAATTACAGATGGCCCGATTACAAAATGAGTCTTTTCATCTTGGGCAAGATGCAAGACTTGATGCATGCTTAAAATATACAGGAAATAATAATTACTCTGCAGGAGTAACTCTTATAATTTCCTGGGAAGACCAGTTCGAGATACTGCTCCCCGGGATCTTTGGACGGATCCAACTCTCCAGGTTGCGGTCGCTTTCATCCTCGTCTTCCAAATTGTTGACAGCATCGGGGGTGAGCATTCCCCCACTAACAAAGTTGGGCTCCTTAGCAGCCTCTGCTTGATCTTGTTGAGTTGGTTTGTAACCCAACCCAAATCTATCCTCTTTCTTCTCCACAGGTAACAATTTGCCCCAGCCTTGGGCAGTTCCTTCTTCAACAACCTTCCGGGCTTGTTGGTAAGATGTCATTGAGGTTCCAGGTACAACAGAAGTTTCATTTATGTTCAAGGCCTCAAACCCTTGACTCATCGTTTCATGGATCTCCCCATCCATCTCAATGTATTTGTAGGTAGCCAGGTGGCTAACAAAAATATCCTCCTCTCCACAGATAGTAACGACTTGACCCTCCCACTAGAATTTTAACTTCTGGTGAAGGGTTGAGGTCACGGCGCCAGCAGCGTGAATCCATGGCCTACCCAATAGACAGCTGTAGGCAGGCTGTATATCCATCACGTAGAAGGTCGTTTTGAAAGTTTGCGGGCCAATCGTTATAGGCAACTCAATTTCTCCCAGAACTGATCTCTTAGAACCGTCAAAGGCTCTCACTACTAAGTTACTGGGGCGCAATGCCAATCCGTCATACTCTAGCTTCACAAGGGCTTTTTTAGGTAAGAGATTGAGGGATGACCCTGTGTCTACCAGTACATGGGAAAGAACTGCACCTTTACATTCCATGGTAATGTGCAAAGCCTTGTTATGATTGCGGCCCTCCGTAGTCAAATCAGTGTTGGTAAACCCTAGTCCATGACTAGCATTAATATTTCCAACCACAGCTTCCAACTGATTGACGGTGATCTCTTCTGGCACATAAGCTGCGTGCAAGACTTTTAGTAGTGCGTTCCGATGAGCCTCAGAGCACATAAGCAATGATAGAATAGAGATCTTAGAAGGCGTCTGGTGAAGCTGGTCCACTATCTTGTAATCACTCTTCTTGATGATTCTCATGAATTCATCAACTTCTTGATCAAAAGGTGTTTTCAAGGCTTCTTTAACAATTTGCTCTTCTTGCACCAAGCTCTTCCCTTTTGCCTTGGCAGCAGCTTCTGCTTCAGCAATGGGTCTTTGAATTTGTGGAGCAAAGAGACGTCCGCTTCGAGTGAAGCCTCCGCCTCCTCCCACATTATCTATTTGTGGTGAAGAAGTTGATGATTCAAGAGTGATTTTCTGTCCTCCGCAGTATAGATCAGAGCCGTAATGCCAGGGGATGGCATTACTGCTTTCATAAGGTACTGGCCCAGGCACTGTGATAGTGACTGGACTGATGGCAGCTGCAGAAGGGACCATGATAGTTTGTGGATCATAGTATATTGTGTCTGGTGTTCTGATGGGAGTGGCGCTTTGTGAGTTGTAGGCAGAATCATTCTCAGGATCATAATAAATCGTAACCGTTGAGACATTTGCTGCTGAAGTTGTAGGAGACATTGTTGAATGGATGGGTGTTGTTGTTGTAGGAGATTCTGAATGAAGGGGTGCTGAAGTTGTAGAAGGGAGGTTTGTTGATATCTGGTCCGTTGAAGTAACAGATGAAGCATTTGTTGATGAAACTGAAAAGTTGTTTGGAACAATGGTTGTTGCAGTTGTAGAAGACTCGGGGATTGTCGTTAAGGAGATTGCTGGATGGGTAGGAATTGATGTTGTGATTTGAAGCAGGCCACTCTGGATGAGACCATCTATGCCATCTCTCAAGTTATCACAACCATTCACTGAAATGTTGCAATAAGCACACCCTAGCTCACATCCCGGGAATATTTGACATTCAAGGAGTTGAGCTTTAATCTCCACCAAAGGTGTCCGAATCTGACCCACACTGGTTATTAAGTAAGACGGTTTGTCTTCTTCAATAGCATTGATTCTGGGGCCACCATGGTTTGGCATAGGGTTCTTGTTAACATTTGGTGGTGGTGCAAAATTCAGAGCCTTAGAATCTACCAAGTCTTGTACCTTCATGTGCAAGGCTCTGCACTTCTCTGTACTATGGCCAGGTGCATTTGAATGAAAAGCACATCTGGCGCTGGCGTCATAATTTCTAGGCAAACTGGCAGGATCTGGAGGCGCCAACGTCCTTAGCTCAACCAGGTTGAGTTTCAGGAGTTGTGGCAGTAATGTGGCATATGGCATAGGGATCAGATCGATCACCCTATTGGCCTGAGAAGGTCTCTGTTGATATGGTCTTTGCTGATTGTTGTTGTTGGTGTTGTTGTAGTTTCTCTGAGGAGGATACTGATTTTGTTGCTGATAATTTTGTTGCTGTGGTTGATAAACTGGTTGTGGATGAATTGGAGCGGGAATGGTGACTGTTGCCACAGACCTATGAACATATTGGGGTCTGCCCCTGTTGGTATGGATAGCATTGGCCTCACCAGTTCTTCTTGGGCCTACAAAAGGCTTTCTTGTGTTGCTGGATGAGCTGGCACCGTTGTCAGAAATCTTGCCCATCTTTAATAGGCTCTCGATTCTTTCCCCAGCTATAACGACATCTGCAAAGCTGGTAGAAGAAAAGGCAGCCAGCCTATCAATGTACGTTCCTTGGAGGGTGTTCATAAACATATCTGCCATCTCCCTCTCTGACATAGGTGGCTGGACAGCAGCAGCAAGCTGTCTCCACCTCTGGGCGTACTCCCGGAAGCTTTCCCTGGATGACTGTGACATTCCCATCAGGAGGGTCCTGTTGGGTGTCATATCCAAATTATACTGGTATTGTCTAATGAAGGCCTCTGCCAAGTCCTTCCAACATCTGATGGTTGCTCTTGTCAGATGGGAGTACCATTCCCTTGAAGCTCCCGTTAAGCTATCCTCAAAATAAAACATCCATAGCTTTTCGTCCATGGTATAGGCCTTCAGTCTCCCCAGAAAGGATTGCATGTGGGTCCGTGGGCAGGAAGTCCCGTTGTACTTCTCAAAGCACGGCGGTTTAAATTTGTGGGGAATCCTGACCCCGTCCACTAAGCCCATGTCCATAACATCAAAACCCAAGGAGTTTTGAGACTCCAAGGACCTTAATTTTTCAGCAATTTCATCTAGCCTTCTGTCATAGGCTTCTTCCCCAGCTCCCATCACTGTGAACTGATCCTCCTGGGGGTCTTCCTACAGCACTCTGCCTGTAGTAGCATTCCCTTGCACATTAGTAGGGATGTTGATCTCTGGATGAAGGTGGGGTCCAAATACAGGGGGGTTGATATGAGGCTGAACCCTCTCATTGTTGCTTGTCCCTGCAGTCCCTAGATGGGGGTCTTCCTGATTCTGCCTCTCTACCATTGCTCTTAATCTCTCTTGGTTCTGAGCCATATTGTTCATCACCTCCATAAATTGTGTCATCTGAGCCCTCATTTCCAATCTTTCATTGGCCATTTGGTTCCTGACCTCTGTAAGGTCCTGTTGTACCTGGTCCATCTGTATACCCGGAAGGTTGTTACGGGTTGGATATCTGTGTGGACGGTTGAGTGGGAACACCCGACGTCGAGCAATAGTTCCTGAGATCACAACAGAGTTAGTAACAGTAAAACAAAAACCTACAAAACAAAACAAAAGGTTAGCATGCAATGCAGTATGCTTATTTGTTTCCAAGGTATCCGGCTTGGCACTTGGTTTTGACCTTTCCAGACCCTTGAAGATGCTGTTGATGTTGCTTTGAAGGAAACTCAAATGGAAAAAACTGATACATATATTACAAAAAAGCAAATGATACATAGTTTGTTTTTTACAATACATGCCCTCTGAGGGGTCAAAATACATCATAAGAAAATAAAAGTACATGAAATGAAAGCAACAACAAGCAAAAGTCAGACACCCAGACCAAACTCATCCTCCTGAACTTCCTTGAGAAGTGCTTCAGTCACAGGATCAGCTGGACGCTCTGTGAGATTCCTGATAAGGAGATTTCTGGTAGTAACAGCTGCAGTTAGCTTCTTGTGTTGACTCTGGTCCTTTGACTTCTTCACTCCAGCTCTAATCTTCAACTCTGAGATCTCCCTCTGGGCTGCTTCCAGGGATTCCTGTTGCTCTCTTGCACTAGCTTCCAGCTGCTCAATCTTGTCCTGAGTCCTCTTATCTTCCAGAGTACGAGCTTCGGTGATCCTGACCCACCTAGCTTGACTCTCCTTCAGATACAAATCAGTTCTGGCCTTCTGGAACTGGGCTTCCTTGCAGGCATTCTTCAAGATCTGCTCTCCAGCCCTAGACTTCTTGATATAATCCTCTGACTTTTCAATCCTAGCCAGATGCTCCACCCTTATCTTTTCTAACCTTTCAATGTCCAAGCGACCATCACTCCTCTCCCATAGGGTCTTCTGTAGAGCCTGAGTCAACTTCTCATTTCTCTCTTTCAAATTCTCAAACTCCTCCAAACTGACAGTGACAGGAGGTGGTGCTGAGGATGATCCAGGTATATCCTCCATGGTGAAGGGCATCCCAGAAAATTGAGCCCTGGCATGGGACCACTCATAGTATTGTGCTGATGCCCCATTGTTGCACTTCCCCAGAATGGTTACTCCTTTAGTCTGAACATTGTCCCAGGCCCAGGCTGCTTGCCTGACAATAGCCAGATTAGGCTTGTTCTCACAGTAAAGAGTCTCAGCCAAGTCTTGTGCCTTAGGAGTGTGGACCAATGCATAGCCCAGTTGTCTTTTGAATAGCAGAGGGTTGTAGTTGATGCAACCCTTAACTCCTATCAGGGGTACATTGGGAAACTGCCCACAACTGGTAATAATGTCCCTGCCCTTTGTGCTCTGAGTGCACCATCTGATATCAGCTGAAGTTAAAGCAGTGAGTCTTCTAGCCCAATTTCTCTGCTGATGAGGATTCAAAAATGCACCTGTCTTGGGCAAATGCTTGAGCAGCCAGGTATGGAAAAGGGGAGCACAGCACCTCACCAATCTTCCTCTTTGCTTTTCATTCCTTTGGTGAACAGAGTAGTAAAAATCTCCCAGTAAGGTGGGTACTGGGTTCCTTAGGATGAAAAGGTGGATTGCATTCTTGCTAACAAACTTAGGCTCATCTGCAAATAAAATGACCCCATATATGCTAAGGGCCAATAAAGCACAGACTGCCTTCCACTCTCCCAAAGAAGCCTTCAGGGTAGCTTGAGAGATCAAGAAATCCAGATGTAGACCAGAGATTCCAGCCTTAGTAGTCATATTCTGCTCAATCAGAACTGGTTCCAAATGCAATGCCCTTGCCACTTCTTCATTACTTGGAAAAGCCATCTCAGGGTTGAAGGGGACTCCACCCCTGATAGGTATACCAACCAATGATGAATACTCCTCCAATAAAGGTCCCAACTGAAAATCCTGAAAAGTGAAACACCTCAGTGGGGGATCATAGAACTGCAGGCAAGTATGAATCAGGCTCCTCTGTGAAGGGTCCAAATCCATAACCACATCAAGTATGCCTCCATAGTGTTCTCTGAATAGTGGTATATGGTCTGGAGTAATCAGGGTCTGAATCTTCCTGATGTCAGCTAGCTCAGGCTGAAAGAAATGATAAGAGATGTTACTCTTCTTAGGTGCCATGCTGCTGAAGAAGAGCTGAGACAGATGCTGATGATGGGGAATAGCACTGAAGATAGGCCACTGACAGGCAGGTGCAGGTGACTGAAGCAGGTAGCTGATAGCTGAAGTAGGTGCTGATGAAGATAGGTCTATGCTGATGATGGGGTCAAAACCAAGCCAAAAATAAAGTATGGATACCCTGAAAAACAAATAAGCAAATGTCAAAACGATGCAATGATGATGTATGCAAATGATATGCAAAGGTTTGTGACTGAGCTGGATCTGATCAAGTGCTCTGATATAAGTCCAGGTATGTTCAAGAAATCCAGATGGAGGTTCATAAGTCCAGTAACCAAGGTGGGGGACTCAAATAAAGAGTCACATGTCCAGGGTTAAAATCACAAGAACTGTTCCAACATGGAGTACTCTTAATCAAAGTAACAGGGTATGCTGAGGTCAAGGGTTCCTGCAAACCTGTAAATAACCCAACCCCCCTCACAGGTGATGTTCTAAAACAAAGATCCTCAGACTTGGATCAGTTATGAGAAGTGTAAACACTTCTAACCCGGAGGTACAGTGTTTACAATAACCATAAAAGATCCTCCTCTAATTCACCTCAGTTTCTGAAGGTCAATACTAAAGGTCATCCAGACTTAGCAGGCTTCCCAGATAGCCCTAGCACTACAGGAAATCTGCAGCACAGAGTTCTCAAGAAGAAACCCATATCTGAACCGTGTTTCATATTCCCGCACCAGACCGAAATGGAATGGGAAAGAACATGAACCACTCTAGCCTAGGTGTCACTCAGGTCCCAGGTATAGGACCTCAACTCTCAATAAAACACCCACCCATCAAAGCAACACAACAGATCCAGCCAGCACAGTATGACAGTATGATATATGTAAAGCTATAAAGAAAGCAGTAAACAAACTGTACATAAAGAAAAAATAAATACAAATACAAGCACAAATAGCACATAACACCCCAGTAAACACAAATCAAACAAGCGCTAGGAGGAACCCACAAAAAGAACCAGAAGCCCTGGTTGCAGTATAAGGCTCCCCAGCAGAGTCGCCAAGCTGTCGCTCCCCGATAAATGGGAATGGCCCAAATAAAGGTACAGACGCGAACGGTCGGCGAAAAGAACAATGAGAACACACAGCAGTGAACTCACTGGGAAAGAAAAGAGTCGCCAGCTAGGCATTTTTATCCCGGAGGAAAGGTAATGCTGCATAAACCTAGAAAGATGTGGATAAGACGGTTGCGAACCAGAGAGACTGAGAAAGGGGGTTGGTTACAACCTAGGAAGGTATTAGCACCCAGATTGTCCGTCGTACTCGACGGGATCCACGCTTAAAAGATTTGTGTTTTAAAGGGGTAGTGTCAGTGCAATTTGTGTGCAAAAGAGCTGGAAAAGAATGCAGGTGTCAGTGTAAAAGAAGTGTGAAGTGTGTAAATGAAGTGTCAGTGTAAGGACAAAAGTGAAATGCTCATGATAATGAGGCTAAGAGAATGATGCTGGAAAGAGGGGGAATATACAGAGACTTTTGTTCGATAACTGTTAAGTTATGCCTATGTATCCTCTCGTGCAATGAGGAAGTCAGAACACCGTAGTTCGACCCAAAGAGACTGAAAGATGAATTGACTTGTGAACTGCTTACTTGTCTATGCTCAAGTGTATGACCTGTCTGGCTCAGGTGCAAACTGTCTTGCATTAGACGTAAGAAGCAAGTTCTCGTTTATGAGTGGATGAGATGAGAAAAGAATCCCGGAGGAGACGATTATTGTTTGTTTTTGAGTTTTCAGTCTTTTATTGCTTTTGAAAGTTTATCATAAGTTAATGAGCTTAAGCCTAAACCAATGGATTTAGTAAACTCATCACATCTTCCCTCTGTTTAGGGGTAATGAGAATACCTTAAGTGCGAAGTCAGCTTCTCACACTTAATCACCTTTTGATGTAGGATTAAGTTCATTAACCTACTTGTGATTATTTAGATGTTTTTGTTGTTTTTGTTTAGTGTTAAGTAATGAGATTAAGCCATAATCAGGGATTAAACAGACTTATTACACCATCCCAATAGAAGGATAATAGATGAGAATGTTTAAGCTGAGAAAAACTCCTCAACTTAATCCATGATTAGGGATTAACCTCATGACACAACAAAGCCTTTATTAAATGGATTTTAGTTAATGATATGATGGATAAGTGAGTTTTATGATTTGTAAGACAACTTGAGGGGGACTTGTCCATTAACACTAGGGTTAGTCCTTCTTAACCAGTTAAGGAAGAATTAGAACCCTAATGCAAGGCCCAAGTTACAAGCTTGATGTCTTGATGATTATTAAGTGTATTGATTAAAGGAGTTAAACAAATTAAGGGTTTAACACTTAGGATTAAAGTTATACACTCCATCCTAATAGAAGGATGCAGGCATAAGCTTAATCACAAAGCCTTAAAGCCTTTAGGGTTTAGTCCCTGATTATGAGATGAGAAGAGAAGACTCAAAGAGACACAAAGGTAAAACTAAGTGGGGGACTAATCAAAACCCTAATCATTGTCATGCTTGGTTGTTCCTAAGGTTTGTGAGGTTTACAAGAGAAGTCTTCAATGGAACCACCAGGAAGCAGATGAAAGGATCAGGAGAAGCAAAGTAACTTGCTTCATTTAAGAAGACAAGTCACTTGAAGAGAGAAAGTGAGAAGAAGAAGAATGAGCAAGCTCAATCTCAAACACAATACAAAATGCAGCAAGGATGCATGAAAGAGATGAAAAGAGATTATGAGAAATGAAGGCAAATTCACTTCTCAAAGTTACTTACCACCTGAAAAGTTAGTGAAAGGAAAGCAATGCAATGCAAGATGAAATGAAATGTCATGATGTAAATCAAAACTAGAAGCACCTTCATGATGTTAATGATGCTATGGGATGATGCAAACATGAATCAAGGGATGAGGATGATCACATGAACAAGTGGATGCAAATGGAGCAAATTTAGAACCATGAACATACATGAAAAGTCATGAGATGCAAATGACATACAACATGGAAAGTACATGATGCAATGATCAAACATGCTTTCAATATGTCTTAAGATGTCTCATGAACCAAATGGATGCACAAAATGCTATGGCAAGTCATGGTATGAATGCAAATGCAAGATGAATGCAAAAGGAAGCCCAAATTAGGGTTTATGATCAATGCATCAAACAAAAACCAAAATCAGAAGCAAACATCAAGATAAAAAATTGAAAATGCACTCAAATCAACCCTAATCCTATACAAACTCACTGCCCCAAAGGAAAAGTTCCAACTCTTATCCTAATTCAAGTTATGATTTTCCTAAGTTTTCTAGGGTTTTAGGGTTCCTTAACAAGAAAAATGTCAAACAAATGGAAAATGAAAAATCAAATCATGACCATTTAATCTCACAAACTACATGATAAACACAATGCAATGCAAAAAGAATCAAGGTCCAACTCTCAATGGTTAGGCAGAAATGATTTTTGGAAGTTTGGATCAAAATAATGCCTAAAAATGATTTTAATTCCATGAAAAATTCTCAAAAGACATCAAGATAAAAAAAGAAATTTGGTTTGAGGGTTGGACAATGTTTCTAAATGGTTTTAAATGTTTCATGAATTTTTTTGGTGATTTTTAAATACTTAAAAGTATTTTTAACTAATTAATTCTCATTAATTAATTAAAAATAAACTTTTAAATGATTTAAAAATATTTTTAAATGCTAAAAATAAAAATAAAAATATTTTTGGTTTCTGAAATTAAATAGAAGTTTGTACAAAAAAATCAGAATTTTTAAAATGATTTTGCTATTTTTAATAAAATGTACAAATTAAATGGAATAATATGAAAAATAAAATGAATTTAAAGCTGAAAAAGAAAAGTAATCAAATCTAATGGTCCAGATTCAAATGGGACACGCGCGCGTTTGACCTGGCGCCATATCCTACGGCCCAAATTCAAATTCCACTAATTAATGATTAAGCCCTAATCCAGCCCTAATGACTTTCAGATGACCGGAACAGTGGTTCCGGTCATCTTCTCCGGCGAGTCCAAAATGCTAAAACACTCTACACGCAATGAAAATGAAAACTAACTATCCAGAACTCATCCCCATTCAAAAACGAATCAAACCCTCACTCAAACATCATTTATCATTCATAAACAGAGAGAATCGAATCAAACAATTTTTAGGGCAAAAATTTCAGACACAGCATACATCTTGGTTTCTCAACCATTTTCAAAAGTAAGCACATATTCATGATCAGGGGAATGTATAGAAGCTATTTAGAACTTAAAATCATGCTTCTGGAAAAAAAGTTCATGAAGCTACCTGAGTTTGAAGCTTTTCAGTTTGCAACTTTCTGACCTCTTCTCTTTGTGCAATCCACTCCTTTTAGGCCCCTGATGAAGTCTTGATGCTTAGAAAGAGTTTGTGATGGCTGGTTTGAGAGTTTGCAGCAGTTCTGTTCAAGGTCAGGTGAGGATCGTGTTTGTGATTCTATGGCTTTCTGGCTATCTTGAGAGTTGGTTTGTGTTCAGTGAAGCATGGTGAGATGGTTCATGAAGTTTGTTTGTGTGTTTGTGGTCTGTGGGATGTGTTTCGAATGCTTTTGCTCAAGAGGGTGAAAATGAGAATGTTGTGCTGTGGCTGGTTTCAGGCTTGCTTGTGCTTATGTTTGGCTTGCATTTGATTTGTATAAAGAAATGTGATTGGTCAGAGGATGTGATGTGTGCTTTTGTGATAGGTATGGGTGCTTTTGCTAAAAGGTCAAGTTTGTGTAAGAGAAGCATGGGCAACTTGCTAGCCTAGTACAAGGAGGGTGTGCTGCGCAGCATGATGAGGGAAAAGGGCTAGGATGGTTCAGCAAACTAGGCAGCAAGTGGATGAGAAGCTATGATGGATTTTGCAACTTGGCTTGCCTTTGGTCCTTATGAAAAAGTCTTGCTCCATAAGCCATAAAACATGTGACTCCTTGCCCAATTCTGATTTTTGAATGTTGTGTGATCATGTTGTGTGAGTTAGAAGTCCATTTGATAGCTTTAGAACACTTGATCAAGTCATTTTGCAAAATACCTCCTTGGTAGAAACTTTGAAATTTTGTGATTTTTGCCAATTTTGACAAGCCATAGCTTTTGATCCAAAATGAATTAGGTCATGTTCTTGTACTTTTTGAAAAGGTAATGATCTATTCTATAACTTTCATGACCAAAGTTTTCCCATTTGAAGCTTTTTTGAATCAAAAAGTAAGGGTTGAAAAGTTGCCTAAAATGACAAATCCATTAAAAGTCAAACTTGCCCAAAAAGTCAACTTTGCAAAAGACTTGAAATTTCTCAATTTTGTGAACTTCCCTCTTCTTCTATGATCAAATAAAGATCATATGCATTCAAAATGATGAAGAACACCCTTTGGTTGGGTCATTGGGGGCCTCAGATGCCCTGATTTTGCACTGACTTGTTCAGAAAGTCAACCTTTGATCAGATGACTTCCCCAAGGAATTTCTTCATGAAAATTGATATGCATACTATCTATACCATATAGAGACCAATAGAAACAAGAATGACCAAAAAATTTGGAGTTATGGCCTCTGAAACCAAAACCCTAATTTTAGGTCATCTGTGCAGTCAAGCCTGGCTCTGCTTCCATACCATTCTCAGTTCTTGTGATTTTTGGGCAATCTTGACTTTGAGAGGATATAATATGATACTTGAACACACATAGAACCCCTTGAAGTGATTGTTGACCTTTGGAGTGGCTCAAGAGGCTCTTGGATTGCTCAGATCACAAACCCTAGATGCAGATGACTTTGAACCTATGCAGTGAATCAAAAATGGGATATGAGATTCTATGATTGAGTTTATGCATATGAAATGATCACAAGCCATGGTGTGAATGGGTGAGGGAAAATTTGGGGTGTTTACACATACATAGTCAACACATACAATATCCCCCTTTTAAACACAATCAAGTAAGCGTGGATCCCGTCGAGTACGATGGACGATCTGGGTGCTAATACCTTCCCAGGTCGTAACCAACCCCCTTTCTCAGTTTCTATGGTTTGCAACCGTCTTATCCATACCCTTCCAGATAAAAATGCCTATATGGAGACTCTATTCAACCTCAACCTCCAACATCGCCGACCGTCCGCGTCTGCACCGGGACGAGAGTCCGGGGAGCGACAACTTGGCGACTCTGTTGGGGAAACTTTTGTAACCAGGGCTTCTAGTTCTCTTGTGGGTTTCTCCTAGTGATTGTTTGATTTTGTTTACTGGGGGTGTTATGTACTATGTGTAATTTTGTTTTTGCTTTATTTATTGCTTTCTGTACAACTTTATTTACTTCATTTACTTTATCGCTTTCATTTACCACTTTATGCATTTCATTTTATTGTCATATCATCCGTGCTGGTATGCTGGTTTGATTTGGTGGGAGGGGTATTCCAGTGAGAAAGGTCCAACACAAAGGCCTGAGTGACAGACATAGGATTAGAGTGGATTCATATTCTTTCCCATTACATTTCGGTCTGGTGCGGGAATATGAAAACACAGTTCAGACATGGGTTTCTTCTTGAGAACTCTGTGCTACGGATTTCCTGTAGTGCTAGGGCTATCTGGGAAGCCTACTAAGTCTGGATGACCTTTTTAGATGACCTTCAACATCTGAGATGAATTAGAGGAGGTTCCTTTATGATTAGGGTAAACACTGTACCTCCGGGTTAGAAGGGTTTACACTTCTCATAATAGATCCGAATTTGAGGATCCTTGTTCTAGAACAATACCTGTGAGTGGGTGGGGTTGTTTACAAGTTTGCAGGAACCCTTGACCTCATCATACCCTGTTACTGGAATTGTTTTAAGGTTACACTATTCTGGACTAGTTCTATGAAACCCTGGACAAGTGACTCTTTATTTGAGTCCCCCACCTGGTTACTGGTTCTCAGACCTTCATCCGGAATTCTGAACACTCAAGAACCCTATCAAGGAAACTAACAATCCAACACCTGATCACAAACCCTTGCATATCATTCAACATACACCATACTGCATCATTTAACATTTGTCTATTTGTTTTACAGGGTATCCACTTCCTATTGGTTTGGTTTTGACTGTTCTTCTGCTCAGATATCTTCTCTAACATTTCTTCAGCTGTCTTCTTCGGCTATCTGCATTAGCTATCTGCATCAGTTATCTTCTTCGGTTATCTTCATCATCACCCATTGTCAGTATGGACTCATCCATGAAGTGCAAAATTACTTACCACTTCTTTGAGTATCCTCTAGCAGGCATCAGGTAGATACATGCACTCATCACTCCTGACCATGTTCCCTTATTCAGAGAGCATTATGGTGGGATCCTGGACATGATCATGGACGTGGATGCATCACAGAGGAGCATGATTCACACTTGTCTTCAGTTCTATGACCCTCCTCTTCGTTGCTTCACTTTCCCAGATTTTCAGATTGGTCCTCTGTTGGAAGAGTATTCTATGTTGTTGGGTGTCCCTATCAGAAGAGGAATTCCTTTCAACCCTGAAATGACCCCTCCAAAGAATGAAGACATAGCTAAGGCACTACATCTAGAGGCAACTATCATTGATAAGCAAATGACTTCCATGCCTGGAATCCCAGGCTTTGATCTGGATTTCTTGATCACTCAGGCTACCAGTCATGCTGCAACAGGGAAGTGGGAAATTGTTTGTGCTCTCCTGGCTCTTAGTATATATGGTATCATCTTGTTTGCGGACGAGCCTAAGTTTATAAGCAAGAATTCCATCCACATTTTTATGCTCGGGAATCCAGTTCCTACCTTGTTGGGAGATTTCTACTACTCAGTTCATCAGAGGAATGAGAAGCAGAGAGGGAGACTGGTCAGATGTTGTGCATCCCTTTTGTACAGTTGGTTGATGAGACATATGCCAAAGACAGAAGCTTTCCTGAATCCACATCAGTCAAGGAATTAGGCTAAGAGGATGATTTCCCTTACTTCAGAAGACATCAGGTGGTGTACTCAAAACACCAAGGGCAGGGACATAATCACAAGTTGTGGACAATATCCTAATGTACCTCTTATTGGAGTGAAGGGTTGCATCAACTACAATCCTTTTCTTTTCAAAAGACAGTTAGGGTATGCTTTGATACATCCACCAAAGGAGCAGGACTTAGCAGAGTCTCTTTACTATGCCATTCTGAACAATCATGCCATTGTCCGACAAGCAGCCTGGGCTTGGGACCACATACAAACTAAATGGACTGCTATTTTGGGGAAATGAAACAACATAGCTTCTGCTCATTACATTTAATGGTCTCGCATCAGAGGACAAATTACCCGTATGCCATTCACCTTGGAAGATGTGCCAGGGCCATCAGCAGTAGAGCCCATAAACACAGTAAGTCTGGAGGAGTTTGAAAAGTTGAAAGAAAGGAATGCTCAGCTTTCTGAAGCCTTGAATAAGACCCTTTGGGAAAGGAATGATAGTCGTCTGGACATTGAGAGGTTAGAGAAGCTCAGTATCGAGCATGTGACTAAGATAGGGAAAACAAAAGACTTCATCAGAAAAGTTTGAGCAAGGGAGTTGGTATTGAAGAATGCTTGCAAAGAAGCCTAGATTCAGAAGGCCAGAGTTGAACATTACCTAGAGGAGAGTCAGGCTAGATGGATCAGAATAACTGAAGCTCGTTTGCAAGAAGATCAGAAGACACATGCTAAGATAGAGCAACTGGAAACCAATGAGAAGAAGAGTCAGGAAGCCTTGTTAGCAACACAGAAGGAAATCTCCGAGCTGAAGCTCTGGGCGGGGTTGAAGAGATCAAAAGAACAAGACAAGTACCAGAAGATGACAATTGCATTGCAACCAGGAACCTTCTTATCAGGACCATCACAGAGCATCCATTTGGACCAGTGACTGAGGCTCTACTGAAAGAAGTCAAGGAGGATGAATTTGGGCTGGATGTTTGATTTCCTTTACTTATATTTTATTTTGGTTGTACTTTAATTCTCCATGGTGATTTTGTTTGTATTCTGACCCACCATGGGAACTTGTTGTAATCATAAACTATGTATTTTGGCATTTTGTAATTTTATATGTGTTACCTGGATTTTCTCTTAGACTTCGTTCACTTCAACATCTTTATCATTCCCAGAGGTCTGGAAGGTCAAAACCAAAGAGCCAAATCGGATACCCTCTAAAGACAAATAGACATACTGCATTGCATGCTAACTACATATTCTTTGTGTTGCAGGAGTTTTGTTGTTGTTTTCTCACTTTGCTGCTTGTTTCAGGAAATATTGCTCACAGGAGGGTCTTTCCCGTCAATCGCATCCACAAATATCCGATCCATAACAACCTTCCGAGCTTACAGATGGATCAGTTACAACAAGAACTGACAGATGTGAGGACTCAGATGACTGATGTGAGGACAAAAGTGAGGACTTAGATGAATCAATTCATGGCTGTGATGACTGGGCTAGCACAGACCCAAGAAAGATTAAGGGAGTTAGTCGAGCGGCAAACTCCAGAAGATAACCATGCAGGCATTGGAGGTGCAAGTAACAATGTACGCGATCAGCCGCAAACAAACCCACCAGAGTTTGGGCCCCACATCAACCCTGAAGTCAATGTTATTGGAAATACCCAGAGAAACACTGGAGATCGTGTTCTGCAGGAAGATCCTCAGGACGAGAAGTTTACAGTGTTAGGTGTTGGGGATGATGAAGTTTATGATCATTGTCTGGACGAGATATCTGAGAAGCTGAGATCCTTGAAATCCCAGAACTCTTTGGGATTTGATGTGATGGATATGGGTTTAGTGGAAGGAGTCAGGATTCCTCATAAGTTCAAACCTCCTTGCTTTAAGAAGTATAATGGTACCTCTTGTCCTCGTACGCACCTTCAATCCTTTCTGGGGAGATTGAAAGTTTATACCATGGATGAGAAACTGTGGATGTTCTACTTTGAAGACAGTTTAACCGGGGAATCTAGAGAGTGGTATTCACACCTATCAAGGGCTACAGTCAGAAACTGGAAGGACTTAGCCGAGGCCTTTATATGCCAATATCAGTACAACTTGGATATGGCACCCAATAGAACCCTCCTGATGGGTATGTCTCAATCTTCAAGGGAAAGTTTTCGGGAATATACCCAAAGGTGGAGACAACTTGTTGCTGCCATCCAACCACCTATGTCTGAAAGGGAAATGGCTTACATGTTTATGAATACATTGCAAGGAACCTACATTGAACGACTTGCTACTTTCTCTTCCACCAGT
Source organism: Lathyrus aphaca (assembly GCA_963966055.1). Taxonomy (NCBI): domain Eukaryota; kingdom Viridiplantae; phylum Streptophyta; class Magnoliopsida; order Fabales; family Fabaceae; genus Lathyrus; species Lathyrus aphaca. The sequence goes on along the minus strand of OZ014520.1, from coordinate 214,934,711 downwards.
TTTGCTGATGTGGTTATAGCTGGGGAGAGAATTGAAAGTCTATTGAAGATGGGTAAGATTTCTGACAACGATGCTAGTTCCAACAATGCCAGGAAACCTTTCTCAGGACCTAGAAGAACAGGAGAGACTAATGCAGTGCATGTTAACAAAGGTATGCCTCAATACATGCAAAGATCAGTAGCTGCTATCACTATCCCTACTTCAACGCCTCAACAACAACATTTCCCACATCAACAACAGTTTCCTCAACAACATAGATCTTATAACAACAACAACAATCAACAACAACGTTCGTTCCAACAAAGGACTTCACAAATCAACAAGGTTATCGATCGCATCCTGATGCCCTATGCAACTCTACTTCCACAGTTATTGAAGCTCAACCTGATTGAATTGAGAACCCTGACTCCACCTGATCCTCTGAATCTCCCAAGGAACTATGATGTCAACGCCATATGTGCTTTCCATTCCAATGCACCTGGCCATACAATAGAGAAATGTAGGGCCTTGCACATGAAAGTTCAGGACTTAGTTGATTCCAAAGCTTTGAATTTTGCACCTCCACCAAATGTCACAAAGAATCCGATACCGAATTACGGTGGGCTAAGGATTAATGCCATTGAAGAAGACCAACCATAAATTCTGATTGATGACATTGAAAACATTCAAACACCACTGGCCGAAGTGAAAGCTCAGCTATTGAAGTTCCACGTGTTCCCGGGTTGTGAGGCCCATTGTGAAGCTTGCAAGATTTATGCCAATGGTTGTACAAATTTGAGGAATGGTATCAGCAGTCTTATCAAAGAAGGCATCCTACAAATCACTTCAACAGTTCCATCTTCTACAACTGCAACAAAAACCCCTCCTACAACATCAGCAAACATCATTCCAACGGAGTCTACTACAACAACAACAACCATCAATGAAGACATCTCAACGGTCACCATCTATTATGACCCAGCAACGATCCATGTTCCAGATTCTTTCAACAACATCAAGAACTCCCTGCACCTGTACCATCTGCAATCAGACCTCCTGTCACCATCTATTATGATCCACAAAATGTCACAACTCCTTCTTCTGCAGCAATCAGTCCGGTTACTATCACGGTGCCTGGACCAGTTCCCTATGACAACAACAGTGTGGTGCCTTGGCACTATGGCTTAGATCTATATTGCAACAGAAAGAAAGTCACCTTTGATTCTTCAACTTCTACACCGCAAATTGATAATGTCGGGGGAGGCGGAGGCTTCACTCGAAGCGGACGTCTCTTTGCCTCACAGTTCCCAAGAGTTAATGCTGAAGCAGAAGTTGCTGCCAAAGCTAAAGGAAAGAATGTGGTGCCAAAAGAACCAGCTATGAAAGAGACTCATAAGACGTCCTTTGATCAGGATGTAGACGAGTTCATGAGAATTATCAAGAAGAGTGACTACAAAGTTGTGGACTAGCTACACCAGACACCCTCCAAGATCTCCATTCTTTCTCTTTTCATGTGTTCCGAGGCCCACCAGAATGCACTACTCAAAGTCCTGCACGCAACTTATGTGCCTGAGGAGATCACAGTCAATCAGTTAGAGGCGGTGGTTTCAAATGTCAACTCTAGTCATGGACTAGGTTTCACCAATGCTGATCTGACTACGGAGGGTTGTAACCATAACAAGGCTTTGCATATCACCTTGGAATGTAAAGGTGTTGTATTTTCTCATGTCTTGGTTGACACTGTGTCATCTCTCAATGTTCTTCCAAAGAAAGCCCTGGTCAAGTTGGAATATGATGGTCTTGAACTCCACCCGAGTAACCTAGTTGTGAGAGCCTTCGATGGTTCTAAGAGATCGGTTCTCAGAGAGATTGAGCTGCCTATGGTAATTGGCCCACAAACTTTCAAAACTACCTTCTATGTGATGGACATTCAGCCTGCATACAGCTGTTTGTTGGGTAAACCTTGGATTCATGCCGCTGGCGCAGTAATGTCTACCCTTCACCAGAAGTTAAAATACGAGTGGGAGGGCCAAATTATCACCATCTGTGGAGAGGAGGACATCTTTGTCAGCCACTTGGCCACTTATAAGTACATTGAGATGGATGGGGAGATCCATGAAACAATGAGTCAGGGTTTTGAAGCTCTTAATGTCAATGAAGCAACAACTGAAGTGTCAGGTACTTCAATTGCTTCTTACAAACAGGCTCGAAAGGTTTTTGAAGACGGGAATGCCCAAGGCTGGGGCAAGCTGCTACAAGTTAAGATCAAAGAAGACAAATTCGGTTTGGGTTACAGACCATCCCGACAAGTTCCAGAGGAGGCTGCTGAAGCTCCCAAATTCATAAGTGGGGGAATGCTGACCCCAGATTCTATCAACAATGTGGAAGACGAGGCTGAAAGCGACTACAACCTGGAAAGCTGGATTCGTCCAAGAGTCCCAGGACAACAAGTCCTCAACTGGTATTCCTAGGAAATTATAAGGGTTACTGCTGCAGAGTAATTATTATTTCCTGTTTAAGCATGCATCAAGTCCTACATCTTGCCCAAGGTGTCATGACTCATTTTGTAATAGGGCCATATATGTATTTTGTGCAAATGGAAATTAATGAACAATGGACATCTTTTGCAAACAATCTTTTTCGCTCACTGTCTTTCATTTTTGTTATTTTCGCACAAAACAATAAATGGAAATGTTTTCTTAATAATAACTTTATTCACTTTTTCTAAATAAGATAAAATCAATCACTAAAATGAAAAACTCTCAACCCTTGCAGAGATAGCTTTCCAGATTGCATCGACAACGACATTGCTATGACCTCGTATGACTTCGACAATCCGATTAATCAAGCAGATGAAGGGGTTGATGAAGACTATGATTTGCCTGAAGAGTTGGCCAAGTTGTTGAGACAAGAGGAAAAAGTGATTACTCCTCATCAGGAGGAGGTTGAGACTGTCAATCTTGGTACCGAGGAAGATGTAAAAGAGGTGAAGATCGGGGCCAGTTTGCAAGCTCCAGTGAAATAACAACTCATCAGTATGCTCCGAGAATATGCCGATGTGTTTGCTTGGTCTTATCATGATATGCCAGGTCTGGACACAAATATTGTCATGCACAAACTGCCATTGAAAGAAGATTGTCCACCAGTTAAACAGAAGTTGCGTTGTACTCGCCCAGACATGGCCATGAAAATTAAAGAAGAAGTACAAAAGCAGTGGGATGCTGATTTGCTCGCTGTAACTAGTTACCCGCCGTGGGTTGCTAACATTGTACCCATACCTAATTGAAAGATGGCAAGGTGCGTATGTGTGTCGATTACCGGGATTTGAACAGAGCAAGCCCGAAAGATGATTTCTCATTACCTCACATTGATGTATTGGTAGACAACACAACTCAGTTCTCGGTATTTTCTTTCATGGACGGATTTTCTAGATACAATCAGATCAAGATATCACCTGAAGACATGGAGAAGACAACCTTCATCACACCCTGGGGCATGTTCTGAAATAAAGTAATATCATTCGGTCTGAAGAACGTCGGTGCAACATATCAATGGGCTATTGTAACATTATTCCACGATATGATCCATAAAGAAATCAAATGTTATGTGAATGATATGATTGCCAAGTCCCTAACAGAGGAAGAGCATTTGGTGAATCTGCTGAAATTGTTCAAGCGTCTAAGGAAGTATCAGTTAAGGTTGAACCCCAATAAATTCACATTCGAGGTACGTTCTGGTAAGCTGGTGGGTTTTATTGTAAGTGAAAAAGGAATTGAGGTTGATCCCGATAAAGTCAAATCTATTCAGGAAATGCCCGCACCTAAGACTGAGAAAGAAGTTCGAGGGTTCTTAGGTAGATTGAACTACATCTCAAGGTTCATATCTCATCTCACTGCAACCTACGAACACTTGTTCAGGATCTTAAGAAAAGAGAAAACAATCAGGTGGAACGATGATTGTCAGAGAGCTTTTGACAAGATCAAAGAATATTTGCAAGAACCTCCAATTCTCATGCCTCCAGTCGAAGGAAGACCTCTAATCATGTATCTGACAGTATTAGAAGAGTCAATGGGGTGTGTGTTGGGCCAACATGACGAGTCTGGTCGAAAAGAGTATGCAATATACTATCTAAGCAAAACGTTTACCGACTGTGAACAACGTTATTCACTGCTTGAGAAAACTTGTTGTGCTTTAGCATGGGCTGCTCGCCGACTAAGACAGTATATGTTGACTCATAATACCTTATTGATCTCAAAGATGGATCCAGTTAAGTACATATTTGAGAAGCCATCACTTACCGGAAGGGTTGCAAGATGGAAAATGATTCTAACAGAATATGACATTCAGTACACCTCTCAGAAAGCCATCAAAGGTAGTGTATTGTCTGACTATCTGGCTGAGCAACCCATTGATGATTACCAGCCTATGAGATTTGATTTCCCAGATGAAGACATCATGTTCTTAAAGTCAAAAGATTGTGAAGAGCCTATTCACACTAAAGGTCCTGACCCAGAAGAAGCATGGACTATGATGTTTGACGGGGCAGTTAATTGCAACGGTCGTGGGGTTGGTGCAGTGCTTATTACACCTAAAGGGGTTCATATGCCTTTCTCAGCAAGTCTCACCTTTGCCTGCACTAACAACAAAGCAGAATACGAAGCTTGTATAATGGGTCTTGAGGAAGCCATTGACCTCGGGATCAAAACCTTGAATGTATTCGGAAATTCAGCTTTGGTAATCAACCAGACCAACGACAAGTGGTACACTCATCAGGAGCATTTGATTCCCTACCGTGACTATACGAGGAGATTGTTGACCTTCTTCACAACAGTTAAGATTGAATACATCCCTCGAGATGAGAATCATTTTGCAGACGCTTTGGCTACCATTTCATCCATGATCAAAGTACAGGTCGCCAATTATGTACCTCAAATTTATGTATCCAGACTGGACAGACCGACATATGTATTCTCTGTGGACATTGTCACTGATAACAAGCCTTGGTACCATGACATCAAATGCTTCTTGGAAACTCAGACATACCCAACTGGGGCATCGTCAAACGATAAGAAGACATTAAGAAGGCTAGCCGACAGTTTTTTCCTCAATACTAATGGTTCTTTGTACAAGCGAAACTTCGACATGGTCTTGCTCAGATGTGTTGATAAGAAGGAAGCAGACCTACTGATGGACGAAGTACATGAAGGTTCTTTCGGTACCCATGCCGGAGGACCTGCAATGGCAAAGAAGTTATTAAGATCGGGTTACTACTAGATCACAATGGATGCAAACTGTTGTGCCTATGCCAGAAAATGCCACAAATGCCAGATCTACGCAGATAAAGTGCATGTGCCTCCGAATACTTTGAATGTAATGTCTTCACCTTGGCCCTTCACCATGTGGGGCATTGATATGATTGGAAAGATAGAACTGAATGCTTCAAATGGTCACAGATTCATCCTGGTAGCCATTGATTACTTCACCAAATGGGTTGAAGCAGCTTCGTATGCAAATGTCACCAGGCAAGTGGTAGCTCGATTTCTGAAAAGGGATATCATCTGTCGATATGGAGTTCCCGAGCGAATCATTACTGATAATGGTTCCAATTTGAACAACCAGATGATGGAAGAACTTTGTCGAGACTTCAAAATACAACATCACAACTTTTCTCCTTACAGGCCAAAGATGAATGGCGCAGTTGAGGCCGCTAACAAGAATATCAAGAAGATTGTGCAAAAGATGGTAGTCACCTACAAAGACTGGCACGAAATGCTACCATTTGCCTTGCATGGGTACCGAACCTCTATCATAACATCTACTGGGGCAACACCTTATCAGCTTGTGTATGGTATGGAAGTTGTACTACTTGTTGAAGTTGAACTACCCTCCTTACGGGTAATGATGGATGTGAAACTGGATGAAGCAAAATGGGTCCGATCTCGATATAATCAATTGAGTCTGATTGAAGAAAAAAGATTAGAAGCCATCTGTCATGGGCAGTTATATCAAAAGCGAATGAAGAAAGCCTTCGATCAGAAAGTCAGACCTCAGGAATACTAAGTGGGAGAGCTTGTTCTGAAAAATACTTCTTCCTCCTCATACAGACCACAGGGGAGAATGGACGCCAAACTACGAAGGCCCATTCATAGTAAAGAAAGTTTTCTCTGGTGGGGCACTGAGGCTCACTACTATGTATGGCGAAGATTTCTTATCTCCTGTGAATTCAGATGCAGTTAAAAAATACTTCAAGACCCGCTGGACATAAAAACAGAATATAAGTCCAGGAAAAAATAGGGCATCCCGGCGAGTCAAAAACATAATAAATGACTCATGCAAAAATAAGGGAAAAATTAAAAAAATGTGTACACCCACTGAGTTGAAAAGCCACATCGAACAGCTCAGGCAAAAATGGGTATCCCGGTGGATTGAAAACCCGAAAGGGAGATCCACACAAAATCTGGGAAAAAGCGAACAACTGCACTCTAAATTCGTCTATATCACTCACCCACATTGCAAGCTTCGAAAGGATAAAGTGTCGGTCAGAATCAACCTTATTCAGAAAGAAAGATAAGAAGAACGCCATGGTCATACAGGTCATAGCAAAGTAAGCTCACTGGAGCGTCAACTTCAACATTGCCAAGACTTTATTTTCTCAATTTACAACAATCTCCTCCTTCCAGGGATTCGCTTCTTCACTGTACTTGCCCATTCAGGGCACGCAAATCAATAAAATCAGAATATTCAGTCACATTTTGTTTTGTACATTTTTGTTTTGTTTGCAAAATGTCCAAAGTTCATGATATAACACTTGCATGAAAAACATATAAGCCATTTTCAATATATGCTTGCAGGAAATATGCACTCTTGAGCAAATCTAACTCCTATGACGGAATCCGGCTGAGGATACCTCAGGACACTTGTGCGTTTCTTTTTAACAGGTTGCAGGTACTCAAGGTAGACAATCTCACAACATGGGATATATCAAGCCTCGTATCCCCAGCCAAGTCAGCAATCACCTCATCAGCAGGGTTACTTGACCGGAGTTTCCCCCACAAAGCTGTCATCCCCTCAGAGGATCCTTCGAGAAATTCATTAAATCCCCAGCGTGTCGCTTGGACGAAGGAGTTACAACAAATTACTCCCCAGAAGTTCTCTTCTCCCCAAGCAGGATCTCCCGAGCAATGCCTGAACTGCTCTTCCCTTGCGGAGTTGCCAAAGTCTCCTCATCCCCAGCATGAGTCTCTTCAACAGAAGCTTCCCCAACCGAGATCCCCACAGAGTTCCCTAAAAATATCGTTCGTTGATCCTCTCTCCCCACAGATCGGCCAATGATCTCTTTCCCCAGTGGAGTTCTCCCTCCAGACAGATCGCCCAAAGATCTTTCTCCCCGCAGGATCCGGACCTTGGATCGGTTCTCTCATTTTGCATAATCATAGCATTCGCATCATTTCCCCCCAAAATAAGCGTATCATTATGTCTAATACGGAGCATTATAACAAAAATCAAACATTTGCGTGATCATAAGCCAGGTTCAAGCCAATCACCTGCAAACATCAGAATTACTTCACCAGCAATATACAAAACTTATTCCCCGCAGACAAAGCCAGAATACTTTTTGCACTCTCAATACAGATACTTGTTCATACTTGTACATATTCTTTTTGACACTCGCTCGTGTCATACTTCCCCAGCAAGTCAAACACTCGTCCATGTCCCTTGCTCAATCTTTTTGACACTCGTCCGTGTCTTGCACATATTTCCCAAGCAGGTCAAACACTTGTACATACTTATACACAATCCTTTGATACTCATTCCGTATCTTATATATACCATCTCCTTAGCAGATCAACACCCGTCCGTTTTCCTTGCTTAACCGATTGATACTCCTTCGTATCATCATCCTTAAACACGTGTCAGCGTTTATTTCTATCGATACTCGTCTGTATCGTGGTCCTAAGGATGCTCGTCCACATCTTTGGTCTATACACACTGTCAAACACTTATACTGCTTATTTCAAAGCGTAAACACTCGTCTGTGTTTACCATTCCCCAGTAAGTCACCAATAAAACTACTTTCTATCCGGCATTTGTCCTATGTCGTGATATTTTCGGCAGCCGTCCCTTGCCAGGTGATCGTCCTTCACCTTTTGATGACTGTCCCTTATTAATTATTCGATGGCCGTCCCCATCGTTGATCCTCTTATCCGGCATTCGTCCTATGTGGTGATACTTTTGGCAGCCGTCCCCTGCTAGGTGATCGTCCTTCACCTTTGGATGACGGTCCCTCATCCTATCCCCAATGGAGTCCCCATTGTTGGAACTTTTTATCCGACATTCGTCCTATGTCGCGATATCTTTTTAGCAGCCGTCCCCTGCTAGGTGATCGTCCTTCACCTCTTGATGACCGTCCCTCATCATTCATCTGATGGCTGTCCCCATCTTCGACCTTTGTTATCCGGCATTCGTTCTATGTCGAGATAATCCCCAGAGCAGCCGTACCCTGCTAGGTGATCGTCCTTCACCTCTTGATGATCGTCCTTCACCTCTTGATGATCGTCCTTCATCATGCTTATTCGATGGCCGTCCCCATCGTTGATGTTTTTTTAATCCGGCATTCGTCCTATGTCGTGATATTTTCAGCAGCCGTCCCCTGCTAGGTGATCGTCCTTCACCTTTTGATGACCATCCCTCATCATTATTTCATTTATTCTTTTACCTGATGGCCGTCCCCGTCGCGGTTTATTTACCCTTTAACCTGATGGTCATCCCCGTCAGTGCTTTCCTCATTTCTTTAATCCCAAGAGAGTTTTATTTCTTTGATGATCGTCCTTCATCAGTTTTCTCGATGGTCGTCCCCGTCGCAGTCTCTTTATTTCCCAGCATGATAGTCGTCCCCGTCATTGCTTTAATTACCGTTTTTACTCCCCAGCAGCCGTCCTCTGCTCGATGGTCTTCCTCCATCGCATTCATTTGATACTCATACTATACTGCCTGTTACAATTTATATCCCTTTTCTTCTTCTCCCCAGAGAGTGCAAATTTCGGACTGTCTTTGGTATTCAACCACAAGTTATCCTGTTTGTCTGTTAAGTCAGGGGCTTAAATCCTACACAACTAACTCATGCTTGAATAGGGGCAACTGTAAACACCCCAAATCTAATGAGTAGGGATTAGTTACAAAAACAAGTCTAATGAGCAGGGAGTAGTTACAAGAAACAAGGCTAGGCTTGTGGCTCAAGGATATACTCAAATTGAGGGGGTGGATTTTGATGAAACTTTTGCACCAGTAGCAAGACTTGAATCCATCAGACTACTCCTAGGAATTGCTTGCATCCTAAAGTTCAAATTATTTCAGATGGATGTTAAAAGTGCCTTCCTAAATGGGTACCTTAATGAGGAAGTATATGTGGAGCAACCAAAGGGATTTATTGATCCAAGCTGTCCAGACCATGTATATAAGCTGAGGAAGGCTCTGTATGGGCTAAAGCAAGCTCCCAGAGCATGGTATGAAAGACTGACCACCTTTCTCATTAAGCAGGGATACAGGAAGGGAGGAATAGACAAAACCCTGTTTGTAAAAGATGAAGAGGGAAAGGTTATGATTGCTCAGATATATGTGGATGACATAGTGTTTGGTGGGATGTCAGACAGGATGGTTTAACATTTTGTGACTCAAATGGAGTCTGAGTTTGAAATGAGTCTAGTGGGAGAATTAACTTACTTCCTTGGACTGGAAATCAAACAGATGGAGGATTTCATGTTCATATCCCAAAGCAAGTATGCAAAGAACACTGTCAAGAAGTTTGGGATGGACAATGCAAGTCACAAGAGAACACCTGCTCCTACTCATCTAAAACTGACAAAGGATGACAAAGGTGAGAGTGTGGACCAAAGCTTGTATAGAAGCATGATTAGAAGTCTACTATATCTTACAGCTAGCAGACCAGATATAGCTTTTGCAGTAGGTGTGTGTGCAAGGTATCAAGCTGAACCAAAGGTGAGCCATCTCAACCAGGTTAAGAGGATCTTGAAATATGTAAATGGTACTTGTGACTATGGTATAATGTACTCTCATGGTTGTGAACCCATCCTCACTGGGTTTTGTGATGCTGACTGGGCTGGAAGTGCTGATGATAGAAAGAGTACATCAGGATGATGCTTCTTTCTAGGGAACAATTTAATTTCTTGGTTCAGTAAGAAACAGAATTGTGTGTCCTTATCCACTGCTGAAGCTGAATACATTGCAGCTGGTAGCAGTTGTTCACAGCTGGTATGGATGAAACAAATTCTCACAGAATATAATGTCACACAAGATCTCATGACATTGTACTGTGACAATTTAAGTGCTATTAATATCTCCAAAAATCCTATCCAACACAGCAGGACTAAGCACATAGATATCAGACATCACTTCATCAGAGACCTTGTGGAGGAGAAGGTGATCACATTGGAGCATGTAGCCACAGAGCTGCAATTAGCTGACATATTCACCAAGGCTTTGGATGCTTCCCAATTTGAAAACCTAAGGGGTAAATTGGGAATCTGCATATGTGACATATAGCAATTATGGAGAAGTGCCAGCATGTCTCATGACATCGTATGGCATGATCACCAGATGGCAGCACCAGTCTGGCCAATAACTGTTTGTATTCCAATTTTATAAATTCCAATAGCAACGGTCTCTATTTATGTACAAACGTGCTTTCAGCTTCTCACATTCTCATTAGCACCACTGAACCTTTTGCATGCTACAACTGAAATTCTCAAATCATCTAAATCCATCATCAAACCTTCATACATCCTCACTTCTTTCGAAAACATGTCACAACATCAGAACCCTAACTCCATTGATGAGGGTCTCATTCAGGAAGACGTAGTTAACGCCACTCCATTGTCTGTAGTACCCATGGATGCTACACCTATAAATGTGATCAGAGGAAGCATTCCCATTGCTCAAAAGCCCAGGACTCCCTATGCAAGAAGACCCAAGGAGCCAGTCTTCAGCAAAAGTAAGGGAGCTTCTTCATCTTCCAGTACTCCCAAAGCTTCTTCTTACGTGGACGCATCAATCAAAAAGCTTGTAACCAGGATCCTGGCGGAACAAAGGGTTGTGCCTGGGGTGTCAGTTCCCCTGAACAGTATGCCTGCTCCGCAAGATGTCCCAAGCAACCAAGCTGAAGAAGACATACCTGCTCCACAGGATGTCCCAAGCAATGTTGAAACAACTGAGGGCCAGGACAAAGCCCCAAATGATGATGAAGGAGTAGAAAGTTCTACTGATGATCAAGCTACTGATGATCAAGCTACTGATGATCAAGCTGCTGAGAATGAGGCTTCCCAACCTTCACCAGTTGAAAACCTAGATGATGATTCTGATACAGAGATCATAGCATCTGTTGATCCTAGCATAGCCAAGAGGCTTAGGGCTAGGAAGGATAAAAAGCCAGTTGTTCAAGAAACTCCTGAGAAAAGACAGCCAACCCCTAAGAAGGACAAGGTCAAAACTGTTTTTGGACCTACAAAGCAATGGAGTAAGGTCAGCACACAGAAGAGGAAGGTCACAACTACATCTGATACTGATGTTGAGGAGGATGTCCCAACATCTCAACCCAGGAAGAGGCCTGCACCTCCTAGGACTGCCACTGCTGTCCCTGAAGCACCCCTGGATAATGTGTCCTTCGACCATGTCTCCAGTGTAAGCAAGTGGAAATATGTCTATCAGAGAAGGTTGGCTCTGGAACGAGAGCTGGGTAGTAATGCCTTGGAATGCACTGAGGTAATTGATTTAATCTCCAATGTTGGACTGTTCAAGATTGTCTCTAAATTTTCTCCTTGTTATGAACTGCTGGTAAAAGAATTCATAGTTAACTTACAAGAAGGGTGTGCTGATGGGAAATCTGAGGATTTCAGGAAAGTGTATGTCAGGGGAAGATGTGTAGACTTTTCTCCTAGGGTGATAAATCAGTACCTGGGGAGAGAAGTTGATGGGCCAACTGAGCTTGGCAAGACTGATAATCAAGTATGCAAAATAATCACGGCTAACCAAGTCAAGACATGGCCAGTCAAAGGCAAACTCTCAGTAAGCTTGTTAACCAGGAAGTATGCCATGCTGCACAGAATTGGAACAGTCAACTGGGTCCCAACCAACCACACCTCATCTATAGCTACTAGGCTTGGGAGGTTTATCTGTGCTGTAGGCACCCAAACCAAGCTGGATTATGGAGCATATATCTTTGACCAGACTCTCAAGCATGCAGGAACCTCAGCTATCAAGCTTCCAATAGCCTTCCCATCACTACTTTGTGGGGTGATTCTCAACCAATATCCAGGAATCCTTACTGACAAGGATTCTGTCCGTAAAAGGGAGAGTCCACTGTCCTTTCATTACAAGTTGTTTCTAGGTCATCATGCTGCAGATGTTGAAGCACCAAGTGGGACATCTTCTGTCAAGACACCTATATCAAAGGCAGCCCTAATTGTAGAGCTCAGGACAACCTGCAAAGAGCTGGATGAAAAGAAGAAGAAGCTTGAGTACCTGATTCAAAGACTGGAGCTGGAAGAGGTTGCTGGGAATGTTGATGGATCTGATGATGAGTCTGAGGATACAGAGGATACAGAGGATACAGAGTCTGAGTGAAGTTGTGTGTTGGTGGAAAATGTAGTGTCTGTTCTGCATTGTAATTCTGATTGTTTTTGTCTGTTTCTGTATTGTTTTGTTTGGCCCCAAAATTTATGTCTAACAAGGGGGAGAAGTGTATTGAACAATGATGTTAATTTCTGACTGCTGAACTAAGTTGAATTTGAATTTTCAATGGTATATCAAAGTGTCACTGGGTGAAATGAAATTCTGTTGTGCCAAGTCATGGCAGTATACTTACATGTTTGAGGGGGAGCAAATTATTAGCTCTCACATGATCCAACAGAAAGTAACTCCGCTGCTCTCTGACAAAATCAGAAGAATATGTTAGCCAAAAATTAGCCAAAGGGGGAGTTTGTAGATGTTAGAAATTGGCAGAATTTTTGACAAACAAAGTAAAAGTTATGAACTTAGTTCAGGACATCAGGATGTCACACCAGATGTTGTGACATCACAAACCTGCTATCTGCCTTAAATGATGCGTAACAGAAGTGCTTAAAATCAGGAATAAATATCTGGAATTAATTAAAAAAGGATAAGCACTCCAAGGCGCCTCTTTAGGAACCTTAGTTATCTGGTTCCAGTGTAGAGGAAACAAAAAAACTAACTCACCTTGATTCAAGGAGATAACAACCTAACTCACCTTAATTCAAGGAGATGACTGTGGGATTTATCAAAGTCTAGATAATTTGCAAAAAGCCCACAAACCAAGCATTTATTTAAGAAACTGAAACACTCAAGAAAATCTCACGAATTTAAGAAGACTATCAAGGGTGTTAGTGAAGCTAGCAGGTTTTAATTGTTTGTTAGTCACTTTATAAGCTATTAAGCAAAAAGTGAATTGTGTCTTGATTGAAACTATTAAGTAAGATCAAGCTGGTGTTTCTGAAGTGTGACTTCAAACTTATTAATCATTCTAAGTTAAAGATCATTGTGTGATTGAGGGGGAGTGAGTAGGTACTCATATCTAAGTAGAGTCTTAGATAGAAATTGCCTTGGGTAGATATTAAGTGAAGGATTAAACTGATTGGTTTAACTCCATAATTAATATTACTTATATTGGATTTCCTTCCTGGCTTGGTAGCCCCCAGATGTAAGTGTGGAGATACACTGAACTAGGTTAACAATTTCCTGTGTTATTGAATTTACTAGCTCATTAATTTTTGTTTAGGATTTCAGTGTCTAAACATCTGGTTCGACATCACATATCTGATCCCAGAATTTCAATTGGCATCAGAGCAGGCACCCTGCCTGTATAACTGGGTGAGATCTAGGGACTGCAAATTTTGGGAACATGGACAGAGATGTAGGATCTGTGAATCAACCACCTATCTTGGATGGATCCAACTATGATTACTGGAAGCCAAGAATGGTAGCATTCTTGAAATCTCTTGATAGCAGGGCTTGGAAAGCAGCTAACAAAGGATGGGAGAACCCTGTCAAAGACAATAAGGATGAGGCAAAAGTGATGAAGCCTGAAGAAGAGTGGAACAAGGAGGAAAAGGAGTCAGCACTTGGAAATTCCAAAGCCTTAAATGCCTTGTTCAATGGCATTGACAGGAACATATTTAGGCTTGTGCATCACTGTGAGCTAGCCAAGGATGTTTGGGACACTCTCAAAACTACTCATGAAGGAACATCAAAGATGAAGATGTCAAGACTTCAACTTCTCACCACCAAGTTTGAGAACTTGAGGATGAAGGAAGATGAGACCATTCATGAGTTTTACATGAACATCCTGGAGATTGCTAATACTTCTGGTGCCTTGGGAGAGAAGATGAGTGATGAAAAGTTGGTAAGGAAGATTCTCAGATCACTGCCCAAGAGGTTTGACATGAAGGTCACTGCCATAGAAGAAGCTCAGGACATCTGCACAATGAAAGTTGAGAAGCTCATTGGTTCCCTTCAAACCTTTGAGATGGGAATGAGTGATACTATTGTGAAGAAAAACAAAGGCATAGCTCTGGTCTCAAACACTGATAAGGAAGAAGAAAATCATGAAGCAGGCTCTGAGGACAACTTATCAGATGCAATTGCTATTCTTGGGAGACAATTTAACAAAATTCTCAAAAGAATGGACAACAGGCCCAGACTAAGTGGAAGAAACTCAACCTATGAGAATAAAAGATCTTATGACTCTAATAGAAGGTCAAACTATGATGAGAAGACTAACCAAGGAAAAGGGATCCAATGTCATGGATGCGAAGGTTATGGACACATTAGAAGTGAATGCCCAACCTATCTAAAGAAGCAAAAGAAAGGTCTTTCTGTGTCCTGGTCAGATGAAGACTCAGGTAGTGAGTTAGAAGAAGAGTCTGCAAAGCACATCACTGCTCTAGCTGGAGTATGTGAAACTGAAGGGGGATCCAGTGATGAGGATCTGACATTTGTAGAACTTGAAACATCTTACAGGATGCTGTGTGAAAGGAGCACTGAGGTATGCAAGGAAAGTAAACAGCAGAAGAAGCAGATTGAGGAATTAAAGGCTGAAAAGGCAAGTCATCTGGAGATCATTGACACTTTGAAAAATGAAGTCAGCCTACTCAACTCCAAAATAGAGCATATGTCCAAATCTGTCAGAATGCTGAACAGTGGCTCAAACACACTGGATGTTATTCTAAACAACAACAAGCACTCAGGGGATAGGACTGGGCTGGGATTTAATAAGGCTCAAAACTCTGAGGCTAGCACCAGCCAAACAACTCCAGATCCTATGAAGTCAAACAAGATGTTCAAGCAGATGTCTCAACATCATGAGAAAAACATGATTAAAAAGAAATATCAAAGGTGGAGATGTCACCACTGTGGAAGGTTTGGTCACATCAAACCTTTTTGCTACAAACTGCATGGATACCCCAATCAGAGTTCCCAGCACCTTCCTAAGCAAAAGACAGAGGTCATCAGGAAAACTTGGATACCTAAAGCTATACATTATACTGATCAAAGCTACCAATACATGCCTAAGCAGAAGAACAAATTCACCAGGCAATCTTGGAATTCTAGAGATGGACACTACCCAGGGCAGATTCATCAGAGGAGACACACATATATCCAGCAGTGGGAGCCTAAGAGAAGAAGACAGCCTGATCTGAACTCACAAAGGAAACCTCACAACAGGCACAAGTGGTCCAATCAGGTTGTTGCCTCTATAACACACACATCTCTCAGGGTATCTGCTAAGGAAGACTGGTATTTTGACAGTGGCTGCTCAAGGCACATGACTGGACTGAAGAATCTGTTGGTAGACTTAAAGTCACACTCATCCAGCTATGTAACCTTTGGAGATGGAGCAAAGGGGGAAATTAAGGGAGTTGGGACCCTGGACTTCCCAGGTGTACCAAGTCTAGATGATGTGCTGTTGGTAAAAGGATTAACTGCTAACTTGATCAGCATAAGTCAGTTATGTGACCAAGGTTACAGTGTCAACTTCACCAAAGCTGAGTGCATAGTTTCTGATAAAGAGCAGAAAGTTGTCATGAGAGGAGCCAGATCAAAAGACAACTGCTATATGTGGGAACCCCAAGATTTCAGCCTCACATCTACTTGTTCCATAGCCAAGGAAGAAGAAGTGAAGCTATGGCATCAAAGACTGGGTCATCTCCATCTCAGAGGAATAAAGAAGATCATCTCTATGAAGGCTGTAAGAGGGATTCCAAGACTTAAGATTGATGAAAGAAAAGTGTGTGGTGAGTGTCAAATAGGTAAGCAAACCAAGATGTCACACCCAAAGCTTCAACATCTGACAACCTCCAAAGTCTTGGAATTACTGCACATGGACCTTATGGGACCAATGCAGGTAAAGAGTCTTGGTGGAAAAAGATATGCCTATCTGGTTGTTGATGACTTCTCAAGATATACCTGGATAAGCTTCATCAAAGAAAAGTCAGATGTGTTTAAGGTATTTAAATATCTGTGCCATAGGATCCAAAGAGAAAAGGCAAGCTGTGTGGTCAGAATAAGAAGTGACCATGGAAAGGAGTTTGAGAATAAAAAATTCCCAGACTTCTGTTCATCAGAAGGGATCAACCATGAGTACTCTTCTCCCATCATCCCTTAACAGAATGGGATTGTAGAAAGGAAAAACAGAACTATTCAGGAGTCAGCTAGAGCCATGATTCATGCCAAGAAGCTACCCTTGTACTTTTGGGCTGAAGCTATGAACACAGCTTGCTACATCCACAATAGAGTCACACTAAGAAAGGGAACTCTATCCACCATCTATGAAGTCTGGAAGGGTAGAAAACCTACAGTCAAGTACTTTCATGTATTTGGAAGTAAGTGCTACATCTTGGCTGATAGGGATCAAAGAAGGAAGATGGAACCTAAGAGTGATGAAGGGATATTTCTTGGATACTCTATAAATAGTAGATCTTACAGAGTATTTAACTCAAGAACCAAGGTTATAATGGAGTCAATAAATGTGACTATTGATGATACCTATGCAAAGACAGATGTTGCTGATGATGTTGGAACATCTGCTGACAATCCAACTGAAGTTGAAATAGAAAGTGATAATCTTGACTTCACTTTAACTGAGGCAAAGTCAGAGCAATCCAACAAATCTCCCTCCATCAGACTCCATAAAGATCATCCTAAAGAACTGATAATTGGCGATCTTAACAGTGGTGTCACCACTAGATCAAGAGAGATGATCTCAGGCTCTTTCTTTGTTTCAAAGGTAGAACCTAAGAACATCAAGGAAGCTCTGAATGATGAGTACTGGATTTCTGCTATACAGGAAGAATTAGGCCAGTTTACAAGGAATAAAGTATGGGATCTTGTTCCTAGGCCTGATGGTATTAATGTGATTGGCACTAAGTGGGTGTACAAAAACAAGTCTAATGAGCAGGGAGTAGTTACAAGAAACAAGGCTAGGCTTATGGCTCAAGGATATACTCAAATTGAGGGGGTGGATTTTGATCAAACTTTTGCACCAGTAGCAAGACTTGAATCCATCAGACTACTCCTAGGAATTGCTTGCATCCTAAAGTTCAAATTATTTCAGATGGATGTTAAAAGTGCCTTCCTAAATGGGTACCTTAATGAGGAAGTATATGTGGTGCAACCAAAGGGATTTATTGATCCAAGCTGTCCAGACCATGTATATAAGCTGAGGAAGGTTCTGTATGGGCTAAAGCAAGCTCCCAGGGCATGGTATGTGACCACCTTTCTCATTAAGCAGGGATACAGGAAGGGAGGAATAGACAAAACCCTGTTTGTAAAAGATGAAGAGGGAAAGGTTATGATTGCTCAGATATATGTGGATGACATAGTGTTTGGTGGGATGTCATACAGGATGGTTTAACATTTTGTGACTCAAATGGAGTCTGAGTTTGAAATGAGTCTAGTGGGAGAATTAACTTACTTCCTTGGACTGGAAATCAAACAGATGGAGGATTTCATGTTCATATCCCAAAGCAAGTATGCAAAGAACACTGTCAAGAAGTTTGGGATGGACAATGCAAGTCACAAGAGAACACCTGCTCCTACTCATCTAAAACTGACAAAGGATGACAAAGGTGAGAGTGTGGACCAAAGCTTGTACAGAAGCATGATTAGAAGTCTACTATATCTTACAGCTAGCAGACCAGATATAGCTTTTGTAGTAGGTGTGTGTGCAAGGTATCAAGCTGAACCAAAGGTGAGCCATCTCAACCAGGTTAAGAGGATCTTGAAATATGTAAATGGTACTTGTGACTATGGTATAATGTACTCTCATGGTTGTGAACCCATCCTCACTGGGTTTTGTGATGCTGACTGGGCTGGAAGTGCTAATGATAGAAAGAGTACATCAGGATGATGCTTCTTTCTAGGGAACAATTTAATTTCTTGGTTCAGTAAGAAACAGAATTGTGTGTCCTTATCCACTGCTGAAGCTGAATACATTGCAGCTGGTAGCAGTTGTTCACAGCTGGTATGGATGAAACAAATGCTCACAGAATACAATGTCGCACAAGATCTCATGACATTGTACTGTGACAATTTAAGTGCTATTAATATCTCCAAAAGTCCTATCCAACACAGCAGGACTAAGTGTAACACCCCAAAATTTGCCCTCTTATTTTATTACCACTAATTGGCTTACACTTCACATCCATCGGCGTTCTCCCAGTGGGTCATAACATTGAATCATGCAGTGCTTTGGCTTCTAAGTCATGGGATCAACGCCATAGAAAATTAGGGTTTTATATCATATCATTCAGATGGATTCAGAGTTCTGGTTATGGGGCTATTAACAACATCAGTTCTTTATGCACTTGCTACTCGATTAGGGTTTATTTCCCTGGTGAGGAGATCTCAAAGGAACTCCTTCATAAAGGTTATCCATTGGCGCAACAATCTTATTATCAAGTTGAATTAGGGTTTTTGGAGTTGGAGAGCATTCCAACAACTGAGATCCTTTATCTTAAAGTTCGATTGGGATTTGTTTGATGGAGATGTTCATTCGTGTGTATTAGTTTCAAGTGAAGCAAGGAGATGATTCGAATTATTGGTTTTAGGGATTTTATCATGGCATAAAAGTTCGGGTCCAAGAATTTTGTTCGAATCGAGGATGAAAAAAATTGAACAAACATGATCCATTTGGAAGACGTCATTCAAATTCAAATACAATTCATTTCTAATTCTACTTTTGTAAATCCAATTTTGCTTTGATTATTTCCACATCTAATTTTTAGTTTCATTCTCTTAAAGAATCTCATTTTTCCCAAGTCAAGCTTACATATTAAATCTAAATTTAGTCCAAGTTCAACCTTAAGGCAATCAAAATTCATGGTTCATGTGTGAAGGGCCATTGGTTTTTGTTTATTTTATAAAAAAAAAGTGAAATTATGGAGATATAAGGAAGATAAACATTGGAGATATAAGGAAGATAAACCCTTGCTAACCCCTTCGATCCTTGAAGTAGGAGTTTCTTTTCACATAAAAAACCCTCACATGTAACCCAGGGGCAAGGTAGACGTCAGCTAGTCAGACCAAGCGTTCAGACTTTCATAAAGAAGTGTATTTGAAGATCCGTTGCATTCTACTATGCTAATCAAGAGGTCTAAAGACCCAAGACCATAATGGTTATCCAAGTCAAAAGGTCCAAAGATTGAAAACCACAACGGTTATCCTTCGTTGACCAAAGAATGAGGCAGTCACAACCCTCGCAAAGCAATCAAGACAAACAATGTCACGCGACTTGTTCAAAATGCAAAAAAGAAAAAGAAAAGAAAAGGCCCGCTAAGTCGAAACTTGAAAACAAGCGGCTTAGGCAAAATTCAGGGCATCCCGCTGGACTCCACAATCAAAGATTCACAAGAGTCAGTCCAGGCAAAAGTTAGGGATAAGCAAAATAACGCAAAAACGAAAGACAAATAGGATTACACAAAAAAAGATCCTCAAATGAGAACAAAGTCGTGTGACACAGACACGAAAGATAGAGGAGTGACTGACTCTCAACAATAACCTGATTGGTGCTTGAACTGATAACAGCAATGGTTCTTCAATCAACACGAAACCCTTATGAAAGGTGAATGCTTGTGAAAACTAGCTGAACATAGGAATGGAGAACATCACGAAGAGTGGGTGGGCCCAAATAAACTTCGAGCCTTTATCCTTTGTTTCTATAACCGTGAACCAGGCCACGATACAACCCTCAAAAGTCCTAACTGAAACAGGTTTATTTTTGAGAGCGTACTGTCGCTCCCGATAAATGGGACCAGGCCCAGATAAAGGTACAGACGCGAACGGTCGGCGAGAGGGACAATGAGAACACACAGCCGTGAACTCACTGGAGATGAAAGAGTCTCCAGCTAGGCATTTTTATCCCGGAGGAAAGGTAATGCTGCATAGACCTAGAAAAAGATGGACAAGACGGTTGCGAACCAGAGAGACTGAGAAAGGGGGTTGGTTACAACCTGGGAAGGTATTAGCACCCAGATTGTCCGCCGTACTCGACGAGATCCACGCTTAAAAGATTTGTGTTTTAAAGGGGTAGTGTCAGTGCAATTTGTGTATAAGGAGGCTGGAAGAAAATGTACAGGTGTCAGTGCAAAAGAAGTGCAAAGTGTGATATATACAGTGTCAGTGTGAGATCAGGAATGAAATGATCAAGATCATGAGGCTAAAAGAATAATGCTGGAAGGAGGGGGGAATATACAGAGACTTTTGTTCGATAACTGTTAAGTTATGCCTACGTATCCTCTTATGCAATGAGGAAGTCAGAACACCGTAGTTCGACCCAAAGAGACTGAAAGATGAATTGACTTGTGAACTGCTTGCTTGTCTATGCTCAAGTGTATGATCTGTCTGGCACATATGCAAACTGTCTTGCATTAGACGGAAGAAGCAAGTTCTCGTTTATGAGTGAGGGTGATGAGAAAAGAATCCCGGAGGAGACGATTATTGTTTGTTTTTGTGTTTTCAGTCTTTTATTGCTTTTTGAAGTTTGTCATAAGTTAATGAGCTTAAGCCTAAACCAATGGATTTAGTAAACTCATCACATCTTCCCTCTGATTAGGGGTAATGAGGATACCTTAAGTGTGAAGTCAGGTTCTCACACTTAATTACCTTTGGTGTAGGATTAAGATCATTAACCTACTTGTGATTATTTAGATGTTTTTGTTGTTTTTGTTTAGTGTTAAGTAATGAGGTTAAGCCATAATCGAGGATTAAACAGACCCATTACACCATCCTAATAGAAGGATAATAGATGAGAATGTTTAAGCTGAGGAAAGCTCCTCAACTTAATCCATGATTAGGGATTAAACTCATGACAAAACAAAACCTTTGTTAAGTGGATTTTAGTTAATGATAAGATGATGAAGTGTTTTTTTATGGTTTGTAAGACAACTTGAGGGGGACTTGTCCATTAACACTAGGGTTAGTCCTTCTTAACCAATTAAGGAAGAATTAGAACCCTAATGCAAGGCCCAAGTTACAAGTGTGATGTCTTGATACTTATTAAGTGAATTGATTAAGAGATTTAAACACATTAAGGGTTTAACACTTAGGATTAAAGTTATACACTCCATCCTAAGAGAAGGATGCAGGCATAAGCTTAATCACAAAGCCTTAAAGCCTTTAGGGTTTAGTCCCTGATTATGAGGTGAGAAGAGAAGACTCAAAGAGACACAAAGGTGAAAACTAAAAGGGGAGACTAATCCAAACCCTAATCATTGTCATGCTTGGTTGTTCCTAGGGTTTGTGAGGTCTTAGAAAGAAATCTTCAATGGAACCACCAGGAAGCAGATGAAAGGATCAAGAGAAGCAAAGTAACTTGCTTCATTCAAGAAGTCAAGTCACTTGAAGAAAGAAAGTGGGAAGAGGAAGAATGAGCAAGCTCAAACTCAAACACATATCAAAATGCAGCAATGGATGCAAGAGAGAGATGAGAAGAAAGTATGAGAAGTGAAGGCAAATTCACTTCTCAAAATCACTTACCACCTGAAAGGTTAGAAAGGAAATGCAATGCAATGCAAAATGGGATGGCATGACATGATGCAAACCAAAACCAGAAGCACATATTTGATGTTAATGATGCTTATGAGATGCTACAAACATGAGGCAGCACATGGAAATGATCATACAAGCTCATGAATGCAAATGAAGCAAGTTAAGAAGCAAGGACATACATGAAAAGTTATGAAGTGCACATGACATACAACATGGCAAATACATGATGCAATGATCAAACATGCTTTCAATATGTCTTATGATGTCAAATGAATCAAATGGATGCTTGAAATGTCATGGCAAGTCATGTTATGCAAGGGAATGCAAGATGGATGCGTATGGAAGCCCAAATTAGGGTTTATGAACCATACATCAAACAAAAATCAAAATCAGAAGCAAACCCTAAGATAAAAAATTGAAAATGCATTCAAAGGACCCCTAATCCTATACTAATCCACTGCCCAAAGGGGAGGTTTCAACTCTTAACCAAATTCAAGTTATGGTTTTCACAAATTTGCTAGGGTTTTAGGGTTCCTAAACAAGAAAATTACCAAACAAATGGAAAATAAAAGATCAAATCAAGGCCATTTAATCTCACAAAATACATGCTAAACATAATGCAATGCAAAAAGAATCAATGTCCAACTCCTCATGGATAGGCAGAAATGATTTTTGGAACTTTGGATCCAATTAATGCATAAAAATGATTTTAAATCAATGAAAAATTCTCAAAATGCATCAAGATCAAAAAATAAATTTGGTTTGAAGGTTGGACAATGTTTCTAAATGTCTTAGAACATTTCATGAATTTTTTGGTGATTTTTAAATACCTAAAAGTATTTTTAATAAATTAATTCTCATTAATCAATTAAGAATAAACTTTTAAATATTTAAAATACTTTTTTAATGCTAAAAATAAAATTAAAAATATTTTTGTGTCTTAAAAATTAATGAAACTCTTGAGAAAAAGTTTCATAATTTTTAAACAATTTTTGCTATTTTAAATAAATCATACAAATTAAATGAGAAAAAATGAAATAAAAATCAAAATAAACTGAAGTATGCAGGATGGAAGGCCAGGATTCACTCTGGATTTGAAGTTGTTGACTGCGCGCGTTTTTAAAGGGCCAGGATTGCATCTGATTAAATTATTTTAATTATGATTAATTAAAACTAACTAAAGGGATTAGGGCAAATGAACAAATCTGGACCATTCGCACGCGCGGCAAGTCAACCAGTCAAAGCAATCTAACGCATGAGATTCAAATGGAAGTTAATGACTGGGATTAGGGCAAATGACATTCAGGTGACCGGAGGGAAGCTCCGGTCATCTTCTCCGGCGACAACACAACCCCAGATCATGATTCAGGCATCTAAACATCAAATTAAACACAGCCAAATGATCCTCTAACATCCTAGGACACGAATCCACTCTCAAACATCATTTAAACACCAAGAATCAAGCAAATCGAAGGAAACAAATTTCACGGGTGAAATTTCAGAGTAACAATACAAACTCATTTCTCATCTATTTTCGATTCTAAAAGCATCCCCATGACCAGCAAGACATAAGCAACCAATTTATAACTCAAAATGCAAGCTCTGAGAAAAAGAATCCATGGTCATACCTGAGCTGGAGACTCCTGTTTCTGGGCTTTCAGAGCTATTCTTTGGTGCAAGCTTGCTCCACTGACTCCCCTGGTGCTAATGGAAGGCTTGGAATGAGCTTAAACAAGCTAGTTTGAGAAGTCCAGTTCGGGTGCAGCAGGTTTCACAGTCAGGAATGGTGAGGTTTCAGGCTACTCCAATGGTGGATTCTTGCTCCTTTGGGTGGGCTTGACTTGTTGGTGAAGAGAAATGGGGTGTTTGATGGCTGGAAAGTGAGATTCGAAAGTTCTGGCTTTTAGGATGAAAAATGGTGAAGCTTAGTTCTTGCTTAGTTCAGGCCTGAGTCTTGTTGGTTTTGGCTCAGTGAAGCAAGATGAGTTGATCAATGGACTTGGTTTTTGTGTTTGTGAGCTATGGAGACAGATTCGAAAGGTTTTGCTTGAGGGGGTGATTTTGTGAATGTGTTGTTCTTGTGTGTTTCAGCCTTGCTTTCTATGTGAAATGGCTAGCATTTGGCTTGCATAAAATAATCCCATTGGTCAGATGATGTGACCTGGCCTGCTGTGATAGGTAAGTTCACTTTTGCAAAATGTCAACTTTGGTGTAAGGAAAGCATGGGCTGGGTTCTAGGCAGGTACATGTGTGTGGGCTGGCGCAGCATGGTGTGGAAGAGAGGCTAGAAAGGTTCAGCATGCTAGGCACCAAGTGGGTGAAGTGTGATGAGTGGTTTTGCAACTTGACTTTGCTTTTGCTTCATGAAAATATCTTGCTTCAAAACCATACAAAACATGTGATCTCTTGGCCCATTCTGATTTTTAGAAGTTATGTGATCATGTTGAGTGAATTAGAAGCCCATATGATGACTGAATTGGCCTTGAAAGGAGAATTTGCAACTTTGCCTTTTGGTGCATGACTTGAAAATTAGTGATTTTTGCCAACTTTAACACACCATAACTTTTGATCCAAAATGAATTAGGTCATGTTCTTGTACTTTTTGAAAAGGGAAAGATCTAATCTACAACTTTCATGACCAAAGTTTTTTCATTTGAGGCATTTTTGGATCAAAAAGTAAGGTTTGAAAAGTGGCATAAAATGACATATTCTTAAAAAATCAACCATGCCCTAAAAAGTCAACTTTGCAAGAACTTCAAATTCTTGAATTTTGTGAACCTCACACTTCTTCTATGATCAAATAAAGATCATATACACTCAAAATGATGAAGATCACCCCTTGGTTGGGCCATTGGGGGCCTCAGATGCCCTGATTTTGCACTGGCTTGTCTGAAAAGTCAACTCTTGATCAGATGACTTCCCCATGGAATTTATTCATGAAAATTGATATGCACACTCCCTATACCATATAGAGACCAATAGAAACAAGAATGACCAAAGAATTTGGAGTTATGGCCTCTGAAACCAAAACCCTAATTTTAGGTCAACTGTGTAGTCA
The DNA here is from genome assembly GCA_963966055.1 of Lathyrus aphaca. Lineage (NCBI taxonomy): Eukaryota > Viridiplantae > Streptophyta > Magnoliopsida > Fabales > Fabaceae > Lathyrus > Lathyrus aphaca. The sequence goes on along the minus strand of OZ014520.1, from coordinate 214,909,600 downwards.
AACTTGGCTCTACTTCCATACCAATCCCAGTTCTTGTGATTCTTTGGCATTTTTGACTTTGAGAGGATGTGATATGATATAAGAACACACATGGATCCCTTTGAAGTGATTGATGGCCTTTGGAGTGGCTCAAGAAGCTCTGGGATTGCTCAGATCACAAACCCTAGATGCAGATGATTTAGAACCAATGCAATGGATCAAAAATGTGATATGAGATGATATGATTGTGTTTATGCATATGGAATGATCACAAGCCATGGTGTGAATGGGTGAGGGCAAATTTGGCGTGTTTACAGATGCCCCTATTCAAACATGAGTTAGCTGTGCAGGTTGTAAGCAACGGCTTAACAGGCAAACAAGATAACTTGTGGTTGAATACCAAAGACAGTCCAAAATTTGCACTCACAGAATGAAGAAGAAAAGGGATATAGATTGTAAAAGGAAAATAAAGTATATTGTAAAGTGTGGGCAACGGAGGACGACCGTCGAGCAGAGGACGACTGCTGGGTAAAGAGCAATGACGGGGACGGCCGACATGCTGGGAAAAGTGCGGGAAATAAAGCAATGACGGGGACGGCCGACATGCTGGGGGTAAAAGAATTATGATGGGGACGGACATCAAGATAAAGCTGTAAAATTCTCTGGGGATTAATGAAACATGACGGGGACGGCCATCAAGTTCACAAAGTTAAGTAACCAACGATGGGGACGGCCATCGGGCTAAAAAGGAAAGGGACCATGACGGGGACGGCCATCGGGTTAAAGAATAAATGAAATAAACAGATGATGAGGTACGGTCATCAAAGGTGAAGGATGATCACCTAGCAGGGGTCGGCTGCTCTGTTGGGTTAAGATGAGGGACGTTCATCTAAGGTGGAGGACGACCACCTGGCAGGGTACGGCTGCCGAAAATATCGCGACATAGGACGAATGCCGGATAGAAAATCAACGATGGGGACGGCCATCGGATGAGCATGATGGAGGACGACCATCAAGAGGTGGAGGACGACCACCTAGCAGGGGACGGCTGCTCTCAAGGTTTATCATGACATAGGACGAATGCCAGATAACCAAAAATCGACAATGGGGACGGCCATTGGATAAAATGATGAAGGACGATCATCAAAAGGTGGAGGACGACCACCTAGAAGGGGACGGCTGCTAAAAATCAACGATGGGGACGGCCATCGGACGAGCATGATGGAGGACGACCATCAAGAGGTGGAGGACGACCACCTAGCAGGGTACGGCTGCTCTCAAGGTTTTCATAACACAGGGCGAGTGTCAGAAAAAGAAAATTTGCTTTGTCGGCGATTTACTGGGGAATAGTAAACACGGACGAGTATTTACATCCAAGAAACAAAGGGTATAAGTGTTTGGTATTGTGTATAGAGCAAAGATGCGGACGAGCATCCTTAAGACTATGATACGGACGAGTATCGGATAGAAACAAATACTGACGCGTGTTCAAAGATGGTGATACGGACGAGTATCAACTGGTTAACAGAGAACACGGACGAGTGTTGAATCTGAGAGGATTCTTCTAGGGAATAGTAGACACAGGCGAGTATCTATATTCAAGAAGACAGAAGTGTTTGACACAGTGTATGGATTAAAGATGCGGGCGAGCATCCTTAAGACTTATGATACGGACGAGTATCATGTAGAAACAAACGCTTGACGTATGTTCTGAGATGATGGTACGGACGAGTACCAACGAGTTAACAAAGAACAAGGACTAGTGCCGAATCTGTGGGGATATGAATGGTATATACAAAATACAGACGAGTATCTGTATGAGTGTAACATGAGTAGTGAGTATGAGTATTGTATAGATGAGTATTTATCTGCTGGGGAGGGTGACACGGACGAGTGTCAAAAGGAGAATAGTGTGATATGAACAAGTATCTGACATACAAAGTAGATGACTGCGCTGGGGATATGACGCGGACGGGTGTCAAGAAAGTGTATATAGGTATATGTGAGTGCAAAGAGGATGTCTTTGGCTTTCTGCTGGGGTATGACACGGACGGGTGTCAGGACGTATCTGTAATACGGGTGATCTTGTTTGCACAGAGTGTTCGAGCAACTTTACTGGGGAAAGATGGCACGGACAGGTGTCAAAATGAGTATACACTGGTGTTTGTGGATTGTGAGGCAGCTGCTTTTGCTGGAGATTCTGGTGGGGATTTTTCTGTACGTTGATGAACTGTCATTATTCACAAGTGTTGGTTTAAAACATGGCTTATGATTATGCTATGTGTTGGATTTTTGCCGTAATGCTCCGTGTTAAAACGGAATGCTACGCTTTGTGGGTGAATATGATGCGAATGCTATGATCGTGCAGAGATACCAAACTGGGATCCGGGTCCCGTTGTTGCGAAGATCTTCGATCGATCCGTTTGAAGTAGACATCCCAGCTGGGGATGAGATCATCGGCAGATCTGATGATGTGATATCTGCTTGGAGATATGGGTCCTCGATAGACCTATTCCAATAAATGAGAGACCCGGCTGGGGTTTGTAAAAGCTTTCTTCACTCTGTTGTGATTCTTCATGCATTGCTCTTCTGGATAGAGGCTGGAGCTCCGTGGGGAAATGGTTCCTTGACTTGTATTTGGCTGAGGATGAAATGGCAACTCGGCTGGGAGCAGTAGCAAGTGGCAGCTCAGCTGGGGGGATTCATGAGAGGCAACTCAGCTGGGGGAGAGCACATCGGGTGCTAAAATTGAGTGTTGATTTGCCAACTCGCTGGGATGAAGCTTACATGCCCCAAGTTGCATTCTGGATACCTGCGATCCTGCAAAGATAGAGAAACGCACAAGTAATCCCGAGGTATCCTTTACTGGATTCCGTCATAGGAGTTTAGATACTTCTGAGAGTAAGTATATTTCCTGCAAGCACGTTTTATTTAAAGATAAAAATCTGTATTCTATGCAATCGTTTTTTCTTTAAGACATCAGACATTTTTGCAAATAAAAAAATGTACAAGACGAGACGTGACTGAAAATCTGATTTTATTAATTCATATGCCCTGAATTGGCGAAATACAGTCAAAGAAACAAATCCCCTGAAATGAGGAGATTGTTACAAATTGAGAAACAAAATGCTGGCAGTGTTGATGACGCTTTAAGGAGCTTCCTCTTTACCATGACTCGTATGACTTTTGACGTTCTTCTCACCTTGCTTTCTGAAGAATGTTGATTCTGATTGAAGCTTGATCCTTTCGAAACTTACCAAGTTGTAAGTGATACAGACGAATTCAGAGTGCAGTTGTTCGCTTATTCCCTTATTTTGCATGGATCACCCTTTCGGGTTTTCAATCCATCGGGATACCCATTTTTGCCTGAGTTGTCCGATGTGGCTTTTCAACTCAGCGGGTGTACATTCTTTTGTTTATTTTCCCTTATTTTTTCCCGAGTCTTTTATTCTGTTTTTGACTCGCCGGGATGCCCTATTTTGCCTGGACTTACATTCTGTTTTTATGTCCAGCGGGTCATTTTATGCGAAGTATTTTTTAACTGCATCTGAATTCACAGGGGACGGGAAGTCTTCACCATCCATGGTACTGAGCATCAGTGCTCCACCGGAATAAACTTTCTTTACCACAAATGGCCCTTCATAGTTTGGAGTCCACTTTACCCTGTGGTCTGTATGAGGAGGGAGGATTCTCTTCAGCACAAGATCTCCTACTTGGTACTCTCGGTGCCTGACTTTCTGATCGAAGTCTCTCTTCATTCTTTTCTGATATAACTGCCCATGACAGATTGCAGCTAATCTTTTCTCTTCAATCAGACTCAGTTGTTCGTATCGGGACCTGACCCATTCTGCTTCGTTCAGCTTAACATCCATCAATACCCGTAGAGAGGGTAATTCAACTTCAACCGGTAGGACTGCTTCCATACCGTACACAAGCTGATACGGTGTTGCCCCAGTGGATGTTCTGATTGACGTGCGGTACCCATGAAAGGCAAAAGGTAGCATCTCATGCCAGTCTTTGTATGTAACTACCATCTTTTGCACAATCTTCTTGATATTCTTATTAGCCGCCTCAACAGCGCCGTTCATCTTCGGCCTGTAAGCAGAAGAATTGTGATGTTGAGTTTTGAAGTCCCGGCATAGCTCTGCCATCATTTTGTTGTTTAGATTGGAACCATTATCAGTAATGATTCGCTCGGGAACTCCGTACCGACAGATGATATCTCTTTTCAGAAATCTGGCTACCACTTGTCTTGTAACATTGGCATAGGAAGCTGCTTCGACCTACTTGGTGAAATAGTCGATGGCGACCAGGATGAATCGGTGGCCGTTCGAGGAAGTTGGCTCAATCTTTCCAATCATGTCAATGCCCCACATAGCAAAGGGCCAGGGTGAAGACATTACATTCAAAGGATTGGGAGGCACATGCACCTTATCCGCATAGATCTGGCATTTGTGGCATTTTCTGGCATAGGCACAACAGTCGGCATCCATCGTGATCCAATAATAACCAGATCTCAGCAACTTCTTGGCCATGGCATGCCCTCCAGCATGGGTACCAAAGGATCCTTCGTGCACTTCATGCATTAGTAGGTCTGCCTCTATCTTGTCGACGCATCTGAGGAGTACCATATCGAAATTTCTCTTGTATAGGGAACCACCAGTGTTCAAGAAGAAACTACCAGCAAGCCTTCTCAAAGTCTTCTTATCATTGGAAGATGCCCCAGGTGGGTATGTTTGATCCTCCAAGAAGCACTTAATGTCATGGAACCAAGGCTTATCATCTTTAACAACATCTGCTGCGAACACATATGCTGGTCTGTCAAGTCTGGACACTGAGATTTGAGGTACAAAGTTGGCAGCTTGAACCTTGATCATGGACGAAATGGTAGCCAGAGCGTCTGCAAACTGATTCTCGTCCCGAGGGATATACTCAAGCTTGACTGTTGTAAAGAAAGTCAATAACCTCCTTGTATAATCCCTATAAGGTATCAGATGATCTTGGTGGGTGTACAATTTGCCGTTGGTCTGATTGATTACCAGAGCTGAATCTCCGAATACGGTCAATGTCTTGATCCTGAGGTCAATGGCTTCCTCAAGACCCATAATGCAAGCTTCGTATTCAGCTTCGTTGTTAGTGCAGTTGAAAGTGAGCTTTGCCGAGAAAGGCATGTGAACTCCTTTAGGTGTAATGAGTACTGCACCAACACCACGACCATTCATATTAACGGCCCCATCAAACATCATAGTCCATTCTTCTTCCGGGTCAGGCCCTTCAGTGTGAACAGGCTCTTCGTGATCTTTTGCTTTTATGAACATGATGTCTTCATCAGGGAAGTCAAATCTCATAGGCTGGTAATCATCAATAGGTTGCTCAGCAAGATATTCAGACAATACACTGCCCTTGATGGCTTTCTGAGATATGTATTGGATGTCATATTCTGTGAGGATCATTTGCCATCTTGCAACCCGCCCGGTAAGAGCCGGCTTCTCAAATATGTACTTGACCGGGTCCATCTTTGATATCAACAAAGTAGTGTGGGTCAACATATACTGTCTCAGTCGGCGAGCAGCCCACGCTAAAGCACAGCAAGTTTTCTCGAGCAGTGAATAACGTTGTTCACAATCGGTAAACTTTTTGCTTAGGTAGTATATTGCATACTCTTTTCGACCAGACTCGTCATGCTGGCCCAGCACACACCCCATTGATTCTTCTAATACTGTCAAGTACATTATCAGAGGTCTTCCTTCAACTGGAGGCATAAGGATTGGAGGCTCTTGTAAGTATTCTTTGATCTTGTCAAAGGCCTTCTGGCAGTCTTCATTCCACCTGACCGTCTGTTCCTTTCTCAACAGCTTGAACAAGGGTTCACAGGTTGCTGTCAGGTGAGAGATGAACCTCGAGATATAGTTCAATCGACCTAAGAACCCTCGAACTTCCTTCTCTGTCTTCGGTGCAGGCATTTCTTGAATATCTTTGACTTTGTCAGGGTCAACTTCAATCCCTTTCTCGCTTACAATAAAACCCAGCAGCTTACCAGATCTCACCCTGAATGTGCATTTGTTGGGGTTCAACTTCAATTGGTACTTCCTCAGACGCTTGAACAATTTCAGCAGATTTACCAAGTGGTCTTCTTCAGTAAGGGACTTGGCAATCATGTCATCCACATAACATTCTATCTCTTTATGGATCATATCGTGGAATAATGTTACCATAGCCCGTTGATATGTCGCGTCGGCATTCTTGAGCCCAAATGGCATTACCTTGTAGCAGAACGTGCCCCAGGGTGTGATGAAGGTTGTCTTCTCCATGTCTTCAGGTGACATTTTAATCTGATTGTATCCTGAAAATCCGTCCATGAAGGAGAATACCGAGAACTGAGCCGTGTTATCCACCAATACATCAATGTGAGGTAAAGGGAAGTCATCTTTCGGGCTAGCTCTGTTCAGATCCCGGTAGTCAACACACATCCTTACTTTGCCGTCTTTCTTGGGCACAGGTACTATGTTAGCAACCCACGGTGGATAGCTAGTCACGGCAAGGAATCCGGCGTCCCATTGCTTCTGTACCTCTTCCTTGATTTTCATTGCCATGTCCGGACGAGTACGGCGCAGCTTCTGTTTAACCGGTGGGCATTCTTCTTTCAAAGGCAGCTTGTGCACAACAATGTCGGTGTCCAACCCTGGCATATCTTGATAAGACCAAGCGAACACGTCCACATACTCTTGCAGCAGGTCAACCAGTTGTCTCTTCACTAAGTCTTGCAAGCAGGCCCCAATTTTAACTTCTTTCACGTCTTCATCTGTACCAATATTAATCGTTTCAACCTCCTCCTGGTGAGGAGTAATAACCTTTTCCTCTTGTCTCAACAACCTGGCTAGCTCTTCAGGAAGCTCATATTCTTCTTCAACCCCTTCATCAGCTTGATTGATCGGATTGTCAAAGTCATACGAAGTCATAGCCGTGCTGTTGTCGGTGCTGTCTGGAAGGCACACTCTGCAAGGGTTCAGTTTGTTTATTTTAGTGATTTGATTTTAATCTTGTTTTAGAAAAGTGAAATAAAGTTGTCATTTTGAAAACACTGCCATTTATTTTTTTGTACAAAAAGAAAAATGGAAAAACAGTGAACGGAAAAGAAAAAAGACTCATTTGCAAAAAGATGTCTGATATTTCATTGATTAATCTTGTTGCACAAAAAGTACAGATGGCCCGATTACAAAATGAGTCTTGTCATCTTGGGCAAGATGCAAGACTTTGATGCATGCTATAAAAATACAGGAAATAATAATTACTCTGCATGAGTAACTCTTATAATTTCCTGGGAAGACCAGTTCGAGATACTGCTCCCCGGGACCTTTGGACGAATCCAGCTTTCCAGGTTGCGTTCTTCTTCCAGCTCGTCTTCCACGTTGTTGACAGCATCAGGGGTGAGCATCCCCCCACTCACAAAGTTGGGCTCTTTCGCAGCCTCTGTTTGATCTTGTTGAGTTGGTTTGTAACCCAACCCAAATCTATCCTCTTTCTTCTCCATCGGTAACAATTTTCCCCAGCCTTGGGCGGTTCCTTCCTCAACAACCTTCCGAGCTTGTTGGTATGATGTCATTGAAGTTCCAGGCACAACAGAAGTTTCATTTACATTCAAAGCTTCGAACCCCTGACTCATTGTTTCATGGATCTCCCCATCCATCTCAATATACTTATAAGTAGCCAGGTGGCTGACAAAAATATCCTCCTCTCCACAGATTGTAACGATTTGACCCTCCCACTCGTATTTTAACTTCTGGTGAAGGGTAGAGGTCACGGCGCCAGCGGCGTGAATCCATGGCCTACCCAATAGACAGCTGTAGGCAGGCTGTATATCCATCACGTAGAAGATCGTTTTGAAAGTTTGCGGGCCAATCGTTATGGGCAACTCAATCTCTCCCAGAACCGATCTCTTTGAACCGTCAAAGGCTCTCACCACCAGGTTGCTGGGTCTTAACGCCAATCCGTCATATTCTAGCTTCACCAGGGCCTTTTTAGGTAAGACATTGAGGGATGACCCTGTGTCTACCAGCACATGGGAAAGGACAACACCTTTATATTCCATGGTTATGTGCAATGCCTTGTTATGGTTGCGGCCTTCCGTGGTCAAATCAGTGTTGGTGAACCCTAGTCCATGACTAGCATTAACATTTCCAACTACAGCTTCCAACTGATTGACAGTGATCTCTTCAGGCACATAAGCTGCGTGCAAAACTTTGAGTAGTGCGTTCCGATGGGCTTCGGAGCACATAAGCAATGATAGGATTGAGATCTTGGAAGGCGTCTGATGAAGCTGATCCACTACTTTATAATCACTCTTCTTGATGATTCGCATGAACTCATCAACCTCTTGATCGGATGGTGTTTTCAAAGCTTCCTTAACAGCTTGATCTTCCTGCACCAAGCTTTTCCCTTTGGCCTTGGCAGCAGCTTCTGCTTCGGCAGTGGGTCTCTGAATTTGTGGAGCAAAGAGACGTCCGCTTCGAGTGAAGCCTCCGCCTCCTCCCACATTGTCTATTTGTGGTGCAGGGGTTGATGATTCAAAAGTGATTCTTTGTCCTTCACAGTACAGGTCAGAGCCGTAATGCCAGGGGATGGCGTTACTGCTTTCATAAGGTACTGGTCCAGGCACCGTGATAGTGACTGGACTGATTGCAGCTGCGGAAGGAATTGTGATAGTCTGTGGATCGTAGAATATTGTGACTGGTGCTCTGGCGGGAGCAGCACTTTGTGAGTTGTAAACAGAGTTATTTTCTGGATCGTAATAGATGGTAACGGTTGAGACATCTTCATGATTTGTTGCTGATGTTGTAGGAGATATTGTTGGAAGGATGGGTGTTGTTGTTGTAGGAGTTTCAAAATGAAGCGGTGCTGGAGTTGTAGAAGGAACATTTGTTGATATCTGATTAGTTGAAACGACAGATGAAATACTTGTTGATGAAGCCGAAGAATTGTCGGGAACAATGGTTGTTGCAGTTGTAGGAGGTTCTGGAGTTGTTGCTGATGAGATTGCTGGATTTGTTGGAAATGATGTGGTGATTTGAAGTTGGCCACTCCGAATGAGACCATTTATGCCATTCCTCAGGTTATCGCACCCATTTACCGAGATATTGCAGTAAGCACACCCCAACTCACACCCCGGGAACATTTGACATTCGAGGAGTTGAGCCTTAATTTCTACCAACAGTGTCCGGATCTGACCCACACTGGTTATTAAATAAGACGGCTTGTCTTCTTCAATAGCGTTAATTCTGGGACCATCGTGGTTTGGCATTGGATTTTTATTGACATTGGGTGGTGGTGCGAAATTCAGAGCTTTTGAGTCCACCAGGTCTTGTACCTTCATGTGCAAGGCTCTGCACTTTTCTGTACTGTGGCCAGGTGCATTTGAATGAAAAGCACATCTAGCGTTGGAGTCATAATTCCTGGGTAGACTGTTGGGATCTGGGGGTGCCAACGTCCTTAGCTCAACTAGGTTGAGTTTCAGGAGTTGTGGCAGCAACGTAGCATATGGCATAGGGATCGGATCGATCACCCTATTGGCTTGAGATGGCCTCTGCTGAAATGGCCTTTGCTGATTATTGTTGTTGTTGTTGTAATTTCTCGGAGGATACTGAGTCTGTTGATGGTACTGAGGTTGTTGCTGATAGTTTTGCTGCGGAGGTTGATAAGCTGGTTGGGGGTGAGCTGGAGCGGGAATGGTGACTGCTGCCACAGATCTATGAACATATTGGGGCCTGCCCCTGTTGGTGTGGATGGCATTGGTCTCACCAGTTCTTCTTGGGCCTGCAAAAGGCTTCCTGGTACTACTGGACGAGCTGGCACCATTGTCAGAAATCTTGCCCATTTTTAACAGGCTCTCAATTCTCTCCCCAGCTATGACAACATCTGCAAAGCTAGTGGAAGAGAAAGTAGCCAGCCTGTCAATATATGTTCCCTGGAGGGTGTTCATAAACATATCTGCCATTTCCCTCTCGGACATATGTGGCTGAACAGCAGCAGCCAATTGCCTCCATCTCTGGGCATATTCTCGGAAACTTTCCCTTGACGACTGTGACATTCCCATTAGGAGGGTCCTGTTGGGTGCCATATCTAAGTTGTACTGATATTGTCTAATGAAAGCTTCTGCCAAATCCTTCCAACACCTGATGGTTGCCCTTGTCAGGTGAGAGTACCGTTCTCTTGAGGCTCCCGTCAAGCTGTCTTCAAAATAGAACATCCAGAGCTTCTCATCCATAGTATAGGCCTTCAGCCTTCCCAGAAATGATTGTAAATGAGTCCGGGGGCATGAAGTCCCGTTGTATTTTCAAAACAAGGAGGCTTGAACTTATGGGGAATCCTGACCCCGTCTACCAAGCCCATGTCCATGACATCGAAACCCAAAGAGTTTTGAGACTCTAAGGACCTCAATTTCTCAGCTATCTCATCCAACCTTCTGTCATAAGCTTCTTCCCCAGCACCCATCACTGTGAATTGATCCTCTTGGGGGTCTTCTTGCAGTACCCTGGCTGCAGTGGCAGTCCCTTGAACGTTTGCAGGGATGTTGACCTCAGGATGGAGGTGTGGTCCAAAGACTGGGGGATTGACATGAGGTTGAACCCTCTCATTGTTGCTGGTGCCGGCAGTCCCTACATGTGGATCTTCTTGATTTTGTCTTTCCACCATGGCTCTCAATCTTTCCTGGCTCTGAGCCATGTTGTTCATTACTTCCATAAACTGAGTCATCTGCGTTCTAATTTCCAATCTTTCGTTTGCCATTTGATTTCTAACCTCTGCAAGGTCCTGCTGTACCTGATCCATTTGTATGCCCGGAAGGTTGTTACGGGTTGGATAACGGTGCAGACGGTTGAGGGGAAATACCCGGCGTCGAGCAATAGTTCCTGAACATCACAACAGAATTAGCAACAATAAAACAAAAACCTACAAAACAAACAAAGGGTTAGCATGCAATGCAGTATGCTTATTTGTTTTCGAGGTATCCGGCTTGGCATCCAGTTTTGACCCTTCCAGACCCTTGAAGATGCTGTTGATGTTGCTTTCGAAGTAAACTCGGATGGAAACAAACTAATACATATATTACAAAAAGCAAAATGGTACATAGTTCGTTTACAAATACAAGCCCTCTGAGGGGTCAAAATATATTACAGGAAAGCAAAAGTACATAGAATGAAAGCAACAACAAACAAATGGTCAAACACCAAGACCAAACTCATCCTCCCGAACTTCCTTGAGAAGTGCTTCGGTCACAGGATCAGCGGGACGCTCCGTGAGATTCCTGATAAGGAGATTCCGGGTCGTAACAGCTGTAGTTAGCCTCTTGTGCTGACTTTGGTCCTTGGACCTCTTCACTCCAGCTTTGATCTTCAGCTCTAATATTTCCCTCTCGGCTGCTGCCAGGGCTTCTTGCTGCTCTTTGGCACTAGCTTCCAGTTGCTCTATCTTGTCTTGAACTCTCTTGTCCTCCAGAGTACGAGCCTCGGTGATCCTGACCCACCTAGCCTGACTCTCTTTCAGATACAAGTCTGTCCTTGCTCTCTGGAACTGGGCTTCCTTGCAGGCATTCTTCAGAATTTGTTCTCCAGCCTTAGACTTTTTGATATAATCCCCAGACTTCTCAATTTTAGCCAGATGCTCTACTCTCAGCTTCTCTAACCTCTCAATATCCAACCTGCCATCACTCCTCTCCCGGAGGGTCTTCTGCAAAGCCTGAGTCAACTTCTCATTTCTTTCTTTCAAGCTCTCAAACTCCTCCAAACTGACAGTGGCAGGGGGTGGTGTTGAAGATGATTCAGGCATATCTTCTATGGTAAAGGGCATTCCAGAGAATTGATCCCTGGCACGGGACCACTCATAATATTGTGCTGATGCCACATTATTGCACTTCCCCAGAATGGTTACTCCCTTGGTTTGAACATTATCCCAGGCCCAGGCAGCCTGCCTAACAATAGCCAGATTAGGCTTGTTCTCACAATAAAGAGTCTCAATCAAGTCCTGTGCCTTAGGAGTGTGGACCAGTGCAAAGCCCAGTTGCCTTCTGAACAGCAGAGGATTGTAATTAATACTACCCTTAACTCCTATTAGGGGCACATTGGAAAAATGCCCACAGCTGGTGATGATATCCCTGCCTTTGGTGCTTTGAGTGCACCATCTGATATCAGCTGAAGTTAGAGCAGTAAGTCTCTTAGCCCAGTTTCTCTGCTGATGAGGATTCAAAAATGCATCTGTCCTGGGTAGATGCCTGAGAAGCCAAGTATGGAACAATGGAGCACAACACCTCACTAATCTTCCCCTCTGCTTTTCATTCCTCTGATGCACTGAATAGTAAAGATCCCCCAACAAGGTTGGCACTGGGTTTCTTTGAATGAATAGATGGATTGCATTCTTGCTAATGAATCGAGGCTCATCTGCAAACAATACAATTCCATATATGCTCAGGGCCAATAAAGCACATACAGCTTTCCACTCTCCCAAAGAAGCTTTCAGGGTAGCTTGAGAGATCAAGAAATCCAGATGGAAGCCAGGGATTCCAACTTTAGAGGTCATATGCTGCTCAATCAGAGCTGATTCCAGATGCAAAGCCTTTGCTACTTCTTCATTACCAGGAAAGACCATCTCAGGGTTGAAAGGGATTCCACCCCTGATAGGTATGCCAACCAATGATGAGTATTCTTCCAACAAAGGGCCCAACTGAAAGTCTTGAAAAGTGAAACACCTCAGTGGGGGATCATAAAACTGAATGCAAGTGTGGATCAGGCTTCTCTGTGAAGGGTCCAGATCCATAACCATATCAAGTATATCTCCATAGTGTTCCCTGAACAATGGTATGTGATCTGGAGTGATCAGGGTCTGAATCCTCCTGATGTCAGCTAGCTCTGGCTGGAAGAAGTGGTAGGTGATGTTACTCTTTTTAGGTGCCATTATGTTGAAGATAAGTGGAGATAGGTGCTGATGATATCACTGAAGAATGGGCCACTGATTGGCTGGTGCAGGTGACTGGAATAGATAGATGATAACCGATGCAGATGAAGATAGGTCAATACTGAAGATAGGGTCAAAACCAAACCAACAATGAAGATGGATACCCTGAAACACAAATAAGCAAATGTCAATATGATGCAATGGTTATGTATGCAAATGATATGCAAGGGTTTGTGACTGAGCTGGATCTGATCAAGAGCTCTGATATAGGTCCAGGACATATTCAAGAAAACCAGATGGAGGTCTATAAATCCAGTAACCAAGGTGGGGGGCTCAAATAAAGAGCCACATGTCCAGGGTTTAGAATCACAAGAACTGTTCCAACATGGAGTATTCTTAATCAAATCAAAGTAACAGGGTATGTTGAGGCCAAGGGTACCTGCAAACCTGTAAACAGCCCAACCCCTTCACAGGTGGTGTTCTAAAACAAGGATCCTCAGACTCGGATCAGTTATGAGAAGTGTAAACACTTCTTACCCGGAGGTACAGTGTTTACAATAACCATAAAAGTTCCTCCTCTAATTCACCTCAGTTTCTGAAGGTCAATACTAAAAGGTCATCCAGACTTAGCAGGCTTCCCAGATAGCCCTAGCATTGCAGGAAATCTGCAACACAGAGTTCTCAAGAAGAAACCCACATCTGAACCGTGTTTCATATTCCCGCACCAGACCGAGATGGAATGGGAAAGAATATGAACCACTCTAGCCTAGGTGTCACTCAGATCCCAGGTATAGGATCTTAACTCTCAGTAGAACACCCACCCACCAAAGCAAAACCAGATCCAGCCAGACAGCATGACAGTATGATATATGTAAAGCAATAAAGAAAGCAGTAAAGCAACTGTACATAAAGCAACAATAAATACAAATATACAAACACAAATAAGCACATAACACCCCAGTAAACACAAATCAAACAAGCGCTAGGAGGAACCCACAAAAAGAACCAGAAGCCCTGGTTACAGTATAAGGGTCCCCAGCAGAGTCGCCAAGCTGTCGCTCCCGATAAATGGGACCAGGCCCAGATAAAGGTACAGACGCGAACAGTCGGCGAGAGGGACAATGAGAACACACAGCCGTGAACTCACTGGAGATGAAAGAGTCGCCAGCTAGGCATTTTTATCCCGGAGGAAAGGTAATGCTGCATAGACCTAGAAAAAGATGGACAAGACGGTTGCGAACCAGAGAGACTGAGAAAGGGGGTTGGTTACAACCTGGGAAGGTATTAGCACCCAGATTGTCCACCGTACTCGACGGGATCCACGCTTAAAAGATTTGTGTTTTAAAGGGGTAGTGTCAGTGCAATTTGTGTATAAGGAGGCTGGAAGAAAATGTACAGGTGTCAGTGCAAAAGAAGTGCAAAGTGTGATATATACAGTGTCAGTGTGAGATCAGGAATGAAATGCTCAAGATCATGAGGCTAAAAGAATAATGCTGGAAGGAGGGGGGAATATACAGAGACTTTTGTTCGATAACTGTTAAGTTATGCCTACGTATCCTCTCGTGCAATGAGGAAGTCAGAACACCGTAGTTCGACCCAAAGAAACTGAAAGATGAATTGACTTGTGAACTGCTTGCTTGTCTATGCTCAAGTGTATGATCTGTCTGGCACAGATGCAAACTGTCTTGCATTAGACGGAAGAAGCAAGTTCTCGTTTATGAGTGAGGGTGATGAGAAAAGAATCCCGGAGGAGACGATTATTGTTTGTTTTTGTGTTTTCAGTCTTTTATTGCTTTTTGAAGTTTGTCAGAAGTTAATGAGCTTAACCCTAAACCAATGGATTTAGTAAACTCATCACATCTTCCCTCTGATTAGGGGTAATGAGGATACCTTAAGTGTGAAGTCAGGTTCTCACACTTAATTACCTTTGGTGTAGGATTAAGATCATTAACCTACTTGTGATTATTTAGATGTTTTTGTTGTTTTTGTTTAGTGTTAAGTAATGAGGTTAAGCCATAATCGAGGATTAAACAGACCCATTACACCATCCTAATAGAAGGATAATAGATGAGAATGTTTAAGCTGAGGAAAGCTCCTCAACTTAATCCATGATTAGGGATTAAACTCATGACAAAACAAAACCTTTGTTAAGTGGATTTTAGTTAATGATAAGATGATGAAGTGTTTTTTTATGGTTTGTAAGACAACTTGAGGGGGACTTGTCCATTAACACTAGGGTTAGTCCTTCTTAACCAATTAAGGAAGAATTAGAACCCTAATGCAAGGCCCAAGTTACAAGTGTGATGTCTTGATACTTATTAAGTGAATTGATTAAGAGATTTAAACACATTAAGGGTTTAACACTTAGGATTAAAGTTATACACTCCATCCTAAGAGAAGGATGCAGGCATAAGCTTAATCACAAAGCCTTAAAGCCTTTAGGGTTTAGTCCCTGATTATGAGGTGAGAAGAGAAGACTCAAAGAGACACAAAGGTGAAAACTAAAAGGGGAGACTAATCCAAACCCTAATCATTGTCATGCTTGGTTGTTCCTAGGGTTTGTGAGGTCTTAGAAAGAAATCTTCAATGGAACCACCAGGAAGCAGATGAAAGGATCAAGAGAAGCAAAGTAACTTGCTTCATTCAAGAAGTCAAGTCACTTGAAGAAAGAAAGTGGGAAGAGGAAGAATGAGCAAGCTCAAACTCAAACACATATCAAAATGCAGCAATGGATGCAAGAGAGAGATGAGAAGAAAGTATGAGAAGTGAAGGCAAATTCACTTCTCAAAATCACTTACCACCTGAAAGGTTAGAAAGGAAATGCAATGCAATGCAAAATGGGATGGCATGACATGATGCAAACCAAAACCAGAAGCACATATGTGATGTTAATGATGCTTATGAGATGCTACAAACATGAGGAAGCACATGGAAATGATCATACAAGCTCATGAATGCAAATGAAGCAAGTTAAGAAGCAAGGACATACATGAAAAGTTATGAAGTGCACATGACATACAACATGGCAAATACATGATGCAATGATCAAACATGCTTTCAATATGTCTTATGATGTCAAATGAATCAAATGGATGCTTGAAATGTCATGGCAAGTCATGTTATGCAAGGGAATGCAAGATGGATGCGTATGGAAGCCAAAATTAGGGTTTATGAACCATACATCAAACAAAAATCAAAATCAGAAGCAAACCCTAAGATAAAAAATTGAAAATGCATTCAAAGGACCCCTAATCCTATACTAATCCACTGCCCAAAGGGGAGGTTTCAACTCTTAACCAAATTCAAGTTATGGTTTTCACAAATTTGCTAGGGTTTTAGGGTTCCTAAACAAGAAAATTACCAAACAAATGGAAAATGAAAGATCAAATCAAGGCCATTTAATCTCACAAACTACATGCTAAACACAATGCAATGCAAAAAGAATCAATGTCCAACTCCTCATGGATAGGCAGAAATGATTTTTGGAACTTTGGATCCAATTAATGCATAAAAATGATTTTAAATCAATGAAAAATTCTCAAAATGCATCAAGATCAAAAAATAAATTTGGTTTGAAGGTTGGACAATGTTTCTAAATGTCTTAGAACATTTCATGAATTTTTTGGTGATTTTTAAATACCTAAAAGTATTTTTAATAAATTAGTTCTCATTAATCAATTAAGAATAAACTTTTAAATATTTTAAAATACTTTTTTAATGCTAAAAATAAAATTAAAAATATTTTTGTGTCTTAAAAATTAATGAAACTCTTGAGAAAAAGTTTCATAATTTTTAAACAATTTTTGCTATTTTAAATAAATCATACAAATTAAATGAGAAAAAATGAAATAAAAATCAAAATAAACTGAAGTATGCAGGATGGAAGGCCAGGATTCACTCTGGATTTGAGGTTGTTGACTGCACGCGTTTTTAAAGGGCCAGGATTGCATCTGATTAAATTATTTTAATTATGATTAATTAAAACTAACTAAAGGGATTAGGGCAAATGAACAAATCTGGACCATTCGCACGCGCGGCAAGTCAACCAGTCAAAGCAATCTAACGCATGAGATTCAAATGGAAGTTAATGACTGGGATTAGGGCAAATGACATTCAGGTGACCGGAGGGAAGCTCCGGTCATCTTCTCCGGCGACAACACAACCCTAGATCATGATTCAGGCATCTAAACATCAAATTAAACACAACCAAATGATCCTCTAACATCCTAGGACACGAATCCACTCTCAAACATCATTTAAACACCAAGAATCAAGCAAATCGAAGGAAACAAATTTCACGGGTGAAATTTCAGAGTAACAATACAAACTCATTTCTCATCTATTTTCGATTCTAAAAGCATCCCCATGACCAGCAAGACATAAGCAACCAATTTATAACTCAAAATGCAAGCTCTGAGAAAAAGAATCCATGGTCATACCTGAGCTGGAGACTCCTATTTCTGGGCTTTCAGAGCTATTCTTTGGTGCAAGCTTGCTCCACTGACTCCCCTGGTGCTAATGGAAGGCTTGGAATGAGCTTAAACAAGCTAGTTTGAGAAGTCCAGTTCGGGTGCAGCAGGTTTCACAGTCAGGAATGGTGAGGTTTCAGGCTACTCCAATGGTGGATTCTTGCTCCTTTGGGTGGGCTTGACTTGTTGGTGAAGAGAAATGGGGTGTTTGATGGCTGGAAAGTGAGATTCAAAAGTTCTGGCTTTTAGGATGAAAAATGGTGAAGCTTAGTTCTTGCTTAGTTCAGGCCTGAGTCTTGTTGGTTTTGGCTCAGTGAAGCAAGATGAGTTGATCAATGGACTTGGTTTTTGTGTTTGTGAGCTATGGAGACAGATTCGAAAGGTTTTGCTTGAGGGGGTGATTTTGTGAATGTGTTGTTCTTGTGTGTTTCAGCCTTGCTTTCTATGTGAAATGGCTAGCATTTGGCTTGCATAAAATAATCCCATTGGTCAGATGATGTGACCTGGCCTGCTGTGATAGGTAAGTTCACTTTTGCAAAATGTCAACTTTGGTGTAAGGAAAGCATGGGCTGGGTTCTAGGCAGGTACATGTGTGTGGGCTGGCGCAGCATGGTGTGGAAGAGAGGCTAGAAAGGTTCAGCATGCTAGGCACCAAGTGGGTGAAGTGTGATGAGTGGTTTTGCAACTTGACTTTGCTTTTGCTTCATGAAAATATCTTGCTTCAAAACCATACAAAACATGTGATCTCTTGGCCCATTCTGATTTTTAGAAGTTATGTGATCATGTTGAGTGAATTAGAAGCCCATATGATGACTGAATTGGCCTTGAAAGGAGAATTTGCAACTTTGCCTTTTGGTGCATGACTTGAAAATTAGTGATTTTTGCCAACTTTAACACACCATAACTTTTGATCCAAAATGAATTAGGTCATGTTCTTGTACTTTTTGAAAAGGGAAAGATCTAATCTACAACTTTCATGACCAAAGTTTTTTCATTTGAGGCATTTTTGGATCAAAAAGTAAGGTTTGAAAAGTGGCATAAAATGACATATTCTTAAAAAATCAACCATGCCCTAAAAAGTCAACTTTGCAAGAACTTCAAATTCTTGAATTTTTTGAACCTCACACTTCTTCTATGATCAAATAAAGATCATATACACTCAAAATGATGAAGATCACCCCTTGGTTGGGCCATTGGGGGCCTCAGATGCCCTGATTTTGCACTGGCTTGTCTGAAAAGTCAACTCTTGATCAGATGACTTCCCCATGGAATTTCTTCATGAAAATTGATTTGCACACTCCCTATACCATATAGAGACCAATAGAAACAAGAATGACCAAAGAATTTGGAGTTATGGCCTCTGAAACCAAAACCCTAATTTTAGGTCAACTGTGTAGTCAAACTTGGCTCTGCTTCCATACCAATCCCAGTTCTTGTGATTCTTTGGCATTTTTGACTTTGAGAGGATGTGATATGATATAAGAACACACATGGATCCCTTTGAAGTGATTGATGGCCTTTGGAGTGGCTCAAGAAGCTCTGGGATTGCTCAGATCACAAACCCTAGATGCAGATGATTTAGAACCAATGCAATGGATCAAAAATGTGATATGAGATGATATGATTGTGTTTATGCATATGGAATGATCACAAGCCATGGTGTGAATGGGTGAGGGCAAATTTGGGGTGTTTACACGTACTACCACGAGATCGCGTTCCTGACTCCTATGAGTTGTGCTAAAAGACATTTGTTGGTATTGCATGTACATACTCTCATTCAAAATAAGGTCGTATCTTAACCAGTGATTCTCTCACGAAGGTTAAACGATCCATTTTCAAAAACTTCAAGATTAACATGTTTGTTGAATTAGGATTTTCATTCTAAGAATAAATATTTTCTCACTTGCATACATTTGTTGAGCATCATAAATGGTTCGCATGCGGAAATTCAATCCAGAAGCTTAAGCTTGCCAAGTTGAGAAGTCTAAAACTTCTGAAAGACTGTCATGTCGAGGTGCACTCTTCTGAGAAAGTTTCATTGAGCAAGGACTTTCCCAACTAGTCATGGTAAGAGCTAGCCAATCTGGGGCAGTCACGTCGAGCAATCTCTTCGAATTTCAGTCAAACTGGGGCAATCACCTCGAGATTCAGATCTCTCCAAGAGCAAAGATCAGTCAGTCAGGCGCAAAGCTATTCAAATACTCGTACTGGGGCAGGCCACCCCAATAGTACGAAAGTTCATTCTTTCCCGAAGATAGACGATCGAAAGCATTTACCCGGAGTTTAGAATACCGTGGTCACGTGTCAAGCCAACTATCTCGTTCAGCACTTCTGACAGATGCAAATTTATCCGCATTGGCAATGGTTACCTCCTCAGCAAGGTTGTTATGCTAATTCATGCAGTCGTTATGATACCTAAGAGTTTAAAGACGCCAAGTCTTTTTGTAAAATCCTCTTGAGGTAAAATCCATAGGGAAGCAATTGATCCCCAGCACGAGACAACTTGAAATCTTTCCTCCTCAGCAGGACGTGTCTCAGTGTTGTCATCACCAACAGACGAAGGAAGTTATCCCTAGTAAGTCACCAAGCTTGTCCTACGAATGGTTTCCTTGATCTCAGTTCCTCATAAGATCTAAGGAAATTCCCCTAGAAGATTTCAGATAAATCATTCTCCTCCCCGGCAGATCCATTAGAGTGGATAACCCCCAGTTGTCGAGGTATCCTCTGGCACGACCCTCAAATCTAAAAGTCCAATTTATTTTTGGCAAAGGTGATAATTCGGGACAAATGAATTATTCACGCTCTTCTCCGACAGAGATGTTATCTCCACAGAACTTCTTGGGATCGAATACGCGATCATTGTGTTTCCCCACAGAGTTAGCAAAGTCTTATTACTTCCGCGTCAGGAATTTCTTTTACACTCATACCAGTTCAGTAACAATACTTAAGACATAACATCCCCAGTGTCATGGGGCAACATGTCATGCAATTCAAGATTTCAAAGTCCAGCCGCAGACTGGCCAAAGTCCATCTTCGGGTGGCAGATTTCAAAGTCCAGTCGCAGACTGGCCAAAGTCCATCTTCGGGTGGCAGATTTCAAAGTCCAGCCGCAGACTGGCCAAAGTCCATCTTCGGGTGGCAGATTTCAAAGTCCAGCCGCAGACTGGCCAAAGTCCATCTTCGGGTGGCAAGCTTCTAAAGTCCACCCGCAGTGTGGCAAATCTCTAAAGTCCCCCGCAGTGGGAAAAAGCCTCCCGTAGTGAGCAAAAGCCTCCCGTAGTGAGCAAAATTCTCCCGTAGTGAGTAAAAGACCACCCGCAGTGTGGCAAATCTCTAAAGTCCCCCGCAGTGGGCAAAAGCCTCCCGTAGTGAGCAAAAGCCTCCCGTAATGAGCAAAAGTCTCCCGTACTGAGCAAAAGTCCACCCGCAGTGTGGCAAATCTCTAAAGTCCCCCGCAGTGGGCAAAAGCCTCCCGTAGTGAGCAAAAGTCTCCCGTAGTGAGCAAAAGTCCAGCCGCAGACTGGCCAAAGTCCATCTTCGGGTGGCAAGTTTCAAAAGTCTCCCACAGTGAGCAAAAGTCCAGCCGCAGACTGGCCAAAGTCCATCTTCGGGTGGCAAGTTCCAAAAGTCCACCCGCAGTGTGGCAAGTTTCAAAAGTCTCCCACAGCGAGCAGAAGTCCACCCGCAGTGTGGCAAACCTTTAAAGTCCACCCGCAGTGTGGCAAATTATCCAGCAATCCACCCGCAGTGTGGTAAAGTATTTTGAAGTCCAACCGCAGATTGGCGAAAGTCCATCCTCAGGGTGGCATCATATCACAAGTCCACCCACAGCGTGGCAATTTCCAAAGTCCACCCGCAGTGTGGCAAAGTATTTTGAAGTCCAACCGCAGATTGGCGAAAGTCCATCCTCAGGGTGGCATCATATCACAAGTCCACCCACAGCGTGGCAATTTCCAAAGTCCACCCGCAGTGTGGCAAAGTATTTTGAAGTCCAACCGTAGATTGGCGAAAGTCCATCCTCAGGGTGGCATCATATCACAAGTCCACCTACAGTGTGGCAAGCCAGTAGCCTTCTGGCATCATTCAAAGGGCATTCCCTGTTTACTTTTCTTCACATCATAATTATATCCCAACAGAGATCATTCGGTTGAGTTTATCTCCCTGTTCCTTTGCCGCAGAGTGCAAATTTTCTGGTTGTTTCTAGTATTCAACCCCTGCATACTTCAAATGTCTGAAAGTAACTACTATCATCCATTCACGTCTACAGTGATTGAATAGGGGCAGCTGTAACACCCCAAAATTTGCCCTCTTATTTTATTACCACTAATTGGCTTACACTTCACATCCATCGGCGTTCTCCCAGTGGGTCATAACATTGAATCATGCAGTGCTTTGGCTTCTAAGTCATGGGATCAACGCCATAGAAAATTAGGGTTTTATATCATATCATTCAGATGGATTCAGAGTTCTGGTTATGGGGCTATTAACAACATCAGTTCTTTATGCACTTGCTACTCGATTAGGGTTTATTTCCCTGGTGAGGTGATCTCAAAGGAACTCCTTCATAAAGGTTATCCATTGGCGCAACAAGCTTATTATCAAGTTGAATTAGGGTTTTTAGAGTTGGAGAGCATTCCAACAACTGAGATCCTTTATCTTAAAGTTCGATTGGGATTTGTTTGATGGAGATGTTCAGTCGTGTGTATTAGTTTCAAGTGAAGCAAGGAGATGATTCGAATTATTGGTTTTAGGGATTTTATCATGGCATAAAAGTTCGGGTCCAAGAATTTGGTTCGAATCGAGGATGAAAAAAAGTGAACAAACATGATCCATTTGGAAGACGTCATTCGAATTCAAATACAATTCATTTCTAATTCTACTTTTGTAAATCCAATTTTGCTTTGATTATTTCCACATCTAATTTTTAGTTTCATTCTCTTAAAGAATCTCATTTTTCCCAAGTCAAGCTTACATATTAAATCTAAATTCAGTCCAAGTTCAACCTTAAGGCAATCAAAATTCATGGTTCATGTGTGAAGGGCCATTGGTTTTTGTTTATTTTATAAAAAAAAAAAGTGAAATTATGGAAGAAAATAACTTGATGTGCAGAAAAAAAAAGCTTTCGTACAACTTCCCCATTCATTCTACACGTGACCCACTTGCAAAAGGAAAAATGAAGAGCGTGCTAATCACATGATTGTTTTTTATTATTGCAGAATTGAGAAACTCATTCACAGGATTGATTTTCTATTATTGCAAGATTGAGAGACTTATTCAACAAAATGGTTTTTTATTATTATAAGCAGATTTGAGAACTTATCAGAACATAGTGAAAAATGCAGAATATATAAAGAAAAAAACTCTCAACTAATATTGATAAAAGAGTTACACCAGAAAAGTTCAGCAGAGGAATTCACATAACATAAGTTTACCAGAAGGAAATTCAATAGAGAAGAAGAGATTCATACACAATTTCAGTTACAAATAACTAACAGAATCTCAACTGAACCTAACTGTTTTTTAACTGTTTTTTATGGTGAAATCTCTTGATTACCCTCAAATCTTCTCCTAAAAAGGCCCGTTTGATCTTCATCTTCAGGGGCTGACTATTTTTTTGATACTCAGTTTCAATCCATCTTCTTCATCTCCAAATCATTCAATAGCCCTCCAATCACTAAAAACTCCTGCATAATTTCCAGTTCTGGAATTATCCTCAATCACCACCAGCAATGCCTGCAAGAATCATTGGCATAAGCATCAAGAATTGAGAAACTACTCCACAACAGTTTGTTCACGCAGAAGGAGAAGAAGATGCGAAGCCGATAGCATAATAGATTAGAAGAAAAGTGATTGAGAAATCGCACCTGAAGATCTGTGTCGGCACCTTCGTTTTTGAGGTGTAATCGCACCTGAAGATCTTATCAAGACTTCATCAAATTTCTGCAACAAACTTCAAGCAATCATCAATCATGATATCAATTCAATAGCAACCTGCATCACAAAAAAGGCATGGCATTAAGTTCAACTATCAATCCAGATTGAAAGTCACAAGAACATTGTGAACAATCATCATCAGAACTTCCTCAACTCATCTCTGTATCTTCTTCGTCAATCTCATCAGAACACCGTTCTTCATCATTATCATAAGGCTCTAACGAATCCAAGACCTGCGAATTCGTCATCAACAATACCAACTATCAGATCAAGAATCATCACGCACAGGGAAAATTGAGGTAACTGAAGACGAAGCCGAGAAGAAGGATGAAGCTGAGTTAAGAGATGGAATGGAACATTATGCACATACCTGAGTTCCGAGTTCTGATCCTTTGTTTTCGATGCAACTCGTGAATCAACAATAGGAATCGCGTCACATCAACAACCACAACACATCTGCATCGATCTCATCTTCAATCTTTCGATTACACACCACAATCATCGTCGTCATCTTCACTGCAACATCATCATATTTATCGACGTCGCTTCGCTGATAGCTTCATCAATCACAAACCTCATCAATTTTCAATCAACCTGAAAAAACAAAATTACATATCAGAATCATCAATTACAACAAATATCAGCATCAAGCAATCCGTTCAATAACATGTCGTAACAAGAACATGAAGTTGAAGAACAGAGAACGGAATTCATAAAACAGGGTGGTTGAAGCTTCAAAGGTTAATGATCGTGGCGCGTCGAAAAGAGAGAACGTGGCGAGGTCGTGGCAGTAGTCAGCGTAACTTTTGAGTGAGAGAGACGAAGAAGACGAAGACGGACGGTGATGGCTCACGGCGGCGCGGGTACGACAACACAAAACACGAAGTCAC
Source organism: Lathyrus aphaca (assembly GCA_963966055.1). NCBI lineage: Eukaryota > Viridiplantae > Streptophyta > Magnoliopsida > Fabales > Fabaceae > Lathyrus > Lathyrus aphaca. The sequence continues at coordinate 214,885,386 of OZ014520.1, read as the reverse complement.
GAAATTGATATAATAAACAGAAGAAGCGAAATCACAGCGAGAAGAAGAAAAGTAAAGCCTCACCTCTGTTTGATCTGCCATCATCCTCGCTGATTACAGGTACAAAATTCGGAGAAGATCCTCAGCATGTCATTTTTTTGCCTTGCGTTGCTTCGTTCAACCGTGTTGTTTGAATAGGAGGTTGAGAAATCTGAGTATGTATCTTTGGTTATGAACAAAAGCAAGTTGGATTTAGCTTTGGGCGTTCACGATTTTTAGGGAGGTTATGGAGGTGGCGCTTCCGCCGCCGCCGTTAGGTTTTTTTTCAAGAAAGGGGAGAAACACATTTTGGGAAGAAGAAAGAACGTGCTTTGGATTTGTCTGTCTTGTTTTGTTATTTAATTTGATTATAAGTGGATATTAATGTTAATCTTGGAATTAAACCATAATAATCAATATTAAAAGACTCATAAAGGTGTAATTATCTCTCCACCGCCCAAAATCCAGTAGAATTAGGAGTGGTTTTTTTCGGTCCAGTCCGGCGGTGACAAGTGTCACCGTCCGGTTGGACCAACCCCCCTCAAATCCTATACAGACCATCCCACCATAGCTTCGATGCACCTTCAGTTTCCTCTGCGAATTGGGCCCTGAGAATTGTTTTTCCCACCCCCTATTTGGGCCCAGTTTCCAGTTTAACTTAAGAGGTATTCATTTTATCACCCCCTCCAATTCCTTTTCTTTTTAATTTCTGTTTTTATATCATTTCAAATAAATTCACAAAAAATATTAAAAAGCATAATAAAAATCCCTAAAAATTACATTAGAATATTAAGTCAATTTAGAACTTCTACCAATTTTTATTTTCTGATTTTTACCATTTTTCGATTTAATTTCGATTTTTTTATAATTTAATGGACTTATATTGAATTTCCACTTGGACACATAAATTTGTACAATTTATTTCTGCCACTTCATGTAACATTTTTTGCCCATTCTTTTTGATATGATTAAAGGACAAATAGGGGTACCAATAATATTTTTTGTGTATTTTTTAGGGTATTTTTTCTATTATTTTGGTAGTGCGATATGTATGAATTTGTGATTGAACTTTAGGTAGAATTAAGTGGCTATTTACCATAATTAAGATTAGAATTTTTGAGAGATTTTTTAACATGGTGTTATAATCAGGTTCAAGACCTTAGCAATTTAATTTCACATTTTTTCCATAACTTTTAATATTTTTTGTCATTTTAATTCATTTCCATCATATTATGCATATTCATGGTTCATATCATTCACTAACTATTTGTTTTTTTGTGCAAGGTATGTTTCAAGGATTGGCTTATGGACTTGGATATTTTTGTGCCTCAATTGTGTTTTATACTTTGTGTACTTTGTGATGTAATAGTGTAATACTTGTATGCTTGTATAGTTTCCATGAGTAGGATAGAAAAGATAAAACGAATCGATAGAAAACCAAAATTTCAAAAACAAATAAAGTATTCGATCCAACGTCGAGTATATTTTCAAATAAATAAATAAAGTTCATATTATTTTATGGTTCCTCGATTACCATCGTGCCACTCCATTCAACCAAAGGCAAGCCTTGTATGTTTCACACCATAAGTCGTGCGTCTCAGCACCACGCAACCGACCCACCCGATCCATTGTTTCATCCCATTTACATTTCATTCACGTTTTCACCTACCATGACTTAGGAGGACCCTATTGTTCATTATTAGCTCGCACGTCTAGTTTTATTATCTCTTAGGTAGATTTAATTTCAAATCTCACTAACCATAGGTTATCCATGAACTCAACTAATTTAGGGTAAGTCTAGTTTCCCTTAGAATTTTTCCTTTGACAACTTGAGTTTCTCTTCTCACCTTAAAATAAAATCAAAAACACTTAATAAAGGAAAGGTGTACAACGCGCCACGAGCCTTAAGCTATACGGGAAATGACTAGTGGAGGTCTCCTCCACTCTTCTAGGATGCTTTACAAACGTTCCATTAGGGGCGATCTTGGAAAGTATTCGCTCCTGTGTCATAGTCTTTAGTGTTGTACATTCAATAAACACAAATTCAAAACATTTCTTATAAAAGACAACAAACCAAGAAGTCACGTCTTCTTTTCTCATCTCATACCCTTTGCGGACGAACATGACTTGTCTCGACAGTTCAAACAGCGATACGGTAAACACCCTCGAGTCAGAGCCGGTAACACCTGAGCTAGAACTATGGCAACGTCATCCTAAAAATCACAAACGAGTATAAGCCTTAGTTAGACGAACTACGGCGTCTCTGATCCTCATTTATCCCGATGACGTACGTAGGCAGTGGGGTAGGGCCCATTCGAGCACAATCTTTATTTTCCCTACATTTTTCCCTTTATTCCCATTTTCCAATTTCATTTCTTTTCTCATTTCCATTTCATTCCAGATAGCTATTCTTTCATTCGAACAGCATATTATTTCTCACCCTTTGAAAACAGACTTATAAGCGTGGATCCCGTCGGGTACGGCGGACGGATTGGGGTGCTAATACCTTCTCAATTCGTAACCGACTCCCGTATCCAGATCTTTGGTTCGCGAGGCCTCGTCCTTTTCCTTCTTCCTCAGGTTTGTGCAACATTACCTTTCCCATTCATTCGGGATAAAAATGTATGGCTGGCGACTCTAACTTTTCCGCGCCACTTTCGCGTTTGTACTAGGATGAAAATCCCGGGAGCGACAGCTGGCGACTCTGCTGGGGACTTTTAGAAATTCTAATTTCCCCTTTGAGAGTCAATCCTAGCGCTTGTCTGCTTCTATTTTCGTTGGGTGATTATTCATTCGCTGTTATACTTTAGTTTAGCTTTACTGTTTTATTTACAGTTTATCGCTTTCCTTTACAGCTTTATTTACAGCTTTCTGCACTTTACTTTACTGTCGCATATACTGGCATATACTGTACTGGCTGTTCTGGTTTTCCTTGGCGGGATGGGATTATTGTGAGATAAGCCAAATACCCGGCTTGAGTATACACATAGGATTTAGAGTGGGCAGTCGTGTGGCTTGCGTGGTCTTGAGCACGTGTAGTTTTCACGAGTCTCACACCCAGATCAGGCTCTCTTGGGATATGTTCTATACTGCCTAGGCAGACCATAAAATGTTCCCACCTGAGCTGCTAACACTGGGAACCGATCATCGAGGACCTTAGTGGAAACAACCCTCTCCAGTGGTGACAGTGGCAGACCACATTTCGTGGCAAACCCATTCGCACCCGAGGGCCCACTAGGAAATCGCATAGGATGACCTTGTTCTCTCGTAGGAACCTGGTTAAAGCAGCTGGTCGTATGACGGTAGTATTGTACCCTTCGGGATGAATGTACTATTGTTTCTCGACTTCAGTGCTTGAAGCCGGGAACTTATGAGGGATGCTTGTTTTTCCGGAATTCAGCTGAGGCCTCCCTGAGTAGTACATAATGCCAAACCGATTCCCTGATTTGGTCATGAGCCATTTCTCGGAAATGGTGAACGTATTATTGCTATTCGGCTTTGAGAGTCAGTGATGTTGACCCGTAGTAGCATACCCGTGAGATTGGGAGGGGTTTACAGGTTTGCAGGAACCCTAAAAACTTCCAACATACCCGCTTTTGCCAGTATTACTCCGTGTTATGATCCAGTCCCATATGATACTTGGTTGAGAATTCTGGAACTTCTGCACAGAGACACTAATATCATGATCTTCACCAACACTTGGTTATCTGATCCACACCAGCGTTGGACCGCTGACCACATGCCAGTTGCATACATGACATCATGGCATTTTAGCATACATGTTCAGTTACTTCTAAGGATCCCATATCTGAACTATGTCAGATTTTCTTCTGCATTAAAACTTGGATCAAAACAGATGGTTTCCTTGGAAATAACTGAACATGGCATTTGCATACATCCTTGCATTTTTACAGGTGTTCAGAGACAAATTCTTATCCTGACCTGGTTTCTCTCCAGAATGGTCACTTTGAATCACGACTGTCAAGGTTTAGACATGGAACAACTCAGAGCGGAGATGACTGAGATGAAGGCCCAACTGGGGCATGTTATAGTGGACATTCGAGCGTTGTCCCGGGATCAGAAATTTCTGAGAGAAGAATTCAACTTGATGAAGACTCAGATAAAGCTGCTTACAAGAATCATGAATGCTATGTCGAAAAAGGAAAATAGTTGTGTGTCTAATTTTCAAACGGAAGGTCATGTTTCTCCCATCTCTTTGGGATGTCCAATAAATCAGGGTTCTTTAGATGGATTTCATCTACAGTTCGAATCTCTTCACCAGCAATCGCCACTCGGCAGTCAGGAAGAGCATCAGATAGGGACCGACTCCACATGTGAACTGAATGATCCTACACCAATCTTTACCAAAGAAGTGAGCACTTTCTTTCCTCATCAGGGATCCTCCTCAGCTGCTACGCCTTGGTTTCCAGGAGAAATACTTCAACCGATTTCGGTTATAGCTCCTCCATTGCTAGCAACCTGTCATCAACAGGAGCAAGAAAGGGTTATTGATCCGACACCCGTGTCTTATGCTGAATTATGTCCACAACTGTTCAAAACGGGGTTGATTGAGTGTCACGAGCTAACTCCTCCTTCAGCATGCATGAATACAAAAGAAGTGGTCGACTTTCCTTCTTCTATAATCATTGCTCAGGCTAAGTCTTCAAAGGGGTTGCATCAACAATCTTCATTCACTCCTCGGCCGAGTATGAGTAAGAAAGTACAAGGACATGTCAGGCGTCCAACGCAATGTCAACAACGAAGTTTTCAATCACGACCACAGGGTCAGCAACAACAGGTACAGAGATTGTTTCAGGAAAGAACAAGAGCGAGGAACCGCAAACTTGACCCTATCTCATGCCCGTATGCTGTATTACTTCCAGAAATTCTGAAGTTGAACCTGGTTGGGCTCCGTATCATGAGAGCTCCTTCTGCTGATAATCTACCACCAAATTTTGATCCAAACTCCAGGTGTGAATTCCATTCAGGTGCCCAGGGGCACAGTATTGAGAAATGTTGGGCTTTTCAGAACAAGGTGCAAGACCTAATTGAGTCCAAGACAATCATTTTTTCTCCTCATCCAAAGGTACTCCAGGATCTGATGCCTAATCACGACGGAACCAGTGTCACGGTGATTCTACCAGATGGTCCATGTTAAGCTGAAGTCTTCAAGTTAATCACCCAGGATACTAGGGTATTCATGAAGCAAATAGAGCCAGCAGTATTCAAATACTCCCAAAGCTTCTTCTTACGTGGACGCATCAATCAAAAAGCTTGTAACCAGGATCCTGGCGGAACAAAGGGTTGTGCCTGGGGTGTCAGTTCCCCTGAACAGTATGCCTGCTCCGCAATATGTCCCAAGAAACCAAGCTATAGAAGACATACCTGCTCCACAGGATGTCCCAAGCAATGTTGAAACAACTGAGGGCCAGGACAAAGCCCCAAATGATGATGAAGGAGTAGAAGGTTCTACTAATGATCAAGCTGCTGAGAATGAGACTTCCAAACCTTCACCAGTTGAAAACCTGGATGATGATTCTGATACATAGATCATAGCATCTGTTGATCCTAGCATAGCCAAGAGGCTTAGGGCTAGTAAGGATAAGAAGCCAGTTGTTCAAGCAACTCCTGAGAAAAGACATCCAACCCCTAAGAAGGACAAGGTCAAAACTGTTTTTGGACCTACAAAGCAATGGAGTAAGGTCAGCACACAGAAGAGGAAAGCCACAACTCAATCTGATTCTGATGTTGAGGAGGATGTCCCAACATCTCAACCCAGGAAAAGGCCAGCACCTCCTAGGACTGCCACTGCTGTCCCTGAAGCACCCCTAGATAATGTGTCTTTCCACCATGTCTCCAGTGTAGGCAAGTGGAAATATGTATAACAGAGAAGGGTGGCTCTGGAACGAGAGCTGGGTAGTAATGCCTTGGAATGCACTGAGGTAATTGATTTAATCTCCAATGTTGGACTGTTCAAGACTGTCTCTAAATTTTCTCCTTGTTATGAACTGCTGGTAAAAGAATTTATAGTTAACTTACAAGAAGGGTGTGCTGATGGGAAATTATGAGGATTTCAGTAAAATGTATGTCAGGGGAAGATGTGTAGACTTTTCTCCTAGGGTGATAAATCAGTACCTGGGGAGAGATGTTGATGGGCCAACTGAGCTTGGCAAGATTGACAATCAAGTATGCAAAATAATCACAGCTAACCAAGTCAAGACATGGCCAGTCAAAGGCAAACTCTCAGTAAGCTTGTTAACCAGGAAGTATGCCATGCTGCACAGAATTGGAACAGTCAACTGGGTCCCAACCAACCACACCTCATCTATAGCTACTAGGCTTGGGAGGTTTATCTGTGTTGTAGGCACCCAAACCAAGCTGGATTATGGAGCATATATCTTTGACCAGACTCTTAAGCATGCAGGAACCTCAGCTATCAAGCTTCCAATAGCCTTCCCATCACTACTTTGTGGGGTGATTCTCAACCAATATCCAGGAATCCTTACTGACAAGGATTCTGTCTGTAAAAGGGAGAGTCCACTGTCCTTTCATTACAAGTTGTTTCTAGGTCATCATGCTGCAGATGTTGAAGCACCAGGTGGGACATCTGCTGTCAAGACACCTATATCAAAGGCAGCCCTAATTGCAGAGCTCAGGACAACCTGCAAAGAGCTGGATGAAAGGAAGAAGAAGCTTGAGGACCTGATTCAAAGACTGGAGCTGGAAGAGGTTGCTGGGAATGTTGATGGATCTGATGATGAGTCTGAGGATACAGAGGATACAGAGGATACCGAGTCTGAGTGAAGCTGTGTGTTGGTGGAAAATGTAGTGTCTGTTTTGCATTGTAATTCTGATTGTTTTTGTCTGTTTCTGTATTGTTTTGTTTGGCCCCAAAATTTATGTCTAACAAGGGGGAGAAGTGTATTGAACAACGATGTTAATATATGACTGCTAAACTAAGTTGAATTTGAATTTTCAATGGTATATCAAAGTGTCACTGGGTGAAATGAAATTCTGTTGTGCCAAGTCATGGCAGTATACATACATGTTTGAGGGGGAGCAAATTATTAGCTCTCACATGATCCAACAGAAAGGAACTCCGCTGCTCTCTGACAAAATCAGAAGAATATGTTAGCCAAAAATTAGCCAAAGGGGGAGTTTGTAGATGTTAGAAATTGGCAGAATTTTTGACAAACAAAGTAAAAGTTATGAACTTAGTTCAGGACATCAGGATGTCACACCAGATGTTGTGACATCTCAAACCTGCTATCTTCCTTAAATGATGCGTAACAGAAGTGCTTAAAATCAGGAATAAATATCTGGAATTAATTGAAAAAGGATAAGCACTCCAAGGCGCCTCTTTAGGAAGCTTAGTTATCTGGTTCCAGTGTAGAGGAAACAGAAAAACTAACTCACCTTGATTCAAGGAGATAACAACCTAACTCAACTTAATTCAAGGAGATGACTGTGGGATTTATCAAAGTCTGGATAATTTGCAAAAAGCCCACAAACCAAGCATCTATTTAAGAAACTGAAACACTCAAGAAAATCTCACGAATTTAAGAAGACTATCAAGGGTGTTAGTGAAGCTAGCAGGTTTTAATTGTTTGTTAGTCACTTTATAAGCTTTTAAGCAAAAAGTGAATTGTGTCTTGATTGAAACTATTAAGTAAGATCAAGCTGGTGTGTCTGAAGTGTGACTTCAAACTTATTAATCATTCTAAGTTAAAGATCACTGTGTGATTGAGGGGGAGTGAGTAGGTACTCATATCTAAGTAGAGTCTTCGATAGAAATTGCCTTGGGTAGATATTAAGTGAAGGATTAAACTGATTGGTTTAACTCCATAATTAATATTACTTATATTGGATTTCCTTCCTGGCTTGGTAGCCCCCAGATGTAAGTGTGGAGATACACTGAACTGGGTTAACAATTTCCTGTGTTATTTAATTTACTAGCTCATTAATTTTTGTTTAGGATTTCAGTGTCTAAACATCTGGTTCGACATCACATATCTGATCCCAGAATTTCACCTCTGATTAAGAGATGAGAAGAGAGACTCAAGGAGACTCAAAGGTAAAAGAATAAGGGGGACTATATACAACCCTAAGAGTTATCATGCTTGGATATCCTATGGTTTGTGAGGCTTAAAATAAAAGATCTTCAAGAAGGCCACCAATGGAAGCAGCAGATGAAAAGAGAAGGAGAGAGAAGAACAAATTACTTACTTCCTGAAGAAGATAAGTAACTTGAAAGAAAGAAAGTGGGAAAGGTGGAACACACGTGAATCAAATTCACTTCAAAGACAAGTTAAAATGCACATGAATGAGATAAGAAGAAGTGAGAAGTGAAGGCAAATCCACCTCTCACAATACTTACCAAAAGTTCCTGAAATGGTTAGTATGAATGCATAAGACATAAAGCATAAAGAAAAGAAATGAAATGAGATGAAATGACCAAAGTCAGAAGTGTTTATGCAATTCAAATGGCATATGAGATGATGCAATGTCATGCAATGTGCATATGAATGATCATACAAAGATGAGATGTTATGAAAGCATGCTTAGAAGCTTGAAAAGACATGGATGTTTATGAAATGAAATGAATGCAAAGCATGACAAATGAATGAAGAAATGATCAAGCAAGGTTCTAACATGTCCTAAGATGTCTAAGATGACATATGAATGCTTGAAATGTCATGGAAAGTTCAAGTGATGATGGATATGCAAGATGAATGCAAATGAACATGAGAAATTTAGGTTTTATGGACATGTGAGATGCAAATGAACAAGACAGAAGCATGCAACATGATAAAAATGTGAAATCAAATTCAAATAAAACCTAATCCCATATTAGGTCACACCCTAAAGGAGAAGGTCAGAAGCTATTCCTATTGAAAGTTATGATTTTCCTAAGTTTGCTTGGGTTTTTGGGTGATTCAAAAGGAAAAATGAAAATTAATTTTAAAGTGAAAGGTAAATTCATGAGAAAAATAAATTAGAAACTAAATGCAATATGTGAAACAATGCAAAAGGAATCAAGTTCAAACTCTTCTTGGTTAGGCAGAAATGATTTTTCAAAGTTAAGATTAAAAATTGTGATTTTAAAGACCCTTAATTCAAAGAAAATTGGGAAACTATGATCAAACCTAAAAAGAAATTTATATGAAGAGTTTGAAAATGTTTCTAAATGCCTTGGAATGGTTCATGATTTTTTTGGTGATTTTTAGAAACCTAAATGCATTTTTAATTAATTAAAATACTTTAATTAATTAAAAATAACATTTAAATATTTTAAAAATATTTTTTTAATGCAAAAAATAAAATAAAAATTATTTTCAGGTTGAGAAAAATATTTAAAATCAGAATGCAAAGTTTCATATTTTTTTGATAAGTTTTGCTATTTTAAAATAAATGCACAAAAGAAATGAAAACAAAATGAAATAAAATGAATTAAAATGCAAAGTCAACTGATCTGAGGGCTAGGATTTGACCTGGGGAAAAATGGATTGACTGCGCGCGTGTTTCAAGGATCCAGATCAAATCTGGCTAAATTCATTTTAATTATATTAATTAATCAGAATTAACTTAAGTGAACTAATCCTGGACATTCACGCGCTAATTAAACAAGATCCTAGGGCTATCATTCAATCTGGAAAAATAAAACCCTAATTTGCCCTAATGACATTCAGGTGGCCGGAGAAGACCTCCGGTCATCTTCTTCGGCCAGCTCCTCACCCTAACTTCCACCCTAGGCCACCCCAGACCCCCTAACTCTCCAGAATCACTCAACTAACAACCCTAAACACGAATCCAACAACAAAATCCATTTATGTTTCATCAAAAGCAAGAATCGAAGCAAAATGGAAAATTATGCAAAACTTTTAGAAGTTCAATACATGCTTGTTTCGCAACCATTTTCAAAACAAATCATTTTACCATGATCAGAGAGACATACAGAATTGTTCTATAACTTAAAAGAAGATTTCTGGAAAAAAAAGTTCTTGGTGACTACCTGAGTTGAAGCTTTGCAAACTTGAGCTTTCTGACCTCTTCCTTTGTGTAAAACGCCTCCAATGATCACTCTGATGCTATTGACAAGCTCGGATGGAGTTTAAATGGCCTCCTTTGTGAGTTTCAGTTCTGAGAGGTGAGAAATCGTGTTTATGATTCAGAGGCTTTTTGGGCAAAATGAAAGGTGGTTTCTGTTCCTTATGACATGAGTGATTGAATGGTGAAGGAAGTTTTGAGTTTGAATGGCTATCCTGAGAGATTCGAAGAGAGGATGTTTTTGAAAGATTTTGTGATTCTGAGCTTGTGAGAGGTTTCAGCCTTGTGTGTTATGTGTTTTGTGATCCATGATGTTTGTATAAGCCAATGGGATTGCTCAGAAAGTGGGTGGTGGCACAACTTGATTGGTATGGGCAAAGTTGCAAAAAGTCAAGGTTATGTGTACTTGAAGCATGGCACGAGTTAGAGCTTGTTTTAAGGGGTGTCTGGCCTTAGCTTCCATCAAGGATGGCCTTTGGATCAAGAGATTGCAGCTGGAAGGCTTGGATGAAGAGTTCTCATGGTTTATGCAAATTTCCCTCTTTGATGTTTCTTGAGAATCAAGCCATCAAAACCCTAGGTTCAAAGGCCAATTTTGATCTTTTGAAGTTGATTTGACATGTTATGGTGCATAGAAGTTGATTAGAGGTCATTAGAATGCTTGACAAGTGAAATTGCAAAATTCCCTCTTTGGCATGAAACTTGAAATTATATGATTTTTGCCAACTTTAAAAGGCCATATCTTGAGTTCTAGGATGAATCAAGACATGTTCTTGTACGTTTTGAAAAGGGAAAGACCTAATCTACAACTTTCATGCCCAAGAAGTTTTCATTTGAAGCATCTTTGGTCATGAAAGAGGAGGTTGAAAAACATTCCCATAATGGAAAGTTTGCAATTCAAGTCATTTCCAAAAATGGCAAGTTTGCAATTGGCTCAAAATTATTCATTCTTGTGAAATTCCAACCACTTATAAGATCAATGAAAGATCATTGAACTTCAATTCGATGAAAATGACCCTTTGGTTCCATTGTTGGGGGCCTCAGATGCCCTGATTTTGACTTAACTTGCTCAAGAAGTTACCCAATGATCAGATGACTTCCACAATGAATTTCTTCATCAAAATTGGTACACATGATCCTTATAACATATTAAGAACATTAGAAACAAGAATGACCAAAAAATTTGGAGTTAAGTCCTCTGAAACCAAAACCCTAATTTTGGTCATCTGTGCAGTAAAAACCTAGCTCTACTTCCATGCCTTTGCCAATTCTTGTGATCCCCTGACTTTCATGAACTTTGGGGAGCATAATATGATCATAGAACACACATGGACCCTCTTGGAAAGCTTTAAGACCTTTGGGATGGCTCAGATTTATTCTTGGATTGCTCAGATCACAAACCCTAGATGCAGATGAAAATGGACTATGCAGTGAAGCAAATATGCAGTATGGGATAGTATGCTTATGCTAATGCAAAAATGAGAGATCACATGCCATGGTGTGATAAAGAGTGAGGGCAAATTTGGGGTGTTTACACAATCAGCATGATTTATGTGGACATCAAGGACCTCATTTGATACAACATTCAAGCCTGAAACATCTCACACACTCAGATTGTCAAAAATCTCAAAAATCTTCATCTCTTTGAAAATCACTGCCTAGCCATCAAAACTCAAATCTTTTTCCACCAATCATCTCCATATAACCTAAGGATCACAAAGCACCCTTCACCATGACCTAAAAGCCACTCAATCACAAACACGATTCCTGCTTCATCAGAACTGAAACTCACAAAGGAGGCCATTTAAACTTGTTCCAAGCTTCTCAATAGCATCAAGGGACTCAAGGGAGGTTATTTGCACAAAGGAAGAGGTCAGAAAGCTCAAGTTTAGAAAGCTCCAACTCAGGTAGCTTCTTCAAATAATTTTTCCAGAACCTTTCTTTTAAGTTATAGAATGAATCTAAATGTTCCCCTGATCATGATGATGTGTTTAGTTTTCAAAATGGTTGAGAAATGAGTGTGTATCATGCTTCTGAAATTTTTGACCTAAACTTGTTCTTCTTCGATTCTCTCTTTTGATGCAAAATAAATGAGTTTTGTTGCTGGATTCTTGTTTAGGGGTGTTAGATGAATGATTCTGGAGCTTTAGAGAACTTGGGGTTGCCTAGGGAGTGAGTTCAGATGAAGAGCACGCCGGAGAAGACGACTGAAGCTTATCTCCGGTCGTCTGAAAGTCATTAGGGCTTAATCTCATTTAATTAGCCAGTTTAAATTTCATCCCTTGGATCTTAGGTTTACCGTGCGTGTGAGTGGCCCAAATTCGTCCATTAAACCCTAATCACCTTAATTAGTTTAATTAATAATTAATTAAGTCAGAAGCAATCCAGACCACACAATCACGCGCCAAACCTCAACTTCAAATCTCAGCCTTTGATCTTGCATACTTTTTAATTTTCTTTAATTTTCTTGCATTTCTTTTCATATATGTATTAAAAATAGCAAAAACATTTATAAAAATCTCATTTTTTGCATTTTCATTTCAAATATTTTTCTAAACTCAAAAACATTTTTATTTTTAATTTTTGCATTAAAAATGTATTTTTAAATCATTTAAATGTTTTATTTAATTAATTAATTGATTTTAATTAATTAAAAATACATTTAGGTATCTAAAAATCACAAAAAAAAAATCATGAAGCATATTTAGACATTTAGAACAATTTAAAAACCCATCACACAAATTTATTTTTAGGTTTGATCATGTTTTCACAATTTACTTTGAACCAGGGTTTCTAAAATGACCTATTTTCTAACCCTAACTTGAAAAAATCATTTCAGATCAACCATGATGAGTTTGCATTTGGGACTTTTTGCATTGTTTCATAATTTGAATTTACTATCTAGGTTATTTAACTCATAATTTTTCATTGCATTTTCAAATTGTTTAGCATTTTTCATGAAGAATCACCCAAAAACCCTAGTTAACTTAGGAAATTCATAACTTTCTCTAGGTTTAGCTCCTGGCCTTCACCTTTGGGGAGTTTTCTTGTGTGTGTTTAGGGTTTGTTTGAGTTCATTTTCAAATTTTTATCATGTTGTATGCTTCTGTTTTGGTCATGTGCATCTCATACATTCATAAAACCCTAATTTCTCATGTTCACTTGCATTCATCTTTGCATATCTCAATCATATGAACTTGCCATGCCATTCCATGCTCTTGTATGCCATCTTAGACATCTTAGAACATGTTTTAACATTGCTTGATCATTTCTTCATTCATTTGGTATGCTTTGCATTCATTACATTTCATGAACATCCATGTGTATCTAAGCTTCTAACATGTTTCTCTTTGCATCTCATCCCTTGTATGATCATACATAAGCATCTCACATGTCTTTGCATCATCTCATAACACATTTGCATAGCATATTCACTTCTGGTCTTGGTCTTTGCACCTTCATTTGCTTTATTTCCTTTTGCTTTGCATCTTATGCATTCACACTAACATTTCAGGGGCTTATGGTAAGTTGTTTGGGATGTGGATTTGCCTTCACATCCCACCTCTTCTTATATCTTCATATGCATTCTTTGTTTTTCCTTGAAGTGAACTTGTTTCACTTATGCTCTTTTGCTCCTATCTCTTTCTTTTAGGTTACTTATCTTCTTCAGGAAGAAAGTAACCTATTCTTTTTCTCATTCTCTTTTCATCTGCTTCTTCTTCTTTGGTGGCCTCCTGAAGATCTTTTCTTTATGCCTCACAAACCATAGGAACATCCAAGCATGATAATTTTAGGGTTTTATATAGTCCCCCCTAGTCTTTTACCTTTGAGTCTCCTTGAATCTCTTTTCTCATCTCAATAATCAAGGCTAAACACTTAAAGCTTTAGGACTTTGAATTAGGGTTATGCCTGCATCCTTATCTTAGGATGGAGTGTATAACTTTAATCCTTAGTGTTAAACCTTTAATTTGTTTACACCTTCTAATTAAAACGCCTAATCATTATTAAGACTTAAGCTTGTAACTTGGGCCTTACATTAGGGTTACATATCTTCCTTATGGTTAAGAGGGACTAAACCTAGTGTTTAATGGACAAGTCCCCCTCAAGTTAGTCTTACAAACATAAAATCCACTTCTTTATCTCACCCTTTAATTAAAATCCACTTAATAAAGGCTTGTTATATAATGAATTTAGTCCCTAACCATGGATTAAGTTGAGGAGTCTTCCTCAGCTTAAGTGTTCTCATCTATCATCCTTCTCTTAGGATGGTGTAATGAGTTCACTAATCCCTGATTAGAGATTGAACTCATTACTTAACACAAAACAAAATCCAAAAACACTTAATAATTACCAAAGTAGGTTAATGATCTTAATCCTATATCATCATGGTAATTAAGTTGAGATGCTTATCTCACACTTAAGTAGGCTCATTATCCCTAATCAGGGAGGATATAATGAGTTTACAACCCTTGATTTAGGCTTAAGCTCATTATCCTATGCAAAACACCAAAAACAATAAAAAACTGAAAACACAAAAACAAACAATAAACGTCTCCTCCATGATTCTTTTCTCATCACACTCACTCTGAAAACGAGAACTTGCTTCTTCGTCTAATGCAAGACAGTTAGCATTCGAGTTAGACGAGTCACACACTTGAGCATAGACAAGTAAACAGTTCACAACAAAATCATCCAGTCTTTTTGAGTCGAACTACGGTGTTCTGACTTCCTCATTGCACGAGAGGATACGTAGGCATAACTTAACAGTTATCGAACAAAAGTCTCTTTGTCTCTCCCTCTCCTCCTTCCAGCTTCCTTTTCTAAGCCTCAGTCTTTGAGCACTCACCATTTATTTTGCACTGACACACTGTACATTCATTCCTTGCTTTTCATACACAGTCAGTACATACAATATCCCCCTTTTAAACACAATCAAGTAAGCGTGGATCCCGTCGAGTACGATGGGCGATCTGGGTGCTAATACCTTCCTAGGTCGTAACTAACCCCCTTTCTCAGTTTCTCTGGTTCGCAACCGTCTTATCCATACCCTTCCAGGTTTATACAGAATTACCTTTCCTTCGAGATAATAATGCCTAGTTGGCGACTCTATTCAACCTCAACCTCCAACATCACGGACCGTTCGCGTCTGCACCGGGACGAGAGTCCGGGGAGCGATACCCGCTGAGTTGAAAAGCCACATCGGACAACTCAGACAAAAATGGGTATCCCGATGGATTGAAAAACTGAAAGGGCGATCCACGCAAAATCAGGAATAAGCGAACAACTGCATTTTGAATTCGTTTGTATCACTCACATAACATGGAAAGCTTCGAAAGGACAAAGCCTTTATCAGAATCAACTTTCTTCAAAAGGCAAGATAAGAAGAGCGTTTAGGTCATACTGGTCATAGCAAAAGGAAGATTGAAGCATCAACTTCAGTATTTCCAAATAGGACTTTTTATTTTTCTCAATTTTTGTAGTAATCTCCTCATTTCAGGGATTAGCTTCCTCACTGTACTTGCCTATTCAAGGCTCACGAATCAATAAAGTCAAATATTCGTTCACACTTTGATTTGTACCTTTTTGTTTTGTTTGCAAAATGTCTAAAGTTCGTAATACAACATTTGCATGAAAACATATAAGCCATTTTTAATAAATGCTTGCAGGACAAATGTGCTTTTAAGCGAATCTAACTCCTATGATGGAATCCGGTAGAGGATACCTCATGACATCTTGTGTGTTTCCTTTGTTTGACAGGTTGCAGGTACTCAAGGCGGACAATCTTTCACAACATGGGGAATATCAGGCACTATATTCCCAGCCAAGCCGGCAGTCGCATCATCAGAAGGACTACTTGACAAAAGTATTTCCCCATGGAACTTTTTATCCCCTTAGAGTATCCCCCGCAAAGTGACCCTCCCGTGGATTACTTCCAAGAATTTCTCTCCTCCTCAAGCAGGATCTCTAAAGCAATGCCTAAATCGCTTATCCCCAGTAAGTTGTCAAGATCTTCTCATCCCCAGCATGGGATCCCCACAAAGTCCTTTCCCCAGAATTCTCCAGAAAAGATCGTGCAGTGATCCTTTCTCCCTGTATCTGATTCTCCTAGCATATTTTCAGATCTCGGATCTTGTTTCTCTCATTTACATAATCATAGCATTCACATCATTCCTCCCCAAACAGAACGCAACATTCCGTCTAATACAGAGCATTACAGTAAAAATCAAACATTTGCATGATCATAAGCCAGGTTCGAGCCAGTCACCTGCAAATACCAAAATCACCCCTCCAGCAATACACAAAAAAACATTATCCCCTGTAGATAAAAAGACAAAATATCCTTTTGCACTCTCAATACAAATGCTTGCACATACTTACACACCATCCCTCTAATACTCGTATGTATCCCACTTATACATATTTCTTTGATACTCGTTCGTATCTTACGCATCTCCCCAACGGGTCAACACTCGTTCGTGTTCCTTGTTCAAACAGTTGATACTCGTCTGTATCATCACTCCTTAAACACGCGTCGGCGTTTGTTTCTATCGATACTCGTCTGTATCGTGGTTTTAAGGGTACTCGTCCATATCTTTAGTCCTTTCTGATATTGATCAGTTTCAACCATACCATAAAACTTCTCAATTAAACACTCTTAATCCACCTCCTATCACCATACCAGCCTCCCTAACATCAACTATCCCCTTATATCCTCTCAACTTCTGCTCATTTTTGACCTACCTACACCACTAGAAGATTCACTTTATTCTTATGAATCCACTCCACCAAGATCCCCTACTTTCATCACCATTCCTGACACTCCTACTCCCTGTAAACACCCCAAATTTCCCTCTCTTTTTTCTCACACCTTGGCTTGTGATCCTCCATATTGCATTGCATAAGCATACTATCTCACATTGCATAGTTATTTCACTGCATAAGCTACATAACTAGGGTTTATGATCAGATGAATCTTAGAAGTGGTTTGAGCTACCTCAAATGCCATGAAGCCTACCAAGAGGGTCCATGAGTGTTCTATGATCATATTATACCTCCAAGGTTGTTTTGAAGTCACAAAATCTCAGAAGATTGCACAGTTGTCCAGGCAGGCTCAGGGCTCCTACACAGATGACCAGAAATTAGGGTTTTGGGTTTGAGGCCCTTACACTAAAATTTTTTGGTCATTCTTTATTCTATTGGTCTATATATGTTATAAGGAGCATGTGTATCAAATTTGAAGCAAAAATTCCTTGTGGAAGTCATCTGATCAAGTGGTGACTTGTTGTGCAAGAAAAGTCAGAATCAGGGCATATGAGGCCACCAACAAGGGTTCCAAAGGGTCATCTTCATCAATTTGAGGTCATATGATCTTTATTTGATCTTAGGAATGCTTGGAAGTTCACAAGATTGAAGAATTTTGAGCCATTTGAAAACTTTCTATTTTTGGGCATGACTTGTAATGAAAAACTTTCCATTTTGGGAAAGATCTTCAACCTCCTCTTTCTTAATCAAAAAGGCTTCAAATGAATTTTCCTCAAACATGAAAGTTGTAGATTTGATCTTCCCATTTTCAAAAAGTACAAGAACTCCTCTTGATTCATCCTAGAACTCAAGATATGGCAAGTCAAAGTTGGGAAAATCTTGTAATTTTCAAGTTCATGCCAAAGAGGGAAATTTGCAAAATGGTATTTCAGGCCTTTGTGTGACCTCTAATCCACTCAAATACATCATGCCATGATCAAACAACTTCTAAAGATCATAATTGGGCCAAGAACCTAGGATTTTCATGCCTTGCTTCTCAAGAAATCACAAAGTTGTGAAATTGCAAAAACCATTCAAACTCTTGAATCAAGCCATAAAGCTCACAACTTTCAATCCAATGGTGCTCCTTGAACTCAACTGAGGCAGCCCAAGACCTCAAATCACTTCTGCCATGGCCCATGCTTCAAGTACACCATTTTTGACTTTTTGGCCAATGGAGCCATACCATTCCCACAGTGCATAACCACTCCTCTGACCTATCTCAATCTTTTATGCATTGCCTAAGGATCATAAAACGTAACACTTGAAGCTTTGAAACAAGCCAACACTCAGATTGCACAAAAATTGTCAAAAACTTCCCCTCTTCGATTCTCACTACCCAGCCATCAAACTTCAAAAATTTCTTCACCATTCAATCACACATGACCCAAGGATCATTTCCCACCCATCACCATGATCTGAAACAGCCTCAAACACAAACAAAATTTTTGCTTCATCAGAATTGGACTTCAAAAACCAGCCACTTTCAAAGCATTTTAAGCACTCCATTTGCTTCAGGAGGTCCAAAGAAGTCACTTTGCACAAGAGGGAGGTCCTGAAAGCTCCATTTTGAAGAAGCTCAGTTCAGGTATTCATCAAGAACAAATTTTCCAGAACTTCTTTTTCTTGTTATAAAATGATTTTATAAGCTTAGCTAATCACTCTGATGTATTTAGAATTGAAAATGGTTGAGAAATGAGCATGTATGGTTGTTCTAAAACTTTTCCCGTGTTTGAATGTTTGCTTTGATTTGTTTGATTCTTGTGAAATAAATGCCATTTGATGATTTATTTGTGTTCTATGATGTTTGGGGAACGTTTCTGGGAAGATTTGAGGTTGTTTAGTGAGCTATAGAAGAAGATAGGTTGTGGGATGGCCGGAGAAGATGACCAGAGCTTATCTTCGGTAACCTGAAAATCATTAGGGTTTGGTTTTCCAGTTTGAATGAGAGCCCTTGGATGTTTATTCTATTGGTCTATATATTTTATAAGGAGCATGTGTATCAAATTTGAAGCAAAAATTCCTTGTGGAAGTCATCTGATCAAGTGGTGACTTGTTGTGCAAGAAAAGTCAGAATCAGGGCATATGAGGCCACCAACAAAGGAGAGAGAGAAAAAGATAGTGGGAGAGAGAGATAGGGGGGGGGAGAGAGAAACACACACACACATAAATTGGTTTAGGCAGTTACCCAATCGACCTCGTTATGGATACGTCTTCCTTTAATTCAAAATTGAATTTAGATACTTACAGTTAACCTTATCTTTACAAAAATGTTTATACAAGAGATGAAGAACTCTAACCCCATAAACCTCATGGTTTGTTGTTAATATTACCACCTCCAAATCCTTGATCAAAGTTTGATCAATTCACCAATAATGTTGCTACAATCCACCAATTCTTTCTATTTTCTAGCAAGACTTCCTCGTCTTCATGTTTTTTTCACGATCGGATTAATCCCTAGCACGCACTTGTTGAACCCAAGATTTACGAACATGATTCATTGTTTCACGCTACTCCTTACAAGGTACACCCTACCTTATCCCAAGGCATCTTAACTCGATTGAATCCATATTTGTGAGATCTTTTCCAAAACTTTCAAATCCCAATGATCTTGAAGGAAAACCCCAACTTGGTTTTCTTATTTGAATCACACAAAGAACCCAACTCAATATTCTCGATTACACCAACCTAATTGGACATTATCAACACTAATCTAGATGGTCAGCCAACCAAAACATTAGTATGTGTGGTTTGATTTTATTTATGCATTGAAGAGAGGTTGAATATGATGGGTATGATTTGTAATTCTAGTTTCGTTTAGATTTTACACTAGTGCCTTGCTAGAAAAAGTTGCATGTATGAGTGTGTGTGTGTGTGTGTGTGTGTATATATATATATATATATATATATATATATATATATATATATATATATATATATATAGAGAGAGAGAGAGAGAGAGAGAGAGAGAGAGAATGAGCAAAAGAGATACAAGAAAAAATAAGAGAAAAAACAATTTTTGTGTTTTTAAAAGCAATATGTCGACCTGTCAAGGTCTTAGGTCGAGTTATATGAGGCGACCTGAAGGCATAAGTTACATGCCTCATTATCGAGGCATGGTGGTTAGCCTATCCAAGCTATGTGTCGACCTATACTGAAGAAAAGACTTTTATAGGTCGACCTAAACTCGTGTGTGTCAACCTATGCAAGATTTTTCACACTTAAAAACTCATTTTAATGCATGGAACATGCCTAAGGTATTTTCAATCATTTTCAACCTTATTTGTATGCATTGAAATTCTGGGATCAGGTACGTGATGTCGAATGAGATGTTTAAACACTTGAAGACTTAAACAAAACTTAAAGTGCAGGTAATTTAAACAACACAGGAAATTGTTAACCCAGTTCAGTGTATCTCCACACTTACATCTGGGGGCTACCAAGCCAGGAAGGAAATCCAATATAAGTAATATTAATTATGGACTTAAACCAAACAGTTTAATCCTTCACTTAATATCTACCCAAGGCAATTTCTACCTAAGACACAACTTAGATATGAGTACCAACTCACTCCCCCCCAATCACACGGTGAGATGTTACAATGTTTAATAAAATTGAAGTCACACTTCAAACACAACAGCTTGATTTTACTTAACAGTTTCAATCAAGACACAATACACTTTTTGCTTAAAAGCTCATAAAGTGATACACAACTAAAACCTGCTATTAAACACAAACACCCTATTTAGTCTTCTTAATTTCATTTTCTATTCTGAGAGTTTTTGTTCCTTAAATAGATGCTTGGATTTTTGGGCTTTCTGTAGAATATCCAGTCCTGATAAGTCATGCTGTCATCACCTTGAATTAGGGTTTGTTACTTCCTTGATTCTAGGTGAGGTAGTTCTTCTGTTATACTGAAATCAGATAACTAAGCTCCCTACAGATGCGCCTTGTATTGTTTATCCATTCACAATTAATTCCAGATAAATTCCCTGAATTTACTCAGTTCTGTTATGCATCATTTAAGTCTGGTAGCAGGTTTAAGATGTCACAACATCTGGTGTGACATCCTGATGTCTGAACTTAATTCATTAACTTATACAATGTCACAACATCTGGTGTGACATCCTGAACTAAGTTCATTAACTTATACTCTGTTTAATAATGTCACAACATCTGGTGTGACATCCTGAAGTCTGAACTTAATTCATTAACTTTTACTCTGTTTGATAATGTCACAACATCTGGTGTGACATCCTGAAGTCTGAACTTCAACACTTCTTGTTTGTCCAAAAATTCTGCCAATTCTTAACATCTACAAACTCCCCCTTTGGCTAATTTTTGGCTAACACAATCTTCTGGTTTTATCAGAGTGCAGCAGAGTTTTATTTATCAGAGTGCAACAGACATTCTTTTCTGTTTAATCATATGAGAGTTTACTCCCCCTCAAACCTGTATGTATACTGACTTGTTCAACAGAATTTTCTATTAAAAAAACTTAGTTCAGAAGCAGACATTAAACAGACAAACAACATTTTTCATTAATCAGGCAAACTGCAGCAGACATTGTTGTTGTTCAGTACACTTCTCTTCTCCCCCTTGTTAGACAGAAATTGGGGCCAAATTACACAAGCAGAGAGAAATACAAAATATTCAAAATTACAAAATCAAAAGAACAATGTTGAAGCAGACAGTACACTTTCCACACACATTTTCACTCAGAGTCATTATATTCAGTATCTTCTTCCTCTTCAGATTCATCATCAGATTCATCAGCATTCTGAGCAACCTCTTCCACCTCCAGCCTTTGAATTACTTCCTCAAGCTTTTGCTTCCTGGCATCCAGCTCTTTGCAAGTGTTCTTGAGTTCTGCAATCAAGGCAGCTTTGGATATGGGAGTCTTTGCTTTTTATGGTCCAGCAGATGTCCCAATGGGAGCTTCAACATCAGCAACATGATGGCTCAAGAACAATTTGTAGTGGAAGGCCAGTGGACTTTCTCTCTTGCAGACTGAATCCTTCTCAGTGAGGATGCCTGGATACTAGTTGAGGATGATTCCACAGAGCAAGGATGGAAAAACAATGGGAAGCTTTGTTGCTGATGTTCCTGCATGCTTTAGGGTTTGATCAAATATGTAAGCCCCAAAGTCCAACTTTGTTTGGGTGCCTACAGCATAGATGAATCTTCCCAATCCAGTAGATATTGAAGAAGTATGGTTGGTAGGGACCCAGTTGACAGTACCAATTCTATGCAGCATTGCATACTTCCTTGTTAGCAAGCTAACAGAAAGTTTGCCTTTGACTGGCCAAGTTTTGACCTGGTTGGCAATGATGACCTTGCAAACTTGGTTCTCAGTCTTTCCCAGCTCATTAGGCCCATCAGATTCTCTCCCTAGGTAATGATTTATAACCCTAGGAGAGAATTCAACACATCTCCCTCTTACATAAACCTTTCTGAATTCTTCTGACTTTCCATCAGCACAGTCTTCTTGCAGGTTGACAATGAACTCCTTGACCAGCAGCTCATAGCAGGGTGAAAAATTTGAAATAGTCTTGAATAAGCCAGCAAAGGATATTAGGTCAATTACCTCAGTGCACTCCAATGCATTGCTGCCCAGCTCTCTTTCCAGTGCCACCCTTCTTTGGTAGACATACTTCCATTTGTTCACACTTGACCCATGATGGAAGGACACATTGTCTAGAGGAGCTTCTGGAACAGCAGAGGTAGACCTTGGAGATGCTGGCTTCTTTCTTGGTTGGGATGTTGGGACATCCTTCTCAACATCTGAATAAGGTGGAGTAGCAGCTTTTCTCTTTTTGGTACTCACCTTGCTCTATTGCTTAGTAGGTCCAAATGAAACTTTGACCTTGTCTTTCTTTGGAGTAGGCTGTTTCTTTTCAGGAGTTGCATGTCCAGCAGGCTTCTTCTCCTTTCTAGCCCTAAGCCTTTTGGCTATGCTGGGGTCAACAGATGCAATGATCTCTGTATCAGAGTCATCATCTATGGTTTCAACAGGAGGAGGTTGGGAAGCCTCCTTTTCAGTAGGTGGATCAATAGAAGCTTGGTCATCACTGGCTTCATCATCATCATCAGTTGAGGTCTTGTTCTGTTCCTCAGATGTTTCAACATTTATTGGGACATCCTGTTGGGCAGGAGTGTCCTCTTCAGCCTGATTGCTCTGTTCTTCTTGTGGAGCAGGCATGTTGTTCAGGGGAACAGATATCCCACTCACCACTCTTTGTTCAGATAAAATCCTATTCACAAGATTCTTGATGGAAGCATCCACATAATCAGAAGCTTTGGGGGTGGTGCTTGATGATGAAGGAATCCCCTTGCTTTTGCTGAACACATGTTCCTTTGCTCTTCTCACATTTGGAGTTCTAGGTTTTTGAGCAAGAGGAACACTTCCTCTGATTTCGTCTATGGGAGTAGTATCCATTGGTACCATAGAGATTGGGGTTGCATGCACTACATCTTCTTGGTTGAGATTTTCATCAGTGAGGTTAGGGTTTTGATGTTGAGTCATTTTTGAAGGTAGTGAAAGAAGAGTTTAGGTTTGATTGATTTTGGTAAGCTCAGAAAATCAGCTATAGCATGCAACTGGTTTTGAGGAGATAGTGAGGAGATGAAGAGCTGAGAGCACGTTTGTGCTTTTATAAATTTCGTTACTGGTGGAATTCTAAAAAGTGGAATACACAGAGTTATTGACCAGACTGGTGCTGCCATCTGGTGATCATGCCACACGATGTCATAGGACATGTTGGCACTTCTCCATAACTGCTATATTTCACATAAGCAGATTCCCAATTTACCCCTTAGGTTTTCAAATTGGGTAGCATCCAGGGCTTTAGTAAATATATCAACCAATTGCAGATCTGTGGCTACATGTTCTAATGAGATCACCTTCTCTTCCACAAGATCTCTGATGAAATGATGCCTGATATCAATGTGCTTGGTCCTGCTGTGTTGGATAGGATTCTTTGATATGTTAATAGCACTTAAGTTGTCACAGTACAATGTCATGATATCTTGTGGGACATTGTATTCTGTGAGCATTTGCTTCATCCAAACCAAATGTGAACAACTGCTACCAGCTGCAATATATTCAGCTTCAGCAGTGGATAAGGATACACAATTTTGTTTCTTGTTGAACCAAGAAATCAAATTGTTTCCTAGAAAGAAGCATCCTCCTGATGTGCTCTTTCTATCATCAGCACTTCCAGCCCAGTCAGCATCACAAAAGCCAGTGAGAATTGGTTCACATCCATGAGAGTACATTATGCCATAGTCATAAGTACCATTGACATATTTCAGAATTCTCTTAACCTGGTTTAGATGGCTTACTTTTGGCTCAGCTTGATATCTTGCACATACACCTACTGCAAAAGCTATATCTGGTCTGCTAGCAGTCAGATACAATAGACTTCCAATCATGCTTCTGTATAGACTTTGGTCCACATTCTCACCCTTGTCATCCTTTGTCAGCTTTAAATGAGTGGGGGCAGGTGTTCTTTTGTAACTTGCATTGTCCATCCCAAACTTCTTGACAATGTTCTTTGCATACTTGCTTTGGGATATGAACATGGAGTCCTCCATCTGCTTGATTTGCAGTCCAAGAAAGTAGGTTAGTTCACCTACTAGGCTCATCTCAAACTCAGATTCCATTTGAGTAACAAAATGTTTAACCATCCTGTCTGACATCCCACCAAAGACTATGTCATCTACATATATTTGAGCAATCATGACATTTCCTTCTTCATCCTTCACAAACAAGGTTTTGTCTATTCCACCTTTCCTGTATCCTTGTTTTATGAGAAAAGTGGTCAGTCTTTCATACCATGCTCTTGGGGCTTGCTTCAGACCATAAAGAGCCTTCCTTAGTTTGTATACATGCTCTGGACAACTTGGATCGACAAATCCGTTAGGCTGCTCCACATATACCTCCTCATTAAGATACCCATTTAGAAAGGCACTTTTAACATCCATTTGAAATAGCTTGAACTTCAGGATACAAGCAATACCTAAAAGTAGTCTGATTGATTCAAGCCTTTCTACTGGTGCAAAGGTTTCATCAAAGTCTACTCCCTCAATTTGTGTGTATCCTTGAGCTACAAGTCTAGCCTTGTTCTTTGTAACAACTCCCTGCTCATTTGACTTGTCCTTGTACACCCATTTAGTGCCAATCACATTTATGTCATCAGGCCTAGGAACAAGATCCCACACTTCATTCCTTGTAAACTGGCCTAATTCTTCTTGCATAGCAGAAATCCAGTACTCATCATTCAGAGTTTCCTTGATTTTTTAGGTTCTATCTTTGAAACAAAACAAGAACCTGACATCATTTCTCTTGATCTAGTGATTACACCACTGTTGGGATCACCAATTATCAGATCTTTAGGATGATCCTTCTGGATTCTGATGGAGGGGGGTTTGTTGGATTGTTCTGTCCTTGCCTCAGTTAGAGTGAAGTCAGGATTATCACTCTTTATTTCAACTTCAGTCTGATTGTCAGCAGATGTTCCAACATCATCTGCAACATCTGCAGGGGCATCATCAATAATCACATTTATTGACTCCATTATGACCTTGGTTCTGGAGTTAAATACTCTATAGGCTCTTCTATTTATGGAGTATCCAAGGAAAATCCCTTCATCACTTTTAGGATCCATCTTCCTTCTTTGATCCCTATCAGCCAGAATGTAACAATTACTTCCAAACACATGAAAGTATTTGACTGTTGGTTTTCTGCCCTTCTAGACTTCATAAATGGTGGACAAAGTTCCTTTTCTTAAAGTGACTCTGTTGTGAATGTAACAAGCTGTGTTCATAGCTTCAGCCCAGAAGTACAGTGGTAACTTTTTAGCATGAATCATAGCTCTTGCTGACTCTTGGATAGTTCTGTTCTTTCTCTCAACAATCCCATTCTGTTGAGGGGTGATAGGAGAAGAATACTCATGATTGATTCCTTCTGAAGAACAGAAATCTGAGAATTTTTTATTCTCAAACTCCTTTCCATGGTCACTTCTTATTCTGACCACACAGCTTGCTTTTTCTCTTTGTATTCTTTGGCATAGATCTTTGAATACCTCAAACACATCAGACTTTTCTTTGATGAAATTTATCCATGTATATCTTGAAAAGTCATCAACAACTACATAGGCATACCTTTTTCCACCAAGACTCTCAACCTGCATTGGTCCCATAAGATCCATATGCAATAATTACAAAACTTTGGAAGTTGTCAGATGTTGGAGCTTTGGATGTGACATCTTGGTTTGCTTGCCTATTTGACATTCACCACATACTTTGCCTTCATCAATCTTCAGTCTTGGAATACCTCTTACAGCCTCCATAGATATGATCTTCTTTATTCCTCTGAGATGAAGATGACCCAGTCTTTGGTGCAACAGCTTTACTTTTTCTTCTTTGGCTAAGGAGCAAGTTGAAGTGAGACTGAAATCTTGAGGTTCCCACATATAGCAGCTGTCTTTAGATCTGGCTCCTCTCATGACAACCTTCTGTTCTTTATCAGAAACTATGCATTCAGTTTTGGTAAAGTTTACACTGTAACCTTGATCACATAATTGACTTATGTTGATCAAGTTAGCAGTCAATCCTTTTACCAGCAGCACATCATCTAGTCTTGGTACATCTGGGCAGTCCAAAGTCCCAACTCCCTTGATCTCTCCTTTAGCTCCATCTCCAAAGGTTACATATCTGGATGAGTGTGACTTTAAGTCTACCAGCAGATTCTTCAATCCAGTCATGTGCCTTGAGCATCCACTGTCAAAGTACCAGTCTTCCTTAGCTGAAACTCTGAGAGATGTATGAACTATATAGGCAACAACCTTCTTTGACCATTTTTTCCTGTTGTGAGGTTTCCTTTGATGCCTCTGCCCTGTATAGTGTCCATCTTTAGAGCTCACAGGTTGTTTGTTGAACTTGTTTTTGGGCATGTATTTGTAGCTTTGATCAGCATGAAGACTAGCTTTAGGTACCTATACTTTCTTGATGACTTCTGTCTTCTGCTTAGGGGGTTGCTGATATCTTTGATTTTGATGTCCATGCAGCACTTTCTTGGTGACCTCTGTCTTCTGCTTAGGGGGTTGCTGATACCTCTGATTTGGATATCCATGCAGCTTGTAGCAAAAAGGTTTGATGTGACCAAACCTTCCACAATGATGGCATCTCCGTCTTTGATACTTCTTTTTCATCATGTTCTTTTCATGATGTTGGGACATCTTGTTTGACTTTATGGGATTTAAAGTTGTTTTGCTGGTGCTAGCCTCAAACTTTTGAGCTTTATTAAATCCCAGCCCAGTCCTATCCCCTGAGTGCTTGTTGTTGTTGAGAATTACATCCAGTGTGTTTGAGCTACTGTTCAGCATTCTGACAGATTTGGACATATGCTCCAATTTGGAGTTGAGTAGGCTTACTTCACTTTTTAAAATGTCAATGATCTCTAGATTACTTGTCTTTTCAGCCTTTAATCCCTCAATCTGCTTCTTCTGCTTTATATTCTCCATGCATACTTCAGTGCTCCTTTTACACAACATCTTGTATGATTCTTCAAGCTCTTCAAATGTCAGCTCCTCATCACTGGATCCCCCTTCAGATTCACATACTCCAGCTAGAGCTGTGATGTGCTTTGCAGATTCTTCTTCTGACTCACATCCTGAGTCTTCATCTGACCAGGTCACAGAGAGACCTTTCTTCTGCTTCTTTAGATAGGTTGGGCATTCATTTCTGATGTGTCCATATCCTTCACATCCATGACATTGAATCCCTTTTCCTTGGTTGGTCTTCTCATCATAATTTGACCTTCTATCATAAGGTCTTTTATTCTCAGAAGAGTTTGAGTTTCTTCCACTTGGTCTGGACTTGTTATCCATTCTTTTGAGAATTTTGTTGAATTGTCTTCCAAGCATAGCAATTGTTTCTGATAAACTTTCTTCAGGGTCTTCTTCATGACTTTCTTCTTCTTTATCAGTATTTGAGACCAAGGCTATGCTTTTGTTTTTCTTCACAATTGTATCATTCATTCCCATCTCAAATGTTTGAAGGGAACCAATGAGCTCTTCAACCTTCATTGTGCATATGTCCTGAGCTTCTTCTATTGCAGTAACCTTCATGTCAAATCTTTTTGGTAAAGATCTGAGAATCTTTCTTACCAACTTTTCATCACTCATCTTTTCTCCCAAAGCACCAGAAGTATTAGCTATTTCCAAGATGTTCATGTAAAAATCATGAATTGTCTCATCTTCCTTCATTCTCAAGTTTTCAAACTTGGTGGTGAGAAGTTGAAGTCTTGACATCTTCACCTTTGATGTTCCTTCATGAGTGGTTTTGAGAGTGTCCCAAACATCCTTGGCCAGCTCACAATGATGCACAAGTCTAAATATGTTCCTATCAATGCCATTGAATAAGGCATTTAAGGCTTTGGAATTACCAAGTGCTGAATCTTCTTCCTCCTTGCTCCACTCTTCTTCTGGCTTCAACACTTTTGCCCCATCCTTATTTTCTTGGACAGGGTGCCCCCATCCTTTGTTGACTGCTTTCCAAGCCCTGCTATCAAGTGATTTTAAGAATGCTACCATTCTTGGCTTCCAGTAGTCATAGTTGGATCCATCCAATATAGGTGGTCTATTCACAGATCCTACATCTCTGTCCATGTTCCCAAAATTTACAGTCCCTAGATCTCACCCAGTTAAACAGGAAGGGTGCCTGCTCTGATGCCAATTGAAATTCTGGGATCAGGTACGTGATGTCGAATGAGATGTTTAAACACTTGAAGACTTAAACAAAACTTAAAGTGCAGGTAATTTAAACAACACAGGAAATTGTTAACCCAGTTCAGTGTATCTCCACACTTACATCTGGGGGATACCAAGCCAGGAAGGAAATCCAATATAAGTAATATTAATTCTGGACTTAAACCAAACAGTTTAATCCTTCACTTAATATCCACCCAAGGAAATTTCTACCTAAGACACAACTTAGATATGAGTACCAACTCACTCCCCCTCAATCACACAGTGATATGTTACAATGTTTAATAAAATTGAAGTCACACTTCAAACACAACAACTTGATTTTACTTAACAGTTTCAATCAAGACACAATACACTTTTTGCTTAAAATCTCATAAAGTGATACACAACTAAAACCTGCTATTAAACACAAACACCCTATTTAGTCTTCTTAATTTCGTTTTCTATTCTGAGAGTTTTTGTTCCTTAAATAGATGCTTGGATTTTTGGGCTTTCTGTAGAATATCCAGTCCTGATAAGTCATGTTGTCATCACCTTGAATTAGGGTTTGTTACTTCCTTGATTCTAGGTGAGGTAGTTCTTCTGTTATACTGAAATCAGATAACTAAGCTCCCTACAGATGCGCCTTGTATTGTTTATCCATTCACAATTAATTCCAGATAAATTCCCTGAATTTACTCAGTTCTGTTATGCATCATTTAAGTCTGGTAGCAGGTTTAAGATGTCACAACATCTGGTGTGACATCCTGATGTCTGAACTTAATTCATTAACTTATACAATGTCACAACATCTGGTATGACATCCTGAACTAAGTTCATTAACTTATACTCTGTTTAATAATGTCACAACATCTGGTGTGACATCCTGAAGTCTGAACTTAATTCATTAACTTTTACTCTGTTTGATAATGTCACAACATCTGGTGTGACATCCTGAAGTCTGAACTTCAACACTTCTTGTTTGTCCAAAAATTCGGCCAATTCTTAACATCTACATGCATCATAATGCTAAGATGATCAATTCACGTCTAGACTTTGGTTGATACCGCCCAATGTACAAAATTGCTAAAGCTCCTCTTAGTTTTGACATCATTCAAAACATGAATAAATGGAAGAATGCACTAAAATTCATATGCTTAATAACATCATAATGAGAAATAGACGTAACGTCTAGTGGTTTTATATAACAATTTAATTTGGTACAAGAGAAATATAGACAAAGACACAACTTTTCATCAAGGCTATGCATAGTTTATGCATCACTCAGAACTCAATTGGGGTAATAAATGGCTCGTTTGACATCATCATCATCCTCTTGGACTAATTTACAGAAATAATCCGGACAGATCCTCGTGGTCTTCAACTGGGACTTTGATGGTTCTTGTAGGAGAGGGGGTGGTGTACCTGCAAGGTACTCCGAGTCGAGTATATCCCTTCGGGTGACGCTGCTAGGGTCGCAGACATCCCCACTGCTGGGGCCGCAGATGTCCCCGTTGCTGACCGACTGTGGATTATGGACGAGCCGCTCGAGACGACGTCTCAGTTTGATGTAAATGCCTCAGATGTGTGGGGTAAAATTGAGAAGAGGAAGAAAGGGGGGTCCTGTAAACTGGCGAGCCTTACCTCTGAAGCCTGACCAAAGGATTTTCTCGCGCTTTCCTTCCCTTCGCTTCCCTATGTACGAGTTCGCGTTTCGTGAGGCTAGGTATCGCTTTCCCTTCACGGACTTCCAGGAAGTGGGTTTCACCCATCCCGAGCCTGCGCCTTCTTAGTTGCATCCAAACGCCCTGCGTTCATAAGGACCTTCGAGTTGGTGTCTCATTACCTGGAGATAGGAGCGACTATTAGTTTGTTCTTCAGGATCTTCCATCTTCAAAGGAAATCCCAAGATGTCCGACACAACTGGGTGTCGTTAAAACAAGCGAGCAAACTCTTTAAAGCATATTTGGATTCTGTTCACGGTTTCAAGTACCATTTTTACATTATTCATTCATGCTCGCACACGACCAAAGATTTTCTATATGATGGGGAGATCGTCGATGACAAGGAGAGACTGGTGGCCCATTTCCCGTTGGAGTTGGTGGATGTTCACTTTCGGTATCCCAACGAACATTACATAACTAAGCCTGAGGATCTTTGCGTTAATGACACAACGACTTATAACATGTTGCTCAATTTTGTTGCTAGCTTCCGCACTTCAAAACTCGTAGATTCTGATAGGGATACTCTCCTTAGGCCTGATGGAACACCAGCCACCCAGGCCACGTTAATAAATGTAAAGTCGTTGCTCAGCTACCTGAACAAGGAAGCGGTGATGCGACTCTTGGGTGGATTTTTAGCTTTTGTAGTTTTGTATCTGAGGATTTATTCGGTAACTAACTTGTTTCTTTGTTTTGCAGCTCAAATGGCCGAAATGTGTGAATGTCTAGTGAAGAATAACAAGGGAAACTTCAATAAGAGCCCTAAGAGTAGGGTTGAAGTTGTTAAAGACCAGGCTACTCTTGAAGGGTTCGTCTTTGCTGGCAATTCTACTCCAAGGAACACTCCGATGGGAGGATCTCTGCTAAGAAAGAGGCCTAGGGTAGAGGAACCCTCTTCTCCTCCAAAACCTGATGTGACGCCTTCGAGCACATTTTTTCTGCCCCAGTATGTGACCCAAAGGTCTCTGTTTTCTAAGCATCATCTGTCCGGGTCCCCGATCTAGATGCGACGGTCATTCTTGCAAAGCTCTGAGAACTGAGTTGTGTCAGGACGCGGCAGGGATGATACAGATCTGGGAGGTTGCCCTTGCTTTCAATGATGTTGGCCTGGTGCCCAGAAAGGACTTGGTTATGGACAAAAAGAAAATAACTGACCTCGAGGAGGAAAGTGCGGGACTCTACAACAAACTACGTAGCTCGAAGGACACCTGGAGGCGAAGAAAGAGTTGTTGATCGTGTTAAGAGCCGAACAAGAGAAAGCGAAGGCAGCTATCACTGAGAATGAAGAGCTTAAGGAGAAGGTCCAGGAGATGGAGAGTTCTTTGGCTTGTGGAGAGGAGGAGATTGATGAGGATAGGAGTATGATATCCAGGGAGGATCTGATTTCTCGTATTCGTCTATTGGCGCAGGATAACTTGGCCATGGCCTCGTTTGGTTATTATAATGATGTCGAACAACTTAAAGTGATCAACCCAGGAGTAGAGATGATTGTGGAAGGTATTGGTCCTCTTCATCATGTGGAGAATGATATGGTTGTCCCTCCTGATAACGATTGAAGTCTTTTGGCCTGCGTGCCTCTTTTTCTTGATGTACTTTTGTTGTACGGTGCTTAGTCCCCTTTTGATGTATATTATGACAATGTTCGGCCATGTGTCGGTACTTTTGATAATATATGGTCCTTTTGCCTTGATCATGCATTGTTATTTAAATTATATATATACTTTTATTATTTTAAGTTATGGGACTAGGGGTACGCTCAACGTGTTAATGTTGAACTCAATAGTGTATGGAACTTGTCGAGGGGGAGAGATTTGTTCTCGCTAAAGGGGGTCGAGGACGCGGTCAAGTCCTTTTTCCCCTAAGGCTTAGACCTTTCCCACCGCGTGATGAGGGTCTACCCCGTTGGTATGACAAAGGTAGAGCTCGTTTGAGGTGTCCCCGTTAGGAGATTCATTCACCCGATAACCGGGAAAATGTTCGCTCACGTTTATATTGAGGGTTGTATCTATACTGTGATACATCCCTGTAGCCTGGAACTTCTCCCCTTGTTAGCAGGTTGATTAGCCGACATCTATTCCGCGCTCTGGATGGATTTAGTTGTAATGTTGTTTTAGCTTTTCAGCGTTCCATGGTCGAATAAATGGTTCTCCACTCAGTTCTTCGAGGTAGTATGCTTTTGTTCCCATTTTTTACTTAACATGATATGGGCCCTCCCAATTGGCCACGAGCTTGCCTTCATGCAAATCTTTCTGGTTTCTGCGCATGATAAGGCTGCCAACTTGGAATTCTCATTTGACTATTCGGTTGTCTATCGCAAGGCGATCGTTTTAGGGACTCTTCGCGGAGAGCTGCTCCTGAATGGATTTCCTTGACCAAGTCGATATCCTCTCTTAGCACCTCGTCATTGAGTTCTTCCTCTAAAATGGATTTTGTGCGTCGAGAGGGTTCTCTGATATCCACGGGGATGACTACTTACGTACCATACGTCATCCAAAATGGAGTCTCCCTGGTGGTCGAATGTGGAGTGGTCCGGTAGGCCCAGAGTACGTTGTGGAGTTCTTCGACCCACTTTTTCTTTGCCTCGCCAAGTCTTCGTTTTAGGCCCCGTAAAATGACTTTGTTGCAACTTCGACCTGCCCGTTGGTCTGGGGGCACTCGACTGACGCGAAATGTTGCTTGGTGCCTATATTGGCGATGAAGTCTTGAAAATTCATGTCCGTGAACTGGGTACCGTTGTCCGTGATAAAAGATTGGGGTACACCGAATCTGGCCAGGACGTTCCTCTTGTAAAATTGCAAAATGTTGAGTGCAGTGATCCTGGAAAGGGCCTCGGCTTCTATCCATTTAGTGAAGTAGTTCACGACCACGATTAGAAATTTGTTTTGGAAAGAACCCGACGTGAAGGGTCTGAGGATGTCCATGCCCCATTGTGCGAAAGGCCATGGTGATGACATTATTTTGAGTGTGTCCGAGGGTGCGAGGTGCATATCCCCATGGCATTGGCACTTGTCACATTTTATTATGTGTTCTTTGGTTTCGTTCTGCATGGTTGGCCAGTAGTATCCTGCCTTAAGGCCTTTCAGGCCAAGGACCTTCCGCCTAAGTGTTATGCGTTTATTCCTTCGTGTATTTCGTGCAAGACGCCTGATACGTTTTCTTCCTCGAGGCATTTGAGGAGGGTAATGGAGGACCATCAGCGATACAACTTGTTGTCCACTAAGACGTAGGAGGATGCATATTTTTTGGTGGCACTGACTTCCTACTTGTCTACGGGAAGCTTTTCGGTTATCAAGTAGTGGAATACTAGGATCATCCAGCAATTGTTGTCACCTATGACGTTGATGTCGATGATATCGTCGGACTTTTTGATGCTAGGGTGGGGAAGTGTTAGAACAATTATGGTTCTGAACCTCTAAGTGTTTTGATGATAACAAAGCTTTTTATAATAGAAGCTCTAATGAATACATTTACTATTGTGTAGAAGACAAATTTATTTAAGTAAACCGTACGTGCTTAGAAGATTCATTTAGTCACATACAGAAGATACTCTCAAAGGAGAATCCAGCATTAAATAACATATTTATTGGCTGCGCATCTTATATTTATTATCTCTGATCTCCGCTTAGAAGATGTTGGTATCCTTATTAAAGACATTAATTAAAGGATATTTTAATTAATGAACAAAGACAAGTATCTCTGCTTATGGAAGGAATTTATGGTATTAAAGTCTATCCTAATTTTACTCAAAGATGTCTCCAACGGCTACATTCTTCAAGTACTATATAAAGGACTTCATTTGAAGATTTCAGTGACACACTTTAATACATTCACGAAAATAGATCAAATCAACTGTGCTTACTATTGTAACTTTCACTTAGTGATCTTTTGCTTATCAAGAAGCATTCTAAGTTACTTCTTTATTATATTGTGTAATAATCATTTTATTCCTTGAGTGACTAAGTTTAGTCAGAAGACTCAAGAGGACATTGACTATAGGTCTTTGTGTGTATTCTTATTGAATAAGTGGATTAAGACCTCAGTAGAGGCAAAATCACCTTGGCGGGTGGACTGGACGTAGTTTGAGTTCAAACGAACCAGGATAAATTAAACGTGTCATTAGAAGTTATTTTTTATTGTTAAAGAAAACCCAATTCCAACCCCCCTTCCTTGTGTTTTGCGCACCTTCAATTGGTATCAGAGCGCTAGGTTCTGAGTAATACACTTAACCGTGTCAGTAAAAGATCCAGAAGTTAAACACATGGCAGAAACTGGAATTAACAACAATGACTATCAGAATGACAAGATCAATGCTAAACCTCCAATATTCAATGGTGACAATTTTGACTACTGGAAGGATGTTCTGGAGAGTTTCTTTCTAGCTCTAGATGGAGATCTCTGGGACATGGTGACAGATGGATACATTCATCCTATTGAAGCAGATGGTCAGAAGATTGAAAGAAAAAATATGACAGCTCAACAGAAGAAGGAATTCAGAAATCATCACAAAGCTAGGACCATACT
This sequence comes from Lathyrus aphaca, assembly GCA_963966055.1. Lineage (NCBI taxonomy): Eukaryota > Viridiplantae > Streptophyta > Magnoliopsida > Fabales > Fabaceae > Lathyrus > Lathyrus aphaca. The sequence goes on along the minus strand of OZ014520.1, from coordinate 214,850,528 downwards.
TCTAAGTGCCATCTCATACACAGAATATGAGAAGATCACAAACAGGGATTCAGCTAAACACATGTTTGATTCTCTGAGGATGACACATGAAGGCAACTCTCAAGTCAAGGAGACTAAAGCTCTAGCTCTCATCCAGAAGTATGAAGCTTTCAAGATGGAAGAAGATGAGACCATTGAAAAAATGTTCTCAAGGTTCCAAATCCTGGTAGCTGGACTAAAAGTTCTGGACAAAGGCTACTCAACAGCAGATCATGTGAAGAAAATCATCAGAAGTTTACCAAAAGCTTGGAGGCCCATGGTCACTGCTTTAAAGTTATCAAAAAATCTGAATGAAATTTCCTTAGAAGAACTGATCAGCTCCTTGAGAAGTCATGAGATTGAGTTAGAAGAAGATGAACCCCAGAAGAAAGGTAAGTCTGTAGCTCTTAAATATAACAAACATGTTTCTAAAGCTTTACAGGCAGAAGAAGAAGAAAGCTCTGGATGCTCATCAGAAGAAGATGAATTATCTCTTCTATCCAGAAGAGTTCAACAACTCTGGAAGCATCGTCAGAAGAAGTTCAGAAATACCAGAAGGACAAACAATTATTCTGAATCAACATCTGGTCATAAGAAACCCATAAGCAAAGAAGTTGTGTGCTACGAATGCAAAGAACCAGGACACTATAAAAGTGAATGTCCAAAACTTCAGAAAGAAAAACCCAGAAACAAATTCAGCAGAGAAAAGAAAAAGAGTCTCATGGCAACATGGGATGATTCTGAATCATCTGAAGCAGAGTCAGATTCTGAAGATGAACAAGCTAATATTTCATTAATGGCAAACATACCAGAAGATGATCACTCATCAGAATCAGAGTTAGAATCAGATTCAGAAGAGGTATTTTCTAAATTTTCTAGACCTCAGTTAGAAGCTAGCCTCTCAGAAATTCTTGAAAAATATCAGAAGCTTCAATTCAAATACAAAGACATTAAACAAAGTCTAGTATCTGAATTAGAAGAAGTTAGAAAACTAAAAATAGAAAACTCTGAGCTGAACGAAAATCTATTTGAATGTAAAAACTCTTTTGAGAAACTTAAAGCTCAGAAGAAATCTGAATTAGAAGATCTAATTAATTCTGATAATATCATAAAACAATATGATTATAGCTTTCAACAATTTCTTACTAAAAGCCTAGATAGAAGCAAGATTGCATCTATGATCTATGGTGTTAGCAGAAATGAAAGAAGAGGCATAGGCTATGTGAAAAATAAAGAAACTCTGAAGCTAAAAAATATTGATGACATTGTCATAAATACAAATACTCCTCTAAGTTCTCATTTCACCTATGGTCATAATCATGATCTTATATACACTAGTGAGTCATCTTGTTCTACAAATTCTGATTTGAAACCTTAAATGAATCAGAAGTTTGTAAAAACTAACAAACAAGGACCCAGAAGAATATGGGTACCCAAGGATAAAATTGTGTATGTTGCAGATGTCTTTAACAGCAAAACTGAAACACCAATCATGGTACCTGGACTCTGGATGCTCACGTCACATGACGGGAAGAAAGCATATGTTCCAAAGTCTTGAATTAAAAGTTGGAGGCCACTTAGGTTTTGGAGGCAATCAAAAAGGAAGAATAATTGGCTCTGGAACTATTGGTAATGGAAATCTTCCCTCTATCTCTAATGTTCTACTTGTAGAAGGATTAATGCATAACTTATTATCCATAAGTCAATTAAGTGATAATGGCTATGACATAATCTTTAATCAAAAGTTCTGTAAAGCTGTTAGTCAGAAAGATGGAATAATCCTCTTTAGTGGAAAGAGAAAGAACAACATTTATAAAATAAAGCTTTCAGAATTAAAAATTCAAAATGTAAAATGTCTAATGTCTATGGAAACTGAGCAATGGGTCTGGCACAGAAGATTGGGACATGTTAATATGAGAAGATTATCTCAACTTAACAAACTCAATCTAGTCAGAGGACTTCCAAATTTGAAGTTCAACTCAGAAGCTCTGTGTGAAGCATGTCAGAAAGGCAAATTTTCAAAAACTGGTTTTAAAGCTAAAAATGTTGTATCTTCCTCTAGAATATTAGAACTTCTGCACATTGACTTGTTTGGACCAGTGAAAACTGCTTCTGTCAGTGGCAAAAAGTATGGATTAGTGATCGTAGATGACTTCAGCAGATGGACATGGGTAAAGTTTCTTAGACACAAGGATGAGTCAATTGCTGTATTTTCTAACTTCTGCAAACAAGTTCAAAATGAAAAAGAATCTAAAATCATTAAAGTCAGAAGTGATCATGGTGGAGAATTTGAAAATAATCAATTAGAATCATTTTTCAATGAAAATGGCATCTCTCATGATTTTTCTTGTCCTAGAACTCCACAACAAAATGGGGTTGTAGAACGTAAAAATAGAACATTACAGGAGATGGCCAGAACCATGATAAATGAGACTAATATGGCTAAACATTTTTGGGCAGAATCAGTAAATACAACATGCTATATTCAGAATAGAATCTCTATAAGACCTATTCTTGAAAAGACTCCTTATGAATTGTGGAAGAACAGAAAGCCCAACATTTCATACTTTCATCCTTTTGGATGTATTTGTTTTATCTTAAATACTCTTGATACTCTGAATAAATTTGATTCTAAGGCACAAAAGTGTTATATGTTAGGATACTCTGAACGTTCTAAGGGATACAGAGTATACAATACAGAAACACGCATTGTGATAGAATCTATTCATGTCAGATTTGATGATAAGCTTGGTTCTGAAAAACCAAAGCAGAATGAATTTTCTGCAGATATAGAAGTAGAAATCTCTACAAACAGAACTTCTAAAGATCAATCATCTAAAGATCAAAACAATACAATTTCTCCAACAACATCTGAAGAACTCATTCAGAAGAAACTATCCAGAAGCAATATTAATCACCCAGAAGATAAAATCTTGGGAAAGAAAGATGAACCAATCAGAACAAGATCTTCATTCAAAAACTCTGAAGAGACTTTAATGGGACTTGTTTCTCTGATTGAACCAACTTCCGTAGAAGAAGCTCTCTCAGAAAATGATTGGATTCTGGCTATGCAAGAAGAACTAAATCAATTCACCAGAAATGATGTGTGGGATCTAGTTCCTAGGCCCAGAGGATTCAACATCATTGGCACCAAGTGGGTATTCAGAAACAAGCTAAATGAGCAGGGAGAAGTTGTCAGAAACAAAGCAAGACTGGTTGCACAAGGTTATAGTCAACAAGAAGGAATTGACTATACAGAAACCTATGCACCAGTCGCCAGGTTAGAATCAATCAAACTTCTAATATCATTTGCTGTAAATCATAATATTATTCTATATCAAATGGATGTCAAAAGTGCATTTTTAAATGGTTATATTGATGAAGAAGTGTACATACACCAACCCTCTGGTTTTGAAAATACAAAATTTCCAGAACATGTTTTCAAACTCAAAAAATCATTATATGGTTTAAAACAAGCTCCCAGAGCTTGGTATGAAAGACTAAGTAATTTTCTTCTGGAAAATAAGTTCATCAGAGGGAAAGTGGATACAACTCTTTTCAGTAAACATTAAAAATGATCTTCTGATATGTCAAATTTATGTAGATGATATAATTTTTGGTTCTACTAAGAGTGCCTTGGGAAAGGAATTTGCTAAATCTATGCAGGCAGAATTTGAAATGAGCATGATGGGAGAACTAAAGTTCTTTCTGGGAATTCAAATAAATCAAACATCAGAAGGAACATATATCCATCAAAGCAAATATGTAAAAGAACTTCTGAAGAAATTTGACTTATCAGAAAGCACTATATCTAAAACTCCTATGCATCCTACTTGTATTCTGGAGAAAGAAGAGGTAAGTAAGAAAGTAGATCAGAAGCTCTACAGAGGTATGATTGGATCTCTTCTCTATCTAACTGCTTCTAGACCAGATATTCTATACAGTGTATGTTTATGTGCTAGATTCCAATCAGATCCTAGAGAAACTCACTTAACAGTAGTTAAGAGAATCTTTAGATATCTGAAAGGTACTACTAATCTTGGTCTATACTACAGAAGATCATAAGAGTATAAACTTGTAGGATATTGTGACGCTGATTTTGCTGGAGACAGAACAGAAAGAAAAAGTACCTCTGGAAGTTGTCAATTTCTGGGAGACAATCTAATCTCTTGGTCTAGCAAAAGACAGACAACCATAGCATTATCAACTGCAGAAGCTGAATACATTGCAGCAGCTGGATGCAGTACTCAGATGCTCTGGATAAAAAATCAGCTTGAGGATTTCAATATCTATGAGAGTAACATTCCCATCCTCTGTGACAATACTTCTGCTATCTGTCTCTCTAAAAATCCAATTTTACATTCTAGAGCTAAACACATAGAAGTTAAACATCACTTCATTAGGGACTATACTCAGAAGGGAATTTTAATGTTAAAATTTATAGACACAAATCACCAATGGGATGATATTTTTACAAAACCCCTTCCTGAAGATAGATTTAATTTCATACTAACTAACCTTAGCATGAAACTATGTCCAGAATGAAAATGCTTTACTTATATGTTTTTATCTCTTAGAAGTTCTGATATTTATCCTCTATATGGTTATCTCAGAAGATGCTATGCTCTAACTGTTTCATTCTTAGAACTTCTGTTCAAAGGATTAACATGCAGATCTTCAAATCAACAAGTGTCAACAAGGCTCTAAGGATTTCAATCAGAATTAAAACAAGTGTCCAAATTCTAAAAAGTGACAGAACATGCTTTGGTAACTGTTCTCTACAGAAGGACAACTGTTGATATTCTGGAATCTGATACGGCTAAACTTGACACCAAAAAGGCAAAAATCTCTTGGGTAACTGTTCCAGAATCTTTTACGCCTTACCCTATGTCAGCGCATTTAATGCATTCAATCATTATGTTTTTAAACTTAAATTTTCCCACTAATTTCTCAACTAATTAAATGCTTTATTTTTCTATATATGTAATGTGTCTCTCTCACTTTCATCCTTTACCCGTATTTCATTCTTACTGAATTTTTTTTACCCTCACTCTTGCGTTTTCTCTACCCTTTTTCAAAAACCCTAATCCTTCAAAAATCATCTTAGTAACTAATGGCTTCATCTTCTCATCAACGCAAATATTTTTCTGATGTGTTCTATGTTGAGCCCACGAAGACTCTCTCAACTCCTACTGACAAATTGGAAGTCCTGTGTGAGTTATTTGTGGATTTCAACAGTTTGAAGGTAAATGGTTTTGATCTCCTCCCGTATGTTGAAGCTCAGGGCTGGGAAAAGTATTTTGACCGATTAATGGGACCAGTCTTTCCAAAACTGGTTAAAGAATTCTGGGTTTATGCAACATCAAACGACGCACAGGTTACCTCTCATGTGCTTGGTAAAAGGGTGGTTATTTCTGAAGACCATCTTGCTAAACTTATTGAAGCTGATGGAAATGGCATCAAGTGCAGTGACATGGACAAAGCGTCTGATACTACTGTGATAGCAAAAGAAATTTTTACCTCTGGAAAACCCTCCAACAAAATCAAAGACTTGAAGACCCCTCTCCGTATTTGGGCCAAAATCATTCTTGGGACAATCTGTCACAGGAAACCTACCAACTCTCCAGATTACATCAACCTGGACCAACAATTTCTTCTCTACTTCATCGCCAAAAAGAAAAAGATCAACCTTGCACACACTCTATTCCAGAATCTGAGAGCCAGTGTGAAGGAAACCAGAGATGGTGAAAAGACCAAAAGGGATTGGATTCCGTTTGGACGTATTATTTCTGACATACTTTGCCAAAACAAGCTGGTAGACTTTTTAGCAGAGTTGAAGCAAACTGATCTTCTAGAAACAGATGTTGGAAAACCTCTGAATGCAAAGAACTTGAAAAAGATGAAGTTCATTACTTCTATTCAGCACGAACCTGTTCTTCATTCTAGAGAAGTAATCATCACCAGAAGGATCCCATTGGAAGACTTCCCTCTCTTCTCTTCTGACACACCTCCAGATGTTGTAGTTAACTACCTGGATATCTGCAAGCAACATGGTATGGACCCCCATTTCAAGCCTACTAAACTCAATCAAAAAGCTCCAGACGTTGCCTCTGTAAGACTCAAGAAGAGAAAGACTGCTGAAGGACCTTCTCAGAAGATGCCAAAATCATCTAGAACATCAGGTAAATCTTCTGCCTCTAACTCTGAATTCATTTCTGTATTAGAAGCAATTAATGTAGAAGTGTCTGAATTACCCACTAGCACCTCACCTTCTAGCCATCCATCCTCTGTTGATATTCCTTCTGCACAAATCCCTACCTCTGAACCACCTCAATCTGTTAATCCTATTCAAATTGAAATCCCTGCAACTGCTGCAGTAGCATCCATCCTCTCATCACTATATCCACCAGAAGCTGAAACCCATCAACCACAAACTATTTCTGATTTTGACATACCCATTGATAATACCCCACTATCTGACATTGATCGCTCTCCAACAACTGAAACACAAACTGCTTTGCAACATGCCCTATCAGATCTTGAACAGTTTCAAGACTCAGAATCTGTCCAACTTCCATCTCCTGAACATGGACCTAGACTATCCCCCATAAGAGAAAGCTCACTATCCTCTTATATATCTACACCACCAAACTCACCTATATTCATAAACATTCCTGATACTCCAGAGGAAACTGAAAATGAAAACCCTCTCAAAACATCTGTTGATTTTGAAGCCCTACAAAAACTGTCCTCAGTATCAAACAAAACAGCAATACCCATACCAAAACCAAAACCATCCAGAACAGACATTTCTGCTTTACTTCTTGCTTTTGAAACAGGCTTGAAATTAAAGTTAGAGGATCTGAAGTCTGCATGCTCAGAGCTTACAGATCCAGCTGCTTCTGATTTTCTGTGGGCTTCCCTCAGAAAGTGGTTTAATGCTGAGTCCAAAAGACTTAAGGACATCTGCTATGATGTTGCTCACCAGAACTTCTGTGAGTACCTTCAAGCAGTCGTCTCAAATGTTGAACAGGCTAAACCTCTTCTGCTGGATAACAAGCCTTGGACAGAGTCAGAACCTCTGGATGAACTCTCAGCACTTCAAATGGTCTTGGTATCTTCTGAAGAAGAGCATGTTGATGAACCTGAGACTCAAGCTTCCCCAGAAGTTGAAGAACCTCTGGCTACAGATTTTGTTCTGCAAACTCTACAAGAGCTGAAGAAGGAGAATCAGCTGGTGAAACAACGTCTGGATAAGCAAGATGAAACCACTGTTGAAATGAAGACATTGCTTGGCAAGCAAGTGGAATCATCATCAGAAATCAAATCTTTGTTGGAGACCTTAGTTTCTAAGATGAACTCCTAAATTTTTTTTGCTTATCTTCTACCTTAGCTGTTCCTCTGTTTTATCTTCTGCTTCTGCTTAACTCTTTAAACTTCTACTGGTCTTTGGTTTAAATATAATTTTACTGTATTGGTCATTATCTGTCCGTTTTCATGTGCTTTGATTCTTTTTGATTATGACAAAAAGGGGGAGAAACGTAAATGATTCTGATCCATAGCAGTTTACCATAATTTGCCTCTTACATATAATTCTAATAAAACTATTTGAGTTGTTATCATGAAAAGAAACAGGTCAAGTAATCAACTCAGGGGGAGCTAAGAATCATGGAACATCTGAAGAATTTTCTTCTAAATCAAAGGGAGTTCACTTAATCTTATTAAACTCTATTTCCTTTATTTAAATGTTTTGTCATCATCAAAAAGGGGGAGATTGTTAGAACAATTATGGTTCTGAACCTCTAAGTGTTTTGATGATAACAAAGTGTCGTACCCCGAAAAATACGACCTTACGCGATCCGAAAGGACGGGAGCCGCGCGCCGGACTGACTGAAGAGTCGCCAACTAATTCTATTTATTCCCGAGGAGGGAAAGGGGAGATATAGATACAACCCGGGAGGAAAAGGATGAGGACAAAGGTCAACGGAACCATTGCCTGGGTTCGGGAGTCGGTTATGCAGGGGGAAGGTATTAGCACCCCCTACATCCATCGTACTCGATGGGAACCATCTAAGTTAACGCGCGAGAAAGGATGTCTATGCTTAAACGAATTGCTTGCTAGAGGGAAATGAGTTGAATTATAAGTTAGATTGAACCTAGGTGCTCGGCAAGGATTGAGATCCTCGTGCCTACGTACTCCCGTGTGCAATGGGAAAGTCAGAGCCTCGTAGTTCGGCCTACTAAGGGTATTGGATGTTGATTTTATTACCTTTCGTCGATGAAAGGGTTTAGGAGTTGAAATGCACTAAAGACTATGGATAGTTTATCTCGCCCAACAAGACGAGTGTCCTGCGTCGAAATAATCGGAGCGAGTAACGAGAGCTCGTTATCCTCCTTTCTACCGCTTAAGGCTCGTGGCGTACAGATCTTCTCGTATTATTAGAATGTTTTATTTCCTAAAGCCGCTTGACGTTGGATCAAGGGTTTGGATCTAAAAGAATCGTTTTGGTTTTTTGAGGTTTAAAAGGGTAAATGCAATTGGAGTGTATTTTTGTAGTTTGTTAGCGAGGCACGAAGCGCTCGGCTCGCAAAGGTGGAGTGGATCCTAAACGAAAAACTGAAAGAATAAATTGCAAGTGTGCAAGTGAGATCGCTTGGCGTTGGACCAAGGATTCAGAATTAAATAAAATGCGGAAGATAAAATGCGTACAAATTAATGGGAGAGGGATACAAAATAAATACAGGGGATTGCGAGAAATAAAGAGGTCTCGTTGTAATTAGCCCAAGAGAAATCGTGTGTGCAGTGTATTTGAACTATTCGAAGGCGTTCGGCCTGTTTGATCGGGACGCAACTATTTGAAGGCGTTGGACCTTTTTCGAGCGAAAACAACTATTTGAAGGCGTTAGACCTTTTTGGGACGCGACGAAATTTTGTTCGTTTACTGCCTTAGAATCGGTTCAAAATGGGAACCATTCTATAAGGAGTCGAATCGTAATTTTTTAATGCGAAAATAAATGAATAAATAAATGAATTGAATTGTTAGAAAAAATAAAATAATGAATATAAATAATAAATGAATTAAATAATATCAAGGGTAATAAAATGAACTAAATTAGATTACATGTTTGTTTTGTCGGAATGATAAAATGAAAAAATTAAATACAAAGGGGGCCTCATATTGACCAAAAATCACCGATTAAAATCGGGCGAAAAATTGGCCGTTTAATATATCATTGGCCCTAAAAAGAAAACAAATCATCAATGTACTTTTTAAATTATTTTTCTAAACCATAATATTACTAACAAAAATATTAAAGAAAAAAAAATGAACTATAAGAAGTAAAATACAATAATAATATCATGAAATAAAACAAGAAAAGGAAAAGGGGGAAGCCGTATTGATCTTAAGGGTCCACATAGCAATCAGATTGGACTTACAGAGCCCAATAATTATCAAATAAAATTTAATTAGAACTAATATATGTAAAAAAAATTATGAACAATAAAATAGAATTTAAAAACACCAATTGAAACAAATCAAGAAGTAATAGTAATAAAATAAACAAATACAAAGTGGATGTATAAAACGTGTTGGTCTGGATTTAAAACAAATTAACAGTTTATAAAAAGAAAAACTAATGATATTAATAAACATCTAATAATAATAAACATTTTATAAGAAGGAAAGAAAGAAGAACAAACACTACAGATGGAAACCCACCCCTGAAGTTCAGCAGCGGAGCTCCCAAGGTCTCACCGATCTCCGCCCGTTTCAGCTCTCGCCGGATTCGAGTTTCGGCTCTCTCTGTCTCAGATCGACGGCAGCGCTCTCTTCGTCTCGTCTCCTCACTCAGTTCTCTCTGGCTTCAAATGGCAGTGGCGATGGTTGCTGGTCTCGCGGTGGCTTTGCGGTCTGAATTTGTGGCTGGTTGTGTTTGGCTGGCCGGTTTCGCGATTGGGGCTGATTTGAGTTGGATTTCGTTTTGGTGCGGCTTGCGGTTTTTCCGGTTTGGTTACCGAACGGCGGATGGTTCTGTGAAAAGGATGGATCGGTGGAGAAGGTGAAGTGGGTTCCGGTTTGTGGCTTGGACGGCGTTAACAGTTAATAGCGACTTTTGATTTTCCGTCAACGTTTCCGCGGCGGTTCGAGTTGAATGGTGATGGATTCGTTTCTAGTTTTGTGGTTGTTTGTAAGATTTGTTCTCGGTTGTTGTTTGGTGTTCGATCGGAAGGGTGATAACGGTGAAAGGATTGAGGTTTTGTGGTGAGGGAGCGATTTGCGGTGTTTGGAAAAAACGCAGATTTCTGTGTTCGAAAGGAGTGGTTGGATAAAATGGAAGAATGTGTTTGCGCTGTTGTGAGCGGAGAAAAAAAAAGGAAATGTTGAAAGCTCTTTGTGGTTTTGGAGAAAAAAAAAATAAGTTCTGTGTTTGTTCTATTTGAAAAGTAATGTTTGCAGATCTTTTTGATTTAAAAGGGGTTGAAGAAAAACAGAAGCACAGTGAGAAAAGGCCTATGAAGGATGAAGGTTATATTTTTTTTGGTAGATTTTTTTTATGGTTTGAAGCTTGGCTGTGAAAGAATTTTTTTGCAGAGGTTTTTGTTATATGTTTATCCAAGCTTATTTAATAAAAGTGAAGAAAGGTGGATTTATAGAAGGAATTGAGAAGGGTATAATGGAAATTGGAATGGTAAAGGATAAGAATGAGGGGAATCTTTATGAGCTGTGAATTTGATTTCCTATTAGCACTTGTTGCGGAAAGAATGTTGTTGATGTTGTACCATATTTTGTGCGGGATGGTGGTGTAATGTAATGCTGGCTGTGGAAATTGGTTAGTAGAATACAAACAAAAATGGCAATTGGTTAAATGGATAGAAACAAAGGTTTATGAGTAATAATAAAAAAAATCAGTAATGAATTAATAATGCTATTAATAATAATAATAATAATAATAATAATAATAATAACAATAATAAGGATAAGAAGTATTTAAAAATAAATAAATAATAATGATGGTAAAGGAATAAAAATAATGGGAAATGATGATAATAAAAAAAAGATTAATAATAATGTAAATGAAAAAAATGAAATTATAATATTATGGACAATAATAATAAAAAATGAAATATAATAACGAAAAAAAATATTTTGGAAAAGAGAAGAGAAATAAAATAACAAAGAAATTTATTTTTTAGATTTTTTTAGGATAGAAAAAGTGACAAATATAAATATAGTAAATGGAAAATGGAAGAGTGATTTTTTTGGATTAATAATGGACCTAAAAGGAAAGAAATAACATAAAAGAAAATACACTTTTTTTTTTGAAATCTTTGAAATAAAATGCGACATATTTATTTGAATCTTTTCGAGTAAAATGCATTATATTTTTTTCGGAACAATGGCTAGACATTAAAATGGTGCGGGTAGGATAAATTTGGGGTATGACACAAAGCTTTTTATAATAGAAGCTCTAATGAATACATTTACTATTGTGTAGAAGACAAATTTATTTAAGTAAACCGTACGTGCTTAGAAGATTCATTTAGTCACATACAGAAGATACTCTCAAAGGAGAATCCAGCATTAAATAACATATTTATTGGCTGCGCATCTTATATTTATTATCTCTGATCTCCGCTTAGAAGATGTTGGTATCCTTATTAAAGACATTAATTAAAGGATATTTTAATTAATGAACAAAGACAAGTATCTCTGCTTATGGAAGGAATTTATGGTATTAAAGTCTATTCTAATTTTACTCAAAGATGTCTCCAACGGCTACATTCTTCAAGTACTATATAAAGGACTTCATTTGAAGATTTCAGTGACACACTTCAATACATTCACGAAAATAGATCAAATCAACTGTGCTTACTATTGTAACTTTCACTTAGTGATATTTTGCTTATCAAGAAGCATTCTAAGTTACTTCTTTATTATATTGTGTAATAATCATTTTATTCCTTGAGTGACTAAGTTTAGTCAGAAGACTCAAGAGGACATTGACTATAGGTCTTTGTGTGTATTCTTATTGAATAAGTGGATTAAGACCTCAGTAGAGGCAAAATCACCTTGGCGGGTGGACTGGACGTAGTTTGAGTTCAAACGAAACAGGATAAATTAAACGTGTCATTAGAAGTTATTTTTTATTGTTAAAGAAAACCCAATTCCAACCCCCCCCCCCTTCCTTGTGTTTTGCGCACCTTCAGGAAGTGTTTCCTGGATGACAGACTTGTTCCCGCCTTTCTTTCGTGTACATGCTAATTTCTTCTGGACATCTGCCTGTGAATTACGCTCGCAGGGGATGTGTTGGACGTCCCAAGCCTTGAATTGTGTCAGCATTTGTTGTACTAGTGCTAGGTATTCGACCAAATGGTCCTTTTTTGCCTGGTATTATCTTTTGACTTGTAATGGGACTAGGTGGGAATCAGTGTAGATCCTGATTTCTTGGGCACCCATGTCCTTGGCTAGGCGGATTCCTGCTAGGAAGGCTTCATACTCGGCTTGGTTGTTAGATGCCGGGAAAGAAAGGACTAGAGATACTTCAATCACAAGGCCTTCTTCATTTTCGAGGATGATCCCCGCTGCACTTCCAGATGGACCATATGCTCCATCGACATAGATGACCCACTTATGGGCGCTTTCTAGCGCATCTGCTGATGGGGTCATCTCGGCCACGAAGTCGACCAAGGCTTGAGCTTTTAGAGATTTCCTGATTTCGTAATGTATGTCAAATTTAGACAGTTCTAGAGATCACCTTAGCATTCTTCCAGCCATATCTGGTCGGGTTAACAGTTGCTTGATGGGCTGGTCGGTTCGTACGACCACGGTGTGTGCCAAGAAATAGTGTCGTAGTCTCCTGGAAGCGTTTACAAGAGTGATGATGACCTTCTCTATTTTCTAGTACCTAAGTTTCGGCCCTTGCAAGGCTTTACTCATGAAATACACAGGCTTTTTCTCGTCTGGGTCTTCTCTTATGAGAGTTGCGTTGATGGCTTCGGTGTTGACAGACAGATACAAGTAGAAGATCTCTTCGGTCGTCGATCTGGACAGAACCGGGGTCTTTAATAGTGCTCATTTGAGGTGTTGCAAGGCTTGCTCGCATTCTTCTTTCCATTTAAACACCGCTTCTTTGCACAATGATTTGAAAAAGGGCGAGGCATGCTGAGAAAATTTTGCCACATAGCGAGATAACGAGGTAAGCATACCGTTTAAGGTCTGGATCGATTCCTTCGAGTTAGGCGTAGGAAATTCTGAGAAAGCGCAGCAATTGTCAGGGTTAGCCTCGATTCCTCTTTCTGTTAGATAGAAATCGAGGAATTTTCCTGCCATCGCACTAAAGGTGCACTTGTCAGGATTAAAGCGCATTCTACACCTCATTGCCTCATCGAACATATTCTGGATATGAGAAGTGTGATCGGACTCTTGGGTGGAGTTGACGATCATGTCGTCCATGTAAACTTTGAGCATGTCCCCAATCTGTGATTGGAAGATCTTGTTTGTCATGCATTTATATATGGCTCATGTGTTCTTTATTTCGAAGGGCATTACATTATAGTAATAATTTCCCTTCGGGGTCATGAACGCGGTGTGCATTTTATCTTTGCCGGCCATGGGTATCTGATTGTAACTAGAATATGCGTCCATGAAGGACAACAATTTAAAACCTGCGATATTGTTTACCAACTTGTCTATGTTGGGCAGAGGGTAAGAGTCTTTTGGGCAAGCCCGATTGAGACCAGTGTAGTCAATATAGAGGCGCCATTGTCGCTCCCGGGATTTTCATCCTAGTACAAACGCGAAAGTGGCGTGGAAAAGGTAGAGTCGCCAGCCAGACATTTTTATCCCGAATGAATGGGAAAGGTAATGTTGTACAAACCTAAGGAAAAGGAAAGAGAAAGGTCTTGCAAACCAAAGAGATTGGGTTCGGGAGTTGGTTACGAACTGGGAAGGTATTAGCACCCTAGGTCGTATGTTGTACCCGACGGGATCCACGCTTGCCTGAACTGTTTCAAAGGGTAAATAATAAACTACTGCTGAACAAAAGAACTGCTACTGAACTGGAATGAAAGAGAAAAAAGAGGTAAGGGGAAAATGTAGGGAAAATAAAGAATGTGCTCGAATGGGCCCTACCCCACTGCCTATGTATCTCATGGGAAATGAGAATCAGAGTCGTCGTAGTTCCCCTAACTAGGGAGGAAAACTTTGTTTGTGTTTTTTATGATTGAACTGCTTATGCCTATGCTCAGGTGTTGCAGGCTCGCATTGAACGAGTTCCTTACTGTCTTGCAAAGAGACAAGTCGAAGCGAGTTCTTTCGTTTGGAGTGAAATAAGTGAGAAGAGAATTCCCACAGGAAGGATGCTTGTTGTTGGTTTATAGCTTTTGGAAGCTTTTATTTGAATTTGCATAGGAGAATGTATCCAAGTCTCTTTCAATGGGATGTGTATTTATTACATCATCCCGAAATGGAATAGATAAAAAGTACACCTAGGTATGGAGGAAATCCCCAAACCTAATTCCAAAGATCAAGGCCTAAACACATTACCCTAATTTTGTTTTATTAAGTGTTTTTGTATTTTTGATGAAGAAGTGTTTTTTTAGGTGTTGTTTGTGAAGCATCCTCATGCTAGGACTTATTAATCATGATATATACCCTACACCTCATCCCCATATGGAATGTGTGCAGGTATCCCATGGCAAAGTCCCTTGGAACATGAGAAATCTCAACCCTTATTAAGTCTTTTTGAGTTGGTTTGAGATGAGAAAGAGAAAACTCAAGTTGAGAAAGGGAAAACTCTAAAGGAAACTAACCTCATCCTAGGTTATTATACAATGGAGATCCTAAGGTTAGTGAGGTTTGAAGATATCTAAACCTAGAAGAAGAGATAATAAGAACAAGTTCTAACTCACTTCACGGATTGAAGATGAGATTAGAACTCAAAGGGATGAAGAGAAGTGAAATGTCGAAGAAGCATACTGATGCTTATCGCAACCACATAAGAGAAAACTTTTAAAAGAGAAGGGAGAAGAAGTATGAGTATGGATAAACATCCATATACTCACTTTCTTACCATATCCCCTACACAAAATGGTTAGTGACAAATAATTTGCATATTGAAGACATAATCAAAGCATAAAGGCAATTAAGTACCATATACGCCCTAAAATGGAACTATAGTTCAAAATAATACCTAAGTCTAAAGGTGAAGGTAACTAAAGGTTAAATGACTTATAAAGTGAGTAGCTACATGTTATAGGTCTCTAAGTATTCTAGGATACCTCATAATATCAAACTATGTACAAAAAGTTCATGTAAGTTCACACAAATGCAAGTTAGGGTTCATGGATAAAATATGAGTGCGTATGGCATACAAAGATGAATTAATGCATGAAGGATCATCCAAAGTCAGTAGTGGATACATATTAATGTGGATGAATGAACATACCATCATGTATGCAATGGTTTATGCATATGGAGCAAGGAGAAGAAGATGTGAGGAGAAGTATCACATAAGATCATAAATGATGCAAGTTAAAGATGAATGACATGTGAATATGCATGAGATGATTATAGGTCAATAGCATACAAGGGATGAGATGAAATTAGAATGAATGGATAGGCATTTAATATTCATACACAGGTCACGTTAACACTTAGAGGAGAAGAGAAACAAATTTAGGTAAAATTAGTTCAAGTAAGAAAGCACTTTGAAACATAAAACAAACCAAATGAAGATGGTTCAAAAAGTGTCCTATAATTGGAATTTAGGACCTAAAAGTGACCTATAATTATCTCCTAAAGGTTCCAGAATTTTATGACACCCGAAACTATTTTTAATAATTGCGACGAAACGGGAAAAACATGGTGATTAAGGGAAAGTCCGGTGAAAACAAATTCTATCATTCATAACCTAATCCCTAAGCTTAGATATCGTTACATATAATCATAAATCACACATAAATCCAGTGCCTTATGTGGGAGGGCTCAATATGCACCTTAAGTTATATGATCCTAAACCACATACCACTAAAATGATGCATTAAAATAAAGAAAGTCGAGATTTCTTACTTGATTGAAGTGTCGATGCTTCACATAAAAGAAACCTAAAAACTTCATGCAAGATCTTGTAATCTCCCATGAGCAAAATAAATGAACATCCTCCATAATTACTTCATTAAGCTCCACTATAACCAAAATCGATTCATATCGATCAAAAAGAACTCATGAACATTTATATCAAAATTAATCCAAAAAATAATTAGAATTAATGCAAAAAATTATAACTAAACAATATCAAGAAATGGATTAAGATCCACAAAAATTATTTAACAAGAAATTAACTAACAATTTTTACAAGAAAAAACCAAATAACAAAATCTCTAAAAAATAAAGAAACATGGGGTGCAATTAAAAAACACAATGTGCCAACAGAACTTTCATGGCCCAATCCAAGGCGCAGGTGGGTGTATACTGAAAAATGAGGCCTGAATAGGAACTTTATGGAGTTGAGGCCCAATTTATATGCTGACTCGCGGGGGATAGGGATAGTAGAAATAAGTGTGTGATTAGAACTTCCATGAGCCCAAAGAACCATATCCGCAAAGGGGGTTTGAGAGTAATTAACAGGGTGTGAATATCCATTTAAAGGCCTACGGCCCACACTCAATTGTATGGCACGGGGGAAGGTGAGATTCTGAATCAAAGGGTGCAGAAATGAATCCATGACTGAAGAATTTGAGTCCAATCCATTTTAACCCAAACCCTTAAAATCAACTGAAGAAGAAGGATATAACATACAAAGCGGCCGTTTTCCTCTTCATTCCTCATCACCATCATCACCGTCTCTGATTCCGACCAACGCACCATCTTCGTCGCCGCAACCTCCTTTCCTCGTCTCTTGCTTGTCATCTCACGACCTCCTCCATTCAAATTCTCTGCCACGATTGGTATCTTCTTCAACGTTCTTTATGGGTGTTTCGTTCTCTTTATGGTACCGTCATATGTCTCTTCTTCGCCATTCGAGGAAGATGTCGCCGAAGATGCAACTTCAGCTCCACCGTAACCTTGATTTGGTGTCGACGAAGTCCTTGTGCCATCACTAACCACCTCGCTAACACTCGAAGTTCAAAGCTTCCCTAATCTCTCCATGACCCGGTCTAGTTTCCTTCTAATCTCGCACCATATCAACAAAAACGAGGAAGAAAGGCGTTTCGCGTACGCGCCATGCCAAACTCTGAGGATCAAAAGCTTTGAGGTATGGGATTCTGATTTGTTCTTCCTTTGCATGTTGCAATTTTCTTTTTCTTTTATCTGAATTATTCTTGTTGAAGTGTTCTTGAATCGTGAAATGTGAGATTGCAGGGTCGTTGGATCGTTGCTAAGGTAGTCATGGTTACGACGTCAATGTCGTCGAAGCGAGGATATTTATTCTTGGATGACTCTGAATCAAACTAAGTTGTGGCAGTGGATTGCCGACTGATGAAGACAGTGATGAAGGCTTTTTGACGATTGATGATGTTACTCAGGTACAAACATCTCTGAGTCTTTATAGCGATCTTGTTTTTCTTCCTTGCATTTGCACCATGTGAATCTCTGAACTGTTGTTGAGTTGTGTGTAGGATTTGAAGGTTCAGATTTGCTGAAGATTGAAGGGGATTTATGGTGGAAGACTTAATTTTAGAAGGTGAAAGATGACGAAGGATGATGAAGATGGATTGCAGAATATGAAGATGAAGATGTTGGTGAAGCTTGAAGATTGATGATGCCGAGTAAAATGGTTCTGAATTGAAGATAATTAGAGAGAGTTTGTTAGAGTTCTATAACTGTTTATAACTGACTCTGATTTTGTAACTGAATTATTTTCATCTGATTTTTCTGTTATTCAGTTGAAGGATTGATAACTGAATTTTTGTTGTAAACATCTTCAATGAATCCTTTTCTGGTTGTTATAACTTTTCCATTTATTGATTTTTTTTTCTGAATTTTTCTGGTGTAATTTTGTTATAGTCTTTTTTCTGCTATTTAAAGAAACACATAACAGTATTAACGTTAGAACTGTAACCTGATATGCACCACAAGATATCTCCTCCACAAAACTCTTTTACAATTTTCCTTTCACGCGAGTTGGTAGCTTCCCCTCCGCTTGAGGATTTCCTAACTGTCCATAGATAGGACTTCCCATTGCATAGACATGGCCCGCAGTGGTTATTGCAACAGTGAGACTGTGTCCACAAGCAATTTGACAAAATTTGACAAAATTTATGTTCAACAAGGGCGACACAAGTTGGAACACATATAACTTCCTTACCACACCAAGTAAACAGCTTCCCTGATGAGTAGTTGTTGGAACTTGAATTTCCACTTTCTTTTAATTTTATGAAATGACTTTGTAAAAAGGCCTTGTAGTGATGGGCTTTGAATCATGGGTTGAATTTTGGAATTGTGTCATATAAATGAACCATAATAAACCCTTGAAATGGATAAAGCCAGAAATTCACAAGGAAACATTAATAATAACTAGATTTATTGTTCAAAGAAAATGAATTCTATTAACAACAAATCTAGCAATTCTGACTGGTTGAAAATGTGACAATCCAATAACAATTCCAACGTCACTGGAAGTGGTTTTGAACTAAAACTGAACTTCATATAGAAATGACGCATCACTTGACCAGGACACCAATGAGTCAACCTTATATGAATGGATTGCCAATCTTCTCATACTGACAGTTCAAATGTGTCATGATCCAAATCCTTCTTGAAAGTCAAATGATTAGGGAAACAACCCCTAATTGCTGATGATGATGAGCCTAGAGGAAACCTTTGTCCACTGCATAACCAGATCTTGAGAATCTACCTTATTGACATAATTATAATGGACAAACCATAATTCTTTGAAACCTATGGTCCTAGTGACAAGCCTATGCCAATGAATGCATGATGTGTCATGTGATCTAATGAGAAATACGGATGAAGGTGAAACCAAAGCCAGTCAAGGTTATAAATATGAGGGAAAATTTTGAGGTGTTATAGCTGCCCATATTCAATCAACTATAGATCTGAATGAATGATAGCAATGATTGTCAGACGTTCAAGGTATGGAGGGATTGAATACCCGAATAAACCGAAAACTTTGTACTCTGTGGGAAATAAAATAACCCGACTGTTAATGGGAGCAATGATATGAGACCAAGACGAAGGTGTAAACACCCCAAATTTTCCCTCACCCATTCACACCATGGCTTGTGACCTCTTCATGTGCATAAGTTCAATCATAGCATCTCATATTGCATTTTGCTTCACTGCATTGTTTCTAAGTCATCTGCATCTAGGGTTTGTGATCTGAGCAATCCCTGAGACATCTGATCCACTCCAAAGGTCATCAATAACTCCAAGGGGGTCCATGTATATTCAAGCATTATATTATATCCTCACAAGGTCAAGGAAGTCAAAGAATCACAAGAACTGAGAAAGGCATGGAAGCAGAGCCAGGTTTAACTGCACAGATGACCTAGAATTAGGGTTTTGGTTTCAAAGGCCATAACTCCAATTTTTTGGTCATTATTGTTTCTATTGGTCTCTATATGGTATAAGGATCATGCATATCAATTTTCATGAAGAAATTCCATGGGGAGGGCATCTGATCAAGGGATGACTTCCTGAGCAAGTCAGTGTAAAATCAGGGCATCTGAGGCCCCCATTGACCCAACCAAAGGGTGTTCTCCATCATTTTGAATGTGTATGATCTTTATTTGATCATAGAAGATGTTATAAGCTTACAAAATTGGAAAATTTCAAGCCATTTGCAAAATTGCCTTTTTGGGAAAGTGACTTGTAATGTAAACTTGCTATTTTGGGAAAGTTTTTCAACCTCCTCAAATTGATTCAAAAATGCTTCAAATGAGAAAACTTTGGTCATGAAAGTTGTAGAATGGATCATTCCCTTTTCAAAAAGTACAAGAACTTGTCCTAATTCATTTTGGATCAAAAATTATGGCTTTGCAAAGTTGGGAAAAATCATGAAATTTCCACTTTTGGCACCAAAGAGGACTTTTTGCAAATTCAAATTCCAAGCACTTCCAAGACTTCTAAATGACTTCTTTGCATCATTATAACATGTTACAACTTAGCAAAATCAGAATTGCCCAAGAGTTTTCAAGGTTCATGCCATAAATCATAAACTTCCATAAGCCATTTCCCATAAAAGTGCAAAAGGGGGAATTCTTGCAAAATGATTCCCAAAAGTTTGTATGATCTCTAGCTGGTCTCAAGACATTTCCATAACCTCATGAGGCATCTCACACCAAAAATGCAGCAAGGGATATCACATGTTCATGACCAAAAACCATAAAATGTGACAAGTTGCCAAAATGCAAAATCATCTCAAACTTATGATCCAAGCCATACAACTCACCACAACTGATCCAAGAGTCATCCTTGAACTCAGCTGATGCAGTATAGGCCAAGAAACCATCTCTTCCACAGCCCATGCCTCAAGTACACCAAACCTTGATTTTTTGCAATTTCTCCCATACTCTTGGAATAGTGATCAGCAGCCTCTACTAACCTGCTCCACAGCCTACTCAAAGATTATGGGAGTGATATAGCAACTCATTGGGCATTGAAACAAGACACAATTCAACTTGCACAAAATCTGCCAAGAACTTCCCTTCTTTGAATCTCTTCACACAGCCCTCAAACATCAAAAATTTCTTCACCCACAAACCACAAATCACTCATAGAACAAAATCCACCCCCTGAAACAACTTGAATCATCACACACAAAGACCTCCATTTCTGCTACACCAGAGTTGAATCATTCAAACCAGCCACTCCCCAAGATTTCTAAGCTTCATTCCATCATCAAGAGGTTCAAGGAAGAAGGATTGCACAAAGCTTGAGGCCAGAAAGCTCAAAATCAGGAGAGCTTCATCTCAGGTAACATGAAGAACATTTTTCCCAAAAGTTGATTTTTAAGTTCTTTTATGATGTTATGTGCTCTCCTGATCATGAATATGTATTTATTTTTTGAAATGGTGAAGAAACCAGTATGTATGACATCTCTGAATATTTGCCCGTGTTTCATACTTTGCTTCGATTCAGACTTGTGAGAGAAAATAAATGAATTTGAGATGAGGGTTTAGGTTTAGATTGATGAGAGGATCATTTTGGTGGAAGAAATTTCACGTTTGGTAACCTGTAGAAGAACCTAGGGTTTATGCTCGCCGGAGAAGATGACCGGAACCACTGTTCCGGTCACCTGAAAGTCATTTGCCCTAATTGTGTTTAATTAGCAACTTCGAATAATGGCCTTAGGATCCTGCTTCCCGCGCGCGTTTGGATGGTCCAGATGGCTCATTAAGCCCTAATCAGTCATTAATTAGCCTAACCTAGGATTAATTAATTATTAAATAAATATTAGCCAGGTTTGAACTTGGGCCATTGGATGTGGCGCCAAGTCAACACCTTCAAACACAGATCAAATCCTGACCTCTCCTTCAGCTTACTTTCTTTTATTTTTATTTTATTTCATTTCTTTTTCATTTTATTTGCACGAATTATTAAAAATAGTAAATCACCTTGAAAAATTTTGAAAATTTTTGTCAAGCATTTCATTAATTTTTCAGAACCCAAAAATATTTTTATTTTTATTTTTTGCATTAAAAATTATTTTTAAATCATTTAAATGTTTATTTTTAATTAGTTAATGAAAATTAATTAATTAAAAATGCATTTAGGTATTTAAAAATCACCAAAAACTTCACATTGCATTGCAAAACATTTAGAAACATTATCAAACTCTCAAAACAAATTTCTTTTTGGTCCTTGATTCATTTTGACAATTTTCATTGGAATTAAATTCTTTTAAAGGCAATATTTTTGTTCAAACTTTGAAAAATCCATTCTGCCTAACCAATGAGAGTTTGATGATGGTTCTTCTTGCATTGCATCCTTCATACCATGTAGTTTCTAGGATAAATTTGGTTTGAGTTCATATTTCATTTTCAATTTGTTTAGAATTTTTCATTGTGAGGAATCCCAAAACCCTAATTGACTTAGAAAATTCATAACTTGCACTAGGTTAAGAGTTAGGTCCCCTCCTTTGGACAATGAACTTGTGTAGGGTTAGGGTTCCTTTGATCCCATTTTCAATTTTTTGTCTTGTCATTTGCTTCTGGTTTTGAATTTTTGCATTGCATGTTGTATGTAAACCCTAATTTGTGCCTTCCTTTGCATCCATCTCTCATTTGCTTGTATTCAATGACTTGCCATGACATTTTGTGCATCCATATGGTTCATAATACATCTTAGGACATATTAGAATCATGTGTGATCATTGCATCTTTCATTTGCCATGTTATGCATTCATATCATTTCATAAACCTTCATGAACATTCATGGTTCAAAGCATGCTCCATTTGCATACTCATCCTTGTATGATCATCCACAACTCTTGACATGTGTTTGCATCATCTCTTAGCATCATTAACATCATGTTTATGCTTCTGACTTTGGTTTGCATCATGGCATTTCATCTCATTTGCATTGCATTTCACTTCTTTTGCTAACTTTTCAGGTGGTAAGTTGTTTTGAGAAGTGAATTTGCCTTCACTTCTCACAATATCTTCTCATCTCTCTTGCATCTTTGCTGCATTTTATCTTTGTATTAGAGTGATCTTGCTCATTCATGTTCATCTCTTACTTTCTTTCTTCAGGCAACTTGTCTTCTTAAGTGAAGCAAGTTGTCTTGCTTCTCTCTGTTTCTTTCTCCTTTCATCTGCTTCTCTCCTTGGTGGCCCCTTGAAGATCCCTTGCAAGCTTCATAAACCCTAGGATCTCCAAGTATGATAATAATTAGGGTTTGATTAGTCCCCCATTTAGATTTTACCTTTGTGTCATCTTTGAGTCTTCTTTTCTCATCTCATAATCAAGGACTAAACCCTAAAGGTTTTAAGGCTTTGTGATTAAGTTTATGCCTGCATCCTTCTATTAGGATGGAGTGTATAACTTTAATCCTAAGTGTTAAACCCTTAATGTGTTTAAATCCTTTAATCAATTCACTTAATAATCACTAAGACATCAAGCTTGTAACTTGGGCCTTGCATTAGGGTTCTAATTCTTCCTTAATTGGTTAAGAAGGACTAACCCTAGTGTTAATGGACAAGTCCCCCTCAAGTTGTCTTACCAACCATAAAACTCAATTCTTAATCTTATCATTAACTAAAATCCACTTTAATAAAGGCTTTGTTTTGTCATGAGGTTAATCCCTAATCATGGATTAAGTTGAGGAGCCTTTCTCAGCTTAAATGTTCTCATCTATTATCCTTCTATTAGGATGGTGTAATGAGTCCATTAAATCCCTGATTATGGCTTAAACTCATTACTTAACACTAAACAAAAACAACAAAAACAACTAAATAATCACAATTAGGTCAATGATCTTAATCCTACATCATGGTGATTAAGTGTGAGGTGCTTACTTCACATTTAAGGTATTCTCATTACCCCTAATCAGAGGGAGGATGTGATGAGTTTACTAACCCTTGGTTTAGGCTTAAGCTCATTAACTTATGACAAATCCAAAGGCAATAAAAGACTAAAAACACAAAAACAAACAATAATCGTCTCCTTCGGGATTCTTTTCTCACCTCATTCACTCACAAACGAGAACTCGCTTCTTCCGTCTAATGCAAGACAATTAGCACCTGAGCCAGACAGGTCATACACTTGAGCATAGACAAGTAAGCATTTCACAAGTCAATTTATCTTTCAGTCTCTTTGAGTCAAACTACGGTGTTCTGACTTCCTCATTGCACGAGAGGATACATAGGCATAACTTAACTGTTATCGAACAAAAGTCTCTGTATATTCCCCCTTTTCCATCATTATTCTTTAAGCCTCATGATCTTGACTTTCATACTCACTTCTTGCACTGACACTTCTCTTATACACTTCACACTTCTTTTACACTGACACTTGCATTCTCTTCCAGCTTTGATACACAGATTACACAAACACTATCCCTTTAAACACAAACTTTCAAGCGTGGATCCCGTCGAGTACGGCGGACAATCTGGGTGATAATACCTTCCCAGGTTGTAACCAACCCCCTTTCTCAGTCTCTCTGGTTCGCAACCGTCTTATCCATCTTTTCTTAGGTTTATGCAGCATTACCTTTCCTCCGGGATAAAAATGCCTAGCTGGAGACTCTTTTCCTTTCTTTTGAGTTCACCCTTGTGTGTTCTCTCTTATTTCTCCGACCGTTCGCGTCTGTACCCCTTCTGACCTGGGTGTCATTTGGTGGGAGCGACAGCTTGGCGACTCTGCTGGGGACCCTATTACTGTAACCAGGGCTTCTGGTTCTTTTTGTGGGTTCCTCCTAGCGCTTGTTTGATTTGTGTTTACTAGGGTGTTATGTGTTAATTGTGTTTATATAGTTGTTTTATTTATTGCTTTATGTACAGCCTTATTTATTGCTTTCTTTACAGTTTTTTTGCATATTTCATACTGTCATTATCATTGCTGGATCTGTTATTCTATCTTGGTGGGTGGGGTTTCATTGACAGTATAAGGTCCTATACCTGGGACCTGAGTGACACCTAGGCTAGAGTGGTTCATGTTCTTTCCCATTCCATTTCGGTCTGGTGCGGGGATATGAAACACGGTTCAGATGTGGGTTTCTTTTTGAGAATCCTGTGCTACAGATTTCCTGTAGTGCTAGGGCTATCTGGGAAGCCTGCTAAGTCTGGATGACCTTATTTATGACCTTCAGAAACTGAGGAGAATTAGAGGAGGATCTTTTATGGTTATTGTAAACATTGTACCTCCGGGTTAGAAGTGTTTACACTTCTCATAACTGATCCAAGTCTGAGGATCCTTGTTCTAGAACACCACCTGTGAGGGGGTTGGGCTGTTTACAGGTCTGCAGGTACCCTTGGCCACATCATACCTTGTTACTTATTTGGTTTAAGAGTACCTCATTTTGGACAGTTCTTGTGATTAACCCTGGACATGTGACTCTTTATTTGAGTCCCCCACCTTGGTTACCGGATTTCTGAACCCCCATCTGGACTTCTTGAACATACATGGGCCTTATATCAAGATAGATAATCAGATCCAGCTTGATCACAAACCCTTGCTTATCATTTGCATACATCATCATTGCATCATTTAACATTTGTTTATTTGTCTTTCAGGGTATCCACATTATGTCTGGCTTGGTTTTGACCCCTTCATCTGCATAGACCTCTATTTTATCAGCTATCTGCTTCAGCTATTCTCTTCAGTTGTTTGCTTCAGTCATCTTCATCTTCATCATCACCAGCATCAGCCTATCAGTGGCTCATCTCCAGTACCAGTCTTGATCTTCATCAGCACTTGTCTTCAGCTCTTCATCAGCAGTCATGGCTCCCAGGAAGAGCAACATATCATACCATTTCTTTGAGCCTGTGTTGACTGGCATCAGGCAGGTCCAGTCACTTATCACCCCTGACCACATCCCATTATTCAGAGAGCATTATGGAGGTATCCTGGATATGGTTATGGACCTGGATCCTTCTCAGAGGAGCATGATCCACACATGCTTACAGTTTTATGACCCTCCTTTGAGATGCTTCACATTCCCAGACTTTCAGCTAGGACCTCTGTTGGAGGAGTTTTCATCATTTATTGGAGTACCTGTCAGGGGTGGAATCCCCTTCAACCCAGAGATGACTTCTCCCAACAATGGAGAAGTGGCAAAAGCACTGTACCTGGAGCCTACTTTGATTGAGCAGAATATGACGACAAAAGCTGGGATCCCTGGTTTGCACTTGGATTTCTTGATTTCTCAGGCCATCCTGAAGGCCTCCTTGGGAGAATGGAGGGTAGTCTGTGCACTGTTAGCCCTCAGCATATATGGGGTTATACTGTTTGCAGATGAGCCCAAGTTTATCAGCAAGAATGCCATTCATCTGTTTCTTCTGAGGAACCCAGTGCCAACATTGCTAGGAGATTTTTATTATTCCATCCACCAGAGGAATGAGAAACAAAGGGGGAAGTTGGTGAGATGCTGTGCTCCTTTGTTTCACACCTGGCTGCTCAAACACCTACCTAAGACAGATGCCTTCCTGAATCCCCACCAACAGAAAAATTGGGCCAAGAGGCTCATTGCTTTGACTTCAGATGACATCAGATGGTGCACCCAGAGCACCAAGGGCAAGGACATAATTACTAGCTGTGGGCAATACCCAAATGTACCTCTAATAGGAGTGAAGAGTTGCATCAACTACAATCCTTTGGTGTTTAAGAAACAGCTGGGCTATGCTTTGGTTCACCCTCCCAGAATACAAGATTTAGCTTTGACCCTGTATTGTGAGATAAAACCTAATCAAGCTGTTGTAAGACAAGCATCCTGGGCTTGGGACAACATCCAGACAAAAGGGATGGCTATTCTTGGAAGGTGCAATAATGTTGCTTCAGCTCAGTACTATGATCGGTCCCGTACTAGAGCTCAGATTTCTGGGATGCCCTTCACCATTGAGGACATACCTGGACCATCCACAACACAGCCAACAACAACTGTTAGCCTGGAAGAATTTGAGAAGCTGAAGGAAAGGAATGAGAATCTGTCTCAAGCTCTGAAAAAGACCCTTTGGGAAAGGAGTGATGGTCGTCTAGACATTGAGAGGTTGGAGAAGCTTAGGGTGGAACATCTGGCCAAGATTGAGAAAGCAGAGGACTACATCAAGAAGTCAAGAGCTGGGGAACAAATATTGAAGAATGCTTGTAAAGAGGCCAAACTTCAGAAGGCTATGACTGATCTCTATCTGCAAGAAAGTCAGGCTAGGTGGGTCAGGATCACTGAAACCCGAACACAAGAAGATCAGAGAGTTCAAGCCAAGATTGAGCAGCTAGAGGCCAATGAAAAGAAACAACAGGAAGCTTTGCTGGCAGCCCAGAAGGAGATTTCAGAGTTGAAGCTTAGGGCTGGATTGAAGAGATCAAAGGACCAGGACAGGCACAAGAAGCTGACCACTACCATTGCCACCAGGAACCTCCTCATCAGGACTATTACAGAGCATCCAGTTAGTCCAGTGACTGAGGCACTTCTGAAGGAGGTTAAGGAGGATGAGTTTGGACTTGATGTCTGACTTTTTGATTGTTGTTGTTTTCATTTGATGTACTTTTCATTTTGTGTTGTATCTTGACCCTTCAGGGGCATGTGTTGTAAAAAACAAACTATGTATTGTTCAGTATTTGTAATATATTTTAGTTTGTTTCCATTTTGGGGTTTCTTTTCTCAAACAACATCAAAGAATCTTCCTCGAGGTCTGGAAAGGTCAAAACCAAGAACCAAGCCGGATACCTTGGAAAACAAATAAGCATACTGCATTGCATACTAACTTTTGTTTTGTTTTGTAGGTTTTTGTTATTAGTTTGTTTGTTTCTAACTCTGTTGTGGTTCAGGAAATATTGCTTGCCGCCGGGTGTTCCCTCTCAACCGTACACACCGGTACCCTACTCGCAACAACCTTCCTGGTATCCAAATGGATCAAGTACAGCAAGACCTGACTGAGGTCAGAACCCAGATGGCTAATGAAAGAGTGGAGATGAGGAACCAAATGGCCCAATTCATGACTGTGATGACTGGTTTGGCTCAGAGCCAAGAGAGGTTAAGGGCATTGGTAGAAAGACAAACTCCCGAGGAACCTCATCCTGGGACTGGAGGGACTAGTAATAATGAGGGAGGTCAGCCTCATGTTAATCCGCCAGTATTTAGACCTCATCTAGATCCGGAAGTCAACATCCCAAGAAATGTGCAAGGCAACACTGCTGCAGGTAGGATCTTGCAAGAAGATCCTCAAGAAGAGCAGTTTACTGTAATGGGAGCTGGGGATGAAGTCTATGATAGGAGGTTTGATGAAATTGCTGAGAAATTGAGATCTCTGGAGTCTCAAAATTCCTTGGTCTTCGATGTGATGGATATGGGGCTAGTGGATGGGGTGAGAATTCCCCACAAATTCAAACCCCCATGCTTTGAGAAATACAATGGAACTTCTTGTCCACGAACTCACCTGCAGTCTTTCTTGGGAAGACTTAAAGCTTATACTATGGATGAGAATCTGTGGATGTTCTACTTTGAAGACAGCCTGATCGGGGCTTCGAGGGAGTGGTATTCACACTTGACCAGAGCTACCATTAGATGCTGGAAGGACTTAGCTGAAGCCTTCATTAGACAATATCAATATAACTTGGACATGGCTCCTAACAGGACCCTCCTGATGGGAATGTCTCAATCTTCCAGAGAAAGCTTCAGGGAATATGCCCAAAGGTGGAGACAGCTTGCTGCTGCTGTCCAACCACCCATGTCGGAAAGAGAAATGGCCAACATGTTCATGAATACTTTGCACGGAACATATATTGATAGGCTGGCTGCCTTTTCTTCTACCAGCTTCGCTGATGTCGTCATAGCTGGTG
This sequence comes from Lathyrus aphaca, assembly GCA_963966055.1. NCBI lineage: Eukaryota > Viridiplantae > Streptophyta > Magnoliopsida > Fabales > Fabaceae > Lathyrus > Lathyrus aphaca. Next base: position 214,822,047 of record OZ014520.1, on the reverse strand, counting down.
AAAGAATTGAGAGTCTGTTAAAAATGGGCAAAATTTCTGATAATGGTGCAAGTTCATCCAGTAATCCCAGGAAGCCTTTTGTGGGACCTCGAAGAACCGGTGAGACAAATGCCATTCATGCTAGCAGGGGCAGACCTCAGTATATCCACAGATCAGTAGCAGCTGTCACTATTCCAGCTCCGATTCCTCAGCAATCAGCATATCAACAACCACAACAACCACAATATCAACAACAAGTTCAGTATCCGCCGCAGCGAACCTACAACAACAACAACAACAATCAACAACAAAGACCCTTTCATCAAAGACCGTCACAGGCAAACAGGGTGATTGACCCTATCCCTATGCCTTATGCTGCTTTATTGCCACAACTCCTGAAGCTCAACTTGGTTGAGTTAAGGACATTGGCACCACCAGATCCCTCCAATCTCCCAAGGAATTATGATGTCAACGCCAGGTGTGCTTTCCACTCCAATGCACCTGGCCACAATACTGAAAAATGCAGGGCCTTGCAAATGAAAGTCCAAGATCTGATAGATTTTAAAGCCCTCAACTTTGCACCCCCTCCAAATGTCAACAAAAATCCCATGCCTAATCATGGAGGGCCGAGGATTAATTCCATTGAGGAAGACAAACCATCTACTCTGATCACCAGTGTTGCATGTCGCTCCTACCAAATGAGGCCAGGTCAAATGGGGTACAGACGCGAACGGTCGGCGAAAGAGGAGAGAACACACAGGGGTGGACTCAGAAGACAAGAGTCGCCAGCTAGGAATTTTTATCCCGGAGGAAAGGTAATGCTGCATAGACCTGAGAAAAGATACGGATAAGACGGCCGCGAACCAGAGAGACTGAGAAAGGGGGTTGGTTACAACCTGGGAAGGTATTAGCACCCAGATTGTCCGTCGTACTCGACGGGATCCACGCTTAAAAGATTTGTGTTTTAAAGGGGTAGTGTCAGTGCAATCTGTGTATCAAAGCTGGAAAGAATGCAAGTGTCAGTGTAAAAGAAAATGTGAAGTGTATAAGAGAAGTGTCAGTGTAAGAACAGGATTGAAATGCTCAAGACTATGAGGCTTAAAGAATAAAGCTGGAAAGAGGGGGGATATACAGAGACTTTTGTTCGATAACCGTTAAGTTATGCCTACGTATCCTCTCGTGCAATGAGGAAGTCAGAACACCGTAGTTCGACTCAAAGAGACTGAAAGATAAATTGACTTATGAACTGCTTGCTTGTCTATGCTCAAGTGTATGACCTGTCTGGCTCAGGTGCAAACTGTCTTGCATTAGACGGAAGAAGCGAGTTCTCGTTTGTGAGTGAGTGAGATGAGAAAAGAATCTCAAAGGAGACGATTATTGTGTTTTTGTATTTTCAATCTTTTATTGCTTTTTGATGTTTGTCATAAGTTAATGAGCTTAAGCCTAAACCAAGGGTTAGTAAACTCATCACATCCTCCCTCTGATTAGGGGTAATGAGAATACCTTAAGTATGAAGTAAGCACCTCACACTTAATCGCCATGGTATAGGATTAAGATCATTAACCTACTTGTATTTATTTAGATGTTTTTGGAGTTTTTGTTTAGTGTTAAGTAATGAGTTTAAGCCATAATCAGGGATTTAATGGACTCATTACACCATCCTAATAGAAGGATAATGGATGAGAACATTTAAGCTGAGAAAGACTCCTCAACTTAATCCATGATTAGGGATTAACCTCATGACAAAACAAAGCCTTTGTTAAATGGATTTTAATTAATGATAAGGTGAAGAAGTAATTTTGATGATTTGTAAGACAACTTGAGGGAGACTTGTCCATTAACACTAGGGTTAGTCCTTCTTAACCAATTAAGGAAGAATTAGAACCCTAATGCAAGGCCCAAGTTACAAGCTTGATGTCTTAGTGGTTATTAGATGGATTTATTAAAGGATTTAAACACATTAAGGGTTTAACACTTAGGATTGAAGTTATACACTCCATCCTAATAGAAGGATGCATGCATAAGCTTAATCACAAAGCCTTAAAACCTTTAGGGTTTAGTCCTTGATTATGAGATGAGAAGAGAAGACTCAAAGATGACACAAAGGTAAAACTAATGGGGGACTAGTAAAACCCTAATTATTATCATGCTTGGTCATTCCTAGGGTTAATGAGGTTTGCAAGAAGATCTTCAGAGAAACCACCAGGAAAGAAGCAGATGAAAGGAGCAAGAAGCAAAGAGAAGCAAAACAACTTGCTTCACTTAAGAAGACAAGTTGCTTGAAGAAAGAAAGTAAGAGAGAGCATGAATGAGCAAGCTCACTCTAAGACAAATACAAAATGCAGAAATGATGCAAGAGAGATGAGAAGAGATTGTGAGAAGTGAAGGCAAATTCACTTCTCAAAACAACTTACCACCTGAAAAGTTAGCAAAAGAAATGAAATGCAATGCAAATGAGATGAAATGTCATGATGCAAACCAAAGTCAGAAGCATTTACATGATGTTAATGATGTTATGAGATGATGCAAACACATGACAAGAGATGAGAATGATTAACAAGCATAAGGATGCAAATGAGGCATGCATTGAACCATGAATGTTCATGAAAGCTTATGAAATGCAATGGACATATAACATGGCAAATGAAAAATGCAATGATCAAACATGGTTCTAATATGTCCTAAGAGGTATTTTGAATCATGTGGATGCACAAAATGCCATGGCAAGTCATTGGATGCAAGCAAATGAAAGATGGATGCAAAGGAAGGCACAAATTAGGGTTACATGCATCATGCAATGCAAAAATTCAAAACCAGAAGCAAATGACATGATAAAAAATTGAAAATGCAATCAAAGATACCCTAAACCTATACAAGCTCACTGCCCAAAGGAGGGGATCCAACTCTTAACCTAGTGAAAGTTATGAATTTTCTAAGTTGGCTAGGGTTTTAAGGTGCCTCATCAAGAAAAAATATCAAACAAATTGAAAATGCAAGATCAAACCAAATCAATTTTATCCTATAAACTAAATGCTATGGAGGATACAATGCAAGAAGAATCATCATCAAACTCTCAAGGGCTAGGCAGAATGAATTTTTCATTGTTTGAAACAAAATATTGCCTTAAAATGAATTTAATTCCAAAGAAAATGATCAAAATGAATCAAGATCAAAAAAGAAATTTGGTTTGAGGGTTTGATAATATTTCTAAATGTTTCTAAATGCAATGTGAATTTTTTGGTGATTTTTAAATACCTAAATGCATTTTTAATTAATTAATTTCCATTAATTAATTAAAAACAAACATTTAAATAATTTAAAAATGATTTTTAATGCAAAAAATAAAAATAAAAATATTTTTGGGTTCTGAAAATTAATAAAAGGCTTGACAAAAATTTCCAGAATTTTTAAAGATGTTTTGCTATTTTAAATAATTCGTGGAAATTAAATATGAAATAAATAAAATTAAAATGAATTTAATAAGAAAATGAGAAAGTATGCAAATCCAAGGGTTGTGGTTCAAACTGGGATGCGCGGGAATTGACTTAGCGCGCAAATGAACGACAGAATTCAAACTTGCCTAATTATGTCATTAGCCTTAATCCTAACCCTAATCACTTTCAAATGACCGGAACAGTGTTCTGGTCATCTTCTCCGGCAAGCTCCTCACCCCATCTCCCTCAAAACGCATCAAAACTTCACCAAAATCTCCAGAATTAAACCTTAAACATCACTGAATCTAAACCCCACCCCATAAATCATTTATCTTCCATGAATCAGAAGAATCAAACCAAAACGCATTTCACGGGCAAAGTTTCAGAACAAGCATACATGGTCATTTCTCACTCATTTTCAAAATAAATCACATCATGATAATCAGTGAAGCATAAGGAAGCATTTAGAAACTAAAAATGGAAGTTCTGGAAAAAATAGTTCTTGAGCTCACCTGAGATGGAGCTTTCAGTCCAGGAGCTTTCTGCCTGCTTCTTTGCTTCAAAATGACTCCAATGATCCTCTTGATGAAGCTTTGAAGCTTGGTTGGAGTTTAAAGTGGCTGGTTTGTGAGTTTGATGAAGTTCTATTCAGTGAGGGGTGAGAATCGTGTTTCTGATTGAGGTGGTTTCAGGGACAAATGAGGGTTGGGAAATGATCAGGGGAACATGTTGAGTGATTCTATGAAGTTTGTTTTGATGTTTGATGCTTGTGTGCTGAGATTCGAAGGAAAGTGCATAAGAGGTGAGTTTTGAGAATGCTGGCTTGTGAGATGTTTTAGGCTTGTGTGTGCTATGTGTTGAGTCTCATTTGGTACATGTATCACACTTGGATAGGTCAGAGGAGTTGGTGTGGCCTATGCTGATTGGTATGGGCCATTTTGCATAAAGTCAATGTTTTGTGTAAGAGAGGTATGGGTAAATGGCAAGCCAAGGACAAAGGGGTGTCTTGCGCAGAAAGGATTGAGGAGAGCCATAGAATCAGTCTTGAGGACAATTAGCAAGTGGACTAGGGTTTGTGAGATGTTTTGCAACTTTGTGATCTTTTGGCCCTTTTGATATTACTTGAAGCATAAGTCATGAAAATGGACAAATCTTTGATGTATTCTGATTTTTAGGCATTGGTTTATTTTGTTCAAAGGTTATAAGTCAATTTGAAGTCACATAAAGGCTTGGCATTAGGTTTTGCAACTTTGCCTCTTTGGTGTAAAACATGAAGTTATGTGATTTTGCCCAACTTTGACAAGCCATAACTTTTGATCCAAAATGAATTAGAATGAGTTCTTGTACTTTTTGAAAAGGGAATGATCCATTCTACAACTTTCATGACCAAAGTTTTCCCATTTGAAGCATTTTTGAATCAAAAAGAAAGGGTTGAAAAACTTTCCCAAAATGGCAAGTTTCCATTACAAGTCATTTTCCCAAAAAGGCAACTTTGCAAATGGCTTGAAATTCTTCAATTTTGTGAACTTCTAACATCTTCTATGACCAAATAAAGATCATACACATTCAAAATGATGGAGAACACCCTTTGGTTGGGTCATTGGGGGCCTCAGATGCCCTGATTTTGCACTGACTTGCTCAACAAGTCAACTCTTGATCAGATGCCTTCCCCATGGAATTTCTTCATGAAAATTGATATGCATGATCCTTATGACATATAGAGACAAAAATAAACAAGAATGACCAAAGAATTTGGAGTTATGGCCCTTGCAACCAAAACCCTAATTCTAGGTCATCTGTGCAGTTAAGCCTGGCTCTGCTTCCATGCCCTTCTCAGTTCTTGTGATTCTTTGACTTTCTTGACTTTGTGGGGATATAATATGATGATTGAAAATACATGGACCCCTTTGAAGTGATTGATGACCTTTGTAGTGGCTCAAATGGCTCTTGGATTGCTCAGATCACAAACCCTAGATGCAGATGACTTAGAAACAATGCAGTGAAGCAAAAATGCAATATGTGATGCTATGATTGACTTTATGCACATGAAAAGATCACAAGCCATGGTGTGAATGGGTGAGGGAAAATTTGGGGTGTTTACAACTGCCCCTATTCAAACAGGAGTTAGCTGTGCAGGATGTAAGCGATGGCTTAACAGGCGAACAAGATAACTTGTGGTTGAATACCAAAGACAGTCCAAAATTTGAACTCACAGAATGAAGAAGAAAAGGGATATAGATTGTAAAAGAAAATAAAATATATTATAAAGTGCGGGTGACAGAGCATGACCGCCGAGCAGAGGACGACTGCTGGGGATGAAGCAATGATGGGGACGGCCGACACGCTGGGGAAGATGCGGGAAATAAAGCAGTGACGGGGACGGCCGACAAGCTGGGGAGGTAAGAGATTATGATGGGGACGGACATCAGGCAAAGCTATAAGACTCTCTGGGGATTAAAGGTAAATGATGGGGACGACCATCGGATTGAAGAAATAAATGATGAGGAACGGTCATCAAAGGTGAAGGATGATCACCTGTCAGGGTATGGCTGCTCTGTTGGGGATAAGATGAGGGACGGTCATCTAAGGTGAAGGACGATCACCTGGCAAGGTACGGTTGCCAAAATGTATCGCGACATAGGACGAATGCCGGATAAAAAGTCGACGATGGGGACGGCCATCGGATAAAATGATGAAGGACGATCATCAAGAGGTGAAGGACGATCACCTAGCAGGGTACAACTGCTCTCAGGGTTTATCATGACATAGGACGAATGTCAGCTAACAATATCAACGATGGGGATGGCCATCGGGTAAGCATGATGAAGGACGATCATCAAGAGGTGAAGGACGATCACCTAGCAGGGTACGGCTGCTCTCAGGGTTTATCATGACATAGGAGGAATGTCAGATAACAAGATCAACGATGGGGACGGCCATCGGATAAAATGATGAAGGGCAATCATCTAGAGGTGAAGGACGATCACCTAGAAGGGGACGGCTGCTGAAAATATCACGACATAGGACGAATGTCGGATAGAAAAAGGAAATAATTCTTTGGGATTCGCTGGGACTCCTCTGGGGAATAGTAGACACAGACGAGTGTCTAAATTCAAGAAGACATAAAGAATGCTCGGGCAACTTTACTGGGGAATGTTGACACGAACGAGTGCCGAAGGGAGTGTGTATCTGTATCTGAAAGGGAAATGTTCTGTCTCTCTGGTGAGGAATCGGGGAAATATTTTGTATACTGTATTCACAAGTGTTCAGTTTGACACATGGCTTATGATTATGCAATATGTTTGATTTTTTCCGTAATGCTCCGTATTAGACAGAATGCTACGCTCTGTGGGAAATATGATGTGAATGTTATGATTATGCAAAAGATACCGATCCGGGACTCGGATCCCGTTGTTGTGGAGATCTCTGGCTGATCTGCTTGAAGTGGACATTCCAGCTGGGGATGAAGATCATTGGTAGATCTGATATGACTTTGCTTGGGGAAATAGGTCACTGATAGACCTATCTTGATAATGAGGGACCCAGCTGGGGTCTGTAGAAGCTTTCGTCACTCTGTTGTGAGATCTTCAGGCATCGCTCTTCTGGATAAAGACTGAAACTCTGCGGGGAGATAGTTCCCTGTCTAGAACTTGACTAGGGAAGAAGAAAAGATCATTAAAAGATCTTCCTAGAGATTTCTGTGGGGGATCCTGCTGAGGCTGATACTTGACAACTCGGTCGGGGATATGAATACCTTCTGGTGCTGCTCTTTGAAGGAAATGTTGGAGAAGTGATGCCTGGCAACTCTGATGGGGAGAAAGCATCTTTGGTGCTGCTTGGAAGGTGTGCTGATGAAATAATGGTTTGGGCAGCCTACTGGGAAAAGCTTTCATGCTCCATGTCGTGCTTTGAATTACCTGCAATCCTGTAAATACAAAGAAACGCACAAGTACCCCGAGGTATCCCTTACTGGATTCCATCAAAGGAGTTTAAACGCCCCCGGGAGTAAGTATATTTCCTACAAGCATGTAGTTTAGGAAAGACGCATCTGTATTTATGTGATCGACAAATTAATGACATCGGACATTTTTGCAAATAGAAGGGTACGAGACAGTGTGTGACTGAAGATCTGATTTTATTAATTCATGTGCCCTGAATTGGCAAATACAATCATAGAAACAAATCCCCTAAAATGAGGTGATTGTTATAAATTGAGAAACAAAAGATGTTGGCAATGTTGATGACGCTTCAAGGAGTTTCCCCTTTTGCTATGACTCGTATGACATTGACGTTCTTCTCATCTTGCTTTCTGAAGAAGGCTGATTCTGACCGATGCTTGAACCTTTCGGAGCTTGCTAGGTTGTAAGTGATACAGATGAATTCAGAATGCAGCTGTTCGCTTATTCCCTCATTTTGCGTGAATCGCCCTTTCGGGTTTTCAATCCACCAGGATACCCATTTTTGCCTGAGCTGTCCATTGTGGCTTTTCAACTTAGCGGGTGTACATTTTTATTTATTTTCCCTTATTTTTGCCCGAGTTTTTTATTCTATTTTTGACTCGTCGGGATGCCCTATTTTTGCCTGGACTTACATTCTGTTTTTATGTCCAGCGGGTCATTTTATGCGAAGTATTTTTTAACTGCATCTGAATTCACAGGGGACAGGAAGTCTTCGCCATCCATAGTACTGAGCATCAGTGCTCCACCGGAGAAAACCTTCTTTACTATGAACGGACCATCATAATTTGGAGTCCACTTGCCCTTGTGGTTTGTATGAGGAGGGAGGAGTCTCTTCAGCACAAGATCTCCTACTTGGTACTCTCGGAGCCTGACTTTCTGATCGAAGGCTTTCTTCATTCTTTTCTGATACAGCTGCCCATGACAAATTGCAGCTAATCTCCTTTCTTCGATCAGACTCAGTTGTTCGTATCGGGATCGGACCTATTCTGCTTCATTCAGTTTAACATCCATCAACACCCGCAGGGAGGGTAATTCAACTTCAACAGGTAGGACTGCCTCCATACCATAAACAAGCTGATACGGTGTTGCCCCAGTGGATGTTCTGATTGACGTACGGTACCCATGCAAGGCAAACGATATCATTTCATGCCAGTCTTTGTACGTAACTACCATTTTCTGCACAATTTTCTTGATATTCTTATTAGCTGCCTCGACAGCGCCATTCATCTTTGGCCTGTAAGGAGAAGAATTGTGGTGTTGGATCTTGAAGTCCCGACACAGTTCTGCCATCATTTTGTTGTTTAAATTGGAACCATTATCAGTAATGATTCGCTCGGGCACTCCATACCGACAGATGATATCTTTCTTCAGAAATCGGGCTACCACTTGTCTTGTAACGTTTGCATAGGAAGCTGCTTCAACCCACTTGGTAAAATAGTCAATGGCTACCAGGATGAATCTGTGGCCATTTGAAGCAGTCGGTTCAATCTTGCCAATCATATCAATGCCCCACATGGCAAAGGGCCAGGGTGAAGACATTACATTCAAAGGATTGGGAGGCACATGCACCTTATCCGCATAGGTCTGGCATTTATGACATTTTCTGGCGTAAGCACAACAGTCCGCATCCATTGTGATCCAGTAATAGCCTGATCTTAACAACTTTTTAGCCATTGCATGCCCTCCAGCATGGGTACCAAAAGATCCTTCGTGCACCTCGTGCATCAACAAGTCCGCTGCTGTCTTATCAACGCATCTGAGGAGTACCATATCAAAGTTTCTCTTGTATAAGGAACCATCAGTATTTAAGAAGAAACTGCCAGCTAGCCTTCTTAAAGTCTTCTTATCATTGGATGATGCCCCAGGGGGGTATGTTTGATCCTCCAAGAAGCATTTGATGTCGTGGAACCAAGGCTTATCATCCTTAACAACATCTGCTGAGAACACGTATGCTGGCCTGTCAAGTCTGGATACTGATATCCGAGGCACAAAGTTGGCAGCTTGAACTTTAATCATGGATGAAATGGTGGCCAAAGCATCTGCAAACTGATTTTCATCTCGAGGGATATACTCAAGCTTGACTGTTGTGAAGAAAGTCAATAACCTTCTTGTATAATCCCGGTAAGGTATCAGATGATCTTGGTGTGTGTACCATTTGTCGTTGGTTTGATTGATTACTAGAGTTGAATCTCCGAACACAGTCAAAGTCTTGATCCTGAGGTCAATGGCTTCCTCAAGACCCATAATACAAGCTTCGTATTCAGCTTCGTTGTTAGTGCATTTAAAAGTGAGCTTTGCCGAGAAAGGCATGTGAACTCCTTTAGGTGTAATGAGTACTGCACCAACACCACGACCATTCATATTAACAGCCCCGTCAAACATCATAGTCCATTCTTCTTCTGGGTCAGGCCCTTCAGTGTGAACAGGCTCTTCATAATCTTTTGCTTTTATGAACATGATGTCTTCATCAGGGAAGTCAAATCTCATAGGCTGGTAATTATCAATGGGTTGCTCAGCCAGATAGTCAGACAATACACTGCCCTTGATGGCTTTCTGAGAGGTGTATTGAATGTCATACTCTGTTAGAATCATTTGCCATCTTGAAACCCGTCCGGTAAGCGCTGGCTTCTCGAATATGTACTTGACTGGGTCCATCTTTGAGATCAACAAGGTAGTGTGGGTCAACATATATTGTCTCAGTCGGCGAGCAGCCCACGCTAAAGCACATCAAGTTTTCTCGAGCAGTGAATAACATTGTTCACAGTCGGTAAACTTTTTGCTTAGGTGGTATATTGCATACTCTTTTCGACCAGACTCATCATGATGGCCCAACACACACCCCATTGACTCTTCTAATACTGTCAAGTACATAATTAGAGGTCTTCCTTCAACTGGAGGCATAAGGATTGGAGGCTCTTGTAAGTATTCCTTGATTTTGTCAAAAGCCCTCTGGCAGTCTTCATTCCACCTGACCGTTTGTTCTTTTCTTAACAATTTGAACAAGGGTTCACAGGTTGCAGTAAGGTGAGATATGAACCTTGAAATGTAGTTCAATCTACCTAGAAACCCCCGAACTTCTTTTTCTGATTTTGGTGCAGGCATCTCTTGAATGGCTTTGACTTTATCAGGGTCAACTTCAATCCCTCTCTCACTTACAATAAATCCCAGCAGCTTACCAGATCGCACCCCAAATGTGCATTTGTTGGGGTTCAACTTCAGTTGGTATTTCCTCAGACGCTTGAATAACTTCAACAGGTTTACTAGGTGGTCTTCTTCTGTGAGGGACTTGGCAATCATGTCATCCACATAACATTCAATTTCTTTATGGATCATGTCATGGAATAATGTTACCGTAGCCCGTTGATACGTTGCACCAGCATTCTTCAGTCCGAATGGCATCACCTTGTAATAGAATGTGCCTCAGGGTGTGATAAAAGTTGTCTTCTCCATGTCTTCAGGTGACATTTTGATCTGATTGTATCCTGAAAATCCATCCATGAAGGAGAATACCGAGAACTGAGCCGTATTATCAACCAATACATCAATGTGAGGTAAAGGGAAGTCATCTTTCGGACTGGCTCTGTTCAGATCCCGGTAATCCACACACATCCTCACCTTGCCATCTTTCTTAGGCACAGGTACAATATTAGCAACCCACGGCGGATAGCTAGTTACAGCAAGGAAACCCGCGTCCCACTGCTTTTGTACCTCTTCTTTTATCTTCATTGCCATATCTGGGCGAGTACGGCGCAGTTTTTGTTTCACCGGTGGGCAGTCTTCTTTCAAAGGCAGCTTGTGCATAACAATATCGGTGTCTAACCCTGGCATATCCTGATAAGACCAAGCAAACACATCCACATACTCCCGAAGCATGTCAATCAGTTGTTCTTTTACTGAATTTTGTAAGCAGGCCCCGATCTTAACTTCTTTTACGTCTTCTTTCGTACCAAGATTAACCATTTCAATCTCCTCCTGATGAGGAGTGATAACCTTCTCCTCTTGCCTTAACAACCTAACCAGCTCTTCAGGTAGCTCGTACTCCTCTTCAACCCCTTCATCGGCTTGATTGATTGGATTGTCAAAGTCATACGAAGTCATAGCTGTGTTGTTGTCGGTGCAGTCTGAAAGGCACTCTTTGCAAGGGTTTAGATTGTTTATTTTAGTGATCAATTTTAATCTTATTTAGAAAAAGTGAAACGAAGTTATAATTTTGGAAAACATTGCCATTTTATTTTTGTACAAAAAGAAAAATGAAAAACAGTGAGCGGAAAAGGAAAAGACTCATTTGCAAAAGATGTATGATATTAATTGATTGATCTGTTTGCACAAAATTACAAGATGGCCCGATTACAAAATGAGTCTTGACATCTTGGGCAAGATGCAAGACTTGATGCATGCTTAAAAATACAGGAAATAATAATTACTCTGCAGGAGTAACCCTTATAATTTCCTGGGAAGACCAGTTAAGGACTTGGCTCCCCGGGGTCCTTGGACGTATCCAGCTCTCCAGGTTGCGGTTGCTTTCTTCCTCGTCTTCCAAGTTGTTCACTGCATTTGGGGTGAGCATTCCCCCGCTGACAAAATTGGGCTTCTTGGCAGCCTCTGATTGATCTTGTTGAGTTGGTTTGTAACCCAACCCAAATCTGTCTTCCTTCTTTTCCACGGGCAGCAGCTTGCCCCAACCTAGGGCAGTACCCTCTTCAACAACCTTCCTGGCTTGCTAATATGACGTTATGGAGGTTCCTAGTACAGCAGATGCTTCATTAATGATTAGGGCCTCAAATCCCTGGCTCATGGTTTCATGGATTTCTCCATCCATTTCAATGTATTTATACGTAGCCAGATGGCTAACAAAGATGTCCTCTTCCCCACAGATGGTGATGATCTAGCCCTCCCACTCGAATTTCAGCTTCTGGTGAAGGGTAGACGTAACAGCGCCAGTGGCATGGATCCAGGGTCTACCCAACAAACAGCTGTAGGCCTGCTGAATGTCCATCACATAGAAGGTAATTTTAAAAGTCTGCGGGCCAATCATCACAGGCAGATCAATCTCCCCAAGCACTGATCTTTTAGAGCCATCAAATGCTCTCACCACCAAATTACTCGGACGCAATGCTAAGCCATCATACTCCAGCTTCACCAAGGCTTTCTTTGGTAGAACATTGAGTGACGACCCAGTGTCCACCAGTACATGAGATAAAACAGCACCTTTGCATTCTAGGGTGATGTGTAAAGCCTTGTTGTGGTTACGTCCCTCAGTTGTTAAGTCAGCATTGGTAAAACCCAGTCCATGACTGGTATTGACATTTGCTACCACGGTTTCTAGCTGATTAACAGTGATCTCCTCTGGCACGTATGTTGCGTGCAGGACCTTCAGTAATGCATTCCTGTGAGCTTCAGAACACATCAACAGGGATAATATGGAGATCTTTGAGGGAGTTTGGTGAAGCTGATCCACCACCTTGTAATCACTTCTTTTTATGATTCTCATAAACTCGTCTACATCTTGTTCAAAAGACGTCTTCTGAGCTTCTTTGACAGCCTGCTCTTCAAGTACCACATTCTTTCCTTTTGCTTTGGCAGCAGCTTCTGCTTCAGCATTAGGTCTTTGAGATTGTGAGGCAAAAAGGCGTCCGCTTCTGGTGAAGCCTCCGCCTCCCCCGACATTATCAATTTATGGAGAAGAGGTTGAAGAATCCAAAGTGATTTTCTCCCCGTTGCAGTAGAGGTCAGAGCCATAATGCCAAGGTATGGCATTACTGCTTTCATATGGAACTGGTCCAGGCACCGTAATGGTAACTGGACTGACTGCTGTAGAGGAGGGTACTGTGATGGTGTGTGGATCGTAGTAAATTGTGACTGGTGACCTGGCAGGAGGGGCCACTGTTTGTTGTTGAAAGTTGCTATTTGGAGGAACAATTGATGGATCATAGTAGATGGTGACTGCTGAGATATCTTCATTAATTTCTGCTGATGTTGTAGAAGATTCTGCTGAATAAATGGGTGCTGATGTTGTAGAAGAAAGGGTTGTTGACATTTGATTTGTCGAAGTGATGGACGGAGCCATTGTTGATGATATTGATGAATCGGTCGGAATGATTGTTGCTGCAGTTGTAGGAGAATCAAGAACTGTTGTCAAAGGAATTGCTGGATTTGTAGGCGCTGTTGTTGAGATCTGAAGGATACCATCTTTGATAAGACTGTCTATGCCGCTTCTCAAATTATCACAACCGTTGACTACGATGTTGCAATACCCATAACCAAGCTCACACCCGGGGAACATCTGGCACTCTAGAAGCTGAGCTTTAATTTCAACCAGAGGTGTTCGAATCTGTGCAACACTGGTGATCAGAGTAGAGTGCTTGCCCTCCTCAATGGCATTAATCCTTGGCCCACCATGGTTAGGCATAGGATTCTTGTTGACATTTGGAGGGGGTGCGAAGTTGAGGGCTTTAGAATCCACCAGATCTTGTACTTTCATTTGTAAAGCCCTGCATTTCTCAGTATTGTGGCCAGGTGCATTGGAGTGGAAAGCACATCTGGCGTTGACATCATAATTCCTGGGAAGATTGGAGGGATCTGGTGGTGCCAATGTCCTTAATTCAACCAAGTTGAGTTTCATGAGTTGTGGCAATAAGGCAGCATAAGGCATAGGGATAGGGTCAATCACCCTATTTTCCTGTGACGGTCTTTGCTGAAAAGGCCTTTGTTGTTGGTTGTTGTTGTTGTTGTTGTAGGTCCTCTGTGGCGGATACTGAACTTGATGTTGGTAATGCGGTTGTTGTGGTTGTTGATATGTTGGTTGCTGAGGGATCGGAGCTGGAATAGTGACAGCTGTTATTGATCTGTGGACATACTAAGGTCTGCCCCTGTTGGCATGAATGGCATTTGTCTCACCGGTTCTTCTAGGTCCCACAAAAGGCTTCCTGGGATTACTGGACGAACTTGCACCATTATCAGAAATCTTACCCATCTTCAAAAGGCTTTCAATCCTTTCCCCAGATATGACTACGTCAGTAAAATTGGTGGAAGAAAAGGCCGCTAGCCTATCAATATATGTTCCTTGCAGAGTATTCATGAACATGTCGGCCATTTCTCTTTCCGACATGGGTGGTTGGACAGCAGCAGCAAGCTGTCTCCACCTTTGGGCATATTCCCTGAAGCTTTCCCTGGAGGATTGAGACATTCCCATCAAGAGGGTTCTGTTAGGAGCCATGTCCAGATTATATTGGTACTGTCTGATGAAGGCTTCAACTAGGTCCTTCCAGCATCTGATAGTAGCTCTGGTCAAGTGTGAATACCACTCTCTTGAAGTCCCAGTCAAACTGTCTTCAAAATATAACATCCACAGCTTTTCATCCATGGTATATGCTTTAAGTCTCCCCAGGAAGGACTGTAAGTGAGTTCGTGGACAGGAAGTTCCATTGTACTTCTCAAAGCACGAGGGTTTAAACTTGTGGGGAATCCTTACCCCATCCACTAACCCCATATCCATTACATCGAAGCCTAAGGAATTTTGAGACTCCAGAGACCTCAACTTCTCAGCAATTTCATCAAACCTCCTATCATAGACTTCATCCCCAGCTCCCATTACAGTAAACTGCTCCTCTTGAGGATCTTCTTGCAAGATCCTGCCTGCAGCAGTGTTGCCCGGGTACATTCCTTGGGATGTTGACTTCCGGATCTAGATGAGGTCCAAATACTGGTGGGTTAACATGAGGCTGACCTCCCTCATTATTACTAGTTCCTCCAGTTCCAGGATGTGGTTCCTCAGGAGTTTGTCTTTCTACCAATGCCCTTAACCTCTCTTGACTTTGGGCCAGGTTAGTCATCACAGTCATGAATTGGGCCATTTGGTTTCTCATCTCCACTCTTTCATTAGCCATATGAGTTCTGACCTCTGTCAGGTCCTGCTGTACTTGATCCATTTGGATACCAGGAAGGTTGTTGCGAGTAGGATACCGGTGCGGACGGTTGAGAGGGAACACCCGGCGGCGAGCAATAATTCCTGAACCACAACAGAGTTAGTAACAAACAAACTAATAAAAAAAACCTACAAAACAAAACAAAAGTTAGTATGCAATGCAGTATGCTTATTTGTTTTCCAAGGTATCCGGCTTGGTTCTTGGTTTTGACCTTTACAGACCCTGAGGAAGATGCTTTGATGTTGTTTGAGAAAAGGAAACCCCAAAATGGAAACGAACCAAAATATATTACAAATACTGAACAATACATAGTTTGTTTTACAACATATGCCCTTGAAGGGTCAAAATACAACACAAAAGAAAAGTACATCAAATGAAAATAACAACAATCAAAAGGTCAGACATCTAGTCCAAACTCATCCTCCTTAACCTCCTTCAGAAGTGCCTCAGTCACTGGGCCAGCTGGATGCTCTGTAATGTTTCTGATGAGGAGGTTCCTGGTGGCAATAGCAGTGGTCAGCTTCTTGTGCCTGTCCTGGTCCTTTGACCTCTTCAAACCAGCCCTGAGCTTCAACTCTGAAATCTCCTTCTGGGCTGTCAGCAAAGCTTCTTGTAGCTTCTTTTCCTTGGCCTCTAACTGCTCAATCCTGGCTTGAGTCCTCTTATCTTCTTGTGTTCGGGCTTCAGTGATCCTGACCCACCTAGCCTGACTTTCCTGCAGATAAAGCTCAGTCCTAGCCTGCTGGAACTTGGCTTCTTTACAAGCATTCTTCAATATTTGCTCCCCAGCCCTTGCTTTCTTAATATAGTCTTCTGTTTTCTCAATCTTGGCCAGATGCTCCACCTTAAGCTTATCCAACCTCTCAATGTCCAGACGACCATCACTCCTTTCCCAAAGGGTCTTCTTCAGAGCTTGAGACAGATTCTCATTCCTTTCCTTCAGCTTCTCAAATTCTTCCAGGCTGATAGTGGCTGCTGGCTGAGCTGTAGATGGCCCAGGTATATCTTCAATGGTGAAGGGCATTCCAGTAATCTGAGCCCTAGCATGAGACCAGTCATAGTACTGAGCTGAAGCAACATTATTGCACCTTCCAAGAATAGCCATCCCTCTTGTCTGGATGTTGTCCCAAGCCCAGGATGCTTGTCTGACAGCAGCTAGATTAGGTTTTACCTCACAATACAAGGTCTCAGCTAAATCTTGTACTCTAGGAGGGTGAACCAAAGCATAGCCCAGTTGTCTATTAAACAACAAAGGATTGTAGTTGATGCAACCCTTTACTCCTATCAGAGGTACATTTGGGTATTGCCCACAGCTGGTGATTATGTCCTTGCCCTTGGTGCTCTGGGTACACCATCTGATGTCATCTGAAGTCAAAGCAATAAGTCTCTTAGCCCAATTCTTCTATTGGTGAGGATTCCGGAAGGCATCTGTCTTAGGCAAGTGTTTGAGCAGCCAAGTGTGAAACAAAGGAGCACAACATCTCACTAACTTCCCCCTCTGCTTCTCATTCCTCTGATGAATGGAGTAATAGAAGTCTCCCAGCAATGTGGGTACTGGGTTCCTCAGAAGGAAAAGATGAATGGCATTCTTGCTGATAAATTTGGGCTCATCTGCAAATAGTATAACCCCATATATGCTGAGGGCTAACAGTGCACAGACTGCCCTCCATTCTCCCAAAGAGGCCTTCAGGATGGCCTGAGAAATCAAGAAGTCCAAGTGTAAACCAGGGATCCCAGCTTTTGTTGTCATGCTTTGCTCAATCAGAGTAGGCTCTAGGTACAGTGCTTTTTCCACTTCTCCATTGCTGGGAGAAGTCATCTCTGGGTTGAAGGGGACTCCACCCCTGACAGGTACCCCAATCAATGATGAAAACTCCTCCAAAAGAGGTCCTAGCTGAAAGTCTGGGAATGTGAAGCATCTCAAAGGAGGGTCATAAAACTGTAGGCAAGTATGAATCATGCTCCTCTGAGAAGGGTCCAAGTCCATAACCATATCTAGGATACCTCCATAATGCTCTCTGAATAATGGGATGTGGTCTGGAGTGATAAGTGACTGGACCTGCCTGATGCCAGTCAGCACAGGCTCAAAGAAATGGTATGAAATGTTGCTCTTCCTGGGTGCCATGACTGCTGATGAAGAACTGGAGACAAGTGCTGATGAGGATCAAGACTGGTACTGGAGATGGACCACTGATGGGCTGATGCTGGTGATGATGAAGATGACTGAAGCAGACAACTGATGAAGATAGCTGAAGCAGATGGCTGATGAAACAGAGGTCTATGCCGATGAAGGGGTCAAAACCAAGCCAAAATATAATGTGGATACCCTGAAAAGCAAATAAACAAATGCTAAATGATGCAATGAGGATGTATGTAAATGATATGCAAGGGTTTGTGATCAAGCTGGATCTGATTACTGTCTTGATATAAAGTCCATGTATGTTCAAGAAGTCCAGATGGAGGTTCAGAAATCCAGTAACCAAGGTAGGGGACTCAAATAAAGAGTCACATATCCAGGGTTAAATCACAAGAAGTGTCGAAAATGAGGTACTCTTAATCAAAACAAGTATCAGGGTATGATGTGGCCAATGGTACCTGCAAACCTGTAAACAGCCCAACCCCCTCACAGGTGGTGTTCTAAAACAAGGATCCTCAGACTTGGATCAGTTATGAGAAGTGTAAACACTTCTAACCCGGAGGTACAGTGTTTACAATAACCATAAAAGATCCTCCTCTAACTCACCTCAGTTTCTGAAGGTCATAATAAAGGTCATCCAGACTTAGCAGGCTTCCCAGATAGCCCTAGCACTACAGGAAATCTGTAGCACAGAGTTCTCAAGAAGAAACCCACATCTGAATCGTGTTTCATATTCCCGCACCAGACCGAAATGGAATGGGAAAGAACATGAACCACTCTAGCCTAGGTGTCACTCAGGTCCCAGGTATAGGACCTTATACTCTCAATGAAACCCCACCCATAAATAACTGTACATAAAGCAGAAAATAAAGCAATTGTATAAACACAATTAGCACATAACACCCCAGTAAACATAAATCAAACAAGCGCTATGAGGAACCCACAAAAAGAACCAGAAGCCCTGGTTACAGTATAAGGTTCCCCAGCAGAGTCGCCAAGCTGTCGCTCCCACTAAATGAGGCCAGGTCAAATGGGGTACAGACGCGAACGGTCGGCGAAAGAGGAGAGAACACACAGGGGTGGACTCAGAAGACAAGAGTCGCCAGCTAGGCATTTTTATCCCGGAGGAAAGGTAATGCTGCATAGACCTGAGAAAAGATACGGATAAGACGGTCGCGAACCAGAGAGACTGAGAAAGGGGGTTGGTTACAACCTGGGAAGGTATTAGCACCCTGATTGTCCGTCGTACTCGACGGGATCCACGCTTAAAAGATTTGTGTTTTAAAGGGGTAGTGTCAGTGCAATCTGTGTATCAAAGCTGGAAAGAATGCAAGTGTCAGTGTAAAAGAAAATGTGAAGTGTATAAGAGAAGTGTCAGTGTAAGAACAGGATTGAAATGCTCAAGACTATGAGGCTTAAAGAATAAAGCTGGAAAGAGGGGGGATATACAGATACTTTTGTTCGATAACCGTTAAGTTATGCCTACGTATCCTCTCGTGCAATGAGGAAGTCAGAACACCGTAGTTCAACTCAAAGAGACTGAAAGATAAATTGACTTGTGAACTGCTTGCTTGTCTATGCTCAAGTGTATGACCTGTCTGGCTCAGGTGCAAACTGTCTTGCATTAGACGGAAGAAGCAAGTTCTCGTTTGTGAGTGAGTGAGATGAGAAAAGAATCCCAAAGGAGACGATTATTGTGTTTTTGTATTTTCAATCTTTTATTGCTTTTTGATGTTTGTCATAAGTTAATGAGCTTAAGCCTAAACCAAGGGTTAGTAAACTCATCACATCCTCCCTCTGATTAGGGGTAATGAGAATACCTTAAGTATGAAGTAAGCACCTCACACTTAATCGCCATGGTATAGGATTAAGATCATTAACCTACTTGTATTTATTTAGATGTTTTTGGAGTTTTTGTTTAGTGTTAAGTAATGAGTTTAAGCCATAATCAGGGATTTAATGGACTCATTACACCATCCTAATAGAAGGATAATAGATGAGAACATTTAAGCTGAGAAAGACTCCTCAACTTAATCCATGATTAGGGATTAACCTCATGACAAAACAAAGCCTTTGTTAAATGGATTTTAATTAATGATAAGGTGAAGAAGTGATTTTGATGATTTGTAAGACAACTTGAGGGAGACTTGTCCATTAACACTAGGGTTAGTCCTTCTTAACCAATTAAGGAAGAATTAGAACCCTAATGCAAGGCCCAAGTTACAAGCTTGATGTCTTAGTGGTTATTAGATGGATTGATTAAAGGATTTAAACACATTAAGGGTTTAACACTTAGGATTGAAGTTATACACTCCATCCTAATAGAAGGATGCAGGCATAAGCTTAATCACAAAGCCTTAAAACCTTTAGGGTTTAGTCCTTGATTATGAGATGAGAAGAGAAGACTCAAAGATGACACAAAGGTAAAACTAATGGGGGACTAATAAAACCCTAATTATTATCATGCTTGGTCATTCCTAGGGTTAATGAGGTTTGCAAGAAGATCTTCAGAGAAACCACCAGGAAAGAAGCAGATGAAAGGAGCAAGAAGCAAAGAGAAGCAAAACAACTTGCTTCAATTAAGAAGACAAGTTGCTTGAAGAAAGAAAGTAAGAGAGAGCATGAATGAGCAAGCTCACTCTAAGACAAATACAAAATGCAGAAATGATGCAAGAGAGATGAGAAGAGATTGTGAGAAGTGAAGGCAAATTCACTTCTCAAAACAACTTACCACCTGAAAAGTTAGCAAAAGAAATGAAATGCAATGCAAATGAGATGAAATGTCATGATGCAAACCAAAGTCAGAAGCATTTACATGATGTTAATGATGTTATGAGATGATGCAAACACATGACAAGAGATGAGAATGATTAACAAGCATAAGGATGCAAATGAGGCATGCATTGAACCATGAATGTTCATGAAAGCTTATAAAATGCAATGGACATATAACATGGAAAATGAAAAATGCAATGATCAAACATGGTTCTAATATGTCCTAAGAGGTATTTTGAATCATGTGGATGCACAAAATGCCATGGCAAGTCATTGGATGCAAGCAAATGAAAGATGGATGCAAAGGAAGGCACAAATTAGGGTTACATGCATCATGCAATGCAAAAATTCAAAACCAGAAGCAAATGACATGATAAAAAATTGAAAATGCAATCAAAGATACCCTAAACCTATACAAGCTCACTGCCCAAAGGAGGGGATCCAACTCTTAACCTAGTGAAAGTTATGAATTTTCTAAGTTGGCTAGGGTTTTAAGGTGCCTCATCAAGAAAAAATATCAAACAAATTGAAAATGCAAGATCAAACCAAATCAATTTTATCCTATAAACTAAATGCTATGGAGGATACAATGCAAGAAGAATCATCATCAAACTCTCAAGGGCTAGGCAGAATGAATTTTTCATTGTTTGAAACAAAATATTGCCTTAAAATGAATTTAATTCCAAAGAAAATGATCAAAATGAATCAAGATCAAAAAAGAAATTTGGTTTGAGGGTTTGATAATATTTCTAAATGTTTCTAAATGCAATGTGAATTTTTTGGTGATTTTTAAATACCTAAATGCATTTTTAATTAATTAATTTCCATTAATTAATTAAAAATAAACATTTAAATAATTTAAAAATGATTTTTAATGCAAAAAATAAAAATAAAAATATTTTTGGGTTCTGAAAATTAATAAAAGGCTTGACAAAAATTTCCAGAATTTTTAAAGATGTTTTGCTATTTTAAATAATTCGTGGAAATTAAATATGAAATAAATAAAATTAAAATGAATTTAATAAGAAAATGAGAAAGTATGCAAATCCAAGGGTTGTGGTTCAAACTGGGATGCGCGGGAATTGACTTAGCGCGCAAATGAACGGCCAGAATTCAAACTTGCCTAATTATGTCATTAGCCCTAATCCTAACCCTAATCACTTTCAAATGACCGGAACAGTGTTCCGGTCATCTTCTCCGGCAAGCTCCTCACCCCATCTCCCTCAAAACGCATCAAAACTTCACCAAAATCTCCAGAATTAAACCTTAAACATCACTGAATCTAAACCCCACCCCATAAATCATTTATCTTCCATGAATCAGAAGAATCAAACCAAAACGCATTTCACGGGCAAAGTTTCAGAACAAGCATACATGGTCATTTCTCACTCATTTTCAAAATAAATCACATCATGATAATCAGTGAAGCATAAGGAAGCATTTAGAAACTAAAAATGGAAGTTCTGGAAAAAATAGTTCTTGAGCTCACCTGAGATGGAGCTTTCAGTCCAGGAGCTTTCTGCCTGCTTCTTTGCTTCAAAATGACTCCAATGATCCTCTTGATGAAGCTTTGAAGCTTGGTTGGAGTTTAAAGTGGCTGGTTTGTGAGTTTGATGAAGTTCTGTTCAGTGAGGGGTGAGAATCGTGTTTCTGATTGAGGTGGTTTCAGGGACAAATGAGGGTTGGGAAATGATCAGGGGAACATGTTGAGTGATTCTATGAAGTTTGTTTTGATGTTTGATGCTTGTGTGCTGAGATTTGAAGGAAAGTGCATAAGAGGTGAGTTTTGAGAATGCTGGCTTGTGAGATGTTTTAGGCTTGTGTGTGCTATGTGTTGAGTCTCATTTGGTACATGTATCACACTTGGATAGGTCAGAGGAGTTGGTGTGGCCTATGCTGATTGGTATGGGCCATTTTGCATAAAGTCAATGTTTTGTGTAAGAGAGGTATGGGTCAATGGCAGGCCAAGGACAAAGGGGTGTCTTGCGCAGCAAGGATTGAGGAGAGCCATAGAATCAGTCTTGAGGACAATTAGCAAGTAGACTAGGGTTTGTGAGATGTTTTGCAACTTTGTGATCTTTTGGCCCTTTTGATATTACTTGAAGCATAAGTCATGAAAATGGACAAATCTTTGATGTATTCTGATTTTTAGGCATTGGTTTATGTTTGTGCAAAGGTTAGAAGTCAATTTGAAGTCACATAAAGGCTTGGCATAAGGTTTTGCAACTTTGCCTCTTTGGTGTAAAACATGAAGTTATGTGATTTTGCCCAACTTTGACAAGCCATAACTTTTGATCCAAAATGAATTAGAATGAGTTCTTGTACTTTTTGAAAAGGGAATGATCCATTCTACAACTTTCATGACCAAAGTTTTCCCATTTGAAGCATTTTTGAATCAAAAAGAAAGGGTTGAAAAACTTTCCCAAAATGGCAAGTTTCCATTACAAGTCATTTTCCCAAAAAGGCAACTTTGCAAATGGCTTGAAATTCTTCAATTTTGTGAACTTCTAACATCTTCTATGACCAAATAAAGATCATACACATTCAAAATGATGGAGAACACCCTTTGGTTGGGTCATTGGGGGCCTCAGATGCCCTGATTTTGCACTGACTTGCTCAAGAAGTCAACTCTTGATCAGATGCCTTCCCCATGGAATTTCTTCATGAAAATTGATATGCATGATCCTTATGACATATAGAGACAAAAAGAAACAAGAATGACCAAAGAATTTGGAGTTATGGCCCTTGCAACCAAAACCCTAATTCTAGGTCATCTGTGCAGTTAAGCCTGGCTCTGCTTCCATGCCCTTCTCAGTTCTTGTGATTCTTTGACTTTCTTGACTTTGTGGGGATATAATATGATGCTTGAAAATACATGGACCCCTTTGAAGTGATTGATGACCTTTGTAGTGGCTCAAATGGCTCTTGGATTGCTCAGATCACAAACCCTAGATGCAGATGACTTAGAAACAATGCAGTGAAGCAAAAATGCAATATGTGATGCTATGATTGACTTTATGCACATGAAAAGATCACAAGCCATGGTGTAAATGGGTGAGGGAAAATTTGGGGTGTTTACAACTGACCCTATTCAAACAGGAGTTAGCTGTGCAGGATGTAAGCGATGGCTTAACAGGCGAACAAGATAACTTGTGGTTGAATACCAAAGACAGTCCAAAATTTGCACTCACAGAATGAAGAAGAAAAGGGATATAGATTGTAAAAGAAAATAAAATATATTATAAAGTGCGGGTGACAGAGCATGACCGCCGAGCAGAGGACGACTGCTGGGGATGAAGCAATGACGGGGACGGCCGACACGCTGGGGAAGATGCGGGAAATAAAGCAGTGACGGGGACGGCCGACAAGCTGGGGAGGTAAGAGATTATGATGGGGACGGCCATCAGGAAAAGCTATAAGACTCTCTGGGGATTAAAGGTAAATGATGGGGACGACCATCGGATTGAAGAAATAAATGATGAGGAACGGTCATCAAAGGTGAAGGATGATCACCTGTCAGGGTATGGCTGCTCTGTTGGGGATAAGATGAGGGACGGTCGTCTAAGGTGAAGGACGATCACCTGGCAAGGTACGGTTGCCAAAATGTATCGCGACATAGGACGAATGCCGGATAAAAAGTCGACGATGGGGACGGCCATCGGATAAAATGATGAAGGACGATCATCAAGAGGTGAAGGACGATCACCTAGCATGGTACGGCTGCTCTCAGGGTTTATCATGACATAGGACGAATGTCAGCTAACAAGATCAACGATGGGGATGGCCATCGGGTAAGCATGATGAAGGACGATCATCAAGAGGTGAAGGACGATCACCTAGCAGGGTACGGCTGCTCTCAGGGTTTATCATGACATAGGAAGAATGTCAGATAACAAGATCAACGATGGGGACGGCCATCGGATAAAATGATGAAGGGCAATCATCTAGAGGTGAAGGACGATCACCTAGCAGGGGACGGCTGCTGAAAATATCACGACATAGGACGAATGTCGGATAGAAAAAGGAAATAATTCTTTGGGATTCGCTGGGACTCCTCTGGGGAATAGTAGACACAGACGAGTGTCTAAATTCAAGAAGACATAAAGAATGCTCGGGCAACTTTACTGGGGAATGTTGACACGAACGAGTGCCGAAGGGAGTGTGTATCTGTATCTGAAAGGGAAATGTTCTGTCTCTCTGGTGAGGAATCGGGGAAATATTTTGTATACTGTATTCACAAGTGTTCAGTTTGACACATGGCTTATGATTATGCAATATGTTTGATTTTTGCCGTAATGCTCCGTATTAGACGGAATGCTACGCTCTGTGGGAAATATGATGTGAATGTTATGATTATGCAAAAGATACCGATCCGGGACTCGGATCCCGTTGTTGTGGAGATCTCTGGCTGATCTGCTTGAAGTGGACATTCCAGCTGGGGATGAAGATCATTGGTAGATCTGATATGACTTTGCTTGGGGAAATAGGTCACTGATAGACCTATCTTGATAATGAGGGACCCAGCTGGGGTCTGTAGAAGCTTTCGTCACTCTGTTGTGAGATCTTCAGGCATCGCTCTTCTGGATAAAGACTGAAACTCTACGGGGAGATAGTTCCCTGTCTAGAACTTGACTAGGGAAGAAGAAAAGATCATTAAAAGATCTTCCTAGAGATTTCTGTGGGGGATCCTGCTGAGGCTGATACTTGACAACTCGGCTGGGGATATGAATACCTTCTGGTGCTGCTCTTTGAAGGAAATGTTGGAGAAGTGATGCCTGGCAACTCTGATGGGGAGAAAGCATCTTTGGTGCTGCTTGGAAGGTGTGCTGATGAAATAATGGTTTGGGCAGCCTACTGGGAAAAGCTTTCATGCTCCATGCCGTGCTTTGAATTACCTGCAATCCTGTAAATACAAAGAAACGCACAAGTACCCCGAGGTATCCCTTACTGGATTCCATCAAAGGAGTTTAAACGCCCCCGGGAGTAAGTATATTTCCTACAAGCATGTAGTTTAGGAAAGACGCATCTGTATTTATGTGATCGACAAATTAATGACATCGGACATTTTTGCAAATAGAAGGGTACGAGACAGTGTGTGACTGAAGATCTGATTTTATTAATTCATGTGCCCTGAATTGGCAAATACAATCATAGAAACAAATCCCCTAAAATGAGGTGATTGTTATAAATTGAGAAACAAAAGATGCTGGCAATGTTGATGACGCTTCAAGGAGTTTCCCCTTTTGCTATGACTCGTATGACATTGACGTTCTTCTCATCTTGCTTTCTAAAGAAGGCTGTTCTGACCGATGCTTGAACCTTTCGGAGCTTGCTAGGTTGTAAGTGATACAGATGAATTCAGAATGCAGCTGTTCGCTTATTCCCTCATTTTGCGTGAATCGCCCTTTCGGGTTTTCAATCCACCAGGATACCCATTTTTGCCTGAGCTGTCCATTGTGGCTTTTCAACTTAGCGGGTGTACATTTTTATTTATTTTCCCTTATTTTTGCCCGAGTTTTTTATTCTATTTTTGACTCGTCGGGATGCCCTATTTTTGCCTGGACTTACATTCTGTTTTTATGTCCAGCGGGTCATTTTATGCGAAGTATCTTTTAACTGCATCTGAATTCACAGGGGACAGGAAGTCTTCGCCATCCATAGTACTGAGCATCAGTGCTCCACCGGAGAAAACCTTCTTTACTATGAACGGACCATCATAATTTGGAGTCCACTTGCCCTTGTGGTTTGTATGAGGAGGGAGGAGTCTCTTCAGCACAAGATCTCCTACTTGGTACTCTCGGAGCCTGACTTTCTGATCGAAGGCTTTCTTCATTCTTTTCTGATACAGCTGCCCATGACAAATTGCAGCTAATCTCCTTTCTTCGATCAGACTCAGTTGTTCGTATCGGGATCGGACCTATTCTGCTTCATTCAGTTTAACATCCATCAACACCCGCAGGGAGGGTAATTCAACTTCAACAGGTAGGACTGCCTCCATACCATAAACAAGCTGATACGGTGTTGCCCCAGTGGATGTTCTGATTGACGTACGGTACCCATGCAAGGCAAACGGTATCATTTCATGCCAGTCTTTGTACGTAACTACCATTTTCTGCACAATTTTCTTGATATTCTTATTAGCTGCCTCGACAGCGCCATTCATCTTTGGCCTGTAAGGAGAAGAATTGTGGTGTTGGATCTTGAAGTCCCGGCACAGTTCTGCCATCATTTTGTTGTTTAAATTGGAACCATTATCAGTAATGATTCGCTCGGGCACTCCATACCGACAGATGATATCTTTCTTCAGAAATCGGGCTACCACTTGTCTTGTAACGTTTTCATAGGAAGCTGCTTCAACCCACTTGGTAAAATAGTCAATGGCTACCAGGATGAATCTGTGGCCATTTGAAGCAGTCGGTTCAATCTTGCCAATCATATCAATGCCCCACATGGCAAAGGGCCAGGGTGAAGACATTACATTCAAAGGATTGGGAGGCACATGCACCTTATCCGCATAGGTCTGGCATTTATGACATTTTCTGGCGTAAGCACAACAGTTCGCATCCATTGTGATCCAGTAATAGCCTGATCTTAACAACTTTTTAGCCATTGCATGCCCTCCATCATGGGTACCAAAAGATCCTTCGTGCACCTCGTGCATCAACAAGTCCGCTGCTGTCTTATCAACGCATCTGAGGAGTACCATATCAAAGTTTCTCTTGTATAAGGAACCATCAGTATTTAAGAAGAAACTGCCAGCTAGCCTTCTTAAAGTCTTCTTATCATTGGATGATGCCCCAGGGGGTATGTTTGATCCTCCAAGAAGCATTTGATATCGTGGAACCAAGGCTTACCATCCTTAACAACATCTGCTGAGAACACGTATGCTGGCCTGTCAAGTCTGGATACTGATATCCGAGGCACAAAGTTGGCAGCTTGAACTTTAATCATGGATGAAATGGTGGCCAAAGCATCTGCAAACTGATTTTCATCTCGAGGGATATACTCAAGCTTGACTGTTGTGAAGAAAGTCAATAACCTTCTTGTATAATCCCGGTAAGGTATCAGATGATCTTGGTGTGTGTACCATTTGTCGTTGGTTTGATTGATTACTAGAGCTGAATCTCCGAACACAGTCAAAGTCTTGATCCTGAGGTCAATGGCTTCCTCAAGACCCATAATACAAGCTTCGTATTCAGCTTCGTTGTTAGTGCATTTAAAAGTGAGCTTTGCCGAGAAAGGCATGTGAACTCCTTTAGGTGTAATGAGTACTGCACCAACACCATGACCATTCATATTAACAGCCCCGTCAAACATCATAGTCCATTCTTCTTCTGGGTCAGGCCCTTCAGTGTGAACAGGCTCTTCATAATCTTTTGCTTTTATGAACATGATGTCTTCATCAGGGAAGTCAAATCTCATAGGCTGGTAATTATCAATGGGTTGCTCAGCCAGATAATCAGACAATACATTGCCCTTGATGGCTTTCTGAGAGGTGTATTGAATGTCATACTCTGTTAGAATCATTTGCCATCTTGAAACCCGTCCGGTAAGCGCTGGCTTCTCGAATATGTACTTGACTGGGTCCATCTTTGAGATCAACAAGGTAGTGTGGGTCAACATATATTGTCTCAGTCGGCGAGCAGCCCACGCTAAAGCACAGCAAGTTTTCTCGAGCAGTGAATAACATTGTTCACAGTCGGTAAACTTTTTGCTTAGGTGGTATATTGCATACTCTTTTCGACCAGACTGATCATGATGGCCCAACACACACCCCATTGACTCTTCTAATACTGTCAAGTACATAATTAGAGGTCTTCCTTCAACTGGAGGCATAAGGATTGGAGGCTCTTGTAAGTATTCCTTGATTTTGTCAAAAGCCCTCTGGCAGTCTTCATTCCACCTGACCGTTTGTTCTTTTCTTAACAATTTGAACAAGGGTTCACAGGTTGCAGTAAGGTGAGATATGAACCTTGAAATGTAGTTCAATCTACCTAGAAACCCCCGAACTTCTTTTTCTGATTTTGGTGCAGGCATCTCTTGAATGGCTTTGACTTTATCAGGGTCAACTTCAATCCCTCTCTCACTTACAATAAATCCCAGCAGCTTACCAGATCGCACCCCAAATGTGCATTTGTTGGGGTTCAACTTCAGTTGGTATTTCCTCAGACGCTTGAATAACTTCAACAGGTTTACCAGGTGGTCTTCTTCTGTGAGGGACTTGGCAATCATGTCATCCACATAACATTCAATTTCTTTATGGATCATGTCATGGAATAATGTTACCATAGCCCGTTGATACATTGCACCAGCATTCTTCAGTCCGAATGGCATCACCTTGTAACAGAATGTGCCTCAGGGTGTGATAAAAGTTGTATTCTCCATGTCTTCAGGTGACATTTTGATCTGATTGTATCCTGAAAATCCATCCATGAAGGAGAATACCGAGAACTGAGCCGTATTATCAACCAATACATCAATGTGAGGTAAAGGGAAGTCATCTTTCGGACTGGCTCTGTTCAGATCCCGGTAATCCACACACATCCTCACCTTGCCATCTTTCTTAGGCACAGGTACAATATTAGCAACCCACGGCGGATAGCTAGTTACAGCAAGGAAACCCGCGTCCCACTGCTTTTGTACCTCTTCTTTTATCTTCATTGCCATATCTGGGCGAGTATGGCGCAGTTTCTGTTTCACCGGTGGGCAGTCTTCTTTCAAAGGCAGCTTGTGCATAACAATATCGGTGTCTAACCCTGGCATATCCTGATAAGAGCAAGCAAACACATCCACATACTCCCGAAGCATGTCAATCAGTTGTTCTTTTACTGAATTTTGTAAGCAGGCCCCGATCTTAACTTCTTTTACGTCTTCTTTCGTACCAAGATTAACCATTTCAATCTCCTCCTGATGAGGAGTGATAACCTTCTCCTCTTGCCTTAACAACCTAGCCAGCTCTTCAGGTAGCTCGTACTCCTCTTCAACCCCTTCATCGGCTTGATTGATTGGATTGTCAAAGTCATACGAAGTCATAGCTGTGTTGTTGTCGGTGCAGTCTGAAAGGCACTCTTTGCAAGGGTTTAGATTGTTTATTTTAGTGATCAATTTTAATCTTATTTAGAAAAAGTGAAACGAAGTTATAATTTTGGAAAACATTGCCATTTTATTTTTGTACAAAAAGAAAAATGAAAAACAGTGAGCGGAAAAGGAAAAGACTCATTTGCAAAAGATGTATGATATTCATTGATTGATCTGTTTGCACAAAATTACAAGATGGCCCGATTACAAAATGAGTCTTGACATCTTGGGCAAGATGCAAGACTTGATGCATGCTTAAAAATACAGGAAATAATAATTACTCTGCAGGAGTAACCCTTATAATTTCCTGGGAAGACCAGTTAAGGACTTGGCTCCCCGGGGTCCTTGGACGTATCCAGCTCTCCAGGTTGCGGTTGCTTTCTTACTCGTCTTCCAAGTTGTTCACTGCATCTGGGGTGAGCATTCCCCCGCTGACAAAATTGGGCTTCTTGGCAGCCTCTGATTGATCTTGTTGAGTTGGTTTGTAACCCAACCCAAATCTGTCTTCCTTCTTTTCCACGGGCAGCAGCTTGCCCCAACCTAGGGCAGTACCCTCTTCAACAACCTTCCTGGCTTGCTAATATGACGTTATGGAGGTTCCCAGTACAGCAGATGCTTCATTAATGATTAGGGCCTCAAATCCCTGGCTCATGGTTTCATGGATTTCTCCATCCATTTCAATGTATTTATACGTAGCCAGATGGCTAACAAAGATGTCCTCTTCCCCACAGATGGTGATGATCTGGCCCTCCCACTCGAATTTCAGCTTCTGGTGAAGGGTAGACGTAACAGCGCCAGTGGCATGGATCCAGGGTCTACCCAACAAACAGCTGTAGGCCGGCTGAATGTCCATCACATAGAAGGTAATTTTAAAAGTCTGCGGGCCAATCATCACAGGCAGATCAATCTCCCCAAACACTGATCTTTTAGAGCCATCAAATGCTCTCACCACCAAATTACTCGGACGCAATGCTAAGCCATCATACTCCAGCTTCACCAAGGCTTTCTTTGGTAGAACATTGAGTGACGACCCAGTGTCCACCAGTACATGAGATAAAACAGCACCTTTGCATTCTAGGGTGATGTGTAAAGCCTTGTTGTGGTTACGTCCCTCAGTTGTTAAGTCAGCATTGGTAAAACCCAGTCCATGACTGGTATTGACATTTGCTACCACGGTTTCTAGCTGATTAACAGTGATCTCCTCTGGCACGTATGTTGCGTGCAGGACCTTCAGTAATGCATTCCTGTGAGCTTCAGAACACATCAACAGGGATAATATGGAGATCTTTGAGGGAGTTTGGTGAAGCTGATCCACCACCTTGTAATCACTTCTTTTTATGATTCTCATAAACTCGTCTACATCTTGTTCAAAAGACGTCTTCTGAGCTTCTTTGACAGCCTGCTCTTCAAGTACCACATTCTTTCCTTTTGCTTTGGCAGCAGCTTCTGCTTCAGCATTAGGTCTTTGAGATTGTGAGGCAAAAAGGCGTCCGCTTCTGGTGAAGCCTCCGCCTCCCCCGACATTATCAATTTATGGAGAAGAGGTTGAAGAATCCAAAGTGATTTTCTCCCCGTTGCAGTAGAGGTCAGAGCCATAATGCCAAGGTATGGCATTACTGCTTTCATATGGAACTGGTCCAGGCACCGTAATGGTAACTGGACTGACTGCTGTAGAGGAGGGTACTGTGATGGTGTGTGGATCGTAGTAAATTGTGACTGGTGACCTGGCAGGAGGGGCCACTGTTTGTTGTTGAAAGTTGCTATTTGGAGGAACAATTGATGGATCATAGTAGATGGTGACTGCTGAGATATCTTCATTAATTTCTGCTGATGTTGTAGAAGATTCTGCTGAATAAATGGGTGCTGATGTTGTAGAAGAAAGGGTTGTTGACATTTGATTTGTCGAAGTGATGGACGGAGCCATTGTTGATGATATTGATGAATCGGTCGGA
Source organism: Lathyrus aphaca (assembly GCA_963966055.1). Lineage (NCBI taxonomy): Eukaryota > Viridiplantae > Streptophyta > Magnoliopsida > Fabales > Fabaceae > Lathyrus > Lathyrus aphaca. The sequence goes on along the minus strand of OZ014520.1, from coordinate 214,790,808 downwards.
ATGATTGTTGCTGCAGTTGTAGGAGAATCAAGAACTGTTGTCAAAGTAATTGCTGGATTTGTAGGCGTTGTTGTTGAGATCTGAAGGATACCATCTTTGATAAGACTGTCTATGCCGCTTCTCAAATTATCACAACCGTTGACTGCGATGTTGCAATACCCATAACCAAGCTCACACCCGGGGAACATCTGGCACTCTAGAAGCTGAGCTTTAATTTCAACCAGAGGTGTTCGAATCTGTGCAACACTGGTGATCAGAGTAGAGTGCTTGCCCTCCTCAATGGCATTAATCCTTGGCACACCATGGTTAGGCATAGGATTCTTGTTGACATTTGGAGGGGGTGCGAAGTTGAGGGCTTTAGAATCCACCAGATCTTGTACTTTCATTTGTAAAGCCCTGCATTTCTCAGTATTGTGGCCAGGTGCATTGGAGTGGAAAGCACATCTGGCGTTGACATCATAATTCCTGGGAAGATTTGAGGGATCTGGTGGTGCCAATGTCCTTAATTCAACCAAGTTGAGTTTCATGAGTTGTGGCAATAAGGCAGCATAAGGCATAGGGATAGGGTCAATCACCCTATTTTCCTGTGACGGTCTTTGCTGAAAAGGCCTTTGTTGTTGATTGTTGTTGTTGTTGTTGTAGGTCCTCTGTGGCGGATACTGAACTTGATGTTGGTAATGCGGTTGTTGTGGTTGTTGATATGTTGGTTGCTGAGGGATCGGAGCTGGAATAGTGACAGCTGTTATTGATCTGTGGACATACTGAGGTCTGCCCCTGTTGGCATGAATGGCATTTGTCTCACCGGTTCTTCTAGGTCCCACAAAAGGCTTCCTGGGATTACTGGACGAACTTGCACCATTATCAGAAATCTTACCCGTCTTCAAAAGGCTTTCAATCCTTTCCCCAGATATGACTACGTCAGTAAAACTGGTGGAAGAAAAGGCCGCTAGCCTATCAATATATGTTCCTTGCAGAGTATTCATGAACATGTCGGCCATTTCTCTTTCCGACATGGGTGGTTGGACAGCAGCAGAAAGCTGTCTCCACCTTTGGGCATATTCCCTGAAGCTTTCCCTGGAGGATTGAGACATTCCCATCAAGAGGGTTCTGTTAGGAGCCATGTCCAGATTATATTGGTACTATCTGATGAAGGCTTCAACTAGGTCCTTCCAGCATCTGATAGTAGCTCTGGTCAAGTGTGAATACCACTCTCTTGAAGTCCCAGTCAAACTGTCTTCAAAATATAACATCCACAGCTTTTCATCCATGGTATATGCTTTAAGTCTCCCCAGGAAGGACTGTAAGTGAGTTCGTGGACAGGAAGTTCCATTGTACTTCTCAAAGCACGGGGGTTTAAACTTGTGGGGAATCCTTACCCCATCCACTAACCCCATATCCATTACATCGAAGCCTAAGGAATTTTGAGACTCCAGAGACCTCAACTTCTCAGCAATTTCATCAAACCTCCTATCATAGACTTCATCCCCAGCTCCCATTACAGTAAACTGCTCCTCTTGAGGATCTTCTTGCAAGATCCTGCCTGCAGCAGTGTTGCCCGGGTACATTCCTTGGGATGTTGACTTCCGGATCTAGATGAGGTCCAAATACTGGTGGGTTAACATGAGGCTGACCTCCCTCATTATTACTAGTTCCTCCAGTTCCAGGATGTGGTTCCTCAGGAGTTTGTCTTTCTACCAATGCCCTTAACCTCTCTTGACTTTGGGCCAGGTTAGTCATCACAGTCATGAATTGGGCCATTTGGTTTCTCATCTCCACTCTTTCATTAGCCATATGAGTTCTGACCTCTGTCAGGTCCTGCTGTACTTGATCCATTTGGATACCAGGAAGGTTGTTGCGAGTAGGATACCGGTGCGGACGGTTGAGAGGGAACACCCGGCGGCGAGCAATAATTCCTGAACCACAACAGAGTTAGTAACAAACAAACTAATAAAAAAAACCTACAAAACAAAACAAAAGTTAGTATGCAATGCAGTATGCTTATTTGTTTTCCAAGGTATCCGGCTTGGTTCTTGGTTTTGACCTTTACAGACCCTGAGGAAGATGCTTTGATGTTGTTTGAGAAAAGGAAACCCCAAAATGGAAACGAACCAAAATATATTACAAATACTGAACAATACATAGTTTGTTTTACAACATATGCCCTTGAAGGGTCAAAATACAACACAAAAGAAAAGTACATCAAATGAAAATAACAACAATCAAAAGGTCAGACATCTAGTCCAAACTCATCCTCCTTAACCTCCTTCAGAAGTGCCTCAGTCACTGGGCCAGCTGGATGCTCTGTAATGTTTCTGATGAGGAGGTTCCTGGTGGCAATAGCAGTGGTCAGCTTCTTGTGCCTGTCCTGGTCCTTTGACCTCTTCAAACCAGCCCTGAGCTTCAACTCTGAAATCTCCTTCTGGGCTGTCAGCAAAGCTTCTTGTAGCTTCTTTTCCTTGGCCTCTAACTGCTCAATCCTGGCTTGAGTCCTCTTATCTTCTTGTGTTCGGGCTTCAGTGATCCTGACCCACCTAGCCTGACTTTCCTGCAGATAAAGCTCAGTCCTAGCCTGCTGGAACTTGGCTTCTTTACAAGCATTCTTCAATATTTGCTCCCCAGCCCTTGCTTTCTTAATATAGTCTTCTGTTTTCTCAATCTTGGCCAGATGCTCCACCTTAAGCTTATCCAACCTCTCAATGTCCAGACGACCATCACTCCTTTCCCAAAGGGTCTTCTTCAGAGCTTGAGACAGATTCTCATTCCTTTCCTTCAGCTTCTCAAATTCTTCCAGGCTGACAGTGGCTGCTGGCTGAGCTGTAGATGGCCCAGGTATATCTTCAATGGTGAAGGGCATTCCAGTAATCTGAGCCCTAGCATGAGACCAGTCATAGTACTGAGCTGAAGCAACATTATTGCACCTTCCAAGAATAGCCATCCCTCTTGTCTGGATGTTGTCCCAAGCCCAGGATGCTTGTCTGACAGCAGCTAGATTAGGTTTTACCTCACAATACAAGGTCTCAGCTAAATCTTGTACTCTAGGAGGGTGAACCAAAGCATAGCCCAGTTGTCTATTAAACAACAAAGGATTGTAGTTGATGCAACCCTTTACTCCTATCAGAGGTACATTTGGGTATTGCCCACAGCTGGTGATTATGTCCTTGCCCTTGGTGCTCTGGGTACACCATCTGATGTCATCTGAAGTCAAAGCAATAAGTCTCTTAGCCCAATTCTTCTATTGGTGAGGATTCCGGAAGGCATCTGTCTTAGGCAAGTGTTTGAGCAGCCAAGTGTGAAACAAAGGAGCACAACATCTCACTAACTTCCCCCTCTGCTTCTCATTCCTCTGATGAATGGAGTAATAGAAGTCTCCCAGCAATGTGGGTACTGGGTTCCTCAGAAGGAAAAGATGAATGGCATTCTTGCTGATAAATTTGGGCTCATCTGCAAATAGTATAACCCCATATATGCTGAGGGCTAACAGTGCACAGACTGCCCTCCATTCTCCCAAAGAGGCCTTCAGGATGGCCTGAGAAATCAAGAAGTCCAAGTGTAAACCAGGGATCCCAGCTTTTGTTGTCATGCTTTGCTCAATCAGAGTAGGCTCTAGGTACAGTGCTTTTTCCACTTCTCCATTGCTGGGAGAAGTCATCTCTGGGTTGAAGGGGACTCCACCCCTGACAGGTACCCCAATCAATGATGAAAACTCCTCCAAAAGAGGTCCTAGCTGAAAGTCTGGGAATGTGAAGCATCTCAAAGGAGGGTCATAAAACTGTAGGCAAGTATGAATCATGCTCCTCTGAGAAGGGTCCAAGTCCATAACCATATCTAGGATACCTCCATAATGCTCTCTGAATAATGGGATGTGGTCTGGAGTGATAAGTGACTGGACCTGCCTGATGCCAGTCAGCACAGGCTCAAAGAAATGGTATGAAATGTTGCTCTTCCTGGGTGCCATGACTGCTGATGAAGAACTGGAGACAAGTGCTGATGAGGATCAAGACTGGTACTGGAGATGGACCACTGATGGGCTGATGCTGGTGATGATGAAGATGACTGAAGCAGACAACTGATGAAGATAGCTGAAGCAGATGGCTGATGAAACAGAGGTCTATGCCGATGAAGGGGTCAAAACCAAGCCAAAATATAATGTGGATACCCTGAAAAGCAAATAAACAAATGCTAAATGATGCAATGAGGATGTATGTAAATGATATGCAAGGGTTTGTGATCAAGCTGGATCTGATTACTGTCTTGATATAAAGTCCATGTATGTTCAAGAAGTCCAGATGGAGGTTCAGAAATCCAGTAACCAAGGTAGGGGACTCAAATAAAGAGTCACATATCCAGGGTTAAATCACAAGAAGTGTCGAAAATGAGGTACTCTTAATCAAAACAAGTATCAGGGTATGATGTGGCCAATGGTACCTGCAAACCTGTAAACAGCCCAACCCCCTCACAGGTGGTGTTCTAAAACAAGGATCCTCAGACTTGGATCAGTTATGAGAAGTGTAAACACTTCTAACCCGGAGGTACAGTGTTTACAATAACCATAAAAGATCCTCCTCTAACTCACCTCAGTTTCTGAAGGTCATAATAAAGGTCATCCAGACTTAGCAGGCTTCCCAGATAGCCCTAGCACTACAGGAAATCTGTAGCACAGAGTTCTCAAGAAGAAACCCACATCTGAATCGTGTTTCATATTCCCGCACCAGACCGAAATGGAATGGGAAAGAACATGAACCACTCTAGCCTAGGTGTCACTCAGGTCCCAGGTATAGGACCTTATACTCTCAATGAAACCCCACCCATAAATAACTGTACATAAAGCAGAAAATAAAGCAATTGTATAAACACAATTAGCACATAACACCCCAGTAAACATAAATCAAACAAGCGCTATGAGGAACCCACAAAAAGAACCAGAAGCCCTGGTTACAGTATAAGGTTCCCCAGCAGAGTCGCCAAGCTGTCGCTCCCACTAAATGAGGCCAGGTCAAATGGGGTACAGACGCGAACGGTCGGCGAAAGAGGAGAGAACACACAGGGGTGGACTCAGAAGACAAGAGTCGCCAGCTAGGCATTTTTATCCCGGAGGAAAGGTAATGCTGCATAGACCTGAGAAAAGATACGGATAAGACGGTCGCGAACCAGAGAGACTGAGAAAGGGGGTTGGTTACAACCTGGGAAGGTATTAGCACCCTGATTGTCCGTCGTACTCGACGGGATCCACGCTTAAAAGATTTGTGTTTTAAAGGGGTAGTGTCAGTGCAATCTGTGTATCAAAGCTGGAAAGAATGCAAGTGTCAGTGTAAAAGAAAATGTGAAGTGTATAAGAGAAGTGTCAGTGTAAGAACAGGATTGAAATGCTCAAGACTATGAGGCTTAAAGAATAAAGCTGGAAAGAGGGGGGATATACAGATACTTTTGTTCGATAACCGTTAAGTTATGCCTACGTATCCTCTCGTGCAATGAGGAAGTCAGAACACCGTAGTTCAACTCAAAGAGACTGAAAGATAAATTGACTTGTGAACTGCTTGCTTGTCTATGCTCAAGTGTATGACCTGTCTGGCTCAGGTGCAAACTGTCTTGCATTAGACGGAAGAAGCAAGTTCTCGTTTGTGAGTGAGTGAGATGAGAAAAGAATCCCAAAGGAGACGATTATTGTGTTTTTGTATTTTCAATCTTTTATTGCTTTTTGATGTTTGTCATAAGTTAATGAGCTTAAGCCTAAACCAAGGGTTAGTAAACTCATCACATCCTCCCTCTGATTAGGGGTAATGAGAATACCTTAAGTATGAAGTAAGCACCTCACACTTAATCGCCATGGTATAGGATTAAGATCATTAACCTACTTGTATTTATTTAGATGTTTTTGGAGTTTTTGTTTAGTGTTAAGTAATGAGTTTAAGCCATAATCAGGGATTTAATGGACTCATTACACCATCCTAATAGAAGGATAATAGATGAGAACATTTAAGCTGAGAAAGACTCCTCAACTTAATCCATGATTAGGGATTAACCTCATGACAAAACAAAGCCTTTGTTAAATGGATTTTAATTAATGATAAGGTGAAGAAGTGATTTTGATGATTTGTAAGACAACTTGAGGGAGACTTGTCCATTAACACTAGGGTTAGTCCTTCTTAACCAATTAAGGAAGAATTAGAACCCTAATGCAAGGCCCAAGTTACAAGCTTGATGTCTTAGTGGTTATTAGATGGATTGATTAAAGGATTTAAACACATTAAGGGTTTAACACTTAGGATTGAAGTTATACACTCCATCCTAATAGAAGGATGCAGGCATAAGCTTAATCACAAAGCCTTAAAACCTTTAGGGTTTAGTCCTTGATTATGAGATGAGAAGAGAAGACTCAAAGATGACACAAAGGTAAAACTAATGGGGGACTAATAAAACCCTAATTATTATCATGCTTGGTCATTCCTAGGGTTAATGAGGTTTGCAAGAAGATCTTCAGAGAAACCACCAGGAAAGAAGCAGATGAAAGGAGCAAGAAGCAAAGAGAAGCAAAACAACTTGCTTCAATTAAGAAGACAAGTTGCTTGAAGAAAGAAAGTAAGAGAGAGCATGAATGAGCAAGCTCACTCTAAGACAAATACAAAATGCAGAAATGATGCAAGAGAGATGAGAAGAGATTGTGAGAAGTGAAGGCAAATTCACTTCTCAAAACAACTTACCACCTGAAAAGTTAGCAAAAGAAATGAAATGCAATGCAAATGAGATGAAATGTCATGATGCAAACCAAAGTCAGAAGCATTTACATGATGTTAATGATGTTATGAGATGATGCAAACACATGACAAGAGATGAGAATGATTAACAAGCATAAGGATGCAAATGAGGCATGCATTGAACCATGAATGTTCATGAAAGCTTATAAAATGCAATGGACATATAACATGGAAAATGAAAAATGCAATGATCAAACATGGTTCTAATATGTCCTAAGAGGTATTTTGAATCATGTGGATGCACAAAATGCCATGGCAAGTCATTGGATGCAAGCAAATGAAAGATGGATGCAAAGGAAGGCACAAATTAGGGTTACATGCATCATGCAATGCAAAAATTCAAAACCAGAAGCAAATGACATGATAAAAAATTGAAAATGCAATCAAAGATACCCTAAACCTATACAAGCTCACTGCCCAAAGGAGGGGATCCAACTCTTAACCTAGTGAAAGTTATGAATTTTCTAAGTTGGCTAGGGTTTTAAGGTGCCTCATCAAGAAAAAATATCAAACAAATTGAAAATGCAAGATCAAACCAAATCAATTTTATCCTATAAACTAAATGCTATGGAGGATACAATGCAAGAAGAATCATCATCAAACTCTCAAGGGCTAGGCAGAATGAATTTTTCATTGTTTGAAACAAAATATTGCCTTAAAATGAATTTAATTCCAAAGAAAATGATCAAAATGAATCAAGATCAAAAAAGAAATTTGGTTTGAGGGTTTGATAATATTTCTAAATGTTTCTAAATGCAATGTGAATTTTTTGGTGATTTTTAAATACCTAAATGCATTTTTAATTAATTAATTTCCATTAATTAATTAAAAATAAACATTTAAATAATTTAAAAATGATTTTTAATGCAAAAAATAAAAATAAAAATATTTTTGGGTTCTGAAAATTAATAAAAGGCTTGACAAAAATTTCCAGAATTTTTAAAGATGTTTTGCTATTTTAAATAATTCGTGGAAATTAAATATGAAATAAATAAAATTAAAATGAATTTAATAAGAAAATGAGAAAGTATGCAAATCCAAGGGTTGTGGTTCAAACTGGGATGCGCGGGAATTGACTTAGCGCGCAAATGAACGGCCAGAATTCAAACTTGCCTAATTATGTCATTAGCCCTAATCCTAACCCTAATCACTTTCAAATGACCGGAACAGTGTTCCGGTCATCTTCTCCGGCAAGCTCCTCACCCCATCTCCCTCAAAACGCATCAAAACTTCACCAAAATCTCCAGAATTAAACCTTAAACATCACTGAATCTAAACCCCACCCCATAAATCATTTATCTTCCATGAATCAGAAGAATCAAACCAAAACGCATTTCACGGGCAAAGTTTCAGAACAAGCATACATGGTCATTTCTCACTCATTTTCAAAATAAATCACATCATGATAATCAGTGAAGCATAAGGAAGCATTTAGAAACTAAAAATGGAAGTTCTGGAAAAAATAGTTCTTGAGCTCACCTGAGATGGAGCTTTCAGTCCAGGAGCTTTCTGCCTGCTTCTTTGCTTCAAAATGACTCCAATGATCCTCTTGATGAAGCTTTGAAGCTTGGTTGGAGTTTAAAGTGGCTGGTTTGTGAGTTTGATGAAGTTCTGTTCAGTGAGGGGTGAGAATCGTGTTTCTGATTGAGGTGGTTTCAGGGACAAATGAGGGTTGGGAAATGATCAGGGGAACATGTTGAGTGATTCTATGAAGTTTGTTTTGATGTTTGATGCTTGTGTGCTGAGATTTGAAGGAAAGTGCATAAGAGGTGAGTTTTGAGAATGCTAGCTTGTGAGATGTTTTAGGCTTGTGTGTGCTATGTGTTGAGTCTCATTTGGTACATGTATCACACTTGGATAGGTCAGAGGAGTTGGTGTGGCCTATGCTGATTGGTATGGGCCATTTTGCATAAAGTCAATGTTTTGTGTAAGAGAGGTATGGGTCAATGGCAGGCCAAGGACAAAGGGGTGTCTTGCGCAGCAAGGATTGAGGAGAGCCATAGAATCAGTCTTGAGGACAATTAGCAAGTAGACTAGGGTTTGTGAGATGTTTTGCAACTTTGTGATCTTTTGGCCCTTTTGATATTACTTGAAGCATAAGTCATGAAAATGGACAAATCTTTGATGTATTCTGATTTTTAGGCATTGGTTTATGTTTGTGCAAAGGTTAGAAGTCAATTTGAAGTCACATAAAGGCTTGGCATAAGGTTTTGCAACTTTGCCTCTTTGGTGTAAAACATGAAGTTATGTGATTTTGCCCAACTTTGACAAGCCATAACTTTTGATCCAAAATGAATTAGAATGAGTTCTTGTACTTTTTGAAAAGGGAATGATCCATTCTACAACTTTCATGACCAAAGTTTTCCCATTTGAAGCATTTTTGAATCAAAAAGAAAGGGTTGAAAAACTTTCCCAAAATGGCAAGTTTCCATTACAAGTCATTTTCCCAAAAAGGCAACTTTGCAAATGGCTTGAAATTCTTCAATTTTGTGAACTTCTAACATATTCTATGACCAAATAAAGATCATACACATTCAAAATGATGGAGAACACCCTTTGGTTGGGTCATTGGGGGCCTCAGATGCCCTGATTTTGCACTGACTTGCTCAAGAAGTCAACTCTTGATCAGATGCCTTCCCCATGGAATTTCTTCATGAAAATTGATATGCATGATCCTTATGACATATAGAGACAAAAAGAAACAAGAATGACCAAAGAATTTGGAGTTATGGCCCTTGCAACCAAAACCCTAATTCTAGGTCATCTGTGCAGTTAAGCCTGGCTCTGCTTCCATGCCCTTCTCAGTTCTTGTGATTCTTTGACTTTCTTGACTTTGTGGGGATATAATATGATGCTTGAAAATACATGGACCCCTTTGAAGTGATTGATGACCTTTGTAGTGGCTCAAATGGCTCTTGGATTGCTCAGATCACAAACCCTAGATGCAGATGACTTAGAAACAATGCAGTGAAGCAAAAATGCAATATGTGATGCTATGATTGACTTTATGCACATGAAAAGATCACAAGCCATGGTGTAAATGGGTGAGGGAAAATTTGGGGTGTTTACAACTGACCCTATTCAAACAGGAGTTAGCTGTGCAGGATGTAAGCGATGGCTTAACAGGCGAACAAGATAACTTGTGGTTGAATACCAAAGACAGTCCAAAATTTGCACTCACAGAATGAAGAAGAAAAGGGATATAGATTGTAAAAGAAAATAAAATATATTATAAAGTGCGGGTGACAGAGCATGACCGCCGAGCAGAGGACGACTGCTGGGGATGAAGCAATGACGGGGACGGCCGACACGCTGGGGAAGATGCGGGAAATAAAGCAGTGACGGGGACGGCCGACAAGCTGGGGAGGTAAGAGATTATGATGGGGACGGCCATCAGGAAAAGCTATAAGACTCTCTGGGGATTAAAGGTAAATGATGGGGACGACCATCGGATTGAAGAAATAAATGATGAGGAACGGTCATCAAAGGTGAAGGATGATCACCTGTCAGGGTATGGCTGCTCTGTTGGGGATAAGATGAGGGACGGTCGTCTAAGGTGAAGGACGATCACCTGGCAAGGTACGGTTGCCAAAATGTATCGCGACATAGGACGAATGCCGGATAAAAAGTCGACGATGGGGACGGCCATCGGATAAAATGATGAAGGACGATCATCAAGAGGTGAAGGACGATCACCTAGCATGGTACGGCTGCTCTCAGGGTTTATCATGACATAGGACGAATGTCAGCTAACAAGATCAACGATGGGGATGGCCATCGGGTAAGCATGATGAAGGACGATCATCAAGAGGTGAAGGACGATCACCTAGCAGGGTACGGCTGCTCTCAGGGTTTATCATGACATAGGAAGAATGTCAGATAACAAGATCAACGATGGGGACGGCCATCGGATAAAATGATGAAGGGCAATCATCTAGAGGTGAAGGACGATCACCTAGCAGGGGACGGCTGCTGAAAATATCACGACATAGGACGAATGTCGGATAGAAAAAGGAAATAATTCTTTGGGATTCGCTGGGACTCCTCTGGGGAATAGTAGACACAGACGAGTGTCTAAATTCAAGAAGACATAAAGAATGCTCGGGCAACTTTACTGGGGAATGTTGACACGAACGAGTGCCGAAGGGAGTGTGTATCTGTATCTGAAAGGGAAATGTTCTGTCTCTCTGGTGAGGAATCGGGGAAATATTTTGTATACTGTATTCACAAGTGTTCAGTTTGACACATGGCTTATGATTATGCAATATGTTTGATTTTTGCCGTAATGCTCCGTATTAGACGGAATGCTACGCTCTGTGGGAAATATGATGTGAATGTTATGATTATGCAAAAGATACCGATCCGGGACTCGGATCCCGTTGTTGTGGAGATCTCTGGCTGATCTGCTTGAAGTGGACATTCCAGCTGGGGATGAAGATCATTGGTAGATCTGATATGACTTTGCTTGGGGAAATAGGTCACTGATAGACCTATCTTGATAATGAGGGACCCAGCTGGGGTCTGTAGAAGCTTTCGTCACTCTGTTGTGAGATCTTCAGGCATCGCTCTTCTGGATAAAGACTGAAACTCTGCGGGGAGATAGTTCCCTGTCTAGAACTTGACTAGGGAAGAAGAAAAGATCATTAAAAGATCTTCCTAGAGATTTCTGTGGGGGATCCTGCTGAGGCTGATACTTGACAACTCGGCTGGGGATATGAATACCTTCTGGTGCTGCTCTTTGAAGGAAATGTTGGAGAAGTGATGCCTGGCAACTCTGATGGGGAGAAAGCATCTTTGGTGCTGCTTGGAAGGTGTGCTGATGAAATAATGGTTTGGGCAGCCTACTGGGAAAAGCTTTCATGCTCCATGCCGTGCTTTGAATTACCTGCAATCCTGTAAATACAAAGAAACGCACAAGTACCCCGAGGTATCCCTTACTGGATTCCATCAAAGGAGTTTAAACGCCCCCGGGAGTAAGTATATTTCCTACAAGCATGTAGTTTAGGAAAGACGCATCTGTATTTATGTGATCGACAAATTAATGACATCGGACATTTTTGCAAATAGAAGGGTACGAGACAGTGTGTGACTGAAGATCTGATTTTATTAATTCATGTGCCCTGAATTGGCAAATACAATCATAGAAACAAATCCCCTAAAATGAGGTGATTGTTATAAATTGAGAAACAAAAGATGCTGGCAATGTTGATGACGCTTCAAGGAGTTTCCCCTTTTGCTATGACTCGTATGACATTGACGTTCTTCTCATCTTGCTTTCTAAAGAAGGCTGTTCTGACCGATGCTTGAACCTTTCGGAGCTTGCTAGGTTGTAAGTGATACAGATGAATTCAGAATGCAGCTGTTCGCTTATTCCCTCATTTTGCGTGAATCGCCCTTTCGGGTTTTCAATCCACCAGGATACCCATTTTTGCCTGAGCTGTCCATTGTGGCTTTTCAACTTAGCGGGTGTACATTTTTATTTATTTTCCCTTATTTTTGCCCGAGTTTTTTATTCTATTTTTGACTCGTCGGGATGCCCTATTTTTGCCTGGACTTACATTCTGTTTTTATGTCCAGCGGGTCATTTTATGCGAAGTATCTTTTAACTGCATCTGAATTCACAGGGGACAGGAAGTCTTCGCCATCCATAGTACTGAGCATCAGTGCTCCACCGGAGAAAACCTTCTTTACTATGAACGGACCATCATAATTTGGAGTCCACTTGCCCTTGTGGTTTGTATGAGGAGGGAGGAGTCTCTTCAGCACAAGATCTCCTACTTGGTACTCTCGGAGCCTGACTTTCTGATCGAAGGCTTTCTTCATTCTTTTCTGATACAGCTGCCCATGACAAATTGCAGCTAATCTCCTTTCTTCGATCAGACTCAGTTGTTCGTATCGGGATCGGACCTATTCTGCTTCATTCAGTTTAACATCCATCAACACCCGCAGGGAGGGTAATTCAACTTCAACAGGTAGGACTGCCTCCATACCATAAACAAGCTGATACGGTGTTGCCCCAGTGGATGTTCTGATTGACGTACGGTACCCATGCAAGGCAAACGGTATCATTTCATGCCAGTCTTTGTACGTAACTACCATTTTCTGCACAATTTTCTTGATATTCTTATTAGCTGCCTCGACAGCGCCATTCATCTTTGGCCTGTAAGGAGAAGAATTGTGGTGTTGGATCTTGAAGTCCCGGCACAGTTCTGCCATCATTTTGTTGTTTAAATTGGAACCATTATCAGTAATGATTCGCTCGGGCACTCCATACCGACAGATGATATCTTTCTTCAGAAATCGGGCTACCACTTGTCTTGTAACGTTTTCATAGGAAGCTGCTTCAACCCACTTGGTAAAATAGTCAATGGCTACCAGGATGAATCTGTGGCCATTTGAAGCAGTCGGTTCAATCTTGCCAATCATATCAATGCCCCACATGGCAAAGGGCCAGGGTGAAGACATTACATTCAAAGGATTGGGAGGCACATGCACCTTATCCGCATAGGTCTGGCATTTATGACATTTTCTGGCGTAAGCACAACAGTTCGCATCCATTGTGATCCAGTAATAGCCTGATCTTAACAACTTTTTAGCCATTGCATGCCCTCCAGCATGGGTACCAAAAGATCCTTCGTGCACCTCGTGCATCAACAAGTCCGCTGCTGTCTTATCAACGCATCTGAGGAGTACCATATCAAAGTTTCTCTTGTATAAGGAACCATCAGTATTTAAGAAGAAACTGCCAGCTAGCCTTCTTAAAGTCTTCTTATCATTGGATGATGCCCCAGGGGGTATGTTTGATCCTCCAAGAAGCATTTGATATCGTGGAACCAAGGCTTACCATCCTTAACAACATCTGCTGAGAACACGTATGCTGGCCTGTCAAGTCTGGATACTGATATCCGAGGCACAAAGTTGGCAGCTTGAACTTTAATCATGGATGAAATGGTGGCCAAAGCATCTGCAAACTGATTTTCATCTCGAGGGATATACTCAAGCTTGACTGTTGTGAAGAAAGTCAATAACCTTCTTGTATAATCCCGGTAAGGTATCAGATGATCTTGGTGTGTGTACCATTTGTCGTTGGTTTGATTGATTACTAGAGCTGAATCTCCGAACACAGTCAAAGTCTTGATCCTGAGGTCAATGGCTTCCTCAAGACCCATAATACAAGCTTCGTATTCAGCTTCGTTGTTAGTGCATTTAAAAGTGAGCTTTGCCGAGAAAGGCATGTGAACTCCTTTAGGTGTAATGAGTACTGCACCAACACCATGACCATTCATATTAACAGCCCCGTCAAACATCATAGTCCATTCTTCTTCTGGGTCAGGCCCTTCAGTGTGAACAGGCTCTTCATAATCTTTTGCTTTTATGAACATGATGTCTTCATCAGGGAAGTCAAATCTCATAGGCTGGTAATTATCAATGGGTTGCTCAGCCAGATAATCAGACAATACATTGCCCTTGATGGCTTTCTGAGAGGTGTATTGAATGTCATACTCTGTTAGAATCATTTGCCATCTTGAAACCCGTCCGGTAAGCGCTGGCTTCTCGAATATGTACTTGACTGGGTCCATCTTTGAGATCAACAAGGTAGTGTGGGTCAACATATATTGTCTCAGTCGGCGAGCAGCCCACGCTAAAGCACAGCAAGTTTTCTCGAGCAGTGAATAACATTGTTCACAGTCGGTAAACTTTTTGCTTAGGTGGTATATTGCATACTCTTTTCGACCAGACTGATCATGATGGCCCAACACACACCCCATTGACTCTTCTAATACTGTCAAGTACATAATTAGAGGTCTTCCTTCAACTGGAGGCATAAGGATTGGAGGCTCTTGTAAGTATTCCTTGATTTTGTCAAAAGCCCTCTGGCAGTCTTCATTCCACCTGACCGTTTGTTCTTTTCTTAACAATTTGAACAAGGGTTCACAGGTTGCAGTAAGGTGAGATATGAACCTTGAAATGTAGTTCAATCTACCTAGAAACCCCCGAACTTCTTTTTCTGATTTTGGTGCAGGCATCTCTTGAATGGCTTTGACTTTATCAGGGTCAACTTCAATCCCTCTCTCACTTACAATAAATCCCAGCAGCTTACCAGATCGCACCCCAAATGTGCATTTGTTGGGGTTCAACTTCAGTTGGTATTTCCTCAGACGCTTGAATAACTTCAACAGGTTTACCAGGTGGTCTTCTTCTGTGAGGGACTTGGCAATCATGTCATCCACATAACATTCAATTTCTTTATGGATCATGTCATGGAATAATGTTACCATAGCCCGTTGATACATTGCACCAGCATTCTTCAGTCCGAATGGCATCACCTTGTAACAGAATGTGCCTCAGGGTGTGATAAAAGTTGTATTCTCCATGTCTTCAGGTGACATTTTGATCTGATTGTATCCTGAAAATCCATCCATGAAGGAGAATACCGAGAACTGAGCCGTATTATCAACCAATACATCAATGTGAGGTAAAGGGAAGTCATCTTTCGGACTGGCTCTGTTCAGATCCCGGTAATCCACACACATCCTCACCTTGCCATCTTTCTTAGGCACAGGTACAATATTAGCAACCCACGGCGGATAGCTAGTTACAGCAAGGAAACCCGCGTCCCACTGCTTTTGTACCTCTTCTTTTATCTTCATTGCCATATCTGGGCGAGTATGGCGCAGTTTCTGTTTCACCGGTGGGCAGTCTTCTTTCAAAGGCAGCTTGTGCATAACAATATCGGTGTCTAACCCTGGCATATCCTGATAAGAGCAAGCAAACACATCCACATACTCCCGAAGCATGTCAATCAGTTGTTCTTTTACTGAATTTTGTAAGCAGGCCCCGATCTTAACTTCTTTTACGTCTTCTTTCGTACCAAGATTAACCATTTCAATCTCCTCCTGATGAGGAGTGATAACCTTCTCCTCTTGCCTTAACAACCTAGCCAGCTCTTCAGGTAGCTCGTACTCCTCTTCAACCCCTTCATCGGCTTGATTGATTGGATTGTCAAAGTCATACGAAGTCATAGCTGTGTTGTTGTCGGTGCAGTCTGAAAGGCACTCTTTGCAAGGGTTTAGATTGTTTATTTTAGTGATCAATTTTAATCTTATTTAGAAAAAGTGAAACGAAGTTATAATTTTGGAAAACATTGCCATTTTATTTTTGTACAAAAAGAAAAATGAAAAACAGTGAGCGGAAAAGGAAAAGACTCATTTGCAAAAGATGTATGATATTCATTGATTGATCTGTTTGCACAAAATTACAAGATGGCCCGATTACAAAATGAGTCTTGACATCTTGGGCAAGATGCAAGACTTGATGCATGCTTAAAAATACAGGAAATAATAATTACTCTGCAGGAGTAACCCTTATAATTTCCTGGGAAGACCAGTTAAGGACTTGGCTCCCCGGGGTCCTTGGACGTATCCAGCTCTCCAGGTTGCGGTTGCTTTCTTACTCGTCTTCCAAGTTGTTCACTGCATCTGGGGTGAGCATTCCCCCGCTGACAAAATTGGGCTTCTTGGCAGCCTCTGATTGATCTTGTTGAGTTGGTTTGTAACCCAACCCAAATCTGTCTTCCTTCTTTTCCACGGGCAGCAGCTTGCCCCAACCTAGGGCAGTACCCTCTTCAACAACCTTCCTGGCTTGCTAATATGACGTTATGGAGGTTCCCAGTACAGCAGATGCTTCATTAATGATTAGGGCCTCAAATCCCTGGCTCATGGTTTCATGGATTTCTCCATCCATTTCAATGTATTTATACGTAGCCAGATGGCTAACAAAGATGTCCTCTTCCCCACAGATGGTGATGATCTGGCCCTCCCACTCGAATTTCAGCTTCTGGTGAAGGGTAGACGTAACAGCGCCAGTGGCATGGATCCAGGGTCTACCCAACAAACAGCTGTAGGCCGGCTGAATGTCCATCACATAGAAGGTAATTTTAAAAGTCTGCGGGCCAATCATCACAGGCAGATCAATCTCCCCAAACACTGATCTTTTAGAGCCATCAAATGCTCTCACCACCAAATTACTCGGACGCAATGCTAAGCCATCATACTCCAGCTTCACCAAGGCTTTCTTTGGTAGAACATTGAGTGACGACCCAGTGTCCACCAGTACATGAGATAAAACAGCACCTTTGCATTCTAGGGTGATGTGTAAAGCCTTGTTGTGGTTACGTCCCTCAGTTGTTAAGTCAGCATTGGTAAAACCCAGTCCATGACTGGTATTGACATTTGCTACCACGGTTTCTAGCTGATTAACAGTGATCTCCTCTGGCACGTATGTTGCGTGCAGGACCTTCAGTAATGCATTCCTGTGAGCTTCAGAACACATCAACAGGGATAATATGGAGATCTTTGAGGGAGTTTGGTGAAGCTGATCCACCACCTTGTAATCACTTCTTTTTATGATTCTCATAAACTCGTCTACATCTTGTTCAAAAGACGTCTTCTGAGCTTCTTTGACAGCCTGCTCTTCAAGTACCACATTCTTTCCTTTTGCTTTGGCAGCAGCTTCTGCTTCAGCATTAGGTCTTTGAGATTGTGAGGCAAAAAGGCGTCCGCTTCTGGTGAAGCCTCCGCCTCCCCCGACATTATCAATTTATGGAGAAGAGGTTGAAGAATCCAAAGTGATTTTCTCCCCGTTGCAGTAGAGGTCAGAGCCATAATGCCAAGGTATGGCATTACTGCTTTCATATGGAACTGGTCCAGGCACCGTAATGGTAACTGGACTGACTGCTGTAGAGGAGGGTACTGTGATGGTGTGTGGATCGTAGTAAATTGTGACTGGTGACCTGGCAGGAGGGGCCACTGTTTGTTGTTGAAAGTTGCTATTTGGAGGAACAATTGATGGATCATAGTAGATGGTGACTGCTGAGATATCTTCATTAATTTCTGCTGATGTTGTAGAAGATTCTGCTGAATAAATGGGTGCTGATGTTGTAGAAGAAAGGGTTGTTGACATTTGATTTGTCGAAGTGATGGACGGAGCCATTGTTGATGATATTGATGAATCGGTCGGAATGATTGTTGCTGCAGTTGTAGGAGAATCAAGAACTGTTGTCAAAGTAATTGCTGGATTTGTAGGCGTTGTTGTTGAGATCTGAAGGATACCATCTTTGATAAGACTGTCTATGCCGCTTCTCAAATTATCACAACCGTTGACTGCGATGTTGCAATACCCATAACCAAGCTCACACCCGGGGAACATCTGGCACTCTAGAAGCTGAGCTTTAATTTCAACCAGAGGTGTTCGAATCTGTGCAACACTGGTGATCAGAGTAGAGTGCTTGCCCTCCTCAATGGCATTAATCCTTGGCACACCATGGTTAGGCATAGGATTCTTGTTGACATTTGGAGGGGGTGCGAAGTTGAGGGCTTTAGAATCCACCAGATCTTGTACTTTCATTTGTAAAGCCCTGCATTTCTCAGTATTGTGGCCAGGTGCATTGGAGTGGAAAGCACATCTGGCGTTGACATCATAATTCCTGGGAAGATTTGAGGGATCTGGTGGTGCCAATGTCCTTAATTCAACCAAGTTGAGTTTCATGAGTTGTGGCAATAAGGCAGCATAAGGCATAGGGATAGGGTCAATCACCCTATTTTCCTGTGACGGTCTTTGCTGAAAAGGCCTTTGTTGTTGATTGTTGTTGTTGTTGTTGTAGGTCCTCTGTGGCGGATACTGAACTTGATGTTGGTAATGCGGTTGTTGTGGTTGTTGATATGTTGGTTGCTGAGGGATCGGAGCTGGAATAGTGACAGCTGTTATTGATCTGTGGACATACTGAGGTCTGCCCCTGTTGGCATGAATGGCATTTGTCTCACCGGTTCTTCTAGGTCCCACAAAAGGCTTCCTGGGATTACTGGACGAACTTGCACCATTATCAGAAATCTTACCCGTCTTCAAAAGGCTTTCAATCCTTTCCCCAGATATGACTACGTCAGTAAAACTGGTGGAAGAAAAGGCCGCTAGCCTATCAATATATGTTCCTTGCAGAGTATTCATGAACATGTCGGCCATTTCTCTTTCCGACATGGGTGGTTGGACAGCAGCAGAAAGCTGTCTCCACCTTTGGGCATATTCCCTGAAGCTTTCCCTGGAGGATTGAGACATTCCCATCAAGAGGGTTCTGTTAGGAGCCATGTCCAGATTATATTGGTACTATCTGATGAAGGCTTCAACTAGGTCCTTCCAGCATCTGATAGTAGCTCTGGTCAAGTGTGAATACCACTCTCTTGAAGTCCCAGTCAAACTGTCTTCAAAATATAACATCCACAGCTTTTCATCCATGGTATATGCTTTAAGTCTCCCCAGGAAGGACTGTAAGTGAGTTCGTGGACAGGAAGTTCCATTGTACTTCTCAAAGCACGGGGGTTTAAACTTGTGGGGAATCCTTACCCCATCCACTAACCCCATATCCATTACATCGAAGCCTAAGGAATTTTGAGACTCCAGAGACCTCAACTTCTCAGCAATTTCATCAAACCTCCTATCATAGACTTCATCCCCAGCTCCCATTACAGTAAACTGCTCCTCTTGAGGATCTTCTTGCAAGATCCTGCCTGCAGCAGTGTTGCCCGGGTACATTCCTTGGGATGTTGACTTCCGGATCTAGATGAGGTCCAAATACTGGTGGGTTAACATGAGGCTGACCTCCCTCATTATTACTAGTTCCTCCAGTTCCAGGATGTGGTTCCTCGGGAGTTTGTCTTTCTACCAATGCCCTTAACCTCTCTTGACTTTGGGCCAGGTTAGTCATCACAGTCATGAATTGGGCCATTTGGTTTCTCATCTCCACTCTTTCATTAGCCATATGAGTTCTGACCTCTGTCAGGTCCTGCTGTACTTGATCCATTTGGATACCAGGAAGGTTGTTGCGAGTAGGATACCGATGCGGACGGTTGAGAGGGAACACCCGGCGGCGAGCAATAATTCCTGAACCACAACAGAGTTAGTAACAAACAAACTAATAAAAAAAACCTACAAAACAAAACAAAAGTTAGTATGCAATGCAGTATGCTTATTTGTTTTCCAAGGTATCCGGCTTGGTTCTTGGTTTTGACCTTTCCAGACCCTGAGGAAGATGCTTTGATGTTGTTTGAGAAAAGGAAACCCCAAAATGGAAACGAACCAAAATATATTACAAATACTGAACAATACATAGTTTGTTTTACAACATATGCCCTTGAAGGGTCAAAATACAACACAAAAGAAAAGTACATCAAATGAAAATAACAACAATCAAAAGGTCAGACATCTAGTCCAAACTCATCCTCCTTAACCTCCTTCAGAAGTGCCTCAGTCACTGGGCCAGCTGGATGCTCTGTAATGTTTCTGATGAGGAGGTTCCTGGTGGCAATAGCAGTGGTCAGCTTCTTGTGCCTGTCCTGGTCCTTTGACCTCTTCAAACCAGCCCTGAGCTTCAACTCTGAAATCTCCTTCTGGGCTGTCAGCAAAGCTTCTTGTTGCTTCTTTTCCTTGGCCTCTAACTGCTCAATCCTGGCTTGAGTCCTCTTATCTTCTTGTGTTCGGGCTTCAGTGATCCTGACCCACCTAGCCTGACTTTCCTGCAGATAAAGCTCAGTCCTAGCCTGATGGAACTTGGCTTCTTTACAAGCATTCTTCAATATTTGCTCCCCAGCCCTTGCTTTCTTAATATAGTCTTCTGTTTTCTCAATCTTGGCCAGATGCTCCACCTTAAGCTTCTCCAGCCTCTCAATGTCCAGACGACCATCACTCCTTTCCCAAAGGGTCTTCTTCAGAGCTTGAGACAGATTCTCATTCCTTTCCTTCAGCTTCTCAAATTCTTCCAGGCTGACAGTGGCTGCTGGCTGAGCTGTAGATGGCCCAGGTATATCTTCAATGGTGAAGGGCATTCCAGTAATCTGAGCCCTAGCATGAGACCAGTCATAGTACTGAGCTGAAGCAACATTATTGCACCTTCCAAGAATAGCCATCCCTCTTGTCTGGATGTTGTCCCAAGCCCAGGATGCTTGTCTGACAGCAGCTAGATTAGGTTTTACCTCACAATACAGGGTCTCAGCTAAATCTTGTACTCTAGGAGGGTGAACCAAAGCATAGCCCAGTTGTCTCTTAAACAACAAAGGATTGTAGTTGATGCAACCCTTTACTCCTATCAGAGGTACATTTGGGTATTGCCCACAGCTGGTGATTATGTCCTTGCCCTTGGTGCTCTGGGTACACCATCTGATGTCATCTGAAGTCAAAGCAATAAGTCTCTTAGCCCAATTCTTCTATTGGTGAGGATTCAAGAAGGCATCTGTCTTAGGCAAGTGTTTGAGCAGCCAAGTGTGAAACAAAGGAGCACAACATCTCACTAACTTCCCCCTCTGCTTCTCATTCCTCTGATGAATGGAGTAATAGAAGTCTCCCAGCAATGTGGGTACTGGGTTCCTCAGAAGGAAAAGATGAATGGCATTCTTGCTGATAAATTTGGGCTCATCTGCAAATAGTATAACCCCATATATGCTGAGGGCTAACAGTGCACAGACTTCCCTCCATTCTCCCAAAGAGGCCTTCAGGATGGCCTGAGAAATCAAGAAGTCCAAGTGTAAACCAGGGATCCCAGCTTTTGTTTTCATGCTTTGCTCAATCAGAGTAGGCTCTAGGTACAGTGCTTTTTCCACTTCTCCATTGCTGGGAGAAGTCATCTCTGGGTTGAAGGGGACTCCACCCCTGACAGGTACCCCAATCAATGATGAAAACTCCTCCAAAAGAGGTCCTAGCTGAAAGTCTGGGAATGTGAAGCATCTCAAAGGAGGGTCATAAAACTGTAGGCAAGTATGAATCATGCTCCTCTGAGAAGGGTCCAAGTCCATAACCATATCTAGGATACCTCCATAATGCTCTCTGAATAATGGGATGTGGTCTGGAGTGATAAGTGACTGGACCTGCCTGATGCCAGTCAGCACAGGCTCAAAGAAATGGTATGAAATGTTGCTCTTCCTGGGTGCCATGACTGCTGATGAAGAACTAGAGACAAGTGCTGATGAGGATCAAGACTGGTACTGGAGATGGGCCACTGATGGGCTGATGCTGGTGATGATGAAGATGACTGAAGCAGACAACTGATGAAGATAGCTGAAGCAGATGGCTGATGAAACAGAGGTCTATGCCGATGAAGGGGTCAAAACCAAGCCAAAATATAATGTGGATACCCTGAAAAGCAAATAAACAAATGTTAAATGATGCAATGAGGATGTATGTAAATGATATGCAAGGGTTTGTGATCGAGCTGGATCTGATTACTGTCTTGATATAAAGTCCATGTATGTTCAAGAAGTCCAGATGGAGGTTCAGAAATCCAGTAACCAAGGTGGGGGACTCAAATAAAGAGTCACATATCCAGGGTTAAATCACAAGAAGTGTCGAAAATGAGGTACTCTTAATCAAAACAAGTATCAGGGTATGATGTGGCCAATGGTACCTGCAAACCTGTAAACAGCCCAACCCCCTCACAGGTGGTGTTCTAAAACAAGGATCCTCAGACTTGGATCAGTTATGAGAAGTGTAAACACTTCTAACCCGGAGGTACAGTGTTTACAATAACCATAAAAGATCCTCCTCTAACTCACCTCAGTTTCTGAAGGTCATAATAAAGGTCATCCAGACTTAGCAGGCTTCCCAGATAGCCCTAGCACTACAGGAAATCTGTAGCACAGAGTTCTCAAGAAGAAACCCACATCTGAATCGTGTTTCATATTCCCGCACCAGACCGAAATGGAATGGGAAAGAACATGAACCACTCTAGCCTAGGTGTCACTCAGGTCCCAGGTATAGGACCTTATACTCTCAATGAAACCCCACCCATAAATAACTGTACATAAAGCAGAAAATAAAGCAACTGTATAAACACAATTAGCACATAACACCCCAGTAAACATAAATCAAACAAGCGCTATGAGGAACCCACAAAAAGAACCAGAAGCCCTGGTTACAGTATAAGGTTCCCCAGCAGAGTCGCCAAGCTGTCGCTCCCACTAAATGAGGCCAGGTCAAATGGGGTACAGACGCGAACGGTCGGCGAAAGAGGAGAGAACACACAGGGGTGGACTCAGAAGACAAGAGTCGCCACCTAGGCATTTTTATCCCGGAGGAAAGGTAATGCTGCATAGACCTGAGAAAAGATACGGATAAGACGGTCGCGAACCAGAGAGACTGAGAAAGGGGGTTGGTTACAACCTGGGAAGGTATTAGCACCCAGATTTTCCGTCGTACTCGACGGGATCCACGCTTAAAAGATTTGTGTTTTAAAGGGGTAGTGTCAGTGCAATCTGTGTATCAAAGCTGGAAAGAATGCAAGTGTCAGTGTAAAAGAAAATGTGAAGTGTATAAGAGAAGTGTCAGTGTAAGAACAGGATTGAAATGCTCAAGACTATGAGGCTTAAAGAATAAAGCTGGAAAGAGGGGGGATATACAGAGACTTTTGTTCGATAACCGTTAAGTTATGCCTACGTATCCTCTCGTGCAATGAGGAAGTCAGAACACCGTAGTTCGACTCAAAGAGACTGAAAGATAAATTGACTTGTGAACTGCTTGCTTGTCTATGCTCAAGTGTATGACCTGTCTGGCTCAGGTGCAAACTGTCTTGCATTAGACGGAAGAAGCGAGTTCTCGTTTGTGAGTGAGTGAGATGAGAAAAGAATCCCAAAGGAGACGATTATTGTGTTTTTGTATTTTCAATCTTTTATTACTTTTTGATGTTTGTCATAAGTTAATGAGCTTAAGCCTAAACCAAGGGTTAGTAAACTCATCACATCCTCCCTCTGATTAGGGGTAATGAGAATACCTTAAGTATGAAGTAAGCACCTCACACTTAATCGCCATGGTATAGGATTAAGATCATTAACCTACTTGTATTTATTTAGATGTTTTTGGAGTTTTTGTTTAGTGTTAAGTAATGAGTTTAAGCCATAATCAGGGATTTAATGGACTCATTACACCATCCTAATAGAAGGATAATAGATGAGAACATTTAAGCTGAGAAAGACTCCTCAACTTAATCCATGATTAGGGATTAACCTCATGACAAAACAAAGCCTTTGTTAAATGGATTTTAATTAATGATAAGGTGAAGAAGTGATTTTGATGATTTGTAAGACAACTTGAGGGAGACTTGTCCATTAACACTAGGGTTAGTCCTTCTTAACCAATTAAGGAAGAATTAGAACCCTAATGCAAGGCCCAAGTTACAAGCTTGATGTCTTAGTGGTTATTAGATGGATTGATTAAAGGATTTAAACACATTAAGGGTTTAACACTTAGGATTGAAGTTATACACTCCATCCTAATAGAAGGATGCAGGCATAAGCTTAATCACAAAGCCTTAAAACCTTTAGGGTTTAGTCCTTGATTATGAGATGAGAAGAGAAGACTCAAAGATGACACAAAGGTAAAACTAATGGGGGACTAATAAAACCCTAATTATTATCATGCTTGGTCATTCCTAGGGTTAATGAGGTTTGCAAGAAGATCTTCAGAGAAACCACCAGGAAAGAAGCAGATGAAAGGAGCAAGAAGCAAAGAGAAGCAAAACAACTTGCTTCAATTAAGAAGACAAGTTGCTTGAAGAAAGAAAGTAAGAGAGAGCATGAATGAGCAAGCTCACTCTAAGACAAATACAAAATGCAGAAATGATGCAAGAGAGATGAGAAGAGATTGTGAGAAGTGAAGGCAAATTCACTTCTCAAAACAACTTACCACCTGAAAAGTTAGCAAAAGAAATGAAATGCAATGCAAATGAGATGAAATGTCATGATGCAAACCAAAGTCAGAAGCATTTACATGATGTTAATGATGTTATGAGATGATGCAAACACATGACAAGAGATGAGAATGATTAACAAGCATAAGGATGCAAATGAGGCATGCATTGAACCATGAATGTTCATGAAAGCTTATAAAATGCAATGGACATATAACATGGAAAATGAAAAATGCAATGATCAAACATGGTTCTAATATGTCCTAAGAGGTATTTTGAATCATGTGGATGCACAAAATGCCATGGCAAGTCATTGGATGCAAGCAAATGAAAGATGGATGCAAAGGAAGGCACAAATTAGGGTTACATGCATCATGCAATGCAAAAATTCAAAACCAGAAGCAAATGACATGATAAAAAATTGAAAATGCAATCAAAGATACCCTAAACCTATACAAGCTCACTGCCCAAAGGAGGGGATCCAACTCTTAACCTAGTGAAAGTTATGAATTTTCTAAGTTGGCTAGGGTTTTAAGGTGCCTCATCAAGAAAAAATATCAAACAAATTGAAAATGCAAGATCAAACCAAATCAATTTTATCCTATAAACTAAATGCTATGGAGGATACAATGCAAGAAGAATCATCATCAAACTCTCAAGGGCTAGGCAGAATGAATTTTTCATTGTTTGAAACAAAATATTGCCTTAAAATGAATTTAATTCCAAAGAAAATGATCAAAATGAATCAAGATCAAAAAAGAAATTTGGTTTGAGGGTTTGATAATATTTCTAAATGTTTCTAAATGCAATGTGAATTTTTTGGTGATTTTTAAATACCTAAATGCATTTTTAATTAATTAATTTCCATTAATTAATTAAAAATAAACATTTAAATAATTTAAAAATGATTTTTAATGCAAAAAATAAAAATAAAAATATTTTTGGGTTCTGAAAATTAATAAAAGGCTTGACAAAAATTTCCAGAATTTTTAAAGATGTTTTGCTATTTTAAATAATTCGTGGAAATTAAATATGAAATAAATAAAATTAAAATGAATTTAATAAGAAAATGAGAAAGTATGCAAATCCAAGGGTTGTGGTTCAAACTGGGATGCGCGGGAATTGACTTAGCGCGCAAATGAACGGCCAGAATTCAAACTTGCCTAATTATGTCATTAGCCCTAATCCTAACCCTAATCACTTTCAAATGACCGGAACAGTGTTCCGGTCATCTTCTCCGGCAAGCTCCTCACCCCATCTCCCTCAAAACGCATCAAAACTTCACCAAAATCTCCAGAATTAAACCTTAAACATCACTGAATCTAAACCCCACCCCATAAATCATTTATCTTCCATGAATCAGAAGAATCAAACCAAAACGCATTTCACGGGCAAAGTTTCAGAACAAGCATACATGGTCATTTCTCACTCATTTTCAAAATAAATCACATCATGATAATCAGTGAAGCATAAGGAAGCATTTAGAAACTAAAAATGGAAGTTCTGGAAAAAATAGTTCTTGAGCTCACCTGAGATGGAGCTTTCAGTCCAGGAGCTTTCTGCCTGCTTCTTTGCTTCAAAATGACTCCAATGATCCTCTTGATGAAGCTTTGAAGCTTGGTTGGAGTTTAAAGTGGCTGGTTTATGAGTTTGATGAAGTTCTGTTCAGTGAGGGGTGAGAATCGTGTTTCTGATTGAGGTGGTTTCAGGGACAAATGAGGGTTGGGAAATGATCAGGGGAACATGTTGAGTGATTCTATGAAGTTTGTTTTGATGTTTGATGCTTGTGTGCTGAGATTCGAAGGAAAGTGCATAAGAGGTGAGTTTTGAGAATGCTGGCTTGTGAGATGTTTTAGGCTTGTGTGTGCTATGTGTTGAGTCTCATTTGGTACATGTATCACACTTGGATAGGTCAGAGGAGTTGGTGTGGCCTATGCTGATTGATATGGGCCATTTTGCATAAAGTCAATGTTTTGTGTAAGAGAGGTATGGGTCAATGGCAGGCCAAGGACAAAGGGGTGTCCTGCGCAGCAAGGATTGAGGAGAGCCATAGAATCAGTCTTGAGGACAATTAGCAAGTGGATTAGGGTTTGTGAGATGTTTTGCAACTTTGTGATCTTTTGGCCCTTTTGATATTACTTGAAGCATAAGTCATGAAAATGGAAAAATCTTTGATGCATTCTGATTTTTAGGCATTGGTTTATGTTTGTGCAAAGGTTAGAAGTCAATTTGAAGTCACATAAAGGCTTGGCATAAGGTTTTGCAACTTTTCCTCTTTGGTGTAAAACATGAAGTTATGTGATTTTGCCCAACTTTGACAAGCCATAACTTTTGATCTAAAATGAATTAGAATGAGTTCTTGTACTTTTTGAAAAGGGAATGATCCATTCTACAACTTTCATGACCAAAGTTTTCCCATTTGAAGCATTTTTGAATCAAAAAGAAAGGGTTGAAAAACTTTCCCAAAATGGCAAGTTTCCATTACAAGTCATTTTCCCAAAAAGGCAACTTTGCAAATGGCTTGAAATTCTTCAATTTTGTGAACTTCTAACATCTTATATGACCAAATAAAGATCATACACATTAAAAATGATGGAGAACACCCTTTGGTTGGGTCATTGGGGGCCTCAGATGCCCTGATTTTGCACTGACTTGCTCAAGAAGTCAACTCTTGATCAGATGCCTTCCCCATGGAATTTCTTCATGAAAATTGATATGCATGATCCTTATGACATATAGAGACAAAAAGAAACAAGAATGACCAAAGAATTTGGAGTTATGGCCCTTGCAACCAAAACCCTAATTCTAGGTCATCTGTGCAGTTAAGCCTGGCTCTGCTTCCATGCCCTTCTCAGTTCTTGTGATTCTTTGACTTTCTTGACTTTGTGGGGATATAATATGATGCTTGAACATACATGGACCCCTTTGAAGTGATTGATGACCTTTGTAGTGGCTCAAATGGCTCTTGGATTGCTCAGATCACAAACCCTAGATGCAGATGACTTAGAAACAATGCACTGAAGCAAAAATGCAATATGTGATGTTATGATTGACTTTATGCACATGAAAAGATCACAAGCCATGGTGTGAATGGGTGAGGGCAAATTTGGGGTGTTTACATTGCACAGATTCGAACACCTCTTGTTGAAATTAAAGCTCAGCTTCTAGAGTGCCAGGTGTTCCAAAGGGTGTGAGCTCGGTTGTGGGTATTGCAACATTGCAGTCAACGGGTGTGATAATTTTAGAAGCGGCATAGATGGTCTTATCAAAGATGGTATACTTCAGATCTCAACAACGGCGCCTACAAATCCAGCAATTCCTTTAACAACAATTCATGATTCTTCTACAACAACAGCAACAATCATTCCTATCGATTCATCAATATCATCAGCAATGGCTCCATCCATCACTTCAACAAATCAAATGTCAACAACCCTTTCTTCTACAACATCAGCATCCATTTATCCAACAGAATCTTCTACAACGCCAGCAAGACTTAATGAAGATGTCTCCGCAGTTACAATCTACTATGATCCATCAAATGTTCCTCCCAGCAACAATTTCCAGCAGCAAACAGTGGCACCTCCTGCCAGGCCACTAGTCACAATTTACTACAATCCACACACCATTGCAGTACCCTCCTCCGCGGCAGTCAGTCCAGTTACTATCGCGGTGCCTGGACCCGTTCCTTATGAAAGTAGTAATGCCATACCTTGGCATTATGGCTCTGATCTTTACTGCAACGGGGAGAAAATCACTCTGGATTCATCAATCTCTTCTCCACATATTGATAATGTTGGGGGAGGCGGAGTCTTCACCAGAAGCGGACGCCTTTTTGCCTCACAAGTGCAAAGACCTAATGCCGAAGCAGAAGCTGCTGCCAAAGCAAGAGGAAAGAGTGTGATACTTGAAGAGCCGACTGCCAAAGAAACTCAGAAGACATCTTTTGAACAAGATGTAGACGAGTTTATGAGAATCATAAAAAGAAGTGATTACAAGGTGGTGGATCAGCTTCACCAAACTCCCTCAAAAATCTCCATATTATCCCTGTTGATGTGTTCTGAAGCTCACAGGAATGCATTATTGAAAGTCCTGCATGCAACATACGTGCCAGAAGAGATTACCGTTAATCAGCTAGAAACTGTGGTGGCAAATGTCAATACCAGTCATGGGTTGGGCTTCACCAATGCTGACTTAACAACTGAGGGACGTAACCACAACAAGGCTTTACACATCACCCTAGAGTGCAAGGGTGCTTTTTTATCTCATGTACTGGTGGACACTGGGTCGTCACTCAATGTTCTACCAAAGAAAGCCTTAGTGAAGCTAGAGTATGATGGCTTGGCACTGCGCCCGAGTAATTTGGTGGTGAGAGCATTTGATGGCTCTAAAAGATCGCTGCTGGGGGAGATTGATCTGCCTGTGATGATTGGCCCGCAGACTTTTAAAATTACCTTCTATGTGATGGATATTCAGCCGGCCTAAAGTTGTTTGTTGGGTAGAACCTGGATCCATGTCGCTGGCGCTGTTACGTCTACCCTTCACCAGAAGCTGAAACTCGAGTGGGAAGGCCAGATCATCACCATCTGTGGGGAAGAAGACATCTTTGTTAGCCATCTGGCTACGTATAAGTACATAGAAATGGATGGAGAGATCCATGAAACCATGAGCCAGGGGTTTGAGGCCCTGAACATTAATGAAGCGTCTGCTGTACTGGGAACTTCCATGACGTCTTATCAGCAAGCCCGAAAGGTTGTTGAAGAGGGTACTGCCCAAGGCTGGGGCAAGCTGTTGCCCGTGGAAAAGAAAGAAGACAGATTTGGGTTGGGTTACAAACCAACTCAACAAGATCAATCAGAGGCTGCCAAAGAGCCCAATTTTGTCAGCGGGGGAATGCTCACCCCGGATGCTGTGAACAACTTGGAAGACGAGGAAGAAAGCGACCACAAACTGGAGAGCTGGATACGTCCAAGGATCCCGGGGGGGCAAGTCCTTAACTGGTCTTCCCAGGAAATTATAAGGGTTACTCCCGCAGAGTAATTATTATTTCCTGTATTTTTAAGCATGCATCAAGTCTTGCATCTTGCCCAAGATGTCAAGACTCATTTTGTAATCGGGCCATCTTGTAATTTTGTGCAAATAGATCAATCAATGAATATCGGACATCTTTTGCAAACGAGTCTCTTTTTCGCTCACTGTCTTTTCATTTTTCTTTTTGTACAAAAAATAAAATGGCAATGTTTTTTCAAAATAAATAACTTCACTTTCACTTTTTTCTAAACAAGATTAAAATTGATCACTAAAATAAATAATCTAAACCCTTGCAGAGAGTGCCTGTCAGATTTCACCGACAACAACACAGCTATGACTTCGTATGACTTTGACAATCCAATCAATCAAGCTGATGAAGGGGTTGAAGAAGATTATGAGCTACCTGAAGAGCTAGCCAGGTTGTTAAGGCAAGAGGAGAAGGTTATCACTCCTCATCAGGAGGAGATTGAAACGGTTAATCTTGGTACGGAAGAAGATATGAAAGAAGTTAAGATCGGGGCCTGCCTACAAGATTCGGTAAAAGAGCAACTGATTGACATGCTTCGGGAAAACGTGGATGTTTTCGCTTGGTCTTATCAGGATATGCCAGGGTTGGACACCGATATTGTTATGCACAAGCTGCCCTTAAAAGAAGACTGCCCGCCGGTAAAACAGAAATTGCGTCGTACTCGTCCAGATATGGCAATGAAGATTAAAGAAGAGGTACAAAAGCAGTGGGACGCCGGTTTCCTTGCTGTGACTAGCTATCCGCCGTGGGTCGCTAATATTGTACCTGTACCTAAGAAAGACGGCAAGGTGAGGATGTGTGTGGATTACCGGGATCTGAACAGAGCCAGCCCAAAGGATGACTTCCCTTTACCTCACATTGATGTATTGGTTGATAATACGGCTCAGTTCTCGGTGTTCTCCTTCATGGATGGATTTTAAGGATACAATCAGATCAAGATGTCACCTGAAGACATGGAGAAGACAACATTCATCACACCCTGGGGCACGTTCTGTTACAAGGTGATGCCATTCGGACTGAAGAATGCTGGCGCAACTTATCAACGAGCTATGTTAACATTATTCCACGACATGATCCACAAAGAAATTGAATGTTATGTGGATGACATGATTGCCAAGTCCCTCACAGAAGAAGACCACCTGGTAAATCTGTTGAAGCTATTCAAGCGTCTGAGGAAGTACCAACTGAAGTTAAACCCCAACAAATGCACATTCGGGGTGCGGTCTGGTAAGCTGCTGGAGTTTATTGTAAGTGAGAAAGGGATTGAAGTTGACCCTGATAAAGTTAAAGCCATTCAAGAAATGCCTGCACCTAAGACTGAAAAAGAAGTTCGGGGGATTCTAGGTAGATTGAACTACATTTCACGGTTCATATCTCACCTTACAGTAACCTGTGAGCCCTTGTTCAAGTTGTTAAGAAAAGAACAAACGGTCAGGTGGAACGAAGACTGCCAGAGGGCTTTTGGCAAAATCAAGGAATACTTACAAGAGCCTCCAATCCTTATGCCTCCAGTCGAAGGAAGACCTCTAATCATGTACTTGACAGTATTAGAAGAGTCGATGGGGTGTGTGTTAGGCCATCATGACGGGTCTGGTTGAAAAGAGTATGCAATATACTACCTAAGCAAAAAGTTTACCGACTGTGAACAACGTTATTCACTGCTCGAGAAAACTTGATGTGCTTTAGCGTGGGCTGCTCGTCGACTAAGGCAGTATATGTTGACCCACACTACTTTATTGATCTCCAAGATGGTTCCAGTCAAGTACATTTTTGAGAAGCCAGCACTTACCGGACGGGTTGCAAGATGGCAAATGATTCTCACAGAATATGACATTCAGTACACCTCTCAGAAGGCCATCAAAGGCAGTGTATTGTCTGATTATCTTGCTGAGCAACCCATTGATGATTACCAGCCTATGAGATTTGACTTCCCTGATGAAGACATCATGTTCATAAAAGCAAAAGATCATGAAGAGCCTATTCACACTGAAGGGCCTGACCCAGAAGAAGAATGGACTATGATGTTTGATGGGGCTGTTAATATGAATGGTCGTGGTGTTGGTGCGGTACTCATTACACCTAAGGGAGTTCACATGCCTTTCTCGGCAAAACTCACCTTTAACTGCACTAACAACGAAGCTGAATACGAAGCTTGTATTATGGGTCTTGAGGAAGCCATTGACCTCAGGATCAAGACTTTGACTGTGTTCGGAGATTCAGCTCTGGTAATCAATCAAACCAACGGCAAATGGTACACCCACCAAGATCATCTGATACCTTACCGGGATTATACAAGAAGGTTATTGACTTTCTTCACAACAGTCAAGCTTGAGTATATCCCTCGAGATGAAAATCAGTTTGCAGATGCTCTGGCTACCATTTCATCCATGATCAAAGTTCAAGCAGCCAACTTTGTGCCTCGGATATCAGTATCCAGACTTGACAGACCAGCATACGTGTTCTCAGCAGATGTTGTTAAAGATGATAAGCCTTGGTTCCATGATATCAAATGCTTCTTGGAGGATCAAACATACCCACCGGGGGCATCATCCAATGACAAGAAGACTTTAAGAAGGCTAGCTGGTAGTTTCTTCTTGAATACTGATGGTTCCTTGTACAAGAGAAACTTTGATATGGCACTCTTCAGATGCGTTGATAGGACAGAGGCAGACTTGTTGATGCACGAGGTGCACGAAGGATCCTTTGGTACCCATGCAGGAGGGCATGCAATGGCTAAAAAGTTGCTAAGATCAGGCTATTACTGGATCACAATGGATGCAGACTGTTGTGCTTATGCCAGAAAATGTCATAAATGCCAGATTTATGCGGATAAAGTGCATGTGCCTCTGAATCCTTTGAATGTGATGTCTTCACCTTGGCCCTTTGCCATGTGGGGCATTGATATGATTGGCAAGATTGAACCGACTACTTCAAACGGCCACAGATTCATCCTGGTTGCTATTGACTATTTTACCAAGTGGGTTGAAGCGGCTTCTTATGCAAATGTTACAAGGCAAGTGGTAGCCCAATTTCTGAAGAGAGATATCATCTGTCGGTATGTAATGCCCGAGCGAATCATTACTGATAATGGCTCCAATTTAAACAACAAAATGATGGCAGAACTGTGTCGGGACTTCAAGATCCAACACCACAATTCTTCTCCTTACAGGCCAAAGATGAATGGCGCTGTCGAGGCAGCTAATAAGAATATCAAGAAGATTGTGCAGAAGATGGTGGTTACCTATAAAGACTGGCATGAAATGCTACTGTTTGCCTTACATGGGTACCGTACGTCAATCAGAACATCCACTAGGGCAACACCGTATCAGCTTGTTTATGGTATGGAGGCAGTCCTACCTGTTGAAGTTGAATTACCCTCCCTGCGGGTATTGATGGATGTTAAACTGAATGAAGCAGAATGGGTCCGATCCCGATACGAACAACTGAGTCTGATCGAAGAAAAGAGATTAGCTGCAATCTGTCATGGGCAACTGTATCAGAAAAGAATGAAGAAAGCCTTCGATCAGAAAGTCAGGCTCCGAGAGTACCAAGTAGGAGATCTTGTGCTGAAAAGACTCCTCCCTCCTCATACAGAGCACAGGGGCAAGTGGACTCCGAATTATGACGGTCCGTTCATAGTAAAGAAAGTTTTCTCTGGTGGAGCACTGATGCTCAGTACTATGGATGGAGAAGACTTCCTGTCCCTGTGAATTCAGATGCAGTTAAAAAATACTTCGCATAAAAATGACCCGCTGGACATAAAAACAGAATGTAAGTCCAGGAAAAAATAGGGCATCCCGGCGAGTCAAAAACAGAATAAAAGACTCGGGCAAAAATAAGGGAAAATAAATAAAATGTACACCCGCTGAGTTGAAAAGCCGCATTGGACAACTCAGGCAAAAAAGGGTATCCCGGTGGATTGAAAACCCGAAAGGGCGATCCACGCAAAATAAGGGAATAAGCGAATAGCCGCATTCTGAATTCATCTGTATCACTTACAACATGGCAATCTCCGAAAGGTTCCAACATCGGTCAGAATCAGCCTTCTTCAGAAAGCAAGATGAGAAGAACGTCAATATCATACAAGTCATAGCGAAAGGGAAGCTCCCAGAAGCGTCATTAACATTGCCAACGTCTTTTTGTTTCTCAATTTGTAACAATCTCCTCATTTCAGTGGATTTGTTTCTTTGACTGTATCTTGCCAATTCTGGGCACACAAATCAATAAAATCAGATTTTCAGTCACATTTTGTCTCGTACGTTTTATTTTCATTTGCAAAATGTCTGATGTCCTTAAGATGTTGATTTGCATAAGTACAGATGCGCCTTTTCTAAATTACATGCTTACAGGAAATATATTTGCTCCCGGGAGTGTCTAAACTCCTATGATGGAACCCAGTAAAGGACACCTCGGGGTACTTGTACTTTTCTTTGTCCTGACAGGATTGCAGGTAGTCAAAGCGCGACATGGGGCATGCAAGCTTCTCTCCAGCAAGCTGCCAAATCATTACTTACTCGGCACGTCTTCCAGAAGAACACCAGAGATGCTTCATCACCAGCTGAGTTGCCTGTCATCATTCCTCCTCAGCCAAATGTCATACAGGGAACCATCTCCCCACAGAGTTTCAGCCTCTATCCAGAGAAGCAAGGCCTGAAGATCTCACAACAGAGTGACGAAAGCTTCTACAAACCCCAGCTGGGTCCCTCGTTACTAAGAAAGATCTATCAGTGATCTATTGCCCCAAGCAGAGTCATATGTGCCAGATCTACCAATGATCTTATCCCCAGCTGGGAAATCCACTTCAAGAAGATCAGCCAGAGATCTCCACAGCAGCGGGATCCGAATCCCGGATCGGCATCTTTGCATAATCATAGCATTCGCATCATATTTCCCCCCACAGAGCGTAGCATTCCGTCTAATACGGAGCATTACGGCAAAAATCAAAACATATTGCATAATCATAAGCCATGTGTCGAACTGAACACTTGTGAAAAATTACCATCCATCAACAAATATACAGAATATTTCCCAAATTCTTACACTCACAAATACAGCAAACAGATGCTTTCTGACACTCGTCTGTGCCATATCTCCAGCAGAAAGCCAAAGCATCCCCTTTGCACTCACTATACAGATACATATTTATACAATTCCTTGACGCCCGTCCGTGTCACCTTCCCTAGCATAGTTGCCTAAACAGTCTATGAATCAAATACTTGTCTATAATACACTTTTTCTGGCACCCGTCCGTGTCATGCTTTCCCTAGCAAGTTAAATACTCGTCTGTGTCTCACTCATCACTTTTTACTCATACAGATACTCGTCCGTATCTTATATATGCCACCTGAATTCGCTTAGAATCAACACTCGTCCGTGTTCCTTGTTAACCAGTTGATACTCGTCCGTATCATCATCTCTGAACATGCGTCAAGCGTTTGTTTCTACTGATACCCGTCCGTATCATAGTCTTAAGGATGATCGTCCGCATCCTTAATCTATACACCTTGTCAAACACTTATACCATCATCTCTTGAATTTAGACACTCGTCCGTGTCTACCATTCCCCAGAGGAGTCCCCAACAAATCCGGTTGAATTATTTCCTTTCTATCCGACATTCGTCCTATGTCATGATACCTTTCGGCAGCCGTACCCTGCCAGGTGATCGTCCTTCACCTTTCTGATGATCGTCCTTCATCACCCCCAGTGGAGTCTCTATTCATTAGAACCCCTTCCTATCCGACATTCGTCCTATGTCGTGATATTTTCAGCAGCCGTCCCCTGCTAGGTGATCGTCTTTCACCTCTTGATGATCGTCCTTCATCATTCTATCCGATGGTCGTCCCCATCGTTGATCTTGTTATCTGGCATTCGTCCTATGTCATGACAAACCCTGAGAGCAGTCGTACCCTGCTAGGTGATCGTCCTTCACCTCTTGATGATTGTCCTTCATCATGCTTATCCGATGGCCGTCCCCATCATCGATCCTTTTCTATCCGACATTCGTCATATGTCGTGATACTTCCGGCAGTCGCACCCTGTTAGGTGATCGTCCTTCACCTTAGATGACCGTCCCTCATCTTATCCCCATTAGAGCAGCCGTACACCGTCAGGTGATCGTCCTTCACCTTTGATGACCGTACCTCATCATTTATTTCAAATCTCCAGAGAGTCTTATAGTTTTACCTGATGGTCGTCCCCATCATAATCTCTTACATCCCCAGCTTGTCGGTTGTCCCCGTCATTGCTTTGTTTCTCGCATCTTCCCCAGCATGTTGGTCGTCCCCGTCATTACTTTATCCCCAGCAGTCGTCCTCTGCTCGACGGTCATCCTCCGTCGCCCGCACTTTATAAATATACTTTATTTTCTTTTACAATCTATATCCCTTTTCTTCTTCATTCTGTGAGTGCAAATTTTGGACTGTCCTTGGCATTCAACCACAAGTTATCTTGTTTGCCTGTTAAGCCGTTGCTTACATCCTACACAGCTAACTCATGTTTGAATAGGGACAGCTGTAAACACCCCAAATTTTCCATCACCCATTCACACCATGGCTTGTGACCTCTTCATGTGCATAAGTTCAATCATAGCATCTCATATTGCATTTTGCTTCACTGCATTGTTTCTAAGTCATCTGCATCTAGGGTTTGTGATCTGAGCAATCCCTAAGACATCTGAGACACTCCAAAGGTCATCAATCACTCTAAGGGGGTCCATGTATATTCAAGCATCATATTATATTCTCACAAGGTCAAGGAAGTCAAAGAATCACAAGAACTGAGAAAGGCATGGAAGCAGAGCCAGGTTTAACTGCACAGATGACCTAGAATTAGGGTTTTGGTTTCAAAGGCCATAACTCCAATTTTTTTGGTCATTATTGTTTCTATTGGTCTCTATATGGTATAAGGATCATGCATATCAATTTTCATGAAGAAATTCCATGGGGACGGCATCTGATCAAGGGATGACTTCCTGAGCAAGTCAGTGTAAAATCAGGGCATCTGAGGCCCCCATTGACCCAACCAAAGGGTGTTCTCCATCATTTTGAATGTGTATGATATTTATTTGATCATATAAGGTGTTAGAAGCTTACAAAATTGTAAAATTTCAAGCCATTTGAAAAATTTCCTTTTTGGGAAAGTGACTTGTAATGTAAACTTGTTATTTTGGGAAAGTTTTTCAACCTCCTCAAATTGATTCAAAAATGCTTCAAATGAGAAAACTTTGGTCATGAAAGTTGTAGAATGGATCATTCCCTTTTCAAAAAGTACAAGAACTTGTCCTAATTCATTTTGGGTCAAAAATTATGGCTTTGCAAAGTTGGGAAAAATCATGAAATTTCCACTTTTGGCACCAAAGAGGACTTTTTGCAAATTCAAATTCCAAGCACTTCCAAAACTTATAAATGACTTCTTTGCATCATTATAACATGTTACAACTTAGCAAAATCAGAATTGCCCAAGAGTTTTCAAGGTTCATGCCATAAATCATAAACTTCCATAAGCCATTTTCCATAAAAGTGCAAAAGGGGGAATTCTTGCAAAATGATTCCCAAAAGTTTGTATGATCTCTAGCTGGTCTCAAGACATTTCCATAACCTCATGAGGCATCTCACACCAAAAATGCAGCAAGGGATATCACATGTTCATGACCAAAAACCACAAAATGTGACAAGTTGCCAAAATGCAAAATCATCTCAAACTTATGATCCAAGCCATACAGCTCACCACAACTGATCCAAGAGTCATCCTTGAACTCAGCTGATGCAGTATAGGCCAAGAAACCATCTCTGCCACAGCCCATGCCTCAAGTACACCAAACCTTGACTTTTTGCAATTTCTCCCATACTCTTGGAATAGTGATCAGCAACCTCTACTAACCTGCTCCACAGCCTACTCAAAGATTATGGGAGTGATATAGCAACTCATTGGGCATTGAAACAAGACACAATTCAACTTGCACAAAATCTGCCAAGAACTTCCCTTCTTCGAATCTCTTCACACAGCCCTCAAACATCAAAAATTTCTTCACCCACAAACCACAAATCACTCATAGAACAAAATCCACCCCCTGAAACAGCTTGAATCATCACACACAAAGACCTCCATTTCTGCTACACCAGAGTTGAATCATTCAAACCAGTCACTCCCCAAGCTTTCTAAGCTTCATTCCATCATCAGGAGGTTCAAGGAAGAAGGATTACACAAAGCTTGAGGCCAGAAAGCTCAAAATCAGGAGAGCTTCATCTCAGGTAACATGAAGAACATTTTTCCCAGAAGTTGATTTTTAAGTTCTTTTATGATGCTATGTGCTCTCCTGATCATGAATATGTATTTATTTTTTGAAATGGTGAAGAAACTAGTATGTATAACATCTCTGAATATTTGCCCGTGTTTCATACTTTGCTTCAATTCAGGCTTGTGAGAGAAAATAAATGAATTTGAGATGAGGGTTTAGGTTTAGATTGATGAGAGGATCATTTTGGTGGAAGAAATTTCACGTTTGGTAACCTGTAGAAGAACCTAGGGTTTATGCTCGCCGGAGAAGATGACCGGAACCACTGTTCCGGTCACCTGAAAGTCATTTGCCCTAATTGTGTTTAATTAGCAACTTTGAATAATGGCCTTAGGATCCTGCTTCCCGCGCGCGTTTGGATGGTCCAGATGGCTCATTAAGCCCTAATCAGTCATTAATTAGCCTAACCTAGGATTAATTAATTATTAAATAAATATTAGCCAGGTTTGAACTTGGGCCATTGGATGTGGCGCCAAGTCAACACCTTCAAACCCAGATCAAATCCTGACCTCTCCTTCAGCTTACTTTCTTTTATTTTTATTTTATTTCATTTCTTTTTCATTTTATTTGCACGAATTATTAAAAATAGTAAATCACCTTGAAAAATTTTGAAAATTTTTGTCAAGCATTTCATTAATTTTCAGAACCCAAAAATATTTTTATTTTTATTTTTTGCATTAAAAATTATTTTTAAATCATTTAAAATGTTTATTTTTAATTAGTTAATGAAAATTAATTAATTAAAAATGCATTTAGGTATTTAAAAATCACCAAAAAATTCACATTGCATTGCAAAACATTTAGAAACATTATCAAACTCTCAAAAAAAATTTCTTTTTGGTCCTTGATGCATTTTGACAATTTTCATTGGAATTAAATTCTTTTAAAGGCAATATTTTTGTTCAAACTTTGAAAAATCCATTCTGCCTAACCAATGAGATTTTGATGATGGTTCTTCTTGCATTGCATCCTTCATACCATTTATTTTCTAGGATAAATTTGGTTTGAGTTCATATTTCATTTTCAATTTGTTTAGCATTTTTCATTGTGAGGTATCCCAAAACCCTAATTGACTTAGAAAATTCATAACTTGCACTAGGTTAAGAGTTAGGTCCCCTCCTTTGGACAGTGAACTTGTGTAGGGTTAGGGTTCCTTTGATCCCATTTTCAATTTTTTGTCTTGTCATTTGCTTCTGGTTTTGAATTTTTGCATTGCATGTTGTATGTAAACCCTAATTTGTGCCTTCCTTTGCATCCATCTCTCATTTGCTTGTATTCAATGACTTGCCATGACATTTTGTGCATCCATATGGTTCATAATACATCTTAGGACATATTAGAATCATGTGTGATCATTGCATCTTTCATTTGCCATGTTATGCATTCATATCATTTCATAAACCTTCATGAACATTCATGGTTCAAAGCATGCTCCATTTGCATACTCATCCTTGTATGATCATCCACAACTCTTGACATGTGTTTGCATCATATCTTAGAATCATTAACATCATGTTTATGCTTCTGACTTTGGTTTGCATCATGGCATTTCATCTCATTTGCATTGCATTTCACTTCTTTTGCTAACTTTTCAGGTGGTAAGTTGTTTTGAGAAGTGAATTTGCCTTCACTTCTCACAATCTCTTCTCATCTCTCTTGCATCTTTGCTGCATTTTATCTTTGTATTAGAGTGAGCTTGCTCATTCATGTTCATCTCTTACTTTCTTTCTTCAGGCAACTTGTCTTCTTAAGTGAAGCAAGTTGTCTTGCTTCTCTCTGTTTCTTTCTCCTTTCATCTGCTTCTCTCCTTGGTGGCCCCTTGAAGATCCCTTGCAAGCTTCATAAACCCTAGGATCTCCAAGTATGATAATAATTAGGGTTTTATTAGTCCCCCATTTATATTTTACCTTTGTGTCATCTTTGAGTCTTCTTTTCTCATCTCATAATCAAGGACTAAACCCTAAAGGTTTTAAGGCTTTGTGATTAAGTTTATGCCTGCATCCTTATATTAGGATGGAGTGTATAACTTTATTCCTAAGTGTTAAACCCTTAATGTGTTTAAATCCTTTAATCAATTCACTTAATAATCACTAAGACATCAAGCTTGTAACTTGGGCCTTGCATTAGGGTTCTAATTCTTCCTTAATTGGTTAAGAAGGACTAACCCTAGAGTTAATGGACAAGTCCCCCTCAAGTTGTCTTACCAACCATAAAACTCACTTCTTAATCTTATCATTAACTAAAATCCACTTTAATAAAGGCTTTGTTTTGTCATGAGGTTAATCCCTAATCATGGATTAAGTTGAGGAGCCTTTCTCAGCTTAAATGTTCTCATCTATTATCCTTCTATTAGGATGGTGTAATGAGTCCATTAAATCCCTGATTATGGCTTAAACTCATTACTTAACACTAAACAAAAACAACTAAATAATCACAAGTAGGTCAATGATCTTAATCCTACATCATGGTGATTAAGTGTGAGGTGCTTACTTCACATTTAAGATATTCTCATTACCCCTAATCAGAGGGAGGATGTGATGAGTTTACTAACCCTTGGTTTAGGCTTAAGCTCATTAACTTATGACAAATACAAAGGCAATAAAAGACTAAAAACACAAAAACAAACAATAATCGTCTCCTTCGGGATTCTTTTCTCACCTCATTCACTCACAAACGAGAACTCGCTTCTTCCGTCTAATGCAAGACAGTTAGAACCTGAGCCATACAGGTCATACACTTGAGCATAGACAAGTAAGCAGTTCACAAGTCAATTTATCTTTCAGTCTCTTTGAGTCGAACTACGGTGTTCTGACTTCCTCATTGCACGAGAGGATACGTAGGCATAACTTAACTGTTATCGAACAAAAGTCTCTGTATATTCCCCCTTTTCCAGCATTATTCTTTAAGCCTCATGATCTTGAGCTTCATACTCACTTCTTGCACTGACACTTCTCTTATACACTTCACACTTCTTTTACATTGACACTTGCATTCTCTTCCAGCTTTGATACACAGATTACACAGACACTACCCCTTTAAACACAAACTTTCAAGCGTGGATCCCATCGAGTACGACGGACAATCTGGGTGCTAATACCTTCCCAGGTTGTAACCAACCCCCTTTCTCAGTCTCTCTGGTTCGCAACCATCTTATCCATCTTTTCTTAGGTTTATGCAGCATTACCTTTCCTCCGGGATAAAAATGCCTAGCTGGCGACTCTTTTCCTTTCTTTTGAGTTCACCCTTGTGTGTTCTCTCTTCTTTCGCCGACCGTTCGCGTCTGTACCCCTTCTGACCTGGGTGTCATTTGGTGGGAGCGACAGAAGGTGTACTCGAAAGAGTAAGACCATGTCGAAGATGGACTTACGAAGACCGAGACTAAGCCAAAGGTAGACTCAAACAAAGATACGAGACCAAGCCAAAGGTGGACTCGAAAACGCAAGACTGAGCCGAAGGTAGACTTACAATAATGTTTGAGATCAAGCTGAAGGTGAACTCAAAGAAGTAATACCAAGCCAAAGGTGGACTTACAAAGAATAAGACTAAGTCGAAGGTAGACTCAAACACGAATACGAGACCAAGCCGAAGGTGGACTCGAAAAAGTATATCATACATGGATGATAACCTGAATAAACGAAACCGGACTTGGACGGGATCACAAGGCATTTACTATACTTTGGTGACAAAGCAAACAAGACGCACTGTGAGTGAGCTTGAAAAGATATCA
This sequence comes from Lathyrus aphaca, assembly GCA_963966055.1. Classification (NCBI taxonomy): domain Eukaryota; kingdom Viridiplantae; phylum Streptophyta; class Magnoliopsida; order Fabales; family Fabaceae; genus Lathyrus; species Lathyrus aphaca. Next base: position 214,749,254 of record OZ014520.1, on the reverse strand, counting down.
TCGTACTTAAATGACAAATCAAAAGAAAACGAAACCAAACTTGGACGGGATCGCAAAACATTTACCATACTTGGGTGATAAAGCGAACAAAACACACCATGAGTGAGCTTGAAAAGATATCATCGTACTTAGATGATAACTCGAAGCAAATGAAACCGGACTTGGACGAAATCAAAAGAAATGAGACCATCGTACTTAGACGGAATGAACAAGAATGAGATCATCCTACTTAGATGATAACTCAACAAAAACAAGACTATCATACTTATACATAATCAAAATAAATGAGACCACCGTACTTAGACGGAAACAACATGAATGAAATCATTGTACTTAGATGATAACTCAACAAAAATGAGACCATCGTACTTAGACGGAATCGAAAGAAATGAGATTGTCGTACTTAGACGGAATCGAAAGAAATGAGACCATCATACTTAGACGGAATCAACAAGAATGAGATCATCATACTTAGATGATAACTCAACAAAAACGAGACCATCCTACTTAGACGGAATCGAAAGAAATGAGACCATCGTACTTAGACGGAATCAACGTTAATGAGATCATCGTACAATATGATAACTCAACAGAAATGAGACCATCGTACTTAGACGGAATCAACAAGAATGAGATCATCGTACTTAGATGAAAACTCAAGAGACACAAGACCATCATACTTAGACAGAATCGAAAGAAATGAGACCATCGTACTTAGACGGAATCAACAAGAATGAGATCATCATACTTAGATGAAAACTCAAGAAACACAAGACCATCATACTTAGATGATAACTCGACTGGAGACAACAAGTACTGACTGACAAGAGTAACAGTACTGAGGAATGAACTTGGCATTCTTTGTATGGATTTTTCAGTCTGATTGAAGAAATAATGTTGTAGGCTTTTTATGCAAGGTACAAAACTAGCTTATGCTTTGTATGCATATGTTTGAATTTTTCCATGGCGTAATGTGTAACAACCTTCTACCCTAAAGCAAAATATTTATAGTAATATCAGAGTAACCACAAGAAGGGTATCACACATCTATCGAAAACATCAAACATACAGTGTCCTGTCCCGTAACATGGGTTAAACAACATCACAAAACCATATATATTCATCTCACAGCGGAATAAAACTCCATAGTTCAAACATCATTAATTTACTTCATAAACATAACATTATCCATCCAAAATTTAACATCAGCAAATAAAGGAAAATATCCTCAAATAAAATATACTGAAACAAGTTTAACAACTAAAACCCCGTCCCATTGTTACATGACACAGAGCAGGACACAAAGACTCCAGATCACTCCTAAAGTAAATAAGGTATGCTCCGAGACCCATGAAAAACTCCTCTTGCAACACAAGGCTATTCTTTATCATCTGCAAGTTACCCACAAAGGAGGTAACATTTCCAACAACAATAAAAATTATCATAAGTATGTCATAACATCAACAACAAGTTCCATTCTCAATCTGATAGCTCTCAATCTGTTAGCAGCTCTAGTACCGTATCTGTGTTGAGGAAACAACTTGACGGATCAACAGACAACTGAAGAAGGAAACAACCGGGATGAGTTTCCACACAACTCAGATGAACGCAAGAATATGCGAGGATACAATGATATGCAATGTTCACTTCCATTTTCAGAAAAACAACTCGATTATTGCAAACATGGTCAACATTAAGAATACAGTCATGAAAAATCCATACAAAAAGGAATATTTACTTTTTGCAATAATCGGAATTATTTTCCTTGAGAAATGGTTGTGATGATGATCATGATGACTATGTAGATGCAACAACCACAAACAAGATCACGCAAAGCACATAGGTTCAAAGGTTCGGATCACGAGCATGGAGTCAAGGGATAAAAACCAACAACCCACAAAGGCATGTACTAAGGTTTGTCTTCATTGTACCTGCAAAAAACCAAAAGGGTGCTAACAGAGGTTCCCAGAGTTAACAACCATCTTTAGAATTTTATTGGTACATTGGATTACTCCCCAACCGATAACATTCTTAAAATAGACCTCGTCCGAGTGTAGTATCGCATGACAACCACCTTAGGTTTACACCCAGATAGTTTATGCACTACGTTCCTAAATTGGCTTGGATTGGTTAAGGGTTCTACGGTCCTCAGTATGATCAACTCAAGGTCGGAAAATAATGCCACGTATGATTACTCGTCATGACATTGATAATCCAAGAGAGCCTAACTGAGTGAAGATTATCAAATTGATACCGCTTTGGACTACTCCATCGCGTATCGCTTCGAATATCGACGTCCTATCATAAAAAATTCAGCAACAACAACACAATCATGAATATGGAATATAAATAAATTAGCATAAGTATGTCATAACATCAACAACAATAAAAATTCAGCAACAACAACACAATCATGAACACATTCCAATAATGCAATTCCAACTATCATGATATGAAATTATACATGTGGTACCAATTTCATCGTGATATGTATACATGACCATCAACCCTCCATAAGGAAGCACACCGTAATTACCGAATCACTTCAATATACACAATGGGATTGAAATTTCCAAATAGGCCGAAGCCTCATCGAGAATGTCATGAAATGCAATGATGCGTTACACCATAAAAATTCATCGAGAAATCAAATGTGCATCATTCATTTCATATCCAGAAGTTTAAATATCAAATGATCATATAATTTCATCTCAATAACACATCAAAAACCTCCCCTCATTAACAACTTCAACTCATCGAGGCATAACCCAATCCCGGTAAAATATAAGATAATTCTAACTGTTTTTCTAAAAACTCAGTACATAAAATTATTTCATTTTTCTCATTTTCATTCATCAAAATAAATTTCATTTTATGCTCTTTCTGACACTTCAAACGAAATGTAAATTGGACTACGGTTTAAAAGATATGAATTTTTAAAGAATTAAAAAAATTGCCTCCAAGACAGTGTTAACCGGTTAACTGGTAAGTTCATATTAATGTTATTATTTAGTTGATTTTTGGCACTTTTCAAGGGTTATTTTGATCTCTTATGCTTTTTCCCCTTTGCTTCTTTTACTTATTCACAGTTTAATTTTAGTCGTTCTAAGCATTATTCGTTTAACTTCAGTTTGTGTAATTTTAGGTTACAATGAAGAAATTTGAAGCAAATTCCATCTTGGCTGCCTTCGAGAACTTTTGGAAGAATTTGAAGGAATTTTTACTCGCTGCAATCTCGCTCAGCAAGCTCCAAGCGAGCTTTCCAGGGCCATTTTCGCTCAGCGAGCCCTTTGGTCGCTCAGCGAGATGGTTCTTTTAATGAAGAGTCGCTCAACGAGCATACTTCGCTCAGCAAAGCCTGCGGATTTCAGCCCCTTTATAAACATTTGTTTCACTATTTCTTGGGATGTAACTTTTGATACTTGACCTAATATTCCTTAAAACACTTTTTCTCTTGGTTCTAAGAAGATTGGGTGCATTTAAAGTCAAGAATTTGTTCTTAATGCATCATCTTCTTCATTTTTATCTTTTGTTGGAAGCTTCCATGGAAATGGAAAGCTAAACTCATAGTATGTCAAAGTTAGAAGGTAGATAGGTTCTATTTTTGGGTGTATAGGCCTTGATCCTCTTTTATAAACTCTTGATGATGAATATATGATGAAAGCTTTGATTTTTATGACAAACCCTTTTGTGTTGTTTCATGATAGAGAGATATGGCCAACATTTGACCTAGGTTTTCATCACCCAAATACCATAAGCTAGAGATAGTCATGGGCTTTGGTGTTCACTTATATTGAACTTAAATGTTACCATTTTGATAGATTGAGTGAGAAATCATTAATGGATCAAAATGGTAAATCTCACATTTTGTGTTAGAAATAAACTTTATGAGAGGATATTGTGAATGTGTTCATTGTTAAAATGAGTTTATCATTTGGTCATAACTATATATGCAAAATGAATCTATCAAACCCTTACTTCCACATTGTCGTACCCCGAAAAATACGACTTTACGCGATCCGAATGGACGGAGCCGCGCGCCGGACGGACTGAAGAGTCGCCACCTAATTCTATTTATTCCCGAAGAGGGAAAGGGAAGATATAGATACAACCCGGGAGGAAAAGGATGAGGACAAAGGTCAACGGAACCATTGCCTGGGTTCGGGAGTCGGTTATGCAGGGGGAAGGTATTAGCACCCCCTACATCCATCGTACTCGATGGGAACCATCTAAGTTATCGCGCGCGAAAGGATGTCTATGCTTAAACGAATTGCTTGCTAGAGGGAAGTGAGTTGAATTATAAGTTAGATTGAACCTAGGTGCTCGACAAGGATTGAGATCCTCGTGCCTACGTACTCCCGTGTGCAATGGGAAAGTCAGAGCCTCGTAGTTCGGCCTACTAAGGGTAATGGATGTTGATTTTATTACCTTTCGTCGATGAAAGGGTTTAGGAGTCGAATGTACTAAATACTATGGATAGTTTATCTCGCCCAACAAGACGAGTGTCTTGCGTCGAAATAATCGGAGCGAGTAACGAAAGCTCGTTATCCCCCTTTCTACCGCTTAAGGCTCGTGGCGTACAAATCTTCTCGTATTATTAGAATGTGTTTTATTTCCTAAAGCCGCTTGACGTTGGATCAAGGGTTTGGATCTAATCGAAACGTTTTGGTTTATTGAGGTTAGAGGGTAAATGCAAATGGAGGTTATTTTTGTGGTTTTGTCAGCGAGGCACGAATCGCTCGGCTCGCAAAGATAGGTGGATCCTAAACGAAATGATAACTGAAAAATAAAGTGCAAGTGTGCAAGTGCAATCGCTTGGCGTTGGACCAAGGATTCGAAATTAAATAAGATGCGGAAAATAAAATGCGTACAAAGTAATGGGAGAGGGGTACAAAATAAATACAGGGGATTGCGAGAAATAAATGGTCTCGTTGTAATTAGCCCAAGAGAAAGCGTGTGTGCAGTGTGTTTGAACTATTCGAAGGCGTTCGGCCTGTTTATTCGGGACGCAACTATTTGAAGGCGTTGGACCTTTTTCGAACACAACTATTCGGAGGCGTTGGACCTTTTAATCGAACGCAACTATTCGAAGGCGTTGGACCTTTTGGGACGCGACGAAATTTTGTTCGTTTACTGCCTTAGAATCGGTTCAAAATGGGAACCATTCTATAAGGAGTCGAATCGTAATTTGAAATGCAAAAATAAATTGAATAAATTGAATTGCAAAGAATAAATGGAATAATGAATATAAATGAATAAATAAATTAAATAGTGTAGAAAATAATGAATTAAATTGTATTACAATAACAATAAATAAAATAAAAGAGGGCCTCATATTGACCACTCATCACCGATTAAATGTAATCGGGCGAAAAGCGGCCTTTTATAATATCATCGGCCCTTTATAAAATCAAAAGATCTAGTAAAATATTATATTTTTTTTTAAGACATTTTTTGAATAATAACAAAACAATAGAACTAAGTTATATTAAGAATTAGAAAAATAAAAAATAAAAAATAATAAAATAATAGAAATAAAAGTTCTAACTTCATTAAACACCAAACTAATTTAAAAAATAAGAACATAAAAAAAAGAAGGGTGTATACTGTATTCATGTGTGTGTTTAGAAAACTGAATGGGCCATCAAAGCCCAATTTAATATTGGGAACTAGGTTTAAAATAAAAGAAAAACCATATAAACATCAATTTATTTAATATATTAAACACAGTTATTATTTATATATATAAAAAACATAAAACAATGAATTGAAAACTTTGAAACAAATTATGAATCCTTGAAACAAATTAAAAACAGTATAGAAAAATGGAATTAGCAATGGGATTTGAAAATGGGTTAAGCCCACAAACATCTATAGGATTTTCTACAAAAATAAGATACATATAAAAAAGAAATATAAACAAAGAAGCATCAGATTTTTTAATCTAAAATACTCATTAAATCAAGCAAAGGCAATGAAAAGTAAACACCAACACACTCTCTCAAAACAGAGATCCGACGGCGGAACCTTTTTCACTCAAGCTTTTCAGATTTCTCTGTCTCTGTTTCGATTTCCTCTCTTCCGGACGGCTCTGAATCGATCGTTTCGCGCCGATCTCCCTCCACTCCGTGCGTGCTCCGCGAACAACAACAAAAAAAACCGCCCTGCTCTCGGTCTAAATCGATTCACACGGCGGTTTGTTGCTTGGTGGTGGTGACGCGATTTGGCTATATACGCCTTCGTCTACGCCTCTCTCAGGTTTTGCGGTTCTGTGTTGGCCGGTGTGGTTCTGTGTTGGCCGGAATTTGTGCGGTGGTTCAGGGTTTTGGACGGTGTTTCGCGGCTGATTGAAGGGTTGTCGCGGTTCGGTTCAAGTTCTTCTCACTGAGTTTTTGCTTCTGGTCTGTTTGTGATTTAGACTCTGTGGTTTCGGATTGTGAAGGATTTCCGGCGCTCCTGGTTTGTTTGGTTTTCCATTTATCTTTATTTTGATTTGTTTGATTTTTTTGGGTTTATGTGGTCATAGAAGAAGTTGTATGAATGAAGGTTGAAGAAGAAAGGGGTGGAGATTCACGGATTGATTGGGTAAAGCTCGCGGTGACGGTGGCTGTTTGCGGCGGTGAGTGGGTTTAAAAGATGAAGGAAGGCTGTGTTGTTGTGAATGGTTTTGAGTTTCGGTGAAGAAGGTTGCAGGCTAGTGGTGATTATGTTGATGAAAATGTTTCTATTTTGTGCTATCATTGTGTTTACAGATCTAGAATTTTTTCATAATTTTTTGGTTTAATGAAGCTTGGTTCCATGTGATTTCTACAGGGTTATTGGAGACACTCAGCTTTCTGAAATGAGGGGTATTTAAATAGAATTGATTAAGAGGGATAGAATAGGAAGAATTGGAGAAAAAGTTTGAGATAAAAAATCTGTTGAAAATATTTGCTTTCGGATGATTCAAGATAGAATTGCTGTTGTGTAGTAGAAATTGGTTGAGTGGATGTAGTGGGATGGTACTGAATTTGTTAGTGGTGCGTTTCAAAGAATTTGTTTTACGTGAAGTTTTGGTTGCTAGAATTTGTTATGGTTAAGTGTGGGAATGATAGTGATGTGGTGGAATCAAGAATGAGGATAGTACAAAATCGTGAGCTGCATTTTGGACACTGCAGTGGGTCCCTTCTGAATTATGAATAGCACATGTGAGTGGATACTATGTAATAGCTATGTAAAAACAGATGTGCCTTCTCCATTTCATTTTGCTGTACTTTATTTATGGCCAAGGAAAATTAATTAGTCATTTAAAAAACCACAATAATAAAGATAATAAAATAACAATAAGAAAAATAAAATAAAATAAAAGTAGTAATAAAGTGACAAAAAGAAATTATAAATTGAAATTTGTATAGAAAAATAAAAATAGTAATAAAGTGATAAAAAGAAATTATAAATTGAAATTTGTATAGAAAAATAAAAATAGTGATAAAGTGACAAAAAAGGAAATTATAAATTGAAAGTTGTATAGAAAAATAAAAATAGTGATAAAGTGACAAAAAGAAATTATAAATTGAAAGTTGTATAGAAAAATAAAAATAGTAATAAAGTGACAAAAAGAAATTATAAATTGAAATTTGTATAGAAAAATGGTAATAAAGTGACAAAAAGAAATTATAAATTGAAATTTTGTGCAAAACACTTATGATTGAAAATTTGCAATAAAAGGGTTATGAAAATGATAATTAAAAACAAAGATCGCGGCGAAGCACACCAACTTCTAGCATTATACAATTGGAAAGACATAAAAACAAAGATTAAATTTCCGAATAGATATGCGGGTAGGACAAATTTGGGGTATGACAGATGCCCCTATCGAATTGGCTTAGACCGCGTAAGATGAACTGGCTCGCGTTCAATCTTTCAGGGTATAAGATAATTAGATATTAACAGACTCCAAATTTGTCCGAAAAGAAATTACAAAAATAGAAAATGAAATAAGCTGGAAATGATGGGTGACACAGCAAAACAAATTAACAAAATAAATCACTTATCACCAGAGGATGATAAGGCAATAAACAGAAAAATAAACTCACTTATCAACAGAGGAAGATAAGGCAATAAACAGAAAAATAAACTCACTTATCAACAGAGGAAGATAAGGCAATAAACAGAAAAATAAACTCACTTATCAACAGAGGAAGATAAGGCAATAAACAGAAAAATAAACTCACTTATCAACAGAGGATGATAAGGCAACAAACTGAAAATAAATTCACTTATCAACAGAGGATGATAAGGCAATAAACAGAAAAATAAACTCACTTATCAACAGAGGATGATAAGGCAATAAACAGAAAAATAAACTCACTTATCAACAGAGGATGATAAGGCAATAAACAGAAAAATAAACTCACTTATCAACAGAGGAAGATAAGGCAATAAACTGAAAAATAAACTGACTTATCAACAGAGGATGATAAGGCAATAAACAGAAAAAATAAACTCACTTATCAACAGAAGAAGATAAGGCAATAAACAGAAAAATAAACTCACTTATCAACAGAGGATGATAAGGCAATAAACAGAAAAATAAACTCACTTATCAACAGAGGGAGATAAGGCAATAAACTGAAAAATAAACTCACTTATCAACAGAGGATGATAAGGCAATAAACAGAAAAAATAAACTCACTTATCAACAGAAGAAGATAAGGCAATAAACAGAAAAATAAACTCACTTATCAACAGAGGATGATAAGGCAATAAACAGAAAAAATAAACTCACTTATCAACAGAAGAAGATAAGGCAATAAACAGAAAAATAAACTCACTTATCAACAGAGGATGATAAGGCAAATAACAGAAAATAAAATCACTTATCACCAAAGGATGATAAGGCAAAGGGACTGAAATTTAAACACGGCTATTGAATCCGCCAAGAGAATGCCTGGAATCTTTGATTGACATGATCCTCCACTGGGGAAAGGACTGGAAACTTGTATGGATCCTGGATCCTGAACTATGCATGTATGCTTGATTGTCGTGAAATGGTATTCCATAGGGATGGAGATACGATGCAAATGTTTATGCATTGAGATGTAAGTTGAAACTGTTGGGAAAAATAAAAGGTTTGTTTTTGTTTGGGCATGCATATGATGCACATGTTGTAAATGATTGATGCAAATGATGCTTACGACGTTGATGATGCATAATGATGCATATGAGCGATTAAAAAAGGAAAGGTGCTAGCTTGGTGGACTTCTGGTTTGGTAGTTGCCAATAACAATTGGACTTTGGGTGGGTGGAGGGCTTGATTCCCCGACACTCGATCTTCGACGATGTATGATCAGAAGATGGATCTGAAAGCTCCAAGTTTTGGTCACTTGCTGATGAGCGAAGCGACTTAATTGACGTATGAAGATTGATTTTCTTTGAAGGGTTGACAACGTCTAGCAAGTCTGCTTGTTCAGCTGGGGAGAAGAGAGAGGAAGATTTGCTCCTTGTCTGCTTGCCCCTGCCTGTAAGGTATCTGAAATAAATTTGATGGGGGAGCTCTGACAATGGTCATGGCATGATCTGCCCCTGATTGAGCCTTTGAAGATGATCTTGCCCCTGACTGGGCTGATTTTGAAATAAATTGCCCCTGATTGGGCTACTGAAGTAGTCTTGATTCATGTTGGCATCAATGAAGCTCAAATTTTCCTTTTAATTGCCCCTTGTTGGGATTGTACTGATGTCAAGCACTGAATTGCAATTAAATTGTTCATACACAAATGGTAATGTTAATGTAAAGTTCATGTAAGTTTTGAAAAAGTCAATTTATTTGAATGCTGTTAAAGTGTGACGAATGGACCGTTAGTCCAAACGAGGTGCTGATTTAGAAAGTGTGCGAAATATGCAGCAAGAATAATGTGCAAACAAGATTGAATATTAGCAAATATATGGGAGTCAATTTACGCAACCTTGTTGGTAGCATGCTTTCAGAATAAACTCTGCCTCAATTAGGTCTTTCGAGGGTTGTAACGTGGTCTGGTTAATGGTTAGAGAAACAAAGGTATAAGGCTCAAAGTTTGATTTGTACCCACCCCTTCTTCGTATTGTTCTCCAGTCCTACGTTCAGTTAACTTTACACATGCATTTGTTTTGACTTTGCAAGAGTGAAGATTAAGCTTTAAGATTCGCTTGAGAATGGCAGTCATCTTATTTTACTGGTGACCCTTTGATTTTTGATTTTGTAGTCACTGATATTTGTTTTGTTTTTGCTGAGGATTTGAGTTCCTCTTTTGACTTGTTTTTTTTTTGTCGACTAAGTCTCCCTTCGGGTGCTCAACTTAGTGGTTTTTTCTTTTCTATTTTTTTGCTTGAATATTGTGACTGCCAAGTCATTTGTTGATGGTCCTCTGACGGGATGTCTCATCTTGCGATTCAAAGGTGTAATCAGTTTAACTGAACAGCTACCCTGCCCCGGGTTAAATGTAAGGGTTGTATCCGAAAGAAACTCCTACTTCTAGGCTCGAAGTGGTTGACTAGGGATTAACTCCTTATATCTCCAGTGTTTGGGGATTTGAAAAAATGCATGTACATCATTGACAAGGTTTTATCCGAAAGCATACCGCAACAGTTATGGGCATTTCGTTTTCATCATCCTCCCTCAAATATTTGCTAAAGTGAAGTGAGGGAAATATTTTCGTGATTTTTGTGATAAATGATAAATATGAGCGAATGCGAATAGATTGATTCAAAACATGCATAAACATAATATTAACATAACCAAGTACAGATGATAACAATGTTCAGAGCAAATAGTACTTAAACAAACATTACAAAACAACAGGAATGCGGAAATAATAAATGGCACTGGCTGCCTTGATTTGAGGAATTGGACTTCTCTTGATTGAATGCTTCAAAGTTGGAGACTACTAAGCTTGGTCTTCAACAACCCCTTCACATGTCTTCACTTGTTGGCACCGTGTGACGGCATTGGATCGTTCTGGACATTTGGATTTCTCGGAGTGAGAGTAAGGTCCTTAGAATTGATCATGTCCTGAATCAGGTGCTTGAAGGCATGGCAGTTCTCGATGGTGTGACCTGGAGCACCTTTGTGATACTCACAGCGAGCATTGGCATCATAGTTCCGGGAATTAACAGCTTGAGGTGGCATATCTCTCAAAGTGAGAGGTCCTTTTGCCGTTAGCTGTTTAAAGATTTCAGTGTATGTCATAGGCAGGGGATCAATGTGCCTATCATATCCTCTTTGCTGATATGGGGGACGCTGTTGAGGAGCGCGTTGTTGTTGCTGACCAGGCCGTGGTGGATAAGCCTGTTGCTGGTATGGATTGGGCGCATACTGCGCATTCACAACCATTGTAGGTGGACGTGGTTGATGAGCCATCTGAGGCTGAAATAGAGCTTGAAAGGCCTGTTGATAAGGCATTGGAGGAACTGGCTGATATGGCATAGGAGCATATTGTGCAGCAGCAACATAGGGATACTGGTAATAGGGAACTGGTGCAGGTGCACTCTGTTGGAAATTCCCATTTGCAGCGGAAATGGCATTTGTTTCACCCTTCTTGTATCCGTTGAAAGGTTTCTTGGCATTGTTTTGGCTGCTAGAGCCTCCTTGGATCTTTCCACTTTTCAAGCCTTCCTCGATTCTTTCTCCGACCATTACCATGTCTGAAAATCCAGAAGATACACTGCTGATCAGCTTCTCATAGTATTGCCCCTGTAGGGTACCCATGAAGATATCGATCAATTCACGGTCAACCAACGGAGGATGCACTCTGGCGGCTAGCTCTCTCCAGCGTTGGGCGTACTCTTTAAAGGATTCGCTCTCCTTTTGAGACATACTCTGAAGTTGAGTACGGTTAGGAGCTAAGTCAGTGTTGTACTTGTACTGCTTTTTGAATGCATCAGATAGTTCAAGCCAAGTACGAACATTGTTGCGTTCGAGCTGCATGTACCATTCTAGAGACGCTCCAGACAGACTGTCTTGGAAGCAATGGATCATAAGCTTATCATCTTTGGCATGAGCGGCCATCTTTCTACAGTACATCCTCAAATGAAGCTCAGGACAGCTGAGGCCTTTGTATTTCTCGAATTCTGGAAGTTTGAATTTAGCAGGGATCACAACATCTGGAACTAAGCACATGTCTGAGGCACTCAGAGAAGTTGAGTTGTGTCCTTCCATGATTCGGAGTTTTTCTGCCAACTCGCGACACATTTTCATAGCTTCTGACTCTTGAGCAGCCTGAGGATTGGTGATTGGAACAGCAGTATGCATCTCATACTCAACTTGATGGTTCTCTTCAACTTGAGGAAACTGGACTTGAGTTGGAATAGGTTGAGCTTGAGGAATAGCACCAACAGTAACACCAGAAGCAGGTATTGGTTGGGAGGTGGCCTCTTCAACAGCAGGAGTGAAACCTGGAGGCAAACCATAGACCAAAGGATTTGGAACTGGAACTGAAGGCATTGCTCGTGAGGTAGATCCTTGCACTTGAGCATTGTTCATTGCGGAAGCAGCTTCGCGACGTTCTTCCATTCTTGCCAAAGATTGTAAAGTCTCATAAATCTGGTCAATCTTGCTCTTGACCGAGTCAATCTCTTCCCTCATGGCAGCTTGTTCTTCCTGAATCACGTCCATCAGTCTTCTAGTGTTGGCTCTAGTTAAGTATGGGCGTCTAGCTCGATACGGGCGTCGGGAAACCAGCTTGATTTACTGAAGATGGAGGAACATGGAAATAAGTTCTTGGCTTTGGAATGAAATGCAAGATGAATAAATAATGCAAATGAGATGATATGCAATGTCAGAATCCAGGATCACAAGATCAGGGTCTTATGAGTCCAAGGTACAGATGGGGGATACTCAGATCAAGAACTCACTGGGTAGACTCTAGGGTTTTAGGGATCCCAAAGTTATCAATTCATATGGCTGTTCATCACACGCGCCATAAGCATGACGGTTGATTGACTCCGCCATATGACTCTATTTTGGGTGAGATCTTCGTATCGACAACCCGCGAGAGCAAGTTTTCTCGGGAGTCCATACTACGTGATCACCGACACAAGGTTTAAAACAAAGTCCTGGAGTTATGGAACTTTCTCAACTGTTTGATGCACGTGTCAAATTCATACATTCTTGACAGTCAATCAACTCCATTGAGTAAGTCTATTCCAAGTGAGGTTTTCGTATCGAGCCACGCAAGGGTGAACCCTGGTGCCCAATACTACGCAACCATCAACCGATGTTTTAACCCAAAAGGTTCTAAAGGTCCTCAGAGTCGACGACTTTAATGAAAATAACTGAGCACACATGCCAAAAGCTTGACGGTTGTCAGTATTTCCATTAAAATCTACTCCGAGTGAGGTTTTTGTATCGACAACCCACGAGAGAGGTTCTCTCGGGAGCCCATACTACACAACCTCGCTAACTTAAGTTTGTACTCGAAAGCCCGGATATAGAGCTTTTCCCTCAAGTTTCTTTTGCAAAGTATCGATCCAAATTATAGTACCAAGGAGCCACAAGATATATAAGATGGAATGCGATAAAGAAAGCGATAAAAATAAACAAGCAAGGCATAAAAGCAAACATTCAAACAAACACGGGAACCTAGACTAGGCTTGACTCGCATAGGGGTGAACTTGTCCCCAGCAGAGTCGCCAGCTGTCGTACCCCGAAAAATACGACCTTACGCGATCCGAATGGACGGAGCCGCGCGCCGGACGGACTGAAGAGTCGCCACCTAATTCTATTTATTCCCGAAGAGGGAAAGGGAAGATATAGATACAACCCGGGAGGAAAAGGATGAGGACAAAGGTCAACGGAACCATTGCCTGGGTTCGAGAGTCGGTTATGCAGGGGGAAGGTATTAGCACCCCCTACATCCATCGTACTCGATGGGAACCATCTAAGTTATCGCGCGCGAAAGGATGTCTATGCTTAAACGAATTGCTTGCTAGAGGGAAGTGAGTTGAATTATAAGTTAGATTGAACCTAGGTGCTCGGCAAGGATTGAGATCCTCGTGCCTACGTACTCCCGTGTGCAATGGGAAAGTCAGAGCCTCGTAGTTCGGCCTACTAAGGGTAATGGATGTTGATTTTATTACCTTTCGTCGATGAAAGGGTTTAGGAGTCGAATGTACTAAAGACTATGGATAGTTTATCTCGCCCAACAAGACGAGTGTCTTGCGTCGAAATAATTGGAGCGAGTAACAAAAGCTCGTTATCCCCCTTTCTACCGCTTAAGGCTCGTGGCGTACAAATCTTCTCATATTATTAGAATGTGTTTTATTTCCTAAAGCCGCTTGACGTTGGATCAAGGGTTTGGATCTAATCGAAACGTTTTGGTTTATTGAGGTTAGAGGGTAAATGCAAATGGAGGTTATTTTTGTGGTTTTGTCAGCGAGGCACGAATCGTTCGGCTCGCAAAGATAGGTGGATCCTAAACGAAATGATAACTGAAAAATAAAGTGCAAGTGTGCAAGTGCAATCGCTTGGCGTTGGACCAAGGATTCGAAATTAAATAAGATGCGGAAAATAAAATGCGTACAAAGTAATGGGAGAGGGGTACAAAATAAATACAGGGGATTGCGAGAAATAAATGGTCTCGTTGTAATTAGCCCAAGAGAAAGCGTGTGTGCAGTGTGTTTGAACTATTCGAAGGCGTTCGGCCTGTTTATTCGGGACGCAACTATTTGAAGGCGTTGGACCTTTTTCGAACACAACTATTCGGAGGCGTTGGACCTTTTAATCGAGCGCAACTATTCGAAGGCGTTGGACCTTTTGGGACGCGACGAAATTTTGTTCGTTTACTGCCTTAGAATCGGTTCAAAATGGGAACCATTCTATAAGGAGTCGAATCGTAATTTGAAATGCAAAAATAAATTGAATAAATTGAATTGCAAAGAATAAATGGAATAATGAATATAAATGAATAAATAAATTAAATAGTGTAGAAAATAATGAATTAAATTGTATTACAATAACAATAAATAAAATAAAAGAGGGCCTCATATTGACCACTCATCACCGATTAAATGTAATCGGGCGAAAAGCGGCCTTTTATAATATCATCGGCCCTTTATAAAATCAAAAGATCTAGTAAAATATTATATTTTTTTTTAAGACATTTTTTGAATAATAACAAAACAATAGAACTAAGTTATATTAAGAATTAGAAAAATAAAAAATAAAAAATAATAAAATAATAGAAATAAAAGTTCTAACTTCATTAAACACCAAACTAATTTAAAAAATAAGAACATAAAAAAAAGAAGGGTGTATACTGTATTCATGTGTGTGTTTAGAAAACTGAATGGGCCATCAAAGCCCAATTTAATATTGGGAACTAGGTTTAAAATAAAAGAAAAACCATATAAACATCAATTTATTTAATATATTAAACACAGTTATTATTTATATATATAAAAAACATAAAACAATGAATTGAAAACTTTGAAACAAATTATGAATCCTTGAAACAAATTAAAAACAGTATAGAAAAATGGAATTAGCAATGGGATTTGAAAATGGGTTAAGCCCACAAACATCTATAGGATTTTCTACAAAAATAAGATACATATAAAAAAGAAATATAAACAAAGAAGCATCAGATTTTTTAATCTAAAATACTCATTAAATCAAGCAAAGGCAATGAAAAGTAAACACCAACACACTCTCTCAAAACAGAGATCCGACGGCGGAACCTTTTTCACTCAAGCTTTTCAGATTTCTCTGTCTCTGTTTCGATTTCCTCTCTTCCGGACGGCTCTGAATCGATCGTTTCGCGCCGATCTCCCTCCACTCCGTGCGTGCTCCGCGAACAACAACAAAAAAACCCACCCTGCTCTCGGTCTAAATCGATTCACACGGCGGTTTGTTGCTTGGTGGTGGTGACGCGATTTGGCTATATACGCCTTCGTCTACGCCTCTCTCAGGTTTTGCTTCTGTTCACGGCGGTTTTGCGGTTCTGTGTTGGCCGGTGTGGTTCTGTGTTGGCCGGAATTTGTGCGGTGGTTCAGGGTTTTGGACGGTGTTTCGCGGCTGATTGAAGGGTTGTCGCGGTTCGGTTCAAGTTCTTCTCACTGAGTTTTTGCTTCTGGTCTGTTTGTGATTTAGACTCTGTGGTTTCGGATTGTGAAGGATTTCCGGCGCTCCTGGTTTGTTTGGTTTTCCATTTATCTTTATTTTGATTTGTTTGATTTTTTTGGGTTTATGTGGTCATAGAAGAAGTTGTATGAATGAAGGTTGAAGAAGAAAGGGGTGGAGATTCACGGATTGATTGGGTAAAGCTTGCGGTGACGGTGGCTGTTTGCGGCGGTGAGTGGGTTTAAAAGATGAAGGAAGGTTGTGTTGTTGTGAATGGTTTTGAGTTTCGGTGAAGAAGGTTGCAGGCTAGTGGTGATTATGTTGATGAAAATGTTTCTATTTTTTGCTATCATTGTGTTTACAGATCTAGAATTTTTTCATAATTTTTTGGTTTAATGAAGCTTGGTTCCATGTGATTTCTACAGGGTTATTGGAGACACTCAGCTTTCTGAAATGAGGGGTATTTAAATAGAATTGATTAAGAGGGATAGAATAGGAAGAATTGGAGGAAAAGTTTGAGATAAAAAATCTGTTGAAAATATTTGCTTTCGGATGATTCAAGATAGAATTGCTGTTGTGTAGTAGAAATTGGTTGAGTGGATGTAGTGGGATGGTACTGAATTTGTTAGTGGTGCGTTTCAAAGAATTTGTTTTACGTGAAGTTTTGGTTGCTAGAATTTGTTATGGTTAAGTGTGGGAATGATAGTGATGTGGTGGAATCAAGAATGAGGATAGTACAAAATCGTGAGCTGCATTTTGGACACTGCAGTGGGTCCCTTCTGAATTATGAATAGCACATGTGAGTGGATACTATGTAATAGCTATGTAAAAACAGATGTGCCTTCTCCATTTCATTTTGCTGTACTTTATTTATGGCCAAGGAAAATTAATTAGTCATTTAAAAAACCACAATAATAAAGATAATAAAATAACAATAAGAAAAATAAAATAAAATAAAAGTAGTAATAAAGTGACAAAAAGAAATTATAAATTGAAATTTGTATAGAAAAATAAAAATAGTAATAAAGTGATAAAAAGAAATTATAAATTGAAATTTGTATAGAAAAATAAAAATAGTGATAAAGTGACAAAAAAGGAAATTATAAATTGAAAGTTGTATAGAAAAATAAAAATAGTGATAAAGTGACAAAAAGAAATTATAAATTGAAAGTTGTATAGAAAAATAAAAATAGTAATAAAGTGACAAAAAGAAATTATAAATTGAAATTTGTATAGAAAAATGGTAATAAAGTGACAAAAAGAAATTATAAATTGAAATTTTGTGCAAAACACTTATGATTGAAAATTTGCAATAAAAGGGTTATGAAAATGATAATTAAAAACAAAGATCGCGGCGAAGCACACCAACTTCTAGCATTATACAATTGGAAAGACATAAAAACAAAGATTAAATTTCCGAATAGATATGCGGGTAGGACAAATTTGGGGTATGACACACATATGCTTTTAAGACTCTTTTACAAATCAATACTTTTACTTAGAATTTATTTGAATGCAAAAGTCCATTTTAGATACAAACACTAAAACCTTTTTATTACCTTTAAGTCTAAACTTTAGCAATTGTAGAACGGAATAAATATCATAAAACAATATTTGTGGATCGACAAACAAAACCCTTACTCATTTGTGCTATCAACAAATTGGCACCGTTGCCTGGGATTGTTATTTGATATTTAAAGCATAGCAATAGTTGCTAGTTTTGACTTGTTTTATTTGTTACTTTGTTACTATCACTCTTGTGTTTCACTTGGTTTGTTAGTTTTGTAGATTCTAGTGTATGCGTGACAAGGCTACCGAGGAGCAATTTCAATTCAACCCCGAAATTGAAAGAACACTTCGGAGGCTCAATAGAAAAACACGAAGAAGGAAGAAACTAGCCGAAGAGAGGAACCGGAGAGAAGAAGAAGCTACCTCTTCACTTATTCACATTGAAGAAGTGAGGGTAGAAACTTTTGAAGGAAACATGGCGGACTGAGCCCGTACGGAGATGTCCGCTAATAATCATAGACGGACTGCTCAATTTGCTCGTGGAGGAAGAAACACGGAGATGAAGACCGGAATCCTCCAACTCCTTTATGCTAATCCATTCACCGGAATGGATCATGAAGATCCGTATACCCATCTCACCAAATTCTATGAGATTGCGGGTTCTACGGGAATAGCGGAAGCGGATGAAAAAGGTTTATTCAAAAGAATGTTCCTACACTCCTTAGTGGGAAAAGCAAAAGAGTGGTACCTAGACCAAGCTCCGAGGGTGATGAAGGATTGGAATTTATTGGAATAGAAATTTCTTGAAAGGTATTTTCCTCAATCTCGATTCATGGGAGCAAAGACAACAATTGCAGTCTTCAATCAAGGAAGCAACGAGTATTTGAATGAGGCTTGGGAGAGGTACAAATCAATGTTGAGAAAATGCAAAGGCCATGGGTTTGATGATCTTACTCAAATCCACATTTTTCTCAATGGGATTCAATCTCAACACAAGACACTTTTGGATGCTATCACGGGTGGTTCTCTCATGTCAAAGACGGAGGATGAGGCTATAGTCATAATTGACCGTATGGCTCTCAATGATCTTCAAAGTCAACATGATTGTAGTCATTCCCAACGGAAACCGAGAGTTCTTGAATTAAATACAGATGATGCTCTCCTTGCCCAAAACAAGGTGCTTTCTCAACAAGTGGAGTTGTTAACTCAACAAATGGCCAAGCTTCCACAACAAATGAAAGAAATGCAAGGCTCTCAATCAAGACATCAAATGGAAAAGTGTAAATTGTGCCAAGGTGACCATCCCACCGGTTTTTGTCCTCCTTTTGAAGAAGTAAGTTATGTGAACAACAACAATCAAGGTTATCAAAGGTCACCTCAACAATATAACAATTATTATCCAAGGAACAACCAAGGGTACCAACAACAACAATCAAGATTCAACAATAACAACTTCCAACATCAAAATCCATATCAAAACCCCAATCCTCAAGTCCAACAACCACAAGGCGGAAGTTCAAAATTAGAAGACACCTTAACTCAATTCATGCAAGCTTCCATGGCTAATCAAAAACGTAATGAGGCCGCCATCAAAAACCTCGAAAACTAAGTTGGGCAACTTGCTAAGCAATTAGCCGAAAATCAAGTGGGACCATCTTTTTCCGCAAACACTCCTGTTAATCCGAAGGAGCATTGCAAGGCCGTTGTTCTTAGAAGCGGGAAAGAGATGAGTCCACCAAAAGAGAAGAAATATGGTGTTGTGGAGGAATGTAGTGATGAAGAGGAGGGTGTGACGAAGAAAAAAATTGTGGAAGTAGTTGAAAAGGAGATTGATGATTGGGAAGTAGTCGAAAATACACAAGTGGGTGATGAGAAAGGAAAAGACGGGAGTAAAAGAGTGAAGAAAGGAAAGGAAGTGATGACACAAATTCCTACCAACATGCCTTATCCTCATGTTCCATCAAAGAGGGAGAATGAGAGGCAATATGCTCGGTTTATGGACATCTTCAAACAACTTCAAATCAATTTGCCATTTTCCGAAGCACTTGAGCAAATGCCAAAATATGCCAAGTTTTTGAAGGATATTCTATCAAAAAGACGGAAGTACACGGAACCGGAAAAGGGATACTCTAGCGGCAAATTGTAGTGCGATTATCTAATGTACTCTTCCAAAGAAAGAAGCTGACCCAGGACGTGTAACTTTTCCGGTCACCATTGGTAATATGTTTTTCGGGAATGGTCTTATTGATTTGGGGTCAAGCATCAACCTCATTCCTCTCTCCATTGTTAAAAGACTTGGAAACATTGAAATCAAGGGAATAAGAATGACTCTTCAACTAGCCGACAAATCTATTACTCACCCAATTGGGGTAGCTAGAGATGTCTTGGTGAAAGTGGACAAATTTTTCTTTTTGGTGGACTTTATTGTAATTGATATGGAAGAGGATGACGATGCTCCTTTGATACTTGGCCGACCATTCATGAAAACGGCCCGTATGATGATTGATGTAGATGATGGTCTAATGAAGGTGAGGGTGTTGAATGAAGAAGTTACCTTCAACTTGTTTGAAGCGATGAAGCACTCCAAAGATAAACATGATAGCTTCCGAATTGATGCTTCCGATATGGCTATTTTGGAGGTCGCAACACATATTCATGTGGACACTCCATTAGAGCTAGCCTTAAGTGAAAGAGTTAACACACTCACTAGTGAAGAGTAAAAGGAGCTTGGAGAGTGTGTGAAGGAGTTGGAAGTTCTTAAGGAGTTACAACCGTGGGAGGTAGCGATTGAAGAATTGACTAGGGAGAAGAATGATGATAGAGTGGAAGTTGAATTGAAGGTGCTACCTTCAAACCTAAAATATGCTTTCTTAGATGAGAATGGAAGAAAACCGGTAATCATTAGCAATGAATTGCCTTCCGATGAAGAATCACGTTTGGTAGAGGTGCTAAAGAGAAATCAAGAAGCTTTGGGGTGGGCTCTTTCCGATTTGAAGGGAATAAGCCCATCTTATTGTATGCACAAGATCCTTATGGAGGATGATTTCAAAGAAGTGGCGCAACCTCAACGCCGGTTGAACACAACAATGAAAGAAGTGGTTAGGAAGGAGGTAGTGAAACTACTTGATGAGGGGATGATTTACCCGATTTCGGATAGCCCTTGGGTTAGCCCCGTTCATGTAGTACCTAAGAAAGGAGGAATAATCGTTGTTAGAAACGAAAAAAATGAGCTTATACCGACTAAAGTGGTGACGGGATGGAGAATGTGTATTGACAATAGGCGTTTAAACACGTCTACTAGAAAAGATCATTTCCCACTACCGTTCATGGATCAAATGCTTGAGAGGTTATCCGGACAAGAGTTCTATTGCTTTTTGGATGGGTATTCGGGAAACAACCAAATTGCGGTTGACCCGACGGACCATGAGAAGACGGCATTCACATGCCCGTTTGGAATTTTTGCATATAGGAAAATACCCTTTGGGTTGTGTAATGCACCGACAAATTTCCAACAGTGTGTCCAAGCTATCTTCTCTGATTTGATTGAAAAGACAATGGAGGTGTTTATGGATGATTTCTCAGTGTTTGGAGCATCATTCGATTTGTGCTTGAAGAATTTCTTGAAAGGTGTGTGAAGACAAACTTGGTCCTAAATTGGGAGAAATTCCATTTTATGGTGAAAGAAGGTATTGTGCTTGGACACAAGGTGTCTTCGAGAGGATTAGAGGTAGATAAAGCGAAGGTGGAAGTTATCTCAAAGTTGCTGCCTCCAACAAATGTTAAAGGGATACGGAGCTTTTTGGGACATGCGGGATTCTATAGGAGATTTATCAAAGATTTTGCTAGAGTGGCCAAGCCACTTAGTAACTTGTTGAACAAAGACCAGGTATTTCTCTTTGATGAACCTTGCCTTTTATCTTTCCAAAATTTGAAAGAGAACCTAGTTACCACTCCAATAATCATAGCACCTAATTGGACTTGTGATTTTGAACTTATGTGCGATGCTAGTGAGTATGCTATTGGAGCGGTTCTAGGGCAAAGAAAAGAAAAAGTTTTTCATGTTATACACTACGCGAGCAAAGTGCTTAATGAAGCACAAGGGAATTATGCCACAACTGAAAAAGAATTGCTCGCGATAGTGTATGCACTTGAAAAATACCGTTCTTATTTAATCGGTTCTAAGGTTGTTGTCTACACCGACCATGCCGCAATAAAGTTTCTGCTCACCGAACCGTATTTTAAGCAAAGGCTTATCTGTTGGATCCACCTTCTTCAAGAGTTTGACTTAGAAATTAAGGATAAGAAGGGATCGGAAAATTTGATGGCGGACCATTTGTCGCGGCTAGTCAATGTGGACATCACCAAGAAAGAAAATGAAATCCAAGAAGAATTTCCGGATGAAAAATTGTATATGGTACAAGTTAGGCCTTGGTTTGCCGATTTTGCAAATCATAAGGCAACGGGTTGGATACCCGAAGACCTAACTTGGAACCAAAAACGGAAATTCTTGGCGGATGCCCAATACTATGTATGGGATGAACCGTATTTGTTCAAAGTTTGTAGGGACAATTTGCTAAGGAGGTGTGTGACGAGTGATGAAGCTAAGAGTATACTTTGGCATTGTCACAATTCTCCATATGGAGGTAACTTTAATGGAAAAAGAACGGCCACCAAAATCCTCCAATCGGGATTTTATTGGCCGACAATTTTCAAAGATGCCAACCTCCATGCGAGGAAATGTGATGAGTGCCAAAGGTCCGGTGGGATAAGCAAAAGAGATGAAATGCCCCTTCAAAATATGCAAGAAGTATAAGTTTTCGATTGTTGGGGCATTGATTTCGTTGGCCCATTTCCACCATCCTTTACTAATGAGTACATTTTGGTTTGTGTGGACTATGTTTCAAAGTGGGTAGAAGCCATTGCTTCACCGAAGGCCGATGGCAAAACGGTGATCAAGTTTTTAAAGAAAAATATTTTCTCTCGTTTTGGCACACCTCGTGTTTTGATTAGCGATTGAGGGTCGCACTTTTGTAATGCACCATTGGAAAACGTTTTAAAACATTACAGTGTATTGCACAAAGTAGAAACTCCCTACCACCCACAATCTAACGGTCAAGCCGAAGTCTCAAACCGTGAAGTGAAAAGGATTCTTGAGAAAAATGTTTCGGGATCACGTAAGGATTGGTCTCAAAAGTTGGATGAAGCTTTGTGGGCGTATCGCACCGCACACAAAGCTCTGATTGTCTTAACTCCGTTCCAATTGGTTTATGGCAAAACATGCCATTTACCGATTGAAATGGAGCACAAAGCTCTTTGGGCTTTGAAGTTTCTTAATTTTGACCCTACGGATGCCGGAACAAAAAGAAAATTTGAATTGAGTGCCTTGGAAGAAATGAGGGAAGCGACCTACCACTCAAGTTGGCTCTATAAAGAAAAGACAAAGAAATACCATGATAAAAAAATCAAGTTTAAAGAGTTTGAAGAGGGCCAACTTGTATTGCTTTTTAATTCCCGGTTGAAACTTTTTCCCAAAAAATTGAAAAGTAAGTGGTCGGGACCGTTCCGTGTGAAGGAGGTAAAAGAATATGGTGCAATAGTGATCGAGGATCTTGAAAAGAAGGATAGTTGGACTGTGAACGGCCAACGCCTTAAAATATACCTCGGAGGTAGTTTCGATCGGGAGAGTAAATATGTCGCCTTCGATGATCGTTGATCTTCGTGGACCGTCGAGCTTATCCGATGTTAAACAAGCGCTCGTTGGGAGGCACCCCAATTTTGTAAGTTTTTACTGCTTTTATTTGTTAAAGTGTGTTGTAGGAGTGTTTTTAAAGTTGTATCTGAAGTGACATTGCTGCTGGAAGTGTGTTTAGTTTCCTGCACTCGCGGAGCGAGGGAATTATCGCTGAGCGACCCTGTGTAGGTGGAAGATCGCTGAGCAAAGGGTGCATTTTGTATAAAAAAATGGGACTGAACTGGGCCCATTAAGGGAACCCGGTCCAGTCAAAGTTAAGTAAGAGTGGGAGTGATTAGGGTTGCCTCTTTGCTCCCTTTTCACAATATTTTTTTTCATAGAAGATTCAAAGAAGATTCTCTTTTGTCTTCCTCCTAACTCTTGCTCTATTCCATTTTTGTGCTTCCAAGTTCAGATTTTTTTTGCACTCTCCATCACTAAGGTAACAATGTTCTTCACTTTTATCTTTTAAATTTTTGTAGTTTTGAGTGAGTAACTTCAATTACTCTTAGAAATCGTTTGCCATAGGAATTTCTTGCTCCAATATCACTTTTATGGATAAGTTCTCAAGAACCCTTTTGGATTAAATTGAAATTGGGGGTTTTGGTTCAATAAATTTTGTTTAGGGCAAAGATTTTGAATTTTGAGTAATTGTTGTGAGATTAGTGTTTTAATGTTGTTTTTGTGGTTGTGAAACTTCTGTTATGTGGTAATTGGCTGGTAGTGTGAATTGTGTTATGATGGAATGGACCTTGTTACTGTAGAAGAGTTTCTGCATTTTCACAGAGCTTGCTCAGCGAGCCATTGCTCACTGAGCGAGAGTTCCAGGCAGGTTTTCGCTCAGCGAGCTCCCAGCTCGCTGAGCGACCACTTCTCTCCGGAATATTTTCAAACTTAGGGGGTCTGTCCCTTTTGAATTATCATTAATTTAGGTGAATTTTGTTTTTGTTTTTATTGGCTGATTTGATTGGAATACTTGTGTTTCGATCTTTTGGTTTGTTTTTGTTTGTGCAGATGTCGAACCGTTCAAAGCATGGACGTACCGGAAGTTCATCTGCTAGGCCGCCCCCTGCTCAGGCTTTTGACCATAATAGATTTCGGACACCCGCTCATCATGAGCTCTATCTAGTTCTTGAATGAAGAAATGTGTGGCCGGATAGGCTTGTGGAGTTGAACCTGGAGGGGGAGTACATGCATGTTCAGGGCCTAATGGATGAGGGGGGATATGTGAAGCTTTGTCAGCCACATCCTGAGTACCATTTAGAGATTGTTAGGGAGTTTTTTGCTAACGCCCTTCTGACAGGACCTGAAGGCACTGCACCTGAGTACAAAACTTGGGTTCGTGGCAAGGAGATTAATTTCTCTCAGGCTAACATTAATGCTTATTTGGGCAACCACCGGGTGTTCTTTGTGAGTTTGAGAAGATGAAGAAAAGGAGAACTTAGGATGTCGAGCTGATGAGGGAACATATTTGTACCAGTGATCAGACCTATGAGGTGAGTGTTTTTGGAGTTGCTTTGTGTTTCTAGAGGAGTTCTTTGAACAGCAGAGCAAGGGTGATTATGTCGATAGTGCTGCACAACCTCATCCCTAGGAGCCATGTGTCTGATGTTACACTTGAGGTGGCGGCTTTGATTTTCTGCATTTTGACAGGCAAGGTGGTGAACATTGCCTGGATTATTACGCAGGAGCTTCTGCGAGTCGCTACCAGTGGGACTGTGCATAGTTCCTGTGCTTCCTGTGCCATCTCTCATCCCGGTTTGGTAATGGCCTTGTGTAGAAGAGCTGGTGTGGTTCTTCTGTCTCATGGAAACGTGAGGTTGAAGAAAATTGACGATGATTATTGTCGTACTTTTTGCGAGCCTCCGCTTCATCCTCCACTGGTTGCTTCCGCACCCCCGCGTAGCATGGGTTTTAATGCTGCTACCAACATGGCGATGCACGCTTCTCATCATCGCTCCTTAGACTTTATATATGAGAGTATGCTTTAGCTTCAGCTGATGATTAGAGAGCTTCAGGCAGAGAATTCTTTGAGGAGCATGGATGACTACAGAGCCTATTCTGCATGGCCTGGGGACATGCCATCGTCTTCGGGGGGAGCAGGTGTTGGTGTTGATATGGATGCTGGTGCTGGTGCTGGTGTTGATGTTGATGCTGATGGTGACGATGATGATAGTTCGAGTTCTTTCGAGTGACATCTTCTGGACGGTTTGATGTCCAGTTTTATGTTGTTCTTAGTGTTTTCCTTTATTTATGTTATTTCCCTTTTTGTTGAGATATTGAGATATTGTGTCTTTACTTTTTAGTTTGAATATTTGACCATCCGGGTGGATGTGTCCTGTTTTAATGTTGTTTTGAATTGTTTCCCATCCGGGCGGATGGTGCATTTTTTTTATGATTGATTTAATGAACATCCGGGTGGATGCTTTATTTTTTTTATTATTACTACTTGGTGTACAAATTTTTGTGTTTGTCTTATCTTTAAGGTAGAATTTTGATGGAAGCGAGTGCGATTTTTGTGATCTAAGCTTGTAACTTCACCTTCTTGGATGGTGATGATAAAATTCCGTAAGTCGCGCGATAAAGGTACTCCGTTTCGCACCTTTTAGAAAATAACATGTTTATGAACTAGTTTCTTTTCACAAATTTATAGTCTATTTCACTTTGCATAAATGTTCATTTGAGAATTAATTAGGACAAAACCACATAGTGAGCGACTTCCATTGTTCACAAATTTCAGTCTGATTGTATTTTTGCGAACTCGTTCGATTCATGCTCGTATCGTTATTCTTTGGTTAAATTTTGGAAACTTAGAAATGATTTAGGCATTGCTTTAACTTGAGAAAAACCATCCATTCCTTTAGGCCTTAGTCACCGGTGAGTAGTGCGAGAATTTGTTAGCCGACTTTGAGCCTTCAAACAACTAGAATGAATCAATATTGTCGGTAAAATTGTCGAATTATCATCTTTTGGTAATCATTGGTGTGATATTGAAAAGAGAAAAGAAAATTCATTACGATTCATTCTAGCTTGTGTATTATTTGTGTTTGCATTTTGACACCCTTACTTTAACACTTTTTGAGAAGAACATTGTCCAATTCTATAGTGACTTTTAAAGTTGGGGAGAATAAAAGTATAGATGAGTTTGGGTGCCTCTTGAAAATCAGGAAATTGGGGAAAAGTCAACCATGCTGAGAAAAAAGTCAACTCCTGACTTTTTGAGATCAAAATCATGAAATTAGGGTTACAAGGATCCTATGTTTCAAATTTGATCAAGAAATGATGGAAGAATCAAGAGAAATCAAGAAAACCAAAACTTACCATTTTTGGAAAATTAGGGTTTCCAAAAATGGCAAGTTTTGGCCATTTTTGCAGCTACTTTGAATGAGGCCTTCTCCCAAAATATGAAAGATATGAAAATTATACTTAGAGCCAATTAAAGAGGGCATATTGAGCTTCAA
Source organism: Lathyrus aphaca (assembly GCA_963966055.1). Lineage (NCBI taxonomy): Eukaryota > Viridiplantae > Streptophyta > Magnoliopsida > Fabales > Fabaceae > Lathyrus > Lathyrus aphaca. The sequence continues at coordinate 214,722,481 of OZ014520.1, read as the reverse complement.
ATCCATATGTGGAACTCTTCCATAGCATAAAAAATGAGTGAGATATGATTTTGGCAAGTTTGAACAATTCAAGGCCCTATGCAAGTCATGGGCAGGGCACAGGCAGGCCAGCGCGCGCGCCCTGCCTGGCATATCATCAAACAGGTGGAAGGTCAAATGTCATGCCATTTTTCTTGGTAAAAAACACTTCAAATCAATTTTTGGTGAACTACAAAGTTGTTCCTTGATGTAATCCCTACAAGATTGGTGTTTAAAGTTTTTTCATTTGAGCAAGTCTTTTTAGGCTATTTGAGGGTCAAAGTGAGGTCCTCACACTGATCCACCATGGGCACAATTTTCCAAGGCATGCCTAAATCTATGCAGGCCAAAGTACAGTCATATTGCCTTGAGTTCAGTGGAATTTTTGAGCAACTTAGAGGCCTTCTCACATCATTGGTTGAACATCAAATATGTTCTATGAAGTTTTATCTTTGATTTGATCACAAGGACTTCACCATTTGGTGCCTTGCCCATGAAGCTTCATGTCATACAAGATCAAAGTCTGCAATCTGTTTTCTTGGGTCACAAGGCATTGCACCATGAATTCATTCCCTGATCAGTTCAGTCAGTTTGAGTGCATCGTTTACCAACTAATGATCATGAGGCATTGCATTTGATGATCACCTACCTGCATAATCATGACATGCCACCATGCACCTCTTTGTGAAATTCAAACAAATTAGAAACTTTATGCATTTCATTGATCAGCTCCACTACACTTCACTAATCCACACCATAATTGCCATGAACTTTAACACACTGAATTGAGCTCGAGCAGAAGATTCTAGAGTGCATAGCTGGCATAACTGAATCTAACTAACCCTAACAAACTTGACTCAGTGGCAACCAACTTAACTCAGTTAACCAGGCTAATTAACCATAGTTATAGCTTCTGATCATTGGTCAAGGGTTCTATAAAGAGAAGAGTGTAGTGCATTTTGGGAATCTCTCTCACCATTTTTTCTCAATTCACACCATAGAAAACCATCAAGTTCTCTCTGCATCTTCACTACACTTGGCTTCGAGGAAGATCCATTCTCAATCTCCTTGATCCACTCTTCATCAAGCTATCATCAGCATCATCTCAAGCATAATCTCCATTGATAAAAAAGCTTGATTCCTCAAGGATATGCTACTGCATCTTTGATATTGCACTGCAATTTGGATCCAGGCTCTTCCATCACCATCAGTTTAGTTTCAATCTACCTCAATTCATTATTTGCATAGTGTGTAGCTTCATCTCCATGGCTTGATCATCACAAATCATCAAGAGATCTCCACTGCAAAATCTCACACTTCACTACACTTTCTTTGAATCATCAAGATTCACAAGGTACAAAGTGTTTATTTCACTCTTGTTGTGTTAGAGCAAGACCAAGCAGCTCAAGGAACCTCATCTTTGGCCTTCTAGCAACATTATAATACATCTGCAATTCAGGTATGCTCTGAAACTTTGCTTGTTCGAATTGCCTGTTTTTCATTGGTTTCATGGTGATTAAAGCTCAATAGGAGCCTTGGAGTATCTGGCTAGTTGATAGACACCCTAGGTGTGTAGTTTCAGTTTCATAGGTCATTCTGTTTGTCTTCTATTTGGCTATTTTAGGAACCCTAAGTGAATTGTGAGGGTAGATTTATGATCAGTGATGAGAGGCGAATCTTGCCATGGTTTAAGATTTCATTTAAGTGATGATTTACGTTTGCCCTACCGGAGGCTGGCCGGAGAAGATGACCGGAATTCATCTCCGGTCATCAGAACAGTAAAGCCCTAATTTCCCTAACTTTATAACGTGACCATTAGATGAATCTGATCCTAGGGCCATTAATGCACCAACGCATTAAAATGCACATGCCAGACACATGCCCAAAGTCAACACAAAGTCTTCAGTTTCCTATTGACACACCCAACGCGCTTGTGTTCAGCCCAATGATGTTGTTTCTGTTGCTCATGGCACCCCCCATGCCCATTCCAATTCAGTCCATTTCTTTTTCTTTTATTTTCTTTTCTCCTTTTATATCATTTTCGTTTCATATTTTTAGAAATACCAAAAAGCTTCCAAAAATTCTCAATTAATTCATGGACATTTCTTATATTTTTTCCTAATTTTCCATAATTTTTGTTTTCATTTTTCTTTAATATTTTAGTCAGGATTAATTTCTCATTTGAATTAATTCTTTTTTTCTCATATTTTGACCAATCATCTTGTGCATTTTTGTTCTCTTAAACCACAAAAGAAAAATGGTTCATTCTTTTAGCATTTTCAGAGGACTCCCTAAGCCTCCCAAAAATATTTTTGTTTTGATTTTTAGGTCATATTTAGATCATTTTTTAGTCCTTCCTTTCACGTGTGTGTTCATAAATCCTAATTGTGTTCCAATGGACCTTTCACCACTCAAAAATAGGAATGTTAATGAGATTTTTTGTACATATGTTACTCTCTGGATTTTGTATTGAGTTGTCAACTTTCATAATTTTTTAAGATCATTTGGTATTTTTCTTGAATTGCTTGAAGTCTTAAGTCATTTTTGGTCCTTTTTAGAAACCTCCCTCATTCCTTTTGAAAAAGGCATTCATGCCATTAGTATAAGGTCTTGATTTTGAGTCTTCTAGGTCATATTATAGGTCTTCTAACATTGAAATCCATCCTTGGGTCCTCACCTTTTATTTTTATGGTTTACTTGAGTTCTAAGTCATTCATGTCCCATTTTAACCTAAATCTTCTTCATCTCTCATCTTAACCACTCAAAACTTCTTGAATACACCAAATAAATTTGTTTTGTCTTTGTTTGGGGTCTTATAAAGGTTTTATTATCATCCATACTCATCCATGTCTTTGTTAGAACCATTTTTCTCCCTTTTGAACTTCATTTGTCACTTAAAGGACCTTAGAAACCCTAATTTGAACACCTAGCCTTAGGATACTTCTTAATCCACCATTTGTGAACATTTCTCAAGCATAATTTCCATTCCATTTTGTTGTCAAGCCCCTGGTTTTTGTATGGGGAAGTCAAGTCCCTTTGGTTATTTTTGAATATTGTCCTAAGTCTTTTTGTTTCACCTTTTTATAACCACGCTTCTATATGATTCATCTCCCCTCTCAATCTCATACTTGATTATCCTTAATTTGGATCTCTTCCTTCTCACATTGATATCCATTTCCTTCACTTCCCTATAGTGTTAAGTTCTGAATTTTTCATTTACCTTTGAGTTTAAGAGATTTTAGCAATAGTAAGCACTTAGGTTATCTTTCTAACCTCATCCTTAGGTTTTAGTGGTACTTTAGGGCATAGTTTGACTTTAATTCATTTAATTCCCTTAGGCACCTTTGAATTGGTTTAGCTACTGACTCTTTAAGTTTTATATCTTATAAAATGCTTTAGGCTTAGGTAATGACCTTGGAAGCTCATTAATATCCTTCTCTAGCTAGTGTGGATTGTTTGTGAAAATTTCCATGTAATAATTGTTCATGTTTGTCCATCATGCTAACTCTTGTTTTGTAGGGGGGAAGATGAGGTAATCACTTCATTCTTTATCCTTTATGCATTTATTTGTTTTTCCTTAGAACCTTTGTGCTTTGCTCATAGGTTCCCTTTTCTCTCTTTAGGTTCAACTTAACTTCCTTAGGAAGTAAGTTGAATTCTAACTTGTTCTTTCTTCTCCTTAGGTTAGAATACCTCATTAACCATAGGACCACACTCTTGTACATAATAATATGACTTAGGGTTGTGTCTTAGTCCCCCATTAGCTTTGACCTTTGCCTTTTGAGTCTTCTCTCCTCATCTTCAAACAAATCCAAAAAGACTTAATAAATGCATGAAGGGATCCCTTGTGTATAGCCTTATTCCATGGGGCACTTGCATTCATTCCATCTTGGAATGGTATAGGCTTGTCTAGCATGATGTACAAGTTTTATCAAGGGGTTGTTTCACAAAGAAAAACATAAAATATAGTTCTTCACAAAAGCAACAAAAACACCTAATAAAGTTCAGCAAGCTAGTGAACTTAGACCCTAATCCTTGGAAACAAGTCTTGGATAAATTCTCATTGCTTGGTGTGCTTGTTCTATTATTCCATCTTGGAATGTAGTAGCAAGTACACATTCCAAGGAAAAGAGTTTGAATTCACTTCCTTGTGCCAAATTCATATAAAACTCTTAAAAAGCGAACAACAAACAATAAGCGACTTTCCTGGAGGAACTTCTCTTCTCATCTCATCCACTCATAACGCGAACTTGCGACAACTTCTCTCGCATGAAAGACGGTAAACGCACTCGTACCAGACGAGCCTGCAACAACTGAGCATAGACATACGCAGTTCCAGCGCATAAAAAACATAAACAAATAGTTCCCGCCTTAGTTAGGCGAACTACGTCGACTCTGATCCTCATTTTCCCGATGAGGTACGTAGGCAGCGGGGTAGGTCCCGTTCGAGCACATTCTTTATTTTCCCTACATTTCCCCATTCTTCCTTTTCGATCTCTTTTTAAGTTTCTTTCTTATTGCAGTTCCAATTTCCAGTTAGCAGTTCTTATTCAGCAGCATCTTATTTCTCACCCTTTGAAACAAAATAAACAAGCGTGGATCCCGTCGGGTACGACGGACGATCTGGGGTGCTAATACCTTCCCATGTCGTAACCGACTCCCGAACCCAGATCTTTGGTTCGCAGGACCTTGTCCTTTCCTTCTTCCTCAGGTTTGTGCACCATTACCTTTCCCATTCTTTCGGGATAAAAATGCCTGGCTGGCGACTCTACCTTTTCCGCACCACTTTCGCGTTTGTACTAGGATGAAAATCCCGGGAGAGACAACTTATATTGAACTTAAATGTTACCATTTTGATAGATTGAGTGAGAAATCATTAATGGTTCAAAATGGTAAATCTCACATTTTGGGTTAGAAATAAACTTTATGAGAGGATATTGTGAATGTGTTCATTGTTAAAATGAGTTTATCATTTGGTCATAACTATATATGCAAAATGAATCTATCAAACCCTAACTTTGACATATGCTTTTAAGACTCTTTTACAAATCAATACTTTTACTTCTTAGAATTTATTTGAATGCAAAAGTCCATTTTAGATACAAACACTAAAACCTTTTTATTACCTTTAAGTCTAAACTTTAGCAATTGTAGAACGACATAAATATCATAAAACAATCTTTGTGGATCGACAAATAAAACCCTTACTCATTTGTGCTATCAACATTAACCCATAGCGTTAACCGGTTAACGCCTGTACGTTTTTAGAAAATATGCTATTTTGCAATGGTTAACCGGTTAACCTATAGAGTTAATCGGTTAACGCACATTTTCCAGCAGTTCTCTGCTACTTTATGCAGACTGCACCAAAAACCCCAAAATTTCTCTACGTGTTCCATACCAAATTACTCCAAAATTCCTTCAACTCATCAATCAATTACACACAGCAACAAAGAAGCAATTCACACATCAATCTTATGATTCTAACCTATTTTAACTACTCAAATTCATCAAATTATACTCCTAAACTCAACCTAAGTCAAAATTCACAAAACTCATACAAATCTAATCTACTCATACACCAATTCCTATATAATTACAATAGATTATGAAAACTCCCCATACCTTCGAGAATTTCGCCGATTGACACTCTTCTCCAAGGTTCTTCAAGCTTTCTGACTCTGAGCCTCCTTCTTTCCTTTTCTTCAGAGCTCTTCACCAAAACACGATAGATATCAGAATTTGATCGTGTAATTCCTTTTTACCAAAAACTATCTCAGTTTATGTTTTTCCCATCTTAATCTTACACTTTTCATATAAAGACCACCTTACCCTTTTCTTTAAAAATATTTTTAATAATAATACAAAATAATATAATAAAACATCATTTATCCTTATTATATAAAAATACACTTTTCTCCAAAATTCTCCATTTTAATCCAAATTCTCCAATCCTTCTAAATTAATTAAATAATTAACTAAATAATTAAATTTAGATTTTCTGAGCGTTACAACTCTCCCCTACTTAAAGAATTTTCGTCCTCGAAAATTACCTGAAGTAAACAGAGTCGGATACGACTCCCTCATCTAATCTTCCCATTCCCAAGTCCAACTTTCTTTAGCTGGTCCACTCCACAATACCTTAACTAAGGCAATTTCTTTACCTCGTAGTTGCTTCAATTCTCTGCCATCAATTCTTACAGGTAAAGCTTCAATTGTCAGATTATCCCTCACCTGAACATCATCTACCTGAATTACATGCAACGGATCTGGAATGTACTTCCTCAACTGCGACACATGGAATACATCATGCAAATTCATAAGTGACGGAGGTAAAGCCACTCGTTAGGCAACTTCTCCTATCCTCTGCGTAATCTGATACGGACCGACAAAACGTTGAGTGAGCTTTCTAGACTTCAAAGCTCTTCCCACACCAGTTATAGGAGTACCTCTTAAGAACACGTGATCTCCCTCTTGGAACTCAAGTGCTTTTCTTCTCTTATCATGATAACTCTTTTGACGACTCTGAGGCGTCTTCATCCTTTCCCGAATCATCCTTATCTTCTACATAGTTTCTTGGACAATCTCAGGCCCAAGCACCAAATTCTCTCTTGACTCTTTGACTTTTGACATGTTAAACAAGCATATACAAATTCAGCAATATCTCTTGTCATACCCAGCCACCAAAACAACATGCGTAAATCCTGATACATCTTCGTAGCACCGTGATGAATACTCAGTCGACTCTTATGTCCCTCTCCTAAAATACTCTTTTTAATTTCAGGAATATCTGAAACACATACTTTATCCCGGAACCTCAAAACTCCATCTTCATCAATTCGGAAGTTACCTTCATTACATTGATCAACCAACATCAATTGATCAACTAATTTCAAATCAGATTTCTGACCCTCATGAATCTCTTCCAAAATCTCACTGGTTAGCCTTAACATACCCAATTTCACACTATCTGTAGTAGTTTCACACAATAAGCTCATGTCTCTGAATTGCTCAATCATTTCCAGTTCTCTCACTATAAGCATCGAAATATGCAACGACTTCCTACTACAAGCATCAGCCACAACATTTGCCTTACCAGGATGGTAATTCAAATCAAAATCAAAATCTTTCAATAATTCAAGCCACCGCCTCTGCCTCATATTTAACTCTTTCTGATCAAACAAGTACTTTAAACTTTTGTGATCATTGAATACTTCAAATTTCGAACCAAACAAATAGTGTTTCCAAATCTTAAGCACAAACACCACAGCTGCCAACTCTAAGTCGTGAGTAGGATAGTTCCTCTCATGAACTCTTAACTGTCTAGAAGTATAAGAAACCACCTTATTATCCTGCATCAAAACTCCACCAAGACCCATCTTGGAAGCATCATAATAAACCACGAAGGACTCATCCGGATTCGGTAAGACCAACACTAGTGTGGACGTTAACCTTTTCTTCAGTTCTACAAAACTTTCTTCACAAGCGACATCCCACACATACGCCTGGCCCTTTCTAGTCAATTGCGTCAACGGTAAAGCTATCTTAGAAAAACCTTCAATGAACTTACGATAGCAACCAGCCAACCCAAGAAAACTACGAATTTCTGTAGCCGACTTCGGAGTCTCCCACTGCAATACTGCATCAATTTTTGAAGGATCTACAGAAATTCCACCACTTGAAATTACATGGCCGAGGAAACTCACTTCCTTCAACCAGAACTCGCACTTGGATAATTTAGAAAATAATTTATTTTCTCTTAACACCTGCAACACAACCTTCAAATGCTCGGCATGTTCCTCTTCTGATTTAGAATATACCCAGATATCATCTATGTAAACCACCACGAATTTATCAAGGTACTCATTGTAAAAAACCCAAATTTTCCATCACTAAGTTCACACCATGGCTTGTGATCTTTCACATTTACATAAGTTTAATCATACCATTTCATGTTGCATTTTGCTTCACTGCATTATTTCAAGTTCATCTGCATCTAGGGTTTGTGATATGAGCAATCCAAGATTCATCTGAGCCACTCCAAAGGTCTTCATTCATCTCAAGAGGGTCCATGTATGTTCAATCATCATATTATATCCACCAAATATCAAGGAAGTCAGAGAATCACAAGAACTGGCAAAGCATGGAAGTAGAGCTAGGATTTAACTGCATAGATGACCTAAAATTAGGGTTTTGGTTTCAGAGGCCATAACTCCAAAATTTTTGGTCACTCTTGTTTCTATTGGTCTCAATATGTTATAAGGATCATGTTTACCAAGTTTGATGATGAAATTCATTGTGGAAGTCATCTAATCACTGGGTAACTTCTTGAGCAAGTCAGAGCAAAATCAGGGCATCTGAGGCCCCCATCCATGGAACCAAAATGGATTTTTTTATCAAATTGAGGTTATATGGTCTTTATTTGATCATTGAAGTGTTTAGAAGTTCACAAAGTTGAAGAAAAGTGAGCTAAACCAAAAGTTGCCAAAAATGGAAAATGACTTGTAATGTAAAATTTCCATTTTGGGAAAGTTTTTCAACCTCCTCTTTCTCAACCAAATATGCTTCAAATGAAAAATTGTTGGTCATGAAAGTTGTAGATTGGATCATTCCCTTTCCAAAAAGTACAAGAACAAGATCTAATTCATTTTGGAACTCAAGATATGGCTTGTCAAAGTTGGCAAAAATCCCATAATTTTCAAGAATGCACCAAAAGGGATTCTTTGCAAGACCACTTGCTAAGGCTTTTTGTGACTTCAAACACACTTCAATGTATCATAACATCATAGTGCATTGCCTCTAGATCAAAATTGCCCAAAGAATTGCAAGATTACATGCCTTGAACATCAAGATTTCTCAAAGGGGCCTAAACTTCACATATTTGCAAAAGGTCCCATAACTTTGTTCCAACTTGCTGAATTGTCTCCAAATGGATTCTATGGACATCCTTGATCTCAGCTGCACATGGACATGCCAAAAAGCCAGCTGCATCCTTGCCCATACCTCAAGTACACAAGTTGGTGACTTTTTGCAAGAAGGCATACCAATCACCATAGGCCACAACCACTTCTCTGACCTATCACAACTTGATATGTGGACCAAATGCTGATCATAACACACAACATTGCAAGCTGAACCCTGAGATTGACCAAGTTCCCAAAATCTCTCCCTCTTGCATTTTCCTTCGAATCTCCCAGCTCACTTACTCAAACTCAAAACCAATTCCACCATTCATCTCTAAATCACCCACTGACCCTAAAGCAACCCTCAAATCAGCCAAGAACACACCATATACAAAACACGATTCTCAGCCAGTTCAGTTGCTACAACACAAACCAGACATTCTCAAAGCCTTTGAAGCATTCCATTAACCTCAGGAGGTCAAAGGGAGTCTTTTTGCGCAAAGGAAGTGGCCAGAAAGTTCAAGTTTGGAAAGCTCCATCTCAGGTAGCCATCTGAATTCATTTTTCCAGAACTCTCTTTTTATGTTAAAATATGATAAAGCATGCTTCACTGATCACACTGAGCTTTGAATTTTCGAAAATGGTGTAGAAATGAGTATATACTGAATCTCTGAACTTTTTGTCATTTTTATGTTTCTCTTCGAATCTTAGAATTGAGCCATAGGAAATTAGATTTGAGTGTGGATTTGGATTAAGGAAGGTGAGAGGAGTTAATCTGGAGCTTTAGAGCTCCAGAAATAACCTAGGGAGGGAGTTGGAAATTTTCAGGTGAGGATGTCACCGGAGAAGACTAGGGTTCTAAAAGTCAGTTAGTGTATTGACAACGTATGGCAGCCTCATATTATCCTCAACTTGCTTAAGGAACATAAGCACCAACCAAGAAGTCACACTAACTATGGCCACCAGATCAACCATATCGGTATACGCCGTATAGTTTCCTTGGTCTATTTCCATTTACCTAAGGTACACTAGATCCGGGTTAGGATCTTTCACACATAAGAGCCCCAGCAAGTAAAGTAAAGTAAACAAAGCAAACAAATTTAAAGTGATCTAATTCCTAAGGGTACCCCTCTTTAAATATCCCCAGCAGAGTCGCCAGTTATGTAACACGGTGGGAGAACTGACTTTTAGTTATGTTGAGGATAGCAAGAGTCGCCACCGACTTTTATTTTATCCAAAGGAAAGGGCATAAAAGAACAGGAAAGACCTTAAAAGATTTTTGAGTTCGGGGGGTAGGTTATACAAAGGGAAGGTGTTAGCACCCTTTATATCCATGGTTATCCATGGGCTCTTAGTTACTTAGCTCACTTTAAACTGTTTTGAGAAGTGTAGTGTGTATTTGAAAAATCTTCTAAGTACTTTATAATGATCCTTGTATGGATGTATATAAAGACTTTGTTTTGAAAATTTGTTTGAAAATGTGAAGTGTAATGAAGTAATTTGATGAAAAGTGAGCAAGTACTTGAGAGGAACCTACCCTATGTTAAATCTTTACTGTTCTTAAATGCTCTTTCAATGGTAAGACTATCCCTATTATTAAGGAATAGGTAGTCATTACCTTGGATGTTATAAGGGACATATGAAGGGTCATCTGTGTTTAGGCAACTGTAAGGTGTCTTAGCAATACGAAGGGACTTATCATCTTTTATTCGAAAGGGACAAGATCATTTACCGTAGGCAACATCGAAGGGACTTGATCTTATAATCTTAAAAGGGACTTGATGATATTTTATGAAAGGGACTTTGCTTTAAGACACCTTACTTGACCTTTTGATTTAGGCAACCTGGGGGATAACCTTAGAAAGTGGGAGATGGCGATCAGAGATCGACTTACGTGTGTGAGTGTCTATATTCATATATTTATCTTATTAAATTAGTGAGTCTAAATTAATTTTAAAGTACAAACATGTTATCACTCCCTATAGTTACTAACCATGGCAAGAATATTTATAAACAAATAAACGATAAAAAACTACGACTATTACACAGCTTTTGCAGTTACATTGTAATAATAAAAATAATTAAATAATAACTATATAATAAAATAAGCAATTAAATAAAGATTAGTGATAAAATAATTATAAAAAAAAAGGTTAGCACAAATATAAAATATATACAAGTTAAGATAATATTTTTAAATTAAATAAATATTTTTAAAGAATTTTTGAAGGAAAATAATATAATGAGAATAATAATAAGAAATCATAGAACAAAGAAAACATTATTAATTATTTAATTAGATATTAAAAAAAAATTTAATTAAGTTTAATATTTAAGTTAAATAAAAAATTTAGATTAGAAATTAGGGTTACATATTTTAGAAATAGAATTAGGGTTTATAATTTAAATTACCATATTAATTTGATTATTTACAAAAATAAATAAATATATATATATATATATATATATATATATATATATATATATATATATATATATATATATATATATATATATATATTTTAATTTAAATATAAACTAAGATTAAAGTTTTAGAAAATAAACTAGAGATCTTTTAGAAAATATGAAGTTAATATATATATTTACATATGATTATTTAAATATATTTTTATTATAAGAAATATAATTAGAATTAATTATAAAACAAAATAACAAAACAAAATAATTATAAAAAACAATGAAATAAAAACTTACCTGGGGCAGGGATTGAACCCACGCCCTAGGCCTTGCTTCCCCTAGACGCACACTGCTACCACCAGGCTACGCACACGTTTGTGAACAAGAGGTGAGTATAAGTCCTCATACGTTAAACCTGAAAATATAAGTGAAATAAAGCAAAAAAAATGGTGAAGTTGGGATTCGAACCCCCGCCCTTGTCTTCGTACGCGCATGCACTTACCAACTGAACCACACACATTATTTGATAATAGTATAACTAACATATATTATAAAAACAACTCAAAATTTGAAATCTGAATTCGCGCCAAACAGCTTCATCTTCAACCTCCAGCCTTGCGAATTTTCCTGCGAAATTTGCAACCAATTTTCCTGCGAAATTTCAAATGGCAGGAAACCCTACGAAATTCATACATCATCATTTACGTACAATTTTGTTAAATTGAACACATAAATATAATCCAGACATCATTTGCAATTGATCTACGGTTTTAGAATTCATTTATATTCACTTAATCATGAAACCCTAATTTGAAGGTTATGAACCCTAGAATGGCATTACACGATTCAGCCATGGTTTCTTCAATTAAATTGCCCAGAATTCATCACAAACCTTCACTGAACACAAATCAATAAGCAAAATTCATTAATAACATATGAATGATCATGAACAAAAAAATCAAAAAAACGTGAAAAATTGAATCGGGTTTGTCAATGTGAGATGCTATAGAGCAATGTAATGATCAGGTTATCCTCAATGATGTCCAGGGAACCTGTCTCAACCTTTAAAATACTTTGAAAAGCCTTCTAACAAAGAATCTGAATCAAGGTTTTTGGATGCATTTTTGAAGTTTGAATGTGCACTTGGAGGCTCTGAATTCGTCTGCAATGCTTGTCCTAATGTTGTATATATACCATACAATGGAATTAGGTCAAGAAATTAACCAAACTTGTGGATTTTTGGACCTTATGAGATTGAAAAAGATTTATCATTAAAACTTGAATTTTTTTGATCTAACATTGCTATTTTGGTATGATCTGAAATATTATGGTATCAATCAAGTTTAAATGAGTATTAAGACTTTCTAGAATCCAAATCTTTTTCAAATATATGACTTTCATATTTTATTTTAATTTAATTTGTATTTTAATGAATAAAATTCAAATAAATATTAAATAAAATATAAAAAATCAGAAAAGGTGTGGGTTGGGTCGTGCTTGGTGATTTTGTAAAGATTGGATGGCAATTTGGTGGGCTCATTTAGCAAAAATTGGTTTTAAGGCCTTATTTGCTTCATAAACTTCCCAAAAATTTCCCAACTTTGCAAGGGCACAAATCCTTCCATTTTAATGATATGAAGGTGTTCTTGGACATTTTGGAAAGCTTAAAGAGTCCTCTAACCAACCTCTTTGGTCTCATGTCCATATCTTTCACCATTCTCAAGTTATGCTCTTTGGAAGTTGTTAACTTTTTGTTGACTTTTAAAAGGACCTATAATGTCTTAGCTCATACCTTCCAAATGAATCATTTTTGGGCTTGGCTTGTGAGACACAAAGTTGTAGAGAATTCAATTTCCTTCAAAATGAGCTTTGGATGGAAAAATTTTGATGAAGCATGTGAAAGTTATGGCTGGTCAAAGTTCAGTTGACTTTTCCTGTGAAAACCCTAATTTAGAAACTCCTGATTCTTGATGATCTGAAATCTCCTTGATGAATCATGATCAACCCTTGATCAAATGATGAATTTTACTCCATATAATTGATGTTGGCAAAAAATCATGAAGTTTGACTTTGGTTTGACCACAGTTGACCTCAGTTTGACTTTTTAACTACCTTGACTGATTTTAACCTATCTGATCATCTGACTGAGAAAATCTTTTGGGAAAGTCTTGAAACTTGACATGGGGATTCTTGAACTCGTATAGGATGCTATGAAGCTCACTTGAAGCCTTGGAAGTCCATTTAGCCTGATGAAAATCAAAACCCTAGTTTAAGATGCATTGCTTAGGAGGATGCATTGCCTGAGGGAATTGTCAAACTTTCTGACTAATTGTGAACTTTGTGAACCTCATGAGATGTCTTGTGAACCTTGTGAACTTTGTGAACCTCTTAGTACACAATTTCTTGTCTTGTGGAGGGCAAATTTTGGGGTGCAACAGATAGTCACAGAACCATTAGCAGGAGTCTCTATTATCATACTACCATTCATATTAGACAACTTTAAACCCAATATATTAGCACACTCAAGAGAGATAAATGAATGCGTAGCTCCAGTGTCAATAATATCAATCAACTCAACATTATTAATAAAACAGGTACCTCTAATCAAGTTTTCCTTCTTCGGAGCTTCTGAACCAGCTAAAGCAAAAACTCTCCCAGCATTCTGAGTAGTAGCAACAGTCTTCTTTGGTTTTTGGCATTGGGTGCTGATATTCCCTTGTTGACTACAATTGTAACAGGTTGGACCCTCATTCGGAAAATCACTCGGCTTATGCCCAAGCTTACCACAACGATAACATTTCAGAACTCTAGCGGTACACACATCAGCCTTATAACCTACCTCTCCACATTTGTAACACTAGAAAGGTACATTAGAAGCTCCCCTACTTTGCTTCTTCTCATCTGATGCCTTCTGTTTTCCTTTATCATCGGTAGTCACATAAGGTTTCCCTCTATACTGACCTTTGTCTTTCTTCTCATTCAGCTGCTTATAGTGAGCAGAGCGAGCTCGGCTATCCTCATCATAAATACGACTCTTGTCCACTAACTCTGCATATCTGCGAATTTTTTGGCATCCAATTCCCTGCTTGATTTCAGGTATCAGCCCATTCTCTAATTTAAGGCACTTGAAAAGTTCAGCATCTTCCATGTTGTAATGAGGATAGAACTTCACCAACCTCTCAAATTTGGCAGCATACTTCTCCGCCGTCATGTTTCCTTGCTTCAGTTCAAGGAACTCTACCTCCAACTTACCACGAGCATCTTCAGGAAAATACTTCTTAAGGAACTCTGCCTTAAACACAGTCCAAGTCACCATCGCACCCTCATCCTCCAGACGCTGACGGGTATTATCCCACCAATCTTCAGCTTCCTCGGACAACATATGAGTCCTGAATTTCACTTTCTGGGCATCAGCACACGCCATCACTCTGAAAATATTCTCAAACACCTTGATCCACTTATGTGCGCTCGCCGAGTCATGAGTTCCTTCAAACACAGGTGGATTATTCCTCTGAAATTTCTCCAAGGAACGGAACTCATCATGCGCATTGTTCCGAGCAATAGTCTGAGCAAGAGCTGCAATAGCATCAGCGAGAGCACGTTTGTTGTTTCCAGCCATTCTGCACAACACTCACCACATCAGAAAAGAATAATCGTTAATAAGTAATGACCTGACAACAGACCGACAACAACGAGACTTGGCCGGACAGACCAACCTGCTCTGATACCACTAATATAACACCCTTATACCCCAAAGCAAAATGTTTAGAGTAATATCAGAGTAACCACAAGAAGGGTATCACCAATCTATCAAAAACATCAAACATACAGTGTCTTGTCTCGTAACACGGGTTAAACAACATCACAAAACCATATATATTCATTTCACAGCGGAATAAAACTCCATAGTTTAAACATCATTAATTTACTTCATAAACATAACATTATCCATCCAAAATTTAACATCAAAAAATAAAGGAAAATATCCTCAAATAAAATATAATGAAACAATTTTAACAACTAAAACCCCGTCACAGTGTTACATGACACAGAGCAGGACACAAAGACTCCAGACCACTCCTCAAAGTAAATAAGGTACGCTCCGAGACCCATGAAAAACTCCTCTTGCAACGCAAGGCTATTCTTTATCATCTGCAAGTTACCCACAAAGGAGGTAACATTTCCAAGCAGGCAGGGTGAGTAATCATAATTCGTTATAAATATACGAGAATATGGAATATAAATAAATTAGCATAAGTATGTCATAACATCAACAACAATAAAAATTCAGCAACAACAACACAATCATGAACACATTCCAATAATTCAATTCCAACTATCATGATATGCAATTATGCATGTGGTACCAATTTCATCGTGAGATGGATACATGACCATAAACCCTCCACACGGGAGCACACCTTAATTACCGAATCATTTCAATCTACACAATGGGATTGAAATTTCCAAATAGGCCGAAGCCTCATCGAGAATGTCATGAAATGCAATGATGCGCTACACCGTAAAAATTCATCGAGAAATCAAATGCGCATCATTCATTTCATATCCAAAAGTTCAAACATCAAATGATCATATAATTCCATCTCAATAACACATCAAAAACCTCCCCTCATTAACAACTTCAACTCATCGAGGCATAACCCAATCCCGGTAAAATATAAGGTAATTCTAATTATTTTTCTAAAAACTCAGTACATAAAATTATTCCATTTTTCTCATTTTCATTCATAAAAAAAGTTCATTTTATGCTCTTTCCGACACTTCAAACGGAATGTAAATCGGACTTACGGTTTAAAAGATATGAATTTTTAAAGAATTAAAAAAAATTGCCTCCAGTACAGTGTTAACCGGTTAACCCATAGCGTTAACCGGTTAACGCCTGTACGTTTTCACAAAATACGCTATTTTGCAATGGTTAACCGATTAACCTATAGCGTTAACCGGTTAACGCACGTTTTCCATCAGTTCTCTGCTACTTTATGCAGACTGAACCAAAAACCCCAAAATTTCTCTACGGGTTCAATAGCAAATTACTCCAAAATTCCTTCAACTCATCAATCAATTACGCACAACAACAAAGAATTAATTCATACATCAATCTAATGATTATAACCTATTTTAACTACTTCAATTCATCAAATTATACTCCTAAACTCAACCTAAGTCAAAATCCCCAAAATTCCCAAAACTCATACAAATCTAATCTACTCATACACCAATTCCTATATAATTACAATAGATTATGAAAACTCCCCATACCTTAGAGAATTTCGCCGATTGACACTCTTCTCCAAGTTTCTTCAAGCTTCATGACTTTGAGCCTCCTTCTTTCCTTTTCTTCAGAGCTTTTCACCAAAACACGATAGATATCAGAATTTGATCGTGTAATTCATTTTTACCAAAAATTATCCCAGTTTATGCTTTTCCCATCTTAACCTTACACTTTTCATATAAAGACCACCTTACCCTTTTCTTTAAAAATATTTTTAATAATAATACAAAATAGTTTAATAATACACCATTTATCCTTATTATATAAAAATACATTTTTTCTCCAAAATTCTCCATTTTAATCCAAATTCTTCAATCCTTCTAAATTAATTAAATAATTAACTAAATAATTAAATTGATTTTCGGGGCATTACATAATGCTCCATAATGATGGAAATCTTATGCTTTAGAGGATGCAAATGTAATGATGATTACTATAGGCAAATGCAAAGGTGCTCTCCTGATGAGGCGGTAACAAGTATCCTTGACAGTTTTCCTGGGGAATAAAATCACTGATTTGATCTTATGAATCCCCGTGGGGTATAACATCTCTGCTGGGGAGGATGCTAATGATACACTGGCTCTGAACTGCCACCATTGCCAAAAATAAATTGGACTTTGAGAAGTTGAAGAATGATGACCCTGTTGGGGAGAGGCTCAGCTGACAATAATCTAATTGGGAAGTACGCCACCCGTAGAACTCTGTTAGGGGAGTAATAGCTTTCTGACCTGACTGAGGAAAGGGTTTGTTGATATTCTACTGAGGAAACAATCTGTTGGGGAATCACTCAGATACAAAGTCCTCTTTTTGGGGAAGAGATGCCAATGAAAATTGGAATTTATTTGGGGAAGACTGCGAACAAAGTTGTGCAAGAAGGAAAATCATCTGACTTCTCACTATCTTTACCACAGTTGGGGAATAATGAGTCTTCATGTACTGATGGGGATAAGAAGACTCTAGTGGGAATATCTCCCCATTAGAGGATGACTATATACTTGGGTATATCACCCTTATGTTGTCCTGATGGGAAATAAACTCAATTTCTGACTCTACTGGGGATGATGGAGGACATTAATGAGAATGCTTCAGGCTGAGGATAAGAATTTTAGTCGCCTCTTGCTGGGGATAAGAGATATAAAGCGTCTCATGCTGGGGATGAGAGAATATAGAGTATCTCTTAATAGTGATACCATCTGCCAAGGAAGTACCAACTCTTTTCTTCTTGCTTTGTTAGATAAAAAATAGTCTGATGAGACTTGTTGAGGAATCATGATAAATGAAACCTGCTGAGGAACAAGCTCCTGATATCTCGTGTTGGCAATGGCTTTGTTTCCATCCTTTGGGCTGATTGACTGCATACTGATCATGAGTGAACAATGGTTCCTTGAAAATTTCAAACTCGCCTCGGATCAGGGTCTATCCGAAGAAATTGTCTCAAGAGGATTTTGCATAAAACCTGGAATCTGAGATACCTCAGTGTCTTCAAACTTTTGGAGAGATCCGTTGGATCTCGATATAACTTCCCCATACTGCATGGTATATGAAAGAATTTTCCTCACGAGGATTCATGAAGAACCTTATATCACTAAGAGATATTCTGCTCCAGTATTTTGAACCCTGGATAGGTGCTTCTGATTGACCGTCTTCGGGAGAGAGTAACTTTTCATGCTCTTGGGGTGGCCTTCCCCAATATGAGCCTTGAAGTGATCACCTCTGACTGACTGTGCTTTGAAGAAAACGCCCAGACCAATTTCACTTTGAGAGATTTAAATCTCGAAGTGATTGCCCCATTTTGGCTGAATTTTGAAGAGATTACTGGATGTGATTGCTTCGGATTAGTTGCACTTGAAACAACTGGTTGGAAAAGCCTCTATTAAAAAAACTTCTTGGAAAAGTGCATCTCGAGAGGATTGTCATTCGGAAGTTTTAGACTTCTCAACTTGGCAAGATTAAGCTTCTGGACTGAAGTTCCATATGTAAACTCCTATGATGTTAACCAAATGTATACAAGTAGAAAATGTTTATTTTGAGAATGAAAATTCTAATGTAACACATATGTTAATCTTGAAGTTTTTATCGTAAAGATGTCGCAAACCTTTGTGGGCAAATCACTGGTTAAGATACAAATTGATTTATTTTGAAAGCATGTACATGCAATACCAACAAAGATCTTTTAGCACAACTCATAGGATCCAGGAACGCGGTCTTGTGGTAGCATGCTCTCAAAATAACCCTATTTCAGTTAGGACTTTTGAGGGTTGTATCGTGTCCTGGTTCACGTTTATAGAAACAAAGGATATAGGCTAAAAGTTTATTTATGCCCCCGTTTCTTGATGTCCTCCATTCCTATGTTCAATTAATCTTTCACAAGTGCTCACCTTTCAGAAAGGTTTCGTGTCGGTTAAGGAACCATTGTTGCTAATAGTTCAAGCACCAATCAGGTTTTTGTTGGGATTCAGTTATCCCTATTGTCTTTTGTGTCTGTATCACACGACTTTGTTCTTATTTAAGGATCTTTCTTGAGTAATCCTTTTCGTCTTTCGCTTTTGCATTCTTTTGTTTATCCCTAACTTTTACCTGAGCTGATTCTTGTGAATCTTTGATTGTGGAATCCAACGGGATGCCCTAACTTTTGCCTAAGTCGCTCATTTTCGAGTTCGACCTAGCGGGCTTTTCATTTCTCTTCTCTTTTTTCATTCTTTTTTCTTTTTTTTGAACAAATCGTGTGACACTGGTTGTCTTGATTGCTTTGCAAGGGTTGTGACTGCCTCTTTCTTTGGTCGATGAAGTATAACCATTGTGGTTTCCAGTCTTTGGACCTCTTGATTGGGATAACCATTATGTTTTCTGGTTTTTGGACCCCTTAATTTGGTACAACGAAAGGTAATGGATCCTCATATGTGCACTCCTTTAGAAAAGTCTGAATGCTCAATCCAACTAGCTAACACCTACCCTGCCATTGGGTTAAATGTAAGAGTTTTTTCATGCGAAAAGGAACTCCTACTTCAAGTCTCAAAGGGGTTAGTGAGGGTCTATCTCCCTTATATCTCTGGTGTTTAGGATTTGAAACAATGCATGTACCTCTTCAATACGGTCTTCTTCAAAAGCACACAATTAGAGATTTTTGTGTTTTCATTTTGTCATCCTCCCTCATAAAGTTTAAGCATAACAGTTGGTATTGCAATGCATATACACAAAATTATGAGTGAATACAAATGGATTACTTCAAGAAAAACATGCAAGTTTATTAAGATTAACATTCGAAAAACAAACAAGTTTTATTCATACATACAAATGTTTAAACAAACAATAGAAACTACAAATGAAAATGCAGTAAAGAAGCTGAACATTGCCGTCATTTAGGAGACTTGACTCCGTCTGGACTTATTGCTTCTGAAGATGCCCTTGCAAACTGGGTTCTCAATTCAGTGAGGAGGCTTCAATGTGTGGGTAGACTTTCTGGCATCATGACCTTTGAGTCGATCAAATTTTGTACCTTCTACTTGAACACGTCACAGTTGTCAATAGTATGCCTAAATGCCCCTGAGTGGTACTTGTATCTAGCATTCACATTATAGTTTCCATTATTGAGGAGGTCTGACTCCGTCTGGACTTATTGCTCTTGGAGACTTTCAGCAGTCAACAGTCTAGATGTTCATTCTGTTACTGATTTGGTGCCATATTCCCACCTTTTTATGGTGTGAATACCATAGTCTTGGAGTCAATCAAATTCGTGTTACCTTTTCCCCTTAAAGACTTGTAATATTCAATTAAATGGCCGGGTGCCCCAAAATGGTAGTAATATCTGGCATTTGGCATTAAACCCCAAAGGAAGCTTTGTTGGAGATGATCCTGATGCAAATAGATCAACCAATTTGAATCTAAGCAAATGAGGAAACCTGTTGCTTGTACGACATTAGAATATTATCAAACTTCTTCTCAAGTTGTTATGGCCTTAGGACTCTCTTGGGAAGTTGAGGTTGGATGCTAAAAAACGACATCAGGAGGGAAGAGGTTGATAAATAAAATTAATAAATAAGGTTGCTTGCAAAGATCTCGCATGATCTCCTGCTTACGTATCTCCATTGACTAATGGATAATCAGAGCGACGTAGTTCCCCTTACTAGGGATGAAAATAACTTTGTCCAGGATTTCTATAACCAAGCTCGCCTGAGTCCTCATCTAGTTGACTTCCTCTTTCAGCAGTTTCTGACTCTGAAATAAAGCTTGCATCTCGGCCCTGAATTGCCCCAGCTGGGTCTTCATTTCGGTTACCTTCGCCCGGAGTTGTTCCAAATTCATACCTTGATGATTGTGATTCAAGTTGGCCGTTTTGAAAAGAAACCAGGTCAAGATAAGAATTTGTCTCTGAACACCTGTCATGAATGCAAGGATGTATGCAAATGCCATGTTCGGTTATTTCCAAGTGTAAACACCCCAAATTTTCCCTCACTTAGTTCACACCATGGCTTGTGATCTTTCATAATTACATTAGTTTAAGCATATCATCTCATATTGCATTTTTGTTTCACTGCATTAGGTCAAGTTCCTCTACATCTAGGGTTTGTGACTTGAGCCATCCAAGATCCATCTGAGCCACTCCAAAGTTCTTCAATCATTTCAATAGGGTCCATGTATGTTAAATCATCATATTATATCCTCCAAAGATCAAGGAAGTCAAAGAATCACAAGAACTTGCAAAGTATGGAAGCAGAGCCAGGGTTTAACTACACAGATGACCTGAAATTAGGGTTTTGGTTTCAGAGGCCATAACTCCAAAATTTTTGGTCATTATTGTTTCTAATGGTCTCAATATGTTATAAGAATCATGTATACCAAGTTTGATGAAGAAATTCATTGTGGAAGTCATTTGTTCACTAGGTAACTTCTTGAGCAAGTCAGAGCAAAATCAGGGCATCTGAGGCCCCCCAACATGGAACCAAAGTGGATTTTTCATCAAATTGAGGTTATATGATCTTTATTTGATCATTGAAGATCTTAGAAGATCACAAAATTGAAGAAAAGTGAGCTAAACCAAAAGTTGCCAAAAATGGAAATGACTTGTAATGTAAACTTTCCATTTTGGGAAAGTTTTTCAACCTCCTCTTTCTCAACCAAAAATGCTTCAAATGAAAAATTGTTGGTCATGAAAGTTGTAGATTGGATCATTCCCTTTTCAAAAAGTACAAGAACAAGATCTAATTCATTTTGGAACTCAAGATATGGCTTGTCAAAGTTGGCAAAAATCCCATAATTTTCAAGAATGCACCAAAAGGGATTCTTTGCAAAACCACTTTCCAAGGCTTTTTGTGACTTCAAACACACTTCAATGTGTCATAACATCATAGTGCATTGTCTCTAGATCAGAATTGCCCAAAGAATTGCAAGATTACATGCCTTGAACATCAAGATTTCTCAAAGGGGCCAAAACTTCACATAATTGCAAAACACCACATAACTTTGTTTCAACTTGCTGAATTGCCTCCAAATGGATTCTATGGACATCCTTGAAGTCAACTGCGCATGGACATGCTCAAAGGCCAGCTGCATCCTTGCCCATACCTCAAGTACACAAGTCGGTGACTTTTTGCAAGAAGCCCATATCAATCACCATAGGCCACAACCACTTCTCTGACCTATCACAACTTGATATGTGGACCAAATGCTGATCATAACATACAACATTGCAAGCTGAAACCCAAGAATCCTCAAGTTCCCAAAATCTCTCCCTCTTGCATTTTCTTTCGAATCTCCCAGCTCACTTACTCAAACTAAAAACCAATTCCACCATTCATCTCTAAATCACTCACTGACCCCAAAGCAACCCTCAAATCAGCCAAGAACACACCATATACAAAACACGATTCTCAGCCAGTTGGAGTGCAAACTCACAAAGCAGCCATTATCAAAGCCTTTGAAGCATTCCATTAGCCTCAGGAGGTCAAAGGGAGCCTTTTTGCGCAAAGGAAGTGGCCAGAAAGTTCAAGTTTGGAAAGCTCCATCTCAGGTAGCCATCTGAATTCATTTTTCCAGAACTCTCTTTTTATGTTACAATATGATAAAGCATGCTTCACTGATCACACTGAGCTTTGAATTTTCGAAAATGGTGTAGAAATGAGTTTGTATGATTGTTCTGAAATTTCTGCCGTTTTTGTTCTTCCCTTCGAATCTTGAGTTTGAGCAAGAATAAATGTGTTTTAGGGATAGATTTGGGCTTAGGAGAGTGAGGGGAGTTGATCTGGAGCTTTAGAGCTCCAGAAATGACCTAGGGAGAGAGTTGGAAGTTTTCAGGGGAGAGTGTCACCGGAGAAGACGACCGGAGCTCTTCTCCGGTGACCTGAAAGTCATTAATTTGATAATTAGGGTTAGGGTTTTGGTTTGAATGTGAACCCTTAGATCTGAGCTTCCCGCGCGTGTTGTGTGGCTAGGATTGTTTCATTAGTTTTTAATTAAGGTTTAAGAATTAATTAATTAGGATTAATAGAATTTGAATTTAGGCCGTAGGATTACGCGCCAAGTCAACCCTGGATTTCCCCATAATCAACCTCATCCCTTGGATCAGCATACTCCCATTTAATTCAATTTTAATTTCATATTTTCCTATTTATTTTGTACATTTTATTTAAAATAGCAAGAAAATTCCAAAAATATTTTTATTCTGCATTTTTATTTCAAATAATTTTCTTAACCCAAAAATATTTTTATTTTTATTTTTCACATTAAAAAATCATTTTTAAAACATTTAAATGTTTATTTTAATTAATTAATGAAAATTAATTAATTAAAATATCATTTAGGTTTCTAAAAAATCCCAAAAAAATCATGTTGCATCTTTAAACATTTAGAGACATTGTCATACCATCCACGCAAATTTCTTTTTGGTTTTGAACCATCGTTGATAATTTTCTTGAATTTAGGGTTCATAAAATTCACATTTTAGAACCCTAACTTCAAGAATTATTTTCTGCCTAACCAAGAATGGTATGACAATGATTCTTTTTGCATTGATCTTCATTTGACATGTAGTTTCTAGCATAATTTTGTCACAAATTTCTTCTGCCTTTTTGATTTGATTTGCATTTTTTCCCTTTAAGTACCTTAAAACCCTAGATAACTTAGAAAAATCATAGCTTCCTTAGGGTTAGGAGTTAGGTTTTCTCCTTTGGGGTATGAAATCATATGGGGTTAGGGTTCTTTTGATTGCATTTTCAATTTTTTATCTTGTCATTTACTTCTGTTTTTGAGTTTTGCATCTCATGTTGCATGAAAA
This sequence comes from Lathyrus aphaca, assembly GCA_963966055.1. Classification (NCBI taxonomy): domain Eukaryota; kingdom Viridiplantae; phylum Streptophyta; class Magnoliopsida; order Fabales; family Fabaceae; genus Lathyrus; species Lathyrus aphaca. Next base: position 214,698,579 of record OZ014520.1, on the reverse strand, counting down.
TCCTAATTTCTCATCTTCCTTTGCATACCTCTTGCATATGCTTGCATTCATGAACTTGTCATGACATTTCTTGCATCCACTTGACTTCTAAGACATCTTAGGATACATTAGACTAATGCTTGATCATTTCCTCATCCATTTGCCATGTTAGGTATTCATTACATTTCATGAGCATTCATGAACTTTCATGTTCCTTTCATGCTTCATTTGCATTCTCATCACTTATATGATCATCCATTGCTCTTGGCATGTGTTTGCATCATCTCTTATCATCATTAACATCATGTTTATGCTTCTGGTTTTTGTTTGCATCCTTTCATTCATTTCATTTTCATTTCATTTCATTTCTTTATGTTAACTTTTCAGGTGGTAAGTACTTTGAGAAGTGAATTTGCCTTCACTTCTCACTTCTCTTCTGCTCTTTTCTTTTATGCATCTTTGCTGCATTTTGTATTTGTCTTAGAGTGATATTTCTCATTCATGTTCCTTCTTCACTTTCTTTCTTCAAGTAACTTATCTTCTTAAGTGAAGTAAGTTAGCTTGTTTCCTCTGCTTCTCCTCCTTTCATCTGCTTCTTCCTTGGTGGCTTTTCTTGAAGATCTCTTGCAAGCCTCATAAACCCTAGGAACACCCAAGCATGATCACAATTATGTTTTGATTAGTCCCCCATTAGTTTTACCTTTGTGTCATCTTTTGTGTCTCTTTTCTCATCTCATAATCAAAGACTAAACCTTTAAGGTTTTAAGGCTTTGTGATTAAGATTATGCCTGCATCCTTCTCTTAGGATGGAGTGTATAACTTTAATCCTAAGTGTTAAACCCTTAATGTGTTTAAATCTCTTAATCAATCCACCTAATAATCACTAAGGCAATAAGCTTGTAACTTGGGCCTTGCATTAGGGTTCTAATCCTTCCTTAATTGGTTAAGAAGGACTAACCCTAGTGTTAATGGACAAGTCCCCCTCAAGTTGTCTTACAAACAATAAAATCCACTTCTTAACCCTACCATTAACTAAAATCCACTTTAATAAAGGTTTTGTTTTGTCATGAGGTTAATCCCTAATCATGGATTAAGTTGAGGAGCCTTCCTCAGCTTAAATGTTCTCATCTATTATCCTTCTATTAGGATGGTGTAATGGGTCCATTAAATCCTTGATTATGGCTTAAACTCATTACTTAACACTAAACAAAAACTCCAAAAACATCTAAATAATTGAAATTAGGTTAATGATCTTAATCCTACATCATGGTGATTAAGTGTGAGGTGCTTACTTCATACTTAAGGTATTCTCATTACCCCTAATCAGAGGGAAGATGTGATAAGTTTACTAACCTTTGGTTTAGGCTTAAGCTCATTAACTTATGACAAACACAAAAAGCAATAAAAGATTGAAAACACAAAAACAACAATAATCGTCTCCTCCGGGATTCTTTTCTCACCTCATTCACTCATAAACGAGAACTGGCTTCTTCCGTCTAATGCAAGACAGTTTGCACCTGAGCCAGACATGTCATACACTTGAGCATAGACAAGTGAGCAGTTCATCAGTCAATTTATCTTTCAGTCTCTTTGAGTCGAACTACGGTGTTCTGACTTCTTCATTGCACGAGAGGATACATAGGCATAACTTAACTGTTATCGAACAAAAGTCTTTGTATATTTCCCCTCTTCCAGCATTATTCTTTTAAGCCTCATTGTCTTGAGAATTACACTCTTTTCTTACACTGACACTCCTTTTATTCACTTTACACTTCTTTTGCACTGACACTTGTATTCTTTTCCAACTTTTGCACACAGAATAGCACTGACACTACCCCTTTAAACTCAAGCTTTCAAGCGTGGATCCCGTCGAGTACGACGGACAATCTGGGTGCTAATACCTTCCCAGGTTGTAACCAAACCCCTTTCTCAGTTTCTCTGGTTCGCGACCGTCTTATCCATCTCTTCCTAGGTTTATGCAGCATTACCTTTCCTTCGGGATAAAAATGCCTAGTTGGCGACTCTATTCAGTTCATCATCATTTCCTCTTTCGTCGATCGTTCGCGTCTGTACCCCGTCTGACCCTGTGTCATTTGGTGGGAGCGACACCAAGGAATCTATCTGCTTTGATTCACCTTTTGATACAAAAGAAATCCAATAACATGATTCAGATATGAAATCCTCGGAATTAATTGAAATGTGTGATAAAATTCTTTGATGTCATGTATGCAGCAGGCATGTGATCAATGATATGGTGTTGGTGTGGAATACTGAGCCAAGTTTCTGAAGCCACAATAATAGTATCTTTGTATAGAATCCCAGAACCGAGAACCAAAGAATCTCATAGGACCAGATCAAAACGTAGAAAAATCACTGATAATAAGGGTATGTTGATTCCAGGGTTCCTCCAAACATGTAAACACCCTCTCAATCTCACTGGTGTGCCCCGGGTCAACATCAAGGACTCTCAAAGCCGAGTAGCGATAATACGTTTACCATCTCCGATAAATGGTTTAATATTACCATTTATGGGAAACGGTTTAGTATTATTCACTACTCAAGGAGATCTCAGTTGAGTCCGGGAAAAACAATCATCCCCCATAAGTTCCCAGCTTCAATCACTAAAATCGAGAAACCATAGTACATTCATCCTGAAGGGTACAATACTATCGTCATACGACCAGTTGCTTTAACTGAGTTCCTACGAGAGAACCATGTCATCCTATGCGAGTTCCCAAAGGCCCTCGGGTGCGAGTGGGTGATGCGTGTTTTTCGCAAGTGTACGAATCACGTCAAAGTAATATAAAAGATTATCGAATCCACAGAGACCAAGTGTCAATCTATCAAACCTGTTGTTATGGTGCGTATCTAAGGCAACTATTTTTAAGGGTTTTAATAAGGGTGCAATGGTAAATAAAATTATAATTTTAAATAATATATAAAGGACAGGCTCGAATGTAATTCACGTAATCAATGATAATCCAGTACTTGTTAGTGGAACTACTTATGGGCAGTGTTTTCTTCTTTGAAAAGAACTAATTTAACAGGAACTGTTGCTTTCGCGTATTCAGAACCGAGTTGTACTCTCTAATCAACCCCTCCTATTGTCACGGATAAAAAGGTGCGTACTGCGTTAGAGTAGTAAACCTATTTTTAAGAAATATAGTATCTTAACTAAGTTGAAAAGTATTTTAACCTGGACTTCTTAGCAAAAAGAGGTTCTTGCGAACCAGAGTTTAAACTTCCTAACGCGTCCGAAAATCGTTTTAAAATCTCTTTTCTTTTTAATCTAAAATCTCCTAATGAACTATACAAAGCGCTTTTGGCTGTTTTTGAAATAGTTAAAAACAATTATTTGAATTGAAAGATAAAATAGCCCTTAGGTGTTTCCACGAACAATTATACTGATTACTGGTTTAATTACGATCCTTACATTCTAACCTTTATGGAATTAGTTAGACATGATAAAGTAAATATTCTTTTTATAGTTTTTCATAAAAGTAATTTAAAGCGAGTGCGGAAAGTAAACGAAGTAAAGTGCGAGTGCAGGAAATAAACAACGTAAATGTGCGAGTGCAGGAAATAAACAACGTAAATGTGCGAGTGCAGGAAATAAACAAAGTAAATGTGCGAGTGCGGGAAATAAACAAAATAAAAGCGAGGCAGAAATAAATAAAAGTAAAGTACGAACTTGAATTAAAATGGCGGCAGGATTAACTTCCTCCAGAGTGCTCCAAAACTCGAACCACAGACAGATTACAGACTCGATCACTCGATTGCAGAGGCACCCCGATGTGGAATGGCAACTGCTTTATAACTGATATATGCCTAGAGAATTCTAATTCTGGATGAAGAAAAACGAAAATCTAAGGTCCTATTTATAGTAAAAACTGAAAGCATGAAATGACCGGGACGCCCCTCCACTAAAAAGTGGAGGTTATGAAATTTTGCCTTGTGGCGCCCGCCACAAGGTCATGGCGCCCGCCATGGTCCCTACAGGGGATGATGGAGTGGGGAACGTGGGTCTTGGAGGTTGAGGAGTGGTCTTGAGACGTGGCCACGTCATGGCTAACCCCATGGCGCCCGCCACGGTGGGTGCCGCAAGTGCAAAACGCTGAATTTCTAGGTTTTCGTCCGTTTTCACTCCTTTTTCGCTCCTTTTCCCGATTCAAGCTCCGATTATTATAAAAACCTGAAAACATAAGAAAACAAAGCAATAACAAAGCAAAACAACAATAAAAGCTAAGAATGCATGCGAAATCGGAGTCAGAAATACGGTGAATTTTAGTGTGATCAAATTCTCCCACACTTAAACCTTTGCTTGTCCTCAAGCAAACATTAAAGCTTAAGAAAATATGGTGTCAACACGTGTCTTTGGGCTAAAGGGATTCTAAGTTCAAGTCAGGATGCAGTGACAGATACTAACTAAGTGAACCAAGGGTACCATAGTAACACAAACACAAATTTCAATCCTATATTAACCACTCCATATCATCCCACGATACCTAGGCCTATCTTCTCATCTTTTTGTGTCCTTTTTATTCAGGCGCAATCACATTAAGCCCGTTATCCGTACATGCTTCATAGTAGAGTGACCGGTTAGTGATTCTGATCCATAACATAAGGTTTCTGGCACATAAGCATGTGTAAACCTGTTTTTATTTCGCCTAAATGTAGCTGCGGGGGATCGGATCGTAATCCGCCCTACCAAGTTCAGTGCCAGATACCTCTGAACCAACTAACAATAGGTGACTTGCAATTTTTTTCTTTTTGTGGCAAAAATTTTTTTTTTCTCTTTTTTCGGTTTAAATGACTTTGTGAGGGTCACCTATACCAGAGTTTGCCTTTTTTTCTTCTTTTTTTTTTTTTTTTTTTTTTTTTTTATTAGCACTAGATCATTCACTTATATTCATCGACCCCCTACGTAGAGCATGCTTAAGACGGAGCTGACTGCTAAGATAAACTACTTAGGACAATTTTTAAAATGATAGTAAAGGCCAAGGTGGTGGGGTTTAGGAGTGATTCCTATATTCAAGAGGTCTATGGTGCTAAAATGGTTCTGATGTTTCAAAAAGTTGACCTAAGTCACCACATCCTAATCTAAACCTGTCTCAAAGCCCAAAAAACATGTGAAACAACATTATTTTCTTTTTAAAATTTTTCTGGTAAGGCTAAGGAAATGGGAAAAAAATGAAGATGAACTAAAAAGACACTATACTGGTGACTCGTCAGACTCATGCATTATCTAAGAAAATTAAATTACTGAAAAGGGAAATAACTGAAAGGAAATAATTAACTAAAAAGGAAATAACGGAAAGCAATAAAATCCCCTCCCACACTTAAATCGAACATTGTCCCCAATGTTTCGAAATAAGATAAGGGGGGTAACCTGGAAAAGACTACTGAGGAGGGGCACTGGTGCCTTCGCCGTCCTGATGTGATGGTCTGGAACGACGGGATCTACTGCGATGCTGGTCCCTCCGGTCGAGTCGTGCTGATAAAGCAGCCTGAGCACTCCGGACCTCTCGAAGGTTACCCAAGATGGAACCCTGAGTAGCCTCTACAAGCTGGTAGTGTCGGCTGTTGAACTCTCTCTGACGGTTCTGCTCTAATGAGATATCGTTCAAGGTACGGCAGACGTTGCTATAAGCACGATCCGAAACCAATCGCGATTGTTGCATGAAGCTCATGTTGTCCGTCAGCTGCTGTGAAATAGTAGAGAGAAGGCCATCACGCCTTTCTTCTCTAGCTGTCATATCACGCCACATCTCCTCGGTGACAAAGAATCCAGGAGCAGTACCTGCAATAGGGTTAGAGGAAGATGGTGCAGTGTGGCGCCCGCCACAGGGCCTATGGCGCCCGCCACAAGGCCAATTCCTGGGCCTTGTGGTTTTTGGATCCTCCTTTGGGCCTTCCTTGCACCTTGGTCTTCCGGGGGGTCTGGATAGCGTTTTCTTCTTCTTTTCAAGGCATGAGGCTTGCATATATTTTTTGTGAAGACAAAAATGAAAATATTTTTGTCTTATTATTTTTTTTTCTTTGCACGACAAAAAATAAAATAATTAAAAATCAAAAAAAGAAAAAGAAAAATTAACATTAGTGCATAATATGTATATATATATAAGGAATTCAAAGTATATGAAAATAAAGCGTAAAAAGGAAATTAAATACTAGGGTAGCGATGTCAGTGTAGAATGAGTCATGTGGTAGGTTTCTTCTCCTGGCTTGATCCACGAATCTCAGCTATCTCCCTCCGAAACTCTTCAATCGCCTGATATAGAGCATCGGCCTCTGAGGCATGAGTGAGATCAGAAACCTGCATCTGTAACTCCAAGTCTGCCACTTCCTGCTTGAGCAGGGCAGTCTCCTTACGGAGCTCATAAATCTGTGTTTGTAGGTCAGGTGGCTGCAGAGACATATTGTTAGACATAACAGTGATTTGGGGAGTAAGAGGTGTAGGAGTGTACTCAGCGGCGGGAGGCGATTTCGGCTCTTCGACAGTCTCTCCATAACCCTCTAGAGCATAACTCCAATTTTCAGGATCATGGACACTGGTCATCAGCTGATCTGGTAATGTAAAGTAGTGTATCGCTTCGCCGTCGATCAGCAATCTAAACATGTTGGGCTCAAAAGAAGCCCTCCTCATCAGTCCTCTATCAAGACAAAAATCAATATCCAGGGTGGTGTAGCAGCAGAAGGTCCTGAGGTGCAATAACTTGCGAGACAAACCCAATGCAGTAGCTATCTGTGTAACAATCCCACCGACATGGATGATGCCTACGGATGATCTGGCAACACTAGCCAAGCCTTTTAACAGAAAGTTGCCACAAGCAACAGGGCGAGACTGAGTCGCACAAAACAGTAGGAAAATCTCCTCTTCACTTAGCAGTGTCTCTGTATCTGGAAAACCTAGGAAAGAATGTGCTAGAATCATCTGGAAGTACCTCAATGCAGGGTTATGGATTACCTGAGAAAACTGGGTAGAAGGATCTTGGCTCCCTCCGCCGGATATTTTAGTCCAAAACTTTTCCACTTCTCTGCTCATAAAATACCCCATCGGTGTATCTGGAATAGCATCAGGAGTAGTCTGGAAACCTAGCAAATCACCAAACTCTCTGTGAGAGAATGAGTAGTCAATCCCGAACAACCTGAAAACAGCGAGTCCATCGGGTCCAGCCCAAGGGTCATAATGAAACGAGCTGAGGAACTCAAGAGTCAAGTTCCTATAAGTGTTGTTCCTGTAGTCAAACTGGTCCCAGTGGAGTTGATGGCATAAAAATCTGACGCTTGGCTCTATCCCCAAGGCATCCATGCAGTCATGGTCAGGGTACCTGGTAGGAGCCATAGGGCGTCTCATGTGGACATAGTAACGCTCTCTCTGTGCATCATCTCTAAAGGCCACATGCATGTCATCAGGGTTCTGCATTCTGTACAAGGTTAGCAAACAAGTCCTGAAAGCACATAAAACATTCAATCGTTAGTCCTGACATAATAATAATAATATAAACAAAATAAAGTAAAAGTAAAAAATAAAAAGTACAAAAATAAGAAAAACCATGGGTTGCCTCCCATGCAGCGCTTGTTTAACGTCATTAGCTCGACGACCGATAATTAAACATCATTGGAAGGATATGGTGGATCACTCAGAGTATGGCAGGTGTATGTTGTTGGAATGTCACCTCCTTCGTAGGGCTTCAACCTCTGTCCATTGACGATGAATGGTTTACATGTCGGGTTCTTGATTTCAATAGCACCGGATCTCAGGATCTTAGATACTTCGAAAGGGCCAGTCCATCTCGAACGGAGTTTACCTGGAAATAGTCGTAACCTAGAATCGAACAGGAGAACAGGATCGCCTATCTTTAAGTCTCTTCTTATGATTCTTTTGTCATGCCAAGCTTTTGTTCTTTCTTTGTATATGATGGCATTTTCGTAGGCAGATTGTCTGAGCTCTTCTAATTTGTGGATGTCAAGGATACGTTTCTCACCAGCAGTCAAGTAATCCAAATTCAAAGTTTTGATGGCCCAATAGGCCTTATGCTCCAATTCAAAAGGTAAGTGACATGATTTTCCATAGACCAGTTGATAAGGGGTTGTTCCTATAGGAGTTTTGAAAGCGGTTCTATAGGCCCATAATGCTTCTTGAAGTTTCTGTGACCAATCCTTTCTAGATATAGAGACAGTCTTCTCGAGGATTTGTTTTATCTCCCTATTAGATACTTCCACTTGTCCATTGGTCTGTGGGTGGTATGGTGTTGCTACTCTATGCTTAACTCCATACTTGCTTAAAAGTTTATCAAATATTCTCGATATGAAGTGTGATCCTCCATCACTTATGACTAAACGGGGGGTTCCAAACCTGGGAAATATATAATTCTTGAATAATTTGATGACTACTCTGGTGTCATTTGTGGGTGCGGCGATAGCTTCAATCCATTTAGACACGTAGTCAACTGCTACTAAGATGTACTGATTTCCAAAAGATGGTGGTAACGGTCCCAAAAAGTCTATACCCCATACGTCGAAGAGTTCTACTTCTTGGATATTTCTTAACGACATTTCATTACGTCTTGAAATATTTCCTGTGCGTTGGCATCTATCACACTTGACAATGAAAGCATGGACATCACGCCACATAGTAGGCCAGAATAGGCCAACTTAAAGAATCTTGGCGTAGGTCTTAGATGTGCTTGCATGTCCACCATAGGGTGCAGAATGACAATGCTCAATTATATTATTTACCTCTTCTTCTGGAACACAACGGCGGAAAATGCCATCTTTACCTCTCTTGAAAAGAAACGGTTCGTCCCAATAGAAGTTTCTCACATCACTATAGAACTTCTTCTTCCGATGGTAGTTTAGATCAGGGGGTATGATGTCAGCGGCTAGATAATTAACAAAGTCTGCATACCAAGGTACATCACTTATGGCTAAGGATTTTTGAAAATACTCATGAGGGTCTGGGTTATCATCTTCAATGGTTTCTAGTTGGGCTATCAGTCTATCATAGGCAAAATCGTCATTTATGGGAACTGGATCAGGTTTCAGGTATTCTAGCCTAGATAGGTGATCAGCTACCACATTATCAGTGCCTTTCTTATCACGGATATCCAAATTAAACTCTTGCAGTAATAGAATCCATCGAAGTAACCTAGGCTTGGCATCCTTTTTGCTTAGTAAGTAACGAATGTCAGCATGGTCGGTGTAAACTATAATCTTGGCTCCTACTAGATAAGATCTAAATTTGTCTATTGCAAAAACTACAGCTAGGAGCTCTTTTTCGGTTGTTGCGTAGTTGAGCTGTGCAGCGTCTAGGGTTCTACTGGCATAATAAATCACATGTAACTTCTTATCTTTTCTTTGACCTAGAACGGCTCCAACAGCGTAATCACTGGCGTCACACATTATCTCAAACGGTTCTGACCAATCAGGGGGTTTCATTATAGGTGCTGAAATCAGAGCTTGCTTCAGGAGATTAAATGCTTCAGTACATTTTTCATCGAAGATAAATTCAGCATCTTTCATCAAAAGACCAGTTAAGGGTTTTGTTATTTTGGAGAAATCCTTGATAAAACGTCGGTAAAATCCGGCATGTCCAAGAAAACTTCTTATCTCCCTGATAGTCTTCGGCGGTTTTAGATTCTCTATGACTTCTATTTTTGCTTTATCTACCTCTATACCTTTTTCGGAAACTACATGTCCTAAAACAATCCCTTCGGTGACCATGAAATGACATTTTTCCCAATTTAGCACAAGGTTTACCTCCACACATCTCTCCAGGATTTTCTCAAGGTTGACAAGACAATTTTTGAAATCTGATCCACAAACTGAGAAATCGTCCATAAATACTTCCATAATTCCATCTAAATAATCAGCAAAGATAGACATCATGCAGCGTTGGAAAGTCGCAGGAGCATTACAAAGTCCAAAAGGCATTCTTCTATAGGCAAAAGTTCCAACTGGGCATGTAAAGGTAGTTTTTTCTTGATCTTCGGGGTGAATAGGTATTTGGAAGAATCCGGAATATCCATCTAAGTAACAAAAGTAAGAGTGTCTGGCTAGGCGCTCCAACATTTGGTCTATGAATGGTAATGGGAAATGGTCCTTCCTAGTTGCTTTATTTAATTTTCTATAATCTATGCACATACGCCAACCTCCATCGGTTCTTTTTGCTACAGGTTCGCCCTTCTCGTTTTGCACGACTGTGATGCCTCCCTTTTTAGGTACTACATGCACAGGACTCACCCATTTACTGTCCGAGATCTGATATATTATACCTGCCTCTAGTAACTTAAGAACTTCAGTCTTAACTACAGTACTCATTATAGGATTTATTCTTCGTTGGTGTTCTCTGGAAGGTTTTGAATCTTCTTCAAGCAAAATCCGATGCATGCATACGGATGGGCTTATTCCTTTTAGATCAGAGATCTTATATCCTAAGGCTGAGGGGTACCTACGTAAAACTTCTAATAATTGATCGGTTTCTTTTTGGTTTAAGGTAGCACTGACTATAACTGGACGATTCATATCTTCATCGAGAAATTCATATCTCAGGTTTTTAGGCAGTTCCTTAAGTTTTACGGTCGGTTTCATAGGGCAAGGCATAGGATCTGGGGTAAGAGATAAACATTCGTGAAGGTTATCATCAATGTAGGGTGTTTTATAATTGTCATCTTCCAAAATAAGGGTTGATGGCAATTTTATAGATTCAGTTTCTTCTTCTTGTTCTAATTCCCTAATGCATTCTTCGATGATATCTAAGGCATAACAAGCATCTCCTATCACAGGTGCCATAAGAAATTTTGACAATATAAATTCTATCTTCTCTTCACCTACCTCAAAAGTTAGTTTTCCTTTTTTAACATCTATTACGGCTCCAGCAGTCGATAAGAACGGTCTACCTAGGAGTATCGGTATGTCGTCATCTTCTTTAATGTCCATGACAACAAAATCAGTAGGTATAAACAACTGACCTACCCTAACAGGGACGTCTTCAAGTATGCCTATAGGGTATTTAACGGATCTATCGGCTAATTGAAGTGACATCTTAGTAGGTTGTAGTTCTCCTAAGTTTAATCTCTCACAAACTGCTAAAGGCATTAAGCTCACACTAGCTCCTAGGTCTAGAAAAGCTTTTTCGATGACATGATTCCCCAAAATACAAGGAATGGAAAAATTTCCGGGATCTTTATCTTTCTTTGCTAACCTATCTTCGGAAATAGAATTACATTCCACGGGTTTCGGATCTTCAAGTCTACGTTTATTTGTAAGTATGTCTTTGAGAAACTTAGCATAAGAAGGTATTTGGGTGATGGCTTCTGTAAAGGGGATTTCTACGTGAAGTTTTTCTATAACCTTAACGAATTTTTGATATTGATTATCGATTTGGGTTTTCTTTAATCTTTTAGGGTAAGGTATTGGTGGTTTGTATGGCGGTGGTGGTACATAGGTTTTATTTTTAGGTTCTTCTCCTTTTTCTTGACTTTCCGGGGTTTTAGGCTTCTCTGGTTCCTTCTCCTCACTCCTCTCAGAAGTTTCGGGCTCACTTAATCTAGGGTTCAAAGGTTCCTTATAAGCGGTTCCACTTCGTAGAGTAATGGCATTAGCTTGCCCTTTCGGGTTCTGTTGAGGTTGTCCAGGGAACTGTCCTCCGGGTGTAGTCTGTGGGGCTTGGTTTAACGCTACCTGAGAGATCTGGGTTTCAAGCATCTTATTATGAGTAATGATTTGATCAACCTTGGTTCCTAACTGGGTAATTAGTTCGTTGACATGGACGCTTTGGTTCATGAACTCTTTGTTCTTCTGTTTTTGAGCAACGATGAAATCTTTTACAATTTCCTCAAAGCTCGGGTTTGGTGGCACAGGTTGCATAGGTTGATTTGTTCTAGGGGCTTGGTAACCTTGTTGTCTCGGAGGTGCGGTATTTTGGATAGGGTTATTATTTTTGTAGGAGAAGTTTGGGTGATTCCTCCATCCAGGGTTATATGTGTTTGAAAATGGGTTCCCTTGGGTATAGTTCACTTGCTCGGTGTTGGTTTCATTCAACAGATTGCATTCGGCGGATTGGTGTCCTTGCGTTCCACATATCTCACAATTCGGCGAAACTGCGGCTACAGTATTCGGAGTTGTACACATATGTTCGACTCTTAGGGCCAACGCGTCCATTTTAGCCTGCATCATGTCTATAGAGCTTAGCTCATGTATTCCTCCTTGGGCTTCCTTCTTTTCCACTGTCGCTCGTTCTACTCCCCATGATTGATGGTTTTGGGCCATATCCTCGATAAGGGCACTAGCTTCAGGGTAAGGTTTGTTCATCAGTGCGCCACCAGCGGCAGCGTCGATGGTCATTTTAGTGTTATAAAGAAGTCCATTATAGAAGGTTTGGATGATTAACCAATTTTCTAAGCCATGGTGTGGGCATGCTCTTAATAGTTCTTTATATCTCTCCCAGGCTTCGAACAACGACTCTCCTTGGTGTTGGGTAAATCTAGTTATTAGGTTTCGAAGAAGAGCGGTCTTACTCGGGGGAAAATATCTAGCAAGGAAAACTTTCCTAAGGTCATCCCAAGTGGTTATTGAATTGGGTGGAAGGGAATCTAACCATGATAGAGCTTTATCTCTGAGGGAAAAGGGAAATAATCTTAAGCGTATTGCCTCAGGAGAAGCTCCATTGGTTTTAAAGGTGTCTGCTAACTGAAGAAAGTTTTTTAAATGTTGGTTCGGGTTATCAGTAGCGAGACCTGAGAATTGTCTCTGTTGCACTAATTGCAGCAGGGATGGTTTAAGTTCAAAATTATTGGCTGGGATAGCGGGGTTTACTATACTGGAACTAGGTTCCTCGTTTGATGGTTGGGCGAAGTCCTTAAGAGGTCTTCGGTTTTGTTCTTCGGCCATAGCTATCCTATTCCTATGGAAAAATAAACGTGCGCGAGCGTAACGTTCAGGTTCAGCTAGAGGGTCTACTAAACTCCCGGCACTGCGAGTCTTTCGCATTGACCGGTGGGTAACAACCTTAGTCTAAACGGTATAACTACAAGGTAATGAAATTTGACAATATTGGTCCCCGGAAACGGCGCCAAAAACTTGATGCGTGTTTTTCGCAAGTGTACGAATCACGTCAAAGTAATATAAAAGATTATCGAATCCACAGAGACCAAGTGTCAATCTATCAAACCTGTTGTTATGGTGCGTATCTAAGGCAACTATTTTTAAGGGTTTTAATAAGGGTGCAATGGTAAATAAAATTATAATTTTAAATAATAGATAAAGGACAGGCTCGAATGTAATTCACGTAATCAATGATAATCCAGTACTTGTTAGTGGAACTACTTATGGGCAGTGTTTTCTTCTTTGAAAAGAACTAATTTAACAGGAACTGTCGCTTTCGCGTATTCAGAACCGAGTTGTACTCTCTAATCAACCCCTCCTATTGTCACGGATAAAAAGGTGCGTACTGCGTTAGAGTAGTAAACCTATTTTTAAGAAATATAGTATCTTAACTAAGTTGAAAAGTATTTTAACCTGGACTTCTTAGCAAAAAGAGGTTCTTGCGAACCAGAGTTTAAACTTCCTAACGCGTCCGAAAATCGTTTTAAAATCTCTTTTCTTTTTAATCTAAAATCTCCTAATGAACTATACAAAGCGCTTTTGGCTGTTTTTGAAATAGTTAAAAACAATTATTTGAATTGAAAGATAAAATAGCCCTTAGGTGTTTCCACGAACAATTATACTGATTACTGGTTTAATTACGATCCTTACATTCTAACCTTTATGGAATTAGTTAGACATGATAAAGTAAATATTCTTTTTATAGTTTTTCATAAAAGTAATTTAAAGCGAGTGCGGAAAGTAAACGAAGTAAAGTGCGAGTGCAGGAAATAAACAACGTAAATGTGCGAGTGCAGGAAATAAACAACGTAAATGTGCGAGTGCAGGAAATAAACAAAGTAAATGTGCGAGTGCGGGAAATAAACAAAATAAAAGCGAGGCAGAAATAAATAAAAGTAAAGTACGAACTTGAATTAAAATGGCGGCAGGATTAACTTCCTCCAGAGTGCTCCAAAACTCGAACCACAGACAGATTACAGACTCGATCACTCGATTGCAGAGGCACCCCGATGTGGAATGGCAACTGCTTTATAACTGATATATGCCTAGAGAATTCTAATTCTGGATGAAGAAAAACGAAAATCTAAGGTCCTATTTATAGTAAAAACTGAAAGCATGAAATGACCGGGACGCCCCTCCACTAAAAAGTGGAGGTTATGAAATTTTGCCTTGTGGCGCCCGCCACAAGGTCATGGCGCCCGCCATGGTCCCTACAGGGGATGATGGAGTGGGGAACGTGGGTCTTGGAGGTTGAGGAGTGGTCTTGAGACGTGGCCACGTCATGGCTAACCCCATGGCGCCCGCCACGGTGGGTGCCGCAAGTGCAAAACGCTGAATTTCTAGGTTTTCGTCCGTTTTCACTCCTTTTTCGCTCCTTTTCCCGATTCAAGCTCCGATTATTATAAAAACCTGAAAACATAAGAAAACAAAGCAATAACAAAGCAAAACAACAATAAAAGCTAAGAATGCATGCGAAATCGGAGTCAGAAATACGGTGAATTTTAGTGTGATCAGTGGGTTTGCCAACAAATGTGTTATGCCACTATCACCATTGGAGAGGTTTGTTTCCAATAATGTCCTCAATGATCGGTCCCCAGATGCATATAACTATCAATGTCGTATCCTGAAGCAGAGGAAATCCCACACATAATATTTCCAAGACAGACGCAATCTGGGTGTGGAACACACTGACACTCATCATGATGATATATCATGTAAGTATAGTGTTTGTCCATGCTAAATTCTAGGGTACACTCGATCCTTGGTATTGGGCTCCTCACTCAGTAACCCCCATCCCACCAAAGAAAAACCAAGCAGTCCAGACAGTAATATGATGCATGTTAAATAAATACTGAAAGTAGTAAATAAAGTTGTAAGGTAAGGCTGTAAAAAAAGCAGTAAAGCTAAACTAAAGAACACAACAAATAAATAAACACACAAATAAACAAAAATAGACAAGCGCTAGGATTGACTCTCATGCGAAACCAGAGATTCTGGTTCGATCCCCAGCAGAGTCGCCAGCTGACGTTCCTGGGATTTTCATCCTAGTACAAACGCAAAATTGGCGCAGAAAAGGTAGAGTCGTCAGTCAGGCATTTTTATCCCGAATGAATGGGAAAGGTAATGTTTCACAAACATAAGGAAAAGGAAAGAACAGGGTCTTGCAAACTAAAGAGACTGGGTTCGGGAGTCAGTTACAAACTGGGAAGGTATTAGCACCCCAGGTCGTCCGTCGTACCTGACGAGATCCATGTTTGCCTGAACTGTTTCAAAGGGTAAAGAATAAACTATTGTTGAACAAAAGAACTGCTACTGAACTGGAATGAAAGAGAAAGAAGAGGTAAGGGGAATATATAGGGAAAATAAAGAATGTGCTCGAATGGGACCTACCCACTGCCTACGTATCTCATGGGAAATGAGAATCAGAGTCGTCGTAGTTCCCCTAACTAGGGAGGAAAACTTTGTTTGTGTTTTTTATGATTGAACTGCTTATGTCTATGCTCAGGTGTTGCATGCTCTCCTTGAACGAGTGTGTTACTGTCTTGCAAAGAGACAAGTCAAAGCGAGTTCTTTCATTTGGAGTGAAATAGGTGAGAAGATAATTCCCGCAGGAAGGACGCTTGTTGTTGGTTTATAGCTTTTGGAAGTTTTTATTTGAATTTGAATAGGAGAATGTATCCAAGTCTCTTCCAATGGGATGTGTATCTCTTACATCATCCCGGAATGGAATAGATAAGAAGTACACCTAGGTATGGAAGAAATCCCTAAACATAGTTCCAAATATTAAGGCCTAAACACATTACCCTAATTTTGTTTATTAAGTGTTTTTGTATTTTTGATGAAGAAGTGTTTTTTTAGGTGTTGTTTGTGAAGCATCCTCATTCTAGGACTTATTCATCATGATAGATATCCTACACCTCATCCCTATATGGAATGTGTGTAAGTATACCATGGCAAAGTCCCTTGGCACATGAGAAATCTCAACCTTTATTAAGTCTTTTTGAGTGGTTTTGAGATGAGAAAGAGAAGACTCAAGTTGAGAAAGGGAAAAATCTAAAGGAAACTAAGACTCATCCTAGGTTATTATACAATGGAGATCCTAAGGTTAGTGAGGTTTGAAGATCTCTAAACCTAGAAGAAGAGAGAATAAGAACAAGCTCTAACTCACTTCACGGATTGAAGATGAGATTAGAACTCAAAGGGATGAAGAGAAGTGAAATGTCGAAGAAGCATAATGATGATTATCGCAACCACATAAGAGAAAAAATTTAAAAGAGAAGGGAGAAGAAGTATGATTATGGATAAATATTCACATACTCACTTACTTACTATATCCCCTACACAAAATGGTTAGTGACAAATAATTTTCATATTGAAGACATAATCAAAGCATAAAGGCAATTAAGTATCGCACACGTCCTAGTATGGAACTAGGGTTCAAAATAAGACCTAAGTCTAAAGGTGAAGGTACCTAAAGGTTAAATGACTTCTAAAGTCAGTAGCTACATACTATAGGTCTCTAAGGTTGCTAGAATACCTCACAAGATCAAACTATGTACAAAAAGTTCATGTAAGTTCACATAAATGCAAGTTAGGGTTCATGGGTGAAATATGATTGTTTGTGGCATACAAATATGAATTAATGCATGAAGGATCATCCAAAGTCAGTAGTGTATACATATTAATGTGGATGAATTAACGTACCATCATGGATGCAATGGTTTAAGCATATGGAACAAGGAGAAGAAGATGTGAGGAGAAGTATCACATAAGATTATAAATGATGCAAGTTAAAGATGAATGACATATGAATATGCATGAGATGATTATGGGTCAGTAGTGTCGCTCCCGGGATTTTCATCCTAGTACAAACGTGAAAGTGGCGCGGAAAGGGTAGAGTCGCCAGCCAGACATTTTTATCCCGAAATAATGGGAAAGGTAATGTTGCACAAACCTGAGGAAGAAGGAAAGGACAAGGTCCCACGAACCAAAGATATGAGTTCGGGAGTCGGTTACGACCTAGGAAGGTATTAGCACCCCAGATCGGCCACCGTACCCGACGGATCCACACTTGCTTGCTTGTTTCAAAGGGTGAGAAAAATACGAGTGCTGCTGAATAAAACTGCTGCTGGAACTGGAATGGGAATGAGAAAGGAGTTGAAAAAGAACAAAAAGAAAGAATGGGGAAAATGTAGGGAAAATAAAGAATGTGCTCGAACGGGCCCTACCCCGCTGCCTACGTACCTCATCGGGATAATGAGGATCAGAGTCGACGTAGTTCGCCTAACTAAGGCGGGAACTATTTTGTGTTTTTTATGGCTGGAACTGTGTATGTCTATGCTCAGGTGTTGCAGGCTCGTCTGGTACGAGTGCGTCTACCGTCTTGCATGAAAGACAAGTCGTCGCGAGTTCGCACTGAGAGTGAATGAGATGAGAAGAGAATTACCGCAGGAAAGTCGCTTATTATTTGTTTTTGTCTTTTATGAGAAGTGTTTTGAATTTGTTTGTGAATATTCTCATACTAAGACCTATCCATCACGGGAAGTACTTACACCTCGTCCCTAAACAGGACGCGTATAAACACTCCGCAACAAAGTCTCGTGTCGTACAAGAACGTTCAACCTTTATTAGGTATTTTATTATTTTCTTCGTGAGGTGAGAAAGAATGACTCAAGTCGTAAAAAGGACAAAAAACTAAGGGGGACTAAGACTAACCCTAAGTTATTTATTTACAAGTGTGGTCCTATGGTTTATGAGGTTTTTTAATCCTAAAGATCAAAAGGAAAAGAAAGAAGGAAAAAGGATACACTTACTTCCTAAGGAAGATAAGTTGATCCTAACAAAGGGGAATCCTACCAAACACAAATATGAAAGGAAAAATGAATTAAAAAGCCTAGAAGAAATGCATAAAAAGTAAAGGATAAAGTGAAGTAAACTTACCTCAATCTTCCCCACTACAAAACAAATGTTAATGCACATTTTTATTAAAAAGAATAAGGTAAACACATATTAATTAAATCCTAATTAAATTCTAAGGCACCTTGGACCTAAACTAGACTCTATTTTAATCCTAAAGGAACTAGAAAAATGCTAAAACCAAAATACAGCACCTATTACAGCCCCTTAATACACAAACAGCTATGAAACTAAGCCTAACACCAACCAGCTTTTTACAGCCAGCATGCAGCATGAAAAAGTAGGTGTAAAAGGTTGCAAACATCATGTACACATAACAAACAACATACATTTTACAGCACTTATGCAAAAAACAGCTATGAAATGCAAAATCCAGAATTGTTTATTTTCATGTTTAAAGCACAAACTCAATGCAAAAATCACTAATCTCATCATGAACATGTATTTGAACTTAAATCAACATATACCAATGCAAGAACATGAACATTATTGAATGATTATGCAAGCATGTATCTCATGAATTATGCAACAAGTAAATGCACAAAGTAATACCTAAACATGCATATGAACATGGCATATTGTCGTACCCCGAAAAATACGACCTTACGCGATCCGAATGAACGGAGTCACGCGCTGGACTGACCGAAGAGTCGCCACCTAATTCTATTTATTCCCAAAGAGGGAAAGGGGAGATATAGATACAACCCGGGAGGAAAAGGATGAGGACAAAGGTCAACGGAACCATTGCCTGGGTTCGGGAGTCGGTTATGCAGGGGGAAGGTATTAGCACCCCCTACATCCATCGTACTCGATGGGAACCATCTAAGTTAACGCGCGCGAAAGGATGTCTATGCTTAAACGAATTGCTTGCTAGAGGGAAATGAGTTGAATTATAAGTTAGATTGAACCTAGGTGCTCGGCAAGGATTGAGATCCTCGTGCCTACGTACTCCCGTGTGCAATGGGAAAGTCAGAGCCTCGTAGTTCGGCCTACTAAGGGTAATGGTTGTTTGATTTTATTACCTTTCGTCGATGAAAGGGTTTAGGAGTTGAAGTGCACTAAAGACTATGGATAGTTTATCTCGCCCAACAAGACGAGCGTCCTACGTCGAAATAATCGGAGCGAGTAACGAAAGCTCGTTATCCCCCTTTCTACCGCTTAAGGCTCGTGGCGTACAGATCTTCTCGTATTTATTAAAGTATTTTATTTCCTAAGACCGCTTGACGTTGGATCAAGGGTTTGGATCTAATCGAAACATTTTGGTTTTTTGAGGTTTAGAGGGTAAATGCAAATGGAGGTTTATTTTTGTAGTTTTGTCAGCGAGGAACGAAGCGCTCGGCTCGCAAAGGTGGAGTGGATCCTAATAAACGAAAAATAACTGGAAAATAAAGTGCGAGTGTGCAAGTGCAATCGCTTGGCGTTGGACAAAGGATTCGGAATTAAATAGGATACGGAAAATGAAAATGCGTACAAAATAATGGGAGAGGGGTACAAAATAAATACAGGGGATTGCGAGAAATAAAGAGGTCTCGTTGTAATTAGCCCAAGAGAAAGCGTGTGTGCAGTGTGTTTGAACTATTCGAAGGCGTTCGGCCTGTTTGAATCGGGACGCAACTATTTGAAGGTGTTGGACCTTTTTTCGAGCGAAAACAACTATTCGAAGGCGTTGGACCTTTTTGGGACGCGACGAAATTTTGTTCGTTTACTGCCTTAGAATCGGTTCAAAATGGGAACCATTCTATAAGGAGTCGAATCGTAATTTTTTAATGCGAAAATGAATTGAATAAATTGAATTTGCTTGAAAAAAATAAAATAATGAATATAAATAATAAATAAATTAAATAAAATCAAGAATAAATAAATTGAATTAAATTACAATACATGTTTGTTTTGTCGAAATAATAATAAAAATAATTACAAAGGGGGCCTCATATTGACCAAAAATCACCGATTAGAATCGGGCGATAAATTGGCCGTTAGTTATATCATTGGCCCTAAAAAATAAAAGTAAGAAGAAGATTTAAATGAAGAAAATCACATAATCAAAATATATAATCAAAGACAAATAATAAAATATAGAAAAATTAATAATAGAAATTAAATAAAGAGAAAAAGGAAAAAAAAAACAAAGAAAAAACTAGAAGAAACATGGGGAGAGTGCTTCGTTTGAAATTAATGGGATACAGTAAGTGAATTCAAAATTCTATTTTATAACTTTGCAATCTCATTTAAACCACAAACCATATAAATAGGCCACATGACACCTCATTCATCAATCAATAAATAAATAACTAAATGAAAAAAAATAAAAAGAGAAAACTAACGGATCTTCCTCAAAAATCAACAAAATAAATAAATAAATAATTCTTTGACTCATTCAAATTCATTAAAAATTATAATTAAAAAAAAATAAAAGGCAGATAAATAGCTTTAAATGCATTGCCACTAATATAGCATCTCATTACCTTCCTTTTCCCCAAGAATCATTTTTCTCTCACTTTCTCTCCCGAATCTGCATTTTTTAACTTATTTTTTTCAAAATCAGTCCAACAACTTCATCGTAAAAACACGAATCAATAAAAAATACTCCAACAAAATATTAATCGAACAAAAAACACTCTCAACCTTTACGGCAAGCGCATATCGACGGTGAGCTCGCGGGTCACGGCTTGGTTCCACTTTCGACTCGCGCGGAAGCTCTCCCGCGGTGGATGACGGCGGAAGGTTCTTGGTGGATGGTCCGATTCACGGCGGCACGGTGTTGTTCTGTTTGTGAGTTCGCGTTTCTGGGTTGAAGGTGAAGTCGCAGATTCACGGAAGGTGATGGTGGTTCTGCGGTGAAGTGATGGCGTCGTTGTGGTTTGCGATGAGATTTCCGGCGCGGGAGTCTCAGATTTACTCCGTTCTCGGTGATGGCGGCCAGATTTAGTGGTTGTTTGGAAAAGAAAATCGCGGTTTCGTTGAGGGTTCACGCACGGTGGAGGTAGGGTGCTTCACAGCTTGTGCGATTTGTTCTGCGATTTCGACTCTGAAACTCAAGATTCTGCTTTTTGTTTTTTTTTTGTTTGAAAAAAAAAGTTTAATGAAGGCCAGGTTCGTGTTTGTGGGTGAAGAAGAAGGAGATTATTGTTGAAATGAGGTTAGTGTTTTCGTTGAAAAGTTGTTGTTGGTCGATATGAAGAAAAATAGAAGAGTGAGGGAACTATGAGAGAAGATTGGAGTAAAAAAATGAAAAGTTGAAAATTCATTGTTGTGTGTTTATTCGTGTATGCTCAGGTGATCCTTTGAGGGATTATGGTGGTGACGGTTTTATAGAAAGAATAAAGGTGGGGGTGAATTAGGAAATTGGTGACAAAATATGAGCTGTTTTCTGTTATTAGTGGAATTGGTGACTTTGAGTGGTAGAAGAATTATAGATGGTGAGTTTTGTGCGAAAAAAGTGGAAAAGAAATTTGTTGCTAGCTGTACGTGAATGTAAGGGATATGCTGAAAGTTGTGTTAGTATGTGGTGGGTGGAAAAAAGAAAAATCTCTAGACATGGGATCATGAAACTTATAATAATAATAAAAATAAAACTTATAGTAAAACTAATAATAATAATAATAATAATAATAATAATAAGAATAGAAAAAATAATAACAATTTTAATAATGATAATAATAATAATAATAATAATAATAGTAATAATAATAATGAAAATGAAATAATAAGAATAATAAAAATAATGATAATAATGACAATGGTTTTATGTAGGAATAATAATAATAAAGATAATTATATTAAAAATGAAAAAAAATAGTGATAGAAGTTGAATTCATAGAAAAAGGGTAAGAAAAAACAATATGAATTAATAAATAAAAATATGATTTTTGGTATATTTTTGTGAATGGGCTTAGAAGAAGAAAAATGATAATGGGTTTTTAGAAATAGAATTTGAATGAAGAGTTGAATATTTATTTTAGAATAAAAAGTAAAAAAAAAATAAAAGAGAAACATGGGATGTAGTTTTAGGAGATTTTTAATAATAATAAAAAAAAAAGATGGATTATAAACAGGAAATTAAAAGGTTATGTGTATAAAAAAGAATTGATACAATTTCTGATAAAAATAACGATAATGGTAATGACATATTAAATAATAAAAGATGATAAGAAATAGTTTTTTTTTTATTTTTTATTATCAGACAGAAAGAGAAAACGGTACACATTTTTTTGGATCTTTTTAAAAAAAAGATGGAACAGTAAAATAAAAGGGCGCGGGTAGGACAAATTTGGGGTATGACAGATGCCCCTATCGAATTGGCTTAGACCAAGTAAGATGAACCGGCTCGCGTTCAGTCTTTCAAGGTATAAGATAATTAGATATTAACAGACTCCAAATTTGTCCGACAAAGAAAGAAATTGCGAAAATAATAAATGAAATAAATTGGAAAAGATGGGTGACACAGCAAGAAACAAATTGACAAAATAAATCACTTATCATCAGAGGATGATAAGGCAATAAACAGAAAAATAAACTCACTTATCAACAGAGGAAGATAAGGCAATAAACAGAAAAATAAACTCACTTATCAACAGAGGAAGATAAGGCAATAAACAGAAAAATAAACTCACTTATCAACAGAGGATGATAAGGAAATAAACAGAAAAATAAACTCACTTATCAACAGAGGATGATAAGGCGAATGACTGAAATTAAAATCACTTATCAACAGAGGATGATAAGGCAATAAACAGAAAAATAAACTCACTTATCAACAGAGGATGATAAGGCAATAAACAGAAAAATAAACTCACTTATCAACAGAGGATGATAAGGCAAATAACTGAAATTAAAATCACTTATCAACAGAGGATGATAAGGCAAAGGGACTGAAATTTAAACACGGCTATTGAATCCGCCAAGAGGATGCCTGGAATCTTTGATTGATATGATCCTCCGCTGGGGAAAGGACCGGAAACTTGTATCGATCCTGGATCCTGAACCATGCACGTATGCTTGATTGTTTGAGATGGTATTCCATAAGGATGGAGATACGATGCAAATGTTTATGCACTGAGATGTAAGTTTGAAAATATTGGGGATATAAAAAAGCTGATTTATTTAGGCATGCATATGATGCGTATGCTGCAAACGATTGATGCAAATGATGCGTATGATATTGATGATGCATAATGATGCATATGAGTAATTGAAAGGTGCCAGCTTGGTGGACTTTTGGTCTGGTAGTTGGACTTTGGGTGGGTGGAGGGCTTGATTCCCCGACACTCGATCTTTGACATTGTTTGGTCAGAAGATGTATCTGAATGCTCTAAGCTTGGTTATCTGCTGATGAGCGAAGCGACTTAATTGGCACGTGAAGACTGGTTTCGCTTTGAACGATTGCCAATGTCTAGCAAGATCTGCTTGTTCAGCTGGGGAGAAGAGATAGGAAGACTCGCTCCTTGTCTGCTTGCCCCTGCCTGTAGGGTATTTGAAATAAATTTGATGGGGAAGCTTTGACAACGGCCACGACATGACCTACCCCTGATTGAGCTTTTGAGGGTGACTTGCCCCTGATTGGGCTATTGAAGATGCTTTGTCCCTGATTGGACTGTTGAAGTAGTCTTGACTCATTAATGAAGTTCAAGTTTCTCTTTTGATTGCCTCTTGTTGGGATTGTACTGATGTCAAGCACTAGATTGCAATTAAATTATTCATACACAAATGACAGTGTTAATGTAAAGTTCATGTAAGTTTTGAAAAAAGTCATTTTTATTTGAATGCTGTGAAAGTGTGACGAATGGGCCGTTAGCCCAAACGAGATGCTGATTTAGAAATTGTGTGAAATATGCAGCAAGAATAACGTGCAATCGAGATTGAAGATTAGCAAATATATGGGAGTCAATTTACGCAACCTTGTTGGTAGCATGCTTTCAGAATAAACCCTGCCTCAATTAGGTCTTTTGAGGGTTGTAACGTAGTCTGGTTAATGGTTTGAGAAATAAAGGTATAAGGCTCAAAGTTTGATTTGTACCCATCCCTTCTTCGTAATGTTCTCCTGTCCTATGTTCAATTAACTCTACACATGTATTTGTTTTGACTTTGCAAGAGTGAAGATGAAACTTCAAAGTTTTGTTTGAACATGACAGTCATCTTATTTTGTTGGTGACCCTTTGATTTTGTTTTGGTAGTCACCTGATCTTTGTTTTGCTTTTGCTGAGGATTCGAGCTCCTCTTTTGATTTTTCGACTAAGTCTCCCTTCGGGTGCTCAACTTAGTGGTTTTTTTTTATATATTTTTTGTTTGAATATTGTGACTACCAAGTCATTTGTTGATGGTCCTCTGACGGGATGTCTCATCTTGCAATTCGAAGGTGTAGTCGGGTTAACTGAACTACTACCCTGCCCCGGGTTCAATGTAAGGGTTGTATCCGAAAGAAACTTCTACTTCTAGGCTCGAAATGGTTGACTAGGGGTTAACTCCTTATATCTCCAGTGTTTGGGGATTTGAAAGAATGCCTGTACATCATTGACGAAGTTTTATCCGAAAGCATACCGTAACAGTTATGGGTATTTCGTTTTCATCATCCTCCCTCAAATATTTGCTAAAGTGAAGTGAGGGAATATTTTTGTGTTTTTGCGATAAATGATAAATAATGAGCGAATGCGAATAGATTAATTCAAAACATGCATAAACATAACATTAACAAAACCAAATACCAATAACGATGTTCAGAGCAAATAGTACTTTAACAAACATTACAAAACAACTGGAATGCGAAAATAAATAAATGGCACTGGCTGCCTTGATTTGAGGAATTGAACTTCTCTTGATTGAATGCTTCAAAGTTGGAGACTACTCAGTTTGGTCTTCAACAAACTTTTCAGATGTCTTCACTTGTTGGCACCGTGTGACGGCATTGGATCGTTCCGGACATTTGGATTTCTCGGAGTGAAGGTGAGATCCTTAGAGTCGATTAGATCTTGGACTTTGTGTTTGAATAACCTGCAGTTGTCAATTGTGTGACCTGGAGCACCCTTGTGATACTCACAACGAGCATTGGCATCATAATTTAGAGCGTTACCAGTTTGAGGTGGCATGTCCTTTAACACAAGAGTTCCTTTTGCCATCATCTGATTAAAGATTTCTCCATACGTCATAGGCAAGGGATCAAAGGTTCTTTCAGGCCTTCTTGGCTGATATGGTGAACGCTGTTGAGGAGCGCGTTGTTGTTGCTGACCAGGCCGTGGTTGGTAAGCCTGTTGCTGGTATGGATTAGGCGCATACTGGGCAGCTGCAACCATTGGAGGTGGACGTGGTTGGTGAATCATCTGAGGCGGAAATAAGTTTTGAAAGGCCTGCTGATAAGGCATTGGAGGAACTGGCTGATATGGCATAGGAGCATATTGTGCAGCAGCAACATAGGGATGTTGGTAGTAAGGAACTGGTGCAGGTGCACTCTGTTGAAAATTCCCACTTGTAGCGGAGACGGCGTTTGTTTCGCCCTTTTTGTACCCGTTGAAAGGTTTCTTGGCATTGTTCTTGCTGCTAGGGCCTCCTTGGATCTTTCCACTTTTCAAGCCTTCTTCAATTCTTTCTCCTACCATCACCATGTCTGAAAATCCAGAAGATACGCTGCTGATCAGCTTCTCGTAGTATTGCCCTTGTAGGGTACCCATGAAGATGTCGATTAATTCACGGTCAACTAGTGGCGGATGAACTCTGGCAGCTAACTCCCTCCAGCGTTGGGCGTACTCCTTAAAGGATTCGCTTTCCTTTTGAGACATACTCTGAAGTTGAGTACGGTTAGGAGCAAGGTCAGTGTTGTACTTGTACTGCTTTTTGAATGCATCAGATAGTTCAAGCCAAGTACGAACATTGTTGCGCTCGAGCTGCATGTACCATTCTAAAGACGCTCCAGACAGGCTGTCTTGGAAGCAATGGATCATAAGCTTATCATCCTTGGCATGAGCGGCCATTTTCCTACAATACATCCTCAAATGAAGCTCAGGACAGCTGAGGCCTTTATATTTTTCAAACTCCGGCAGTTTGAACTTAGTCGGGATCACAACATCTGGAACTAAGCACATGTCTGAGGCACTCAGAGAAGTTGAGTTGTGTCCTTCCATGATTCGAAGTTTTTCAGCTAACTCGCGGCACATCTTCATAGCTTCGGATTCTTGAACGGCATGAGGATTGGTGATTGGAATAGCAGTTTGCATCTCATACTCAACTTGATGATTCTCTTCAGTTTGAGGAAACTGGACTTGAGTTGGAATAGGTTGAGCTTGAGGAATAACACCAACAGTGACACCAGAAGCAGGTATTGGTTGGGAAGTGACCTCTTCAACAGTAGGAGTGAAGCCTGGAGGCAAACCGTAGACCAAAGGATTTGGAACGGGAACTGAAGGCATTGCTCGTGAGGTAGATCCTTGCACTTGAGCATTGTTCATTGCGGCAGCAGCTTCGCGACGTTCTTCCATTCTTGCCAAAGATTGCAGTGTCTCGTAAATCTGGTCAATCTTGCTCTTGACCGAGTCGATCTCTTCCCTCATGGCAGCTTGCTCTTCTTGAATCACGTCCATCAGTCTTCTAGTGTTTGCTCGAGTTAGGTACGGTCGTCTAGCTCGATAAGGGCGTCGGGAAACCAGCTTGATTTACTGAAGATGGAGGAACATGAAAATAAGTTTTCGGTTTTTGGAATGAAATGCAAGATGAATAAATGATGCAAATGAGATGATATGCAATGTCAGAATCCAGGATCACAAGAACATGGTCTCACAAGTCCAAGGTACAGATGGAGGATACTATGATCAGGAACTCGCTGGGTAGACTCTAAAGTTTTAGGGATCCCAAAGTTATCAACTCATATGGCTGTTCATCACACGCGCCATAAGCATGACGGTTGATTGACTCCGCCATATGAATCTATTTTGGGTGAGATCTTCGTATCGACAACCCACGAGAGCAAGTTTTCTCGGGAGTCCATACTACGTGATCATCGACACAAGGTTTAAAACAAAGTCCTGGAGTTATGAAACTTTCTCAACTGTTTGATGCACGTGTCAATTTCATACATTCTTTGACAGTCAATCAACTCCATTGAGTAAGTCTATTCCAAGTGAGGTTTTCGTACCGAGCCACGCGAGGGTGAACCCTGGTGCCCAATACTACGCAACCATCAACCGATGTTTTAACCAAAAGGTTCTAAAGGCTCTCAGAGTTGCTGACCTTAATGAAAACAACTGAGCACACACGCCAAGAGCTTGACGGTTGTCAGTATTTTCATTAAAATCTACTCCGAGTGAGGTTTTCGTATCGACAACCCACGAGAGAGGTTCTCTCGGGAGCCCATACTACACAACCTCGCTAACTTATGTTTGTACTCGTAAGTCCGGGTATAGAGCTTTTCCCTCAAGTTCTTTTGCAAAGTATCGATCCAAATTATAGTACCAAGGAGCCACAAGATATATAAAATGGAATGCGATAAAGAAAGCGATAAAAATAAACAAGCAAGGCATAAAAATAAACATCCAAACAAACGCGGAAACCTAGACTAGGCTTGACTCGCATAGGGGTGAACCAATCCCTAGCAGAGTCGCCAGCTGTCGTACCCCGAAAAATACGACCTTACGCGATCCGAATGAACGGAGTCACGCGCTGGACTGACCGAAGAGTCGCCACCTAATTCTATTTATTCCCAAAGAGGGAAAGGGGAGATATAGATACAACCCGGGAGGAAAAGGATGAGGACAAAGATCAACGGAACCATTGCCTGGGTTCGGGAGTCGGTTATGCAGGGGGAAGGTATTAGCACCCCCTACATCCATCGTACTCGATGGGAACCATCTAAGTTAACGCGCGCGAAAGGATGTCTATGCTTAAACGAATTGCTTGCTAGAGGGAAATGAGTTGAATTATAAGTTAGATTGAACCTAGGTGCTCGGCAAGGATTGAGATCCTCGTGCCTACGTACTCCCGTGTGCAATGGGAAAGTCAGAGCCTCGTAGTTCGGCCTACTAAGGGTAATGGTTGTTTGATTTTATTACCTTTCGTCGATGAAAGGGTTTAGGAGTTGAAGTGCACTAAAGACTATGGATAGTTTATCTCGCCCAACAAGACGAGCGTCCTGCGTCGAAATAATCGGAGCGAGTAACGAAAGCTCGTTATCCCCCTTTCTACCGCTTAAGGCTCGTGGCGTACAGATCTTCTCGTATTTATTAAAGTATTTTATTTCCTAAGACCGCTTGACGTTGGATCAAGGGTTTGGATCTAATCGAAACATTTTGGTTTTTTGAGGTTTAGAGGGTAAATGCAAATGGAGGTTTATTTTTGTAGTTTTGTCAGCGAGGAACGAAGCGCTCGGCTCGCAAAGGTGGAGTGGATCCTAATAAACGAAAAATAACTGGAAAATAAAGTGCGAGTGTGCAAGTGCAATCGCTTGGCGTTGGACCAAGGATTCGGAATTAAATAGGATACGGAAAATGAAAATGCGTACAAAATAATGGGAGAGGGGTACAAAATAAATACAGGGGATTGCGAGAAATAAAGAGGTCTCGTTGTAATTAGCCCAAGAGAAAGCGTGTGTGCAGTGTGTTTGAACTATTCGAAGGCGTTCGGCCTGTTTGAATCGGGACGCAACTATTTGAAGGCGTTGGACCTTTTTTCGAGCGAAAACAACTATTCGAAGGCGTTGGACCTTTTTGGGACGCGACGAAATTTTGTTCGTTTACTGCCTTAGAATCGGTTCAAAATGGGAACCATTCTATAAGGAGTCGAATCGTAATTTTTTAATGCGAAAATGAATTGAATATATTGAATTTGCTTGAAAAAATAAAATAATGAATATAAATAATAAATAAATTAAATAAAATCAAGAATAAATAAATTGAATTAAATTACAATACATGTTTGTTTTGTCGAAATAATAATAAAAATAATTACAAAGGGGGCCTCATATTGACCAAAAATCACCGATTAGAATCGGGCGATAAATTGGCCGTTAGTTATATCATTGGCCCTAAAAAATAAAAGTAAGAAGAAGATTTAAATGAAGAAAATCACATAATCAAAATATATAATCAAAGACAAATAATAAAATATAGAAAAATTAATAATAGAAATTAAATAAAGAGAAAAAGGAAAAAAAAACAAAGAAAAAACTAGAAGAAACATGGGGAGAGTGCTTCGTTTGAAATTAATGGGATACAGTAAGTGAATTCAAAATTCTATTTTATAACTTTGCAATCTCATTTAAACCACAAACCATATAAATAGGCCACATGACACCTCATTCATCAATCAATAAATAAATAACTAAATGAAAAAAAATAAAAAGAGAAAACTAACGGATCTTCCTCAAAAATCAACAAAATAAATAAATAAATAATTCTTTGACTCATTCAAATTCATTAAAAATTATAATAAAAAAAATAAAAGGCAGATAAATAGCTTTAAATGCATTGCCACTAATATAGCATCTCATTACCTTCCTTTTCCCCAAGAATCATTTTTCTCTCACTTTCTCTCCCGAATCTGCATTTTTTAACTTTTTTTTTCAAAATCAGTCCAACAACTTCATCGTAAAAACACGAATCAATAAAAAATACTCCAACAAAATATTAATCGAACAAAAAACACTCTCAACCTTTACGGCAAGCGCATATCGACGGTGAGCTCGCGGGTCACGGCTTGGTTCCACTTTCGACTCGCGCGGAAGCTCTCCCGCGGTGGATGACGGCGGAAGGTTCTTGGTGGATGGTCCGATTCACGGCGGCACGGTGTTGTTCTGTTTGTGAGTTCGTGTTTCTGGGTTGAAGGTGAAGTCGCAGATTCACGGAAGGTGATGGTGGTTCTGCGGTGAAGTGATGGCGTCGCTGTGGTTTGCGATGAGATTTCCGGCGCGGGAGTCTCGGATTTACTCCGTTCTCGGTGATGGCGGCCAGATTTAGTGGTTGTTTGGAAAAGAAAATCGCGGTTTCGTTGAGGGTTCACGCACGGTGGAGGTAGGGTGCTTCACAGCTTGTGCGATTTGTTCTGCGATTTCGACTCTGAAACTCAAGATTCTGCTTTTTGTTTTTTTTTTTGTTTGAAAAAAAAAGTTTAATGAAGGCCAGGTTCGTGTTTGTGGGTGAAGAAGAAGGAGATTATTGTTGAAATGAGGTTAGTGTTTTCGTTGAAAAGTTGTTGTTGGTCGATATTAAGAAAAATAGAAGAGTGAGGGAACTATGAGAGAAGATTGGAGTAAAAAAATGAAAAGTTGAAAATTCATTGTTGTGTGTTTATTCGTGTATGCTCAGGTGATCCTTTGAGGGATTATGGTGGTGACGGTTTTATAGAAAGAATAAAGGTGGGGGTGAATTAGGAAATTGGTGACAAAATATGAGCTGTTTTCTGTTATTAGTGGAATTGGTGACTTTGAGTGGTAGAAGAATTATAGATGGTGAGTTTTGTGCGAAAAAAGTGGAAAAGAAATTTGTTGCTAGCTGTACGTGAATGTAAGGGATATGCTGAAAGTTGTGTTAGTATGTGGTGGGTGGAAAAAAGAAAAATCTCTAGACATGGGATCATGAAACTTATAATAATAATAAAAATAAAACTTATAGTAAAACTAATAATAATAATAATAATAATAATAATAATAATAAGAATAGAAAAAATAATAACAATTTTAATAATGATAATAATAATAATAATAATAATAATAATAGTAATAATAATAATGAAAATGAAATAATAAGAATAATAAAAATAATGATAATAATGACAATGGTTTTATGTAGGAATAATAATAATAAAGATAATTATATTAAAAATGAAAAAAAAAAATAGTGATAGAAGTTGAATTCATAGAAAAAGGGTAAGAAAAAACAATATGAATTAATAAATAAAAATATGATATTTGGTATATTTTTGTGAATGGGCTTAGAAGAAGAAAAATGATAATGGGTTTTTAGAAATAGAATTTGAATGAAGAGTTGAATATTTATTTTAGAATAAAAAGTAAAAAAAAATAAAAGAGAAACATGGGATGTAGTTTTAGGAGATTTTTAATAATAATAAAAAAAAAAGATGGATTATAAACAGGAAATTAAAAGGTTATGTGTATAAAAAAGAATTGATACAATTTCTGATAAAAATAACGATAATGGTAATGACATATTAAATAATAAAAGATGATAAGAAATAGTTTTTTTTTTATTTTTTATTATCAGACAGAAAGAGAAAACGGTACACATTTTTTTGGATCTTTTTAAAAAAAAGATGGAACAGTAAAATAAAAGGGCGCGGGTAGGACAAATTTGGGGTATGACACATATGAACATGATGATCTTTGATTATGAACATGCAACATGATTGCTCAACAAACATACTAAACTCAATGCAAAATTCAGAATTAAATTGATATGAGTGATGTGATCAAGTATGCAACAAAATGCCACCAAATGCACATACATATAATTATGCAAAATGCAACATACATCAATCATGAAATGCAAAAAATGATTTAATGCAATATAAACATATAAAAACCAGAATGTAAAGTGATTATTACATACCTAATGATGTATGAACATAGCAACAAAATGCAAGAAATCAAGGCATGCACAAAGAAACACAAAAATGCATAAAACGCAACATGAACGGAATCGTGTCGAAACGACTCGAAATGGGGGAACTAGCTACTGGAAATGGACTCAAAAATTACCTAAAATCACTACCTAAACATGTATGAACATTAGAAACACTAGGACTTAGGGCTAAGCAATCAATTAAGCTAAAGAGTCAAAAATCAACAGCGTTAACCGGTTAACCAAATGGTTTAACCGGTTAACGGACCTAAAACAACAACATTTTGGCCAAAAACGCACACGTTAACCGGTTAACCAAATGCGTTAACCGGTTAACGCTGAACAGAATTGAAAAAAAACTTTTAAAATAAGTGTTTTTGGCCACAATCTTGCTTCTAATGATCCCTAACCTTCCTAGAAACATGCTACCACTAATTTCTACTTAATTTGAGCTTATCTACGCATGATAGAATCTATATCTATTAACACCTTAAATCCAAATTCAACCAAAATCACAAATCACAAGCAAACATAATCGAAACGGAATTGATTTTAAACAAAGCGAAAAGCACTTAAAGAATGCCAAAAGTGGCGAGATGAAGAGAATAACTTAAAGGAGAAGTGATTAAGATCACCAACCTATGAAGTGGAGGAATGCTTCGGTGATTGTTGCAATAATCGGAGCTTGAATCGAAGAGAAAACCGAAAACCGAGAAATCGCAAAATAAATGCGTTCTTGACGTTTTGATCCTCTTGCACTTCCGATAAGCCGAAAACTTCAACAAAATCAGTAGCTTATCCTTCTTCAATCCACAAAATATGAAGGTTGGAGGCTTAAGCTTCAAGATCTTCAAGTTTCAATGTGAAACTTGAAGAGCTTATTGAAAAAGCTTTGGTGAGAGGGAGAGGAAAAGTGAGAGAGAAAAAGTGCTTATCAAAGAGTGAAAAATTGGAAAATGGTCTTCAACCCCTTTGGGTTTGGATGAAAATGGCTTAAATAGAGGCTAGGCTTGGAGCTAAGTTTGGGTTTGGGGTCCAAAAATTAGGTTTGGGATCCAAAATTAGGTTTAGTAGTTAGTTAGGGTTAGGGTTGGAAAAGGGAATATTCCTTGGAATATTCCTTGGAACACTCTAGAAGATGGTGGAAGATGGTGGAAGTTTCCAAGGGAAATGGAGTGGAATTGAAGTGGAAAAAATGAGATGGAAAGAATGAAAGGAAATGTGGAAAGAAAGTGGAAGGAAAGGTGGAGGGAAATGGAGAAACTAACTACCTTTCAAATGATTTTCTCTTTTGATTTTTTTATGATTCCTCCATCATTTCTTGATCAAATATGAACCATAGGATCATTGTAACCCTAAATTCATGATTTCAATCTTAAAAGTCCGGAGTCTACCCTTTTTACCTAGCCCGATTGCCTTTTCTCCGATTCCTCGATTTTCCGTCGTCCAGCCAGTCGAACCTCTTCCAAAATGAATTTGTGGACGAGATTTGAACCCTAGGCACTTGACATCATATATAAGACAAAGGAATCCTCTTTGAATCGAAACTTCATGTCGAAGCCCCGATAGAAGTGAAACCCTAATTCGGCTCTTTCATCAGGAGATGTTGCAATGCTTGCCTCCTTCAATCAAACCCCCATCTTTCCATGGCTCGTGGCTTCAAGTGAAGACTTGTGGAATATAGTGAACCCCTTGCACAAGATTGGGAAGCTTTTTGGCCCTTAGGTAGCCTCTTCATAGCTTTCGGTTGCTCCGATCATTGATCACATACCCATGCCTCAGCTATGCAATGTTTGATGCAATGTTTTTTGGTTATTTTATGAATCCATATATGCAAAATGCTATGCAAAATGTTGAGGATATGAGAGGGCAAATTTTGAGGTATTACAAGTAGTATACAAGGGATGCTAAGCAATTAGAATGAATGGATAAGCATTTATAATTCACACACAAGTCATGTTGACACTTAGAGGAGAAGAGAAACAAGTTTAGGTTAAACTAGTTCAAGTAAGAAAGCACTTTGAAACATATAACAAACCAAATGAAGATGGTTCAAAAAGTGAACTATATGATTTTGCGACTAAGCGACCCACGATGATCCTCGTTGTCGCTGCTTCTGGATGAAGGATACGAAGATCTGCTCCGACGAGGACTCCTGCTACGTTGATGGGGACGATAGTCTTCATCGTAACGAGACTTCTTGTTATGTTCCCGTTCGTCCGATGAACGTCTTGTCCTTCGGGGAGGAGCTCGAGTACGTTTTTTGGCCCTTTTTGGACACGATACTTCAGGCTTGTCCTGATCCCTTAAAGGAGAAAGATGTCTGGGAACTTTCCCTTTGCAATTTCGCGGAGGAGATCGAGAGTGACTTGGAGGTGTGCGAGAACCTATGCAGCGGCGTCTCCTGGATGGTGAAAGGAAACGACGGTTACCTTCGAGCATTTGTATGTATTCGCTCTGCTGGAAGATGGTGAGGTTAGCCTTATTGAGGGCATTGATGAGAGCCTGGGTGCCAGCATCTGTGTCCGACGGGACGAGGATTGGTTCGAACACGAGGTCCTTATGAATGACGGACGATTGCTTCATATTGTTTAAAGCCCGTGAGGGAGGATGCCCCTCGTGGTGTTTAGCATCGAGATGGGTTGTCCCATGGTTGCCGATGTTATCTTCGTCGTTGAGAACGATGGTGAGATGGTCGTTCACAATCTTGTTATCTGGGAAGCCATGAAGATGAAAAGAAAATATGAGCTTTGATCTCGTGGTGAAAAAGAAAGGATCTTATTCACGAAAGATGGGGGTAGCTGCTAGTTTCCCACAAACGGTGCCACTGTATAGAAATGATCCAAACAGGTCCTTGTGATCTTCAATTGGGATTGTGATGGTGCTTGTAGGAGAATGGGTGGTGTACCTGCAAGGTACTCCAACGCTCAAGTAAGTTTCAGGGTGAGACGAACTAAAGCGTAAGAAATTGGGTGATTAGAATTGAATATCTGGCTCTCCAAAGGTGGAAGGTATTTATAAGGGCATATGCCCGTGGATCATGGGTGCGTTGAATAACTGCCTCCTATAAATTCAGAAGGTAGTTAGTCGCGTGAAAGGTGTTGTGGCACATGTGGGGAGATCCCTGACGGCTATATACCGACGACTTTATTTTAAAACGGTCATATCTTCGCTGGTCTCTTACTGGGCTTATGCCCAGACGAATACTGGATTAGGACTCAATTTGACGTAGGACACTTGCTAGGCCAGCCTAGAACAACTATCGTACTTCCTATTGTCAGTTCAGATGTAGAAATATACAATTTCATAGGGTGTTTTTTTCCTGATATGAGGTAAGAGAATATGAGGATTCATCAAATTACTCTTGATTCCGTCAAAGGATTTTTATGTTTATGGATCCCACTTTAATCCTTGTTATTTCTTCACACAACTAAGAAAATAAAATTTAGAGAGGGTAGTTTTCCGTCACTAATGCAATGATTTTTCATCACAAATTAGTTTAGTTACAAATTTATTGGCATACGATATTTGTATCGAATTTTGAGGTCGCCAAATTTAGGGAGGGAATTTTTACTCTGTCACAAATAGTTACGGATAATTTTGTCACTACTTTTATCATTTCGTCACTAAATATGATCAGAAAATTACCTTAATTTTATAGTTTTGTCAGTAATTAATGACAAAATAATGTCCCCTCCCTAAGAGGGATTTATTCCCTCACAAATCTGAGACGTAATTTATTTTCCTCACAGAATATTAATATTGCAAGTTTAATGATAATCCTTCACTTAATCAATAATATTAATATTATAATTTTCTACCTATTTATTACTAACTATAATTATATTATGATATGATATTAAACAAAATATATTCAATAATACACAAAAGAAACACTTAGGAAATTTTATTCATAAATATGCTAAATATTCATCTAAGATGCATATAAGTCATTATTAATAGTACAAATATTATCCTTGAAACTAAAATACTACAATTGAACTTTTAAAATAACCATTTATCTCTCTCTCTCTCTCTCTCTCTCTTGACCTACCTATATGTTTTTATTCCTATATCACAAATAACAGAGCTGTGAAATATATCATCCATTGTTGTTTCCAATTTATTTGTAGCCTTCAAAATCCATTTACCTAACATTTTCCAAAATGCTGATTGATAGTTTAGATTCCATTTACAACAAGTAATTAAATAAATAAGTTGTGGAAACAAAATGTGATATCTCTATGATTCTAAAAATCAATTAAAATCCATACTCAACCAATAAATTCCAAATTAAAGTATTGAACTAGAAATTTCTCATTCTAATCGTGTAGCAATACACCTAGTTCAAATGCAAAAGAAAATTTATACAAAAGAAACTAGCGAAATAAACCAATGTACTTTCCTATACAGACAAATGTTAGAGATCAATTTATGTTAATTTTGTATTCTTTTATGAGTTTTTGCGAGTATGGTACTATAATATAGTGTATTGTTTCTACTGTATCTAATACAAACACAAGCTAGGATGACTATATAAACACTAATGACCTAATATCTTTCTTAGTTTTATCTCAAATCAAGGTTAATTCCCAAGTATAATTGGCAAAGTTATGATATCACATGGTATAATATAATTGTAGTTAACAATAAATGGAAATAAGTAGAAAGGGAAATATTAACTCATATACCAAAACAAACTAAAATAATAGTTGACATTGCCTAACTGTCACAGCGTGAAAAACAACCAGCGAAAAACAGAAGAGTCGTAATCGATATGTTTTTTTTATCCAGACAAGGGAAAGAAGAACAATCGAAGAAAACCTGAGGTAAAAGGAAAAGACGAGGTCATCATAACCAAGTCTGGGCTTGGGAGTCGGTTACACGAAGGGAAGATATTACCACCCATTCGTGTCCATCATACTCGATGGGATCCACGCTTCCTGTTTCGCTCAAAGGTGTGGTCATCTGAAGCTCCATTTGCTGCTAGACTAGCAAGGACGGGAAAGAAAAAAGACCAAAAATGGAAAACAAAAAAGAATGGGTGATAGAAAGAAACAGACTCGATAGGGCATCGCACCCCAGCCTGACGTATCTTGTCACAACGATAATCAGAGTCCATGTATTTCTGAAAAGAACGGGATTTGGCTCGACAAGCATCGTGCTTGTGCTTATGTATCTCCTAATGAGAATCAAATCGACGTAGTTCGGCTAACTAAGGGTGACCACAATCTTTTTGTGTTTATTAATATTTACAATGTCAAATATGCGTTCCAGCAGTTAGGTGTTGCCACGCAGGCGTTTACCTGTTTGCGGTAGAACAGACTCAACATGTCCTGCGTCTGCACCAGAATAAGATAAGAAAAGAATTCCCGCAGGGAAAATACAATTGAAGCTTGGTTCAAGTCATTTAAAGAAATGTTTTTGTTATTTTTTATTTATTAGATTTTTCTGGATTTTTATTTATGAGGAAGAAGCGAAAGACTCAAAGGTTTATTAGAAAAACACTAAGGGGGACTCAATCCTAACATTCTTCATGCAAAATTGATCCTAAGTTGAGGTTTCTATCTTACTCCAACTTAATTTAATATTAAGTTGGAGTAGGCACCTAAAGGAAAACTTGTGAACTAGGCACAAGTGAACCAACAGATAAACTAAACATGAAGATAAAGCAAACTCAAGACTTAAGAAAATCTTGAGTAAAAAGAAAAGAAGAAATGAGATGAAGAATAAGTAAGTGTGCAAGTGAAAGATACAAGAAGTATAAGGGAAGAATGAAACACGAAATAATCAGATAATGCACAAACAGAGCCTACATGAGGTAGGGCTTTAGATGTACCAGTATGCTCCTAATCATGGAATTAAAGTTTAGAATAAGGCGTGAAACATGAACCGAGTTTCAGTGGTACCTAACAGAGAAGGTTTGTTGCCTCTTCAATACGCGCAAAAGAACTCAAGAACACTTGTTAGAAATATCAAACCAGAATGTTCATCAAGACAAATTATCAAGACATAGAAATAATCCAGCAAACGTCAAAACTTGCATCAAGTATCCCACGAACATTAACAAGTCAATAAGCTATGAACAAACGATTAACCGCAAGGCTATCACCAAGTTACATCCGCCATCATCGAAATCGAGCATAAAGCCTACAAAACTTCCAGCACAAAGCTAAACCCAAAGTCAAACACAATCATATTTAACTAAGCCAAATTAATCAAAACTAAAATCAAAGTTATATTAAGATTAATAATCAAAATTAACAAAATTCTAAATTAAAACTCTAACAAATGTTAATCAAAAACCAATTAATAATTAAAAAAATAAAATAAAATAAAAACTTTAAGTAGTTACCATAAATGAGAAGAAAAATGAAAAAAGAATGGAAAAGGGGGTTAGCCGCTGGATTAAGAGGTGATGATCAGCAAATCAATAATGGGCTTCTAAATCTCACCAGCAACACAAAGCTCATGAAATAATTAAAATTAAAAAAAAAGGAAAAAAAATGAATAATAAAAACAAGGATGGGTTGCACGCTGGAAAAGAGTGGTGGGTGTAGAAACTTCAGATGGGCTTATCATATGACTCATGGGCCAACGCTTTTTCTCATGAATCCAGGAGGTGTAATAATTAAGTATGTGGTGTAGCAACCAAACCCATGGATATTTTAAAAGCCCAACAATAATGAGGGTTCCCTTTTCACAAAATCATATCACAATGACTCATTTCAACTTATCAAAGCTTTGTCAACTTGTTCTTTCTCTCACCATCTCCATCTCAGCTTTTGTATCATTCGGTCGAAGACTCGTAATGGCGGCCGACAACGAGTCACCCGGTTTCACCCATTTCCTTGTCTCGTCTCTGATTCCTTATGTGTAGTTGTGCCATGTGTGGGTTTGCTCTATTTCATCATGGTTTATTAATCTCATCTCAGTCCTCTTCTTCTTCTAGGATCTCAGTCTCTCTATTTTCTACTTTTCTTCTACTCTGGTTTATGTTGTTGTAAACAATGGTGGGTTTGAAGGTTGATTTTGATGTGTATGGTGGTGGATTTACGGTGACTGTGTTATATGAGTTGTTAAAGATTAGGTTGGGTTTGAAGATGGTTGATGACTGGTGTTTCAAAAGGTTAAGTAGAGGGTTGAAGAGTTTGTGTCGGTTTATTGTGTTTCAGTTTTGAGTGAGAAGAAAGTTATTGTTGTATCGACGAATGTGGTGCAATGTGAAGAAGATTTAGTGAATGAAGGTGGATTTTGTGGGTTTGATGGTGTTTGAAGGTTGAATGGTGAAGTTAACGGGAAAAAAACAGTGTTGCGAGAATGAGAATATTGTGAAGGTTAGATGAAGGTTTGAGAGCAGATAGAAAAAGAATGAGAGTTATGTTGAATTTGTGAGATTGAGGGAGAGTCTGAGGAAAAAATTTGTGTTGTGTGAGTTTTTTTATTGTTGTTGTGTGTTTTGTATTGTGAGGAGAGGAAATTCGTTGACAGTCGTATACGTTGTGTGTGTTGTGAGTTTTTCATGCGTTGGTGTTTGTACAAATTCATGAAGGTTGAAGGTGGGTATGTGTGACGTGCATTGTAGAGGAATATTGAAGAGTACGTGAATTAGGTTTGAAAAGAAAAATGACTCTGTGTATTTACTGTGTGTGGCATTTTGGAGTGGGGTTTTCACGAAAATTGTGTGTGGTTCGTATGGAAATGGTGCAAGCGTTTTGTGTACGTTGTTGGTGTAGAATGATATTAGAATGAATGTTATGTATTGTTGAACGTTGTTGGCTAGCACATGAATTATGGGGTCCATTTTTATTGTTGTATGTTGATGAATTGTATGAAATGGTGAGGGAAACTTCATGTAAAATGTAGTGGATTCATGGAATTAATGGAATAAAAATGAATAGAAATAGATGTGTTTGAATTAAAATAAATTAGATTTAGGATAATGAAATTGGATATGGATATTAACAAAATGGGTTTAAAAAAGAAAAATGGAAAAGACTTTTGAAATGAATTTTTGAATGGATAAAATCGAAAATGGGTTAGAAATTAGAAATGATTTATGAACTTGAATGATCCCACAACTTAACTGAATTTAGTCCAACAACTACACTCGAACTTTTTCCATGAAAGTCACTGATTAAATGAACACAACTATCACCAGACAACTCACAACTGAAATGAACAATTCTCCGAATTAATCCTCCTCTGACAAAATAACTCCTGAATTATTTTGAATTCGTATGAATCAGAAATGAGAAAATAAATCCACGGATGAACCACCAATGAACGGATGAACAGACAATCTAGCCCAAAAATTCTTATGAATTACAGCTTGATAATCTGATGAATTCAACCCACAACATAACTTGACTTTGGACGCACACTGCCTGGGAAATAAACGACCGGTACATAACTTGCAAATGAAATGAACTCCTGATAGTTTGACCAAGATTAGGTCAAACATCCATATAAACTATATTTTGAATGAACAACCACACTTGAACTAAAACCAATGCTTTTGAGACATTGAGAAAGAAGAAAAGCATGAGATGCTGAGAAGAATAACCTTGTAACTTGATGAAGAAAAGACCCTTAATTCACTGCTGATGAAGGACCAAAAGAATCAGTGAATAGTTTTTGCATGTGAAACCCTTGAATGCCACTTAATCAGGGAAATAAACCTTAATCCAGTGACATGATCATAAGAAGATGATGTTATTGATGGCTGCATAGCCAAAACCTTGAATCCTCCTGATAATCCACGAATAGGGTGTGAAACCCTAATTCTTCAAATGATATTCATACCATGTCTTAGGAGCTTATGCAAATGATTGAATGCAAAGTTATTACCTTATGGAAATGCAAATGAATGTGAAACAAAAAGTTAGATAAGGTTATAAAAATCATAGGGCAAATTTTAGGGTGCAACAACTGCCCCTATTCAAATAGCTTAAACCTGAAAGGATGATGGCCTTGGCCTGCAGACATTCAAGGTAAGAGATGGTTGAATAATAAAAGAACCAGAAAATTTGCACTTTGTGGATAAAAGAAAATATGACGAGAAAATGCTTGATGGAAACTGTAAAGAAGAAAGACTCTACTGGGGATAAGATAAAGAAGAACGACCTCAAACAGACTTTTGGGAAAATGAATGTTGACCTCGATCAACAACACTAGGAAACACAAAAGCAACAAGACCAACCTTAGACGGACCTGGAAAAGAATACCATCCTCGAATGACAAACTTGAAATAAATGAAATCGGTCTCAGACGGAATCAAAAGGTACGTCAACCGCAGAAGACGACCAAAAAGACAAAGACCGACCTCAGACGAACTCTGCAAGGAGAAATAATAATCAAAAGAATGAAATTAGCCTTAGAAGGAATCAAACATATATCGACGTTAGAAGATAACCAAACGGAAGCAAGAATAAACTCAAGCGGACTTAAAATGGTGTGTCAACTTCGAAAGACAACCAAAAGGGGATAAAGACTGACCCCGATCAGACCCTACGGGGAGAAATATTGACCTCAATCAATAAACTCAAAATGGCCTACCATCCTTGAATGATAGCCACAACAAACTAGACCAACCTCGGAAGGAATTGAAAAAGAGAATTCCATCCTCGAATGACAACTCAAAATAAACGAAACTGACCTCAGATAGAATTGAAATGGTATATCAACCTCGATCGATAACCAAAAGATACAAAGACTGGCCTTGACTAGACTCTGAAAAAGGGAAATATTGACCTCGATCAATAAACTCAGAATAGTCTAACATCCTCAAATGATAGCCAAAACAAACAAGACCAACCTCGGAAGGACTTGAAAAGAGAATTCCATCCTCGAATGACAACTCAAAATAAACGAAACTGACCTAAGGAAAAATCAAAATGGTATATTGTCCTCAGTCGATAACCAAAAGATACAAAGACTGACCTCAACCAAACTTTGAAAAAGAAATATTAACCTCAATCAATAAACTCAAAATGGTCTAACATCCTCGAATGATAGCCAAAACAAACAAGACCAACCTCGGAAG
Organism: Lathyrus aphaca; assembly: GCA_963966055.1. Lineage (NCBI taxonomy): Eukaryota > Viridiplantae > Streptophyta > Magnoliopsida > Fabales > Fabaceae > Lathyrus > Lathyrus aphaca. The sequence continues at coordinate 214,656,978 of OZ014520.1, read as the reverse complement.
GACTTGAAATGAGAATGCCATCCTCAAATGACAACTCAAAATAAACGAAACTGACCTCAGACAGAATCGAAACAGTATATCGGCCTCGGTCGATAACCAAAAGATATAAAGACTGAGCTTGACCATACTTTGAAAGAGAAATATTGACCTCGATCAATAAACTCAAAATGGTCTAACATCCTCGAATGATAGCAACAAAAAAGACCAACCTTGGAAGGACTTGAAAAGAGAATTCCATCCTCGAATGACAACTCAAAATAAATGAAACTGACCTCAGACAGAATCGAAACGGTATATCAGTCTCGATTGATAACCAAAAGATACAGAGACTAGCCTCGACCAGACTTTGTAAGAGAAATATCAACCTCGATCAATAAACTCAAAATGGTTTAACATCCTCGAACGATAGCCAAAAAAAACAAGACCAACTTTGGAAGGACTTGAAAAGAGAACATCACCCTCGGATGATAACTCAAATTAACGTTCTCAACAAGGGACCAAGCCAAAAGACCAAATTGGGGAAAGAAATGGGACACCATAAAGATCCACGGATCTTCACACCTGGGTATGATTGAAAAGAAACTATTGAGGAATGAAGTGAACAAACTCTTGGGGATGTCACTGTATTATTGAGGAAAGATTCTAAATTTTGGCGTATGGAAACAAAATTGACTTATGCTTCGTATGCATATTTGATTCTTTTATGGCATAATGCTCCATAGCAAATGGAAATGCTACGTATTCGAGGATGCAATGTAATGGTGATTGCTATATGAAAAATGCAAAGAGGAACTCCTGCTGGGAAAGATAACAGACAGCTTTGGTGGGGAAATAATCACTGATATGATCTTTCGAATCTCTATAGGGGGAGTAATACCTCTGCTGGTGTAAACCCATAATTTCGACAGACTGAAATTGAGAGCTTGAGGTCATCTTTGTCGAAGGATAATAAAAGAAAGAGAATTCAAGAATTGCTGACAAGGTTTAAAAACTTCATTACTTCGACAGAAGGGCAAATAGTGTTCTGGCAGAATAAGTTGGAAAGTTACTTGTGGCTAAGTATTTGACAGAAGAAAGTTGTCTTTCGACGTTTCGACAGAAGAGGGTTTTGACAAAAGATAGGGTTTGGCAGATGCTGGAAGAGTTGTTTCTTCTTTAAAAGGTTTCGACAGATTAAAGAGGTGCAAGGTTTCGTCACCAAAGAAGGGAATTCAAATTCAAAAGGGTGTAACCTTTGGCAGTTGGACACATGGAAGTTTCAGAGAAGAGAATTACATGCAGGCTGACACTTGTCATTTAGTTATAGTTTTTCCGTTCTAAGCAGTTATTTTGTTTGTATATAAATAGGATAGTTTGTGTTTAGAATAAGGTGTGTGAAAATTGATACAAAATTCCTGTAAAATACTCTAAGTACCCAGTGTGAGAGAAAATGAGTTTGATATTTGGAACCATGTACGTTTGAACACCATTTATATTTCAAAGTTATTTAAATTACTTGTTCATTCTTCAAGTTTATGTCATTTTTAAACTTTATTTACTGCTTTCTGCAAGTTATAGCCTTCGACATTTTCTTCTTATCTTTGTTTAAAACTTTCAACTTTATTTCATTTTAAATTTAAACTTTACTTTGATTGTAAAATCAAAGTTCTTAACACTTTGACAGTATTAACAAAACAAACCATAAATTTATCACAAACACTAAGAACAGTTCGACAGAATCAATGCACATGTGTCCCAGGACTTGTTTGGTTGGTCCTGCAAGTAACCCAATTTTCTGAAGAAATTGGTTAACCAGAGGTTGTTCGCCAGAAACCACCGCGAACAAATTGGCACGCCCAGTGGGACGGGTGCATTTGATAAAATCTAATAGAGAACTTCTTAGACAAATTGTTCCTTGCTACGTTGTATGATTCTTAGAAGCGGTAAACTAGCCGTAACCGACGTAGAGAGACCAAAGAGAACAAGAAGAAGAAACATGGCTAACTTGCCAAATGCTTCAAACATTCCTGACGAAACCATTCCAGTTTCCAATCCTATCCCTTCATCGGGAACAATGCCAGCGTCTGGCCCTGTTTTAGAACAAATTAGGCCTCCTTTGGGGGATTCCATACCAACGGGTTCAGGATCCCAGAATACGCCTAGTTCTTCCACCATGGGACACGCCAGACCCCTTGGAACCCCTCCCCCTGGAGGAAATACCTTCAGGCCATATCTGAATTATTCTCAGCCCTTGACTGGGAGAGAACAACCATATGGAATGCCAACTTCAATGATGGCAAGCCTACATAATTCGTCACCATTATTCTCTGATGCTATGGTTCAAATGTCATCACCATTGCAGGGATCAGGATATGGTGGAAATGGAAATAGAATGAATCAAATTCCACCAGGTTTCCATATGCCCGCTATGACAAACCATTCTGCACAAGTAATTCGTCAACAGATGGATGAAAGCAATCATGATATGGTGCAGGCTCTGATGCAACAAATGGGAGAAGTGTTCAATCCCTTGATACAAAACACTACCCAAACAAACCAAATATTGGCAGAACAGATGGCACGCATTGCTGGCTTTTTTGGAGTCCCTCAAGCACATCAAAGGATGCAATTAAATCAGAATCCTGCCAATAGGGCTGTCGAAGAGGAACTTACTATAAACCAAAGGCCATTGGGAAACCCTCATGAAAATCCCAGGGGCCAAGAGGTGATAGTTGAACAGCCTAATGTAGAAGAGCCTGTTCGACAGGAACCAAGAAGAATAATAGTCCAGAGAGACCAAAATGCTGATGAAATATTACAGCAGAGAATGCGTTACAATAACCTGCCTGTCGAAAACAATATTGCCACCATGGTTGAGAGAATAATGGCACAAAATGGAGTAAACGTAGGATTACAAAGGCCTAGTTATACTTCCCCCTTGTCTGAATTTGTCTTACAACAAGAGTTACCACCCAGGTGGAAAGTCCCCAAATTCACCAAGTTCTCAGGGGATACTAGTGAGTCCACCATAGAACACGTGGCACGTTATTTGATAGAGGCAGGAGAGATTGCTAATAATGAGAACTTAAGGATGAAATATTTCCCAAGTTCTTTGACAAAAAATGCTTTCACTTGGTTTACATCTCTCCCTGCAACTTCAATCTTCACTTGGACCCAATTAGAAAGATTGTTCCATGAACAATTCTATATGGGACAGACCAAGATAAGTTTGAAAGAGTTGGCAAGTGTCAAAAGAAAATTTTCTGAACCTATAGATGACTATTTGAATAGGTTTAGACTATTAAAAGCCAGATGCTTTACACAAGTGCCGGAACAAGAACTAGTCGAAATGGCTGCAGAGGGTCTAGATTATTCCATAAGGAAAAAACTGGATACCCAGTATTTGAGAGACATGGCACAACTGGCAGACAGAGTGAGGCAAATAGAAAGACTAAAAAATGAAAAATTTAGATCAAATAAAAACAAGAAGGAGAGAGTGGCCTATGTAGGAGTAGTTCAAGAAGATGATTATGACGAAAACGAACCAGTCATTTTCGACCAGCAAGAAATTGATCTGGCAGAATTAAAACAAGGCCCTCCATATTCTTGTAAAGTTTTAGCCCCGTCGAATGGAAAAAATCCAGTCGAAGTGGAAAAGAATGACAGGTTCCCTAAAAGAACCTATACATTCGACATCACCAAATGTGATGAAATATTTGATTTATTAGTCAAAGATGGTCAGTTAATAAAACCAGCAGGCACTAAAGAGCCTCCTGTAGACCAACAGAAAAAGAGAGGTTTTTGTAAATACCATAATTTCTTGGGTCATAAAACTTCTCAATGTTACCTTTTCAGGGATCTTGTCCAGAATGCAATCCAAAATGGAAGGCTGGAGTTTGGAGACAAAGCCAAACAACAAATGAGGATTGACTCCAATCCCATGCAAGTTGTGGAAGCCAATTATGTTGAACCAGAAATGGTAAATGTGGTCGAAATGGAGATCATGGCGGAGGAAAGTTTTGAAATGGTAGAAGTTACTGAAAGCTTCGACACCAACTTCACCATGATAGAAGCTGCTGAAGGTTTCGACACCCATGTCAATGTGGTGGAAGAAGGTGATAATTCTGCTGACCAGGCTGAGGGAAAAGAAGTCAAAGCTTCTGAAGACTTCGACAGTGAGAATGCCATTGAAACTACTGAAGGTTTCGACAAAAGAAATACTGTCAAAGGGGGAAGAAGTTTCGACAAGAAAAACTATGAAAGAGATGCTGAGCAGGGGGTGATCTGGGACACTTTAGGAGAGTCGAATGGGAAGTTCGATTTCATGGTGAAATATTCAGCACCACCAAGCTCCAAAACAGATATCAACAAAATCAAACCCACAGGATGGGGAGATTCTTTCAAAAATAATGACAAAAAGGAGGACAACAAAAACCTCTTTGTCCAAAAAGAGGCCACTGGGGTCCTTGGTCAAGATGAGATCAAGACAACAGGGACTGATGACAATTCCCCTACTGTCGAACCAACAAACAGTGGTGCCATCAAAACTGAAGAACATTCTGTCGAAGGTGTTGCACACTGCTGCAAATACATCTGTAAGGGTTTACACCCAAAAGGCAGTGTGAGTCAGTCAAAGGAGACTATCCCAGAGGAAATGATGCTAGTCGAAAAAATGAACAAATTGAAGATTACAACTGAACAGAATGCTGGGATTCATATGGTGGAAATCACTCAAAAGGGAGGACCAGACACCAACAAGGGAAAGAAACGTCAAGAGAAGCATCAGAAGCTGGTTTACCCAGAAAAGAACGAGAGTCTTGTCGAATTCATCCAGAGGTGTCAAAGGAAGAATGCAGAAGTTATGCTTTGCCCAAGATGCAGTGCTGTGTTCGACAGGAAAGCAGCTGATGACTTAGAAGCAGCAGAAAAGACCCAGAGAAAAAGAAATTGGGGGACAGTCCCACCAACCAGAAACGAAAGATTCGACCCAAGAAGAGGGAAGCATCACATCCAAGGAGTGGGAGAAAGACGTTTCAACACTTATAAACCATCCAACAGACCAAATGATGACAAATGGGTTCAACCTATAAGGGATGCCCAAGGTCAGAAGAGATGGAAGAGCTTTGAAGTGAACAGGGGTCCCTCAATGGAAGTTAAAAAGGAGGCAAGGCCAAAATACGTCTCTGAAAACTACAAAGGGAGGAATCCTATGTCCAGATCCCAATGGAGAAGATTCCAAAGGCAGAAGAAAATTGAAAAGGAAACTGTAGAACACAAAAAGGTTGGGCAGAAGGAGGCTGAATCAAGCAAATGTGTGCAGATCACAAGCAAGGGGATACCTCTGGCAGAAAAACAAACCCCTCAGAAGAATGGATCTAGTGACACCACAGAAATGCAGAAAACAAACAACGGAATGCCAGTGGACGAAGAGGTTTCAGATGACTTTAGTTCAGAATCAGATGCTTCCTTCGACGTAACCTGCAATGTGGTTTCTGTGTTGCCCAGAGATTATGATAGGATAATGGAAGTTGAAGACGAAGAGGATGACATGGCAGATGATAGCATAGGCCTGAAGCCTGTATGCTACTACATAATGAACAATGGTTTTGTCGAAGAGCAAAATGCTTTCTTCAAAAAGCCAGATGATGCAATGAAGGCTCACTTAAAGCCTCTTTTCATAAAAGGAAAGGTAGAAAACGTGGGTGTCAACAAAATTTTGATAGATGGTGGAGCAGTTGTAAATCTAATTCCTCATTACATGATAAAGAGGATTGGAAAAGATGACTCCGACACTAAGCCTCACAATATGGTGTTGTCCAACTATGAAGGTAAAGTAGGGACAACACTGGGGGTAATACAACTGAACTTGACTGTAGGATCCATCACCAGGCCTACAATGTTTGTGGTAATAGCATCAAAGGCAAATTACAACTTACTGTTGGAAAGAGAATGGATCCATGGGATTGGGGCTGTGCCATCCTCCATGCATCAAAGGATAGCAATCTGGAGGCCGGATGGGATTGTCGAAAACATAGAAGCAGATCAGAGTTACTTCACAGCTGATGTGAACAATGTCACTAGTCGTAACTTCGACAAGAACCTGGCCCATATAGCACCATGCAATCCTGCTGCTTTCGACCTAACAGCTTCCGACAATGCTTACTGTTCCATGTACCTCCATCCTACGCATGGTTTCCAGTGGGATAAAGAAATAATTGGGGAGACAAATTACACTTGGGGAACTGCCCATGTCAACCCAACTAGATGGGGGAGTGAATTCAGTGAAAATGACTGAAGTTTCAGCAATGGAAAGGATTTCGGCTTATATAGCCGAAAAACAACTCAAAACGGCCCTTGAGGCTGAAGTTAGGAATATGGCTGTCGAAGCCAGCACTCAGGTTGTCGAAGAACAACATCCTCAAGAAAATATTGAGGAACAACATGCAAAGCAGAGTTTTGAAGAAGACTCAAATGGCGAATGGCAGAGTCAAAGACTTGATGCCATTTATGATGACGAACCTTTGGGGTTCGAAAAGGATCCAACCTCAACCAATATGAAAATGGTGGCACAGGATCCTTTAGAGGAGATTAATCTGGGACTGGGGGCAGAGAAAAGGCCCACTTACATCAGTGCCAAGTTGAATCCTCAACTCAGAGTCGAAATAATCCAACTGTTGAATGAGTTTAAAGACTGCTTCGCCTGGGATTATGACGAAATGCCTGGTTTAGACAGAAGTTTGGTTGAAATTAAGTTGCCAATACTGGAAGGGAAGAAGCCCATAAAGCAGACTCCCAGACGCTTTGCACCTGAAATTCTGTCAAAAATCAAAGAAGAAGTCGAAAGGCTTCTAAAATGCAAATTCATCCGTACAACAAGGTATGTCGAATGGATTGCTAATATTGTTCCTGTGATTAAGAAAAATGGCAAACTAAGGGTGTGTATTGATTTTAGAGATCTAAACTCAGCCACCCCTAAGGATGAGTATCCTATGCCAGTAGCAGAAATGCTAGTAGATTCTGCAGCAGGCCATGAGTATTTAAGTATGCTTGATGGCTATTCTGGTTACAACCAGATTTTCATTGCTGAAGAAGACGTTCCAAAAATAGCTTTTCGTTGTCCAGGAGCAATAGGAACATATGAGTGGGTAGTCATGCCCTTTGGTTTGAAAAATGCTGGAGCTACTTACCAAAGGGCCATGAATTCTATTTTTCATGATTTCATCGAAACATTTATGCAAATTTATATAGATGACATTGTGATTAAATCCGCTTCAGGCTTGGACCATATTAACCATCTTCGACAGTCCTTTGAAAGGATGAGGAAGTTTGGTTTGAAAATGAATCCTCTTAAATGTGCTTTTGGTGTGCAGGCTGGGGACTTCTTAGGCTTTGTGGTCCACAAGAAAGGGATTGAAATTAATGAAAACAAGGCTAAGGCAATAATGGAAGCAAAAGCGCCATCGACAAAGAAGGAATTACAGTCTCTACTAGGGAAAATCAACTTTCTCAGAAGGTTTATCTCCAACCTTAGTGGAAAGACACATGCCTTCTCACCTCTACTTCGACTGAAGAAGGAGGGCTTCACTTGGGGGCAAGAACAGCAAGATGCCTTCGACAAGATCAAGGAGTATCTGGCAAATCCTCCAGTCTTAATATCTCCTTGTCGAAAAAGAAGCATGAGGCTCTACATATCAGCGTCTGACAGAACATTAGGGAGCATGCTTTGTCAAGAAGATGAACATGGCGTCGAAAGAGCCATTTATTATCTCAGCAGAGTCTTAAACGATGCTGAAACTAGATATAGTATGATAGAGAAATTATGTTTATGTGTATATTTATCTTGTACAAAATTGAAGCATTATATAAAACCCATTGATGTACATATATCTTCTCATTTCGACGTAATAAAGCATATGTTGTCTAAGTCTATTTTACATAGTCGAATTGGAAAATGGGCTTTAGCCTTGACTGAATATTCTTTAAAATATATGCCTCTAAAAGCTGTTAAAGGGCAAGTAGTTGCTGAATTTATAGCTGACCACTCCATACTTGGAGATGAGACAAATTATGTCGAAAAAGAGCCTTGGAGGTTATATTTTGATGGTTCCAGTCATAAAAATGGAACAAGTGTTGGGGTGTTAATTATTTCTCCCAATAAAATTCCAACAAAGTTCAAGTATAAAATAGAAGGATTCTGTTCAATTAATGAGGCAGAATACGAAGCTTTAATTGCTGGACTTGAAATTTTGTTGGAACTGGGGGCAACAGAGGTCGAAATAATGGGTGACTCTGAATTGGTGATAAAACAATTGACGAGAGAGTACAAATGTGTCAAAAAAAATTTGATCATGTACTTTGTGATAGCCAACAGACTCCTCAAGAGATTCGACAGTGTAGTCTTTAGACACATTCCCAGATTAGAAAATCAGGAAGCAAATGTCCTGGCTCAATTGGCTTCAGGGTATAAAGTGTCGAAGGAAAATCTGATGAAAGTTGTCGAAGTGAGAGGAAAAGTTTTATCCACCAGACTGTCCCCATCTGATTTGGAGACAATAAGATTGGGATATGGTGATGAAGAAAACTTTGAGATTTTTAATATAGATAATCTAGAGGTAGGAGATTGTAGAAAACCTATCAAAGATTATTTACAAAATCCAAACCAGACAGTCGAAAGAAAGATAAAGTATAGAGCTATAAGTTATGTGCTCTTTGGAAATGAATTGTTTAAAAAGACTACAAAAGGAGTTCTATTAAAGTGCCTAGGAGAGACTGAAGCTTATATAGCTTTGTCGAATGTACACAGTGGTGCATGTGGTGCACACCAAGCAGGGCACAAGATGAAATGGCTACTATTTCGACAAGGGATGTATTGGCCAACCATGTTGAAAGATTGTGTCGAATTTGCAAAGGGTTGTCAGGAATGTCAAATTCATGCAGGCATACCTCATGTACCAGCAAATGAGTTACATTCCATTATAAAGCCTTGGCCATTCAAGAGGTTGGGCTTTAGATTTGATTGGTGAAATTCGACCAGCCTCTTCAAAAGGGCAGAAGTACATTTTAGTTGGGGTAGACTACTTCACTAAGTGGATTGAAGCCATACCATTGACGAATGTAGATCAGGAAGCAGTCATAGACTTCATCCAGAAACACATAATGTATAGATTTGGAATACCAGAGACTATAACCACTGACCAAGGATCTGTGTTTACTGGCAGAAATATGCAGGCATTTGCAAAAGAAACAGGTTTTAAGTTGTTGACTTCGACACCCTATTATGCCCAAGCAAATGGTCAGGTCGAAGCAGCCAACAAAGTAGTAATAAACCTGATAAAGAAGCATGTGGGTAAAAAACCCAGAAATTGGCATAAGACTCTGGATCAAATCCTTTGGGCTTGTCGAACATCTCCTAAGGAGGCAACTAATTCTACCCCATTTAAATTAACCTATGGACATGATGCAGTGTTGCCAGTCGAAATCTGTTTACAGTCAATACGAGTTCAAAGACATCATGAGATTCCATCTGAAATCTACTGGAGTATGATGATGGATGAGTTGGTTGATTTAGATGAAGAAAGGTTGCATGCTTTAGAATTAATAAGAAGGCAGAAAGAGAGAGTAGAAAAGTTTTATAACAAAAAAGTAAAATTCAAAGCCTTTTTAGTAAATGATTTAGTTTGGAAAGTGATCTTGCCCATGGAGAAGAAAGACAGAGTGATGGGAAAATGGTCCCCTAAATGGGAAGGACCTTTCAAAATTCTAAGAGTTTTTTCAAATGGTGCATACGAAGTCGAAGAATTAGGAAAAGACAGAAGAGTGCTGAAAATAAATGGAAAGTACTTGAAGAAGTATAAACCAACATTGCAGGAAATAAAAATAGGAATAAATTGAAATTGCAAATAAAACTTGTCTTCGCCAAACAGATGGCGTGAAATAGCATTACATATGAAATTGCTAAAAGAAAGTATTCTTAAACAAATAAATTTTCCTAAGTCCTATTACAAACTACTGTCGAAAGAAGGTAGCTTTGAGTTCGTCGAACTTTTTCTTCTGAAGCTGAATTCGACGCTCGCAGAGACTCTTACTGACAGTCAGTTCTTCAATCTCCCTGTGGAGTTGTTGGGCTGATTCTGCATGTTGGAGACCCTTATGGAGTTCACTGTCGATTGCCTCTTGATTGGGCTGTTGGAGAGAGGCCTGGCGTTCCTTTTCTTGGAGGATTTTCTTCTGAAGATCAGCAATTTGAGCTTGATAGGCCTGAATGTTGTTTTCACACTCAGCAGCAGCCTTGGTGTATTCGTCAGAAAGCTTATTCAGTTCTGAGATTTTTTCTGTCGAAGACGCCACTATATTCCATTCTGAAACTTGCTCTTCAGATTTGGCTGTAATATTCTGAGAAAATTCCTTCTGACGAACCAAATCAGCACTCACAGAATCAATTAAGGACATCAAGTCCATAACCAAACGGCTTTCTTCAGTCGAAGCCTCCAACAAATTGGCTCTTTTCAGGAGTTTCTTCAGATCATACTAGGCAGAAGCATTTTCAGCCAAGATCTCAAACAGGTCCACCCCAAGGATTTTTGCTTTGATCTCATCCATAATGACACTGATGGGTTGGATGTCAGAAGTGGCCCCTGAAGCTGTCGAACCACTGGGAGAGGAGTCTTGGAAGTTATACCTGGAGTTGAGTAAGGCTTTTAAATATTCCAAAGGTTTTCTAACTTTCAAGCTTTCAATCTCTTCGTGTGACAAGCTCGTCGAATCAGTACCCAAAGAGGTTTCTGCAGGAACTTTGGATGAAGAAGGAACGTTTTGAGAAGTTCCTCCAAAGCTCAAGTTGACTCCTGGTTGATTCGACAGAGTGACCTCTTCTTCGACATTCTCTTTGTCAACGGTTGTGGTGTCAGTTGGATCTGGAGCTTGTACATCCTGAACAAGAGCATCTTCGTCAGTCTCTGGTACAGCAGCTGGTATTTGAAGTGGTGCATCTTGGTCTGGAGTTATCTTTTCTTCTGCAGTGGAGTCTGGTCGAAAGGGAGAATTGTTGCCAGAAGATTCAGAGTCACTGAGGTTGAATTCATCCAAAGTTTGAGGTCCATGGACACCTGCATCTGGAGTGGCATCATCTTGAAGCCTTTCAGCCAGAGTCTTCTCAGAGTTAGAAGGGACATTTTCTTCTTGGATTGTGGAAGTCTCTTCGACATCAATAATAACCTACAGAGAACATAAAAGAGAAGTATAAGATAAGGATATATGCAGTCAAGACTAGGAGTGTTGTTGGTCGAAGTAAATACCTGAGGAATCTCAGTATGGACACTTGAGTCTCCACTTCTTTCACTCCTTGAGGGAATTTTGCTGACTGGACTGGCAGGGGGAGTTCGTCTGTGGACCATAGATCTTTGGGATGCTACTGTTTTTATTTTTAGACCTTTGTTTCTTTTCAAAGGTTGGGGTTCAGGAGATTCGTCCTCAGACTCTTCGACGCTCACCTCCTTTTCTTCTGGTTTTCTTTTCTTGGCTGGGGTACGAGTTACCTGTAGCAGAAAAAGAAGTGTTCAGTATAAGGAAATGTTGAAATGCATAAATAAGGAAGTATTTTCTATTTTCTGTCGAAACCTTCTTGGCAGTTATGGGAGATTTTTCGACTGTCTTGGAGGAGGTTCCTTCGCCAGCAGTCTTCCTGACAATTCTAACAGCTGAAAAAGAAAAATTGCATGAACATTGATATAGAAATAAAAGGAGTTAGAAATAAAAAGAGGAATGCAATTTCTTCGACACCTTCAAGAATGGGTTCGTCCACACTAACATGTTTTATCCCAATATGAAGGTGCCCAGTGAAGTTGCCCAAGTGATACTTCGTCGGAACCACACGTTCGACAAGTTTTTTGTTTCTTTCGCGAAGCAGTTTTAAGTCAGATCCACACACAAACCAATCTGGAAATGGAGGACACAAGGCCACCCCAAATTCTGCAGAAGGGAGTGGAGGGAATTTTGGAGGAAAAGTAGTGAATGCAAAGTCATAATGTGCATGTGGTGGGAGAGATGAAGGAAAAAACAACTTATTCAATTTTTCTGTGAATTTCTGTTTTAAAGTTACTGCTGCTTCGCCTATGGTTCGACGAAGATCATTGGGCCTGTAAATAGTTTCAAAATACTTTTGAAACTTTTGAATTTCTTTGATATGCTGATTTGTACCCTTTTTCTTCTTGTCCTGCACAAAAGTAAAAGCATTCGTCAGAAGAGTGGTGAAGGTTGCTGCGTCGAAAAATCTGTTGATATAATATTCCTTCCACCAAACGTCGAATTCTTCAGTACAGAGGAAGCTTGGTTGAAAGATGGTGGGATAAACTTCCAAAGATGAGTCGAAAAACTTGTTGTATAGCTCCAAACTTTTGTCGAAGTTTTGAAATGAGTTATAGAATATAATAGCGCCTTTCTTGTGATAAATAGGCTTCGTCTTCGTCTGAATTAATCCAAATTGCCTAGCCACCAAATTGGGTGGGTAAACAATAAGGGATATCTTTGTGTTGTTAAGACTATGGTGGGAGAAAAAGTTCCTTGGCATGAGAAAAGCTTCCCAAATGGATATATAGGAGTCTTCGTCTTTCTGGTTCTCCACTGGGAGTTGTCTGGTAAACCACCTTGGACCTACTTGTCTGCTGGCGAATGGTGCCATCGAAGGAGAGAACTTGTAGCGTTTGGCGAACATCATGATGTAGCCAGTGAATGCTTGTAGAAGGCTTATGTTATCATCAGTAGGGGTCAGTTGAACCAACCTAGGCCATTCGACACGCCTTTCTTTTACTGCCTCTTCGACAACTGGCATTTTGATGGGGATGAAAGTTTCAAAGGTTGCATTCAACCATAGTTGTAGGAGCCAGAAAGGGCCGGTAAGACTAATGTTACCTTTGTCCTTAAGGGTTTTGAGGTTACTTACACTTTCACTCAAGGATTCATAGAGGTTTGCTAAAAGTAGCTCACTCAGGCAGAATGCAACTCCATTATGAAGTTGATTGGCCATAATGATGTAACTTCTGGCCACCTGAAGGGACCTAGTACAGAAAACAAATTTGGCTAACCACAGGGTAAGGAAAGCAATATTCTCTCTGTCGGAGACTTCTTCATTGTCTTCACCTTGGTGATGAGTGATGAAAACAGAATACCCAGCATGCTTTGTGTCGAAGCCTATGGGATCCTTGTTTAAGTGTTCAGGGTTAAAGATTTCTCCTAAAGGACTAAGGCCAGTTATGGCTGCTATGTCGAATAGGGTAGGAGTCATCATTCCATAGGGTAAATGGAATGTATTGTAAGTACTATCCCAAAAGTACAAAGAGGCTAACAGCATGTTTTGGCAATAACGGGGACCCTCCTTCGACAGTTGGATCAGGTCATAAATACCAGTTTTCTTCCAAAACTTTTCTTTGGCTTTTTCGACCCTAGTGAGCCACGCTAAGTAGTCGGAGGGATCTTTCGTCAAAGGGGGACTCCTAAAAATCCTAGTTTGGTTTAGGTAAGACAGATCTATCTCTGTCGAAGCCATGAGGATTTCAGGTTCTTTGGATGAGGTTTCGACAGGCTTAGGGTTTTTGCTAGCAGCTATGGGTTTAGAAGCAGAATAACAGGGATAAAATTCTTTCAGACGGTTAGGGTCAACAGTGGGATCAAAAATAGGACCTAACATAGCATGATGGACTCCAGAAACAGAAATGGGAATCATTACCTGTGACCTGTAAATGCTTGCTTTCTCCCTTTCATTTGGGGGTTCTGGAAAATACTGTTGTTGCTGCATTTGTATGGGCCCAGATAGTATGTGAGCAGGAGGAAGATCCATGGTCTTCTTTGCCTTTTTTGCACTGTGACCAGTAGTAGTCTTTGGGGGAGCCATTGATTTGATGAAAAGGTTGAAGGAGCAGGAGCTTTGAAAAGGTCTTGAAATGGAGTTTTGCGTTTGGGTAAGAGAAGAGTTGAGAATGTGAAAAGTATGAAATGTTGTTGAAGTTAGTATTTATAGAAGATGAAATAAATGACTAATAATAAAAAAAGGAAAATAAAAAGACTTTTAGTTGGGAAGTGGAGACGTGCATTTTTTGATCCATTGGTGGAAGTTAGAAAGTGGCAGTTGGTAGGAGGCCATGATTTACCTACAATATAGGGTCATGGGAGATTGTGTAAAACGTGGGCTAGACATGACGTTTTCATAAAGTGGAAATCATGATGTTTTCTTGGGACTCAACAAAATCACTTTACAATAAATGAGACTGACAGGAAGTCAAAGGTCACTTCGACAGCAAAAGATATTTCTCCAAGAATAGTCGAAAACATCTTTGCTGGGGGGTAATTTGTAAACCCATAATTTCGACAGACTGAAATTGAGAGCTTGAGGTCATCTTTGTCGAAGGATAATAAAAGAAAGAGAATTCAAGAATTGCTGACAAGGTTTAAAAACTTCATTACTTCGACAGAAGGGCAAATAGTGTTCTGGCAGAATAAGTTGGAAAGTTACTTGTGGCTAAGTATTTGACAGAAGAAAGTTGTCTTTCGACGTTTCGACAGAAGAGGGTTTTGACAAAAGATAGGGTTTGGCAGATGCTGGAAGAGTTGTTTCTTCTTTAAAAGGTTTCGACAGATTAAAGAGGTGCAAGGTTTCGTCACCAAAGAAGGGAATTCAAATTCAAAAGGGTGTAACCTTTGGCAGTTGGACACATGGAAGTTTCAGAGAAGAGAATTACATGCAGGCTGACACTTGTCATTTAGTTATAGTTTTTCCGTTCTAAGCAGTTATTTTGTTTGTATATAAATAGGATAGTTTGTGTTTAGAATAAGGTGTGTGAAAATTGATACAAAATTCCTGTAAAATACTCTAAGTACCCAGTGTGAGAGAAAATGAGTTTGATATTTGGAACCATGTACGTTTGAACACCATTTATATTTCAAAGTTATTTAAATTACTTGTTCATTCTTCAAGTTTATGTCATTTTTAAACTTTATTTACTGCTTTCTGCAAGTTATAGCCTTCGACATTTTCTTCTTATCTTTGTTTAAAACTTTCAACTTTATTTCATTTTAAATTTAAACTTTACTTTGCTTGTAAAATCAAAGTTCTTAACACTTTGACAGTATTAACAAAACAAACCATAAATTTATCACAAACACTAAGAACAGTTCGACAGAATCAGTGCACATGTGTACCAGGACTTGTTTGGTTGGTCCTGCAAGTAACCCAATTTTCTGAAGAAATTGGTTAACCAGAGGTTGTTCGCCAGAAACCACCGCGAACAGCTGGGGAGAATGTTAAAAACATACAGGCTCTGAATTGCCAAAATAATGATGACCTTGTCGGGGAGGCCTCATCTAAATCAACCTTGCTTGGGGAAGAATTATAACGATAGGGCTCCGCTGGGGAAATGAAAACCCACTGACTTGGCTGAGAAAAGGACTTGTCAATATTTGCTGATGAGAGAACTCTGTTGGAGAAATAGAGATCAAAATACGCCTCCTGCTAGGGAAAACCTCTGAATCTCACACATGTTGGTCACATCAAATCAAATTATGCCCCAAGTATAGTATGACAAATATGTTGGGAAGATATACCAATGAAGATTGCACCTTTAGAATAATCATCTCCTCATGAATAAAACTTATTGGCTGGAGAAAGATTCTCTGGTCGGGGAAGAACAAAACTTCCAATACCCTGCTAGGAAATAAATACCAGACATTCATCCTGAGAATTACCTTGGTGCTTCAAGCTTTTGAGTTCAACAATTGCATAATGATTATCATGAGCGGACAATAATTCATTTACTCCTCAAATTGTGCCCCAACCTACATTGTCTACAAAAATAATGTCTCCAGAGGAATTTATAGAAGACTTGGCTTCCAAAGTTCCCCAGTGTCTTCAAACTCTTGGAGAGGGCTTCTGATTAAACATCTTCTGGATGAAGTGACTTCTTAGGATTGCTTGCCCTTAGAATGAGTCTTGTAATGATTTTTCCTCGCATTATGATATAAATACCATGCATATGAAGATGAAATGAAAATTATCCAAGATTTTGATGCATGCTTGGGTTGCTGAGGATATGAATATCTGTGAGCCATGGGCAATGATTAAACCAAATATGGTTAGGCGTTAGAGCTAGGTTGATGGTAATTTTTTTTTGTTTTGGTTGCCAAACAATTGGACTTTGAAGGTGAGTACCAGACGAGAACCGATTTATTGAATATAGGCCAACAAACGAGAACTGATGGGCAAAGAATAAGTAGTTAGACGAGAATTGACTCCTCTTAGTTCATTGTCAAACAAGAACTGACTCTGAAAAAAATGACTACCAGACGATAACTGGAGTTAAAAATAGGCTAAATGAAAAAGTGACTAGACGAGAACTGGTTAAAAGGTTCGCCTACCAGACGAGAACTGGTATTTGAAGTTAGTTTGCCAGATGAGAACTGGACTTTGAACTAGTTTTCCAGATGAGAAATAGATTTGAAGTGTCAAGTGATGCTGGGTTACGAGGCCATTTGATGTGAGATTCATGTTGTGGGGTAATTCCTAATGAATTATATTATGTGCATGGCTTCATGCTTGAGTGAAGCGGCATGATTAATGTGTGAGTATGATTTATGCAATGATTAAGAAAGTTTCTAGAAATGCCCCTGAGATGGGTAAGAAGATCTTTTGTGACAAGGATTCTTGTTTAGAAATGGTGACATGGCGAGGGTGGGTAGCATAATTTCCCGACACTCGTCTCTGAACTTCGAGATTACCAATGAAACTTGCTCTGTGTAGATTCACTTTTCCCCTGTCTGGAAGATCTTTGAAGAATTCCCTGAAAGGAAGTTTGGGAACCAACTTTCATGAAAGACTTGTCTCGATATTCGAAACTTTGAAACATACGTCCCCTGATTATCCAATTCTTGGAATGACATAGTTGGATGTTCTTATGAGCTCTTGAAGTACCCTACCCCTATATGAGCATGGAAGCGATTTAAATCATTATGATTAAATGTCAGAGAGATTCACCTATAGTCAATAAAACCTATGGGTGGCCTGCCCTGTTTGATTGATTCACTTCTGGTTAACTGACCTTTGAATGATTTGCCCCTCAATTAACTGATGCTTAGGGACTGCTTTAGAATGAATAATTCCTTGGTCAACATAATCATTGGATGACATGCCCAAATTCATTAGACTACAATATGATTTTGACTCTGGTCCACCGCTGAAAGATCAAGTTGTCTTTGATTGCTCTTTGTAGGAACTTCCTTGATGTCGCATTTCGACTTGCAATTAAAATTGTTCATTCACAAATGGTAATTTTAATTCGATGCTCATGCAAATTTTGAAAATTTATTTATTTGAATGTTGTGATGGTGTGTGACAAATGGACCATTAGTCAAAACATAGTGATGATATTAGCAGATCTTTAGGAGTCAGTTTACGCAACCTTGTCGTAGTATGCTTCAGAATGGACCCTGCTTCAATTAGGACTTTCAAGGGTTATGACGTGGTCTGGTTCATGATTTTAGAAAGAAAGGTTTAAGGCTCAAAGTTTATTTGTACCCACCCATTCTCCTTGATGTTCTTCAGTTCTACGTTCAACTAATCTAGCACGAACGCTCACCTCTTATGGGTTTTGTGATGGTTGAGGAACCAATGACACTAATGGTTTACGAACCAATGAGGTTTTTGGAGTAACAGTCACCCCTTTTTGTCTTTGTGTCTAGTCACACAACTTTGTTCTTATTGAAAATATTTATTTCCTATCTTTTCTTTTTTCGTTCCTTAATTTTTGCCTGGACTGATTCTTTTGATTTTTTTATTTTAAAGTCCAGCGGGATGCCCTAACCTTTGCCTAAGTCATTTGTTTTCATGTTTTCGACTTAGGGGGCTTTTTTTTAACAAATCGTGTGACATTGGTTTGTCTTACTTGTTTGAAAGGGTTATGATTGTCTCATTCCTTGGCTGGTGAGGGATAACCATTGTGGTTTTATGTCCCTTTACCTCTTGATGTAAGGTAATAGATCCTCGAATGTAATCTCCTTTGGAAATTTGAACGCTCGGTCAAACTAACTGACGACTACCCTGTCCCTGGGTTGAATATGAGACTTTTTTTGCTTAGAAAAGAAACTCCTACTTCAAGGTTCGAAGGGGTTGACGAGGGTTTATCTCCCTTATATCTCCGGTGTTTAGGAATTTGAAGTAATGCATGTACATCATCAACAAGTTCTTATCCGAAAGCATACCTTCAACAATTATGGGTATTAAGTTTTCATCATCCTCCCCCAAGTCTCTGCTAAACAATAGTGAAATAAATGGGAGGTATATGGATGCATTTTTTTTGTTTTTCGATGCAAGTGAAGAAAAATGAGAAAATGCGACATAATTGATTCAAAAAATGCATGATCACTTCATTAATATTACCATTCAAAACAAAAATGTTTAAAAGACAGGTAGCACTTAACATGAAAGAAACTACAATGCAAATGATAATATGGATACAATGATTTCCAACTCTGGCGACATCTTCTTGTCTGAACCACTGAAATTAGGAGACACTCCCTCGAAGTCCTCGGACTCAATCATGTGTGCACCATCAAGCTTACTTCTGGAAAGGATATGTACCCCTTGTCGATCAACTGTTGTACTTTGGCTTGAAAATCTTTGCAATCTTCTGTTGAATGCCTCATCAATCCACCATGATATCCACATTTCTCATGAGGATTGTACTTCGGAGGGTACGACTCTGGTAATGGTTTGAGAGGCTTAGGAACCACCAGCGAGTTTTGAATCAAATGTGGCAAGAGTTCATAATATGTCGTATGAACCGGATGAAGAAGAGCATTCCTTCTTTCTAGATTTTTGTGAGGCTTAGGCTAGCTATGATGTTGATTCTGAAGTCTTTGACCATGAACTTACTGATTTGGACGAGGAGCAATCCAAGGTTTCTGATATGACGCTTTAGCTGCTGCTGAATATCCATAAGGATATCCAGACACAGAAAATGGTGATCTCTGAGAAGAGGAAGGACCAGAATATTCGACATTGGCCATGACTGCACTAATTTCATACTTCTCTTCCTCTCGGGAACTAACAAAAAATTCACCTTCACTAGCTGGGATGTTCAAAGAGTCTTGGATCTTTCTACTTTTGCGTAGGCTCTCAATGCGCTCTCTAGCTATCATCAAAATAGAGAAGTTTGTTATCCCAATGCTACTCATTATTTCCAAGTATGGACCTTGTAAGGTGTCCACGAACAGGTCAACTAATTATCTGTCCAAAAGTGGTGGTCGCACTTGGGTTTCCAATTCTCTCCACCATTGTGCATATTCTCTAAAAAAATCACTACTCTTCTGAGATAGGTCTTGCAACTGCGTGCAACTGAGAGGCATGTCCACATTGTACTGGTATTGCTTTAGAAAAGCTATGGATAAATCATTCCATGATCGGATACAACTACTTTCCAAATCCATATACCAACTTTAGGAAGCACCACTCAAACTGTCCTGAAAACAATGAAGCATCAACTCATCATTGTGGGCATAGGAGGTCATCTTTCCACAGAACATCACCAAATGACGCTTTGGGCAACTAACACTAGTATACTTATCAAACTTGAGTTTGAATTCTGGAGGTATGACAAGACCGGGTACCAAACACATGTTTAAAGCATCAAAACCAAAAGGATCACGACCCTCTATAGCTTTGAGTTTCTCATCCAACGCACAATATCTTTCAGCATACTCAATAGCTTAAGGATCCTTAGTTTTCAACACAGGGACTACCCTTCGGGGGTTTGGCACAGAGAATGCAAAACTTTGATAGTCTGTAGCATCAAAAGAAGAGGAATGTCCATCTCGAACGACAGATTGTTCAAGTACACCCTGATTCGCAATCAGGATCCGTGCAGGATGAGCTTGAGTAAGATTGTTCACTTGTGGAAGATCCTTGTCAGGAGAAAGACCATATAAAGGATTGGTCATCACAGTAAGGCCTGGTGGAAAATCAACATTCTGAAGGCTATTCCTTGACATAGTTACCAACGACTTCCAACTTGGCTTTTTAACTCTTAACACTGCTTGATCTTACTTCAAACACTTTTCGTCTTCCAACAACTACCACTTGTTCAGAGTGAGTATCGGGAAATCAGTTGGCTGGTCATGGAGAAAGGATGAATGATCTTTCTAGAAAATGCTTTGCAATGCTAATGAATGAAAATGCAATATGATGATGTTATAAATGCAAAGACGTGGGATCAATGTTGCCACAAATGTTGGATAATTGTTACACTGATAATGGAAGAGCCCGGACATAAAAGGATCAAAACTTCGCTATTGTAAGAAGACCAGTGTTGTACCCCAAAATTTTCCCTCCCATATTCAAGATAGTATGTCTCAAAAGGACTCCTAACAGTCACAAGATTCACAATTGCTCAAAAGAATTCAAGGTTTCATCAGACAAAGCCTCCTCCTAAGCAATGGATCCTAAATTAGGGTTTTGAGTTTCACAAAGAAAATTGGACTTCTAAAAGCCTCAATTAGACTTCATGAAATCCCACAAAACTCAAAGAATCCTCATGTCAAGTTTCAAGGCTTTCCCCACAAGTTTGGTCAATCAGGTGCTCAGATAATCAAAAATCAGTTAACTTGGTCAAAAAGTCAACTGTGGTCAACACAAAGTCAAAATTCAATATTTTTTATCAACATCAATATTATGAGGTGAAATTCATCATTTTATCAAGGTTTGATCATGATTCGTCAAGGGAGCCTTAGAATCATCAAGAATCAAGAGTTACTATATTAGGGTTTTGTGTAGGAAAAGTCAACTGTACTTTGACCAACCATAACTTTCACATGCTTCATAAAACATTTCCCATCCAAATCCCATTTTGAAGTAAATTCAATTCTCTACAACTTTGTGTCTCACAAGCCAAGGTCAAAAATGCTTTAAGAGAGATATGAGCTAAGACATTACAGGTCCTTTTAAAAGTCAACAAAAAGTCAACTTTTTTCAAAATCTCATAACTTAAAAATGGAAGATCAAATGGACATGGTACAAAAAGGAGTAGTTATATGACACTCTAAGCTTTCTAAAAAGTCCTAGAACACCTTCATGGGATCAAAATTGAGGAAGTTATGCATTGGTGAAGTTGGACAATTTTCAAGAGGTGTATGGAGTAAAAAAGGCCATAACTCAAATTCTTTCCAAATGGGCCTATGATATTTCAATCCAAACTCAAAGATAATTCCATTCACGACCCAATGACAATGTTTTCTGATTTTTATTATTTATTTTATATTTTATTTTATTTTAATCATTTTTAATTAAAATAAATTATAAAAAAATCAAAGATTTGATCTAAAATTTTTGGATCAAATATATGATATTTAAGGTGATTGAATTCTTCCAAATTCGTGCAAAACTCAAATGGCATGATAATATTTGATTTTTTTTTACAATTATGACAATGAGATTTCTTCATCCTTAAGCAATCCAAAGATCCACCACAAAAGCCCATTCTCTTGACCTAATTCACTCCACTGCATATACATAACAAGACAATGCAAGGGGACGAAAATTGGACCAAGAGAGCTACCTTCAAAACATCAAAAATCAAAGAAAATTTAATTTTTCGGTTTTGACATTCAAGGTCTTTTCAAAGCATTTTAAAGGTTACCATTGAATCTTTGAGGCTTCTTCAACATGTCCCCATCATAAGCATCATGAAATTCGTCCTAAAATACCTAAATCGGATCCATTTTTTTTCTTGAAATTTGATTTTTTTCGATCACGGTTATTCATGCATTACTAACGAATTTTAATTGTGTTTTCTTGTTTGTGATGTTGTAAGGATGATTTATGTGCAATTAATTCAAGGATTCATGGCCAAATCCGTAGAATGCCATAATTAGGGTTCTTGAGGTCAAGAATTGGGGGCGTGCAATAGAGATGATTTACCATGAAATTAATGACATAATTGAACCCATAAGACTATAATTGATTGAATTATGTGACTGAACTGGATTTATATTGTGTATTATTCATGTTTGTGTTTGCAGGACTTGTAGTGACGAAAAAGCGTCACTAAAACCTAACTGGACGGCTGAAGGTGGAAGATGAAGTCTGGCGCGAAAGGGATATTTGAATTTTTTTTGTTTTTTTATATTATTTGTTTCAGGTATTAGACACAAGAGCACGCTTGGTCTAGTGGCTGGAGATTAGGCTTATCACCTTGAGGTCATGGGTTCGAATCCAGCCTCAAGCGTTTTTTTTTCATGTCTTGTTCTTTTTTATAACTTTATTATATAATATTGTTTTCCAGGTACATGCACAAGACGTGCGCGCAGCCTAGTGGTAAGAACTGAAGGCTGGGAAGGCAAAGTCATGGGTTCAACTCCCACCCATGACACTTTTTTGAGCAACCTTGGTTTTTCCATCTTTCCTTTGTTTTTATTTAATTATACTTATTTTCTTTATTAAATCCTTAATGTTTCTTTAAACTATAATTAACCTTTAATTAAAACTTTTAATTAACTTTTAAAATTTCATAACCTTTTATTATTTTCTTAAAATTTTATTAGTTTTAGTTTATTTTTAATATATAATCTTATTTTAGGTTTAGGAAAATTAATTTGTCTTATTTTTGTTTATAACTAACCTCCCTGATTTTTCGCCTCAAACCTCGATTCTCTCTAAAACCCTAAATTTTTCACTAAAGTTTTAAACCTTAAAATTTCTCTAAAACCTAAATTTTTTAACCTTAACCCTAATTTCTTTCTTTAACCTAATTTGCAAACCTTTCTTTCAAACTTATTTTCTATTTCATTCATTTTTATGTAATTCATTTATCCTTTTCGCCTTATTATGTAACTGTCTCCCCGATATAATAATTTAGCTTTATTTTCCGCCTAATTATTATGTAACTGCCCTGAAGCCATGTAATAGTGTAGGAATATTTAATTTTTGCCCTTTAAATTTTTGCAAATTTAACGGTGTGGTTAGCAATCTAGGGCATGAAAAGAATTAAATGAACAATATGGACTTAGAAAACTAATATCAAGATAATTATTTGAAAACAAGATTCACACACGTAAGTCGATCGTTCTACGATCGCCATCTGCACTTCCTAGGGTTCCCTTCTTGGTTGCCTTAAATAAATGGCCAAGTCCCTCGAAAGTGGGGGTGTCTTAAAAGCAAAGTCTCTTCAAGAAAAATCATCAAGTCCCTTCAGATTTAAAAGATCATAAGTCCTTTCAAAGTTACCTACGAAATAATGATCTTGCCCCTACGAACAAATGATGATAGTCCCTACAAATTGCTAAAGACACCCCTACAAGTTGCCCTCGTTGACCATACAATGACCCTACACCCGTCCTTTAACTAATCCAAGGTAAATGACTACTTACTCCTTAATAGTAAGGACAGTCTTACCCTTGAAAGGAAATAAAGAAACATGAAAGACCAGTCTAGGGTAGGTAGTACTTAGTTACTTGCTCACATTTTCAAATTCTTTTTCACACCACAATTTTAAAACATTTTCAAAACTCAAGACTTCGTATACATCCGTACGAGGATCATTACAAAGACTTATGAAAATTTTCTAAACACACACTACACCATTTTTTCAAACAAAAGTAAAGTGAGCTAAGAAATTAAGAGCCCATGGATAACCATGGATACAAAGGGTACTAACACCTTCCCTTTGTATAACCTACCCCCTGAACTCAAAAAAATATTATTAGGTATTTCCTGTTCTTTTATAACCTTTTCAATTGAATAAAATAAAATTCGGTGGCGACTCTTGCTATCCGCACATGTTTTTGTCAAACAAAAAGACCCAAGTCAGTTCCCCCACCGTGTTATAGAACTGGCGACTCTGCTAGGGAGTACTACGTAAAAGAGGGGTTACAATAGGAATTAGATCACTTACTTGTTTGATTTTCTTGCTTTATCTTTAAGGGATTGTTTTAGGGGTTACTGTGAGAAAGATCTTAACCCGGATCTAGTGTACCTTAGGTAAGTGGCAATAGACCGAAGAAACCGTATGGTGTATACCGAAATGGTTGATCTAGTGGCTACAGTTAGTGTGACTTCTTGGTTGGTGCTTATGTTCCTTAAGTAAGTTGAGGATAATATGGGGCTGCCATACGTTGTCATTAACACTAACTACCCTTTAGAACCCTAATTGACCCATCTTGGCCTTTAGAAAGTAGTGAGATAACCGGCTTTGGTGAAGTCTAAAGTTGGTTGATACTCGATGCTACGCTCATTAAGATTCTAATCTTGAGGAGTTTTAGTTAGAAATTAAGTTGCTTACTGAACAAAAACCCTTGAGAAGGATCAGTGATATTGAGATCCCTTAGAACCCAGTTACTTTTGTTAGGACAGGATGAACCAACTAAACTTCAGGGGGAGGGTACTTTCCTTTAAACCTTATGCATGCCTTTAAACATAGGGCTATTGTGTGACTTGCTTGTGTGTTCCATTTGTTTGTGTGTGAACATAACATCATGACATCATAAGCATAGCATTCTCACTAACCATTTCGAGGACCAAAGGGTTTATCTTTGTTCTTTGTTGCATGTTATGGCTTCCACTCATAGGAACACTATCTGGATCAACTTTGTAGGGATACCTTCTAAGCTTAAGGATTTGGCATCAAAACTTCCTGAAAGCTCCCAATTCATCAAGAAGCATGGTTATCTACTTGACTTGGTTACCTCAGGATTTGATGAAGATATGATGAGTGTCATGTTCCAGTTCTTTGATCCTAAACATCATTGCTTCACATTTCCCGATTATCTGCTGGTGCCAACAATGGAAGAATTCTTCAAGCTATTTGGTGTGCCTATCCTTGATCAGAAACCTTTCACAAGCTTAGAGAAAGAGCCTAAACCTGAAGTCATTGTTGCAGTCCTACATTTGAAGAAATCAGACATTGTCCTAGAAACAAGAAGTGGAGTTAAGGGTATTTTTGCCAAAGTATTGATAGAGAAAGCTCAGGTGTTCTTGGATGCTATGAGTTATGATGCTTTTGAGGAGATTTTAGCCTTGCTAATTTATGGTTTGGTATTGTTCCCTAATCTAGACCAGTTCATAGATGTACACGCCATCAACTATTTATGACTCACAATCCTGTGCCTACCTTGCTTCGGGATATCTTGCACTCTCTCCACACTCTCGTACTACAAAAGTGCGAGGAACTCTGATGTGTTGCATACCTCTACTATCAAGGTGGTTTATTTCACACCTTCCTCGATCTGTGATGAAGAATGAACAAGGTTTGAGGTGGTCTAAAAGGATAATGTCACTCTCTCATTCAGACATTCACCGGTGTTCCCGATCTATGGAAAGTGTCACTATCATTGATCGTTGTGGAGAGTTCCCTAATGTGCCACTCATTGGCATAAGAAGGGGCATTACTTATAATCCTTCTTTGGCACTGTGTTAGTTTGGTTATGCTCGAAGTAATGGTCCTCATGACATGCTTATTCAAGGTATTGTGTTTGACTATGACAATGATCTTCAAGGTTACCGTCAAAGGTTTATATGAGCTTGGAGTAAGGTGAACAAGGTTGATAGCAATACTCTGGAACCAAAGTACTCCATTCCTATGGAAACTTACCTCAGATGGGTGCGGTTTCGTGCTCAGACTCTTATGATGCCATATTCAGTTGTTCTACCGGTGACTATTGAGCCTATCATTGAAGGAGATGTTCCTTATACCATTCTTCATCCTGATATGCCTACTGATTTGGAAGAGATGCAGAAGTCCTAGATCCAACTGAAGGAGCAAAGAGATACCTTTGAAGCTCAATTCAAGATTAGCCAAGAAAGAGTGTTGGAGCTGACAAAAAAACTTCATGAGGAGCGGAATCTCAACACATATCTCAACACCAAGAGGAAGCGTCCATGGGAGACTTAAATTTCAGATGTTCTATTTTCTTTATAAGTTTTGTTTTCTTTAATTTGTAATCCCAAGGCAATATTATTTCAAGACTACTAATAAGATTTTTTTATTTTTGTTTGTTTTAACAAATTTAAATCCTGCGGTCCTTGAAAATATTGCATATGCATCTATATACCATATCATTGCATGACAGGTTTTCACAGCAGGTTTCTCATCTTCTCGCTGTTTATTTCAGCAGAAATGGCTCTCGAACAATCCGTCAAAGATCTTCAAGCTCAGAATGCCCAATTCCAAAAGATGATCCTGAACTTGTCCAAGGGACAAGAAGAGCTGAAGGCACTCCTGGCCAAGAAAATAAGAAGACCAAAAAACCAATTGGCTTCATCAATCTAGGTAGAAGATTCAGAGCTCCGATCAAGACAACTGATGAGGTTAAAAACCCTGGAGATGAAGATTTTGCGAAGGAAGAAGAAAGTCTACGTGGTACTACTGTGAATTTTGATTATGAGGAGAATTATTACCATGATTCAACTGGTGATGAGAAATATAAGTTACTGGAGGATCGTGTGAATGTTATGGAATTGCAGAAGACTTCTAAGTTGGATTTTGAAGATTTTAGTTTGATTTCTGGAGTTGTCATCCCTATTGGTTTAAAGGTTCCTACTTTTGTGGTATATGATGGTGTGTCATGTCCCAAGTTGCATTTGAGATCTTATGTCCGAAAAATCCAGCCACATACTGCTGATAGGAAGTTGTGGATTCATTTCTTCCAGGAGAGTTTATCTAGATCTCAATTGGAATGGTACTGTCAAATTAAGAGTACCAATATTCGTACTTGGAATGATCTTGTTAAGGCCTTCTATATGCAATACCAATATAACTCTGATTTAGCGTCGACTCGCATGCAACTCCAAAACATGTTTTTGGGTTCCAAAGAGAGTTTCAAGGGGTATGCCTAGAAGTGGAGAGATCTTGCAAGCATAGTTCAACCTCCTTTAACTGACAGGGAATTGGTTGACATGTTTATAGGTACACTAACTGGTCCTTTCTACAGTCACTTAATTAGAAGTTCATCATCCGATTTCACTGAGCTGATAATGACTGGAGAACGTGTGGAAAATGGAATATGAAGTGGTAAGATACAAATGGATTCCTCTTCAAGTACCACCAAGAAGCCCTCTAATGGAAAGAAAGAATCTAATGTTGTGTATGGTCAATAGGGTCGTAATAGAAATAACCAATATGTGGGAGCAGTCCAAATCTCTAATCATGCACCTGCACAACAAGATCAGCAACAGAAAAGTCAGCCTAAGCAAGGTACGCCTAGGATACAATTTACAAAAATCAATATGTCGTTGGCTCATGCTCTACAACACATGTTGAAAGGAGAACTGATTACTATGAGAGATCCACCTCAGAATCCCAATACTTCCTCTCCTCGTTATAATCCCAATATGAGGTGTGCTTATCACTCCAACTGCCCCGGGCATGATACTAATAATTGTTGGGCATTGAAGAATTAGATTCAGGATATGATTGATGCTGGAGAAATTGAGTTTGATCCTCTTGAGACTCCCAATGTGATTAATGCTCCTGTGCCCAAACATGAGAAGACTGTTAATGTTGTTGATAATAGTTCTTATGTTTCTGTTGTGACTGATCTGACCATTCCTCTGATGATTATTAAGAAGAAGCTGCTGCAAGTCGGTTTATTTCCGGGTTGTAATGAATATTATTGTTACTGTATCTGCTAATCCAATATTTGTTGGAAGCTGAAAGAAGGTATTCAGTGTTTGATGGACAATCGTACAATACTATTTGAAAAGATTCCTTTTGTAGGAAGCTTATGTGAAGGTTTGTCCCAAGACCTGAAGCTCAAAGATGCATCTGTGGTTATTAAAACTCCTGTGAGGATCATTGCTAAAGGTCCCGTGAAGATTATTGTTGAGCAAAAGGTGGCTCCCCTGATTATTACTACTCCCGGTCCAATTCCATATTCTTCTGAAAGTTTATCCCTTGGAATTATGGTGTTAAATAAGAGCCTTTAACTGATATACTCGTTGAAGATACTAATCTTGATGTTGACAATATTTTCGGGACTAGTAAGGTTATTAGAAATGGAAGGATTTTCTCTCCTAAAGACACCTCAAAGACTGTTGTTGCTCATGTTCGTATCTCCTCCTCTGGGACAAGTACTGAAGCTCGGGGCAAAGGACCTGTGATTGAGCTTGTCCAGGTAGAAACACTAGTTGTTGAAGATCTCTATAAGCAGATGGAAGAAGTTCTGAAGATCATCCGCATAAGTGATTATGATATTGTTGAACAATTAGGGCATACTCCCTCCAAAATCTCTATGTTATCTCTACTGCTATGCTCTGAAGCCCATGCTAAGGCTGTAGTGAAGCTCCTGAAAGATGCTCATGTACCACATGAAATCTTCGTGGACCAGTTTGATAATTGTATTGCTAATTTGACGACTGAAAATGGCTTAGGCTTTTCTGATGCTGACTTAACTCCTGCTAAGAGAAACCACAACAGGGCTCTGCATGTCTCCATTGAGTGTAGGGGCATTACTTTGCCTCGTGTACTGGTGGATAATGGTTCATCATTGAATGTATTACCAAAGGCTATTCTCGACAAACTTAACTTTGAAGGTGTTGTGTTAAGATCTAGTAACATGGTGGTGAGAGCCTTTGATGGTTCAAGAAGAATGGTGCACAGAGAAATTGATCTTTCGATCAAAGTAGGTTCTCAAGTCTTCGACTCTACTTTCTATGTGATGGATATTCGTCCTGCCTATTCTTGTTTGCTTGGGCGCCCTTGGATACATAGGGCAGATGTTGTGACCTCTACCTTACATCAGAAGTTGAAATATCCAGTAAAGGGTAAGATTATTACTGTCTACGGTGAATAGGAGTATATGGTCAATCATGTGAATAATTTCAAATACGTGGAAATGGATGGTGAACTAGTTGAGACTCCTTGCCAGACATTCGAAATGGTTCCTCAGATTGTTCCTGTTGCTAAGCCAGTTCCTGCTGCTTCTAGATCAACTCCTGCAATGGCCTCCCTGAAAGATGCTAAAGATGTGGTTGAAGAAGGTGGTTGTACTATTTGGGGTCAGCTTCCTGACATTCCTTACAAGTCTAACAAATTTGGCTTGGGTCAGCTTCCTGACATTCCTTTAAATTTTTGCAAATTTAACGGTGTGGTTAGTAATATAGGGCGTGAAAAGAATTAAATGAACAATATGGACTTAGAAAACTAATATCAAGATAACTATTTGAAAACAAGATTCACACATGTAAGTCGATCGTTCTACGATCGCCATCTGCACTTCCTAGGGTTCCCTTCTTGGTTGCCTTAAATAAATGGTCAAGTCCCTCGAAAGTGGGGGTGTCTTAAAAGTAAAGTCTCTTCAAGAAAAATCATCAAGTCCCTTTAGATTTAAAAGATCATAAGTCTCTTTGAAGTTGCCTACGAAATAATGATCTTGCCCCTACGACCAAATGATGAAAGTCCCTACGAATTGCTAAAGATACCCCTACAAGTTGCCTTCGTTGACCATACAATGACCCTACGCCCATCCTTTAACTAATCCAAGGTAAATGACTACTTACTCCTTAATAGTAAGGACAATCTTACCCTTGAAAGGAAATAAAGAAACATGAAAAACCAGTCTAGGGTAGGTAGTACTTAGTTACTTGCTCACATTTTCAAATTCTTTTTCACACCACACTTTTAAAACATTTTCAAAACTCAAGACTTTGCATACATTTATATGAGGATCATTACAAAGACTTATGTAAATTTTCTAAACAAACGTTACACCATTTTTTTCAAACAAAAGTAAAGTGATCTAAGCAATTAAGAGCCCATGGATAACCATGGATATAAAGGGTGCTAACACCTTCCCTTTGTATAACCTACCCCCCAAACTCAA
This sequence comes from Lathyrus aphaca, assembly GCA_963966055.1. Taxonomy (NCBI): domain Eukaryota; kingdom Viridiplantae; phylum Streptophyta; class Magnoliopsida; order Fabales; family Fabaceae; genus Lathyrus; species Lathyrus aphaca. The sequence goes on along the minus strand of OZ014520.1, from coordinate 214,627,152 downwards.
AAAAAAATCTTATTAGGTCTTCTTGTTCTTTTATAACCTTTCCAATTGGATAAAATAAAAGTCGGTGGCGACTCTTGCTATCCGCACATGTTTTTGTCAAACAAAAACACCCAAGTCAGTTCTCCCACCGTGTTACAACCAGGTATGTTATAGGTTATGGTATCCTATCAAAAGACCTTCCCTCTCATAGGTGTATGCTAGATAGAGATCAAAGTTCATCAATATCATAAGCTTTCAGGTCGAGAAGCAATAAAATGGTCACCATTTCTATTTTGGCATTATTTACTAAAAGAGGAGACCTCAACTGATTCCCCTCAAACTCCCACATAATAGGTTCCCAGCTTCAACAGCTGCCATCGAGAAGCAATAATACATTTATCCTGAAGGGTACAATGTTATCACCAAACGAGGAGTTCCTCAGACAAGTTTCTAAGAACACAACTGGGTTATCCTATAGGTAACTAGAGTTAGCAACCTTTGCCGGATATCCCTGGTTACTACATAAACATGAAGTTCAAAGTATCCTCCAAAAGACATTGTCTGGTTGTAGACTTAAGCCAACAGAACGTGTCAAACGCCACACATGTCAACAAGAGTCCACCATATCTTGTGTGTATACTTGAGCCTGTGTATTGGGCTCATCTCTTATAACCATCTAACCTACAAAATAGAAAAACCAGCACAACTAAGTCCAGTCCAGTATATGGAAGTAATGCAAATGCAATAAAATAAATGCGATAAAGAAAATAAATAAAGCACATAAAGCAAATAAAAGCAACAGACACACACCTAAGAACAGAAATAAACAAGCGCTAGGATTGACTCATATAGGGAACCATGTTCTCCCCAGCAGAGTCGCCAACTATCGTAACGTGAAAAATAACCAGCAAAAAACATAACAGTCGCCATCGATATGTTTTCTATCCCGACAAGGGAAAGAAGAACAATTGAAGAAAACCTAAGGGAAAAGGAAAATATGAGGTCATCGTAACCAAGTCTGGGCTCGGGAGTCGGTTACATGAAGGGAATGTATTAACACCCTTTTGTGTCCATCGTACTCAATGGGATCCACGCTTGCTGCTCCGCTCAAAGGTGTGGTCATCTGAAGCTCCATCTGCTGCTAGACTAGAAAGGATGGGAAAGAAACGAGAACGAAAATGGAAAACAAAAACAAATGGGTGATATAAAGAAACAGACTCGAGAGGGCATCATACCCCAACATGACGTATCTCATCGCAACGAGAATCAAAGTCCACATAGTTCTGAAAAGAACGGGATTTGGATCGACAAGCATCGCGCTTGTGCCTACGTATCTCCTAATGAGAATCAGACTACCGTAGTTTGGCTAACTAAGGGTGACCACGATCTTTTTGTGTTTTTTAAGATTGAAAGTGTCAAATGCGTGTTCCAGCAGTTAGGTGTTGCCACGCAGGCATTTACCTGTTTTCGGTAGAACGAACTCAACATGTCTTGCGTATGCACCAGAATTATATGAGAAAATAATTCCTGCAGGAAAAGACTATTGAAGCTTGGTTCAAGTCTTTTAAAGAAATGTTTTTGTTGTTTTTTGTTTATTAGATGTTTCTGGATTTTTGTTTATGAGGAAGAAGAGAAAGACTCAAAGGTTTAAAAGAAAAACACTAAGGGGGACTCAATCCTAAAAGTCATCATACAAAATTAATCCTAAGTTGAGTTTTCTATCATACTCCAACTTAATTCAATATTAAGTTAGACTAGGCACCTATAGGAAAACTTGTAAACTAGGCACAAGTGAACCAACAGATAAACCAAACACGAAGATAAAGCAAACTCAAGACTTAAGCAAATCTCGAGATAAAAGAAAAGAAGAAATGAGATGAAGAAGAAGTAAGTGTGCAAGTGAAAGATGCAACAAGTATGAGGGAAGAATGAAACATGAAATAATCAGATAATGCGCAAACAGAGCCTACACGAGGTAGGACTTCAGATTACCGGTATGTTCTTAATCATGGAATTAAAGTCTAGAATAAGGCGTGAAAGATAAACCGAGTTTCAGTGGTACCTAACGGAGAAGGTTCATTGCCTCTTCAATACACACAAAAGAACACAATAACACTTGCTAGAAATATCAAACCAGAATGTTCATCAAGACAAATTATCAAGCCCGAGAAATAATCCAGCAAACGTCAAAACTTGCATCAAGAATCCCACGAACATTAGCAAGTCAACAAGCTATTAACAAACGATTAACCGTAAGGCTATCACCAAGTTACATCCGCCATCATCAAAATCTAGCATAAAGCCTACAAAACTTCCAGCACAAAGCTAAAACCAAAGTCAAACACAATTATATTTAATTAAGCCAGATTAATCAAAACTAAAATCAAAGCAATATTAAGATTAATAATCAAAATTAACAAAATTCTAAATTAAAACTCTAACAAATGTTAATCAAAAACCAATTAACAATAAAAGAGATAAAAAAAACCTTTAAGTAGTTACCATAAATTAGAAGAAAAATGAAAAAAGAATGGAAAAGGGGGTTAGCCGCTGGATTAAGAGGTGGTGATCAACAAATCAATAATGGGCTTCTAAAGCCCATCAGCAACACAAAGCTCATGAAATAATTAAAAAAAAACAGGAAAAAATGAATAATGAAAACAAAGATGGGTTGCACGCTAGAAAAGGGTGGTGGGAATAGAAACTTCAGATGGGCTTATCATATGACTCATGGGCCCAACGCTACTTCTCATGAATCCAGGAGGTGTAATCATTAATTGTGTTATGTAGCAACCAAACCCATGGATCTTTCAAAAGCCCAACAACAATGAGGGTTTCCTTTTCACAACATCATATCACAACGACTCATTTCAACTTCTCAAAGCTTCGTCAACTTGTTCTTGCTCGCACCATCTCCATCTCAACTTCCGTATCATTTGGTCGAAGACTCATAATGGAGGCCGACAACGAGTCATCCGGTTTCACCCATTTCCTCGTCTCATCTTTGATTCTTTACCTATAGTTGTGCAATGTGTGGGTTTGCACTATTTCGTCACAGTTTGTTAATCTCGTCTCATTCCTCTTTTTCTTCTCGGATCTCAGTCTCTCTGTCTTCTATTTTTCTTCTACTCTGGTTTGTGTTGTTATAAACAATGGTGGGTTTGAAGATTGGTTTTGATGTGTATGGTGGTGGATTTACAGTGACTGTGTTGTATGATTTGTTGAAGATTCAGTTGGGTTTGAAGGTGGTTGGTGACTGGTGTTTCAAAAGGTGAAGGAGGCGATATGAAGGTGGCAGTATAAGGTTTATGAAGGGTTGAAGGAAGAGGTTAAGCAGATGGTTGAAGAGTTTGTATTAGTTTATTGTGTTTCAATTTTGAGTGAGAAGAAAGGTTGTTGTTGTTGTATCGATGAATGTGATGCGATGTGAAGAAGATTTGGTGAATGAAGGTGAATTTTGTGGGTTTGATGGTGTTTGAAGATTGAATGATGAAGTTAACGGAAAAAAATGATGGCGCAGGAATGAGAATATTATGAAGGTTGGATGAAGTTTTAAGAGTAGAGAGAAAAAGAATGAGAGTTATGTTGAATTTGTGAGATTGAGGGAGTGTCTGATGAAACAATTTGTGTTGTGTGAGTTTTTTATTGTTGCTGATGTGTATTTTGTATTGTGAGCAGAGGAAATTTTTTGCCAGTCGTATACATTATGTGTGTAGTGAGTTTTTTATGCGTTGGTGTTTGTACGAATTCATGAAGGCTGAAGGAATAGTGGCTGAAGGTAGGTATGCATGACGTGCGTTGCATAGGAATACTGAAGAGTACGTGAATTGGGTTTTAAAAGAAAAATTAATTTGTGTATTTACTGTGTGTGGCGTTTTGGAGTGGGGTATTCATGAAAATTGCATGTGGTTCGTACGTAACTGGTGCGAGTGTTTTGTGTATGTTGTTTGTGTGGAATGATATTGGAATGAAGGTTATGTATTGTTGAACGTTATTGGCTAGCACATGAATTATGAGGTCCATTTGTGTTGTTGTATGTTGATGAATTGTATGAAATGGTGAGAAACTTCATGTAAAATATGGTGGAGTCATGGAATTAATGGAATAAAAATGAATATAAATGGATGTGTTTGAATAAAAAGAAAATAGATTTAGGAAAATGGAATTGGATATGGATATTAACAAAATGGGTTTAAAAAAGAAAAAAATGGAAAAAACTTATTAAATGAATTTGTGAATGGATAAAATCGAAAATGGGTTAGAAATTGGAAATGATTTATGAACTTGAATGATCCCACAACTTGACTGAATTTAGTCCAACAACTACACTCGAACTTTTTCCATGAAAGTCACAGATTAAATAAACACAACTATCACCAAACAACTCACAACTGAAATGACCAATTCTACAAATTAATCCTCCTATGACAAAATAACTCCTGAATTATTTTGAATTCGTCTGAATCAGAAATTGAGAAAATAAATCCACAGATGAACCACCAATGAACGGATGAACATACAATCTGGCCCAAAACTTCTTATAAATTACAGCTTGATAATCTAATGAATTCAACCCACAACACAACTTGACTTTGGACGCACACTTCATGAGAAATAAACCACTGGTACATAACTTGCGACTGAAGTGAACTCCTGATAGTTTGACCAAGATTAGGTCAAACATCCATCTAAATAGTATCGTGAATGAACAACCACACTTGAACTAAAACCAATGCTCTTGAGATGTCGATAAAGAAGAAAATCCTGAGATGCTGAGAAGAATATCCTTGTAACTTGATGGAAAAAAACCCCTAATTCACTGCTGATGATGGACCAAGAGAATCAGTGAATAATATTTGCAAGTGAAACCCTTGAATACCATTTAATCAGAGAAATAAACCTTAATCTAGTGACATGAGCATAAGATGATGATGTTATTGATGGTTGCATATCCAAAACCTTGAATCCTCCTGATAATCCACGAATAGGGTGCAAAACCCTAATTCTTCATATGATATCAATCCCATGTCTTAGGAGCTTATGCAAATGATTGAATGAAAAGTTATTACCTAATGGAAATGAAAATGAATGTGAAACAAAAAGTTAGCTAAGGTTATAAAAATCAGAGGACAAATTTTGGGGTGCAACACCAACTATAGAGAAAGTGGAGTTATACAAATAGTAAAATATTTTCATATATAAGATCTTATAAATGTTTTTCATATATATGCTAACTTACCCAATAGTAAAAAAAAACTTCAAAGGCTTCTCTAATGCACCAACTATTACAAATTTTTCATGAGACTTTAATAATCCAGTTAAATGTAAGTTAAAATAATTGACTGAAACTATATCAATGATACTATCCCAAGTACCCATTGCTTACAACATATAAAACCATTTACATTAATTAGTTACTTATTTGAATAACCTAAATGACAAGTTTGATAAAAGAGGGGCCATCGGTGTAGAAGATGCAGTTGACCAATAAGATTCATGTGAGGATGTTAATTTGGAGGGGACCACTAAGGGCATAAACCTAGGAGATTCATGTGAGAGTGTTACTATGGAGGGGAGCGCTAATGGTGAGGATGTTACTTTGGAGGGGGGCACTTAGGGAGAGGATGTAATAATGGATATTACTTTGGAGGGGACTATTATTTGTATGTTATTTCTTAAAGAAGTTGTAATATCAAATGATACACCTTATCAGGTATGTGTTCAACAAGATTCAATATTTGAGGGACTAATTTGTAACCAAGAAGAAGATGAGGGACTGAGACGTAACTAAAAAATGGTGATGGTAGTGAAGTAGTGATTTGAATGTGAACTTTGAAGATTCATATGATGATGATATATGAATCAATGAAGAGATTACAGTTGATAATGAGGATGACAAAGCAAAAGGTAAATGAAAAGGGGAAAGGCAAAGTGAAAGGTAAAGGGAAGGAAAAAGCCAAGGTTGGGAGACCAAGGAAACAAAGGGAAATGGAAGAATTAGTTGAAGGTAGTGGTTCAATTAATGATGTGAATAAATGTGAGGTTGTGAAGTCAAGCTTCTGTATGATGAATATGTTTTGATGAAGACGAATATCTTAGTGACCAGAAGGCAAAGATGAACTTCAAAGATAAAGCATCATGTTCAAATTCAAGCAATTACATTTCAAAGTTAAAGCATTAAGATTCAAGGTTTTGGATTCAAGCTATTGTATTTCAAGAAGATATAATGATAATATTTACCTTCACTAAAGTCTTAGATGCTCAAGTTCTCAAATTATAATACATAAAAATCTTTGATTCAAATGCATAAAAAGCTTATTTTTTATCATGCTTGGGAAAATTTATTTCTCTGTTTGAACCATGTTAAATCACTTTCAAATATATTATCATTTCATGTTTGAACCATATTAAATGAATTTCAAATAAAATATATTGACTTAGATAAATCAATAGATGTTACATAAGGTTGGTTCAAATACTTAAAAAAAATTTCAATTTTTCAATTTTTTCAAATATGCAGTTTTTCAAATATACAACATTCCGAAACAGTATTTTTAAATATGAATTTTGAAAATGATTGTGAATTTGTTAAGTCAAGTGACTGTTTTTACCGACTTAACAAGTCATGTACGAATTATAAAAAACAACAACTTTTTTAACATCTTTTCATGCACCTCTTCATGAAACCTTTTCATTTTATCTTGACATTTGTTTATGATATTTTTCCATGACCTAACCATTTTTCATAGAGGTGTTATGCACTTATAAATACATGAAATTTCAAATTCAAAATCACCTTTTCCAATAAAAAAACTCTTAGAATTTTCATAATTCACATTTCTAGTTTTCAATTTTTATTCAAGATATTTTCTACATATTTTCACATCATTTAAACCAGAAAATACTTGAGAAATATAACACATTAGTACTTATGAATTATTATCATTAGAAGGGAAAATCAATTACATTGATATGTCACTACTAATTACTACAAACTTATATATTCAAAATAATTTGCAGATTTGGTTGTATTCCATGTTTTCAGGATTGTTGGAAACAAGAGAGTGGGAAATAAATAATTGTTTTCTTGTTCTACTTGTTTGGTTGTACCTTGTTATCTAGGATTGTTGGAAGCAAGAGGTTGAAGGTGAGAGGATTGTTCTTATTTCAACTTGATTGATCCAAGAGGATTGTTCTTGGTGGTTTTGTTGTTAGAAGATTGCAGGATAAGTCTTGGGTTTAGGCTTGTACAAATATCTAACAATAATGAAATCTCTTTCATGTTGAAAGGGGACTGAAGTACTCTCAGACTGTGAAGGAAACCAGGATACATCCCTGTGTTCTTTACTTTTCCGCATTTATCGTTTTCATCACAAATCATAAACCAAAAAATAAAGAAACACATTTATAAACTCATGCACCAAACTAGAATATTAAGAACAAGTATTCTAAAACCGGATAATTTTTCAAAGTCCTAATTCATCCCCTTTTAGGCGCACTAAATAACTTACAATTGGAATCAAAGTAGGTTATAAGTAACATGTTCCTATCGATCTAGTATGACTTCCGCAAGCATAAACCGGGTTTTCAAAAATGTTGGTAGTAGCAACAAGCCCCCTATATTCTATAGAGAGTACTTTGATTTTTGGAAGATCCGTATGAAGGAACATTTAGAAGCACAAGGAGATGGTATATGGGAAGCCGTTGAAAATGGTCAGCATAATCCTACTAGTGTGGTCAATGGTGTTGGCACTCCTAAGACTAAGAGTTCTTATGATGAAGATGACAAGAAAAGAATCTTAAATAAAAATATATCTATAAATATTATTCAAAGTGCATTAAGTATGAATGAGTTTTTCTGCATCTCTCAATGTAAATCGACGAACGAAATAAGGGATACTTTGATGGAGACTTGTGATCAAAGCGCTGAAGTAAAAAGATCCAGATTAAACACAATGAATCAAGAATATGAAATATTTATAATGCAACCCGGAGAATCCATTGTTGCATTATAAAAAATATTTGTTCACTTGATAAATCATTTGATTGTACTCGGAAAGACCTTTAGATATGATGATCTCAACCTTAAAATTCTAAGATCCTAGACCAGAGAATGGCAACCGAAAGTGACAGCTATATCAGAGAAGAAGAGTCTTTCTACCATGACGTGTACATCATTATTTGGAAAACTCCAAGAGCATGAACTTGAACTTGGAATACTTGAAAAGCATGAAACTCAAGAGAAGAAATCCAAAGGCATCACTTTAAAAGTAGATTAAAATAAAGATAAAGATGATGACGCACCGATGGAAGATGGAAACTTCATGCTCCTTGTTAAATGGCTTGGTAAGTTTGTAACACCCTAAAATTTGCCCTCTGGTTTTCTGGCTTTTCTTTTTGCATTCATACGCATTTTGCATTAGGTCATATCATTTGCATAAGCTCCTGAGACATGGGATCAATTTTCATCAGGAATTTTGGTTTCACACTTTATTTGCGGATCATCAGAAGAATTCAAGTTCTCGGCTATGCAACCATTTGTGGCATTATTCGCGTGTTCTTGTCACTCAATTAGGGTTTATTTTCCCTGGTTCATAGGTCTTCAAGGATTTCACGTCTGAAAGTTATTCACCGATTCATTTGGCTCGTCACCATGGATTTATGCTTCATCAGATCATAAGGCTACTCTCGTACTCTCAGCATCTCAACCTGTTTTTTTTTCTTTCTCGATATCTCAGAAGCTTTGGTTCCAAGTTTAGGGTTATTTCTCAGGCAGTGAGTGCTCAAAGTCAATTTGTGGTGTGATGAGTTCGTCAGGTCAGCAAGTCGTGGTTTACGAGAAGTTTTGGGCCAATTTGTCTGTTCCTTTATTCATTAGTGGTCCATCTATGGATTTATTTTCCAAGAGGTTGAGTCAGAAGAATTGAAGGTGATTCATAATTCATTTGGTCAGAAATTCAGAGGATGATTAATTCAGTTGATCGTTGTTTCAATGACGTTTTAAGTGGTTCACGAGATTCATTTTTTTCATGGATGTATGGAAGAGGTTCATATGTGGTTGTTGGATCAAATCCAATAAAGGCGTGTGTGGAGGAATCATACTCCTCATCATTTAATTTCGAAGTCGAGTCCAATTTCACATAAACTAATTATCCACATCAATTTCTTTTTAGTCACACTCATTTTTTATTCTATCCATTGTCCATATCTCACCATGTCCATAACCCTTTCATTAACCAAATTATTTAGTATTTTCTATTTTTAAAACCATTCTAATGTCCATGAAACCATTAAGCATATTGTTTTAATTTCATTACCCAATTCATTATCCAAATTTATTAATTGTTCATATGACCTTGTTTTTAGAACCATTGTCCATTTTTTATTCAATACTTTCCTTTTTATTTTCTACATCCATTATTACTAACCAATGTCATTGAAACTCACAGTCAAATAGAGTCAATACATCATACATAGCAGTCCAATAACTACAAGTAGGCCCATATCTTTTTTGTACAAAGTCAATTCTCATATTTCCTTCATATGTGTATAATATAAAAAAATAGAAAAAAAGAAATATTGTTACAGCCTCACGTTTACTCCACCAACAAATTTCAACATGATACCACACACAACTTGCAGCGTTTTTTTTCTTCATTTTTTTCATTCAATTTGCCATCATGCACAACACACTTTCACCCCCAACAACTTCCAGCTGGCCCACTACATTCAATCACAAACGTCACGCATACCCCACTAATTCACAACGTCATGCAACACACGCAGCCAACCTTCAATTTTCCAACAAATTCACAATCTACACACCATAACTAACAAGAAGGCACCCGAAAATTATCAGAAAGAAAAAGATCACACAAACAACGTCACTCTTCCGATTTTCTTTCCACCCTCCCTTCATCACTTTGTATCAATCTCTAAACACATAAACCATTCTTCTTCATCACACTAATGTGATCCCTCAACCATATTCTCTAACACCACCCTTTCCACAACCTTCAAACTCTCGCTCTTCAACTTCTCAACACAGAACCATAATACTCTTTCATTAATCTCATAACCTCATCCTTACTCATCTTCAACAAAAAACCAATTCACTCACACACTACAGCGAAACCTTCATCTCACCTCAACCCAAACCCCTTCCTTCAAACCAAACGCACATTTCAACCACCACTTTTCAATCTTCAAATCACCAATACGCAAAACCACCATCTCCCAACATCATCAACACAACCGCAGAACAACAACATAACAAAACCTTTCATCCAACATATTTCAACCTTCAACAACATAGATCCCTATCGCACAACCCACTCTGAGTCTAATTCAAAATCACCAACAACCAGCAAAGCAAAAACACAAACAGAAGTGAGAAGAAGAGAGTGAGATCCAAATATGGATCTGAGGCGAAACTGAAAGCTGTGAGGAGAGATCGAGATCGTAAAACTATGGTGAAGAGACGACGCTGAGATGTCGATGACGAAATCACGGAGGCCGAAACTTGAGCCACGAATTGACTGAGCTAAAACCGTTGAAACTATTCAGTTGAAGCTTGAGAAGTCGCGATTCGCGACGGAGTGAGAGCTGAGAAAGAGACACCGTGTTGACGAAGCTTCGAAGACGGCTTTTCGGAAGGAGACGAGGAGATTAGAGTCGAATACGCCATCGTGGAAACAAAGAGGACGTAGAGATGATGTTGGTGACGACGAAATCGCGGCGGCAAGATCCACTTTTCGGCGGCGAGTTCTTGAGGTAAAAGAGAGCCATCGTCGTTCGATTATGAATCCATGGAAGATCGAGTTTGAAACTCACAGCAAGCCCGTGTTTGCCGACAGTGCATGGCCTCTGTGTTTTTTCTTTTCAGCGAAGTTTGGGATAAGAAGAACAAGTGTCGACGGCACTCTTGAGAGAAGAAGGATGTTGTAGCTTGTTTTTTTTCCGATTGTGTTATTGTTGGGCATGTTGTTTAACCTTTTTTACTGCTTTTTGTTATCTCTTTCTTTGATTTACTTTAACATTTTTTTCATTTTTTTAAGGGAAGATTTATGGTTGTTGCAATGGGCTGAAGCCCATTTGAATTTCATATAGCACCTCCAGGATAGCGGCTCACTCTCTCATCTCTTGTTCTTCCTATTTTATTTTTATTTTTTAATTAACTTTGACTAATGTGTAGCTAATTGTTGCTTAGACTTTGATAATTATATGATCAGGGTTGGCCAGGATTTTTAATTGAATCTTTTGTTGGAATTCTATTTTAATTTATTTAATAGATTTTGTTTTTTATTGAATTCTTATTATTTTGGTAATTATTTTCCTCATTGATTTATGCCATGAACAATTTTGTGAGATGATGATGTTGATGCATGTCAGGTATCATGACCTGAGTTCATTTGTTGAGTCACTTTTAGCATGATATTTGATACCTGACGCTTGTGCTTGAGTTTTGCCACAATTTAGACTTGATACTCGATGTCCGCTACTTGATGATACTTTGACGTACTTGGAGCTTATGACAAGTATTCTTGAGTTTCTCTACGCTTGTTGAAGAGGCAACGAACCTTCTCCGTTAGGTACCACTGAGGCCCAATTTTACCTCTTGCATACTGCTTACATCTGGAAGTCCTACTGGTGTAGGCTCTGTTTGTACATTGTTCGATTACTCCATTCTGCATTCTCCTCTCCTCCTTATTTCTTTTTCATCTCAACTTCTTCCTCATCTTCTTTTATTCTTTCTTAACTCGAGATGTGCTTAGGCCACCATGGTTCTTCTCCTTTCATCTTCTTCTTTTCTTCTTTCTTTCTTCTTTAGGATAGGTAAGCCTCACTAACCTAGGATTCCTGTGCATGATAACATTAGGATTTGTTAGTCCCCCATTAGACTTTTACCTTTAAGATCCTTTTGTTTCTCTTCTCTTCTCATCTAAAAAAAACCTAAAAAGCATCTTAATAAGGATTGAAGTGGTCTCCTGTGCAATAGCCTTATTCCATGAAACACTTGTAGTTTTCCCATCTTGGGATAGTACAAGCTTGTTCATCATGATGCACAAGTCTGATCAGGGTACCATCTTCATCAAGAAAATCATAAAAAAGACTTCTTCATCCAAAAATACAAAAACACTTAATAAATTCAATGAGTTGGTGAGCTTAGGCCCTAATCTTTGGAGTCAAGTTTTGGGGATCTTCTCCTTACTTGAGTGTGCTTGTTCTATTATTCCATCTTGGAATGTAGTGAGAAGTACACATTCCATGGAAAAGAGCTTGAGTTCACTTCCTAGTGAGACACTCATAAAAAGCTTCTAAATAACACAAACAAATAATAAGCGTCTTTCCTTTGGGAATTATTTTCTCATCTCCTTCGCTTCGTCCGCGAACTTGCTCCTACTTGTCATTTTGCAAGATGGTAACGCACTCGTCGTCCGAGCCTGCAACACCTGAGCATTGACATAGGTAGTTCAAGCCTTAAGACACAAGCAATCTTTTTCACCCCTAGTTAGGGGAACTACGACGACTCTGATCCTCATTGTCCAGATGAGGTACGTAGGCAGCGGGGTAGGGCCCGTTCGAGCACAATCTTTTATTTTCCCTACATTTTTCCTTTTCATTTCTTTTTCAGATCCCTTTTCTTTTCTTTTACCCAGTTCAGTTCCTTTTCTTCGCAGCAGCTTTCATTTCTTCACCCTTTTGAAGCGGATTTCTTTGCAAGCGTGGATCCCGTCGGGTACGGCGGAAAATCTGGGGTGCTAATACCTTCCCAGGTCGTAACCGACTCCCGAACTCAGCTTCTTTGGTTCGTAGGACCCATGTCCTTCCTCTTCTTTCTTCTGGTTTGTGCAGCATTACCATTCCCGTTCTTTCGGGATAAAAATGCCTAGATGGCGACTCTACCTCTTTCAGCGCCACTTTCACGTTTGTACCAGGATGGAAATCCGGGGAGCGACAGCTGTCGATTCTACTAGGAAAAGAACCCAGAGTATCTCTGGTTCCCTTGAGAGTCTCTCCTAGTGCTTGCGTGTGTCTGTTTTGTTGGGTGTTAATTGTTTGTTGTTGTTGTTGCACCCCAAAATTTGCCCTCCACAAGACAATTCATTGTGTACTAAGAGGCTCACAAGGTTCACAAGGTTCACAAGACCTCTCATGAGGTTCACAAGGTTCACAAAGTTCACAATTAGTCAGAAGATGTGACAATTCCCTCAGACAATGCATCCTCCTAAGCAGTGCATCCTAAACTAGGGTTTTGACTTTAATCAGGCTAAATGGACTTCCAAGACTTCAAGTTAGCTTCATAACATCTTATATGTGTTCAATAATCCCCATGACAAGTTTCAAGACTTTTCCCAAAGGTTTGCTCAGTCAGATGATCAGATAGGTTAAAATCAGTCAAAGTAGTTAAAAAGTCAAACTAAGGTCAACTGTGGTCAAACCAAAGTCAAACTTCATGATTTTTTGCCAACATCAAGTATATGAAGTAAAATTCATCATTTGATCAAGGGTTGATCATGATTCATCAAGGAGATTTCAGATCATCAAGAATCAGGAGTTTCTAAATTAGGGTTTTCACAAGAAAAGTCAACTGAACTTTGACCAGCCATAACTTTCACATGCTTCATCAAGAATTTTCCATCCAAAGCTCATTTTTAAGGAAATTGAATTCTCTACAACTTTGTGTCTCACAAGCCAAGCCTAAAAATGCTTCATTTGGAAGGTATGAGCTAAGACATTATAGGTCCATTTAAAAGTCAACAAAAAGTCAACAACTTCAAAAGAGCATAACTTGAGAATGGTAAAATATATGGACATGAAATCAAAGAGGTTGGTTAGAGGACTCTTTAATCTTTCCAAAATGTCCAAGAACACCCTCATAGCATTAAAATTGAAGGATTTGTGCCTTTGCAAAGTTGGGAAATTTTAGGGAAACTTATGAAGCAAATAAGGCTTTAAATCCAATTTTTGCTAAATGAGCCCACCAAATTGCCATCCCATCTTTACAATATCATTAAGCATGACCCAACCCACCTATTTTCTGATTTTTTATTTTTTATTTCATATTTATTTGAATTTTATTCATTAAAATACAATTTAAATTGAAATAAAATATAAAATCATATATTTGAAAAAGGATTTTGCTTCTAGAATGTCATAAATAATATTTGGATCAGATTGATACAAAAGTTATGAAGATTATCCCAAAATAGCAATGTTGGATCAAAGGAAAATCATATTTTATGACAAATCTTTTTCAATCTTCAAACATCCAAAAAGTCCAAAGAGTGATAGCATTTTTCTGACCTAATTCAATCCATATATATAGACAAACACATTGCCAATGAGAGGGGACGAAATTGCAGCCTCCAAGGGTAAGAACAAAGTTTCAATTTTTACACTAAAAACACCAATTCGGTTTGATACTTAGAGCCTCTTTCAAGACAAACCAAAGGTTGCAACTTGTTCCTTGGAGTTCATGGATTGATTCTGGATCATAACATCATTCATTCATGCCTTGAATCGTGAAAACCGAATGCATCTTCTTCATGTTTTAAAATTTTTCGATTTGAATGATTTGCACATTGTTAATGAAAACTAACTATGGATTTGTGTTTGTTGTGATGTTTAGAAACTTTCTGGATGATTTAATTCAATTATTATGGACTGTTTTGAAATTCACCATTGTTAGGGTTTGAAGCTTCATATCGGGAACCAAGCATTTAGGACCTTTAAACGAAATCTAAGAACATGGTTGTGATCTATGAGACTTGTATAATTGATCTGGGCTTTTAATTTGAATTGATGTTACAATTTGATTGATGTTTAAAAAACATAGGATTCTGGTTTTGAAAATTTGCAGGTGAATTCGCAGGTATATTCGAATCAAAATTCGCAAGTAATAGGTTGAAGATGAAGCAGCCTTGGCGCGAAAAATCTGATTTGAATTTGAACTTATTTTATTATGTATTATTTGTATAATATTTCACGAAAGCAGTGTTGGTTCAGTTGGTTTGTGTGTGTGCGCGTGAGGTTGATGGTCCTGGGTTCGAATCCCCCCAGGCCATTTTGTGTTGTTTTGTTTTTTTTATGATTTTTACAGGTTAACAAACAAAACACATTAATGCTCATTCACTATCACCAGCGCATGCGCAGCCCAGTGGAAGGGAGGTTGGTCCTGGAGATGTGAAGCCTAGGGCCTGGGTTCGAATCCCAGCCCCATGTATGTTTCTTTTTCTCATTTCTTTTCATTTATTTGGTTTTGTTTATATTATATTTAATTAATCTAATTAATAATAAATGTCTAAAATAAAATATTTATATTATTTTCTTATATATAATTCAAAAACTTATATTTTAAAAATTCAAACTTTATTAATAAAATTATTTATATTTATTTCATTGTATATTATTAATATTGTATGTATTTTTTTTAGATAAATAATTTAATTAGGTTTAGATTAAATAATTAACCCTAATATTTTTATATGTAAAAAACCTATTTTTTTTATAAACCCTAATTTATTTTTAAAAAAACCCAATTTTCTTTTATGATTTTAATTTCTTATTTTTGTAATTATAATTAATAAATATTTCTAATATGTATATATAATTAATTTATTAAACCATTAATCATACTTATTAGTATATAATTATTATTATTTATTTCTTTTCTTAAAAATTCTAAAAAATGATTATTTATTTAAGTTTGAACTTTTAATTTATTTTTATATTATATTATTATGCTAACCTCTTTTATATTTATTTTATTTATTATTACTAACCTTCTTATTTATTTATTTATTATATGCTTATTTATTTAAATTATTTTATTATAATGTAATTGTGCAAATTATGTAATAGTTGTAGAGTTTTTATTATTGTTTATTTTAAATTGCTATGGTTAGTAAAATAGGGAGTGTAAACATGTTTGTATCTTAAAATTGAATTTAGATCACTAATTATAAGATAAATACTTGAATCTGTACACGCACACACATAAGTCGATCTTTGATCGCCATCTCACATTCTTAAGGATACCTCTCATGTTGCCTAAATAAAAGGTCAAGTAAGGTGTATGAAGCAAAGTCCCTTATCTTATTTAATATCATTTTGTCCCTTTAAAGAATTACAAGATCAAGTCCCTTTATGGTTGCCTTCGTAAAAAGATCTTGTCCCTTTCCGAATAAAAGATGATAAGTCCCTTCGAATTGCTAATACACCTTACAGTTGCCTAATCACAGATGTCCCTTTACTTGTCCCTCATAACATCCAAGGTAATGACTACCTATTCCTTAATAATAGGGATAGTCTTACCATTTAAAGGATATTTAAGAACAGAAAAGATTTAACTTAGGGTAGGTTCCTCTTATGTACTTGCTCACCTTTTCAAAACACTTCAAAAATACTTCACATTTTCAAACAATTTTCAAAACAAAGGCTTTATATATATCTGTACATGGATCATTATAAAGTACTTAAGAAAATTTCTAATCACACACTACACTTCTCAAAACATTTTAAAGTGAGCTAAGTAACTAAGAGCCCATGGATAACCATGGATGTAAAGGGTGCTAACACCTTCCATTTACATAACCTACCCCCCGAACCCAAAAATCTTTTAAGGTCTTTCCTGTTCTTTTATGTCCTTTCCTTTTGGATAAAATAAAAGTCGGTGGCGACTCTTGCTATCCGCAACATAACTAAAGTCAGTTCTCCCACCGTGTTACAGAACTGGCGACTCTGCTGGGGACTTAATAAAAGAGGGGTACCCTTAGGAATTAGATCACTTAAATTGTTTGCCTTGTTTGCTTTATACTTATCTGTTGGGTGCTCTTATGTGTGAAAGATCCTAACCTGGATCTAGTGTACCTTAGGTAAATGGCAATAGACCAAGGAAACTGTACGGCGTATACCGATATGGTTGATCTGGTGGCCATAGTTAGTGTGACTTCTTGGTTGGTGCTTATGTTCCTTAAGTCAAGTTGAGGATAATATGAGGCTGCCATATGTTGTCAATACACTAACTAACTTTTAGAACCCTAGTTATCCCATCTTGGCCTTTAGAAAAGTAGTGAGATAACCGGCTTTGGTGCAGACTGAAGTTGGTTGATACTCGATACTACGCTCATTGAGATCCTAAACTTGGAGGGTTTTGGTTGGCAAGTAAGTTGCCTTCTGAACAACCACCCTTGTGAAGGATCAATGATATTGAGATCCCTTAGAACCTGGTTACTTTATAGGACAGGATGAACCAACTAACTTCAGGGGAGGGTACTTACCTTTAAAACCTCATGCAAGCCTTCAAACCTAGGGCTATTGTGTGACTTGTTTGTGTGTGCCACATGTTTGTGATTGAGCATAACATCATAGCATCATCATGCATCATAAGCATAGCATTTTCACTAACCATTTCAAGGACCAAAGGATTTATCTTTGTTGCAGGTCATGGCTTCTGCTCGTAGGAACACTATCTGGATCAACTTTGTAGGAATACCTCCTAAGCTTAAAGAATTGGTCTCTCAAGTTTCTGAAAACTCTCAGTTCATCAAGAGGCATGGTCACCTTCTGGATCTAGTTACTTCAGGGTTCAATGAAGACATGATGAGTGTCCTGTTTCAGTTCTTTGATCCTAAGCACCATTGCTTCACATTCCCCGACTACCAGCTGGTTCCTACCATGGAGGAGTTCTCCAAGCTTCTGGGTATACCTATTCTTGATCAGAAACCCTTCACAGGCTTGGAAAAAGAGCCTAAACCTGAGGTTATTGCTGCAGCTCTACATCTGAAGAAGTCAGACATTGTTCTGGAAACGAGAAGCGGAGTTAAGGGTATTCTTGCTAAGGTGTTGATAGAGAAGGCTCAAGTGTTCTTAAAGGCTATGAGCTATGCCTTATTGATTTATGGCTTAGTGTTGTTCCCCAATCCAGATCAGTTCATAGACGTTCACGCCATCAACATATTTCTGGCCCACAATCCAGTGCCTACATTGCTTGGAGACATCCTACACTCTCTTCATACTCGTACTATGAAGGCACGAGGAACTCTGATGTGTTGCATACCTTTGCTATCTAGGTGGTTTATTTCTCACCTTCCTCGATCAGTGATGAAGAATAAACAAGGGTTCAGGTGGTCCAAGAGGATTATGTCACTCTCTCATTTAGATATTCATTGGTGCTCTAGATCTATGGAAAATGTCACTATCATTGACCGTTGTGGGGAGTTTCCTAATGTGCCACTTCTAGGCATAAGAGGAGGCATTACTTACAACCCTTCCTTAGCTTTACGACAGTTCGGTTACGCTCGAAGTGATGGTCCTCATGACATGTTGATTCAGGGTATTGTGTTTGACTACGACAACGATCTGCAAGGTTACCGTCAGAGGTTCATACGAGCATGGGGAAAAGTGAACAAGGTTGACAGCAAGACTCTGGAACCCAAGTACACTATTCCTATGGAAGCTTATCTCAGATGGGTGCGATCTCGTGCTCAGACTCTTATGATGCCATATCCTGCTATCCTGCCAGTTACTATGGAGCCAGTTGCTGAAGGAGATACTTCTTATACCATCCTTCACCCAGACATGCCCACTGACATGGAAGACTTACAGAGGTCCTGGATCCAGTTGAAGGAGCAAAGGGATACTTTCGAGGCTCATTACAAAGCAAGTCAAGAAAGAATCCTGGAACTAACAAAGCAACTTCACGAGGAGCGGAATCTCAACTCATACCTCAACACAAAGAGGAAACGTCCATGGGAGACTTAAAACCCCATCTTTTGTATTTATTTCATTTCATTGTTATTGTAAGCCCAAGGGGCAAACAAATTTATTACTAATAAAAGTTTACTTTCTTGATTGTTTAAGCAAATTTAAATCCCGTGGTCCTTGAAAACATTGCATACGCATCTATACATCATTATCATTGCATCACAGGTTTCTTATGTACAGGTTTCTTATCTTCTCGCTGTTTATTTCAGCAATGGCTCTTGAACAAACAGTTAAAGATCTCCAGGCACAAAATGAACAGTTCCAAGAGCTGATCCTGAACTTGTCCAAGGGGCAGGATGAATTGAACACACTGCTGGCCAAGAAGACCAAGAAGACTAGAAGGTCAGGAGGCCTAATCAACATGGGAAGAAGGTTCAGAGGTCCTGTCAAGACCAAAGAACAGGTTGAAGATTATGAGTCTGAAGAGTCTGAGAAAGAGGGAGGCAGTTTCCATAATACAATGGGGGATTCTGATTCTGAAGCTAACTACTATCATGATCCTAATGAAGATAAGTTAAAAATGCTGGTGGATAGAATGGATGTTATGGAATTGCAAAAGTCTTCTGGGCTAGATTTTGAAGACCTGAGTTTGATATCTGGGGTGGTTATACCCATTGGTTTCAAGGTCCCTGCTTTTGTAGTGTATGATGGTGTTTCTTGTCCCAAACTGCATCTGAGGTCTTATGTCCGGAGAATCCAACCCCATACTACTGATAAGAAGTTGTGGATCCATTTCTTCCAAGAGAGCTTATCTGGAGCTCAATTGGAATGGTACTATCAGTTGGAGAGTGTCAACATCCGTGATTGGAATGATCTTGCTGAGGCCTTTTATAAGCAATATCAATACAATGTTGATCTAGCCCCTACTCGCCTGCAACTACAAAGCATGTCTATGGGTGCTAAAGAAAATTTCAAGGAGTATGCCCAGAAGTGGAGAGATTTGGCTGGAAGAGTACAACCCCCTCTAACTGACAGGGAGTTAGTGGATATGTTCATGTGTACGTTGAATGGTCCTTTTTACAGTCATCTCATTGGAAGCTCATCATCTGGCTTCACTGAGTTGATAATGACGGGAGAGCGCGTAGAAAGTGGTATAAGGAGTGGCAAGATCCAAGTGAGTACTTCTTCATCCAATACTACAAAGAAGCCCCCTAGTGGGAAGAAAAAGTCAAATGTTGTTTATGGTCAACCTAATCGTAATAGGAGGCACCAATCTGTGAGTGCAGTTCATATCTCCAATCCTACTCCTGCAACACCAGAGCTACCACAGGGCAATCAACAGAGACCTAGAAGACAATTCACCAAGCTCAACATGTCAATGGCCCAAGCCTTGCAACACTTGTTGAAGGGTGAACTCATCACTTTGAAGGACCCTCCTCAGAACCCCAATGTTACCTCTCCCAAGTACAATCCTAATGCACAATGTGCATATCATTCTAATTGTCAGGGACATGATACCAATAATTGTTGGATATTGAAGAATAAAATTCAGGATATGATTGATGCTGGAGAGATTGAGTTTGACCCTCCGAGTACTCCAAATGTGATTACTGCTCCCATGCCAAATCATGAAAAGACTGTTAATGTTATTGATGAAGTTTCACATATTTCCTCAGTTGCAGAAGTAACCACACCATTGTCTGTTATTAAGAAGAAGTTGGTACAAGTTGGTTTCTTTCCAGGTTGTAATGAAGATTGTTTCTATTGTGCTTATAAACCGGATAGTTGCTGGAAGTTGAAGGATGGAATTCAACGCCTCATGGACAATTACACAATATTGTTTGAGAGGACACCTTCTGTGGAGAGCATGGTTGAACATATAACTCAAGGTGTGAAGGTTGAAGAGGTGGACATGGTTGATAAAGTGCCGGTAAGGATTACTTCCAAGGGTCCTGTCAAAATCACTCATAAGGGTCCAATTAAGATTACTGCTGAAGGCCCTGCGAAAATTGTTGCTGAAGCTAGAGTGGCTCCTATGATCATCACCACTTCGGGTCCTATTTCATATACTTCTGATAAAGCGGTGCCTTGGCATTATGGCACAGATGTTTATATTCATGGTGTTAAGCAGGAATCCTTAGCTGATGCGCCTATTGTTGATGAAAATATGGATGTTGATAATATTGCTGGATCTAGTAAGATCACACGAAGTGGAAGAATTTTCTCTCCTCCAGTTACCTCTAAGAATACAGTTACTCCGACTACTACCTCCACTGCTGATGCTCGGGGCAAAGGTCCTGTTATTGAACCTATACAAACTGATGTACCAGCTGCTGATGATCTTTCTAAACAGATGGAAGAAGTACTAAAGATCATTCGCAAGAGTGATTATGATGTTGTTGATCAATTGGGGCATACTCCCTCCAAGATTTACATGTTGTCTTTATTGTTGTGTTCTGAGGCTCATGCCAAAGCCTTGATTAAATTTTTGAAGACTGCTCACGTACCAAATGAGATTTCTGTAGACCAGTTTGAAAATTGTGTTGCACACTTGACCTATGATAATGGGTTAGGTTTCTCCGATGCTGATTTGACTCCTGCCAAGAGGGATCATAATAGGGCTCTACATATCTCTATTGAATGTAGGGGCACTACCCTGTCACATGTGTTAATAGACAATGGTTCCTCGCTGAATGTGTTACCCAAAGAAGTTCTGAATAAGCTTAGTCCTGAAGATGTTGTGTTGAGACCCAGTAATATAGTGGTAAAGGCTTTTGATGGTTCAAGAAGAGTGGTGCATGGAGAAATAGATCTCCCAATAAAAGTAGGTTCTCAGGTCTTCAATGTGTAAACACCCCAAATTTGCCCTCACCCATTCACACCATGGCTTGTGATCTCTTCATATGCATAAGTTCAATCATAGCATCTCATATTGCATTTTTGATTCACTGCATTGTTCCCAA
Organism: Lathyrus aphaca; assembly: GCA_963966055.1. Classification (NCBI taxonomy): domain Eukaryota; kingdom Viridiplantae; phylum Streptophyta; class Magnoliopsida; order Fabales; family Fabaceae; genus Lathyrus; species Lathyrus aphaca. The sequence continues at coordinate 214,605,502 of OZ014520.1, read as the reverse complement.
GTCATCTGCATCTAGGGTTTGTGATCTGAGCAATCCAAGAACTATTTGAGCCACTCCAAAGGTCTTCAATCACTTCAAAGGGGTCCATGTATGTTCAAGCATCATATTGTATCCCCACAAAGTCAATAAAGTCAAAGAATCACAAGAACTGAGAATGGCATGGAAGCAGAGCCAGGTTTAACTGCACAGATGACCTAGAATTAGGGTTTTGGTTTCAAAGGCCATAACCCCAAATTTTTTGGTCATTCTTGTTTCTATTGGTCTCTATATGTCATAAGGATAATGCATATCAATTTTCATGAAGAAATTCCATGGGGAAGGCATCTAATCAAGAGTTGACTTCTTGAGCAAGTCAGTGCAAAATCAGGGCATCTGAGGCCCCCAATGACCCAACCAAAGGGTATTCTCCATCATTTTGAATATGTATGATCTTTATTTGATCATGGAAGATGTTGGAAGTTCACAAAATTGAAGAATTTCAAGCCATTTGCAAAGTTGCTTTTTTGGGAAAATGACTTGTAATGGAAACATGCCATTTTGGGAAACTTTTTCAACCCTTTCTTTTTTATTCAAAAATGCTTCAAATGAGAAAACTTTGGTCATGAAAGTTGTAGAATGGATCATTCCCTTTTCAAAAAGTACAAGAACTCATTCTAATTCATTTTGGATCAAAAGTTATGGCTTGTCAAAGTTGGACAAAATCACATAATTTCAAGTTATGTACCAAAGAGGCAAAGTTGCAAAACCCCTTGCCAAGGTAAAATGAGACCTCAAAGTGACTTCTAATCTTTGTACAAACATAAACCAATGCCTAAAAGTCAGAATGCACCAAAGGTTTGCCCATTTTCATGACTTGTGGATCAAGAAATCACAAAAGAACCAAAATTGGACAAAGTTGCAAAACATCATACAAACCCTAATCCACTTGCTGCATTGCTTCTAATCCATTTCCATGGTTCTCCCTAAACTCAGCTGAGCCAAGACATGCCCCTATCACAGCCTTACACTTGCCCATACCTCAAGTACACCTAACTTGGACTTTTTGCAAAAAGACCCATACCAATCAGGCTAGGCCACACCAACTCCTCTGACCTATCCAAGAGTGATAAGTGGACCAAAAGAGACTGAACACAACATACACACAAGCCTGAAACACTCTCTAAGCCATAGCTCCAAGTTTTCACCTCTTATGCATTTTTCTTTCGAAACACACTCCACAAGACACAAACACCAAAACAAACTCCATAGAACATCTCAGCATGTCTCACTGATCATCCCTGACCCTTCACCTTGCCCTGAAACACCCTGAAACTGAAACACGATTCCTTCCCCTCTCTGAACAGAACCTCTTCAAACTCACAAATCAGCCATTCTAAACTCCAACCAAGCTTCATAACTTCATCAAGAGGATCATTGGGACCATTTTTAAGCAAAGAGGCAAGCAGAAAGCTCCTGGACTGAAAGCTCAATCTCAGGTAACATGATGAACAAATTTTCCAGAACCTTGATTTCTTGTTAGAATGTTGTTCTATATGTTGCCCTGATCATGGGGATCTATTTATTTTTGAAAATGAGCCAGAAACAAGCATGTTGTGATGTTCTGAAACTTGACCCGTGAAAATGTTTTGCTTCGATTCTCCTTGCTCATGCTTGATAAATGACATTTGATGATGGATTTGAGTTTAGTTTTGATAGGAGAATGTTTCTGGGCAATTAATTTGGGTTGGGGTGGCCTGTAGTGGAAGCTAGGTATTTGGTTTTGCCGGAGAAGACGACCGGAACACTATTCCGGTCGCCTGAATGTGTTTACCCTAATTGTGTCATTAATGGGAGTTTGAATGTGGACCGTAGATGCGTTTGACTGAGGTTGACTCCCGCGTGTGTGTGTGGCCAGGATTTGTCATTAAAACCCTAACCTTTGATTAATTAATTAAAATCAGTTTAATTAAATCATAAAACAGAATTAGCCAGATTTGAATCTGGGCCTTTGGATCTGGCGCGCAGTCAACCAGTCCAAACCCAGATCAAATTCTGGCCCTCCCCTTTGCATACTTTCATTTATTTTATATTTTATTTCATTTTTATTCATTTATCTTTCACATTTATTTTAAAATAGTTAGAAAAATCCTAAAAATATTTCCCTTTGTATTTTTGTTTCAAATATTTTTCTCAATCAGAAAATGATTTTTATTTTATTTTTTGCATTAAAAATTATTTTTAAATCATTTAAATGTTTATTTTTAATTAGTTAATGAAATTAATTAATAAAAAATACATTTAGGTACTTAAAAATCACAAAAAAATTCACATTGCATTTAGAAACATTTAGAAACATTGTCCAACTCTCAAACCAAATTTCTTTTTTGTTCTTGATGCCTTTTGATCATTTTCATTGGATTTAATTTCATTTTAAGGCAATATTTTGCTTCAAACTTCAAAAATTCCTTTATGCCTAACCATTGAGAATTGGATGATGATTCTTTTTGCATTACATCTTGCATAGCATGTAGTTTATAGGATAAATTTGATTTGAATTGATCTTGCATTTTCAATTTGTTTAGCATTTTTCTTGGTAAGGTACCCCAAAACCCTAGCAATCTTAAGAAATTCATAACTTTCACTAGGTTAAGAGTTGGATCCCCTCCTTTGGGCAGTGAGTTTGTATAGGTTTAGGGTATCTTTGATTGTATTTTAAAAGTTTTATCATGACTTTTGCTTCTGGTTTTGGATTTTTGTTTTGCATGATGCATGTAACCCTAATTTGTGCTTTCCTTTGCATCCATTTCTCATTTGCTTGCATCCAAGGACTTGCCATGATATTTTGTGCATCCACATGATTCATAATACATCTTATGACATATTAGAATCATGTTTGATCATTGCATCTTTCATTTGCCATGTTATTTGTCCTTTATATTTCATAACTTTTCATGTACTTTCATGGTTCAAAACATGCCTCATTTGCATCTTTATGCTTGTGTGATCATTCTCATGCCTTGCCTCATGTTTGCATCATCTCTTAGCATCATTGACATCATGTGATTGCTTCTGACTTTGGTTTGCATCATGACATTGCATCTCATTTGCATTGCATTTCATTTCTTTCACTAACTTTTCAGGTGGTAAGTTACTTTGAGAAGTGAATTTGCCTTCACTTCTCACATTCTCTTTTCATCTCTTTCATACTTCCTTTGCTGCATTTTGTATGTGTATTAGAGTGAGCTTGCTCATTCATGTTCATCTTACCTTCTTTCTTCAAGCAACTTGTCTTCTTAAGTGAAGCAAGTTGTTTTGCTTCTCTTTGCTTCCTGCTCCTTTCATCTGCTTCCTTCCTGGTGGTTTCTCTGAAGATCTTTTTGCAAACCTCATTAACCCTAGGATCTCCAATCATGATAACAATTAGGGTTTGATTAGTCCCCCATTTAGTTTTGCCTTTGTGTCATCTTTGAGTCTTCTCTTCTCATCTCATAATCAGGGACTAAACCCTAAAGGTTTTAAGGCTTTGTGATTAAGCTTATGCTTGCATCCTTCTATTAGGATGGAGTGTATAACTTTAATCCTAAGTGTCAAACCCTTAATGTGTTTAAATCCTTTAATCAATCCACTTAATAATCATCAAGACATCAAGCTTGTAACTTGGGCCTTGCATTAGGGTTCTAATTCTTCCTTAATTGGTTAAGAAGGACTAACCCTAGAGTTAATGGACAAGTCCTCCTCAAGTTGTCTTACAAATCATAAAATTCATTTCTTCATCTTATCATTAACTAAATTCCACTTAATAAAGGTTTTGTTTTGTCATGAGGTTAATCCCTAATCATGGATTAAGTTGAGGAGCTTTCCTCAGCTTAAATGCTCTCATTTATTATCCTTCTATTAGGATGGTGTAATGAGTCCATTAAATCCTTGATTATGGCTTAATCTCATTACTCAACAATAAACACACAAAAAAAACATCTAAATAATCACAAGTAGGTTAATGATCTTAATCCTACACCATGGTGATTAAGTGTGAGGTGTTTACTTCATGCTTAAGGTATTCTCATTACCCCTAATCAGAGGGAGGATGTGATGAGTTTACTAAACCGTTGGTTTAGGCTTAAGCTCATTATCTTATGACAAACATCCAAAAGCAATAAAAGACTGAAAACATAAAAAACAAACAATAATCGTCTCCTTCGGGATTCTTTTCTCATCACACTCACTCACAAATGAGAACTCGCTTCTTCCGTCTAATGCAAGACAGTTTGCACCTGAGCCAGACAGGTCATACACTTGAGCATAGGCAAGTAAGCAGTTCATCAGTCAATTTATCTTTCAGTCCCTTTGAGCCGAACTACGGTGTTCTTACTTCCTCATTGCACGAGAGGATACGTAGGCATAACTTAACAGTTATCGAACAAAAGTCTCTGTTTATTCCCCCTCCTTCTAGCAATTATTCTTTAAGCCTCATAATCATGAGCATACTCTTTCCTTGCACTGACACTTCTTTTACTCACTTCACTTTTCTTTGACACTGACACTTGTATTCTTTCCAGCTTTGATACACAGATTGCACTGACACTACCCCTTTAAAACACAAATCTTTTAAGCGTGGATCCCGTCGAGTACGACGGACAATCTGGATGCTAATACCTTCCCAGGTTGTAACCAACCCCCTTTCTCAGTCTCTCTGGTTCGCGACCGTCTTATCCATCTCTTTCCTAGGTCTATGCAGCATTACCTTTCCTCCGGGATAAAAATGCCTAGCTGGCGACTCTATTCATTCCTTTCTTCCTCTTTCGCCGACCGTTCGCGTCTGTACCCCTTCTGACCTAGGTGTCATTTGGTGGGAGCGACACAATGCTACTTTTTATGTAATGGATATTCGTCCTTCGTATTCTTGTTTGCTTGGGCGTCCCTGGATCCATGGGGCAGGTGCTGTGACTTCTACTTGACATCAGAAGCTAAGATATCCAGTAGAGGGAAAGGTTGTCACTGTTTACGGAGAGGAAGGATATATGATTAGCCATGTGAACACATTTAAATATCTTGAAGTGGAAGGTGAATATGTTGAAACTTCGTGCCAGAAGTTTGAAGTAGTTCCTTGGGTTGTTCCTAATTTTGAAGCTCCTCCTGTTGTCAAGAAAGTTCCTGTGGTCACCAGAGTACCTCCTACAATGGCTTCCCTCAAGGATGCTAGAGCTGTGGTGGATGAAGGTGGTTGTACTATTTGGGGTCAGCTTCCTGACATTCCTTACAAGTCTGACAAATTTGGTTTGGGTTTCACTACAGAGTCCCAGAAGGCTATTCGTCGTGCTCGTGTTGTTCGTATCACCAATCAAGGGATTATGAAAGATCAGATCAATGCTGTGGGGGACTATGATGAAGATTATAACCTGGATGCTTGGATTTTTCCTACTGTGGGTGTTGGGCTCAATAATTGGAAAGCTGAAGATGTTGTTCCTATCTCCTTTAGTCATGAGTAAATACTATTACTGTGTGTCGCTCCCGATAGATGGGACCGGCCTATGTCCATAACATCAAAACCCAAAGAGTTTTGAGACTCCAGGGATCTTAATTTCTCAGCTATCTCATCCAGCCTTCTGTCATAAGCTTCCTCCCCCGCACCCATTACTGTGAACTGATCCTCCTGGGGGTCTTCTTGCAGTACCCTGCCTGCAGTGGCAGTCCCTTGAACATTAGCAGGAATGTTGACCTCTGGATGAAGGTGGGGGCCAAATACAGGGGGATTGACATGAGGTTGGACCCTCTCATTGTTGCTTGTCCCAGCAGTCCCTATATGTGGATCTTCTTGATTCTGCCTTTCCACCATTACTCTCAATCTTTCTTGGCTCTGAGCCATGTTGTTCATCACTTCCATAAACTGCATCATCTGAGTTCTCATTTCCAATCTTTCGTTTTCCATTTGGTTTCTAACCTCTGCAAGGTCCTGTTGTACCTGATCCATTTGTATTCCCGGAAGGTTGTTACGGGTTGGATATCGGTGCGGACGGTTGAGGGGAAATACCCGGCGTCGAGCAATAGTTCATGAAGATCACAACAGAGTTAGCAACAATAAAACAAAAACCTACAAAACAAACAAAGGGTTAGCGTGCAATGCAGTATGCTTATTTGTTTTCAAGGTATCCGGCTTGGCATTCAGTTTTGACCCTTCCAGACCCTTGAAGATGCTGTTGATGTTGCTTTTGAAGTAAACTTGGATGGAACAAACTGATACATATATTACAAGGAAGCAAATGATACATAATTCGTTTACAAATACAAGCCCTCTGAGGGGTCAAAATACATCACAAGAAAATAAAAGTACATGGAATGAAAGCAACAACAAGCAAATGGTCAAACACCAAGACCAAACTCATCCTCCCGAACTTCCTTGAGAAGTGCTTCGGTCACAGGATCAGCTGGACGCTCCGTGAGATTCCTGATAAGGAGATTCCGGGTAGTAACAGCTGTAGTTAGCTTCTTGTGTTGACTTTGGTCCTTTGACCTCTTCACTCCAGCTTTGATCTTCAGCTCTGATATCTCCCTTTGGGCTGCTGCCAGGGCTTCCTGCTGCTCTTTTGCACTAGCTTCCAGCTGCTCTATCTTGTCTTGGACCCTCTTATTCTCCAGAGTACGGGCTTCGGTGATCCTGACCCACCTAGCTTGACTCTCCTTCAGATACAAGTCAGTCCTGGCTTTCTGGAACTGGGCTTCCTTGCAAGCATTCTTCAGAATCTGTTCTCCAGCCCTAGACTTCTTGATGTAATCCTCAGACTTCTCAATTTTAGCCAGATGCTCCACTCTCAGTTTTTCTAACCTCTCAATATCCATCCTACCATCACTCCTCTCCCGGAGGGTCTTCTGCAAAGCCTGAGTCAACTTCTCATTTCTCTCCTTCAAACCCTCAAACTCCTCTAAGCTAACAGTGGTAGGAGGTGGTGCTGAAGATGGTCCAGGCATATCCTCCATGGTAAAGGGCATTCCCGAGAATTGAGCCCTGGCATGGGACCACTCATAATATTGTGCTGATGCTACATTGTTGCACTTCCCCAGAATGGTTACTCCCTTAGTTTGAACATTTTCCCAGGCCCAGACTGCCTGCCTAACAATAGCCAGATTAGGCTTGTTCTCACAGTAAAGAGTCTCAGCCAAGTCTTGTGCCTTGGGAGTGTGGACCAGTGCATAGCCCAGTTGCCTTTTGAGCAGCAGAGGATTGTAATTAATGCTACCCTTAACTCCTATCAGGGGCATATTGGGAAAATGCCCACAACTGGTGATGATATCCCTGCCCTTTGTGCTTTGAGTGCACCACCTGATATCAGCTGAAGTCAGAGCAGTGAGTCTTCTAGCCCAGTTTCTCTGCTGATGAGGATTCAAAAATGCATCTGTCCTGGGCAAATGCTTGAGAAGCCAAGTGTGGAACAAAGGAGCACAGCACCTCACTAATCTTCCCCTCTGCTTTTCATTCCTCTGGTGCACTGAGTAGTAAAAATCCCCCAATAAAGTGGGCACTGGGTTCCTTAGAATGAAAAGATGGATTGCATTCTTGCTAATGAATCTAGGCTCATCTGCAAATAATATGATCCCATATATGCTCAGGGCCAATAAAGCATAGACTGCTTTCCACTCTCCTAAAGAAGCTTTCAGGGTAGCTTGAGAGATCAAGAAATCCAGATGCAGGCCAGGGATTCCAGCCTTAGTAGTCATATGCTGCCTAATCAGAACTGGTTCCAGATGTAAAGCTTTTGCTACCTCTTCATTACCAGGAAAGACTATCTCAGGGTTGAAAGGGACTCCACCCCTGATAGGTATACCAACCAATGATGAGTACTCTTCCAATAAAGGGCCCAGCTGAAAGTCCTGAAAGGTGAAACACCTCAGTGGGGGATCATAAAACTGAAGGCAAGTATGAATCAGGCTCCTCTGTGAAGGGTCCAAATCCACAACCACATCAAGTATGTCTCCATAGTGTTCCCTGAACAGTGGTATATGGTCTGGAGTGATCAGGGTCTGAATCCTCCTGATGTCAGCTAACTCAGGCTGGAAGAAGTGGTAGGAGATGTTACTCTTTTTAGGTGCCATGATGTTGAGGATGAGTGGAGACAGGTGCTGATGATAACACTGAAAGATGGGCCTCTGATTGGATGGTGCAGGTGACTGAAGCAGATAGCTGAAGCAGATGCTGATGAAGATAGGTCTATACTGATGATGGGGTCAAAACCAAGCCAAAAATGAAGATGGATACCCTGAAAAACAAATAAACAAATGTCAAAATGATGCAATGAGGATGTATGCAAATGATATGCAAGGGTTTGTGACTGAGCTGGATCTGATCAAGTGCTCTGATATAAGTCCAGGTATATTCAAGAAATCCCGATGGAGGTCTATAGGTCCAGTAACCAAGGTGGAGGACTCAAATAAAGAGTCACATGTCCAGGGTTTAGAATCACAAGAACTGTTCCAACATGGAGTATTCTTAATCAAATCAAAGTAACAGGGTATGCTGAGGCCAAGGGTACCTACAAACCTGTAAACAGCCCAACCCCCTCACAGGTGGTGTTCTAAAACAAGGATCCTCAGACTTGGATCAGTTATGAGAAGTGTAAACACTTCTAACCCGGAGGTACAGTGTTTACAATAACCATAAAAGTTCCTCCTCTAATTCACCTCAGTTTTTGAAGGTCAATACTAAAGGTCATCCAGACTTAGCAGGCTTCCCAGATAGCCCTAGCATTGCAGGAGATCTGCAACACAGAGTTCTCAAGAAGAAACCCATATCTGAACCGTGTTTCATATTCCCGCACCAGACCGAGATGGAATGGGAAAGAATATGAACCACTCTAGCCTAGGTGTCACTCAGGTCCCAGGTATAGGACCTCAACTGTCAATAGAACACCCACCCACCAAAGCAAACAAACAGATCCAGCCAGCAGCACAGTATGACAATATGATATAATGTAAAGCTATAAAGAAAGCAGTAAAGCAACTGTACATAAAGCAAAAATAAATACAAATATACAAACACAAATAAGCACATAACACCCCAGTAAACACAAATCAAACAAGCGCTAGGAGGAACCCACAAAAAGAACCAGAAGCCCTGGTTGCAATATAAGTGTCCCCAGCAGAGTCGCCAAGCTGTCGCTCCCGATAGATGGGACCGGCCCAAATAAAGGTACAGACGCGAACGGTCGGCGAGGGGAACAATGAGAACACACAGCCGTGAACTCACTGGAGATGAAAAGAGTCGCCAGCTAGGCATTTTTATCCCGGAGGAAAGGCAATGCTGCATAGACCTAGAAAAAAGATGGATAAGACGGTTGCGAACCAGAGAGACTGAGAAAGGGGGTTGGTTACAACCTGGGAAGGTATTAGCACCCAGATTGTCCGCCGTACTCGACGGGATCCACGCTTGCAAGATTTGTGTTTTAAAGGGGTAGTGTCAGTGCAATTTGTGTGTAAGGAGGCTGGAAGAAAATGTACAGGTGTCAGTGTAAGGATAAGAGTGAAATGCTCATGACTATGAGGCTTAAAGAATAAAGCTGGAAAGAGGGGGAATATACAGAGACTTTTGTTCGATAACTGTTAAGTTATGCCTACGTATCCTCTCGTGCAATGAGGAAGTCAGAACACCGTAGTTCGACCCAAAGAGACTGAAAGATGAATTGACTTGTGAACTGCTTACTTGTCTATGCTCAAGTGTATGACCTGTCTGGCTCAGGTGCAAACTGTCTTGCATTAGACGGAAGAAGCAAGTTCTCGTTTATGAGTGAAGGTGATGAGAAAAGAATCCCGGAGGAGACGATTATTGTTTGTTTTTGTGTTTTCAGTCTTTTATTGTTTTTGGATTTTGTCATAAGTAAATGAGCTTAAGCTTAAACCAAAGGTTAGTAAACTCATCACATCTTCCCTCTGATTAAGGGGTAATGAGAATACCTTAAGTGTGAAGTAAGATTCTCACACTTAAACACCATTGGTGTAGGATTAAGATCATCAACCTACTTGTGATTAATTAGATGTTTTTGGTGTTTTTGTTTAGTGTTTAGTAATGAGGTTAAGCCATAATCAAGGATTAAACAGACTCATTACACCATCCTAATAGAAGGATAATAGATGAGAATGTTTAAGCTGAGGAAAGCTCCTCAACTTAATCCATGATTAGGGATTAAACTCATGACAAAACAAGCCTTTGGTTAAGTGGATTTTACTTAATGATATGATGATGAAGTGAATTTTATGATTTGTAAGACAACTTGAGGGGGACTTGTCCATTAACACTAGGGTTAGTCCTTCTTAACCAATTAAGGAAGAATTAGAACCCTAATGCAAGGCCCAAGTTACAAGTGTGATGTCTTGATACTTATTAAGTGAATTGATTAGAGGATTTAAACACATTAAGGGTTTAACACTTAGGATTAAAGTTATACACTCCATCCTAATAGAAGGATACAGGCATAAGCTTAATCACAAAGCCTTAAAGCCTTTAGGGTTTAGTCCCTGATTATGAGGTGAGAAGAGAGGACTCAAAAGAGACACAAAGGTAGAATCTAAATGGGGGACTAATCAAAACCCTAATCATTGTCACGCTTGGTTGTTCCTAAGGTTTGTGAGGTTTTTAAGAGAAATCTTCAAAGGAACCACCAGGAAGCAGATGAAAGGAGCCAAGAGAAGCAGAGTAACTTGCTTCATTCAAGAAGTCAAGTCACTTGAGAAAAGAAAGTAAGAAGAAGAAGAATGAGCAAGCTCAAACTCAAACACATACAAAAATGCAGCAAGGATGCATAAAAGAGATGAAGAGAAGTTATGAGAAGTGAAGGCAAATTCACTTCTCAAAGTCACTTACCACCTGAAAAGTTAGAAAAGAAAATGCAATGCAATGCAAAATGAGATGAAATGGTATGATGAAAAACCAAACCAGAAGCACATACATGATGTTAATAATGCTATGAGATGCTACAAACCAGAAACAACACATGTGGATGATCATACAAACTTATGGATGCAAATGAATCAAGCTAAAGAGCATGAACATACATGAAAAGTTATGAGATGCATATGGCATACAACATGGCAAATGAAAGATGCAATGATCAAACATGCTTTCAATATGTCTTATGATGTTAAATGAATCACATGGATGCATAAAATATTATGGCAAGTCAAGTTATGCAAGCAAATGCAAAATGGATGCATATGAAAGCCCAAATTAGGGTTTATGAACAATACAACAAACACAAACCAAAATCAGAAGCAAACAACATTACAAAAAATTGAAAATGCACTCAAAGTATCCCTAAACCTATATTAACTTACTGCCCAAAGGAGAGGTCTCAACTCCTAACCTAATTCAAGATATGATTTTTCTAAGTTTTCTAGGGTTTTAGGGTTCCTTAACAAGAAAATTACCAAACAAATTAAAAATGAAAGATCAAATCATGGTCATTTAATCTCACAAACTACATGCTAAACACAATGCAATGCAAAAAGAATCAAGGTCCAACTCTTTAGGGTTAGGCAGAAATGATTTTTGGAAGTTTGGATCAAAATAATGCATAAAAATGATTTTAATTCCATGGAAAATTCTCAAAATGCATCAAGATCAAAAAATAAATTTGGTTTGAGGGTTGGACAATGTTTCTAAATGTTTTTAAAGGTTTCATGAATTTTTTGGTGATTTTTAAATACCTAAAAGTATTTTTAATTAATTAATTCTCATTAATTAATTAAAAGAAACTTTTAAATATTTAAAAATACTTTTTTAATGCAAAAAATGAAAATAAAAATATTTTTGTGTTTTAAAAATTAATGAAACCCTTGACAAAAAATTTCATAATTTTTTAATGTATTTTGCTATTTTTAATAAATTGTAGAAAACAAATGAATTAATATGAAAATAAAATGAATTAAAATGCTGAAAAAAGAAAAGTCAGCCAATCTAATGGCCCTCATTCAAACTGAAACACGCGCGCATTGACTTGGCGCCAGATCCCACGGCCAGCATTCAAATCCAGCTAATTAATGATTAAACCCTAATCTTGCCGTTAATGACCCTCAGGTGACCGGAACAGTGTTCCGGTCATCTTCTCCGATCACCCAAAAATCCCAACTCCTTCTACACGCATCTAAAATGAATTATGACACAGAAATGATCCCCATCCAATAACGAATTAAAACCCCCATTCAAACAACATTTATCATTTCTAAACTAGCTGAATCGAATCAAACAAAACCTAGGGCAAAAAGTTTCAGAAACTGATTAAACTCTCATCTCTCCACCATTTTCAAAACCAAAGGCATCAGAGTGATCAGTGAACAACAAAGAACAACTTAGGAACTTTAAAAATCATTTCTGGAAAAAAAGTTCTTGAGCTACCTGAGTTTTGAAGCTTTCAACTTTGCAACTTTCTGGCCTCTCCTCTTGATGCAATCCACTCCTCTTGGTCCCTTGATGATGTTTGAATGCTTAGAAAGAGTTTATGTTGGCTGGTTTGAGAGTTTGAACAAGTTCTGTTCAAGCTCAGGTGGGAATCGTGTTTTGGATTCAGGCTGTTTCAGGCAATGGTGAGGGGTTCTTTGTGATCAGGATGATGAGTTGAGAAGGTCTGTGAAGTTTGTTTTTATGTTTGTGGCTTGTATGCTGAGTTTCGAAGGGTTTTGCTTAAGGGAGTGAAAATGAGAAAGTGATGGTCTTGTTGGTTTCAGGCTCTTGTATTATGTTGTTTGGCTTGCCATTTGTTTGTATAAACAATGCTGATTGGTCAGAGGATGTGACCTGCCCTTTCTTGATAGGTGTAGTAGCTTTTGCCAAAATGTCAACTTCTTGTAAGAGAGGCATGGGCCATGTTCCAGCCAAATACAAAAGGTGTGGGCTGCGCAACAAGGTGAGGGGAAAGGCTAGGGTTGGTTCAGCAACATAGGCAGCAAGTGGATGAAGTGTTATGATGGTTTCTGCAAGTTGGTTCCCTTTGGTTCTCATGAAAATATCTTGCCCCACAAGCCATGAAACATGTGATCTTTTTGGTTCAATCTGAATTTTAGAAATTGTGTGATGCTTGTGTATTGGTTTGATATCAACTAGAAGTCACAAATGCCTTTGGTACAAGATTTTGCAAATTTCTCATTTGGTGCATAACTTGAATTTTAATGATTTTAGCCAACTTTGATGCACCATAACTTTTGATCCAAGATGAATTAGGTCATGTTCTTGTACTTTTTGAAAAGGGAAAGATCTAATCTACAACTTTCATGACCAAAGTTTTTCCATTTGAAGCATTTTTGGATCAAAAAGTAAGGGTTGAAAAAGTTGCATAAAATGACTTTTCATTAAAAGTCAACCTTGCCCTAAAAAGTCAACTTTGCAAAAACTTGTAATTCTTGAATTTTGTGAACTTCAACCTTCTTACATGATCAAATAAAGATCAAATACACCCAAAATGATGAAGATCACCCCTTGGTTGAGTCATTGGGGGCCTCAGATGCCCTGATTTTGCACTGACTTGTCTGAAAAGTCAACTCTTGATCAGATGACTTCCCCATGGAATTTCTTCATGAAAATTGATATGCATACTCCCTATACCATATAGAGACCAATAGAAACAAGAATGACCAAAAAATTTGAAGTTATGGCCTCTGAAACCAAAACCCTAATTTTAGGTCATCTGTGCAGTCAAACTTGGCTCTGCTTCCATACCAAGCCCAGTTCTTGTGATTCTTTGGCATTCTTGACTTGGAGAGGATATAATATGATGCTTGAACACATATAGACCCCTTTGAAGTGATTGATGACTTTTGGAGTGGCTCAAGAAGCTCTTGGATTGCTCAGATCACAAACCCTAGATGCAGATGACTTAGAACCAATGCAAAGACTCAAAATTGTGGTATGAGATGTTATGATTGTGTTTATGCATATGAAATGATCACAAGCCATGGTGTGAATGGGTGAGGGCAAATTTGGGGTGTTTACATCTGCCCCTAAACATGAGTTAGCTGTGCAGGATGTAAGCAACGGCTTAACAGGCAAACAAGATAACTTGTGGTTGAATACCAAAGACAGTCCAAAATTTGCACTCACAGAATGAAAAAGAAAAGGGATATAGATTGTAAAAGAAAGTAAAGTATATTGTAAAGTGTGGGCGACGGAGGACGACCGTCGAGCAGAGGACGACTGCTGGGTAAAAAGCAATGACAGGGACGGCCGACATGCTGGAAAAAGCGCGGAAAATAAAGCAATGACGGGGACGGCCGACATGCTGGGGATAAAAAAGGGGGTATGATGGGGACGACCATCAAAATAAAGTTGTAAGATTCTCTGGGGATTGATGAAAAATGATGGGGACGGCCATCAAGTTCATAAAGTAAGGTAACCAACGATGGGGACGGCCATCGGGTTAAAAAGAAAAGGGACCACGATGGGGACGGCCATCGGGTTAAAGAATAAATGAAATAAACAGATGATGAGGTACGGTCATCAAAGGTGAAGGACGATCACCTAGCAGGGGACGGCTGCTCTGTTGAGGATAAGATGAGGGACGGTCATCTAAGGTGGAGGACGACCACCTGGCAGGGTACGGCTGCCGAAAATATCGCGACATAGGACGAATGCCGGATAAAAGGTCAACGATGGGGACGGCCATCGGATGAGCATGATGGAGGACGACCATCAAGAGGTGGAGGACGACCACCTAGCAGGGGACGGCTGCTCTCAAGGCTTGTCTTGACATAGGACGAATGTCAGATAACCAAAATCAACAATGGGGACGGCCATTGGATAAAATGATGAAGGACGATCATCAAAAGGTGGAGGACGACCACCTAGCAGGGGACGGCTGCTAAATATCAACGATGGGGACGGCCATCGGATGAGCATGATGGAGGACTACCATCAAGAGGTGGAGGACGACCACCTAGCAGGGTACGGCTGCTCTCAGGGTTATCATGACACAGGACGAGTGTCAGATAAAAGAGAAAAATGCTTTGTTGGCGATCTACTGGGGAGTAGCAAACACGGGCGAGTGTTTATATCCAAGAAACAAAAGGTGTAAGTGTTTGGTATTGTGTATAGATTAAAGATGCGGACGAGCATCCCTAAGACTACGATACGGACGAGTATCGGGTAGAAACAAATAACTGACACGTGTTCAGAGAGGATGATACGGACGAGTATCAACTGGTTAACAGAGAACACGGACGAGCGTTGAATCTGAAGGAACTCTTCTGGGGAATAATAGACACAGACGAGTGTCTAAATTCAAGAAGACATGAGTGTTTGATGCGGTGTATGGGTTAAAGATGCAGACGAGCATCCTTAAGACTATGATACGGACGAGTATCATGTAGAAACAAACTCTCGACGCATGTTCTGAGATGATGGTGCGGACGAGTACCAACGAGTTAACAAAGAACAAGGACTAGTGTTGAATCTGTGGGGATATATAAGTGGTATATATAAGATACGGACGAGTATCGGTATAAGAGTGAGTGGTGTATAGATGAGTATTTAACTGCTGGGGAGAGCGACACGGACGAGTGTCAAAAGGAGAAGAGTGTGATATGAACAAGTATCTGATATACAAAGTGTAGGCGACTGCGCCGGGGATATGACACGGACGGGTGTCAAAGGATTGTCATATGTAAGTATATGTGAGTGCAAAGAGGACGTTTTTGGCTTTCTGCTGGGTTATGACACAGATGGGTGTCAACAAGTATCTATAATACGAGTGGTACTGTTTGTAGGGAGTGCTCGGGCGACTTTACTGGGGGGTATTGACACGGACGGGTGCCAAAGAGAGTATATATACTGGTGTTTGTGAATGTGAGGCAACTGATTTTGCTGGGGAATCTCCGCTGGGGATTTGGGAGGAAGTATTCTGTATATTGACGGATTGTCATTATTCACAAGTGTTGATTCAGAACATGGCTTATGATTATGCTATGTGTTGGATTTTTGCCGTAATGCTCCGTGTTAAAACGGAATGCTACGCTTTGTGGGTGAATATGATGTGAATGCTATGATTATGCAAAGATACCAAACCGGGATTCGGATCCCGCTGCTCGTGAACATCTTCGGTCGAGCTTGTTTGAGATGGACATCCCAGCTGGGGATGAGATCATTGGTAGATCTGATGAGATGATATTTGCTTGGGGATTCAGGTCACTGATAGACCTGTCTCAGCAATGAGGGACCCAGCTGGGGTTTGTGGAAGCTTTCGTTGCTCTGTTGTGATTCTTCATGCGCTGCTCTTTTGGATAGAGGCTGGAGCTCTGCGGGGAGATGGTTCCTTGATTTCTGTACTCGGCTGAGGAAGAAACAGCAACTCGGCTGGGGAGAAAACACTTTGAGTGTTAAGACTGAGCGTTGATTTGTCAGCTTGTTGGGATGAAGCTTTCACGCCCCGAGCTGCGTTCTGGATACCTGCAATCCTGAAAAGATAAAGAAACGCACAAGTAATCCCGAGGTATCCTTTACTGGATTCCGTCATAGGAGTTTAGACACTTCTGAGAGTAAGTATATTTCCTGCAAGCACGTTTTCATTTGAAGATAAACACCTGTATTCTATGCAATCAGTTTTTCTTTTAGACATCAGACATTTTTTGCAAATAAAATGTACAAGACGAGACATGACTGAAAATCTGATTTTATTAATTCATATGCCCTGAATTGGCGAGATACAGTCAAAGAAACAAATCCCCTGAAATGAGGAGATCGTTACAAATTGAGAAACAAAATGCTGGCAATGTTGATGACGCTTTAAGGAGCTTCCTCTTTACTATGACTCGTATGACTTTTGACGTTCTTCTCATCTTGCTTTCTGAAGAATGTTGATTCTGATTGAAGCTTGATCCTTTCGAAGCTTACCAAGTTGTAAACGATACGGACGAATCCAGAATGCAGTTGTTCGCTTATTCCCTTATTTTGCATGGATCGCCCTTTCGGGTTTTCAATCCATCGGGATACCCATTTTTGCCTGAGCTGTCCAATGTGGCTTTTCAACTCAGCGGGTGTACATTTTTCATTTATTTTCCCTTATTTTTTCCCGAGTCTTTTGTTCTGTTTTTGACTCGCCGGGATGCCCTATTTTTGCCTGGACTTACATTCTGTTTTTATGTCCAGCGGGTCATTTTTTTTTTATGCGAAGTATTTTTTAACTGCATCTGAATTCACAGGGGACGGGAAGTCTTCACCATCCATAGTGCTGAGCATCAATGCTCCACCAGAGAAAACTTTCTTTACTACAAATGGTCCTTCATAATTTGGAGTCCACTTGCCCCTGTGGTCTGTATGAGGAGGGAGGATTCTCTTCAGCACAAGATCTCCTACTTGGTACTCTCGGTGCTTGACTTTCTGATCGAAGGCTTTCTTCATTCTCTTCTGATACAACTGCCCATGACAGATTGCAGCCAATCTTTTCTCTTCGATCAGACTTAGTTGTTCGTATCGGGCCCGAACCCATTCTGCTTCACTCAGTTTAACATCCATTAGTACCTGTAGAGAGGGTAATTCAACTTCAACCGGTAGAACTGCTTCCATACCATACACAAGCTGATACGGTGTTGCCCCAGTGGATGTTCTGATTGACGTGCGGTACCCATGCAAGGCAAATGGTAGCATCTCATGCCAGTCTTTGTAAGTGACTACCATCTTCTGCACAATCTTCTTGATATTTTTATTCGCTGCTTCAACAGCGCCGTTCATCTTTGGCCTGTAAGGAGAAGAATTGTGATGCTGAATCTTGAAGTCCCGACACAGCTCTGCCATCATTTTGTTGTTTAGATTGGAACCATTATCAGTAATGATTCGCTCGGGCACTCCATATCGACAGATGATATCTCTTTTCAGAAATCTGGCTACTACTTGTCTTGTAACATTTGCATAGGAAGCTGCTTCAACCCACTTGGTAAAATAATCAATGGCGACCAAGATGAATCTGTGGCCATTTGAAGCAGTTGGCTCAATCTTTCCAATCATGTCAATGCCCCACATAGCAAAGGGCCAGGGTGAAGACATTATGTTCAAAGAATTGGGAGGCACATGCACCTTATCTGCATAAATCTGGCATTTATGGCATTTTCTGGCGTAGGCACAACAGTCTGCATCCATTGTGATCCAGTAATAGCCAGATCGTAGCAACCTTTTAGCCATGGCATGCCCTCCAGCATGGGTACCAAAGGATCCTTCGTGCACCTCGTGCATCAACAAGTCTGCTTCTGTTCTGTCAACACATCTGAGGAGTACCATATCAAAGTTTCTCTTATATAAGGAACCATCAGTGTTCAAGAAGAAACTACCAGCAAGCCTTCTCAAAGTCTTCTTATCATTGGAAGATGCCCCAGGTGGGTATGTTTGGTCCTCCAAGAAGCACTTAATGTCATGGAACCAGGGCTTATTATCTTTAACAACATCTGCTGCGAACACATATGCTGGTCTGTCAAGTCTGGACACTAAGATCTGAGGTACAAAGTTGGCAGCCTGAACTTTGATCATAGATGAAATGGTAGCCAGAGCATCTGCGAACTGATTCTCGTCCCGAGGGATATACTCAAGCTTGACTGTTGTAAAGAAAGTTAATAACCTCCTTGTATAATCCCTGTAAGGTATCAAGTGATCTTGGTGGGTGTACCATTTGCCGTTGGTTTGATTGATTACCAGAGCTGAATCTCCGAATACGGTCAATGTCTTGATCCTGAGGTCAATGGCTTCCTCGAGACCCATAATGCAAGCTTCGTATTCAGCTTCGTTGTTAGTGCAGTTGAAAGTGAGCTTTGCCGAGAAAGGCATGTGAACTCCTTTAGGTGTAATGAGTACTGCACCAACACCACGACCATTCATATTAACAGCCCCATCAAACATCATAGTCCATTCTTCTTTCGGGTCAGGCCCTTCAGTGTGAACAGGCTCTTCATGATCTTTTGCTTTTATGAACATGATGTCTTCATCAGGGAAGTCAAATATCATAGGCTGGTAATCATCAATAGGTTGCTCAGCAAGATATTCAGACAATACACTGCCTTTGATGGCTTTCTGAGAAGTGTATTGGATGTCATATTCTTTGAGAATCATTTGCCATCTTGCAACCCGTCCGGTAAGTGTTGGCTTCTCGAATATGTACTTGACTGGATCCATCTTCGAGATCAACAAAGTAGTGTGGGTCAACATATACTGTCTCAGTCGGCGAGCATCCCACGCTAAAGCACAGCAAGTTTTCTCGAGCAGTGAATAACGTTGTTCACAGTCGGTAAACTTTTTGCTTAGGTAGTATATTGCATACTCTTTTCGACCAGACTCGTCATGCTGGCCCAGCACACACCCCATTGACTCTTCTAATACTGTCAAGTACATTATCAGAGGTCTTCCTTCAATTGGAGGCATAAGGATTGGTGGTTCTTGCAAGTATTCTTTGATCTTGTCAAAAGCCCTTTGGCAGTCTTCGTTCCACCTGACCGTCTGTTCCTTTCTCAGCAATTTGAACAAGGGTTCACAGGTAGCTGTAAGGTGAGATATGAACCTTGAAATGTAGTTCAATCTACCTAGAAACCCCCGAACTTCTTTCTCTGTCTTCGGTGCAGGCATCTCTTGAATAGCTTTGACTTTATCAGGGTCAACTTCAATCCCTTTCTCGCTCACAATAAAATCCAGCAGCTTACCAGATCGCACCCCGAACGTGCACTTGTTGGGGTTCAACTTCAGTTGGTACTTCCTCAGACGCTTGAACAACTTCAACAGATTTACCAGATGATCTTCTTCGGTAAGGGACTTGGCGATCATGTCATCCACATAACATTCTATTTCTTTATGGATCATGTCGTGGAATAATGTCACCATAGCCCGTTGATATGTCGCATCGGCATTCTTGAGCCCAAATGGCATTACCTTGTAGCAGAACGTGCCCCAGGGTGTGATGAAGGTTGTCTTCTCCATGTCTTCAGGTGACATTTTAATCTGATTGTATCCTGAAAATCCGTCCATGAAGGAGAATACCGAGAACTGAGCCGTGTTATCCACCAACACGTCAATGTGAGGTAAAGGGAAGTCATCTTTCGGGCTGGCTCTATTCAGATCCCGGTAGTCAACACACATTCTTACTTTGCCGTCTTTCTTAGGCACAGGTACTATATTAGCAACCCACGGTGGATAGCTAGTCACAGCTAGGAACCCGGCGTCCCACTGCTTTTGTACCTCTTCTTTGATTTTCATAGCCATGTCTGGACGAGTACGGCGCAGTTTCTGTTTAACCGGTGGGCATTCTTCTCTCAAAGGCAGCTTGTGCACAACAATGTCGGTGTCCAACCCTGGCATGTCTTGATAAGACCAAGCAAACACGTCCACATACTCTTGAAGCAGGTCAATCAGTTGTCTCTTCACTGAGTCTTGTAAGTAGGCCCCGATTTTGACTTCTTTCACGTCTTCATCTGTACCAAGATTGATCGTCTCAACCTCCTCCTGGTGAGGAGTAATAACCTTTTCCTCTTGTCTTAACAACCTGGCTAGCTCTTCAGGAAGCTCATATTCTTCTTCAACCCCTTCATCAGCTTGATTGATCGGATTGTCAAAGTCATACGAAGTCATAGCCGTGCTGTTGTCGGTGCTGTCTGGAAGGCACACTCTGCAAGGGTTTAGTTGTTCATTTTAGTGATTTGATTTTAATCTTGTTTAGAAAAGTGAAATAAAGTTGTCATTTTGAAAACACTGCCATTTATTTTTTGTACAAAAAGAAAAATGGAAAAACAGTGAACGGAAAAGAGAAAAGACTCATTTGCAAAAAGATGTCTGATATTTCATTGATTAATCTTGTTGCACAAAAAGTACAGATGGCCCGATTACAAAATGAGTCTTGTCATCTTGGGCAAGATGCAAGACTTTGATGCATGCTATAAAAATACAGGAAATAATAATTACTCTGCATGAGTAACTCTTATAATTTCCTGGGAAGACCAGTTTGAGATACTTCTCCCCGGGATCTTTGGACGGATCCAACTCTCCAGGTTGCGGTCGCTTTCATCCTCGTCTTCCAAGTTGTTGACAGCATCAGGGGTGAGCATCCCCCCACTAACAATGTTGGGCTCCTTTGCAGCCTCTGCTTGATCTTGTTGAGTTGGTTTGTAACCCAACCCAAATCTATCCTCTTTCTTCTCCACCGATAACAGTTTGCCCCAGCCTTGGGCGTTTCCTCCTTCAACAACCTTTCGGGCTTGTTGGTATGATGTCATTGAGGTTCCAGGTACAGCAGATGTTTCATTTACGTTCAAGGCCTCGAACCCTTGACTCATTGTTTCGTGGATCTCCCCATCCATCTCAATGTATTTATAGGTAGCCAGGTGGCTAACAAAAATATCCTCCTCTCCACAGATGGTAACGACTTGACCCTCCCACTCGAATTTTAACTTCTGGTGAAGGGTTGAGGTCACGGCGCCAGCGGCGTGAATCCATGGCCTACCCAATAGACAGCTGTAGGCAGGCTGTATCCATCACGTAGAAGGTCGTTTTGAAAGTTTGTGGGCCAATCGTTATAGGCAACTCAATCTCACCCAGAACCGATCTCTTAGAACCATCAAAGGCTCTCACCACCAGGTTGCTGGGTCGTAACGCCAATCCGTCATACTCTAGCTTCACAAGGGCTTTTTTAGGTAAGACATTAAGGGATGACCCCGTGTCTACCAGCACATGGGAAAGGATTGCACCTTTACATTCCATGGTAATGTGCAAAGCCTTGTTATGATTGCGGCCTTCCGTAGTCAAATCAGTGTTGGTGAACCCTAGTCCATGACTAGCATTAACATTTCCAACCACAGCTTCCAACTGATTGACGGTGATCTCTTCAGGCACATAAGCTGCGTGCAAGACTTTCAGTAGTGCGTTCCGATGGTCCTCGGAGCACATAAGCAATGATAGAATTGAGATCTTGGAAGGCGTCTGATGAAGCTGATCCACTATTTTGTAATCACTTTTCTTGATGATTCTCATGAACTCATCAACTTCTTGATCAAAGGGTGTTTTCAAAGCTTCCTTAACAATCTGCTCTTCCTGCACCAAGCTTTTCCCTTTTGCCTTGGCAGCACTTCTGCTTCGGCAGTGGGTCTTTGAATTTGTGGAGCAAAGAGACGTCCGCTTCGAGTGAAGCCTCCGCCTCCTCCCACATTGTCTATTTGTGGTGCAGGGGTTGATGATTCAAAAGTGATTTTTTGTCCTTCGCAGTATAGATCAGAGTCGTAATGCCAGGGGATGGCATTACTGCTTTCATAAGGTACTGGCCCAGGCACTGTGATAGTGACTGGACTGATGGCAGCTGCGGAAGGGATTGTGATAGTCTGTGGATCGTAGTATATCGTGACTGGTGCTCTGATGGGAGTAGCACTTTGTGAGTTGTAGGCAGAATTATTTTCAGGATCGTAATAAATCGTAACTGTTGAGACATCTTCATGGTTTGCTGCTGGTGTTGTAGGAGACATTGTTGGAAGGATGGGCGTTGTTGTTGTAGGAGTTTCAAAATGAAGTGGTGCTGAAGTTGTAGAAGGAAAGTCAGTTGATATCTGGTCGGTTGAAATGACAGATGAAACATTTGTTGATGAAGCCGAAGAGTTGTCGGGAACAATGGTTGTTGCAGTTGTAGGAGATACTGGAATTGTTGCTGATGAGATTGCTGGATTTGTTGGAATTGATGTTGTAATTTGAAGCAGGCCGCTCCGGATGAGACCATCTATGCCATCCCTCAAGTTATCACAACCATTCACTGAAATGTTACAGTAAGCACACCCTAGCTCACATCCCGGGAACATTTGACATTCGAGGAGTTGAGCCTTAATCTCTACCAACGGTGTCCGAATCTGACCCACACTGGTTATTAAATAAGACGGCTTGTCTTCTTCAATAGCATTGATTCTGGGACCTCCGTGGTGTGGCATAGGGTTTTTGTTAACATTTGGTGGTGGTGCAAAATTCAGAGCTTTAGAGTCTACCAGGTCTTGTACCTTCATGTGCAAGGCTCTGCACTTTTCTGTACTGTGGCCAGGCGCATTGGAATGAAAAGCACATCTGGCGTTGGAGTCATAATTTCTGGGTAGACTATTAGGATCTGGAGGTGCCAACGTCCTTAGCTCAACTAGGTTGAGTTTCAGGAGTTGTGGCAGTAGTGTTGCATAGGGCATAGGGATTGGATCAATTACCCTATTGGCCTGAGAAGGTCTCTGTTGGAATGGCCTTTGCTGATTGTTGTTGTTGGTGTTGTTGTAGTTTCTCGGAGGATACTGAGTTTGTTGCTGGTACTGAGGTTGTTGCTGATAATTTTGTTGCGGAGGTTGATAAGCTGGTTGTGGATGAGCTGGAGCGGGAATGGTGACTGCTGCCACAGACCTATGAACATACTGGGGTCTGCCCCTGTTGGTGTGGATAGCATTGGTTTCACCGGTTCTTCTTGGGCCTGCAAAAGGCTTCCTTGTATTGCCGGATGAGCTGGCACCATTGTCAGAAATTTTGCCCATCTTTAACAGGCTCTCAATTCTTTCCCCAGCTATAACAACATCTGCAAAGCTGGTTGAAGAGAAGGCAGCTAGCATGTCAATGTATGTTCCCTGGAGGGTGTTCATAAACATATCTGCCATCTCCCTCTCTGACATAGGTGGCTGAACAGCAGCAGCCAACTGCCTCCATCTCTGGGCATACTCTCGGAAATTTTCTCTTGATGACTGTGACATTCCCATTAGGAGGGTCCTGTTGGGTGCCATATCTAAGTTGTACTGATACTGTCTGATAAAGGCCTCTGCCAGGTCCTTCCAACACCTGATAGTTGCTCTTGTCAGATGAGAGTACCATTCTCTTGAAGCTCCCGTCAAGCTGTCCTCAAAATAAAACATCCAGAGCTTCTCGTCCATGGTATAGGCCTTCAGCCTCCCCAGAAATGATTGTAAATGGGTCCGGGGGCATGAAGTCCCGTTGTATTTTTCAAAACAAGGAGGCTTAAACTTATGGGGAATCCTGACCCCGTCTACCAAGCCCATGTCCATAACATCAAAACCCAAAGAGTTTTGAGACTCCAGGGATCTTAATTTCTCAGCTATCTCATCCAGCCTTCTGTCATAAGCTTCCTCCCCCGCACCCATTACTGTGAACTGATCCTCCTGGGGGTCTTCTTGCAGTACCCTGCCTGCAGTGGCAGTCCCTTGAACATTAGCAGGAATGTTGACCTCTGGATGAAGGTGGGGGCCAAATACAGGGGGATTGACATGAGGTTGGACCCTCTCATTGTTGCTTGTCCCAGCAGTCCCTATATGTGGATCTTCTTGATTCTGCCTTTCCACCATTACTCTCAATCTTTCTTGGCTCTGAGCCATGTTGTTCATCACTTCCATAAACTGCATCATCTGAGTTCTCATTTCCAATCTTTCGTTTTCCATTTGGTTTCTAACCTCTGCAAGGTCCTGTTGTACCTGATCCATTTGTATTCCCGGAAGGTTGTTACGGGTTGGATATCGGTGCGGACGGTTGAGGGGAAATACCCGGCGTCGAGCAATAGTTCATGAAGATCACAACAGAGTTAGCAACAATAAAACAAAAACCTACAAAACAAACAAAGGGTTAGCGTGCAATGCAGTATGCTTATTTGTTTTCAAGGTATCCGGCTTGGCATTCAGTTTTGACCCTTCCAGACCCTTGAAGATGCTGTTGATGTTGCTTTTGAAGTAAACTTGGATGGAACAAACTGATACATATATTACAAGGAAGCAAATGATACATAATTCGTTTACAAATACAAGCCCTCTGAGGGGTCAAAATACATCACAAGAAAATAAAAGTACATGGAATGAAAGCAACAACAAGCAAATGGTCAAACACCAAGACCAAACTCATCCTCCCGAACTTCCTTGAGAAGTGCTTCGGTCACAGGATCAGGTGGACGCTCCGTGAGATTCCTGATAAGGAGATTCCGGGTAGTAACAGCTGTAGTTAGCTTCTTGTGTTGACTTTGGTCCTTTGACCTCTTCACTCCAGCTTTGATCTTCAGCTCTGATATCTCCCTTTGGGCTGCTGCCAGGGCTTCCTGCTGCTCTTTTGCACTAGCTTCCAGCTGCTCTATCTTGTCTTGGACCCTCTTATTCTCCAGAGTACGGGCTTCGGTGATCCTGACCCACCTAGCTTGACTCTCCTTCAGATACAAGTCAGTCCTGGCTTTCTGGAACTGGGCTTCCTTGCAAGCATTCTTCAGAATCTGTTCTCCAGCCCTAGACTTCTTGATGTAATCCTCAGACTTCTCAATTTTAGCCAGATGCTCCACTCTCAGTTTTTCTAACCTCTCAATATCCATCCTACCATCACTCCTCTCCCGGAGGGTCTTCTGCAAAGCCTGAGTCAACTTCTCATTTCTCTCCTTCAAACCCTCAAACTCCTCTAAGCTAACAGTGGCAGGAGGTGGTGCTGAAGATGGTCCAGGCATATCCTCCATGGTAAAGGGCATTCCCGAGAATTGAGCCCTGGCATGGGACCACTCATAATATTGTGCTGATGCTACATTGTTGCACTTCCCCAGAATGGTTACTCCCTTAGTTTGAACATTTTCCCAGGCCCAGACTGCCTGCCTAACAATAGCCAGATTAGGCTTGTTCTCACAGTAAAGAGTCTCAGCCAAGTCTTGTGCCTTGGGAGTGTGGACCAGTGCATAGCCCAGTTGCCTTTTGAGCAGCAGAGGATTGTAATTAATGCTACCCTTAACTCCTATCAGGGGCACATTGGGAAAATGCCCACAACTGGTGATGATATCCCTGCCCTTTGTGCTTTGAGTGCACCACCTGATATCAGCTGAAGTCAGAGCAGTGAGTCTTCTAGCCCAGTTTCTCTGCTGATGAGGATTCAAAAATGCATTTGTCCTGGGCAAATGCTTGAGAAGCCAAGTGTGGAACAAAGGAGCACAGCACCTCACTAATCTTCCCCTCTGCTTTTCATTCCTCTGGTGCACTGAGTAGTAAAAATCCCCCAATAAAGTGGGCACTGGGTTCCTTAGAATGAAAAGATGGATTGCATTCTTGCTAATGAATCTAGGCTCATCTGCAAATAATATGATCCCATATATGCTCAGGGCCAATAAAGCATAGACTGCTTTCCACTCTCCTAAAGAAGCTTTCAGGGTAGCTTGAGAGATCAAGAAATCCAGATGCAGGCCAGGGATTCCAGCCTTAGTAGTCATATGCTGCCTAATCAGAACTGGTTCCAGATGTAAAGCTTTTGCTACCTCTTCATTACCAGGAAAGACTATCTCAGGGTTGAAAGGGACTCCACCCCTGATAGGTATACCAACCAATGATGAGTACTCTTCCAATA
Source organism: Lathyrus aphaca (assembly GCA_963966055.1). Classification (NCBI taxonomy): domain Eukaryota; kingdom Viridiplantae; phylum Streptophyta; class Magnoliopsida; order Fabales; family Fabaceae; genus Lathyrus; species Lathyrus aphaca. Next base: position 214,579,218 of record OZ014520.1, on the reverse strand, counting down.
AAGGGCCCAGCTGAAAGTCCTGAAAGGTGAAACACCTCAGTGGGGGATCATAAAACTGAAGGCAAGTATGAATCAGGCTCCTCTGTGAAGGGTCCAAATCCACAACCACATCAAGTATGTCTCCATAGTGTTCCCTGAACAGTGGTATATGGTCTGGAGTGATCAGGGTCTGAATCCTCCTGATGTCAGCTAACTCAGGCTGGAAGAAGTGGTAGGAGATGTTACTCTTTTTAGGTGCCATGATGTTGAGGATGAGTGGAGACAGGTGCTGATGATAACACTGAAAGATGGGCCTCTGATTGGATGGTGCAGGTGACTGAAGCAGATAGCTGAAGCAGATGCTGATGAAGATAGGTCTATACTGATGATGGGGTCAAAACCAAGCCAAAAATGAAGATGGATACCCTGAAAAACAAATAAACAAATGTCAAAATGATGCAATGAGGATGTATGCAAATGATATGCAAGGGTTTGTGACTGAGCTGGATCTGATCAAGTGCTCTGATATAAGTCCAGGTATATTCAAGAAATCCCGATGGAGGTCTATAGGTCCAGTAACCAAGGTGGAGGACTCAAATAAAGAGTCACATGTCCAGGGTTTAGAATCACAAGAACTGTTCCAACATGGAGTATTCTTAATCAAATCAAAGTAACAGGGTATGCTGAGGCCAAGGGTACCTACAAACCTGTAAACAGCCCAACCCCCTCACAGGTGGTGTTCTAAAACAAGGATCCTCAGACTTGGATCAGTTATGAGAAGTGTAAACACTTCTAACCCGGAGGTACAGTGTTTACAATAACCATAAAAGTTCCTCCTCTAATTCACCTCAGTTTCTGAAGGTCAATACTAAAGGTCATCCAGACTTAGCAGGCTTCCCAGATAGCCCTAGCATTGCAGGAGATCTGCAACACAGAGTTCTCAAGAAGAAACCCATATCTGAACCGTGTTTCATATTCCCGCACCAGACCGAGATGGAATGGGAAAGAATATGAACCACTCTAGCCTAGGTGTCACTCAGGTCCCAGGTATAGGACCTCAACTGTCAATAGAACACCCACCCACCAAAGCAAACAAACAGATCCAGCCAGCAGCACAGTATGACAATATGATATAATGTAAAGCTATAAAGAAAGCAGTAAAGCAACTGTACATAAAGCAAAAATAAATACAAATATACAAACACAAATAAGCACATAACACCCCAGTAAACACAAATCAAACAAGCGCTAGGAGGAACCCACAAAAAGAACCAGAAGCCCTGGTTGCAATATAAGTGTCCCCAGCAGAGTCGCCAAGCTGTCGCTCCCGATAGATGGGACCGGCCCAAATAAAGGTACAGACGCGAACGGTCGGCGAGGGGAACAATGAGAACACACAGCCGTGAACTCACTGGAGATGAAAAGAGTCGCCAGCTAGGCATTTTTATCCCGGAGGAAAGGCAATGCTGCATAGACCTAGAAAAAAGATGGATAAGACGGTTGCGAACCAGAGAGACTGAGAAAGGGGGTTGGTTACAACCTGGGAAGGTATTAGCACCCAGATTGTCCGCCGTACTCGACGGGATCCACGCTTGCAAGATTTGTGTTTTAAAGGGGTAGTGTCAGTGCAATTTGTGTGTAAGGAGGCTGGAAGAAAATGTACAGGTGTCAGTGTAAGGATAAGAGTGAAATGCTCATGACTATGAGGCTTAAAGAATAAAGCTGGAAAGAGGGGGAATATACAGAGACTTTTGTTCGATAACTGTTAAGTTATGCCTACGTATCCTCTCGTGCAATGAGGAAGTCAGAACACCGTAGTTCGACCCAAAGAGACTGAAAGATGAATTGACTTGTGAACTGCTTACTTGTCTATGCTCAAGTGTATGACCTGTCTGGCTCAGGTGCAAACTGTCTTGCATTAGACGGAAGAAGCAAGTTCTCGTTTATGAGTGAAGGTGATGAGAAAAGAATCCCGGAGGAGACGATTATTGTTTGTTTTTGTGTTTTCAGTCTTTTATTGTTTTTGGATTTTGTCATAAGTAAATGAGCTTAAGCTTAAACCAAAGGTTAGTAAACTCATCACATCTTCCCTCTGATTAAGGGGTAATGAGAATACCTTAAGTGTGAAGTAAGATTCTCACACTTAAACACCATTGGTGTAGGATTAAGATCATCAACCTACTTGTGATTAATTAGATGTTTTTGGTGTTTTTGTTTAGTGTTTAGTAATGAGGTTAAGCCATAATCAAGGATTAAACAGACTCATTACACCATCCTAATAGAAGGATAATAGATGAGAATGTTTAAGCTGAGGAAAGCTCCTCAACTTAATCCATGATTAGGGATTAAACTCATGACAAAACAAGCCTTTGGTTAAGTGGATTTTACTTAATGATATGATGATGAAGTGAATTTTATGATTTGTAAGACAACTTGAGGGGGACTTGTCCATTAACACTAGGGTTAGTCCTTCTTAACCAATTAAGGAAGAATTAGAACCCTAATGCAAGGCCCAAGTTACAAGTGTGATGTCTTGATACTTATTAAGTGAATTGATTAGAGGATTTAAACACATTAAGGGTTTAACACTTAGGATTAAAGTTATACACTCCATCCTAATAGAAGGATACAGGCATAAGCTTAATCACAAAGCCTTAAAGCCTTTAGGGTTTAGTCCCTGATTATGAGGTGAGAAGAGAGGACTCAAAAGAGACACAAAGGTAGAATCTAAATGGGGGACTAATCAAAACCCTAATCATTGTCACGCTTGGTTGTTCCTAAGGTTTGTGAGGTTTTTAAGAGAAATCTTCAAAGGAACCACCAGGAAGCAGATGAAAGGAGCCAAGAGAAGCAGAGTAACTTGCTTCATTCAAGAAGTCAAGTCACTTGAGAAAAGAAAGTAAGAAGAAGAAGAATGAGCAAGCTCAAACTCAAACACATACAAAAATGCAGCAAGGATGCATAAAAGAGATGAAGAGAAGTTATGAGAAGTGAAGGCAAATTCACTTCTCAAAGTCACTTACCACCTGAAAAGTTAGAAAAGAAAATGCAATGCAATGCAAAATGAGATGAAATGGTATGATGAAAAACCAAACCAGAAGCACATACATGATGTTAATAATGCTATGAGATGCTACAAACCAGAAACAACACATGTGGATGATCATACAAACTTATGGATGCAAATGAATCAAGCTAAAGAGCATGAACATACATGAAAAGTTATGAGATGCATATGGCATACAACATGGCAAATGAAAGATGCAATGATCAAACATGCTTTCAATATGTCTTATGATGTTAAATGAATCACATGGATGCATAAAATATTATGGCAAGTCAAGTTATGCAAGCAAATGCAAAATGGATGCATATGAAAGCCCAAATTAGGGTTTATGAACAATACAACAAACACAAACCAAAATCAGAAGCAAACAACATTACAAAAAATTGAAAATGCACTCAAAGTATCCCTAAACCTATATTAACTTACTGCCCAAAGGAGAGGTCTCAACTCCTAACCTAATTCAAGATATGATTTTTCTAAGTTTTCTAGGGTTTTAGGGTTCCTTAACAAGAAAATTACCAAACAAATTAAAAATGAAAGATCAAATCATGGTCATTTAATCTCACAAACTACATGCTAAACACAATGCAATGCAAAAAGAATCAAGGTCCAACTCTTTAGGGTTAGGCAGAAATGATTTTTGGAAGTTTGGATCAAAATAATGCATAAAAATGATTTTAATTCCATGGAAAATTCTCAAAATGCATCAAGATCAAAAAATAAATTTGGTTTGAGGGTTGGACAATGTTTCTAAATGTTTTTAAAGGTTTCATGAATTTTTTGGTGATTTTTAAATACCTAAAAGTATTTTTAATTAATTAATTCTCATTAATTAATTAAAAGAAACTTTTAAATATTTAAAAATACTTTTTTAATGCAAAAAATGAAAATAAAAATATTTTTGTGTTTTAAAAATTAATGAAACCCTTGACAAAAAATTTCATAATTTTTAAATGTATTTTGCTATTTTTAATAAATTGTAGAAAACAAATGAATTAATATGAAAATAAAATGAATTAAAATGCTGAAAAAAGAAAAGTCAGCCAATCTAATGGCCCTCATTCAAACTGAAACACACGCGCATTGACTTGGCGCCAGATCCCACGGCCAGCATTCAAATCCAGCTAATTAATGATTAAACCCTAATCCTGCCGTTAATGACCCTCAGGTGACCGGAACAGTGTTCCGGTCATCTTCTCCGATCACCCAAAAATCCCAACTCCTTCTACACGCATCTAAAATGAATTCTGATTACACAGAAATGATCCCCATCCAAAAACGAATTAAAACCCCCATTCAAACAACATTTATCATTTCTAAACTAGCTGAATCGAATCAAACAAAACCTAGGGCAAAAAGTTTCAGAAACTGATTAAACTCTCATCTCTCCACCATTTTCAAAACCAAAGGCATCAGAGTGATCAGTGAACAACAAAGAACAACTTAGGAACTTTAAAAATCATTTCTGGAAAAAAAGTTCTTGAGCTACCTGAGTTTTGAAGCTTTCAACTTTGCAACTTTCTGGACTCTCCTCTTGATGCAATCCACTCCTCTTGGTCCCTTGATGATGTTTGAATGCTTAGAAAGAGTTTATGTTGGCTGGTTTGAGAGTTTGAACAAGTTCTGTTCAAGCTCAGGTGGGAATCGTGTTTTGGATTCAGGCTGTTTCAGGCAATGGTGAGGGGTTCTTTGTGATCAGGATGATGAGTTGAGAAGGTCTGTGAAGTTTGTTTTTATGTTTGTGGCTTGTATGCTGAGTTTCGAAGGGTTTTGCTTAAGGGAGTGAAAATGAGAAAGTGATGGTCTTGCTGGTTTCAGGCTCTTGTGTTATGTTGTTTGGCTTGCCATTTGTTTGTATAAACAATGCTGATTGGTCAGAGGATGTGACCTGCCCTTTCTTGATAGGTGTAGTAGCTTTTTCCAAAATGTCAACTTCTTGTAAGAGAGGCATGGGCCATGTTCCAGCCAAGTACAAAAGGTGTGGGCTGCGCAGCAAGGTGAGGGGAAAGGCTAGGGCTGGTTCAGCAACATAGGCAGCAAGTGGATGAAGTGTTATGATGGTTTTTGCAAGTTGGTTCCCTTTGGTTCTCATGAAAATATCTTGCCCCACAAGCCATGAAACATGTGATCTTTTTGGTTCAATCTGAATTTTAGAACTTGTGTGATGCTTGTGTATTGGTTTGATATCAACTAGAAGTCACAAATGCCTTTGGTACAAGATTTTGCAAATTTCTCATTTGGTGCATAACTTGAATTTTAATGATTTTAGCCAACTTTGATGCACCATAACTTTTGATCCAAGATGAATTAGGTCATGTTATTGTACTTTTTGAAAAGGGAAAGATCTAATCTACAACTTTCATGACCAAAGTTTTTCCATTTGAAGCATTTTTGGATCAAAAAGTAAGGGTTGAAAAAGTTGCATAAAATGACTTTTCATTAAAAGTCAACCTTGCCCTAAAAAGTCAACTTTGCAAAAACTTGTAATTCTTGAATTTTGTGAACTTCAACCTTCTTCCATGATCAAATAAAGATCAAATACACCCAAAATGATGAAGATCGCCCCTTGGTTGAGTCATTGGGGGCCTCAGATGCCCTGATTTTGCACTGACTTGTCTGAAAAGTCAACTCTTGATCAGATGACTTCCCCATGGAATTTCTTCATGAAAATTGATATGCATACTCCCTATACCATATAGAGACTAATAGAAACAATAATGACCAAAAAATTTGAAGTTATGGCCTCTGAAACCAAAACCCTAATTTTAGGTCATCTGTGCAGTCAAACCTGGCTCTGCTTCCATACCAAGCCCAGTTCTTGTGATTCTTTGGCATTCTTGACATATAGACCCCTTTGAAGTGATTGATGACTTTTGGAGTGGCTCAAGAAGCTCTTGGATTGCTCAGATCACAAACCCTAGATGCAGATGACTTAGAACCAATGCAAAGACTCAAAATTGTGGTATGAGATGTTATGATTGTGTTTATGCATATGAAATGATCACAAGCCATGGTGTGAATGGGTGAGGGAAAATTTGGGTTGTTTACACTGTGTTGTTACTTATTTTGAACAATTAAACTCTTAAGCCTTGTGCCTTACCCGGGGCACAATGGTGTGCTTGTTTCGGGATGTCATTTCATTTGCATACTTCATTCAATAAAAATCAGTGAACGTTTCGTTTTCGTAAATATTGTGTTCTTTGTCTTTCTTTTATTTTATTTTGGTTTTATCAGCTATGTGTTCTTACACACCCACATCACTAAAATGCAGATCCTTATCCACTCTGGATCCTGTTGATAACAGTTCTACTATTGCCAATTATAATTTCGAGAATCCGATATATCAAGCTGAAGATGGAAATGAGGATGATTGTGAAGTACCTGTAGAGCTTGCTAGGTTGTTACAACAAGAAGAGAAAGTTATACAGCCACATGAAGAGCCAATCGAAGTTGTGAATCTGGGAACTGAAGAAAACAGGAAAGAAGTCAAGATAGGGGCTGAATTAGAGGATGATGTCAAGAGCAGATTGATTCAGATGTTGCATGATTATGTGGAGATCTTTGCTTGGTCCTATGAAGATATGTCAGGGTTGGATACAGACATTGTGGTTCATCGTTTACCAGTAAAAGAAGATTGTCGTCCAAAGAAGCAGAAGGTTCGTCGCATGCGTCCTGAAATGTCAGAGAAGATCAAAGCAGAGGTAATGAAACAGTTTGATGTAGGGTTCTTAGATGTGACTTCTTATCCTCAATGGGTTGCAAATATGGTACCGGTACCTAAGAAAGATGGTAAGGTACGTATGTGTGTAGACTACAGGGATTTGAACAAGGCCATCCCCAAAGATAACTTTCCACTTCCTCATATTGATGTTCTGGTAGACAACACTGCTCAGCACAAGGTATTCTCTTTCATGGATGGTTTCTCTGGTTACAATCAAATCAAGATGGCACCTGAAGATATGGAGAAGACAACATTTGTTACACAGTGGGGCACCTTTTGCTATAAAGTGATGCCATTTGGTTTGAAGAACGCAGGGGCAACATATCAGCGTGCTATGGTGGCTTTGTTTCATGATATGATTCATCACGAGATAGAGGTGTATGTGGATGATATGATAGCCAGGTCCCAAAATGAAGAACAACATCTTGATCATCTGCATAAGTTGTTTGAGAGGTTTAAGAAATACAAGTTGAGATTGAACCCAAACAAGTGTACTTTTGGAGTAAGGTCTGGTAAACTTCTGGGTTTCATCGTCAGTGGAAAAGGTATTGAAGTAGACCCTGCTAAAGTGAAAGCTATACAAAAGATGCCAGCTCCCCGTACTGAGAAGGAAGTTAGAGGTTTCTTGGGACGATTGAATTACATTGCAAGATTTATTTCCCAATTAACTGCTACCTGTGAGCCAATCTTCAAGTTATTGAAGAAAGATCAGGTAATGGAGTGGAATGATGAGTGCCAGACAGCATTTGATGAAATCAATAGATATCTTCTAGAACCTCCCATTTTGATGCCACCAGTTGATGGAAGACCCTTGATTATGTACTTAACAGTATTAGACAACTCAATGGGGTGTGTGTTGGGGCAACATGACGAGTCTGGTCGAAAAGAGCAAGCAATATACTACCTTAGCAAAAAGTTTACCGACTGTGAAACAAGATACTCACTGCTCGAGAAAACTTGTTGCGCTTTGGCATGGGCTGCTCGCCGACTAAGACAGTATATGTTGACTCATACTACCTTGTTGATTTCGAAGATGGATCCAATCAAGTACATATTCGAGAAACCTGCTCTCTCCGGAAGAATAGCAAGATGGAAAATGATCTTAACAGAATATGATATACAGTACACTACTCAGAAGGCCATTAAAAGAAGTGTTGTAGCTGATCATTTGGCTCATCAAGCAGTGGATGATTATCAGTCAATGAGTTTTGAGTTCCCCGATGAAGACATTATGATTATTACTAAAGAACCTGGACAATATGACGGACCTGAACAAGGATCCCGATGGACTATGGTTTTTGATGGAGCTTCTAATGCACTTGGTAATGGTGTTGGTGTTGTGATCAGTTCCCCTGAAGGTTGTCATACCCCGATTACTGCAAGACTTTGTTTCTATTGTACCAATAACATGGCTGAGTATGAGGCATGTATCCTGGGTATCAAAGTTGCCATTGATATGAAGATTCAGTTCCTTGACGTGTATGGAGATTCAGCTCTGGTAGTAAGTCAGATTAAAGGAGATTGGGATACCAAGCATGATAATCTCATTCCTTATAGAGAGCATGTTTTGTATTTGATCCCACATTTCAAAGAGATTACCTTTGGACATATTCCACGAAGAGAGAATCAGTTGGCAGATGCATTAGCCACCATGGCATCCATGTTTGAGATCATCTGGGATGATGAAGCTCCCAAGATTACTATTGATAGATTTGAGAAGCCTGCATACTGCAATGAGATTGGCACTGAAGAAGTAGAGGAGAAACCTTGGTTCTATGAAGTGAAAAGATATCTTGAAGCCCAGGAGTTCCCTGAGGGGGCATCTGTCAAAGATAAGAAGTTTCTGAGGAGGTTTTCTGCTAAGTTCTTCTTAAGTAATGAAATTTTGTACAAGCGCAATCATGATTCAACTTTGCTTCATTGTGTGGATAAGAAAGAAGCAACTGAGATTATGGAAGACATGCATGATGGGATTTTTGGCACTCATTCTAGTGGTCACACCATGGCAAAGAAGATATTGAGAGCAGAGTACTATTGGTCTACCATGGAAGCTGACTGCTATCAACATTCCAGAATATGTCATAAGTGTCAAATCTATGCTGACAAAGTACATATACCTCCATCACCATTGAATGTGCTGACTGCTCCTTGGCCTTTTGCCATGTGGGGCATTGATATGATTGGTGAGATCAAACCTACTGCTTCTAATGGGCATCGTTTCATCCTGGTTGCTATTGATTACTTTACAAAATGGGTGGAGGCAGCTTCATTTGCATCTGTTACCAAGAATGTTGTGGCTCGATTCATTAAGAATAATCTCATATGTAGGTATGGCATCCCTGAAAGGATTATTACTGACAATGGCTCTAATCTGAACAATACTATGATTACTGATCTCTGCACGCAGTTCAAGATTAAGCATCACAATTCTTCTCCGTATCGTCCAAAGATGAATGGGGCAATGGAAGCTGCTAACAAAAATATCAAGAAGATTATACAGAAGATGACTGTCACTTATAAAGATTGGCACGAGATGTTACCATTTTCTCTTCATGGTTATCGTACTACAATACGTACATCAACAGGGGCAACCCCATTCTCCTTAGTATATGGTATGGAAGCAGTTCTGCCCATTGAAGTTCAGATTCCCTCCTTAAGAATTATGAAGGATGCAGGCTTGGATGAAGATTAGTGGATTCAGACTCGACTTGACCAGATAAATTTGATTGATGAGAAGAGGTTAGCAGCAGTTTGTCATGGCCAGATGTACCAGAAACGGATGATCAAAGCTTTTAATAAGAAGGTTAAGCCAAAGGTATATCAGGTTGGTGACTTGGTAATCAAGCGTATCATATTACCACAGGGTGATCCTAGAGGCAAGTGGACTCCTACATATGAAGGACCATTTGTGGTCAAAACAGTATTCTCAGGAGGTGCCATGATGCTTACTACTATGGATGGCGAAGACTTCCCACAACCTGTAAACGCAGACATAGTTAAAAAATACTACGCATAAAAAAGAGACCCGCTAGGTTGACTGACCTAGGCAAAAATAAGGGCATCCCGACGAACCAAAAGGGTTCGGGCAAAAATTAGGGATATATATATATAAAAAATGTACACCCGGCAAGTCGAAAACCTGAAAATGCGGCTTGGGCAAAAAAGGGTATCCCGGTGGATTGAAAACCTGAAAGGGCAATCCAGGCAAAAGTTAGGGATTAAAGCGTATGACTATGTCTCGTTTGGATCACCCATGTAACTCCAACCAGTTGTGCTACTTAACCCAAGTTCGAACAGATAAAGATCAATTCAATCGTTTCCGTCTCGACAGCAGAAGATGAGATACTTGAAGATAATGGCAATAGTAGAATTGAAACTCAATAGGATTATTTCCTACATGGCTGATTTTCTTTGTTTTGTAAACATTTTTTACGACGAATTCCTCTTACTAGGATTTCTATTTCCTTGTACAAACTTGCCTATGTATAGGTCACTTTGTGATATGAATAAAATTTCATCTTTGAATCCAGATTTACTTTTACCCTATTTACATAAGCGAAACGTCCATTGGTTGTGTTTGAATGTATGTATGCTTTTGAATATGATTGATGTTTACCAGAAATGCATAAAATGCTTAATATGATTGATGTTTACCAGAAATGCATGAAAATGCAGTAATAGTATTTACTAAAGACGAACGAGGGAGGGAATGCAACGAAGCTTCGCCGGTTCATCCCCCACAAGACAGCTACAAATCCCCAGTAGGGTAAATCTATCATCGTATAGACTTCGAGTTACATCTCCCCTGGAATTTATGTCCATCTCTTTTATCCTCAGTCGGGATATTCAGGAACTTATTCCTTCAAAAGGAATACGACGAACGAAGACGAGAGGTTATGAATACTATATTATCAAACGAGACGGGAACGAGTTCCTCATATTCTTCAGCAATGAATCGGGATTTATTTTCCCTGGCCAGCAGTTGTTATACAAAGATATCCAAACGCCTCAGGCTGCATGATTCATACATACCTCATTTACATCATACCATAACATACATATCCATAAGTACATAATACATTACTTAAGTGCATCATACTATGCATGCATACATAATGCATAAACTAACATTCTCCTTGCAGGATAGTTATATGCAGGTAAAACAATATCAACAACTTACAACAGGTCAAAAATGATCCATACATTTGCTCAAGATGTCCTTGAATAACAGGCAAACGGTCTGTAAAAAGATTCATTCCCTGGTTCAAGACATTATTCAGAAGAACAAATCCTGACGTTCTTTTGGCCCTTGAATAGCAGGCAAACGGTCTGTAAAAAGATCCATTCCCTGGTTCAAGATATTTTTCAGAAGAACAAATCCTGACATTCTTTTGACCCTTAAGAACAAATCTTGACGTTCTTTTGGCCCTTGAATAGCAGGCAAACGGTCTGTAAAAAGACCCATTCCCTGGTTCAAGATATTTTTCAGAAGAACAAATCCTGACGTTCTTTTGACCCTTAAGAACAAATCCTGACGTTCTTTTGGCCCTTGAATAACAGGCAAACGGTCTGTAAAAAGATCCATTCCCTGGTTCAAGATATTTTTCAGAAGAACAAATCCTGACGTTCTTTTGACCCTTAAGGACAAATCCTGACGTTCTTTTGGCCCTTGAATAACAGGCAAACGGTCTGTAAAAGGATCCATTCCCTGGTTCAAGATATTTTTCAGAAGAACAAATCCTGACGTTCTTTTGACCCTTAAGGACAAATCCTGACGTTCTTTTGGCCCTTGAATAGCAGGCAAATGGTCTGTAAAAAGATCCATTCCCTGGTTCAAGATATTTTTCAGAAGAACAAATCCTGATGTTCTTTTGACCCTTAAGAACAAATCCTGACGTTCTTTTGGCCCTTGAATAGCAGGCAAACGGTCTGTAAAAAGATCCATTCCCTGGTTCAAGATATTTTTCAGAAGAACAAATCCTGACGTTCTTTTGACCCTTAAGAACAAATCCTGACGTTCTTTTGGCCCTTGAATAGCAGGCAAACGGTCTGTAAAAAGATCCATTCCCTGGTTCAAGACATTATTCAGAAGAACAAATCCTGACGTTCTTTTGGCCCTTGATTAGCAGGCAAACGGTCTGTAAAAAGATCCATTCCCTGGTTCAAGATATTTTTTGGAAGAACAAATCCTGACGTTCTTTTGACCCTTAAGAACAAATCCTGACGTTCTTTTGGCCCTTGAATAGCAGGCAAACGGTCTGTAAAAAGATCCATTCCCTGGTTCAAGATATTTTTCAGAAGAACAAATCCTGACGTTCTTTTGACCCTTAAGAACAAATCCTGACGTTCTTTTGGCCCTTGAATAGCAGGCAAACGGTCTGTAAAAAGATCCATTCCCTAGTTCAAGATATTTTTCAGAAGAACAAATCCTGACGTTCTTTTGACCCTTAAGAACAAATCCTGACATTCTTTTGGCCCTTGAATAGCAGGCAAACGGTCTGTAAAAAGATCCATTCCCTGGTTCAAGACATTTTATCAGAAGAACAAATCCTGACATTCTTTTGACCTTGGAGAGTAGGCAAACGGTCTGTACAAAGATCCATTCCCTAATCCAGAATACTTCCAGAAGAAATAATCATCACAAGATTTATTTCTACTGGTTCATTCAACAACTCAAGTCATGTTGCATAAACAATTCAGAGACGACCTATACGAAGACCTAGTACTGATATCCAATATCAACATAAAGACATCATCACAATCTGATACTTTAGATGGCATCTCCAAGCCCATCTCCAGATGGCATCTCTAAGCCCATCTCCAATTTTTCCAAGTGGAATCTTTAGGCCTACTCCAGCATATACAATTAATCATCAGTGTTACTATACGCACCGGCGAGTGCAAATTTTTGGGATTTTGTGTTCAGTCCCCTTCAACCTTCCAGGTCATGACTGGTACATATACCAATCTAACCCCTCAGGTTTCAGAAATTTGAACAGGGGCAGCTGTTGCACCCCAAAATTTGCCCTCCACAAGACAAGTCATTGTGTACTAAGAGGCTCACAAGGTTCACAAGGTTCACGAGACCTCTCATGAGGTTCACAAGGTTCACAAAGTTCACAATTAGTCAGAAGATGTGACAATTCCCTCAGACAATGCATCCTCCTAAGCAGTGCATCCTAAACTAGGGTTTTGACTTTAATCAGGCTAAATGGACTTCCAAGACTTCAAGTGAGCTTCATAACATCTTATATGTGTTCAATAATCCCCATGACAAGTTTCAAGACTTTTCCCAAAGGTTTGCTCAGTCAAATGATCAGATAGGTTAAAATCAGTCAAAGTAGTTAAAAAGTCAAACTGAGGTCAACTGTGGTTAAACCAAAGTCAAACTTCATGATTTTTTGCCAAAATCAAGTATATGAAGTAAAATTCATCATTTTATAAAGGGTTGATCATGATTCATCAAGGAGATTTCAGATCATCAAGAATCAGGAGTTTCTAAATTAGGGTTTTCATAGGAAAAGTCAACTGAACTTTGACCAGCCATAACTTTCACATGCTTCATCAAGAGTTTTCCATCCAAAGCTCATTTTGAAGGAAATTGAATTCTCTACAACTTTGTGTATCACAAGCCAAGCCTAAAAATGCTTCATTTGGAAGGTATGAGCTAAGACATTATAGGTCCTTTTAAAAGTCAACAAAAAGTCAACAACTTCAAAAGAGCATAACTTGAGAATGGTAAAAGATATGGACATGAAACCAAAGAGTTTGGTTAGATGACTCTTTAAGCTTTCCAAAATGTCCAAGAACACCCTCATAGCATTAAAATTGAAGGATTTGTGCCTTTGCAAAGTTGGGAAATTTCAGGGAAACTTATGAAGCAAATAAGGCTTTAAATCCAATTTTTGCTAAATGAGGCACCAAATTGCCATCCCATCTTTACAATATCATCAAGCACGACCCAACCCACCTATTTTCTGATTTTTTATTTTTTATTTCATATTTATTTGAATTTTATTCATTAAAATACAATTTAAATTGAAATAAAATATAAAATCATATATTTGAAAAAGGATTTTGCTTCTAGAATGTCATAAATAATATTTGGATCAGATTGATACAAAAGTTATGAAGATTATCCCAAAATAGCAATGTTGGATCAAAGGAAAATCATATTTTATGACAAATCTTTTTCAATCTTCAAACATCCAAAAAGTCCAAAGAGTGATAGCATTTTTCTGACCTAATTCAATCCATATATATAGACAAACACATTGCCAATGAGAGGGGACGAAATTGCAGCCTCCAAGGGTAAGAACAAAGTTTCAGTTTTCACACTAAAAACACCAATTCGGTTTGATACTTAGAGCCTCTTTCAAGACAAACCAAAGGTTGCAACTTGTTCCTTGGAGTTCATGGATTGATTCTGGATCATAACATCATTCATTCATGCCTTGAATCGTGAAAACCGAATGCATCTTCTTCATGTTTTAAAATTTTTCAATTTGAATGATTTGCACATTGTTAATGAAAACTAACTATGGATTTGTGTTTGTTGTGATGTTTAGAAACTTTCTGGATGATTTAATTCAATTATTATGGACTGTTTTGAAATTCACCATTGCTAGGGTTTGAAGCTTCAAATCGGGAACCAAGCATTTAGGGCCTTTAAACGAAATCTAAGAACATGACTGTGATCTATGAGACTTGTATAATTGATCTGGGCTTTTAATTTGAATTGATGTTACGATTTGATTGATGTTTAAAAAACATAGGATTCTGGTTTTGAAAATTTGCAGGTGAATTCGCAGGTATATTCGAATCAAAATTCGCAGGTAATAGGTTGAAGATGAAGCAGCCTTGGCGCGAAAAATATGATTTGAATTTGAACTTATTTTATTATGTATTATTTGTGTAATATTTCACGAAAGCAGTGTTGGTTCAGTTGGTTTGTGTGTGTGCGCGTGAGGTTGATGGTCCTGGGTTCGAATCCCCCCAGGCCATTTTGTGTTGTTTTGTTTTTTTAATGATTTTTACAGGTTAACAAACAAAACGCATTGATGCTCATTCACTATCACCAGCGCATGCGCAGCCCAGTGGAAGGGAGGTTGGTCCTGGAGATGTGAAGCCTAGGGCCTGGGTTCGAATCCCAGCCCCAGATATGTTTCTTTTTCTCATTTTTTTTCATTTATTTGGTTTTGTTTATATTATATTTAATTAATCTAATTAATAATAAATGTCTAAAATAAAATATTTATATTATTTTCTTATATATAATTCAAAAACTTATATTTTAAAAATTCAAACTTTATTAATAAAATTATTTATATTTATTTCATTGTATATTATTAATATTGTATGTATTTTTTTTAGATAAATAATTTAATTAGGTTTATATTAAATAATTAACCCTAATATTTTTATATGTAAAAAACCTATTTTTTTTATAAACCCTAATTTATTTTTAAAAAAACCCAATTTTCTTTTATGATTTTAATTTCTTATTTTTGTAATTATAATTATTAAATATTTCTAATATGTATATATAATTAATTTATTAAACCATTAATCATACTTATTAGTATATAATTATTATTATTTATTTCTTTTCTTAAAAATTCTAAAAAATGATTATTTATTTAAGTTTGAACTTTTAATTTATTTTTATATTATATTATTATGCTAACCTCTTTTATATTTATTTTATTTATTATTACTAACCTTCTTATTTATTTATTTATTATATACTTATTTATTTAAATTATTTTATTATAATGTAATTGTGCAAATTATGTAATAGTTGTAGAGTTTTTATTATTGTTTATTTTAAATTGCTATGGTTAGTAAAATAGGGAGTGTAAACATGTTTGTATCTTAAAATTGAATTTAGATCACTAATTATAAGATAAATACTTGAATTTGTACACGCACACACATAAGTCGATCTTTGATCACCATCTCACATTCTTAAGGATACCTCTCATGTTGCCTAAATAAAAGGTCAAGTAAGGTGTATAAAGCAAAGTCCCTTATCTTATTTAATATCATTTTGTCCCTTTAAAGAATTATAAGATCAAGTCCCTTTATGGTTGCCTTCGTAAAAGATCTTGTCCCTTTCCGAATAAAAGATGATAAGTCCCTTCGAATTGCTAATACACCTTACAGTTGCCTAATCACAGATGTCCCTTTACTTGTCCCTCATAACATCCAAGGTAATGACTACCTATTCCTTATTAATAAGGATAGTCTTACCATTTAAAGGATATTTAAGAACAGAAAAGATTTAACTTAGGGTAGGTTCCTCTTATGTACTTGCTCACCTTTTCAAAACACTTCAAAAATACTTCACATTTTCAAACAATTTTCAAAACAAAGGCTTTATATATATCTGTACATGGATCATTATAAAGTACTTAAGAAAATTTCTAATCACACACTACACTTCTCAAAACATTTTAAAGTGAGCTAAGTAACTAAGAGCCCATGGATAACCATGGATGTAAAGGGTGCTAACACCTTCCATTTACATAACCTACCCCCCGAACCCAAAAATCTTTTAAGGTCTTTCCTGTTATTTTATGTCCTTTCCTTTTGGATAAAATAAAAGTCGGTGGCGACTCTTGCTATCCGCAACATAACTAAAGTCAGTTCTCCCACCGTGTTACAGTTGCTTGTGTATTGTACTGTTATTTTATGTACAGTTTATTTACAGCTTTATTTACAGTTTTCAGTACTTATATTCATGTATCATATAATATTACTGGACTATCTGGACTGGATTTTCTGTTTGGTGGGACTTGGGTGATACTGTTACTGTGAGATGAGCCCATTACCAAGGCTCGAGTGCACCTTAAGACTTAGAGTGGTTCCACTTTGGCCTCATGAGATCTTGTCACGGGGGTAGTAGTGAGTTCCACGCCCAGATTTGCGACCGTCGTGGAAATGTCTTGATTTGGGGATCTTCCTCTCTCATTTCATAACCTTGATAGTTATGTGCAGCTGGGGATCGATCATTGAGAACCTTGTGGAGACATCCCTCTCTAGTGGTGACAGTGGCAGACGACATTGTGTGGCAAACCCATTCGCACCCGAGGGCCCACCTGGAACTCACATAGGATGACCTTGTTTTCCCGGACTCAGCTGAGGCCTCCCTGCGTAGTATATAATGCCAAACCGATTCCCTGATTTGGTCATGAGCCATTCCTCGAAAATGGTGAACGTATTATTGCTATTCGGCTTTGAGAGTCTGTGATGTTTGACCCGGAGCACACCTGTGAGATTGGGAGGGGTTTACAGGTTTGCAGGAACCATTGACCTCCACATACCCTCCTGGCTAGTGCAGTCTTATGTTTCGATCCGGTCACTATGATCCTGGAGTGATTGACCTTTGGTTTTCAGTTACTATTTCGGGTTATTATACAAAGATCTTGTGGTTACAGACACTCGATTCTTGGCTCAGTATTCCAGATTCCAGACAGTTTCCAGCATTGATCCCATGTCTTTGCATCTTTAGCATCATCATATTGCATTTTGCATTTGCATCTGCATTGCATTTCCTTCTTCCAGAGAGCTCATCCTTCCTCTTTTGTCCATGACCAGCCAGTTGATTTCCCGGTACTCAGTTTTGAACAAGTGGTAACCGTTGGAAGACGACCAAGTTGTTTGAAGTTTGACTGAGCAGTGTCAAGAGGTAAGGGTCAGATTGGAAGCCGCCAGTAGCTATGTCAGAGAACAACCGTCAGAATTTTGATCTTCCACTTGGTTTCACTTCGATAACCAATCCTTTGTATGGTCTTTCTCCTGATGAGGATCCTCCTCAATTGAACAATCTTACTCAAGCTTAGCCTGCACAGAGCCCGATCGTGAATCAAAGTGTACCTGAACCATCTGTTGTCCGAGGTGGACCCTCATCTTCTTCTGATGCTACAGATTATCAGAGTTTTGCTTTCCCTATGCCGAACTTCCAAGGGGCAATCCCTCTTGTGAAAGCCAAGGATCCACAAGCTATTGATCCTGCTGAAAGGTTTCGTGTGTTGGATGAGCAACTCAAAGCCTTAGTGGATCCTGATGTTGTTGGTTTTGATGCTTTAAACCTGTGTTTGGTGCCTGGTCTTGTCATTCCTCCAGATTTCAAAACTCCAAATTTTGAGAAATACACTGGTGTCAGTTTCCCGAAGCGTCATTTGGTGATGTTTTGCAGAAAAATGACTTTTTATGCCCGCAACGATAAGTTGATGATTCATTGTTTTCAGGACAGTTTAAGCGGGGCATCCTTAAGTTGGTATATGGATTTGGAAAGCAGTCGTATTCAGTCATGGAATGATTTATCCAGAGCTTTCGTAAAGCAATACCAGTATAATGTAGACATGGCGCCCAGTCACATGCATTTGCAGAGTCTATCTCAGAGGAGCGGTGAATCTTTCAGAGAATATGCACAGTGGTGGAGAGAGTTGGCAACCCAAGTGCAACCACCACCTTCAGACAGAGAATTATTGGACCTGTTCGTGGGAACGTTGCAAGGTTCGTACTTGGAAAGAATGAGTAGCATTGGGACATCAAGCTTCTCTGATTTGATATAGTTGGAGTACGCATCGAGAGCCTGCTCAAAAGTGGAAAGATCCAAGACTTTTCGAACATCCCAGCTAGTGAAGATGAATCTGTTGGTAGCTCCCAAGGGGAAGAAGGGTATGACAGCAGTGCAATCATGGCTAATATCGAATATTCTGGACCAACAACTTCTCAGAGATCATCGTCTCCTAGGTCTGGTTACTTTTACGGACAACAAGCGATGCTCAGAGCACCATATCAGAAACCCTGGACTCCTCCTCGTCCAAATCTGCAAGCTCAAGGTCGAAGACCTCAAAATCAACTTCAGAGCCAGCATAGGCCTCGCAACAATCTGGAAAGAAGGAATGCTCCTCTTCATCCAGTTCCCATGGCGTACAGTGAACTTTTTCCACATCTAGTTCAGAACTTTTTGGTGGCTCCTAAGCCTCTCAAGCCATTGTCAGAGCCGTACCCTCCAGAGTACAATCCTCATGAGCAGTGCGGGTATCATGGTGGATTAATGGGGCATTCAACTGAAGATTGTAAAGCTTTTCAAGCCATAGTACAACAGTTGATCGACAAGGGGTACATATCCTTTCCTGAAGGAAGCTTGGTTGTGCACGTCAACCTCTCGCCTGATTGAGTTCAAAGACTTCAAAGGAGCGTCTCCTGATTTCAGTGGTCCAGACAAGAAGATGTCATCAGAGCTGGTGATCGTTGTATCCTTTTTGTCATTTGCATTATAGTTTCTTTCCTGTTGGCAGCTACTTGTCTTTTAAAGATTGTTGTTTTAAATGGTAATGTTAATGTAGTGATCTTGCACTTTTTGATTCAGTTATGTCGCATTCGCTCATTTTTTCTTTACTTGCATAAAAAAAACAAAAAAATTGCATCCATTTACCTCCCATTTATTTCACTGTTGTTTAGCAGGTTTGAGGGAGGATGATGACAACTGAGTACCCATAATTGTTGAAGGCATGCTTTCGGATAAGAACCTGCTGACGATGTACAGGCATTGTTTCAATTCCCAAACACCGGAGATATAAGGGAGATAAACCCTCGTCAACCCCTTTGAGCCTTGAAGTAGGAGTTTCTTTTCTAAATAGAAAAACCCCCACATCCAACCCGTGGCAGGGTAGTTATCAGTTAGTTTGACCGAGCGTTCAAATTTCCAAAGGAGTGTGCATCCGAGGATCCATTACCTTTATTCATTACACCTCAAGAGGTCAAGGGACGTGAAACCACAATGGTTACCCCTCAACAACAAAGGAATGAGGCAGTCATTACCCTTTCAAGCAAATCATGATAACCAGTGTCACACGATTTGTTCAAAAATCAAAATAAAGAAAAAGAGGAAATAAAGCCCGCTAAGTCAAAAAAACAAAAAAAACAAAAAGAAGTGAAAACAAATGACTTAGGCAAAAGTTAGGGCATCCCGCTGGACTTCAAAATCGAAAAAAATTTCAAAAAAGAATCAGTCCAGGCAAAAATTAGGGAGTAAAAAAAATCAGAAAGAAAAATCTTCCATTAGAACAAAGTCGTGTGACCAGACACAAAGTCAGAAGGGGTGACTGTTACTCCAAGAAACCTCATTGGTGCTTAAACCGACAACGTCATTGGGTCCTCAACAATCACAAAACCCTTTCGAGAGGCGAGCGCTTAGGTCAAATTATCTGAGTATAGGACTGGAGAACATCAAGGAGAATGGGTGGGCACAGATAAACTTTGAGCCATAAATCTTTCTTTCTAAAACCGTGAACCAGGCCACGTTATAACCCTTGAAAGTCCTAATTGAATTAGGTTCAATTCTGGAAGCATGCTACGACAAGGTTGCATAAACTGACTCCTAACGATTTGCTAACTCAGCACTACGTTTGGACTAATCGTCCATTCGTCACTCATTGTCACAACATTCAAATAAATAAATTTTCAAAACTTGCATGTGCACTGCATTAAAATTACCATTTGTAAATGAACAGTTTTAATTGCAAGTCATCCTGTGTCATCAGGAAAGTTCCTACAAAGATCAATCAGAGGAGAACTCGATTATTCAACAATGATGACCAAAATCAAGAGCATCGTGTAGGCCTATGGATCAGGGGCATGTTATCCAGTGGTTTTGTCGACCAAGGAATCTGTCAGGGTAAAGCAAGTTCCCAAGCATTGGTTGATTGAGGAACGTCATTCAAAGTTAGTTGATCAGGAGTGAATCTACCAAACAGGGGCAAACCACCCGGTATTTCTGCTGACCAAAGATATGTTCTTCCAATCCTCAGTCAGAATGAGTCAAGTCGCTTCCACGCTCATACCGGGGCAGGACACTTCCAGATATCACTAAGCGCAACTCTTCACGAGAGGACATCCAAGTCTGCCATGCCAGGAATTGGATAATCAGCGACAGTCTGTTCAGAGACTCACCATACAGGGGCAAAATTTAGCTACACAAAGCAAGTTATATCGGCAATATCCGAGTTCGAGACGAGTATTGGGAAGTCATGCTACCCACCCTCGCCTTTGTTACCTTTCTCAATTAGAAGCCTTGTTACTAAGACCTTTCTTCCCACCTTGGGAGTTTTTCTAGCTTTTCATGAGCATTGCATAAAACATTTGCATACATTAATCATGTCACTTCGCTAGAGCATATGCATCATATGCATTGGGCATCCCCACCTCACAAACATTAGACTCATACCCAGGGCCTCGTAACCCCAACTTCTTGAGCGTTCAAAGTCCAGTTCTCGTCTGGAAAACCTTTCCAAAGTCCAGTTCTCGTCTGGCAAACCCGTTCAAAGTCCAGTTCTCGTCTGGCAAACCTTTTCAAAGTCCAGTTCTCGTCTGGCAAACCTTGCAAAGTCCAGTTCTCGTCTGACAAACCAACTTCAAATACCAGTTCTCGTCTGGTAGGCGAATCATTTAACCAGTTCTCGTCTGGTTACCTTTTCATTCAACCTTTTGGATGCCAGTTCTCGTCTGGTAGTCATTCTTTTTCAGAGTCAATTCTCGTTTGACAATGAACCCAAGGAGTCAGTTCTCGTCTGACAACTTATTCTTTGCCCATCAGTTCTCGTCTGTTGGCCTACCTTTAATAACCCGGTTCTCGTCTGGTAATTCACCTTCAAAGTCCAATTTCTTGGCAACCAAAAAAATACCAAAAATACCAAAAATCTCTATCAACCTGGCCTTACGCCCAGCCATCCTTATTTTTATCATCCTTGTCATCATATCCTTAGCATCATGAGCATACGTCTGCATCTTGCTTCATTTGCATTGCATCTTCATACTGCATGGTTTTCGTTTCTTCATGTGGAGCAAGAGCCATTACAAATACGTAATCTGGGGCAGTTATCTTGAAATTCGACGAACTTCTGCGAGAGTTTGAAGACACTAGGGCAATTCTGGATGCCAAGTCTTCTGTAAAATCCTCTAAAGGCAATATTATGAAGATGATGCAGTTTGACACAGTTTCAGGAGTAAAGGAATGCTTGTTCACTCATGATAATCAGTATGCAACTGTTGAGCTCAGAAGTTTGAAGCACTATGTTAATTCTCAGAGAATGTTTGGTATTTCTTTTCCCAACAGGGCATTGGAAGTTTATCTTTTCCCCGAGCATAAGATCTTCTTTCAGCTGACAAGGCTTCCTCATGAGGAGTTGGTATTCTCCACGGTCCAAGTCCAATTTTCATTGGCATATTTTCCCAACAGAGTCGTCATACTATACTTGGGGCATATTTTGGCTTATTTTGATCTCTAATTCTCCAGCAAAGTCTTTCCTCGGCAGAGCATTGCCAAATTTGTTTCTCAGCCAAGCCAGAAGGTTGCCATTTCCCCAGCTGAGTCAGAGCAGATGATATCCCCAGCAGAACTTCAAGGCTAATTGAATTATTCTTATCCCCAAGCGGAGTTATCTTTCCACAGCAAAGCTTAGAATTATCAGAATTCTCATACCCAGCAAGAGTATTGATGAAGCATTTCCCCAGCCGAGTCGGAAGATGATCTTTCCCTGCAGAGTTCATGTTTGGGTTTCACTCCCATCATTGAAATATTCCCCGAAGAAGTCGCCAATTTATTTTTAGCCAATGTGATGATACAAACAGTTATTCATCTCCCCATCCAGAGTTAAGCATCGTCAAAACTTCTTGAGCTGTTTCTCCCCTACAGAATTGAGATTCTTGCTGCCAATCAGGGCGCTTTGTTGTTGCTCGTCTGCATTCCTTAGCGCTTGTCTGTGTTTGAACTTAGGTAGTTTCTCGTCAGCATTGCCCAACACTCGTCTGTGTTCACACTTTGTTATTGCTCGTCTGCAATTCCCAGCATTCGTCTGTGTGTAACTTCCTTTTGGTGCTCGACACTCGTCTGTGTTTGAACTTAGGTGATGCTCGTATGCGTTCTCCAACGCTCGTCTGTGTTTGTTATCTGTTTGAAGCTCATCTGCATTGTTTGGATACGCGTCTATACCATCCATCACACTCGTATGCGTTGGTTTATATCCATATGTACGAATTTGATAATCACTCTAGTACTTGTCTGTATTGCTTCTCCAAAT
The DNA here is from genome assembly GCA_963966055.1 of Lathyrus aphaca. NCBI lineage: Eukaryota > Viridiplantae > Streptophyta > Magnoliopsida > Fabales > Fabaceae > Lathyrus > Lathyrus aphaca. Next base: position 214,556,360 of record OZ014520.1, on the reverse strand, counting down.
GCTCGTCTGTGTTGGATTTCTAGTATTCGTCTGTATCAGTGGCTGATATTCTTCTGTATCCTCGCCTGAAGCGCTCGTCTGTGTTTCTTAGATCATCGTCTTATATTCGTTTGTATCATTGATTTATGGCACTCGTCTGTGTTTTCTCTTGATGGTCATCTAATACTCGTCTGTGTTGAAGAGGTTTGAAGTCCTGACAGTGGGATTAAACGTCAAAATGGTTACCGGTCCTGGCGTAACAGGTTTATCCGAAGGAGGTTCGTCTGTCTCAAGTCATATATTTTTTGTAAAATGTATGAAGAGGAATCGTATGTCCAGTTCCTGGCGTAACAGGTATACTTGATGAGGGCTCGTATGTCCAGCACCTGGCGTAACAGGTTTGTTCGAAGAAGACTCGTCTATCTAAGTTTTTCTTATTCGGCGCAACAATTCAATTTAGAAGGAGCTCGTCTATTTTTTCCACTTCAGTCACCAAAGCGTCATTTGGTTGGTTTTATTGCTTGCATTCTCCAGCAGAGTGTAAATTTCGGGGTTATTTTGGGTATTCAACCACAGTTTATCTTGAACGGCCGACAGTCGTTGCTATCGACCTTTTCAGATTAACAGTTGATTGAATAGGGGCAGCTGTAACACCCTAAAATTTGCCCTCTGGTTTTCTGGCTTTTCGTTTTGCATTCATACGCATTTTGCATTAGGTCATATCATTTACATAAGCTCCTGAGACATGGGATCAATTTTCATCAGGAATTTTGGTTTCACACTTTATTTGCGGATCATCAGAAGAATTCAAGTTCTCGCCTATGCAACCATTTGTGGCATCATTCGCGTATTCTTGTCACTCAATTAGGGTTTATTTTCCCTGGTTCATAAGTCTTCAAGGATTTCACGTCTGAAAGTTATTCACCGATTCATTTGGCTCGTCACCATGGATTTCTGCTTCATCATGTCATAAGGCTACTCTCGTACTCTCAGCATCTCAGCCTGTTTTTTTCTTTCTCAATATCTCAGAAGCTTTGGTTCCAAGTTTAGGGCTATTTCTCAGGCAGTGAGTGCTCAAAGTCAATTTGTGGTGTGATGAGTTCGTCAGGTCATCAAGTTGTGGTTTACGAGAAGTTTTGGGCCAATCTGTCTGTTCATTTATTCATTAGTGGTCCATCTATGGATTTATTTTCCAAGAGGTTGAGTCAGAAGAATTCAAGGTGATTCATAATTCATTTGGTCAAAAATTCAGAGGATGATTAATTCAGTTGATCGTTGTTTCAATGACGTTTTAAGTGGTTCACGAGATTCATTTTTGTCATGGATGTATGGAAGAGGTTCATATGTGGTTGTTGGATCAAATCCAATAAAGGTGTGTGTGGATGAGTCATACTCCTCATCATTTAATTTCGAAGTCGAGTCCAATTTCACATAAACTAATTATCCACATCAATTTCTTTTTAGTCACACTCATTTTTTATTCTATCCATTGTCCATATCTCACCATGTCCATAACCCTTTCATTAACCAAATTATTTAGTATTTTCTATTTTTAAAACCATTTTAAGGTCCATGAAACCATTAAGCATATTGTTTTAATTTCATTACCCAATTCATTATCCAAATTTATTAATTGTTCATATGACCTTGTTTTTAGAACCGTTGTCCATTTTTTATTCAATACTTTCCTTTTTATTTTCTACATCCATTATTACTAACCAATGTCATTGAAACTCACAGTCAAATAGAGTCAATACATCATACATAGCAGTCCAATAACTACAAGTAGGCCCATATCTTTTTTGTACAAAGTCAATTCTCATATTTCCTTCATATGTGTATAATATAAAAAAATAGAAAAAAAGAAATATTGTTACAGCCTCACGTTTACTCCACCAACAAATTTCAACATGATACCACACACAACTTGCAGGGTTTTTTTTCTTTCATTTTTTTCATTCAATTTTCCATCACGCACAACACACTTTCACCCCAACAACTTTCAGCTGGCCCACTACATTCAATCACAAACGTCACGCATACCCCACTAATTCACAACGTCATGCAACACACGCAGCCAACCTTCAATTTTCCAACAAATTCACAATCTACACACCATAACTAACAAGAAGGCACCCGAAAATTATCAGAAAGAAAAAGATCACACAAACAACGTCACTCTTCCGATTTTCTTTCCACCCTCCCTTCATCACTTTGTATCAATCTCTAAACACAGAAACCATTCTTCTTCATCACACTAATGCGATCCCTCAACCATATTCTCTAACACCACCCTTTCCACGACCTTCAAACTCTCTCTCTTCAGCTTCTCAACACAGAACCATAATACTCTTTCATTAATCTCATAACCTCATCCTTACTCATCTTCAACAAAAAACCAATTCACTCACACACTACAGCGAAACCTTCATCTCACCTCAACCCAAACCCCTTCCTTCAAACCAAACGCACATTTCAACCACCACTTTTCAATCTTCAAATCACTAATACGCAAAACCACCATCTCCCAACATCATCAACACAACCGCAGAACAACAACATAACAAAACCTTTCATCCAACATACTTCAACCTTCAACAACATAGATCCCTATCGCACAACCCAGTCTGAGTCTAATTCAAAATTACCAACAACCAGCAAAGCAAAAACACAAACAGAAGTTAGAAGAAGAGAGTGAGATCCAAATATGGATCTGAGGCGAAACTGAAAGCTGTGAGGAGAGATCGAGATCGTAAAACTACGGTGAAGAGACGACTCTGAGATGTCGATGACGAAATCACGGAGGCCGAAACTTGAGCCACGAATTGACCGAGCTAGAACCGTTGAAACTCTTCAGTTGAAGCTTGAGAAGTCGCGATCCGCGACGGAGTGAGAGCTGAGAAAGAGACACCGTGTTGACGAAGCTTCGACGACGGCTTGTCGGAAGGAGACGAGGAGATTAGAGCCGAATACGCCATCGTGGAAACAAAGAGGATGTAGAGATGATGTTGGTGACGACGAAATCGCGGCGGCAAGATCCACTTTCCGGCGGCGAGTTCTTGAGGTAAAAGAGAGCCATCGTCGTTCGATTATGAATCCATGGAAGAACGAGTTTGAAACTCACAACAAGCCCGTGTTTGCCGACAGTGCATGGCCTCCGTGTTTTTTCTTTTCGGCGAAGTTTGGGATAAGAAGAACAAGTGCCGACGGCACTCTTGAGAGAAGAAGGATGTTGTAGCTTGTTTTTTTTCGATTGTGTTATTGTTGGGCATGTAGTTTAACCTTTTTTTTACTTCTTTTTGTTATATCTTTCTTTGATTTACTTTAACATTTTTTTCATTTTTTTAAGGGCAGATTTATGGTTGTTGCAATGGGCTGAAGCCCATTTGAATTTCATATAGCACCTCCAGGATAGCGGCTCACTCTCTCATCTCTTGTTCTTCCTATTTTATTTTTATTTTTTAATTAACTTTGACTAATGTGTAGCTAATTGTTGCTTAGACTTTGATAATTATATGATCAGGGTTGGCCATGATTTTTAATTGAATCTTTTGTTGGAATTCTATTTTAATTTATTTAATAGATTTTGTTTTTTTATTGAATTCTTATTATTTTGGTAATTATTTTCCTCATTGATTTATGCCATGAACAATTTTGTGAGATGATGATGTTGATGCGTGTCAGGTATCATGACCTTAGTTCATTTGTTGAGTCACTTTTAGCATGATATTTGATACCTGGCGCTTGTGCTTGAGTTTTGCCACAATTTAGACTTGATACTCGACGTCCGCTACTTGATGATACTTTGACGTACTTGGAGCTTATGACAAGTATTCTTGAGTTTCTCTACGCTTGTTGAAGAGGCAACAAACCTTCTCCGTTAGGTACCACTGAGACCCAATTTTACCTCTTGCATACTGCTTACATCTGGAAGTCCTACTGGTGTAGGCTCTGTTTGTACATTGTTCGATTACTCCATTCTGCATTCTCCTCTCCTCCTTATTTCTTTTTCATCTCAACTTCTTCCTCGTCTTCTTTTATTCTTTCTTAACTCGAGGTGTGCTTAGGCCACCATGGTTCTTCTCCTTTCATCTTCTTCTTTTCTTCTTTCTTTCTTCTTTAGGATAGGTAAGCCTCACTAACCTAGGATTCCTGTGCATGATAACATTAGGATTTGTTAGTCCCCCATTAGACTTTTACCTTTAAGATCCTTTTGTTTCTCTTCTCTTCTCATCTCAAAACAAAAACCCTAAAAAGCATCTTAATCAGGATTGAAGTGGTCTCCTGTGCAATAGCCTTATTCCATGAAACACTTGTAGTTTTCCCATCTTGGGATAGTACAAGCTTGTTCATCATGATGCACAAGTCTGATCAGGGTACCATCTTCATCAAGAAAATCATAAAAAATACTTCTTCATCCAAAATTACAAAAACACTTAATAAATTCAATGAGTTAGTGAGCTTAGGCCCTAATCTTTGGAGTCAAGTTTTGGGGATCTTCTCCTTACTTGAGTGTGCTTGTTCTATTATTCCATCTTGGAATGTAGTGACAAGTACACATTCCATGGAAAAGAGCTTGAGTTCACTTCCTTGTGACACACTCATAAAAAGCTTCTAAAAAACACAAACAAACAATAAGCGTCTTTCCTTTGGGAATTCTTTTCTCATCTCCTTCGCTCCGTCCGCGAACTTGCTCCTACTTGTCATTTTGCAAGATGGTAACGCACTTGTCGTCCGAGCCTGCAACACCTGAGCATTGACATATGTAGTTCAAGCCTTAAGACATAAGCAATCTTTTTCACCCCTAGTTAGGGGAACTACGGCGACTCTGATCCTCATTGTCCATATGAGGTACGTAGGCAGCGGGGTAGGGCCCGTTTGAGCACAATCTTTTATTTTCCCTACATTTTTCCTTTTCATTTCTTTTTCAGTTCCCTTTTCTTTTCTTTTACCCAGTTCAGTTCCTTTTCGTCGCAGCAGCTTTCATTTCTTCACCCTTTTGAAGCGAATTTCTTTGCAAGCGTGGATCCCGTTGGGTACGGCGGACGATCTGGGGTGCTAATACCTTCCCAGGTCGTAACCGACTCCCGAACTCAGCTTCTTTGGTTCACAGGACCCGTGTCCTTCCTCTTCTTTCCTCTGGTTTGTGCAGCATTACCATTCCCGTTCTTTCGGGATAAAAATGCCTGGCTGGCGACTCTACCTCTTTCCGCGCCACTTTTGCGTTTGTACCAGGATGGAAATCCGGGGATCGAGAAAGTTCTTTAGTAAAAATGACAAATCCTTTTATGCAAAAAGAAATAAACATTTCATGAAAAAAGAGGCTTCCACTTCTATGCAAGATGTCACATGTTATGAATGTTGAAAGCAATGTCATATAAAACCGGATTGTCTGAACTCTCCAACAAAGGCTTTAAAAGCAAGAAGGAGTTTAAGAAATAAATAGGCATATGAAGATAGTGATATAAGTTCTTCATATGATTCAGATAGTGACGAAAGTGAAAATCTAGCATTTATGTCCTCACATCATTTCAATGACAAAGAAGATGAAGTTAGTAATGAATGTTCTCTTTATGATAATGATGCACAAGGTGCCATAAATGAACTTTCAAATGAATGTAAAATTCTGCATAAAATAATATCATCACAAAAGAAACAAATTTCATCTTTAGAAGAAAAAGTCGAGATAATGGAAAAAGATGTCGAAGATGAAAAACAAAAGATAATTAGTGAACAAAAACAAAATTTTGTATGTCAAAATTGTGAATCACTTTCTTTTCAAATTGTCCAATTAAAAAGAGTTCTTGAAAGGTATGAGAAAGGACAAATTGGGTTGGAAGGTGTCCTTAGTCAACAAAGATATTCCAACGACAAAAGCGGACTTGGTTATTCAAAGTTTTCCAAACTAAGTTCTAACAAAACTGTTCTGGAACGGCCTAGCAGCTGCCCTGCGAAGAATTGAGGCCCAGTCCAACTTAACTTTGGGCACATGCCCAACAAGAAATCCAAGAAATTGTGATCATTGAGGAATATAACCGTTGGAATATAGCCATTGGGGATCTTCCCCACATATGCTCTAACGACTCTCACGCGATCAACTGCCCTTCCGAAACTAATGGAAGCAGTTGGACCTAGTGTCGCTCCCGGGATTTTCATCCTAGTACAAACGCGAAAGTGGCGCGGAAAGGTTAGAGTCGCCAGCCAGACATTTTTATCCCGAATGAATGGGAAAGGTAATGTTGCACAAACCTGAGGAAGAAGGAAAGGACAAGGTCCTGCGAACCAAAGATCTGAATTCGGGAGTCGGTTACGAATTGGGAAGGTATTAGCACCCCAATCCGTCTGCTGTACCCGACGGGATCCACGCTTGTTTGCTTGTTTTAAAGGGTGAGAAAATAAAGATGATGCTGAACAAATGAACCGCTAACTGGAATGGAATGAGAAATGAGAAATGGAACTGGAATAAAAAAATGGAAAGAAAGGGGGAAATGTAGGGAAAATAAAGAATGTGCTCGAACGGGCCCTACCCCGCTGCCTACGTACCTCATCGGGATAATGAGGATCAGAGTCGACGTAGTTCGCCTAACTAAGGCGGGAACTATTTATTTGTGTTTTTTTATGTTGGAACTGCGTATGTCTATGCTCAGGTGTTGCAGGCTCGTCTGGTACGAGTGCATTTACCGTCTTGCATGTGTGACAAGTCGTCGCGAGTTCGCGTTGTGAGTGAATGAGATGAGAAGAGAAGTTCCCGCAGGATAGTCGCTTATTATTTGTTTTTGTCTTTTAAAAGAAGTGTTTTGAATTTGTTTGTGAACGGTCTTGTACTAAGACCTATCCATCGCGGGAAGTATTTACACCTCGCCCCGAAACAGGACGCGTATAAGCACTCCGCAACAAAGTCTCTTGTTGTACAAGATTGTTCGGTTTTTTATTAAATGTTTTATTGCTTTTCTTTTTGAGATGAGAAAGAAAGACTCAAGTTGATAAAAGGAAAATCTAATGGGAACTAAGACACACCCTAATTATTATTGATTATTTACATGGGAAATCCTATGGTCAATGAGGTATTCTAATCCTAAGAAAGGGAAGGAAAAGAAGAAAAGAGAACTTAGAAATCAACTTACTTCCTAAGGAAGGTAAGTTGTTTCTAAAGAAAGGGAAAACCTATAAGCAAGCACAAAGTGCTAAGGCAAAGACAATTAAAATGCATAAAAGATAGGAATGAAGTGAGGCTTACCTCAATCTTCCCCCTACAAAACAAAGGTTAGCATGACAATGCATATTGAAAGTAAAATCAAAGCATGAAAGCGATTAAGTACCATAAACGCCCTAGAATGGAACTAGGGTTCAAAATAAGACCTAAGTCTAAAGGTGAAGGTACCTAATGGTTACATGACTTCTAAAGTCAGTAGCTACATGATATAGGTCCCTAAGTATGCTAGGATATCTCACAAGATCAAACTATGTCAAACTATGTACAAAAAGTTCACCTAAATGCAAGTTAGGGTTCATGGATGAAGTATGAATGCATATGGCTTACAAACATGAATTAATGCATAAAATGAATATCAAAGTCAGTAATGAATGCTTATGAAGATGGATGAATGAATATACTATCATGGATGCAATGGATTAGGCATATGGAGCAATGAGAAGAAGATATGAGAAGAAACGAACAAAAATCGCATAAGATTGCACATGATGCAAACTAAGGAAGAATAGCATGTGAATATGAATGAAATGATTATGGGTCAGTAGCATACAAGATATGAAATGCAATGAGAATGCATGAATAGGCATTAATGATTTGCACATAATTCAAGTTAAACACGAGAAGAGATTAGCAACCCGTTTAAGTTAAACTAGTTCACATAAGTATGCACTTTGAAACATTAAAACAAACCAAATGAGTATGGTTCAAAAAAGTGGCCTATAACTGGAATTAAAGACCTACAAATGACCTATAATCAACTCCTATAAGCTACCAAAAATTCCCTCAAGCCAATGGCATGAATGCCTTCTTAAATCCTAGGATATGGAGCAAATACACACATGAATCAACCTAGGATCTAGGTGACATGGAAAAATAGCAAAAAGCCTTTAAAAATTATGAAATTAAATCCCTGGAATAATAAAGTCATTATCTCACATTGTCCAAAAGGATATCATGAAATTATGCACCAAAGTGCCAGAACAATTCCTTGATTAGCAAGGTAGCAATGAATGATCACCCAAAAACAACTCCACAAAGTGGATCAAAAAGGGCACTAAAAATTATGAAAAAAATGCCTAATGAGCATCAAAATGTCACAAATTACAGTGATTAATCACACACAAAAAATAGGTTTCACACCTATGGGGAAAAATTGATTTTGGTCCCTTATGCTAAAACATTCCTTTTTGGGACAGCTTATGATCTAAAATCCAAATTAATTATTAAAACCACCCAAATATGGAAAAAAAAATATGAAAAATTAATTAAGAGGATGAGGATCACTCATGAAATTTTCCAGAATTTTATCTCACCTAAAACTATTTTTAATAATTACGACAAAACGGGCAAAAAAGTGGATTTTAAGGGGAAGTGAAAGGAATCGATCCTAATGGTTCGTAACCTAATCCCTAAGCTCCGAAATCGACATAAACCAACAATAATCACATATATAACCAATGCCTCAGGTGGGAGGGCTCAGTATGCACCTTAAATTATATGGTCCTAAGCCGCATACAACTAAAATGATGCTTAAAAGTCGAAAACGTCGAAATTACTTACTTGAATGAAGTGTCGATTCCTCACTAAAAGAAATCCGAAAAAAACTCGTGCAAGGTCTTGAAATCTCCTATGAGCAAAATAAATGCTCATCTTCCATAATCACTTTTGTGAGCTTTGTCATAATCGGAATCGATCCATATCGATTAAACAAATTCATAAACATTTATATCATAAGTTAATTAGGACTAAACCATAATTAAAATTCTCACAAAAAATTCTAATAGAAAATGTCAAGAAATGGATTAAAATATCAATCCACAAAAATTATTAACAAAGAAGAATAATTAACAATTTTACAAGGAAAATCAATTAATCAATTCTAAAAAAGATAAAGAAATATGGAGGAACAGGGAGGTGCATGTAGAAATCTGGTGGCAGGAAATAGCAAAGAAATAGGCCCACAACCCATCTCCCCTCTACATGGATCAGGTGGGGGAGTTATCAGAAAACAGGGGATCTCAATAGTGGATCCATAGCAGAATAAAGCCCAATCTATAAAATCGTCATCACAAGGTGGTATGTGAGCAAAATATGGGTGCGGATAGCTATTTTCATGGTGAGAGGGTCCAATACACTATCTTCAACGCATGGGAGGTGTTGTAGCAACTTGGTGATGCTGATAGTAGTTTAAGGGCCTCAGGCCCAATGACCAATTCATTTACATGGGAGGTGAGTTAAGAAATTATGTGGTGCAAAAAGGAATCCATGGAGGTGGAAGAAGGCCCAAACCAATTCAATGCTAATTGTCCTAAATATATCAGAGAGCAAACCCTAATATTCACAAAAACCGCCGCTCTTCTCCTTCTCTAATACCACAACTCATCCCTTTAATCATCCCGTCCAAACCGCCGGTGAAGATTCGCCACATCCGACAGTTTCCCTCATCTTCTCGATTCGTGACCTCGATTATACGCCATCACCATCACTTCCCTCAATCTTCGTGTCAAATACCTTCACCGGAGTCGTGACTCACTCTCCTCCATCTTGCTCTCACCTCTCTCTGAAACTCTCCTCCCACAAGTGAAACCTCGCCGGCGAAAACGTCGATGTTTCTTTCAACCCTCGCTTCTTCCGTTCTTCATCACTCGCTCTTTGCGATGCCACCGCACAACACCATCTCAGCCTTACCTCACTTTTCGCCGCCATCGATTCGACCAAATCCTCCCGCACCGAAACGAAAACCACGCCTAAATGAAAACTTCGATCCGAGGTTCCGATATTAACGGAAAATAACTTAAAGCGAATAACTTACTCTGATTCGAAACTCCTCAGGTTTTCTTCGTTTAATTCTGATTCTCTCCTTGCGAGTTGTTATGGTTTCCATTCTGAGTTGTTGTTGTGGACGTATTTGTGATCTTGATGTGATTCGCAGGAGATGGAAGTGTTGATGTTGTGAATCATCGAAGTCAAGAGATCAAAGATGAGATTGACGAAGCTGTGTTGAAGTTATCAATTGAAGGGGATAGCAAGATGAGTTGAAGAATTGATTTGACATTCTCGTAGTTTGGTGACGGTTGAAGAATTGAAAGAAACAGAGGTAAGAGTCGATCTCGCCAATCACTTCTTCTGTTTTTACTTTGCGATTCTGAATTTGCCGTTGTATCAACTCTGTTAAATCATATTATGACTTCTTCTGTGAATTCGATTTCTGCTTCAAACTTCTTGACTCGCCTGATGCATATGGTCGTCGTTGCTGCATACCGAATCGCAAGTGCACTGATGAAAATCGTTGAAGCTGTCGTGATTCTGATTATTGTAGAATCTTTTGCAGGTGTCGTGGCGGTGAAGATACAGTGGTGATTTTTGAGGATCGTGGCTTCGAAGAGGATGGCGGTTGCCAAGCTGCTCGCACACTGAAGCAGGAGATTACAGAGGGAGAGCAGTGTAGTTGGTGGAGACGTGGAGATGGAATTGATTGAAGGAGATTTTCGTTTGTTGGAGAGGATTTTCCCTTGATGAAAGATGAAGTTGGAGAGAAAGAAGAGAATTTCGTAACTGAATTCTGTTTCTTTTTTTTCTGTTATCATAACTCCTCCCTTTCTTTTTTTGTGGATCAGTTATATATCCCCCTCTCCCATTTTCACTGTTTCTGCCTTGTTGTCTCCCTTCTAGTGATTCCTGTTGAAGGCTGTAAATGAATTCCGTTACACTCTTGTAACTGAATTTTTTTTAACTGTTTCTGTTATGTATATTTTTTAAGTAAAACTGTGCCATTAAAAATTTGTTTATTTTCCCATGAATTTTATAATATTTTTGTTGATAATGGTTCTCTTAATGATATTGAATGCTCTGATGAAATGGGATTGAATGCCAACCAAATTTGGCCAATGAAGTGTGTAATCATGACTAATACTGTTAAGAAAGAGGGGATTGATAATGAATTGAAGGAATGAATAATTTGAAATGAGGATACAAACAATATCTTAAACTGAATATAGTGGTTTGGACTAATGAACTATATGAATATAACTGGATTGATAAAATTGGGCTTCTTCCCTTGGAATGGATATGGGCTAAATGATAATACTAATTACTAACAAACAAAAAATGGTGATGGATAATAAATGATGACATAGATGTAAATGGACTCGGAATTCGTTCTTATGACTTTTGCGGTAGTAACCTATCATTGAAATGAATTTGTAATAGGCTTCTGAGGAATAGACTTTGGTGTAAAAATTTAAAAATTGATATGGATACAAAAAGTGAATTTAGAAACAACAGACCAAAAAAGGATAAACATGATTCAATGGATAATTTGGAGGGATAGTTTCACATAAAAATTTGGACAAAAATGGGTGATTGAAATGATTTAATTGGGCTAAAAAAAATTAAGTGGAAACAGAATTAGAAATGATGATAGAAATGTAATCAGAAACGATGATGGACATCGAATTAATCGATTAGAAACAAGAACATGGATATGGACTAAAAAATGAATTGAAGGCCAATGGATACAATTCTTGAGTATTAGCTTTGATTTCGGCATAGGCATGACATAATCTTTTGGATAGGGTGTGGTTTCCATAAACTCGCATCTTCGAATTTCACTTAATCCCCATTATTCGACTTAACCTGCTTATATCAACTCAAACGCCCAATCCATATCAAACTTGTATTTTCAATTAATCCACAAGCTTCAATCAACTTCGGTCTAAAACCTCACGAACTTGTACCATAATGACCTGAATATCACGATACCCTTGATATGAAACCTTGAACATCATTTCCAATTGATTGACACCATCAGCAAAGCCATACCAGATATGGGAACCCTTGAACCGCTTAAATTGAGTGCAATAGCCGGATAAACCACTTATGAATAGAAAAATTAAATCATAAAGAAATGCGTCGATCACATGCCATAGGAATCAATGAAATGCATGATTATGAATGTTATGACCTAGTGAAAAATGCAGATGAATACGAAGCGAAAAACCAATTAAGGTAAAAAGAATGAGGGCAAATTTTGAGGTATTACAGCTGCCCCTATTCAGTCGTCTGCAGACCTGAACGAATAATTGCAACAGCTTTTAGACGTTCAAGGTATGGAGTGATTGAATACTCGAATAAAACCTGAAAATTTGCACACTGAGGGTAATGGAAATGCCATTTGCCCATTTATTTATTTATGTACTTTTTGATTTTGACCTCTGAATAGGTAGCGAAAATAGAACCAGGTGGAGATATGCCGGGAAGAATGCCATCCTCGAATGACAACTCACAAGATCCTCGGATCTAATACGAAACCATCCTCGAATGGAGACGCAAAGGTATATCAGCCTCGACCAATAACCAAACACAAAAAGAAAATAGGATAAGATGGAACGGGATCGTTGTACATAAACGAGGACCCAAGCAAACAGGATCATTGTACTGAAACGGAGACACGAGGAAATGCGATTGTTGTACTGAAACAATACTCAAAGACGAGACCATTGTACTTAAATGGAGGCTCGAAAGGAACGGGATCATTGTACTTAAATGATAACCCGAAACGCGACCGTTGTACTGAAACGGAGATGCGAAAAGATGAGACTGTTGTACTGAAACAAGACTCAAAGACGAGACCATTGTACTTAAATGGAGACTCGAATGGAATGGGATCGTTGTACTTAAACGATAACCCGAAACGCGACCGTTGTACTGAAACAGAGATGCGAAAAGATGAGACTGTTGTACTGAAACAAGACTCAAAGACGAGACCATTGTACTTAAATGGAGACTCGAATGAAACGGGATCATTGTACTTAAATGATAACCCGAAACGCGACCGTTGTACTGAAACGGAGATGCGAAAAGATGAGACTGTTGTACTGAAACAAGACTCAAAGACGAGACCATTGTACTTAAATGGAGACTCGAATGGAATGGGATCGTTGTACTTAAACGAGAGCCCAAGACGTGACCGTTGTACTGAAACGGAGACACGAGGAAATGAGATTGTTGTACTGAAACAATACTCAAAGACGAGACCATTGTACTTAAATAGAGGCTCGAAAGGAACAGGATCGTTGTACTTAAACGAGAGCCCAAGACGCGACCGTTGTACTGAAACGGAGACGCGAAAAGATGAGACTGTTGTACTGAAACAAGACTCAAAGACGAGACCATTGTACTTAAATGGAGACTCGAAAGGAACGGGATCGTTGTACTTAAACGAGAGCCCAAGACGCGACCGTTGTACTGAAACGGAGACGCGAAAAAATGAGACTGTTGTACTAAAACAAGACTCAACTGGGGATAACAACAAGACTTTGTAGAAGTAACCACCCTGGGAAACGAAGTTGCATTCTGTGGGGAACACTTCAATCTGATTGGAGATGTAACGGGTCTTATGTAATATACCTCAAAACTGGCCCATGCTGGTATGCATATGTTTGTATTTATGGTGTAATGCTCCATGACGATGGAAATGCTACGCTTTGGAGGATGCAAATGTAATGATGATTACTGGATGCAAATGCAAATGCAAAAGGGGTCTCCCGATGAGGAGATAACAGACATCCCAACTGGCTTGACTGGGTAGGAACTGACGATCACTGCATTGATCTGGTTAATCCTTATGAGGAGAAGACAACTCTGCGGGGAATGTTGTCAATGATACACCAGCTCTGAACTGCCGCCACCGCCAAATATAAATTGGACTTTGAGATTGGAGAGCCCAGACCCTGCTGGAGATGGACTCTTCCTGAACCCTGATGGGGAAATGAAGACCTCCCGACTTGGCTGAGAACCAAAGGCATGACACTGCTGAGGGAGAAATTACTGGGGAGGAAAGACATTCTTTATACTATTGAGAATCGCCCCTATCTGAAGGGAAACTCCTGCTTGGGGATGACACCCACCTTCTGTTACCTTGCTGGGAGAAATTTCAACTTACACATTACTAGGGATGACGGGTGATGTCAATGATAAAGCTTCAGGCTGAAGATAAAAGCTCAAGCTGCCACTTACTGGGGATAAGAGATAAATCCTCTCATGTTGGGAATGAGAGATGCAAGGCGTATCATGCTGGGGATGAGAGATGATGATATATTTTTGCTCAAGAAGTAACCTTCCATGAGACTTGCTAAGGAACCTTGATCGATGAAGTCCGCAGATGAAACAACTCTTGCAGTACTGTGCTGGCAATAGCTTTGCCCCTAGCCCTGGGTTGATAGGTTGCCGACTAATCATGAGTGAACCACGGTTCTTTGCAATTTTCAACTCGCCATCTTACTAAGGTCCATCAGAAGAAAATGTCTCAAGAGGATTTTACAGAAAATATGACATACAAAATGCCTCAGTGTCTTCAAACTCTTGGAGAGATTCGTCGGATCTCGAAATAACTGCCCCTGACTGCATGGTCTGTGAAAGAATTTGCCTCGTGAGGATTCATAAAAGATCTCAGTATTTTGAACTCTGGATAGGTGCTTTAGATTGACCTCCTTCGGGAGAGAGTGACTTATCATGCTCTTGGGGTGGCCTGCCTCAGTATGAGCCTTGAAGTGATCACCTCTGAATGACTGTGCTTTGAAGAAAACACCCAGATCAACTGCTCTTTGAGAGATTGGATCTCGAAATAATTTCCCCAGTTTGGTTGAAATTTGCATGCATCAGACTCATGAGAGATTTGATCTCGAAGTGATTGCCCCAGTTTGGTTGAAATTTGAATAATGCCTCTGCCTGATGGCTCTTTGAGAGATTTGAATCTCGAAGTGATTGCCCCAGCTTGGCTGAACTTTGAAGAGATTGCTCGACCAGATTTCCCCAGATTAGTTGGCTCTTACCATGACTGCTGGGAAAGTCCCTACTCAATGGAGTTTTCTTGAAAAGTGCACCTCGACAGATTATCCTTCGGAAGTTTCAGACCTCTCAACTTGGCAAGATTAAGCTTTTGGACTGAAGTTTCATGTGTGAATTTTTATGATGCCAAACAAATGTATGCAAGCAGAAAATGTTTATTCTAAGAATGAAAATTCTAATGCAACACACATGTTAATTTTGAAGTTTTACTGAAAACGATGTCGCAAACCTTTGTGAGCGAATCACTGGTTAAGATACGACATTAAAAAAGAAAACATGCATATGCAACACCAACCCAGATCTTTTAGCACAACTCATAGGAGTCAGGAACGCGATCTTGTGGTAGTACGCTCTTGAAATAACCCTATTTCAGTTAGGACTTTTAAGGGTTGTATCGTGGCCTGGTTCACGGTTATAAAAACAAAGGATATAGGCTCGAAGTTTATTTGTGCCCACCCATCTTCGTGATGTTCTCCATTCCTATTTTCAGCTAGCTTTCACAAGCGCTCACTTTTCAAAAAAGGGTTTTGTGATGGTTGAGGAACCAATTACACTTACGGTTTAAGCACCACTCAGGTTGTTGTTTGGAGTCAGTCACCCCTCTTATCATTGGTGTCTGTGCCACACGACTTTGTTCTTGTTCAAGGATCTTTCTTGTGTAATCCTTTTTGTCTTTTGCTTTTGCATTATTTTTCTTATCCCTAACTTTTGCCTGGACTGATTCTTGTGAATCTTTGATTGCGAAGTCCAGCGGGATGCCCTAACTTTTGCCTAAGTCGCTTGTTTTCAAGTTTCGACTTAGCGGGCTTTCTCATCATTTTTTTTTAAATTCTTTTTTTTGAACAAATCGTGTGACACTTTTTGTCTTGATTTCTTTGAAAGGGTCGTGACTGTCTCACTTCTTGGTTGCTGAGGGATAACCATTGTGGTTTCCGGTCTCTGGACCTCTTTCTTGGGATAACCATTGTGGTTTCTGGTCATTGGACCTCTTGATTTGGTACAACGAAAGGTAATGGATCCTCAGATTTGCACTCCTTTTTGAAATTTGAATGCTCGGTCAAACTAACTGACGCCTACCCTGCCCCTGGGTTAAGTGCGAGGGTTTTTTCATGCAAAAAGAAACTCCTACTTCAAGGCTCAAATGGGTTGGCGAGGGTCTATCTCCCTTATATCTCCGGTGTTTAGGATTTGAAACAATGCCTGTACATCGTCAACAGGGTCTTTCTCAAAAGCATACAATTAAAGTTTTTGCGTTTTCATTCCGTCATCCTCCTGATAGAGTTTAAGCTCAACAGTTGGTATTGCAATGCACATACATAAAATCATAAGTGAATACGAATGGATTACTTCAAGAAAAACATGTGTATTTTATTATGGTTATCATTCAAAAACAAATAAGTTTCATGCATGCATACAAATGTTTAAACAAACAATATAAACTACAAATGAAAATGCAGTAAAGAAGCTGAACATTGCCATCATTGAGGAGACTTGACTCCGTCTGGACTTATTGCTTTTGAAGACGCCTTTGCAAATTGGGAGACCCCTTTGATGAGGAGACTTCAATATGTGAGCAGACTTTCTGGCACGATGACCTTTGAGTCGATCAAATTCAGGACCTCGTCTTCACTTTTGCCTCTGAAAGACTTGCAATCTTCAATTAAAAGGCCAGGTGCCCCAGAATGGTAATCATACTTGGCATTGAAACCCCAAAGGAAGCTTTGTCGGAGATGATCCTGATGCAATTAGCTCAACCACTCCAAATTTGCGTAAATGAGGAAACTTGTTGCACGTACAACATCAGAATATGATCAAACTTCTTCTCAAGTTGTTTTGGCCTTTACCCGTATTCTTTGTCCCTAGGATTCTCTTGGGAAACTGAGGTTGGATGCTGACAAATGACATCTGGAAGGAAAAGGTTGATAAAGTTAATAGATAAGGTTGCTCAGAAAGATCTTGCACGATCTCCTGCCTACGTATCTCCATTAACCAATGGAGAATCAGAGCAGCGTAGTTCCCCTCAATAGGGATGAAAATAGCTTTGTTCATAATTTCCATAACCAAGCTCATCTGAGTCTTCATCTGGTTGACTTCCTCTTTCAACAACTTTTGATTCTGAAGTAAGGTTTACACCTCTGTCCTGAATGGCCTCAGCTGGGTCTTCCTTCGATTACCTCCGCCCGGAGTTGCTTCAAATGTGATTCAAGTTGTCCATTCTGATGAGAAATCAAGTCAGGAAAAGAATTTGTCTCTGAACACCTGTCAAGAATGCAAGGATGTATGCAAATGCCATGTTCAATTATTTCTGAGGAATCTAACTGCTTTGATTCAAGTTTTGATACAGAAAAATCCAACAGCATGATTCAGATATGTGATCCTCGGAAATAAATGAACATGTATGCAGAAATGCTATGATGTCATGTATGCAACAGACGTGTGATAAATAGTCTGATGTTGGTGCCGGTGTTGAGCAATGAGTCAAGTGTCTGAATAGAACCATAATAGTAGCAACATCTCTGTACAGAACCCCATAACTGAGAACCCAATACTGTAGAACTGGATCACATAATAGAATAGTCACTGATGGTGTTGAAGTTGAACAACGAGCCAAGTGTCTGTGGAGAGTCATAATAGCAGTCACAATATCAGGGTCACCATGGTAATCACAGTAACAATCTCTCTGAATAGAAATCCCGGATCTCAGAATCAAAGAATCATATAGCACCAGATAATATCATAAAACAACACTGGCAAAACGGGTATGTTGAAGTTTAGGGTTCCTGCAAACCTGTAAACCCCTCCCAATCTCACGGGTGTGCTACTCGGGTCAACATCACGGACTCTCAAAGCCGAATAGCAATAATACGTTCACCATTTCCAAGAAGTGGCTCATGACCAAATCAGGGAATCGGTTTGGCATTATGTACTACTCAGGGAGGCCTCAGCTGAGTCCGGAAAAACAAGCATCCCTCACAAGTTTCCAGCTTCAAGCACTGAGTCGAGCAACAATAGTACATTCATCCCGAAGGGTACAATACTATCGTCATACGAACAGTTTGCTTTAACTGAATTCCTATGAGAGAACCAGGCCATCCTATGCGAGTTCCCAATGGACCCTCGGATGCGAGTGGGTTTGCCAACAAATGTGGTCTGCCACTGTCATCGCTGGAGAGGGGTGTTCCCATTAAGGTCCTCGAAGATCGGTCACCAGATGCACATAACTATCAAGGTCGTACCCTGAAGTGAGGTAATCCCCACACAGGATAGTTCCAAGACGGTCGCAATCTGGGTGTGGAACACATCGCCACCCATCATGGTGAGATACCATAAGAGTACAATGTCTGTCCACGCTAATCCTATGGTGCACTCAAGCCGGGTATTTGGCTTATCTCACAGTAACTCCCAACCCACAGAAAAAATGAAAACCAGCACAGCCAGACAGTCCAGTATAATATGATGCATGGAAAATAAAATACTGAAAGCGATAAATAAATGCGGTAAAGTAAAGCTGTAAATAAAAGCTGTAAATGAAAACAGTAAAGCTAAACTAAAGCACACAGCAACAAACATATAAACACCCAAAGAAACAAAACCAAACAGGTGCTAGGATTGACTCTACAAGGGAAACCGGAAGAATCAGGTTAAGTCCCCAGCAGAGTCGCCAGCTGTCGCTCCCGGGATTTTCATCCTAGTACAAACGCGAAAGTGGCGCGGAAAGGTTAGAGTCGCCAGCCAGACATTTTTATCCCGAATGAATGGGAAAGGTAATGTTGCACAAACCCGAGGAAGAAGGAAAGGACAAGGTCCTGCGAACCAAAGATCTGAATTCGGGAGTCGGTTACGAATTGGGAAGGTATTAGCACCCCAATCCGTCCGCTGTACCCGACGGGATCCACGCTTGTTTGCTTGTTTTAAAGGGTGAGAAAATAAAGATGCTGCTGAACAAATGAACCGCTAACTGGAATGGAATGAGAAATGAGAAATGGAACTGGAATAAAAAAATGGAAAGAAAGGGGGAAATGTAGGGAAAATAAAGAATGTGCTCGAACGGGCCCTACCCCGCTGCCTACGTACCTCATCGGGATAATGAGGATCAGAGTCGACGTAGTTCGCCTAACTAAGGCGGGAACTATTTGTTTGTGTTTTTTTATGTTGGAACTGCGTATGTCTATACTCAGGTGTTGCAGGCTCGTCTGGTACGAGTGCGTTTACCGTCTTGCATGTGTGACAAGTCGTCGCGAGTTCGCGTTGTGAGTGAATGAGATGAGAAGAGAAGTTCCCGCAGGATAGTCGCTTATTATTTGTTTTTGTCTTTTAAAAGAAGTGTTTTGAATTTGTTTGTGAACGGTCTTGTACTAAGACATATCCATCGCGGGAAGTATTTACACCTCGCCCCGAAACAGGACGCGTATAAGCACTCCGCAACAAAGTCTCTTGTCGTACAAGATTGTTCGCTTTTTTATTAAATGTTTTATTGCTTTTCTTTTTGAGATGAGAAAGAAAGACTCAAGTTGATAAAAGGAAAATCTAATGGGAACTAAGACACACCCTAATTATTATTGATTATTTACATGGGAAATCCTATGGTCAATGAGGTATTCTAATCCTAAGAAAGGGAAGGAAAAGAAGAAAAGAGAACTTAGAAATCAACTTACTTCCTAAGGAAGGTAAGTTGTTTCTAAAGAAAGGGAAAACCTATAAGCAAGCACAAAGTGCTAAGGCAAAGACAATTAAAATGCATAAAAGATAGGAATTAAGTGAGGCTTACCTCAATCTTCCCCCCTACAAAACAAAGGTTAGCATGACAATGCATATTGAAAGTAAAATCAAAGCATGAAAGCGATTAAGTACCATAAACGCCCTAGAATGGAACTAGGGTTCAAAATAAGACCTAAGTCTAAAGGTGAAGGTACCTAATGGTTACATGACTTCTAAAGTCAGTAGCTACATGATATAGGTCCCTAAGTATGCTAGGATATCTCACAAGATCAAACTATGTCAAACTATGTACAAAAAGTTCACCTAAATGCAAGTTAGGGTTCATGGATGAAGTATGAATGCATATGGCTTACAAACATGAATTAATGCATAAAATGAATATCAAAGTCAGTAATGAATGCTTATGAATATGGATGAATGAATATACTATCATGGATGCAATGGATTAGGCATATGGAGCAATGAGAAGAAGATATGAGAAGAAACGAACAAAAATCGCATAAGATCGCACATGATGCAAACTAAGGAAGAATAGCATGTGAATATGAATGAAATGATTATGGGTCAGTAGCATACAAGATGTGAAATGCAATGAGAATGCATGAATAGGCATTAATGATTTGCACATAATTCAAGTTAAACACGAGAAGAGATTAGCAACTCGTTTAAGTTAAACTAGTTCACATAAGTATGCACTTTGAAACATTAAAACAAACCAAATGAGTATGGTTAAAAAAAGTGGCCTATAACTGGAATTAAAGACCTACAAATGACCTATAATCAACTCCTATAAGCTACCAAAAATTCCCTCAAGCCAATGGCATGAATGCCTTCTTAAATCCTAGGATATGGAGCAAATACACACATGAATCAACCTAGGATCTAGGTGACATGGAAAAATAGCAAAAAGCCTTTAAAAATTATGAAATTAAATCCCTGGAATAATAAGGTCATTATATCACATTGTCCAAAAGTATTTCATGAAATTATGCACCAAAGTACCAAAACAATTCCTTGATTAGCAAGGTAGCAATGAATGATCACCCAAAAACAACTCCACAAAGTGGATCAAAAAGGGCACTAAAAATTATGAAAAAAATGCCTAATGAGTATCAAAATGTCACAAATTACAGTGATTAATCACACACAAAAAATAGGTTTCACACCTATGGGGAAAAATTGATTTTGGTCCCTTATGCTAAAACATTCCTTTTTGGGACAGCTTATGATCTAAAATCCAAATTAATTATTAAAACCACCCAAATCTGGAAACAAAAAATATGAAAAATTAATTAAGAGGATGAGGATCACTCATGAATTTTTCCATAATTTTATCTCACCTAAAACTATTTTTAATAATTACGACGAAACGGGCAAAAAAGTGGATTTTAAGGGGAAGTGAAAGGAATCGATCCTAATGGTTCATAACCTAATCCCTAAGCTCCGAAATCGACATAAACCAACAATAATCACATATATAACCAATGCCTCAGGTGGGAGGGCTCAGTATGCACCTTAAATTATATGGTCCTAAGCCGCATACAACTAAAATGATGCTTAAAAGTCGAAAACGTCGAAATTACTTACTTGAATGAAGTGTCGATTCCTCACTAAAAGAAATCCGAAAAAAACTCGTGAAAGGTCTTGAAATCTCCTATGAGCAAAATAAATGCTCATCTTCCATAATCACTTTTGTGAGCTTTGTCATAATCGGAATCGATCCATATCGATTAAACAAATTCATAAACATTTATATCATAAGTTAATTAGGACTAAACCATAATTAAAATTCTCACAAAAAATTCTAATAGAAAATGTCAAGAAATGGATTAAAATATCAATCCACAAAAATTATTAACAAAGAAGAATAATTAACAATTTTACAAGGAAAATCAATTAATCAATTCTAAAAAAGATAAAGAAATATGGAGGAACAGGGAGGTGCATGTAGAAATCTGGTGGCAGGAAATAGCAAAGAAATAGGCCCACAACCCATCTCCCCTCTACATGGATCAGGTGGGGCGTTATCAGAAAATAGGGGATCTCAATAGTGGATCCATAGCAGAATAAAGCCCAATCTATAAAATCGTCATCACAAGGTGGTATGTGAGCAAAATATGGGTGCGGATAGCTATTTTCATGGTGAGAGGGTCCAATACACTATCTTCAACGCATGGGAGGTGTTGTAGCAACTTGGTGATGCTGATAGTAGTTTAAGGGCCTCAGGCCCAATGACCAATTCATTTACATGGGAGGTGAGTTAAGAAATTATGTGGTGCAAAAAGGAATCCATGGAGGTGGAAGAAGGCCCAAACCAATTCAATGCTAATTGTCCTAAATATATCAGAGAGCAAACCCTAATCTTCACAAAAACCGCCACTCTTCTCCTTCTCTAATACCACAACTCATCCCTTTAATCATCCCGTCCAAACCGCCGGTGAAGATTCGCCACATCCGACAGTTTCCCTCATCTTCTCGATTCGTGACCTCGATTATACGCCATCACCATCACTTCCCTCAATCTTCGTGTCAAATACCTTCACCGGAGTCGTGACTCACTCTCCTCCATCTTGCTCTCACCTCTCTCTGAAACTCTCCTCCCACAAGTGAAACCTCGCCGGCGAAAACGTCGATGTTTCTTTCAACCCTCGCTTCTTCCGTTCTTCATCACTCGCTCTTTGCGATGCCACCGCACAACACCATCTCAGCCTTACCTCACTTTTCGCCGCCATCGATTCGACCAAATCCTCCCGCACCGAAACGAAAACCACGCCTAAATGAAAACTTCGATCCGGGGTTCCGATATTAACGGAAAATAACTTAAAGCGAATAACTTACTCTGATTCGAAACTCCTCAGGTTTTCTTCGTTTAATTCTGATTCTCTCCTTGCGAGTTGTTATGGTTTCCATTCTGAGTTGTTGTTGTGGACGTATTTGTGATCTTGATGTGATTCGCAGGAGATGGAAGTGTTGATGTTGTGAATCATCGAAGTCAAGAGATCAAAGATGAGATTGACGAAGCTGTGTTGAAGCTATCAATTGAAGGGGATAGCAAGATGAGTTGAAGAATTGATTTGACATTCTCGTAGTTTGGTGACGGTTGAAGAGTTGAAAGAAACAGAGGTAAGAGTCGATCTCGCCAATCACTTCTTCTGTTTTTACTTTGCGATTCTGAATTTGCCGTTGTATCAACTCCGTTAAATCATATTATGACTTCTTCTGTGAATTCGATTTCTGCTTCAAACTTCTTGACTCGCCTGATGCATATGGTCGTCGTTGCTGCATACCGAATCGCAAGTGCACTGATGAAAATCCTTGAAGCTGTCGTGATTCTGATTATTGTTGAATCTTTTGCAGGTGTCGTGGCGGTGAAGATACAGTGGTGATTTTTGAGGATCATGGCTTCGAAGAGGATGGCGGTTGCCAAGCTGCTCGCACACTGAAGCAGGAGATTACAGAGGGAGAGCAGTGTAGTTGGTGGAGACGTGGAGATGGAATTGATTGAAGGAGATTTTCGTTTGTTGGAGAGGATTTTCCCTTGATGAAAGATGAAGTTGGAGAGAAAGAAGAGAATTTTGTAACTGAATTCTGTTTCTTTTTTTTCTGTTATCATAACTCCTCCCTTTCTTTTTTTGTGGATCAGTTATATATCCCCCTCTCCCATTTTCACTGTTTCTGCCTTGTTGTCTCCCTTCTAGTGATTCCTGTTGAAGGCTGTAAATGAATTCCGTTACACTCTTGTAACTGATTTTTTTTAACTGTTTCTGTTATGTATATTTTTTAAGTAAAACTGTGCCATTAAAAATTTGTTTATTTTCCCATGAATTTTATAATATTTTTGTTGATAATGGTTCTCTTAATGATATTGAATGCTCTGATGAAATGGGATTGAATACCAACCAAATTTGGCCAATGAAGTGTGTAATCATGACTAATACTGTTAAGAAAGAGGGGATTGATAATGAATTGAAGGAATGAATAATTTGAAATGAGGATACAAACAATATCTTAAACTGAATATAGTGGTTTGGACTAATGAACTATATGAATATAACTGGATTGATAAAATTGGGCTTCTTCCCTTGGAATGGATATGGGCTAAATGATAATACTAATTACTAACAAACAAAAAATGGTGATGGATAATAAATGATGACATAGATGTAAATGGACTCGGAATTCGTTCTTATGACTTTTGCGGTAGTAACCTATCATTGAAATGAATTTGTAATAGGCTTCTGAGGAATAGACTTTGGTGTAAAAATTTAAAAATTGATATGGATACAAAAAGTGAATTTAGAAACAACAGACCAAAAAAGGATAAACATGATTCAATGGATAATTTGGAGGGATAGTTTCACATAAAAATTTGGACAAAAATGGGTGATTGAAATGATTTAATTGGGCTAAAAAAAAATTAAGTGGAAACAGAATTAGAAATGATGATAGAAATGTAATCAGAAACGATGATGGACATTGAATTAATCGATTAGAAACAAGAATATGGATATGGACTAAAAAATGAATTGAAGGCCAATGGATACGATTCTTGAGTATTAGCTTTGATTTCGGCATAGGCATGACATAATCTTTTGGATAGGGTGTGGTTTCCATAAACTCGCATCTTCGAATTTCACTTAATCCCCATTATTCGACTTAACCTGCTTATATCAACTCAAACGCCCAATCCATATCAAACTTGTATTTTCAATTAATCCACAAGCTTCAATCAACTTCAGTCTAAAACCTCACGAACTTGTACCATAATGACCTGAATATCACAATACCCTTGATATGAAACCTTGAACATCATTTCCAATTGATTGACACCATCAGCAAAGCCATACCAGATATGGGAACCCTTGAACCGCTTAAATTGAGTGCAATAGCCGGATAAACCACTTATGAATAGAAAAATCAAATCATAAAGAAATGCGTCGATCACATGCCATAGGAATCAATGAAATGCATGATTATGAATGTTATGACCTAGTGAAAAATGCAGATGAATACGAAGCGAAAAACCAATTAAGGTAAAAAGAATGAGGGCAAATTTTGAGGTATTACACCTAGTCAAGGGCTACACGCCCTCATACCACAATCAGGTGCCCTTATAAATACCCTTCACCTTTGGAGGGTCAATTATGCAATCTTAACCACTCACATACTTTCTTAATGCTTTAGTTTGCTTTCACACTGAAATTTACTTGAGCGTCGGAGTACCTTGCAAGTACACCACCCCTTATCCTACACCCATCGTTGCAGCCCAGCTGAAGACCACGGGGACCTTTCCAGATCATTCATGTACAGTGGTGTCGTCTGTGGGAAACTAGAAGTTCCCCCCATTTTTCTTGAACAAGATCCTTTCTTTTCAACCCAAGATCAAAGCTTGTATCATTCTTTTCGTCTTCATGGCTTCCAGGCTCAACAAAATTATCAACGACCCTCAATATAAAACACTCATTAGTCCCTCAAGGGGATCATGTGTTTGAATCGATCCATGTCCCATTGGAACTCGACGCCAACACCCAGGCTCTCATATTCGCGCTCAACAATGCCAACCTAGCCATCTTCTAATAAGACGAGCAGATATAGATGCTCAAAAGTGATTGTCACTTGCTTTCCCCCATGAAGAGACATGGTCGCGGAGACACCCACAGCCCACCACGCTGCTCACGGTCTTCTCCCTAGAAAAACAAAGAAGAAAGATTCCAAAGACCTCTCTCCTCACGTGGGTCAAGAAGTACCAGAAGGATATCATCCGGAAAAATCAAAGAAACACAATCGGTCTCCTCCCCAAAAATCTCATCGCTCCCCAGACAAGAGAAAAAAGAGCACCAAGAAGTCCCGCTACGATGATACTCGACATCCCCGTCACCAAAGCAAAAGTCCTCACTACAGCAGGTACCCTTATCCCTCATCCGGAAGCAGTGACGACGAGGATAACTGAAGGCCTTTGAGTCGCGAGATCATGGAAACCCGCATTCCTCGCGGGCTTGAGAAACCCCTCATTTGGCCACATATGACGGGACCACAGATCCCAACGATCGCATAGAAAATATCGAGGCTATGCTCCACTACCACAATATCGAGGGAGCTATCAAGTGTAGGCTTTCCCCCATCACATTACGAAAAATGGGCCATGTTATGGTATAAACACCTTCCCCCGGGATCCATTACATCATGGAAAGTCTTGAAAAATCAGTTTACGAGGCACTTTATCGCGTTCAGGCGCCACACCAAGGCTACCCTCGAAGGGATCATCCAAGGTAAAGATGAGCCCCTATGAGATTACATATACAGATTCAACAAAGAAACATTGGAGATACACACCACTGATCGCATGAAGAGATACATTATGGAGAAAGGTTTGCGTCCCAATAGTGAGTTTCGTAAGGCCGTGGGGATTGAGCCTCTTCATTCTCTCGCCGAGCTCCTCTAAAAAGCACATGCCTACATCCAGTACAAAGAGAAGGAGGTCGCGTATAAAACCATGGATTAGAGGAATCAAGAAAACTCACGAGCCCACAAACAGAAGAATGACACCGGAGCTCCTCGACGCGAAAGACGCAAAGATGATCACCCTTGCGAAAGTAGAGGATCTGCTGGTCGTTTCTTAGAGTACACCCTTCTCACAACTCCCTGTGGGAAGATTCTGGCAGAATGCATCAACACTGAGTTTAAACAAGGAGGTGTTCGCTTCCCCAACCGACAACTTCTAAGGGAAATACCGACAAGAGTAAGTATTGTCGTTTCCACCACAATCATGGGCACGTGAGCAAAGACTACATACACCTTAAAGATGCCATTGAAATCTTCATCAAGGAGGGGAACCTGAAGAAATACGTCAAAGACGGGGCTCATCAGCAAGAAGAGACCAAAAAGGTTGAGGAAGTTTCTGGAGTTGTTATCGTGTCGATCGCCTTGTCGATTTCTAGAACCGCAGATTTCTTCATTCCCCAACGCCTGGAGGGCATGAGGTATTTTACTGTGCACAACCCTTGGGAAGCATTTCCCTCAGCAATGCTCATTTCGAGCGGGGGATACAACGAGATGACGGTTGGGTTAGTCAAGAGGAAACTCGAGCATCTGGTCGATTCTTCACCGAAAAAGCTCTCTTCCCTCGAGAAGGTTCGAGGTAAGTCTAAGCCCATTACGTTCTACAGAAAAAATCCTAGGAGGTTCTCAAAACTTCCACATCCTTTTGTTGATACGTTCCAAGATGGCAAAGACAGATGTTTGCAGGATACTCATCAACCAGGGAAGCTTAGTCTACATAATGTACACCTCCCTTTCCCGAGCATTACAACTCGACCAGAAGAACTTATCCTCATACGTAGGATCCAATTTGCAAGTCTTCAACGGGGAAACTGCCAAACCCTAGGGTTACATCGAGCTAATAGTCACGTTTGAAGAAGGAGACGCCTCTAAAACGATCAAGACCCATTTATTAATCATTGACTGCCCATCTCTGTACCAGTGCATCCTGGGAAGACCAACACTCGCCAAGCTGATTATCATTTCCTCCACTGTCCATCTTAAAATGAAATAATATACAGAGAAGGGGCATGTGGCCACTTTCCACAGAGATATTGAAGTTGAACAAAGATGCTTTGAAGCAGCGACCAAGGGGAAGACGGTGATCGAGTCTGCGCCTAAAGGTAATAAACGCGGAATAGATGGGGACATGCCAACTAAAGGCGTCCAACCCGAAAAGAAACCTACTTTGTAGATCAACGCCATCGACCTCGACTCTTGTATCCCAGCAAAATTCGAGGATGTAGCGTTTGGCATCACCTCTTCAACCATCATGCGCCCTCTACCTGCATGAGAGTTTGAAGTAATAGCTTTTGGGGATAACCCGGATAAAGGAGTTCACATTGGCACGAGACTTTTGGAAGATGTGAAGGATCAATTGAAGCAATGACTGCGCAACAACGCATATCTTTTTTCCTAGAGTGTCGCTGACATGCCTGGTATCTCCCTTGAGATTGCTTGCCACGGTCTTACCATCAATCCTTCTACACGTGTGATTGCCCAACATAGACGCAATCAATTTGAGGAAAAAACTCTAGCCGCTGAAAAGCTTGTAAATGACCTCCTATAGGCCAATTTTGTATTTGAGGCCAGGTACACGACCTGGCTCTTGAACAATGTATTAGTTAAGAAGTCTAATGGAAAATGGAGACTATGCATTGACTACCCCAATCTCAATCGGGCTTGCCCGAAAGTTTTTTATCATTTTCCTAACATAGACAAATTGGTAGATAGTTCTGCAGGTTTCAAACTCTTGTCCTTCATGGACACCTATTTCGGGTACAATCAGATACCTATGGTCGGAAAGGACAAGAGGCAAACCACCTTCATGACCCTGTCGAGCAATTATTACTACAATGTGATGCCCTTTTGACTATAGAACATGGGGGCCACCTAGCAGCGCATGATGAACAAGGTCTTTCAGTCTCAAATCAGGGACATGCTCGAAGTCTACATGGACGATATGATCGTGAAATCCATCGAGGAATACGATCACACATCCCACCTCCAAAAGGTATTTGACCAGGCGAGGAAGTGTAGGATGCACTTCAACCCAGAAAAGTGCACCTTCGGCATGAAGGCATGGAAGTTCCTTGGTTTCTACCTTATGAAAATGGGAATTGAGTCTAACCCTGATAAGTGTCGAGCCTTCTCAGAATTTCCTACGCCCAACTCAAAGAAATCCATTTAATCTCTAAACGGCATGCTCACCTCATTGTCACGCTTTGTAGCAAGATCTTCCCATCTGTTGTACCCCAAAATTTGCCCTCTGATTTTTAACTCTAACCGACTTATTGTTTCACATTCATTTACATTATCTTCATAGCATCGCATGTATTTCGTCTTAATATTAGCCGGAATAATTTCTCAGAAGTTACAGACAGACTGGTCAAATTAATTTTCAATTGTGCCTAAAATTAGTGAACGAAAAAATGTCAAGTTTAAGTTTGCAAATGTCGGTAACATTAATCTATGGTTCACGTGGTTTAATTTGACATGCTAAAAATATTTTTACGACTATTTTTGGTCATATTTTGATCAGTCTGAGCAGCTTAAACGGTCATAATTTTTATTTCAAAATCCGACCAAACATTCTATTTTTCCGAGTCATTTATTTCGTGTTGATTATTTGATTTGTTCATTTTATTTTTTCGAGCACTTTGGCGCCCGTTTTTTTATTTTTTGAGTCCGTTTATTTTTATATTGGGTCTAGAATAAATAAATAGGATTATTAGTTTTTATTTTAATTTTAACTATTTTAATTATTAAGCTTTATTTAATTTAAATTAATATTTTATTGGGTTCCAAAATAAACATTAAGGCCCCTTATAATTAACCTTAATTAGTCCCTATATATACTAACTAGTGGAAGACGAAAAAAGGGAACGGAAAGAAAAATATTTTGTAGCGGAACGACATATTTGATATTGGGATACATAAACATTTTCGGTTGGCTTTCGTACAATGATATCATACTTTATACTAATGCTTATTGGTTATTATGGCATATAAACTTTTCATGTTTTGTTAACACTTAAATTTATCGTGGTATACATAAGTTCTCACATCTCATGTTTGATTAGGTATGGTAGATAGAAAAAACTATTTTTATTTATTCTTTTTTATATAAACTTTTTATGTTCTCACGTACATATGTTGTAACAAATGTTTTACATTCTTTTATTAACGTTTTATGTTATTTTATTTTTTATATTCTGTTTGTTAATTAATTAATTAATTTATCACATGTATATAATATATAATATATATAACACCATTCTCACAATCTCAATTCTATCGATTCTCTCAATTCTCTCCATTTTCCAAAATCACACCAAAGTTTCATCATCAAAATTCTTCAAGTTTTGCATTGAAACTTGAAGAATCGGAAGCTAAGCCTCCATCATCTTCACCGATACATCGAATTATCGAAGAAGTTGCTACGATTGCGATGTTTATTTCACCATTCGGAAGTGTTTCGGATAATTCTCACCAATCACATTTATTTTGAGCATTCGCGGATCGAAGCTTCGGATCTCCGTTTTCTCTATTTTCGCGTTTTGCTCAACATCGCAACAATTGCCAAAGCAAGCCTCCGCTTTGTAGGTTAGTGAATCCGTAATCACTTCTCATTTTAACTTATTTATCTTCATCTCGTCTCGCGCATTCTTCGCTTTTCTTTCTTTTGTGATGCTTTGATTGGTTTGATCATTAGGAGCTTGAATCATAGTGTGATCATAGTGTTAATAGGTGTTAGAATGTTGCATTCATGCATAATTTTCGTGCTAGGTTGATAGACATTAGAATATAGCTTATTTGAATAAGTTGCTACTAGTTTTTGCATGAAAAGGCAGAAATTTTTTATTTGGGTTGCAAAGTAACCGGTTACCTCATAGGTAGTAACCAATTACCTGTGTTAAAAATGCAGAAAATCCCAGTTTTTTGAACTGGTAACCGGTTACTGCATAGGTAGTAATCGATTACCACTGAACCAGAATGAAAAATTCTTGCATTTTCTTGCATTTTTGAAATCCATTCCCCCTCCAATAATCATGGATCTTTAGGATATGATTTTAGGGAGTTTTTAGGAGTTGTTTAGGAGCAGGTGTGTGTAGTTTCGATAACTTTTGAAACGCGTTTCATTAGGTTCCGATTTTTGACATAAATGTTGCATATGTGTCCATAACATGTTGTGATTGTTATTTGCATGATTTAACATCATCCATATCATGTTAATAAGTGTATATACTTCTATTTTACATCACATTTATGATCCACTCATGTTTAGGTTGATTGTGCGCGAAATTGGAAACGCTGCATAGTTTAAAACCGCACAATTCGCATAATTCGCATCCATTGATTGTGTATTTATGTGTTGCATTCCATTGTCAATATCCATTTCATGTTGTTGCATTAACTTGCACGATCTTTGCATTTCGTTGTGTGCATTAAAACTCATTTTTTGCATCCGAAAAACAATTGAAAATCTGCCATGTTTTCATCGCTGCATTTTGAAACAGAGGTTGTAAATACATGTTGCATTATTCTGTTTTGGTCTTTTTACACCTATTTTCATGTTGTTTGGTAGCTGTAATAGGCTGTTTGCATTGCTAGTTGCATTTAGTAGCTGTTTGTGCAATAGGAAGTTGTAGTAACTGCTGACTTTAGGCTTCGCTTAGCTTCTAAGTGACTTAGGATTGAGTATAGTTTAAGCCATAGTTATGATAAGACATGTTTGGTACTTGATTACCTCTTTCCTTTAATAACTTTGGCCTTATTTTACTAACCTTTGTTTTGTAGGGGGTTATGGTAAGTCATGTGTGTGGGAGGGTATCCTACATATATATTCTTCCTTATCCTTTTACATTTCAACTTGTGTTTGCGATAAGCATTGGATGCTTCTTCGACATTGTACTTTGTTCATTCCCCTTGAGGTTTGAACTCATCTTCAATTAATTGTAGTGAGTTGCAACTTGCTACCTTTTTTTCCTTCATTAGGATTAGAAAACCACACTAACCATAGGACATACCTTGAATAAACAACTTAGGGCGAGTCTTAGTTTCCCCTAGTTTTTTCCTTTTTTAGATTCGAGTCTTTTCTCTCATCTCAAAACAAAAATAAAATACCTAATAAAGGTTGAGCTTTCTCGTGCGCCAGGAGACTTTACCATGGGATATTGGCACAGATTCTATCTCGGGATGAGGTGTAGGATATCTATCATGATGAACAAGTCTTAGCATGAGGATGTCTCCTAAACAACAAAATCAAAACACTTCTTCTGTAAGACAATAAACAAACAACGCTCGTATTTCCTGTGGGAATTCTCTTCTCACCTCATCCGCTCTAAACGCGAACTCGCTACGACTTTCCTCTCGCAGGACGGTAAATGCACTCGCCCCAGACGAGCCCGCAACACCCGAGCATTGGCATAATCAGTTCACTCTCTAAAAAACACAAACAAAGTTCCCGCCTTAGTTAGGCGAACTACGTCGACTCCGATTCTCATTTCCCATGAGATACGTAGGCAGTGAGGTAGGGCCCATTCAATCACATTCTTTATTTTCCCTATATTTTTTCCGTACCTTTTCGATATCTTTTTCTAGTTCCCTTTCTCATTTTAGTTCCAGTTCCAGTTATTTTGTTCAACATCATCTTATTCATCACCCTTTGAAACAGACTAACAAGCGTGGGTCCCGTCGGGAACGACAAACGATTTGGGGTGCTAACACCTTCCCAGGTCGTAACCGAACATAAGCAGTTCACTCTCTAAAAAAACATAAACAAAGTTCCCGAATTAGTTAGGCAAACTACGTCGACTCTGATTCTCATTTCCCATGAGATACGTAGGCAGTGGGGTAGGGCCCATTCGATCACATTCTTTATTTTCCCTATATTTTTTCCGTACCTTTTCGATCTCCTTTTCCAGTTCCCTTTCTCATTTTAGTTCCAGTTCCAGTTATTTTGTTTAGCAGCATCTTATTCATCACCCTTTGAAACAAACTAACAATCGTGGGTCTCGTCAGGAACGACAAACGATTTGGGGTGCTAACACCTTCCCAGGTCGTAACCGACTCCCGGACCCAGTTCTTTGGTTCGCAGGACCTTGTCCTTTCCTTTTTCCTTAGGTTTGTGCAACATTACCTTTCACATTCATTCAGGATAAAAATGCCTGGCTGGCGACTATACCTTTTCTGCGCCACTTTCACGTTTGTACTAGGATGGAAATCCCAGGAGCGACAAGCTTGTTCTGGTGAAATGACCTTACTCAATTGCAACATGAAACAAATGGTAATACATCCTTGCAATGATGATTTAGGCCTATTGCACATGTGGTTTAAGACTAAACAGCTTGACTAAATGTATACATGGCAATAACTCGTCTAGCCCTTGTTTGGAGTCACTTTGCAACTTAACTGTTTGAGTCCGACCTTGCAATTAATATCCTGCCCCTAAAAAAACTTTAGATAATCCAAATAATCCACTTATGGCCTTGATAATTCTTTTGTTTCCAATTGGAATTACACATCATGAATCATTTTGTCATCATCAAAAATCTAAAAGACTTTAATGGGGAAACATGTTCGGAATCAATTTTGAGCAACTTGGAATTATTTTACCATGTCCAAAAACATCAGGTTTGGTGCCACATCAAGAGAATACCTTATGTTTGAAATTTTAAAACCACTTCCTCGTCTCACAATTAAAACTAAATCTCATCAATTTGGATTCTTCAAATATCAGAAAAACTTGATTCCATTATTTGAACCAACTTGACCAATTTAAGAAAATAATATTCATATGAACCTATAGTGACTTGAATGAAACCATGGGTCCCTTTAAACACAAAGGTAAGAACCTTTAGGAATGTAAGCAAATGGAAATCTTCCTCCAAACCTATGGATCAACAACATGGCCAAAACCAATCAGAAACCTCAAGACCATCATCAACTGATAATGCTTTGAAATGCTCGATCATAAACAATGAACACCACCTCTTCTTGGATTTAATATACCTACACACTTATTAGTCACGAAGAGCATGCACAAAAATAATTTTATGACCTAAACCTCGGGGGATCAAGGCCAAAGGCCAAATGAATTTTTAAAAAGAAAAATGGAAAAAGGTAGGACAAATTTGGGGTATGATAGACCAACAATAGATTTTTGGCCTCCAAGTGCCCCTCAAGCTTACTTAATTTATTATAAAGATTAGCACTCTCCTCCTCGCGCCAGAAGAATCCTCCTCGGTTGTAAAAACATTAGGGTCTTAACGGGGAAAACCCCTATTTATAAGTGTCCATTATTAACGTCGGCCTAGTAACCGATACGAACACTAAATTCTCCTAGCCAACATCTAATTAAGATAAAACAATCATCTTCTAAAGCCTAACCCTAGTTCATCCTAACGTTCATATGTTCACGATGAACATTCATGAGATTTCTAGAAATTCATGAAGATTTCCAGAAACTTATGAAGATCTCCATGAACTTCATACAAAATCCCATGAATGTTCATCAGCTAAGCAAAAAACTATGAAAAGAAGATGAAGATACCTTGGTGCATTGCAGGTTCTGATGAAGATCGATGGTGAGCTTCAACAGCGACGACTGAATTTCCGGTGAGAAAGTTGCAGAGCTAAAGAATCTGATGGGAGGAAGAATCCGCGTCAAATGTCCAAATGAACGCTCATTTACCCTTTTTATAGGATCACCAAATCGCATTGAGAAACGCAAAAGGCATCAAATATGACATATGCCTAACTTCCCTAGGTAATTGTAAACACCCCAAATTTGCCCTCACCCATTCACACCATGGCTTGTGATCATTCCATATGCATAAACACAATCATATCATCTCATATCACATTTTTGAGTCACTGCATTGGTTCTAAGTCATCTGCATCTAGGGTTTGTGATCTGAGCAATCCAAGAGTTTCTTGAGCCACTCCAAAGGTCATCAATCACTTCAAAGGGGTCTATATGTGTTCAAGCATCATATTACATCTTCTCAAAGTCAAAAATGCCAAAGAATCACAAGAACTGGGATTGGTATGGAAGCAGAGCCAAGTTTGACTACACAGTTGACCTAAAACTAGGGTTTGGGTTTCAGAGGCCATAACTCCAAATTTTTTGGTCATTCTTGTTTCCATTGGTCTCTATATGGTATAGGGAGTATGCATATCAATTTTCATGAATAAATTCCATGGGGAAGTCATCTGATCAAGAGTTGACTTTTCAGACAAGTCAGTGCAAAATCAGGGCATCTGAGGCCCCCAATGACCCAACCAAGGGGTGATCTTCATCACGTTGAGTGTATTTGATCTTTATGTGATCATAGAAGAAGGTTGAAGTTCACAAAATTCAAAATTACAAGTTTTTGCAAAGTTGACTTTTTAGGGCATGGTTGACTTTTAAGGAATATGTCATTTTATGCCACTTTTCAAGCCTTACTTTTTGATCCAAAGATGCTTCAAATGGAAACACTTTGGTCATGAAAGTTGTAGATTAGATCTTTCCCTTTTCAAAAAGTACAAGAACATGACCTAATTCATTTTGGATCAAAAGTTATGGTGTGTCAAAGTTGGCAAAAATCACTAATTTTCAAGTCATGCACCAAAAGGCAAAGTTGCAAATTCTCCTTTCAAGGCCAATTCAGTCATCATATGGGCTTCTAATTCACTCAACATGATCACACAACTTCTAAAAATCATAATGGGCCAAGAGATCACATGTTTTGTATGGTTTTGAAGCAAGATATTTTCATGAAGCAAAAGCAAAGTCAAGTTGCAAAACCACTCATCACACTTCACCCACTTGTTACCTTGGCTGCTGAACCATTCTAGCATCTCTCACACACCATGCTGCGCCAGCCCATACACATGTACTAGCCTAGGGCTCAACCCATGCTTTCCTTACACCAAAGTTGACATTTTGCAAAAGTGAACTTACCTATCACAGCAGGCCAGGTCACATCATCTGACCAATGGGAGTTTTTTTATGCAAGCCAAATGCTAACCATTTCACATAACAAGCAAGGCTGAAGCTCACCACAAGACAGCATTCACAAACTCACTCCCTTGAGCAAAAACCTTCAAATCTCTCTCCACAAGCCTCAAACACAAAAAGAAACTTCACAAACAATCTCAACTCACTTCACTGACCAGAAACCAACCATTGTTTTGGCCTGAAACCTCCCATATCACAAACACGATTTTCACACTCCCTTGGCCTGAGCTTCTGCAAACTCACTCAAGAGGCTGTTTAAACTCCGACCAAGTGTCCAAAGCTTCAAAGGGGGATCATTGGGACCTGTTTGAGCCAAAGAACCATCCAGAAAGCTCCTGAATCAAAAGCTCAACCTCAGGTGACTCCATGAACTTTTTTTTCCAGAACTCCATTTTCTTGTTAAAATCTTGTTTTGTATGTTGCACTAATCATTGGGATCTATTTACTTTTGAAAATGAGCAAGAAATGAGTATGTTATGGTGTTCTGAAAGTTTGACCTAGAAATTTCTTTGCTTCGATTCTTGTTTGTGTTTGAGTTTAAACATGATTTGGTGTTGGATTCGTGTTTAGGATAGTTAGTAGATGATTTCTGGAGAGTTGGAGCTCCTAAAATGGCCTGGAGAGAGAGATTGATTTTTGGGGTGAACGGGGAAGATGACCGGAACACTGTTCCGGTCACCTGAGGGTGTTTAACGGCAGGATTAGGGTTTAAACATTAATTAGTCATTTTTGAATTTGAGCCATAGGATGTGGCGCCAAGTCTCTTCCCGCGCGCGTATGTTTGAATCTGGATCATTGGATGTGCATACTTTTTCTTATTTCAGTTTAATTTCATTTTATTTTCCATTTAATTCATTTGTTTTACATAATTTATTTAAAATAGCAAAAATGTTTTAAAAATTATGAAACTTTTTGTCAAAAGTTCCATTAATTTTTTAAACACAAAAATATTTTTATTTTCATTTTTAGCATTAAAAAAGTATTTTTAAATATTTAAAAGTTTATTTTTAATTGATTAATGGAAATTAATTTATTAAAAATACTTTTAGGTATTTAAAAATCACCAAAAAATTCATGAAATGTTCTAAGACATTTAGAAACATTTTCCAACCTTCAAACCAAATTTATTTTTTGATCTTGATGCATTTTGAGAATTTTTGATTGAATTAAAATCATTTTTATGCATTAATTTGATCCAAAGTTCCAAAAATCATTTCTGCCTATCCATGAAGAGTTGGACATTGATTATTTTTGCATTGCATTGTGTTTGGCATGTAGTTTGTGAGATTACATGGCCATGATTTGATCTTTCATTTTCAATTTGTTTGGTAATTTTCTTGTTTGGAAACCCTAAAACCCTAGAAAACTTAGGAAAATCATAACTTGAGATTGGTTAGGAGTTGAGACTTCTCCTTTGGGCAGTGAGTTAGTATAGGATTAAGGGTCCTTTGAGTGGCATTTTCAATTTTTTATCTTAGGGTTTGCTTCTGATTTTGATTTTTGTTTGATGTATTGTTCATAAACCCTAATTTGGGTTCCCATATGCATCCATCTTGTATTCTCTTGCATAACATGACTTGCCATGACATTTCAAGCATCCATTTGATTCATTTGACATCATAAGACATATTGGAAGCATGTTTGATCATTGCATCATGTATTTGCCATGTTGCATGCCATGTGCACTTCATAACTTTTCATGTATGTTCATGGTTCCTAACTTGCTTCATTAGCATTCATAAACTTGTATGATCATTTCCATGTGCTGCCTCATGTTTGTAGCATCTCATAGCATCATTAGCATCATGTATATGCTTCTGGTCTTGTTTCTCATCATGTCATCTCATCCCATTTTGCATTGCATTGCATTTCTTTCCTAACCTTTCAGGTGGTAAGTAACTTTGAGAAGTGAATTTGCCTTCACTTCTCATAACTTCTCTTCATATCTTTTCATGCACCCTTGCTGCATTTTTGTATGTGTTTAAGATTGAGATTGCTCATTCCTCTTCTTCTTACTTTCTTTCTTCAAGTGACTTGACTTCTTGAATGAAGCAAGTTGCTTTGCTTCTCTTGATCCTTTCACCTGCTTCCTGGTGGTTCCATTGAAGACTTCTTCTTGTTAAACCTCACAAACCTTAGGAACAACCAAGCATGACAATGATTAGGGTTTTGATTAGTCTCCCCTCTTAGGTTTACCTTTGTGTCTCTTTTGAGTCTTCTCTTCTCATCTCATAATCAGGGACTAAACCCTAAAGGCTTTAAGGCTTTGTGATTAAGCTTATGCCTGCATCCTTCTCTTAGGATGGAGTGTATAACTTTAATCCTAAGTGTTAAACCCTTAATGTGTTTAAATCTCTTAATCAATTCACTTAATAATCATCAAGACATCACACTTATAACTTGAGCCTTGCATTAGGGTTCTAATTCTTCCTTAATTGGTTAAGAAGGACTAACCCTAGTGTTAATGGACAAGTCCCCCTCAAGTTGTCTTACAAACCATAAAAACCACTTCATCATCATACCATTAAATAAAATCCACTTAATCAAAGGCTTGTTTTGTCATGAGTTTAATCCCTAATCATGGATTAAGTTGAGGAGCTTTCCTCAGCTTAAACATTCTCATCTATTATCCTTCTATTAGGATGGTGTAATGAGTCTGTTAAATCCCTGATTATGGCTTAACCTCATTACTTAACACTAAACAAAAACACCAAAAACACCTAATTAATCACAAGTAGGTTAATGATCTTAATCCTACACCAAAGGTGATTAAGTGTGAGAATCTGACTTCACACTTAAGGTATTCTCATTACCCCTAATCAGAGGGAAGATGTGATGAGTTTACTAAATCCATTGGTTTAGGCTTAAGCTCATTAACTTATGACGAATCCAAAAGCAATAAAAGACTGAAAACATCAAAAACAAACAATAATCGTCTCCTTCGGGATTCTTTTCTCATCACCTTCGCTCATAAACGAGAACTTGCTTCTTCCGCCTAATGCAAGACAGTTTGCACCTGAGCCAGACAGGTCATACACTTGAGCATAGACAAGTAAGCAGTTCATCAGTCAATTCATCTTTCAGTCTCTTTGGGTCGAACTACGGTGTTCTGACTTCCTCATTGCACGAGAGGATACGTAGGCATAACTTAACAGTTATCGAACAAAAGTCTCTGTATATTCCCCCTCTTTCCAGCTTCTTTCCTTAGCTTCATGATCATGAGCATTTCACTCATGTCCCTACACTGACACTATATATACCGCACTACACTTTTTCAGCACTGACACCTGTACATCTTTTCCAGCTCTTGTATACACAGATTGCACTGACACTACCCCTTTAAAACACAAATCTTTTAAGCGTGGATCCCGTCGAGTACGGCGGACAATCTGGGTGCTAATACCTTCCCAGGTTGTAACCAACCCCCTTTCTCAGTTTCTCTGGTTCGCAAACCGTCTTATCCATATCCTTCTAGGCCTATGCAGCATTGCCTTTCCTCCGGGATAAAAATGCCTAGCTGGCGACTCTATTCATCTCCAATGAGTTCACGGCTACGTGTTCTCATTGTCCCTCTCGCCGACCGTTCGCGTCTGTACCTTTATTTGGGCCATTCCCATTTATCGGGAGCGACAGCTTGGCGACTCTGCTGGGGACCCTTATACTGCAACCAGGGCGTCTGGTTCTCTTTGTGGGTTCCTCCTAGCGCTTGATTGATTTGTGTTTATTGGGGTGTCATGTGCTTATTTGTGTTTGTATATGTTTTATTTTTGCTTTATGTACAGTTTGTTTTATTACTTTCTTTACTGCTTTACATATATCATACTGTCATGCTGTCTGGCTGGATCTGGTTTTGCTTTGGTGGGTGGGTGTTCCATTGAGAGTTAAGGTCCTATACCTGGGACCTGAGTGACACCTAGGCTAGAGTGGTTCATATTCTTTCCCATTCCATCTCGGTCTGGTGCGGGAATATGAAACACGGTTCAGATATGGGTTTCTTCTTGAGAACTCTGTGTTGCAGATTTCCTGCAATGCTAGGGCTATCTGGGAAGCCTGCTAAGTCTGGATGACCTTTAGTATTGACCTTCAGAAACTGAGGTGAATTAGAGGAGGAACTTTTATGGTTATGTAAACACTTTACCTCTGGGTAGAAGTGTTTACACTTCTCATAACTGATCCAAGTCTGAGGATCCTTGTTTTAGAACACCACCTGTGAGGGGGATGGGCTGTTTACAGGTTTGCAGGTACCTTGGCCTCAGAATACCCTATTACTTTGTTTGTTTAAGAGTACTTCATTTTGGGACAGTTCTTGTGATTCTAAAACCCTGGACATGTGGCTCTTTATTTGAGTCCCCCACCTTGGTTACTGGATTTATAGACCTCCATCTGGAATTCTTGAATACACTTGGACCTATATCAGAGCATTTGACCAGATCCAGCTCAGTCACAAACCTTTGCATACCATTCGCATACATAATCATTGCATCATATTGACATTTGCTTATTTGTGTTTCAGGGTATCCATCATCATTTGGTTTAGGTTTTTACCCCATCATCAGTACTGACCTATCTTCATCAGCATCTGCTTCAGCTATCACCTGCACCAGCCAATCAGTGGCCCATTCTTTCAGCATCATCATCAGCACTTGTCTCTACTCAGTCTCAGCATCATGGCACCTAAAAAGAGTAACATCACCTACCACTTCTTCCAGCCAGAGCTATCTGACATCAGGAGGATTCAGACCCTGATCACTCCAGACCACATACCATTGTTCAGGGAACACTATGGAGATATACTTGATATGGTTATGGATCTGGACCCTTCACAGAGAAGCCTGATCCACACTTGCATTCAGTTTTATGATCCCCCACTGAGGTGTTTCACTTTTCAGGACTTTCAGCTGGGCCCTTTATTGGAAGAATACTCATCATTGGTTGGTATGCCTATCAGAGGTGGAATCCCTTTCAACCCTGAGATGGTCTTTCCTGGTAATGGAGAAGTAGCAAAGGCTTTGCATTTGGAACCTGCTCTGATTGAGCAGCATATGACTTCTAAAGCTGGAATCCCCGACTTCCATCTGGATTTCTTGATCTCTCAAGCTACCCTGAAAGCTTCCTTAGGAGAGTGGAAAGCTGTCTGTTCTTTACTGGCCCTGAGCATATATGGGATCATATTATTTGCAGATGAGCCTCGATTCATCAGCAAAAATGCAATCCATCTATTCATTCAAAGGAACCCAGTGCCCACTTTATTGGGGGATCTTTACTATTCAGTGCATCAGAGGAATGAAAAGCAGAGGGGAAGATTAGTGAGGTGTTGTGCTCCATTGTTCCATACTTGGCTTCTCAGGCATCTACCCAGGACAGATGCATTTTTGAATCCTCATCAGTAGAGAAACTGGGCTAAAAGACTCACTGCTCTAACTTCAGCCGATATCAGGTGGTGCACTCAAAGCACCAAAGGCAGGGATATCATCACCAGCTGTGGGCATTTCCCCAATGTGCCCCTAATAGGAGTTAAGGGTAGTATTAATTACAATCCTCTGCTGTTCAGAAGGCAGCTGGGCTATGCACTGGTCCACACTCCTAAGGCACAGGACTTGGTTGAGACTCTTTATTGTGAGAACAAGCCTAATCTGGCTATTGTTAGGCAGGCTGCCTGGGCCTGGGATAATGTTCAAACCAAGGGAGTAACCATTCTGGGGAAGTGCAATAATGTGGCATCAGCACAATATTATGAGTGGTCCCATGCCAGGGCTCAATTCTCTGGGATGCCCTTTACCATAGAAGATGTGCCCGAATCATCTTCAGCACCACCCCCTGCTACTATCAGTTTGGAGGAGTTTGAGAGTTTGAAGGAAAGAAATGAGAAGTTAACCCAGGCTTTGCAGAAGACCCTCCGGGAAAGGAGTGATGGTAGAATGGACATTGAGAGGCTAGAGAAGCTGAGAGTGGAGCATCTGGCTAAAATTGAGAAGTCTGGGGATTATATCAAGAAGTCTAAGGCTGGAGAACAAATTCTAAAGAATGCTTGCAAGGAAGCCCAGTTCCAGAGAGCAAGGACAGACTTGTATCTGAAGGAGAGTCAAGCTCGGTGGGTCAGGATCACCGAGGCTCGTACTCTGGAAGACAAGAGGGTCCAAGACAAGATGGAGCAACTGGAAGCTAGTGCAAAAGAGCAGCAGGAAGCCCTGGCAGCAGCCCAGAGGGAGGTATCAGAGCTGAAGATCAAAGCTGGAGTGAAGAGGTCAAAGGACCAAAGTTAGCACAAGAAGCTAACAGCAGCTGTTACTACCCGGAACCTCCTCATCAGGAATCTCACGGAGCGTCCAACTGATCCTGTGACCGAAGCACTTCTCAAGGAAGTTCGGGAGGATGAGTTTGGTCTTGGTGTTTGACCATTTGTTTGTTGTTGCTTTCATTCCATGTACTTTTGTTTTCCTGTAATATATTTTGACCCCTCAGAGGGCTTGTATTTGTAAACGAACTATGTGCCATTTTGCTTTTTGTAATATATGTATTAGTTTGTTCCATCCAAGTTTACTTCGAAAGCAACATCAACAGCATCTTCAAGGGTCTGGAAGGGTCAAAACTGAATGCCAAGCCGGATACCTTGAAAACAAATAAGCATACCGCATTGCATGATAACCCTTTGTTTGTTTTGTAGGTTTTTGTTTATTTGTTGCTAACTCTGTTGTGATGTTCAGGAACTATTGCTCGACGTCGGGTATTTCCCCTCAACCGTCCGCACCGTTATCCAACCCGTAACAATCTTCCGGGCATACAAATGGATCAGGTACAGCAGGACCTTGCAGAGGTTAGAAATCAAATGGCGAACGAAAGATTGGAAATGAGAACGCAGATGACACAGTTTATGGAAGTGATGAACAACATGGCTCAGAGCCAGGAAAGATTGAGAGCCATGGTGGAAAGGCAAAATCAAGAAGATCCACATATAGGGACTGCCGGCACCAGCAATAATGAAAGGGTCCAACCTCATGTTAACCCCCCTGTATTTGGCCCCCATCTTCATCCAGAGGTCAATATTCCTGCAAATGTTCAAGGGACTGCCACTGCAGGCAGGGTACTGCAAGAAGACCCCCAAGAGGATCAGTTCACAGTAATGGGTGCTGGGGAGGAAGCTTATGATAGAAGGCTGGATGAGATAGCTGAGAAGTTAAGATCCTTAGAGTCTCAAAACTCTTTGGGTTTCGATGTTATGGACATGGGCTTGGTAGACGGGGTCAGGATTCCCCATAAGTTTAAGCCTCCTTGCTTTGAAAAATACAACGGGACTTCATGCCCCCGGACTCATTTGCAATCATTTCTGGGGAGGTTGAAGGCCTATACCATGGATGAGAAGCTCTGGATGTTCTATTTCGAAGACAGCTTGACGGGAGCCTCAAGAGAATGGTACTCTCACCTGACAAGGGCAACCATCAGGTGTTGGAAGGATTTGGCAGAAGCTTTCATTAGACAATATCAGTACAACTTAGATATGGCACCCAACAGGACCCTCCTAATGGGAATGTCACAGTCGTCAAGAGAAAGTTTCCGAGAATACGCCCAGAGATGGAGGCAATTGGCTACTGCTGTTCAGCCACCTATGTCTGAGAGGGAAATGGCAGATAT
Source organism: Lathyrus aphaca (assembly GCA_963966055.1). NCBI lineage: Eukaryota > Viridiplantae > Streptophyta > Magnoliopsida > Fabales > Fabaceae > Lathyrus > Lathyrus aphaca. The sequence continues at coordinate 214,513,428 of OZ014520.1, read as the reverse complement.
GTTTATGAACACCCTCCAGGGAACATATATTGACAGGCTGGCCGCTTTCTCTTCCACTAGCTTTGCAGATGTTGTCATAGCTGGGGAGAGAATTGAGAGCCTGTTAAAAATGGGAAAGGTTTCTGACAATGGTGCCAGCTCGTCCAGCAATGCAAGGAAGCCTTTTGCAGGCCCGAGAAGAACTGGCGAGACCAATGCCATCCACACCAACAGGGGCAGGCCCCAATATGTCCATAGATCTGTAGCAGCAGTCACCATTCCCGCTCCAGCTCACCCTCAGCCAGCTTATCAACCTCCGCAGCAAAACTATCAGCAACAACCTCAGTACCATCAACAAGCTCAGTATCCTCCAAGGAATTATAACAACACCAACACCAACAACCAGCAAAGGCCATTTCAGCAGAGGCCATCTCAAGCCAATAGGGTGATCGATCCGATCCCTATGCCATATGCTACGTTGCTGCCACAACTCCTGAAACTCAACCTAGTTGAGCTAAGGACGTTGGCACCTCCAGATCCCAACAGTCTACCCAAGAATTATGACTCCAACGCCAGATGTGCCTTCCATTCAAATGCACCTGGCCACAGTACAGAAAAGTGCAGAGCTTTGCACATGAAGGTACAAGACCTGGTAGACTCAAAAGCTCTGAATTTCGCACCACCACCCAATGTCAATAAGAACCCAATGCCAAACCACGGTGGTGTCGCTCCCCGGATTTCCATCCTGGTACAAACGCGAAAGTGGCGCGGAAAAAGAATAGAGTCGCCAGCCAGGCATTTTTATCCCGAAGAAAGGGAATGGTAATGCTGCACAAACCAGAAGAAAGAAAGAGGAAGGACACAGGTCCTGCGAACCAAAGAGACTGAGTTCGGGAGTCGGTTACGACCTGGGAAGGTATTAGCACCCAGATCGTCCGCCGTACCCGACGGGATCCACGCTTGCGAAAGAAACTGTTTCAAAGGGTGAGGATATGAAAGCTGCAGCAAAAGAAATGAAAATGAAAAGAAACTGGAACTGGAAAAGAAATGAATAAGAAAATGAAAAGGAAAAATGTAGGGAAAATAAAGATTGTGCTCGAACGGGCCCTACCCCGCTGCCTACGTACCTCATCAGGATAATGAGGATCAGAGACGCCGTAGTTCCCCTAACTAGGGGTACTAAAAGGAAATTGCTTGTAAATTAAAGGCTTGAACTGCCTATGCCATTGCTCAGGTGTTGCAGGCTCGGACGACGAGTGCGTTACCGTCTTGCAAAGTGACAAGTAGGAGCAAGTTCGCGTACGGAGCGAATGAGGTGAGAAAAGAAGTCCCGAAGGAGACGCTTATTGTTTGTTTGTGTGTTTTTTTTTTAAAAGCTTTTATGAGCGCGTCACAAGGAAGTGAACTCAAGCTCTCACCAATGGAATGTGCACTTGTCACTACATTCCAAGATGGAATAATAGAACAAGCACACTCAAGTAAGGAGAAGATCCCCAAAACTTGAACCCAAAGATTAGGGCCTAGGCTCACTAACCTGCTTAATTATTAAGTGTTTTTGGTTATTTACAAATGAAGAAGTGTTTTTTAGACTTTTCTTTTATGAAGAAGATACCTTGATCAGACTTGTGCATCACAAGGTAAACATGTACTATCCCAAGATGGGAAGACTACAAGCATACCTCATGGGATAAGGCTATGGATCAAGACATCACTTCAAATTTATTAAAGTGTTTTTTAGAGTTATGAGATGAGAAGAGAAGAAGAACCAAAAGGAACATAAAGGAAAAATTCTAAAGGGGGACTAAAATAATCCTAAGTATTCACATGCATGGATGTCCTAAGGGTTAGTGAAGTTTACTATCCTAATGAAAGAGAAGAAAAGAAGAAGAATAAAAGGAGAAGAATAAACATGGTGGCCTAAGCACACCTCAAATTAAGAAAGAATAAAAGAAGATAAGGAAGAAGAATTAAGATGAATAAGAAATGAGATAAGGAGATGAGAATGCAATATGAAGATGAGTAAGAATGCGGTATGGAGATAAGATGACAATGCACAAACAGAGCCTACACCAGTAGGACTTCCAGATGCAGCAGCATGCAACCAGTAAAATTGGGCATCAGTGTTACCTAACGGAGAAGGTTTGTTGCCTCTTCAGAACGCGCAAGAGAAACTCAGGAAGAAATTCAAGAAAATCCACACGATTAATTCCAGCAAGACTCAGGTGTTTTAACCTCGCGAATCAACAATCGAACTAACCAAGATATTCATTCAGATAACCCTTCGATCTTAGGCGATAGTCCACTGCCATCCTCGAATTTCAAGCAATAAGCCGACAACACCTCAGCTAAAACAAACTACAACCAGGATTAATCCAAAATTATATTAACCAAATTGATTAACTAAAAGAAAAAACTAAACTAAGATGAGATTAATAACCAAAATCATATTAAAACAAACTAAACAAATTAAGCTATACAAAAATTAAGAAATAACTTCTGTTATATACATCATAAAAATAAAACCATAAAGAAAATTGAATTAATAATAAAACAAGGATAGGAACCAAATAAAATAAGAAGATAAACAAATAAAGGGGGAAGGGGTCCGTTTCAGAGGGGGGCCAGCAGCAACATCAACGGGCCCTTAAGGCCCATCGGTGAACAGTAGAAAAACAACCCAAGGCACATGCTGGGGTGATGAAAACGCAGTGCATCCAAGACCTGTCTTTATCAAACAGCAAAAACAAAAATATAATAATAAGGAAAAAAGAAAAGGTTGAGAAACTCAGAATTAACATAATTGGAACAGGGGAAGGGTATATCACGGTATTAGGCAAAGACCAACTCCTTCTCAAACACAAAACGACGCCAAAGACTATCGTCTCCTTCGCGGTGTCGTCCTCCTGCTTCAAGCATCACCGGTGACTCCGATTTCAAATCACGGTCCAAACCCCTCTTGCGCGATCGATTTGTGCGGCTTGTTCTCCGTTCAAGCTCTCACTCTGTCTCTCTCTCAGATCATCGTCTGTTGGCTTCTCATGTTCTTCTTCTGTTTCGGATTTGAGCAAACAAGATTTGTTATTGATGATGTTTGACAACGTCCGAACAACGTCACTTCGCCCTCTCTGTCAATCTCGATTCAATTCATTCGTCTCATTCTCCTTCGAAATCGCAAGAGAAGGTTATTGACGGTGAGTTTTTAAACTCCGCTTTATCTCGAGTATTTCGAAACTCTCTCTGTTCGATCTTGATCTTGATCTCACTCTCCTTCTTCTATTTCTGTTTTCTGTTTGTTGTTGTTGTGGTTGTTCGTTGATGAAGTCTGATTGTTATTGTTGAGGTAATGGTGTGGTGAATCGGGTTGTGTGATGGGTGTGTTGATTGAGGAAGGGGTTGGTGTAAGGTTTGAAGAAGAGGAAATGTTTTGCTGTGTTGTTATTTGTGCGGTGAGGATTTGGTTATTGTGAGGTTTTAAGAAAAGGAAATGAAGGTTGAGTTATTGTGATATGAAGAAGGTGGAAGTTGGTTGTTGTTTTGAGAGTGAGATGGTTTGCGGTGAAGGTTGATGAAAGTTTGAGGAAGTGGATGTTGAGAAGAGATGGTGATTTTCGAGTGGAAAAATGGTCTTGAGAGAAGTTGGTTCTCGCTGTTGTTGTGCATTTTTGGAGGAATCTGTGGGTTTTTGCTTTTGCGTTTTTTACGGTAGTGATGTTGCGAATCCGTTTTGAGTGAAAACGCATGAGTTGCGTGACGGATTCATTGCCTTTTCCCTTGTGCGTTGAGTGCTGAGTGTTGAGGTGGAAGTTGGCTGAAGTTGTTGTGCAACTTTCATCATCCAATTTGGTTGCGGAACGCGTGAGTTTTCGTGAGTGGTGGGGCCATGAGGATTTGCCTGTACAAACTGTGATATTTCTTGTAGTCATGGTTGGCAAGAAAAAAAACGTGTGGCCCACTTCATTAATTGATCCAAGGATATTTGGCTTAGAGTCACATGAGAGTTGGCTTCATTCTCTCTCTTTTTTTTGTTTATTATTCTTTCTAATGAAAGGTATGAAATGGGCTCATAAATGGACTTTGTGTAAAATGATGAGATTTTTGTAATGGGTCTTTTTGGTTTGTATCAAACAAAAGGTGTAAATAACTTTGTAATAATAATGGTGTAATGGTTAACGAAACAAAATGGTGTGGAAATTCGAAAATGTATAATGAATTGGTTTTGGAAAGAGTGACAAACATGCATATGGGATAGAAGAAAATTGGTTAAAACAAAATGAAATATGAAACTTGTATAAAAGTGAATATTATGTAAATGGTTAGAAAAAGGATTATGAAGTATGGATTATGGACATGGAAAATAAAATGGTAAACGATAAATGGATAAACAAATAAACCAATTCCAAATTATTCCCAACATTTAAACACAACCGCTCCTGAACCACTTATAACCAAAACAACTGCCTTCCGAATCAAGTCGAAAATTTGTCCTAATTATCGAACCCACACTGAGGAGAACAAATCCATAGATAACCACTCATAGACTGATGAATAGACAATTTGGCCAAAAACTTCTTATGAATCACATCTTGACAATCTGATGAATTTCACCCCACAATCTCGACCTTGAATACGCATTGCAGACTGGGAAATAACCCACTGAAGCGAACAACTCGCACTTTTGATGAAATCTCCTTGATTCACACTTGAACTGAAACCAAAGCCTTTTAGATATCGAGAAAGAAGTATAGCCTGAGATGCTAAGAAGAGAAGGACAACTTTGTAACTTGATGAAGGAGAAAGTAGCCTGAAGATAAGCCAAATGCATATGGAATAATCCTTGCAACCATGAAATCCTTGAAGACCACTAAACCAGGGAAATAAACCCTGATTTTTGTGACAAGAGCGATAACAGAATGATGCCGCTAATGTTTGCAAAACCAAGAACTTGAATTCTCCTGATAATCTGCAAATAGGACGTATAACCCTGATCCTGATGAAAATTGATCCCATGCCTCAGAAGCATATGCAAATGATATGAATTATAAATGTTAATGACCAAATGGAAATGCAAATGAGATGCAAATGAAAGACAGGCGAAGATAGAAAACCAGAGGGCAAATTTAGGGTGTCTACAGCTGCCCCTATTCAATCAACTGTTAATCTGAAAAGGATGAGAGCCACGGCTATTAGACGTTCAAGATAAACAGTGATTGAATACCAAAAAGACCCCGAAATTAGCACTCTGCAGGAGAATGCAGAAATGGGGAAATAAACCCAACCAGATGACGCTCTAGGGATACGAAGAAGAGAAAAAGCAGACGAGCTTCTTCCAAGCTGAAACTGATATTTGGAATAAGAATACATTGACAGACGAGTCTTCGAATGACCTGTGACGCCAGGTGCAGAGAGCGGACGAGCCCTTAAGAATCTTCAAAGTAACCTGAGATAGACGAATCTCCTTCACTAATCCTTACGCAGATAAGTGGAATAAGACGGACGAGTCTTCTTCGGATAACCTTTACGCAGGTTCCGGAAATGCATATAAGTCCGTGGGATAGACATGCAACTAGGATAGACGAATCCTCTTCACGAATCCTTACGCAGATAAGTGGAATAAGACGGACGAGTCTTCTTCGGATAACCCTTACGCAGGTTCCGGAAATTGTTTTGACGTTTTAATCCTACCGTCAGGATTTTCAACCTCTTCAATGCGGACGAGCATTGGAATGATCATCAAAGAAACACAGACGAGTGTCATAAGTCGACGATACGGACGAGTACCGGACGATGATCCAAGAAACACGAACGAGTGCTTCTGATATTGATACGGACGAGTATCGAAGGATGCAGACAAGCAATCTTCAAAGGAGTAACAAGCACGTACGAGTGCTAAGAGATGCGGTCGAGCATCAAATAAAGATGCGAGTACGGACGAGTACTGGCGACTTTCTTGGGGATATGCCTCAAATAAAGAGGAATCGGAAAATGCACGGACGAGTACTGGCAGGGATGCGGACGAGCACCAAATAAAGATGCGCGCATAGACGAGTACAGGCAACTTCGCTGGGGAAAAAAACTTCAAAGACTAATAAGCACGGACGAGTGCCGAGAGCTGCGGATTTGGTCATCAAATAAAGATGCTAGCACGGACGAGTGCTGGGGAATACCTCAAATAAAGAGGAATCTGCTGAGGAAAAGGCACGGACGAGTGCTGAAAGAGGATGAGCATCAAATAAAGATGCGAGCACAGACGAGTGCTAGTAGATAGAGACTCTACTGGGGAAAGCAAACGAGCAATACCACAGAGCTAACACAGACGAGTGTTGAAATATGCAGACGAGCAGCAATAAAACATGATATATCACTGCTGGGGATAACTCTGCTTAGAGATAACACAGATGAGTGTTGACAAACGCAGACAAGCGGTAGACAAATGCCTGATTAGCCACCGAGAGTTACAACTCTGCAGGGGAAGATAAGTCTAGGGGTCTGACTACCCATCTCTGACTGGGGTGATATATACCTGACTGTATCATCAAATGACCACCAGTATGGCAACTTTGTTGGGAAATATTTCACTGCCGGAAGTGAAGATCAGATATGAACTCTGTGGGGAAAGATCATCTTCAGACTTGGCTGGGGAAGATGTTCGTCAAATAACTCTTGCTGGGACCCTTGCTGGGGAGAGAGCTCTGACAATTCTAACTTTGTGGGGAGCAAGGCCTTCAGTTGCCTGTTGGGAAAACTTCACCGGTGGAAAGGCAATTCCGCTTGGGGATGAGAACAATTCAATTAGCCTTGAAGTTCTGCTAGGGATATCGTCTGTTCTGACTCAGCTGGGGATGTCAACCTTCTGGCATGGTTGAGAAGAAGATTTGGCAATGCTCTGCTGAGGAGAGACTTTGCTGGAGAATTAGAGATCAAAATAAGCTAAGATATGCCCCAAGTATAGTACGACGGCTGCGTTTGGAGGATATGCCAATGAAGATTGGACTTTGACTGTAGAGAATACCAACTCCTCACGAGGAAACCTTGTCGGCTGAAGGGAAATTCTCTGCTTGAGAAAGAAATAAACTTCCAATGCCCTGCTGGTAAAATAAATACCAGACGTTCCCGAGGATTAACACAGTGCTTCAAGCTTCTGAGCTCGACAGTTTCATACTGATTATCAAGAGTGCATAAGCATCCCCTATTCCTGAAATTATGCCTCAAATTGCGCCTTCTATAGAGAGATCGTCTTCAGAGGATTTTACAGAAGACCTGTCATTCAGAATTGCCCCAGTGTCTTCAAACTCTCACGGAAGTTCAACAGATCTTGAGATAACTGCCCCAGATTACGTCTTGAAACGATTCTTGCCCCACATCAGAGCTAAAACAGAAACCATGCGGTATGAAGTTGCAATACAAATGATGCAAGATGCAGATGTATGCTTATGGTGCTAAGGATATGATAACATGCAAGATACGGGTGATAAAGTAGGATGGTTAGGCGTAAGGCCAGGGTGGTAGAGATATCATTGGTATTTTTGTTTTGGTTGCCAAGCAGTTGGACTTAAATGGTGAATTACCAGACGAGAACTGGTTTATTGAAGTTAGGCCAACAGACGAGAACTGATGGACAAAGAAATAAGTCGTCAGACGAGAACTGACTCCTTGGGTTCATCGTCAAACGGGAATTGACTCTGAGAAAGAATGATTACCAGGCGAGAACTGGCGTTCAACAGGTTAAATGAAAAGCTGACCAGACGAGAACTGGTTACAAGATTCTCCTACCAGACGAGAACTGGTATTTGAAGTTGGTTTGCCAGACGAGAACTGGACTTTGGGTTGACTTGCCAGACGAGAACTGGACTTTGAATTGGCTTGCCAGACGAGAACTGGACTTTAAAACGGTTTGCCAGACGAGAACTGGACTTTGAGACGTCAAGAAGTTGGGGTTACGAGGCCCTGGGTGTGAGATCTGATGATGTTGCGGGGGGTTAGGATGCCCAATGCATTTATGATGCATATGCTCTAGAGATGCGACATGAATAACGTATGCAAATGATTTATGCAATGCTTATGAAAATCTAGAAAAACTCCCAAGGATGGGAAGAAAGGTCTTATGACAAGGCTTATGATTGAGAAGGGTGACAAAGGCGATGGTGGGTAGCATGATTTCCCAATACTCGTCTTGAACTTGGAAATTTCTGATATACTTGCTTTGTGTAGCTAAAGTTTGCCCCTGGGGGGGTGAGTCTCTAAACAGACTGTCACTGATTATCCCATTCCTGGCATGGCATACTTGGATGTTCTCTCGAGGAGAGTTGCACTTAGCGATCTCTGGAGGTGTCCTGCCCCGGTATGAGCATGGAAGCGACTTGACTCAATCTGACTGAGCATTGGAAGAATATATCCTCGGTCAACAGAAAATCTGGGTGTCCTACCCCAGTTTGGTAATTTCAGCTCTGATCAACCGACTTTTGAATGATGTTCCTTCAATCAACTGATGCTTGGGAACTGCTTTACCTTGACAAATTCCTTGGTTGACAAAACTATTGAATAACATGCCCCGGATTCATAGGCTAACAATATGCTCTTGATTCAAGTCATCACTGTTGAATGATCAAATTTCCTCGTGATTGCTCTTTATAGGAACTTTCCTAATGACACAGGCTGACTTGCAATTAAAACTATTCATTTACAAATGGTAATTTTAATGCAGTGCACATGCAAGTTTTGAAAATTTATTTATTTGAATATTGTGACAGTGTGTGACGAATGGACGGTTAGTCCAAACATAATGCTGAGTTCGCAAATCGTTAGGAGTCAGCTTACGCAACCTTGTCGTAGTATGCTTTCAGAATTGAACCTGATTCAATTAGGACTTTCAAGGGTTATAACGTGGTCTGGTTCACGGTTTTAGAAAGAAGGATTTATGGCTCAAAGTTTATCTGTGCCCACCCATTCTGCTTGATGTTCTCCAGTCCTAAGTTCAGCTAATTCGACTCAAGCGCTCGATTCTCACAAGGGTTTTGTAATGATTGAGGAGCCAATGACGTTGACAGTTTACGCACCAATGGGGTTTCTTGGAGTAACAGTCACCCCTTCTGACTTTGTGTCTGTAGTCACACGACTTTGTTCTAATGGAAGATTTTTCTTTCTGATTTTTTTTTACTCCCTAATTTTTGCCTGGACTTGTTCTTTTTTTTGAATTTTCGATTTTGAAGTCCAGCGGGATGCCCTAACTTTTGCCTAAGTCATATGTTTTCACACTTTTTTTTTCCGACTTAGCGGGATTTATTTCTTTTCTTTTTTTCTTTTTGATTTTTTTTGAACAAATCGTGTGACACAGGCTTGTCATGACTTGCTGAAAGGGTTGATTGCCTCATTCCTTTGTTGGTGAGGGGTAACCATTGTGGTTTCACATCTCTTGACCTCTTGAGGTGTAATGAATAAATGAAATGGATCCTCAGATGCTCACTCCTTTGGAAATTTGAACGCTCGGTCAAACTAACTGATAACTACCCTGCCCCGGGTTGGATGTGAGGGTTTTTCGTTCAGAAAAGAAACTCTTACTTCAAGGCTCGAAGGGGTTGACGAGGGTCTATCTCCCTTATATCTCCGGTGTTTGGGAATTGAAACAATGCCTGTACATCGTCAACAGGTTCTACTCTGAAAGCATACCTTCAACAATTATGGGTATTCAGTTGTCATCATCCTCCCTCAAACCTGCTAAACAACAGTGAAATAAATGGGAGGTAAATGGATGCAATTTTTTTGTTTTTTTTTCAATGCAAGTAAAGAAAAATGAGTGAATGCGACATAATTGATTCAAAAATGCAAGATCACTACATTAACATTACCATTCAAAATAACAATGCTTAAAAGACAAGTAGCTGCTAACAGGAAAGAAACTACAAATGCAAATAATAAAAGGATACAATGACCACCAACTCTGATGACATATTTCTTGTATGAGTCACTGAAATCAGGATACGCTTCTTCCGACGTCTTTGAACTCAATCAGGTGAGAGGTTGACGTGCACAACCAAGCTTCCTTCTGGAAAGGAGATGCAACCCTTGTCGATCAATTGTTGTACTTTGGCTTGAAAAGCTTTGCAATCTTCAGTTGAATGCCCCCTTGATCCACCATGATACCTGCACTGCTCATGAGGATTGTACTCTGGAGGGTACGGCTCTGACAACGGCTTGAGAGGCTTAGGAACCACCAAAGAGCTCTGAACTAGATGTGGCAAGAGTTCACTGTATGCCATGGGAACTGGATGAAGAGGAGCATTCCTTCTCTCCAGATTGTTGCGAGGCCTATGCTGGCTCTGAAGTTGATTCGGAGGTCTTCGACCCTGAGCTTGCAGATTTGGACGAGGAGGAGTCCAGGGCTTCTGGTATGGTGCTCTGAGCATTGCCGAATGCCCATAAGAGTAACCAGACCTAGGAACGGATGATCTCTGAGAAGATGATGGTCTAGAATATTCGATATTGGCCATGACTGCACTGGCGTCATACCATTCTTCCTCTTGGGAGCTAATAATAGATTCACCTTCACTAGCTGGGATGTTCGAAGAGTCTTGGATCTTTCCACTTTTGAGCAGGCTTTCGATGCGTACTCCAACTTTTATCAAATCAGAGAAGCTTGATGTCCAAATGCTACTCATTCTTTCCAAGTACGTTCCCTGCAACGTGCCCACGAACAGGTCAACTAGTTCTCTGTCTGAAAGTGGTGGTTGCACTTGGGCTGCCAACTCTCTCCACCGTTGTGCATATTCTTTGAAAGATTCACCACTCTTCTGAGATAGGCTCTGCAAGTGCGTGCGACTGGGCGCCACGTCCACATTGTACTGGTATTGCTTTATGAAAGCTCTGGATAAATCCTTCCAAGATCGGATACGACTGCTTTCCAAATCCATATACCAACTTAAGGATGCACCACTTAAACTGTCCTGAAAACAGTGAATCATCAGCTCATCGCTGCGGGCATGAGAAGTCATTTTTCTACAGAACATCACCAAATGACGCTTTGGGCAACTGACACCAGTGTATTTCTCGAACTTTGGAGTCTTGAAATCTGGAGGTATGACAAGACCAGGCACCAAACATAAGTTTAGAGCATCAAAACCAAAGGCATCAGGATCGACTAAGGCTTTGAGTTGCTCGTCCAACACGCGAAACCTTTCAGCAGGATCAATAGTTGGCGAATCCTTGGTTTTCACAAGAGGGATTGCCCCTTGGAAGTCTGGCATAGGGAAAGCAAAACTCTGATAATCTGTAGAATCAGAAAAAGATGAAGGTCCACCCCGGACAACAGATGGTTCAGGTACACTCTGATTCACAATCGGGGTCTGCACAGGCTGAGCTCGAGCAAGATTATTCACTTGTGGAAGATCCTCATCAGGAGAAAGACCATACAAAGGATTGGTCATCGAAGTAAAACCAGGTGGAAACTCAACATTCTGACGGTTGCTCTCTGACATAGCTACCAATGGCTTTCAAACTGACCCTTCTTAACTCTTGACACTGTTCAGTCCAACTTCAAACAACTTGTCGTCTTCCAACAGTTACCACTTGTTCAAACTGAGTACCGGGAAATCAGCTGGCTGGTCATGGACAAAAGGGGAAGGATAAGCTCTCTGGAAGGAGGAAATGCAATGCAGATGCAAATGCAAAATGCAATATGATGATGCAAAGATGCAAAGACATGGGATCACAGCTGGAAACTGTCTGGAATCTGGAATACTGCCAAGGATCGAGTGTCTGTAACCACAAGATCTCTGTATAACAACCCAAAATAGTAGCCGAGAACCAAAGGTCAAGAACTTCAGGATCATAGTGACCGGATCAAAGCATAAAACTGCACTGATAATGAGGGTATGCTGAGGTCATGGTTCCTGCAAACCTGTAAACCCTTCTCAATCTCATTGGTAAGCTCCGGGTCAAACATCACGGACTCTCAAAGCCGAATAGCAATAATACTTTCACCATTTCCGAGAAATGGCTCATGACCAAATCAGGGAATCGGTTTGGCATTATATACTACGCAGGGAGGCCTCAGCTGAGTCCGGGAAACAAAGTCATCCTATGCGATCCCCAGGTGGGCCCTCGGATGCGAATGGGTTTGCCACAAAATGTGGGCTGCCACTGTCATCACTAAAGAGGGATGTTTCCACAAGGTTCTCAGTGATCGGTCCCCAGCTGCACATAACTGCCAAGGTTATGTAATGAGAGAGGAAGATCCCCAAATCAAGACATTTCCAAGACAATCGCAACCTGGGTGTGGAACTCACTACTACCCCCATGACAAGATCTCATGAGGCCAAAGTGGAACCACTCTAAGTCCTAAGGTGCACTCGAGCCGGGTACTTGGCTCATCTCTCAAGAACAAGTAACACCCATCCCACCAAACAGAAACCAGTCCAGACAGTCCAGTATATACATGATGCAGTAAATAAAGACTGAAAACTGTAAATAAAGCCGTAAATAAAGTTGTAAATAAACAACAATAAAATACAACAAGCCACAGCAAACAAACATCACCCGACGAAACAGCAACAAACAAGCGCTAGGAGAGACTCACAGGGGAACCAGAGATTCTGGGTGTTTTCCCCAGCAGAGTCGCCAGCTGTCGCTCCCCGGATTTCCATCCTGGTACAAACGCGAAAGTGGCGCGGAAAAAGAATAGAGTCGCCAGCCAGGCATTTTTATCCCGAAGAAAGGGAATGGTAATGCTGCACAAACCAGAAGAAAGAAAGAGGAAGGACACAGGTCCTGCGAACCAAAGAGACTGAGTTCGGGAGTCGGTTACGACCTGGGAAGGTATTAGCACCCAGATCGTCCGCCGTACCCGACGGGATCCACGCTTGCGAAAGAAACTGTTTCAAAGGGTGAGGATATGAAAGCTGCAGCAAAAGAAATGAAAATGAAAAGAAACTGGAACTGGAAAAGAAATGAATAAGAAAATGAAAAGGAAAAATGTAGGGAAAATAAAGATTGTGCTCGAACGGGCCCTACCCCGCTGCCTACGTACCTCATCAGGATAATGAGGATCAGAGACGCCGTAGTTCCCCTAACTAGGGGTACTAAAAGGAAATTGCTTGTAAATTAAAGGCTTGAACTGCCTATGCCATTGCTCAGGTGTTGCAGGCTCGGACGACGAGTGCGTTACCGTCTTGCAAAGTGACAAGTAGGAGCAAGTTCGCGTACGGAGCGAATGAGGTGAGAAAAGAAGTCCCGAAGGAGACGCTTATTGTTTGTTTGTGTGTGTTTTTTTTTAAAAGCTTTTATGAGCGCGTCACAAGGAAGTGAACTCAAGCTCTCACCAATGGAATGTGCACTTGTCACTACATTCCAAGATGGAATAATAGAACAAGCACACTCAAGTAAGGAGAAGATCCCCAAAACTTGAACCCAAAGATTAGGGCCTAGGCTCACTAACCTGCTTAATTATTAAGTGTTTTTGGTTATTTACAAATGAAGAAGTGTTTTTTAGACTTTTCTTTTATGAAGAAGATACCTTGATCAGACTTGTGCATCACAAGGTAAACATGTACTATCCCAAGATGGGAAGACTACAAGCATACCTCATGGGATAAGGCTATGGATCAAGACATCACTTCAAATTTATTAAAGTGTTTTTTAGAGTTATGAGATGAGAAGAGAAGAAGAACCAAAAGGAACATAAAGGAAAAATTCTAAAGGGGGACTAAAATAATCCTAAGTATTCACATGCATGGATGTCCTAAGGGTTAGTGAAGTTTACTATCCTAATGAAAGAGAAGAAAAGAAGAAGAATAAAAGGAGAAGAATAAACATGGTGGCCTAAGCACACCTCAAATTAAGAAAGAATAAAAGAAGATAAGGAAGAAGAATTAAGATGAATAAGAAATGAGATAAGGAGATGAGAATGCAATATGAAGATGAGTAAGAATGCGGTATGGAGATAAGATGACAATGCACAAACAGAGCCTACACCAGTAGGACTTCCAGATGCAGCAGCATGCAACCAGTAAAATTGGGCATCAGTGTTACCTAACGGAGAAGGTTTGTTGCCTCTTCAGAACGCGCAAGAGAAACTCAGGAAGAAATTCAAGAAAATCCACACGATTAATTCCAGCAAGACTCAGGTGTTTTAACCTCGCGAATCAACAATCGAACTAACCAAGATATTCATTCAGATAACCCTTCGATCTTAGGCGATAGTCCACTGCCATCCTCGAATTTCAAGCAATAAGCCGACAACACCTCAGCTAAAACAAACTACAACCAGGATTAATCCAAAATTATATTAACCAAATTGATTAACTAAAAGAAAAAACTAAACTAAGATGAGATTAATAACCAAAATCATATTAAAACAAACTAAACAAATTAAGCTATACAAAAATTAAGAAATAACTTCTGTTATATACATCATAAAAATAAAACCATAAAGAAAATTGAATTAATAATAAAACAAGGATAGGAACCAAATAAAATAAGAAGATAAACAAATAAAGGGGGAAGGGGTCCGTTTCAGAGGGGGGCCAGCAGCAACATCAACGGGCCCTTAAGGCCCATCGGTGAACAGTAGAAAAACAACCCAAGGCACATGCTGGGGTGATGAAAACGCAGTGCATCCAAGACCTGTCTTTATCAAACAGCAAAAACAAAAATATAATAATAAGGAAAAAAGAAAAGGTTGAGAAACTCAGAATTAACATAATTGGAACAGGGGAAGGGTATATCACGGTATTAGGCAAAGACCAACTCCTTCTCAAACACAAAACGACGCCAAAGACTATCGTCTCCTTCGCGGTGTCGTCCTCCTGCTTCAAGCATCACCGGTGACTCCGATTTCAAATCACGGTCCAAACCCCTCTTGCGCGATCGATTTGTGCGGCTTGTTCTCCGTTCAAGCTCTCACTCTGTCTCTCTCTCAGATCATCGTCTGTTGGCTTCTCATGTTCTTCTTCTGTTTCGGATTTGAGCAAACAAGATTTGTTATTGATGATGTTTGACAACGTCCGAACAACGTCACTTCGCCCTCTCTGTCAATCTCGATTCAATTCATTCGTCTCATTCTCCTTCGAAATCGCAAGAGAAGGTTATTGACGGTGAGTTTTTAAACTCCGCTTTATCTCGAGTATTTCGAAACTCTCTCTGTTCGATCTTGATCTTGATCTCACTCTCCTTCTTCTATTTCTGTTTTCTGTTTGTTGTTGTTGTGGTTGTTCGTTGATGAAGTCTGATTGTTATTGTTGAGGTAATGGTGTGGTGAATCGGGTTGTGTGATGGGTGTGTTGATTGAGGAAGGGGTTGGTGTAAGGTTTGAAGAAGAGGAAATGTTTTGTTGTGTTGTTATTTGTGCGGTGAGGATTTGGTTATTGTGAGGTTTTAAGAAAAGGAAATGAAGGTTGAGTTATTGTGATATGAAGAAGGTGGAAGTTGGTTGTTGTTTTGAGAGTGAGATGGTTTGCGGTGAAGGTTGATGAAAGTTTGAGGAAGTGGATGTTGAGAAGAGATGGTGATTTTCGAGTGGAAAAATGGTCTTGAGAGAAGTTGGTTCTCGCTGTTGTTGTGCATTTTTGGAGGAATCTGTGGGTTTTTGCTTTTGCGTTTTTTACGGTAGTGATGTTGCGAATCCGTTTTGAGTGAAAACGCATGAGTTGCGTGACGGATTCATTGCCTTTTCCCTTGTGCGTTGAGTGCTGAGTGTTGAGGTGGAAGTTGGCTGAAGTTGTTGTGCAACTTTCATCATCCAATTTGGTTGCGGAACGCGTGAGTTTTCGTGAGTGGTGGGGCCATGAGGATTTGCCTGTACAAACTGTGATATTTCTTGTAGTCATGGTTGGCAAGAAAAAAAACGTGTGGCCCACTTCATTAATTGATCCAAGGATATTTGGCTTAGAGTCACATGAGAGTTGGCTTCATTCTCTCTCTTTTTTTTGTTTATTATTCTTTCTAATGAAAGGTATGAAATGGGCTCATAAATGGACTTTGTGTAAAATGATGAGATTTTTGTAATGGGTCTTTTTGGTTTGTATCAAACAAAAGGTGTAAATAACTTTGTAATAATAATGGTGTAATGGTTAACGAAACAAAATGGTGTGGAAATTCGAAAATGTATAATGAATTGGTTTTGGAAAGAGTGACAAACATGCATATGGGATAGAAGAAAATTGGTTAAAACAAAATGAAATATGAAACTTGTATAAAAGTGAATATTATGTAAATGGTTAGAAAAAGGATTATGAAGTATGGATTATGGACATGGAAAATAAAATGGTAAACGATAAATGGATAAACAAATAAACCAATTCCAAATTATTCCCAACATTTAAACACAACCGCTCCTGAACCACTTATAACCAAAACAACTGCCTTCCGAATCAAGTCGAAAATTTGTCCTAATTATCGAACCCACACTGAGGAGAACAAATCCATAGATAACCACTCATAGACTGATGAATAGACAATTTGGCCAAAAACTTCTTATGAATCACATCTTGACAATCTGATGAATTTCACCCCACAATCTCGACCTTGAATACGCATTGCAGACTGGGAAATAACCCACTGAAGCGAACAACTCGCACTTTTGATGAAATCTCCTTGATTCACACTTGAACTGAAACCAAAGCCTTTTAGATATCGAGAAAGAAGTATAGCCTGAGATGCTAAGAAGAGAAGGACAACTTTGTAACTTGATGAAGGAGAAAGTAGCCTGAAGATAAGCCAAATGCATATGGAATAATCCTTGCAACCATGAAATCCTTGAAGACCACTAAACCAGGGAAATAAACCCTGATTTTTGTGACAAGAGCGATAACAGAATGATGCCGCTAATGTTTGCAAAACCAAGAACTTGAATTCTCCTGATAATCTGCAAATAGGACGTATAACCCTGATCCTGATGAAAATTGATCCCATGCCTCAGAAGCATATGCAAATGATATGAATTATAAATGTTAATGACCAAATGGAAATGCAAATGAGATGCAAATGAAAGACAGGCGAAGATAGAAAACCAGAGGGCAAATTTAGGGTGTCTACAGGTGGTCCCAGAATTAACGCTATTGAAGAAGACAAACCGTCTTATTTAATAACCAGTGTGGGTCAGATCCGGACACCGTTGGTAGAGATCAAGGCTCAACTCCTCGAATGTCAGATGTTCCCGGGGTGTGAGTTAGGGTGTGCTTACTGCAATATCTCAGTAAATGGGTGCGATAACTTGAGGAATGGCATAAATGGTCTCATTCAGAGTGGCCAACTTCAAATCACCACATCATTTCCTACAAATCCAGCAATCTCACCAGCAACAGTTCCAGCAACTCCTACAACTGCAACAACCATTGTTCCCGACAATTCTTCAGCTTCATCAACAAGTATTTCATCTGTCATTTCAACTGATCAGATATCAACAAATGTTCCTTCTACAACTCCAGCACCACTCCATTTTGAAACTCCTACAACAACAACACCCATCCTTCCAACAATGTCTCCTACAACATCAGCAACAAATCATGAAGATGTCTCAACCGTTACCATCTATTACGATCCAGAAAATAACTCTGTTTACAACTCACAAAGTGCTGCTCCCGCCAGAGCACCAGTCACGATATTCTACGATCCACAGACTATCACAATTCCTTCCGCAGCTGCAATCAGTCCAGTCACTATCACGGTGCCTGGACCAGTACCTTATGAAAGCAGTAACGCCATCCCCTGGCATTACGGCTCTGACCTGTACTGTGAAGGACAAAGAATCACTTTTGAATCATCAACCCCTGCACCACAAATAGACAATGTGGGAGGAGGCGGAGGCTTTACTCGAAGCGGACGTCTCTTTGCTCCACAAATTCAGAGACCCACTGCCGAAGCAGAAGCTGCTGCCAAGGCCAAAGGGAAAAGCTTGGTGCAGGAAGATCAAGTTGTTAAGGAAGCTTTGAAAACACCATTCGATCAAGAGGTTGATGAGTTCATGCGAATCATCAAGAAGAGTGATTATAAAGTAGTGGATCAGCTTCATCAGACGCCTTCCAAAGATCTCAATCCTATCATTGCTTATGTGCTCCGAAGCCCATCGGAACGCACTACTCAAAGTTTTGCACGCAGCTTATGTGCCTGAAGAGATCACTGTCAATCAGTTGGAAGCTGTAGTTGGAAATGTTAATGCTAGTCATGGACTAGGGTTCACCAACACTGATTTGACCACGGAAGGCCGCAACCATAACAAGGCATTGCACATAACCATGGAATGTAAAGGTGCTGTCCTTTCCCATGTGCTGGTAGACACGGGGTCATCCCTCAATGTCTTACCTAAAAAGGCCCTGGTGAAGCTAGAATATGACGGATTGGCGTTAAGACCCAGCAACCTGGTGGTGAGAGCCTTTGACGGTTCAAAGAGATCGGTTCTGGGAGAGATTGAGTTGCCCATAACGATTGGCCCGCAAACTTTCAAAACGACCTTCTACGTGATGGATATACAGCCTGCCTACAGCTGTCTATTGGGTAGGCCATGGATTCACGCCGCTGGCGCCGTGACCTCTACCCTTCACCAGAAGTTAAAATACGAGTGGGAGGGTCAAATCGTTACAATCTGTGGAGAGGAGGATATTTTTGTCAGCCACCTGGCTACTTATAAGTGCATTGAGATGGATGGGGAGATCCATGAAACAATGAGCCAAGGTTTCGAAGCCTTAAATGTCAATGAAACATCTGCTGTACCTGGAACTTCAATGACATCATACCAACAAGCCCGGAAGGTTGTTGAGGAAGGAACTGCCCAAGGCTAGGGCAAACTACTACCGGTGGAGAAGAAAGAGGATAGATTTGGGTTGGGTTACAAACCAACTCAACAAGATCAAGTAGAGGCTGCAAAGGAGCCCAACTTTGTGAGTGGGGGGATGCTCACCCCTGATGCTGTCAACAATGTGGAAGACGAGCTGGAAGAAGAATGCAACCTGGAAAGCTGGATTCGTCCAAAGATCCCGGGGAGCAGTATCTTGAACTGGTCTTCCCAGGAAATTATAAGAGTTACTCATGCAAAGTAATTATTATTTCCTGTATTTTTATAGCATGCGTCAAAGTCTTGCATCTTGCCCAAGATGACAAGACTCATTTTGTAATCGGGCCATCTGTACTTTTTGTGCAACAAGATTAATCAATGAAATATCAGACATCTTTTTGCAAATGAGTCTTTTTTTCTTTTCCGTTCACTGTTTTTCCATTTTTCTTTTTGTACAAAAAATAAATGGCATTGTTTTCAAAATGACAACTTTATTTCACTTTTCTAAAACAAGATTAAAATCAAATCACTAAAATAAACAAACTGAACCCTTGCAGAGTGTGCCTTCCAGACAGCACCGACAACAACACGGCTATGACTTCGTATGACTTTGACAATCCGATCAATCAAGCTGATGAAGGGGTTGAAGAAGAATATGAGCTTCCTGAAGAGCTAGCCAGGTTGTTGAGACAAGAGGAAAAGGTTATTACTCCTCACCAGGAGGAGGTTGAAACGATTAATCTTGGTACAGATGAAGACGTGAAAGAAGTTAAAATCGGGGCCTGCTTGCAAGACTCAGTGAAGAGACAACTGGTTGACCTGCTGCAAGAGTATGTGGACGTGTTTGCTTGGTCCTATCAAGATATGCCGGGGTTGGATACCGACATTGTTGTGCACAAGCTGCCTTTGAGGGAAGAGTGCCCACCGGTCAAACAGAAATTGCGCCGTACTCGTCCAGACATGGCCATGAAAATCAAGGAAGAGGTACAAAAGCAATGGGACGCCGGGTTCCTTGCTGTGACTAGCTATCCGCCGTGGGTTGCTAATATAGTACCTGTGCCTAAGAAAGACGGCAAAGTAAGAATGTGTGTTGACTACCGGGATCTGAACAGAGCTAGCCCGAAAGATGACTTCCCATTACCTCACATTGATGTATTGGTGGATAATACGGCTCAGTTCTCGGTATTCTCCTTCATGGACGGATTTTCGGGATACAATCAGATTAAAATGTCACCTGAAGACATGGAGAAGACAACCTTCATCACACCCTGGGGCACGTTCTGCTACAAGGTAATGCCATTTGGGCTCAAGAATGCCGGTGCAACATATCAACGGGCTATGGTGACATTATTCCACGATATGATCCATAAGGAAATCGAGTGTTATGTGGATGACATGATCGCCAAGTCCCTTACTGAAGAAGACCACCTGGTAAATCTGCTAAAGTTGTTCAAGCGTCTGCGGAAATACCAACTGAAGTTGAACCCCAACAAGTGCACATTCGGGGTGAGATCTGGTAAGCTGCTGGGATTTATTGTAAGTGAGAAAGGAATTGAAGTTGACCCTGATAAAGTCAAAGCTATTCAAGAGATGCCTGCACCAAAGACAGAAAAGGAAGTCCGAGGGTTCTTAGGTCGATTGAACTACATTTCACGGTTCATATGTCACCTTACAGCAACTTGTGAACCCTTGTTCAAGCTGTTGAGAAAGGAACAGACGATCAGGTGGAATGAAGACTGCCAGAAGGCTTTTGACAAGATCAAGGAATACTTACAAGAACCTCCAATCCTTATGCCTCCAGTTGAAGGAAGACCTCTAATAATGTATTTGACAGTATTAGAAGAGTCAATGGGGTGTGTGTTGGGCCAACATGACGAGTCTGGTCGAAAAGAGTATGCAATATACTACCTAAGCAAAAAGTTTACCGACTGTGAACAACGTTATTCACTGCTCGAGAAAACTTGTTGTGCTTTAGCGTGGGCTGCTCGCCGACTAAGGCAGTATATGTTGACCCACACCACCTTATTAATCTCAAAAATGGACCCAGTTAAGTACATATTTGAGAAGCCAGCTCTTACCGGACGGGTTGCAAGATGGCAAATGATTCTTACAGAGTATGACATTCAGTACACTTCTCAGAAAGCCATCAAGGGCAGTGTATTGTCTGAATATCTTGCTGAGCAACCTATTGATGATTACCAGCCTATGAGATTTGACTTCCCTGATGAAGACATCATGTTCATAAAAGCAAAAGATCATGAAGAGCCTATTCACACTGAAGGGCCTGACCCGAAAGAAGAATGGACTATGATGTTCGATGGGGCTGTTAACATGAATGGTCGTGGTGTTGGTGCAGTACTCATTACACCTAAAGGAGTTCACATGCCTTTCTCGGCAAAACTCACTTTCAACTGCACTAACAACGAAGCTGAATATGAAGCTTGCATTATGGGCCTTGAGGAAGCCATTGACCTCAGGATCAAGACATTGACCGTATTCGGAGATTCAGCTTTGGTAATCAATCAAACCAACGGCAAATGGTACACCCACCAGGATCATCTGATACCTTACAGGGACTATACAAGGAGATTATTGACTTTCTTCACAATAGTCAAGCTTGAGTATATCCCTCGGGACGAGAATCAGTTTGCAGATGCTCTGGCTACCATTTCATCCATGATCAAAGTTCAAGCTGCCAACTTTGTACCTCAGATTTCAGTGTCCAGACTTGATAAACCGGCATATGTATTTGCAGCAGATGTTGTAAAAGATGATAAGCCTTGGTTCCATGACATTAAATGCTTCTTGGAGGATCAAACATACCCACCTGGGGCATCTTCCAATGATAAGAAGACTCTGAGAAGGCTTGCTGGTAGTTTCTTTCTAAACACTGATGGGTCTTTATACAAAAGGAACTTTGATATGGTACTCCTCAGATGTGTTGACAAGACGGAAGCAGATTTGTTGATGCATGAAGTGCACGAAGGATCCTTTGGTACCCATGCGGGAGGGCATGCCATGGCTAAAAAGTTGCTACGATCTGGTTATTATTGGATCACAATGGATGCTGATTGTTGTGCCTACGCCAGAAAATGCCATAAATGCCAGATTTATGCAGATAAGGTGCATGTGCCTCCCAATCCTTTGAACGTGATGTCTTCGCCCTGGCCCTTTGCCATGTGGGGCATCGACATGATTGGCAAGATTGAGCCAACTGCCTCGAATGGTCACAGATTCATCTTGGTCGCCATTGATTATTTTACCAAGTGGGTTGAAGCAGCCTCCTATGCCAATGTCACAAGACAAGTGGTAGCCAGATTTCTGAAAAGAGATATCATCTGTCGGTATGGAGTGCCCGAGCGAATCATTACTGATAATGGTTCCAATTTAAACAACAAAATGATGGCAGAGCTGTGTCGGGACTTCAAAATTCAACACCACAATTCTTCTCCTTACAGGCCAAAGATGAACGACGCTGTTGAGGCGGCTAATAAGAATATCAAGAAGATTGTGCAAAAGATGGTAGTTACATACAAAGACTGGCATGAGATGCTACCTTTTGCCTTGCATGGGTACCGCACGTCAATCAGAACATCCACTGGGGCAACACCGTATCAACTTGTGTACGGTATGGAAGCAGTCCTGCCGGTTGAAGTTGAATTACCCTCCCTACGGGTATTGATGGATGTTAAGCTGAACGAAGCAGAATGGGTCAGGTCCCGATACGAACAACTGAGTCTGATTGAAGAGAAAAGATTAGCTACAATCTGTCATGGGCAGTTATATCAGAAAAGAATGAAGAGAGCCTTCGATCAGAAAGTCAGGCACCGAGAGTACCAAGTAGGAGATCTTGTGCTGAAGAGAATCCTCCCTCCTCATACAGACCACAGGGGCAAGTGGACTCCAAACTATGAAGGGCCATTTGTGGTAAAGAAAGTTTTTTCCGGTGGAGCACTGATGCTCAGTACCATGGATGGTGAAGACTTCCCGTCCCCTGTGAATTCAGATGCAGTTAAAAAATACTTCGCATAAAATGACCCGCTGGACATAAAAACAGAATGTAAGTCCAGGCAAAAATAGGGCATCCCGACGAGTCAAAAACAGAATAAAAGACTCGGGCAAAAATAAGGGAAAATAAATAAAAAATGTACACCCGCTGAGTTGAAAAGCCACATTGGACAGCTCAGGCAAAAATGGGTATCCCGATGGATTGAAAACCCGAAAGGGCGATCTATGCAAGATAAGGGAATAAGCGAACAACTGCATTCTGAATTCGTCTGTATCGTTTACAACTTGGCAAGCTTCGAAAGGATCAATCTTCAATCAGAATCAACATTCCTCGGAACGCAAGATGAGAAGAACGTCAAAAGTCATACGAGTCATAGTGAAGGGGAAGCTCCCCAAAGCGTCATCAACACTGCCAGCATTTTGTTTCTTAATTTGTAACAATCTCCTCATTTCAGGGGATATGTTCCTTTGACTGTATCTCGCCAATTCAGGGCATATGAATTAATAAAAATCAGATTTTCAGTCATGTCTCGTTTTGTACATTTTATTTGCAAAAAAATGTCTGGTGTCTAAAAGAAACACTGATTGCATAAGATACAGATGTTTATCTTCAAATAAGAACATGCTTGCAGGAAATATACTTACTCTCGGAAGTGTCTAAACTCCTATGACAGGAATCCAGTAAAGGATACCTCGGGATTACTTGTGCGTTTCTCTATCTTTTCAGGATTGCAGGTATCCAGAACGCAACTCGGGGCATGAAAACTTTATCCCAGCAAGTTGGCAAATCAACACTCGATTTTAGCACCCGAAGTGCTCTCTCCCCAGTTGAGTTGCCTCTCATGACTCCCCCAGCTGAGCTGCCACTTGCTACTACCACCAGC
Organism: Lathyrus aphaca; assembly: GCA_963966055.1. NCBI lineage: Eukaryota > Viridiplantae > Streptophyta > Magnoliopsida > Fabales > Fabaceae > Lathyrus > Lathyrus aphaca. Next base: position 214,489,800 of record OZ014520.1, on the reverse strand, counting down.
CGAGTTGCCATTTCATCCTCAGCCAAGTCAAAAGCCAAGGAGCTCTCCCCACAGAGTTGCAGCCTCTATCCAGAAGAGCAGTGCATGAAGAATCACAACAGAGTGACGAAAGCTTCCATAAACCCCAGCTGGGTCTCTTATTTATTGGAATAGGTTCATCATTGACCCGAATCTCCAAGCAGACGTCACCTCATGACAGATCTACCAGTGATTTTATCCCCAGCTGGGATGTTCATTTCAAGCAGATCGATCGAAGATCTTCGCAGCAACGGGACCCGGATCCCGGTTTGGTATCTTTGCACAATCATAGCATTCGCATCATATTCACCCACAAAGCGTAGCATTCCGTTTTAACACGGAGCATTACGGCAAAAATCCAACACATAGCATAATCATAAGCCATGTTTTAAACCAACACTTGTGAATAATGACAGTTCATCAACGTACAGAAAAATCCCCACCAGAGTCCCCAGCAAAAGCAGCTGCCTCACAATCCGCGAACACCAGTATATACTCATGTTGACACCCGTCCGTGCCATCTTTCCCTAGTAAAGTCGCCTGAACACCCTTTGCAAACAACAACACCCGTATTACAGATACTACCTGACACCCGTCCGTGTCATACCCCAGCAGAAAGCCGAAGACATCCTCTTTGCACTCACATACACCTATATACACTTTCTCGACACCCGTCCGTGTCATATCCCCAGCGCGGTCGCCTACACTTTTACAACCCGTATACTTGTTGATATTACTATACTTTTCTCTCTTGACACTCGCCCGTGTCACCCTCCCCAGCGGATAAACACTCATCTATACAATACTCATACTCACTACTCATGTTACACTCATACAGATACTCGTCCGTATCTTGTATATACCATTCATATCCCCACAGATTTGGCACTAGTCCTTGTTCTTTGTTAACTCGTTGGTACTCGTCCGTACCATCATCTCAGAGCATGCGTCAAGCGTTTGTTTCTACCTGATACTCGTCTGTATCATAGTCTTAAGGATGCTCGTCCGCATCTTTAATCCATACGCTGCGTCAAACACTTCTGTCTTCTTGAATATAGATACTCGTCTGTGTCTACTACTCCCCAGAAGAGTCCCTTCAGATTCAACACTCGTCCGTGTTCTTTGTTAACCAGTTGATACTCGTCCGTATCATCATCTCTGAACACGTGTCAGTTTTTGTTTCTACCTGATACTCGTTCGTATCGTAGTCTTAGAGATGCTCGTCCGCGTCTTTAATCTATACACAAACATCTAAACACTTATACTTTATTTTCTGGATATAAACACTCGTCCGTGTTTACTATTCCCCAGTGGATCGCTACCAAAGCAAATTTTCTTTTTATCTGACACTCGTCCTGTGTCATGATAAACCTTGAGAGTAGCCGTACCCTGCTAGGTGGTCATCCTCCACCTCTTGATGGTCGTCCTCCATCATGCTCGTCCGATGGCCGTCCCCATCGTTGATTTTTAGCAGCCGTCCCCTGCTAGGTGGTCGTCCTCCACCTCTTGATGATCGTCCTTCATCAGTTTTATCCAATGGCCGTCCCCATTGTCGATTTTTGGTTATCTGGCATTCGTCCTATGTCATGATAAACCTTGAGAGCAGCCGTCCCCTGCTAGGTGGTCGTCCTCCACCTCTTGATGGTCGTCCTCCATCATGCTCATCCGATGGCCGTCCCCATCGTTGATTTTCTATCCGGCATTCGTCCTATGTCGCGATATTTTCGGCAGCCGTACCCTGCCAGGTGGTCGTCCTCCACCTTAGATGACCGTCCCTCATCTTAACCCAACAGAGCAGCCGTCCCCTGCTAGGTGATCATCCTTCACCTTTGATGACCGTACCTCATCATCTGTTTATTTCATTTATTCTTTAACCCGATGGCCGTCCCCGTCGTGGTCCTTTTTTTCAGTTTAACCCGATGGCCATCCCCATCGTTGGTTATTTTGCTTTGTGAACTTGATGGCCGTCCCAGTCATGTTTCGTTAACTCCCAGAGAATCTTACAACTTTATCTTGATGGTCGTCCCCATCATAATCTTATTTTTCCAGCTAGTCGGTCGTCCCCGTCTTGGCTTTACCTTTTATCCCCAGCATGTCGGCCGTCCCCGTCATTGCTATTTACCCAGCAGTCGTCCTCTGCTCGACGGTCGTCCTCCGTCGCCCGCACTTTACAATATACTTTATTTTCCTTTTACAATCTATATCCCTTTTCTTCTTCATTCTGTGAGTGCAAATTTTGGACTGTCTTCGATATTCAACCACAAGTTATCTTGTTTGCCTGTTAAGCCGTTGCTTACAACCTGCACAGCTAACTCATGTTTGAATAGGGGCAACTGTAAACACCCCAAATTTGCCCTCACCCATTCACACCATGGCTTGTGATCATTCCATATGCATAAACACAATCATATCATCTCATATCACATTTTTGAGTCACTGCATTGGTTCTAAGTCATTTGCATCTAGGGTTTGTGATCTGAGCAATCCAAGAGTTTCTTGAGCCACTCCAAAGGTCATCAATCACTTCAAAGGGGTCTATATGTGTTCAAGCATCATATTACATCTTCTCAAAGTCAAAAATGCCAAAGAATCACAAGAACTGGGATTGGTATGGAAGCAGAGCCAAGTTTGACTGCACAGTTGACCTAAAACTAGGGTTTTGGTTTCAGAGGCCATAACTCCAAATTTTTTGGTCATTCTTGTTTCCATTGGTCTCTATATGGTATAGGGAGTATGCATATCAATTTTCATGAAGAAATTCCATGGGGAAGTCATCTGATCAAGAGTTGACTTTTCAGACAAGTCAGTGCAAAATCAGGGCATCTGAGGCCCCCAATGACCCAACCAAGGGGTGATCTTCATCATGTTGAGTGTATTTGATCTTTATGTGATCATAGAAGAAGGTTGAAGTTCACAAAATTCAAAATTACAAGTTTTTGCAAAGTTGACTTTTTAGGGCATGGTTGACTTTTAAGGAATATGTCATTTTATGCCACTTTTCAAGCCTTACTTTTTGATCCAAAGATGCTTCAAATGGAAAAACTTTGGTCATGAAAGTTGTAGATTAGATCTTTCCCTTTTCAAAAAGTACAAGAACATGACCTAATTCATTTTGGATCAAAAGTTATGGTGTGTCAAAGTTGGCAAAAATCACTAATTTTCAAGTCATGCACCAAAAGGCAAAGTTGCAAATTCTCCTTTCAAGGCCAATTCAGTCATCATATGGGCTTCTAATTCACTCAACATGATCACACAACTTCTAAAAATCAGAATGGGCCAAGAGATCACATGTTTTGTATGGTTTTGAAGCAAGATATTTTCATGAAGCAAAAGCAAAGTCAAGTTGCAAAACCACTCATCACACTTCACCCACTTGTTACCTTGGCTGCTGAACCATTCTAGCATCTCTCACACACCATGCTGCGCCAGCCCATACACATGTACTAGCCTAGGGCTCAACCCATGCTTTCCTTACACCAAAGTTGACATTTTGCAAAAGTGAACTTACCTATCACAGCAGGCCAGGTCACATCATCTGACCAATGGGAGTTTTTTTATGCAAGCCAAATGCTAACCATTTCACATAACAAGCAAGGCTGAAGCTCACCACAAGACAGCATTCACAAACTCACTCCCTTGAGCAAAAACCTTCAAATCTCTCTCCACAAGCCTCAAACACAAAAAGAAACTTCACAAACAATCTCAACTCACTTCACTGACCAGAAACCAACCATTGTTTTGGCCTGAAACCTCCCATATCACAAACACGATTTTCACACTCCCTTGGCCTGAGCTTCTGCAAACTCACTCAAGAGGCTGTTTAAACTCCAACCAAGTGTCCAAAGCTTCAAAGGGGGATCATTGGGACCTGTTTGAGCCAAAGAACCATCCAGAAAGCTCCTGAATCAAAAGCTCAACCTCAGGTGACTCCATGAACTTTTTTTCCAGAACTCCATTTTCTTGTTAAAATCTTGTTTTGTATGTTGCATTGATCATTGGGATCTATTTACTTTTGAAAATGAGCAAGAAATGAGTATGTTATGGTGTTCTGAAAGTTTGACCTAGAAATTTCTTTGCTTCGATTCTTGTTTGTGTTTGAGTTTAAACATGATTTGGTGCTGGATTCGTGTTTAGGATAGTTAGTAGATGATTTCTGGAGAGTTAGAGCTCCTAAAATGGCCTGAAGATAGAGATTGATTTTTGGGGTGAACGGGGAAGATGACCGGAACACTGTTCCGGTCACCTGAGGGTGTTTAACGGCAGGATTAGGGTTTTAACATTAATTAGTCATTTTTGAATTTGAGCCGTAGGATGTGGCGTCAAGTCTCTTCCCGCGCGCGTATGTTTGAATCTGGATCATTGGATGTGCATACTTTTTCTTATTTCAGTTTAATTTCATTTTATTTTCCAGTTAATTCATTTGTTTTACATAATTTATTTAAAATAGCAAAAATGTTTTAAAAATTATGAAACTTTTTGTCAAAAGTTCCATTAATTTTTTAAACACAAAAATATTTTTATTTTCATTTTTAGCATTAAAAAAGTATTTTTAAATATTTAAAAGTTTATTTTTAATTGATTAATGGAAATTAATTTATTAAAAATACTTTTAGGTATTTAAAAATCACCAAAAAATTCATGAAATGTTTTAAGATATTTAGAAACATTGTCCAACCTTCAAACCAAATTTATTTTTTGATCTTGATGCATTTTGAGAATTTTTCATTGAATTAAAATCATTTTTATGCATTAATTTGATCCAAAGTTCCAAAAATCATTTCTGCCTATCCATGAAGAGTTGGACATTGATTCTTTTTGCATTGCATTATGTTTAGCATGTAGTTTGTGAGATTACATGGCCATGATTTGATCTTTCATTTTCAATTTTTTTGGTAATTTTCTTGTTTGGAAACCCTAAAACCCTAGAAAACTTAGGAAAATCATAACTTGAGATTGGTTAGGAGTTGAGACTTCTCCTTTGGGCAGTGAGTTAGTATAGGATTAAGGGCCCTTTGAGTGGCATTTTCAATTTTTTATCTTAGGGTTTGCTTCTGATTTTGATTTTTGTTTGATGTATTGTTCATAAACCCTAATTTGGGTTCCCATATGCATCCATCTTGTATTCTCTTGCATAACATGACTTGCCATGACATTTCAAGCATCCATTTGATTCATTTGACATCATAAGACATATTGGAAGCATGTTTGATCATTGCATCATGTATTTGCCATGTTGCATGCCATGTGCACTTCATAACTTTTCATGTATGTTCATGGTTCCTAACTTGCTTCATTAGCATTCATGAACTTGTATGATCATTTCCATGTGTTGCCTCATGTTTGTAGCATCTCATAGCATCATTAGCATCATGTATATGCTTCTGGTCTTGTTTCTCATCATGTCATCTCATCCCATTTTGCATTGCATTGCATTTCTTTCCTAACCTTTCAGGTGGTAAGTAACTTTGAGAAGTGAATTTGCCTTCACTTCTCATAACTTCTCTTCATCTCTTTTCATGCACCCTTGCTGCATTTTTGTATGTGTTTGAGATTGAGCTTGCTCATTCCTCTTCTTCTTACTTTCTTTCTTCAAGTGACTTGACTTCTTGAATGAAGCAAGTTACTTTGCTTCTCTTGATCCTTTCACCTGCTTCCTGGTGGTTCCATTGAAGACTTCTTCTTGTTAAACCTCACAAACCTTAGGAACAACCAAGCATGACAATGATTAGGGTTTTGATTAGTCTCCCCTCTTAGGTTTACCTTTGTGTCTCTTTTGAGTCTTCTCTTCTCATCTCATAATCAGGGACTAAACCCTAAAGGCTTTAAGGCTTTGTGATTAAGCTTATGCCTGCATCCTTCTCTTAGGATGGAGTGTATAACTTTAATCCTAAGTGTTAAAACCTTAATGTGTTTAAATCTCTTAATCAATTCACTTAATAATCATCAAGACATCACACTTGTAACTTGGGCCTTGCATTAGGGTTCTAATTCTTCCTTAATTGGTTAAGAAGGACTAACCCTAGTGATAATGGACAAGTCCCCCTCAAGTTGTCTTACAAACCATAAAAACCACTTCATCATCATACTATTAAATAAAATCCACTTAATCAAAGGCTTGTTTTGTCATGAGTTTAATCCCTAATCATGGATTAAGTTGAGGAGCTTTCCTCAGCTTAAACATTCTCATCTATTATCCTTCTATTAGGATGGTGTAATGAGTCTGTTAAATCCCTGATTATGGCTTAACCTCATTACTTAACACTAAACAAAAACACCAAAAACACCTAATTAATCACAAGTAGGTTAATGATCTTAATCCTACACCAAAGGTGATTAAGTGTGAGAATCTGACTTCACACTTAAGGTATTCTCATTACCCCTAATCAGAGGGAAGATGTGATGAGTTTACTAAATCCATTGGTTTAGGCTTAAGCTCATTAACTTATGACGAATCCAAAAGCAATAAAAGACTGAAAACATCAAAAACAAACAATAATCGTCTCCTTCGGGATTCTTTTCTCATCACCTTCGCTCATAAACGAGAACTTGCTTCTTCCGCCTAATGCAAGACAGTTTGCACCTGAGCCAGACAGGTCATACACTTGAGCATAAACAAGTAAGCAGTTCATCAGTCAATTCATCTTTCAGTCTCTTTGGGTCGAACTACGGTGTTCTGACTTCCTCATTGCACGAGAGGATACGTAGGCATAACTTAACAGTTATCGAACAAAAGTCTCTGTATATTCCCCCTCTTTCCAGCTTCTTTCCTTAGCTTCATGATCATGAGCATTTCACTCCTGTCCCTACACTGACACTATATATACCGCACTACACTTTTTCAGCACTGACACCTGTACATCTTTTCCAGCTCTTGTATACACAGATTGCACTGACACTACCCCTTTAAAACACAAATCTTTTAAGCGTGGATCCCGTCGAGTACGGCGGACAATCTGGGTGCTAATACCTTCCCAGGTTGTAACCAACCCCCTTTCTCAGTTTCTCTGGTTCGCAAACCGTCTTATCCATATCCTTCTAGGCCTATGCAGCATTGCCTTTCCTCCGGGATAAAAATGCCTAGCTGGCGACTCTATTCATCTCCAATGAGTTCACGGCTGCGTGTTCTCATTGTCCCTCTCGCCGACCGTTCGCGTCTGTACCTTTATTTGGGCCATTCCCATTTATCGGGAGCGACAGTAATCCAAACAGTCATTGCACCATCAACACGTGTCACAAAGGTAGGAAGCGTTTTGTCTTCTCAAGACAAATCCACCTCCCCTAGCATCTCTGGGACTTCCTCACATACCAACTGCCCCGTATTTTGCGGAGTCTCTAAAACGATCACATGCTCGCAGTACATATGTTGAAACTAGCATCGAGTATCCCCTCATCCTCAATGTTGTACTTACTTAAGTCATTGCCCTTGCACAAGCTCATCAACTTGGGGGGCTCTTATTCTGGACTGGCCTAGCAGCTGCCATGCGAAGAATTGAGGCCCAATCCAGCTTAACTTTGGGCACAAGCCCAACAAGAAATCCAAGACCTTATGAATGTCGAGGAATATACCCGTCGGGATATAGCTGTTGGGGATCTCCCTCACACGCGCTTTAACAACTCTCACGCGACGAACTTTCGTTCTGAAACTACTGGAAGCAGTTGGACCTAGTCAAGGGCCACACTTTCGTATACCATGATCGGATGCCCTTATAAATATCCTCCACATTTGGAGAGTCAGATATTCAATTCTAATCACTCACATACTTTCTTAACTCTTTAGTTTGCTTTCGCACTGAAACTTACTTGAGCGTCGGAGTACCTTGCAGGTACACCACCCCTTCTCCTACACCCATTGTTGCAGCCCAGTTGAAGGCCACAGGGACCCGTTCATATCATTCATATCCAAAAACTATATTTGTTAAGGCTAGTGACCAATCATCCAAAGAGAAAGTGAACAAACCAAAAGATGTTCATCATTATCCAAAAAGGAAAAAAATGTTAAAAAGAAATCTCATGTTCCAAGATATAAAAGCAACTTTGTTCCTTCATACTTTTATTGTGGTATAAGTGGCCATACACCTAATGTTTGCTATGTTATAAACTTTAGTGTGGAAAATGGGCATTATGCGTGGGTTAAGAAATGAACTAACTATGATGGACCCAAGGCACATTGAGTACCAAATAAAACTTAATTTGTTTTGTAGGTTTGCTTGGAGACCATTTTAAAATCTATGCTTTGTTGATAAGTGGTTCTTTTAAGCTTTTGAAGGGAGAAATAAACTAACTTTCAAATCTAATTTTAAAGTCTAAGGGTTATTTCACATATGGGGAATACCTTAAAGGAAGAATTCTTGGCATAAGTAAAGTTGGAGCACTAACTTTCACATCTATTGAAGATGTACTTTATGTTGACGGACTAAAACATAATCTTCTAAGTATAAATCAACTTTGTGACAAAGGCTTCAAAATCTTATTCACAGAGGATGAATGTTTGATGAAGTCACTCATGAGGTAAAATTTAAAGGTATAAGGATAATCAATATTTTCTTATGTTCTATGTTTAATGATTAATGCATGTTTATCATTCTATTATCTTTCACGCAACTTTCCCTTCCTTTCGATAATGTCAAAGGGGAGAAATGTATTATGTGTTATGCTTGTGTATTTCTCCGTCTTAAACTTTTAAGGTACAAATACTCCTTCAAGATGATCGAGTCCAAATAATTCTAAGCTTCACATACAAAGGGGAGTTATACATCTTAGGGGGAGAAGTGTTCCAGAAATTACAAAGCATCAAATGAAATGTTTGTCATCATAAAAAAGGGGGAGAATGTGAAGTCAAGTTTTCTCTATGATGAATATGTTTTGATGATGACAAATATCATAGTGACCAGAAGGCAAAGATGAACTTCAAAGATAAAACATCATGTTCAAATTCAAGCAATTACATTTCAAAGTTAAAGCATTAAGATTCAAGGTTTTGTATTCAAGTTATTGCATTTCAAGAAGGTATAATGATAATATTTACCTTCACTGAAGTCTTAGATGCTCAAGTTCTCAAATTATCATGTATAAAAATCTTTGATTTAAATGCATAAAAAACTTATTTTTTATCATGCATTGGAAAATTTATTTCTCTATTTGAACCATGTTAAATCACTTTCAAATATATTACCGTTTCATGTTTGAACCATATTAAATCACTTTCAAATATAATCTATTAACTTGGATAAATCAATATATGTTGCATAAGGTTGATTCAAATACTTGGACAATTTTTACATTTTTTTTAAATTTTTTCAAATATGCAGTTTTTGATTATGGTGTTTTGAACCGTCGTAACAACACAAAAACGGGCACAATTTACAACGTTCTGAAACAATATTTTTTAATTTGAAAATTGTTGTGAACTTGTTAAGTCAAGTGACTGATTTAACCAACTCAACAAGTCCTGTACAAATTTAAAATAACGACTTTTTTAACACCTTTTTATGCACCTCTTCATGAACCCTTTTCATTTTATCTTGATATTTGTTCATCATATTTCTCCATGATCTTACCATGTTTCGTAGAGGTGTTATGCACTTATAAATACACGAAATTTCAAATTCAAAATCACTTCTTCCAATAAAAAACTGTTAGAATTTTAATAGTTCACATTTACAGTTTTCAACTTTTATTCAAGATATTTTCTACATATTTTCACATCATCTAAACTATAAAATACTTGAGCAATCTAACACCTTAGTACTTGTGAACTATTATAATTGGAAGGGAAGATCAATTACGTTGATATATCACTTAGAATGCTATTACTACAAACTTATCTATTCAAAATAATTTCTAAATTTGGTTGTATTCCTTGTTTTCAGGATTGTTGGAAACAAGAGAGTAGAAATGAAAGAATTGTTTTCTTGTTCTACTTGTTTGGTTGTACCTTGCTATCTAGGATTGTTGGAAGCAAGAGGTTGAAAATGAGAGGATTGTTCTCATTTCAACTTGATTAATCCAAGATGATTGTTCTTTGTGGTTGTGTTGTTAGAAGATTGTGGGAGAAGTCTTAGGTTTAAGCTTATACAAATATCTAACAATAATGAAATCTCTTTCGTGTTGAAAGAGGACTGGAGTACTCTCAGACTGTGAGGGGGATCATGTTATATCCCTGTGTTCTTTACTTTTCCGCATTTACCGCTTTAATCACAAATCATAAACCAGAAAAGAAAAAACACATTTATAAACTCTTGCACCAAACTAGAAACTTAAGAACAAGTATTCTAAAATCAGATAAATTTTCAAAGTCCCAATTCACTCTCTCTTAGATGCACTCAATAGCTTACAGAGGTTCCAAAGGAAAATTTTAAAGTGACATTGAGGAATATAGTGATGAGTTACCTCTAGAACATGATAGTGAAAATGATGAGATTTTAAGAGATGATTTTCAAACACCCAAGCTTCCAAAAAGAATTATTATGGTAGAAACCTGAAATTTAAGAAAAATAATAACAAAATGATGAAAGTGATATGTAAGAAGTATTGTCCATGAAAGTCATACTGTAAAAAAAAAAAAATACAAGACGAAGAGACTCGAGAGTTGAGAAAAATAGTGGACAAATATACATGTAATAAGGATCAATGTTAGATTCTGTAATTCAAATTGGTTGAGCAAAAAAAGATTCAAAGTAATGTAAAAGAGAATCTTAATTTGAAGAAACCAAAGTGGAATGTAGACATCAATAATACACTTGTATATATAGTAAAGTCACTTGTTATTACGATGGTTCTTTTATGGAGCAATATGCAAAATCCAAGATTATGCCTAAATTATTTTTATTCAATTATAAATAAATAGAGATGATAGAAATATAAATAATAATAATAATAAAGAAAACAAAGAGTTAACTCTCTTGCCCTATTTATTTTCCCCAAACTTCGCCACTCTCATTTCACAATCCAAAAAAACAAAATGCTAGTAACCATTTCAGTCAGAAGAAAACTCAGGTGTAACTTTCCAGCTTCAACACTCTAAATTTTCCATTTTCTTTCAGTCCTTTTCATTTCACTTTCACATAACCACAACATTTACTTCCTCATTTCCTCGTTTTCTCACTTCTCTTCACTCTTACTCTCGCTTCAGAAACTTCATCTCGCTCACCAGATCATACTGAAGACCCTCGGTAACGACATTGTTTCATCTCTCTGATTCTCTTCTTCCGATTGTTAACTAGGTCAATTTCTTGTCACCATTTTGGTTTTTTCTATGAAATATAGTGTATGTATATATATATTTTTTCTCTTTACGATGTGGTTTTGGGTTTTCGTTCGGTAAGATCAATGTCTTCTATGTTCGATTCTTCCATTGCATGTTCTTTGTATGACATTGAGCGCATGCATAAACATAAATGTCCGCGAGGAAGTGATTTTGCAAATAATCAGTTTTTGAAGCTGAACTAGTTTAGGTAGTGTTGTTTATTTTTCGCATTGAATTTCAAAAACCGAAAGATTATGGTGACGGAGTTGTTAAATAACTCCTTTGACTCACTGATGATTTTGAATGCTTAACAGAAAGATTAGGGTTTTGTTCTACTTCTTAATCAAGGTTACATTAGAAAGAATATTAAGCTGATGATTTTTTTAGGGTTAATTTATTTTTTTAACTGTTTTCTGGATTCTGTGCTTAGTTTTTCAGTTATTAAAAAGTCAGCTATTGGGATATCTAAGTTTTCCACTGTATTTTTGTTTTTGTCATTTCTTTAATGATTGTTTAGGTCTTCTTGCTCAATTTCTCATAAATCATATGGTGTATTTGTCTCTATCTTAGAAATCCTTGGAAGTTTGGGGCATTTTACATTTGAGTGTCTGTTGCTAAAAGAACTGTTGACAGATTATAGATGGCGCCCAATCCGAAAGTAGTAGCGGCCTATAAAGCAATGTCAAGTCTTGGGATTTCTGAATCACAAGTGAAACCGGTGTTAAAGAAACTTCTCAAATTATATGATAAAAATTGGGAACTTATTGAAGAAGGGAACTATAGAGCTCTTGCAGATGCTATATTTGAAGGCGATGTTTCTGAGGTGTTTTTCTCACTTTATTTTCTACCCCCTCTTCACGCGGCTGCATGTGCGCGCTCGCATACACTCTCTGTATATATGATTTTTTTGCAAACTTACTTCTATTGTCCGGTTTTATTTGACAGGAACCAGAACATCCAAAGAAAAACAAGAGAGTTAATGTACATAACTTTCATCATTCTTCGTTGGCAAGTTATCTGCATCACTTTATTAATTCTATGTCTATGTCTATAGCTGCTGATACTGTATTCTGTATTTTCATACAATAGGAAGAAGAGGCGGAGGCCGAAGAAGCTCTTATAAATGTTGAACCTGCTCAACCTTTGAAAAGATTGAGATTAAGAGGACAAGAGAACAATTCCCCTAGTTCAGCTCCTTCACCATCAAAGAAGCCTCACATTGAAAAGGCCGCAGCACTTGAGGGTAGCTCTGCACAGAAGCATCAAAACAAAGCAGTGTCATCAGATGGAAACACGGGGATTGCAGCACATCCAGGTCCCATTGCTAGTTTTGACAGAGGAAAGCAACCTGCATTGCCTCAAGATTCTCTTAGAGGGAGAAAACCTATATATGAAAGAGCATCTCCATCTAAACAAACAACAGTTGAACCTGGAAGGCTTATGTTACCAAGCAACCAAATGCCTCATGCCAATGCATTGATCGTACCTAAAGATGAGCCTGTTGATGAATCGCTTGATTATGAGCTTCCCATTGCAATGGTTCCTCCTGGTATTCCATGACATATTCCTTAATATCAAGTTTCTTGTTTTTGACGTCTTGGTTGTGATTTACATGTTTGGATTATAGTTTGCAAACCATGGTTTTACACATCAGAAAAGTAACTTTGGTTTGCTTCTTTTCAAAGTTCATATCATGGATTGTTATTCAAACTCATGTTTGCGCGCGCACACACACAACTATGGTTTTGCTAAATGTATTAGCGTGGTTTAGGGTATAATTTTCAATCCAAAGTCCAAACCTTTTGAAGAGTAATTGTTATGATTTTGCTCACATAATTGTTTTGTTCTTCTTCCTACTTTTAGTTTAGTTCTGTTTTATTCTTCTTCTCTGCTCTATTTTTGTTCTTCCTTCTCTATTTAAGTTTTATTTCTCTATACTGCTTTTGCTATGTATTAGTCTATTTTTGAGTATTTATGTTACTTTGTACCCTGGTTTTAGACTTTACAATAGTGGTTATCCCACTATCCGCTATACCACCATAGCATTTTAGGGGGTCAATATCCCGCCATCTGCCATGCCATCATAGTATTTTAAGGGGTTGGTGCTATGCAACCCTACTTGAGATTATTAACAACATAGGTATCTGGTTGGTAGTATTGTAAATTAGGTGTAAACTTTTTCTAACAAAATACAGAAAAAAATCTTTGTTGTCACAGTAGCTGAGTTGAGATTATTAACAACACAGGTATCTGGTTGGAAGTATTGTAAATTAGATGTAAACTTTTTCCAACAAAGTACAGAAAAAAAAATCTTTGTTGTCACAGTACTTGAAAAGAATGAAGTCAATGCATAAATTTGTAGTTTAACTGATATTTGTCCCCTACCTTTGCATAGTTGTATCGTGTTATCAACTGAAACTGGTAAAAGTGAGATGCATTGATCATATGCTCTATATGGCATACACAATAGGGCAACCCTTTACTGATTTATGAGTTTTTAGATAGTTTGCATAATTTCTCTATGGTGGGCAGTGCTTTTATTTTATGAGTCAGGGTTTGGCCTCTGAATCTGTCTAATTTCATTTATTTTTCCTTTTCATTATTGTTTTTTTACTTATCATTTAGTTTTTTGTTGCCAATTAACTCATCTTTTAAAGAGTTTTATTTCTTTGTCAATGAAGAACCTACAAGTTTAAGGCATGCATCAACAAAGAGTGGTATTACTAGAAAGCAAGGTGGCCCTGTCTCTGTGACATCATCACAACACAAAAATGGAGTTAGAGATAAAGAATTGGCGTCTGATGTTGTGATAGCCTCTTCAGCTAAGGGGGAAGTAAAGCTTTCTCTGAGCTACAGCTCAGCTATTCAAGGTCCAGATTTTCGCATGCCTACTCAGGAACAGCTTCTAAAGATGATGGAGGATCGATGTCTGCGATCATATAAAATCACTGACCCGAATTTTTCTGTCGCGAAAATGTTTAGGGATATATGTGATTGCATGTTGGAATTCAGTACTGATTCAAATGACAACTCACAAGAAAATTCTATGAAAAGACCAACCGTGGACGTGCTGAAGGACTCAGAGGCTAATGGCACTACGGGTGTTGGGGGAAGTAAGGATTTAGACACGGGTTCTCACTCATCAAATGGATCAGTCCATGTTAATTCTTTTTCTGCCTTGGTTTCCCCTCGAGGCCCCTATTCGCCAGCCCATCAGAGCGGTTTGGATGCTGCTGCAGTGATTTCCAAGATGGACATCTCAAATGATATTTCACAAAGTAATGTTGGAATGCAGCCGGAAGATCCCATGTCTCCAAATTCACACAGTTTAGTAGTCGTTCCACGTCATCAGCTTACAGTAGATGATATAAGGTCTTTTCATGATGTTAATGACATTACAAAAGGAGAAGAGATTAATCAAATTCCATGGGTGAATAAAACTACTAATGATTTCCCACCACCTTTCAACTACATACCCCAAAACCTTGTATTCCAAGATGCTTATGTTAACATTTCTCTATCACGTATTGGGGCCGAGGACAGTTGTCCCTGCATAGGAAGTTGTGTCTTGTTGTCAACACATTGTGCCTGTACAGATAAAACTGGGGGTGAATTTGCCTATACTGCTCAAGGCCTGCTGAAGGAAGAATTTTTGGAAGAGTGCATTGCTATCAGTCACAACCCTCGACAACATTGCTTTTATTGCAAAGATTGCCCACTTGAAAGGTCCAAGAGTAATGGTTATTTGGAACCTTGTAAAGGACACTTAAAGAGAAAGTTTATTAAAGAATGCTGGAGAAAGTGTGGCTGTGGGAAACAATGTGGCAATCGCCTTATTCAGCGAGGAATAACATGCAACTTGCAGGTGGGTAGTAATCTCTGCCACTGGCAAACAAATACATTTTCTCCAATATTGAGTCGTAATTTGTATTAAAAAGTTCTTATGCATTATATTTATAGTGTATATCAAGTTAAGTATCTCCAGGCCCAAGTTCCTATGTATTATAAATTCCCCAGTACATTTTTAAAATGGTTTCACTAACAAATATTCTTAACTTAGGTATTTTTCACTTCCGATGGAAAAGGATGGGGTCTTCGTACTGTAGAGGACCTGCCAAAAGGAGCATTTGTATGCGAGTTTGTTGGAGAAATTTTAACTATTAAAGAGTTGCATGAGAGGAACATAAAATGCGCCGAAAATGAGAAATCTACTTACCCAATTCTACTGGATGCGGATTGGGATTCAGGATTTGTGAAGGATGAAGAAGCTCTATGCTTAGAAGCAGCATCCTTTGGCAACATTGCTAGGTTTATTAATCACAGGTATTGAATTCCTCACCTATTGTTTCAATTTTGGCACCCTAAAATTCAAGCTAGGGAAAATAAAGAAACAATAATTAAGTCAAACATGGGTTGCAAAAAGTTGAAATTCTGCTGCTCTAACCTTGATTGCCATGTTTTAAACAACTCTGTGTTTGCAAATTATGTGGAATAACTATTGGTTTAATCTCAAAGCAATGTATTCCCGTGTTTCAGCTGACATTCATTACTTGTTTGCACTTTTAATTGATATCCGTAAAAATTGGAGAAGAAAGTATTCATTTTTGTAGTAATATAAGAGGACTGATCGGGAAGGAAAATTTAACCATTCAAACTACGCATCTAGATAAGGAAAAGAAATTGTCTGGGACATTTAATTTAATTTTGTATGTATTTATATGAAGAAAAGTAACTTGAGTTTAATGTGGTTGTAGTAGTTCATATTATTTTTAAGAGAAAAGAAAGAAAATTCAATGTAATTGTCATGATTCAGAAATAGTTAGTTCATTATAAATTGAAATAAATATTACAGATGTTTAAAATGATCCAGGGCCTTTTTCCACTAGGTGAGTCCTGTAACATGGATCATCAAGCTATGCTTTGTAGAGCTATAACGCGTCTGTTGTAAATAGGCCATTTACTGTAAATTCTTTAATGGTTGAACTGCAGTTTTTCTTGATCTCTCCCTACCCCAAACTGTTGGAATATCTTCAGTCTGACTTACCTTCCGTATCTTGCTTGGCATAATTGTTTACCTATCACGATATTCCCTTCTCTATAAAACCGGGCGTGCTTTCTTGTATGTTCTTTCTACATTATATCATAGCCGGGCAGTAAAAATCTAATTAGGTATAGATACAATACTTATAATGGTTGTTTGGCACTGAATGCAGTTGATCAATGTTTGTGCATTTAGACGATACTTCCAACGGTTGTTTGGCACTGAATGCAGTTGATCAATGTTTGTGCATTTAGACGATACTTCTAACGGTTGTTTGGCACTGAATGCAGTTGATCAATCTTCATTCACCTGCATGCTTCTAATGAATGTTTGTGCATTTAGACGATTCAATACTTAAAACTGTATTATGCTAACTCTTGAATTCTGCTAAACAGTGCCTCAGCAAATGTTTAGATGTTATTTGATAATTTAGAAGATTCTGTAACAACATTCTTAATTTTTCAGATGCTCTGATGCAAACTTGGTTGAGATACCAATTCAAATCGAGTGTCCAGATCGTTATTACTATCATGTGAGAAGCTACCTAATCCTTGAATTCTGAAAAGCTGTTTTACTTACCTTTTGTTGCGACACTAAACTGTATTGCAATTTTGCATACCCATGCTTTTGATGTGTTGCAATTTTGCATACCAATGCTTTTGATGTTTTGAAATTCGCAGTTTGCCCTTTTCTCTTCCAGAAAAATATCAGCACAAGAAGAGCTCACTTGGGTAAGTTTTGTTATGTAATATGGATTTTCGTGAATGGTCCGGTATTGTTTGTAAATCTTCACTTCTTGACAGTGCTTATTAAGTACTCTTTTTTTTCTAGTGAACAAGTTAGCACAAAAACATGGTTGAGATAATTTATTTATGGTTGAAGTCATTTCATAGTTTTTCATGGTTACTTAATTGACAAATGATATGTACTGGTTGATTTGCAGACCATTTAGTAAGTTTATACTGATAAGTGCCTGTTCAGTATTGTAGTTTACCTTCTTCAAATCATTTCATTAATCTTAAATCATTTTTTTCTAAACTGAAGCTTTATATTTTATGGTGCTTCTACAGGATTATGGCATTGACTTTGACGACCATGATCAACCTGTCAAAGTGTTTGAGTGCAAATGTGGCAGTAAGTTCTGCAGGAATATTAAGCGATCAAACGGTAGGTTCATTTCTCACCGATGAATAGTGTTTATTCTTTTTTAGCTTTAATCCCTAAATAATTGTCTTTAGCTTTTTTATGTATATTGTTAATTCCTATGCCATGTTTTTATCTTTTCTCTGGATATTGCTAATTCCTATGCCACTTCCTTCCTCTATTTTGTTGCTAACTTTTGTTTTGCATTTTGTACTTCAAATTTCAGCCAAATAATCATATTATCATAACGCTTTCCCCAGCCTGTTCTTAATCAATCTTTTGCTGGATTGATAGTTGAAAAGGCCATGGTAACATATCAAATTGGAAGTTTTAGTTTTTTAAATTTAATATACTTTGTTGTGGAAACCGGGAGGCAACTATTTTGAATAGTGTTTAATAATGTGCATATAGCTTATGATCTGATTGCTTTCATTTCGTTGCTTTGTTAACCTGTATTTGATTTTAGTGAAACTCTTTATTTGGCTACATCCGTCACACAACACACATGCAGACACCAACACACTGGCCATTATTGATGTGAGATTTGCATAATGAGTTTTTATTCTTTGTTGCAGGTTCCACTAGATCTGCGTCAATTTCTGGATGATATTTTTTATGCCTGTAACAAGACCCAACCTACTTCAGTGATGGCTTTCTTTTATTTGTTTTTTTGGGGGAATCTTACCTGTGGCGGTGGGGCAGTAGTTACTTTGTACAGTTTTGTTTCCAGTATTAGGCAGTGTTGTTCAAAAAAATAGACAAATGGATTAACCTTCATTTTGGTCCTTAGTTAAGATACTTGTATCTTCAATTTGGGATTCGTGAAGAAAATGCAGTGTTGTTGTTGTATTCACAGGGCTTTGTAACCTTCGTCTTACATCAACAAAATATTATGTTGCGAATTATTATTGGTGTATGTTTCTTGGTTTAGGACTTTTCCTTTTACATTTAACCATTTTTCCCTTTTGATGAAAATATATTATATCCTTAATTATAAGATCCTCTTGAAGTTTTTCATTGTTCCTTTTTATAAGATTCTCTTTTAACTATCATGTGCATTAATTATTTTTTTCCAAATATACCACTAATCATTTTACATCTTTTTTGCAATTGGTAGTAAATACCTTATTTAAACATTAATTATTTTTCTTATGCATGAACATTAAAATTATACAAATAGTCAATAAATTTAATATTTCAGTCAATTTTTTAATTAATGTAATTAACTCAATGGTGTCATACTTAAAGACATAGGTAGTAATTCTTAAAAGCAAATGATACTGCATTCTGGTACAACTGAACTGATCTTCAGAAGAATCATTTGATTTGAGCTGGGACTTGGCCAGAGTTGAAAGATTGGTGAATTGCAAAAAGGTGCAAATTTTGTCTCGAGTGCAAATCGATAAAATCCCACGTTATAAAGTATAAACAGAACATGATCCGATAAAAATATGATATAGACAGTAAATGATAACTTTTTTAATAAGTAAAAGTATGCTTGCTGTATACTACTTGCATTGCCTAAAAGCTATAAATTGTACAATATTGTTCTCTTACATACAGAATAAGAACCAACGGGTGAAAGATTTGTTCACTATTTCACAAAAACTGGTTTAGTTGATGATGATAGGGATTTCCTGCCATGAGGCCTGTAAAGAATTTCATGCTCTGAAGTTGAAGGCATTACTGGTCTAATGCCCCCTGGATTGAGAGGAAAAAGGGTTTTGTAGTAACCATCCATAATTTCTTGAAAATTACAAGTGTCTGCAACTTTAGGAATCTGTCAAACGCACAAAACACACTATCTCAGTAATTGAACAACACAGATGATGGTTAAATCTAAAACATATTTTAGCGAAACAATCACCTGATAAATGTCACGCATGTAGGCATGTAAGTTAGCATACTCATACAACTTCTTCTTGGTGCATTTAAACAGAACATTATAAGCAATATCAAACCGAATTAAAGTAGTAAACAGACATATATCAACAAGTGTGAGCGTGTCTCCGCACAAGTAACGAGAATTTGACAAGTGATCCTCCAACTTGTCTAGTGTACAAAATAACTCATTTACCGCTCTATCATATGCTTCTTGGCTCTGAGCAAACCCGCACCTGCAATGCAAATTGCATAAATAAATAACCAATTCAATTTGAAAATAAAAGCAATAATAAAAGTCTCAATTCCTTACCTATAAACACCATTATTCACATTTGGATATATCACTTGATACCATTCTTCAATCTGATCCTTTAAATCAGGAGGTGAAAGATCCAAATCCGGGTTACGGGCCAACCCGTTTAACCCGGAATTAAACAATTGAATTACATCATAACTTTCGTTACAGATAACATCTTTGGATTCTTTACTCCATAACATTGGCACTGTGGATCTTCCATCATATCCACCTCTACGAAGCCTATAAACTTCCTTCAAAGTCTTGCAACCATTCGCTTTATCCAAACTAGGACTAATTACCTGACCAGTATCCACACCACCGACCCGTTTAAATTCCCACGACCCGTCCATGCCAGGAGACGCAACTGACACCGGCACGGCATCTTCTAAGCCTTTGAGTGCGCGTACTATGAGAGTACGGTGGGCCCACGGGCATGGCAGACCAACGTAGAGGTGGAGACCATTTGGTAGAGGACCCGAGAATCGGAATTTAGAAGCGGGTCTGGAATACCCGCCGGTGGGGTCAGAGGGAGCGAGTTGTGACATCATGAGCTGCCATGTAGAGTTCCAGGCGGTGCGCACCGTGGTGACGAGAAGCCCTGGCGGGAGGGACCGACCCCAGAGAAGGTTGGTCACTGCACTCAGTAGAGAAGAGGAATTACTGTTAGAATTGTTTTTGTTGTTGTTGTTGTCGAGTGACATCCTCAGGCGAGGACGGATGGCATGAGTCCCGGTGAGTCTCCGGTTATGGGAAGTGGTTGCCGGAGAAATGACGACGAATTGATGGGAGGAAGGGGGAGAAGCGCACAACAAAGACATGTTTGTGAGGCGTGAAGCTTCAGAATATGGGCCTTTTGACTACAAAATTATGCAGCCCATCAAAAGCTTTGGAATACTATCCTATTGAGAAAATTATAAAAGGCAATTTCTTATCTAAGTTAAAGAAAATCCAAAATCTCTTAGGATTTAGATATGTATTTTCGGATGTATTTTGTCTTAAGTCAAAACATTATTCAATCTGGAGATGTATCTCTGATTTTTTTATATATTTTCGTATATATATATATATATATATATATATATATATATATATATATATATATATATATATATATATATATATATATATATATATATATATATATATATGGTTTACGAAGATACGTCTTCGTAATATATTAAAACAAGGTAAGTAGAGTTAATATTATGGTTACTCAAATGAAAATGACGATTTATAAATGTTAAGACCCATGTTATATGATGAACATTAAACCATAAAATTGATATGCAAAAAATGACATATATAAATTTAGATGGTCAAATAAGTCACCAATCGATACATAATGAAGTTGAAATACACAATATAGTCGAAATAAGTCAAAATGAAATACAATCAATAATAAATCCAAAGTAAAAAATATTATCAACTACTCCTGGGGCTCCTCGACCTCATCTGCCCTTGTCCTCTGACATTGTCTCTGATACATTAGTGTCTCCCGTGCCTCTGTTATAATGGCAACTATGACCCCGTCACCTCAAAACCATCAAGAAAGATACCTCTGTCATTGTCTGTCTGCACAATCTCCACAATGTGACGACATCTAGGCAACACACCATGAGCATGATCTAATCATGCATGCTCCTTCTCTAGTATCTCTTGATGAGTTGGCCTAGATGAATATCTGGGAGTAGCCATCACCATATATGGACGTGACACCCTGAAGAACCACCTGATGTACCCGTCACATAGATTCAGTTACAACTTTTGCAACTTTCCTGCAACTTTCTTCTTCGTTAATTGTGATAATACAAACCTCCAAACGCCCAAAAATAATGTATTGATTGTTACTTTTAACCATAAAACACGTTTCTCATTATGTATAAATTATCAATCATGAATAAACTATCTATTTCATAACCTAATGATCAATTTCTACAAAAATAAAAAAACTTACAAATTGAGAGTTTATTTCAGTGTTAAATGATATCTTTGATGCACTTGAAGTTGATAGAAGAAGCTTTGAACTTGGTTGATTGATTTTGAGAGAATGTGAGTTGAGAGAGTTTGAAAAAGGTTTAGAGTTGTCTTTTTAGAAGTGATGAAGGATAAATGATTCTGACGCATTTTATAACAAATTATGTTCAGAGATGCATCTCCGTAATGTACACGAAGATGCATCTCCATAGGTTTTTCACATTAAGTCAGAATTCTATTGACTCATGTGCGTCCAAAGATGTATCTCCAAAATCTAGGGGCATTTTTGTATTTTTACATAGTGCCCTAATAATACATAAGGTGCATTAATGATTTACCTCATCCAATTCAAGTTAGTTATATAATGTGTATAACATGTTATATATCTATTTTGGAGTGTTTAATTTTAGGCAGAGATTCAGCGCAACAGGTTGCAGTAAATGTGTAACATGTTGCACCCCTTTCAGTTCAGAAGTTTATTTTTCTCATTAGTTGATTAACTTTATTGTTTTGTACGATGATTTGAATATCCATGTTGGGTCATTTATGTTAGAATGACATGTGTTCATCATAACTCTGTCTAATTATCACATTTTCTCAATATCTCTATTATTCACTATTGTTCTTGTGATTATGGTTTTACCCAATATTTGACATCAAGATTTTGATTCTTTGATCAAATACTCAGTATAAAAAATGCTTTCCGTATTCAATGAATGTATTTCACAGATCTTGAAATTCTGATACGCAAATCTCAGATGTCCTAATCACATGTCGGGACATTGATCTTTGCTATGAATTAAACAAGGAACAGACACGTAGACTGATATTCAACAATATCAGCGCATGAACATGTTAGATGTTCCAACATCATTCGTAACATATTAATCAAGAACAATAATAAAATATGTAAATCCGTAGAAGGTAAAAATAACACAGAATATGTTAACCCAGTTCGGTGCAATTCACCTAATCCAGGGGATACCAATCCAGGAAGAAGATTCAATTATCTGTAATATTATCATAAAACTAAACTCCCTCATTTTCAATTTTATATTCTAATCATTACCCAATGAATATATTTATCAAATAAACTCCATCTTTGATATGAGAACCCTATCTCACTCCCTTGATCACAACATGTGATATCTTCATCCACTCATGTCAATACATAATTTTGTCAAGCATTCTTGACCAACAATCTAACTCGCATTTGCTTAAAAGTTTCATCCAAGAATAATATACAATTCATTACCTAAAAACTTCATAATATGTATCATATATATGTCTACCACAGTGTATCAAACCGATACAAAGGGAGACTTACAAATCCTAAAGAGCCAAAGACTCTCAAAGCCTTAAACCCTTATTTATTCAAAATAAGAACTAGGTTACAAAAGATATATAAAACCCTAAGTCTAAGTCTCCTTAAATAGCCTTCAGCTACTCCGTGGGCTTGATATCTTTGGTCATTGATCTATTCCTAAAAGCGCACCAAATCTTGAGCAGATTAGTTACAAATTTAAAACTTACTAAATTAGTAAATTATTCTGGATGTAATATCTTAAAGTTGTGACATCTTCTTCGGCATCTTTGTTCTTGATCATATTTATTCATCTTTCTCAACAATATGTTTTACAAAAATTTAGTCAAAACCGCAGGAATTTTCAAATCTTCCAATTCTCAATGCAAAGAATTAGACAAGTGGTGCAAATAAATGAATGTGTTATTTGGTTATCAAGATGTTCATGAAGTGGTTAAGAACATTGTTAGTCCACTTATAAAAGGTGCAACGACTACACAAAGAACTACATACAAGGAGGATAAAACATTAGATTATAAAGCTTTGTATCTCATTCATCAATGTGTTGATGTTGATAACTTTGAGAAGGTTGGTGATTGCACATCCTAAAAGAAAACTTGGGAAATCTTTGAGAAAAGTTATAAGAAAGCTGATAAGGAAAATATGGTAAGGTTACAAACTTACAATAGACATATGAATTTAATATAAATGAAGAATAAGGAAACCATTGGTAAATTTACTATAAGAATCGCAAGATTGGTGGATCAAATGAAAGCTTGCAGAGAGATAGTCAATGAGCAGTATATGGTTAGTAAAATCTTGAGATCATTAACGTCAAGATTCGATGATGTAGTGATTTCCATTAAAGAGTCTAAAGAAATTTGAACTATGGGCAAATAAGAGTTACAAAGTTCTCTTGAGACTTATGAGTAGAGAATGGACGATAGGAATGTTGACAAAGTAAAAGTTGAAATTTCTTTGCAAGCTCGTTTAGTTGGAAATGACAAGAAAGTGAAGGGAAATGATGCATGATTAGAGGTGGAAGAAACTACCACAACAATGGTGGGATAGACTATCAAAATTCCAACAATTCAACTTTCCAAAAGGGTGAGAGAAACGACAACAAAGATGGTGGATCAAGTAATTACAAAGGTGACAACAATAAAGGAAGAGGAGGAAAATGGAAGAATAAAGAGAGCGATGTTCAATGTTACAACAGACAAAAACTTGGACATTTTGCTCGCAAATGTCATGCCAACTTGAATGATCCATAAAAATCTGAAATAAAGTTTGCAAGGAATGAAGATGGTGAGAGCATATTATTAGAAGAAGGTACAATGCAAAAAAAATGCAGCCAAAGCTGGGTACAATCGCTTGAAAATGCAATGGTGACTACGCGAGAACGTGTAAAGTGCAACGATCAATGGTACATTGACTTTAGGTGTTTAACACACATGTCGAGAAAAAAAGGATAGGTTTGTTAAAATCAATCAAGAGGAAGAATGATGAGCAATCCTTGATTAATAATGTGTTGTATATTACGGTAATCAAATGTAATATTTTACGCATTGGTAAATTGCTTGAAAGGAATTAAATTACAAGATTAATAGGGAAAAAATGCTAAAACTTATGGATGGAAATGATACTTTGATACTAAAGGCTCTTATGGCTCAAAACAGAACTTTCAAAGTTGAATTTAAAGTAATGGAGCAAATGTGTCTCACAGTGGCTACTAGTAGAGAAGAATAAATATGAATTATAGGTGTGGACATTTAAATTTCAATGAACCCAATTTTATGTAGAAAAAATAACATGGTTATGGGGCTGCCATTACTCGATATGCCAATTGAAGTATGTGAAAAGTGTGTGTAGGACAAGAAACACCAAGACAACTTTAGCAAATATGCAGAATGCAGAACCAAGTGTCATCTTGAAGTGGTGTATTCGAATGTATGTGAATCGATGCAAGTTTACTCAATCAAAGGAAATAGATACTTTGTCACTTTCATTGATGATTTTAGTACGAAGTTATGGACTTACTTGATTAAAACAAAGGATGAGGTTTTGGAAGTATTCAATAAGTTCAAACCCATTTTGGAAAGACAAAATGATCAAAAATTAAAACTCTAAAAACAAATGATAGAGGTGAATATGTCTCAAATGAGTTTGAGAAATTTTGTGATCAAGAGGGTATTGTACATGAGGTAGTTACACCCTATACGCCCCAACAAAATGGAGTCTCTGAGAGGAAAAGTCATTTGAATATGAATATGGTGAGAAGCATGTTTAAAGGGAAGAACTTGTCAATATATGTTGAATATTTGTTGAATATGTGTACAACAAAGAAGTTTGAAAATATTACACCCGAAGAAACTTGGTCCAGAGTCAAGCTAAACCCGAGTCACTTGAAGATATTTGGTTCAGTAGCGTGTAAACATGTTCTAGATCAACTTAGAAAGAAGTTAGATGACAAGGGAGAGCAAATGATACTTGTTGGGTATCACTCTACCGATGGCTACAAACTTTGTGACACACTCAACTAAAGAATTGTATCCAATAAGGACATGATTTTTGATGAATTAAAGGAATGACAATATGTCAAATTTAATTCAAATGTTGCTGGAACTATTTATGCAATGTTTGAAAATGCAAAAAATGTAGTCGGTGAAGTTCAAGCCAAGGAAAATGTAAGAAGATCAATTAGGAAAAAAGGCATGCTCACAAGACTACAAGATTATGAGTTATTCCCAGATAATGGAGTAAACAAAAATGGTGATCATATCCATTTTTAGGCTCATGGTTGAATTTGAACCCATGAAAATGAAGGAGACCTTGAGTGATCCAAAATGGACATGTGCTATGAATGAGGAGTTTGAGTCAATTGATAAAAATAAGACATGGAAACTAGTTTATCTACCTGAAGGAAAAAAATGATTGGTGTAAGATGGGTGTACAAAGTGAAGGCAAATCCCAAGGGTGAAATAATCAAGCATAAGGTTTGATTAGTTGCAAATGAATTTTTGTAAAGATAAGGCATGAACTTTGAAGAAGTATTTGCACTGGTGGCTAGAATTGAAACCATTAGGTTAATTGTTGGTATTGGAAATAACAACAATCAGTCTATCTACTAAATGGATGTAAAATATACATTTTTGAATGGCCTTTGGAAGATGAGGTATGTGCCACAATCACCTGGTTTTATTGTAAAAAAATCTGGAATCCAAGTTCAATAGATTGAAGAAGGCATTGTATGGGCTGAAATAAGCATTGAAATCTTGGAACAAAAGAATTGATGGGTTTCTAAAGAAGATATAATTTAATAAATATGTATCCAAACATGATGTGTATGTGAATAAGGATACACACAAATGATTGATTATCCTATATCTCTATGTTGATGATTTATCGGTTACATGAAGCGATGGAGAAGGATGTGGTCTTCGTACTGTAGAGGACCTGCCAAAATGAGCATTTGTATGTGAATAAGAATAGACTTGGCATTTAGTGTTGGCATGGTGTGAGTAGATCTATGGGAAGTCCAAATGCATCACACTTGGTAGTAGCCATTACAATCCTGAGATATGTCAAAGGTTCAACTATTCATAGAATTTTGATTCCCACCAGATAAAGGTAGAAGCTTCAAATTGCTCGGTTATACAACCTTAAACTAGCGTGGAGATAAAGATGATAAAAAAAATCCACTATCATATACATAATTATGTATGGAGAATTACTGATATTTTGGTATTCTAAGAAGGAACCAATAATAGTGCTCTCTTCTCGTGATGCCATGTACATTGCAACGTCTATGTGTACATGTCAAGTTGTATGGTTTATAAATTTGATGAAGGGGTTGTGCAATGAAAAGTATGTTGTGACTTTGATGATAGACAACATTTTTTGCTATAAATCTTATAAAGAATCCCACTTCACATTTCACATGGGATAAACAAGCATATAAAGATGAGATTTCACTACTTTAAAGAGTTTGTAAGCGAAGGAAAATTGAAGTTAAGGTATTGCAAAAGTGAAAACCAAGTGGATGATTTGCTAACCAAATGAGTAACAATTAAAGTATTCAAGAGGATGAAGGAGCAGATGAGTATATATGAAGTTTGTTTTTCTCATTAGTTGGTTACTTGTACTATTTTGTATGATAGTTTAAATACCCAAATTGGGTCATTAACGTTAGAATTCTATATTTTCACCATAATTCTCTCATTCTCAATCTTTCCTTTGTTCACCATTGTTATTGTGATTGGGGTTTTTCCCAACACATCCCACCCCATAGGATGTGCCACACCTCTAAAAACCCAAAAATGCACTTACTTGAGTCTGGATATGCCATCTCATAAAGCACCTAAAATCACACCAGTCCATGTATTTCAGTCAACCACCCCATTTTTTCCAAAATTTGGGTCTGATGTGCATCTTCGTAAACTTTTAGTGATGAATTTGGAGTCTCGTCTCCGTAAAACCCCTTATTCTCATTTATGGTATTTTTATTCATTGAGCTAGTTTATTTAATAACTTTGTGATGATTTCGAGGATACATATCCATAAATCTAAAGTGGGAAATTTAATAAAACAACACCTTGTATGTTCTTATTCTTCATGACCAAAGTATATTTCTCACTCAACCTCCTTAAAAAAATTCTTCCATTCTCAATCAACTTTTCAACACCAAAACATCATTCTTGTATTTTATCACATTAAAGGGAGAAAAACAAGCATTAATATAAGGTAAAGTTCATTCATTGTATCCATAATTCATTGCATTAATATGGTTTTGAGCTGAAAAAAAGAACATTGAGTCTGAATATGCATTTTCGGACAAAGCTTCGTGTGTTCTAGAGATGCATATCCAGATTTTCCTGATACTTTGAGTTTTTTTTTTGTTTTTTTTTGTTATGATTGACATTAGATATGGTGCACCCAACTATGTTTCCTAAAGCTACTATGAGGATGGATGTTAAACCGAATGAAGTGAAAGATGATGTAAAAACGAAGGTTAAATCAGATGAAATGAATGATGATATTAAATGGGTGTTAGAACATTTGTTGTCGAGGTAGATGTTTGCAAATAATTTACAAATAAACAAGATTTTATTGTTCATGAACATATTGTCAAACCCCAATTTTAACCTTGAATTGTCGAATCAATACATTCGTCTTGACATTCACATCATTTGCATAACATAACATGCATTTCATCTCGCATAATTCCTAAAATATTTACCTGAATAAATTTTTGAATCTACCGACATCTAGATTGAACCGATTCTCAAATATACGTGAAATAAGCGGGCGAAAAATATCAATCTCGAGCTTGCAGACAATAATTTTATTGATCTATGATTTGCATAATTTAACCTGGCATGTTCGTTTTATTTTTTTTGACTCCTTTTTTGGTCACATTTTGATCGGTCAGAGTTTTTTTAACCGATTATTTTTTACTTTAAATTTTGATAAAAACCCGTCTGTTTTCCAGAAGTTTATTTCACGCTAATCATTTTGATGCAAAATAAATTCAAAAATTGAAAGAAAAATAATTTTAGCATAATAGTTGGACAAAAGCAAGGACTACTAGCTCAAATTAATGGAATTCAAAGGTTGGTGCAAGCTGGTCAAAGGAATAAATTTCTCCATAGATTAAAGTTCAAGCTTCAACGTGATCTATAAAAAATATTTAGTAATATGAGCTTATGTGGTTTCAATGCTCTCAAGCTAAGTGACTTCATGATGGGATCGTAATACAAAGTACTATCATTTGAAAGTTGTTAATAAGAGAAGGAAAAATCAAGTTTAAATGCTTTGTGACACTAATTGCATGTGAGTGGAAGATGAACACCAACTTCAATCTATGACAACTTCTTTTTACAAGAATCTTTTTACTGAAACGTCTATAGAGAATACAAGGTTCCAAACATTGGTTTCTTATCCTAGAGTTTCTCAAGATTCTTTAAATCTTCTAAGTGTTGATGAGAATTGATCTCACCTGATCAGAAGAGCCTTCCAGTAATTTGATGAATGGGCCAGAGAATGAAGTGAGGGAGGGGGTGTACCTTCAAAGCACTCCAATTCTTAAGTCAGAAGAGGTACATAATAGTAAGGTTTTATTTAGGCAAAATACCCAAAATAGTCCTTTAACTCAATCACTGGGTCCAATATGGTCCCTTATCTCTAAAAAGTGACAAAAAGATCCTTTAATTTGTTAAATTGTACCAAATAGATCCTTTCCGTCCACCACCCCCAAACAGACGTTAACTATTGTATAGGTGGCAGCTGACATGGCTTCATCTTCCTCCTTTAATCTGAGAATCTTCATCTTCCTCCTTTTCTAGGGTTTATGCGAAAAAATTTCTTCATCCATTCCCAAATTGATTCAAGAACCAAGAAAATCATAGAGTCACGAAGATGAAATCCAGTGGGTCGACGCCAACGCCAGTGATGAAAGCAAAACACGGTTATGGTGGGTGTTCTTCGAAGGAAGAATCGAATGTTAACACAAGCACAACTTGGAAACCTATATGTCACTGTGGGGATTTAGCTGTTCTTCGTATGGCCACAACATTCAAGAACTATGGGAAACATTTTTGGGGATGTCCTAATTTTAAGGTATGTCATATGTATGTTTGTTTAAAATCTGTAGCTGTATTTGTGTTTTAAAATGGTTGATGTTGAAGATGGTATTTTGCAGGGATCAAGCAATGCTGGTTGTGGGTACTTTGGATGGTATTTTGAAGAGGTTGGAGATGAGAAGGAGCAATATTTGATGGATAGAATTGAGAAGCTCTCAAAGTCAGTGGCAAAGGCTCAAGTGACTATTGAAGAATATGGGAAACAAATAAGCAAAATGGAAAATGACATGAAGAATCTCATGAAGTTGATAAAATTATGGAAATTGATTTTGTTCATAGGCCTTGTTGTAATTGTTTTTAGAATCCTTTAGGTTGTTGTTGAATCAATTTGTTCTCACTGTTTTTAGAATGCCTTAGGAAATTGTTGTTGTTGAATTAATTTGTTGTCAAATTGTTGTTGTTGTTGTCAAATGTAATGGATTATTTGTGATCAATGGTAGTTACTATTGTTATGTTGACAGTACCATAATGTTAGCATTTGACAAAACAGAAATGTTAATTGCTACAGAAATGTTACATTGATAGAACTAATTGAAATAATTGCTACAGAACAATAGTTGACAAAACAAAATTGACAAAACCATATGTCTCCATCATTGACAAAACAGAATTCTAACATTGACAAAACCATATGTCTTACATAATTCTTACATAACATTGACAAAACAGAATTCTTACATAATTGCTTAACATTGACAAAACATTGACACAATTGTCTTAACATTACTTAACATTGACAGAATTGTCTTAACATTGACAAAACACATAGGTCTTAACATTGACAGAATTCTTAACATTGACATATGTCCTAAGGTTTCCAAGTCTTGGTTGATCTCTTTGTTGGTGTACTTCTCCTTGTTGTTGGGCCTATAGCAGTCTTGGCTGCACTCATCCTGGTGGTTGGGCCTGGGGGCATGAAAGGCTTAGCTGGCCTTCTGTAAGATAGCTTGTTTGGCCTTCCTTGATCTTGCTTGGTTTTCCTTGAATTATGATGAGGTTGAACTTGAGATGGCTGCTGAAACTGTGATTGGTCCTGAGACTGTGATGGCTGAGACTGTGATGGCTGCTGTGATGGTTGCTGTGATGGCTGCTGAGATTGTGTTTTTTGTTGTGATGGCTGCTGAGTCTGTGATGGTTGCTGTGATGGCTGCTGAGACTGTGATGGTTGCTGTGATGGCTGCTGAGATTGTGATGGTTGCTGAACAGATGCTTCAGATGGCTGGCCTTGTGATACCTGCTGACTGGTGTGGTCCTTGCAGGTCAGTTTATTATGACCTGCTTTTTTGCACCTGCTACACCTAACATTAAACCCTGTCCTTCTCATCTTCTTGTCTGAACCATCAATCTCACCTTGCTCTAAATTTCTTCTTTTCTTTGGCCTTCCAGGCATCTTCCTATACTTAGGAGGCTGCACATCTGGATATTCAGTTCTGGCCCACAAATTAGAACCATTAACTGGAAAAATCACAAAGTTATAGACCTCCATGTATCTCTCCTTTCTATAATATTCTGGAATGTAGTCAGCAATGTTGTAGTTTCTACTCTTCATAGCTGATAAGGCATGCACACAAGGTAACCCTGTCAGCTCCCATCTTCTACATGAACAACTTTGCTCCTTAAGGTCTATACTGAATTTATCTGCTTGGTTTTCTAGATGCCTCACCTCAAAAATATGTTCAGAAGCCATCCTATAAGCACAAAACAGAAATATGTTCAGAAGCCATGCCTCACCATCAAAACAGAAATCAGTTCATATAAGTCACTAATAAGCACAAAACAGAAATCAATTCATATACCAATCACTAATAAGCAACTATAAGCAACAAAATTCAATTCATATACCAATCACTAATAAGCAACAGAATTCAGAATTCACTAATAAGCAAGTAATAAACAAAACAGAATTCATATACCTGACAATCCAAAGGTTGGTGTAAGAGCTTGTTTTTTCAACTTGCTTTCTTATGTTTGGTAGGACTTCCCCATCAGCCAGATTCTGATACCTCATCCTATTGTTTGCCCATCTCTCCATCATATATATCCTTATTTCTTCCACCATAGTAATTAGTGGTTTAGCTCTTGCATCCAGAATAACACTATTGAATGCCTCAGACATATTGTTGAGGACTGCATCACATTTGTTATGAGTCTTGAAATATGATCTGCTCCAATATCTTGGTGGAGTGCTGATCATGTGCTTGTATGCTTCCACATTGATATCCTTCATCACTTTCATCTCTCTTTCCCAAGCTTGGTAATATGTGGACTTTGCAGCTTTCCAGATAATTTCCTTGAGTTTCTTGCCTGGATATTTTTTTCTGAAATTATTATAAAGATGTCTGACACAAAATCTTTGCTCAACTCCAGGTAGCAACTCATCCATGGCAGGTAATAAACCCTTAGTGCAACAAAAATTCCATAAGTTAGTACAAATAACATAAGGACCTATAAGTGAACATAACTTATAACATAATTACATAAGTACCATATTTACCTTTTGTTGATCAGATATATAGGTGTATGTGAGACACCTTTCTCTCCCACCTAGATCATCAATAAGAAGCTCCAAGAACCAAGTCCAGCTATCTTTATTTTCACTTTCAACCACAGCAAATGCTATTGGTAGCATTTGATCATTTGGATCTCTACCAATTGCTGCCAAGATTTGCCCTCCACACAACCCTTTCAAAAAACAGCCATCTAGCCCAATGAAATGTCTACATAATTTAAAACTCTCCTTACAAGCAGCCAAGCAAATGTACAACCTCTTAAAATATGGTCTCTGATCTGCCTAAGACCTCTGATCTGCCAAGTAAATGTCTAACCCTCACCCTTACCTTGTCATTCTTAATGTACCTAAGACCTCTGCCAGATTGCACAGCATATGATGCTATAGCTTCTTTAAAATCAGCCTTGGTTGTGAAATACATCCCAATCTCCCATTTGAATTTGGACATGTCTTTCTGTAATCTAAAAATAGGGTACTTTTTCCTAACAACATCACTAGTATCATCACTTTCACACCCACTTTGTAAATCATCACTTTCATTATCACTAACTTTATCTTCACACTTTTCTTTACCCTTGTTCATCTTCCCCTCTTGATCATTCACAGATTCCATCACATCACCCTCCTCATCATCAAACTCATCTGATTCATCATCAAAACCAACTTCCATTGCACTGTCATAATTGAAGTTTTCATCATCACTATCATCATCACTAACATCAGTATTATCCCCTTCATTCTGATTCAAAACTTCCTCTTCCATCCTCGGATTCACAGGATCAGAACTATTCACCTCATCATTATTCACAGGATCAGTATCAGAATTATTCACAGGATCAATGTTATCCCCTTCCATCCTTGGAGTTGTATCATTCAAAGGATCAGTATTATTCACCTCAGCATTAACTTCCTCAAGCATTGCAGCAAGCACTTTTTCAGTGTCATCCTCTTCCATCACATCTGCTTCCACTTCATCAATTGGACCATCATAAAAAGCAGGTTGTGACAAAATGTGTGTGATGTATATGTCAACCCTAAGGTGAACCCTAAACAAATCAGCAATCTCTAGGGCTCCTTTGTCATCAACCAAGGTGCTCATCCCAGATTGTGGATCCTTATAGTAAATTTTCCCAATACAGGTGTAACCTAGATCCTTAAAACAACCTAGAAGTTCAAAATAGCTCCATCTATCAACATCTATTTTCAATTCTGCAATCTCTCCCCCTTCGTATACACTCAGCTCGTCATCCACAAATGCACCACTGTGGTGAATAGTAAGACTCAGGTACTCACTTATCTCAACTGACAAAAATCCCTAATCGAAGTCAAATAACCCTAAATCAGTAACTATTACGAAAAACCCTAAAACATATCAAATTGAAATCGAATAACTATTACGAAAAACCCTAAATTTTACAGTAACTGAAATCGAATAACATATCAAATTGTAAAATATAATACCTGGTGGATTATGCTTCACGAATGGATTATGCTTCAGAAATGGATTATGCTTCAATGCTTCATGCTTCAATGGCTGCGCTAGGGTTCCTCTTTACTAATTTTCACCAACATTCGTACAACTGGTAATGAGAGTCCTTGGTAATGAGAGTCCTTATGCAAACACATCCTACATGGCAGCTGAGTCACCCAATCTAAGATCCACATGTGTATGCTAAGTTGACTTTGACTAACGGTTGCTGACGGAAGGACAAACGTGGTACAATTTAACAAATTAAAGGATCTTTTTGTCACTTTTTAGAGATAAGGGACCATATTGGACCCAGTGATGGAGTTAAGGGACCAATTTGGGTATTTAGCCTTTTATTTAGAATGAGTGAGAATACCTGCCCCTTTGTTAAGAAAGGGTATTTATAATGTGCCCCCAGCGCTGGGCCAAGGCCCCTCAATGGGCTTAATCTGGCTAGGCCCATGGAGGAGCTGCCAAGGGACGCGTAAGAAGTGTGAAGACCTAGACAAAAGGTCTGCCCCTTGGTCCAACTGCCCCTATCTTTCAGGAGATAACAAAGGGCAGTTGGGTGACGTGGCAGATGAGCTGGCAGACATGCTCTCTGCCCGTCTTCAGTGTATGCCCGTCGTATCAGCAGGTGATTTACCCAAGAGGTTCTCCTGCCCGAGCATATGGGCCCTTGCCCGACATGTATTGGGCCGTGCCCCTACATATCTTTGCGGCCCAGTCCAGAACAGGAGCCCCCTAAGTCGAGTCTCTGAGTCGGAGAAATGACTTGTATTGCAATCGGGCACATGCGCCAAGGATAAAGTAGCGGGCATATGGTCAGGCACGTGATGTCCCCAGCAGTGTCGAGGACGAAGGTCCCCGACGGGTTCGTGATGTTTTTGTGGAAGTCGAGGACGCTATATGGGTCAGGGACGTCCCATAGAGTCGGGGAGGTGTATAGTTGCCCGACGTCGTTCCAGATTCTTTATGGATTGACGCGTTTAAGTGTTAATGGTGTCGCTTCGTTTAGTGTGCAAACGGCGGCATAGGCAGTAGGTAATGATGGCCTAGCGCGTTAATCCACGCGCCTGTGTCTATAAAAAGGGGCTGAGTGACTTCATTTACACTTTTTCGCTCAGACGTTCACCGGAAGCTCTGAAGATTTTTTCTCGTCTCCGCCCGTCACACTAACTGAACCACCGCTGTTTGCTCGAGAGCCATCGTGCCCCTTTGACTCTTCACTATGTTAGGTACTGTTTTGCCTTCTTAATCCCTCACTTTTTCCGTTTTCCTGCGTTAATGGTTGTGAATGCATGTTTTCATCTGCATAGAGTAGTTAGATTTAACTTAGAAGTAGCTAAATAGGCTGTAGATGTGAAAAATAGGGTTAGGATTAGACTGTCCCGGGCAGAAATTTCATGTGCCGGGCAAAATTTTCATAAGCATGTATGAGATTTTTT
Organism: Lathyrus aphaca; assembly: GCA_963966055.1. Taxonomy (NCBI): domain Eukaryota; kingdom Viridiplantae; phylum Streptophyta; class Magnoliopsida; order Fabales; family Fabaceae; genus Lathyrus; species Lathyrus aphaca. Next base: position 214,454,828 of record OZ014520.1, on the reverse strand, counting down.
CCCGGGTCATGATAATGTTCGAGTGTGCATTGCTGCGTCGAACACGTGCGAAATTTCTCAACTGGGTCTGGTGGCAGTGGGTGAGGTTTCGCACTAATGCCCGTGAACGTCGCCCCCACGCCCTTTCACTTGACCTGCGGTGGAAGGGTGGATTTGATATGACGTCGAATTCACTCTTTCTGTCTGTGTTTCAGGTGCAACCGAGCGTCTACGACCGAGAAGAGAAGAAACCGAGCCTCGGCCCGCGGATACGGACCTTACGCGTTTGTCTGTCGAGGAGGGGAACGCCCACGATGGTACTGAGCATGTCTCGTCGTCTGGGCAAAATTACCTCTCTTGGGTTGCGTACGAACCCTTGGATGAGGAATATTATTTCGTCGAGGAGGCGACCCATGCTTATGCCGTGGTGGAAAATAGAAGTCGGGAAGATCCTGAAAATTGGCAGTGCCATGCTCCCAAAGAAGCAGACCGGATATGTCATCGTTTCCCGGGGAAGCAGTTCGCCATGTACGAGTTCGCCTTCCGAGAGGCGGGGATCAGGCTACCCTTCAATTCTTTCCAGATGTCTATCTTCAAGTGGCTCCGGCTGGCGCCGTCCCAGTTACACCTCAATGCCCTTGCTTTTATGCGGGCGTTTGAGTTGGTCTGCCGCTTCCTCGGTATTGGGTGTACCCGGGCCCTATTCTTCCATGTTTTCCATCTCCAACGGTCCAGTCTTCGGGGGCGTCACAGCTGGGTCTCTTTCAAACAGCCCGTGCGCTTGTTCAAGACGTACGTAGATTCTGCCCGTCATTTCAAGGGTCGGTGGTATGTAGTGAGACCGATCACCCGTGCTGCTCTGCATTCCCTTTATTACTACAAATGGGATGCATATGGGTAGGAGAAATTGATGTCGAAGATTCCGCTGAGGTGGCAGCGCGACCATTTCGATCTCACCACAAGCCACTATAGGATTAAGTTCTCGATGCTGGGTGTCGAGGATAGGCTCGCTTATAAGAAGCTGGTTGAGTACGTGCAGAGCTTCAACCTGGCGGTCTGGACGGATCGAAAGGGTGTGCCTTATGTTGACGAGGCCGGGATGCCGATCTGTGAGGCTCGTCTTATTAACACTAAGGCTTTGCTCGAGTGTAGAACCGAGGAGAAAGCCATGAAATTGTTGGGTGGGTGTTCCTTTTATTCTTATGTCTTTTTGTTTATGTTTTCGCCCGCTGACGTATATGTCCTCGTTTTGCAGGTGCTATGCCCACTGCTCGTGATCGGGTCCTCAAGCTGGCCAACCAGGCAGGTGCCCCAGACAGGGCTTCAAAGAAGAAGAAGAAGACCGCGCCTCGTGTCCAGGAGATAGCTGGAGATTCCGGGGCTGGGACCTCGAACACAGCGAGTCCAGTGCTCTCATCCCCTCCCCGTGCATCTATGATCAACATACCAGACAACCCGCCTCCATCAACCTCCCCTCTCCACAAGCGGAAACGCCCGAAGGGGACACTCTCAAGGTCGACCTTAGCGGGGAACGGCAGTCCGGGTGGCCCTGGAAGTTACTTACTGCCCCCTTGTTATGTAGAGCGGGCCTTTTTCAAGACCGAGGATGCCATTGTTGTGCCAGCGCCCGAAGCAAAGGCTATCCTGAACCAGGAGGCTGGTGTCTGGCGCAAGGAATTGGCCAGGGACTTGGCCGCCGTCATTAGGGTGATGGAAACGGCTATGGTCCTGACCGACACCTCCATGTCCACTGCCTCTTTGGAAGATGCCCTCCTGCGGGTTCGGTCTGAAAAGGACAAGTTGTCCAAGGACTTGTCGGACTATAAGGAGGAGCACCAGCTTCAGGAGGGTCTGAAGAAAGAGTTGGAGGAGGTCAAGGAGGAGCGAGATATACTGAAGGCGGCCAAGGCGAGTTTGGAGGAACAAGCAGATGGGCATCAGAAGGTGGCTGAGGAGAATGCTGGATTGCGTGCTCAGCTTGCTTCGCTCGAGGACAAGGTCCGTCCGTTAGCTGATGAGACTGACGAAAAGCTCGCTCTCGGTTCCCGGGGTAAGTTGGTGGGGCACATTCGCTCTCTCAATCAGGACCTCGTGGCTGTATTTAAGGAGGGTTTTGACAATTCCGTCGAGCAACTGAGGGTTTTAAATCCCGAGTTGGTGACGGAGGGGTCAGCCCATAATTACTATGTCCAGGAGGGGGAGATTGTGTGCCCGTTTGAAGCTGAGGAAGAGCCGGGGGAGGATGAAGGAGAGGAAGAGAATGTTGAGGAGGAGCTCCGGGCGGAGTCTTAGGAATTCTAATTTGTTTTGTTCATATGGCATGCGTGCCCGTTTGTATGGCCTGCGTGCCTTTTTGTTTGTATTTTGGCCTTCGGGCGTACTTATCTTTGGCTTTGGCCGTTTTAATGAATGAATGTTTTGTTTTTGATTATTCATCCTGCTCGGTTTTTCTTTTATTATGGTTTGTTTCTTGTATTCATGAACTATTTTATGCTCGACCATGTTAGTCTCCTCGGTTTAGGGAACCAACAAGGTAGCGGGGCGTCGTGCCCGTTCAGATCGAAAACCGAGTTCGTGGTTTGGAACTCCGGCTCCGAAGGCTTGGGATTTCCCATCGCGAGTTGGGTGCCCTGCCGGTCTTGGTACTTCGACGTTGGTGCTCGATCGAGGTCCCAACCGTAGGGGAGGGTTGTGTTCGCTGGAGGGGTCAGTTCGTCCCCGGGTCGCGCGGTTCCTCTCTGTTGTTTTGGAGACGAAGAGCGTGGTCGTACCTCCCACGTCTCCCCGTGACATATTCAGTTGTAATATTGTCTAAGTTTCTCTACGTTCCATGGTCGAGCGAGTTCTTCGCCTTGTAGGTTTTCTAAATAGTAGGCCCCGTTGCTCGTCTTATCGCGGACGCGGTAGGGGCCTTCCCAGTTGGCGGCCAGTTTACCCTCTCTTGGGTTTTTTTGGTTTCTTCTGAGGACCAGGCTGCCCACCTGGAACTCTCTTTTTATGACCTTCGCGTCGTGGCGTAAGGATATTTTTTTCTTGAGGGATATTTCTCGTAGGGCTGCTTCAGAGCGGATCTCGTCGACGAGGTCCAACTCGGCTCTAAGTGCTTCGTCGTTCATTTCTTCGTCTAGGGGTTCTTCTATGCGTCTCGTCAGTTCTCTTATTTCTACTGGGATGACTGCCTCGGTGCCGTATGTTAGTCGGAATGGGGTCTCCCCGGTTGTGGAGTGAGGTGTTGTACGGTAAGCCCATAGGACGCTATGTAATTCCTCGACCCACACCCTTTTCGCCTCGTCGAGCCTGCGTTTCAGTCCGCGCAGGATTACCCTGTTGGCCGCTTCCGCTTGCCCGTTGGTTTGAGGGTGCTCGACGGATGTGAAATGCTGCTTAGTACCTAAGCTCGCCACGAAGTCTTGGAATCCCCCGTCCGTGAATTGCATTCCGTTGTCCGTGATGAGGACCTGAGGCACGCCGAACCGAGCGAGGATATTTCGTTTAAAGAATCGAAGAATGTTCTGCGCTGTTATTTTAGCCAGCGGCTCTGCTTCGATCCATTTGGTAAAATAATCTACCCCTACGATGAGGTATTTATTCTGGTACGATCCGGTCACGAAAGGCCCGAGGATATCCATGCCCCACCATCTGAAGGGTCATGGAGAAGAGAGTGTTTTTAGTTCGTTCGGGGGTGAGAGGTGCATGTCAGCGTGCCGTTGGCACTTGTCGCATTTTTTGACGTGTTCCTTGGAGTCGTGTTGCATGGTCGGCCAGTAGTAGCCTGCTCGAAGAGCTTTTCGTGCAAGTGATCGTCCGCCGGGGTGTTGGGCGTTTATTCCTCGATGTATTTCTCCAAGTATGTCGGGGATTTTCTCTTCCTCAACGCATTTGAGTAATGGGATGGAAAATCCCATACGGTAAAGTTTCCCTTCGAGGAGAACGTACGAGCATGCCCTTCGTTTGGTTGTGGCCGCCTCTTTTGGGTCTGCGGGGAGCTCGCCCTTCGTTAGGTAATTATAGATGGGTGTCATCCAACAATGAGTATCCCCGATCACGCTGACCTCGAGTGGAGGAGGTGGTTTTTCGATACTAGGTCGAGGAAGGATCTCTTAAATTACAAATTTGTTTCCGCCCTTCTTTCTCGTGCTAGCTAACTTTGATAAGATGTCGGCTCGTGTGTTGTGCTCGCGAGGTACGTGCTGTACTTCCCACTTCTCGAATTTTTCGAGTCTTTCCTTGACCAAGGCTAGGTACTCGACGAGGTTGTCGTTCTTGGTTTGGTACTCTCCTCGTACTTGTGATGCCACGAGCTGGGAGTCTGTTGATATTTTTACTTCCTTTGCTCCTAGGTCTTCGGCCAATCTCAGACCGGCGATGAAAGCCTCATATTCGGCTTGGTTGTTTGATGTCGGGAAGGCTAGTGCTAGTGAGACCTCGATCAGGATCCCGTCCTTATTCTCGAGGATGATTCCAGCTCCACTGCCCGTCGTACTGGAGGCGCCGTCGACGAAGATCGTCCATTTATGGGCGCCGTCCGTCGGTGTCGGGCTGTGGGTCATTTCCGCGACAAAGTCGGCCAGTGCTTGGGCTTTTAAGGCCTTTCTGTTCTCATATTGTATATCGAATTCGGAGAGTTCCAGCGACCATTTGAGCATTCTGCCGGCCATATCTGGTCGTCCGAGAAGCTATTTGATTGGCTGGCTCGCCGCATTTATGAGAGCCAGGGCGACCTTTTCAATTTGTTGGTATCTGAGTTCGGGGACCTGGAGCGCTTTGCTCATAAAATAGATGGGTTTTTGTCCTTCGTCAGTTTCCCTTATTAGGACGGCACTGACGGCCTCGGTTGCCACGGACAGATACAAGTATAAGGTCTCTCTTTCCAATGGTCGTGATAGGACCGGGGGCTCAGAGAGGACTTCCTTCAAATGGAGTAGTGCCCGTTCGCATTCGTCGGTCCATTCGAAGTTGGCCTCCTTACGAAGGAGTCTGAAGAAGGGCAGTGCATGCTGGGCGGATTTGTCGATGAAACGAGAGAGTGAGGCGAGCACCCCGTTGAGGGATTGGATTGATTTTTTGGTCTTCGGGGTTGGAAATTCCGAGAACGCCCGACATTTGTCGGGGTTGGCCTCGATACCCCTCTAGGTGAGGTAGAAACCCAGGAATTTTCCTACCCGGACGCCGAACGTGCATTTTTCAGGGTTAAACCTCATTTTACACTGTCTCGCCTGCTCGAAGACTTTGTATAGGTGTCGAGCGTGGTCGACCTCCTCGTGTGATTTGATGATCCATGTATACCTCGAGCATATCCCCTATCTCTCCCTTGAAGACTTTGTTCATCATGCGCTGGTATGTGGCCCCGACGTTCTTGAGTCCGAATGACATTACGTTGTAATAGTAGTTGTCGGTCGGGGTCATGAATGCCGTGTGCCTCTTGTCTGTGTCCGACATAGGGATTTGATTATATCCGCTATATGCGTCCATGAAGGACAGGAGTCTAAAACCTGCAGAGTTGTCAACAAGCTTATCTATGTTAGGGAGAGGGAAAACATCTTTGGGGAAAGCCCTATTAAGATCAGTATAATCAACACACATGCGCCATTTTCCATTATTTTTATTAACGAGGACTACATTAGAGAGCCAGGTTGTGTACTGGGCTTCAGAAATAAAATTTGCCTCTAAGAGGTCTTTTACAGCTCGCTCGGCAGCCTCCGCTTTCTCGGGGGACTGCTTGCGCCTACACTGTGCTATGGACTTGACTGCCCAATCTAGAGCTAGTTGGTGGCACGCGACCTCGGGATCCAGGCCGGGCATCTCTGCGGCGTTCCATGCGAAGAGGTCGGAGTTCTCCTTGAGGCATGTCACGAGCTTCTCCCTTGTTTCATCGGGCAATCCTTTGCATATCCTTACTGTTCTTCCAAGATCGTCGCCCAGAGGGATGAGCTCGAACTCTCCGTCGGGGACTGGCCGGAACGGGTGTTCGGGAGACTGTTCCTCGGTGGGTTTTCATTCTTCAGTTTTGTCGTGGCCAATGCGGCAGTCGAGGTCGATGGCGTTGATTCCCTAGAGGGGAGGATCATCGGTCTTGGGTTTTTTGTTGCTCTTTGTATTGACTGTGGCCTGTCCTTTTACTGCGGCGTCGTAACACCGTCGGGCAGCCTCGATGTCGCCGTGGACGGTGACTACGCGGCCTAGTTTGGTGTAGTACTTCATCTTTAGATGGACGGTAGATGGGACCGTGGTGAGTTCGGCTAATGTCGGGCGGCCGAAGATGCAATTGTAGAGAGAGGGACACACTACGACCAGGAATTGGATCTTGATTTCTCTGGCCGTTTCCTGCTCTCCGAAGGTGACGAGGAGCTCGACATATCCCCACGGTTTTGTTGTGGCTCCGTTGAACCCTTGGAGATCGGACCCGACGTAGGGGGATATATTAGTTTTGTCTAATTTCAGAGTCTTGAAAAGGTGGACGTACATGATGTCCACTGAGCTTCCTTGATCGACCAGGATGCGTCTGACGTCGAACTAGGCCATCTTGACCCTAATCAGTAGTGGGATGCTCGAATTCGGGGAGCCGCCCGAAAGCTCTTCTAAAAAGAAGGATATTGGGTTGGATTTGCCCCGGTATTTTGTCAGCGTTGCCTTTTGCTCGGGCGCGGTCAGAAGGAGCTTATCGAACTTGCGTTTTACTGATAGGGCGGCGGCCTCGCCGTTCATCCCTCCGCCCGATATGACAAGGGCGGTCGGGAAGTCTTCCCAGGAGCTGAGTGCAGTAATCCGGCCTTCGGGCAATGGCTCGGGGAAGATGAAATCCTCTGGACGTGATACGTAGAGGGCCACTTGATAAGGAGAGTCGTCAGGGGGTGTATCCTCCCGAGGTCTCTTCTTCTCCGGCTCTTCATGCTTGGAAGCTTCGTTCCTCCTGGTATACTGTTTAAGATGCCCTTCTTGGATTAAAATCTCTATTGCATCTTTTAGGTGAACGCAGTCTTCGGTCACATGCCCGTGGCTCCTGTGGAACCTGCAGTATTTGGACTTGTCGGTGTGAGGCTTTGGTGCAGATGGTTTTGGGAACCTTACTCTACCCTGTTTGAATTCGGAGTTGATGCATTCGGCGAGGATGCGCTCGCGGGGAGCTGTCAGTAAGGTGTACTCGTTGTATCGGCCCGCGGGGCCTCTTCCTTCTCGAGGCTCGCGGGGCCTTTCTTCCCTTCTCTTGTCCCCGTTGCGATGGGGAATATTCGGATCTTCACGCTTGGGGTGATCGGTATCCCCGATATTACGGCCGCTGCGAGCGTTGTGGGCTACCTGCTTCTCCTCGTATCTGATGTAGGCTTGGGCCTTGTGCAGAAGTTCATTCAGGGTGCGGGGAGGCTCGATCCCGACAGCTCTGCTGAGTTCGCTGCCGGGAAGGAGCCCCCTCTCGAGGAGGTATTTCTTCATGTGTTCAGTGGTGTCCACCTCGACAGCCTCCTGGTTGAATCGCTCGATGTAAGAGCGTAATGTTTCATTCTTCTTTTGTACTATGGCTTCAAGAGTCGCCTCTGTCTTGGGATGGCGCCGGGAGGCTGTGAAATGCCTCGTGAACATGGATCTCATGACTCTCTAAGACATGATGGATTCGGGGGCCAAGCTTTTGTACCAGGCCATAGCCCCTTTCCTGAGGGTCGTCGAGAACAGTCCGCACTTGAGATGCCCGGTAATGTCATTACGGTAGTCGAGCATCGCATTAACATTGTCGACGTGGTCGTCGGGGTCGGTAGTCCCGTCGTACACGGCCAGGTTAAGAGGTTTCTCCATGCCTTTGGGGAGCATAGCTTCCATTATTGCCCGTGACAGGGGATAATGCAGGTCTTCTTCGTCGCTCCTTGGTGGAGAGAGTTCGTTGCGGCCGGGGATACGATCGCGCCTCGGCGAGGTTCCCGATCGACCGGTGTCACGGCGGGCGCGTGCCCTGCTGACGTTAGGCTCTGGGGAACGACATCCTCGTTTCTTTGTTGCTTCTGGGCGTTGTTGAGTCCTCCTCTCTTGTTGAGGTCGGACCTCCTGTCGGTCAGCTTCTAGGGCCATGATTCTCTCATGCTGCTGGTAGAGCATAGAGCTGGCCTGGTTGAGGGCGTTCACCATAACAATCATGGTGGCATCTCCTTCGACGGGAACAGGGATGGGTTGAAATGCTTCAGTCCCCTGGTTTTAAACCTGAGGGGGATCCCCGTTATTTTGGGGTTCAGGAGACGGGGTGGCCGGACGGCCATCTCAGGCGTCTGCTTCATGGAACTGCATGCCGTCGTCCATTGTATAGTCGACGAGGGGACGACTGCGCTCGTTAGGTTGTTCTTCGGACATGCTGGAAGGACGGTGTTTGAGCTTTGATCTTCTGTTGTGGAAGAAGGGGGAGCTAGTTTCCCACAGACGGCGCCACTGATCTCACCTGATCAGAAGAGCCTTCCAGTGATTTGATGAATGGGCCAGAGAATGAAGTGAGGGAGGGGGTGTACCTGCAAAGCACTCCAATGCTTAAGTCAGAAGAGGTACAAAATAGTAAGGTTTTATTCAGAATGAGTGAGAATACCTGCCCCTTTGTTAAGAAATGGTATTTATAATGTGCCCCCAGCGCTGGGCCAAAGCCCCTCAATGGGCTTAATCTGGCTAGGCCCATGGAGGAGCTGCCAAGGGACGCGTAAGAAGCGTGAAGACCTAGACAAAAAGTCTTCCCCTTGGTCCAACTGCCCCTATCTTTCAGGAGATAACAAAGGGCAGTTGGGTGACGTGGTAGATGAGCTGGCAGACATGCTCTCTGCCCGTCTTCAGTGTATGCCCGTTGTATCAGAAGGTGATTTACCCAAGAGGTTCTCCTGCCCGAGCATATGGGCCCTTGCCCGACATGTATTGGGCCGTGCCCCTACATATCTTCGCGGTCCAGTCCAGAACAAGAATGGTATGAAAGCTATGCGGACAATTGAATTGGCGCCCACTTTGAAGAACAAAGAGGAAGTGCCAATTGGATTGATTTACCCATTGAAGGTGCCAATTCACCTAGTTTTCCTTCTAAAATATTAAATGGGGGCGCAAATTCAATTTGCTTGAGCTCTGCGTATGATTTTTTTTTTGTTAAAAACATGAGTATTTTGAAAAATATTGGAGAAATGGAGTTATTTTAGTATTTTTTTGTTGAAAAGCATAGTTATTTTAAAAATATTCTGTTAATATTGAGTAAAAAATTATTTAGTCTTAAGATAAACTAGATAGAGACTCATGCATTTGCACGGGTCGCGTGATGAAAATTATTAATTTGGAAGTATATATGGATAAATAAAAATTTTGAACCAACATATTTATGTAAGATTTAGTGGATCATATACAAAATACATTAAAATTTAAAATTTTGAAAATAAGTTAAGATACTTAGTACAAAAAGCAAAGAAAATTTAGAGACCGTACAACAACTTGTTCAAAAGTAGACATAACAAAATTATGTTCAATGTCCTTGTTAAGCAAGGAACATGCACATTAGAGAAGATATTAAACTACAATCTTCTTGATGCAATCAACATCAACAAATGCATATGTGCGTATGCATAAGAGCATGTGATATTGCACATTTGTGATAATATATTTATCAATTATATAATAAAAAATTATCGAAACAAACTCAAAATATAATTTCAACAATAAACTAACAACAAAAAAAAAATAGATTGAGATAAGTGAAGCATTTTATAATATCATATTAAAATAATATTAAGTAACTAATATTCAAACAATTAGCGACACAAATTGTTACGAGTCATAAAATGGGCCCAAACCCGCCAAACATGCCAATTTTGTCGGCATTTTTCACGGTGTGAGCTTAGGGTTTAGGCTCCCACGCCATATTATGTATGATCGACCATTATTGTGAACACAAACAATAACAGGGTGGACATGAGATTTTGAAAGTTTTAGGCTTTAGGGAGCAGTGTTTGTCAGGTACGCCTCTCCCCACACTCATTTTTTTGTGGGGCAGAGAAAGATTTTAGACCCACAGTGTCTATTATCTACAATGTTGGCTCCACTCCACCTCAAAATTTTATGTGCTTTTGATATTGTTGTTCCTTTTGGATTTGTTGTATTTTACAAAACAACATCATGGATAAATGTTCAAGTTTGCCAAGCTGCTTCAAGATGATTTATGTGTAGAAGGGACACATGCTGGATGAGATATCACAACATGTTGGTACGACATATGGGCCTTGCTCAATAGGCCAAATTGTTGTATTTTGGACGAATCTTATGTTGAAGATTCAATAATATTTTATTTCTTTTATTTAGAAATATGGTTATATTATATGATTTGTTGGACAACCGTGAAGATCAAATCGAGTTTAAATGCGATTTAAATTTGAATTTAAATTTAAACAAATCACATCTTTTTTGTTGGAGATATTTATGGAGCAAATAATATCCAACTGATTGTGCAAAGATTCTAGACGAAATTAAATGCAGATCCACAAGGAGGAAAACCCATAATACTTTTGCTATATAAGGAGCTCAATACCTACATTGGAATACAAGCAATAATCATTGAAGATTTTTAAGTCTTTGTTATTACTTTATGTACACCTATATGTTTCAATAACTTGGCATATAAGGTTTATCTAGTTGAGTTGTAATATTCAACATTGATATTTGGGTTAAACACCAATCATCAAGGTTTAGTGATCGAGAGAAAGTGAGAAGATTATCATGTTTAAGGGGAGTCCTAAATAGAAAGGCGTTGGATATTGTTAGGATGATACATTGGACAACATATGGTTTGTTGTAGCTTGTAAGACTAAATGTACTAAACTATTAGTAGTGAATTTCCTTTCTTGGGTTGAAAGCCAACCTTCCAGACGTGTGTGTTGTTACATCGAACTGAGTTATCAATTATTTTATTCTTTTGTTGCTTTTATGCTCCATCATCTTGTTCAATTGAATTTGGGTTAATTATAATGATTTTGGTTTAACTTGTCAAACCAGTTGTCTAGGACAACGTGTTCGATATTTGTCCCTAGTGGAACATGATTTCAATTGGTATCTGAGGAGGCACCTTGTTCTGTTTGTGTGAGCTCCGGGGGAGATTTATTATGTTCAAGATGGAGAATTTCAATGAAGGAAGAACTGTTTATCAACTCAATAATTGTCATGGTGCAAAGAATCCTCTAAATATTATTGACAGTTTTGAAGATTATGATGTTCAAGTGGAATGTAATTCCGAAGATTATCCCAGGCTCAATAAGAGATTTAGTAAATTATTGAGACAAATTAATAAGAGATATAAGAAGAATGTCCTCACTAATGCCAAGAACCCTCATCATAATGGAAAGGATGATGAAAGGAAAAAGTTCAACTTCCAATGTCTTAATAGAAAATACTTTAGTTATATTCAAGCTAAATGCTAGGGTGTTTCAAAGGAAAAAAAGAATCTCGAATAAGAGATCTACGCTCAGATATTTTTCGAACCGCAAAAGTAGGGTGTTGATCATGATGATAGATGTTTCAATTCTTGTAACTCAAGGATTTCAATTTCTTAAGTCTGTCCATAGAAAGAGCAAGATACGACTTTGTTTTGAGAAATACGATGAATTAATTTATTTTGAAACAAAGAAAGAGAAATATAACAGCTATGTTTTGCTATATACATCTAACCTAAAATGAAGTTATATTAGACATTTACTATAAAATTGAAATTTAAGTGGAAAAATAAAATAAAAAATGGAAATACTAATTACAAACATTAATTCAGTAATTATCAAATAAAAATGACGATTAGGGATATAAAAACCTGTTTAATTATTTATAATTAGGATTAATTAGTAATTTTGGTGGTAATTATGGTTTTTATTATTATAAAGTGAAATTTAAGTGGGAAAAAAAAATAAAATTGCAAATATTAATGCAATGATTATCCAATTAAAATGAGGATTAGAGACATAAACAAGCTATTTAATTAGTTCTAATTAGGATTAATTAGTGCTAATTATTAATTATTAGTTTTAGCAGATTATCAAAAGGGCCCGCTAAACATAGAAGAGTTTACCCCGCACCCCCCCAATTATACCTGTACCCCCCCAAAATATTTTTTTTGACCAAAATGCCCTCATATAAATAGTTACTAATTCCAATTCACTTTCCATTTTTACCGTCCGTCCAAAAGTTACAGAGAGAAAAAAATTTTTGATTTTCGCACGTGTTTACCGGAAGACTACAAGTAAGTCTTCCGGAATGAAAAATAATGTACCGGAAGAGTTTGTGAAAGTCTTCCGGTACCGGAAGACTTTATGAAAGTCTTCCGGTATGGTTTGGATGACTACCGGAACACTTCATCAAAGTCTTCCGGAAAGTTTTTTAAAAAAATGCCTACCGAAAGACTTTGTTGAAGTCATCCGGAATGCTTTCGTGTGTACCGGAAGACTTGAAGAAAGTCTTCCGGAAATTTTTTTTTTTTTTTTTTTTTATTAAATAATTGTTTTTCTGTTTTTTTTCAGTGGTTCGATCACGCGGCAGAGATGGGAGGATTCCAGTGCGATCGATGGGACGGGGCGAGACGAGTAGATCACGCGCAGATGATGCTGGTACATCTGCAGCTGCAGCTGACCCTGTGGGGTATCCTGGTGGTCCGTACGATACCAGGCTTTTGGTTTCGTACGAGCATCACATGGCGAGCCGTGTATGGTTTGGCGAGGTAATGAAATTATAATTATTTAGTTTTGAATAATAACCGAAATTATATAATTTGTTTATCTAATTTGTTTAATTTTATTTGATTTCAGGAGAGGGGGGCGAAGAAGGAACTGAAGGTGGCTGGACATGGTTTGAAGTTGACCCAGATGGTTCCACAGCAGCTTCCACCGGAGATTGAGGGTATCATATTTAGATCCGGTTTAGCTTCCTTACAGAGATCGAGTTTGAAGAAGATTGATGCAAACTTGGTTTCTGCATTTGTGGAGAGATGGCATATAGAGACATCTTCATTTCACCTGCCGTTCGGTGAAATGACGATTACTCTCGATGATGTGGCATGTCTGCTTCATTTGCCTATTAGGGGGGTATTCTGGAACCCTCAACCCATCAGTGAGGAGTTAGCCATTGAGTGGGCTGTTGACTATCTTGGAGTGACATCGAGAGCGGCACTTTTCCAGGTTCGTGAGTGCAGAGGATCGTACTTCAAGATAGAGTGGTTATATGATCGATTCGTAGAGCATCGAGCAGCTTCACGTTGGGCATTTGCGACCCGATGTTATTTGATGGTGATAGTGGGCTGCACCATCTTTGCGGATAAGTCATTTACACTCGTGGAGGCGCGATACTTGGCATTATTTAGGGACCTGGATGCGTTGTCCACCTATAGTTGGGCAACAGCTGCATTGGTGACACTGTATAGGTTTCTTGGAGATGCATCTATGTTTAGCTGCAAACAGCTTGGTGGTTATCCGACTCTCCTACAGGTATATATTTAAATTCAGTTTATTATGTTAAAGTTATATATTAAATTTAGTTTATTGATTTTCTTTTAATTCTAATTTTAATTTTATTAAGTTCATTATGTTCTATTTAATTATTATGTTATTGTTTTTTTAACAGTGCTGGATTCACGAGTATTTTCCTACACTTGGGAAAAAAGGAGAGAATTGGATACCTGCTCAGAACTGTGGACTCCCGCGTGCGATGAGGTGGACGTACAAACAGGGGGCGTTAAAGGTGGATGAGTTGCGACCCATTATGGATGAGCTGACACCGACTGATGTCATATGGAGGCCGTTCGAGGATCATAGAGTCCATCGTCGTTTTGATGAGATTTCTCTATTCAGGGGTTGTTTGAGGTGGGGAGATACTATTGTTCCATACATGCCTGACAGGTGTCTTCGACAGTTTGGATACCGTCAGTCCATTCCACCTGCACCCATTGATCCTAGGATGGCTGGTGACATTGATGTTGAGTGGATTAGTTACACCCAGAGCGCTGGCCAGGTGATTCGTTCTGCTACACGGGCGACTATCCCATTTGAGGTAGAGGATGGATACCTAGAGTGGTATTATCGTGTTTCGCATCCTCGATTGGTACCTCCTACCTATGATGAGCCCTATGATGAGCCGCCAGTTGCATCTATTCCTGAGTACGATGCGGGACCATCTGATCCTGCATGGGGTTCTGTGTCCACCTTGATTCATCGCTACCTTCAGCAGAATGCAGCTGAAGAGGATGATCCACATTTTGCTGATCTGTTTGCAGCTTTACGTATTGCTCGTTCACAGTGATGTATAGTTATGTTTATGTCATATTATTTCTTAGACTTTGTTTGTTAATATATTGACATTTGAACTGATATTTATGTTATATGTTATTTATAGTTTCTCGATTACCTGAATCCAATTTATGTTATATGTTATTTAAGTGAAAATAAAAATGAAAAACATAATGAAATTAAAACATATAATATAATTCATGAATAAAAATGAATAACATAGTTTATAATTTATAATGAGTTTGTAATATAGGCGTAAGTTGTTGCCAATGTTGTAGACGCGCAGCAAATCCTACCATCCATGATGTTGCTGCTGGAGAACGAAAGTTCCTCCAATCTGTTGTCACTGGTGGCAATGGAAATCCTTCTTTCATGTTAACCTATATTCAAAATTAAACAATACATTATTTAATGTTACTCAAATAATTTACTAATAATATCAAATTATAACAATGTTTACCTGAATCCAATGATTGGAGTTTACAAATCCAATGCAATAAAATGAGACATTGGGTGAGAATGTAGTTGTCATAGGGAAGAAAGTCAAACATTCGACTCCTAGACAGACAAGTACCACGTTATACCGATTCGCAATCACGTAACCCATATCTGGTAGAGTCAACCATTTCTCTATTGGTTGAGAACCACTTCCCTCTATCTTCAAAGAATCTCTCACTTCAGCTAACCGATCAGCAAATAAATTGGCATATAAAGCTGATCTTTCATTATGTATAATTTCCAATTCTAATTCCCGACGAACCATTGGCCAACCATCTTCGGCATAACCCCGCAATGAAGCAATCACTCTAAATCCACAATTACCATCTGACATTACGTTGACAACGTCATCAATGAATGACCTAATATGATAAGGAAATTGAAGGATGAACCGTTTAGATGACTGTGAAGTTTGTGTTAATTTTAACTTCTTTTTCACAGGTTGTGATGGTTGAGATGGTTGAGATTTCTTTTTTGAATTTTGTGATGGTTGAGATTGTCGTTGTGAAGATTGTGATGCTTGATCAACATATTCATGATACGAAGGATCCCTGTAAACATCATACCCTTCAGGTTTTTTGCCTTTTTTCTTGACTCCACCTTTTGTCTTTATTTTTTCAGGTGGTGCTAACAAAGAAGTCGTTGTGGGAAATGCAAGTTCATAAACCCTACTATGTAATGCCCTTCTTCCAACAACATCTTGTGACCTATACCTTTTCCATAACTCATCCATTGCAGATTTCATACCCACTTCTGATTCCTCATCTAAGTCTTCTTCCAACTTAATTTCCATACTTAGTTTCCTCCAATGTACATGCACAGCCTCAATTGGTATCGGAATACCACTAATTCTATACCCTGCCAACTCACACGCGCAAGGTAATCCATAGGTGGATCTAAGAGTACATCGGCATCTGTCTTTGTTAGTTCCAATATAATCAACTCTCTTTAACTCTTCAGCAACGCGCCTCAATGCAGCTCGCGACACTGAAGTACGTAAATATGTGTAAAATGGACTTGAATGGACATGTGCAACTTCATACACACTCTTTTGAAAAGAAGCTCGAATGTTGCTAATTTGTATCTTTAAGTTGTCATTCATGGCCTCCCAACATTTTACCATGTCACCAATACTGTTACCCAACATCTGCTTTAACTTCCAATGAGCAGACTCAACCCTATAATAATACATATTTAAACTAAGTAAGAAAAATAAAAAATTCACAAAAAGTATATTTTGGGATCTAAAACAAAACATACCGATTAGTCGTCGTGTTACCCATATGTAGGACTCGATTAATCCATGCGCAAACAAACCTTTGTCTATGTGGTGTCAACCATGTGTCGTTCACGTACTCAAAAAATTTAGGACAATCAACACACTCTTGCTCAAGTTCTTTTAAATGTTGTGCATACTCAACCTCGTCACTAGCCCATACAACATCCGTCCATAATTTGCCAATTGACTCCTGCTTATCAGGATCCACTAATAGTTTCCTTTTTGCACCAACATTTTTGTTAATGTGAAACTGACATAGCAAATTATTTGTCTTCGGAAACACAGTTTCAATGGCTTTCATCAAAGCAAGATCTCTATCTGTCATCATAACTTGTGGAAATAAATCTTTTTTCACAAACAATTTTTTAAGCTTATCTAACACCCAACAAAAAGTCTCAGTCTGCTCAGACTCAATATACGCAAATGCGACAGCAAAAGTCAACTCGGTAGATGTCATTCCAACAATTTCAAACAAAGGTTGTCTGTATTTGTTTGTCTTATAAGTGCTATCCATAACTAACACAATAGGAAACATATTCAACAACTTAACTGAATCTGGATGTGCCCAAAATATATCTTTAATAACTTCAGAGTCATCTCTTTTTCTACTCCAAAAAACATAACCTGCAGCCTCGATAAGCTTAAACAAATGTTGTATCTCACTTCTAGGACCTCTTATCTCTTTTTCCATCATACTCTTTTGCTTGTATATTTGTGTGATACGAGTGACACAATCTGGATCAATCTCGTACAAGGAATGCAATATATTTCTGGGTGCAACCTTTCTCTTTGTTAAATCAGCAACATGTTGCTTCTGATCCGCTGTCAACCTACCAACAAATGAGTGACCTTCTAATCTATCGGGTAAATCATGGTTATGAACGCCGCATTTTACATCAATCTTCCATCCAGATCCATCTTTTGTCGGAATCGACCTGATCTTAAATGGACATCCACATTTTTTCGTCGCACTTTCTATTCCACTACGAATATCCTTGTATTTCCCACCTTTATCGCAACCAAATATTATTTTGTTCTTTCTTCCTCTCTTGCCTGTTTGTGTATCTGAACGAGTGATGACGACCGTCACTTTATTTCGTAATCCGGTGTCTTTGACCCATCTTATCACCTCTTCTCGTGTACCAAATATCTCTGTCGTTGTAAATACATCTGATGTATTCACACATATCGGTTCTTTTTCGTGTAAAGGTACTGCACCTACAAAATAAAAATATTTTTTAAAAAAATGAATTAAAAAAAATTAAATAATATAAAAAAAAATTCAAACCGGAAGACTTTATGCAAGTCTTCCGGTATTGTACTCTTACAATACCGGAACACTTACATAAAGTCTTCCGGTACACATATTCATTCCTACCGGAAGAGTTAATAAAAGTCTTCCGTACCGGAACACTTTTATTAAGTCTTCCGGTGTACAATCATCATAATACCGGAAGACTTACATAAAGTCTTCCGGTATGTAAATTTACGTACCGGAACTCATTCCAAAAGTCTTCCGGAACGTGTAATTTTTGACAAATTTTTACTTTTATCTGACGGTCTGACACAAATGGTAAAAAAAAAAAATAATAAAATAATAATACAATAAAATAATCTAAGGTTAAAATGGGCATTTTTAAAAAAATGTGGGGGTACAGGTATAGATGGGGGGGTGCGGGGTAAAATCTTCCTAAACATATGATATAAGGCCCGATAAAAGTAGCTATCTGAGGCCCAATCCGAATAAAACCCTAAAACTGAAAGCTATATTCACTTGCATATATATGCAAACTCAACCGTGAAGAGTTAGTTCAAGGGAGAGAACAAAATGTCTAAGAGAGGTACGCTCTGATTGTTAACCCTTGTTGTTTATTCTGTGATTTTTGAATGGTTTTCAGTTATCTAATGATTTGTTCTGTGATTTGAATTGAATTGTTAGGTCGCGGTGGATCCGCTGGAAACAAGTTTCGCATGTCGCTGGGTCTTCCAGTGGCTGCGACGGTGAATTGTGCTGACAACACCGGAGCGAAAAATCTCTACATCATTTCAGTGAAGGGGATCAAGGGTAGACTTAACCGTCTTCCTTCTGCTTGCGTCGGAGACATGGTGATGGCCACCGTGAAGAAGGGAAAGCCAGATCTGAGGAAAAAGGTTCTGCCTGCTGTCATCGTTCGTCAACGTAAGCCATGGCGCCGAAAGGACGGTGTCTTCATGTACTTTGAAGGTAAACCCTAATATTAACAGCTATTATTTGATATGAGTTTTGTTTTGGTTATTTCCAATTGAAGGTTGCTTCCGTAATTTATTGTTGAGTGATCTGTCCTCTGATTGGTCATTCACTATGTATAGAAGCATAAAAATGTGTTATTGCCAGTTTTAAACAGCATGATGTGTATTTATTTTGCATTGTGTTACCTGTCTGCTGGTAAATTTCGATATAGAGATGAATATCATTTTATGTATTGATTTCTTAATTTTTTTATACTTGGCTCTACTCTTGTTAACATATAGAGTTTTTTATGTGCAGATAATGCTGGTGTCATTGTGAATCCTAAGGGAGAAATGAAAGGTATGATTTGTTAATTTATCTGTTATATCTATAGTAAAATATGATTATGATAAGTGTGATTGTGGAAGTTAAATTTGTATTAATTTAGTGCTTCATTGACTTGGTAATGGACTACTCATTATGTGTATTACTAAACCCTAAGCCCTACAAAAGATAGTTCTCTTCATTATAAGGCATTTAGCTTAGTTGTTTATTGCTTGTATTGGATTATTGTTTAATGTATGTGTTATGCCTTTTGTTACAGGTTCTGCCATCACTGGTCCAATCGGAAAGGAGTGTGCTGATCTATGGCCAAGGATTGCAAGTGCTGCCAATGCCATTGTATGAGTGATTCTGGTTCAACTAGCTCATGTTTCTGTTGTTTCTGTAGCTTAAAGTTTATGTTAGATTTATCTTATGCCTTACCTTGGGCTATTTTGTGATTGACTTATTTCAAGTACATTTTTGAAGAGATTATATGTTTTTGTTTACACAGATATTATTTGTTTTGATAAATGTTTTGAATCCCAGCCGTCTTTATCAATAGATTAGTCTCAACATTTGGTTAGTTTTAAAATTGTAGTACCCATTGGCATCCATCATGAAAATTTTAGTTGAAAATGCCCCTTTTTTAAAATTTGATACCAAACGGCATCTCATAATTTGGTTGAGAAGAGAGTTTACGAAGATATAGCATAGAAAACCAGCTTATGTATTTGACAACATGTGATGTAGTTAGTTGTTGATGTGGCCTTGTGATCTATTGCATTACAGATGGACTATTATTGCTCATTAAGTTTATGTTTAAATATGTTACAAACCAAAGTGACATGAAAGAAAAACTACTCAAACCACAAAATTTCTGCTATCCATATCCCATATTAAGGGAGTTTCAGTTATTCTAATCACTGCATCAAATTTGAAAAAAAGTGGCGTGAAAGAATCAGCCTGTTGAAACTAACATGAATAAATCCGTGAGGCATGATGAATTTAACAGATTGAACTGAGCTGTTTGTAAATTTATATTGAATTGGATTTGAACTTTAAAAAGAATTCATGTCGATTGAACTGAGCTGTTTGTAAATTTATATTGAATTGAATTTGAACTTTAAAAAGAATTCATGTTGAACTTAAATTGAGTTTTGAGTGAGCGTTAATTTTTCGGACACGATTGACTCCAATCAATATGATGCCTAACTATCCTTGGATATTGGGTCTGGGACTCCAATCAATATGATGCCTAACTATCCTTGGATATTGGGTCTGGTAATGGATCGCGGAAATTATCTTTAACTTAAGAAATTCTAATGAGAGTAATAGATTTTTTTTTTCTTTCAATAATATTGTAATTAACTATATTGTAATATTGGAGTTTACTAATTCATTGTAAAATTGTTCCAAAGGTTTTGGGTTGAGATGGTAAGTATCTAGTATTAAGCATCAGAAGTTTGGAATGGAAACTTGTTCATAGCCTGCTGAATCCATCACTCCATAGTTAGTGTTGGCCTGCCCGTTCGTATAATTTTCTTTAGAAGTAAAATTATAAAAATAACAAATGAATTATATTGTTTAAATAACAGGACTTTAAAATTAAAAAACAATTCGTAATTAATATCTGCGCAATAATATAAATAAATCACATTTAAAAATATCGGTAAATCATGAAATCAAGGTAGCCGGCTTTAAAAATATCTGCGCAAATGTGTACCGGTTGGTGTACGCGTATGGATACTCCATTATTTAAAAGTTACTCTTAGAAATGTGTTGCATTTCTATTCTTCGTTGAAACTATAGCTTGGAGTAAAAACTGACTCAAATGTCAGTCTTAATCTTCAACTGTCAACA
Organism: Lathyrus aphaca; assembly: GCA_963966055.1. NCBI lineage: Eukaryota > Viridiplantae > Streptophyta > Magnoliopsida > Fabales > Fabaceae > Lathyrus > Lathyrus aphaca. The sequence goes on along the minus strand of OZ014520.1, from coordinate 214,434,424 downwards.
AGAGGAAGCTGTGCAGGCTAGCACAACAACTTGAGGTAGTGCGACTTAGGATGGTGGCTCGATGAGATTGGGTACATGCACGCACACAATGTTCCAGTTAGTGTGAGATTGAAGGAGTGAGAGGTCTCAAAAAATATTGTACCTCGTTTACGAGTCCATATATAGCGGAGTCATAATAATGGAAAAGTTTACTAAGGAGATTGTACACAGTTAATCTTGCTGTGATAAACAGATTATTCAAGCGCGTGGAACTGGATCTTTGGCACGTTAATCTCGCTGTGATAAGCAGATTATCCATGTGCGTTGAACATCATCTTCAGTGTGGAAATCCAGTTCAAGTAGGCCTTGGCGCAATCAAAAACAGTCTTTGTTGTTCTCACTATTGCAGCATCCACTCCTTACCATGAATGGAACCAATTATAGGTAAGATTTTATTTATAGGACACAATGGATTGATTTTTCTCCCTTTCAATTTAACATCAACCTCTTCAACTTGGTAGCTTCTACAAGAGGCAAGTTAATTTGTAGCCTGTCCATCAATGTCCTATGGTAAGCTGTCAATCTGATTGCTTTTCTCAACCAATTCTTCTAACAAACTCCATTTATTTTGTTCCTATCATCATCTCATAACTACCATAACTACTTTTGATTCTAACCACTCATAAGACGGTATAAAGTGTAGCGTATTCATGTACTGTTAGAAGAAAAAAACAGTGAATTGTTATCTGTTTAGGTATGAATAGCGTGTACATTTATTATGCTCTAATAATAGATTAGACCTCATTTTTGTAGAAGTATACTATTACTAGGAATCAAACTTTGGCAAATCATAGAGTAAAACACAAGCAAATCACAATGATTTATACACAAAAACTCAATAGTTGTCTTCAAAAAGGTGATTGAAGTTGAACGCAACCCATTGATGTAACATCACTAGAGAACATTTTCAATCCTTTCATCAAACTGGGTCCATCATTATTGTGCAAAGGTGGCAAAAGCAAACTATTCATGATAATGTTTTTTATTCTCTTTATTAACCACATATCAGAAAGTGCCATTAAATATTTGATGTTTCATTTGTTATAGCAAAACAATGAAACTCTCAAGATTTTTTCATAGCTTTCAAGGAAATCAACTGATGAAGCTTCAAAGGAAAACGAGAGTTACCTCTTCTGTGACACTTGGTAATAATGTTCAAAGAAAGGTGACACTTGAGTGTTTGGTTAGAAAACTTTTTTATAAGTTGAAGAATTGCTGGAAACAATCTCTTGGGTGGAAAAGGAGGACTCCACAGTATAACTATGATCTTCAAAGCTATTGTCTTAACTTTGATGATGGCACTTCAAATGATTGTATGATTCCATCTCATGTTTGTTGATGATCTTTCTTTTTTGTTGAATTATGATTAAGTTTATATAGTGTTTGTTGAGTTTTGTAGTCATATGATAAATTACTATACAAATTGTATGACTGTAACATTTTTTGGGGTAAGATATAATTGTAAATTGATTTCAGATCTTTGTTATCAAATAAGTTTTCTTTCGTCTAGGAATTGGAACTAAGTGTTACGATAGTTTTAATTTCAGCCTTAGTTTGGTTTCTGGTATATGAAAATTGTGTGAGTGCTTATAGTGATGTGTTTCTTGCAAATCTTTCTATCTAATGATGTTATGTTTTTGACATTCAATCGACAATGTTTTGATATGCAGGAATTTACCTCCCATCTCCTCGGCCGGACCTCCCCTCCCATCCTGCCTTTAAATCGTATGAAAATATTGCTATGTCCTTTTAACCAATAAGTTAAAGATTCAAAATATTTTAATTTTATAACATAGATGGTAAGGGTGGGGATAGATTGAAGTGAACTCTATTTAAACGAATTAGATCTCCTTAAGAAAGATGAAAGTTTGATTATCACATATCACTTATTTTAGGGTTTTATATTGGGATAATTTTACTGGACCTAAGAAAAGGCAGTCTATAAAGAAGAAGGATAAGTCAAACATACATGCGCCGAACAAGCATACAAGCAGGGTTATAGGCCGCCCGAAGGTGCGTAACATGTTTCCCATAATATGTCATAAATCGCTCAGTTTGGGTATGGGCGATCAAACCGACTTATCATTCACATGCTTAATAAAATATGATAGTGATGTGTTCCCACAATAAGTGATAGAAGAAATCACAATGAAGAAACCGTTCTCCCTATAATAAAGGAAAAATTGGTCTCCCAGAACTCGCACTATCTCTGACCCATTGAGCCTTCTATATACATCTCATTCCCATAATGGGGAAGATATATCCATTTTCTACCAGAAACACATACAAAACTTCTCACCACTCTGTATGAGCTAACCATTAACACTATCACTAACCCTAAGATCATTAGATAACACAACACAAAATGAATTGTCCCTTATTATACTTTTTAACAAGTATAATTGACATCCACCATAGGGCAGTGGTAAAACTGACCTGGGTCTCAAGTTCAATCCAAGAGAAGCTACCACCTACAACAATGATACTTCTATAGACAACAACAATAGTAAAAGAGGGCAACAAAAAGTACACTGCAAATGAGTGATCACGTTTTGGCTAGCCGTTCACAACAATGGTGGATTTAATGGGTCACATATAATATTCTATACAATATTGGTGTTATTCTTTTTTGGTATAGGATTCATAGAGGTTTTGGCTTCCCCATAAAGAATTAACCTTCAGTCACCATCCTAGTTGCTTCGAGTCACCGAGTAGCCTAACTGAGTCAACCCCTTCAATCAAGCTAACACTCCTTTAAATCGCCCTAAATAGAAAGATGCAACTTCGTTCGAGTTGAGATATTATTTAATTATTAGTATATATTTTTATTAGTAGTATCAATATGGATATCTTAAAATATTATTGTATCTAATATTTTATTTTTTATCTCATCCCCATAATTAGTGGGGTTGATTAAGAGACTTTGACCCATATATGTGTATTCTCTCTGCATAATAAAATATAAATTTCAGATTTAAGTTGGTATCTAGATTATGGTTTAAAATCCAGTTTTTTTTGTTGTTGTTGTTGTTGTTGTTGTTGTTGTTGTTGTTGCTCTTGGGTGTTAAAAGGCCTATTTATTCAAAATTTCTGCCACCTATAACACTGACACATAACTTTCTACAGTGGCCATAAGTCACCAATCAACCACTTGCCAAAATCGAGTTTCCAACACCTCATCCACTCGTCGCCAAAAGTCTCTCCCACGCACTGGCGCATGTAAGCCTTATGTGACCATCTGACCGTCCATTTTCGGAGGCTATTTTTGCTACAAGCTTGGTTTTTACCTCTAACACCATTGTAACCACTTTTAGTATATGGGTCTCATGTTTAAGTTGTGTTTAAGGAGGATTCTTCTTGCCACCCCCAGTTAAACATGACACCCAAACGTAATGAAAAGATGAAACGGCCGCAAGTGCACGACTATATCGTAGTAATAAAAAGTATCGAATCCATTTGGACCAATGGTTAAGTAACGACTTCTGCTTGATCTTTGTAAATCTAGAGTGACCGAATGTTTGTTGGAGAAACAATCTGAAATAAAATCTAAGCAAAACAATCATGATCCCTACTCTAAAAACAAGTATGTTTTACACGCCTTATAGAAGATAGATTTTGTAGACAACGTCGACTCTCGTAATCCGTTATCTTGGTCGCGGTAGATAATCTGTCAGCCAATGACGTATTCAAGAAAATCTACCGAAACCCTTAGTTTACTCACACAACTATATTCTTCTCAACCTTCCTCCGAGTGCTCTCGCATCATCAGTTTTGTATTGTCTAACCACTCACTTTCTAGTATCGTTGAAGTGCTCTCGCATCATCTCCAATGCCCAATTATCAAACCTCTCACTCTCGTGACAAGACTTGTAGTAATCCTCGAACCTTAGAATAACGAACGTGATAAAAACCCTTGTGTTTTTTATTTAATCATACAAATAGTCGTGAGTGGGTCTCATGACCCCTCATCCCTATAGAACTACTCATTCATGATGAGTTTGAAAACAACAAAAACGGTAAAGAAAACGAAAGGCATAATTGAATAAAATACTTGAATTAAAAATAGGTTTGGTACAAGAAAATAACGGCGGAAAAATGAAGGTTACAAAAAATAAAGGCGGTAATGAAAAGCTTGACTACAACTCCCCTCTAATGGGCTTTTTATAGCCATAAACTAAAATAGGGCTAAATCTAGACTAATTAAGACTAAATCAAATTAAATAAAACTAAATCAAATTAAATATTGGGTCTTCAATGCCAATTCCATGAGAGAATCTTCAATATTATTTGAAAAGAGGATCTCTAAAAATATTTCAGAAGAGAATCTTCAGAAGTCAATGCCAAGGATCTCCAAATCAAGGACCAAAACTTGATGAAGAAGAAACAAAATTTAGGATTTTCGCACCTCTGTTACGGGCCATAACATCTGTTACGGGCACCCGTAACAGAGCTCTGGATTTTCAATGGGAAAATTCCATGCTTTGCTCTTTTCTTCGGTTTATGCCCGATTTTTCGTTCTTTTCTCTTGAAATGACTATGAAGCCCTGAAAACAACAAAAACATAAAACCAAAGCATAAAATACAGAAAAAGTAAGGAAAATAATCAAAATACGATAAAATAACGATGAAAAACACTAGTAAAAAGCGATGCAAAATCCACTTATCAAACTCTCCCAAACTTAAACCGATGTTTGTCCTCGATCAATGATCTCGGACAAAACTTTTTAGACCAAGCAAAGTACTTCACCTAAGAACCAAGAGATTAGATCTTGTTGATACTCATACGGGAGTCACTTGTTCCGATCAGCTAGTCGTCGTTCTTCCAATACTTCTCCCTCAACAAGGATATTTAAAGAATACAAACCATGGTAGAACCACAAACCTAGATAACCCTTTCCGACCCACCTCTTCAACTACGCTTTGGGATTAAGCCTCTTCTCGATTTTCCCCCTTTTTGTTCGGACAATCATATTAAGACATTTCACCTATTTTTTGTGAGATTGGTCAAGATCATTTTTTTCTTTTTCTTGGCACCTTTTTGCTATTCTTTTTTCTTCTGTTACACACATTGGCGCTTGTTTGAAAATTGAGACTCAACCGTTATTTGAGGGCCAATTGTCTTTATTGCTTCCATTCATTATTTGTTTTTCGTTGCCTATTTTTTTCTTTTCTTTTTTTAACCAACCTCAATTTTTCTTTTTCTCTTGGATCATGTCAGACTGTCAAGATAAACTACTTCGGGGTACTTCTCAAAGTCGAGTACTATGACACACATCTATGTGTTGGACTCATGTACTTACTATGGGAAACCTAAGGTATTCAATCCATATTCAAGTTTTCAAATTTTCTTGGCGTCCCTATTACTAGCCTCACTTCCCCCGGGCTCAATATATTTTTTCAACATCCTTGTGTCGTACCTCGAAAAATACAATCCTAAAATAACAATAGAGTCACCACCTAATTCTATTTATTCTAACTAAAGAAAAGGGAGATATAGACACAACCTAAATCAGATAAGAAATGGTCAACGAAACCACTAATCTAAGTTCGGGAGTTAGTTACGCAAAGGGAAGGTGTTAAGCACCCCTCACGTCCGTTGTACTCAACGGGAACCTTTTAGTCTAATTTGCGCTTAAAATGTTAACTTATATTATTGTCTTCTTTTTTGTTAAAATTGCTTTTAATGTTTCAATTATTATTTGTCATGGGGAAAAGGTTGAGTTTTTAATTATGGTGCTCGCGAAGAATTAAAATCCCTGTGCCTACGTATTCCCTTGTGCAATGGGAAAGTCAAAGCTTCGTAGTTCATACAACTACGATTTGTGATTTTTATTGAACGATTGTTTGAAAATGCTTTCTAATCTGCTAAGCTTTGGCTTATACTCGCGGTGGAGACTGAAGCGCTAGCTTGTTTGCGAGATAGAAAGACTTAAACAATGTCCGTTTAGAGAAAATGTTTGACCTTTGTTAAGGGTGTTTTAAAACGAGAGGGCGAATGAATCACGTCGCGTGGGGCTAGCCCAGGAGTGATTACATTCCAGAACGTGCGGAGTGCTAGACTCCGGAGTTCAGTTACTCGCTGATTAATTAAGAAAATGATTTGGATTGGTTGGTAAGTTTTAAATTGTTTTAGGTATGAAAGAGCGAATGAGCCACGTCGCGTGGGGCTATCCCATGAGTTATTCATTCCAGAACGTGCGGAGTGCTAGACTTCAGAGCTCTGTTCTTTCGTGAATTAATTTATGCGATTAGATATTTTGATATACGAAAGGCGAATGAAGCACGTCGCGTGGGGCTAGCCCAGGAGTGATTGCATTCCAGAACGTGCGGAGTGCAAGACTTCAGAGCTCTGTTCTTTCGTATTTAAAATTAATAAATGAATATTTTGTTTTTTAGACGTTTTTTTTGGGTTAACGTATTTTTTTTAATAACGAGGGAGTGAATGAAACACTACGCGTGGGGCTTGCCCAGGTGTGGTTCATTAAAGACCCGCAGAATGCTAGATTCCGAAGCTCAGTTCCTTGTTAATTAATTATAACGCAATAAGTCATGCAGACGGAGATCACTTAATGACCGACTTACGTGTGTACGAAAACATAGGCGTATTTTAAAAATTATATAAACGATTCACTTGGCGCTGGAAAAAGAAATTAAATTATTTGAAACGGTTAGTCTTAAGGTGTTCACATAATTTGGGTTACTTAACTAGTTAGTTGCGATACGAAAATAATATATAGGTTCATACGAGTCATACCTCGTCGTACGACTAAACAAATAGTTAGGAATTGAGTTACATGCCTTGCAAATAGAATTGAATAGAAAAAAAATCTAATTACTAAACAAAATAGAAATACTTAACTAAAATTAAATGATGAATCAAATAATCAAACAAATAAGATATTTAAAAAAAAACTTCTAATACATAAAGAAATTACTAATTATCTAAGAATCTTATAATAATATGTTAAAAAAAAAGGAAACTAAAAAAAAATGTGAAACAACAAGAAAAACGAATGGGCCTCCAGCATCAACAATTTCCAAACTAACCGGGTTTGGGTCGTGGAGGGACCCAACCCAAGGCTGATGACCCGCGTAACCTAAGGATTATCTCAACCTAAACACCAATAGTCAGCATTGGGAGAAGAACAATCTTCATGATTTACAACGCACATGCCTTTGGGCAGTGAGAAAGAGAATACACAGTTAATACAAAAAAAAAACAAAAAAAAAACGAAAAAGATGGAAAGACAATAAATTCCCAAGGCCAACATTAAATCACTGCATCAACCCTTTTCGCCGTTTTTTTTATAAAAAAGGAATATTACTAAAGAAACTTTTGTGTAAAAGAAACCTAATACTTTTCTCCTCTCATTTTTGTTTTTTCAACTCACTGAAGCAAAAAAAACCATAAGCTTTCATCACCTTCCAATGAATCACAACATAAACCCTAGTTCCCCTAAATCTAAATCCCCAGAAACAGATCTAAAAGCAAACAAATAAACAAATATGGAAGAGGGTTGCCACAAAGAGCTATTCTTAAATCAAGTTCAAAGAGAATCAATATGTTCAAAGTGCAAGAGCTTTACCTAACGATATCCTGATCGAACTTGGAAGGTATGAGAAATGAATTCTTCCGACTCGAATCTCCTATTCTTCTTGCTTCCTGTTTCTTTTCGCAAATGCTTGTCGCGTTATTTTTGTTAGGCTGTGTTATCGCTAACGGTAGCATAACCTTGCTTGAATGGATTTGAGTCTCGCCGTGAGACTCGAAGAGTTTCTGAATTCTTTTCTTAAGAAATTAGGGCTTTCTTTGCCCTTGCGGATGCCGCCGTTAGGTTTCGGTGAACTTAGGTTTTTTTTTCCGGACCCCCTTTGTTGTTGTGGCTAGGGTCTTTTATATCCCAGAATTAGGGTTTGTCTCTTTGAAGTCTTATTCCAAAGTCTTCATTCATGGTATGATGTTCATCTATTTTTTGGCTTTGAAAAGTTGTTTTTGCCAAAACTATGAAATTTTCCCCCTGTAGCATTTTTATTTGAGAAACACGCTAACCTTACTTTTTCTCCATCTGCTCGCGGATTTGACCGTAAAATAATCATTCTTGCATTGTCTTTGTAGTTGTTGTGGTATGCAGTAATCAGTACGGTTTTGGTTGTAGGCTTTTTTTTATCCCTTTTGGTATAAGAAAATTAATGCTTTTGTTGTTGACCAGCAGGACCACGAATTTCATATTGAAACTAAGTTGGCGTGTTGTTTTGCATAAACTCTGAAAAGGGATGCAAAGATGGTACGATCTACAGAGATGGCCCTCGCTTGCTTCAAAATGAATTTTACTGTGGTAAGTCATGAGTTACCCGATTACAGTAACTTCGATTTTTACTGGTCTACAAACGTAATTTGAAATATTTTGTTTGCCTTTTGGCTATGGCACCCAAAACCTAATATCATCACATGAATTTAGCAAATTAGTGAAGCATATGTTGTACTGACCAATACTTTCACTTTTTTGCTTTTTTTGCTCATTTTATTCCTTGATCGAATTATGACTTGTGCTTTGTAGGTTGGTCACGGTAAGTTGTAAATTTTAGCAAGCGAATGATGTTAGTAATGGTGGCCGCGGGGAGTGTCAGTTCTGTGATAGTGGTATATACGATGGGAGTCAATTGCTGGACAAGGTGATGCATTCATATCCTAAGGATCGTATCTTGGAAATCTGAAGTAACTGTAGGGATTGTTAATTAAATTATGGATTTGAGATCACCTTTGTATTATGAACCTTAGTGATTGAATATGATATCTTTGTAATGGATATTTGATTGAATTAAATCTTGATCTTAAAATTAGCAGCAAGTGAAATTTGGGTTCAATAATTCATGCTCTTAAACCTCAAATATGATTCATATTACTGAACTTTGTGCATCTTAACCTTTTCAAGCTAAATCCACTCTCATGATGCCATTTTTCACGTTGATATTGTTGCAAACTACTAATACCATGCCAATTTATGATTCCACTTAGACTTTGCATTGGATGTGATCATTGTGATAGCCATTTAATCCAAGCTGCATTACTTTGAACTTCTATCACATTTTGCTTCTTTTTTTTCAACCCATAAAACATTTTTTTATACCTTTAACCTACATTTGAATGGTAATCAGTTGTATATACTCTTGACTAAATATGAAACCAAGCCATGATCTTAATCTTGAATTCTTAAATTAAAGCCAATCTCGTTCTTAAATTCTTCATTAAAATTAAACTAACACGGATGGGGTATTACCCGATTCCATGGCGAACAAACTAAATTAATCTTGAAAGAGGGCCTCGACCACAAAAGGATGACTCACTAATTCCTTTTCACTTACAGAAAATGATGAATCACAATCCACCTTGACGAAGCATCAAATACATATTATTCGAGGAAATAAGATACACTCGATGTTTGGTGAAGAAAAGATCCTTAAATTCACACTTTACTAATGATGAACCAAATGCACAATGAATAATTTTCAAACATGAAATCCTTGAACCTCTTGATCAGGGAAATAAACTGTAATCAAAAGACAGAAACATAAGAGGATGATATCATTGAAGGCTGCATGGTCAAAACCCTTGAATTTTTCAAAAGTTATTGATTCCATGCCTTAAGATAACCAATTATATGTATGATATGAGCATCACTTGAATGCAATGCATATGTGTGAGATACAAGCCAAGAAAAAGTGAAAGCAAGGGCAAATTTTGGGGTGCAACAGCTGCCCCTATTCAAACGGCTTAAACCTGGAAGGTGAAAGTGGTTTGAATACTAAAAGAACCAGAAAATTTATACTCCATGGAGTAAAGAAAATATGGTAGGAAATGTTTGATAGGGAACTATGAAACCAAAACCCCACTGGGAGGGGAAGAAAGAGAAAAAAAAGACTCTACTGGGGATAAGACGCACATGGCTGTATCAAAAATCCGCATGAGAATTTTCTTTGGAGTGTAACCGGATGACAACTGACTAGCAGACGACAACTGGATTTCAATATAGATTAAAGAAAAGGTGACTAGACGAGCACCAACTTTATGGTTTGATAAGCAAAGGTATTAAAACAAAGAAGGTATTTCATAATAAACTTCTCAACTTGTCTGGGAGAGATGCCATTTGACGGAAAACAAAAGAGATTCATATCAAACTAGACGTGTACTGGAGAGATGCCAATTGATAGAACCCTCATCACACTTCCCTTCTTCTGAAAGAGACAACCATATGATGGAGAACAACTTCACGCTCAAACTTCTCAACTTGTCCGGGAGAGATGCCATTTGACGGAAATTGAAAATCACAACAAACTTCTCACCTTGTCTGAGAGAGATGCCATTTGTTGGAAAACAAGGAGATTCATATCAAACTTCTCAACGTGTATTGGAGAGATGCCATTTGATAGAACCCTCGCCATACTTCCCTTCTTCTGAAAGAGACAACCATATGATGGAGAACAACTTCACGCTCAAACTTCTCAACTTGTCTGGGAGAGATGCCATTTGACAGAAATTGAAAATCATAACAAACTTCTCATCTTGTCTGGGAGAGATGCCATTTGTTGGAAAAAATAAGTTCAACCAAACTTCTCCGCCGAACCGGGGAGATGCCATTTGATAGAACAATAACCTTGTTGGGATGAACAAACTGCTCCAAAAGAGAATTCCATCTACTGATTTATTGGGAAATCCATGGATAAGAACAAGCTTCTCAAATAAAGAGACTGCCACTTGTTGATCCCACTTAGATGTTCAAGGACGAAACAAGCTTCTCGAATAAAGAGACTGCCACTTGTTGTCAGCTATAAGTATTCCAAGAGAATGTTGTAGTAACACTACTGGAAAACGAAATTTGTCTTCACCGGGGGAAATTTTCAACAAATTCCTTCTAGGAAACAGAGTATTCAAAGGTGCAAAATTAAATGCACTTTTCCGTCCGGAAAATCAATTATTAAAATTTTCAAAGACCAAATTCAATCCAGGAACGAGCTGGAAAGAAACTGTCAAACAAGGCACTAACCCATGAGGAATGAACTCAACTGTGGATTTATCCTATCCAAATGTGGAAAGGAGAACTTAAAGCAAAAATCTTCCACGAGGTTAGAATCTCGGTGGGGAATTAGAAAGAATGTATATTTTCTGCCTAAGGCTGACAACTCTATTTGGAGAGAGACACATTATTTAGGGATAAACACAACCAAGGTGAAGGTAGTATGCATTAATGAATGCAACATGAATATGAATATGAATTCATTTATGATGTACATGTATGTATATGCGTTATACTTATGCTGACAAACAGACAAAACAGACACAAGAGATAAACTAGTGACGAAATAAACGTCACAACAACCCGATACTTGACCAATCTCTTCAAAGTGTACGCAATCACTGAAGATAGGGTGGAGAGCCATCCATGAGATAAAGTCCTACTATAAAGCTCAAAACCCCTTCGAGGAGAGTAAGATTCTTCAATCGGGAAATAAACCCAAACAAATCTTTTAATCTTCAAGGTTCATCAGAAGGAAACAACATACAATCCTCTTTGCCATGGATGAAATAACTTGTTCTCTGTTGGGGAAGATGACCACAGTCCACTGGAGCGGCTTGAATCCAGGCTCAACTGGGAATATCGTGCTTAGTATCTTACCCAAGGGACCGAGTAATTACTCTATCGTAGAATAACGAGTCACACACATAACACTTCCGTGCCCCATATCAAAGAATCATGAGCATACTGCACTCAACGAGACAATCATTTCACATTTTGCAGCCTAACCATTCTTGGAACAACCATCAACATCCATCTTTTGGTTCACCAATTCAGTAAGCACACACACACACACTAAAAACAAATACAACAAAAGTTTTTTTGTTTCGAAAATCATTATTATTAATAATAATGTCATTTTCAAAATGAAGATAGAATAAGAGCTGCAAGCAAATGCAAATGCTCAAATTTCATTAATAGAATGGTAATCTGCCAATAGCGGGATTCCATGGATCTTTACAAAAATTGGAATAAATGGTAATTGAATGGAAAAGGCTACATTAAAATTACAACGATTATTACTTTTCTAACAACTTTGAATTCCCAGTATTCTTGAGCTTAAATCGGATTTGAGAAGTTCTTGGCAGATGAGATTGTCTTCAAAGTTCAGTACAGTTACTTGCCATTATCCCTAACTTTTGCCTAGATTTCCCTTTCAGGTTTTCAATCTAGCGGGATGATTACTTTTTGTTTATGTCCCTAATTTTTGCCTGAGTCGCCCTTTCGGGTTTTTGACCCACCGAGACGCTCTTTTTTGCCTAAGCCTCCCTTTCGGGTTTTCGACTTAGCGAGTTGTTCTTTTATTTCTATTAGGCGAAGTATTTCTTGACTGTATTTGCGTTCGCAGGGCGGGTGAACTCCTCACCGTCCATCGTCGCAAGAATTAATGCGCCGCCCGAAAAAACTCTCTTGACAACATACAGACCATCATAATTAGGAGCCCACTTGCCCCTAGAATCTGATATGAAAGGCTGGAGTTTCTTGATCACGAGGTCGCCTTCCCTGAACACACGAGGATGAACCTTCTTGTCGAAAGCCTTCTTCATTCTTTGTTGATATAACTGCCCATAGCATAAAGAAGTCATCCTTTTCTCTTCGATCAGATTCAAGTCATCATACCTGCTTTGGCACCATTCAGCCTCTGTTAACTTGGCTTCCATCAAGACCCTCATTGACGGGATTTCAACCTCCACTGGGAGTACGACCTCCATACCATATACGAGCGAGAAAGGATTTGCCCCAGTTGATGTGCGGACAGAAGTGCGATATCCGTGCAGAGCAAAGGGAAGCATCTCGTGCCAATCCTTATAAGTAACAACCATCTTTTGAATGATCTTCTTAATATTTTTGTTGGCAGCTTCCACTGCACCATTCATTTTGGGCCTGTAGGGAGAAGAGTTATGGTGTTCAATCTTGAATTCCACGCACATTTCCTTCATCATTTTATTGTTCAGGTTCGATCCGTTGTCAGTAATGATCCTGTCCGGGATACCGTACCGGCAAATGAGATTATTATTAATGAATCAGACTACTACCTGCCTAGTCACGTTGGCGTAGGAAGCTTCTTCTACCCATTTTGTGAAGTAGTCAATGGCCACCAGGATGAAGTGGTGTCCATTGGAAGCTTTTGGCTCGATCATACCAATCATATCGATGCCCCACACAGAGAAAGCCCACGGAGAGGAAAGAACGTTGAGGAGAGTCGGAGGAACATGAACTTTATCAGCATACACCTGACATTTGTGACATTTATTCACATATTTGCAACAATCGGATTCCATCGTCAACCAATAGTAACCTGCTCTCAACATCCTTTTAGCCATAGCATGTCCATTAGCGTGAGTGCCAAATGAACCTTCATGAATTTCCCTCATTAGTATTTCTGCTTCATGTTTATCCATGCATTTGAGTAAGATCATGTCGAAATTTCTTTTGTATAATACGTCATGATTTAAAAAGAAATTACCGGCAAATCTTCTTAAAGTCTTTTTATCCTTATTTTATGCCCCAGGAGGATATTCCTGTCGTCGTAAGAAACACTCGATGTCGTAGTACCATGGTTTATCATCAACAACTTCTTCTAGTGTGAACACATAAGCAGGTCTATTAAGGAACATGATTTCAATTTTCGGCACAACATTATGCCGATTTACAACAATCATGGAGAATATGGTAGCCAAAGCATTGGCCATTCTATTCTCGTTACGGGGTACCTGGTGAAATTCAACTTTGTCAAAGAAGGTCGAGATCCTTCTTGCATAGTCCCTGTATGGAATCAAGTGAGGTTGTAGAACTTCCCACTTCCCTTTGATCTGATTGATTACTAGAGCTGAGTCTCCATATACATCTAGGTTCTTGATTCTCAAATCAAGGGCTTCTTCCAGACCCATGATGCAAGCTTCGTATTCAGCCTCATTGTTGGTACAGTTGAATGTCACTCTCGCAGCGAAAGGAATATGAGAACCCTGGGGAGTTATAATCATTTCCCCAATTCCTTTTCCATACAAATTCACAGCTCCATCAAATATCAATCCCCAACGGGACCCCGATTCTGGCCCTTCATCAAGTGGAGGCTCATCACAGTCTTTCATCTTCAAATACATGACATCTTTGTCTGGAAAATCGAACTTAACGGGTTCATAATCGTCAATGGGTTGGTGAGCCAGGTGGTCAGCTAAAACACTCCCTTTGATAGCTTTCTAAGTGTGATATTCAATATCATATTCTGACAGTAACATTTGCCAACGAGCAATTCTTCCCGTCAAGGAAGGCTTCTCGAAAATATACTTGATCGGGTCCATCCTTGAAATAAACCAAGTAGTATGATTAATCATATACTGTCGGAGACGATGGGCTGCCCAAGCTAAAGCACAACAGGTCTTCTCAAGCATGGAGTATCGAGACTCACAATCCGTGAATTTCTTACTCAGGTAATAAATGGCATGCTCCTTCCGTCCTATTTCGTCTTGTTATCCGAGCATACAACCCATGGAATCTTCTAATATTGTTAGGTACATGATCAAAGGTCTTCCTTCAACCGGAGGGATTAAGATAGGTGGCTCAAGTAAGTAATCTTTCATGTTATCAAAAGCTCTTTGGCAATCTTCAGTCCATTTGCAGCTTTGGTTCTTTCGTAGGAGTTTGAATATCGGCCCGCAAGTAGCGATCATATTGGAAATAAATCTAGAGATATAATTCAAACGACCTAAAAATCCTCTCTCTTGCTTCTGTCTTCGGTGCAGGCATCTCCCGGATGGCTTTAACCTTGTCAGGATCTACTTCGATACCTTTCTGGCTAACAATGAAACTCAATAGCTTCCCTGAACAAACACCGAAGGTGCATTTGCTGGGGTTCAGGCGAAGTTTGTACCTCCTCAAACGCTGGAACAACTTCAAAAGATAATCCACATGCTCTTCCTCAGTTCTGGATTTAGCAATCATGTCGTCAACATATACTTCTATTTCTTTGTGCATCATGTTGTGGAAAAGTGTCGTCATTGCTCTCTAATAAGTTGCACCTGCATTCTTCAAGCCGAAAGGTGTAATGAACGAGGTCTTCTCCATATCCTCTGGAGCCATTCGAATTTGATTATATCCAGAGAAACCATCCATGAAGGAGAAAACTTTAAACTTAGCTGTACTATCGACCAACATGTCAATGTGCGGAAGCGGGAAATCATCCTTAGGACTAGCCTTGTTCAAATCTCTATAATCAACACACATTCTGACTTTCCCATCTTTCTTTGACACTGGTACTATATTGGCTAACCATTGGGGATACTCTGAGGTGACAAGGAAACCTGCATCAATCTGCTTTTGAACTTCTTCCTTGATCTTGAGAGCCATGTCTGGGCGTGATCTTCTTAACTTCTGTTTGACCGACAGACATTCTGGTTTTAAAGGAAGACGATGTTCCACGATACGGGTATCCAATCCCGGCATATCCTGGTAAGACCAAGCGAACACATCTGCATATTCTTTTAGAAGTTCTATCATTCTTCTTTTGACGTCAGAGATGAGCAGTGCGCCGATTTTGACTTCCTTCCTATCTTCTTCTGTCCCCAAATTAATCACCTCCATCGTCTCTTTATATGGCTGAATGGTCTCTTCTTCATTCTCAAGTAGCCGTGAAATCTCATCAGGGACCTTTTCGTCATCCTCCTCTTCAGCTTCAAATACTGGGAATTCAAAGTTGGGAGTAGGCAATGAGTCATGCTTTTCAATGGTTTTTTTTAATGATTAATCTGTACATGCGATTGATGTTTTATTTTAGAAATAGACAAAACGAAGAATGTATGCAGATATTTGAAAGTAAAGATTTTTGTTTTGTATATAAATATGTAGAGGTTTTTTTTTAGGATTACCATTTTTCTGAAAAGCAAGAAGTAAAAATAACAAAAAGGCAAAGGAAATCAAAAAATAACACTTTCATTAATAATTGTTTAATTTCGAAACAAAATGGCCCAACAAATAACTCTTTTCCCTTGGGCAGAGCAAAGAGGAGACAAAATTTTCTAAAACGCATAAAAGAGAGAGCCCTACAAAATACCCTCTCGCCTTGGGCATAGCGAGAGGTTAACACAAAGACGTTACTTAGAAAGATGAACAATAGATGGAACGTCAACAACAATCCAATTCAGGCACAATGCTTCATGCACAATAAAGTCTGGTAAATCCTCTTCAGGATCATCTTCAATAATCGCGTCGACTTCTGGCGGAGTTGGACTCATGTAACCTACACTGCGAAAACTTTCCTGTATTGGGCGAATGACCACTTCATCCCTTGCAAATCTTGTAGATACAGGTGAAAAACCAACTCCTTCACGAGCCTTATTCTCACTTAAAACCACGATCTTTCCCCATCCTTCGGCCGAACCACTCTCAACAACTTGCTGAGCATCTTTGAAAGAAGAAATGAACGCCCATATTTTCTTCACTCCTTTATCAGCAATGGTTAAGGCTTGGAAACGAGTTTCGACAACATCTTCTGGATCCACATAAGAGAAAGAGGAAAGATGGCTCACAATCATAACCTGTTCCCCAAATACTGTCACCAACTTCCCTTGCTTTACAAACTTGAGTTTTTGATGGAGAGTTGAAGTCACTGCCCCTGCTTCGTGGATCCAAGGGCGACCCAATAAACAACTATATGCGGCCTTGATATCCATTACCTGAAACGTGATCTGGAAAGTATGAGGTCCAATCGTTATAGGCAAATCTACTTCCCCGATAATAGTTTTCCGGGATCCATAAAAGGCTTTGACAATAACCCCACTGACTCTCATAGGAGTGCCTTGAAAGGTTAACATCGAGAGAGTTGACTTCGGCATGACATTTAGTGAAGAGCCAGTGTCTATCAGCACACTGGACAGAGCATCGCTCTTGTAGTTAACAGAGATATTTAGCGCCATGTTATGATTTCTTCCCTGCTCCGGAAGCTTTCCGTCACAAAAGCTAAGATTATTACAAATAGTTATGTTTGCAACAATGTTGTCAAATTGGCCGATGGTTACGTCGTGGTCCATGAATGCTTGCTCTAAGACCTTCTACAAGGCTTCCCGATGTGCCTCAAAGCTCATTAGAAGAGATAAAATTGAGATTCTTGAGGGCGTTCTCAAAAGTTGATCCACCATATTGTACTCGATTTTCCTGATCAACTTTAACACTTCATCATCACCCTTACTTCGACTTGCATTACTCGACTGGCCTGTCTGTTTAAAAATACTCTCCATTGGGGTTTCTTTATGTGTAACAGTGTCTTTAGCTTTGTTGGGGAATACCCTCCCGCTTCTAGTGACCCGGCTGATGTCAGCAATGTTGACTATGGATGGCAACGGAACCTCCCTTCCATTTTCAATCAAGGTTGCACTATATTTGTATGGTACGGCCTTCTCAGACTTGTATGACACTGGTCCTGGTAAGGAAAAGACCACTGGAGTTGTAATGGTCCTTCTACTGTCGTATGCGATCTCTATGGGTCCGGGTTCATTGAATTGCGGTATTATGACAAACACTTGCTCATCATCTTCAGCTCCATTAGGGTTTCTAGGGTACATTACTCTAATATACCTTCGATCTAACATCTTCTGGAGATCTTCTCGTACCAAACGAAACCCCAACGGATTAATGGAACAAATTCTACATGCATTATAATCATGTATCCTATTATCAAAATAGATAAGTTCTGCCAATTCTCCGTGCATTCATACTAAGGAATCTCTAATCAATCTGATATCGTAAACTGCATACTCTCCCGGATAACCGTGCACCATATTTACTGAAGCTCCTCCGTGTGGAGGCAAAGGATTCGCTTGAACATTCAGATTGGTATCTTTGAAAGTCAAGACACCAATCTTGATTAACCTCTGGACATCAGCCTTCAGGCCATAGCAGTTCTCAATGTTGTGGCCGGGTCCGCCTTGGTGATAAGCGCATAATTGGTCGGCTTTGAACCCATAAGTAGGGTTCTTGGGAGGAGGAAGGGGAGGTCTTGTCTGAATGCGCCCCTTTTGTAGCAAAGCCGAGAACAACTCTGCATAGGTCATTGGTATAGGATCATAAACATATGTTCTCGGAACACGATCATTGTTGTACTGAGGGCGAGCATGTTGTGGAGGCTGTTGCTGCCGTTGCTGAAATTGTGGGGGTTGATGTTGATGTTGTGTAGTAGTCTGTTGATTCTGAGGAAAATGAGGTCGATAAGTGGGGCTTGGAATTGGATTAACAACTGGGGTCACTGCAACTTCTTGTTGCTGATAACTTCTTCTCTGATAAATGGCGCTGATGTCTTGCTCTTTCTTCTTATGGAAACCGTTTCCGAACTTTCTGACGTTGCTAGATGACCCCACTTCTTTTACTAAGCATCCTTCTCTGACGGCTTCTTCAAGTCGCATTCCCATATTTACCATTTCAATAAAATCACTGGGTGCACTTGCAATCATGCAGTCATAATAGAACGTTCTCAAAGTCTTCAAATAAATCTTAGTCATTTCATTCTCTTCCAGAGGGGGAAAAATCTGGGCAGCAACCTCGCGCCATCTTTGAGCGTACTCTTTAAAACTTTCCTTGTCCTTCTGAGACATGCTCCGGAGTTGATCTCTGTCCGGTGCCATGTCAAGGTTGTACTTGTACTTGTACTTGTACTGTCTGATGAAAGCCTCTCCAAGGTCATTGAAGGTTCGGATCTTTGCACTGTGCCACACCCCAAATTTTACCCCTAACATTTCGCATCCTGTATTCATCCCATCATGCCTGTCATTGTATTTCCTGACCGCCGTGTCGATGCCTGCTATTTCATTTTCCCGACCGCCGTGTCGATGACTGTTATTTCATTTTCCCGACCGCTGTGTCGATGTCTGTCATTGTATTTCCTGACCGCCGTGTCGATGTCTGCAATTTTATTTCCTGACCGCCGTGTCGATTTCTGTTATTTTTGTTTTCCCGACCGCCGTGTCGATGTTTGTTATTTTATTTCCCGACCGCCGTGTCAATATCTGTTGTTTAATTCCCCAGCCGCCATACCGAGTTTATTTTCCCGACCGCCGTGTCGATGTCTGTTATGTTATTTCCCGACCGCCATGTCGACGCCTGTTATTTTTCTTTCCCGACCGCCGTGTCGTTGTCTGTTATTCTGCTTTCCTGACCGCTGTATCAATGTCTGTTTTTATTTCCCGACCGTCGTGTTGATGTCTGTTATTTTATTTCTCGACCGCCGTGTCGACGCCTGTTATTTTTATCTCCCGACCGCCATGTCGATGACCGTTATTTCATTTTTTCGACCGCCATGTCGATGTCTATTTTTTCTATTTTCCCGACCGCCGTGTCGATGCCTGCTATTTTATTTCCCGACCGCCGTGTCAATATCTGTTGTTTACTTCCCCAGCCTCCGTGTTGAGTTTATTTTCCCGACCGCCTTGTCAATGTTTGCTTTATTATTTATTCAACCGCCGCGTTGAATTTCATTCTCGACCGCCATGTTGATGTCTGTTATTTTATTTTCCGACCGCCGTGTCGATGCCTGTTGTTTATTTTCCTCAATCGTCGTGTTGAGTTCGTTTTCCCAATCATCGATTCAATGTCATTTCAACTACATTTCTCAACCGCCGAGTTCCTGTATTGGGATCCCCAGCACTCACCCTTGAACTTGCTAGCTCATCACTTCAGATAGTCTGTTTTCGTTCATAGTGTCAGTTGGGCGCATCTAGCCATTACGTTTTGCTTTGAACTATTTTCTTTCTATCCTAAGTGTCTGTCTGTCTTTAATATTATGGTCAGGTTTTCCGTTTTGTTTCCCATCTTTCATTATTCTTAGTGCCAGCAGTTACACTTGAACCTGCTGATCTATCACTTTGAATACCTCCTGTTTTCGTCTTGTCATCCCCATCATATTGTTATCCCCAGTGGGTCTTCACCCTCAGTTTCGTTTCTGTGGATCACCGTTGCATTTATCTTCATCATACCATATTCATCATTAAAAAAATCAGCATGCTAGGTTTCATGGCATCTCACATGTCATGTCCCCAACAAGTCCCTCTTAAGTTCATAGCATGTCATTCCATTTAGGGGCAAAATTTTCGATTATTTCTATATTTAAATATCTTTCACATTGATTTTATGAGGATTAACACCACTCATTCTATCTCGTAAAGTTATTCAAATAGGGGCAACTATCACACCCCAAATTTTACCCCTAACATTTCGCATCCTGTATTCATCCCATCATTTTCATACTTGGAGTGTTTTAGAAGCATTTTGGGATCCGCAACAGTTTTTGGAAGTTTGGCCCTTTTGAATCATACGACTAAGTTTTTATATATTTGTTTAGTCTAATTGCAAAAATATTTGGTTTCACATTTTTAACTCATTGTTAGGTTTTATTCTTAAATTTAATTTTAACTATCGAGTTTCTATTTCTAATTCAATTTCATTTTCTAACTTTTAATATAATTTGTTGTTTTAGTCTCTATTTCTAATTTAATTTAATTTTCTAACTTTTTAATACAATTTGTCGTTTTAGTCTCTATTTCTAAGTCGATTTCATTTAATTTATTGTTTTAGTTTCTATCTCTAATTTAATTTCAATTGCTAACTTTTAATTTAATTTGTTGTTCTTAGTTTTTATCTCTAATTTAATTTCAATTGCTAACTTTTAATTTAATTCACCTTTTTCTTAATTTCTATTTCTAATTTAAGTTTAAGGTTTCAATTTCCTTTTCATCTCATTTTTTCAAATTTTCAAAGTCTTTTTTTAGCCCAAAATTATATTTCCATTCCTTTTTTTTAATTTTTTATGAAACTCAAATCTTTTCTTTTATTTCAAATTCTATTGCTATTTCTGTTTTAAGTTGTGTTCCAATTCGAAATTTATTCCAAATTCCCAAAATCCATTGTCAAATTTTTTTCATGTTTCAATTCAAATCCTAGAGTTAAATATCCATGTTGCAAATCCTATTCCCATTTCATTTAAGGCTTTTGTTTTCATTTTATTTATTGATTATTATTTATTTGTCACATTTTCCATATAAAGTATAATCACCAAAATCACCAAGAGATTCTAATCTTGTCAAAACAAAATTTAATTTCTATCAATGTTCCATCCAAGTTTCAAATGTTTATTCCTACTCTTCATTCAAAAAAATCCATACCAATTTTCATCTCAAAATTCCAATTCAAGTATCAATTCATTTTAAATCTCCATTCTATTCAACTTTGTTCCAAGATAGTCTTAATTCATGTCAAATAAGGTTCTTAAATTTAATATTAAGATACAAGTTCACATCACCAATACTTAGGAAATTACATTGTAAATACATAAAAAATTGACTGAAAAAAAATCTAAGCCCCCAAGCTTCCAAAGTCTTCATACCTCATGCTAGGCCACATTTTCAAGCTTTATTGCTTCTTCCATTCTTATGAGTTTCTCATGTACATGAAAATAGCAATAATAGTTAGTGTTCATAATTTCCATTCAAAATCTTGTCACTTACATTTAAAAAAACTCTAACAATTCATGGCATATTAATCCATTCCATTTCATTTAAATGCAACCAAGTCATATCTAAGCATAATCTCACATTTTAATTTATTTTTCAAACATTCATACTTAAACATTTTGCATTCAAAGTTTCTCATCCATTCTTATTCTATCATGTTGTTATGGCATCTAGTATAGTTAAGGCAACCTCTAGCAAATTTACAATTCATTTATTCATCATGTCTACTTTTGCAATAGAGAAAAAACATATATTCATTTCAATTCAAAATCAAAATTTGTACATAAATACAATGTTGCACATTTTATTTTAAGCCAAGGTACAACAAAACAGAAAAGCAAGCAGGGCTGCCAAGCCATTTTCACACAACAGACAGAGTAAAAAAGGGGGAAGTATAGAAAAGCAGACTTGCTGCAGAAAGCAGGAATTGCAGGGTGCTCTTTAGGATACTCCATGAAGGAATTTGCACTCCCGCGGGTCAGCCCAAAGCCTGCCATTAGCTTTATACCAAAAGTGTGATATAACTCTCTCCTCCAACAACAAACTTGCAAACAGAAAGAGACATGGCATTAGTACCAAACAAAACTCTAATGTCATAAACTTCTTTAACAAGTTTTCATTTGAAAAAATTCAAGGATAAACCCTAATGTTCACACTATAAAACCAGGACAATATCATGAACAAAGAGGGGGGGGGGGGGAGGAGACAGAAAATACAGCAACCAAACTCAAAAAAATGCAGAAAAATATTTAGTAGTCACTGAGAAAGAAACAAAAAAAATCCAGAAATCATTTCACATCAGCAACAAACCAAGAAAAATCCACCAAAGTCCAAACCAACAAAAAACGCTGTGATCCGCCACCACTCACGACCACCACCACCACTCTGAAACTGAAACCGCAAAGCCCACAAAATTCGTAACTGCGAATTTGTTCACAGCGAGCAAATCGCACAAGAACTGACCCAAGACAACTCCACCGCCGCTCTACCTGTAACAAACGAGAAATCTTCGAAACTCAATCTCAAGCCAGCTCGGCAAAGCAACAACAACCCTATAACCAAGTTCGTACAAACGAAGGCCAAGAGATTCATAGAAGTTTCAAAAGGAAGAAGAAGGCCCGGTAAGAGCGTTTAGCAAAGAGGGAGCTCATACCTGTTTCTGCATATTCGACGTTCACGATCGTAACTATTTTCTTCTCTTTCTTTTTTCGGACTTTTCGTATTTTGCTAACTCATTTCGATATCTTGTCTGTTGAGTTTTGTCACTATTATTGAGCTTTTCCACTTCGACCTTTAATCTTTTCATTCTTAGGTTTGTTTAGTTTATGATAGTTGGTGAGGGTGGGGTTAAGGGTTTACAATCTTGCAGATGATAGGAGTCGAGTGTGAATCTGGTTATGTGTGAGAGTATTCGATTGCGGTTGTTAATGGTAGATTGAAGTTTCCAATTTTTTCTTCTTCTGAGAAAAGTGAGGCTGAGTTTGTTTTAGTAAAGTGAGAGGTTTTCCAACGAGATTTACTCTTCCCCTGCTATGGAAGCGTCGCGTTGTTGTAACCTCTAGGGTTACACTTCTTTTTTTCATTCATCAAGCCAAACCGGGTCGTGGGTTGTACCTGACCCGCTCTCATTCGCCCGCGGATCAGCCCCAGATGGGCCTCCTGTTGGGCTAACCAGCTTTCCCCGTTTTTGATTTTTCTTCCAGTCCTTTTGTTTTTTTTCTTTTCTTAATTTAGTGTCTTGTGTTTTTTTTATTATTTTCTTTTTATACATATATAGAACAAAACACCAAAAATTTATATAATGTGTCTAAACTATTTATTTATTTATTAAGTTAGTAAGCAAAAAAGGGGGTTTGGGTTCTCCTCTTTGTTTTATGTTATGTTTCTTTAGAAGAAAAATAAAATAACAAAGGATTTATTTTATTTAATCTTATTTATTCTATTTATATTTTCCTAAAATACAAAAAAAAGAGCTTTTTCAAGTCTTGTTAGGGTATTTACTCCTTTTCCTTTAAGTTAATTTCGGTTTTCACCGTAAGATGAGTTTTCTCTGGGTATGTCCCATTAGTGTGAGAGGTTTGGGTTTGAGTTCATCTTTCTTTATGCGAGTGAGTGCTTATTTCGTCATGTGATTGTATGTATTGCTATAATTTGTGTTAATTTAAGTTTTGCATCACGACTATATATTGTTAGGATAAGATGTGGAGCGCTCACCACTTTGATCCTAAAATTTTCAAAGATAATCAATAATTTCTAATCATATATAAAATAAACAAATTTCTTGTTCCCACGCCGAGTAAAACATTTCATTTATGCCTATATTTCACACACGTAAGTCGGTCACTATGTGATCGCCGTTTGCACGACCTTACGCGTCCTAAATTAATTTAACAAGGAACAGAGCTCCGGAGTCTAGCATTCCGCACGTTCTGGAACGAACCACACCTGGGCTAGCCCCACGCGTAGTGTTTTGTTTACTCCTTCGTTATTAAAGTAAGTTAATCCTAAAACGTCAAAAAATAAAATAATATCTTAATCGTACAATTTAATTCGCGAAGGAACAGAGCTCCGGAGTCTAGCACTCCGCACGTTCTAGAATGGATCACTCTTGGGCTAGCCCCACGCGACGTGCTTCATTCACCTTTCATATATCAAAATATCCTAATCGTACAATTTAATCCGCGAAAGAATAGAGCTACGGAGTCTAGCATTCCGCACATTCTAGAATGGATCGCTCCTGGGCTAGCCCCACGCGACGTGATTCATTCGCTCTTTCATACTTAAAACAATCTAAAACTTATTAACCAATTCAAATCATTTTCATAATTTAATCAACAAAGGAACAGAGCTCCGAAGTCTAGCACTCCGCACGTTCTGAAATGCAATTACTCCTGGGATAGCCCCACGCAACGTGGTTCATTCGCCCTTTCGTTTTAAAACACCTTAACAAAGATTAAACATCTTTTTCAAAACGAACATTGTTTAAATCTTTCTATCTCGCAAACAAGCTAGCGCTTCAGCCTCCGCCGCGAGTATAAGCCAATGCTTAGCAGTAGAATGCGTTTTAAACAATCGTTCAATTTGACTTTCCCATTCCACAAGGGAATACGTAGGCATGGGGATTTTAATCCTTCGCGAGCACCCTAATACAAAATTTAATTATTCCTCCGTTTAAAGCACAATAATAAAAAACTTTAATCTTTCCCCCCGTAATAATAATGAACTCTTATTTCCTTAGAATAAACATATTAACAACCATTTAGAAGACATAGACTTAGATCAACATTTAATCACACAGTTAGCTAAGAGGTTCCCGTTGAGTACAACAGACGTGAGGGGTGCTAATACCTTCCCCTTGCGTAACCGACTCCCGAACTTAGAATTTGGTTTCATTGACCATTTCTTATCCTTCCTTTAGGTTGTATCTATATCTCCCTTTTCTCTCATAGAATAAATAGAATTATGTGGTGACTCTGTTGTTTTCTTTCCGCGTCCCATCGCGAGGATCGTATTTTTTCGAGGTACGACAGCTTGGCGACTCTGCTGGGGACTAGCTCCATGATAGAGAGAGTCGAGCCTAAATTAGTTTTATGTGTTTATCTGTTTGATGTTGTCTTTTGTCTTCTCTATGTTTGCTATTTATGTTTTGTTTATTTGTTCTTTTATTCACTTTCTTTTATTACTTATTATGCTTGACTGTGGGATCTTGGGGTCACTTTGCAAGTAAAATCTGAGTTGTGGAAAAAGAAGAGGGAAGACCTATGTTAGAATTGGATGTTATTAGTGTTAGTCTCCAAGGACTCGCTCCTTGCAAGCCTAGCATGAATGCTCCCCCAGATAGTTAGACTTTTCGTAGATCTTGTCGCAACGCAGCTAGCCTGTCGCGTGACCTGATTCACGAAAGGGCTGTGATTCTGGGACCCCCTAGAACCTGTTTCTATTTTGGTAGTTGTGTAATGTTAGGCTCTGAGGCCTCGCCCCTTTATCCTCCTAGCATGAGAACTCCACTCAAGGTAGACCTTATCGTTATTATCGTCACAATGCAGCTAGCCTGCGGCGGGACGTTAGTACGATAAACGTCCGTGACCTTGAGTTTCTTAAGACCATCACTGTAGAAACTATCCTGTGAGTGGGATTTATAGGTAGAAAAACGTAGAACCAATCTCTTACATCCTACCTACTAAGAATGTTCCGGATTTACTTGTGACACCTTGCCTCCTTGCATCCCTGCATCTTGGCATCTCAGCATCATATGCATCATTTTAGTAAGAGCTTCAAGGAACAAAGAGATGTCTGTTGCAAACATCATAATTTCTTTACCATGAATGGGTTTCAGTTTATTACTTCTTGAGAAAAAAAAAGAAAGTATTGTCCATTCTGATGTTTTGCAATAACTTCTTAAGTCCCTTGAAGCATTTGCATTTTTCTACTCATGAATGCATCTCCGCATTTGCATTTTGTCAAAAACTCATTCCCATCACCTCCTTTCCAGTTGTCACACTGAGGATCTCATGCAAATACTCCACTCGAGCTCAGGCCAGGAAGAAGATGGTTGACAGAGACCCAGAGATGAACAAAGTTAATGAAGAGCTTACTGATCTTCGTGGAAATGCAGGCCAAATTATGGAAATGCTACAGGTCATTCGAGCAAAGATGGATACCCAATAGACTGTGGTTTATGAGGTCGTCACTGCAACGACCGAGCTTGCATCATCAGTCACTACCCCTGTAACTTGGCCTCCTTTTGGGCTTCCTCACGGGTTTGTACCTCCTCCCCAAGGTTTTGCTGCTCAAGGTTTTATACCTCCTTCCCAGGGATTTGTCGCTCAAGGTTTTATACCTCCTTCCCAAGGATTTGCTGCTCAGGGTTTCTTCCCTCTTTCCCAAGGTTTTGTTTCTCAAAGTTTCGCGCCCCCTTCTCAGGGTTTTACATTTCCTTCCCAAGGTTTTGTACCTCCACCTCAAGGATTTACCACTCAACAAACAATTCCTTTGACTACTGAAGAGAAGAACGCGGTTACTAATTTTACACCAGATATTGTGCACACCCGTGTCCAACCGTACTTTAACGATCCTCAGGTGTACGATGTGCCATACATGTCTGAAAATGGAAATGAGAAACATGAGAAGATGCAAGAGAATTTTGACACCCTTGAAAAGAGATTGAGGGAAATTGAAGGTGACCAGATCTTTGGTGCTGCTGCCAGATAAATGTGCCTTGTGTCTGGACTAGTGATACCTCCCAAGTTAAAGACACCCACCTTTGATATGTATGAAGGTGCAACATGTCCTAAGAGCCATATTTTAATGTACTATCGAAGAATGGCAGCGCAAGTTGACAATGACAAACTAATGATCCATTGATTCCAGGATAGTCTGAAAGGAATTTCCTCCAAGTGGTATCTGACTCTAGACCAGTCAAAGATCCGTTGTTTCCAAGATTTGACGGACGCTTTCATCCAACAATACAAGTATAATATGTACCTTGCTCCTGATAGGAGGCAGCTGTTGAGTATGTCCCAGAAAGATTCCGAATCTTTTAAAAAATACGCTCAAAGGTGGAGAGGGACCGCTTCTCAAGTAGATCCCCCGTTAACTGAAAAAGAGTTAGCTGACTGGTTTGTTGACACTGTGCGATCAGAGTTCTTTGAAAGGATGGTGGGAAGCATAACCGCTAGCTTCTCTGACCTTGTAGCTGTGGGAATCAAAGTTGAACTCGGTCTGAAGAATGGAAAGATTAATGGTGCATCCAGTAGCTCTAGCAACAGTAATGGAAACAATGTTAAGAAGTTTACCGGCAATTTCCACAACAAGAAGGAAGGCGAGACAAATGTAGTGATGACGAGTCAAAGGAGAAATAAGCTTTGGCAGAGGCCTCCACCTGTGGCTCAACAACAGTATGCCTATCCACCAAAGTACGTTCAACATCCATATGTAGAGGCAGTTCAACCATCATATAACCAATAGGTTCCAATGTATCGTCCAACTCAAGCTGTACCGATGTATCAACAAGCGGCTCTAGTGGTTCTAGCCTATCAACCAATGCCCAACAATCCAGGCTATCAACAAGCACCCAATGCTTCATCCTATCAGCAGAGGACTCCAGCTCCTCATCCGAATTCTAACTTTCAGAATAGAAGACCATGAGGAAGGCCTCCTAATCCTCGAATCCCTATGACCTATACTGAATTATATCCCTCGCTGCTGAAGAGAGGATTGGTCCTCCACCAGATCCTCTACCACCAAGTTACAACTCAAGCTCCCACTGTTTATTCCATGAAGGTGCTCCAGGGCACAATTTGGAAAATTGTATTGCTTTGAGGTATGCTGTGAAAGATTTGATGGATAAAAACATTCTGTCATTCAGAAATACTGGTCCGAATGTTAAAAATAATCCTTTACCTAAGCATGGGTCCATAAATGCCATTGTTGATGAGTCTGATGAAGATTTGGTTTTCGACGCCACAGAGATCAAAACCCTTCTTAGAGACTTCCATGCGAAGTTAGTAGAGATAAGTATGCTGAAGAACTGTCATAAGAAGTGTGAAGTTTGCGCAGATAATCCAAAGGGATGTGAACTGGTCTTGAGAGATGTTCAAAGTTTGATTAATCTGGGTGTTTTACAAGTAAGCAGTCGCGCGAAGAGGAATGAAGTGGCAACGATTGAACCCATTTTCAACTTTCCTGAATCTGATTCTACCATGGCACCAGTGTTTAACATGCTTGAATCCCCAAGAGTTCAACCCATCTTCAATATGCCAGAACCTATGGTGCCCATTTTCAATATGCCAGAACCGAGGATTGAGCAAAAAAGTAACCCTTTCCTTTATGAAGATGCCAAAGCAGTTCCATGGAAGTATGATACAGGGGGAATTCATCAGAAGTTTGAACAGGCTGGTCAGAAGGGGAGTTTAACGGTGGCAAGTGCTGACATAGCAGGTGCAAGTCGATTGACGCGCAGTGGTTGTGTTTACCCTCAGCAAGTCAATACCACTCGAACCGGTTCCACCTAAAGAAGTCATTCTCGCTGTTTCCAATAAGGATAAAAGGTTGGTCTTGGAAGAGGAGGATGCAGAATTTATCAGAATCATCAAGAAAAGTGATTATAAGGTTATTGATCAGCTACATCAAACGCCTTCCAAAATATCTATCTTATCACTTCTTATGCATTCGCCGGCCCACCGCGGTGCTCTCCAGAAATTACTAGCTCAAGCTCATGTTACGCATGACATAACCGTGAATCAGTTTGATGGTGTCATTGCCAACATCACTGCATGTAATAATCTCAGCTTCAGTATGGAAGATCTCCCAAAGGAGGGTTTGGACCATAACCGTGCTCTCCATATATCTGTGAAGTGCCAAGAGGATACTCTAGCAAGAGTTCTTGTGGATACAGGATCTTCATTGAATGTTTTGCCGAAAAGAACACTTGCTAAGTTATCTTATCAAGGGGCAGAGATGAGGCCCAATGCACTGATTGTGAAAGCTTTCGATAGGTCAAGGAGGACTGTTATCGGGGAAGTAGACCTACCAATCTTGATTGGACCACAGGTGTTCAAAATCACATTCCAGGTTATGGACATTAATCCTAATTACAGTTGTTTGTTAGGAAGACCTTGGATTCATGCCGCTGGGGTAGTCACTTCTACCTTACACCAGAAGATGCAGTTTGTCGTCAATAATAAGCTGGTAACTGTGTCCGGGGAAGAAGACCTCATGGTTAGCAACCTTTCCTCCTTTAGCTATATTGAGGCTGATGAAGTTGCTTTGGAAACTGCTTTCCAAGCTCTGGAGATAGCCAATGTTGTCCTTATGGAAGTAGAGGAGCCAAAGGAGAAGGGTATTCCATATTTTGCGTCGCTGAAAAGTACCATTTCCACTATTGAAGAAGGAAGCCATGAAGGTTGGGGTAATGTCATTGAAGTCAAGAAGAAGCTGGATCGCTACGAGTTGGGTTACAAACCAACTCATGTGAAAGAAGGAACATCAACCTCCGTTAAAGGACGTCCAAAGACCATTCAAGAGGTGTTTTCTAGTGCTGGCTATCAGATCAATGCAATTAATGGGAATGCTGAAGATGAAGATGTGGATCATTTGGTTTATCAGTGTGAAGTAGCTTTGAGCAATTGGGTGGCAGTTGAGATCCCAATTTTTTTTCCATTGTCAAAGTAATTTATTGTTTTCTTTAAATGTTTTCAAAGTTCCCTAGCTATGCCCAAGGCTATGGGATCATTTTGTAGGACCCCTTCTCATTTTCAAGTTATTCAATCAATGAAGGCATTTTGTTAAATTCTTATTTTGTTTATTTACTGCTTTTTCTCTTTTCACCTTTAAAAAGAAAATGGAAATCTTTCAAAACCAATACAAAGTTTCTTGCATCTCTCTGTTTTCACTTTTAATAAAAGAAAATCATTCCCATATGCAGAACAAATGAAAACCCTGTTGAATCCAATGACTCTATACTCTCTCCTAACTTTGATTCGCCCGTCTACCAAGAGGAAGATGAAAGTGAGGAAGATTGTGATGTTCCCAAAACCTGGAAAGATTGGTTGAGTATGAGTACACAGATCTACAGCCACATAAAGAGCAGGTAGAGACCATCAACCTTGGCACCGATGAAGACAAGAAGGAAGTCAATATTGGTACAACACTTGGGGCAGATGTCAGAGAAAGATTGGTCAAGATCATCAAAGAGTATGAGGATGTGTTTGCATGGTCGTATCAGGATATACCCGGTTTAGACACAGACATAGTGGTCCACAAGTTGCCTCTTCGATCAGATTGTCCTCTAGTAAAGCAAAAGCTTCGACGAACGAGACCGAACATGGCTCTGAAGATTCGAGAAGAGGTCAAAAGACAGTTTGATGCTGGATTCCTCGCAGTTGCGAAGTACCCTGAGTGGGTAGCTAATATCGTGCCAGTCCCCAAAAAGGATGGCAAGGTTAGAATGTGCGTAGACTATAGGGATTTGAACAAAGTCAGTCCAAAGGACGATTTGCCTCTTCCGCATATTGATACTTTGGTTGACAACACTGTCAAGTTTGCTGTTTTCTCCTTCATGGATGGATTTTAAGGATATAACCAGATCAAGATGGATCCTGATGACATGGAAAAGACCACCTTCATCACACCATGGGGCACTTATTGTTACAAGGTTATGCCATTTGGTCTCAGAAATGTAGGAGCCACTTATCAGAGGGCAATGGTCACCGTTTTCCATGATATGATGCATAAAGAGATAGACGTTTACGTGGATGATATGATTGCCAAATCACAAAGTGAGGAGGATCATTTGAATCATCTCCTGAAGTTATTTGAGCGCCTCAGAAAGTTCCAACTGCGTCTGAATCCAGCTAAGTGTACCTTTGGTGTCCGATCAGGAAAGTTACTTGGTTTTATTGTTAGTCAGTAAGGAATTGAAGTAGATCCGGACAAGGTCAGAGCAATTCAAGAGATGCCAGCTCCAAAAACAGAAAAGCAAGTCAGAAGTTTCCTCGGAAGATTAAACTACATCTCCAGATTTATCTCCAACATGACGGCTACATGTGAGCCTTTGTTCAAGTTGCTCCGAAAGGATCAAGCAATTAAGTGGAATTCTGATTGTCAACAGGCTTTTGAGAAGATTAAGGTTTACCTACAGGAACCTCCTATCTTGATCCCACCTACTCCAGGGAAGCCTCTCTTCATGTATCTAACTGTACTTGAGGGATCTATGGGTTGCGTATTAGGCCAACAGGATGAAACCGGTCGTAAGGAACATGCCATTTATTACTTAAGCAAGAAGTTTACAGATTGTGAAAGCAGATATTCACTTTTAGAGAAGACTTTCTGTACTTTGGCATGGGCTTCCAGACGCCTCAGGCAATATATGATTTGTCACACTACTTTGTTGATCTCGAAAATGGATCCAATAAAGTACATTTTTGAGAAGCCCGCCCTGACCGGGAGACTCGCTCGTTGGCACATGTTGTTATCCGAATACGACATCCAATATGTAACTCAGAAGTCTATCAAGGGCATCATTTTTTTTGATTACCTTGCTGATCAACCTGTTGAAGATTATGAGCCTTTGAAATTTGATTTCCCAGATGAGGACATTATGTTGATAAAGGACTATGAAGTTCCAGGTCCAGACGAAGGTCCAGAGCCAAGTTCTCGTTGGAAGATGATGTTTGATGGTTCCTCTAATTACATGAGGCATGGTGTGGGAGCTGTTTTGATGAATCCTGATAGTGGTTATACTCCCTTCATGGACAAATTATGTTTTGAATGTACAAACAACATTGCAGGGTATGAAGCATGTGTTTTGCGTATCGAAGCTGCAATTGATACCAGAATTAAGATCCTTGAAGTATATGGAGACTCAGCTTTGGTAATCTACCAAGTCAAAGGTGAATGGGAGAACCGTGACGAGAAGTTGATCCCGTACCGGGCCTACATTGTGGAATTAATCAAATACTTTGATGAAGTCACTTTCCATCACGTTCCAAGGGCAGAGAATCAAATTGCAGACACTTTAGCTATGTTGGCCTCTATGTTTCAAGTTAGATTTCTTAATGAAGCTCCACTCATTACAATCGAGCGAAAAACTACACCAGCCTCATGTCTACTGGTCAAAGAAGAAACTGATGAAAAACCATGGTTCTATGACATCAAGAACTACTTGCAAAATAAAGTATACCCAGTGAATGCAACAACTTTAGACAAGAAGACTCTGAGAAGATTGGCGTCCAAGTTTTTCCTTAGTAACAATGTACTTTACAAGAGAAATCATGATATGGTTCTGCTCAGGTGTGTGGATAAGCGCAAAGCAGACTTACTGATTAGAGAAATCCATGAAGGATCATTTGGAATACATGCCAATGGACATGCCATGTCCAGGAAGATCTTGAGAGCTGGATACTTCTGGTTGACCATGGAATCAGATTGTTTCAAATATGCCAGGAAGTGTCATAAATGACAGATTTATGCCAATAAGGTGCACGTACCTCCGACCCTTTTGAATGTTTTGTCATCGCCTTGGCCTTTCTCAATGTGGGGCATTGATATGATAGGGGAAATTGAGCCAAAAGCTTCCAATGGTCACCGGTTTATCTTGGTTGAGATCGATTACTTTACCAAGTGGGTAGAAGCAGCTTCCTATGCCAATGTGACAAAGCAAGTGGTTGCCCGTTTCATCAAGAACCAAATTATCTGCCGTTATGGAATCCCAAGCCGGATCATCACATATAATGGGACCAATTTGAACAACAAGACGATGAAAGAGTTGTGTGAGACATTCAAGATTGAACACAATAACTCTTCTCCTTACCGTCCGAAGATGAATGGAGCTGTTGAAGCCGCAAACAAGAACATCAAGAAAATTCTGCAGAAGATGGTGAAGACCTACAAAGACTGGCACGAGATGTTACCGTATGCCTTACACGGATACAGAACATCAGTTCGCACTTCAACAGGGGAAACCCCTTTCTCTTTGGTGTATGGGATGGATGCAGTTCTCCCTATCGAAGTAGAAATACCATCTTTGATAATTTTGATGGAAACCAAACTGGAAGAAGCTGAGTGGGTCCAGAACATATATGATCAACTGAACCTCATTGATGAGAAAAGAATGACCGCCATGTGCCATGGCCAGTTGTATCAGAAGCACATCAAGAGAGCATTTGACAAGAAAGTCCGTCTCCAAGAATTCAAAGAAGGAGATCTTGTACTCAAGAAAATCTTGCCAGTCCACAAAGACATGCGTGGAAAGTGGAGTCCTAACTATGAAGGCCTGTATGTTGTGAAGGTGGCATTCCCTGGAGGTTCCATAATCCTCACAACTATGGATGGTGAATAACTGAAACACCCGGTGAATTCTGATGCAGTCAAAAAATATTATGCCTAAATAGAACCCGATAGGTCGAAAACCAGAAATGGCGACCTAGGCAAAAATGGTATCCCGGTGGATCATAACCTATGAAGGAGATCGAGGCAAAAGTTAGGGATAAAAATAAATAAATAAGAGCTCGTTAAGTTGAAAACCCGAAAGGGTGAATTAGGCAAAAAAAGAGCGTCCCGGTGGATTGAAAACCCGAAAGGGCGGTCCAGGCAAAAATTAGGGACAAAGGCATTTGATTGTATCAGATGATGCTTACCATTACTGAAGATTATTACTTGAAGACCAATCCAGTTGCTCTTGTCAGAAGCAAGGTGTTGGAAGGTCTTAGTTATTAGGGATTATAGTGGTCGTTGGATTCAATATAGACCTTTTCCCCATTGCCATTTTCAAATTGTAATTTTCCATGGAGTTTTGCTATTGGAAAACTATCATTCTTAAATGAAGTACAACCTTTGCCTTTAAACTTTGCCTTTCAGCTTCTTATTTTCTTTTGTTATGCAAAATGTCTTTACTGAATTACCATTTAACTCTGAAAATGACAAATATTTTAGAAAATTGTTTTTGAAAACATACTGGAAAACATTCAAATTTCCTTGACTTTAGAAAGATTAAAAGATTTCCTATCTTCTAAAAAACCCTCTAGTTTGCAGCAACACTCTCATGCCATTATTACAGAAATCCCCATAGAGGATTAAGAGCTGGCAACACTCCTGGATGGATCCTTGGACCAAGTATTAAATTCCAAGCTCGAAAACATCTCCCTAGCACCTTTCTTATTGCTCGTCTAAGTATTGGCGTTGAGATCCTGCTCTCCCTTGAATTTCGTCGAAACTCTCTGTCTCCCCAGAGTCAGCATTTGCATATCATGATCATTCACATCATGCTCAATCATACGCATTTGACATAATCATTTGTCCTTACCCAGTTGTCATCAGGCTGACTCCGGGTCCAGATTACTGTCAGTTTTCATTTTTGGATCCATTATCGTTAGTACCCTGAAGTGTGGTTAACCAATGTATTTTTCCCAGCAACACTGGTATCCCCTGCAGAGGCCTTTCTTGATATGTACCTTATTACCACCTTTTATTTCCTTTTAAGCCCAATTATCATTAACATAAATCCTTTAAGCTATTTGCTTAAGATTTAGGGCTGTTTAATTCAACATGCATCCGTATTCTCCTGATAATTCCTAAAAGATATTCTTTGAACTCTTCATTTAAGGAATTTCCAGAGGTTGGTCGTTTATCTCGTTGAAAACTCCAACATTTATTCTTATTTGCCAGCTGGTCGCTTAGAGCTGTTGGATTCATCTTTAAATGCTTCGCATTCTACTCCCAGTATCAGTTGTTTGCACAGAGCCACTGCCCAAACACTGTGTTCGTTTTCTTTATCCTCGGTATCAATAGTTACACTTGAACCTGTTGATCTACCACTTTGGATTATTTGTCTGTTATTTATTTCTTCAACCTCCGTGTTGAATTTTTGTTTTCCCGACCGCCGTGTCGATGACTGTTATTTCATTTCCTGATCGATGTGTCGATGTCTGTCATTGTATTTCCCGACCGCCGTGTCGATGTCTGCTATTTTATTTCCCGACCGCCGTGTCTATGTCTGCTATTTTATTTCCCGACCGCCGTGTCGATGTCTGTTATTTTTTATTTTCCTGACCGCCGTGTCAATGTTTGTTATTTTATTTCCCGACCGTCGTGTCATTATCTGTTGTTTAATTCCCCTGCCGCCATGTTGAGCTCATTTTCCCGACCTTCGTGTCAATGACTGTTATTTCATTTTCCCAACCGCCGTGTCGATGTCTGTTATTTCATTTTCCCGACCGCTGTGTCGATGACTGTTATTTTATTTTCCCAACCGTTGTGTCGATGTTTGTCATTGTATTTCCCGACGCCGTGTCGATGTCAGCTATTTTATTTCCTGACCGCTGTGTCGATGTCTGTTATTTTTGTTTTCCCGACCGCCGTGTCGATGTTTGTTATTTTATTTCCCGACCGCCGTGTCAATATCTGTTGTTTAATTCCCCAGCCGCCGTACCGAGTTTATTTTCTCGACCGCCGTGTCGATGTCTGTTATGTTATTTCCCGACCGCCGTGTCGACGCCTGTTATTTTGCTTTCCCGACCGCCGTGTCATTGTCTGTTATTCTGCTTTCCTGACCGCTGTGTCGATGTCTGTTTTTATTTCCCGACCGCCGTGTCGATGCCTGTTATTTTATTTCTTGACCTCCGTGTCGACGTCTGTTATTTTTATATCTCGACCGCCGTGTCGATGACTGTTATTTCATTTTTCTGACCTCCGTGTCGATGTCTGTTTTTTCTATTTTCCCGACCCCCGTGTCGATGTCTGCTATTTTATTTCTCGACCTCCGTGTCAATATCTGTTGTTACTTCCCCAGCCGCCGTGTTGAGTTTATTTTCCCGACCGTCGTGTCAATGTTTGCTTTATTATTTATTCAACCACCACATTGAATTTCATTCTCGACCGCCATGTCGATGTCTGTTATTTTATTTTTTGACCGCCGTGTCGATGCCTGTTATTTATTTTCCTCAATCGCCGCTGTCGCTCCCGAGATTTTCATCCTAGTACAAACGCGAAAGTGGCGCGGAAAGGGTAGAGTCGCCAGCCATGCATTTTTATCCCGCAAGAATGGGAAAGGTAATGCTGAACAAACCTGAGGAAAAAGGAAAGGACAAGGTCCTGCGAACCAATGATCTGGGTTCGGGAGTCGGTTACGACCTGGGAAGGTATTAGCACCCCAGATCGTCCGCCGTACCCGACGGGATCCACGCTTGTTTGCTTGTTTTAAAGGGTGAGAAAAATATAACTGCTGCTGAACAAATGAACTGCTAATTGGAATGGGAATGAGACAGGACCTGGAAAAAGGGAATTAGAAAAGAAAATGGAAAGGAATGGGGAAATGTAGGGAAAATAAAGAATGTGCTCGAACGGGCTCTACCCCGCTTCCTACGTACCGCATCGGGAAAATGAGGATCAGAGTCGACGTAGTTCGCCTAACTAAGGCGGGAACTATTGTTTGTGTTTTTTATGGCTTGAACTGCGTATGCCTATGCTCAGGTGTTGCAGGCTCTTCAGGTACGAGTGCATTTACCGTCTTGCATGCGAGACAAGTCGTCGCAAGTTCACATTGTGAGTGAATGAGATGAGAAAGATAAGCTCCCGCAGGATAGTCGCTTATTGTTTGTTTTTGTCTTTTATGAGAAATGTTTTGAATTTGTTTGTGAATGTTCTCATACTAAGACCTATCCATCGTGGTAAGTACTTACACCTCGCCCTGAAACAGGACGCGTATAAGCACTCCGCAACAAAGTCTCGTGTCGTACAAGAACGTTTGATTTTTATTAAGTATTTTTATTATTTTCTTCATGAGATGAGAAAGAAGGACTCAAGTTGCAAAAGGAAAAAACTAAGGGACTATGACTCAACCCTAGTTTTAGTTATTATATTAAAATGTGGTCCTAATGGTTTATGTGGTTTTCTAAACCTAAGGAGCAAAAGGAAAAGAGAGAAGAAAAAGGATGCAACTTACTTCCTAAGGAAGATAAGTTGGTCATAACCAAAGGGAAATCCTACCAATCACAAATATGGAAGAAAAAAAATGAATTAAATGCATAAAAATAAAAAAAGGACAAGGTGTAAGGAAACATACCTTTCCCTCCCTACAAAACAAAGATTAGTGTGCATTTTTATTTAAAATAATAAAGCAAACATACACTAATTAAATCTTAATAATTCTAGGACCTAATTTCTAGACTCTATCTTAATTCTAAAAGAACTAAAAAAATGCTAAAACAAAAATTCAGCACCTACTACAACCCCTAGACTAAAAGCAGCTATCGAAACAAAGCATAACATAAGGTAAAACACAAACAACTTTCTACATCCAGCATACAACATGAAAAACATAGGTGTAGAAAGTCACATACAACATACAAACATAATAAACCACATGTATTTTACAACACCTATATTAACAAACAACTACGAAAACATGGGACAAATTTGATCATTTTTATTTATGTGCACAAAGTGAATGATAAACAACACATTAATGTCACTTAACATGAATCTACATGCATCACAAAATGAACTCAAACATGTGAATTTATTTACATCATTTATTTGATTAAAAATGATAATGATCAATCAAGAACAAACATACTTTTTCATGTTGCACAAATGAGCATTTTATCATGAGATTGAACAAGTATCACTACAAGCATCAATTGTTACACATGCATGACATAAAAATCAGAATTGAACTCATGTTAAGATATGATCAATTAAGCACAAGAAACTTGCATGAACATGTGAAGTATTTAATCACTTTTGACAAAAAATCAACATGGCCTTTAATCACTTTATCAATCAAGCAAGCAATGACAATAATCATGAAGCACATATTGAATTTAAGCAAGCACTTAACATGTGAAACAAATGATTAAAGTGTAGCAAAACAACATCAAGAATCAATTATATCACATTTTCACATTTAACACAAAACATGGAAAAGTGAACGGAATCATGTCGAAACGACTCGAACAAATGAATTGGCTACTGGAAATAGACCCAAAAATTCCCTAAAATCAATACATAAACATACATGAACCTTAAAAGCACTAGGAAGAAAGATTGAGCAAGAAAATAAGCTAAAAATCCAAAAATGAACAGCGTTAACCGGTTAACCAAACGGTTAACCCGTTAACGGACCCTGGACAGAACTAAAAATGGCCAAAAACGCATGCGTTAACCGGTTAACCAAACCGTTAACCGGTTAATGTTGAACAGAAAGTGAAAAATGCTTTTGAAATAAGTGCTTTTGGCCACAATCTTCCTTCTAAACAACCCTAACCCCCACCTAATCATGCTAACACGAATTCCTACTCAATTAGGGCTTATTAACACATGCTAGAATCTATAACAAGCTACAATCCTAACTTCTAATCCATCAAAAACCACAAATTGCAAGCAAAACTTAACGAAAACGTAATCAAACATAAGCAATACGAAAAGCACTTAAAGAATTCCGAAATGGTGATATGAAGAGAATAACTTAAAGGAAAAGTGATTTAGATCACCAACCTACGAAGTGGAGAAATGCTTCGGTAAATGTTCTGAGAATCGGAGCTTGATCAAAGAGAAAACCGAGAAAACTGTAGATCCGCAAAATAAATGCGTTCTCGATGCTTGAACCTTCGTGCACTTCCGATAAGCCGAAATCCTCACAAAATTCAGTAGCTTCTTCTTCCACAATCCACAAAATCAATGGAGGTTGGAGGCTAAGCTTCAAGATCTTCAAGTTTCAATGTGAAACTTGAAGAGCTTCTTCAAAAAGCTTTAGTGAAAGAAGGAAAAATGGAGGAAAAGTGAGAGAGAAAAAAGTGATTGTGAGAGAATTAAAATTGTGTGTGTGAAAATTGTGTCAGAATCCCCTCTGGTTTGGATGAAAATGGTTTAAATATGGCTTAGGTTTGGGGCCCAAAAATTAGGCTTGGGATCCAAAATTATGGTTTGGTAATGAGGTTAGGATTTAGCAATGGAGCTAGGTTAGGAGAAGGAACATTCTAGAAGATGGTAGAACATGGTAGAAGTTTCCAAGGGAAATGGAGTGGAATTGAAATGGAAAAACAAGAGGGGAAAAGTGAAAGGAAGTGTGGAAGGAAAATGGAAGGAAAAGTGGAGGGAAATGTAAAACCAACCACTTTTCAAATGATTTTTTCTTTGATTTTTTTATGATTCCTCCATCATTTCTTAAACAAATTTGAACCATAGGATCATTGTAACCCTAATTTCATGATATCGATCTTAAAAGTCAGGAATCGACCCTTTTCACCTAGCTCGGTTGCCTTTTCCCCAATTCCTCGATTTTCAGTCGTCTGGCCAGTCGAACCCCTTCCAAAATGAATTTGTGGACGAGATTTGAACCCTATGACTTTGACATCATATATAATACAAAGGAATCCTCTTTGAATCGAAACTTCATGAAGAAGACCAATAGAAGTGCAACCATAATTTGGCCCTTTTCATCAGGAAACATAGCACTGATTGCCTCCTTCGATTAAACCCCATCTTTCCATGGCTTGTAGCTTTAAGTGAAGACTTGTGGGATATTGTGAACCCTTTGCACAAGGTTGACAAGCTTTGCGGCCCTTAGATTTCCTTTGTAATGCCTTTAGTTACTCCAATCATTGATCACATACCCATGCCTCAGCTATGCTACAT
This sequence comes from Lathyrus aphaca, assembly GCA_963966055.1. Taxonomy (NCBI): domain Eukaryota; kingdom Viridiplantae; phylum Streptophyta; class Magnoliopsida; order Fabales; family Fabaceae; genus Lathyrus; species Lathyrus aphaca. The sequence goes on along the minus strand of OZ014520.1, from coordinate 214,394,688 downwards.
ATGATGCAATGTTTTTTGGTTATTTTATGAACCTATGTATGCAAGATGCTATGCCAAATGTTGAGGATATGAGAGGGCAAATTTTGAGGTATTACAGCTGCCCCTATTCAATCATCTGCAGGCCTGAACAAATAATTGCGAGAGCTTTTAGACGTTCAAGGTATGGAGTGATTGAATACTCGAGTAAAACCTGGAAATTTGAACTCCGTGGGAAATAAAATATATTAGGAAGAATGCCATCCTGAAACAGAAATTCTCAAAAGATCCTCTGATCTAAAACGAAACCATCCTCGAATGGAGACGCAATGGTATGCCGGCCTCAGTCGATAACCAGAAACACGAAGGCTAACCTCAGACAGACTTTGAAAAAGAGACAAACTGACCTCAATCAATAAGCTCAAAATGGTCTATCATCCTCGAATGATAGCCACAACAAAAAGACCAACCTCAGAAGGACTTGAAGAAAATAATGCCATCCTCGAATGACAATTCTCAAAGATCCTCGGATCTAAAACGAAACCACCCTCGAATGGAGACGCAATGGTATACCGGCCTCAGTCGATAACCAGAAACACAAAGACTGACCTCAGATAGACATTGCAAAAGAGACAAACTGACCTCAATCAATAAGCTCAAAATGGTCTATCATCCTCGAATGATAGCCACAACAACAAGACCAACCTCAGAAGGACTTGAAGAAAAGAATGCCATCCTCGAATGACAATTCTCAAAAGATCCTCAGATCTAACACGAAACCATCCTCAGATGGAGACGCAATGGTATACCGGCCTCAGGCGGTAACTAGAAACACAAAGACTGTCCTCAGACAGACTTTGCAAAAGAGACAAACTGACCTCAATCAATAAGCTCAAAATGGTCTATCATCCTCGAATGATAGCCACAACAAAAAGACCAACCTCAGAAGGACTTGAAGAAAAGAATGCCATCCTCGAATGACAATTCTCAAAAGATCATAGGATCTAAAACGAAACCACCCTCGAATGGAGACACAATGGTATACCGGCCTCAGTCGATAACCAGAAACACAAAGACTGACCTCAGACAGACTTTACAAAAGAGACAAACTAACCTTAATCAATAAGCTCAAAATGTTCTATCATCCTCGAATGATAGCCACAACAACAAGACCAACCTCAGAAGGACTTGAAGAAAAGAATGCCATCCTCGAATGAAAATTCTCAAAAGATCCTCGGATCTAAAACGAAACCATCCTCGAATGGAGACGCAATGGTATACCGGCCTCAGTCGATAACCAGAAACACAAAGACTGACCACAGGCAGACTTTGCAAAAGAGACAAATTGACCTCAATCAATAAGCTCAAAATGGTTTATCATCCTCGAATGATAGCCACAACAACAAGACCAACCTCAGAAGGACTTGAAGAAAAGAATGCCATCCTCGAATGACAATTCTCAAAAGATCCTCGGATCTAACACGAAACCATTCTCGGATGGAGATGCAATGGTATACTGGCCTCAGGCGATAACCAGAAACAGAAAGACTGACCTCAGACAGACTTTACAAAAGAGACAAACTGACCTCAATCACTAATCTCAAAATGGTCTATCATCCTCGAATGATAGCCACAACAACAAGACCAACCTCAGAATGACTTGAAGAAAAGAATGCCATCCTCGAATGACAATTCTCAAAAGATCCTCGAATGGAGATGCAATGGTATACCGGCCTCAGGCGGTAACCAGAAACACAAAGACTGACCTCAGACAGACTTTGCAAAAGAGACAAACTGACCTCAATCAATAAGCTCAAAATGGTCTATCATCCTCGAATGATAGCCACAACAAACACAAACAAGACCAACCTCGGAAGGACTTGAAGAAAAGAATTCCATCCTCTAATGACAATTCTCAAAAGATCCTCGGATCTAACACGAAACCCTCCTCGGATGGAGACACAATGGTATATCGGCCTCAGGCGATAACCAAAAACACAAAGACTGACCTCAGACAGACTTTGTAAAAGAGACAAACTGACCTCAATCACTAAGCTCAAAATGGTCTATCATCCCCGAATGATAGCCACAACAAACACAAACAAGAACAACCTCGGAAGGACTTGAAGAAAAGAATGCCATCCTCGAATGACGATTCTCAAAAGATCCTCGGATCTAACACAAAACCATCCTCGAATGGAGACACAATGGTATACCGGCCTCAGTCGATAACCAAAAAACACAAAGAAAATAGGACAAGATGGAACGGGATCGTTGTACATAAACGAGAGCCCAGGCAAACAGGATCGTACAAAACAAGAGCATGTGACGCGATTGTTGTACAAAACAAGACGTGGAATGAGTGGCAAACATTGACTGGAAAATGATATTGGTATCCTCTGTGTGGAGTACTTCAGGTTGAGAAGATGTTAATATACCTCAAAACTGGCCCATGCTGGCATGCATATGCTTGGATTTATGGCGTAATGCTCCATGATGATGGAAATGCTACGCTTTTGGGGATGCAAATGCAATGATTATTATGCGTATGCGAATGCAAAAGGATCTCCTGGAAAGGAGACTGCAAGTATCCCAAATGGCTTGACTGGGAAGAACTGGTGATCACTGCATTGATCTGGTTAATCCTGGTGAGGAGGAAAAAACTCTGCGGGGAATGTTGTCAATGATACGCCGACTCTGAACTGCCGCCATTGCCAAAAATAAATTGGACTTTAAGATTGGAGTGCCAAGACCCTGCTGGAGATGAACCCTTCTTGTACTTTGGTGGGGAAGTGAATACCTCCTGACTTGGCTGGGAACCAGAGGCATGACATTGCTGAGGAAGCACCTTGCTGAGGAGGAAAAAACACTCCTTGTACTGCTGGGGATTGCCCCTATATTGAAGGTAAGTCTTTTCTTGGGGAGGACACCCATATTCTGCTACCTTGCTGGGAGAGATTTCAACTTCCACCTCTACTGGGGATGATGGAGAATCTCAATGAGAGGGCTTCCTGTTGCAAATAAAAAGATGTTCTTCTTGGGAATCTACTTTTAGCTCTGTTAGCAACACATGTACATGTACCTGCATAAACACAATCGATAGTGCCTGCAACATGGAGAGTTAGTTTGGGACCTGCCTGCCCCAGGCTCGTAGTATGAATCATTATCTGGGTATCTCGACACCCTTTCAGAGTTGTACTAAATGTTTCTTTCCTCCTGCACGAGTTAGAAAGCATTCAAATGTTCACAACACAATGTAATTCACAATTTGCTGGACATTTTCGCAATCAATCAATGCTAGATGAAAAAACAAAAACAAAAAGAAAATAGTCACAAATCGACTGAAGTTGAATTTTTATTGATTCGGAAAAATGGACATGAATAGGCAATACAAAGGAAGCAATTCCCTGGAAAGAGGAAACAACCAAAAAGGAAAACAAACTATCCTATTGATAATGTAACAAGTGGATCTCATCAAGTCTTAACCCGGTTATGACTCGTATATCTTCAAGACGCTCTGCTCGCTCTGCCCCTTGAGAAAAGTAACTGAACTGATCTTTAACCTTTAGAATAGCCTCAGCTGCAGATAGGTTACGGATCTCGCAGATTACAGTCGTTCGTGTTAATCCCTCTTTTGTGTGGATCGCCCTTTCAGGTTTTCAATCCACTGGGATACCCTTTTTTGCCTGAGTTGTCCGATGTGGTTTTGCAACTTAGCGAGTGTAATTTTTTTTCAAGATTTCCCTAACTTTTTCCCGAGCCTTTTATTCTGTTTTTGGCTTGCCGGGATACCCATTTTTTCCTGGATCTTTATTCTGTTTTTATCCACCGGGTCCGTTTTACACGAAGTATTTTCTTACTGCGTCTGCGTTGACAGGGGATTGGAAGTCTTCTCCGTCCATGGTCGTCAACATCAAGGCTCCTCCTGAGAAAAACTTTTTAACCACGAACGGTCCTTCATAGTTGGGTGTCCACTTGCCCCTGTGATCGTTAAGAGGAGGAAAAATCCTTTTTAGCACCAAGTCACCTGGCATTTACCTCTGTGGTCGCACCTTCTTGTCAAAAGCCTGCTTCATCCGTCGCTGGTACAATTGTCCATGGCATACAGCTGCTAGATGGTTTTCTTCAATGAGGCTCAATTGATTATATCTAGATCGGAGCCACTCAGCTTCATCTAGCTTAATGTCCATCATTAACCTCAACGAGGGGATTTCCACTTCAATTGATAGGACTGCCTCCATACCATACACCGGTGAGAATGGGGTTGCCCCTATTGAAGTACGTACCGACGTTCTGTACCCATGCAACGCAAATGGTAGCATCTCATGTCAGTCTTTGTATGTTACAACCATCTTCTGCACAATCTTCTTGATGTTCTTATTGGCCGCCTCGACGTCGCCATTCATCTTCGGGCGATATGGAGAAGAGTTGTGATGCTCTATTTTGAAATCTCGACCCAAGTCAGCCATCATTTTGTTGTTGATATTAGAACCATTATCAGTAATGATCCTTTCAGGAATTCCGTACCGGAAAATGATGTCTCTTTTAATAAACCGGGCTACCACTTGTTTAGTGACATTGGTGTAGGACGCCGCTTCGACCCACTTCGTGAAATAATCTATAGCAACTAGGATGAAGCGATGACCATTAGAAGCTGTCGGCTCGATCTTGCCAATCATATCAATGCCCCACATAGCAGATGACCATGGCGAAGACATGACACTCAACGGATTCGGAGGCACATGGACCTTATCGGCATAAATCTGACACTTGTGGCATTTACGGGAGTATTTACAGCAATCGGATTCCATGGTAATCCAATAATATCCCAATATCAACAATTTCTTAGCCATATCATGTCCTCCAGCATGGGTACCAAAGGAACCTTCATGAACCTCTTGCATCAACAAGCCTGCTTCGTGTCTATCCACGCATCTGAGCAGAACCATGTCGAAGTTTCGCTTGTACAACACACCATCTTGATTCAAGAAGAAACCTCCTGCCAGTATTCTAAGGGTCTTCTTGTCCTTACCAGATGCCCCAACCGGGTATTCTTGAGCATTCAGGAATTGAATGATATCATGATACCAAGGCTTGTTATCTTCACCACTGTCAACTGCAAAGACATAAGCAGGTATTTCAAGGCGGGAGACCGTAATTCGAGGCACAAAATTCTCTTGACAAACTTTAATCATAGACGACAAAGTTGCTAGAGCATCGGAGAATTGGTTTTCATCTCGAGGAATATAAATCAACTTGACTTTGGTGAAGAAAGTTAACAACCTCCTGACATAATCTCTGTAAGGAACCAAGTGAGGTTGATGAACTAGCCATTTGCCATTGACTTGATTCACCACCAGAGCAGAATCTCCGAAGATCTCGAGGTTCTTGACTCATAAGTCGATTGCCTCTTCGATCCCCATGATACAAGCTTCATACTCTGCCTCATTTTTAGTGCATTCGAAAGTCAACCGAGAAGCTAAAGGTGTATGGACCCCTTCCGACGAGATGATAACAACACCTACTCCACTTCCATTCATGTTCACAGCTCCGTCAAACATCAAATTCCATTTGGATTCAGGGTCTGGCCCCTCCTCCGGAAGTTGTTCTTCAAAGTCTTTCATCTTGAGGAACATGATGTCCTCATCTGGAAACTCGAACCTCATGGGTTGATAATCTTCGATTGGCTGCTGAGCCAAGTATTCTGACAATACACTCCCTTTGATTGCCTTTTGTGAAGTGTAATGTATATCATACTCTGTTAGTATCATCTGCCATCGGGCTACTCTCCCTGTCAGAGCTGGCTTTTCAAAAATGTATTTCATAGGATCCATCTTGGAAATTAAGAGAGTAGTGTGAGTCAGCATGTATTGTCTTAGTCGGCGAGCAACCCATGCCAAAGCGCAACAAGTTTTCTCGAGTAGTGAGTAGCGTGTCTCACAATTGGTAAACTTTTTGCTAAGGTAATAAATGGCGTGCTCTTTTCGACCATACTCGTCCTGCTGACCCAGTACACATCCCATCGATCCTTCAAGCATGGTAAGATACATAATCAAAGGTCTCCCTGGCACTGGAGGCATGAGAATTGGAGGTTCTAGCAGGTATTCTTTGATTCGGTCAAAGGCTTGCTGGCAGTCTTCATTCCATTTAATGGCCTGATTCTTCCTCAGAAGCTTAAAGATGGGCTCACACGTGGCCGTTAGGTGAGAGATAAACCGTGCAATGTAGTTTAGTCTCCCTAAGAAACCACGCACTTGCTTTTCAGTCTTCGGCTCAGGCATTTCTTGTATGGCTTTCACTTTGGAAGGATCAACCTCAATTCCCCGCTCACTAACAATGAAGCCAAGTAGCTTGCCGGATCGGACCCCGAAGGTACACTTATTCGGATTCAACCTCAGTTTGAACCTCCGGAGTCTGTCAAACAACTTTGCTAGATTAACCAAGTGCTCTTCCTCTGTTTGGGATTTTGCTATCATATCATCAACATAAACCTCAATTTCATGATGAATCATGTCGTGAAATAACGTCACCATTTCCCGTTGATAAGTAGCTCCAACATTCTTCAAACCAAATGGCATAACCTTGTAATAGAAAGTGCCCCAAGGCGTGATGAAAGTTGTCTTTTCCATATCATCGGGGGACATCTTAATCTGGTTATAACTGGAAAACCCGTCCATGAAGGAGAACACCGAAAACTGAGCAGTATTATCGACGAGCACATCTATGTGAGGCAAATGGAAGTCATCTTTGGGGCTGGCCCTGTTCAAATCCCTGTAGTCTACACATATCCTGACTTTGCCGTCTTTCTTAGGGACCGGGACAATGTTGGCAACCCATGGAGGGTAACTGGTCACGGCCAAGAAACCAACATCAAACTATTTTTGTACTTCTTCTTTTATTTTGATCGCCATATCATGACGTGTGCGCCTCAGCTTCTGCTTCACTGGAGGACAATCTTCTCTGAGAGGCAACTTGTGCACCACAATGTCAGTGTCTAAACCAGGCATATCTTGGTAGGACCATGCGAAGACATCAACATACTTTTGAAGCATAGCAATTAAACGAGTCTTGACATATTCTTCTAATGCGGCTCCGATCTTGACTTCTTTCTTGTCTTCTTCAGTACCCAGGTTTATCACTTCGACAGCTTCTTCGTGCGGCTGAATCATCTTCTCCTCCCGTTTAAGCAGTCTGGCCAATTCTTCAGGTAATTTGCAATCCTCTTCACCTTCCTCATCGGCTTGATAAATTGGATTGTTGAAGTCATACTCAGTCATAACAGGGTCGTCATTGATAAGATCCGGTGACGAGCACCTGCATGAATGGTGATTCATGCAAGGCTTTAGCAAAAACTCGAGAAAATGAGAAACATTGCCATTTTAAAACTTTTCTTTCTTTTTGAAAAAACAAAAGCAAAAATGAAAGACAAAGAACAACATGGATGAATGTGAAACGTCAGCTTTATTTATGATTATGAATTGTGTTAGGAACAAAAGAACCCTTACAAAGAGCTACTATGCCCCGAGAAAGACATAGTGCTTGAATACAGAAAAAACAGAAACAAAAATTATTACTCTTTGAAAGAGGTGACTAAGATAAGCCTTTCTGATGCCTAATTGCTAAGCTGAGTCCCTGGAACGGCAGGCCTGATCCACTCATCTAGGTCACAGTCACTATCAACTGCGTCATCCTGCACGACACAGATGTTTCCATAATCCACCACTCCCGCACTCGTGAAAGTAATTGGGCCTTGACGACCTCTAGCAGTTGGTCCAGATGATGACTGCCCAGGATGATAACCAATTCCGAACATATCTTTCTTTTCTGGCACTTCTACTAGACTGCCCCAGCCTTCTCGCACTCCACCCTCTATCACCTCAAGAGCTTGCTTATAAGAGGCTATGGAAACCCCCTTCTTTGGTTCTTCAGGAGAAGCTGCCACTGTAGACGCTTGTTCAGTTTTCAGGGGCTCAAAAGCCTGACATGGGGTCTCAACTATTTTGCCATCCATCTCCACATACTTGAATGAAGCCAGATGACTAACAAAAATGTCTTCTTCCCCACTGACAGTTACAATTTGACCCTCCCAGATGAACTTTAGCTTTTGATGAAGTATGGACGATACCGCTCCTGCTGAATGTATCCAAGGTCTTTCGAGCAAACAACTGTATGCAGGCTGTATATCCATTACGTAACAAGTGGTATTGAAGATTTGTGGACCTACTTTAATTGGTAACTCCACCTCCCCGAACACCGATCTCCTCGACCCATCAAATACTCTAACTACTAGGTCGCTTGGCTTTAGAACTACTCCATCATAATCCAACTTCATTAATGCCTTCTTGGGCAGAACATTCAACGATGATCCAGTATCTACCAACACGTGAGAAAGTACTGCACCTTTACATTCTAAAGAGATATGTAGTGCCCGATTATGAGCACGCCCTTCAGATGTTAGATCCATGTCTGTAAAGCCCAATCCGTGACTGGCATTGACACTAGATACCACCGCTTCCAACTGATTTACTGAAATATCCTGAGGCACATACGCCTTGTTTAGAATATCCAAGAGAGCCTTCCTGTGGGAATCAGAACACATGAGCAAGGACAAGATGGAAATCCTCGACGGAGTTTGCTGCAGATGGTCCACAATCTTGTAGTCGCTCTTTTTGATAATCCTCAGAAATTCTTCAGCTTCTTTATCAAAGGTAAGGTCTGGATCAATTACTGGTGCGGGCTCATTGACAACCACTGGCTGCTTTCCTCTTGCTTTAGCCTGGGCTTCTGCAGTGTCTCTGGGTGGTATCGCACTATTTCTTAGTGTTTCCGGCGCAAATAACCTTCCACTTCTAGTAAAGCCCCATACTCCAACGTTTTCTACTTGAGCTGGGGTTGTACTAAACGTGCCTAACTCTTGCTTCTGGCCATTACAGTATACTTTGCCACCATAATTCCAGGGAATGGCTCTACTGCTCTGATACATTACTGGTCCTGCAGTGGTGATGGTTATCAGTGCTACTCTGGCCTGTGGAGGAACTTGAGATGGATCGTAGAAGATGGTTATTGTAGAGACTTCGCTTTCCTTTACAACCTTGTCAAACTGCAACACTCCTTCATTAATCATGCTCTGGATCCCTGCTTTCAACTGCTCACAACCATTTGTAGCTTCAACACATCCTGGACAATCAACTTCACACCCCGGAAAAATACCCTTTTGTGACAAGCAGACTTTAACAACACTCAACGGAGTCTGTAGATCGTTGACATCACACACCAAGTTTAGATTTTCCCCTTCATCAACTGCCCCAACCGTACCTCCGTGAGGAGGCATGGGGTTCTGAATTACATTAGGAGTAGGAGAAAATTTGATTGCTTTCGAATCCAGTAGGTCTTGAACAACATGCTTCAGTGCTTTGCAGTTCTCTGTGGTATGCCCGGGAGCTCCAGAATGAAATTCGCATTTGGCATTTGTATCATAACCCCCAGGGATTTGGCCCGGCTTCGGAGGTTGTAAAGTTCGGAGTTGAACCATCTGGAGTTGTAAGAGATTATTCAAAATCTGTGAATAGGACATCGGCGGAACTTCGAAATGTCTTTCTCTGGGCTTCTGGGGGTAATATGGACGGGGAGCTCTTTGTTGATACCCTTGTTGGCGTTGTTGTTGTGGTTGTTGGACTTGCTGTTGAATAGGTTGAGCTGAGATAGTGACGGGGGCCACTTGCTGATAAAATCCTCTGTTACTTCCTCCCCTCTACGCGTACACTGCCCCAATCTCCCCTTCTCTTCTCCTCACAAAGGGTTTCTTGACACCAGAATTTGAAGCGCCTCCATTCTGAATCTTCCCCTGCTTGATCCAACTCTCTACCCTTTCGCCAGTCAAGATGATATATGAGAATCCACTCGAGGAACATCCAGCTAGCCTTTCCATGAAATGCCCAGGAAGGGTATCCAGGAACAGGTCTACCACTTCTCTCTCCAGCAAAGGTGGTTGCACTCTAGCAGCCACTTCAGCCACCTTTGTGCGTAATCTTTGAAGCTCTCGGAGTTCTGAGTCAGACTTTGAAGTTGAGTGCGACTGGGCGCCATGTCGATATTATAATGATACTATTTGAGGAATTCTTCTCCCAATTCCTTCCAGCTTCTCACAGAGCTTCTCTCTAGCTTTATATACCATTCCAAGGACCCTCCGGAGAGACTATCTTGGAAGTAGTACATCCAGAGCTTTTCATCCCTAGTATGGGCAACAATTTTTCGGTAGAATGCCTGCAAGTGAGTCTTTGGGCAGGAGCTACCGTTATACTTGTCAAAAGTAGGCGGCCTGAATTTTTGAGGAATAACCACTCCGGGGACTAGGCCCATGTCAGACACATCTATCCCCAAAGTGTCTCTACACTCGAGGGCTTTGAATTTCTCAGTAAGCATAAAAAAGTCTTGAAGATTTCCTTCTCCGCCGAACCTCATGTCATTGTTGAAAGAAGGGAATTGGTCCTCTTGCCTGTCTTTACCGGAATGAAAGTTGCTGTGCCCTGCTCTAGAAATTGAGGTCCACCTGGGCCATTGTTGGTGTTAGGAGGAGCCACTTGGACGTTAGGAGTGGTTACGGGGATATTAGTCTGAGGAGGGTTGAGCCCTTGAATTGCATTCCTCAAATCTTGTTGTCCCTGAGCCATCCCTTGCATCATGACCAAGAATTCTCCCATTCTGGTGCGAAACTCATTAAGCTCAGTTTGCATAGCGTCCATGACTGTCCTCTGGTTGCTGCGAGTTGCGTAGCGATGAGGGATATCTTGTCGGAGATGCCGGGTCTTGACAGCTCTCGCAATCTTTGCCTGAAACACAAATAAGTTAAGCATCATGTAGAAAAACCTGCAAAAACAAAGAAGAAATGCAAATGATGCATATGCAATGCAATGTGTTCCTTTTATTCCCAAGGCTTTTCCTCTTTTCGGTCCTGGCATTAAGAGAATAATAATTGGGAAGAAGACCCAAGTGATGTGAAAATAAAGTGACGGCCGTGGAGAATTGGTGCTCATTACCCCATGTCGGTGCAACAAATAACAAACAAGAGATTCAAAGAAAGTCAATCACATAAACTAAAGTTCGAAACAACAAAGTCCCCGAAGGGTGCCAATCAAAAGAACAATAAAGTATATCAATAAAAGGAATCCCACAACAAGCCTGTGGGTAATCCAAGTACAATAGCATGAAACTAAACCCTAGGGAGCTCTAAGTCTTGCAGCCTCCAGCTAAGACGCTTGACATTCTGGAACAATTGAGCTATATCCGGATGATCGGGCTCCTGGATGAGTCTCTGGATGAGGAGATCCCTTAGATCAAAGGAAGCATGCAACTCTTCAATCTGCTGCAGGAAAGCCATCTCATTCTCTTTGCTTGGACCCGGCTCGGCCTTTGACTTCTTCACTTCAGCTCGAAGCTTCAGCTCTTCAACTTCTTTCTGGACATCTTCAGCTATTTGTTGACTCTTTGTCATCTGACGAAGGTATTCTCTCTGTTGCTCTTGTGCCTTCTGAACTAACTTCCCTTGCTCAACCAAGGCATCCTGGAGGTTCTTGATCTTCAACTCGAATTTTGCTTCTACCTCCTTTTGCTTCTTCTGATTATTGCTCCACTTCTCTTGCCAAAGTGTGATGAATTCATTAGCCTCATTCAGCTCTTTCTTATCCCTCCGGCGCTGACTCGCCTTATGGATCTCAGCCAATCCTCTCTTCCTGAAGTATAGCTCCCTTTCCTCGAAGTCCTTCTACTTAAGACGAACCGTCTCTTCAGCCTGGTGAGCTCTATCTTCTAACTGCTGGTTCTGAATCATCAATTTCTGACAAGAATTGTAAGCCTCCTGATTCTCAAATCTAAGCTGCTTGACCAGAGGTTCCAATTTCTGATAATCTTCTAAAGGCACCGTTGCTGGAGGTAGAGTTGGTATAGAAAAAGGGACTAGAGCCGTTTGAACCTCCTCCTTTATCCAAGCTTCGAATTCAGGTAACATCCGGTTATTGCTCTTGCCTAGACATGCCGTGTCTTTTCTTTTGATCACCTTCCAAGAACCTACAACTTTTCTGACCAACAGAAGATTGTCTTTTACCGAGAAGTAAAAAGTTTGGAATAAATCGGATTCATCGGGGATCTCTTTGAGCGCATACCCTAATTGTATTCTTAAGAGAATGGGATTGTAGTTGATACCTCCCGACACTCCTAACAAAGGCACATTGAGGTAATTACCACATCTGGTAATGAAACTCTTTCCTTTCAACCTCAAAGTAAACCATCTAATATCCTTGGCAGACAAAGTACTCAGCTTCTGGGCCCAAGTAGTATTAGGATCAGTAAAACTCTCAGTGGTAGGCAAATGTCTCATGACCCACTTGTAGAATAAGGGAGCACAACATCTAACCAGACCTCCTCGCTTCTTCTCATTCTTATAATGCACTGAATAATACAAGTCACCTAAGAGAGTGGGCACCGGATTCTTCAACACAAATAAATGAATGGCATTTATGTCCACAAATTTGTCCATATCAGCGAACAGGATGATCCCATAAATGGATAGTGCTAAGATGGCGCAAACAGAATCCCGCTGATTTGTCACTGCAAGTTCTCCAGCCTTTCTAACCAGATACTCTAGAGTGAAACAAGGTACTTTTGCTTTGGTGGTAGACAGATTTGCAGATACTTCAGATGAGCTCAAATAAAGAGCTTTAGCGATGTCAGCATGGGTTGGTCTTGTCATCTCTGAGTTGAAAGGAATCTGATCCTTGATTGACACTCCCATAATCTCATCATACTCTTCCAGTAAAGGACCCAACTGAAAGTCATGAAATGTGAAACACCTGAGCCGTGGATTGTAATACTGCAACAAAGTGTGAATGGTGCTTCTCTGAGAGCTATCCAAGTTGAATACCAAGTCCAGAATATCACCATACATTTCCTTGAAGTATCCCAAATGAACCGGGGTAATAAGAGACACCATTCGGTTGATCAATTCCATTTTGGTATCAAAAAATTTGTAGTGCACGGTCCTTTTTCTGACGTCTTCCATTCTGAAGTAATGATATGACCAGGAACCGGGAGTAACGCAAACCCTGAGAATAAAAGAAACACAAATGATTAATGATGATATGATGTTTATAGAAGTCGAGACATGTGATCAGTGAAGTGTCTGTGATGTGCCAATCATATAATCAGGTGTCGTTGCAAGGTCACAATATCCACAAATCACAATAACAATCCCTCTGATCCGGGATCCATATCTTAGAACCAGAAATCCATATCACAAAACTGAACCAGTGGCAAAGCGGGTATGCTGAAGGTCTTATGGTTCCTGCAAACCTGTAAAACCTTCCCATTCTCACGGGTGTGCTACTCGGGTCAACATCACAGACTCTCAAAGCCGAATATCAATAATACGTTCACCATTTCCGAGAAATGGCTCATGACCAAATCAGGGAATCGGTTTGGCATTATGTACTACTCAGGGAGGCCTCAGCTGAGTCCGGAAAAACAAGCATCCCTCATAAGTCCCCAGCTTCAAGCACTGAATCGAGAAACAATAGTACATTCATCCCGAAGGGTACAATACTACCGTCATACGAACAATTTGCTTTAACTGGATTCCTATGAGAGAACCAGGCCATCCTATACGAGTTCCCAATGGACCCTCGGATGCGAGTGGGTTTGCCAAAAAATGTGGTCTGCCACTGTCATCACTGGAGAGGGGTGTTCCCATTAAGGTCCTCGAAGATCGGTCACCAGATGCACATAACTATCAAGGTCGTATCCTGAAGTGGAAAAGAACCCCCACACAGAATAGTCCCAAGACGGTCGCAATCTGGGTGTGGAACACATCGCCACTCATCATGTAACCATGCGAGTACAACATGTCCACGCTAATCCTATATGCACTAAAGCCGGGTATTTAGCTTATCTCACAGTAACTCCCATCCCGCGGAAAAAATGAAAACCAGCATAGCCAGATAGTCCAGTATAATATGATGCATGGAAAATAAATACTGAAAGCAGTAAATAAGTGCTGTAAAGTAAAGCTGTAAAGTAAAACTGTAAATGAAAACAGTAAAGCTAAACTAAAGCACACAACAACAAACAGATAAACACCTGTCGCTCCCACCAAATGAGGCCTGGTCAGATGGGTACAGACGCGAACGGTCGGCGAAAGAGAAGAAATGAATAGAGTCGCCAGCTAGGCGTTTTTATCCCGAAGGAAAGGTAATGCTGCATAAACCTAAGAAAAGATGGATAAGATGGTTGCAAACCAGAGAAACTGAGAAAGGGGGTTGGTTACAACCTGGGAAGGTATTAGCACCCAGATTGTCCGCCGTACTCGACGGGATCCACGCTTGAAAGTTTGTGTTTTAAAGGGGGAGTGTCAGTGCTATTCTGTGTGCAAAAAGCTGAAAAGAATGCAAGTGTCAATGTAAAAGGAATATGAAGTGAATAAAAGAAGTGTCAGTGCAAGGAAAGAATGTGAAGCTCAAGACTATGAGGCTTAAAGAATAATGCTGGAAGAGGGGGGAATGTACAGAGACTTTTGTTCGATAACTGTTAAGTTATGCCTACGTATCCTCTCGTGCAATGAGGAAGTCAGAACACCGTAGTTCGACTCAAAGAGACTGAAAGATAAATTGACTTGTGAACTGCTTACTTGTCTATGCTCAAGTGTATGACCTGTCTGGCTCAGGTGCAAACTGTCTTGCATTAGACGGAAGAAGCAAGTTCTCGTCTGCGAGTGAATGAGATGAGAAAAGAATCCCGAAGGAGACGATTATTGTTTGTTTTTGTGTTTTCAATATTTTATTACCTTTTGTGTTTGTCATAAGATAATGAGCTTAAGCCTAAGCCAAGGGTTAGTAAACTCATCACATCCTCCCTCTGATTAGGGGTAATGAGAATACCTTAAGTATGAAGTAAACACCTCACACTTAATTACCATGATGTAGGATTAAGATCATTAACCTACTTGCATTTATTTAGATGTTTTTGGTATTTTGTTTAGTGTTAAGTAATGAGTTTAAGCCATAATCAAAGATTTAATGGACTCATTACACCATCCTCATAGAAGGATAATAGATGAGAACATTTAAGATGAGAAAGGCTCCTCAACTTAATCCATGATTAGGGATTAACCTCATGACAAAACAAAACCTTTATTAAATGGATTTTAGTTAATGGTAAGATTAAGAAATGGATTTTATGATTTGTAAGACAACTTGAGGGGGACTTGTCCATTAACACTAGGGTTAGTCCTTCTTAACCAATTAAGGAAGAATTAGAACCCTAATGCAAGGCCCAAGTTACAAGCTTGATGTATTAGTGATTCATTAGATGGATTGATTAAAGGATTTAAACACTTTAAGGGTTTAACACTTAGGATTAAAGTTATACACTCCATCCTAATAGAAGGATACATGCATAAGCTTAATCACAAAGCCTTAAAACCTTTAAGGTTTAGTCCTTGATTATGAGATGAGAAGAGAAGACACAAAGATGACACAAAGGTAAAACTAATGGGGGGACTAATCAAACCTTAATTGTGATCATGCTTGGTTGTTCCTAGGGTTTATGAGGCTTGCAAGAAAATCTTCAAGAAAGAATCCACCTTGGAAGAAGCAGGATGAAGGAAGAGAAGCAAGAAGAAACCAGACAACTTACTTCACTTAAGAAGATAAGTTGCTTGAAGAAAGAAAGTGAGGAGGGAACATGAAAGATAAAGCTCACTCTAAAACAAAAGTAAAAATGCAGCAATGAGTGCATAAGAGAGATGAGAAAAGATTATGAGAAGTGAAGGCAAATTCACTTCTCAAATACTTACCACCTGAAAAGTTAGCAACAAGAAATGAGATGCAATGCAAATGGGATGAAACACAATGATGAAACCCAAAGTCAGAAGCATATTTATGTTGTAAATGATGCAAAGAAATGATGCAAAGACATGTCAAGAGATGCAAATGATCATACAAACAATGAGGATGCAAATGAAGCATGAAAAGAGGCATGAAAGTTCATGAGTACACATGGAATGTAATGAATGCATAACATGGAAAATGGATGATGCAATGATCAAACATGATTCTAACATGTCCTAAGATGTCTTACATGTCATATGGATGCACAAAATGTCATGGAAAGTTCATGTATGCAAGCATATGAAGGATGAATGCAAATGAAGACAAAGATTAAGGTTTATGAACAAGATACAAGGCAAAATTCAAAATCAGAAGCAAATGACAAGATAAAAAATTGAAAATGGGATCAAAGATACCATAAACCTATACAAGTTCACTACCCAAAGGAGGAGACCTAAATCTTAACCTAATGGAAGTTATGATTTTCTCAAGTTTGCTAGGGTTTTAAGGCACCTCTCAATGATAAATGCAAAACAAATTGAAAATTAAGAATAAATTCAAACCAAATTTATCCTAGAAACTAAATGACACGAGGAATGCAATGCAAAAAGAACCATTATCAAACTCTTCATGGTTGGGCAAAAAGGATTTTTCTAAGTTAGGGTAAAAATTTTGACTTTTAAGAACCCTAAATCCAAAGAAAAATGTCAAAATAGGTCAAGAACCAAAAAGAAATTTGTGTGAAGGGTTTGATAATGTCTCTAAATGTATCAAGATGCAATATGATTTTTTTGGTGATTTTTAGAAACTTAAATGGTATTTTAATTAATTAATTCCCATTAATTAATTAAAATAAACATTAAAATATTTTAAAAATACGAATTTTATGCAAAAAATAAAATAAAAATTATTTTCAGAATGAGAAAAATATTTGAAAGGGAAATGCAAAAGATAAATTTTTTTGAAAGTGTTTTGCTATTTTTTATAAAATGTACAAAGAAATGCAATTAAAATGAAATTAAAATGTGAATTAATGGAAGTATGCTGGTCCAGTGGCCCAGATTAAAATGGAAAAGGGAGGGAATTGACTTCGCGCGCTATCTAAAGGCCAGAATTCAAACTACGCTAATTACACAATTAAGCCCTAATCTGAACCCTAATCACTTTCAGGTGACTGGAACAATGTTCCGGTCATCTTCTCCGGCTATCCCCTCATGCTATCTCACTCTATACGCAACCCCAAGCCCTAAAACTCTCTAGAAATGATTCCCATCCCATTCTAAACAAGAATCAACCATCAAACATAATTTATTTCACATGATCAGAGAGATTCGAAGCAAAACGGAAAACATATCAGAAATTTCAGAAGCTTATGAAATGCTTATTTCTCAATCATTTTCAAAAGTAAAGACATCATGATCATCAGGAGAGCACATAGAATCAATTAAGAACTTAAAATGAAGGTTCTGGAAAAAAGTTCTTGAGCTCACCTGAACTGAAGCTTTCGAAAATGGCACTGGCTGGCTGCTTCTTTGCTTCAAATCAGCTCCAATGATCCCCCTGAAGAGTTTGTGATGCTTGGTTGGAGTTTAAATGGTCTCTAAATGAAGTTGGCAGAAGTTCAGTTCAAGCAATGTAAAAATCGTGTTTTTGATTCAGGGTGTTTTAGGGGAAAATGAAGGGTGGGAAATGATCAGTAATGGATATGGAGTTGAATGGTGGAATTTGTTTTGAGGTTTGATGGCCGAGCTATGAAATTCGAAGGCTTTTGCATAAGAGGAAGTTTTTGTGATTGCTGAGCTCTTGGAGGTTTCAGCTTGTGTTATGTCATGGAATGGCTTGCTTTTGGTACACATATCATGTTGGGATAGGTCAGAGGGTGGGTGGTGGCCTATGTTGATTGGTATGGGCAAGTTGCAAAAATGTCAACATGACTTGTACTTGAGGTATGGGCAAGAACACATCTGGCCCTTGGGCATGTCCATGCGCAGCTGACTTCATGGAGGTCCACAAATCCACTCTTGAGACAATTCAGCAAGAGAGAAGAAAGTTATGGGGTGTTTTGCAATTATGTGATGTTTTAGCCCCTTTAGGAAATCTTGATGTTCAAGGCATGAAACTTGGGATTTCTTTGTGCAATTCTGAATTATAGGACATGTGTGATGTTTGTGAAATACTTAGAAGTCAAATTGAGGTCTCAAAATGCTTTGGCAAGTGTTTTTGCAAACTTCCCTCTTTGGCGCATAAGTGAAATTTTGTGATTTTTCCCAATTTTACAAGGCCATAACTTGAGTTCCATGATGAATTAGATCAAGTTCTTGTACTTTTTGAAAAGGTAATGATCCAATCTACAACTTTCATGACCAAGATTTTTTCATTTGAAGCATTTTTGAATCAAAAAGAGGAGGTTGAAAAACTTTCCCGAAATGGCAAGTTTGCATTACAAGTCACTTTCCCAAAATGGCAACTTTGCAAATGGCTTGAAATTCTTCAATTTTGTGAACTTCTAACTTATTCTAAGATCAAATAAAGATCATATACATCCAAAATGATGGAGAAGACCCTTTGGTTGGATGATTGGGGGCCTCAGATGCCCTGATTTTGCACTGACTTGCTCAAGAAGTCATCTTTTGATCAGATGCCTTCCCCATTGAATTTCTTCATGAAAATTGGTATGTATGATACTTATATCATGTAGAGACTAATAGAAACAAGAATGACCAAAAAATTTGGAGTTATGGCCTCTGAAACCAAAACCCTAATTTCAGGTCATCTGTGCAGTTAAGCTTGGCTCTGCTTCCATGCCTTTCTCAGTTCTTGTGATTTTCTGGCTTTCTTGATCATAGGAGGATATAATATGATGCTTGGACATACATGGACCCTCTTAAGATGATTGAAGACCTTTGGAGTGGCTCAAATTGCTCAGGGATGGCTCAGATCACAAACCCTAGATGCAAATGACTTAGAACCAATGCAGTGAAGAAAAAATGCAATATGAGATGATATGATTGAACTTATGCAATATGAAAAGGATCACAAGCCATGGTGAAATGAGTGAGGGAAAATTTGGGGTGTTTACAGCTGCCCCTATTCAAACATGAGTTAGTTGTGTAGGATGTAAGCGACGGCTTAACAGACAAACAAGATAACTTGTGGTTGAATACCAAAGACAGTCCAAAATTTGCACTCACTGACTGTGAAGAAGAAAAGGGATATAGATTGTAAAAGAAAATAAAGTATGATTTATAAAGTGCGGGCGACAGAGGATGACCGTCGAGCAGAGGATGATTGCTGGGGATAAAGCAATGACGGGGACGACCGACATGCTGGGGAAATAGAGGGATCATGATGGGGACGACCATCAGGCAAAGAAATAAGACTCTCTGGGGATTAAAGGTAAAGGCAATGATGGGGACGACCATTAGGTTGAAGAAATAAATGATGAGGGATGGTCCTCATAGGTGAAGGACGATTACCTAGCAGGGGACGGCTACTCTGTTGGGGATAAGATGAGGGACGATCATCTAAGGTGAAGGACGATCACCTGGCAGGGTACGGCTGTCACAAGTATCACGACATAGGACGAATGTCGGATAGAAAAGGTCGACGATGGGGACGACCATCGGATAATCATGATGAAGGACGATCATCGAGAGGTGAAGGACGATCACCTAGCAGGGTACGGCTGCTCTCGGGGTTTATCACGACATAGGACGAATGTCAGATAACCAGATCAACGACGGGGACAACCATCGGATAAAATGATGAAGGACAATCATCCAAAGGGTGAAGGATGATCACCTGGCAGGGTACGGCTGCTAAAATATCACGACATATGACGAATGTCGGATAGAAGAGGGTTCCAATAGTGGAGACTCCGCTGGGGATGATGAAGGACGATCATCAAAAGGTGAAGGACGATCACCTGGCAGGATACGGCTGCCGAAGAGTATCATGACACAGGACGAATGTCAGATAGGAAGGAAACAACTTATTGGGATTTGCCGGGGATTCTCCTGGGGAATGGTAGACACAGACGAGTGTCTAAATTCAAGAAAGAAAAGGCATAAGTGTTTGGAGCTGCCTACAGATTAAAGATGCGGACGAACATCCTTAAGACTATGATACGGACGAGTATCGGTAGAAACAAACGCTTGACGCATGTTCGGAGATGATGGTACGGATGAGTACCAACTGGTTAACAAAGAACACGGACGAGTGTCGAATCTGAGGAAGATAAGTGGTGTATACAAGATACAGACAAGTATCTGTATGAGTAAAAAGTAAACATGAGCAAGACACAGACGAGTGTTCAATATGCTGGGGAGAGTATGATACAAATGAGTAACATAAGAGGAAGTGTGTAAGTTATGAACTTATGAGTGTAAAAGATATTCTGACGATCTGTGGGGATAATATGACACAGACGGGTGTCGGAAGAAGTGTATTATAAATAGGTGTTTGATTTACAAAAAGTGTTTAGGTAACCATGCTGGGGAAAGTGACACAGACGAGTGCCAAAAGAATGTTCGGGCGACTTTACTGGGGAATGATGACACAGATGAGTGCCAAAAAGCATGTATTAATATGTATTAGTGAGTGCAAAGGGGACGCTTTGGCTTTCTGCTGGGGAAGTTGAGAGGTATTTTGTACACTACTGATGTGGTATCGTTGGTATCTACAGGTGACTAGTTCGAACCTGACTTGTGATTATGCAATATGTTTGATTTTTGCCGTAATGCTCCATATTAGACGGAATGCTACGCTCTGAGGGGAAATATGATGCGAATGCTATGATTATGCAAAGATACCAATCCGGGATTCGGATCCCGTTGTTCGTGGAGATCTCTGGCTGATCTGCTTTGAGAGAATGTCCCAGCTGGGGGAAAAGATCATTGGTAGATCTGGTATATATGACTCTGTTCGGGGGAATAGGTCACTCTGATAGACCTATCTTGGTAACGAGGGACCCAGCTGGGGTCTGCGGAAGCTTTCGTCATTTTGTTGTGAAATCTTCAGACATTGCTCTTCTGGATAGAGGCTGGAGCTTTGCGGGGAGATGGTTCCATGTCTTTGCACTTGGCTGGGGAGGAACGATCACTGAACGACCTTCCTAGTGATTTCTGCAGAGGATCCTGCTGAGGGTGATGATGTCTGACATCTTCAGCTGGGGAGAAAACATCTCTGGTGCTATTCAGAAGATACTAAGTAAATAATGATTTGGCAGCCTGCTGGGGAGAAGCTTTCGTTCCCCATGTTGCGCTTTGAATACCTGCAATCCTGTTATGACAAAGAAATGTACAAGTACCCCGAGGTATCTCTCACTGGATTCCATCATAGGAATTTAGATACTCCCGGGAGCAAATATATTTCCTGTGAGCATGTAATTTAGAAAAGACGCATCCATATTTATGCAATCAATATTATAAGGATATCAGACATTTTTTGCAAACGAAAATAAAATGTACGAGACGAAATGTGACTGAAAATCTGATTTTATTAATTTGTGTGCCCTGAATTGGCAAGTACAGTCAAAGAAACAAATCCCCTGAAATAAGGAGATTGTTATAAATTAAGAAACAAAAGGATGCTGGCAATGTTTGATGACACTTCAGTGTGCTTCCCCTTGCTATGACTCGTATGACATTGACGCTCTTCTCATCCCGCTTTTTGAAGAAGGATGATTCTGACCGACACTCGAACCTTTCGAAGCTCGCCATGTTGTAAGTGATACAGACGAATTCAGGATGCAGTTGTTCGCTTATTCCCTTATTTTGCGTGGATCGCCCTTTCGGGTTTTCAATCCACCGGGATACCCATTTTTGCCTGAGCTGTCCAATGCGGCTTTTCAACTCAGCGGGTGTACACATTTTTTTTATTTTCCCTTATTTTTGCCCGAGTCCTTTATTCTGTTTTTGACTCGCCGGGATGCCCTATTTTTGCCTGGACTTACATTGGGTTTTTATGTCCAGCGGGTCTTTTTATGCGAAGTATTTTTTAACTACATCTGAATTCACAGGGGACAAGAAGTCTTTGCCATCCATAGTACTGAGCATCAATGCTCCACCAGATAAAACCTTCTTTACTATGAATGGACCATCGTAATTCGGAGTCCACTTGCCCCTGTGGTCTGTATGAGGAGGGAGGAGTCTTTTCAGCACAAGATCTCCTACTTGGTATTCCCGAAGCCTGACTTTCTGATCGAAGGCTTTCTTCATTATTTTCTGATACAGCTGCCCATGACAGATTGCAGCTAACCTCTTCTCTTCGATCAGATTCAGTTGTTCGTATCGGGATCAGACCCATTCTGCTTCATTCAGTTTAACATCCATCAGTACTCGCAAGGAGGGTAATTCAACTTCAACAGGTAGGACTGCCTCCATACCATAAACAATCTGATACGGTGTTGCCCCAGTGGATGTTCTGATTGAGGTACGGTACCCATGCAAGGCAAATGGTAGCATTTCATGCCAATCTTTGTAAGTGACCACCATCTTCTGCACAATCTTCTTGATATTTTTATTAGCTGCCTCAACAGCGCCGTTCATCTTTGGCCTGTAAGGAGAAGAATTGTGGTGTTGGATCTTGAAGTCCCGGCACAGTTCTGCCATCATTTTGTTATTTAAGTTGGAACCATTATCAGTAATGATTCGTTCGGGCACTCCATACCGACAGATGATGTCTCTCTTCAGGAATCGGGCTACCACTTGCCTGGTGACATTTGCATAAGAAGCTGCTTCGACCCACTTGGTAAAATAGTCAATGGCAACCAAGATGAATCTGTGGCCATTTGAAGCAGTCGGTTCAATCTTGCCAATCATATCAATGCCCCACATGGCAAAGGGCCAGGGTGAAGACATCACATTCAGGGGATTTGGAGGCACATGCACTTTATCTGCATAAATCTGGCATTTATGGCATAAACACAACAGTCTGCATCCATTGTGATCCAATAATAGCCTGATCTTAGCAACGTTTTAGCCATAGCATGCTCTCCAGCATGGGTACCAAAAGATCCTTCATGCACCTCATGCATCAGAAGGTCTACTTCTGCCTAATCAACACATCTGAGAAGTACCATATCAAAGTTTCTCTTGTACAAGGAACCATCAGCATTCAGAAAGAAACTACCAGCAAGCCTTCTTAATGTCTTATTGTCATTGGATGATGCCCCAGGTAGGTATGTTTGATCCTCCAAGAAGCATTTGATGTCATAAAACCAAGGCTTATACTTTTTTAACAACATCTGCTAAAAATACGTATGCTGGTCTGTCGAGTCTGGATACTGAAATCCGAGGCACAAAGTTGGCGGCTTGAACTTTGATCATGGATGAAATGGTAGCCAAAGAATCTGCAAACTAATTTTCATCCCGAGGGATATACTCAAGCTTGACAGTTGTGAAGAGTGTGAGTAACCTCCTTGTATAATCCCGGTAAGGTATCAGATGCTCCTGGTGAGTATACCATTTGCCGTTGGTTTGATTGATTACCATAGCTGAATCTCCGAACACAGTTAAAGTCTTGATCCTGAGGTCAATGGCTTCCTCAAGACCCATGATACAAGCTTCGTATTCAGCTTCGTTGTTAGTGCAGTTAAAGGTGAGTTTTTCCGAGAAAGGCATGTGAACTCCCTTAGGTGTAACGAGTACTGCACCGACACCACGACCATTCATATTAACAGCCCCATCGAACATCATAGTCCATTCTTCTTCTGGGTAAGGCCCTTCAGTGTGAATAGGCTCTTCATGATCTTTTGCTTTTATGAACATGATGTCTTCATCAGGGAAGTCAAATCTCATAGGCTGGTAATCATCAATGGGTTGCTCAGCAAGATAGTCAGACAACACACTGCCTTTGATGGCCTTTTGAGATGTGTACTGAATGTCATATTCCGTGAGAATCATTTGCCATCTTGCAACCCGTCCGGTAAGTGCTGGCTTCTCAAAAATGTACTTGACTGGGTCCATCTTTGAGATCAATAAGGTAGTATGGGTCAACATATACTGCCTTAGTCGGCGAGTAGCCCACGCTAAAGCACATCAAGTTTTCTCGAGCAGTGAATAACGTTGTTCACAGTCGGTAAAATTTTTTCTTAGGTAGTATATTGCATACTCTTTTCGACCAGACTCGTCATGCTGTCCCAACACACACCCCATTGACTCTTCCAATACTATCAAGTACATGATTAGAGGTCTTCCTTCAACTAGAGGCATAAGGATTGGAGGCTCTTGTAAGTATTCCTTGATTTTGTCAAAAGCCCTTTGGCAGTCTTCATTCCACCTGACTGTTTTCTCTTTTCTTAACAACTTGAACAAAGGCTCACAGGTTGTTGTAAGGTGAGATATGAACCGTGAAATGTAGTTCAATCTACCCAGGAACCCCCGAACTTCTTTTTCAATCTTTGGTGCAGGCATTTCTTGAATGGCTTTGACTTTGTCAGGGTCTACTTCAATCCCTTTCTCACTTACAATAAATCCCAGCAGCTTACCGGATCGCACCCCGAATGTGCACTTGTTGGGGTTTAGCTTCAGTTGGTACTTCCTCAGACGCTTGAATAACTTCAACAGATTCACCAGGTGGTCTTCTTCTGTGAGGGACTTGGCAATCATGTCATCCACATAACATTCAATTTCTTTATGGATCATGTCGTGGAATAATGTTACCATAGCCCGTTGATAGGTGGCACCAGCATTCTTCAGTCCGAATGGCATCACCTTATAACAGAATGTGCCCCTAGGCATGATGAAAGTTGTCTTCTCCATGTCTTCAGGTGACATCTTGATCTGATTATATCCTGAAAATCCGTCCATGAAGGAGAATACCGAGAACTGAGCCGTGTTGTCGACCAATACATCAATGTGAGGTAATGGGAAGTCATCTTTCGGGCTGGCTCTATTCAGATCCCGGTAATCCACACACATCCTCACCTTGCCATCTTTCTTAGGCACAAGTACAATGTTAGCAACCCACGGTGGGTAACTAGTCACAGCAAGGAAACCGATGTCCCACTGTTTTTGTACCTCTTCCTTTATCTTCATTGCCATATCTGGGCGGGTACGGCGCAACTTCTGTTTTACTGGCGGACAGTCTTCTTTCAGAGGCAGCTTGTGCATGACAATGTCGGTGTCCAACCCTGGCATATCCTGATAAGACCAAGCAAAAACATCCACATACTCCCGAAGCATATCAATCAGCTGCTTTTTTACTGAATCTTGCAGGCAGGCCCCGATCTTAACTTCTTTCAAGTCTTCTTCTGTACCAAGATTAACCGTTTCAACCTCCTCCTGATGAGGACTGATAACCTTCTCCTCTTGTCTCAACAACCTGGCTAGCTCTTCAGGAAGCTCATAATCTTCTTCAACCCCTTCACCGGCTTGATTAATCGGATTGTCAAAGTCGTACGAAGTCATAGCTGTGTTGTTGTCGGTGTAGTCTGGAGGGCACTCTCTGCAAGGGTTTAGATTTGTTCATTTTAGTGATCAATTTTATCTTGTTTAGAAAAAAGTGAAAATGAAGTTATTTATTTTGAAAAACATTGCCATTTTATTTTTGTACAAAAAATAAAGAATGAAAAACAGTGAGCGGAAAAGAAAAGACTCATTTGCAAAAGATGTCCTGATATTCATTAATTGATCTTTGCACAAAATACAAGATGGCCCTATTACAAAATGATTCCTGACATCTTGGGCAAGATGTAGGACTTGATGCATGCTCTAAAAACACAGGAAATAATAATTACTCTGCGGGAGTAACTCTTATAATTTCCTGGGAAGACCAGTTTGAGACATAGCTCCCCGGGATCTTTGGACGTATCCAGCTTTCCAGGTTGCGCTCGTCTTCTGACTCATCTTCCAAGCTATTCACAGCATCCGGGGTGAGCATCCCCCCACTAACAAACTTGGGCTCCTTTGCAGCCTCTGGTTGATCTTGTCGAGTTGGTCTGTAACCCAACCCGAATCGGTCCTCTTTCTTCTCCACGGGCAGCAGCTTGCCCCAGCCTTGGGCGGTACCTTCCTCAACAACCTTCCGGGCTTGTTGATATGATGTGATGGAGGTCCCAAGCAAAGCAGATGTTTCATTAATATTAAGGGCTTCAAACCCTTGACTCATTGTCTCATTGATCTCCCTATCCATTTTAATGTATTTGAAAGTAGCCAGCTGGCTAACGAAAATATCCTCTTCCCCACAAATGGTAATGACTTGGCCCTCCCACTCGAATTTTAACTTCTGGTGAAGGGTTGACGTCACGGCGCCAGCGGCATGTATCCATGGTCTACCCAATAGACAGCTGTAGGCAGGCTGTATATCCATCACAAAGAAGGTCGTTTTGAAAACCTGTGGGCCAATCATTATTGGTAATTCTATCTCTCCCATAACTGATCTTTTAGAACCGTCAAAGGTTCTCACTACCAAGTTGCTTGGGCGCAGTGCCAATCCATCATGCTCCAGCTTGACAAGGGCTTTCTTGGGTAGGACATTGAGAGATGACCCTGTGTCTACCAATACGTGAGAAAGAACTGCACCCTTACACTCCAAGGTAATGTGCAAAGCCTTGTTGTGATTGCGACCTTCCGTTGTCAGATCAGTGTTGGTAAATCCTAGTCCATGACTATCGTTGACATTTCCAACCACATCCTCTAGCTGATTGACAGTAATCTCCTCCGGCACATAAGCTGCGTGCATGACTTTTAATAGTGCGTTCCGATGAGCCTCGGAGCACATTAGCAATGATAGTATGGAGAACTTGGAAGGTGTTTGGTGAAGCTGGTCTACCACCTTATAATCGCTCTTTTTGATGATCCTCATGAATTCATCAACCTCTTGATCAAAAGGAGTCTTCAAAGTTTCCTTAGCAACTGATTCTTCTTGAACCACACTCTTCCCTTTTGCCTTAGCAGCAGCTTCTGCTTCAACAACGGGTCTTGGTATTTGCGAGGCAAAGAGACGTCCGCTTCTAGTGAAGCCTCCGCCTCCCCCCACATTGTCTATCTGAGGTGAAGAAGTTGACGATTCCAAAGTGATTTTCTGCCCATCGCAGTATAAATCTGAGCCATAATGCCAAGGGATGGCATTATTGCTTTCGTAAGGAACTGGCCCAGGCACTGTGATAGTGACCAGACTGATAGCAGCTGCAGAGGGGACCACAATGGTGTGTGGATCATAATATATGGTAACTGGAGTTCTGACAGGAGTAGCAATTTGTTGTGAGTTGTTGGAAGGAACATTTGCGGGATCGTAGTATATCGTAACCGCTGAGACGCTTTCATTAACTGTTGCTGATGTTGTAGAAGATACTGTTGACTGGACAAGTGCTGAAGTTGTAGCAGGAACTGATGGAACAATGGATGTTGTCGTTGTAAAAGGAACTGTGGCTGAACTTGCATCTGTTGAAGTGATTGACTGAATAATTGTTGGAGTTGTAGTAGAATCTGTTGGAACAATGGTTGCTGACGTTGTAGAAGTATCTGTGATTGTTGATGAAGGAATTGTTGGAGTTGCAGTCGCTGTTGTCGTAATCTGAAGAATGCCATTTTTAATGAGTCCATCTATGCCGCTTCTCAGTCTCTCACATCCATTAACGGCAATGTTGCAATATCCACAGCCGACCTCACATCCGGGGAACACTTGGCATTCTAACAGCTGAGCTTTGATTTCAACCAAAGGTGTTTGGATTTGTGCAACACTGGTAATTAATGTGGATGGTTTGCCCTCCTCAATAGCATTAATCCTAGACCCATTGTGACTAGGCATTGGATTTCTTGTAATATTCGGAGGAGGCGCAAAATTGAGAGCTTTTGAGTCCACCAGATCCTGGACTTTCATCTGTAGGGCCCTGCATTTTTCAGTGTTATGCCCCGGTACGTTCGAGTGGAATGCACACCTGGCATTTGCATCATAGTTCTTTGGCATATTGAGAGGATCTGGAGGTGCCAACGTCCTTAACTCAACCAAGTTGAGCTTCAGGAGTTGTGGCAAGAGTGCAGCATACGACATTGGAATTGGGTCAATCACCCTGTTTGCTTGTGAGGGCCTTTGTTGGAAAGGACGCTGTTGTTGATTGTTATTGTTGTTGTAGGACCTTTGTTGCGGATAATGAACTTGTTATTGATACTGTGGTTGTTGTTGTTGAGGATAAGCTGGTTGTTGTGGAATCGGTGTTGGGATGGTAACAACTGCTACTGATCGGTGAGCATATTGAGGCCTGCCCCTGCTTGCATGAACGGAGTTTGTTTCACCTGCCCTTCGGGGTCCCGCAAAGGGTTTTCTGGGATTGCTGGATGAACTTGCACCACTGTCGGAAATTTTGCCCATTTTTAAGAGACTTTCAATTCTCTCACCGGCTATAACCACATCAGCAAAAGTGGTAGAGGAGAAGGCAGCCAATCTATCAATATAGGTCCCTTGCAACGTGTTCATGAACATGTCAGCCATTTCCCATTCTGACATGGGTGGTTGGACAGCGGCAACAAGCAGTCTCCACCTTTGAGCATAATCCCGGAAGCTCTCTCTAGAAGACTGAGACATTCCCATTAGAAGAGTTCTATTGGGAGCCATATACAGGTTGTATTGATATTGTCTGATGAAAGCTTCAGCTAAGTCCTTCCAGCATCTAATGGTAGCTCTGGTCAAGTGCGAATATCATTCTCTCGATGCTCCAGTCAGACTGTCTTCAAAGTAGAACATCCACAACTTTTCATCCATCGTATAAGCTTTGAGCCTTCCCAAGAAAGACTGCAGATGAGTGCGAGGACAGGAGGTACCATTGTACTTTTCAAAGCATGGGGGTTTGAATTTGTGGGGAATTCTCACCCCATCTACAAGGCCCATGTCCATCACATCGAAGCCCAAAGAATTCTGAGACTCCAAAGACCTTAACTTTTCAGCAATCTCGTCCAATCTTCTATCATATACCTCATATCTAGCTCCTATAACAGTAAACTGTTCTTCCCGAGGATCCTCCTGCAGGATTCTGCCCCCAGCAGTATTACCTTGAACATTTCTGGGGATGTTAACCTTCAGATCCAGATGAGGTCCATACACTGGCGGGTCAATACGAGGCTGGCCCCGTTCAATGTTGCTAGTTCCTCCTGTTCCAAGATGGGGCTCCTCAGGAGTTTGTCTTTCCACCAACTCTCTTAACCTTTCTTGACTATGGGCTAAGCCAATCATCACTGCCATGAACTGAGACATCTGATTTCTCATCTCTACTCTCTCATTGGCCATCTGATTTCTGACCTCAGTCAGATCTTGCTCTACTTGTTCCATTTGAATACCGGGAAGATTGTTACGAGTCGGGTACCGGTGCGCGCGGTTGACAGGGAACACTCGACGACGAGCAATGTTTCCTGAGATCATAACAAAGTTAGAAACAAATAATAACAAAACCTACAAAACAACAACAAAGTTAGTATGCAATGCAGTATGCTTATTTGTTTTCCAAGGTATCCGGTTTGGTTCTTGGTTTTGACCTTTCCAGACCTCGGGGAAGATGCTTGATGTTGTTGAGAGAAAAACCCAAATGGAAACAAACTAAAATATATTACAAATGGTGAACAATACATAGTTTGTTTTACAACACATGCCTATGGAGGGTCAAAATACAACAAAAGGAAAAGTACATCAAATGGAAACAAAACAACAAGCAAAGAATCAGACATCCAGTCCAAATTCATCTTCTCTAACCTCCTTCAGGAGTGCCTCGGTCACTGGACCAGCTGGGTGCTCTGTAATGGTCCTAATGAGGAGGTTCCTGGTAGCAATGGTAGTGGTCAGCTTCTTATGCCTGTCCTGGTCCTTTGATCTCTTCAATCCTGCTCTGAGCTTCAACTCTGAAATCTCCTTCTGGGCTGCCAACAAAGCTTCCTGCTGCTTCTTTTCACTGGACTCTAGCTGTTCAATCTTGGCTTGAGTCTTCTGGTCTTCTTGTGTGCGGGCTTCAGTGATCATGACCCACCTAGCTTGACTCTCTTGCAGATAGAGCTCAGTCCTAGCCTTCTGAATTTTGGCCTCTTTGCAGGCATTCTTCAATATTTGTTCCACAGCTCTTGCTTTCCTGATGTAGTCCTCTGTCTTCTCAATTTTGGCAAGATGCTCCACCCTGAGCTTTTCCAATCTCTCAATGTCCAGGCGACCATCACTTCTTTCCCAAAGAGTCTTCTTCAAGGCCTGGGATAACTTCTCATTCCTTTCCTTCAACTGTTCAAACTCCTCCAGGCTAATTGTTGCTGCAGGTTGTGCTGTGGATGGCCCAGGTATGTCTTCCAAGGTGAAAGGCATCATGGTAATCTGAGCTCTAGTACGGGACCAGTCATAGTACTGAGCTGAAGCAACATTGTTACATATTCCAAGAATAGCCACCCCTTTTGTCTGGATGTTGTCCCAAGCCCAGGATGCTTGTCTGACAACAGCTGAATTAGGTTTCACTTCACAATACAGGGTCTCAGCTAAATCCTGTCCTCTGGAAGGGTGAACCAAGGCATAGCCTAATTGTCTCTTAAACAATAAAGGATTGTAGTTGATGCAACCCTTTACTCCTATCAGAGGCACATTTGGGTATTGTCCACAGCTGGTGATAATGTCCTTGCCTTTGGTGCTCTGGGTGCACCATCTGATATCATCTGAAGTCAAGGCAATGAGCCTCTTAGCCCAATTCTTCTGCTGGTGGGGATTCAAAAAAGTATCTGACTTAGGCAGGTGTCTGAGCAGCCAGGTGTAAAACAAAGGAGCCAAAAATCTTACCAACTTCCCCCTTTGTTTCTCATTCCTCTGATGGATGGAATAATAGAAATCTCCCAGCAATGTAGGTACTGGGTTCTTTAGGAGAAACAGATGGATGGCATTCTTGCTGACAAATTTGGGCTCATCTGCAAACATTATAGTCCCATATATTCTGAGGGCTAACAATGCACAGACTGCCCTCCACTCTCCCAATGAAGCTTTCAGGATGGCCTGAGAGATCAAGAAGTCCAAATGAAAACCATGAATCCCAACTTTTGTTGTCATACTTTGCTCAATAAGGGCAGGCTCCATGTACAGTGCCCTTGCTATCTCTTTATTCCTGGGAGCAGTCATCTCTGGGTTGAAGGGGATTCCACCCCTAATAGGTACTCCAATCAATAAAGAAAACTCTTCCAGCAGAGGCCCTAGCTGAAAGTCTGGAAATGTGAAGCATCTCAAAGGAGGGTCATAAAACTGTAAGCAGGTGTGGATCATGCTCCTCTGAGAAGGGTCAAGGTCCATAACTATATCCAGGATACTCCCATAGTGCTCTCTAAACAGTGGGATGTGGTCAGGGGTGATGAGTGACTGGACCTGCCTGATACCAGTCAACACAGGCTCAAAAACGTTGTAGGATATGTTGCTCTTCCTGGGAGTAGTCATGAATGCTTGCTGGAGAAATTGAAGGCAAGTCTCTGGCAGACTGATGCAGGTGGTGATGAAGGTAACTGAAGCAGATAACTGGTGAAGACAGCTGAAGCAGAGGTCTATGCAGAGGAAGGGGTCAAAACCAAAACCAAGATATAATGAAGTGGATACCCTGAAAAGCAAATAAACAAATGTTAAATGATGCAATGATGATATATGCAAATGATATTCAAGGGTTTGCGATCAAGATGGATCTGATTATCTGTCTTGAAATTAGTCCCATGTATGTTCAAAAAAAAGTCCAGATGAAGGCTCAGAAATCCAGTAACCAGGGTGGGGGACTCAAATAAAGAGTCACATGTCCAGGGTTAATCACAAGAACTGTCCAAAGTGAAGTACTCTTTAAACAAACAGGGTATGATGTGGCCAAAGGTTCCCGCAAACCTGTAAATAGCCCAACCCCCTCACAGGTAATGTTCTAGAACAAGGATCCTCAGACTTGGATCAATTATGAGAAGTGTAAACACTTCTAACCCGGAGGTACAGTGTTTACAATAATGATAAAAGATCCTCCTCTAATTCACCTCAGCTTCTGAAGGTCATAATAAAGGTCATCCAGACTTAGCAGGCTTCCCAGATAACCCTAGCACTATAGGAAATTTGTAGCACAGAGTTCTCAAGAAGAAACCCACATCTGAACCGTGTTTCATATTCCCGCACCAGACCGAAATGGAATGGGAAAGAACATGATCCACTCTAGCCTAGGTGTCACTCAGGTCCTAGGTATAGGACCTTAAACTCTCAATAGAACCCCACCCACCAAAGAAAATCAGATCCAACAATGACAGTATGATGCATAAAAACTGTAAAGAAAGCAGTAAGTAAAGCTATACATAAAGCAATAAATAAAGCAAAACAAATAAACACACATAGCACATAACACCCCGGTAAACACAAATCAAACAAGCGCTAGGAGGAACCCCCAAAAAGAACCAGAAGCCCTGGTTGCAATATAAGGGTCCCCAGCAGAGTCGCCAAGCTGTCGCTTCCACCAAATGAGGCCTGGTCGGATGTGGTACAAACGCGAACGGTCGGCGAAAGAGAAGAAATGAATAGAGTCGCTAGCTAGGCATTTTTATCCCGAAGGAAAGGTAATGCTGCATAAACATAAGAAAAGATGGATAAGACGGTTGCGAACCAGAGAAACTGAGAAAGGGGGTTGGTTACAACCTGGGAAGGTATTAGCACCCAGATTGTCCGCCGTACTCGACGGGATCCACGCTTGAAAGTTTGTGTTTTAAAGGGGGAGTGTCAGTGCTATTCTGTGTGCAAAAAGCTGAAAAGAATGCAAGTGTCAGTGTAAAAGGAATGTGAAGTGAATAAAAGAAGTGTCAGTGCAAGGAAAGAATGTGAAGCTCAAGATTGTGAGGCTTAAAGAATAATGCTGGAAGAGGGGGGAATGTACAGAGACTTTTGTTCGATAACTGTTAAGTTATGCCTACGTATCCTCTCGTGCAATGTGGAAGTCAGAACACCGTAGTTCGAATCAAAGATACTGAAAGATAAATTGACTTGTGAACTGCTTACTTGTCTATGCTCAAGTGTATGACCTGTCTGGCTCAGGTGCAAACTGTCTTGCATTAGACGGAAGAAGCAAGTTCTCGTCTGCGAGTGAATGAGATGAGAAAAGAATCCCGAAGGAGACGATTATTGTTTGTTTTTGTGTTTTCAATCTTTTAATTGCCTTTTGTGTTTGTCATAAGATAATGAGCTTAAGCCTAAGCCAAGGGTTAGTAAACTCATCACATCCTCCCTCTGATTAGGGGTAATGAGAATACCTTAAGTATGAAGTAAACACCTCACACTTAATTATCATGATGTAGGATTAAGATCATTAACCTACTTGCATTTATTTAGATGTTTTTGGTATTTTGTTTAGTGTTAAGTAATGAGTTTAAGCCATCATCA
This sequence comes from Lathyrus aphaca, assembly GCA_963966055.1. Taxonomy (NCBI): domain Eukaryota; kingdom Viridiplantae; phylum Streptophyta; class Magnoliopsida; order Fabales; family Fabaceae; genus Lathyrus; species Lathyrus aphaca. Next base: position 214,361,503 of record OZ014520.1, on the reverse strand, counting down.
AAGATTTAATGGACCCATTACACCATCCTCATAGAAGGATAATAGATGAGAACATTTAAGCTGAGAAAGGCTCCTCAACTTAATCCATGATTAGGGATTAACCTCATGACAAAAAAAACCTTTATTAAATGGATTTTAGTTAATTGTAAGATTAAGAAATAGATTTTATGATTTGTAAGACAACTTGAGGGGGACTTGTCCATTAACACTAGGTTTAGTCCTTCTTAACCAATTAAGGAAGAATTAGAACCCTAATGCAAGGCCCAAGTTACAAGCTTGATGTCTTAGTGATTCATTAGATGAATTGATTAAAGGATTTTGTAAACACCCCAAATTTGCCCTCACCCATTCACACCATGGCTGGATATCATTCCATATGCATAAACACAATCATATCACCTCATATCACATTTTGATCCATTGCATTGGTTCTAAGTCATCTGCATCTAGGGTTTGTGATCTGAGCAACCCCAGAGCTTCTTGAGCCACTCCAAGGGCCATCAATCACTTCAATGGGATACATGTGTGTTCTTATATCATATCACATTCTATCAAAGTCAAAAATGCCAAAGAATCACAAGAACTGGGATTGGTGTGGAGGCAGAGCCAGGTTTGACTGCACAGTTGACCTAAAACTAGGGTTTTGGTTTCAGAGGCCATAACTCCAAATTTTCTGGTAATTCTTGTTTCCATTGGTCTCTATATGGTATAGGGAGTATGCACATCAATTTTCATGAAGAAACTCCATGGGGAAGTCATCTGATCAAGAGTTGACTTTCTGGACAAGTCAGTGTAAAATCAGGGCATCTGAGGCCCCCAATGACCCAACCAAGGGGTGATCTTCATCATTTTGAGTGTATATGATCTTTATTTGATCATGGAAGAAGGTTGAAGTTCACAAAATTCAAGAATTACAAGTTTTTGCAAAGTTGACTTTTTAGGGCATGGTTGACTTTTAAGGAATTTGTCATTTTAGGCAATTTTTCAACCCTTACTTTTTGATCCAAAAATGCTTCAAATGAAAAAACTTTGGTCATGAAAGTTGTAGATTAGATCTTTCCCTTTTCAAAAAGTACAAGAACATGATCTAATTTATTTTGGATCAAAAGTTATGTTGTGTTAAAGTTGGCAAAAATCACTAATTTTCAAGTTATGCACTAAAAGGAAAACTTGCAATTTCATGAACCAAGTATTCTAGTGACTTCAAATTGACTTCAAAGCTTCATCACATGATCATATATGACCCCAAAAACAGATTTGGCCCAAGGAATTTTGCATTGCTTGCCTTGATTTTCAAAGTTCCATAAAGCATTTTTCATAAGAGTGCAAAAAGGGGGTTTTTGGCAAAACCATCTTCTAGGAAGTTATGTGATCACTAATCACTTTCTATGCATTGCCATGACTAAATGTAGCATTGTGCAACAAAATTCAGCAAAAGTTTTTCATGTACATAGCACAAATTCATGAGGAAACATCAAGTGGGCAAGTTGCAAAAGCTAGCATAGCTTGTCATCCACATGTTGCAGTCAGCTACAAACAATCCAAGGGCCCTCCTCAACTCAAGCTGGAGCAAGACATGACTTGAACCTGCTGCTGCCATGGCCCATACTCTAAAGGACACAAATTTGACCTTTTTGCAAAAAAGCTCCCATACTCTTGGCACAGTAAACAGCCACCCTACTGACCTGCCCCACAGGCTATCCACACAAGTTGGAGATGTTATAGCAAAGCATTGAGCCTTGAAGCTGGCCAGAAGAGAGCATACCAAAAAACTGTCACAAAGCTTCTTTCCTTCGAATCACCTTCCACAGCCACAAAACATCAAAACTTTCTTCACTAACAAGTCAAGCACACTCAAGAGAGCAAGAACCAACCATTAACAGAGCTTGAAACCACTCACACACAGACTTCATTTTCTGATATATCAGATTCGAATCTTTCAAAACAGCTTGTTTAAGCTCATTCCAAGCCTTCCATTAGCACCAGGGGAGTCAGTGGAGTAAGCTTGCATCAAAGAATAGCTCTGAAAGCCCAGAAACAGGAATCTCCATCTCAGGTATGGCTATGAACATTTTTTCTCAGAGCTTGCATTTTGAGTTATAAATTGGTTGCTTATGTCTTGCTGGTCATGGAGATGCTTTTAGAATCGAAAATAGATGAGAAATGAGTCTGTATTGTTACTCTGAAATTTCACCCGTGAAATTTGTTTCTTTCGATTTGCTTGATTCCTGATGTTTAAATGATGTTTGAAGGTAGATTCGTGACCTAGGTTGTTAGAGGATCATTTGGCTGTGTTTAATTTGATGTTTAGAGGCCTGAATCATGATTTAGGGTTTAGATGCTGCCGGAGAAGATGACCGGAGCTTCCCTCCGGTCACCTGAAAATGCTTAGCCCTAATTCTGTAATTAAATGGCATTTGAATTTAGATCGTTGGATTGGTTGACCCCATTGACTTCCCGCGTGCTTGAATGGCCCAGATTCACTCAGTTAGCCCTAATCCCCTTTCATTAATTAAATAAATCATAATTAAGTTAATTTAATCAGGACCAACCACAGCCCTTGGATTCGCGCGCCAGTCAAACATTTCAAACCCAGTTCAAATCTCCACCATCAGATCAGATTACTTTCCATTTATTTGCTTTTATTTTCATTTTCTTTGTATTTAATGTCCATAATTTATTTAAAATAGTAAAAATTGTTTAAAAATTATGAAACTTTTTGTCAAGAGTTTCATTAATTTTTAAGACACAAAAATATTTTTATTTTCATTTTTAGCATTAAAAAAGTATTTTTAAATATTTAAAAGTTTATTTTTAATTGATTAATGAAAATTAATTTATTAAAAATACTTTTAGGTATTTAAAAATCACCAAAAAATTCATGAAATGTTCTAAGACATTTGGAAACATTGTCCAACCTTCAAACCAAATTTATTTTTTGATCTTGATGCATTTTGAGAATTTTTCATTGAATTAAAATCATTTTTGTGCATTAATTTGATCCAAAGTTCCAAAAATCATTTCTGCCTATCCATGAAGAGTTGGACATTGATTCCTTTTGCATTGCATTGTGTTTAGCATGTAGTTTGTGAGATTAAATGGCCTTGATTTGATCTTTCAGTTTCCATTTGTTTGGTAATTTTCTTGTTTAGGAACCCTAAAACCCTAAGAAACTTAGAAAATTCATATCTTGAATTGGTTAAGAGTTGGGACCTCTCCTTTGGGCAGTGGGTTAGTATAGGATTAGGGGGCCTTTGAGTGCATTTTCAATTTTTTATAGTGTTGTTTGCTTCTGGTTTTGGTTTTTGTTTGTTGCACTGTTCATAAACCCTAATTTGGGCTTTCATATGCATCCATCTTGCATCTTCTTGCATAACATGACTTGCCATGACATTCCATGCCTCCACTTGATTCATTTAACATCATAGGACATATTGAAAGCATGTTTGATCATTGCATCCCTCATTTGCCATGTTGTATGCCATATGCATCTCATAACTTTTCATGTATGTTCTTGCTCCTTAGCTTGCTTCATTTGCACCCATGAACTTGTGTGATCTTTCTCATGTGTTGTTTCATGTTTGTAGCATCTCATAGCATCATTATCATCATAAATATGCTTCTGGTTTTGGTTTACATCATGTCATCCCATCCCATTTTGCATTGCATTGCATTTCTTTTCTAACCTTTCAGGTGGTAAGTAACTTTGAGAAGTGAATTTGCCTTCACTTCTCATGCTTTCTTCTTATCTCTCTCTTGCATCCATGCTGCATTTTTGTATGTGTTTGAGTTTGAGCTTGCTCATTCTTCTCCTTCTTACCTTCTTTCTTCAAGTGACTTGACTTCTTGAATGAAGCAAGTTACTTTGCTTCTCTTGATCCTTTCATCTGCCTCCTGGTGGTTCCATTGAAGACTTCTCTTGAAAACCTCACAAACCTTAGGAACAACCAAGCATGACAATGATTAGGGTTTTGATTAGTCTCCCCTCTTAGTTTTACCTTTGTGTCTCTTTTGAGTCTTCTCTTCTCACCTCATAATCAGGGACTAAACCCTAAAGGCTTTAAGGCTTTGTGATTAAGCTTATGCCTGCATCCTTCTCTTAGGATGGAGTGTATAACTTTAATCCTAAGTGTTAAACCCTTGATGTGTTTAAATCCCTTAATCAATTCACTTAATAATCATCAAGACATCACACTTGTAACTTGGGCCTTGCATTAGGGTTCTAATTCTTCCTTAATTGGTTAAGAAGGACTAACCCTAGTGTTAATGGACAAGTCCCCCTCAAGTTGTCTTACAAATCATAAAAAACACTTCATCATCATATCATTAAATAAAATCCACTTAATCAAAGGCTTGTTTTGTCATGAGTTTAATCCCTAATCATGGATTAAGTTGAGGAGCTTTCCTCAGCTTAAACATTCTCATCTATTATCCTTCTATTAGGATGGTGTAATGAGTCTGTTTAATCCCTGATTATGGCTTAATCTCATTACTTAACACTAAACAAAAACACCAAAAAACATCTAAATAATCACAAGTAGGTTAATGATCTTAATCCTACGCCATAGGTGATTAAGTGTGAGAATCTGACTTCACACTTAAGGTATTCTCATTACCCCTAATCAGAGGGAAGATGTGATGAGTTTGCTAACCCATTGGTTTAGGCTTAAGCTCATTAACTTATGACAAATCCAAAAGCAATAAAAGACTGAAAACTAAAAAAAAACAAACAATAATCGTCTCCTTCGGGATTCTTTTCTCATCTCATTCACTCACAAACGAGAACTGGCTTCTTCCGTCTAATGCAAGACAGTTTGCACCTGAGCCAGACAGGTCATACACTTGAGCATAGACAAGTAAGCAGTTCACAAGTCAATTCATCTATCAGTCTCTTTGGGTCGAACTACGGTGTTCTGACTTTCTCATTGCACGAGAGGATACGTAGGCATAACTTAACAGTTATCGAACAAAAGTCTCTGTATATTCCCCCTCCTTCCAGCATTATTCTTTAAGCCTCATGATCTTGGGCATATCATTCCTGTTCCTGCACTGACACTATATACATTACACTTCACTTTTCTTACACCGACACCTGTACATCTCTTTCCAGCTATTGTATACACAGATTGCACTGACACTACCCCTTTAAAACACAAACCTTTCAAGCGTGGATCCCGTCGAGTACGGCGGACAATCTGGGTGCTAATACCTTCCCAGGTTGTAACCAACCCCCTTTCTCAGTCTCTCTGGTTCGCGACCGTCTTGTCCATGTCTTCCTAGGCCCATGCAGCATTGCCTTTCCTCCGGGATAAAAATGCCTAGCTGGCGACTCTATTCATCTCCAGTGAGTTCACGGCTGTGTGTTCTCATTGTTCCTTTCGCCGACCGTTCGCGCTTGTACCGGGATGCAAATCTTTGGGAGCGACAGCTTGGCGACTTCACTGGGGACCCTTATACTGCAACCAGGGCTTCTGGTTCTTTTTGTGGGTTCCTCCTAGCGCTTGATTGATTTGTGTTTACTGGGGTGTTATGTGCTTATTTGTGTTTGTATATTTGTATTTATTTTTGCTTTATGTACAGTTGCTTTACTGCTTCCTTTATAGCTTTGCATTATATCATATTATCATACTGTGCTGCTGGCTGGATCTGTTTGTTTGCTTTGGTGGGTGGGTGTTCTATTGAGAGTTGAGGTCCTATACCTGGGACCTGAGTGACACCTAGGCTAGAGTGGTTCATATTCTTTCCCATTCCATCTCGGTCTGGTGCGGGAATATGAAACACGGTTCAGATATGGGTTTCTTCTTGAGAACTCTGTGTTGCAGATTTCCTGCAATGCTAGGGCTATCAGGGAAGCCTGCTAAGTCTGGATGACCTTTAGTATTGACCTTCAGAAACTGGGGTGAATTAGAGGAGGAACTTTTATGGTTATTGTAAACACTGTACCTCCGGGTTAGAAGTGTTTACACTTCTCATAACTGATCCAAGTCTGAGGATCCTTGTTTTAGAACACCACCTGTGAGGGGGTTGGGCTGTTTACAGGTTTGCAGGTACCCGTGACCTCAGCATACCCTGTTACTTTGATTTGATTAAGAATACTCCATGTTGGAACAGTTCTTGTGATTCTAAAACCCTGGACATGTGACTCTTTATTTGAGCCCCCCCACCTTGGTTACTGAATTTATAGACCTCCATCTGGATTTCTTGGACATACTTGGACCTATATCAGGGCATTTGATCAGATCCAGCTCAGTCACAAACCCTTGCATATCATCTGCATACATAATCATTGCATCATTTTGACATTTGTTTATTTGTCTTTCAGGGTATCCATCATCATTTGGTTTTGGTTTTGACCCTATCTTCAGTATTGACCCATCTTCATCAGCATCTGCTTCTGCTATCAGCTATCTACTTCAGTCACCTGCACCAGCCAATCAGTGGCCCATTCTTTTAGCATCATCATCAGCACCTGTCTCTACTCATCTTCAACATCATGGCTCCTAAAAAGAGCAACATCACCTACCACTTCTTCCAGCCAGAGCTATCTGACATCAGGAGGATTCAAACCCTGATCACTCCAGATCACATACCATTGTTCAGGGAACACTATGGGGATATACTTGATATGGTTATGGATCTGGACCCCTCATAGAGAAGCCTGATCCACACTTGCCTTCAGTTTTATGATCCCCCACTGAGATGTTTCACTTTTCAGGACTTTCAGTTGGGCCCCTTATTGGAAGAATACTCATCATTAGTTGGTATACCTATCAGAGGTGGAGTCCCTTTCAACCCTGAGATGGTCTTTCCTGGTAATGAAGAGGTAGCAAAGGCATTACATCTGGAACCAGTCCTGATTGGGCAGCATATGACTTCTAAGGCTGGAATCCCTGGCTTGCATCTGGATTTCTTGATCTCCCAAGCTACCCTGAAAGCTTCTTTAGGAGAGTGGAAAGCAGTCTGTGCTTTATTGGCCTTGAGCATATATGGGATCATATTATTTGCAGATGAGCCTCGATTTGTTAGCAAGAATGCAATCCATCTTTTCATCCTGAAGAACCCAGTGCCAACTTTATTAGGGGATCTCTACTATTCAATGCATCAGAGGAATAAAAAACAGAGGGGAAGATTAGTGAGGTGTTGTGCTCCATTGTTCCATACTTGGCTTCTCGGGCATTTGCCTAGGACAGATGCATTTTTAAACCCTCATCAACAGAGAAACTGGGCTGGAAGACTTACTACTCTAACTTCAGCTGATATCAGGTGGTGCACCCAAAGCACAAAAGGCAGGGACATCATCACCAGCTGTGGGCATTTTCCCAATGTGCCCTAGTAGGAGTTAAGGGTAGTATTAATTACAACCCTCTGCTGTTCAAAAGACAACTGGGCTATGCACTGGTCCACACTCCTAAGGCACAGGACTTGGTTGAGACTCTTTATTGTGAGAACAAGCTTAATCTAGCTGTTGTTAGGCAGGCAGCCTGGGCCTGGGACAATGTGCAGACTAAGGGAGTAACCATTCTGGGGAAGTGCAACAATGTAGCATTAGCACAATACTATGATTGGTCCCATGCCAGGGCTCAATTCTCTGGGATGCCCTTTACTATAGAAGATATGCCTGGGCCTTCCACAACACCACCTCCAGCAACTGTCAGCTTAGAGGAGTTTGAGAAGTTGAAAAAGAGAAATGAGAAGCTGACTCAAGCTCTACAGAAGACCCTCTGGGAGAGGAGTGATGGTAGGTTGGATATTGAGAGGTTAGAAAAGTTGAAAGTGGAGCACTTGGCTAGAATTGAGAAGTCTGAGGATTATATTAAGAAATCTAGGGCTGGAGAACAAATCCTGAAGAATGCCTGCAAAGAAGCCCAATTCCAGAAAGCCAGGACGGACTTGTATCTAAAGGAGAGTCAGGCTAGGTGGGTCAGGATCATCGAGGCTCGTACTCTGGAGGACAAGAGGGTCCAAGACAAGATAGAGCAGATGGAAGCTAGTGCAAAAGAGCAACAGGAAGCCCTGGCAGCAGCCCAGAGGGAGATATCAGAGCTGAAGATCAGAGCTGGAGTGAAGAGGTCAAAGGACCAAAGTCAACACAAGAAGCTAACTGCAGCTGTTACTACCCGGAACCTCCTTATAAGGAACCTCACGGAGCGTCCGGCTGATCCTGTGACCGAAGCACTTCTCAAGGAAGTTCGGGAGGATGAGTTTGGTCTTAGTGTGTGACCATTTGCTTGTTGTTGCTTTCATTCCATGTACTTTTATTTTCTTGTAATGTATTTTGACCCCTCAGAGGGCTTGTATTTGTAAACAAACTATGTACCATTGGCTTTTTGTAATATATGTATTAGTTTGTTCCATCCGAGTTTACTTCGAAAGCAACATCAACAGCAACTTCAAAGGTCTGGAAGGGTCAAAACTGAATGCCAAGCCGGATACTTTGAAAACAAATAAGCATACTGCATTGCATGCTAACCCTTTGTTTGTTTTGTAGGTTTTTGTTTTGTTATTGCTAACTCTGTTGTGATGCTCAGGAACTATTGCTCGACGCCGGGTATTTCCCCTCAACCGACCACACAGGTATTCAACCCGTAACAACCTTCCGGGCATACAGATGGATCAGATGTAGCAGGACCTTACAGAGGTCAGGAACCAAATGACCAACGAGAGGTTGGAAATGAGGAACCAAATGACACAGTTTTTGGAGGTAATGAACAACATGGCTCAAAGCCAGGAGAGGCTCAGAGCACTGGTGGAAGGGAGAAATTAGGAAGATCATCATCCAGGGACTGCTGGCACCAGCAACAACGAAAGGGTCCAACCTCATGTTAACCCCCCTGTATTTGGCCCCCATCTTCATCCAGAGGTCAATATTCCTGCAAATGTTCAAGGGACTGCCACTGCAGGCAGGGTACTTCAAGAAGACCCCTAGGAGGATCAATTCACAGTAATGGGTGCTGGGGAGGAAGCTTATGATAGAAGGCTGGATGAGATAGCGGAGAAATTGAGGTCCTTAGAGTCTCAAAACTCTTTGGGTTTCGATGTCATGGACATGGGCTTGGTAGACGGGGTCAGGATTCCCCATAAGTTCAAGCCTCCTTGTTTTGAAAAATACAACGGGACTTCATGCCCCCGGACTCATTTACAATCATTTTTGGGAAGGCTGAAGGCCTATACTATGGATGAGAAGCTCTGGATGTTCTATTTTGAAGATAGCTTGACGGGAGCTTCAAGAGAATGGTACTCTCATCTGACAAGAGCAACTATCAGGTGTTGGAAGGACCTGGCAGAAGCTTTCATCAGACAGTATCAGTACAACTTAGACATGGCACCCAACAGGACCCTCCTAATGGGAATGTCACAGTCGTCGAGGGAAAGTTTCCGAGAATATGCCCAGAGATGGAGGCAATTGGCTGCTGCTGTTCAGCCACCTATGTCTGAGAGGGAAATGGCAGATATGTTTATGAACACCCTTCAGGGAACATACATTGACAGGCTGGCTGCTTTCTCGTCTACCAGCTTTGCAGATGTAGTCATAGCCGGGGAGAGAATTGAAAGCCTATTAAAGATGGGTAAGATTTCTGACAATGGTGCCAGCTCGTCCAGCAATACGAGGAAGCCTTTTGCAGGCCCGAGAATAACTGGCGAGACCAATGCCATCCACACCAACAGGGGCAGACCCCAATATGTACACAGGTCAGTGCCAGCAGTCACCATTCCTGCTCCAGCTCATCCACAACCAGCTTATCAAACTCCGCAGCAAAACTATCAGCAACAACCTCAGTGCCATCAACAAGCTCAGTATCCTCCAAGAAACTACAACAACAACAACAACAACAATCAGCAAAGGCCATTCCAACAGAGGCCTTCTCAAGCCAATAGGGTGATCGATCCGATCCCTATGCCATATGCAACACTACTGCCACAACTCCTGAAACTCAACCTGGTTGAGCTAAGGACGTTGGCACCTCCAGATCCTAATAGTCTACCCAGGAATTATGACTCCAACGCCAGATGTGCTTTCCATTCAAATGCACTTGGCCACAGTACAGAAAAGTGCAGAGCCTTGCACATGAAGGTACAAGACCTAGTAGACTCAAAAGCTCTGAATTTCGCACCACCACCCAATGTCAACAAAAATCCTATGCCACATCACGGAGGTCCCAGAATCAACGCTATTGAAGAAGACAAGCCGTCTTATTTAATAACCAGTGTGGGTCAGATCCGGACACCGTTGGTAGAAATTAAGGCTCAGCTCCTCGAATGTCAAATGTTCCCGGGGTGTGAGTTAGGGTGTGCTTACTGCAATATTTCAGTAAATGGGTGCGATAACCTGAGGAATGGCATAGACGGTCTCATTCAGAGTGGCCAACTTCAAATCACCACATCATTTCCAACAAATCCATCAATCTCAACAGCAACAATTCCGGTATCTCCTACAACTGCAGCAACCATTGTACCTGACAATTCTTCGGTTTCATCAACAAGTACTTCATCTATCATCTCAACTGATCAGCCATCAACAAATTTTCCTTCTACAACTTCAGCACCACTCCAGTTTGAATCTCCTACAACAACAACGTCCATCCTTCCGACAATATCTCCTACAACATCAGCAACAAATCATGAAGACGTCTCAACTGTCACAATATTTTATGATCCTGAAAACAACTCTGCCTACAACTCAGAAGGTGCTGCTCCCATCAGAGCACCAGTCACAATTTATTATGATCCGCAAACTATCACAGTCTCTTCTGCAGCTGCCATCAGTCCAGTCACTGTCACAGTGCCTGGACCAGTACCTTATGAAAGCAATAGGGCCATCCCTTGGCACTACGGCTCTGATGTATACTGCGAAGGAAAGAAAATCACTCTTGAACCATCAACACCTGCACCACAAATAGACAATGTGGGAGGAGGCAGAGGCTTCACTCGAAGCGGACGTCTCTTTGCTCCACAAATTCAGAGACACACTGCCGAAGCAGAAGCTGCTGCCAAGGCAAAAGGGAAAAGCTTGGTGCAGGAAGAGCAGATTGTCAAGGAAGCTTTGAAAACACCCTTTGACCAAGAAGTTGATGAGTTCATGCGAATCATCAAGAAAAGTGATTACAAAATAGTGGATCAGCTTCATCAGACGCCTTCCAAGATCTCAATCCTATCATTGCTTATGTGCTCCGAAGCCCATCGGAACGCACTACTCAAAGTTTTGCACGCAGCTTATGTGCCTGAAGAGATCACTGTCAATCAGTTGAAAGCTGTAGTTGGAAATGTTAATGCTAGTCATGGACTGGGGTTCACCAACACTGATTTGACCACGGAAGGCCGTAACCATAACAAGGCATTGCACATCAGCATGGAATGTAAAGGTGCAGTCCTTTCCCATGTGCTGGTAGACACGGGGTCATCCCTCAATGTCTTACCCAAAAAGGCCCTGGTGAAGCTAGAGTATGACGGATTGGCGTTGAGACCCAGCAACCTGGTGGTGAGAGCCTTTGATGGTTCTAAGAGATCGGTTATGGGAGAGATTGAGTTGCCCATAGCGATTAGCCCGCAAACTTTCAAAACGACCTTCTACGTGATGGATATACAGCCTGCCTACAGCTGTCTATTGGGTAGGCCATGGATTCACGCCGCTGGCGCCGTGACCTCAACCCTTCACCAGAAGTTAAAATTCGAGTGGGAGGGTCAAGTCGTTACAATCTGTGGAGAGGAGGATATTTTTGTCAGCCACCTGGCTACTTATAAATACATCGAGATGGATGGGGAGATCCATGAAACAATGAGTCAGGGGTTCGAGGCCTTGAACGTGAATGAAACGTCTGCTGTACCTGGAACTTCATTGACATCATACCAACAAGCCCGGAAGGTTGTTGAGGAAGGAAATGCCCAAGGCTGGGGCAAACTACTACCGGTGGAGAAGAAAGAGGACAGATTTGGGTTGGGTTACAAACCAACTCAACAAGATCAAGCAGAGGCTGCGAAAGAGCCCAACTTTGTGAGTGAGGGGATGCTCACCCCTGATGCTGTCAATAACTTGGAAGACGAGCTGGAAGAAGAACGCAACCTGGAAAGCTGGGTTCGTCCAAAGATCCCGAGGAGCAGTATCTCAAACTGGTCTTCCCAGGAAATTATAAGAGTTACTCATGCAGAGTAATTATTATTTCCTGTATTTTTATAGCATGCATCAAAGTCTTGCATCTTGCCCAAGATGACAAGACTCATTTTGTAATCGGGCCATCTGTACTTTTTGTGCAAACAAGATTAACCAATGAAATATCAGACATCTTTTTGCAAACGAATCCTTTTTCTTTTCCGTTCACTGTTTTTCCATTTTTCTTTTTGTACAAAAAATAAATGGCGATGTTTTCAAAATGACAACTTTATTTCACTTTTCTAAACAAGATTAAAATCAATCACTAAAATGAACAAACTGAACCCTTGCAGAGTGTGCCTTCCAGACAGCACCGACAACAGCACGGCTACGACTTCGTATGACTTTGACAATCCGATCAATCAAGCCGATGAAGGGGTTGAAGAAGAATATGAGCTTCCTGAAGAGCTAGCCAGGTTGTTGAGACAAGAGGAAAAGGTTATTACTCCTCACCAGGAGGAGGTTGAAGTGATCAATCTTGGTACAGATGAAGACGTGAAAGAAGTTAAAATCGGGGCCTGTTTACAAGACTCGGTGAAGAGACAACTGGTTGACCTGCTTCAAGAATATGCGGACGTGTTTGCTTGGTCTTATCAAGATATGCCAGGGTTGGACACCGACATTGTTGTGCACAAGCTGCCTTTGAGAGAAGAATGTCCACCGGTCAAACAGAAGCTGCGCCGTACTCGCCCAGACATGGCAATGAAGATCAAGGAAGAGGTACAAAAGCAATGGGACGCCGGGTTCCTTGCTGTGACTAGCTATCCGCCGTGGGTTGCTAACATAGTACCTGTGCCTAAGAAAGACGGAAAAGTAAGGATGTGTGTTGACTACCGGGATCTGAATAGAGCCAGCCCGAAAGATGATTTCCCTTTACCTCACATTGATGTATTGGTGGATAATACGGCTCAGTTCTCGGTATTCTCCTTCATGGACGGATTTTCAGGATATAATCAGATCAAAATGTCACCTGAAGACATGGAGAAGACAACCTTCATCACACCCTGGGGCACGTTCTGCTACAAGGTAATGCCATTTGGGCTCAAGAATGCCGGTGCGACGTATCAACGGGCTATGGTAACATTATTCCACGATATGATCCATAAAGAAATTGAGTGTTATGTGGATGACATGATTGCCAAGTCCCTCACTGAAGAAGACCATCTGGTAAATCTGCTAAAGTTGTTCAAGCGTCTGAGGAGGTACCAACTGAAGTTGAACCCCAACAAATGCACATTCGGGGTGCGATCGGGTAAGTTGCTGGGATTTATTGTAAGCGAGAAAGGGATTGAAGTTGACCCTGATAAAGTCAAAGCTATTCAAGAAATGCCTGCACCGAAGACAGAGAAAGAAGTTCGAGGGTTCTTAGGTCGATTGAACTACATCTCACGGTTCATATCCCACCTTACGGCAACCTGTGAGCCCTTGTTCAAATTATTGAGAAAAGAGCAGACGGTCAGGTGGAACGAAGACTGCCAGAAGGCTTTTGACAAAATCAAAGAATACTTACAAGAGCCTCTAATCCTTATGCCACCAGTTGAAGGAAGACCTCTGATAATGTACTTGACAGTATTAGAAGAGTCAATGGGGTGTGTGCTGGGCCAGCATGACGAGTCTGGTCGAAAAGAGTATGCAATATACTACCTAAGCAAAAAGTTTACCGACTGTGAACAACGTTATTCACTGCTCGAGAAAACTTGCTGTGCTTTAGCGTGGGCTGCTCGCCGACTGAGGCAGTATATGTTGACCCACACTACTTTATTGATCTCTAAAATGGACCCAGTCAAGTACATATTTGAGAAGCCAGCCCTTACCGGACGGGTTGCAAGATGGCAAATGATCCTTACAGAGTATGACATCCAATACACATCTCAGAAAGCCATCAAGGGCAGTGTATTGTCTGAATATCTTGCTGAGCAACCTATTGATGATTACCAGCCTATGAGGTTTGACTTCCCTGATGAAGACATCATGTTCATAAAAGCAAAAGATCATGAAGAGCCTGTTCACACTGAAGGGCCTGACCCGGAAGAAGAATGGACTATGATGTTTGATGGGGCTGTTAACATGAATGGTCGTGGTGTTGGTGCAGTACTCATTACACCTAAAGGAGTTCACATGCCTTTCTCGGCAAAACTCACTTTCAACTGCACTAACAACGAAGCTGAATACGAAGCTTGCATTATGGGTCTTGAGGAAGCCATTGACCTCAGGATCAAGACATTGACCGTATTCGGAGATTCAACTTTGGTAATCAATCAAACCAATGGCAAATGGTACACCCACCAGGATCATCTGATACCTTACAGGGATTATACAAGGAGGTTGTTGACTTTCTTTACAACAGTCAAGCTTGAGTATATCCCTCGGGACGAGAATCAGTTTGCAGATGCCCTGGCTACCATTTCGTCCATGATCAAAGTTCAGGCTGCCAACTTTGTACCTCAGATTTCAGTGTCCAGACTTGACAGACCAGCATATGTGTTCGCAGCAGATGTTGTTAAAGATGATAAGCCTTGGTTCCATGACATTAAATGCTTCTATGAGGATCAAACATACCCACCTGGGGCATCTTCCAATGATAAGAAGACTTTGAGAAGGCTTGCTGGTAGTTTCTTTCTGAACACTGATGGGTCTTTATACAAAAGGAACTTTGATATGGTACTCCTCAGATGTGTTGATAAGACAAAAGCAGACTTGTTGATGCATGAAGTGCACGAAGGATCCTTTGGTACCCATGCAGGAGGGCATGCCATGGCTAAGAAATTGTTAAGATCAGGTTATTACTGGATCACAATGGATGCAGACTGTTGTGCTTATGCCAGAAGGTGCCATAAATGCCAGATTTATGCAGATAAGGTGCATGTGCCTCCAAATCCTTTGAACATAATGTCTTCACCATGGCCCTTTGATATGATCGGCAAGATTGAGCCAACTGCTTCAAATGGCCACAGATTCATCTTGGTCGCCATTGATTACTTCACCAAGTGGGTCGAAGCAGCCTCATATGCAAATGTTACAAGACAAGTGGTAGCCAGATTTCTGAAGAGAGATATCATCTGTCGATACGGAGTTCCCGAGCGAATCATTACTGACAATGGTTCTAATTTAAACAACAAAATGATGGCTGAGTTATGCCGGGACTTCAAAATCCAACACCACAATTCTTCTCCTTACAGGCCAAAGATGAATGGCGCTGTTGAGGCGGCTAACAAGAATATTAAGAAGATTGTGCAGAAGATGGTAGTCACCTACAAAGACTGGCATGAAATGCTACCATTCGCCTTGCATGGGTACCACACGTCAATCAGAACATCCACTGGGGCAACACCGTATCAACTTGTGTATGGTATGGAAGCAGTCCTACCGGTTGAAGTTGAATTACCCTCTCTCCGGGTACTGATGGATGTTAAGCTGAACGAAGCAGAGTGGGTCCGATCCCGATTCGAACAACTGAGTCTGATTGAAGAGAAAAGATTGGCTGCAATCTGTCATGGGCAGTTGTATCAGAAAAGAATGAAGAAAGCCTTCGATCAGAAAGTCAGGCACCGAGAGTACCAAGTAGGAGATCTTGTGCTGAAAAGAATCCTCCCTCCGCATACAGACCACAGGGGCAAGTGGACTCCGAATTATGAAGGACCATTCGTGGTAAAGAAAGTTTTCTCTGGTGGAGCGCTGATGCTCAGCACCATGGATGGTGAAGATTTCCCGTCCCCTGTGAATTCAGACGCAGTTAAAAAATACTTCGCATAAAATGACCCGCTGGACACAAAAACAGAATGTAAGTCCAGGCAAAAATAGGGCATCCCGGCGAGTCAAAAACAGAATAAAAGACTCGGGCAAAAATAAGGGAAAATAAACAAAAGAATGTACACCCGCTGAGTTGAAAAGCCACATCGGACAACTCAGGCAAAAATGGGTATCCCGATGGATTGAAAACCCGAAAGGGCGATCCATGCAAAACAAGGGAATAAGCGAACAACTGCATCCTGAATTCGTCTGTATCGTCTACAACTTGGTAAGCTTCGAAAGGATCAAGCCTCAGTCAGAATCAGCCTTCTTCAGAAAGCAAGATGAGAAGAACGTCAAAAGTCATACGAGTCATAGTAAAGAGGAAGCTCCTTAAAGCGTCATCAACATTGCCAGCATTTTGTTTCTCAATTTGTAACAATCTCCTCATTTCAGGGGATTTGTTTCTTTGACTGTATCTCGCCAATTCAGGGCATATGAATTAATAAAATCAGATTTTCAGTCATGTCTCGTCTTGTACATTTTTATTTGCAAAAAAAAATGTCTGATAAAGAAAAATTGATTGCATAGAATACAGATGTCTATCTTCAAATAAACACATGCTTGCAGGAAATATACTTACTCTCAGAAGTATCTAAACTCCTATGACGGAATCCAGTAAGGATACCTCAGGATTATTTGTGCGTTTCTCTGTCTTTTCAGGATTGCAGGGATCCAGAACGCAACTTGGGGCATGTAAGCTTCATCCCAGCGAGCTGGCAAATCAACACTCAATCTCAGCACCCGAAGTGCTCTCTCCCCAGCTGAGTTGCCTCTCATGACTCCCCCAGCTGAGCCGCCACTTGCTACTGCTCCCAGCCGAGTTGCCATTTCATCCTCAGCCGGAGTACATAAGTCAGGGAACCATCTCCCCACAGAGCTCCAGCCTCTATCCAGAAGAGCAACGCATGAAGAATCACAACAGAGTGAAGAAAGCTTCTTCAAACCCCAGCTGGGTCCATCATTACCAGGATAGGTTCATCAATGACCTATATCCCCAAGCAATGGTATCTCATCAGATCTGCCAACGATCTCATCCCCAGCTGGGATGTCCACTTCAAGCAGATCGGCCAGAGACCGTCGCGGCAACGGGACCCGGATCCCAGTTGGGTATCTTTGCATAACCATAACATTCACATCATATTTACCCGCAAAGCGTAGCATTCCGTTTTAACACGGAGCATTACGGCAAAAATCCAACACATAGCATAATCATAAGCCATGTTTTAAACCAACACTTGTGAATAATGACAATTCATCAATGTACAGAAAAATCCCCACCAGAGTCTCCAGCAAAAGCAGTTGCTTCACAATCCACAAACACCAGTATATACTCATTTTGACACCCGTCCAGCAGAAAGCCAAAGACATCCTCTTTGCACTCACATGTACTTACATACACAATCCTTTGGCACCCGTCCGTGTCATATCCCCAGTCACCTACACTTTGTATATCAGATACTTGTTCATATTACACTCTTCTCCTTTTGACACTCGTCCGTGTCGCTCTCCCCAGCAGATAAACACTCATCTATACAATACTCATACTCACTACTCATGTTACACTCATACAGATACTCGTCCGTATCTTGTATATACCACTTATATCCCCACAGATTCGACGTTGGTTCTTGTTCTTTGTTAGCTCGTTGGTACTCGTCTGTACCATCATCTCAGAACATGCGTCAAGCGTTAGTTTCTACATGATACTCGTCCGTATCATAGTCTTAAGGATGCTCGTCCGCATCTTTAATCCATACACTGTGTCAAACACTTTTGTCTTCTTGAATATAGATACTCGCCTGTGTCTACTATCCCCCAGAAGACTCCCCTCAGATTCAACACTCGTCCGTGTTCTCTATTAACCAGTTGATACTCGTCCGTATCATCATCTTTGAACACGCGTCAGTATTTGTTTCTACCCGATACTCGTCCGTATCGTAGTCTTAGGGATGCTCGTCCGCATCTTTAATCTATGCACAATACCAAACACTTATACCTTTTGTTTCTTGGATGTAAACACTCGTCCGTGTTTACTATTCCCCAGTAGATCACCAACGAAGTAATTTTCTTTTTATCTGACACTCGTCCTGTGTCACGATAAACCCTGAGAGCAGCCGTACCCTGCTAGGTGGTCGTCCTCCACCTCTTGATGGTCGTCCTCCATCATGCTCATCCGATGGCCGTCCCCATCGTTGATTTTCTATCCGACATTCGTCCTATGTCGTGATGTTTAGCAGCCGTCCCCTGCTAGGTGGTCGTCCTCCACCCTTCGATGATCGTCCTTCATCATTTTACCCAATGGCCGTCCCCATTGTCGGTTTTTGGTTATCTGGCATTCGTCCTATGTCGTGATGTTTAGCAGCCGTCCCCTGCTAGGTGGTCGTCCTCCACCCTTCGATGATCGTCCTTCATCATTTTACCCAATGGCCGTCCCCATTGTCGGTTTTTGGTTATCTGGCATTCGTCCTATGTCATGATAAACCTTGAGAGCAGCCGTCCCCTGCTAGGTGGTCGTCCTCCACCTCTTGATGATCGTCCTCCATCATGCTCATCCGATGGCCGTCCCCATCATTGATATTTTCGGCAGCCGTACCCTGCCAGGTGGTCGTCCTCCACCTTTGATGGCCGTCCCCATCATAATTCCTTTATTCCCCAACAGAGCAGCCGTCCCCTGCTAGGTGATCGTCCTTCACCTTTGATGACCGTACCTCATCATCTGTTTATTTCATTTATTCTTTAACCCGGTGGCCGTCCCCGTCGTGGTCCCTTTGCTTTTTAGCCCGATGGTCGTCCCCATCGTCGGTTACTTTGCTTTATGAACTTGATGGCTGTCCCCGTCATGTTTCATTAACCCCCAGAGAATTTTACAGCTTTATCTTGATGGCCGTCCCCATCATAATCTTATCTTTCCAGCTAGTCGGCCGTCCCCGTCTTGGCTTTACCTTTTATCCCTAGCATGTCGGCCGTCCCCGTCATTGCTATTTACCCAGCGGTCGTCCTCCGTCGCCCTCACTTTACAATATACTTTATTTTCTTTTTACAATCTATATCCCTTTTCTTCTTCATTCTGTGAGTGCAAATTTTGGACTGTCTTTGGTATTCAACCACAAGTTATCTTGTTCGCCTGTTAAGCCGTCGCTTACATCCTGCAAAGCTAACTCATGTTTGAATAGGGGCAGCTGTAAACACCCCAAATTTGCCCTCACCCATTCACACCATGGCTGGAGATCATTCCATATGCATAAACACAATCATATCACCTCATATCACATTTTGATCCATTGCATTGGTTCTAAGTCATCTGCATCTAGGGTTTGTGATCTGAGCAACCCCAGAGCTTCTTGAGCCACTCCAAGGGCCATCAATCACTTCAATGGGATCCATGTGTGTTCTTATATCATATCACATTCTCTCAAAGTCAAAAATGCCAAAGAATCACAAGAACTGGGATTGGTGTGGAGGCAGAGCCAGGTTTGACTGCACAGTTGACCTAAAACTAGGGTTTTGGTTTCAGAGGCCATAACTCCAAATTTTTTGGTCATTCTTGTTTCCATTGGTCTCTATATGGTATAGGGAGTATGCACATCAATTTTCATGAAGAAACTCCATGGGGAAGTCATCTGATCAAGAGTTGACTTTCTGGACAAGTCAGTGTAAAATCAGGGCATCTGAGGCCCCCAATGACCCAACCAAGGGGTGATCTTCATCATTTTGAGTGTATATGATCTTTATTTGATCATGAAAGAAGGTTGAAGTTCACAAAATTCAAGAATTACAAGTTTTTGCAAAGTTGACTTTTTAGGGCATGGTTGACTTTTAAGGAATTTGTCATTTTAGGCAATTTTTCAACCCTTACTTTTTGATCCAAAAATGCTTCAAATGAAAAAACTTTGGTCATGAAAGTTGTAGATTAGATCTTTCCCTTTTCAAAAAGTACAAGAACATGATCTAATTCATTTTGGATCAAAAGTTATGTTGTGTTAAAGTTGGCAAAAATCACTAATTTTCAAGTTATGCACTAAAAGGAAAACTTGCAATTTCATGAACCAAGTATTATAGTGACTTCAAATTGACTTCAAAGCTTCATCACATGATCATATATGACCCCAAAAACAGATTTGGCCCAAGGAATTTTGCATTGCTTGCCTTGATTTTCAAAGTTCCATAAAGCATTTTTCATAAGAGTGCAAAAAGGGGGTTTTTGGCAAAACCATCTTCTAGGAAGTTATGTGATCACTAATCACTTTCTATGCATTGCCATGACTAAATGTAGCATTGTGAAACAAAATTCAGCAAAAGTTTTTCATGTACATAGCACAAATTCATGAGGAAACATCAAGTGGGCAAGTTGCAAAAGCTAGCATAGCTTGTCATCCACATGTTGCAGTCAGCTACAAACAATCCAAGGGCCCTCCTCAACTCAAGCTGGAGCAAGACATGACTTGAACCTGCTGCTGCCATGGCCCATACTCTAAAGGACACAAATTTGACCTTTTTGCAAAAAAGCTCCCATACTCTTGGCACAGTAAACAGCCACCCTACTGACCTGCCCCACAGGCTATCCACACAAGTTGGAGATGTTATAGCAAAGCATTGAGCCTTGAAGCTGGCCAGAAGAGAGCATACCAAAAAACTGTCACAAAGCTTCTTTCCTTCGAATCACCTTCCACAGCCACAAAACATCAAAACTTTCTTCACTAACAAGTCAAGCACACTCAAGAGAGCAAGAACCAACCATTAACAGAGCTTGAAACCACTCACACACAGACTTCATTTTCTGATATATCAGATTCGAATCTCTCAAAACAGCTTGTTTAAGCTCATTCCAAGCCTTCCATTAGCACCAGGGGAGTCAGTGGAGTAAGCTTGCATCAAAGAATAGCTCTGAAAGCCCAGAAACAGGAATCTCCATCTCAGGTATGGCTATGAACATTTTTTCTCAGAGCTTGCATTTTGAGTTATAAATTGGTTGCTTATGTCTTGCTGGTCATGGAGATGCTTTTAGAATCGAAAATAGATGAGAAATGAGTCTGTATTGTTACTCTGAAATTTCACCCGTGAAATTTGTTTCTTTCGATTTGCTTGATTCCTGATGTTTAAGTGATGTTTGAAGGTAGATTCGTGACCTAGGTTGTTAGAGGATCATTTGGCTGTGTTTAATTTGATGTTTAGAGGCCTGAATCATGATTTAGGGTTTGGATGCTGCCGGAGAAGATGACCGGAGCTTCCCTCCGGTCACCTGAAAATGCTTATCCCTAATTCTGTAATTAAATGGCATTTGAATTTAGATCGTTGGATTGGTTGACCCCATTGACTTCCCGCGTGCTTGAATGGCCCAGATTCACTCAGTTAGCCCTAATCCCCT
This sequence comes from Lathyrus aphaca, assembly GCA_963966055.1. NCBI lineage: Eukaryota > Viridiplantae > Streptophyta > Magnoliopsida > Fabales > Fabaceae > Lathyrus > Lathyrus aphaca. Next base: position 214,340,201 of record OZ014520.1, on the reverse strand, counting down.
TTCATTAATTAAATAAATCATAATTAAGTTAATTTAATCAGGACCAACCACAGCCCTTGGATTCGCGCGCCAGTCAAACATTTCAAACCCAGTTCAAATCTCCACCATCAGATCAGATTACTTTCCATTTATTTGCTTTTATTTTCATTTTCTTTGTATTTAATGTCCATAATTTATTTAAAATAGTAAAAATTGTTTAAAAATTATGAAACTTTTTGTCAAGAGTTTCATTAATTTTTAAGACACAAAAATATTTTTATTTTCATTTTTAGCATTAAAAAAGTATTTTTAAATATTTAAAAGTTTATTTTTAATTGATTAATGAAAATTAATTTATTAAAAATACTTTTAGGTATTTAAAAATCACCAAAAAATTCATGAAATGTTCTAAGACATTTGGAAACATTGTCCAACCTTCAAACCAAATTTATTTTTTGATCTTGATGCATTTTGAGAATTTTTCATTGAATTAAAATCATTTTTGTGCATTAATTTGATCCAAAGTTCCAAAAATCATTTCTGCCTATCCATGAAGAGTTGGACATTGATTCCTTTTGCATTGCATTGTGTTTAGCATGTAGTTTGTGAGATTAAATGGCCTTGATTTGATCTTTCAGTTTCCATTTGTTTGGTAATTTTCTTGTTTAGGAACCCTAAAACCCTAAGAAACTTAGAAAATTCATATCTTGAATTGGTTAAGAGTTGGGACCTCTCCTTTGGGAAGTGGGTTAGTATAGGATTAGGGGGCCTTTGAGTGCATTTTCAATTTTTTATAGTGTTGTTTGCTTCTGGTTTTGGTTTTTGTTTGTTGCACTGTTCATAAACCCTAATTTGGGCTTTCATATGCATCCATCTTGCATCTTCTTGCATAACATGACTTGCCATGACATTCCATGCCTCCACTTGATTCATTTAACATCATAGGACATATTGAAAGCATGTTTGATCATTGCATCCCTCATTTGCCATGTTGTATGCCATATGCATCTCATAACTTTTCATGTATGTTCTTGCTCCTTAGCTTGCTTCATTTGCACCCATGAACTTGTGTGATCTTTCTCATGTGTTGTTTCATGTTTGTAGCATCTCATAGCATCATTATCATCATAAATATGCTTCTGGTTTTGGTTTACATCATGTCATCCCATCCCATTTTGCATTGCATTACATTTCTTTTCTAACCTTTCAGGTGGTAAGTAACTTTGAGAAGTGAATTTGCCTTCACTTCTCATGCTTTCTTCTTATCTCTCTCTTGCATCCATGCTGCATTTTTGTATGTGTTTGAGTTTGAGCTTGCTCATTCTTCTCCTTCTTACCTTCTTTCTTCAAGTGACTTGACTTCTTGAATGAAGCAAGTTACTTTGCTTCTCTTGATCCTTTCATCTGCCTCCTGGTGGTTCCATTGAAGACTTCTCTTGAAAACCTCACAAACCTTAGGAACAACCAAGCATGACAATGATTAGGGTTTTGATTAGTCTCCCCTCTTAGTTTTACCTTTGTGTCTCTTTTGAGTCTTCTCTTCTCACCTCATAATCAGGGACTAAACCCTAAAGGCTTTAAGGCTTTATGATTAAGCTTATGCCTGCATCCTTCTCTTAGGATGGAGTGTATAACTTTAATCCTAAGTGTTAAACCCTTGATGTGTTTAAATCCCTTAATCAATTCACTTAATAATCATCAAGACATCACACTTGTAACTTGGGCCTTGCATTAGGGTTCTAATTCTTCCTTGAGTGGTTAAGAAGGACTAACCCTAGTGTTAATGGACAAGTCCCCCTCAAGTTGTCTTACAAATCATAAAAAACACTTCATCATCATATCATTAAATAAAATCCACTTAATCAAAGGCTTGTTTTGTCATGAGTTTAATCCCTAATCATGGATTAAGTTGAGGAGCTTTCCTCATCTTAAACATTCTCATCTATTATCCTTCTATTAGGATGGTGTAATGAGTCTGTTTAATCCCTGATTATGGCTTAATCTCATTACTTAACACTAAACAAAAACACCAAAAAACATCTAAATAATCACAAGTAGGTTAATGATCTTAATCCTACGCCATAGGTGATTAAGTGTGAGAATCTGACTTCACACTTAAGGTATTCTCATTACCCCTAATCAGAGGGAAGATGTGATGAGTTTGCTAACCCATTGGTTTAGGCTTAAGCTCATTAACTTATGACAAATCCAAAAGCAATAAAAGACTGAAAACTCAAAAAAAACAAACAATAATCGTCTCCTTCGGGATTCTTTTCTCATCTCATTCACTCACAAACGAGAACTAGCTTCTTCCGTCTAATGCAAGACAGTTTGCACCTGAGCCAGACAGGTCATACACTTGAGCATAGACAAGTAAGCAGTTCACAAGTCAATTCATCTATCAGTCTCTTTGGGTCGAACTACGGTGTTCTGACTTCCTCATTGCACGAGAGGATACGTAGGCATAACTTAACAGTTATCGAACAAAAGTCTCTGTATATTCCCCCTCCTTCCAGCATTATTCTTTAAGCCTCATGATCTTGGGCATATCATTCCTGTTCCTGCACTGACACTATATACATTACACTTCACTTTTCTTACACCGACACCTGTACATCTCTTTCCAGCTATTGTATACACAGATTGCACTGAAACTACCCCTTTAAAACACAAACCTTTCAAGCGTGGATCCCGTCGAGTACGGCGGACAATCTGGGTGCTAATACCTTCCCAGGTTGTAACCAACCCCCTTTCTCAGTCTCTCTGGTTCGCGACCGTCTTGTCCATGTCTTCCTAGGCCCATGCAGCATTGCCTTTCCTCCGGGATAAAAATGCCTAGCTGGCGACTCTATTCATCTCCAGTGAGTTCACGGCTGTGTGTTCTCATTGTTCCTTTCGCCGACCGTTCGCGCTTGTACCGGGATGCAAATCTTTGGGAGCGACAGATTTAAACACTTTAAGGGTTTAACACTTAGGATTAAAGTTATACACTCCATCCTAATAGAAGGATACATGCATAAGCTTAATCACAAAGCCTTAAAACCTTTAAGGTTTAGTCCTTGATTATGAGATGAGAAGAGAAGACACAAAGGTAAAACTAATAGGGGGACTAATCAAACCCTAATTGTGATCATGCTTGGTTGTTCCTAGGGTTTATGAGGCTTGCAAGAAAATCTTCAAGAAAGAAGCCACCATGGAAGAAGCAGGATGAAGGAAGAGAAGCAAAAAGAAACCAGACAACTTACTTCATTTAAGAAGATAAGTTGCTTGAAGAAAGAAAGTGAGGAGGGAACATGAATGATCAAGCTCACTCTAAAACAAAAGTAAAAATGCAGCAATGAGTGCATAAGAGAGATGAGAAAAGATTATGAGAAGTGAAGGAAAATTCACTTCTCAAATACTTACCACCTGAAAAGTTAGCAACAAGAAATGAGATGCAATGCAAATGGGATGAAACACAATGATGAAACCCAAAGTCAGAAGCATATTTATGTTGTAAATGATGCAAAGAAATGATGCAAAGACATGTCAAGAGATGCAAATGATCATACAAACAATGAGGATGCAAATGAAGCATGAAAATAGGCATGAAAGTTCATGAGTACACATGGAATGTAATGAATGCATAACATGGAAAATGGATGATGAAATGATCAACATGATTCTAACATGTCCTAAGATGTCTTACATGTCATATGGATGCACAAAATGTCATGGCAAGTTCATGTATGCAAGCATATGAAGGATGAATGCAAATGAAGACAAAGATTAGGGTTTATGAACAAGATACAAGGAAAAGTTCAAAATCAGAAGCAAATGACAAGATAAAAAATTGAAAATGGGATCAAAGATACCCTAAACCTATACAAGTTCACTGCCCAAAGGAGGAGACCTAAATCTTAACCTAATGGAAGTTATGATTTTCTCAAGTTTGCTAGGGTTTTAAGGCACCTCTCAATGATAAATGAAAAACAAATTGAAAATGAAGAATAAATTCAAACCAAATTTATCCTAGAAACTAAATGACATGAGGAATGCAATGCAAAAAGAACCACTATCAAACTCTTCATGGTTGGGAAGAAAGGATTTTTCTAAGTTAGGGTAAAAATATTGACTTTTAAGAACCCAAAATCCAAAGAAAAATGTCAAAATAGGTCAAGAACCAAAAAGAAATTTGTGTGAAGGGTTTGATAATGTCTCTAAATGTATCAAGATGCAATATGATTTTTTTGGTGATTTTTAGAAACTTAAATGGTATTTTAATTAATTAATTCCCATTAATTAATTAAAATAAACATTTAAATATTTTAAAAATATGAATTTTATGCAAAAAATAAAATAAAAATTATTTTCAGAATGAGAAAAATATTTGAAAGGGAAATGCAAAAGATAAAATTTTTTGAAAGTGTTTTGCTATTTTTTATAAAATGTACAAAGAAATGCAATTAAAATGAAATTAAAATGTGAATTAATGGAAGTATGCTGGTCCAGTGGCCCAGATTCAAATGGAAAAGGGAGGGAATTGACTTCGCGCGCTATCCAAAGGCCAGAATTCAAACTACGCTAATTACACAATTAAGCCCTAATCTGAACCCTAATCACTTTCAGGTGACCGGAACAGTGTTCCGGTCATCTTCTCCGGCTATCCCCTTATGCTATCTCACTCTATACGCAACCCCAAGCCCTAAAACTCTCCAGAAATGATTCCCATCCCATTCTAAACAAGAATCAACCATCAAACATAATTTATTTCACATGATCAGAGAGATTCGAAGCAAAACGGAAAACATATCAGAAATTTCAGAAGCTTATGAAATGCTTATTTCTCAATCATTTTCAAAAGTAAAGACATCATGATCATCAAGAGAGCACATAGAATCAATTAAGAACTTAAAATGAAGGTTCTGGAAAAAAAAGTTCTTGAGCTCACCTGAACTGAAGCTTTCGAAAATGGCACTGGCTGGCTGCTTCTTTGCTTCAAATCAGCTCCAATGATCCTCCTGAAGAGTTTGTGATGCTTGGTTGGAGTTTAAATGGTCTCTAAATGAAGTTGGCAGAAGTTCAGTTCAAGCAATGTAAAAATCGTGTTTTTGATTCAGGGTGTTTTAGGGGAAAAGGAAGGGTGGGAAATGATCAGTAATGGATATGGAGTTGAATGGTGGAATTTGTTTTGAGGTTTGATGGCTGAGCTATGAAATTCGAAGGCTTTTGCATAAGAGGGAGTTTTTGTGATTGCTGAGCTCTTGGAGGTTTCAGCTTGTGTTATGTCATGGAATGGCTTGCTTTTGGTACACATATCATGTTGGGATAGGTCAGAGGGTGGGTGGTGGCCTATGTTGATTGGTATGGGCAAGTTGCATAAATGTCAACATGACTTGTACTTGAGGTATGGGCAAGAACACAGCTGGCCCTTGGGCATGTCCATGCGCAGCTGACTTCATGGAGGTCCACAAATCCACTCTTGAGGCAATTCAGCAAGAGAGAAGAAAGTTATGGGGTGTTTTGCAATTATGTGATGTTTTGGCCCCTTTAGGAAATCTTGATGTTCAAGGCATGAAACTTGGGATTTATTTGTGCAATTCTGAATTATAGGACATGTGTGATGTTTGTGCAATACTTAGAAGTCAAATTGAGGTCTCAAAATGCTTTGGCAAGTGTTTTTGCAAACTTCCCTCTTTGGTGCATAAGTGAAATTTTGTGATTTTTCCCAACTTTGCAAGGCCATAACTTGAGTTCCATGATGAATTAGATCAAGTTCTTGTACTTTTTGAAAAACTTTCCCAATATGGCAAGTTTGCATTACAAGTCACTTTCCCAAAATGGCAACTTTGCAAATGGCTTGAAATTATTCAATTTTGTGAACTTCTAACTTCTTCTAAGATCAAATAAAGATCATATACATCTAAAATGATGGAGAAGACCCTTTGGTTGGATGATTGGGGGCCTCAGATGCCCTGATTTTGCACTGACTTGCTCAAGAAGTCATCTTTTGATCAGATGCCTTCCCCATTGAATTTCTTCATGAAAATTGGTATGTATGATCCTTATATCATGTAGAGACCAATAGAAACAAGAATGACCAAAAAATTTGGAGTTATGGCCTCTGAAACCAAAACCCTAATTTCAGGTCATTTGTGCAGTTAAGCTTGGCTCTGCTTCCATGCCTTTCTCAGTTCTTGTGATTTTCTGGCTTTCTTGATCATAGGAGGATATAATATGATGCTTGGACATACATGGACCCTCTTGAGATGATTGAAGACCTTTGGAGTGGCTCAAATAGCTCAGGGATGGCTCAGATTACAAACCCTAGATGCAAATGACTTAGAACCAATGCAGTGAAGAAAAAATGTGTAAACACCCCAAATTTTCCCTCACCCATTCACACCATGGCTTGTGATCATCTCATATGCATAAACACAATCATATCATCTCACATCTCATTTTTGATTCACTGCATAGTTTCTAAGGCATCTGCACCTAGGGTTTGTGATCTGAGCAACCTCAGGGCATCCTGAGCCACCCCAAAGGCCACCAATCAACTCAAAGGGGGTCCATGTGTGTTCTTATGTCATATTCCATCTCCTCAAAGTCAAAGATGCAAAGGAATCACAAGAACTAGGGTTTGAGTGGATGCAGAGCCAGGATTGACTGCACAGTTGACTGAAAATTAGGGTTTTGGTTTCAGAGGCCATAACACCAAATTTTTTTTGGTCATTCTTGTTTCCATTGATCTCTATATGGTATAGGGAGTATGCATGTCAATTTTCATGAGGAAATTCCATGGGGAAGTCATCTGATCAAGAGTTGACTTTCTGGACAAGTCAGTGCAAAATCAGGGCATCTGGGGCCCCCAATGACCCAACCAATGGGTGATCTTCATCATTTTGAGTGTATATGATCTTTATTTGATCATGGAAGAAGGTTGAAGTTCATAAAAATCAAGAATTTAGGGTTTTTGCAAATGTTGACTTTTTGGGCATAGTTGACTTTTCAAGAATGCATCATTTTAGGTCATTTTTCAAGCCTTGATTCTTGATCCAAAAAGGCTTCAAATGGAAAAACTTTGGTCATGAAAGTTGTAGATCTCATTTTTCCCTTTTCAAAAAGTACAAGAACATGATCAAACTCTTCTTGAATCAAAAGTTATGGCAAGGCAAAGTTGGCTAAAATCATTGATTTTTAAGGCATGCCTCAAATGGAAATTTTGCAAAGTCATGAACCATTGCATTATGTGACTTCTAATTGGTATCAAACCAGCACATAAACTTTCTCTAAGTCATGAAAATCAGATTTGAACCAAGAATGCCCATGGTTTCATGTTTGGTTGGACAAAGAATCACATGTGAACCAAAGTTACAACAACTTGCAAAACCACTCATAACATTTTACCAACTTGCTGCCTTGAATGCTGGACCAAGCCTAGCCTTTCCCTTCACTTTGCTGCACAGCCCATGCCCATTGTACTTGCCTAGAGTCAAGCCATACTTTCCTTACACAAAAGGTGGACTTTATGCAAAAGTAAACATCCCAATCACCACAGGCCATGTCACATCCTCTGGCCACTTGCATTTGTTTATTGTATCCTTTAGCAAGCAAAACATAAGACCAAGCAAGGCTGAAACACTCTAGACAATCACATTCACAAAAACACACCACATTGCATTTGTCTTCGAATCTGCCTCCACAGCCACAAAACACTCAAGCCAACTTCACCATTCAACTCACCTTGCTCCATAGACCACAAAGCACCAAGAACCCAAGCCTGAAACAACCAGAATACTCCATAGCCATTGCTCACCCTCAGCCTGCATTTCTCTTCGAAACTCTCATCACAGCTTGCAAACATCCAAACAAACACCACAGACCTTCTCCATTCACCCTCAGGATCACAAATAACCCCTCACCATGACCTGAAAGTGCCTGAAACACCATTGCCATTTCTGATCAAGCTTGAGCAGAAGCTGTCGAATCTCATTATCCAGCCAACTTAAACTTTCATTGAGCATTCAAACACCATCTGGGGATCAAGTGGAGCAGATTGCACAAGGAGAAGTGGCCAGAAAGTCCTCAAACTGAAAGCTCCAAATCTCAGGTAGCTCGAAATTATTTTTTCCAGAAATCATTTTTCTTGTTACAAATTTGTTCTATGTGATTCACTGATCATCCTGGTATCATTGGTTTTGAAAATGGCTTTGATTTGAGAGTTTAATTTGTCTCTGAAACCTGCGTGCCCTAGAACTTGTTCTCTTCGATTCAGCTTGTTTAGGAAGAAGAAATTTGTTTTAGGATAGGGGTTTGATTCGTGAGGATGTGAGGATCATTTCCCAGTTTTTAGTTTTCATTTTTGATACGTTTTTAGGGAGTTTGAGGTTCCTCAGGGAGGGAGCTGGCCGGAGAAGACGACCGGAAGTCTTCTCCGGCAGCCTGAGAGTGATTAGGGCTAATTGTCATTAATTAGGCAACTTCAAACCTGGGCCTTTAGATCTTGTTTCCCGCGCGCCAGTGAATGGTCAGGATCACTTCGTTTGCCCTAATCCACTTAATTAACATTAATTAATTCGTAATTAACTTAATTTGGTCAGATTGCATCCCCACCCTCCATTCACGCGCCAGTCAACCAGTTCAAATCCTGGGCTCATCTCAGCCATCCTTTCCTTTGACTTTTATTTTATTTGATTTTTAATTCATTTTATTCCATTAAACTTGCATAATTATTTTAAAATAGTTAAAAATTCTTAAAAATTATGAAACTTTTTCCTAAAAGTTTTATTAATTTTTAAGACCCAAAAATATTTTTATTTTATTTTTTATCATTAAAAAAGTATTTTTAAATATTTAAAAGATTAAAAAAGTATTTTCTCATAACTTCTCATAACTTCTCTTTTCATCTCTCTTGCATCCATTGCTGCATTCCTATATGTGCTTGAGTTTGAGCTTGCTCATGCTTGTTCCTCCCACTTTCTTTCTTCAAGTGACTTGACTTCTTGAATGAAGCAAGTCACTTTGCTTCTCTTGATCTTGTTCATCTGCTTCCTGGTGGCTCCTTTGAAGATTGTTCTTGTAAACCTCGCAAACCTTAGGAACAACCATGCATGACAATGAATTAGGGTTTTGATTAGTCTCCCCATAGTTTTACCTTTGTGTCTCTCTTTGAGTCATCTCTTCTCACCTCATAATCAGGGACTAAACCCTAAAGGCTTTAAGGCTTTGTGATTAAGCTTATGCCTGCATCCTTCTCTTAGGATGGAGTGTATAACTTTAATCCTAAGTGTTAAACCCTTAATGTGTTTAAATCTCTTAATCAATCCACATAATAATCATCAAGACATCACACTTGTAACTTGGGCCTTGCATTAGGGTTCTAATTCTTCCTTGAGTGGTTAAGAAGGACTAACCCTAGTGTTAATGGACAAGTCCCCCTCAAGTTGTCTTACAAATCATAAAAAATCACTTCATCATCATATCATTAAATAAAATCCACTTAATCAAAGGCTTGTTTTGTCATGGGTTTAATCCCTAATCATGGATTAAGTTGAGGAGCTTTCCTCAGCTTGAACATTCTCATCTATCATCCTTCTTTTAGGATGGTGTAATGAGTCTGTTTAATCCCTGATTATGGATTAACCTCATTACTCAACACTAAACAAAAACATCAAAAACATCTAAATAATCACAAGTAGGTTAATGATCTTAATCCTACACCAAAGGTGATTAAGTGTGAGAACCTGACTTCACACTTAAGGTAATTCTCATTACCCCTAATCAGAGGGAAGATGTGATGAGCTTACTAACCCATTGGTTTAGGCTTAAGCTCATTATCTTATGACAAACTCCCAAAAGCAATAAAAGACTGAAAACACAAAAACAAACAATAATCGTCTCCTTCGGGATTCTTTTCTCATCACCTTCACTCACAAACGAGAACTTGCTTCTTCCGTCTAATGCAAGACAGTTTGCACCTGAGCCAGACAGGTCATACACTTGAGCACTGACAAGTAAGCAGTTCACAAGTCAATTCATCTTTCAGTCTCTTTGGGTCGAACTACGGTGTTCTGACTTCCTCATTGCACGAGAGGATACGTAGGCATAACTTAACAGTTATCGAACAAAAGTCTCTGTATATTCCCCCTCCTTCCAGTTTCATTCTTTTAAGCCTCATGGTCATGAGCATTTTATTCTTGATCTCACACTGGCACATCATTTACACACTTCACATTCTTTTACACTGACACTTGTACATCTCTTTCCAGCTATTTCATACACAGATTGCACTGACACTACCCCTTTAAAACACAAATCTCTTAAGCGTGGATCCCGTCGAGTACGACGGACAATCTGGGTGCTAATACCTTCCCAGGTTGTAACTAACCCCCTTTCTCAGTCTCTCTGGTTCGCAAACCGTCTTATCCGTATCTTTCTAGGTCTATGCAGCATTGCCTTTCCTCCGGGATAAAAATGCCTTGCTGGCGACTCTATTCATCTCCAGTGAGTTCACGGCTGTGTGTTCTCATTGTCCCTCTCGCCGACCGTTCGCGTCTGTACCTTCATATGATCCGGTTTCATTTGTCGGGAGCGACAGCTTGGCGACTCTGCTGGGGAAGGATATATGGCAACCAGGGCTTCTGGTTCTTTTTGTGGGTTCCTCCTAGCGTTTGATTGATTTGTGTTTACTGGGGTGTTATGTGCTTATTTGTGCTTGTATTTATTTTGTTTATTGCTTTACTGCTTTCTTTACTGCTTTTGTATATATCATACTGTACTGCTGGCTGGATCTGGTTATTTGCTTTGGTGGGTGGGTGATTCATTGAGAGTTAAGGTCCTATACCTGGGACCTGAGTGACACCTAGGCTAGAGTGAATCATATTCTTTCCCATTCCATTTCGGTCTGGTGCGGGAATATGAAACACGGTTCAGATGTGGGTTTCTTCTTGAGAACTCTGTGTTGCAGATTTCCTGCAATGCTAGGGCTATCTGGGAAGCCTGCTAAGTCTGGATGACCTTTTAGTATTGACCTTCGGAAACTGAGGTGAATTAGAGGAGGAACTGTTATGGTTATTGTAAACACTGTACCTCCGGGTTAGAAGTGTTTACACTTCTCATAACTGATCCAAGTCTGAGGATCCTTGTTCTAGATCACCACCTGTGAGGGGGTTGGGCTGTTTACAGGTTTGCAGGTACCTTGACCTCAGAATACCCTGTTACTTTGAGTTTGTTAAGAATACTCCATGTTGGACAGTTCTTGTGATTCTAAAACCCTGGACATGTGGCTCTTTATTTGAGTCCCCTACCCTGGTTACTGGATTTATGGACCTCCATCTGGAATTCTTGAACACACATGGATCTTTACCAAGGCAGTTAATCAGATCCAGCTCAGTCACAAACCCTTGCATTTCATTTGCATACATACTCATCGCATCATATTAACATTTGCTTATTTGTGTTTCAGGGTATCCACCTTCATCTGGTTTTGGTTTTGACCCCATCTGCTGTTTTGACTTGTCTCCACCAGCACTTGCTTCAGCTTGTCAGCCATATACTTCAGTTACTTGCACTAGCCAGCCATTGGCCCACTCCTCAGCATCTTCATCAGCACTTATTCTACTCAGTCTCATCACTTATGGCTCCAAAGAAAAGCAACATCACTTATCATTTCTTCCAACCAGACTTATCAGACATCAGGAGGATCCAAACCCTGATCACTCCAGATCACATACCTTTATTCAGGGAGCATTATGGGGATATACTTGACTTGGTCATGGATCTGGACCTATCTCAGAGGAGTTTGATCCACACCTGCATTCAGTTTTATGACCCCCCATTGAGATGTTTCACCTTTCAAGACTTTCAGTTGGGGCCTCTTTTAGAAGAATACTCATCTTTGATTGGTTCGCCTATCAGGAGAGAAATTCCTTTCAACCCTGAGATGGTCTTTCCTGCTAATGGAGAAGTAGCAAAAGCTTTGCACCTGGAACCTGTTTTGATTGAGCAACATATGACCTCTAAAGCTGGGATCCCTGGTTTTCATCTGGACTTCTTAATTTCTCAAGCTACCTTGAAGGCTTCTCTAGGAGAATGGAAAGCTGTTTGTGCCCTGCTGGCCTTGTGCATATATGGAATTGTGTTGTTTGCAGATGAGCCTCGATTCATTAGCAAGAATGCAATTCATTTGTTCATCCTAAAGAACCCAGTGCCAACCTTGTTAGGAGATCTCTATTACTCAGTACATCAGAAGAATGAGAAGCAGAGGGGAAGGCTAGTGAGGTGTTGTGCTCCATTATTCCATGCTTGGCTTCTTAAGCATCCACCCAGGACAGATGCATTCCTAAATCCTCATCAGCAAAGCAACTGGGCTAAGAGGCTCACTACTCTCACTTCAGCAGACATCAGATGGTGTACTCAAAGCACCAAGGGCAGAGATATCATTACAAGCTGTGGGCACTTTCCCAATGTGCCCTTAATAGGAGTCGAGGGAAGCATTAATTACAATCCTCTGCTGTTCAGAAGGCAACTGGGCTATGAACTGGTCCATACTCCTAGGGCACAGGACTTGGTGGAGACTCTCTACTGTGAGAACAAGTTTAGTCTGGCAACTGTTAGGCAGGCTGCCTGGGCCTGGGATCATGTTCAAACCAAGGGAATCACCACTCTGGGGAAGTGCAATAATGTGGCATCAGTCCAATATTATGAGTGGTCCCATGCCAGGGCCCAATCCTCTGGAATGCCCTTCACCATAGAAGACATGCCTGAGTCATCTTCAGCACCACCCCCTGCCACTATCAGTTTGGAGGAGTTTGAGAGCTTGAAGGAAAGAAATGAGAAGTTAACCCAGGCTTTGCAGAAGACCCTCCGGGAGAGGAGTGAAGGTGTGAGGGAGATTGAGAGATTGGAGAAATTGAGAGTGGAACACTTGACTAAAATTGAGAAGTCTGGAGATTATATCAACAAGTCTAAAGCTGGTGAGCAGATTCTGAAGAATGCTTGTAAAGAAGCCCAGTTCCAGAGAGCAAGAACAGACTTGTATTTGAAAGAGAGTCAGGCCAGGTGGGTCCGGATCACTGAGGCCCGTACTCTAGAAGACAAGAGAGTTCAGGACAAGATGGAGCAGATAGAAAAAGCCCTGGCAGCAGCCCAGAAGGAAATATCAGAGCTAGAAATCAGAGCTGGAGTGAAGAGGTCTAAGGACCAAAGTCAGAACAAGAAGTTGACTGCAGCTGTTGCAACAAGAAACCTTCTCATCAGAGGTCTCACGGAGCGTCCGGCTGATCCTGTGACCGAAGCACTTCTTAAGGAAGTTCGTGAGGATGAGTTTGGCCTTGGAGTTTGATCATTTTCTTGTTGTTATTCCTATTCCATGTACTTTTGTTTTTATGATGTATTTTGACCCCTTAGAGGGCTGGTGTTGTAAAATGAACAAGATGTATTATTTCACCTTCTGTAATATATTTGTGTTAGTTTCCATCTGGGTTTATTTCGAAAGCAACTTCAACAGCAACATCTTTAAGGGTCTGGAAGGGTCAAAACTGAAGGCCAAACCGGATACCTTGAGAGCAAATAAGCATAACTGCATTGCATACTAACCCTTTTGTTTGTTTTGTAGGTTTTTGTTTTGTTGTTACTAACCTCTGTTGTGAATCTCAGGAATTATTGCTCGCCGCCGGGTATTTCCCCTCAACAGGCCACACAGGTACCCAACTAGAAACAACCTTCCGGGAATTCAGATGGATCAGATGCAGCAGGACCTTACGGAGGTCAGAAACCAGATGGCCAACGAAAGGTTGGATATGAGAACGCAGATAACACAGTTCATGGAAGTAATGAACAACTTAGCTCAAAGCCAGGAGAGGCTCAGAGCTTTGGTAGAAGGGAGGAATCAAGATGAGCCCCATGTGGGGACTGCTGGCACAAGTAACAATGAACGAGTGCAACCCCAAATTAACCCTCCTGTGTTTGGCCCACATCTACATCCTGAGATTAACATTCCTGCAAATGTTCAAGGGACAGCCACTGCAGCCAGGGTACTTCAAGAAGACCCTCAGGAGGACCAATTTACAGTAATGGGTGCTGGAGAGGAAACTTATGATAGACGGTTGGAAGAAATAGATGAGAAGTTGAGGTCCTTAGAATCTCAAAATTCTTTGGGTTTCGACGTTATGGACATGGGTTTGGTAGACGGGGTCAGGATCCCCCATAAGTTCAAGCCTCCTTGTTTCGAAAAGTATAATGGGACTTCATGCCCCCGGACTCATCTACAATCATTTCTGGGAAGGCTGAAGGCCTATACAATGGATGAGAAATTGTGGATGTTCTATTTTGAAGATAGCTTGACTGGAGCTTCGAGGGAGTGGTATTCCCATTTGACAAGGGCAACTGTGAGATGCTGGAAGGACCTGGCAGAGGCCTTCATTAGACAGTATCAATACAATTTAGATATGGCACCCAACAGGACTCTCCTAATGGGAATGTCACAGTCGTCAAGGGAAAGTTTCCGAGAATATGCCCAGAGATGGAGGCAATTGGCTGCTGCCGTTCAACCACCAATGTCTGAGAGAGAAATGGCAGACATGTTTATGAACACTCTCCAGGGAACGTATATTGACAGGTTGGCTGCTTTCTCCTCCACTAGCTTTGCAGATGTTGTCATAGCCGGGGAGAGAATTGAAAGCTTGTTAAAAATGGGAAAGATCTCAGACAACGGTGCAAGCTCGTCCAGTAGTACAAGAAAGCCTTTTGCAGGCCCGAGAAGAGCTGGCGAGACCAATGCCATCCATTCAAACAGGGGTAGGCCCCAATATGCTCAGAGGTCCATAGCAGCAGTCACCATCCCTGCTCCAGCTCACCCACAGCCAGTCTATCAACCTCCGCAACAAAACTTCCAACAACAGCCTCAGTATCATCAGAATCAGTATCCTCCAAGGAACTTCAACAACAACAACACCAATAACAATCAACAGAGGCCATTCCAACAGAGGCCATCCCAAGCTAACCGAGTGATCGACCCGATCCCAATGCCATATGCTGCCTTGTTGCCACAGCTTCTGAAACTCAACCTAGTTGAGCTAAGAACGTTGGCACCCCCGGATCCCAATAGCCAACCAAGAAACTATGACTCTAATGCTAGGTGTGCTTTTCATTCAAACGCACCTGGTCACAGTACAGAAAAATGCAGGGCTCTGCATATGAAGGTACAAGACTTGGTAGACTCCAAGGCTCTGAATTTTGCACCTCCGCCCAATGTCAATAAAAACCCTATGCCAAACCATGGTGGTCCCCGAATTAACGCTATTGAAGAAGGCCGACCGTCTTATTTAATAACCAGTGTGGATCAGATCAGGACACCATTGGTGGAAATCAAGGCTCAACTTCGTGAAAACCAAATATTTCCAGGGTGTGAACTAGGGTGTCCCTACTGCAATATTTCATGGAATGGGTGTGAGGACCTGAGGAATGGCATTGACAGCCTTATTCAGAGTGGCCTGCTCCAGATCACCACATCGTTTCCGACAAATCCGGCAACTTCATCAACAACGGTTCCAGAACCTCCTACAACTGCAGCAACTATTGTTCCCGACGATTCACCAGCAACATCAACAGGTACTTCATCTGTCCTCCCAAATGATCAGTTTTCAACAGTTTCTCCTGCTACAACTTCAGCTTCATTCCATTTCGAATCTCCAGCGACAACAACAACAGTCCTTCCAACAACACCTCCTACAACCCCAGCAATCAATCATGAAGATGTCTCTACTGTTACCATTTTCTACGATCCTGAAAGTAATTCCGCCTATCATTCAGAAGGTGCTGCTCCCGCCAGAGCACCAGTTACAATCTTTTATGATCCACAAACAATTACAGTCCCTTCAGCAGCAGCAATCAGCCCATTCACTGTCACGGTGCCTGGACCAGTACCATATGAAAACAATAGGGCCATCCCTTGGCACTATGGCTCTGACGTGTACTGTGAAGGGAAAAGAATCACTCTTGAAACATCAGCACCTGCACCACAAGTAGATAATGTGGGGGGAGGCGGAGGCTTCACCCGAAGCGGACGTCTCTTCGCTCCACCAATTCAAAGACCTACAGCCGAAGCAGAAGCTGCTGCCAAGGCAAAAGGAAAAGGCCCGGTGCAGGAGGATCCAGCGTCCAAAGAAGCCCTGAAGACTCCATTCGATCAGGAAGTTGATGAGTTTATGCGGATCATCAAAAAGAGCGATTACAAAATTGTGGATCAACTTCACCAGACGCCATCCAAAATCTCTATCCTCTCCCTGCTTATGTGCTCCGAAGCCCATCGGAATGCACTACTCAAGGTCTTGCACGCAGCTTACGTGCCTGAAGAGATTACTGTCAACCAGCTGGAAACCGTGGTTGGAAATGTTACTGCTAGCAATGGGCTAGGGTTCACCAATACTGACCTGACGGCGGATGGCCGCAACCACAACAAAGCCTTGCACATAACCATGGAATGCAAAGGAGCTGTCCTTTCTCATGTGCTGGTAGACACAGGTTCATCCCTGAATGTCTTACCAAAGAAGGCTCTGGTGAAGTTAGAATATGATGGATTGGCATTGAGACCCAGCAACCTGGTAGTAAGAGCCTTTGATGGCTCTAAGAGATCGGTTCTGGGAGAGATCGAGCTGCCTGTGACAATTGGCCCACAGACTTTTAAAACTATCTTTCATGTGATGGACATTCAGCCCGCCTACAGCTGTTTGTTGGGTAGACCCTGGATTCACGCCGCCGGCGCAATAACGTCTACCCTTCACCAAAAGTTAAAATTTGAGTGGGAAGGTCAAGTTGTCACAATCTGTGGGGAAGAGGACATTTTCGTTAGCCATCTGGCTACTTACAAATACATTGAGATGGATGGAGAGATCCATGAAACAATGAGCCAAGGTTTTGAAGCCTTGAATGTCAATGAAGCATCTGCTGTGTCGGGTATCTCCATGTCGTCTTACCAACAAGCCCGGAAGGTTGTTGAAGAAGGAACTGCCCTAGGCTGGGGCAAGGTTTTAGCTGTGGAGAAAAAAGAAGACAAGTTTGGGTTGGATTACAAACCAACTCAACATCAAGCGAAGGCTGCTGCAGAGCCAGGTTTTGTCAGTGGGGGAATGCTTACCCATGATGCTATCAACTGTCTGGAAGACGAGCTGGAAGAGGAGCGCAATCTGGAGAATTGGATTCGTCCAAAGATCCCGGGGAGCAGTGTCTCGAACTGGTCTTCCCAGGAAATTATAAGAGTTACTCATGCAGAGTAATTATTATTTCCTGTATTTTTTATAGCATGCATCAAAGTCTTGCATCTTGCCCAAGATGACAAGACTCATTTTGTAATCAGGGCCATCTGTACTTTTGTGCAAACAAGATTAAATTAATGAAATATCAGACATCTTTTTGCAAACGAGTCTTTTCTTTTCTGCTCACTGTTTTTCCATTTTTCTTTTTGTACAAAAATAAATGGCGGTGTTTTCAAAATGATAACTTCATTTCACTTTTTTTTCTAAAGCAAGATTAAAATCAACCACTAAAACGAACAAACTTAACCCTTGCAGAGAGTGCCTTCCTGACAGCACCGACAACAACACGGCTATGACATCGTATGACTTTGACAATCCAATCAATCAAGCTGATGAAGGGGTTGAAGAAGAATATGAGCTTCCTGAAGAGCTAGCCAGGTTGTTAAGACAAGAGGAAAAGGTTATTACCCCTCACCAGGAGGAGGTTGAAGTGATTAATCTTGGTACGGAGGAAGACGTGAAAGAGGTTAAAATCGGGGCCTGCCTGCAAGACTCAGTGAAGAAGCAACTGGTTGATCTACTTCAAGAGTATGTGGATGTGTTTGCTTGGTCGTATCAAGACATGCCAGGGTTGGATACCGACATTGTGGTGCACAAGCTGCCTTTGAGAGAAGAATGCCCTCCAGTCAAACAGAAGCTGCGCCGTACTCGTCCAGACATGGCTATGAAAATCAAGGAAGAGGTACAAAAGCAATGGGACGCCGGGTTCCTTGCTGTAACTAGCTACCCGCCGTGGGTTGCTAACATAGTACCTGTGCCTAAGAAAGACGGCAAAGTAAGAATGTGTGTTGACTACCGGGATCTGAACAGAGCCAGCCCGAAAGATGATTTCCCATTACCTCACATTGATGTATTGGTGGATAACACGGCTCAGTTCTCGGTATTCTCCTTCATGGACGGATTTTCAGGATACAACCAGATCAAGATGGCACCTGAAGACATGGAGAAGACAACATTCATTACACCTTGGGGCACGTTCTGTTACAAAGTGATGCCATTCGGACTGAAGAATGCTGGTGCAACATATCAACGGGCTATGGTGACATTATTCCACGATATGATCCATAAGGAAATCGAGTGCTATGTGGATGACATGATTGCCAAGTCCCTTACAGAGGAAGATCACCTGGTGAATCTGCTGAAGTTGTTCAAGCGACTGAGGAAGTACCAACTAAAGCTGAACCCCAACAAATGCACATTCGGGGTGAGATCCGGTAAGCTGCTGGGCTTTATTGTAAGCGAGAAAGGGATTGAAGTTGACCCTGATAAAGTCAAAGCCATCCAAGAGATGCCTGCACCGAAAACTGAGAAAGAAGTTCGAGGGTTCTTAGGTCGATTGAACTATATCTCACGGTTCATATCTCACCTCACAGCAACCTGCGAACCCTTGTTCAAGCTATTAAGAAAAGAACAAATGGTCAGGTGGAACGAAGATTGCCAGAAGGCTTTTGACAAGATCAAGGAATATCTGCAAGAACCTCCAATCCTCATGCCGCCAGTTGAAGGAAGACCTCTGATAATGTACTTGACAGTGTTAGAAGGGTCAATGGGGTGTGTGCTGGGCCAGCATGACGAGTCTGGTCGAAAAGAGTATGCAATATACTACCTAAGCAAAAAGTTTACCGACTGTGAACAACGTTATTCACTGCTCGAGAAAACTTGCTGTGCTTTAGCGTGGGCTGCTCGCCGACTGAGACAGTATATGTTGACCCACACTACCTTGTTAATCTCGAAGATGGACCCAGTCAAGTACATATTTGAGAAGCCAGCGCTTACCGGACGGGTTGCAAGATGGCAGATGATTCTCACAGAATACGACATACAGTACACATCTCAGAAAGCCATCAAGGGCAGTGTACTATCTGAATATCTTGCTGAGCAACCCATTGATGACTACCAGCCTATGAGGTTTGACTTCCCTGATGAAGACATTATGTTCATTAAAGCAAAAGATCACGAAGAGCCTATTCACACTGAAGGGCCTGACCCGGAGGAAGAATGGACTATGATGTTTGATGGGGCTGTTAACGTGAATGGTCGTGGTGTTGGTGCAGTACTCATTACACCTAAAGGAGTTCACATGCCTTTCTCGGCAAAGCTCACTTTCAACTGCACTAACAACGAAGCTGAATACGAAGCTTGCATTATGGGTCTTGAGGAAGCCATTGACCTCAGGATCAAGACATTGACCGTATTCGGAGATTCAGCTTTGGTAGTCAATCAAACCAACGGAAAATGGTACACCCACCAGGATCATCTGATACCTTACAGGGATTATACAAGAAGGTTATTGACTTTCTTCACAACAGTCAAACTTGAGTATATCCCTCGGGATGAGAATCAGTTTGCAGATGCTCTTGCTACCATTTCGTCCATGATCAAAGTTCAAGCTGCTAACTTTGTACCTCAGATTTCAGTGTCCAGACTCGACAGGCCAGCATATGTATTTGCAGCAGATGTTGTCAAAGATGATAAGCCTTGGTTCCACGACATTAAGTGCTTCTTGGAGGATCAGACATACCCACCTGGGGCATCTTCCAATGATAAGAAGACTTTGAGAAGGCTTGCTGGTAGTTTCTTTCTGAACACTGATGGGTCTTTATACAAGAGGAACTTTGATATGGTACTCCTCAGATGTGTTGACAAGACAGAAGCAGATTTGTTGATGCATGAAGTGCACGAAGGATATTTTGGTACCCATGCTGGAGGACATGCAATGGCTAAGAAGCTATTAAGATCAGGCTATTACTGGATCACAATGGATGCAGACTGTTGTGCCTACGCCAGAAAATGCCACAAATGCCAGATCTATGCAGACAAAGTGCATGTGCCTCCCAATCCTTTGAACATAATGTCTTCACCGTGGACCTTTGCCATGTGGGGCATTGATATGATTGGCAAGATTGAGCCAACTGCTTCGAATGGTCACAGATTCATCCTGGTCGCCATTGATTATTTCACCAAGTGGGTTGAAGCAGCCTCATATGCAAATGTCACAAGGCAAGTGGTAGCCCGATTTCTGAAGAGAGATATCATCTGTCGGTATGGAGTGCCCGAGCGAATCATTACTGATAATGGTTACAATTTAAACAACAAAATGATGGCAGAGCTATGCCGGGACTTCAAGATCCAACACCACAATTCTTCTCCTTACAGGCCAAAGATGAATGGCGCTGTTGAGGCGGCGAACAAGAATATTAAGAAGATTGTGCAGAAGATAGTAGTCACTTACAAAGACTGGCATGAAATGCTACCGTTTGCCTTGCATGGGTACCGCACGTCAATCAGGACATCCACTGGGGCAACACCGTATCAACTTGTATATGGTATGGAAGCGGTCCTGCCTGTTGAAGTTGAATTACCCTCGTTACGGGTATTAATGGATGTCAAACTGAGTGAAGCAGAATGGGTTCGGTCCCGATTCGAACAACTGAGTCTGATTGAAGAGAAAAGATTGGCTGCGATTTGCCATGGGCAGCTATATCAGAAAAGAATGAAGAAATCCTTCGATCAGAAAGTCAAGCTCCGAGAGTACCAAGTAGGAGATCTTGTGCTGAAAAGACTCCTCCCTCCTCATACAGACCACAGGGGCAAGTGGACTCTGAACTATGAAGGACCATTCGTAGTAAAGAAAGTTTTCTCTGGTGGAGCACTGATGCTCAGCACCATGGATGGTGAAGATTTCCCGTCCCCTGTGAATTCAGATGCAGTTAAAAAATACTTCGCATAAAATGACCCGCTGGACGTAAAAACAGAATGTAAGTCCAGGCAAAAATAGGGCATCCCGGCGAGTCAAAAACAGAATAAAAGACTCGGGCAAAAATAAGGGAAATAAACAAAAATGTACACCCGCTGAGTTGAAAAGCCGCATTGGACAACTCAGGCAAGAATGGATATCCCGATGGATTGAAAACCCGAAAGGGCGATCCATGCAAAAATAAGGGAATAAGCGAACAACTGCATTCTGAATTCGTCTGCATTATCTACAACTTGGTAAGCTACAAAGGATCAAGTTTCAATCAGAATCAACTCTCTTCAGAAAGCAAGACGAGAGGAACGTCATTGTCATACGAGTCATAGCAGGAGAGGAAGATCCTCAAAGCCTCGTCAACATCGCCAGCATTTTGTTTCTCAATTTGTAACAGTCTCTTCATTTCAAGAGATATGTTTCCTTGACTGTATCTTGCCAATTCAGGGCACATGAATTAATAAAATCAGATTTTTCAGTCATGTTTCGTTTTGTATATTTTTTTTTGCAAAGGATGTCTGATGTCTCTAAAAAATCAATTGCATAAGTACAGATGTTTTTCTCCCAAAAGTAATAATAATAAAACACATGCTTGCAGGGAATATACTTACTCGTGAGAATGCTTGACTCCTATGACGGAATCCAGTAAAGGATACCTCGGGACCTTTTGTGCGTCTCCTTATCTTTGCAGGATTGCAGGCATCCAGAACGCAACCTGGGGCATGCAAGTTACGTCTCAGCAAGCTGGCAAATCATTATCAACTCGGCCTATCTCCCACGTGGCACTGGAAGGTGCCCACTTCCCCAGCAAAGTTGTCAAATCAACATACACTCAATCTCAGCATCTGAAATGCTCTATCCCCAGCCGAGTGGCCTCTTGTTGCTCTCCCCAGCTGAGTTGCCTCTCATAAATCCCCAGCCGGATTGCCATTTCATCCTCAGCTGAGTACGGGAGTCGGGAAATCATCTCCCCACAGAATCTTCAGCCTCTATCTAGAAGAGCAGCGCATAGAAGATCGCAACAGAGTGAAGAAAGCTTCTACAAACCCCAGCTGGGTCCCGTATTACAAGGATATGCCAATCAGTGACCTATATCCCCAAGCAGATACGTCATCAGATCTATCACTGATCTCATCCCAGCTGGGAGGTCCACTTCAAGCAGATCAACCAGAGATCTTCGCAGCAACGGGATCCGAATCCCGGATCTATATATCTTTGCATAATCATAGCATTCGCACCATACTATCCCCTCAGAGCGTAGCATTCCGTCTAATACGGAGCATTACGGAAAAAAAATCAAACGCATAGCATAATCATAAGCCATGTTCTGAATTAACACTTGTGAATAATAACCGTTCATCATCATTGTACAGAAATCCTCACCAGAGTCCCAGCAAAAGCAGTTGCCTCTCAAATCACAAACACCAGTATATACTCCTTTTGGCACCCATCCGTGCCATCTTTCCCCAATAAAGCCGCCTGAACACTCTTTATAACAAGATTACCCGTATCAAGGATACTTCCTGATACCCGTCCGTGTCATACCCCAGCAGAAAGCCAAAGACATCCCCTTTGCACTCGCATATACTTGTATATACACTCTCCTGACACCCGCCCATGTCATATCCCCAGCGCAGTCGCTTACACCTTTACCACCCATATACTTGATAATGCCACTTTTCTCCTTTCGACACTCGCCCGTGTCACTCTCCCCAGCAGTAAACACTCATTTGTACACCACTCACTCTTATACAGATACTCGTCCATACCAGTCATACACCCACAGATTCAACAGTAGTCTTTGTTCTCTGTTAACCAGTTGGTACTCGTCCGTACCATCATCTCAGAACATTGCGTCTAGTGATTGTTTCTACATGATACTCGTCCGTATCATAATCTTAAGGATGCTCGTCCGCATCATTAATCCATACACCGTGTCAAACACTTGTGTCTTCTTGGATATAGATACTCGTCTGTATCTGCTCTCCCCAGAAGAGTTCTTTCAGATTCGACACTCGTCCGTGTTCTCTGTTAACCAGTTGATACTCGTCCGTATCATCATCTCGGAACATGTGTCAGTTTGTTTCTACGTGATACTCGTCCGTATCACAGCCTTAAGGATGCTCGTCCGCATCTTTAATCTATACATAATACCAAACACTTATACTTTCCTTTCTTGGTTGTGAACGCTCGTCCGTGTTCACTATATCCCCAGTAGATCACCAACAAAGCATTTTCTTTTATCTGACACTCGTCCTGTGTCATGATAACCCTGAGAGCAGCCGTACCCTGCTGAGTGGTCGTCCTCCACTTCTTGATGGTCGTCCTCCATCATGCTCATCCGATGGCTGTCCCCATCGTTGATCTTTTCGGCAGCCGTACCCTGCCAGGTGGTCGTCCTCCACCTTTTGATGATCGTCCTTCATCATTTTATCCAATGGCCGTCCCCATTGTTGATTTTTGGTTATCTGGCACTCGTCTTGTGTCATGAGAAACCTCGAGAGCAGCCGTCCCCTGCTGAGTGGTCGTCCTCCACTTCTTGATGGTCGTCCTCCATCATGCTCGTCCGATGGCCGTCCCCATCGTTGACCTTTTCTATCCGATGGCCGTCCCCATCGTTGATATTTTCGGCAGCCGTACCCTGCCAGGTGGTCGTCCTCCACCTTTGATGGCCGTCCCCATCATATTTCTTTTATCCCCAACAGAGCAGCCGTCCCCTGCTAGGTGATCGTCCTTCACCTTTGATGGCCGTACCCCATCATCTGTTTATTCTTTAACTCGATGGCCGTCCCCGTCGTGGTCCTTTCTCCTTTTAGCCCGATGGCCGTCCCCATCGTTGGTTACTTTACCTTTATGAACTTGATGGCCGTCCCCGTCATGTTTCATTAATTTCCAGAGAATTCTACAGCTTTATCTTGATGGCCGTCCCCATCACGATTTTATTTTCCCCAGCTAGTCGGCCGTCCCCGTCTTGGCTTTACCTTTTATCCCCAGCATGTCGGTCACCCCCGTCATTGCTATTTACCCAGCAGTCGTCCTCTGCTCGACGGTCGTCCCCCGTCGCCTACACTTTACAATATGCTTTGTTTTCCTTTTACAATCTATATCCCTTTTCTTCTTCATTCCGTGAGTGCAAATTTCGGACTGTCTTTGGTATTCAACCACAAGTTATCTTGTTTGCCTGTTAAGCCGTCGCTTACATCCTGCACAGCTAACTCATGTTTGAATAGGGGCAGCTGTAAACACCCCAAATTTGCCCTCACCCATTCACACCATGGCTTGTGATCATCTCATATTCATAAACACAATCATATCATCTCACATCTCATTTTTGATTCACTGCATAGTTTCTAAGGCATCTGCACCTAGGGTTTGTGATCTGAGCAACCTCAGGGCATCCTGAGCCACCCCAAAGGCCACCAATCAACTCAAAGGGGGTCCATGTGTGTTCTTATGTCATATTCCATCTCCTCAAAGTCAAAGATGCAAAGGAATCACAAGAACTAGGGTTTGAGTGGATGCAGAGCCAGGATTGACTGCACAGTTGACTGAAAATTAGGGTTTTGGTTTCAGAGGCCATAACACCAAATTTTTTTTGGTCATTCTTGTTTCCATTGATCTCTATATGGTATAGGGAGTATGCATGTCAATTTTCATGAGGAAATTCCATGGGGAAGTCATCTGATCAAGAGTTGACTTTCTGGACAAGTCAGTGCAAAATCAGGGCATCTGGGGCCCCCAATGACCCAACCAATGGGTGATCTTCATCATTTTGAGTGTATATGATCTTTATTTGATCATGGAAGAAGGTTGAAGTTCATAAAAATCAAGAATTTAGGGTTTTTGCAAATGTTGACTTTTTGGGCATAGTTGACTTTTCAAGAATGCATCATTTTAGGTCATTTTTCAAGCCTTGATTCTTGATCCAAAAAGGCTTCAAATGGAAAAACTTTGGTCATGAAAGTTGTAGATCTCATTTTTCCCTTTTCAAAAAGTACAAGAACATGATCAAACTCTTCTTGAATCAAAAGTTATGGCAAGGCAAAGTTGGCTAAAATCATTGATTTTTAAGGCATGCCTCAAATGGAAATTTTGCAAAGTCATGAACCATTGCATTATGTGACTTCTAATTGGTATCAAACCAGCACATAAACTTTCTCTAAGTCATGAAAATCAGATTTGAACCAAGAATGCCCATGGTTTCATGTTTGGTTGGACAAAGAATCACATGTGAACCAAAGTTACAACAACTTGCAAAACCACTCATAACATTTTACCAACTTTCTGCCTTGAATGCTGGACCAAGCCTAGCCTTTCCCTTCACTTTGCTGCGCAGCCCATGCCCATTGTACTTGCCTAGAGTCAAGCCATACTTGCCTTACACAAAAGGTGGACTTTATGCAAAAGTAAACATCCCAATCACCACAGGCCATGTCACATCCTCTGGCCACTTGCATTTGTTTATTGTATCCTTTAGCAAGCAAAACATAAGACCAAGCAAGGCTGAAACACTCTAGACAATCACATTCACAAAAACACACCACATTGCATTTGTCTTCGAATCTGCCTCCACAGCCACAAAACACTCAAGCCAACTTCACCATTCAACTCACCTTGCTCCATAGACCACAAAGCACCAAGAACCCAAGCCTGAAACAACCAGAATACTCCATAGCCATTGCTCACCCTCAGCCTGCATTTCTCTTCGAAACTCTCATCACAGCTTGAAAACATCCAAACAAACACCACAGACCTTCTCCATTCACCCTCAGGATCACAAATAACCCCTCACCATGACCTGAAAGTGCCTGAAACACCATTGCCATTTCTGATCAAGCTTGAGCAGAAGCTGTCGAATCTCATTATCCAGCCAACTTAAACTTTCATTGAGCATTCAAACACCATCTGGGGATCAAGTGGAGCAGATTGCACAAGGAGAAGTGGCCAGAAAGTCCTCAAACTGAAAGCTCCAAATCTCAGGTAGCTCGAAATTATTTTTTCCAGAAATCATTTTTCTTGTTACAAATTTGTTCTATGTGATTCACTGATCATCCTGGTATCATTGGTTTTGAAAATGGCTTTGATTTGAGAGTTTAATTTGTCTCTGAAACCTGCGTGCCCTAGAACTTGTTCTCTTCGATTCAGCTTGTTTAGGAAGAAGAAATTTGTTTTAGGATAGGGGTTTGATTCGTGAGGATGTGAGGATCATTTCCCAGTTTTTAGTTTTCATTTTTGATACGTTTTTAGGGAGTTTGAGGTTCCTCAGGGAGGGAGCTGGCCGGAGAAGACGACCGGAAGTCTTCTCCGGCAGCCTGAGAGTGATTAGGGCTAATTGTCATTAATTAGGCAACTTCAAACCTGGGCCTTTAGATCTTGTTTCCCGCGCGCCAGTGAATGGCCAGGATCACTTCGTTTGCCCTAATCCACTTAATTAACATTAATTAATTCGTAATTAACTTAATTTGGTCAGATTGCATCCCCACCCTCCATTCACGCGCCAGTCAACCAGTTCAAATCCTGGGCTCATCTCAGCCATCCTTTCCTTTGACTTTTATTTTATTTGATTTTTAATTCATTTTATTCCATTAAACTTGCATAATTATTTTAAAATAGTTAAAAATTCTTAAAAATTATGAAACTTTTTCCTAAAAGTTTTATTAATTTTTAAGACCCAAAAATATTTTTATTTTATTTTTTATCATTAAAAAAGTATTTTTAAATATTTAAAAGATTATTTTTAATTGATTAATGGGAATTAATTAATTAAAAATACTTTTAGGTATTTAAAAATTACAAAAAAATTCATGAAATGTTCTAAGACATTTAGAAACATTGTCCAACCTTCAAACCAAATTTCTTTTTTGACCTTGATGCATTTTAAGAATTTTTCATTGAATTAAATCATATTTTGTGCATTAATTTGATCCTAAGTTCAAAAATTCATTTCTGCCCATTGGAGAAGGTTGAGGCATTGATTCTTCTTGCATTGTTTTGTGTTTAGCATGTAGTTTCTAGGATAAAATGGCCATGATTTGTTTCTCCATTTTCTAATTGTTTGGTATTTCTTTTGTTAAGAACCCTAAAAAACCCTAATAGCTTGTAAAAATCATATCTTGAGATTGGTTAAGAGTTGAGAGTTCCCCTTTGGGCAGTGGTTCATTATAGGTTTAAGGTTTCATTGAGTGCCATTTTCCATTTTTTTTCTTAGGGTTTGCTTCTGTTTTGGGTTTTTGTTTGATGTTTGATCCATGAACCCTAATTTGGGCTTTCTCTTGCATCCTTCTTGCACTCTCTTGCATAACATGACTTGCCTTTGTATTTTGTGCATTCTTGTGATTCATTTGGCATCATAAGGCATATAGGAAGCATGTTTGATCATTGCACCACATATTTGCCATGTCATTTGCTTTGTATGCTTCATAACTTTCCATGCTTGTTCATGCTCCTTAGCTTGCATCATTTGTATCCATGATCTTGTATGAACATTTCCATGTCTTGCCTCATGTTTGCAGCACCTCATAACATCATAATCATCATCCACATGCTTCTGGTTTTGCTTAGCATCACACCATTTCATCTCACCTTGCATTGTATTGCATTCCTTTCTAACATTTCAGGTGGTAAGTAAACTTGGGAAGTGAATTTGCCTTCACTTCTCATAACTTCTCATAACTTCTCTTTTCATCTCTCTTGCATCCATTGCTGCATTCCTATATGTGCTTGAGTTTGAGCTTGCTCATGCTTGTTCCTCCCACTTTCTTTCTTCAAGTGACTTGACTTCTTGAATGAAGCAAGTCACTTTGCTTCTCTTGATCTTGTTCATCTGCTTCCTGGTGGCTCCTTTGAAGATTGTTCTTGTAAACCTCACAAACCTTAGGAACAACCATGCATGACAATTAATTAGGGTTTTGATTAGTCTCCCCATAGTTTTACCTTTGTGTCTCTCTTTGAGTCATCTCTTCTCACCTCATAATCAGGGACTAAACCCTAAAGGCTTTAAGGCTTTGTGATTAAGCTTATGCCTGCATCCTTCTCTTAGGATGGAGTGTATAACTTTAATCCTAAGTGTTAAACCCTTAATGTGTTTAAATCTCTTAATCAATCCACATAATAATCATCAAGACATCACACTTGTAACTTGGGCCTTGCATTAGGGTTCTAATTCTTCCTTGAGTGGTTAAGAAGGACTAACCCTAGTGTTAATGGACAAGTCCCCCTCAAGTTGTCTTACAAATCATAAAAAATCACTTCATCATCATATCATTAAATAAAATCCACTTAATCAAAGGCTTGTTTTGTCATGGGTTTAATCCCTAATCATGGATTAAGTTGAGGAGCTTTCCTCAGCTTGAACATTCTCATCTATCATCCTTCTTTTAGGATGGTGTAATGAGTCTGTTTAATCCCTGATTATGGCTTAACCTCATTACTCAACACTAAACAAAAACACCAAAAACATCTAAATAATCACAAGTAGGTTAATGATCTTAATCCTACACCAAAGGTGATTAAGTGTGAGAACCTGACTTCACACTTAAGGTAATTCTCATTACCCCTAATCAGAGGGAAGATGTGATGAGCTTACTAACCCATTGGTTTAGGCTTAAGCTCATTATCTTATGACAAACTCCCAAAAGCAATAAAAGACTGAAAACACAAAAACAAACAATAATCGTCTCCTTCGGGATTCTTTTCTCATCACCTTCACTCACAAACGAGAACTTGCTTCTTCCGTCTAATGCAAGACAGTTTGCACCTGAGCCAGACAGGTCATACACTTGAGCACTGACAAGTAAGCAGTTCACAAGTCAATTCATCTTTCAGTCTCTTTGGGTCGAACTACGGTGTTCTGACTTCCTCATTGCACGAGAGGATACGTAGGCATAACTTAACAGTTATCGAACAAAAGTCTCTGTATATTCCCCCTCCTTCCAGTTTCATTCTTTTAAGCCTCATGGTCATGAGCATTTTATTCTTGATCTCACACTGGCACATCATTTACACACTTCACATTCTTTTACACTGACACCTGTACATCTCTTTCCAGCTATTTCATACACAGATTGCACTGACACTACCCCTTTAAAACACAAATCTCTTAAGCGTGGATCCCGTCGAGTACGACGGACAATCTGGGTGCTAATACCTTCCCAGGTTGTAACCAACCCCCTTTCTCAGTCTCTCTGGTTCGCAAACCGTCTTATCCGTATCTTTCTAGGTCTATGCAGCATTGCCTTTCCTCCGGGATAAAAATGCCTAGCTGGCGACTCTATTCATCTCCAGTGAGTTCACGGCTGTGTGTTCTCATTGTCCCTCTCGCCGATCGTTCGCGTCTGTACCTTTATATGATCCGGTTTCATTTGTCGGGAGCGACAAAATGCAATATGAGATGATATGATTGAACTTATGCAATATGAAAAGGATCACAAGCAATGGTGAAATGAGTGAGGGCAAATTTGGGGTGTTTACAACACCCAAAGAAACAAAACCAAATAGGCTCTAGGAGTGACTCTACAAGGGAAACCAGAGATTCTGGGTTCGATCCCCAGCATAGTCGCCAACTGTCGCTCCCGGGATTTTCATCCTAGTACAAACACGAAAGTGGCGCGGAAAGGGTAGAGTCGCCAGCCATGCATTTTTATCCCGCAAGAATGGGAAAGGTAATGCTGCACAAACCTGAGGAAGAAGGAAAAGACAAGGTCTTGCGAACCAATGATCTGGGTTTGGGAGTCGGTTACGACCTGGGAAGGTATTAGCACCCCAGATCGTCCGCTGTACCCAACGGGATCCACGCTTGTTTGCTTGTTTCAAAGAGTGAGAAAAATATAACTGCTGCTGAACAAATGAACTGCTAACTGGAATGGGAATGAGAAAGGAACTGGAAAAAGGGAATTAGAAAAGAAAATGGAAAGGAATGGGGAAATGTAGGGAAAATAAAGAATGTGCTCAAACGGGCCCTACCCCGCTGCCTACGTACCTCATCGGGAAAATGAGGATCAGAGTCGACGTAGTTTGCCTAACTAAGGCTGGAACTATTATTTGTGTTTCTTATGGCTTGAACTGCGTATGCCTATGCTCAGGTGTTGCAGGCTCGTCTAGTACGAGTGCATTTACCGTCTTGCATGCGAGACAAGTCGTCGCAAGTTTGCGTTGTGAGTGAATGAGATGAGAAAGATAAGCTCCCGCAGGATAGTCGCTTATTGTTTGTTTTTGTCTTTTATGAGAAATGTTTTGAATTTGTTTTTGAATGTTCTCATACTAAGACCTATCCATCGTGGTAAGTACTTACACCTCGCCCCGAAACAGGACGCGTATAAGCACTCCGCAACAAAGTCTCATGTTGTACAAGAACGTTCGATTTTTATTAAGTATTTTTATTATTTTCTTCATGAGATGAGAAAGAAGGACTCAAGTTGCAAAAGACAAAAACTAAGGGACTATGACTCAACCCTAGTTTTAGTTATTATATTCAAAGGTGGTCCTAATGGTTTATGTGGTTTTCTAAACCTAAGGAGCAAAAGGAAAAGAGAGAAGAAAAAGGATGCAACTTACTTCCTAAGGAAGATAAGTTGGTCCTAGCCAAAGGGAAATCCTACCAATCACAAATATGAAAGAAAAAAAATGAATTAAATGCATAAAGGAAATGCATAAAAATAAAAAAAGGATAAGGTGTAAGGAAACATACCTTTTCCTCCCTACAAAACAAAGATTAGTGTGCATTTTTATTTAAAATAATAAAGCAAACATACATTAATTAAATATTAATAATTCTAGGACCTAACTTCTAGACTCTATCTTAATTCTAAAAGAACTAAAAAAATGCTAAAACAAAAATTCAGCACCTACTACAACACCTAGACTAAAAGAAGCTATCAAAACAAAGCATAACACAAGGTAAAGCACAAACAACTTTCTACAACCAGCATACAACATGAAAAAGATAGGTGTAGAAAGTCACATACAACATACAGACATAATAAACCACATGTATTTTACAACACCTATATTAACAAACAACTATGGAAACATGGGACAAATTTGATCATTTTTATTTATGTGCACAAAGTGAATGATAAACAACACATTAATGTCACTTAACATGAATCTACATGCATCACAAAATGAACTCAAACATGTGAATTTATTTACATCATTTATTTGATTAAAAATGACAATGATCAATCAAGAACAAACATACTTTTTCATGTTGCACAAATGAGCATTTTATCATGAGATTGAACAAGTATCACTACAAGCATCAATTGTTACACATGCATGGCATAAAAATCAGAATTGAACTCATGTTAAGATATGATCAATTAAGCACAAGAAACTTGCATGAACATGTGAAGTATTTAATCACTTTTGACAAAAAATCAACATGGCCTTTAATCACTTTATCAATCAAGCAAGCAATGACAATAATCATGAAGCACATATTGAATTTAAACAAGCACTTAATATGTGAAAAAAATGATTAAAGTGTAGCAAAACAACATCAAGAATCAATTATATCACATTTGCACATTTAACACAAAACATGGAAAAGTGAACAGAATCATGTCGAAATGACTCGAAACAAATGAATTGGCTATTGGAAATAGACCCAAAAATTCCCTAAAATCAATACCTAAACATACATGAACCTTAGAAGCACTAGGAAGAAATATTGAGCAAGAAAATAAGCTAAAAATCCAAAAATGAACAGCGTTAACCGGTTAACCCGTTAACGGACCCTGAACAACATTACAAATGGCCAAAAATGCATGCGTTAATTGGTTAACCAAACCGTTAATCGGTTAACGCTGAACAGAAAGTGAAAAATGCTTTTGAAATAAGTGCTTTTGGCCACAGTCTTCCTTCTAAACAACCCTAACCCCCACCTAATCATGCTAACACGAATTCCTACTCAATTAGGGCTTATTAACACATGCTAGAATCTATAACAAGCTACAATCCTAACTTCTAATCCATCAAAAACCACAAATCGCAAGCAAAACTTAACGAAAACGTAATCAAACATAAGCAATACGAAAAGCACTTAAAGAATGCTGAAATGGAGAGATGAAGATAATAACTTAAAGGAAAAGTGATTTAGATCACCAACCTACGAAGCGGAGAAGTGCTTCGGTAAATGTTGTGAGAATCAGAGCTTGATCGAAGAGAAAACCGAGAAAACTGTAGATCCGCAAAATAAATGCATTCTCGATGCTTAAACCTTCGTGCACTTCCGATAAGCCGAAATCCTCACAAAATTCAGTAGCTTCTTCTTCCACAATCCATAAAATCAATGGAGGTTGGAGGCTAAGCTTCAAGATCTTCAAGTTTCAATGTGAAACTTGAAGAGCTTCTTCAAAACGTTTTAGTGAAAGAAGGAAAAATGGAGGAAAAGTGAGAGAGAGAAAAGTGATTGTGAGAGAATGAAAATTTTGTGTGTGAAAATTGTGTCAGAATCCCCTTTGGTTTGGATGAAAATGGATTAAATATGGCTTAGGTTTGGGGCCCAAAAATTAGGCTTGGGATCCAAAATTATGGTTTGATAATGAGGTTAGGATCTAGCAATGGAGCTAGGTTAGGAGAAGGAACATTCTAGACGATGGTAGAACATGGTAGACGTTTCCAAGGGAAATGGAGTAGAATTGAAATGGAAAAACAAGAGGGGAAGAATGAAAGGAAGTGTGGAAGGAAAGTGGAAGGAAAAGTGGAGGGAAATGTAAAACCAACCACTTTTCAAATGATTTTTCTTTGATTTTTTATTTATGATTCCTCCATCATTTCTTAACCAAATTTGAACCATAGGATCATTGTAACCCTAATTTCATGATATCGATCTTAAAAGTCAGGAATCGACCCTTTTCACCTATCTCGATTGCCTTTTCCCCGATTCCTCGATTTTCAGTCATCTGGCCGGTCGAACCCCTTCCAAAATGAATTTGTGGACGAGATTTGAACCCTATGCCTTTGACATCATATATAATACAAAGGAATCCTCTTTGAATCGAAACTTCATGAAGAAGCCCAGTAGAAGTGCAACCATAATTTGGCCCTTTTCATTAGGAAACATAGCACTGCTTGCCTCCTTCGATTAAACCCCATATTTCCATGGCTTGTAGCTTCAAGTGAAGACTTGTGGGATATTGTGAACCCTTTGCACAAGGTTGACAAGCTTTGCGGCCCTTCTATTGCCTTTGTAATGCCTTTAGTTACTCCAATCATTGATCACGTACCCATGCCTCAGCTATGCTACATATGATGCAATGTTTTTTTGGTTATTTTATGAACCTATGTATGCAAGATGCTATGCCAAATGTTGAGGATATGAGAGGGGAAATTTTGAGGTATTACAGCCGTGTTGAGTTCGTTTTCCCAATCACCGATTCGATGTCATTTCAACTACCTTTCTCAACCGCCGAGTTGCTGTATTGGGATCCCCAACAGTCACCCTTGAACTTGCTAGCTCATCACTTCATATAGTCTGTTTCCGTTCATAGTGTCAGTTGGGCACATCTAGCCATTACGTTTTGCTCTGAACTATTTTCTTGCTATCCTAAGTGTCCGTCTGTCTTTAATCTTATGGTTAGGTTTTCCGTTTTGTTTCCCGTCTTTCATTATTCTTAGTGCCAGCAGTTACACTTGAACCTGCTGATCTATCACTTTGAATACCTCTTGTTTTCGTCTTGTCATCCCCAGCATATTGTTATCCCTAGTGGGTATTCACCCTCAGTTTCGTTTCTGTGATTCACCGTTGCATTTATCTTCATCATACCATATTCAACATATTCATCATTAAAAAAATCAGCATGCTAGGTTTCATGGCATCTCGCATGTCATGTCCCCAACAAGTCCCTCTTAAGATCCTAGCATGTCATTGCATTTAGGGGCAAAATTTTTGGTTATTTCTATATTTAAATACCTTTCACATCGATTTTATGAGGATTAACACCACTCATTCTATCTCGTAAAGTTATTTAAATAGGGGCAACAGTCACACCCCAAATTTTACCCCTAACATTTCGCATCCTGTATTCATCCCATCATTTTCATATTTGGAGTGTTTTAGAAGCATTTTGGGATCCGCAACAGTTTTTGGAAGTTTGACCCTTTTGAATCATACGACTAAGTTTTTATATATTTGTTTAGTCTAATTGCAAAAATATTTGATTTCACATTTTTAACTCATTGTTAGGTTTTATTCTTAAATTTAATTTTAACTATCAAGTTTTTATTTCTAATTCAATTTCATTTTCTAACTTTTAATATAATTTGTTCTTTTAGTCTCTATTTCTAATTTAATTTAATTTTCTAACTTTTTAATACAATTTGTCGTTTTAGTCTTTATTTCTAAGTCGATTTCATTTAATTTATTGTTTTAGTTTCTATCTCTAATTTAATTTCAATTGCTAACTTTTAATTTAATTTGTTGTTCTTAGTTTTTATCTCTAATTTAATTTCAATTGCTAACTTTTAATTTAATTCACCTTTTTCTTAATTTCTATTTCTAATTTAAGTTTAAGGTTCCAATTTCCTTTTCATCTCATTTTTTCAAATTTTCAAAGTCTTTCTTAGCCCAAAATTATATTTCCATTCCTTTTATTTTTTTATTTTTTATGAAACTCAAATCTTTTCTTTTATTTCAAATTCTATTGCTATTTCTGTTTTAAGTTGTGTTCCAATTCGAAATTCATTCCAAATTCCCAAAATCCATTGTCAAATTTTTTTCATGTTTCAACTCAAATCCTAGAGTTAAATATCCATGTTGCAAATCCCATTCTCATTTTATTTAAGACTTTTGTTTTCATTTTATTTATTGATTATTATTTATTTGTCACATTTTCCATATAAAGTATAATCACCAAAATCACCAAGAGATTCTAATCTTGTCAAAACAAAATTTAATTTCTATCAAGGTTCCATCCAAGTTTCAAATGTTTTTTCCTACTCTTCATTCAAAAAAAACCATACCAATTTTCATCTCAAAATTCCAATTCAAGTATCAATTCATTTTAAATCTCCATTCTATTCAACTTTGTTCCAAGATAGTCTTAATTCATGTCAAATAAGGTTCCTAAATTTAATATTAAGATACAAGTTCACATCACCAATACTTAGGAAATTACATTGTAAATACATAAAAAATTGACTAAAAAAAAATCTAAGCCCCAAGCTTCTTCCAAAGTCTTCATACCTCATGCTAGGCCATATTTCCAAGCTTTATTGCTTCTTCCATTCTTATGAGTTTCTCATGTACATGAAAATAGAAATAAGAGTTAGTGTTCATAATTTCCATTCAAAATCTTGTCACTTACATTTTAAAAAAACTCTAACAATTCATGGCATATTGATCCATTCCATTTCATTTAAATGCAACCAAGTCATATCTAAGCATAATCTCACATTTTAATTTATTTTTCAAACATTCATACTTAAACATTTTGCATTCAAAGTTTCTCATCCATTCTTATTCTATCATGTTGTTATGGCATCTAGTATAGTTAAGACAACCTCTAGCAAATTTACAATTCATTTATTCATCATATCTAATTTTGCAATAGAGAAAAAACATATATTCATTTCAATTCAAAATCAAAATTTGTACATAAATACAATGTTTCACATTTTATTTTAAGCCAAGGTACAATAAAACAGAAAAGCAAGCAGGGCTGCCAAGCCATTTTCACACAGCAGACAGAGTAAAAAAGGGGGAAGTATAGAAAAGCAGACCTGCTGCAGAAAGCAGGAATTGCAGGGTGTTCTTTAGGATACTCCATGAAGGAATTTGCACTCCTGCGGGTCAGCCCAAAGCCTGCCATTAGCTTTATACCGAAAGTGTGATATAACTCTCTCCTCCACCAACAAACCTGCAAACAGAAAGAGACAGGGCATTAGTACCAAACAAAACTCTAATGTCATAAACTTCTTTAACAAGTTTTCATTTGAAAAAAATTCAAGGATAAACCCTAATGTCCACACTATAAAACCAGGACAATGTCATGAACAAAGAGGGGGGGGGGGAGGGGAGGAGACAGAAAAATCAGCAACCAAACTTAAAAAAATGCAGAAAAATATTCAGTAGTCACTGAGAAAGAAACAAAAAAAAAACCCAGAAATAATTTCAAATCAGCAACAAACCAAGAAAAAACCACCAAAGTCCAAACCAACAAAAAACGTTGCGATCAGTCGCCACTCACGACCACCGCCACCACTCCAAAATTGAAACCGCAAAGCCCACAAAATTCGTAACTGCGAATTTGTTCACACCGAGCAAATCGTACAAGAACTGACCCAAGACAACGCCCCGCCGCTCTACCTGTAACAAACGAGAAATCTTCGAAACTCAATCTCAAGCCATCTCGGCAAAGCAACAACAACCCTATAACCAAGTTCGTAGAAACGAAGGCTAAGAGATTCACAGAAGTTTCAAAAGGAAGAAGAAGGCCCGGAAAGAGCGTTTAGCAAAGAGAGAGCTCATACATGTTTATGCATATTCGACGTTCACGATCGTAACTATTTTCTTCTCTTTCTTTTTTTGGACTTTTCGGATTTTTCTAACTCACTTCGATATCTTGTCTGTTGAGTTTTGTCACTATTATTGAGCTTTTCCACTTTGATCTTTAATCTTTTCATGCTTAGGTTTGTTTAGTTTATGATAGTTGGTGAGGGTGGGGGTTAAGGGTTTACAATCTTGCAGATTATAGGATTCGAGCGTGAATCTGGTTATGTGTGAGAGTATTCGGTTGTGGTTGTTAATGGTAGATTGAAGTTTCCAATTTTTTTTTCTTCTGAGAAAAGTGAGGCTGAGTTTGTTTTAGTAAAGTGAGAGGTTTTCCAACGAGATTTACTCTTCCCCTGCTATGGAAGCGCCGCGTTGTTGTAACCTCTAGGGTTACACTTTTTTTTTTCATTCATCAAGCCAAACCGGGTCGCGGGTTGGACCCAACCCGCTCTCATTCGCCCGCGGATCAACCCCAGATGGGCCTCCTGTTGGGCTAACCAACTTTCCCCGTTTTTGCTTTTTCTTCCAGCCCTTTTGTTTGTTTTTCTTTTCTTAATTTAGTGTCTTGTGTTTTTTTTATTATTTTCTTTTTATACATATATAGAACAAAACACCAAAAATTTATATAATGTGTCTAAACTATTTATTTATTTATTAAGTTAGTAAGTAAAAAGGGGGGTTTGGGTTCTCCTCTTTGTTTTATGTTATGTTTTTTTAGAAGAAAAATAAAATAACAAAGGATTTATTTTATTTAATCTATTTATATTTTCCTAAAATACAAACAAAAAGAGCTTTTTCAAGTCTTGTTAGGGTATTTACTCCTTTTCCTTTAAGTTAATTTCGGTTTTCACCGTAAGATGAGTTTTCTCTGGGTATGTCCCATTATTGTGAGAGGTTTGGGTTTGAGTTCATCTTTCTTTATGCGAGTGAGTGCTTATTTCGTCATGTGATTGTATGTATTGCTATAATTTGTGTTAATTTAAGTTTTGCATCACGACTATATATTGTTAGGATAAGATGTGGAGCGCTCACCGCTTTGATCCTAAAAGTTTCAAAGATAATTAATAATTTCTAATCATATATAAAATAAACAAATTTCTTGTTCCCGCGCCGAGTAAAACATTTCATTTATGCCTATATTTCACACACGTAAGTCGGTCACTATGTGATCGCCGTCTGCACGACCTTACGCGTCCTAAATTAATTTAACAAGGAACAGAGCTCTGGAGTCTAGCATTCCGCACGTTCTGGAACGAACCACACCTGGGCTAGCCCCACGTGTAGTGTTTCGTTTACTCCTTCGTTTTTAAAGTAAGTTAATCCTAAAACGTCTAAAAAATAAAATAATATCTTAATCGTACAATTTAATTCGCGAAGGAACAGAGCTCCGGAGTCTAGCACTCCGCACGTTCTGGAATGGATCGCTCCTGGGCTAGCCCCACGCGACGTGCTTCATTCAGCTTTCGTATATCAAAATATCCTAATCGTACAATTTAATCCGCGAAAGAATAGAGCTCCGGAGTCTAGCATTCCGCACGTTCTAGAATGGATCGCTCCTGGGCTAGCCCCACGCGACGTGATTCATTCGCTCTTTCATACTTAAAACAATCTAAAACTTATTAACCAATTCAAATCATTTTCATAATTTAATCAACGAAGGACAGAGCTCCGAAGTCTAGCACTCCGCATGTTCTGGAATGCAATCACTCCTGGGCTAGCCCCACGCGACATGGTTCATTCGCCCTTTCATTTTAAAACACCTTAACAAAGATTAAACATCTTTTTCAAAACGAACATTGTTTAAATCTTTCTATCTCGCAAACAAGCTAGCGCTTCAGCCTCCGCCGCAAGTATAAGCCAACACTTAGCAGTAGAATGCATTTTAAACAATCGTTCAATTTAAAAATTACAAACCGTAGTTGCACGAACTACGAAGCTCTGACTTTCCCATTGCACAAGGGAATATGTAGGCACGAGGATTTTAATCCTTCTCGAGCACCCTAATAAAAAATTTAATTATTCCTCCTTTTAAAGCACAATAATAAAAAAACTTTAATCTTTCCCCCCGTAATAATAATGAACTCTTATTTCCTTAGAACAAACATATTAACAACCATTTAGAAGACATAGACTTAGATCAACATTTAATCACACAGTTAGCTAAGAGGTTCCCGTTGAGTACAACGGACGTGAGGGGTGCTAATACCTTCCCCTTGCGTAACCGACTCCCGAACTTAGAATTTGGTTTCATTGACCATTTCTTATCCTTTAGGTTGTATCTATATCTCCCTTTTATCTCGTAGAATAAATATAATTAGGTGGCGACTCTGTTGTTTTCTTTCCGCGTCTCATCGCGAGGATCGTATTTTTTTGAGGTATGACACACTGTCTAAGCTCATGTACCATTTCAGGGTGGCACCTGTCAAACTGTCCTGGAAGTAGTGAATCAATAACGGGTCATTGTCCAGCTGAGTAGACATCTTCCGGGCGTACATTACTAAGTGGCTTTGAGGGCATGAATTCCCCTTATACTTTTCAAATTCAGGTACCCTGAACTTGTGCGGGACCCTAACATTAGGGACTAAGCAAAGATCACAAGTCTTTCTTCCAGACAAATCCTGGCCTCGAAGAGCCCTAATCTCATTTTGCATCTCCAAAAAGCGGTCTTAGAACTCATCCAACCTCTCGTCTACTCCTACGTTTTCACTAGGTGCAATATGGAAGAGGGGTTCATCATTGTAATGGGTTGTATGTACCACAGGCTGAGAAGTGGTCATCATGGCCGTGACATGTGAACGTGTGGTTGATGAACTTCTAGTATGAAATCACGGGGCATGCCCCAAGGGAAACCAGTGGACACAATGTGTTGGGAATCGTTGCTAGGTGCTGTAGTCATTGGGATAGCTATGGCCTCAGTTCTCTGCCCAGTCTCTAGAGAATTTTGTGACGTCTGATTCTGAGCAGCCGCCATCGTTTCCATCATATTAATGAGCCTCTCTAAACTGTCCTTCAAAGTGGTCACTTCTCCTCTAAGCTCTTGATTCTCTTGCTCGAGTCTCTCCATCCTCCTTCGATGGTCGGCTCCGGTTTTGTACGGACGAAACAGCTTGGCGACTGCTCAAAAGACACGTGTGAGTTTTATGTTTTAACGAATGCAACGAATGATGGAAATGTATGGATGCAATGTCACAAATTTTTTATTTCCAGGAGAACATTCATAAGTATCAAAATTTGCAGCATTTAGAACATCACAGAGGTCAAGGATTAAAGGAAAACTTCAAGCTTCAATCATTCTCATTCATCCGAGTTTTAAAAACATAAAGTACAAAGATTCTGGTTCATTAACTATTACAAAAGTACATCAACAATTCTTTTCCTGAATAAAGAAAAATAAAGAAAAATTACAATAATAGGATTAATTCTTTGATCCTCGAGCACCACACTCTTTTACTTCTTCTTTGAAAGTCTTCAACATAGTCTGGTAGATTGAAAGAAAGTAACTCACGGCCAGGTAGGATCTGTCATCTTCAAATTCTCCTATTTCCATAGAAATCCAGAAAGGTAGCTCCTCCATCTGTAGGTTGCACCATTCAATAATCCGATTAAGCTTATTACGGTACATATCTCTCTCTCTTTGATCCGAACCTGTATAGCTTGTTCGTATCCTTGGAAATGACCTTGCAACTCCATTCTTACTGCCTCCCAGATATCTCGATCTTTAAGCAAAGCTTCATATTGTTCCTTCCAATGTCAGGCATTTCCCTCGGCGTGGTGCACCTCTTGGCATTTGTAGTCCCAGTCTTCCAGGGTAAACTTTGAGACACTCATGGCTTGGACTCTAAGTTCATACTCTTGGTTCGAGCTTTTCACTGCCTGATCAAGAGCTGCGGTGAGTTCTGCAATTTTCTTTTCAAATTCAGCCCTTTCAATCTTTGCTTTTTTATTTACTCGGATGTACCAATCTTCATTGTTTGCACTCTTTCTGCAAACTCTGTTTAAATCTTCTTTTAAGTGAACCACCCTGCCATAAGTCTGATCCAGACACCATTTGCCATTGTTTTTCTTTCGTTCCTCTTCATCAGCTTTTTCTTGAATTGCTTCAAACTGGGCAGTTTTACGGGTTAGGTCATATTTTAATTCATTCTTCTCGTAGGTGACCTGGTGTAATTTTGAACTAAGTTCTTCATTTTTCTTCCCGAGACTGGCTATTCTAGCTCGAAGTTCCTCTACTTCTTCCACGGATATTGGTACATGCTCTGGTGTAGGGGGCTTGGGGAGTACTTCTCTGGAGAAAGGTAGCTTGAAAATCTGGACCCTTTCGAGAACCCACTGTCGGTATGGCATCCTTGCCATACCATCCTTTTTCGTAAAATCAGAACCCCTTGTGTGAACCTTCTCCCAAGAACGACATATTCTGTAAAGTAATGCTGGATCGTCCATGCCTTTGTTGTGGAGGATCATTTCTTCTAACTCGGCATCTTCTGGCTTTCCCAGCATAGGGTACTCATGTTGTCGTATGTCCAGGATGGGGTTATAACTAATGAAACCTTTTGATCCCATCAATGGCACATTTCGGAAATTCTCGCAACTCATAATGATTTGGTCAACATCCAACTTGTTGGGGTACCAGGTGATATCCCGTTCGGTGAGAGACACCAACATTTGGGACCATTCCCCGCCTGTCATCTTGGGAATCAAAGAGTGGCGTTTGAAGACATGAGAAGTAAGCCATTTATATAGAAAAGGGAAACAAAAGGTCAAAACAACACCTTTTTTCTCGTGACAAAGATGGAGGTTATATAATACGTCTGCTAATAGTGGATATACCGGGCTTTGACCCTCTTTCCAAACTGCCCAGAATACGTTGATTGCTGCTATGTCAATGAAATCTTCGAAGGTTGGGAACAAAACTAACCTGTATATGAGGAGGGCTAACACAATGACCGAAGCAGCCCATTGGCGTTCCCTTATCAATCTCTGAATTTCTTATTCCAAATAGAGCCTCTGGAAACCCAAAAACTCTCTTTTTCTTCCAGTTGGCTTTAGCTGTAGCAGTAGGAATCTGAAGAGCTTCTGCTAGCTCCTCTACTTTAAGATCTTGACTAACCATGGTGTAAGGTGCCCTTCCTTTCATAGAAAAACCCAAAAACCATTCAAACTCTCCCAGGGACGGTGTTAGCTAAAAATCTTGGAACAAAAAACTTTGCATCGGGGGATCATAGAATTGTGCCAAAGCCGTGAGGGCTGGAATTTGCACATCGACCTCCAGGAGATGAAGTACCTGACTAAACCTTACTTCAATAGCTCTCTTGTAAGAATCTGGAACTTTCTCTAAGCAATCCATAAGAGAAGTTGTATTTGGCAAGAAAGCCTTTAACTGTAGAGTTCTCCTTTTTCCTGAACTCATGACTGTTTTGAATGCAACACACAAACGAATGTGTTTCCCTGAAATAACAAGATGTGTAAGTTATGATGCATATGCTACATGATCATGAATGCACAAAGATGGATCTGGGATATCACTGGGAGCTCATAACTTCTTAATATGTAGGCTCTAGGTGATTGGTCTATATTTTTCTACCCATAATACCCACTCACATGATAGCTTTCTATGGAGATGGTATAAGGAAACTCAAGGTCACGAACATCTATCGTATTAACGCCCCGCCGTAGGCTAGCTGTATTGTGACGATAATGACGATAAGGTCTACCTTGAGTGGAATTCTCATGCTAGGCTAACAAAGGGGCGAGCCCTCGGAGCCTAACATTACACAACTACCAAAATTGAAACAGGTTCTAGGGGTCCCGGAATCACAACCCTTTCGTGAATCAGGTCACGCGACAGGCTAGCTGCATTGCAACAAGATCTACGAAAAGTCTAACTATATGGGGGGAGCTTTCATGCTAGGCGTGCAAGGAGCGAGTCCTTGGAGACTAACACTAATAACATCCAATTTTAACTTAGGTGTTCCCTCTTCTTTTTCAAAACTCAAGTACAAATTCATACCCGTGATGTAACCCCAAGATCCAACAAGTGAATATAATAATGAGCAAAAATAATGAAGAAGAAAGCAATAGATAAATATAAAAAATAAAGGAGACAATCAAACAAGTCAGCAAACAAACACAAACTCCTAAGCTAGGCTCTACTCTCTTATGCACAAGGCAAAATAAATCCCCAGCAGAGTTGCCAGCTGTCGTACCTCGAAAAATACAATCCTAAAATAACAACAGAGTCGCCACCTAATTCTATTTATTCTAACTAAAGAAAAGGGAGTTATAGACACAACCTAAATCGGATAAGAAATGGTCAACGAAACCACTAATCTAAGTTCGGGAGTCAGTTACGCAAAGGGAAGGTATTAAGCACCCCTCACGTCCGTTGTACTCAACGGGAACCTCTCAGTCTAATTTGCGCTTAAAATGTTAACTTATATTATTGTCTTCTTTTTTGTTAAAATTGCTTTTAATGTTTCAATTATTATTTGTTATGGGGAAAAGGTTGAGTTTTTTTATTATGGTGCTCGTGAAGGATTAAAATCCCCGTGCCTACGTATTCCCTTGTGCAATGGGAAAGTCAGAGCTTCGTAGTTCGCGCAACTACGGTTTGTGATTTTTATTGAACGATTGTTTGAAAATGCTTTCTAATCTGCTAAGCATTGGCTTATACTCGCGGTGGAGACTGAAGCGCTAGCTTGTTTACGAGATAGAAGGACTTAAACAATGCCCGTTTAGAGAAAATGTTTGACCTTTGTTAAGGGTGTTTTAAAACGAGAAGGCGAATGAATCACGTCGCGTGGGGCTAGCCCAAGAGTGATTGCATTCCAGAACGTGCGGAGTGCTAGAATCCGGAGTTCAGTTACTCGCTGATTAATTAAGAAAATGATTTGGATTGGATGGTAAGTTTTAAATTGTTTTAGGTATGAAAGAGCGAATGAGCCACATCGCGTGGGGCTAGCCCAAGAGTGATTCATTCCAGAACGTGCAGAGTGCTAGACTTTGGAGCTCTGTTCTTTCATGAATTAATTTATGCGATTAGATATTTTGATATACGAAAGGCGAATGAAGCACGTCGTGTGGGGCTAGCCCAAAAGTGATTGCATTCCAAAACGTGTGGAGTGCTAGACTTCGAAGCTCTGTTCTTTCGTATTTAAAATTAATAAATTAATATTTTGTTTTTAGACGTTTTTTAGGGTTAACATATTTTTTTTAATAATGAGGGAGTGAATGAAACACTACGCGTGGGGCTTGCCCAGGTGTGGTTCATTAAAGACCCGCAAAATGCTAGATTCCGAAGCTAAGTTCCTTGTTAAATAATTATAACACAATAAGTCGTGCAGACGGCGATCACTTAATGACCGACTTATGTGTGTGTGAAAACGTAGGCGTATTTAAAAATTATAGAAACGATTCACTTGGCGCTGGACCAAGAAATTAAATTATTTGAAACAATTAGTCTTAAGGTGTTCACATAATTTGGGTTACTTAACAAGTTAGTTGCGATACGAAAATAATATATATGTTCATACGAGTCATACCTCGTCGTACGACTAAACAAATGGTTAGGAATTGAGTTACATGCCTTGCAAATAGAATTGAATAGAAAAAAAAATCTAATTAATAAACGAAATAGAAATACTTAACTAAAATTAAAAGATGAATCAAATAATCAAACAAATAAGATATTTAAAAAAAAAACTTCTAATACATAAAAAAATTACTAATTATCTAAGAATCTTAT
This sequence comes from Lathyrus aphaca, assembly GCA_963966055.1. Lineage (NCBI taxonomy): Eukaryota > Viridiplantae > Streptophyta > Magnoliopsida > Fabales > Fabaceae > Lathyrus > Lathyrus aphaca. The sequence goes on along the minus strand of OZ014520.1, from coordinate 214,295,946 downwards.
AATAATATGTTAAAACAAAACAAAAAAGGGAACTAAAAAAAATGTGAAACAACAAGAAAAACGAATGGGCCTCCAGCATCAACAATTTCCAAACTAACTGGGTTTGGGTCGTGGAGGGACCCAACCCAAGGCTGATGACCCGCGTAACTTAAGGATTAACTCAACCTAAACACCAATAGTCAGCATTGGGAGAAGAACAACCTTCATGATTTACAACACACATGCCTTTGGGAAGTGAGAAAGAGAATACACAGTTAATACAAAAAAAACAAAAAAAAACGAAAAGATGGAAAGACAATAAATTCCCAAGGCCAACATTAAATCACTGCATCAACCCTTTTCGCCGTTTTTTTTATAAAAAAGGAAAATTACTAAAGAAACTTTTGTGTAAAAGAAACCTAATACTTTTCTCCTCTCATTTTCGTTTTTTCAACTCACTGAAGCAAAAAAAAATCACAAGCTTTCATCACCTTCCAACGAATCACAACATAAACCATAGTTCCCCTAAATTTAAACCCCCCGAAACAGATCTAAAAGCAAACAAATAAACAAATATGGACGAGGGTTGCCACAAAGATCTATTTTCAAATCAAGTTCAAAGAGAATCAATATGTTCAAAGTGCAAGAGCTTTACCTAACGATATCCTGATCGAACTTGGAAGGTATGTGAAATGAATTCTTCCGACTCGAATCTCTTCTTCTTGCTTCCCATTTCTTTTCGCAAATGCTTGTCACGTTATTTTTGTCAAACTGTGTTATCGCTAATGGTAGGATAACCTTGCTTGAATGGATTTGAGTCTCTCCGTGAGACTCGAAGAGTTTCTGAATTCTTTTTTTAAGAAATTAGGGCTTTCTTTTCCCTTGCGGATGCCGCCGTTAGGTTTCAGTGAACTTAGGTTTTTTTCCGGATCCCCCCTTGTTGTTGTGGCTAGGGTCTTTTATATCCCACATTTAGGGTTTGTCTCTTTGAAGTCTTATTCCAAAGTCTTCATTCATGGTATGGTGTTCATCTGTTTTCTGGCTTTGAAAAGTTGTTTTTGCCAAAACTATGAAATTTTCCCCCTGTTGTGTTTTTATTTGAGAAACACGCTAACCTTGCTTTTTCTCCATCTGCTTGCGGATTTGACCGTAAAATAAACATTCTTGCATTGTCTTTGTAGTTGTTGTGGTATGCAGAAATCAGTACGGTTTTGGTTGTAGGCTTTTTTTATCCCTTTTGGTATAAGCAAATTAATGCTTTTGTTGTTGACCTGCAGGACCACCAATTTCATATTGAAACTAAAATGGCGTGTTGTTTTGCATAAACTCTGAAAAGGGATGCAGAGATGGTACGGTCTACAGAGATGCCCCCTTGCTTCAAAATGAATTTTACTGTGGTAAGTCATGAGTTACCCGATTACAGTAACTTCGATTTTTACTGGTCTACAAATGTAATTTGGAATATTTTGTTTGCCTTTTGGCCATGGTACCCAAAACCTAATATCATCACATGAATTTAGCAAATTAGGGAAGCATATGTTGTACTGACCAATACTTTCACTTGTTTGCTTTTTTTTTTCTCATTTTATTCCTTGATCGGATTATGACTTGTGCTTTGTAGGTTGGTCACGGTAAGTTGGAAATTTTGGCAAGCGGATGATGTTAGTAATGGTGGTCGCGGGGAGTGTTAGTTCTGTGATAGTGGTATATACGATGGGAGTCAATTGCTGGACAGGGTGATGCATTCATAGCCTAAGGATCATATCTTGGAAATCTGAAGTAACTATAGGGATTGTTAATTAAATTCTGGATTTGAGATCACCTTTGTATTATGAACCTTAGTGATTGAATATGATAGCTTTGTAATGGATATTTGATTGAATTAAATCTTGATCTTAAAATTAGCAGCAAGTGAAATTTGGGTTCAATAATTCATGCTCTTAAACCTCATATACGATTCATATTACTGAACTTTGTGCATCTTAACCTTTTTAAGCTAAATCCACTCTCATGATGCCATTTTTCACGTTGATATTGTTGCAAACTACTCATACCATGCCAATTTATGATTCCACTTAGACTTTGCATTGGATGTGATCATTGTGATAGCCATTTAATCCAAGCTGCATTACTTTGAACTTCCATCACATTTTGCTTCTTTTTTTTCAACCCATAAAACATTTTGTTTTTACCTTTAACCTACATTTGAATGGTAATCGGTTGTATATACTCTTGACTAAATATGAAACCAATCCATGATCTTAATCTTGAATTCTTCAATTAAAGCCAATCTCATTCTTAAATTCTTCATTAAAATTAAACTAACACGGATGGGGTATTACCCGATTCCATGTCGAGCAAACTAAATTAATCTTGAAAGAGGGATTCGACCACAAAAGAATGCCTCACTAATTCATTGTCACTTACATAAAATGATGAATCACAATCCACCTTGACGAAGCATCAAATACATATTGTTCGAGGAAATAAGATACACTCGATGTTTGGTGAAGAAAAGATCCTTTAATTCACACTTTACTAATGATGAACCAAATGCACACTGAATAATTTTCAAACATGAAATCCTTGAACCTCTTGATCAGGGAAATAAACTGTAGTCAAAAGACAGAAACATAGGAGGATGATATCATTGAAGGCTGCATGGTTAAAACCCTTGAATTCTTCAGAACTTGTTGATCCCATGCCTTGAGATAACCAATGATATGTATGATATGAGCATCACTTGAATGCAATGCATATGTGTGAGATACAAGCCAAGAAAAAGTGAAAGCAAGGGCAAATTTTGGGGTGCAACACCTTGAAGTGAAGTAAAAAAAATTTTGGTTCTAGAATGGGGTAGAAATCAAAGGAATTTTGCATTTAAAAAGGAAAACTAAAAAGGAAATAACATAAAAATAAAAACTAACTGGAAAGCAGGTAAATACCCCCCCAAACTTAAATCAAACATTGTCCATAATGTTTTAGTAAAATAAAAGGAGGGGAAACTTACAGGGCACCTCACGGAGGAGATGGGGGGAAATGCAACATCAGACATTGCATTATCTCTTGCACATTATTAAAAATTGTGCCTTGTCGGGTTTGATCGATGTACATGTCGTCCATGTAAGTTGCTTGCCGGACTTGTTCTTCTTTCATGCCTCAAATGTTGTTTTAGACCCAATCCGACCTATCTTGGCCTTGAGTAGAAGTACCCGCTTCAGTATATGTAGGATGGGAATGCATGGTTGACTCTTATGGTATAATGGTACTTGCATCAAAAGTAGGAAAATATTTGCCTATTCCTCCTCGGAAGCATCCGTAGTGTCAAAGGCGTTAGTGTAGATCCAATTATTATTAATATTAACCCAGACTTTCCTCTGGTTTGACAAGTCAGTAGCTGCCGAATAGTCATCACGCCCTGTAATGGCGTACAAAAAGCTTTTGAAATCAAACCCTTGAGGGACAAAACCAGGACCATTAATAGGTAGTCAAAGGATTTCCCTAAATCCTAGACTTCAAATTGGATATCTTGATCCATCAACCAAAATTTGAGAGTTCCATAATAGACCCTCACCTTGTCCCACTTTAACTTCTTTTCAAGCTTGAAGTCAAGGGTGCTAAAAAATTCAAGCGTGATGAATTCATAAGTCAGAGCATACCTCGTCATGAAATAAAACATACTAATTTTGTGTAACAACCTATCAAACTCGGTTTTTAGACCAAGAGTAGTGAGGGTGGTTTCACAAAGGTACCTTGTCGGAACGATCTTTCATTTTGCTAGGACTCTGTAGCGGCCGCTTGGGCGTCGTCGGCAAATACAATACCATGAGGATTTGCAGCTTGAGTGTTCATCTTACGTGGTCTTGATGAATCCTCGGTTTCCTTTTGCACGTTTCTTTTGGGAGCCAATGATAGAAACTTGAGAATTTTTTTCTTGAAAGAACGAGAAAAATGCCCGAAATATGGAAGAGGGTATTGAATGGGGAAGGTTTTGTGGTTGTTAAGATGAAGGTGGTTAAAGGTTGAATTTTTATGAGAGGTTGGCTATGGAGAAGATGAAATTTTGTTGTTATGGAGAAGAAATAATTGGGGTTCAGGTTAGAAAAATAGAAAAGGTTTAAGAGAATTTAAAAAGGGAAGGATTTGATTGGTGGTGCGGGTGGTTATGGATAATAAAGTTGTTTTAATGAGATGGATTTGTGGAGAGAGAATAGGAGATTTGAATTCAAAATTCAAATTTTTTAAATTTTTTTTGTAGGCGCATTACGGCCCGTAACGCGTGTTATGGATACCCGTAATGCACCTCTGTTTTTTGTATGGGGCAAATTTTGGGGGAGTTTTGAAGGGTTTTGGGATAAGGGTACATTACGGTCCATAATGCCCATTACGGGTGGCCATAATACCCATGGTTTTTGTATGGAGAGGGGGGGTTCTTGGGTGTTTTTTTTCCATTTTTTCGGGCATGATTTCTGATACTGTATTTTCTCTCGATTCCTTGATTTTTTTACCTACTTTCCTACAAAAACAAAAACAAAAACAAGAAAAAGGAAAAAATTAGTACGAAAATAGTGGGTTGCCTCCCACCGAGCGGTTCTTTTTAACATTGCATGGCTCGACGGTCCATGAGTGTTACCACTCAGGATGGTTCCTAAAGAACCAACTTTGATCCTTGTCCATTCTTTCCTTTGAATAACCTAGGATCCCATCCAAATATTGCCTTTAGTGACGAACATCGTTTCTTCTTCGGAGTTAGCTTCAATTTATCATTATTTTGAAAAGCAAATCCTAGCTTGCTCCTTTCAATCTCAAAAGTTATTACTCCCTCCTTAACATAGATAACTGTTCCGGCTGTAGCCATGAAATGTACTCCTAAGATAATAGGTGTGTGTCGTACCTCAAAAAATACAATCCTAGCGAATGCGGTCGCGGCTGGGATGACATGAGAGTCGCCATCTAATTTTGATTTATTCCCAAAGAGGGAAAGGGAAAATATAGATAAAACCCGGAAAGAAAGGATAAAGACAAAGTCGTCGGAACCAATTCCTGGGTTCGGAAGTCGGTTATGTAAGGGGAAGGTATTAACACCCCTTACATCCATCGTACTTGATGAGAACCATCAAAGTTATCACACGAGAAAGAATGTCTATGCCTAATGAGTTACTTGCTAAGGGAAAAAAGTTGATATTAAAGTTTGATTGATTCTAGGTGCTCAGCAAGGATTGAGATCCGTGTGCATACGTATTCCCTCGTGTAATGGGAAAGTCAGAGCTTCGTAGTTCGACTAACTACGAATGGTTGTTGATTTTATTACCCGTCTTTCAAAAAGGGATTTAGGAGTCGAATTACGCTGAAGTCTATGGGTAGAGGTGATTATTTTGCTCAATAAGTCAAACGCCTTGCGACGAAATAATCGCAGTGAGTAACAAGATTCCATTATCCTCCTTCTACCACTTAAGGCTCGCGACGTACAATTATTCTCATGTTATTAAACTGTTTTATTTCCTAAGACCACTTGACTTTGGATTAAGGGTTTTGATCTAAAAGAATCGTCTTGGTCAAAGAGTAGGTCGGTTGCGAGGCACAAAGCAATTGAAAAGGGTAAATGCAAATGAAGGTTAAGGGTTAGCGGTTACGGGGGATCGAGTCCTAGTCCTAAGGAAGGCGCCTAGTAAACGAAACCAAATCCTAAAGGAAGTGAGAGTGTGCAAGTGAAACCACTTGGCGTTGGACCAAGGGTTCGCGAAAGAAGCGAAAACAAGTAAATAAATGACATACATCAGAATCGGGGGAGAGATACAAAGTAAGTTACACGGGATTGCACGAAATAAAAGGGTTCATTGTATTTTCCCATAAGGAAGCATGTGTGAAAGTGTTCTAAACTATACAAAGCCGTTGGAGCTTGAGGTTAAATCGAAAGCGTCAAAATATAGCTCTTTAACTATCTTAGAATCGATTCAGTATTATAATCATTCTATGAGAAGTCGAGCGTCGTTTTATGCATCCAAACGATTTTCGAAAGTTAAATCAAATTTTAACTTTGAAATCGTAATGCAAAGGTGATCGAATAATCGAACAATCATTAAATAAGTAAATGGTCTAGTTTTAATCACGATTTGTTAACTATCATGATTTTTAACTTTCATCGACCATAAAAAATAAAGAAAAGCGATAAAAAGAAAATTGGTCTCATATTGATCTAAATGGCGTCGATTTATTGAAATCGAACATTTAAATCATTTGTTATATCATCAACCATAAAAGTAAAGTAAATCAAGAAATAATAAATAAAATAAAGGAATGACCTCATATTAGTTTAGATAATGTCGATTTATTCGAAATCGAATATCTAACCGTTTGTCATTGGCCAAAAAATAAAGTATAATCAAATAAATAATAAAGAATAAAAGAATGACCTCATATAGGTTTAGATAACGTCGATAAAATCAAATATCTAACCGTTTATCATCAGCTGAATAAAATCGAGAGATAATAATGGATCTAAAAAATTAAATTAAAAATCATAAAAAATAATAGATATAAAAGTGGTCTCATATCGATTTAGACAACGCCAACTTTAAGAAATCAAATCTCAAAAATTAGATGATAATATCATCAACCCAATATAAAGGAGAATATCCAAGAGGGATAAATGAAATAGTCTCACCATTAATCAATGTCTTAAATTGATAAATCGACAAGTCAAGATTCTTAAATGCTCATTGACCAAAATAACAAGAAAGAAAGAAAACGATCTCATATTAGGATTGGATAACGTCGATTCACAAAAATCGAATATACTAGCCATGATTAATATCATAGGCCAGAAAAAGTGAAAGAGGATACAAAATCATACAAGTTGAAAAAAGAAAATTGCAAATCAGATTAAAATAAAATAAAAAATAAGGGTGCATTAGAAACAAAGGGGTCCAGATAGTGAAGAAGCAAAGCCCAAGTTGTTAAGTCCATAAGAATATAAATAAATAAATAAAAAAAACCCAGTATTGATCAGATCCGTTGAATCTAACGGATCTGATCAATGGTCCAGATCACGCTGCACACAAGCCATTGATCTTAAGAGTATGCATGATATATGGTCATGATTATGATGGTCCACGATGGACCCACGCAATTCTACTACACACAACCAAAATTCCAAATCATGTAAATGGTGATGATGTCAAGAAGCACATGCCTTCCTTATAAATGCTTCATGATTTTTGTTACATGAAAAAAATACATAATATGCTAGAAAAACTTAAAATGCAGTGCACAAAAAACATGAAAGCAGTAACCATAAAATGAACTAAAAATGCTACTAACATGGTGTACTATCCATACAATGATTAATTACTTGATTTATGCCAACATTTATCATACAAAAATGTAAAACCAATGTTGCATCACTAGGATGATATGAAAAAGTAAGCTAGAAGCATTATTATATCATGATAGCTCATTAAGTAATAAAATAAAATGAATGAAAGATCTTGCTAAATCAACTAACGCAGGATCACGTGGAAACAAAAGAAAAATAATAAAACCTATCATTAAGAAAAAAGATGTCATGCAATGCACTTACAGTAAGCTAAAAAATACTATCACCGTTAAAATGCAAAAAATGAAGTTTCAAGCAATAACATAAAAATGCAAAGTGATATCACTTTTTGAACCAAAGTTGTGTGTAGATTTCAAATATGTAGTCGATTTTCAAAGATCTCAAATGGATTTTAAGATTTTCGCACAAACTTGAAATACACCAAAATTAAATCTCACAAATACACCACTCACAAGCATGTGTAATGAACAATAAACATAGATTTAGAATCAGGAGAGCATGACAAACATCATAGCATCAAGAAAAATGGAAAATCTCACAAAAGTTACCGATACCGCAGTGATAAATCGCTCCAAAGATGTGTTTCGTTCTCCCTCCACAGAGCTCCGTTTGATCTGGTTCTTTTTGCTACCTCTTCCTTGTTCTATCTACTTGAAATCCGGGGAAAAAACTCTTGCTATGGTTGCTTATACAACTCACACGAGATCAAAAACCAGATGTATTTGGAAATATTTTGACAAAATTTCTTTTGCTCTCCAAGCTTGTATAATGAGGTGGAATGAGTCTCTATTTATAGAGAAATGATTCTTAGAGTGTGTTTGGATGGAGTAATTGAGAATTTTTAAGGAATTCAAAATTCTAGGTAATTCAATTGATTCAATTAGAATCTATTCAATTTTAAATTCTTTTTTTTGGATAGAGTATTAAAATGATTCATTTTTAAAAAATTGGGGAAAATTTCATAATTTTAAAATTTTTGGGTCAAATCTAAAATATAAAAATTAGGGAACAATTTGCAATTTTTGAAAATTTGAAGGACCAATTTGTAAAATTTGAAAATTATTAGGGACTTATTTGTAATTTTTTGGAAATTTTGGGGGTGAATTTGAAGTTTTCATAAAATATGAGGACTATTTTCCAAAATTTTAAAATTTAATGATAAACAATTTAACATTCATATTATATAGAGTGATGAAACAATTTGAAATTATTTACTTTTTGGTGTTATTTTAAATTCTTTAAATTTAACATGAATAAAATACTCCATAAATTTACATCATTTTAACAATTCTTTATATTTTTTTTATCCAAACAATGGATTTTGATCAAATCATTTCAAATTCCTTCAAAAAAATTACTTTCCCTCATTAAAATACTCCATCCAAACACATCCTTAGGGTATGAATGAGGGTTGAAAACGAATCAAGAGGCTTGTGGCTTGGTAATTAGGTTTGAGAGAGAGAAATATGGAAATTAACATGTAAGTGGTGGTGGTTTGGATGGAGGTTTGGAATCCATGCCATGTCCATATGTTCACTATGAGCTGGCACAAATGCTACTTGCTGACCAAGTTTAGAACTTATGAAATTTGCATTTTTGACATGAAAAAAATGGTGCATTAAGGCTTCTTTGGGTGATCATAACTTGAGGTAGGAACATTGAAATGAGGTGTTATTAGTGTCAAAAGAAAGCTTAGAGAAAAGTCTACAACTTTTAGCTCTAAAGAAAAATTGAGAAAAACCTTGGATCATGAAGAAATTTGTCTTTAAAGTGGGAAAAAAACTTAAGAAACTTGCCAAAAATGGAAAGTTCTAAAATTCTAAATTTCCGAAAATAGTAACTTTCCATAATTCTTGATTTTTAAGTATTCTCTTGAGTTTTGTTGATCAAATCTCATCCATTGATCATGTTTGAGTCATGTGACACCATTTTGACTGAAAAATCAAGAGTTGACTTTTTTTCTGCATAATTGACTTTTTCTCAATTTAACTAATTTGCGACCATCTGAGCACTTGAACCTCCTCTGATTAATATTGATGATCGAACTTTCACACATGGATGCATAGCGACATTTAGATGACTGTGGAACCAGGTCTTGCCCAAATAATCAGAAATAAGTTGATTATATCCAAAACCCTAGTTTCAGCTCAAAAACGGTAGGAGATGTCGATCAACATTCAAAAACCTAGTTCTTCTGAGAAAAATTTGGAAACTCTTGAACAAAATTTCCTTGTGTGACATGATGATGTCAATGATTCAAAGATATTGCTTACGAAGAAATCACACAATCAAATAGTCGAAACCCTAGTCTTTGATACTGCACTTGGGAAACGAAGACCGAAACAATACATTTTTTTGGATTTTTGAATAATGGTTAGTAAAAAAAACGAAATGAGAGAAATTATATAGGTAGGACAAATTTAAGGTATGACAGATGCCCCTATCTGATTGTCTTAAACCCGAAGAAGTGAATTGCTGCAAGACGTTCCTATTTAGGGTAAAAGTCAATTAGATATACGAAGACCTCAAAATTTGTCTGATGCAAAATGCAATGCGATGATGAAATATAAGATGCATGTATATGGATGCAATTGCTGGGGGTTTTAGATTTATGAATGTAATGTAATACGAGACATAAAGTTTGTGGGGTTGATTGAGATAATTGAATGAGAAGAAAACACTGAAAACAATAATATAAGAAAGCTGGTTGGGGAAAACAAGATATTTATGAAGATATGTCTAGATGACATGGAAAAGTCAGGAACACTTGGAATAAAAAGGATTAAACCCTAGAAGAAGAAATAAAGACATCTAGTAACGCTTTAGATGCATAAGTACCAAACTTGGATATCAACGCTCAAAACTTCTAGAAGAGCACTAGATATGGAATGAACCCAACTTATGAAGATACACCAAAGGAGACATCAAAGACACTTAGGAGGATATTGAATAAACCCTTGGAAACATATTGGGTACATCCAGCAAAGCACTGGGTATACATTGAAATAACTTGGAAGGTACATCCAAAACAATCAGAACGTACAAGAACAAATTCAGGGAGAATGTCAGAACGATACACATATCTGGAGGAGTATCAGATAATTATGATGCCGACAAATATTATTTTTACCCGACTTTTCCAATTAACCGTAATTTTATAAAGTTAAGGAATTGGGGTATTAATCAATTGTGGAAGGTATGCCTAATCACGAGGATTGATTGAGAGTAGAGACATGAGATTATTGTGAGAATTGTTTAATGGTGATAATTAAACTAAAATGTTAGAATTATGTAATTGAGACTATATAATTAAATGCATCAAGAATGGAGAAAGAGTGAGGAGTCTTACCATAAACCAATAGTGTGGCCTAGTGGTGTAACTAGAAATTGTTAGATGGTATGATTTTATGAGATGTTTAGGACTACCCTAGGTTGATACAAACCGTTGGCGCGTAATACACGAGATCCTATGTAAAAGTATTAAGTAAGCCTTGAGGTGGGTGATACTGAGTCCCACGAGAAGCATCCGTAAAGGCTTGAGGTGAGTATTACATGGTGTCCTCCGTAGAGTCTTGAGGTGGGTTACCTTTAGTCCCATGGGAAGTATCTATAAAGGCTTAAGGTACCGTTGGTGAGGTGTGTATGCTACTAGATCCTCCATAAGGTCTTGAGTAAGTCTTGAGATGGGTTGCTTTGAGTCCAACGGAAAGCATCTGTAAAGGCTTGAGGTGAGTACTACACTGGTTTACACGTGAAGTCTTGGGTAAGCCTTGAGGTGGGTTATTCTGAGTCCCACGGGAAGCATCCGTAAAGACTTGGGTGAGTGTGATATCGAGTCCTCCGTAAAGTCTTGAGTAAGCCTTGAGGTGGGTTATCTTTAGTCCAACAGGAAGCATCCGTAAAGGCTTGAGATAGATGTTTCACTTATTTAGTGGTGTGAGCATTGTATGGATTATGTTTCATCTTGTTCTGGTTCCTTGTTGAGAGGTATAAAAGAAATATCCTAGCTAGTGATAGTAGGATTTGTAGAACTCTTGGATGTGGTTCCAAGGAGTGCGAGACGTATGAACTCAAGGTCATTTTCCTTTTCCAAAGACTTGAGTTAGGTTTGATAGAACCCTTAAAGCCGAGAGAACTCTAAGATAGGGAACCCACTGAGATGTTGTTATCTCACCCACTATTGTTGTTGCTTTTCAGGTTTCCTTTGTAAGTTTGATTTACAAGTGGAGCTATGCTCGGGATGTTTCAAGTGAAACATAGATTTAGCCCTCCGCTGTGTATTTCTGTATCTTTATACAATATTGGATATTGTATTGATCTTAGCCTTTTGTTTTAGTATGATTTCCATGTCTTGCACCATTGTTGTATAGATTTTAGAATTGGTCAAGAATGTGAAATATACTAGTAGGCATATATGATGGTGTCAGTACCAAATTAAACCGTGTATGATATTATTCTAGATATATATTATATGGGTGTTACAGTTGGTATTAGAGCAGGTCGTATCCTCGACCTAGCCTTGAAACATCATAAGTAAATATTTCCTGCCTCTTAAGTGTGTTTTGCCAGCGTGGTTCTTAATATCATATTATGTAGTATTGGGCCTGATCAACCTAATGATATGCATGTGATAGGTAGGATCATGGTTGTGCGACCATGAAGACTCCGAAGTGTTATCGTAACTTGGGCTGTGAGAGTAGATTCGAGCCAAGAGTTAGCAAAGGGAGCTTTGATCAGCTCAGTTGGAGTGTTCTTACGAGTTTTACTTCCTGTAACATGGAGTTGCTAAGAAGTGTGTTGTTCGAGAAATCCCCTAGAAAATGAAAGAGTCTAAAAGAGTACAAATCTCTGCAAGATGAGTGGTCAGTGTATCAAGGAATATGTAAAGTCACTGGTGGATCAGTATTGGTCACTGGTATGGACAGGAGTGTTGAGAAATCTCATTCCACGAAAAGAGAAGATGCTTGTAGAACGGGTGACGTAAGTTTCGGAAATGAGTTAATTGTTAGTATTTCAGTTCTAACATCATGGTGGCATCATAGAGGAACGAGAGTACTTCAAAGAATGTATTCGGAAAATACCTTACGGGTGGATGGAAGTTACAAGTAAAGAATGTTTGTTACTTATGGGAACCTAAAGTTGTGGTGAAACATGAAGAGAAACACAAGGATGTGATTACATGTTTCAAGTGAGACAAGTATACCCCTAACGAAGAGTAGAAGTTTGGAGTTGTATGTCCGATTGTGACTGAAGAGACAAAGTTTAGAGTAATGCATCAGGGTGTTATATTTTAGTAAGAGATTAATTCGGAATTGTTGAGTGACCCAAGGAATGGTATAAGGTATAATGTAGAAGGAAGAATAAGCTCTATTTAGAGATATGAGGTGTATGAAGTACGAACTTGATAAAGTTGTGATAAGTGATAGAATAATTACATTGGATTTGGAAGAATTTCTAGTAAGATGGATTATGTTTGGGTGTGAGAAGATTACCGCAGAGCGTGAAGTCAATATGGTATGGAAATGATATTAACAGTGCGATATGAGAAAGTGATAACGAAGCGTATTTTTGGATGAGTGTGCAATGGAATTGTTAATTTATTGTTGGGACTAAAGTTAAGGAAATGTAAGCAATGACGGTTCTCTCATTAGGAATCTGGTGGTACAATTACTTTTGTGTGGAATTGTCGGTTAGTATGGTTGTAACTTTTGGATGTGATTGGAATAAGTTTGGGAGGTTTAGGTAAAAATGAAGACCATAATTTTGCTTCTGTGTTTGAAGTAACCAGATTTCCCTCTGGGTAACACCCGGTTACAGAATTGTATTTCTAAATCTCTTTTAGCTACTGGAAGTTAAGTTTTACACGGAGTAATCTGTTACCCTCCTGGTAGTGACTGGTTATCGTTGTAAAGTTTTGGATTTTTCTAAGATGCTTACATTTGGACTCAGGTGTCCAAGTGAAGCGCCCTTGGTACCGAAGGGAAGTTGTGGAGACTTTCTATACGATGATCAGTAGAGAGTAAAGGAACCCCGGTTAATGCGTAGGCAGAGACTGCAAGGCTTTCAGAGGAATGCTTTACCTCAGTCTTCAGGTGTAAGGGAAAACTCCCGTGTTTGTGAATAATCGAAGTATTTATATTATGCCCCTGGTGAGATTAAGAATGTTGTTATTGATGCTAATTCTCGTAAGGAATTAGAGAGATACATAACAAAGTTGTATACTATAGATGAGATGTTCATCATGTTGTTTTAACCGATAAAGATTATGTGTTGGATTTTTTTTATGGACGAACCAAGTGTTAACCTGCAACTAAAACCCTTTTGAGGTCGTCGTTGTCGTTTTCCTACTGACTCTGTTGTGCGGGTGAAATCAAGCCATTCCATTGAGTATTCATGTTGTGACCGTAACATAATGGTAGTTCTACTTCGTCGCTTGTTGGAGTTGTTATTTGCATGTTGTGACTATTCTGTGTTATCTTGAGTTGCGAACATCGGTCAATTATTGCACTTGTTTAGAAACCTCAAGTGAGAGTCATATTGCAAGTTAGTGTGGACTAAATTAGTAATTCCGAGTTGGATTATTTGTAAGAAAGAGGAGCAAGTTTAGTTGTGTTCGACATTTAGCCTCGGATAGGTAATCGATTGACACATGACTTTTGTGGAAGACTTTATGGAATCGTACTTTCTGAATTGTAAGTTTGTTTTGGCCTCCGTTCGAAGTATCAGAGGTTAAAGTCTTGAATTACCTTTTGAGCATGATTGGTAAACAATAAATGATCTGAATTTTTGGTGTGTTGTCATTGTGAATACTAAGGACCTAAATTGAGAAGTTATAAGAGATTTGTAAAGTGTTGGTCTTTCTGGAAATGTTTTGGCATCTAAATTATTGTGTGAATAAGAGATGAATGTCCCGAAGTAAGCATGTAAATTGGATCATTTAAGGAACAAGACCCTTGAGAGAAGTAAATTCGAATGATAAGTTTTGTGAAATCCTAAAAGGGTGAGTAAGTAGAATATTGTATGCAAAAGGCAGGTGTTATGGAAACCCGCAAGTGTACTAGGGATGAATTGAGTTTGGTATTGGTGACTCACTGGTTATTGTAAGTTTTGTGGCGTTACTGCATTATTATTTATGGACCTTTGTGTCAACAGAAATCTCGAGTGGATGGAAATGTTGTAAAGAAATTGACAGGGAGCGTAGTAACCATGGTCAGATTGGTTAAGCTTAATTGGATAAATTGTTTCGAGTTTAGAACGGAATTGGAATTGTATCGGTTGTAACTGCAGCAGTACAACCCTGTATCTTTGTCGTTTGAGAGCTTTGGTCCGATGTCATTATTATGTAGTCGACAAGTGAATTGTTATATCATTGCATGTATGCAAGTTTTATTTTGCTGGTTGGAGAAAGCTCCAATGGATACGTGAGTTCTCCGCAGACTACCAACTACTTGGTATTGCTTGAGATTTCGTGGTATCTCCACTGTTAGGCTTTGGAAGCATATTGGAGGGAGACAAATAAAAGAGTTATGTCCGATTATAAGAACTTGAGGAGATTTATTTATAAGTGTCGAGGTAAGAGAATCTTGTTCTAAGTGGGTTGTCGATGGTAAGATACCGAAAGAATGAAGTGTCAAGTGTAAATGGTTACAATTTTGATATAAGATCAAGTGTAATTGGTAATGAAGTCATTTAACAACTTTTGAAATGGCTTTAGTGATTGAAGGATTGCAATAATAGTTTCGTTGGAGAATTGTATGTGGTTAAAATTTCGCCAAGATACCCTGTGGAACCTTGTCGAGTGTTGAGTGTTTCGAAATCAAGCCGGAGTTTTATGTTTTGTGTTGTGACGCAATGGAAGGAATTAGCATGGTATGTTTTCTCCGAAGGAGGAATGCGACTAAGTGTTTCGGTATGAAGCAACAAATGAATTGCGAAAATAGTGAGTTAGAGGTTAACCCAATGTTGGGGACAATCGTATGAGCAAAGACACGGAAGTTTGATTTTGTTATGAAACGAGGATTTTGAGTCGCGAAGTCAAATTGGAATTTGAGTATGTCAGGTTATGTGAGAGAATTAAGGATAAATGTGGATCTAAGACAATGTTGTAAACTGTCATTGAGGATGAGTAAAGGAAATTCGAGGACGAATTTCAATTTAAGGAGGGGAGGATGTATTACCCCGTATTTAATTAAATGCTCTAGATAACATTAATTAAGGTTAATAGGGTTCCAGTGTGCTTTGAGAGTTTCAATTTAAAATAATTAGAGCAACTGACGAACTTAAATTAATTAATTAGTATTATCTGACTCTGAGCTTTTACTAAATAATTGACTAAGAGACATTTTTGGATTCTCTTAATTTGGAATCGTTAAGCTACTAACTAATTGTTATATAAGTATAACAATTGTTTGGTTATAAAAAGGAAAACAAGTTATATGTTAGAAGTTAGTAAGAAAAAAGGAGAAGAAAAGGAAAAGAAGAGGAAAATGGAAAAGAGGAACTCATGGAAGCTCAAGAGATAGAATCATCATTCTTCTTCATCATCTTTGTCAAACTCCTCGTCATTGTAGAGGTGGGTTCATAGCTAGACACTTTTGCTTTTAGTTTTGGTTGAGTTTTATGGTTTATGAGTTTTAGGGTATTTTATGGAAAATCCTAAAATTGGTGAATTAAACGGTTAGAAATTGATATAAATGCTTGAGTATGTTGCCTATATGTATAGGATCCTTGTTGCTCTGTTGTTTTGATGTTTGATGATGGTTAGTAAGAGTTTGGGAAGTTCTGTTATGGGGAAAACGTATTTTCTGCATTCTGTCTTTGGTTAACCGGTTAACCATATGCATTAACCGGTTAACGCGTATGAGACTTGCACTGTTGAGGCCGTTTTTGGTTTGGTTAACCGGTTAACCCCAGGCATTAACCAATTAACACTGTAAGTATGGGAGAAAATGTTTGAATTCCAAACTTTGAAAATTCATAACTTTTTACTCGGTTATCTAATTTAAGTGTTCTTTATACCGTTTGAAAGATAACATTATGTACTTTCACATGATGCTGACTGTTGCACCCCAAAATTTTCCCTCCCACAGTCAAGACAAGCTCTCTCAAGACTTCTAAAGGATCATAAGGTCCTCAAGACTCCCAATTGGTCAAGAAGTGTGGAAGTTTCCTCAGATAATGCCTCATCCTAAGCAAAATATCCAAGACTAGGATTTTGTGTTTCTTCAGGTTAAAATGATTTTCAAGGCCTCAAGTGAGCTTCATAACATCCCATATGTATTCAAGAATCCCCATGTCAAGTTTCAAGGCTTTCCCAATAAGTTTGCCCAGTCAGATGATCAAATATGCACAAATCAGTCAAAGTAGTTAAAAAGTCAAACTTAGGTCAACTGTGGTCAAACTAAAGTCAAATTTCAAGATTTTTTCCAACATCAAGTTTATGAAGTAAAATTCATCATTTGATCAAGGTTTGATCATGATTCATCAAGGAATTTTCAGATCATCAAGAATCAGGAGTTTCTAAATTAGGGTTTTCTTAAGGAAACTCAACTGAAATTTGACCATCCATAACTTTCACATGCTTCATCAAATTTTTTCCATCCAAAGCTCATTTTGAAGGAAATTGAATTCTCTACAACTTTGTGCCTCACAAGCCAAGCCTAAAAATGCTTCATTTGGAAGGTATGAGCTAAAACATTATAGGTTATTTCAAAAGTCAACAAAAAGTCAACATCTTCCAAAGGGCATAATTTGAAAACGGTAAAGGATATGGACATGAGACCAAAGAGGTTGGTTAGAGGACTCTTTAAGCTTTCCAAAATATCCAATAACACCTTCATAGAATTAAAATTGAGGGATTTATGCCTTGGCAAAGTTGGGAAATGTTTTAGGGGTATATTGAGCAAATGAGGTCTTAAAACCAAATATTTTCAAATAGGCTTGCAATTTTGTAATCCAATCCTTACAATGACATCATGCATGACCCAATGCTTATATTTTTTCTTCATATTTTTATATTTTATTTTATATTTATTTGGATTTTATTCATTAAAATTCAATTTAAATATATATAAAATATGAAAAATCAAATAAAGCATGAAATCTTTGATTGAAAATCATTTGAATTATATTTAGAATGATTGGAAATCAACTAAAATCAGATTGGACCAAAAATAGAAAGCATAGATGAGATTTTTTGAATATTTGAAAGTGATAAAACTTCATGATCAAGTTATCATCACAAGCCCATAAATCCACAAGTTTCTGACCTAATTTGAATCCCTACATATACACAAACCTAATGCAAGCAAGGGGACGAATTTGGCAGCCTGAAAAGACCTTGCTCAAACTCAAAAAATCTTCATACCAAGTCAAATTCAGTTTCATACTTAAAGGCAATTTCAAGGTGTTTCAAAGGTTGCAATCAACTCCTTGATGTTCATTAAACCTATCCCAAGCATTTTCATCATCCAAAACACCATATAATCATCCAACCGAATCATCTTTTATTCTTGAATATGCATTTTTCAATTTCGTATATATTTGTGTTTTAAATGATATTTGATGATTGTTTGATGTTTGTGATAGTGCTAGGAACGTTTCTGGATCATTAAATTGAAGAATAATGTCCTTATCCTCCAAACACCATTGTTAGGGTTTTGAAGGTCGAAAATTGGGACTTCAACATAAACCTAATTTCACATGAACTTGATGAACGATTTGGACCTAGGAAGCATCCCTTCACTGATTTACATGCTTGGAACTAATTGATTTTGTAAATTATGATGTTTTCTATATGTAGGACGAGTAGTGACGGACAAAAACCGTCACTACAAGCTTTAGTGACAAAAAGTGTCACTATAGCCTAAGTGGACGAGCAGATGAAGACGAAGATGCTGCGCGTGCAATTCAAAATTCAAAAACTGATTTTATTTTATAATTGGCTTTTCTTGTTTCTTTGCACACGCAGGTGCGTGGCCCAGTGGCTGAGACTATGCCTTGTGAAGCCTGAGGGAGTGAATTCGAATACAGACTCCCCCATTATTTTTATAACATGTTTTCTTCTCTCTTTTTTAGCTTTTATTTTATTGGTTTTATTTTATATAGATTTTGTTTCAGATAATAAATGCCTGCGCAGGCATAGCCCAGTGGATGGAGGTTGTTGGCTGGTAACTTTGGGGGTTCAATACCCAGCTGCTGCATTTTGGTCATATCTTTTTCTTTTTCTCATTCTTTTAATTATTATTATTAATATTAACTAAAACCTTTTAAACAAATATTAAAAAAAACTTAATTATTTTATTTATATAATTATAACTCAAATTTTAACTTAAGTATATTATATTATAAAATATTTTTGAAAATAAGTGCTAATTATTTTTCTAAAACTTTATTCTATTATTTATTTTACTATAATTATATTTTGTAAATAAAACTAGTTTAATTAATTATTTTAAAACCCTAATTATTTTCTAACCCTAATTTTTTCATTAACCCTAACAACTTGATTTATTTTCTTTAATCCTAATTAAATAAATTTTTTAATAATAACTTTTTATTTTGTATAAATTTTTAATGCATTATTCTCTTATTATTATTATTAAATCATTTAAACTTATATTATTTTTCTTATAAACTCTAAAATTCTAACTTATTTAACTTAAAATAATTTCTTTAAAAATCCTAATTTTTCTTTATTGCTTCATTATTATTTTTCTAATATTTATTATTATTGCTTTATTTATTATTATTGCTTATATTTGCTTTACTATTATTATTATTATTATTTATTATTATCCAATTATATTTTAATTATCCCAAAGCCATGTAATAATTCGTAGATTTATTTTTCCGTCATTATGTTTATTATATTTATTGCGTGGTTAGTAAATAAGGTGTGGAAACTATTTATAATTAAAATTAATTTAGATAATTAACTTTAAAAAGATAAATATATGATCGCCATCTGCACCTCCTAGGGTCACCCCTCTTGGTTGCCTTCAATACATGGTCAAGTCCCTCGAATATAGGGGTGTCTTAAGCAAAGTCCCTTCCAGTATAAATCATCATAGTCCCTACAGTTTAAAAGATCAAGTCCCTTCAAGGTTACCTACGGAATAATGATCTTGTCCCTTCGAATAAATGATGATAGTCCCTACGAATTGCTAAAGACACTCCCTTAAGTTGCCTTCTATGATCATACGATGACCCTACACTTGTCCCTTAACAAATCCAAGGTAATGACTACCTATTCCTTATTAATAGGGATAGTCTTACCCTTGAAAGGACATATAAGAACATGAATGACTTAGTCTAGGGTAGGTACCTCACAGTTACTTGCTCACTCTTCAAAAATACTTTTTACACCTCACTTTCTTAAACATTTTTCAAAACAAGGCTTTGTATACATCCATACGAGGATCATTATAAAGTACTTAGAAAAATTTCTAAAATCACACACTACACTCTTCAAAAACAATTTAAGTGAGCTAAGTAACTAAGAGCCCATGGATAACCATGGATATAAAGGGTGCTAACACCTTCCCTTTATATAACCTACTCCCCGAACTCAAGTCTTTTAAAATAGGTCTTTCTTGTTCTTTTATGTCCTTTCCTTATGGATAAAATAAAAGTCGGTGGCGACTCTTGATATCCGCAATATGACTAAAAAGTCAGTTCTCCCACCGTGTTACAGAACTGGCGACTCTGCTAGGGAGTTACTAAGTAAAAGAGGGATACCCTTAGGAATTAGATCACTTTAAATTGTTTGCTTTGTTTGCTTTATATTACTTGTTGGGCTTTTAGTGTGAAAGATCCTAACCCGGATCTAGTGTACCCTAGGTAAATGGCAATAAACCAAGGAAATTATACGGCATACACCGATATGGTAGATCTGGTGGCCATAGTTAGTGTGACTTCTTGGTTGGTGCTTATGTTCCTTAAGTAAGTTAAGGATAATATGGGGCTACCATATGTTGTCAATACACTAACTGACTTTTAGAACCCTAGTTATCCCATCTTAGCCTTTAGAAAGTAGTGAGATAGCCAACTTTGGTGAAGACTGAAGTTGGTTGATACTTGATACTATGCTCATTGAGATCCTAAACTTGGAGGGTTTTGGTTAGTAAGTAAGTTGCCTACTGAACAACCACCCTTGGGAAGGATCAGTGATATTGAGATCCCTTAGAACCTGGTTACTTTTGTAGGACAGGATGAACCAACTAAACTTCAGGGGAGGGTACTTACCTTTAAACCTCATGCAAGCCTTCAAACCTAGGGCTATTGTGTGACTTGTTTGTATGTGCCACATGTTTGTGATTGAGCATAATATCATGACATTATGCATCATAAGCATAGCATTTTCACTAACTATTTCAAGGACCAAACGGTTTATCTTTATTCTTTGTTGCAGGTTATGGCTTCTGCTCGTAGGAATACTATCCGGATCAACTTTGTAGGAATACCTCCTAAGCTTAAGGAATTGGTCTCTCAACTTTCTGAAAACTCCTAATTCATCAAGAAGCATGGTCACCAACTGAATCTAGTCACTTCAGGGTTCAATGAAGACATGATGAGTGTCTTGTTTCAGTTCTTTGATCCTAAACATCATTGTTTCACATTCCCCGACTATCAGCTGGTTCCTACAATGGAGGAGTTCTCCAAACTACTGGGTATACCTATCCTTGATCAGATACCCTTCACAGGCTTAGAGAAAGAGCCTAAATCTAAAGTCATTGATGCAGCCCTACATCTGAAGAAATCAGACATTGTCCTAGAAACAAGAAGCGGAGTTAAGGGTATTCTTGCTAAGGTATTGATGGAGAAAGCTCAAGTGTTCTTAAAGGCTATGAGTTATGATGCTTTTGAGGAGATTCTAGCCCTATTGATTTATGGCTTAGTATTGTTCCCTAATCCAGACCAGTTCATAGACGTACACGCCATCAACATATTTCTGACTCGCAACCCAGTACCTACTGTCATACCCCAAATTTGTCCTACCTTTATTTTTTGTTTGCCAATATTATTTCAAAAATCCTAAAATATGCGCCGATTTATTTTTCTGTCTAACCACTATTCAAAATGTGTATTCTTTTTTTCGTATTATTATAAGTTTTGTTTTTTGTTTAATTCATTATCAAAATTACAAAAAATTTATTCATTAGCATCTCTTACTATTAATAATTTATTACCATTGTCGTTATTATTATTATTTGATTTATTGTCAATTTTGTCAATCCTTTTTTATATATATATATAACCTTTTAATTTCTTTTTATAATCCACCTTTTCTTAAAAGCTTCCTAAAAAAATATATCCCATGTTTCTCTTTTATTTTTATTCTAAATAATTCTTCAATTCCTCATTCAAATTTTATTTCTAAGGCCCATTATCATTTTCCTTCTTAAAACCCCTCATTTGCACAAAATTACATAAATTCATTAGTTATCATATTACCATGTTTATTATTATTATTATAGTTATTTTTTTTTACTATTATTCTTATTATTTTCTTTTATATTTTATATTTTATATTTTTTTATTTTTCTTTTAGTTACTATCACTTTTTTTATTTATTTATTATTATTATTATTGTTAAGCCTATATCATGACTATTATATTCCATTTACTGTGGTCCACACATAGCAAATCAAAAATTTTCTTGATTCCACTTGACAGCAACACACATGGTCCAATTTTTCCGTTTGTACAAATATTCTCACGCAACAAAATCGCCAACGCACTATTTCTTTTCAGCCAACAGCAATAACAAACTCTCAGCAAGGCCAAAAATACAGCTCATTCCTTTGGAAAAATCCCGTTTCACCCTCACCATTTTCTCTATATAATTAATCCCTCTTCATTCATTAAAGAAAAGCTTAGAGAGAACCTCATTAGAACCCTTCCAAGATACATTGACGAGCTTCAGAAAGAAAAAATCAGAAATATAAACATTCAAATATCTTTGTTTCATTACTTTCAAAACATGTATAAATTGAATAACCTGCATTTTTTTCCTTTTTTCACTGAGCCACCATTTTCCTCCAAGAAACCACAACCGTCACTCATCAAAGCCAAAATCGTCACCGTCCACCCAAACCACCGCCGCTACGCTCAAATCCTTCAAATCCAAACAGCAACCGCCACCTTCACTCTTCACCACCCGAAATCGTAAACTCAGAAACCCAGCTCCCGCAAACACATCACGAACCTGCACCACAACCACCAAACTGTCTTCTTCAAACCGTCCACAAACGCTGACCCTTTACCACTGTGAACCCACCACCTCCATTGCCGAACCAAAAAACCGTGTCAAATCGTTGCCGCTGCGAGAGAGAGAGCGAGATACAGTGAGAGTCAGAACTGAGTCGCGACTGAGAGGACCATGAGCGTGAACGGAGCTCTGTGAGAGAACCGCAACGAACATAAACAAAAAAACAAGAACGGGAGCAAATAGGGTGAGTGAATCGGAAACTGAAAACAAAAAGATAAGGATTCAGACGAAAGGGTGGTTTTTTTTTTTCATTCCTGTTTTTTTAAAAACGGCGGTTAATGAAAAGTGTCTGAAGAAAAACACATTTATTTTTCTGATTTTCTTGCTGATGGATCTTTCTTTGTTATTTTAATTTAGTTAAAGGAACATGGGCTGTTATGGTTGGGCTTATGGTCCGTTCATGATCTTTCTATCCACACACAGTACCAACGACATATATCATACGTCTTCCTTTTTTATTTTTTATTTTTTCTTCTTTTAGGTTTTGTTTATTTATTTTGTTTTGATATTTAGTTTATAAAAATCTTATTCTGATCTTACTGGTGTTCATCCATCTTTTTTGTTTTAGTTATTTTTATTATTATTTTTACTTATTATTTATTTATTCTCTCTTACATTTTTGTTTTCTTAAGGGCCAATGACATAACAAAAGGCCGATGTTTCGCTCGATTTCATTAAATTGGTGATACTCGGTCAATATGAGGCCCTCTTTTTAGTTAGTTTTATCTTATTATTTTTATTTTGAACAATAACTTGTAATTTAAGTTATTTTATTCATTATTCTCAATATTACCAATTTATTTAATGATTTGTATTTATTATTTTATTCTAATTTAATTTTTGCGATTCAATTCAATTTATTTATTTATTATCGCATTCCAACATGAAATGATTCGACTCCTCATAGAACGGTTTCTTTAAACCGGCTCTAAGGAAGTGAACGAACCAAATTTCGACGCGTCCGAAAAGGTCCAACGCCTTCGAACAGTTGCATCCTGAAATTCTGTAATGAGATGTCCTAAGAGATGTTCCAACACTTAATAGGACATTTGACAAATTTTAACCAAAACTTAAACAGCAGGAAAAATAAACAACACAGAAGTTTGTTAACCCAGTTCAGTGTATAACCACACCTACATCTGGAGGCTACCAAGCCAGGAGGAAATCCACTATTAGTAATATTAATTCTAGACTTAAACCACCCTGTTTAATCTATCACTTAATACTTACCCAATGCAATTTCTACCTAAGACTCACTTAGATAAGAGTACCCTACTCACTCCCCCTCAATCACCCAGTGATCAAGTTTACAAGTTTACAGAAATTGAAGACATCCTTCAAACAATAACAGCTTGATTTTACTTCACAGTTTCAATCAAGTCACAAATGCACTTTTGCTTAAAAGCTCATAAAGTGGTACATAAAAACAGCCTGCTATTAAAACACTAGACACCCTATTTAGTCTTCTGAAATTCGTGCTCAATTCTATGAGATTCTGTTGTTTAAATAGGTTCTGAATTTTGGGCTTTCTGTAGAATGATCCAGCCCTAATGTGCAGCAGCTGTCACCTTGAATTTAGGGTTTGTTACCTCCTATATTCTAGGTGCATTAGGTCTTCTGTTTTAATCTGAATCTTCAATTTAAAACTCCCTACAGATGCGCCTTGTTCTGTTTTATATCCATCATTAATTAATTCCAGATAATTCTCCTTAAATATCTCTGATCTGTTAATCAATAATTAATTCTGGTAGCAGGTCTGAGATGTCTCAACATCTGTTGGGACATCCTGACAAAACTGAACTTAGTCATTTAAACAATGTCCCAACATCTGGTAGGACATCCTGAACCAAGTTCACATACTCTGTTTGCTAATGTCCCAACATCTGATAGGACATTCTGAACTGAATTTAACATTTCTTGTTTGGTCAAAAATTCTGCCAATTCTTAAACATCTACAAACTCCCCCTTTGGCTAATTTTTGGCTAACATCTTTTCTGGTTTTCAGAGTGCAGCAGAAGTTCTTTTTATCAGAGTATATCATTACTTTTCTGTTGAATTTTATTTGAGATTACTCCCCCTCAAACATATATGTGTCCTGTCTTTATCCAGTCTTGTTCCAACAGAAAAACTTATTCAGTTCAGAAGCAAACAAACAGATCTTTCATTCATTTAAACAGCAATTACATTTGATGTTGTTCTCCCCCTTGGTAGGCACAAAATTAGGGGCCAAAGAACTATTATCCAGAATTACACATCATTGCTGTCATTACAAATGCCTCACATACAAAGATCACTCAGATTCATCACTCTCAGTAGCTTCCTCCACTTCAGTGTCTTCATCTTTATCAGCTTCACTGTCAGCTTCACTGTCTTTATCAGATGCAGCTGTCCAACCTCTTAATTATTTCCTCCAGCTTCTTCTTTCTAGCTTCAAGCTCTTTGCAGGTGTACTTTAGCTCAGCAATTAATTCTTTCTTGGAGATTGGATTCTTAGCTGAGGAGGGACCAGCAGATGTCCCAGCAGGTGTTTCAACATCTGCAACATGGTGACTGAGAAATAATTTGTAGTGAAAAGCCAGGGGGCTTTCTCTCTTGCAGACAATGTCCTTCTCAGTTAAAATTCCAGGGTATTGACTTAGAACAATACCACACAGCAATGATGGAAAGGCTATTGGTAGCTTGGTTGCAGAGGAGCTGGCATGCTTCATGGTTTGATCAAAGATGAAAGCTCCATAGTCCATTTTGGTTTGAGTTCCAACAGCATATATAAATCTGGCTAGACCAGTTGAGATTGAGGAAGTGTGGTTAGTAGGCACCCAATTAGATGTACCAATCCTGTTCAGCATGGCATACTTTCTGGTAAGCATGCTTACAGATAGTTTTCCCTTCACAGGCCATGCCTTTACCTGGTCAGCAGTTATCACCTTACAGACTTGATTATCTGTCTTGCCCAGCTCATTTGGTCCATCTGTTTCTCTTCCTAGATACTGATTTATGATTTGGGGAGAAAACTCCACACATCTACCTCTAACAAAGACTTTTTGGAATTCAGAGGACTTACCATGTGAACAATCTTCCTGAAGATTCACAATGAACTCTTTGACAAGAAGTTCATAGCAGGGAGAGAGGTCTGAGACTGTCTTGAACAGTCCTGCAGCAGATATGAGGTCTATTAGTTCTGTGCACTCAAGTGCATTGCTGCTCAGTTCTCTTTCCAGGGCAACCCTTCTTTGGTACACATATTTCCACCTGTTCACACTAGAGACATGGTGAAATGATATGTTATCCAAGGGAGCTTCTGGTACAGCAGATGAAGCTCTGGATATTGCTGGTCTCTTCTTAGGAGGAGATGTTGGGACATCTGATTCAACATCTGAATTTGATGGTGTGATAGCCTTTCTTTTCTGAGTTTGAACTTTACTCCATTGTTTTGATGGCCCAAAAGAGGCTTTAGCTTTCCCTTTCTTTGGAGAGGCTTTCTTCTTTTCAAGAATTGCTGCTTCAGCTTGCATCTTACCCTGCCTGGACCTGAGTCTTTTGGCTATGCTGGGTTTGACAGATGCTATGATTTCTGCATCAGAGTCCTGCTCCAGATTGACCCCTGGAGGAGATTGAGCAGTCTCTTCTTCAGCTTGTTGATCAGCAGGAATTAGATCTTCATCTGAGGCTTTGGTCTGATCCTCAGAAACTTTATCACTTTCACTTGAGGCCTTTTCTTGGACCTCAGTCTGTTCATCATCAGATGAATTTTCTTTCTCAACTGCAGATGTTCCAACATTTATTGGGACATCTTGTTCTGCAGAAGTGCCCTCTGCAGTTTGAGATGGTTCTTCTTGGGGAGCAGGCATGGTTTGCAATGGAACAGAGATCCCACTCACCTTTCTTTGTTCAAACAGAATTTGGGTGACAATCTCCTTGATTGAATCATCCACATAGTTTGAAGATTTTGGTGGCATGTTAGCAGGAGAAGGAATGCCTCCTTTGGCTTTGCTATAAACTTGATCTTTAGCTCTCTTTGGTGTTCTTGCCTTTTTAGAGTGAGAAGCGCTTCCCCTGAGCTCGTCTAATGGTGTTGATTGCATTGGCACCATAGAAATAGGAGTGGCATGAACCACGTCTTCCTGGTTGAGAACTTCTTCAGCTGTTTTAGGGTTTTGAGACATTGTTGAGGAAGATGAATGTGCAGCTTTAGGGTTTAAGATTTCTGAAGGATTACTAGTTAATGTGATTCGCTTGTGATGATGTGATGAGACTCTTGATAGCTGCTTATAAGGAATTACTAAATAAGTAGCCGTTACAGTCCAAATGATTAGGAATGAAATTTCCAAGGATCTAGTCCAGACTAGCTTTGCCATCTGGAACTTATGCCATGCAATGTCATATGACATGTTGGCACATCTCATTAACTGCTAGATATCACATACACAGATTCCAAGTTTCCCCCTTAAGTTCTCAAATTGTGTAGCATCCAATGCCTTGGTAAAGATATCAGCTAACTGCAGATCTGTAGCTACATGCTCCAATGAAATCACCTTTTCTTCTACAAGATCTCTGATGAAATGATGTCTGATATCAATATGCTTTGTCCTGCTGTGTTGGATAGGATTTTTAGATATGTTGATTTCACTTAAGTTGTCACAGTACAATGTCATGACATCCTGTGGGACATTGTACTCAGTGAGCATATGCTTCATCCAAACCAACTGAGAACAACTGCTACCTGCTGCTATATACTCAGCTTCAGCTGTAGATAATGACACACAATTCTGTTTCTTACTGAACCAAGAAATCAGATTGTTTCCTAGAAAGAAGCATCCTCCTGAAGTGCTTTTTCTGTCATCAGCACTTCCTGCCCAATCAGCATCACAGAAGCCAGTGAGAATTGGTTTGCATCCATGAAAGTACATTATGCCATAGTCACATGTACCATTAACATATTTAAGGATTCTCTTGACTTGATTGAGATGACTGACTTTTGGATCAGCTTGATATCTTGCACAAACTCCTACTGCAAATGCAATGTCTGGTCTGCTAGCAGTCAAGTATAACAAGCTTCCAATCATGCTTCTATATAAACTTTGATCTACCTTCTCACCCTTTTCATCTTTAGTCAGCTTTAAATGTGTAGGAGCAGGAGTTCTTTTATGAGAAGCATTTTCCATTCCAAATTTCTTCACTATGTTCTTGGAGTACTTGCTTTGTGAGATGAACATTGAGTCTTCCATTTGCTTAACTTGCAGACCTAGAAAATAGGTTAATTCACCTACTAGACTCATTTCAAATTCAGCTTCCATCTGCTTGACAAAATGTTTGACCATCTTATCAGACATCCCACCAAACACAATGTCATCAACATATATTTGTGCAATCACGACATTTCCTTCTTCATCTTTAACAAACAGGGTTTTATCAATCCCACCTTTTCTGTATCCTTGCTTGATAAAAAATGTGGTAAGTCTTTCATACCATGCCCTTGGAGCTTGCTTCAGACCATAAAGTGCTTTCTTGAGTTTGTATACATGATTTGGACAGCTTGGATCAACAAATCCTTTAGGCTGTTCTACATATACCTCTTCATTAAGATAACCATTAAGAAAGGCACTTTTCACATCCATTTGAAATAGCTTGAACTTTAAGATACAAGCAATTCCCAACAGTAGTCTTATTGATTCAAGCCTTGCTACTGGTGCAAAGGTTTCATCAAAGTCTACCCCTTCAATTTGAGTGTATCCTTGAGCCACAAGTCTAGCTTTGTTCTTTGTAACAATTCCTTGTTCATTTGACTTGTTCTTGTACACCCATTTAGTACCAATCACATTTATGTCATTAGGTCTAGGAACAAGATTCCACACTTCATTCCTTGTGAATTGACCTAATTCCTCTTGCATAGCACAAATCCAGTATTCATCAGTGAGAGCTTCCTTGACATTTTTTGGTTCTATTTTGGAAACAAAGCAAGAACCTGAAATCACTTCTCTTGATCTAGTGCTCACACCTCTGTTGGGATCACCAATTATTAAATCTTTGGGATGATCCTTCTGTATTCTGATGGAGGGAGGTTTGCTTGAATCTTCTGACCTTGTATCATTTTGAGTGAAGTTATATTGATCATTCTTTTCTTCAGCTTCAACCTTGATATCAGCAGATGTTCCAACATCTTCTGGGACATCTGTAGGAGCATCATCAATTATCACATTTATGGACTCCATGATAACATTTGTTCTGTAGTTAAATACTCTATATGCTCTGCTGTTTACAGAGTATCCAAGGAAAATTCCTTCATCACTTTTAGGATCCATTTTTCTCCTTTGCTCCCTATCTGCCAGAATATAGCATTTACTTCCAAACACATGAAAGTACTTCACAGTGGGTTTTCTGCCCTTCCAGACTTCATATATTGTGGACAGGGTTCCTTTTCTCAAGGTAACTCTGTTATGGATGTAGCAGGCAGTGTTCATAGCTTCAGCCCAGAAATACATAGGTAACTTCTTAGCATGGATCATAGCTCTTGCTGATTCTTGAATGGTTCTATTCTTCCTTTCAACAATCCCATTCTGTTGAGGAGTGATAGGTGAAGAATACTCATGGTTGATTCCTTCTGAAGAACAGAAGTCTAAGAACTTTTGATTCTCAAATTCTTTTCCATGATCACTTCTTATTCTGATCACACAGCTGGATTTTTCCCTTTGCAATCTTTGACATAATTCTTTGAATACATCAAATACATCTGACTTTTCTTTGATGAAGTTTATCCATGTATATCTTGAAAAATCATCAACCACAACATAGGCATACCTCTTACCACCAAGACTTTCAACTTGCATAGGTCCCATAAGATCCATATGAAGAAGTTCCAAAACTTTGGAAGTTGTTAGATGTTGGAGCTTTGGATGGGACATCTTGGTTTGTTTGCCTATTTGACATTCACCACATATTTTGCCATCATCAATCTTCAGTTTGGGAATACCTCTTACAGCATCCATAGATATGATCTTCTTTATGCCTCTGAAGTGAAGATGACCTAGCCTTTGGTGCCATAGTTTTATTTCTTCTTCTCTAGCTAGAGAACAAGTTGAAGTAGGACTGAAGTCTAATGGTTCCCACATGTAACAGTTGTCTTTTGACCTTGCACCTTTCATGACAACTTCTTGCTCTTGGTTAGTCACTATGCATTCAGTTTTTGTAAAGTTTACACTGTATCCTTGATCACATAGTTGACTTATACTGATAAGGTTAGCAGTTAACCCTTTAACTAGCAATACATCATTTAGTCTTGGAACATCTTGACAGTCCAAGGTTCCAACTCCTTTGATCTCTCCTTTAGCTCCATCTCCAAAAGTTACATACCTGGATGAATGTGATTTTAAGTTCACTAGCAGATTCTTCAATCCAGTCATGTGCCTTGAACATCCACTGTCAAAATACCAGTCTTCTTTAGCTGATACTTTCAGTGATGTATGTGCTATGTATGCAGTACTTTTCTTTGACCAGATGAGTTGAGATTTCTTTTGATGCCTCTGCCCTGTGTGTTGTTCAGCTGATCTCAAAGCTTGATTGTTGATCTGGTTCTTGGGAATGTGGCTTTGATCAGTCTGAATGTCAGCTTTTGGTCTCCAAACCTTCTTGATGACCTCTGTCTTCTTCTTAGGAGGTTGCTGATTCCTTTGATGTCTAAGCACTTTCTTGGTACCTTCTACTTTCTGTTTGGAGGGTTGCTGATACATCTGATTTGGATATCCATGTAGCTTATAACAGTGAGGTTTGATATGCCCAAATCTTCCACAGTGATGGCATCTCCATCTTTGATACTTCTTCTTCATTTTGTTCTTTCCAGAATGTTGAGACATCTGTTGGAACATTAAGTTAGTCTTTGTGTTCTGATGTTGAAGCATCTGTTGGGACATCTTGTTTGACTGTGTAATTTTTGAAGTAGCTTTGCTGGAGCTGGCTTCATCTCTGTTATATCCCAGTCCACTTTTGTCCCCTGAATGTTTATTATTGCAGAGAATAGCATCCAGTGTATTTGAGCTGCTGTTCATCATTCTAACAGATTTGGACATATGTTCCAGCTTAGAATTGAGAAGAGTTACTTCACTTTTTAAGGTATCAATGATTACTTGATCACTTGCTTTTTCTTCTTCTAGTACTTCATTCTGCTTCTTTAGCTTTATGACCTCACTGCATACTTCAGTACTACTCTTGTACAGATCCTTGAAGGCTTGCTCAAGATCTGCATAAGTGAGCTCTCCACAGCTGGAATCACTATCATATTCACACAGTCCAGCTAGAGCAGTAATATGCTTAGCTGATTCTTCTTCTGACTCTCCTGAGTCTTCATCAGACCAGGTCACAGAGAGTCCTTTCTTTTGCCTCTTTAAGTAGGTAGGACATTCAAACTTGATGTGTCCATATCCTTCACATTCATGACATTTGACTCCTTTATCTTGACTGGTCTTTTCAGCAAACTTTGACTTTCTGTTAGCATCATATGTTCTCCTGTTCTCAGAGTCTGTGTTTCTTCCACTGGATTTGGATTGGCCTTCCATTCCTCTGAGAATCTGTTTGAATTGTCTTCCAAGCAAGGCAAGGTTTTCTGATAAGCTTTTGTCATTTGCTGATTTCTCATCTTCTTCTTCATCTGCATTTGAAACCAAGGCAATGCTTTTGTTCTTTTTAGCATGTGTGTCATTCATTCCCATTTCAAAAGTTTGAAGGGAACCAATGAGTTCTTCAGCTTTCATGGAGCATATGTCTTGAGCTTCTTCTATTGCTGTGACTTTCATATCAAATCTTTTTGGCAAAGATCTGAGAATCTTCCTTACAAGCTTTTCATCAGTCATCTTTTCTCCCAAGGCTCCAGAAGTATTGGCTATATCCAAGATGTTCATGTAGAACTCATGAATTGATTCATCTTCCTTCATTCTCAAGTTTTCAAACTTGGTGGTGAGAAGTTGAAGTCTTGACATTTTTACTTTTGATGTTCCTTCATGAGTTGTCTTGAGGGTATCCCACACATCTTTGGCCAGCTCACAATGATGCACCAGTCTGAAAATATTTCTATCAATGCCATTGAATAAAGCATTTAGGGCTTTTGAGTTGCCTAGTTCTGAATCTTCTTCCTCTTTACTCCATTCTTCTTCAGGTTTCAGAACTATTGATCCATCTTTGGTGTCTTTAACAGGATGTTTCCATCCAACAATTACTGCTCTCCATGCCCTGTTGTCAAGTGACTTTAAGAATGCAATCATTCTTGGCTTCCAGTAGTCATAATTAGAACCATCCAGTATAGGTGGTCTATTTACTGACCCTATATCTCTGTCCATGTTACAGAATTTGTTTTCCCTAGATCTCACCCAGTATAAACAGGCAGGGTGCCTGCTCTGATGCCAATTGAAATTCTGTAATGAGATGTCCTAAGAGATGTTCCAACACTTAATAGGACATTTGACAAATTTTAACCAAAACTTAAACAGCAGGAAAAATAAACAACACAGAAGTTTGTTAACCCAGTTCAGTGTATAACCACACCTACATCTGGAGGCTACCAAGCCAGGAGGAAATCCACTATTAGTAATATTAATTCTAGACTTAAACCACCCTGTTTAATCTATCACTTAATACTTACCCAATGCAATTTCTACCTAAGACTCACTTAGATAAGAGTACCCTACTCACTCCCCCTCAATCACCCAGTGATCAAGTTTACAAGTTTACAGAAATTGAAGACATCCTTCAAACAATAACAGCTTGATTTTACTTCACAGTTTCAATCAAGTCACAAATGCACTTTTGCTTAAAAGCTCATAAAGTGGTACATAAAAACAGCCTGCTATTAAAACACTAGACACCCTATTTAGTCTTCTGAAATTCGTGCTCAATTCTATGAGATTCTGTTGTTTAAATAGGTTCTGAATTTTGGGCTTTCTGTAGAATGATCCAGCCCTAATGTGCAGCAGCTGTCACCTTGAATTTAGGGTTTGTTACCTCCTATATTCTAGGTGCATTAGGTCTTCTGTTTTAATCTGAATCTTCAATTTAAAACTCCCTACAGATGCGCCTTGTTCTGTTTTATATCCATCATTAATTAATTCCAGATAATTCTCCTTAAATATCTCTGATCTGTTAATCAATAATTAATTCTGGTAGCAGGTCTGAGATGTCTCAACATCTGTTGGGACATCCTGACAAAACTGAACTTAGTCATTTAAACAATGTCCCAACATCTGGTAGGACATCCTGAACCAAGTTCACATACTCTGTTTGCTAATGTCCCAACATCTGATAGGACATTCTGAACTGAATTTAACATTTCTTGTTTGGTCAAAAATTCTGCCAATTCTTAAACATCTACACATCCGAATAAAAAGGCCAAACGCCTTCGAATAGTTCAAAAAAAACACAGCACACACGCTTTCTCTTGGGCGAATTACAACGAGACCATTTATTTCTCGCAATCCCCTGTATTTTATTTTGTATCCCTCTCCCATTACTTTGTATGCATTTTATCAATTTTTATTTCGTTTGTGAACCCTTGGTCCAACGCCAAGTGGTTGCACTCTCACACACTCGCACTTTTTTTATTCAGTTATCGTTTATTAGGATCCACCTTACCTTGCGAGCCGAGCGCTTTGTGCCTCGCTAAAAAAACCACAAAAATAAACCTCCATTTTGCATTCACCCTTTAACCTCAAAAACCAAAATGATTCTTTTTAGATCCAAACCCTTGATCCAACGTCAAGCGGTCTTAGGAAATAAAGCATCAATAAATACGAGAAGATTTGTACGCCACGAGCCTTAAGTGGTAGAAAGGAGGATAACGAGCTCTCGTTACTCGCTCCGATTATTTCGACGCAAGACACTCGCCTTGTTGGACGGAATAAACTATCCATAGTCTTTAGTGCATTTCAACTCCTAAAACCTTTCATCGAAGAAAGGTAATAAAATCAGCAACCAATACCCTTAGCAGGCCGAACTACGAGGCTCTGACTTTCCCATTGCACACGGGAGTACGTAGGCACAAGGATCTTAATCCTTGCCGAGCACCTAGGATCAATATAACTTATAATTAAACTCATTTCCCTCTAGCAAGTAATTCGTTTAAGCATAGACATCCTTTCGCGCGTGATAACTTAGATGGTTCCCATCAAGTACGATGGATGTAAGGGGTGCTAATTCCCTCCCCCTGCATAACCGACTCCCGAACCCAGGCAATGGTTCCGTTGACCTTTGTCCTCATCCTTTTCTTCCCGGGTTGTATCTATATCTTCCCTTTCCCTCTTCGGGAATAAATAGTATTAGGTGGCGACTCTTCAGTCTGTCCGGCGCGCGGCTCCCGTCTTTTCGGATCGCGTGAGGTCGTATTTTTTGGGGTGCGACAGCTGGCGACTCTGCTGGGGACTGGTTCACCCCTATGCGAGTCAAGCCTAGTCTAGGTTTTTGCGCTAGTTTGGATGTTTGCTTTTAATGCATTACTTGTTTATTTTTATCGCTTTCCTTATCTCATTCCATTTTATATATCTCGTGGCTCCTTGGTACTATAATTTGGATCGATACTTTGCAAAAGAAACTTGAGGGAAAAGATCTATACCCGGGCTTGCGAGTACAAACATAAGTTAGCGAGGTTGTGTAGTATGGGCTCCCGAGAGAACCACTCTCGTGGGTTATCGATACGAAAACCTCACTTGGAGTATATTCTAATGAGAATATTGACGACCGTCGAGTTCTTGGCGTGTGTGCTCAGTTGTTTTCATTAGGGTCACCGACTCTGAGAACCTTTAGAACCTTTTGGTTAAAACATCGATTGATGGTCGCGTAGTATTGGCTCCCGGGAAATTTGCTCTCGTGGGTTGTCGATACGAAGACCTCACTCAGAATAGACTTTCTCAATGGAGTTGATTGACTGTCAAGAGCTGACATGTGCATCAAACATTTGAACAAAGTCCATAACTCTGAGGCCTTTGTTTAAACCTTGTGTCGATGATTGCGTAGTATAGGCTCCCGAGAAAATTTTCTCTCGTGGGTTGTCGATACGAAGATCTCACCCAAAATAGATTCATATGGGGGAGTCAGTCAACCGTCATGCTTATGGCGTGTGTGATGAACAACCATATGAAATGATAACTTTGGGGTCCCTAAAACCTTAGAGTCTACCCAGTGAGTTCCTGATCAGCGTATCCTCCATCTGTACCTTGGATTCATGAGACCCTGATCTTGTGATCCTGGATTCTGACATTGCATATCATTTCATTTGCATCAATTCTTGCATTTCATTCCAAAATCCGAAAACTCATTTCATGTTCCTCCATCTTCAGAAAATCAAGCTGGTTTCCCGACGCTCGTATCGTGCTAGACGACCGTATCTAACTCGAGCCAACACTAGGAGATTGATGGATGTAATTCAAGAAGAGCAAGCTGCTATGAGGGAAGAGATTGACTCGGTCAAGAACAAGATTGACCAGATTTACGAGACCATACAAGCTTTGGCTAGGATGGAAGAACGTCGCGAAGCTGCTGCCGCAATGAACAATGCTCTAGTACAAGGATCTGCCTCACGCGCAATGCCTTCAGTTCCAATTCCAAATCCTTTGGTCTATGGTTTGCCTCCAGGCTTCACTCCTACTGTTGAAGAGGTCACCTCCCAACCAATAGCTGCTTCTGATGTTACTATTGGTGATATTCCTCAAGCTCAACCTATTCCAACTCAAGTCTAGTTTCCTCATGCTGAAGAGGATCATCAAGTTGAGTATGAGATGCATACTGTTGTTCCAATCACCAACCCTTATGTTGTTCAAGACTCCGAAGCTATAAAGATGTGCCGCGAGTTAGCTGAAAAACTCCGAATCATGGAAGGACACAACTCAACTTCTCTGAGTGCCTCAAACATGTGCTTAGTTCCAGATGTTGTGATCCCTACTAAGTTCAAACTGCCAGAATTCGAGAAATACAAAGGCCTCAGCTGTCCTGAGCTTCATTTGAGGATGTACTGCAGGAAAATGGCCGCTCATGCTAAAAATGATAAGCTTATGATCCATTGCTTCCAAGACAGCCTGTCTGGAGCATCACTAGAATGGTACATGCAGCTCGAATGCAACAATGTTCGTACCTGGCTTGATCTATCGGATGCATTCAAAAAGCAGTACAATTACAACACTGACCTTGCTCATAACCGTACTCAACTTCAGAGTATGACTCAAAAGGAGAACGAATCCTTTAAGGAGTACGCCCAACGCTGGAGGGAATTAGCTGCTAGAGTGCATCCTCCATTGGTTGACCATGAACTGATCGACATCTTCATGGGTACCTTGCAGGGGTAATACTACGAGAAGCTGATCAGCAGCGTATCTTCTGGATTTTCAGACATGGTGATGGTTGGAGAAAGAATTGAAGAGGGTCTGAAAAGTGGAAAGATCCAAGGAGGTTCTAGCAACCAAACCAATATCAAGAAACCTTTCAACGGGTACAAAAGGGCGAAACAAACGCCATTTCTGCTGCAAGTAGGAATCCGCAACAGAGTGCACCTACTCAAATTCCCTACTATCAGTACCCCTATGTTGTTGCTGCACAATATGCTCCTATGCCATATCAGCCAATTCCTCCAATGCCATATCAGCAAGCTATTCAAGCTCCATTTCCGCCTCAAATGTCTTATC
Organism: Lathyrus aphaca; assembly: GCA_963966055.1. Lineage (NCBI taxonomy): Eukaryota > Viridiplantae > Streptophyta > Magnoliopsida > Fabales > Fabaceae > Lathyrus > Lathyrus aphaca. The sequence continues at coordinate 214,259,711 of OZ014520.1, read as the reverse complement.
AACCACGTCCATATCCTATGGTCGCTGCTGTGCAATATGCACCTGGACCATACCAGCAACCGGCTTATCCACAACGGCCTGGTCAACAACAACAACGCGCTCCTCAACAGCGTCCACCATATCAACAAAGAGGATATGATAGACACATTGATCCCCTGCCTATGACATATTCTGAGATCTTTAATCAGCTGATGGCAAAATGATCTCTTACTTTGAGAGACATGCCACCTCAGACTGGTAATTCCCGGAACTATGATGCCAATGCCCGCTGTGAGTATCACAAGGGCGCTCCAGGTCACACAATCGAGAATTGCCATGCCTTCAAACACATGGTTCAAGATATGATCAACTCTAAGGATCTCACCCTCACTCTGAGAAATGCAAATGTCCAGAACAATCCATTGCCGCCGCACGTTGCCAACAAGTAAAGACATTTGAAGGGGTTGTTGAAGACCAAGCTGAGTAGTCTCCAACTTTGAAGTATTCAATCAAGAGAAGTTCATTCCTCAAATCAAGGCAGCCAGTGCCATTTATGATTTCCGCATTTCTGTTATTTTGTAATGTTTGTTTAAGTACTATTTGCTCTGAACATTGTTATCTGTACTTGGTTATGTTAATGTTATGTTTATGCATGTTTTGAATCAATCTATTCGCATTCGCTCATTATTTATCATTTACCGCAAAAATCACAAAAATATTTCCTCACTTCACTTTAGCAAATATTTGAGGGAGGATGATGAAAACGAAATACCCATAACTGTTGCAGTATGCTTTCGGATAAAACCTCGTCAATGATGTACATGCATTTCTTTCAAATCCCCATACACTGGAGATATAAGGAGTTAATCCCTAGTCAACCACTTCGAGCCTAGAAGTAGGAGTTTCTTTCGAATACAACCCTTACATTTAACCCGGGGCAGGGTAGTTGTTCATTTAACTTGGCTACACCTTCAAATTGCAAGATGAGACATCCCGTCAGAGGACCATCAACAAATGAATTGGCAGTCACAATATTCAACAAAATACAAAAAAATATATATATATAAAAGAAAATCGCTAAGTTGAGCACCCGAAGGGAGACTTAGACGAAAAAAACAAATCAAAAGAGGAGTTCAAATCCTCAGCAAAAACAAAACAAGTATCAGTGACCACCAAATCAAGAATCAAATGGTCACCAGCAAAATAAGATGACTGCCACTCCCAAGCGAACTTTAAAGCTTCATCTTCACTCTTGCAAAGTCAAAACAAATGCGTGTGTAGAGTTAACTGAACATAGGACTGGAGAACATTACGAAGAAGGGATGAGTACAAATCAAACTTTGAGCCTTATATCATTTATTTCTCAAACCATGAACCAGACCACGTTACAACCCTCAAAATACCTAATTGAGGCAGGTTTATTCTGAAAGCATATTACCAACAAGGTTGCGCAAATTGACTCCCACATATTTGCTATTATTCAATCTCGATTGCACATTATTCTTGCTGCATCTTTCACGTACTTTCTAAATCAGCACCTCGTGTGGACTAACGGTCCATCCGTCACACTATCACAATCATTCAAATAAATTGACTTTTTCAAAACTTACATGAACGTTGCATTAACATTACCATTTGTGTATGAACAATTCAATTGCAAATCAGTGCTTGACATCAGTGCAATCCCAACAAGGGGCAATCAAAAGGGGAGTTTGAATCAATACTTCTTCGAAATCAGCTCAATCAGGGGCAAATTATCTTCCAACAGCTCAGTCAGGGGCAGAAGCCTGCCAAATCCAGACACTGGGGCAGGTCATGTCATGATCACTTTCAAAGTTCCCCACCATAATTATTTAAATACCCTACAATCAGGGGCAAGCAAACAAGGAGCAAATCTTCCTATCTCTTTTCCCCAGCTGAACAGGAAGTCCTTGCTAGACTTTGACAATCATTCAAAGCAAAATCAGTCTTCATGTGTCAATTAAGTCACTTCGCTCATCAGCAAATAACCAAACTTGGAGCACAGATCAATCCTCTGACCATACATTGTCGAAGATCGAGTGTCGGGGAATCAAGCCCTCCACCCACCCAAAGTCCAATCATTATTGGCAACTACCAAACCAAAAGTCCACCAAGCTGGCACCTTTCAATCGCTCATATGCATCATTGTGCATCATCAACGTCATACGCATCATTTACATCGATCATTTACAGCATGTGCATCATTTGCATACCTAAATAAATCAGATTTTTTTCCCCAACAGTTTCAACTTTTAAACTCATTGCATAAAACATTTGCATCATCATTATAGAACATCAAAAAAAAAATCAAGCACGCGTGCATAAGTCAGGATCCAGGATCAATCCACATTTCCAGTCCTTTCCCCAGCGGAAGTCAGGATCATATCAATTGAAGATTCCATGCACCTCCTTGGCAAAGTTCCAGTGGCCGTACCCCGTTAGATATTTCTCCCTTTAACCCTTTGCTCCCCAAGAAATTTTAATTTATTTTACCATTATTTCCCAACCAGTCCGCCTATCATCCTCTGTTGATAGGGATTCTTTATTTTTCTGTCTTTCGCCTATCATCCTCTGTTGATAGTGATTCTTTATTTTTCTGTCTTTCGCCTATCATCCTTTGTTGATAGTGATTCTTTATTTTTCTGTCTTTCTCCTATCATCCTCTGTTGATAGTGATTCTTTATTTTTTATGTCTTTCACCTATCATTCTTTGTTGATAGTGATTCTTTATTTTTCTGTCTTTCGCCTATCACCCTCTGTTGATAGTGATTCTTTATTTTTCTGTCTTTCACCTATCATCCTCTGTTGATAGTGATTCTTTATTTTTCTGTCTCTTGGCATCCATATCGACCTAGTTCGAGTGCCGAGTTCGCCTATCATCCTCTGTTGATAGTGATTATTTAATTTTTTGTTACTCAACATCCTTTTGGTGTCGGGATCGCCTTATTACTCTTCAATGATAAGTGATTTTATTTTCAGTCATTTGCCTTATCATCCTTTGTTGATAAGTAATTTTATTTTCAGTTATTCGCCTTATCACTCTTCAGCGATAAGTGATTTTATTTTCAGTCATTTGCCTTGTCATCCTTTGTTGATAATTATTTTATTTTTAGTTATTCGGTTTGTCATCCGCCAATGATAAGTGATTTATTTTGTCAACGTGTTTCTTGCTGTGTCACCCATTCATTCCCAATTTCAATCATCTGTTTTCTTTGTTGGACAAATTTGGAGTCTGTTAATATCTAATTATCTTATACCTTGAAAGATTGAACGCAAGGCAATTCATCTTACTCGGTCTAAGCCAATTCGATAGGGGCATCTGTCATACCCCAAATTTGTCCTACCTTTATTTTCTGTTTGCCAATATTATTTCAAAAATCCTAAAATATGCGCCGATTTATTTTTCTGTCTAACCACTATTCAAAATGTGTATTCTTTTTTTCGTATTATTATAAGTTTTGTTTTTTGTTTAATTCATTATCAAAATTACAAAAAAATTATTCCTTAACGTCTCTTACTATTAATAATTTATTACCATTGTCGTTATTATTATTATTATTTGATTTATTGTCAATTTTGTCAATCCTTTTTTTTATATATATATATAACTTTTTAATTTCTTTTTATAATCTACCTTTTCTTAAAAGCTTCCTAAAAAAATATATCTCATGTTTCTCTTTTATTTTTATTCTAAATAATTCTTCAATTCCTTATTCAAATTTTATTTCTAAGGCCCATTATCATTTTCCTTCTTAAAACCCCTCATTTGCACAAAATTACATAAATTCATTTGTTATCATATTACCATGTTTATTATTATTATTATAGTTATTTTTTTTACTATTATTCTTATTATTTTCTTTTATATTTTATATTTTATATTTTTTATATTTTTCTTTTAGTTACTATCACTTTTTATTTATTTATTTATTATTATTATTGTTAAGCCTATATCATGACTATTATATTCCATTTACTGTGGTCCACACATAGCAAATAAAAAATTTTCTTGATTCCACTTGACAGCAACACACATGGTCCAATTTTTCCGTTTGTACAAATATTCTCACGCAACAAAATCGCCAACGCACTATTTCTTTTCAGCCAACAGCACTAACAAACTCTTAGCAAGGCCAAAAATACAGCTCATTCCTTTGGAAAAATCCCGTTTCACCCTCACCATTTTTTCTATATAATCAATCCCTCTTCATTCATTAAAGAAAAGCTTAGAGAGAACCTCAGTAGAACCCTTCCAAGATACATTGACGAGCTTCAAAAAGAAAAAATCAGAAATATAAACATTCAAATATCTTTGTTTCATTACTTTCAAAACATGTATAAATTGAATAACCTGCATTTTTTTTCCTTTTTTCACTGAGCCACCATTTTCCTCCAAGAAACCACAACCGTCACTCATCAAAGCTAAAATCGTCACCGTCCACCCAAACCACCGCCGCTACACTCAAATCCTTCAAATCCAAACAACAACCGCCACCTTCACTCTTCACCATCCGAAATCGTAAACTCAGAAACCCAGCTCCCACAAACACATCACGAACCTGCACCGCAACCACCAAACTGTCTTCTTCAAACCGTCCACAAACGCTGACCCTTTACCACTGTGAACCCACCTCCATTGCCGAACCAAAAAATCGTGTCAAATCGTTGCCGCTGCGTGAGAGAGCGAGATACAGTGAGAGTCAGAACTGAGTCGCGACTGAGAGGACCATGAGCGTGAACGGAGCTCTGTGAGAGAACCGCAAAGAACATAAACCAAAAAACAAGAACGGGAGCAAATAGGGTGAGTGAATCGGAAACTGAAAACAAAAAGATAAGGATTCAGACGAAAGGGTGGTTTTTTTTTCATTCCTGTTTTTTTAAAATGGCGGTTAATGAAAAGTGTCTGAAGAAAAACACATTTATTTTTCTGATTTTCTTGCTGATGGATCTTTCTTTGTTATTTTAATTTATTTAAAGGAACATGGGCTGTTATGGTTGGGCTTATGGTCCGTTCATGATCTTTCTATCCACACACAGCACCAACGACATATATCATACGTCTTCCTTTTTTATTTTTTATTTTTTCTTCTTTTAGGTTTTGTTTATTTATTTTGTTTTGATATTTAGTTTATAAAAATCTTATTCTGATCTTACTGGTGTTCATCCATCTTTTTTGTTTTAGTTATTTTTATTATTATTTTTACTTATTATTTATTTATTCTCTCTTACCTTTTTGTTTTCTTAAGGGCCAATGACATAACAAAAGGCCGATGTTTCGCTCGATTTCATTAAATCGGTGATACTCAGTCAATATGAGGCCCTCTTTTTAGTTAGTTTTATCTTATTATTTTTATTTTGAACAATAACTTGTAATTTAAGTTATTTTATTCATTATTCTCAATATTACCAATTTATTTAATGATTTGTATTTATTATTTTATTCTAATTTAATTTTTGCGATTTAATTCAATTTATTTATTTATTATCGCATTCCAACATGAAATGATTCGACTCCTCATAGAACGATTTCTTTAAACCGGCTCTAAGGAAGTGAACGAACCAAATTTCGACGCGTCCGAAAAGGTCCAACACCTTCGAACAGTTGCATCCGAATAAAAAGGCCGAACGCCTTCGAATAGTTAAAAGAAAACACTACACACACGCTTTCTCTTGGGCGAATTACAACGAGACCATTTATTTCTCGCAATCTGTAACACGGTAGGAGAACTGACTTTAGTTATGTTGCGGATAACAAGAGTCGCCACCGACTTTTATTTTATCCAAAGGAAAGGCATAAAAGAACAAGAAAGACCTTTTAAAAGATTTTTGGGTCCGGGGGGTAGGTTATGTAAAGGGAAGGTGTTAGCACCCTTTACATCCATGGTTATCCATGGGCTCTTAGTTACTTAGCTCACTTTAAATTGTTTTTGAAATGTGAAGTGTGTGAATAGAAATTTTCATAAGAGTTTGATAATGATCCATGTACGGATGCGTAAAAAACTTGTGTTTGAAAATTGTTTGAAATTTGTGAAGTGTTTGAAAAGTTTTTGAATAGTGAGCAAGTAACTATGAGGAACCTACCCTAAAGTTTAAGTCTTTCTGTTCTTTATCCTTTAAATGGTAAGACTATCCCTATTATGAAGGAATAGGTAGTCATTACCTTGGGTGTGAGGGACAAGTGAGGGACATCTGTTTAATGAAGGCAACTGTAGGGTGTATTAAGCATTTTGGAGGGACTGTCATCATTATTCGAAAGGGACTAGATCATTATGAAAGGCAATCATTAAGGGACTTGATCTCTGATTATGAAGGGACTAGATGACTTTTCTTTTAAGGGACTTTGCTTTATACACCCTACTTGACCTTTTAATTAGGCAACATTGAGAGGCAACCCTAGAAAGTGAGATGGCGATCAAAGATCTAATTACGTGTGTGAGTGTTTAATTTTATATTTATCTTATAATTTAAATGACCTAAATTCAATTTTTAAATACAAATAGTTTTCACTCCCTATTTACTAACCATAACATGAAAAATAAATAATTTAAATATTTAAGAAAATTACATCCAGGAGCAATTACATAATAATAAAGCAATTTAAATAAATAGAAAAAATAAATAAATAAGTAAATAAGAAAAATATAAATAATAAGTAAAATAAATAAGCAATTTAATTGGGTTAGTGATAATAATTAAAAATACATAAGGTTAGTAATAAACATGATTAGTAATAATAATAATAATTAAAATAAATGGGGTTAGTAATAATTATATAAACATAATGAAATAAGCAATTGAAATAATTAAAAGATTAAATTTCATGTAAATGATTATTTGAGGTTAATAAGAAAATATAAACAATTAATCAAGATTAATAGGAAAATATGGACAATTATATTAATTATTATAAAATTTTGAATTATATGCAAATTATAAAAATTAAATTAATTTTAAACATATTATAATTACAAAATTAAATTAGCATAGATTCAATTATTTCTAATCATATATTTAAAAATTATTTATATATAAAATTTGGATTATAAACAAATTATAGAAATAATTACATATTATATAAAAAAAGATTGATTATAATTGTATTTACAAAAATTAATTATATTAAATAAAACATGTACATGATAATTATATTTACAAAAAAAATTAGAAATTAAAATCACAAGATAAAATTAGGTTTTTTAATTATTTTAAAAAAAATAAACTAGGGTTTGTAAAATATTAGGGTTTATTTTATTTACAAAATTAATTTAATGAATATATACATATTATAATCTAAATAAATAAAAAAACTAATTTTGAATAAGAAAAATAGTTTTAGAATTTAGAGAATATTGAATATATATATGTGAAATTATTTAATTATATGATTATTAATAAGAATAATTAAACAAAATCAATTAATTAAAATAAGATAGAAAAAGAAACAAAAAAAACTTACCTGGCTGGGGTTTGAACCCAGCACCTCCTGCTCCCATGAACTTATGCCAGCAACCACAACCACTGGACCACACATGTGTTGGTGTGAGAATAATGAATCCAGTTGTTTTTGTTCTATATCCTGAAAAATCACAAAAATAAGAAAAAAACCAAAAGGCCTGGGGGAGAATCGACCCCAGGACCTCTCAAGCAAACGCACATACACATTACCATCCCAGCTAGGTGAGCGAATCTGATATTATGGTGGCCACAATGCATAATATATTATATTGGCTAAATGACTGGAAAAATGAACAAAAAAGGATTGAATCCAGGATTCGAACCCCTGCCCTCTCATAATACGCATGCCTGACTTTCCACTGGGACAAGCGTGTGCTTGTGAAATACAAACAGGATTAATTCATAATATTTTAAGACAGTTTTTAAACTTGAATTTTGGCGCCAGCATAACTTCATCTTCTTCCTTGAATTCGCAGGTTTTCCTGCGAAATTATCTGGGAAAATACCTGCGAATTTTCCTGCACCCTAAACCTGCGAATTTCAAACCACCATCAAACAGTACAATTTTATCAAATTAGAAACATCTTTGAATTCCTTGCAACCTGTACAACCCAATTATGTCAACCAAATTCATTTATATTGCCTAAATCGTGAAACCCTAAAACTAAACTCCAAACCCTAACAATGGCCGATTGTAATATAGGGCATGAAGCTTCACGAAAACTATCCAGAAAGCATCTATGGATCATTACAAACACAAATCAGGCATTAAATTCAAACAACAATGTTTAATTATATGAAAACGAAAAAATTCAAAAGGAGGAGAAAACGTGATTCGGTTTATGCTTTTCATGGCACTATGAATGATTATGATGGTTGCTACATGATCAATGAATCATCAGGAAGCTATTGCAATCTTTAAATTGTCCTGAAAGTACCTATAACTTGGAAACCGAAATCAAGTTTTGGTGTGGTTTTTTGAAGTTTTGAGACAAGGTGAGAGGCTGCCAAAATCGTGTCTTGTGCTAGGTTTGTGTTAAGTACTTATAGGAGGATCAATTTAGGTCAAAAAGTTGGATAATTGTGTAGAAGATTTGATTCAAAAAGATTCACAATGATAAGCTTTGAAATTTCAATATTTTTGCATCAACACTTTCTATTTCAAGCCAATCAATGTTATCCTTGTATCAATTTGTTCCATGCTGAATTCATGACTTTCTAGAACCAAAAATAAAATTAAATCTTCATATTTAATATTTTATTTAAATTTAAAATGATTTTAAGTATAAAAAATCATAATAAATTAATTAAATAAAATAAAAATTATGAAAATATCATAGAATTTTCGTGCATGATGTCATGGATTGCTTTGGGTCATTAAAAGTTCATCCCATTTAACAAAATTTGGTTTTAAACCTCCATTTGCTTCATAAACTTCCCTAAAATTTCCCAACTTTGCAAGGGCACATATCCTTCAATTTTAATGGTATGAGGGTGTTCTTGGACATTTTGGAAAGCTTAAAGAGTCCTCTAACCAACCCCAATGGTTTCATGTCCATATCAATTACCATTCTCAAGTTATGCCCTTTTGAAGTTGTTGACTTTTTGTTGACTTTCAAAAGGACCTATAATGTCTTAGCTCATACCTTCCAAATGAAGCATTTTTGGGATTGGCTTGTGAGACACAAAGTTGTAGAGAATTCAATTTCCTTCAAAATGAGCTTTGGATGGAGACTTGGTGATGAAAAATGTGAAAGTTATGGCTGGTCAAAGTTCAGTTGACTTTTACTAAGGAAACCCTAATTTAGAAACTCTTGATTCTTGATGATCTGAAATCTCCTTGATGAATCATGATCAAAACTTGATCAAATGATGAATTTCACTTCATATACTTGATGTTGGCAAAAAATCATGAATTTTGACTTTGGTTTGACCACAGTTGACCTCAGTTTGACTTTTTAACTGCTTTGATTGATTTTGACTTATTTGATCATCTGACTGAGCAAACTTTTGAGAAAAGTCTTGAAACTTGTCATGGGGGTTCTTACACACATATAAGAGGTTATGAAGCTCACTTGATGTCTTGGAAGTTCATTTAGCCTGATTAAAATTAAAACCCTAGTTTTGGATGCACTGCTTAGGAGGTGCATTGTCTGAGGGAATTGTCAACTTTTCTGACCAATTGTGAACCTTGTGAACCATCATAAAATGTCTTGTGAACCTCATGGGAGGTATTGTGAACCTTGTGAACCTTGTGAACTTCATAAAGTGTCTTGTAAACTTCATGAACCTCATGAAAGGTCTTGAAAGCATTGTGAATCTTTTGAACCTTGTGAACCTCATAAAGTGACTTATAGACTTCATGAACCTCATGAAAGGTCTTGAAAACATTGTGAATCTTGTGAACCTTGTGAACCTCATAAAGTGACTTATAGACTTCATGAACCTCATGAAAGGTCTTGAAAGCATTGTGAATCTTGTGAACCTTCTTAGCACACAAAGTCTTGTATTGTGAGGGCAAATTTTGGGGTGCAACAGCTGCCCCTGTTCAATTTTTTAAAACCTGAGGGGTTAGATTGGTATATTTGCCAGTCGTGACCTGGAAGGTTGAAGGGGATTGAACACAAAAGCCCAAAAATTTGCACTCACCGGTGCGTAAAGTGATATTGATGATTAGTTGAATATGTTTGAGTGGGCTTAAAGATGCCACTTGGAGAAAAGTTCTTCAGGTACATTTCTTAGAGGATAAAGCAGTCCAGAATATGATGGTATAATGATAGTTTTCAGGAGGATAAAGCAGTCCCGAGATATTGATAATAGCTATCAGGAGGATGAAGCAGCCCTGAGGTGATAATGAGCTGTCAGGAGGATAAAGCAATCCTGAGGTATAAGAAGCTGTCAGGAGGATAAAGTAATCCTGAGGAAATAATCTTTCAGGAGGATGAAGCAATCCTGAGATAATGGGAAGCTGTCAGGAGGATAAAGCAATCCTGAGGTAATAATCTTTCAGGAGGATGAAGCAATCCTGAGATAATGGGAAGCTGCCAGGAGGATAAAGCAATCCTGAGGTAATAATCTTTCAGGAGGATGAAGCAATCCTGAGATAATGATGAGCTCTCAGGAGGATAAAGCAATCCTGAGGTGATAGTATGCTTTCAGGAGGGTAGAGCAATCCTGATGAGATAATAAGCTTTCAGGAGGATGAAGCAGTCCTGATGTAGTAGAAGTTTTTCAGGAGGATGAAGCAGTCCTGATGGATGATATGCTTTCAAGAGGATAAAGCAATCCTGAGGGATGCTAACTTTCAGGAGGATAAAGCAGTCCTGATAATCACAAGTCTGTTTGCTGGAGAATTAACCTGAAAACAAGGTAGCATTCTGTATGATAATATTAGTTTATGCATTATGTATGCATGTATGATATGATGCACCTGAGTAATGTATTATGTATCTATGTATATGTATGGTATGATGTAAATGATGTATGTATGATATGATACTGCCGGAAGCGCTTGGATATCTTCGTATAACCACTGCTGGCCAGGGAAAATAAATCCCGATTCGTTGCTGAAGAATACGAGGAACTCGTTCCCGTCTTGTTTGATAATACATTATACATAACATTTCGTATGCTGGGGATAGAAAGGTATATATAACCTCCCGTCTGCTGGGGATAGCAAGGTATACATAACTTCCCGTCTTCGTTTGATAGTAGGGTATATATAACCTCCCGTCTTCGTTCGTCGTACTCCTATTGGAAAGTAAATTCCCGAATATCCGTATGAGGATAAAAGAGATGGATATAAATTCCAGGGGAGATGTGACTTTATGAAGATGGATTTGTCCTACTGAGGATTTGTAACTGTCTTGTAGAGATGAACCGGCGAAGCTTTGTTGAAATCCTTCCCTCGTTCGTCCTTAGTAAATACTATGCATTTCTGTTAAACATCAATCATATTAAAAGCATACATACATTCAAACACAACCAATGGACTTTTTGCTTATGTAAGTAGGGTAAAAGTAAATCAGGATTCAGAGGGAAAAGTAAAGCTGAACTTGAAAACAGAACCGTTTCAACTTCGAGAGTGTATAACCCATTGGATTTAGAGCTCCTGAGATTCTTAACTTTCCTGAATACCTTTCCAGAAATCCTCATAGCTGGATCTGAAGACATGATACTGACACCATCTGATACTACTGGCATAGACAATTAATTTCCACAATGGCTTCTGCTGAGAATCCAATATCAAGGTAATACAATGAGAGGAACGTGTCTTCAAATTGTGATGGACCATATACGCTCCGGATATCAGATTTGAAAAGAAAGCATTGCTCTTTGGTTGAGGATGAATTGTCCCATAATGGAAGTATCTGAATGTAGTTACCTCAAGAGAAATAAATAGAGTGCCTCACAATAATATGCCCCTGACATCATGAAATTCACATATATGAGGAGAGCTGCCTCTGGCTTATTAAGCATTGTTGAACCTGGACCTGATTGCCCCAAATGAATTGAACAGTAAGTTGGTATGCCCCTTGACTGGGAAATAGTGACTATGCCCCTGACATTATGAACTTTGTAATGTTACCCTCGGTAATTTAAACAGATGTGGAGATCTGCCCCTGGATACTTAAACATAACTGAATCCTGTCCTGATTGCCCCACACGAGTTAGGCAGTATCATGGCCTGCCCCTTTGATTGGGAGATAATGACTATGCCCCTTTGTATACATGGACTTTGATCCAGGAAGCAACTTTGTTTATCGGAAGGACTTTGGTTTATTGAACATTCATCCTGTAAGTTTCTCTGTTTATCAAACACTCAGGATGCAAACAAATATATTCAAAAATGCAATGCTTATGTCTGTCTTGAAGTTTTGAAAAAGAGTTATTTTAGAAAAACAATTTTTGTGAAAACTGTGATATTAACTCAAGTTTTATAATAAGCCCTAAAGGAGTCAGGATACCTTTTTGTAGCAGTACGCTTTCGAACTAACCATGCTTCAGTTAGGACTTTTAAAGGGTTGTAATGTGGCCTGGTTCACGGTTTAAGAAACAAAGGATAAAGGCTCAAATTTTATTTGTACCCAACCCAATCTCCATGATGTTCTTCAGTCCTATGCTCAGTTAACTTATGCATTGAGGCTCAAAGGAGTTTGGAATTATAACACTTACATTTGTGATGGTTCAAAAACCAAATATTTTTTTGAACATTCAGTCATCTTTCTTTGTTGAGGATTCATAGTGACCTCTTTTTTTTTCTTTTGGCTTTATTATCCCTTCTTTTTGCCTGAACGGTTTATTTCAAGGTTACAGTCAGCGGAATTTCTCAATTTTTTTTACTAAGTCTCCTTCATAGGTTTTGACTTAGTGGGTTTTTCTTTTGCTGGATATTGACTATCAGGTTTAATGATTACAGAGAACCATCATTAGTTGTGTACAACACAGATAATTGGCATATTTGAGTTAACTGAGTAACTACCCTGCCCCGGGTTATGAATAAGGGTTTTAATTTGTGCGAGAATAAAAACTCCTACTTCATAGGCTCAAAAGGGTTGACTAGGGATTAACTTCCTTATATCTCCACTGTTTAGGAATTGAAACAATGCCTGTACATCGTCAGCATAGTCTGTTCAAAAGCATACTGCCTAATATTATGGTATTGTTTTCGTCATCCTCCCTCTACAGGCTTATAGCTTTATCAGGAGTTAAATATCACAAGATAGAAATAAGAAGCATAACTCAAAATATAGTGGAACGAATGGATTAATTAAAGACAAACATATGCAATGCATTAATGAAAACAAAAGTTTAACATAATAGTAAGTGTTCAAGCAAATAAAAGAAATTACAAACGAAAATTCAAATGTTGTCCCATCCAGTTGGCTGAATGTCTTCAATTGCAATCTGTGAACTTTGAGGAGCAGTATACTTCACCATGAAATCAAATTTACCACTTGGATGTCCCAAGGTGCCCCATATCTCAACAGGAATAGGTAGGCTTCCTTTCTTGCTATACTGGGCAACTTGTCTTGCAGCTTCGGTGTTTGATGGATGATAGTAGAACTCAACTTGACCCTCTGGAGTAACCTCTAGGATTCCTTCGTCAATCAGGTCTTGAATCTTTTTCTTCAATGCCCAACAGCTATTAGTATCATGTCCAGGACAGTTGGAGTGATACCCACACCTTGCCTTGGGATTATAGTGAGGAGAGGAAGTTTTAGGATTTTGAGGAGGATTTTTCAAGGAAATTAGCTTCATCTCCAACAAGCATTGCAGGACTTGTGACATTGGAGTGCTGAACTTGATAAACTGCCTTCTACGTTTCTGGTGTTGAGGTGGATTAACCTTATCAGGTCTTTCTTCTTCAACTTAAGAACAATCAATGGCAACCTGTTTCTTACCTTCTTTTATCCTCATCTTGCTTTCAACCAAATCAGCTTGTTTTAATGGAGGTTGACTGTCAATTAGATTCCTGACTCTATCACTTTGAAGTTTATGGACAAAGGTTCTCAGCTCTTCTTGCCCCTGAGCTAAACTTTGAATAAGAGCCACCTGGTCATTCATCTGGGTCCTTATTCCTGTCATCTCAGCTTGTAGTTGTTTCATCTGATCATCCTTGTTGTCCTCAGGACTCTTCTTCTTAGCCAGCAGTGTCTTCAACTCATCTTGTCCCTTGGACAAGTTCAGAATCAACTCTTGGAATCGGGCATTCTGAGCCTGGAGATCTTTGACTGTTTGTTCAAGAGCCATTGCTGAAATAAACAGCGAGAAGATAAGAAACCTGTGCACAAGAAACCTGTGATGCAATGATATGGTATGTAAATGCATATGCAATGTTTTTCAAGGAACGCAGGATTTAAATTTGCTTAAACAATTAAGAAAGTAAACTTTTATTAGTAATAAATTTGTTTGGCCTCTTGGGTTACAAAAAAAAATGACATGAAATAAATACAAGAGATGAGGTTTTAAGTCTCCCATGGACGTTTCCTCTTTGTGTTGAGGTATGAGTTGAGATTCTGTTCCTCGTGAAGTTGCTTTGTTAGTTCCAGGATCCTTTCTTGGCTTGCTTTGTAATGAGCCTCGAAAGTATCCCTTTGCTCCTTCAACTGGATCCAGGACCTCTGTAAGTCTTCCATGTCAGTAGGCATGTCTGGGTGAAGGATGGTATAAGATGTATCTCCTTCAGCAACAGGTTCCATGGTAACTGGCAGGATAGAAGGATATGGCATCATAAGGGTCTGAGCACGAGATCGCACCCATCTGAGATAAGCTTCCATAGGAATAGTGTACTTAGGCTCCAGAGTCTTGCTGTCAACCTTGTTCAGTTTTCCCCATGCTCGTATGAATCTCTGACGGTAACCTTGAAGATCGTTGTCGTAGTCAAACACAATGCCTTGAATCAACATGTCATGTGGGCCATCACTCCGAGCGTAACCAAATTGTCGTAAAGCTAAAGAGGGGTTGTAGGTAATGCCTCCTCTTATGCCTAGAAGTGGCACATTAGGAAACTCCCCACAACGGTCAATGATAGTGACATTCTCCATAGATCTGGAGCACCAATGGATATCTGAATGAGAGAGTGACATAATTCTTTTGGACTACCTGAACCCTTGCTCATTCTTCATTACTGAGCGAGGAAGGTGAGAAATAAACCACCTAGATAGCAAAGGTATACAACACATTAGATTTCCTCTTGCTTTTGTAGTACGAGTATGAAGAGAATGTAGGATGTCTCCAAGCAATGTAGGCACTGGATTGTGACTCAGGAATATGTTGATGGCATGAACGTCTATGAACTGATCAGGATTGGGAAACAACACTAAGCCATATATCAACAAGGCTAAGATCTCCTCAAAGGCATCATAGCTCATAGCCTTAAAGAATATTTGAGCCTTCTCCATCAATACCTTAGCAAGAATGCCCTTAACTCCGCTTCTCGTTTCTAAAACAATGTCTGACTTCTTCAGATGTAGAGCTGCAGCAACAACTTCAGGTTTAGGCTCCTTTTCCAAGCCTGTGAAGGGTTTCTGATCAAGAATAGGTATACCCAGCAGTTTAGAGAACTCTTCCATTGTAGGAACCAGCTGATAGTCAGGGAATGTGAAGCAATGGTGCTTAGGATCAAAGAACTGAAATAGGACACTCATCATGTCTTCATTGAACCCTGAGGTGACTAGATCCAATAGGTGACCATGTCTCTTGATAAACTGGGAATGATCAGACACTTGAGAAACCAACTCTTTAAGCTTAACAGGTATGCCTACAAAGTTGATCCTGATAGTGTTTCTACGAGCAGAAGCCATGACTCCTATAACCAAAGAACAAAGATAAATCCTTTGGTCCTTGAAATAGTTAGTGAAAATGCTATGCTTATGATGCATGATGATGTCATGATGTTATTCTCAATCACAAACATGTGGCACACACAAACAAGTCACACCATAGCCCTAGGTTTAAGGCTTGCATGAGGTTCAAAGGTAAGTACCCTCCCCTGAAGTTAGTTGGTTCATCCTGTCCTACAAAAGTAACCAGGTTCTAAGGGATCTCAATATCATTGATCCTTCACAAGGGTGGTTGTTCAGTAGGCAACTTACTTGCCAACCAAAACCCTCCAAGTTTAGAATCTCAATGAGCGTAGTATCGAGTATCAACCAACTTCAGTCTGCACCAAAGCCGGTTATCTCACTACTTTTCTAAAGGCCAAGATGGGATAACTAGGGTTCTAAAAGTCAGTTAGTGTATTGACAACTTATGGCAGCCTCATATTATCCTCAACTTGACTTAAGGAACATAAGCACAAACCAAGAAGTCACACTAACTATGGCCACCAGATCAACCATATCGGTATACGCCGTACAATTTCCTTGGTCTATTGCCATTTACCTAAGGTACACTAGATCCGAGTTAGGATCTTTCACACATAAGAGCCCAACAAGTAAGTATAAAGCAAACAAGGCAAACAATTTTAAAGTGATCTAATTCCTAAGGGTACCCTTCTTTTATTAAATCCCCAGCAGAGTCGCCAGTTCTGTAACACGGTGGGAGAACTGACTTTAGTTATGTTGCGGATAGCAAGAGTCGCCACCGACTTTTATTTTATCCAAAGGAAAGGCATAAAAGAACAGGAAAGACCTTTTAAAATATTTTTGGGTCCGGGGGGTAGGTTATGTAAAGGGAAGGTGTTAGCACCCTTTACATCCATGGTTATCCATGGGCTCTTAGTTACTTAGCTCACTTTAAATTGTTTTTGAAATGTGAAGTGTGTGAATAGAAATTTTCATAAGAGTTTGATAATGATCCATGTACGGATGCGTAAAAAACTTGTGTTTGAAAATTGTTTGAAATTTGTGAAGTGTTTGAAAAGTTTTTGAATAGTGAGCAAGTAACTATGAGGAACCTACCCTAAAGTTTAAGTCTTTCTGTTCTTTATCCTTTAAATGGTAAGATTATCCCTATTATTAAGGAATAGGTAGTCATTACCTTGGATGTGAGGGACAAGTGAGAGACATCTGTTTAATGAAGGCAACTGTAGGGTGTATTAAGCATTTTGGAGGGACTGTCATCATTATTCGAAAGGGACTAGATCATTATGAAAGGCAACCATTAAGGGACTTGATCTCTGATTATGAAGGGACTAGATGACTTTTCTTTTAAGGAACTTTGCTTTATACACCCTACTTGACCTTTTAATTAGGCAACATTGAGAGGCAACCCTAGAAAGTGAGATGGCGATCAAAGATCGAATTACGTGTGTGAGTGTTTAATTTTATATTTATCTTATAATTTAAATGACCTAAATTCAATTTTTAAAAACAAATAGTTTTCACTCCCTATTTACTAACCATAGCATGAAAAATAAATAATTTAAATATTTAAGAAAATTACATCCAGGAGCAATTACATAATAATAAAGCAATTTAAATAAATAGCAAAAATAAATAAATAAGTAAATAAGCAAAATATAAATAATAAGTAAAATAAATAAGCAATTTAATTGGGTTAGTGATAATAATTAAAAATACATAAGGTTAGTAATAAACATGATTAGTAATAATAATAATAATTAAAATAAATGGGGTTAGTAATAATTATATAAACATAATGAAATAAGCAATTGAAATAATTAAAAGATTAAATTTCATGTAAATGATTATTTGAGGTTAATAAGAAAATATAAACAATTAATCAAGATTAATAGGAAAATATGGACAATTATATTAATTATTATAAAATTTTGAATTATATGCAAATTATAAAAATTAAATTAATTTTAAACATATTATAATTACAAAATTAAATTAGCATAGATTCAATTATTTCTAATCATATATTTAAAAATTATTTATATATAAAATTTAGATTATAAACAAATTATAGAAATAATTACATATTATATAAAAAAAAGATTGATTATAATTGTATTTACAAAAATTAATTATATTAAATAAAACATGTACATGATAATTATATTTACAAAAAAAATTAGAAATTAAAATCACAAGATAAAATTAGGTTTTTTAATTATTTTAAAAAAAATAAACTAGGGTTTGTAAAATATTAGGGTTTATTTTATTTACAAAATTAATTTAATGAATATATACATATTATAATCTAAATAAATAAATAAACTAATTTTGAATTAAGAAAAATAGTTTTAGAATTTAGAGAATATTGAATATATATATATATATATATATATATATGTGAAATTATTTAATTATATGATTATTAATAAGAATAATTAAACAAAATCAATTAATTAAAATAAGATAGAAAAAGAAACAAAAAAACTTACCTGGCTGGGGTTTGAACCCAGCACCTCCTGCTCCCATGAACTTATGCCAGCAACCACAACCACTGGACCACACATGCGTTGGTGTGAGAATAATGAATCCAGTTGTTTTTGTTCTATATCCTGAAAAATCACAAAAATAAGAAAAAACCAAAAGGCCTGGGGGAGAATCGACCCCAGGACCTCTCAAGCAAACGCACATACACATTATCATCCCAGCTAGGTGAGCGAATCTGATATTATGGTGGCCACAATGCATAATATATTATATTGGCTAAATGACTGGAAAAATGAACAAAAAAGGATTGAATCCAGGATTCGAACCCCTGCCCTCTCATAATACGCATGCCTGACTTTCCACTGGGACAAGCGTGTGCTTGTGAAATACAAACAGGATTAATTCATAATATTTTAAGACAGTTTTTAAACTTGAATTTTGGCGCCAGCATAACTTCATCTTCTTCCTTGAATTCGCAGGTTTTCCTGCGAAATTATCTGGGAAAATACCTGCGAATTTTCCTGCACCCTAAACCTGCGAATTTCAAACCACCATCAAACAGTACAATTTTATCAAATTAGAAACATCTTTGAATTCCTTGCAACCTGTACAACCCAATTATGTCAACCAAATTCATTTATATTGCCTAAATCGTGAAACCCTAAAACTAAACTCCAAACCCTAACAATGGCCGATTGTAATATAGGGCATGAAGCTTCACGAAAACTATCCAGAAAGCATCTATGGATCATTACAAACACAAATCAGGCATTAAATTCAAACAACAATGGTTAATTATATGAAAACGAAAAAATTCAAAAGGAGGAGAAAACGTGATTCGGTTTATGCTTTTCATGGCACTATGAATGATTATGATGGTTGCTACATGATCAATGAATCATCAGGAAGCTATTGCAATCTTTAAATTGTCCTGAAAGTACCTATAACTTGGAAACCGAAATCAAGTTTTGGTGTGGTTTTTTGAAGTTTTGAGACAAGGTGAGAGGCTGCCAAAATCGTGTCTTGTGCTAGGTTTGTGTTAAGTACTTATAGGAGGATCAATTTAGGTCAAAAAGTTGGATAGTTGTGTAGAAGATTTGATTCAAAAAGATTCACAATGATAAGCTTTGAAATTTCAATATTTTTGCATCAACACTTTCTATTTCAAGCCAATCAATGTTATCCTTGTATCAATTTGTTCCATGCTGAATTCATGACTTTCTAGAACCAAAAATAAAATTAAATCTTCATATTTAATATTTTATTTAAATTTAAAATGATTTTAAGTATAAAAAATCATAATAAATTAATTAAATAAAATAAAAATTATGAAAATATCATAGAATTTTCGTGCATGATGTCATGGATTGCTTTGGGTCATTTAAAGTTCAGCCCATTTAACAAAATTTGGTTTTAAACCTCCATTTGCTTCATAAACTTCCCTAAAATTTCCCAACTTTGCAAGGACACATATCCTTCAATTTTAATGGTATGAGGGTGTTCTTGGACATTTTGGAAATCTTAAAGAGTCCTCTAACCAACCCCATGGTTTCATGTCCATATCAATTACCATTCTCAAGTTATGCCCTTTTGAAGTTGTTGACTTTTTGTTGACTTTCAAAAGGACCTATAATGTCTTAGCTCATACCTTCCAAATGAAGCATTTTTGGGATTGGCTTGTGAGACACAAAGTTGTAGAGAATTCAATTTCCTTCAAAATGAGCTTTGGATGTAGACTTGGTGATGAAGCATGTGAAAGTTATGTCTGGTCAAAGTTCAGTTGACTTTTACTGAGGAAACCCTAATTTAGAAACTCCTGATTCTTGATGATCTGAAATCTCCTTGATGAATCATGATCAAACCTTGATCAAATGATGAATTTCACTTCATATACTTGATGTTGGCAAAAAATCATGAATTTTGACTTTGGTTTGACCACAGTTGACCTCAGTTTGACTTTTTAACTGCTTTGACTGATTTTGACTTATTTGATCATCTGACTGAGCAAACTTTTGAGAAAAGTCTTGAAACTTGTCATGGGGGTTCTTACACACATATAAGAGGTTATGAAGCTCACTTGATGTCTTGGAAGTTCATTTAGCCTGATTAAAATCAAAACCCTAGTTTTGGATGCACTGCTTAGGAGGTGCATTGTCTGAGGGAATTGTCAACTTTTCTGACTAATTGTGAACCTTGTGAACCATCATAAAATGTCTTGTGAACCTAATGGGAGGTATTGTGAACCTTGTGAACTTCATAAAGTGTCTTGTAAACTTCATGAACCTCATGAAAGGTCTTGAAAGCATTGTGAATCTTGTGAACCTTGTGAACCTCATAAAGTGACTTATAGACTTCATGAACCTCATGAAAGGTCTTGAAAGCATTGTGAATCTTGTGAACCTTGTGAACCTCATAAAGTGACTTATAGACTTCATGAACCTCATGAAAGGTCTTGAAAGCATTGTGAATCTTGTGAACCTTCTTAGCACACAAAGTCTTGTATTGTGAGGGCAAATTTTGGGGTGCAACACAATCCCTTGTATTTTATTTTGTATCCCTCTCCCATTACTTTGTATGCATTTTATCAATTTTTATTTCGTTTGTGAACCCTTGGTCCAACGCCAAGTGGTTGCACTCTCACACACTCGCACTTTTTTTATTCAGTTATCGTTTATTAGGATCCACCTTATCTTGCGAGCCGAGCGCTTTGTGCCTCGCTAACAAACCACAAAAATAAACCTCCATTTTGCATTCACCCTTTAACCTCAAAAACCAAAACGATTCTTTTTAGATCCAAACCCTTGATCCAACGTCAAGCGGTCTTAGGAAATAAAGCATCAATAAATACGAGAATATTTGTACGCCACGAGCCTTAAGTGGTAGAAAGGAGGATAACGAGCTCTCGTTACTCGCTCCGATTATTTCGACGCAAGACGCTCGTCTTGTTGGACAGAATAAACTATCCATAGTCTTTAGTGAATTTCAACTCCTAAACCCTTTCATCTAAGAAAGGTAATAAAATCAGCAACCAATACCCTTAGCAGGCCGAACTACGAGGCTCTGACTTTCCCATTGCACACGGGAGTACGTAGGCACAAGGATCTTAATCCTTGCCGAGCACCTAGGATCAATATAACTTATAATTCAACTCATTTCCCTCTAGCAAGTAATTCATTTAAGCATAGACATCCTTTCGCGCGTGATATCTTAGATGGTTCCCATCGAGTACGATGGATGTAGGGGATGCTAATACCTCCCCCCTGCATAACCGACTCCCGAACCCAGGCAATGGTTCCGTTGACCTTTGTCCTCATCCTTTTCTTCCCGGGTTGTATCTATATCTTCCCTTTCCCTCTTCGGGAATAAATAGAATTAGGTGGCGACTCTTCAGTCTGTCTGGCGCGCGGCTCCCGTCTTTTTGGATCGCGTGAGGTCGTATTTTCGGGGTGCGACACCTACATTACTTGGAGACATCCTACATTCTCTTCACACTCGTACTATGAAGGCGAGAGGGACTCTGATGTACTGCATACCTTTATTGTCTAGGTGGTTTATTTTTCACCTTCCTCGATCAGTGATGAAGAATGAACAAGGGTTCATGTGGTCTAAGAGGATCATGTCACTTTCTCATTCAGACATTCATTGGTTCTCTCGATCTATGGAGAATGTTACTATCATTGACCATTGTGGGGAATTCCCTAATGTGCCACTTCTAGGCATAAGAGGGGGCATTACCTACAACCCTTCTTTAGCACTACGTCAGTTTGGTTATGCTCGGAGTAATGGTCCTCATGACATGCTTATTCAGGGTATTGTGTTCGACTACAACAACGATTTTCAGGGTTACCGTCAAAGGTTTATACGAGCTTGGAACAAGGTGAACAGGATTGACAACAACACTTTGGAGCCAAAGCATTCTATTCCTATGGAGCCTTATCTCTGATGGGTTCGATCTCGTGCTCAGACTCTTATGATGCCATATCCTGCTGTTCTACCAGTCACGATGGAGCCTATTGCTGAAGGAGATATTCCTTATACCATCCTTCATCCAGACATGCCTACTGATTTGGAATAATTGCAAAAGTCCTGGATTCAGTTGAAGGAGAAAATGGATACTTTTGAGACTCATTTCAGAGCTGGTCAAGAAACAATTCTGGAGCTAACAAGGCAACTTCACGAGGAGCAAAACCTCAACAAGTACCTCCACGCAAAGAGGAAGCGTCCATGGGAGACTTAAAACCTCATATATTTATCTTTTGTATCTTATTGTTATTTCTCTGTAAGCCCAAGGGGCAAAACTTATATTAAGTATTTACTAATAAAATTTTGTTCCTATTTTCTTTTAAACAAATTTAAATCATGCGGTCCTTGAAAACATTGCATAAACATATACATACCATATCATTGCATCAGAGGTTTCTTATGAACATGTATCTTATCTTCTCGCTGTTTATTTCAGCAGAAATGGCTCTCGAACAAACTGTTAAGGATCTCCAGACTCAGAATGCACAATTTCAAGAAATGATCTTGAACTTGTCCAAGGGACAAGATGAGTTGAAGGCACTTTTGACTAAGAAGAAGAAGAAGACTAGAAAATTATTAGGCCTCATCAACCTGGGTAGAAGATTCAGAGGTCTTGTCAAGACAGAAGAAGAGGTTGAGAATCTTGAGTCTGAAAATTCTGAAAGAGAAGGAGGCAGACTCCATGACACTGTGGAAGATTCTGATTCTGAGGAGAACTATTATCATGATCCTGCTAGTGAGGAGAAGTATAAGATGATGGTAGAAAGAATGAATGCTATGGAACTACAAAAGAATTCTGGGTTTGACTTTGAAGATTTGAGTTTGATTTCTGGAGTCTCCATCCCTATGGGTTTCAAGGTTCCTACTTTTGTGGTGTATGATGGTGTGTCTTGCCCAAAAATGCATTTAAGGTCTTATGTCAGAAGAATTCAACCCCATACTCCTGATAAGAAGTTATGGATACATTTCTTTCAAGAGAGTTTGTCTGGATCCTAACTGGAATGGTATTATCAACTGGAAAGTACCAACATTCGCAACTGGAATGATCTTCCTGAAGCTTTCTATAAGCAGTACCAATACAATTCTGATTTAGCACTAACTCGCATGCAGCTCCAAAGCATGTCCATGGATGCCAAAGAAAGTTTCAAGGAGTATGCTCAGAAATGGAGAGATCTGGCAAGTAGAGTTCAACCCCCTTTGACTGACAGGGAATTAATTGATATGTTCATGAGTATGTTGACTGGTCCTTTCTATAGTCATCTTATTGGAAGCTCATCATCTGGCTTCACTGAGCTGATAACGACTGGAGAACGTGTGGAAAGTGAGATACAAAGTGGAAAGATTCAGATAGTTGTTTCTTCAAGTATCACCAAGAAGCCCCCTCCTGGGAAGAAGGAATCCAATGTTGTGTATAGCCAGCGTGGTCGTAATGATTGTAACCAATATGTAGGAGCTGTTTTGACTTCTAATCCTACACCTCCACCACAAGAGCAACAATAGAATAATCATCCCAAGCCTAGGAGGCAATTTACCAAACTCAATATGTCATTGGCTCAGGCTTTGCAGCATATGTTGAAAGGAGAATTGATTACTTTGAAGGACCCACCACAGAATATCAATACCTCCTCTTCTCGTTACAATCCCAATGCAAGGTGTGCATACCATTCTAATAGCCATGCCCATGATACTAACAGTTGCTAGTCGTTGAAGAACAAAATCCAGGATATGATTGAGAATGGAGAAATTGAGTTTGACCCTCTGGAAACTCCTAATGTGATTACTGCTCCCATTCCTAAACATGAGAAGACTGTTAATGTTGTTGATGAGTTTGTTTATGTTCGTACTGTGGCTGAAATAACTACTCCTCTAGCTATTGTCAAGAAGAAACTTGTGCAAGCCGGTTTATTTTCGGGTTGCAGGGAAGATTGTTTTTACTGTGCCTATAAACCTGATAATTATTGGAGGTTGAGGTCAGTATTCAACTCCTGATAGATAACTATACTATACTATTTGAGAGGACCCCTTCTATAGAGAGTCTGTGTGGAGGTTTGGCTCAAGATTTGAAAATTGAAGATATGGATATGGTTAACAAGATTCCTGTGAAGATTACTTCAAATGGTCCAGTGAGGATCACTTCTAAGGGTCCTGTGAAGATTACTACTGAGGCAAAGGTGGCTCCAATGATTATTACTACTCCTGGTCCTATCCCATATACTTCTGACAAGGCTATACCCTGGAATTATGGTTTTGATGTTTATATCCATGGTGTCAAACAAGAACCTTTAACCGATGCACCTGTTACTGATGTTAATCTTGATGTGGACAATATTGATGGATCCAGTAAGGTTACCAGGAGTGGAAGAATTTTCTCTCCAGAAGACACCTCAAAAGCTGTTGCTACTCCAATTCATATATCTAACTCTGGGCCAAGTACTGAGGCTCGGGGCAAAGGACCATTGGTTGAACCTATTCAAGCTGAGGCACCAGTTAGTGAAGATCTCTCTAAGCAGATGGAAGAAGTACTGAAGATCATCCGCAAGAGTGATTATGATGTTGTTGATCAGTTGGGGCACACTCCCTCCAAAATCTCCATGTTGTCTCTGCTATTATGTTCTGAAACCCATGCCAAGGCTTTAATCAAATTCCTGAAGTCTGCTCATGTGCCACATGAAATCTCTGTGGATCAATTTGAAAATTGTGTTGCTCATCTAAATAGTGATAATAGTTTGGGTTTTAATGATGTTGATCCGACTCCTACCGGCAGGAACAATAATAGAGCTCTGCACGTCGTCGTTGAGTGTAGGGGCACTACTTTGTCTCATGTATTGGTGGATAATGGTTCTTCATTAAATGTATTACCTAAGGAGGTTCTAGACAAACTCAATTTGAATGATGTAGTGTTAAGACCAAGTAATGTGGTGGTGAGGGCCTTTGATGGTTTAAGAAGAATGGCGCATGGAGAGGTGGATCTTCCAGTCAAAGTAGGCTCTCAAGTTTTTGATTCCACTTTCTATGTGATGGATATTCGTCCTGCGTACTCCTGTTTGCTTGGGCGCCCCTGGATCCATGGGGCAGGTGCTGTGACTTCCACTTTACATCAGAAGTTGAAATATCCGGTGAAAGGAAAGATTGTCACTGTTTATGGTGAAGAAGAATACATGGTCAGTCATGTGAACACTTTTAAATATGTTGAGATGGAAGGTGAATTTGTTGAGACTCCTTGCCAGATATTTGAAGTTGTTCCTTGGGTCGTTCCTGCTACTGAAGCTCCCCCTGTTGTTAAAAGAGTTCCTGTGATTACTAGAGTGCCTCCTACAATAGCCTCCCTCAAAGATGCTAGAGCTGTAGTTGAAGAAGGTGGTTGTACTATTTGGGGTCAGCTTCCTGACATCCCCTACAAGTCTGACAAGTTTGGTTTGGGTTTTACTGCAGAATCTCAGAAGTCTCTTCGTCGTGCTCGTACTGCTCGTAACACTCATGGAGGAATCATAAAGGACCAAGTCAATGTTGTGGAAGATTATGATGAAGGTTACAACCTGGACGATTGGATTTTTCCTACCATGAGGGATGGACTCAACAATTGGAAGACTGAAGATGTTATTCTTATCTCTTTTAGTCAGGAGTAAATGCTATTCCTTTTTCTAAATTTATTTTTTGTAACTTTGAACAACTAAATACTTTTAAGCCTTGTGCCTTGCCCGGGGCACAATGGTATGCTTATTAGGGTTGTCATTTCATTTGCATATTTTCATTCAATAAAATCAATGGACGTTTCTCGCTTTCATAAACATTGTGCTCTTTGTCTTTCTTTTACTTTTTCCTTTTATCAAAAAAAAGCTATGTGTTCTTACACACACCCACATCACTAAATGTAGATATCCATCCACTCTGGATCCTATTGATAACAATTTTGCTATTTCCAATTATGACTTCGAAAATCTGATCTATCAAGCCGAGGATGGAAAGGAGGAAGATTGTGAAGTACCTATAGAGTTGCCAGATTACTACAGCAAGAAGAGAAAACTATACAACCACATGAGGAACCAATCGAAGTTGTGAACTTGGCAACCGAGGAAAACATGAAAGACATCAAGATAGGTGCTAAATTAGACGATGGTATCAAGGATAGGTTGATTCAGATGTTACATGACTATGTGGAAGTTTTTGCTTGGTCTTATGAAGATATGTCAGGGTTGGATACAAATATTGTGGTTCACTGTCTACCAGTGAAAGAGGATTGTCGTCCCATAAAGCAGAAAGTTCGTCGTATGCGTCCTGATATGTCAGAAAAGATTAAGGCAGAGGTGATGAAACAATTCAATGCAGGGTTTCTAGATGTTACTTCTTATCCACAATGGGTTGCAAACGTGGTGCCGGTGCCTAAGAAAGATGGTAAAGTACGCATGTGTGTAGATTACAGGGATTTGAATAGGGCCATCCCTAAAGATGATTTTCCACTTCCACATATTGATGTTTTGGTAGACAACACTGCTCAGCATAAGGTGTTCTCTTTTATGGATGGTTTCTCTGGGTATAATCAGATTAAGATGGCACCTGAAGACATGGAGAAGACCACATTTGTTACACAATGGGGCACTTTCTGCTATAAGGTAATGCCATTTGGTTTGAAGAATGCTGGGGCACCATATCAGCGTGCTATGGTAGCTTTATTCCATGATATGATTCACCATGAGATAGAGGTATATGTGGATGATATGATAGCCAGATCTCAGAATGAAGAAGAACATCTTGATCACCTGCACAAGTTGTTTGAGAGGTTGAAGAAATACAAGTTGAGGTTGAATCCAAACAAATGTACTTTCGGAGTTAGATCTGGTAAACTTCTGGGTTTTATTGTTAGTGGTAAAGGTATTGAAGTATATCCAGCAAAGGTAAAAGCTATACAAGAGATGCCTGCTCCTCGTAATGAGAAAGAAGTTAGAGATTTCCTGGGACGACTGAATTACATTGCAAGATTTATTTTCCAGTTGACTGCTACTTGTGAACCAATCTTCAAGTTGTTGAAGAAAAATCAAGCATTGGAATGGAATGATGAATGCCAAACAGCTTTTGATGAAATCAAAAGGTACTTACAAGAACCTCCTATATTAATGCCACAAGTTGAAGGAAGACCCTTGATTATGTACTTGACAGTATTTGATAACTCAATGGGATGTGTGTTGGGGCAACATGACGAGTCTGGTCGAAAAGAGCAGGCAATATACTACCTTAGCAAAATTTTACCGACTGTGAAACAAGATACTCACTGCTCGAGAAAACTTGTTGCGCTTTGGCATGGGCTGCTCGCCGACTAAGACAATATATGTTGACTCATACCACTTTATTGATTTCAAAAATGGATCCAATCAAGTATATATTTGAGAAACCTGCTATCTCCGGACGAATATCAAGATGGCAAATGATCTTGACAGAATATGATATATAATATACTACTCAGAAAGCAATCAAAGGAAGTGTAGTAGCCGACCATTTGGCTCATCAAGTAGTGGATGACTACCAATCTATGAATTTTGAGTTTCCAGATGAGGATATTATGATTGTTACTAAATAACCTAGACAATATGAAGGACCTGGACAAGGATCCCGATGGACTATGGTTTTTGATGGAGCTTCTAATGTGCTTGGTAATGGTGTTGGTGTTGTGATTATCTCTCCTAAAGGTTTTTATACACTAGTTACTGCAAAGGTTTGTTTTAAATGTACCAATAATATGTCTGAGTATGAAGCGTGCATCATGGGTATCAAGGTTGCTATTGAAATGAAGATCCAATTTTTGGATGTGTATGGAGATTCAGCCTTAGTAGTCAGTCAGGTTAAAGGTGATTGGGATACCAGGCATCCTAATCTCATCCCTTACAAAGAGCATGTGTTGTCTTTGATCCTTTACTTTGAATATATTACCTTTGGACATATTCCACGAGAAGAGAATCAGTTGGCAGATGCATTAGCTACCATGGCATCTATGTTTGAAATCAGTTGGGATGATGAAGCTCTGAGAATTAATATTGATCGATTTGATAAACCTGCATACTGAAATGAAGTGGGTACTGAAGGAGTAGAAGAAAAGCCTTGGTTCCATGAAGTGAAAAGGTATCTTGAAGCTCAGGAGTTCCCTGAAGGGGCATCTGTCAATGATAAGAGGTTTTTGAGGAGGTTTTCAGCTAAATTCTTCCTGAGTAATGGAATTTTGTACAAGCGCAACCACGATTCACCTTTGCTTCGTTGTGTGGATAAGAAAGAAGCAGTAGAGATTATGGAATACATGCATGAGAGGATCTTTGGTACTCACTATAGTGGACATACAATGGCTAAGAAGATTCTGAGAGCAGGTTATTATTGGTCTACCATGGAAGCTGACTGCTATCAACATTCCAAAACTTGTCACAAATGCCAGATTTATGTTGATAAGGTTCATGTGCCTCCAGTTCCGTTGAATGTTCTAACTGCTCCATGGCCTTTTGCCATGTGGGGCATTGATATGATTGGTGAAATCAAACCTATTGCCTCTAATGGACTTCATTTCATCCTTGTAGCTATTGATTACTTCACAAAATGGGTAGAGGCAGCTTCATTTGTTTCTGTTACTAAGAATGTTGTGGCTCGATTCATCAAATATAATCTTATATGCAGATATGGAATCCCTGAAAGGATTATCACAGATAATGGTACCAATTTGAACAAAACTATGATTACTGATCTCTGCATGCAGTTCAAGATTAAACATCACAATTCTTCTCCATATCGTCCAAAGATGAATGGCGTAGTGGAAGCCACCAACAAGAATATTAAGAAGATCTTGCAAAAGATGACAATTACATATAAGGATTGGCATGAGATGTTACCATTTTCTCTTCATGGTTATCGAACCACCATACGTACTTCAACAGGGGCAACCCCATTTTCCCTTGTCTATGGTATGGAAGTAGTTTTACCCATTGAAGTCCAGATTCCCTCTTTGAGAATTATGAAGGATGCAGGCTTAGATGAAGATGAATGGATTCAGACTCGACTTGACCAGATAAGCTTGATTGACGAGAAAAGATTAACAGCTGTTTGTCATGGTCAAATGTATCAGAAACGGATGATCAAAGCCTTCAATAATAAAGTTAAGCAGCAAGTGTATCAGGCTGGTGATTTGGTAATCAAGCGTATTATATTACCACAGGGTGATCCTAGAGGAAAATGGACCCCTACCTATGAAGGGCCATTTGTTGTTAAGAGAATATTTTCTAGAGGTGCCATGATGCTTACCACTATGGATGGTGATGATTTCCCGCAACCTGTGAACGCATACATAGTTAAAAAATACTACGCATGAAAAGAGACCCGCTAGGTTGACTGACCTAGGCAAAAGTAAGGCATCCCGGCGAACCAAAAGGGTTCGGGCAAAAATTAGGGATATATATAAAACAAACGTACACCCGGCAAGTCGAAAACCTGGTGGATTGACAACCTGAAAGGGAAATCCAGGAAAAAGTTAGGGATTAAAGGGTATGACTATGTCTCATTAGATCACCCATGCAACCTCTACTAGTTGTGTTATCTACGTCAAGTTCAACAAATACCGATCGGTCCAATCATTTCTTCTCCAAAAGCTGAAGATGAGATAATTGAAGATAATGGCAATAGAAAAGTTGAAACTCAATAGGGTTATTTACACATAGCTATTTTTCCTTGTAAAAATCTCTTTGACGAATTCCTCTTACTAGGATTTCCGTTATTAAAACATGTCTAGTTATAGGTCTATTTCTAAGAATAAGAAAAAAAACTCCATTTTTATATTCAGCTTTACTTTTCCCTCTTTATTCAGCTTTACTTTTCCCTCTTTATTCAGCTTTACTTTTCCCCTTTTTACTAAAGCGAAAAACGTCCATTGATTATGTTTGAATGAATATATGCCTTTGAATATGATTGATGTTTACCAGAAATGCATAAAATACAACAATAGCATTTACTAAGGATGAACGGAGGTAGGAATTCAACGAAGCTTCATTGGTTCATCCCCAAAAAGTAATCTCTACGGATATCCTTATGGAATACTTCAAGTAATATCTTATACTTCCAACTCTACGAAGTCTCCAAGCAGCTTCATATCCTCCGAAGAAGTTATACTTAACCGAATAAGTCTCCCGGATCTATGTCCATCTCTTTTATCCTCAGTCAGGATATTCAGGAACTTAATCCTTCAATAAGAAGTACGAAGAACGAAGAACGGGAAGTTCTAAGTATGATATTCTTAAACAAGACGGGAACAAAGTCTTCAGGCTCCTTAGCAACAAATCGGGATTTATTTTCCCCAGCCATCAGTTGTTATATGAAGCTACTGTTCAGCTTCCCGACATTCATTCATACATACATCATATCATATCATATCATATCATATTATATCATATCATATCATATCATATCATATCATATCATATCATACACATTCTCATAAATATTATCTTGCAGATTGTTATATATATCATTATACTTGCACCAAACTAACCTTGTTTTTCAGGTTAAATTCTCCAACAGACAAACTTCATCAACAACTTACCTCGGGCCGTCGTTTATTCTTCCCGCAGGTTACCTTATTTTTGGGCCGTCGTTTATTTTTCCCAAAAGTCAACTTACCTTGGGCCGTCGTTTATTCTTCCCAATGGTTACCCTGTTGCCTCGGGCCGTCGTTTATTCTTCCCGCAGGTTACCTCATTTTTGGGTCGTCGTTTATTCTTCCCAAAAGTCAACTTACCTTGGGTCGTCGTTTATTCTTCCCAATGGTTACCCTGTTTCCTCGGGCCGTCGTTTATTCTTCCCGCAGGTTACCTCATTTTTGGGCCATCGTTTATTCTTCCCAAAAGTCAACTTACCTTGGGTCGTTGTTTATTCTTCCCAATGGTCACCCTGTTACCTGGGGCCGTCGTTTATTCTTCCCGCAGGTTATCTCATTTTGGGCCGTCGTTTATTCTTCCCAAAAGTCAACTTACCTTGGGCCGTCGTTTATTCTTCCCAATGGTTACCTTGTTACCTCGGGCCGTCGTTTATTCTTCCTGCAGCTTATCTCATTTTGGGCCGTCGTTTATTCTTCCCAAAATTCAACTTACCTTGGGCCGTCGTTTATTCTTCCCAATGGTTATCTTGTTACCTCGGGCCGTCGTTTATTCTTCCCGAAGATTATCTCATTTTTGGGCCGTCGTTTATTCGTCCCAAAAGTGTCATCTCCATATTTAAGAAACATATCAGAAGACCCTTTATTCAAATGGCATCTTTAAGCCCATTCAAGCATCACAGTCAACCAATAATATTATTCTACACACCAGCAAGTGCAAATTTTTGGGTTTTTGTGTTCAATCCTCTTCAATCTTCAAGTCACGAATGGCGTACATGCCAATCTAACTCCTCAGATTCCAGAAAATTGAACAAGGCGCAGCTGTTGCACCCCAAAATTTGCCCTCCAACAGTCAAGACAAGCTCTCTCAAGACTTCTAAATGATCATAAGGTCCTCAAGACTCCCAATTGGTCAAGAAGTGTGGAAGTTTCCTCAGACAATGCCTCCTCCTAAGCAAAATATCCAAGACTAGGGTTTTGTGTTTCTTCAGGTTAAAATGATTTTCAAGGCCTCAAGTGAGCTTCATAACATCCCACATGTATTCAATAATCCCCATGTCAAGTTTCAAGGCTTTCCCAATAAGTTTTCATAGTCAGATGATCAGATATGCAAAAATCAGTCAAAGTAGTTAAAAAGTCAAACTGAGGTCAATTGTGGTCAAACTAAAGTCAAACTTCAAGAGTTTTTGACAACATCAATTTTATGAAGTAAAATTCATCATTTGATCAAGGGTTTATCATGATTCATCAAGGAAGTTTCAGATCATCAAGAATCAGGAGTTTCTAAATTAGGGTTTTCTTAAGGAAAGTCAACTAAACTTTGACCATCCATAACTTTCACATGCTTCATCAAAATTTTTCCATCCAAAGCTCATTTTGAAGGAAATTGAATTCTCTACAACTTTGTGTCTCACAAGCCAAGCCTAAAAATGCTTCATTTGGAAGGTATGAGCTAAAACATTATAGGTCATTTCAAACGTCAACAAAAAGTCAACATCTTCCAAAGGGAATAATTTTAAAATGGTAAAGGATATGGACATGAGACCAAAGAGGTTAGTTAGAGGACTCTTTCAGCTTTCCAAAATGTCCAAGAACACCTTCATAGCCTTAAAATTGAGGGTTTTATGCCTTGTCAAAGTTGGGAAATTTTTGAGGGGTATATTGAGCAAATGAGGTCTTAAAACCAATTTTTTTCAAATGGGTGTCGCTCCCGAGATTTTCATCCTAGTACAAACGCGAAAGTGGCACGGAAAAGGTAGAGTCACCAGCCAGACATTTTTATCCCAAAGGAATGAGAAAGGTAATGTTGCACAAACCTGAGGAAGAAGGAAAAGGACGAGGCCTTGCGAACCAAAGATCTGGGTCCGGAAGTCGGTTACGAATTAAGAAGGTATTAGCACCCCAATCTGTCCTCCGTACCCGACGAGATCCATGCTTATAAGTTTGTTTCAAAGGGTAAGAAATACGATGCTGTTTGAATGAAAGAAATGGCTATCTGGAATAGAAATGAAATGAGAAAGGGAATTGGAAGAGAAAATGGAACGAAGTGGGAAATGTAGGGAAAAATAAAGAATGTGCTCGAATGGGCCCTACCCCACTGCCTACGTACCTTATCGGAAAAATAAGGATCAGAGTCGTCGTAGTTCGTCTAACTAAGGCGGAAACTTGCTTGTGTTTTTTAGGATGATGTTGCCATAGCTCTAGCTCAGGTGTTACCGGCTCTTACTCGAGGGTGTTTACCGTGTCGCTGTTTGTGCTGTCGAGGCAAGTCGTATTCGTCCGCAAAGAGTATGAGATGGGAAGAGAAGACGTGGTGTCTTGTTGGTTTATTGTCTTTTAGAAGAAGTGTTTTTACTTGATGTTTATCGCATGTACAACACTAAAGACTATGATACGGGAGCGAATACTTTCCAAGGTCGCCCCCAATGGAACGTTTGTAAAGTATCCTAGAAGAGTGAAGGAGACCTCCACTAATCTTTTCCCATATAGCTTAAGGCTCGT
The DNA here is from genome assembly GCA_963966055.1 of Lathyrus aphaca. Classification (NCBI taxonomy): domain Eukaryota; kingdom Viridiplantae; phylum Streptophyta; class Magnoliopsida; order Fabales; family Fabaceae; genus Lathyrus; species Lathyrus aphaca. The sequence continues at coordinate 214,226,324 of OZ014520.1, read as the reverse complement.
GGCGTATTGTACCTACTTTCCTTTTAAATGTTTTTTATTTTTCTTTAAAGGTGAGAAGTGAGACTCAAATTGAAAGGAAAAACTCTAAAGGGAGACTATGACACAACCCTAAGTTAGTTGAGTTTAAGGGTGACCTATGGTTAGTGAGGTTTAAAAGATTACACTACCTAATTGGATACAAATCATATAGAAAGAAGCGAGTATGAACGGAGTAATGGAACGAGGTCCTCCTAAGTCATGGTTGGTGATAACGTGTATGAATCGTAAATGAGATGAAACAATGGATCGGGTGGGTCGGTTGCGTGGTGCTGAGACACACGGCTTATGGTGTGCAACATACAAGGCTTTCTTTTGGAGTAATGGAATGGAGCGATGGTAACCGAGGGATCCTAAAATCACATGAAACTTTATTTATTTATTTGAAAATTTACTCGAAGTTGGATCGAGTATTTCTTTATTTTATTTTTGATATTTGGTTTTCTATCGATTCATTTTATCTTTTCTATCCTAATTATGGGAACTATACAAGCATAAGAGTTCTAAGTTATTACATCACAAAGTACAAACCACAAAAATATAATCGAGGCATAATAAAAATCCAAGTCCACAAGCGAATCCTCGAAAAATACCTTGCACAAAAGGAAGAGGTTAGTAAATGAAATGAAGATGTGTATGCAAAAGTATGGAGAAAATGAATTAACGTAAAAAGTTGCAAGAATTTCTAAAGCATACAAGGCATAAAACTGAAATAATGGCTAATCGCTTCATGGAAACGCACTTGAATGGTTTCTAAGGCTAAGTCCTAAAACTAAAGGATTTCACATGATATCAACATTCTAAAATCAGTAGCTAAACCACACTAAGACCTTCTAATATTCTAAGGTCAAGCCTAATTAATCTATGTCCTAATGCACCATAAAATCCTAAACTAAACTAGATGGATTTACAATGGAAAAGTTGAATGAGATCAAGGCACTAAAAATAAAAAAAAAGTCCTGGAAAAAATATGAAATTAATTCCCTAGGGTCTCTAACCTGACTATAATATTGTGTTAAAAACTCTCCTAAAAATTCATAACCTAACTATGTCAAATGGTCACTTAAATCTACCTAAGCTCTAATCACAATTTTACACAAACAACACTACCAAAACAGTGGATAAAATGGCCTAAAAATATACCAAAAATTACTCCAGGTTCTATTATTAGTCCTCTAATCATAGAAAAAATAATGGGACAAAAATCAAACAGGAAGTGGGAGAAATAAAATGTACAAAATTATGTGTTCATGAAAGAATTCAATAAAAAAAGTAATTAAATGGAAAATCGAAATTAAATTGGAAAATGACAAAATTCAGAAAGTAAAAATTTAGAAAAGTTTTAAATTGAATTAGAATCCTACTGTAATTTTTATGGAATTTTATTGAGTGTTTTACTATTTTTTATAGAATTAAATTGAAAGGTTTAAAAACAGAAATTTAAAAAGATAGAAAATAAAGGGGGTGAAAATAGAAATAATTATTAGTTAAAAATAACACATGGGCCTGCGCATATGGGTGTAGACAACATATTCGTGGGCCTAAAACGCAGGTGGCCTGGGGGTGTATGCTAAGGGCTTAGTCAACCTTGTTGACTCCATGAGAATCGTTGATCTTGAGTCTTCTCCTAGGTCTTCACATCTAAAGGTCAAGAAGAAAAGGTGCGGGATAGTAGGATTTTTATGAGTTTTTATGACTTTGCTTAGTTTTTAATGATACTAATTATGGAGATTCTTCATGATTTTAATTCTTTTAATCCCAAAAATCAACATTAATTCATAATTAAAATACAAATCAACGTATAAACTAAGACTAAAAACATCACACCCTCTCACAACTTGTTATCTCCTATCTCACGCCTTTCCTTGTTCTTCTTCCACAAACCCTAATACCACCGCCGTCGGTTCTCCGCCACCGATGGCCTCTCCTAAACCTTACTTAATGCACACATACTTCTCCTCTTTTCTTCTCCCCATCTCAAATCTTTTAATAACCTAAATCTCCCACAAATCCTCAGATCGAAATGTCCAGAAACAAAATAGGGAAACGAAACGAAAAATGGATTAAGGTTCTCATACCTTCAATCGATACATGACCGTTGATATTCGACGATCCGTCGCGAGGTCGTGGTGATGAAGTCGACGGTGACGAACGGTCGTTCTACGATATTCTTCTTGTTGTGTTTCAACTTGTTTGTGATTCACTTGCTAACCCTTGCCATATTATGTGACGTTTACAGGTTGTTCGTTGGTGCTGCGAGGATGACGGCGACGGCGACGGTGAGGCCGTGGAGAAGGCGATGATCGAAGCAGGAGCTTCGCTAGAAGGACGCGTTGATGAAGGTGATGATCGAAAATGGAGTTGTGCGAAAAAAAAGTGTTGATGATGATAAGTCCCTCAGATAGATGCGATGAAGGTAACAATTGTGTTATGATATTCTTTGCATCTTTTCTAAATCACACTTTGCTTTCTGCTTATTATTCGTTGAATCCGCAAGTTGTTGTTCAGAGCCATGCTTGGTGATGATGGTGATCTGCGATGTGATTGAGGATGAATATTGAAGAAGAAGAAGAGTGTTGCAGAAGGTGATGAAATAGTGAGAAATCTGGTTTTAAGAGGGTGATGAAGCGGGTGAGGAATCTGGAAATTGTTGAAGATGAAGAATGGTGATGAAGTTCTGCTTTTGTAGAAGATGCACTGAGGGATGTTTCAGGATTTTCACAGGTATTTCTATTATCAGTCGGTTATGATTCTGTTAGTTGGTTAGCATTTGTAACTGAATTTTATTTCCTTTCTATGTGATTTGTGAAGGTTCCCAATTGTTGGAGTTTGAAGAGGCTTTTGAGGATTGAAGTTGAATTTTCTGGAAGTTTTCTGTTATGTAGTTTGTTAGAGTCTATTATTGCGGTTCAGGTTTGTTGGAGCTGGAACTTTGCATTTAATCTTCTGAATCTCAGTTCTTTTTCTTTTTTCCTTGCTCCCATTCTGTTAAGTTTATTTTACGTAACTGAATCTTTTTTTCGATTGTTGACTTCTTCCTTCGTTTCTTTCAATGTGTGCTAACTTCAGTTCTTTTGGTTTTATCGATCAGGAGCTTGTTGACTGCTAGAAGAATCCTCCTCAAGAGATACAAATCTGACAAACCCCTGAAGGCACTTCGACCGTGTTCGAGGATACGTTCATCTTACAAATTTGGCCGAGTTTCATTTTTAGCTTACGGATTTTCGTATCAGTCTCTAACTCTAGTCATTCGACATTAGCACCAGAATCTCCACTGCTTGCTAATAATTTCTGTTGAAACTGGTTTCCCGTCATTCAGCAGCCTTCCCTTTCAGCCTCATCTTTGACTTATTTCAGCTTTAACTAATGCTTATTATTTACATTTTGTTAAATTTTAGAAAGTGATGAAAAAGCTTTGGAATGATGTCGATGGGCCGTGGCATGAAGGCTGGCGATCCCGGACCTTGGCTCAAGAACAGTTCTCATCCCGACTTTTGCCGACGAATCCTTTTACATGTGCATATGTAACTTCAACAAGCATCAACTTCCCTTTGTTTTTAGATCTTAGATTTTGTAACACTAAGTTCAAGTGTGACCATATTTGTAAAAACATATAATGACCATCTAACCTTATTCTGATCTTGGTATTGTATTTGAATTCTCATAATTCAATCTTGCACTCTTTTGTGAATTTGTCCCTTGACTGAAAATTGTGATTTGTTTTCCCTTCTAATTTCTCAATTTTATACTAGCAGTATTTTGACTACAAATATGAGATAAACCATGGCACATACATCGCTGCCCTGTTGGTTTCCGTAAGCACAACCAAATCCAACTTGACATGTTCTTGTGTTATTGAACTTGTTATGCACTAGATCGTTTTAAATATTATTTAAACATTTCCTTGCAATCGTCTTGATGATGACGAGCCAAGGCCATTTATTTGAATCCTGCTTGCACGTAATCCTCTTTGTTCGAACAATATTTAAAGATGAATAAGTGATAAAGGTTTGGGTGATATGAGTATAGGTTGGGTGATATGAGTATTGAAACATGAAACTCCACACTGAGGCCATACTTATAATTAACTTTTCACTTCTTTGGATCTGTCATTAAAACCAATCTTTATAATGACCGTACCTTCGAACCGAGAAATGACTTGAGTGGTGACCCCATGGTCATTTACTTTTGAATACCGCAACTCGACCCTATCGAATGATCATGAACTATCATCTATCTCTAATTCAAGAGTGAATTAATGATTTTTTAGATATAAGGCATTGTCCCATGACAAATCTAAATTGAGAATGAAGCAATTATTATTTCTTAATCAAGATCAAATCCAACCAATCTAAACCGAATCCTTACCGCACACCTGCATGAAAATATGTATATTTTCGGAATTTCTTGAACATATAATTTGATCATGACGTGCATGGAGAGAAAAGAAATTTATCAAAGGATTCTTCTTTTTCATAAAACCCTAATCTCCTTGAAATGCCTCTTGAATAAGGAAACAAATTTGATTGCCAAAAGCCCAAAACCCTGGTCCAATGACATTCCCAGTTGGAAATTTTCCGCTTTAGCTTGCACGTGAGAATCCCAAAGCAAGTATGACATCCTGATTCAAACAAATCTTTGATCATATGCCCCGACAGCCCAATGTTGTGCATGATTGGGACTTTACGACCTACTGGGCGATGCATGTGGATGCGAAGCAAAAGGCTAGTTAAGGTAATAAATTAGAGGGCAAATTTTGGGGTGTTACAATGGGCTTGCAATTTTGTAATCTAATCCTTACAATGACATCATGCACGACCCAATGCTTATTTTTTCAGATTTTTATAGTTTATTTTATATTTATTTGGATTTTATTCATTAAAATTCAATTTAATATATATATATATATATATATATATATATATATATATATATATATATATATATATATATATAATATGAAAAATCAAATAAAGCATGAAATCTTTGATTGAAAATCATTTGAATTATATTTAGAATGATTGGAAATCAATTAAAATCAGATTGGACCAAAAATAGAAAGGATAGTTGAGATTTTTTGAATATTTGAAAGTGATAAAATTTCATGATCAAGTTATCTTCACAAGCCCATAAATCCACAAGTTTCTGACCTAATTTGAATCCCTACATATACACAAACCTAATGCAAGCAAGGGGGACGAATTTGGCAGCCTGAAAAGACCTTGTTCAAACTAAAAAAATCTTCATACCAAGTCAAATTCGGTTTCATACTTAGAGGCAATTTCAAGGTGTTTCAAAGGTTGCAATCAACTCCTTGATGTTCATTAAACCTATCCCAAGCATTTTCATCATCCAAAACACCATATAATCATCCAACCGAATCATCTTTTATTCTTGAATATGCATTTTTCAATTTTGTATATATGTGTGTTTTAAATGATATTTGATGATTGTTTGATGTTTGTGATAGTGCTAGGAACGTTTCTGGATCATTAAATTGAAGAATAGTGTCCTTATCCTCCAAACACCATTGTTAGGGTTTTGAAGGTCGAAAATTGGGACTTCAACATAAACATAATTTCACATGAATTTGATGAACGATTTGGACCTAGGAAGCATCCCTTGACTGATTTACATGCTTGGAACTAATTTATTTTGTAAATTATGATGTTTTTTATATGCAGGACGTGTAGTGACAGACAAAAACCGTCACTACAACCTTTAGTGACAAAAAAAGTGTCACTATAGCCTAAGTGGACGGCCAGAGGAAGACGAAGATGCTGCGCGCGCAATTCAAAATTCAAAAACTGATTTTATATTATAATTGTTTTTTCTTGTTTCTTTGCATACGCAGGTGCGTGGCCTAGTGGCTGAGACTATGCCTTGTGAAGCCTGGGGGAGTGAGTTCGAATCCAGACTCCCCCATTATTTTTATAACCTATTTTCTTCTCTTTTTTTAGCTTTTATTTTATTGGTTTTATTTTATATAGATTTTGTTTCAGATAATAAATGTTTGCGCAGGCATAGCCTAGTGGATGGAGGTTGTTGGCTGGTAACTTTGTGGGTTCAATACCCAGCTGCTGTATTTTGGTCATATCTTTTTCTTTTTCTCATTCTTTTAATTATTATTATTATTATTAACTAAAACCTTTTAAACAAATATTAAAAAAAAATTAATTATTTTATTTATATAATTATAACTCAAATTTTAACTTAAGTATATTATATTATAAAATATTTTTGTAAATAAGTGCTAATTATTTTTCTAAAACTTTATTCTATTATTTATTTTACTATAATTATATTTTGTAAATAAAACTAGTTTAATTAATTATTTTAAAACCCTAATTATTTTCTAACCCTAATTTTTTTATTAACCCTAAAAGCTTGATTTATTTTCTTTAACCCTAATTAAATAATTTTTTTTATAATAACTTTTTATTTTGTTTAAATTTTTAATGCATTATTCTCTTATTATTATTATTAAATCATTTAAACTTATATTATTTTTCTTATAAACTCTAAAATTCTAACTTATTTAACTTAAAATAATTTCTTTAAAAATCCTAATTTTTCTTTATTGCTTCATTATTATTTTTCTAATATTTATTATTATTGCTTTATTTATTATTATTGCTTATATTTGCTTTACTATTATTATTATATTATTATTATTATTTATCATCCAATTATATTTTAATTATCCCAAAGCCATGTAATAATTCGTAGGTTTATTTTTCTGTCATTATGTTTATTATATTTATTGCGTGGTTAGTAAATATGGTGTGGAAACTATTTGTAATTAAAATTAATTTAGATAATTAACTTTAAAAAGATAAATATTTGAAAATAAACACTCACACACATAAGTCGATCGTTCTATGATCGCCATCTGCACCTCCTAGGGTCACCCCTCTTGGTTGCCTTCAATACATGGTCAAGTCCCTCGAATATAGGGGTGTCTTAAGCAAAGTCCCTTCAAGTATAAATCATCATAGTCCATACAGTTTAAAAGATCAAGTCCCTTCAAGGTTACCTACGGAATAATGATCTTGTCCCTTCGAATAAATGATGATAGTCCCTACGAATTGCTAACGACACCCCCTTAAGTTGCCTTATATGACCATACAATGACCCTACGCATGTCCCTTAACAAATCCAAGGTAATGACTACCTATTCCTTAATAATAGGGATAATCTTACCCTTGAAAGGACATATAAGAACATGAATGACTTAGTCTAGGGTAGGTACCTCATAGTTACATGCTCACTCTTCAAAAATACTTTTTACACCTCACTTTCTTAAACATTTTTCAAAACAAGGCTTTGTATACATCCATACGAGGATCATTACAAAGTACTTAGAAAAATTTCTAATCATACATTACACTCTTCAAAAACAATTTAAGTGAGCTAAGTAACTAAGAGCCCATGGATAACCATGGATATAAAGGGTGCTAACACCTTCCCTTTATATAACCTACTCCCCGAACTCAAGTCTTTTAAAATAGGTCTTTCCTGTTCTTTTATGTCCTTTCCTTATGGATAAAATAAAAGTCGGTGGCGACTCTTGCTATCCGCAACATGACTAAAAAGTCAGTTCTCCCACTGTGTTACACCGACAAATATTATTTTTACCCAACTTTTTCAATTAACCGTAATTTTGTAAAGTTAAGGAATTGGGTTATTAATCTATTGTTGAAGGTATACCTAATCATGAGGATTGATTGAGAGTAGAGACATGAGATTATTGTGAGAATTGTTTAATGGTGATAATTAAACTAAACTGTTAGAATTATGTAATTGAGAACATATAATTAAAAACATCAAGAATGGAGAAAGAGGGAGGAGTCTTACCATAAACAAATAGTGTGGCCTAGTGGTGTAACTAGAAATTGTTAGATGGTATGATTTTATGAGATGTTTAGGACTACCCTAGGTTGATACGAACCGTTGGCGCGTAATACATGAGATCCTCCGTAAAAGTCTTGAGTAAGCCTTGAGGTGGGTGATACTGAGTCCCACGAGAAGTATCCATAAAGGCTTGAGGTGTGTATTAGACGATGTCCTCCATAGATTCTTGAGTAAGTCTTGAGGTGGGTTACCTTTAGTCCCACGGGAAGCATCCATAAAGGCTTGAGGTACCGTTGGTGAGGCGTGTATGCTACTAGATCCTCTGTAAGATCTTGAGTAAGTCTTGTGGTGGGTTTCTTTGAGTCTCACGGGAAGCATCCGTAAAGGCTTGAGGTGAGTACTACACTGGTTTATGCATGAAGTCTTGAGTAAGTCTTGAGGTGGGTTATTCTGAGTCACATGGGAAGTATCCGTAAAGACTTGGGTGAGTGTGATATCGAGTCCTCAGTAAAGTCTTGAGTAAGCCTTGAGGTGGGTTATCTTTAGTCCCACGGGAAGCATCCGTAAAGGCTTGAGATAAATGTTTCACTTGTTTAGTGGTGTGAGCATTGTATGGATTATGTTTCATCTTGTTCTGGTTGTTTGTTGAAAGGTATAAAAGAAATATCCTAGCTAGTGATAGTAGGATTTGTAGAACTCTTGGACGTGGTTCCAAGGAGTGAAAGACGTATGAAATCAAGGTCGTTTTCCTTTTCCAAAGACTTGAGTTAGGTTTGATAGAACCCTTAGAGCCGAGAGAACTCTAAGATAGGGAAACCACTGAGATGATGTTATCTCACCCCATTATTGTTGTTGCTTTTCAAGTTTCCTTTTCAGGTTTGATTTACAAGTGGAGCTATGCTCAGGATGTTTCAAGTGAAGCATAAACTTAGCTTTCCACTGTGTATTTCTGTATCTTTGTACAATATTCAATATTGTATTAATCTTAGCATTTTGTTTTAGTATGATTTCCATGTCTTGAACCATTGTTGTATAGATTTTAGAATTGGTCAAGAATGTGAATTATTCTAGTAGACATATATGATGGTGTCAGTACCAAATTAAACCTTGTATGATATTATTCTAGATATATATTATATGGGTGTTACAGAGGAACTGCAAGTGGTAAGCGATTTTCCTGAGGTTTTTCCTAATGAAATTCATGATGTACCGCTAGAAAGAGAAGTTGAATTTACGATTGATCTCGTACATGGTACTAGACCTGTTTCGATGGTGCCATATATGATGTCTGCATCAGAATTGTCCGAGTTGAAGAAGCAGTTAGAAGAGTTACACGAGAAGAAGTTTGTGAGACCAAGTGTATCGCCATGGGGAGCCCCAGTGTTGTTAGTGAAGAAGAAGGATGGAAGTATGCGATTATGTGTGGATTATAGACATTTGAATAAAGTGACGATCAAGAATAAGTTTCCGCTTCCAAGGATTGATGATTTGATGGATCCGTTGGTAGGTGCTTGTGTGTTCATCAAGATAGATTTGAGGTCGGGCTACCATCAGATCAAAGTAAAATATGAGGACATTCAGAATACTGCATTCAAAACACGATATGGACATTACGCGTATTCGGTGATGCCTTTCGGTGTTACCAACACGCCGGGAGTATTCATGGAGTACATGAATCATATTTTTCATACGTATCTGGATCATTTTATGGTTGTGTTTATTGATGATATTCTGATTTACTCTAAGTCAGAAGAGGAACATAAAGAGCATTTGAAGACTGTGTTGGAAGTTTTGAGAGAGATGAAGTTATATGCGAAGTTGTCCAAGTGTGAATTTTGGTTGAAGGAAATCAGTTTTCTTGGTCATGTAATTTCAGTGGATCCTTCTAAAGTAGAAGTTGTGTTGCAATGGGAAACTCAGAGATCGGCTACTGAGATTAGGAGCTTTTTGGGGTTAGCTAGTTATTATAGAAGATTTATTGAAGGGTTTTCTAAGTTGTCACTTCCGTTGACTAGGTTTACTTGTAAGAGTAATGCTTTTGTTTGGGATATTCACTGCGAAGAGAGTTTTACAGAATTAAAGAAGAGGTTAACGTCGGCTCCGGTTTTGACATTGCCTAATCTAAATGAACCATTTGTGGTGTATTTGGATGATTCTTTGATGGGTTTAGGAGGCGTGCTTATGAAGAATAATAAGGTTATTGCGTATGCATCGAGGGAGTTGCGTGTGCATGAAAATAATTATCCTACGCACGATTTGGAACTTGCTACAGTTGTTTGTTTCGTACTGACGATTTGGAGGCATTATCTTTATGGTTCTCGATTTGAAGTGTTTAGTGATCATAAGAGTCTGAAGTATCTGTTCGATCATAAAGAATTGAATATGAGGCAACGCGGGTGGTTGGAATTGTTGAAAGATTATGATTTGTGTTTGAATTACCATCCGGGTAAATCTAATGTTGTAGCTGATGCATTGAGTCGAAAGACTTTGCATATGTCGACAATGATGATTAAAGATCTAGAGTTGATCGAGCAATTCCATGATATGAGTTTGGTTTGCAAAGTGACCTTGCAGAGTGTAAAGTTGGATATGCTAAAGATTCATAATGTTTTTCTGGATAATATTAGAGAGGCTCAGAGGTTAGATGTAAAGTTGGTAGATATTATGGTAGGATGTGGTAAATCAGAGAAGAGTGATTTCAAGATGGATGCAAATGGTGTTTTGAGATTGCATGATCGAATTTGTATTCCTGATGATGCTAATATGAAAAAGAGTATTCTTGAAGAGGGTCATAGAAGTAATTTGAGTATTCATCCGAGAGCTACGAAGATGTATCAGGATTTGAAGAAGTTGTTTTGGTGGTCGGGTATGAAGGAAGATATAACACGTTTTGTGTACACATGTTTGACTTGCCAGAAGTCAAAGGTTGAGCATCAGAAGCCTGTTGGGTTGATCCAACCGTTAGAAATTCCAGAATGGAAATGGGATAACATTTCTATGGATTTTGTTACAGGGCTACCTAATACTACAAGAGGACATGATTCGATTTGGGTAATTGTTGATAGGTTAACAAAGTAGACTCACTTCATTCCTATCAATATTAGTTTTCCGGTGTCTAAGTTGGCTGAGATCTACATTAGAGTAATTGTGAAGTTACATGGTGTTTCGTTGAGTATTGTGTCGGATAGAGATCCGAGGATTACGTAATAATTTTGGAAGAGGTTGCAAGATGCATTGGGTACTAAGTTGAGGTTGAGTTTAACTTATCATTCTCAGACAGATGGACAGACTGAGAGGAATATTTAGTCGTTGGAGGATTTGTTGAGAGAGTGTGTTCTTGAACAGGGAGGTTTGTGGGATACTTATCTTTCATTGATAGAATTCACGTATAACAACAGTTATCATTCTAGTATTGGGATGGCACCTTTTGAGGTGTTGTATGGTTGGAGATGTAGGACTCCATTATGTTGGCATGAATCTGGTTAGGGTGTAGTGCTTGGACTTGAGATAGTTCGAGAGACTACAGAGAAGATTAAGTTGATCAGAGAAAAGATGAAGTTGTCTTAGAGTAGACAGAAGAGTTACCATGATAAGCGAAGAAAGGATTTAGAATTCCAAGCTGGTGAGCACGTGATTCTGAGCGTTATGCCTGTAGCCGGTGTTGGAAGAGCATTGAAGTCTAAGAAGCTTACTCCAAGATTTATTGGTCCGTATCAGATTTTGGACAGAGTTGGAAAAGTTGCTTATCGAATGGTTTTACCGCCTAAATTGTTGAATTTGCATGATGTGTTCCACGTTTAGCAACTCTGGAAGTATGTTCCCGATCCATCTCACGTTGTTAGTATGGATGATATTCAAGTACATGATAATCTCACTATGGAGACTATGCCGGTACGTATTGAGGATCGAGAAATGAAGATCTTGCGAGGCAAGGAGATAGCGCTAGTGAAAGTTTTTAGCTAGGAGCTGCTAGAGAGAGTATGACGTGGGAATTAGAAAGCAAGATGCATGAGTCTTATCCTGAGTTGTTTGATCGAGGTAAGATTTTCGAGGACTAAAATGTTCTAGTGGGGGAGAGTTGTAACACCCCGATTTAATTAAATTGTTTAATTAAATTATTTCGAATAAATTTGCTGTTATTTGAGATGCATGATGTTTTGCTGATTAGACGATTATTTGATTTAAGTTGTTTTAAGTTGAATTGTGAGTTAGACTTAGTTTAGGGAGGTTTTAGTAGTAAGGTTGGGAGGTGTAAATAAAAGCCCATTAGTGAATTAAAGTAAATGATTTATTTTTTGTAAATAATAATATTAGTATTATTTTTATGACATTTTAATTAAATCAAGGAAAATAGGATTAGTAAAGGGTTTAGGGAGAAGTTAGGCATAATCATAATTTGGAGAAAAGAACGAGTCTTGGGAGATCAAGAGCTAGGGCTAAGGATTTGCAAGAGGATTTTCGTAGGAATTTTCACCCATAGATTCGAGCTGCATTCATTCCAAAGGTAAGGGTGGGATTCATATTTTATAACAAGGAGAAAATAATCTGTATATATATGAGATATGGTTATTTGATTTCCTCGTTGTTGTTAGTATGATGTTTCTGTGCGATTTCGTATGAATTATATGAATTGATGATTGTATAACTGATGTGAATCCTCTGTTAATCGTTGTTGTGTATAATTTCTGTGATGATTTTCTGAGATGTGTGATGAAATTGTGACAAATCTGAATTAGATGATGATAATAGGTTTATAAATTGGTGTAGTAATGATAAATGAGTAATAAGATGAAGAATTATGAGTCTAAAACATGGTAGAACCCCAATTAGGACTGAATTGGAGTGATAGAATGATGAACCTGTAGCAGAAAATGAACTGAGATGGTTTCTGGTGATTTGTGTAAGGGATCTGGGATACGCGTATGGGGCTAGGTGTTACGCATAACAACTGTTGGTTACGCCGCCTGTTATGCATATGGAGGGTGCATTTTTCAGGCCCTCTGGTCATTTGCGTATGGTATGCGTATGAGCGTAAGGTGTTACGCGTATGGGAAGGCTGTTACATGTTTGGTACATGTTTGGGCAACAGAGACGCATTTTGTGATTTCGTAGCGTTTCGCCTATCGATTCGCGTCCGTTCCTTTTTCTGATGACCCGTGAAATGACTGAGAACTAGTAACTAATGATATATGAAATTAGAGGTTAATAATTGGATAATTTAACGATTGTTGTTGAACAACTTTGGACAATGATTTTAAAGATGATAAACTAAGATGATTTTACACTGTGGTGATGATTTGTTTATATGTAGGTCTTATGACCAACGATGTTGCGTTGTTACAATGATGTAAGATGATTTAAGATGATGTGATTGAACGATGTTTACGATGTTGATTATGTTGTATTCCATTTTCATACCGTATACATTTTTGCATTATTAAGACGGTCTAGAATGACAACCACAATGTTTAAGATGAAGACTTATGTCTTGCTGAAGCCCACCTAAATGACATGAATTTTAAGATGGGAGTTCGCTCCGAATGGTACCACATGCATGCATTGTCGAGTCACATTTGAATTGCATTATTGAATGAATGATGAGATGTTTTTCAATGTTGTGATGATGCGATGTTTATGAAGAATATGATGTGAATGGGTAGTTGAATGACTTTAACTTATATATGCTGATTATTATATCCTGTTTATAATTGTCGATATCTCACCTCTTCTGTTTGAATGTTACTCTATATTGGTAACGTGCAGGTAATCCTGAGTAGCGAGGAGTTTTCTGTTAAATGGTTTGAGTCGTTGGTCGCTCTAATATGTAACACTTCGGGGGGATTAGCGAATGCATGATTTTGATTGAACCTATATTTCGTTTATGATTGGATAAAGATGTTTCTTTTAAAAGATGATGTTTTTTTTGTTTAGATTTTGATGAATTACTTATGAAGTTGATTCTTATGATGAGTTGTTATGATTTAAATGATTCCGTTGCGTAGTAAAGACATGACTTATTACTTGATATATTGTGATGAATTGTTTTAAAGGAGAACATATGATACCCTATTTCGTCGAACTCTAATTTATTTATAATTGTTTGCGTGTAGAAATGGGGTGTTACACCTCAACCTTGTGAAATCTTGGCATTATTCATAATCCTCACAAACGTGTATGTGTTTTTTCTTTGGCGTTGACGAAGATACATACCATACGTTCTTTGATTGCGTTAAAACGAACATGTGCTGGAATTTTTATGTAAGTGGTTTGGGGTTGGTGTTTTAAATGGTGCTACTAGCTGTGATCATTTGAGGAATTTGAATAATATGGTTATGCCGAAGATTTCGATTACAAATGTTGTCGGTATGTGGTGTATTGTTAGTTGGAGCATTTGGTATTCTAGGAACCAAATTATTTTTTAGGATGAGATCGAAGATCCAGATTCAATTTCGCAGAGGTTTGTTCTTAAATCTTGGTGGCGGCTATCCAAAGCAAATAACATTTATGGAAATTGTACCAATTATGAGTGGTACAAGCAACCTTAGGTCTTCTAGTAATTGTAGAGGTTATTGTTGTTATAGGCGGGGATGAAAAAAATCCATACCTGCGGATATCCGCGGATAAAATCTGTCATGGTACTGGACAAATAACTTAATATTTGCAGATAAAATAAATGGATATTTAAATACCCATTTAATAATGGACATGAATACGAGTTTAATGATACTCATGCTCACAAATATCTGTATCCGTTAAATTACAATAATTACTTAAATATTAGTTTAGTATATTCTGTCTTTTCATATATATATATATATATATATATATATATATATATATATATATATATATATATATATATATATATAAAAGAAAACTTTTTACATTTCATACAAATCATATTGATTATTTCATATTTAAACTTCTTATTTATTCCATACTCCGCTTCAATAATTCAATTCCACCATCCAACCAACTACTTTCTCTGTCCAACCAGTGTCTTTCTTTCAACTCCTCTGTCGTCCGCTCTTTCACCATAACTCACAATCATAATATCTTTCATTTTTTGTTAAATATGAAATGTATGAATATTATATTTTAAAATCGGATACTTTAAAATATTATCCATGAATATCTGTAAATATATACGGATACTTTAAAATCGACGGATTATCCGTTTAGCTGATACATGCATGGATATGGCAAATATGTATATCATATTTGTCAAACGGAACTGACATAAATATCATACTATATATCCTCATGGATATCAATTGACATCCCTCGTTATAGGTATAGTTTTGTGGATTATAATTGTGTGTAATGTATTTGGGTTGGGGTACCCCTAGTACCCATTAATTTTTTATTATATATATATATATATATATATATATATATATATATATATATATATATATATATATATATATATATATATATATATATATATATATATATATATATATATATATATCAATTCAATCACACTTTACTTTAACAATATTTTATAACTTGGTACAAACAAATAAACAGAAGTTAGGATGAGTAAACAAAATTCTCACCAACTACCGAAACAACTGTCAATTGTAAAGTTGAAAGTTAATTGATTAAAATCCAATTAAGAAATGGAGATTTAAAACATAATTTAGGCGAAATAGAGAGTAAGAGATGTATTTAATTTATTATATAGGACAAAATTGGTTGTTTAGTTTTTTTTTTTATAGATGCAAGATTAATTTTGAAACTTCTAAAATTTTGGCTATCTTATCAAAAATATTTTATTTTGGTAAATCAAACTTTTGTGGTGTAAAAGAAATCATCAAGCAAAGACCTATATTATAGTAAATGGAAAGAAGGATTGTATTATCATCAATCCACCTAAAAATGGTCCGGTCAAACCAAAAAAGGGTGGTAGTGAGATTGTAGACAAAGACACTCCCGCCACCGCATTAAATACTTATCAGATCTATAGACGCACTGTCCATTCCATTATAGGTGCAAGGAGTTTATATAATTAGGATACTAGTATATGCTTTTAGAGTAAATAGGTTAGTGTTTTTCTTTTATATTTGAATCTATCAAAGATAATTTGTTATATTTACGATACCATCTCTCTCTCTCATCACTCAAGAAGATAAAAAACCATTTGAAAATATTAAATGAAATGAATTTGATTGATAAAAAACTACATGTCCATTTCCGGTGAGTTTTCTTACCGCGAAAACAGATGGACGGAGGTGAAGAGACGAACATTCAAATAATGGGTTCCTCAGTGGGACTCATTCTCAGCTAGTAGGAGGTTAGAGAGAGAGGTTACGTCGAGCTTAATTTCGATTTTCTTTTTGGAATTTTCAGATCGGTGTGAGGCGAAGGATTTATTCGAGATGTTTGGGTGTATTGGGGAGATTGTTGAGGTGACTATCTCGTCTAAGAGGAACAAGTTTGGTAAAAAGTTCGGTTTCACCATATTTAAGGAAGTGGAAGACGCTAGGTTGTTAGCGGTTAAGATCGATAGCATTCAAATTGAATGCAAGAAGATCCACGCCAACCTGCCCAAATTCGAGAGGTACCCAGCATAGGGAGGTTTTAAGGTTAGGGATGCGATATTGGATGGAGTGAAGTTGGGTTAACAAGGTTTAGTCACGAAGCAGGGTCGAACAACATGAGAGGGCATATAACGTTCGTTGAAGTGGTTAAAAATAAGGAGAATTCAATAGCTGTCGAAGAAAGAGTGTGAGTAAAGTTTAATACCAAGGTTGAAGACAAAGAGGGGCTCCTTAAATCGTATATGGGACATGTGTGTATTCCAGGGTCTGCATACAACCTATAGTCGTCTCTCGAGATGGAAGGACTTTATGCAATCAAAGTAACATCGATGGGCGCAAACTTGTGTCTGCTCGAGGAGTCAGAGGATGGAATTATTAAAGGTTTGATGGTGAAGGGTGGGGCATGGTGGAAACTTTGGTTTAAGGAAGTTAGGAGATGGAGCGAGGTGGAGGTCGATGACGGTAGGATGGTATGGATTTGAGTTTTCGGAATTCCTACACACGCGTGGAATCCTGATTTTATTGTGGAGCTGGCCAACTCAATGGGATCCTTTGCCTTCATTGATGAAACTACGACGAAGGTGGTTGCGCTAAATGTTGCGAGAATTCTATTGAGAGTTCCTCTGAGTTTCAACTGTCCCGAAAGTTTGCGTGTGTTAATAGATGAAGAAGTGTTCTTTTAACAGTCAGAGAAGAGGCGTGTGGCCCTCATTATTCAGACTCAGGTACTCTTAAAACTCAAATTACTAGTTGCGCTTCTTCTAATTCAAAAGAAGGTTGGTCTAATGATCTTAGTGATGTTCTAATCTATTATGGGGTGGAGGAATATTCTGATAGTATTGAGGAATTTAGTCCACATATTGTTAATTCACCCTAAGAAGTTTAGCAAGAAAGAGGAAGTGCAATCCAGTGATTGTGTCAGGAATGACAAGTATGAATCCTCTGTCTATAAGAATGTTTATGTTCAAGTGAATAACTCAGGTTCATTTGATCATGCCATAGCTAATGTCATGAGTATTAAGAAAGTCGAGGTGGAGTCGGTAGTTTATGATACGTTAAAATCAGGATGCAGGGGTTTCGATAATTATGCTGCCAAGTTCTCAGATTTGGCCAAGTTTTATCCGCACTACAGTTAGGCGATTGTTGAGTTCTCAAAGTGTGTCAAGTTTGAGAATGGTTTAAGGCCTGAGATGAAACAAGCGATTGGTTATCAGTGAATCAGAAGATTTCCAGATTTGGTTGATTGTTGTAGGATCTCTGAAGAGGATAACAAGGCTCGATCAAATCACTTTAAGGGATTGGCCGAGAGGAGAGGAAGACAAAAAAATGCACCGTGGGAAGCCTTATGTAGCTCCTGCTGATAAAGGTAAGCAGAGGTATGCTGATGGCAAGAAGCCAAGTGGTGGTGGAGCTCTTTTTCCTCTGAAGTGTTATAGATGTGGTGAGTTGGGTCTTTGTGTCATTGAGTTCAAGAGTGACGTGAAGAAGTGTTTCCAATGTGGAAAATTTGGACATTTGATTGATGATTGCAAAGATAATATGGTGACTTACTACAACCATGGAGAGCAGGGCCATATTAGTACTCGTTGCCAGAACTCGGAGAAAGCTGCAACTGGAGGGAATGTGTTTGCTCTGACAGGAACTCAGACTTCCAGTGAAGACCGGCTAATCAAAGGTATTTGTTACATTAATAATACTACGTTGATTAGTATGATAGATACATGTGCTATTCATTGTTTTATTGTTGCTGATTGTGTGAAAAGGATAAGCCTTGTTGCTTCTCCTTTGAAGGGAGAAATGGTTATCAAAACTCTTGCGAATGGATCAATGACTACTTCTCTAGTCTGCTTGAACAGTCCTCTATCGATTTATGGTAAGGAATTTGGTGCTGGCCTTATTTGTTTTCTGTTGGGAGGTTTGGATGTGATCTTGGGAATGAATTGGTTAGAATTCAATCATGTTCACATCAATTGTATTAGTAATTTGGTGCGATTTCTTACTCCTAATGAAGAAGAAGAGGAAGTTGTTTACTTATCTGCTAGAGAGTTGAGGAAACTATTAAACGAAGAAGATCAAGTGTTGGCATTATTTGCATCATTGTCGGCAGAGAGAGAAACAACGATTAATGAGTTACAAGTAGTAAGTGAATTTCCGGAAGTGTTTCCAAATGACGTTGTTGATGTGCCGCCAGAAAGAGAGGTGGAGTTTAATATTGACTTTGTACTTGATACTAGGCCTATTTCCATGGCATCGTACCAGATTTCGGCATCGGAGTTAGAGGAATTAAAGAAGAAGTTGGAAGAATTATTGGAAAAGAATTTTATAAGGCAGAATGTGTCACCTTGGGGAGCTCCAGTGTTGTTGGTGAAGAAAAAGGACGGTAGTATGAGGTTGTGTATTGACTATCGACAATTGAATAAAGTAAAAATTAAGAAAAAATATCAATTTCCAAGAATAGATGACTTGATGGATCAGTTGGTCGGTGCTCGTGTGTTTAGCAAGATTAACTTACGGTCAGGTTATTATCATATACGGGTAAAGGATGAAGATATCCAGAAAACAACTTTCAGGACCCGGTATGGACATTATGAGTATGTAGTGATGCCATTTGGAGTTACTAATGCACCTGGAGTATTCATGGAGTATATGAATTGAATCTTCCATAATTATTTGGATCAGTTTGTGGTTGTTTTTATAGATGACATTATAATTTACTCGAAGTATGAAGAAGAACATGCTGAACATCTAAGGATAGTATTGCAAATGTTGAAAGAGAAAGAGTTGTATGTTAAGTTGTTGAAGTGAGAGTTTTAGTTGAAAGAGGTGAGTTTTCTTGGTCATGTCATTTCAGGTGATAGTATAGCAGTGGACCCATCCAAGGTAGATGTAGTTCTACAGTGGGAGGCTCCGAAGTCGGTGTCTGAGATTAGAAGATTTTTGGCATTAACTGGTTATAATCATAGATTCATTGAATGTTTTCCAAAGTTGGCACTTCCGTTGACTCAGTTAACTTGTAAGGATAAGGCATTTGTGCGGGACATCCAGTGTGAGCAAAGGTTCATTGAACTGGAGAAGAAGTTGACTACCACTCCAGTTTTGATTTTACCTAAACCATATGAACCGTTTGTTGTGTATTGTGATGCTTCTTTGATGGGTTTGGATGGTGTGTTAATGAAGGATGATCAAGTAGTAGCTTATGCTTTGCGTTAGTTGAGAATTCATGAGAGGAATTATCATACCCATGATTTGGAATTAACAGCAGTAGTGTTTGTACTAAAGATTTGGAGGAATTATCTGTATGGTTCTAGATTTGAGGTGTATAATGATCATAAGAGCATGAAATATCTTTTTGACTAGAAGGAGTTGAATATGAGGCAAAGACGCTGGTTGGAATTCTTGAAAGATTATGATTTCGACTTGACTTATCATCCTGGTAAAGCTAATGTCGTGGCTGATGCTTTAAGTCGGAAGACTTTGCATATGTCTGCTATGATGGTTAAAGAGTTGGAGTTAATTGAGCAGTTTCAAGACATGAGTTTGGTTTGTGAACAGACATCGCATAGCGTGATATTGGGGATGTTGAAGATTAATAACGATTTTCTCAATAGTATCAGAGAGGGTAAGAAGTTGGATGTGAAATTAGTAGACTTGATGGTTGGTGATGAACATACTGGAAGTAGTGATTTTCGAGTTGATGAACAAGGTGTTTTAAGATTCCTTGAATGGATTTATATTCTCGATGATTCTGAATTGAATAAAAAGAATTCCCGAGGAGAGTCACTGAAGTAGCCTGAGTGTTCACCCAGGAGCTACAAAGATGTATCAGGATTTGAAAAGGGTATTTTGGTGGCCTAGATTGAAATTTGACGTGGCTCACTTTGTTTATGCTTGTTTAACTTGTCAGAAGTCGAAGGTGGAACATTAGAAACATGTTGGTCTCATGTAACCATTAGATATCCCAGAGTGGAAATGGGACAACACTTTTATGGATTTTGTTACGGGGTTGCCTAATACTCCACGAGGACATGATGAGATTTGGGTAGTTGTTGATAGAATAATGAGGTTAGCGCATTTTATTCTGATTAATATCAGTTTCCCTTTGTAGAATTTGGCAGAGATTTATATCTGCATGATTGTGAAGTTACCTGGGATTCCATTGAGTATTATATCAGAGAGAGATCTGAGGATTACTTCCATATTTTGGGAGAGTTTGCAAGAAGCGTTGGGTTTGAAACTGAAGTTGAGTTCAGCTTATCATCCGCAGACGGATGGGTAGACATAGAGGACTATAAAATCTTTGGAAGATTTGTTGAGGGCTTGCGTGCTTGAATAAAAAGGTATTTGGGATAGCCATTTGACGTTGATCGAATTCACTTATAACAACAATTATCATTCCAATATCGAAATAACACCTTTTGAAGAGTTGTATGGTCAAAGATGTCGGACGTCTTTGTTTTGGCATGAGTCCGGTGAGAGTGTTGTACTTGGACCTGATCTCGCATAGGAGACTACTGAGACGATGAAGTTTATTCGAGAAAAGATGAAAACTTCGTAGAGTAGGCAGAAGAGTTATCACGATAAGATCAGAAATGATCTTGAGTTTCAAGAAGGAGACCATGTATTCCTCATAGTTTTTCCAGTAACTAGTGTTGGGCGTACTATGAAGTCGAGAAAACTTACTCCTCGATCTATTAGTCCGTATTAGATTTTTGCAAGAGTTGGGCCTGTTTCTTATAGAGTAGCGTTTCCACTGCGGTTGTCAAATTTACATGATGTATTCCATGTTTCGCAACTTTGGAAGTATGTTCCAGACCTATCACATGTGATTCCGATGGATGAGGTTGAGGTGAGAGATAATCTTAAGGTTGAGGCTTTACTAGAGTGTATCGATGACCATGAAGGAAGTAGTTGAGAGGCAAGGAAATTGTTCTCGTGAAGGTAGTATAGGGAGATGCTGCCGGTGGGAACATGATGTGGGAATTGGAGAGCAGGATGCGAGAGTCGTATCCGAGTTTGTTCGTATCAGGTAAATTTTCGAGGATGAAAATATTCTAAGTGGGGGAGAGTTGTAACACCCATTTTTATTTTATTTAATTATCTGCATAAAATTGTGTTATGTTGTGATTGATTATGCGATGGTTGTTAATTTATTTCATTAGTTGAGTGATAATGATAATATAATGGATAAATAAAATGATTAGAGGTGTAGGGGGTGGAAGGGCATGATAGTAATTATGTGAGGATTAAGTGAGGGAAAATGAGGCAATTAATTATTTGGGGTATATGAGAGAGTTAGAGAGTGAAAAGTCATTATTCATTCTACATGAAAGTGAAGGCTAAGGGGAGAAAGAGCGAGAAGAGCTAGGGGACGAGGAAGAAAGAGAGAATCAATTGAAGGAAGGAGAGATCGTCACTTTAAGTTAAGGGTGGTATTTTCTTCATCTCTCAAGGGTTAAATGATGTAGGCATTGAGAGAGAAATCACTAGGTTGGAAACCATGGAATTGTTGTTCGAGGGTTGATTGGGGTTTTGGGGAGAATTTATGAATGTGTGATTGGAATAGATGAATTTGTTGTGTTTGATTAGTATGGTTGGATTTCATTTGTTAGATGTAGACTATATGTACTTAATCTGTGTGAAATTGGTGTTAAAAATAGAATTTAGTGCAGGAAATTACAGGTAAGAAGTTGCTGTTATTGCAGGGTTTTTCCTGCCAAAATCGTAGAGCGTGTTTAGCGCGGTTTGGAATATTTTCGCCTCTTTAAGGCAGTAGCCAACACGCTTAGCATGATAGGGGCTCGCTTAGCGCGACTTGGGACTGAAAAAAATTATTTTAATTAATTGAAAATTAGTGGAAATTATATGTTTTGTATTATATAAATGTTGTTTTGTTGTTGTGATGTTGTGAGCATGTATCGAAGTGTTATATGCTTATTTTATTGATGTGGATGTGATAATGTGAAATGCATGACTGAGTGATGCAAAGATGCATAGTTGTTGTAGAAACATAATTATGTATGTTTGATAAATGCATGTGATAGTTGAGTGATATTGGTGTAATGATGAATATGCTATGAGTGTGCATTTAGTCGTTGTTGCATGTTGTCATTGATGGTGCATGGCATGTTCATAAGTGGTGGAATGGCATGCCCGGATGGGGTGTGAGCGTCTATCAGGATTCCTTGATGGAATTGATGTTGTTGTTGTTGTTGAGGTGATTGTATGCCCATGTCAGGTGTGAGAAAACACGATTGTCGTGTGCCCATGTGGGGTGTGAGAGACTAATAGACGTTTCGACAGGAACTATGATCATGAAACATGGATCAAAATTGTACCACGTGCATTAAGTCTAGTTGGGTCTCATTTGCATTCTCTTAATAGTTGTGTTGTATTGTGTTTGACATGATTATCTATGGTTAAGTTGAAATTTGTGATTATTGTTAGAAGTTGTGATATGGTGAATAACTTGATGGTTTATGCTTTTATATGTATATCATCTTTCTCTTTTGTTGGTTTAAGAATATCACACCTTCAGTTTGAATGTTGCCTCTACGTAGGTAACGTGCATGTAATCAGGAGTAGTTAGAGTTCGTGGTCGGTGAAGTCGAAGTACTTTACGTTAATGGCACATTTTTGAACTTTCCCAATTGATTGGGATAAGGTGCCAATTAATTGGCAAAGATACAAAAATTCCCAGAGGTTTTCAGACAACTTCCAACTCATCAGGTACGACTTCAAAACATTTTTGAAAATGTTTTCTTGAGAAAAAATTGTTTGAAATATATTTGTGTGTGTTTGATTTAGCCATGCACTTTTATGAGAATGCATTTATATTTTACATAGTATTCACTCAGACTAATCGAGGTAGGGATATCTTATACTTTAAGACTTTGTCGGGTGCTTTCTTTCTTGTAGACACTTTGTTGAGTTTACTTGATATGAGGCTTGAGTTATGTTCTATTTGATTCCCATCATTGGATAGTCAAGTCCATCAAACCTTAATACATTGGTTTGCATCTTTAATTGCTTAAAAAATTATGCTTGACTTGTTATTAAGGACTAATTGTCATCATTAGACATTAGTTATCATCATTGTTCTGGACTGGCCTAGCAAGTGCCCTACACCAAATTGAGGCCCAACCCAGTATTCAACTGGGTATATGCCCATTAAGAGATCATCAAAGATATGATTGTGGTAAGAAAGATCCGTTGGCATATAGTCATTGGGGACTTCCCCCTCACGCGCCATAATGCCTTCCGCGTGGCCAACTGCCCTCCAGATTTACAGGAGGCCATTATGCTTAGTCAAAAGCTACACGCCCGCAGTTTACGGGCATGTGCCCTTATAAATACCCTCCACCCTTGGAGGGTCAGGTATTCAATTCTAATCACCCAATTTCTTATGTTTTAGTTTGTCTCATATTGAAACTTACTTAAGCGTCGGAGTACCTTGTAGGTACACCACCCCTTCTCCTACAAACATTATCATAATCCCAGCTAAAGGACACGATGACATGTCTGAATCATTTCTGTACAATGGCGTCATCTGTGGGAAACTAGCAGCTCCCCCCTCTTTCGTTACCAAGATCCTTTCTTTCTTTCACTGCAAGATCAAAGCTCATATTTTCATCTTCATGGCTTCCCAGGTCAACGAGATTGTGAAAGATACCCCTACCATCATCATCAACGACGAAGATAACACCGAAAACCACAGGGTTTTCCAACTTCATTTCGATCACAACGAAGGACACCCTCCTCCCCTAACTTCGAACAATCTGAAACAACCGTCCATCACTCATGGGGATGTTGTGTTAGAACCAATCCATGTCCTTAGGACATAGATGTTACCACCCAGGCTCTTATCAATGCCCTCAACATGGCAAACCTCACCCTCTTTCAACAGAGCGAACACATACAGGTGCTCGAGTGTAACCATCGTTCCCCTTCACCGTCCAAGAGCAGGTGTCGCAGAGGCTCTCCCCGCTATTCTCGATCTCCTCCGCGAAGTTGCAAAGGGAAAGGTCCCATACACCTTTCTCCTTCTCAAGATCAAGATGTGCCTATAGGTTCACACCCAGAAAGCGCCAGGAAACGTACTCGATCTCCTCCCCGCTAGAAAAGACGCTCTCCTGAAGGTCAGGATCAAAGCAAAAAGCCCGTTATGATGAAGACCATCATTGGCGTAGCAGAAGCCTTTGTCAAAGAAGATCCCCATATATCGTGTCTAGAAGCAGCGATGACGAGGATCATTGGCGTAGCAGAAGCCCTTGTCAAAGCCCATGTATTTCAAAAGTAAAGCCTTTCAAGGGCCAAAGCTTAGATATCAGTAGATCGAGAAAGTCTCCCTCGTGCTCGTGAACGCCGCCAGGAGACTACAACATTATTTCTTGGTGCACACGGTGGTCGTGAGAACCGATCAACCCATCAAGCAACTGTTATTCCGACCAGATATGGCCGGAATAATGCTAAGGTAGTCCTTGGAGTTATTTGAATTTGATATACATTATGAAGGTAGGAAAGCTCTAAAAGCTCAAGCCCTGGCCGACTTCATTGCTGAGATGACCCCAATAGAAACCACGTCAGAAAGTGTCCATAAATGGATCATCTACGTCGATGGAGCATCTAGACCCTCTGGAAGTGGGGCAGGGATCATCCTCGAAAATGAAGAAGGCCTCCTGATCGAGGTATCTCCAGTCCTCTCCTTCCCGACATCTAACAACCAAGCTGAATATGAAGCCTTCCTAGCAAGAATCCGCCTCGCAAGGGACATGGGCACCCAAGAGGTCAGGATTTACACTGACTCACAGTTGGTTGCGTCACAGGTCAAAGGGGAATATCAGGCAAAAAATGACAACCTGGTCGAATACTTGGCGCTAGTATAACAATTGCTCGCACATTTTGTCGCTCCTTGGATTTCCATCCTGGTACAAACGCGAAAGTGGCGCGGAAAGAGGTAGAGTCGCCAACCAGGCATTTTTATCCCGAAGGAACGGGAATGGTAATGCTGCACAAACCAAATGAAAATAAAAGGAAGGACATAGGTCCTGTGAACCAAAGAATCTGGGTTTGGGAGTCGGTTACGACCTAGGAAGGTATTAGCACCCTAGATCGTCCGCCGTACCCGACGGGATCCACGCTTGCAAAGAAAATGTTTCAAAGGGTGTAAGAATGAAAGTTGTTGCAAAACTGAAACTGAAACAGATAAATGAAAAGAAGGGAATGGGGAAAATGTAGGGAAAATAAAAGAGTGTGCTCGAACGGGCCCTACCCTGCTGCCTACGTACCTCGTCTGGAAAATGAGGATCAGAGTCGCCGTAGTTCCCCTAACTAGGGGTGCAAAAAAAATTACTTGTGAATTAAGGCTTGAAATGCCTATGTCAATCCTCAGGCGTTGCAGGCTCGGACGACGAGTGCGTAACCGTCTTGCAAAATGACAAGTAGGAGCAAGTTCGCATACGGAGCGAAGGTGATGAGAAAAGAAGTCCCGAAGGAGAGACGTTTATTCTTTGTTTGTGTTTTTTATGAGTTTTTTTTATTTGTGTGGCACAAGAGAATGAACTCAAACTCTCTTCCATGGAGTGTGTACTTGCTACTACATTCCAAGATGGAATAATAGAACAAGCACACCAAGTAAGGAGAAGTTATCCAAAACTTGTTTCCAAGGGCAAAGGCCTAAGTTCATTGACTTGTTGAACTTATTAAGTGTTTTAGTGATTGTAAACACCCCAAATTTGCCCTCACTCATTTCACCATGGCTTGTGATCTTTTCATATAGCATAAATTCAATCATAGCATCACATATTGCATTTTTGTTTCACTGCATTGATTCAAAGTCATCTGCATCTAGGGTTTGTGGTCTGAGCAATCCCTGAGCCATTTGAGCCACTCCAAAGGTCATTAATCACTGCAAAGGGTTCCATGTATGTTCAAGCATCATATTATATCCTCTCAAGATCAAAGAAGTCAAAAAATCACAAGAACTAAAAAAAGCATGGAAGTAGAGCCAGGTTTAACTGCACAGATGACCTAAAATTAGGGTTTTGGTTTCAAAGGCCATAAATCCAATTTTTTGGTCATTCTTGTTTCTATTGGTCTCTATATGATATGAGGATCACGCATATCAATTTTCATGAAGAAATTCCATGGGGAAGGCATCTGATCAAGAGTTGATTTCTTGAGCAAGTCAGTGCAAAATCAGGGCATCTGAGGCCCCCAATGACCCAACCAAAGGGTGTTCTTCATCATTTTGAATGTATATGATCTTTATTTGATCATAGAAGATGTTATAAGTTCACAAAATTGGAGAATTTCAAGCCATTTGCAAAATTGCCTTTTTGGGAAAGTGACTTGTAATGTAAACTTGCCATTTTGGGAAAGTTTTTCAACCTCCTCAAATTGATTCAAAAATGCTTCAAATGAGAAAACTTTGGTCATGAAAGTTGTAGAATGGATCATTCCCTTTTCAAAAAGTACAAGAACTCATTCTAATTCATTTTGGATCAAAAGTTATGGCTTGTCAAAGTTGGCAAAATCACATAATTTCAAGTTTTACACCAAAGAGGCAAAGTTGCAAAACCTCTTGCCAAGGCAAAATGTGACTTCAATGTGACTTCTAACCTTTGCACAAATATGAACCATGACCTAAAAATCAGAATGCACCAAAGAATTGCCCATTTTTATGACTTGTGCATTAAGAAACTTCAAAAGGGCCAATACTTTGTGAAATTGCAAAAACTCACATAAACCCTAATCCACTTGCTGCATTGTCTCAATTTCATTTCCATGGTTCTCCTTGATTCAAGCTGCAGCCAAGCCATGCCTTGTACCTTGACAGAATTGACCCATACCTCTCTTACACAAAAAGTTGACTTTATGCATTTTGCCCCATACCAATCACACTGCTCCACAACAACTCTCTGACCTATCAAGGATTGATATGTGTACCAAAAGAGACTCAACACACAACACAACACAGCCTGAAACATCTCACAAGCCATAGTTCCCAAAACTGACCTCTTATGCATTTTGCTTCGAATCTCAAAACACAACCTTCAAACATCAAAACAAACTTCACAAAATCACTCACCATGTTCCTCTGATCATTTCCCAACCATTGTTTTGGCCTGAAACCTCCCACATCAAAAACACGATTTCTCACCCCTCCTGAACAGAACTTTGTCAATCTCTCAAACCAGCCAAAATAAATTCCAACCAAGCATTGCAAGCTTCTCAGGAGGTTCATTGGAGGCGTTTTGGATCAAAGAAGCAGCCAGAAGGTTCCAAAGATCAAAGCTCCAGTTCAGGTGAGCTCAAGAACAATTTTTCCAGAAACCTGTTTTTAATTTACCAATTGATTCTTTATGCTTCACTGATCATGTTGATGTGTTTTGTTTTGAAAATAGTTAAGAAATGAGTATGTATTCGTGTTCTGAAATTTTTTGACCTAAAACTGTTTTGATTCGATTCTCATTGTTGATGTGTTTTAAATGTTGTTTGTTTGTTGATTCTTGATGTATGATGTATGGGGATCATTTCTGGGCAGAGAGATTGGATTTTAGAAGCCTAGGGAAGAAGTTAGCAATTTTCAGGGAGGGGTGTGGCCGGAGAAGATGACCGGAGGTCATTTCCGGCCACCTGAAAATCATTAGGTCATTAAATGCGTTTAGGGCTCAGTTTGAATTTGGACCGTGGATTAGTTTGACTAGCATTGACTCCCGCGTGTTTGAATGGCCCAGATCTCTCATTAAAACCCTAATCCTAATTAATTAGATTAATTAATTAAGTTTAATTTAATTCAGTCAGTTCAAACGTGGGTCGTCCAGATGCGCGCGGGTCAATTCCCTCCTTTTCTCTTTGAATCTCAGCCAGTAGATTTGCATACTTCTCATAAATTCAATTTTTATTTCATTTAATTTGATTTATCTTTTACGAATTATTTAAAATAGCAAAATACATTTAAAAATTCTGAAATTTTTTGTCAAACCTTTCATTAATTTTAAGAACCCAAAAATATTTTAATTTTAATTTTTTGCATTAAAAATAATTTTTAAATCATTTAAATGTTTATTTTTAATTAGTTAATGAAAATTAATTAATTAAAAATACGTTTAAATATTTGAAAATCACAAAAAAATTCACACTGCATTTCAAAACATTTAGAAACATTATCAGACTCTCAAACCAGATTTCTTTTTGTTCTTGATGCATTTTGACAATTTTTGTTGGAATTAAATTCATTTTTAGGCAATATTTTGGTTCAAACTTTGAAAAATCCATTCTGCCTAACCCTTGAGATTTTGATGATGTTTCTTCTTGCATTGCATCCTTCATAGCATTTAGTTTATAGGATAGAATTGGTTTGAATTGATCTTGCATTTTCAATTTGTTTTGTATTTTTTCTTTGTGAGGTATCCCAAAACCCTAATTGACTTAGAAAATTCATAATTTACACTAGTTTAAGAGTTAGGTCCCCTCCTTTGGGCAGTGAGCTTGTGTAGGTTTAGGGTTTCTTTGATCCCATTTTCAATTTTTTATCACATCATTTGCTTCTGGTTTTGGATTTTTGTGATGCATGTTGTATGTAAACCCTAATTTGTGCTTTCCTTTGCATCCATATCTCATTTGCTTGCATCCAATGACTTGCCATGACATTTTGTGCATCCACATGATTCATAAGACATCTTAGGACATATTAGAATCATGTTTGATCATTGCATCTTCCATTTGCCATGTTATATGTCCATTCCATTTCATAAACTTTCATGAACTTCTATGGTTCAAAGCATGCCTCATTTGCATTCTCATGTTTGTTTGGTCATTCTCATCTCTTGTCATGTGTTTGTATCATCTTTTAGCTTATTAAAATCATGTTTATGCTTCTGAATTTGGTTTGCATCATGGCATTTCATCTCATTTGCATTGCATTGCATTTCTTTTGCTAACTTTTCACGTGGTAAGTTGTTTTGGGAAGTGAATTTGCCTTCACTTCTCACAATCTCTTCTCATCACTCTTGCATACTTTCTGCATTATATCTTTGTATTAGAATGAGCTTGCTCATTCATGTTCATCTCTTACTTTCTTTCTCTAGGTAACTTGCCTTCTTAAGTGAAGCAAGTTGTCTTGCTTCTCTTTGCTTCTTCCTCCTTTCATCTGCTCCTCTCCTTGGTGGTTCTTTGAAGATCTTTCTCTCTTAAGCCTCATAAACCCTAGGATCTACAAGCATGATAACAATTAGGGTTTGATTAGTCCCCCATTTAGTTCTGCCTTTGAGTCTTTTTGAGTCTTCTCTTCTCATCTCATAATCCAGGACTAAACCCTAAAGGCTTTAAGACTTTGTGATTGAGCTTATGCTTGCATCCTTCTATTAGGATGGAGTGTATAACTTTAATCCTAAGTGTTAAACCCTTAATGTATTTAAATCCTTTAATCAATTCACCTAATAATCATTAAGACATCAAACTTGTAACTTGGGCCTTGCATTAGGGTTCTAATTCTTCCTTAATTGGTTAAGAAGGACTAACCCTAGTGTTAATGGACAAGTCCCCCTCAAGTTGTCTTACAAACCCTAAAAGTCATTTCTTCATCTTATCATTAATTAAAATCCACTTTAATAAAGGTTTTGTTTTTCCATGAGGTTAATCCCTAATCATGGATTAAGTTGAGGAGCCTTCCTCAGCTTAAATGTTCTCATCTATTATCCTTCTATTAGGATGGTGTAATGGGTCCATTAAATCCTTGATTATGGCTTAAACTCATTACTTAACACTAAAAAAAAACTCCTAAAACATCTAAATAAATGCAAGTAGGTTAATGATCTTAATCCTACACCATGGTGACTAAGTGTGAGGTGCATACTTCATACTTAAGGTACTCTCATTACCCCTAATCAGAGGGAGGATGTGATGAGTTTACTAACCCTTGGTTTAGGCTTAAGCTCATTAACTTATGACAAATTCAAAAGCAATAAAAGATTGAAGACATCAAAAACAAACAATAATCGTCTCCTTCGGGATTCTTTTCTCATCTCATTCACTCACAAACGAGAACTCGCTTCTTCCGTCTAATGCAAGACAGTTTGCACCTGAGCCAGACAGGTCATACACTTGTGCATAGACTAGTAAGCAGTTCACAAGTCAATTTATCTTTCAGTCTCTTTGGGTCGAACTACGGTGTTCTGACTTCCTCATTGCACGAGAGGATACGCAGGCATAACTTAACAGTTATCGAACAAAAGTCTCTGTATATTCCCCCTCCTTCTAGCATTATTCTTTTAGCCTCAAAATCTTGAGCATTCCATTCTTGCTCTTACACTGACACTTTATATACTTCACTTCACATTTATTTTACACTGACACTTGCATTCTTTCCAACTTTGATACACAAATAGCACTGACACTACCCCTTTAAACACAAATCTTTCAAGCGTGGATCCCGTCGAGTACGGCGGACAATCTGGGTGCTACTACCTTCCCAGGTTGTAACCAACCCCCTTTCTCGGTCTCTCTGGTTCGCAACCGTCTTATCCATATCTTTCTAGGTCTATGCAGCATTACCTTTCCTCCGGGATAAAAATGCCTAGCTGGCGACTCTTGTCTTTTGAGTTCACCCTAGTGTGTTCTCATCCCTTTCGCCGATCGTTTGCGTCTGTACCCCTCTTGACTTAGCCTCATTTGGTGGGAGCGACAGCTTGGAGACTCTGCTGGGGACCCTTATACTGTAACCAGGGCTTCTGGTTCTTTTTGTGGTTTCCTCCTAGCGCTTTTTTGATTTGTGTTTACTGGGGTGTTATGTGCTAATTGTGTTTATAGTTGCTTTATTTATTGCTTTCTGTACAACTTTATTTATTGCTTTCCTTTACAGTTTTACATATTTCATACTGTCATTATCATTGCTGGATCTGGTTTCTGTTTTGATGGGTAGGGTTCCATTGAGTGATTAAGGTCCTATACCTGGGACCTGAGTGACACCTAGGCTAGAGTGGTTCATGTTCTTTCCCATTCCATTTCGGTCTGGTGCGGGAATATGAAACACGGTTCAGATGTGGGTTTCTTCTTGAGAACTTTGTGCTACAGATTTCCTGTAGTGCTAGGGCTATCTGGGAAGCCTGCTAAGTCTGGATGACCCTTATTATGACCTTCAGAAACTGAGGTGAATTAGAGGAGGATCTTTTATGGTTATTGTAAACACTGTACCTTCGGGTTAGAAGTGTTTACACTTCTCATAACTGATCCAAGTCTGAGGATCCTTGTTCTAGAACACCACCTGTGAGGGGGTTGGGCTGTTTACAGGTTTGTAGGTACCCTTGGCCACATCATACCATGTTACTTATTTTGTTTAAGAGTACTTCATTTTGGACAGTTCTTGTGATTAACCTTGGACATGTGACTCTTTATTTGAGTCCCCCACCTTGGTTACTGGATTTCTGAACCTCCATCTGGACTTCTTGTACATACATGGGCCTTATATCAAGATAGATAAATCAGATCCAGCTTGATCACAAACCCTTGCATATCATTTGCATACATCATCATTTGCATCATTTAACATTTGTTTATTTGTTTTTCAGGGTATCCACATTATATCTGGCTTGGTTTTGACCCCTTCATCTGCATAGACCTCTGTTTTATCAGCTATCTGCTCCAGCTATTCTCTTCAGTTGTCTGCTTCAGCTGTCTTCATCATCATCAGCACTAGCCTGTCAGTGGCTCATCTCCAGTATCAGTCTTGATCTTCATCAACACTTGTCTTCAGCTCTTCATCAGCATTCATGGCTGCACCCAGGAAAAGCAACATATCTTACCATTTCTTTGAGCCTGTGTTGACTGGCATCAGGCAGGTCCAGTCACTTATCACCCCTGACCACATCCCATTATTCAGAGAGCATTATGGAGGTATCCTGGATATGGTTATGGACCTAGACCCTTCTCAGAGGAGCATGATCCACACATGCTTACAGTTTTATGACCCTCCGTTGAGATGTTTCACATTTTCAGACTTCCAGCTAGGACCTCTGTTGGAGGAATTTTCATCATTGATTGGAGTACCTGTCAGGGGTGGGATCCCCTTCAACCCAGAGATGACTTCTCCCTGCAATGGAGAAGTGGCAAAAGCACTGTACCTGGAGCCTATTTTGATTGAGCAGAATATGACAACAAAGGCTGGGATCCCTGGTTTGCACTTGGATTTCTTGATTTCCCAGGCCATCCTGAAGGCCTCCTTGGGAGAATGGAGGGCAGTCTGTGCACTGTTAGCCCTTAGCATATATGGGGTTATACTGTTTGCAGATGAGCCCAAATTTATCAGCAAGAATGCCATTCATCTTTTCCTTCTGAGGAACCCATTACCCACATTACTGGGAGATTTCTATTACTCCATTCATCAGAGGAATGAGAAGTAAAGAGGGAAGTTGGTGAGATGCTGTGCTCCTTTGTTTCACACTTGGCTGCTCAAACACCTACCTAAGACAGATGCCTTCCTGAATCCCCACCAACAGAAGAATTGGGCCAAGAGGCTCATTGCTTTGACTTCAGATGACATCAGATGGTGCACCCAGAGCACCAAAGGCAAGGACATAATCACTAGCTGTGGGCAATACCCAAATGTACCTCTAATAGGAGTAAATGGTTGCATCAACTACAATCCTTTGCTATTAAAGAGGCAACTGAGCTATGCTTTGGTTCACCCTCCTAGAATGCAAGATTTAGCTAAGACCCTGTATTGTGAGATAAAGCCTAATCTAGCTGTTGTCAGACAAGCATCCTGGGCTTGGGACAACATCCAGACAAAAGGGATGGCTATTCTTGGAAGGTGCAATAATGTTGCATCAGCTCAGTACTATGACTGGTCCCATGCTAGAGCTCAGATTACTGGGATGCCTTTCACCATTGAGGATGTACCTGGACCATCCACAGCACAGCCAGCAACAACTGTCAGCCTGGAAGAATTTGAGAAGCTGAAGGAAAGGAATGAGAATCTGTCTCAAGCTCTGAAGAAGACCCTTTGGGAAAGGAGTGATGGTCGTCTGGACATTGAGAGGTTGGAGAAGCTTAAGGTGGAGCATCTGGCCAAGATTGAGAAAACAGAGGACTACATCAAGAAAGCAAGAGCTGGGGAACAAATATTGAAGAATGCCTGTAAAGAGGCCAAGCTTCAGAAGGCTAGGACTGATCTTTATCTGCAAGAAAGTCAGGCTAGGTGGGTTAGGATCACTGAAGCCCGGACACAAGAAGATCAGAGGACTCAAGCCAGGATTGAGCAGTTAGAGGCCAATGAGAAGAAGCAGCAGGAAACTTTGTTGGCAGCCCAGAAGGAGATTTCATAGTTGAAGCTTAGGGCTGGATTGAAGAGGTCAAAGGACCAGGACAGGCACAAGAAGCTGACCACTGCCATTGCCACCAGGAACCTCCTCATCAGAAACATCACAGAGCATCCAGCTGGTCCAGTGACTGAGGCACATTTGAAGGAGGTTAAGGAGGACGAGTTTGGACTAGATGTCTGACTGTTTGATTGTTGTTGTTTTCATTTGATGTACTTTTCTTTTGTGTTGTATTTTGACCCTTCAGGGGCATGTGTTGTAAAAACAAACTATGTATTGTTCAGTATTTGTAATATATTTTAGTTTGTTTCCATTTTTGGGATTTCTTTTCTCAACGAAGTCAAAAACATCTTCCTCGGGGTCTGGAAAGGTCAAAACCAAGAACCAAGCCGGATACCTTGGAAAACAAATAAGCATGCTGCATTGCATACTAACTTTTGTTTTGTTTTGTAGGTTTCGTCATTATTTTGTTTGTTTCTAACTCTGTTGTGCTTCAGGAAATATTGCTCGCCGCCGGGTGTTCCCTCTCAACCGTACGCACCGGTACCCTACTCGCAACAATCTTCCTGGTATCCAAATGGATCAAGTACAGCAAGACCTGACTGAAGTCAGGACCCAGATGGCTAATGAAAGAGTGGAAATGAGGAACCAAATGGCTCAATTCATGACTGTAATGACTGGCTTGGCCCAGAGTCAGGAAAGGCTAAGGGCATTGGTAGAAAGACAAAACCCCGAGGAACCTCATCCTGGGACTGGAGGGACTAGTAATAATGAGGGAGGTCAGCCTCATGTTAACCCACCAGTATTTGGACCTCATCTAGATCCGGAAGTCAACATCCCAAGAAATGTACAGGGCAACACTGCTGCAGGCAGGATCTTGCAAGAAGATCCTCAAGAGGAGCAGTTTACTGTAATGGGAGCTGGGGATGAAGTCTATGATAGGAGGTTTGATGAAATTGCTGAGAAGTTGAGGTCTCTGGAGTCTCAAAATTCCTTAGGCTTCGATGTAATGGATATGGGGTTAGTGGATGGGGTGAGAATTCCCCACAAGTTTAAACCCCCATGCTTCGAGAAATACAATGGAACCTCCTGTCCACGAACTCACCTGCAGTCTTTTCTGGGGAGACTTAAAGCATATACCATGGATGAAAAACTGTGGATGTTCTACTTTGAAGATAGCTTGACTGGGGCTTCAAGAGAGTGGTATTCACACTTGACTAGAGCTACTATCAGATGCTGGAAGGACCTAGCTGAAGCTTTCATCAGACAGTACCAATACAATCTGGACATGGCTCCTAACAGGACCCTCCTGATGGGAATGTCTCAATCCTCCAGAGAAAGCTTCAGGGAATATGCCCAAAGGTGGAGACAGCTTGCTGCTGCTGTCCAACGACCCATGTCGGAAAGGGAAATGGATGACATGTTCATGAATACTTTGCAAGGAACATACATTGATAGGCTGGCTGCCTTTTCTTCCACCAGTTTTGCTGACGTCGTCATAGTCGGAGAAAGAATTGAGAGTCTATTAAAAATGGGCAAAATTTCTGATAATGGTGCAAGTTCGTCCAGTAACCCCAGGAAGCCTTTTGTGGGACCTCGAAGGACCGGTGAGACAAATGCCATCCATGCCAGCAGGGGCAGACCTCAATATGTCCACAGATCAGTAGCAGCTGTCACTATTCCAGCTCCGATTCCTCAGCAACTAGCATATCAACAACAACAACCACAATATCAACAGCAAGTTCAGTATCCGCTGCAGAGAACCTACAATAATAGCAACAACAATCAACAACAACGACCCTTTCAGCAAAGACCATCACAGGCAAACAGGGTGATTGACCCTATCCCTATGCCTTATGCTGCCTTATTGCCACAACTCCTGAAGCTCAACTTGGTTGAGTTAAGGACATTGGCACCACCAGATCCCTCCAATCTCCCAAGGAATTATGATGTCAACGCCAGGTGTGCTTTCCACTCCAATGCACCTGGCCACAATACTGAGAAATGCAGGGCTTTGCAAATGAAAGTCCAAGATCTGGTGGATTCTAAAGCACTTAACTTTGCACCCCCTCCAAATGTCAATAAGAATCCTATGCCTCATCATGGTGGGCCGAGGATTAATGCCATTGAGGAAGACAGACCATCTACCTTGATCACCAGTGTTGCACAGATTCGAACACCCTTAGTTGAAATTAAAGCTCAGCTTCTAGAGTGCCAGGTGTTCCCCGGGTGTGAGCTCGGTTGTGGGTATTGCAATATTGCAGTCAACGGGTGTGATAATTTAAGAAGCGGCATAGATGGTCTTATCAAAGATGGTATACTTCAGATCTCAACAACGGCGCCTACAAATCCAGCAATTCCTTTGACAACAATGCCTAAGTCTCCTACAACAGCAACAACAATCATTCCTACCGATTCATCAATATCATCAGCAATGGCTCCTTCCATCACTTCAACAAATCAAGTTTCAGCAACCATATCTTCTACAACATCAGCATCCATTTATTCAGCCGAATCTTCTACAACATCAGCAGAAATTAATGAAGATATCTCAGCAGTCACCATCTACTATGATCCATCAATTGTTCCTCCAAATAACAACTTTCAGCAACAAACAGTGGCACCTCCTGCCAGGTCACCAGTCACAATTTACTACAATCCACACACCATCACAGTACCCTCCTCTGCAGCAGTCAGTCCAGTTACCATTACGGTGCCTGGACCAGTTCCATATGAAAGCAGTAATGCCATACCCTGGCATTATGGCTATGACCTTTACTGCAACGAGGAGAAAATCACCTTGGATTCTTCAACCTCTTCTCCACAAATTGATAATGTTGGGGGAGGCGGAGGCTTCACCAGAAGCGGACGCCTTTTTGCCTCACAAACTCAGAGACCTAATGCCAAAGCAGAAGCTGCTGCTAAAGCAAAAGGAAAGAGTGTGGTATTTGAAGAGCCGGCTGTCAAAGAAACTCAGAAGACATCTTTTGAACAAGATGTAGACGAGTTTATGAGAATCATAAAGAGAAGTGATTACAAGGTGGTGGATCAGCTTCACCAGACTCCCTCAAAAATCTCCATATTATCACTGTTGATGTGTTCTGAAGCTCACAGAAATGCATTACTGAAAGTCCTGCACGCAGCATACGTGCCAGAGGAGATCACTGTTAATCAGCTAGAAACCGTGGTAGCAAATGTCAATACCAGTCATGGACTGGGCTTTACCAATGCTGACTTAACAACTTAGGGACGTAACCACAACAAGGCTTTACACATCACTCTAGAGTGCAAGGGTGCTGTTTTATCTCATGTACTGGTGGACACTGGGTCGTCACTCAATGTTCTACCAAAGAAAGCCTTA
Source organism: Lathyrus aphaca (assembly GCA_963966055.1). Classification (NCBI taxonomy): domain Eukaryota; kingdom Viridiplantae; phylum Streptophyta; class Magnoliopsida; order Fabales; family Fabaceae; genus Lathyrus; species Lathyrus aphaca. The sequence goes on along the minus strand of OZ014520.1, from coordinate 214,189,212 downwards.
GTGAAGCTAGAATATGATGGTTTGGCACTGCGTCCGAGTAATTTGGTGGTGAGAGCATTTGATGGCTCTAAAAGATCAGTGCTTGGGGAGATTGATCTGCCTGTGATGATTGGCCCGCAGACCTTCAAAATTACCTTCTATGTGATGGACATTCAGCCGGCCTACAGCTGTTTGTTGGGTAGACACTGGATTCACGCCGCTGGCGCTATTACGTCTACCCTTCACCAGAAGCTGAAATTCGAGTGGGAAGGCCAGATCATCACCATCTGTGGGGAAGAAGACATCTTTGTTAGCCATCTGGCTACGTATAAGTACGTAGAGATGGATGAAGAAATCCATGAAACCATGAGCCAGGGGTTTGAGGCCCTAAACATTAATGAAGCATCTGCTGTACTGGGAACTTCCATGATGTCTTATCAGCAAGCCAGGAAGGTTGTTGAAGAGGGTACTGCCCAAGGCTGGGGCAAGCTGCTGCCCGTGGAAAAGAAAGAAGACAGATTTGGGTTAGGTTACAAACCAACTCAACAAGATCAATCAGAGGCTGCAAAGGAGCCCAATTTTGTCAGCAGGGGAATGCTCACCCCGGATGCTATAAACAACTTGGAAGACAAGGAGGAAAGCGACCGCAACCTGGAGAGTTGGATACGTCCAAGGATCCTGGGGAGCCAAGTCCTTAACTGGTCTTCCCAGGAAATTATAAGGGTTACTCCTGCAGAGTAATTATTATTTCCTGTATTTTTAAGCATGCATCAAGTCTGGCATCTTGCCCAAGATGTCAAGACTCATTTTGTAATCGGGCCATCTTGTAATTTTGTGCAAATAGATCAATCAATGAATATCGGACATCTTTTGCAAACAAGTCTCTTTTTCACTCACTGTCTTTTCATTTTTTCTTTTTGTACAAAAATAAAATGGCAATGTTTTCAAAATAAATAACTTCATTTTTCACTTTTTCTAAACAAGATTAAAATTGATCACTAAAATGAACAATCTAAACCCTTGCAGAGAGTGCCTTTCAGACTGCACCGACAACAACACAACTATGACTTTGTATGACTTTGACAATCCAATCAATCAAGCCGATGAAGGGGTTGAAGAAGATTATGAGCTTCCTGAAGAGCTAGCCAGGTTGTTAAGGCAAGAGGAGAGGATTATCACTCCTCATCAGGAGGAGATCGAAACGGTTAATCTTGGTACGGTAGAAGATGTGAAAGAGATTAAGATCGGGGCCTGCCTGCAAGATTCAGTGAAGGAACAACTGATTGACATGCTTCGAGAGTATGTGGATGTTTTTGCTTGGTCTTATCAGGATATGACAGGGTTGGACACCGATATCGTCATGCACAAGCTACCTCTGAAAGAAGACTGCCCACCGGTGAAACAGAAATTGCGCCGTACTCGCCCAGATATGGCAATGAAGATTAAAGAAGAGGTACAAAAACAGTGGGACGCCAGATTCCTTGCTGTGACTAGCTATCCGCCGTGGGTTGCTAATATTGTACCTGTACCTAAGAAAGATGGCAAAGTGAGAATGTGTGTGGACTACCGAGACCTGAATAGAGCCAGCCCGAAGGATGACTTCCCTTTACCTCACATTGATGTATTGGTTGATAATACGGCTCAGTTCTCGGTATTCTCCTTCATGGATGGATTTTCAGGATACAACCAGATCAAGATGTCACCTGAAGACATGGAGAAAACAACTTTTATCACACCCTGGGGCACGTTCTGTTACAAGGTGATGCCATTCGGACTGAAGAATGCTGGTGCACCTTATCAACGGGCTATGGTGACATTATTCCATGACATGATCCATAAAGAAATTGAATGTTATGTGGATGACATGATTGCCAAGTCCCTCACAGAAGAAGACCACCTGGTAAATCTGTTGAAATTATTCAAGCGTCTGAGGAAGTACCAACTGAAGTTAAACCCCAACAAATGCACATTCGGGGTGCGATCCGGTAAGTTGCTGGGATTTATTGTAAGTGAAAAAGGGATTGAAGTTGACCCTGATAAAGTCAAAGCCATTCAAGAAATGCCTGCACCGAAGACTGAAAAAGAAGTTCGAGGTTTCTTAGGTAGATTGAACTACATTTCACGGTTCATATCTCACCTTACAGCAACCTGTGAACCTTTGTTCAAGCTGTTAAGAAAAGAACAAACGGTCAGGTGGAACGAAGACTGCCAAAGGGCTTTTGACAAAATCAAGGAATACTTGCAAGAGCCTCCTATCCTTATGCCTCATGTTGAGGGAAGACCTCTAATCATGTACTTGACAGTATTAGAAGAGTCAATGGGGTGTGTGTTGGGCCAGCATGACGAGTCTGGTCGAAAAGAGTATGCAATATACTACCTAAGCAAAAAGTTTACCGACTGTGAACAACGTTATTCACTGCTCGAGAAAACTTGTTGTGCTTTAGCGTGGGCTGCTCGCCGACTGAGACAGTATATGTTGACCCACACTACCTTGCTGATCTCAAAGATGGACCTAGTCAAGTACATATTTGAGAAGCCAGCACTTACCGGACGGGTTGCAAGATGGCAAATGATTCTCACAGAATATGACATTCAGTACACATCTCAGAAAGCCATCAAGGGCAGTGTATTGTCTGATTATCTTGCTGAGCAACCCATTGATGGTTACCAGCCTATGAGATTTGACTTCCCTGATGAAGACATCATGTTCATAAAAGCAAAAGATCATGAGGAGCCTATTCACACTGAAGGGCCTGACCCGGAAGAAGAATGGACTATGATGTTTGATGGGGCTGTTAATATGAATGGTCGCGGTGTTGGTGCAGTACTCATCACACCTAAAGGAGTTCACATGCCTTTCTCGGCAAAATTCACTTTTAATTGCACTAATAATGAAGCTGAATACAAAGCTTGTATTATGGGTCTTGAGGAAGCCATTGACCTCAGGATCAAGACTTTGACTGTGTTCGGAGATTCAGCTCTGGTAATTAATCAAACCAACGACAAATGGTACACCCACCAAGACCATCTGATACCTTATCGGGACTATACAAGGAGGTTATTGACTTTCTTCACAACAGTCAAGCTTGAGTATATCCCTCGAGATGAGAATCAGTTTGCGGATGCTCTTGCTACCATTTCATCCATGATCAAAGTTCAAGCTGCCAACTTTGTGCCTCGGATATCAGTATCCAGACTTGACAGACCAGCATACGTGTTCTCAGCAGATGTTGTTAAAGATGATAAGCCTTGGTTCCATGATATCAAATTCTTCTTGGAGGATCAAACATACCCACCTGGGGCATCTTCCAATGATAAGAAGACACTAAGAAGACTTGCTGGCAGTTTCTTCCTGAATACTGATGGTTCTCTGTACAAGAGAAACTTTGATATGGTACTCCTCAGATGTGTTGATAGGGCAGAGGCAGACTTGCTGATGCACGAGGTGCATGAAGGATCCTTTGGTACCCATGCTGGAGGGCATGCGATGGCTAAAAAGTTGCTAAGATCAGGCTATTACTGGATCACAATGGATGCAGACTGTTGTGCTTATGCCAGGAAATGCCATAAATGCCAGATTTATGCGGATAAAGTGCATGTACCTCCCAATCCTTTGAAAGTGATGTCTTCCCCTTGGCCCTTTGCCATGTGGGGCATTGATATGATTGGAAAGATTGAATCGACTGCTTCAAATGGCCACCGATTCATCCTGGTTGCCATTGACTATTTTACCAAGTGGGTTGAAGCAGATTCATATGCAAATGTTACAAGGCAAGTGGTAGCCCTTTTTCTGAAGAGACATATCATTTGTCGGTATGGAGTGCCCAAACGAATCATTACTTATAATGGTTCCAACTTGAATAACAAAATGATGGCAGAGCTGTGCCGGGACTTCAAGATCCAACATCACAATTCTTCTCCTTACAGGCCAAAGATGAATGGCGCTGTCGAGGCAGCTAACAAGAATATCAAGAAGATTGTGCAGAAGATGGTAGTTACTTACAAGGACTGGCATGAAATGCTACCATTTGCCTTACATGGGTACCGTACGTCAATCAGAACATCCACTGGAGCAACACCGTATCAGCTTGTGTATGGTATGGAAGCAGTCCTACCTGTTGAAGTTGAATTACCTTCCTTGAGGGTACTGATGGATGTCAAGTTGAATGAGGCAGAGTGGGTCCGATCCCGATACGAACAACTGAATCTGATTGAAGAAAAGAGATTAGCTGCAATCTGTCACGGGCAGTTATATCAGAAAAAAATGAAGAAAGCCTTCGATCAGAAAGTCAGGCTCCGAGAGTACCAAGTAGGAGATCTTGTGCTGAAAAGACTCCTCCCTCCTCATACAGACCACAGGGGCAAGTGGACTCCGAATTATGAAGGACCATTCGTAGTAAAGAAAGTTTTCTCTGGAGGAGCACTGATGCTCAGTACTATGGATGGTGAAGACTTCTTGTCCCCCGTGAATTCAGATGCAGTTAAAAAATACTTCGCATAAAAATGACCCGCTGGACATAAAAACAGAATGTAAGTCCAGGCAAAAATAGGGCATCCCGGCGAGTCAAAAACAGAACAAAAGACTCGGGCAAAAATAAGGGAAAATAAAATGAAAAAATGTACACCCGCTGAGTTGAAAAGCCGCCTTGGACAACTCAGGCAAAAATGGGTATCCCGGTGGCTTGAAAACCCGAAAGGGCGATCCACGCAAGATAGGGGAATAAGCGAACAACTGCATTCTGAATTCATCTGTATCACTTACAACCTGGCAAGCTCCGAAAGGTTCAAGCATCGGTCAGAATCAGCCTTCTACAGAAAGCAAGATGAGAAGAACGTCAATGTCATACGAGTCAGAGCAAAAGGGAAGCTCCTTGAAAGCGTCATCAACATTGCTAGCATCTTGTTTGTTTCTCAATTTGTAACGATCTCCTCATTTCAGGGGATCTGTTTCTTTGACTGTATCTTGCCAATTCAGGGCGCATTGTTGCACCCCAAAATTTGCCCTCACAATACAAGACTTTGTGTGCTTATAAGGTTCACAAGGTTCACAAGACCTTTCATGAGGTTCATGAAGTTTACAAGACACTTTATGAGGTTCACAAGGTTCACAAGACCTTTCATGAGGTTCATGAAGTTTACAAGACACTTTATGAGGTTCACAAGGTTCACAATACCTTTCATGAGGTTCATGAAGTTTACAAGACACTTTATGAGGTTCACAAGGTTCACAAGACATCTTATGAGGTTCACAAGGTTCACAAAGTTCATCATTGGTCAGAAGATTTGACAATTCCCTCAGACAATGCATCCTCCTAAGCAGTGCATCCAAAACTAGGGTTTTGACTTTAATCAGGCTAAATGGATTTCCAAGACTTCAAGTGAGCTTCATAACATCTTATATGTGTTTAAGAATCCCCATGAAAAATTTCAGAACTTTTCTCAAAGGTTTGCTCAGTCAAATGATCAGATAAGTCAAAGTTAGTCAAAGCAGTTAAAAAGTCAAACTGAGGTCAACTGTGGTCAAACCAAAGTCAAATTTCATGATTTTTTTGCCAACATCAAGTATATGAAGTAAAATTCATCATTTGATCATGGGTTGATCATGATTCATCAAGGATATTTCAGATCATCAAGAATCAGAGGTTTCTAAATTAGGGTTTCCTAAGGGAAAGTCAACTGAACTTTGACCAGCCATAACTTTCACATGCTTCATCACATTTTTCCCATCCAAAGCTCATTTTGAAGGAAATTGAATTCTCTACAACTTTTTGTCTCACAAGACAAGCCCAAAAATGCTTCATTTGGAAGGTATGAGCTAAGACATTATAGGTCCTTTTGAAAGTCAACAAAAAGTCAACAACTTCAAAAGGGCATAACTTGAGAATGGTAAATGATATGGACATGAAACCAATGGGGTTGGTTAGAGGACTCTCTAAGATTTCCAAAATGTCCAAGAACACCCTCATAGCATTAAAATTGAAGGATATATGACCTTGCAAAGTTGGGAATTTTTGGTTGATTTATGAAGAAAATGGAGGCTTAAAACCAAATTTTTCTAAATGGGCTTGCCATGTGATGATCCAATCCATACAAATACCTCATGCACGACCCAACCCTCATTTATTCATATTTTTTATTATTTTTATTTTATTTATTTTTATTTTATTCATTTAAAATCATTTAAAATCAAAATAAAATAAATAAATCAAATATTTAAATGAGATTTGCTTCTAGAAAATCATAAATATGGCTTAGATCAAATTGATACAATATTGATGAAGATTGGCTTGAAATAGAAAGGTCTTATTCAAGAATATTTGAAATTTAAGCTTGAATCTTTTTCAATCTCAAAAATCAAAACAATCCACATAATGGTCTAATCTCTTGACCTAATTTGATTCTACTATAAGTATACAACATAACCCAATCACAAAGACACAAATTCACTGCCTCAAAGAGTAAGTTCATACATTCAAAAAATCATCCAAAACTTCAAATTCAGATTCTTCCATAGAGGCCATTCCAAAGAGATTTGAAGGTTGAGACATGTTTATTGGACATCCTTGAATCATTCTCAATACTCATATGCATCCAAAACCTCATGAATGACCTAAACCGAATCTGTTTTGTGCTTGACTTTGAATTTTTTGATTCTCATTATTTATGCATTGACAACTAATTTTGTTTATTGATTTGTGATTGTTTGAAGCTTGTGATGAATTCTGGACAGTTTAATTCGAGTTTCATGAATTAGAGTGAATTCCACCATTGTTAGGGTTTTCGGCCTCCTTTAGGGTTTTGCTCTTAAGCTAACATAAATTAATTCTAAAGCCATGGATCAATGCCAATTCATCTTTGGATCATATTTGTATAATTAATTTGATAAAATTTTGCAGTTTTGATGGTGAATGAGATTCGTAGGTTTTGCTGCAAGTTTGAATTCGTAGGAAACTTCATAGGTAAATTCGCAGCAATATTCCCAGGTCTGGAGGAAGAAGAAGGAGTTTTGGCGCGCGACTGATTGAATCTTTGTTTAATATTTTATGAAACGGTTTGCAAGTTATTTCATAATTGTGTGGATAGCGCAGTTGGTTAAGGGATGCGCGTGTGAGACCAAGGTCCAGGGATCAAATCCTGGGCTCAGCATTTTTTCATATTTTTCCCTCTAATGATCAAACTTAAAATATAATGAATTGTGATGCATATATTATCAGATGCGCCCTCCCGGCTAGAATGGTAAGTGTGTTTGTGCATTGCGTAAAGGTCCTGGGTTCGAATCCCCCCCCAGGCCTTTTTTGTTGTTTGTTTTGCTTTTTCATGATTTTTCCCAGGTTATCAACAAAAGGAATTAGACCCCTGTTTCTAACGCCAGCGTGCGCGTGGCCCAGTGGTTGAAATGCTAGGCCTGAGTGTGGAAAGCTTAGGGACTGGGTTCAAATCCCAGCCCAAGCAGGTTTTGTTTCTTTTCATTCTTTTTTTTTATTTTGTTTCTTATTTAATTAATTCCTATTCTATTAAAATAAATTCAAATAATAAAATAAATAGGATGTTCATATTATTTTAAATTCATTCTTTTTAATTTTAATTTTATAAGAAAAACTTATTTATTTTTTGTAAATTATTAATATTGTAAAATTATATATAGTTATTTTATTATTCTAAAAAATATGTATATAAACCCTAATTTTCTAAAACCTAAAATATTTTGTAAAAACCTAATTAATTTTTATAAACCCTAATAATTTTCACAAACCCTAATTTTCTTCTATTTATTTAATTCTATTATAATTTTTTTTTAATTTATTATTTATAAACCTTACTCATGTATATATATTACATAATTTGTTTATAATTTAATTCTTGTATATAAATATGTTTAAAAATAATTAAAATTCTTAATTTAATTTTGTAAATATCATTTATTTTTATAATATGTTTGTAATTAACCTAATTTTTATAACTTGTAAATAATTTAAAATTTTATGATAAATAATATATAATTGTTTAATCTTAACATAGTAATTGTTTATAAAAAAATTGAATTTTAATTATTATGCTAATATTTTTGTTTATATTATTAATTATGTTTATTTTCATATGACATTTGTTTTATCATTACTAACCCCATTTATATATTGTGATTTATTATTATTATTTTTACTAACCCAATTATATTATTATTATTTATTTTTGCTTATTTATTTAATTTGTTTTTATTATTATTATTATGTAATTGTTTCCTTTATGTAATATTTTAGTAGTAATATTGAATATTTATTTTAAATGCTATGGTTAGTAAAATAGGGAGTGAAACATGTTTGTATCTTAAAATTGAATTTAGATCACTAATTAAAAGATAAACATTTAAAATTGTACACTCACACACGTAAGTCGATCTTTGATCGCCATCTCACTTCCTTAAGGATACCTCTCATGTTGCCTATGACAAAAAGGTCAAGTAGGGTGTATAAAGCAAAAGTCCCTCATCTCACATCATCTAGTCCCTAAACAGATAAAAAGATCAAGTCCCTTCGAATGTTGCCTTCGTAATGATCTTGTCCCTTTCGAATAAAGATGATAAGTCCCTTCGAATTGCTTATACACCCCACAGTTGCCTAAATAACAAACGTCCCTTTACTTGTCCCATACATCCAAGGTAATGACTACCTATTCCTTAATAATAGGGATAGTCTTACCATTTAAAGGATTCAAGAACAGAAAAGACTTAACTTAGGGTAGGTTCCTCTTATATACTTGCTCACTTTTCAAAAACATTTCAAACACTTCATACATTTCAAACAATTTTCAAAACAAAGGTTTTATATATATCCGTACATGGATCATTATAAAACACTTAAGAAAATTTCTATTCACACACTTCACGTTTCAAAAACATTTTAAAGTGAGCTAAGTAACTAAGAGCCCATGGATAACCATGGATGTAAATGGTGCTAATACCTTCCCTTTACATAACCTACCCCCCGGACCCAAAAATCTTTTAAAAAGGTCTTTCCTGTTCTTTTATGCCTTTCCTTTGGATAAAATAAAAGTCGGTGGCGACTCTTGCTATCCGCAACATAACTAAAGTCAGTTCTCCCACCGTGTTACACGCATGAATTAATAAAATCAGATTTTCAGTCATGTCTCGTCTCGTACATTTTATTTTCGTTTGCGAAAAATGTCCGATGTCTTCAAGATATTGATTGCATAAATACAGATGCTTCCCCTTCTAAAAAACGTGCTTACAGGAAATATACTTACTCCCGGGAATGTCTAAACTCCTATGACGGAATCCAATAAGGAATATCTTGGGATGCTTGTACGTTTCTTTGTCTTTACAGGATTGCAGGTGTTCAGAGCACAACATGGGGCATGAAGGCTTCTCCCCAGCAAGCTGTCTAATCATTATATACTCAGTCTATCTCCCGATTAGCACCGGAGATGCTTTCTCCCCAGCTGAGTTGCCGGTCATCATTCCTCCTCAGTCAAGTGCAAAGACCGAAAATCATCTCCCCACAGAGTTTCAGCCTCTATCTAGAGAAGCAATGCCTGAAGATCTCACAACATAGTGACAGAAGCTTCTACAAACCCCAACTGGGTCCCTCATTACTAAGAAAGGTCTAGCAGTGACCTATTTTCCCAAGCAGAATCATACATCTTATCAAGATCTCCCGAGGATCTTATCCCCAGCTGGGATATCCACTTCAAGCAGATCAGCCATAAATCTCCACAGCAGCGGGATCCGAATCCCGGATCGGTATCTTTGCATAATCATAGCATTCGCATCATATTTTCCCCACGGAGCGTAGCATTCCGTCTAATACGAAGCATTACGGTAAAAATCAAACATATTGCATGCTCATAAGCCATGTGTCGAACTAAACATTTGTAAAAAATGACCATCCGTCAACAATATACAGAATATTTCATAAATTCCCCACCAGAAAGCCAAAGTATCACACCCCCAAATACAGCAAATAGATACTTTTTGACACTCGTCTGTGCCATATCCCCAGCGGAAAGCCAAAGCGTCCCCTTTGCACTCGCAACATATGTGTACATATCTATACAATTCCCTGACACCTGTCCGTGTCACCCCCCAGCATAGTTGCCTAAACACTTTGGAAATCAAATACTTGTTTATAATACACTTTTTCTGGCACTTGTCGGTGCCTCACTCATCACTTTTTGCTCATACAGATGCTCGTCCGTATCTTGTATACACCACTTAAATCCCCTCAAAGTCGACACTCGTCCGTGTTCTTTGTTAACCAGTTGATACTCGTCCGTATTATCATCTCTGAACATGCGTCAAGCGTTTGTTTCTACTGATACTCGTCCGTATCATAGTCTTAAGGATGCTCGTCCGCATCTTTAATCTATATACCGTGTCAAACACTTATGTCTTCTTGAATTTAGACACTCGTCTGTGTCCACTGTTCCCCAGAGGAGTCCCAACAAATCCCAATGAATTATTTCCTTTCTATCTGACATTCGTCCCATGTCATGATACCTTTCGGCAGTCGTACCCTGCCAGGTGATCATCCTTCACCTTTTCGATGATCGTCCTTCATCACCAGTGGAGTCTTTATTCATTAGACCCCTTTCCTATCCGACATCCGTCCTATGTCGTGATATTTTCGGTAGCCGTCCCCTGCTAGGTGATCGTCCTTCACCTCTTGATGATCGTCCTTCATCATTCTATCTAATGGCCGTCCCCGTCGTTGATTTTGTTATCTGACATTCGTCCTATGTCATGATACCTTCAGAGCAGCCGTACCCTGCTAGGTGATCGTCCTTCACCTCTTGATGATCCTCCTTCGTCATATTTATCCGATGGCCGTCCCCATCGTCGACCTTCTGTATCCGGCATTCGTCCTATGTTGCGATAATCTTTTTGGCAACCGTACCTTGCCAGGTGATCATCCTTCGACTTAGATAACCGTCCCTCATCTTATCCCCAACAGAGCAGCCGTCCCCTTCTAGGTGATCGTCCTTCACCTTTGATGACCGTACCTCATCATTTATGTCATTTATGCCTTGAACCCGATGGTCGTCCCTATCATTTACCTTTAATCCCCAGAGAGTCTCGTTTCTTTTCCTGATGGCCGTCCCCATCATGATCTCTTATACCCCCAACTTGTCGGCCGTCCCCGTCATTGCTTTATTTCTCTCATTTTCCCCAGCATGTCGGCCGTCCCCGTCGTTGCTTCAACCCCAGCAGTCGTCCTCTGCTCGACGGTCGTCCTCCGTCGCCCGCACTTTATAATTATACTTTATTTTCTTCTTACAATCTATATCCCTTTTCTTCTTCATTCTGCGAGTGCAAATTTTGGACTGTCTTTGGTATTCAACCACAAGTTATCTTGTTTGCCTGTTAAGCCGTCACTTACATCCTGCACAGCTAACTCATGCTTGAATAGGGGAAGCTGTAAACACCCCAAATTTTCCCTCACTCATTTCACCATGGCTTGTGATCTTTTCATATAGCATAAATTCAATCATAGCATCACATATTGCATTTTTGTTTCACTGCATTGATTCAAAGTCATCTGCATCTAGGGTTTGTGGTCTGAGCAATCCCTGAGCCATTTGAGCCACTCCAAAGGTCATTAATCACTGCAAAGGGTTCCATGTATGTTCAAGCATCATATTATATCCTCTCAAGATCAAAGAAGTCAGAAAATCACAAGAACTAAAAAAAGCATGGAAGCAGAGCCAGGTTTAACTGCACAGATGACCTAAAATTAGGGTTTTGTTTTCAAAGGCCATAACTCCAATTTTTTTGGTCATTCTTGTTTCTATTGGTCTCTATATGATATTAGGATCATGCATATCAATTTTCATGAAGAAATTCCATGGGGAAGGCATCTGATCAAGAGTTGATTTCTTGAGCAAGTTAGTGCAAAATCAGGGCATCTGAGGCCCCCAATGACCCACCCAAAGGGTGTTCTTCATCATTTTGAATGTATATGATATTTATTTGATCATAGAAGATGTTAGAAGTTCACAAAATTGGAGAATTTCTAGCCATTTGCAAAATTGCCTTTTTGGGAAAGTGACTTGTAATGTAAACTTGCCATTTTGGGAAAGTTTTTCAACCTCCTCAAATTGATTCAAAAATGCTTCAAATGAGAAAACTTTGGTCATGAAAGTTGTAGAATGGATCATTCCCTTTTCAAAAAGTACAAGAACTCATTCTAATTCATTTTGGATCAAAAGTTATGGCTTGTCAAAGTTGGCAAAATCACATAATTTCAAGTTTTACACCAAAGAGGCAAAGTTGCAAAACCTCTTGCCAAGGCAAAATGTGACTTCAATGTGACTTCTAACCTTTGCACAAACATGAACCATGACCTAAAAATCAGAATGGACCAAAGAATTGCCCATTTTAATGACTTGTGCATTAAGAAACTTCAAAAGGGCCAAGACTTTGTGAAATTGCAAAAACTCACATAAACCCTAATCCACTTGCTGCATTGCCTCAATTTCATTTCCATGGTTCTCCTTGATTCAAGCTGCAGCCAAGTCATGCCTTGTACCTTAACAGAATTGACCCATACCTCTCTTACACAAAAAGTTGACTTTATGCATTTTGCTCCATACCAATCACACTGCTCCACAACAACTCTCTGACCTATCAAGGATTGATATGTGTACCAAAAGAGACTCAACACACAACACAACACAGCCTGAAACATCTCACAAGCCATAGTTCCCAAAACTGACCTCTTATGCATTTTTCTTCGAATCTTAAAATACAACCTTCAAACATCAAAACAAACTTCACAAAATCACTCACCATGTTCCTCTGATCATTTCCCAACCATTGTTTTGGCCTGAAACCTCCCACATCAAAAACACGATTTCTCACCCCTCCTGAACAGAACTTTGTCAATCTCTCAAACCAGCCAAAAGAAATTCCAACCAAGCATTGCAAGCTTCTCAGGAGGTTCATTGGAGGCGTTTTGGATCAAAGAAGCAGCCAGAAGGTTCCAAAGATCAAAGCTCCAGTTCAGGTGAGCTCAAGAACAATTTTTCCAGAAACCTGTTTTTAAGTTACCAATTGATTCTTTATGCTTCACTGATCATGTTGATGTGTTTTGTTTTGAAAATAGTTGAGAAATGAGTATGTATTCGTGTTCTGAAATTTTTTGACCTAAAACTGTTTTGATTCGATTCTCATTGTTGATGTGTTTTAAATGTTGTTTGTTTGTTGATTCTTGATGTATGATGTATGGGGATCATTTCTGGGCAGAGAGATTGGATTTTAGAAGCCTAGGGAAGAAGTTAGCAATTTTCAGGGAGGGGTGTGGCCGGAGAAGATGACCGGAGGTCATTTCCGGCCACCTGAAAGTCATTAGGTCATTAAATGCATTTAGGGCTCAGTTTGAATTTGAACCGTGGATTGGTTTGACTAGCATTGACTCCCGCGTGTTTGAATGACCCAGATCTCTCATTAAAACCCTAATCCTAATTAATTAGATTAATTAATTAAGTTTAATTTAATTCAGTCAGTTCAAACGTGGGCCGTCCAGATGCGCGCGGGTCAATTCCCTCCTTTTCTCTTTGAATCTCAGCCAGTAGATTTGCATACTTCTCATAAATTCAATTTTTATTTCATTTAATTTGATTTATCTTTTACGAATTATTAAAAATAGAAAAATACATTTAAAAATTCTGAAATTTTTTGTCAAACCTTTCATTAATTTTCAGAACCCAAAAATATTTTAATTTTTATTTTTTGCATTAAAAATAATTTTTAAATCATTTAAATGTTATTTTTTAATTAGTTAATGAAAATTAATTAATTAAAAATACATTTAAGTATTTAAAAATCACAAAAAAATTCACACTGCATTTCAAAACATTTAGAAACATTATTAGACTCTCAAACCAGATTTCTTTTTGTTCTTGATGCATTTTGACAATTTTTGTTGGAATTAAATTCATTTTTAGGCAATATTTTGGTTCAAACTTTGAAAAATCCATTCTGCCTAACCCTTGAGATTTTGATGATGTTTCTTCTTGCATTGCATCCTCCATAGCATGTAGTTTATAGGATAGAATTGGTTTGAATTGATCTTTCATTTTCAATTTGTTTTGTATTTTTTCTTTGTGAGGTATCCCAAAACCCTAATTGACTTAGAAAATTCATAATTTACACTAGGTTAAGAGTTAGGTCCCCTCCTTTGGGAAGTGAGCTTGTGTAGGTTTAGGGTTTCTTTGATCCCATTTTCAATTTTTTATCACATCATTTGCTTCTGGTTTTGGATTTTTGTGATGCATGTTGTATGTAAACCCTAATTTGTGCTTTCCTTTGCATCCATCTCTCATTTGCTTGCATCCAATGACTTGCCATGACATTTTGTGCATCCACATGATTCATAAGACATCTTAGGACATATTAGAATCATGTTTGATCATTGCATCTTCCATTTGCCCTGTTATATGTCCATTCCATTTCATAAACTTTCATGAACTTCTATGATTCAAAGCATGCCTCATTTGCATTCTCTTGTTTGTTTGGTCATTCTCATCTCTTGTCATGTGTTTGTATCATCTATTAGCTTCATTAAAATCATGTTTATGCTTCTGACTTTGGTTTGCATCATGGCATTTCATCTCATTTGCATTGCATTGCATTTCTTTTGCTAACTTTTCAGGTGGTAAGTTGTTTTGGGAAGTGAATTTGCCTTCACTTCTCACAATCTCTTCTCATCACTCTTGCATACTTGCTGCATTATATCTTTGTATTAGAATGAGCTTACTCATTCATGTTCATCTCTTACTTTCTTTCTCCAGGTAACTTGCCTTCTTAAGTGAAGCAAGTTGTCTTGCTTCTCTTTGCTTCTTCCTCCTTTCATCTGCTCCTCTCCTTGGTGGTTCTTTGAAGATCTTTCTCTCTTAAGCCTCATAAACCCTAGGATCTCCAAGCATGATAACAATTAGGGTTTGATTAGTCCCCCATTTAGTTCTGCCTTTGAGTCTTTTTGAGTCTTCTCTTCTCATCTCATAATCCAGGACTAAACCCTAAAGGCTTTAAGACTTTGTGATTGAGCTTATGCCTGCATCCTTCTATTAGGATGGAGTGTATAACTTTAATCCTAAGTGTTAAACCCTTAATGTGTTTAAATCCTTTAATCAATTCACCTAATAATCATTAAGACATCAAACTTGTAACTTGGGCCTTGCATTAGGGTTCTAATTCTTCCTTAATTGGTTAAGAAGGACTAACCCTAGTGTTAATGGACAAGTCCCCCTCAAGTTGTCTTACAAACCCTAAAAGTCATTTCTTCATCTTATCATTAATTAAAATCCACTTTAATAAAGGTTTTGTTTTGCCATGAGGTTAATCCCTAATCATGGATTAAGTTGAGGAGCCTTCCTCAGCTTAAATGTTCTCATCTATTATCCTTCTATTAGGATGGTGTAATGGGTCCATTAAATCCTTGATTATGGCTTAAACTCATTACTTAACACTAAACAAAAACTCCCAAAACATCTAAATAAATGCAAGTAGGTTAATGATCTTAATCCTACACCATGGTGACTAAGTGTGAGGTGCATACTTCATACTTAAGGTACTCTCATTACCCCTAATCAGAGGGAGTATGTGATGAGTTTACTAACCCTTGGTTTAGGCTTAAGCTCATTAACTTATGACAAATTCAAAATCAATAAAAGATTGAAGACATCAAAAACAAACAATAATCGTCTCCTTCGGGATTCTTTTCTCATCTCATTCACTCACAAACGAGAACTCGCTTCTTCCATCTAATGTAAGACAGTTTGCACCTGAGTCAGACAGGTCATACACTTGAGCATAGACTAGTAAGCAGTTCACAAGTCAATTTATCTTTCAGTCTCTTTGGGTCGAACTACGGTGTTCTGACTTCCTCATTGCACGAGAGGATACGTAGGCATAACTTAACAGTTATCAAACAAAAGTCTCTGTATATTCCCCCTCCTTCTAGCATTATTCTTTTAGCCTCAAAATCTTGAGCATTCCATTCTTGTTCTTACACTGACACTTTATATACTTCACTTCACATTTATTTTACACTGACACTTGCATTCTTTCCAGCTTTGATACACAGATAGCACTGACACTACCCCTTTAAACACAAATCATTCAAGCGTGGATCTCGTCGAGTACGGCGGACAATCTGGGTGCTAATACCTTCCCAGGTTGTAACCAACCCCCTTTCTCGGTCTCTCTGGTTCGCAACCGTCTTATCCATATCTTTCTAGGTCTATGCAGCATTACCTTTCCTCCGGGATAAAAATGCCTAGCTGGCGACTCTTGTCTTTTGAGTTCACCCTAGTGTGTTCTCATCCCTTTCACCGACCGTTCGCGTCTGTACCCCTCTTGACTTAGCCTCATTTGGTGGGAGCGACAGTGATTAAAAATGAAGAAGTATTTTTTATGGTTTTTCTTAATGAAGATGACCTCATGATCCGACTTGTGCATCATGCTAGACAAATGCACTATCCCAAGATGGAATGAATACATATGCCCCATGGAATAAGGCTATTACACAAGAGGTCACTTCTTTCTTTATTAATGTTTTTTAGGTTTTGTTTTGAGATGAGAAGAGAAAGAAACCAAAGTAGCAAAAGGCAAAAGTCTAATGGGGAAAGACTAAACCTAAAGTTATCATGCAAATGTGGTCCTAAGGTTAATGAGGTTTGAAATTTATCCTAAGAGAAGAAAGAACCAAAGGAGGAGAAAAGAAGAGGAGATAAGTTGCTTCTAAGGGGGAGGATACAAAGTTGAATCACATGATAGCATAAGGCACATCAAAAATCACAAAGTAGAAAGAAAATTAAAAGAGAAGAGATGAAGAGTTGAAATGTGGATAAACATCCACACTTCTCTTACCATGAGCCCCTGCAAATGTTAGCAAAATCCAGCACATCAATCAACACAATCATGGAATTAGCATGCTCAACGTTCAAATAAACAAAGATCAAACAACATGCCAAGCTTTGCAAATACATGACTTACGCGTCGAGAACATGAAAGCATACATCAACCAACAAGCAAATCACCCTAAACTAGCATATTCAATGATTATACAATGATCCATGGCAATTAAAGCAAGTAAGGGGATTAAACAAGCTCAAAATAGCTCAAATATGGCACTCTGCTTCAGTGTTAACCGGTTAACCAAAGCATTAACCAGTTAACCAATTCAAACCTGCAGAAAATTACACAGAAAAATGGTGTATTAATCGGTTAACCAAAGCGTTAACCGGTTAACACTGTCAAAACAACAACAAATCCTGCATGAAAATCAACTCAAACCAGCCTATCCAAATAATTCCACCACAGACCAGCAATCAATTATGCATGAAATAAATGGATCAATTCACCTTAATTAACATCATTAAGCTCATGAACATTAGCACACGGATCCAATTACAAATCAACCAGTCAATTCAAGCAAGACAAGCAAATACACAAGCACATGGTGGATCTAAAGCACAATCATGCAAATAAGCTAAAACAGGGCTAGATCTGAATTTAACCAACCTACAAAGCTGAGATATGCTTTGGTAATTGTTGTTTGAGATGGAAATGAGAAATCTCGCGGAAAACTTTGAAGATATGATGCTAATCCTCACACTCCATGCAAAATAAATGCAAGCAAAGGGTCTTGATGCAAAATTTTGGCTCCAAAAGCACTTATAATCTCCAAACCAGATCTGAATCAAGTAGAGAAACCAACAAATTGATGCAAAGAAGCTATGGATGGAGGTCTAGTTCCAAGATCTACACACTTTAATGCAAAGTTATGTGATCTTCAAAGAGGAACTTTTAGTGATTTAGAAAATTGGGAGAGAAAAGTGAGAGAATGGTGAGAAAGATGTGAAAATTCAGAAAATGAGAAAGTAAAAAATGAGAGAGCCCCCTCTTGGTTTAGAGGGAAATGGAATAAATATGATTTAGGTTTGGGGCCCAAAATTTTGGCTTGGGATCGAAAAAAATATGGTTTGGGATTAGCTTAGAAAGTGATTAGGATATAGCTTTGGAATTAGGCTTGGAAAGTGATCTAGATCCTTCTCCTTATTTCAAAATGAATAAAAATAAGAATATTGAAAATTGGAGCCACAACCACATGCTGAATTTTGCTGCTGGAATTCAAAATTTGCAGCCGTTAACCGGTTAACGCCAGTGAATTTTGAATTCTCCCTCCTTTTGGTGGGAAACTTCCATAATCACCCGGCGCCAACCGTTATGATCTGATTTTGATCCTCAATCCTTTTTAGGGCTTTGACCATGATATAGAGCTTGTATAAAAGATCCTGTGAGCTTCTTGCCAGGTCACCATACTCTTGATTTTGACTTGCAGTGCTTCAAATTTCCCGGATGATCGATCATATGCCTTATGCTAGAACATGTGAGTGCTATGCTTCATCTTTCTATGCAAGATGCTAAAGATATGACATGCTGATGATGATTATGATATGATGATAATGCTAAAAAGAAGAGGGAAAATTTGGGGTGTTACAACTGCCCCTATTCAAGCAACTGTTAATCTGAAGAGAACGGTAGCACGGTTATTCCGTTCAAGATAAACTATGGTTGAATACCAAGGAGACCGAAAATTTGCACTCTGTTGGAGAATGCAAGCAATGGGAAATAAACCCAACCAAATGACGCTTTGGCGACTGAAGTGGGGACAAAGCAGACGAGCTCCTTCCAAATTGAATTGTTACGCCGGATAAGAAAAAATTTAGATAGACGAGTCTTCTTCGAGCAAACCTATTACACCAGGAAATGGACATACGAGCCCTCTTCGAGTAAACCTGTTACGCCATGAAATGAAAATACGAGCCCTCTTCATACATTATACAAAAATATATGACTTGAGACAGACGAACCTCCTTCGGATAAAACCTGTTACGTCAGGACCGATGATGCACTTAAATTTGTGGGATAGACATGCATAATCAGGATAGACGAACCCTCTTCATATATCTTCCGTAGATATATGGTCTAAGACAAACGGGTCTTCTTCAGATAACCTGTTACGTCAGGTGCGACATTAGGATTGGACGAACCCTCTTCACGAATCTTGCATAGATAAGTGGTATCTGAGACAGATGAACCTCCTTCGGATAACCCGTTACGCCAGGACCGGTGACCATTTTGACGTTTAATCCCACCGTCAGGACTTTAAACCTCTTCAACACAGACGAGTATTGGATGATCATCAAGAGAACATAGACGAGTGCCATTAGTCAATGATACAAACGAATATCAGACGATGATCTAAGAAACGCAGACGAGCACTTCAGGCGATGATACAGACGAATATCAGCCATTGATATATACGAATACTAGAAATCCAACACAGACGAGCATTTGGAGTAACAATACAGATGAGTATTAGAATGATTATCAAATCAGTACATATGAATATAAGCTAATACAGACGAGTGCGAGGGATGATACAGACGAGTATCCAAACAATGCAATCGAGCTTCGAGCAGATAACAAACACAGACGGGTGTTGGGGAATGCAGACGGGCACCAAGTAAGTATCAAACATAAGAGAGTGCTTCAGGCAATGATACAGACGAATATCAGCCACTTAGACGAGTGCTATGGAGTGCATACGAGCCAAAAGCAACTATCAAACACTGACAAGTGTTGGGATGATGCAGACGAGCAATAAGCAAATATCAAACACATATGAGTGCTGAGGAATGCATACGAGCAACAAGCAAATATCAAACACATACGAGTGATGAGAATGCAAACGAGCAATACACAAACATCCAACACATACGAGTGATGAGAATGCAAACGAGCATCAAACAAATTTCCAACACAGACGAATGTTGGGAAATGCAGACGAGCAACAAACATCCAACACAACCGAGTGCTAGGGCGTGCGTACGAGCCAACACACAAATGCCTGACAAGAATCACAACTCTGCCGGGGAGGATCAAAAGAAAAATAATTCACAAACGAGCGAGTGCTAAAGTACGCCGACGAGCATCCAGCAGGTATCAAACACAGACGAGTGCCATAGAATGCAGACGAGCATCAAATGACGTGCCCTGATTGGCAATAATAATCACGACCCTGCAGGGGAGAACTAGGTCAAGAGGCTTTGACGGTGCTTAACTCTGGCTGGGGAGATGAGTAATTGTTTGTATCATCACAACGGCCAAAAATAAATTGGCGACTTCTCTGGGGAATATTTCAACGATGGGAGTAAATTCCGATCATGAACTTTGCGAGGGATAACCGCCTTCAGACTTGGCTGGGAATGCTTGGTCAAGACTCTAGCTGGGGAGAGAATTCTGAAAATTCTGACTCTGTGGGGAAATCAGGCGCACGACTGCTCGCTGGGGATAATTCCACTCGTGGAAAGGTACTCCGCTTGGGGAAACTTCCAAGATGTCCTGGCAATACTTGGTTGAGGAATGAAATGTGAACATATGTCTGCATTACTCTGTCCCACTAGCCAAAAATAAATTGGCGGACTCGCTGGTGATATTTCAATGATGGTTGCGTATCAATCATGAAACTATGTAAGGAAATGACGAACTTCCGACCCGTCTGGGGTAAATGCTTGATCAAATAAACCTTTTCTAGGGAAAGAGTTATGACAGTTACAACTCTGTGGTGAATTAGGCATTCAGCTGCTTGCTGGGCAATAGCCCACAAAGACTCCGCCTGGAGGTGAGAACTGTTCAGTTGGGTTTGAAGTTCTGTTGGGAATACCATCCTACTCTGACTCAGCTGGAGAGCACTCTCTGCTTTACTGGGGATAACCATGTCTTTCTTGTGAAGAACAACCGCCGCTTGGGGAGGACACCTCTTTGAAGTTCTGCTGGGGATTCCACTTGTTATAGCACAGCCGGGGGCACTCTCTGCTTGGGGAAATACCACATCGCCCTGCAAAACCTGCAACAACAATATACACACATGTGCCCCGGGGATTTACATGGTATGATATGTTCATCCATTGTTACCCGACACTCAGAGACATTTTTAATTGTTTCCCTGCAAATGTCAATTTTCTCAGAAAAATCAACATGTTTCGTATGGAATGTTCTTTTTTACCAAACAAATTCAGGACATTTTTACAAACAAAACAAACAGAACACAACACGGCTTTTGACTGAATATTTATTCATTGAATGGCCTCTGAATAGGCAAAGTTTTAAATCAGGAAGAAACTACCTAGAAAGAGGTAGCTACCATAAAAATTGAGAAAAGAAACTATCCTAATGGCAATGTACACGGCATTCCAATGAGTTTCCTTCCTACTATGACCAACATGTCTTCAAGACTTTCCGTTCTTGCCTTTGTTTTCTGAAGAAGACGAGGGGACTGATTCCTACCCTTCTGATATTGTCAGACTGTTTGGAACGATGATTTGGTTCAGATTACCCGGATCACAATTATCCGCTTATTGCCCTGTTTTATGTGGATCGCCCTTTCGGGTTTTCAATCCACTAGGATACCCTTTTTTGCCTGAGCTGTCTGATGTGGCTTTTCAACTCAGTGGGTGTACACATTTTTTTTTATTTTCCCTAACTTTTTCCCGAGCTTTTTATTCTGTTTTTAGCTCGCTGGGATGCCCTTTTCTTGCCCGGACTTTAATTCTGTTTTTGTGTCCAGCAGGTCTTTTTATGCGAAGTATTTTTTAACTGCGTCCAAGTTAACAGGAGACTGGAAATCTTCTCCATCCATAGTGGTGAGCATCAGTGCCCTACCTGAGAAAACTTTCTTTACTATGAACAGGCCTTCGTAGTTTGGGGTCCACTTTCCCCTGTGATCTGAACCTGGAGGAATGATCCTCTTGAGTACAAGCTCACCTACTTGGTACTCTCGAGTACATATTCGTTGGTCGAATGCTCGCTTCATTCTCCTCTGATAAAGCTGACCATGACAAATATCCGCTAATCTCTTTTCCTCAATTAGACACAACTGATTATATTGGGCACGTACCCACTCAGCCTCATCAAGCTTCACATCCATCATCACCCATAATGAAGGAATTTCTACCTAACCAGGCAAGACTGCCTCCATGCCATATACCAAGGAGAAGGAGTTTCCCCTGTTGACGTCCTGACCGACGTTCCGTACCCATGCAATGCAAAGGGTAACATCTCATGCCAATCTTTGTAAGTGAAAACCATCTTTTGCACAATCTTCTTAATATTCTTGTTAGCTGCCTCTACCGCGCCATTCATCTTTGGCCGGTAAGGAGAAGAATTGTGATGTTGAATCTTGAAGTCCCAACACAGCTCTGCCATCATCTTGTTGTTTAAATTGGAACCATTATCAGTAATGATTCGCTCGGGCACTCCGTATCTGCAAATGATGTCTCTCTTCAGAAACCTGGCTACTACTTGGCGAGTGACATTGGCATAAGATGCTGCTTCAACCCATTTGGTGAAATAATCAATCGCAACCAAGATGAAATGATGACCATTTAAAGCAGTAGGTTCTATCTTCCCGATCATGTCAATGCCCCACATAGAAAAGGGCCAAGGAGATGACATGACATTGAGCGGGCTAGGAGGGACATGCACTTTGTCTGCATAAATCTGGAATTTGTGGCACTTACGGGCGTATGAACAACAATCTGCCTCCATTGTTAACCAATAGTACCCTGATCTCAATAACTTCTTAGCCATAGCATGTCCTCCTGCATGAGTACCGAAGGATCCCTCGTGAACTTCCTGCATTAACAAGTCTGCATCGTGTCTATCCACGCATCTGAGCAAGACCGTGTCAAAGTTCCTCTTATACAGAACCCCGTCTGCATTCAAGAAGAAGCTAGAAGCAAGTCTTCTCAAGGTCTTCTTGTTGTTAGATGATGCCCCAGCTGGGTATTCTTGTTTTTCCAGGAAGAGCTTGATATCAAAGTACCAAGGTTTCTCATCAGACACTACGTCTACAGAGAAAGCATAAGCTGGTGCATCAAGCCTTGAAATGTCAATCCTGGGCACATAGTTCCAACATAAGACTTTGATGGATGAAGAAAGAGTAGCCAATGCATCGGCAAATTGATTCTCATCTCGTGGTATGTATTGAAGCTTAACCGTTGTGAAGAACGTCAACAATCTTCTGGCATAATCCCTATAAGGAATTAAGTGTTCTTGATGTGTATACCACTTGCTGGTAATCTGATTGATAACGAGGGCTGAATCTCCAAATATATAGAGGGTCTTAATCCGAAGATTAATAGCCTCCACTATTCCCATTATGCACGCCTCGTATTCCGCTTCATTGTTGGTGCAGCCAAAAGTAATTCTGGCAGCGAAGGGAAAGTGAACACCTTCAGGAGTGATAAGAACAACACCAACTCCATGTCCGTTGATATTGACTTCCCCATCAAACATCAACTTCCATTTGGATTCAGGGTCAGGCCCCTCCTCCGGAAGTGGTTCCTCTCAATCTCTTGCTTTGAGGTACACGATGTCCTCATCAGGGAAATCAAACTTCATCGGGTGATAGTCGTCTTCAAGCGGTTGATGTGCAAGATAATCTGACAATACACATCCCTTGATGGCTTTCTGTGAAGTATATTGTATGTCATACTCTGTTAATATCATCTGCCACCTTGCAACTCTTCTGGTTAATGCTTGCTTCTCGAAAATATACTTGACAGGGTCCATTTTTGAGATTAGCAATGTGGTGTGGGTTAACATGTACTGTCTCAATCGGCGAGCAGCCCATGCCAAAGCGCAACAAGTTTTCTCGAGCAGTGAATAACAGGATTCACAGTCGGTAAACTTTTTGCTAAGGTAGTAAATATCATGCTCTTTTCGACCAGACTCGTCATGTTGGCCTAGCACACACCCCATCGATCCTTCTAACACAGTCAAGTACATGATAAGTGGCCGTCCAGGAACTGGAGGCATCAGAATCGGAGGCTCCTGCAAATATTCTTTTATCTTTTCAAAGGCTCTTTGACATTCCTCGTTCCACCTGACCGTTTGTTCTTTTCTTAACAATTTAAATATTGGCTCGCATGTGGCAGTTAGATGAGATATAAACCGTGAAATGTAGTTCAATCTCCCTAAAAACCTACGCACTTCTTTTTCTGTTTTCAGTGCAGGCATGTCTTGTATTTCTTTTACTTTTGCAGGATCTATCTCGATCCCCCTTTGGCTAACAATAAAACCCAACAACTTACCGGAACGCACTCCGAAAGTGCACTTGTTTGGATTCAACTCAATTTGTACTTTATCAATCTGTCAAACAGCTTTTTGAGATTGACCAAATGCTCTTCTTCGTCCGAGACTTGGCAATCATATTGTCCACATAACATTCGATTTCTTTGTGTATCATATTGTGGAACAAAGTTACCATAGCCCGTTGATACATTGCCCCTGCATTCTTCAATCTGAAGGGCATAACCTTATAACAGAATGTACCCGACGGGGTAATGAACGTCATTTTTTCCATGTCTTCCGGTGCCATCTTGATCTGATTATACCCGGAGAAGCCATCCATGAAAGAAAATACCGAGAACTGAGCGGTGTTATCTACCAGCACATCAATGTGAGGTAATGGAAAGTCATCCTTTGGACTTGCTTTGTTTAGATCCCGATAATCGACGCACATCCGAACCTTGCCATCTTTCTTTGGTACATGTACAATATTAGCTACCCAAGGGGGGTAACTAGTCACGGAAAGGAACCTGACACCCAACTGCTTTTGAACTTCCTCCTTGATCTTCATAGCCATATCAGGGCTAGTTCTTCTCAAATTTTGTTTTACCGGAGGACAGTCTTCCTTTAGTGGCAGCTTGTGTACAACAATGTCAGTATCCAACCCTGGCATATCTTGATACGACCAGGCGAAGATATCCACATATTCACGAAGCATACCAACCAACTCTTTCTTTACCTCGACCTGCAGACTGACCCCAATCTTTATCTCTTTCTTTACATCCTTAAACCCGATGTTGATGATCTCTACTTCTTCCTGATGAGGCTGAATAACCCTTTTCTCTTATTTCAACAACCTAGCCAATTCTTCTGGGAGTTCATAGTCTTCCTCAACCCTTTCATCAGCTTGGTAGATAGGATTGTCGAAGTCAGACATAGTCATAGCAGGAACGTTATCACAGGAATCCGAATTATCAACACTGCACAAATGATGTGCTTATTTCAGAATCTGTTCTTTTTCAAGAGACACAAACACACAAAAACACAGGAAAAGAAAACATTGCCATTTTATTTGTTTTTATGTGAAAAATTTTAAAACGAAAGAAAGAGAACACAATTTGCTTGAAAAATGTCCTTTATTTCATGGGAAAAAGTAAATGAATTAAAACATGGTGGCCCTACAGATGGATCCATGCACCTTGGGCAGAGTGCAGGATTTGACATGCAGTATGATAAAAATGGAAACAAAGAAAATTACTTTGACTGCCAAGTAACTTGGACAAAATCTACAGTAGACCAGTTCCGGAGCTCCTCCCCGGGTACGCATGGGTGAATCCAGTTGTCCAAGTCGCAGTCACTATCCCCCTTTGCATCTATTACACAAACGTTGTTGTAGTCGAGCATTCCAGCGCTCGTGAATGCTATGGGCTTACTGCCTTGAGACCAGCTAGACCCACCAGGTTGATATTCGAGACCAAAATTGTCATCTTTCTTTTCCACTTCTAACAACTTGCCCCAGCCCTGGGCGCTTCAAGATTGTACTACTTCCTTAGCTTGCTTATAGGAGTAGATAGGAGTCCATTCCTTGTCATTGCTTTGAACTGCAGCAACTGGAGACAAAGTACTGACATTAACTGTCTCAAAAGCTTGTCAAAGTGTCTCATGGATCTCCCTGTCCATTTCCACGTACTTGAAGGTCGACAAATGACTTAAGAAAATATCTTCTTCCCCGCATACAGTAACAACCTGGCCATCTATCACATACTATAACTTTTGATGCAACGTGGATGTCACTGCGCCAGCAGCATGAATCCAAGGACGTCCCAATAAACAGCTATAAGCGGGTTGAATATCCATAACATAGAACATACTCTTGAATACCTGAGACCCGATCTTTACCGGTAGCTCCACCTCCCCAAACACATATCTTCGTGACCCGTCAAAGGCTTTCACAATCAAATCACTGGGTTGCAAAACAATGCCATCAACATTCAGCTTCATGAGGGCCTTCTTAGGGAGCACATTGAGAGAAGAGCCTGTATCTACCAAGACATGTGATAAAACAACTCCCTTACACTCCATGGTGATATGTAAGGCCTTGTTGTGATTACGTCCCTCAGAAGTGAGATCTCCATCTGTGAATCCCAACCCATGGCTGGCATTCACACTGCCTACCACAGCCTCCAACTGGTTAACAGTTATCTCTTGTTGTACATACGCCATTTGTAAAACTTTTAGCAAAGCCTCCCGGTGAGCTTGAGAACACATCAACAATGACAGAATGAATATCTTGGACGGGGTCTGATTCAGCTGTTCAACCACCTTATAGTCACTTTTCTTAATTATCCTCATGAATTCTTCAACTTCATTTTCAAAAGTGCCCTGACTAGCAACAGGAGTTGTCACCTCTTCAATCACTATTTGCTTACCCTTAGCCTTTGCAGCAGTTTCAGCTTTGGGACCACCTCTAAGAACTTGAGGAGCAAAGAGACGCCCACTCCGAGTAAACCCCCCAACTCCTCCAACATTCACAACCGTCAGGTCAATTATCACTTTTTTTCTCTCCACCTTCTGGCCTTCTACGTACACGTCTAAGCCATAATTCCAAGGGATGGCCTTGTCATCAACATAGGGAACTGGTCCCGGAACAATAATGGTAACTGGACTCACTTCTGGAACATAGATAGTCACAGGCTCTCTCCGAGCAGGAACTTCAATAGGATCAAAGTAAATTTGTACTATAGACACGCGATCACTTCTATTATCGACATTGTCGAACTATAGAGACCATTCATCAATCAAACACTGCAGTCCAACTTTCAGATCTCTGCAACCATCAATTGAATTCATGCAACCCTCACAGTCAAAACCACAACCTTGGAACACCTTCCCTTTCAGCAATCTGTCTTTTACCACTAACAACGAAGTCTTCACTTCATCCATGTCGCTCCCACCAAATGACACCTCAGGTCAGAAGGGGTACAGACGCGAACGGTCGGCGAAAGAGGAGAGGAATGAATAGAGTCGCCAGTTAGGCATTTTTATCCCGTAGGAAAGGTAATGATGCATAAACCTAGAAAGATATGGATAAGACGGTTGCGAATCAGAGAGACTGAGAAAGGGGTTGGTTACAACCTGGGAAGGTATTAGCACCTAGATTGTCCGCCGTACTCGACGGGATCCACGCTTAAAATATTTGTGTTTTAAAGGGGTAGTATCAGTGCTATCTGTGTATCAAAGCTGGAAAGAATGCAAGTGTCAGTGTAAAAAGAATGTGAAGTGTAATATGTGAAGTGTCAGTGTAAGAACAAGAATAAAATGCTCAAGATAATGAGACTGAAAGAATGATGCTGGAAGGAGGGGGAATTTACAGAGACTTTTGTTCGATAACTGTTAAGTTATGCCTATGTATCCTCTCGTGCAATGAGGAAGTCAGAACACCGTAGTTTGACCCAAAGAGACTGAAAGATGAATTGACTTGTGAAATGCTTACTTGTCTATGCTCAAGTGTATGACCTGTCTGGCTCAGGTGCAAACTGTCTTGCATTAGACGGAAGAAGCCAGTTCTCGTTTATGAGTGAATGAGATGAGAAAAGAATCCCGGAGGAGACGATTATTGTTTGTTTTTGAGCTTTCAATATTTTATTGCTTTTTGGTGTTTGTCATAAGTTAATGAGCCTAAGCCTAAACCAATGGATTAGTAAACTCATCACATCCTCCCTCTGATTAGGGGTAATGAGAATACCTTAAGTGTGAAGTCAGCATCTCACACTTAGACACCATGATGTAGGGTTAAGATCATTAACCTACTTATCTTTATTTAGATGTTTTTGTTGTTTTTGTTTAGTGTTAAGTAATGAGTTTAAGCCATAATCAAGGATTTAATGGACTCATTACACCATCCTAATAGAAGGATAATAGATGAGAACATTTAAGCTGAGAAAGACTCCTCAACTTAATCCATGATTAGGGAATAACCTCATGACAAAACATAGCCTTTATTAAATGGGTTTTAGTTAATGATAAGATGAAGAAGTGGATTTTATGGTTAGTAAGACAACTTGAGGGGGACTTGTCCATTAACACTAGGGTTAGTCCTTCTTAACCAATTAAGGAAGAATTAGAACCCTAATGCAAGGCCCAAGTTACAAGCTTGATGTCTTGATGATTATTAAGTGAACTGATTAAAGGATTTAAAAACATTAAGGGTTTAACACTTAGGATTAAAGTTATACACTCCATCCTAATAGAAGGATGCAGGCATAAACTTAATCACAAAGCCTTAAAACCTTTAGGGTTTAGTCCTTGATTAAGAGGTGAGAAGAGAAGACTCAAAGATGACACAAAGGTAAGAACTAAATGGGGGACTAATCAAACCCTAATTGTTGTCATACTTGGAGATCCTAGGGTTTATGAGGCTTAAGAGGGAAAGGTCTTCAAGGAACCACCAAGGAGGGAAGCAGAGGAAAGGAGAAAGAAGCAGAGAGAAGCAAAACAACTTGCTTCACTTAAGAAGACAAGTTGCTTGAAGAAAGAAAGAAAGATGAACAAGAATGAGCAAGCTCAATCCAATACACATACAAAAATGCAGCAAAGGAAGTATGAAAGAGATTAAAAGAGATCATGAGAAGTGAAGCCAAATTCACTTCTCAAACAACTTACCACCTGAAATGTTAGCATAAGGAATGAAATGCAATGCAAATGAGATGAAATGTGATGCTGCAAACCCAAAACCAGGAGCATAAACATGATGTCAATGATGCTAAGAGATGATACAATCATGAGGCAAGGCATGAGAATGATCAAACAAACATATGGATGCAAAAGAAACATGCTTTGAACCATGGATGTTCATGCAAAGTTATGAAATGTAATGGACATACAAAATGGCAAATGAAAGATGCAATGATCAAACATGGTTCTAAAATGTCCTAAAATGTATCATGAATCAAAAGAATGCAGAAAATGTCATGGCAAGTCAATGGATGCAAGCAACTGCAAGATGGATGCAAGGGAAGGCACAAACTAGGGTTATATGCATCACACAAAGCAAAAATTCAAAAACAGAAGCACATGACATGATAAAAATTTGAAAATGCAACCAAAGATACCCTAAACTTATACAAACTCACTGCCCAAAGGAGGGGATCCAACTCTTAACCTAGTGAAAGTTATGAATTTTCTAAGATTGCTAGGGTTTTAAGGTACCTTGACAAGAAAAATGCTAAACAAATTGAAAATGCAAGATCAATTCATATCAAATTTATCCTATAAACTACATGCTATACAAGATGCAATGCAAAAGGAATCCTTATCCAACTCTCAATGGTTAGGCAGAAAGAAATTTTTGAAGTTTGACATAAAATATTGCCTTGAAATGAAATTAAATCCAATGAAAATGATCAAAAGGCATCAAGAACAAAAAAGAAATTTGGTTTGAGAGTTGGACAATGTTTCTAAATGTTTTTAAATGCAATGTGAATTTTTTTGTGATTTTTAAATACTTAAATGTATTTTTAATTAATTAATTTTCATTAACTAATTAAAAATAATCATTTAAATGATTTAAAAATAATTTCTTATGCAAAAAATAAAAATAAAAATATTTTTGTGTTTTAAAAATTCATGAAACCCTTGGCAAAAATTTTCATATTTTTTTAATGATTTTAGCTATTTTAAAATAAATATGCAAAACAAATGAATAAAAATGAAATAAAAATATAAATAAATGAAAGTATGCAAGAGGGATGGCCAGGATTTGATCTGGATTTGGACTGGTTGACTGAGCGCCAGATCCAAGGGCCCAGATTCAAATCTGGCTAATTAGTTTTATGAATTAATTAAACAGGCTTTGAATTAATTAAACATAGATTAGGGTTTTAATGACACATCCTGGCCACACGTTTGCGTGCAAGTCAACCCCAGTCAACCCAATCCACGGCCTACATTCAAACCTAGCCCTAATCCTCATTAATGCACTAATGATTTTCAGGTGGCCGAAAATGACCTCCGGTCATCTTCTCCGGCCACCTCCTTCCTTGAAAATTGCTAACTCACTCCCTAGGTCACTAAAACTTGATTTCTCTGCCAAGAATCCATCCCCACACATCATATAAAAAGAATCAACAAATAAAACGCATTTATTTTTCGTATCAAAGCTGAATCGAATCAAAAGGGGTTTAGGTCAAAAAAAATTCAGAAGCTTCATACATACTCAATACTCAACCATTTGCAAAACTAAACATATCAGCATGATCAGCACATCATATAGATTCATCTAAGAACTTAAAAATGCATTTCTGGAAAAAAAGTTCTTGAGCTCAGCTGAAATGGAACTTTCAATCCAGGAGCTTTCTGCTTGCTTCTCTGCTTCAAAATGGCTTCAATGACCCTCCTAATGAAGCTTTGAAGCTTGGTTGAAGTTTAAAATGGTTGGTTTGTGAGATTGATCAAGTTCTGTTCAGTGAGGGAGAGAAATCGTATTTTGATTTCAGGGAGTTTCAGGGCAAGGTGAAGGGTCAGGGATGATCAGTGAGACATGCTGAGATGTTCTATGGAGTTTGTTTTGATGTTTGTGTCTTGTGGAATGTGTTTCGAATGAAAATGCATATGGGAGATTTTTGGTTAATGCTAGCTTGTGTGTGTGTTTAGGCTCCAAGATGTTGTGAAATGGCTTGCTTGAAGTGTGTTTGTAAAGTCTGGATTGGGCAGAATATTTGGTGTGCAATGTGGGATTGGTATGGGGGTTTTTGCAAAAAGTCAAGTCTAGGTGTACTTGAGGTATGGGCAAGTGTGAGGTTGTGATAGGGGCATGGTTGGGCTCAGCAGAGATCATGGAGTTCATGTGGATCAGATTCTATGAGCTGTAACAAGTAGAGGCATGGCTTCATGAGTTTTTGCAAGTTGGTACATCTTTGGCCCTTTTGGAAATTCATGAAGTTCAAGGCACCAAAATGCAATATTCTTGGGCCAATTCTGATCTTTAGAGGTCATGTGAGTATGTTGTAATGAGTTTGTGCACATTTGAAGTCTTTAGAATGCTTGATCATACCATTTTGCAAAATGCCTCTTTGGTGGAAAACTTGAAATTATGTGATTTTTCCCAACTTTGACAAGTCATAACTTTTGATCCAAAATGAATTAGAATGAGTTCTTGTACTTTTTGAAAAGGGAATGATCCATTCTACAAATTTCATGACCAAAGTTTTCTCATTAGAAGCATTTTTGAATCAAAAAGCAAGGGTTGAAAAAGTTTCCCAAAATGGCAAGTTTCCATTACAAGTCATTTTCCCAAAAAGGCAACTTTGCAAATGGCTTGAAATTCTTCAATTTTGTGAACTTCTAACATCTTCTATGATCAAATAAAGATAATAAACATTCAAAATGATGAAGAACACCCTTTGGTTGCGTCATTGGAGGCCTCAGATGCCCTGATTTCACACTGACTTGCTCAAGAAGTCAACTCTTGATCAGATGCCTTCCCCATTGAATTTATTCATGAAAATTGATATGCATGATCCTTGTAACATATAGAGACCAATAGAAACAAGAATGACCAAAAAATTTGGAGTTATGGCCTCTGAAACCAAAACCTTAATTCTAGGTCATCTGTGCAGTTAAACCTGGCTCTGCTTCCATGCCTTTCTCAGTTCTTGTGATTTTTGACTTTATTGACTTTGTGGGGATATAATATGATTCTTGAACACACATGGACCCCTTTTAAGTGATTGATGACCTTTGGAGTGGCTCAAATGGCTCTTGGATTGCTCAGATCACAAACCCTAGATGCAGATGACTTAGAAACAATGCAGTGAATCAAAAATGCAATATGAGATGCTATGATTGAACTTATGCATATGAAGAGATCACAAGCCATGGTGTGAATGGGTGAGGGCAAATTTGGGGTGTTTACAGCTGCCCCTATTCAAACATGAGTTAGCTGTGCAGGATGTAAGCAACGACTTAACAGGCAAACAAGATAACTTGTGGTTGAATACCAAAGACAGTCCAAAATTTGCACTCACAGAATGAAGAAGAAAAGGGATATAGATTGTAAAAGAAAACAAAGTATATTATAAAGTGCGGGCGACGGAGGACGACCGTCGAGCAGAGGATGACTGCTGGGGAAAGAGCAATGACGGGGGCGACTGACATGCTGGGGATATAAGAGATTATGATGGGGACAGCCATCAAGTAGGATTATCTGGGGATTAGAGATTATGATGGGGACGGCCATCAAGTAAAGCTATTTGGGGATTATAGGTGAATGAAATAAAATGATGAGGTACGGTCATCATAGGTGAAGGACGATCACCTAGCAGGGGACGGCTGCTCTGTTGGGGATAAGATGAGGGACGGTCATCTAAGGTGAAGGACGATCACCGGGAAAGGTACGGTTGCCAAAAGTATCGCGACATAGGACGAATGCCGGATAAAAGGGTCGACGATGGGGACGGCCATCGGATAAGCATGATGAAAGACGATCATCAAGAGGTGAAGGACGATCACCTAGCAGGGTACGGCTGCTCTCGGGGTTTATCATGACATAGGACGAATGCCAGATAACAAGATCAACGACGGGGACGACCATCGGATAAAATGATGAAGGACGATCATCAAAGGGCGAAGGACGATCACCTAGCAGGGGACGGCTGCTCTGTATCACGATATAGGACGAATGCCGGATAAAAAAAAAGGGTTCCAATAATGGAGACTCCGCTGGGGAAAGGATGAGGGACGGTCATCCAAAGGTGAAGGACGATCACCTGGCAAGGTACGGCTGCTGAAAGTACCATGACATAGGACGAATGTCAGATAGAAGAAGGTTGTTGGGATTTGCTGGGACAAGTAAACACGAACGAGTGTCTATATCCAAGGAATGAGAGGTATAAGTGTTTGGGCACTGTGTATAGACTAAAGATGCGGACGTGCACCCTTAAGACTATGATACGGACGGGTATTAGGTAGAAACAAATGCTGACACATGTTCTGAGATAATGATACGGACGAGTACCAACTGGTTAACAAAGAACACGGATGAGTATTGATTCTGCGGGGATTCTTCTGGGGAATAGTAGACACAGACGAGTGTTTAAATTCAAGAAGACATAAGTGTTTGACACGGTGTATAGATTAAAGATGCGAACGAGCATCCTTAAGACCATGATACGGACGAGTATCAGTAGAAACAAATGTTGTCGCGTGTTCAGAGATGATGATACAGACGAGTACCAACTAGTTAACAAAGAACACGAACGAGTGTCGAATCTGAGGGGGTATAAGTGGTGTATACAAGATACGGACGAGTATCTGTATGGGTGAAACAGGAGTAATAAGCGTGAGTGGTGTACAGGAATGTCTAACTTGCTGGGGAGAGCGACACGGACGAGTGTCAAAAGAGGAAAGTGTGATAAACAAGTGTATGGTTTACAAAATGTTTCAAGTATCTTTGTTGGGGAAAGTGACATGGACGGGCGTCAGGGAATTTGTATAGATATATGTATCTGTGAGTGCAAAGAGGACGCTTTGGCTTTTAACTGGGGATATGACACGGACGGGTGTCAGGAAGTATCTGTATCTTTAAGGGAAATGCCTTGGCTCTCTGCCGGGGAATCTGGGGAGTTCTCTGTATATTGTTGACGGATTGTCAGTATTCACAAGTGTTTGATTCAGAACACGGCTTATGATTATGCAATATGTTTGATTTTTTCCGTAATGCTCCGTATTAGACGGAATGCTACGCTCTGTGGTGATTTATGATGCGAATGCTATGATTATGCAAAAGAAACCGGTTCGGGATTCGGCTGCTGCTGCTGTGAAGACCTCTGGCTGATCTGCTTGAAGTGGACATCCCAGCTGGGGATGAGATCATTGGTAGATCTGACATATGGGACTCTGCTTGGGGATATAGGTCACTGATAGACCTATTTTGGTAATGAGGGCCCCAGCTGGGGTTTGTAGAAGCTTTCGTCACTCTGTTGTGAGATCTTCAGGTTTTGCTTCTCTGGATAGAGGTTGACACTCTGTGGGGAGGTGGTTACCTGGCTTTTGCTTTTGGCTGAGG
This sequence comes from Lathyrus aphaca, assembly GCA_963966055.1. Lineage (NCBI taxonomy): Eukaryota > Viridiplantae > Streptophyta > Magnoliopsida > Fabales > Fabaceae > Lathyrus > Lathyrus aphaca. Next base: position 214,155,016 of record OZ014520.1, on the reverse strand, counting down.
AGGAATGATGACCGACAACTCAGCTGGGGAGAAAGCACCTCCGGTGTTAATCGGAAGGTAGATTGAGTAGATAATGATTTTCCAGCTTGCTGGGGAGAAACTTTCATGCCCCATGATGTGCTTTGAATGCCTGTAATCCTGAAAAGATAGGGAAACGCACAAGTAATCCCGAGGTATCCCTTACCGGATTCCATCATAGGGGTTAGACATTACCGGGAGTAAACATATTTCCTGCAAGCACGTATTTTTTAGAAAGGGAACATCTGTGTTTATGCAATCAATATCTTAAAGACATCAGACATTTTTAGAAACGAAAAACAAAATGTACGAGACGAGACATGACTGAAAAATCTGATTTTATTAATTCGTGTGCCCTGAATCGGCGAGATACAGTCAAGGAAACAGATCCCCTAAAATGAGGAGATTGTTACAAATTGAGAAATCAAAAGATTGTTGGCAATGTTGATGACGCTTCAAAGAGCTTCCTTTTTGCTATGACTCGTATGACGTTTGACGTCCTTCTCGCCTTGCTCTCTGAAGAAGGCTGATTCTGACCGGCGCTTGAACCTTTCGAAGCTTACCAAGTTGCGAGTGATACAGACGAATTCAGAATGCAATTGTTCGCTTATTCCCTTATTTTGCGTGGATCGCCCTTTCAGGTTTTCAATCCACCGGGATACCCATTTTTGCCTGAGTTGTCCGTTGTGGCTTTTCAACTCAGCGGGTGTACATTTTTTTATTTATTTTCCCTTATTTTTGCCCGAGTCTTTTATTATGTTTTTTTTACTCGCCGGGATGCCCTGTTCTTGCCTGGACTTACATTCTGTTTTTATGTCCCGCGGGTCATTTTTATGCGAAGTATTTTTTAACTACATCTGAATTCACAGGGGACGGGAAGTCTTCACCATCCATAGTACTGAGCATAAGTGCTCCACCAGAGAAAACTTTCTTTACTACGAATGGTCCTTCATAGTTCAGAGTCCATTTGCCCCTGTGGTCTGTATGAGGAGGGAGGAGTCTTTTCAGCATAAGATCCCCTACTTGATATTCTCGGAGCCTGACTTTCTTATCGAAGGCTTTCTTCATTCTTTTCTGATACAGCTGCCCATGACATATTGCAGCTAATCTCTTCTCTTCAATCAGACTCAGTTGTTCGTATCGGGATCGGACCCACTCTGCTTCGTTCAACTTAACATCCATTAACACCCGCAGGGAGGGTAATTCAACTTCAACAGGTAGGACTGCCTCCATACCATACACAAGTTGATACGGCGTTGCCCCAGTGGAGGTTCTGATTGATGTACGGTACCCATGCAAGGCAAACGGTAGCATTTCATGCCAGTCCTTATAAGTAACTACCATCTTTTGCACAATCTTCTTGATATTCTTGTTAGCTGCCTCAACATCGCCATTCATCTTTGGCCTGTAAGGAGAAGAATTGTGGTGTTGGATCTTGAAGTCCCGACATAGTTCTGCCATCATTTTGTTGTTTAAATTGGAACCATTATCAGTAATGATTCGCTCGGGAACTCCGTATCGACAGATGATATCTCTCTTCAAAAATCGGGCTACCACTTGCCTTGTAACATTTGCATAGGAAGCGGCTTCAACCCACTTGGTAAAATAGTCAATAGCAACCAGGATGAATCTGTGGCCATTTGAAGCAGTCGGCTCAATCTTTCCAATCATATCAATGCCCCACATGGCAAAGGGCCAGGGTGAAGACATCACGTTCAGGGGATTTGGAGGCACATGCACCTTATCCGCATAGATCTGGCATTTATGGCATTTTCTGGCATAAGCACAACAGTCTGCATCCATTATGATCCAGTAATAGCCTGATCTTAGCAACTTTTTAGCCATTGCATGCCCTCCAGCATGGGTACCAAAGGAACCTTCGTGGACTTCATGCATCAACAAGCCTGCTTCTGTTTTATCAACGCATCTGAGGAGTACCATATCAAAGTTTCTCTTGTACAGGGAACCGTCAGTATTCAGGAAGAAACTACCAGCTAGCCTTCTTAATGTCTTCTTATCATTGGAAGATGCCCCAGATGGGTATGTTTGATCCTCCAAGAAGCATTTGATATCGTGGAACCAAGGCTTATCATTTTTAACAACATCTGCTGAGAACACATATGCTGGTCTGTCAAGTCTGGACACTGAAATTCGAGGTACAAAGTTGGCAGCTTGAACTTTGATCATGGATGAAATAGTAGCCAGAGCATCTGCAAATTGATTCTCGTCCCGAGGGATATACTCAAGCTTGACTGTGGTGAAGAAAGTCAATATCCTTCTTGTATAATCCCTGTAAGGTATCAGATGATCTTGGTGGGTGTACCATTTGCCGTTGGTTTGATTAATTACCAGAGCTGAATCTCCGAATACAGTCAAAGTCTTGATCCTGAGGTCAATGGCTTCCTCAAGACCCATAATACAAGCTTCGTATTCAGCTTCGTTGTTAGTGCAGTTAAAGGTGAGTTTTGCCGAGAAAGGCATGTGAACTCCTTTAGGTGTGATAAGCACTGCACCAACACCACGAGCATTCATATTAACAGCTCCATCAAACATCATAGTCCATTCTTCTTCTGGGTCAGGCCCTTCGGTGTGAACAGGCTCTTCATGATCTTTTGCTTTTATGAACATGATGTCTTCATCAGGGAAGTCAAATCTCATAGGCTGGTAATCATCAATGGGTTGCTCAGCAAGATAATCAGACAATACACTGCCCTTGATGGCCTTTTGAGAGGTGTACTGAATGTCATATTCTGTGAGGATCATTTGCCATCTCGCAACCCGTCCGGTAAGTGCCGGCTTCTCAAAAATGTACTTAACTGGGTCCATCTTTGAAATCAATAAAGTAGTGTGGGTCAACATATACTGTCTCAGTCGGCGAGCAGCCCACTCTAAAGCACAACATGTTTTCTCGAGCAGTGAATAACGTTGTTCACAGTCGGTAAACTTTTTGCTTAGGTAGTATATTGCATACTCTTTTCGACCAGACTCGTCATGCTGGCCCAACACACACCCCATTGACTCTTCTAATACTGTCAAGTACATGATTAGAGGTCTTCCTTCAACTGGAGGCATAAGGATAGGAGGATCTTGTAAGTATTCCTTGATTTTTTCAAAAGCCCTCTGGCAGTCTTCGTTCCACCTGACCGTTTGTTCTTTTCTTAACAGCTTGAACAAAGGCTCACAAGTTGCTGTAAGGTGAGATATGAACCGTGAAATGTAGTTCAATCTACCTAAGAAACCCCGAACTTCTTTTTCTGATTTTGGTGCAGGCATTTCTTGGATGGCCTTAACTTTGTCAGGGTCAACTTCAATCCCTTTCTCACTTACAATAAATCCCAGCAACTTACCGGATCGCACCCCGAATGTGCACTTGTTGGGGTTTAACTTCAGTTGGTATTTCCTCAGACGCTTGAATAACTTCAACAGATTTACCAGGTGGTCTTCTTCTGTGAGAGACTTGGCAATCATGTCATCCACATAACATTCAATTTCTTTGTGGATCATGTCATGGAATAATGTTACCATAGCCCGTTGATACGTAGCACCAACATTTTTCAGTCCGAATGGCATCACCTTGTAACAAAACGTGCCCCAGGGTGTGATGAAAGTTGTCTTCTCCATGTCTTCAGGTGACATTTTGATCTGATTGTATCCTGAAAATCCATCCATGAAGGAGAACACCGAGAACTGAGCCGTATTATCAACCAATACATCAATGTGAGGTAAAGGGAAATCATCTTTCGGGTTGGCACTATTCAGATCCCGGTAGTCCACACACATTCTCACCTTGCCGTCTTTCTTAGGTACCGGTACAATGTTAGCAACCCACGGCGGGTAGCTAGTTACAGCAAGGAAACCGGCGTCCCACTGCTTTTGTACCTCTTCTTTTATCTTCATGGCCATATCTGGGCGAGTATGGCGTAGCTTCTGTTTTACTGGTGGGCATTCTTCTTTTAAAGGCAGCTTGTGCATGACAATATCGGTCCAACCCTGACATATCCTGATAGGACCAAGCAAAGACATCTACATATTCCCGAAGCATGTCAATCAGTTGTTCCTTTACTGAATCTTGTAAGCAGGCTCCGATCTTAACCTCTTTCACATCTTCTTCCGTACCAAGATTAACCGTTTCAACCTCCTCCTGGTGAGGGGTGATAACCTTCTCCTCTTGCCTTAACAACCTGGCTATCTCTTCAGGAAGCTCATAATCTTCTTCAACCCCTTCATCAGCTTGATTGATTGGATTGTCAAAGTCATACAGAGTCATAGCTATGTTGTTGTAGGTGCAGTCTGAAAGGCATTCTCTGCAAGGGTTTAGATTGTTCATTTTAGTGATCAATTTTAATCTCGTTTTAGGAAAAAAGTGAAATGAAGTTATCATTTTGGAAAACATTGCCATTTTATTTTTGTACAAAAAGAAAAATGAAAAACAGTGAGCGGAAAAGGAAAAGACTCATTTGCAAAAGATGTCCGATATTCATTGATTGATCTGTTTGCACAAAATTACAAGATGGCCCGATTACAAAATGAGTCTTGTCATCTTGGGCAAGATGCAAGACTTGATGCATGCTTAAAAATACAGGAAATAATAATTACTCTGCAGGAGTAACCCTTATAATTTCCTGGGAAGACCAGTTTGAGATACGGCTCCCCGGGATCCTTGGACGTATCCAGCTCTCCAGGTTGCGCTCATCTTCCGACTCATCTTCCAGGTTGTTCACTGCATCCGGGGTGAGCATTCCCCCGCTGACAAAACTAGGCTTCTTGGCAGCCTCTGATTGATCTTGTTGAGTTGGTTTGTAACCCAACCCAAATCTGTCCTCCTCCTTCTCCACGGGCAACAGCTTGCCCCAGCCCTGGGCAGTACCCTCTTCAACAACCTTCATGGCTTGCTGATAAGACGTCATGGAGGTTCCCAGTACAGCAGATGCTTCATTTATGTTCAGGGCCTCAAATCCCTGACTCATAGTTTCATGGATTTCTCCATCCATCTCAATGTACTTGTAAGTAGCCAGATGGCTAACAAAAATGTCCTCTTCCCCACAGATGGTGATGATCTGGCCTTCCCACTCGAATTTCAGCTTCTGGTGAAGGGTAGACGTAACAGCGCCAGCGGCATGGATCCAAGGTCTACCCAACAAACAACTGTAGGCCGGCTGAATGTCCATCACATAGAAGGTAATTTTGAAGGTCCGCGGGCCAATCATCACAGGCAGATCAATCTCCCCAAGCACTGATCTTTTAGAGCCATCAAATGCTCTCACCACCAAATTACTTGGACGCAGTGCCAAGCCATCATACTCCAGCTTCACCAAGGCTTTCTTTGGTAGAACATTGAGTGATGACCCAGTGTCCACCAGTACATGGGATAGAACAACACCCTTGCATTCTAGAGTGATGTGTAAAGCCTTGTTGTGGTTGCGTCCCTCAGTTGTTAAGTCAGTATTGGTAAAGCCCAGTCCATGACTGGTGTTGACATTTGCCACTACAGTTTCTAGCTGATTAACAGTGATCTCCTCTGGCATGTATACTGCGTGCAGGACTTTCAGTAATGCATTCCTGTGAGCTTCAGAACACATCAACAGGGATAATATGGAGATCTTTGAGGGAGCTTGGTGAAGCTAATCCACCACCTTGTAATCACTTCTCTTTATAATTCTCATAAACTCGTCTACATCTTGCTCAAAAGATGTCTTCTGAGTTTCTTTGATAATTGGTTCTTCAGGTATCACACCTTTCCCCTTTGCTTTGGCAGCAGCTTCTGCTTCGGCATTAGGTCTTTGCAATAGCGAGGCAAAAAGGCGTCCGCTTGTGGTGAAGCCTCCGCCTCCCCCAACATTATCAATTTGTGGAGAAGAGGTTGAAGAATCCAAAGTGATTTTGTCCCCGTTGCAGTAGAGATCAGAGCCATAATGCCAAGGTATGGCATTACTGCTTTCATATGGAACTGGTCCAGGTACCGTGATAGTAACTGGACTGACTTCTGCAGAGGAAGGTACTGTAACGGTGTGCAGATCGTAGTAAATGGTGACTGGTGACCTGGCAGGAGGCGCCACTGTTTGTTGTTGAAAGTTTTTGTTAGGAGGAACATTTGATGGATCATAGTAAATGGTGACTGCTGAGATATCTTCATTAATTTCTGTTGGCGTTGTAGAAGATTCTGCTGAATAAATGGGTGCTGATGTTGTAGAAGAAATAGTTGTTGACATCTGGTTTGCTGAAGTGATGGACGGAGCCATTGTTGATGATATTGAAGAATTGGTCGGAATGATTGTTGTTGCAGTTGTAGAAGAGTCAGGAATTGTTGTCAAAGGGATTGCTGGATTTGTAGGCGCCATTGTTGTGATTTGAAGTATACCACTTTTGATAAGACCATCTATGCCGCTTCTCAAGTTATCACACCCGTTGACCGAGATGTTGCAGTAACCACAACCGAGCTCACACCCGGGGAACATCTGGCACTCTAGGAGCTGAGCTTGAATCTCAACCAGAGGTGTTCGAATCTGTCCAACACTGGTGATTAAGAAGGATGGCTTGTCTTCCTCAATGTCATTAATTCTTGGCCCTTCATGATTGGGCATGGGATTCTTGGTGACACTTGGAGGGGGTGCAAAGTTGAGGGCTTTAGAATCCACCAGATCTTGTACCTTCATTTGTAAAGCCCTGCATTTTTCCGTATTGTGGCCAGGTGCATTGGAGTGAAAAGCACACCTGGCGTTGGCATCATAATTTCTTGGAATATTGGAGGGATCTGGTGGTGCCAACGTCCTTAATTCAACCAAGTTGAGTTTCAGGAGTTGTGGCAATAAGGCAGCATAAGGCATAGGGATAGGGTCGATCACCCTATTTGCCTGTGACGGTCTTTGCTGAAAAGGTCTTTGTTGTTGATTGTTGTTGTTGTTGTTGTAGGTTCTTTGTGGCGGATACTGGACTTGCTGTTGATAATGTGGTTGTTGTGGTTGTTGTGGTTGTTGGTAAGCTGGTTTATGAGGAATCGGAGCTGGAATGGTGACAGCTGCCACTGATCTGTGAACATATTGAGGTCTGCCCCTGCTGGCATGAATGGCATTTGTCTCACCGGTCCTTCTAGGTCCCACAAAAGGCTTCCTGGGATTACTTGACGAACTTGCACCATTATCAGAAATCTTACCCATCTTCAGAAGGCTTTCAATTCTTTCTCCAGCTATGACTACGTCAGCGAAGCTGGTGGAAGAAAAGGCAGCTAGCCTGTCAATATATGTTCCCTGCAGGGTATTCATAAACATGTCGGCCATTTCTCTTTCCGACATGGGTGGTTGGACAGCAGCAGCAAGCTATCTCCACCTCTGGGTATATTCCCTGAAGCTTTCTCTGGAGGATTGAGACATTCCCATCAGAAGGGTTCTGTTAGGAGCCATGTCCAGGTTGTATGGGTACTGTCTGACGAAAGCTTCAGCTAGGTCCTTCCAGCACCTGATAGTAGCTCTGGTCAAGTGAGAGTACCACTCCCTTGAAGCCCCAGTCAAACTGTCTTCAAAGTAAAACATCCACAGTTTCTCATCCATGGTGTATGCCTTAAGTCTTCCCAGAAAAGACTGCAAGTGAGTTCGTGGACAGGAAGTTCCATTGTACTTCTCGAAGCACGGGGGTTTAAACTTGTGGGGAATCCTTACCCCATCCACTAACCCCATATCCATGACATCAAAGCCTAGGGAATTTTGAGACTCCAGAGATCTCAACTTCTCAGCAATTTCATCAAACCTCCTATCATAAACTTCATCCCCAGCTCCCATCACAGTAAACTGCTCTTCCTGGGGGTCTTCTTGTAAGATCCTTCCTCCAGTAGTATTTCCTTGCACATTACCCGGGATGTTGACTTCCGGATGTAGATGAGGCCCATACACTGGTGGATTAACATGAGGCTGACCCCTCTCATTGTTACTTGTTCCTCCAGTTCCCAGAGGAGGTTCTTCCGGGGTTTGTCTTTCTACCAATGCCCTCAACCTTTCTTGACTTTGAGCCAAGCCATTCATTACTTCCATGAATTGGGTCATTTGGTTTCTCATCTCCAGCCTTTCATTAGCCATCTGATTTCTGACCTCTGTCAGATCTTGCTGCACTTGATCCATTTGGATACCAGGAAGATTGTTGCGAGTAGGATACCTGTGCGGACGGTTGAGAGGAAACACCCGGCGGCGAGCAATAATTCCTGAACCACAACAGAGTTAGAAACAAAATAAAGTAAAGACAAACCTACAAAACAAAACAACAGTCAGTATGCAATGCAGTATGCTTATTTGCTTTCCAAGGTATCCGGCTTGGCTCTTGGTTTTGACCTTTCCAGACCCCGAGGAATATACTTTGATGTTGCTTGAGAGAAAGAAAACTCAGTGAAACAAAATAACAAATATATTACAAATGGTGAATAATACATAGTCTGTTTTTACAACATATGCCCCTGAAGGGTCAAAAATACAACATAAAAAAGAAAAGTACATCAAATGGGAATAACAACAAGCAAAGAAGTCAAACATCGAGTCCAAACTCATCCTCCTTAACCTCCTTCAAAAGTGCTTCAGTTACAGGACCAGCCGGATGCTCTGTGATGTTCCTGATAAGAAGGTTTCTGGTGGCAATAGCGGTGGTCAGCTTCTTGTGTCTGTCCTGGTCTTTTGACCTCTTCACACCAGCCCTAAGCTTCAATTCTGAAATCTCCTTCTGGGCTGCCAGCAAAGCTTCCTGTTGCTTCTTCTCATTGGGCTCCAACTGCTCAATCCTGGCTTGAGTTCTCTTATCTTCTTGGGTGCGAGCTTCGGTGATCCTGACCCACCTAGCTTGACTTTCCCCTAGATAGAGATCAGTCCTAGCCTTCTGAAATTGGGCCTCTTTACAGGCATTCTTCAATATTTTCTCTCCAGCTCTTGATTTCTTGATGTAGTCTTCTGCTTTCTCAATCTTGGCCAGATGCTCTACCTTAAGCTTCTCCAACCTCTCAATGTCTAAACGACCATCACTCCTCTCCCAGAGGGTCTTCTTCAGAGCTTGAGACAGGTTCTCATTCCTCTCCTTCAGCTTCTCAAATTCTTCCAGGCTGACAGTGGCTGGAGGTGGTACTCTGGATGGTCCAGGTGCATCCTCAATGGTGAAGGGAATCCCAGAAATCTGAGCCCTAGCATAAGACCATTCATAATACTAAGCTGAAGCTACATTATTGCATCTTCCAAGAATGGCCATCCCTTTGGTCTGGATGTTGTCCCAAGCCCAGGATGCTTGTCTGACAACAGCTAGATTAGGCTTTATCTCACAATACAGGGTTTCAACCAAGTCTTGCACTCTAGGAGGGTGAACCAAAGCATATCCCAATTGTCTTTTAAACAGCAAAGGATTGTAGTTGATGCAACCCTTCACTCCTATTAGAGGTACATTGGGGTACTGCCCACAGCTAGTAATTATGTCCCTGCCTTTGGTGCTCTGGGTACACCATCTGATGTCATCTGAAGTCAAAGTAATAAGTCTTTTAGCCTAATTCTTCTGTTGGTGGGGGTTCAGGAAGGCATCAGTCATGGGTAAGTGTTTAAGCAGCCAAGTGTGAAATAGAGGAGCACAACATCTCACCAACTTTCCTCTCTGCTTCTCATTTCTTTGGTGAACAGAATAATAGAAATCTCCCAGCAATGTGGGTACTGGGTTCCTCAGAAGGAAGAGATGAATGGAATTCTTGCTGATAAACTTGGGCTCATCTGCAAAAAGTATAACCCCATATATACTGAGGGCTAACAATGCACAAACCGCCTTCCATTCTCCCAAGGAGGCCTTCAGGATAGCCTGAGAAGTCAGAAAGTCTAGATGCAAACCAGGGATACCTGCCTTTGTTGTCATGTTCTGCTCAATCAAAATAGGCTCTAGGTACAGTGCCTTTGCCACTTCTCCATTGCTGGGAGAAGTCATCTCTGGGTTGAAGGGGACACCACCCCTGACAGGTACTCCAATAAATGATGAGAACTCCTTCAGCAGAGGTCCTAACTGAAAGTTCTGGAAAGTGAAGCATCTCAAAGGAGGGTCATAAAACTGTTGGCAAGTGTGGATCAAACTCCTCTGAGAAGGATCCAGATCCATAACCATATCAAGGATGCCTCCATAATGCTCTCTGAATAATGGGATGTGGTATGGAGTGATAAGTGTCTGGACCTGCCCGATGCCAGCCAGCACAGGCTCAAAGAAGTGGTATGAAATGTTGCTCTTCTTGGGTGCCATGACTGCTGATGAAGAGCTGGAAACAGATGCTGATGATGAAGGCTGATACTGGAGATGAGCCACTGATAGGCTGGGGATGATGATGGGGGTAGCTGAAGCAGGCAACTGATGAAGATAGCTGAAGCAGATAGCTGATGAACAGGGGTCTATGCAGATGAAGGGGTCAAAACCAAGCCAAATACAATATGGATACCCTGAAAAACAAATAAACAAATGTTAAATGATGCAAATGATGAGTATGCAAATGATATGCAAGGGTTTGTGATCAAGTTGGATCTGATTATCTGTCTTGATATAAAAGGCCCATGTATGTTTTAAGAAGTCCAGATGGAGGTTCAAAAATCCAGTAACCAAGGTGGGGGACTCAAATAAAGAGTCACATGTCCAGGGTTAAATCACAAGAACTGTCCAAAGTGAGGTACTCATAAACCAAACAATAACAGGGTATGATGTGGCCAATGGTACCTGCAAACCTGTAAACAGCCCAACCCCCACACAGGTGATGTTCTAAAACAAGGATCCTCAGACTTGGATCAGTTATGAGAAGTGTAAACACTTCTAACCCGGAGGTATAGTGTTTACAATAACCATAAAAAATCCTCCCCTAATTCACCCCAGTTTCTGAAGGTCATAGTAAAGGTCATCCAGACTTAGTAGGCTTCCCAGATAGCCCTAGCACTACAGGAAATCTGTAGCACAGAGTTCTCAAGAAGAAACCCACATCTGAACCGTGTTTCATATTCCCGCACCAGACCGAAATGGAATGGGAAAGAACATGAACCACTCTAGACTAGGTGTCACTCAGGTCCCAGGTATAGGACCTCATACTCTCAATGAAACCCCACCCACCAAAACAAAAACCAGATCCAGCCAGATGACAGTATGACAGTATGATATATAAAGTTGTAAAGAAAGCAATAAATAACTGTACATAAAGCAATAAATAAAGCAACTATATACACACAATTAGCACATAACACCCCAGTAAACACAAATCAAACAAGCGCTAGGAGGAACCAACAAAAAGAACCAGAAGCCCTGGTTACAGTATAAGGGTCCCCAGCAGAGTCGCCAAGTTGTCGCTCCCACCAAATGACACCTCAGGTCAGAAGGGGTACAGACGCGAACGGTCGACGAAAGAGGAGAGGAATGAATAGAGTCGCCAGCTAGGCATTTTTATCCCGTAGGAAAGGTAATGCTGCATAAACCTAGAAAGATATGGATAAGACGGTTGCGAACCCGAGAGACTGAGAAAAGGGGTTGGTTACAACCTGGGAAGGTATTAGCACCCAGATTGTCCGCCGTACTCGACGGGATCCACGCTTAAAAGATTTGTGTTTTAAAGGGGTAGTATCAGTGCTATCTGTGTATCAAAGCTGGAAAGAATGCAAGTGTCAGTGTAAAAAGAATGTGAAGTGTAATATGTGAAGTGTCAGTGTAAGAACAAGAATGAAATGCTCAAGATAATGAGACTGAAAGAATGATGCTGGAAGGAGGGGGAATGTACAGAGACTTTTGTTTGATAACTGTTAAGTTATGCCTACGTATCCTCTCGTGCAATGAGGAAGTCAGAACACCGTAGTTCGACCCAAAGAGACTGAAAGATGAATTGACTTGTGAACTACTTACTTGTCTATGCTCAAGTGTATGACCTGTCTGGCTCAGGTGCAAACTGTCTTGCATTAGACGGAAGAAGCCAGTTCTCGTTTACGAGTGAATGAGATGAGAAAAGAATCCCGGAGGAGACGATTATTGTTTGTTTTTGAGCTTTCAATATTTTATTGCTTTTTGGTGTTTGTCATAAGTTAATGAGCCTAAGCCTAAACCAATGGATTAGTAAACTCATCACATCCTCCCTCTGATTAGGGGTAATGAGAATACCTTAAGTGTGAAGTCAGCATCCCACACTTAGACTCCATGATGTAGGGTTAAGATCATTACCCTACTTATCTTTATTTAGATGTTTTTGTTGTTTTTGTTGTTTTTGTTTAGTGTTAAGTAATGAGTTTAAGCCATAATCAAGGATTTAATGGACTCATTACACCATCCTAATAGAAGGATAATAGATGAGAACATTTAAGCTGAGAAAGACTCCTCAACTTAATCCATGATTAGGGATTAACCTCATGACAAAACAAAGCCTTTATTAAATGGGTTTTAGTTAATGATAAGATGAAGAAGTGGATTTTATGGTTAGTAAGATAACTTGAGGGGGACTTGTCCATTAACACTAGGGTTAGTCCTTCTTAACCAATTAAGGAAGAATTAGAACCCTAATGCAAGGCCCAAGTTACAAGCTTGATGTCTTGATGATTATTAAGTGAATTGATTAAAGGATTTAAACACATTAAGGGTTTAACACTTAGGATTAAAGTTATACACTCCATCCTAATAGAAGGATGCAGGCATAAACTTAATCACAAAGCCTTAAAACCTTTAGGGTTTAGTCCTTGATTAAGAGGTGAGAAGAGAAGACTCAAAGATGACACAAAGGTAAGAACTAAATGGGGGACTAATCAAACCCTAATTGTTGTCATACTTGGAGATCCTAGGGTTTATGAGGCTTAAGAGGGAAAGGTATTCAAGGAACCACCAAGGAGGGAAGCAGAGGAAAGGAGAAAGAAGCAGAGAGAAGCAAAACAACTTGCTTCACTTAAGAAGACAAGTTGCTTGAAGAAAGAAAGCAAGATGAACAAGAATGAGCAAGCTCAATCCAATACACATACAAAAATTCAGCAAAGGAAGTATGAAAGAGATGAAAAGAGATCATGAGAAGTGAAGGCAAATTCACTTCTCAAACAACTTACCACCTGAAATGTTAGCATAAGGAATGAAATGCAATGCAAATGAGATGAAATGTGATGATGCAAACCCAAAACCAGGAGCATAAACATGATGTCAATGATGCTAAGATATGATACAATCATGAGGCAAGGCATGAGAATGATCAAGCAAACATATGGATGCAAAAGAAACATGCTTTGAACCATGGATGTTCATGCAAAGTTATGAAATGTAATGGACATACAAAATGGCAAATGAAAGATGCAATGATCAAACATGGTTCTAAAATGTCCTAAAATGTATCATGAATCAAAAGAATGCACAAAATGTCATGGCAAGTCAATGGATGCAAGCAACTGCAAGATGGATGCAAGGGAAGACACAAATTAGGGTTATATGCATCACACAAAGCAAAAATTCAAAAACAGAAGCACATGACATGATAAAAATTTGAAAATGCAACCAAAGATACCCTAAACCTATACAAACTCACTGCCCAAAGGAGGGGATCCAACTCTTAACCTAGTGAAAGTTATGAATTTTCTAAGATTGCTAGGGTTTTAAGGTACCTTGACAAGAAAAATGCTAAACAAATTGATAATGCAAGATCAATTCAATTCAAATTTATCCTATAAACTACATGCTATACAAGATGCAATGCAAAAGGAATCCTTATCCAACTCTCAATGGTTAGGCAGAAAGAAATTTTTGAAGTTTGACATAAAATATTGCCTTGAAATGAAATTAAATCCAATGAAAATGATCAAAAGGCATCAAGAACAAAAAAGAAATTTGGTTTGAGAGTTGGACAATGTTTCTAAATGTTTTTAAATGCAATGTGAATTTTTTTGTGATTTTTAAATACTTAAATATATTTTTAATTAATTAATTTTCATTAACTAATTACAAATAATCATTTAAATGATTTAAAAATAATTTCTTATGCAAAAAATAAAAATAAAAATATTTTTGTGTTTTAAAAATTCATGAAACCCTTGGCAAAAATTTTCATAATTTTTTAATGATTTTAGCTATTTTAAAATAAATATGCAAAACAAATGAATAAAAATGAAATAAAAATATAAATAAATGAAAGTATGCAAGAGGGATGGCCAGGATTTGATCTGGGCTTGGACTGGTTGACTGCGCGCCAGATCCAAGGGCCCAGATTCAAATCTGGCTAATTAGTTTTATGAATTAATTAAACAGGCTTTGAATTAATTAAACATAGATTAGGGTTTTAATGACACATCCTGGCCACACGTTTGCGCGCAAGTCAACCCCAGTCAACCCAATCCACGGCCTACATTCAAACCTAGCCCTAATCCTCATTAATGCACTAATGATTTTCAGGTGGCCGGAAATGACCTCCGGTCATCTTCTCCGGCCATCTCCTTCCTTGAAAATTGCTAACTCACTCCCTAGGTCACTAAAACTTGATTTCTCTGCCCAGAATCCATCCCCACACATCATATAACAAGAATCAACAAACAAAACGCATTTATTTTTCGTATCAAAGCTGAATCGAATCAAAAGGGGTTTAGGTCAAAAAAATTTCAGAAGCTTCATACATACTCAATACTCAACCATTTGCAAAACTAAACATATCAACATGATCAACACATCATATAGATTCATCTAAGAACTTAAAAATGCATTTCTGGAAAAAAAAGTTCTTGAGCTCACCTGAAATGGAACTTTCAATCCAGGAGCTTTCTGCTTGCTTCTCTGCTTCAAAATGGCTTCAATGACCCTCCTGATGAAGCTTTGAAGCTTGGTTGAAGTTTAAAATGGTTGGTTTGTGAGATTGATCAAGTTCTGTTCAGTGAGGGAGAGAAATCGTATTTTGATTTCAGGGAGTTTCAGGGCAAGGTGAAGGGTCAGGGATGATCAGTGAGACATGCTGAGATGTTCTATGGAGTTTGTTTTGATGTTTGTGTCTTGTGGAATGTGTTTCGAATGAAAATGCATATGGGAGGTTTTTGGTTAATGCTGGCTTGTGTGTGTGTTCAGGCTCCAAGATGTTGTGAAATGGCTTGCTTGAAGTGTGTTTGTAAAGTCTGGATTGGGCAGAATAGTTGGTGTGCACTGTGGGATTGGTATGGGGGTTTTTGCAAAAAGTCAAGTCTAGGTGTACTTGAGGTATGGGCAAGTGTGAGGTTGTGATAGGGGCATGGTTGGGCTCAGCAGAGATCATGGAGTTCATGTGGATCAGATTCTATGAGCTGTAACAAGTAGAGGCATGGCTTCATGAGTTTTTGCAAGTTGGTACATCTTTGGCCCTTTTGGAAATTCATGAAGTTCAAGGCACCAAAATGCAATATTCTTGGGCCAATTCTGATCTTTAGAGGTCATGTGAGTATGTTGTAATGAGTTTGTGCACATTTGAAGTCTTTAGAATGCTTGATCATACCATTTTGCAAAATGCCTCTTTGGTGGAAAACTTGAAATTATGTGATTTTTCCCAACTTTGACAAGTCATAACTTTTGATCCAAAATGAATTAGAATGAGTTCTTGTACTTTTTGAAAAGGGAATGATCCATTCTACAACTTTCATGACCAAAGTTTTCTCATTAGAAGCATTTTTGAATCAAAAAGCAAGGGTTGAAAAAGTTTCCCAAAATGGCAAGTTTCCATTACAAGTCATTTTCCCAAAAAGGCAACTTTGAAAATGGCTTGAAATTATTCAATTTTGTGAACTTATAACATCTTCTATGATCAAATAAAGATCATAAACATTCAAAATGATGAATAACACCCTTTGGTTGGGTCATTGGAGGCCTCAGATGCCCTGATTTCACACTGACTTGCTCAAGAAGTCAACTCTTGATCAGATGCCTTCCCCATTGAATTTCTTCATGAAAATTGATATGCATGATCCTTGTAACATATAGAGACCAATAGAAACAAGAATGACCAAAAAATTTGGAGTTATGGCCTCTGAAACCAAAACCCTAATTCTAGGTCATCTGTGCAGTTAAACCTGGCTCTGCTTCCATGCCTTTCTCAGTTCTTGTGATTTTTGACTTTCTTGACTTTGTGGGGATATAATATGATGATTTAACACACATGGACCCCTTTTAAGTGATTGATGGCCTTTGGAGTGGCTCAAATGGCTCTTGGATTGCTCAGATCACAAACCCTAGATGCAGATGACTTAGAAACAATGCAGTGAATCAAAAATGCAATATGAGATGCTATGATTGAACTTATGCATATGAAGAGATCACAAGCCATGGTATGAATGGGTGAGGGCAAATTTGGGGTGTTTACAATCCACATTCAAAATCAGTTTCAACCTCTCGCCACTGTCGGCAACGTTTATCCTAGCCCCTCCATGATTTGGAATGGGGTTTGATGTAACATTTGGAGGTGGTGCGAAATTAATTGCTTTAGAATCAATCAAGTCTTGGACCTTATGCTGTAATTCCCTGCACTTCTCCGTTGAGTGCTCGGGAGCTCCTAAATGAAATGCGCATATTGCATTAGCATCATACCCCACTGGAAGCTCTCCAGGTGGAGGTGGTGCTAACATCCTCAACTGAACCAAGTTCAAGTCTAACAATCTCTGGAGTAGAGTTGTGTATGTCATCAGGATGGCTTCAAGCACCCTGTTAGTTGGACGAGCTTGTCTTTGTTGATAAGGTATTTTCTGATAATTATTGCGTTGCGGCTATTGCTGTTGCTGTTGTTGTTGTGGTTGTTGCACAAGACTTGTTGGAATGGTGACAACTGCCACCTACTTGTAAGATCCTCTGTATCCACGGCCTCGACCTCGACCGTACACATCATAAGCTTCTCCCTCCCTTCTTCTTGGGGGTCCATTAAAAGTTTTTCGAACACCACTTGAGCTACTCGCACCACTGTCTTGGATCTTCCCCATTTTCAGCAGAGTTTCGACCCTCTCTCCAGCTATCACGATATCATTGAACTTTGTCGCTGAACAAGATGCCAATCTCTTAATAAACACCCCATGTAGTGTTCCCATAAACATGTCTGCCGTTTCATTTTCTAACAAAGGAGGTTTCACTCGAGAAGCAAGCTGACACCACCTCTAGGCGTATTCTTTGAACCCTTCTTTAACATTCTGAGACATTGTCTGCAACTGGGTACGATTTGGAGCCATATCCAAATTATACTGATACTGTTTCACAAACTCCTTAGCTAAATCTTTCCAGCTTCGAATATTGACCCGGCTTAGCTTCATGTACCATTCCAAGGAAGCTCCTACAAGACTATCCTGGAAGTAATACATCCACAACTTTTCATCATCTGTATGCGCAACAATCCTTCCCACAAAAGACTGAAGGTGAGTTTTTGGAAAAGCTGCTCCGTTATACTTATCAAAAGTAGGGACCTTGAACTTGTAGAGAATTCTCACCCCTGGCACTAAGCCCAGATCAGTGATGTTAAACCCTAGAGAACTCTGAGACTGAATGACACGAATTTGCTCAGCCATTTCTTCAAACCTCCTATTGATGTCAACCCCCTGGCCTTCCGCCTTATCCAGCAAGGTGAACTGCTCGTCCTGCCCATCCATCTGCATGTTATTAACTCCATTATTGATAATAGTTACCCCTGGTTTCACCACAGGGATTTCAACAAGACGGGAGCCAGCCCCATTGCGATTACCTCCATCTGCTATCCCATTGTTCCTGGCTTGATTGTTCTCTTCCATCTCGCGCAAACACTCTTGAGTTTGACCCATCCCAACCATGAGGGTCATGAAATTGTCCATTCTTTTCCTTAAATCAGCTAGATCTGCTTGCATCTTCTCCATTGCTCTCTATCTGTTCACCTTTGTAGGGTATCTATGTACAGTTGGCTGTCTCTGAACCTTCTTAGGAGCTATAGTACCTGAAAGCGACATAAATGTTAGAACACTGAAGAATTACCTGCAAAACAATAAACACGTTACATACATGTAATGTAACTATTCATGTTTCCACGTTCAAGCATTGATATGCCCCAGTTCTGGTATTTTGACAGAAAATACTCCATATGACTTTTGGAAACTAGCTTTTCAAATCCTTTTGAGGAGTATTCAAACCCTGATGGCTTCAGACAAACAACTTTGCTCATTCAGAAACAGTAACTGGAAAGTATCATTGTATAACATGAACAAACTACCAATAACCAGAGTCATAGACATAAACAGAATTCCCTAAAGGGTCACAATTCAATACAAAAGACAGAAAGATAAAGCAAGACTCCTACAACAAGCCTATAGGTAATCTGGATACAAACAACAATGAACTAAAACCCTAGGCTACAAGAAGATTCAGGTTGCTCTTCTGCAGTCACCACCTCCGTCCAGTTCTTCTTGATGCCTGCTCTCAGCTTAAGATCTGCGATCTCCTTCATTGCTTCCTCCAAGGCCAGCTGGCTCTGCACCAATTGCCGAGTCTTTTCCCTTCGTATTTTGTGAACTTGTTCTACCTCTTCTTTCTTGAATGCCATCTGTACCTCAAAGAACTCTTCCTTTTCTTTGTACTTCTTCTGATCCTGTTCTCTTTGATTCTGTAACCAGGTAATGGATTGACGAGCTTCTCTAAGAGTCTTCAAAATCTTCTTATGCTCTGCTTCTCTTTTTGACTCTGTCAGTCCCAATCTCTGAAAATGAGCTTCTCTCCCAGCAAACTCCTTTTCTTTAGCTTCTAAGGTAGCCTACATCCTCTGTAGCTTTTCTTCTGCTTCTTGCCTAGAGTGATTGGCACGGTGATACAAGCTAGCCATTTCAGAATTCTCTACCCAAACCTCGTGCAACTGAGCTTCCAATTTCTTGTAATCTTCAAGAGAAACAGTGGTTTGTATCGATACTTCTTTTGGATATAGTGGGGCCTCAACTGAGAATGGAAGGAAGAAGGTATCAACCCTACCTTGTATCCAAGCAGTAAAAGAGGGATAAGTCTTAGGGTCCACCTTTCCGAATTCTTTCTTACCCTCCCTAACCTTTGTTTCCTAAGCTTGAGATACTTGGATAATCAACTGCTCATTATCTTCAGCCGAAAAATACATAGTCTTAGCTATTTGTTCATCTGATGGAGGATCCTTCAATGGATAACCAAATTGTTTTCTAGACAAAACAGGGTTATGACTTATCACTCCCTTCTTATCTAACAAAGGCACATAGGGAAATTCTCCACACCTTGTAATGAACTCCTTCCCTACTAAGTTTTTTCTACATCCCCAAGCTATATCATCAGATGTTAACCCCATCAATCTTCTAGCCCACTTCCAATATTGCTTAAGCTCTTTGAACGGTCCTGACTTTGGAAGCTTCTTGGCAAACCACTCAGTGAACAACAGAGCACAACAATTCATGTACCCCTTTCTTTTCTCATTTCTGTGATGGACACCATAATAAAAATCTCCCAACAGCGTAGGCACCAGGTTTCCTTTAATGAAAAGGGTCATAGCATCCAAGCTTACCCATCCTTTTTCTCCTGGGAACAGACTTATCCCGTAGACCATTAACGCTAACAACGCACTGAACTCTAACCACTTCCCTCCCAAAGCAAACACATGAGCTTTTGTGATAAGAAAATCCAGAGTAAATCCCTTCCCTTTACTAGCTTCCAACTCCACATTCACTCTAAGCATACTCAAATGACAGGCATCTGCAATGTCCTTGTACGGGGGACACCTCTCCGCAACATAATAGGGAACACCATTCTTGATAGGAATCTTCAGGATGTCAGAAATATCTTCCATAGTAGGAGCCAAGACGTAATCAACAAACACGAAAATTCTCAACTGAGGGTCATAAAACTGCAACAAAGAATGAAGACTATCTCTCTGATCAACAGTAGGTTTGTTCATGTAGCCCAAGATCTTCCCATATCGGCTTCTGAAATCATCTGAAACCTTGTCACTCATCAAGCCCACCAGTTTCTGAATACCCTCGGCTTCTGGTTGCGAGAAAGTATAATAAGCATTCCTTTTTCTAGGTATCTCTTGGACTTTTGTCATTTGAAGAAACAATGAATACCAGAACTGGGTACAAAGAATAAATGATAATCTGAAATGGAAACACAAACAGTTAATGCAAGTATGATGCAATGCAAATGCAATGCATGCATATGATCAACAACTAGGACTATCTGGATACGGAACACTGGACCCAAGTGACCAAGAACCAAGTTCCTCTGAATAAAGCCCCATGAACCAGAATTCAGTCTCAAATAAGCCCCAAATCCGATATAAAATGACTTAAGAACTCCAAAATCCATATAGCTATATCAAATCATAGAACCGTACTGGAAATGATGTATGATGAGGTCAAGGGTTCCTGCAAACCTGTAAACCCCTCCCAATCTCACAGGGGTGCTCCGGGTTAAACATCATGGAATCTCAAAGCCGAATAACAATAATACGTTCACCATTTCCGAGAAATGGCTCATGACCAAATCAGGGAATCGATTTGGCATTATGTACTATTCAGGGAGGTATCATCGTGAGTCTGGGAAAAACAAGCATCCTTTATAAGTTCCTAGCTTCAAGCGCTGGAATCGAGAAACAATAGTACATTCATCCTGAAGGGTACAATACTATCATCATACGACCAAATGCTTTGACTGAGTTCCTATAAAAGAACCAGGCCATCCTATGCGAGTTCCCAGTGGGCCCTCGGGTGCGAATGGGTTTGCCACAGAATATGGTCTACCACTGTCACCACTGGAGAGGGATGTTTCCACAAAGGTCCTCAATGATCGGTCCCCAGATTCACATAACTATCGAGGTTGTGTATGACCCCAGAAAGATTCCGACATCAATACATTTCCAAGACGGTCGCAAGTCTGGATGTGGAACTCACTACTACCAACATAGCAAGATGCCATGAAGCCATAGTGATTGTCCACTCTAAGTCCTAGGGTGCACTCGAGCCCCGGCTACGAGCTCATCTCTTAGTAACAGTTCCCAATCCCACAAAAAAAAGGAAACTAGTAGCCAGACAGTCCAATATAATATGATGCATGAAAATAAATACTAAAAACTGTAAATAAAACTGTAAATGAAACTGTAAATAAACAACAATAAAATAAACATGCAACAACAAACAACCAACATGCAAAGAAACAAAAACACACAAGCGCTAGGATTGACTCGCGAGGGAACTAGAGATACTCCGGTTAGGAGGTCCCCAGCAGAGTCGCCAGCTGTCGCTCCCTGGATTTCCATCCTGGTACAAACGCGAAAGTGGCGCGGAAAGAGGTAGAGTTGCCAGCCAGGCATTTTTATCCCGAAGGAACGGGAATGATAATGCTGCACAAACCAGAAGAAAAGAAAAGGAAGGAAACAGGTCCTACGAACCAAAGAATCTGGGTTTGAGAGTCGGTTACGACCTAGGAAGGTATTAGCACCCTAGATCGTCCGTCGTACTCGATGGGATGCACGCTTGCAAAGAAAATGTTTCAAAGGATGTAAGACTGAAAGCTGCTGCAAAACTGAAACTGAAACGGATAAATGAAAAGAAGGGAATGGGGAAAATGTAGGGAAAATAAAAGAGTGTGCTCGAACGGGCCCTACCCCGCTGCCTACGTACCTCATCTGGAAAATGAGGATCAGAGTCGCCGTAGTTCCCCTAACTAGGGGTGGAAAAAATTGCTTGTAAATTAAGGCTTGAACTGCCTATGTCAATGCTCAAGTGTTGCAGGCTCGGACGACGAGTGCATAACCGTCTTGCAAAATGACAAGTAGGAGAAAGTTCACGTACAGAGCGAAGGTGATGAGAAAAGAAGTCCCAAAGGAGAGACGTTTATTCTTTGTTTGTGTTTTTTTATTTATGTGGCACAAGAGAATGAAATCAAACTCTCTTCATGGAATGTGTACTTGCTACTACATTCCAAGATGGAATAATAGAACAAGCACACCAAGTAAGGAGAAGTTATCCAAAACTTGTTTCCAAGGGCAAGGGCCTAAGTTCATTGACTTGTTGAACTTATTAAGTGTTTTAGTGATTAAAAATGAAGAAGTATTTTTTATGGTTTTTCTTAATGAAGATGTCCTCATGATCCAACTTGTGCATCATGCTAGACAAATGCATTATCCCAAGATGGAATGAATACATATTCCCCATGGAATAAGGCTATTACACAAGAGGTCACTTCTTTCTTTATTAATGTTTTTTAGGTTTTGTTTTGAGATGAGAAGAGAAAGAAACCAAAGGAGCAAAAAGCAAAAGTCTAATGGGGAAAGACTAAACCTAAAGTTATCATGTAAAAGTGGTCCTAAGGTTAGTGAGGTTTGAACTCTATCCTAAGAGAAGAAAGAATCAAAGGAGAAGAAAATAAGAGGAGATAAGTTGCTTCTAAGGGGGAGGATACAAAGTTGAATCACATGATGGCATAAGGCACATCAAAAATCACAAAGTAGAAAGCAAATTAAAAGAGAAGAGATGAAGAGTTGAAATGTGGATAAACATCCACACTTCTCTTACCATGAGCCCCTGCAAATGTTAGCAAAATCCAGCACATCAATAAACACAATCATGGAATTAGCATGCTCAACGTTCAAATCAACAAAGATCAAACAACATGTCAAACTTTGCAAATACATGACTTACATGTCGAGAACATGAAAGCATATATCAACCAATAAGAAAATCACCCTAAATTAGCATATTCAATAATCATACAATGATCCATGGCAATTAAAGCAAGTAAGGGGATTAAACAAGCTCAAAATAGCTCAAATATGGCACTCTGCTTCAGTGTTAACCGGTTAACCAAAGCGTTAGCCGGTTAACCAGTTCAAACCTACAGCAAATTACACAGAAAAAGGGTGCGTTAACCGGTTAACCAAAGCGGTAACCGGTTAACACTGTCAAAACAACAACAAATCCTGCATGAAAATCGGCTCAAACCAGATTATCCAAATAATTCCACCACAGACCAGCAATCAATTATGCATGAAATACATGGATCAATTCACCTTAATTAACATCATTAAGCTCATGAACATTAGCACACGGATCCGATTACAAATCAACCAGTCAATTCAAGCAAGACAAGCAAATACACAAGCACATGGTGGATCTAAAGCACAAGCATGCAAATAAGCTAAAACATAGCTAGATCTAAATTTAACCAACCTACAAAGCTGAGGTATGCTTTGGTAATTGTTGTTTGAGCTGGAAATGAGAAATCTCGCGGAAAACTTTGAAGATCTGGTGCTAATCCTCACACTCCATGCAAAATAAATGCAAGCAAAGGGTCTTGATGCATAATTTTGGCTCCAAAAGCACTTTTAATCTCAAAACCAGATCTGAACCAAGTAGAGAAACCAGCAAATTGATGCAAAAAAGCTATGGATGGAGGTCTAGTTCCAAGATCTACACACTTTAATGCAAAGTTATGTGATCTTCAAAGAGGAACTTTTAGTGATTTGGAAAATTGGGAGAGAAAAGTGAGAGAATGGTGAGAGAGATGTGAAAATTCAGAAAATGAGAAAGTGAAAAATGAGAGAGCCCCCTCTTGGTTTGGAGGGAAATGGAATAAATATGATTTAGGTTTGGGGCCCAAAATTTTGGCTTGGGATCCAAAAAAATATGGTTTGGGATTAGCTTAGAAAGTGATTAGGATATAGCTTTGAAATTAGGCTTGGAAAGTGATCTGGATCCTTCTCCTTAGTTCAAAATGAATAAAAAGCAGAATATTGAAAATTGGAGCCACAACCACATGCTGAATTTTGCTGCTGGAATTCAAAATTCGCAGCTGTTAACCGGTTAACCAAAGCGTTAACCGGTTAACGCCAGTGAATTTTGAATTCTCCCTCCTTTTGGTGGGAAACTTCCATAATCACCCGGCACCATGCTCTTGATTTTGACTTGCAGTGCTTCGAATTTCCCGGATGATCGATCATATGCCTTATGCTAGAACATGTGAGTGATATGCTTCATCTTTCTATGCAAGATGCTAAGGATATGACATGCTGATGATGATTATGATATGATGATAATGCTAAAAATAAAAGGGCAAATTTGGGGTGTTACACACTTCAAGTCCTGGGACATCCAATATATACTACGCGAGCGTAACTCACGAGCATATGTCCTGTCAAAATTAGGAAGTACGTGAAAGAAAGGCGGAAAAAAATACATTATCCAGGAAACACTTCCTTGTCCTAACATTGAAAAGCCTGGCGTTATCATCGACATCAACGTCATAGGTAACAACGGTTACTGGATAACTCTTGTATTCCAATACTTGACGACCGACGAGTTGCTCGAGGACACGAAGGAGGTCAGTGCCACCAAACGCCGAGCCTCCTCGTACGTACTTGTGGACGACAATATGTACCATCGAGGATTTTCAATCCCACTCCTAAAATTCGTTGAGGAGGAAAGCGTATCCGACGTCTTGCATGAAATACACGAAGAGATTAACGCGAACACTTTGGTGGCAGGTCTTTAGCCTAAAAAGCATTACGAGCGGGATACTATAGGCCAACCATGCAGAACAAGCCAGAGAGCACGTGAAGAAGTGCAAAAATGCCAACGTCACAGGGATATTTACATCGCACCCCCCGACATTCTCATAACAATGTCATCGCCATGGCCGTTTGCACAATGGGGCATGGATATCCTCGGACCCTTAACAATGGGTTCTTTCCAAAACAAGCATCTGATTGTGGCCGTGGACTATTTTACCAAATGGATAGAGGCCGAAGCCCTGGCCAGAATCATTGCGTTCAACATTTTATGATTTTACAAGAGGAACATCCTAGCCAGATTCGGTGTACAATAATCTCTTATAATGGACAACGGTACCCAGTTCACGGACATGAATTTTCAAGACTTTGTTTCCAAGACAGGAACCAAGCAACACTTCGCATCCGTTGAGAACCCCCATACAAACGGGAAGGCCGAAGCCGCCAACAGAGTCATTTTACGGGGCCTAAGACAAAGGCTGGGCGAGGCAAAGAAAAGGTGGGTCGAGGAACTCCACAACGTACTTTGGGCCTACCGGACCACCCCATATTCGACTACTAGGGAGACCCCATTTTGGATGACGTACGGGACAAAAGCAGTCATCCATGTGGAAATCAAAGAGCCTTCTCATCGCATAGAGTTCCCTTTAGAAGAAGAACTCAACAACGAGTCATTAAGGGAGGAACTCGACTTGATCGAGGAAGTAAGTTCAGGGGTGGCTCTCCGAGAAGAGTCCCTAAAACAAAAAATCTCGTTGTGCTACGACAACCGAATTACCAAACTATAATTCCTTGTGGGCACCCTTGTCCTGCACAGAAACCAGAAAGACTCGTGCGAAGGCAAGCTCGCAGCCAACTAGGAAGGCCCATATCGCGTTAAGTCAATGGAGAACCATTTGCTTGTCCACGGAATGCTGAAAAGCTTAAACAATATTACAACTAAAAATCTAGCCAAAGCACGAAATAAACCCCATCAATAGGGGAAGAAGTTCCCGACCATAGGGATGTATCATGGTATAAATACAACCTTCAACATAAACGTGCACGACCACTTGCCCATTATTCGGGCAACTCAATAGCCCAACGGGGACACCTCAAACGAGCTCCACCGTTGTCATACCAGCGTGGCAGACCCCAGCTCGCTATGGGAAAGGTCTAAGCCTTAGGGAAAAAGGGACACGACCGCGTCCTCAATCCTATCTAGTGAGAATAGATCTCGCCCTTCGTCAAGTTCCATACACTGTCGAGTTTAATATTATCACGTCAAGCATTTAGTCAGTTCTTTAAAAACTTGAAATTATAAAAGCATACATACAATTTAAGTAACAATTCAAGAATAAAGTAGAAAATAACATTATATTAGCACAAAAATACCGACCACGGGGCCGAGCATTGTCATAGCTTACAAAGAAAGGGGACGAAGCCCTATACAAAAATCCATCAAAAGGTGGCACGCAGGCTAAAACAATAATAGTATGTAGGCCAAATAACTACTCTTTGTCAAGAGGGACCACCATGTTGTTCTCCATACGATGCAAAGGACCGATACCCTCAACGAACAAACCATACCATGGTTAGTTACTTTAAGTTGTTCTATCGCATTATAGTAACCAAACGAGGACATGGATAAGTTGTCTTGGGCTAGTAGGAGGATCCGAGCAATAAGGTTTGCCCTGGACACCATATCTTTTTCCTCCTCGATCTCGTCTTCGCCACAAGCTAGCGTATACTCTTGCTCCGGGACCTTTTCCTTCAGTTCTTCATTCTCTGAAAAATCAGCCTTCGCTTTTTCCTGCTCGGCCCTCAGCATGATCAGAAGCTCATTCTTCGCCTCTAAGTGCCCTTCGAGCTTATGCAACTTGTTGCAAAGCTCCGCACTTTCCTCCTCAAGGTCAGATATCCTCTTTTGGGCTTCCAATAGATCCTTCTTGGACACCAGGTCACCATTGCTAAAGGCGAGAGCAGTCTCCAAGATCTGTATCATCCCCGCAGCATCCTGACACAGTTAGGCTCTCAAAGTCTTGCGATCACCTGAAAGGATGGTTGTAACATCGAGGTCGTGGACCCGAACAGATGCTCCTTCAATGAATAGTGACCTTTGCGTCATACACAGGTGTCGCTCCCCTGAAACGACACCGGGTCAGATAGGGTACAGACGTGAACGGTCGGCGAAAGAGAACATGAATATGAACTGAAAAGAGTCGCCAGCTAGGCATTTTTATCCCGAAGGAAAGGTAATGCTGCATAAACCTAGGAAAGAAATGGATAAGACGGTCGCGAACCAGAGAAACTGAGAAAGGGGGTTGGTTACAACCTGGGAAGGTATTAGCACCCAGATTGTCCGCCGTACTCGACGGGATCCACGCTTAAAAGATTTGTGCTTAAAGGGGTAGTGTCTGTACTATCTGTGTGCAAAAGCTGGAAAATAATGTACAGGTGTCAGTGCGAAAGAGATGTGAAGTGAAATTCTCAGAAATGAGGCTTAAAGAATAATGCTGGAAGAGGGGGGAGAGAGAAAGATACTTTTGTTCGATAACAATTAAGTTATGCCTACGTATCCTCTCGTGCAATGAGGAAGTCAGAACACCGTAGTTCGACTCAAAGAGACTGAAAGATAAATTGACTTGTGAACTGCTTACTTGTCTATGCTCAAGTGTATGACCTATCTGGCTCAGGTGCTAACTGTCTTGCATTAGACGGAAGAAGCGAGTTCTCGTTTGTGAATGAATGAGGTGAGAAAAGAATCCCGAAGGAGGCGGTTATTGTTTGTTTTTGGTATTTTCAATCTTTTATTGCTTTTGGAGTTTGTCATAAGAAAATGAGCTTAAGCCTAAACCAAGGGTTAGTAAACTCATCACATCCTCCCTCTGATTAGGGGTAATGAGAATACCTTAAGTGTGAAGTAAATACCTCACACTTAACTACCATGATGTAGGATTAAGATCATTAACCTACTTGTATTTATTTAGATGATTTTGGAAATTTCTGTTTAGTGTTAAGTTATGAGTTTAATCCATAATCAAGGATTTAATGGACCCATTACACCATCCTAATAGAAGGATAATAGATGAGAACATTTAAGCTGAGGAAGATACCTCAACTTAATCCATGATTAGGGATTAACCTCATGACAAAACAAAGCCTTTATTAAAGTGTATTTTAGTCAATGACAAGATTAAGAAATGAATTTTTATGGTTTGTAAGACAACTTGAGGGGGACTTGTCCATTAACACTAGGGTTAGTCCTTCTTAACCAATTAAGGAAGAATTAGAACCCTAATGCAAGGCCCAAGTTACAAGCTTGATGTCTTAGTGATTATTAGATGGATTGATTAAGAGATTTAAACACATCAAGGGTTTAACACTTAGGATTAAAGTTATACACTCCATCCTATGAGAAGGATGCAGGTATAACCTTAATCACAAAGCCTTAAAACCTTGAAGGTTTAGTCTCTAATGATGAGATGAGAAGAGAGACACAAAGAAGACACAAAGGTAAAATCTAAAGGGGGACTAATCAAAACCCTAATTATTGTCATGCTTGGATATTCCTATGGTTTGTAAGGCTTAAAAGAGATCTTCAAAGAAGCCACCAATGGAAGAAGCAGATGAAAGGAGGAGAAGCAGAAGAAACAAGTTACTTACTTCACTGAAGAAGATAAGTAACTTGGAGAAAGAAAGTGAGAGATGAACATGAATGGGCAAGCTCAATCTAAGACAATGAAAAATGCAGCAAGGATGCATAAGAAGAATGAGAAGAGAAATGAGAAGTGAAGGCAAATTCACTTCTCAAGTTACTTACCACCTGAAAAGGTTAACACAAAGGAAAGAAATGAAATGAAAATGCAACATATGCAAAGGTAAAAACAAAAACAGAAGAAAAAACATGATGCAAATGGTGCTATGAGATGATTCAAAGGCATGTTAAGTGCTATAAATGTTCATACAAAGAGAAAGAATGCAAATGAGGCATGCTTTGAGGTTTGAAAGTTCATGGAATGAAATGAATACCCATCATGGCAAATGAATGAAGAAATGATCAAGCATAATTCTAATATGTCCTAAGATTTCTTAGATGCCATATGAATGCAAGAAATGTCATAGCAAGTTCATGTATGGATGCATATGCAAGAGGTATGCAAATGAAGATGAGAAATTAGGGTTTTATGAAAGGATGAGATGAAAATGGCAAAGACAGAAACAAATCACATGATAAAAAATTGAAAATGCACTCAAAGGAACCCTAAACCTATACTAGGTTACCATCCAAAGTGGGAGGTCAGAAGCTAAACCTAGAAGGAGTTATGAATTTCCTAAGTTTCTAGGGTTTTAAGGGTGATCCTCAATGTAAAATGTCAAATAATTTGAAAATGCAAGATAAAAATGAAACAAAAATGTTTTTGGATGCTAGAAGCCATGCATAGAACAATGCAAAAAGAACCATTCACAAACTCAACTTGGTTTAAAAGTTATGAATTTTTGAAGTTAGGGTTAGAAAATGAACAATTTTAAGAACCCTAATTCATTGAAAAATGTCAAAGCATGATCAAAACCAAAAAGAAATTTGTATGGTGAGTTTGTAAATGTTTGTAAATGTCTAAGAATGTTGTCTGATTTTTTTGGTGATTTTTAAATACTTAAATGTATTTTTAATTAATTAAAATCAATTAACTAATTAAATAAAACATTTAAAAGATTTAAAAATACTTTTTTTATTCAAAAAATAAAAATAAAAATATTTTTGATTTCTGAAAATTAATAAAAGGCTTGATAAAAAATTTCATATTTTTTTGATCATTTTTACTATTTTTAATAATTCGTACAAAATAATTAAGAAAAAATGAAATAAAATTAAATAAAAGCTGAAGTATGCTGAATGGATGGCCTGGATTGAAACTGGGGAGGGTCTGGGTTGACTGGCGCCACATCCAATGGCCCATATTCAAACTTAACTAATCCTATTTAATTAATTAAATAATTCAGATTAATAACTAATGACAAGATCTGGTCCACACAAACACGCGCGGGAAGAGAGATCTAAGGGCCCAGATTCAAAGTTTGCCCTAACCCTAATTAAGTCACTAATTACTCTCAGGTGGCCGGAGAAGACCTCCGGTCATCTTCTCCGGCCAACTCCTCACCTGAAAATTCTCAACTTCTTCCCTAGGTACTTTCTGGAGCTCTAAAGCTCCAAATTCACTCCTTTCACTCCCCTAAGATCTAATCCACCCTCAAAAACAATTTCTTTTCACTCAATCTCAAGATTCGAAGCAAAGATAAAAAATGGTGAAACTTTTAGAAGCTCAGTAAATACTCATCTCTCCACCATTTTCAAAAATACAAAGTTCAATGTACTCAGGGGAACATGCTTAATCATTTAGTAACATAAAATAAAGGTTCTGGAAAAATTAATTCGAATGGCTACCTGAGATGGAGCTTCTCACTTTGGAGCTTTCTGACTGCTTCTTCTGTGCAAGATGACTCCTATGACCTCTCTGAAGAAGCTTGGAAGCTTGGAAGACCTTGAGAGTGGCTGGTTTGTGAGTTTGTACTCCACTGGTCAGAAAATCGTGTTTTGTTTGTGGTGTGTTCTTGGCTGTTTTGATGGGTGAATTTGGGTCAGTGAATGATTTAGAAGTGAATGGTGATGTTTGTTTGAAGAATGGGTGACTGAGTTATGGGATTCGAAGGTTTTTGCAAGAGGGGAGTTTTTTGTGAACTTGTGATTACTGAGGTTTCAGGCTGTGTTCTTGTGTGTTATGGCTTGCTTTAGGTTAGTATAAACAAATACAATTGGTTCAGAGAATTGTTGTGGCATAGTGTGATTGGTATGGTGTGAAATGCAAAAAGTCAACATTTCTTGTACTTGAGGTATGGGCAAGTGGCAGGCTTGGATTTGGGCATGTCCGGGTTCAGTTGAGATTAAGGATGTCCATGGAATTCACTTAGAGGCAATTCAACATGTTTGTGAAAGGTTCTTGGTCATTTTGCAATTTCATGAAACTTTGGCCCCTTTGAGATTTCTTCATGGGCAAGGCATGAAATTTTGAAATTCTTTGGGTAATTCTGAGTTTTAGACTTTGCACAATGTTTGTATGATGCTTATAAGTGTGTTTGAAGTCACAAAATGAATTGGCAAGAGGTTTTGCAAAAATCCCTCTTTGGTGCATTCTTGAAAATTATGTGATTTTTGCCAACTTTGACAAGCCATAACTTGAGTTCCACAATGAATTAGAACTTGTTCTTGTACTTTTTGAAAAGGGAATGATCCAATCTACAACTTTCATGACCAACAATTTTTCATTTGAAGCATTTTTGGTTGAGAAAGAGGAGGTTGAAAAACTTTCCCAAAATGGAAAGTTTATGTTCTGGACAGGCCCAATTCCCATAATTGGGCCAAGCAAACCAACTTGGCAGAAGCGCTCGACGTCGGGAAACATCAATTATAGTGGTCTCTGTCGACCAAGAGCATACCGACCAAGACAAAGCCCTCCAACGGTTAGTTTTGACCGTTACCTAGTTTCACGGATTCCACAATCCGCGCCCAACGGTGTGGACCAATAATCTTCCTTGTAGTCCCTTATATTAACCCTCTCATTTGAGAGGGTCAGGTATGAAATTCTCTGACCTTAACTCTTGTACTTGCTCACTCTTTGCTCAGTGTCTTACTTCAGCATCGAAGTGTCTTGCAGGTACACCCCATCCTCTCCTCACCAACCGTCTTTCAACAACGCTCGAAACCAGCCATATCGGATCCTGATCTCCAGGTATGATCAGGTGGCACCGTTTGTGGGAAACTGATTTCCCCGTTCTTCTCTCTCAAAGTCTTCAAAGAACCAAAGTTTTTACCAAGATCCATGGCTGCTCGAGACAATCCGGACAACCGATCGAACAACGACATGATCCTCACGCAACGTGAGAGCAACATTCATCACCCTCCGCACGAAGAAACCGTGCAAGATCACCCAGATGGGAAGACAACATCACCTTCTCCCGACCGCGATCAACCTCTGGAGAGTCGCCCAGAAGCTCTCTTTCCCTCGACTCCTTCAGGATCTGATTTCGCCGCATTGGCCGAAATCCTAAATCAGACAAATCTGCTGCTCCTCGCCCATGGCGAGAAAATCGCCCATCTCGAAGACAATTACTGTCGACCCCAGTCTCCCGCGAGACACCAGAGAAGGAGCAGTCCCTCTCCTCCCAAGAGAAAGAGGAAGGGACACGTCGACGAATCGACTGGCGACAAACGACCTCGTCAGTCCCCTCCACGATCTTCCCCTCCAAGAAAATCAAGAAGGAGCAGATCAAGATCTGCATCTCCCCGACGAACGAAGAAGCGCGCTCACAGATCTCCTTCGTTCAACTCCAGTGACGACGAGGACGCTCGGGGTCCCCTCTCGTCAGAAATCATGGCGGCTAAACTTCCGAGAGGTTTAGAGAAACCCCCACCGCTAGGCTCGTATGATGGAACCACAGATCCGGACGAGCATATCGAGAATATCTATGCGCTGCTCGATTACCGAGGAGTACGAGGAGCGATCAAATGTCGCCACTTTCCTACAACGCTTAAGAAAGGAGCGATGACATGGTATAAAAGCCTTGAGGCTGAATCCATCACTTCTTGGAAACAACTTGGACGCACGTTTTCTAGGAACTTCACCGCCTCAAGGCGGCACTCAAAGACAGAAGCTTTGCTCGAAGCGATCATCCAAGGGAAAGACAAACCTTTACGAACTTACATCGAAAGTTTCAACAAAGAAGCAGTCCAGGTGTCCACTACCGACGATATGAAGAAGTATTTGTTGGAACGAGGAATGCGCCCGTCAACATATTTTCACCGGGCGGTCGGCATCGAGACCCCTGCCACCCTTGACGCGTTCTTGCTCAAAGCCCAAGCTTATATCTAGTATGAAGAAAAGCAGGCAGCCAGCTCCGTACGAGACGCTTGACGTTGCGAAGATGCGAAGCCCCACCAAGTCAATGAACCCTCGATATCTCGTCGGGGAGGAGACAAAAGAAAGGACGATCGCTCCCGTGAACCGCGGGAGCACAGAGGACCCGTCGGCCGATTCCACGAATATACTCCACTCCTGGCTTCCAGGGAGAAAATTTTGTCCGAGTGTGCCAACTCAGAATTCAGGCAAGCAGGGGTACGCTTTCCGAAGCAGCAACCTAGCAAACCGGGCGCAGACAAAATAAAATATTGCAGATTCCACAAAAGTCATGGCCACAACACAGAAGACTGCATCCATCTCAAGGACGCAATCGAAATTCTTATCAAGGACGGACACCTTAAACAATTCATCAAATCCAGATACACTCCTCGACAAGAAGCGCAGGAGACTCAAAAGGTCAAGGAGGCTGTACCCATTCCTGCGGATGCGAACATGCAGGTTGCCCTGAGCATCTATCGCCCAGAAGATTTCTTCCTACCCGAGCACACCGGGATCCCGGGATACTTTTCCTCCCATAGTCCATGGGAAAACTTTCCATCCGCAATGGTTATCTCAAGGGGGGGGGGGGGGTTCAATAAAATCACGGTCGGATCCGTAAAGCGGAAATTCGACCAGATAATCGCGAAGGGGTCCGCGCAGAACGCAACCATGGACCCACCAAGAGAGGGCTCGGTGCCCCTTGCCTTTTACCGAGAGGAAATCTTGGGAGGGGTGCCAAACGCCAGCATCCCGCTAATCATCCGGGTGCGAATGGCGAATTTCGATGTGAGAAGAATCTTGGTGGACCAAGGCAGCTCCTGCGACATTATGTACTCCCAGCTGTTCTTAACACTCTAGTTAAACGAAACACACCTAACTCCGTACGTCGGATCAGACTTGCAAGGTTTCAACGGAGCAGTCTCTCGACCATGGGGTTACGTCGACCTGTTTGTCACCTTCGGAGCAGTCGAAACAGCCAGGATAGTCCGATCCAGTTCCTAGTCGTAGACTGCCCATCGCTATACCAGTGCATTCTGGGACGACCGACACTAGCCAAGCTAATCGCCGTTCCATCCACCGTCCACCTGAAGATGAAATACTACACTACTTCGGGCAAGGTTGCCACACTGCACGGGGACGTCGATGCTGCTCGTCGGTGCTTCAAAGCAGCATCTAATGGTCTTAGCTCGATATCTTACCAACCAAACCCTTCAGCATTGACTTCACCGGATGTTCCACAAACATCCAGGGCCTTCCCTCAGGTAGACTCAATCGACCTGGACTGCAGGTTCTCAGACGACAACGAGGGCATCCAGAAGCCAACAGATCCACTATCCCGACCAGTCCCAGACGGAGAGTTCGAGCTGATTCCCCTGGGAGACGACCCAACCCGATGCGTTAAGATCGGAGCACATATGCCCGACCTAGCAAAACGAAAGTTGGAAGCTTGCCTCAAAGGGAACGCGGATCTATTTTCCTGGAGCGCCACAGAGATGCCAGGACTCGACCCCGAGACAGCCTGCCATCACCTCTACATCGACCCAACACACAAGGCGGTCGCCCAGCGCAAGAGGAAGCAGTCGACCGAAAAAACTGAAGCAGCTGAATCTGCTGTAAAAGACCTCCTAGAGGCAAAATTTGTAACTGAGGCGAGGTACACAACCTGGCTCTCAAATGTTGTACTTGTGAAGAAATCTAATGGAAAGTGGAGAATGTGTGTTGATTATACTGATCTCAACCGGGCATGCCCGAAAGACGCATACCCTTTACATAACATTGATAAATTGGTCGACAATTTGTCAGGCTTCAAACTATTGTCCTTCATGGACGCCTACTCAGGGTACAATCAAATACCCATGGCCTTGTCCGACAAAAAATACACGGCCTTCATGACCAAATCGGGCAAGTACTATTATAACGTCATGCCCTTTGGTCTGAAAAACGCAGGCGCGACTTATCAGCGTATGATGAATAAGGTATTCCGGGCAGAAATCAGGGATATGCTCGAAGTATATATGGACGACATGATCTTCAAATCCCAATAAGAAACGGAACACGCGTCCCACTTACGAAAAGTGTTCGATCAGGCACGAAAATGCAAAATGCGTTTCAATCCCGAGAAATGCACATTTCGGGTCCGGGCAGGGAAGTTCCTCGGATTCTATCTAACCGAACGAGGCATCGAAGCCAATCCCGACAAATGTCGGGAATTCGCAGAACTTCCAACTCCTACTTCTAAAAAATCCATACAATCACTAAATGGGGTCCTCACTTCCCTCGCTCGGTTCGTAGCAAAATCCGCTCAACACGCTCTCCCCTTTTACAAGCTCCTCCGCAAAGAAGCCAATTTCGAATGGACAGAGGAGTGCAAGCTAGCATTGTCCCACCTGAAGAAGGCACTAAGTGAACCCACAGTTTTGTCCAGACCTGAAGAAGGGGAGGTACTTTATCTCTATCTTGCCGTTGCGAACAAAGCAGTGAGCGTGGCCCTCATACGCGATTTACCCAAGGGACAAAAGCCTATTTATTTTACGAGCTAGGCACTCCATGGCCCGGAAATTTGGTACCTCCAGGTAGAAAAGGTGGCCCTGGCCCTCCTTTTCGCAGCCAGAAGGCTACGCCGTTATTTCTTGGCCTACACCATCATCGTAAGAACCGATCAACCCATAAGACAATTGCTCGGTCGACCAGACATGGCCATGCGAATGTTAAAATGGTCGTTGGAACTATCCGAATTCGACATCAAATTTGAGGGAAGACAAGCTCTCAAAGCTCAAGCACTGG
Source organism: Lathyrus aphaca (assembly GCA_963966055.1). Taxonomy (NCBI): domain Eukaryota; kingdom Viridiplantae; phylum Streptophyta; class Magnoliopsida; order Fabales; family Fabaceae; genus Lathyrus; species Lathyrus aphaca. The sequence goes on along the minus strand of OZ014520.1, from coordinate 214,119,832 downwards.
CCGACTTCGTAGCAGAACTCACTTTCACTGAGCAAGAGCCAAAATCTTCCTCCAGATGGACTGTTTTCGTGGACGGGGCATCCGGCCCGGCGGGTAGCGGAGCTGGGGTTATTATGGAGAATGAGTAAGGGAACATCATCGAAGTATCCTTAACTTTATCTTTCCCCACTTCCAACAACCAGGCGGAATACTAGGCCTTCCTGGAAGGCATACGGCTCGCGACCGACTTGGAGGCAGAGGAAATCACGATCTGCACGGATTCTCAGCTGGTTGCTAGCCAAGTCCGAGGAGACTTTCAAGCCAAAAACGATAACATGGCCGAATACCTGACCCTCGTAAAAGGCGAACTAAAGCGATTCAGAAGCGTAGAATTCAAACACGTCCCGCGAGAGAACAATACCCGGGCTGACATCCTTTCCAAGTTAGCAAGCACTAAAAGGAAGGGAAAAAACAAATTCGTCATATAGAAAACGCTTCCCTGACCAAGCATTGGGCAATCATCAATCCACCTAGACGTTAATCTCGTGGGCGACACGAACTGCTGGATGACCCCAGTGTTTAACTACCTAACTAAAGGAGAGTTACCGACCGACCCAAAAACGGCCAGCACAATACGACGAAGATCAAGCTCATATTCCCTAGTGGGTGGACGTATGTATCGTCGGGGATTCTCTACACCTCTCGTCAGGTGTGTGGAAGAAGAGAATATCCCACACGTACTAAGAGAAGTCCATGAAGGAATTAATGCGCAACATCCAGGGGGACGGTCGTTGGTCCGAAAGATTCTTCGAGCAGGATACTATTAGCCCACACTCCAACACGACGCAAAGGAGCACGTGAAAAGGTGCGACAAGTGCCAACGACGCGGGGACGTGCACGTAGCACCCCTGTCCGAGCTAAAATCACTATCATCACCTTGGCCATTCGCATGGTGGGGGATGGATATCTTAGTACCATTCATCGTCGGAACCGGCCAAAATAAATACTTAATCGTAGGCGTCGACTATTTCACCAAGTAGATAGAAGCCGAGGCCTTAGCCAAAATTACTTCACTCAACATACTATGTTTCTTCAAGAGGAACATCCTCGCCCGGTTCGGGGTACTGCTCGCCATTGTGACCGACAACGGCACTCAGTTTACAGCTAAACACTTCAAAGAGTTTGTTGCATCAATAGGAACGAAACAACACTTCGCTTCGGTGGAACACCCCCAAACTAACGGGCAAGCAGAGGCCGTGAATAGGGTAATCCTAAGAGGCTTGAAACGAAGACTGGACGAACACAAGAAACACTGGGTCGAAGAGTTACACAGCGTGTTGTGGGCATATAGGACCACCCCCCACTCAACAACCGGGGAGTCCCCATTCCGATTGACGTATGGGACCGAGGCAGTGATCCCTATCGAAATGCACGTCCTATCCAGACGCACAGAGTCCCCAATGGACCAGGACACCAACTCCGAGGCTTTGAGGGACGAGCTTGATCTGGTCGAGGAAATTTGATCGGAAGCCGCTCTCCGGGAGACCGTTCTCAAACAAAAAATAGCCGCTCAATACGATTCTAAAGTCATAAGACGAACGTTCGAGGTAGGCAGTCTTGTTCTCAAAAGAAATCACAGGGACCCCCGCGAAGGAAAGTTTACAGCTAATTGGGAGGGCCCATATCGCGTCCGAGCAAAAACCGAAAATGGAGCCTATTATTTAGAAAATATACATGGGGAAGAGCTTGCTCGGCCATGGAACGCCGAGAAGCTCAAGCAATATTACAGCTAACTCACAAAGTCACCTTGCTCAACTCTCAAGCGATGAGCAATAGGACTGACTAAGAACTGCGTGCCCAGGTACAAGCACGACAGCCCAAAAATAGCATGATCATCAGGATCTCCCTCCAAGGGAAGGAGAAACCTGTAGCACGGGCGGATACTCAACCGAGTCCGTCGTTGCCTAAGTACCACGACCAGGCAGAACCCCAGCTCGCGATGGGACGTTCAAGCCACGGAATTCGGGCAATTACCTTGGCCCGGGCACCGACCAGGAGTAAAACTCCAAAATCTGATTGGTTCCCCAAACTAATAGACCACAAACACACCCCGTATACTTTTGATCATATCCAATTGGTGCAAAAATGCACGACAAACACTTAGCATTTGAAATATAAAGAAAACAGTCCTCCGACGGACGAGCAATTCAACAGTAAATATAGTGAAACAAACGAGCATTAATAACATCAATTTTTTATACAAAAATACGACCTCGATGGGCCGACTTGTTCATAATTACTTACAAAGGGGACCACGCCCCCAAAAAGAAACAAAATAAATTACAAGGCACGCAGGCCAAGAACTAACTATCTTCACCATCAGGTCGACCCTCCCCTTGTCGAGCCTCGCCCTGGTCCGGCTGCACTTCGGGTTGGCTAGGATGAACAGTGGCCCCAGGCTGTGAATCCTCCACAACCAAGTCAGAGGGAACCACAATCTGGCCATCCTCGACCTTGTAGAGGTAGCTGATCCGACTGATGTCCAAGGCCAAGTCGGGATGAAGAGCCCTTATCTGGTCCACAACATTTTGGAAACTGAGCTCAGTTGACGAGTTCAGATCTTCCATATCCTGGACGATCCAAGCAAGGAAATGAGCCATAGTCACCATGCTCTTGGTTTCAGCATCTTCATCCTTCTTCGGGAAGAAGGCATCCTTCAACTTCTTGTTTTGCTCCAGAGCTCTTTTCTTGTCGACCTCCAGTTTAGCAATAATGCTGCCCCGCTCGGTCAACTCCTTGGTCGTGGCACTGGCTTCTTCAGTGGCCGCTTTCAACTTTTCCCCAGCGGCAGCCAGCTGCTCCTTCAGCTTCACCATCTCCCTCTCCTGCCCAGGATTTCCTTCAGCCGTCAGCCAGGCCATCAACAAGACCCGCATGACAACACTTACGTCCTGGGACAGAGACAGTCGCCGGGCAGGACGATCCATAGCTTCTAAGTACAGGGAATCAGCACGGTCTACCTCCATGCTGGTTCCTTCGAAAAAATTACGTTTCAAAAAGCACGGAGGTAGCACATGCTTCGGCTTGGGAGGAGCGTGGGCCGTCAGGTCCACAGTCGCTGCAGACTTATGCTTTTTCATCAGAGACCCGGTTAAAGCGCTCGGAGAAACCTGGACCAAGGGACCCGACCCAGAGCCACTGGTTTTGGTCAGCTTAGTCTGCACGACCCTCGATCTCTTCTTCTGCTGCTGTTGACGCAAGCATTCTTGTATTTTGTCGAGCGGGTTCGACAGGGAGCCTGAAAAAGGAAAAAGAAAATTAGATTAATCACGGACGACAGAATAATATCAAAGATATGACAAACAGAAGTAAAACAGATACCAAAAAACTCGGACACTTCCTGCCCGGTATTGCACGCCAGTAGATCTGTGACGTTGATCAAGGGACGCTCCACAACTTCCCCCCCATATTGATCCAGCATAACTTTCCCTTCTCCGTCCAGCAGGGGGGTCGGGGTAAAAGACGCTATCAACTTCCTAAAGGCCTCGAAACTGGCCGCGTCATCCTCGTTCAAAGAGTCCCCCACCTGGACGAACTCACTAACCGACCTCTCGTAGTGGGTGTAACTCCAGGAGAAGGGGAATAACCAAAGCCTCCTCGGAATCACATGCCCTTGGTCGTCAAGCTTGGGCTCATCGTTCTCGTCGGTATCTATCCCTAGAAAGCTCAGCGCCCTCACAGCCTCCGCGCTCGCGGGTTTGATCAGAAAATAGTCCATCTTGAAAGCCCGGATGGACTCTGAGTGAGCCTTGAAATTTTTTGTACTCTGTTTAAAAGAGACGAACCCCTTCCGATCAGTCCCTCGCCCGACTTGGCGCTGCAGGGAGAACAAACGGAAGAATAGAGGGAGCGTGGCGCCAACACCCAGATGGGCGCACGTCACCTCAAACGCCTTCAGAAACGCGTATGAGTTAGGATGTAGTTGAGACGGAGCAACACCCAGATGCCCGAGCATAGCACATACCAAGTCACTGAAGGGAAAAGTTACCCCCAGGACCAAAATCGCGTACTCATACATAGAGAATGCTCGACCTCCAAAATCTGAGAAGATGCGGTCGTCATCCCCTGGGCAAGTTACAACCCAGTCAGTAGGGTCGCCAACAACGGGCAGCGGCTCCGCTCGAGGCCTTGAGAACGAGGACACTTTGTACAGCAGATCCTCCACCACCCATTCTTCGGGCGAGATCCTTATCTCTTCAAGGAATCATGGCGAGTCTGTTGAAGCTCCTTCTTCCATAGTGCTTGCGTCCGAGTCTCCCAAAGAACTCCCGGAGTCAGAGGGGACTGACGCAGAAGATCCAGAGTCTTCCGAGGACGTCTCTTCCGAGGAAACCTCCAACGGGTCCATGAGCGAGTTTTCACCTGAAAAGCAGAGGAAAGGCGTCAGTGAATTCGATTAAGAATATCAAATCCACCCTTCCACCGCTCGACAAGTGAAAGGGCGCGCATCAACCCAGGAACAGGGTCCCGAGCTGTAGCCCTGGATGACCATCGCTCAAAGCGATGGCTAACGCCCAACGTCAGAAATTACGGAATCTAAGCCTAAAATACTTATCAAATCCCAAGTCAAGGTCGACCAACACCTACGTCGACCATGAGCTAGGGTTTGTAGCCGACCAACAACGGTGGCAGAAATTCTAGGGCTTACCGGTTCTAATCTAAGACTATCGTTAAAACTACCCTAAACCACATGCATTTCTAAGATATCTAACCTATAACTACCGTAAACAACGGAAAGAAGCCATACCTTGTGCTTGAGAAACCATTTATAGAAGAAGTAGAGTCTGGAATCGGTGGTCGACGGTAGGATGCGGTGGTCGACGGTTGTGAATGGAGGTTGATAAACGAGCAAGACGTCGGAGAAGAAGATGAAACAAAAAGTTTAGAATAAAGCCTGGGAATCCTATTTATAGGGAGGGAAACATGTGCAAGCACGCGTGACCCCTATGCACTAGCCCCTAGGCTAGCCGTCATATCATTAATAGGCGCGAATTCCCAAATATTCCAACTTTTCGTTTCACATTCTCCTATCGAGCAACGTACCAACTGCTCGCCCATCGAAGATCGTCATCGTAAAATTCCTGGCCCGAATACTACACGTCCTTGAGCACAAAACCATTACTAAGTCATTGCTCCTCCGCATGAGAAATGACTTGGGGGGCTCCTGTTCTGGACAGGCCCATTTTCCATAATTGGGCCAAGCAAACCAACTTGGAAGAAGCACTCGACGTCGGGCAACATCAAGTATAGTGGTCTCTGTCGACCAAGAGCATACCGACCAAGACAAAGCCCTCCAACGGTTAGTTTTGACCGTTACCTAGTTTCACGGATTCCACGATCCGCGCCCAACGGTGTGGACCAATAATCTTCCTTGTAGTCCCTTATATTAACCCTCTCATTTGAGAGGGTCAGGTATGAAATTCTCTGACCTTAACTCTTGTACTTGCTCACTCTTTGCTCAGTGTCTTACTTCAGCATCGGAGTGCCTTGCAGGTACACCCCCTCCTCTCCTCACCAACCGTCTTTCAACAACGCTCGAAACCAGCCGTATCGGATCCTAATCTCCAGGTACGATCAGTTTACATTACAAGTCATTTCCATTTTTGGCAACTTTTAGTTTAGCTCACTTTTCTTCTAATTTGTGAACTTCTAAACACTTTATTGATCAAATAAAGACCATACAACTTCAATTTGATGAAAAATCCACTTTGGTTCCATGTTGGGGGCCTCAGATGCCCTGATTTTGACTTAACTTGCTCAGGAAGTTACCCATTGATAAGATGACTTCCACAATGAATTTCTTCATCAAACTTGGTATGCATGATCCTTATAACATATTGAGACCATAGAAACAAGAATGACCAAAAAAATTGGAGTTATGGCCTTTGAAACCAAAACCCTAATTTCAGGTCATCTGTGCAGTTAAACCCTGGCTCTGCTTCCATGCTTTGCAAGTTCTTGTGATTCTTGAACTTCCTTGATCTTTGAAGGATATAATATGATGATTGAACATACATGGACCCTCTTGGGATTATTTAAGACCTTTGGAATGGCTTAGATGGATCCTGGATTGCTCAGATCACAAACCCTAGATGCAGATGAACTTGAACTAATGCAGTGAAGCAACAATGCAACATGAAATGGTATGATTAAACTTATGTAAATGAAAAGATCACAAGCCATGGTGTGAACTTAGTGAGGAAAAATTTGGTGTGTTTACAACAGGGGCAAGTCAAACAGGCCCGAAGATGCTGTGTCATTTTTCAGAGGAGATTGGGGGCACCTCGACCCTTGGCCTTTTTCCTAGTGGAGAGCCACCCAGTGGGGTGCTCCTCAGTGTAGAACTTCCTGAAGCAACAAAACCGTCTAAGGTAGCCTGATCCTTGATGGTCTCAACCCTTCTCTTGGGACCTTTCTTAAGGTTACCCTTATTTGTTTTCACTAGACGATCACGCATCTCGGCCATCTGCGTTGCAAAAGAAAATAGAAAATAAGTCAATTACCGGACAAATCCACAGACAAAAAACTGAAAAGCTAAAAAACCACCAAAGATTCTCATCGTTGCCTCCTCGTTCAGACCTATGAGCAACAATTTTAAATTTATTAGTCTGGCCCGAGTGATCGGCGTTCCATTAGGTCGAAGGACGGCATGTCCGTCAGAATCCACGAGTTCTGAAGGACGAAAACTAGCAACAAAGTTAAATGTTAAATGTTGCGGATAGCAAAAGTCGCCACCGACTTTTATTTTATCCAAACGAAAGGGCATAAAAGAACAGGAAATACCTTAAAAGATTTTTGGGTTCGGGGGGTAGGTTATGTAAAGGGAAGGTGTTAGCACCCTTTACATCCATGGTTATCCATGGGCTCTTAGTTACTTAGCTCACTTTAAATTGTTTTGAGAAGTGTAGTGTGTGATTAAATTTTTCTTAAGTTCTTTATAATGATCCTTGTACGGATATATATAAAGACTTTGTTTTGAAAATTGTTTGAAAATGTGAAGTGTAATGAAATATTTTTTGAAAAGTGAGCAAGTACATAAGAGGAACCTACCCTAAGTTAAGTCTTTTTTGTTCTTAAATATCCTTTAAATGGTAAGACTATCCCTATTATTAAGGAATAGGTAGTCATTACCTTGGATGTGAGAAGGGACAAGTGAAGGGACATCTGTGATTAGGCAATTGTAAGGTGTACTTAGCAATTCGAAGGGACTTATCATCTTTTATTCGAAAAGGGACAAGATCATTTACGAAGGCAACCATGACGGGACTTGATCTTATAATTCTTTAAAGGGACAAGATGATGTTAATGAGAGAAGGGACTTTGCTTTATACACCTTACTTGATCTTTTATTTAGGCAACATGAGAGGTAACCCTTAAGAAGTGAGATCGCGATCAAAGATCGACTTACGTGTGTGCGTGTACAAATTCAAATATTTATCTTATAATTAGTGATCTAAGTTAATTTTAAAGCAAACATGTTATCACTCCCTATTTTACTAACCATAGCAATATATTTATAAATAAACAATAAGAGCTACAACTATTACATGGCTTTTACAGTTACATTATAATAAAAACAATTTAAATAATAATTATATAATAAAATGATAAGTATAAATAATAAAAAAAGGTTAGTGATAATTATAAGAAGAAAAGGTTAGTAATAATATACAAAATATATATATAATTTAATTAAGTATTTTTAGATTTAAATAAACAACTTTAAATAATTTTTGAGATGAAAATAAGATGATATGAATAATAATAATAAACCATATAATAATTATTTACAAAGAAAATATTATTAATTATTTTAATTAGATATTATAAAAGTTTAATTAATTTTAATATTTAAAGATTAGGGTTAGGAGTTTTAAAGAAAATAGAATTAGGGTTTATAATTTAAATTACAATATTAATTTAAATATTTACAAAATTAAATATATAATAATAATATATACATATTTTAATAAAAAAACTAAGATTAAAATTTTTATAAAATAAATTAGAGATCCCTTTTAGAAAAATATGAAGTTAATATATATATATATATATATATATATATATATATATATATATATATATATATATATATTTACATATGATTATTTAAATATATTTTCTTATAAGAAATATAATTTATATTAAATATAAAACAAAACAATAAAGAAAATAATGAGAAATTGAATGAAAAAACAAAACTTACCTGGGGTTGGGATTCGAACCCAAGCTCTAGCAATGACACTTAGCTGTTTCTGCATCAAACATTAAATCAAAATATCAAGAAACATTACAAACATCATCATGAACAATAATATACAATCAAATTTCATTTATATTGCTTGTATCATTGAAATCGAAAAATCAAATTTCAAGCTAAAGATGAAATCGATTTATGCATTTTAATGAGTTTTGGAAGATGTAATGCATTGGGATAGCATCAAGGATGATCAAGGAAGAGATTGCAACCTTCAAAACACTTTGATATAGCCTGCAAAATAGAATCCGAATTGTGAATTTTTTATGAAAATTTAAAGTATTGTTCTTACTCTTGGAAGCAGCCAAATTCCTCCCTTTGTGTTGTGATCTCTTCATGTATATATAGTGAGTGTAATTAGATCAAAACATCATATCCTACTTTGGACTTTTGGATCACTTGAGATTGAAAAAGATATGCTTTCAAATATTGAAAAAAAAATTGATATCTTCTTACTATTTTTGGTTGATATGATCTTATATGATTTCAATCATCTCTAAATGACCTTTAAGAATTTCTAGAACAAAGATCAAATCAAATATTGAGAAAAAAAATTGATATCTTCTTACTATTTTTGATTGATCTGATTTTATATAGTTTCAATCACTTCTAAATAATCATTAAGACCTTCTAGAACCAAAATCAAATCAAATATTCACACTTTTATATTTTATTTTGATTTAAAATGATTTTTAATGTAAAAAATCATAATAAATAAAATAAAATGAATAAAAATATGAATAAATAATTTTTAATTCGTGCATGATGTCATGGAAGTGTTTGGATCATAAAAAAGCAAGCCCATTTGGTGAATTATGGTTTTAAGACCCCATTTGCTTCATAAACCTCTCAAAACTTTCCCAACTTTGCAAGGACATAAGTCCCTCAATTTTAAGGCTATGAAGGTGTTATTGGACATTTTGGAAATCTTAAAGAGTCCTCTAAAACCTCTTTGGTCTCATATCCATATCTTTTACCATTATCAAATTATGCTCTTTGGAAGATGTTGACTTTTTGTTGACTTTTGAAATGACCTATAATGTCTTAGCTCATACCTTCCAAATGAAGCATTTTTGGGCTTGGCTTGTGAGACAAAAAGTTGTAGAGAATTCAATTTTCTTCAAAATGAGCTTTGGATGGAAAATGTTTGATGAAGCATATGAAAGTTATGGCTGGTCAAAGTTCAGTTGACTTTTCCTGTGAAAACCCTAATTTAGAAACTCCTGATTCTTGATGATATGAAATCTCCTTGATGAATCATGATCAACCCTTGATAAAATGATGAATTTTACTTCATATACTTGATGTTGGTAAAAAATCATGAAGTTTGACTTTGGTTTGACCACAGTTGACCTCAGTTTGACTTTTTAACTACTTTGACTGATTTTAACCTATCTGATCATCTGACTGAGCAAACCTTTGGGAAAAGTCTTGAAACTTGTCATGGGGATTCTTAAACACATATAAGATGTTATGAAGCTCACTTGAAGTCTTGGAAGTCCATTTAGCCTGATTAAAGTCGAAACCCTGATTTAGGATGCATTGCTTGGGAGGATGCATTGTCTGAGGGAAATGTCAAATCTTCTGACTAATTGTGAACTTTGTGAACCTTATGAACCTCATGAGATGTCTTGTGAACCTTTTGAACCTTGGTACACAAAGTCTTGTCTTGTGAGGGCAAATTTTGGGGTGCAACACCAGGGACGTACCCCGAGTCAGCCCCTTAACCAAGGAAAATGCTACGAGGACGAAACCGACACATTGAGCTTAGCTTCCCTACTTTCAAACTGAAATCCACCAGGGATAAGCCCCTACACGACCCTATGTTCGTTCGACCAACACTAAGTTATCACAACTAAAATCTAGCATGGATCTAACACTAACCTGCATATATCTTAAATCTAACCCTAGTCCTTCATGAACATTCATACGCATCTGATGAATATTCAAAAGGATTTCCAGAACTTCATAGGAATCCCCAGAAACCATGAAGATCCTATGAAGTTCATAGGAGACTGATGAATGTTCATCATGCAAAACTGCAGAAAAAGAGGAAGGGGTGAAAATTACCTTGATCCATGGAGGTTTTCAAGGAAATGAACGACGATGATGATGAATGTCTGACAAAAAATTTGCAGAGAGAGTTTTGCGGTGATAGGAAGAGTTCGTGTGTCGCTCCCTAGATTTCCATCCTAGTACAAACGCGAAAGTGGTGCGGAGAATGAAAAGTCTCCAGCCAGGAATTTTTATCCTGAAGGAAGGGTAATGCTGCACAAACCAGAAACAAAGGAAAGTACAAGGTCTTGCGAACCAAAGAGACTGAGTTCGGGAGTCGGTTACAAACTGGGAAGGTATTAGCACCCCAGCTCATCCTTCGTACCCTACGGGATCCACACTTTCTAGAATTGTTACAAAGGGTGAAGAGTAAAATGTTGTTGAACTAAAGAACTAATACTAGAACTGAATAGAAAAAATAAAGGTAAGGGGAAAACGTAGGGAAAATAAAAGAGTGTTCGAATGGGCCCTACCCGTCTGCCTACGTATCTCATCGAGAAATGAGAATCAGAGTCGACGTAGTTCCCCTAACTAGGGAGGAAATTTGTTTATGTTTTTTAAGATTGAACTGCTTATGTCTATGCTCAGATGTTGCAGGCTCGCCTGTCACGAGTGTGTTTATCGTCTTGCAAAGAGACAAGAAGAAGCAAGATGTTTCATTTGGAGTGAATGAGATGAGAAAAGAATTCCCGAAGGAAAGACGATTATTGTTTGTTTAGTGGCTTTTAGAAGCTTTTTCTCCGAGGTTTGCATAGGAAAGTGTATTCAAGTCCTAATCCTCAGAGCTCCAAGTAAGGAGAAAATCCCCAAGACTTAGTTCCAAATATTAGTGCTCAAGTACACTACCCTATTAGCATTTATTAAGTGTTTTTCCTTTTGAGGTGAAGAAGTATTTTTTGAGTTTTTCTTTGTGAAAATGACTTCAAGTTTAGACTTGTACATCATGCTAGACAAGTTTACATTACCCCAATATGGGATAGATGCAAATTCCCCATGGAATAAGTTCATACACAACAAGTCACTTCAATTACTATTGAGTGTTTTTTAGCCTTTTATTTTGAGATTAGAAGAGAAGCGCCAAAAGAGAACCAAAGGTAAAAGTCTAATGGGAGACTAAAAATCCTAAGTAACTTGTCATGCTTGGATAAACCTAAGTTAGTGAGGTTCAAAGGAATTCTATCCTAATGAGGAAGAAGGAGAGAAAAGAAAGAAAAGAAGAAAGGATAAATTTGAAAACAACTTACTTCTTAAAAGAAGTTAAGTTGATTCTAAGAGGGAGATGAAGAAGTTATACAAACAAATTATATCAAATGCTAAGGCAAACATATATATGAATACATAAAAAATAATAAGATAAGTTAGAATGTGAATGTTCATCCAAATCCCGTTCACTTACCATTAGCCCCTACATGGTTAGCAAAAGCAAACATAAGAAAAGGTAAAGTAAATAAGACTCAAGTAAGTCAACACTCAAAGGACAAAGGTTAAGATTCAAACAAAAGGCATCAAATTCAGAATACACATGTTAGAAATGACCTATAATGTTCACCAAACATACTCAAGCAAAAATAATACAAACTAATGGCAAAACAACCAAGAAGATCATTAAAGAAGGAATAGAAGAAGAATGAATGGATATGCAAGTTAATCATGCATTAATGCTTCATATAATGTCAACGTCAGAAGTGGATGAACTAAACATGTGCCTAATCATGATGTTCAAATGTCACATAAGGCATACAATCAAGTATCCAAGCATTAGGAGTGATTAGAAGAAGAAGTGAGAATATGTGAACATGGATTACACATGGAAAGAAAGTTACTTAAGACACAAGGAAAAAAAAAATGAAAGAGTAAAAAAATGTTTATTCTGAGAATGAAAATTCTAATGCAACACATGTTAATCTTGAAGTTTAACTGAAAAGATGTCGCAAACCTTTGTGAGTAAATCATTGGTTAAGATAAAACATTGATTTGTTTTACTAAAAGAAAACATGTACAAGCAATACCAACAAAGATCTTTTTTATAACTCATAGGAGTCAGGAACGTTGTCTCGTGGTAGTACGCTCTCGAAATAACCCTGTTTCAATTAGGAATTTTGAGGGTTGTATCGTGGTCTGGTTCACGATTTTAGAAACAAGGATTAAGGCTCAAAGTTTTATTTGTACCCACCCCTCTTAGTGATGTTCTTCAGTCCTATGTTCAGCTTGCTTTTGTATCTCCCCGAATTGTATCCCGGTGCAAACGCGAACTGTCGGCGAAGAGAAAGGTTGAATAGAGTCGCCAGCTAGGCATTTTTATCCCAAAGGAAAGGTAATGTTGCATAAACCTAGAAAGATATGGATAAGACGGTTGCGAACCAAAGAAACTGAGAAAGGGGGTTGGTTACAACCTGGGAAGGTATTAGCACCCAGATAGTCCGTCGTACTCGACGGGATCCACGCTTACAAGATTATGTTTAAAAGGGGTAAGTGTATGTGCTATCTGTGTGCAAAAGCTAGGGAAAGAAAGTACAGGTGTCAGTGCAAAAGGTGTGAATTGCTCAGGAACTGAGGCTTAAAAAGAAGGCTGAAGTGAGGCTGAAAGAAGGCTGAAAGAGGTATGCCTAGTGTCGTACCTCGAAAAAATACGATCCTCGCGATGGGACGGATAAGAAATGGTTTATGAAAAGGGAGATATAGATACAACCTAAAGGAAGGATAAAAAATGGTTTATGAAACATAATTCTAAGTTCGGGAGTCGGTTACGCAAGGGGAAGGTATTAGCACCCCTCATGTCCATTGTACTCAACGGGAACCTCTTAGCTAACTATGCGATTAAATGTTGATCTTAAGTTTTTGTCTTCTAAATGTTTGTTATTATGTTTGTTCTAAAGGGAAATGCAAGTTTTAAAAAAAACCAAAACCAAAACATAATAAAGAAATAAATCTCTAGATTTAATATTCTAATAAATAAAAATAACAAACTAAATCAAGAGTATATATATTTTTTAAAATAAATTAATATCAAGATTAATGAACTATCTAAACTAAAATAAAAGTCTAATAAACCTAATGAATAAAAAATAAACAAATCAACACATTTTTTGAGTTTTTTTGCTTACAATATATTTTTACTACAGTTTTAAAATTTAACTTAAAATAAAAGAGCTAAACTAATTTTATGAGAGAATTATAAGTTTCTACTAAATAATTTTAGAGTAAAAGAAAAACTAAGTGAAAGAAAACAAAATAATAATTAATAACATTTCTAATACTTTTTTTTAACGTTAGAAACCTACCAAATCAAATAATCCCTTGAAACAAGATTAAATGTAGCCCAAGAAAAGTATTAAATCTGATAACTAAAAAAGGAAAAACAAAGATATATAAAACTACAAAAAGGAAAGAAAAAATTAAAATTAAACAAATGAATAAAAACAAAATAAATAAAAATATAATAATAAGACCTAAAACTCCAAAAGAAAAAGCAAACCGTGTTTATCTGCTTCTTCCTTCCTCAAAACACGATGAAACGACAAAAAACCAACCTTAACCAAAATCGGCGCCGGAGACCTCTCTCACTCACGGCTCAGATTCTCTCTTGAACGCCCAATCCGTCTCTCTCTCAAATCGCACTTCTCATTCGCGTCTCTCTGCTTGGTTCCGTTTCTACAAAGATTCGCACAAATCGCTCATAGGCTCCCCAATCCCGCGGTGGGTTTTCCGTTTTCGTTCAAGGTTTCAGATTCTATTGAGGGCGGTGGTTTGTGGTGATTTCTGGTTTGATTTTTTTGTTCTGTTTTGGTTCACTTTTCTCTCTCGCACAAATTTGTTTTTCGGCTGCAGTTCTCCGTTTGGTTTGTGTTTGAGGTTTCAATTTCGGTCTCTGCTTCACCCTTTCTGTTTTAAGCCTTTGATCCAGATTTCAGTTTGTGTTTGGATTTCAACGTATCTCGCTCACTCTCTCACGATGGTCGGTTTTGTAGTGAGTTTGAAGGTTCTTTTGTTTATGTGTTTGAAGGTATATGAAGAGGGTTTTGCGGCGGTTTCGGAGGTGATGGAGTGGTGTTCGGCGGATGTCGTTTGAAAGAGTTTGGTTGCGGAAGATTCTAGGTTGAAGCGGATGGATGAGGTTGTTGAAGAAGGATGAGTTGCGGAGGGCTTGATGTTAAGGTGGGGAAAACCGTTTATTTTTTGCTGTCTGTTATATGGTTTTTTTCCTATTTTTTTAACGTCCCTTTCTAAGTCTATCCCTCATGTCCTTTTAACATGTCAAAAGTTCAAGCCTCAGTTCTCTTTTCTTGAAATGTTCCTTTCTACTTTTCTTGTGCAGGTATTGTTTTATCCATTTTGGTGATTGATTATAGCTGTTAATGCTGTTTTGTATGTGCAGGTCTGAGGCTTTGTGCAGAGCAGTGGCATAATGGAGTGTTGTTGATTTTGTACATGGGGATAGGTGTGGTCAAAGAAAAAAATAGGCTGGTTTGTGTCGCTCCCACCAAATGACACCTGGTCAGAAGGGGTACAGACGCGAACGGTCGGCGAAAGGGAAAGAAATGAAAAGAGTCGCCAGCTAGGCATTTTTATCCCGAAGGAAAGGTAATGCTGCATAAACCAAAGAAAAGATGGATAAGACGGTTGCGAACCAGAGAAACTGAGAAAGGGGGTTGATTACAACCTGGGAAGGTATTAGCACCCAGATTGTCCGCCGTACTCGACGGGATCCACGCTTGAAAAATTTGTGTTTTAAAAGGGGTAGTGTCAGTGCTATTTGTGTGCAAAAGCTGGAAAAGAATGCAAGTGTCAGTGTTAAAAAAAAGGTGTGAAGTGAAATGAAAGAGTGTCAGTGTAAGAAAGAATGCAAAGCTCAAGACAATGAGGCTTAAAGAATAATGCTGGAAAAAGGGGGGATATATAGAGACTTTTGTTCGATAACTGTTAAGTTATGCCTACGTATCCTCTCGTGCAATGAGGAAGTCAGATTACCGTAGTTCGACTCAAAGAGACTGAAAGATAAATTGACTGATGTACTGCTTACTTGTCTATGCTCAAGTGTGTGACCTGTCTAGCTCAGGTGCTAACTGTCTTGCATTAGACGGAAGAAGCAAGATCTCATTTTTGAATGAGTGTGATGAGAAAAGAATCCCGAAGGAGACGATTATTGTTTGTTTTTGTGTTTTCAATCTTTTATTGATTTTGTGTTTGTCATAAGTTAATGAGCTTAAGCCTAAACCAAAGGGTTAGTAAACTCATCACATCCTCCCTCTGATTAGGGGTAATAAGAATACCTTAAGTATGAAGTAAACACCTCACACTTAATCACCATGATGTAGGATTAAGATCATTAACCTACTTGCATTTATTTAGATGTTTTTGGAGTTTTTTGTTTAGTGTTAAGTAATGAGTTTAAGCCATAATCAAAGATTTAATGGACCCATTACACCATCCTAATAGAAGGATAATAGATGAGAACATTTAAGCTGAGGAAGGCTCCTCAACTTAATCTATGATTAGGAATTAACCTCATGACAAAACAAGACCTTTATTAAAATGGATTTTAGTTAATGGTGAGATTAATAAATGGATTTTATGGTTTGTAAGACAACTTGAAGGGGACTTGTCCATTAACACTAGGGTTAGTCCTTCTTAACCAATTAAGGAAGAATTAGAACCCTAATGCAAGGCCCAAGTTACAAGCTTGATGTCTTAGTGATTATTAGGTGGATTGATTAAAGAATTTAAACACATTAAGGGTTTAACACTTAGGATTAAAGTTATACACTCCATCCTAATAGAAGGATACAGGCATAACCCTAATCACAAAGCCTTAAAACCTTTAAGGTTTAGTCCTTGATTAAGAGGTGAGAAGAGAAGACACAAAGATGACACAAAGGTAAAAACTAATGGGGGACTAATCAAGCCCTAATTGTGATCATGATTTGTTGTTCCTAGGGTTTATGAGGCTTGCAAAAGATCTTCAAGAGAAAAGCCACCATGGAAGAAGCAGGATGAAAAGAAAGAGAAGCAAAGAGAGGCTAGACAACTTGCTTCACTTAAGAAGACAAGTTGCTTGAAGAAAGAAAATGGGGAGGGAACATGAATGAGCAAGCTCACTCTAATACAAATACAAAATGCAGCAAGAATGCATAAGAGGGATGAGAAGAGATTTTGAGAAGTGAAGGCAAATTCACTTCTCAAACACTTACCACCTGAAAAGTTAGCAACAAGAAAATGAAATGAAATGAAAATGAGATGAAATGCAAAGATGAAACCCAAGGTCAGAAACATAAACATGATGTTAATGATGCTAAGAGATAAAGCAAACACATGTCAAGAGTTGTGGATGATCATACAAGGATAAGGATGCAAATGAAGCATGTTTTGAATCATGAGAGTTCATGAAAGTTTATGAAATGGAATGAATGCATAACATGGAAAATGAATGATGCAATGATCAAACATGATTCTAATGTGTCCTAAGATGTCTTAGAAGTCATGTGAATGCACAAAATGTCATGGCAAGTTCATGTATGCAAACATATGGAAGATGGATGTAAATGAAGGCAAAAATTAGAGTTTATACACAACATGCAATACCAAATTCAAAACCAGAAGCAAATGACATGATAAAAAATTGAAAATGGGATCAAGAGAACCCTAACCCTACACAAGTTCACTGTCCAAAGGGGGAGACCTAACTCTTAACCTAATGGGAGTTATGATTTTCTCAAGTTAGCTTGGGTTTTAAGGCACTTCAAAAGGAAAAATGCACAACAAATTGAAAATGAGAGATAAATTCAAACCAATTTTAATCTATAAACTACATGATATGAAGAAATGCAATGCAAAAAGAACCATCATCAAACTCTTCAAGGTTAGGCAGAATGAATTTTTCTAAGTTAGGACAAAAATATTGCCTTTTAAGAACTTTAATTCCAAAGAAAAATGTCAAAATATGTCAAGAACCAAAAATAAATTTGTTTGAAGAGTTTGATAATGTTTCTAAATGTATCAAAATGCAATGTGATTTTTTTGTGATTTTTAGAAACTTAAATGCTATTTTAATTAATTAATTCTCATTAACTAATTAAAATAAACATTTAAATAATTTTAAAATACGAAAATTATGCAAAAAATAAAATAAAAATTATTTTCAGAATGAGAAAAATATTTTAATGTATGATGCAAAAAATGAGATTTTTTAGAAATGTTTTACTATTTTAAATAAAATGGGAAAGAAAAATGAATTAAAATGAAAATAAAATTGAATTAAAAGGAAAGTAATCAGATCCAAAGGCTGTGGTTCAAACCAGGGAGGCGGGAGTTGACTTGGCGCGGGTTTGGAAGGCTAGGATTGGTTCTGATTAAATTCAAACTAACCCTAATTAATTAACCTAATTAATTGAGATTTAGGGTTAAATGACAAATCCTGGCCGTTGAGGACGCGCGCGAAAACAAATCCAACGCACCAAATTCAAACTGAGCTAAACACATGATTAAGCCCTAATTGTGCCCTAACCATTCTCAGGTGACCGGAACAGTGTTCCGGTCATCTTCTCCGGTGAACTCAAACCCTAGATTATTCCCTAAGCCTCTAATCCCCAAATGTCTTGCCCAAAAATGATCCCCCAATCATCCTAAACCTAAACCCTCAATCAAAAAACATTTATTTCACATCATGAGCAAGAATCGAACCAAAACGTGAAACGGACAGAAATTTCAGAGCTCACATACATGGTGGTTTCTCAACCATTTTCAATAATAATCATATCCCCATGACCAGGGGAACTCAAGGAATCATAAAAGAACTTAAAAACAAGCTTCTGAGAAAAAAGTTCATGAGTTATACCTGAGGTTGAACCTTCTGGTTCTGGGATTTCTGGCCTTTCCTTTGCTGCAAGTCCACCTCTTTGAACCCCCTGATGATGAAATGAAGCTTAAAATGAGTTTGTATGGCCTGGTTTGAAGGTTTTGGTTCTGGTGTAGCAGATTTGGAGAGTTGAGTATGTGGTGTTTCAGACTATTTCAGTGCTTGGTTCTTGATCCATGGGTGATATATGACTTATTGGTGAAGAAATATTGGAGGTTTGATGGCTATATCAAGAGTTTCGAAGAGATGAAGAAAAAGGCAGTTTTTGTGTATCCTTGATTATGGGAGGATGCTGGCTTGTATGTGTATGTCTTTCAAGTCCTTGAGGTCCACATATGAGGTTCTGATTGGGCAGAGGGTTGGTAATGTCACAGTTTGATTGGTATGGGAAAAATGCAAAAAGTCATGACTTTGTGTACTTGAGGTATGGCTCGAGTCAGAGGGAGATTAGGGGCATGGCTGGGCTCAGCATGGATCAAGGAAGGCCCTTGGATTGTTTTTGTGCAGCTGTAATGGCTAGGGCAAGTGGTAGCATGGCTCTTGCAACTTTTCCCTCTTTGGAAATCTTTGTGAATCAAGGCAAAGAAACCTATAAACTCTTGGGAAAATTGCAGCCAAATGGGCCATATGAAGTTGTCATGATGTTTAGAGGTCACTTAACAACTAATTCAAACATTAGAAGTTCCTTTTGCAAAAATTCCATTCTTGAAGATTCATGAGAAATGCCTTATGGTGACTTGTAATTCAAGGCATAGAAATGAGAAATCCTTTGGGCCATTATGAATTATGGACCATGAATGATGTTTGTGTGATGGTTAGAAGTTGATTAGAGGTCACATTTGGCTTTGGCAAGTGTTTTTGCAAGTTACCTCTTTGGCACAAAAGTGAAAATTAAGTGATTTTTTTCAACTTTGCAAGGCCATAACTTGAGTTCTAGGATGAATTAGATCAAGTTCTTGTACTATTCGAAAATTGGAGGACCCAATTTACAACTTTCATGACCAAGAATTTTTCATTTGAAGCATTTTTGAATCAAAAAGAGGAGGTTGAAAAACTTTCCCAAAATGGCAAGTTTACATTACAAGTCACTTTCCCAAAATGGCAACTTTGCAAATGGCTTGAAATTATTCAATTTTGTGAACTTATAACTTCTTCTAAGATCAAATAAAGATCATACACATCCAAAATGATGGAGAAAACCCTTTGGTTGAATGATTGGGGGCCTCAGATGCCCTAATTTTGCACTGACTTGCTCAAGAAGTCATCTTTTGATCAGATGTCTTCCCCATTGAATTTCTTCATGAAAATTGGTATGTATGATCCTCATAACATATAGAGACCAATAGAAACAAGAATCACCAAAAAATTTGGAGTTATGGCCTCTGAAACAAAAAACCCTAATTTTAGGTCATCCGTGTAGTTAAGCTTGGCTCAGCTTCCATGCCTTCCTCAGTTCTTGTGATTTTTGACTTTCTTGATCTTGGGAGGATGTAATATGATTATTGAACATGAATGGGCCCTTTTGAAATGATTGAAGCCCCTTGGAGTGGCTCAGATAGCCCTTGGATTGCTCAGATCACAAACCCTAGATGCAGATGATTTTGAATCAATGCAGTGAAGCAAAAATGCAATATGAGATGCTATGATTGAATATATGTAAATGAAAAGATCACAAGCCATGGTGGAATGAGTGAGGGCAAATTTGGGGTGTTTACAGCCGCCCCTATTCAAACATGAGTTAGCTGTGTAGGATGTAAGCGACAACTTAACAGGCAAACGAGATAACTTGTGGTTTAATACCAAAGACAGTCCAAAATTTGCACTCAATGAATGAAGAAGAAAATGGATATAGATTATAAAAGGAAGTAAAGTATGATCATAAAGTGCGGGAGACGGAGGACGACCATCGGGGATGAAACAATGACGGGGACGGCCGACATGCTGGGGAAATGAAGAGATTATGACGGGGACGGCCATCAGGCAAAGAAATAAGACTCTCCGGGGATCAAAGGTAGAGGCAATGATGGGGACGACCATCAGGTTGAGAAAAATGATGAGGGACGGTCATCAGAGGTGAAGGACGATCACCTAGCAGGGAACGGCTGCTCTGTTGGGGATAAGGATGAGGGACGGTCATCCAAGGTGAAGGACGATCACCTGGCAAGATACGGTTGCCGAAAGTATCACGACATAGGACGAATTCCAGATAGAAAAGGTCGACGATGGGGACGGCCATCAGATAAGCATGATGAAGGACGATCATTAAGAGGTGAAGGGCGATCACCTAGCAGGGTACGACTGCTCTCGGGGTTTATCATGACATAGGACGAATGTCAGATAAAGATCAACGATGGGGAAGGCCATCGGATAGAATGATGAAGGACGATCATCGGAAGGTGAAGGACGATCACCTAGCAGGGTACGGCTGCTCAAGTATCACGACATAGGACGAATGTCGGATAGGAAAGGGTTCTACTAAATAGAGACTCCGTTGGGGACGATGAAGGACGATCATCGAGAGGTGAAGGACGATCACCTGGCAGGGTACGGCTGCCGAAATTATCATGACATAGGACGAATGTCTGATAGAAGAAAAGATAATTTATCGGGAATTGCTGGGAACTCTTCTGGGGAATGGTATACACAGACGAGTGCCTAAATTCAAGAAGACATAAGTGTTTGACACGGTGTATAGATTTAAAGATACGGACGAGCACTCTTAGGACCATGATACGGAAGAGTATCGGTAGAAACAAATGCTGACGTACGTTCAGAGATAGTGATACGGACGAGTATCAACTAATTTGATCAAAGAATACGGACGAATGTCGATTCTGAGGGAAAATGATGTGTATGCAAGATACGAACAAGTATCTTTTATGAGTGAAAGGCATGAGACACAGGCGAGTGTTTAATTTGCAGAGAGAATATGATACAGACGAGTATCGAGTGAGTATACAAACTTGTGTTAGAGAGTGCAAAGGGGACGCTTTGGCTTTCTGTCGGGGAATTTGGGAGGTATTTTGTATACCTGTTAATGGAGTGTTGGTATATACAGATGTTTGATTCAAGGCATGGCTTATGATTATGCAATATGTTTGATTTTTGCTGTAATGCTCCATATTAGACAGAATGCTACGCTCTAGGGGGAAAATATGATGCGAATGCTATGATTATGCAAAGATACCGATCCGGGATTCAGATCCCGTTGTGGTGGAGATCTCCGAC
The DNA here is from genome assembly GCA_963966055.1 of Lathyrus aphaca. Lineage (NCBI taxonomy): Eukaryota > Viridiplantae > Streptophyta > Magnoliopsida > Fabales > Fabaceae > Lathyrus > Lathyrus aphaca. The sequence goes on along the minus strand of OZ014520.1, from coordinate 214,098,401 downwards.
TAATCGGCTTGAAAGGATATCCCAGCTGGGGATGAGATCATTGGTAGATCTGATAAAATAAACAACTCTGCTTGGGGAAGTAGGTCACTGATGGACCTATCTTGGTAATGAGGGGCCCAGCTGGGGTCTGTGGAAGCTTTCGTCACTTTGTTGTGAGATCTTTAGACATTGCTCTCCTGGATAGAGGTTGGAGCTCTGCGGGGAGATGGTTCCCTGCCTGACACTTGGCTGGGGAGGGATGATCACTGCACGATATCCCTAGAGATTTCCGTGGGGATCCTGCTGAGGATGATGAAATCAGATGGGGAGATGAGCCCCTTATGATACTGTTTGGAAGACATGTTGAGGAAATAATGATTTGACAGCTTGCTGGGGAAAAGCTCTCATGCCCTATGTCGTATTTTGAATACCCGCAATCCTGTATGACAAAGAAACGTACAAGTATCCCGAGGTATCCCTTACTGGATTTCATCATATGAGTTTAGACACTCCCGGGAGAAAATATATTTCCTGTAAGCATGTCAGAAAGGGCGCATCTGTATTTATGCAACTATTATATTAAGGACATCGGACATTTTTGCAAATGAAAATGTACGAGACGAAACGTGTCTGAAAATTTGGTTTTATTAATTTAGGTGCCCTGAAACTGCAAATACAGTCAAAGAAACAGATCCCCTAAAATGAGGAGATTGCTACAAAATTGAGAAACAAAAAGATGCTGGCAATGTTGATGACGCTTCAGTGTTTCCCTTTTGCTATGACTTGTATGACATTGACGTTCTTCTCATCTTGCTTTTTGAAGAAAGCTGATTCTGACCGATGCTTTATACTTCCGAAGTTTTCCGTGTTGTAAGTGATACAGACGAATTCAGAATGCAGTTGTTCGCTTATTCCCTTATTTTGCGTGGATCGCCCTTTCGGGTTTTCAATCCACCGGGATACCCTTTTTTGCCTGAGTTGTCCAATGTGGCTTTTCAACTCAGCGGGTGTACACATTTTTTATTTTATTTATTTTCCCTTATTTTTTCCCGAGTCTTTTATTCTGTTTTTGACTCGCCGGGATGCCCTATTTTTGCCTGGACTTACATTCTGTTTTTATGTCCAGCGGGTCATTTTTATGCGAAGTATTTTTTTAACTGCATCTGAATTCACAGGGGACATGAAGTTGTAAACACCCCAAATTTTCCCTCACCCATTCACACCATGGCTTGTGATCATCTCATATGCATAATTTCAATCATAGCATCCCATATTGCATTTTTGATTCACTGCATTGATTCTAAGTCATATGCATCTAGGGTTTGTGATCTGAGCAATCCCTGAGCCATTTGAGCCACTTCAAAGGTCATCAAACACTTCAAAGGGGTCCATGTATGTTAAAGCATCATATTACATCCTCTCAAAGTCAAGAATGTCAAAAAATCACAAGAACTGAGATTGGCATGGAAGCAGAGCCCGGTTTGACTGCACAGATGACCTAGAATTAGGGTTTTGGTTTCAAAGGCCATAACTCCAATTTTTTTTGGTCATTCTTGTTTCTATTGGTCTCTATATGGTATAGGGATCATGCATATAAATTTTCATGAAGAAATTCAATGGAGAAGTCATCTGATCAAGAGTTGACTTTTTGAGCAAGTCAGTGCAAAATCAGGGCATCTGAGGCCCTCAATGACCCAACCAAAGGGTGTTCTTCATCATTTTGATTATGTATGATCTTTATTTGATCATAGAATATTTTAGAAGTTCACAAAATTGAATAATTTCAAGCCATTTTCAAAGTTGACTTTTTGGGAAAATGACTTGTAATGGAAACTTGCCATTTTGGGAAACTTTTTCAACCCTTACTTTTTGATTCAAAAATGCTTCAAATGGGAAATCTTTGGTCATTAAAGTTGTAGAATGGATCATTCCCTTTTCAAAAAGTACAAGAACTCATTCTAATTCATTTTGGATCAAAAGTTATGGCTTGTCAAAGTTGGGAAAAATCACAATATTTCAAGTTATGTACCAAAGAGGCAAAGTTGCAAAATCCCTTGCCAAGGAAAATTGAGACCTCAAATGGACTTCTAATCTTCACACAAGCATAAACCAGTGTCTAAAAGTCAGATTGCATCAAAGGTTTGGCCATTTTCATGACTTGTGGATCAAGAAACTTCAAAATGGCCAAAGATGATCAAAGTTGCAAAACCTATCATAAACCCTAATCCACTTGCTGCATTGCCTCTAGACCTTTTCCATAGCTTTCCTCAATCTCAGCTGAGCTAGGACAAGCCAATGAGCTAGCTACACCATTGCCCATACCTCAAGTACAACACTTTTGACTTTTTGGCCAAAACACCCATACCAATTACAACAGTCCACACCAACTCCTCTGACCTCTCTAGTTGTGATAAGTGGACCAAAGCCAGCATAACACACCACACACACAAAGCTGAAGCTCTCTCCAAGCCATAGTTCCAAGTTTATGCCTCATATGCATTTTGCTTCGAATCACACAACACAACCTTCAAACACAAAAACAAACTTCACCATTAATCTCAGAATGTTCCACTGATCACAAACCAACCATTGAAACAGCCCAAAACCTCACACAAACCAAACACGATTTCCTCACCTCACTGAACAGAACTTGCTCAATCTCACAAACCAGACATCCTCAAAGCATTCTAAGTTTCGTATCATCTTCAGGAGGTTCATAAGAGTGGGTTTGCAACAAGAAAGAGCCCAGAAAGCTCAGAACCAGGAGGTTCCATCTCAGGTATGGCTCAAGAACTTTTTTCTCAGAACCTTGTTTTTAAGTTCTTAATCGAATCCTTATGATGTTCTGATGATCCTGATGTGTTTACTTTTCAAAATGGTGGAGTATTGAGTATGTATGAGTTGTCTGAAAGTTTCTGACCTAAAATTACTTTGTTTCGATTTGCATTGTTGGTGAGAAAGAAATGATTTTTGTTTGGGGGTTTTGATTCAGTGATGAGTGGGGTTTGATTCTGGGCAGAGAGATTTCATTTTCATTGCTTAGAGAGAGAGATAAGGTTTTGGACTCGTCGGAGAAGACGACCAGAACACTGTTCCGGCCGTCTGAGAGTCATTAATGTTAATTATGGTTTAGGTCCAGTTTTAAATGTGAGCCGTAGATCCTGTCTTCCCGCGCGCGAATGAACGAACCAGATTTCTCATTAAGCCCTAATTCTATATTAATCAGGATTAATTAATTATTTAATTGAGATTTAGTCAGTTTGAATTACAGCCACTAGATCACGAGCGCAGTCAACTCCCGCGTCCCAACTTTGAATGCTGGCCATTGATCCCTTTGACTTTCCATTTAATTCATTTAATTTCATATTTTTGTTATTTGTTTTGCATAATTATTTTAAAATACATAAAAAATCCAAAAAAATATTTTCTTTATGCATTTTTATTCTAAATATTTTTCTTAACATAAAAACAATTTTTATTTTATTTTTTACATTTTTAGACTATTTTAAAAATATTTAAATGTTTATTTTAATTAACTAATGAAGATTAATTAATTAAAATAGCATTTAGGTTTCCAAAAATCACAAAAAAATTCATGTAACCTTTAAAAACATTTAGAAACATTGTACAACTCTCAAACTAAATTTCTTTTTTGTTCTTGATGCCTTTTGATAATTTTCAATGGAATTAATTTCATTTCAAGGCAATATTTTGTTTCAAACTTCAAAAATTCATTTCTGCCTAACCATTGAGAGTTGGACAATGATTCTTTTTGCATTGCATCTTGCATAACATGTAGTTTATAGGATAAAATTGGCATGAATTGATCTTGCATTTTCATTTTGTTTTGCATTTTTCTTGTCAAGGTACCTTAAAACCCTAGCAATCTTAGAAAATTCATAACTTTCAATAGGTTAAGAGTTGGATCCCCTCCTTTGGGAAGTGAGTTTGTATAGGTCTAGGGTTCCTTTGGTTGCATTTTCAAATTTTTATCATGTCATTTGCTTCTGGTTTTGGATTTTTGCTTTGTATGTTGCATATAACACTAATTCATGCCTTCCTATGCATCCATCTTCCATTTGCTTGCATACCATGACTTGCCATGACATTTTGTGCATCCATTTGATTCATATGACATCTTAGGACATATTAGAATCATGTTTGATCATTGCATCTTTCATTTGCCATGTTGTATGTCATTTGCATTTCATAACTTTTCATGTATGTTCATGGTTCAAAGCATGCTTCTCTTGCATCCATATGTTTGTATGATCATTCTCATGCCTTGCCTCATGTTTGCATCATCTCTTAGCATCATTAACATCATACTTATGCTTCTGGTTTTGGTTTGCATCATCACATTGCATCTCATTTGCATTACTTTTCATTTCTTTTGCTAACTTTTCAGGTGGTAAGTTGTTTTGAGAAGTGGATTTGCCTTCACTTCTCACAATCTCTTTTCATCTCTCTTATGCAAAATTGCTGCATTTTATCTTGTGCTTTGGATTGAGCTTGCTCATTCTTGTTAATCTTACTTTCTTTCTTCAAGCAACTTGTCTTCTTAAGTGAAGCAAGTTGTTTTGCTTCTCTTTGCTTCTTGCTCCTTTCATCTGCTTCCTTCCTGGTGGTTTCTCTGAAGATCTTCTTGCAAACCTCACAAACCCTAGGAATGACCAAGCATGATAACAATTAGGGTTGATTAGTCCCCCACTTATTTTTACCTTTGTGTCTCTTTGAGTCTTCTCTTCTCATCTCATGATCAGGGACTAAACCCTAAAGGCTTTAAGGCTTTGTGATTAAGCTTATGCCTGCATCCTTCTATTAGGATGGAGTGTATAACTTTAATCCTAAGTGTTAAACCCTTAATGTGCTTAAATCCTTTAATCAATTCACTTAATAATCATCAAGACATCCAGCTTGTAACCGTGGCCTTGCATTAGGGGTCTGATTCTTCCTTAATTGGTTAAGAAGGACTAACCCTAGTGTTAATGGACAAGTCCCCCTCAAGTTGTCTTACAAATCATAAAAATCATTTTTTCATCTTATAATTAACTAAAATACATTTAATAAAGGCTTTGTTTTGTCATGAGGTTAATCCCTAATCATGGATTAAGTTGAGGAGCTTTCCCCAGCTTAAACATTCTCATCTATTATCCTTCTATTAGGATGGTGTAATGAGTTTGTTTAATCCCTGATTATGGCTTAAGCTCATTACTCAACACTAAACAAAAACAACAAAAACATTTAACTAATCACAAGTAGGTTAATGATCTTAATCCTGCATCAATGGTGATTAAGTGTGAGATACTGACTTCACACTTAAGGTATTCTCATTACCCCTAATCAGAGGGAGGATGTGATGAGTTTACTAACCCATTGGTTTAGGCTTAAGCTCATTAACTTATGACAAACTTCAAAAAGCAATAAAAGACTGAAAATACAAAAAACAAACAATAATCGTCTCCTCCGGGATTCTTTTCTCACCTCATTCATTCACAAACGAGAACTCGCTTCTTCCGTCTAATGCAAGACAGTTTGCACCTGAGCCAGACAGGTCACACACTTGAGCATAGACAAATAAGCAGTTCACAAGTCAATTCACCCTTTCAGTCTCTTTGGGTCGAACTACGGTGTTCTGACTTCCTCATTGCACGAGAGGATACGTAGGCATAACTTAACAGTTATCGAACAAAAGTCTCTGTATATTCCCCCTCCTCCCAGCATCATTCTTTTAGCCTCATGATCTTGAGCATTTCACTCCTATTCTTACACTGACACTTCTCTTATACACTTCACATTTCTTTTACACTGACACTTGCATTCTTTCCAGCTTTGATACACAAAATAGCACTGACACTACCCCTTTAATCACAAATCTTTTAAGCGTGGATCCCGTCGAGTACGGCGGACAATCTGGGTGCTAATACCTTCCCAGGTTGTAACCAACCCCCTTTCTCAGTCTCTCTGGTTCGCAACCGTCTTGTCCATCTTTTCTTATGTCTATGCAGCATTACCTTTCCTCCGGGATAAAAATGCCTAGCTGGAGACTCTTGTCTTTCTGAGTTCACTCCTGTGTGTTCTCCTTCCTCTTTTCGGCGACCGTTCGCGTCTGTACCCCTTCTGACCCGTGAGGTGTCATTCGGTGGGAGCGACAGCTTGGCGACTCTGCTGGGGACCCTTATACTGTAACCAGGGCTTCTGGTTCTTTTTGTGGGTTCCTCCTAGCGCTTGTTTGATTTGTGTTTACTGGGGTGCTATGTGCTAATTGTGTTTGTATATTTGCTTTATTTACTGCTTTATGTACAGTTATTTATTGCTTTCTTTACAGCTTTATATATCATACTGTCATACTGTTATCTGGCTGGATCTGGTTTCTGTTTTGATGGGTGGGGTTTCATTGAGACTTTAAGGTCCTATACCTGGGACCTGAGTGACACCTAGGTTAGAGTGGTTCATGTTCTTTCCCATTCCATTTCGGTCTGGTGCGGGAATATGAAACACGGTTCAGATGTGGGTTTCTTCTTGAGAACTCTGTGCTACAGATCTCCTGTAGTGCTAGGGCTATCTGGGAAGCCTGCTAAGTCTGGATGACCTTTATTATGACCTTCAGAAACTGAGGTGAATTATAGGAGGATCTTTTATGGTTATTATAAGCACTGTACCTCCGGGTTAGAAGTGTTTACACTTCTCATAACTAATCCAAGTCTGAGGATCCTTGTTTTAGAACACTACCTGTGAGGGGGTTGGGCTGTTTACAGGTTTGCAGGAACCTTTGGCCACATCATACCCTGTCACCTATTGTGTTTGAGAATGCTTCACTTTGGACAGTTCTTGTGATTTAACCCAGGACATGTGGCTCTTTATTTGAGTCCCCCACCCTGGTTACTGGACTTCTGAACCTCCATCTGGACTTCTTGAACATACATGGACCTTTATATTAAGGCAGTAATCAGATTCAGCTTGATCACAAACCCTTGCATAACATTTGCATACATCATCATTGCATCATTTAACATTTGTTTATTTGTTTTTCAGGGTATCCACATTATATTTTGGCTTGGTTTTGACCCCTTCATCTGCATAGACCCCTGTTTTCACTAGTTATCTGCTTCAGCTCTCTTCATCAGCTATCTGCTTCAACTACCTCCATCATCATCCTCAGCCTATCAGTGGTTCATCTCCAGTATCAGTCTTCATCATCAGCATCTGTTCTCAGCTCTTCATCAGCAGTCATGGCACCCAATAAGAGCAACATTTCATACCATTTCTTTGAGCCTGTGCTGGCTGGCATCAGACAGGTCCAGGCACTTATCACTCCAGACCATATCCCATTATTCAGGGAGCATTATGGAGGCATCCTTGATATGGTTATGGACTTGGACCCTTCTTAGAGGAGTTTGATCCACACTTGCCTACAGTTCTATGATCCTCCTTTGAGATGCTTCACTTTCCAGAATTTTCAGTTGGGACCTCTATTGGAGGAGTTTTCATCACTGATTGGAGTGCCCATCAGGAGTGGTATCCCCTTCAACCCTGAAATGACTTCTCCCAGCAATGAAGAAGTGGCAAAAGCACTATACCTGGAAACTACTTTGATTGAGCAGAACATGACCACAAAGGCTGGAATTCCTGGCCTACACTTGGACTTTCTAACTTCTCAGGCCATCCTGAAGGCCTCCTTGGGAGAATGGAAGGCAGTTTGTGCATTGTTAGCCCTCATTATATATGGGGTTATACTTTTTGCAGATGAGCCTAAGTTTATCAGCAAGAATGCTATTCATCTCTTCCTTTTGAGGAACCCAGTGCCCACCTTGCTGGGAGATTTCTATTATTCTGTTCACCAAAGGAATGAGAAGCAGAGAGGGAGGTTGGTGAGATGCCGTGCTCCTCTATTTCATACCTGGCTGCTCAAACACTTACCCAAGACTGATGCTTTCCTAAACCCTCACCAACAGAAGAATTGGGATAGGAGACTTATTGCTCTGACTTCAGATGACATCAGATGGTGCACCCAGAGCACCAAAGGCAGGGACATAATTACTAGCTGTGGGCAGTTCCCCAATGTACCTCTAGTGGGAGTAAAGGGTTGCATCAACTACAATCCTTTGCTGTTTAAGAGACAACTGGGATATGCTTTGGTTCACCCTCCTAGAGTACAGGACTTGGCTGAAACCCTGTATTGTGAGATAAAGCCTAACCTAGCTGTTGTCAGACAGGCATCCTGGGCTTGGGACAACATCCAGTCCAAAGGGATGGCCATTCTTGGGAGATGCAATAATGTGGCTTCAGCTCAGTATTATGAATGGTCTCATGCTAGGGCTCAGATTTCTGGGATGCCTTTCACCATTGAGGATGCACCTGGACCATCCACAGTACCACCTCCGGCCACTGTCAGCCTGGAGGAATTTGAGAAACTGAAGGAGAGGAATGAGAATCTGTCTCAAGCTCTGAAGAAGACCCTCTGGGAGAGGAGTGATGGTCGTCTAGACATTGAGAGGTTGGAGAAGCTTAAGGTGGAGCATCTAGCCAGGATTGAGAAAGCAGAAGACTACATCAAGAAGTCAAGAGCTGGAGAACAGATTTTGAAGAATGCCTGTAAAGAGGCCCAGTTTCAGAAGGCTAGGACTGATCTCTATCTGAAAGAAAGTCAAGCTAGGTGGGTCAGGATCACTGAAGCTCGCACTCAGGAAGATAAGAGAACTCAAGACAGGATTGAGCAGTTAGAGGCTATTGAGAAGAAGCAACATGAGGCTTTGCTGGCAGCCCAGAAGGAAATTTCAGAATTGAAGCTTAGGGCTGGTGTGAAGAGGTCAAAGGACCAGGACAGGCACAAGAAGCTGACTACTTCTATTTCCACCAGAAACCTTCTTATCAAGAACATCACAGAGCATCCGGCTGGTCCTGTAACTGAAGCACTTCTGAAGGAGGTTAAGGAGGATGAGTTTGGCTTAGATGTTTAACTTATTTGCTTGTTGTTATTTCCATTTCATGTACTTTTCTTTTTTTTTTTTGTGTTGTATTTTGACCCTTCAGGGGCATATGTTGTAAAAACCGATTATGTATCATTCACTATTTGTAATGTATTTGTTAGTTTGTTTCACTGAGTTCTCTTTCTCTCAAGCAACAACAAGGCATCTTCTTCAGGGTCTGGAAAGGTCAAAACCAAGAGCCAAGCCGGATACCTTGGAAACAAATAAGCATACTGCATTGCATACTAACCTTTTGTTTTGTTTTGTAGGCTTTTGTTTTGTTGTTACTAACTCTGTTGTGCTTCAGGAATTATTGCTCGCCGTCGGGTGTTCCCTCTCAACCGTCCGCACAGATATCCTACTCGCAACAACCTTCCTGGTATCCAGATGGATCAAGTACAGCAAGAGCTGACAGAGGTCAGGACCCAGATGGTTAACGAAAGGCTGGAGATGAGAAACCAAATGACCCAGTTCATGGAAGTAATGAATGGCTTGGCTCAAAGTCAAGAAAGGTTGAGGGCATTGGTAGAAAGACAGACCCCAGAAGAACCTCCTCTGGGAACTAGAGGAACAAGTAACAATGAAAGGGGTCAGCCTCATATTAACCCACCAGTATATGGGCCTCATCTGCATCCGGAAGTCAACATCTCGGGTATTGTGCAAGGAAATACTACTGGAGGAAGAGTTTTACAAGAAGACCCCCAGGAAGAGCAGTTTATTGTGATGGGAGCTGGGGAAGAAGTTTATGATAGGAGATTTGATGAAATTTCTGAGAAATTGAGATCTCTAGAGTCTCAAAACTCCTTGGGTTTCGATGTCATGGACATGGGGTTAGTGGATGGGGTAAGAATTCCCCACAAGTTTAAACCCCCGTGCTTCGAGAAGTACAATGGAACTTCCTGTCCACGAACTCACTTGCAGTCTTTTCTGGGGAGACTTAAGGCATACACCATGGATGAAAAACTATGGATGTTTTACTTTGAAGATAGTTTGACTGGAGCTTCAAGGAAGTGGTACTCTCATTAAACCAGGGCTACTATCGGGTGCTGGAAGGACCTAGCCAAAGCTTTCATCAGACAGTACCAATACAATCTGGACATGGCTCCTAATAGAACCCTTCTGATCGGTATGTCTCAATCCTCCAGAGAAAGCTTCAGGGAATATGCCCAGAGGTGGAGACAACTTGTTGCTGCTGTCCAGCCACCCATGTCGGAAAGAGAAATGGACGACATGTTTATGAATACTCTGCAGGGAACATATATTGACAGGCTAGCTGCCTTTTCTTCCACCAGCTTCGCTGACGTAGTCATAGCTGGAGAAAGAATTGAAAGCCTTCTGAAGATGGGTAAAATTTCTGATAATGGTGCAAGTTCTTCTAGTAACTCCAGGAAGCCTTTTGTGGGACCTAGAAGAACTGGTGAGACCAATGCTATTCATGCCAGCAGGGGCAGGCCTCAGTATGTTCATAGGTCATTGGCAGTTGTCACAATTCCAGCTCCGATTCCTCAGTAACCAGCATATCAACCACCACAACAACCACACTATCAATAGCAAGTTCAGTATCCTCCACAAAGAACCTACAACAACAACAACAACAATCAACAGCAAAGACCTTTTCAGCAAAGGCCATCACAGGCAAATAGGGTGATTGACCCTATTCATATGCCTTATGCCGCCTTATTGCCACAACTCCTGAAACTCAACCTGGTTGAGCTAAGGACATTGGCACCTCCAGATCCTTCCAGTCTGCAAAGAAATTACGATGTCAACGCCAGATGTGCTTTTCACTCGAATGCACCTGGCCATAATACTGAGAAATGCAGGGCTTTACAAATGAAAGTGCAAGATCTGGTAGATTCTAAAGCCCTCAACTTTGCACCCCCGCCAAATGTCAACAAGAATCACATGCCCAATCATGGAGGACCAAGAATTAACGCCATTGAGGAAGATAAGCCATCTTTCTTAATCACCAGTGTTGGGCAGACTCGGACACCTCTGGTAGAAATTAAAGCTCAGCTCCTAGAGTGCCAGATGTTCCCTGGGTGTGAGCTCAGTTGTGGTTATTGCTACATTTCGGTCAACGAGTGTGATAACTTGAGAAGCGGCATAGACGGTTGTAAACACCCCAAATTTGCCCTCACCCATTCACACCATGGCTTGTGATCATTTCATACGCATAAACTCAATCATACCATCTCATACCTCATTTTTGATTCACTGCATTGGTTCAAAGTCATCTGCATCTAGGGTTTGTGATCTGAGCAATCCAAGAGCTTCTTGAGCCACTCCAAAGGTCATAAATCACTTCAAAGGGGTCTATGTGTGTTCAAGCATCATATTATATCCTCTCAAAGTCAATAATGTCAAAGAATCACAAGAACTGAGAATGGTATGGATGCAGAGCCAGGTTTAACTACACAGATGACCTAGAATTAGGGTTTTGGTTTCAAAGGCCATAACTCCAATTTTTTTGGTCATTCTTGTTTCTATTGGTCTCTATATGGTATAGGGAGTATGCATATCAATTTTCATGAAGAAATTCCATGGGGAAGTCATCTGATCAAGAGTTGACTTTTCAAGCAAGTCAGTGCAAAATCAGGGCATCTGAGGCCCCCAATGACCCAACCAAAGGGTGTTCTTCATCATTTTGATTGTATATGATCTTTATTTGATCATGGAATATGTTGGAAGTTTACAAAATTGAATAATTTCAAAGCTTTTGCAAAGTTGACTTTTTGGGCAAGTTTGACTTTTGATGGAATTGTCATTTTAGGAAACTTTTTCAACCTTTACTTTTTGATTCAAAAAAGCTTCAAATGGAAAAACTTTGGTCATGAAAGTTGTAGAATGGATCATTCCCTTTTCAAAAAGTACAAGAACCTGACCTAATTCATTTTGGATCAAAAGTTATGGCTTGTCAAAGTTGGCAAAAATCACAAAATTTCAAGTTATGCACCAAAGAGGCAAAGTTGCAAATTCACTTCTCGAGGCAAATTAAGTCATCAAATGCATTTCTAAACTTCACAACATGATCATGCAAGACCTAAAAATCAGAATGGGCCAAGAACTTCTCAATTTTGTGGCCTATGGATCAAGATATTTCACAAAAATCAAAAGTGAGGCAAGTTGCAAAACTCATCATAGTTTATCATCCACTTGCTTGCTAGCTTGTTGAACCATCCTAGGCCTTTCCCCTCATCATGCTGCGCAGAACACACTCCTTGTACTTGGCTAGAAAGTAGCCCATACCTCTCTTACACAACTTTGACATTTTGGCAAAAGGACCCATACCAATCAATAAAGCACACATCACATCTTTTGACCAATCCCAATTGTTTATACAAATCAAATGCAAGCCAAACATAACAAGAGGCAAGCCTGAAACACACCACAACTCAGCATTCTCATTTTCACTTTCATTTGCAAGAGCCTTCGAAACTCATCACACAGGCCACAAACACACAAACAAACTTCACCAATCAACTCAACACACCTTCCTGATCACAAAGCACCCTTCACAACAACCTGAAAGCCATTGAATCAAAAACACGATTCCCACCTGCCATTGAATAGAACTCAAGCAAACTCTCAAACCAGCCATTACAAACTTCAAACAAACCTTGCAAGCTTCTTAGGAGGATCAATGGAGTAGATTTGAGCCAAAGAAACAGCCTGAAAGCTCTGGAATCGAAAGCTCCATCTCAGGTATCATCCAAAAACATTTTTCCAGAACTTGTGTTTTGAGTTACAAACTGATTCTATGTGATGTGCTGATCATTTTAAGCTTTGAATCATTGAAAATGGTTGCGTGTGTAGGATGTATTTGATCTCTGAAATTTTTGTTTTGTTTTCCGTTTTGATTCGTGTCTCATGATTCAGTGGAAATGAATGGATTTTGGGGTGGGGTTTAGGTTTAGTGATGATTAATGATTGTTTCTGGAGAGTTTGGCACGTTTTCATGGCATATTGAGAGAGATTGAAAGATGAGATAGCCGGAGAAGACGATCGGAACAGTGTTCCGGTCGCCTGAGAGTGATTAGGGCAAGATTAGGGCTTAATCATTTAATTAGCCAAGTTTGAATCTCAGCCCTTGGATGTGGCGCCAAGTCTCTTCCCGCGCGTGTGAGTTCAAACCATGGCTCTTGGATGTGTTGACTTTTCCATTTTTCAGATTAAATTCAATTTTATTTTACATTTTATTTCATTTGTTTTCTCATTTTATTAAAAATAGCAAAAATTATTCAAAAATTCTGAAAATTTTTATACACACTTTTATTAATTTTCAGAAACCAAAAACATTTTTATTTTTATTTTTTGCATTAAAAAATATTTTTAAATTATTTAAAAGTTTATTTTTAATTAATTAATGAGAATTAATTAATTAAAAATACTTTTAGGTATTTAAAAATCACCAAAAAATTCATGAAACCTTCATAATCATTTAGAAACATTGTCCAACCCTCAAACCAAATTTCTTTTTTGATCTTGATGTCTTTTGAGAATTTTTCATGGAATTAAAATCATTTCAAGGCATTATTTTGATCCAAACTTCAAAAAATCATTTCTGCCTAACCATTAAGAGTTGGACTTTGATTCTTTTTGCATTGCATTTTGTTTAGCATGTAGTTTGTGAGATTAAATTGGCATGATTTGATCTTTCATTTTCAATTTGTTTGGCATTTTTCTTCTTAAGGTACCCTAAAACCCTAGAAAACTTAGGAAATTCATAACTTACATTAGGTTAAGAGTTAAAACCCCTCCTTTGGGCAGTGAGTTTGTATAGGAGTAGGGTTACTTTGAGAGAATTTTCAATTTTTTATCTTGATGTCTGCTTCTGATTTTGGTTTTTGTTTGATGCATGGATCATGAACCCTAATTTGGGCTTCCTTTTGCATTCAACTTGCATTTGCTTGCATAACATGACTTGCCATGACATTTTATGCATTCATTTGATTCATTAGACATCTTAAGATATGTTGGAAGCATGTTTGATCATTGCATCATGTATTTGCCATGTTGTATGTCATTTGCATCTCATAACTTTTCATGTGTGTTCATGGTTCTAAACTTGCTCCATTTGCATCCATTTGTTCATGTGATCATCCCCATGTCTTGATTCATGTTTGCATCATCTCATAGCATCATTATCATCTCATATATGCTTCTGGTTTAGATTTTCATCATGCCATTTCATTCCATTTTGCATTGCATTGCATTCCTTTCACTAACTTTTCAGGTGGTAAGCAACTTCGAGAAGTGAATTTGCCTTCACTTCTCACAATATCTTTCCATATCTATTATGCATCATTGCTGCATTTTACTTTGTGTTTGAGATTGAGCTTGCTCTTGCTTCTTCTTCTTAATTTCCTTCTTCAAGTGACTTGTCTTCTTGAATGAAGCAAGTTACTTTGCTTCTCCTGATCCTTTCATCTGCTTCCTGGTGGTTCCATTGAAGATTTCTCTTGTTAACCTCACAAACCTTAGGAACAACCAAGCATGACAATGATTAGGGTTTTGTTTAGTCCCCCACTTAGTTTTACCTTTGTGTCTCTTTGAGTCTTCTCTTCTCACCTCATAATCAAGGACTAAACCCTAAAGGCTTTAAGGCTTTGTGATTAAGCTTATGCCTGCATCCTTCTATTAGGATGGAGTGTATAACTTTAATCCTAAGTGTTAAACCCTTAATGTGTTTAACTCCTATAACCAATCCACATAATAATCATCAAGACATCAAGCTTGTAACTTGGGCCTTGCATTAGGGTTCTAATTCTTCCTTAATTGGTTAAGAAGGACTAACCCTAGTGTTAATGGACAAGTCCCCCTCAAGTTGTCTTACAAACCCTGAAAAATCACTTCATCATCATATCATTAAATAAAATCCACTTAATAAAGGCTTTGTTTTGTCATGAGTTTAATCCCTAATCATGGATTAAGTTGAGGAGCTTTCCTCAGCTTAAACATTCTCATCTATTATCCTTCTATTAGGATGGTGTAATGAGTCTGTTTAATCCCTGATTATGGCTTAATCCCATTACTCAACACTAAACAAAAACAACAAAAACATCTAAATAATCACAAGTAGGTTAATGATCTTAATCCTACATCAAAGGTGATTAAGTGTGAGAATCTGACTTCGCACTTAAGGTATTCTCATTACCCCTAATCAGAGGGAAGATGTGATGAGTTTACTAATCCATTGGTTTAGGCTTAAGCTCATTAACTTATGACAAACTTTCAAAAGCAATAAAAGATTGAAAACATCAAAAACAAACAATAATCGTCTCCTTCGGGATTCTTTTCTCATCTCATTCATTCATAAGCGAGAACTTGCTTCTTCCGTCTAATGCAAGACAGTTTGCACCTGAGCCAGACAGGTCATACACTTGAGCATAGACAAGTAAGCAGTTCACAAGTCAATTCATCTTTCAGTCTCTTTGGGTCGAACTACGGTGTTCTGACTTCCTCATTGCACGAGAGGATACGTAGGCATAACTTAACAGTTATCGAACAAAAGTCTCTGTATATCCCCCCTCCTTCCAGCATTATTCTTTAAGCCTCATGATCTTGAGCATCTTATTCTTGTTCTCACACTGACACTTCATTTATACACTTCACTTCTTTTACACTGACACCTGTACATCCTGTTCCAGCTCTTTTATACACAAATTGCACTGACACTACCCCTTTAAAACACCAATCTTTTAAGCGTAGATCCCGTCGAGTACGACGGACAATCTGGGTGCTAATACCTTCCCAGGTTGTAACCAACCCCCTTTCTCAGTCTCTCTGGTTCGCAACCGTCTTATCCATCTCTTTCTAGGTCTATGCAGCATTGCCTTTCCTCCGGGATAAAAATGCCTAGCTGGTGACTCTATTCATTCCCTGTGAGTTCACTCCTGTGTGTTCTCGCATCTCCTTTTCGCCGACCGTTCGCGTCTGTACCCCATTTGACCCGGCTTCATCTGGTGGGAGCGACAGCTTGGCGACTCTGCTGGGGAACCTTATACTGTAACCAGGGCTTCTGGTTCTTTTTGTGGGTTCCTCCTAGCGCTTGATTGATTTGCGTTTACTGGGGTGTTATATGCTATTTGTGCTTATGTTTGCATTTATTTTTGCTTTATGTACAGTTGTTTTATTGCTTTCTTTATAGCTTTACATATATCATATTGTCATACTGTGCTGGCTGGATCTGTTTTGTTGCTTTGGTGGGTGGGTGTTCTACTGAGAGTTAAGGTCCTATACCTGGGACCTGAGTGACACCTAGGCTAGAGTGGTTCATGTTCTTTCCCATTCCATTTCGGTCTGGTGCGGGAATATGAAACACGGTTCAGATATGGGTTTCTTCTTGAGAACTCTGTGCTACAGATTTCCTGTAGTGCTAGGGCTATCTGGGAAGCCTGCTAAGTCTGGATGACCTTTAGTATTGACCTTCAGAAATTGAGGTGAATTAGAGGAGGATCTTTTATGGTTATTGTAAACACTGTACCTCCGGGTTAGAAGTGTTTACACCTCTCATAACTGATCCAAGTCTGAGGATCCTTGTTTTAGAACACTACCTGTGAGAGGGTTGGGCTGTTTACAGGTTTGCAGGTACCCTTGACCTCAACATACCTTGTTACTTTGTTTTGATTAAGAGTACTCCATTTTGGAACAGTTCTTGTGATTTTTAACCCTGGACATGTAACTCTTTATTTGAGTCCCCACCTTGGTTACTGGACTTATGAACCTCCATCTGGATTTCTTGAACATACATAGACCTATATCAGAGCACTTGATCAGATCCAGCTCAGTCACAAACCCTTGCATATCATTTGCATACATCATCATTGCATCATTTTAACATTTGCTTATTTGTTTTTCAGGGTATCCATACTTTATTTTGGCTTGGTTTTGACCCCATCATCAGCATAGACCTATCCTCATCAGTATCTACTTCAGCTATCAGCTACCTGCTTCAGTCACCTGCACCAGCCTGTCAGTGGCCCATTTTCAGTGTTATTCTCAGCATCTGTCTCAGCTCTTCTTCAGCAACATGGCACCCAAGAAGAGTAATATCTCCTACCATTTCTTTCGGCCTGAGCTAGCTGACATCAGGAAGATTCAGACCCTGATTACTCCAGACCATATACCACTATTCAGAGAACACTATGGAGGCATACTTGATGTGGTTATGGATTTGTACCCTTCACAGAGGAGCTTGATTCATACTTGCCTGCAGTTCTATGACCCCCCTCTGAGGTGCTTTACCTTTCAGGATTTTCAGTTGGGACCTTTATTAGAGGAGTATTCATCATTGGTTGGTGTACCTATCAGGGGTGGAGTCCCCTTCAACCCTGAGATGGCTTTTCCAAGTAATGAAGAGATAGCAAAGGCATTATATCTGGAACCAGTTCTGATTGGGCAGAACCTGACTACCAAGGCTGGAATCTCTGGTCTACATTTGGATTTCTTGACTTCTCAGGCTATTCTGAAGGCCTCCTTGGGGGAGTGGAAGGAAGTCTGTGCATTATTAGCCCTTAGCATATATGGGGTTATTTTATTTGCAGATGAGCCTAAGTTTGTTAGCAAGAATGCAGTCCATCTTTTCATTCTGAGGAACCCAGTACCCACCTTACTGGGAGATTTCTACTACTCTGTTCACCAAAGGAATGAAAAACAAAGAGGAAGATTGGTGAGGTGCTGTGCTCCCCTGTTCCATACTTGGTTGCTCAGACACTTGCCCAAGACTGATGCATTTTTGAATCCTCATCAGCAGAGGAACTGGGCTAGAAGACTCACTGCTTTAACTGCAGCTGATATCAGGTGGTGCAATCAAAGCACAAAAGGCAGGGACATCATTACCAGTTGTGGGCAGTTTCCCAATGTACCCCTGATAGGAGTAAAGGGTTGCATCAACTACAACCCTCAGCTATTCAAAAGACAACTGGGCTACGCATTGGTCCACACTCCTAAGGCACAAGACTTGGCTGAGACTCTTTACTGTGAGAATAAGCCTAATCTGGCCATTGTCAGGCAAGCATCCTGGGATTGGGACAATGTCCATACTAAAGGAGTAACCATTCTTGGGAAATGCAATAATGTGGCCTCAGCACAGTACTATGAGTGGTCCCATGCCAGGGTTCAAATTTCTGGAATGCCTTTCACCGTTGAGGATGCACCGGGACCCTCCACAGCACCACCTCCTGCCACTGTCAGCTTAGAGGAGTTTGAGAATTTGAAAGAAAGAAATGAGAAGCTGACTCAGGCTCTACAGAAGACCCTCTGGGAGAGGAGTGATGGTCGGCTGGACATTGAAAGGTTAGAAAAGCTAAAGGTGGAGCATCTAGCTAGGATTGAGAAGTCAGAGGACTACATTAAGAAGTCTAGGGATGGAGAGCAGATCTTGAAGAATGCCTGCAAAGAAGCTCAGTTCCAAAAGGCCAGGACTGATTTGTATCTGAAAGAGAGTCAAGCTAGGTGGGTCAGGATCACCGAAGCTCGTACTCTGGAAGATAAAGGGACTCAGGACAAGATTGAGCAGTTGGAGGCTAGTGCGAAGGAGCAGCAGGAAGCCCTGCTAGCAGCCCAGAGAGAGATCTCAGAGTTGAAGATTAGAGCTGGTGTGAAGAGGTCAAAGGACCAGAGTCAACACAAGAAGCTAACTGCAGCTGTTACTACCAGGAATCTCCTTATCAATAACCTTACAGAGCGTCCAACTGATCCTGTGACTGAAGCACTTCTCAAGGAAGTTCAGGAGGATGAGTTTGGTCTTGGTGTCTGACTTTTGCTTGTTGTTGTTTTCATTTCATGTACTTTTATTTTTTATGTTGTATTTTTGACCCCTCAGAGGGCATGATTTGTAAAAAACAAACTATGTATCATTTACTTTTTGTAATATATGTGTTGGTTTGTTCATCTGAGTTCTTCAAGCAACATCACAAGCATCTCCCTCAAGGGTCTGGAAAGGTCAAAACCAAGTGCCAAGTCGGATACCTTGGAAACAAATAAGCATACTGCATTGCATGCTAACCTTTGTTTGTTTTGTAGGTTTGTTTTGTTTTTGTTACTAACTCTGTTGTGACTTCAGGAACTATTGCTCGACGTCGGGTGTTCCCACTCAACCGTCCACACAGATATCCAACCCGTAACAACCTTCCGGGTATACAGATGGACCAGGTACAACAGGACCTTACAGAGGTCAGGAACCAAATGGCCAATGAGAGATTGGAAATGAGGAATCAGATGACACAATTTATGGAGGTGATGAATGGATTGGCACAGAGCCAAGAGAGATTGAGGGCTTTAGTAGAAAGACAGACTCAGGAAGATCCCCATCTAGGGACTAGTGGGACAAGCAACAATGAAAGGGTTCAGCCTCATATCAACCCACATGTATTTGGACCCCACCTTCATCCAGAGATCAACATCCCTGCTAATGTACAAGGGAATGCTACTACAGGGAGAGTATTGCAAGAAGACCCCCAGGAAGATCAGTTCACAGTGATGGGAGCTAGGGATGAGGCCTATGATAGAAGGATGGATGAAATTGCTGAAAAATTAAGATCCTTGGAGTCCCAAAACTCCTTGGGTTTTGATGTTATGGACATGGGCTTAGTGGACGGGGTCAGGATTCCCCACAAATTTAAACCACCATGCTTTGAGAAGTACAACGGGACTTCCTGCCCACGGACCCACTTGCAATCCTTTCTGGGAAGGCTGAAGGCATATACCATGGATGAAAAGCTATGAATGTTTTATTTTGAGGATAGCTTAACAGGAGCTTCAAGGGAATGGTACTCTCATTTGACCAGAGCAACCATCAGGTGTTAGAAGGACTTGGCTTAGGCCTTCATTAGACAATACCAGTATAATTTGGATATGGCACCCAACAGGACCCTCCTTGTGGGAATGTCACAGTCATCCAGGGAAAGCTTCCGGGAGTACGCCCAAAGGTGGAGACAGCTGGCTGCTGCTGTCCAGCCACCCATGTCAGAGAGGGAGATGGCAGATATGTTTATGAACACCCTCCAAGGGACATACATTGATAGGCTAGCTGCCTTTTCTTCTACCAGCTTTGCAGATGTCGTTATAGCTGGAGAAAGAATTGAGAGCCTATTAAAGATGGGCAAAATTTCTGACAACGGTGCCAGCTCATCCAGCAACACAAGAAAGCCTTTTGTGGGCCCAAGAAGAACTGGTGAGACCAATGCTATCCATGCCAGCAGAGGCAGACCCCAATATGTCCATAGGTCTGTGGCAGTAGTCACCATTCCCGCTCCAGTTCATCCACAACCAGCTTATCAACCACAGCAACAAAATTATCAGCAACAAACTCAGTATCCTCCTCAGAGAAACTACAATAACACCAACAACAACAATCAGCAGAGACCATTTCAACAGAGACCTTCTCAGGCCAATAGGGTGATTGATCCGATCCCCATGCCCTATGCCACATTATTGCCACAACTCCTAAAACTCAACCTGGTTGAGCTAAGGACGTTGGCACCTCCAGATCCTGCCAGTCTACCCATAAATTATGACGCCAGTGCCAGATGTGCTTTTCATTCGAATGCACCTGGCCATAGTACAGAGAAGTGCAGAGCTTTGCACATGAAAGTGCAGGACTTGGTGGATTCTAAAGCTCTAAACTTTGCACCACCATCAAATGTTAACAAGAACCCTATGCCAAATCATGGTGGCCCCAGAATCAATGCTATTGAAGAAGACAAGTCGTCTTACTTGATAACCAGTGTGGGTCAGATTCGGACACCCTTGGTAGAGATTAAAGCTCAACTCCTTGAATGTCAAATATTCCCGAGATGTGAGCTAGGGTGTGCTTATTGCAACATTTCGGTGAATGGTTGTGATAACTTGAGAGATGGCATAGATGGTCTCATCCAGAGTGGCCTGCTTCAAATCACAACATCAATACCCACCAATCCAGCAATCTCCTTAACAACAATGCCCGAGTCTTCTACAACTGCAACAACTGTTGTTCCAAACAACTTTTCAGTTTCATCAACAAATGCTTCATCTGTCACTTCAACAGACCAAATATAAGCAAACATCCCTTCTACAACTTCAGCACCCCTTCATTCAGAATCTCCTACAACAACAACACCCATCCAGTCAACATCAACAACAAACAATGAAGATGTCTCAACTGTTACAATTTATTATGATCCTGAAAATGATTCTGCCTACAACTCACAAAACGCCACTCCTATCAGAGCACCGGTCACAATATACTATGATCCACATATTATCATGGTCCCTTCTTCAGCTGCTATCAGTCCAGTCACTATCACAGTGCCTGGGCCAGTACCTTATGAAAGCAGTAATGCCATCCCCTGGCATTACGGCTTAGATCTATACTGCGAAGGACAGAAAATCACTCTTGAATCATCAACTTCTTCACCACAAATAGACAATGTGGGAGGAGGCAGAGGCTTCACTCGAAGTGGACGTCTCTTTGTCCCGCAAATTCAAAGACCCAGTGCCGAGGCAGAGGCTGCTGCCAAGGCAAAAGGGAAGAGTATGGCGCAAGAAGAACAAATTGTTAAGGAAGCTTTGAAAACACATTTTGATCAAGAAGTTGATGAATTCATGAGAATCATCAATAAAAGTGATTACAAGATAGTGGACCAGCTTCACCAGACGCCTTCTAAGATCTCCATTCTATCATTGTTAATGTGCTCCGAGGCTCACCGGAACGCACTACTAAAAGTCTTGCACGCAAATTATGTGCCGGAAGAGATCACCGTCAATCAGTTGGAAGCTGTAGTTGGAAATGTTAATGCTAGTAATGGACTAGGATTTACCAACACTGATTTGACTACGGAAGGCCGCAATCACAACAAGGCTTTGCACATTACCATGGAGTGTAAGGGTGCAGTTCTTTCCCATGTACTGGTAGACACAGGGTCATCCCTCAATGTCTTACCTAAAAAATCCCTTGTGAAGCTGGAGTATGAAGGATTGGCATTGCGTCCCAGCAACTTGGTAGTAAGAGCCTTTGACGGTTCTAAGAGATCAGTTCTGGGAGAAATTGAGTTGCCGATAACGATTGGCCCACAAACTTTCAAAACGACCTTCTACGTGATGGACATTCAGCCTGCCTACAGTTGTTTGTTGGGTAGACCATGGATTCATGCCGCTGGCGCAGTTACGTCTACCCTTCACCAGAAGTTAAAATTCGAGTGGGAGGGCCAAGTCGTTACTATCTGTGGAGAGGAAGATATTTTTGTTAGCCATCTGGCTACCTACAAATACATTGAGATGGATGGGGAGATCCATGAAACGATGAGTCAAGGGTTCGAGGCCTTGAACATAAATGAAACATCTGCTGTACCTGGAACCTCAATGAAATCATATCAACAAGCCCGGAAGGTTGTTGAAGAAGGGACTGCCCAAGGCTGGGGCAAGTTGCTGCCCGTAGAGAAGAAAGAGGATAGATTTGGGTTGGGTTACAAACCAACTCAACAAGATCAAGAAGAGGCTGCTAAGAAGCCCAACTTTGTTAGTGGGGGGATGCTCGCCCCTGATGCTGTCAACAATTTGGAAGACGGGGACGAAAGCGACCGCAACCTGGAGAGTTGGATACGTCCAAAGATCCCGGGGAGCAGTATCTCAAACTGGTCTTCCCAGGAAATTATAAGAGTTACTCCTGCAGAGTAATTATTATTTCCTATATATTTTTAGCATGCATCAAGTCTTGCATCTTGCCCAAGATGACAAGACTCATTTTGTAATCGGGCCATCTGTAATTTTGTGCAACAAGATTAATCAATGAAATATCAGACATCTTTTGCAAATGAGTCTTTTCCTTTTCCGCTCACTGTTTTTCCATTTTTCTTTTTGTACAAAAAAATAAATGGCAATGTTTTCAAAATGACAACTTTATTTCACTTTTCTAAACAAGATTAAAATCAATCACTAAAATGAACAAACTGAACCCTTGCAGAGAGTGCCTTCCAGACTGCACCGACAACAGCACGGCTATGACCTCGTATGACTTTGACAATCCAATCAATCAAGCTGATGAAGGGGTTGAAGAAGAGTATGAGATTCCTGAAGAGCTAGCCAGGTTGTTGAAACAAGAGGAAAGGGTTATCACTCCTCATCAGGAGGAGGTCGAAACGATTAATCTTGGTACAGATGAAGACGTGAAAGAAGTTAAAATCGGGGCCTGCTTACAAGACTCAGCGAAAAGACAACTGATTGACCTGCTTCAAGAGTATGTGGATGTGTTTGCTTGGTCTTATCAGGATATGCCAGGGTTGGACACCGACATTGTTATGCATAAGCTGCCTTTAAGAGAAGATTGCCCGCCGGTTAAGCAGAAATTGCGCCGCACTCGCCCAGACATGGCAATGAAAATCAAAGAAGAGGTACAAAAGCAGTGGGACGCCGGGTTCCTTGCTGTAACTAGCTATCCGCCATGGGTTGCTAATATAGTACATGTGCCAAAGAAAGACGGAAAGGTAAGGATGTGTGTTGACTACCGGGATCTGAACAGAGCCAGCCCGAAAGATGATTTCCCATTACCTCACATTGATGTATTGGTGGATAATACGGCTCAGTTCTCGGTATTCTCCTTCATGGACGGATTTTCAGGATACAATCAGATCAAGATGTCACCTGAAGACATGGAGAAGACAACCTTCATCACACCCTGGGGCACGTTCTGTTACAAAGTGATGCCTTTCGGGCTGAAGAATGCCGGTGCAACATATCAACGGGCTATGGTGACATTATTCCACGATATGATCCATAAAGAAATCGAATGTTATATGGATGATATGATTGCCAAGTCCCTCACTGAAGAAGACCACCTGGTAAATCTGCTGAAGCTATTCAAGCGTCTGAGGAGGTACCAACTGAAGTTGAGCCCCAACAAGTGCACATTCGGGGTGCGATCTGGTAAACTGCTGGGTTTTATTGTGAGCGAGAAAGGGATTAAGGTTGACCCTGATAAAGTCAAAGCTATTCAAGAGATGCCTACACCGAAGTCTGAAAAAGAAGTTCGAGGGTTCTTAGGTCGATTAAACTACATCTCACGGTTCATATCTCACCTTACAGCAACCTGCGAACCCTTGTTCAAACTGCTAAGCAAAGAACAAACGGTCAGGTGGAATGAAGACTGCCAGAAGGCTTTTGACAAGATCAAAGAGTACTTACAAGAGCCTCCAATCCTTATGCCTCCAGTTGAAGTAAGACCTCTAATTATGTACTTGACAGTATTAGAAGAGTCAATGGTGTGTGTGTTGGGCCAGCATGACGAGTCTGGTCGAAAAGAGTATGCAATATACTACCTAAGCAAAAAGTTTACCGACTGTGAACAACTTTATTCACTGCTCGAGAAAACTTGCTGTGCTTTAGCGTGGGCTGCTCGCCGACTGAGACAGTATATGTTGACCCACACTACTTTATTGATCGCCAAAATGGACCCAGTTAAGTACATATTCGAGAAGCCAGCGCTTACCGGACGGGTTGCAAGATGGCAAATGATCCTCACAGAATATGACATCCAATACACATCTCAGAAAGCCATCAAGGGCAGTGTATTGTCTGAATATCTTGCTGAGCAACCCATCGATGATTACCAGCCTATGAGATTTGACTTCCCTGATGAAGACATCATGTTCATAAAGGCAAAAGATCATGAAGAGCCTGTTCATACTGAAGGGCCTGACCCGGAAGAAGAATGGACTATGATGTTTGATGGGGCTGTTAATATGAATGGCCGAGGCGTTGGTGCAGTACTCATTACCCCTAAAGGAGTTCACATGCCTTTCTCGGCAAAACTCACTTTCAACTGCACTAACAACGAAGCTGAATACGAAGCTTGCATTATGGGTCTTGAGGAAGCCATTGACCTCAGGATCAAGACATTGACCGTGTTCGGAGATTCAGCTCTGGTAATCAATCAAACCAACGGCAAATGGTACACCCACCAGGATCATCTGATACCTTACAGGGATTATACAAGGAGGTTATTGACTTTCTTTACAACAGTCAAGCTTGAGTATATCCCTCGAGACGAGAATCAATTTGCAGATGCTCTTGCCACCATTTCATCCATGATCAAAGTTCAAGCTGCCAACTTTGTAACTCAGATTTCAGTGTCCAGACTTGACAGACCAGCATATGTATTCGCAGCAGATGTTGTCAAGGATGATAAGCCTTGGTTCCATGACATTAAGTGCTTCTTGGAGGATCAAACATACCCACCTGGGGCATCTTCCAATGATAAGAAGACATTAAGAAGGCTTGCTGGTAGTTTCTTCCTGAATACTGATGGTTCCCTGTACAAGAGAAACTTTGATATGGTGCTCCTCAGATGTGTTGACAGGACAGAAGCAGATTTGCTAATGCATGAAGTGCACGAAGGATCCTTTGGTACCCATGCGGGAGGGCATGCCATGGCTAAGAAATTGCTAAGATCAGGTTATTACTGGATCACAATGGATGCCGACTGTTGTGCATACGCCAGAAAATGCCATAAATGCCAGATTTATGCGGATAAGGTGCATGTGCCTCCCAATCCTTTGAATGTGATGTCTTCACCCTGGCCCTTTGCTATGTGGGGCATTGATATGATTGGCAAGATCGAACCGACTGCTTCAAATGGCCACAGATTTATCCTGGTTGCCATTGACTATTTCACCAAGTGGGTCGAAGCAGCATCCTATGCAAATGTTACCAGGCAAGTGGTAGCCAGATTTCTGAAGAGAGATATCATCTGTCGATACGGAGTTCCCGAGCGAATCATTACTGATAATGGTTCCAACTTAAACAATAAAATGATGGCAGAGCTATGCCGGGACTTCAAGATCCAACACCACAATTCTTCTCCTTACAGGCCAAAGATGAATGACGCTGTTGAGGCAGCTAATAAGAATATCAAGAAGATTGTGCAGAAGATGGTAGTCACCTACAAAGACTGGCATGAAATGCTACCGTTTGCTTTGCATGGGTACCGCACGTCAATCAGAACATCCACTGGGGCAACACCATATCAGCTTGTGTATGGTATGGAGGCAGTCCTACCTGTTGAAGTTGAATTACCCTCCCTACGGGTATTGATGGATGTTAAGCTGAACGAAGCCGAATGGATCCGGTCCCGATACGAACAACTGAGCCTGATTGAATAGAAAAGATTGGCTGCAATCTGTCATGGGCAGTTATATCAGAAAAGAATGAAGAGAGCCTTCGATCAGAAAGTCAGGCACCGAGAGTGCCAAGTAAGAGATCTTGTGCTGAAAAGAATCCTTCCTCCTCATACAGACCACAGGGGCAAGTGGACTCCGAACTATGAAGGACCATTTGTAGTAAAGAAAGTTTTCTCCGGTGGAGCACTCATGCTCAGTACCATGGATGGTGAAGATTTCCCGTCCCCTGTGAATTCAGATGCAGTTAAAAAATACTTCGCATAAAATGACCCGTTGGACATAAAAACAGAATGTAAGTCCAGGCAAAAATAGGGCATCCCGGCGAGTCAAAAACAGAATAAAAGACTAGGGCAAAAGTAAGGGAAAATAAACAAAAAATGTACACCCGCTGAGTTGAAAAGCCGCATTGGACAACTCAGGCAAAAATGGGTATCCCGATGGATTGAAAACCCGAAAGGGCGATCCATGCAAAATAAGGGAATAAGTGAATAACTGCATTCTGAATTCGTCTGTATCGCCTACAACTTGGTTAGCTTCGAAAGGATCAAGCTTCTTTCAGAATCAGCCTTCTTCAGAAAGCAAGACGAGAAGAACGTCAAATGTCATACGAGTCATAGCGAAAGGGAAGCTTCTTGGAGCGTCGACGACATTGCCAGCCTTTTGTTTCTCATTTCGTAACAATCTCCTCATTTCAGGGGATTTGTTTCTTCGACTGTATCTCGCCAATTCAGGGCACATGAATTAATAAAATCAGATTTTCAGTCATGTTTCGTCTTGTACATTTTTTATTTGCAAAAATGTATGATGTCTTAAGAAAAACTGATTGCCTGAATACAGATGCTTATCTTCAAAAATAATAATAAAAGTCACATGCTTGCAGGAAATATACTTACTCTCAGAAGTGTCTAAACTCCTATGACGGAATCCTGTAAAGGATACCTCGGGATTATTTGTGCGTTTCCCTATCTTTGCAGGATTGCGGGTATCCAAAACGCAACTTGGGGCATGAAAGCTTCACCCCAATAAGCTGACAAATCAACACTCAGGCTTAGCACCCAAAGTGTTTTCTCCCCAGCTGAGTTGCCACTTGTTACTACTCCCAGCCGAGGTGCCAATCATTCTTCCTCCTCAGCCAAGTACAAAAGTCAGGGAACCATCTCCCCACAGAGCTTAAGCCTCTATCCAGAAGAGCAGCGCATGAAGGGATCACAACAGAGTGACGAAAACTTCTACAAACCCCAGCTGGGTCCCTCATTATCAGGATGGGTCTATCAGTGACCTATTCCCCCAAGCAGATATCATCTCATCAGATCTACCAATGATCTCATCCCCAGCTGGGATGTCCATTTCAGGCAGATCGACCAGAGATCTTCGCAGCAACGGGATCCGAATCCCGGTTTGGTATCTTTGCATAATCATAGCATTCGCATCATATTCACCCACAAAGCGTAGCATTCCGTCTAATACGGAGCATTACGGCAAAAATCCAACATATTGCATAATCATAAGCCATGTTCTGAATCAAACACTTGTGGATAATGACAATCCATCAACAATATGCAGAAAGCTCCCCAGATTCCCCAGCAAACACAGTTGCCTTACACTCCCAAACACCAGTATATAATCCCTGTGGCATTCGCCCGTGTCATATCCCCAGTAAAAGACCAAAGCGTCCCTTTTGCACTCACAAATACTCATATATACAATTCCTTGACATCCGTCCATGTCATTTTCCCTAGCACAGTAATGTAAACACTTTGTATATCAGATACTTGTTTATACCATACTCTTTTCTTTTGACACTCGTCCGTGTCACTCTCTCCAACAATTAAATACTCATCTATACACCACTCACGCTTATACAGATACTCGTCCGTATCTTGTATATATCCCCGCAGAGTCGACACTAGTCCTTGTTCTTTGTTAACCAGTTGGTACTCGTCCGTACCATCATCTCAGAACATGTGTCAAGCGTTTGTTTCTACCTGATACTCGTCCGTATCATAGTCTTAAGGATGCTCGTCCGCATCTTTAATCCATACACCGTGTCAAAAACTCTGGTCTTCTTGAATATAGACACTCGTCCGTGTCTACTATTCCCCAGAAGAGTCCCCTCAGATTCAACACTAGTCCATGTTCTTTGTTAACCAGTTGATACTCGTCCGTATCATCATCTTTGAACACGTGTCAGTATTTGTTTCTACCTGATACTCGTCCGTATCGTAGTCTTAAGGATGCTCGTCCGCATCTTTAATCTATACACAAACATCTAAACACTTATACCTTTATTTCTTGGATGTAAACACTCGTCCGTGTTTACTATTTCCCAGTAAATCGCCAACAAAGCAATTTTCTTTTTTTATCTGACATTCGTCCTGTGTCATGATAAACCTTGAGAGCAGCCGTCCCCTACTAGGTGGTCGTCCTCCACCTCTTGATGATCGTCCTTCATCATGCTCATCCGATGGTCGTCCCCATCGTTGATCATCCGAAATTCGTCCTATGTCGTGATTTTTAGCAGCCGTCCCCTGCTAGGTGGTCGTCCTCCACCTTTTGATGATCGTCCTTCATCATTTTATCCAATGGCCGTCCCCATTGTTGATTTTGGTTATCTGGCATTCGTCCTATGTCATGATAAACCTTGAGAGTAGCCGTCCCCTGCTTGGTGGTCGTCCTCCACCTCTTGATGGTCGTCCTCCATCATGCTCATCCGATGGCCGTCCCCATCGTTGACCTTTTATCCGGCATTCGTCCTATGTCGCTATATTTTCGGCAGCCGTACCCTGCCGGGTGGTCGTCTTCCACCCTAGATGACCGTCCCTCATCTTATCCCCAACAGAGCAGTCGTCCCCTGCTAGGTGATCGTCCTTCACCTTTGATGACCGTCCCTCATCATCTGTTTATTTCATTTATTCTTTAACCCGATGGCCGTCCCCGTCGTGGTCCCTTTTCCTTTTCCTGATGATCGTCCTTCATCAGTTTAGCCCGATGGCCGTCCCCATCGTTGGTTACTTTGCTTTATGAACTTGATGGTCGTCCCCGTCATGTTTCATTAATCCCCAAAGAATTTTACAGCTTTATTTGATGGCCGTCCCCATCATAATTCTTTCTATCCCCAGCATGTCGGCCGTCCCCGTCATTGCTTTATTTTCCGCACTTTTCTCAGCATGTCGGTTGTCCCCGTCATTGCTCTTTACCCAGCAGTCGTCCTCTGCTCGACGGTCGTCCTCCGTCGCCCACACTTTACAATATACTTTATTTTCTTTTACAATCTATATCCCTTTTCTTCTTTATTCTGCGAGTGCAAATTTTGGACTGTCTTTGGTATTCAACCATAAGTTATCTTGTTTGCCTGTTAAGCCGTAGCTTACATCCTGCACAGCTAACTCATGTTTGAATAGGGGCAGCTGTAAACACCCCAAATTTGCCCTCACCCATTCACACCATGGCTTGTGATCATTTCATATGCATAAACTCAATCATACCATCTCATACCTCATTTTTGATTCACTGCATTGGTTCAAAGTCATCTGCATCTAGGGTTTGTGATCTGAGCAATCCAAGAGCTTCTTGAGCCACTCCAAAGGTCATCAATCACTTAAAAGGGGTCTATGTGTGTTCAAGCATCATATTATATCCTCTCAAAGTCAAGAATGTCAAAGAATCACAAGAACTGAGAATGGTATGGATGCAGAGCCAGGTTTAACTGCACAGATGACCTAGAATTAGGGTTTTGGTTTCAAAGGCCATAACTCCAATTTTTTTTGGTCATTATTGTTTCTATTGGTCTCTATATGGTATAGTGATTATGCATATCAATTTTCATGAAGAAATTCAATGGGGAAGTCTTCTGATCAAGAGTTGACTTTTCAAGCAAGTCAGTGCAAAATCAGGGCATCTGAGGCCCCCAATGACCCAACCAAAGGGTGTTCTTCATCATTTTGATTGTATATATCTTTATTTGATCATGGAAGATGTTGGAAGTTTACAAAATTGAAGAATTTCAAAGCTTTTGCAAAGTTGACTTTTTGGGCAAGTTTGACTTTTGATGGAATTGTCATTTTAGGCAACTTTTTCAACCTTTACTTTTTGATTCAAAAAAGCTTCAAATGGAAAAACTTTGGTCATGAAAGTTGTAGAATGGATCATTACCTTTTCAAAAAGTACAAGAACATGACCTAATTCATTTTGGATCAAAAGTTATGGCTTGTCAAAGTTGGCAAAAATCACAAAATTTCAAGTTATGCACCAAAGAGCAAAGTTGCAAATTCACTTCTCGAGGAAAATTAAGTCATCAAATGCATTTCTAAACTTCGCAACATGATCATGCAAGACCTAAAAATCATAATGGGCCAAGAACTTCTCACTTTTGTGGCCTATGGATCAAGATATTTCACAAAAATCAAAAGTGAGGCAAGTTGCAAAACTCATCATAGTTTATCATCCACTTGCTTGCTAGCTTGCTGAACCATCCTAGGCCTTTCCCCTCATCATGCTGCGCAGAACACACTCCTTGTACTTGGCTATAAAGTAGCCCATACCTCTCTTACACAACTTTGACATTTTGGCAAAAGGACCCATACCAATCAATAAAGCACACATCACATCTTCTGACCAATCCCAATTGTTTATACAAATCAAATGCAAGCCAAACATAACAAGAGGCAAGCCTGAAACACACCACAACTCAGCATTCTCATTTTCACTTTCATTTGCAAGAGCCTTCGAAACTCATCACACAGGCCACAAACACACAAACAAACTTCACCAATCAACTCAACACACCTTCCTGATCACAAAGCACCCTTCACAACAACCTGAAAGCCATTGAATCAAAAACACGATTCCCACCTGCCATTGAACAGAACTCAAGCAAACTTTCAAACCAGCCATTACAAACTTCAAACAAACCTTGCAAGCTTCTTAGGAGGATCAGTGGAGTAGATTTGAGCCAAAGAAACAGCCTGAAAGCTCTGGAATCGAAAGCTCCATCTCAGGTATCCTCCAAAAACATTTTTCCAGAACTTGTGTTTTGAGTTACAAACTGATTCTATGTGATGTGCTGATCATTTTAAGCTTTGAATCATTGAAAATGGTTGCGTGTGTAGGATGTATTTGATCTCTGAAATTTTTGTTTTGTTTTCCGTTTTGATTCGTGTCTCATGATTCAGTGGAAATGAATGGATTTTGGGGTGGGGTTTAGGTTTAGTGATGATTAATGATTGTTTCTGGAGAGTTTGGCACGTTTTCATGGCATATTGAGAGAGATTGAAAGATGAGATAGCCGGAGAAGACGACCGGAATAGTGTTCCGGTCGCCTGAGAGTGATTAGGGCAAGATTAGGGCTTAATCATTTAATTAGCCAAGTTTGAATCTCAGCCCTTGGATGTGGCGCCAAGTCTCTTCCCGCGCATGTGAGTTCAAACCATGGCCCTTGGATGTGTTGACTTTTCCATTTTTCAGATTAAATTCAATTTTATTTTACATTTTATTTCATTTGTTTTCTCATTTTATTAAAAATAGCAAAAATTATTCAAAAATTCTGAAAATTTTTATACACACTTTTATTAATTTTCAGAAACCAAAAACATTTTTATTTTTATTTTTTGCATTAAAAAATATTTTTAAATTATTTAAAAGTTTATTTTTAATTAATTAATGAGAATTAATTAATTAAAAATACTTTTAAGTATTTAAAAATCACCAAAAAATTCATGAAACCTTCATAATCATTTAGAAACATTGTCCAACCCTCAAACCAAATTTCTTTTTTGATCTTGATGTCTTTTGAGAATTTTTCATGGAATTAAAATCATTTCAAGGCATTATTTTTATCCAAACTTCAAAAAATCATTTCTGCCTAACCATTGAGAGTTGGACTTTGATTATTTTTGCATTGCATTTTGTTTAGCATGTAGTTTGTGAGATTAAATTGGCATGATTTGATCTTTCATTTTCAATTTGTTTGGCATTTTTCTTGTTAAGGTACCCTAAAACCCTAGAAAACTTAGGAAATTCATAACTTACATTAGGTTAAGAGTTAGAACCCCTCCTTTGGGCAGTGAGTTTGTATAGGAGTAGGGTTACTTTGAGAGCATTTTCAATTTTTTATCTTGATGTCTGCTTCTGATTTTGGTTTTTGTTTGATGCATGGATCATGAACCCTAATTTGGGCTTCCTTTTGCATTCAACTTGCATTTGCTTGCATAACATGACTTGCCATGACATTTTATGCATTCATTTGATTCATTAGACATCTTAAGATATGTTGGAAGCATGTTTGATCATTGCATCATGTATTTTCCATGTTGTATGTCATTTGCATCTCATAACTTTTCATGTGTGTTCATGGTTCTAAACTTGCTCCATTTGCATCCATTTGTTCATGTGATCATCCCCATGTCTTGATTCATGTTTGCATCATCTCATAGCATCATTATCATCTCATATATGCTTCTGGTTTGGATTTGCATCATGCCATTTCATTCCATTTTGCATTGCATTGCATTCCTTTCACTAACTTTTCAGGTGGTAAGCAACTTCGAGAAGTGAATTTGCCTTCACTTCTCACAATTTCTTTCCATCTCTCTTATGCATCATTGCTGCATTTTACTTTGTGTTTGAGATTGAGCTTGCTCTTGCTTATTCTTCTTACTTTCCTTCTTCAAGTGACTTGTCTTCTTGAATGAAGCAAGTTACTTTGCTTCTCCTGATCCTTTCATCTGCTTCCTGGTGGTTCCATTGAAGATTTCTCTTGTTAACCTCATAAACCTTAGGAACAACCAAGAATGACAATGATTAGGGTTTTGTTTAGTCCCCCACTTAGTTTTACCTTTGTGTCTCTTTGAGTCTTCTCTTCTCACCTCATAATCAAGGACTAAACCCTAAAGGCTTTAAGGCTTTGTGATTAAGCTTATGCCTGCATCCTTCTATTAGGATGGAGTGTATAACTTTAATCCTAAGTGTTAAAACCTTAATGTGTTTAACTCCTCTAACCAATCCACATAATAATCATCAAGACATCAAGCTTGTAACTTGGGCCTTGCATTAGGGTTCTAATTCTTCCTTAATTGGTTAAGAAGGACTAACCCTAGTGTTAATGGACAAGTCCCCCTAGAGTTGTCTTACAAACCCTAAAAAATCACTTCATCATCATATCATTAAATAAAATCCACTTAATAAAGGCTTTGTTTTGTCATGAGTTTAATCCCTAATCATGGATTAAGTTGAGGAGCTTTCCTCAGCTTAAACATTCTCATCTATTATCCTTCTATTAGGATGGTGTAATGAGTCTGTTTAATCCCTGATTATGGCTTAATCTCATTACTCAACACTAAACAAAAACAACAAAAACATCTAAATAATCACAAGTAGGTTAATGATCTTAATCCTACATCAAAGGTGATTAAGTGTGAGAATCTGACTTCGCACTTAAGGTATTCTCATTACCCCTAATCAGAGGGAAGATGTGATGAGTTTACTAATCCATTGGTTTAGGCTTAAGCTCATTAACTTATGACAAACTTTCAAAAGAAATAAAAGATTGAAAACATCAAAAACAAACAATAATCGTCTCCTTCGGGATTCTTTTCTCATCTCATTCATTCACAAGCGAGAACTTGCTTCTTCCGTCTAATGCAAGACAGTTTGCACCCGAGCCAGATAGGTCATACACTTGAGCATAGACAAGTAAGCAGTTCACAAGTCAATTCATCTTTCAGTCTCTTTGGGTCGAACTACGGTGTTCTGACTTCCTCATTGCACGAGAGGATACGTAGGCATAACTTAACAGTTATCGAACAAAAGTCTCTGTATATCCCCCCTCCTTCCAGCATTATTCTTTAAGCCTCATGATCTTGAGCATCTTATTCTTGTTCTCACACTGACATTTCATTTATACACTTCACTTCTTTTACACTGACACCTGTACATCCTGTTCCAGCTCTTTTATACACAAATTGCACTGACACTACCCCTTTAAAACACAAATCTTTTCAGCGTGGATCCCGTCGAGTACGACGGACAATCTGGGTGCTAATACCTTCCCAGGTTGTAACCAACCCCCTTTCTCAGTCTCCCTGGTTCGCAACCGTCTTATCCATCTCTTTCTAGGTCTATGCAGCATTGCCTTTCCTCCGGGATAAAAATGCCTAGCTGGCGACTCTATTCATTCCCTGTGAGTTCACTCCTGTGTGTTCTTGCATCTCCTTTTCGCCGACCGTTCGCGTCTGTACCCCATTTGACCCGGCTTCATCTGGTGGGAGCGACAACGGTCTTATCAAAAGTGGTATACTTCAGATCACAATATCAACGCCTACAAATCCAGCAATCCCTTTAACAACAATTCCTGACTCTTCTACAACTGCAACAACGATCATTCCAACCAATTCATCAATATCATCAACAATGGCTCCGTCCATCACTTCAACAAATCAAATGTCGTCAACCATTCCTTCTACAACATCAACACCCATTTATTCAGCAGAATCTTCTACAACGCCAACAGAAATTGATGAAGATATCTCAGCAGTCACCATTTACTATGATCCATCATATGTTCCTCCAAACAACAACTTTCAACAACAAGCAGTGGCATCTCCTGCCAGGTCACCAGTCACCATCTACTACGATCCGCACACCATTTCAGTACCCTCCTCTGCTGCAGTCAGTCCAGTTACCATCACGGTGCCTGGACCCGTTCCATATGAAAGCAGTAATGCCATACCTTGGCATTATGGCTCTGACCTCTACTGCAACGGGGAGAAAATCACTTTGGATTCTTCAACCTCTTCTCCACAGATTGATAATGTTGGGGGAGGCGGAGGCTTCACCAGAAGCGGACGCCTTTTCGCCTCACAATTGCAAAAACCTAATGCCGAAGCAGAAGCTGCTGCCAAGGCAAAAGGAAAGAGCGTGGTATTTGAAGAGCCGACTGTCAAAGAAACTCAGAAGACTTCTTTTGAACAAGATGTAGACGAGTTTATGAGAATCATAAAGAGAAGTGATTACAAGGTGGTGGATCAGCTTCACCAAACTCCTTCGAAGATCTCCATATGATCCCTGTTGATGTGTTCTGAAGCTCACAGGAATGCATTACTAAAAGTCTTGCACGCAACATACGTGCCAGAGGAGATCACTGTTAATCAGCTAGAAACTGTGGTGGAAAATGTCAACACCAGTCATGGACTGGGCTTCACCAATGCTGACTTAACAACTGAGGGACGTAACCACAACAAGGCTTTACACATCACTCTAGAATGTAAGGGTGCTGTTCTATCTCATGTACTGGTGGATACTGGGTCATCACTCAATGTCCTACCAAAGAAAGCCTTAGTGAAGCTGGAGTACGATGGCTTGGCATTGCGTCCGAGTAATTTGGTGGTGAGAGCTTTCAATGGCTCTAAAAGATCAGTGCTAGGGGAGATTGATCTGCCTGTGATGATTGGCCCACAGACTTTTAAGATTACCTTCTATGTGATGGACATTCAGTCGGCCTACAGCTGTTTGTTGGGTAGATCTTGGATCCATGCCGCTGGCGCAGTTACGTCTACCCTTCACCAGAAGCTGAAATTCGAGTGGGAAGGCCAGATCATCACCATCTGTGGTGAAGAAGATATCTTTGTTAGCCATCTGGCTACGTACAAGTATATTGAGATGGATGGAGAAATCCATGAAACCATGAGCCAGGGGTTTGAGGCCCTGAACATAAATGAAGCATCTGCTGTACTGGGAACCTCCATGACGTCTTATCAGCAAGCCAGGAAGGTTGTTGAAGAGGGGACTGCCCAAGGCTGGGGCAAGCTGTTGCCTGTGGAGAAGAAGGAGGACAGATTTGGGTTGGGTTACAAACCAACTCAACAAGATCAATCAGAGGCTGCTAAGAAGCCCAATTTTGTCAGCGGGTGAATGCTCACCCCGGATGCAGTGAACAACTTGGAAGATGAGTCGGAAGATGAACGCAACCTGGAGAGCTGGATACGTCCAAGGATCCCGGGGAGCCATATCTAAAACTGGTCTTCCCAGGAAATTATAAGGGTTACTCCTGCAGAGTAATTATTATTTCCTGTATTTTTAAGCATGCATCAAGTCTTGCATATTGCCCAAGATGACAAGACTCATTTTGTAATTGGGCCATCTTGTAATTTTGTGCAAACAGATCAATCAATGAACATCGGACATCTTTTGCAAATGAGTCTTTTTCTTTTTCCGCTCACTGTTTTTCATTTTTTCTTTTGGTACAAAAATAAAATGGCAATGTTTTCAAAATGATAACTTCCTTTCACTTTTTCTAAACAAGATTAAAATTGATCACTAAAATGAACAATCTAAACCCTTGCAGAGAGTGCCTTTCAGACTGCACCGTCAACAGTACAGCTATGACTCTGTATGACTTTGACAATCCAATCAATCAAGCTGATGAAGGGGTTGAAGAAGATTATGAGCTTCCTGAAGAGCTAGCCAGGTTGCTAAGGCAAGAGGAGAAGGTTATCACCCCTCATCGGGAGGAGGTTGAAACGGTTAATCTTGGTACAGAAGAAGAAGTGAGAGAAGTCAAGATCGGGGCCTGCTTACAAGACTCAGTGAAAGAACGACTGATTGACATGCTTCGGGAGTATGTGGAAGTCTTTGCTTGGTCTTATCAGGATATGCCAGGGTTGGACACCGATATTGTCATGCAGAAATTGCCTTTGAAAGAAGACTGCCCGCCGGTTAAACAGAAACTGCGCCGTACTCGCCCGGATATGGCAATGAAGATCAAGGAAGAGGTACAAAAGCAGTGGGACGCCGGGTTCCTTGCTGTAACTAGCTATCTGCCGTGGGTTGCTAATATTGTACCTGTGCCTAAGAAAGATGGAAAGGTAAGGATGTGTGTGGACTACCGGGATCTGAACAGAGCCAGCCCGAAAGATGATTTCCCTTTACCTCACATTGATGTATTGGTCGACAATACGGCTCAGTTCTCGGTGTTCTCCTTCATGGATGGATTTTCAGGATACAATCAAATCAAAATTTCACCTGAAGACATGGAGAAGACAACTTTCATCACACCCTGGGGCACGTTCTGTTACAAGGTGATGCCATTCGGACTGAAGAATGCTGGTGCAACGTATCAACGGGCTATGGTAACATTATTCCATGACATGATCCATAAAGAAATTGAATGTTATGTGGATGACATGATTGCCAAGTCCCTCACAGAAGAAGACCACCTGGTGAATCTGCTGAAGTTATTCAAGCGTCTGAGGAAATACTAACTAAAATTAAACCCCAACAAGTGCACATTCGGGGTGAGATCTGGTAAGCTGCTGGGATTTATTGTGAGTGAGAAAGGGATTGAAGTAGACCCTGATAAAGTCAAATCCATTCAAGAAATGCCTGCACCGAAGACAGAAAAAGAAGTTCGAGGTTTTCTAGGTAGATTGAACTACATTTCAAGGTTCATATCTCACCTTACAGCGACCTGTGAACCTTTGTTCAAGCTGTTGAGAAAAGAACAAACGGTCAGGTGGAACGAAGACTGCCAGAGGGCTTTTGACAAAATCAAGGAGTACTTGCAAGAGCCTCCTATCCTTATGCCTCCAGTTGAAGGAAGACCTCTAATCATGTACTTGACAGTATTAGAAGAGTCAATGGGGTGTGTGTTGGGTCAGCATGACGAGTCTGGTCGAAAAGAGTATGCAATATACTACCTGAGCAAAAAGTTTACCGACTGTGAACAATGTTATTCACTGCTCGAGAAAACTTGTTGTGCTTTAGCGTGGGCTGCTCGCCGACTAAGGCAGTATATGTTGACCCACACTACCTTGTTGATTTCAAAGATGGACCCAGTTAAGTACATTTTTGAGAAGCCAGCACTTACCGGACGGGTTGCAAAATGGCAAATGATCCTCACAGAATATGACATCCAATACACATCTCAGAAGGCCATCAAGGGCAGTGTATTGTCTGATTATCTTGCTGAGCAACCTATTGATGATTACCAGCCTATGAGATTTGACTTCCCTGATGAAGACATCATGTTCATAAAAGCAAAAGATCATGAAGAGCCTGTTCACACTGAAGGGCCTGACCCAGGAGAAGAATGGACTATGATGTTTGACGGGGCTGTTAATATGAATGGTCGTGGTGTTGGTGCAGTACTCATTACACCTAATGGAGTTCACATGCCTTTCTTGGCAAAACTCACCTTTAACTGCACCAACAATGAAGCTGAATATGAAGCTTGTATTATGGGTCTTGAGGAAGCCATTGACCTCAGGATCAAGACTTTGACTGTGTTCGGAGATTCAGCTTTGGTAATCAATCAAACCAACGGCAAATGGTACACGCACCAGGATCATCTGATTCCTTACAGGGATTATACAAGGAGGTTATTGACTTTTTTCACAACAGTCAAGCTTGAGTATATCCCTTGGGACGAGAATCAATTTGCAGATTCTCTGGCTACCATTTCATCCATGATCAAAGTTCAAGCTGCCAACTTTGTACCTCGGATTTCAGTGTCCAGACTTGACAGACCAGCATATGTATTTGCAGCAGATGTTGCCAAAGATGACAAGCCTTGGTTCCATGACATTAAGTGCTTCTTGGAGGATCAAACATACCCATCTGGGGCATCTTCCAATGATAAGAAGACATTAAGAAGGCTTGCTGGTAGTTTCTTCTTGAATACTGACGGTTCCCTATACAAGAGAAACTTTGATATGGTACTCCTCAGATGCGTTGATAGAACAAAAGCAGACTTGTTGATGCATGAGGTGCACGAAGGATCCTTTGGTACCCATGCAGAAGGGCATGCCATGGCCAAAAAGTTGCTAAGATCAGGCTATTACTGGATTACAATGGATGCAGACTGTTGTGCCTATGCCAGAAAATGCCATAAATGCCAGATTTATGCTGATAAGGTGCATGTGCCTCCCAATCCTCTGAATGTGATGTCTTCACCCTGGCCCTTTGCTATGTGGGGCATTGATATGATTGGCAAGATTGAACCGACTGCTTCAAATGGCCACAGATTCATCCTGGTTGCCATTGACTATTTCACCAAGTGGGTTGAAGCAGCTTCATATGCAAATGTTACAAGGCAAGTGGTAGCCCGATTTCTGAAGAGAGACATCATCTGTCGGTACGGAGTTCCCGAGCGAATCATTACTGATAATGGTTCCAACGTAAACAACAAGATGATGACAGAACTGTGCCGGGACTTCAAGATCCAACACCACAATTCTTCTCCTTACAGGCCAAAGATGAATGGCGTTGTTGAGGCAGCTAATAAGAATATCAAGAAGATTGTGCAAAAGATGGTAGTCACTTACAAAGACTGGCATGAAATGCTACCATTTGCCTTGCATGGGTACCGTACGTCAATCAGGACATCCACTGGGGAAACACCGTATCAACTTGTGTATGGTATGGAGGCAGTCCTACCTGTTGAGGTTGAATTACCTTCCTTACGGGTGTTAATGGATGTTAAGCTGAACGAAGCAGAGTGGGTCCAGTCCTGATACTAACAAATGAGTCTGATTGAATAAAAGAGATTGGCTGCAATCTGTCATGGGCAGCTGTACCAGAAAAGAATGAAGAAAGCCTTCGATCAGAAAGTCAGGCTCCGAGAATACCAAGTAGGGGATCTTGTGCTGAAAAGACTCCTTCCTCCTCATACAGATCACAGGGGCAAGTGGACTCCAAACTATGAAGGACCATTCATAGTAAAGAAAGTTTTCTCCGGTGGAGCACTCATGCTCAGTACTATGGATGGTGAAGACTTCCCGTCCCCTGTGAATTCAGATGCAGTTAAAAAATACTTCGCATAAAATGACCCGCTGGACATAAAAACAGAATGTAAGTCCAGGAAAAACTAGGGCATCCCGGCGAGTCAGAAACAGAATAAAAGACTCGGGTAAAAATAAGGGAAAATAAGCGAAAAAATGTACACCCGCTGAGTTGAAAAGCCACATTGGACAACTCAGGCAAAAAAGGGTATCCCGATGGATTGAAAACCCGAAAGGGCGATCCATGCAAAATAAGGGAATAAGGGAACAACTGCATTCTGAATTCGCCTGTATTACTTACAACTTGGTAAGCTTCGAAAGGTTCAAGCGCCGGTCAGAATCAGCCTTCTCCAGAAAGCAAGACGAGAAGAACGTCAAAAGTCATACGAGTCATAGCAAAGGGAAGCTCCCTGAAGCGTCGTCAACATTGCCAATACCTTTTTTTGTAACAATCTCCTCATTTTAGGGGATTTGTTTCTTTGACTGTATCTTGCCGATTCAGAGCACATGAATTAATAAAATCAGATTTTCAGTCACGTTTCGTCTGTACATTTTATTCTCACTTGCAAGAATGTCCGATATCTTTAAGATACTGATTGCATAAATACAGATGCTTCTCTTCTAAAAAAAAAAAAAACGTGCTTACAGGAAATATACTTACTCCCGGGAGTGTCTGAACTCCTATGACGGAATCCGGTAAGGGATACCTCGGGATTACTTGTGCGTTTCTTTGTCTTTTCAGGATTGCAGGTATTCAAAGCACAGCATGGGGCATGAAGGCTTCTCCCCAGCAAGCTGCCTAATCATTATCTACTCAATCTATCTCCCGATTAGCACCAGAGGTGCTTTCTCCCCAGCTGAGTTGCCTGTCATCATTCCTCCTCAACCAAGTGCAAAAGCCAGGGAACCGCCTCCCCACAGAGTTTCAGCCTCTATCCAGAAGAGCAATACCTGAAGATCTCACAACAGAGTGAAGAAAGCTTCTACAAATCCCAGCTGGGTCCCTCATTACCATGATAGGCCTATCAGTGACCTATTATCCCCAAGCAGAGTCCCGCATGTCAGATCTACCAATGATCTCATCCCCAGCTGGGATGTCCACTTCAAGCAGATCAGTCAGAGATCTCTTCAGCAACGGGACCCGGATCCCGGATCGGTTTCTTTGCATAATCATAGCATTCACATCATATTTCCCACAGAGCGTAGTATTCCGTCTAATATGGAGCATTACGGCAAAAATCAAACATATTGCATAATCATAAGCCATGGTCTGAATCAAACACTTGTGAATACTGACAACCCGGCAACGATATACAGAAAACTCCCCAAATTCCCCACCAGAGAGCCAAAGCACTGGCCTTACACTCACAAATACAAATACACACTCCTTTTGGCACTCGTCCGTGTCATCTTTCCCCAGTAAAGTCGCCCGAGCTTTCTTTACAAATAGACACTTATATATTACAGATACTTCTTGACACCCGTCCGTGTCATATCCCCAGTAGAAAGCCAAAGCGTCCTCTTTGCACTCACAGATACATATATTTATATAGATCCCTTGACACCCGTCCGTGTCACCTGCCCCAACACAGTTGCCCAAATACTTTGTAAATCATATACTTGTTTATTATATACCTTTGACACTCGTCTGTGTCACCACCCCCAGCAAGTTAAACACTCCTATACACCACTCATACTTGTTACTCCTGTTTTACTCATACAGATACTCGTCTGTATCTTGTATACACCACTTACATCCCCTCAGATTCGACACTCGTCCGTGTTCTTTTTTAACCAGCTGATACTCGTCCGTATCATCATCTCAGAACATGTGTCAAGCGTTTGTTTCTACCTGATACTCGTCCGTATCACAGTCTTAGGGATGCTCGTCCGCATCTTTAATCCATACACGTGTCAAGCACTTATGTCTCCTTGAATTTAGACACTCATCTGTGTCTACTATTCCCTATAAGAGTCCCTTCAGAATCAACACTCGTCCGTGTTCTTTGTTAACCAGTTGGTACTCGTCCGTATCATCATCTCAGAACGTGCATCAGCGTTTGTTTCCACTGATACTCGTCCGTATCACGGTC
The DNA here is from genome assembly GCA_963966055.1 of Lathyrus aphaca. Lineage (NCBI taxonomy): Eukaryota > Viridiplantae > Streptophyta > Magnoliopsida > Fabales > Fabaceae > Lathyrus > Lathyrus aphaca. The sequence continues at coordinate 214,056,435 of OZ014520.1, read as the reverse complement.
TTAGGGATGCTCGCCCGCATTTTTTATCTATACACAAAACACTTATACCTTTTATTTCTTGGATGTAAACACTTGTCCGTGTTTACTATTCCCCAGTAGGTCGCCAGCAAAGTAACCTTTTTCTATCTGACATTCGTCCTATGTCATGATACCCGTTCGGCAGCCGTACCCTTCAAGGTGATCGTCCTTCATCTCTGGATGACCGTCCCTCATTCTTTCCCCAGCGGAGTCTCTATTCATTAGAACCCCTTTTCTATCCGACATTCGTCCCGTGTCGTGATATTTTTAGCAGTCGTCCCCTGCTAGGTGATCGTCCTTCACCTCCTGATGATCGTCCTTCATCATTTTATCCGATGGCCGTCCCCATCGTTGATTTTTCTATCCGACATTCGTCCTGTGTCGTGATATTTTTAGCAGTCGTCCCCTTCTAGGTGATCGTCCTTCACCTCCTGATGATCGTCCTTCATCATTTTATCCGATGGTCGTCCCCATCGTTGATTTTTCTATCCGACATTCGTCCTGTGTCGTGATATTTTTAGCAGCCGTCCCCTGCTAGGTGATCGTCCTTCACCTCTTGATGATCGTCCTTCATCATTTTATCTGATGGCCGTCCCCATCGTTGATCTTGTTATCTGACATTCGTCCTATGTCATGATAAACCCTGAGAGCAGGCGTCCCCTGCTAGGTGATCGTCCTTCACCTCCTGATGATCGTCCTTCATCATGCTCATCCGATGTCCGTCCCCATCGTCGACCTTCTATCCGGCATTCGTCCTATGTCGTGATATTTAGCAGCCGTCCCCTGCTAGGTGATCGTCCTTCACCTTTTGATGACCGTCCCTCATCATTATTTCATTTATTCTTTTACCTGATGGCCGTCCCCATCAATTCTTTTTCTTACTTTTTCAAATCCCCAGAGAATCTTTGTCACTTTATTTTGATGACCGTCCCCATCATAATTTCTTATATCCCCAGCATGTCGGTCGTCCCCGTCATTGCTCTTTCCCCAGCAGTCGTCCTCTGCTCGACGGTCGTCCTCCGTCGCCCACACCTTATAAATATACTTTATTTTCTTTTACAATCTATATCCCTTTTCTTCTTCATTCTGTGAGTGCAAATTTTGGACTGTCTTTGATATTCAACCACAAGTTATCTTGTTTGCCTGATAAGCTGTTGCTTACATCCTGCACAGCTAACTCATGCTTGAATAGGGGCAGCTGTAAACACCCCAAATTTGCCCTCACCCATTCACACCATGGCTTGTGATTTTTTCATATGCATAATTTCAATCATAGCATCCCATATTGCATTTTTGATTTACTGCATTGATTCTAAGTCATCTGCATCTAGGGTTTGTGATCTGAGCAATCCCTGAGCCATTTGAGCCACTTCAAAGGTCATCAAACACTTCAAAGGGGTCCATGTATGTTCAATCATCATATTACATCCTCTCAAAGTCAAGAATGTCAAAAAATCACAAGAACTGAGATTGGCATGGAAGCAGAGCCCGGTTTGGCTGCACAGATGACCTAGAATTAGGGTTTTGGTTTCAAAGGCCATAACTCCAATTTTTTTTTGGTCATTATTGTTTCTATTGGTCTCTATATGGTATAGGGATCATGCATATCAATTTTCATGAAGAAATTCAATGGAGAAGTCATCTGATCAAGAGTTGACTTTTTGAGCAAGTCAGTGCAAAATCAGGGCATCTGAGGCCCTCAATGACCCAACCAAAGGGTGTTCTTCATCATTTTGATTATATATGATCTTTATTTGATCATAGAAGATTTTAGAAGTTCACAAAATTGAAGAATTTCAAGCCATTTGCAAAGTTGACTTTTTGGGAAAATGACTTGTAATGGAAACTTGCCATTTTGGGAAACTTTTTCAACCCTTACTTTTTTATTCAAAAATGCTTCAAATGGGAAAACTTTGGTCATGAAAGTTGTAGAATGGATCATTCCCTTTTCAAAAAGTACAAGAACTCATTCTAATTCATTTTGGATCAAAAGTTATGGCTTGTCAAAGTTGGGGAAAATCACATAATTTCAAGTTATGCACCAAAGAGGCAAAGTTGCAAAATCCCTTGCCAAGGCAAATTGAGACCTCAAATGGACTTCTAATCTTCACACAAACATAAAACAATGTCTAAAAGTCAGATTGCATCAAAGGTTTGGCCATTTTCATGACTTGTGGATCAAGAAACTTCAAAAGGGCCAAAGATGATCAAAGTTGCAAAACCTATCATAAACCCTAATCCACTTGCTGCATTGCCTCTAGACCTTTTCCATAGCTTTCCTCAATCTCAGCTGAGCTAGGACAAGCCAATGAGCTAGCTACACCATTGCCCATACCTCAAGTACAACACTTTTGACTTTTTGGCCAAAACACCCATACCAATCACAACAGTCCACACCAACTCCTCTGACCTCTCTAGTTGTGATAAGTGGACCAAAGCCAGCATAACACACCACACACACAAAGCTGAAGCTCTCTCCAAGCCATAGTTCCAAGTTTATGCCTCGTATGCATTTTGCTTCGAATCACACAACACAACCTTCAAACACAAAAACAAACTTCACCATTAATCTCAGCATGTTCCACTGATCACAAACCAACCATTGAAACAGCCCAAAACCTCACACAAACCAAACACGATTTCCTCACCTCACTGAACAGAACTTGCTCAATCTCACAAACCAGCCATCCTCAAAGATTTCTAAGTTTCGTATCATCTTCAGGAGGTTCATAAGAGTGGGTTTGCAACAAGAAAGAGCCCAGAAAGCCCAGAACCAGGAGGTTCCATCTCAGGTATGGCTCAAGAACTTTTTTCTCATAACCTTGTTTTAAGTTCTTAATCGAATCCTTATGATGTTCTGATGATCCTGATGTGTTTACTTTTCAAAATGGTGGAGTATTGAGTATGTATGAGTTTTCTGACCTAAAATTACTTTGTTTCGATTTACATTGTTGGTGAGAAAGAAATGATTTTTGTTTGGGGGTTTTGATTCAGTGATGAGTGGGGTTTGATTCTGGGCAGAGAGATTTCATTTTCGTTGCTTAGAGAGAGAGATAAGGTTTTGGAATCGTCGGAGAAGATGACCGGAACACTGTTCCGGCCGTCTGAGAGTCATTAATGTTAATTAGGGTTTAGGTCCAGTTTTAAATGTAGCCGTAGATCCTGTCTTCCCGCGCGCGAATGAACGAACCAGATTGCTCATTAAGCCCTAATTCTATATTAATCAGGATTAATTAATTATTTAATTGAGATATAGTCAGTTTGAATTACAGCCGCTAGATCACGCGCACAGTCAACTCCCGCGTCCCAACTTTGAATGCTGGCCATTGATCCCTTTGACTTTCCATTTAATTCATTTAATTTCATATTTTTGTTATTTGTTTTGCATAATTATTTTAAAATACATAAAAAATCCAAAAAAATATTTTCTTTCAGCATTTTTATTCTAAATATTTTTCTTAACATAAAAACAATTTTTATTTTATTTTTTACATTTTTAGACTATTTTAAAAATATTTTAATGTTTATTTTAATTAATTAATGAAGATTAATTAATTAAAATAGCATTTAGGTTTCCAAAAATCACAAAAAAATTCATGTAACCTTTAAAAACATTTAGAAACATTGTCCAACTCTCAAACTAAATTTCTTTTTTGTTCTTGATGCCTTTTGATAATTTTCAATGGAATTAATTTCATTTCAAGGCAATATTTTGTTTCAAACTTCAAAAATTCATTTCTGCCTAACCATTGAGAGTTGGACAATGATTCTTTTTGCATTGCATCTTGAATAACTTGTAGTTTATAGGATAAAATTGGCATGAATTGAACTTGCATTTTCATTTTGTTTTGCATTTTTCTTGTCAAGGTACCTTAAAACCCTAGCAATCTTAAAAAATTCATAACTTTCAATAGGTTAAGAGTTGGATCCCCTCCTTTGGGCAGTGAGTTTGTATAGGTCTAGGGTTCCTTTGGTTGCATTTTCAAATTTTTATCATGTCATTTGCTTCTGGTTTTGGATTTTTGCTTTGTATGTTGCATATAACCCTAATTCATGTCTTCCTATGCATCCATCTTCCATTTGCTTGCATACCATGACTTGCCATGAAATTTTGTGCATCCATTTGATTCATATGACATCTTAGGACATATTAGAATCATGTTTGATCATTGCATCTTTCATTTGCCATGTTGTATGTCATTTGCATTTCATAACTTTTCATGTATGTTCATGGTTCAAAGCATGCTTCTCTTGCATCCATATGTTTGTATGATCATTCTCATGCCTTGCCTCATGTTTGCATCATCTCTTAGCATCATTAACATCATACTTATGCTTCTGGTTTTGGTTTGCATCATCACATTGCATCTCATTTGCATTACTTTTCATTTCTTTTGCTAACTTTTCAGGTGGTAAGTTGTTTTGAGAAGTGGATTTGCCTTCACTTCTCACAATCTCTTTTCATCTCTCTTATGCATCATTGCTGCATTTTATCTTGTGCTTTGGATTGAGCTTGCTCATTCTTGTTCATCTTACTTTCTTTCTTCAAGCAACTTGTCTTCTTAAGTGAAGCAAGTTGTTTTGCTTCTCTTTGCTTCTTGCTCCTTTCATCTGCTTCCTTCCTAGTGGTTTCTCTGAAGATCTTCTTGCAAACCTCACAAACCCTAGGAATGACCAAGCATGATAACAATTAGGGTTGATTAGTCCCCCACTTAGTTTTACCTTTGTGTCTCTTTGAGTCTTCTCTTCTCATCTCATGATCAAGGACTAAACCCTAAAGGCTTTAAGGCTTTGTGATTAAGCTTATGCCTGCATCCTTCTATTAGGATGGAGTGTATAACTTTAATCCTAAGTGTTAAACCCTTAATGTGCTTAAATCCTTTAATCAATTCACTTAATAGTCATCAAGACATCCAACTTGTAACTTGGGCCTTGCATTAGGGTTCTAATTCTTCCTTAATTGGTTAAGAAGGACTAACCCTAGTGTTAATGGACAAGTCCCCCTCAAGTTGTCTTACAAATCATAAAAATCATTTCTTCATCTTATCATTAACTAAAATACATTTAATAAAGGCTTTGTTTTGTCATGAGGTTAATCCCTAATCATGGATTAAGTTGAGGAGCTTTCCCCAGCTTAAACATTCTTATCTATTATCCTTCTATTAGGATGGTGTAATGAGTTTGTTTAATCCCTGATTATGGCTTAAGCTCATTACTCAACACTAAACAAAAACAACAAAAACATTTAACTAATCACAAGTAGGTTAATGATCTTAATCCTGCATCAAAGGTGATTAAGTGTGAGATACTGACTTCACACTTAAGGTATTCTCATTACCCCTAATCAGAGGGAGGATGTGATGAGTTTACTAACCCATTGGTTTAGGCTTAAGCTCATTAACTTATGACAAACTTCAAAAAGCAATAAAAGACTGAAAATACAAAAAACAAACAATAATCGTCTCCTCCGGGATTCTTTTCTCACCTCATTCATTCACAAACGAGAACTCGCTTCTTCCGTTTAATGCAAGAAAGTTTGCACCTGAGCCAGACAGGTCACACACTTGAGCATAGACAAATAAGCAGTTCACAAGTCAATTCACCCTTTCAGTCTCTTTGGGTCGAACTACGGTGTTCTGACTTCCTCATTGCACGAGAGGATACGTAGGCATAACTTAACAGTTATCGAACAAAAGTCTCTGTATATTCCCCCTCCTCCCAGCTTCATTCTTTTAGCCTCATGATCTTGAGCATTTCACTCCTATTATTACACTGACACTTCTCTTATACACTTCACATTTCTTTTACACCGACACTTGCATTCTTTCCAGCTTTGATACACAAAATACCACTGACACTACCCCTTTAATCACAAATCTTTTAAGCGTGGATCCCGTCGAGTACGGCGGACAATCTGGGTGCTAATACCTTCCCAGTTTGTAACCAACCCCCTTTCTCAGTCTCTCTGGTTTGCAACCGTCTTGTCCATCTTTTCTTAGGTCTATGCAGCATTACCTTTCCTCCGGGATAAAAATGCCTAGCTGGCGACTCTTGTCTTTCTGAGTTCACTCCTGTGTGTTCTCATTCCTCTTTTCGCCGACCGTTCGCGTCTGTACCCCTTCTGACCCGTGAGGTGTCATTCGGTGGGAGCGACAGAAGTCTTCACCATCCATAGTACTGAGCATCGGTGCTCCACCAGAGAAAACTTTCTTTACTATGAACGGACCATCATAATTCGGAGTCCACTTGCCCCTGTGGTCTGTATGAGGAGGGAGGAGTCTTTTCAGCACAAGATCTCCTACTTGGTATTCCCGAAGCCTAACTTTCTGATCGAAGGCTTTCTTCATTCTTTTCTGATACAGCTGCCCATGGCAGATTGCAGCTAATCTCTTCTCTTCGATCAGATTCAGTTGTTCGTATCGGGATCGGACCCATTTTGCTTCATTCAGCTTGACATCCATGAGTACCCGCAGGGAGGGTAATTCAACTTCAACAGGTAGGACTGCCTCCATACCATAAACAAGCTGATACGATGTTGCCCCAGTGGATGTTCTGATTGACGTACGGTACCCGTGCAAGGCAAATGGTAGCATTTCATGCCAGTCTTTATAGGTAACCACCATCTTCTGCACAATCTTCTTGATATTCTTGTTAGCTGCTTCCACGGCGCCATTCATATTTGGCCTGTAAGGAGAAGAATTGTGATGTTGGATCTTGAAGTCCCGGGATAGCTCTGCCATCATTTTGTTGTTCAAGTTGGAACCATTATCAGTAATGATTCGCTCAGGCACTCCATACGCAATATGTGTCTAGCGGTATCTGAACTGCAAGCGCACAGCCTATCGAAGTAATATAAAAGTTTTCGATCCCACAGGGACTTTATAATCACTTAGTGCTAGAAGGTCTGCTAGTTTAGCTAAGGAGGATGTTTGTCACGATTTTGGTTTTAAGGATTAAAAACGGGAATTAAATTTAGTTTTAAGGAAATAATGAGAAGGCGGTCGGTATGTAATTATGTTAACCTATGTCTTATGAGAGCATTCTCCCATCCAAGTTGGTTAAACAGGTATAGGATGCTATCATGTATACCTAAAGTTTTCATGGACTGTTCATCATAGTACAGAGTCAAATCCATTTGTCTCTGTGATAATTCCTCAAATTTCATTCTTTGGTTGCTACCTATAAATTTGGTTTCCATAATGTTTCTTGGTTGGTTAGCCATAGTTAGTGTAAATGTGGAGGAAACAAATCAGGGGTAAAAAGGAAAGTGGAAAAGACTTTAGAAAATCTGTAAAAGTGATTTAGAAAATAAAAATTAAAATAAAGAAAATAAGAAAATAAATGCATAAATTAAATCAATAATGATAATAATGAAATAAAACAATAAAATGATAAAATGATAAAATGATAAATTGATAAAATGATAAAATGGTAAAATGATAAAATGGGTTGCCTCCCACTAAGCGTTGTTTTTATCGTCATAAGCCTGACGTAATGCTTAGGGGTAGATTAATCAGGGAAGTTAGTGGACAACTCTAAAAGCTTTAGACTATTTGCATAATCTCTATTTTCAATGTTATGGTAATGTTTTAATCGTTGTCCGTTTACTGTGAACGGTTCACTATTCCTACCCTTAATTTCTATTGCTCCGCTCGGGAACACTCTAGTTATTTCAAAGGGTCCTGACCATCTAGATTTTAGTTTTCCAGGAAAGAGCCTAAGTCTTGAATTAAAGAGGAGTACAACGTCTCCCACACTAAATTCTTTCCTAGATAGGCGTTTATCATGCCATCGCTTGGTTCTTTCTTTATATATCTTAGCATTCTCATAAGCATCTAACCTTAATTCTTCTAATTCATTAATGTCGAGGATTCGCTTTTCTCCAGCGGCATTTTAGTTTATATTGAGTGTTTTAATCGCCCAATATGCTTTGTGTTCTAGTTCTACGGGAGATGACAAGCCTTCCCATACACTAGTTTGAAAGGTGTAGTTCCTATGGGTGTCTTGTAGGCTGTTCTATAAGCCCATAAAGCTTCATTAAGTTTAGATGAACAATCTTTCCTAGATATGGAGACAGTCTTTTCTAGGATTTGTTTAATTTCTCTGTTTGAGACTTCGACCTGTCCACTCGTTTGTGGATGATATGGTGTTGCTACACGATGTCTGACTCCATACTTAGATAGTAATTTGTCAAATATTTTCGAAATGAAATGCGAGCCACCGTCACTTATGACAAGTCTAGGCGCACCAAATCTTGGAAAGATTATATTCTTGAAAAGCTTAATTACTACTCGTGTGTCATTTGTAGGAGAAGCTATAGCCTCAATCCATTTTGAAACATAATCGATAGCTACGAGTATGTACTTATTACCGAAAGATGATGGGAATGGTCCCATGAAATCTATTCCCCAGACGTCAAAGACTTCTACTTCTAATATTCCTCTTTGAGGCATTTCATCTCTTCTTGAAATATTACCGGTGCGTTGACACCGATCGCAATTTATAACAGCGATGTGGACATCTTTCCATAAATTAGGCCAAAATAGGCCGGCTTGTAAGATTTTTGCACAAGTCTTGGAAGTGCTTGTATGTCCACCATAAGGAGATGAATGACAATGAGCAATGACATCTTCTATTTCTTCTTCGGGAATACACCGACGAAAGATTCTGCCAGGTCCTCTTTTAAACAGTAATGGTTCGTCCCAATAGTAATGCTTGAGATTGTGAAAGAATTTCTTTTTCTGCTGATAGGTTAAGTGAGGTGGAAGTGCTCCTGCAGCTAAGTAGTTGACAATGTCAGCGTACCATGGCAGCCTTACGGATGTTTGGATTGTTCCCATGGTTTCTGGTTCATATATGTCTAACTGAACTGGGTCGCTTCCTATTTGTGCTATCAGCTGTTCATACGGAAAATCATCGTTAATCGGCACTTGTTCGGGTTTAATACCTTCTATTATAGATAAATGGTCCGCTACGACGTTTTCAGTACCTTTCTTATCTTTTATTTCGAGATCAAACTCTTGTAAGAGTAAAATCCATCTCAAGAGTCTTGGTTTAGCATCTTTCTTGGTTAATAAATATCTGATAGCAGCGTGGTCTGTGTAGACGATTATTTTCGCTCCCACTAAGTAGGAACGGAATTTATCAAGCGCAAAGACAACTGCTAACAATTCTTTTTCAGTAGTGGCGTAGTTCATCTGAGCAGAATCTAAGGTTCTACTGGCATAGTAAATTGCGTGAAGTTTCTTGTCCTTCTTTTGTCCTAGAACTGCGCCTACAACATAGTCACTCACATCGCACATGATTTCGAAAGGTAATCTCCAGTCAGGGGGTTGCATGATTGGTGCGGTGATGAGGGCTGTTTTCAGAGTTTCGAATGCTTTAAGACAATCTTTATTGAATATGAACTCAGCGTCTTTCATTAATAAACCGGTAAGAGGTTTAGTGATTTTCGAGAAATCTTTGATGAATCGTCGGTAGAAACCGGCGTGTCCTAAAAAGCTTCGTATTTCTCGAACGGTCTTAGGGGGTTGAAGATCTTTTATGACTTTTATCTTAGCTTTATCAACTTCAATTCCCTTATTAGATATAACGTGTCCTAGTACGATTCCTTCTCTGACCATAAAATGGCATTTCTCCCAGTTAAGTACGAGGTTTACTTTTACACATCTTTCTAATAGCATTTCTAAATTTGATAGACATCCTTCAAAACTTTGCCCGCATATAGAGAAGTCGTCCATGAACACTTCCATGATGTTGTCTATGAAATCTGTGAAGATTGACATCATACATCTTTGAAAGGTTGCAGGAGCGTTGCATAATCCAAAGGGCATTCGTCTATAAGCGAACGTTCTATAAGGGCATGTGAATGTAGTCTTCTCTTGATCATCTGGATGAATCGGGATTTGGAAAAATCCTGAGTAACCATCAAGATAACAGAAATATGAGTGTTTGGCTAATCGTTCTAACATTTGATCTATAAAAGGTAGTGGGAAATGATCTTTTCTAGTGGATTTGTTTAGTTTACGATAATCGATGCACACTCTATGTCCTGTCACTACTCTTTGTGATATCGATTCGCCTTTAGCGTTTTTCACAACAGTGATACCTCCTTTCTTTGGCACTACATGTACTGGACTAACCCATTTACTATCAGAGATTGGATATATTATTCCAGCGTCTAGTAGTTTCTTAACTTCTTCCTTTACTACAGTGCTAAGGATTGGGTTAATTCTTCTTTGAGATTCTCTGGAGGTTTTGCAATCTTCTTCTAGCAGAATACGATGCATACAGATTGAAGGACATATTCCTTTGAGATCAGATATGTTATATCCTAATGGAGTTGGATATTTCTTTAAAACATCTAAAAGTTTCTTTGTTTCAATTGTTCATAAACTGGAATTGATTATAACTGGTCTTGTACATTCAGTATCTAGGAATTCGTATCTTAGGTTCTTAGGTAAAGTTTTTAACTCTAATGTAGGTTTATTCTTACTTGGCATGGGATCCGTTGTAAGTGCTAAACTTTCGCTTAGACTATCATCCTGATATGGTTTACGCCAATTGTCATCTTCGAAAATCGGAGGAATTTGAATTTTCATAATTTCAGAATAGGTAGTTTCTTTCATTTCCATTTCTCTTACACATTCGTCAATTACATCCAATAAATAGCATGTATCCTCTATAGCTGGTGATTGTAAGAATTGTGTTAAAATAAATTCAACTTTCTCTTCACCTACTTCAAAGGTTAGCTTTCCTTTCTTTACGTCTATAATAGCTCCGGAGGTAGCTAAGAATGGTCTTCCTAGTATGATAGGTGTAGTGGAGTCTTCAGAGATGTCCATGATTATAAAATCAGTAGGAATATAGAATTGTCCTATACGTACTGGGACGTTTTCTAGTATGCCTACATGATATTTAATAGAGCGATCGGCTAGTTGAACAGACATTTTAGTTGGTCTTAGGTCTCCCATGTCTAGCCTTTTGCAAATTGTTAAGGGCATAACACTGATACTGGATCCTAAATCGCATAGAGCTTTGTCAATGACGAATTTTCCTATTACACAGGGTATAGAGAAACTACCTGGATCTTTTAACTTAGGAGGCATGTTGTTTTGAATTATTGCGCTACACTCAGCAGTAAGTGTAACGGTTCCGTTATCCTCTATCTTCTTCTTATTGGATAAGATTTCCTTTAGAAACTTAGCATACGAGGGCATTTGAGTGATAGCTTCTGTAAACGGAATAGTAATATTCAACTGTTTCAGAAGTTCAACAAATTTCTTAAACTGACCCATCGTCTTAGAATTGGTTAATCTCTGAGGGTACGGAATTGGTGGTTTATAAGGTGGTGGAGGCACATAAGGCTTTTCTTTCTCCACTGCCTCTTGATTATTATCTTCCTTTTCTTCTGGATCATTCTCCTTTTCAGTCGGCTTATCTGGTTTTTGGTACATGGCTGGATTGTCAAGTCTTGGATCGGTAGGTCCGTCAAGTTCCTTGCCACTTCTTAATATCACAGCATTGGCCTGTCCTTTTGGATTAGATTGGGGTTGTCCAGGAAATACTCCAGCTGGTGCAGCGGTAGGTGCTTGTTGTTCAGCTACTTGTGAAATCTGAGTTTCAAGCATTTTGTTATGTGTAGCTAACACATCTACCTTGCTCACTAATTGCTTAATCTGCTCACTAGTGTGTATGTTTTGATTTAGGAAATCCTTGTTTGTTTGAGATTGAGTAGCTATGAAGTTCTCCATCATCAACTCAAGATTTGATTTTCTAGAAACATTAGGAGAAGTCTTTTGATATCCTGGTGGTGTAGCTGGTGCTTGACCTGGTGCGTATAAAGCATTGTTGTTCTTATAGGAGAAGTTCAGATGATTCTTCCAACCTGGGTTGTATGTGTTTGAGTACGGGTTTCCTTGAGCATAATTCACTTGATCTGTGGGAATTCCTGCTAATAGTTGACAATCAGGGACAACATGTCCTGGAACTCCACATAACTCACAGTTAGGTGTTACCGCAGCCACGGTGGCTGTTGGTGTTATGGTCAAGTTGTCGATCTTTTGGTTAAGTTGGTCAAACTTTGAATTGACTTGATCCATACTACTCACTTCGTACATACCTCCTTTTGTTGGTTTCTCAGTTGCGACTCTCTCGCTTCCCCATTGGTAATGGTTCTGAGCCATACTCTCGATAAGTGCATAAGCATCATTATATTCTTTGTCCATTAGTGCACCGCCTGCGGCAGCCTCAATTGTCATTCTTGTGTTGTACAAGAGTCCATTGTAGAAAGTATGGATGACCATCCATTCTACTAATCCGTGATGTGGACAAAGTCTCAGCATATCTTTGTAGCATTCCCAAGCTTCGAAAAGTGACTCGTTTTCCTTTTGCTTAAATCCGTTGATTTGAGCTCTTAGCATAGCTGTCTTGCTAGGTGGGAAATATCTTGTCAAGAAGACTCTCTTTAGTTCCTCCCACGTAGTTACTGAATTCGAGGGGTAGAGATTGAAGCCATGCTCTAGCTCTTTCTCGAAGTGAAAAAGGAAAAAGACGTAATCTAATAGCTTCTTGGGTAACTCCATTAGCTTTTACAGTATCTGTGTACTGCACAAATATCGAAAGATGAAGGTTCGGATCCTCGGTAGGATTTCCGGCGAATTGGTTTTGTTGCACGGCTGATATCAGCGAAGGTTTCAATTCGAAATTGTTTCGGTTGATAGCCGGTGCAGCAATGCTGGAATGCGACTCAGCTTGTGAAGGACTAGCGTAATATTTGAGTGGATGATTTGGTTCTTCAGCCATCTCTGCGTCCTTTGATGTTCCAACCGGTTTAGGTGGATCAACTTGAAGATATGGAATGTTTTATTTTCGTTCGTAATCGAATATTCGTCTTCTTACGTGTAAGAAGCGTTCTAATTCTTGGACTGGAGGTTGCAAGTCTTCGCCTTGAGAGCGAGTACTTGGCATACACTCGGGAAATTAGATTAGGAAAAGAATAGTTGTTACCTTAGTCTAGACAATGCTACTCTAATAGTGCACTAGTAACTAAATTAAGGTCCCCGGCAACGGCGCAAAAAACTTGATGGGCATGAAGACGCAATATGTGTCTAGCGGTATCTGAACTGCAAGCGCACAGCCTATCGAAGTAATATAAAAGATTGTCGATCCCACAGGGACTTTATAATCACTTAGTGCTAGAAGGTCTGCTAGTTTAGCTAAGGCGGATGTTTGTCACGATTTTGGTTTTGAGGATTAAAAACGGGAATTAAATTTAGTTTTAAGGAAATAATGAGAAGGCGGTCGGTATGTAATTATGTTAACCTATGCGGGTCAATCTAACCTAAGCTTATAAAGATGGTTCACTTAAATTGTTCTGTAGAGATTATCAGTTTAAATACCTGTAAACACCCCAAATTTGCCCTCACCCATTCACACCATGGCTTGTGATCTTTTCATATGCATAAGTTCAATCATAGCATCCCATATTGCATTTTTGCTTCACTGCATTGATTCAAAGTCATATGCATCTAGGGTTTGTGATATGAGCAATCCAAAAGCCATTTGAGCTACTCCAAAGGTCATAAATCACTTCAAAGGGGTCCATGAATGTTCAAGCATCATATTATATCCCCACAAGATCAAGGAAGTCAAAGAATCACAAGAACTGAGAATGGCATGGAAGTAGAGCCAGGTTTAACTGCACAGATGACCTAGAATTAGGGTTTTGGTTTCAAAGGCCATAACTCCAAATTTTTTGGTCATTCTTGTTTCTATTGGTCTCTATATGTTATAGGGATCATGAATATCAATTTTCATGAATAAATTCAATGGGGAAGGCATCTGATCAAGAGTTGACTTCTTGAGCAAGTCAGTGTAAAATCAGGGCATCTGAGGCCCCCAATGACCCAACCAAAGGGTGTTCTTCATCATTTTGAATGTGTATGATCTTTATTTATTCATATAAGATGTTAGAAGTTCACAAAATTGAAGGATTTCAAGCCATTTGCAAAGTTGCCTTTTTGGGAAAATGACTTGTAATGGAAACTTGCCATTTTGGGAAAGTTTTTCAACCTCCTCAAATTGATTCAAAAATGCTTCAAATGGGAAAACTTTGGTCATGAAAGTTGTAGAATGGATCATTCCCTTTTCAAAAAGTACAAGAACTCATTCTAAATCATTTTGGATCAAAAGTTATTGCTTGTCAAAGTTGGATAAAATCATTGAAATCTCACTTTTGCACAAAATGGAAAAACTTGCAAATTCTCATGGCAAGCCTTTATGTGACTTCAATGTGACCTCTAATCATCACACAAACACAATGCATGACCTAAAATTTAGTTTGGCCCAAGAGGTTTCCCATTTCCATGTCTTAATTTTCAAAGTAACCATAAGCCATTTTCCATAAAATGCAAAAGGGGGATTTCTTGCAAAATCATTCTCAAAGGGATTGTATGATCTCTAGCTGGTTTCAAGACATTGCCATAACCTCATGAGGCATCTCACACCAAAAATTCAGCAAGCCTCATCACATGTACATGGCCAAAATCATGAAATGTAACAAGTTGCCATATTGCAAAAACACTTCAAACATATGATCCAATGCACCCAGCTGTCTTCTCTTGATCCTAGGGCCTTCCTTGACTCAAGCTGAGGTAGGACAAGCCCTAAGATTGCCTCTGACCCGAGCCATGCTTAGAGTACACAAAATCTTGACTTTCTTGCATTTTGCCCATACCAATCCCACAGTGCCACACCAACTCTCTGCCCAACCAGAGTATGATATGTGGACATCAAGCAACCCAAAAATAGACCACACACAAGCCATAAGCTCCCACATTGTTGCACACACAAAAATCTGTCAAAACCTTTCCCTCTTCGAATCACTCAACACAGACATCAAACCTCAATTCTTCCTTCACTAATGAACCACACACTCTCCATAGAACAAAAGCCCACCATCAAAACAGCCTGAAACCCCCTATATCATAACTGTGAAACCTGCCACATCAGAACACAAGCTCACGAATCAGCCACCAACAAGAGGTTTGAAGCATCCCATTGAGCTCAGGAGGTTCAGGGGAGATATTTTGCATAAGAGAAGAGTCAGGAAAGCTCATATCCATATCTCTTCACCTCAGGTAGCTTCGAATTTCAAACTTTTCAGAGCTTGCTTTTTTTGTTACAAAATGAAAATACGCATCATGGGGATCACTCTGATACTTTTAGTTTTAAAAATGGTGTGAAAATGAACATTTTGTGCCTCTCTGAAATTTTGCCCGTGAAAATGTTTTGCTTCAATTCTCTTTGTTCATGCTTGATAAATGATGTTTGATGATGGATTTGAGTTTAGTTTGGATAGGAGAATGTTTCTGGGCAGTTAATTTAGGTTGGGGTGGCCTGTAGAGGAAGCTAGGTTTTTGGTTTCGCCGGAGAAGACGACCGGAACACTGTTCCGGCCGTCTGAGTTTGGTTAAGCCCTAATTAGGTTTAACAGGTGTAATTATGAGAGTTTGAATTTGGACCGTATATGAGGTGGACTGGGGTTGACTCCCGCGCGTGTGTGCGGCCCAGATCACATCATTAAAACCCTAATCTGTTTTATTAATTTAATAAATCATATTTAAGTTAATTAAGCCAGAAGAGATCGTGACCTTCCAATAGCGCGCGCAGTCAACCATTGACTCTCAACTTTGAATCTCAGCCTTGGATCCTGCATACTTTCCATTTAAATTCATTTTTATTTCATTTTTATTCATTTATCTTTCATATTTATTTTAAAATAGTTAGAAAAATCCTAAAAATATTTCCCTTTGCATTTTTGTTTCAAATATTTTTCTTAATCAGAAAATGATTTTTATTTTATTTTTTGCACATAAAAAGTATTTTTAAAATATTTAAAATGTATATTTTAATTAATTAATGGAAATTAATTAATTAAAATAGCATTTATGTTTTTAAAAATCACCAAAAATTCACATTGCATTTAGAAACATTTAGAAACATTATCAAACCCTCAAACCAAATTTCTTTTTTGTTCTTGATGCATTTTGATCATTTCCTTTGGAATTAAATTCATTTTAAGGCAATATTTTTGTGTTAACTTTGAAAAATCCATTCTGCCTAACCCGTGAGAGTTTGATGATGATTCTTCTTGCATTGCATCCTTCATGGCATGTAGTTTATTGGATAAAATTGGTTTGATTTGATCTTGCATTTTCAATTTGTTTTGCATTTTTTTGTGATGAGGTACCCCAAAACCCTAGTAATCTTAGGAAATTCATAACTTGCACTAGGTTAAGAGTTGGATCCCCTCCCTTGGGCAGTGAACTTGTATAGGTTTAGGGTATCTTTGATTGCATTTTCAAATTTTTATCATGTCATTTGCTTCTGGTTTTGGATTTTTGCATTGCATGTTGCATATAAACCCTAATTTATGCCTTCCTTTGTATCCAATTCTCATTTGCTTGCATCCAATGACTTGCCATGACATTTTGTGCATCCACATGATTCATAATACATCTTAGGACATGTTAGAATCATGTTTGACCATTGAATCTTTCATTTGCCATGTTATATGTCCATTGCATTCCATAACTTTTCATGTACATTCATGGTTCAAGACATGCTTCCTCTGCATCCATTGCCTTGTATGATCATTCTCATGTCTTGCCTCATGTTTGTATCATCTCTTAGCATCATTAACATCATGTAAATGCTTCTGACTTTGGTTTGCATCATGACATTTCATCTCATTTGCATTGCATTTCATTTCTTTTGCTAACTTTTCAGGTGGTAAGTTTTTTTGAGAAGTGGATTTGCCTTCACTTCTCACAATCTCTCCTCATCTCTCTTGCATCATTTCTGCATTTTGTATTTGTATTAGAGTGAGCTTGCTCATTCATGCTCTCTCCTTACTTTCTTTCTTCAAGCAACTTGTCTTCTTAAGTGAAGCAAGTTGTTTTGCTTCTCTTTGCTTCTTGCTCCTTTCATCTGCTTCCTTCCTGGTGGTTTCTCTGAAGATCTTTCTATCTTAAGTCTCATAAACCCTAGGAATGACCAAGTATTATAACAATTAGGTTTTGATTTAGTCCCCCATTAGTTTTTGCCTTTAAGTCTCTTTGAGTCTTCTCTTCTCATCTCATAATCAGGGACTAAACCCTAAAGGCTTTAAGGCTTTGTGATTAAGCTTATGCCTGCATCCTTCTATTAGGATGGAGTGTATAACTTTGATCCTAAGTGTTAAACCCTTAATGTGTTTAAACCCTTTAATCAATTCACTTAATAATCATCAAGACATCAAGCTTGTAACTTGGGCCTTGCATTAGGGTTCTAATTCTTCCTTAATTGGTTAAGAAGGACTAACCCTAGTGTTAATGGACAAGTCCCCCTCAAGTTGTCTTACAAACCATAAAATCCACTTCTTAATCTTATCATTAATTAAAATCCACCTTAATAAAGGTTTTGTTTTGTCATGAGGTTAATCCCTAATCATGGATTAAGTTGAGGAGTCTTCCTCAGCTTAAATGTTCTCATCTATTATCCTTCTATTAGGATGGTGTAATGAGTCCATTAAATCCTTGATTATGGCTAAAACTCATTACTTAACACTAAACAAAAACATCTAAAAAAATACAAGTAGGTTAATGATCTTAATCCTACATCATGGTGATTAAATGTGAGGTGCTTACTTCACACTTAAGGTATTCTCATTACCCCTAATCAGAGGGAGGATGTGATGAGTTTATCAACCTTTGGTTTAGGCTTAAGCTCATTAATTTATGTCAAACTTCAAAAAGCAATAAAATATTGAAAACACAAAAACAAACAATAATCGTCTCCTCTGGGATTCTTTTCTCATCTCATTCACTCATAAACGAGAACCTGCTTCTTCCGTCTAATGCAAGACAGTTTGCACCTGAGCCAGACAGGTCATACACTTGAGCATAGACAAGTAAGCAGTTCACAAATCAATTTATCTTTCAGTCTCTTTGAGTCGAACTACGGTGTTCTGACTTCCTCATTGCACGAGAGGATACGTAGGCATAACTTAACAGTTATCGAACAAAAGTCTCTGTATATTCCCCCTCTTCCAGCATTATCATTTAAGCCTCATAATCTTGAGCATTTCACTCCTGTTCTTACACTGACACTTCCCATGCACACTTCACTTTCTTCTAGCACTGACACTTGCATTCTTTCTAGCTTTGATACACAGATGGCACTGACACTACCCCTTTAAAACACAAATCTTTCAAGCGTGGATCCCGTCGAGTACGACGGACAATCTGGGTGCTAATACCTTCCCAGGTTGTAACCAACCCCCTTTCTCAGTCTCTCTGGTTCGCAACCGTCTTATCCGTATCTTTCCTAGGTCTATGCAGCATTACCTTTCCTCCGGGATAAAAATGCCTAGCTGGCGACTCTATTCATTCCTTCTCTTTCGCCGACCGTTCGCGTCTGTACCCCTTCTGACCAGGCGTCATTTGGTGGGAGCGACAATACCCTCAACTAACACTCTCGTGGTCTTATCTCAGGTCTTACTCCTAAAGCCCTATGCCTGCTCTCGCTAGCCCATAAGTGTTTAGAAAATAATTTTTGAAAACTTAATAAGTCTAATTCATTTTAAAGCGCTCTCGCTGTATTTAAATCAAATGCCTAACTTTTGCTATCCGGTTAAAATCTCACACTCTCGTGGTCTTGACCTAACCTATTACACTTTTCTTACTCTCGTAACAAAAAGATTAATTTTTATTATAAAAAGTCACAGCCAGAATATAAGTTCTTAATTGTTTTAGCTTAGATTCGATTTTACCGATTTGGTTTAGTTTATTACATACCGCCTAATTAATTTAGCTACTCATTTTTGTTGTACCAGACAGATGCAGAGATAAAAAATTATTAATTAAAACATACATTATAAAATAATAACAATATCTTAACATAAACAAATAAATGACTTAATATAAATGCAAAAAATATAAAAACCTGAATAATTAAAATCTTAGAGCTCCTTCTTCCACAGACTGGTAAGCTCGGAGCGTTCGGAACCGGAATCGAAAATAATACTAAACAAATTCTGAAGGCTTAAAAAGAAATTAATAATAACAATTTCCTAATGTTGGAAATTGTTATTGAGTTTGGGTTGGATATAGAAGCAGAAAAATAACAAGAACAATTGCTAGAAAAATTAAATAAGGGTGCAACAAAATTACGGCAGAGCTTCCGCGGAAAAGTAGAAAAAATACTCTGTGTTCTTCAATTCGTAACTAGGGTATTTATAGAAATAATTTCCTGGGCTTGGGCAGTTGAAATTTGTGAGCATGGGCATCGTTCCATGAAGCAAGAATTTAGCAGAAGTGCATACTGGGTCTGAGAAATAGTAGGAGTCACATTTGACTCACGTTGTGCACGTCTTCATTAATTCTTCAAATTAATTAAACCTATTTTCCTTTGTCACGTTCGTGACAAAGGGCGTAACGGTCACTTTTTCCAATTCCAGCGTGTCACGGTCGTGACACTTGAGTAACGGTCGTGAGACCTCCAAGTAGGGCGTCACAGTCGTGATGATGTTATAACGACCGTGAGTGTTGCAAAATATGCAGAATTAACAGAATTCCTCTCTTCATCTTCTTTTCATGCTTGTTTTTGTTCATTAGATCTTTTTCTCATGATTTAGCTCTAGAAATGTTATACCTGCAATATGACATAAAAAACTCGAAGAATCGGGAGTTAATAGGATAAATGTGCGATAAAACGGACTTAAAACGTAGTAATAAAGTGATACGATTTCTCGTTATCAATCAACAAGTCTGCTTCTGCCCTATCAACACATCTGAGAAGTACCATATCAAAGTTTCTCTTATACAGGGAACCATCAGCATTCAGGAAGAAACTACCAGCCAGCCTTCTTAATGTCTTCTTATCATTGGAAGATGCCCCAGGTGGGTATGTTTGATCCTCTAAGAAGCATTTGATGTCATGGAACCAAGGTTTATCATCTTTAGCAAGGTCTACTAAAAATACATATGCTGGTCTGTCAAGTCTGGATACAGATATTCGAGGCACAAAGTTGGCAGCTTGGACTTTGATCATGGATGAAATGGTAACCAGAGCATCTGCAAACTGATTTTCATCTCGAGGGATATACTCAAGTTTGACTGTTGTGAAGAAAGTTAACAACCTCCTTGTATAATCCCGATAAGGTATCAGATGATCTTGGTGGGTGTACCATTTGCCGTTGGTTTGATTAATTACCAGAGCTGAATCTCCGAACACAGTCAACGTCTTGATCCTGAGGTCAATGGCTTCCTCAAGACCCATAATACAAGCTTCGTATTCAGCTTCGTTGTTAGTGCAGTTAAAGGTGAGTTTTGCCGAGAAAGGCATGTGAACTCCCTTAGGTGTAATGAGTACTGCACAAACACCACGACCATTCATATTAACAGCCCCATCAAACATCATAGTCCATTCTTCTTCCGGGTCAGGCCCTTCAGTGTGAATAGGCTCTTCATGATCTTTTGCTTTTATGAACATGATGTCTTCATCGGGGAAGTCAAATCTCATAGGCTGGTAATCATCAATGGGTTGCTCAGCCAGATAGTCAGACAATACACTTCCTTTGATGGCCTTTTGAGATGTGTACTGAATGTCATACTCTGTGAGGATGATTTGCCATCTTGCAACCCGTCCGGTCAGTGCGGGCTTCTTAAAAATATACTTAACCGGATCCATCTTGGATATCAATAAGGTAGTGTGGGTCAACATATACTGTCTCAGTCGGCGAGCAGCCCACGCTAAAGCACAGCAAGTTTTCTCGAGCAGTGACTAACGTTGTTCACAGTCGGTAAACTTTTTGCTCAGGTAGTAAATTGCATACTCTTTTCGACCAGACTCGTCATGCTGGCCCAACACACACCACATTAACTCTTCTAATACTGTCAAGTACATGATTAGAGGTCTTCCTTCAACTGGAGGCATAAGGATTGGAGGCTCTTGTAAGTATTCCTTGATTTTGTCAAAAGCCCTCTGGCAGTCTTCATTCCATCTGACCGTTTGCTCTTTCCTTAACAATTTGAACAAGGGCTCACAGGTTGCTGTAAGGTGAGATATGAACCTTAAAATGTAGTTCAATCTGCCTAAGAACCCCCGAACTTCTTTTTCAGTCTTCGGTGCAGGCATTTCTCGAATGGCTTTGACTTTATCAGGTTCAACTTCAATCCCTTTCTCACTTACGATAAATCCCAGCAGCTTACCGGATTGCACCCTGAATGTGCATTTCTTGGGGTTTAGCTTCAATTGGTACTTCCTCAGATGCTTGAATAACTTCAACAGATTCGTCAGGTGGTCTTCTTCTGTAAGGGACTTGGCAATCATGTCATCCACATAACATTCAATTTCTTTGTGGATCATGTCATGGAATAATGTTACCATAGCCCGTTGATAAGTGGCACCCGCATTCTTCAAGCCGAATGGTATCACCTTATAACAGAACGTGCCCTAGGGTGTGATGAAAGTGGTCTTCTCCATGTCTTCAGTTGACATTTTGATCTGATTGTATCCTGAAAATCCGTCCATGAAGGAGAACACCGAGAACTGAGCCGTATTATCAACCAATACATCAATGTGAGGAAATGGGAAATCGTCTTTCGGGCTAGCTCTGTTCAAATCCCGGTAATCCACACACATCCTCACCTTGCCATCCTTCTTAGGCATAGGTACAATGTTAGCAACCCACGGCGGGTAACTAGTCACAGCAAGGAAACTGGCGTCCCACTGCTTTTGTACCTCTTCTTTTATCTTCATTTCCATATCTGGGCGAGTACGGCGCAACTTCTGTTTTACTGGTGGGCAATCTTATTTCAGCGGCAGCTTGTGCGTAACAATGTCGGTGTCTAACCCTGGCATATCCTGATAAGACCAAGCAAAAACATCTAAATATTCCCGAAGCATGTCAATCAGTTGCTCTTTCACTGAATCTTGCAGGCAGGCCCCGATCTTAACTTCTTTCACGTCTTCTTCCGTACCAAGATTAACCGTTTCAACTTCCTCCTGATGAGGGGTGATAACCTTCTCCTCTTGTCTTAACAACCTGGCTAGCTCTTCAGGTAGCTCATAATCTTCCTCAACCCCTTCATCAGCTTGATTGATTGGATTGTCAAAATCATACGAAGTCATAGCAGTGTTGTTGTCGGTGCAGTCTGGAGGGCACTCTCTGCAAGGGTTTAGATTTGTCCATTTTAGTGATCAATTTTATCTTGCTTAGAAAAAGTGTAAATGAAGTTATTATTTTGAAAAACATTGCCATTTTATTTTTGTACAAAAAATGAAAAATGAAAAACAGTGAGCGGAAAAGAAAAGACTCATTTGCAAAAGATGTCCTGATATTCATTAATTGGTCTTTGCACAAAATACAAGATGGCCCGATTACAAAATGAGTCCTGACATCTTGGGCAAGATGCAGGACTTGATGCATGCTTCAAAATACAGGAAATAATAATTACTCTGCAGGAGTAACCCTTATAATTTCCTGGGAAGACCAGTTTGAGACGTGGCTCCCCGGGGCCTTTGGACGTATCCAGCTTTCCAGGTTGCGCTTGTCTTCTGACTCATCTTCCAAGCTATTCACAGCATCTGGGGTGAGCATCCCCCCGCTGACAAATTTGGGCTCCTTTGCAGCCTCTGATTGATCTTGTCGAGTTGGTCTGTAACCCAACCCGAATCCGTCTTCTTTCTTCTCTACGGGCAGCAACTTGCCCCGGCCTTGGGCGGTACCTTCCTCAACAACCTTCCGGGCTTGCTGAAATGATGTGATGGAGGTCCCAAGCACAGTAGATGTTTCATTAATATTAAGGGCCTCAAACCCTTGGCTCATGGTTTCATGGATCTCCCCATCCATTTCAATGTATTTGAAAGTAGCCTGCTGGCTAACAAAAATATCCTCCTCCCCACAAATAGTAATGACTTGGCCTTCCCACTCGAATTTTAACTTCTGGTGAAGGGTTGACGTCACGGCGCCGGCGGCATGGATCCATGGTCTACCCAATAGACAGCTGTAGGCCGGCTGTATATCCATCACAAAGAAGGTCGTTTTGAAAACCTGTGGGCAAATCATTATTGGTAATTTTATCTCTCCCAGAACTGATCTTTTAGAACCGTCAAAAGCTCTCACTACCAAGTTACTTGGGCGTAGTGCCAATCCGTCATACTCCAGCTTTACATGGTCTTTATTGGGCAGGACGTTGAGGGATGACCCTGTGTCTACCAATACGTGAGAAAGAACTGCACCCTTACACTCCAAGGTAATGTGCAAAGCCTTGTTGTGATTGCGACCTTCCGTTGTCAGATCAGTGTTGGTAAATCCTAGTCCATGACTAGCGTTAACATTTCCAACCACAGCCTCTAACTGATTGACGGTAATCTCCTCTGGCACGTAAGCTGCGTGCAGGACTTTTAATTGTGCGTTCCGATGAGCCTCAGAGCACATTAGCAATGATAATATGGAGATCTTGGAAGGTGTTTGGTGAAGCTGGTCTACCACCTTGTAATCACTTTTCTTTATGATTCTCATGAATTCATCAACCTCTTGATCAAAAGGAGTCTTCAAAGCTTCTTTGACAACTTGTTCTTCTTGCACCATGCTCTTCCATTTTGCCTTAGCAGCAGCTTCTACCTCGGCAATGGGTCTTGGAATTTGCGAGGCAAAGAGATGTCCGCTTCTAGTGAAGCCTCCGCCTCCCCCCACATTGTCAATCTGAGGTGAAGAAGTTGATGATTCTAAAGTGATTTTCTGCCCCTCGTAGTATAGATCTGAGCCATAATGCCAAGGGATGGCATTATTGCTTTCGTAAGGAACTGGCCCAGGCACTGTGATAGTGATCGGACTGATAGCAGCTGCAGAGGGGACCACAATGGTGTGTGGATCATAATATATGGTAACTGGAGCTCTGATAGGAGTAGCATTTTGTTGTGAATTATTGGTAGGAACATTTGCGGGATCGTAGTATATTGTAACCGTTGAGACACTTTCATCAATTGCTGCTGATGTTGTAGAAGGTACTGTTGACTGGATGGGGGTTGAAGTTGTATCATGGATGGTGACTGAACTTGTATCCGTTGAAGTGATCGATTGAGCAGTTGTTGGAGTTGTAGTAGAATCCGTTGGAATAATGGTTGCTGACGTTGTAGGAGTATCTGTGATTGTTGGTGAAGGAATTGTTGGAGTTGTAGGCGTTGTCGTCATAATCTGAAGGATACCATCCTTAATAAGACCATCTATGCCGTTTCTCAGCCTTTCACACCCATTGACTGCAATATTGCAATACCCACAGCCGAGCTCACACCCGGGGAACACATGGCATTCTAAAATCTGAGCTTTGATTTCAACCAAAGGTGTTCGAATTTGTGCAACACTAGTGATTAAGGTGGATAGTTTGCCTTCTTCAATAGCATTAACCCTAGGCCCGTTGTAACTAGGCATTGGATTCCTTGTGACATTCAGAGGAGGTGCAAAGTTGAGAGCTTTTGAATCCACCAAATCTTGGACTTTCATCTGTAGGGCCCTGCATTTTTCAGTATTATGCCCCGGTGCATTTGAGTGAAATGCACACCTGACATTTGCATCATAGTTCTTTGGCATATTGGTGGGATCCGGAGGTGCCAATGTCCTTAACTCAACTAGGTTGAGCTTCAGGAGTTGTGGCAAGAGTGTATCATACGGCATTGGGATTGGGTCAATCACCCTGTTTGCCTGTGATGGTCTTTGTTGGAAAGGACGCTGTTGTTGATTGTTATTGCTATTGTTGTAGGTTCTCTGTTGCGGATAATGAACTTGTTGTTGATAATGTGGTTGTTGTTGTTGAGGATATGCTGATTGTTGAGGAATCGGAGCTGGAATGGTAATTGCTGCTACTGACCGGTGAGCATACTGAGGCTTGCCCCTGCTTGCATGAATGGAATTTGTCTCACCAGCCCTTCGGGGTCCCTCAAAAGGCTTTCTGGGATTGCTGGACGAACTTGCACCACTATCGGAAATTTTGCCCATCTTCAATAGACTTTCAATCCTCTCACCAGCTATGACCACATCAGCAAAACTGGTAGAGGAAAAAGCAGCCAGTCTATCAATATAAGTCCCTTGCAATGTATTCATGAACATGTCGGCCATTTCCCTTTCTGACATGGGTGGTTGGACAGCAGCAGCAAGCTGTCTCCACCTTTGGGCATATTCCCTGAAGCTCTCCCTAGAAGACCGAGACATTCCCATTAGGAGGGTCCTATTGGGAGCCATGTCTAGGTTGTATTGATAGTGACGGATGAAAGCCCTAGCCAAATCCTTCCAGCATCTTATGGTGGCTCTAGACAAGTGTGAATACCACTCTCTTGAATCCCCAGTCAGACTGTCTTCAAAGTAGAATATCCACAGCTTTTCATCCATAGTATAAGCCTTAAGTCTTCCCAGGAAAGACTGCAGATGAGTGCGAGGACAGGAGGTACCATTGTACTTTTCAAAGCATGGGGGTTTGAATTTGTGGGGAATTCTCACCCCATCCACCAGCCCCATGTCCATCACATCGAAGCCCAAAGAATTATGTGACTCCAAAGATCTCAACTTCTCAGCAATTTCGTCCAATCTCCTGTCATATACTTCATCCCCAGCTCCCATAACAGTAAACTGTTCTTCTTGGGGATCCTCCTGCAAGATTCTCCCCCCTGCAGTATTACCTTGCACATTTCTCGGGATGTTAGCTTCCGGATCCAGATGAGGTCCAAATACTGGTGGGTCAATATGAGGCTGGCCCCGTTCATTGTTAGTAGTTCCTCCTGTTCCAAGATGAGGTTCCTCAGGAGTTTGTCTTTCCACCAGCTCTCTTAACCTTTCCTGACTCTGGGTTAAGCCAGTCATCACAACCATGAATTGAGACATCTGATTTCTCATCTCTACTCTCTCATTAGCCATCTGATTTCTGACCTCAGTCAGGTCCTGCTGTACTTGTTCCATTTGAATACCGGGAAGGTTGTTACGAGTCGGGTACCGGTGCATGCGGTTGACAGGGAACACTCGGCGACGAGCAATGTTTCTTGAGGTCACAACAAAGTTAGAAATAATAATAATAACAAAACCTACAAAACAAAACAAAAGTTAGTATGCAATGCAGTATGCTTATTTGTTTTCCAAGGTATCCGGTTTTGGTTCTTGGTTTTGACCTTTCCAGACCTCGAGGAAGATGTGTGATGTTGTTGAGAAAAAAACCCAAATGAAAACAAACTAAAATATATCACAAATGATGAACAATACATAGTCTGTGTAAACACCCCAAATTTTCCCTCACTCATTCACACCATGGCTTGTGATCTCTTCATATGCATAAGGTCAATCATAGCATCTCATATTGCATTTTTGATTCACTGCATTAAGTTTAAGTCATCTACATCTAGGGTTTGTGATCTGAGCCATCCCAGAGCCATTTGAGCCCCTTCAAAGGTCATCAATCACTTCAAAGGGGTCCATGTATGTTAAAGCATCATATTATATCCTCTCAAAGTCAAGAATGTCAAAGAATCACAAGAACTGGGAATGGCATGGAAGCAGAGCCAGGTTTAACTGCACAGATGACCTAGAATTAGGGTTTTGGTTTCATAGGCCATAACTCCAATTTTTTTGGTCATTCTTGTTTCTATTGGTCTCTATATGGTATAGGGATCATGCATATCAATTTTCATGAAGAAATTCAATGGGGAAGGCATCTGATCAAGAGTTGACTTTTTGAGCAAGTTAGTGCAAAATCAGGGCATATGAGGCCCCCAATGAACCAACCAAAGGGTGTTCATCATCATTTTGATTATGTATGATCTTTATTTGATCATAGAAGATGTTGTAAGTTCACAAAATTGAAGAATTTCAAGTCATTTGCAAAGTTGACTTTTTGGGAAAATGACTTGTAATGGAAACTTGCCATTTTGGGAAACTTTTTCAACCCTTGCTTTTTGATTCAAAAATGATTCAAATGGGAAAACTTTGGTCATGAAAGTTGTATAATGGATCATTCCCTTTTCAAAAAGTACAAGAACTCATTCTAATTCATTTTGGATCAAAAGTTATGACTTGTCAAAGTTGGCCAAAATCACATAATTTCAAGTTTTCCACCAAAGAGGCAAAGTTGCAAAACCACTTGCCAAGGCAAATTGTGCTATCAAATGGACTTCCAATCTTCATACAAACATGAACCAATGTCTAAAAATCAGTTTGGCCCAAAGAATTTCCCATTTCTATGCCTTGATTTTCAAGTATCCATAAGTCATTTTTCATGAAAGTGCAAAGAGGGATTTTTGGCAAAATCATTCTCAAATGAATTGTATGATCCCTAGATGGTTTTAATACATTGTCATGACCTAATGAGGCACCCCACATCAGAAATTCAGCAAGTTTCCTCACATTCACATAGCCAAAAGTCATGAAATGTTTCAAGTTGTCAAGTTGCAAAAACTCTTCTAGCTCATGATCCAAATGTAGCAGTCTTTCATGAGCCATCCAAGGGCCATCCTTGACTCAAGCTGAGGCAGGACAAGCCTCTAGACTGCCTCTGCCATAGCCCATGCTTGAAGTACACCAACTATTGACTTTTTGGCCAATTGCTTCATACCATTCCCACAGTACATGTCAAGTCTTCTGACTCATTCCAATAGTTTAGGACTTGTATATGGATCATAAAACAAGCCTCACACAAGCCTGGAACATACACATTGCAGCACACTCCAAAAACTGTCAAAACTTTCCTCTCTTCGAATCTCCTTCCACAGCCATCAAACCTTCATTTTCTCTTCACCAGTGAATCACACATCTTCCATGGAACCAAAATCCACCATTGAAACAGCTTGAAACCCTATGTATCTCAACTGTGAAACCTGCTACACCAGAACTCATCTTCACAAATCAGCCATCAACAAAAGTTTTGAAGCATTCCATTGAGCTCAGAAGGTTTAGGAGAGGCAGTTTGCATAAAAGAAAGGCCAGGAAAGCTCATCTTCACAGTTCTTCTTCTCAGGTAGCTTCAAACCTCAAACTTTTCAGAGCTTGTATTTTTTGTTGCAAAATGAAAGTATATGTCATGCTGATCATGCTGGTATCTTTAGAATAAAAAATGGTGAAGAAATGAGCATTTGGTTGCTCTCTGAAATTTCACCCGTGAAATTTGTTTGCTTCGATTCTCTCTGTTCTTGGGTTATAAATGTTTGTTTGAGGGGTGATTTGAATGGGGTTTGGGTAGAGGATCATTTCCCTGTGTTCAATTTGATGAATGGTGGCCTGTAGCATGTTTTAGGGTTTTTGACCCGCCGGAGAAGATGACCGGAGCTTCCCTCCGGTCACCTGAAAGTCATTAAGCCCTAACCCTGATTAGTTTTCCAGATGCGTTCGTAGCCATTGGATGCGGATTAGTTTAAGATTTGAGTGGTCTAGATTAAGTCATTAAACCCTAACCTGTTTTTATTAATTTAATAAATCATAATTAAATTAATTAAGCCAGAATCAATCCTGACAATCAATTCGCGCGCGCAGTCAAACATCCTCCCCCAAGTTTGAATATTAGCCTTAGGATGAGATTACTTTTCCTTTTTATTAATTTTAATTCATTTATTTTGCATTTATTTTGTACATTTAATTAAAAATGGCAAAAAGGGTCTAAAAATTCTGAAATTTTTTATCCAAGCTTTAATTAATTTTCAGAACACAAAAATATTTTTATTTTTATTTTTTGCATTAAAAATTATTTTTAAATCATTTAAAAGTTTATTTTTAATTAGTTAATGAAAATTAATTAATTAAAAATACTTTTAGGTATTTAAAAATCACAAAAAAAATTCATGAAACATTTAAAAACATTTAGAAACATTGTCCAACTCTCAAACCAAATTTATTTTTTGTTCTTGATGCCTTTTGATCATTTTCAATGGAATTAATTTCATTTCAAGGCATTATTTTGATTCAAACATCAAAAATTCATTTCTGCCTAACCATTGAGAGTTGGACAATGATTCTTTTTGCATTGCATCTTGCATAACATGTAGTTTATAGGGT
The DNA here is from genome assembly GCA_963966055.1 of Lathyrus aphaca. Taxonomy (NCBI): domain Eukaryota; kingdom Viridiplantae; phylum Streptophyta; class Magnoliopsida; order Fabales; family Fabaceae; genus Lathyrus; species Lathyrus aphaca. The sequence continues at coordinate 214,027,346 of OZ014520.1, read as the reverse complement.
AAAATTGGCATGATTTGACCTTGCATTTTCATTTTGATTTGCATTTTTCTTGTCAAGGTACCTTAAAACCCTAGCAATCTTAGGAAATTCATAACTCTCACTAGGTTAAGAGTTGGATCCCCTCCTTTGGGCAGTGAGTTTGTATAGGTCTAAGGTTCCTTTGATTGCACTTTCAAATTTTTATCATGTCATTTGCTTCTGGTTTTGGATTGTTGCTTTGTATGTTGCATATAACCCTAATTCATGCCTTCCTTTGCATCCATCTTCCATTTGCTTGCATACCATGACTTGCCATGACATTTAGTGCATCCATTTGATTCATAATGCATCTTAAGACATATTAGAATCATGTGTGATCATTGAATTTTTCATTTGCCATGTTATATGTCATTTGCATTCCATAACTTTTCATGAACATCCATGGTTCAAAACATGCTTCCCTTGCATCCTTATGTTTGTATGATCATTCTCATGCCTTGCCTCATGTTTGCATCTTATCTTAGCATCACTAACATCATACTCATGCTTCTGGTTTTGGTTTGCATCATGACATTGCATCTCATTTTGCATTACATTTCATTTCTTTTGCTAACTTTTCAGGTGGTGAGTTGTTTGAGAAGTGAATTTGCCTTCACTTCTCACATTCTCTTTTCATCTCTTTCATACTTCCCTTGCTGCATTTTGTATGTGTATTGGATTGAGCTTGCTCATTCTTGTTCATCTTACCTTCTAACTTCAAGCAACTTGTCTTCTTAAGTGAAGCAAGTTGTTTTGCTTCTCTTTGCTCCTTTCATCTGCTTCTCTCCTTGGTGGTTTCTTGAAGATTTCTTTCTTAAACCTCACAAACCCTAGGAATGACCAAGCATGATAACAATTAGGGTTTGATTAGTCCCCCACTTAGCTTTTACCTTTATGTCTATTTGAGTCTTCTCTTCTCATCTCATAATCAGGGACTAAACCCTAAAGGCTTTAAGGCTTTGTGATTAAGCTTATGCCTGCATCCTTCTATTAGGATGGAGTGTATAACTTTAATCCTAAGTGATAAACCCTTCATGTGTTTAAATCCTTTAATCAATCCACTTAATAATCACCAAGACATCAAGCTTGTAACTTGGGCCTTGCATTAGGGTTTTAATTCTTCCTTAATTGGTTAAGAAGGACTAACCCTAGTGTTAATGGACAAGTCCCCCTCAAGTTGTCTTACAAATCATAAAACCCACTTCTTCATCTTATCATTAACTAAAATTCATCTAATAAAGGCTTTGTTTTGTCATGAGGTTAATCCCTAATCATGGATTAAGTTGAGGAGTCTTCCTCAGCTTAAACATTCTCATCTATTATCCTTCTATTAGGATGGTGTAATGAGTCTGTTTAATCCCTGATTATGGCTTAATCTCATTACTTAACACTAAACAAAAACAAAAAAAACATCTAAATAATCACAAGTAGGTTAATGATCTTAACCCTACATCAAAGGTAATTAAGTGTGAGATATTGACTTCACACTTAAGGTATCCTCATTACCCCTAATCAGAGGGAAGATGTGATGAGTTTACTAACCCATTGGTTTAGGCTTAAGCTCATTAACTTATGACAAACTCCAAAAAAAAATCAATAAAAGATTGAAAACTCAAAACAAACAATAATCGTTTCCTCCGGGATTCTTTTCTCATCATCTTCACTCACAAATGAGAACTTGCTTCTTCCGTCTAATGCAAGACAGTTTGCACCTGAGCCAGACAGGTCATACACTTGAGCATTGACAAGTAAGCAGTTCATCAGTCAATTCATCTTTCAGTCTCTTTGGGTCGAACTACGGTGTTCTGACTTCCTCATTGCACGAGAGGATACGTAGGCATAACTTAGCGGTTATCGAACAAAAGTCTCTGTATATTCCCCCTCTTTCAAGCTGTATTCTTTTAGCCTCATGATCTTGAGCATTCCATTCTTGTTCTTACACTGATACTTCACTTATACACTTCACTTTTCTTACATTGACACCTGTACATCCTTTTCCAGCTCTTTGATACACAGATAACACTGACACTACCCCTTTAAAACACAAATCTTTTAAGCGTGGATCCCGTCGAATACGGCGGACAATTTGGGTGCTAATACCTTCCCAGGTTGTAACCAACCCCCTTTCTCAGTCTCTCTGTTTCGCAACCGTCTTATCCATATCTTTTCTAGGTTTATGCAGCATTACCTTTCCTTCGGGATAAAAATGCCTAGCTGGCGACTCTTTTCTTTTCTGACTTCACCCCTGTGTGTTCTCATCCCTTTTCGCCGACCGTTCGCGTCTGTACCCCTCTTGGCCCATATGTGTCATTTTGGTGGGAGCGACAGCTTGGCGACTCTGCTGGGGACCCTTATACTGTAACCAGGGCTTCTGGTTCTTTTTGTGGGTTCCTCCTAGCGATTGATTGATTTGTGTTTACTGGGGTGTTATGTGCTGATTGTGTTTATATAGTTGCTTTATTTACTGCTTTATGTACAGTTATTTATTGCTTTCTTTACAGCTTTATATATCATACTGTCATACTGTCATCTGGCTGGATCTGGTTTTTTGTTTTGGTGGGTGGGGTTTCATTGAGAGATAAGGTCCTATACCTGGGACCTGAGTGACACCTAGGCTAGAGTGGTTCATGTTCTTTCCCATTCCATTTCGGTCTGGTGCGGGAATATGAAACACGGTTCAGATGTGGGTTTCTTCTTGAGAACTCTGTGCTACAGATTTCCTGTAGTACTAGGGCTATCTGGGAAGCCTTCTAAGTCTGGATGACCTTTATTATTGACCTTCAGAAACTGAGGTGAATTAGAGTAGGATCTTTTATGGCTATTGTAAACATTGTACCTCCGGGTTAGAAGTGTTTACACTTCTCATAACTGATCCAAGTCTGAGGATCCTTGTTTTAGAACACCACCTGTGAGGGGGTTGGGCTGTTTACAGGTTTGCAGGAACCCTTGGCCACATCATACCCTGATACTTGTTTTGTTTAAGAATGCTTCACTTTGGACGGTTCTTGTGATTTAACCCTGGACATGTGACTCTTTATTTGAGTCCCCCACCTTGGTTACTGGACTTTTGAACCTCCATCTAGACTTCTTAGACATACATGGACTTATATCAAGGCAGTAATCAGATCCAGCTTGATCACAAACCCTTGCATATCATTTGCATACATCATCATTGCATCATTTAACATTTGCTTATTTGTTTTTCAGGGTATCCATATTACATTTGGCTTGGTTTTGACCCCTTCATCTGCATAGACCCCTGTTCATCAGCTAGCTGCTTCAGCTATCTTCATCAGTTGCCTGCTTCAGCTACCTCCATCATCATCCCCAGCCTATCAGTGGCTCATCTCCAGTATCAGTCTTCATCATCAGCATCTGTTTTCAGCTCTTCATCAGCAGTCATGGCACCCAAGAAGAGCAATATTTCATACCATTTCTTTGAGCCTGTGCTGGCTGGCATCAGACAGGTCCAGACACTTATCACTCCAGACCATATCCCATTATTCAGAGAACATTATGGAGGTATCCTTGATATGGTTATGGACTTGGACCCTTCTCAGAGGAGTTTGATTCACACTTGCCTACAGTTCTATGATCCTCCTTTGAGATGCTTCACTTTCCAGAATTTTCAGTTGGGACCCCTGTTGGAGGAGTTTTCCTCACTGATTGGAGTACCTGTCAGGGGTGGTATCCCCTTCAACCCAGAGATGGCTTCTCCCAGCAATGAAGAAGTGGCAAAGGCACTGTGTTTGGAGCCTATTCTGATTGAGCAGAACATGACAACAAAGGCTGGAATTCCTGGCCTACACTTGGACTTTCTAACTTCTCAGGCCATTCTGAAGGCCTCCTTGGGAGAATGGAAGGAAGTTTGTGCATTGTTAGCCCTCAGTATATATGGGGTTATACTTTTTGCAGATGAGCCCAAGTTTATCAGCAAGAATGTTGTTCATCTCTTCCTTTTGAGGAACCCAGTACCCACCCTGCTGGGAGATTTCTATTATTCTGTTCACCAAAGGAATGAGAAGCAGAGAGGGAGATTTGTGAGGTGCTGTGCTCCTCTATTTCATACTTGGCTGCTTAAACACTTACCCAAAACTGATGCCTTCCTGAACCCTCACCAACAGAAGAATTGGGCTAGGAGACTTATTGCTTTAACTTCAGATGACATTAGATGGTGTACTCAGAGCACCAAGGGCAGGGACATAATTACTAGCTGTGGGCAGTTCCCCAATGTACCTCTGATAGGAGTGAAGGGTTGCATCAACTACAATCCTTTGCTGTTTAAGAGACAGTTAGGCTATGCTTTGGTTCACCCTCCTAGAGTGCAAGACTTGGCTGAAACCCTGTATTATGAGATAAAGCCTAATTTAGCTGTTGTCAGACAAGCATCCTGGGCTTGGGACAACATTCAGACCAAAGGGATGGCCATTCTTGGGAAATGCAATAATGTGGCTTCATCTCAGTATTATGAATGGTCTCATGCTAGGGCTCAGATTTCTGGGATGCCCTTCACCATTGAGGATGCACCTGGACCATCCACAGCGCCACCTCCAGCCACTGTTAGCCTGGAAGAATTTGAGAAACTGAAGGAGAGGAATGAGAATCTGTCTCAAGCTCTGAATAAGACCCTCTGGGAGAGAAGTGATGGTCGTCTAGACATTGAGAGGTTGGAGAAGCTTAAAGTGGAGCATCTAGCCAGGATTGAGAAAGCAGAGGACTACATCAAGAAATCAAGAGCTGGAGAGCAAATTTTGAAGAATGCCTGTAAAGAGGCCCAGTTTCAGAAGGCTAGGACTGATCTCTATCTGAAAGAAAGTCAAGCTAGGTGGGTCAGGATCACTGAAGCTCGCACTCAGGAGGATAAGAGAACCCAGGCCAGAATTGAGCAGTTGGAGGCAAATGAAAAGAAGCAACAAGAGGCTCTGCTGGCAGCCCAGAAGGAAATCTCAGAATTGAGGCTTAGGGATGGTGTGAAGAGGTCAAAGGACCAGGACAGGCACAAGAAGCTGACCATTGCAATTACTACCAGAAACCTTCTTATCAAGAACATCACAGAGCATCCGACTGGTCCTGTAACTGAAGCACTTTTGAAGGAGGTTAAGGAGGATGAATTTGGATTTGATATCTGACTTTTTGCTTGTCGTTGCTTTCATTTAATGTACTTTTTCTTTTGTGTTATATTTTGACCCTTCAGGGGCACATGTTGTATAAACAAACTATGTATTATTCACCATTTGTAATATATTTTAGTTTGTTCCCATTATGGGGTTTCTTTTTCTCGGCAACATCAAAGCATCTTCCTCAGGGTCTGGAAAGGTCAAAACCAAGTGCCAAGCCGGATACCTTGGAAACAAATAAGCATATTGCATTGCATGCTAACCTTTGTTTTGTTTTGTAGGTTTTTTCTTTGGTTTGTTTGTTACTAACTCTGTTATGACTCAGGAATTATTTCTCGCCGTCGGGTGTTCCCTCTCAACCGTCCACACAGATATCCTACTCGCAACAACCTTCCTGGTATCCAGATGGATCAAGTACAGCAAGAGCTGACAGAGGTCAGAACCCAGATGGTTAACGAAAGGCTGGAGATGAGAAACCAAATGACCCAGTTCATGGAAGTAATGAATGGCTTGGCTCAAAGCCAAGAAAGATTGAGGGCATTAGTGGAAAGACAAACCCCAGAAGAACCTCCCCTGGGAACTGGAGGAACAAGTAACAATGAGAGGGGTCAGCCTCATGTTAATCCACCAGTATATGGGCCTCATTTGCATCCGGAAGTCAACATCCCAGGTATTGTGCAAGGAAATACTACTGGACGAAGAGTCTTACAAGAAGACCCCCAAGAGGAGCAGTTTACTGTGATGGGAGCTGGGGATGAAGTTTATGATAGGAGGCTCGATGAAATTGCTGAGAAATTGAGATCTCTGGAGTCTCAAAACTCCCTAGGATTTGATGTCATGGATATGGGGTTAGTGGACAGAGTAAGGATTCCCCACAAGCTTAAACCCCGTGCTTCGAGAAGTACAATGGGACTTCCTGTCCACGAACTCACTTGCAGTCTTTTCTGGGAAGACTTAAGGCATACACCATGGATGAGAAACTGTGGATGTTTTACTTTGAAGATAGCTTGACTGGAGCCTCAAGGGAGTGGTACTCTCACTTAACCAGAGCTACCATCAGGTGCTGGAAGGACCTAGCTGAAGCTTTCATCAGGCAGTACCAATACAATCTAGACATGGCTCCTAACAGAACCCTTCTGATGGGAATGTCTCAATCCTCCAGAGAAAGCTTCAGGGAATATGCCCAGAGGTGGAGACAGCTTGCTGCTGCTGTCCAGCCACCCATGTCGGAAAGAGAAATGGCCGACATGTTTATGAATACCCTGCAAGGGACATATATTGATAGGCTAGCTGCCTTTTCTTCCACCAGCTTTGCTGACGTAGTCATAGCTGGAGAAAGAATTGAAAGCCTTCTAAAGATGGGTAAAATTTCTGATAATGGTGCAAGTTCGTCAAGTAATCCCAGGAAGCCTTTTGTGGGACCAAGAAGAACCGGTGAGGCAAATGCCATTTATGCCAACAGGGGCAGAACTCAGCATATCCATAGATCAGTAGCAGCTGTCACAATTCCAACTCCGATTCCTCAGCAACCAGCATATCAACCACAACAACAACCACACTATCAACAGCAAGTTCAGTATCCGCCACAGAGAAACTACAACAACAACAGCAATCAACAACAAAGACCCTTTCAGCAAAGACCATCACAGGAAAATAGGGTGATTGATCCAATCCCTATGCCTTATGCCGCTTTATTGCCACAACTCCTGAAACTCAACCTGGTTGAACTAAGGACGTTGGCACCACCAGACCCCTCCAGTCTTCCAAGAAATTACGATGTCAACGCCAGATGTGCTTTCCATTCCAATGCACCTGGCCACAATACAGAGAAATGCAGGGCTTTACAAATGAAGGTACAAGATCTGGTGGATTCTAAAGCCCTCAACTTTGCACCCCCTCCAAATGTCAACAAGAATCCCATGCCCAATCACGGAGGACCAAGAATTAATGCCATTGAGGAAGACAAGCCATCTTTCTTAATCACCAGTGTTGGGCAGATTCGGACACCTCTGGTAGAAATTAAAGCTCAGCTTCTAGAATGCCAGATGTTCCCCGGGTGTGAGCTCGGTTGTGGTTATTGCAACATTTCGATCAATGGGTGTGATAACTTGAGAAGCGGCATGAACGGTCTTATCAAAAGGGGTATCCTTCAGATCACAACATCAGCTCCTACAAATCCATCAATCCCTTTGACAACAATTCCTGACTCTTCTACAACTGCAACAACAATCATTCCAACCAATTCATCAATATCATCAACAATAGCTCCGTCCATCACTTCAACAAATCAGATGTAAACAACCATCTCTTCTACAACATCAGCACCCATTTATTCAGCAGGATCTTCTACAACGCCAACAGAAATTAATGAAGATATCTCAGCAGTCACCATTTACTATGATCCAGCATATGTTCCTCCAAACAACAATTTTCAACAACAAGCAGTGGCATCTCCTGCCAGGTCACCAGTCACCATCTACTACGATCCGCACACCATTTCAGTACCCTCCTCTGCAGTAGTCAGTCCAGTTACCATCACGGTGCCTGGACCCGTTCCATATGAAAGCAGTAATGCCATCCCTTGGCATTATGGCTCTGACCTCTATTGCAACGGGGAGAAAATCACTTTGGATTCTTCAACCTCTTCTCCACAGATTGATAATGTTGGGGGAGGCGGAGGCTTCACCAGGAGCGGACGCCTTTTTGCCTCACATTTGCAAAGACCTAATGCCGAAGCAGAAGCTACTGCCAAAGCAAAAGGAAAGAGTGTGGTATTTGAAGAACCAATCATCAAAGAAACTCAGAAGACATCTTTTGAGCAAGATGTAGACGAGTTCATGAGAATTATAAAGAGAAGTGATTATAAGGTGGTGGATCAGCTTCACCAAACTCCCTCAAAGATCTCTATATTATCCCTGCTGATGTGTTCTGAAGCTCACAGGAACGCATTACTGAAAGTCTTGCACGCAACATACGTGCCAGAAGAGATCACTGTTAATCAGCTGGAAACCATGGTAGCAAATGTCAACACCAGTCATGGACTGGGCTTTACCAATGCTGACTTAACAACTGAGGGGCGTAACCACAACAAGGCTTTACACATCACTCTGGAATGCAAGGGTGCTGTTCTATCTCATGTGCTGGTGGACACTAGGTCATCACTCTATGTTCTACCAAAGAAAGCGTTAGTGAAGCTGGAGTATGATGGCTTGGCACTGCGTCCGAGTAATTTGGTGGTAAGAGCATTTGATGGCTCTAAAAGATCAGTGCTAGGGGAGATTGATCTGCCTGTGATGATTGGCCCGCAGACCTTCAAAATTACCTTCTATGTGATGGACATTCAGCCGGCCTACAGCTGTTTGTTGGGTAGACCTTGGATCCATGCCGCTGGCACAGTTACGTCTACCCTTCACCAGAAGCTGAAATTCGAGTGGGAAGGCCAGATCATCACCATCTGTTGTGAAGAAGATATCTTTGTTAGCCATCTGGCTACGTATAAGTACATTGAAATGGATGGAGAAATCCATGAAACCATGAGCCAGGGGTTTGAGGCCCTAAACATAAATGAAGCATCTGCTGTACTGGGAACCTCCATGACATCTTATCAGCAAGCCAAGAAGGTTGTTGAAGAGGGGACTGCCCAAGGCTGGGGCAAGCTGTTGCCTGTGGAGAAGAAGGAGGACAGATTTGGGTTGGGTTACAAACCAACTCAACAAGATCAATCAGAGGCTGCCAAGAAGCCCAGTTTTGTCAGCGGGGGAATGCTCACCCCGGATGCAGTGAACAACTTGGAAGATGAGTCGGAAGATGAGCGCAACCTGGAGAGCTGGATACGTCCAAGGATCCCGGGGAGCCGTATCTCAAACTGGTCTTCCCAGGAAATTATAAGGGTTACTCCTGCAGAGTAATTATTATTTCCTGTATATTTTAAGCATGCATCAAGTCTTGCATCTTGCCCAAGATGACAAGACTCATTTTGTAATCGGGCCATCTTGTAATTTTGTGCAAATAGATCAATCAATGAATATCGGACATCTTTTTGCAAATGAGTTTTTCTTTTCCGCTCACCGTTTTTCATTTTTCTTTTTGTACAAAAATAAAATGGCAATGTTTTCAAAATGATAACTTTACTTCACTTTTTCTAAACAAAGATTAAAATCGATCACTAAAATGAACAATCTAAACCCTTGCAGAGAGTTCCTCTCAGACTGCACCGACAACAACACAATTATGGCTTCGTATGACTTTGACAATCCAATCAATCAAGCTGATGAAGGGGTTGAAGAAGATTATGAGCTTCCTGAAGAGCTAGCCATATTGTTAAGGCAAGAGGAGAAGGTTATTACTCCTCATCAAGAGGAGGTCGAAACGATTAATCTTGGTACAGAAGAAGACGTGAAAGAAGTTAGGATCGGGGTCTGCTTACAAGACTCAGTGAAAGAACAACTTATTGATATGCTTCGGGAGTATGTGGATGTCTTTGCTTGGTCTTATCAGGATATGCCAGGGTTGGACACCGATATTGTCATGCACAAGTTGCCTTTGAAAGAAGACTGCCCGCCGGTTAAACAGAAACTGCGTTGTACCCGCCCCGATATGGAAATGAAGATAAAAGAAGAGGTACAAAAGCAATGGGACGCCGGGTTCCTTGCTGTGACTAGCTATCCGCCGTGGGTTGCTAATATTGTACCTGTGCCTAAGAAAGACGGCAAGGTAAGGATGTGTGTGGATTACCGGGATCTGAACAGAGCCAGCCCGAAAGATGACTTCCCTTTACCTCACATTGATGTATTGGTTGATAATACGGCTCAGTTCTCGGTATTCTCCTTCATGGACGGATTTTCAGGATACAATCAGATCAAGATGTCACCTGAAGACATGGAGAAGACCACTTTTATCACACCCTGGGGCACGTTCTGTTATAAGGTGATGCCATTCGGATTGAAGAATGCTGGTGCTACTTATCAACGGGCTATGGTAACATTATTCCATGACATGATCCATAAAGAAATTGAATGTTATGTGGATGACATGATTGCCAAGTCCCTCACATAAGAAGACCACCTGGTAAATCTGTTGAAGTTATTCAAGCGTCTGAGGAAGTACCAACTGAAGCTGAACCCCAACAAGTGCACATTCGGGGTGCGATCCGGTAAGTTGTTGGGATTTATTGTAAGCGAGAAAGGGATTGAAGTTGACCCTGATAAAGTTAAAGCCATTTAAGAAATGCATGCACCGAAGACTGAGAAAGAAGTTCGAGGGTTCCTAGGTAGGTTGAACTACATTTCACGGTTCATATCTCACCTTACGGCAACCTGTGAGCCTTTGTTCAAGCTGTTAAGAAAAGAACAAACGGTCAGGTGGAACGAAGACTGCCAGAGGGCTTTTGACAAAATCAAGGAATACTTACAAGAGCCTCCAATCCTTATGCCTCCAGTTGAAGGAAGACCTCTGATCATGTACTTGACAGTATTAGAAGGGTCAATGGGGTGTGTGTTGGGCCAGCATGACGAGTCTGTTCGAAAAGAGTATGCAATATACTACCTAAGCAAAAAGTTTACCAACTGTGAACAACGTTATTCACTGCTCGAGAAAACTTGCTGTGCTTTAGCATGGGCTGCTCGCCGACTGAGACAGTATATGTTGACCCACACTACCTTATTGATCTCAAAGATGGACCCAGTCAAGTATATATTTGAGAAGCCAGCACTTACCGGACGGGTTGCAAGATGGCAAATGATCCTCACAGAATATGACATCCAGTACACATCTCAAAAAGCCATCAAAGGCAGTGTATTGTCTGATTACCTTGCTGAGCAACCCATCGATGATTACCAGCCTATGAGATTTGACTTCCCTGATGATGATATCAGGTTCATAAAAGCAAAAGATCATGAAGAGCCTGTTCACACTGAAGGGCCTGACCCAGAAGAAGAATGGACTATGATGTTTGATGGGGCTGTTAATATGAATGGTCGTGGTGTTGGTGCGGTACTCATTACGCCTAAGGGAGTTCACATGCCTTTCTCGGCAAAACTCACCTTTAACTTCACTAACAACGAAGCTGAATACGAAGCTTGCATTATGGGTCTTGAGGAAGCCATTGACCTCAGGATCAAAACTTTGACTGTATTCGGAGATTCAGCTTTGGTAATCAATCAAACCAACGGCAAATGGTACACGCACCAGGATCATCTGATACCTTACAGGGATTATACAAGGAGGTTATTGACCTTCTTTACAACGGTTAAGCTTGAGTATATCCCTCGGGACGAGAATCAGTTTGCAGATGCTCTTGCCACTATTTCATCCATGATCAAAGTTCAAGCTGCCAACTTTGTACCTCGGATTTCAGTGTCCAGACTTGACAGACCAGCGTATGTATTTGCAGCAGATATTGCCAAAGATGATAAGCCTTGGTTCCATTACATTAAGTGCTTCTTGGAGGATCAAACATACCCACCTGGGGCATCTTCCAATGATAAGAAGACATTAAGAAGGCTAGCTGGTAGTTTCTTCCTGAATACTAACGGATCCCTGTACAAGAGAAACTTTGATATGATACTCCTCAGATGCGTTGACAGAACAGAAGCAGACTTGTTGATGCACGAGGTGCACGAAGGATCCTTTGGTACCCATGCTGGAGGGCATGCAATGGTAAATAAGTTGCTAAGATCGGGCTATTACTGGATCACAATGGATGCAGACTGTTGTGCTTATGCCAGAAAATGTCATAAATGCCAGATTTATGCGGATAAAGTGCATGTGCCTCCCAATCCTTTGAATGTGATGTCTTCACCCTGGCCCTTTGCTATGTGGGGCATTTATATGATTGGCAAGATTGAACCGACTGCTTCAAACGGCCACAGATTCATCCTGGTAGCCATTGATTATTTTACCAAGTGGGTTGAAGCAGCTTCCTATGCAAATGTCACAAGGCAAGTGGTAGCCCGATTCCTGAAGAGAGACATCATCTGTCGGTATGGAGTTCCCGAGCGAATCATTACTGATAATGGTTCCAATTTAAACAACAAAATGATGGCAGAACTGTGCCGGGACTTCAAGATCCAACACCACAATTCTTCTCCTTACAGGCCAAAGATGAATGGCGCTGTTGAGGCGGCTAATAAGAATATCAAGAAGATTGTGCAAAAGATGGTGGTTACCTATAAAGACTGGCATGAAATGCTACCATTCGCCTTGCATGGGTACCATACGTCAATCAGAACATCCACTGGGGCAACACCGTATCAGCTTGTTTATGGTATGGAAGCAGTCCTACCTGTTGAAGATGAGTTACCCTCCCTACGGGTATTAATGGATGTCAAGCTGAATGAAGCGGAGTGGGTCCGGTCCCGATATGAACAACTGAGTCTGATTGAAGAGAAGAGATTAGCTGCAATCTGTCATGGGCAGCTGTATCAGAAAAGAATGAAGAAAGTCTTCGATCAGAAAGTCAGGCTCCGAGAATACTGTCGCTCCCGACAAATGAAAATGGATCATATGAAGGTACAGACGCGAACGGTCGGCGAAGGGAACAGTGAGAACACACAGCCGTGAACTCACTGGAGATGAAAAAGAGTCGCCAGCTAGGCATTTTTATCCCGGAGGAAAGGCAATGCTGCATAGGCCTAGAAAAAGATGGATAAGACGGTTGCGAACCAGAGAGACTGAGAAAGGGGGTTGGTTACAACCTGGGAAGGTATTAGCACCCAGATTGTCCGTCGTACTCGACGGGATCCACGCTTGAAAGATTTGTGTTTAAAAGGGGTAGTGTCAGTGCAATCTGTGTGTAAAATAGCTGGAAAAGAATGTACAGGTGTCAGTGTAAAGTGAAGTGAAGTGAAGTATGAAAGTGTCAGTGTGAGACCAGGAATGAAATGCTCATGATAATGAGGCTAAAGAAATGAGTTGGAAGGAGGGGGAATATACAGAGACTTTTGTTCGATAACCGTTAAGTTATGCCTACGTATCCTCTCGTGCAATGAGGAAGTCAGAACACCGTAGTTCGACCCAAAGAGACTGAAAGGTGAATTGACTTGTGAACTGCTTACTTGCCTATGCTCAAGTGTATGATCTGTCTGGCAAAGATGCTGACTGTCTTGCATTAGACGGAAGAAGCGAGTTCTCGATTGTGAGTGAATGAGATGAGAAAAGAATCCCAAAGGAGACGATTATTGTTTGTTTTTTATGTTTTCAGTCTTTTATTGCTTTTCAAAATTTGTCATAAGCTAATGAGCTTAAGCCTAAACCAGTGGGTTAGTAAACTCATCACATCTTCCCTCTGATTAGGGGTAATGAGAATTACCTTAAGTGTGAAGTCAGATTCTCACACTTAAACACCTTTGGTGTAGGATTAAGATCATTAACCTACTTGTGATTATTTAAATGTTTTTGGTGTTTTTGTTTAGTGTTGAGTAATGAGGTTAAGCCATAATCAAGGATTAAACAGACCCATTACACCATCCTAAAAGAAGGATAATAGATGAGAATGTTTAAGTTGAGAAAAACTCCTCAACTTAATCCATGATTAGGGATTAAACCCATGACAAAACAAGCCTTTATTAAGTGGATTTTATTTAGATTAATGGTATGATGATGAAGTGTTTTTTATGATTTGTAAGACAACTTGAGGGGGACTTGTCCATTAACACTAGGGTTAGTCCTTCTTAACCACTTAAGGAAGAATTAGAACCCTAATGCAAGGCCCAAGTTACAAGTGTGATGTCTGGATATTATTATGTGAATTGATTAAGGGATTTAAACACCTTAAGGATTCAAGACTTAGGATTAAAGTTATACACTCCATCCTAAGAGAAGGATGCAGGCATAAGCTTAATCACAAAGTCTTAAAGCCTTTAGGGTTTAGTCCCTGATTATGAGGTGAGAAGAGAAAACTCAAAGAGAGACACAAAGGTAAAACTATGGGGGGACTAATCAAAACCCTAATTCATTGTCATGCTTGGTTGATCCTAAGGTTTGTGAGGTTTCCAAGAACAATCTTCAGAGGAGCCACCAGGAAGCAGATGAACAGGATTAAGAGAAGCAAAGTGACTTGCTTCATTCAAGAAGTCAAGTCACTTGAAGAAAGAAAGCGGGATGAAGAAGAATGAGCAAGCTCAAACTCAAACACATATAAGAATGCAGCAATGGATGCAAGAGAGATGAAAAGAAAAGTTATGAGAAGTGAAGGCAAATCCACTTCTCAAGTTTACTTACCACCTGAAATGTTAGAAAGAAATGCAATGTAATGCAAGATGAGATGAAATGATATGATGCAAAGCAAGACCAGAAGCATGTTGATGATGATTATGATGTTATGAAGTGCTGCAAACATGAGGCAAGACAATGGGGATGTTCATACAAGATTATGAATGCAAATGATGCAAGCTAAGGAGCATGAACAAGCATGAAAAGCTATGAGGCATACAAGACAAATGACATGGCAAATATGCAATGCAATGATCAAACATGCTTTCTACATGTCTTAAGATGTCAAATGAATCACAAGAATGCACAAAATGCAAAGACAAGTCATGTCATGCAAGGAAATGCAAGAAGGATGCAAGAGAAAGCCCAAATTAGGGTTTATGGATCAAACATCAAACACAAACCAAAAAACAGAAGCAAAACCCTAAAGTAAAAAATGGAAAATGGCACTCAAAGAAACCCTAGGCCTATGATGAACCACTGCCCAAAGGGGAGCTCTCAACTCTCAACCAAACTCAAGTTATGATTTTTCTAAGTTATTAGGGTTTTTTAGGGTTCTTAACAAAACAAATGCCAATCAATTTGAAAATGCAAGAACAATTCATGGCCTTTTTATCTTTGAAACTACATGCAAAACAAAAGACAATGCAAGAAGAATCAATGTCACAACCTTCACCAATAGGCAGAAATGAATTTTTGAATCCATGATCAAAATAATGCATAAAAAAATGTTTTAATTCAATGAAAAATTCTTAAAATGCATCAAGATCAAAAAAGAAATTTGGTTTGAAGGTTGGGCAATGTTTCTAAATGTCTTAGAACATTTCATGATTTTTTTTGTAATTTTTAAATACCTAAAAGTATTTTTAATTAATTAATTCCCATTAATCAATTAAAAATAATCTTTTAAATATTTAAAAATACTTTTTTAGTGATAAAAATAAAACTAAAAATATTTTTGGGTTTTAAAAATTAGTGAAACTCTTGACAAAAAGTTTCATAATTTTTAAAACATTTTTGCTATTTTAAATAAATTGTGCAATTTAAATGAAAGAAAATGAAATAAAAATGAAAATAAACTGAAGTCAACCAAATGAGGGGCTAGGATTGAGTCTGGGGAAAGCCTTGTTGACTGCGCGCGCAGATCAAGGGCTGAAATTCAAACTTGGTTAATACAGGATTATGAATTAATTAATTAGTGGTTAGGGTTTAATGATGAATCTGGACCATTCACACGCGCGGCAAGTCAACAAAGTCCACTGATCCAACGCACCAGATTCAAACTCTCTTAATTGCAGGATTAAAACCCTAATTATTTTCAGGTGGCCGGAGAAGACCTCCGGTCGTCTTCTCCGGTGGGAACCCCACCTGAAAATTTCTAAAACTCTCAAAACATAACTAAAATGGAATCTAAGAACACAGAAATGATCCCCATAACCCACTGAATCAAAACCCTAACACAAACATCATTTATATTTCCTCAAACTCATGAATCGAAACAAACAAAATTTTAGGGCAAGACTTTCAGAACACGATTACATCCTTATTTTTCCACCATTTTCAAAACCAATGACATATTTATGATCAGGGAAGCATGAATAACAACTTAAGAACTTAAAAAAGGATTTCTGGAAAAAAAAGTTCATGAAGCTCACCTGAACTGGAGCTTTGATCTCTGACACTTTCTGGCTAGTTTCCTGCTTGCAATCTACTCCATTTGACCTCCTGAGAAGCTTTCAATGCTTGGAAAGGATTTGTGGTAACTGGTTTGAAGGTTTGAGCAGGTTCTGTTCAATGGGGGAGAGAAATCGTATTTGGGATTCTGAAGGTTTTAGGCTATGGTGATGGATGCTTTGTGACCAGGAAGATGAGTTGAGTTGATCTATGAAGTTTGTTTTTGTGTTTGTGAGTTGTGTGATCAGTTTCGAAGGGTTTTGCAAGTGAGGGTGAAAATGTGTATGCTGTGTTGTTGTGAGCTTCTGCCTTGCCTCTTCTTATGTTTAGCCAGCATTTGATCCACATAAACTAATCTCATTGGTCAGATGATGTGACCTGCCCTTTATTGATTGGTATGGCCACTTTTGCAAATTGTCAACCTTTGTGTAAGAGAGGCATGGGTTGTGTTCTAGGCTAGTACAAGTGTGTGGGCTGGCGCAGCATGGTGAGGGGAAAGGCTAGCTTGGTTCAGCACCCAAGGCAACAAGTGGTAGGAGGTGAAATGATGATTTTGCAAGTTGTTGCTCCTTTGCTCACATGTGAGAAATCTTGTTGTATGAACCATAAAACATGAGCAATACCTAGTCCAATCTGAACTTTATGACTTGTAGAAAGTTTGTGTAATGGTTTGAAATGAATTTGAGGCTGCAAGAGTCATTGATCCATGATTTTGCAAAATTCTCACTTAGGGCATGCCTTGAAAATCAATGATTTTATCCAACTTTGCATTGCCATAACTTTTGATCCAAGAAGAGTTTGATCATGTTCTTGTACTTTTTGAAAAGGGAAAGATGAGATCTACAACTTTCATGACCAAAGTTTTTTCATTTGAAGCATTTTTGGATCAAAAAGCAAGGCTTGAAAAATGGCATAAAATGACATATTCTTGAAAAGTCAACTATGCCCAAAAAGTCAACATTTGCAAAAACCCTAAATTCTTGATTTCTATGAACTTCAATCTTCTTCCATGATCAAATAAAGACCATATACACTCAAAATGATGAAGATCACCCATTGGTTGGGTCATTGGGGGCCTCAGATGCCCTGATTTTGCACTGACTTGTCTGAAAAGTCAACCCTTGATCAGATGACCTCCCCATGGAATTTCTTCATGAAAATTGATATGCATACTCCCTATACCATATAGAGATCAATGGAAACAAGAATGACCAAAAAATTTGGAGTTATGGCCTCTGAAACCAAAACCCTAATTTTCAGTCAACTGTGCAGTTCAAACTGGCTCTGCATCCACTCAAACCCTAGCTCTTGTGATTCCTCTGCAATTTTGACTTTGAGGAGGTGAAATATGATATATGAACACACATGGACCCCTTTGAGTTGATTGGTAGCCTTTGGAATGCCTCAAGAAGCTTTGGGATTGCTCAGATCACAAACCCTAGGTGCAGATGCCTTGAAAGCTATGCAGTGAATCAAAAAATGAGATGTGAGATGATATGATTGTGTTTATGCATATGAGAATGATCACAAGACATAGTGTGAATGGGTGAGGGCAAATTTGGGGTGTTTACAGCTGCCCCTATTCAAACATGAGTTAGCTGTGCAGGATGTAAGCGACGGCTTAACAGGCCAAACAAGATAACTTGTGGTTGAATACCAAAGACAGTCCAAAATTTGCACTCACAGAAATGAAGAAGAAAAGGGATATAGATTGTAAAGGCAAAATAAAGTATATTGTAAAGTATGGGCGACGGAGGACGACCGTCGAGCAGAGGACGACTGCTGGGTAAAGAGCGATGACGGGGACAGCCGACATGCTGGGATAAATGTATGAAATAAAGCGATGACGGGGACGGCCGACATGCTGGGGATAAAAAGGTAAAGCTAAGACGGGGACGGCCGACTAGCTGGGGAAAAACAAGAAATTATGATGGGGACGGCCATCAAGATAAAGTTATAAAATTCTCTGAGGATTAATGAAACGTGACGGGGACGGCCATCAAGTTCATAAAAGTAAAGTAACCAACGATGGGGACGGCCATCGGGTTAAGAAGGAAAAGGGACCACGACGGGGACGGCCATCGGGTTAAAGAATGAATGAAATAAAACAGATGATGGGGTACGGCCATCAAAGGTGAAGGACGATCACCTAGCAGGGGACGGCTGCTCTGTTGGGGATAAAAGAAATATGATGGGGACGGCCATCAGAGGTGGAGGACGACCACCTGGCAGGGTACGACTGCCGGAAATATCAACGATGGGGACGGCCATCGGATAGAAAAGGTCAACGATGGGGACGGCCATCGGACGAGCAAGATGGAGGACGACCATCAAGAAGTGGAGGACGACCACTCAGCAGGGGACGGCTGCTCTCGAGGTTTATCGTAACACAGGACGAGTGTCAGATAACCAAAATCAACAATGGGGACGGCCATTGGATAAAGTTGATGAAGGACGATCATCAAAAGGGTGGAGGACGACCACCTAGCAGGGGACGGCTGCTAAAAAACAACGATGGGGACGGCCATCGGATGAGCATGATGGAGGACGACCATCAAGAAGTGGAGGACGACCACTCAGCAGGGTACGGCTGCTCTCAAAGGTATCATAACACAGGACGAGTGTTAGATAAAAAAGAAAATTTGTTGGTGATCTATTGGGGACAAAGTAAACACGGACGAGCGTTTACATCCAAGAAACAAAAGGTATAAGTGTTTGGTATTGTGTATAGATTAAGGATGCGGACGAGCATCCCTAAGACTATGATACGGACGAGTATCATGTAGAAACAAACTAACACATGTCAGAGATGATGATGCGGACGGGTATCAACTGGTTAACAAAGAACACGGACGAGTGTTGCATCTGAAAGAATTCTTCTGGGGAATAACAGACACGGACGAGTATCTATATTCAAGAAGACACAAGGGTTTGACACGGTGTATGGATTAAAGATGCGGACGAGCATCCTTATGACTATGATACGGACGAGTATCATGTAGAAATAAACACTAGACGCAATGTTCTGAGATGATGGTACGGACGAGTACCAACTGGTTAACAAAGAACAAGGGCTACTGTCGAATCTGTGGGGTTATGAGTGATGATGTATACAAGATACGGACGAGTATCTGTATAAGCGTACCATGAGTAGTGAGTATTGTATTGTATAGATGAGTGTTTATCTGCTGGGGAGAGTGACACGGACGAGTGTCAAGAGAGAAAAGTATAATATTAACAAGTGTCTGCTATACAAAGTCTAGGCGACTGCGCTGAGGATACGACACGGACGGGTGTCAAAAAGGGTGTATGTATAGGTATATGTGAGTGCAAAGAGGACCTCTTTGGCTTTCTGCTGGGATATGACACGGACGGGTGTCAGGACGTATCTGTAATGAGGGTGATTTATTTGTAAAGGGTGTATTCAGACAACCTGTTTGGGGAAAGATGACCCGGACGGGTGCCAAAAGGTGTATATACTGGTGTTTGAGATTTGAAAGGGCAGCTGCTCTTGCTGGGACTCTGATGGGGATTTTGGGGGAAAGTAATCTGTATTCACAAGCGTTCAATTCACAACATGACTTATGATTATGCTATGCATTTGATTTTTGCCGTAATGCTCCGTATTAGACGGAATGCTACGCTCTGGGGGGTGAATATGATGCGGATGCCATGATTATGCAAAGGGGCACAGACCCGGGACTCGGATCCCAATGCCGCGAAGATCTCTGGTCGATCTGCTGGAAATGGACCTCCCAGCTGGGGATGAGATCACTGGTAGATCTAATGAGGTATCTGCTTGGGGATATATGTCACTGGTTGACATAACCTTGATAATACGGGACCCAACTGGGGTTTGTAGAAGCTTTATGTACTCTGTTGTGACTTCTCAGTGCGTTGCTCTTCTGAATAAAGGCTTGAAGCTCTGTGGGGAGATGATTCCCTGATTTCTGTATTCTGTTGAGGAAGAATGGCCACTCGGCTGGGGAAGTGAGAGGCAACTCAGCTGGGGAGAGCAACAAGAGGCAACTCAGCTGGGGATATAGCATCCTGAGTGTTAAGCCTGTTTGTTGATTTGGCAACTTTGCTGGGGAAATGGGCACCTTCTAGTGCCATGTGAGCTGATAATGATTCGCCAGTTTGCTGAGACGTAACTTGCATGCCCCAGGTTGCGCTCTGGATACCTGCAATCCTGCAAAGGTAAGGAAACGTACAAAAGGTCCCGAGGTATCCCTTACTGGATTCCGTCATAGGAGTTAAGTACTTTCGAGAATAATCACATTCCCTGTAAGCATGTGTTTTTATTATTTATTATTATTTATTTTTTTAGAAGGGCATCTGTACTTATGCAATTGTATTTTTAGAGATATCAGACAACTCTTTGCAAAACATAAATGTAAAAACGAGACACGACTGAGAATCTGATTTTATTAATTCATGTGCCCTGAATTGGCAAAGATACAGTCAAAGAAACATATCTCCTGAAATGAGGAGATTGTTACAAATTGAGAAATAAAGTGCTGGCGGTGTTGACGACGCTTTAAGGAGCCCCCTCTCCTGCTATGACTCGTATGACAATGACGTTCTTCTCGTCTTGCTTTCTGGAGAGAGTTGATTTAAAGCTTGATCCTTTGGAAGCTTACCAAGTTGTAGGTGATACAGACGAACTCAGAATGCAGTTGTTCGCTTATTCCCTTATTTTGCATGGATCGCCCTTTCGGGTTTTCAATCCATCGGGATACCCATTTTTTCCTGAGCTGTCCAATGCGGCTTTTCAACTCAGCGGGTGTACATTTTTTGTTTATTTTCCCTTACTTTTGCCCGAGTCTTTTATTCTGTTTTTGACTCGCCGGGATGCCCTATTTTTGCCTGGACTTACATTCTGTTTTTATGTCCAGCGGGTCATTTTATGCGAAGTATTTTTTAACTGCATCTGAATTCACAGGGGACGGGAAATCTTCACCATCCATGGTGTTGAGCATCAGTGCTCCACCAGAGAAAACTTTCTTTACCACGAATGGTCCTTCATAATTTGGAGTCCATTTGCCCCTGTGGTCTGTATGAGGAGGGAGGATCCTTTTCAACACAAGATTCCCTACTTGGTACTCTCGGTGCCTGACTTTCTGATCGAAGGCCTTCTTCATTCTTTTCTGATATAACTGCCCATGGCAGATTGCAGCTAATCTTTTCTCTTCGATCAGACTCAGTTGTTCGTATCGGGACCGAACCCATTCTGCTTCACTCAGTTTAACATCCATTAATACTCGTAACGAGGGTAGTTCAACTTCAACAGGTAGGACTGCTTCCATACCATATACAAGCTGATACGGTGTTGCCCCAGTGGATGTTCTGATTGATGTGCGGTACCCATGCAAGGCAAATGGTAGCATTTCGTGCCAGTCCTTGTATGTGACTACCATCTTCTGCACAATCTTCTTGATATTCTTATTAGCTGCCTCAACAGCGCCATTCATCTTTGGCCTGTAAGGAGAAGAATTGTGATGTTGGATCTTGAAGTCCCGGCACAGCTCTGCCATCATTTTGTTGTTTAAATTGGAACCATTATCAGTAATGATTCGCTCGGGCACTCCGTACCGACAGATGATATCTCTTTTCAGAAATCTGGCTACCACTTGTCTTGTAACATTCGCATATGAGGCTGCTTCAACCCACTTGGTGAAATAGTCGATGGCGACCAGGATGAATCTGTGGCCGTTTGAAGCAGTTGGCTCAATCTTGCCAATCATATCAATGCCCCACATAGCAAAGGGCCAGGGTGAAGACATGATGTTCAAAGGATTGGGAGGCACATGCACCTTGTCTGCGTAAATCTGGCATTTATGACATTTCCTGGCATAGGCACAACAGTCTGCATCCATTGTGATCCAGTAATAGCCTGATCTTAACAACTTTTTAGCCATGGCATGCCCTCCGGCATGGGTACCAAAAGAGCCTTCGTGCACTTCATGCATCAGCAAATCTGCTTCCGTCCTGTCAACACATCTGAGGAGTACCATGTCAAAGTTCCTCTTGTATAAAGACCCATCAGCATTCAGAAAGAAACTACCAGCAAGCCTTCTCAAAGTCTTCTTGTCATTGGGAGATGCCCCAGGTGGGTATGTCTGATCCTCCAAGAAGCACTTAATGTTGTGGAACCAAGGCTTATCATCTTTCACAACATCCGCTGCAAATACATATGCCGGTCTATCAAGTCTTGATACTGAAATCTGAGGTACAAAGTTAGCCGTTTGAACTTTGATCATGGATGAAATGGTAGCAAGGGCATCTGCAAACTGATTCTCGTCTCGAGGGATATACTCAAGCTTGACTGTTGTGAAGAAAGTCAATAACCTTCTTGTGTAATCCCTGTAAGGTATCAGATGATCTTGGTGGGTGTACCATTTCCCGCTGGTTTGATTGACTACCAAAGCTGAATCTCCGAATACGGTCAATGTTTTGATCCTGAGGTCGATGGCTTCCTCAAGACCCATAATGCAAGCTTCGTATTCAGCTTCGTTGTTAGTGCAGTTGAAAGTGAGTTTTGCCGAGAAAGGCATGTGAACTCCTTTAGGTGTAATGAGTACTGCACCAACACCACGGCCATTCATGTTAACAGCCCCATCAAACATCATGGTCCATTCTTCCTCCGGGTCAGGCCCTTCAGTGTGAATAGGCTCTTCGTGATCTTTCGTTTTAATGAACATGATGTCTTCATCAGGGAAGTCAAACCTCATTGGCTGGTAGTCATCAATGGGTTGCTCAGCAAGATATTCAGATAGTACACTGCCCTTGATGGCTTTCTGAGATGTGTACTGTATGTCGTATTCTGTGAGAATCATCTGCCATCTTGCAACCCGTCCGGTAAGAGCTGGCTTCTCGAAAATGTACTTGACTGGATCCATTTTTGAGATTAATAAGGTAGTGTGGGTCAACATATACTGTCTCAGTCGGCGAGCAGCCCACGCTAAAGCACAGCAAGTTTTCTCGAGCAGTGAATAACGCTGTTCACAGTCGGTAAACTTTTTGCTTAGGTAGTATATTGCATACTCTTTTCGACCAGACTCGTCATGCTGGCCCAGCACACACCCCATTGACTCTTCTAATACTGTCAAGTACATAATCAGAGGTCTTCCTTCAACTGGCGGCATGAGGATTGGAGGTTCTTGTAAATACTCCTTGATCTTGTCAAAAGCCTTCTGGCAATCTTCGTTCCACCTGACCGTTTGTTCTTTCCTTAACAGCTTGAACAAGGGTTCACAGGTCGCTGTAAGGTGAGATATGAACCTTGAAATGTAGTTCAATCGACCTAAGAACCCTCGAACTTCTTTCTCTGTTTTCGGTGCAGGCATTTCTTGAATGGCCCTGACTTTATCAGGGTCAACTTCAATCCCTTTCTCGCTTACAATAAAGCCCAGCAGCTTACCGGATCGCACCCCGAATGTGCATTTGTTGGGGTTCAGCTTTAGTTGATATTTCCTCAGACGCTTGAACAACTTCAGCAGATTCACCAGGTGATCTTCCTCTGTAAGGGACTTGGCGATCATATCATCCACATAACACTCTATTTCCTTGTGGATCATATCGTGGAACAATGTCACCATAGCCCGTTGATATGTTGCACCAGCATTCTTCAGTCCGAATGGCATCACTTTGTAACAGAACGTGCCCCAAGGTGTAATGAATGTTGTCTTCTCCATGTCTCCAGGTGACATCTTGATCTGATTATATCCTGAAAATCCATCCATGAAGGAGAATACCGAGAACTGAGTCGTGTTATCCACCAATACGTCAATGTGAGGTAATGGGAAGTCATCTTTCGGGCTAGCTCTGTTCAGATCCCGGTAGTCAACACACATTCTAACTTTGCCGTCCTTCTTAGGCACAGGTACTATGTTAGCAACCCACGGTGGATAGCTAGTTACAGCAAGGAACCCGGCGTCCCATTGCTTTTGTACCTCTTCCTTGATTTTCATAGCCATGTCTGGGCGAGTTCGGCGCAGCTTCTGTTTGACTGGCGGGCATTCTTCCCTTAGAGGCAGCTTGTGCACAACAATGTCGGTATCCAACCCTGGCATATCTTGATACGACCAAGCAAACACATCAACATACTCTTGAAGCAGATCTATCAGCTGTCTCTTCACTGAGTCTTGCAGGCAGGCCCCGATTTTAACTTCTTTCACATTTTCTTCCGTACCAAGATTGATCACTTCAATCTCCTCCTGGTGAGGAGTAATAACCTTTTCCTCCTGTCTCAACAACCTAGCTAGCTCTTCAGGAAGCTCATATTCTTCATCAACCCCTTCATCAGCTTGATTGATTGGATTGTCAAAGTCATACGATGTCATAGCCGTGCTGTTGTCGGTGCTGTCAGGAAGGCACTCTCTGCAGGGGTTAAGTTTGTTCATTTTAGTGATTGATTTTAATCTTGCTTTTAGAAAAAAAGTGAAATGAAGTTATCATTTTGAAAACACCGCCATTTATTTTTGTACAAAAAGAAAAATGGAAAAAACAGTGAGCATAAAAGGAAAAGACTCGTTTGCAAAAAGATGTCTGATATTTCATTAATTTAATCTTGTTTGCACAAAAGTACAGATGGCCCTGGTTACAAAATGAGTCTTGTCATCTTGGGCAAGATGCAAGACTTGGATGCATGCTATAAAAAATACAGGAAATAATAATTACTCTGATTGAGTAACTCTTATAATTTCCTGGGAAGACCAGTTCGAGACACTGCTCCCCGGGATCTTTGGACGAATCCAATTCTCCAGATTGCGCTCCTCTTCCAGCTCGTCTTCCAGACAGTTGATAGCATCGGGGGTAAGCATCCCCCCACTGACAAAACCAGGCTCTGCAGCAGCCTTTGCTTGATGTTGAGTTGGTCTGTAACCCAACCCAAATTTGTCCTTCTTCTCCTCCACAGCTAAGACCTTGCCCCAGCCTAGGGCCGTTCCTTCTTCAACAACCTTCCGGGCTTGTTGGTAAGATGACATTGGAGTACCAGATACAGCAGATGCTTCATTGACGTTCAAGGCTTCAAAACCTTGGCTCATTGTTTCATGGATTTCTCCATCCGTCTCAATGTATTTATAAGTAGCCAGATGGCTAACAAACATGTCCTCCTCTCCACAGATTGTGACAACTTGGCCTTCCCACTCAAATTTTAACTTTTGGTGAAGGGTAGACGTTATTGCGCCGGCGGCGTGAATCCAGGGTCTACCCAACAAACAGCTGTAGGCGGGCTGAATGTCCATCACATAAAAGATAGTTTTAAAAGTCTGTGGGCCAATTGTCACAGGAAGCTCAATCTCTCCCAGAACCGATATCTTAGAACCATCAAAGGCTCTTACTACCAGGTTGCTGGGTCTCAATGCCAATCCATCATATTCAAGCTTCACCAGAGCCTTCTTTGGTAAGACATTCAGGGAAGAACCTGTGTCCACCAGCACATGAGAAAGGACAGCTCCTTTGCATTCCAGGGTTATGTGCAAGGCTTTGTTGTGATTGCGGCCATCCGCTGTCAAGTCAGAATTGGTAAACCCTAGCCCATTGCTAGCAGTAACGTTTCCAACCACGGTTTCCAATTGGTTGACAGTAATCTCCTCAGGCACGTAAGCTGCGTGCAGGACTTTAAGTAGTGCATTCCGATGGGCTTCGGAGCACATAAGCAGTGAGAGGATGGAGATTTTGGATGGCGTCTGGTGAAGCTGATCCACAATTTTATAGTCACTCTTTTTGATGATTCGCATAAACTCATCAACTTCCTGATCAAATGGAGTTTTCAGGGCTTCTTTGGCAGCTAGATCTTCCTGCACCGGGCCTTTTCCCTTTGCCTTGGCAGCAGCTTCTGCTTCGGCTGTGGGTCTTTGAACTTGTGAAGCAAAGAGACGTCCGCTTCGAGTGAAGCCTCCGCCTCCCCCCACATTATCTACTTGTGGTGCAGGTGTTGATGTTTCCAGAGTGATTCTTTTTCCTTCACAGTACACGTCAGAGCCATAGTGCCAAGGGATGGCCCTATTGCTTTCATATGGTACTGGTCCAGGCACCGTGACAGTGACTGGACTGATTGCTGCTGCTGAAGGGACTGTAATTGTGTGTGGATCATAGAAGATTGTAACTGGCGCTCTGGTGGGAACAGCACCTTCTGAATGGTAGGCGGAATTATTTTCAGGATCATAGAATATGGTAACAGTAGAGACATCTTCATGATTGATTGCTGGTGTTGTAGGAGGTTCTGTTGGAAGGACTGTTGTTGATGGAGAGTCGAAATGGAATGATGCTGAAGTTGTAGCAGGAGAAACTGTTGAAAACTGATCATTTGGATGGACAGGTGAAGTACTTGTTGATGGTGCTGATGAGTTGTCGGGAACAATAGTTGTTGCATTTGTAGGAGGATCTGAAACCGTTGCTGATGAAGTTGCCGGATTTGTCGGGAATGATGTAGTGATCTGGAGTAGGCCACTCTGAATAAGGCTGTCAATGCCATTCCTCAGGTCCTCGCACCCATTCCATGAAATATTGCAGTAGGGGCACCCTAGTTCACACCCCGGAAATATCTGGTTTTCGCGGAGTTGAGCTTTGATTTCCACCAATGGCGTCCTGATCTGATCCACACTGGTTATTAAATAAGACGGTTGGTCTTCTTCAATAGCGTTAATTCGGGGACCACCATCGTTTGGCATAGGGTTTTTATTGACATTGGGCGGAGGTGCAAAATTCAGAGCCTTGGAGTCTACCAAGTCTTGTACCTTCATATGCAGAGCCCTGCATTTTTCTGTACTGTGACCAGGTGCGTTGGAATGAAAAGCACACCTAGCATTGGAGTCGTAGTTTCTTGGTAGACTGTTGGGGTCTGGAGGTGCCAACGTTCTTAGCTCAACCAGGTTGAGTTTCAGAAGTTGTGGCAGCAAGGCAGCATACGGCATTGGGATCGGGTCGATCACTCTGTTAGCTTGGGATGGCCTTTGTTGGAATGGCCTCTGTTGATTGTTGTTGTTGGAGTTGTTGTTGAAGTTCCTTGGAGGATACTGATTCTGATGATACTGAGGTTGTTGTTGGAAGTTTTGTTGAGGAGGTTGATAGACTGGCTGTGGATGAGCTGGAGCAGGGATAGTGACTGCTGCTATTGACCTTTGAACATATTGGGGCCTACCCCTGTTGGTGTGAATGGCATTGGTCTCGCCAGTTCTTCTCGGGCCTGCAAAAGGCTTTCTTGTACTACTGGACGAGCTTGCACCGTTGTCTGAGATCTTTCCCATTTTTAACAGGCTTTCGATTCTCTCCCCAGCTATGACAACATCTGCGAAGCTGGTGGAAGAGAAAGCAGCCAACCTGTCAATATACGTTCCCTGGAGAGTGTTCATAAACATGTCTGCCATTTCTCTCTCAGACATTGGTGGTTGAACAGCAGCAGCCAATTGCCTCCATCTCTGAGCATATTCTCTGAAACTCTCCCTCGAAGACTGTGACATTCCCATTAGGAGGGTCCTGTTGGGTGCCATGTCTAGATTATACTGATACTGTCTGATGAAGGCCTCTGCCAGGTCCTTCCAGCATCTTATAGTTGCTCTTGTCAGATGGGAATACCATTCCCTTGATGCTCCAGTCAAGCTATCTTCAAAATAGAACATCCACAATTTCTCATCCATTGTATAGGCCTTCAGCCTTCCCAGAAATGATTGCAAATGAGTTCGGGGGCATGAAGTCCCATTATACTTTTCGAAACAAGGAGGCTTGAACTTGTGGGGAATCCTGACCCCTTCTACCAAACCCATGTCCATGACGTCGAAGCCCAAAGAATTTTGAGACTCCAGTGATCTCAACTTCTCAGCTATTTCTTCCAATCGTCTATCATATGTTTCTTCTCCGGCACCCATTACTGTATACTGGTCTTCCTGAGGATCTTCTTGAAGTACTCTGGCTGCAGTGGCTGTACCTTGAACATTTGCAGGAATGTTAATCTCAGGATGTAGATGTGGACCAAACACAGGGGGGTTAACATGTGGTTGCACCCTTTCATTATTACTGGTGCCTGCAGTTCCTACATGAGGCTCCTCTTGATTTTGCCTCTCCACCATGGCCCTCAGTCTCTCCTGGCTCTGAGCCATGTTGTTCATAACTTCTATGAACTGCGTCATCTGCGTTCTCATCTCTAACCTTTCGTTTGCCATCTGGTTTCTGACCTCCGTAAGGTCCTGCTGCATCTGATCCATCTGAATTCCCGGAAGGTTGTTTCTAGTTGGGTACCTGTGAGGCCTGTTGAGAGGAAATACCCGGCGGCGAGCAATAATTCCTGAGATTCACAACAGAGGTTAGCAACAACAAAACAAAAACCTACAAAACAAAAAGAGGGTTAGCATGCAATGCAGTTATGCTTATTTGTTCTCAAGGTATCCGGTTTGGCCTTCAGTTTTGACCCTTCCAGACCCTTGAAGATGATGCTGTTGAAGGTGCTTTTGATGTGAACCCAGATAGAGACCAACACAGATATATTACAAAAGTGAAATAATACAATTTGTTCATTTTACAACACAAACCCTCAAAGGGGCCAAAATACATCACAAAAAGCAAAAGTACAGGGAAAAGGAACAACAACAAGCAAATGATCAAACTCCAAGGCCGAACTCATCCTCACGAACTTCCTTGAGAAGTGCTTCGGTCACAGGATCAGCCGGATGCTCCGTGAGACTTCTGATGAGAAGGTTTCTTGTTGCAACAGCTGCAGCCAATTTCTTGCTCTGACTTTGGTCCTTAGACCTCTTCAATCCTGCTTTGATTTTCAGCTCTGATATTTCTTCCTGGGCTGCTGCCAGGGCTTTTTCCATTTGCTCCATCTTGTCTTGAGCTCTCTTGTCTTCTAGAGTACGGGCCTCAGTGATCCGGACCCACCTGGCCTGACTCTCCTTCAAGTACAAGTCTGTTCTTGCTCTTTGGAACTGGGCTTCCTTACAAGCATTCTTCAGAATCTGTTCACCAGCTTTAGACTTGTTGATATAATCTCCAGACTTCTCAATCTTAGTCAAGTGTTCCACTCTCAACTTCTCCAATCTTTCAATCTCCCTCACACCTTCACTCCTCTCTCTGAGGGTCTTCTGCAAGGCTTGAGTTAACTTCTCATTTCTTTCCTTCAAGCTCTCAAACTCCTCCAAACTGATAGTGGCAGGGGGTGGTGCTGAAGATGACTCAGGCATGTCTTCTATGGTGAAGGGCATCCCAGAGAATTGGGCCCTAGCATGGGACCACTCATAATATTGGACTGATGCCACATTATTGCACTTCCCCAGAATGGTGATTCCCTTGGTTTGAACATGATCCCAGGCCCAGGCAGCCTGCCTAACAACAACCAAACTAATCTTGTTCTCACAGTAGAGGGTCTCAACCAAATCTTGTTCCCTAGGAGTGTGGACCAGTGCATAGCCCAATTGTCTCTTGAACAGCAGAGGGTTGTAGTTGATACTTCCCTTAACTCCTATCAAAGGCACATTGGGAAAGTGCCCACAGCTGGTGATCATATCTCTGCCCTTGGTGCTCTGAGTACACCATCTGATATCTGCTGAAGTGAGAGTAGTGAGCCTCTTAGCCCAGTTGCTTTGCTGATGAGGATTTAGAAATGCATCTGTCCTGGGTAGATGCCTGAGAAGCCAAGAATGGAATAATGGAGCACAAATCCTTACTAATCTTCCCCTCTGCTTCTCATTTCTCTGATGGACTGAGTAATAGAGATCACCCAGTAAAGTTGGCACTGGGTTCTTCAGGATGAACAGATGGATTGCATTTTTGCTAATGAATCGAGGCTCATCTGCAAACAACACAATTCCATATACACTTAAGGCCAACAGAGCACAAACAGCTTTCCACTCCCCCAAGGAGGCCTTCAAACTAGCTTGAGAAATCAGGAAGTCCAGATGAAATCCAGGGATCCCAGCTTTAGAGGTCATATGCTGTTCAATCAAAACAGGCTCCAGATACAAAGCTTTGGCTACCTCTCCATTGCTGGGAAAGACCATTTCAGGGTTGAATGGGATTTCTCTTTTGATGGGCAGACCAGTCAATGATGAGTATTCTTCCAGAAGAGGACCCAACTGAAAGTCTTGAAAGGTGAAACATCTCAATGGGGGATCATAGAACTGGATGCAAGTGTGGATGAGGCTCCTCTGTGAAGGGTCCAGATCCATGACCAAGTCAAGTATATCCCCATAATGCTCTCTGAACAAGGGTATGTGATCTGGGGTGATCAGGGTTTGGATCCACCTGATGTCTGATAAGTCTGGTTGGAAGAAATGATAGGTGATGTTGCTTTTCTTTGGAGCCATGATGCTGAGGGCTGAGTAGGATAAGTGCTGATGAAGATGCTGAGGAGAGGGCCACTGACTGGCTAGTGCAAGTAACTGAAGCAAGTGCTGGTGGAGATAGGTCAATACTGCAGATGGGGTCAAAACCAAAACCAGATGAGAAATGGATACCCTGAAACACAAATAAGCACATGTTAATATGATGCAATGAGTATGTATGCAAAATGAAATGCAAGGGTTTGTGACTGAGCTGGATCTGATTAACTGCCTTGGTATAGATCCATGTGTGTTCAAGAATTCCAGGTGGAGGTCTATAAATCCAGTGACCAGGGTAGGGGGACTCAAATAAAGAGCCACATGTCCAGGGTTTAGAATCACAAGAACTATCCAACATGGAGCATTCTTAACAAAGTCAAAGTAACAGGGTATTCTGAGGTCAAGGTACCTGCAAACCTGTAAACAGCCCAACCCCCTCACAGGTGGTGATCTAGAACAAGGATCCTCAGACTTGGATCAGTTATGAGAAGTGTAAACACTTCTAACCCGGAGGTACAGTGTTTACAATAACCATAAAAGTTCCTCCTCTAATTTACCTCAGTTTCTGAAGGTCAGTACTAAAAGGTCATCCAGACTTAGCAGGCTTCCCAGATAGCCCTAGCATTGCAGGAAATCTGCAACACAGAGTTCTCAAGAAGAAACCCATATCTGAACCGTGTTTCATATTCCCGCACCAGACCGAAATGGAATGGGAAAGAATATGATTCACTCTAGCCTAGGTGTCACTCAGGTCCCAGGTATAGGACCTTAACTCTCAATGGAACACCCACCCACCAAAGAAAAACCAGATCCAGCCAGCACAGTATGACAGTATGGAAAATATAAAGCTATAAAGAAAGCAATAAACCAACTGTACATAAAGCAAAAAACAAAAATAAATACAAGCACATACAAGCACATAACACCCCAGTAAACACAAATCAATCAAGCGCTAGGAGGAACCCACAAAAAGAACCAGAAGCCCTGGTTGCAATATAAGTCTCCCCAGCAGAGTCGCCAAGCTGTCGCTCCCGACAAATGAAAATGGATCATATGAAGGTACAGACGCGAACGGTCGGCGAAGGGAACAGTGAGAACACACAGCCGTGAACTCACTGGAGATGAAAAAGAGTCGCCAGCTAGGCATTTTTATCCCGGAGGAAAGGCAATGCTGCATAGGCCTAGAAAAAGATGGATAAGACGGTTGCGAACCAGAGAGACTGAGAAAGGGGGTTGGTTACAACCTGGGAAGGTATTAGCACCCAGATTGTCCGTCGTACTCGACGGGATCCACGCTTGAAAGATTTGTGTTTAAAAGGGTAGTGTCAGTGCAATCTGTGTGTAAAATAGCTGGAAAAGAATGTACAGGTGTCAGTGTAAAGTGAAGTGAAGTGAAGTATGAAAGTGTCAGTGTGAGACCAGGAATGAAATGCTCATGATAATGAGGCTAAAGAAATGAGTTGGAAGGAGGGGGAATATACAGAGACTTTTGTTCGATAACCGTTAAGTTATGCCTACGTATCCTCTCGTGCAATGAGGAAGTCAGAACACCGTAGTTCGACCCAAAGAGACTGAAAGGTGAATTGACTTGTGAACTGCTTACTTGCCTATGCTCAAGTGTATGATCTGTCTGGCACAGATGCTGACTGTCTTGCATTAGACGGAAGAAGCGAGTTCTCGATTGTGAGTGAATGAGATGAGAAAAGAATCCCAAAGGAGACGATTATTGTTTGTTTTTTATGTTTTCAGTCTTTTATTGCTTTTCAAAATTTGTCATAAGCTAATGAGCTTAAGCCTAAACCAGTGGGTTAGTAAACTCATCACATCTTCCCTCTGATTAGGGGTAATGAGAATTACCTTAAGTGTGAAGTCAGATTCTCACACTTAAACACCTTTGGTGTAGGATTAAGATCATTAACCTACTTGTGATTATTTAAATGTTTTTGGTGTTTTTGTTTAGTGTTGAGTAATGAGGTTAAGCCATAATCAAGGATTAAACAGACCCATTACACCATCCTAAAAGAAGGATAATAGATGAGAATGTTTAAGTTGAGAAAAACTCCTCAACTTAATCCATGATTAGGGATTAAACCCATGACAAAACAAGCCTTTATTAAGTGGATTTTATTTAGATTAATGGTATGATGATGAAGTGTTTTTTATGATTTGTAAGACAACTTGAGGGGGACTTGTCCATTAACACTAGGGTTAGTCCTTCTTAACCACTTAAGGAAGAATTAGAACCCTAATGCAAGGCCCAAGTTACAAGTGTGATGTCTGGATATTATTATGTGAATTGATTAAGGGATTTAAACACCTTAAGGATTCAAGACTTAGGATTAAAGTTATACACTCCATCCTAAGAGAAGGATGCAGGCATAAGCTTAATCACAAAGTCTTAAAGCCTTTAGGGTTTAGTCCCTGATTATGAGGTGAGAAGAGAAAACTCAAAGAGAGACACAAAGGTAAAACTATGGGGGGACTAATCAAAACCCTAATTCATTGTCATGCTTGGTTGATCCTAAGGTTTGTGAGGTTTCCAAGAACAATCTTCAGAGGAGCCACCAGGAAGCAGATGAACAGGATTAAGAGAAGCAAAGTGACTTGCTTCATTCAAGAAGTCAAGTCACTTGAAGAAAGAAAGCGGGATGAAGAAGAATGAGCAAGCTCAAACTCAAACACATATAAGAATGCAGCAATGGATGCAAGAGAGATGAAAAGAAAAGTTATGAGAAGTGAAGGCAAATCCACTTCTCAAGTTTACTTACCACCTGAAATGTTAGAAAGAAATGCAATGTAATGCAAGATGAGATGAAATGATATGATGCAAAGCAAGACCAGAAGCATGTTGATGATGATTATGATGTTATGAAGTGCTGCAAACATGAGGCAAGACAATGGGGATGTTCATACAAGATTATGAATGCAAATGATGCAAGCTAAGGAGCATGAACAAGCATGAAAAGCTATGAGGCATACAAGACAAATGACATGGCAAATATGCAATGCAATGATCAAACATGCTTTCTACATGTCTTAAGATGTCAAATGAATCACAAGAATGCACAAAATGCAAAGACAAGTCATGTCATGCAAGGAAATGCAAGAAGGATGCAAGAGAAAGCCCAAATTAGGGTTTATGGATCAAACATCAAACACAAACCAAAAAACAGAAGCAAAACCCTAAAGTAAAAAATGGAAAATGGCACTCAAAGAAACCCTAGGCCTATGATGAACCACTGCCCAAAGGGGAGCTCTCAACTCTCAACCAAACTCAAGTTATGATTTTTCTAAGTTATTAGGGTTTTTTAGGGTTCTTAACAAAACAAATGCCAATCAATTTGAAAATGCAAGAACAATTCATGGCCTTTTTATCTTTGAAACTACATGCAAAACAAAAGACAATGCAAGAAGAATCAATGTCACAACCTTCACCAATAGGCAGAAATGAATTTTTGAATCCATGATCAAAATAATGCATAAAAAAATGTTTTAATTCAATGAAAAATTCTTAAAATGCATCAAGATCAAAAAAGAAATTTGGTTTGAAGGTTGGGCAATGTTTCTAAATGTCTTAGAACATTTCATGATTTTTTTTGTAATTTTTAAATACCTAAAAGTATTTTTAATTAATTAATTCCCATTAATCAATTAAAAATAATCTTTTAAATATTTAAAAATACTTTTTTAGTGATAAAAATAAAACTAAAAATATTTTTGGGTTTTAAAAATTAGTGAAACTCTTGACAAAAAGTTTCATAATTTTTAAAACATTTTTGCTATTTTAAATAAATTGTGCAATTTAAATGAAAGAAAATGAAATAAAAATGAAAATAAACTGAAGTCAACCAAATGAGGGGCTAGGATTGAGTCTGGGGAAAGCCTTGTTGACTGCGCGCGCAGATCAAGGGCTGAAATTCAAACTTGGTTAATACAGGATTATGAATTAATTAATTAGTGGTTAGGGTTTAATGATGAATCTGGACCATTCACACGCGCGGCAAGTCAACAAAGTCCACTGATCCAACGCACCAGATTCAAACTCTCTTAATTGCAGGATTAAAACCCTAATTATTTTCAGGTGGCCGGAGAAGACCTCCGGTCGTCTTCTCCGGTGGGAACCCCACCTGAAAATTTCTAAAACTCTCAAAACATAACTAAAATGGAATCTAAGAACACAGAAATGATCCCCATAACCCACTGAATCAAAACCCTAACACAAACATCATTTATATTTCCTCAAACTCATGAATCGAAACAAACAAAATTTTAGGGCAAGACTTTCAGAACACGATTACATCCTTATTTTTCCACCATTTTCAAAACCAATGACATATTTATGATCAGGGAAGCATGAATAACAACTTAAGAACTTAAAAAAGGATTTCTGGAAAAAAAAGTTCATGAAGCTCACCTGAACTGGAGCTTTGATCTCTGACACTTTCTGGCTAGTTTCCTGCTTGCAATCTACTCCATTTGACCTCCTGAGAAGCTTTCAATGCTTGGAAAGGATTTGTGGTAACTGGTTTGAAGGTTTGAGCAGGTTCTGTTCAATGGGGGAGAGAAATCGTATTTGGGATTCTGAAGGTTTTAGGCTATGGTGATGGATGCTTTGTGACCAGGAAGATGAGTTGAGTTGATCTATGAAGTTTGTTTTTGTGTTTGTGAGTTGTGTGATCAGTTTCGAAGGGTTTTGCAAGTGAGGGTGAAAATGTGTATGCTGTGTTGTTGTGAGCTTCTGCCTTGCCTCTTCTTATGTTTAGCCAGCATTTGATCCACATAAACTAATCTCATTGGTCAGATGATGTGACCTGCCCTTTATTGATTGGTATGGCCACTTTTGCAAATTGTCAACCTTTGTGTAAGAGAGGCATGGGTTGTGTTCTAGGCTAGTACAAGTGTGTGGGCTGGCGCAGCATGGTGAGGGGAAAGGCTAGCTTGGTTCAGCACCCAAGGCAACAAGTGGTAGGAGGTGAAATGATGATTTTGCAAGTTGTTGCTCCTTTGCTCACATGTGAGAAATCTTGTTGTATGAACCATAAAACATGAGCAATACCTAGTCCAATCTGAACTTTATGACTTGTAGAAAGTTTGTGTAATGGTTTGAAATGAATTTGAGGCTGCAAGAGTCATTGATCCATGATTTTGCAAAATTCTCACTTAGGGCATGCCTTGAAAATCAATGATTTTATCCAACTTTGCATTGCCATAACTTTTGATCCAAGAAGAGTTTGATCATGTTCTTGTACTTTTTGAAAAGGGAAAGATGAGATCTACAACTTTCATGACCAAAGTTTTTTCATTTGAAGCATTTTTGGATCAAAAAGCAAGGCTTGAAAAATGGCATAAAATGACATATTCTTGAAAAGTCAACTATGCCCAAAAAGTCAACATTTGCAAAAACCCTAAATTCTTGATTTCTATGAACTTCAATCTTCTTCCATGATCAAATAAAGACCATATACACTCAAAATGATGAAGATCACCCATTGGTTGGGTCATTGGGGGCCTCAGATGCCCTGATTTTGCACTGACTTGTCTGAAAAGTCAACCCTTGATCAGATGACCTCCCCATGGAATTTCTTCATGAAAATTGATATGCATACTCCCTATACCA
The DNA here is from genome assembly GCA_963966055.1 of Lathyrus aphaca. NCBI lineage: Eukaryota > Viridiplantae > Streptophyta > Magnoliopsida > Fabales > Fabaceae > Lathyrus > Lathyrus aphaca. The sequence goes on along the minus strand of OZ014520.1, from coordinate 213,991,386 downwards.
TATAGAGATCAATGGAAACAAGAATGACCAAAAAATTTGGAGTTATGGCCTCTGAAACCAAAACCCTAATTTTCAGTCAACTGTGCAGTTCAAACTGGCTCTGCATCCACTCAAACCCTAGCTCTTGTGATTCCTCTGCAATTTTGACTTTGAGGAGGTGAAATATGATATATGAACATACATGGACCCCTTTGAGTTGATTGGTAGCCTTTGGAATGCCCCAAGAAGCTTTGGGATTGCTCAGATCACAAACCCTAGGTGCAGATGCCTTGAAAGCTATGCAGTGAATCAAAAAATGAGATGTGAGATGATATGATTGTGTTTATGCATATGAGAATGATCACAAGCCATAGTGTGAATGGGTGAGGGCAAATTTGGGGTGTTTACAAATACCAAGTAGGAGATCTTGTGCTGAAGAGACTCCTCCCTCCTCATACAGACCACAGGGGCAAGTGGACCCCGAACTATGAAGGACCATTCGTAGTAAAGAAAGTTTTCTCCGGTGGAGCACTCATGCTCAGTACTATGGATGGTGAAGACTTCCCGTCCCCTGTGAATTCAGATGCAGTTAAAAAATACTTCGCATAAAATGACCCGCTGGACATAAAAACAGAATGTAAGTCCAGGAAAAAATAGGGCATCCCGGCGAGTCAAAAAATAGAATAAAAGACTCGGGCAAAAATAAGGGAAATAAACGAAAAAGGTACACCCGCTGAGTTGAAAAGCCGCATTGGACGACTCAGGCAAAAAATGGTATCCCGATGGATTGAAAACCCGAAAGGGCGATCCATGCAAAAATAAGGGAATAAGCGAACAACTGTACTCTAAATTCATTTGTATCACTCACAACTTGGTAAGCTTCGAAAGGTTCAAGCGCCGGTCAGAATCAGCCTTCTTCAAAAAGCGAGACGAGAAGAACGTCAAATGTCATACGAGTCATAGGGAAGCTCCTTGAAGCGTCATCGACATTGCCAATACCTTTTTCTCAATTTGTAACAGTCTCCTCATTTTAGGGGATTTGTTTCTTTGACTGTATCTTGCCAATTCAGGGCACATGAATTAATAAAATCAGATTTTCAGTCATGTTTCGTTTCGTACATTTTATCTTCATTTGCAAAAATGTCCGATGTCTCTAAGATACTGATTGCATGAATACAGATGCTTTTCTTCTAAAGAATACATGCGTGCAGGAAAAATATTTACTCCCGGGAGTGTCTAAACTCCTATGACGGAATCCGGTAAGGGATACCTCAGGATTACTTGTGCGCTTCTCTATCTTTTCAGGATTGCAGGCATTCAAAGCACAACATGGGGCATGAAGGCTTCTCCCCAGCAAGATGCCTAATCATTATCTACTCAATATATCTCCCGACTAACACCATAGGTGCCTTCTCCCCAACTGAGTTGCCATTTATTCCCTCCTCAGCCCAGTGCAAAAGCCAAAGAACCATCTCCCCACAGAGTTTCAGCCTCTATCCAGAAGAGCAACGCCTGAGGATCCCACAACAGAGTAAAGAAAGCTTCTACAAACCCCAGATGGGTCCCCCTTTACCAGGATAGGTCTATCAATGACCTATTTCCCCAAGCAGAGACCCATATGTTAGATCTACCAATGATCTCATCCCCAGCTGGGATGTCCACTTCAAGCAGATCAACTAGAGACCTTCGCAGCAACGGGATCCGAATCCCGGGTCGTTATCCTTGCATAATCATAGCATTCGCATCATATTCTCCCCACAAAGCGTAGCATTCCGTCTAAAACGGAGCATTACGGCAAAAATCAAACATATTGCATAATCATAAGTCATGGTCTGAATCAAACACTTGTAAATTTCGACAATCCGTCGAAGATATACAGAGAAACTCTCCAAATTCCCCGGCAGAAAGCCAAGGCATTTGCCTTACACTTGTAAATACAAATGCACACTCCTTTTGGCACCCGTCCGTGTCATCATTCCCCAGTAAAGTCGCCCGAGCATTCTTTGCAAACAGACACTTATATATTACAGATACTTCCTGGCACCCGTCCGTGTCATATCCCCAGCAGGAAGCCAAAGCGTCCTATTTGCACTCACAGATACGTATATCCATACAGATTCCCTGACACCCGTCCGTGTCACTTTCCCCAACATAACTACCTGAATACTTTGTAAAGCATTTACTTGTCTATAATATACCTTTTGACACTCGTCCGTGTCACCCTCCCCAGCAAGTTAAACACTCCTGTACACCACTCATACTTATTATTCCTGCTTCACTCATACAGATACTCGTTCGTATCTTGTATACATTACTTAAATCTCCACAGATTCAACACTCGTCCGTGTTCTTTGTTAACCAGTTGATACTCGTCCGTATCATCATCTCAGAACATGCGTCAGCGTTTGTTTCTACCTGATACTCGTCCGTATCATAGTCTTAAGGATGCTCGTCCGCATCTTTAATCCATACACGTGTCAAACACTCATGTCTTCTTGAATTTAGACACTCGTCTGTGTCTACTTTTCCCCAGAAGAGTCCCCTCAGATTCGACACTCGTCCGTGTTCTTTGTTAACCAGTTGGTACTCGTCTGTATCATCATCTCTGAACATGCGTCGGCGTTTGTTTCTACTGATACTCGTCCGTATCACGGTCTTAGGGATGCTCGTCCGCATCTTTAATCTATACACAACGTCAAAACACTTATATTTCTGGGATGTAAACACTCGTCCGTGTTTACTATTCCCCAGTAGGTCGCCTGCAAAGCAACCTTTTTCTATCTGACATTCGTCCTATGTCATGATACTTCCGGCAGCCGTACCCTGCCAGGTGATCGTCCTTCACCTTTGGATGACCGTCCCTCATCCTTTCCCCATCGGAGTCTCTATTCATCAGAACCCCTTTTCTATCTGACATTCGTCCTATGTCGTGATGTTTTTAGCAGCCGTCCCCTGCTAGGTGATCGTCCTTCACCTTTTGATGATCGTCCTTCATCATTATCCGATGGCCGTCCCCATCATTGATCTTTCTATCCGGCATTCGTCCTATGTCGTGATATTTAGCAGCCGTCCCCTGCTAGGTGATCGTCCTTCACCTTTTGATGATCGTCCTTCATCATTATCCGATGGCTGTCCCCATCATTGATCTTTCTATCCTGCATTTGTCCTATGTCGTGATATTTAGCAGCCATCCCCTGCTAGGTGATCGTCCTTCACCTTTTGATGATCGTCCTTCATCATTATCCGATGGTCGTCCCCATCGTTGATCTTGATTATCTGACATTCGTCCTATATCATGATAAACCTTGAGAGCAGCCGTCCCCTGCTAGGTGATCGTCCTTCACCTCTTGATGATCTTCCTTCATCATGCTCGTCCGATGGCCGTCCCCATCGTCGACCTTTTATCCGGCATTCGTCCTATGTGTCGCTCCCGATAAATGGGAATGGGCCCAAATAAAGGTACAGACGCGAACGGTCGGCGAGAGGGACAATGAGAACACACAGCCGTGAACTCACTGGAGATGAAAAGAGTCGCCAGCTAGGCATTTTTATCCCGGAGGAAAGGCAATGCTGCATAGACCTAGGAAAAGATGGATAAGACGGTTGCGAACCAGAGAGACTGAGAAAGGGGGTTGGTTACAGCCTGGGAAGGTATTAGCACCCAGATTGTCCGCCGTACTCGACGGGATCCACGCTTAAAAGATTTGTGTTTTAAAGGGGTAGTGTCAGTGAAATTTGTGTATAGAATAGCTGGAAAGAGATGTACAGGTGTCAGTGTAAAGAAAGAATGTGAAGTGTATAAATGTACAGTGTCAGTGTAAGGATGAGAGTATGCTCAAGATCATGAGGCTAAAAGAATGAAGCTGGAAAGAGGGGGAATGTACAGAGACTTTTGTTCGATAACTGTTAAGTTATGCCTACGTATCCTCTCGTGCAATGAGGAAGTCAGAACACCGTAGTTCGACCCAAAGAGACTGAAAGATGAATTGACTTGCGAACTGCTTACTTGCCTATGCTCAAGTGTATGATCTGTCTGGCACAGATGCAAACTGTCTTGCATTAGACGGAAGAAGCAAGTTCTCGGTTGTGAGTGAATGAGATGAGAAAAGAATCCCGGAGGAGACGATTATTGTTTGTTTTTGAGTTTTCAGTCTTTTATTTCTTTTTGAAAGTTTGTCATAAGTTAATGAGCTTAAGCCTAAACCAATGGATTTAGTAAACTCAACACATCTTCCCTCTGATTAGGGGTAATGAGAATACCTTAAGTGTGAAGTCAGATTCTCACACTTAATCATCTTTGGTATAGGATTAAGATCATTAACCTACTTGTGATTATTTAGATGTTTTTGGTGTTTTTGTTTAGTGTTGAGTAATGAGGTTAAGCCATAATCAAAGATTAAACAGACTCATTACACCATCCTAATAGAAGGATAATAGATGAGAATGTTTAAGCTGAGGAAAGCTCCTCAACTTAATCCATGATTAGGGATTAAACTCATGACAAAACAAGCCTTTGATTAAGTGGATTTTATTCAATGATATGATGATGAAGTGGATTTTATGATTTGTAAGACAACTTGAGGGGGACTTGTCCATTAACACTAGGGTTAGTCCTTCTTAACCAATTAAGGAAGAATTAGAACCCTAATGCAAGGCCCAAGTTACAAGTGTGATGTCTTGATGATTATTAGATGGATTGATTAAAGGAGTTAAACACATTAAGGGTTTAACACTTAGGATTAAAGTTATACACTCCATCCTAAGATAAGGATGCAGGCATAAACTTAATCACAAAGCCTTAAAGCCTTTAGGGTTTAGTCCCTGATTATGAGATGAGAAGAGAAGACTCAAAAGAGACACAAAGGTAAAACTAATAGGGGAGACTAATCAAAACCCTAATCATTGTCATGCTTGGTTGTTCCTAAGGTTTGTGAGGTTTTCAAGAGAAGATCTTCAATGGAACCACCAGGAAGCAGATGAAAGGATCAAGAGAAGCAAAGCAACTTGCTTCATTCAAGAAGTCAAGTCACTTGAAGAAAGAAAGTGGGAAGAAGAAGAATGAGCAAGCTCAAACTCAAACACATATAAAAATGCAGCAAAGGATGCAAGAGAGATATGAGAAGAAAGTATGAGAAGTGAAGGCAAATTCACCTCTCAAAGTTACTTACCACCTGAAAAGGTTAGAAAAGAAATGCAATGCAATGCAAAATGGGATGAGATGACATGATGAGAAACAAAACCAGAAGTATATACATGATGCTAATGATGCTATGAGATGCTACAAACATGAGGCAGTACATGGAAATGATCATACAAGTTCATGAATGCAAATGAAGCAAGCTAGGAACCATGAACATACATGAAAAGTTATGAAGTGCACATGGCATACAACATGGCAAATACATGATGCAATGATCAAACATGCTTTCAATATGTCTTATGATGTCAAATGAACCACATGGATGCTTGACATGTCATGGCAAGTCATGCTATACAAGAGAATGCAAGAGGGATGCAAATAAAAGCCCAAATTAGGGTTTATGAATCAAACATCAAACCAAAACCAAAAACAGGAGCAAACCCTAAGATAAAAAATGGAAAATGCCACACAAAGGACCCCTAATCCTATACTAAACCAAAGCCCAAAGGAGAGGTTTCAACTCTTAACCAATTTCAAGTTATGATTTTTACAAGTTATTAGGGTTTTTAAGGTTCCTAAACAAGAAAAATGCCAAACAAATTGAAAATGAGAGATCAAATCATGGCAATTTAATCTCAAAAACTACATGCTAAACACAATGCAATGCAAGAAGAATCAATGTCCAACTCTTCATAGATAGGCAGAAATGATTTTTTGAACTTAGGATCAAAATAATACACAAAAATGATTTTTATTCAATGAAAAATTCTCAAAATGCATCAAGATCAAAAAAGAAATTTGGTTTGAAGGTTGGACAATGTTTCTAAATGTCTTAGAACATTTCATGAATTTTTTGGTGATTTTTAAATACCTAAAGGTATTTTTAATAAATTAATTTCCATTAATTAATTAAAAATAATCTTTTAAATATTTAAAAATACTTTTTTAATGATAAAAATAAAAACAAAACTATTTTTGTGTCATAAAAATTATTAAAACCCATGAGAAAAAGTTTCATAATTTTTAGATATTTTTCACTATTTTTAATAAATTATACAATTTAAATGAAAAGAAATGAAATAAAAATAAAGAAAATGGAAAAGTATGCTCAATGAAGCGTCCAGATTGAATCTGGGCTTGGGAGGTTTGACCTGGCGCGCATCTGGACGGCCCGGGTTCAAACTTCCCTAAACTCAATTAATCAAACAATTAACATTTAATTAAATACGGATTAGGGCTAATGATCAGATCTCCACCACTCAATGCACGCGGGAAAAGAGAATCGCACGGCCTAAATTCAAACTTGCCCCTAAACCCTAATTAACTCATTAATGACCTTCAGGCGGCCGGAGAAGACTTCCGGTCGTCTTCTCTGGCCAGCTCCCTCCCTGAAAAATGCTAACTCTCACCCAAGCTCACTAAAACCTAATTTTCTTGCCCAGAAATCATCCCCACGCATCATATAACAAGAATCCATAGCCAAAACAAATTTATTTTACACAACAAAGCTGAATCGAAGCAAAAGGGATTTAGGTCAAAAAATTTCAGGAACATCATACATGCTCAAAACTCAATGATTTTCGAAACCAAACACATCATCATGACCAGTGAAACATGGAGAACAAATTAAGAACTTAAAAACAAACTCCTGGGAAAAAAGTTCATGAAGCTCACCTGAACTGGAGCTCTGATCTCTGGCACTTTCTGGCTAGTTCTTTGGCTCAAACAGGTCCCAATGATCCCCCTTTGAAGCTTTGGATACTTGGTTGGAGTTTAAACAGCCTCCTGAGTGAATTTGCAGAAGCTCTGACCAAGGGAGTGTGAAAATCGTATTTGAGTTATGGAGGGTTTCAGGCCAAAGTGGTGGGTGGTTTCTGGTCAGTGAAGCAAGGTGAGTTGACGTGTGGAATTTGTTTGAGTGTTTATGGCTTGTAGAGGCAGATTCGAAAGCTTTTGCTTTATGGAGTGAAAATGGTGAAATGGAGTTATGGCTTGTTTCAGGCCTGGTTCTTTGTTGGTTTAGGCTTAGTGGAACATGGTGAGATGATTGGTGGAAATGGTTTTGATGTTTGAAGTTTGTGGAGGCAGATTCGAAGGGTTTTGCACAAGGGAGTGTTTTTGTGTATGTGATGGTGTGGTGTGTTTCAGCTTGGCCTTCTGTTATGTTTAGCTTGCCAAAGGATATAATAAACAATTCCAAGTGGCCAGAGGATGTGACATGGCCTGTGGTGATTGGGATGTTTGCTTTTGCTCAAAGTCCACTTTTTGTGTAAGAGAGGTATGGCTTGGCTCTAGGCTAGTACAAGGCATGGGGCTGCGCAGCAAGGGTGAGGGGAAAGGCTAGCCAAAGTCATCATCCAATGTTGCAAGTTGTAGGAAGTGTGATGAGTGGTTTTGCAAGTTGGCACACTTTTGAAACTTCATGGAAAAGTCTTGTTACACAAACCATAACCATGTGAAATCTTGGTCCAATTCTGATTTTTAAGGCTCATAGAATGTTTGTGTAATGGTTTGAAGTGAATTAGAAGTTACAAATGGCATTGGTTCATGGTTTTGCAAAATTCACATTTGGTGCACATCTTGAAAATCAATGATTTTTGCCAACTTTGTCACACCATAACTTTTGATCCAAGAAGAATTTGATCATGTTCTTGTACTTTTTGAAAAGGGAAAAATGTATTCTACAACTTTCATGACCAAAGTTTTTCCATTTGAAGCATTTTTGGATCAAGAATCAAGGCTTGAAAAGTGACCTAAAATGAAGCATTCTTGAAAAGTCAACTATGCCCAAAAAGTCAACACTTGCAAAAACTCCAAATTCTTGATTTTTGTGAACTTCAACCTTCTTCTATGATCAAATAAAGATCATATACACTCAAAATGATGAAGATCACCCATTGGTTGGGTCATTGGGGGCCTCAGATGCCCTGATTTTGCACTGACTTGTCTGAAAAGTCAACTCTTGATCAGATGACTTCCCCATGGAATTTCTTCATGAAAATTGATATGCATACTCCCTATACCATATGGAGACCAATGGAAACAATAATGACCAAAAAAATTGGAGTTAAGGCCTCTGAAACCAAAACCCTAATTTTAGGTCAACTGTGCAGTCTAGCCTGGCTCTACTTCCATACCAACCTCAGTTCTTGTGATTCTTCTGAAATCTTGACTTTGAGAGGATGGAATATGATACAAGAACACATATGGACCCCTTTGAAGTGATTGGTTGCTTTTAGAGTGGCTCAAGAGGTTCTTGGATTGCTCAGATCACAAACCCTAGGTGCAGATGACTTAGAAACTATGCAGTGAATCAAAAATGAGATATGAGATAATATGATTGTGTTTATGAATATGAAGAGATCAAAAGCCATGGTGTGAATGGGTGAGGGCAAATTTGGGGTGTTTACAGCTGCCCCTATTCAAACATGAGTTAGCTGTGCAGGTTGTAAGCGACGGCTTAACAGGCGAACAAGATAACTTGTGGTTGAATACCAAAGACAGTCCAAAATTTGCACTCACAGAATGAAAAAGAAAAGGGATATAGATTGTAAAAGAAAAATAAAGTATATTGTAAAGTGCGGGCGACGGAGGACGACCGTCGAGCAGATGACGACTGCTGGGTAAAGAGTAATGACGGGGACGGCCGACATGCTGGGAAAATGCTGAAGTAAAGCAATGACGGGGACGGCCGACATGCTGGGGATAAAAGGTAAAGCCAAGACGGGGACGGCCGACTGGCTGGGGAAAATAAGATATTATGATGGGGACGGCCATCAAGATAAAGTCGTAAAATTCCCTGAGGATTAATGAAACATGACGGGGACGGCCATCAAGTTCATAAAGTAACCGACGATGGGGACGGCCATCGGGCTAAAAAAGAAAAGGGACCACGACGGGGACGGCCATCGGGTTAAAGAATAAATGAAACAAACAGATGATGGGGTACGACCACTAAAAGTGAAGGACGATCACTTAGCAGGGGACGGCTGCTCTGTTGGGGATTAAAGGAAACATGATGGGGACGGCCATCAAAGGTGGAGGACGACCACCTGGCAGGGTACGGCTGCCGAAAATATCGCGACATAGGACGAATGCCGGATTAAAAGGGTCAACGATGGGGACGGCCATCGGATGAGCATGATGGAGGATGACCATCAAGAGGTGGAGGACGACCACCTAGCAGGGGACGGCTGCTCTCAGGGTTTATCATGACATAGGACGAATGCCAGATAACCAAAATCAACAATGGGGACGGCCATTGGATAAAATTGATGAAGGACGATCATCAAGAGGTGGAGGACGACCACCTAGCAGGGGACGGCTGCTAAAAATATCAACGATGGGGACGGCCATCGGATGAGCATGATGGAGGACGACCATCAAGAGGTGGAGGACGACCACCTAGCAGGGTACGGCTGCTCTCAGGGTTTATCATAACACAGGACGAGTGTTAGATAAGAAGGAAAATTTGTTTTGCGATCTACTGGGGAATGGTAAACACGGACGAGTGTTCACATCCAAGAAACAAAAGGGTATGAGTGTTTAGATGTTGTGTATAGATTAGAGATGCGGACGAGCATCCCTTAAGACTATGATACGGACGAGTATCGGGTAGAAACAAACTGACACATGTTCAGAGATGATGATACGGACGAGTATCAACTGGTTAACAGAGAACACGGACGAGTGTTGAATCTGAAAGAATTCTTCTGGGGAATGACAGACACAGGCGAGTATCTATATTCAAGAAGACACAAGTGTTTGACACGGTGTATGGATTAAAGATGCGGACGAGCATCCTTAAGACTATGATACGGACGAGTATCATGTAGAAACAAACGCTTGACGCATGTTCTGAGATGATGATACGGACGAGTACCAACTGGTTAACAAAGAACAAGGACCAACGCCGAATCTGTGGGGATATATAAGTATATACAAGATATGGACGAGTATCTGTATAGGTGTAACATGAGTAGTGAGTACGAGTATTGTATAAATGAGTGTTTATCTGCTGGGAGTGTGACACGGACGAGTGTCAAGAGAAAATAATAGTATCAACAAGTATATGGATTGTAAAAGTGTAGGCGACTGCGCTGGGGAAATGACATGGACGGGTGTCAAAGGATTGTGTATATAGGTATATGTGAGTGCAAAGAGGATGTCTTTGGCTTTCTGCTGGGGATATGACACGGACGGGTGTCAGGACGTATTTGTAGTGCGGGTGACCTTGTTTGTAAAGAGTGTTCAGGCGACTTTACTGGGGAAAGATGACACGGATGGGTGTCAAAATGAGTATATACTGGTGTTTGTGATTTGTGAGGCCGCTGTTTTTGCTGGGGAACCGGGTGGGGATCTTTCTTCTGTATGTTGATGAACTGTAATCATTCACGAGTGTTGATTTACAACATGGCTTATGATTATGCTACGAGTTGGATTTTTTCCGTAATGCTCCGTGTTAAAACGGAATGCTACGCTTTGTGGGTGAATATGATGCGAATGCTATGATTGTGCAAAAATATCAAAACCGGGATTCGGATCCCGTTGCTGCGAAGATCCTCGATCGATCTATTTGAAATGGACATCCCAGCTGGGGATGAGATCATTGATAGATCTGATGACGTATCTGTTTGAGGATATAAGTCACTGATTGACATATCCTTGTAATATAGGGACCCAGCTGGGGTTTGTAGAAGTCTTCTGTACTCTGTTGTGATCTTCTATGCGCTGCTCTTCTGTATAGAGGCTGGAACTCTGTGGGGAGATAGCCCTCTGACTTTTGGGCTCGGCCGAGGGCGAGATGGCAACTCGGCTGGGGAGAAAGAGAGGAATCACTGAAAGACCTCCCTAGAAATTCTGTTACAGTAGCTTCTTGACTCAGCCGGAGATATAGGTGCCTTCTGTAATGCCTGGCAACTCTGATGGGGATAAGTGGCCAACTCAGCTGGGGGAAGTCATGGAAGGCAACTCAGCTGGGGAGAGAGCACTCCGGGTGCTAAAATTGAGTGTGGACTTGCCAGCTTGTTGGGACGAAGCTTACATGCCCCAAGTTGCGTCCTATATACCTGCAATCCTGCAAAGATAAGGAAACGCACAAATGGTCCCGAGGTATCCTTTACTGGATTCCGTCATAGGAGTTAAGTACTTTCGAGAGTAAATATATTCCCTGCAAGCATGTGTTTATTTGAAGATAAACATCTGTATTCTTATGCAATCAGTGTTTCTTTAAGATATCAGACCTTTTTGCAAAATGAAAATGTACAAAACGAGACATGACTAAAAATCTGATTTTATTAATTCATATGCCCTGAATCGGCGAAATACAGTCAAAGAAACAAATCCCCTGAAATGAGGAGATTGTTACAAATGGAGAAACAGAACGCTGGCAGTGTTGACGACGCTTTCAAGGAGCTTCCTCTTCTGCTATGACTCGTATGACAATGACGTTCTTCTCGTCCTGCTTTCTGAAGAATGTTGATTCTGATTGAAGCTTGATCCTTTCGAAGCTTACCAAGTTGTAAGTGATACAGACGAATTCAGAATGCAGTTGTTCGCTTATTCCCTTATTTTGCATGGATCGCCCTTTCGGGTTTTCAATCCATCGGGATACCCATTTTTGCCTGAGCTGTCCAATGCGGCTTTTCAGCTCAGCGGGTGTACATTTTTTTTGTCTATTTTCCCTTATTTTTGCCCGAGTCTTTTATTCTGTTTTTGACTCGCCGGGATGCCCTACTTTTGCCTGGACTTACATTCTGTTTTTGTGTCCAGCGAGTCATTTTTATGCGAAGTATTTTTTAACTACATCTGAATTCACAGGGGATGGGAAATCTTCACCATCCATGGTGCTGAGCATCAGTGCTCCACCAGAGAAAACTTTCTTTACCACGAATGGTCCTTCATAGTTTGGAGTCCACTTGCCCCTGTGGTCTGTATGAGGAGGGAGGATTCTCTTCAGCACAAGATCTCCTACTTGGTACTCTCGGTGCCTGACTTTCTGATCGAAGGCCTTCTTCATTCTTTTTTGATACAACTGTCCATGACAGATTGCAGCCAATCTCTTCTCTTCGATCAAACTCAGTTGTTCGTATCGGGCCCGAACCCATTCTGCTTCGCTCAGTTTAACATCCATTAGTACCCGCAGAGAGGGTAATTCAACTTCAACAGGTAGGACTGCTTCCATACCATACACAAGCTGATACGGTGTTGCCCCAGTGGATGTTCTGATTGACGTGCGGTACCCATGCAAGGCAAACGGTAGCATTTCATGCCAGTCTTTGTAAGTGACTACCATCTTCTGCACAATCTTCTTGATATTTTTATTTGCTGCCTCAACAGCGCCATTCATCTTTGGCCTGTAAGGAGAAGAATTGTGATGTTTGATCTTGAAGACCCGGCACAGCTCTGCCATCATTTTGTTGTTCAAGTTGGAACCATTATCAGTAATGATTCGCTCGGGAACCCCGTACCGACAGATGATATCTCTCTTTAGAAATCTGGCTACCACCTGTCTTGTGACATTTGCATATGAGGCTGCTTCAACCCACTTGGTGAAATAACCAATGGCGACCAGGATGAATCTGTGGCCATTTGAAGCAGTTGGCTCAATCTTGCCAATCATATCAATGCCCCACATGGCAAAGGGCCATGGTGAAGACATGATGTTCAAAGGATTGGGAGGCACATGCACCTTATCTGCGTAGATCTGGCATTTGTGGCATTTTCTGGCGTAGGCACAACAGTCAGCATCCATTGTGATCCAATAATAACCCGATCTTAACAACTTCTTAGCCATGGCATGTCCTCCAGCATGGGTACCAAAGGATCCTTCGTGCACCTCGTGCATCAACAAGTCTGCTTCTGTCTTATCAACACATCTGAGGAGTACCATATCAAAGTTCCTTTTGTATAAAGACCCATCAGTGTTCAGAAAGAAACTACCAGCAAGCCTTCTCAAAGTCTTCTTATCATTGGAAGATGCCCCAGGTGGGTATGCTTGATCCTCCAAGAAGCATTTAATGTCATGGAACCAAGGCTTATCATCTTTGACAACTTCTGCTGCGGACACATATGCTGGTCTATCAAGTCTGGACACTGAAATCTGAGGTACAAAGTTAGCAGCTTGAACTTTGATCATGGATGAAATGGTAGCAAGAGCATCTGCAAACTGATTCTCGTCCCGAGGGATATACTCAAGCTTGACTGTTGTGAAGAAAGTCAATAACCTCCTTGTATAATCCCTGTAAGGTATCAGATGATCCTGGTGGGTGTACCATTTTCCGTTGGTTTGATTGATTACCAAAGCTGAATCTCCGAATAAAGTCAATGTCTTGATCCTGAGGTCAATGGCTTCCTCAAGACCCATAATGCAAGCTTCGTATTCAGCTTCGTTGTTAGTGCAGTTGAAAGTGAGTTTTGCCGAGAAAGGCATGTGAACTCCTTTGGGTGTAATGAGTACTGCACCAACACCACGACCATTCATGTTAACAGCCCCATCAAACATCATAGTCCATTCTTCCTCCGGGTCAGGCCCTTCAGTGTGAACAGGCTCTTCATGATCTTTTGATTTTACGAACATGATGTCTTCATCAGGGAAGTCAAATCTCATAGGCTGGTGGTCATCAATAGGTTGCTCAGCAAGATATTCAGATAGTACACTGCCCTTGATGGCTTTCTGAGATGTGTACTGTATGTCATATTCCGTGAGAATCATTTTCCATCTTGCAACCCGTCCGGTAAGGGCTGGCTTCTCGAAAATGTACTTAACCGGGTCCATTTTTGAGATCAATAAAGTAGTGTGGGTCAACATATACTGTCTTAGTCGGCGAGCAGCCCACGCTAAAGCACAGCAAGTTTTCTCGAGCAGTGAATAACGTTGTTCACAGTCGGTAAACTTTTTGCTTAGGTAGTATATTGCATACTCTTTTCGACCAGACTCGTCATGCTGGCCCAGCACACACCCCATTGACTCTTCTAATACTGTCAAGTACATTATCAGAGGTCTTCCTTCAACTGGAGGCATAAGGATTGGAGGTTCTTGCAGATATTCCTTGATCTTGTCAAATGCCTTCTGACAATCTTCATTCCACCTGACCGTTTGTTCTTTTCTCAACAGTTTGAACAAGGGTTCACAGGTTGCTGTAAGGTGAGATATGAACCTTGAGATGTAGTTCAATCGACCTAAGAACCCTCGAACTTCCTTTTCAGTTTTCGGTGCAGGCATCTCTTGAATAGCTTTGACTTTATCAGGGTCAACTTCAATCCCCTTCCCGCTTACAATAAAGCCCAGCAGCTTACCAGATCGCACCCCGAATGTGCACTTGTTGGGGTTCAACTTCAATTGGTACTTCCTCAGACGCTTGAATAACTTCAGCAGATTTACCAGGTGGTCTTCTTCAGTAAGGGACTTGGCAATCATGTCATCCACATAACATTCTATCTCTTTATGGATCATATCGTGGAATAATGTTACCATAGCCCGTTGATATGTTGCACCAGCGTTCTTCAGTCCGAATGGCATCACTTTGTAACAGAACGTGCCCCAAGGTGTGATGAATGTTGTCTTCTCCATGTCTTCAGGTGACATCTTCATCTGATTATATCCTGAAAATCCGTCCATGAAGGAGAATACCGAGAACTGAGCCGTATTATCCACCAATACATCAATGTGAGGTAAAGGGAAATCATCTTTTGGGCTGGCTCTGTTCAGATCCCGGTAATCAACACACATTCTTACTTTGCCGTCCTTTTTAGGCACAAGTACTATATTAGCCACCCACGGCGGGTAGCTAGTTACAGCAAGGAATCCGGCGTCCCATTGCTTTTGTACCTCTTCCTTGATTTTCATAGCCATGTCTGGACGAGTACGGCGCAGTTTCTGTTTAACCGGTGGGCACTCTTCTCTCAAAGGCAGCTTGTGCACAACAATGTCGGTATCCAACCCTGGCATATCTTGGTAAGACCAAGCAAACACATCTACATACTCTTGAAGCAGGTCAACCAGTTGTCTCTTCACTGAGTCTTGCAGGCAGGCCCCGATTTTAACTTCTTTCACGTCTTCATCTGTACCAAGATTGATCACTTCAACCTCCTCCTGGTGAGGAGTAATAACCTTTTCCTCTTGTCTTAACAACCTGGCTAGCTCTTCAGGAAGCCCATATTCTTCTTCAACCCCTTCATCAGCTTGATTGATTGGATTGTCAAAGTCATACGAAGTCACAGCCGTGCTGTTGTCGGTGCTGTCTGGAAGGCATCCTCTGCAAGGGTTAAGTTTGTTCATTTTAGTGATCTGATTTTAATCTTGCTTTAGAAAAGTGAAATAAAAGTTGTCATTTTGAAAACACTGCCATTTATTTTTTGTACAAAAAAGAAAAAATAGAAAAACAGTGAACGGAAAAGAAAAAGACTCGTTTGCAAAAAGATGTCTGATATTTCATTAATTGATCTTGTTTGCACAAAAAGTACAGATGACCCGATTACAAAATGAGTCTTGTCATCTTGGGCCAGATGCAAGACTTTGATGCATGCTATAAAAATACAGGAAATAATAATTACTCTGCATGAGTAACTCTTATAATTTCCTGGGAAGACCAGTTTGAGATACTGCTCCCCGGGATCTTTGGACGAATCCATCTTTCCAGGTTGCGTTCTTCTTCCAGCTCGTCTTCCAGACAGTTGATAGCGTCAGGGGTAAGCATTCCCCCACTCACAAAATTGGGCTCTTTCGCAGCCGCTACTTGATCTTGTTGAGTTGGTTTGTAACCCAACCCAAATCTATCTTCTTTCTTCTCCACCGGTAGCAGCTTGCCCCAGCCTTGGGCAGTTCCTTCCTCAACAACCTTCCGGGCTTGTTGGTATGATGATATTGAAGTACCAGGCACAGCAGATGTTTCATTCACATTCAAAGCTTCAAACCCCTGGCTCATTGTTTCATGGATCTCCCCATCCATCTCAATGTACTTATAGGTAGCCAGGTGGCTGACAAAAATATCCTCTTCTCCACAGATTGTAACGATTTGACCCTCCCACTCGTATTTTAACTTCTGGTGAAGGGTAGAGGTCACGGCGCCAGCGGCGTGAATCCATGGCCTACCCAATAGACAGCTGTAGGCGGGCTGTATATCCATCACGTAGAAGATAGTTTTAAAGGTCTGCGGGCCAATCGTCACGGGTAACTCAATCTCTCCCAGAACCGATCTCTTTGAACCATCAAAGGCTCTCACCACCAGGTTGCTGGGTCTCAACGCCAATCCGTCATATTCTAGCTTCACCAGTGCCTTCTTAGGTAAGACATTGAGGGATGACCCCGTGTCTACCAGCACATGGGAAAGGACAGCACCTTTGCATTCCATGGTTATGTGCAAGGCTTTGTTATGGTTGCGGCCTTCCGTTGTCAAATCAGTATTGGTGAACCCTAGTCCGTGACTAGCATTAACATTCCCCACTACAGCTTCCAGCTGATTGACAGTGATCTCTTCAGGCACGTAAGCTGCGTGCAAGACTTTGAGTAGTGCATTCCGATGGGCTTCGGAGCACATAAGCAATGATAGGATTGAGATCTTGGAAGGCGTCTGATGAAGCTGATCCACTATTTTATAATCACTCTTTTTGATGATTCGCATGAACTCATCAACCTCTTGATCGAATGGTGTCTTCAAAGCTTCCTTAACAGCTTGATCTTCCTGCACAGGGCTCTTCCCTTTTGCCTTGGCAGCAGCTTCTGCTTCGGCAGTGGGTCTCTGAATTTGTGGGGCGAAGAGACGTCCGCTTCGGGTGAAGCCTCCGCCTCCTCCCACATTGTCTACTTGTGGTGCAGGGGTTGATGATTCAAAAGTGATTCTTTGTCCTTCACAGTACAAGTCAGAGCCGTAA
The DNA here is from genome assembly GCA_963966055.1 of Lathyrus aphaca. Taxonomy (NCBI): domain Eukaryota; kingdom Viridiplantae; phylum Streptophyta; class Magnoliopsida; order Fabales; family Fabaceae; genus Lathyrus; species Lathyrus aphaca. The sequence continues at coordinate 213,974,396 of OZ014520.1, read as the reverse complement.
TGCCATGGGATGGCATTGTTGCTTTCATAAGGTACTGGTCCAGGCACCGTGATAGTGACTGGACTGACTGTAGTTGTGGAGGGAACTGTAATGGTCTGTGGATCATAATAAATTGTAACTGGTGCTCTGATGGGAGCAGCACCTTCTGAGTTGTAGACAGAGTTGTTTTCAGGATTATAGAATATGGTGACAGTTGAGACATCTTCATGATTTGTTGCTGGTGTTGTAGGAGATATTGTCGGAAGAAAGGATGATGTTGTTGTAGGAGCTTCATAATGGAGTGGTGCTGGAGTTGTAGAAGGAACATTCATTGATATCTGATCAGTTGAAATGACAGATGAAGTACTCGTTGATGAAACCGAAGAATTGTCAGGAACAATAGTTGTTGCAGTTGTAGGAGGTTCTGAAGCCGTTGCTGATGAGATTGATGGATTTGTTGGAAATGATGTGGTGATCTGAAGCTGGCCACTCTGAATTAGGCCATCTATGCCATTCCTCAAATTGTCGCACCCATTTACCGAGATATTGCAGTAAGCACAACCCAACTCACACCCCGGGAACATTTGACATTCCAGGAGTTGAGCCTTGATTTCTACCAACGGTGTCCTGATCTGGCCCACACTGGTTATTAAATAAGACGGCTTGTCTTCTTCAATAGCGTTAATCCTGGGACCACCGTGGTTTGGCATCGGGTTCTTATTGACATTGGGTGGTGGTGCGAAATTTAGAGCTTTCGAGTCTACCAGGTCTTGTACCTTCATGTGCAAGGCTCTGCACTTTTCTGTACTGTGGCCAGGTGTGTTTGAATGGAAGGCACACCTAGCGTTGGAGTCATAGTTCCTGGGTAGACTGTTGGGATCTGGAGGTGCCAACGTCCTTAGCTCAACTAGGTTGAGTTTCAGGAGTTGTGGCTGCAGAGTAGCATATGGCATAGGGATCGGATCGATCACCCTGTTAGCTTGAGATGGCCTCTGCTGAAATGGCCTCTGTTGAGCGTTGTTGTTGGTGTTGCTGTTGTTGTAATTCCTTGGAGGATACTGATTTTGCTGATGGTACTGAGGTTGCGGCTGATAGTTTTGCTGTGGAGGTTGATAGACGGGTTGAGGATGAGCTGGAGCAGGAATGGTGACTGCTGCTACAGACCTGTGAACATATTGGGGCCTGCCCCTGTTGGCGTGGATGGCATTGGTCTCGCCAGTTCTCCTTGGGCCTGCAAAAGGCTTTCTTGCACTACTGGACGAGCTGGCACCATTGTCGGAAATCTTACCCATCTTCAATAGGCTTTCAATTCTCTCCCCAACTATGACAACATCTGCAAAACTAGTGGAAGAGAAAGCAGCTAGCCTGTCAATATATGTTCCCTGAAGGGTGTTCATAAACATGTCTTCCATTTCCCTTTCAGACATAGGTGGCTGAACAGCAGCAGCCAATTGCCTCCATCTCTGGGCATATTCTCGGAAACTTTCCCTTGACGACTGTGACATTCCCATTAGGAGGGTCCTGTTGGGTGCCATATCTAAGTTGTACTGATACTGTTTGATGAAGGCTTCTGCCAAATCCTTCCAACACCTAATAGTTGCCCTTGTCAAGTGAGAGTACCATTCTCTTGACGCTCCAGTTAAGCTGTCTTCGAAATAGAACATCCAGAGCTTCTCATCCATAGTATAGGCCTTCAGCATTCCCAGAAAAGATTGTAAATGAGTCCGGGGGCATGAAGTCCCGTTGTACTTTTCAAAACAAGGAGGCTTAAACTTATGGGGGATCCTAACCCCGTCTACCAAGCCCATGTCCATGACGTCGAAGCCCAAAGAGTTTTGAGATTCTAAGGACCTCAATTTCTCAGCTATCTCATCCAACCTTCTATCATAAGCTTCTTCCCCAGCACCCATTACTGTAAACTGATCCTCTTGGGGGTCTTCTTGAAGTACCCTAGCTGCGGTGGCAGTCCCTTGAACATTCGCAGGAATATTGACCTCGGGATGGAGGTGTGGTCCAAATACAGGGGGATTTACATGAGGTTGGACCCTTTCATTGTTGCTGGTCCCGGCAGTCCCTATATGTGGATCTTCTTGGTTCTGCCTTTCCACCATGGCCCTCAATCTTTCCTGGCTCTGAGCCATATTGTTCATCACCTCCATGAACTGAGTCATTTGATTCCTCATCTCTAGCCTTTCATTTGCCATTTGATTTCTGACCTCAGTAAGGTCCTGCTGCATCTGATCCATTTGAATGCCCGGAAGGTTGCTACGGGTTGGATAACGGTGCGGACGGTTGAGGGGAAATACTCGGCGCCGAGCAATAATTCCTGAACATTACAACAGAGTTAGCAACAATAAAACAAAACCCTAAAAAACAAACAAAGGGTTAGCATGCAATGCAATTATGCTTATTTGTTCTCAAGGTATCCGGTTTGGCATTCAGTTTTGACCCTTCCAGACCCTTGAAGATGCCGTTGTTGTTGCTTGAAGAAAACTCAGATGAAGCAAACTAACACAAATATATTACAGAAGGTGAAATAATACAACTTGTTCATTTTACAACACAAGCCCTCTAAGGGGTCAAAATACATTACAAGAAAATAAAAGTACATGGAAAGAAAGCAACAACAAACAAATGGTCAAACACCAAGACCAAACTCATCCTCACGAACTTCCTTGAGAAGTGCTTCGGTCACAGGATCAGCCGGACGCTCCGTGAGATTCCTGATGAGGAGATTCCGGGTCGTAACAGCTGCTGCTAGCTTCTTGTGCTGACTTTGGTCTTTTGACCTCTTCACCCCAGCTTTGATCTTCAACTCTGATATCTCCCTCTGGGCTGCTGCCAGGGCTTCTTGCTGTTCTTTTGTACTAGCTTCCAGTTGCTCCATCTTGTCTTGAACTCTCTTGTCTTCCAAAGTACGGGCTTCGGTGATCCTGACCCACCTAGCCTGACTCTCCTTCAGATACAAGTCTGTCCTTGCTCTCTGGAACTGGGCTTCCTTGCAAGCATTCTTCAGAATTTGTTCTCCAGCTTTAGACTTCTTGATATAATCTCCAGACTTCTCAATTTTAGTCAGATGCTCTACTCTCATCTTCTCCAACCTCTCAATCTCCCTCATACCCTCACTCCTCTCCCGGAGGGTCTTCTGCAAAGCCTGGGTTAACTTCTCATTTCTTTCCTTCAAACTCTCAAACTCCTCCAAACTGACAGTGGCAGGTGGTGCTGATGATGATTCAGGCATGTCTTCTATAGTGAAGGGCATCCCAGAGAATTGGGCCCTGGCACGGGACCATTCGTAATATTGTGCTGATGCCACATTATTACACTTCCCCAGAATGGTCACTCCCTTGATTTGAACATTATCCCAGGCCCAGGCAGCCTGCCTAACAACAGCCAGATTAAGCTTGTTCTCACAATAGAGAGTCTCAACCAAGTCCTGTGCCTTAGGAGTATGGACCAGTGCATAGCCCAGTTGCCTCCTGAACAAAAGAGGGTTGTAATTAATACTACCCTTAACTCCTATTAGGGGCACATTGGGAAAATGCCCACAGCTGGTGATGATATCCCTGCCCTTGGTGCTTTGAGTACACCATCTGATATCTGCTGAAGTTAAGGCAGTGAGCCTCTTAGCCCAGTTGCTCTGCTGATGAGGGTTCAGAAATGCATCTGTCCTGGGCAAATGCCTGAGAAGCCAAGTGTGGAACAATGGAGCACAACACCTCACTAGCCTTCCCCTATGCTTTTCATTCCTCTGATGCACTGAATAGTAGAGATCCCCCAATAAAGTGGGCACTGGGTTCTTTAGGATGAACAGATGGATTGCATTCTTGCTGATGAATCGAGGCTCGTCTGCAAACAATACAATTCCATATATGCTCAAAGCCAACAAGGCACAGACAGCCTTCCACTCTCCTAAAGAAGCTTTCAGGGTAGCTTGAGAGATCAAGAAATCCAGATGAAAACCAGGGATTCCAGCTTTAGAGGTCATATGCTGCTCAATCAAAACAGGTTCCAGATGCAAAGCTTTTGCTACTTCTCCATCAGCAGGAAAGACCATCTCAGGGTTGAAAGGGATTCCACCCCTGATAGGCATACCAACTAATGAAGAGTACTCTTCTAATAGAGGGCCCAACTGAAAGTCTTGAAAGGTGAAACATCTCAGTGGGGGATCATAGAACTGAATGCAAGTGTGAATGAGGCTCCTCTGTGATGGGTCCAGATCCATAACCATGTCAAGTATATCTCCATAATGTTCCCTGAACAAAGGTATGTGATCTGGAGTGATCAGGGTCTGGATCCTCCTGATATCTGATAGCTCTGGCTGGAAGAAGTGATAGGTGATGTTACTCTTTTTAGGAGCCATGTTGTTGAAGATGAGTGGTGACAGGTGCTGATGATAACACTGAAGAATGGGCCACTGATTGGCTAGTGCTGATGACTGAAGAAGATGACCGAAGCAAATGCTGATGAAGATAGGTCAGTACTGAAGATGGGGTCAAAACCAAAACCAAATGAAGATGGATACCCTGAAACAAATAAGCAAATGCCAATATGATGCAATGATTATGTATGCAAATGAAATGCAAGGGTCTGTGACTGAGCTGGATCTGATCAAAATGCTCTGATATAGGTCCAAGTGTGTTCAAGAATTCCAGTTGGAGGTCTACAAATCCAGTAACCAAGGTAGGGGGACTCAAATAAAGAGTCACATGTCCAGGGTTTTAGAATCACAAGAACTGTCCCAACATGGAGTATTCTTAATCAAGTCAAAGTAACAGGGTATTCTGAGGTCAAGGTACCTGCAAACCTGTAAACAGCCCAACCCCCTCACAGGTGGTGTTCTAGAACAAGGATCCTCAGACTCGGATCAGTTATGAGAAGTGTAAACACTTCTAACCCGGAGGTACAGTGTTTACAATAACCATAAAAGTTCCTCCTCTAATTCACCTCAGTTTCTGAAGGTCAATACTAAAGGTCATCCAGACTTAGCAGGCTTCCCAGATAGCCATAGCATTGCAGGAAATCTGCAACACAGAGTTCTCAAGAAGAAACCCATATCTGAACCGTGTTTCATATTCCCGCACCAGACCGAAATGGAATGGGAAAGAATATGATTCACTCTAGCCTAGGTGTCACTCAGGTCCCAGGTATAGGACCTTAACTCTCAATGAATCACCCACCCACCAAAACAAAGACCAGATCCAGCCAGCAGCATGACAGTATGATATATACAAAAGCAATAAAGAAGGCAGTAAAGCAACTGTACATAAAGCAAAAATAATTACAAAAATACAAACACAAGTAAGCACATAACACCCCAGTAAACACAAATCAAACAAGCGCTAGGAGGAACCCACAAAAAGAACCAGAAGCCCTGGTTGCAATATAAGCCTCCCCAGCAGAGTCGCCAAGCTGTCGCTCCCGATAAATGGGAATGGGCCCAAATAAAGGTACAGACGCGAACGGTCGGCGAGAGGGACAATGAGAACACACAGCCGTGAACTCACTGGAGATGAAAAGAGTCGCCAGCTAGGCATTTTTATCCCGGAGGAAAGGCAATGCTGCATAGACCTAGGAAAAGATGGATAAGACGGTTGCGAACCAGAGAGACTGAGAAAGGGGGTTGGTTACAGCCTGGGAAGGTATTAGCACCCAGATTGTCCGCCGTACTCGACGGGATCCACGCTTAAAAGATTTGTGTTTTAAAGGGGTAGTGTCAGTGCAATTTGTGTATAGAATAGCTGGAAAGAGATGTACAGGTGTCAGTGTAAAGAAAGAATGTGAAGTGTATAAATGTACAGTGTCAGTGTAAGGATGAGAGTATGCTCAAGATCATGAGGCTAAAAGAATGAAGCTGGAAAGAGGGGGAATGTACAGAGACTTTTGTTCGATAACTGTTAAGTTATGCCTACGTATCCTCTCGTGCAATGAGGAAGTCAGAACACCGTAGTTCGACCCAAAGAGACTGAAATATGAATTGACTTGCGAACTGCTTACTTGCCTATGCTCAAGTGTATGATCTGTCTGGCACAGATGCAAACTGTCTTGCATTAGACGGAAGAAGCAAGTTCTCGGTTGTGAGTGAATGAGATGAGAAAAGAATCCCGGAGGAGACGATTATTGTTTGTTTTTGAGTTTTCAGTCTTTTATTTCTTTTTGAAAGTTTGTCATAAGTTAATGAGCTTAAGCCTAAACCAATGGATTTAGTAAACTCAACACATCTTCCCTCTGATTAGGGGTAATGAGAATACCTTAAGTGTGAAGTCAGATTCTCACACTTAATCATCTTTGGTATAGGATTAAGATCATTAACCTACTTGTGATTATTTAGATGTTTTTGGTGTTTTTGTTTAGTGTTGAGTAATGAGGTTAAGCCATAATCAAAGATTAAACAGACTCATTACACCATCCTAATAGAAGGATAATAGATGAGAATGTTTAAGCTGAGGAAAGCTCCTCAACTTAATCCATGATTAGGGATTAAACTCATGACAAAACAAGCCTTTGATTAAGTGGATTTTATTCAATGATATGATGATGAAGTGGATTTTATTATTTGTAAGACAACTTGAGGGGGACTTGTCCATTAACACTAGGGTTAGTCCTTCTTAACCAATTAAGGAAGAATTAGAACCCTAATGCAAGGCCCAAGTTACAAGTGTGATGTCTTGATGATTATTAGATGGATTGATTAAAGGAGTTAAACACATTAAGGGTTTAACACTTAGTATTAAAGTTATACACTCCATCCTAAGATAAGGATGCAGGCATAAACTTAATCACAAAGCCTTAAAGCCTTTAGGGTTTAGTCCCTGATTATGAGATGAGAAGAGAAGACTCAAAAGAGACACAAAGGTAAAACTAAGAGGGGAGACTAATCAAAACCCTAATCATTGTCATGCTTGGTTGTTCCTAAGGTTTGTGAGGTTTTCAAGAGAAGATCTTCAATGGAACCACCAGGAAGCAGATGAAAGGATCAAGAGAAGCAAAGCAACTTGCTTCATTCAAGAAGTCAAGTCACTTGAAGAAAGAAAGTGGGAAGAAGAAGAATGAGCAAGCTCAAACTCAAACACATATAAAAATGCAGCAAAGGATGCAAGAGAGAGATGAGAAGAAAGTATGAGAAGTGAAGGCAAATTCACCTCTCAAAGTTACTTACCACCTGAAAAGGTTAGAAAAGAAATGCAATGCAATGCAAAATGGGATGAGATGACATGATGAGAAACAAAACCAGAAGCATATACATGATGCTAATGATGCTATGAGATGCTAAAAACATGAGGCAGTACATGGAAATGATCATACAAGTTCATGAATGCAAATGAAGCAAGCTAGGAACCATGAACATACATGAAAAGTTATGAAGTGCACATGGCATACAACATGGCAAATACATGATGCAATGATCAAACATGCTTTCAATATGTCTTATGATGTCAAATGAACCACATGGATGCTTGACATGTCATGGCAAGTCATGCTATACAAGAGAATGCAAGAGGGATGCAAATAAAAGCCCAAATTAGGGTTTATGAATCAAACATCAAACCAAAACCAAAAACAGGAGCAAACCCTAAGATAAAAAATGGAAAATGCCACACAAAGGACCCCTAATCCTATACTAAACCAAAGCCCAAAGGAGAGGTTTCAACTCTTAACCAATTTCAAGTTATGATTTTTACAAGTTATTAGGGTTTTTAAGGTTCCTAAACAAGAAAAATGCCAAACAAATTGAAAATGAGAGATCAAATCATGGCAATTTAATCTCAAAAACTACATGCTAAACACAATGCAATGCAAGAAGAATCAATGTCCAACTCTTCATAGATAGGAAGAAATGATTTTTTGAACTTAGGATCAAAATAATACACAAAAATGATTTTTATTCAATGAAAAATTCTCAAAATGCATCAAGATCAAAAAAGAAATTTGGTTTGAAGGTTGGACAATGTTTCTAAATGTCTTAGAACATTTCATGAATTTTTTGGTGATTTTTAAATACCTAAAGGTATTTTTAATAAATTAATTTCCATTAATTAATTAAAAATAATCTTTTAAATATTTAAAAATACTTTTTTAATGATAAAAATAAAAACAAAACTATTTTTGTGTCATAAAAATTATTAAAACCCATGAGAAAAAGTTTCATAATTTTTAGATATTTTTCACTATTTTTAATAAATTATACAAGTTAAATGAAAAGAAATGAAATAAAAATAAAGAAAATGGAAAAGTATGCTCAATGAAGCGTCCAGATTGAATCTGGGCTTGGGAGGTTTGACCTGGCGCGCATCTGGACGGCCCGGGTTCAAACTTCCCTAAACTCAATTAATCAAACAATTAACATTTAATTAAATACGGATTAGGGCTAATGATCAGATCTCCACCACTCAATGCACGCGGGAAAAGAGAATCGCACGGTCTAAATTCAAACTTGCCCCTAAACCCTAATTAACTCATTAATGACCTTCAGGCGGCCGGAGAAGACTTCCGGTCGTCTTCTCTGGCCAGCTCCCTCCCTGAAAAATGCTAACTCTCACCCAAGCTCACTAAAACCTAATTTTCTTGCCCAGAAATCATCCCCACGCATCATATAACAAGAATCCATAGCCAAAACAAATTTATTTTACACAACAAAGCTGAATCGAAGCAAAAGGGATTTAGGTCAAAAAATTTCAGGAACATCATACATGCTCAAAACTCAATGATTTTCGAAACCAAACACATCATCATGACCAGTGGAACATGGAGAACAAATTAAGAACTTAAAAACAAACTCCTGGGAAAAAAGTTCATGAAGCTCACCTGAACTGGAGCTTTGATCTCTGGCACTTTCTGGCTAGTTCTTTGGCTCAAACAGGTCCCAATGATCCCCCTTTGAAGCTTTGGATACTTGGTTGGAGTTTAAACAGCCTCCTGAGTGAATTTGCAGAAGCTCTGACCAAGGGAGTGTGAAAATCGTATTTGAGTTATGGAGGGTTTCAGGCCAAAGTGGTGGGTGGTTTCTGGTCAGTGAAGCAAAGTGAGTTGACGTGTGGAATTTGTTTGAGTGTTTATGGCTTGTAGAGGCAGATTCGAAAGCTTTTGCTTTATGGAGTGAAAATGGTGAAATGGAGTTATGGCTTGTTTCAGGCCTGGTTCTTTGTTGGTTTAGGCTTAGTGGAACATGGTGAGATGATTGGTGGAAATGGTTTTGATGTTTGAAGTTTGTGGAGGCAGATTCGAAGGGTTTTGCACAAGGGAGTGTTTTTGTGTATGTGATGGTGTGGTGTGTTTCAGCTTGGCCTTCTGTTATGTTTAGCTTGCCAAAGGATATAATAAACAATTCCAAGTGGCCAGAGGATGTGACATGGCCTGTGGTGATTGGGATGTTTGCTTTTGCTCAAAGTCCACTTTTTGTGTAAGAGAGGTATGGCTTGGCTCTAGGCTAGTACAAGGCATGGGGCTGCGCAGCAAGGGTGAGGGGAAAGGCTAGCCAAAGTCAGCATCCAATGTTGCAAGTTGTAGGAAGTGTGATGAGTGGTTTTGCAAGTTGGCACACTTTTGAAACTTCATGGAAAAGTCTTGTTACACAAACCATAACCATGTGAAATCTTGGTCCAATTCTGATTTTTAAGGCTCATAGAATGTTTGTGTAATGGTTTGAAGTGAATTAGAAGTTACAAATGGCATTGGTTCATGGTTTTGCAAAATTCACATTTGGTGCACATCTTGAAAATCAATGATTTTTGCCAACTTTGTCACACCATAACTTTTGATCCAAGAAGAATTTGATCATGTTCTTGTACTTTTTGAAAAGGGAAAAATGTATTCTACAACTTTCATGACCAAAGTTTTTCCATTTGAAGCATTTTTGGATCAAGAATCAAGGCTTGAAAAGTGACCTAAAATGAAGCATTCTTGAAAAGTCAACTATGCCCAAAAAGTCAACACTTGCAAAAACTCCAAATTCTTGATTTTTGTGAACTTCAACCTTCTTATATGATCAAATAAAGATCATATACACTCAAAATGATGAAGATCACCCATTGGTTGGGTCATTGGGGGCCTCAGATGCCCTGATTTTGCACTGACTTGTCTGAAAAGTCAACTCTTGATCAGATGACTTCCCCATGGAATTTCTTCATGAAAATTGATATGCATACTCCCTATACCATATGGAGACCAATGGAAACAAGAATGACCAAAAAAATTGGAGTTAAGGCCTCTGAAACCAAAACCCTAATTTTAGGTCAACTGTGCAGTCTAGCCTGGCTCTGCTTCCATACCAACCTCAGTTCTTGTGATTCTTCTGAAATCTTGACTTTGAGAGGATGTAATATGATACAAGAACACATATGGACCCCTTTTAAGTGATTGGTTGCTTTTGGAGTGGCTCAAGAGGTTCTTGGATTGCTCAGATCACAAACCCTAGGTGCAGATGACTTAGAAACTATGTAGTGAATCAAAAATGAGATATGAGATGATATGATTGTGTTTATGCATATGAAGAGATCACAAGCCATGGTGTGAATGGGTGAGGGCAAATTTGGGGTGTTTACACTATGTCGCGATACTTTCGGCAGCTGTACCCTGCCAGGTGATCGTCCTTCACCTTTGATGACCGTCCCTCATCATTATTTCATTTATTCTTTAACCTGATGGCCGTCCCCGTCGTGGTCCCTTTTCCTTTTCCTGATGATCGTCCTTCATCATTTTATCCCGATGGTCGTCCCCATCGTTGTTTGCATTACTTTATGAACCTGATGACCGTACCTCATCATTTATTTTTACCTATAATCCCCAGAGAATCTTATAGCTTTACATGATGGCCGTCACCATCATAATCCCTTATACCCCCAGCTAGTCGGCTTTCCCCGTATTTGCTTATTTGTTTTCCAAGGTATCCGGTTTTGGTTCTTGGTTTTGACCTTTCCAGACCTCGAGGAAGATGTGTGATGTTGTTGAGAAAAAAGCCCAAATGAAAACAAACTAAAATATATCACAAATGATGAACAATACATAGTCTGTGTAAACACCCAAAATTTGCCCTCACTCATTCACACCATGTCTTGTGATCTCTTCATATGCATAAGGTCAATCATAGCATCTCATATTGCATTTTTGATTCACTGCATTAAGTTTAAGTCATCTGCATCTAGGGTTTGTGATCTGAGCCATCCCAGAGCCATTTGAGCCCCTTAAAAGGTCATCAATCACTTCAAAGGGGTCCATGTATGTTCAAGCATCATATTATATCCTCTCAAAGTCAAGAATGTCAAAGAATCACAAGAACTGGGAATGGCATGGAAGCAGAGCCAGGTTAAACTACACAGATGACCTAGAATTAGGGTTTTGGTTTCAAAGGCCATAACTCCAATTTTTTTGGTCATTATTGTTTCTATTGGTCTCTATATGGTATAGGCATCATGCATATCAATTTTCATGAATAAATTCAATGGGGAAGGCATCTGATCAAGAGTTGACTTTTTGAGCAAGTTAGTGCAAAATTAGGGCATCTGAGGCCCCCAATGACCCAACCAAAGGGTGTTAATCATAATTTTGATTATGTATGATCTTTATTTGATCATATAAGATGTTTGAAGTTCACAAAATTGAAGAATTTCAAGTCATTTGCAAAGTTGACTTTTTGGGAAAATGACTTGTAATGGAAACTTGCCATTTTGTGAAACTTTTTCAACCCTTGCTTTTTGATTCAAAAATGCTTCAAATGGGAAAACTTTGGTCATGAAAGTTGTAGAATGGATCATTCCCTTTTCAAAAAGTACAAGAACTCATTCTAATTCATTTTGGATCAAAAGTTATGACTTGTCAAAGTTGGCCAAAATCACATAATTTCAAGTTTTCCACCAAAGAGGCAAAGTTGCAAAACCACTTGCCAAGGCAAATTGTGCTATCAAATGGACTTCCAATCTTCATACAAACATGAACCAATGTCTAAAAATCAGTTTGGCCCAAAGAATTTCCCATTTCTATGCCTTGATTTTCATGTATCCATAAGTCATTTTTCATGAAAGTGCAAAGAGGGATTTTTGGCAAAATCATTCTCAAATGAATTGTATGATCCCTAGCTGGTTTTAATACATTGTCATGACCTAATGAGGCACCCCACATCAGAAATTCAGCAAGTTTCCTCACATTCACATAGCCAAAAGTCATGAAATGTTTCAAGTTGTCAAGTTGCAAAAACTCTTCTAGCTCATGATCCAAATGCAGCAGTCTTTCATAAGCCATCCAAGGGCCATCCTGGACTCAAGCTGAGGCAGGACAAGCCTCTAGACTGCCTCTGCCATAGCCCATGCTTGAAGTACACCAACTATTGACTTTTTGGCCAATTGCTCCATACCATTCCCACAGTACATGTCAAGTCTTCTGACTCATTCCAATAGTTTAGGACTTGTATATGGATCATAAAACAAGCCTCACACAAGCCTGGAACATACACATTGCAGCACACTCCAAAAACTGTCAAAACTTTCCTCTCTTCGAATCTCCTTCCACAGCCATCAAACCTTCATTTTCTCTTCACCAGTGAATCACACATCTTCCATGGAACCAAAATCCACCATTGAAACAGCTTGAAACCCCATGTATCTCAACTGTGAAACCTGCTACACCAGAACTCATCTTCACAAATCATCCATCAACAAAAGTTTTGAAGCATTCCATTGAGCTCAGAAGGTTCAGGAGAGGCAGTTTGCATAAAAGAAAGGCCAGGAAAGCTCATCTTCACAGTTCTTCTTCTCAGGTAGCTTCAAACCTCAAACTTTTCAGAGCTTGTATTTTTTGTTACAAAATGAAAGTATATGTCATGCTGATCATGCTGGTATCTTTAGAATCAAAAATGGTGAAGAAATGAGCATTTGGTTGCTCTCTGAAATTTCACCCGTGAAATTTGTTTGCTTCGATTCCCTCTGTTCTTGGGTTATAAATGTTGTTTGAGGGGTGATTTGAATGGGGTTTGGGTAGAGGATCATTTCCATGTGTTCAATTTGATGAATGGTGGCCTGTAGCATGTTTTAGGGTTTTTGACCCGCCGGAGAAGATGACCGGAGCTTCCCTCCGGTCACCTGAAAGTCATTAAGCCCTAACCCTGATTAGTTTTCCAGATGCGTTCGTAGCCATTGGATGCGGATTAGTTTAAGATTTGAGTGGTCCAGATTAAGTCATTAAACCCTAACCTGTTTTTATTAATTTAATAAATCATAATTAAATTAATTAAGCCAGAGTCAATCCTGACCATCAATTCGCGCGCGCAGTCAAACATCCTCCCCCAAGTTTGAATATCAGCCTTAGGATGAGATTACTTTTCCTTTTTATTAATTTTAATTCATTTATTTTGCATTTATTTTGTACATTTAATTAAAAATGGCAAAAAGGGTCTAAAAATTCTGAAATTTTTTATCCAAGCTTTAATTAATTTTCAGAACACAAAAATATTTTTATTTTTATTTTTTGCATTAAAAATTAATTTTAAATCATTTAAAAGTTTATTTTTAATTAGTTAATGAAAATTAATTAATTAAAAATACTTTTAGGTATTTAAAAATCACAAAAAAAATTCATGAAACATTTAGAAACATTGTCCAACTCTCAAACCAAATTTATTTTTGTTCTTGATGCCTTTTGATCATTTTCAAAGGAATTAATTTCATTTCAAGGCATTATTTTGATTCAAACTTCAAAAATTCATTTCTGCCTAACCATTGAGAGTTGGACAATGATTCTTTTTGCATTGCATCTTGCATAACATGTAGTTTATAGGGTAAAATTGGCATGATTTGACCTTGCATTTTCATTTTGATTTGCATTTTTCTTGTCAAGGTATCTTAAAACCCTAGCAATCTTAGGAAATTCATAACTCTCACTAGGTTAAGAGTTGGATCCCCTCCTTTGGGCAGTGAGTTTGTATAGGTCTAAGGTTCCTTTGATTGCACTTTCAAATTTTTATCATGTCATTTGCTTCTGGTTTTGGATTGTTGCTTTGTATGTTGCATATAACCCTAATTCATGCCTTCCTTTGCATCCATCTTCCATTTGCTTGCATACAATGACTTTCCATGACATTTAGTGCATCCATTTGATTCATAATGCATCTTAAGACATATTAGAATCATGTGTGATCATTGCATTTTTCATTTGCCATGTTATATGTCATTTGCATTCCATAACTTTTCATGAACATCCATGGTTCAAAACATGCTTCCCTTGCATCCTTATGTTTGTATGATCATTCTCATGCCTTGCCTCATGTTTGCATCTTCTCTTAGCATCACTAACATCATACTCATGCTTCTGGTTTTGGTTTGTATCATGACATTGCATCTCATTTTGCATTACATTTCATTTCTTTTGCTAACTTTTCAGGTGGTGAGTTGTTTGAGAAATGAATTTGCCTTCACTTCTCACATTCTCTTTTCATCTCTTTCATACTTCCATTGCTGCATTTTGTATGTGTATTGGATTGAGCTTGCTCATTCTTGTTCATCTTACCTTCTATCTTCAAGCAACTTGTCTTCTTAAGTGAAGCAAGTTGTTTTGCTTCTCTTTGCCCCTTTCATCTGCTTCTCTCCTTGGTGGTTTCTTGAAGATTTCTTTCTTAAACCTCACAAACCCTAGGAATGACCAAGCATGATAACAATTAGGGTTTGATTAGTCCCCCACTTAGATTTTACCTTTGTGTCTCTTTGAGTCTTCTCTTCTCATCTCATAATCAGGGACTAAACCCTAAAGGCTTTAAGGCTTTGTGATTAAGCTTATGCCTGCATCCTTCTATTAGGATGGAGTGTATAACTTTAATACTAAGTGTTAAACCCTTAATGTGTTTAAATCCTTTAATCAATCTACTTAATAATCACCAAGACATCAAGCTTGTAACTTGGGCCTTGCATTAGGGTTCTAATTCTTCCTTAATTGGTTAAGAAGGACTAACCCTAGTGTTAATGGACAAGTCCCCCTCAAGTTGTCTTACAAATCATAAAACCCACTTCTTCATCTTATCATTATCTAAAATTCATCTAATAAAGGCTTTGTTTTGTCATGAGGTTAATCCCTAATCATGGATTAAGTTGAGGAGTCTTCCTCAGCTTAAACATTCTCATCTATTATCCTTCTATTAGGATGGTGTAATGAGTCTGTTTAATCCCTGATTATGGCTTAATCTCATTACTTAACACTAAACAAAAACAACAAAAACATCTAAATAATCACAAGTAGGTTAATGATCTTAACCCTACATCAAAGGTGATTAAGTGTGAGATACTGACTTCACACTTAAGGTATCCTCATTACCCCTAATCAGAGGGAAGATGTGATGAGTTTACTAACCCATTGGCTTAGGCTTAAGCTCATTAACTTATGACAAACTCCAAAAAAAAATCAATAAAAGATTGAAAACTCAAAACAAACAATAATCTTTTCCTCCGGGATTCTTTTCTCATCATCTTCACTCACAAATGAGAACTTGCTTCTTCCGTCTAATGCAAGACAGTTTGCACTTGAGCCAGACAGGTCATACACTTGAGCATTGACAAGTAAGCAGTTCATCAGTCAATTCATCTTTCAGTCTCTTTGGGTAGAACTACGGTGTTCTTAATTCCTCATTGCACGAGAGGATACGTAGGCATAACTTAGCGGTTATCGAACAAAAGTCTCTGTATATTCCCCCTCTTTCCAGCTGTATTATTTTAGCCTCATGATCTTGAGCATTCCATTCTTGTTCTTACACTGACACTTCACTTATACACTTCACTTCTCTTACATTGACACATGTACATTCTTTTCCAGCTCTTTGATACACAGATAACACTGACACTACCCCTTTAAAACACAAATCTTTTAAGCGTGGATCCCGTCGAATACGGCGGACAATCTGGGTGCTAATACCTTCCCAGGTTGTAACCAACCCCCTTTCTCAGTATCTCTGGTTCGCAACCGTCTTATCCATATCTTTTCTAGGTTTATGCAGCATTACCTTTCCTTCGGGATAAAAATGCCTAGCTGGCGACTCTTTTCTTTTCTGAGTTCACCCCTGTGTGTTCTCATCCCTTTTCGCCGACCGTTCGCGTCTGTACCCCTCTTGGCCCATATGTGTCATTTTGGTGGGAGCGACAGTCTGTTATTACAACACATGCCCCATGGGGGGTCAAAATACAACAAAAGAAAAAAGTACATCAAATGGAAATAACAACAAACAAAAATCAGACATCCAGTCCAAACTCATCCTCTCTAACTTCCTTCAGGAGTGCCTCAGTCACTGGACCAGCTGGGTGCTCTGTAATGGTCCTAATGAGGAGGTTCCTGGTAGCAATGGCAGTAGTCAGCTTCTTATTCTTGTCCTGGTCCATTGATCTCTTCACCCCTGCTCTGAGCTTCAACTCTGAAATCTCCTTTTAGGCTGCCAATAAAGCTTCCTGCTGCTTCTTCTCATCGGCCTCTAGTTGTTCAATCTTGGCTTGAGTCTTTTGGTCTTCTTGTGTACGGGCCTCAGTGATTCTGACCCACCTAGTCGGACTCTCTTACAGATAGAGCTCAGTCCTAGCCTTTTGGATTTTGGCCTCTTTACAGGCATTCTTCAATATTTGTTCCCCAACTCTTGCTTTCCTGATGTAGTCCTTTGTCTTCTCAATTTTGGCAAGATGCTCCACCCTGAGCTTCTCCAATCTCTCAATGTCCAGATGACCATCACTCCTTTCCCAAAGAGTCTTCTTTAGAGCTTGAGATAGGTTCTCATTTCTTTCCTTTAGCTTCTCAAATTCTTCTAGGATGACAGTTGCTACAGGTTGTACTGTAGATGGTCCCGGTATGTCCTCCAAGATGAAAGGCATTCTGGTAATTTAAGCTCTAGTACGGGACCAATCATAGTATTGAGTTGAAGCAACATTATTACACCTTCCGAGAATAGCCATCCCTTTTGTCTGGATGTTATCCCAAGCCCAGGATGCTTGCCTGACAATAGCTGAATTAGGTTTCACTTCACAATACAGGGTCTCAGCTAAATCTTGTCCTCTAGGAGGGTGAACCAAAGCATAACCCAGTTGTCTCTTAAACAGCAAAGGATTGTAGTTGATGCAACCCTTTACTCCTATCAGAGGCACATTTGGGTATTGTCCACAGCTGGTGATAATATCCTTGCCTTTGGTGCTCTGGGTGCACCATCTAATATCATCTGAAGTCAAAGCAATGAGTCTCTTAGCCCAATTCTTCTGTTGGTGAGGGTTCAGGAAGGCATCTGACTTAGGCAGGTGTCTAAGCAGCCAGGTGTAAAACAAAGGAGCACAACATCTCACCAACTTCCCCCTTTGTTTCTCATTCCTCTGATGGATGGAATAATAGAAATCTCCCAGTAATGTAGGTACTGGGTTTCTCAGAAGAAACAGATGGATGGCATTCTTGCTGACAAATTTGGGCTCATCTGCAAATAGTATAGCCCCATATATGCTGAGGGCTAACAGTGCACAGACTGCCTTCCATTCTCCCGATGAAGCCTTCAGGATGGCCTGAGAAATCAAGAAGTCCAAATGCAAACCAGGGATCCCAGCCTTTGTTTTCATACTTTGCTCAATCAAGGCAGACTCCAAGTACAGTGCCTTTGCTACTTCTTCATTTCTGGGAGCTGGCATCTCTGGGTTGAAAGGGATTCCACCCCTGATAGGTACTCCAATAAATGAGGAAAACTCTTCTAGCAGAGGCCCTAGCTGAAAGTCTGGAAAGGTGAAGCATCTCAAAGGAGGGTCATAAAACTGCAAGCAGGTGTGGATCATGCTTCTCTGAGAAGGGTCAAGGTCCATAACCATATCCAGGATACCTCCATAGTGCTCCCTACACAATGGGATGTGGTCAGGTGTGATAAGTGACTGGACCTGCTTGATACCAGTCAACACAGGCTCAAAGAAATGGTAGGATATGTTGCTCTTCCTGGGGGTAGTCATGAATGCTGCTGAAGAAACTGAGGATTGAAGATCACAGACTGATGCTGGAAGTGAGCCACTGACAGGCTAATGCTGGTGATGATGAAGATAGCTGAAGCAGATAACTGATGAAGCAAAGGTCTATGCAGAAGAAGGGGTCAAAACCAAACCAGATATGATGTGGATACCCTGAAAAACAAATAAACAAATGTTAAAAGATGCAATGATGATATATGCAAATGATATGCAAGGGTTTGTGATAAAGCTGGATCTGATTATCTGTCTTGATATAAGTTCATGTATGTTAAAAAGTCCAGATGAAGGCTTAAAAATCTAGTAACCAAGGTGGGGGACTCAAATAAAGAGTCACATGTCCAGGGTTTAATCACAAGAACTGTCCAAAATGAGGTACTCTTAAACAATACAAAAACAGGGTATGATGTGGCCAAGGGTACCTACAAACCTGTAAACAGCCCAACCCCCTCACAGGTAGTGTTCTAGAACAAGGATCCTCAGACTTGGATCAGTTATGAGAAGTGTAAACACTTCTAACCCGGAGGTACAGTATTTACAATAACCATAAAAGATCCTCCTCTAATTCACCTCAACTTCTGAAGGTCATAATAAAGGTCATCCAGACTTAGCAAGCTTCCCAGATAGCCCTAGCACTACAGGAAATCTGTAGCACAGAGTTCTCAAGAAGAAACCCACATCTGAACCGTGTTTCATATTCCCGCACCAGACCGAAATGGAATGGGAAAGAACATGAACCACTCTAGCCTAGGTGTCACTCAGGTCCCAGGTATAGGACCTTAAACTCTCAATGGAACCCCACCCACGAAAACAGAAACCAGATCCAACAATGATAATGACAGTATGAAATATGTAAAACTGTACATAAAGCAATAAATAAAGCAAATAAATAAACACAATTAGCACATAACACCCTAGTAAACACAAATTAAACAAGCGCTAGGAGGAACCCATAAAAAGAACCAGAAGCCCTGGTTACAATATAAGGGTCCCCAGCAGAGTCGCCAAGCTGTCGCTCCCACCAAATGACACCTGGTCAGAAGGGGTACAAACGCGAACGGTCGGCGAAAGGGAAAGAAATGAAAAGAGTCTCCAGCTAGGCATTTTTATCCCGAAGGAAAGGTAATGCTGCATAAACCTAAGAAAAGATGGATAAGACAGTTGCGAACCAGAGAAACTGAGAAAGGGGATTGATTACAACCTGGGAAGGTATTAGCACCCAGATTGTCCGCCATACTCGACGGGATCCACGCTTGAAAAATTTGTGTTTTAAAAGGGGTAGTGTCAGTGCTATTTGTGTGCAAAAGCTGGAAAAGAATGCAAGTGTCAGTATTTAAAAAAAGGTGTGAAGTGAAATGAAAGAGTGTCAGTGTAAGAAAGAATGCAAAGCTCAAGACTATGAGGCTTAAAGAATAATGATGGAAAAGGGGGGGATATACAGAGACTTTTGTTCCATAACTGTTAATTTATGCCTACGTATCCTCTCGTGCAATGAGGAAGTCAGAACACCGTAGTTCGACTCAAAGAGACTGAAAGATAAATTGACTGATGCACTGCTTACTTGTCTATGCTCAAGTGTGTGACCTGTCTGGCTCAGGTGCTAACTGTCTTGCATTAGACGGAAGAAGCAAGTTATCGTTTGTGTTTGTCATAATTTAATGAGCTTAAGCCTAAACCAAAGGGTTAGTAAACTCATCACATCCTCCCTCTGATTAGGGGTAATGAGAATACCTTAAGTATGAAGTAAACACCTCACACTTAATCACCATGATGTAGGATTAAGATCATTAACCTACTTGCATTTATTTAGATGTTTTTGGAGTTTTTTGTTTAGTGTTAAGTAATGAGTTTAAGCTATAATCAAAGATTTAATGGACCCATTACACCATCCTAATAGAAGGATAATAGATGAGAATATTTAAGCTGAGGAAGGCTCCTCAACTTAATCCATGATTAGGGATTAACCTCATGACAAAACAAGACCTTTATTAAAATGGATTTTAGTTAATGGTGAGATTAAGAAATGGATTTTATGGTTTGTAAGACAACTTGAGGGGGACTTGTCCATTAACACTAGGGTTAGTCCTTCTTAACCAATTAAGGAAGAATTAGAACCCTAATGCAAGGCCCAAGTTACAAGCTTGATGTCTTAGTGATTATTAGGTGGATTGATTAAAGAATTTAAACATATTAAGGGTTTAACACTTAGGATTAAAGTTATACACTCCATCCTAATAGAAGGATATAGGCATAACCCTAATCACAAAGCCTTAAAACCTTTAAGGTTTAGTCCTTGATTAAGAGGTGAGAAGAGAAGACACAAATATGACACAAAGGTAAAAACTAATGGGGGACTAATCAAGCCCTAATTGTGATCATGCTTGGTTGTTCCTAGGGTTTATGAGGCTTGCAAAAGATCTTCAAGAGAAAAGCTGAAATTATGTGATCAGGTATGAGATGTTGAATGAGATGTTTAAACACTTGACAACTTAACCAAAACTTAAAGTGCAAGAAAATTAAACAACACAGGAATTTGTTAACCCAGTTCAGTGTATAACCACACTTACATCTGGAGGCTACCAAGCCAGGAGGAAATCCACTATAAGTAATATTAATTCTAGACTTAAACCACCCTGTTTAATCTTTCACTTAATATCTACCCAATGCAATTTCTACCTAAGACACAACTTAGATATGAGTACCAACTCACTCCCCTCAATCACACAGTGATCTTGTTTACAAGTTTAATAAAATTGAAGTCATACTTCAAACAAAACAGCTTGATCTTACTTCACAGTTTCAATCAAGACACAAATACACTTTTGCTTAAAAGCTCATAAAGTGGTACAATTAAAACAACCTGCTATTAAAATACAAAACACCCTATTTGGTCTTCTTAAATTCGTACTCTATTCTGAGAGTTCCTGTTGCTTAAATAAGTGTATGGATTTTGGGCTTTCTGTAGGTTTATCCAATCCTGAAACGCATGCAGCTTCCACCTTGAATTAGGGTTTGTTACTTCCTAGATTCTAGGTGATTCAGTTCTTCTGATTATGCTGAAGCCTCATAACAACACTCCCTACAGATGCGCCTTATTCTGTTTTGTCCATCCATAATTAATTCCAGATAACTTTCCTTAATTTACTCAGTTCTGTTAGTCCTTAATTAATTCTGGTAGCAGGTTTGAGATGTCACAACATCTGTTGGGACATCCTGAAAAACTGAACTTACTTCATTTACTGATACAATGTCACAACATCTGATGTGACATCCTGTAAACTGAACTTATATCATTAACTGATACAATGTCCCAACATCTGGTGTGACATCCTGAATTAAGTTCATTTACTTATACTCTGTTTGATAATGTCCCAACATCTGATAGGACATCCTGAACTGAATTCAACATTTCTTGTTGGTCAAAAATTCTGCCAATTCTAAACATCTACAAACTCCCCCTTTGGCTAATTTTTGGCTAACATATTTTTCTGGTTATCAGAGTGCAGCAGAAGTTCTTTTATCAGAGTACAGCAGTTCTTTTCTGTTGAGTCATGTGTGAGTTTACTCCTCCTCAAACATACATGTATTCAGTCTTGTTGCAATAGAAATTTTCATTAACATCACATATTTAGTTCAGAAGCAAACAGAAGTTTTTCATTAATAACTAAACAGCATCATACATTGTTGTTGTTGTTCTTGTTCTCCCCCTTGTTAGACATAAATTTGGGGCCAAAGTTACTAATTCAAAATTACAATGCAGAAGCTGTCATTACATATTCAGCTTTCTGAGCACTTTCTTAAATCTCCAGCCTTTGGATAATCTCCTCAAGCTTCTGCTTCCTTGCATCCTGTTCTTTGCAAGTGCTCTTCAGCTCAGCAATCAATGCAGCTTTGGAGATTAGAGACTTTTCCTTTGAAGGACCAGCAGATGTCCCAGAGGGAGCTTCAACATCAGCTGCATGATGACTCAAGAACAGCTTGTAGTGGAAGGCCAGAGGGCTTTCGCTTTTTCAAATGGAGTCCTTCTCAGTGAGGATACCAGGATACTGACTCAGCATTATTCCACACAGCAAGGAAGGAAAGGCAATTGGCAGCTTAGTTGCAGATGATCCAGCATGCTTCAATGTCTGATCAAATATATAGGCCCCATAATCCAGCATTGTTTGGGTGCCCACAGCATATATGAACCTGCCCAATCCAGTTGATATTGAGGATGTATGGTTGGTAGGGACCCAGTTTGCAGTGCCAATCCTATTCAGCATGGCATACTTCCTTGTCAGCATGCTAACTGAGAGCTTCCCTTTAACTGGCCAAGTCTTGACCTGATTAGCAGTGATAACCTTGCAAACCTGGTTATCAGTCTTCCCTAACTCATTTGGACCATCAGATTCTCTTCCAAGGTAGTGTTTGATAACCCTAGGAGAGAATTCTACACACCTTCCTCTTACATATACTTTTCTAAATTCAGCAGACTTACCATCAGCACAATCTTCTTGGAGGTTGACTATGAATTCCTTGACAAGCAGCTCATAGCAAGGAGAGAAGTTGGAGACAGTTTTGAAAAAGGCCAGCAGAAGAGATGAGATCAATTACCTCTGTGCACTCAAGTGCATTACTGCTCAGCTCTCTTTCAAGTGCTACCCTTCTTTGATAAACAAACTTCCATCTATTCACACTTGAAACATGATGAAAGGAGATGTTGTCCAGAGGAGCTTCTGGAACTGCAGTTGATGACCTTGAGGGTGCTGGTTTCTTCTTTGGTGGGGATGTTGGGACATCCTCTTCAACATCTGAATCTGAAGGGGTGACAGCTTTCCTCTTCTGTGTTTGCACCTTGCTCCATTGTTTTGTAGGACCAAAGACAACTTTAGCTTTGTCCTTCTTTGGTGTAGCTTGCTTCCTATCAGGAGTTGCATGTCCTGCATTCTTCTTTTATTTCCTAGTTCTAAGCCTTTTGGCTATGCCAGGGTTGACAGAAGCAATGATTTCTGTATCAGAATCATGCTCTATGTTCACAATAGGAGGAGGTTGAGCAGTCTCCTCTTCAGCAGGTGGATCAACAGAGGTTGGATCTTCAGTGGAGGCCTTGCTCTGGTCCTCAGATGTCTCTTCATCACTATCAGAGGAGGCCTTTTGCTGGTCCTTAGATGCATCATCAGCAGTATCAGATGATACCTTTTGTTGGTCTTCAGATGTTTCAACATCTATTGGGACATCCTGTTGAGCAGGAGTGTCCTTTTCAACCTGAGTTTGTTGATCTTCTTGTGGAGCTGGCATGGTGTTCAGAGGGATAGATATGCCACTTACCACTCTTTGCTCATATAGGATCCAGTTTACCAGCTCTTTTATGGAATCATCCACATATTCAGAAGCTTTTGGAGTGGTGTTTGATGATGAAGGTTTCCCTTTGACTTTGCTAACAACAGGTTCCTTTGCCCTTCTAACAGTAGGGGTTCTTGGCTTTTGAGCAAGAGGAACACTTCCTCTGATTTCGTCCATTGGAGTTGAATCCATGGGTACCACAGAAATGGGGGTTGCATGCACCACATCTTCCTTGTTGAGGATTTCTTCAGAGATGTTAGGGTTTTAGTGTTGAGCCATTTTTAGAATGTGGTGAAGAAATGGATTGAGATTGGTTGAGTTTGATGATCTCTGAGAGTTAGCTATAGCATGCAAGTTGATTTGAGAAAATGATGAGAAGATGAATAGCTGAAGGTGAGCTGATATTCTTATAAGAGTCGTTACTTGGAGAATTTCTAGGAGTGGAATACACAAGGTTCTTGACCAGACTGGTGTTGCCATCTGGTGATCATGCCACACGATGTCATATGACATGTTGGCACATCTCCATAACTGCTAAATTTCATATAAACAGATTCCCAATTTACCCCTTAGGTTTTCAAATTGGGTAGCATCCAAGGCTTTAGTAAATATATCAGCCAATTGCAGATTTGTAGCTACATGTTCCAATGAGATCACTTTTTCTTCTACAAGATCTCTGATGAAATGGTGCCTGATATCAATATGCTTGGTCCTGCTATGTTGGATAGGATTCTTTGATATGTTAATAGCACTTAAGTTGTCACAGTACAATGTCATGACATCTTGTGGGACATTGTACTCAGTGAGCATTTGCTTCATCCAAACCAACTGTGAACAACTGCTTCCAGCTGCTATATATTCAGCTTCAGCAGTAGATAAGGATACACAATTTTGTTTCTTACTGAACCAAGAAATCAAATTGTTTCCTAGAAAGAAGCATCCTCCTGAAGTGCTTTTTCTGTCATCAGCACTTCCAGCCCAATCAGCATCACAGAAGCCAGTGAGAATTGGTTTGCATCCATGAAAGTACATTATGCCATAGTCACAAGTACCATTAACATATTTCAGAATTCTCTTGACTTGGTTAAGATGACTAACTTTTGGATCAACTTGATATCTTGCACATACACCTACTGCAAATGCTATGTCTGGTCTGCTAGCAGTCAGATATAACAAGCTTCCAATCATACTTCTGTATAGGCTTTGATCTACATTCTCACCCTTGTCATCTTTAGTCAGCTTTAAATATGTGGGTGCAGGAGTTCTCTTATGAGTAGCACTGTCCATCCCAAATTTCTTGACTATGTTCTTAGCATACTTGCTTTGGGAAATGAACATGGAGTCCTCCATTTGCTTTATTTGCAGTCCAAGAAAGTAGGTTAATTCTCCTACTAGGCTCATTTCAAATTCAGATTCCATCTGATTGACAAAATGTTTAACCATCCTGTCTGACATCCCACCAAAAACAATGTCATCTACATATATTTGAGCAATCATGACATTTCCTTCTTTATCTTTAACAAACAAGGTTTTGTCAATTCCACCTTTCCTGTACCCTTTCTTGATAAGAAAAGTAGTCAGCCTTTCATACCATGCTCTTGGAGCTTGCTTCAAACCATAAAGAGCCTTCTTTAGTTTGTATACATGATTTGGACAGCTTGGATCAACAAATCCTTTAGGCTGTTCTACATATACCTCTTCATTAAGATATCCATTTAGAAAGGCACTTTTCACATCCATTTGAAATAGCTTGAACTTCAAGATACAAGCAATTCCTAAAATTAGTTTGATTGATTCAAGCCTTGCTACTGGTGCAAAGGTTTCATCAAAGTCTACTCCTTCAATTTGTGTGTATCCTTGAGCTACAAGTCTAGCTTTGTTCTTTGTAACAACTCCTTGTTCATTTGACTTGTTCTTATACACCCATTTAGTGCCAATCACATTTATGTCATCAGGTCTAGGAACAAGATTCCACACTTCATTCCTTGTGAATTGACCTAATTCCTCTTGCATAGCACAAATCCAGTATTCATCAGTAAGAGCTTCCTTGATGTTTTTAGGTTCTATTTTTGAAACAAAGCAGGAACCTGAAATCACTTCTCTTGATCTAGTGCTTACACCTCTGTTGGGATCACCAATTATCAAATCTTTGGGATGATCCTTCTGGATTCTGATGGAGGGAGGTTTGCTAGATTATTCTGTCCTTGCATCAGTTTGAGTGAAGTCAGAATGATCACTCTTTTCTTCAGCTTCAGTTTTGTTGTCATCAGATGTTCCAACATCTTCTGTAACATCTATAGGAGCATCATCAATTATCACATTTATGGACTCCATGATAACCTTGGTTCTAGAATTAAATACTCTATATGCTCTGCTGTTTATAGAGTATCCAAGAAAAATCCCTTCATCACTTTTAGGATCCATTTTTCTTCTTTGCTCCCTATCTGCCAGAATATAACAGTTACTTCCAAACACATGGAAGTACTTAACTGTGGGTTTTCTGCCCTTCCAGACTTCATAGATTGTGGACAAAGTTCCTTTCCTTAGAGTAACTCTGTTATGGATGTAACAAGCTGTGTTCATAGCTTCAGCCCAGAAGTACAAAGGTAACTTTTTAGCATGGATCATAGCTCTTGTTGATTCTTGAATAGTTATATTCTTCCTCTCAACAATCCCATTCTGTTGAGGAGTGATTGGTGAAGAGTATTCATGATTGATTCCTTCTGAAGAACAGAAATCTAAGAATTTTTGGTTCTCAAATTCTTTTCCATGATCACTTCTTATTCTGATCACACAGCTGGCTTTTTCCCTTTGTATTCTTTGGCATAAGTCTTTGAATACATCAAATACATCAGACTTTTCTTTGATGAAATTTATCCATGTATACCTTGAAAAGTCATCAACCACCACATAGGCATACCTCTTACCACCAAGGCTCTCAACCTGCATAGGTCCCATAAGATCCATATGCAATAATTCCAAAACTTTGGAAGTTGTCAGATGTTGGAGCTTTGGATGGGACATCTTGGTTTGCTTGCCTATTTTTCATTCACCACATATTTTGCCATCATCAATCTTCAGTTTAGGAATACCTCTCACAGCTTCCATAGATATGATTTTCTTTATGCCTCTGAAATGAAGATGACCTAGTCTTTGGTGCCATAGTTTCACTTCTTCTTCTTTAGCTAAAGAGCAAGTTGAAGTGAGACTGAAGTCTTGAGGTTCCCACATGTAACAGTTGTCTTTAGATCTGGCTCCTCTCATGACAACCTTTTGTTCTTTGTTAGACACTATGCATTCAGTTTTGGTAAAGTTTACACTGTACCCTTGATCATATAATTGACTTATGCTGATCAGGTTAGCAGTTAAACCTTTTACCAGCAACACATCATCTAGTCTTGGTACATCTGGACAGTCCAAGGTCCCAACTCCCTTGATTTCTCCTTTAGCTCCATCTCCAAAGGTTACATATCTGGATGAATATGACTTTAAGTCTACTAGCAGATTCTTCAATCCAGTCATGTGTCTTGAACATCCACTGTCAAAGTACCAGTCTTCTTTAGCTGATACTCTTAGTGATGTATGAGCTATATATGCAACACCTTTCTTTGACCATAAGTGTTGAGATTTCTTTTGATACCTCTGCCCTGTGCATTGTTCATCAGTAGAGCTCCAAGGTTGTTTGTTGATCTTGTTCTTGGGCATGCAGCTTTGATCAGCATGAAGACTAGCTTTTGGTATCCATACCTTCTTGATGACCTTTGTCTTCTGCTTAGGGGGTTACTGATCTCTTTGATGTCTATGCAGCACTTTCTTGGTAACTTCTATCTTCTGCTTAGGAGGTTGCTGATACATCTGATTTGGATATCCATGCAACTTGTAGCAATGAGGTTTGATATGTCCAAATCTTCCACAATGATGACATCTCCATCTTTGATACTTCTTCTTCATTATGTTCTTTTCAGGATGTTG
This sequence comes from Lathyrus aphaca, assembly GCA_963966055.1. Classification (NCBI taxonomy): domain Eukaryota; kingdom Viridiplantae; phylum Streptophyta; class Magnoliopsida; order Fabales; family Fabaceae; genus Lathyrus; species Lathyrus aphaca. The sequence continues at coordinate 213,947,181 of OZ014520.1, read as the reverse complement.
AGACATCTGTTGGAACATTATGTTTGACTTTGTGTTCTTTTCATGATGTTGAAGCATCTGTTGGGACATCTTGTTTGACTGTATGGACTTTGAAGTAGTTTTGCTAGAGCTAGCTTCAACCTTATGAACTTTGTTAAATCCCAGTCCACTTTTATCCCCTGAATGCTTATTGTTGTTGAGAATAACATCCAGTGTGCTTGAGCTACTATTAAGCATTCTAACAGATTTGGACATATGTTCCAACTTGGAGTTGAGAAGACTTACTTCACTTTTCAAGGTGTCAATGATCTCTAGATCACTTGCTTTTTCATCCTTTAGTGCCTCAATCTGCTTCTTTATCTTTATACTCTCCCTGCATATTTCAGTGCTTCTTTTGACTAGTTCTCTGTATGATTGCTCAAGTTCTTCAAAAGTAAGCTCCCCATCACTGGATTCACTTTCAGATTCACATAATCCAGCTAGAGCAGTGATATGCTTAGCTGATTCTTCTTCTGAATCACCTCCTGAGTCTTCATCAGACCAGGTTACAGAGAGACCTTTCTTTTGCCTTTTTAAATAGGTAGGACATTCATTCCTGATGTGTCCATATCCTTCACATCCATGGCATTTAATTCCTTTTTCTTGACTGGTCTTTTCATCATAATTTGACCTTCTATTAGCATCATAAGGTCTTTTGTTCTCAGAAGAGTTTGTGTATCTTCCACTTGGTTTGGACTTGTCTTCCATCCTTCTGAGAATCTTTTTGAATTGTCTTCCAAGCATAGCAATGTTTTCTGATAAGTTTTCATCAGTTTCTGATTCATCATTTTCTTCTTCTTTATCAGTATTTGTCACCAAGGCTATGCTTTTGTTCTTCTTTACAATTGTGTCATTCATTCCCATCTCAAATGTTTGAAGGGAGCCAATGAGCTCTTCAACTTTCATTTTGCATATGTCTTGAGCTTCTTCTATTGCTGTGACCTTCATGTCAAATCTTTTTGGTAAAGATCTGAGAATCTTTCTTACAAGCTTTTCATCAGTCATCTTTTCTCCCAAAGCTCCAGAAGTATTGGCTATTTCTAAGATGTTCATGTAGAATTCATGAATTGTCTCATCTTCCTTCATTCTCAAGTTTTCAAACTTGGTGGTGAGAAGTTGAAGTCTTGACATCTTCACCTTTGATGTTCCTTCATGAGTTGTTTTGAGAGTGTCCCAAACATCTTTGGCCAGCTCACAGTGATGCACAAGTCTAAAGATGTTCCTATCAATGCCATTGAATAAAGCATTTAAGGCCTTGGAGTTGCCAAGTGCTGAATCTTCTTCCTCCTTACTCCATTCTTCTTCAGGTTTCAACACTTTTGCTCCATCTTTGGTGTCTTGGACAGGGTGTTCCCATCCATTGTTGACTGCTTTCCAGGCCCTATTGTCAAGTGATCTTAAGAATGCAATCATTCTTGGCTTCCAGTAGTCATAATTAGATCCATCCAGTATAGGTGGTCTATTTACTGATCCTACATCTCTGTCCATGTTTCCAGAATTTGTATTCCCTAGATCTCACCCAGTATAAACAGGCAGGGTGCCTGCTCTGATGCCAATTGAAATTCTGTGATCAGGTATGAGATGTCGAATGAGATGTTTAAACACTTGACAACTTAACCAAAACTTAAAGTGCAAGAAAATTAAACAACACAGGAATTTGTTAACCCAGTTCAGTGTATAACCACACTTACATCTAGAGGCTACCAAGCCAGGAGGAAATCCACTATAAGTAATATTAATTCTAGACTTAAACCACCCAGTTTAATCTTTCATTTAATATCTACCCAATGCAATTTCTACCTAATACACAACTTAGATATGAGTACCAACTCACTCCCCCTCAATCACACAGTGATCTTGTTTACAAGTTTAATAAAATTGAAGTCATACTTCAAACAAAACAGCTTGATCTTACTTCACAGTTTCAATCAAGACACAAATACACTTTTGCTTAAAAGCTCATAAAGTGGTACAATTAAAACAACCTGCTATTAAAATACAAAACACCCTATTTGGTCTTCTTAAATTCGTACTCTATTCTGAGAGTTCCTGTTGCTTAAATAGGTGTATGGATTTTGGGCTTTCTGTAGGTTTATCCAATCCTGAAACGCATGCAGCTTCCACCTTGAATTAGGGTTTGTTACTTCCTAGATTCTAGGTGATTCAGTTCTTCTGATTATGCTGAAGCCTCATAACAACACTCCCTACAGATGCGCCTTATTCTGTTTTGTCCATCCATAATTAATTCCAGATAACTTTCCTTAATTTACTCAGTTCTGTTAGTCCTTAATTAATTCTGGTAGCAGGTTTGAGATGTCACAACATCTGTTGGGACATCCTGAAAAACTGAACTTACTTTATTTACTGATACAATGTCACAACATCTGATGTGACATCCTGTAAACTGAACTTATATCATTAGCTGATACAATGTCCCAACATCTGGTGTGACATCCTGAATTAAGTTCATTTACTTATACTCTGTTTGATAATGTCCCAACATCTAATAAGACATCCTGAACTGAATTCAACATTTCTTGTTGGTCAAAAATTCTGCCAATTCTAAACATCTACAAAAGCCACCATGGAAGAAGCAGGATGAAAAGAAAGAGAAGCAAAGAGAGGCTAGACAACTTGCTTCACTTAAGAAGACAAGTTGCTTGAAGAAAGAAAATAGGGAGGGAACATGTATGAGCAAGCTCACTCTAAGACAAATACAAAATGCAGCAAGAATGCATAAGAGGGATGAGAAGAGATTTTGAGAAGTGAAGGCAAATTCACTTCTCAAACACTTACCAACTGAAAAGTTAGCAAGAAGAAAATGAAAAGAAATGAAAATGAGATGAAATGCAAAGATGAAACCCAAGGTCAGAAACATAAACATGATGTTAATGATGCTAAGAGATAAAGCAAACACATGTCAAGAGTTGTGGATGATCATACAAGGATAAGGATGAAAATGAAACATGTTTTGAATCATGAGAGTTCATGAAAGTTTATGAAATGGAATGAATGCATAAAATGGCAAATGAATGATGCAATGATCAAACATGATTCTAATGTGTCCTAATATATCTTAGAAGTCATGTGAATGCACAAAATGTCATGGCAAGTTCATGTATGCAAACATATGGAAGATGGATGCAAATGAAGGCAAAAATTAGGGTTTATACACAACATGCAATACCAAATTCAAAACCAGAAGCAAATGACATGATAAAAAATTGAAAATGGGATCAAAAGAACCCTAACCCTACACAAGTTCACTGTCCAAAGGGGGAGACCTAACTCTTAACCTAATGGGAGTTATGATTTTCTCAAGTTAGCTTGGGTTTTAAGGCACTTCAAAAGGAAAAATGCACAACAAATTGAAAATGAGAGATAAATTCAAACCAATTTTAATATATAAACTACATGATATGAAGAAATGCAATGCAAAAAGAACCATCATCAAACTCTTCAAGGTTAGGCAGAATGAATTTTTCTAAGTTAGGACAAAAATATTGCCTTTTAAGAACTTTAATTCCAAAGAAAAATGTCAAAATATGTCAAGAACCAAAAAGAAATTTGTTTGAAGAGTTTGATAATGTTTCTAAATGTATCAAAATGCAATGTGATTTTTTTGTGATTTTTAGAAACTTAAATGCTATTTTAATTAATTAATTCTCATTAACTAATTAAAATAAACATTTAAATATTTTTAAAATACGAAAATTATGCAAAAAATAAAATAAAAATTATTTTCAGAATGAGAAAAATATTTTAATGTATGATGCAAAAAATGAGATTTTTTAGAAATGTTTTACTATTTTAAATAAAATGGGCAAGAAAAATGAATTAAAATGAAAATAAAATTGAATTAAAAGGAAAGTAATCAGATCCAAAGGCTGTGGTTCAAACCAGGGAGGCGGGAGTTGACTTGGCGCGGATTTGGAAGGCTAGGATTGGTTCTGATTAAATTCAAACTAATCCTAATTAATTAACCTAATTAATTGAGATTTAGAGTTAAATGACAAATCCTAGCCGTTGAGGATGCGCGCGAAAACAAATCCAACGCACCAAATTCAAACTGAGCTAAACACGTGATTAAGCCCTAATTGTGCCCTAACCATTCTCAGGTGACCGGAACAGTGTTCCGGTCATCTTCTCCGGTGAACTCAAACCCTAGATTCTTCCCTAAGCCTCTAATCCCCAAATTTCTTGCCAAGAAATGATCCCCCAATCATCCTAAACCTAAACCCTCAATCAAAAAACATTTATTTCACATCATGAGCAAGAATCGAACCAAAACGTGAAACGGGCAGAAATTTTAGAGCTCACATACATGGTGGTTTCTCAACCATTTTCAATAATAATCATATCCCCATGACCAGGGGAACTCAAGGAATCATAAAAGAACTTAAAAACAAGCTTCTGAGAAAAAAGTTCATGAGCTATACCTGAGGTTGAACCTTCTGGTTCTGGGATTTCTGGCCTTTCCTTTGCTGCAAATCCACCTCTTTGAACCCCTTGATGATGAAATGAAGCTTAAAATGAGTTTGTATGGTCTGGTTTGAAGGTTTTGGTTCTGGTGTAGCAGATTTGGAGAGTTGAGTATGTGGTGTTTCAGGCTGTTTCAGTGCTTGGTTCTTGATCCATGGGTGATATATGACTTATTGGTGAAGAAATATTGGAGGTTTAATGGTTTTATCAAGAGTTTCAAAGAGATGAAGAAAAAGGCAGTTTTTGTGTATCCTTGCTTATGGGAGGATGCTGGCTTGTATGTGTATGTCTTTCAAGTCCTTGAGGTCCACATATGAGGTTCTGATTGGGCAGAGGGTTGGTAATGTCACATTTTGATTGGTATGGAAAAAATGCAAAAAGTCATGACTTTGTGTACTTGAGGTATGGCTCGGGTCAGAGGGAGATTAGGGGCATGGCTAGGCTCAGCATGGATCAAGGAAGGCCCTTGGATTGTTTTTGTGCAGCTGTAATGGCTAGGGCAAGTGGTAGCATGGCTCTTGCAACTTTTCCCTCTTTGGAAATCTTTGTGAATCAAGGCAAAGAAACCTATAAAATCTTGGGCAAATTGCAGCCAAATGGGCCATATGAAGTTGTCATGATGTTTAGAGGTCACTTAACAACTAATTCAAACACTAGAAGTTCCTTTTGCAAAAATTCCATTCTTGAAGATTCATGAGAAATGCCTTATGGTGACTTGTAATTCAAGGCATAGAAATGAGAAATCCTTTGGGCCATTCTGAATTATGGACCATGAATGATGTTTGTGTGATGGTTAGAAGTTGATTAGAGGTCACATTTGGCTTTGGCAAGTGTTTTTGCAAGTTTCCTCTTTGGCACAAAAGTGAAAATTAAGTGATTTTTTTCAACTTTGCAAGGCCATAACTTGAGTTCTAGGATGAATTAGATCAAGTTCTTGTACTTTTTGAAAATGGGAGGACCCAATTTACAACTTTCATGGCCAAAATTTTTTCATTTGAAGCATTTTTGAATCAAAAAGAGGAGGTTGAAAAACTTTCCCAAAATGGCAAGTTTACATTACAAGTCACTTTCCCAAAATGGCAACTTTGCAAATGGCTTGACATTCTTCAATTTTATGAACTTATAACTTCTTCTAAGATCAAATAAAGATCATACACATCCAAAATGATGGAGAAAACCCTTTGGTTGAATGATTGGGGGGCTCAGATGCCCTGATTTTGCACTGACTTGCTCAAGAAGTCATCTTTTGATCAGATGCCTTCCCCATTGAATTTCTTCATGAAAATTGGTATGTATGATCCTCATAACATATAGAGACCAATAGAAACAATAATCACCAAAAAATTTGGAGTTATGGCCTCTGAAACCAAAACCCTAATTTTAGGTCATCTGTGCAGTTAAGCTTGGCTCTACTTCCATGCCTTCCTCAGTTCTTGTGATTTTTGACTTTCTTGATCTTGGGAGGATGTAATATGATGATTGAACATGCATGGGCCCTTTTGAAATGATTGAAGCCCCTTGGAGTGGCTCAGATAGCCCTTGGATTGCTCAGGTCACAAACCCTAGATGTAGATGATTTTGAATCAATGCAATGAAGTAAAAATGCAATATGAGATGATATGATTGAATATATGCAAATGAAAAGATCACAAGCCATTGTGGAATGAGTGAGGGAAAATTTGGGGTGTTTACAGTTTGGGGTAGCGTTGCAGGCTTGGAGTTGATAGAGTAGTAAAACAAACTTTGTTTTCTTTTAATTAACTTTTAAAATAAAAGAAAAGTTATAATTAACTTAAACTAATTGAAACTAATTGATTTAAAAACTAATTAAACACTAAACTAAACTTGGATAAAACTTAAGTAATATAAACTAAAATAAAATTCTACTACAAATAAATTAAGCTAAATAAAGATTAGACTAAATTAGAATTAAAATAAACTAAATGTAAAGTAAACCAAAATTAAATTTGAATATAAGCTAATTAAAAATAACTAAATAAAAGAAATTATACTTAACAAAATATCTAATATAGTTATTGAACTAAATATAAAAATAAAAATAAATAAATCACAAAGTGAAACAACTATCCTATTTAAAAATAGGAACATATTTTAAAAATTAAAACAAGAATGACATTGAACGATGAAATCGCCTAAAAAATGTATTATTTGATTAGATGGAAATTTTTTGGTCAAACATGCAAAATATGAACTAATTTTCGAGGCATTAGATGGATGAAAAAAAATTGAAAAAGTCCGGTCAAAATTTAGGGTGTGACAGTTGCCCCTATTTAATCTTCTTGAACCTGAATGTATGACTAACAAAGTTTTTTGGGACATTCGAGGTAAAAGAGGATTAAATATTAGAATACCTAAAATTTTGACCGAATGCAGATGAAATGCAAATGTTATGAATTCATGAGAGGCTCTTTTTGTTTTGCTGGGGATATGACATGCGAGATGGAATGAACCCTAGCATGCTGAGTTTTTTTTAATGATGAATATGTTGAATATGGTATGATGAAGATAAATGCAACGGTGATCCACAAAAACACAAACTGAGGGTGAAGACTCACTGGGGATAACAATATGTTGGAGATGACATATCCACTCGGGGGTCGAAAGGATAATCGATTCAGGGATCGAAAACACAAAGACAGGAATAATGACTCGGAGGTCACACTAAAATAGAATCAACTCGGGGGTTGAGAACAAAACACAATCATTGAATCGGGGGGTCAAACAGAGATAGATATCAACTCGGAGGTTGGGAAAACAAATAGCATTGACTCGGGGGTCAGGAATAAAGACAAAATCGACTCAGGGATCGAAAACATAAAGGCAACAATGACTCAGGGGTCAAACAAATATCAACTCGGGGGTTGGGAAGACAACATCATTGACTCGGGGGTCTAACATAAAGGCAACAATGACTCGGGGGTCATACAAAAAGAAATATCAACTCGGGGGTTGACCAAAAAACATACATCAACTCGGGGGTTGAACAAAACATACATCAACTCGGGGGCCGAGCAAAAACATTGACTCGGGGGTCAAGTGTAAACAAATATCAACTCGGGGGTTGAGAAAGATAGTTGAAACGTCATCGACTCGGCGGTCGGGAAAACAAACTCAACTCGGCGGATGAGGAAACAAATAAAGAATATCGACACGGCGGTCGGAAAACAAAATTTAAACCAGCGATTGAGGAAAAAAATAAATAACAGACATCGACACGACGGTCGGGAACAAAATAGCAGACATCGACACGCTGGTCGGGAAATGAAATAACAGACGTCGACGCGGCGGTCGGGAAAACGAAATAACAGACGTCGACACGGCGGTCGGGAAAACAAAATAACAGACGTCGACGCGGCAGTCGGGAAAAGAAATAATAGACATTGACACGGCGGTCGGGAAATGAAATAGAAAACGTCGACGCGGCGGCCGGGAAATGAAATAACAGAAGTTGATGCAGTGGTCAGGAAATAAATAGCAGACATTGATGCGGTGGTTAGGAAATAAATAACAGACATTGACGCGACGGTCGAGAAATAAAATAACAGACATTGATGCGGTGGTCATGAAATAAATAACAGACATTGACGCGGCGGTCAGGGAATAAATAACAGATATTGACACGGCGGTCAGGAAATAAATAACAGACATTGACGCGGCGGTCAGGGAATAAATAACAGACATTGACACGACGGTAAGGAAATAAATAACAGACATTGATGCGGTGGTCAGTAAATAAATAACAGACATTGATGCGGCGATCAGGAAATAAATAATAGATATTGACACGGCGGTCATGAAATAAATAACAAACATCGACACAACGGTCGGGAAATAAAATAACAGACATCGACACGGCGGTCGAGAAATAAAATAACAGATAAATAATCCAAAGTGGCAAATCAACAGGTTCAAGTGTAACTGTTGATACCGAGGATAAAGAAAACGAAACACGGTGTTTGGGCAGTGACTCTGTGCAACCAACTAATAATAGGAGTATAAAGAAACATAATCAAATATCAATCAACGGTTCTAAGCGACCGGCTGGCAGATAAGAATAAATGTTGGAGTTTTCAGCAAGATAAAACATCCAACCTCTAGAAATTCCTTAAACGAAGAGTCAAAAGAAGACCTTCATGAACCATTAGGAAACACAGGTGATCGTACCTGGGGATCAGGATCCGATATGGCTGGCGTCGAGCGTTGTTGAAGGACGGTTGGTGATGAGGAGAGGAGGGTGTACCTGCAAGGCACTCCGATGCTAAAGTAAGAGACCGAGCAAAGAGCGTGCAAGTACGAGTATTAAGGTGAGAGAATTGAATACCTGACCCTCTCGTATAAGAGGGTTTATATATTGTCCTTGGTGGATGGTTATTGGTTCAAACTGTTGGGCGTGGATCATGGACCCCATATGAATAGGTAACAGTCATAACTAGCCATTAGGGGACTTTATTCTGGTCGGTTAAACCTTGGGCGACACGGACCATCTTCCCGAGCGTGATGCTCGACGAAGGGCGTGTTGGGCCGCTAATTTGTCTGGTCCAACTCTGGAAGTTGGGCCTTGCCGGAACAGGAGCCCCCCAAGTCGTTGCTCCTGGGAAGGGGCGGCGAATTATTGACGGTCCTTTGTCCAAGGCGCACACATTATATCTGGTGACTTTCGTGCGTTGGCCAGAAAATGATCGTTTGATGATGCACGACAGGCGGGCAATTATTCGGTCGTTCGACGAAGGAGGGAGATGAAACGAACAATTGGAGTGTTTGGGAATTCGCGCCCATTCAATGTTCTGACGGCTAGCCTAAGGGCTAGAGTGTAGGTAATCATTGCCTAGGGATAGGGGTCACGCGTCTCTGCACGTGCTCCTTCCCCTATAAATAGGAACCCAGAGTATTGCGTATGCTTTTTCATTTCGTCTCCCTCTCTGCCACATCGCTCGACTCTCAGACGACAGTTCTCAACCGTCGACCACCGTATCCACATACCGACCACCGCATTTTCAAGTCAAATTCTTCTTCAATGGCCTCTCAAGCTCAAGGTACGACCTTTTTCGCTTCTTTCTTAGCCATAGGTTTGATATCTTAGCAATGCATGCGGTTTAGGATAGATTTTCCTGTAGTTTAGACTAGAATAAGTAGATTATAGGCCTTTTGTTATCGTTGCTCGTTGACTGCAAACCCTAATTTGTGGTCGACGATGGTCCCGGTCGACCTTGATCTGGGACCTGATAAGCAGCTAGGACTTGAACACACCATTGTTGTCGTCGGGCGCTGGCCATCACCTTGAGCGATGGTTAATCGAGGGCTTTAGCCCAGGATCTTGTTCCTGGGTTGACACGCGCCCTTTCACTTTTCGAGTGGTGGAAGGGTGGATTTGATACTCTAATCGAATTCACTGACGCCTTTCCTTTGCTTTTCAGGTGAAACTGCGCTTCTTAACTTGTACGAGATTTCCTCGGAGGAGGTGTCCTCGGAAGATTCTGGCTCTTCGGCATCAGTTCCTTCTGACTCTGGAAGCTCGTCGGATGAATCTGACGCAACCATGGTGGAGGATGCGGCCCCTGACTCTGGAGAAGCAGCTAGTACCCCTCAGGGTGAGGATAAAGTAATCGCGCCCGAGGAATGGGTAGTGGAGAACCTTCTCGACAAGGTGTCGTCCTTCTCGAGACCTCGTGCGGAGCCTTTGCCCATTGTCGGTGATCCTGAGGATTGGGTCGTCACTTGCCCGAGGGATGATGATCGGATATTCTCAGATTATGGCGGTCGAAAGTTCTCAATGTATGAATACGGGACCTCAACTCTGGGGGTGACATTGCCTTTCAGTGATCTAGTTCGTGTCGTGCTCAGACATCTGGGTGTAGCACCGTCTCAACTGCACCCTAACTCTTACGCGTTCCTGAAAGCGTTCGAGGTGACGTGCGCTCATCTGGGTGTAGGGGTCACGCTTCCTCTATTCTTCCGATTGTTCTTGCTGCAGCGCCAAGTAAGATGGGGAACCGACCGAAAGGGTTTTATTTCCTTCAAGCAGCGGACCAAGATATTCAAGGTTCACTCAGAATCTATCCGGGCTTTCAAGACCGACTACTTTCTGGTAAAGCTGGCGAGCGAGGAAGCTGTGAGAGCGCTGAGTTTTATGGGGGTAGGTAAGGATGAAAATGATGAGCCCAGACTGGATGATCAAGGGCAGGTGATTTCGAGGAGGCTCTGGCTGTTTCCCTTCTCATGGAATTACTCACATTATGGGCGCCCGGTTAGTGAGTTCGTCCAAGTAGGGGATTTCCTGAACGAGGACGATGCAACTAGCTTTGAGGAGTTTCGGAAGCTAGTGGCCTCTTTTACTCCGACCCCTCTGATGGACGGGGAAGGTAAGATAATGCTGGACCAGGACGGGGGAGAGGCTGTGGAGCATCCTTTGATAGACTTCACAGATCTCCTTGCGTGTAACACCGGGCAAGAAGTGTCCGAGTTCTTTAGTATTTGCTTTCATTTATGTTTGTTATTCTGTTTCAATAATCTTGACGTTCGTGACTAATTTGGTCTCTTTTCTTTGCAGGCTCTATGGCGAATACTCTAGATAAAATCCAGGAACGACTGCGCCAAAACCTAAAAAAAGAGGTCGAGGGTTGTTCAAACCAAGCTGATCGAAACGAGCGGCTCAGGGTCGGCCCCCCTGGTCCAAGGGTCTCCCAGTGCGTCCACTGGCTCGCACATGAAGAGGCACAAAACTGCAGCGACCGTGGATTTGACGGTCAATGCTTCTCCCAAACCGAAGTACGTGTTGTCGCCCTGCTTCGTGAAGCGGAACATCTTCGAAGGGACAAACATGGAGGTCGATCTGGAGGACTCCTTGTTTGTAGAGGGGATGGATCGCCCTGCCTGACATTTATCTCTGGCACAGGACGCGAGTGCAGTCATGCTGGTATTGTCCATGGCTTGGCTGATGGCCGAAGGGAATCCCGGGCAGGAAAGGGAGGTGATAAAGTTGAAAGAGCTCTTGGCCACTGCTGAGGAAAAGCTGGCTAAGGCTTCTGAGGAAGCTGCTGCTTCTGCCAAGGAGTTGACTGAGCGGGAGAAAATTATTGCCAAGCTGGAGGTCGACAAAAGGAGGGCTTTGGACCAAAACAAAAAGATGAAGGACGCCTTTTGCCCGAAGGATGATGAAGAGGCTGATACTAAAGATTTAGTGACCAGGGCCCAGTTTCTTGCTCGGATTGACCAGGATATGGAAGATCTGAACTCGTCGACTGAGCTTAGTTTCCAAAATATTGTGGATCAGATACAAGCCCTTCATCCCAAACTAGCTCTGGATACCGGCCGCATCAGTTATCTTTACAAAGTTGAAAACGGCCAGATAGTGGTCCCTGCGAACTTGGTCGTGGAAGACTCTCAGCCCGGGGGTATTGCTCAGCCTAAACAACCTGAGACGCAGCTTCCCCAAAGTGAAGTTCAACCTGATGCCCTAGAGGGGGAGGAAAACTAGTCTGGCCTGCGTGTCGTAACTTGTAATTTATCATGATTTTGTTTTGTTTGGGGACTTGGTCCCCTTTGAATGTAATCTTGAACAAGTCGGCCCTTCGGGGTCGCAACCTTTTGATGAAATAGTCCGAACTTGGTGGTTGTTTGTTTGCTTTATAATGTTTTTATTTACAAGTATTTGTAACCGTGCGTCCTTCGGATGATTTCCTTCCTTTTATGTTTTCATAAATGTTAAGTGTTTGATGCCCGTGTGATTGTCACGAGGGTCGGATGTAATTGGGAAAATACGGGGTATGTGTTTGTAATCCGTCGGTTTGGGGTACCGGCCAGATGGTGGAGGCGGGCTCCTGTTTGGTGCCCCGGTCAAGATAATGGCCCGGGCTCCGAGGCTTGAACGTCCCATCGCGAGCTGGGGTTCTGCCTGGTCGTGGTACATAGGAAACGTCGGACTCGGTTGAGTATTCGCTCGTGCAACAGTCATCTTCTTCTTCCATAAGAAGATCCTGATAATTATATTATTTGGGCTGCTGTGCTTGTACTAGGGCATGCAGGTTTAGTCAGAATTGTTGCTCCTTGTTTGGTAGCCGAATATGGTGACTTTGTTATTAACTATAATACTGTTTGAGCTTCTCGGCGTTCCACGGTCGAGCGAGTTCTTCCCCGTGAAGATTTTCTAAGCAGTTGGCCTCGTTTTCGGTCTTTGCCCGGACACGTTACGGGCCCTCCCAATTTGGCGTCAGTTTTCCTTCGTGGGAATCTCTGTGATTCCTTCTTAGAACAAGACTGCCCATCTCGAATACTCGTCTTATGGCTTTAGAGTCATGTCGAGCTGCTATTTTCTATTTAAGAGTGGCCTCTCGAAGAGCAACTTCTGATCAGATTTCTTCGACTAGATCAAGTTCTTCTCTTAGAGCTTCGGAGTTGGTGTCCTGGTCCATTGGGGACTTTGTTCGTCTGGATCAGACGTGCATTTCTATAGGAATTACTGCTTCGGTCCCATATGCCAACCGGAATGGAGATTCACCAGTCGTTGAATGGGGAGTGGTTCTATATGCCCAAAGTACGCTGTGTAACTCCTCGACCCAGTGTTTCTTGTGCTCGTCCAGTCTTCGTTTTAGACCTCTCAGGATTACCCTATTTGCGGCCTCCGCTTGTTCGTTGGTTTGGGGATGCTCAACCGAAGCGAAATGTTGTGTTGTTCCTACCGAAGCAACAAATTCCTTGAAATGTCTATCGGTGAATTGGGTTCCGTTATCCGTTTCAATGGGGAGTGGCACTCCGAACCGAGCGATAATGCTCCTCTTAAAGAAGCGTAGTATGTTGAGTGCAATAATCTTGGCTAAGGCCTCATCCTCTATCCATTTGGTGAAATAATCGATGCCCACAATGAGGTATTTACTTTGGTCGGATCCGACGACGAATGGCCCTAAGATGTCCATCCCCCACCATGCGAATGGCCATGGGGAAGATAGCGATTTTAGCTCGGTAGGGGGCGCTACGTGCACGTTCCCATGTTGTTGGCATTTGTCGCATATTTTTACGTGCTCTTTCGCGTCGTGCTGGAGTGTCGGCCAATAGTATCCTTCCTGGAGGATCTTTCGGGCTAGCGATCGTCCACCCGGGTACTGTGCGTTGATTCCTTCATGGACTTCCCTTAGTACGTGTGGGATGTTCTCTTCCTCTACGCACCTGAGGAGTGGCGTGGAGAAACCTCGGCGATACATATGTCCACCGACTAAAGTGTACGAGCACGACCTTCGACGCACGTTACTGGCCGCTTTCGGGTCTGTTGGTAATTCATCCTTGGTCAAGTAGTTAAACACTGGGGTCATCCAGCAAATGGCGTCGCCCACGAGATTAACGTCAAGGTGGGTTGAAGGTTGTCCGATGCTTGGTCGGGGGAGCACTCCTTGTATGACGAACTTGTTGTTTCCCTTTCTTTTAGTGCTTGCCAACTTGGAAATCTCCTCGGACTTGGTTGGCGACCAACTGGGAGTCTGTGCATATTACGATTTCTTCTGCCTCCAGGTCAGTCGAGAGTCGCAGGCCAGCCAGAAAGGCCTCATACCCTGCCTGGTTTTTGGATGTGGGGAAGGACAACGTTAAAGATACTTCGATGATGTTTCCTTCCTCGTTTTCCAGAATAATCCCAGCTTCACTACCCGCCTGTCGCTCCCGGGATTTTTATCCTAGTACAAACGCGAAAGTGGCGCGGAAAAGGTAGAGTCGCCAGCCATGCATTTTTATCCCGAAGGAAAGGGAAAGGTAATGCTGCACAAACCTGAGGAAGAAGGAAAGGACAAGGCCTTGCGAACCAAAGATCTGGGTTCGGGAGTCGATTACGACCTGGGAAGGTACTAGCACCCCAGATCGTCCGCCGTACCCTACGGGATCCACGCTTGTTTGATTGTTTCAAAGGGTGAGAAAATATAACTGCTGCTGAATAAAACTGCTGACTGGAACTGGAACTGAAATGAGAAAGGGAACTGGAAAAGAAAAGGAAAAGAAAGGGGAAAATGTAGGGAAAACAAAGAATGCGCTCGAACGGGCCCTACCCCGCTGCCTACGTACCTCATTGAGATAATGAGGATCAGAGATGACGTAGTTCGCCTAACCAGGTGGGAACTATTTGTTTGTGTTTTTTATAGCTGGAACTGCGTATGTCTATGCTCAAGTGTTGCAGGCTCGTCTGGTACGAGTGCGTTTACCGTCTTGCATGCGAGACAAGTCGTCGCAAGTTCGCGTTCAGAATGAATGAGATGAGAAAAGAAGTTCCCGCAGGATAGTCGCTTATTGTTTGTTTTTGTCTTTTATGAGGAATGTTTTGAATTTGTTTGTGAACATTCTCATACTAAGACCTATTCATCGCGGTAAGTACTTACACTTCGCCCCGAAACAGGACGTGTATAAGTACTCCGCAACAAAGTCTCGTGTCGTACAAGAACGTCCAAACTTTATTAGATGTTTTATTGTTTTTCTTTATGAGATGAGAAAGAATGACTCAAGTTGAAAAAGGAAAAAACTAAGGGGGACTAAGACACAGCCCTAATTTTGTTTATTTATAAAGGTGGTCCTAATGGTTTGTGAGGTTTTCTAATCCTAAGGAAGAAAAGAATAGAATGCAACTTACTTCCTAGAGAAGTTAAGTTGATTCTACAAAATAGGGGGAAATTCTACCAAACACAAGTATGAAAAGAAGGAAATGAATTAAATGCATAAAAATAAAATAAAGGATAAGGTAAGGAAACTTACCTCAATCTTCCCCTCTACAAAACAAAGGTTAATTGGATTTTTTATTTAAAATAACAAGGCAAACATACCCTAATTAAATCCTAATGTCTATAGGACCCTATATAAATTCTATTTTAATTCTAAAGAAACTAAAAAAATGCTAGGACAAAAATACAACACCTATTACAGCCCCTATTACCCAAACAACTATGGAAACTATGCCTAACACAACTCAGCTTTTTACAGCCAGCATGCAGCATGAAAAGGTAGGTTTAAAAGATTACAAACAACATGCAAACATAACAAACAACATACATTTTACAACACCTATATGCAAAAACAACTATGAAATGCAAAATCCAGAATTGATTATTTTCATTTTCTAATGCACAAACTCAATGAAAAATGCACCAATCTCATCATGAATATGCATTTGAACATGGATCAACATACATAAATGGAAGAACATGAACATTTAGAAGGATTATGCAAGAATGCATCACATGGTTGATTATGCACAAAGTAATGCAAAATGTGGCACATGAGCATGCATATGAACATGATGATCATTGATTATGAATATGCAATATGATAGCTCAACAATAATGTTAAACTCAATGCAAAATTCAGAATTGAATTGATATAAATGATATGATCAAGAATGCAATCAAATGCAACCAAATACACATACATACATGATTATGTAAAATGCTATATATCTTGATACAATGAAATGCAAAATGATTTAATGCAATGCAAAAGATGTAAAAACAGAATAAAACATGATTATTTACATACCTAATGATGCATAAACATGGCAACAAAAAGCAAGAATTCAAGCTATGCACAAAGAAACACTAAAATGCATAATATGCGACATGAACGGAATCGTGTCGAAATGACTCGAAATGGGGGAATGAGCTACTGGAAATGGACCCAAAAATTCTCTAAAATAACTACCTAAACATGTATGAACATTAGAGGCACTAGAAAGCAAGAATGAGCAATCAAATAAACTAAAAATCAAAAAATCAACAGCGTTAACCGGTTAACCAAATGCGTTAACCGGTTAACGGACCTAAAACAACAACAATTTGTGGCTAAAACGCACGCGTTAACCGGTTAACCAAATGCGTTAACCGGTTAACACTGAACAGAAAGTGAAAAAAACTTTTGGAATAAGTGCTTTTGGCCACACTCACTTCTAATGATCCCTAACATATCTAGGAACATGCTAACACTAATTTCTACTTAATTGGGGCTTATTTACACATGATAGAACCTATAACTATCAACACCTTAAATCCTAATCCAATAACAATCACAAATCGCAAGCAACACATAATGAAACTTAATCGATCGCAATCAAAACGAAAAGCAATTAAAGAATGCCGAAATGGCGAGATGAAGAGAATAACTTAAAGGAGAAGTGATTTAGATCACCAACCTATGAAGCGGAGAAGTGCTTCGATGAATGTTGCAAGAATCGGAGCTTGATCAAAGAGAAAACCGAGAAAACCGAGAAACCGCAAAATAAATGCGTTCTTGATGCTTGAACCTTCGTGTGCTTCCGATAAGTCGAAACCTTCACAAAAATTCAGTACCTTCTTCTTCCACAATCCACAAAATCAATGGAGGTTGAGGTTAAGCTTCAAGATCTTCAAGTTTCAATGTGAAACTTGAAGAGCTTATTCAAAAAAGCTTTAGTGAAAGGAGGGAAAAAGGAGGAAAAGTGAGAGAGAAAAAGTGATTGTGAAAGAGTGAAAAGTTGGAAAATTGTGCGTACCCCTCTCAATGAAGTGATTAATGAATATAGAGAGGCTAGGCTTAGAGCTAGGTTTGGGAATGGAATTAGGTTTGGGGCCCAAAAATTAGGCTTGGGATCCAAAATTATGGTTTGGTAGTTAGTTAGGGTTAGGGTTGGAAAAGGGAATATTCCTTGGAACACTCTAGAAGATGATAGAACATGGTAGAAGTTTCCAAGGGAAATGGAGTGGAAATGAAAATGGAAAAACAAAAGGGAAAGAATGAAAGGAAGTGTGGAAAGAAAGTGGAAGGAAAAGTGGAGGGAAATGTAAAACCAACCACTTTTCAAATGATTTTTCTTTGATTTGTTTATGATTCCTCCCTCTTTTCTTGACTAAATTTGAACCATAGGATCACTGTAACCCTAATTTCATGATCTCGATCTTAAAAGTCCAAAATCGACCTTTTTTTACCTAACTCGATCGCTTTTTCCCCGATTCCTAGATTTTCAGTCGTCTGGCAAGTCGAACCCCTTCCAAAATGAATTTGTGGACGAAATTTGAACCCTAGGCCTTTGACATCATATATAATACGAAGGAATCTTCCTTGAATCAAAACTTCATGCCGAAACCCCGTAGAAACGAAACCCTAATTTGGCCCTTTTCATCAGGAGATTGCACTGCTTGCCTCCTTTAATTAAACCCCAACTTTCCATGGCTCGTGGCTTCAAGTTAAGACTTGTGGGATATTGTGAACCCTTTGCACAAGGTTGAGAAGCTTTGCGAACCTTTGATTGCCTTTGTATAGCCTTCAATTGCTCCAATCATTTATCACATACCTATGCCTCAACCATGCTATACATGATGCAATGTTTTTGGTTATTTTATGAATTTATGAATGCAAAATACTATGCAAAATGTTAAGGAAATGAGAGGGAAAATTTTGAGGTATTACACCACCAGGACGGATGCTCCGTCTACGAAGATGGTCCATTTGGATGGAGATTTCGGCTCTTGCTCGGTGAAAGTGAGTTCTTCCACAAAGTCGGCCAGTGCTTGAGCCTTGAGAGCTTGTCTCCCTTCAAATATGATATCAAATTCGGACAGTTCCAACGACCATTTTAACATTCGCCCGGCCATGTCTGGCCTTCTGAGTAATTGCCTTATGGGTTGGTCTGTTCTTATGATAATAGTGTAAGATAAGAAATAATGTCGTAGTCTTCTGGCTGCAAAAAGGAGGGCCAAGGCTACCTTTTCTACCTTGAGGTATCGAAGCTCAGGGCCGTGCAACACTTTACTGGTGAAGTAAATAGGTTTCTGCCCTTCGGGTAGGTCGCAGACGAGGGTTGCACTTACGGCCTCGTTCGCCACAACGAGATAGAGGTAAAGTGTCTCTCCTTCGTTGGGCCTGGACAGGAATGGGGGCTCAGACAATGTTTTTTCAAGTGGGACAAGGCTTGCTCCCACTCCTCCGTCCATTCAAAGGCAGCCTCTTTGAGGAGGAGTTTGTAAAACGGGAGGGCATGTTGAGCGGATTTTGACACAAACCGGGCGAGGGAAGCGAGAACCCTGTTTAACGATTGTATGGACTTCTTAGAATCTGGGGTAGGAAGTTCTGTGAATGCCCGACATTTGTCAGGGTTGGCTTCAGTCGATAACATAAAGACTGACCTCAGACAGTCTTTGCAAAAGAGACAAACTGACCTCAATCAATAAGCTAAAAATGGTCTATCATCCTCAAATGATAGCCACAACAACAAGACCAACCTCAGAAGGGCTTGAAGAAGGAATTCCATCCTTGAATGACGATTCTTAAAAGATCCTCGGATCTTAAAAACGAAACCATCCTCGAATGGAGACGCAATGGTATACCGGCCTCAGTCGATAACCAGAAACACAAAGGCTGACCTCAGACAGACTTTGCAAAAGAGACAAACTGACCTCAATCAATAAGCTCAAAATGGTCCTCAAATGATAGCCACAACAACAAGACCAACCTCATAAGGACCTGAAGAAAAGAATGTCATCCTCGAATCACGATTCTCAAAAGATCCTCGGATCTAAAAAACGAAAGCATCCTCGAATGGAGACGCAATGGTATACCGACCTCAGTCGATAACCAGAAACACAAAGGCTGACCTCAGACAGACTTTGCAAAAGAGACCAACTGACCTCAATCAATAAGCTCAAAATGGTCTATCATCCTCGAATGATAGCCACAACAAACAAGACCAACCTCAGAAGGACTTGAAGAAAAGAATGCCATCCTCGAATGATAATTCTCAAAAGATCCTCGGATCTAAAACGAAAGCATCCTCGAATGGAGACGCAATGGTATACTGGCCTCAGTTGATAACCAGAAACACAAAGGATGACCTCAGACAGACTTTGCAAAAGAGACAAACTGACCTCAATCAATAAGCTCAAAATGGTCTATCATCCTCGAATGATAGCCACAACAACAAAACCAACCTCAAAAGGACTTGAAGAAAAGAATGCCATCCTCGAATGACAATTCTCAAAAGATCCTCGGATCTAACTTAAAACCATCCTCGAATGGAGACGCAATGGTATACCGGCCTCAGTCGATAACTAGAAACACAAAGACTGACCTCAGACAGACTTTGCAAAAGAGACAAACTGACCTCAATCAATAACCTCGAAATGGTTTATCACCCTTGAGTGATAGTCACAACAACAAGACCAACCTCAGAAGGACTTGAAGAAAAGAATGCCATCCTCGAATGACAGTTCTCAAAAGATCATCGGATCTAACACGAAACCATCCCAGAATGGAACCGCCATGGTATACCGGCCTCAGTCGATAACCAGAAACACAATGGAAATAGGACAAGATTGAACGGGAACGTTGTACATAAACGAGATCCTTGACAAACAGGACCATTGTTCAAAACAATAACCTGTGACGCGACTGTTGTACCAAACAAGACGCGGAATAAGTGACAAACATTGACTTGAAAAGACAAGGGTGTCTGAAAAATGATATCGGTATCCTCTGTGCGGAGTACTTCAGGTTGAGAATATGTTCGTAATATACCTCAAAAATGGCCCATGCTAGCATGCATATGTTTGAATTTATGGCGTAATGCTCCATGATGATGGAAATGCTACACTTTGGAGGATGCACATGCAATGATGATTACGCAAAATGCAAATGCAAAGGATCTCCCGGAAAGGAGACTGCAAGTATCCCAGATGGCTTGATTGGGGAGAACTTATGATCACTGCATTGATCTGGTCCATCCTGGTGAGGAGGAAACAAATCTGCGGGGAAAGTCATTAATGACACACCGACTCTGAACTGCCGCCACTGCCAAATAAATTGGACTTTGAGATTAGAGAGCCAAGATCCTGCTGGAGATGGACTCTTCTTGCGCTCTGATGGGGAAGTGAGGACCTCCTGACTTGGCTAGGAACCAAAGGCATGACACTGCTGAGGAAGCAATTGCTGGGGAGGAAAGACACTCCTTATATTGTTGGGAATTGCCCCTGTCTGAAGGGAAACTTCTGCTTGGGGATGACACCCACATTCTGCTATCTTGCTGGGAGATTTCAGCTCCTACTTTACCGGGGATGATTGGAGACACCCTGGGAGATACCTGCTCTTGGTCAAGCATAAAGAAATGTTCCTCCTGAGAATCTTCTTTTAGCTCTGTTAGCAACACCTGTACCTGTACCTGCATAAACACAATCGATAGTGCCTGCAACATGGAGAGTTAGTTTGGGACCTGCCTGCCCCAGGCTCGTAGTATGAATCATTATCTGGGTATCTCGAAACCCTTTCAGAATTGTATTAAATGTTTCTATCCTCCTGCATGAGTTAGAAAGCATTCAAATGTTCACAACACAATACAAATCACAATTTGTTGGACGTTTTCGCAATCAATCAATGTTAGATGAAAAACAAAAACGAGAAGCAGATAGTCACAAGCTAACTGAAGTTGAACTTTATTGATTTGGAAAAATGGCCATGAATAGGCAATACAAAGGAAGTAGTTCCCTAGAAAGAGGAAACAGCCAAAAAGGAAAACAAATTATCCTATTGGCAATGTGAGAAATGGATCTCATCAAGTTTCAACCCAGTTATGGCTCGTATATCTTCAAGACACTCTGCTCGCTCCGCCCCTTGAGAAAAGTAATTGAACTGATATTTAACCCTTAGGATAGTCTCAACTGTAGATAGGTTACGGATCTTGCAGATCGCAGTCGTTCGTGTTAATCCCTCTTTTGCGTGGATCGCCTTTTCCGGTTTTCAATCCACCGGGATACCCTTTTTTGCCTGAGTTGTCCGGTGTGGATTTTTAACTCAACGGGTGTACATTTTTTTCAAGATTTCCCTAACTTTTGCCCGAGCCTTTTATTCTGTTTTTGGCTCGCCGGGATGCCCATTTTTGCCTGGATCTTTATTCTGTTTTTATCCAGCGGGTCCTTTTTTACACGAAGTATTTTCTTACTGCGTATGCGTTAACAGGGGACTGGAAGTCTTCTCCGTCCATGGTTGTCAGCATCAGGGCTCCACCTGAGAAAACCTTTTTAACCACGAAAGGTCCTTCATAGTTGGGTGTCCACTTGCCCCTGTGATCATTAAGAGGAGGAAGAATCCTTTTCAACACTAAGTCACCTGGCCTGTACCTCTATGGTCGCACCTTCTTGTCAAAAGCCTGCTTTATCCGCTGTTGTTACAACTGTCCATGGCATACAGCTGCTAGACGCTTCTCTTCAATGAGGCTCAACTAATTATATCTAGATCGGAGCCACTCAACTTCGTCTAGCTTAATGTCCATCATCAACCTCAACGAGGGGATTTCTACTTCAATTGGTAGGACTGCCTCCATACCATACACCAGTAAGAACGGGGTTGCCCCTGTTGAAGTACGTACTGACGTTCTGTAGCCATGCAACACAAATGGTGGCATCTCATGTCAGTCTTTGTAGGTTATAACCATCTTCTGCACGATCTTCTTGATGTTCTTATTGGCCGCCTCGACGGCACCATTCATCTTCGGGCGATATGGAGAAGAGTTGTGATGCTCTATTTTGAAATCTCGACACAAGTCAGCCATCATCTTGTTGTTGAGATTAGAACCATTATCAGTAATGATCCTTTCAGGAATTCTGTACCAGCAAATGATGTCTCTTTTAATAAACAGGGCTACCACTTGTTTAGTGACATTGGTGTAAGACGCCGCTTCGACCCACTTCGTGAAATAATCTATAGCAACTAGGATGAAGCGATGACCATTAGAAGTTGTTTGCTCGATCTTGCCAATCATATCAATGCCCCACATAGCAAACGACCATGGTGAAGACATGACACTCAACGGATTCGGAGGCACATGGACCTTATCAGCGTAAATTTGACACTTTACAGTAATCGGATTCCATGGTGATCCAATAATATCCCGATCTCAACAATTTCTTGGCCATTGCATGTCCTCCAGCATGGGTACCAAAGGAGCCTTCATGGACCTCCTGCATCAACAGGTCTACTTCATGTCTATCCACGCATCTGAGCAGAACCATGTCGAAGTTTCGCTTGTACAGCACGCCATCTTGATTCAAGAAGAAACCTCCTGCCAGTCTTCTAAGGATCTTCTTATCCTTACTAGATGCCCCAGTCGGGTATTCTTGAGCCTTCAGAAATTGCTTGATATCATGATACCAGGGCTTGTTATCTTCACCCTCGTCGACTTTAAAGACATACGCATGTCTTTCAAGATGGGAGACTGTAATCCGAGGTACAAAATTCTCTTGACAAACTTTAATCATGGACGACAAAGTTGCTAGAGCATCGGCAAACTGGTTTTCATCTTGAGGAATATAATTCAACTTGACTTTGGTGAAGAAGGTTAACAGCCTCCTGACATAATCTCTGTAAGGAATCAAATGAGGTTGATGAACCAACCATTTGCCATTGACTTGATTCACCACCAAAGCAGAATCTCCGAAGATTTCGATGTTCTTGACTCGCAAGTCGATTGCATCTTCAATTCCCATGATACAAGCTTCATACTCTACCTCATTGTTAGTGCATTCGAAAGTCAACTGAGAAGCTAAAGGTGTATGGACCCCTTCTGGAAAAATGATAACAACACCTACTCCACTTCCATTCATGTTCACAGCTCCGTCAAACATCAACTTCCATTTGGATTCAGGGTCTGGCCCCTCCTATGGAAGTGGTTCTTCATAGTCTTTCATCTTGAGGAACATGATGTCCTCATCCGGAAACTCGAACTTCATGGGTTGATAATCATCGATTGGCTTCTGAGCCAAGTATTCTGATAACACACTTCCTTTGATTGCCTTTTGCAAAGTGTAATGTATATCATACTCTGTTAGTATAATCTGCCACCGGGCTACTCTTCTTGTCAGAGCTGGCTTTTCAAAAATGTATTTCACAGGATACATCTTGGAAATTAAGAGAGTAGTGTGAGTCAGCATGTACTGTCTTAGTCAGTGAGCAACCCATGCCAAAGCGCAGCAAGTTTTCTCGAGTAGTGAGTAGCACGTCTCACACTCGGTAAACCTTTTGCTAAGGTAATAAATGGCGTGCTCTTTTCGACCAGACTCGTCCTGCTGACCCAACACACATCCCATCGATCCTTCAAGCACGGTAAGATACATAATCAGAGGTCTCCCTGGCACTGGAGGCATAAGAATTGGAGGTTCTAGCAGGTATTCTTTGATTCGGTCAAAGGCTTGCTGGCAGTCTTCATTCCATTTAATGGCCTGATTCTTCCTCAGAAGCTTGAAGATGGGCTCACACGTGGCAGTTAGGTGAGATATAAACCGTGCAATGTAGTTTAGTCTCCCTAAGAAACCACGTACTTGCTTTTCGGTCTTCGGCTCAGGCATCTCTTGGATGGCTTTCACTTTGGCTGGATCAACTTCAATTCCTCGCTCACTCACAATGAAGCCGAGTAGCTTGCCAGAACGGACCCCGAAGGTACACTTATTCAGATTCAACCTCAGTCTGAACTTCCAGAGTCTGTCAAACAACTTTGCTAGATTAACCAAGTGTTCTTCCTCTATTTGGGATTTTACTATCATATCATCAACATAAACCTCAATTTCATGATGGATCATGTCGTGAAATAGCATCACCATCGCCCGTTGATAAGTGGCTCCATCATTCTTCAAACCAAATGGCATAACCTTGTAACAAAAGGTGCCCCATGGAGTGATGAAGGTTGTCTTTTCCATGTCATCGGGAGACATCTTAATCTGGTTATAGCCGGAAAATCCGTCTATGAAGGAGAACACGGAAAACTGAGCAGTATTATTGACAAGCACATCTATGTGAGGTAGAGGGAAGTAATCTTTGGGGCTGGCCCTATTCAAATCCCTATAGTCTACACACATCCTGACTTTACCGTCTTTCTTGGGAACCGACACAATGTTGGCAACCCACGGAGGGTAACTGGTCACGGCCAAGAAGCAAGCATCAAACTATTTTTGTACTTCTTCTTTTATTTTAATTGCCATGTCGGGACGTGTGCGCCTCAACTTCTACTTCACTGGAGGACAATCTTCTCTGAGAGGCAGCTTGTGTACCACAATGTCAGTGTCTAAACCAGGCATATTTTGATAGGACCATGCGAAGACATCAACATACTCTCGAAGCATAGCAATCAAACGAGTCTTGACAGATTCTTCTAATGCACCCCCGATCTTGACTTCTTTCTTGTCTTCTTTAGTACCCAGGTTTATTACTTCGACAGCTTCTTCGTGCGGCTCAATCATCTTCTCCCCCTGTTTAAGCAGTCTGGACAATTCTTCAGGTAGTTCGCAATCCTCTTCACCTTCCTCACCGGCTTGATAAATTGGATTGTCGAAGTCATACTCAGCCATAACAGGGTCGTTATTGATAAGATCCGGTGACGAGCACCTGCATGAATGGTGATTCATGCAAGGCTTTAGCAACAACTTGAGAAAAATTGCCATTTTAAAACTTTTCTTTCTTTTGAAAAACAAAAAAGCAAAAATGAAAGACAAAGAACAACATGAATGAATGCGAAACGTCAGCTTTATTGTAAATTGTGTTAAGAACAAAAGAACCCTTTCAAAGAGCTATTATGCCCCGGGCAAGACATAGTGCTTGAATACATGAAAAACAGAAACAAAAGTTATTACTCTTCGAAAGAGGTGAATGAAATAATCCTTTCTGATGTCCAATTGCTAAGCTGAGTTCCTAGTACGGCAGGCCTGATCCACTCATCTAGGGCACAGTCACTATCGAATGCGTCATCCTGCACAACACTGATGTTTCCATAGTCTACCACTCTCGCACTCGTAAAAGTAATCGGGCTCTAGAAACCTTTAGCACTTGGTCCAGACGATGACTTCCCAGGATGGTAACCAATCCCGAACATATCTTTCTTTTCTGGCACTTCTAATGGACTGCCCCAGCCTTCTCGCACCCCTGACTCTACCACCTCTAGATCTTGCTTATAAGAGGCTATGGAAACCCCCTTCCTCGGTTATTTAGGAGAAGCTACCACTGTAGATGCTTGTTCAGTCTTCAAGGGCTCAAAAGCCTGACATGGGGTCTCAACTATTTTGCCATCCATCTCCACATACTTGAATGAAGCCAGATGACTAACAAAAATGTCTTATTTAACACTGACAGTTACAATTTGACCCTCCCAGATGAACTTTAGCTTTTGATGAAATGTGGATGATACCGCTCCTTCTGAATGTATCCAAGGTCTTCCAAGCAAACAGCTATATGCAGGCTGTATATCCATTACATAGAATGTGGTATTGAAGATCTGTGGACCTACTTTAATTGGTAACTCCACCTCCCTGAACATCGATCTCCTCGACCCATCAAATGCTCTAACTACCAGCTCACTAGGCTTTAGAACTACTCCATCATAATCCAACTTCATCAATGCTTTCTTGGGCAAGACATTCAACGATGATCCAGTATCTACCAACACGTGAGAGAGTACTGCACCTTTACATTCTAAAGAGATATGCAGTGCTCGATTATGAGCATGCCCTTCAGAAGTCAGATCCAAGTCTGTGAAACCCAATCCGTGACAGCCATTGACACTAGATACCACCGCTTCCAACTGATTTACTGAAATATCCTGAGGCACATACGCCTTGTTCAGAATATTCAGGAGAGCCTTCTTGTGAGAATCAGAACATATGAGCAAGGACAAGATGGAAATCTTCGACGGAGTCTGTTGCAGATGGTCCACAATCTTGTAGTTGCTCTTGTAAACACCCCAAATTTTCCCTCACCCATTCACACCATGGCTTGTGATCTTTTCATTTGCATAAGTTCAATCATAGCATCTCATATTGCATTTTTGCTTCACTGCATTGTTTCAAAGTCATCTGCATCTAGGGTTTGTGATCTGAGCCATCCCTGAGTCATTTGAGCCACTCAAAAGGTCATCAATCACTTCAAAGGGGTCCATGTATGTTCAAACATCATATCATATCCTCACCAAGTCAAGGAAGTCAATGAATCACAAGAACTGAGAAAGGCATGGAAGCAGAGCCAGGTTTAACTGCACAGATGACCTAGAATTAGGGTTTTGGTTTCAGAGGCCATAACTCTAAATTTTTTGGTCATTCTTGATTCTATTGGTCTATATATGTTATGAGGATCATGCATATCAATTTTCATGAAGAAATTCCATGGGGAAGGCATCTGATCAAGAGTTGACTTCTTGAGCAAGTCAGGGCAAAATCAGGGCATCTGAGGCCCCCAATAACCCAACCAAAGGTTGTTCTTCATCATTTTGAATGTGTATGATATTTATTTGATCATAGAAGATGTTAGAAGTTCACAAAATTGGAAAATTTCAAACCATTTGCAAAATTGCCTTTTTGGGAAAGTGACTTGTAATGTAAACTTGCCATTTTGGGAAAGTTTTTCAAACTTCTCTTTTTGATTCAAAAATGCTTCAAATGAGAAAACTTTGGTCATGAAAGTTGTAGAATGGATCCTCCCATTTTCAAAAAGTACAAGAACTCATTCTAATTCATTTTGGATCAAAAGTTATGGCTTGTCAAAGTTGGCAAAAATCACTTAATTTTCACTTTTGTACCAAAGAGGCAAAGTTGCAAAACCTCATGCCAAGCCTTTATGTGACTTCAAATTGACTTCTATGCATTACACAAACATGAATCATGACCTAAAAATCAGATTGCACCAAAGAACCTCCCATTTTCATGACTTATGCTTCAAGTAATCACAAAAGGGCCAAAAGATCACAAAATTGCAAAATGCCACATAAACCCTAATCCACTTGCAAGTTGGCCTCAAACTCACTTCCATGGTCTGCCTTGATTCAATCTGCAACAGACATGCTTTTGTTCTAGCCCTAAAACAGCCCATACCTCATAGTACACCTAGACTTGACTTTTTGCAAAAGGGGCCATACCAATCAAGTTGTGCCACCAACAACTCTCTGCCCTATCACAACTTGATATGTGGACTAAAAGAGACTGAAAACACACAACAAGCAGGCCTGAAACCACAACATTTCTAGAGTTCACAAAAATCCTCCATCTTTCATTTTCTATCGAATCCCATAACTCAGCCACCCATTCCCCAAATTTCTTCCACCATCCATCTCAAAACACTCCACTGATCATCCCTAACCCATCAAAGCAGCCGAAAACCACCATAAACAGAAATACGATTCTCACCACCCCTGAACTGGAAACTTCAAAATCCTCCATATAAACTCATTCCAAGCTTACCAGAAGCTTCAAGGAGTTCATTAGAGTGGAAAAACACAAAGCAGAAGGTCAAAAAGCCCAGGATTCGAAAGCTTAATCTCAGGTAACATGATGAACAAATTTTCCAGAACTCTGATTTCTTGTTAAAATATTGTTCTATGTGTTGCCCTGATCATGGGGATGTATTTATTTTTGAAAATGAGCCAGAAACAAGCATTTTGTGATGTTCTGAAACTTTTGCCCTAGAATTTATTTTCTTCGATTCTCACTGTGTGGTTAAGATAAATTGTTTTTGGCCCTGGATTCTTGTTACCCACT
This sequence comes from Lathyrus aphaca, assembly GCA_963966055.1. Taxonomy (NCBI): domain Eukaryota; kingdom Viridiplantae; phylum Streptophyta; class Magnoliopsida; order Fabales; family Fabaceae; genus Lathyrus; species Lathyrus aphaca. The sequence goes on along the minus strand of OZ014520.1, from coordinate 213,919,171 downwards.
GTTAGGGGATTGATTCTGGAGTTTTGGAAGTCTTGGGGATGGGTTTTGGATGTTTCAGGTGAGGGAGATGACCGGAGAAGACGACCGGAGCTTATCTCCGGTCGCCTGAGGTTAATTAGGGCTAAGCATGTTTAATTAGCAACTTTGAATTCCAGCCCTTGACCTGGCTTTCCCGCGCGCGTGTGGATGGCTCAGATGGCTCATTAAGCCCTAATCAGTCATTTATTAAATTAACCTAGGTTTAATTAATTATTAAATAAAGATTAGCCTGGTTTGAACTTGGGCCATTGGATTTGGCGCCAAGTCAACACCCACAAACCCAGAATGAATCCTGGCCTCTCCTTTAGATTACTTCTCATATTTTAATTTTAATTTCATTTATTTTGTATTTAATTTGCACGAATTATTTAAAATAGTAAAAAACATTTAAAAATTCTGAAAATTTTTGTCAAAGATTTCATTAATTTTCAGAACCCAAAAATATTTTTATTTTTATTTTTTGCATTTAAAATCATTTTTAAATCATTTAAATGTTTATTTTTAATTAGTTAATGGAAATTAATTAATTAAAAATGCATTTAGGTATTTAAAAATCACCAAAAAATTTACATTGCATTTAGAAACATTATCCAACTCTCAAAGCAAATTTCTTTTTAGTTCTTGATGCATTTTGACAATTTACCATGGAATTAAATTCATTTTAAGGCAATATTTTTGTGCAAACTTTGAAAAATCCATTCTGCCTAACCTTTGAGAGTTTGATGATGGTTCTTCTTGCATTGCATCCTTCATGGCATGTAGTTTATAGGATAAATTTGGTTTGAATTGATTTTCCATTTTCAATTTGTTTTGCATTTTTTATGATGAGGTACCTTAAAACCCTAATTGACTTGAGAAATTCATAACTTTCACTAGGTTAAGAGTTAGATCCCCTCCTTTGGGCAGTGAACTTGTATAGGTTTAGGGTATCTTTGATTGCATTCTCAATTTTTTATCATGTCATTTTCTTCCGGTTTTGAATTTTGCTTTGTGTGTTGATCATAAACCCTAATTTGTGCCTTCCTTTGCATCCATCTTTCATTTGCTTGCATCCAACAACTTGCCATGACATTTTGTGCATCCACATGATTCATAATACATCTTAGGAAATATTAGAATCATGTTTGATCATTGCATCTTTCATTTGCCATGTTATATGTTCATTGCATTTCATAAACTTTTCTTGAACTTCCATGGTTCAAGCATGCTTCATCTGCACCCATATCCTTGTATGATCATTCTCATGTCTTGCCTTGTGTTTGCATCCCCTTTTAGCATCATTAACATCATGTCTATGCTTCTGGTTTTGGTTTGTACCATGGCATTTCATCTCATTTGCATTGCATCTCATTTCTTTTGCTAACTTTTCAGGTGGTAAGTTATTTTGAGAAGTGAATTTGCCTTCACTTCTCACAATCTCTTTTCATCCCTCTTGTGTATCATTACTTATCTTGTGTATTTGAGTGAGCTTGCTCATTCATGTTCATCTTACTTTCTTTCTTCAAGCAACTTGTCTTCTTAAGTGAAGCAAGTTGTTTTGCTTCTCTTTGCTTCTTGCTCCTTTCATCTGCTTCCTTCCTGGTGGTTTCTCTGAAGATCTTCTTGCAAACCTCATAAACCCTAGGAACACCCAAGTATGATAATAATTAGGGTTTTATTAGTCCCCCATTTAGCTTTTACCTTTGTGTCATCTTTGAGTCTTCTCTTCTCATCTCTTAATCAAGGACTAAACCCTAAAGGTTTTAAGGCTTTGTGATTAAGGTTATGCCTGTATCCTTTTATTAGGATGGAGTGTATAACTTTAATCCTAAGTGTTAAACCCTTTAATGTGTTTAAATCCTTTAATCAATTCACCTAATAATCATTAAGACATCAAACATGTAACTTGGGCCTTGCATTAGGGTTCTAATTCTTCCTTAATTGGTTGAGAAGGACTAACCCTAGTGTTAATGGACAAGTCCCCCTCAAGTTGTCTTACAAACCCTAAAAGTCATTTCTTCATCTTATCACTAACTAAAATCCACTTTAATAAAGGCTTTGTTTTGTCATGAGATTAATCTATAATCATGGATTAAGTTGAGGAGTCTTTCTCAGCTTAAATGTTCTCATCTATTATCCTTCTATTAGGATGGTGTAATGAGTCCATTAAATCCTTGATTATGGCTTAAACTCATTACTTAACACTAAACAAAAACAACAAAAACATCTAAATAATTACAAGTGGGTTAATGATCTTAATCCTTCATCAATGGTGATTAAGTATGAGGTGCTTACTTCATGCTTAAGGTATTCTCATTACCCCTAATCAGAGGGAGGATGTGATGAGTTTACTAACCCATTGGTTTAGGCTTAAGCTCATTCTCTTATGACAAACCTCAAAAATCAATAAAAGATTGAAAGCACTGAAAACAAGCAATAATCGTCTCCTTCGGGATTCTTTTCTCATCTCATTCACTCACAAATGAGAACTTGCTTCTTCCATCTAATGCAAGACAGTTAGCACCTGAGCCAGACAGGTCATACACTTGAGCATAGACAAGTAAGCAGTTCACAAGTCAATTTACCTTTCAGTCTATTTGAGTCGAACTTCGGTGTTCTGAATTCCTCATTGCACGAGAGGATACGTAAGCATAACTTAACAGTTATCGAACAAAAGTCTCTGTATATTCCCCCTCTTCCAGCATTATTCTTTAAGCCTCTTTATCTTGAGCATTTCATTCCCGTTCTTACACTGACACTCTTATACTTCACTTCACATTTCTCTTACACTGACACTTGCATTCTTTCTAGCTTTGACACACAGATTGCACTGACACTACCCCTTTAAAACACAAATCTTTTAAGCGTGGATCCCGTCGAGTACGACGGACAATCTGGGTGCTAATACCTTCCCAGGTTGTAACCAACCCCCTTTCTCAGTCTCTCCGGTTCGCGACCGTCTTATCCATTCTTTTCTAGGTTTATGCAGCATTACCTTTCCTTCGGGACAAAAATGCCTAGATGGCGACTCTTTTTCTTTCTGAGTTCACCCCTGTGTGTTCTCACCTCCTCTTTCGCCGACCGTTCGCGTCTGTACCCCTCTTGGCCCTGTGTCATTTGGTGGGAGCGACAGCTCTTTTTGATAATCCTTAGGAATTCTTCAGCTTCTTTATCGAAAGTAAGGTCTGGATCAGTTGCTAGTGCAGGATCGTTGACAACCACTGGCTGCTTCCCTCTCGCCCTATCCTGGGCTTCTGCGGTGTCCCTGGGTAGTATCACACTATTTCTTAGTGTTTTCGGGGCGAATAATCTCCCATTTCTGGTGAAGCCCCCTACTCCAACATTTTCCAATTGAACCAGGGTTGTACTAGACGTGGCCAACTCTTGCTTCCGGCCATTACAGTATACTTCGCTACCATAATTCCAGGGAATGGATTTATCATTCTGATATAGTACTGGTCCTGCAGTGGTGATGGTTATCGGTGCTACTCTGGCCTGTGGAGGAACTTGAGATGGATCGTAGAAGATGGTTATTGTAGAGACTTCGCTTTCCTTTACAACCTTGTGAAACTGCAACACTCCTTCATTAATCATGCTCTGGATCCCAGCTTTCAACTGCTCACAACCATTTGTAGCTTCAGTACATCCTGGGCAATCAACTTCACACCCAGGAAAAATACCCTTTTGTGACAAGCAGGCTTTAACAACAATCAATGAAGTCTGCAAGTCTTTGACATCGCGCACCAAGTTTAAATTTTCCCCTTCATCAACTGCCCCAATCGTACCTCCGTGAGGAGGCATGGGGTTCTGAATTACATTAGGAGTAGGAGCAAAGTTGATTGCTTTAGAATCCAGTAAGTCTTGAACAACATGCTTTAGTGCTTTGCAATTCTCTGTGGTATGCCCGGGAGCTCCAGAATGAATTTTGCATCTGGCGTTTGTATCAAAACCCTCGGGGATTTGGCCTGGCTTCGGGGGTTGTAGAGTTCGGAGTTGAACCATCTGAAGTTGTAGAAGATTCTTCAAAAGCTGTGAATAAGACATCGGCGGAGCTTCAAAATGTCTTTCCCTGGGCTTCTGGGGGTAATATGGACGAGGAGCTCTTTATTGATACCCTTGTTGGTGTTGTTGATGTGGTTGTTGGACTTGTTGTTGAACAGGTTGAGCTGAGATAGTGACAGGGGCCACTTGCTGAGAAAAACCTTTGTTGCTTCCTCCCCTCTGCGCGTACACTGCACCAGTCTCTCCTTCTCTTCTTTTCACGAATGGTTTCTTAATACCAGAACTCGAAGCGCCCTCGTTCTGAATCTTCCCTTACTTGATCCAACTTTCTATTCTCTCGCCAATCAAGATGATATCTGAAAACCCACTTGAGGAACATCCAGCTAGCCTTTCCATGAAATGCCCAGGGAGGGTATCCAGGAATAGGTCTACCATTTCTCTCTCCAGCAAAGGTGGTTGCACTCTAGCAGCCACTTCACGCCACCTTTGTGCATAATCTTTGAAACTCTCGGAGTTCTTCTGAGTCAAACTTTGAAGTTGAGTACGACTGGGCGCCATGTCGATATTATATTGATACTGTTTGAGGAATGCTTCTCACAATTCCTTCCAGCTTCTCACAGAGCTTCTCTCTAGCTTCATATACCATTCTAAGGATCCTTCGGAGAGACTATCCTAGAAGTAGTACATCCAGAGCTTTTCATCCCTAGTATGGGCAGCAATTTTCCGGTAGAATGCCTGCAAGTGAGTCTTTGGATAGGAGCTACCGTTATACTTGTCAAAATTAGGCGGCCTGAATTTGTGAGGAATAACCACCCCAGGGACTAGACCCATGTCAGATAACTCTATCCCCAAAGTGTCTCTACACTCGAGGGCTTTGACTTTCTCAGCAAGCACCAAAAAGTCTTGAAGTTTTCCTTCTCCGCTGAACCCTATGTCATTGTTAAAAGAAGGGAACTGATCATCCTGCTTGTCTTGTACCGGAATGAAAGTTGTTGTGCCCTGCTCTAGAATTTGAGGTCCGCCTGGGCCATTGTTGGTGTTGTGAGGAGTCACTTGCACGTCAGGAGTGATTACAGGGATATTAGTCTGAGGAGGGTTGAGCCCCTGAACTGCATTCCTTAATCTTGTTTTCCCTGAGCCATCCCTTGCATCATCACCATGAATTCTCCCATTCTGGTGAGAAACGCGTTCAGCTCTGTTTGCATGGCGTCCATGACTGTCCTCTGGTTGTTGCGAGTTGCGTAGCGATGTGGAATATTCTTCCGAAGATGCCGAGTCTTGGCAGCTCTCGCAATCTTTGCCTGAAACACAGATAAATTAAGCATCCTATAGAAAACCTGCAAAACAAAAAGAAATGCAAATTATGCGTATGCAATGAAATGTGTTCCTTTTATTTCCAAGGATTTTTCTTTCCCGGTCCGGGTATTTGGAGAATAATAATTGGGAAGAAGACCCAAGTGATGTTCAAATATAGTGACGGTCGTGGAGAATTGGTGCTCATTACCCCGTGTCGGTGCAACAAATAACAAACAAAAGATTCAAAGCAAGTCAATCACATAAAATGAAGTTTGAGACAACAAAGTCCCCGAAGGGTGCCAGTCAAAAGAACAACAAAGTACAGCAAATAAAAGGAATCCCACAACAAGCCTGTGGGTAATCCGAGCACAATAGCATGGAACTAAACTCTAGGGAGCTCTAATTCTTGCAGCCTCCAGCTAAGACGCTTGACATTCTGGAACAACTGAACGATATCCGGATGATCAGGCTCCTGGATGAGTCTCTGGATGAGGAGGTCCCTTAGATCAAAGGAAGCATGTAACTCTTCAATCTGCTGCAGGAAAGTCGTCTCATTCTCTTTGCTTGGATCTGGCTCGGCCCTTGACCTCTTCACATCAGCATGAAGCTTAAGTTCTTCAACTTCTTTCTGGACATCTTCAGCTATTTGTTGACACTTTGTCATCCGACGAAGATACTCTCTATGTTGCTCTTGTGCCTTCTGAACTAATTTCTCTTGCTCAACCAAAGCATCCTGAAGGTTCTTGATCTTCAACTCGAATTCAGCTTCTACCTCCTTTTGCTTCTTCTGATTATCGCTCCACTTCTCTTGCCAAAGTGTAATAGCTTCATTAGCCTCATTAAGTTCCTTTTTATCCTTCCGACGCTGACTCGCCTTATGGATCTCACCCAATCCTCTCTTCCTGAAGTGTAGCTCCCTTTCCTCGAAGTCCTTCTGCTTGAGACGAACTGTCTCTTCAGCCCAGTGAGCTCTATCTTCTAACTGATGGTTCTGAAGCATCAATTTCTGACAAGAATTGTAAGCCTCTTGATTCTCAACCCTAAGCTGCTTGACCAAAGCTTCCAATTTCTGATAATCTTCTAAAGGCACCGTTGCTGGAGGCGGAGTTGGTACAGAAAAAGGGACTAGAGCCGTTTGAACCTCCTCCTTTATCCAAGCTTCGAATTCAGGGAACATCCGATTATTGCTCTTGCCTAGGCATGTTGTGTCCTTTCTTTTGATCACCTTCCAAGAACCCGTAACTTTCCTGACCAACGGAAGATTGTCTTTCACCGAGAAGTAAAAAGTTTGGAATAACTCGGATTCATCGGGAATCTCTTTGAGCGCATACCCTAACTGTCTTATTAATAGAATGGGATTGTAGTTGATAATCCTGACACTCCTAACAAAGGCGCATTAAGGTAATTCCCACAACTAGTAATGAAACTTTTTCCTTTCAACCTCAAAGTGAACCACCTAATATCTCTGGCCGACAAAGTACTAAACTTCTGGGCCCAAGTAGTATTAGGATCAATAAAACTCTCAGTAGTAGGCAAATGTCTCATGACCCACTTGCAGAATAAGGGAGCACAACATCTAACCAGACCTCCTCGTTTCTTCTCATTCTTATAGTGCAATGAATAATACAAGTCACCTAGGAGAGTGGGCACCAGATTCTTCAACACAAATAAATGAATAGAATTTATGTCCACAAATTTGTCCATATCAGCGAACAGGATGATCCCATAAATGGATAATGCTAAGATGGCGCAAACAGAATCCCATTAATTTGTCACTGCAAGTTCTTCAGCTTTTCTGACCAGATACTCTAGAGTGAAACCAAGTACTTTTGCTTTAGTGGTTGACAGATTTGTAGATACTTTAGATGGGCTCAAATAAAGAGCTTTGGCGATGTCAGCATGGGTTGGTCTTATCATCTCTGAGTTGAAAGGAATCTGCTCCTTGATTGACACTCCCATAATCTCAGCATACTCTTCCAGTAAAGGACCCAACTGAAAGTCATGAAATGTGAAACACCTGAGCCGTGGATTGTAATACTGCAATAAAGTGTGAATGGCGCTTCTCTGAGAGCTATACAAGTTGAATACCAAGTCCAGAATATCACCATACTTTTCCTTGAAGTATCCCAAATGACCTGGGGTAATAAGAGATACCATTTGGTTGATCAGGTCCATCTTGGTATCAAATAATTTGTAGTGCACAGTTCTCTTTCTGACGTCTTCCATTCTGAAGCAATGATATGACCAGGAACAAGAGTCTGAGAAAGAAGGAGGCAGTCTCAATACAATGGGGGACTCTGATTCTGAAGCTAACTACTATCATGATCCTAATGAAGATAAGTTCAAAATGCTGGTGGATAGAATGGATGCTATGGAATTGCAAAAGTCTTCTGGGCTGGATTTTGAAGACCTGAGTTTGATATCTGGGGTGGTCATACCCATTGGTTTCAAGGTTCTTGCTTTTGTAGTGTATGATGGTGTCTCTTGTCCCAAGCTGCATCTGAGGTCTTATGTCCGGAGAATCCAACCCCATACTGCTGATAAGAAGTTGTGGATCCATTTCTTCCAAGAAAGCTTATCTGGAGCTCAATTGGAATGGTACTATCAGTTGGAGAGTGTCAACATCCGTGATTGGAATGATATTGCTGAGGCTTTTTATAAGCAATATCAATACAATGCTGACCTAGCCCCTACTCGCATGCAACTACAAAGCATGTCTATGGGTGCTAAAGAAAATTTCAAGGAGTATGCCCAGAAGTGGAGAGATTTGGCTGGTAGAGTGCAACCCCCTCTAACTGACCGGGAGTTAGTGGATATGTTCATGTGTACGTTGAATGGTCCTTTTTACAGTCATCTCATTGGAAGCTCATCATCTGGCTTCACTGAGTTGATAATGACAGGAGAGCGCATAGAAAGTGGTATAAGGAGTGGCAAGATCCAAGTGGTTGCTAATACCTTCCCAGGTTGTAACCAACCCCCTTTCTCAGTCTCTCTGGTTCGCGACCGTCTTATCCATATCTTTTCTTAGGTCTATGCAGCATTACCTTTCCTCCGGGATAAAAATGCCTAGTTGGCGACTCTTGTCTTTCTGAGTTCACCCTTGTGTGTGCTCTCTCTCTCTCGCTGACCGTTCGCGTATGTACCCCTCTTGACCTGGGTGTCATCTGGTAGGAGCGACAGCTTGGCGACTCTGCTGGGGAACCTTATACTGTAACTAGGGCTTCTGGCTCTTTTGTGGGTTCCTCCTAGCGCTTGTTTGATTTGAGTTTACTGGGGTGTTATGTGCTAATTGTGTTTATATAGTTGCTTTATTTACTACTTTATGTACAGTTATTTATTGCTTTCTTTACATTTTTATACATCATACTGTCATACTGTCATCTTGCTGGATCTGGTTTGTTGTTTTGATGGGTGGGGTTCTATTGAGAGTTTGAGGTCCTATACCTGGGACCTGAGTGACACCTAGGCTAGAGTGGTTCATGTTCTTTCCCATTCCATTTCGGTCTGGTGCGGGAATATGAAACACAGTTCAGATGTGGGTTTCTTCTTGAGAACTCTGTGCTACATATTTCCTGTAGTGCTAGGGTTATCTGGGAAGCCTGCTAAGTCTGGATGACCTTTATTATGACCTTCAGAAACTGAGGTGAATTAGAGGAGGATCTTTTATGGTTATTGTAAACACTGTACCTCCAGGTTAGAAGTGTTTACACTTCTCATAACTGATCCAAGTCTGAGGATCCTTGTTCTAGAACACCACCTGTGAGGGGGTTGGGCTGTTTACAGGTTTGCAGGTACCATTGGCCACATCATACCCTGTTACTTATTTTGATTAAGAATACCTCATTTTGGACAATTCTTGTGATTAACCCTGGACATGTGACTCTTTATTTGAGTCCCCCACCTTGGTTACTGGATTTCTGAACCTCAATCTGGACTTCTTGAACATACATGGGCCTTATATCAAGATAGATAATCAGATCCAGCTTGATCACAAACCCTTTCATATCATTTGCATACATCATCATTGCATCATTTAACATTTGTTTATTTGTTTTTCAGGGTATCCACATTATATATGGCTTGGTTTTGACCCCTTCATCTGCATAGACCTCTATTTCATCAGCTATCTGCATCAGCTATTCTCTTTAGTTGTTTGCTTCAGTCATCTTCATCATCACCAGCATCAGCCTATCAGTGGCCCATCTCCAGTACCAGTCTTGATCTTCATCAGCATTTGTCTTAAGCTCTTCATCAGCAGTCATGGCTCCCAGGAAGAGCAACATATCATACCATTTCTTTGAGCCTGTGCTAACTGGCATCAGGCAGGTCCAGTCACTTATCACCCCTGACCACATCCCATTATTCAGTGAGCATTATGGAGGTATCCTGGATATGGTTATGGACCTGGACCCTTCTCAGAGGAGCATGATCCACACATGCTTACAGTTTTATGACCCTCCTTTGAGATGCTTCACATTCCCAGACTTTCATCTAGGACCTCTTTTGGAGGAGTTTTCATCATTGATTGGGGTACCTGTCAAGGGTGGAGTCCCCTTCAACCCAGAGATGACTTCTCCCAGCAATGGAGAAGTGGAAAAAGCATTATACCTGGAGCCTACTTTGATTGAGCAGAATATGACAATAAAAGCTGGAATCCCTGGTCTTCACTTAGACTTATTGATTTCTCAGGCCATCCTGAAGGCCTCTTTGAGAGAATGGAGGGCAGTGCACTGTTAGCCCTCAGCATATATGGGGTTATACTGTTTGCAGATGAGCCCAAATTTATCAGCAAGAATGCCATTCATCTTTTCCTTCTGAGGAACCCAGTACCCACATTGCTGGGAGATTTCTATTATTCCATTCATCAGAGGAATGAGAAACAAAGAGGGAAGTTGGTGAGATGCTGTGCTCCTTTGTTTCACACTTGGCTGCTCAAACACCTACATAAGACAGATGCATTCCTGAACCCTCACCAGCAGAAGAATTGGGCCAGGAGGCTCATTGCTTTGTCTTCAGATGACATCAGATGGTGCACCCAGAGCACCAAAGGCAAAGACATAATCACCAGCTGTGGGCAATACCCAAATGTACCTCTGATAGGAGTAAAGGGTTGCATCAACTACAATCCTTTACTGTTTAAGAGACAACTGGGCTATGCTTTGGTTCACCCTCCTAGAATGCAAGATTTAGCTGAGACCCTGTATTGTGAGATAAAGCCTAATCTAGTTGCTGTCAGACAAGCATCTTGGGCTTGGGACAACATCCAAACAAAAGGGATGGCTATTCTTGGGAGGTGCAATAATGTTGCTTCAACTCAGTACTATGATTGGTCTCATGCTAGAGCTCAGATTACCGGAATGCCTTTCACCATTGAGGATATACCAGGACCATCTACAGCTCAGCCAGCAGCAACTGTCAGCCTGGAAGAATTTGAGAAGCTGAGAGAAAGGAATGAGAATATGTCTCAAGATCTGAAGAAGACTCTTTGGGAAAGAAGTGATGGTCGTCTGGACATTGAGAGGTTGGAGAAGCTTAAAGTGGAGCATCTGGCCAAGATTGAGAAAACAGAGGACTACATCAAGAAAGCAAGAGCTGGGGAGCAAATATTGAAGAATGCCTGCAAAGAGGCCAAGTTTCAGAAGGCTAGGACTGATCTCTATCTACAAGAAAGTCAGGCTAGGTGGGTCAGGATCACTGAAGCCCGGACACAAGAAGATCAGAAAACTCAGGCCAGGATTGAACAGTTAGAGGCCAATGAAAAACAGCAACAGGAAGCTTTGCTGGCAGCCCAGAAAGAGATTTCAGAGTTGAAGCTCAGGGCTGGTTTGAAGAGGTCAAAGGACTAGGATAGGCACAAGAAGCTGACCACTGCCATTGCCACCAGAAACCTCCTCATCAGAAACATCACAGAGCATCCAGCTGGTCCAGTGACCGAGGAACTTCTGAAGGAGGTTAAAGAGGATGAGTTTGGACTAGATGTCTGAATTTTTGATTGTTGTTGCTTTCATTTGATGTACTTTTCTTTTTGTGTTGTATTTTGACCCTTCAGGGGCATATGTTGTAAAAACAGACTATGTATGATTCACCATTTGTAATATATTTTAGTTTCCTTTTTTGGACTTTCTTGTCTCAACAAAGTCAAAAGCATCTTCCTCGGGGTCTGGAAAGGTCAAAACCAAGAACCAAGCCGGATACCTTGGAAAACAAATAAGCATACTGCATTGCATACTAACTTTTGTTTTGTTTTGTAGGTTTTGCCTTTATTTTGTTTGTTTCTAACTCTGTTGTGTCTCAGGAAATATTGCTCGCCGCCGGGTGTTCCCTCTCAACCGTACGCACCGGTATCCTACCCGCAACAACCTTCCTGGTATCCAAATGGATCAAGTACAGCAAGACCTGACTGAGGTCAGGACCCAGATGGCTAATGAAAGAGTGGAGATGAGAAACCAAATGGCCCAATTCATGACTGTAATGACTGGCTTGGCCCAGAGTCAGGAAAGGCTGAGGGCATTGGTAGAAAGACAAACCCCCGAGAAACCTCATCCTGGGACTGGAGGGACTAGTAATAATGAGGGAGGTCAGCCTCATGTTAACCCACCAGTATTTGGACCTCATCTAGATCCGGAAGTCAACATCCCAAGAAATGTACAGGGCAACACTGCTGCAGGCAGGATCTTGTAAGAAGATCCTCAAGAGGAGCAGTTTACTGTAATGGGAGTTGGGGATGAAGTCTATGATAGGAGGTTTGATGAAATTGCTGAGAAATTGAGATCTCTGGAGTCTCAAAATTCCTTAGGCTTCGATGTAATGGATATGGGGTTAGTGAATGGGGTAAGGATTCCCCACAAGTTTAAACCACCGTGCTTCGAGAAATACAATGGAACTTCCTGTCCACGAACTCACTTACAGTCCTTCCTAGGAAGACTTAAAGCATATACTATGGATGAGAAACTATGGATGTTCTACTTTGAAGACAGTTTGACTGGGGCTTCAAGAGAGTGGTATTCACACTTGACCAGAGCTACTATCAGATGCTGGAAGGACCTAGCTGAAGCTTTCATCAGGCAGTACCAGTACAATCTGGACATGGCCCCTAACAGGACCCTCCTGATGGGAATGTCTCAATCCTCCAGAGAAAGCTTCAGGGAATATGCCCAAAGGTGGAGACAGCTTGCTGTTGCTGTCCAGCCACCCATGTCGAAAAGGGAAATGGCCGACATGTTCATGAATACTCTGCAAGGAACATATATTGATAGGCTAGCTGCCTTTTCTTCCACCAGTTTTGCTGACGTAGTTATAGCTGGGGAAAGGATTGAAAGCCTTTTGAAGATGGGTAAGATTTCTGATAACGGTGCAAGTTCATCCAGTCATCCCAGGAAGCCTTTTGTGGGACCTCGAAGGACTGGTGAGACAAATGCCATTCATACCAGCAGGGGCAGACCTCAGTATGTTCACAGATCAGTAGCAGTTGTCACTATTCCAGCTCCGATCCCTCAACAATCAGCATATCAACCACCACAACAACCACATTATCAACAACAAGTTCAGTATCCGCCACAGAGAACCTACAACAACAACAACAACAATCAACAACAAAGACCTTTTCAGCAAAGACCATCACAGGCAAATAGGGTGATTGACCCTATCCCTATGCCTTATGCTGCCTTATTGCCACAACTCCTGAAACTCAACTTGGTTGAGTTAAGGACATTGGCACCACCAGATCCCTCCAATCTCCCAAGGAATTATGATGTCAACGCCAGATGTGCTTTCCACTCCAATGCACCTGGCCACAATACAGAAAAATGCAGGGCCTTACAAATGAAAGTCCAAGATCTAGTGGATTCTAAAGCCCTCAACTTTGCACCCCCTCCAAATGTCAAAAAGAATCCTATGCCTAATCATGGCGGGCCAAGGATTAATGCCATTGAGGAAGACAAATCATCTACTCTGATCACCAGTGTTGCACAAATTCGAACGCCTTTGGTCGAAATTAAAGCTCAGCTTCTAGAGTGCCAGGTGTTCCCCGGGTGTGAGCTCGGTTGTGGGTATTGCAACATTGCAGTCAACGGGTGTGATAATTTGAGAAGCGGCATAGATGGTCTTATCAAAGATGGCATACTTCAAATCTCAACAACGGCGCCTACAAATCCAGCAATTCCTTTGACAACAATTCCTGATTCTCCTACAACTGCAGCAACAATCATTCCTACCGATTCATCAATATCATCAGCAATGGCTCCATCCATCACTTCAAACAAACCAAATGTCAACAACCCTTTCTTCTACAACATCAGCATCCATTTATTCAGCCGAATCTTCTACAACACCAGCAGAAATTAATGAGGATATCTCAGCAGTCACCATCTACTATGATCCATCAATTGTTCCTCCAGATAGGAACTTTCAGCAACAAACAGTGGCACCTCCTGCCAGATCACCAATCACCATTTACTACAATCCGCACACCATTTCAGTACCCTCCTCTGCTGCAGTCAGTCCAGTTACTATCACGGTGCCTGGACCAATTCCATACGAAAGCAGTAATGCCATACCTTGGCATTATGACTCTGACCTCTACTGCAACGGGGAGAAAATCACTTTGGATTCTTCAACCTTTTCTCCACAAATTGATAATGTTGGGGGAGGCGGAGGCTTCACCAGAAGCGGACACCTTTTTGCCTCACAAACTCAAAGACCTAATGCTGAAGCAGAAGTTGCTGCCAAAGCAAAGGGAAAGAGTGTGGTACCTGAAGAGCCGACTGTCAAAGAAACTCAGAAGACATCTTTTGAACAAGATGTAGACGAGTTTATGAGAATCATAAAGAGAAGTGATTACAAAGTGGTGGATTAGCTTCACCAAACTCCCTCAAAAATCTCCATATTATCACTATTGATGTGCTCCGAAGCTCACAGGAACGCACTGTTGAAAGTCCTGCACGCAGCATACGTGCCAGAGGAGATTATCGTTAATCAGCTAGAAACTGTGGTAGCAAATGTCAACACCAGTCATGGACTGGGTTTTACCAATGCTGACTTAACAACTGAGGAATGTAACCACAACAAGGCTTTACACATCACCCTAGAGTGCAAGGGTGCTGTTTTATCTCATGTACTGGTGGACACCGGGTCATCGCTCAATGTTCTACCAAAGAAAGCCTTAGTGAAGCTGGAGTACGATGGCTTGGCATTGCGTCTGAGTAATTTGGTGGTGAGAGCATTTGATGGCTCTAAAAGATCAGTGCTAGGGGAGATTGATCTGCCTGTGATGATTGGCCCGCAGACTTTTAAAATTACCTTCTATGTGATGGACATTCAGCCGGCCCACAGCTGTTTGTTGGGTAGACCCTGGATTCATGCCGCTGGCGCTGTTACGTCTACCCTTCACCAGAAGCTGAAATTCGAGTGGGAAGGCCAGATCATCACCATCTGTGGGGAAGAAGACATCTTTGTTAGCCATATGGCTACGTATAAGTACATAGAGATGGATGGAGAAATCCATGAAACCATGAGCCAAGGGTTTGAGGCCCTGAACATTAATGAAGCATCTGCTGTACTGGGAACCTCCATTACGTCATATCAGCAAGCCAGGAAGGTTGTTGAAGAGGGTACTGCCCAAGGCTGGGGCAAGCTGTTGCCCGTGGAGAAGAAAGAGGACAGATTTGGGTTGGGTTACAGACCAACTCAACAAGATCAATCAGAGGCTGCCAAGAAGCCCAATTTTGTCAGCGGGGGAATGCTCACCCCAGATGCTGTGAACAACTTGAAAGACGAGGAGGAAAGCGACCGCAACCTGGAGAGCTGGATACGTCCAAGGATCCCGGGGAGCCAAGTCCTTAACTGGTCTTCCCAGGAAATTATAAGAGTTACTCCTGCAGAGTAATTATTATTTCCTGTATTTTAAAGCATGCATCAAGTCTTGCATCTTGCCCAAGATGTCAAGACTCATTTTGTAATCGGGCCATCTTGTAATTTTGTGCAAATGGATTAATCAATGAATATCGGACATCTTTTGCAAATAAGTCTTTTTCTTTTCCGCTCACTGTTTTCCATTTTTCTTTTTGTACAAAAATAAAATGGCAATGTTTTCCAAAATGATAACTTCATTTCACTTCTTCTAAACAAGATTAAAATTGATCACTAAAATAAACCAAACTAAACCCTTGCAGAGAGTGCCTTTCAGACTGCACCGACAACAACACTGCTATAACTTCGTATGACTTTGACAATCCAATCAATCAAGCTGATGAAAGGGTTGAAGAAGATTATGAGCTGCCTGAAGAGCTAGCCAGGTTGTTAAGGCAAGAGGAGAAGGTTATCACTCCTCATCAGGAGGAGATCGAAACGGTTAATCTTGGTACGTAAGAAGACGTAAAAGAAGTTAAGATCGGGGCCTGCTTACAAGATTCAGTAAAAGAGCAACTGATTGATATGCTTCGGGAGTATGTAGATGTCTTTGCTTGGTCTTATCAGGATATGCCAGGGTTGGACACCGATATTGTCATGCACAAATTGCCTTTGAAAGAAGACTGCCCACCAGTAAAACAGAAATTGCGCCGTACTCGCCCAGATATGGCAATGAAGATTAAAGAAGAGGTACAAAAGCAGTGGGACGCCGGTTTCCTTGCTGTAACTAGCTATCCACCATGGGTTGCTAATATTGTACCTGTGCCTAAGAAAGACGGCAAGGTGAGGATGTGTGTGGATTACCGGGATCTGAACAGAGCCAGCCCGAAAGATGACTTCCCTTTACCTCACATTGATGTATTGGTGGATAATACGGCTCAGTTCTCGGTGTTCTCCTTCATGGATGGATTTTCAGGATACAATCAAATCAAAATGTCACCTGAAGACATGGAGAAGACAACTTTCATCACACCCTGGGGCACATTCTGTTACAAGGTGATGCCATTCGGACTGAAGAATGCTGGTGCAACTTATCAACGGGCTATGGTAACATTATTCCATGACATGATCCATAAAGAAATTGAATGTTATGTGGATGACATGATTGCCAAGTCCCTCACAGAAGAAGACCACCTGGTGAATCTGTTGAAGTTATTCAAGCGTCTGAGGAAGTACCAACTGAAGTTGAATCCCAACAAATGCACATTCGGGGTGCGATCCAGTAAGTTGCTGGGATTTATTGTAAGTGAAAAAGGGATTGAAGTTGACCCTGATAAAGTCAAAGCCATTCAAGAAATGCCTGCGCCAAAGACTGAGAAAGAAGTTCGGGGGTTCCTAGGTAGGTTGAACTACATCTCACGGTTCATATCTCACCTTACTGCGACCTGTGAACCTCTGTTCAAGCTGTTAAGAAAAGAACAAACAGTCAGGTGGAATGAAGACTGCCAGAAGGCTTTTGACAAAATCAAGGAATACTTACAAGAACCTCCGATCCTTATGCCTCCAGTTGAAGGAAGACCTTTAATAATGTACTTGATAGTGTTAGAAAAGTCAATGGGGTGTGTGCTGGGCCAGCATGACGAGTCTGGTCGAAAAGAGTATGCAATTTACTACCTAAGCAAAAAGTTTATCGACTGTGAACAACGTTATTCACTGCTCGAGAAAACTTGTTGTGCTTTAGCGTGGGCTGCTCGCTGACTAAGGCAGTATATGTTGACCCACACTACTTTGTTGATCTCAAAGATGGATCCAATTAAGTACATTTTTGAGAAGCCAGTACTTACCGGACGGGTTGCCATATGGCAAATGATCCTCACAGAATATGACATTCAGTACACATCTCAAAAAGCCATCAAGGGGAGTGTATTGTCTGATTATCTCGCTGAGCAACCCATTGATGATTACCAGCCTATGAGATTTGACTTCCCTGATGAAGACATCATGTTCATAAAAGCAAAAGATCATGAAGAGCCTGTTCACACCGAAGGGCCTGACCCAGAAGAAGAATGGACGATGATGTTTGACGGGGCTGTTAATATGAACGGTCGTGGTGTTGGTGCAGTACTTATTACACCTAAAGGATTTCACATGCCTTTCTCGGCAAAACTCACCTTTAACTGCACTAACAACGAAGTTGAATACGAAGCTTGTATTATGGGTCTTGAGGAAGCCATTGACCTCAGGATCAAGACTTTAACTGTGTTCGGAGATTCAGCTCTGGTAATCAATCAGACCAACGGCAAATGGTACACCCACCAAGACCATCTGATACCTTATCGGGATTATACAAGGAGGTTATTGACTTTCTTCACAACAGTCAAGCTTGAGTATATCCCTCTAGATGAAAATCAGTTTGCAGATGCTCTGGCTACCATTTCATCCATGATCAAAGTTCAAGCTGCCAACTTTGTGCCTCGGATTTCAGTGTCCAGACTTGACAGACCAGCATATGTGTTCTCAGCAGATGTTGTCAAAGATGATAAGCCTTGGTTCCATGACATCAAATGCTTCTTGGAGGATCAAACATACCCACCTGGGGCATCCTCCAATGATAAGAAGACATTAAGAAGGCTTGCTGGCAGTTTCTTCCTGAATACTGATGGTTCCCTGTACAAGAGAAACTTTGATATGGTGCTTCTCAGGTGTGTTGATAAGACAGAGGCAGACTTGTTGATGCACGAGGTGCACGAAGGATCCTTTGGTACCCATGCTGGAGGGCATGCAATGGCTAAAAAGTTGCTAAGATCAGGCTATTACTGGATCACAATGGACGCAGACTGTTGTGCTTATGCCAGAAAATGTCATAAATGCCATATTTACGCAGATAAAGTGCATGTGCCTCCCAATCCTTTGAATGTGATGTCTTCACCTTGGCCCTTTGCCATGTGGGGCATTGATATGATTGGCAAGATTGAACCGACTGCTTCAAATGGCCACAGATTCATCCTGGTTGCCATTGACTATTTCACCAAGTGGGTTGAAGCAGCTTCATATGCAAATGTTACGAGGCAGGTGGTAGCCCGATTTCTGAAAAGAGACATCATCTGTCGGTATGGAGTGCCCGAGCGAATCATTACGGATAATGGTTCCAACTTAAACAACAAAATGATGGCAGAACTATGCCGGGACTTTAAGATCCAACATCACAATTCTTCTCCTTACAGGCCAAAGATGAATGGCGCTGTCGAGGCAGCTAATAAGAATATCAAGAAGATTGTGCAAAAGATGGTGATTACCTATAAAGACTGGCATGAAATGCTACCATTTGCCTTACATGGGTACCGCACGTCAATCAAAACATCCACTGGGGAAACACCATATCAGCTTGTGTATGGTATGGAGGCAGTCCTACCTGTTGAAGTTGAATTACCCTCCTTGCGGGTATTGATGGATGTTAAGTTGAATGAAGCAGAATGGGTCCGATCCCGATACGAACAACTGAGTCTGGTCGAAGAAAAGAGATTAGCTGCAATTTGTCATGGGCAGCTGTATCAGAAAAGAATGAAGAAAGCCTTCGATCAGAAGGTAAGGCTCCGAGAGTACCAAGTAGGAGATCTTGTGCTGAAAAGACTCCTCCCTCCTCATACAGACCACGGGGGCAAGTGGACTCCGAACTATGGAGGGCCATTCGTAGTAAAGAACGTTTTCTCAGGTGGAGCACTGATGCTCAGTACTATGGATGGTGAAGACTTCCTGTCCCCTGTGAATTCAGATGCAGTTAAAAAATACTTTGCATAAAAATGACCCGCTGGACATTAAAACAGAATGTAAGTCAAGGCAAGAATAGGGCATCCCGGCGAGTCAAAAACAGAATAAAAGACTCGGGAAAAAATAAGGGAAAATAAATAAAAAAGGTGTACACCCGCTGAGTTGAAAAGCCGCCTTGGACAACTCAGGCAAAAATGGGTATCCCGGTGGATTGAAAACCCGAAAGGGCGATCCACGCAAAATAAGGGAATAAGCGAACAACTGCATTCTGAATTCATCTGTATCACTTACAACCTGGCAAGCTCCGAAAGGTTCGAGCGTCGGTCGGAATCAGCCTTCTTCAGAAAGCAAGATGAGAAGAACGTCAATGTCATACGAGTCATAGCAAGAGGAGAGCTCTTTGAAAGCGTCATCGGCATTGCCAACACCTTGTTGTTTTTCAATTTGTGATGATTTCCTCATTTCAGGGGATCCGTTTCTTTGACTGTATCTTGCCAATTCAGGGCACTTGGATTAATAAAATCAGATTTTCAGTCATGTTTCGTCTCGTACATTTTATCTTTCGTTTGCAAAAATGTACGATGTCTTTAAGATATTGATTCGCATAAGTACAGATGTTTCCTTTCTAAAGAATACATGCTTACAGGAAATATGTTTGCTCCTAGGATTGCCCAAACTCCTATGACGGAATCCAATAAGGAATATCTCGGGATGCTTGTACGCTTATTTGTCTTTACAGGATTGCAGGTATCCAAAGCACAATATGGGGCATGAAGGCTTCTCCCCAGCAAGCTGTCTAATCATTATCTACTCAGTCTATCTCCCGATTAGCACCGAAGGTGCTTTCTCCCCAGCTGAGTTGCCAGTCATCATTCCTCCGCAGCCAAGTGCAAAGACCGGGAACCATCTCCCCACAGAGTTTCAGCCTCTATCCAGATAAGCAATGTCTGAAGAATCGCTCAACAGAGTGATGAAAGCTTCTACAAACCCCAGCTGGGTCCCTCGCTACTAAGAAAGATCTATCAGTGATCTATAGCCCCAAGCAGAGTCATATGTACCAGATCTATCAATGACCTTATCCCCAGCTGGGGAATCCACTTCAAGCAGATCAGCCAGAGATCTCCACAGCATCGGGATCCGAATCTCGGATCGGTATCTTTGCATAATCATAGCATTCGCATCATATTTTCCCCACAGAGCATAGCATTCCGTCTAATACGGAGCATTACGGCAAAAATCAAACATACTGCATAATCATAAGCCATGTTCTGAAGCAAACACTTGTAAATACTGACAACCCATCAGACAGTATACAGAATATTTCCCCAATTCCTCACCAAAGGGCCAAAACATTTCCCTTACAAATTCACACTCCTTTTGGCACTCGTCCGTGTCATCATCCCCAGTAAAGTCGCCCGAGCATTCTTCCCGACACTTGCCTGTGTCATATCCCCAGCGGAAAGCCAAAGCGTCCCCTTTGCACTCGCAACATATGTGTACATATATATATATATATATATATATATATATATATATATATATATATATATATACAATTCCGTGACACTCGTCCGTGTCACCTTCCCCAGCACAGTGGCCTGAACATTTTGCAAACCAAATACTTGTTTATAATACACTTTTTCTGGCACCCCGTCCGTGTCATGCTTTCCCTAGCAAGTTGAGTACTCGTATGTGTCTCATTCATACCTCTTTACTCACACAGATGCTCGTCCTTATCTTGTATAAACCATTTATATCCCCCCAGATTCGACACTCATCCGTGTTCTTTGTTAACTAGTTGGTACTCGTCTGTATCATCATCTCCGAACATGCGTCAAGCGTTTGTTTCTGCTGACACTCGTCCGTATCATAGTCTTAAGGATGCTCGTCCGCATCTTTAATCTATACACCGTGTCAACACTTATGTCTTCTTGAATTTAGACACTCGTCAGTGGCTACTACTCCCCAGAAGAGTCCCAGCAAATCCCAATGAATTATTTCCTTTCTATCTGACATTCGTCCTATGTCATGATACCTTTTGGCAACTGTACCCTTCCAGGTCATTGTTCTTCACCTTTTCGATGATCGTCCTTCATCGCCCCCAGTGGAGTCTCTATTCATTAGAACCCCTTTCTATCCGACATTCGTCCTATGTCGTGACTTTTTTAGCAGCCTTCCCCTGCTAGGTGATCGTCCTTCACCTCTTGATGATCGTCCTTCATCATTTTATCCGATGGCCGTCCCCATCGTTGATCTTGTTATCTGACATTCGTCCTATGTCATGATACCTTCAGAGCAGCCGTACCCTGCTAGGTGATCGTCCTTCACCTCTTGATGACCGTCCTTCATCATGCTCATCCGATGGACGTCCCCATTGTCGACCTTTTTTATCCGGCATTCGTCCTATGTCGCGATACTCTTTGGCAACCGTACCTTGCCGGGTGATCGTCCTTCACCTTAGATGACCGTCCCTCATCTTATCCCCAACAAAGCAGTCGTCCCCTGCTAGGTGATCGTCCTTCACCTTTGATGACCGTTCCTCATCATTTATTTCTTCAACCCGATGGTCGTCCCCATCATTTACCTATAATCCCCAGAGAGTCTCGTTTCTTTGCCTGATGGCCGTCCCCATCATGAACTCTTATATCCCTAGCTTGTCGGTCGTCCCCGTCATTGCTTTATTTCCCGCATATTTCCCCAGCTTGTCGGTCGTCCCCGTCATTGCTTTATCCCCCAGCAGTCGTCCTCTGCTCGACGGTCGTCCTCCGTCGCCCGCACTTTATAAATATACCTTATTTTTCTTTTACCATCTATATCCCTTTTCTTCTTCATTATGTGAGTGCAAATTTTGGATTGTCTTTTGGTATTCAACCACAAGTTATCTTGTTTGACTGTTAAGCCGTTGCTTACATCCTGCACAGCTAACTCATGCTTGAATAGGGGCAGCTGTAAACACCCCAAATTTTCCCTCACCCATTCACACCATGGCTTGTGATCTTTTCATTTGCATAAGTTCAATCATAGCATCTCATATTGCATTTTTGCTTCACTGCATTGTTTCAAAGTCATCTGCATCTAGGGTTTGTGATCTGAGCCATCCCTGAGTCATTTGAGCCACTCCAAAGGTCATCAATCACTTCAAAGGGGTCCATGTATGTTCAAACATCATATCATATCATCACCAAGTCAAGGAAGTCAAAGAATCACAAGAACTGAGAAAGGCATGGAAGCAGAGCCAGGTTTAACTGCACAGATGACCTAGAATTAGGGTTATGGTTTCAAAGGCCATAACACCAAAAATTTTGGTCATTCTTGATTCTATTGGTATCTATATGTTATGAGGATCATGCATATCAATTTTCATGAAGAAATTCCATGGGGAAGGCATCTGATCAAGAGTTGACTTCTTAAGCAAATCAGGGCAAAATCAGGGCATCTGAGGCCCCCAATAACCCAACCAAAGGTTGTTCTTCATCATTTTGAATGTGTATGATATTTATTTGATCATAGAAGATGTTATAAGCTCACAAAATTGGAGAATTTCAAACCATTTGCAAAATTGCCTTTTTGGGAAAGTGACTTGTAATGTAAACTTGCCATTTTGGGAAAGTTTTTCAAACTTCTCTTTTTGATTCAAAAATGCTTCAAATTAGAAAACTTTGGTCATGAAAGTTGTAGAATGGATCCTCCCATTTTCAAAAAGTACAAGAACTCATTCTAATTCATTTTGGATCAAAAGTTATGGCTTGTCAATGTTGGCAAAAATCACTTAATTTTCACTTTTGTACCAAAGAGGCAAAGTTGCAAAACCTCATGCCAAGCCTTTATGTGACTTCAAATTGACTTCTATGCATTACACAAACATGAATCATGACCTAAAAATCAGATTGCACCAAAGAACCTCCCATTTTCATGACTTATGCTTCAAGTAATCACAAAAGGGCCAAAAGATCACAAAATTGAAAAATGCCACATAAACCCTAATCCACTTGCAAGTTGGCCTCAAACTCACTTCCATGGTCTGCCTTGATTCAATCTGCAATAGACATGCTTTTGTTCTAGCCCTAAAACAGCCCATACCTCATAGTACACCTAGACTTGACTTTTTGCAAAAGGGGCCATACCAATCAAGCTGTGCCACCAACAACTCTCTGCCCTATCACAGCTTGATATGTGGACTAAAAGAGACTGAAAACACACAACAAGCAGGCCTGAAACCACAACATTGCTAGAGTTCACAAAAATCCTCCATCTTGCATTTTCTATCGAATCCCATAACTCAGCCACCCATTCCCCAAATTTCTTCCACCATCCATCTCAAAACACTCCACTGATCATCCCTGACCCATCAAAGCAGCCCAAAACCACCATAAACAGAAATACGATTCTCACCACCCCTGAACTGGAAACTTCAAAATCCTCCATATAAACTCATTCCAAGCTTACCAGAAGCTTCAAGGAGTTCATTAGAGTGGAAAAGCACAAAGCAGAAGGTCAGAAAGCCCAGGATTCGAAAGCTCAATCTCAGGTAACATGATGAACAAATTTTCCAGAACTCTGATTTCTTGTTAAAATATTGTTCTATGTGTTGCCCTGATCATGGGGATGTATTTATTTTTGAAAATGAGCCAGAAACAAGCATTTTGTGATGTTCTGAAACTTTTGCCCTAGAATTTATTTTCTTCGATTCTCACTGTGTGGTTAAGATAAATTGTTTTTGGCCCTGGATTCTTGTTACCCACTGTTAGAGGATTGATTCTGGTGTTTTGGAAGTCTTGGGATGGGTTTTGGATGTTTCAGGTGAGGGAGATGACCGGAGAAGACGACCGGAGCTTATCTCCGGTCGCCTGAGGTTAATTAGGGCTAAGCATGTTTAATTAGCAACTTTGAATTCCAGCCCTTGATCTGGCTTTCCCGCGCGCGTGTGGATGGCTCAAATGGCTCATTAAGCCCTAATCAGTCATTTATTAAATTAACCTAGGTTTAATTAATTATTAAATAAAGATTAGCCTGGTTTGAACTTGGGCCATTGGATGTGGCGCCAAGTCAACACCCACAAACCCAGAATGAATCCTGGCCTCTCCTTTAGATTACTTCTCATATTTTAATTTTAATTTCATTTATTTTGTATTTAATTTGCACAAATTATTTAAAATAGTAAGAAACATTTGAAAATTCTGAAAATTTTTGTCAAAGATTTCATTAATTTTCAGAACCCAAAAATATTTTTATTTTTATTTTTTGCATTTAAAATCATTTTTAAATCATTTAAATGTTTATTTTTAATTAGTTAATGGAAATTAATTAATTAAAAATGCATTTAGGTATTTAAAAATCACCAAAAAATTCACATTGCATTTAGAAACATTTAGAAACATTATCCAACTCTCAAAGCAAATTTCTTTTTAGTTCTTGATGCATTTTGACAATTTACCATGGAATTAAATTCATTTTAAGGCAATATTTTTGTGCAAACTTTGAAAAATCCATTCTGCCTAACCTTTGAGAGTTTGTTGATGGTTCTTCTTGCATTGCATCCTTCATGGCATGTAGTTTATAGGATAAATTTTGTTTGAATTGATTTTCCATTTTCAATTTGTTTTGAATTTTTTATGATGAGGTACCTTAAAACCCTGATTGACTTGAGAAATTCATAACTTTCACTAGGTTAAGAGTTAGATCCCCTCCTCTGGGCAGTGAACTTGTATAGGTTTAGGGTATCTTTGATTGCATTCTCAATTTTTTATCATGTCATTTGCTTCTGGTTTTGAATTTTGCTTTGTGTGTTGATCATAAACCCTAATTTGTGCCTTCCTTTGCATCCATCTTTCATTTGCTTGCATCCAACAACTTGCCATGACATTTTGTGCATCCACATGATTCATAATACATCTTAGGACATATTAGAATCATGTTTGATCATTGCATCTTTCATTTGCCATGTTATATGTTCATTGCATTTCATAAACTTTTCTTGAACTTCCATGGTTCAAGCATGCTTCATCTGCACCCATATCCTTGTATGATCATTCTCATGTCTTGCCTTGTGTTTGCATCCCCTTTTAGAATCATTAACATCATGTCTATGCTTCTGGTTTTGGTTTGTACCATGGCATTTCATCTCATTTGCATTGCATCTCATTTCTTTTGCTAACTTTTCAGGTGGTAAGTTATTTTGAGAAGTGAATTTGCCTTCACTTCTCACAATCTCTTTTCATCCCTCTTGTGTATCATTACTGCATTTTATCTTGTGTATTTGAGTGAGCTTGCTCATTCATGTTCATCTTACTTTCTTTCTTCAAGCAACTTGTCTTCTTAAGTGAAGCAAGTTGTTTTGCTTCTCTTTGCTTCTTGCTCCTCTCATCTGCTTCCTTCCTGGTGGTTTCTCTGAAGATCTTCTTGCAAACCTCATAAACCCTAGGAACACCCAAGTATGATAATAATTAGGGTTTGATTAGTCCCCCATTTAGCTTTTACCTTTGTGTCATCTTTGAGTCTTCTCTTCTCATCTCTTAATCAAGGACTAAACCCTAAAGGTTTTAAGGCTTTGTGATTAAGGTTATGCCTGTATCCTTCTATTAGGATGGAGTGTATAACTTTAATCCTAAGTTTTAAACCCTTAATGTGTTTAAATTCTTTAATCAATTCACCTAATAATCAATAAGACATCAAACTTGTAACTTGGTCCTTGCATTAGGGTTCTAATTCTTCCTTAATTGGTTGAGAAGGACTAACCCTAGTGTTAATGGACAAGTCCCCCTCAAGTTGTCTTACAAACCCTAAAAGTCATTTCTTCATCTTATCACTAACTAAAATCCACTTTAATAAAGGCTTTGTTTTGTCATGAGATTAATCCCTAATCATGGATTAAGTTGAGGAGTCTTTCTCAGCTTAAATGTTCTCATCTATTATCCTTCTATTAGGATGGTGTAATGAGTCCATTAAATCCTTGATTATGGCTTAAACTCATTACTTAACACTAAACAAAAACAACAAAAACATCTAAATAATTACAAGTGGGTTAATGATCTTAATCCTTCATCAATGGTGATTAAGTATGAGGTGCTTACTTCATGCTTAAGGTATTCTCATTACCCCTAATCAGAGGGAGGATGTGATGAGTTTACTAACCCATTGGTTTAGGCTTAAGCTCATTCTCTTATGACAAACCTCAAAAATCAATAAAAGATTGAAAGCACTGAAAACAAACAATAATCATCTCCTTCGGGATTCTTTTCTCATCTCATTCACTCACAAACGAGAACTTGCTTCTTCCATCTAATGCAAGACATTTAGCACCTGAGCCAGACAGGTCTTACACTTGAGCATAGACAAGTAAGCAGTTCACAAGTCAATTTATCTTTCAGTCTCTTTGAGTCGAACTACGGTGTTCTGACTTCCTCATTGCACGAGAGGATACGTAGGCATAACTTAACAGTTATCGAACAAAAGTCTCTGTATATTCCCCCTCTTCCAGCATTATTCTTTAAGCCTCTTTATCTTGAGCATTTCATTCCTGTTCTAACACTGACACTCTCATACTTCACTTCACATTTCTCTTACACTGACACTTGCATTCTTTCCAGCTTTGACACACAGATTGCACTGACACTACCCCTTTAAAACACAAATATTTTAAGCGTGGATCCCGTCGAGTACGACGGACAATCTGGGTGCTAATACCTTCCCAGGTTGTAACCAACCCCCTTTCTCATTCTCTCTGGTTCGCGACCGTCTTATCCATTCTTTTCTAGGTTTATGCAGCATTACCTTTCCTTCGGGACAAAAATGCCTAGCTGGCGACTCTTTTTCTTTCTGAGTTCACCCCTGTGTGTTCTCACCTCCTCTTTCGCCGACCATTCGCGTCTGTACCCCTCTTGGCCCTGTGTCATTTGGTGGGAGCGACGGCTCTTTTTGATAATCCTCAGGAATTCTTAAGCTTCTTTATCGAAAGTAAGGTCTGGATCAGTTGCTGGTGCAGGATCGTTGACAACCACTGGCTGCTTCCCTCTCGCCCTTGCCTGGGCTTCTGTGGTGTCCCTGGGTGGTATCACACTATTTCTTAGTGTTTTCGGGGCGAATAATCTCCCACTTCTGGTGAAGCCCCCTACTCCAACATTTTCCAATTGAACCAGGGTTGTACTAGACGTGGCCAACTCTTGCTTCCGGCCATTACAGTATACTTCGCCACCATAATTCCAGGGAATGGCTTTATCATTCTGATATAGTACTGGTCCTGCAGTGGTGATGGTTATCGGTGCTACTCTGGCCTGTGGAGGAATTTGAGATGGATCGTAGAAGATGGTTATTGTAGAGACTTCGCTTTCCTTTACAACCTTGTGAAACTGCAACACTCCTTCATTAATCATGCGCTGGATCCCAGCTTTCAACTGCTCACAACCATTTGTAGCTTCAGTACATCCTGGGCAATCAACTTCACACCCAGGAAAAATACCCTTTTGTGACAAGCAGGCTTTAACAACAATCAATGAAGTCTGCAAGTCTTTGACATCGCGCACCAAGTTTAAATTTTCCCCTTCATCAACTACCCCAATCGTACCTTCGTGAGGAGGCATGGGGTTCTGAATTACATTAGGAGTAGGAGCAAAATTGATTGCTTTAGAATCCAGTATGTCTTGAACAACATGCTTTAGTGCTTTTCAGTTCTCTGTGGTATACCCGGGAGCTCCAGAATGAATTTCGCATCTGGCGTTTGTATCAAAACCCTTGGGGATTTGGCCTGGCTTCGGGGGTTGTAGAGTTCGGAGTTGAACCATCTGAAGTTGTAGAAGATTCTTCAAAAGCTGTGAATAAGACATCGGCGGAGCTTCAAAATGTCTTTCTCTGGGCTTCTGGGGGTAATATGGACGAGGAGCTCTTTATTGATACCCTTGTTGGTGTTGTTGTTGTGGTTGTTGGACTTGTTGTTGAACAGGTTGAGCTGAGATAGTGACAAGGGCCACTTGCTGAGAAAAACCTTTGTTGCTTCCTCCCCTCTGCGTGTACACTACACCAGTCTCTCCTTCTCTTCTTTTCACGAATGGTTTCTTAATACCAGAACTCGAAGCGCCCCCGTTCTGAATCTTCCCTTACTTGATCCAACTTTCTATTCTCTCGCTAATCAAGATGATATCTGAAAACCCACTTGAGGAACATCCAGCTAGCCTTTCCATGAAATGCCGAAGGAGGGTATCCCGGAATAGGTCTACCATTTCTCTCTCCAGCAAAGGTGGTTGCACTCTAGCAGCCACTTCACGCCACCTTTGTGCGTAATCTTTGAAACTCTCGGAGTTCTTCTGAGTCAAACTTTGAAGTTGAGTACGATTGGGCGCCATGTCGATATTATATTGATACTGTTTGAGGAATGCTTCTCACAATTCCTTCCAGCTTCTCACAGAGCTTCTATCTAGCTTCATATACCATTCCAAGGATCCTCCGGAGAGACTATCCTAGAAGTAGTACATCCAGAGCTTTTCATCCCTAGTATGGGCAGCAATTTTCCGGTAGAATGCCTGCAAGTGAGTCTTTGGATAGGAGCTACCGTTATACTTGTCAAAAGTAGGCGGCCTGAATTTGTGAGGAATAACCACCCCAGGGACTAGACCCATGTCAGATAACTCTATCCCCAAAGTGTCTCTACACTCGAGGGCTTTGACTTTCTCAGCAAGCACCAAAAAGTCTTGAAGTTTTCCTTCAACGCCGAACCCTATGTCATTGTTAAAAGAAGGGAACTGATCATCCTGCTTGTCTTGTACCGAAATGAAAGTTGTTGTGCCCTGCTCTGGAATTTGAGGTCCGCCTGGGCCATTGTTGGTGTTGGGAGGAGTCACTTGCACTTCAGGAGTGATTACAGGGATATTAGTCTGAGGAGGGTTGAGCCCCTGAACTGCATTCCTTAACTCTTGTTGTCCCTGAGCCATCCCTTGCATCATCACCATGAATTCTCCCATTCTAGTGTGAAACTCGTTAAGCTCTGTTTGCATGGCGTCCATGACTGTCCTCTGGTTGTTGCGAGTTGCGTAGCGATGTGGAATATTCTGCCGAAGATGCCGAGTCTTGGCAGCTCTCGCAATCTTTGCCTGAAACACAGATAAATTAAGCATCCTATAGAAAACCTGCAAAACAAAAAGAAATGCAAATGATGCGTATGCAATGAAATGTGTTCCTTTTATTTCCAAGGCTATTTCTTTCCCGGTCCGGGTATTTGGAGAATAATAATTGGGAAGAAGACCCAAGTGATGTTCAAATATAGTGACGGTCGTGGAGAATTGGTGCTCATTACCCCATGTCGGTGCAACAAATAACAAACAAAAGATTCAAAGCAAGTCAATCACATAAACTGAAGTTTGAGACAACAAAGTCCCTGAAGGGTGCCAATCAAAAGAACAACAAAGTACATCAAATAAAAGGAATCCCACAACAAGCCTGTGGGTAATCCGAGCACAATAGCATGAAACTAAACTCTAGGGAGCTCTAAGTCTTGCAGCCTCCAGCTAAGACGCTTGACATTCTGGAACAACTGAACGATATCCGGATGATCAGGCTCCTGGATGAGTCTCTGGATGAGGAGGTCCCTTAGATCAAAGGGAGCATGTAACTCTTCAATCTGCTGCAGGAAAGTCGTCTCATTCTCTTTGCTTGGATCTGGCTCGGCCCTTGACCTCTTCACATCAGCACGAAGCTTAAGTTCTTCAACTTCTTTATGGACATCTTCAGCTATTTGTTGACACTTTGTCATCCGACGAAGATACTCTCTATGTTGCTCTTGTGCCTTCTGAACTAATTTCTCTTGCTCAACCAAAGCATCCTGAAGGTTCTTGATCTTCAACTCGAATTCAGCTTCTACCTCCTTTTGCTTCTTCTGATTATCGCTCCACTTCTCTTGCCAAAGTGTAATAGCTTCATTAGCCTCATTAAGTTCCTTCTTATCCTTCCGGCGCTGACTCTCCTTATGGATCTCACCCAATCCTCTCTTCCTGAAGTGTAGCTCCCTTTCCTCGAAGTCCTTCTGCTTGAGACGAACTGTCTCTTCAGCCCGGTGAGCTCTATCTTCTAACTGATGGTTCTGAATCATCAATTTCTGACAAGAATTGTAAGCCTCTTGATTATCAACCCTAAGCTGCTTGACCAAAGCTTCCAATTTCTGATAATCTTCTAAAGGCACCGTTGCTGGAGGCGGAGTTGGTACAGAAAAAGGGACTAGAGCCGTTTGAACCTCCTCCTTTATCCAAGCTTCGAATTCAGGGAACATCCGATTATTGCTCTTGCCTAGGCATGTTGTGTCATTTCTTTTGATCACCTTCCAAGAACCCGTAACTTTCCTGACCAACGGAAGATTGTCTTTCACCGAGAAGTAAAAAGTTTGGAATAATTCGGATTCATCGGGAATCTCTTTGAGCGCATACCCTAACTGTCTTCTTAATAGAATGGGATTGTAGTTGATACCTCTTGACACTCCTAACAAAGGCGCATTAAGGTAATTCCCACAACTAGTAATGAAACTTTTTCCTTTCAACCTAAAAGTGAACCACCTAATATCTCTGGCCGACAAAGTACTCAACTTCTGGGCCCAAGTAGTATTAGGATCAGTAAAACTCTCAGTAGTAGGCAAATGTCTCATGACCCACTTGCAGAATAAGGGAGCACAACATCTAACCAGACCTCCTCGTTTCTTCTCATTCTTATAGTGCACTGAATAATACAAGTCACCTAGGAGAGTGGGCACCAGATTCTTCAACACAAATAAATGAATAGAATTTATGTCCACAAATTTGTCCATATCAGCGAACAGGATGATCCCATAAATGGATAATGCTAAGATGGCGCAAACAGAATCCCACTAATTTGTCACTGCAAGTTCTTCAGCTTTTCTGACCAGATACTCTAGAGTGAAACCAAGTACTTTTGCTTTAGTGGTTGACAGATTTGTAGATACTTCAGATGGGCTCAAATAAAGAGCTTTGGCGATGTCAGCATAGGTTGGTCTTATCATCTCTGAGTTGAAAGGAATCTGCTCCTTGATTGACACTCCCATAATCTCAGCATACTCTTCCAGTAAAGGACCCAACTGAAAGTCATGAAATGTGAAACACCTGAGCCGTGGATTGTAATACTGCAATAAAGTGTGAATGGCGCTTCTCTGAGAGTTATACAAGTTGAATACCAAGTCCAGAATATCACCATACTTTTCCTTGAAGTATCCCAAATGACCTGGGGTAATAAGAGATACCATTTGGTTGATCAGGTCCATCTTGGTATCAAAGAATTTGTAGTGCACAGTTCTCTTTCTGACGTCTTCCATTCTGAAGCAATGATATGACCAGGAACAAGAGTCTGAGAAAGAAGGAGGCAGTCTCCATAATACAATGGGGGACTCTGATTATGAAGCTAACTACTATCATGATCCTAATGAAGATAAGTTCAAAATGTTGGTGGATAGAATGGATGCTATGGAATTGCAAAAGTCTTCTGGGCTGGATTTTGAAGACCTGAGTTTGATATCTGGGGTGGTCATACCCATTGGTTTCAAGGTTCCTGCTTTTGTAGTGTATGATGGTGTCTCTTGTCCCAAGCTGCATCTGAGGTCTTATGTCCGGAGAATCCAACCCCATACTGCTGATAAGAAGTTGTGGTTCCATTTCTTCCAAGAAAGCTTATCTGGAGCTCAATTGGAATGGTACTATCAGTTGGAGAGTGTCAACATCCGTGATTGGAATGATCTTGCTGAGGCTTTTTATAAGCAATATCAATACAATGCTGGCCTAGCCCCTACTCGCATGCAACTACAAAGCATGTCTATGGGTGCTAAATAAAATTTCAAGGAGTATGCCCAGAAGTGGAGAGATTTGGATGGTAGAGTGCAACCCCCTCTAACTGACCGGGAGTTAGTGGATATGTTCATGTGTACGTTGAATGGTCCTTTTTACAGTCATCTCATTGGAAGCTCATCATCTGGCTTCACTGAGTTGATAATGACAGGAGAGCGCGTAGAAAGTGGTATAAGGAGTGGCAAGATCCAAGTGGGTGCTTCTTCATCCAGTACTACAAAGAAGCCCCCTAGTGGGAAGAAAGAGTCAAATGATGTTTATGGTCAACCTGATCGTAATAGGAGGCATCAGTCTGTGAGTGCAGTTCATATCTCCAATCCTACTCCTGCAACACCAGAGCCACCCCAGGGCAATCAACAGAGGCCTAGAAGACAGTTCACCAAGCTCAACATGTCACTGGCCCAAGCCTTGCAACACTTGTTGAAGGGTGAACTCATCACTTTGAAAGACCCTCCTCAGAATCCCAATGTTACCTCTCCCAGGTACAATCCTAATGCACGATGTGCATATCATTCAAATTGTCAGGGACATGATACCAATAGTTGCTGGATATTGAAGAATAAGATTCAGGATATGATTTATGCGGGAGAGATTGAGTTTTAACCTCCGGGTATTCCAAATGTGATTACTTCTCCCATGCCAAATCATGAAAAGACTGTCAATGCCATTGATGAAGTTTCACATATTTCCTCAGTTGCAGACGTGACCACACCATTATCTATTATCAAGAAGAAGTTAGTACAAGCTGGGTTCTTTCCAGGTTGTAATGAAGATTGTTTCTATTGTGCTTACAAACCGGATAGTTGCTGGAAGTTGAAGGACGAAATTCAACGCCTCATGGACAATTATACAATATTGTTTGAGAGGACACCTTCTGTGGAGAGCATGGTTGAACATATAACTAAAGGTGCGAAGGTTGAAGAGGTGGATATGGTTGATAAAGTGCCGGTAAGGATTACTTCCAAGGGACCTGTAAAAATCACTCGTAAGGGTGTAATTAAAATTACTGCTGAAGGCCCTGTGAAGATTGTTGTTGAAGCTAGAGTGGCTCCTATGATCATTACCACTTCGGGTCCTATTCCATATACTTCTGATAAAGCGGTGCCTTGGCATTATGGTTCCGATGTTTATATTCATGGTGTTAAGCAGGAATCCTTAGCTGATACGCCTGTTGTTGATGAAAATATGGATGTTGATAATATTGCTGGATCTAGTAAGATCACCCGAAGTGGAAGAGTTTTCTCTCCTCCAGTTACCTCCAAGAATATAGTTACTCCAACAACTACCTCCACTGCTGATGCTCGGAGCAAAGGTCCTGTTATTGAACCAGTACAAGCTGATGTACCAGCTGCTGATGATCTTTCTAAGCAGATGGAAGAAGTACTAAAGATCATTCGCAAGAGTGATTATGATGTTGTTGATCAATTGGGGCATACTCCCTCCAAGATTTCTATGTTGTCTTTGCTGTTGTGTTTTGAGGCTCATGCCAAAGCCTTGATTAAATTCTTGAAGACTGCTCACGTACCAAATGAGATTTCTGTAGACCAGTTTGAAAATTGTGTTGCACATTTGACCTATGATAATGGTTTAGGTTTCTCCGATGCTGATTTGACTCCGACCAAGAGAGATCATAACAGGGCTCTACATATCTCTATTGAATCTAGGGGCACTACCCTGTCACACGTATTAATAGACAATGGTTCTTCGCTGAATGTGTTACCCAAAGAAGTGTTGAATAAGCTTAGTCCTGAAGATGTTGTGTTAAGGCCCAGTAATATAGTGGTAAAGGCTTTTGATGGCTCGAGAAGAGTGGTACATGGAGAAATAGATATCCCAATAAAAGTAGGTTCTTAGGTCTTCAATGCCACTTTTTATGTAATGGATATTCGTCCTTCGTATTCTTGTTTGCTTGGGCGTCCCTGGATCCATGTGGCAGGTGCTGTAACCTCTACTTTACATCAGAAGCTGAGATATCCAGTAGAAGGAAAAGTTGTCACTGTTTACGGAGAGGAAGGATATATGATTAGCCATGTGAACACATTTAAATATCTCGAAGTGGAAGGTGAATATGTTGAAACTCCGTGCCAGACATTCAAAGTAGTTCCTTGGGTTGTTAATAATTATGAAGCTCCTCCTGTTGTCAAGAAAGTTCCTATGGTCACCAGAGTACCTACTACAATGGCTTCCCTTAAAGATGCTAGAGCTGTGGTGGATGAAGGTGGTTGTACTATTTGGGGTCAGCTTCCGGACATCCCTTACAAGTCTGACAAATTTGGTTTGGGTTTCACTACAGAGTCCCAGAAGGCTGTTCGTCGTGCTCGTGCTGTTCGTATAACTAATCAAGGGATTATGAAAGATCAGATCAATGTTGTGGGTGACTATGATGAAGATTATAACCTGGATGCTTGGATTTTTCCTACTGTGGGTGCTGGGCTCAATAATTGGAAAGCTGAAGATGTTATTCCTATCTCCTTTAGTCAGGAGTAAATACTATTGCTGTGTTGTTACTTTTAAAATTTGTAATTTTTGAATAATTAAACTCTTAAGCCTTGTGCCTTACCCGGGGCACAATGATATGCTTGTTTCGGGATGTCATTTCATTTGCATACTTCATTCAATAAAAATCAGTGGACATTTCGTTTTCGTAAATATTGTGTTCCTTGTATTTCTTTTATTATTTTTCTTTTATCAGCTATGTGTTCTGACACACACCCACATCACTAAATGCAGATCCTCATCCACTCTGGATCCTGTTGATAACGGTTATACTATTGCCAATTATAATTTCGAGAATCTGATCTATCAAGCTGAAGATGGAAAGGAGGACGATTGTGAAGTACTTGTAGAGCTTGCTAGGTTGTTACAACAGGAAGAGAAAGCTATACAGCCACATGAATAGCCAATCGAAGTTGTGAATCTGGGAACTGAAGAAAACAGGAAAGAAGTCAAGATAGGGGCTGAATTAGAGGATAGTGTCAAGAGCAGATTGATTCAGATGTTACATGACTATGTGGAGATCTTTGCTTGGTCCTACGAAGATATGCTAGGGTTGGATATAGACATTGTGGTTCACCGTTTACCAGTAAAAGAAGATTGTCGTCCAAAGAAGCAGAAGGTTCGTCGCATGCGTCCTGAAATGTCAGAGAAGATTAAAGCAGAGGTGATGAAACAGTTTGATGCAGGGTTCTTAGCTGTGACTTCTTATCCTCAATGGGTTGCAAATGTGGTACCAGTACCTAAGAAAGATGGTAAGGTACGTATGTGTGTAGACTACAGGGATTTGAACAAGACCAGCCCCAAAGATGACTTTCCACTTCCTCATATTGATGTTCTAGTAGACAACACTGCTCAATATAAAGTATTCTCTTTCATGGATGGTTTCTCTGGTTATAATCAAATCAAGATGGCCCTTGAAGATATGGAGAAGACTACATTTGTCACACATCCGGGGCAACATATCAGCGTGCTATGGTGGCTTTGTTTCATGATATGATTCATCATGAGATAGAAGTGTATGTGGATGATATGATAGCTAGGTCCCAGAATGAAGAGCAACATCTCGATCACCTGCATAAGTTGTTTGAAAGGTTGAAGAAATATAAGTTGAGATTGAATCCAAACAAATGTACTTTTGGAGTTAGGTCTGGTAAACTCCTGGGTTTCATTGTCAGTGGAAAAGGTATTGAAGTAGACCCTGCGAAAGTGAAAGCTATACAAGAGATGCCAGCTCCCTGTACTGAGAAGGAAGTTAGAGGTTTCTTGGGACGATTGAATTACATTGCAAGATTTATTTCCCAATTAACTACTACCTGTGAGCCAATCTTCAAGTTGTTGAAGAAAGATCAGGTAATGGAGTGGAATGATGAGTGCCAGACAGCCTTTGATGAAATCAAGAAATATCTGCTAGAACCTCCAATTTTGATGCCACCAGTTGATGGAAGACCCTTGATTATGTACTTAACAGTGTTAGACAACTCAATGGGGTGTGTCTTGGGGAAACATGACGAGTCTGGTCGAAAAGAGCAGGCAATATACTACCTTAGCAAAACGTTTACCGACTATGAAACAAGATACTCACTGCTCGAGAAAACTTGCTGCGCTTTGGCATGGGCTGCTCGCCGACTAAGACAGTATATGTTGACTCATACTACCTTATTGATTTCGAAGATGGACCCAATCAAGTACATATTCGAGAAACCTGCTCACTCCGGAAGAATAGTAAGATGGAAAATGATCTTAACAAAATATGATATACAGTATACTACTCAGAAGGCCATTAAGGGTAGTGTTGTAGCTGATCATTTGGCTCATCAAGCAGTGGATGATTACCAGTCAATGAGTTTTGAGTTCCCTGATGAAGACATTATGATTATTACCAAAGAACCTGGACAATATGACGGACCTGAACAAGGATCCCGATGGACTATGGTTTTTGATGGAGCTTCTAATGCACTTGGTAATGGTGTTGGTGTTGTGATCAGTTCCCCTGAAGGTTGTCATGCCCCGATTACTGCAAGACTTTGTTTCTATTGTACCAATAACATGGCTGAGTATGAGGCATGTATCCTGGGTATCAAAACTGCCATTGATATGAAGATTCAGTTCCTTGACGTGTATGGAGATTCAGCCCTGGTAGTAAGTCAGATCAAAGGAGATTGGGATACCAAACATGATAATCTCATTCCTTACAAAGAGCATGTGTTGTCCTTGATGCCCCATTTTAAAGAGATTACCTTTGGACATATTCCACGAAGAGAAAATCAGTTGGCAGATGCATTAGCCACCATGGCATCCATGTTTGAGATCAGCTGGGATGATGAAGCTCCCAAGATTACTATTGACAGATTTGAGAAGTCTGCATACTGCAATGAGATTGACACTGAAGACACAGAGGAGAAGCCTTGGTTCTATGAAGTGAAAAGATATCTTGAAGCTCAGGAGTTTCCTGGAGGGGCATCTGTCAAAGATAAGAAGTTTCTGAGGAGGTTTTCTGCCAAGTTCCTTTTGAATAATGGAATTTTGTACAAGCGCAATCATGATTCAACTTTGCTTCGTTGTGTGGATAAGAAGGAAGCAACAGAGATTATGGAAGATATGCATGATGGGATCTTTGGCACTCATTCTAGTGGTCATACTATGGAAAAGAAGATATTGAGAGCAGGTTACTATTGGTCTACCATGGAAGCTGACTGCTATCAACATTCCAGAACATGTCATAAGTGTCAAATTTATGCTGATAAAGTACATATACCTCCATCACCATTGAATGTGTTGACTGCTCCTTGGCCTTTTGCCATGTGGGGCATTGATATGATTGGTGAGATTAAGCCTACTGCTTCTAATGGGCATCGTTTCATCCTGGTCGCTATTGATTACTTTACTAAGTGGGTGGAGGCAGCTTCATTTGCATCTGTTACTAAGAATGTGGTGGCTCGATTCATTAAGAATAATCTCATATGTAGGTATGGTATCCCTGAAAGGATTATTACTGACAATGGCTCTAATCTGAACAACACTATGATTACTGATCTTTGCACGCAGTTCAAGATTAAGCATCACAACTCTTCTCCGTATCATCCAAAGATGAATGGGGCAGTTGAAGCTGCTAACAAAAATATCAAGAAGATTATACAGAAGATGACTGTCACTTATAAAGATTGGCACGAGATGTTACCATTTGCTCTTCATGGTTATCGTACTACAATACGTACTTCAACAGGGGCAACCCCATTCTCCTTAGTATATGGTATGGAAGCAGTTCTGCCCATTGAAGTTCAGATACCCTCCTTAAGAATTATGAAGGATGCAAGCTTGGATGAAGATGAGTGGATTCAGACCCGACTTGACCAGATAAATTTGATTGATGAGAAGAGGTTAGCAGCAGTTTGTCATGGCCAGATGTACCAAAAACGGATGATTAAGGCTTTTAATAAGAAGGTTAAGCCAAAGGTATATCAGGCTGGTGACTTGGTAATAAAGCGTATCATATTACCACAGGGTGATCCTAGGGGCATGTGGACTCCTACATATGAAGGACCATTTGTAGTCAAAACAGTATTTTCGGGAGGTGCCATGATACTTGCTACTATGGATGGTGAAGACTTCCCGCAGCCTGTAAACGCAGACATAGTTAAAAGATACTACGCATAAAAAGAGACCCGCTAGGTTGACTGGCCTAGGCAAAAATAAGGGCATCCCGGCGAACCAAAAGGGTTCGGGCAAAATTAGGGATATATATATAAAAAAAATGTACACCCGGCAAGTCGAAAACCTGAAAAGGCGGCTTGGGCAAAAAAGGGTATCCCGGTGGATTGAAAACCTGAAAGGGAAATCCAGGCAAAAGTTAGGGATTAAAGCGTATGACTATGTCTCGTTTGGATCACCCATGTAACTACAACCAGTTGTGCTACTTAACCAAGCTCGAATAGATATAGATCAATCAATCGTTTCTGTCTCAACAGCAGAAGATGAGATACTTGAAGATAATGGCAATAGTAGAATTGAAACTCAATAGGATTATTTACCACATAGCTGATTTTCTTTGTTTTGTAAAAATTGTTATGACAAATTCCTCTTACTAGGATTTCTATCTCCTTGTACAACTTGCCTATGTATGGACCACTTTGTGATATAAATAAAATTTCATCTTTGAATCCAGATTTACTTTTACCCTATTTACATAAGCGAAACGTCCATTGGTTGTGTTTGAATGTATGTATGCTTTTGAATATGATTGATGTTTACCAGAAATGCATAAAATGCTTAATATAATTGATGTTTACCAGAAATGCATGAAAATGCAGTAATAGTATTTACTAAGGACGAACGAGGGAAGGAATTCAACGAAGCTTCGCCGGTTCATCCCCACAAGACAGCTACAAGTCCCCCAGTAGGGCAAATCCATCTTCATAAATACTTCGAGTCACATCTCCCCTGGAATTTATATCCATCTCTTTTATCCTTAGACGGATAGTCGGGAATTTATTCCTTCAATAGGAGTACGACGAACGAAGACGGGAGGTTATGGATACCATAATATCGAACGAAGACGGGAGGTTATGGATACCATACTATCGAACAAAGACGGGAGGTTTATGAATACTATGTTATCAAACGAGACGGGAACGAGTTCCTCATATTCTTCACTATATTATCAAACAAGACGAGTTCCTCATATTCTTCAGCAAAAAATCGGGATTTATCTTCCCTGGCCAGCAGTTGATATACGAAGAATCCAGATGCTTCAGACTACATAATGCATACATACATCATTTACATCATACCATAACATACACATCCATAAGTACATAATACATTTACTTAGGTGCATCATACTATGCATGCATACATAATGCATAAACTAATATTTCCCTTGCAGGATAGTTATATGCAGGTAAAACAATATCAACAACTTACAACGGGTCAGAAATGATCCATACGCTACTCAAGATGTCCTCGAATAGCAGGAAAACGGTCTGTAAAAAGATTCATTCCCTGGTTCAAGACATCTTTCAGAAGAACAAATCCTGACGTTCTTTTGACCCTTAAGAACAAATCCTGACGTTCTTTTGGCCCCTTGTTCAAGACTTTTTCAGAAGAACAAATCCTGACGTTCTTTTGACCCTTAAGAACAAATCCTGACGTTCTTTTGGCCCCTTGTTCAAGACTTTTTCAGAAGAACAAATTCTGACGTTCTTTTGACCCTTAAGAACAAATCCTGACGTTCTTTTGGCCCCTTGTTCAAGACTTTTTCAGAAGAACAAATCCTGACGTTCTTTTGACCCTTAAGAACAAATCCTGACATTCTTTTGGCCCCTTGTTCAAGACTTTTTCAGAAGAAAAAATCCTGACGTTCTTTTGACCCTTAAGAACAAATTCTGACGTTCTTTTGGCCCCTTGAATAGCAGGCAAACGGTCTGTAAAAAGATCCATTCCCTGGTTCAAGACATTTTATTCAGAAGAACAAATCCTGACGTTCTTTTGACCCTTAAAAACAAATCCTGACGTTCTTTTGGCCCCTTGAATAGCAGGCAAAAGGTCTGTAAAAAGATCCATTCCCTGGTTCAATACATTTTTCAGAAGAACAAATCCTGACGTTCTTTTGACCCTTAAGAACAAATCCTGACGTTCTTTTGGCCCTTGGAGAGTAGGCAAACGGTCTGTACAAAGATCTATTCCCTAATCCAAGATACTTCCAGAAGAGATAATCATCACAAGATTTATTTCTACTGGTCCATCCAACAATTCAAATCATAAATGATTCAGAGACGGCTTATACAAAGACCTAGTACTGATATCCAGTATCAACATAAAAACATCACCATATCCAGATATTTTAGATGGCATCTCTAAGCCCATCTCCAATTCTTCCAAGTGGCATCTTCAAGCCCACTCAAGCATATACAGCTAATCAACAGTATTACTCTCTGCACTGGTGAGTGCAAATTTTTGGGCTTTTGTGTTCAATCCCCTTCAACCTTCCAAGTCATGACTGGCACATATACCAATCTAACCACTCAGGTTTTAGAAAATTGAACAGGGGCAGCTGTTGCACCCCAAAATTTGCCCTCCACAAGACAAGACATTGTGTACTAAGAGGATAACAAGGTTCATAAGGTTCACAGTACATCTCATGAGGTTCACAAGGTTCACAAAGTTCACAATTAGTCAGAAGATTTGACAATTCCCTCAGACAATGCATCCTCCTAAGCAATACATCCTAAACTAGGGTTTTGACTTTAATCAGGCTAAATGGACTTCCAAGACTTCAAGTGAGCTTCATATCATCTTATATGTGTTTAAGAATCCCCATGACAAGTTTCAAGACTTTTCTCAAAGGTTTGCTCAGTCAGATGATGAGATAGGTTAAAATCAGTCAAAGCAGTTAAAAAGTCAAAACTGAGGTCAACTGTGGTCAAACAAAAGTCAAACTTCATGATTTTTTGCCAACATCAAGTATATGAAGTAAAATTCATCATTTTATCAAGGGTTGATCATGATTCATCAAGGAGATTTCAGATCATCAAGAATCAGGAGTTTCTAAATTAGGGTTTTCATAGGAAAAGTCAACTGAACTTTGACCAGCCATAACTTTCACATGCTTCATCAAATTTTTCCATCTAAAGATCATTTTGAAGGAAATTGAATTCTCTACAACTTTGTGTCTCACAAGCCAAGCCCAAAAATATTTCATTTGGAAGGTATGAGCTAAGACATTATAGGTCCTTTTAAAAGTCAACAAAAAGTCAACAACTTCAAAAGAGCATAACTTGATAATGGTAAAAGATATGGACACAAAACCAATGAGGTTAGTTAGAGGACTCTTTAAGCTTTCCAAAATGTCCAAGAACACCCTCATAGCATTAAAATTGAAGGATTTGTGCCCTTGCAAAGTTGGGAAATTTTAGGGAAGTTTATGAAGCAAATTAGGCCTTAAATCAAATTTTTGCTAAATGAGCCCACCAAATTGCCATCCCATCTTTATAAAAACACCAAGCACGACCCAACCCACCTTTTTTCTGATTTTTTATTTTTTATTTCATATTTATTTTAATTTTATTCATTAAAATACAATTTAAATTGAAATAAAATATAAAATCATATATTTAAAAAGGGATTTGGCTTCTAGAAAGTCATAAATATTATTTGGATCAGATTGATACACAAGTTATGAGGATTGTCCCAAAATGGTAATGTTATATCAAAGAATATTCAAATTTTAAGGCATATCTTTCTCAATATTCAAATGATCCAAAAGTCCAAAGAATCATACAATTTTTTGACCTAATCTCATTCACATATATACATAGAACATAACACAAGCAAGGGACACGAATTTGACAGCCTGAAGAACCCTATTCAAACTTCAAAAAATTCATCAAAAACTCAAATTCGGATTCACCTTTGCAGGGCATTTAAAGGTATTCTAAAGACATAGAGAGGATCCTTGGACTCTCAGGATGCTATCCACATGATCATAAGCATCTATAACCTCATGAATGATGCAAACCGAATCGGTTTCATGTCAAATATATTTTTTTCGATTCATAAGTTTTATGCATAATCATTTAAATTTGAGCTTGTAATATTGTTTGTTGAATGATGCACATGGATTCTGGATTGTTGGTTATGAGTTTCGATGCAGGTTTGGAGTTTCACCATTGTTAGGGTTTGAAGCTCGTTTTGGGGTTTTGTGTAGGAGGCAATATAAATCCATTTAAAAACCATGGCTAGACCGTATACCTCTCAAGGATCACATTAACCTGATCAATTTCATGAAATAATGAGCTTAGCTATGAGATGTGATTTTCGCAGGTTATGGATATTGAGGAATTCGCAGGAAAATGCATAGGTAATTTGGCAGGTGAATTCGCAACAACCCAGGAAGAAGATGACCTCCTTGGCGCCATCTGGAAATTTAAAAAATTGGTTTAATATTTTTATAATTGTTTCTATTTTATTTCAGTTAATGCTGCTTGGTCTGGTGGTAAGTATGCGCGTTAATGACCTTCAAGACCTAGGTTCGATCCTGGCTGAAGGAAATTTTTTGTGCTTTGTCATTTATTTTGGCAGGATTAAAATATAATGACTTGGAGCTATTCAATATCACAAGCGCATGGCTTGTCCCAGTGGTTATAGGCGTGTTTTGGAAGCAGTTGTACCTGGGTTCGATCCCCAGGTTTCCCATCTTTTTTACAATTCAGGGTATTTTCTAGATTTATTATTTGTTTGATTTGATCCACAAAGAAGTCACATGGCGCGCGCAGTTCAGTTGGTTATGGGACATCCTTGGCAGGTACAGGACCTGGGTTCAAATCCCAGGTCCTTTCTTTTTGGTCAATTTCTTTGTTTTTTCTTCTTTTAATTTATTTTCTTATATTTAATTCTATTTTATTTAAATTAGTAAATATAAATTATAAAAAATATTTTCTAAATACCGTTAAAATACTTTTCTTTATATTCTTAAAATATCATAATTTATTTTCTTAAAAAATTTAAATTGTTTATATTTATTTCATAATATGTATATATGTATAATTATCATATTTTTGTAAATTAATTGTTTTATTTTGTAAATTAAATACAAAACCCTAATTTTTATTTTATGACATGCTTACTTAATTATAATTAACATATACTTTTTATAATATGTGTATAAAATTAAATTATTAGAACTATTAGTCATATTTATTAATATATAATTATAATATTTATCTCTTTTATTAAAATTCTTAAAAATAATTATTTATTTAATTTTGAACTTTTAATTTGTTTCTATATTATATTGTTATACTAACCTTCTTAGATTTATTTTTGCTTGTTATTACTAACCAATTTATTTATTTATTTATTATATGCTTATTTATTTAAATTATTTTATTATTATAATGTAATTGTACACACTATGTAATAGTTGTAGAATTTCTTATTCTTTATTTTAAATTGCCATGGTTAGTAAAATAGGGAGTGTAAACATGTTTGTATTTAAAATTAAATTTAGATCACTAATTTGTAAGATAAATACTTGAATTTGCACGCACACACGTAAGTCGATCTTGGATCGCCATCTCACATTCTTAAGGATACCTCTCATGTTGCCAAAACAAAAAGGTCAAGTAAGGTGTAAAGCAAAGTCCCTTCTCTCATATCATCTAGTCCCTTAAAAGATAATAAGATCAAGTCCCTTCATGGTTGCCTTTGTAAATGATCTTGTCCCTCTCGAATAAAGATGATAAGTCCCTTCGAATTGCTAATACACCTTACAGTTGCCTAATCACAGATGTCCCTTCACTTGTCCCTCATATATCCAAGGTAATGACTACCTATTCCTTAATAATAGGGATAGTCTTACCACTTAAAGGATATTTAAGAACATAAAAGATTTAACTTAGGGTAGGTTCCTCTTATGTACTTGCTCACCTTTTCAAAACATTTCAAAACACTTCACATTTTCAAACAAATTTTCGAAACAAAGTCTTTATATATATATCCGTACATGGATCATTATAAAGTACTTAAGAAATTTTTTTCACACACTACACTTCTCAAAACAATTTAAAGTGAGCTAAGTAACTAAGAGCCCATGGATAACCATGGATGTAAAGGGTGCTAACACCTTCCCTTTACATAACCTACCCCCCGAACCCAAAAATCTTTTTAAGGTCTTTCCTGTTCTTTTATGCCCTTTCCTTTTGGATAAAATAAAAGTCGGTGGCGACTCATACTATCCGCAACATTTAACTAAAGTCAGTTCTCCCACCGTGTTACAGGCACATACTTGAAAATTACAAGATTTTCCCAACTTTGAAACATCATATCTTGAGTTCTAAGATGAATCAAGAGGAGTTCTTGTACTTTTTGAAATGGGAACACCCAATCTACAACTTTCATGTTTAAGGATTTTTCATTTGAAGCATTTTTGATCAAGAAAGAGGAGGTTGAAAATCTTTCCCAAAATGGAAAGTTTTCATTACATGTCATGTCCAAAAATGGAAAGTTTGCAAATGGCTTGAAATTCTTAAATCTTGTGAACTTATAACCACTTCTAAGATCAAATAAAGATCATGGAACTTCAAAATGATGGAGATGACCCTTTGGTACCATTGGTGGTGGCCTCAGATGCCCTGATTCTGACCTTTCTTGCACAACAAGTTACTAGGTGATCAGATGACTTCCACAATGAATTTCTTCATTAAATTAGGTACACATGCTCCTTATAAAATACTAAGACCATTAGAATCAAGAATGACCAAACAATTTGAGGTTAAGGGCCTCAAACCCAAAACCCTAATTTTAGGTCATTTGTGTAGGAAAACCCTAGCCTGCCTGGACCTCTGTGAAATCCTCTGTGATTTTGTGACTTCAAAGACTTATTAGGGATGTAATAAGATCATAAACCACTCATGGACCCTCTTGGAATGCTTCAAGACCATTGGGATAGCTCAGATCATTTCTTGGATTCTCTTGATCACAAACCCTAGTTGTGCAACTTATGCAGATGAAATGAACTATGCAGTGAGAGATGATATGATTATGCAATGCTATAT
Source organism: Lathyrus aphaca (assembly GCA_963966055.1). Taxonomy (NCBI): domain Eukaryota; kingdom Viridiplantae; phylum Streptophyta; class Magnoliopsida; order Fabales; family Fabaceae; genus Lathyrus; species Lathyrus aphaca. The sequence goes on along the minus strand of OZ014520.1, from coordinate 213,874,368 downwards.
GAAAGATCACAAGCCATGGTGTGAGAAAAAATGAGGGTAAATTTAGTGTGTTTACAGATGCCCCTATTCAAGCATGAGTTAGCTGTGCAGGGTGTAAGCGCCTGGCTTAATAGACAAACAAGATAACTTGTGGTTGAATACCAAAGACAGACCGAAATTTGCACTCACTGAGGAGAAGAAGAAAAAGGATATAAATTGTAACAGACAGTATAGTATGAGTATCAAATGAAATCGATAGAGGACGACCATCGAGCAGAGGACGACTGCTGGGGATAAAAAACAGTAATTAAAGGCAATAACGGGGACGACCATCATGCTGGGAAATAAAGATACCACGACGGGGACGACCATCGGGTAAAGAAATAAAACTCCCTGGGGATTAAAGAAACGAGGAAAGCACTGACGGGGATGGCCACCAGGTTAAAGGGTAAAAAAACGCGACGGGACGGCCATCGGGTAAAAGAATAAATGAAATAATTATGAGGGACGGTCATCAAAAGGTGAAGGACGATCACCTAGCAGGGGACGGCTGCTGAAAATATCACGACATAGGACGAATTCCGGATAGAAAAGGTCAACGATGGGGAAGGCCATCGGATAAGCATTATGAAGGACGATCATCAAGAGGTGAAGGACGATCACCTAGCAGGGTACGACTGCTCTTGGGGATTATCTCGACATAGGATGAATGTCGGATAACAAAGGTCGACGATGGGGAAGGCCATCAGATAAATGATGAGGGATGGTCATCATAAGGTGAAGGACGATCACCTAGCAGGGGATGTCTACTAAAAAGATATCGCGACATAGGACGAATGTCGGATAACAAGTTCCAAACAATGGGGATTCCACTGGGGAAAAGGATGAGGGACGGTCATCCAAAGGTGAAGGACGATCACCTGGCAGGGGACGGCTGCCGAAAGTATCACGACATAGGACGAATGTCGGATAAGAGGATCAACGATGGGGACGACCATCGAATAAAAATGATGAGGGACGACCATCTAACAAGGGACGAATATCGAAAATATCATGACATAGGACGAATGTCGGATAGAAAGGTTGTTTTGTTGGTGACTTACTGGGGAATGGTAAACACGGACGAGTGCTTACACTTTGAAATAAAAGGTATAAGTGTTTGACAGTGTGTATAGACTAAAGATGCGGACGAGCATCCTTAGGACCACGATACGGACGAGTATCGATAGAAACAAACGCTGACACGTGTTTAAGGATGATGATACGAACGAGTATCAATCGGTTAAGCAAGGAACACAGACGAGTGTTGATCTGCCGGGGTGGTGATATATACAAGATACAGACGAGTATCAGAGGATTGTGTATAAGTGTTTGACCTGCTGGAAATATGTGCAAGACACGGACAAGTGTCAAAAAAGAGATTGAGCCCGGGACACGGGCGAGTGTTTGGACTTGCTGGGAAAGTATGACACGAGTGTCAAAAGGAATATGTACCAGTATGAACAAGTATCTGTATTGAGAGCGCAAAAAGGTATTCTGGTTTTGTCTGTGGGGGATAAGTTTTGTATACTGCTGGTGAAGTGATTCTGATATTTACAGGTGATTGGCTCGAACCTGGCTTATGATCATGCAAATGTTTGATTTTTTTTGTAATGCTCCGTATTAGACAGAATGCTACGCTCTGCGTGGGGAAAAATGATGTGAATGCTATGATTATGCAAAATGAGAGAACCGATCCGAGGTCCGGATCCTGCGGGGAAAAAGATCTCTGGGAGATCTGTATGGAGGGAGAACTCCGTTGGGGAAAGAGATCATTGGCCGATCTGTGGGGAGAGAGGATCACCGAAAGACCTTTCTAGAGAATTCTATGGCACTCTAGGGGAGGCAATCTGTGGGGATCCCGACTGGGGAAACTTTTGTTGAAGAGACTCATGCTAGGGATGAGGAGGCTTCAACAACTCCGCTGGGGAAAAACAGTTCAGGCATTTCTCGGGAGATCCTGCTTGGGGAGAAGAGAACTTCTGGGAAGTAATTTGTTGTAACTCTTTCGTCCAAGCGACATGCTGGGGATTTAATGAGTTTCTCGAAGGATCCTCTGAGGGGATGACGACTTTGTGGGGGAAAACTCCTGTCAAGTAAACCTGCTGATGAGGTGATTGCTGACTTGGCTGGGGATACAAGGCTTGATATACCCCATGATGTAAGATATTGTCTGTCTTGAGTACCTGCAACCTGTTAAAAAGGAACGCACAAGTGTCTCGAGGTATCCTCAACCAGATTCCATCACGGGAGTTAGATTTTGCTCAAGAGTACATATTTCCTGCAAGCATTTATTGAAAATGACTTATATGTTTTCATGCAAGTGTTGTGTTATGAACTTTGGACATTTTGCAAATGAAACAAAAATGTACAAAACAAAGTATGACTGAAAATTCTGATTTTATTGATTTGTGTGCCCTGAATAGGCGAGTACAGTGAAGAATCGAATCCCTAAAAGGAGGAGATTGCTGTAAAATTGAGAAAATGAAAGTGTTGGCAATGTTTGAAGTTGACGCTCCAGTGAGCTTCCTTTGCTATGACCTGTATGACATTGACGTTCTTCTTATCTTGCTTTCTGAAGGAGGTTGATTTTGACCGACGCTTTGTCCTTTCGAAACTTGCCATGTTGTGAGTGATACAGACAAATTCAGAATGCAGTTGTTCGCTTTTTCCCCTATTTTACGTGGATCGCCCTTTTGGGTTTTTAATCCACCGAGATACCCATTTTTTGCCTGAGCTGTCCGATATGGCTTTTCAACTCAGCGGGTGTACACATGTTTTTCCCTAATTTTTGCCCGAGTCTTTTATTATGTTTTTGACTTGCCGGGATGCCCCATTTTTTCCTGGACTTACATTCTGTTTTTATGTCTAGCGGGTCTTTTATGCGAAGTATTTTTTAACTGCATCTGAATTCACAGGAGATAAGAAGTCTTCGCCATCCATAGTAGTGAGCATCAGTGCCCCACCAGAGAAAACTTTCTTTACTATGAATGGGCCTTCGTAGTTCAGCGTCCATTTTCCACTGTGGTCTATATGAGGAGGAAGAAGTCTTTTCAGCACAAGCTCACCCACTTGGTATTCCCGAGGTCTGACTTTCTGATCGAAGGATTTCTTCATTCGCTTTTGATATAAATGCCCATGACAGATGGCTGCTAATCTCTTTTTTTCAATCAGACTCAGTTGATTATATCGAGATCGGACCCATTCTGCTTCAACCAGTTTTACATCCATCATTACCCGTAAGGAGGGTAGCTCAACTTCAACAGGTAGGACAACTTCCATACCATACACGAGCTGATAAGGTGTTGCCCCAGTAGATGTTCTGATAGAGGTTCGGTACCCATGCAAGGAAAATGGTAACATTTCGTGCCAGTCTTTGTAGGTGACTGCCATCTTTTGCACAATCTTCTTGATATTCATGTTAGCTACCTCAACAACGCCATTCATCTTTGGCCTGTAAGGAGAAGAGTTGTGATGTTGAATTTTGAAGTCCCGACAAAGTTCTGCCATCATCTTGTTGTTCAAATTGGAACCATTATCAGTAATGATTCGCTCGAGAACTCCATATCGACAGATGATATCCCTTTTCAAAAATCGAGCTACCACTTGCCTGGTGACATTTGCATATGAAGCTACTTCAACCCATTTGGTGAAGTAATAAATGGCTACCAGGATGAATCTGTGACCCTTTGAAGCAGTCGGTTCAATCTTTCCAATCATGTCAATTCCCCACATGGCGAAGGGCCAGGGTGAAGACATTATATTCAAAGGATTCAGAGGCATATGTACTTTGTCCGCGTAGATCTGGCATTTGTGGCATTTCCTGGCATAAGCACAATAGTCTGCATCCATTGTGATCCAGTAGTAACCTGATCTTAATAACGTCTTTGCCATTGCATGTCCTCCGGCATGGGTACTGAAAGAACCTTCATGTACTTCGTGCATCAGTAGGTCTGTTTCCTTCTTGTCAACACATCTGAGCAAGACCATGTCGAAGTTTCGCTTATACAAAGAACCATCAATATTGAGGAAGAAGCTACCGGCTAGCTTTCTTAATGTCTTCTTATCATTTGACGATGCCCCAGGTGGGTATGTCTGAGTTTCCAAGAAGCATTTGATGTCATGGTACCAAGCCTTGTTGTCAGTGACAGTGTCCACAGAGAATACATATGTCGGTTTGTCCAGTCTGGATACCAAAATCTAAGGAACATAATTAGCAGTTTGTAATTTGATCATGGATGAAATGGTAGCCAAAGCGTCTGCAAACTGATTCTCATCTCGAGGGATGTATTCAAGCTTAACTATTGTGAAAAAGGTCAACAATCTCCTCATATAGTCACGGTATGGAACCAGATGCTCTTGATGAGTGTGCCACTTGTCGTTGGTCTGGTTGATTACCAAAGCTAAATCTCTGAATACATTCAAGGTTTTGATCCTGAGGTCAATGGCCTCCTCAAGACCCATGATACAAGCTTCGTATTCTGCTTCATTGTTAGTGCAGGCAAAGGTGAGCCTTGATGAGAAAGGCATATGAACCCCTTTGGGTGTAATGAACACTGCACCAACCCCACGATCGTTGCAATTAACTGCCCCGTCAAACATCATAGTACATGCTTCTTCTGGGTTAGGCCCTTCAGTGTGAATAGGCTATTCACAATCTTTTTCTTTTAAGAACATGATGTCTTCATCAGGAAAGTCAAATCTCATAGGCTGGTAATCGTCAATGGGTTGTTCAGCCAGATAGTCAGACAATACACTGCCCTTGATGGCTTTTTGAGAGGTGTACTAAATGTCATATTCTGTTAGAATCATTTGCCATCTTGCAACCCTTCCGGTAAGTGTTGGCTTCTCAAATATGTACTTGACTAGATCCATCTTTGAGATCAATAAGGTAGTGTGAGTCAACATATACTGTCTTAGTCGGCGAGCAGCCCACGCTAAAGCACGACAAGTTTTATCGAGCAGTGAATAACGTTGTTCACAGTCGGTAAACTTTTTGCTTAGGTAGTATATTGCATACTCTTTTCGACCAGACTCGTCATGTTGGCCTAATACACACCCCATTGACTCTCCTAATACTTCCAGGTACATGATTAGAGGTCTTCCTTCAACTGGAGGCATGAGAATTGGAGGTTCTTGCAGATATTCTTTGATCTTGTCAAAAGCTCTCTGACAGTCATCGTTCCACGTGACTGTTTGTTCCTTTCTTAGCAGCTTGAACAAGGGCTCGCAGGTTGCAGTGAGATGAGATATGAACCTTGAGATGTAGATCAATCTACCTAACAACCCCCGAACTTCTTTCTCAGTCTTAGATACAGGCATTTCCTGAATTTCTTTGACTTTATCGGGATCAACCTCAATTCCTTTTTCACTTACAATAAAACCCAGTAGCTTACTTGAACGTACCCCGAATGTGCATTTGTTGGGGTTCAACCTTAACTAATACTTCCTCAGACGCTTGAACAGTTTTAGCAGATTCACCAGATGATCTTCCTTTGTATGGGACTTGGCAATCATATCATCACATAGCACTCAATTTCCTTATGGATCATATCGTGGAATAATGTTACCATAGCCCGTTGATATGTTGCACCGGGGTTCTTCAGACCGGACGACATTACTTTGTAGCAGAACGTGCCCCAGGGTATGATGAAAGTTGTCTTCTCCATGTCTTCAGGCGACATCTTAATCTGATTCTATTCGGAGAATCCGTCCATAAAGGAAAATACCGAGAACTGAGCCGTGTTATCCACCAATACGTCAATGTGAGGTAATGAGAAATCATCTTTCGGGATGGCTCTGTTCAGATCCCGGTAATCCATACACATATGCTCCTTGCCATCCTTCTTAGGTACAGGTACAATTTTAGCAACCCACGGCGGGTAACTAGTTATAGCAAGAAAACCGGTGTCCCACTGCTTTTGTACTTCCTCTTTGATTTTCATGGCCATGTCTGGGAGAGTACGGCGCAACTTCTGTTTAACTGGCGGACAATCTTCTTTCAATGGAAGTCTGTGCATGACAATGTTTGTATCCAAGCCCGGCATATCTTGATAAGACCAAGCGAACACGTCGACATACTCTCGAAGCATACTGATGAGCTATTCTTTCATTAGAGCTTGCAGACTGGCCGCAATTTTCACTTCTTTCACATCTTCCTCGGTACCAAGATTGATAGTCTCAACCTCCTCCTGATGAGGAGAAATCACTTTTTCATCTTGTCTCAACAACCTGGCTAGCCTTTAGGCAAATCATAGTCTTCATCAACCCCTTTGTCTGCTTCATTAATCGAATTGTCGAAGTCATACGAGGTCATAGCAGTGTCGTTGTCGGTGTAATCTGGAGGGCTATCTCTGCAAGGGTTGGTATTTGTTCATTTTAGTGATTGATTTTATCTCATTTAGAAAAAGTGAATGAAGTTTATTAAGAAAAACATTGTCATTTATTGTTTTGTGCGAAAATAACAAAAATGAAAGACAGTGAGCGAAAAGATTGTTTACAAAAGATGTCCATTATTCATTAATTTCCATTTGCACAAAATACATATATGGCCCTATTACAAAATGAGTCCTGACACCTTGGGAAAGATGCAGGACTTGATGCATGCTTAAATAGGAAATAATAATTACTTTGCATCAGTAACCCTTATAATTTCCTAGGAAGACCAGTTGAGGAATTGTTGGCCCGGGACTCTTGGATGAATCCAGCTTTCCAGGTTAAAGTTTCTTTCAACCTCGTCTTCCACATTATTGATTGGATCCGGGATCAGCATTCCCCCACTCACAAATTTGGGAGCTTCAGCAGCCTCCTCTTGGACCTGTCAGGATGGTCTGTAACCCAAACCGAACTTGTCATCTTTGATCTGAACTTGTAGCAACTTGCCCCAGCCTTGGGCATTCCCGTCTTCAAAAACCTTCTGAGCTTGTTTGTAAGAGGCAATTGAAGTACTAGACATTTCAGTTGTTGCTTCATTGACATTAAGAGCTTCAAAACCCTGACTCATTGTTTCATGGATCTCCCCATCCATCTCAATGTACTTATAGGTGGCCAAGTGACTGACAAAGATGTCCTCCTCTCCACAGATGGTGATAATTTGGCCTTCCCACTCATATTTTAACTTCTGTTGAAGGGTCGATGTTACGGCGCCAGCGACATGAATCCAGGGTCGATCCAACAAACAGATGTAGGCAGGCTGAATGTCCATCACATAGAAGGTAGTTTTGAAAACTTGTGGGCCAATTACCACAGGAAACTCAATCTCTCCGAGAACCGATCTCTTAGAACCATCGAAGACTCTCACAACCAGGTTACTCGGACGGAGTGCAAGACCATCATACTCCAACTTGACCAAGGCTTTCTTTGGAAGAACATTGAGAGATGACCCAGTGTCAACTAAGACATGAGAAAGTACAGCACCTTTACATTCCAAGGTGATATATAAAGTTTTATTGTAGTTACGGCCCTCCGTAGTTAGATCAGCATCAGTGAAACCTAGCCCATGACTAGTATTAACATTTAAAACCACCATTTCTAATTAATTAACCGTAATATCTTCTGGCACGTAAGCTGCGTGCAAGACTTTGAGAAGTGAATTCCGGTGAGCCTCAGAACACATGAGCAAAGATAGAATGGAGATCTTGGAGGGTGTCTGGTGGAGCTGGTCCACAACTTTGTAATCACTCTTCTTGATAATTCTCATGAACTCGTCCACATCCTGATCAAAGGATGTCTTCTGAGTTTCCTTGACAGTTGGTTCTTCAGGCACCACACTCTTGCCTTTTGCTTTGGCAGCAACTTCTGCTTCATCATTAACTCTTGGGAACTATGAGGCAAAGAGACGTCCGCTATGGGTGAAGCCTCCGCCTCCCCCGACATTATCAATTTGTGGTGTAGAAGTTGAAGAGTCAAGAGTGACTTTATTTCCGTTGCAATAAAGATCTGAGCCATAATACCAACGTACGACACTGCTGCTATCATATGGAACTGGTCCAGGTATCGTGATGGTTACCAGACTGATTGCTGCGGAAGAAGGAGTTGTGATAGTTTGTGGGTCATAATAGATGGTGACAGGAGGTCTGATTGCAGATGGTGCAGGTGATGAAACTTGTTGATGTTGATGTTGATGTTGATGTGAGTTGTTGAAAGAATCTGGGACATGAATTGTTGTCGGATCATAGTAAATGGTGACTGTGGAAATGTATTCATTGATGGTTATTGTTGTTGTAGGAGATACCTTTGGAATGATGTTTGTTGATGTTGTAGGAGATACCTCTGAAATGGTGTTTGCTGATGTTGTAGGAGAGATGTTTGTTGAAGTTGTAGAAGACGGGACTGTTGATGTGATTTGTAGGATGCTTTCTCTGATAAGACTATTGATACCAATCCTCAAGTTTGCACAACCATTGGAAGAAAACTTGCAAGCTTCACAACAGGCCTCACAACCTGGAAACACTTGGCACTTCAATAGCTGAGCTTTTACTTCGGCCAGTGGTGTTTGGATACTTGCAATGTCATCAATTAGGACTGTTGGTTGATATTTTTCAATGGCATTAATCCTTGGCCCACCGTGGTTCAGTATTGGATTCTTTGTGACATTTGGTGGAGGTGCAAAATTCAAAGCTTTGGAATCAACTAAGTCCTGAACTTTCATGGGCAAAGCCCTGCATTTATCTGTTGTATGGCCAGGTGCATTGAAGTGAAAATCACATTTGGCGTTGACATCATAGTTCCTTGGGAGATTCAGAGGATCAGGTGGAGTCAAAATTCTCAATTCAATCAGGTTGAGTTTCAATAACTATGGAAGTAGAACTGCATAGGGCATCAGGATGGGATTGATAACCCTGTTGATTTGTGAAGTCCTTTGCTGGAACGGACGTTGCTGTTGATTGTTGTGGTTGTAATATTTTTGTTGTTGAGGAAACTGTTGTTGCTGAGGGAGGTGTTGTTGCTGAGGATATTATTGCTGAGGTGTTGGAGCAGGGATGGTGACTGTAACTACTGATCTTTGCATGTATTGATTCCTACTTCTACCCATATGCATTGAGTTAGTCTCACCTGTTCTTCTAGGTCCTGAGAAGGGTTTCTTGGCATTGCTGGAACTAGCACCGTTGTCAGAGATCTTACCCATCTTCAAAAGATTTTCAATTCTCTCACCAGCTATAACCACATCAGCAAAACTAATGGAAGAGAAAGTAGCAAGCCGATCAATGTAGGTTCCTTGAAGGGTGTTCATAAACATATCAGCCATATCTCTTTCTGACATAGGTGGCTGGACAGCAGCAGCAAGTTGTCTCCACCTTTGGGCATATTCCCGGAAACTTTCTCTTGAAGACGGAGACATACCCATCAGGAGGGTCCTGTTGGGTGCCATATCCAAGTTGTATTGATATTGGCGTATGAAAGCTTCAGCTAAGTCCTTCCAGTTTCTGACAGTTGCTCTGGATAGGTGAGAATACCACTCACGGGATACCCCAGTCAAGCTATCTTCAAAGTAAAACATCCACAACTTCTCATCCATGATTGAAGATGGGTACAAGGAAAGGAGGTACCATTATACTTCTCAAAGCAAGGAGGTTTGAACTTTTGAGGAATCCTGACTCCTTCCACTAGTCCCATATCCATCACATCAAACGCAAAAGAGTTCTGGGATTCCAGAGATCTCAGCTTCTCAGATATCTCGTCCAGACGATGATCATAAACTTCATCAGCCCCAGCACCCAACACTATAAACTGCTCATCTTGGGGATCTTCTTGTAGAACATGGTCTCTAGTGTTTCTCTGGGTATTTCCAATAACATTGACTTCAGGGTTGATGTGGGGCCCAAACTCTGGTGGATTTGCTTGCGGTTGGTCGCGCGTGTTGTTACTTGTACCCCCAGTGCCTGCATGGTTCTCGTCTGGAGTTTGTCGCTCGACTAACTCCTTTAACCTCTCCTGAGTCTGTGCTAGCCCATTCATAACAGCCATGAACTGATTCATCTGAGTCCTCACTTCTGTCCTCATATCAGTCATCTGGGTCCTTACATCTGTCAATTCTTGCTGAAGTTGATCCATTTGTAAGTTCGAAAGGTTGTTTCTGGTTGGATACCGGTGGATGCGGTTGACGGGAAAGACTCTCCTACGAGTAATATTTCCTGAAACAAGCAGCAAAGTGAGAAAACAACAACAAAAGCTCCTGCAAAACAAAGAGTATGAAGTTAGCATGAAATGCAATATGCCTATTTGTATTCAGAGGGTATACGATTAGGTTCTTTGGTTTTGACCTTCCAGACCTCTAGGAATGATGAAGATGCTGAAGAGAATGAAGCTCAAAAGAAGATCCAGGTAATACATAAACCATAACATTACAAAATGCCAAAATACAGTTTAAGATTACAACAAGTTCCCATGGTGGGTCAGGATACAATCAAGTCAAGAATACAAGCAAAATCTCCATGGAGAATTAAAGTACAACCAAAATAAAAGTACAAGTAAAAGAGAAATCAAACATCCAGCCCAAAGTCATCCTCCTTAACTTCCTTCAGGAGAGTATCAGTCACTGGTCCAACTAGATGATCTGTGATGGTCCTGATGAGAAGGTTTCTGGTTGCAATGGCACTTGTCATCTTCTGGTACTTGTCTTATTCTTTTGATCTCTTCAACCCTGCCCGAAGTTTCAGCTCGGAGATTTCCTTCTGTACTGCTAACAGGGCTTTCTGACTCTTTCTCTCATTGGCTTCCAGCTGCTCTATCTTAGCCTGTGTCTTCTGATCTTCTTGCAAACGAGCTTCAGTTATTCTGATCCATCTAGCCTGACTCTCTTCCAGGTAGTGTTCAGCTCTGGCCTTCTGAATCTTGGCTTCTTTGCAAGAATTCTTCAATACATGTTCTCCCACTCGGGCTTTTCTAATGAAGTCCTCTGTCTTCTCTATCTTGGTCACATGCTCGATATAAAGCTTCTCTAACCTCTCATTGTCCAGACGATCGTCATTCCTTTCCCAAAGGGTCTTCTTCAAATCTTCAGAAAGCTGGGCATTCCTCTCTTTCAACTTCTCAAATTCCTCCAAAGTGATTGTGGCTATGGGCTCCACTGCTGATGGTCCTGGTACATCCTCTAGGGTGAATGACATGCGAGTAATATGTCCTCTGATGCGCGACCATTCAATGTACTGAGCTGAAGCTATGTTGTTACACTTCTCCAAAATGGCAGTCCCTTTTGTCTGTATATGGTTCCAAGCCCAGGCTGCTTGTCGGACGGTGGCATGATTATTCAGAATAGCACAGTAAAGGGACTCTGCTAAGTCCTGCTCCCTAGGTGGATGTATCAATGCATACCCTAACTGTCTTCTAAAAAGAAAAGGATTATAGTTGATGCAACCCTTTACTCCAATAAGAGGTACATTAGGATATTGTCCACAACTTGTAATTATGTCCCTGCCTTTGGTGTTCTGAGTACAACACCTGATGTCTTCTGAAGTAAGGGAAATCATCCTCTTAGCCCAATTCCTTGACTGGTGTGGATTCATGAAAGCTTCCTTTTGCGGCATATGTCTCATCAACCAATTGTAGAAAAGGGGTGCACAACATCTGACTAGTCTCCCTCTCTATTTATCATTCCTATGATGCACTGAATAGTAGAAATCCACCAACAAGGTAGGAACTGGATTCCTGAGCATAAATATGTGGATATCATTCTTGCTTATAAACTTAGACTCGTCCGCAAACAAGATGATACCATATATACTGAGAGCCAGGAGAGCACAAACAGATTCCCAATTCCCTACTGTAGCCTGCTTTGTAGCCTGAGTAACCAAGAAATCCAAATGGAGGCCTGGGATTCCAGCCTTGGTGGTCATATGCTCATCAATGATAGTTGCTTCTAGATGTAGAGCCTTAGCTATGTCTTCATTCTTAGGAGCAGTCATCTCAGGGTTGAAAGGAATTCTTCTTCTGATAGGGACACCCAGCAACATAGAATATTCTTCCAACATAGGACCTATCTGAAAATCCGGGAAAGTGAAGCAACGGAGAGGAGGGTCATAAAACTGAAGGAAGGTGTGAATCATGCTCCTCTGTGATGCATCTAAGTCCATGATCATGTCCATAATACCACCATAATGTTCTCTGAATAAGGGAACATGATCAGGAGTGATAAGAGCCTGTATCTGTCTGATACCTGCTAGAGGGTACTCAAAGAAATGGTATGTGATGTTGCTCTTCCTGGTTGAATCCATACTGACAATGGGTGCTAATGAAGATAATTGGAGAAGATAACAGCTGAAGAAGATAACTGCAGAAGATATCTGATGAAGATGGCTGAAGTAGAAGAACAGTCAAAACCAAACCAAAGAAGATGTGGATACCCTGTAAAACAAATAGACAAATGTTAAATGATGAAAAATGATGTATGCTGAATGATATGCAAGGGTTTGTGATCAGGTGCTGGATTGTCAGTTTCTTTTGGTAGGGTCCATGAGTGTTCAGAAATCCGGATGAAGGCTAGAGAACCAGTAACCAGGTGGGGGACTCAAATAAAGAGTCACTTGTCCAGGGGTTCATAAGATCAGTCCAAAATAGTGTAACCTTAAAACAATATCCAGTAACAGGGTATGTTAGGGCCAAGGGTTCCTGCAAACCTATAAACAACCCCACCCACTCACAGATATTGTTCTAGACAAGGATCCTCAGGTTCAGATCTATTATGAGAAATGTAAACACTTCTAACCCGGAGGTACAGTGTTTACCCTAATCATAAAGAATCCCCCTCTAATTCACCTCAGATGTTGAAGGTCATCTAAAAAGGTCATCCAGACTTAGCAGGCTTCCCAGATAGCCCTAGCACTGGAGGAGATCTGTTGCACAGAGTTCTCAAGAAGAAACCCATGTCTGAACCATGTTTCATATTCCTGCACCAGACCGAAATGGAATGGGAAAGAATATGAAGCCACTCTAATCTTATGTCTGTCACTCAGGCCTTTGTGTTGGACCTTTCTCACTGGAATACCCCTCCCACCAAAGCAAACCAGAGAATCCAACACAGATGATATGACAATAAAATGAAATGAATAAAGCGGTAAATGAAAGCGATAAAGTAAATGCAGTAAATAAAGCTGTACATAAAGCAATAAAAAAATCAAAACAAAAACACACATAGCACATAACACCCCCAGTAAACAAAATCAAACAAGCGTTAGGAGAAACCCACATGAAAACCAGAAGCCCTGGTTGCAAAGATCCCCATCAGAGTCGCCAAGATGTTGCCCCTCGGACTTTACATCCCGGTGCAGACACGGACGGTCGGCGATGTTGGAGGTTGAGGTTGAATAGAGTTGCCAGCTAGGCATTTTTATCCCGAAGGAAAGGTAATGCTGCATAAACCTGGAAGGGTATGAATAAGATGGTTGCGAACCAAAGAAACTGAGAAAGGGGGTTGGCTACGACCTTGGAAGGTATTAGCACCCAGATCGTTCGTCGTACTCAATGGGATCCACGCTTACCTGATTGTGTTTAAAAGGGTAGTGTATGAGCTGAATGTGTATAAAAAGCTAGGGAGGAATGTACAGAGTGTCAGTACAAAAGAGGGTGAAATGCTCAAGACTAAGGCTTAGAAAAGAAAGCTGAAAGGAGAGGGGGAAGACAAAAAGAATTTTGTTCGATAACTGTTAAGTTATGCCTACGTATCCTCTCGTGCAATGAGGAAGTCAGAACACCGTAGTTCGACTCAAAGATACTAGATGATTTGCTGTGTGAACTGCTTACTTGTCTATGCTCAAGTGTATGACTTGTCTGGCTCGAGTGCTAACTGTCTTGCATAGACGGAAGAAGCGAGTTCTCGTTTTCAGAGTGAGTGTGATGAGAAAAGAATCCCGGAGGAGACGATTATTGTTTGTTTTTGTGTTTTCAGTTTTTTTAATTATTTTTGATGTTTTGCATAGGATAATGAGCTTAAGCCTAAATCAAGGGTTGTAAACTCATTATATCCTCCATGATTAGGGATAATGAGCCAAATTAAGTGTGAGATAAGCATCTCAACTTAATTACCATGATGATGTAGGATTAAGATCATTAACCTACTTGTGATTATTAAGATGTTTTTGTTTTTTTTGTTTAGTGTTAAGTAATGAGTTTAATCTCTAATCAGGGATTAGTGAACTCATTACACCATCCTAAGAGAAGGATGATAGATGAGAACACTTAAACTGAGGAAGATACCTCAACTTAATCCATGGTTAGGGATTAAATTCATTATATAACAAGCCTTTATTAAAATGGATTTTAATTAAAGGGGAGATTAAGCAGTGAGTTTTAAGTTTGCAAGACTTATCTTGAGGGGGACTTGTCCATTAAACATTAGGGTTAGTCCCTCTTAACCAAAAGGAAGAGATGGAACCCTAATGTAAGGACCAAGTTACAAGCTTAAGTCTTAATCATTATTAGGTGTTTTGATTAAGAAGTGTAACCAAATTAAAGGTTTAACACTAAGGATTAAAGTTATACACTCCATCCTAAGATAAGGATGCAGGCATAACCCTAATTCAAAGTCCTAAAGCTTTAAGTGTTTAGCCTCTGATTATGAGATGAGAAGAGAGACTCAAGGAGACTCAAAGGTAAAAAGCTAGGGGGGACTATATACAACCCTAAAAATTATCATGCTTGGATATCCTATGGTTTGTGAGGCTTAAAGAAAAGATCTTCAGGAGGCCACCAAGGAAGAGAAGCAGATGAAAAGAGAAGAGAAAGGAGAATATGTTACTTACTTCCTGAAGAAGATAAGTAACCTATGAGAAAGAGAGGAGAAAGGGAGCACAAGTGAAACAAGTTTACTTCAAAGACATATAAAGGATGCAAATGAGGATAAGCAAAGAGGTGGGATGTGAAGGCAAATCCACATCCCAAACAACTTACCATAAGCCCCTGAAAGGTTAGTATGAGATGCATAAGGAAAGAAATGAGATGAAATGCAATACGTAATGATGCAAAGACCAAAACCAGAAACATAAACATGATACAAATGTGTTATGAGATGATGCAAAGACATACATGATGCATATGAATGTTCATACAAGGATGAGATGCAAAGGAAGCATGTTAGAAGCATGAAAACACATGGATGTTCATGAAATGCAAGGAATGCAAAGCATATCAAATGAATGAAGAAATGATCAAGAAATATTCAAGCATGTCTTAAGATATCTAAGATGTCATACAAATGCTTGAAATGTCATGGCAAGTTCATATGATGATGATATGCAAAGATGAATGCAAATGAACATAGGAAATTAGGGATTTATGAATGTATGAGATGCACATGATCAAAACAGAAGCATACATCATGATAAAAAATTGAAAATGAAATGAAACAAACCCTAAACACATACAAGATCACTCTCCAAAGGCGAAGGTCAGAAGCTAAACCTAGTGAAAGTTATGAATTTCCTAAGTCAACTAGGGTTTTTGGGTGATTCTAAACGAAAAATGCAAATCAATTTGAAAATGCAATTCAAAATCATGAGATAAATAACCTAGATACTAGATGCAATATGTAAAACAATGCAAAAATAACCAAGTTCAAACTCATCATAGTTGATCAAAAATGATTTTTTAAAGTTAGGGTTAGAAAATAGGAATTTTATGAACCCTAATTTAAAGATAATTGTGAAAACATGATCAAATCCAAAAAGAAATTTGTGTGGTGAGTTTGTAAATGCCTAAGAATGCTTCATGAATTTTTGGGTGATTTTTAGAAACCTAAATGTATTTTTAATTAATTAAAATCAATTAATTAATTAAATAAAACATTTAAATGATTTAAAAATACTTTTTAATGCAAAAATAAAAAATAAAAACATTTATGAGTTTGGAAAAATATTTAAAGTGAAAATGCAGAAAATGAGATTTTTAAAAGTCCTTTTGCTATTATTAATAAATATGTGAAAGAAATGAAATAAAATGAAAAATAAAATCAAAGAAAATGAAAGTCAGCAAGATCCGTGGTCCATATTCAATCAGGGAGAGACTGTGCGCGTGATCCTAAGGCTAGGATTGAATCTGGCTAATTAAACTTAATTAATTTAATTAATTATAATTCGGGCTAACTGACTGAATCTGGGCCATCCAAACACGCGGCAACCTAAGATCTAAGGGTTGACATTTAAACTGAGGAATTAATTAGGTTTTAGCCCTAATGACTTTCAGGCGGCCGGAACAGTGTTCCGGCCGTCTTCTCCGGCGACCTCAAAATCCTATCTCTCTCCCTAGGCCACCCTAAGCTCTCTAAAGCTCCAGAATCACTCTTCTAACCTCCCTAAACATGAATCCAGGCTCAAAACTCATTTATCATGCATCAAAATCAAGAATCGAACAAGAACATATTTAGGTTAAAAATTTTAGAACAACAATACATCCTTGTTTCTCAACCATTTCAAAAATACAAAGCACATAATGATCAATGGAGCATGCTCTTTCACATTGGAACTTAAAATAGGAGTTCTGGAAAAAAAGTTCTTGGTGACTACCTGAGATGAAGCTTTGTAGTTTTGAGATTTATGGACCTCTCCTTGATGCTAATCCACTCCAATGATCACCTTGATGCTTCTGGAAAGCTTAGAACAAGTTTATGATGGCTGGTTTGTGATGTTTGGTTCTGATAACTCAGAAATCGTGTTTGTGTTGTGGAGTGTTTCAGGCCAAAGTGAAGGGTGTTTTGTGTTCCTCAAGTTATGAGTGATTGAATGGTGAAGAAAGTTTTGAGTTTGAGTGGCTGTGTTAAGAGTTTCGAAGGAATGAAATTTTTGGGGATTTTTGGGCAATCTGATTATGGTGAGGTTTCAGGCTTGTGTGATGTGTGAAATGAGTTCCTTAGGGTTTGTATAAGAGGTCTTGATTGGTCAGAAAGTTGGTGGTGGCATAATGTGATTGGTATGGGTTGTTTTGCAAAAAGTCAAAAGTTGTGGTACCATAAGCATGGCATGGGTCAGATCTGGCTCTTTGGCTTGTCCTTCCTCAGCTTCATTCAAGGATGGCCCTAGGATTGGATTTGAGGATCTGGATGGCTTGATTCATGAGTTATCACATGTTTTGCAATTTTCCCTCTTTGAAATTTCTTGAAGAACAAGGCATGAAATCTTGTGATTCTTGGCATAATTCTGATCTTTAGATGTTGTGTGAACATGTTATGATGCTTAGATGTGGATTAAAGGTCATAAGAGGTCTTGAAACTTGGTTTTGCAAAAATCCCTCTTTGGCACATACTTGAAAATTACAAGATTTTTCCCAACTTTGAAACATCATATCTTGAGTTCTATGATGAATCAAGAGGAGTTCTTGTACTTTTTGAAAATGGGAAGACCCAATCTACAACTTTCATGTTTAAGGATGTTTCATTTTAAGCATTTTGATCAAAAAAGAGGAGGTTAAAAATCTTTCCCAAAATGGAAAGTTTTCATTGCAAGTCATGTCCAAAAATGGAAAGTTTGCAAATGGCTTGAAATTCTTCAATCTTGTGAACTTCTAACCACTTCTAAGATCAAATAAAGATCATGGAACTTCAAAATGATGGAGATTACCCTTTGGTACCATTGGTGGTGGCCTCAGATGCCCTGATTCTGACGTTTCTTGCACAACAAGTTACTAATTAATCATATGATTTCCACAAAGAATTTCTTCATTAAATTAGGAACACATGCTCCTTATGACATAATAAGACCATTAGAATTAAGAATGACAAAATAATTTGAGGTTAAGGGCCTCAAACCTAAAACCCTAATTTTAGGTCATCTGTGTAGGAAAACCCTAGCTTGCCTGGACCTCTATGCAATCCTCTGTGATTTTGTGACTTCAAAGACTTCTTAGGGATGTAATAAGATCATAGACCACTCATGGACCCTCTTGGCATGCTTCAAGACCATTGGGATAGCTCATATCACTTCTTGGATTCTCCTGAAAATAGGTAACTGCTAGAAACTAGCCATTGGGTCGAACATGGTGTGAGAAAAAAAGAGGGAAAATTTGGGGTGTTTACAAGCTTCAACCTCCAAAACCGTATGTGAGTTTTTTTTTGAAAAAAATTGAAGTTGGAACATTGTGTTTTGGCTTCTGAGTTGTGTCTTGTTGTCGGTGACTATGGCTTGGGGTACCCTGAAACGAGTGAGGATATTTCTTTTGAAAAAATGCAACATATTGAGTGTTGTAACTTTAGCTAAGGCTTCAACCTCTATCCATTTTGTGAAAAATAATCTACGCCGACAATCAAATACTTGTTCTAGTTTGAACCAACGACAAAGGGACCGAGGATATCCAGACCCCACCATGCGAATGGCCATGGGGAAAACATTGTCTTGAGTTCATTTGGAGGTGCCAGATGCATGTCCCCGTGCTGTTGACATTTGTCGCATTTTTTCATATGCTCCATGGAGTTGTTCTGCATTATTGTCCAGTAGTATCATGCTCGCAAGACCTTACTTGCTAGCGATCCCCCACCCAAAATTTGGGTGTTAATGCCTTTGTGGATCTCCCGCAGGATGTATGGGATCGACTCCTCCTCGAATCACTTTAGGAGAGGAGAATCCTCGTCGGTAGAGTTTTCCCTCAACTAATACATACGAGTAGGCCCTTTGTTGGACCACATTGGCCTCCTTAGGATCTAGAGGCAGTTTGTCGTTCGACAAGTAGTTGTAGATCGGGGTTATCCAACAATTGGCGTCGCCGATGATGTTCATGTCTATCGTCGAGGAACTTTTTTCGGTGCTCGACCAAGGGAGTATCTCTTGTATGACATATTTGTTTCCACCCTTTCTCTTCGTGCTCGCGAGTTTCGATAGTACGTCTGCTCGTACGTTATGTTCACAAGGAACATGTTTTACTTCTATGGATGCAAATTTCCTCATTTTCTCTTTGACCAGGGTAAGGATGGCAAAATTATCCGTACCCGTGGATATCTGTGGATAAAATTCGTCACATATATAAGGCAGATAACTTAATGGATATCTACGGATAAAATAAATGGATATTTAAATATCTGTTTCTTAATGGATATGGATACATATTTAATGATATCCGTACCCGCGGATATCCATATCCATTAATAAATTATAAAAATCATTTAAATAGTATTAGTTTATTATACCTTATTTTTTTCATCTATAAAAAAATAGTCTTCTTATATTTATATTTTTTTTGAAATTTTCTTTTAAGAAAACCTTTCACATTTCATTCAAATTCTATTAGCCATTTCATATTTAAATTCTTCAATACTTCATACCTCAATTCAACAATTTAACTTTCCAACCAACTAGTGTCGTCATTCCTCTGTCGAACCAATGTCTCATTCCTACTCCTCGGTCGTCCGCTGTTAAATTAAGAGCGAATTGTATGGATGTTATATGATAGTAACTTTTTGTGTCTTTAAAATATTAAAAATAATTTTAAAAAAATATTATCCATGGATATCTGTAAATATCCGCAGATACTGTTAAACCCGCAGATGACCCGCTTAACAGATACCCGCATAGATATGGGGCAGATATGGATATCATTTTTATCTAATGAGGCGGATATGGATATCATAGTATCTGTCCCCATGGATATCCACTTACATCCCTAGACTAGGGTCAAGTATTCAGATAAATTGTCGTTTTTGACTTTATATTCTCCATTGACTTGCAGGGCCACAAGTTGAGAGTCTGTACATATAATTATTTCCTTGGCTCCCAAATCGTCGACGGCCAGCCTCAGACCGGCGAGGAAAGCTTTATATTCTGCCTGGTTGTTGGAAGTGGGGAATGAGAGTACGAGGGATATCTCTATCAGGATGCCTTCTTTGTTTTCCAAAATAATCCATGCTCCACTGCCCGTTGAACTCGATGCCCCGTCCACAAAAATAGTCAATTTTCGAGATGCGCAAGCCACGCTATCTAGGGTGGTCATTTCAGCCACAAAATCAGCTAAGAATTTTTCCTTGAGGTCCAACTTGATTTCGTATCTAATGTCGAACTTAGATAGTTCCAGGGACCATTTGAGCATTCTTCCGGCCATATCTGGTCGACTAAGAAGTTATCTGATGGACTGGTCTGTTCGAACAATGATCGTGTGTGCTAGGAAATAATGTCTAAGTCTCCTCACTACGTTGAAGAGGGCTAATGCGACCTTTTTAATCTGTTGATACCCGAGCTCAGGCCCTACAGGGCTTTGCTCGTAAAATAGATGGGATTTTCTTCTTCGAGTGTTTCTCGTATAAGGGCGGAGCTTACGGCCTCATTTGCGATGGCCAATTACAAAAAACAAAGTCTCACCAGCCTCAAGTCGGGAGAGAACTAGGGGCTCTAATAGAGCCTTCTTGAGATGTGTCAAGGCTTGGTCGCATTCTTCCGTCCACTCGAAGGCAACCTCTTTACGGTGGAGCTTGAAGATGGGGAGAACGTGTTGGGCGAATTTCACTACGAAGCAAGATAGCCAGGTAATGACCCCGTTTAGCGACTGAATGGATTTTTTGGATTTTGGCGTGGGTCTTTCGGCAAATACTCGAAACTTTTCGGGGTTAGCTTCAATTACTCTTTCGGTTAGATAAAAAATGAGGAATTTTCCCGCGCGTACCCCGAATGTGTATTTTTCTAGATTGAATCTCATTTTGCACATCTGTGCATGATCGAAAATTTTCTTTAAATTTAGAGAGTGATCGATTTCCTCGTGGGATTTAACGATCATGGTGTCCATGTAAACTTTGATCATATCGTCCATGTAAACTTCGTCCATGTAAACTTCGAGCATGTCCCCGATTAAATCACATTTTAGTTTTCATATTATTGTGCCTGACGAGATGTTGAATCTCGCTCCTACGTATCCCCAGGCGTGATTCGGAACTCAAAGCTATATATTTACTTATTATCAAATATTTGTGTGTTGGTTATTTTTAGTGAATAATGTTTAAGTCACATTCGAGTGGTTAAACTTGTATGCTCACACTATGGAGATTGAAGCATCTATTTGTATTTCGCATTGACATGAGTCAAACATTATCCTTTTTTATGAAGAGTTTATTTTGAGGGAAAAAAGATTATTTGATGAGTTAAGGTTATTCCTTGGTGCAGAGGATGAATAACTGATTCAGGGAAATCGTATGCTAATCCTTCGATTGTTCAAAAAAAGGTGATCATGCATTCACTTATTCCTCTTAAGTTTATTGTGAAAATTGTTTGCGGAAGATGAGTAATCGCTCAGACGAAGCATATGTTAAACCCTTGATTATTCGAAAAATGGGTTTTGATGATGATAACTTTAGATATTTACAAAACAATGTTCCACAAAAGCAACATCACTTGAAGTGGTTTTGATGATAATATTGCATGAAGACAAACAATAATAATGCTAGATAAAGTGGTCAAAGATGCATAGAGTGATTGATCAAGATCATGCTATCTTTCTGAATCAAATTAGAGTTATCTCAAATGAATAATAAGGGTTTATGATAACTAGTGATATCTTTACAAAGCTATAATGATCGTGATTAACTTGAATATATCTCAAGCCTCATCAAATAGAAGATTCAAAGTTCCAATGAAGTACTTATATGATTAGCATATGCGACAAAAGGACTTAAAGCTTCAAAGAGTGAAAGCTCGCTTGATTATGTTCATCTGAGTTTTCAATGTATTGTAAAGACACCTGAATGTTTCTGGAAGTATTATGGCTAAATTACACACACAAACACACACTCCCACACAAAATTATTTTGAAGTCTCTCCTCTTTTAATTTAAATCACCAAAAATATTTTTTAAGCCTAGCTAGTTAAGAAAGAAATTGTTTAATTGATTAGAAGACTTTTTGCATATGTCTAATCGATTAGATATTTGCCTTGATCAATTAGATAATAGATGATTGAATTTATAATCGGTTGTGTTAGTCTCTTAATTAGTGGTAACGACTCTCTATCAAAACCTTCCACTTTGGGAACAAATAGTTGATTATTTATATTTCCTAATTGATTAGCTATCGATTAGTATAATTAATTGGCCCATAAATTATTTCCAAAATTACACAATTTCTTATCTTTTATGGATGATTTGAAATGATATATAACCTCTCTAATTATTTTGGAAGGATTTTATGGTATGAAATTATATCCTAATCAAGCTGTAGATGTTCCCAACGACTACATTATTCAAGCTACTATATAAAGGATTTAAGCTGAAGATTTGAAGCTCCCGTTCTGACGTCAAATCAACACTCTTTCATATTGATCTAAATTTTTGTAACAAATCACTTTGTGATTGAAGCTTATTAGAAGCAATTTAGTTACTTCATTTTATCTTTGTAAAAGATACATCCATTTTTTCCTTGAGTGACTAGTTTAAGTCAATAGACTCAAGAAGACATTGACAGTAGGTCTTTGTGTGTATTCAAATTTGAATAGTGGATTAAGACCTCACCGATAGAGGCAAAATCACCTTGGCGGGTGGACTGGATGTTGTTTGAGTTCAAACAAACCAGGATAAATTAAAGTGTTTCTAAAGTTATTTTTTTAGTTAAGGAAAACCTAATTCCACCCTCCCTTCCTTGTGTTTTACGTCCCTTCAATTGGCATCAGAGCTCTAGGTTCTGAGATACACACTTAACCATGTCAGTAAAAGATCCAGAATTTAAAACACAATGGCAGACGCTGGCAACAACAACAATGACTACCAAAATGACATGATCAATGCAAAACCTCTAGTGTTCAATGGTGACAACTTTGATTACTAGAAGGATGTTCTGGAAAGTTTCTTTCTGGATCTGGATGGAGATCTTTGGGATATGGTGACAGATGGATACATTCATCCTGTTGGAGAAGATGGTCAGAAGATTGAAAGAAAGAAATTGACAGCTCAGCAGAAGAAGGAATTCAGAAATCATAACAAAGCTAGAACCATACTTCTGAGTGTTATTTCATATACAGAATATGAGAAGATCACAGATAGAGATTCAGCCAAACATATATTTGACTCCCTGAGGATGACACATGAATGCAACACTCAAGTCAAGGAGACAAAAGCTCTGGCTCTCATCCAGAAGTATGAAGCATTCAAGATGGAAGAAAATGAAATAATTGAGAAGATGTTCTCAAGATTTCAAATTCTGGTTGCTGGACTGAAAGTTCTGGACAAAGGCTACTCAACAGCAGATCATGTGAAAAAGATTATCAGAAGCTTTCCAAAGGCTTGGACAACCATGGTCACTGCTTTGAAGCTATCAAAAAATCTGAACGAAATATCTCTAGAAGAAATGATCAGCTCTTTGAGAAGTCATGAGATAGAACTAGAAGAAGATGAACCACAGAAGAAAGGTAAGTCAGTTGCTCTTAAATCTAACAAATCTGATTCTAAAGCTTTGCAGGCAGAAGAAGAAGAAAGTTCTGGAGGCTCATCATGTAACACCCCAAATTTTCCCTCTTCTTTTTAGCATCATCATTATATCATAATCATCATAAGCATGGCATATCCTTAGCATCATTGCATAGAAAAATGAAGCATAACATTCTCATGTTCTAACATTGGGCATATGATCAATCATTGGTGCATTTGAAGCCTTACAAGTCAAATAAAGAGGTCAAGTGACATTTCAAGAGTCTCACAAGGTGTTCTTATGTCCTATACAAGCTCAAGATTCTTTACAAGAGCCTAGAAGGTTGAGAGATCATCAAATGATCCAAGAGGGAAGAATCTCCTACACAGATGACTTCAAATTAGCGTTTCATGATCAAGCAGGGATTCTTTGTGACTTTGGCCATTTCATGTGGGCAAAGTCCTTCATATGATATTTGAATTCTATGGATGAAATTTGGTGAGAAGATTCATTGAGGAAGGCAGGTATTTCATCAGTTGCTTGCATAAGAAGAAATTGGTCAAACTGATTACTTGAAAAGTCAACTGTGGCAATTCAAGGGTTCCCATCTCATTTTTCAAGCCAAGGGATGTTCTTAAGGTCATAGAAGAGGTTTGTAAAAGTCAAAGATCAAGAATCAAGAGGTTTTGAAAGACTTTCCATTTTTGGCATGTGACTTGTAATGAAAGTTACTATTTTTGGCAAGTTTTGCCCTAATCTCCAAAGCATTCTTTCATGACCAAAATTATCTCAAATGGATTTTCCTTGAACATGAAAGTTGTAGGAAATTGCCTCCCATTTTAAAAAAGTACAAGAAAACTCATTCATAGCATGTGTAGAACTCAAGTTATGATCATCTGAAGTTTGACATGTTTTAGGGTTTTACCTCATTTTCAAGTTTACACCAAGTTGCAAAATGGTTTGTAACTCATTTCCAAGAGGACGTATGGGCAAATTGAGATTATAACATCACAAGGCATTGCATGAAAGTCATTTGGCTCAAGAAAAATCAAACAACCCGTGGATGGAATGAAGAATATTACACAAAATGCAATTTGGCAAAAGCATTCAAAAGGCATGATACACTTGATCCTAAGCTGCAAGATTGATCCAAGGGTCATTATGGCTTCATTTAGGATCAGATTGTGCACATGGGAAGAAGGTTGCACATACAAACCATTCAATCACACTTCTCATGCAACTTTTCATTTTCATTTTCATTTGAATCACACACCTCATGCCACTATTGCTCCTAAAACCCTAATCAGGTGTGAGTGCTAATCATATATAAGTTGTTTGTGCCCTGAATTCGTACACATACACCCTCATTTTCCAAATTCAAAATCTCTTGCATCTCTTGCATTTTCTTTCGAAACTCTCTCCTCAAGCTCTCATTTCATAATTTCTTCACATAATCTTCATCCTTGAGCTCTAAGGATCACATTGCACTCACTAATTCAAGCTAAGAGTGAAGAATCCCCGAGGTGCCATTCAAGAGCAAAAGCATTCGGATTCCAAGATCCAGCTTCTCTCAAGCACCATCTTGCATTTATTTTGCAAGAGGAGGTCAAAATACGTGGATATGCATCATCTGGAGGATTTCTGTGGTGATTTTCAAGGTCTTCAAGTTCAGGTATGCCTCTGAAATCATAGATCTAGAATTGAAATTGCTTGTGTGCATTATGATTTGTATGTTTTACTGATGATTCTGATCTATTTAGAATTAGAAATGGATGAGTATTGACCATGTATGATAGATTTGAAGTTTTATGGTGCAAGCTGTTTGTCTTCGATCCTTGTGTGTTCTTGAGAGTTAGTGAATTTAAATCCCAATCTTAGGAAACAAGTTTGAGGATCTTCCTCATTCTTGATGGACTTGTTACTCATTCTATTTTGGGATGTGGTAATAAGGACATGTTCTTAGAAAAGGATTTACCTTCACTTCCTTGTGCCACACTCATAAAAGACTTCTAAAAAGCATAAACAAACAATAAGCATCTCTCCTTCGAGACTTATTTTCTCATCACCCTCACTCTCATCGTACGAACTTGCTTCTACTTGTCACTTTGCAAGACGGTAATGCACTCGTCGTCCGAGCCTACAACACCTGAGCATTGGCATAGGCAGTTCAAGCTTTAATTCACAAGCAATCTTTTCCACCCCTAGTTAGGGGAACTACGGCGACTTTGATCCTCATTGTCCAGATGAGGTACGTAGGCAGCGGGGTAGGGCTCGTTCGAGCACAATCCTTATTTTCCCTACATTTTTCCTCTTTGTTTTCTTTCTCAGTTCCTTTTCCAATTTCAGTCCTTTCTTTTTGCAACAGCTTTCATTTCTTCACCCTTTGGAATAGTTCCTATGCAACTTGGATCCCGTCGGGTACGACGGACGATCTGGGGTGCTAATACCTTCCCAGGTCGTAACCGACTCTCGAACCCAGATTTCTTTGGTTCGCAGGACCTTTGTCCTTCCTTTTCTTTTCTTCGGTTTTTGCAACATTACCATTCTCGTTCCATCGGGATAAAAATTCCTGGATGGCGACTCTAACCTTTTCCGCGCCACTTTCGCGTTTGTACCAGGATGGAAATCCAGGGAGCGATAGCTGGTGACTCTGCTGGGGATCGAACCCAGAATCTCTGGTTCCCTTGAGAGTCTCTCCTAGCGCTTGCGTGTTTCTATTTTATTGGGTGTTGATTGTTTGTTATTTCCTGTGTATTTTACTTTTGTTTATTTACTGTTTTATTTACAATTTTATTTACAGTTTTCAGTATTTATTTTCATGCATCATATATTATACTGGACTGTCGGGACTGGTTTTTCTGTTTGGCGGGACATGGGTGTTACTTGTGTGTGGTGAGATGAGACTAGCCAAATTCTCTGCTTGAGTGCACCATAGGATTTAGCGTGGACAATCACTTTGGCCTTATGTCATCTTGTCATGGGGGTATTAGTGCGTTCACACCCAGATTCGCGACCGTCTTGGAAGTGTCTTGATATAGGGATCTTCCCTACTTCATTACACAACCTTGATAGTTATGTGCGGATGGGGACCAATCATTGAGAACCTTTGAGGAAACAACCATCTCCAGTGGTAACAGTGGTAGACCACATTCTGTGGCAAACCCATCGCACCCGAGGGTCCACTGGGAACTCGCATAGGATGGCCTGGTTATTTTATAGGAACTCAGTTAAAAGCATCCGGTCGTATGACGATAATATTGTACCCTTTAGGATGAATGTACTATTGTTTCTTGATTTCAGCGCTTGAAGCTGGGGACTTATAAATGATGCTTGTTTTTCCCAGACTCAGCTGAGACCTCCCTGAGTAGTACATAATGCCAAACCGATTCCCTGATTTGGTCATGAGCCATTTATCGGAAATGGTGAAAGTATCATTGATATTCGGCTTTGAGAGTTCGTGATGTTTGACCCGGAGGACACCAGTGAGATTGGGAGGGGTTTACAGGTTTGCAGGAACCCTTTGGCCTCATCATACCCACTGCCAGTATAGTTTTATGTGTTGATCTGATATTTTGACCTGTGGAGCTCTTGATCTAGATGGTTTGTTAGTTTGATCTGAGGATATCTGTGACTCATCCAAGTGTATATGAGTTGTTATTCAGAGGACTTATAGTTTGTGATCACTTGACTCTTGCAAATAACACCCAGACAGTTCCAAATTGATCATACTTGCCTTGCATTTGCATCTGCCTCGGATATCAACCTGGAGGGTCTAGCTGGTCTCAGGGCAGTAAGTCTATAACATTCACAAGTGTTGGAATGCTCGACTACAAAAACGTTTGTGCTACAAATGAAGAAGGGGATAATGACTGCGACTTGGATAATTGGATTCACCCATGTGCACCTGGGGAGGAGCTCTGGAACTGGTCTGCTGAAGATTTTGTTCAAGTTACTTGGCAGTCAAAGTAATTTTCTTGTTTCCATTTTTATCATACTGCATGTCAAATCTTGCACTCTGCCCAAGGTGCATGGATCCATTTGTAGGGCCACCATGCTTTTAATGCATTTATTTTTACCATGAAATAAAGGACATTTTTCTGGAAAAATTGTGTTCTCTTTCTTTCATTTTTAAATTTTTTCACACAAAAAAACAAACAAAATGGCAATGTTTTCTTTTTCGAGTGTTTTTGTGTGTTTGCGTCTCTTTTGAAAAGAACAGATTCTGAAATAAGCACATCATTTGTGCAGTGTTGATCATTCGGATTCCTGTGATAACGTTCCTTCTATGACTGTGCATGACTTCGACAATCCTATATACCAAGTCGATGAAGGGGTTGAGGAAGACTGTGAACTCCTGGAAGAATTAGTCAGGTTGTTGAAACAAGAGGAAAGGGTCATTCAGCCTCATCAGAAAGAAATAAAGATCATCAACATCGGGTCTGAGGATGTAAAGAAAGAGATAAAGATTGGGGCCGGTCTGCAGGCCGAGGTAAAGGAGGAATTGATTGGTATGCTACATGAATATGTGGATATCTTCGCTATCATATCAAGATATGCCGGGGTTGGATACCGACATTGTTGTACATAAGCTGCCACTAAAAGAAGACTGTCATCCGGTAAAACAAAAGCTGAGAAGAACTCGCCCTAACATGGCAATGAAGATCAAGAAGGAAGTTTAAAAGCAATGGGATGTCGGATTCCTTGCTGTAACTAGTTACCCACCTTGGGTAGCTAACATTGTGCCTGTACCAAAGAAAGATGGTAAGGTCCGGATGTGCGTCGCTTATCAGGATCTAAACAGAGCTAGTCCAAAGGATGACTTTCCATTACCTCACATTGATGTGCTGGTAGATAACATCGCTCAGTTCTCAGTATTTTCTTTCATGAATGGCTTCTCCGGGTACAATCAGATTAAGATGGCACTGGAAGACATGGAGAAAATGACGTTCATTACCCCGCGGGGTACATTCTGTTATAAGGTTATGCCCTTTGGGTTGAAGAATGTCGGGGCAACGTATCAATGGGCCATGGTAACTTTGTTCCACGACATGATACACAAGGAAATTGAGTGCTATGTGGACGATATGATTGCTAAGTCCCGGGATGAAGAAGAGCATCTGGTCAATCTAAAAACACTGTTTGACAGGTTGATAAAGTACAGATTGAGGTTGAATCCAAACAAGTGCACTTTCGGAGTGCGTTCCGGTAAGTTGCTGGGTTTTATTGTTAGCCAAAGGGGAATCGAGGTAGATCCTACAAAAGTAAAAGTAATACAAGACATGCCTGCACCAAAAAATAGAAAAAGAGGTGCGTAGGTTTTTAGGGAGATTGAACTATATTTCTCGATTTATATCTCATATAACTGCCACATGTGAGCCGATCTTCAAATTGTTAAGAAAAGAACAAACGGTCAGGTGGAATGAGGACTATCAAAGAGCCTTTGAAAAGATAAAATAATATTTTCAGGAGCCTCCGATTCTAATGCCTCTAGTGCCAGGAC
This sequence comes from Lathyrus aphaca, assembly GCA_963966055.1. Lineage (NCBI taxonomy): Eukaryota > Viridiplantae > Streptophyta > Magnoliopsida > Fabales > Fabaceae > Lathyrus > Lathyrus aphaca. The sequence continues at coordinate 213,845,557 of OZ014520.1, read as the reverse complement.
GACCACTTATTATGTACTTGACTGTGTTAGAAGGGTCGATGGGGTGTATTCTAGGCCAACATGACGAGTCTGGTCGAAAAGAGCATGCTATCTATTACCTTAGCAAAACGTTTATCGACTGCGAATCCCGTTATTCACTGCTCGAGAAAACTTGTTGTGCTTTGGCATAGGCTGCTCGCCAACTGAGACAGTATATGTTGACCCATACCACATTGCTAATCTAAAAAATGGACCCTGTCAAGTATATTTTCAAGAAACCAGCATTAACCGGAAGGGTTGCAAGGTGGCAAATGATATTAACAAAGTATGACATACAATATACTTCCCAGAAAGCCATCAAGGGAAGCGTATTCTCAGATTATCTTGCACAGCAACCACTTGAGGACGATTATCAGCTAATGAAGTTTGATTTCCCTGATAAGGACATCATGTACCTCAAGGAAAGAGATTGCGAGGAACCACTTCCGGAGGAGGGGCCTGACCCTGAATCCAAATCGAAGTTGATGTTTGATGGGGCAGTCAATATCAATGGACGCGAAGTTGGTGATTTTCTTATCACTCCCAAAGGTGTTCACTTTCCCTTTGCTGCCAGAATTACTTTTGGCTGAACCAACAATGAAGAGGAGTATAAGGCGTGCATAATGGGAATAGAGGACGCTATTAATCTTCGGATTAAGACCCTCGATATATTCGGAGATTCAGCCCTCGTTGTCAACCAGATTACCGGCAAGTGGTATACACATCAAGAACACTTAATTCCTTATAGGGATTATGCCAGAAGACTGTTGACGTTCTTTACAGCAGTTAAGCTTCAATATATACCACGAGATGAGAATTAATTTGACTATGCATTGGCTACTCTTTCTTTGTCCATCAAAGTCTTGTGTTGGAACTATGTGCCCAGGATTGACATCTTCAGGCTCGACGCATCAGCTTATGCTTTCTCTATAGACGCAGTGTCTGATGAGAAACCTTGGTACTTTGATATCAAGCTTTTCCTGGAAAAACAAGAATACCCAACTAGGGAATCATCCAATGACAAGAAAACCTTGAGACGACTTGCTGCTAGCTTCTTCTTGAATGCAGATGGAGTTCTGTATAAGAGAAACTTTGACATGGTCTTGCTTAGATGCGTGGATAGACACGAAGCAGACTTGTTAATGCAGGAAGTCCACAAGGGATCCTTCGGTACCCATGCAGGAGGACACACAATGGCTAAGAAGTTATTGAGATCAGGGTTCTATTAGCTTACAATGGATGCAGACTGTTGTTTGTACGCCCGTAGGTGCCACAAATTCCAGATATATGCAGACAAGATGCATGTTCCTCCTAGTCCGCTCAACATCATGTCGTCTCCTTGGCCCTTTTCTATGTGGGGCATTGACATGATCGGAAAGATAGAGCCTACTGCTTCAAATGGTCATCGCTTCATCTTGGTCGTGATCGATTACTTTACCAAATGGGTTGAAGCAGCATCTTATGCCAATGTCACTCGCCAAGTGGTAGCCAGATTTTTAAAGAGAGACATCATTTACAGATACGGAGTGCCCGAGCGAATCATTACTGATAATGGTTCCAATTTGAATAACAAGATGATGGAAGAACTGTGTCGAGACTTCAAGATTCAACATCACAACTCTTCTCCTTGCCGGCCAAAGATGAATGGCGCGGTAGAGGCAACTAAGAAGAATATTAAGAAGATTGTGCAGAAGATGGTTGTCACTTACAAAGATTGGCATGAGATGTTACCATTCACGTTGCATGGGTACCGAACATCAGTCAGGACGTCTACTGGGGAAACTCCATTCTCCCTGGTATATGGCATGGAAGCAGTCTTGCCTGTTGAGGTAGAAATTCCTTCTTTACATGTGATGAGGAATGTAAAGCTTGATGAGGTTGAGTGGGTACGTGCTCGATATAATCAATTGTGTCTAATTGAGGAAAAGAGATTAACAACTATCTGTCATGGTCATCTTTATCAGAGGAGAATGAAGTGAGCATTCGACCAACGAGTATGTACTCGAGAATATCAAGTAGGCGAGCTTGTACTCAAAAGGATCATTCCTCCAGGTTCAGATCACAGAGGCAAGTGGACCCCAAACTACGAAGGCCCATTCATAGTAAAGAAAGTTTTCTCGGGTGGGGCACTGATTCTCACTACTATGGATGGAGAAGACTTCTAATCCCCTGTTAACTCATACGCAGTTAAAAAATAATTCGCATAAAAGACCGCTAGACACAAAAAAATAATTAAAGTCCAGGCAAGAAAAGGGCATCCCGGCGAGTTAAAAACAGAGTAAAAAGCTCGGGCAAAAGTTAGGTAAAATAAATAAATAAAATGTGTACACCCGCTGAGTTGAAAAGCCACATCGGACAACTCAGGCAAAAAAGGGTATCCCGGTGGATTGAAAACCCGAAAGGGCGATCCACGCGAAACAAGGGAATAAGCGAACAACTGCGATCCGGGTAATCTGAACCAAATCATCGTTTCATGCAGTCTGGAAATATCAAAAAGGGTAGGAATCAGTCCCCTCATCTTCTTCAGAAAGCAAAGGCGGGAACGAAAAGTTCTGAAGACATGTTGGTCATAGCAGGAAGGAAACTCATTGGAATGTCGTGTACATTGCCATTATGATAGTTTCTTTTTCTCAATTTTATGGTAGCTACCTTTTTCCAGGTAGTTGCCTCCTGATGTAAAGCTTTGCCTATTCGGAGGCCACTCAATGAATGAATATTCAGTCAAAAGTTGTGTTGTGTTTTGTTTACTCTGTTTGTAAAAATGTCCTGAATATTTGGCAAAAACAACATTGCATTTGAAAACATGGTGATTTTCCAAAAAAAATGACATTGCAGGGAAACATTTAAAACTATCTTTGAGTGTCGGTTGACAACGGATGAACAAATCATACCATGTAAATCCCCGGGGCACATGTGTGTATACTGTTATTGCAGGTTTTGCAGGAGGGTGTCATAGTTCCCCATACAGAGAATGTTCCCCTGCTGAGTGGAATCCCCCATCAGGACTCGAAAGCTAATTGAAGAGGTTTCATCCCCAAGCGGGTTATCTTTCCACAAGTGAAGTATTCCCAGCAGGCAGTTGAACGCCTGGTTTCCCCACATAATTCAACATGTCATAATTCGTTTCCCTCAAGGTCTATTTAACCAAGCATCTTCCCCAGCCATGTCTGAAGATGGTCGTTCCCCGCAGAGTCGTGATTGGGGTTCACTCCCATTGTTGAAATATTCCCCAGAGAAATTGCCATTTTATTTTTGGGCAATGTGATACAAACAGTTATTCATCTCCCCAGCCTGAGTTAAGCATCGTCAAAGCTTCTTGACCTGATTCTCTCCTGCAGATTTGGGATTCCTATTTCCAATCAGGTTACTTTGCTGTTGCTCGTCTGCATTCCCCAACACTCATCTGTGTTTGATATCTTCTTGTTGCTCGTCTGCATTCCTCAACACTTGTATGTGTTTGTTATCTGTTTGAAGCTCGCCTGCACTGTTTGGATACTCGTCTGTATCATCCTTCACACTCATCTATGTTATCCATGTGTGCTGATTTGATAATCACTCTGGTACTCGTCTGTATGGCTACTCCAATGCTCGTATGTGTTGGATTTCTGGTATTCGTCTGTATCAGGGGTTGATATTCGTCTGTATCATCACTTGAAGAATTCGTCTGCGTTTCTTAGATCATTGTCTGATATTCGTTTGTATCATTGACTTATGGCACTCGTTTGTGTTCTCTGGATGATTATCCAATGCTCGTCTGTATTGAAGAGGTTTAAGTCCTGACGGTGGGATTAAACGTCAAAATGGTTACCGATCATGGCGTAACAGGTTTATCCAAAGGAGGTTCGTCTATCTCAGAGACCACTTATCTACGCAAGATTTGTGAAGAGGGTTCGTTCAATCCTGATGTTACACCTGGCGTAACAGGTTATCTGAAGATGACTCATCTGTCTTAGACCATATATCTACGGAGGATATATGAAGAGGGTTCATCTATCCTGATTATGCATGTCTATCCCACAGACTTAAGTGCATCACCGGTCCTGGCGTAACAGGTTTATCCGAAGGAGGTTCATCTGTCTCAATTCATATATTTTTGTGGAATGTATGAAGAGGGCTCTTCTGTCTATTCCTGGCGTAACAGGTTTACCTGAAGAGGGCTCGTATGTCCAGTGCCTGGCGTAACAGGCTTGCTTAAAGAAGATTCGTCTGTCTAGGTTTTTCTTATTCGGCATAACAATTCATTTTGGAAGGAGCTCGTCTGCTTTGTCTTCACTTCAGTCACCCAGAGTGTTTTTTGTTTGGGTTTTTTTCCCATTTTTTCTGCATTCTCCAGCAGAGTGCAAATTTCAGGTCTTCTTGCTATCCAACCACAGTTTATCTTGAACGGTCGATAGCCCGTGCTATCGTCCTTTTCAGATTAACAGTTGCTTGGATAGGGACAGCCGTAACACCCCAAATTTGCCCTCTTCTTTTTAGCATCATCATCATATCATAATCATCATAAGCATAACATATCCTTAGCATCTTTGCATAGAAAAATGAAGCATAACATTCTCATGTTCTAGCATTGGGCATATGATCAATAATTGGTGCATTTGAAGCCTTACAAGTCAAAGCAAGAGGTCAAGTGACATTGCAAAAGTCTCACAAGGTGTTCTTATGTCCTATACAAGCTCAAGATTCTTTACAAGAGCCCAGAAGGTTGAGAGATCATCAGATGATCCAAGAGGGAACAATCTCCTACACAGATCACTTCAAATTAGGGTTTCATGATCAAGCAGGGATTCTTTGTGACTTTGGCCATTTCATGTGGGAAAAGTCCTTCATATGATATGTGAATGCTATGGATGAAATTTGGTGAGAAGATTCATTGAGGAAGGCAGTTATTTCATCAGTTGCTTGCATAAGAAGAAATTGGTCAAACTGATTACTTGAAAAGTCAACTGTGGCAATTCAAGGGTTCCCATCTCATTTTTCAAGCCAAGGGATGTTCTTAAGGTCATAGAAGAGGTTTGGAAAAGTCAAAGATCAAGAATCAAGAGGTTTTGAGAGACTTTCCATTTTTGGCATGTGACTTGTAATGAAAGTTACTATTTTTGGCAAATTTTGCCCTAATCTCCAAAGCATTCTTTCATGACCAAAATGATCTCAAATGGATTTTCCTTGAACATGAAAGTTGTAGGAAATTTCCTCCCAATTTCAAAAAGTACAAGAACTCATTCATAGCATGTGTAGAACTCAAGTTCTGATCATCTGAAGTTTGACATGTTTTAGGGTTTTACCTCATTTTCAAGTTTACACCAAGTTGCAAAATGGTTTGTAACTCATTTCCAAGAGGACCTATGGGGAAATTGAGATCATAACATCACAAGGAATTGCATGAAAGTTATTTGGCTCAAGAAAAATCAAACAACCCGTGGATGGAATGAAGAATATTTCACAAAATGCAATTTGGCAAAAGAATTCATAAGGCATGATACACTTGATCCTAAGCTGCAAGATTGATCCAAGGGTTATTATGGCTTCATTTAGGATCAGATTATGCACACGGGAAGAAGGTTGCAGGCACAAACCATTCAATCACACTTCTCATTCAACTTTTCATTTTCATTTGAATCCCACACCTCATGCCACTATTGCTCTTAAAACCCTAATCAGGTGTGAATTCTAATCATATATAAGTTGTTTGTGCCCTGAATTCGTACACACACCCTCATTTTCCAGATTCAAAATCTCTTTCATGTCTTGCATTTTCTTTCGAAACTCTCTCCTCAAACTCTCATTTCATAATTTCTTCACATAATCTTCATCCTTGAGCTCTAAGGATCACATTTCACTCACTGATTCAAGCTAAGAGTGAAGAATCCTTGAGGTTCCATTCAAGAGAAAAAGCATTCATATTCTAAGATTCAGTTTCTCTCAAGCTCCATCTTGCATTTATTTTGCAAGAGGAGGTCAAAATATGTGGATATGCATCATCTGGAGGATTTCTGTGGTGATTTTCAAGGTCTTCAAGTTCAGGTATGCCTCTGAAATCATAGATCTTGAATTGAAATTGCTTGTGTGCATTATGATCTGTATGTTTTGCTGATGATTCTGATCTATTTAGAATTAGAAATGGATGAGTATTGAGCATGTATGATAGATTTGAAGTTTTATGGTGCAAGTTGTTTGTCTTCGATCCTTGTGTGTTCTTGAGAGTTAGTGAATTTAAATCCCAATCTTAGGAAACAAGTTTGAGGATCTTCCTCATTCTTGATGGACTTGTTACTCATTCTATTTTGGGATGTGGTAATAAGGACATGTCCTTAGAAAAGGCTTTACCTTCACTTCCTTGTGCCACACTCATAAAAGACTTCTAAAAAGCATAAACAAACAATAAGTGTCTCTCCTTCGGGACTTCTTTTCTCATCACCCTCACTCTCATTGTACAAACTTGCTCCTACTTATCACTTTGCAAGACGGTAACGCACTCGTCGTCCGAGCCTGCAACAGCTGAGCATTGGCATAGGCAGTTCAAGACTTAATTCACAAGCATTATTTTCCACCCCTAGTTAGGGGAACTACGACGACTCTGATCCTCATTGTTCAGATGAGGTACGTAGGCAGCGGGATAGGGCCCATTCAAGCACAATCCTTATTTTCCCTACATTTTTCCTCTTTGTTTTCTTTCTTAGTTCCTTTTCCAGTTTCAGTCCTTTCTTTTTGCAGCAACTTTCATTTCTTCACCCTTTGGAATAGTTCCTTTGCAAGCGTGCATCCCGTCGGGTACAGTGGACATTCTAGGGTGTTAATACCTTCCCAGGTCGTAACCGACTCCCGAACCCAGATTTATTTGGTTCGCAGGACCTTTGTCCTTCCTTTTCTTTTCTTCGGTTTGTGCAGCATTACCATTCCCGTTCCATCGGGATAAAAATGTCTGGCTGGAGACTCTAACCTTTTCCGCGCCACTGTCATGTTTATACCAGGATGGAAATCCAGGGAGCGACACATCAGAAGAAGATGAACTATCTCTTATATCCAAAAGAGTTCAACAACTCTGGAAGCATCGTCAGAGGAAGTTTAGAAATCCCAGAAGATCAAGCCATCATTCTGAAGCATCCTCTGGTCACAGGAAATCCAGAAGAAAAGAAGTAGTGCGCTACGAATGCAAAGAACCTGGACACTACAAGAGTGACTGTCCAAAACTCCAGAAAGAAATTCAACAGAGAAAAGAAAAAGAGTCTCATGGCAACATGCGATGATTCAGAATCATCTGAAGCTGATTCAGACTCAGAAGATGAACATGAAAACATTGCATTAATGTCAAAATTATCAGAAGATTTTCAAGTATCAGAATCAAAGTCAGATTCTCACACAGAAGAGGCATTCTCTAAATTTTCTAGATCTCAATTAGAAGATAGCCTCTCAAAATTTTTTGAAAAATATCAGAATCTTCAATTCAAATACAAAGACATGAAACAAAGTCTAGTATCTGAATTAGAATAAGTTAGAAAACTTAAGTCAGAAAACTATGAGCTGGAAGAAAATATTTTTGAATGTAAAAATTCTTTTGAAAAAACTTAAAGCTCAGAAGGAATCTGAATCAGAAGTTCTACCTAATTCTGATAGTATCAAAAGCAATATGATTACAGTTTTCAAAAATTTCTAGCTAAGAACATAGACACGAGCAAAATTTCCTCTATGATCTATGGAGTTAGCAAAAATGGTAGAAGGGGTATAGGCTATGTGAAAACTAAAGGAGAGGAAACTCTCAAGTCTAAAAAGATTGATGACATGGTCATAAAAGTTAATACTCCTTTAAGTTCTCATTTTACCTATGGTCATAATCATTATCTAAAATATACTAGTGAGTCATCTTGTTCTACAAGTTCTGATATGAAACGTAAGATCAATCAGAAGTTTGTAAAAACTAACAAACAAGGACCCATAAAGATATGGGTACCCAAAGATAAAAGTGTGTATGTTGCAGATGTCTTTAACAGCCAAACTGAAACACCAATCTTGGTACCTGGACTCTGGATGCTCACGGCACATGACGGGAAGAAAGCATATGTTCCAAAGTCTTGAGCTGAAAGCTGGAGGATATGTAGGTTTTGGAGGCAATCAAAAAGGAAAGATTATTGGCTCTGGAACTGTTGGTAATGGCGCCCTTCCCTCTATCTCTAATGTTCTGTTAGTGGAAAGATTAATTCATAATATATTATCCATAAGTCAATTAAGTGATAATGGTTATGACATAATCTTCAATCAAAAGTTCTGTAAAGTTGTTAGTCAGAAAGATGGAACAATCCTCTTTAGTGGAAAGAGAAAGAACAACATATATAAAATAAAACTTTATGAATTTAAAAGTCAGAATGCAAAATGTCCAATGTCTGTGGAAACTGAGCAATGGGTCTAGCACAGAAGATTGGGATATATTAATATGAGAAGATTATCTCAAATTAACAAACTCAATCTGGTCAGAGGACTTCCAAATTTGAAGTTCAACTCAGAAGCTCTGTGTGAAGCATGTCAGAAAGGCAAATTTTCAAAAGCTGCTTTTAAATCTAAAAATGTTGTATCTTCCTCTAGACCATTAGAACTTCTGAACATTGACTTGTTTGGACTAGTGAAAATTGCTTCAGTTAGTGGCAAGAAGTATGGATTAGTGATCGTAGATGACTATAGCAGATGGACATGGGTAAAGTTCCTTAGACACAAGGATGAGTCAATTGTTGTATTTTCTAACTTCTGCAAACAAGTTCAAATTGAAAAAGAGTTTTGAATTGTTAAAGTCAGAAGTGATCATGGTGGAGAATTTGAAAACAAAAAATTGGAATCATTTTTTAATAAAAAGGGCATCTCTCACAATTTCTCTTGTCCTAGAACTCCACAACAAAATGGAGTTGTAGAACGTAAGAACAGAACATTGCAAGAGATGGCCAGAACCATGATCAATGAGACTGACATGGCTAAACATTTTTGGGCAGAAGCAGTAAATACAACATGCTACATTCAGAATAGAATCTCTATAAGACCTATTATGGAGAAGACTCCTTATGAATTGTGGAAGAGCAGAAAGCCCAACATTTCATACTTTCATCCTTTTGGATGTACTTATTTTATTCTGAATACTAATGATCCTCTGAATAAGTTTAATTCTAAGGCACAAAAGTGTTATATGTTAGGATACTCTGAACGTTCAAAAGGTTACAGAGTATACAATACAAAAACACGAATTGTGATAGAATCTATCTATGTCAGATTTGATGATAAGCTTGTTTCTGAAAAACCAAAGCAGAATGAATCTCTTGCAGATATAGAAGTTGAAATCACTAAAGACAGAACATCTGAAGATCAATCATCTACAGAACAAGACAAGACAATCACTGCAACAAGTTCTGAAGAACCCACTCAGAAGAAACAATCCAGAAGCATGTTGAATCATCCAGAAGATAAAATCTTGGGAATGAAGGATGATCCAATCAGAACAATGTCATCATTCAGAAATTATGAAGAATCTCTAATGGGACTAGTCTCTCTGATTGAACTAACTTCTGTAGAAGAAGCACTCTCAGAAAATGATTGGATACTTGTAATGCAAGATGAACTCAATCAATTCACCAGAAATGACGTGTGGGACTTAGTGCCTAAACCTAGAGGATTCAACATCATTGGCACCAAGTGGGTATTCAAAATCAAGCTAAATGAACAAGGAAATGTTGTCAGAAAGAAGACACGGCTGCACAAGGTTATAGTCAACAAGAAGGAATAGACTATACAAAAACCTATGCACCAGTAGCCGGGTTAGAATCAATTATACTTTTAATTTCATTTGCTGTTAATCATGATATCATTATATATCAAATGGATGTCAAGAGTGCATTTTTAAATGGTTATATTGATGAAGAAGTGTATGTGTACCAACCCCCTGGTTTGAAAATACAAAATTTCAGAACATGTTCTTAAACTTAAAAAATCTTTATATGGTAAAGAAGTGAAGTGTCAGTGTGAGGACAAGAATGAAGTGCTCATGATAATGAGGCTAAAAGAAATAAAGCTGGAAAGAGGGGGAATATACAGAGACTTTTGTTCGATAACTGTTTAGTTATGCCTACGTATCCTCTCGTGCAATGAGGAAGTCAGAACACCGTAGTTCGACCCAAAGAGACTGAAAGATGAACTGACTTGTGAACTGCTTACTTGTCTATGCTCAAGTGTATGACCTGTCTGGCTCAGGTGCAAACTGTCTTGCATTAGACGGAAGAAGCGAGCTCTCGTTTGTGAGTGAATGAGATGAGAAAAGAATCCCGGAGGAGACGATTATTGTTTGTTTTTGTGTTTTCAGTCTTTTATTGTTTTTGGATTTTGTCATAAGTTAATGAGCTTAAGTCTAAACCAATGGATTTAGTAAACTCATCACATCTTCCCTCTGATTAGGGGTAATGAGAATACCTTAAGTGTGAAGTCAGTTTCTCACACTTAAACACCTTTGGTGTAGGATTAAGATCATTAACCTACTTGTGATTAATTAGATGTTTTTGTTGTTTTTGTTTAGTGTTAAGTAATGAGATTAAGCCATAATCAGGGATTTAAACAGACTCATTACACCATCCTAATAGAAGGATAATAGATGAGAATGTTTAAGCTGAGGAAAACTCCTCAACTTAATCCATGATTAGGGATTAAACTCATGACAAAACAAAGCCTTTATTGAGTGGATTTTAGTTAGTGATATGATGATGAAGTGATTTTTAGGGTTTGTAAGACAACTTGAGGAGGACTTGTCCATTAACACTAGGGTTAGTCCTTCTTAACCAGTTAAGGAAGAATTAGAACCCTAATGCAAGGCCCAAGTTACAAGTGTGATGTCTTGATGATTATTAAGTGGATTGATTAAAGGATTTAAACACATTAAGGGTTTAACACTTAGGATTAGAGTTATACACTCCATCCTAATAGAAGGATGCATGCATAAACTTAATCACAAAGCCTTAAAGCCTTTATGGTTTAATCCTTGATTATGAGGTGAGAAGAGAAGACTCAATGAGACACAAAGGTAAAAACTAAGAGGGGAGACTAAACAAAACCCTAGTCATTGTCATACATGGTTGTTCCTAAGGTTTGTGAGGTTTTCAAGAGAAGTCTTCAATGGAACCACCAGGAAGCAGATGAAAGGATCAGGAGAAGCAAGGTAACTTGCTTCATTCAAGAAGTCAAGTCACTTGAAGAAAGAAAGTGAGAAGAAGAAGGATGAGAAAGTTCAATCTCAAACACATACAAAAAATGCAGCAAGGATACATAAAAGAGATGAAGAGAAGTTATGAGAAGTGAAAGCAAATTCACTTCTCAAAGCCACTTACCACCTGAAAAGTTAGAAAAGAAATGCAATGCAATGCAAAATGGGATGGAATGGCATGATGAGAAACAAAACCAGAAGCACATACATGATGTTAATGAGGCTATGAGATGCTACAAACATGAGGCAAGACATGAGGATGATCATATGAACCAATGGATGCAGATGAGGCAAGTTAAGGAGCATGAACATACATGAAAAGTTATGAAATGCAAATGGCATACAACATGGGAAATGCAAGATGCAATGATCAAACATGCTTTCAATGTGTTTTAAGATGTTCAATGAATCAAATGAATGCTTAAAATGTTAAGGCAAGTCATGTTATGTAAGCAAATGCAAGATGGATGCATATGGAAGCCCAAATTAGGGTTTATGATCAAAGCATCAAACACAAACCAAAATCAGAAGCAAACATCAATATAAAAAATTGAAAATGCACACAAAGGATCCCTAAACCTATACTAACCCACTGCCCAAAGGAGAAGTTCCAACTCTTAACCTAATTCAAGTTATGATTTTTCTAAGTTTTCTAGGGTTTTAGGGTTCCTTAACAAGAAAAATGCCAAACAAATGGAAAATGGAAGATCAAATCATGACCATTTAATCTCACAAACTACATGCTAAACAAAATGCAATGCAAAAAGAATCAAGGTCCAACTCTTTATGGTTAGGCATAATTGATTTTTGGAAGTTTGGATCAAAATAATGCATAAAAATGATTTTAATTCCATGGAAAATTCTCAAAATGCATCAAGATCAAAAAAGAAATTTGGTTTGAGGGTTGGACAATGTTTCTAAATGGTTTTAAATGTTTCATGAATTTTTTGGTGATTTTTAAATACCTAAAAGTATTTTTAATAAATTAATTTTCATTAATCAATTAAAAATAAACTTTTAAATATTTAAAAATACTTTTTAAATGCAAAAAATGAAAATAAAAATATTTTTGTGTTCTGAAATTAAATAATAACTTGTATAAAAAATTTCAGAATTTTTAAAGTGTTTTTGCTATTTTTAATAAATTGTGGAAACTAAATGAAATAATATGAAAAATAAAATAAAATAAAATAAAGCTGAAAAAATGGAAAGTAATCAAATCCTAGGGTCCAGATTCAAATGAAACACGCGCGCGTTTGACTTGGCGCCAGATCCCACGGCTGGAATTCAAACTTGGCTAATTACGTGATTAAGCCCTAATTTTGCCCTAATGACTTTCAGATGACCGGAATAGTGGTTCCGGTCATCTTCTCCGGCGAGCTCAAATGCTAAATCATTCTACACGCTATGAAAATGAAAACCAACTATCCAGGAATCTTCCCCTCCCTAAAACGAATCAAACCCCTCACTTAAACATCATTTATCACTCATAATCAAAGAGAATCGAAGCAAACAAATCCTAGGGCAAAAAGTTTCAGAAACAGATTAAACTCTCATCTCTCCACCATTTTCAAAAACAAAGACATCAGAGTGATCAGTGAACTACAAATAACAACTTAGGAACTTTAAAAATCATTTCTGGAAAAAAAGTTCTTGAGCTACCTGAGTTTTGAAGCTTTCAACTTAGCAACTTTCTGACCTCTCCTCTTTATGCAATCCACTCCTTTTGGTCCCTTGATGATGTCTGGATGCTTGGAAGGAGTTTATGGTGGCTGGTTTGAGAGTTTGAACAGCTTCTACTCAAGCTCAGGTGAGAATCGTGTTTGGCTTATGTGGTGTTTCAAGGATGAATGAAGGCAGGGAAATGATCAGAAGGATATGGTGATGAGTTCTATGAAGTTTGTTTGTGAGTTTGTAGCTTGTTTTCTGAGTTTCGAAGGTTTTTGCTTTTTGAGAGTGAAAATGAGAATGTGTTGTTCTTGCTGGTTTCAGGCTTGTGTGTTATGATGTTTGGCTTGCAAATTGTTTGTATAAACAATGCTGATTGGTCAGAAGATGTGACATGCCCTTTTGTGATAGGTGTAGCTACTTTTGCCAATTTGTCAACTTTGTGTAAGAGAAGGTATGGGTCTTGTTCTAGCCAAGTACAAGGGCTGTGGGTTGCGCATCATGGTGAGGGGAAAGGCTAGGGTGGTTCAGCATCCAAGGCAGCAAGTGGGTGAGAAGTGATCATGAGCTTTTGCAACTTGACTTTGCTTTTGCTTTTCATGAAGATATCTTGCTCCAAAGGCCAAACAAATGAGAAACTCTTGGCCCATTCTGATTTTTAGGTCACATGTGATGTTTGTGTAATGGTTTGACAACAATTAGAGACCACAAATTGCCTTGATACATGATTTTGCAAGTTTCCTCTTTGGTGCATAACTTGAATTTTAGTGATTTTTGCCAACTTTGATGCACCATAACTTTTGATCCAAAATGAATTAGGTCATGTTCTTGTACTTTTTGAAAAGGGAAAGATCTATTCTACAACTTTCATGACCTAATTTTTTCCATTTGAAGCAATTTTGAATCAAAAAGTAAGGGTTGAAAAAGTTACATAAAATGACATTTCATTAAAAGTCAAACTTGCCCAAAAAAGTCAACTTTGCAAAAACTTGAGATTCTTGAATTTTGTGAACTTCCAACTTCTTCTATGATCAAATAAAGATCATATACACTCAAAATGATGAAGATCACCCCTTGGTTGGGTCAATGGGGGCCTCAGATGCCTTGATTTTGCATTGACTTGTCTGAAAAGTCAACTCTTGATCAGATGACTTCCCCATGGAATTTCTTCATAAAAATTGATATGCATACTCCCCACACCATATAGAGACCAATAGAAACAAGAATGACCAAAAAATTTGAAGTTATGGCCTCTGAAACCAAAACCCTAATTTTAGGTCATCTGTGCAGTCAAGCCTGGCTCTGCTTCCACAACAATCCCAGTTCTTGTGATTCTTTGGCATTATTGACTTTGAAAGGATGTAATATGATGCTTGAACACACATGGCCCCCCTTGAAGTGATTGATGACCCTTGGAGTGGCTCAAGAGGCTCTTGGATTGTTCAGATCACAAACCCTAGATGCAGATGACTTTGAATCTATGCAGTGAATCAAAACTGTGATATGAGATGCTATGATTGAGTTTATGCCTATGAAATGATCACAAGCCATGGTGTGAATGGGTGAGGGAAAATTTGGGGTGTTTACAGCTGCCCCTATTCAAGCATGAGTTAGCTGTGCAGGATGTAAGCAACGGCTTAACAGGCAAGCGAGATAACTTGTGGTTGAATACCAAAGACAGTCCAAAATTTGCACTCACAGAATGAAGAAGAAAAGGGATATAGATTGTAAAGGAAAATAAAGTATTGTAAAGTGTGGGCGACGGAGGACGACCGTCGAGCAGAGGACGACTGCTGGGTAAAGAGCAATGACGGGGACGGCCGACATGCTGGGAAAAGTGCGGAAAATAAAGCAATGACGGGGACGGCCGACATGCTGGGGATAAAAGAATTATGATGGGGACGGCCATCAAGATAAATCTGTAAAATTCTCTGGGGATTAATGAAACATGACGGGAACGGCCATCAAGTTCATAAAGTAAAGTAACCAACGATGGGGACGGCCATCGGGCTAAACTGATGAAGGACGATCATCAGGAAAAAGAAAAAGGGACCACGATGGGGACGGCCATCGGGTTAAAGAATAAATGAAATAAATAGATGATGAGGTACGGTCATCAAAGGTGGAGGACGACCACTTAGCAGGGTACGGCTGCCGAAAATATCGCGACATAGGACGAATGCCGGATAAAAGGTCAACGATGGGGACGGCCATTGGATGAGCATGATGGAGGACGACCATCAAGAGGTGGAGGACGACCACCTAGCAGGGGACAGCTGCTCTCAAGGTTTGTCATGACATAGGACGAATGCCAGATAACCAAAACCAACAATGGGGACGGCCATTGGATAAAATGATGAAGGACGATCATCAAAAGGTGGAGGACGACCACCTAGCAGGGGACGGCTGCTAAATATCACGACATAGGACGAATGTCGGATAGAAAATCAACGATGGGGACGGCCATCGGATGAGCATGATGGAGGACGGCCATCAAGAGGTGGAGGACGACCACCTAGCAGGGTACGGCTGCTCTCAGGGTTTATCGTGACACAGGACGAATGTCAGATAAAAAGAAAATTTCTTTGTTGGCGATCTACTGGGGAATAGTAAACACGGACGAGTGTTTACATCCAAGAAATAAAAGGTATAAGTGTTTAGATATTTGTGTATAGATTAAAGATGCGGACGAGCATCCTTAAGACTACGATACGGACGAGTATCGGGTAGAAACAAATACTGACACGTGTTCAGAGAGGATGATACGGACGAGTATCAACTGGTTAACAGAGAACACGGACGAGTGTTAAATCTGAAAGGACTCTTCTGGGGAATGATAGACACAGACGAATGTTTATATTCAAGAAGTCAAGAGTGTTTGACACAGTGTATGGATTAAGGACGCGGACGAGCATCCTTATGACTATGATACGGACGAGTATCAGGTAGAAACAAACGCTTGACGCATGCTCTGAGACGATGGTACGGACGAGTACCAACTGGTTAACAAAGAACACGGACGAGTGTCGAATCTGTGGGGATATATATGGTGTATACAAGATACGGACGAGCACCTGTATAAGTGGCATGAGTAGGTATGAGTGATGTATAGCCGAGTGTTTAACTGTTGGGGAGAGTGACACAGACGAGTGTCAAAAGGAGAAGAGTATAGTATAAACAAGTATCTGATGTACAAAGTGTTTATGTTACTGTGCTGGGGAAGGTGACACGGACGAGTGTCAGGAAAGTGTATATACGAGTATCTGTGAGTGCAAAGAGGATGCTTTAGCTTTCTGCTGGGGTATGACACGGACGGGTGTCAAAAAGTATCTGTAATACAAGTGGTACTGTTTGCACAGAGTGTTCAGGCGACTTTACTGGGGAATATTGACACGGACGGGTGCCAAAGAGAGTATATACTGGTGTTCGTGAATGTAAGGCAACTGTTTTTTGCCGGGGGAATCTCCGCTGGGGATTTTGGGGGGAGTTTTCTGTATGTTGATGGATCGTCATTATTCACAAGTGTTTGATTCAGGACATGGCTTATGATTATGAAATATGTTTGATTTTTGCCGTAATGCTCCATGTTAGACGGAATGCTACGCTTTGTGGGTGAATATGATGCGGATGCAATGATTATGCAAGGATACCAAACCAGGACTCGGATCCAGTTGTTGATGAAGATCTTTGGTTGATCTGGTTGAAAAGGACATCCCAGCTGGGGATGAGATCCCTGGTAGATCCGATGAGACGTATCTGCTTGGGGGAATAGGTCACTGACAGACCCATTCTGATAATGAGGGACCCAGCTGGGGTTTGTAGAAGCTTTCGTCACTCTGTTGTGATTTTTTCGTGCGTTGCTCTTCTGGATAGAGGCTGAAGCTCTGTGGGGAGAGGGCTCCTTGACTTTTTCATTTTGGATGAGGATGAAATGGCAACTTGGCTGGGGAGAAAGACACTTCAAGTGTTAAGGCGGAGCGAGCACTGATCTGCCAGCTTGCTGGGCTGAAGCTTTCATGCCCCAAGTTGCGTTCTGGATATCTGCAATTCTGCAAAGATAGGGAAACGTACAAGTAATCCCGAGGTATCCTTTACTGGATTCCGTCATAGGAGTTAGATACTTTTGGGAGTAGGTATATTTCCTGCAAGCACGTGTTTTTATTTTTGAAAATAAACATTTGTATTCTATGCAATCAGTTTTTTCCTCTTAAGACATCAGACATTTTCGCAAAATAAAAAATGTACAAGACGAGACATGACTGAAAATCTGATTTTATTAATTCATATGCCCTGAATTGGCGCGATACAGTCAAAGAAACAAATCCCCTGAAATGAGGAGATTGTTACAAATTGAGAAACAAAATGCTGGCAATGTTGATGACGCTTTAAGGAGCTTCCTCTTTACTATGACTCGTATGACTTTTGACGTTCTTCTCATCTTGCTTTCTGAAGAATGCTGATTCTGATTGAAGCTTAATCCTTTCGAAGCTTACCAATTTGTAAACGATACAGACGAATTCAAAATGCAGTTGTTCGCTTATTCCCTTATTTTGCATGGATCGCCCTTTCGGGTTTTCAATCCATCGGGATACCCATTTTTGCCTGAGTTGTCCAATGCGGCTTTTCAACTCAGCGGGTGTACATTTTTTTGTTTATTTTCCCTTATTTTTTCCCGAGTCTTTTATTCTGTTTTTTTTTTTGACTCGCCGGGATGCCCTATTTTTGCCTGGACTTACATTCTGTTTTTTATGTCCAGCGGGTCATTTTTACGCGAAGTATTTTTTAACTGCGTCTGAATTCACAGGGGACGGGAAGTCTTCACCATCCATAGTGCTGAGCATCAGTGCTCCACCCGAGAAAACTTTCTTTACTACAAATGGTCCTTCATAATTTGGAGTCCACTTGCCCCTGTGGTCTGTATGAGGAGGGAGGATTCTCTTCAGCACAAGATCTCCTACTTGGTACTCTCGGTGCCTGACTTTCTGATCGAAGGCTTTCTTCATTCTTTTCTGATACAACTGCCCATGACAAATTGCAGCCAATCTTTTCTCTTCAATCAGACTCAGTTGTTCATATCGGGACCGGACCCATTCTGCTTCGTTCAGCTTAACATCCATTAGTACCCGTAGGGAGGGTAATTCAACTTCAATAGGTAGGACTGCTTCCATACCATACACAAGCTGATACGGTGTTTCCCCAGTGGATGTTCTGATTGACGTGCGGTACCCATGCAAGGCAAACGGTAGCATTTCATGCCAGTCTTTGTAGGTGATTACCATCTTTTGCACAATCTTCTTGATATTCTTATTAGCTGCCTCAACTGCGCCATTCATCTTTGGCCTGTAAGGAGAAGAATTGTGGTGTTGGATCTTGAAGTCCCGGCACAGCTCTGCCATCATTTTATTATTTAAGTTGGAACCATTGTCAGTAATGATCCGCTCGGGAACTCCGTATCGACAGATGATATCCCTCTTCAGAAATCTGGCTACCACTTGCCTGGTAACATTTGCATAGGAAGCTGCTTCGACCCATTTGGTGAAATAGTCAATGGCAACCAGGATGAATCTATGGCCATTCGAAGCAGTCGGTTCAATTTTGCCAATCATTTCAATGCCCCACATAGCAAAGGGCCAGGGTGAAGACATCACATTCAGAGGATTGGGAGGCACATGCACTTTATCCGCATAAATCTGGCATTTGTGGCATTCTCTAGCGTAGGCACAACAGCCGGCATCCATTGTGATCCAGTAATAACCTGATCTTAGCAACTTCTTAGCCATGGCATGCCCTCCCGCATGGGTACCGAAGGACCCTTCGTGCACTTCATGCATTAGCAGATCTGCTTCTGTCCTGTCGACGCATCTGAGGAATACCATATCAAAGTTTCTCTTGTACAGGGAACCATCGGTGTTCAGGAAGAAACTACCAGCAAGCCTTCTTAATGTCTTCTTATCATTGGATGATGCCCCAGGTGGGTATGTTTGATCCTCCAAGAAGCACTTAATGTCATGGAACCAAGGCTTATCATCTCTGACAATGTCTGCTGCAAACACATATGCTGGTCTGTCAAGTCTGGACACTGAGATCTGAGGTACAAAGTTGGCAGCCTGAACTTTGATCATGGACGAAATGGTAGCCAGAGCATCTGCAAACTGATTCTCGTCCCGAGGGATATACTCAAGCTTGACTGTTGTAAAGAAAGTCAATAACCTCCTTGTGTAATCCCTGTAAGGTACCAGATGGTCCTGGTGGGTGTACCATTTTCCATTGGTTTGATTGATTACCAGAGCTGAATCTCCGAATACGGTTAATGTCTTGATCCTGAGGTCAATAGCTTCCTCGAGACCCATAATGCAAGCTTCGTATTCAGCTTCGTTGTTAGTGCAGTTGAAAGTGAGTTTTGCCGAGAAAGGCACGTGAACTCCTTTAGGCGTAATGAGTACTGCACCAACACCACGACCATTCATGTTAACAGCCCCATCAAACATCATAGTCCATTCTTCTTCCGGGTCAGGCCCTTCAGTGTGAACAGGCTCTTCATGATCTTTTGCTTTTATGAACATGATGTCTTCATCAGGGAAGTCAAACCTCATAGGCTGGTAATCATCAATAGGTTGCTCAGCAAGATATTCAGACAATACACTGCCTTTGATGGCTTTCTGAGAAGTGTACTGGATGTCATACTCTGTAAGGATCATTTGCCATCTTGCAACCCGTCCGGTAAGTGCTGGCTTCTAAAATATGTACTTAACTGGGTCCATTTTTGAGATCAACAAGGTAGTGTGGGTCAACATATACTGTCTCAGTCGGCGAGCAGCCCACGCTAAAGCACAACAAGTTTTCTCGAGCAGTGAATAACGTTGTTCACAGTCGGTAAACTTTTTGCTTAGGTAGTATATTGCATACTCTTTTCGACCAGACTCGTCATGCTGGCCCAGCACACACCCCATTAACTCTTCTAATATTGTCAAGTACATGATTAGAGGTCTTCCTTCAACTGGAGGCATAAGGATTGGAGGCTCTTGTAAGTACTCTTTGATCTTGTCAAAAGCCTTCTGGCAGTCTTCATTCCACCTGACCGTCTGTTCTTTTCTTAGCAGTTTGAACAAGGGTTCACAAGTTGCTGTAAGGTGAGATATGAACCGTGAAATGTAGTTCAATCGACCTAAGAACCCTCGAACTTCCTTTTCTGTCTTCGGTGCAGGCATCTCTTGAATAGCTTTAACTTTATCAGGGTCTACTTCAATCCCTTTCTCACTCACAATAAATCCCAGCAGCTTACCAGATCTCACCCCGAATGTGCATTTGTTGGGGTTCAACTTCAGTTGATACTTCCTTAGACGCTTGAACAACTTCATCAGATTTACCAGGTGGTCCTCTTCAGTGAGGGACTTGGCAATCATGTCATCCACATAACACTCGATTTCTTTATGGATCATATCGTGGAATAATGTTACCATAGCCCGTTGATACGTCGCGCCGGCATTCTTGAGCCCAAATGGCATTACCTTGTAACAGAACGTGCCCCAGGGTGTGATGAAGGTTGTCTTCTCCATGTCTTCAGGTGACATCTTGATCTGGTTGTATCCTGAAAATCCATCCATGAAGGAGAATACCGAGAACTGAGCCGTATTATCAACCAATACATCAATGTGAGGTAATGGGAAGTCATCTTTCGGGCTGGCTCTGTTCAGATCCCGGTAGTCAACACACATTCTTACTTTGCCGTCTTTCTTAGGCACAGGTACTATATTAGCAACCCACGGCGGATAGCTAGTTACGGCAAGGAACCCGGCGTCCCATTGCTTTTGTACCTCTTCTTTGATTTTCATTGCCATGTTTGGGCAAGTACGGCGCAGCTTCTGTTTAACCGGCGGGCATTCTTCTCTTAAAGGCAGCTTATGCATAACAATGTCGGTGTCCAACCCTGGCATATCTTGATAAGACCAAGCAAACACATCCACATATTCTTGAAGCAGATCAATCAGTTGTCTCTTCACTGAGTCTTGCAAGCAGGCCCCGATTTTAACTTCTTTCACGTCTTCATCTGTACCAAGATTAATTGTCTCTACTTCCTCCTGATGAGGAGTGATAACCCTTTCCTCTTGTCTCAACAACCTGGCTAGATCTTCAGGAAGCTCATACTCTTCTTCAACCCCTTCATCAGCTTGATTGATTGGATTGTCAAAGTCATACGAAGTCATAGCCGTGCTGTTGTCGGTGCTGTCTGGAAGGCATTCTCTGCAAGGGTTCAGTTTGTTCATTTTAGTGATTTGATTTTAATCTTGTTTAGAAAAGTGAAATAAAGTTATCATTTTGAAAACATTGCCATTTTATTTTTTTTGTACAAAAAGAAAAAATGGAAAAACAGTGAGCGGAAAAGAAAAAGACTCATTTGCAAAAGATGTCTGATGTTTCATTGATTAATCTTGTTGCACAAAAATTACAGATGGCCCGATTACAAAATGAGTCTTGTCATCTTGGGCAAGATGCAAGACTTTGATGCATGCTATAAAATACAGGAAATAATAATTACTCTGCATGAGTAACTCTTATAATTTCCTGGGAAGACCAGTTCGAGATACTGCTCCCCGGGATCTTTGGACGGATCCAACTCTCCAGGTCGCGGTCGCTTCCATCCTCGTCTTCCAAATTATTGACAGCATCAGGGGTGAGCATACCCCCACTAACAAAGTTGGGCTCCTTAGCAGCCTCTGCTTGATCTTGTTGAGTTGGTTTGTAACCCAACCCAAATCTATCCTCTTTCTTCTCCACCGGTAACAGTTTGCCCCAGCCTTGGGCAGTTCCTTCTTCAACAACCTTCCGGGCTTGTTGATATGATGTCATTGAGGTTCCAGGTACAGCAGAAGTTTCATTTATGTTCAAGGCCTCGAACCCTTGACTCATTGTTTCGTGGATCTCCCCATCCATCTCAATGTATTTATAGGTAGCCAGGTGGCTGACAAAAATATCCTCCTCTCCACAGATAGTAACGACTTGACTCTCCCACTCGAATTTTAACTTCTGGTGAAGGGTTGAGGTCACGGCGCCAGCGGCGTGAATCCATGGCCTACCCAATAGACAGCTGTAGTCAGGCTGTATATCCATCACATAGAAGGTCGTTTTGAAAGTTTGTGGGCCAATCGTTATAGGCAACTCAATCTCGCCCAGAACCAATCTCTTAGAACCATCGAAGGCTCTTACTACTAGGTTACTGGGCCGTAATGCCAATCCGTCATACTCTAGCTTCACAAGGGCTTTTTTAGGTAAGACATTGAGGGATGATCCTGTGTCTACCAGCACATGGGAAAGAACTGCACCTTTACATTCCATGGTAATGTGCAAAGCTTTGTTATGATTGCGGCCATCAGTAGTCAAATCAGTGTTGGTGAACCCTAGTCCATGACTAGCATTAACATTCCCAACCACAGCTTCCAACTGATTGACTGTGATCTCTTCAGGCACATAAGCTGCGTGCAAGACTTTTAGTAGTGCGTTCCGATGAGCTTCGGAGCACATAAGCAATGATAGAATAGAAATCTTGGAAGGCGTCTGGTGAAGCTGATCCACTATTTTGTAATCACTTTTCTTGATGATTCTCATGAACTCATCAACTTCTTGATCAAAGGGTGTTTTCAAAGCTTCCTTAACAATCTGCTCTTCCTGCACCAAGCTTTTCCCTTTTGCCTTGGCAGCAGCTTCTGCTTCGGCAGTGGGTCTTTGAGTTTGTGGAGCAAAGAGACGTCCGCTTCGAGTGAAGCCTCCGCCTCCTCCCACATTGTCTATTTGTGGTGCAGGGGTTGATGATTCAAGAGTGATTTTCTGTCCTCCGCAGTATAGATCAGAGCCGTAATGCCAGGGGATGGCATTACTGCTTTCATAAGGTACTGGCCCAGGCACCGTGATGGTGACTGGACTGATGGCAGCTGCAGAAGGGACTGTGATAGTCTATGGATCATAGTATATTGTGACTGGTGCTCTGATGGGAGTAGCACTTTGTGAGTTGTAAACAGAATCATTTTCAGGATCATAATAAATCGTAACTGTTGAGACATTTGCTGCTGATGTTGTAGGAGACATTGTTGGAAGGATGGGTGTTGTTGTTGTAGGAGGTTCTGAATGAAGTGGTGCTGAAGTTGTAGAAGGGATGCTTGCTGATATCTGGTCCGTTGAAGTAACAGATGAAGCATTTGTTGATGAAATTGAAGAGTTGTTTGGAACAATGGTTGTTGCATTTGTAGAAGACACGGGAACTGTTGCTGATGAGATTGCTGGATTGGTAGGAATTGATGTTGTGATTTGAAGCAGGCCACTCTGGATGAGACCATCTATGCCATCTCTCAAATTATCACAACCATTCACTGAAATGTTGCAATAAGCACACCCTAGCTCACATCCCGGGAACATTTGACATTCGAGGAGTTGAGCTTTGATTTCTACCAACGGCGTCCGAATCTGACCCACACTGGTTATCAAGTAAGACGGCTTGTCTTCTTCAATAGCATTGATTCTGGGACCTCCGTGGTTTGGCATAGGGTTTTTGTTAACATTCGGTGGTGGTGAAAAGTTCAGAGCTTTAGAGTCTACCAGGTCTTGTACCTTCATGTGCAAGGCTCTGCACTTTTCTGTACTATGGCCAGGTGCATTTGAGTGAAAAGCACATCTGGCGTTGGAGTCGTAATTTCTGGGTAGACTGGTGGGATCTGGAGGTGCCAACGTCCTTAGCTCAACCAGGTTGAGTTTCAGGAGTTGTGGCAGTAATGTGGCATATGGCATAGGGATCAGATTGATCACCCTATTGGCCTGGGAAGGTCTCTGTTGGAACGGTCTTTGCTGATTGTTGTTGCTGGTGTTGTTGTAGTTTCTCGGAGGATACTGAGTTTGTTGCTGGTACTGAGGTTGTTGCTGATAATTTTGTTGCGGTGGTTGATAAGCTGGTTGAGGATGAACTGGAGCGGGGATAGTGACTGCTGCCACAGGCCTATG
Organism: Lathyrus aphaca; assembly: GCA_963966055.1. Lineage (NCBI taxonomy): Eukaryota > Viridiplantae > Streptophyta > Magnoliopsida > Fabales > Fabaceae > Lathyrus > Lathyrus aphaca. The sequence goes on along the minus strand of OZ014520.1, from coordinate 213,821,664 downwards.
AACATATTGGGGCCTGCCCCTGCTGGTGTGGATAGCATTGGTCTCACCAGTTCTCCTTGGACCTACGAAAGGTTTCCTTGTACTGCTGGATGAGCTGGCACCGTTGTCAGAAATTTTGCCCATCTTCAACAGGCTCTCGATTCTTTCTCCAGCTATAACGACATCTGCAAAGCTGGTAGAAGAGAAAGCAGCCAGCCTGTCAATGTATGTTCCTTGGAGGGTGTTCTTAAACATATCTGCCATCTCCCTCTCTGACATAGGTGGCTGGACAGCAGCAGCCAGCTGCCTCCACCTTTGGGCGTACTCGCGGAAGCTTTCCCTAGATGACTGTGACATCCCCATCAGGAGGGTCCTGTTGGGTGCCATATCCAAATTATACTGGTATTGTCTGATGAAGGCCTCTGCCAAATCCTTCCAACACCTGATGGTCGCTCTAGTTAGATGGGAGTACCATTCCCTTGATGCTCCAGTCAAACTATCCTCGAAATAAAACATCCATAGCTTCTCGTCCATGGTATATGCTTTCAACCTTCCCAAAAAGGATTGTAAGTGGGTCCGTGGGCAGGAAGTCCCGTTGTATTTCTCAAAACAAGGAGGCTTAAACTTATGGGGAATCCTGACCCCGTCCACCAAGCCCATGTCCATAACATCAAAACCCAAAGAGTTTTGAGACTCCAAGGATCTTAATTTTTCAGCAATTTCCTCCAGCCTTCTGTCATAGGCTTCTTCCCCAGCACCCATTATTGTGAACTGATCCTCCTGGGGGTCTTCTTGCAGCACCCTGCCTGCAGTGGCAGTCCCTTGTACATTGGCAGGAATGTTGATCTCTGGGTGAAGGTGGGGTCCAAATACGGGGGGGGGGGGGGGTGACATGAGGTTGGACCCTCTCATTGTTGCTCGTCCCAGCAGTCCCTATATGGGGATCTTCTTGATTCTGCCTTTCCACCATTGCTCTCAATCTTTCTTGGCTCTGAGCCATGTTGTTCATCACTTCCATAAACTGCGTCATCTGAGTTCTCATTTCCAATCTTTCGTTTGCCATTTGGTTTCTGACCTCTGCAAGGTCCTGTTGTACCTGATCCATTTGTATGCCCGGAAGGTTGTTACGGGTTGGATATCGGTGTGGACGGTTGAGTGGAAATACCCGTCGTCGAGCAATAGTTCCTGAATATCACAACAGAGTTAGTAACAATAAAACAAAAACCTAAAAAACAAACAAAGGGTTAGCATGCAATGCAGTATGCTTATTTGTTTTCAAGGTATCCGGCTTGGCATTCAGTTTTGACCCTTCCAGACCCTTGAAGATGCTGTTGATGTTGCTTTTGAAGTAAACTCGGATGGAACAAACTGATACATATATTACAAAAGGAAAATGGTACATAGTTTGTTCTCTTACAAAACGTGCCCTCAGAGGGGTCAAAATACATCACAAGAAAATAAAAATACATGAAATGAAAGCAACAACAAGCAAAAAGTCAAACACCAAGACCAAACTCATCCTCCTGAACTTCCTTGAGAAGTGCTTCAGTCACAGGATCAGCTGGACGCTCCGTGAGATTCCTGATAAGGAGATTCCGGGTAGTAACAGCTGCAGTTAGCTTCTTGTGTTGACTCTGGTCCTTTGACCTCTTCACTCCAGCTCTGATCTTCAGCTCTGAGATCTCTCTCTGGGCTGCTGCCAGGGCTTCCTGCTGCTCTTTTGCACTAGCTTCTAGCTGCTCTATCTTGTCTTGAGTCCTCTTATCTTCCAGAGTATGAGCTTCGGTGATCCTGACCCACCTAGCTTGACTCTCCTTCAGATACAAGTCTGTCCTGGCTTTCTGGAATTGGGCTTCCTTGCAGGCATTCTTCAAGATCTGTTCTCCAGCCCTAGACTTCTTGATATAATCCTCAGACTTCTCAATTTTAGCCAGATGCTCCACCCTCAACTTTTCCAACCTTTCAATATCCAACCTACCATCACTCCTCTCCCAGAGGGTCTTCTGCAAAGCCTGAGTCAACTTCTCATTTCTCTCTTTCAAGCTCTCAAACTCCTCTAAGCTGACAGTGGCAGGAGGTGGTGCTGAGGATGATCCAGGCATATCCTCCATGGTAAAGGGCATCCCAGAAAATTGAGCCCTGGCATGGGACCATTCATAGTATTGTGCTGATGCTACATTGTTGCACTTCCCCAGAATGGTTACTCCTTTAGTTTGAACATTGTCCCAGGCCCAGGCTGCCTGCCTAACAATAGCCAGATTAGGCTTGTTCTCACAGTAAAGAGTCTCAGCCAAGTCTTGTGCCTTAGGAGTGTGGACCAATGCATAGCCCAGTTGCCTTTTGAACAGCAGAGGGTTATAATTAATGCAACCCTTAACTCCTATCAGGGGTACATTGGGAAACTGCCCACAGCTGGTAATGATGTCCCTGCCCTTTGTGCTTTGAGTGCACCACCTGATATCAGCTGAAGTCAAAGTAGTGAGTCTTCTAGCCCAGTTCCTCTGCTGATGAGGATTCAAAAATGCATTTGTCTTGGGCAAATGCTTGAGAAGCCAAGTATGGAACAAAGGAGCACAACACCTCACTAATCTTCCCCTCTGTTTCTCATTCCTCTGGTGCACTGAATAGTAGAAATCCCCCAATAGAGTGGGCACTGGGTTCCTCAGGATGAAAAGATGGATTGCATTCTTGCTAATGAATCTAGGCTCATCTGCAAATAATATGATCCCGTATATGCTCAGGGCCAATAAAGCACAGACTGCTTTCCACTCTCCCAAAGAAGCTTTCAGGGTAGCTTGAGAGATCAAGAAGTCCAGATGCAGGCCAGAGATTCCAGCCTTAGTAGTCATATGCTGCCCAATCAGAACTGGTTCCAGATGCAATGCCTTTGCTACTTCTTCATTACCAGGAAAGACCATCTCAGGGTTGAAAGGGACTCCACCCCTGATAGGTATACCAACCAATGATGAGTACTCTTCCAATAAAGGGCCCAACTGAAAGTCCTGAAAAGTGAAACACCTCAGTGGGGGATCATAAAACTGGAGGCAAGTATGAATCAGGCTCCTTTGTGAAGGGTCCAAATCCATAACCACATCAAGTATGCTTCCATAGTGTTCCCTGAACAGTGGTATATGGTCCGGAGTAATCAGGGTCTGAATCCTCCTGATGTCAGCTAGCTCAGGTTGGAAGAAATGGTAGGAGATGTTACTCTTTTTAGGTGCCATGATGTTGAGGATGAGTTGAGACAGGTGCTGATGATAACACTGAAAGATGGGCCACTGATTGGCTGGTGCAGGTGACTGAAGCGGGTAGCTGATAACTGATGTAGATGCTGATGAAGATAGGTCTATACTGATGATGGGGTCAAAACCAAGCCAAAAATGAAGATGGATACCCTGAAAAACAAATAAACAAATGTCAAAATGATGCAATGATGATGTATGCAAATGATATGCAAGGGTTTGTGACTGAGCTGGATCTGATCAAGTGCTCTGATATAGGTCCAGGTATGTTCAAGAAATCCAGATGGAGGTCTATAAGTCCAGTAACCAAGGTGGGGGACTCAAATAAAGAGCCACATGTCCAGGGTTTAGAATCACAAGAACTGTTCCAAGATGGAGTACTCTTAATCAAATCAAAGTAACAGGGTATGCTGAGGTCAAGGGTACCTGAAAACCTGTAAACAGCCCAACCCCCCTCACAGGTGGTGTTCTAAAACAAGGATCCTCAGACTTGGATCAGTTATGAGAAGTGTAAACACTTCTAACCCGGAGGTACAGTGTTTACAATAACCATAAAAGTTCCTCCTCTAATTCACCTCAGTTTCTGAAGGTCAAAACTAAAGGTCATCCAGACTTAGCAGGCTTCCCAGATAGCCCTAGCATTGCAGGAAATCTGCAACACAGAGTTCTCAAGAAGAAACCCATATTTGAACCGTGTTTCATATTCCCGCACCAGACCGAGATGGAATAGGAAAGAATATGAACCACTCTAGCCTAGGTGTCACTCAGGTCCCAGGTATAGGACCTCAACTCTCAATAGAACACCCACCCACCAAAGCAAACAAACAGATCCAGCCAGCACAGTATGACAATATGATATAATGCAAAGCTATACAGAAAGCAATAAAACAACTATACATAAGGCAAAAATAAATACAAATATACAAACACAAATAACACATAACACCCCAGTAAACACAAATCAAATCAAGCGCTAGGAGGAACCCACAAAAAGAACCAGAAGCCCTGGTTACAGTATAAGGGTCCCCAGCAGAGTCGCCAAGCTGTCGCTCCCGATAGATGGGACTGGCCCAAATAAAGGTACAGACGCGAACGGTCGGTGAAAGGAACAATGAGAACACACAGCAGTGAACTCACTGGGAATGAAAAGAGTCGCCAGCTAGGCAATTTTATCCCGGAGGAAAGGCAATGCTGCATAGGCCTAGAAAGAGATGGATAAGACGGTTGCGAACCAGAGAGACTGAGAAAGGGGGTTGGTTACAACCTGGGAAGGTATTAGCACCCAAATTGTCCGTCGTACTTGTAAACACCCCAAATTTGCCCTCACTCATTTCACCATGGCTTGTGATCATTTCATATGCATAAACACAATCATATCATCTCATATCTCAATTTTGAGTCACTGCATAGCTTCTAAGGCATCTGCACCTAGGGTTTGTGATCTGAGCAATCCCAAAGCATCTTGGGCCTTTCCAAAGGCCACCAATCAATTCAAAGGGGTCCATGTGTTCTCTTATATCATATTCCATCTCCTCAAAGTCAAGAATTGCAGAGGAATCACAAGAACTAGGGCTTGAGTGGATGCAGAGCCAGGTTGAACTGCACAGTTGACTGAAAATTAGGGTTTTGGTTTCAGAGGCCATAACTCTATATGGTATAGGGAGTATGCATATCAATTTTCATGAAGAAATTCCATGGGGAAGTCATCTGATCAAGGGTTGACTTTTCAGACAAGTCAGTGCAAAATCAGGGCATCTGAGGCCCCCAATGACCCAACCAATGGGTGATCTTCATCATTTTGAGTGTATATGATCTTTATTTGATCATGGAAGAAGGTTGAAGTTCATAGAAATCAAGAATTTAGGGTTTTGCAAATGTTGACTTTTTGGGCATAGTTGACTTTTCAAGAATGCATCATTTTAGGCCATTTTTCAAGCTTTGATTCTTGATCCAAAAATGCTTCAAATGGAAAAACTTTGGTCATGAAAGTTGTAGATCTCATTTTTCCCTTTTCAAAAAGTACAAGAACATGATCAAACTCTTCTTGGATCAAAAGTTATGGCAATGCAAAGTTGGCAAAAATCACTTGATTTCCAAGGCATGCCCTAAGTGAGAATTTTGCAAAATCTTGGACCAATGCATATTGCAGCCTCTAATTCATTTCAAACCATTACACAAACATTCTCTAAGTCACAAAAATCAGAATTTGACCAAGGTTCACATGTTTATGGTTTGTGTAATGAGAGATTTTCATGAAAAGGCAAAAAGTAACCAAGTTGCAAAACACTCATGACACTTCCCTCAACTTGCTGCCTTGGCCTTTGAACCTTGCTGGCTCTCTCACCACACCATGCTGCGCCAGCCCTAGCCCTTGTACCAAGCTAGTATCAAGCCCATGCCTCTCTTACAAGATTTTTGACTTTTGGCAAAAGCAAACATCCCAATCACCACAGGCCATGTCACATCCTCTGGCCACTTGCATTTGTTTATTGTATCCTTTGGCAAGCCATAACACTAAGTAAGCAAGGCTGAAGCTCACACATTCACCACATTCACAAAACACTCCATTTTGCATAAGCCTTCGAATTTCTCTCCACAGCATACAAACACTCAAACTATCTTCACCATTCAACTCACCTTGCTCCATAGACCACCCAGCACCAAGAACCCAAGCCTGAAACAACCAGAATACTCCATAACCATTTCTCACCTCAGCCTGCATTTCATTCGAAACTCTCACCATAGCTCACAAACACACAAACAAACACCACAGACCTTCTCCATTCATCCTCAGGATCACAAACAACCATTCACCATGACCTGAAGCTCTCTATTTCACCATTGCCATTTCTGACCAAGCTTGAGCAGAAGCTTTCGAATCTCACTATCCAGCCAGCTTAAACTCTTTTTGAGCATTCAAACATCTTCTGGGGATCAAGTGGAGTGGATTGCACAAGGAGAAGTGGCCAGAAAGTCCTCAAACTGAAAGCTCCAAATCTCAGGTAGCTCGAAAATTATTTTTCCAGAAATCATTTCTTTTGTTCCAAACTTGTTCTATGTGATTCACTGATCATCCTGATGTCTTTGGTTTGGAAAATGGCTTAGATTTGAGAGTTTAATTAGCTTCTGAAACTTGCGTGCCCTAGTTCTTATTCGCTTCGATTCAGCTTTGTTAGGGAATATAAATTTGTTTTGAGTGAGGGTTTTGGTTCGTGAGTGTGTAAGGATCATTTCCCAGTTCTTGGATTTCATTTTAGTTAGGTTTTTGGGGATTTGGGGATTTTCAGGGGAGATGCTGGCCGGAGAAGACGACCGGAAGTCTTCTCCGGCCACCTGAAAGTGATTTGTGCCCTAATCATGTCATTAACTCAAGTTTGAATCTGGAGCGTACGATCCCTTTGACCAGTTGACCTCCCGCGTGTGTGTGTGGTCTGGATCTCTCTGATTAGCCCTAATCCACGTGTTTTATTTAATTAATCCATATTTAATTTAATTAAGTCAGAGGCAATCCTGGCCCTCCACTAGCGCGCGTGGTCAACGCGTTTGAACCCTGGGCGCATCCTGGCCTTCCATGCTGCATACTTTCATTTTATTTAATTTTTATTTCATTTTCTTTCATTTAATTTGCATAATTATTTAAAAATAGCAAAAATGTCTTAAAAATTATGAAACTTTTTCTTTAAAGTTTTATTAATTTTTAAGACCCAAAAATATTTTTATTTTATTTTTCATCATTAAAAAGGTATTTTTAAATATTTAAAAGATTATTTTTAATTGATTAATGGGAATTAATTAATTAAAAATACTTTTAGGTATTTAAAAATTACAAAAAAATTCATGAAATGTTATAAGACATTTAGAAACATTGTCCAACCTTCAAACCAAATTTCTTTTTTGATCTTGATGCATTTTAAGAATTTTTCATTGAATTAAATCATTTTTTATGCATTATTTTGATCATAAGTTCAAAAATTCATTTCTGCCTATTGGAGAAGGTTGAAACATTGATTCTTCTTGCATTGTTTTGTGTTTGACATGTAGTTTCTAGGGTTAAATGGCCATGATTTGATCTTGCATTTTCTATTTGTTTGGCCTTTCTTTTGTTAAGAACCCTAAAAAACCCTAATAACTTGTAAAAATCATATCTTGAGTTTGGTTGAGAGTTGAGAGCTCCCCTTTGGGCAGTGGTTTATTATAGGTTTAGGGTTTCCTTGGATGGCATTTTCCATTTTTTATCTTAGGGTTTGCTTCTGTTTTGAGTTTTGGTTTGATGTTTAATCCATAAACCCTAATTTGGGCTTACTCTTGCATCCTTCTTGCATTTCCTTGCATAACATGACTTGTCTTTGCATTTTGTGCATCTTGTGATTCATTTGGCATCTTAAGACATGTAGAAAGCATGTTTGATAATTGCATTACATATTTGCCATGTCATTTGTCTTGTATGATTCATAACATTTCATGCTTGTTCATGCTCCTTAACTTGCATCATTTGCATCCATGATCTTGTATGAACATCCCCATGTCTTGCCTCATGTTTACATCATCTCTTAGAATCATTTTCATCATCAACATGCTTCTGGTTTGGTCTAGCATCATGTCATTTCATTTCATTTAGCATTGCATTGCATTTCTTTCTAACATTTCAGGTGGTAAGTAAACTTGAGAAGTGAATTTGCCTTCACTTCTCATAACTTTTCTTTTCATCTCTCTTGCATACATTGTTGCATTCCTATGTGTGTTTGAGATTGAGCTTGCTCATTCTTGTTCTTCCCACTTTCTTTCTTCAAGTGACTTGACTTCTTGAATGAAGCAAGTCACTTTGCTTCTCTTGATCCTGTTCATCTGCTTCCTGGTGGCTCCTTTGAAGATTCTTCTTGCAAACCTCACAAACCTTAGGATCATCCAAGCATGACAATGAATTAGGGTTTTGATTAGTCCCCTCATAGTTTTACCTTTGTGTCTCTCTTGAGTCCTCTCTTCTCACCTCATAATCAGGGACTAAACCCTAAAGGCTTTAAGACTTTGTGATTAAGCTTATGCCTGCATCCTTCTCTTAGGATGGAGTGTATAACTTTAATCCTAAGTCTTGAACCCTTAAGGTGTTTAAATCTCTTAATCAATTCACTTAATAATCATCAAGACATCACACTTGTAACTTGGGCCTTGCATTAGGGTTCTAATTCTTCCTTAATTGGTTAAGAAGGACTAACCCTAGTGTTAATGGACAAGTCCCCCTCAAGTTGTCTTACAAATCATAAAATTCACTTCATCATCATATCATTAACTAAAATCCACTTAATCAAAGGCTTGTTTTGTCATGAGTTTAATCCCTAATCATGGATTAAGTTGAGGAGCTTTCCTCAGCTTAAACATTCTCATCTATCATCCTTCTTTTAGGATGGTGTAATGAGTCTGTTTAATCCATGATTATGGCTTAACCTCATTACTCAACACTAAACAAAAATCACAAAAACATCTAAATAATCACAAGTAGGTAAATGATCTTAGTCCTACACCAAAGGTGATTAAGTGTGAGAATCTGACTTCACACTTAAGGTATTCTCATTACCCCTAATCAGAGGGAAGATGTGATGAGTTTACTAAATCCATTGATTTAGGCTTAAGCTCATTATCTTATGACAAACTTCAAAAAACAATAAAAGACTGAAAACTCAAAAACAAACAATAATCGTCTCCTTCGGGATTCTTTTCTCATCACCTTCACTCACAAACGAGAACTTGCTTCTTCCGTCTAATGCAAGACAGTTTGCATCTGTGCCAGACAGGTCATACACTTGAGCATAGGCAAGCAAGCAGTTCATCAAGTCAATTCATCTTTCAGTCTCTTTGGGTCGAACTACGGTGTTCTGACTTCCTCATTGCACGAGAGGATACGTAGGCATAACTTAACAGTTATCGAACAAAAGTCTCCGTATATTCCCCCTCCTTTCAGTTTCATTCTCTTAAGCCTCATGATCTTGAGCATACTCTTTTCCTTACACTGACACTGTATATATACACATCACTTTCTTTTACACTGACACCTGTACATCTTTCCAGCTCTTTTACACACAAATTGCACTGACACTACCCCTTTAAAACACAAATCTTTTAAGCGTGGATCCCGTCGAGTACGACGGACAATCTGGGTGCTAATACCTTCCCAGGTTGTAACCAACCCCCTTTCTCAGTCTCTCTGGTTCGCGACCGTCTTATCCATCTCTTTCTAGGTCTATGCAGCATTACCTTTCCTCCGGGATAAAAATGCCTAGCTGGCGACTCTTTTCATCTCCAGTGAGTTCACGGCTGTGTGTTCTCACTGTTCCCTTCGCCGACCGTTCGCGTCTGTACCTTCATCTGAACCAGTTTTCATTTGTCGGGAGCGACAGCTTGGCGACTCTGCTGGGGAACCTTATACTGCAACCAGGGCTTCTGGTTCTTTTTGTGGGTTCCTCCTAGCGCTTGTTTGATTTGTGTTTATTGGGGGTGTTATGTGCTGCCTGTATGTGTATATTTGCCTTATTTATTGCTTTCTGTACAGCTTTATTTATTGCTTTCTTTACTGTTTTTATATCATATTGTCATTGCTGCTGGCTGGATCTGGTTTTCCTTTGGTGGGTGGGGTTCATTGAGAGTTAAGGTCCTATACCTGGGACCTGAGTGACACCTAGGCTAGAGTGAATCATATTCTTTCCCATTCCATTTCGGTCTGGTGCGGGAATATGAAACACGGTTCAGATATGGGTTTCTTCTTGAGAACTCTGTGTTGCAGATTTCCTGCAATGCTAGGGCTATCTGGGAAGCCTGCTAAGTCTGGATGACCTTTAGTATTGACCTTCAGAAACTGAGGTGAATTAGAGGAGGAATTGTTATGGTTATTGTAAACACTGTACCTCCGGGTTAGAAGTGTTTACACTTCTCATAACTGATCCAAGTCTGAGGATCCTTGTTCTAGATCATCACCTGTGAGGGGGTTGGGCTGTTTACAGGTTTGCAGGTACCTTGGCCTCAGAATACCCTGTTACTTTGACTTTGTTAAGAATACTCCATGTTGGATAGTTCTTGTGATTCTAAACCCTGGACATGTGGCTCTTTATTTGAGTCCCCCACCCTGGTTACTGGATTTATAGACCTCCATCTGGAATTCTTGAACACACATGGATCCATATCAAGGCAGTTAATCAGATCCAGCTCAGTCACAAACCCTTGCATTTCATTTGCATACATACTCATTGCATCATATTAACATTTGCTTATTTGTGTTTCAGGGTATCCATTTTCATCTGGTTTTGGTTTTGACCCCATCTGCAGTATTGACCTGTCTCCACCAGCACCCTGCTTCAGTTATCAGCTGTCTGCTTCAGCTATCACCAGTACCAGCCAATCAGTGGCTCATTCCTTCAACATCTTCATCAGCACCCTACTCAGTCTCAGCATCATGGCTCCAAAGAAAAGCAACATCACTTATCATTTCTTCCAACCAGACTTATCAGACATCAGAAGGATCCAAACCCTGATCACTCCAGATCACATGCCTTTGTTCAGGGAGCATTATGGGGATATACTTGACTTGGTCATGGATCTGGACCCATCTCAGAGGAGTTTGATCCACACCTGCATTCAGTTTTATGACCCTCCATTGAGGTGCTTCACCTTTCAAGACTTTCAGTTGGGTCCTCTTCTGGAAGAATACTCATCATTGATTGGTTTGCCTATCAAGAGAGAAATCCCTTTTAACCCTGAAATGGTCTTTCCCAGCAATGGAGAGGTAGCAAAAGCTTTGCACCTGGAACCTGCTTTGATTGAGCAGCATATGACCTCTAAAGCTGGGATCCCTGGATTTCATCTGGACTTCCTAATTTCTCAAGCTAGTCTGAAGGCCTCCTTGGGGGAGTGGAAAGCTGTTTGTGCTCTGTTGGCCTTAAGTGTATATGGAATTGTGTTGTTTGCAGATGAGCCTCGATTCATTAGCAAGAATGCAATCCATTTGTTCATCCTGAAGAACCCAGTGCCAACTTTACTGGGTGATCTCTATTACTCAGTACATCAGAAGAATGAGAAGCAGAGGAGAAGATTAGTGAGGATTTGTGCTCCATTATTTCATGCTTGGCTTCTTAAGCATCTACCCAGGACAGATGCATTCCTAAATCCTCATCAGCAAAGCAACTGGGCTAAGAGGCTCACTACTCTCACTTCAGCAGACATCAGATGGTGTACTCAAAGCACCAAGGGCAGAGATATCATTACAAGCTGTGGGCACTTTCCCAATGTGCCTTTAATAGGGGTCAAGGGAAGTATCAATTACAACCCTCTGCTGTTCAGGAGGCAATTAGGCTATGCACTGGTTCATATTCCTAGGGGACAAGACTTGGTTGAGACCCTCTACTGTGAGAACAAGATTAGTTTGGCTGTTGTTAGGCAGGCTGCCTGGGCCTGGGATCATGTTCAAACCAAGGGAATCACCATTCTGGGGAAGTGCAATAATGTGGCATCAGTCCAATATTATGAGTGGTCCCATGCTAGGGCCCAATTCTCTGGAATGCCCTTCACCATAGAAGACATGCCTGAGTCATCTTCAGCACCACCCCCTGCCACCATCAGTTTGGAGGAGTTTGAGAGCTTGAAGGAAAGAAATGAGAAGCTAACCCAGGCTTTGCAGAAGACCCTCCGGGAAAGGAGTGAAGGTGTGAGGGAGATTGAGAGATTGGAAAAGTTGAGGGTGGAACATTTGACTAAAATTGAGAAGTCTGGAGATTATATCAACAAGTCTAAGGCTGGTGAACAGATTCTGAAGAATGCTTGTAAAGAAGCCCAGTTCCAGAGAGCAAGAACAGACTTGTATTTGAAGGAAAGTCAGGCCAGGTGGGTCCGGATCACTAAGGCCCGTACTCTGGAAGACAAGAGAGTTCAGGACAAGATGGAGCAGATGGAAAAAGCCCTGGCAGCAGCCCAGAAGGAAATATCAGAGCTAGAAATCAGAGCTGGGGTGAAGAGGTCTAAAGACCAAAGTCAGAACAAGAAGTTGACTGCAGCTGTTGCAACAAGAAACCTCCTCATCAGAAGTCTCACGGAGCATCCGGCTGATCCTGTGACCGAAGCACTTCTTAAGGAAGTTCGTGAGGATGAGTTTGGCCTTGGAGTTTGATCATTTGCTTGTTGTTATCCCTATTCCATGTACTTTTGCTTTTTTGTGATGTATTTTGACCCCTTTGAGGGCTTGTGTTGTAATTTGAACAAGTTGTATTATTTCACCTTTGTAATATATTTGTGTTAGTTTCCATCTGGGTTACTTCAAAAGCAACTTCAACAGCAGCATCTTCAAGGGTCTGGAAGGGTCAAAACTGAAAGCCAAACCGGATACCTTGAGAACAAATAAGCATAACTGCATTGCATGCTAACCTTTTATTTGTTTTGTAGGTTTTGTTTTGTTGTTGCTAACCTCTGTTGTGATATTCAGGAATTACTGCTCGCCGCCGGGTATTTCCTCTCAACAGGCCTCACAGGTACCCAACTAGAAACAACCTTCCGGGAATTCAGATGGATCAAATGCAGCAAGACCTTATAGAGGTCAGAAACCAGATGGCCAACGAAAGGTTGGAGATGAGAACTCAGATAACACAATTCATGGAAGTGATGAATAACTTAGCTCAAAGCCAGGAGAGGCTCAGAGCTTTGGTGGAAGGGAGGAATCAAGAGGAGCCCCATGTGGGAACTGCTGGCACAAGTAACAATGAACGGGTCCAACCTCATGTCAATCCCCCAGTTTTTGGACCCCATCTCCATCCAGAGGCCAACATCCCAGTCAACATTCAGGGGACAGCCACAGCAGCCAGAGTACTTCAAGAAGATCCTCAGGAGGACCAGTATACAGTAATGGGTGCCGGAGAGGAAACTTATGATAGACGGTTGGAAGAAATAGCTGAGAAGTTGAGGTCCTTAGAATCTCAAAATTCTTTGGGTTTCGACGTTATGGACATGGGTTTGGTAGAAGGGGTCAGGATTCCCCACAAGTTCAAGCCTCCATGCTTTGAAAAGTATAATGGGACTTCATGCCCCCGGACTCATCTACAATCATTTCTGGGAAGGCTGAAGGCCTATACAATGGATGAGAAATTGTGGATGTTCTATTTTGAAGATAGCTTGACTGGAGCTTCGAGGGAGTGGTATTCCCATCTGACAAGAGCAACAATTAGATGCTGGAAGGACCTGGCAGAGGCCTTCATCAGACAGTATCAGTATAATCTAGATATGGCACCCAACAGGACCCTCCTAATGGGAATGTCACAGTCGTCCAGGGAGAGCTTCAGAGAATATGCTCAGAGATGGAGGCAATTGGCTGCTGCCGTTCAACCACCAATGTCTGAGAGAGAAATGGCAGACATGTTTATGAACACTCTCCAGGGAACGTATATTGACAGGTTGGCTGCTTTCTCCTCCACTAGCTTCGCAGATGTTGTTATAGCTGGGGAGAGAATTGAAAGCCTGTTAAAGATGGGAAAGATCTCAGACAACGGTGCAAGCTCGTCCAGTAGTACAAGAAAGCCTTTTGCAGGCCCGAGAAGAACTGGCGAGACCAATGCCATCCATTCAAGCAGGGGTAGGCCCCAATATGTTCAAAGGACAATAGCAGCGGTCACCATTCCTGCTCCAGCTCATCCTCAACCTGTCTATCAACCTCCTCAGCAAAACTTCCAACAACAACCTCAGTATCATCAGAATCAGTATCCTCCAAGAAAATTCAACAACAACGCCAACAACAACAATCAACAGAGGCCATTCCAACAGAGGCCATCCCAAGCTAACCGAGTGATCGACCCGATCCCAATGCCGTATGCTGCCTTGCTGCCACAACTTCTGAAACTCAACCTAGTTGAGCTAAGAACGTTGGCACCTCCTGATCCCAACAGTCTACCAAGAAACTATGACTCTAATGCTAGGTGTGCTTTTCATTCAAACGCACCTGGTCACAGTACAGAAAAATGCAGGGCTCTGCATATGAAGGTACAAGACTTGGTAGACTCCAAGGCTCTGAATTTTGCACCACCGCCCAATGTCAATAAAAACCCGATGCCAAACCATGGTGGTCCTCGAATTAACGCTATTGAAGAAGACCAACCGTCTTATTTAATAACTAGTGTGGATCAGATCAGGACACCATTGGTAGAAATCAAAGCTCAACTCCGCGAGAACCAAATATTTCCGGGGTGTGAACTAGGGTGTCCCTATTGTAATATTTCATGGAATGGGTGTGAGGACCTGAGGAACGGCATTGACAGCCTTATTCAGAGTGGCCTGCTACAGATCACTACATCATTTCCGACAAATCCGACAACTTCATCAGCAACGGTTTCAGACCCTTCTACAACTGCAGCAACTATTGTTCCCGACAATTCATCAGCACCATCAACCAGTACTTCGTCTGTCCTCCCAAATGATCAGATTTCGACAGTTTCTCCTGCCACAACTTCAGCTTCATTCCATTTCGAATCTCCATCAACAACAACATCAGTCCTTCCAACAGAACCTCCTACAACACCAGCAATCAATCATGAAGATGTCTCTACTGTTACCATATTCTATGATCCGGAAAACAACTCTGCCTACCATTCGGAAGGTGCTGCTCCCGCCAGAGCACCAGTAACAATCTTTTATGATCCACAAACAATAACAGCCCCTTCAGCAGCAGCAATCAGTCCGGTCACTGTCACGGTGCCTGGACCAGTACCATATGAAAGCAATAGGGCCATCCCTTGGCACTATGGCTCTGACGTGTACTGTGAAGGGAAAAGAATCACTCTTGAGACATCAGCACCTGCACCACAAGTAGATAATGTGGGAGGAGGCGGAGGCTTCACTCGAAGCGGACGTCTCTTTGCTCCACCAATTCAAAGACCCACTGCCGAAGCAGAAGCTGCTGCCAAGGCAAAGGGAAAGAGTCCGGTGCAGGAAGATCAAGCTGCCAAAGAAGCCTTGAAGACTCCGTTCGATCAGGAAGTTGATGAGTTTATGCGAATCATCAAAAAGAGTGATTACAAAATTGTGGATCAACTTCACCAGACGCCATCCAAAATCTCTATCCTCTCACTGCTTATATGCTCCGAAGCCCATCGGAATGCACTACTTAAAGTCCTGCACGCAGCTTACGTGCCTGAGGAGATTACTGTCAACCAATTGGAAACCGTGGTTGGAAATGTTACTGCTAGCAATGGGCTAGGGTTTACCAATTCTGACTTGACAGCGGATGGCCGCAACCACAACAAAGCCCTGCACATAACCATGGAATGCAAAGGAGCTGTCCTTTCTCATGTGCTGGTGGACACAGGTTCCTCCCTGAATGTCTTACCAAAGAAGGCTCTGGTGAAGTTAGAATATGATGGATTGGCATTGAGACCCAGCAACCTGGTGGTAAGAGCCTTTGATGGTTCGAAGAGATCGGTTCTGGGAGAGATTGAGCTGCCCGTGACAATTGGCCCGCAGACCTTTAAAACTATCTTTTATGTGATGGACATTCAGCCCGCCTACAGCTGTTTGTTGGGTAGACCCTGGATTCACGCCGCCGGCGCAATAACGTCTACCCTTCACCAAAAGTTAAAATTTGAGTGGGAAGGTCAAGTTGTCACAATCTGTGGGGAAGAGGATATTTTCGTTAGCCATCTGGCTACTTATAAATACATTGAGATGGATGGAGAGATCCATGAAACAATGAGCCAAGGTTTTGAAGCCTTGAACGTCAATGAAGCATCTGCTGTGTCAGGTATCTCCATGTCATCTTACCAACAAGCCCGGAAGGTTGTTGAGGAAGGAACTGCCCTAGGCTGGGGCAAGGTTTTAGCTGTGGAGGAGAAGAAGGACAAGTTTGGGTTGGGTTACAGACCAACTCAACATCAAGCAAAGGCTGCTGCAGAGCCAGGTTTTGTCAGTGGGGGGATGCTTACCCCTGATGCTATCAACTGTCTGGAAGACGAGCTGGAAGAGGAGCGCAATCTGGAGATTTGGATTCGTCCAAAGATCCCGGGGAGCAGTGTCTCGAACTGGTCTTCCCAGGAAATTATAAGGGTTACTCATGCAGAGTAATTATTATTTCCTGTATTTTCATAGCATGCATCCAAGTCTTGCATCTTGCCCAAGATGACAAGACTCATTTTGTAATCAGGGCCATCTGTACTTTTGTGCAAACAAGATTAAATTAATGAAATATCAGACATCTTTTTGCAAACGAGTCTTTTTCTTTTCTGCTCACTGTTTTTCCATTTTTCTTTTTGTACAAAAATAAATGGCGGTGTTTTCAAAATGATAACTTCTTTTCACTTTTCAAGATTAAAATCAATCACTAAAATGAACAACTTAACCCTTGCAGAGAGTGCCTTCCTGACAGCACCGACAACAGCACGGCTATGACATCGTATGACTTTGACAATCCAATCAATCAAGCTGATGAAGGGGTTGATGAAGAATATGAGCTTCCTGAAGAGCTAGCCAGGTTGTTGAGACAGGAGGAAAAGGTTATTACTCCTCACCAGGAGGAGATTGAAGTGATTAATCTTGGTACAGACGAAGACGTGAAAGAGGTTAAGATAGGGGCCTGCCTGCAAGACTCAGTGAAGAGACAACTGATAGATCTGCTTCAAGAGTATGTTGATGTGTTTGCTTGGTCGTATCAAGATATGCCAGGGTTGGACACCGATATAGTCGTGCACAAGCTGCCTTTGAGGGAAGAATGCCCACCAGTCAAACAGAAACTGCGCCGTACTCGTCCAGACATGGCTATGAAAATCAAGGAGGAGGTACAAAAGCAATGGGACGCCGGGTTCCTTGCTGTAACTAGCTATCCGCCGTGGGTTGCTAACATAGTACCTGTGCCTAAGAAAGACGGAAAAGTTAGAATGTGTGTTGATTACCGGGATCTGAACAGGGCCAGCCCGAAAGATGACTTCCCATTACCTCACATTGATGTATTGGTGGATAACACGGCTCAGTTCTCGGTATTCTCCTTCATGGATGGATTTTCAGGATATAACCAGATCAAGATGTCACCTGAAGACATGGAGAAGACAACATTCATCACACCTTGGGGCACGTTCTGTTACAAAGTGATGCCATTCGGACTGAAGAATGCTGGTGCCACATATCAACGGGCTATGGTGACATTGTTCCACGATATGATCCACAAGGAAATAGAATGTTATGTGGATGATATGATCGCCAAGTCCCTTACAGAAGAAGATCACCTGGTGAATCTGCTCAAATTATTCAAGCTTCTGAGGAAGTACCAACTGAAGTTGAACCCCAACAAATGCACATTCGGGGTGCGATCTGGTAAGTTGCTGGGCTTTATCGTAAGCGAGAAAGGGATTGAAGTTGACCCAGATAAAGTCAAAGCTATTCAGGAAATGCCTGCACCGAAAACTGAGAAAGAAGTTCGAGGGTTCTTAGGTCGATTGAACTACATCTCGCGGTTCATATCTCACCTCACAGCAACCTGTGAACCCTTGTTCAAGCTGCTAAGAAAGGAACAAACGGTCAGGTGGAACGAAGACTGCCAGAAGGCTTTTGACAAGATCAAGGAATATCTGCAAGAACCTCCAATCCTCATGCCGCCAGTTGAAGGAAGACCTCTGATTATGTACTTGACAGTGCTAGAAGAGTCAATGGGGTGTGTGCTGGGCCAGCATGACGAGTCTGGTCGAAAAGAGTATGCAATATACTACCTAAGCAAAAAGTTTACCGACTGTGAACAGCGTTATTCACTGCTCGAGAAAACTTGCTGTGCTTTAGCGTGGGCTGCTCGCCGACTGAGACAGTATATGTTGACCCACACTACTTTATTGATATCAAAAATGGACCCAGTTAAGTACATTTTCGAGAAGCCAGCTCTTACCGGACGAGTTGCAAGATGGCAGATGATTCTCACAGAATACGACATACAGTACACATCTCAGAAAGCCATCAAGGGCAGTGTACTATCTGAATATCTGGCTGAGCAACCTATTGAGGACTACCAGCCTATGAGGTTTGACTTCCCTGATGAAGACATCATGTTCATTAAAGCAAAAGATCACGAAGAGCCTATTCACACTGAAGGGCCTGACCCGGAGGAAGAATGGACTATGATGTTTGATGGGGCTGTTAACATGAATGGCCGTGGTGTTGGTGCAGTACTCATTACACCCAAAGGAGTTCACATGCCTTTCTCGGCAAAACTCACTTTCAACTGAACTAACAACGAAGCTGAATACGAAGCTTGCATTATGGGTCTTGAGGAAGCCATTGACCTCAGGATCAAAACTTTGACCGTATTCGGAGATTCAGCTTTGGTAGTAAATCAAACCAACGGAAAATGGTACACCCACCAAGATCATCTGATACCTTACAGGGATTATACAAGAAGGTTATTGACTTTCTTCACAACGGTCAAACTTGAGTATATCCCTCGGGACGAGAACCAGTTTGCAGACGCTCTTGCTACCATTTCATCCATGATCAAAGTTCAAACGGCTAACTTTGTACCCCAGATTTCAGTGTCTAGACTGGATAGACCAGCATATGTATTTGCAGCGGAAGTTGTCAAAGATGATAAGCCTTGGTTTCATGACATTAAGAGCTTCTTGGAGGACCAAACATACCCACCTGGGGCATCTTCCAATGATAAGAAGACTTTGAGAAGGCTTGCTGGTAGTTTCTTTCTGAACACTGATGGGTCTTTATATAAGCGGAACTTTGACATGGTACTCCTCAGATGTGTTGACAAGACGGAAGCAGATTTGTTGATGCATGAAGTGCACGAAGGATCCTTTGGTACCCATGCTGGAGGACATGCAATGGCTAAAAAGTTGTTGAGATCAGGCTATTATTGGATCGCAATGGATGCAGACTGTTGTGCTTATGCCAGAAAATGTCATAAGTGCCAGATCTACGCAGATAAGGTGCATGTGCCTCCCAATCCTTTGAACATCATGTCTTCACCATGGCCTTTTGCTATGTGGGGCATTGATATGATTGGCAAGATTGAGCCAACTGCTTCGAATGGTCACAGATTCATCCTGGTCGCCATCGACTATTTCACCAAGTGGGTTGAAGCAGCCTCATATGCAAACGTCACAAGACAGGTGGTAGCCAGATTTCTGAAGAGAGACATCATCTGTCGGTATGGAGTGCCCGAGCGAATCATTACTGATAATGGTTCCAACCTAAACAACAAAATGATGGCAGAGCTGTGCCGGGACTTCAAGATCCAACATCACAATTCTTCTCCTTACAGGCCAAAGATGAATGGTGCTGTTGAGGCGGCAAATAAGAATATTAAGAAGATTGTGCAGAAGATGGTAGTCACATACAAAGACTGGCATGAAATGCTACCGTTTGCCTTGCATGGGTACCGCACGTCAATCAGAACATCCACTGGGGCAACACCGTATCAGCTTGTGTATGGTATGGAAGCAGTCCTACCTGTTGAAGTTGAATTACCCTCTCTACGGGTACTAATGGATGTTAAACTGAGTGAAGCAGATTGGGTTCGGTCCCGATTCGAACAACTGAGTCTGATTGAAGAGAAAAGATTGGTTGCAATCTGTCATGGGCAATTGTATCAGAAGAGAATGAAGAAAACCTTCGATCAGAAAGTCAGGCACCGAGAGTACCAAGTAGGAGATCTTGTGTTGAAAAGAATCCTCCCTCCTCATACAGACCACAGGGGCAAATGGACTCCAAACTATGAAGGACCATTCGTGGTAAAGAAAGTTTTCTCCGGTGGAGCACTGATGCTCAGCACCATGGATGGTGAAGATTTCCCGTCCCCTGTGAATTCAGATGCAGTTAAAAAATACTTCGCATAAAATGACCCGCTGGACATAAAAACAGAATGTAAGTCCAAGCAAAAATAGGGCATCCCGGCGAGTCAAAAACAGAATAAAAGACTCGGGCAAAAATAAGGGAAATAAATGAAAAGATGTACACCCGCTGAGTTGAAAAGCCGCATTGGACAGCTCAGGCAAAAATGGGTATCCCGATGGATTGAAAACCCGAAAGGGCGATCCATGCAAAATAAGGGAATAAGCGAACAACTGCATTCTGAATTCGTCTGTATCACCTATAACTTGGTAAGCTACGAAGGATCAGACTTCAATCAGAATCAACTCTCTCCAGAAAGCAAGACGAGAAGAACGTCATTGTCATACGAGTCATAGCAGAAGAGGAAGCTCCTTGAAAGCGTCGTCAGCATCGCCAGCATTTTGTTTCTCAATTTGTAACAATCTCTTCATTTCAGGAGATATGTTTCCTTGACTGTATCTTGCCAATTCAGGGCACATGAATTAATAAAATCAGATTTTCGGTCATGTTTCGTTTTTACATTTATGTTTTGCAAAGAGTTGTCTGATATCTCTAAAAATACAATTGCATAAGTACAGATGCCTTTCTCTAAAAATAAAAACACATGCTTACAGGGAATGTGATTATTCTCGAAAGTACTTAACTCCTATGACGGAATCCAGTAAGGGATACCTCGGGACCTTTTGTACGTTCCATTATCTTTGCAGGATTGCAGGTATCCAGAACGCAACTTGGGGCATGCAAGTTACATCTCAGCAAGCTGGCTAATCAACAAAAGATATCAGCATCCGAGATGCTCTATCCCCAGCTGAGTTGCTCCCCATTGCTTTCCCCAGCAAAGTTGCCAAATCAACAAACAGGCTTAACACTCAGGATGTTTTCTCCCCAGCCGAGTTGCCTCTCATTACTCTCCCCAGCTGAGTTATCAACAGCATTCCCCAGCTATAGTGCCAACCATTCTTCCTCAGCAGAATGCAGAAGTCAGGGAATCATCTCCCCCACAGAATCCCCAGCCTCTATTCAGAAGAGCAACGCACGGAGAAGTCACAACAGAGTACGGAAAGCTTCTACAAACCCCAGCTGGGTCCCATATTATAAGGATATGTCAATCAGTGACCTATATCCCCAAGCAGATACATCATTAGATCTACCAATGATCTCATCCCCAGCTGGGATGTTCACTTCAAGCAGATCATCCAGAGATCTTCGCAGCAATGGGATCCGAATCCCGGATCTGTGCCCCTTTGCATAATCATAGCATTCGCATCATACTATCCCCTCAGAGCGTAGCATTCCGTCTAATACGGAGCATTACGGCAAAAATCAAACGCATAGCATAATCATAAGTCATGTTGTGAATTGAACACTTGTGAATAATAAACCGTTCGTCATCATGATACAGAAAAATCCCCACCAGAGTCCCCGGTAAAAGCAGTTGCCCCACAATCACAAACACCAGTATATACTCCTTTTGGCACCCGTCCGTGTCATCTTTCCCCAGTAAAGTCGCCTGAACACACTTTACAAACAAGATCACCCGTATTACGGATACTTCATGACACCCGTCCGTGTCATATCACCAGCAGAAAGCCAAAGACATCCTCTTTGCACTCACACATACCTTATATGCACTTTTCTCGACACCCGTCCGTGTCATATCCCCAGCGCAGTCGCTTACACCTTTATCACTCATATACTTGTTAATATTATACTTTTCCCTCTTGACACCCGTCCGTGTCACTCTCCCCAGCAGTTAACACTCATCTATACAATACAATACTCCCTACTCATGGTACACTTATACAGATACTCGTCCGTATCTTGTATACATCATCACTCATATCCCCACAGATTCGACAGTAGTCCTTGTTCTTTGTTAACCAGTTGGTACTCGTCCGTACCATCATCTCAGAACATTGCGTCTAGTGTTTGTTTCTACATGATACTCGTCCGTATCATAAGTCTTAAGGATGCTCGTCCGCATCTTTAATCCGTACACCGTGTCAAACAC
Source organism: Lathyrus aphaca (assembly GCA_963966055.1). Classification (NCBI taxonomy): domain Eukaryota; kingdom Viridiplantae; phylum Streptophyta; class Magnoliopsida; order Fabales; family Fabaceae; genus Lathyrus; species Lathyrus aphaca. The sequence goes on along the minus strand of OZ014520.1, from coordinate 213,799,602 downwards.
TTGTGTCTTCTTGAATATAGATACTCGTTCGTGTCTATTATTCCCCAGAAGAATTCTTTCAGATGCAACACTCGTCCGTGTTCTTTGTTAACCAGTTGATACTCGTCCGTATCATCATCTCTGAACATGTTTCAGTTTGTTTCTACGTGATACTCGTCCGTATCATAGTCTTAAGGATGCTCGTCCGCATCTTTAATCTATACACAATACCAAACACTTATACCTTTTGTTTCTTGGATGTAAACGCTCGTCCGTGTTTACTATATCCCTAGTAGATTACCAACAAATTTTCTTTTTATCTAACACCCGTCCTGTGTTATGATACCTTTGAGAGCAGCCGTACCCTGCTAAGTGGTCGTCCTCCACTTCTTGATGGTCGTCCTCCGTCATGCTCATCCGATGGCCGTCCCCATCGTTGATATTTTAGCAGCCGTCCCCTGCTAGGTGGTCGTCCTCCACCTCTTGATGATCGTCCTTCATCAGTTTATCCAATGGCCGTCCCCATTGTTGATTTTGGTTATCTGGCATTCGTCCTATGTCATGAGAAACCTCGAGAGCAGCCGTACCCTGCTGAGTGGTCGTCCTCCACTTCTTGATGGTCGTCCTCCATCATGCTCGTCCGATGGCCGTCCCCATCGTTGACCTTTTCTATCCGATGGCCGTCCCCATCGTTGATATTTCCGGCAGCCGTACCCTGCCAGGTGGTCGTCCTCCACCTTTGATGGTCGTCCCCATCATATTTTCTTTTATCCCCAACAGAGCAGCCGTACCCTGCCAGGTGGTCGTCCTCCACCTTTGATGGCCGTCCCCATCATATTTTCTTTTATCCCCAACAGAGCAGCCGTCCCCTGCTAGGTGATCGTCCTTCACCTTTGATGGCCGTACCCCATCATCTGTTTATTTCATTTATTCTTTAACCCGGCGGCCGTCCCCGTCGTGGTCCCTTTTCCTTTTAACCCGATGGCCGTCCCCGTCGTGGTCCCTTTTCCTTTTAGCCCGATGGCCGTCCCCATCGTTGGTTACTTTACCTTTATGAACTTGATGGCCGTCCCCGTCATGTTTCATTAATCCCCAGAGGATTTTACAGCTTTATCTTGATGGCCGTCCCCATCATGATATCTTGCTTTCCCCAGCTAGTCGGCCGTCCCCGTCTTGGCTTTACCTCCTATCCCCAGCATGTCGGTCGTCCCCGTCATCGCTTTGTTTTCCGCACCTTTACAATATACTTTGTTTTCCTTTACAATCTATATCCCTTTTCTTCTTCATTCCGTGAGTGCAAATTTTGGACTGTCTTTGATATTCAACCACAAGTTATCTTGTTTGCTTGTTAAGCCGTCGCTTACAACCCGCACAGCTAACTCATGTTTGAATAGGGGCAGCTGTAAACACCCCAAATTTGCCTTCACTCATTTCACCATGGCTTGTGATCATTTCATATGCATAAACACAATCATATCATCTCATATCTCAATTTTGAGTCACTGCATAGCTTCTAAGGCATCTGCACCTAGGGTTTGTGATCTGAGCAATCCCAAAGCATCTTGGGCCTTTCCAAAGGCCACCAATCAATTCAAAGGGGTCCATGTGTTCTCTTATATCATATTCCATCTCCTCAAAGTCAAGAATTGCAGAGGAATCACAAGAACTAGGGCTTGAGTGGATGCAGAGCCAGGTTGAACTGCACAGTTGACTGAAAATTAGGGTTTTGGTTTCAGAGGCCATAACTCCAATTTTTTTGGTCATTCTTGTTTCCATTGATCTCTATATGGTATAGGGAGTATGCATATCAATTTTCATGAAGAAATTCCATGGGGAAGTCATCTGATCAAGGGTTGACTTTTCAGACAAGTCAGTGCAAAATCAGGGCATCTGAGGCCCCCAATGACCCAACCAATGGGTGATCTTCATCATTTTGAGTGTATATGATCTTTATTTGATCATGGAAGAAGGTTGAAGTTCATAGAAATCAAGAATTTAGGGTTTTGCAAATGTTGACTTTTTGGGCATAGTTGACTTTTCAAGAATGCATCATTTTAGGCCATTTTTCAAGCTTTGATTCTTGATCCAAAAATGCTTCAAATGGAAAAACTTTGGTCATGAAAGTTGTAGATCTCATTTTTCCCTTTTCAAAAAGTACAAGAACATGATCAAACTCTTCTTGGATCAAAAGTTATGGCAATGCAAAGTTGGCAAAAATCACTTGATTTCCAAGGCATGCCCTAAGTGAGAATTTTGCAAAATCTTGGACCAATGCATATTGCAGCCTCTAATTCATTTCAAACCATTACACAAACATTCTCTAAGTCACAAAAATCAGAATTTGACCAAGGTTCACATGTTTATGGTTTGTGTAATGAGAGATTTTCATGAAAAGGCAAAAAGTAACCAAGTTGCAAAACACTCATGACACTTCCCTCAACTTGCTGCCTTGGCCTTTGAACCTTGCTGGCTCTCTCACCACACCATGCTGCGCCAGCCCTAGCCCTTGTACCAAGCTAGTATCAAGCCCATGCCTCTCTTACAAGATTTTTGACTTTTGGCAAAAGCAAACATCCCAATCACCACAGGCCATGTCACATCCTCTGGCCACTTGCATTTGTTTATTGTATCCTTTGGCAAGCCATAACACTAAGTAAGCAAGGCTGAAGCTCACACATTCACCACATTCACAAAACACTCCATTTTGCATAAGCCTTCGAATTTCTCTCCACAGCATACAAACACTCAAACTATCTTCACCATTCAACTCACCTTGCTCCATAGACCACCCAGCACCAAGAACCCAAGCCTGAAACAACCAGAATACTCCATAACCATTTCTCACCTCAGCCTGCATTTCATTCGAAACTCTCACCATAGCTCACAAACACACAAAAAAACACCACAGACCTTCTCCATTCATCCTCAGGATCACAAACAACCATTCACCATGACCTGAAGCTCTCTATTTCACCATTGCCATTTCTGACCAAGCTTGAGCAGAAGCTTTCGAATCTCACTATCCAGCCAGCTTAAACTCTTTTTGAGCATTCAAACATCTTCTGGGGATCAAGTGGAGTGGATTGCACAAGGAGAAGTGGCCAGAAAGTCCTCAAACTGAAAGCTCCAAATCTCAGGTAGCTCGAAAATTATTTTTCCAGAAATCATTTCTTTTGTTCCAAACTTGTTCTATGTGATTCACTGATCATCCTGATGTCTTTGGTTTGGAAAATGGCTTAGATTTGAGAGTTTAATTAGCTTCTGAAACTTGCGTGCCCTAGTTCTTATTTGCTTCGATTCAGCTTTGTTAGGGAATATAAATTTGTTTTGAGTGAGGGTTTTGGTTCGTGAGTGTGTAAGGATCATTTCCCAGTTCTTGGATTTCATTTTAGTTAGGTTTTTGGGGATTTGGGGATTTTCAGGGGAGATGCTGGCCGGAGAAGACGACCGGAAGTCTTCTCCGGCCACCTGAAAGTGATTTGTGCCCTAATCATGTCATTAACTCAAGTTTGAATCTGGAGCGTACGATCCCTTTGACCAGTTGACCTCCCGCGTGTGTGTGTGGTCTGGATCTCTCTGATTAGACCTAATCCACGTGTTTTATTTAATTAATCCATATTTAATTTAATTAAGTCAGAGGCAATCCTGGCCCTCCACTAGCGCGCGTGGTCAACGCGTTTGAACCCTGGGCGCATCCTGGCCTTCCATGCTGCATACTTTCATTTTATTTAATTTTTATTTCATTTTCTTTCATTTAATTTGCATAATTATTTAAAAATAGCAAAAATGTCTTAAAAATTATGAAACTTTTTCTTTAAAGTTTTATTAATTTTTAAGACCCAAAAATATTTTTATTTTATTTTTCATCATTAAAAAGGTATTTTTAAATATTTAAAAGATTATTTTTAATTGATTAATGGGAATTAATTAATTAAAAATACTTTTAGGTATTTAAAAATTACAAAAAAATTCATGAAATGTTCTAAGACATTTAGAAACATTGTCCAACCTTCAAACCAAATTTCTTTTTTGATCTTGATGCATTTTAAGAATTTTTCATTGAATTAAATCATTTTTTATGCATTATTTTGATCATAAGTTCAAAAATTCATTTCTGCCTATTGGAGAAGGTTGAGACATTGATTCTTCTTGCATTGTTTTGTGTTTGACATGTAGTTTCTAGGGTTAAATGGCCATGATTTGATATTGCATTTTCTATTTGTTTGGCCTTTCTTTTGTTAAGAACCCTAAAAAACCCTAATAACTTGTAAAAATCATATCTTGAGTTTGGTTGAGAGTTGAGATCTCCCCTTTGGGCAGTGGTTTATTATAGGTTTAGGGTTTCCTTGGATGGCATTTTCCATTTTTTATCTTAGGGTTTGCTTCTGTTTTGAGTTTTGGTTTGATGTTTAATCCATAAACCCTAATTTGGGCTTTCTCTTGCATCCTTCTTGCATTTCCTTGCATAACATGACTTGTCTTTGCATTTTGTGCATTCTTGTGATTCATTTGGCATCTTAAGACATGTAGAAAGCATGTTTGATCATTGCATTACATATTTGCCATGTCATTTGTCTTGTATGATTCATAACATTTCATGCTTGTTCATGCTCCTTAACTTGCATCATTTGCATCCATGATCTTGTATGAACATCCCCATGTCTTGCCTCATGTTTACATCATCTCTTAGCATCATTTTCATCATCAACATGCTTCTGGTTTGGTCTAGCATCATGTCATTTCATTTCATTTAGCATTGCATTGCATTTCTTTCTAACATTTCAGGTGGTAAGTAAACTTGAGAAGTGAATTTGCCTTCACTTCTCATAACTTTTCTTTTCATCTCTCTTGCATACATTGCTGCATTCCTATGTGTGTTTGAGATTGAGCTTGCTCATTCTTGTTCTTCCCACTTTCTTTCTTCAAGTGACTTGACTTCTTGAATGAAGCAAGTCACTTTGCTTCTCTTGATCCTGTTCATCTGCTTCCTGGTGGCTCCTTTGAAGATTCTTCTTGCAAACCTCACAAACCTTAGGATCATCCAAGCATGACAATGAATTAGGGTTTTGATTAGTCCCCTCATAGTTTTACCTTTGTGTCTCTCTTGAGTCCTCTCTTCTCACCTCATAATCAGGGACTAAACCCTAAAGGCTTTAAGACTTTGTGATTAAGCTTATGCCTGCATCCTTCTCTTAGGATGGAGTGTATAACTTTAATCCTAAGTCTTGAACCCTTAAGGTGTTTAAATCTCTTAATCAATTCACTTAATAATCATCAAGACATCACACTTGTAACTTGGGCCTTGCATTAGGGTTCTAATTCTTCCTTAATTGGTTAAGAAGGACTAACCCTAGTGTTAATGGACAAGTCCCCCTCAAGTTGTCTTACAAATCATAAAATTCACTTCATCATCATATCATTAACTAAAATCCACTTAATCAAAGGCTTGTTTTGTCATGAGTTTAATCCCTAATCATGGATTAAGTTGAGGAGCTTTCCTAAGCTTAAACATTCTCATCTATCATCCTTCTTTTAGGATGGTGTAATGAGTCTGTTTAATCCATGATTATGGCTTAACCTCATTACTCAACACTAAACAAAAATCACAAAAACATCTAAATAATCACAAGTAGGTTAATGATCTTAGTCCTACACCAAAGGTGATTAAGTGTGAGAATCTGACTTCACACTTAAGGTATTCTCATTACCCCTAATCAGAGGGAAGATGTGATGAGTTTACTAAATCCATTGATTTAGGCTTAAGCTCATTATCTTATGACAAACTTCAAAAAACAATAAAAGACTGAAAACTCAAAAACAAACAATAATCGTCTCCTTCGGGATTCTTTTCTCATCACCTTCACTCACAAACGAGAACTTGCTTCTTCCGTCTAATGCAAGACAGTTTGCATCTGTGCCAGACAGGTCATACACTTGAGCATAGGCAAGCAAGCAGTTCATCAAGTCAATTCATCTTTCAGTCTCTTTGGGTCGAACTACTGTGTTCTGACTTCCTCATTGCACGAGAGGATACGTAGGCATAACTTAACAGTTATCGAACAAAAGTCTCCGTATATTCCCCCTCCTTTCAGTTTCATTCTCTTAAGCCTCATGATCTTGAGCATACTCTTTTCCTTACACTGACACTGTATATATACACATCACTTTCTTTTACACTGACACCTGTACATCTTTCCAGCTCTTTTACACACAAATTGCACTGACACTACCCCTTTAAAACACAAATCTTTTAAGCGTGGATCCCGTCGAGTACGACGGACAATCTGGGTGCTAATACCTTCCCAGGTTGTAACCAACCCCCTTTCTCAGTCTCTCTGGTTCGCGACCGTCTTATCCATCTCTTTCTAGGTCTATGCAGCATTACCTTTCCTCCGGGATAAAAATGCCTAGCTGGCGACTCTTTTCATCTCCAGTGAGTTCACGGCTGTGTGTTCTCACTGTTCCCTTCGCCGACCGTTCGCGTCTGTACCTTCATCTGAACCAGTTTTCATTTGTCGGGAGCGACAGTACTCGACGGGATCCACACTTAAAAGATTTGTGTTTTAAAGGGGTAGTGTCAGTGCAATTTGTGTATAAAAGAGCTGGAAAAAGGATGTACATGTGTCAGTGTAAAGAAGTTAAGTGTATAAGTGAAGTGTCAGTGTGAGAACAAGAATGAAGTGCTCATGATAATGAGGCTAAAAGAAATAAAGCTGGAAAGAGGGGGAATATACAGAGACTTTTGTTCGATAACTGTTAAGTTATGCCTACGTATCCTCTCGTGCAATGAGGAAGTCAGAACACCGTAGTTCGACCCAAAGAGACTGAAAGATGAACTGACTTGTGAACTGCTTACTTGTCTATGCTCAAGTGTATGACCTGTCTGGCTCAGGTGCAAACTGTCTTGCATTAGACGGAAGAAGCGAGCTCTCGTTTGTGAGTGAATGAGATGAGAAAAGAATCCCGGAGGAGACGATTATTGTTTGTTTTTGTGTTTTCAGTCTTTTATTGTTTTTGGATTTTGTCATAAGTTAATGAGCTTAAGTCTAAACCAATGGATTTAGTAAACTCATCACATCTTCCCTCTGATTAGGGGTAATGAGAATACCTTAAGTGTGAAGTCAGTTTCTCACACTTAAACACCTTTGGTGTAGGATTAAGATCATTAACATACTTGTGATTAATTAGATGTTTTTGTTGTTTTTGTTTAGTGTTAAGTAATGAGATTAAGCCATAATCAGGGATTTAAACAGACTCATTACACCATCCTAATAGAAGGATAATAGATGAGAATGTTTAAGCTGAGGAAAACTCCTCAACTTAATCCATGATTAGGGATTAAACTCATGACAAAACAAAGCCTTTATTGAGTGGATTTTAGTTAGTGATATGATGATGAAGTGATTTTTAGGGTTTGTAAGACAACTTGAGGAGGACTTGTCCATTAACACTAGGGTTAGTCCTTCTTAACCAGTTAAGGAAGAATTAGAACCCTAATGCAAGGCCCAAGTTACAAGTGTGATGTATTGATGATTATTAATTGGATTTATTAAAGGATTTAAACACATTAAGGGTTTAACACTTAGGATTAAAGTTATACACTCCATCCTAATAGAAGGATGCATGCATAAACTTAATCACAAAGCCTTAAAGCCTTTATGGTTTAATCCTTGATTATGAGGTGAGAAGAGAAGACTCAATGAGACACAAAGGTAAAAACTAAGAGGGGAGACTAAACAAAACCCTAGTCATTGTCATACATGGTTGTTCCTAAGGTTTGTGAGGTTTTCAAGAGAAGTCTTCAATGGAACCACCAGGAAGCAGATGAAAGGATCAGGAGAAGCAAGGTAACTTGCTTCATTCAAGAAGTCAAGTCACTTGAAGAAAGAAAGTGAGAAGAAGAAGGATGAGAAAGTTCAATCTCAAACACATACAAAAAATGCAGCAAGGATACATAAAAGAGATGAAGAGAAGTTATGAGAAGTGAAAGCAAATTCACTTCTCAAAGCCACTTACCACCTGAAAAGTTAGAAAAGAAATGCAATGCAATGCAAAATGGGATGGAATGGCATGATGAGAAACAAAACCAGAAGCACATACATGATGTTAATGATGCTATGAGATGCTACAAACATGAGGCAAGACATGAGGATGATCATATGAACCAATGGATGCAGATGAGGCAAGTTAAGGAGCATGAACATACATGAAAAGTTATGAAATGCAAATGGCATACAACATGGGAAATGCAAGATGCAATGATCAAACATGCTTTCAATGTGTTTTAAGATGTTCAATGAATCAAATGAATGCTTAAAATGTTAAGGCAAGTCATGTTATGTAAGCAAATGCAAGATGGATGCATATGGAAGCCCAAATTAGGGTTTATGATCAAAGCATCAAACACAAACCAAAATCAGAAGCAAACATCAATATAAAAAATTGAAAATGCACACAAAGGATCCCTAAACCTATACTAACCCACTGCCCAAAGGAGAAGTTCCAACTCTTAACCTAATTCAAGTTATGATTTTTCTAAGTTTTCTAGGGTTTTAGGGTTCCTTAACAAGAAAAATGCCAAACAAATGGAAAATGGAAGATCAAATCATGACCATTTAATCTCACAAACTACATGCTAAACACAATGCAATGCAAAAAGAATCAAGGTCCAACTCTTTATGGTTAGGCATAATTGATTTTTGGAAGTTTGGATCAAAATAATGCATAAAAATGATTTTAATTCCATGGAAAATTCTCAAAATGCATCAAGATCAAAAAAGAAATTTGGTTTGAGGGTTGGACAATGTTTCTAAATGGTTTTAAATGTTTCATGAATTTTTTGGTGATTTTTAAATACCTAAAAGTATTTTTAATAAATTAATTTTCATTAATCAATTAAAAATAAACTTTTAAATATTTAAAAATACTTTTTAAATGCAAAAAATGAAAATAAAAATATTTTTGTGTTCTGAAATTAAATAATAACTTGTATAAAAAATTTCAGAATTTTTAAAGTGTTTTTGCTATTTTTAATAAATTGTGGAAACTAAATGAAATAATATGAAAAATAAAATAAAATAAAATAAAGCTGAAAAAATGGAAAGTAATCAAATCCTAGGGTCCAGATTCAAATGAAACACGCGCGCGTTTGACTTGGCGCCAGATCCCACGGCTGGAATTCAAACTTGGCTAATTACGTGATTAAGCCCTAATTTTGCCCTAATGACTTTCAGATGACCGGAACAGTGGTTCCGGTCATCTTCTCCGGCGAGCTCAAATGCTAAATCATTCTACACGCTATGAAAATGAAAACCAACTATCCAGGAATCTTCCCCTCCCTAAAACGAATCAAACCCCTCACTTAAACATCATTTATCACTCATAATCAAAGAGAATCGAAGCAAACAAATCCTAGGGCAAAAAGTTTCAGAAACAGATTAAACTCTCATCTCTCCACCATTTTCAAAAACAAAGACATCAGAGTGATCAGTGAACTACAAAGAACAACTTAGGAACTTTAAAAATCATTTCTGGAAAAAAAGTTCTTGAGCTACCTGAGTTTTGAAGCTTTCAACTTAGCAACTTTCTGACCTCTCCTCTTTATGCAATCAACTCCTTTTGGTCCCTTGATGATGTCTGGATGCTTGGAAGGAGTTTATGGTGGCTGGTTTGAGAGTTTGAACAGCTTCTTCTCAAGCTCAGGTGAGAATCGTGTTTGGCTTATGTGGTGTTTCAAGGATGAATGAAGGCAGGGAAATGATCAGAAGGATGTGGTGATGAGTTCTATGAAGTTTGTTTGTGAGTTTGTAGCTTGTTTTCTGAGTTTCGAAGGTTTTTGCTTTTTGAGAGTGAAAATGAGAATGTGTTGTTCTTGCTGGTTTCAGGCTTGTGTGTTATGATGTTTGGCTTGCAAATTGTTTGTATAAACAATGCTGATTGGTCAGAAGATGTGACATGCCCTTTTGTGATAGGTGTAGCTACTTTTGCCAATTTGTCAACTTTGTGTAAGAGAAGGTATGGGTCTTGTTCTAGCCAAGTACAAGGGCTGTGGGTTGCGCAGCATGGTGAGGGGAAAGGCTAGGGTGGTTCAGCATCCAAGGCAGCAAGTGGGTGAGAAGTGATCATGAGCTTTTGCAACTTGACTTTGCTTTTGCTTTTCATGAAGATATCTTGCTCCAAAGGCCAAACAAATGAGAAACTCTTGGCCCATTCTGATTTTTAGGTCACATGTGATGTTTGTGTAATGGTTTGACAACAATTAGAGACCACAAATTGCCTTGATACATGATATTGCAAGTTTCCTCTTTGGTGCATAACTTGAATTTTAGTGATTTTTGCCAACTTTGATGCACCATAACTTTTGATCCAAAATGAATTAGGTCATGTTCTTGTACTTTTTGAAAAGGGAAAGATCTATTCTACAACTTTCATGACCAAAGTTTTTCCATTTGAAGCAATTTTGAATCAAAAAGTAAGGGTTGAAAAAGTTACATAAAATGACATTTCATTAAAAGTCAAACTTTCCCAAAAAAGTCAACTTTGCAAAAACTTGAGATTCTTGAATTTTGTGAACTTCAAACTTCTTCTATGATCAAATAAAGATCATATACACTCAAAATGATGAAGATCACCCCTTGGTTGGGTCAATGGGGGCCTCAGATGCCTTGATTTTGCACTGACTTGTCTGAAAAGTCAACTCTTGATCAGATGACTTCCCCATGGAATTTCTTCATAAAAATTGATATGCATACTCCCCACACCATATAGAGACCAATAGAAACAAGAATGACCAAAAAATTTGAAGTTATGGCCTCTGAAACCAAAACCCTAATTTTAGGTCATCTATGCAGTCAAGCCTGGATCTGCTTCCACAACAATCCCAGTTCTTGTGATTCTTTGGCATTATTGACTTTGAAAGGATGTAATATGATGCTTGAACACACATGGACCCCCTTGAAGTGATTGATGACCCTTGGAGTGGCTCAAGAGGCTCTTGGATTGTTCAGATCACAAACCCTAGATGCAGATGACTTTGAATCTATGCAGTGAATCAAAACTGTGATATGAGATGCTATGATTGAGTTTATGCCTATGAAATGATCACAAGCCATGGTGTGAATGGGTGAGGGAAAATTTGGGGTGTTTACATCTATGCAGGCAGAATTTGAGATGAGCATGATGGGAGAACTAAAGTTCCTTCTGGTAATCCAAATCAATCAAACATTAGAAGGAACATATATCCATCAAAGTAAATATGTCAAAGAACTTCTGAAGAAATTTGACCTGTCAGAAAGTAAAATATCTAATACTCCCATGTATCCCACGTGTATTCTGGAAAAGGAAGAGGTAAGTAAGAAAGTAGATCACAAGATCTACAGAGGTATGATTGGCTCTCTCCTCTATCTAACTGCATCTAGACCAGATATTCTATACAATGTATGTTTATGTGCCAGATTCCAATAAGATCCTAGAGAAACTCACTTAACAGCAATTGAGAGAATCTTTAGATATCTAAAAGGTACTACTAATCTTGGTCTGTGCTACAGAAGTTCCAAAGATTACAAGCTTGTAGGTTATTGTGATGCTGATTTTGCTGGAGACAGAACAGAAAGAAAAAGTACTTCTAGAAGTTGTCAATTTCTGGAAGAAAATCTAATTTCTTGGTCTAGCAAAAGGCAGTCAACCATAACATTATCAACTGCAGAAGTTGAATACATTGCAGCAGCTGGATGCAGTACTCAGATGCTCTGGATGAAAAATCAGCTTGAGGACTTCAATATTTATGAGAGTAACATTCTCATCCTCTGTGATAATACTTCTTCTATTTGTCTCTCTAAAAATCCAATTTTACACTCTAGAGCTAAACACATAGAAGTTAAACATCATTTCATTAGGGACTATACTCATAAGGGAATCGTATTTTTAAAATTCATAGATACAAATCACCAATGGGCTGATATTTTTACAAAACCCCTTGCTGAAGATAGATTTAATTTCATTCTAACCAATCTTAGTATGGAATTATGTATAGAATGAAAATGTTTAAATTATATGTTTTTATCTCTCAGAAGTTCTGAACTCCGAACTATTTGTTTTATTCATTCAGAAGTTATTTTAATGATCTGATTGTTTATCTCTGAGAACTTCTGTTTCAAAAGAATAACATACAGATCTTGACATCAACACATGTCAATCATCCTCTGAGGATCCCTAGAAGAATCAGAATACGTGTTCAACCTCTGAAGTAGGACAAAACATGCAATCAGACACCTGTCCTTTACAGAAGGACACGCGTTCAAGTTCTGGGAAACTGAAAGGGCTGAATTGACACAATAGAGGCACAAATCTTTTTGGTAACTGTTCCATGATCTTTACGCCTTCCCTTTTGTCAGATCTCATTTATTACTTTCTAATCATGATGTTTTTCTTGCATTTATTATTTCCACTAATTGTGTTTTTTATTAAATGCATTATTTTTTATATAAACTCTCTTTCACTTTCACTTTTCACTTTTAGTTTTCACTCACGATTTTTACTCCAAAATCTCTCTCCTTTTCACCTTCACTTTCACTCTTTTTCTCTGCATTTTTTTTTGAAAAAACCCTAAACCCTTCATCTTAGTAATTATGGCTTCATCTTCTCAACCACCAAAGGATCCTTCATCAGAAGTGCTACACATTTCTCCAGTCAAAACTTTTCTCACATTTGCAGATAAGATTGAAGTATTGTGTGAACTGTTCGTTGATTTTGACTGTTTTAGAGAAAATGGGTTTGATCTTGTTCCTGCTGTTCAAACTCAAGGTTGGGAGAAGTATTTTGATCGTCTAATGGGACCAGTCTTTCCTAAACTTGTTAAAGAATTATGGGTATTTGCTAGTGCATCTAACTCGAATGTTACCTCTTACGTTTTAGGGAAGAGGATCATCCTCTCAGAAGATCACATTGCAAGGATGATTCAATCTGATGGAAATGGAATTAAGTGCAGTGAAATGGATAAGCTCTTAGACACAAAATTGGTGGCTAAAGAAATCTTCACTCATGGACAACCTTCTAACAAAATCAAAGATCTGAAGGATCATCTAAGGATCTGGGCCAAGATCATTCTGGGAAGCATATGCTATGGGAAAGCAACAAATTCTCCTGATTACATAAACATGGATCAACAATTCCTTATGTATTTCATATCTAAGAAGAATAAAGTTAACCTAGCACATTCCCTATTTAATCATCTGAAAAACAACATAAAGGAAACTAGAGAAGGAGAAAAGACTAAGAGGGATTGGATACCTCTGGGAAGATTGATCTCTGATATCTTGACTGAAAACAAGCTAGTGGACCATCTGGATGAGGCACAACAGATTGATATGCTAGAGACAGACGTTAGAAAGCCTATGAATGCAAAAAACCTCAAGAAGATGAAGTTCATTGATTCTATCAAGAAGGACCCAACTCTTCATTTCATAGAAGTCATAACAACTAGGAAAATCCCTCTACAAGACTTTCCTATGTTTTCTTCTGACACACCTCCAGAGGTTGTTGTCAGATATTTGGAGTCATGCAAGTTGGATGGGATGGACCCAATGTTCAACCCAGAAGAACTCAGAAAACCAGCTCCAGAAGTTGTCTTAAAGAAGAAATAGAAGAGAAAAGCTGGTGAAAGAACTTCTTAGAAGGCTGCTAAAACAATAAAAAATAAAGGTAATTCTTCATCCTCTCAATCTGATTTTGTTTCTGTTGTAGAAGCAGTAAAAGTGGTCACGTCTGAAATCCAACCTGAAACCACTCCTTCTGAACCCATTCCTTCTTCTGAACCCATTCTTGCTTCTGAACCAACTCCTTCTGTCATACCCACAACTGCTGATGCACCTTCTATCATACCCCCACACAATCAACCAGAAAATGAACCCAATCAACCACAAACTCTAGATGATTTTGACATATCCATAGATCCAACACCACCCTCTGATTTAAACACACCCCACTTTGTTGAAACCCACTCAGAACTTCAAAATGTTCTATCTGACATTGATGCATTCAACCCTTTGAATCCTAACAAAATAATCCTGTTCAAACTTCTGAAACATAACAACCCAGTGCTTTCTATCCTCTGAATGCTGACTTCCATACACTCGCTTTTGACCTATCTCTAATTAGAGAGAAACCCTTATCCTCCTATGAATCCACTCCACAAAACACCCCAACATACATAACAATTCCAGATACTCCTCCTGCAAACTCTGAACCAGAAGACTCACTTAGAACATCTATTGACATAGATGCTCTAAAAAAACTATCTTCTATCACAAACAAAACTGCCATCCCTGTTCCAAAACCCAAACCCACAAAAAGAGACATTGACTCACTACTGCTGGCCTTTGAAGCAGAAATGAAAATCAAGTTAGAGAATCTGAAGGTTGCCTGCTCAAAGCTTCCTAATCCTGCAACTTCTGACTTCCTATTGGCATCATTCAGAAAATGGTTCAACGTTGAGACCAAAAAGCTGAAAGATATCTGCTATGATATCACTCATCAGAACTTCTGCGAGCATCTCAAAGAAGTGGTCTCAAACATTGAAAAGAAAAAGACTCTACTTCTGGATGATAAGCCTTGGACTGAACCAGAACCAATGGAATCATACTCTGATCTTCAGATGGTTTTAGTTCCTTCTGAGGAAGTTAAGGATAATGATTTTGTTCAAATACCTTCTGCTGAGGGAACTTCTGAAGAACAAGTTGCTGCAACTGTTGAAGAAACTTTACCAACTTCACTTGTCCTGAAGACCCTAGAAGAACTGAAGAAAGAAAATGAAATGGTCAAATAGAGGTTGGACAAGCAGGATGAAACTAATGTTGAATTGAAGACTATGATTGGCAAACAAGTGGAATCATCTTCTGAAATCAAGTCTCTCCTAGAAGAATTAGTTACTAAGATGAATCCCCAACCTTGATTTTGTTCTATATTTCTTAGTTTTGTTTTTTGTTTATTTAATTCTTTGCTCTATGTTTGTTTTTGGCTTTGCCTCTGATTAATGAAAACTAGTTTTGTTTTGACTCTTTTAAATTCATGTTTTACTTCTGCGTTTTTTACTTTTTGAGTAATGACAAAAAGGGGGAGAAACATAGAAGATTTTGATCTATAGCAGTTTATCAAGATTAGCCTCTAACATATTAATGTTCTGATTAAACTGTTTGAGTTGTGATTCTAAAAAGAAACAGGTTAAGTAATCAACTCAGAGGGAGCTAAAGCAAAGAACTTCTGATGGGAGAATTAAATTTGCTAAAAGAACTTCTAATGGAAAACTCTGAAAGAATAATTCTCATTAACCAAAGGGAGTCTTTCTAACTCTTAAAGCTCTATTCTTAAATCAAAATAAATGCTTTGTCATTATCAAAAAGGGGGAGATTGTTAGAACAATTTTGATTCTAATTCTCTAATAGTTTTGATGATAACAATTATTCTTATGTAAGAATAAAAATTCTAATTTTGTGTTGAAATTAAATTCTTAAAATATGCATTGTAGAAGTTCTTAAAAAGGAAGTTCTAAAAAGGAAAGCATTTTACAATAGAAGCAGACTTGCGCTCTTATGTAGAAGATATATGAGTTAAAGAGAATCTCTCATTAAAGACTTCATTAAAGTTGCGTACCCAAATTGATACACTCTGATTCATGTCTAGAAGATTGTGATTCTTTCATTAAAGCTTAATTAAAGAAAATCTGAATAAATGTTGGGAACAAGTATCTCTTATTTTTGAAGGATTTTATGGTATTAAATTATATCCTAATCAAGCTGTAGATGTTCCCAACGACTACATTATTCAAGCTACTATATAAAGGATTTAATTTGAAGATTTGAAGCTCCCGTTCTGACGTCAAATCAACACTCTTTCATATTGATCTAAATTTTTGTAACAAATCACTTTATAATTAAAGCTTATTAGAAGCAGTTTAGTTACTTCATTTTATCTTTGTAAAAGATACATCCATTTTTTCCTTGAGTGACTAGTTTAATTCAGTAGACTCAAGAAGACATTGACAGTAGGTCTTTGTGTGTATTCAAATTTGAATAGTGGATTAAGACCTCACTGATAGAGACAAAATCACCTTGGTGGGTGGACTGGATGTAGTTTGAGTTCAAATGAACCAGGATAAATTAAAGTGTTTATAAAGTCATTTTTTTTAGTTAAGGAAAACCCAATTTCAACCCCCCTTCCTTGTGTTTTACGTCCCTTCACTTATAACCTCTCTAAATCATTTCTAGTTTTTTATACATATTTTAGTCATAATGCTTTAAGAGTGTTCTTGAGTTTATTGGGAATTTGTTATGGGTGAAGGTTTTAGTTTAAATTTACCAAGAGTAGTATTTTTTATTGAGTAAATAATTCTTTATTAGGAAGTGATTATTTTGGTTGTGATCTAAACCATTGTAAAAATATTTGGGGGATTAGAAAAAGTATTTATTTGGTTTGGTTTGTGAGCTCCCCCATTGGAGAAAAGTTATCTTTTGGGTTCATGAAGAATAATCGGTGAAAATATCCACAACAATTTTTGAGCTAAGACCGATTAAAAGCTCTATCGATTTGAGACCAACCTAGTGGAAAATCTCACTCGATTTCAGAGTTTAGCCCATGCAAAAGCTCAATATGTTAGAGACCATCCCAGTAAAATACTTGGTTTCGTTTGTGGTAATCCCGTGTAAAACATCAATTCAATTCAGAGGAATAACCTCTATCTCATGAGGAGAATAACCTCTTCAATCCTGTTTACTATTTAGTTAGAAGACTAAGCGCTTCAAGCATGTTCGTTGTTGGGTTAGATGTTAGCCTAAAACTTCATTTCCTTGTATGAGGGGGTCTGTGGGCTTAACCTTCTAAAATGTCTCAAGAATTAGCATATGCTCTCAAGATTAATTCTTAGGGATACAAGTAGGCTATTTCTTTTGATCATACCTCTTTAAATTTATGGTGTTCTCTTTTCCCTTATCTCTTTTAATTCTTCTTAATTTATGTACCTTAAATTTTCGCTGCATATTAAATGCTCTTAATAAAATATTTTCAAACTATAATTTCAAAATTGATTTTATTTTAAATCAACGATTTTCAATCCTCCACAATTCACCATCCCTCTTATGTACGAAGTAACATATTCAACATCATGTACTTCACCCAAGGTCTTCTTCTTCTCTTTCCTCAGCTTCTTCAAGGTTTTCACTTTTACATTTAAGGTGGAAGGGGAGCCATACTCCTTCCCACATTTCTGTGAAAACTCAAAAAACTCTTGAGCCTTAACAAGATCTTTCATAGTACAATCTCTTTCCAGAAGGACGCGTCCAAGCCGCTTTTATAAAATCTCCTTATCCTTCTTGAGACTATCTTGAGCCATAACCTCTCCTTTTCTAGCAGTCCTAATAGATAACACATTGACCGCTCAATGTGAGTGGTAAGACATCGCAATCTCTTCTTGGAGGATCGACTTAGTCAAACAAAAAATAGTTGAAGTCGCTATCCAGGAGGTTAATTAAATCATCCTTGGATGATCCAAAACCAATGTGATAAGGAAAGACAACATGGAGGAGGAAGAAGACACATTTTGGATTCTACTTATTATCAACTTCCCTGCATCTGGAACCTCCATCTCAAGCTTCTTTGAGGTCATCCCATCTTGAATATACCTTTTGTCTTTTTCCCGCATGGAAGAATCATCACTTACCATTCTGGATGAAAACCAATCTGAAGCACGATTTCTCGAATGATTGTTAGATTTTTTTCTTCGAACCTTAGAGACGGGAGGATCTTATGTTTTTTTGTCCTTATGATCTTTCTCCTTGGGGATTATCATTTGAAAACTTTGGACCCTTCTGCTCAATCTCTTTTCCCCATACTCGATGTCTCTTTGGCCTCTATGGCCACCGCTACTAGCTACTTCGGAGAAGGAGGTGGATGAGTGTCGCTCCCGGGATTTTCATCCTAGTACAAACGCAAAAGTGGCGCGGAAAGGTAGAGTCGTCAGCCAGACATTTTTATCCCGAATGAAAGGGAAAGGTAATGTTGCACAAACCTGAGGAAGAAGGAAAGGACAAGGCCTTGCGAACCAAAGATCTGAGTTCGGGAGTCGGTTACGACCTGGGAAGGTATTAGCACCCCAGATCGTCCGTCGTACCCGACGGGATCCACACTTGCTTGCTTTGTTTCAAAGGGTGAGAAAATAAAGATGTTGCTGAATAAAACCGCTAACTGGAAATTGGAAATGGAAATGAGAAAGGAACTGGAAAAGGAGAGAATGAGAATAAAGGGGGAAATGTAGGGAAAATAAAGAATGTGCTCGAACGGGCCCTACCCCGCTGCCTACGTACCTCATCGAGATAATGAGGATCAGAGTCGACGTAGTTCGCCTAACTAAGGCGGGAACTATTTGTTTGTGTTTTTTATGCTGGAACTACGTATGTCTATGCTCAGGTGTTGCAGGCTCGTCTGGTACGAGTGCGTTTACCGTCTTGCATGTGTGACAAGTCGTCGCGAGTTCGTGTTGTGAATGAATGAGATGAGAAAAGAAGTTCCCGCAGGATAGTCGCTTGTTATTTGTTCTTGTCTTTTATGAGAAGTGTTTTGAATTTTGTGTTTATTGAATGTACAACACTAAAGACTATGACACAGGAGCGAATACTTTCCAAGATCGCCCCCAATGGAACGTTTGTAAAGCATCCTAGAAGAGTGAAGGAGACCTCCACTAGTCATTTCCCGTATAGCTTAAGGCTCGTGGCGCATTGTACACCTTTCCTTTATTAAGTGTTTTTGATTTTCTTGTAAGATGAGAAGTGAGACTCAATTTGAAAAAAAGGATAAACTAAGGGGGACTAAGACACAACCCTAAGTTAGTTATCATATACAAAAGGGAGATCCTATGGTTAATGAGGTATTCTAATCCTAAGAAAGAAAAAGAAAAGAAGAAAAAGAGAGCTAGAAACTAACTTACTTCCTAAGGAAGTTAAGTTGTCTCTAAAGAAAGGGAAAGCCTAAAAGAAAAGCACAAAGTGCTAAGGCAAACAAAATTAAAATGCATAAGTGATAGGAATGAAGTGAGACTTACCTCAATCTTCCCCCCTACAAAACAAAAGTTAGCATGGCAATGCATATTGAAAGTAAAATCAAAGCATGAAAGCGATTAAGTACCATAAACGTCCTAGAATGGAACTAGGGTTCAAAATAAGACCTAAGTCTAAAGGTGAAGGTACCTAAAGGTTACATGAATTCTAAAGTCAGTAGCTACATGTTATAGGTCCCTAATTATGCTAGGATACCTCACAAGATCAAACTATGTCAAACTATGTACAAAAAGTTCACCTAAGTTCACATAAATGCAAATTAGGGTTTATGGATGAAGCATGAATGCGTATGGCTTACAAGCATGAATTAGTACATGAAATGAACATAAAAGTCAGTAGTGAATGCTTATGAAGATGGATGAATGAATATACAATCATGGATGCAATGGATTAGGCATATGGAGCAATGAGAAGAAGGTATGAGAAGAAATGAACAAAAATCGCATAAGATTGCACATGATGAAAGTTAAAGATGAATGGCATGTGAATATGCATGAAATGATTATGGGTCAGTAGCATACAAGGTATGATATTCAATTAGAATGCATGAATAGGCATTAATGATTTCCACATAATTCAAGTTATTATTTAGAGAAGAAGAGAAACTAGTTTAGGTTGAGATTAATTCACATAAGCATACACTTTAAAGCACCAAAACAAACCAAATGAGCATGGTTAAAAAAATTACCTATGACTGGAATTAAAGACATACAAATGACCTATAATAAAATCTTAAAAGCTACCAAAAATTCCCTCAAGAGAATGGCATGAATGCCTTCCTAACATCTAGGATATGGAGCAAATACACACATGAATCAACCTAGGATCTAGGTGACATGGAAAAATAGAAAAAAGCCTTTAAAAATTATGAAATTAAATCTATGGAATAATAAAGTCATTATCTCACATGGTCTAAAAGGATTCTACAAAATTATGCACCAAAGTGCCAAAACAATTCCTTGACTAGCAAGGTAACAAATCATGATCGTCGAAAAACAACTCCACAAAGTGGATCAAAAAGGGCACTAAAAATTATGGAATAAAATGCCTAAGGAGCATAAAAATGTCAAAAATTGCAGTGATTAGTCACACACAAAAAATAGGTTTCACACCTATGGGGAAAAATTGATTTTGGTCCCTTATGCCAAAACATTCCTTTTTGGGACAGCTTGTGATCTAAAATCCAAATTAATTATTGAAACCATCCAAACCTAGAAACAAAAAATATGACAAATTAATTAAGAGGATGAGGATCACTCATGAATTTTTCCAGAATTTTATCCCACCTAAAACTACTTTTAATAATTGCGACGAAACGGGCAAAAAAGTGGATTTTAAGGGGAAGTGAAAGGAAGCGATCCTAATGGTTCGTAACCTAATCCCTAAGTTCCGAAATCGACACATATCAATATATATCACAAATAAATCCAATGCCTCAGGTGGGAGGGCTCAATATGCACCTTAAGTTATATGGTCTTAAGCCGCATACAACTAAAATGATGCTTAAAAGTGGATTGTCGAAACTACTTACTTGGATGAAATGCCGATTCTTCACATAAAAGAAATCCGAAAAAATCCCCAAGCAAGGTCTTGTAGTCTTCTATGAGCAAAATAAATTCCCATCTTCCATAAACACTTTTGTGAAGATCCACCATAATTGAAATCGATGAATATCGATCAAAAACAAGTTTATGGACACTTAATCCAAAATTAACACCAAGCCATAATTAAAATTCTCACTAAAAATATAATTAGGAATTAACAAAAGACTAATCCATGGATTGATCCACAAAAGTATTTTGACAAGAAATTAACCAACCTTTTATTCTAACCAAAAAAATTACTTAGCAATTTCTACAAAATAATAATAAATTTCCAACAAAAACAAACAAAATAAGGGAGGTGCAATGGGAACTGTGATTTGCAGCCAGCAAACATGGCCCAAGGCCCATTCTCTTTGACACCCGCAAGGAGGGTGTACATAGCGAATCTGGGAGTGTAACCATGGCCCAAAGGGCCCAATCCACACAATAACTTGCCATAGGGGTGTCAAACAGAAAATTGAGGGTGTGGATAGGGGTTTATGGAAGAAAGGCCCAAATTAGATAACAGCAGCCGCAGTAGGGGGTGTAATAAGCGAGTTGGAGGTGCGAAAATGAATTAATGGAGTCCTTGAGCCCAACCCGAATGCACAGTGCAAGGGTGTTGAAAGTAAAACATGTGATTTGAACACTCATTCCATGGCTTGAATTTGTTGAGCCCAATCCAACTCAGGTTAACCTAATTTATCAATAAAGCCAACCAAGAATCTTCTTCATGACATATACAAAACGATGACCATCCTCTTTGCGCTCTCTCTCCCTAAATCAATCTCATTGTTGACCAAAACAAACCTCCACCACACCGTTCTCGTCTCCAATCTCCTTTCATCGTTCGTGTTCTCTACCTCCCTCACTCTCAGTTTTTTTCCATTTTTTTCTCCTCCATTGCAAGCTTTCAACACTGCTAACACCGAAATTAAACTCACGAAGCGCACCTGTTCAGAGGTTTTGAAGTTCCGGTGTTGTGGTTGCTCGAAGCACAAGGTATTTCTTCTCCCTCTGTTGCACTATTCTTCTTCCGTGCGATCCGAGTTGCTGACGATGTGAACGTTGCCCGTGTTGGATTATTGAAAAATCTGTTCTTGATCGCTTTTCATGTTTTGCTAAAGGTTGCCCTTGCGAGATGAGGATGGAGGAGCGATGTTGATGTTGATTGGATGGGATTAGAAGATGATGAAGCCTCCGTGATGAAGATTGGAGATATAGATGGAGTTTCATGGACATGCGAAGCAACGATCAAGGTCGAAGGTGAAATCCGCAGAGTCATTGCAATTTGTTCTCGAATACCGCCATTGAAGACCCGTTCCGGTCGCCTTCGACTTGCCGCGGCCGCCTCCGTCCTTTCATCATCTTCTCGTCACAGCGACAAAACTCGAGATGTGCTTTAGCCTCTCCCTCAGCGCGAAATCTAATCGGCGGCGACTGATGATAAGCCTTATGTGCCATGGCTTTGATGAATCAGCAGCGAAGGATACATGTGAGATACACAGTCCATTGCATCACCTGAAACGGAGCTGTTTCAACGGTGCTTTTAGGCGTGACGGTTATGAGGTGAATTGCACAGATTGGAATCACTGCACCCATCATCATCTTAGCAACCTCTTCGTTTTGCCTCTCACCAAAAAAACAACGTAGGAGCATCGACTCTTTCTTCACAAGACCAATCGAAGCTTTTGCTCAGGTATATTAATGGCCTCAATCTTTATTTATCTCTTCGATTCTGGGATCACCGTGGTGTGTTCTTGAGATGAATTTGCGGAATTATTGTCGAATCGATGTGATATTGTGGTTGTAGGAGTAAAACGAAATGGTTGCAATATGTTCTGGATGTGTTGATAATTCTTGATTTGCAGGTTCAGTGTTGATGAAATTGTCGATTACCGATGAAAATGATGATTGATCAAGGTTGAAGAGTCCCATTCTTGATATTCTGATTGGGAAAGCTCATTGAAAAAGTGTTTTGCAGGTTATTGGTGATTGATGGTGTGTTGACGTTGATGAAGATGCCGATGAGTCTTGATGAGAGTCACTGAGAATTTAATTCTTGCAGGAAAAAGATTGACCAAGATTGAAGGTTGAAGATTGAAGTTTTTAAGGGATGAGGATTGAAAGAAAAGTTGAGGAAGAAGAGGGTTTTTGCAACTGAATTATGTTTCTTCAGTTTTGAGAGATTGCAGATTGGATTCCTTGGAAGAAAAAAAACAAAATGAGGTGATAAATTAGAGAGCCTTTTGAAGGTGAATCCCCTTGAAGAATGGTGGAGAGTGTGATTGAAAAAGAGATTGAAGAGGCTGGAGAAGTTGTATTGAAGATGGAGATTAGAGGATGATTGAATAGGTTGAAAAAATTGTTTTCACATAGAAGTTGAAGTCTTTTTTTGTTATCCATAATCTGTAACTGATTTCTCCTTTTTTGTAACTGAATTTTATCCGTTTCTATCTTTCACTGAATTCTCATAAGTTATCCTCTTTCTCATTGTGATTTTTTCTGCTCAAAATTTCTGGTGTTAAAATTTATCCTTGAAGCCCCCTTTTATTTTTATTCAATTCTTTAATTGTATATAAAAAAGATAAAAATAAAAATTAAAGAACAGAAATTATTACTTGGTTTTTTTCCTACAGAATCTTTGGATGAAAATGGGACTAAAAATGGTTCCCTTGGGTTTTGGACAATAAGAAGGTATTGGCAAAAATGACCAATGGGCTTTATTACATGGATATCGGATAGGTAAAAAAAAACATTCTAAAAATTAAAATGGTGAAAGGCAATTGGATGAAAAGGATTAAAATGAGATTTGGATATTATGGTTTATAAAAAATGAACAAATTTGTTAAATGGATATGGACCTTGGAATAAAAAATGGTCTTTGAAACTTGGATAAGAAATGAGAAACTGAGTCTGAACATGATGCTTGGGTAAATGACTTGTATTTGAAATGGTTATTGGAAACTCGAGTTTGAACTTCAACAAGATCTTTCAAATAGATCAAAACTACACACTTTCCGTCCCTGATTCAAAACAAATTCTTGCACCAAGAATACCAATATCCGATCTCTTGCACCAAGAGCATCAATATACTTTTACCATGAAATCCTAAACCAATTCGTATACCAAAAGAATGAAGCCTCGACCTCCTTAGTGATGGATGACCCTCTGAATAAGAATAGGCTCCTGATGATGTGAGCTTAACCTTTGTCTCAATGTAATTGTCAGATAAATCACCTAAGAAATGAAAAATTCAAGTCACAAGAAAACGTTTGATCTCATGCCTTAAGAATCCATGAAATGTGTGATTATGATGTTATGACCTAGTGTGATGCAGATGAATGCGAAGCGAGCCAGTTACGATAAAAAGAATGAGGGAAAATTTTGAGGTATTACAATGAGGAGGTGCAATTTTGCTAAGACCTTTATTCAATGCCACCATACGTTGAGAATATCCATATTATCTTCTAGACAAAATAATGAATGATAAATACGCGAGGAAAACAATTAACACCGAAATAAATGAATAAAACAAAGCTTCCTTCATCACTAAATGTTTTCTGCCTTTCCTCTTTGGTGGTTTCCTCTACCAACGATCGATTTTCTATATGTCAGATATTTCTCCAAGGTCTTAGTATCGAAAGGAACGACCTTATTTGCAAAACCTATTTCTTCCCAAAATTTGTAGATTTACATGCATGATCCCTCCAAAAAATGATTATTCGTCAAATATTTGAGAAACTTATCTACACACTTCAAATTCCTTGAAGTATTTTGAGTGGAATAAAAGGTGCACCCTGGAAAGAAGTCTTTATCATCTATACAACCCAACAACAACACATAAAACTTTCACTGGCTTCCTTATGGGTGGGGGTGAAAGGGGGGGGGGGGGTAACCAAATAGTACATATCTTTAAAATTCTTGAAACTTACATATAAACTTCAAACATCTTCTCCACTAGTTTTAAGGAAAATAATCATTGATTTTGGTCCACTGTAGCCAAGGTGCATTGTATGTTGAAAATGTGAAAGTAGTGCTTTAGGGTAGGACATATTCCTGCATTCACATTAATACTAGAAGACCTTGACATATGCCTAACTCACTGGGTGCATTTGTGATAGGGAAATTATCAAGTGATTCATGACCCCGACTTCAAATTCAATTAAAGAAAGCCTAAAACCCATTTTAGAGAACATACATTCGTGAAATGGACAAATCGTACCAATATTTCTAGGTTTATCATTTTAGTTTTGAGGAGGTGTCACTTATCTCATAATCACTCAACAATTTTACAAATGGAATGTTCATGTTTCATATATTGTTTAGGGCTAGAAATAAATGAAAACAACTGAAAGGGTAGACAAAGATAATATTACCTATAGTAATTTCAGGGTTTGATTGGAAGAAATGAAAATAGGACCACCAAATACCTAGAAATATTGCACAAATGATGAAGAAGATAGAAAGAAATGGGAAGATCACTGGCAAAGTGAGGATCATATAAAAGACTGGAGAAATGAATTTCTGAAGTAAAGGAAGCTAAATGAGCAACTGACTAAAATATACTAATTTATAGGTAGTAAGGAGTGTAGATCTACGACCAGGAATGAAAAAGACATTATAATACGCGATCAATGGCCCATGATCAACCTCTATTCCATAATGGCACTCAAGAAGCCTAGGGCCATGTGGAGGTTTTTTTACAATGAAACGTTTCAATTACAACACAACCATTTCATACACGTATTTCCAAAACTACCTATTCCAAGTCAACACGACATCAATCTCTTCCCCAATACAGCAGGGTGCCAGGAGGCTATAAAACACCGAAGACGATTACTCGGGAGGTCAGTCTCATCACTTATATAACAATCCTAGCTTCGTGCCCGATAGCAAGAATTTGGAAATAACTGTTCTAGACTGGACAAACGACATTATAAGACTGACTCAATTTGAAAGCTCAATCCAGAGCTTCGACCACTCAAGACTCACAAACATATAAACCCTCACCAAAAGGCCGCACATTAGAACCAATCACCATACTCATTATAGTCGTTGGAGTTAGTCCAACAGTCTCTCACATTCCACGTTGCGCTTAACGAGGATTGTTTTAATTACTTCCCGTTTATAAACACAATTTGACACCATTCTTAGATATAATTCATTCATTCTTACAAGTTACATCTCATTGACCTAAGAGTCTTGTTCACGCCTTTCTTCTTAAGAATATTACCAAAATATTCTTAGTCAACTTTATGATTTATTTGGAGATCCACTTTAACACCCAAAAGATGTAAATCGGATTGTCTGGCTACATTCACCATGTTCATTTATCAAATAACAAAATATACTGAACTTCAGATATAAACCATATGATCTAGATCAAACGATCATAAATCCATAAGTGTGAATGCGTACATTCTCATTCTCGAGTGAATTCACAAGTATTCCAACACTAGTAACTATAAATATATTCTAGATGTATGCTATAAAAATATGTTCCAACACTAAAAGCTAAACTAACCGCCCAAGTCTCCTCATGTCGAGAGAACCAGATATCCTAGAGATTCTCATAATGATTAATAAGGTGGGGACGTGACATTGCAACCATATGTGAAAATAGTTTTGATTAATTATAATAATTATTATTATTATCCTATACATTTAAAAATGAAAAAGAGTGCTTTAATTTGAGGCGAAGCAATGTAGAAAAGAAAAAGAATTATATATCAAAAAACACCTGACATTTAATTCTCAACTCATCACCAATAGATATGTTGGACTAGACTTCCCAACCATACTGTTTGATTGATACTCTTGTCCTAAATTCAAACATAAGGTCCTTATTAATTAATTAATTTCTCTCAACATATAAATAAGTATACCATGCATCTTTCCATCTATATATAGACACACAATGTCTTTCATAATTTAATTGTTATCATTCATTCACCATTGACGTTTGTTGGTAGCTTAATCACTGGATCTCACTCCCGAAATGAATCCCATCTTTTTGCATGCAAAAAACTCCCATCACTTTATATTGAGGTATAATAATATATTGCTGTGACTCTTCTTACTTATTTTTTTTAGGAGTAATTAATTACATATATTAATGTTCTAATTTGTCATGCATGTAATTCTATCCTTAGGTTAATTTCATGAAGTTGCATCAATGATGTTGGGATACATTTCGGGAGTGAGAACCAGTGACTAAGCCAGTATTGCAGTGCAAAATTCGGTTGAAACTTCATGACTATTTTATGGGTTAGCTACTTTAATTAAATTTGTTCATTAATGCATAGATAAGACAATGATTCATACATAAATAACAAAATCAACATAACCTATATAAAAGTAAACCTATCTTGTTATGATTGTAATCATTCTAAATAGAACTAGACAAGTTATTCCTTGAAGTGAAAGTATTAACAGATGGAGTCTTGTGATAATCATTTCATTCCGACTTGTATCAAGAACATCTAGACCGACTTCTACTGCAAGATGTGTGGTTCAAATCCTACGTCATTCATTGAGACACATACCCGGTGGATGGCATATGCTTATATTTTAGTTGTATCAGATGCAACTTATGTATGGACTAATACCTTTTATAGTGAGTTTTGGGTTCGTTTGGGTATGTGCAAACTATTGCAAGACATTCCTTTGTCTTTGCTAGACCTATTATAACTTGAGATCAGGTTGATCGGAGGTATGTTTAGTACTTGAGAAGGAAAGAAATTTACATGCATCATGAAAACTCAAACACCAAACTCAATCACCAAACTCTACTCATCTTCCTCACCACCAAACTTTTGATTAAGTAGTAAGCTTTTGGTATTCCTCATTAGTATTTTCGACTTAAACTCCTAACCTTAGGGCTAGGGGTCTTGGTGCTGGTTTGGTTCTATCTTGCATTTATTGTTTCTCTTCGGTTTTAGTTTAATTTTAGTTTTTTAACATGGAGTGGAAGAAGGTGTCTTACAAGAAATCAAAAGGTGTTGCAGCAATTGGTTCGTTCTGGAAGGAAAGAGGTGGTAAGGGAGCGGAAGCAGGCGAACCACTTACATCCTTTTTCATTTCGGACTTTCCAGAAAGTATGCATGCCAAAGATTTGTTTGAGGAGTTTATGGTCTATGGAGTCATATCCGAGGGTTACATTCCAAGTAGAAATGGATAAAGAGAGGGTTGAGATTCGGGTTTGCTCGCTTTAGAAAGGTGCATGACGCAGAATCCTTGCAGTGAAGCTGGATAATATTGCTTTACGTGGAAAGAAAATCCAGGCTAACATTCCTAGATTCCAAAAGTTTTTTCAGGATGGTAGAGGCAGTTTGGGATTGAAGGAAAAGGGTTATGCTGCGGTTGATAAGATTCCTATTGGGACCAGAGGACCGAACCATCTTTTGTATGCTCAAGTGGTGAAAACAAGTAAAGGGGATAATAAAGATGTGCCTCAGGTGAAAGAAAACTCTGTCAGTAGGATTAAGGTGGTTATAGAGGATGTCTCTAGGTTTGATTGTGCTCTTGTGGGAATAGTTCATTCGGAGTTGGACCCCTTTTCGATCCAGAAGAGCTTATTTGAAAAAGGTAACTTATATTCTATCTACTCCCTTAGGAGCAGGAATCTGTCTGCTGGAATCGAAACAGAAAGGAATGGTTCAAGAGTTTGTGTTGAAAGACAAATCTTGGTGTGATAAATGGTTTGTTGAGATTAAACCATGGAAAAAGGAAGATGTGGACACTCAAAGATTTGTTTGGGTTAAATATTTAGGTCTCCCATGTTTTGCTTGGACTCGAGAAGTTTTTAGTATTGTAATCAAGAAATTCGGCCAGTTCATTAAGGGAGACTTTAAAACTATCAAGAATGTTAGTTTTGATGAGGCTAGATTTCTTATAAAATCAAATTGGTTTGGGTTCATTAATGAGTTAATGGAGTTGGAATTAAATGGAGTTGTTTTCATCATTATATTGGTTGAAGACTTCGATGGACACCTCCTAGACAAGAAAGCTGTTGATTGAGACGATGAAAATTTTGAGGAATCGTCTGATTTTGATTAAGGGGATAGTGTTAGCTCTTGGTCCAATGTGTTTGAGGATGATGATAGAGATAGTTTGGACAGTTCTAGTAACCCTAGGGAGGCTTCTGTTATTAGGAGTACAACAGATGAGGCAATCGAGGCAAATGGTTGTAATGTCACATCCAATTCCTTTGTATGTGACTCTTTAGATTATATAGGTGATAAAGTCGGCAAAATGTTTTCTTGCAGGGAGGATGATTTAGCTTTGGTCAACCCAGATTTCGTGGCCCCCCAGGTGGAGATAACTTTGGACAAAACAAAACGTTTTGACGTGGCAACCGTGCATAAAGTACCTGGGGTTTCTGATGTTATTCATGTGGTTCCTTTTGTTAGGGAAGGATATTCTCTTGGGTCGGCCCAGGAAAGTGTTTTGGAGTGCTATGGGTCGGACCCAATATCGGTTTCACTTAGAGATTCTTTTAGGCGTCATTGAGGTATTAAAAATAGGAAGAAGAAATCTCTTTTTGATGTATATGAGAGTATCAAAATCCCTTTTTAGACCTCTTTCTACTCCACCCTTCTTAATATTCCTGATCCTAGTGTAGCGGTAAAATCATGAGTGTAAGTTATTGATTAACTTAACTCGATATACACAGAGTCGCCACCGCGCTTTTATTTATTTCCAAAAGGAAAAAGGTAAAAGAACGAACAAAACCTTAAAGAGTCTTAAAAGCTAAAAAGCTAAAAGAATCAAACAGAGAATGGGTACGGGGATTGGTTACAAATCGGGAAGGTTTTAAGCACCCGACTTGTCCGTGGTACTCCACGGGAACCCTTTGAAATGTTTACTGCATTTTTGGTTTGAAATGGTTTGCTTGAAAAAGGATTGAGGAGATGAGAAGAAGAATGTTTTTTAAGATTTTGGTGTTTGAAGAGACGAACGTCTCATGCCTACGTACCCACAAAGTGCAATGCGAGATCAAAACACCGTAGTTCGTGGTACAAATTGTGAAAAGGCAAATGAGTTAAGTTGATTTTAAAATGTAAAGATAAGTCGTCATCCTTTAGCGAATAATTCCGCTAGAAAGGATGAATCATATCTAAACATAAAAAAAAGGTTAAAAGAAACGTGCACGAGGGCACAAAATCGATTGAGTGAGTTGTGAATGTTTTAAAGGTTTTGAGAAAGAAAGTTTTGATATGCTTATGTGGTTTAGCATTTATTAAGAAATGAAATGAAAAGGTAAAAGCACATGACCGAAGTCAAGGTTTGATTGAGAAAATGTTTGAAGTTTGAAAACAAAGAAAGTTTTGAAAGTAGGAAGGAGATTTGAAAATTGAAGAAGATGGGAAGAGATGAAGGGACTATCCTAAGACTTGAAAATAAAAGCTAAAGGAAGAAATGATCAAACCAAATGGCAAGCATCTTTGAGACAATTGGATTTCCATCTTCAAAGGCCAATGAAATAATTTGAGGCCGAGGTTTCTAATCCATTCCAACTTGAGCAAGGGGGAAGATCTTAAAGTCTAAGTCCATTCTCCGAAGCAAGGGATAGTAACCATAGTCCAAAATTAGAAGTCACAAGTCTTTTAAGTGTTTAATCCTTTATTAGTGTTTTGATATCTTAATGGACAAAATAAAAAAAACAACAATATAAACAATAAGCAAATGATATATGATATAATATGATAAAGCATAATAAAGAGATAAAGGAGCAAGGAATTGAAATAAAAGGATAAGGTGCGAGAGATTAAAATTAAATGTTAGTATATTCACATTGTTATAATATCTACAATAATAAGTGGTATGATGAACTTAATCAAGCACAACCACGAAATAAAAATAACAAAATCGAGGCAACCGGATCCAAGTGGATCACATTCCGAATCGGGACAACTTTAGGTCTATGTTAAGCAATCGCCGAGTAATTTACGGAGTAATTACCCTACAAATGAGGCCGGCCACCACTAATTAAAGTGGAAACTATTCGTGTTAATACATGTTAGAGAAACGATATTATGGATCGTTCTCCGAAAACATGCCACACTAAAAGAAAAAGTAATGGTCTAATCTTAATCGGGATTTCACATTGTGTTTATCGAAGGCAACCTATCACGATTCCAAAGTATGGAGAATGATCCAAATGATCATTCATCCATAGATTTGAAACAATGAAGATTAAACATCTTCGAAAACCAATAATCGCGAATCGGAGATCTCATCGACCAAAAAAGAAAAATAAGATGAAGAAAAATGAATGGATCTAAAAGATAAATCCATAAAAGAATTGAAATCTTTTTAAAATCTTTTTTCTTAAAATTCTTTTCTAAATTTGTTTTTAAAATCTCTTTCTAAAGCTTTTGCCTAACATATCTTTTTTTTAAAACTTTTTGTCTAAAATGTTTTCCTAAACTATTTTTTATACAACTTTTATATCAACAAAAAATGAAACAAAACATTATAGAAAAAGAAACTAAAGGATTTAAAAAAAAGAAAAGGAGAAATAGAAAGGGGGATGTATGATCCGCTAGAGTGTGGTGGTTTAGCAATTGGATCAAATAGGGTCTTGAAGCCCAAAACAACTCACTCTTCTCATAAAAAAACAAAAAGAATTAAAGGAAAAAAACAACAGGACATTAGGTCCTTCCTCTTCCTCGCATAAACACAGGGCAACGGTGGAAACAAATTTTTCCCTCACCTTCACTCTCAATGAATCACGGCGCAAGATCAAGGGAGCTTTATGCAACTAGACTCTTCTTCTCAATCCAAATCGGCTTCAAACTCTTTTTCCTCTTTCAATTTACAAATCTGATTTTGATGTTGAAGGTGATTTTAAGATCAAATTGAAGGTGATTTGAAGATTAAATGGAAGATGTGATTTGTTTGTGGAGAAAGATTGATAGAGAAGAGAGTGGGTGATAGGTTGAAGCTTTGTATTGATTTGGGCAGAAATTTCTTGGGCTCTCAAAGGTTAAGCAATTGAAAGAGGAATTGGTCCTATTTAAAGAAGAAAATGGAAAAGAGTGGTGCTGCCGTTTTGATACTTTGCTCGCGTTTTGAGTCATGAAGAATGCGTGATGCTGGATTTTTGTTTTTCAATTGAATTTTTTTTGATTCTGTGCGTTTTGTATCAAGTGTTGTATGTGTGCGGTAAGCGTGTGTATTTTGCAGGCTACTTGTGATGCGGCTTGGACTGCTGGCAGTGAAATGCTTGCTGTGAGGAAAGTTGGAGTGAGGGAATTTGTGTTAAGCTGCTTGTAAGTTTGTTGGCTTGTTTTGGGCCGGTATTTGCTGCGGGAAAATGAAGTGCATACTGAAGCTTGGCTTTGGGCAAGGCTTGTATTGTTTGGATGGTGGGCGTGAAAGCTTATTAGCTGGGCTTGCTTACGGCGTGTGGGGTGTACGGCTTGAGAAGGTTGCAACTGGCTTGGCCTTGTATGCGGGAGGGCGTGTGGGCCAGGCGTTGAGTGTTGGGCAAGTTGTGAGCTTAAGGCTTGTTGAAATTGCTTGAAGCTGGTACAGCTTGTTGGCGTATTGATGCTTTGGAACGCGTGGGAAAGCTGTTTGTTTGTGTGCAAGTTGCTTTGGTGGCTGAGAATTGTGTGAAGGAGTGGGCTTAGCCTAAAAAACAATAGGCCCAAGCATATTTTTTTAATTTGTTATATAAAACTAAAAAAAAGTCTTTAAAAAATAATAAAAGAGATGGTATTAAAAAAATGTTATGGGCTTAATATTTAATTTTTTTTTTAATCTTTCTTTGACAAATGGTTACAAAATAAATGGATTATGAAAAGGATTAAAAAAAATAGTTGGAAATGATTAAAAAATGGTAATTATGAGAAATAATAAAAAATGGATTTAGTAATATTATATGGTAATGAAAAATGTATAATCGGTATGAATAATGGTCATAAAAAAGGTAGTTTAATCGAAAAATGGATAATCGAAAAAAATGGGAAAAAGATGGTTATTGGATAAAATGGATAATGGAAATGATTGTAGAAAATGGAATACGGGTAGATAAATGAATATGAACTGATGATTTTAAGCCCACCACAAACTCCTGATTTTTCTTGCACACAGTCATCACTAAGCCACTGAACAACTCATAGCATTGAGCCACAACCACTTGAATCCTCTAAAAATTGCCCAGATTATTTGAGGAAAATAAATCCACAAACAACCACTGATGAACTGATGAACATTTGAATATTCAAAACAAACTTCATACAGAACACCGCCTGATAAACCGATGACTTTCGCACACAACACAGCTTAAACTCTTGAATACGCACTGCCTGAGAAATGAACCACTGGCATAATTAACTTGCAGTTGAACAATCTTTTGATAGTTTGACCAAGATTAGGTCAAACGTCCATCTGAATCGAATCGTGACTGAACAAACGCCTTTGAATTGAAATCCCTGCCCTGTCCTTTAAATCCTGCAACACAGAAGAAGAAGAAGCAACTGCAACATATTTTTTTTATATTTTGGTTAGAAGTCAATAAATATACACAAATATAAAGGAGTAAAAATAATGGTGATCCCCTGCAAGACATAGATCTGCCCCTGAAAAAGGATGAGCAACCAGTGCGTGATCTTGTTTATATGCAAATGCAGATGAAATGCGAACAATCTTAGGGTCAAAAATTAGGGTCTGACAGATGCCCCTATTTAAGTTTCTCCAATCCCGAGATAATGAAGATTAAAATCTTCGTTTTGACAAGATGGAAGATACTTAAATATCAAAAAACCCAATTTTTGATCCTAAGATGCCAAAAACTGGAATGAAATGAGATGAACGATATGAAGATGATATGGAAATGATATGAAGCAAATGAAACTGTTATAAAAGCATATGAGATGTATATGAGGAAAAAAATATGAAATGCAGAGAAAATATGTGAAATGAATATGAAATATATGAGAAAATTTATGAGATGATATGAAATATATCTGGAACCAAATGAAATTCAGAGAAATCCGTGAGGGACAAGACGACACATGAAATAAAATAAACGTTGGGGATAAGGAGCATAAGACTCCGACGGGAAAAACAACATGCTAGAGACCAACACATGGCTCAGCTGAGGTGAAAATGTCTAAGAATGACAATTAGACAAAAAGGATCACAACATCCAGGAATGGCACTGAATGAAGTAAGAAAAGTCCCGAAACAGTACATCATAAACATCCAAGGATGACATTACTGACTTTAATAGGGATATTTGAGAATGGCATCAGATAAAAGGGTAATCACAACATCTGAGAATAGCAATCAGATAAGAAGTGAATTTCAACATTCAGGAACAGCACTGAATGAAATGGGAGAAAGTTCGGGAAAACAAATCAACTCAATGATGATTCCAACATGAAAATCTGAGAATGGAAATCGGAAGGTAAGTGATCAAAAACATCTGAGAATGGCAATCAGATAAAAATAAGAATCACAACATTCAGGAACAGCACTGAATGAAATGGAAAAAAGGTTCGGGACAGTACATCACATTACTGATGACTTCAATATGGACATCCGAGAATGGAAATCGGAAGGAAATGATCACAACATCTGAGAATGGCAATCAGATAAAAATGTGAAGCATAACATTCAGGAACAACACTGAATGAAATGGGAAAAAGGTCTGGGACAGTACATCAAAACGATGATGACTCCACTGTGGACATCCGAGAATGGCAATCGGATAAAAGGGTATAATATTTGAGAAGAAATAACAAGTAGGTGAAGAGAAAGTTCTGGAGAGACAGAAAAATGCCAAGTAAGTTGGACTTTAACCAAAAAGTAAGAAGTTGAAAACAACGAGACTTCAAGACATGCATATGAGGACTAAAACACTCAGTATGCAGACATTTACGAAAATGGGGACTAAACCACCCAAGAATACACATAATGAGGACTAAAACACTCAAATATGCAAAGGTAGACAAAACTGGGGAATAACACCCGAGAAAACGCATAATGAGGACTAAAACACTCAAATATGCAAAGGTTAACAAGAAATGGGGAATAACACACCCAAGGAAGTGCATAATGAGGACTAAAACACTCAAATATGCAATTACAAACAAAACTGGGGAATAACACACCCAAATAAGTAATATGAGAGAAAATGCTGACAACCAGTTTATACTCTTAGAGGAGTGAAAAAGAAAGGGAGACTGATTCCTCAACACAAAAGTCATTGCCATTCTGCTCGGAAAATTAGAGATACTACTGGTGAACAAATATCTGTCACACTAGTAAACTGTACCAAGTTGAAAATCTCTTGAGAAAAGTCATGTAAAGCTGCTTGGAGATTCTTTGAAGAAAATTTCCCCAAGTTCAATGACTGATGAAGGTAAACTGATAATGGATTCAGTTCTTGATTACTGCTGGAGAAAATAATCAGATCTTTGAGGTAACTATTGAGAAAAATAAACGGATCATGGCCTCAGTTCTTGAAATGAATGTTGAGAAAATAAACTGATCATGGCTTCAGCTCTTTGAAATGAATGTTGAGAAAATAAACTGATCATGGCTTCAGCCCTTGAGAAAATAACCCAACATATAACTTGCAGAGAATCTTCTGACTAACCGATACCTGAGAAAAACATGCACTGAGCAACATCATCTTGAAACAATAGGA
Organism: Lathyrus aphaca; assembly: GCA_963966055.1. Classification (NCBI taxonomy): domain Eukaryota; kingdom Viridiplantae; phylum Streptophyta; class Magnoliopsida; order Fabales; family Fabaceae; genus Lathyrus; species Lathyrus aphaca. The sequence goes on along the minus strand of OZ014520.1, from coordinate 213,764,272 downwards.
ACTGAGAAAAATTTGCCCCTTGATAGGATCACCGACCAAGTTTCTTAACTGTTTGAAAATTCCTTGATGAAGAAAGTTTATTTGCAAAATAAAAAATGTTTGTACAAACTTGGTAATTTTAATGCAAAGTTCAATGCAAAGTTTGAAATTAAGAGTCATTTTTGAATGAAATTTATTGATGTAAGGCAAATGAAAACAATGTCAAAACACGGCGGTTGAGACAACATTAAAGATAAAGCAACAGCAAGAAAACAAATGATTGGTAAAGAACTTGGGAGTCAGTTTACGCAACCTTGTTGTAGTATGCTTTTCAAAAGAAACATGGATTCAATTAGGACTTTTGAAGGTTGTAACGTGGTTTGGTTCATGGTTTATGAAACAAAGGATATAGGCTCAAAGTTTATTTGTACCCAACCCAACTTCGTGATGAACTCCAGTCCTACATTCAATTAATTCAGCCTATGCATTCAAGTTCCCAGAAATTCGGGATTGCACAGATGAAGATGGTTCATAAGCCAAAGGATTTTGAGATAGCAGTCACCTCTTCCTTTTGTTACTTCTAGTGAGGACCTTGGTCAACTCAACTTATTTTTGCTGAGGATTTTAATGACCTCTTGACAAATATTTCTTTTTATTATCCCTAACTTTTGCCTGCACTGCGTCATTTCAACTTACAGCCAGCGGGATGCCCCTAGTTTTTGCCTAAGTCTCCTTCATAGGTTTCGACTTAGCGGGCTCTGATTTTTTCACTAATTTTTTTATATCATTTTTTTTTGAAAGATAATGACTGCATGGCTTAATGATTACGATGAACCATCATTGGCTTTTGAATTGAGAAACATCTTCAACACTTCTTGATGTGTATGAAGGAAAACTTGAGATTGCAACCTTTATTGAAAGGTGTCTTGAATGATTCTCTTGTACTTGAATGCACATTCGAATTAATTGAGAACTACCCATCCTCGGGTTAAAATTGAGGGTTTTTTCCGAATAGAAAGAAACTCCAACTTCAAGGCTCAAAGGGGTTAACAAAGGATTAACTTCCTTATTTCTCCAGTGTTTAGGATTTGAAACAATGCCTGTATATCATCAACCAAGTCTCAATTGAAAGCATACCAACAACAATTATGGGCATCTCATTTTCATCATCCTCCCTCCAATCATTGTAAAAGCTTTGAGAAAAGATAAATGAACTTGAAATGTAAAGCATAAAGATGCAAATAGCCAATGAATTTGAATCAAAACAAAGCAATGCTCATTTCATTAAAATCAACATGAAAGTACACACAAGCTTAAAAGCAAACAATTCAATACAATTGAAGAAAATTGCAAACATAAAGAAACAATGGCCTAGTGATCAATCAACAACAAGGATGAGCTGTCCCGTCTGATATTCTGGCCTTGAAGAAAATTTGACAATTGAAGTCTTCTAGAAGATTCACTTCCCAAGCTTCGGCAAAGGATTGTTGATAACATTGGGATTAAGGTCATTAAAGTAAAGGATGTTGTTCCTGATAAGTTCCTGCACTTTAGCCTTCAGTGCAAAGCAATGCTCTAAGTCATGACCAGTTCCACCTTGATGAAACTCACAGCGAAGATCCGATCTATAACCAACTGGCAGAGGATTTGGAACAGGAGGCGGAGGCCTAGTAGTAATTAAACCTTTCTCAACCAAGGAAGGAAATAATTCAGTGTAAGACATCGGAATAGGATCAAAGTTTGGCCTATTGCGATACTGATTTTGTCCAGCAGCAGGATGAGGAGTCTGAGCTTGAGTTCGAATCTGAACCTGAGCTTGAGCTGGTCGAGCTTGACCTTGAACTTGAGTTTGAGCAGGTTGAGTTTTAACAACAGGAGCAACTGCAGCTACGTATGGTTGAACATATCGTTGTTGCGGGCGGTAAGGCCTCCTCTCAGTTGAAACAGCATAAGCATCACCATCTCTTCTCTTGTGAGGATTCCCAAAAGACTTTCTTGCAGTATTAGGTGCTTCAGAATTGGTAATCTTACCCTTCTTGATACCTTCCTCTAGTCTTTCTCCAATAGTGACTAAATCAGAAAAACCAGATGAAACACTTCCTACCATTTTCTCCCAAAAGAACGGTTGAAGAGTGTCCATGAACAAACCAGTTAATTCCTTTTTGGGGAAAGGTGGTTCAACTTGAGCAGCTAGTTCTCTCCAACGCTGAGCATACTCTTTGAACGATTCTTTCTCTTTCTGTGACATATTTTGAAGTTGACGACGGTCAGGCGCCATGTCCAGATTGTACTTATACTGTCTTACAAAGGCATCAGATAAATCTTTCCAGCTTCGGATATGACTCTTCTCAAGTCCAACATACCACTTCATAGAAGCACCACTCAAACTATCTTGAAAACAGTGAATAAGCAGCTTGTCATCCTTGGCATGTGCAGCCATTTTGCGACAATACATCAGCAGATGAATCTTTGGACAAGTATGACCATTGTATTTCTCGAATACAGGAACTTTGAACTTATCAGGAAGAACCAAGTCAGAAACCAAACACATGTCTATCGCAGCAGAACCAAAGACATCTTTTCCTTCTAGACCTCTTACCCTCTTCTCAAGAGTCAGGCATTGCTCTCTAACTTCATCCATATATCCAAGTTCACCCTGACTTTCAGCTTGTTGACCAGCAGCTTGGTACAAGAAAGGAGAATTCTGATAAGTAGTCTGAGCAGTAGCGTGCACAACAGGTTGAGGTTCAGCAAAAGTCGGAGCTGAGAAGACTGGCACAACAGATGGACCACCAATCTGAGCAGTTGCAGAAACTGGCACATAATCCGGAGGTAACCCATATTCTGGCCAAGAAGAAACCGGTTGCTGAACAACAGGAGGATCAACAACAGTAGTAAAAACTTCAGAGATAACAGTCCTTTGAGGTGGTTCACCTCGAGCAATCAAAACTTGCATCATTTCAGTAAGCCTGGTCATACCGGCTTTCAACTCATCAATTTCCATTCGAACTTCCATGTTATGTTGTTCTTGGTGTTCCATTCTCAATCTGATAGCTCTCCGTCTGTTAGCAGCTCTAGTACCGTATCTGTGGTGAGGAGTCAGCTTGACGGATCAACAAACAACTGAGGAAAGAAACAACCGGGATGGGTTCCCACACAACTCGGATGAACGCAAGAATATGCGAGGATGCAATGATATGCAATGTTCACTTCCATTTTCAGAAAAACAACTCGATTATTGCAAACATGGTCAACATCAAATATGGTCATGAAAAATCTTGACAAAAAGGAATATTTATTCTTTTCCAATATTTGCAATAATCGGAATTGTCTTCCTTTAAAAATGGTTGTGATAATGATCATGATGAATATGTAGATGCAACAAACACAAACAAGATCACGCAAAGCACACAGGTTCAAAGGTTTGAATCACGAGCATGGAGTTAAGGTAACAGAACACCAACCCAAACAGGCATGTACTAAGGTTTGTCTTCATTGTACCTGCAAAAAACCAGAAGGGTGCTAACAGAGGTTCCCGGAGTTAACAGCCATCTTTAGAATATCATCGGTACGTTGGATTACTCCCCAACCGATAACATTCTTAAAATAGACCTCGTCCGAGTGTAGCATCGCGTGACAACCACCTTAGGTTTACACCCAGATAGTTTCCGCACTACGTTCCTAAATTGGCTTAGATTGGTTAAGGGTTCTACGGTCCTCAATATGATCAGCTCAAAGTCGGAAAATAATGCCACGTATGATTACTCGTCATGACATTGATAGTCCAAGAGAGCCTAACCGAGTGGAGATTATCAAATTGATATTGCTTTGGACTACTCCATCACATATCGCTTCGAATATCGCCGTCCTATCATAAGTTCCACTCAGAACCGGAATAGAATCTATCTCACAGAGGATCACCGAAACAGAACAACCAAGTAACAAGCAAATCAAACTAAAACAGTAAACAAATCAAAGTAGGCCGAATCCACTTAGAGATTGAGTCCCCAGCAAAGTCGCCACTTTTCTGTTGCGGTAAAATCATGAGTGTAAGCTATTGATTAACTTAACTCGATATACACAGAGTCGCCACCGCGCTTTTATTTATTTCCAAAAGGAAAAAGGTAAAAGAAAGAACAAAACCTTAAAGAGTCTTAAAAGCTAAAAAGCTAAAAGAATCAAACAGAGAATGGGTACGGGGATTGGTTACAAATCGGGAAGGTTTTAAGCACCCGACTTGTCCGTGGTACTCCACGGGAACCCTTTGAAATGTTTACTGCATTTTTGGTTTGAAATGGTTTGCTTGAAAAAGGATTGAGGAGATGAGAAGAAGAATGTTTTTTAATATTTTGGTGTTTGAAGAGACGAACGTCTCATGCCTACGTACCCACAAAGTGCAATGCGAGATCAAAACCCCGTAGTTCGTGGTACAAATTGTGAAAAGGCAAATGAGTTAAGTTAATTTTAAAATGTAAAGATAAGTCGTCATCCTTTAGCGAATAATTCTGCTAGAAAGGATGAATCATATCTAAACATAAAAAAAAGGTTAAAAGAAACGTGCACGAGGGCACAAAATCGATGAGTGAGTAGTGAATGTTTTAAAGTTTTTGAGAAAGAAAGTTCCGATATGCTTATGTGGTTTAGCATTTATTAAGAAATGAAATGAAAAGGTAAAAGCACATGACCGAAGTCAAGGTTTGATTGAGAAAATGTTTGAAGTTTGAAAACAAAGAAAGTTTTGAAAGTAGGAAGGAGATTTGAAAATTGAAGAAGATGGGAAGAGATGAAGGGACTATCCTAAGACTTGAAAATAAAAGCTAAAGGAAGAAATGATCAAACCAAATGGCAAGCATCTTTGAGACAATTGGATTTCCATCTTCAAAGGCCAATGAAATAATTTGAGGCCGAGGTTTCTAATCCATTCCAACTTGAGCAAGGGGGAAGATCTTAAAGTCTAAGTCCATTCTCCGAAGCAAGGGATAGTAACCATAGTCCAAAATTAGAAGTCACAAGTTTTTTAAGTGTTTAATCCTTTATTAGTGTTTTGATATCCAAATGGACAAAATAAAAAAAAACAACAATATAAACAATAAGCAAATGATATATGATATAATATGATAAAGCATAATAAAGAGATAAAGGAGCAAGGAATTGAAATAAAAGGATAAGGTGCGAGAGATTAAAATTAAATGTTAGTATATTCACATTGTTATAATATCTACAATAATAAGTGGTATGATGAACTTAATCAAGCACAACCACGAAACAAAAATAACAAAATCGAGGCAACCGGATCCAAGTGGATCGCATTCCGAATCGGGACAACTTTAGGTCTATGTTAAGCAATCGTCGAGTAATTTACGGAGTAATTACCCTACAAATGAGGCCGGCCACCACTAATTAAAGTGGAAACTATTCGTGTTAATACATGTTAGAGAAACGATATTATGGATCGTTCTCCGAAAACATGCCACACTAAAAGAAAAAGTAATGGTCTAATCTTAATCGGGATTTCACATTGTGTTTATCGAAGGCAACCTATCACGATTCCAAAGTATGGAGAATGATCCAAATGATCATTCATCCATAGATTTGAAACAATGAAGATTAAACATCTTCGAAAACCAATAATTGCGAATCGGAGATCTCATCGACCAAAAAAGAAAAATAAGATGAAGAAAAATGAATGGATCTAAAAGATAAATCCATAAAAGAATTGAAATATTTTTAAAATCTTTTTTCTTAAAATTCTTTTCTAAATTTGTTTTTAAAATCTCTTTCTAAAGCTTTTGCCTAACATATCTTTTTTTTAAAACTTTTTGTCTAAAATGTTTTCCTAAACTATTTTTTATACAACTTTTATATCAAAAAAAATGAAACAAAACATTATAGAAAAAGAAACTAAAGGATTTAAAAAAAAAAAAGAAAAGGAGAAATAGAAAGGGGGATGTATGATCCGCTAGAGTGTGGTGGTTTAGCAATTGGATCAAATAGGGTCTTGAAGCCCAAAACAACTCACTCTTCTCATAAAAAAACAAAAAGAATTAAAGGAAAAAAACAACAGGACATTAGGTCCTTCCTCTTCCTCGCATAAACACAGGGCAACGGTGGAAACAAATTTTTCCCTCACCTTCACTCTCAATGAATCACGGCGCAAGATCAAGGGAGCTTTATGAAACTAGACTCTTATTCTCAATCCAAATCGGCTTCAAACTCTTTTTCCTCTTTCAATTTACAAATCTGATTTTGATGTTGAAGGTGATTTTAAGATCAAATTGAAGGTGATTTGAAGATTAAATGGAAGATGTGATTTGTTTGTGGAGAAAGATTGATAGAGAAGAGAGTGGGTGATAGGTTGAAGCTTTGTATTGATTTGGGCAGAAATTTCTTGGGCTCTCAAAGGTTAAGCAATTGAAAGAGAAATTGGTCCTATTTAAAGAAGAAAATGGAAAAGAGTGGTGCTGCCGTTTTGATACTTTGCTTGCGTTTTGAGTCATGAAGAATGCGTGATGCTGGATTTTTGTTTTTCAATTGAATTTTTTTCGATTCTGTGCATTTTGTATCAAGTGTTGTATGCGTGCGGTAAGTGTGTGTATTTTGCAGGCTACTTGTGATGCGGCTTGGACTGCTGGCTGTGAAATGCTTGCTGTGAGGAAAGTTGGCGTGAGGGAATTTGTGTTAAGCTGCTTGTAAGTTTGTTGGCTTGTTTTGGGCCGGTATTTGCTGCGGGAAAATGAAGTGCGTACGGAAGCTTGACTTTGGGCAAGGCTTGTATTGTTTGGATGGTGGGCGTGAAAGCTTATTAGCTGGGCTTGCTTACGGCGTGTGGGGTGTACGGCTTGAGAAGGTTGCAACTGGCTTGGCCTTGTATGCGGGAGGGCGTGTGGGCCAAGCGTTGAGTGTTGGGAAAGATGTGAGCTTAAGGCTTATTGAAATTGCTTGAAGCTGGTACAGCTTGTTGGCGTATTGATTCTTTGGAACGCGTGGGAAAGCTGTTTGTTTGTGTGCAAGTTGCTTTGGTGGCTGAGAATTGTGTGAAGGAGTGGGCTTAGCCTAAAAAACAATAGGCCCAAGCATATTTTTTTAATTTGTTATATAAAACTAAAAAAAAGTCTTTAAAAAATAATAAAAGAGATGGTATTAAAAAAATGTTATGGGCTTAATATTTAAAATTTTTTTTTAATCTTTCTTTGACAAATGGTTACAAAATAAATGGATTATGAAAAGGATTAAAAAAAATAGTTGGAAATGATTAAAAAATGGTAATAATGAGAAATAATAAAAAATGGATTTAGTAATATTATATGGTAATGAAAAATGTATAATCGGTATGAATAATGGTCATAAAAAAAAGGTAGTTTAATCGAAAAATGGATAATCGAAAAAATGGGAAAAAGATGGTTATTGGATAAAATGGATAATGGAAATGATTGTAGAAAATGGAATACGGGTAGATAAATGAATATGAACTGATGATTTTAAGCCCACTATAAACTCCTGATTTTTCTTGCACACAGTCATCACTAAGCCACTGAACAACTCATAGCATTGAGCCACAACCACTTGAATCCTCTAAAAATTGCCCAGATTATTTGAGGAAAATAAATCCACAAACAACCACTGATGAACTGATGAACATTTGAATATTCAAAACAAACTTCATACAGAACACCGCCTGATAAACCGATGACTTTCGCACACAACACAGCTTAAACTCTTGAATACGCACTGCCTGAGAAATGAACCACTGGCACAATTAACTTGCAGTTGAACAATATTTTGATAGTTTGACCAAGATTAGGTCAAACGTCCATCTGAATCGAATCGTGACTGAACAAACGCCTCTGAATTGAAATCCCTGCCCTGTCCTTTAAATCCTGCAACACAGAAGAAGAAGAAGCAACTGCAACATATTTTTTTGTATTTTGGTTAGAAGTCAATAAATATAAACAAATATAAAGGAGTAAAAACAATGGTGATCCCCTGCAAGACATAGATCTGCCCCTGAAAAAGGATGAACAACCAGTGCGTGATCTTGTTTATATGCAAATGCAGATGAAATGCGAACAATCTTAGGGTAAAAAATTAGGGTCTGACACCTAGGTCGACCAAAAAATTACTCCAAAAGAGTAAGAAGAGATCTTTCACTAGAAAATTCATTTATCCCTTTCACCAATTTATGAGGCCACATATAACATGCTCCATGTTGAAGCTTCATATTCAATTGATGAATCAGACATTTGCAGAGGTAATCTCTGGTGTAAAGTTGGATTGGATATTGTATCCCACAAGATTTCGGAATCGGTTAAACTCATGGGGTTAGAAGTTACAGAAGATGATGAAGTGATAGAAAGCATGGTTAGGAAATTAGAGGGTAGAGACAAGAGTTGGTTTGCCAACAAGAAGGTTGTGGACAAGATTGATCGATGATTTTTGTATCATACAATGTTCATGGCTGTAATCTTCTTTTAAAGCGAAGAAGAATTAGGAAATCTCTGGTTGTTGGTAAGGTTGATTTATGTTTGATTTAGGAAACCAAGGTTCAGTCTATGAAGGACTTTTTGGTTAGAAGTTTGTGGGTCAAAGGTGGATTTGAGTGGTCAGCTTGGGTGGTTCTGTTGCTGCATTGGGTGGGCTTCTTACCATATGGAGAAAGGGTCTATTTCAATCCATTTCAACATTCAAGGGAAATGGTTTCTTATGTTCATTGTTTTCTTGGAATAATTCTAATTTGTTTGTTGTTAATGTGTATGTGTCGCAAGCTTTACGGGATAAGAGTAGATTGTGGGTAGATCTCTTAGAGTTCAAATCTAGGTATCCAGGGGGAAAGTGTATAATAGGGGGTGACTTTAATTCTGTCAAAAGTGATGATGAGAGGATTGGTTTGAGTGCCTCGTCTGTTCATGATTGTTTGGAGATTAGTTATTTCATAAGAGAGTTGGATTCAGTGGATTTACCTTTCGTGGGTAATAGATTTTCCTGGTTTAATCCTAATGGCTCCTCTTGCAGCAAAATAGACAGGTTTCTTTTAGACGATTCTCCGATTGACTGTTGGAACTTTAGAGGCCAAGTGGTGGGTGCTAGGGACATTTTAGACCATAGGCCTATTTGGATTAAGTCAAATTCTTCCAATTTGGGCCCTAAACCTTTTCGATTTTTCAATTGTTAGTTGGACCATAAAGATTGTAAAAGGTTCATAGTAGATTTTTGGAACTCCTTTTCTATTTCTGGTACTCATCCATTTATTCTTAAAGAAAAGCTAGTTGCTCTAAAAAACAAGATGAAGTGGTGGAACATCAATGTGTTTGGTTGGTTGGATCTCAAAATCGATAGTCATAATGAGAGTCTTAATGAATATGATGAGCTTATAGAAGGAAGGTTGTCAGTATTATCTGAAGCTGAGATGATTCTAAAAGGTAAAGAGCAAGAGTTATTCTGGAGCAATCTTCGCCTCAAAGAAAGTATGATCCATCAAAAATTTTGCTCTAAATGGTTGAATGAGGGATATATCAACAACATGTTTTTTCATAATTCTCTCAAAGCTAGGAACAGGTTGAACTACATTTCTGCTTTTCTTTTTTATGGCAATAAATTTGAGGATAGTGCCAATATTACAGAGGATGCTTTGTTATTTTTCAAGGCAAAGTTCAGCAAGGAAGAGAGTTATAACCCCTTGCTAAATCTTCAGGATATCAGTAAGCTTAGTATGGAGGATAGCTGCAATTTGGATGCATATTTCACATCAATCGAATTAGAACAACTGTGTTTGACTGTGATGGAAATAAATCCCCTGGTCCGGATGTCTTTTCGTTTAAGTTTATTAAAGATTGTTGGGATTTCATTGGAACATATTTCGTAAATTGTATTCTTCATTTTTTAGAGACAGGCAGACTTCCGAAGCTTTTCACATCCTCCTTCCTGGCGTTGGTCCCCAAATTGGATAATCCTTAACACTTTGGTGATTTTAGGCCTATAAGTTTGGTTAGTTGTGTTTCTATAGTCATTTCCAAACTTATGGCTTCTAGGCTTGTTGTTGTCATTCAGAATTTGGTATCCCCGGTCCAAACTGCCTTTATATTCGGTCGTAATTTGTTGGATGGAGTTTTGTTAGCCAATGAAATTTTAGATTCGACTAAAAGAGATAAGAGGAAATTCATTATGTTTAAGGTTGATTTCGAGCAAGCTTATGATTGCGTTGATTGGAGTTTCTTGATTTATGTCCTTAGAGGAATGAACTTTGGCTCCAATTGGATTAAATGGATTGAAGGTAATGTCTGCACTAGTTCCATTTCTGTTTTAATCAATGGTTCTCCAACCAAAGATTTTGTCGCTATGAGAGGCCTTAAGCAGGGTGATCATCTTGCACCGCTTCTATTCACCTTAGTTGCTGAAATGCTTGCTCTTTTGGTAAGAAGAGCTTCAAATATCAATCTGTTTTCAGGCTTTGGTATTGATGGTCAAAATTCTCTAAAAGTTGTATTTATGGAGTAGGCTTAGAAGATGAGTTTTTGCAAGCTGCTGAAGTTTTACTTTGCTGCAAATAAGGTTCTTTACCTTTTAAATTTCTGGGGGTTACTATTGGAGGAAATCATCGGAGAATTTCGTTTTGGCATCTTGTTTTGGATTGTTTGAAATCTAGATTAAATTCGTGGGTTGGAAGGAATATGTCCATGGGAGGTAGAGTTTCCTTGATAAATTATGTTCTTGTTAATTTTTCGATCCAGTATCTTGCCTTTTTCAAATCTCCTTTGAAAATTGGTAAGCAAATTATAGAAATTCAACGTCGGTTCTTGTGATCGGGGGCGGCAGATAAAAGTTTTATAGCTTGGGTCAAATGGAGTTCCTTGTGTAAATCCAAAGAGTGGAGTGGTCTCGGTATTAAGCATATTGGAATCTGTAATAACTCTATGTTATCAAAATGGCTTTGGAAGTTCTTATCCGGAGGTGATGAATTATGGAGAAATTTTCTGACTAATCGATACGGGAACCTTGGTTATTGGGTCATGGAAACAGATCCGGTTTCGCAACCTAAGAAAGCTTCTTTGTGGATGCGGGATTTGCTTAAAATTAAGTTCTGTTGTGATGCTCCTTGTTTCACATATCTAGTTAAACTAGTTTTTGGTTGTGGTACTAAGATTCCCTTTTGGAATTAGTCTTGGAACGGGGACAATCAGTTGAAAATCATATTTCCCAATATTTTCCTAGCGGCTGCGAACAAAGACTGTCTTTTGTCAGATTGGGGTTTTTGGACTTGGGATTATTGGACCAGGAACTTTGATAATAGTTGGCTTCCTGGTTTCAATATTGAGCAGTCTGATATTGTTGGTTTGATGAATGTTATTAATGGTGTTCATAATCACTTTATGAATGATGTGCTCGGTTTTATATTTCAAGAAGTTGAAAAAATAATTTGAAGATGGTTCGAAAGACTAAAGTTCCTCTTAAGCTGAAGATCTTTTCTTGGAGGTTGATATGCGATAGATTGTCGAACCATCTAAATCTAGCTGCCAGAGGTATTGTAGCTTCTCCTCATGATAAGGTTTGTGTGTTAAGTTTCCAAGAGGAAGAAGATGCCTCTCACTTATTCCTTTTTTGTTCTAAGGTTCAAATTTTATGGAATAAATTACTTGATTGGTTAGGCATCCAAACGATTGTTGCCGATTCTTTTTGTAATCATGCTTTGTTATGGTTCCTTTCTTCTTTTTCCAATGCCATAGAGGATATGGGCTGTTATGTTTGGATCATTTCGTCTTGGTGCATTTGGAATTTCTGTAATAGTATTTTGTTTAAAGGTTCCGTTTGGGATGTCGATGATATTTTTAATCGTATTGTTTCTATTTCTTGGAGATGGTTGGGACTAGGCCGTAGGAATTGTAATTTTTTTGAATGGATGAACCATCCCTTATATTTTTTGTAATATGATCTTGGATGGTTTCTCTTTGCTTTTTGATTGGCCTTTTATAAGGGTTAGAGAATCCCTTTTTCTCCCTTCAATACATATTGCTTATAAAAAACAATTAGTACTTGAGTCATGTATTGCCTATAGAGGACCAATGACACCGTATATAAACAAAATATGTATTTTTTATTTATAAAACACGGTTTTAGGTTTTATAATCTGAATTTATGTTGAGGGTGTGTTTTGCACATTTCAGTTCCTATAATATGAAGCCATGTTAAGGGGTATTTCACATGTTTCTGATTCTATAATCCAAAACGTTTATATTGGATAAGTGCAAAAAAAATGTTAAATATGTATGAACTTATTAACTTATTTTACAAATAATAAATGAAAAAAAACCTGATTAATCAATGGAAAGTGATAAAATGCTTGTTTGGACATTTTAACTACATATTGACTAAAAATAGGTAAAAAGGACTAGGAAATAACATAAAAAACACAAATACATTGCGAAAAACACGTTTCCAACAAGCAAGACTCAATCCAAGAGCATAGGCGTACTTAGAAAGCAAAGGTGACAAGAGAATACTTTGTGGCCAAGTAACTTCAAGGTTAAGAAAAAATCCTCTCTAAGCCAAGAACACATGCATGCTTATCGAGAAAAGATAGTTCATGACTTCAGGTTTAAGTTACTTCAAGGTGAAGGAAGGGCTTATGCATTAAGAGAGCATGGGTGACGTGCTTCGCATGATATGGAGGAAGAGCAAGTTACAAGTGAGTTGGCATTGCATATAAAGGAATAAAGTAGGTGTATTAAGCGAGCCTGGATGGTGTGCTTAGTGATCCTACAATTTCAAACCATATAAATATGGGTTTCATTCATTATAAATGAAATATATTGGTGGATTTGAGTTAATTGTTAAAGAAAGTGAGTTCTCACCACAAGTCACAACAAGAGAGAATGGGAGAGGAAGGTTGACGGTGGAAGCGTTACTCAAGGAATCGTCGAAGATGTCATTCAACTTATTTCTTCTAGGGCATGATTGTAAAGCTATGATGGATAAGTGTGGCTAATTTTTTTTTTGGGTTTAGATGTAGTTGTTGTAATACTCATATTAGGATTCCGTACATTTTGTTTTATTTAATTATTTTTAAGCTTGAATATGGATGGATTCTTCGTTCTTAATGCTTATTTTAGATTAGCTACCTAAAACATATTTTCATCGTATGACTTGATATTTGATAGTTATGAAGGTGTGAGAAAAACACAAGAATGGGGGGTTTGAATTGGGGTTTTCACTCTTGTTAAATTTTTCGTGTTTGTTGCAGAAGCATAAGTAAATAAATTAAAGCATAAACAAAAGAATGAGACACACGATATATCCAGGTTCACTTGAAAAACTAGAGCTAATCCAGTCCATCCCTCAAGGAAATTTTGCCTTAGCCAAAAACTTAATCCACTATAACCAAACTAATTACAAGGAACAACATTGCATGTGACTAACTACACAACCAACTGATGCGACTTACAACATTCTACGACCAGTTGATGCGACTTCCCTGGGCGGCTACCTGTCGTGACTAACTACACAACAACAATGTGACTTCCACCTCGCGACTACCTACCTTAACTAATTTCACAATAATTGTTGCAACTTCAATGCACCAAGATACCAAGTCCGGAACAAGCACAAAGACACATAGTCCTGATCCTCCTAAATATTAGGACCTTCACTCGGCCCTTTAGGGATTAAAAACATTCAGTTTGTAGAAGGGTAACCTCTACAGTGAACAATCATCTTCTGAACTTTTCTGTCTTTCTTTCTGATGGATTGAAAACATATCTTATGATGTTAAACTTGATATTGATAATTCGATCAGAATAAAGTTCTTCATCATTAGAACATCCATTTTCTATCAAGCTTCTTCTTCAATAAGGCTTGTTTTCAGAAAGCCAATACTTTCTTAGCTTAAACATAAACTTCTGAGAAGTAATGTGCTAGAGAAAACTAATTAACTTCTTCTTGCATCCTCTGACTTTGTTTCTTAGAATAGATGCACATCTTCAGCAGAAACAAGTATCATCAAACTAAGATGTATTTCGTGTGATAATTTGAATGATAGTCTTGTTCTTACTATGTTGAGCCAACTTTTTCAGAATCACTTCATCAGAGATTAACAAATATGGTCTTTCCTTTCCGAATATCATTGCGGCTTCTGAGAAGATTGTATGTTGATTTATTCATTCTTAATAACATCAGTGAATTCAATCATTTTAACTCAAGAAGGATAGCTTCCATTTGTTCATCTTGTTGAACAACTTTGATTCCAGGATACATGCAACATGAGTTTTTGAAAAGAATTTCAAATAACATTCTGACCAATCAATGTTTGTTCAACTGAGATAATTTCTCAAGTTAACAAAACTTAATTGTCTATGTTACTTCCATTTCTCTTAATGACAACCATTAATACTCAGAGGATATGACGTATTGTATGTGGCACATTTTGAATGTATTTTTGATGAATCAACAAGCTTACCTTACTAAACAAACTTCAGTTTCAAACAAAGCTTTTCAGAGGAAATAATATTCATATTTTCTACATCAGATTTTCAAACCATAACTATTAGAGTTATGTTAGTAATTATTTTCTTATGAGTGAAGAAAAATCTTCTTTGTCTTCTACTTCTGATATCATCTTTGAGTAGAATCATCTTCAAGATCTTCTAACAACTTGATCATCTACATAAGTTCTAACAAAGAGAAACAATCATCTAGAACTTTAGATTCCTGTGTTCATGATTTCTAACAGTCTTCAGCAAACTTTATCTTGAAGTCTTCAAGCTTCAGATTCATGAACTAGCAATCTTTCTTCTTTACATGAAGAAATTCTTAATGAGCTTATATGAGAAAGTCAAAAGTGGACGAATCTGGATTTTAAAACATCTCAGACTCACACAAAATTAATCTTCAGCAAACAAGATTTCTTGCTTTCTGATGATTTAATCTTGAGCAAGTATGTTGTTCATCCAACATATTCCAAGAGTAGCATTCACCAGATATTTCTCCTTATCTAATGAATATATCTTATCAGCTGATTCTTCAATCTTCTTACAATCTTCAACATAAAAGATTTGTTGCCGGCAACTTCAAATTCCAAGAATTAATGACTTTCTAAAAGTGAACCTTTCTAGTTTATCAATTCATTTCTTATGCTCAGTCATCACCAATGAAGATTTGAACATATGAGATTGACATTGCAAGTGGAGGATAATATCACCCAAAGTCTTTCTCACAACGCATTTGGATATTTACCTGACACTATTAAGTGTTTGATATCCATCAATAACAGAACCAGAACTCTGATATCAATTGAAGGTTTGAAAAAAACATAAGAAATAAGGGGTTTGAATTGGGGTTTTCACTCTTGTTAACTTTTTTGTTGTTTGTTGCGGAAGCATAAGTAAATAAAGTAAAGAATAAACAAGAGAAATAAACACACTATATATCTTGGTTCACATGAAAAACTCAAGCTAATCTAATCCAACCCTCAGGGTGATTTTGCCTTATCTAAGGACTTAATCCACTATAACCAAAATGATTACAAGGTACAACAGTACTTGTGACTAACTGTATAACCAACTGATGTGACTTACAACATTGCACAACCAGCTGATGCAACTTCCTTACGCGACATGTTATGACTAACTGCACAACAACAATGTGGCTTCCACTACGGCTAACTGTCGTGACTAACTACACAACAACCATTGCAACTTCAATGCACAAAGACACCAAGACCCGAGTAAGCACCAAGACACATATTCCTGAGCCTCCTAAATATTTAGACCTTCACTCGGTCCTTTAGGGATTACAAACATTCAGTTTGTAGAAGGGTAATGTTTACAATTGTTTGCTTCTTACATAAGCTTGAGTAAAGACTGTTAAGAACATTTTATTAGAAAATCACATATACACACTAAGAATATTACATTTTATTGTAGCTCAAAATAGTGTGAAGTCTTCTACTTCCTCTTTTTCTTATTTAAATAGCTTATTCACAAACAACAACCCAAGCTCTTGAGTTGCTTTAAGTCTTCTTCTTCTAAGATTGTGAAAGCATAATTGATCTTTGATGTAGCACATAGAAAGACTTCTTCTGATTGATTCTGATGAGAAGAACTTCACCGATAACAACCTTGTTCTCTCATTTCCATGATCATATGTAAACACGCTTTTCAGTCGTGCATATGTAATTAATCCCATAATTATCTTCTTATTTGTCATCTGCTGCTTTACAAGCCTTTTGCAGCATATATAATTAAGCACATTTATGAATCAACAGCTTATGCATCAAAAGTTCATTGTATAACCATTATCAGCCTTTGTCTGCATATTCATTAATGGACAACATAGACTTGTACCAATGTTCAAGCAACTATAATGGGCGTTATCAGGATTCACTTTCAAGTGATTTGGAGCGGCATCATTGGTTGTCTTCAACCATCCAACAAAAATGACAATAGTTAATCGTCCAATGGTCCACTTCGTCAACATGATTCTTCACATGATCATTTACTTATATAGCCATAAATAGATTCGTTGGAGAGCATTTGGATAATGAAGGAATTTCGTTACACAAGGATGGAAATCGTACTAACATGTATATCATTTCCCACAATTTAAGGTTAATGGAAAAGTAGTGGAATAAAGCATATTGTACTATGCATGTTCCTTGTTAATAGTAACCTTGTCTTCAGATCTTTAGATGCTTCTGATTTTAATATGATTGAAGCATGAGTAGAGACGTGATAACTAGATCTTCAGAATCTCAAGTCTTTAGTGTCTTCAGAACCTTGTTCACACAGAACCTTGTCTTAAGAACTTCAGCACTTGTATTCGAAACCCTTGGTCTTCAGATTCTTTAGAATTTCGTTCACTCATAACCTTGTCTTCAGAGTCTTCAGCATTTGGTCTTCAGAACCTCAATCTTCATAAACCTTAAGTCTTCATAACCTTCATCACTTCTTTCAGCAGAACCTCAAGTCTTCAGAGTTCTTCGGCACTCGGTTTTTAGAAGATAGTAACTTCAGAAGCTTTTCTAGGTTCAGAATCAGAACCACACATAGAACATAATCCGAGAGAGCATTGCAGCAGCAACATAAGGCATTTCAGGATCTTTTTTATAGTGATTAGATACAGACGCATCCTTGCTTCTTTAGCATGTTTGTGACTTGTGTTACACATAGTAACTCGCATATGGTCTTTAACGATCATTTGAATTTTGTTTGTTAGATCTAATAACTTCTTTATCATGATCTGCATAATAATAAACATTAGAACATAAAATTATTCTTCTACAAATACTCGATTGTTATCATAAAAACATAGAGATAATATGTTGAACCAATTCTTTTTATTACAAGGTATTGGTCATTAATAGATCCAAGTCTTGTATATAGTGGATATTCTATAGTTTAGAGATAGATTTAGGTTCATTATCCATTTTAACTATTGAAACTTAATGTTGGTGTATTGGTTAATAGGCTGAGAAACTATTTATTAGGTAATACGACTGATCTAAAGCCATTGAATCATACATGAGTTATGATGAGAGCTTCAGGGAATAATATTAATAACTTATTAGATTTGCATATTACCGGTCAAGTATGCTACATGGAAATAGATGAATGAAATCTAACCCCGTTATGTTTTCTTGTTGTTAACACCGCAAGTTCCATTTTATTTTCTATTATTTTACATTTTGGTATTTACAAACACTCAACCATCTAATAAACAATTTTTAAAGTAATAGAAACTATGGAAAGGTCATTAAAACACAACCAACCCTTATGGATATGATAAAAATGCGTTTACTTTTGTTTTGCCGCAAACTGGCATTGTTTTCAGGGACTGGCGTACTTTTTTGAAGATATTGCAATAGTTTTTATCATTTTAAGTATTATGTTCACATTTTTCAATATTTGTGTATATTTCTTTATTGTCACTAACTACTAATTGTGTTAGATAGTTATGTTATTACTTATTTATGCGAGGTGAGATTCCTGCAAAACAACTTATGTTTGATCCCGAAATTGAACGAATCACACACAGAAACAATATATAAACATAAAGAAAAAGTTACAAGCTATGAAACAAGATCTATAAGAGTCCTCTGTTGTGAATTAGATACCTTAGAAACAAAGTATAATAAATTTCTTTGTGATTAGTTAGGAAACCCACAAGCGTTAGGGTTAAGGGTTACCAAAGATAATAACAAGGATTGGTTATAAAATGTTATTCTTTCCTTTCTCTTAAAACAAGATTACAAGTATACAAGAATAACAAATAACCTCTCTCACTTTTGAGTTAGGGTTTTATCTTCCTATTTTCCCTTATGCAAAATTTGAGAGACTAGTATGCTATTTATAATAAAACTAACGCACTAACCTAATGGGCTTTTTAACAATTACCCATTACAAACTAACTTAGGGTACAAGCTAACTTAAACAATTGGATCCATAACACAAGGCCCAATTAAACAATAACATGTGAGCAGACTTCGACGACATTCTATTCGTACTAGGGCTTGTTCCAATATTCCACAAATCTCCACCTTGGAACACACCCTATACAAATAAGAAACAAACTAGCTTTCTTCATGCAGTGGAAAAACTTGCAACTGGGAAACGTCTTGGTGATCATATCAGCATCATTATGATATATCAAAACCTTCAGCACTTGGACTTTTCCACGCTCGATAACCCCTCTGACAAAATGTAGCCTCACATCAATGTGCTTGGTTCACTCATGATAGGTTGAGTTCTTCGATAGGTGTATTGCGCTTTGACTATCACATTTAACAGTGATACTTCGACCTTGAAGTTCAGCTCCTTTGCAAAACCTTCAAGCCACAATGTTTCCTTTATAGCTTCAGTTAGAGCGATATATTCCGCTTCAGTGGTTGATAAGGCAAAAACCTTCTGAAGTGTTGCTTTCCAACTAATGTTATCATGAAGAGATTTCATCTCATCATCCATGGCCTTCAGTCATTCAGTCTTATTTCGACTTCTCATAACTTCCTTATAGTCTCTAGGTTCTTCGTATAGAATCTCACTTGTAGAGATTAAGGCGTAAGTTATAAGATCTGCATACCCAAGTCTCTGAGGTGGCTTGATGACTCTTCTCGACCTGTCTCTTTCCAGCAAGTAGTCATTATCAGTCTCCTCATCTTCGACATCAGCTTCTTCTTCTTTTTCGACTTCATCTGGGTCATGCAATTCAGCATCATTATGCTCCACCTCAACAGGAATTTCTCACTGTTCCAGCTCTTTGACAATATCGTTAGTTTTCTTGAAAGCCATCTCAGCTTCATTGAAAACTACATCTCGATTGGTGATACACCTCTTGTGACCTGGCTCTAGGAATCATAGCCTTTAAGCTTTGACTCCTTCAGGATATCCCATGAACATGCATTTCAGAGCTCTAGGTTCGACCTTGTCTTGCCTAATGTGAGCATAGGGTACACATCCAAATACTCTCAGTTTGTCAACATCTGGTGGATGTCCCGACAAAACTTCTTCAGGTGTCTTCATATCTAACACAGTCAAAGGACATCTATTTATCAGATACGTTGTTGTCGAAACAACCTCAACCTAAAACACCTTCTTCAATCCAGCACTAACCAACATGCATCTAACCCTTAGGATACTCAAGGGTATACAAGCCTTATGTCTTGCCTAATCTCTCAAGGGTATACAAGCCTTATTTCTTCACGCATCTTAAGACTTCCTTCGACCCCTTCATGACTCTTAGGATACTTTTCTCTCCTTGAAAAACATATCCCTTCTTGTCGAATTCACCAAGAGAAATCAAATTTCTCTTCAATTCAAGTACATACCTAACTTCAGTCAATAGCCTTATTGACTCATCATGGAGCTTGAATCTTACATATCCAATACCTGTAATTTTGCAAGTTTTTTTGTTTCCCAGCATCACTGATCCACCATCTTGATAACATAGCTCCTCGAACAAATCTTTGTTTGGAGTCATGTGTCAAGTTCACCCTGAATCCATAATCCACTCTCTTCTTGAGTCGCCGCTTGAAACCACAAGAATATCAGATGATTCGAAATCATCTTGAACAATGGTTGTGTTGCCATTATCCTTACCTCCATGATCTTTCAGACGTTCAGGGCACACCTTTTGAATGTGAGCCTCCTTCTTACAATGATAGCATCGAACACCAGATGCTTCACCACTATAAGACTTATGCAGACTTTTTGCCTTCTTCTTGTCGAACTTACCATCCTTTTGCAAGAATTTTGCCTTAACGGCCAAACCTTCACCAACCGTCGAAGGTTTATGATCCTTTTGTTCGTTAAAGTCCATAGAGTACAAGGCATATTGAACATCTTCAAAGGTTAGGGACTCTCTTCCATACAAGAGGGTTTCTTTGAAGTGAGCATGTGTTCTGGTCAAAATGCATAACAACAACAATGCTTGATCTTCATCATCGATCTTAACATCGATATTTTCAAGATCAAGAATCAGCTTGTTGAACATATCCAACTGCTCAGCCAATACTTTATCTTCACTCATCTTGAATGAATAAAATGCTTGCTTCAGGTAGAGTCAATTCACCAACGATTTGGTCATGTATAAACCTTCATGTTTCAACCATAACCTTGACGCCATCGTCTCCTTTGATACTTGTCGAAGAACCTTAACACCAAGGCTCAACAGTATTGTGTTGTGTGCTTTCTCAATCATGGCCGTCTTTTTAGCTGCCGTCAACGTAACAT
Organism: Lathyrus aphaca; assembly: GCA_963966055.1. Lineage (NCBI taxonomy): Eukaryota > Viridiplantae > Streptophyta > Magnoliopsida > Fabales > Fabaceae > Lathyrus > Lathyrus aphaca. The sequence goes on along the minus strand of OZ014520.1, from coordinate 213,743,585 downwards.
TCATGGCCGTCTCTCCCTTCAACGCTTCCAAACAACCCTTTTGAACAAGTAGGGCTTTCATCTTCAAGCGCCACAGACCGAAATCGTTCACACCGGTGAACTTTTCAATCTCATGCTTTATTGAAGTCATCTTCTCCACGCTCACCACACCAATTTGTTGTGAATTAGATACCTTAGAAACAAAGTATAATAGATTTCTTTATGATTAGTTAGGAAACACACAAGGGTTAGGGTTAAGGGTTACCAAAGATAACAACAAGGATTGGTTATAGACTGTTATTCTTTTCTTTCTCTTAAAACAAGATTACAAGTATACAAGAATAACAAATCACCTCTCTCACTTTTGAATTAGGATTTTATAACAAAACTAACACACTAACCTAATGGGTTTTTTAACAATTACCCATTACAAACTAACTTAGGGTACAATCTAACTTAAATAATTGGATCCATAACACAAGGCCCAAATAAACAATAACTTGTGAGCAGACTTCGACGACATGCTATTCGTACTAGGGCTTGTTCCAATATTCCAAATCCTCTATTTTAAAGCAAGAAACCATGGCTGATATAGAAAATATTAATAATAATAATAACAATAACAACAACAACGACAACAACAACAACAATAATAATGACAATAATACAAATAATGGAAACAATGTTGGTGGTATGCCACACCACAAGAATCCAAGACGTATGGTGTAAAAAGCTAGAACACAAAGGAGTGTCCATCAAACAGAAATGAAAACAAGATTGTTACAAATTCTTTATCCATACCATTTTATAGGATTAGACCGTGATGACTCGTATACACACCTCACGAAGTTCTATGAGAGTTTTTGTACTTTAGGAGTTATATAAAAGAGAAGGAAATGGTATTTCAGAGATTGTTTCCACAATCATTGATTCGAAAATCAAAATAAGGTTATCTAGACAAACCAACATTTAACAATGACAAATTGGAATGCACTGGGAGAAAATTTCTTGAAAAAATTCTTTCCTCACAATAAATCAATGGAAGAAAAGACAGCCATTGAAGTGTTCTTATAAGGCGCAACTAAAATTATTTTTGTATTGTGGGAGAGATACAAGTTCATACTGAGGAAATTACCAAATCACAGTTTTATCAATCTTAGACAGATTCACATCTTTAGAAATGAATTACAATAACAACTAAAGTTGCTGCTAGATGATGCTGCAGGGGGTTCTCTCATGTCAAAGAGAGCATAAGATGCAATTGCATTAATTAAATAATGGAGCTCAATGATCATCAAGGATAACATGACAAAAAAAAAAATCAAAGAATGGTATCATGGAGTTGAATACCAATCATGTTACTCTTCCATAGAATAAGTTATTGACATAAACAATGGATGAGTTGACAAAACAGTTGTCTAAACTGCCCCAACAATTAAAGGTGATACGTGAATCACCACAACAAAGACAAATTGCATGTTGTGAATTATGCAACAATGATCATCCAGCTGGATCCCCCCAACTGATGAAGAATTCATATATGCAAACAATTACTAAATCCTTAAATAATATCAAACAACAACTTTCCTAGGAATAACAACTTCATTAATGATGGAGATTTGAAGTTAGTCCATCAAATAGGTAATCCTATCAATATTTCACATAAGCACCTCACGACAAGAAAAGGAAAAAAGTTGGAAGATGTGCTCCATCATTTTATGCAGGTGTCTATTGCCATCCAAAAGAACACTAAAGCCTCCATAAGGAACCTTCAGACGCAATAAGCTAATTAGCAAAAAAAATGGCTAACCAACCAAAAGACACATCCAATGCCAACAACCAAAATAATATGAAAGAGCATTGTGATTTTTTTTTCAATGATAAAATCATTGTTTTCAAGGCCAGGTAAAAATAAAGAGAAAACCTAGAGGAAGAGAAACCGCATTAGGAAAGCCGCGAGATTATCCAACAAAATCTACCCCATGCAAATCATGGTGTAGTCATGTTACATATATCCATAGGTAATGTGAAAGTTTGACATACACTCATAAACTTGGGTTCAATTGTAAATGTAATACCATTGTCAATAGTAAATAAAAATGGTGACCTCCAAATAGAGTCAATTGTGACAACACTACAAATGGATGACAAAATATGCAAGAATCTAGTTGGAACAATCAAATATGTTCAAATTAATTAAAATTGACAAGTTTTCATTCCATATAGATTTTATGGTGCTAAACATCGAGGCAAGCTCAAAGATACTTATCATTCTAGGAAGAACATTCATGAAAACTGCAAGAATATTGGTGGACTTTGGCATAGGTCAATTGAAGGTCATAATCAAAGACCATGAAGTATGTTTTAAGGTAATTGTTATTATGTAACGCTGACAAACATTAAGCTACCAACGTTAAACAAGCACCTGTTGGGAGGAAATCCAATTCATGTTATAGTTGTTTTAGTTAGACTTTCAAAAAATATTAAAAATTACAGTAATGGAAACAAAATGTACCCACAAAAAAGAATAGCATCTCACTTAGTGCACCTTGGCACATTCCAACATTCAATTAGCGTGCCCAATGCAGAATCACTAAGCCACCTCTCACTTAGCCAAAATCTTCTCGACTAGCAAAGTACCATATTTCAAAAAAATAATTAAAATAAAAATTTCTCGCTTAGCTAGGTGGAGCGACCTATTTCAGAACATTGGTAAATGGAGCCAGACTTTAATTTACCCACTTCAAACACTTTCTACATTCTTTCCACTACACCCACACAAAAAACCCTAAAGAAACCCAAGAGAAGTCTTTCAAAGAAGAAAAACACCAAATTAACTCTTTTTGATTTAGTTCAAAATTGCTCAGATATGTCATTTTCCTCTTTACATCATACATTAATGTTTATACACCTTGAACTTGGTTAAATAAACTCAGCACTTCCTTGGTTTAAAAGCTGAATTAGAGATGAGATATTTGCTTCATTGTGTTAATTTGATGTTAAGAGATAATACATGCATGTACACTTGAAATTATACATTAGGATGCATAATGGGGTTTTTGTGTACTGTGAACTTCTAGGTTGCTTTAGATAACATCCCTTTAAGATTGACTAGAAAATGAAATGATTGCATGGAATGAAAAACGTAGTCAAGAACATGCTAGACCAAGAATTTTATCATCTTTGTTGAAATAACATGCACATTGAACAGAAAAAAAGGAAGGTTGTAACTATATGTATTTAATCATTTTTTCCTGCTCAAAAGGATTTTTTTAGCTATCTTCAATAGCTTGAAAACATACCATTCTAATTGGATTTATGTTAGTGGTAGTGGAGCATAAATGAATAGTTTGATGCTTCCAATGAGGAATAAAATGAATAAGAAAGTAATAGGAGGATAAGGAAGAAGAAGATGAAGTTTAAGGATAATACAATGGAGAGGAAGAAGGAAGTGAATAGACAATTAGTGAGGGTGATGACTAAACTGATACTGCATGTTGCTTCTCATCACTATTAAATTATTTTTGTTGTTTTAATTTAATTACTTCTTGAGAAATATATTTTTTATTTATGTATATTGGTAAATTTCTACTAAGTACACGAGTATGCTCAAGCTCCCAAAACGCTTGAGTACTATTTGGACATCATTTTGAGATATATTCCTTTAATTGTATGGTGTGATTTGATATAAATTGAACAAGTAAAATAGGTAATATGGAATGCTGCAGGAAGCTCGCTAAGTGAGTCATGTAGTGTGCTTAGTGCGCTTTGCTGAACTTTGGTGGCTAAGTGAGGATCTCTCCAACACAACATATATTTTTATAAGTTGAGGACTTGACAAACTTTTTTGTAATGGGTGGAATGCAAGGAATATAAAATTTTGAATCTGCATAAAACTTTTGATATTAAAATTGTTTTCATGACTAAGTACTTGTTTGAAAAATATTGAAAATTTTCAAAAGAAAATATATATCTTTTATATTGTTTGTCTACATATGGTTCACTTGATATGAAAATCCAAATGCATAGGAATATCAAAAGTTAGGTTGATGAAAAAAATAAAGAACAATGACATGGTAAAAAGGTTTTTATTTTAAAGGTTTCATTCATGATTGATGTTTAATTATCCATAGACTATAACATGACCATGAACTCATTGCTTAAAAAAAAATTTATTTTGTAAGGTCTAGAGAAAACATGTCAATGAAAGTCAAGAACATTATAAACGTATCCAAGTCAGATGTATGCAACCTCGTGTTTTAAATAAATAATGAGTGTGAATATGCATACTAACTAAGTGAATTTTGCATCATTCTTGATATTACTTGGTATATTTGAAGTCATGGATATGATCATGGCATTGTTTGTTATTTAGTGAAAAACTACTTGACAAAAAATATTATCTTGTGATGGTGTCATCCTTTGACAACCCCTTTGAACCTAAAAAGTGAAAATTTTGTTCTTTCAATGTTACAACCCTTAGTCAATTTTAAAAGTAAAACAACGATCACCACCTTGTCTTAATAATATGAGAGCACTTAAAAATGCAAAGTTATGTCAAATAATAAATTTGGGAAGAAATGAAAATTTTGGAAAAGAAAATCAAGTAGTACCGGTAAAAAGAAAGAAAATAATATGATTTAACAAAAAAAAATCAAATGTCAGAGCATATAAAATAAAGTAAAAACAAATGAAGTTTTGTAAAGTGGAAAGAAAAGAAAAGAGACTTTTTGAAAAATAAATTGATACACCAATTTTTCTCTCTCTTATCTTTAGGTTTTTTGAATTCATAGAAAAACCAATATTTTGTGTAGCTCAACGAAATTACAACCAAAAGAAAGACCTTAGTGATCTAGGACTGGTAATATATCTTGTGATACTGTTTAGATCAAATTAAAAATGTTTCTAGAGTTTATACATTACCCAACAATGAGGGAAACACTAACCTTAAGAGATCATCAATGAGAATATGAATCTAATGAATAATTGAATGTTGATCCATACAAGTTTGAAATCTTACTTCGGTAAGGAAATTTTTTCATCTTTCTGATTTGGTTTCATGAGAATTATGATGTTGATCACAAACTTGCATTGTAAGGAAAAGCATATCATAAAACAATGCTTTTTCAAAAGTTCTTGATAAGTCATAAACTTCTCATATTGAATTTTGAATTTTTTTAACCATTTCAATGGATTTTGTTAGAAGAATAAGTTCACATTCAATGCTAGACACGAGTTCTTCAACTCTTTATCCACATTTTTCTCTTTAAAAGTTAGAAATTAGTTTAATTATCCTAGTTTTTCAACTACATTTGCATTCACCTCTAGTTCAGTTTGCAAAATACTATTTACTTTGCAGACAAAATTAGAGGAGGATGGAGAGGTGGTTGAAGAGCTACAATCACTAAACCAAGTTCTATCCGTCAAAGAATAACATGCAATTAACAATGTGAAGAATTGTTGTCAATAATTGAATGTGTACTTGTTTTCTAATATAATTGTATCTATCATATTATAACTTTCTAATGCAGTTTGGAAATTTATATATTCGGTAAGCGATTGGAAAAATACTCAAATCACAAAATATATAATAAAATCATCTTTTAAACAAACATTAACAAGAACATTCATCAAAAAAATTATCAACAATAAACCATAAACAACAAACACGATAAGAAAAACATATCAAGTCATAGAATGCTTCAGAAACGTACCATACATACCCCATAATGGCATGTCCACAATTAAATAAGGATGAAATTAAAGTTAGAGCCACAAACTTGTGTCTATTTTGAATGAGTGTCATTTTGGATCTTTGACACAAGTTTGTAACACTAACTTTAGCTCCGTCCTCTTTATTGAAACAATCATCCCTACCTATAGGTCAAAACAAGCAGAAAGTTCAAACATTATGAAACAAGCTATTGAAACAGATTTTGAAAAATAAACTATAGAGAATAAATACTCATTGGCTGAGTTTTGATGTTATGGTTTCATTTTGGGGTTTCCATATGAGAGAGATGAGTGACTGAGTTGTTAGGGTTTCGTTTTGAGATAGACGAGTGAAAGAGTTGTTAAGGTTTTGTTTTGAGAGAGACGCTTGTTATGTACTGAAGCGAGAGATATTTTTTCTAATATATAAATAAGTATCACATTTCATCACGGTTGAAAACAAAAATTGTGGTGATATACAAGATCAATCACATTTTTATCACGATAAATGAAAAATTATTGGTGTTGAGATTCGAACCATTTCACTTCGTGTACATTTCACTACGGTTGTTACATATGGCTGATATGACATGTGCTTTAGTAAATTCCAATTAAAAAGCCCCCAAAATAAACTATTTCCATGGTTAACACTATGGTCGTTGTAAAATTAGTGTTACGAAAGGTCTATTTTGTAGTAGCGCAAAGAAGAAAGTAGGTGAGCTAAGTGAGACTGGTCGGTGCGCTTAATGGGCCTACCATTTCAAACCATAAAAAAAGAGGGATGTCATTCAGTGAAAAATGAAATATATTGGTGGATTTGAGATAATTCTTAGAGATATTAGGTTCCCACCATAAGTAATAATAGGAGAGGAAGATTGAGGGTACAAGCGCTGCTCGAGGAACATCGCAGATGCTATTCAATGTTTTTCTTATAGGGCTTGATATTAAAGCTATGGTGAGTAAACATAGCTAATTTTATCTTTTGTTGGGGTTAGATGTAGTTTTCCTAGTACTTGTGTTTTGATTTTGGCCATGGAGTTCTATGTAATTGTTCTTAAGTTTTAATATAGATGTATTATTTATTCTTAATGCTTGTTTTGGATTAGCTACTTAAAACATATTTTCATTGTAAGACTTGGTTTTTTAAAGGTAATGATCATTACTAGATTAAAATATTTCATCTATTGGATATGCTAAAGTCTAGACATAGATTTAAATTCAATATTCAATTTAACTATTGAAACGTAATGTTGACGTATTGGTAAATAATATGAGAGATCGTTTATTAGGTAACGCAGATGAACTCACTTCATTGACTTATAAATGAGTTATGATGAGAGCTTTAGGTGGTAATATTCATAACTGATTATGTAATACCCCGTATTTAATTAAACAACATGGATAATATTAATTAGGATAAATTAGTATTATCTGACTCATATATATTTTCTGGATAATCTCAAATTGGACCCGTTAGTATATTAACTATCGTATATTGGTATAATATACATTGTTTGGTTTTTAAAAAGAAAGAGAAACAAGTTATGTATTATAAAAGGAAAAGAAAAGAAAGAAAGTTGGTAAGAGAACGAAAAGAAAAAGAAGGAAAAATAAAAGAAAGAAAGGGAGAAGAGAAGAGAAAAAGCGGAAGAAAAAATCCCAAGAGAGGAAATGCTTGGATCATCACCATTTCTCAACCAAATCTTCATCTTCACCAACCTCCTCGTCGATTGCAAGGTGGATTCTTAGTTAGAAACTTTTCTTTTGAGTTTTGGTTGAGTTTATAGTTTTTAGGGTTTTGTAGAAAATCTTAGAAATTGATAGATTAAAAGGTTAAAACTCGGTTAAATGGAAGTATAATGACTAATATATGATAGTATTCATGTTTAGTGTTTGTTTCTCCAGTTTTGGTGGTGTTTGGGTTGATTTTGGTATAGAAAATGATGTTTCTCGTAAGCCTGGAAATTCTGGAATCGTAGAGCTCGCTCAGCGAGAAATGCAAGAAGTTCCTCGCTCAGCGAGACCTGAGAGTTCTGTTTGGTGTTTTTAAATCGTAACTTGTGATTTAGGTATTCGTTATTAGCGCTCCGCATATCGATTCGAAGCTGAGAATATTTACTAATTGATGATGCTAAGAGATATTACGTTTACCCTACTTTTATCCGACTTTTCCAATTAATCGTAATTATGTTAGTTAGGGAATTTTGGAAGGTATGCCTAATCATGAGGATTAATTGAGAGTAGATACATGAGATCATTGTGAGAATTGTTTAATGGTGATAACTAAACTAAAATGTAAGAAATATGTAATTGAGAACTGTATGATTAAAAGTATCAAAAATTGAGAAAATGTGAGGAATCTTACCATAAACCAATAGTGTGGCCTAGTAGTGCAACTAGGATTGTTGGGTGGTATAACTTGTGAGATGCCTAGTTTTACCTAGGTTGTTGTGAACCGTTAGCGTGCTATACACTAGGCCTCCGTAATATTCTTGTGTAAGTAATGAGGTGGGTGATGTTGAGTCCTACAGGAAGCATCCGTAAATATTTGAGGTGTGAATGTTACGAGATCTTCCGCATTAGTCTTGTGTAAGTCTTGAGGTGGGTAGATCTTGTTCCCACGGGAAGCATCCGTAAAGGCTAGAGATGTGTTTTACACGGTGTCCTTCGTAAAGTCTTGTATAAGTCTCATTGTGGTTACTTTGTGTTTTGCAAGAGCATCCGTAAAGATTAAGGTACCGGTTGTATAGATGCGAGTATTTGATTGAGGCGTGTATGTCACGAGTCCTCCGTAAGGTCTCGAGTAAGTCTTGAGGTGGGTTACTTTTAGTCCCACGTGAAGCATCCGTAAAGACTTGAGGCAAAGTGCTACACTAATTAGACGATGATCTTGAGTAAGTCTTGAGGTGGGTTACCTTTAGTCCCACGTGAAGCATCCGTAAAGATTAAGGTTAGTGTTATATCGAATCCTCCGTAATAGTCCTGAGTAAGTCTTGAGGTGGGTTATCTTTAGTCCCATGAGAAGCATCCGTAAAGGCTTGGGGTAGATGTTTCACTCGTTTAGTGGTGTGAGTGTTGTTTGGACCGTTGTTCCATCTCGTACCGGATCCTTTTTTAGAAGTGACCAAGGACTTGAGTTAGGTTTGATATAACCTTGTAGATCCGAGAGAAATCTAAGATAGAGAACCCACTTATATGTTGTGATCTCACCCCACTATTGTTGTTGTTTTTCAGGTTCCTTTTTGCAGGTTAATTTACAAGTGGAGATATGCTCGAGATGTTTCAAATGAAGCATAGATTTAGTCTTCCGATGTGTATTTTTGTGTATCTTTGTACAATAATGGATATTGTATATGTTCTTAGCTTTTATTTTAGTATGATTTCCATGTCTTGTGCCATAGTTGTATTTGTTTATAGAATTGGAGAAGAATGTGAATTATACTAGTAGGTATTTATGATGGTGTCAGTACCAAATAACACTTGTATGATATTATTCTAGATATATATTATATGGGTGTTACAGTTGGTATCATCGCAGGTCGTATCCTCGACCTAGCCTTGAAACATCATAATTAAATCTTTCCTACCTCTTAAGTGTGTCTGGCCGGCGTGATTCTTAATATCACACTATGTAGTAATGGGTCTGATCAGGCTAGTGCTATGTATGTGGTAAGTAGGGTCATGGTTGTGCGACCATGAGGATTATGTAGTATTGTTGCAACTTGTGCTGTGAGAGTGGACACAAGCCAAGAGTTAGCAGAAGGAGCTTTGGTCAGCTTAGTTGGAGTCTTCTTAAGAATTTTACTTCCTATGACGTGGGATTGCAGAGAAGTGTATGGGTTGAGGAATCCTTTGGAATGGATAGGATCCGAAGGGTAAAGATATCTACGGGATAAATGGCCAGTGTATCAGGGAATGAGTAAAGTCGCTAGTGGACCGGTAATAGTCACTGGTATAATCAAGAGCGTTGAGAAGCCTCATTCCGCGAAGAGAGAGAGAGAGAGAGAGAGAGTACTTGTGGAATGTGTGGCATAAGTTCAGGAGTGGGTAATTCTTGTGAGTGTTCCGATTCTAAGGATGTGGTGGCATCGTGGATGAGCGAGAGCACCTCAAGGGATGTATTCGGATAATACCTCCCAGATGGATTGAAGTTAACAGTTAAGAATGTTCATTTTCTTTTGGGAACCTAAAATTATGGTGAAACATGAAGAGGAACACAAGGATGTGACTACATGTTTCAAGTGGGACAAGTACACCCCGGACGAAGGATAGAAAAAGCTCTATTTAGCGATATGAGATATATAAAGTGCGGAATTGATAAAGTGGTCATAAGTGTTAGAGTAAACACATTGGATTTGGAAGAAGTTCTAGTATGATGGCTTGTGTTTGAGTGAGAGAAGTTTGTCGCGGAGCGTGAAGTTAATACGGTATAGAGACGACATTGACCACATGATATGAGAAGGCATTGGATGGTGTATACTCATTTGAAGCGAGTACGTGCTTCTTGGTATGCTACATGTCCAAATGGAGCTCTACGATCAATGTTACCTCCATGGACACCACTAGTATCTCCAAGGACAGGATTGTCAATGAATGAGATTGAATAAGTATAAGGCAAGCCTACAAATTCAGAGACTTAGTTTGGACAGTCGTTAATTCGGTATTATATGATTTTTTTTAGAGAGGACGTCTTGACGTTTGATGGTCCACGAGGATGGTGGACGGAAGGAATCTTCTAGAGTTATTGATGACTTGGTTAAGAAAGATTTTGATGTAAGGAAAGCAGTTGTGGAGGTCAAGTTGATTAGTTATCACCTTGCACTGAATTTCTGCATATGTATCAAATGAATTTGTAATCTGGTTTGCAGTAACCTATTGCTTAGATTGATGAGAACAAGTCCACTAACCACAACTTGTCCACTGTTTCTTTCAGCATTGGTCGATGGAATCATCTGTTGGTGATGGTTATAACTTTTAGTTATGATTGGAATGAGTAGGGAGACTTAGGTAACAATGAAGATCAGAAGTTGATTCTGTGTTTGAGTAATCGGTTACTCTACTGGTAGTGACTGGTCATTGTTGTCAAGTTTTGAAAGTTTGATTTTCTAAGATGTATGCAATCGCACTTGGGTACCTGATTGAAGGGCTCTTAGTACCAATAGAAAGCTATGGAAATATTCTATGAAACGATTAGTAGTGGGTAAGGGAACCCCGAATTATATGTAAATGGAGGTATCGAAGGTTCGTTAGAGGAGTACATTACCTCAATTTTCAAGTGTAAGGAATAATCGAAGTATTTGGGATTTATCTCTAGTAGAGTTGAGAAGGTTATTGTTGTTTTATTTCTCCCCAAGGAATTAAAGAGAGAGGACAGAGTTATATACTAGAGATGAGACGTTCATTGTTTTGTTTTCTTCCCGATAAGAGTTATGTGTTGGATTCGTTCATGGACAAACTAAGTGTTAGCTTACGGCTAAACCCCTTTTGATAATGTAATTGTGCGAGTGGAATCGAGCCATTCCGTTGTGTATCTGTGTTGTGACCGTGACAGAATGGTAGTTCTACTTCTTCGCTTGTTGGAGTTGTGATCTGCATGTTGTGCCTGTTTGTGCTATCTCGAGTTGTGAACGACGAGCATTTGTGCTCATGTCTTAACATCGAGAGTGAAAATCATCTTGCAAGATGGTGTGGACTGATTTAATAACTTTGATTCAGATTGTTTGTTAATGAGAAGAGCAATTTCAGTTGTGTTCGATCGTTTAGCCTCGGATAGGTAACCGATTAACACCTGACTTTTGTTGAGAACCTTAAAGAATCATACCTTCTAAATTGTAAGTCTGTTTTGGTTTCCGTTCGAAATGTCAGTTGGTAAAGTGTTGAACTTTCCTTTTAGCATGTCTTGGTGGACGGTAAATGATCTGGATAATTGGTGTCGTCGTTACGACTATTGAAGAATTTAAGTTGCAAGATTATACAAGGATCATGAAGTGTTGATCTCTCCAAAATTGTTTTGGTATTTGAATTATTATGTGGATAAGAGAAGAACGGTTGGTCAGTTCTTGTATCGTTGATTCTTAACATCAAGATAAGGAAACCGTAAAAGTGATACCAATTGTGTGCAGTTGAGTCATACCCAGAGAAAAGGATGTTAAGTCATCTTCTGAGTAAGAGTGAGAAATGAATGTTCTGAAGTCATGCATGCAAATTGGACCATTTAAGGAACGAAACCCCTGAGAAAAATAGATTGAACGGGAAGTTGGATATGGTCTTCAAAGGCAAGCGTTATGGAAACCCGCAAGTGTACTGAGGATGATTGAGTCTGGCGTTGGTGACTCAATGGGTGTTGTAAGCTCTGTGGCATTACTGCGTTTTATTGATGGAAGCCTTATGTTGACAGAAATTTCGAGTGAATAGAAAGTTTGTAACGAGAACTGTTATGAAACATAGTAACCCATGGTCAGATTGGTTAAGCCTAATTGGATAATTTGTTTCGAGTTTAGATTGGGATTGGAATTGTATCGGTTATGATTGCAGCAGTACAACCCCGATATCTCTGTCGTTGGAGAGTGTGGACCGATGTTATGAACTTGTAGTTGACAAGTGAATCGTTCTATCGTTGCATGTTTCAAGTTCTTATCCTATTGGTTGGTGAGAGCTCCGATGGATAAGTATTTTCTCCGCAGACTATCAGCTTCTTAGTATTGTTTGAGAATTCTTGGTATCTCCGTTGTTAGGCTTTGAAATCATAGTAGAAGGAGACAAATGAAAGAATTCAGTTAGATTGTTGAGGATCAAAGGAGAATTTTATTTCTAAGTGGGTTGTCTATGGTAGGATACCGAAAGAATGAAGTGTCCGATAAAAATGGTTATAGTTTTGATGTAAGACCAAGTGGAATTGGTAAAGGAAGTCGTTTGACAACTTTTGTTATAGCGTTAGTGATTGTAGGATCTTAATAAGATGCTTTTGTTGGGAAATTGTAAAAGGAAGGGATCTCACCAATATGCCTTGAGGAACCTTGTCAAGGTAAACCGGAGTATTTTGTCTCGTGTTGAGAATCAATGGAAGGTTTTAACGTGGCATGTTTCTTCGATGGAAGGATGAGACTAGATGATTAAGTATAAAGCAACAGATAGATTGCAAAAGTAGTAAGTTGGACATTAACCCGATGTTTGAAACAAGCGTGTGAACATGGACGTGAAGTTTGATTCTTTGCGAAACAAGGACTTTGAGCCGCAAAGTCATACTGGAATTTGAGTATGTCAGGATATGTAACAGAGTTAAGGATAAGTATGAGTCTAAGACAGTGTTGTAAACTTCCATAAGGATGAGTAAAGGAAATTCGAGGACGAATTTCAATTCAAGGGGGGAGAATGTAATACCCCGTATTTAATTAAACACCCTGGATAATATTAATTAGGATAAATTAGTATTATCTGACTCAGAGATATTTTCTGGATATTCTCAAATTGGACCCGTTAGTATACTAACTATCGTATATTGGTATGATATACATTGTTTGGTTTTTTAAAAGAAAGAGAAACAAGTTATGTAGTATAAAAGGAAAAGAAAAGAAAGAAAGTTCGTAAGAGAAAGAAAAGAGAAAGAAGGAAAAAGAAAAGAAATAAAGGGAGAAGAGAAGAGAAGAAGAGGAAGAAAAAACCCTAAGAGAGGAAATGCTTGGATCATCACCATTTCTCCACCAAATCTTCATCTTCACCAACCTCCTCGTCGATTGCAAGGTGGGTTCTTAGTTAGAAACTTTTATTTTGAGTTTTGGTTGAGTTTATAGTTTTTAGGATTTTGTAGAAAATCTTAGAAATTGATAGATTAAACGGTTAAAACTCAGTTAAATGGAAGTATAATGACTAATATATGATAGTATTCATGTTTAGTGTTTGATTATCCTATTTTGGTGGTGTTTGGGTTGATTTTGGTATGGAAAATGATGTTTCCCATAAGCCTGAAAATTCTGGAATCGCAGAGCTCGCTCAGTGAGAAATGCAGGAAGTTCCTCGCTCAGCGAGCTGAACCCCCGCTCAGCGAGACCTGGGAGTTCTGTTTTGTGTTTTTAAATCGTAACTTGTGATCTGGGTATCCGTTATTAGCGCTCCGCATATCGATTCGAAGTTGGGAATATTTACTAATTGATGATGCTAAGAGATATTACGTTTACTCGACTTTTATCTGACTTTTCCGATTAACCGTAATTATGTTAGTTAGGGAATTTTGGAAGGTATGCCTAATCATGAGGATTGATTGAGAGTATATACATGAGATCATTGTGAGAATTGTTTAATGGCAATAACTAGACTAAAATGTTAGAATTATGTAACTGAGAACTATATGATTAAAAGTATCAAAAATGGAGAAAATGTGAGGAATCTTACCATAAACCTATAGTGTGGACTAGTAGTGCAACTAGGATTGTTGGGTGGTATAACTTGTGAGATGCCTAGTTTTACCTAGGTTGTTGTGAACCATTAGCGTGCTATACACTAAGCCTCCGTAATAGTCTTGTGTAAGTCTTGAGGTGGGTGATGTTGAGTCCCACAGGAAGCATCCGTAAAGATTTGAGATGTGTATGTTACGAGATCCTCCGCATTAGTCTTGTGTAAGTCTTGAGGTGGGTAGATCTTGGTCCCACGGGAAGCATCCGTAAAGGCTAGAGGTGTGTTTTACACGGTGTCCTTCGTAAAGTCTTGTATAAGTCTCATTGTGATTACTTTGTGTTTCGCAAGAGCATCCGTAAAGATTGAGGTGCTGGTTGTATAGATGTGAGTATTTGATTGAGGCATGTATGTCACGAGTCCTTCGTAAGGTCTCGAGTAAGTCTTGAGGTAGGTTACTTTTAGTCCCATGTGAAGCATCCGTAAAGACTTGAGGCAAAGTGCTACACTAATTAGACGATGATCTTGAGTAAGTATTGAGGTGGGTTACCTTTAGTCCCACGTGAAGCAACCGTAAAGATTGAGGCTAGTGTTATATCGAATCCTCCATAATAGTCCTGAGTAAGTCTTGAGGTGGGTTATCTTTAGTCCCATGAGAAGCATCCGTAAAGGATTGAGGTAGATGTTTCACTCGTTTAGTGGTGTGAGTGTTGTTTGGACCGTTGTTCCATCTCGTATCGGGTCCTTTTTGAGAAGTGACCAAGGACTTGAGTTAGGTTTGATAGAACCATGTAGAGCCGAGAGAACTCTAAGATAGAGAACCCATTGAGATGTTATGATCTCACCCCACTATTGTTGTTGTTTTTCAGGTTCCTTTTTGCAAGTTGATTTACATGTGGAGCTATGCTCGAGATGTTTCAAGTGAAGCATAGATTTAGTCTTCCGCTGTGTATTTGTCTGTATCTTTGTACAATAATGGATATTGTATATGTTCTTAGCTTTTATTTTAGTATTACTTCCTTGTCTTGTACCATAGTTGTATTTGTTTTTAGAATTGGACAAGAATGTGAATTATACTAGTATGTATTTATGATGATGTCAGTACCAAATAACACTTGTATGATATTATTCTAGATATATATTATATGGGCATTACAGATTAGAATTGTATATTACTGGATGAGGATTCTACATGAGAATAGGTCAAAGAAATCTAACTTCAACAAGTTTTCTCGTATTTAACACCACGAGTTAAAGTTTATTTTCTATTATTTTTCATTTATGTATTCATAAACACTCAACCATCTGATAAACTATTATTAAAGTAATAGAAACTATTAAACGGTCTATAAAACACAACTAGTCCCTGTGGAGAAGATAAAAATAAACTTACTTTTATTATGCAACACAATGTAATAATTTAGCTAGGTGAATAGTTGTTGAATGGAGCTCTTGGAGGTTCTAGAGATGATTAGTTGACGAAATTATAGATTAGATATGGTTTGGTTTTAATAAAAATAAGGGGTTAAAAATATGTAGACATCTTCATTAAGGAAACCATTGAGGAATGCAATATTAATTTCATATTGTAGAATTTTCCAATGCTAAGAGAGTGCAAGTGTTATAACTTTCTTGACATCTACAAGTTTCACAAATGGGGAGAAAATTTTAGTGTAGTTGATCCCTGTACTTGAAAAAATAATTTGCCCACCAATCTGAGTTAATACTTGTTGATACTATCGTCTGAGGTTTCTTTGATTATGAACACCAATTTGCAACCGATAGGTTTCTATGAATGGATGGCGGAACCAAAGTCTAAATGTTATTTTTTTATTTAAGGTATAGTATTTTGATTTCATTGATGCATACCACTTAGTAATTTACTAGGATTGTTTAGGTGTAGAGGCTCCAGGTTTCTTGAAATTTAAGGTGAGGTTGAGTATAGATTAAGCAATGTAATTTTTGTCTCTAGTATTCATAGGGTGACAATTTTGGGGATGAATTATTGAGTGGGTACATATGTATTAGGTAAGTTGAAAGGATATGATGAGTTTGGGCATAAGATAGAGGGTGTGGTTGAGGGCGGAGTAATGGTGGATGATTATCAAGGAGAAGATATATATGACTCATAGTTTGGGACATAGCAGCAATCTTATTCAACTCACCTTACACTCACTACAGAACAACTAGACAGTTTGTACAAACACCTTGAGTCTCCAACTCTTTCTTTCTCCCAATCATAATTGGATAGTAGATTCAGGTGCCTCTTATCACACGACATGTTAATCTATTTTGTTCTTTTCATATATTCCATGTGTGGGTAATAAAAAAATAAAAAAATTTGATAGCTCCTTTTTCAGCCATTGCAGGTAAAGGATCAGTTGTGTTTTCTCAAATGTTAACTCATAAAAATGTCATTCAAGTTTTCCATACCCTAATTTTGCCCCTTTTCCCATTTCATTCATTCACCATATTACACAACATAAACCAATTGATACATCAACATAAATCCAAGTTTAAAAATTCATGTAAACAATCTAAAGTTGATTTCCTTTGTTACCAAGGAATTCATTCATTCATATGCTAGTATTACCATACAAGTTCAAATAAAACAATATGAGTTGAAACAAAGAAATTGAATTTGAAAAGAAGAAGAATACAAACTTAATTTTATTCCATTATGCATGTTTTACATAGTATAGAATTACATGAAAAAATTACAGTAAATCAATTTTTCACATGGATCACAATGGTTTGCTTACACAATTCACATAAAAATAAGGAGAATTTCACAACAAAACCTCACACAATCCTTACAAATCCTTATCACATAACCCTCTCATTTAATAGCTCATCAAATCACACAATTCATCACACGGTTCTACACTAATTCACAAAATACCTACTGATTTCATATGCTTACATCAAGATATCACACACTCACTTGCTCCCAAATTAAACCCTAAACTAATCCTATAAATCCTAACATTATGGACTAAGTGAAGAAGACACAAATTCTATATTAAACAAGCATATTCAGAGCCACAAAAATTCTTCAAACTCTCACTCAAAGCTCTCTGCAAGAGCAACTGGAGCTTTGCCTTGAAACTCTAATTAAGTAGAGCTTAAGCCTCAATCATTCTCCATTAGCAACCTCAAAAAGCTCAGGTTGGAAGTTTTCCATCAGGTTAATTTTCAAAACCATTTCTTAAATTAAATCAATTCCAAATCAATTTCAAGCAAATACAAATAAAACATTTGATCAACATCAAGTCTTTTTCCAAACTTAATAAAAAACACTTCAAACTTCTTACTCAATAAAAATTATGATTAACAAGGATAATTGGATGCACACTCTTTTGATTCCCAAATAATCGAACCTGAAGCTTATGCATTGGTCCAACCAATTATTCATCTTCCATCAAAAAATCACTTAATTATCACAATTTAAACCAAAACACTTTCTCACAATGTATTCAAGTTATCTTAAATATTTTTCTTAATAAAGCCATATTAAAAAATACAATTGGGTGCATGTAAACACCCCAAATTTTCCCTCACCCATTCACACCATGGCTTGTGATATTTTCATTTGCATAAATTCAAGCATAGCATCTTATACCATCCTTTTTGATTCACTGCATTGATTCAAAGCCATCTGCATCTAGGGTTTGTGATATGAGCCATCCCTGAGCTATTTGAGCCACTCCAAAGGTCATCAATCACTTCAAAGGTGTCCATGTATGTTCAAGCATCATATTATATCCTCTCAAGATCAAAGAAGTCAAAGAATCACAAGAACTGAGAAGGGCATGGAAGCAGAGCCGGGCTTAACTGCATAGATGACCTAAAATTAGGGTTTTGGTTTCAGAGGCCATAACTCCAAATTTTTTGGTCATTCTTGTATCTATTGGTCTCTATATGTTATAAGGATCATGCATATCAATTTTCATGAAGAAATTCAATGGGGAAGGCATCTGATCAAAGGATGACTTCTTGAGCAAGTCAGTGCAAAATCAGGGCATCTGAGGCCCCCAATGACCCAACCAAAGGGTGTTCTCCATCATTTTAAATGTGTATGATCTTTATTTGATCATAGAAGGTGTTAGAAGTTCACAAAGTTGAAGAATTTCAAGCCATTTGCAAAATTGCCTTTTTGGGAAAGTGACTTGTAATGCAAACTTGCCATTTTGGGAAGGTTTTTCAACCTTCTCTTTTTGATTCAAAAATGCTTCAAATGAAAGAACTTTGGTCATGAAAGTTGTAGAATGGATCCTCCCATTTTCAAAAATTACAAGAACTCATTCTAATTCATTATGGATCAAAAGTTATGGCTTGTCAAAGTTAGGAAAAATCATGAAATTTCACTTATGCACCAAAAGAGGAAAGTTGCAAAACTTCATGCCAAGGCTAATTATGACTTCAAATGGACTTCTAACTATCACACAAACATAAGTCATGACCTAAAATTCAGAATGCACCAAAGAATTGTTCATTTCCATGCCTTGATCATTAAGAAATCACAAATGGGCCAAAGGTTCACCAAATTGCAAAATGCTTCATAACCCTTCATCCATTTAAGCCAGCTCAGAAAATCTGATTTCATGACATTCCTTGATCTTTGCTGTGCAGGACCATGCCCCTATCTCAGCCTCCCGCTTGCCCATACCTCAAAGGACACCTAACATTGACTTTTGGCAAAATGGCCCATACCAATCAACATAGGCCAGCAACAACTCTCTGACCTATCCAAACTTGATATATGTGAAATAAATTTGCTTCGATTCATCTTGAATATGTGAAATAAATTTGTTTTAGTGGGTTTTTCTTGTTGAGTGATGTGTGGGGTTGGATTCTGGGCAGAGATATTAGGTTTTAGAAGCTTGGGGAGAGAGATAGCAATTTTCAGGGAGGGGTGTGGCCGGAGAAGATGACCGGAAGTCATTTCCGGCCACCTGAAAGTCATTAATGCCTTAATTGTGATTAGGGCTCAGTTTGAATGTGAGCCATAGATCCTGTTGACCCTTGTTGACCCGCGCGCAAATGAGTGACCCAGATCCATCATTAAAACCCTAATCCTGATTTATTAAATTAATTAATTAGGTTTAATTTAAATTTAGTCAGTTTGAATTACAGCCCTAGGATCTGGCGCGGGTCAACTCCCTCCAAATCCATTTGAATCTCAGCTCTTGGATCAGCCTACTTTCTTTTATTTAAATTTTTATTTCATTTTCTTTTCATTTAACTTCCACGAATTTTTAAAAATAGCAAAACATATTAAAAAATTCTGAAATTTTTTGTCAAACATTTCATTAATTTTCAGAACCCAAAAATATTTGTATTTTTATTTTTTGCATTAAAAATTATTTTTAAATCATTTAAATGTTTATTTTTAATTACTTAATGGAAATTAATTAATTAAAAATGCATTTAGGTATTTAAAAATCACCAAAAAATTCACATTGCATTCTTTAACATTTAGAAACATTATCAAACTCTCAAAACAAATTTCTTTTTGGTTCTTGAGCTATTTTGACAATTTTCATTGGAATTAAATTTGTTTAAAGGCAATATTTTGATCCTAACTTGAAAAAATTCATTCTGCCTAACCATGAGGAGTTTGATGATGGTTCTTCTTGCATTGCATCCTTCATACCATGTAGTTTCTAGGGTAAAATTGGTTTGAATTTATCTATCATTTTCAATTTGATGTGCACTTTTCCTTTTGAGGTACCTTGAAACCCTAGTTGACTTAGAAAAATCATAACTTCCATTAGGTTTAGATTTAGGTCTCCTCCTTTGGGCAATGAACTTGTGTAGGGTTAGGGTTCCTTTTATCCCATTTTCAATTTTTTATCATGTCATTTGCTTCTGATTTTGAATTTTGTGTTACATGTTATGCATAAACCCTAATTCTTGTCTTCATTTGCATCCATCTCTCATATGCTTGCATTCAAGAGCTTGTCATGACATTTTGTGCATCCATGTGACATGTAAGACATCTTAGGACACATTAGATTCATGTTTGATCATTGCACCATTCATTTGCCATGTTATATGTTCATTCCATTTCATAAACTTTCATGAAGTTTCATGGTTCAAGGCATGCTCCATATGCATCCATTCTCTTGTGTGCTCACATATTTGCATCTTATATGACTTTGCACCATCTCTTGACATCATTTGCATCATGTGTATGTTTCTGACTTTGGCCTTTGCCCATCCATATGCATTGTTTCATTTCATTTCTTCCCTTATGCATCTTGTACTAACTTTTCAGGTTAATGGTAAGTTTGTTTGGGAGGTGAATTTGCCTTTACCTCCTACCTCTTCTCATCTTATCGTTTTACATCCTTGCTGCATGTTTACTTGTCTTTGAGTGAGCTTGCTCACTTGTGCCTCTCTTCCCTCTTTTCTCTTCTCATCTCATCCCTTTTTCTATCTTGCTTCTCCTTGGTGGCTTCCTTGAAGATTTCTCCTCTTAAGCCTCACAAACCCTAGGACTTCCAAGCATGATAACATTTTAG
Source organism: Lathyrus aphaca (assembly GCA_963966055.1). NCBI lineage: Eukaryota > Viridiplantae > Streptophyta > Magnoliopsida > Fabales > Fabaceae > Lathyrus > Lathyrus aphaca. Next base: position 213,722,979 of record OZ014520.1, on the reverse strand, counting down.
GATTGTTTAGTCCCCCTTAGACTCTTTCCTTTGAGTTTTCTTTGAGTCTTCTCTTCTCACCTCATGATCAAGGACTAAACCCTAAAGTTTTAAGGCTTTGTGATTAAGCTTATGCCTGCATCCTTCTATTAGGATGGAGTGTATAACTTTAATCCTAAGTGTTGAACCCTTAATGTGTTTAAATCCTTTAATTAATCCACCTAATAATCATCAAGACATCAAGCTTGTAACTTGGGCCTTGCATTAGGGTTCTAATTCTTCCTTAATTGGTTAAGAAGGACTAACCCTAGTGTTAATGGACAAGTCCCCCTCAAGTTGTCTTACAAACCATAAAATCCATTTCTTAATCTTATCATTAACTAAAATCCACTTTAATAAAGGCCTTGTTTTGTCATGAGGTTAATCCCTAATCATGGATTAAGTTGAGGAGCATTCCTCAGCTTAAATGTTCTCATCTATTATCCTTCTATTAGGATGGTGTAATGAGTCCATTATATCCCTGATTATGGCTTAATCTCATTACTTAACTGTCGCTCCCACTAAATGAAGCCGGGTCAAATAGGGTACAGACGCGAACGGTCGGCGAGAGGAGGGTGTGAGAACACACAGGAGTGAACTCACAGGGAATGAATAGAGTCGCCAGCTAGGCATTTTTATCCCGGAGGAAAGGTAATGCTGCATAGACCTAGAAAGATATGGATAAGACGGTTGCGAACCAGAGAGACTGAGAAAGGGGGTTGGTTACAACCTGGGAAGGTATTAGCACCCAGATTGTCCGTCGTACTCGACGGGATCCACGCTTAAAAGATTTGTGTTTTAAAGGGGTAGTGTCAGTGCAATTCGTGTATAATAGGCTGGAAAAGAATGTACAGGTGTCAGTGTAAAAGAAGTGAAGTGTATAATTGAAGTGTCAGTGTAAGAACAGGAATAAAATGCTCAAGACTATGAGGCTTAAAGAATAATGCTGGAAAGAGGGGGAATATACAGAGACTTTTGTTCGATAACAGTTAAGTTATGCCTACGTATCCTCTCGTGCAATGAGGAAGTCAGAACACCGTAGTTCGACCCAAAGAGACTGAAAGATGAATTGACTTGTGAACTGCTTGCTTATCTATGCTCAAGTGTATGACCTGTCTGGCTCAGGTGCAAACTGTCTTGCATCAGACGGAAGAAGCAAGTTCTTGTTTATGAGTGAATGAGATGAGAAAAGAATCCCGGAGGAGACGATTATTGTTTGTTTTTTGTATTTTCAGTCTTTTATTGCTTTTGGAATTTGTCATAAATTAATGAGCTTAAGCCTAAACCAATGGGTTAGTAAACTCATCACATCTTCCCTCTGATTAGGGGTAATGAGAATACCTTAAGTGTGAAGTCAGCTTCTCACACTTAATCACCTTTGATGCAGGATTAAGTTCATTAACCTACTTGTGATTATTTAGATGTTTTTGGTGTTTTTGTTTAGTGTTAAGTAATGAGATTAAGCCATAATCAGGGATTAAACAGACTCATTACACCATCCTAATAGAAGGATAATAGATGAGAATGTTTAAGCTGAGGAAAGCTCCTCAACTTAATCCATGATTAGGGATTAAACTCATGACAAAACATGCCTTTGATTAAGTGGATTTTATTTAATGATAAGATGATGAAGTGAATTTTAGGGTTTGTAAGACAACTTGAGGGGGACTTGTCCATTAACACTAGGGTTAGTCCTTCTTAACCAATTAAGGAAGAATTAGAACCCTAATGCAAGGCCCAAGTTACAAGCTTGATGTCTTGATGATTATTATGTGAGTTGATTAAAGGAGTTAAACACATTAAGGGTTTAACACTTAGGATTAAAGTTATACACTCCATCCTAATAGAAGGATACAGGCATAAGCTTAATCACAAAGCCTTAAAGCCTTTAGGGTTTAGTCCCTGATTAGGAGGTGAGAAGAGAAGACTCAAGGAGACACAAAGGTAAAAACTAAGTGGGGAGTCTAATCAAAACCCTAATCATTGTCATGCTTGGTTGTTCCTAAGGTTTGTGAGGTTTAAGAAAGAAGTCTTCAATGGAACCACCAGGAAGCAGATGAAAGGATCAGGAGAAGCAAAGCAACTTGCTTCATTCAAGAAGTCATGTCACTTGAAGAAAGAAGGTAAGAAGAAGGAGGATGAGAAAGCTCAACCTCAAACACAAGATAAAATGCAGCAATGATGCATAAGAGAGATGAAAAGAAGTTATGAGAAGTGAAGGCAAATTCACTTCTCAGAGTAACTTACCACCTGAAAAGTTAGTGAAAGAAATGCAATGCAATGCAAAATGAGATGGAATGTCATGATGCAAACCAAAACCAGAAGCATATATGAGATGATAATGATGTTATGAGATGATGCAAACATGGAACAAGGCATGGGGATGATCATACAAACTTATGGATGCAAGTGGAGCATGCTTATAACCATGAACATACATGAAAAGTTATGAAATGCAAATGACATACAACATGGTAAAATGCAAAAGGCAATGATCAAACATGCTTTCAATATGTCTTAAGATGTCAAATGAATCAAATGGATGCACAAAATACTATGGCAAGTCATGTTATGCAAGCAAATGCAAGATGGATGCAAAAGGAAGCCCAAATTAGGGTTTATGATCAATGCATCAAACAAAAACCAAAATCAGAAGCAAACATCAAGATAAAAATCTGAAAATGCATTCAAAGGACCCCCAAACCTATACTAACTCACTGCCCAAAGGAGAGGTTCCAACTCTTAACCTAATTAGGGTTATGAATTTCCTAAGATTTCTAGGGTTTTAGGGTACCTTAACAAGAAAAATGCCAAACAAATGGAAAATGAAAGATCAATTCATGCCAATTTAATCTCACAAACTACATGATATGCTAAACACAATGCAAAAAGAATCAAAGTCCAACTCTCAATGGTTAGGCAGAAATGATTTTTGGAAGTTTGGATCAAAATAATGCTTTGAAAATGAATTAATTCCATGGAAAATTATCAAAAGACATCAAGATCAAAAAAGAAATTTGGTTTGAGGGTTGGACAATGTTCCTAAATGATTTTAAAGGTTTCATGAATTTTTTGGTGATTTTTAAATACCTAAAAGTATTTTTAATTAATTAATTCTCATTAATTAATTAAAAATAAACTTTTAAATGATTTAAAAATATTTTTTAATGCAAAAAATAAAAATAAAAATGTTTTTGGTTTCTGAAATTTAATAAAAGTTTGTACAAAAAATTCCAGAATTTTTAAAATGATTTTGCTATTTTAAATTAAATGGATAAAACAAATGAATTAATATGAAAAATAAAATGAAATAAACTGAAAAAAAAGAGAAAGTCAACACATCTAAGGGTCCAGATTCAAACTCACACGCGCGGGAGTGGACCTGGCGCGCATCTGGACGGCCCAAATTCAAATTTCACTAATCACAGATTAAACCCTAATCCATGCCCTAATCACTCTCAGGTGACCGGAACAGTGTTCCGGTCATCTTCTCCGATCAATCAAAATCTCAAACTCTCTCCACACGCATCTAAAACGAAATCCAACTGCCCAGAACTCTTCCCCACTCAAACACGAATCAAACCCCTCATTCAAACAACATTTATCATTCCTAAATCAGCCAAATCGAATCAAAATTGTTTTAGGGCAAAAAGTTTCAGAGCATTCATACATCCTGGTTTCTCAACCATTTTCAAAAATAAACACATATTCATGATCAGGGAAGCATGCAGATTCATTTAGTAACTTAAAATATGCGTTCTGGAAAAAAAGTTCATGAAGCTACCTGAGTTTGAAGCTTTTCAGTTTGCTACTTTCTGACCTCTTCTCTTTGTGCAATCCACTCCTTTTAGGCCCCTGATGAAGTCTTGATGCTTAGAAAGAGTTTGTGATGGCTGGTTTGGAAGTTTGAACAAGTTCTGTTCAAGGTCAGGTGAGGATCGTGTTTGTGATTCTATAGCTTTCAGGCTGTTTTGGAGGTTGGTTTGTGTTCAGTGAAGCATGGTGAGAAGATTGGTGAAGTTTGTTTGTGTGTTTTAGGCTTGTGCTGGGAGTTTCGAAAGCTTTTGCTCAAGAAGGTGAAAATGAGAATGCTGAGTTATGGTGTGTTTCAGGCTTGCTTCTTGTTATGTTTAGCTTGCATTTGATTAACATAAACAATTGGGATTGGTCAGATGACATGATGTGTGCTTTATTGATTGGTATGGGTGCTTTTGCAAAAATGTCAACTTTGTGTAAGAGAGGCATGGGCCACTTGCTAGCCTAGTACAAGGAGGGTGTGCTGCGCAGCATGGTGAGGGAAAATGGCTAGGATGGTTCAGCCAACTAGGCAGCAAGTGGGTGAGGAGATATGATGACTTTTGCAACTTGGTTCACTTTGGTCCTTATGGAAGAAACTTGATCCATGGGCCATAAAACATGTGATTCCTTGGGTGCATTCTGAACTTTGAATGTTGTGTGATCATGTTGTGTGGATTAGAAGTCCATTTGATGACTTAATTGGCCTTGAGAAGTGAATTTGCAACTTTGCCTCTTTGGTGCATGACTTGAAATTTAGTGATTTTTGCCAACTTTGACAAGCTATAACTTTTGATTCAAAATGAATTAGGTCATGTTCTTGTACTTTTTGAAAAGGGAAAGATCTATTCTACAACTTTCATGACCAAAGTTTTTCCATTTGAAGCTTTCTTGAATCAAAAAGTAAGGGTTGAAAAAGTTGCTAAAAATGACATTTTCATTAAAAGTCAAACTTGCCCAAAAAGTCAACTTTGCAAAAGACTTGAAATTCTTCAATTTTGTGAACTTCTAACATCTTCCATGATCAAATAAAGATCATATACAATCAAAATGATGAAGAACACCCTTTGGTTGGGTCATTGGGGGACCTCAGATGCCCTGATTTTGCATTGACTTGCTTGAAAAGTCAACTCTTGATCAGATGACTTCCCCATGGAATTTCTTCCTGAAAATTGATATGCATGCTCCCTATACCATATAGAGACCAATAGAAACAAGAATGACCAAAAAATTTGGAGTTATGGCCTCTGAAACCAAAACCCTAATTTTAGGTCAACTGTGCAGTCAAGCCTGGCTCTGCTTCCACACCAATCCCAGTTCTTGTGATTTTTTGACATTCTTGACTTTGAGAGAATGTAATATGATACTTGAACACACATGGACCCCTTTGAAGTGATTGATGGCCTTTGGAGTGGCTCAAGGAGCTTTTGGATTGCTCAGATCACAAACCCTAGATGCAGATGACTTGAATCTATGCAGTGAATCAAAAATGGGATATGAGATGGTATGATTGAGTTTATGTGTATGAAATGATCACAAGCCATGGTGTGAATGGGTGAGGGCAAATTTGGGGTGTTTACAGCTGCCCCTATTCAAACATGAGTTAGCTGTACAGGATGTAAGCGACGGCTTAACAGGCAAGCAAGATAACTTGTGGTTGAATACCAAAGACAGTCCAAAATTTGCACTCACAGAATGAAGAAGAAAAGGGATATAGATTGTAAAAGAAAATAAAGTATATTGTAAAGTATGGGCGACGGAGGACGACCGTCGAACAGAGGACGACTGCTGGGTAAAGAGCAATGATGGGGACGGCCGACATGCTGGTAAAGGTGCGGGAAATAAGGCGATGACGGGGACGGCCGACATGCTGGGGATAAAAAGAATTATGATGGGGACGACCATCAAAATAAAGCTGTAAGATTCTCTGGGGATTAAATGAAACAATGACGGGGACGGCCATCAAGTTCATAAAGTAATGTAACCAACGATGGGGACGGCCATCGGGCTAAAGAGAAAAGGGACCACGACGGGGACGGCCATCGGGTTAAAGAATAAATGAAATAAACAGATGATGAGGTACGGTCATCAAAGGTGAAGGACGATCACCAAAAAAGTGAAGGACGACCACCTAGCAGGGGACGGCTGCTCTGTCGGGGATAAGATGAGGGACGGTCATCTAAGGTGGAGGACGACCACCTGGCAGGGTACGGCTGCCGAAAATATCGCGACATAGGACGAATGCCGGATAAAAGGTCAACGATGGGGACGGCCATCGGACGAGCATGATGGAGGACGACCATCAAGAGGTGGAGGACGACCACCTAGCAGGGGACGGCTGCTCTCAAGGTTTATCATGACATAGGACGAATGTCAGATAACCAAAACCAACAATGGGGACGGCCATTGGATAAAATGATGAAGGATGATCATCAAGAGGTGGAGGACGACCACCTAGCAGGGGACGGTTGCTAAATATCACGACACAGGACGAGTGCCGGATAGAAAAGGTCAACGATGGGGACGGCCATCGGATGAGCATGATGAAGGATGATCATCAAGAGGTGGAGGACGACCACCTAGCAGGGGACGGCTGCTCTCAAGGTTTATCATGACATAGGACGAATGTCAGATAAAAAGAAAATTGTTTTACTGGGGAATAGTAAACACGGACGAGTGTTTACAATCCAAGAAATAAAAGGTATAAGTGTTTGGTATTGTGTATAGATTAAAGATGCGGACGAGCATCCTTAAGACTATGATACGGACGAGTATCAAGTAGAAACAAATACCGACACGTGTTCAGAGATGATGATACGGACGAGTATCAACTGGTTAACAAGGAACACGGACGAGTGTTGAATCTGAAGGGACTCTTTTGGGGAATAGTAGACACAGATGAGTATCTATATTCAAGAAGACGTAAGTGTTTGACACGGTGTATGGATTAAAGATGCGGACGAGCATCCTTAAGACTATGATACGGACGAGTATCAAGTAGAAACAAACTCTTGACACATGTTCTGAGATGATGGTACGGACGAGTACCAACTGGTTAACAAAGAATACGGACGAGTGTCGAATCTGCGGGGATATAAATGGTGTATGTAAGATACGGACGAATATCTGTATAAGGTAAGTATGAGTAATGTATATTTGAGTGTTCAATCTGCTGGGGAGAGTGACACGGACGAGTGTCGAAAGGAGAAGAGTATGGTATAAACAAGTATCTGATATACAAAGTGTTTACATTACTGTGCTGGGAAAATGACATGGACGGATGTCAAGGAAATGTATATACATAAGTATATTGTGTGTGCAAAGGGGACGCTTTGGCTTTCTGCTGGGAGTATGGCACGGACTGGTGTCAAGAAGTATCTGCTACTGGTAATGATTTGGTAAGCAGACACAATCAAAGCAGAAAGTGTTTTCTTCTCCATTCTCTTGATCTTTTGCATTTTCAACCATGCAATAGTTCTCCAAGTACTCCGCTATCATATCTCGATTGTATTTGCTAGGAATGTTTTTAATCATAACAGTTGTCTCATCTCCAACAGGACGAATGGGAACCACAGTAAAACTACTTCCTTTATTTTTCCGGTCGGTGGAAACCCTAGAGTGTAGTCGCTCATGAATAGTAACATGTTCTTTTTGAGCAACATCTACTGCTTTCTTCCTTCACACAAGCCTTGGGATTCTCAATCCATGAGAACGACGGCCTTTCATATCTCCATCACTATTTCCCTCTGTAGATGCTGCTCCTATCCCCTATCCTCCCCCCCTTTTTTTTTTTTTTTTACCGGGAGATCATGACACGGACGGGTGCCAAAAAAGAGTGTTCATGGGTGTAAGGCAAAAGCCTTAGCTTTCTGCTGGGGAAATGACACGGACGGGTGTCAGGAAGTATCTGTATTTGCAAGAGAAGTGTCTGGGCTCTCTGCCGGGGAATACGGGGGGGCATTCTGTGTGTTGTTGATGGATTTGTCAATATTCACAAGTGTTTGATTCAGACCATGACTTATGATTATGCAACATGTTTGATTTTTGCCGTAATGTTCCGTATTAGACGGAATGCTACGCTTTGTTTGGTGAATATGATGCGAATGCTATGATTATGCAAAAGATACCGATCCGGGATTCGGATCCCATTGCTGTGAAGATCTCTAGTTGATCTGTCTGAAGTGATCATCCCAGCCGGGGGTGAGATCATTGGTAGATCTGATGAAATGATTCTGCTTGGGGAAATGGGTCAATGATAGACCTATTCCTGATAATGAGGGACCCAGCTGGGGTTTGTAGAAGCTTTCGTCACTCTATTGTGATTCCTTCGTGCGTTGTCCTTCTGGATAGAGGCTGAGACTCTGTGGGGGTATGATTCCCTGGCTTTTGTAACGGATGGCAACTCAGCTGGGGAGAGACAAACACGTGGCAACTCAACTGGGGAGAAAGCACTTGGGTGCTAAGACCGAGTGTTGATTTGCCAGCTTGCTAGGGTGAAGCTTTCATGCCCCATGTTGCGCTTTCGAATACCTGCAATCCTGCAAAGACAGAGAAACGCACAAGTAATCCCGAGGCATCCCTTACCGGATTCCGTCATAGGAGTGAGACACTCCCAAGAGTAAGTATATTTCCTGCAAGCACATAGTTTTTATTTTTTTTGAGGATAAGCATCTGTATTCATGCAATCAGTATTTTAAAGATATCAGACATTCTTTGCAAATAAAATGAAGTGTACGAGGTGAAACTTGACTGAAAATCTGTTTTTATTAATTCATATGCCCTGAATTGGCGAGATACAGTCAAAGAACATATCTCCTGAAATGAGGAGATTGTTACAAATGGAGAAACAAAATGCTGGCAATGTTGACGACACTTCAAGGAGCTTCCCTCTTGCTATGACTCGTATGACTTTTGACGTTCTTCTCATCCTGCTTTCTGAAGAAGGCTGATTCTGATAGAAGCTTGATCCTTCTGAAGCTTACCAGGTTGTAAGTGATACAGACGAATTCAGAATGCAGTTGTTCGCTTATTCCCTTATTTTGCATGGATCGCCCTTTCGGGTTTTCAATCCATCGGGATACCCATTTTTGCCTGAGCTGTCCAATGCGGCTTTTCAACTCAGCGGGTGTACAATTTTTGTTATTTCCCTTATTTTTTCCCAAGTCTTTTATTCTGTTTTTGACTTGCCGGGATGCCCTGTTTTTGCCTGGACTTACATTCTGTTTTTGTGTCCAGCGGGTCATTTTTATGCGAAGTATTTTTTAACTGCATCTGAATTCACAGGGGACGGGAAATCTTCACCATCCATGGTGTTGAGCATCAGCGCTCCACCAGAGAAAACTTTCTTTACTACAAATGGTCCTTCATAATTTGGAGTCCATTTGCCCCTGTGGTCTGTATGAGGAGGGAGGATTCTTTTCAACACAAGATCTCCCACTTGGTACTCTCGGTGCCTGACTTTCTGATCGAAGGCTCTCTTCATTCTCTTCTGATATAACTGCCCATGACAGATTGCAGCCAATCTTTTCTCTTCACTCAGACTCAGTTGTTCGTATCGGGATCGGACCCATTCTGCTTCGTTCAGCTTAACGTCCATCAATACCCGTAGAGAGGGTAATTCAACTTCAACAGGTAGGACTGCCTCCATACCATACACAAGCTGATACGGTGTTGCCCCAGTGGATGTTCTGATTAACGTGCGGTACCCGTGCAAGGCGAACGGTAGCATCTCATGCCAGTCTTTGTAGGTGACTACCATCTTCTGCACAATCTTCTTGATGTTCTTGTTAGCTGCCTCAACAGCGCCATTCATCTTTGGCCTGTAAGGAGAAGAATTATGGTGTTGGATCTTGAAGTCCCGGCATAGTTCTGCCATCATTTTGTTGTTTAAGTTAGAACCATTATCAGTAATGATTCGCTCGGGCACTCCATATCGACAGATGATATCTCTCTTCAGAAATCTGGCTACCACTTGCCTTGTAACATTTGCATATGAGGCTGCTTCAACCCACTTGGTAAAATAGTCAATGGCGACCAGGATGAATCTGTGGCCATTTGAAGCAGTTGGCTCAATCTTGCCGATCATATCAATGCCCCACATGGCAAAGGGCCAGGGTGAAGACATTATATTCAAAGGATTGGGAGGCACATGCACCTTATCCGCATAAATCTGGCATTTATGGCATTTCCTGGCATAGGCACAACAGTCTGCATCCATTGTGATCCAGTAATATCCTGATCTTAGCAATTTCTTAGCCATGGCATGCCCTCCTGCATGGGTACCAAAGGATCCTTCGTGCACCTCGTGCATCAACAAGTTTGCTTCTGTTCTATCAACGCATCTGAGGAGTACCATATCAAAGTTTCTCTTGTATAGGGAACCATCAGTGTTCAGAAAGAAACTACCAGCAAGCCTTCTCAAAGTCTTCTTATCATTGGAAGATGCCCCAGGTGGGTATGTTTGATCCTCCAAGAAGCACTTGATATCATGGAACCAAGGCTTATCATCTTTGACAACATTTGCTGCAAACACATATGCCGGTCTATCAAGTCTGGACACTGAAATCTGAGGTACAAAGTTGGCAGCCTGAACTTTGATCATTGATGAAATGGTAGCCACGGCATCTGCAAACTGATTCTCGTCCCGAGGGATATACTCAAGCTTGACTGTTGTGAAGAAAGTCAATAACCTTCTTGTATAGTCCCTGTAAGGTATCAGATGATCCTGGTGGGTGTACCATTTGCCGTTGGTTTGATTAACTACCAGAGCTGAATCTCCGAATACAGTCAATGTCTTGATCCTGAGGTCAATGGCTTCCTCAAGACCCATGATGCAAGCTTCGTATTCAGCTTCGTTGTTAGTGCAGTTGAAGGTGAGTTTTGCCGAGAAAGGCATGTGAACCCCCTTAGGTGTAATGAGTACTGCACCAACACCACGACCATTCATATTAACAGCCCCATCAAACATCATAGTCCATTCTTCTTCCGGGTCAGGCCCTTTAGTATGAACAGGCTCTTCATGATCTTTCGCTTTTATGAACATGATGTCTTCATCAGGGAAGTCAAATCTCATAGGCTTGTAGTCATCAATAGGTTGCTCAACAAGATATTCAGACAATACACTGCCCTTGATGGCTTTCTGAGAGGTGTATTGGATGTCATATTCCGTGAGAATCATTTGCCATCTTGCAACCCGTCCGGTAAGAGCTGGCTTCTCAAAAATGTACTTAACTGGGTCCATCTTTGAAATCAATAATGTGGTGTGGGTCAACATATACTGTCCCAGTCGGCGAGCAGCCCACGCTAAAGCACAGCAAGTTTTCTCGAGCAGTGAATAACGTTGTTCACAGTCGGTAAACTTTTTGCTCAGGTAGTATATTGCATACTCTTTTCGACCAGACTCGTCATGTTGGCCCAGCACACACCCCATTGACTCTTCTAATACTGTCAAGTACATTATCAGAGGTCTTCCTTCAACTGGAGGCATAAGGATCGGAGGCTCTTGTAAGTACTCTTTGATCTTGTCAAAAGCCTTCTGGCAGTCTTCGTTCCACCTGACCGTCTGTTCTTTCCTTAACAGCTTGAACAAAGGTTCACAAGTTGCTGTAAGGTGAGATATGAACCTTGAGATGTAGTTCAATCTACCTAGAAACCCTCGAACTTCTTTTTCAGACTTTGGTGCAGGCATCTCTTGAATGGCTTTGACTTTATCAGGGTCCACCTCAATCCCTTTCTCACTTACAATAAATCCCAGCAGCTTACCAGATCGCACCCCGAATGTGCACTTGTTGGGGTTCAACTTTAGTTGGTACTTCCTCAGACGCTTGAATAACTTTAGCAGGTTTACCAGGTGGTCTTCTTCTGTGAGGGACTTGGCAATCATGTCATCCACATAACACTCGATTTCTTTATGGATCATATCGTGGAATAATGTTACCATAGCCCGTTGATATGTTGCACCAGCATTCTTCAATCCAAATGGCATCACCTTGTAACAGAACGTGCCCCAAGGTGTGATGAAAGTTGTCTTCTCCATGTCTTCAGGTGACATCTTGATCTGGTTGTATCCTGAAAATCCGTCCATGAAGGAGAACACCGAGAACTGAGCCGTATTATCAACCAATACATCAATGTGAGGTAATGGGAAATCATCTTTCGGGCTAGCTCTGTTCAGGTCCCGGTAGTCAACACACATCCTTACCTTGCCATCTTTCTTAGGCACGGGTACTATATTAGCAACCCACGGCGGATAGCTAGTTACAGCAAGGAACCCGGCGTCCCACTGCTTTTGTACCTCTTCTTTGATTTTCATTGCCATGTCTGGGCGAGTACGGCGCAGTTTCTGTTTGACCGGTGGGCAATCTTCTATCAAAGGCAGCTTATGCGTAACAATGTCGGTGTCCAACCCTGGCATATCCTGATAAGACCAAGCAAACACATCCACATATTCTTGAAGCAGGTCAATCAGCTGTTTCTTCACCGAGTCTTGTAAGCAGGCCCCGATTTTAACTTCTTTCACATCTTCATCTGTACCAAGATTAATCGTTTCTACCTCCTCCTGATGAGGAGTGATAACCTTCTCCTCTTGTCTCAACAATCTGGCTAGCTCTTCAGGAAGCTCATAATCTTCTTCAACCCCTTCATCAGCTTGATCGATCGGATTGTCAAAGTCATACGAAGTCATAGCCGTGTTGTTGTCGGTGCGGTCTGGAAGACACTCTCTGCAAGGGTTCAGTTTGTTCATTTTAGTGATTGATTTTAATCTTGTTTAAAAAGAGTGAAATGAAGTTGTCATTTTGAAAACATTGCCATTTATTTTTTTGTACAAAAAGAAAAATGGAAAAACAGTGAGCAGAAAAGAAAAAGACTCATTTGCAAAATATGTATGATATTTCATTGATTAATCTTGTTGCACAAAAATTACAGATGGCCCGATTACAAAATGAGTCTTGTCATCTTGGGCAAGATGCAAGACTTGATGCATGCTTAAAATATACAGGAAATAATAATTACTCTGCAGGAGTAACTCTTATAATTTCCTGGGAAGACCAGCTTGAGATACGGCTCCCCGGGATCCTTGGACGAATCCAGCTTTCCAGGTTGCGTTCATCTTCCGACTCATCTTCCAAGTTGTTGACACCATCAGGGGTGAGCATCCCCCCACTAACAAAATTGGGCTTCTTAGCAGCCTCCGCTTGATCTTGTTGAGTTGGTTTGTAACCCAACCCAAATCTATCCTCTTTCTTCTCCACAGGCAACAGTTTGCCCCAGCCTTGAGCATTTCCTTCTTCCACAACCTTCCAGGCTTGCTGGTAGGATGTCATGGAAGTCCCAAGTACAGCAGATGTTTCATTGATGTTTAGGGCTTCGAATCCCTGACTCATCGTTTCGTGGATCTCCCCATCCATCTCAATATATTTGTATGTAGCCAGATGGCTAACAAAAATATCCTCCTCTCCACAAATAGTAACGACCTGGCCCTCCCACTCGAATTTTAACTTCTGGTGAAGGGTAGACGTAACTGCGCCAGCGGCATGAATCCATGGTCTACCCAACAAACAACTGTAGGCAGGCTGAATGTCCATCACGTAGAAGGTCGTTTTGAAAGTTTGTGGGCCAATCGTTATAGGCAACTCAATTTCTCCCAGAACTGATCTCTTAGAGCCGTCAAAGGCTCTTACTACCAAGTCACTGGGTCGTAATGCCAATCCTTCATATTCCAGCTTCACAAGGGCTTTTTTAGGCAAGACATTGAGGGATGACCCTGTGTCTACCAATACGTGTGAAAGAACTGCACCAATACGTTGTGATTGCGGCCTTCTGTAGTCAAATCAGTGTTGGTAAATCCTAGTCCATTACTAGCATTAACATTTCCAACTACAGCTTCCAACTGATTGACGGTGATCTCTTCTGGCACATAAGCTGCGTGCAAGACTTTGAGTAGTGCGTTCCGATGAGCCTCGGAGCACATAAGCAATGATAGGATGGAGATCTTGGAAGGCGTCTGGTGAAGCTGGTCCACTATCTTATAATCACTTTTCTTGATGATTCTCATGAATTCATCAACTTCTTGATCAAAAGGTGTTTTCAAAGCTTCTTTAATAATTTGCTCTTCTTGCACCATGCTCTTCCCTTTTGCCTTGGCAGCAGCTTCTGCTTCAGCAGTGGGTCTTTGAATTTGCGGGGCAAAGAGACGTCCGCTTCGAGTGAAGCCTCCGCCTCCACCCACATTGTCTATTTGTGGTGAAGGAGTTGATGATTCGAAAGTGATTTTCTGTCCTTCGCAGTATAGATCGGAGCCGTAATGCCAAGGGATGGCATTACTACTTTCATAAGGTACTGGCCCAGGCACTGTGACAGTGACTGGACTGATGGCAGCTGCAGAAGGGACCATGATAGTCTGTGGATCATAGTATATTGTGACTGGTGCTCTGGTAGGAGAGGCGTTTGGTGAGTTGTAAGCGGAATCATTTGCAGGATCATAATAAATTGTAACTGTTGAGACACTTTCATTGTTTGCTGCTGATGTTGTAGGAGACATTGTTGGAAGGATGGGTGTTGTTGTTGTAGGAGACTCTGAATGAAGGGGTGCTGAAGTTGTAGAAGGGATGTTTGTTGATATTTGGTCCGTTGAAGTAACAGATGAAGCATTTGTTGATGAAACTGAAAAGTTGTTTGGAACAATGGTTGTTGCAGTTGTAGGAGACTCTGGAACTGTTGTTAGGGAGATTGCTGGATTGGTAGGTATTGATGTTGTGATTTGAAGCAGGCCGCTCTGGATGAGACCATCTATGCCATCTCTCAAGTTATCACATCCATTCACTGAAATGTTGCAATAAGCACACCCTAGCTCACATCCCGGGAATATTTGACATTCAAGGAGTTGAGCTTTAATCTCCACCAAGGGTGTCCGAATCTGACCCACACTGGTTATCAAATAAGACGGCTTGTCTTCTTCAATAGCATTGATTCTGGGACCACCATGGTGTGGCATAGGGTTCTTGTTAACATTTGGTGGTGGTGCAAAGTTTAGAGCTTTGGAATCTACCAAATCATGTACCTTCATGTGCAAAGCTCTGCACTTCTCCGTACTATGGCCAGGTGCATTTGAATGAAAAGCACATCTGGCGCTGGCGTCATAATTTCTGGGTAGACTGGCAGGATCTGGAGGTGCCAATGTCCTTAGCTCAACTAGGTTGAGTTTCAGGAGTTGTGGCAATAATGTGGCATAGGGCATAGGGATCGGATCGATCACCCTATTGGCCTGAGAGGGTCTCTGTTGAAATGGTCTTTGCTGATTGTTGTTGTTGGTGTTTCTGTTGTTATAATTTCTCTGAGGAGGATACTGAGTTTGCTGCTGGTAATTCTGTTGCTGAGGTTGATAAGTTGGTTGAGGATGAATTGGAGCGGGAATGGTGACTGCTGCCACCGACTTATGAACATATTGGGGTCTGCCCCTGCTGGTATGGATAGCATTGGTTTCACCAGTTCTTCTTGGGCCTACAAAAGGCTTTCTTGGGTTGCTGGACGAGCTTGCACCGTTGTCAGAGATTTTACCCATCTTTAACAGGCTTTCAATTCTTTCCCCGGCTATGACCACATCAGCAAAGCTAGTGGAAGAAAAGGCAGCTAGCCTGTCAATGTATGTTCCTTGGAGGGTGTTCATAAACATATCAGCCATCTCCCTCTCTGACATGGGTGGCTGGACAGCAGCAGCAAGCTGTCTCCACCTTTGAGCGTACTCTCGGAAGCTTTCCCTGGATGATTGTGACATTCCCATCAAGAGGGTCCTGTTGGGAGCCATATCCAAGTTGTACTGATACTGTCTGATAAAGGCCTCAGCCAGGTCCTTCCAGCATCTAATGGTTGCTCTAGTCAGATGAGAGTACCATTCCCTTGAAGCTCCAGTTAAGCTATCCTCAAAATAAAACATCCATAGCTTTTCGTCCATGGTATATGCCTTCAGCCTCCCCAGAAAAGATTGTAAATGGGTCCGGGGACAGGAGGTTCCGTTGTACTTCTCAAAGCATGGTGGTTTAAATTTGTGGGGGATCCTGACCCCGTCCACTAAGCCCATGTCCATAACATCAAAGCCCAAAGAATTCTGGGACTCCAGTGATCTCAGTTTCTCAGCAATCTCATCTAGCCTTCTGTCATAGGCTTCCTCCCCAGCTCCCATCACTGTGAATTGATCTTCCTGGGGGTCTTCTTGCAGCACTCTACCTGCAGTGGCAGTCCCTTGTACATTAACAGGGATGTTGATCTCTGGATGCAGGTGGGGTCCATAGACTGGGGGATTAACATGAGGTTGGACTCTCTCATTGTTGCTTGTCCCAGCAGTCCCTGGATGAGGGTCTTCCTGATTCCTCCCCTCTACCAGTGCTCTTAACCTCTCTTGGCTTTGAGCCATATTATTCATCACCTCCATAAACTGTGTCATCTGATTCCTCATTTCCAACCTTTCGTTGGCCATTTGATTCCTGACCTCTGTAAGGTCCTGCTGTACTTGGTCCATTTGTATACCCGGAAGGTTGTTGCGGGTGGGATATCTGTGTGGACGGTTGAGTGGAAACCCTCGACGTCGAGCAATAGTTCCTGAAGTCACAACAGGGTTAGTAACAATAAAACAAAAACCTACAAAACAAAACAAAAGGTTAGTATGCAATGCAGTGTGCTTATTTGTATCCAAGGTATCCGGCTTGGCACTTGGTTTTGACCTTTCCAGACCCTTTGTGAAAGATGCTTGTGACGTTGCTTTGGAAGAATTCAGATGAACAAAACCATACATATATTACAAAAAGTAAATGGTACATAGTTTGTTTCCTTACAATACATGCCCTCTGAGGGGTCAGAAATATAACATAAGAAAAGTACATGAAATGAAAGCAACAACAAGCAAAAGTCAAACACCCAGACCAAACTCATCCTCCCGAACTTCCTTGAGAAGTGCTTCAGTCACAGGATCAGCTGGACGCTCTGTGAGGTTCCTGATAAGGAGATTCCTGGTAGTAACAGTTGCAGTTAGCCTCTTGTGTTGACTCTGGTCCTTGGACCTCTTCACACCAGCTCTAATCTTCAACTCTGAGATCTCCCTCTGGGCTGCTGCCAGGGCTTCCTGTTGCTCTTTTGCATTAGCTTCCAGCTGCTCAATCTTGTCCTGAGTCCTCTTATCCTCCTGAGTACGGGCTTCGGTGATCCTGACCCACCTAGCTTGACTCTCCTTTAGATACAAATCAGTCCTAGCTCTCTGGAATTGGGCCTCTTTGCAGGCATTCTTCAAGATCTGTTCTCCAGCCCTTGACTTCTTAATGTAATCTTCTGACTTCTCAATTTTGGCCAGATGCTCCACCTTTAGCTTTTCTAGCCTTTCAATGTCCAAGCGGCCATCACTCCTCTCCCAGAGGGTTTTCTGTAGAGCTTGAGTCAGATTCTCATTTCTTTCTTTCAATTTCTCAAACTCCTCTAAGCTGACAGTTGCTGGAGGTGGTGCCGTGGAGGGTCCAGGCACATCTTCAATGGTAAAGGGCATCCCAGAAATTTGAGCCCTGGCATGAGACCACTCATAGTACTGAGCTGAGGCCACATTGTTGCATCTCCCAAGAGTGGTTACCCCTTTAGTTTGTACATTGTCCCAAGCCCAGGATGCTTGCCTGACAATAGCCAGATTAGGCTTGATCTCACAATAAAGGGTCTCAGCTAGATCCTGTACTCTAGGAGGGTGGACTAATGCATAGCCTAGTTGTCTTTTGAATAGCAGAGGGTTGTAGTTGATGCAACCCTTCACTCCTATCAGAGGCACATTAGGGAACTGCCCACAACTAGTAATGATGTCCCTGCCCTTAGTGCTCTGAGTGCACCACCTGATATCATCTGAGGTTAAAGCAACAAGCCTCCTAGCCCAGTTCCTTTGCTGGTGAGGGTTCAAGAATGCATCAGTCTTTGGCAAATGTTTGAGCAGCCAAGTATGGAACAAAGGAGCACAGCATCTCACTAATCTTCCCCTTTGCTTTTCATTCCTTTGATGAACAGAGTAGTAAAGATCTCCCAGTAAGGTGGGTACTGGGTTCCTCAGGATGAAAAGATGGATTGCATTCTTGCTAACAAACCTAGGCTCGTCTGCAAAAAGTATGACCCCATATATGCTAAGGGCCAACAAAGCACAGACTGCCTTCCACTCCCCCAAAGAAGCCTTCAAGGTAGCCTGAGAGGTCAAGAAATCCAAGTGAAGACCAGAGATTCCTGCCTTAGTAGTCATGTTCTGCCCAATCAGAACTGGTTCCAGATACAAAGCTTTTGCCACCTCTTCATTACTAGGGAAAGCCATCTCATGGTTGAAGGGGATTCCACCCCTGATAGGTACACCAATCAGTGATGAATACTCTTCCAACAAGGGTCCCAACTGAAAATTCTGAAAGGTGAAGCACCTCAGAGGGGGATCATAGAACTGCAGGCAAGTATGAATCAAGCTCCTCTGTGAAGGGTCCAAATCCATAACCACATCAAGGATTCCTCCATAATGTTCTCTGAAAAGTGGTATATGGTCTGGAGTAATCAGGGTCTGAATCTTCCTGATGCTAGCCAACTCAGGCTCAAAGAAATGATAGGAGATGTTACTCTTTTTAGGTGCCATGCTGCTGAAGGAGAACTGAGACAGGTGCTGAGAATAACACTGAAGATAGGCCACTGACAGGCTGAGACTGGTGATGCAGGTGACTGAAGCAGGGTAGCTGATAGCTGAAGTAAGCACTGATGAAGATAGGTCTATGCTGAAGAAGGGGTCAAAACCAAGCCAAAATGTATGATGGATACCCTGAAAAACAAATAAACACATGTTAAAATGATGCAATGAGGATGTATGCAAATGATATGCAAGGGTTTGTGACTGAGCTGAATCTGATCAAGTGCCTTGATATAGGCCCATGTATGTTCAAGAAATCCAGATGGAGGTTCATAAGTCCAATAACCAAGGTGGGGGACTCAAATAAAGAGTCACATGTCCAGGGTTAAAATCACAAGAACTGTTCCAACATGGAGTAATCTTAATCAAAACAAAGTAACAGGGTATGTTGAGGTCAAGGGTACCTGCAAACCTGTAAACAGCCCAACCCCCTCACAGGTGATGTTTTAAAACAAGGATCCTCAGACTTGGATCAGTTATGAGAAGTGTAAACACTTCTAACCCGGAGGTACAGTGTTTACAATAACCATAAAAGATCCTCCTCTAATTCACCTCAGTTTCTGAAGGCCAATACTAAAGGTCATCCAGACTTAGCAGGCTTCCCAGATAGCCCTAGCACTACAGGAAATCTGTAGCACAGAGTTCTCAAGAAGAAACCCATATCTGAACCGTGTTTCATATTCCCGCACCAGACCGAAATGGAATGGGAAAGAACATGAACCACTCTAGCCTAGGTGTCACTCAGGTCCCAGGTATAGGACCTTAACTCTCAGTAGAACACCCACCCACCAAAGCAACAAAACAGATCCAGCCAGCACAGTATGACAGTATGGTATGTAAAGCTATAAAGAAAGCAACTAAACAACTGTACATAAAGCAAAAATAAATACAAATACAAGTACAAAAAGCACATAACACCCCAGTAAACACAAATCAAACAAGCGCTAGGAGGAACCCACAAAAAGAACCAGAAGCCCTGGTTGCAGTATAAGGTATCCCCAGCAGAGTCGCCAAGCTGTCGTTCCCACTAAATGAAGCCGGGTCAAATAGGGTACAAACGCGAACGGTCGGCGAGAGGAGGGTGTGAGAACACACAGGAGTGAACTCACAGGGAATGAATAGAGTCGCCAGCTAGGCATTTTTATCCCGGAGGAAAGGTAATGCTGCATAGACCTAGAAAGATATGGATAAGACGGTTGCGAACCAGAGAGACTGAGAAAGGGGGTTGGTTACAACCTGGGAAGGTATTAGCACCCAGATTGTCCGTCGTACTCGACGGGATCCACGCTTAAAAGATTTGTGTTTTAAAGGGGTAGTGTCAGTGCAATTCGTGTATAATAGGCTGGAAAAGAATGTACAGGTGTCAGTGTAAAAGAAGTGAAGTGTATAATTGAAGTGTCAGTGTAAGAACAGGAATAAAATGCTCAAGACTATGAGGCTTAAAGAATAATGCTGGAAAGAGGGGGAATATACAGAGACTTTTGTTCGATAACAGTTAAGTTATGCCTACGTATCCTCTCGTGCAATGAGGAAGTCAGAACACCGTAGTTCGACCCAAAGAGACTGAAAGATGAATTGACTTGTGAACTGCTTGCTTATCTATGCTCAAGTGTATGACCTGTCTGGCTCAGGTGCAAACTGTCTTGCATCAGACGGAAGAAGCAAGTTCTTGTTTATGAGTGAATGAGATGAGAAAAGAATCCCGGAGGAGACGATTATTGTTTGTTTTTTGTATTTTCAGTCTTTTATTGCTTTTGGAATTTGTCATAAATTAATGAGCTTAAGCCTAAACCAATGGGTTAGTAAACTCATCACATCTTCCCTCTGATTAGGGGTAATGAGAATACCTTAAGTGTGAAGTCAGCTTCTCACACTTAATCACCTTTGATGCAGGATTAAGTTCATTAACCTACTTGTGATTATTTAGATGTTTTTGGTGTTTTTGTTTAGTGTTAAGTAATGAGATTAAGCCATAATCAGGGATTAAACAGACTCATTACACCATCCTAATAGAAGGATAATAGATGAGAATGTTTAAGCTGAGGAAAGCTCCTCAACTTAATCCATGATTAGGGATTAAACTCATGACAAAACATGCCTTTGATTAAGTGGATTTTATTTAATGATAAGATGATGAAGTGAATTTTAGGGTTTGTAAGACAACTTGAGGGGGACTTGTCCATTAACACTAGGGTTAGTCCTTCTTAACCAATTAAGGAAGAATTAGAACCCTAATGCAAGGCCCAAGTTACAAGCTTGATGTCTTGATGATTATTATGTGAGTTGATTAAAGGAGTTAAACACATTAAGGGTTTAACACTTAGGATTAAATTTATACACTCCATCCTAATAGAAGGATACAGGCATAAGCTTAATCACAAAGCCTTAAAGCCTTTAGGGTTTAGTCCCTGATTAGGAGGTGAGAAGAGAAGACTCAAGGAGACACAAAGGTAAAAACTAAGTGGGGAGTCTAATCAAAACCCTAATCATTGTCATGCTTGGTTGTTCCTAAGGTTTGTGAGGTTTAAGAAAGAAGTCTTCAATGGAACCACCAGGAAGCAGATGAAAGGATCAGGAGAAGCAAAGCAACTTGCTTCATTCAAGAAGTCAATTCACTTGAAGAAAGAAGGTAAGAAGAAGGAGGATGAGCAAGCTCAACCTCAAACACAAGATAAAATGCAGCAATGATGCATAAGAGAGATGAAAAGAAGTTATGAGAAGTGAAGGCAAATTCACTTCTCAGAGTAACTTACCACCTGAAAAGTTAGTGAAAGAAATGCAATGCAATGCAAAATGAGATGGAATTTCATGATGCAAACCAAAACCAGAAGCATATATGAGATGATAATGATGTTATGAGATGATGCAATCATGGAACAAGGCATGGGGATGATCATACAAACTTATGGATGCAAGTGGAGCATGCTTATAACCATGAACATACATGAAAAGTTATGAAATGCAAATGACATACAACATGGTAAAATGCAAAAAGCAATGATCAAACATGCTTTCAATATGTCTTAAGATGTCAAATGAATCAAATGGATGCACAAAATACTATGGCAAGTCATGTTATGCAAGCAAATGCAAGATGGATGCAAAAGGAAGCCCAAATTAGGGTTTATGATCAATGCATCAAACAAAAACCAAAATCAGAAGCAAACATCAAGATAAAAATCTGAAAATGCATTCAAAGGACCCCCAAACCTATACTAACTCACTGCCCAAAGGAGAGGTTCCAACTCTTAACCTAATTAGGGTTATGAATTTCCTAAGATTTCTAGGGTTTTAGGGTACCTTAACAAGAAAAATTCCAAACAAATGGAAAATGAAAGATCAATTCATGCCAATTTAATCTCACAAACTACATGATATGCTAAACACAATGCAAAAAGAATCAAAGTCCAACTCTCAATGGTTAGGCAGAAATGATTTTTGGAAGTTTGGATCAAAATAATGCTTTGAAAATGAATTAATTCCATGGAAAATTATCAAAAGACATCAAGATCAAAAAAGAAATTTGGTTTGAGGGTTGGACAATGTTCCTAAATGATTTTAAAGGTTTCATGAATTTTTTGGTGATTTTTAAATACCTAAAAGTATTTTTAATTAATTAATTCTCATTAATTAATTAAAAATAAACTTTTAAATGATTTAAAAATATTTTTTAATGCAAAAAATAAAAATAAAAATTTTTTTGGTTTCTGAAATTTAATAAAAGTTTGTACAAAAAATTCCAGAATTTTTAAAATGATTTTGCTATTTTAAATTAAATGGATAAAACAAATGAATTAATATGAAAAATAAAATGAAATAAACTGGAGAAAAAAAGAGAAAGTCAACACATCTAAGGGTCCAGATTCAAACTCACACGCGCGGGAGTGGACCTGGCGCGCATCTGGACGGCCCAAATTCAAATTTCACTAATCACAGATTAAACCCTAATCCATGCCCTAATCACTCTCAGGTGACCAGAACAGTGTTCCGGTCATCTTCTCCGATCAATCAAAATCTCAAACTCTCTCCACACGCATCTAAAACGAAATCCAACTGCCCAGAACTCTTCCCCACTCAAACACGAATCAAACCCCTCATTCAAACAACATTTATCATTCCTAAATCAGCCAAATCGAATCAAAATTGTTTTAGGGCAAAAAGTTTCAGAGCATTCATACATCCTGGTTTCTCAACCATTTTCAAAAATAAACACATATTCATGATCAGGGAAGCATGCAGATTCATTTAGTAACTTAAAATATGCGTTCTGGAAAAAAAGTTCATGAAGCTACCTGAGTTTGAAGCTTTTCAGTTTGCTACTTTCTGACCTCTTCTCTTTGTGCAATCCACTCCTTTTAGGCCCCTGATGAAGTCTTGATGCTTAGAAAGAGTTTGTGATGGCTGGTTTGGAAGTTTGAACAAGTTCTGTTCAAGGTCAGGTGAGGATCGTGTTTGTGATTCTATGGCTTTCAGGCTGTTTTGGAGGTTGGTTTGTGTTCAGTGAAGCATGGTGAGAAGATTGGTGAAGTTTGTTTGTGTGTTTTAGGCTTGTGCTGAGAGTTTCGAAAGCTTTTGCTCAAGAAGGTGAAAATGAGAATGCTGAGTTGTGGTGTGTTTCAGGCTTGCTTCTTGTTATGTTTAGCTTGCATTTGATTAACATAAACAATTGGGATTGGTCAGATGACATGATGTGTGCTTTATTGATTGGTATGGGTGCTTTTGCAAAAATGTCAACTTTGTGTAAGAGAGGCATGAGCCACTTGCTAGCCTAGTACAAGGAGGGTGTGCTGCGCAGCATGGTGAGGGAAAAGGGCTAGGATGGTTCAGCCAACTAGGCAGCAAGTGGGTGAGGAGATATGATGACTTTTGCAACTTGGTTCACTTTGGTCCTTATGGAAGAAACTTGATCCATGGGCCATAAAACATGTGATTCCTTGGGTGCATTCTGAACTTTGAATGTTGTGTGATCATGTTGTGTGGATTAGAAGTCCATTTGATGACTTAATTGGCCTTGAGAAGTGAATTTGCAACTTTGCCTCTTTGGTGCATGACTTGAAATTTAGTGATTTTTGCCAACTTTGACAAGCTATAACTTTTGATTCAAAATGAATTAGGTCATGTTCTTGTACTTTTTGAAAAGGGAAAGATCTATTCTACAACTTTCATGACCAAAGTTTTTCCATTTGAAGCTTTCTTGAATCAAAAAGTAAGGGTTGAAAAAGTTGCTAAAAATGACATTTTCATTAAAAGTCAAACTTGTCCAAAAAGTCAACTTTGCAAAAGACTTGAAATTCTTCAATTTTGTGAACTTCTAACATCTTCCATGATCAAATAAAGATCATATACAATCAAAATGATGAAGAACACCCTTTGGTTGGGTCATTGGGGGACCTCAGATGCCCTGATTTTGCACTGACTTGCTTGAAAAGTCAACTCTTGATCAGATGACTTCCCCATGGAATTTCTTCCTGAAAATTGATATGCATGCTCCCTATACCATATAGAGACCAATAGAAACAAGAATGACCAAAAAATTTGGAGTTATGGCCTCTGAAACCAAAACCCTAATTTTAGGTCAACTGTGCAGTCAAGCCTGGCTCTGCTTCCACACCAATCCCAGTTCTTGTGATTTTTTGACATTCTTGACTTTGAGAGAATGTAATATGATACTTGAACACACATGGACCCCTTTGAAGTGATTGATGGCCTTTGGAGTGGCTCAAGGAGCTTTTGGATTGCTCAGATCACAAACCCTAGATGCAGATGACTTGAATCTATGCAGTGAATCAAAAATGGGATATGAGATGGTATGATTGAGTTTATGTGTATGAAATGATCACAAGCCATGGTGTGAATGGGTGAGGGCAAATTTGGGGTGTTTACATTAACACTAAACAAAAACTCCAAAAAAACATCTAAATAATTACAAGTAGGTTAATGATCCTAATCCTACATCATGGTGATTAAGTGTGAGGTGCTTACTTCATACTTAAGGTATTCTCATTACCCCTAATCAGAGGGAAGATGTGATGAGTTTACTAACCCCTTGGTTTAGGCTTAAGCTCATTATCTTATGACAAACACCAAAAAGCAGTAAAAGATTGAAAACATCAAAAACAAACAATAATCGTCTCCTCCGGGATTCTTTTCTCATCATCTTCACTCACAAACGAGAACTCGCTTCTTTCGTCTAATGCAAGACAGTTTTCACCTGAGCCAGACAGGTCATACACTTGAGCATAGGCAAGTAAGCAGTTCACAAGTCAATTTTCCTTCAGTCTCTTTGAGTCAAACTACGGTGTTCTGACTTCCTCATTGCACGAGAGGATATGTAGGCATAACTTAACTGTTATCGAACAAAAGTCTCTGTATATTCCCCCTCTCTCCAGCATTATTCTTTAAGCCTCATAGTCTTGAGCATTTCATTCTCGTTCTTACAGTGACACTTCACTTATACACTTCACTTTTCTCTTACACTGACACTTGCATTCTTTTTCCAGCTTTGATACACAAATTGCACTGACACTACCCCTTTAAAACACAAATCTTTTAAGCGTGGATCCCGTCGAGTACGACGGACAATCTGGGTGCTAATACCTTCCCAGGTTGTAACCAACCCCCTTTCTCAGTTTCTCTGGTTCGCAACCGTCTTATCCATATCTTTCTAGGTCCATGCAGCATTACCTTTCCTTCGGGATAAAAATGCCTAGCTGGCGACTCTATTCATTTCTCCTTTCGCCGACCGTTCGCGTCTGTACCCCATTTGACTTAGCCTCATTTGGTGGGAGCGACAGCTTGGCGACTCTGTTGGGGAACCTTATACTGTAACCAGGGCTTCTGGTTCTTTTTGTGGGTTCCTCCTAGCGCTTGTTTGATTTGTGTTTACTGGGGTGTTATGTGCTATGTGTGTTTATTTATTTTGCTTTATTTATTGCTTTATGTACAGCTTTATTTATTGCTTTCTTTACAGTTTTAAATATTTCATATTGTTATTATCATTGCTGGATCTGGTTTCTATTTTGGTGGGTGGGGGTTCCATTGAGAGTTTAAGGCCCTATACCTGGGACCTGAGTGACACCTAGGCTAGAGTGGTTCATGTTCTTTCCCATTCCATTTCGGTCTGGTGCGGGAATATGAAACACGGTTCAGATGTGGGTTTCTTCTTGAGAACTCGGTGCTACAGATTTCCTGTAGTGCTAGGGCTATCTGGGAAGCCTGCTAAGTCTGGATGACCTTTATTTTGACCTTTAGAAACTGAGGTGAGTTAGAGGAGGATCTTTTATGGTTATTGTAAACACTGTACCTCCGGGTTAGAAGTGTTTACATTCCTCATAACTGATCCAAGTCTGAGGATCCTTGTTTTAGAACATCACCTGTGAGGGGGTTGGGCTGTTTACAGGTTTGCAGGTACCTTTGGCCTCATCATACCCTGTTACTTGTTTTGTTTAAGAGTACCTCATTTTGGACAGTTCTTGTGATTTAACCCTGGACATGTGACTCTTTATTTGAGTCCCCCACCTTGGTTACTGGATTTCTGAACCTCCATCTGGACTTCTTGAACATACATGGGCCTTATATCAAGACAGATCATCAGATCCAGCTTGATCACAAACCCTTGCATATCATTTGCATACTCATCATTTGCATCATTTAACATTTTCTTATTTGCTTTTCAGGGTATCCACATTATATCTGGCTTGGTTTTGACCCCTTCATCTGCATAGACCTCTGCTTCATCAGTTATCTGCTTCAGCAATCTCATCATCACCAGCATTGGCCTGTCAGTGGCTCATCTTCAGTATAAGTTTTGATCTTCATCGGCAGCTATCTTCATCAGCTTCAGCAGCACTCATGGCTACTCCCAGGAAGAGCAACATATCCTACCACTTCTTTGAGCCTGTGTTGACTGGTATCAGGCAGGTCCAGTCACTTATCACCCCTGACCACATCCCATTATTCAGAGAGCATTATGGAGGTATATTGGATATGGTTATGGACCTTGACTCTTCTCAGAGGAGCATGATCCACACATGCCTGCAGTTTTATGACCCTCCTTTGAGATGTTTCACCTTCCTAGACTTTCAGTTAGGGCCTCTACTGGAAGAGTTTTCCTCATTGATTGGAGTACCTGTCAGGGGTGGTGTTCCCTTCAACCCAGAGATGCCAGCTCCCAGTAATGGAGAAGTAGCAAAAGCACTGTACCTGGAGCCTGCCCTGATTGAGCAAAATATGACAACAAAAGCTGGGATCCCTGGTTTGCACTTAGACTTCTTAATTTCTCAGGCCATCCTGAAGGCCTCCTTGGGAGAATGGAGGGGAGTCTGTGCACTGTTAGCCCTCAGCATATATGGGGTTATACTGTTTGCAGATGAGCCCAAATTTGTCAGCAAGAATGCCATACATTTGTTTCTTCTAAAGAACCCAGTACCCACATTGCTGGGAGATTTCTATTACTCCATCCATCAGAGGAATGAGAAACAAAGGGGGAAGTTGATGAGATGTTGTGCTCCTTTGTTTCACACCTGGCTGCTCAGACACCTACCTAAGTCAGATGCTTTCCTGAATCCCCACCAACAGAAGAATTGGGCCAAGAGGCTCATTGCTTTGACTTCAGATGATATCAGATGGTGCACCCAGAGTACCAAAGGCAAGGACATTATCACCAGCTGTGGACAATACCCAAATGTACCTCTGATAGGAGTAAAGGGTTGCATCAACTACAATCCTTTGCTGTTTAAGAGACAACTGGGCTATGCTCTGGTCCACCCTCCTAGAGTGCAAAATTTAGCTGAGACCCTGTATTGTGAAGTAAAACTTAATTCAGCTGTTGTCAGACAAGCATCCTGGGCTTGGGACAACATCCAGACAAAAGGGATGGCTATTCTTGGAAGGTGTAATAATGTTGCTTCAGCTCAGTACTATGACTGGTCCCATGCTAGAGCTCAAATTACTGGAATGCCTTTCACCATTGAAGATATACCTGGACCATCTACAGCACAGCCAGCAGCAACTGTCAGCCTGGAAGAATTTGAGAAACTGAAGGAGAGGAATGAGAATCTGTCTCAGGCCTTAAAGAAGACCCTTTGGGAAAGGAGTGATGGTCGTCTGGACATTGAGAGGCTGGAGAAGCTTAGGGTGGAGCATCTGGCCAAGATTGAGAAAACAGAGGACTACATCAAGAAAGCAAGAGCTGGGGAACAAATATTGAAGAATGCCTGTAAGGAAGCCAAGATTCAGAAGGCTATGACTGATCTCTATCTGCAAGAAAGTCAGGCTAGGTGGGTCAGGATCACTGAAGCCCGTACTCAAGAAGATCAGAGAACTCAAGCCAAGATTGAACAGTTAGAGGCCAGTGAAAAGAAGCAGCAGGAAGCTTTGTTGGCAGCCCAGAAGGAGAGTTCAGAGTTAAAGCTCAGAGCTGGATTAAAGAGATCAAAGGACCAGGACAGGTACAAGAAGCTGGCCACTGCCATTGCCACCAGGAACCTCCTCATTAGGACCATTACAGAGCATCCAGCTGGTCCAGTGACTGAGGCACTTCTGAAGGAGGTCAAGGAGGATGAATTTGGATTAGATGTTTGACTTCTTTGCTTGTTGTTCATTTCCATTAGATGTACTTTTCTTTTTGTTGTATTTTGACCCTCCAGGGGCATGTGTTGTAAAACAGACTATGTATTGTTCACCTTTTGTAATATATTAGTTTGCTTTCATTGGGTTTCTTTTCTCAACAACATCAAGCATCTTCCTCGAGGTCTGGAAAGGTCAAAACCAAGAACCAAGCCGGATACCTTGGAAAACAAATAAGCATACTACATTGCATACTAACCTTGTTTTGTTTTGTAGGTTTTGTTATTATTTGTCTCTAACTCTATTGTGATCTCAGGAAATATTGCTCGCAGAAGAGGGTTCCCTGTCAACCGTACGCACCGGTACCCTACTCGCAACAACCTTCCTGGTATCCAAATGGAGCAAGTACAGAAAGACCTGACTGAGGTCAGAACCCAGATGGCTAATGAAAGAGTGGAGATGAGAAACCAAATAACCCAATTCATGGCTGTAATGACTGGCTTGGCCCAGAGTCAAGAAAGGTTAAGGGCATTGGTAGAAAGACAAACCCCCGAGGAACCTCATCCCGGAACTGGAGGAACAAGTAATAATGAAAGGGGGCAGCCTCATGTTAATCCACCAGTATTTGGACCTCATCTAGATCCAGAAGTCAACATCCCGGGAAATGTGCAGGGAAATACTACTGGGGGAGAATCTTGCAAGAAGATCCCCAAGAAGAGCAATTTACTGTAATGGGAGCTGGAGACGAAGTCTATGATAGGAGGTTTGATGAAATTGCTGAGAAGTTGAGATCTTTGGAGTCTCAAAACTCCTTAGGTTTCAATGTAATGGATATGGGGTTAGTGGATGGGGTGAGAATTCCCCACAAATTCAAACCCCCGTGCTTCGAGAAATACAACGGAACCTCTTGTCCACGAACTCACCTGCAGTCTTTCCTGGGAAGACTTAAAGCATATACCATGGATGAGAAGCTGTGGATGTTCTATTTTGAAGACAGTCTGACTGGGGCTTCAAGGGAGTGGTATTCACACTTAACCAGAGCTACTATCAGATGCTGGAAGGACTTAGCTGAAGCTTTCATCAGGCAATATCAATACAATCTGGACATGGATCCTAACAGGACCCTCCTAATGGGAATGTCTCAATCCTCCAGAGAAAGCTTCAGGGAATATGCCCAGAGGTGGAGACAGCTTGTTGCTGCTGTCCAACCACCCATGTCGGAAAGAGAGATGGCCGACATGTTCATGAATACTTTGCAAGGAACATATATTGATAGATTGGCTACCTTTTCTTCTACTAGCTTTGCAGACGTAGTTATAGCTGGTGAAAGGATTGAAAGTCTGCTAAAAATGGGCAAAATTTCTGATAACGGTGCAAGTTCGTCCAGTAATCCCAGGAAGCCTTTTGTGGGACCTCGAAGGACCGGTGAGACAAATGTCATTCATGCCAGCCGGGGCAGACCTCAGTATGTTCACAGATCAATAGCAGCTATCACCATTCCAGCTCCGATTCCTCAGCAATCAGCATATCAACAACAACAACAACAACCACAATATCAGCAGCAAATTCAGTATCCGCAACAGAGAGCCTACAACAACAACAATAGCAATCAACAACAACGACCCTTTCAGCAAAGACCATCACAGGAAAACAGGGTGATTGACCCTATCCCTATGCCTTATGCTGCCTTATTGCCACAACTCCTGAAGCTTAACTTAGTTGAGTTAAGGACATTGGCACCACCAGATCCCATCAACCTCCCGAAGAATTATGATGTCAACGCCAGGTGCGCTTTCCACTCCAATGCACCTGGTCACAATACTGAGAAGTGCAGAGCATTGCAAATGAAAGTCCAAGACCTGGTGGATTCTAAAGCCCTCAACTTCGCACCTCCTCCAAATGTCAACAGAAATCCTATGCCTAATCATGGAGGGCCAAGGATTAATGCCATTGAGGAAGACAAACCATCTACTTTGATCACCAGTGTTGCACAAATTCGAACACCTTTGGTCGAAATTAAAGCTCAGCTTCTAGAGTGCCAAGTGTTCCCCGGGTGTGAGCTCGGTTGTGGGTATTGCAACATTGCAGTCAACGGGTGTGAAAATTTGAGAAGCGGCATAGATGGTCTTATAAAGGATGGTATCCTTCAGATCTCAACAACGGCGCCTACAAATCCAGCAATTCCTTTAATAACAATTCCTGATTCTTCTACAACAGCAGTAACAATCATTCCTACTGATTCATCAATATCATCAGCAATGGCTCTGCCCATCACTTCAACAAATCAGATTTCAACAACCATTTCTTCTACAACATCGGCATCCATTTTATTAGCAGGATCTTCTACAACACCAGCAGAAATTGATGAAGATGTCTCAGCAGTCACAATCTATTACGACCCATCAAACTTTCCTCCCGACAACAATTTCCAGCAACAAATAGTGGCACCTCCTGCCAGGCCTCCAGTCACAATTTACTATGATCCGCACACCATTACAGTACCCTCCTCTGCAGCAGTCAGTCCAGTTACTATTACGGTGCCTGGACCAGTTCCCTATGAAAGCAGTAATGCCATACCTTGGCATTATGGCTCTGATCTCTACTGCAACGGGGAGAAAATCACTCTGGATTCGTCAACCTCTTCTCCACAAGTTGATAATGTTGGGGGAGGCGGAGGCTTCACCAGAAGCGGACGCCTTTTTTCCTCACAAATACAAAGACCTAATGTTGAAGCAGAAGCTCCTGCCAAAGCAAAAGGAAAAAGTGTGATACCTGAAGAGCCAACTGTCAAAGAAACTCAGAAGACATCTTTTGAACAAGATGTAGACGAGTTCATGAGAATCATAAAAAGAAGTGATTACAAGGTGGTGGACCAGCTTCACCAAACTCCCTCCAAAATCTCCATATTATCATTGTTGATGTGTTCTGAAGCTCACATGAATGCATTGTTGAAAGTCCTGCACGCAACATACGTTCCAGAGGAGATTACTGTTAACCAGCTAGAAACTGTGGTGGCAAATGTCAACACCATTCATGGACTGGGCTTTACCAATGCTGACTTAACAACAGAGGGACGTAACCACAATAAGGCTTTACATATCACCTTGGAATGCAAGGGTGATGTTCTATCTCATGTGCTGGTGGACACTGGCTCATCGCTCAATGTTCTACCAAAGAAAGCCTTAGTGAAGCTAGAGTATGATGGTTTGGCACTGCGTCCGAGTAATTTGGTGGTGAGAGCATTTGATGGCTCTAAAAGATCAGTGCTTGGAGAGATTGATCTGCCTGTGATGATTGGCCCGCAGACCTTCAAAACTACCTTCTTTGTGATGGACATTCAGCCGGCCTACAGCTGTCTGTTGGGTAGACCCTGGATTCACGCCGCTGGCGCTGTTACGTCTACCCTTCACCAGAATTCGAGTGGGAAGGCCAGATCATCACCATCTGTGGGGAGGAGGACATCTTTGTTAGCCATCTGGCTACGTATAAGTACATTGAAATGGATGGAGAAATCCATGAAACCATGAGCCAGGGGTTTGAGGCCCTGAACATTAATGAAGCATCTGTTGTACTAGGAACCTCCATAACGTCATATCAGCAAGCCCGGAAGGTTGTTGAAGAGGGTACTGCCCAAGGCTGGGGCAAGCTGCTGCCCGTGGAAAAGAAAGAAGACAGATTTGGGTTGGGTTACAGACCAACCCAACAAGATCAATCGGAGGCTACAAAAGAGCCCAATTTTGTCAGCGGGGGATGCTCACCCCGGATGTTGTAAACAATTTGGAAGACAAGGAGGAAAGCGACCGCAACCTGGAGAGCTGGATACGTCCAAGGATCCCGGGGAGCCAAGTCCTTAACTGGTCTTCCCAGGAAATTATAAGGGTTACTCCTGCAGAGTAATTATTATTTCCTGTATTTTTAAAGCATGCATCAAGTCTTGCATCTTGCCCAAGATGTCAAGACTCATTTTGTAATCAGGTCATCTTGTATTTTGTGCAAAGATCAATTAATGAATATCAGGACATCTTTTGCAAATGAGTCTTTTCTTTTCCGCTCACTATTTTTCATTTTTCTTTTTGTACAAAAATAAAATGGCAATGTTTTTCAAAATAAATAACTTCATTCTCACTTTTTTCTAAATAAGATAAAACTGATCACTAAAATAAACCGATTTAAACCCTTGCAGAAAGTGCCCTCCAGATTGCACCGATAAAAACACTGCTATGACTTCGTATGACTTTGACAATCCAATCAATCAAGCTGATGAAGGGGTTGAAGAAGATTATGAGCTACCTGAAGATCTAGCCAGGTTGTTAAGGCAAGAGGAGAAGGTTATCACTCCTCATCAGGAGGAGATTGAAACGGTTAATCTTGGTACGGAAGAAGACGTGAAAGAGGTTAAGATCGGGGCCTGTCTGCAAGATTCTGTGAAAGAGCAACTGATTGACATGCTTCGGGAATACGTGGATGTTTTTGTTTGGTCTTATCAGGATATGCCAGGGTTGGACACCGACATTGTCATGCACAAGCTACCTCTGAAAGAAGACTACCCACCAGTAAAACAAAAGTTGCGCCGTACTCGCCCGGATATGGAAATGAAGATAA
Organism: Lathyrus aphaca; assembly: GCA_963966055.1. Taxonomy (NCBI): domain Eukaryota; kingdom Viridiplantae; phylum Streptophyta; class Magnoliopsida; order Fabales; family Fabaceae; genus Lathyrus; species Lathyrus aphaca. The sequence goes on along the minus strand of OZ014520.1, from coordinate 213,690,320 downwards.
AAGAAGAGGTACAAAAGCAGTGGGACGCCGGTTTCTTTGCTGTGACTAGTTATCCGCCGTGGGTTGCTAATATTGTACCCGTGCCTAAGAAAGACGGCAAGGTGAGGATGTGTGTGGATTACCGGGACCTGAACAGAGCCAGCCCGAAAGATGATTTTCCTTTACCTCACATTGATGTATTGGTCGATAATACGGCTCAGTTCTCGGTGTTCTCCTTCATGGATGGATTTTCAGGATATAATCAGATCAAGATGTCACCTGAAGACATGGAGAAGACAACTTTCATCACACCCTGGGGCACATTCTGTTATAAGGTGATGCCATTCGGACTGAAGAATGCGGGTGCCACTTATCAACGGGCTATGGTAACATTATTCCATGACATGATCCACAAAAAAATTGAGTGTTATGTGGATGACATGATTGCCAAGTCCCTCACAGAAGAAGACCACCTGGTGAATCTGCTGAAGCTATTCAAGCGTCTGAGAAAGTACCAACTGAAGTTAAACCCCAACAAATGCACATTCGGGGTGCGATCCGGTAAGCTGCTGGGATTTATTGTGAGTGAGAAAGGGATTGAAGTTGACCCTGACAAAGTCAAAGCCATTCAGGAAATGCCTGCACCAAAAACAGAAAAAGAAGTTCGGGGTTTTCTAGGTAGATTGAACTACATTTCAAGGTTCATATCTCACCTTACAGCAACCTGTGAGCCTTTGTTCAAGTTGTTAAGAAAAGAACAAACGGTCAGGTGGAATGAAGACTGCCAGAGGGCTTTTGACAAAATCAAAGAATATTTACAAGAGCCTCTAATCCTTATGCCTCTAGTTGAAGGAAGACCTCTAATAATGTACTTGACAGTATTAGAAGAATCAATGGGGTGTGTGCTGGGCCAGCATGACGAGTCTGGTCGAAAAGAGTATGCAATTTACTACCTAAGCAAAAAGTTTACCGACTGTGAACGACGTTATTCACTGCTCGAGAAAACTTGTTGTGCTTTAGCGTGGGCTATCGCCGACTGAGACAGTATATGTTGACCCACACTACCTTATTGATCTCAAAGATGGACCCAGTTAAGTACATTTTTGAGAAGCCAGCACTTACCGGACGGGTTGCAAGATGGCAAATGATCCTCACGGAATACGACATTCAGTTCTGTAACACGGTGGGAGAACTGACTTTAGTTATGTTGCGGATAGCAAGAGTCGCCACCGACTTTTATTTTATCCAAAGGAAAGGCATAAAAGAACAGGAAAGACCTTTTAAAAGATTTTTAGGGTCCGGGGGGTAGGTTATGTAAAGGGAAGGTGTTAGCACCCTTTACATCCATGGTTATCCATGGGCTCTTAGTTACTTAACTCACTTTAAAATGTTTTTGAAATGTGAAGTGTGTGAATAAAAATTTTCTTAAGAGTTTGATAATGATCCATGTACGGATGCGTAAAAAACCTTTGTTTTGAAAATTGTTTGGAATATGTGAAGTGTTTGAAATGTTTTTGAAAAATGAGCAAGTATCTAAGAGGAACCTACCCTAAGTTTAAGTCTTTTCTGTTCTTGAATCCTTTAAATGGTAAGACTATCCCTATTATTAAGGAATAGGTAGTCATTACCTTGGATGTATGGGACAAATGAAGGGACATCTGTTATTTAGGCAACTGTGGGGTGTATAAGCAATTTTTGAGGGACTATCATCTTTATTCGAAAGGGACAAGATCATTACGAAGGCAACATTCTAAAAGGGACTTGATCTTTTATTGTTAAGGGACTAGATGACTTTACTTTGAGGGACTTTTTGCTTTATACACCCTACTTGACCTTTTGATTAGGCAACAATGAGAGGTATCCCTAAGGAAGTGAGATGGCGATCAAAGATCGACTTACGTGTGTGAGTGTACAATTTAATATTTTATCTTTTGAATTAAGTGATCTAAATTAATTTTAAATAAACATACATGTTACACTCCCTATTTACTAACCATGGCATAAAATAAATAATAAACATTATAAAATATTACATCCAGGAGCAATTACAATAATAATAATAAAGCCATTTAAATAAATAAGCAAAATATTAAATAATAATAAAAATTGGGTTAGTGAAAATAATAATAATAACAGTTTAAAGATAAATGGGGTTAGTATCAAATAAATATCATAAGAACATAATAATAATAATGAAATAAGCAAAAATATAATAATTAAAAGATTAAATTTTGATATAAATGATTATTTAAAGTTAATAAGAAATTATGAACAATTAATCATTAAATTATTCGCAAATTATAAAAAAAATTAAATCAATCAGTTATAAACATATTATGAAAATAAATTATGATTACAAAATCAAATTAGAAATTATTTTTAAACATATAACAAAATTATTTACATGCAAAATTAAATTCTAAGCAAATTAAGTCATATTATTACCTTAAGAATTTTAACTTTTAATTATATTTATATACAAAAATTTAAATTATAAACAATTTATATATTAACAAAAATTAAATTAAGAATTTTAATGAAATTATGAATATAAATATTAGAAGAAGAAAATTAGGGTTTGAAAAGAATATGTTTTTAGGGTTTTAAAAAATAAATTAGGTTTCATATACAAAAATTTTAAATATTAAATATTAATTCAATTATACAAATAAATTATATACATATAAATAAAAAGAAAATAGTTTTAGAAAATATTATTATTTTAGAAATTATTTTTATGACCTATAATATTTACATATTCATTTAAACATATTCATATATTAATCATAGAAATAGTATTAAACAATTAATAAAATAAATAAACAGAAATAAAAAAAAAAAACTTACCTGGGCTGGGGATTGAACCCAGCCCCTTTGCCTCCAAGAACACTAACCAACAAGACCTTCCACTGGGCTACAGGCGCGCATGTGACAAGGAAAGGAGAGGAATTTGTTTTGTTGTTGATTCCTGAAAATCAAAAAAAAAAGAAAGAAAACAAAAGGCCTGGGGGAATCGAACCCAGGACCTTCAAGCAATCACACAAACACGTTACCATTCCAGCTGGGAGAGCGCACCTGTTGAAGTAGTGACTATAATAAATAATATATGAAGTTTCATGATTAAATTGAAAAATAAGGAAAAAAAAAGTGTTGAGGCCAGGATTCGAACACCAGCCCTCAAGGAATCTACGCGCATACACAACCATCTGAGCCATCACAACGTTTTGTGAAATATAACAGCAACAAATCATAATAAAATAAGTTCAATATTCAAATTATGTTTTCGCGCCAGGCCAGCTTCATCTTCTTCAAATTTCCTGCGAAAATAACTAGGAATTTTGTTGCGCGTTTTCCTGCGAAATTCATCATATCCAGAACCTATGAAATTGGACAAGCATCAAAACAGTAAAATTTATCAACAATGATCAGTGTTTCATAATCCCCAAGGTCCATGGAATTGTCTTATGTCTTTAAAACTTATTTATATTAGGTTTATGACAAAACCCCAAATCCATGGCCGAAACCCTAGCAATGGTGGTTTTTTATTCCTGCATCGAAAATCAAATTAAATTGCCCAGAAACATTCACAAGCTCAACACAAACACAAATCCAGAATCAAAATCAATTTATATTACATGTATGTATGAAAACGAAAAAACCATAAATGTCTCAATATTTGAATTCGGTTTGTGCTATATAAGAGGTTTTGGATGCAAATGAGGATTGGGATCACATTAGAGATGTTCAAGGAGTGTGTTTGAACCTTTAGAATGCCTTGATATCTCTTCCAACCAAGAAACCGAATTTGAAGTTTTGTGAGGTTTTTGAAATTTGCAAACTTACACTTTTGAGGCTGGAATTCGTGTTCTCTTGTTAGGGTTATCTTATGTACTTATAGTGTGATCAATTAGGTCAGAAAAACTTGATGCTTGTGTGATAAGTTTGATCCAAAAAGATTCAAAAAGATAAGCTTTGAAAATCAAATATTTTTGCATAAACACTTGCTATTTTAGGCAAATCAACATGATTCTCTTACCACTTTGATTCCAATCATCTTTATGAATTTCTAGAAGCTCAATCCTTTTTAAATTTTTGACTTTGATATTTTATTTTAATTTAAAATGCTTTTTAATGAATTAAATCAAAATAAATAAAAATAAAATGATAAAAAATCTTATTTTTAAGGTCTTGGGTCGTGCATGAGGTCATAGTATGGATTGGGTCATCATATGGCAAGCCCATTTAGAAAAAATTAGTTTTAAACCTCCATTTTCTTCATAAACCAACCAAAAATTTCCCAACTTTGCAAGGGCACACATCCTTCAATTTTAATTCTATGAGGGTGTTCTTGGACATTTTGGAAAGCTTGAAGAGTCCTATAACCAACCTCACTGGTTTCATGTTCATATCATTTAGCATTCTCAAGTTATGCCCTTTTGAAGTTGTTGACTTTTTGTTGACTTTCAAAAGGACCTATAATGTCTTAGCTCATACCTTCCAAATGAAGCATTTTTGGGCTTGGCTTGTGAGACACAAAGTTGTAGAGAATTCAATTTCCTTCAAAATGAGCTTTTGATGGAGACTTGGTGATGAAGCATGTGAAAGTTATGGCTGGTCAAAGTTCAGTTGACTTTTACTGAGGAAACCCTAATTTAGAAACCTCTGATTCTTGATGATCTGAAATATCCTTGATGAATCATGATCAACCCTTGATAAAATGATGAATTTTACTTCATATACTTGATGTTGGCAAAAAATCATGAAGTTTGACTTTGGTTTGACTACAGTTGACCTCAGTTTGACTTTTTAACTACTTTGACTGATTTTGACTTATCTGATCATCTGACTGAGCAAACCTTTGAGAAAAGTCTTGAAACTTGTCATGGGGGTTCTTACACACATATAAGATGTTATGAAGCTCACTTGAAGTCTTGGAAATTCATTTAGCCTGATTAAAGTCAAAACCCTAGTTTTGGATGCACTGCTTAGGAGGTGCATTGTCTGAGGGAATTGTCAACTCTTCTAACTATTTGTGAACTTTGTGAACCTTGTGAACCATCATAAAATGCCTTGTGAACCTCATGGGAGGTCTTGTGAACCTTGTGAACCTCATGGGAGGTCCTGTAAGTATTTTGAATCTTGTGAACCTTGTGAACCTCATAAAGTGTCTTGTAAACTTCATGAACCTCATGAAAGGTCTTGTGAACCTTGTGAACCTCTTAGCACACAAAGTCTTGTATTGTGAGGGCAAATTTTGGGGTGCAACAAGTACACATCTCAAAAAGCCATCAAGGGCAGTGTATTGTCTGAATATCTTGCGGAGCAACCCATTGATGATTACCAGCCTATGAGGTTTGACTTCCCTGATGAAGACATCATGTTCATAAAAGCAAAAGATCATGAAGAGCCTGTTCACACTGAAGGGCCTGACCCGGAAGAAGAATGGACTATGATGTTTGATGGGGCTGTTAATATGAATGGTCGTGGTGTTGGTGCGGTACTCATTACACCGAAGGGAGTTCACATGCCTTTCTCGGCAAAGCTCACCTTCAACTGCACTAACAACGAAGCTGAATACGAAGCTTGTATTATGGGTCTTGAAGAAGCCATTGACCTCAGGATCAAAACTTTGAATGTATTCGGAGATTCAGCTCTGGTAATTAATCAAACCAACGGTAAATGGTATACCCACCAAGATCATCTGATACCTTATCGGGATTATACAAGGAGGTTATTGACTTTCTTCACAACAGTCAAGCTTGAGTATATCCCTCGAGAAGAAAATCAATTTGCAGATGCTCTGGCTACCATTTCATCCATGATCAAAGTTCAAGCTGCCAACTTTGTACCTCGGATTTCAGTATCCAGACTTGACAGGCCAGCATATGTGTTCTCAGCAGATGTTGTTAAAGATGATAAGCCTTGGTTCCATGATATCAAATTCTTCTTGGAGGATCAAACATACCCACCTGGGGCATCTTCCAATGACAAGAAGACATTAAGAAGGCTAGCTGGTAGTTTCTTCCTGAATACTGACGGTTCCCTGTACAAGAGAAACTTTGATATGGTACTCCTCAGATGCGTTGATAGGACAGAAGCAGACTTGTTGATGCACGAGGTGCACGAAGGATCCTTTGGTACCCATGCAGGAGGGCATGCTATGGCTAAAAAACTGTTAAGATCAGGTTATTACTGGATCACAATGGACGCCGACTATTGTGCCTATGCCAGAAAGTGTCATAAATGCCAGATTTATGCAGATAAAGTGCATGTGCCTCTGAATCCTTTGAATGTAATGTCTTCACCTTGGCCCTTTTCCATGTGGGGCATTAATATGATTGGCAAGATTGAACCGACTGCTTCAAATGGCCACAGATTCATCCTGGTTGCCATTGACTATTTCACCAAGTGGGTTGAAGCAGCTTCATATGCAAATGTCACAAGGCAAGTGGTAGCCCGATTTCTGAAGAGAGACATCATCTGTCGGTATGGAGTGCCCGAGTGAATCATTACTGATAATGGTTCCAACTTAAACATTAAAATGATGGCAGAATAATGTCGGGACTTCAAGATCCAACACCACAATTCTTCTCCTTACAGGCCAAAGATGAATGGCGTTGTTGAGGCAGCTAACAAAAATATCAAGAAGATTGTACAGAAAATGGTGGTCACCTACAAAGACTGGCATGAAATGTTACCATTTGCCATGCATGGGTACCGTACATCAATCAGAACATCCACTGGGGCAATGCCGTATCAGCTTGTGTATGGTATGGAGGCAGTCCTACCTGTTGAAGTTGAATTACCCTCCTTACGGGTACTGATGGATGTTAAACTGAATGAGGCAGAATGGGTCCGATCCCGATACGAACAACTGAATTTGATTGAAGAGAAGAGATTGGCTGCGATTTGTCATAGGCAGTTGTATCAAAAAAGAATGAAGAAAGCCTTCGATCAGAAAGTCACGCTCCGAGAGTACCAAGTAGGAGATCTTGTGCTGAAAAGACTCATTCCTCCTCATACAGACCACAGGGGCAAGTGGACTCCGAATTATGATGGTCCATTCGTAGTAAAGAAAGTTTTCTCTGGTGGAGCACTGATGCTCAGTACTATGGATGGTGAAGACTTCCTGTGCCCTGTAAATTCAGATGCAGTTAAAAAATACTTCGCATAAAATGACCCGCTGGACATAAAAAACAGAATGTAAGTCCAGGCAAAAAATAGGGCATCCCGGCGAGTCAAAAACAGAATAAAAGACTCGGGAAAAAATAAGGGAAAATAAAAGAAAAAAATGTACACTCGCTGAGTTGAAAAGCCGCATTGGACGACTCAGGCAAAAATGTGTATCCCGGTGGATCAAAAACCTGAAAGGGCGATCCACGCAAAATAAGGGAATAAGCGAACAACTGCATTCTGAATTTATCTGTATCACTTACAACATGGTAAACTCCGAAAGGGTCAAGCTTCGTTCAGAATCAGCCTTCTTCAGAAAGCAAAGTGAGAAGAACGTCAAAAGTCATACGAGTCATAGCAAAAGGGAAGCTCCTCGAAGCGTCGTCAACATTGCCAGCATCTTGTTTGTTTCTCAATTTGTAACAATCTCCTCATTTCAGGGGATCTGTTTCTTTGACTGTATCTTGCCAATTCAGGGCACACGAATTAATAAAATCAGATTTTCAGTCATGTTTCGTCTCGTACATTTTATTTTCATTTGCAAAAATGTCCGATGTCCTTGAGATATTGATTGCATAAATACATATGCTTCCCTTCTAAAAATACGTGCTTACAGGAAATATACTTACTCCCGGGAGTGTCTAAACTCCTATGATGGAATCCAGTAAGGGATACCTCGGGGTACTTGTGTGTTTCTTTGTTTTTACAGGATTGCAGGTATCCAAAGCGCAACATGGGGCATGAAAGCTTCTCCCCAGTAGGCCGCCAAATCATTGTTTCCTCAGCACACCCTTCCAAACAGCACCAGAGATGCTTTCTCCCCGTCAAAGTTGACAGGCATCACTTCACCAACATTTCCTTCAAAAGGGCAGCACCAGGAGGTGTTCATATCCTCAGCTGAGTTGTCAAGTATCATCCTCAGTAGGATCCCCCACAGAAATCTCTAGGAAGATCTTTCAGTGATCTTTCTTCTTCCCCAGCCAAGTGACAGACAGGGAACCATGTCCCCACAGAGCTCCAGCCTCTATCCAGAAGAGCAATGCCTGGAGATCTCACAACAAAGTAAAGAAAGCTTCTACAGGCCCCAGCTGGGTCCCTCATTACCAAGATAGGTTTATCAATGACCTACTTCCCCATGCAGAGTCATATATGTCAGATCTATCAATGATCTTATCCCCAGCTGGGATATCCACTTCAAGCAGATCAGCCAGAGATCTTCACAGCAACGGGATCCGAATCCCCGATCATTATCTTTGCATAGTCATAGCATTCGCATCATATTTTCCCCACAAAGCGTAGCATTCCGTCTGATACGGAGCATTACGGCAAAAATCAAACATATTGCATAAGCCATGTGTAAAATCAAACACTTGTAAATACTGACAATCCATCAACAACATACAAAATATTTCCCAATTCCCCACCAGAGAGCCAAAGCATTTCCCTTACAGATACAGATACACACTCCTTTTGGCACCCGTCCGTGTCATCATTCCCCAGTAAAATTGCCCGAGCAAACAGACACTTATACTACAGATGCTTCTTGACACTTGTCTGTGTCATACCTCAGCCGAAAGCCAAAGCGTCCCCTTTGCACTCACAACACATATATCTATACTTTCTCTTTTGACACCCGTCTGTGTCACCCTCCCCAACATAGTTACCCGAATACTTTGTAAACCAAATACTTGTTTATAATACACTTTTTCCGACACCCGTCCGTGTCGCACTCTCCCCAGCAAGTTAAACACTCGTCTGTGTCTCACTCATCACTTTTTCACTCATACAGATACTCGTCCGTATCTTGTATATACCACTTATATCCCCTCAAATTCGACACTCGTCTGTGTTCTTTGTTAACTAGTTGGTACTCGTCCGTATCATCATCTCTGAACATGCGTCAAGCGTTTGTTTCTACTGATACTCGTCCGTATCATAGTCTTAAGGATGCTCGTCCGCATCTTTAATCTATACACCGTGTCAAACACTTATGTCTTCTTGAATTTAGACACTCGTCTGTGTCCACCCTTCCCCAGAAGAGTCCCCAACAAATTTTGTTGATCTATTTTTTGTCTATCCGACATTTGTCCTATGTCATGATACCTTCCTGCAGCCGTACCCTTCCAGGTGATCGTCCTTCACCTTTTTGATGATCGTCCTTCATCCTTCCCAGAGGAGTCTCTATTCATTAGAACCCCTTTCTATCCGACATTCGTCCTATGTCATGATATTGTTAGCAGCCATCCCCTGCTAGGTGATCGTCCTTCACCTCTTGATGATCGTCCTTCATCATTCTATCTGATGGCCGTCCCCATCGTTGATCTTGTTATCTGACATTCGTCCTATGTCATGGTAAACCCCGAGAGCAGCCGTACCCTGCTAGGTGATCGTCCTTCACCTCTTGATGATCATCCTTCATCATGCTTATCTGATGGCTGTCCCCATCGTCGACCTTTTTATCCGACATTCGTCCTATGTCGTGATATTTCCGGCAGCCGTACCCTGCCAGGTGATCGTCCTTCACCTTAGATGATCGTCCCTCATCTTATCCCCAACAAAGCAGCCGTCCCCTGTTAGGTGATCGTCCTTCACCTTTGATGACCGTACCTTATCATTTATTTCATTCATACCTTGAACTTGATGGTCGTCCCCATCATTTACCTATAATCCCCAGAGAGTCTTATAGCTTTACCTGATGGCCGTCCCCATCATAATCTCTTATATCCCCAGCTTGTCGGCCGTCCCCGTCATTGCTTTATTTCCCGCATTTTCCCCAGCATGTCGGTCGTCCCCGTCAGTGCTTTATCCCCAGCAGTCGTCCTCTGCTCGACGGTCGTCCTCCATCGCCCGCACTTTATAATTATACTTTACTTCCTTTTACAATCTATATCCCTTTTCTTCTTCATTCTATGAGTGCAAATTTTGGACTGTCTTTGGTATTCAACCACAAGTTATCTTGTTTGAATGATAAGCCGTCACTTACATCCTGCACGGCTAACTCATGCTTGAATAGGGGCAGCTGTAAACACCCCAAATTTTCCCTCACCCATTCACACCATGGCTTGTGATCTTTTCATTTGCATAAATTCAAGCATAGCATCTCATACCATCCTTTTTTATTCACTGCATTGATTCAAAGCCATTTGCATCCAGGGTTTATGATCTGAGCCATCCCTGAGCTATTTGAGCCACTCCAAAGGTCATCAATCACTTCAAAGGGGTCCATGTATGTTCAAGCATCATATTATATCCTCTAAAGATCAAAGAAGTCAAAGAATCACAAGAACTGAGAAGGGCATGGAAGCAGAGTCAGGCTTAACTACATAGATGCTCTAAAATTAGGGTTTTGGTTTCAAAGGCCATAACTCCAAATTTTTTGGTCATTCTTGTTTCTATTGGTCTCTATATGTTATAAGGATCATGCATATAAATTTTCATGAAGAAATTCAATGGGGAAGGCATCTGATCAAAGGATGACTTCTTGAGCAAGTCAGTGCAAAATCAGGGCATTTGAGGCCCCCAATGACCCAACCAAAGGGTGTTCTCCATCATTTTAAATGTGTATGATCTTTATTTGATCATAGAAGGTGTTAGAAGTTCACAAAGTTGAATAATTTCAAGCCATTTGCAAAATTGTCTTTTCGGGAAAGTGACTTGTAATGCAAACTTGCCATTTTGGGAAGGATTTTCAACCTTCTCTTTTTGATTCAAAAATGCTTCAAATGAAAGAACTTTGGTCATGAAAGTTGTAGAATGGATCCTCCCATTTTCAAAAAGTACAAGAACTCATTCTAATTCATTATGGATCAAAAGTTATGGCTTGTCAAAGTTAGGAAAAATCATGAAATTTCACTTATGCACCAAAAGAGGAAAGTTGCAAAACTTCATGCCAAGGCTAATTATGACTTCAAATGGACTTCTAACTATCACACAAACATAAGTCATGACCTAAAATTCAGAATGCACCAAAGAATTGTTCATTTCCATGCCTTGATCATTAAGAAATCACAAATGGGCCAAAGGTTCACCAAATTGCAAAATGCTTCATAACCCTTCATCCATTTAAGCCAGCTCAGAAAATCTGATTTCATGACATTCCTTGATCTTTGCTGCGCAGGACCATGCTCCTATCTCAGCCTCCCACTTGCCCATACCTCAAAGGACACCTAACATTGACTTTTGGCAAAATGGCCCATACCAATCAACATAGGCCAGCAACAACTCTCTGACCTATCCAAACTTGATACATGGACAAAATGGAACTCAACACACCACACAACACAGCCTGAGCTCTCCCACAAGTCAGCATTCTCAAAAATCCCTCTTTGTGCATTTTCTTTCGAAACTGAATACACAAGCCACAAACCTCAAAACAAACTTCATAGAATCACTCACCATGATCCTCTGATCATTTCCCAACCATCATTTGATCCTGAAACCCTCCAAAACAGAAATACGATTTTTCACTTCCCTTGGTCAGAACTTCATCAATCTCTTAAACCAGCCATAAGAAATTCCAAACAAGCATTGCAAACTTCTCATGAGGTTCATTAAAGGCATCTTGGACCAAAGAAGCAGCCAGAAAGCTCCAAAGTTCAAAGCTCCAGTTCAGGTGAGCTCAAGAACAATTTTTCCAGAAACGTGTTTTTAAGTTACTAATTGATTCTCCATGATTCACTGATAATGCTGATGTGTTTGGTTTTGAAAATAGTCAAGTATTAAGCATGTATGAGCTCTCTGAAATTTTTTGACCTAGAACTAATTTGCTTTAATTCAGCTTGAATATGTGAAATAAATTTGTTTTAGTGGGTGTTTCTTGTTGAGTGATGTGTGGGGTTGGATTCTGGGCAGAGAGATTAGGTTTTAGAAGCTTGGGGAGAGAGATAGCAATTTTCAGGGAGGGGTGTGGCCGGAGAAGATGACCGGAGGTCATTTCCGGCCACCTGAAAGTCATTAATGCCTTAATTGTGATTAGGGCTCAGTTTGAATGTGAGCCATAGATCCTGTTGACCCTTCTTGACCCGCGCGCGAATGAGTGGCCCAGATCCATCATTAAAACCCTAATCCTGATTTATTAAATTAATTAATTAGGTTTAATTTAAATTTAATCAGTTTGAATTATAGCCCTAGGATCTGGCGCGGGTCAACTCCCTCCAAATCCATTTGAATCTCAGCTCTTGGATCAACCTACTTTCTTTTATTTAAATTTTTATTTCATTTTCTTTTCATTTAACTTCCACGAATTTTTAAAAATAGCAAAACATATTAAAAAATTCTGAAATTTTTTGTCAAACATTTCATTAATTTTCAGAACCCAAAAATATTTTTATTTTTATTTTTTGCATTAAAACTTATTTTTAAATCATTTAAATGTTTATTTTTAATTTGTTAATGGAAATTAATTAATTAAAAATGCATTTAGGTATTTAAAAATCCCCAAAAAATTCACATTGCATTCTTTAACATTTAGAAACATTATCAAACTCTCAAAACAAATTTCTTTTTGGTTCTTGACCTATTTTGACAATTTTCATTGGAATTAAATTTGTTTAAAGGAAATATTTTGATCCTAACTTGAAAAAATTCATTCTGCCTAACCATGAGGAGTTTGATGATGGTTCTTCTTGCATTGCATCCTTCATACCATGTAGTTTCTAGGGTAAAATTGGTTTGAATTTATCTTTCATTTTCAATTTGATGTGCATTTTTCCTTTTGAGGTACCTTGAAACCCTAGTTGACTTAGAAAAATCATAACTTCCATTAGGTTTAGATTTAGGTCTCCTCCTTTGGGCAGTGAACTTGTGTGGGGTTAGGGTTCCTTTGATCCCATTTTCAATTTTTTATCATGTCATTTGCTTCTGATTTTGAATTTTGTGTTACATGTTATGCATAAACCCTAATTCTTGTCTTCATTTGCATCCATCTCTCATATGCTTGCATTCAAGAGCTTGTCATGACATTTTGTGCATCCATGTGACATGTAAGACATCTTAGGACACATTAGATTCATGTTTGATCATTGCACCATTCATTTGCCATGTTATATGTTCATTCCATTTCATAAACTTTCATGAAGTTTCATGGTTCAAGGCATGCTCCATATGCATCCATTCTCTTGTGTGCTCACATATTTGCATCTTATATGACTTTGCACCATCTCTTGACATCATTTGCATCATGTGTATGTTTCTGACTTTGGCCTTTGCCCATCCATATGCATTGTTTCATTTCATTTCTTCCCTTATGCATCTTGTACTAACTTTTCAGGTTAATGGTAAGTTTGTTTGGGAGGTGAATTTGCCTTTACCTCCTACCTCTTCTCATCTTATAGTTTTACATCCTTGCTGCATGTTTACTTTTCTTTGAGTGAGTTTGCTCACTTGTGCCTCTCTTCCCTCTTTTCTCTTCTCATCTCATCCCTTTTTCTATCTTGCTTCTCCTTGGTGGCTTCCTTGAAGATTTCTCCTCTTAAGCCTCACAAACCCTAGGACTTCCAAGCATGATAACATTTTAGGATTGTTTAGTCCCCCTTAGACTCTTTCCTTTGAGTTTTCTTTGAGTCTTCTCTTCTCACCTCATGATCAAGGACTAAACCCTAAAGGTTTTAAGGCTTTGTGATTAAGCTTATGCCTGCATCCTTCTATTAGGATGGAGTGTATAACTTTAATCCTAAGTGTTGAACCCTTAATGTGTTTAAATCCTTTAATTAATCCACCTAATAATCATCAAGACATCAAGCTTGTAACTTGGGCCTTGCATTAGGGTTCTAATTCTTCCTTAATTGGTTAAGAAGGACTAACCCTAGTGTTAATGGACAAGTCCCCCTCAAGTTGTCTTACAAACCATAAAATCCATTTCTTAATCTTATCATTAACTAAAATCCACTTTAATAAAGGCCTTGTTTTGTCATGAGGTTAATCCCTAATCATGGATTAAGTTGAGGAGCATTCCTCAGCTTAAATGTTCTCATCTATTATCCTTCTATTAGGATGGTGTAATGAGTCCATTAGATCCCTGATTATGGCTTAATCTCATTACTTAACACTAAACAAAAACTCCAAAAAAACATCTAAATAATTACAAGTAGGTTAATGATCCTAATCCTACATCATGGTGATTAAGTGTGAGGTGCTTACTTCATACTTAAGGTATTCTCATTACCCCTAATCAGAGGGAAGATGTGATGAGTTTACTAACCCCTTGGTTTAGGCTTAAGCTCATTATCTTATGACAAACACCAAAAAGCAGTAAAAGATTGAAAACATCAAAAACAAACAATAATCGTCTCCTCCGGGATTATTTTCTCATCATCTTCACTCACAAACGAGAACTCGCTTCTTTCGTCTAATGCAAGACAGTTTTCACCTGAGCCAGACAGGTCATACACTTGAGCATAGGCAAGTAAGCAGTTCACAAGTCAATTTTCCTTCAGTCTCTTTGAGTCAAACTACGGTGTTCTGACTTCCTCATTGCACGAGAGGATACGTAGGCATAACTTAACTGTTATCGAACAAAAGTCTCTGTATATTCCCCCTCTTTCCAGCATTATTCTTTAAGCCTCATAGTCTTGAGCATTTCATTCTCGTTCTTACACTGACACTTCACTTATACACTTCACTTTTCTCTTACACTGACACTTGCATTCTTTTTCCAGCTTTGATACACAAATTGCACTGACACTACCCCTTTAAAACACAAATCTTTTAAGCGTGGATCCCGTCGAGTACGACGGACAATCTGGGTGCTAATACCTTCCCAGGTTGTAACCAACCCCCTTTCTCAGTTTCTCTGGTTCGCAACCGTCTTATCCATATCTTTCTAGGTCCATGCAGCATTACTTTTCCTTCGGGATAAAAATGCCTAGTTGGCGACTCTATTCATTTCTCCTTTAGCCGACCGTTCGCGTCTGTACCCCATTTGACTTAGCCTCATTTGGTGGGAGCGACAGTGCACACTCTTTTGATCCCCAAATAATCGGACCCGGGGCGTACGCCTTGGTCCAACCAATTATCTTCTTCTTCCCAAAAACACATAATCAAAATTAAAATTAAAAAGGATAATTGGGTGAAAACTCTTTTGAATCCTGAATAATCGGACCAGAGACGTGCGCCTTGTTCTAACCAATTATCCGTCTTCCACAAATAATTTTTATAAATAATTGGATTAAAAATGAAAATCAGGTGCACACCTTTTTTATCCCTGAATAATCGGACTTGATGCACACACCTTGGTCTAACCAGGCATTCATCTTCCGCCTAAAAAACAAACTCAACTAATCAAACTACTTTTTCCCAAATGAAACCAAAAATCAAAACTTTTTTATAAATGAAAGATGCTTCATCCATTCGGAAATGATGCAAACAATGCTTCATTCCTACCATGTGTGAGTAGTAAGAACGTTTTATGCTCGAATGCAATGAGAACATAAATATGCAAGGATATAGATTTTGACGTCCATTCTGATGCGACACGATTGTTCACTTCTTCATGTTTGGGTATTAAACAATGGTTTCCACTAGAATACAACTAAATATGTTTCTCTAAAATCGACCAATTAATAAACATTTTCTACCCAGAACTACGTAGCTTTGAATTCTTCATCGCACCTGAGGATACGTAGGAGCAAGACTCTGAATCTTGTAAAGCACCCTAATAACAAACCTATATTTAGTCCTTTATTTATTTTTTAAACAGATAATAATAATTAGAAGAAAAAATAACATCACGCTAACATTCTTATTTGTGAATCTAACTAAGCGGTCCCCATTCAATACAACAAATGTGAGAGGGTTATAATACATTCCCCTTGCATAACCGACTCCTGAACCCGAATTTGGTTTATACGACCATATTTTGTTATTTAGGGTTTTATCAATGTTTTCATTTTTAAAAATAAACTTCGGTGGCGACTCTGTTGTGTTTCAAACGTCTGTACACTTGGGTATTTTTCGCATCGCGATAATGTTCAAAATTTATCATGTAATTTAATGTTCGTCAGTAAATTAGCCCAAGATATAAATTGTCAAACTAGTTTTTTACGATCTCATTGTCTCTTTTAGGATTTGAATTCAAGGAAGATTATTGGCAGTTCTAAGGAGAGTTGAGGACTCTACTACCTTGACATTGGATCTGCATCACAATTACCTTAAAAAAGAATAAGTTCTTACTTTGAGTCTTTTTCTGTTTTGAATAATAAATATGACAACATTGTGGTATGGCATTTAAGATTAGGTCATCATAGTTTTGTTACTTAAAACACTTATTTCCTAAGTTATTTCATAATAAGAACTTTTCTTCGTTTAAATGTGAAGCATGTGAGTTTGCAAAGCATCATTGTTTCCAATTTTCAACACAGACTTATAAATCATCAAAACCTTTTTCTATTATTCACAATGATTCTTGGGGCTCTAACCTTACAAGAACACTCTCTCTCAAAATATGCTTGGGTTAAATGCACAATTCTCCTTGCAATATAGGCGAGTTTCGTTTTACCCCCTATAATTTATTTATTTTTAAATGCCCCCTCTAATAATTTTTTTTAATTACCCCCCTAAGTGTAAAATTTTAAAACCGAATTTGGGGGGTAAATAAAAATAAAGTTTTGCAGGGGGTAATTTTTGCACTTAGGGGGCAAAAGATATAGTATTTTAAAACTTCAGGGGGGCATTACAAAATAAAAATATTAAAGGGGTAAAATAAAACTCATCTATATTGCAGGGGAAAATTGTGCATTTAACCCAAAATGTTTTGTCAAATTTATAGATGACCATACAAGCGTATGTTAGGTGTACTTGTTAAAGGGGAAATTAAATATTTGTCAAGCTGTAAATATTTTTTCTTACAATGGTACAAAACCAATTTCAAACAAATATCCAAGTCTTTAGAAGTGATAATGAAAAAGAATATTTTAACATAATCCTGGATGATTATTTTAAAAAAAAATATATTGGATTTTATATCAAAGTTCATGTCATAATACTCCTCAACAAAGTGGATTTTCCGAAAGGAAAAATATACATTTATTGGAGTTGTTAACAGATGCATATTTAAATAACAAAATGCCTTCCAAAATTATCAATTTTCAAACTCCAATTAATATTGTCATAAAATGTTTTCCCAGTACCCGTTTTTTAACTGATTTGACATTAAAAATATTTGGTTGCACAATATTTGTTCATGAACATAAAAATGTTGGAAAACTTGAACCATGTGCTATAAAATGTGTCTTTGTTGGATATAAATGTTTTGATCCTAAGAAAAAAATATGTTTGTCATTAAGGATGTTACATTCTTTAAAAATAAAATTTTTTTATGACACTCATATTCAAGGGGTATAGAAAGGAAGACTCGTTTCAAATCTTGGGCATGAGTTTTTTAAATAATTTATCTTTGTATGTACAACAAAGTTATCAGACTTATACTTTTGCAGCAACAGAAAATGACCATGATTCTTTATCTGATCCTACTCCAATTATAAGTAAGGAACTTTGTCAATCATAGCGTACATTTTCTCATGTAGAAAACAATGAGAATCCTGAAAATGATGATAATGATGATTTAATTGAAATGCCACAAAATAATGAGTCACTTCAAGAAAACAAATTTGAATTAGGAAATAAGACTTGGAAAGGGAAGGTTTCTATGAAAAAAACACCACAAAGGAATGGATTAGTCCACATCTCAATATTGTCAGGAATCTAAACCAGAAAATGATCAACCTCCTAAGAATAGGAAAGGTAAGTATATCTCTATTTCTAAGAATCGTATTTTGTATACTGATATAGATGATATTGTTGCAATTAGAAAGCCTGATAGATCTTGCACTAAGCACCACATGTTCAATTTCATATCATATTCAAATTTATCTTCAACTCTGTCTTCCTTCACCTCAAAATTGTCTAGTGTAGAAATTCCGAAAAGTCTACAGGTTGCTCTAGAAATTCCAAAGTGGAGGGAATATGTACTTGAGGAGATGAAAGCTCTTGAAAAGAACAAGACTTGGAGTGTTATGACACTACCCGATGGCAAGAAGAGAGTTGGATGTAAATGGATGTTTATTGTGAAGTATAATTCAGATGGGTCAATTGAAAGGTACAGGGCTCGCTTGGTGGCTAAAGGTTTTACACATACCTATGATATATATTACTCTAAGACATTTGATCATATTGCAAAATTAAACACTGTCAAAATCCTTTTATCTCTTGTTGTTAACCCATATTGGCCCCTACATCAGTTACATGTTAAGAATGTATTTCTCAATGGAGATCTAAAATAAGTATTATGGACATTCTTCCTGCTTTGAAAACAAATTTTGATAAAATGTACGCAAACTAAATAAGTGTTTGTATGGATTAAGAAATCCCCTAGATTTTTGTTTGAAAAACCACTCAGGCCATGAAGAAACAGTGGTACATTCAAGGACAGGATGACCACACCTTATTCACAAATTTCTCCTACAATGGAAATGTTGTGACCCTGATTGTTTATATTGATGATATTGTCCTTAGTAGGTACAGATGGATACAGTGGAAATGGGAAAGTAAAAGATAAAATGGCATTAGACTTTGAAATCATGGACTTAGGATTCATGAGATATTTTCTTGGTATTAAGGTTGCTCGTTCAAAGAATGTTATTATGATTTCACAACAGAAATACATTTTAGACTTATTGAAAGAAACATGAATGAATGGATGTCGTCCTACAAATACCCATATGGATCCTAATGATAAACTGTGGGGAGAAGTTAATGGTCCTATTGATATTGGAAGATATCAGAGATTGGTTGGAAAAGTGATTTATTTGTCACACACCCGACTTGATATTGCTTTCTCAGTTAATTCAGTAAGTCAATTTACGTATTATCTTTTGGGGAACTTCTTAAGGCAATTTAGAGGATACTGAGATATTTGAAGGGATATCTTGGAACAAGATTATTTTTTTAAAAAGAATAGTGAAAGAAATGTGTTTGTCTTCACCGATGTTGATTGGGAAGATTCAGTCATGGATAGAAGATCAACCTCTGGATATTGTACCTATGTTTGGGGTAATCTTGTGGCATGGATGAGCAAGAAATAAGGATTTTTAGAAAGAAGTAGTGCAAAAGCCGAGTTTAAAGCTTGTCTCAAGGTATTTGTAAAGGATTATGGATCCTTAGGGTCATAGATTAACTTAAGATGAAAATTGAGCTTCCATTGAAATTATACTCTAACAGTAAAGCTTCCATTAGCTTAGCTCATAATCCATTTCAACATGATATAACTAAGCATATTGATATTGATCAACACTTTATAAAGGAGAAGTTAGATGTTGAAATCACATGTTTATCTTTTGTGACTTCAAGTCAGCAAAACACCTTGGCAAGACCTACTTTTAAGATTTTGATAGACAAGTTAAGCATTATAGATATATATGCACCAACTTGATGGGGGTGTTGGAAAATGCACCAATAATTTATTTCCTTTTTTTATTATTTTCCAATATGTCAGATTATTTTCCTTTATTTTCCATTAAGGAGAAATTGATTGTAATTTAATGTATTCCCTCTTTATAAATCAGCCTTGGACTAAGGACTAAACATAAAAACAATTTACCTATTATCTTCAATAGTCACCATCTTCAACAGAATCTACACCAGACCCTGAAATATCTCTAAGAACGATAAGACTATGGTTGAGTAGATTGACCTCTAAAGGGCCGACATTTGGAATATTTGAGTTTCTAATCCAATGGATGATGAAGAATCACCACTGTGATGGTTGCTTATCATGTTTGCAGGTATATTCTCTACGTGTTTCATTATGTGAACAAAGGAATAAAAAACAAATGCAAAGGGGGATGAGAAATGCACTACTAAAAAGTGCTTCTAACATCGGACGCAAAATGCATTTTACCCCAGCTTCAGTAACGAGGTAATGAACGTCGTCATAAAAAGAAAAGAATTATAACCTCGATTATTTAAACATAGAGGTAAATTAATTTTCACAAGGGTTCGAATCCCAACATCTGCATTTTTATTATTTACAAAACTATTGCCTCATTCATCTCGGTTTACAAATAAACTAAGAGGTAAGATAGATTGTTTTTTAATAGAAATTTGTTATATTGTTTACATAGAAAATAAATAAAAATAATTTGTTTACAAACTTAATTGTTTACCCAAAATATTACATTGTTTACACAGAATATTAAAATAAAAATTAATTTTTTCCTGAAGATCATATGTTGGATCTTTGATTCCTTGATATTTGGACAAGGTCA
Organism: Lathyrus aphaca; assembly: GCA_963966055.1. Classification (NCBI taxonomy): domain Eukaryota; kingdom Viridiplantae; phylum Streptophyta; class Magnoliopsida; order Fabales; family Fabaceae; genus Lathyrus; species Lathyrus aphaca. Next base: position 213,669,909 of record OZ014520.1, on the reverse strand, counting down.
AATGTTTCACCTTTCAAGTTTTCTTTCTGACATAAAACATTAAAAGCTAAGAAAAAAAGGATATAAAAATAAATGATTTTTTGCTCAAATGAATATTTAAAAACACAAACCTTAAACCCATATAATTTTTTGCAATTGCAATCCATCGCTAATGGCAAAAGTTAAATTGGAGGATGTAGATAGTTTCAATCACTGCATGACGTTGCTTTATCAATTTTAGATATCAGAAAACCTTTATAACTAAAATATAATTAGGTATCATGCGGATCACTAATGGTAGTTTCTTGTGTGTTGATAATCATGAAATGAACGAAAAAGATTTGTCTAAGAACGCTAAGTTATCCCCTCGGTTCCTATAAAAATGGAGGTGAACATGTTTTTTTAATTACATTGTTTACACAGAATATTGAAGAAAAAAATACAGCAAAACTAGAGTTTTGGTGTGAGAAGTTATATGGTCGAACTATTGCACATGCCTCCAATTTCTAAAAGAGTTATCTGGTCCAAACATTGGATGCATCCAACTTTTGTTGAAAAAAATGTTTTTGTGCACTTGCAATCAATCATAGAGAAATTTTACAAGCTTCTAAATACAACAAAAACAACAACATCAACCCCATTTTGGGATATGAATCCCAAAAGAATGATGTGGTTTCTACTTCTAATGAGTTTGGAGCGGCAACATATAAGTTAGAATTAGGGTAAAATACATCTAGCGAGAAATTGTATAGTAAAAGGTTATGTATTTTATACCTCGTTTACTAAGGAAACCGACAAGACATATCATATAGTTTATAACAAAATATAATAAATAAAAATAGTTTCCTGAATTGTTTTTTCCCTCAAAGTTTTTGAAAAATCAAGGTAATATGTGATTTTTACTTCTAAAGAAAATAAATCATGGTGTGCGTTGGAATCACATCCACTAGAATAACAATGATCATCCATATTAAAAAAATGTAACGTATCTCTTGGATTTTCAAGGCGTTTGAGTTTCTCTGATTGCTTCACTTCCTATTCTCCATTTTATTTAAACATTATTCCTTGTTTCAACGTCTCATTTACAAATCTTTGTGTCTTCAAACCTATAGTTTCAAATTCTTTTGTTTTCTTCAAAAATGTCTTCAACAACCTTAGATGAAAATTTTCAGTTTGTAATCAATGAAAAGTTTGCCGATTTCGATTATTTAAAAGACAAAGGCTTTGATATAAAGAAAACTACTCGTAAAAAAAAGTTAAACGGTTAATTTGACATTATTAATAGACCCATCTACATTAATCTCATTAACGAGTTCTGATTAAATGCCTATGTTAGGTAATCTGGTCATGATGTTGAGTCAATCCAGTCCTATGTTAATGGTTTTCCTGTCACAATTACTCAGTCACTTATTGCTCAAACAATGAAATGTGAAGAGGAAGGTGTTTGTGATGAACATTATAGATTCAACAATGTCTATAATTATCACATTTGCCTAATTTATGCAACCAACGATAATCTCAGCAGTCCTATTAGTCTATGATCAATTGGAAAAGTTTTGTATCAACTTCTAGTGTCAAATCTTTGTCCAACAGAGAAATAATTGGAAACACTTACTTGGAATGACAAGCATCTCTTGTTATTCCTTAACAAGAACATCACATTTAATCTTCCTCTTACCATTTTTAATTTCTTAAAGGAAATGATAATCATCTCTAGGAATGAAATGACTTTTCTCATACCATATGGAAGAGTTCTTTCTGAATTTTTCTCTAAGTTAGGGATAGTTAATAGAGATACTATTGAAGTTGAGTGGAGTCATAAATTTGAATATGGGGAATAGTTATTTGTTGTCTGATTTTTAATTAATGAAATATTTCCTTTCATATTATTGCCTATTTGTTTTTATTGATAACAAAAAAAATAGAATTATTAATTAATAAGAAAATATAAAAGAAAAAATTAACTAAGAAAACAAGGGAAGATTCGAAGGCGACAAGTTAGAAATCACTTTAAAAAGCCTTAAATGTAGTTACTGGGATTCGAAGCGTGTTCCCTAATAGGTATGTTACCTTGGTTTTTAAAAAACAATGAGGTATTAGGTTTAATATATTTTTAGAAGATTTGGCGCTCACTTATTTCTATATTATCTCGGTTTTATATCAAATCGAAGGAAAAAGTTGTTTTTAAAAAAATTATAAAAAATGTTGCTCTCATGACTTATAAGCTCGGTTTTTAGCATGTTCGATGTGAAATATTCGTCATAAAAAGTATTATTTGTAGTAGTGATTGTACATGAAAGGGGTGTAGTTACAGAGATAGCCTAAGAGGGGGGTGAATTAGGTTATATGAAATTTTCTCGGTTATTTTATCGGTGGATGGATTTTTCTCTTTTAAGTGTTTAAGAAATAAAAGCGGTAATGCGGAAAGTAAAAGAACACAAAGGTTTATCCTGGTTCCCTTCATAATCCGAAGGTACATCCAGTCCCCTTACACCTTGTAAGAGATTTTCACTATAGTTTAGATCCTACAACCTATCACACCATAAACCAGTGAGGCCTACTATCTACAAAATATACACCAACAGTGTGCAAGCACTAACCCTTACGTCCAACAATCCTGGATCGCAAGTCGGAAATAGAAATAATTTTATAAGTTGTTTTTGAGAAAGAAATGAATTGTACAATATCAATGCTAGATTGATCTTCTCCTTTTAATCAAAATTCACTTTTCAATATCAATGCAAGTGTTAAACTTCTATGAGTATGACAAATATGAACAATATGAACACTTTGAAATATTTGAAAATATTCAAAAAGAGTGACTTTGATTCTTTTGAAATTCTATAAAATATTGTTTGGAGGTGTTTTTTCATATTTGAAAAAAATCAGAATATATATGTTTTAAAAACACCCTTTCAAAAAGGTATGAAATGTTTATGAAACAATTTATTAAAAGGTATAAATTTCAAAAAAAGTATTTCAAATGAAAAGAAATGATTTTTCAAAATTCGTTCAGTGTTAACCAGTTAACCAATTTGGGTAACCGGTTAACGTTGTAACGTTAACACAAAATATTGAAAAATTTGAATCGTTAACCTGTTAACCTATTTGGTTAACCAGTTAACACTGTAAAATTTCAGAAAAATTATTAAGTTTAAAGTGTTAAACCAGTTCCAATTTCATTCTAAAAGGTATATGCAATGCTTATCATGATAACCTATATTTGAACACTTGTATATCAATTTAGATGTGAGTTTTTGATATACCTAAGTCTTGAAAGGTTGCGAGCAATTGCATCCAAAGCTTGATTCACATGATGACATTTCCATTGAGTGATGCATAGCCTTGGTTCTTGATCTTATTGAAAGCTCGGCTTTTTGCGAACACGGACTGAACTTGAATCTTGTTGTCTTCATCAAAAGCTTTAGGTTGAAGTATGCTTCTACAAGGGGGTGAAGTGAGGAAATATTTAAAGAAAAGAAAAAATTGGATATGATAGTGAATTAGGGAACGCATAACCCAGATAGAAAGAGATGATGTTGGAATCAAAGGTTAATAGAGCTCAGGGAAAGAGGAAATGGCTTATAAAGAGAATGGTAAGTCTCAGTTTACAAGAAGCTATCAAAATTGTTTAAATGATCAAAATAATATTTATAAAGTAAAGAAAGATGTTTAAATCAACGGCCAAAATGAAAGAAAATGGGAAGATGAAAAGCAACAGTCAGATCTCTCCTTAAAAATGCAATGACACTTGAGTGAACTCGAGCATTCAAGAGGGGATAACCAAACCTTAGTCTACAAAACTAGGGTCACGTGTGAGGAAATCCTTTGAAACTTCTCAATGATGAGACTAGAACTTAAGGTACATGTCATATGGATCTCTTTAATTTCTCCACATAAAGATCCCGGCATATAGGAACTGATCTCATTTTTTGAAAGGCTTCTCGTATGTTACACCAAGATAAGTCTTGGGGTAACTGTTTTGGTTCAGTCATAATCTCAATATGATATAAACCTAATTATCAACTACCATATATAAATCGTCACGTGTGGAATCTAAGATATAATTCTGACCATAATTCACTCCATTCCTTTTTGTTCACTCACTGAATTGAGTTTTGGGTGTTAACCTTTGCAGTCCACCAATATGCAACCACATCAGATATTCGCATCACCCCATCCAGATTTCACCTAATCAATTGACCGATAATTCTAGATAAGTAATGAAAATTATTTCGTACATATCAAGATGGATCTCGTGGCCTTCAGCGTGGGGCAATAACAGTTGTAGGAAAGGAGGGGTGTACCTGTAAGACACTCTAATGCTAAAGTAAGTATTAGAGGTAGAGTGATGGAAAGTACAAAGTGTGTTAGAATGATTATAATTGAATACCTGACCCTCCAAATGAGAAGGTATTTATAAGTGACCCCTAGCGTTGGGCCAAGGTCCCCATTTGGGCTAAAGTGTTAGGCCCAAAATGGGAGACTATCATGGTCAGCGTAAAAGTAAGGAAGACCTAGCATGTGGTCTTCGCCCTAGTCCAACTGACTCAATAATCTTCGGAGGGGAAGTTGGTCATGTGAACTATCAAGCGAGTGGGGAGGACGTCCCCAACGGTAATGTCCCCAACGACTATATTTCCAATGGCTATATCACTTTGTATTTCTTATTGGGACTTACATGAAGATGGACTGGATTGGGCCTTGGTCGACGATAGGCCAGCTGCAGTCCAGAACAGGAGCCCCCCAAGTTGTTGTTCCTAGGTGAAAGGACAGTGACTTTGAGTTAGTTCTTGTGTGGAGGATGATATATTAATCAGATAATCTGTTGAGGAGATATGGAATTATGGGGACACAGTGAAGATCCTTAGAAGTTATGCTTGTAGACGAAATTTAGACACTTTAGGAACGCGAACTTGTGTCCACGGGGAACTTGGGAAATTTTAACCTTGGGAACATGAAACGTTTAGCTCCTTGGATGCCACGTGTGAAGACGCATTAACTCCCTATTAAAGCCTAGGGAATCTAGGTCTGATAGGTAATCATGGTTATGCCTTACGTGTTTTCCCGTGTGGGGGTTTGGCTATAAAAGGAGAGAGGGGAAGTTCATTTGGCACATTCACACAAGTTCGCTCTTCTCTAGTCTTTTTGCTCTACAACTTGAGCTCCTTCCCTCACCAGAAAATTCATCTCCGTCGTCTCTAACCATCATCTCTGTTTATCCCTACCAAGTACGTTCATTATATTCTCATATTGTTTGCTTATTATTAGGGTTTCTGGAAATAGTTTGAATTTCACCGGTAACCATGGATTTTCCGGTTGAAGTTCATGGGTTATTTGTTAAACACGTGAATTTTCTGGAAAAATCATGAACAATGTATGAATATGATGATGAATAGATGAATGTCCCTTTGAAAATCTTGTAGATCTTTCTAGGTTATAAGTCGAGGAGACTACTAGGAGGATCTTTCCCAAGTTTAGAAAATTTACGTCTTTGTTGTCGAGGAGAGTCTTCCCCCATTGGGACGACCTCCTCCTTTGTCGAGGAAAGTTCCTCGTGTACCCCTGTTATATAGACTATGGCCCAGGTAGAGGATACGTTCTCAGCCTTTCTCTCGCCCTTTCACTTGATTTACAGTGGAAGGGTGGATTTGATATTTCGTCGAATTCACTATTTTCTTCTGCTTTTAAGGTGAAATGGGTGAGATAGACGCGAATCACATTTTAGACGAGCATGTCATCCAAGATGACGGGGCAGGTGTTGCAAATGTCCCTGAAGCGGATCGGGCATGGATAATGTTGGAGCCTATGGAAAGTGCTTTGATCTTTACTGACGATGATTCTGATGCTTTTAGCATGGTCGACAAATGGGTGTGTGGTGACCCTATGAACTGGCGGGCTTTTTCCCCTAAGCTGGAACATAAGATATGCTCTCACTACCAAGGCTTACGTTTCATATATATGAAATTTCCTTTAGAGAAGCGGGGTTTCGTTTGTCTTTCACCAACTTTCAAGGGGCTATCTTTACGCACCTCATGCTGGCGCCTTCTCAACTCTATCCAAATGCGTTGGCATTTATCTGAGAATTTAAGTTGGTGTGTCAGTATCTGAACATTGGCATGGTCATGAACCTATTCTTCGGGGTCTTTCATCTACAGCTCTAGTCTCTAGAGGGGTGACACACCTAGGTTTCCTTCAAATAGCCGAGCAGGTTGTTCAGAGCGTATTTGGAGTCTATCTATAACTTTAAGGACAAGTTTTACGTGATCAAACCATACTTGCAAGAGGCCAAGGATTCCTTGTACTTTAAGGAAACCGAGGAGAGGGACAGGAAGAAGGAGGAGAAAATGGTGTCCAAATTTCCTCTAAAGTGGGTCGAGGATCACGTTCACCATGGGACCGACCACTACATAACAAGGTCGGAGCAGCTGAGTGTCAACGACAAGCTCTCATTTCATAAGCGTGTGTAATTCATTGCGGGTTTTCATTCGATAGTGCTCGTGAATAATGAGAACTACGGGCCTTACAACGCAAACAAAGAGCCTGTTGTGGCACCTCGGTATATTAACATGAAGGACTTTCTCGCCTGCAAGACCGAGGAGGCTATGATGAAACTTCTAGGTGGATTACATTTTATTTTGTTGCAAGTGTTTTGCTTTTCTAGGTGTGCTAATTGTCGCTCCCGGGATTTTCATCCTAGTACAAACGCGAAAGTGGCACGGAAAAGGTAGAGTCGCCAGCCAAACATTTTTATCCCAAATGAATGGGAAAGTTAATGTTGAACAAACCTAAGGAAAAAGGAAATAACAAGGTCTTGCGAACCAAAGAACTGGATTCGGGAGTCGGTTACGAAATGGAAAGATATTAGCACCCCAGACCGCCCGCCTTACCCAACGGGATCCACGCTTGTTTGTCTGTTTCAAAGGGTAAGAATAAAACTATTGCTAAATAAAAGAACCGCTACTGGAACTGGAATGAGAGAGGGAACTGGAAAAGGAGAACAAAGGGGTATGGGAAAAATGTAGGGAAAAAAGAGTATGCTCGAACGGGCCCTACCCCGCTGCCTATGTATCTCATGGGAAATGAGAATCAAAGTCGACGTAGTTCGCCTAACTAAGGCGGGAACTTGTTTGTGTTTTTTATGAATAGAACTTCCTATGCATATGCTCAAGTGTTGCAGGCTGGTCTGGTACGAGTGTGTTACCGTCTTGCAAAGAGACATGTATGAGTAAGTTCCTACGTTATGAATGAATGAGATGAGAAGAGAATTCCCGCAGGAAAATACGTGTGTGTCGCTCCCGGGATTTTCATCCTAGTACAAACGCGAAAGTGGCGCGGAAAAGGTAGGGTCGTCAGCCATGCATTTTTATCCCGAAGGAATGGGAAAGGTAATCCTGAAAAAACCTGAGGAAGAAGGAAAGGACAAGGCCTTGCGAACCAAAGATCTGGGTTCGGGAGTCGGTTACGACCTGGGAAGGTATTAGCACCCCAGAGCGTCCGCCGTACCCGACGGGATCCACGCTTGTTTGTTTGTTTCAAAGGGTGAGAAAAATATAACTGATGCTGAACAAATGAACTGCTAACTGGAATGGGAATGAGAAAGGAACTGGAAAAGAGAAAGAACAGAAGGGGAAAATGTAGGGAAAATAAAGAATGTGCTCGAATAGGCCCTACCCCATTGCCTACGTACCTCATCGGGAAAATGAGGATCAGAGTCGACGTAGTTCACCTATCTAAGGCAGGAACTATTTGCTTGTGTTTTTTATGGCCGGAACTGCGTATGTCTATGCTCAGGTGTTGCAGGCTCGTCTGGTACGAGTGTGTTTACCTTCTTGCATGCGAGACAAGTCATCGCGAGTTCGCGTTTAGAATGAGTAAGGTGAGAAAAAAAGTTCCCGCAGGAAAGTCGCTTATTGTTTGTTTTTTTCTTTTAAGAGTTTTATGTGAATTTGGCACAAGGAAGTGAATTCAAACTCTTTTCCATGGAATGTGTACTTGCTACTACATTCCAAGATGAAATAATAGAACAAGCACACCAAGCAAGGAGAATTTATCCAAGACTTGTTCCCAAGGATTAGGGTTTAAGTTCACTAGCTTGTTGAACTTATTTAAGTGTTTTTGTAGCTTTTGTAAAGAAATGTCTTTTAGATTTTTCTTTGTGAAACAACCCCTTGATAAGACTTGTGCATCATGCTAGACAAGCTTACACCATTCCAAGATGGAATGAATGCAAGTGCCCCATGGAATAAGGCTATACACAAGGGATCCTTTCATGTATTTATTAAGTCTTTTTGGATTTTTGTTTGAAGATGAGAAGAGAAAGACTCAAAAGGAAAAGGTAAAAGCTAATGGGGGGACTAAGACACAACCCTAAGTCATTTTTTTATGTACAAGTGTGGTCATATGGTTAATGAGGTATTATAATCTAAAGAGAAGAAAGAACAAGTTAGAATTAAACTTACTTCCTAAGGAAGTTAAGTTGAATCTAAAGAGAGAAAGGGGAACCTATGAACAAAGCACAAAGGTGCTAAGGCAAAACAAATTGATGCATAAGAGATAAGAAATAAAGTGATTACCTCATCTCCCCCCCTACAAAACAAATATTAGTATGATGAACTAAAATGAACAATTATTACATGGTAAATCTTCACAAACCATTCACCATATCTAAGAAAGATATTAGTGAACTTCTAAGGCTAATTACCTAAGCCTAAGGCAAATTATAAGATGGTAAACTTAAAAAGTAAGTAGCTAAACTCAACTTAAGTATTCTAAAGCTACAAAGGTGGACAACTTCAAACTATTCCCTAAAAAGAAACTAAAACCTAATAAGATCTAAGGTAAAGTTACATGAAGAAACCTTAAAGGATTAAGTAAACCAAAATGGTATAAACCCTAAAGTGAATAGAAAATCCAGGGGCTAACATCTCATTATAGTCTCCTATGAGTTCATACTACAAGGGATGAAAAGATCTAAGTAAAAGAGATGCAAACTATATGAGTGATGATGTGAACATAAGAAAGAAGGCATATGAAACTTCAAAGGAAGAAAATTTTAAAGTAAGACTCAAACATGAACAAGAGGATTTGAAATCCCCATACAAGGACCAGAGACTTGATGAAAATTTATAATGAAGCTTAGGCCCAAAAAATTAACCACAAATGAGCTAGGGTAAATACAATTAGGATTAAGGGAATAAGAGGTTTGATTTTGCAGTTTCAAAGTGTCATATGGAACTAAATGAAGCATGAAGACTTATGAGAAGAAGTGAATGCATAAAGATGATTGTGGAAAACTTATAAGATGAATAACAATGATGTAACATAGTTGACATACTCATGAGATAGGTTTAGAAGTCTTAAGAGGGAAAGAGAAGAAGAATTAGGGCAAATGGACACATGTGTGACTTATGAAGCAAGTAAGCAACAAAATCAAAAAGTGATAACCCAAGGTGGACATGCATTATTCCAGGACCTATAATAAGACCTAAAAAGACTCAAAATCAAGACCTTATAACAATGGCATTAATGCCTTATTCAAATGGAATGAGGGAGATTTCTAAAAGGGGCCAAAAATGACTTAAAGCTTAAGCAACTTGGGAAAAATATCAAATGACCTAGAAAAATTATGAAATTTGAAAACTCAATACAAATTCCAGATAGTAACATATGTACAAAAAATCTCTTAACAATTCCTATTTTTGAATAGTGAAAGAATCATTAGAATACAATTAGGGTTTATGTGGTCAATATGGGAAAATGGACTCAAAACGACCAAAACAAAGACCTAAAAATCCAGAGAAAAATATTTTGAGGAAGTTTAATGAGCTCTTAAAAGGATGCAAAAATAATGGGGTCTTTATCATTTGTGGTTTATGAGAACAAAAATATGGAAAATGAATGGTTCAAAATGGGGGAATTGTGAAACAATTAAAAGAGAAATTAATTCTGACTTCAAAAATTAATAAAAATAAAATATAAAAATATGGAAAATTAAGGAAAATTATGAGGATCCTATATGAATTTATTTGGAATTTTTCATGGCTTTTTGGTATTTTTAAAAGTAGGAAACGAAAATGGAATAAAAGAGAAAAAAGAAATAAAAGAAATAAAAAAAACTATTGGGCCTGGGGGGTGCTGAAAATAGCAAAAACCACATAACTGGGCTTAAGTCAAATGCGTTGGGGGTGTCAAAAGTAGACTGAAGACTTTAGGTTGACTTTAAGGCACGTGAATGGCATGAGTTTTTTAATGCGCTGGCAAGCCCTGGGACGCAGGATGGAAAAGATCCAATGGCTGTGTTATAAAGGGAGTTACGGCCTAGGGTTAATGTTCAGGTGACCGGAAGTGACCTCCGGTCATCTTCTCCGGTCACCCCTGACCTAGGATTTCCTGAATCCTCCATAAAAATGAATTCTAAGACCGTAACAATGCTCGCCTCACTCTCCTGATCTCAAATATGGCTACAAAACTCATTCTAAGTTCTTAAACTTCCAGAATCGAAGGCACAAACAAAACCTGAGAAAATTGAATATCTGCATCTATGATGCCTATCAACTAGCCAGCCAAGCCATAACCTCTATCAGGCCTCAAACAACATGAAAACACTTAGAAATGTGCAATGCGAACAAGTTGAAGTTCAGAACATACCTGAGTTGTTGGGATGAAAAATTGTTGCTAGAAGGCCAGAGATGAGGATCCTTAGCTTGCTGGATCTTGATCTTGATCAATGGAAGTGAAATAAACATTAAAGGAGTTATGGATCCTGAGTAATTGGTGAAAATGCAATGAAGATCAGTGTTATGCAGTGCTGATTCCTTGAGGTTTCAAACTATGCTTTCCATGGATCTTGAGTTTGAGATGTCACTGATGATGGATTGAAAGAGATTGAAGCAAGACGGTGTCAATTGGAGGAGTGTGAATCAAAAATGCAGTGCAGCTTCAATAATATGCCATGCTTGATCTTGATGATTCAGGTTATACAATGCTTGGTGGTTAAGGCTGAGATGTTGAAGATGATAGCTGGATGAAGAATGAGGATGGATCAATGATGATGGTGCTTGCTCGAGGAAAAATGAAGAAGGAGCTTCTTCTTCTAACAGAGAGAAAATTCAGATGATTCTTGGTGTGATTTTGTGCAAATGAGAGTGGTGAACCTGCAATTCAGTTGGAGATCAACTTATATACCAAGCTTAACCCTCAGTTGATAGTTAGAACCAGGGTTAAAACCCTGGTTAACTGAGTCAGGTTTGTTATGGCTGAGTCATGTTTGTTATGCAAGCTGAAATAAGTGGATTGAAGCAAGTTTGCAATGGATGAATGGTTTTGCTCGAGCCAGATTCCATGTGATGCTGTCCACCTTGGTTAGCATGAGGCTTAATGCAATGTAATGAAGCTGAAAAGATCAGATGGTGCAATGTGAATGAAGCTTACTCTTTGCTTGAGCTTCATTGGAATGGAACATTACAATTATAGTGAGCATGCCAGCATAGGACCAAACACATTATGATTGATAAGCCTTAGTGATCATAGAATGAGAAATGAGGTGTGCACAATGAAATGAGTTTGAAACCTACCTTGATCCAATAACTTGTGCAGCAAGAAAATCATTCATGACACATGATCTTCCAAGAATGAATTCTCCATGATCAAAGCATCAAATGATGTGATTTTTATGAGCTAATTGAAGATCAATCTTCATAGAACATGTTTGATGTTTGGTTCAAGATGAAACATGACCTCTAACCATCTCAAATATGCCAATAAACATCATGCCATGAAGCTGTAAAGTGGGTCTGCATGGCCTGGCCAGATGCCTTGCATTTTGCAGTTTGAAACCCTACACTTTGCCTCTCCATAACTTTCAATCCATTGATCACATGAAAAAATGTTGAACATGAAGGTTGTAGCAATCATATAGGGGAACAACTTTTTAGTTCACCAAAAATTGGAGGTTGTAATAAGAAAAATGGCATGACATTTGACCCTCCACCTGTTTGATGATATGCCTTGCAGGGCGCGCGCGCTGGCCTGCATTTTCCCTGCCCATGACTTGCCTTGGGCCTTGAATTGTTCCAACTTGCCAAGATCATATCTCACTAGTTTTTTGTTATAGAGGAATTCCACCTATGGATTTGAAGCTCAAGATGCCCTATTTAATTGGATCCAAGTAGAATTTTGATAGCCCTCCTATTTTGGGAGAAGGCATCTCTCAAAGATGCTGCAAAAATTGCCAAAACTTGCCATTTTTGGAAACCCTAATTTTCCAAAAATGGTAAGTTTTGGTTTTCTTGATTTCTCTTGATTCCTCCATCATTTCTTGATCAAATTTGAATCATAGGATCCTTGTAACCCTAATTTCATGATTTTGATCTCAAAAGTCAGGAGTTGACTTTTTTCTCAGCATGGTTGACTTTTCCCCAAATCCCTGATTTTCAATCATCTGGCCAATTGAACCTCTTCCATAATGAATTTGTGGATGAAATTTGAACCCTAGGCACTTGTCAACATATATAAGACAGTGAAATCCACTTTGAATCAAAACTTCATGTAGAAGCCCAGTAGAAATGAAACCCTAATTTGGTCATTTTCATCAGGAGGTGTTGCACTGCTTGCCTTCCTTGATCAAACCAAATCTTTCCATGACGTGTGGCTTCAAATGAGAACTTGTGGGATGTTGTGGACCCTTTGCACAATGTTGAGAAGCTTTGTGGCCCTTTGATTGTCTTTGTATAGCCCTCGGTTTCTCCAGTCATTGAACACATACATATGCCTCAGCTATGCTACACATGATGCAATGTTTATGGCTATTTGTGAACTTATATATGTTAAATGCTATGAAAAAATGTTGAGGATATGAGAGGGAAACTTTTGAGGTATTACATCTGCCCCTATTCAATCACCTGCAAGCTTGAATGAATAATTGCAAAAGCTTTTAGACATTCAAGGTATGGAGTGATTGAATACTCGAATAAAACCTGGAAATTTGAACTCGGTGGATAATAGAAATGCCATCTGGTTTTTATTTTTATTGCTTTTTGTTGTTTTGACCTTTGAATAGGTAGCGGGAAAAGAACAAGGTAAAACGGGATCGTTGTACATAAACGAGAGCCCATGCAAACAGGACCGTTGTGCAAAACGATAACCTGTGACGCGACTGCTAAGCGAATCAAGCCACGGAAAGGGAGCCTGTTGTACAAAACAGGGCTTGGAACGAGACCATTGTACAAAACGGAACTCGGAGATGTGACTGCTGAGTGAATCAAGCCAGAAAGAAAACACGCGACTGCTGAGCGAATCAAGCCACAGAAAAGGAGCCTGTTATACAAAACAGGGCTTGGAACGAGACCATTGTACAAAACGGAACTCGGAGATGTGACTGCTGAGCGAATCAAGCCACAAAGAAAACACACGACTGTTGAGTAAATCAAGCTAGGGAAAGGTGCCTGTTGTACAAAACAGGGCTTTGAACAAGACCATTGTACAAAATGGAACTCAGAGATGTGACTGCTGAGAGAATCAAGCCACAAAGAAAACACGCGACTGCTGAGCGAATCAAGCCACGGAAAAGGAGATTGTTGTACAAAACAGGGCTAGAACAAGACCATTGTACAAAACGGAAATCAGTGATGTGACTGCTGAGCGAATCAAGACACGGAAAAGGAGACTGTTGTACAAAATATGGCTTGGAACGAGACCATTGTACAAAATGGAACTCGGAGATAGGATTGCTGAGAGAATCAAGCCATAAAGAAAACACGTGACTGCTGAGCGAAACAAGCACGTAAAAGGAGCCTGTTGTACAAAACAGGGCTTGGAACAAGACCATTGTACAAAATGGAACTCGGAGATGTGACTGTTGAGCGAATCAAGCCACAAAGAAAATACGCGACTGCCGAGCGAATCAAGCCACGTAAAAGGAGCATGTTGTACAAAACAGGGCTTGGAACGAGACCATAGTACAAAACAGAACTCGGAGATGTGACTGTTGAGCGAATCAAGCCACAGAAAAGGAGCTTTTTGTACAAAACAGGGCTTGGAATGAGACCATTGTACAAAACAGAACTCGGAGATGTGACTGCTGAGCGAATCAAGCCTCAAAGAAAACACGCGACTGCCGAGCGAATCAAGCCACGGAAAAATGACAACATTGACTTGGAAAGACAAAGATGTCTGGAAAATGGTATAAGTATCTTCTGTGGGGAATATCTCATGTTGAGAAGATGCTCCGGGTCATATGTAATGTACCTCAAAACTGGCCCATGCTGGTATGCATATGTTTGGATTTACGGCGTAATGCTCCATGATGATGGAAATGCTACGCTTTGGAGGATGCAAATGTAATGATGATTACTAAATGAAAATGCAAAGAGATCTCTTAATAAGGAGACTGCAAGCATCCTAGGTGTCTTGACTGGGGAGAATTGATGATCACTGCATTGATCTGGTTAGTCCTGGTAAGGAGGAAACAACTCTGCGGGGAATGTTGTTAATGATGCACCAGCCCTGAACTGTCGTTATTGCCAAAAATAAATTGGACTTTAAGATTGGAGAGCCAAGACCCTGCTGGAGATGAACTCTAGATTGGAGATCCAAGACCCTGCTGGAGATGGACTCTTCTCGAACTCTGATGGGGAAGTGGAGACCTTCTGACTTGGCTGGAAACCAGAGGTATGGCTCTGCTGAGGAAGCAAACTACTGGGAGAGGAAAGACACTCCTTGCACTATTGGGGATTGCCCCTGTGTTGAAAGAAAACCTCTGCTTGGGGAGGACAAACATCTCTTGCCATTAATGCTAGAGAAGAACTTCAACTTCACTTCTACTAGGGATAACTGGACACACCCGGGAAAACACCTATTCTTGTTCAAGTATAATGAAATGTTCTTCCTTGAAATCTGCTTTAACTCTGTTAGCAACACTTGTACCTGCACCTGCATAAACACAATTGATAGTGCCTGCAACATGGAGAGTTATTTTGGACCTGTATGCCCCAAGCTCATGGCATGAATCATCATCCGGGCCTCTTAACAACCTTTTTAGAGTTGTATTAAATGTTTTTGTCCTCCTGAATGAGTTAGAAAGCATTCAAATGTTCACAACACAATATAAACCACAATTTTCTAGACGTTTTTTGCAATCAAATCAATCCTAGATGGAAAAAAAAACAAGAAGCAAATAGTCGCGAGTTGACTGAAATTGAATTTTATTGATTTGGAACATGGCCATGAATAGGCATTACAAAGGAAGAAATTCCCTGGAAAGAGGAAAAAGCCAAAAAGGAAAACAAACTATCCTATTGGCAATGTGAGAAGTGGATCTCATCAAGTTTCGACCCGACTATGACTCGTATATCTTCAAGACTATCCGCTTGCTCTGCCCCTTGAGAAAGGTGATTGAACTGGTCTTCAACCGTTAGAATAACCTCAGTTGCAGATGAGTTATGAATTCACATATCGTAGTCATTCGTGTTAGTCCTTCTTTTACGTGGATCGCCATTTCGGGTTTTCAATCCACCGGGAAACCCTTTTTTGCCTGAGTTGTCCGATGTGGCTTTTCAGCTCAGCAGGTGTACATTTTTGTCAAGATTTCCCTAATTTTTTCCCGAGCCTTTTATTCTGTTTTTGGCTCGCCGGGATGCCCATTTTTGCCTGGATCTTTATTCTATTTTTATCCAGCGGGTCTTTTTTACACGAAGTATTTTCTTACTGCGTTTGTGTTGACAGGGGAATGGAAGTCTTCTCCATCCATGGTTGTTAGCATCAAGGCTCCACCTGAGAAAACCTTTTTAACAACAAATGGTCCTTCATAATTAGGTTTCCATTTGACCCTGTGATTATTAAGAGGAGGAAGAATCCTTTTCAGCACCAGGTCACCAGGTATATACCTTTGAGGTCATACCTTCTTGTCGAAATCCTGTTTCATGCGCCGCTGATATAATTGTCCATGGCATACAGCTGTTAGGCGTTTCTCTTCAATGAGGCTCAATTGATTGTATATGGATCGGAGCCACTCAGCTTCATTTAGCTTAATGTCCATCACTAACCTCAACGAGGGGATCTCCACTTCAATAGGTAGGACTGCCTTCATACCATATACCAATGAGAATGGGGTTGCCCTTGTTGAGGTACGCACTGACATTTTGTACCCATGTAACGCAAATGGTAGCATCTCATGCCAGTCTTTGTATGTCACCACCCTCTTTTGCACGATCTTCTTGATGTTTTTGTTGGCCGCCTTGACGGCGCCATTCATCTTCGGGCGATGTGGAGAAGAGTTGTGATGTTCTATTTTGAAATCCCGACACAAATCAACCATCATCTTGTTATTGAGATTAGAACCATTGTCAATAATGATTCTTTCGGGAATTCCATACCGGCAAATAATGTCTCTTTTAATAAACCGGGCTACCACTTGCTTAGTAACATTGGCATAAGACGTCGCTTTGATCCACTTTGTGAAATAGTCTATAGCAACCAGAATGAAGCGGTGACCGTTGGAAGTTGTCGGCTCGATCTTACCAATCATATCAATGCCCCACATGGCGAACGACCATGGTGAAGACATGACACTCAAAGGATTCGGAGGTACATGGACTTTATCAACATAAATCTGGCACTTGTGACATTTACGGGAGTGTTTACAGCAATCAGATTCCATGGTGATCCAATAATATCCCGATCTCAACAATTTCTTGGCCATAGCATGTCCTCCAGCATGGGTACCAAAGAAGCCTTCATGAACCTCTTGCATCAATAGGTATGCTTCGTGTCTATCCACGCATCTGAGCAGAACCATGTCGAAGTTTCGCTTGTATAACACACCATCATAATTCAAAAAGAAACCACCTGCTAGTCTTCTGAGGGTCTTCTTGTCTTTATTGGATGCCCCAGCCGGGTATTCTTGAGTTTTCAAGAAGTGTTTGATATCATGATACCAAGGTTTGTTATCTTCACCATTGTCGACTGCAAAGACATAAGCAGGTCTTTCAAGATGGGAAACCATGATTCGAGGCACGAAATTCTCTTGACAAACTTTAATCATAGATGACAAAGTTGCTAGAGCACCAGCGAACTGATTTTTGTCTCGGGGAACATAACTCAACTTGACCTTGGTGAAGAAAGTCAGCAGCCTTCTGGTATAATCCTTGTAAGGAACCAAGTGAGGTTGATGAACTAACCATTTTCCATTGACTTGGTTCACCACCAGAGCAGAATCTCCGAAGATCTTGAGGTTCTTGACCCGCAAGTTGATTGCCTCTTCAACCCCCATGATGAAAGCTTCATACTCTGCCTCATTGTTAGTGCATTCGAAAGTCAACCGAGCAGCTAAAGGTGTATGGACCCCTTCTGGTGAGATGATAACAACATCTACTCTGCTTCTGTTCATGTTCATAGCTCCGTCAAACATCAACTTCCATTTGGATTCGGGGTCTGGCCCCTCCTCCGGAAGTGGTTCTTCACAGTCTTTCAACTTGAGGAACATGATGTCCTCATCCGGAAACTCGAATTTCATGGGTTCATAATCGTCAATTGGCTTCTGAGCCAGGTATTCTGACAATACACTTCCTTTGATTGCTTTTTGTGAAGTGTAATGGATATCATACTCTGTTAGTATCATCTGCCATCGGGTTACCCTTCCTGTTAGAGCCGGCTTCTCGAAGATATATTTCACAAGATCCATCTTGGAAATTAAGAGAGTGGTGTGATTCAGCATGTACTGTCTTAGTCGGCGAGCAGCCCATGCCAAAGCGCATCAAGTTTTCTCGAGTAATGAGTAGCGTGTCTCACAATCGGTAAAAATTTTGCTAAGGTAATAAATGGCATGCTCTTTTCGACCAGACTCGTCTTGCTGGCCCAGCACACATCCTATCGATCCTTCAAGCACAGTAAGATACATGATCAAGGGTCTCCCTGGCACTGGAGGCATGAGAATTGGAGGTTCTAGCAAGTACTCCTTGATTCAGTCAAAGGCTTGCTGACAGTCTTCATTCCATTTAATGGCCTGATTCTTCCTCAGAAGTTTGAAGATGGGCTCACATGTGGCTGTTAAGTGAGAGATAAATCGTGCAATGTAGTTTAGTCTCCCTAAGAAACCACGCACTTGCTTTTCAGTCTTTGGCTCAATCATCTCTTCGATGGATTTTACTTTGGCTGGATCAACCTCAATTCCCTGCTCACTAACAATGAAGCCCAATAGCTTGCCAGAACGGACCCCAAAGGTGCATTTGTTCGGATTCAACCTCAATCTGAACTTCCGGAGTCTGTCAAACAACTTTTCTAGATTAACCAAGTGTTCTTCTTCTATTTGGGATTTTGCTATCATATCATCAACATAAACCTCAATTTCATGATGAATCATGTCGTGAAATAGCGTTACCATTGCCCATTGGTAAGTGGCTCCAACATTCTTTAGACCAAACGACATGACCTTGTTACAGAACGTTCCCCAAGGCGTGATGAAGGTAGTATTTTCCATATCATCGGGAGACATCTTAATCTGGTTATAACCTGAAAACCCGTCCATGAAAGAGAACACAAAAAACTGAGCAGTATTATCAACAAGCACATCTATGTGAGGCAGAGGGAAATCATCTTTAGGGTTGGCCCTGTTCAAATCCTTGTAGTCTACACACAACCTGACTTTACCGTCTTTTTTAGGGACTGGCACAATATTGGCAACCCACGGAGGGTAACTAGTCACGGCAAAGAAACAAGCATCAAATTGCTTTTGTACTTCCTCTTTGATCTTGATTGCCATATCAGGGCGCGTGCGCCTCAACGTTTGCTTCACTAGCGGGCAGTCTTCTTTCAGAGGCAGCTTGTGTACCACAATGTCAGTGTCTAAACCAGGCATATCCTGGTAAGACCATGCGAAGACATCAACATATTCTCGAAGCATGGAAATTAGACGAGTCTTGATAGATTCTTCTAACACGGCCCCGATATTAACTTCTTTCTTGTCTTCTTCGGTACCCAAGTTTATCACTTCAATGTCTTCTTCATGCGGCTGAATCATCTTTTCCTCCTGTTTAAGCAGTCTGGCTAATTCTTCAGGTAGTTCGCAATCTTTTTCACCTCCCTCATCGGCTTGATAAATTGGATTGTCAAAGTCATACTTAGCCATAACAGGGTTGTCATTGATAAGATCTGGTGACGAGCACCTGCATGAATGGGATTCATGCAAGGCTTTTAGAAAAAGCTTGAGAATATGAGAAACATTGTCATTTTAAAACTTTTCTTTCTTTTTGAAAAATAAAAGCAAAAATGAAAGACAAATAACAACATGGATGAATGTGAAATTTCAGCTTTATTAATGATTATGAATTGTGTTAGGAACAAAAGAACCCTTACAAAAAGCTAATATGCCCCGGGCAAGACATAGTGCTTGAGTATAGGAAAGAAAAAAATCATTACTCTTTGAAGGAGGTGACTGAGATAAGCCTTTCAGACGACCAATTTCTAAGTTGAGCCCCTGGAACATGTTTGATCCACTCATCTAAGTCACAGTCATTATCAACTGCGTCGTCCTGCACGGCACTAATGCTTCCGTGATCCACCATTCCCGCACTCGTGAAGGTAATCGGGCCTTGACGACCTCTAGCGCTCTGTCTAGATGATGACTGCCCAGGATGGTAGCCAACACCAAACATATCCTTATCTTCTGGAACTTCTACTAGACTGTCCCAGCCTTCTCGTATCCCCGACTCTACCACCTCTAGAGCTTGCTTATAAGAGGCTATGGAAACCCCCTTCTTTGGTTCTTCAGAAGAAGCTGCTAATGAAGATGCTAGTTCAGTTTTCAGGGGCTCAAAAGCCTGACATGGCGTCTCAACTATCTCACCATCCATGTCCACATATTTGAATGAAGCCAGATGACTGACGAAGATATCCTTTTCCCCACAAACTGTTACAATTTAGCCCTCCCAGACGAATTTCAATTTCTGATGAAGTGTGGATGACACTACCCCTGCTGAGTGTATCCAGGGCCTCCCCAATAAACAACTATATGCAGGCTGTATATCCATCACATAGAATGTGGTATTGAAGATTTGTGGACCTACTTTAATTGGTAAATCCACCTCCCCAAACACCGATCTCCTCGAACCATCAAATGCTCTAACCACCAGGTCATTGGGCTTTAGAATTACTCCATTCATCAATGCCTTCTTGGGAAGAACATTCAGCGATGATCCGGTATCTACCAACACATGAGAAAGTACTGCACCTTTACACTCTAAAGAGATATGCAGTGCCCAATTATGAGCACGACCTTCAGATGTTAGATCCATGTCTGTAAAACCCAATCCATGACTGGCATTGACACTGGATACCACCGCTTCTAATTGATTTACCGAGATATCCTGAGGCACATAAGCCTTGTTCAGGATATTCAAGAGATCTTTCCTGTGGGAGTCGGAACACATTAGCAAAGACAAGATGGAAATCTTCGATGGAGTTTGCTGCAAATGGTCCACAATCTTGTAATCGCTCTTTTTGATAATTTTCAAAAATTCTTCAGCTTCTTTATCAAATGTAATGTCTGGATCAGTCACTGGTGTGGGCTCATTGGCAACCACTGGCTGCTTCCCTCTTGCCCTAGCATGGGCTTCTGCGGTGTCTCTGGGTGGTATCACACTGTTTCTTAGTGTTTCCAGCGCAAATAACCTTCCACTTCTAGTAAAGCCCCCTACTCCAACGTTTTCTACTTGAGCTGGGGTCATGCTAGACGTGGCCAAATCTTGCTTCTGGCCGTTAAAATATACTTCACCACCATAATTCCCAAGAATGGCCTTATCGCTTTGATACATTATTGGCCCTGCAGTGGTGATCGTTATCGGTGCCACTCTGGCTCGTGGAGGAACTTGAGATGGATGATAGAAAATGGTTATTGTGGAGACTTCGCTTTCTTTTACAACTTTGTCAAACTATAAAACCCCTTCATTAATCATACTCTAGATCCCCTTTTTACTGCTCACAACCGTTTGGAGCTTCAACACACCCTGGACAATCACTTCCATAACCTGTAAACACACCCCTCTGGGCCAAGCAAGCTTTAACAACACTCAACGGAGTTTGCAGGTCGTTGATATCACACACCAAGTTTAGATTCTCCCCATCGTCAATTGCCCCAACTGTACCCCCGTGAGGAGGCATGGGGTTCTGTATTACATTAGGAGTAGGAGTGAAATTAATCGCTTTAGAATCTAATAGGTCTTGAACAACATGCTTTAGAGCTTTGCAGTTTTCTGTGGTATGACCGGGGGCTCCGAAATCAAACTCACATCGGGCGTTCGTATCATAACCTTCGGGGAGTTGGCCTGGCCTTGGAGGTTGTAGAGTTCGGAGCTGTACCATTTGGAGCTGTAGGAGATTATTCAAAAGTTGTGAGTAAGACATCGGCAGAGTTTCAAGATGTCTTTCTCTGGTCTTCTTGGGGTAATACGGACGAGGAGCTCTCTGTTGATACCCCTATTGGCGTTACTGTTGTGGTTGTTGGACTTGTTGTTGAACAGGTTGAGTTGGGATAGTGACAGGGGCCACTTGCTGATAAACACCTCTGTTACCTCCTCCCCTCTGTGCGTACACTGCCCCAATCTCTCCTTCTCTCCTCTTCAGGAAGGGTTTCTTAACACCATAAGTTGAAGCGCCCCCATTCTGAATCTTCCCTTGCTTGATCCAGCTTTCTATCCTCTTGCAAGTCAAGATAATATCGGAAACCCCACTTAAGGAACATCCAGCCAACCTTTCCATGAAATGCCCAGGGAGGGTGTCCAGGAAGAGGTCTACCATTTCTCTTTCCAACAAAGGCGGTTGCACTCTGGCGGCCACTTCATGCCACCTCTGTGCATAATCTTTGAAGCTCTCCGAGTTCTTCTGAGTCAGACTCTGGAGTTGAGTATGACTGGGCGCCATGTCAATATGATACTGATATTGCTTAAGGAATTCTTCTCCCAATTCCTTCTAGATTCTCACAGAGCTTCTCTCTAACTTCATATACCATTCCAAGGATCCTCCGGAGAGACTATCCTGGAAATAGTACATCCAGAGCTTTTCGTCCCTAGTATGGGCAGCAATCTTTCGGTAGAACGCCTGCAGGTGAGTTTTAGGGAAGGAGTTACCATTATACTTGTCAAAAGTAGGTGGCTTGAACTTATGAGGAATAACCACCCCAGGGACAAGGCCTATGTCAGACACATCTATCCCAAGAGTGTCTCTACACTTAAGGGATTTGACTTTCTCAACAAGCATCAAGAAGTCTTGAAGATTTCCCTCTCCGCCAAACCCCATATCATTGTTAAAAGGAGGGAACTGATCCTCCTGTTTGTCTTGTACCGGGATGAAGGTTGTTGTGGCAGGTTCTGGAACTTGAGGTCCACCTGGGCCATTGTTGGTGTTGGGAGGAATCACTTGTACTTCAGGAGTAGTTACAGGAAGATTAGTCTGAGGAGAGTTGAGCCCCTGAATTGCATTTCTCAAATCTTGTTGTCCCTGAGCCATCCCTTGCATCATGACCATGAATTCCCCCATTCTGGTGTGAAACTCATTAAGCTCAGTTTGCATAGCATCCATGACTGTCCTCTGGTTGTTTCGAGTTGCATAACAATGCGGGGTATTTTTTCGGAGATGTCGGGTCTTGGCAGCTCTCCAATCTTTGCCTGAAACATAAATAAGTTAAGCAACCTGTAGAAAACCTGCAAAAACAAAGAAGAAATGCAAATGATGTGTATGCAATGCAATGTGTTCCTTTTATCCTCAAGATTCTGTTTACTTTCCCATTCTGGTGTTGAGAAAATATCCTTTGCAAGAAAATCCTTTGTGATATTCAAACTTTAAGTGGTGGCATTTATTTTGTGTCCGTGCAACAGATAATAACCAGAGACTTCAAGTAAATTAGAAGACAATTGGGATAACAAAAATCCTCACAAGGTACAAATTCATATGTCAAAAAAAGAAAAGTACATCCAGAGAGAGGGTATTCCCACAACAAGCATGTGGGTAATCCAAGTCATATGAATACAAAACTAAAGCTTAGGAAAATCTACATCCTGTAACCTCCAACTAAGGCACTTGACACCTTGCAACAGCTTAGCTATATCTGGATGCGTAAGTTCCTGCACAAGCTTCTGAATTAGGATATCCCTAAGGTCAAAGGAGGCATGCAATTCCTCAATTTGTTGTAGGAACACCTTTTCACTTTCTTGGCTTGTAATGGAATCGGTTTTGACTTTCTTGACCTCAGTTTTCAATTTCAACTCTTCTATTTCTTTCTCAACTTCCTTTACTGTTTGTTGGCTTTCTGCTAGACTTTGGAGACGACTCTTCTCTTGATGATAAGCCTTCTGAAGTAGCTCTCTCTGTCCATCCAAAGAATCTTGAAGACTCTTGATTTCTAACTTGTGCTTAACTTCCAACTCTTTCTGCTTTCTCAAGTTGTCTTCCCATTTCTCTTGCCATAAGGTGATAGCCTCATTAGCTTCATTCAAATCTTTCTTCTCCTTCCGACGCTGGGCCGCCTTGTGAGTTTCAGCTAATCCCTTTTTTTTTGAAGTAGAGCTCTCTATCTTGAAAGTCTTGCTACTTGAGTCTGACCATCTCTTCAGCTTTGTGAGCTCTTTCCTCCAATTTTTGGTTTTGCATCTTCAATTTCTGGAATGAATTGTAGGCTTCTTGATTCTCCGACCTGAGTTGTTGAACCAAGGCTTCCAATTTTTTATATTCCTGAAGAGGCACTGAAGTTATGGGTGCTACCTCTTTAGGGTAGATAGGTGTTTCTTTAGAGAATGAGAGCAACATGGTTTCTACACGATCCTCCAACCAGCTGGCAAAAGGATCATAGGTATTGGGATCTACTCTCCCAAAGTATTTCTTCCCTTTCATCACTCTAACCTCCCAAGCTTGGGATGCTAGTATGCTCATCTTGAGATTTCCTTCTGCTGGAAAGTATAAAGACTCTTTTGTCTCTTCAATCAAAGGTACAACCCTTAAAGGATAACCAAATTGCTTCCTAGATAAGACAGGATTGTAACTGATCCCACCTTTCCTTCCTATCAAGGGCACATTTGGGAAGCTACCACAACTGACCAATATTTCTTTGCCCACAAGATCCCTGTTGCATCCCAAAGCAATGTCAGCTGAGGTTAAGCCCATTAATCTTTTGGACCACTTCCAAGATTATTTCAAATCCTGGAAAGGTCCTGATTTAAGGAGTTGCCTTACAAACCAATCAGTAAATAGGGAAGCACAACAATTTACATGTCCCTTCCTTTTTTCATTCCTGTGGTGAACTCCATAGTAAAAGTCACCTAGCAAAGTAGGTACTGGATTTCTTCTGGCAAATATAGTGATGGCTTCCATGCTGATCAAACCCTTTTCTCCTAGAAACAAACTGGTCCCATACACTATCAAAGCAAGCAAGGTACTGAACTTAGCCCATTTGTTTTCAGAGGCCAGATCCTGAGCTTCCTTGATAAGAAAATCTAAGAAAAGTCCTTTACCTTTGGTGGCATCCAACCCTCTGCTAAACTTGGACAAGTCTAGAAGAAAAGAGTCAGCTATATCTTTGGATGAAGGCATCTTCTCTAAGCCATAGTAAGGAACACCATTTGTGATGGGGATTCTGAGGATGCTGGATATCTCTTCTAATGTGGGAGCCAGGATGTAGTCAGGGAAAACAAAGACCCTCAGTCGTGGATCATAGAATTACAGTAGAGAATGAAAGTTATCCCTCTGGTCAATGGTTAGCTTGTTCACATAGTCTAGGATCTTTCCAAACTCTTTTTTGAAATCATCAAGCACTTTGTCACCCATCAAGCTAATTAACTTCTGAATACCATCTATCTCTGGATGTGGGAAAGTATAATGGACATTTCTCTTCCTTGGAATCTCCATGTTGAAGCAGCAAATATGAACAAGAATATGAGGTAATGAACCCTGGGAATAAAAGAGAACACAAAATGATTAATGATGTTATGATGTTATGTAAGGCAAGGCATGTGATCAGTGATGTGTCTGTGTAGTGAATTAGGGAATCAAGTGTCTGTGCAAGGTCACAACATCATCACAAGTATCTTTCTGGTCATGAGTTCATGATTTCAGAATCCAAAATTAGCAGAACAAGATCATATCACTGAAGCATGCTGGCATAATGGGTATGTTGAAGTTTAGGGTTCCTGCAAACCTGTAAACCCCTCCACATCTCACGGGTGTGCTACTCGGGTCAAACATCACGGACTCTCAAAGCCGAATAGCAATAATAAATTCACCATCTCCGAGAAATGGCTCATGACCAAATCAGGGAATCAGTTTGGCATTATGTACTACTTAGGGAGGTCTCAGCTGAGTCCAAGGAAACAAGCATCCCTTATAAGTCTTCAGCTTAAAGCACTGAATCGAGAAACAATAGTACATTCATCCCGAAGGGTACAATACTATAGTCATACGAACAATTTGCCTTAACTGGATTCCTATGAGAGAACCAGGACATCCTATGCGAGTTCCCAGTAGGCCCTCAGATGCGAGTGGGTTTGCCAACAAATGTGGTATGCCACTGTCATCACTAGAGAGGGACGTTTCCACAAAGGTTCTCAATGATCGGTCCATTGACTGCACATAACTATCAAGGTAGTGCATTGCCCCAGAAAGATTCCGGCGTCAATACATTTCCGAGAAGGTCGCAAGTCAAGGCATGGAACTCACTAATACCAACATAGCAAGATGCCATGAAGCCAAAGTGGAACCATTCTAAATCCTAGGTGCACTCAAGCTGGGTATTTGGCTTATCTCACAGTAACAAAACTCATCCCAGAGAAAAAAAAATGAAACCAGCACAGTCCAGTATATGATGCATGTGAAAATAAATACTGAAAGTAGTAAATAAAGCTGTAAAGTAAACTGTAAATGAAAACAGTAAATAAACATAACAGCATACAACACACATACAAACACCCAAAGAAACAAAAACAAACAGGCGCTAGGATTGACTCTACGAGGGAAACCAGAGATTCTGGGTTCGATCCCCAGTAGAGTCGCCAACTGTCGCTCCCGGGATTTTCATCCTAGTACAAACGCGAAAGTGGCGCGGAAAAGGTAGAGTCGCCAGCCATGCATTTTTATCCCGAAGGAATGGGAAAGGTAATGCTGCACAAACCTGAGGAAGAAGGAAAGGACAAGTGATAACACTAAATTTCACCGTATTTCTGACTCCGATTTTGCATGCATTTTAGGTTTTTATTGCTATTTTGTTATGTTATTTCTTTGTTTTTCTTTATTTTCAGGTTTTCTATGTAATCAGGGCCTAAATCGTGAAAAGGAGCGAAAAAGGAGGTGAAATAGACAAAAATCAAGTTTTTCAGCTTTTTACACTTACGGCATCCACCATGGTTGGCGCCATGGGGTCAGCCATGACGTGGCCACGTCCCAAGACCACTCCACAACTACAATAGCCCATGTTCCCCACTTTCTCCACAAAAATGCACTCATGGTGGGCGCCATAGGCCTGTGGCGGGCACCACAAGGTAAAAGTTTTTCCCTCCACTTTTTAGTGGAGGGGACATCCTGGTCTTTTCTTACTATTTGTTTTCCTATAAATAGGGCCTTAGATTTTCGTTTTCAATGATCCAAACTTAGAATCTATTAGGCATATATCAGTTTTAAAGTAGTAATCACTTCACATCGGGGTGTTACTACAATCGAGTGATCGAGTCTGTATACGTCTGTGTGATCGAGTTTTGGAGCACTCTGGGAGGAAGTTAATCCTGCCGCCATTTTAATTCCAGTTCGTATTTTATTTTTCCGCACTCGCTTTATTTTATTTACTTTCTGCATTGCTTTACTTTATTTTATTTCCGCACTCGCTTTACTTTACTTTTATTTCTCGCACTCGCTTTAAATACCTTTATTTCTCGCACTCGCACTACTTTTATTTACTTTCCGCACTTGCACTACTTTTATTTACTTTCCGCACTCGCACTAAATACTTTTATGAAAAATAATAAAATGAACTTTTACTTTAACATGTCTAACTAAATCCATAAAGGTTAGAATGTAAGGATCATAATTGAACCGGTAATCCGTACAATTGTTCGTAGAAACACTTAAGGGTTATTTTAAATTTCAATTTAAGTTTAATTGTTTTTAACTATTTCAAAATAGCCAAAAGAGCTTTCTCTAGCTCATTAGGAGTTTTTGGATTAAAAATAAAAGAGATTTTAAAACCATTTTCGGACGCGTTAAGAAGTTTAGAGTCTGGTTCGTGAGAACCTCTTTTTGCTAAGAAATTCAGGTTAAAATACTTTTCAACTTAGTTAAGATACTATATTTCTTAAAAATAGGTTTACTAATCTAACGCAGTACGCACCTTTTTATCCGTGACAATAGGAGGGGTTGATTAGAGAGTACAACTCGGTTCTGAATACGCGAAAGCGACAGTTCCTGTTAAATTGGTTCTTTTCAAAGTGGAAAACATTGCTCATAAGTAGTTCTATTAACAAGTACCAGATTATCAATTGATTATGTGAAATACATTCGAGCCTGTCTTTATTAATTGTTTAAAATTATTATTCTATTTACCATTGCGCACTCTTTAAAACCATTATATTCAATTGCCTTAGATACACACCATAACAACAGGTACGATAGATTGACACTTGGTCTCTGTGGATTCGACAATCTTTTATCTTACTCTAACGTGTTCGTACACTTGCGAAAAACATGTATCAACAAGGCCTTGCGAACCAAAGATCTGGGTTCGGGAGTCGGTTACGACCTGGGAAGGTATTAGCACCCCAGATCGTCTGTCGTACCCGACGGGATCCACGCTTGTTTGTTTGTTTCAAAGGGTGAGAAAAATATAACTGATGTTGAACAAATGAACTGCTAACTGGAATGCGAATGAGAAAGGAACTGGAAAAGAGAAATAACATAAGAGAAAAATGTAGGGAAAATAAAGAATGTGCTCGAATAGGCCCTACCCCACTGCCTACGTACCTCATCGGGAAAATGAGGATCAGAGTCGACGTAGTTCGCCTAACTAAGGCGGGAACTATTTGCTTGTGTTTTTTATGGCCGGAACTGCGTATGTCTATGCTCAGGTTTACAGGCTCGTCTGGTACAAGTGCGTTTACCGTCTTGCATGCGAGACAAGTCGTCACGAGTTCGCCTTTAGAATAAGTATGGTGAGAAAAGAAGTTCTCGCAGGAAAGTCGCTTATTGTTTGTTTTTGTCTTTTAAGAGTTTTATGTGAATTTGGCACAAGGAAGTGAATTCAAACTCTTTTCCATGGAATGTGTACTTGCTACTACATTCCAAGATGAAATAATAGAATAAGCACACCAAGCAAGGAGAATTTATCCAAGACTTGTTCCCAAGGATTAGGGTTTAAGTTCACTAGCTTGTTGAGCTTATTTAAGTGTTTTTGTAGCTTTTGTAAAGAAGTATATTTTAGATTTTTCTTTGTGAAACAACCTCTTGATAAGACTTGTGCATCATGCTAGACAAGCTTACACCATTCCAAGATGGAATGAATGCAAGTGCCCCATGGAATAAGGCTATACACAAGGGATCCTTTCTTGCATTTATTATGTCTTTTTGGATTTTTGTTTGAAGATGAGAAGAGAAAGACTCAAAAGGAAAAGATCAAAGCTAATGGGGGGACTAAGACACAACCCTAAGTCATTTTTTTATGTACAAGTGTGGTCCTATGGTTAATGAGGTATTATAACCTAAAGAGAAGAAAGAACAAATTAGAATTCAACTTACTTCCTAAGGAAGTTAAGTTGAATATAAAGAGAGAAAGGGGAACCTATGAACAAAGCACAAAGATGCCAAGGCAAAACAAATTGATGCATAAGAGATAAGAAATGAAGTGCTTACCTCATCTTCCCCCCTACAAAACAAATATTAGTATGATGAACTAAAATGAACAATTATTACATGGTAAATCTTCACAAACCATTCACCCTATATAAGAAAGATATTAGTGAAATTCTAAGGCTAATTACCTAAGCCTGAGGCAACTTATAAGATGGTAAACTTAAAAAGTAAGTAGCTAAACTCAACTTAAGTATTCTAAAGCTACAAAGGTGGACAACTTCAAACTATTCCCTAAAAAGAAACTAAAACCTAATAAGATCTAAGGTAAAGTTACATGAAGAAACCTTAAAGGATTAAGTAAACCAAAATGTTATAAACCCTAAAGTGAATAGAAAATCCAGGGGCTAACATCTCATTATAGTCTCCTAAGAGGTCATACTACAAGGGATGAAAAGATCTAAGTAAAAGAGATGCAAACTATATGAATGATGATGTGAACATAAGAAAGAAGGCATATGAAACTTCAAAGGAAGAAAAATTTAAAGTAAGACTCAAACATGAACAAGAGGAGGGGTTGATTAGAGAGTAGAACTCGGTTCTGAATACGCGAAAGTGACAATTCCTGTTAAATTGGTTCTTTTCAAAGTGGAAAACATTGCTCATAAGTAGTTCTATTAACAAGTACCGAATTATCAATTGATTATGTGAATTACATTTGAGCCTGTCTTTATTAATTGTTTAAAATTATTATTCTAGTTACCATTGCACACTCTTTAAAACCATTATATTCAATTGCCTTAGATACACACCATAACAACAGGTACGATAGATTGACAATTGGTCTCTGTGGATTCGACAATCTTTTATATTACTCTGACGTGTTCGTACACTTGTGAAAAACACGCATCAAGTTTTTGGCGCCGTTGCCGAGGACCAATTTTGTCAAATTTCATACCCAGTAGTTATACCGTTTAGACTAAGGTTGTTACCTGCCGGTCAATGCGAAAGACTCGCAGTACCGGAAGCTTAGTAGACCCTCTAGATGAACCTGGACGTTACGCTCGCGCACGTTTATTTTTCCATAGGATTAGGAAAGCTATGGCCGAAGATCAAAACCGAAGACCTCTTAAGGACTTCGCCCAACCATCAAACGAGGAACTTAGTTCCAATATAGTAAACCCCGTTATCCCAGCCAATAATTTTGAACTTAAACCATCCTTGTTGCAATTAGTGCAACAGAGACAATTCGCAGGTCTTGCTACCTAGAACCCAAACCAACATTTAAAAAACTTTCTCCAGTTAGCAGACACCTTTAAAACCAATGGAGCTCCTCCTAAGGCGATACGCTTAAGATTATTTCCTTTTTCCCTCAGAGATAAGGCTCTATCATGGTTAGATTCCCTTCCACCCAATTCCATAACAACTTGGGAAGACCTTAGAAGAGTTTTCCTTTCTATATATTTTCCCCTGAGTAAGAGTGATGTTCTTTGAAACCTAATAACCAGATTTACCCAAAACCAAGGAGAATCGTTGTTCGAAGCCTGGGAGAGATATAAAGAGCTATTAAGAGCATGCCCACATCATGGTTTAGAGAACTAGCTAATCATTCAAACCTTTTTTAATAGACTTCATTATAACACTAAGATGACCATCGACGCTGCCGCTGGTGGCGCATTGATGAACAAACCTTACCCTGAAGCTAGTGCCCTTATCGAAGATATGGCCCAAAACCATCAATCATGGGGAGTAGAAAGAGCAACAGTGGAAAAGAAGGAAGCCCAAGGAGGAATACATGAGTTAAGCTCTATAGACATGATGCAAGCTAAAATGGACGCGTTGGCCCTTAGAGTCGAACATATGTGTACAACCCCAAATACTGTAGCTGCAGTTTCGTCGAATTGTGAGATATGTGGGACGCAAAAACACCAATCCGCCGAATGCAATTTGTTAAATGAGACCAACCCTGAGCAAGTGAACTACACCCAAGGGAACCCATTTTCAAACACATACAACCCTGGATGGAGGAATCACCCCAAACTTCTCCTATAAAAATAATAACCCTATTGTAAACACCCCAAATTTGCCCTCACCCATTCACACCATGGCTTGTGATCTTTTCATTTGCATAAATTCAAGCATAGCATCTCATACCATCCTTTTTTATTCACTGCATTGATTCAAAGCCATATGCATCTAGGGTTTGTGATCTGAGCCATCCCTGAGCTATTTGAGCCACTCCAAAGGTCATCAATCACTTCAAAGGGGTCCATGTATATTCAAGCATCATATTATATCCTCTCAAGATCAAAGAAGTCAAAGAATCACAAGAACTGAGAAGGGCATGGAAGCAGAGCCAGGCTTAACTTCATAGATGACCTAAAATTAGGGTTTTGGTTTCAGAGGCCATAAATCCAAATTTTTTGGTCATTCTTGTTTCTATTGGTCTCTATATGTTATAAGGATCATGCATATCAATTTTCATGAAGAAATTCAATGGGGAAGGCATCTGATCAAAGGATGACTTCTTGAGCAAGTCAGTGCAAAATCAGGGCATCTGAGGCCCCCAATGACCCAACCAAAGGGTGTTCTCCATCATTTTAAATGTGTATGATCTTTATTTGATCATAGAAGGTGTTAGAAGTTCACAAAGTTGAATAATTTCAAGCCATTTGCAAAGTTGCCTTTTTGGGAAAGTGACTTGTAATGCAAACTTGCCATTTTGGGAAGGATTTTCAACCTCCTCTTTTTGATTCAAAAATGCTTCAAATGAAAGAACTTTGGTCATGAAAGTTGTAGAATGGATCCTCCCATTTTCAAAAAGTACAAGAACTCATTCTAATTCATTATGGATCAAAAGTTATGGCTTGTCAAAGTTAGGAAAAATCATGAAATTTCACTTATGCACCAAAAGAGGAAAGTTGCAAAACTTCATGCCAAGGCTAATTATGACTTCAAATGGACTTCTAACTATCACACAAACATAAGTCATGACCTAAAATTCAGAATGCACCAAAGAATTGTTCATTTCCATGCCTTGATCATTAAGAAATCACAAATGGGCCAAAGGTTCACCAAATTGCAAAATGCTTCATAACCCTTCATCCATTTAAGCCAGCTCAGAAAATCTGATTTCATGACATTCCTTGATCTTTGCTGCGCAGGACCATGCTCCTATCTCAGCCTCCCACTTGCCCATACCTCAAAGGACACCTAACATTGACTTTTGGCAAAATGGCCCATATCAATCAACATAGGCCAGCAACAACTCTCTGACCTATCCCAACTTGATACATGGACCAAAAGCAACTCAACACACCATACAACACAGCCTAAGTTCTCCCACAAGTCAGTATTCTCAAAAATCCCTCTTTATGCATTTTTCTTCGAATCTCAATATACAAGCCTCAAACCTCAAAACAAACTTCACAGAGTCACTCGACAAACCTCACTGATCATTTCCCACCCTCCATTTTGCCCTAAAACCTCCATAATCAAAAACACGATTTCAACCTTTCATGAACTGAGATTCTGCAAACTTCCTCTAGAGGCCATTTAAACCCCAGCTAAGCATCACAAACACCTGAGGGAGATCATTGGAGAAGTTTTGAAGCAAAGAACTGGCCAGAAAGCACCATTTTTGAAAGCTTCAGTTCAGGTATCATCATGAACATTTTTTCCAGAAACACGTTTTTAAGTTCCTAAAAGGTTCACCATGATTCACTGATGATTCTGATATGTGTAGTTTTGAAAATGACCAAGTATCAAGCATGTATGAGCTCTCTGAAATTTTTTGTCCTAGAACTAATTTGCTTCGATTCAGCTTGAATATGTGAAATAAATTTGTTTTAGTGGGTGTTTCTTGTTGAGTGATGTGTGGGGTTGGATTCTGGGCAGAGAGATTAGGCTTTAGAAGCTTGGGGAGAGAGATAGCAATTTTCAGGGAGGGGTGTGGCCGGAGAAGATGACCGGAGGTCATTTCCGGCCACCTGAAAGTCATTAATGCCTTAATTGTGATTAGGGCTCAGTTTGAATGTGAGCCATAGATCCTGTTGACCCTTGTTGACCCGCGCGCGAATGAGTGGCCCAGATCCATCATTAAAACCCTAATCCTGATTTATTAAATTAATTAATTAGGTTTAATTTAAATTTAGTCAGTTTGAATTACAGCCCTAGGATCTAGCGCGGGTCAACTCCCTCCAAATCCATTTGAATCTCAGCTCTTGGATCAGCCTACTTTCTTTTATTTAAATTTTTATTTCATTTTCTTTTCATTTAACTTCCACGAATTTTTAAAAATAGCAAAACATATTAAAAAATTCTGAAATTTTTTGTCAAACATTTCATTAATTTTCAGAACCCAAAAATATTTTTATTTTTATTTTTTGCATTAAAAATTATTTTTAAATCATTTAAATGTTTATTTTTAATTAGTTAATGGAAATTAATTAATTAAAAATGCATTTAGGTATTTAAAAATCACCAAAAAATTCACATTGCATTCTTTAACATTTAGAAACATTATCAAACTCTCAAAACAAATTTCTTTTTGGTTCTTGACCTATTTTGACAATTTTCATTGGAATTAAATTTGTTTAAAGGCAATATTTTGATCCTAACTTGAAAAAATTCATTCTGCCTAACCATGAGGAGTTTGATAATGGTTCTTCTTGCATTGCATCCTTCATACCATGTAGTTTTTAGGGTAAAATTGGTTTGAATTTATCTTTCATTTTCAATTTGATGTGCATTTTTCTTTTTGAGGTACCTTGAAACCCTAGTTGACTTAGAAAAATCATAACTTCCATTAGGTTTAGATTTAGGTCTCCTCCTTTGGGCAGTGAACTTGTGTAGGGTTAGGGTTCCTTTGATCCCATTTTAATTTTTTTATCTTGTCATTTGCTTCTGATTTTGAATTTTTGCATTGCATATTGTATGTAAACCCTAATTCTTGCCTTCCTTTGCATCCATCCCTCATATGTTTGCATTCAAGAACTTGACATGACATTTTGTGCATCCATATGACATGTAAGACATCTTAGGACATATTAGAATCATGTTTTATCATTGCATCTTTCATTTGCCATGTTGTGCATTCATTTCATTACATAAACTTTCATGAATCTTTATGGTTCAAAGCATGTTTCATTTGCATCCTCATCCTTGTATGATAATCCACAACTCTTGACATGTGTTTGCATCATCTCTTAGCATCATTAACATCATGTTTATGCTTCTGACTTTGGTTTGCATCATGGCATTTCATCTCATCTTCATTGCATTTCATCTCTTTGCTAACTTTTCAGGTGGTAAGTTGTTTTGAGAAGTGAATTTGCCTTCACTTCTCACAATCTCTTCTCATCTCTCTTATGCATCATTGCTGCATTTTATCTTTGTATTAGAGTGAGCTTGCTCATTCATGTTCATCTCTTACTTTCTTTCTTCAAGGAACTTGTCTTCTTAAGTAAAGCAAGTTGTCTTGCTTCTCTCTGCTTCTTTCTCCTTTCATCTGCTTCTTTCCTTGGTGGCTCTTTGAAGATTCTTTCTCTCTTAGGCCTCATAAACCCTAGGAACAACCAAGCATGATCACAATTAGGGTTTGATTAGTCCCCCATTAGTTTTGCCTTTGTGTCATCTTTGAGTCTTCCCTTCTCATCTCATAATCAAGGACTAAACCCTAAAGGTTTTAAGGCTTTGTGATTAAGCTTATGCCTGCATCCTTCTATTAGGATGGAGTGTATAACTTTAATCCTAAGTGTTAAATCCTTAATGTGTTTAACTCCTTTAATCAACCCACTTAATAATCACTAAGACATCAAGCTTGTAACTTGGGCCTTGCATTAGGGTTCTAATTCTTCCTTAATTGGTTAAGAAGGACTAACCCTAGTGTTAATGGACAAGTCCCCCTCAAGTTGTCTTACAAACCATAAAATCCATTTCTTAATCTTATCATTGACTAAAATCCACTTTAATAAAGGCCTTGTTTTGTCATGAGGTTAATCCCTAATCATGGATTAAGTTGAGGAGCATTCCTCAGCTTAAATGTTCTCATCTGTTATCCTTCTATTAGGATGGTGTAATGAGTCCATTAGATCCCTGATTATGGCTTAATCTCATTACTTAACACTAAACAAAAACTCCAAAAAAAACATCTAAATAATTACAAGTAGGTTAATGATCCTAATCCTACATCATGGTGATTAAGTGTGAGGTGCTTACTTCATACTTAAGGTATTCTCATTACCCCTAATCTGAGGGAAGATGTGATGAGTTTACTAACCCCTTGGTTTAGGCTTAAGCTCATTATCTTATGACAAACACCAAAAAGCAGTAAAAGACTGAAAACACAAAAACAAACAATAATCGTCTCCTTCGGGATTCTTTTCTCATCTCATTCACTCACAAACGGGAACTTGCTTCTTCTGTCTAATGCAAGACAGTTTGCACCTGAGCCAGACAGGTCATACACTTGAGCATAGACAAGTAAGCAGTTCACAAGTCAATTTATTTTTCAGTCTCTTTGGGTCGAACTACAGTGTTCTGACTTCCTCATTGCACGAGAGGATACGTAGGCATAACTTAACAGTTATCGAACAAAAGTCTCTGTATATTCCCCTTCCTCCAGCATTATTCTTTGAACCTTATAGTCTTGAGCATTTCACTCTTTTCCTACACTGACACTTCACATATTTCACTTCACTTTCTTTTACACTGACACTTGCATTCTTTTCCAGCTTTGATACACAAATTGCACTGACACTACCCCTTTAAAACACAAGTCTTTTAAGCGTGGATCCCGTCGAGTACGACGGACAATCTGGGTGCTAATACCTTCCCAGGTTGTAACCAACCCCCTTTCTCAGTCTCTCTGGTTTGCGACCGTCTTATCCATATCTTTTCTTAGGTTTATGCAGCATTACCTTTCCTTCGGGATAAAAATGCCTAGCTGGCGACTCTTTTCATTCCTTCTCCTTTCGCCGACCGTTCGTGTCTGTACCCCTTCTGACTTAGCCTCATTTGGTGGGAGCGACACCTATCTAAAATACCGCACCTCCGAGACAACAAGGTTACCAAGCCTCGAGAACAAATCAACCTATGCAACCTGTACCACCAAAACGGAGCCTTGAGAAAATTGTGGAAAATTTTATCACCGCTTAAACACAACAAAACAAAGAGTTCATGAACCAAAACGTTTATGTTAACGAACTAATTATCCAGTTAGGAACCAAGGTTGACCAAATTATTACTCACAATAAGATGCTTGAAACCCAGATCTCTCAGGTAGCTTTAAACCAAGCCCCTCAGACTACACCTGGAAGACAGTTCCCTAGACAACCTCAACAGAACCCGAAAGGGCAACAAATGCCATTACTCTACAAAGTGGAACAGCTTATAAGGAACCCTCAAACCCTAGATTGAGTGAGCCCAAAACTTCTGAGAGAAATGAAGAGAAGGAACCAGAGGAATCTGAAAACCCGGAAAGTCAAGGAAAAGGAGAAGAACCTAAAAACAAAACCTATGTACCACCACCGCCATACAAACCACCAATACCATACCCTCAAAGACTAAAGAAAACCTAGATCAATAATCAATATCAAAAATTCGTTAAGGTTATAGAAAAACTTCACGTAGAAATCCCCTTTACAAAAGCCATCACCCAAATACCTTCTTACGCTAAGTTTCTCAAAGACATACTTACAAAATAAATGTAGACTTGAAGATCCGAAACCCGTGGAATGTAATTCTATTTCCGAAAATAAGTTAGCAGAGAAAGATAAAGATCCCGGAAATTTTTCCATTCCTTGTATTTTGGGGAATCATGTCATCGAAAAAGCTTTTCTAGACTTAGGAGCTAGTGTGAGCTTAATGCCTTTAGCAGTTTGTGAAAGGTTAAACTTCGGAGAATTACAACCTACTAAGATGTCACTTCAATTAGCCGATAGATCCGTTAAATACCCTATAGGCATACTTGAAGACGTCCCTGTTAGGATAAGTCAGTTGTTTATACCTACTGATTTTGTTGTCATGGACATTAAAGAAGATGACGACATACCGATCCTCCTAGGTAGACCATTCTTATTAACCGCTGGAGCCATAATAGATGTTAAAAAAGGGAAACTAACCTTCGAGGTAGGCAACGAGAAGATAGAATTTGTACTTTCGAAATTCCTTATGGCACCTGTAATAGGAGATGCTTGTTATGCCTTAGATATCATTGATGAATGCATTAGGGAATTAGAACAAGAAGAAGAAACTGAATCAATAAAATTGCCATCAACCCTTATTTGGGAAGATGACAGTTATAAAAAACCCTACATTGATGATAACCTTCACGAATGTTTATCTCTTACCCCAGATCATATGCCTTGCCCCATGAAACCAACCGTAAAACTTAAGGAACTGCATAAGAACTTGAGATATGAATTTCTTGATAAAGAAATGGACCGTCCAGTTATAGTCAATGCTACCTTAAACCAAGAAGAAACAAACCAATTGTTAGATGTTTTACGAAGGTACCCCTCAGCCTTAGGATAGAAGATCTCAGATCTAAAAGGAATAAGCCCATCTGTATACATGCATCGGATTTTGCTTGAAGAAGATTCAAAACACTCCAGAGAACACCAACGAAGAATAAATTCTATGATGAGTGAAGTAGTTAAGACTGAAGTTCTTAAGTTACTAGAGGCATGTATAATATATCAGATCTCGGATAGTAAATGGGTAAGTCCTGTGCATGTAGTACCTAAAAAGGGAGGCATCACAGTCGTGCAAAACGAGAAGGGCGAACCTGTAGCAAAAAGAACTGATGGAGGTTGGCGTATGTGCATAAACTATAGAAAATTAAATAAAGTAACTAGGAAGGACCATTTTCCATTACCATTCATAGACCAAATGTTGGAACGCCTAGCCAGACACTCTTACTTTTGTTACCTAGATGGATATTCAGGATTCTTCCAAATACCTATTCACCCCGAAGATCAAGAAAAAACTACCTTTACATGCCCTGTTGGAACTTTTTCCTACAGAAGAATGCCTTTTGGACTCTGTAATGCCCCTGCCACTTTCCAACGCTGCATGATGTCTATCTTTGCAGACTATTTAGATGGAATCATGGAAGTATTTATGGATGATTTCTCAGTTTGTGGATCTGATTTCAAAAATTGTCTTATCAACCTTGAGAAAATCCTGGAAAGATGTGTGGAGGTAAACCTTGTGCTAAATTGGGAAAAGTGTCATTTCATGGTCACCGAAGGGATTGTTTTAGGACATATAGTTTCCGAAAAAGGTATAGAGGTAGACAAAGCTAAAATAGAAGTCATAGAGAATCTAAAATCGCCGAAGACTATCAGGGAGATAAGAAGTTTCCTTTGACATGTCGGATTTTGCCGACGTTTTATCAAGGACTTCTCCAAAATAACAAAGCCCTTAACTGGTCTTTTAATGAAAGATGCTGAATTCATCTTCGATGAAAAATGTACTGAAGCATTTAATCTATTGAAGCAAGCTCTGATTTCAGCACCTATAATGAAACCCCCCGATTGGTCAGAACCGTTTGAGATAATGTGTGACGCTAGTGACTATGTTGTTGGAGCCTATCTAGGTTAGAGAAAGGATAAAAAGTTACACGTAATTTATTATGCCAGTAGAACCCTAGACGCTACACAACTCAACTACACAACAACCGAAAAAGAGCTCTTAAATGTAGTTTTCTCCATAAACAAATTTAGATCTTATCTAGTAGGAGCCAAAATTATAGTTTACACCGACCATGCTGCCATTCGTTACTTACTGAGTAAAAATGATGCCAAACCTAGGTTACTTCGATGGATTCTACTACTGCAAGAGTTTGATTTAGATATCCGTGATAAGAAAGGCACATATAATGTAGTAGCTGATCACCTTTCTAGGCTAGAATACCTGAAACCTGACTTAGTGCCCATAAATGACGATTTTGCCTATGATAGACTGATAGCCCAACTAGAAACCATTGAAGATGATAACCCAGACCCACATGAGCATTCTCAAAAATCTTTAGCTATAAGTAATGTACCTTGGTATGCAGACTTTGTTAATTACCTAGCCGCTGACATCATACCCCCTGATCTAAATTACCACCAGAAGAAGAAGTTCTACAGTGATGTGAGAAAATTCTATTGGGACGAACCATTTCTTTTCAAGAGAGGTAAGAATGGCATTTTTCGCTGTTGCGTTCCAGAAAAGGAGGTACATAATATAATTGAGCATTTTCACTCTGCACCCTATGGTGGACATGCAAGCACATCTAAGACCTACGCCAAGATTATTCAAGCTGGCCTATTCTGGCCTACCATGTGGCGTGATGTACATGCTTTCATTGTCAAAGGTGACAGATGCCAACGTACAGGAAATATTTTAAGACGTAATGAAATGCCTCTAAGAAATATCCAAGAAGTGGAACTCTTCGACATATGGGGTATAGACTTTATGGGACCGTTCCCGCCATCTTTAGGAAACCAGTATATCTTAGTAGTTGTTGACTACGTGTCTAAATGGATTGAAGTTATCGCCGCACCCACGAATGACACCAGAGTAGTCATCAAATTATTTAAAAATTATATATTTCCCAGGTTTGGAACACCCCGCTTAGTCATAAGTGATGGAGGATCACACTTCATATCGAGAATATTTGATAAACATTTAAGCAAATATGGAGTTAAGCATAGAGTAGAAACACCATACCACCCACAGACTAATGGACAAGTGGAAGTATCTAATAGGGAGATCAAACAAATTCTTGAGAAGATTGTCTCTATATCTAGAAATGATTGGTCGCAGAAACTTCAAGAAGCGTTATGGGCCTATAGAACCGCTTTCAAAACCCCTATTGGAACAACCCCTTATCAACTAGTCTATGGAAAATCATGTCACTTACCTTTTGAGTTAGAGCATAAAGCCTATTGGGCCATTAAAACTTTGAATTTGGATTACCTAACTGCTGGTGGAAAACGTATCCTTGATATCCACAAATTAGAAGATCTCAGACAATCTGCCTACGAAAATGACATCATATACAAAGAAAGAACAAAAGCTTGGCATGATAAAAGAATCATAAGAAAATACTTCAAAATAGGCGATCCTATTCTTCTGTTCGATTCTAGGTTGCGACTTTTTCCAGGGAAGCTTCGTTCAAGATGGACTGGCCCTTTCGAAGTATCTAAGATTCTAAGATCTAGTGCTATTGAAATCAAGAACCAAACATGTAAACCGTTCATCGTCAATGGACAGAGACTGAAGCCCTACGAAGGAGGTGACATTCCAATAACATACTCCAGCCATACTCTAAGTGATCCACCAAATCCTTCGAATGATGTATAAAATCTGGTCGTCGAGCTAATGACGTTAAACAAGCGCTGCATGGGAGGCAACCCATGGTTTTCTTATCTTACTTTTATTTATTTTTACTTTATTTTAATTTGTTTACTTTATTATTCTGTCAGGACTAACGATTGAATGTTTTATGTGATTTCGGGACTCTTTTGCTAACCTTGTGCAGAATGCAGAACCCCGACAACATGCACGTGGCCTTCAGAGATGACGCACAAAGAGAGCTTTACTATGTCCACATGAGACGCCCTATGGCACCTACACGGTACCCAGAATAAGATTGCATGGATGCCTTGGGGATAGATCCAAGCGTCAGATTCTTATGTCACCAACTCCAATGGGACCAGTTCGACGACATGAACAACACTTACAGGAACTTGACTCTAGAGTTCCTCAGCTCGTTTGATTATGATCCTTATGCTGGACCCGGTGGACATGCTGTTTTAAGGTTGTTCGGGACTGATTACTCTTTCTCTCACAAAGAGTTTGGTGATTTACTAGGTTTTCAGACTACTCCTGATGCTATTCCAGAGACACCGATGGGGTATTTTATGAGCAGAGAAGTGGAGAAGTTTTGGAGTAACATCTCAGGTGGAGGCTATTGCACCCCAAAATTTGCCCTCACAAGATAAGACTTTGTGTACTAAGAGGTTCACAAGGTTCACAATTGATTGACAAGTTTGACAATTCCCTCAGACAATGCATCCTCCTAAGAAATGCATCTTAAACTAGGGTTTTGACTTTCATCAGGCTAAATGGACTACTAAGACTTCAAGTAAGCTTCATAGCATCTTATATGTGTTCAAGAATCCCTATGTCAAGTTTCAAGACTTTCCCAAAAGATTTGCTCAGTCAGATGATCAGATAGGTTAAAATCAGTCAAAAAAGTCAAACTGAGGTCAACTGTGGTCAAACCAAAGTCAAACTTCATGATTTTTTACCAACATCGAGTATATGAAGTAAAATTCATCATTTGATCAAGGGTTGATCATGATTCATCAAGGAGATTTCAGATCATCAAGAATCAGGAGTTTCTAAATTAGGGTTTTCACAAGAAAAGTCAACTGAACTTTGACCAGCCATAACTTTCACATGCTTCATCAACAATTTTCCATCCAAAGCTCATTTTGAAGGAAATTTAATTCTCTACAACTTTGTGTCTCCAATCCAAGCCCAAAAATGCTTCATTTGGAAGGTATGAGCTAAGACATTATAGGTCCTTTTAAAAGTCAACAAAAAGTCAACAACTTCAAAAGAGCATAACTTGAGAATGGTAAAAGATATGGACATGAGACCAAAGAGGTTGGTTAGAGGACTCTTTAAGCTTTCCAAAATGTCCAAGAACACCTTCATAGCATTAAAATTGAAGGATTTGTGCCCTTGAAAAGTTGGGAAATTTTTGAGAGGTTTATGAAGCAAATGGGGTCTTAAAACCATAATTCACCAAATGGGCTTGCTTTTTTGTGATCCAATTGGTTCCATGACATCATGCACGAAATTAAATTGATTTATTCATAATTTTATTTGTAGATGTTTAAGAATTGGCAGAATTTTTGACCAAACAAGAAATGTTAAATTCAGTTCAGAATGTCCTATCAGATGTTGGGACATTATCAAACAGAGTATGTGAATTTATTTCAGGATGTCTCATCAGATGTTGGGACATTGTGTGAATAAATTAAGTTCAGTTTTTCAGGATGTCCCAACAGATGTTGAGACATCTCAGACCTGCTACCAGAATTAATTATTGATTAACAGATCAGAGATATTTAAGGAGAACTATCTGGAATTAATTAATGCTGGATAAAAACAGAACAAGGCGCATCTGTAGGGAGTTTTAAATTGAAGATTCAGATTAAAACAGAAGACCTAATGCACCTAGAATATAGGAGGTAACAAACCCTAAATTCAAGGTGACAGTTGCTGCACATTAGGGCTGGATCATTCTACAGAAAGCCCAAAATTCAGATACCTATTTAAACAACAGAAACTCATAGAATTGAGCACGAATTTCAGAAGACTAAATAGGGTGTCTAGTGTTTTAATAGCAGGTTGTTTTTATGTACCACTTTATGAGCTTTTAAGCAAAAGTGCATTTGTGACTTGATTGAAACTGTTAAGTAAAATCAAGCTGTTATTGTTTGAAGGATGTCTTCAACTTTTGTAAACTTGTAAACTTGATCACTGGGTGATTGAGGGGGAGTGAGTAGGGTACTCTTATCTAAGTGAGTCTTAGGTAGAAATTGCATTGGGTAAGTATTAAGTGATAGATTAAACAGGGTGGTTTAAGTCTAGAATTAATATTACTAATAGTGGATTTCCTCCTGGCTTGGTAGCCTCCAGATGTAGGTGTGGTTATACACTGAACTGGGTTAACAAACTTCTGTGTTGTTTATTTTTCCTGCTATTTAAAGTTTTGGTTAAATTTGTCAAATGTCCTATTAAGTGTTGGAACATCTCTTAGGACATCTCATTACAGAATTTCAATTGGTATCAGAGCAGGCACCCTGCCTGTTTATACTGGGTGAGATCTAGGGAAAACAAATTCTGTAACATGGACAGAAATATAGGGTCAGTAAATAGACCACCTATACTGGATGGTTCTAATTATGACTACTGGAAGCCAAGAATGATTGCATTCTTAAAGTCACTTGACAACAGGGCATGGAGAGCAGTAAATGTTGGATGGAAACATCCTGTTCAAAACACCAAAGATGGATCAATAGTTCTGAAACCTGAAGAAGAATGGAGTAAAGAGGAAGAAGATTCAGAACTAGGCAACTCAAAAGCCCTAAATGCTTTATTCAATGGCATTGATAGAAATATTTTCAGACTGGTGCATCATTGTGAGCTGGCCAAAGATGTGTGGGATACCCTCAAGACAACTCATGAAGGAACATCAAAAGTAAAAATGTCAAGACTTCAACTTCTCACCACCAAGTTTGAAAACTTGAGAATGAAGGAAGATGAATCAATTCATGAGTTCTACATGAACATCTTGGATATAGCCAATACTTCTGGAGCCTTGGGAGAAAAGATGACTGATGAAAAGCTTGTAAGGAAGATTCTCAGATCTTTGCCAAAAAGATTTGACATGAAAGTCACAGCAATAGAAGAGGCACAAGACATATGCTCCATGAAAGCTGAAGAACTCATTGGTTCCCTTCAAACTTTTGAGATGGGAATGAATGACACACATGCTAAAAAGAACAAAAGCATTGCCTTGGTTTCAAATACAGATGAAGAAGAAGATGATGAACCAGCAAATGATAAAAGCTTATCAGAAAACCTTGCATTGATTGGAAGACAATTCAAACAGATTCTCAGAGGAATGGAAGGAAAATCCAAACCTAGTGGAAGAAACACAAACTCTGAGAACAGAAGACCTTATGATGCTAACAAAAGAGTAAAGTATGCTGAAAAGACCAGTCAAGATAAAGGAGTCAAATGCCATGAATGTGAAGGATATGGACATATCAAGTTTGAATGTCCTACCTACTTAAAGAGGCAAAAGAAA
Source organism: Lathyrus aphaca (assembly GCA_963966055.1). Taxonomy (NCBI): domain Eukaryota; kingdom Viridiplantae; phylum Streptophyta; class Magnoliopsida; order Fabales; family Fabaceae; genus Lathyrus; species Lathyrus aphaca. The sequence continues at coordinate 213,626,243 of OZ014520.1, read as the reverse complement.
GGACTCTCTGTGACCTGGTCTGATGAAGACTCAGGAGATTCAGAAGAAGAATCAGCTAAGCACATTGCTGCTTTAGCTGGACTGTGTGAATATGACAGTGATTCCAGCTGTGAAGAGCTTACTTATGCAGATCTTGAGCAAGCCTTCAAGGATCTGTACAAGAGAAGTACTGAAGTATGCAGTGAGGTCATAAAGCTAAAGAAGCAGAATGAAGTACTAGAAGAAGAAAAAGCAAGTGATCAAGTAATCATTGATACCTTAAAAAGTGAAGTAACTCTTCTCAATTCTAAGCTGGAACATATGTCCAAATCTGTTAGAATGATGAACAGCAGCTCAAATACACTGGATGCTATTCTCTGCAATAATAAACATTCAGGGGACAAAAGTGGACTGGGATATAACAGAGATGAAGCAAGCTCTAGCAAAACTACTTCAAAAACTATACAGTCAAACAAGATGTCTCAACAGATGCTCCAACATCAGAACACAAAGACAAACATAATGTTCCAACAGATGTCTCAACATTCTGGAAAGAACAAAATGAAGAAAAATTATCAAAGATGGAGATGTCATCACTGTGGAAGATTTGGGCATATCAAACCTCACTGTTATAAGCTACATGGATATCCAAATCAGATGTGTCAGCAACCTTCCAAGCAGAAAGTAGAAGGTACCAAGAAAGTGCTGCATAGAAATCAGCAACCTCCTAAGCAAAAGACAGAAGTAATCAAGACAGTTTGGAGACCAAAAGCTGACATTCAGACTGATCAAAGCCACATACACAAGAACAAGATCAACAATCAAGCTTGGAGATCAGCTGAACAACACTCAGAGCAGAGGCATCAAAAGAAATCTCAACTCATCTGGTCAAAGAAAAGTACTGCATACATAGCACATACATCATTGAAAGTATCAGCTAAAGAAGACTGGTACTTTGACAGTGGATGCTCAAGACACATGACTGGATTGAAGAATTTGCTAGTAAACTTAAAGTCACATTCATCCAGGTATGTTACCTTTGGAGATGGAGCTAAAGGAGAGATCAAGGGAGTTGGAACCTTGGATTGTCAAGATGTTCCAAGACTAGATGATGTGCTGCTTGTTAAAGGTTTAACTGCTAACCTGATCAGCATAAGTCAACTATGTGATCAAGGATACAGTGTAAACTTTACAAAAACTGAATGCATAGTGACTAACAAAGAGCAAAAAGTTATCATGAAAGGTGCAAGGTCTAAAGACAACTGTTACATGTGGGAGCCACTAGACTTCAGCCCCACTTCAACTTGTTCTCTAGCTAGAGAAGAAGAAGTAAAACTATGGCACCAAAGGCTAGGTCATCTTCATTTCAGAGGCATAAAGAAGATCATATCTATGGATGATGTAAGAGGTATCCCTAAACTGAAGATTGATGATGGCAAAATCTGTGGTGAATGTCAAATAGGCAAACAAACCAAGATGTCCCATCCAAAGCTCCAACATCTGACAACTTCCAAAGTTTTGGAATTGTTACATATGGATCTCATGGGACCTATGCAAGTTGAAAGCCTTGGTGGTAAGAGGTATGCATATGTGGTGGTTGATGACTTTTCAAGATATACATGGATAAACTTCATTAAAGAAAAGTCAGATGTATTTGATGTATTCAAAGAATTATGTCAAAGATTGCAAAGGGAAAAATCCAGCTGTGTGATCAGAATAAGAAGTGATCATGGAAAAGAATTTGAGAATCAAAAGTTCTTAGATTTCTGCTCTTCAGAAGGAATCAATCATGAGTATTCTTCACCTATCACTCCTCAACAGAATGGGATTGTTGAAAGGAAGAATAGAACCATTCAAGAATCAGCAAGAGCTATGATACATGCTAAAAAGCTACCTCTGTATTTCTGGGCTGAAGCCATGAACACTGCCTGCTATATCCATAACAGAGTTACCTTGAGAAAAGGAACTTTGTCCACAATATATGAAGTCTGGAAGGGCAGAAAACCCACTGTTAAGTATTTTCATGTATTTGGAAGTAAATGCTATATTCTGGCAGATAGGGAGCAAAGGAGAAAAATGGATCCTAAAAGTGATGAAGGAATTTTCCTTGGATACTCTATAAACAGCAGAGCATATAGAGTATTTAACTACAGAACAAATGTTATCATGGAGTCCATAAATGTGATAATTGATGATGCTCCTACAGATGTCCCAGAAGATGTTGGAACATCTGCTGATATCAAGGTTGAAGCTGAAGAAAAGAATGATCAATATAACTTCACTCAAAATGATACAAGGTCAGAAGATTCAAGCAAACCTCCCTCCATCAGAATACAGAAGGATCATCCCAAAGATTTAATAATTGGTGATCCCAACAGAGGTGTGAGCACTAGATCAAGAGAAGTGATTTCAGGTTCTTGTTTTGTTTCCAAAATAGAACCTAAAAATGTCAAGGAAGCTCTCACTGATGAATACTGGATTTGTGCTATGCAAGAGGAATTAGGTCAATTCACAAGGAATGAAGTGTGGAATCTTGTACCTAGACCTGATGACATAAATGTGATTGGTACAAAATGGGTGTATAAGAACAAGTCAAATGAACAAGGAATTGTTACAAAGAACAAAGCTAGACTTGTGGCTCAAGGATACACTCAAATTGAAGGAGTAGACTTTGATGAAACCTTTGCACCAGTAGCAAGGCTTGAATCAATAAGACTACTGTTGGGAATTGCTTGTATCTTAAAGTTCAAGCTATTTCAAATGGATGTGAAAAGTGCCTTTCTTAATGGTTATCTTAATGAGGAGGTATATGTAGAACAGCCTAAAGGATTTGTTGATCCAAGCTGTCCAAATCATGTATACAAACTCAAGAAAGCACTTTATGGTCTGAAGCAAGCTCCAAGGGCATGGTATGAAAGACTTACCACATTTCTTATCAAGCAAGGATACAGAAAAGGTGGGATTGATAAAACCCTGTTTGTTAAAGATGAAGAAGGAAATGTCATGATTGCACAAATATATGTTGATGACATTGTGTTTGGTGGGATGTCTGATAAGATGGTCAAACATTTTGTCAAGCAGATGGAATCTGAATTTGAAATGAGTCTAGTAGGTGAATTAACCTATTTTCTTGGTCTGCAAGTTAAGCAAATGGAAGACTCAATGTTCATCTCACAAAGCAAGTACTCCAAGAACATAGTGAAGAAATTTGGAATGGAAAATGCTTCTCATAAAAGAACTCCTGCTCCTACACATTTAAAGCTGACTAAAGATGAGAAGGGTGAGAATGTAGATCATAGTTTATATAGAAGCATGATTGGAAGCTTGCTATACTTGACTGCTAGCAGACCAGACATTGCATTTGCAGTAGGAGTTTGTGCAAGATATCAAGCTGATCCAAAAGTCAGTCATCTCAATCAAGTCAAGAGAATCCTTAAATATGTTAATGGTACTTGTGACTATGGCATAATGTACTTTCATGGTTGCAAACCTATTCTCACTGGCTTCTGTGATGCTGATTGGGCAGGAAGTGCTGATGACAGAAAAAGCACTTCAGGAGGATGCTTCTTTCTAGGAAACAATCTGATTTCTTGGTTCAGTAAGAAACAGAATTGTGTATCTTTATCTACAGCTGAAGCTGAATACATAGCAGCAGGTAGCAGTTGTTCTCAGTTGGTTTGGATGAAGCAGATGCTCACTGAGTACAATGTCCCACAGGATGTCATGACATTGTACTGTGACAACTTAAGTGCAATCAACATATCAAAGAATCCCATTCAACATAGCAGGACAAAGCATATTGATATCAGACATCATTTCATCAGAGATCTTGTAGAAGAGAAGGTGATTTCATTGGAGCATGTTGCTACAGATCTGCAATTAGCTGATATCTTTACCAAAGCATTGGATGCTACACAATTTGAGAGCTTAAGGGGCAAACTTGGAATCTGTGTATGTGATATCTAGCAGTTAATGAGATGTGCCAACATGTCATATGACATTGCATGGCATAAGTTCCAGATGGCAAAGCTAGTCTGGACTAGATCCTTGGGAATTTCATTCCTAATCATTTGGACTGTAACGGCTACTTATTTAGTAATTCCTTATAAGCAGCTATCAAGAGTCTCATCACATCATCACAAGTGAATCACATTAACTAGTAATCCTTCAGAAATCTTAAACCCTAAAGCTGCACATTCATCTTCCTCAACAATGTCTCAAAACCCTAAAACAGCTGAAGAAGTTCTCAACCAGGAAGACGTGGTTCATGCCACTCCTATTTCTATGGTGCCAATGCAATCAACACCATTAGACGAGCTCAGGGGAAATGCCTCTCACACTAAGAAGGCAAGAACACCAAAAAGAGGTAAAGATCAAATCAGAAGCAAAGCTAAAGAAATTCCTTCACATGTTAAATACTCCAAATATGTTGATGATTCCATCAAGGAGATTGTCAACCAAGTTTTCTCTGAACAAAGAGTAGTGAAAGGAATCTCTGTTCCCTTGAACACCATTCCTGCACCTCAAGAAGAACCTGCTCAAGATACAAAGAACACTGCTGCAGAACAAGATGTCCCAACGGATGTTGGAACATATGCAGATGAGAAAGCAAACTCATCTGATGCTGATACTGAACAGACTGAGGACAAGAAAGAGGTCTCAAGTGAAAGTGATAAAGAAGTTTCTATGGAACAGGCTAAAGACTCAAATGAAGATCAATCTTCTACTGATCAACAAGCTGAAGAAGAGACTGCTCAATCTCCTCCAGTGGTCAACCTGGAGCAGGACTCTGATGCAGAAATCATAGCATCTGTCAAACCCAGCATAGCCAAAAGACTCAGGTCCAGGAAGGGTAAGATGCAAGCTGAAGCAGCAATTCCTGAAAAGAAGAAAGCCTCTCCAAAGAAAGGGAAAGCTAAAGCCTCTTTTGGGCCATCAAAACAATGGAGTAAAGTTCAAACTCAGAAAAGAAAGGCTGTCACACCATCAGATTCAGATGTTGAATCAGATGTCCCAACATCTCCTCCCAAGAAGAGACCAGCAACATCCAGAGCTTCAACTGCTGTACCAGAAGCTCCCTTGGACAACATATCATTTCACCATGTCTCTAGTGTGAACAGGTGGAAGTATGTGTACCAAAGAAGGGTTGCCCTGGAAAGAGAACTGAGCAGCAATGCACTTGAGTGCATAGAACTGATTGATCTCATCTCTGCTGCAGGACTATTCAGAACAGTCTCAGACCTCTCTCCCTGCTATGAACTTCTTGTCAAAGAGTTCATTGTGAATCTTCAGGAGGATTGCTCAAATGGTAAGTCTTCTGAGTTTAGAAAAGTTTTTGTTAGAGGTAAATGTGTACAGTTTTCTCCTCAAATCATCAATGAGTATCTAGGAAGAGAAACAGATGGACCCAATGAACTAGGTAAGACAGATAATCAAGTCTGTAAAGTGATCACTGCAAACCAGGTCAAAGCTTGGCCTGTGAAGGGAAAGCTATCTGTAAGCATGCTTACCAGAAAGTATGCCATGCTGAACAGGATTGGTACATCTAATTGGGTGCCTACTAACCACACTTCCTCAATCTCAACTGGTCTAGCCAGATTTATATATGCTGTTGGAACTCAAACCAAAATGGACTATGGAGCTTTCATCTTTGATCAAACCATGAAGCATTCCAGCTCCTCTGCAACCAAGCTACCAATAGCCTTTCCATCATTGCTGTGTGGTATTGTACTCAATCAATATCCTGGGATTTTAACTGACAAGGATACTGCATGCAAAAGAGAGAGCCCCCTGGCTTTTCATTACAAATTATTCCTAAGTCACCATGCTGCAGATGTTAAAGCACCTGCTGGGACATCTGCTAGTCCCTCAACTGCTAAGAATTCAATCTCCAAGAAAGAGTTAATTACTGAGCTAAAGTGCACCTGCAAAGAGCTTGAAGCTAGAAAGCAGAAGCTTGAGGAAATAATTCAAAGGTTGGAGAATGAAGAAGATCTGAAAGCAAACTCTGATGAAGACAGTGCTGCTGATGAAGAAACATAAGCTGATGAAGAGACAGAAGTTGAGGAGGGAACTGAGAGTGATGATTCTGAGTGATCAATGTATGTGACAGCAATGTAATGACAGCAATGTAATGACAGTAATAGTGTCTTTGGCCCCTAATTTTGTGTCTACCAAGGGGGAGAACAACATCAAATGTAATTGCTGTTTAAATGAATGAAAAAATTCTGTTTGTTTGCTTCTGAACTGAATAAGTTTTTCTGTTGGAACAAGACTGGATAAAGACAAAGACTGGATAAAGACAGGACACATGTATGTTTGAGGGGGAGTAATCTCAAATAAAAATCAACAGAAAAGTAATGATATACTCTGATAAAAAGAACTTCTGCTGCACTCTGAAAACCAGGAAAGATGTTAGCCAAAAATTAGCCAAAGGGGGAGTTTGTAGATGTTTAAGAATTGGCAGAATTTTTGACCAAACAAGAAATGTTAAATTCAGTTCAGAATGTCCTATCAGATGTTGGGACATTATCAAATAGAGTATGTGAATTTATTTCAGGATGTCTCATCAGATGTTGGGACATTGTGTGAATAAATTAAGTTCAGTTTTTCAGGATGTCCCAACAGATGTTGAGACATCTCAGACCTGCTACCAGAATTAATTATTGATTAACAGATCAGAGATATTTAAGGAGAACTATCTGGAATTAATTAATGCTGGATAAAAACAGAACAAGGCGCATCTGTAGGGAGTTTTAAATTGAAGATTCAGATTAAAACAGAAGACCTAATGCACCTAGAATATAGGAGGTAACAAACCCTAAATTCAAGGTGACAGTTGCTGCACATTAGGGCTGGATCATTCTACAGAAAGCCCAAAATTCAGATACCTATTTAAACAACAGAAACTCATAGAATTGAGCACGAATTTCAGAAGACTAAATAGGGTGTCTAGTGTTTTAATAGCAGGTTGTTTTTATGTACCACTTTATGAGCTTTTAAGCAAAAGTGCATTTGTGACTTGATTGAAACTGTTAAGTAAAATCAAGCTGTTATTGTTTGAAGGATGTCTTCAACTTTTGTAAACTTGTAAACTTGATCACTGGGTGATTGAGGGGGAGTGAGTAGGGTACTCTTATCTAAGTGAGTCTTAGGTAGAAATTGCATTGGGTAAGTATTAAGTGATAGATTAAACAGGGTGGTTTAAGTCTAGAATTAATATTACTAATAGTGGATTTCCTCCTGGCTTGGTAGCCTCCAGATGTAGGTGTGGTTATACACTGAACTGGGTTAACAAACTTCTGTGTTGTTTATTTTTCCTGCTGTTTAAAGTTTTGGTTAAATTTGTCAAATGTCCTATTAAGTGTTGGAACATCTCTTAGGATATCTCATTACAGAATTTCATTATTTATTTTATTTTTATTTATTATGATTTTTTATGTTAAAAATCATTTTAAATTCAAATAAAATATAAAACAATGGATATTTAAATTGATTTGGTTTCTAGGTCATAAATTATATTTGGATTTGATTGATTCAAGAATTATGAGGATTATCTTAAAATATCAAGGCTGGATCAAGATATTTCAAGTTTTAAAATCAAATATTTTTCAATCTTTCAAAGTCCAAAAGTCCATAGTTTTGTGCAATCTTTTGACCTAATCTCATTGTATCATATATATACAACACAAGGACAAGCACTATTCACGAATTTGCAGCCTCTTACACATTGTCTAAACTTCACAAAAACCATTCAAAAATCAAATTCGGTTTTCTCATTACAAAGCTTTTTAATGTATTTTAAGAACACATGAAGGATCTTTGGACATCACTGAGTCTATCCCAACCCTCAAACGCATTCAACTCATGTTCATATGATCAACCCGAATGCATATTGTTCATACTTTTATTTTTTTCGATTTGAATTATTTATGCAATGATAATGAAATCTAATTGTATATTTGAGTTAGTGATGATGTTTAGATGCTTTCTGGACAAAGAAATTGAAGAATGAGTGCTTAAACCGAAAACGGCCATTATTAGGGTTCTTGAACCATATTTAGGGTTCTTCGATTTGGACTATATAAATTGATTTTAAGACCATAAATGAACTGTGTGAAGTGTGGTGATTATAACCATGTATTTAATTTGACAAATGACTGCATATTCATGATGATAGGAGATTGGCAGGTTTCATACGTGGATAAATTCGCAGGAAATATGGTAGGAATTTTCGCAGGTAAATGCGCAGGGTCAGAGGTTGAAGATGAAGTTGATTGGCGCGAAAATATAATTCAAAAATTTAGCTTATTTTATTATGATTTTGTTCTGATTATATTTCACAAGCGAGCGCGTAGCTCAGTTGGTTTTGGTGTGCGTGTGATGAGCTGAAGGGCTTGGGTTCGAAACCAGCCAAATGCATTTTTTTGCTTGATTTGTTTTATTTTTCAGAACAACAACAAAACAAACTTGAAAGAGATGGCTATCAGCTGCGTTGCAGTGGCCCAGTGGTTGTGCTACTGATTGTTCAGGTAAAGGACCTGGGTTCAAATCCCAGGTCCTGTTTTTTTTAGGTTTTTGTTTTATTTCTTTTTACTATTTCTTTATTTTATTCTTTAAATTAATTTAAATAATTTCTAAACAATATATATATAAATCATTTTTTTTCTTTTAAAACTTATATTATTTTCTCAAAACCTAAATTAATATATTTATTTCTTTATATGTTTTTTTTTATAATATTTATTAATATGTATATATTTATTTAGTTATTAAATTAATATTGTAAATTAAATTAGAAACCCTAATATTTTTGTATATAATTAAAACCCTAATTATCCTTAACCCCAATTTATTTTCTAATTTCAAAAAACCCTAATTTATTTTAAAATTTTAATTTCTCACTTTAATTATTTTTGTGTAACTAATATACTTAATAAAATATTTCTAATATATATAATTAAATCATTAATCATGTTTATTTTGTAAATAAATTAATATATGATCTTTATTATTCTATTTTTATATCAAAATATTCTAAAAATGTTTATTTAATTTTAATTAGCTTGTATATATTTTATATTTTGTGCTAACCTCTTTTTTGTCATAATTTTATTACTAACCCTTTTATTTATTGCTTATGTTTATTATTTTATTTTATAATCATTATTTAAATTGTTTTATTATAATGTAACTGTACAAGTCATGTAATAGTCGTAGTATTTTATTGTTTATTTATTTATAAATATATTGCTATGGTTAGTAAAATAGGGAGTGATAATATGTTTGCTTTTAAAATCAATTTAGAATCACTAATAATAAGATAAATATTTGAATTTGTACACGCACACACGTAAGTCGATCTTTGATCGTCATCTCACTTCTTAAGGATATTCCTCATGTTGCCTAAACAAAAAGGTCAAGTAAGGTGTCTAAAAGCAAAGTCCCTTATCCTAAAATATCATCTAGTCCCTTTCAATATCATAAGATCAAATCCCTTCGAGGTTGCCTTCGTAAATGATCTTGTCCCTTTCGAATAAAAGATTATAAGTCCCTACAAATTGCTAAAGACACCTTACAGTTGCCTAATCACAGATGACCCTTCACATGTCCCATACAACATCCAAGGTAATGACTACCTATTCCTTAATAATAGGGATAGTCTTACCATTGAAAGAACATTCAAGAACAGAAAAGATTCAAATTAGGGTAGGTTCCTCTTAAGTACTTGCTCACTCTTTCAAAAACATTTCATAATACTTCACATTTTCAAATAATTTTCAAAACAAAGTCTTTATATATATCTGTACAAGGATCATTATAAAGTACTTAAGAAAATTTTTAATCACACACTACACTTCTCAAAACAGTTTAAAGTGAGCTAAGTAACTAAGAGCCCATGGATAACCATGGATGTAAAGGGTGCTAATACCTTCCCTTTACATAACCTACCCCCCGAACCCAAAAATCTTTTAAGGTCTTTCCTGTTCTTTTATGCCCTTTCCTTTGGATAAAATAAAAGTCGGTGGCGACTCTTGCTATCCGCAACATTAAACTAAAGTCAGTTCTCCCACCGTGTTACAGAACTGGCGACTCTGCTGGGGAATATACTAACCAGATAATCTCTAGTTCCCCTAAATGGCTCTTGAACAAACAGTCAAAGATCTCCAGGCACAGAATGCACAATTCCAAGAGCTGATCCTGAACTTGTCCAAGGGGCAGGATGAATTGAAGACACTACTGGCTAAGAAGACTAAGAAGGCTAGAAGATCAGGAGGCCTTATCAATATGGGAAGAAGGTTCAGAGGTCCTGTCAAGACCAAGGAACAGGTTGAAGATTATGAGTCTGAAGAGTCTGAGAAATAGGGAGGCAGTCTCCATAATACTATGGGGGATTCTGATTCTGAAGCAAATTACTATCATGATCCTAATGAAGATAAGTTCAAGATGCTGGTGGATAGAATGGATGCTATGGAATTGAAAAAGTCTTTTGGGCTGGATTTTGAAGACCTGGGTTTGATATCTGGAGTGGTTATACCCATTGGTTTCAAGGTCCCTGCTTTTGTAGTATATGATGGTGTTTCGTGTCCCAAGCTGCATCTAAGGTCTTATGTCCGGAGGATTCAACCTCATACTGCTGATAAGAAGCTGTGGATTCATTTCTTCCAAGAAAGCTTGTCTGGAGCTCAATTGGAGTGGTACTATCAATTGGAGAGTGTCAACATCCGTGATTGGAATGATCTTGCTGAGGCCTTCTATAGGCAATACCAATACAATGCTGATCTAGCACCAACTCGCATGCAACTCCAAAGCATGTCTATGGGTGCTAAGGAGAATTTCAAAGAGTATGCCCAGAAGTGGAGAGACTTGGCTGGTATAGTACAACCTCCTCTAACTGATAGGGAGCTAGTGGATATGTTTATGAGTACACTGAATGGTCCTTTTTATAGTCATCTCATTGGAAGCTCATCATTTGGCTTCACTGAGCTGATAATGACGGGAGAGCGTGTGGAGAGTGGTATAAGGAGTGGCAAGATACAAGTGGGTGCTTCTTCATCAAGTACTGCAAAGAAGCCCCCTAGTGGGAAGAAAGAGTCAAATGTTGTTTATGGCCAATCTGGTCGTAATAGGAGTCACCAATCTGTGAGTGCAGTTCACGTCTCCAATCCTACTCCTGCAGCACCAGAGCCACCACAGGGCAATCAGCAGAGGCCTAGAAGACAGTTCACCAAGATCAACATGTCACTGGCCCAATCCTTGCAACACATGTTGAAAGGGGAACTCATTACTTTGAAGGACCCTCCTCAGAATCCTAATGTTACCTCTCCTAGGTACAATCCTAATGCACGGTGTGCATATCATTCTAATTGTCAGGGACATGATACCAACAATTGCTGGATATTGAAGAACAAGATTCAAGATATGATTGATGCTGGAGAGATTGAGTTTGACCCTCCTGGTACTCCAAATGTGATTACTGCTCCCATGCCAAATCATGAGAAGACTGTTAATGCCATTGATGAAGTTTCACATATTTCCTCGGTTGCAGATGTGACTACCCCATTATCTGTTATTAAGAAGAAGTTGGTACAAGCTGGGTTCTTTCCAGGTTGTAATGAAGATTGTTTTTATTGCGCTTATAAACCTAATAGCTGCTGGAAGTTGAAGGAGGGTATTCAATGCCTCATAGACAATTACACCATATTGTTTGAGAGGACACCTTCTGTGGAGAGTATGTTTGAACATATAACTCAAGGTGTGAAGGTTGAAGAGGTGGATATGGTTGATAAAGTGCCAGTAAGAATTACTTCCAAGGGCCCTGTCAAGATTACTCATAAGGGTCCAATTAAGATTATTGCTGAAGGCCCTGTGAGGACTGTTGCTGAAGCTAGAGTGGCTCCTATGATTATTACCACTCCTGGTCCTATTCCGTATATTTCTGATAAAGCTGTACCTTGGAATTATGGTTCCGATGTTTATATCCATGGTGTTAAACAAGAACCCTTAGCTGATACACCTGTTGATGATGAAAACCTTGATGTTGATAATATTGCTGGATCTAGCAAGATCACGAGAAGTGGAAGAATTTTCTCTCCTCCAGCTACCTCCAAGAATACAAGTACTCCAACTACTACCTCCACTGCTGATGCTCGGGGCAAAGGTCCTGTTATTGAACCTGTGCCAACTGAGACACCAACTGCTGATGATCTTTCTAAGCAGATGGAAGAAGTACTAAAGATCATTCGCAAGAGTGATTATGATATTGTTGATCAATTGGGGCATACTCCCTCCAAGATTTCCATGTTGTCTTTGTTGCTGTGTTCTGAGGCTCATGCCAAAGCCTTGATTAAATTCTTGAAGACTGCTCATGTACCAAATGAGATTTCTGTGGATCAGTTTGAAAATTGTGTTGCACACTTGACCTATGATAATGGGTTAGGTTTCTCCGATGTTGACTTAACTCCTGCCAAAAGAAATCATAACAGAGCTTTACATATCTCTATTGAATGTAGGGGCACTACCCTGTTACATGTGTTGATAGACAATGGTTCTTCACTGAATGTACTTCCCAAAGAGGTTCTGAACAAGCTTAGTCCTGAAGATGTTGTGTTAAGACCAAGTAATATAGCGGTGAAGGCCTTTGATGGTTCGAGAAGAGTGGTGCACGGAGAAATAGATCTCCCAATCAAAGTAGGTTCTCAGGTCTTCAATTCAACCTTCTATGTAATGGATATTCGTCCTTTGTACTCTTGTTTGCTTGGGCGCCCCTGGATCCATGGGGCAGGTGTTGTGACCTCCACTTTACATCAGAAGTTGAGATATCCAGTGAAGGGAAAGGTTGTTACTGTTTACGGAGAAGAAGAATATATAGTCAGTCATGTGAATACTTTCAAGTATCTTGAAGTGGAAGGTGAATATGTTGAAACTCCTTGCCAGACGTTTGAAGTAGTTCCTTGGGTTGTTCCTAATACTGAAGCTCCTCCTGTTGTCAAAAGATTTCCTGTGGTTACCAGAGTACCTCCTACAATGGCCTCCCTTAAAGATGCTAGAGCTGTGGTTGAAGAAGGTGGTTGTACTATTTGGGGTCAGCTTCCTGACATTCCTTACAAGTCTGACAAGTTTGGTTTGGGTTTCACTACAGAGTCCCAGAAGGCTGTTCGTCGTGCTCGTGTTATTCGTATCACCAATCAAGGGATTATGAAAGACCAAATCAATGTTGTGGGTGACTATGATGAATACTACAACCTGGATGCTTGGATTTTTCCTACTGTGGGTGATGGGCTCAATAAATGGAAGGCTGAAGATGTTATTCCTATCTCCTTTAGTCAGGAGTAAATACTATTACTGTATCGTTATTTCTTAAGTTTGTAATTTTTGAACAATTAAACTCTTAAGCCTTGTGCCTTGCCCAGGGCACAATGGTATTCTTGTTTCGGGATGTCATTTCATTTGCATACTTCATTCAATAAAAATTAGTGGACGTTTCATTTTTCATAAATATTGTGTTCATTGTTTTTCTTTTATTTTATTCTTCTTTTATCAGCTATGTGTTCTTACACACACCCATATCACTAAAATGCAGATCCTCATCCACTCTGGATCCTGTTGATAACAGTTATACTATTGCCAATTATAATTTCAAGAATCCGATCTATCAAGCTGAAGATGGAAAGGAGGACAATTGTGAAGTACCTGTAGAGCTTGCTAGGTTGTTACAACAAGAAGAGAAAGCTATACAGCCACATGAAGAGCCAATCGAAGTTGTAAATCTGGGAACTGAAGAAAACAGGAAAGAGGTCAAGATAGGGGCTGAATTAGAGGATGGTGTCAAGAGCAGATTGATTCAGATGTTACATAATTATGTGGAGATCTTTGCTTGGTCTTATGAAGATATGCCAGGGTTGGATACAGACATTGTGGTTCACCGTTTACCAGTAAAAGAAGATTGTCGTCCAAAGAAGCAGAAGGTTCGTCGCATGCGTCCTGAAATGTCAGAGAAGATTAAAGCAGAGGTGATGAAACAGTTTGATGCAGGGTTCTTAGCTGTGACTTCTTATCCTCAATGGGTTGCAAATGTGGTACCGGTACCAAAGAAAGATGGTAAAGTACGTATGTGTGTAGACTACAGGGATTTGAACAAAGCCAGCCCCAAAGATGACTTTCCACTCCCTCATATTGATGTTCTGGTAGACAACACTTCTCAGCATAAAATATTCTCTTTCATGGATGGTTTCTCTGGTTACAATCAAATCAAGATGGCACCTGAAGATATGGAGAAGACTACGTTTGTTACACAGTGGGGCACTTTTTGTTATAAAGTAATGCCATTTGGTTTGAAGAATGTCGGGGCAACATATCAGCGTGCTATGGTGGCTTTGTTTCACGATATGATTCATCATGAGATAGAGGTATATGTGGATGATATGATAGCCAGGTCCCAGAATGAAGAGCAACACCTTGATCATCTGCATAAGTTGTTTGAGAGGTTGAAGAAATACAAGTTAAGATTGAATCCAAATAAATGTACTTTTGGAGTTAGATCCGGTAAACTCCTGGGTTTCATTGTCAGTGGAAAAGGTATTGAAGTAGACCCTGAAAAAATGAAAGCTATACAAGAGATGCCAGCTCCCCGTACTGAGAAGGAAGTTAGAGGTTTCTTGGGACGATTGAATTACATTGCAAGATTTATTTCCCAATTAACTGCTACCTGTGAGCCAATCTTCAAATTGTTGAAGAAAGATCAGGTAATGGAGTGGAATGATGAGTGTCAGACTGCCTTTGATGAAATTAAGAAATATCTCCTAGAACCTCCCATTTTGATGCCACCAGTTGATGGAAGACCCTTGATTATGTACTTAACAGTATTAGACAACTCAATGGGGTGTGTGTTGGGGCAACATGACGAGTCTGGTCGAAAAGAGCAGGCAATATACTACCTTAGCAAAAATTTTACCGACTGTGAAACAAGATACTCACTGCTCGAGAAAACTTGCTGCGCTTTGGCATGGACTGCTCGCCGACTAAGACAGTATATGTTAACTCATACTACCTTGTTGATTTCAAAGATGGATCCAATCAAGTACATATTCGAGAAACCTGCTCTCTCCGGACGAATAGCAAGATGGCAAATGATCTTAACAGAATATGATATACAGTATACTACCCAGAAGGCCATTAAAGGAAGTGTTGTAGCTGATAATTTGGCTCATCAAGCAGTGGATGATTATCAGTCAATGAGTTTTGAGTTTCCTGATGAAGACATTATGATTATTACCAAAGAACCTGGACAATATGACGGACCTGAACAAGGATCCCGATGGACTATGGTTTTTGATGGAGCTTCTAACGCACTTGGTAATGGTGTTGGTGTTGTGATCAGTTCACCTGAAGGTTGTCATACCCCGATTACTGCAAGACTTTGTTTCTATTGTACCAATAACATGGCTGAGTATGAGGCATGTATCCTGGGCATCAAAGCTGCCATTGATATGAGGATTCAGTTCCTGGACGTATATGGAGATTCAGCCCTGGTAGTAAGTCAGATCAAAGGAGATTGGGATACCAAGCATGATAATCTCATTCCTTACAGAGAGTATGTGTTGTCTTTGATCCCATATTTTGAAGAGATTACCTTTGGACATATTCCACGAAGAGAAAATCAGTTGGCAGATGCACTAGCCACCATGGCATCCATGTTTGAGATTAGTTGGGAGGATGAAGCTCCCAAGATTACTATTGATAGATTTGAGAAGCCTGCATACTGCAATGAGATTGACACTGAAGAAGCAGAGGAGAAGCCTTGGTTCTATGAAGTGAAAAGGTATCTTGAAGCTCAGAAGTTCCCTGAAGGGGCATCTGTCAAAGATAAGAAGTTTCTGAGGAGGTTTTCTGCTAAGTTCTTCTTGAGTAATGGAATTTTGTACAAACGCAATCATGATTCAACTTTGCTTCGTTGTGTGGATAAGAAGGAAGCAACAGATATTATGGAAGACATGCATGATGGGATCTTTGGCACTCATTCTAGTGGTCACACCATGGCAAAGAAGATATTGAGAGCAGGTTACTATTGGTCTACCATGGAAGCTGACTGCTATCAACATTCCAGAACATGTCACAAGTGTCAAATCTATGTTGATAAAGTACATATACCTCCATCACCATTGAATGTGTTGACTGCTCCTTGGCCTTTTGCCATGTGGGGCATTGATATGATTGGTGAGATCAAGCCTACTGCTTCTAATGGGCATCGTTTCATCCTGGTTGCTATTGATTACTTTACAAAGTGGGTGGAGGTAGCTTCATTTGCGTCTGTTACTAAAAATGTGGTGGCTCGATTCATTAAGAATAATCTCATATGTAGGTATGGCATCCCTGAAAGGATTATCACTGACAATGGCTCTAATCTAAACAACACCATGATTACTAATCTCTGCACGTAGTTCAAGATTAAGCATCACAACTCTTCTCCGTATCGTCCAAAGATGAATGGGGCAGTAGAAGCTGCTAATAAGAACATTAAGAAGATTCTACAGAACATGACTGTTACTTATAAGGATTGGCATGAGATGTTACCATTTTCTCTTCATGGTTATCGTACTACAATACGTACTTCAACAGGGGCAACCCCATTCTCCTTAGTCTATGGTATGGAAGCAGTTTTTCCCATTGAAGTTCAGATACCCTCCCTAAGAATCATGAAAGATGCAGGCTTGGATGAAGATGAGTGGATTCAGACTCGACTTGACCAGATAAATTTGATTGATGAGAAGAGGTTAGCAGATGTTTGTCATGGCCAGGTGTACTAGAAACGGATGATTAAGGCTTTTAATAAGAAAGTTAAGCCAAAAGTATATCAGGCTGGTGACTTGGTAATCAAGCGTATCATATTACCACAGGGTGATCCTAGGGGCAAATGGACTCCTACATATGAAGGTCCATTCGTAGTCAAAACAGTATTCTCAGGAGGTGCCATGATGCTTACTATTATGGACGGTGAAGACTTCCCACAGCCTGTAAACGCAGACATAGTTAAAAAATACTACGCATAAAAGGAGACCTGCTAGGTTGACTGGCCTAGGCAAAAATAAGGGCATCCCGGCGAACCAAAAGGGTTCGGGCAAAAATTAGGGATATATATATAAAAAAAATGTACACCCGGCAAGTCGAAAACCTGAAAAGGCGGCTTGGGCAAAAAAGGGTATCCCGGAGGATTGAAAACCTGAAAGGGCAATCTAGGCAAAAATTAGGGATTAAAGCGTATGACTATGTCACATTTGGATCACTCATGTAACTCCAACCAGTTGTGCTACTTAATTTAAGCTCGAACAGATAAAGAACAATTCAATCGTTTCCGTCTCAACAACAGAAGATGAGATACTTGAAGATAATGGCAATAGTAGAATTGAAACTCAATAGGATTATTTCCCACATAGCTGTTTTCTTTGTTTTGTAAAAATTTTATGACAAATTTCCCTTACTAGGATTTCTGTCTCCTTGTACAAACTTGCCTATGTATAGGTCACTTTGTGATATAAATAAAATTTCATCTTTGAATCCAGATTTACTTTTACCCTATTTACATAAGCGAAACGTCCATTGGTTGTGTTTGAATGTATGTATGCTTTTGAATATGATTGATGTTTACCAGAAATGCATAAAATGCTTGAATATGATGGATGTTTACCAGAAATGCATAAAAATGCAGTAATAGTATTTACTAAGGACGAACGAGGGAAGGAATTCAACGAAGCTTCGCCGATTCATCCCCACAAGACAGCTACAAATCCCCAGTAGGGCAAATCTATCATCATAGATACTTCGAGTTACATCTCCCCTTGAATTTATGTCCATCTCTTTTATCCTCAGTCAGGGATACTAGGGAACTTATCCCTTCAATAGAAGTACGACGAACGAAGACGGGAGGTTATAAATATTATACTATCAAACAAGACGGGAACGAGTTCCTCATATTCTTCAGCAACGAATCGGGATTTATTTTCCCTAGCCAGTAGTTGTTATACTAAGATATCCATACGCTTCAGGCTGCATGATTCATACATACATCATACCATAACATACATATCCATAAATGCATAATACATTTACTTAGGTGCATCATACTATGCATGCATATATATTGCATAAACTCACATTCTCCTTGCAGGAAAGTTATATGCAGATAAATCAATATCAACAATTCACAACAGGTCAGAAATGATCCATACATTACTCAAGATGTCCTCGGAGAGTAGGCAAACGGTCTGTACAAAGATCCATTCCCTAATCCAGGATACTTCCAGAAGATTTCATCTATCTGGTCTTGAATAGCAGGCAAACGGTCTGTACAAAGATCCATTCCCTGGTTCAAGATATTTTCAGAAGATTTAATCTATTGGCCCTTGAATAGCAGGCAAACGGTATATGCAAAGATCCATTCCCTGGTTCAAGATATTCTTCAGAAGAACTAATCCTGACGTTCTTTTGCCCTTGAATAGCAGGCAAACGGTCTATACAAAGATCCATTCCCTGGTTCAAGATATTTTTCAGAAGAACTAATCCTGACGTTCTTTTGACCTTGAATAGCAGGCAAACGGTCTATACAAAGATCCATTCCCTGGTTCAAGATATTTTTCAGAAGAACTAATCCTGACGTTCTTTTGGCCTTTGAATAGCAGGCAAACGGTCTGTACAAAGATCCATTCCCTGGTTCAAAATATTCTTCAGAAGAACTAATCCTGACGTTCTTTTGACCTTGGAGAGTAGGCAAACGGTCTGTACAAAGATCCATTCCCTAATCCAAGATACTTCCAGAATAGATAATCGTCACGAAGATTTATTTCTACGGGTCTATTCAACAATTCAAACTATGTTGCATAAATGATTCAGAGACGGCCTATATGAAGACCTAGTACTAATATCCAGTATCAACATAAAAACATCATCACATCCTCATATTTTAGATGGCATCTCTAAGCCCATCTCCACTTCTTCCAAGTGGCATCTTCAAGCCCACTCAAGCATATACAATTAATCATTAGCTTTACTTTATGCACCGGCGAGTGCAAATTTTTGGGCTGTTGTGTTCAAATCTCTTTCAACCTTCCAGGTCACGACTGGCACATATACCAATCTAACCCCTCAGGTTTCAAAAAATTGAACAGGGGCAGCTGTTGCACCCCAAAATTTGCCCTCACAAGATAATACTTTGTGTACTAAGAGGTTCACAAGGTTCACAATGTTCACAATATATCTCATGAGGTTCACAAGGTTCACAAGGTTCACAATTGATTGACAAGTTTGACAATTCCCTCAAACAATGCATCCTCCTAAGCAATGCATCTTAAACTAGGGTTTTGACTTTCATCAGGCTAAATGGACTTCTAAGACTTAAAGTGAGCTTCATAGCATCTTATATGTGTTCAAGAATCCCCATGTCAAGTTTCAAGACTTTCCCAAAAGATTTGCTCAGTCAGATGATCAGATAGGTTAAAATCAGTCAAAAAGTCAAACTGAGGTCAACTGTGGTCAAACCAAAGTCAAACTTCATGATTTTTTACCAACATCAAGTATATGAATTAAAATTCATCATTTTATCAAGGGTTGATCATGATTCATCAAGGAGATTTCAGATCATCAAGAATCAAGAGTTTCTAAATTAGGGTTTTCATAGGAAAAGTCAACTGAACTTTGACCAGCCATAACTTTCACATGCTTCATCAAAAAATTTCCATCCAAAGCTCATTTTTAAGGAAATTGAATTCTCTACAACTTTGTGTCTCACAAGCCAAGCCTAAAAATGCTTCATTTGGAAGGTATGAGCTAAGACATTATAGGTCCTTTTAAAAGTCAACAACTTCAAAAGAGCATAACTTGAGAATGGTAAATGATATGGACATGATACCAAATATGTTGGTTAGAGGACTCCTTAAGCTTTCCAAAATGTCCAAGAAAACCTTCATAGCATTAAAATTGAAGGATTTGTGCCCTTGCAAAGTTGGGAAATTTTTGAGAGGTTTATGAGGCAAATGGGGTCTTAAAACCATAATTCACCAAATGGGCTTGCTTTTTTGTGATCCAATTGGTTCCATGATATCATGCACGAAATTAAATTAATTTATTCATTATTTTATTTATTTTATTTTTATTTATTATGATTTTTTATGTTAAAAATCATTTTAAATTCAAATAAAATATAAAACAATGGATATTTAAATTGATTTGGTTTCGAGAAGGTCATAAATTATATTTGGACTTGATTGATACAAAAATTATGAGGATCATCTTAAAATAGCAAGGCTAGATCAAGATATTTCAAGTTTTAAAATCAAATATTTTTCAATCTTTCAAAGTCCAAATGTCCATAGTTTTGTGCAATCTTTTGACCTAATCTCATTGTATCATATATATACAACACAAGGACAAACAGTATTCACGAATTTGCAGCCTCTTACACATTGTCTAAACTTCACAAAAACCATTCAAAAATCAAATTCGGTTTTCTCATTACAAAGCTTTTTATTTTTAAGGTATTTTAAGAACACATGAAGGATCTTTGGACATCACTGAGTCTATCCCAACCCTCAAACGCATTCAACTCATGTTCATATGATCAACCCGAATGCATATTGTTCATACTTTTATTTTTTTCGATTTGAATTACTTATGCAATGATAATGAAATCTAATTGTATATTTGTGTTAGTGGTGATGTTTAGATGCTTTCTGGACAAAGAAATTGAAGAATGAGTGCTTAAACCGAAAACGGCCATTATTAGGGTTCTTGAACCATATTTAGGGTTCTTCGATTTGGACTATATAAATTGATTTTAAGACCATAAATGAACTGTGTGAAGTGTGGTGATTATAGGAGATTGGCAGGTTTCATACGTGGATAAATTCGCAGGAAATATGGTAGGAATTTTCGCAGGTAAATGCGCAAGAGGCTGAAGATGAAGTTGATTGGCACGAAAATATAATTCAAAAATTTAGCTTATTTTATTATGATTTTGTTCTGATTATATTTCACAAGCGAGCGCGTAGCTCAGTTGGTTTTGGTGTGCGTGTGATGAGCTGAAGGGCTTGGGTTCGAAACCAGCCGAATGCATTTTTTTGCTTGATTTGTTTTATTTTTCAGAACAAAAACAAAACAAACTTGAAAGGGATGGCTATCAGCTGCGTTGCAGTGGCCCAGTGGTTGTGCTGCTGATTGTTCAGGTAAAGGACCTGGGTTCAAATCCCAGGTCCTGTTTTTTTTAGGTTTTTGTTTTATTTCTTTTTACTATTTCTTTATTTTATTCTTTAAATTAATTTAAATAATTTCTAAACAATATATATATAAATCATTTTTTTCTTTTAAAACTTATATTATTTTCTCAAAACCTAAATTAATATATTTATTTCTTTATATGTTTTTTTTTGATAATATTTATTAATATGTATATATTTATTTAGTTATTAAATTAATATTGTAAATTAAATTAGAAACCCTAATATTTTTGTATATAATTAAAACTCTAATTATCCTTAACCCCAATTTATTTTCTAATTTCAAAAAACCCTAATTTCTTTTAAAATTTTAATGTCTCACTTTAATTATTTTTGTGTAACTAATATACTTAATAAAATATTTCTAATATATATAATTAAATCATTAATCATGTTTATTTTGTAAATAAATTAATATATGATCTTTATTATTCTATTTTTATATCAAAAAATTCTAAAAAATGTTTATTTAATTTTAATTAGCTTGTATATATTTTATATTTTGTGCTAACCTCTTTTTTGTCATAATTTTATTACTAACCCTTTTATTTATTGCTTATGTTTATTATTTTATTTTATAATCATTATTTAAATTGTTTTATTATAATGTAACTGTACAAGTCATGTAATAGTCGTAGTATTTTATTGTTTATTTATTTATAAATATATTGCTATGGTTAGTAAAATAGGGAGTGATAATATGTTTGCTTTTAAAATCAATTTAAAATCACTAATAATAAGATAAATATTTGAATTTGTACACGCACACACGTAAGTCGATCTTTGATCGCCATCTCACTTCTTAAGGATATTCCTCATGTTGCCTAAACAAAAAGGTCAAGTAAGGTGTCTAAAAGCAAAGTCCCTTATCCTAAAATATCATCTAGTCCCTTTCAATATCATAAGATCAAGTCCCTTAGAGGTTGCCTTCGTAAATGATCTTATCCCTTTCGAATAAAAGATGATAAGTCCCTACGAATTGCTAAAGACACCTTACAGTTGCCTAATCACAGATGACCCTTCACATGTCCCATACAACATCCAAGGTAATGACTACCTATTCCTTAATAATAGGGATAGTCTTACCATTGAAAGAACATTCAAGAACAGAAAAGATTCAAATTAGGGTAGGTTCCTATTAAGTACTTGCTCACTCTTTCAAAAACATTTCATAATACTTCCCATTTTCAAATAATTTTCAAAACAAAGTCTTTATATATATCCGTACAAGGATCATTATAAAGTACTTAAGAAAATTTTTAATCACACACTACACTTCTCAAAACAGTTTAAAGTGAGCTAAGTAACTAAGAGCCCATGGATAACCATGGATGTAAAGGGTGCTAACACCTTCCCTTTACATAACCTACCCCCCGAACCCAAAAATCTTTTAAGGTCTTTCCTGTTCTTTTATGCCCTTTCCTATGGATAAAATAAAAGTCGGTGGCGACTCTTGCTATCCGCAACATTTAACTAAAGTCAGTTATCCCACCGTGTTACAGAGGCAGCCAAGATCCTTCTAGTCATTTTTCTCAGGTAATCCACAATCCTGCGTTAAGGTACTTCCAGATGAATCTAGCACACTCTTTCCTGGGTTCCAGATACGGAGACTTTGCTGAGTGAGGAGGAGCTTTTCCTACTGTTTTGTGCGACTCAGTCACACCTAGTTGCTTGTGGCAACTTTCTGTTGAGGGGCCTTGACAGTGTCGCCAGGTCATCTGTAGGCATTATACATGTCGGTGGGATTGTTACACAGATTGCTACTGCATTGGGTTTGTCTCGCAAATTATTACACCTCAGGACCTTCTGCTGCTACACCACCCTGGATGTTGACTTTTGTCTTGACAGAGGATTGATGAGGAGGGCCTCTTTTGAGCCCAACACGTTTAGATTACTGATTGACAACGAAGTGATACATTACTTTACATTACCTGACCCGCTGATGACCAGTGTCCACGACCCTGCTAATAGGAGTTATGCTTTAGAGGGTTATGGAGAGACTGTCGAAGAGCCAAAATCACCTCTCGCCGATGAGTACACTCCTACACCTCTTTCTCCCCAAATCATTGTTATGTCTATCAATATGTCTTTGCAGCCGCCTGATCTACAGATCCAGATTTATGAGCTCCGCAGGGAGACTTCCCTGCTCAAGTAGGAAGTAGCGGACTTGCCATTACAGATCGAGATATCTGATCTCACCCATGCCTCAGAGGCCGACGCTCTATATCAGGAGATTGGAGAGCTTCGGAGGGAGATAACTTAGATTCGTGGATCGGACCAGGCAGAGAAGCCTACCACATGATCGTTTTACACTGACATTATTACTCTAGTATTTAATATTTCATGCCTTATTTTATTTCTCACATCTCCAGACATATTTTACATTATCGCATATATTACATTTTCCATGTACTTTGATTTTTATCTTATATATTATTTCGTGCACTAATACTCATTTTTTCTTTTCTTTCATTTTATTTTATTTTATTTTATGTCTAACAATGAAAAAAAAAGGGAAAATATTTTTTATTTTTGCCTTCATAAAAAATTATACAAGCTTTGTGCCTTAGAAGAAAGGAGAAAACGCTATTCGGACCCCCCGAAGACAAAAGGGTTCCATCCTAGGTAACCTTCGAGAGGTCCGGAGTGCCCAGGCTGCCTTATCCGCACGACTTGACCGGAGGGACCAGCAGTGCAGTAGATCCCGTCATTCCAGACCATCACAGCAGGACGGCGAGGGCACCAGTGGTCCTCCGCAGTAGTTTTCCAGGTTACTCTCCTTATCTTATTTCGAAACATTGGGGACAATGTTCGATTTAAGTGTGGGAGGGGATTTTATTGCTTTCTGTTATTTCCCTTCTTAGTTATTTATTTGCTTTCTGTTATTTTCCTTTTCAGTTAGTTATTTAGTTTAAGTTTTTTTAGATAATGCATGAGTCTGATGAGTCACCAGTATAGTGTATCTTTAGTACATCCTCATTTTTCCCATTTCCTTAGCCTTACCAAAAAAAAATTAAAAGAAACCAATGTTGTTTCACAAGTTTTTGGGCTTTAAGACAGGTTTGGGTTAGGATGTGGTGACGTAGGTGAACTTTTTGAAACATCAGTATCGTTCTAGCACCATACACTTCTTGAATATAGGAATCACTCCTAAACCCCGCACACCATGACCTTTATTATCATTCAAAAAAATTGTCCTAAGTAGTTTATTCTAGCAGTCAGCTCCTGCCTAAGCATGCTCTACGTAGGGGGCCGATGAACATAAGTGAATGATCCAGTGCTAATAAAAAAAGAAAAAAAATGCAAACTCTGGGATAGGTGACCCTCACAAAGTCATTTAAACCGAAAAAAGAGAAGAAAAAAATTTCTTGCCACAAAAAGAAAAAAATTGCAGTCACCTATTGTTAGTTGGTTCAGAGGTATCTGGCACTGAACTTGGTAGGACGGATTATGATTTGATCCCCCACAACTACATTTAGGTCAAATAAAACGGGTTTACACATGCTTATGTGCCAGAAACCCTATGTTTTGGATTAGAATCACTAATCGGTCACTCTACTATGAAGCATGTACGGATAACGGGCTTAATGTGATTGCGCCTGAATGAAAAGGACCCAAAAAGAGATGAGAAGATAGGCCTAGGTATTGTGGGATGACATGCGTTGGTTAATATAGGATTGAAGTTTATGTCTGTGTTATTAGGATACCCTTGGTTCACTTAGTTAGTACCTGTCACTGCATCCTTACTTGAACTTAGAATCCTTTTTAGCCCAAACCACGTGTTGACACCAGTTTTCTTCATTTTGAGCTTTAAATGTTTGCTTGAGGGCAAGCAAAGGTCTAAGTGTGGGAGGATTTGATAACACTAACTTTCACCGTATTTCTGACTCCGATTTCGCATGCATTTTAGGTTTTTATTGCTATTTTGTTATGTTATTTCTTTTTTCTTTATTTTTAGGTTTTCTATGTAATCAGGGCCTAAATCGAGAAAAGGAGCAAAAAAGGAGCTGAAACGGACAAAAATCAAGTTTTTCAGCTTTTTACACTTACGGCTGTAAACACCCCAAATTTGCCCTCACCCATTCACACATGACTTGTGATCATCTCATATGCATAAACACAAGCACATCATCTCATAGTACATTTTTGATTCACTGGATAGTTTCTAAGGCATCTGCACCTAGGGTTTGTGATCTGAGCAACCTCAGGGCATCTTGAGCCATTCCAAAGGCCACTAATCAACTCAAAGGGGTCCATGTGTGTTCTTATATCATGTTACATCCTCACAAAGTCAAAATTGCAGAGGAATCACAAGAACTAGGGTTTGAGTGGATGCAGAGCCAGGATGAACTACACAGTTGACTGAAAATTAGGGTTTTGGTTTCAGAGGCCATAACTCCAAATTTTTTGGTCATTCTTGTTTCCATTGGTCTCTATATGGTATAGGGAGTATGCATATCAATTTTCATGAAGAAATTCCATGGGGAAGTCATCTGATCAAGAGTTGACTTTTCAGACAAGTCAGTGCAAAATCAGGGCATCTGAGGCCCCCAATGACCCAACCAATGGGTGATCTTCATCATTTTGAGTGTATATGATCTTTATTTGATCATGGAAGAAGTTTGAAGTTCATGGAAATCAAGAATTTAGGGTTTTTGCAAAAGTTGACTTTTTGGGCTTTGTTGACTTTTCAAGAATGCATCATTTTAGGTCAATTTTCAAGCCTTGATTCATGATCCAAAAAGGCTTCAAATGGAAAAACCTTGGTCATGAAAGTTGTAGATCTCATCTTTCCCTTTTCAAAAAGTACAAGAACATGATCTAACTCTTCTTGGATCAAAAGTTATGACCATGCAAAGTTGCCAAAAATCATTGTTTTTCATGTCATGCACTAAGGGGAAATTTTGCTAAGTCTTGAATCAAGTCAAAATGCAGCCTCTAATTCATGTCAAACCAGCATGCCAACTTCCTCTAAGTCATAAAAATCAGAAATGAACTAGGAATGCCCATGATTTCATGCTTGTTTATGCAAAAAGTCACATGTGAACCATAAGCCAACCTAATTGCAAAACCACTCATAACCTTATGCCAACTTGCTGCATTGAGCCTTGGGTCAAGCCAACCTCTCACACTCACCATGCTGCACCAGAACCCAACTTGTCCTTGCCTAGCATCACACCATGCCCTATCTTACACAAAAGTGGACTTTGTGCAAAAAGTAACTCACCTATCCTAGCAGGCCATGTCACATCAAGAGACCAATCAGAATTGTTTATTCATTAAATTTGCAAACCATATCACATGAGAACCAAGGCTGAAAGCATAACATTCACAACTTACACAAAAACACCTCAACTTGCAACTTCCTTCGAATTTCATTACACAGCCTGCAAACACCCAAACCTTTGCCTCCATTCATCTCACCTTGATCTATAGAACACAAAGCATCAAGAAACAAAGCCAAAAACACCCTGAATCCCCATCTGCCATAGCTCACCTTCATGCTGCAGATTCTATCGAATCTCTCTCTACAAGCCACAAACACATCAACCAACACCACAAGCCTTCTCAACACACCTCATAGGTCATAAACAACCCTTCTTCACAGCCTGAAAGTGCCAGGAACTCATCTGCCATTGTTGACTGAGCAGAAGCAGTTCTCTTCGAAACTCATCATCCAACAAATATAAATTCCATTTGAGCATTCAAGCAACTTTGGGGGACCAAGAGGAGCAGATTGAGCAAGGAGAAGAGGCCTGAAAGTTCCAGAATCAAAGTTTGCAAATCTCAGGTAGCTCCAAATTAATTTTTCCAGAAATCAATTTGATTGTTACAAACTTGCTCTACATGTCTTGCTGATCATTCTGGTACCATTGGTTTTGAAAATGGTTGCGTTTTGAGAGTTTAATTTCAGTTTGAAGCTTACGAACCCTAGAACTTAGATGCTTCGATTCAGCTTGTTTAGGTTAGATAAATTTGTTTTAGGTTAGGGGTTCGATTCGTGGGAGTGTTAGGATCATTTCCTTGGTCTTAGTTTTCATTTATTTTACGTTTTTAGGGAGTTGGGTGATTTTCAGGTGACCCTCTGGCCGGAGAAGACGACCGGAGGTCTTCTCCGGCCACCTGAGATTAATTAGGGTTTAATCCCATAATTAGTATAGGTTTGAATATAGGCCGTTGATACGCGTGGACCAGTTGACTTCCCTCCCTTTCCAACGCTCCAGATCATTTCATTTGCCCTAATCCACGTGGTTAATTTTAATTAATTGTGATTTACTCAGTTTGAATCCTGGCCATCAGATTGCGCGCCAGTCAATCTTTTCAAACCCAGAGCGCATCCTGGCCATCCAATCTAATTACTTTCCATTAAATTTGGTTTTTAATTCATTTTATTTCTTTTATCTTGTACAATTTATTTAAAATAGTTTAAAAATCATAAAAATTATGAAACTTTTTCTTTAAGGTTTTATTAATTTTTATGACACAAAAATATTTTTATTTTATTTTTATCACTGAAAAAGTATTTTTAAATATTTAAAAGATTATTTTTAATTGATTAATGAGAATTAATTAATTAAAAATACTTTTAGGTATTTAAAAAATTACAAAAAAATTCATGAAATGTTCTAAGACATTTAGAAACATTGTCCAACCTTCAAACCAAATTTCTTTTTTGATCTTGATGCATTTTAAGATTTTTTCATTGAATTAAGTCACATTTTGTGCATTATTTTGATCATATGTTTGGAAATTCATTTCTGTCTTTTGGTAAAGGTTGAGACATTGATTCTTTTTGCATTGTTTTCCACTTGACATGTACTTTCAAAGATAAAAAGGCCATGAATTGATCTTGCATTTTCAAATTGATTGGCATTTCTTTTGTTACAAACCCTAAAAAGCCCTAATAACTTGCAAAAATCATAACTTGAGTTTGGTTGAGAGTTGAGAGCTCCCCTTTGGGCAGTGGTTCATTATAGGTCTAGGGTTTCTTTAGGTACCATTTTCCATTTTTCATATTAGGGTTTGCTTCTGTTTTGAGTTTGTGTTTGATGTTTGCTTTGTAAACCCTAATTTGGGCTTTCCCTTGCATCCTTTTTGCATTTCCTTGCATGATTTGACTTGCCATTGCCTTTTGTACATTCTTATGATTCATTTGACATCCTAAGACATGTATGAAGCATCATTGATCATTGCATTGCATATTTGCCATGCCATTTGTCTTGTATGTTTCATAACATTTCCATGCTCATTCATGCTCCTATACTTGCATCATTTGCACCCATAATCTTGTATGAACATCTTCATGACTTACCTCATGTTTGTAGTACTTCATAACATCATAACCATCATGTGTATGCTTCTGGTTTTGCTTTGCATCATGACATTGCATCTCATCTTGCCTTGCATTGCATTTCTCTCTAACTTTTCAGGTGGTAAGTAACTTGAGAAGTGAATTTGCCTTCACTTCTCATAACTTTTCTTTTCACCTCTTTTGCATATCTTTCTGCATTCTTACTTGTGTTTGAGTTTGAGCTTGCTCATTCTTCCTTCCCCCACCTTCTTTCTTCAAGTGACTTGACTTCTTGAATGAAGCAAGTCACTTTGCTTCTCTTGATCTTGTTCATCTGCTTCCTGGTGGTTCATCTGAAGATTGTTCTTGAAAGCCTCATAAACATTAGGACCAACCAAGCATGATAATGAATTAGGGTTTTGATTAGTCTCCCCCATAGTTTTTACCTTTGTGTCTCTCCTTGAGTCATCTCTTCTCACCTCATAATCAGGGACTAAACCCTCAAGGCTTTAAGACTTTGTGATTAAGATCATGCCTGCATCCTTCTTTTAGGATGGAGTGTATAACTTTAATCCTAGGTCTTGGACCCTTAAGGTGTTGAAATCTCTTAATTAACCCATCTAATAATCATCAAGACATCACACTTGTAACTTGGGCCTTGCATTAGGGTTCTAATTCTTCCTTAATTGGTTAAGAAGGACTAACCCTAAAGTTAATGGACAAGTCCTCCTCAAGTTGTCTTACAAACCATAAAAATCACTTCATCATCATACCATTAAATAAAATCCACTTAATCAAAGGCTTGTTTTGTCATGAGTTTAATCCCTAATCATGGATTAAGTTGAGGAGTCTTTCTCAGCTTAAACATTCTCATCTATTATCCTTCTTTTAGGATGGTGTAATGAGTCTGTTAAATCCCTGATTATGGCTTAACCTCATTACTTAACACTAAACAAAAACACCAAAAAACATCTAAATAATCAACAATTAGGTTAATGATCTTAACCCTACATCAAAGGTGATTAAGTGTGAGAATCTGACTTCACACTTAAGGTAATTCTCATTACCCCTAATCAGAGGGATGATGTAATGAGTTTACTAAATCCATTGGTTTAGGCTTAAGCTCATTATCTTACGACAAACTTTCAAAAGCAATAAAAGACTGAAAACACAAAAAACAAACAGTAATCGTCTCCTTCGGGATTCTTTTCTCATCTCATTCACTCACAACCGAGAACTTGCTTCTTCCGTCTAATGCAAGACAGTAAGCACCTGAGCCAGACAGGTCACACACTTGAGCATTGACAAGCAAGCAGTTTACAAGTCAATTCATCTTTCAGTCTCTTTGGGTCGAACTACGGTGTTCTGACTTCCTCATTGCACGAGAGGATACGTAGGCATAACTTAACAGTTATCGAACAAAAGTCTCTGTATATTCCCCCTCTTTCCAGCTTCATTCTTTAGCCTCATGATCTTGAGCATTTCATTCTGTTCTTACACTGACACTTCATTTATACACATCACTTATACACTGACACCTGTACATTCTTTTCCAGCTATTTTACACACAGATTGCACTGACACTACCCCTTTATAGCACAAATCTTTTAAGCGTGGATCCCGTCGAGTACGGCGGACAATCTGGGTGCTAATACCTTCCCAGGTTGTAACCAACCCCCTTTCTCAGTCTCTCTGGTTCGCATACCGTCTTATCCATCTTTTTCTAGGCCTATGCAGCATTGCCTTTCCTCCGGGATAAAAATGCCTAGCTGGCGACTCTATTCATTCTCCAGTGAGTTCACGGCTGTGTGTTCTCACTGTTCCCTTCGCCGACCGTTCGCGTCTGTACCTTCATTTGATCCATTGTCATTTGTCGGGAGCGACAGCTTGGCGACTCTGCTGGGGAGCCTTATATTGCAACCAGGGCTTCTGGTTCTTTTTGTGGGTTCCTCCTAGCGCTTGATTGATTTGTGTTTGCTGGGGTGTTATGTGCTATTTGTATATTTGCTTTATTTACTGCTTTCTGTACAGCCTTATTTATTGCTTTTCTTTACAGTTTTCATATATATCATACTGTCATGCTGTCTGTGCTGGATCCGGTTTGTTTTGGTGGGCTGGGGTTCCATTGAGAGTTTAGGTCCTATACCTGGGACCTGAGTGACACCTAGGCTAGAGTGAATCATATTCTTTCCCAGTCAATTTTCAGTCTGGTGCGGGAATATGAAACACGGTTCAGATATGGGTTTCTTCTTGAGAACTCTGTATTGCAGATTTCCTGCAATGCTAGGGGGATCTGGGAAGCCTGCTAAGTCTGGATGACCTTTTAGTATTGACCTTCAGAAACTGAGGTGAATTAGAGGAGGAATTGTTATGGTAATTGTAAACACTGTACCTCCGGGTTAGAAGTGTTTACACTTCTCATGACAGATCCAAGTCTGAGGATCCTTGTTCTAGATCACTACCTGTGAGGGGGTTGGGTTGTTTACAGGTTTGCAGGTACCTTGACCTCAGAATACCCTGTTACTTTGACTTTGTTAAGAATGCTTCATATTGGATAGTTCCTGTGATTCTAAAACCCTGGACATGTGGCTCTTTATTTGAGTCCCCTACCTTGGTTACTGGATTTCTTAGACCTCCATCTGGAATTCTTAGACACACATGGATCTATACCAAGGCATTTATTCAGATCCAGCTCAGTCACAGACCCTTGCATTTCATTTGCATGCATACTCATTGCATCATATTAACATGTGCTTATTTGTTTTTCAGGGTATCCATTGTTCATCAGGTTTTGGTTTTGACCCCATCTGCAGCTTTGGCCCATTTTCACCAGCATCTGTTTCAGTTTTTAGCTGTCTGCTTCAGCACCAGCCAATCAGTGGCTCTCTCTCTCTTCTCAGCATTGTCATCAGCACTCTACCCAGTCTTCAGCATCATGGCTCCAAAGAAAAATAACATTACCTATCATTTCTTCCAACCAGACTTGTCAGACCTCAGGAGGATCCAAACCCTGATTACACCAGAGTACATCCCTTTGTTTAGGGAGCATTATGGGGACATACTTGACTTAGTTATGGACATGGACCCATCTCAGAGGAGCCTGATCCATACCTGCATCCAGTTCTATGACCCCCCATTAAGATGCTTTACATTTCAAGATTTCCAGTTGGGTCCTCTTTTGGAAGAATACTCATCTTTGACTGGTTTGCCTATCAAGAGGGAGATCCCATTCAATCCTGAAATGGATTTTCCCAGCAATGGGGAGATAGCCAAAGCTTTGCACCTGGAATCTGCTTTGATTGAACAACACATGACCTCTAAATCTAGTGTCCCTGGGTTTCAGCTGGACTTCTTAATCTCTCAAGCTAGTCTGAAGGCCTCCCTGGGGGAGTGGAAAGCTGTTTGTGCTCTGTTGGCTTTAGGTGTGTATGGAATTGTGCTATTTGCAGATGAGCCCAGATTCATCAGCAAGAATGCAATCCATTTGTTCATCCTGAAGAACCCAGTGCCAACTTTGCTGGGTGATCTCTACTACTCAGTACATCAGAGGAATGAGAAGCAAAGGGGGAAGTTAGTGAGGTGTTGTGCCCCACTGTTCCATGCTTGGCTCCTCAAGCATCTACCTAAGACAGATGCATTCCTAAACCCTCACCAGCAGAGCAACTGGGCAAGGAGACTTTCTGTCCTAACTACAGCTGATATCAGGTGGTGCAATCAAAGTACCAAGGGCAGAGACATAATCACTAGCTGTGGACATTTTCCTAATGTGCCTTTGGTAGGAGTCAAGGGAAGTATCAATTACAACCCCCTGCTGTTCAAGAGGCAATTGGGTTATGCACTGGTTCATGCTCCTAGGGAAAAGGACTTGGCTGAGACCCTCTACTGTGAGAACAAGGTTAGTCTGGCAACTGTTAGGCAGGCTGCCTGGGCCTGGGATCATGTTCAAACCAGGGGAATCACCATTCTGGGGAAGTGCAATAATGTGGCATCAGCCCAATATCATGAGTGGTCCTATGCTAGGGCCCAAATCTCAGGATTGCCCTTCACCATCAAAGACATGCCTGAGTCATCATCAGCACCACCCCCTGCTACTGTCAGTTTGGAAGAGTTTGAAGGCTTAAAAGAAAGAAATGAAAAGCTATCTCAAGCCTTACAGAAGACCCTTCGGGAAAGGAGTGAAGGTGTGAGGGAGATTGAAAGATTGGAAAAGTTGAGAGTGGAGCATTTGACCAAGATTGAGAAGTCTGGGGATTATATCAACAAGTCTAAAGCTGGTGAGCAGATTCTGAAGAATGCTTGTAAAGAAGCCCAGTTCCAAAGAGCAAGAACAGACTTGTACTTGAAGGAAAGTCAGGCCAGGTGGGTCCGGATCACTGAGGCCCGTACTCTAGAAGACAAGAGAGTTCAAGGTAAGATGGAGCAGATAGAAAAAGCCCTGGCAGCAGCCCAGGAGGAAATTTCAGAGTTAAAAATCAAAGCTGGAGTGAAGAAATCCAAAGACCAAAGCCAGAACAAGAAGTTGACTGCAGTTGTTGCAACAAGAAACCTTCTCATCAGGAATCTTACGGAGCATCCGGCTGATCCTGTGACCGAAGCACTTCTTAAGGAAGTTCGCGAGGATGAGTTTGGCCTTGGAGTTTGATCATTTGCTTGTTGTTATTCCTTTTCCATGTACTTTTGCTTTGGTGATGTATTTTTGACCCCTTAGAGGGCTAGTGTTGTAAAAAATGAACAATTTGTATTATTTTACCTTTGTAATATATTTGTGTTTGTTTCCATCTGGGTTCACTTCAAAAGCAACTTCAACAGCATCGTCTTCAAGGGTCTGGACGGGTCAAAACTGAAGACCAAGCCGGATACCTTGATAGCAAATAAGCATACTGCATTGCATACTAACCCTTTTGTTTGTTTTGTAGGTTTTGTTTTATTGTTTCTAACCTCTGTTGTGACATTCAGGAATTATTGCTCGCCGCAGGCTATTCCCTCTCAACAGGCCACACAGGTACCCTACAAGAAACAACCTTCCGGGCATCCAGATGGACCAGTTGCAGCAAGACCTCAATGAGGCCAGAACCCAGATGGCTAATGAAAGGGTGGAGATGAGAACCCAAATAACTCAGTTCATGGAAGTGATGAATAATTTAGCTCAAAGCCAGGAGAGGCTTAGAGTTCTGGTAGAGGGGAGAACTCAAGAGGAGCCCCATGTGGGAACTGCTGGCACAAGTAACAACGAGAGGGTCCAACCTCATGTCAATCCCCCAGTTTTTGGACCCCATCTCCATCCAGAGGCCAACATCCCTGTCAATATACAAGGGACAGCCACAGCAGCCAGAGTACTTCAAGAAGATCCTCAGGAGGACCAGTATACAGTAATGGGTGCCGGAGAGGAAACTTATGATAGACGGTTGGAAGAAATAGCTGAGAAGTTGAGGTCCTTAGAATCTCAAAATTCTTTGGGTTTCGACGTTATGGACATGGGTTTGGTAGAAGGGGTCAGGATTCCCCACAAGTTCAAGCCTCCATGTTTCGAAAAGTACAATGGGACTTCATGCCCCCGGACTCATTTGCAATCATTTCTGGGAAGGCTGAAGGCCTATACAATGGATGAGAAATTGTGGATGTTCTATTTTGAAGATAGCTTGACTGGAGCATCAAGGGAATGGTATTCCCATCTGACAAGAGCAACTGTAAGATGCTGGAAGGACCTGGCAGAGGCCTTCATCAGACAGTATCAGTATAATCTGGATATGGCACCCAATAGGACCCTCCTAATGGGGATGTCACAATCATCAAGGGAGAGCTTCAGAGAATATGCTCAAAGATGGAGACAGCTTGCTGCTGCTGTCCAGCCACCTATGTCTGAAAGAGAGATGGCTGATATGTTCATGAATACCCTTCAGGGAACCTATATTGACAGGTTGGCTGCTTTCTCGTCCACTAGCTTCGCAGATGTTGTTATAGCTGGGGAGAGAATTGAAAGCCTGTTGAAAATGGGCAAAATTTCCGATAATGGCGCCAGTTCGTCCAGCAGTACAAGAAAGCCTTTTGCAGGCCCTAGAAGAGCTGGCGAGACCAATGCCATTCATACCAACAGGGGTAGGCCCCAATATGCTCAAAGGTCCATAGCAGCAGTCACTATCCCTGCTCCAGCTCATCCACAGCCAGTCTATCAACCTCCTCAACAAAACTTCCAACAACAACCTCAGTATCATCGGAATCAATATCCTCCAAGAAACAACTACAACAACAACAACACCAACAACAATCAACAGAGGCCATTTCAACAGAGGCCCTCTCAAGCTAACAGGGTGATAGACCCGATTCCAATGCCGTATGCTGCTTTGCTGCCACAGCTTCTGAAACTCAACTTGGTTGAGCTAAGAACGTTGGCACCTCCGGACCCCAATAGTTTACCAAGAAACTATGACTCCAATGCTAGGTGTGCTTTTCATTCAAACGCACCTGGCCACAGTACAGAAAAATGCAGGGCTCTGCATATGAAGGTACAAGACTTGGTAGACTCCAAGGCTCTGAATTTTGCACCCCCGCCCAATGTCAACAAAAACCCAATGCCAAACCATGGTGGTCCTCGAATTAACGCAATTGAAGAAGACACACCGTCTTATTTCATAACCAGTGTGGATCAGATCAGGACACCATTGGTGGAAATCAAAGCTCAACTCCGTGAAAACAATATATTTCCGGGGTGTGAACTAGGGTGCCCATACTGCAATATTTCTTGGAATGGGTGTGAAGACTTGAGGAATGGCATTGACAACCTTATTCAGAGTGGCTTACTGCAGATCACTACATCATTCCCGGCAAACCCGACGACTTCATCAGCAATGGTTTCAGATCCTCCTACAAATACAGCAACAATTGTTCCCAGCAATTCATCAGCAACATCAGCAAGTACTTCATCTGTTCTACCAAATGATCAGTTTTCAACAGTTTCTCCTGCTACAACTTCAGCTTCAGTCCACTTCGACTCCCCATCAACAACGACAACAGTTCTTCCAACAGAACCTTCTACAACACCAGCAAACAATCACGAAGATGTCTCCACTGTTACCATATTCTACGATCCAGAAAACAATTCCGCTTATCATTCAGAAGGTGCTGCTCCCACTAGAGCACCAGTTACAATCTTTTATGATCCACAGACAATAACAGTCCCCTCAGCAGCAGCAATCAGTCCAGTCACCGTCACGGTGCCTGGACCTGTACCATATGAAAGCGATAGGGCCGTCCCTTGGCACTATGGCTCTGACGTGTACTGCGAAGGAAAAAGAATCACTCTTGAAACATCAGCACCTGCACCACAAATTGATAATGTGGGCGGAGGCGGAGGCTTCACCCGAAGCGGACGTCTCTTTGCTTCACAAGTCCAAAGACCCACTGCCGAAGCAGAAGCTGCTGCCAAGGCAAAAGGAAAGAGCCCGGTGCAGGAAGATCCAGCTGCCAAAGAAGCCCTGAAGACTCCATTCGATCAGGAAGTTGATGAGTTTATGAGGATCATCAAAAAGAGTGATTACAAAATTGTGGATCAACTTCACCAGACGCCATCCAAAATCTCCATCCTCTCTCTGCTTATGTGCTCCGAAGCCCATCGGAATGCACTACTGAAGGTACTGCACGCAGCTTATGTGCCCGAGGAGATTACTGTCAACCAATTAGAAACCGTGGTTGGAAACGTTACTGCTAGCAATGGGCTAGGGTTTACCAATTCTGACTTGACAGTGGATGGCCGCAATCACAACAAAGCCTTGCACATAACCATGGAATGCAAAGGAGCTGTCCTTTCTCATGTGCTGGTGGATACAGGTTCTTCCCTGAATGTCTTACCAAAGAAGGCTCTGGTGAAGCTTGAATATGATGGACTGGCATTGAGACCCAGCAACCTGGTGGTTAGAGCTTTTGATGGCTCGAAGAGATCGGTGCTGGGAGAGGTTGAGCTGCCTGTGACAATTGGCCCGCAAACATTTAAAACTATCTTTTATGTGATGGACATTCAGCCCGCCTACAGCTGTTTGTTGGGTAGACCCTGGATTCACGCCGCTGGCGCAATAACGTCTACCCTTCACCAAAAGTTAAAATATGAGTGGGAAGGCCAAGTTGTCACAATCTGTGGGGAGGAGGACATCTTTGTTAGCCATCTGGCTACGTATAAGTACATTGAGATGGATGGAGAGATCCATGAAACAATGAGCCAAGGTTTTGAGGCCTTGAATGTCAATGAAGCATCTGCTGTATCTGGTATCTCCATGTCGTCTTATCAACAAGCCCGGAAGGTTGTTGAGGAAGGAACTGCCCTAGGCTGGGGCAAGGTCTTAGCTGTGGAAGAGAAGAAGGACAAATTTGGGTTGGGTTACAAACCAACTCAACATCAAGCAAAGGCTGCTGGAGAGCCTGGATTTGTCAGGGGGGGAATGCTAACCCCCGATGCTATCAACTGTCTGGAAGACGAGCTGGAAGAGGAGCGCAACCTGGAGAATTGGATTCGTCCAAAGGTCCCGGGGAGCAGTGTCTCGAACTGGTCTTCCCAGGGAATTATAAGTGTTACTCGAGCAGAGTAATTATTATTTCCTGTATCTTTTATAGCATGCATCAAAGTCTTGCATCTTGCCCAAGGTGACAAGACTCATTTTGTAATCAGGGCCATCTGTACTTTTGTGCAAACAAGATTAAATTAATGAAATATCAGACAATCTTTTTGCAAACGAGTCTGTTTCTTTTCTGCTCACTGTTTTTCCATTTTTCTTTTTGTACAAAAAATAAATGGCGGTGTTTTCAAAATGATAACTTCATTTCACTTTTTTCTAAGGCAAGATTAAAATCAATCACTAAAATGAACCGACTTAACCCCTGCAGAGAGTGCCTTCCAGATAGCACCGACAACAGCACAGCTATGACATCGTATGACTTTGACAAACCGATCAATCAAGCTGATGAAGGGGTTGATGAAGAATATGAGCTTCCTGAAGAGCTAGCCAGGTTGCTGAGACAGGAGGAAAAAGTTATTACTCCTCATCAGGAGGAGATTGAAGTGATTAATCTTGGTACGGAGGAAGACGTGAAAGAAGTCAAAATCGGGGCCTGCCTGCAAGACTCAGTGAAGAGACAGCTGATAGATCTGCTTCAAGAGTATGTTGATGTGTTTGCTTGGTCCTACCAAGATATGCCAGGGTTGGATACCGATATAGTTGTGCACAAGCTGCCTTTGAGGGAAGAATGCCCACCAGTCAAACAGAAGCTGCGCCGTACTCGTCCAGACATGGCTATGAAGATCAAGGAGGAGGTACAAAAGCAATGGGACGCCGGGTTCCTTGCCGTAACTAGCTATCCGCCGTGGGTTGCTAACATAGTACCTGTGCCTAAGAAGGATGGCAAAGTAAGAATGTGTGTTGATTACCGAGATCTGAACAGAGCTAGCCCGAAAGATGACTTCCCATTACCTCACATTGATGTATTGGTGGATAACACGGCTCAGTTCTCGGTATTCTCCTTCATGGATGGATTTTCGGGCTACAATCAGATCAAGATGTCACCTGAAGACATGGAGAAGACAACATTCATCACACCTTGGGGCACGTTCTGTTATAAAGTGATGCCATTCGGACTGAAGAATGCTGGTGCAAGGTATCAACGGGCTATGGTGACATTATTCCACGATATGATCCACAAAGAAATAGAATGTTACGTGGATGATATGATCGCCAAGTCCCTTACAGAGGAAGATCACCTGGTAAATCTGCTCAAGTTATTCAAGCGTCTGAGGAAATACCAACTAAAGCTGAACCCCAACAAATGCACATTCGGGGTGCGATCCGGTAAGCTGCTGGGCTTTATTGTAAGCGAGAAGGGGATTGAGGTTGACCCAGATAAAGTCAAGGCTATACAAGAGATGCCTGCACCAAGAACTGAGAAAGAGGTTCGAGGGTTCTTAGGTCGATTGAACTACATTTCGAGGTTCATATCTCACCTTACAGCAACCTGTGAACCCTTGTTCAAGCTGCTAAGAAAGGAACAAACGGTCAGGTGGAACGAAGATTGCCAAAGGGCTTTTGACAAGATCAAAGAATATCTGCAAGAACCTCCAATCCTCATGCCTCCAGTTGAAGGAAGACCTCTGATTATGTACTTGACAGTATTAGAAGGGTCAATGGGGTGTGTGCTGGGCCAGCATGACGAGTCTGGTCGAAAAGAGTATGCAATATACTACCTAAGCAAAAAGTTTACCGACTGTGAACAGCGTTATTCACTGCTCGAGAAAACTTGCTGTGCTTTAGCGTGGGCTGCTCGCCGACTGAGACAGTATATGTTGACCCACACTACCTTGTTAATCTCAAAAATGGATCCAGTTAAGTACATTTTCGAGAAGCCAGCTCTTACCGGACGGGTTGCAAGATGGCAAATGATTCTCACAGAATACGACATACAGTACACATCTCAGAAAGCCATCAAGGGCAGTGTACTGTCTGAATATCTTGCTGAGCAACCCATTGATGACTACCAGCCTATGAGGTTTGACTTCCCTGATGAAGACATCATGTTCATTAAAGCAAAAGATCATGAAGAGCCTATTCACACTGAAGGGCCTGACCCAGAAGAAGAATGGACTATGATGTTTGATGGGGCTGTTAACATGAATGGTCGTGGTGTTGGTGCAGTACTCATTACACCCAAAGGAGTTCACATGCCTTTCTCGGCAAAGCTCACTTTCAACTGCACTAACAACGAAGCTGAATACGAAGCTTGCATTATGGGTCTTGAGGAAGCCATTGACCTCAGGATCAAGACATTGACCGTATTCGGAGATTCAGCTTTGGTAGTCAATCAGACCAACGGAAAATGGTACACGCACCAAGATCATCTGATACCTTACAGGGATTATACAAGAAGGTTATTGACTTTCTTCACAACAGTCAAGCTTGAGTATATCCCTCGGGACGAGAATCAGTTTGCGGATGCTCTTGCTACCATTTCATCCATGATCAAAGTTCAAGCTGCTAACTTTGTACCTCAGATTTCAGTATCGAGACTTGATAGACCAGCATATGTATTTGCAGCAGATATTGCTAAAGATGATAAGCCTTGGTTCCACGACATTAAGTGCTTCTTGGAGGATCAGACATACCCACCTGGGGCATCTTCCAATGATAAGAAGACTTTAAGAAGGCTTGCTGGGAGTTTCTTTCTGAACACTGATGGATCTTTATACAAAAGGAACTTTGATATGGTACTCCTCAGATGTGTTGACAGGACGGAAGCAGATTTGCTGATGCACGAAGTACACGAAGGATCTTTTGGTACCCATGCTGGAGGGCATGCAATGGCTAAGAAGTTGTTAAGATCAGGCTATTATTGGAT
This sequence comes from Lathyrus aphaca, assembly GCA_963966055.1. Taxonomy (NCBI): domain Eukaryota; kingdom Viridiplantae; phylum Streptophyta; class Magnoliopsida; order Fabales; family Fabaceae; genus Lathyrus; species Lathyrus aphaca. The sequence continues at coordinate 213,586,340 of OZ014520.1, read as the reverse complement.
CACAATGGATGCAGACTGTTGTGCTTACGCCAGAAAATGCCACAAATGCCAGATCTACGCAGATAAAGTGCATGTACCTCCGAATCCTTTGAACATCATGTCTTCACCATGGCCCTTTGCTATGTGGGGCATTGACATGATTGGCAAAATTGAGCCAACTGCTTCGAACGGCCACAGATTCATCCTGGTCGCCATCGATTATTTTACAAAGTGGGTTGAAGCAGCCTCATATGCAAATGTCACAAGGCAAGTGGTAGCCAGATTTCTGAAAAGAGATATCATCTGTCGGTATGGAGTGCCCGAGCGAATCATTACTGATAATGGTTCCAACTTGAACAACAAAATGATGGCAGAGCTGTGCCGGGACTTCAAGATCCAACATCACAATTCTTCTCCTTACAGGCCAAAGATGAACGGCGCTGTTGAGGCAGCCAATAAGAATATCAAGAAGATTGTGCAGAAGATGGTAGTCACTTACAAAGACTGGCATGAAATGCTGCCATTTGCCTTGCAGGGGTATCGCACATCAATCAGGACATCCACTGGGGCAACACCGTATCAACTTGTGTATGGTATGGAAGCAGTCCTACCAGTAGAAGTTGAATTACCCTCCTTGCGAGTATTGATGGATGTCAAACTGAGTGAAGCAGAGTGGGTTCGGTCCCGATACGAGCAACTGAGTCTGATCGAAGAGAAGAGATTGGCTGCAATCTGCCACGGGCAGCTATATCAGAAAAGGATGAAGAGAGCCTTCGATCAGAAAGTCAGGCGCCGAGAATACCAAGTGGGAGATCTTGTGCTAAAGAGAATCCTCCCTCCTCATACAGACCACAGGGGCAAATGGACTCCGAATTATGAAGGACCATTCGTCGTCAAGAAAGTTTTCTCTGGTGGAGCACTGATGCTCAGCACCATGGATGGTGAAGATTTCCCATCCCCTGTGAATTCAGATGCAGTTAAAAAATACTTCGCATAAAATGACCCGCTGGACATAAAAACAGAATGTAAGTCCAGGCAAAAATAGGGCATCCCGGCGAGTCAAAAACAGAATAAAAGACTCGGGCAAAAATAAGGGAAATAAGCAAAAAAAATGTACACCCGCTGAGTTGAAAAGCCGCATTGGACAGCTCAGGCAAAAATGGGTATCCCGATGGATTGAAAACCCGAAAGGGCGATCCATGCAAAATAAGGGAATAAGCGAACAACTGCATTCTGAATTCGTCTGTATCGCCTACAACTTGGTAAGCTCCAAGGGATCAAGTTGCAATCAGAATCAACTCTCTCCAGAAAGCAAGACGAGAAGAACGTCATTGTCATACGAGTCATAGCAGAAGAGGAAGCTCCTTGAAAGCATCGCCAGCACCGCCAGCACTTTATTTCTCAATTTGTAACAATCTCCTCATTTCAGGAGATATGTTTCTCTGACTGTATCTTGCCAATTCAGGGCACACGAATTAATATAATCAGATTTTCAGTCATATCTCGCTTTTTACATTTATGTTTTGCAAAGAGTTGTCTGATGTCTCTAAAAACACAATTGCATAAGTACAGATGCCTCTCTCTAAAAATAAAACACATGCTTGCAGGGAATATACTTACTCTCGAAAGTACTTATTTCCTATGACGGAATCTCAGTAAAAGATACCTCGGGACCACTTGTGCGTTTCTTTATCTTTGCAGGATTGCAGGTATCCAGAACACAACTTGGGGCATACAAGTTACGTCTCAGCAACTGGCAAATCATTATCAACTCACCTGGCACTGGGAGGTGCCCACTTCCCCAGCAAGGTCACCAAATCAACATACAGCATCTGAAATGTTCTATCCCCAGCTGAGTTGCTCTCCCCAGCTGAGTTGCCTCTCACAACTCCCCAGCCGAGTAGCCATTATTCCTCAACAGAATACAGAAATCAGGGAATCATCTCCCCACAGAGCTTCAGGCCTCTATTCAGAAGAGCAGCGCACGAAGAAGTCACAACAGAGAGAGAGAAAGCTTCTACAAACCCCAGTTGGGTCCCGTATTATAAGAATATGTCAATCGATGACGTATATCCCCAAGCAGATACAACTACGGATCTATCAATGATCTCATCCCCAGCTGGGATGTTCACTTCAAGCAGATCGATCAGAGATCCTTGCAGCAACGGGATCCGGATCCCGGATCGGTGCCTCTTTGCATAATCCTAGCATTCGCATCATATTATACCCTCAGAGCGTAGCATTCCGTCTAATACGGAGCATTACGGCAAAAATCAAATGCATAGCATAATCATAAGTCATGTTGTGATTTGAACACTTGTAAATATTGACAATCTGTCGGCATACAGAATACATCCCCATCAGAGTCCCAGCAAAAGCAGTTGCCCCATATCACAAACACCAGTGCATATCTCCTTTTTGATACCCGTCCGTATCATCATTTCCCAGCAGGTTGCCTGAATACACTTTACAAACCAAGATCACCAGTATTACAGATACTTTCTGACACCCGTCCGTGTCAAATCACCAGCAGAAAGCCAAAGACACCCTCTTTGCACTTACATATACCTATACACTTTCTTGACGCCCGTCCGTGTCATATCCCCAGCAGATAAACACTCACCTATACATTATATACTCACTACTCATTGGTACACCTACTCAGATACTCGTCCGTATCTTATATACACCATGTATATCCCCGCAGATTCGACAGTAGTCCTTGTTCTTTGTTAACCAGTTGGTACTCGTCCGTACCATCATCTCAGAACATTGCGTCTAATGTTTGTTTCTACATGATACTCGTCCGTATCATAGTCTTGAGGATGCTCGTCCGCATCTTTAATCCATACACCGTGTCAAACACTTATGCCTTCATGAATATAGATGCTCGTCTGTGTCTATTATTCCCCAGAAGGATACTTTCAGATGTAACACTCGTCCGTGTTCCTTGTTAACCAGTTGATACTCGTCCGTATCGTCAGCTCTGAGCACGTGTCAGTTTGTTTCTACATGATACTCGTCCGTATCATAGTCTTAAGGATGCTCGTCCGCATCTTTAATCTATACACAATACTAAACACTTATACCTTTTGTTTCTTGGATGTAAACGCTCGTCCGTGTTTACTCTCCCCAGTAGATTGCCAACAAATTTCCCTTTTATCTAACACTCGTCCTGTGTTATGATAAAATTTGAGAGCAGCCGTCCCCTGCTAAGTGGTCGTCCTCCACTTCTTGATGGTCGTCCTCCATCATGCTCATCCGATGGCCGTCCCCATCGTTGTTTTTAGCAGCCGTCCCCTGCTAGGTGGTCGTCCTCCACCTTTTGATGATCGTCCTTCATCACTTTATCCAATGGCCGTCCCCATTGTTGATTTTGGTTATCCGGCACTCGTCCTGTGTTGCGATAAACTTTGAGAGCAGCCGTCCCCTGCTAAGTGGTCGTCCTCCACTTCTTGATGGTCGTCCTCCATCATGCTCGTCCGATGGCCGTCCCCATCGTTGATATTTTGGCAGCCGTACCCTGCCAGGTGGTCGTCCTCCACCTTTGATGGTCGTCCCCATCATATTTTTTTTTTTTTTTTTTTTTTTATGCCCAACAGAGCAGCCGTCCCCTGCTAGGTGATCGTCCTTCACCTTTGATGGCCGTACCCCATCATCTGTTTATTTCATTTATTCTTTAACCCGATGGCCGTCCCCGTCGTGGTCCCTTTTCCTTCTAGCCCGATGGCCGTCCCCATCGTTGGTTACTTTACCTTTGTGAACTTGATGGCCGTCCCCGTCATGTTTCACCAATCCCCAGAGAATATTACTACTTTATCTTGATGGCCGTCCCCATCATAATATTCTATTTTCCCCAGCTAGTCGGCCGTCCCCGTCTTAGCTTTACCTTTTATCCCCAGCATGTCGGCCGTCCCCGTCATTGTTTTACACACTTTACCAGCATGTCAGCCGTCCCCGTCATCGCTTTGCTACACATACCACTTTACCCAGCGGTCGTCCTCTGCTCGACGGTCGTCCTCCGTCGCTTACACTTTACAATATACTTTATTTGCTTTTACAATCTATATCCCTTTTCTTCTTCATTTCTGTGAGTGCAAATTTTGGACTGTCTTTGGTATTCAACCACAAGTTATCTTGTTTGCCTGTTAAGCCGTCGCTTACACCCTGCACAGCTAACTCATGTTTGAATAGGGGCAGCTGTAAACACCCCAAATTTGCCCTCACCCATTCACACATGACTTGTGATCATCTCATATGCATAAACACAAGCACATCATCTCATAGTACATTTTTGATTCACTGGATAGTTTCTAAGGCATCTGCACCTAGGGTTTGTGATCTGAGCAACCTCAGGGCATCTTGAGCCATTCCAAAGGCCACTAATCAACTCAAAGGGGTCCATGTGTGTTCTTATATCATGTTACATCCTCACAAAGTCAAAATTGCAGAGGAATCACAAGAACTAGGGTTTGAGTGGATGCAGAGCCAGGATGAACTACACAGTTGACTGAAAATTAGGGTTTTGGTTTCAGAGGCCATAACTCCAAATTTTTTGGTCATTCTTGTTTCCATTGGTCTCTATATGGTATAGGGAGTATGCATATCAATTTTCATGAAGAAATTCCATGGGGAAGTCATCTGATCAAGAGTTGACTTTTCAGACAAGTCAGTGCAAAATCAGGGCATCTGAGGCCCCCAATGACCCAACCAATGGGTGATCTTCATCATTTTGAGTGTATATGATCTTTATTTGATCATGGAAGAAGTTTGAAGTTCATGGAAATCAAGAATTTAGGGTTTTTGCAAAAGTTGACTTTTTGGGCTTTGTTGACTTTTCAAGAATGCATCATTTTAGGTCAATTTTCAAGCCTTGATTCATGATCCAAAAAGGCTTCAAATGGAAAAACCTTGGTCATGAAAGTTGTAGATCTCATCTTTCCCTTTTCAAAAAGTACAAGAACATGATCTAACTCTTCTTGGATCAAAAGTTATGACCATGCAAAGTTGCCAAAAATCATTGTTTTTCATGTCATGCACTAAGGGGAAATTTTGCTAAGTCTTGAATCAAGTCAAAATGCAGCCTCTAATTCATGTCAAACCAGCATGCCAACTTCCTCTAAGTCATAAAAATCAGAAATGAACTAGGAATGCCCATGATTTCATGCTTGTTTATGCAAAAAGTCACATGTGAACCATAAGCCAACCTAATTGCAAAACCACTCATAACCTTATGCCAACTTGCTGCATTGAGCCTTGGGTCAAGCCAACCTCTCACACTCACCATGCTGCACCAGAACCCAACTTGTCCTTGCCTAGCATCACACCATGCCCTATCTTACACAAAAGTGGACTTTGTGCAAAAAGTAACTCACCTATCCTAGCAGGCCATGTCACATCAAGAGACCAATCAGAATTGTTTATTCATTAAATTTGCAAACCATATCACATGAGAACCAAGGCTGAAAGCATAACATTCACAACTTACACAAAAACACCTCAACTTGCAACTTCCTTCGAATTTCATTACACAGCCTGCAAACACCCAAACCTTTGCCTCCATTCATCTCACCTTGATCTATAGAACACAAAGCATCAAGAAACAAAGCCAAAAACACCCTGAATCCCCATCTGCCATAGCTCACCTTCATGCTGCAGATTCTATCGAATCTCTCTCTACAAGCCACAAACACATCAACCAACACCACAAGCCTTCTCAACACACCTCATAGGTCATAAACAACCCTTCTTCACAGCCTGAAAGTGCCAGGAACTCATCTGCCATTGTTGACTGAGCAGAAGCAGTTCTCTTCGAAACTCATCATCCAACAAATATAAATTCCATTTGAGCATTCAAGCAACTTTGGGGGACCAAGAGGAGCAGATTGAGCAAGGAGAAGAGGCCTGAAAGTTCCAGAATCAAAGTTTGCAAATCTCAGGTAGCTCCAAATTAATTTTTCCAGAAATCAATTTGATTGTTACAAACTTGCTCTACATGTCTTGCTGATCATTCTGGTACCATTGGTTTTGAAAATGGTTGCGTTTTGAGAGTTTAATTTCAGTTTGAAGCTTACGAACCCTAGAACTTAGATGCTTCGATTCAGCTTGTTTAGGTTAGATAAATTTGTTTTAGGTTAGGGGTTCGATTCGTGGGAGTGTTAGGATCATTTCCTTGGTCTTAGTTTTCATTTATTTTACGTTTTTAGGGAGTTGGGTGATTTTCAGGTGACCCTCTGGCCGGAGAAGACGACCGGAGGTCTTCTCCGGCCACCTGAGATTAATTAGGGTTTAATCCCATAATTAGTATAGGTTTGAATATAGGCCGTTGATACGCGTGGACCAGTTGACTTCCCTCCCTTTCCAACGCTCCAGATCATTTCATTTGCCCTAATCCACGTGGTTAATTTTAATTAATTGTGATTTACTCAGTTTGAATCCTGGCCATCAGATTGCGCGCCAGTCAATCTTTTCAAACCCAGAGCGCATCCTGGCCATCCAATCTAATTACTTTCCATTAAATTTGGTTTTTAATTCATTTTATTTCTTTTATCTTGTACAATTTATTTAAAATAGTTTAAAAATCATAAAAATTATGAAACTTTTTCTTTAAGGTTTTATTAATTTTTATGACACAAAAATATTTTTATTTTATTTTTATCACTGAAAAAGTATTTTTAAATATTTAAAAGATTATTTTTAATTGATTAATGAGAATTAATTAATTAAAAATACTTTTAGGTATTTAAAAAATTACAAAAAAATTCATGAAATGTTCTAAGACATTTAGAAACATTGTCCAACCTTCAAACCAAATTTCTTTTTTGATCTTGATGCATTTTAAGATTTTTTCATTGAATTAAGTCACATTTTGTGCATTATTTTGATCATATGTTTGGAAATTCATTTCTGTCTTTTGGTAAAGGTTGAGACATTGATTCTTTTTGCATTGTTTTCCACTTGACATGTACTTTCAAAGATAAAAAGGCCATGAATTGATCTTGCATTTTCAAATTGATTGGCATTTCTTTTGTTACAAACCCTAAAAAGCCCTAATAACTTGCAAAAATCATAACTTGAGTTTGGTTGAGAGTTGAGAGCTCCCCTTTGGGCAGTGGTTCATTATAGGTCTAGGGTTTCTTTAGGTACCATTTTCCATTTTTCATATTAGGGTTTGCTTCTGTTTTGAGTTTGTGTTTGATGTTTGCTTTGTAAACCCTAATTTGGGCTTTCCCTTGCATCCTTTTTGCATTTCCTTGCATGATTTGACTTGCCATTGCCTTTTGTACATTCTTATGATTCATTTGACATCCTAAGACATGTATGAAGCATCATTGATCATTGCATTGCATATTTGCCATGCCATTTGTCTTGTATGTTTCATAACATTTCCATGCTCATTCATGCTCCTATACTTGCATCATTTGCACCCATAATCTTGTATGAACATCTTCATGACTTACCTCATGTTTGTAGTACTTCATAACATCATAACCATCATGTGTATGCTTCTGGTTTTGCTTTGCATCATGACATTGCATCTCATCTTGCCTTGCATTGCATTTCTCTCTAACTTTTCAGGTGGTAAGTAACTTGAGAAGTGAATTTGCCTTCACTTCTCATAACTTTTCTTTTCACCTCTTTTGCATATCTTGCTGCATTCTTACTTGTGTTTGAGTTTGAGCTTGCTCATTCTTCCTTCCCCCACCTTCTTTCTTCAAGTGACTTGACTTCTTGAATGAAGCAAGTCACTTTGCTTCTCTTGATCTTGTTCATCTGCTTCCTGGTGGTTCATCTGAAGATTGTTCTTGAAAGCCTCATAAACATTAGGACCAACCAAGCATGATAATGAATTAGGGTTTTGATTAGTCTCCCCCATAGTTTTTACCTTTGTGTCTCTCCTTGAGTCATCTCTTCTCACCTCATAATCAGGGACTAAACCCTCAAGGCTTTAAGACTTTGTGATTAAGATCATGCCTGCATCCTTCTTTTAGGATGGAGTGTATAACTTTAATCCTAGGTCTTGGACCCTTAAGGTGTTGAAATCTCTTAATTAACCCATCTAATAATCATCAAGACATCACACTTGTAACTTGGGCCTTGCATTAGGGTTCTAATTCTTCCTTAATTGGTTAAGAAGGACTAACCCTAAAGTTAATGGACAAGTCCTCCTCAAGTTGTCTTACAAACCATAAAAATCACTTCATCATCATACCATTAAATAAAATCCACTTAATCAAAGGCTTGTTTTGTCATGAGTTTAATCCCTAATCATGGATTAAGTTGAGGAGTCTTTCTCAGCTTAAACATTCTCATCTATTATCCTTCTTTTAGGATGGTGTAATGAGTCTGTTAAATCCCTGATTATGGCTTAACCTCATTACTTAACACTAAACAAAAACACCAAAAAACATCTAAATAATCAACAATTAGGTTAATGATCTTAACCCTACATCAAAGGTGATTAAGTGTGAGAATCTGACTTCACACTTAAGGTAATTCTCATTACCCCTAATCAGAGGGATGATGTAATGAGTTTACTAAATCCATTGGTTTAGGCTTAAGCTCATTATCTTACGACAAACTTTCAAAAGCAATAAAAGACTGAAAACACAAAAAACAAACAGTAATCGTCTCCTTCGGGATTCTTTTCTCATCTCATTCACTCACAACCGAGAACTTGCTTCTTCCGTCTAATGCAAGACAGTAAGCACCTGAGCCAGACAGGTCACACACTTGAGCATTGACAAGCAAGCAGTTTACAAGTCAATTCATCTTTCAGTCTCTTTGGGTCGAACTACGGTGTTCTGACTTCCTCATTGCACGAGAGGATACGTAGGCATAACTTAACAGTTATCGAACAAAAGTCTCTGTATATTCCCCCTCTTTCCAGCTTCATTCTTTAGCCTCATGATCTTGAGCATTTCATTCTGTTCTTACACTGACACTTCATTTATACACATCACTTATACACTGACACCTGTACATTCTTTTCCAGCTATTTTACACACAGATTGCACTGACACTACCCCTTTATAGCACAAATCTTTTAAGCGTGGATCCCGTCGAGTACGGCGGACAATCTGGGTGCTAATACCTTCCCAGGTTGTAACCAACCCCCTTTCTCAGTCTCTCTGGTTCGCATACCGTCTTATCCATCTTTTTCTAGGCCTATGCAGCATTGCCTTTCCTCCGGGATAAAAATGCCTAGCTGGCGACTCTATTCATTCTCCAGTGAGTTCACGGCTGTGTGTTCTCACTGTTCCCTTCGCCGACCGTTCGCGTCTGTACCTTCATTTGATCCATTGTCATTTGTCGGGAGCGACAACGGCATCCACCATGGTTGGCGCCATGGGGTCAGCCATGACGTGGCCACGTCCCAAGACCACTCCACAACTGCAAGAGCCCATGTTCCCCACTCTCTCCACAAAAATGCACTCATGGCGGGCGCCATAGGACTGTGGCGGGCGCCACAAGGCAAAAGTTTTTCCCTCCACTTTTTAGTGGAGGGGGCTCCTAGTATTTTCTTACTATTTGTTTTCCTATAAATAGGGCCTTAGATTTTTGTTTTTCAATGATCCAAACTTAGAATCTCTTAGGCATATATCAGTTTTAAAGTAGTAATCACTTCACATTGGGGTGTTACTACAATCGAGTGATCGAGTCTGTATACGTCTATGTGATCGAGTTTTGGAGCACTCAGGGAGGAAGTTAATCCTGCCACCATTTTAATTCCAGTTCGTATTTTATTTTTCTGCACTTGCTTTATTTTATTTACTTTCCGCATTGCTTTACTTTATTTTATTTCTGCACTCGCTTTATTTTACTTTTATTTCTCGAACTCGCTTTAAATACCTTTATTTCTCGCACTCGCACTACTTTTATTTACTTTCCGCACTTGCACTACTTTTATTTACTTTCCGCACTCGCACTAAATACTTTTATGAAAAATAATAAAATGAACTTTTACTTTACCATGTCTAACTAAATCCATAAAGGTTAGAATGTAAGGATCATAATTGAACCGGTAATCCGTACAACTGTTCGTAGAAACACTTAAGGGCTATTTTAACTTTCAATTTAAGTTTAATTGTTTTTAACTATTTCAAAACAGCCAAAAGCGCTTTGTCTAGTTCATGAGGAGCTTTTGGATTAAAAAGAAAAGAGATTTTAAAACCATTTTCGGACGCGTTAAGAAGTTTAGAGTCTGGTTCGTGAGAACCTCTTTTTGCTAAGAAATCCAGGTTAAAATACTTTTCAACTTAGTTAAGATACTATATTTCTTAAAAATAGGTTTACTACTCTAACGCAGTACGCACCTTTTTATCCGTGACAATAGGAGGGGTTGATTAGAGAGTACAACTCGGTTCTGAATACGCGAAAGCGACAGTTCCTGTTAAATTGGTTCTTTTCAAAGTGGAAAACATTGCTCATAAGTAGTTCTATTAACAAGTACCGGATTATCAATTGATTATGTGAATTACATTCGAGCCTGTCTTTATTAATTGTTTAAAATTATTATTCTATTTACCATTACACACTCTTTAAAACCATTATATTCAATTGCCTTAGATACACACCATAACAAGAGGTACGATAGATTGACACTTGGTCTCTGTGGATTCGACAATCTTTTATATTACTCTGACGTGTTCGTACACTTGCGAAAAACATGCATCAACAAGGCCTTGCGAACCAAAGATCTGGGTTCGGGAGTCGGTTACAACCTGGGAAGGTATTAGCACCCCAGACCGTCTGTCGTACCCGACGGGATCCACGCTTGTTTGTTTGTTTCAAAGGGTGAGAAAAATATAACTGATGTTGAACAAATGAACTGCTAACTGGAATGCGAATGAGAAAGGAACTGGAAAAGAGAAAGAACAGAAGATAAAAATGTAGGGAAAATAAAGAATGTGCTCGAATAGGCCCTACCCCACTGCCTACGTACCTCATCGGGAAAATGAGGATCAGAGTCGACGTAGTTCGCCTAACTAAGGCGGGAACTATTTGCTTGTGTTTTTTATGGCCGGAACTGCGTATGTCTATGCTCAGGTGTTGCAGGCTCGTCTGGTACAGTGCTTTTACCGTCTTGCATGCGAGACAAGTAGTCGCTAGTTCTCCTTTAGAATGAGTAAGGTGAGAAAAGAATTTCCCGCAGGAAAGTCGCTTATTGTTTGTTTTTGTCTTTTAAGAGTTTTATGTGAATTTGGCACAAGGAAGTGAATTCAAACTCTTTTCCATGGAATGTGTACTTGCTACTACATTCCAAGATGGAATAATAGAACAAGCACACCAAGCAAGGAGAATTTATCCAAGACTTGTTCCCAAGGATTAGGGTTTAAGTTCACTAGCTTGTTGAACTTATTTAAGTGTTTTTGTAGCTTTTGTAAAGAAGTATATTTTAGATTTTTCTTTGTGAAACAACCTCATGATAAGACTTGTGCATCATGCTAGACAAGCTTACACCATTCCAAGATGGAATGAATGCAAGTGCCCCATGGAATAAGGCTATACACAAGGGATCCTTTCATGCATTTATTAAGTCTTTTTGGATTTTTGTTTGAAGATGAGAAGAGAAAGACTCAAAAGGAAAAGGTCAAAGCTAATGGGGGGACTAAGAAACAACCCTAAGTCATTTTTTTATGTACAAGTGTGGTCCTATGGTTAATGAGGTATTCTAACCTAAAGAGAAGAAAGAACAAGTTAGAATTCAACTTACTTCCTAAGGAAGTTAAGTTGAATCTAAAGAGAGAAAGGGGAACCTATGAACAAAGCACAAAGGTGCTAAGGCAAAACAAATTGATGCATAAGAGATAAGAAATGAAGTGCTTACCTCATCTTCCCCCCCTACAAAACAAATATTAGTATGATGAACTAAAATGAACAATTATTACATGGTAAATCTTCACAAACCATTCACCTTATCTAAGAAAGATATTAGTGAACTTCTAAGGCTAATTACCTAAGCCTAAGGCAACTTATAAGATGGTAAACTTAAAAATTCAGTAGCTAAACTCAACTTAAGTATTCTAAAGCAACAAAGGTGGACAACTTCAAACTATGCCCTAAAAAGAAACTAAAACCTAATAAGATCTAAGGTAAAGTTACATGAAGAAACCTTAAAGGATTAAGTAAACCAAAATGGTATAAACCCTAAAGTGAATAGAAAATCCAGGAGCTAACATCTCATTATAGTCTCCTAAGAGGTCATACTACAAGGGATGAAAAGATCTAAGTAAAAGAGATGCAAACTATATGAATGATGATGTGAACATAAGAAAGAAGGCATATGAAACTTCAAAGGAAGAAAAATTTAAAGTAAGACTCAAACATGAACAAGAGGATTTGAAATCCCATACAAGGACCAAAGAATTGATGAAAAGTTAGAATGAAGCTTAGGCCCAAAAAATTAACCACAAATGAGCTAGGGTAAATACCATTAGGATTAAGGGAACAAGAGGTGTGATTTTGGAGTTTCAAAGTGTCATATGGAACTAAATGAAGCATGAAGACTTATGAGAAGAAGTGAATGCATAAAGATGATTGTGGAACACTTATAAGATGAATAAAAATGATGTAACATAGTTGACATACTCATGAGATAGGTTTAGAAGTCTTAAGAGGGAAAGAGAAGAAGAATTAGGGCAAATGGACACATGTGTGACATATGAAGCAAGTAAGCAACAAAATCAAAAAGTGATAACCCAAGGTGGACATGCATCATTCCAGGACCTAAAATAAGACATAAAAGACTCAAAATCAAGACCTTATAACAATGGCATGAATGCCTTATTTAAATGGAATGAGGGAGATTTCTAAAAGGGGCCAAAAATGACTTAAGGCTTAAGGAACTTGGGAAAAATATCAAATGACCTAGAAAAATTATGAAATTTGACAACTCAATACAAAATGCAGAGAGTAACATGTGTACAAAAAATATTTTGACAATTCCTATTTTTGTGTAGTGAAAGAATCATTAGAATACTATTAGGGTTTATGTGATCAATATGGGAAAATGGACTCAAAAAGACCAAAACAAAGACCTAAAAATCCAGAGAAAAATATTTTGAGGAAGTTTAATGAGCTCTTAAAAAGATGCAAAAATAATGGGGTCTTTATCATATGTGGTTTATGAGAACAAAAATATGCAAAATGAATGGTTCAAAAGGGGGAATTGTGAAACAATTAAAAGAGAAATTAATTCTGACTTCAAAAATTAATAAAAATAAAATCTAAAAATATGGAAAATTAAGAAAAATTATGAGGATCCTATATGAATTTATTTGGAATTTTTCATGGCTTATTGGTATTTTTAAAAGTAGGAAACGAAAATGGAATAAAAGAGAAAAAAGAAATAAAAGAAATAAAAAACTATTGGGCCTGGGGGGTGCTGAAAGTAGCAAAAATCACATAATTGGGCTTAAGTCAAATGCGCTGGGGGAGTCAAAAGTAGACTGAAGACTTTAGGTTGACTTTAAGGCACGTGAATGGCATGAGTTTTTTAATGCGCTAGCAAGCCCTGGGATCAAGGATGGAAAAGATCCAATGGATGTGTTATAAATGGAGCTCCGGCCTAGGGTTACTGTTCAGGTGACCGGAAGTGACCTCCGGTCACCCCTGACCTAGGGTTTCCTGAATCCTCCATAAAAATGAATTCTAAGACCGTAACAATGCTCGCCTCACTCTCCTGGTCTCAAATATGGCTACAAAACTCATTCTAAGTTCTTAAATTTCCAGAATCGAAGGCACAAACAAAACCTGAGAAAATTGAATATATGCATCTATGATGCCTATCAACTAGCCAACCAAGCCATAACCTCTATCAGGCCTCAAACAACATGAAAACGCTTAGAAATGTGCAATTCGAACAAGTTAAAGTTCAGAACATACCTGAGTTGCAGGGATGACAAATTGTTGCTAGAAGGCCAGAGATGAGGATCCTTAGCTTGCTAGATCTTAATATTGATCAATGGAAGTGAAATAAACACTATAGGAGTTATGGATCCTGAGTAATTTGTGAAAATGCAATGAAGATCAGTGTTATGCAGTGTTGATTCCTTGAGGTTTCAAACTATGCCTTCCATGGATCTTGAGTTTGAGATGTCACTGATGATGGATTGAAAGAGATTGAAGCAAGATGGTGTCAATTGGAGGAGTGTGAATCAAAAATGCAGTGCAGCTTCAATAATATGCCATGCTTGATCTTGATGATTCAGTTTATGCAATGCTTGGTGTTTGAGGCTGAGATGTTGAAGATGATAGCTGGATGAAGAATGAGGATGGATCAATGATGATGGTGCTTGCTCGAGGCAAAATGCAGAAGGAGCTTCTGCTTCTTGCAGAGAGAAAATTCAGATGATTCTTGGTGTGATTTTGTGCAAATGAGAGTGGTGAACCTACAATTCAGTTGGAGATCAACTTATATACCAAGCTTAACCCTCAGTTTACAATTAGAACCAGGGTTAAAACCCTGGTTAACTGAGTCAGGTTTGTTATGGCTGAGTCATGTTTGTTATGCAAGTTGAAATAAGTGGATTGAAGCAAGTTTGCAGTGGATGAATGGTTTTGCTCGAGCCAGATTCCATGTGATGTTGTCCACCTTGGTTAGCATGAGGCTTAATGCAATGTAATGAAGCTGAAAAGATCAGATGGTGTAATGTGAACGAAGCTTGCTCTTTGCTTGAGCTTTATTGGAATGGAACATTACAATTATGGTGAGCATGCCAGCATAGGACCAAACACACTATGATTGATAAGCCTTAGTGATCATAGCATGAGAAATGAGGTGTGCACACTGAAATGAGTTTGAAACCTCCTTTGATCCAATAACTTGTGCAGCAAGCAAATCAGTCATGACACATGATCTTCCAAGAATTAATTCTCCATTATCAAAGCATCAAATGATGTAATTTTTATGAGCTAATTGAAGATCAATCTTCATAGAACATGTTTGATGTTTGGTTCAAGATGAAATATGACCTCTAACCATCTCAAATATGCCAATAAACATCATGCCATGAAGCTGCAAAGTAGGCCTGCATGGCCTGCCCTTGGCCTCGCCAGATGCCTTGCATTTTGCAGTTTGAAACCCTACACTTTTCCTCTCCATAACTTTCAATCCATTGATCACATGAAAAAATGTTGAACAAGAAAGTTGTAGCAATCATATAGGGGAACAACTTTGTAGTTCACCAAAAATTGATTTGAAGCATTTTTGACCAAGAAAAATGGCATGAAATTTGACCCTCCACCTGTTTGATGATATGCCTTGCAGGGCGTGCACACTGGCCTGCATTTTCCCTGCCCATGACTTGCCTTGGGCCTTGAATTGTTCCAACTTGCCAAGATCATATTTCACTCATTTTTTATGTTATGGAGGAGTTCCACCTATGGATTTGAAGCTCAAGATGCCCTCTTTAAATGGCTCCAAGTAGAATTTTGATAGCCCTCATATTTTGGGAGAAGGCCTCTCTCAAAGATGCTGCAAAAATGGCCAAAACTTGCCATTTTTGGAAACCCTAATTTTCCAAAAATGGTATGTTTTGGTTTTCTTGATTTCTCTTGATTCCTCCATCATTTCTTGATCAAATTTTAACCATAGGATATTTGTAACCCTAATTTCATGTATTGATCTCAAAAAGTCAGGAGCTGACTTTTTTCTCAGCATGGTTGAATTTTCCCCAAATCCCTGATTTTCAATCATCTAGCCAATTGAACTTCTTCCATAATGAATTTGTGGATGAAATTTGAACCCTAGGCACTTGTCAACATATATAAGACAATGAAATCCACTTTGAATCAAAACTTCATGCAGAAGCCCAGTAGAAATGAAACTCTAGTTTGGCCATTTTCATCAGGAGGTGTTGCACTGCTTGCCTTCCTTGAACAAACCAAATATTTCCATGACTTGTGGCTTCAAATGAGAACTTGTGGGATGTTTTGGACCCTTTGCACAATGTTGAGAAGCTTTGTGGCCCTTTGATTGTCTTTGTATAGCCCTCGGTTGCTCCAGTCATTGACCACATACCTATGCCTCAGCTATGCTACACATGATGCAATGTTTATGACTATTTGTGAACTTATATATGCTAAATGCTATGCAAAAATGTTGAGGATATGAGAGAGAAATTTTGAGGTATTACAGTGTGTTGTTTGTTTACCGTCGTTTAGAGAAGTGTTTTTTGTTGTTTTTGTTTGTGAAAATAGTCTCATTATTAGACTTGTACATCATTCTAGACAAGCTTGTACTATCCCAATATGGGATGAATACAAGTGCTCCATGGAATAAGTCTCTGCATCTAAGACTACTTCCATTTTTATTAAAGTGTTTTGTAGCTTTTCTTTGAGATGAGAAAGAAAGACTCAAGTTGAGAAAGGAAAAACTAAGGGAACTAAGAATCACACTAAGTTGTTTTATTGCATGGGAGACCATATGGTTTGTATGGCCTTTTAATCCTAATGAGAAAAATAAAAGAAAAGAAACTAGAAAGCAACTTACTTCTCTAAAGAAGTTAAGTTGTTTCTAAAGAGGAATTAACATGAAGTTGTACAAGACAAAGACTAAAGGGCTAAGACAACCACAATTTGAAATCATAAAGAAGATGAGGAAGAAGTTGTAAACAATCTTATCTCAACCTTCCTACAAAACAAAGTTTAGCTTCACAATGTATATTGAAAGCATAAACACCAGTAAAAGCACAAATAAGGCTCACACCAGCTAAGGGAAAGTACTAAGGGTTTCCTAAGGCTAAGTCCTCAAAGTAAATTATCTTAAATGATAAGAGACTTCTAAAGTCAGTAGCTAGACCCTACTAAAGTGTTCTAAGCAAGATCAAACACTAACAAACTATGTCCCAATGATGTACTAAACCCTAAAGAAATTCAAGGTGAAGTTAGATGAAGAAAGTTGAATGAAAGTACAAAGTAAACTTGTATTAAACCAAAGGTGAATGTTAAAACCAGAACCTAACACTAAATGAAAGTGTCTCAAGTGATGAGCCAAAGTAGGAACAAAGAGAGATTCAAGTGAAAGAGATTTAAGTAGAAGATTGAATGAAGAAGGAATAAGAAGAAATGAACATGTGATTTCTTAAAAAGAAAAAGACTTAGAATAAAAGTCAACATGAACAAACAAATATGAATCTCCCATACAAAAAACAGAGGCTAGATGAGAAGATATGATGAATATTATAATCAAAAATCAACCCCAAATGGACATGTATGAAGTGTATTAGGGTTATGGACCAAAGAAGTTTGATTTTGGAATTCTTAAGTACCAAAAGTATACCCAATGAAGTAAGTGAACTCAAGACTTGATAAAATGATGTAACAATAGATGTGGACATCTTATAAGGTGTATGAGAATGACATAACATGAATACAAGACTCACAAAATGGAATTAGAAGTGTTAAAGTGAAAGGAGAATGAGAATGAGGTCAAATGGAACACATATTCATACAAGTGAAACTTATGGAACAAGTAACAAAAAAAATAAGTCAAGGACCTATAATTTGCACACAAATAACTTGTAGACATCCAATGGGACCTTAAGAACTCAAGTAAAGGACCTTAAATTAATGGCATAAATGCCTTTCCAAAATGAGATTAGAAGGATGAGAAAATAAACCCTAAAATGTAACTTGTGAAGAAAGGTACCAAAAAATACTTAAGGACGTGGAAAAATTATGAGAATTAGGATTCAAAGTCATAAACCAGGGACTAACAAACCTCTAAAACATCTCACAAAACTTTTCATTTTTACTCAACCAAACAATTGGACTAATTGGATTAGGGTTTTGAAGGATAAATCTCAAAGAGAGGACTCGTAAATAGACCAAACATGACCTAAAAATTATGAGAAAAATATTTTTGGGGACCTCAACCAGTTCTCTGATCAAATTAAAAGGAATGAAGTTCAAACTATTTTTGGATTATGAGAAAATAAATGAAGAAGGCAAGGTGATCAAGAATGAGAAATTCCAAAAGAAATTAAAATTAAAATTAATTCTGGTCAGAAAAATAAAAGAAAATAAAAAAAACTGAAAAAATTTGGTAAAATGTCAAAAAGGATCCCTGAATTATTTGATGATTTTTGGAAGTCATTTAGTATTTTTATAAAATGAAAACTGAATTGAAAAAGAAAATGAAATTAAAATGAAAGAAATTGATGGAGGGTGCAAAAGTTGATTATGATTCATCAAGAAATTGATTATGATTCATCAAGAAAACCCTAAATTCATCATAAGGCAAAAGTTGCTAAATTAGGGTTTCTTAAGGAGAAAGTAAACTGAACTTTGACCAGACCTAACTTTCACATGCGTCATCATAAATTTCTCATCCAAAGCTCATTTTGAATGAAATTCAATTCTTTAAAAATTTGTGTCTCACAAGCCAATGCCATAAATGCTTCATTTGAGAGATATGAGCCAAGACATTACAGGTCCTCTAAAAAGTCAACAAAAAAGTCAACTTTTTCAAAAGCTCATAACTTGAACATGGAAGATTAAATTGACATGGAACCAAAAGGAGTGATTAAAGGACACTTTAAGCTTTCTAAAAATTCCAAGATGATATTCATATGATAAAAATTGAGAAAGTTGTGCATTGTTAAAGTTGAGCAAATTTGAGGAGGTGTATAAGGCAAACAATGACCAAAACTTGAGTTTGTGCCAAATGGGCCTATCTTTTCACAATCCAAACTTAATCTTAAGATAGTTCACGACCCCTAAGTCTTATTTTTCTGATTTTTATTTATTTATTTCATATTTTATTGGATTTAATTCATTTAAATTTAATTTTAATCAAAATAAATATGAAAAATCAAAGATTTGATATTTGGACTGTTTTAGAATCAGATATTGAGAGTTAGTTACATAATATTTGATCTAAATTCGTGTAAAACAAGAGGAGAAAGATATGATGGCCAAATATGCACCATAATAGAAAGTTTTTAACACCATTCAAAAGTGAATCAATTTGACCCAAGCCCGTGAAGTTTTCTGACCTAAAATGTTCTCCTATATAAACTCATGGCCTTCACCAACCTCAAGGACAGAGAGTAGCCTCCAAAGCTAGACCAAAAAATCTCAGATTTTCAAAAGAATAGTGCAAATTCGTGTTCCATTTTCCAGGCGGTTTCAAAGCCAATCAACCCTTCCATTCGACCTCTGAGATATAAAAGAGTAAGTTTAGATCAATAATAATGATCATACATGCCTAAAACACGCATACCATTGAACTCTGGTTGCATCATATTCGTGAATTTCGTATTTTAATTGTGTTTTGATTTAAACTACTAATCTCATTGTCTTCTTGATATCTCATAGAACGGGTTCAACGTATCACATGAAACCAAAGACCCCGGGTTCGATCCCAGCCTTTTGCATTTTCGTTTTTAGCTTCTTTTCACTTTAACCAATATTTACTTTATTTGTTTGTTTTTAATCAACTTATTTAATTGGTTTTAATCTAATAAAATCATAAAACCAAATAAATATTGAAAAACCTTAGAAAATAATAAACGGATTTAAATTTTCTTTATCAAATTAATATTTTAGATTTCTACTTCATAAAAGTTTTTTTTTAATAATATAATAAAAATAATTTAATTCAGGCTTAAATTTCTTAAGTAACTAATTTGTAATTAAATTATAGCTAGGTTTTTTTCCTTTTCAATTAAAAAAAAATCCCAAAAAGATAAATTTGGATTTCCTTTTAATTTGCTAATTATTTTCTTTTTTAAACACAATTTTAAAAAAATATAGTAAATTTAGTTTTAGGTTTTAGGACATAAACTTAATTTAATTACACTTAATTTTTTTTTAAATAACTTTGACATTTGGTTTTTTTATTAACTAAAATTAATTAATTAAATTTTTTTTAATAAATAAAAAATAACAAAAACAACTAACTTAGAAATTCTTAGGTTTTTAATTAATTTTCTATCAATTTTGTATTCTTAGGTTTTTAATTAATTTTCTATCAATTTTGTTTATCTTTTATTTATTTAAATTTCTTAGAGAAAATGTATAGGTTGCACTTTTAAATGTAATGGTGTAGTTTTTGTTTCTCGCACGATTAAATAATGTAAATGTCCCAAAACCCTGTAATAGCGTAGATTTAGTTTCCTCGCACTTTATATTCTTATGCTTGTATGTGTGTGTGTGTGTGTGTGTGTGTGTGTGTGTGTATATATATATATATATATATATATATATATATATATATATATATATATATATATATATATATATATATATATATATATATATATATATATATATATATATATATATGTGTGTGTGTTGCACTTTTAAATGTAATGGTGTAGTTTTTGTTTCTCGCACGATTAAATAATGTAACTGTCCCAAAACCCTGTAATAGCGTAGATTTAGTTTCCTCGCACTTTATATTCTTATGTTTGTATGTGTGTGTGTGTGTATGTATATATATATATATATATATATATATATATATATATATGTATATATATATATATGTATATATATATATATGTATATATATATATATATATATATATATGTATATATATATATATATATATGTATGTATATATGTATATATATATGTATATGTATATATGTATATATATATATATATATATATATATATATATATATATATATATATATATATATATATATATATATATATATATTCAACTGTGTAGTAATTAGGCGTGTATGGCAAGACTTAAAAAACAAACGCTAGAATAACCGTAACAACTAAGAAAAAATAACCGAATGAAACACACTTGCAAACTCCACCTCTAGGGTAATCTTTCTTATTTCCTTTCGAATAATGGTCAAGTTCCTCGAATGTAGGGATACCTTAACTTGTTGCCTAAATAAATATTATCATAGTCCCTACAAAAAAGATCATAGTCCCTAGATGTCCCTTCAAAGTTGCCTTCGAATAAATGATCTTGTCCCTACGAAAATGATGATTGTCCCTTCGAATTGTTAAGGTATCTCTACATGTTGCCTTCTATAACAATAACGATGACCCTACGCTTGTCCCTCCAAATCCAAGGATAAGACTACTTACTAACTAATAGTAAGGAAAATTATATCCCTAAGGAAATGAAATAACAAGAAAGACTATACACACTTAGGGTAAGTAACTCTTAATGCTTGCTCACAACTTTCAAAACAAATATTTTTACACCCACTCTCTCTTTTTCAAAATACTTTCAAACAAACACTTTGTATACATTCATACGAGAATCATTACAAAGTTAAATCTTTACGAAAATATTTTAATTACACACTACACTTTTCAAATAAAACAAATAAAGTGAGCTAAGCAATTAAGAGCCCATGGATAACCATGGATACAAAGGGTGTTAACACCTTCCCTTTGTATAACTTACCCCCCGAACTCAAAATCTGTTAAAGGTATTTCATGTTCTTTTATACCTTTCCTAAATTGGATGAAATAAAAGTCGATGGTGACTCTTGCTTACCGCAACATATTTTGCGACAAAAAAATTAAAAGTCAGTTCTCCAACCGTGTTACAACTACGTTCTTCAGGTCTTCAGCATTTGGCTTGAAACCCATGGTCTTCAGAACTTTAAGTCTTAGAGTCATCAGAACTTTGTTCACATAGAGCATTGTCTTAAGAGCCTTCGGCACTTGGTTCTTCAGAACCATTCTTCAGAACTTTAAGTCTTAGAATCTTCAGAACTTTGTTCACATAGAACATTGTCTTCAAAGTCTTCAGAACTTAGTTCTTTAGAATCTTAATCTTCATAATTCATAAGTCTTTAGAACCTTTCATGCACTTAGTCTTCAGACATTAAGTCTTCAGAATTTCAAGTCATCAGAGTCTTCATAACTTAGTTCTTCAGAAGATTAATTTCAGAAGCTTCTTTTTGCTAATTAATCTGAATCACATTCAGAACAGCATCCACATGAACATTAACGCAACATTCGCATCCTTGGATCTTTCTAATCATGTTCAGATTCAGAAGCACACTTGCTTCTTTAGCATGCTTGCGACTAATGTTACAAATAGTAACTTCGCATAATAGCATTTGCATACTCATTCATAATGTTTGTTTAATCTTAATATATAAAATATTCATGACCTGCACTTTAACAAACATCAGAACATAAAATGGTTCTTTCAAAAATACTCCATTGTTATCATTAAAACATAGAGATGGAATGCAAAGATAACTCTTGTTCTTACAATCTCCCCCTTTTTTATGATGACAAAACCATGTATTTTGATATAACATTTTATACATGAAATCACCAATCCTAACAGGGTAATAACCGGGTAATCACCAGTGAGAACATATTTAGAGTTTCAGAGCAACAACTCCCCATGAATGTGTTAACCCCAAAATTTTATTAATGCTTGATCATAGTCTCCCCCTGATTCCAAGACTTACAAATAAAAATTTTGAGTTATTCAGAACATATGATAGAGAAGGATTACTTCCATATACTCATCAAAGTATGAATAGAACACATGCCTTCATCTCAGAACCTTGTTACTATCAGAGTTTTATGATTATTCTAAGTCTGATACCAAATGCAATATCATTGCTTGGTCTATCAGAACTTCATCATAAGTCTTCAAGTACAACTATACTTCTAGAGTATCTGAGTTTATCTTGACAGAACTTTTTTCTTTGGATCTTCATATCCAGATATTCTTTCTTGATTCTTATAACCTGTTTCTAAGAATGCCTAGTGAACTTGTTAAGTTCCTTGGATAAACATCAAACATCAAACGTTAGTGATAAATATTTTATATTATTTGATTTGTCTGAGTTTGCATTCTTAAGGTTATTATCAAAATCATCTTTCTATTTCTCCCTCTTTTTGACAACATTAAAAAGTTGGAACATTTTAAACTTGTTAAAATGATAATGATTCTGATTAAATGCATATGTAGATGACAGAGAAGATTATGCAGAGCACGCACACAAATAAAGCTATAACATTTTTCAGAAACTAAATTCATTCATAGAATATCATCAAAACAGAAATATAAAATCATTGGCTTAAAAGAAAAACGAATTAAATAGAATAAATTCTAAGGTTTATCATATTTGTGCCTAGGGGTTTGGAGGAGGTGGAATCCTTCTGAGTAAGTTTGACATTCCTTCTCGGAGCTCTTCTAAGGCTAAGAAGTTTTCAACCACACTCGCTTTTATAGAATCTTGTCGAGACTTCAGATTTTTGAAGGCTTCCATACTTATCCCAGGAAAGTCTGTGGCTCATTGCATTTCTTTTAGAGCTTTTGTTGCTTCCTTTTCTTCGGCTTTTTGAACCATCTTATCTTTAAATTCTTCAAGAATATCATGTGTCTTCTGATATTCTATGCTCATTCACCCTTTGAATTCATCAAAGATGACTTTGATGCCATGAGAATCAGTAGTTGAGATAGATACCTCATAAATATTCTGGAACCCTTGTATCAAATTATCCTTGAAGGAGTTCATCATTTCTTTAAAAGATACATCTGGTTTACTATCATTGCTCTGATCAGATATTATGTGAGATTGAGGTTCTGATAGTTCTAGTTGTATAAAAGAATTTTTGGACTCAGATAATTTTGATTATGATGAGGATGTTGAGTAGACAACTGAAGGAGATGATTGACAGACGTGAGAATTATTCGGTTGAGTAGGAATGGAAACAACGTTGGTAATTGGTGTGAGAACCGATGATATACTGAGGACTTCCGTTGATGAAACTCGAGGAGGCAAAGGTGGTGATAGATCAATATTTTTACGTTCTTCGTTATCAGGTATCAGTTCAGATATCTTGATGGAACTTTCAGACTGAGGTTTCTTAGGAGAGTCTGATTGAGCGCTTCTAAGCTTACGTCTTTTTACAGCTTGCTTCTGAGTAGCAGCTGGAACCGAGCATTTTCCCTTCTTCAACATGTTTGGAGCCTTTTTTGCTGTCATATTAAATTTTAATTCTTACATATCATAATTGTTTGTCTCTTTAATGCTGATGTAAGCCCTGATAACCTCAATGGGTTCTTTTTTGACAAATAGGGAATATTCATCTATATGAGTTCTTTGTTCCTTCCATAAATCATAGTCAATGATTCTTGGCTTAGACAGAATCTTTGGGATAACTTTTATGTTGACCAAAGTGTTTCCATCCAAAGGTAACCCAGAGACAATGCTTAAACTATCTTGAGTAAGATTGTCGGTCAACTTGCTTTCTATCAGAATGTCAAATATCAGACTTCCCATGGGAATATAGTTTCTGGGGTGTTTTCCAAATTCCATGGTTTCCTTTACTGCATCTATGAGATATTTGAATATCACAAAAGGGAGACATACTTTGATATTCATTTGAATATAGTAAAGCATGAACTTCTAATCTATATTGATAAAATCTGAGGAGTTATGAAGAGGTCTGTTCTAGATTGTTCCTAAAAGAATTTTATGTCAGACTCTCAAGTTTATAGGAAAATCTTAAGGTTTATACTGACTCTTCCCGGATGGAGGTTTAGCAAAAATAGTAGGGCATATGGTTTTGTTCAAAAATTTTGTTTTCTTCATCTTGTACAGTAGTATTCTTCTAACATTCACCATTCCCAGAAGAGTGGTGATAGTTTTCTCCGAAATAACAACTTTGTTATTAAATACATGAGATACGATGACATAGTCATCTGCAATCGCATGTTTCCAAAATTCCTTAACAAGGGTTGGATAAACAAGATTATGTAGGCGATCGAAATACTTTTCCCAGCCTTGAGCTTTCAGTTGGTCAATTAGGTCAACTCCATTCTCATGAAGATTATCAAAATTTACCAGAGACTCATAGCAAACCAGTAACTCTGATGATGGAGTGTTTAGATAGATTTGGGCAGGATGTTCCATAATTGGTAGATCCATTTTCTCTTCTGACGATGTTGATGCACCACAGGATGTTGATACTTTTTGAGTTGGAATAACTTTCTCAAAATTTTCATATTGTTGAGAGAACTTGTAGACTTCTTGATGCATGTCATCCATTTGAGAACTTAGGGAAATTTAGGGTTTTGGTTTTGGGTTTTCTAAGAACCAGGGTGTAGTTGTGGTATTTCATGGTGTGTGAAGTGTGAGAGGGTGATTTAAATTAGACACACAATTAACACTTAATATGAAATTCACAGATAGAGAATGTACAGTTTTAAAAATTACCAAAGCACCTAACTAAAGCCTAAATGTGTCTTTTCCAATTACGCATGCCTAGTGAGTGGGACATGTGTCACAATCACGTTCATACAATCTTAAAAACAATTACCACATTTAATGTAGTGATTATTCATTGCTCAGAAAGTAAATCAAAAGGTTTTACTCAATAGATTTACTTAGGGAATAGGAATTGTTTTAATCATTACACTTTCACTTAATTAGAAAGTTCTAACTTAAACGTTTCACGACAATAAGACAATTATTGTTCTGACTAAAAACAACTTCTAACTGGTAGAAATATTTTTATCAAAATATCCTACAGAATGCGTCAAAGATAAAAAGAGAACATACCTTAGCATTTCAGAACCTCTTCCTTGTTGGTTCTGATCCGCCTTTGTTCTATTTCTGACTTGATCTTGTCTTCTCACCATTCTTCTTCTATTCTTCAGTCTTGACACCTTGAAGGTTCTGGTGAGATATATTTTGGGTTCTCATACTTCTTTAGTATATCTTCTACTCCTTCTGCTATGCGTCTGAGAATCTATAGTAGTTCTGTCAGAGAATAATCATCTAGACATTTCGTCCTTCTAATTATAATTTTCGACATTCCTTTTTCAGACTCATTCCAAAGAACTTATGAATCAGAATCATAACTTAATAATCACTTGTTTTACTTCAGAAACATATCCAATAAGCTTAATATGAGAAAGTCAAGGGTGGACTAATCCGTTTCTTGAAAACATCCCATACACATTCAGAAATAATCTTTAGCAGACAAGATTTCTTGTTTTCTGATGATTTGATTCTTTGAGCAAAATACGTTGATCAACCAATCGTATTTTAAGATAAGCTTTCAACGGATATATAACCTTATCTGAAGAATCTATCTTGTCAGCTGATTCCTCCAAATCAGTGACTTGCTCAAATGTAATCCATCTGGCTACAATTCAGTATCCTCTCATTATCATCAACTGATATGAGACTGAAATGGTAAGTGGATTCACCTCAGGTGTTTTCAACATACAATAATGAATATTTATCTGACATTGTTAAGTGTTTGATATCCATCAATAACAGAATTGGAGCTCTGATACCAATTGAAGGTGTGAGAAAAACACAAGAAAGGGGGGATTGAATTGAGGTTTTCACTCTTGGCTATTTTTGGCACTTTGATGAGTTACGTCAAGCTGTACTATAAATGCATTGCGGAAGAATAAATAAATTAAAGCATAAAGCAAGAGTAAAGAACACACGATATATCCTGGTTCACTTAAGAACTTCTCAAGCTAGTCCAGTCCACCCGCCAAGGTGATTTCGCCTTTAAAAGGGACTTAATCCACTATAACAAAGATTCATGATTACAACCGCATAGCAGCATTGTGACTAACACAATGATGCGTTCAGGGATCCTTCCGGATATAACGTTCATTTACCCAACAGAACCTCTGTCGAGATTTCATCTCAACTCACAGCTAGACCGTTCAGGGATCCCATCAGGATATAACGTCTACTTAAGGAGGAACCTGCACGACGACCTGTCGTGACTAACTGCACAGAACATCTGTGACTTCAATGAACCATTCAGGGATCCTTCCAGATATAATGTTCACTGACCAAGCAGAACCTCTGTTGGGATTTCATCTCAACTCATAGCTAGACCGTTCAGGGATCCTACTGGATATAACGTCTACTTGAGGAGTCTCAACTCACAGCTGGACCGTTCAGGGATGCTAATAGATATAATGTCCACTTGAGGAGAAACAATTCATTAGGTAAAATTGGCATACCATAGCTAACTTAGGTGCTTCTTTGTAAGCATATAATCCTTTTTTTAAGTACAAAGTAACTCTTTAGAGTTACAGCAAGTTGAGCAATTAGCTCCTTGCAAACTACATGATTCTAATATGTTCATAATATTACAATTCAAATTTCATATTTAGAATTCTTCATCTTCATTGATGAGCAAGCTACGAGCAACAACTCCTTGCTTCTAATCTTCAATGAGCTCCAAGATGATGTAGTTGGTGTTGATTGATGACTTGTTGATTTCTTCTTCTTCAGCTTCGGTTCATCATTGTCTGACCGTTGTTGTTGTGGATGTTGATCTTGATGTAGCAATACAAACTTAGACTCTCAGATTGATGTATTGTTTCTATGACCATGGATGTGCAAAAACTGAGGTATCAATGGTTGTATCCATAATTACTTCACATAGAAGCATTTCAGTTTAAGGATCAACAACCAGGTTGAGTTCCTATTCAAAATCAACAAAAAAGTGTGGTTGTTCATTTGAACTAAAATAGGAATCAACAACATCAATACATATGGTTGTGTTTCCTTCAAGAACCAACACATAGGTTGTGCTTCCATTAGGAGCCAACAACATCACAAATCATGTGATGTTTTCCTTTTATAGCCAAACATAAATAAGTCTACATCCCAATTCGGCTACTAAGGAATCTGTTACGCAAGGAATCAAATAGTACAGCCACGTATTGTCATTTTCCATAATTCAAAGATAGTGGAGAGGTAGTGGAAAAAAGCATTATCGTACTATGTACTGTCCTTTCCAATGGTACCATTATTATCTAAACTTTAGAGGCTTCTGATTATAAATCAATGAATAAGCATGAGTTAGAGACAACGAAACTTGGATATTCAGAGAACCTAAGACTTTAGTCTTTAGAACTTGTTCACATAGAACTACGTTCTTCAGGACTTCAGCACTTGGCTTGAAACCCATAGTCTTCGGAACTTCAAGTCTTAGAGTCTTCAGAACTTTGTTCACATAGAACATTATCTTCAGAGTCTTCAGCACTTGGTTCTTCATAACCATTCTTCAACACTTTAAGTCTTAGAATCTTCAAAACTTTGTTCACATAGAATATTCTCTTTAGAATATTCAGAACATAGTTCTTCAGAATCTTAATCTTCAGAACTCTTAAGTCTTCAAAATATTTTAGGTACTTGGTCTTTAGATGTTAAGTGTTCAGAACTTCAAGTCATCAGAGTATTCAGAACTTAGTTCTTCAGAAGATTAATTTCAGAAGCTTTGTTTTTCTCACTGATCAGAACCACATTCAGAACAACATCCACAAAAGCATTACCAATGCAACATCCGTATCCTTGGATCTTTCTGATTGTGTTCAGATTTAGAAGCACACTTGCTTCTTCAGCACGCTTGCGACTAATGTTACACATAGTAACTTTGCATAATAGCATTTGCATAATCATTCATAATGTTTGTGTGATCTTAATATATAAAATATTCATGACCTGCACTTTAAAAAACATCAGAACATAAAATGATTATTTCATAAATACTCCATTATTATCATCAAACATAGGGATGGAATGTAGAGACAACTCTTGTCCTTACAGGTTTATCAAAACTTCTTCATCTTGTTTTTTCAGGATCAAAACACTATACTTATGGAGTATCAGAGTTTGTCTTGACAAAGCTTCTTCTTATTGGATCTTCTATCCAGATCTTCAGATAGTCTTCGATTTCTGATTTTCTCAGTTCTTCTGAAAGGAATCTTTGAATGTATACTCATTCTTGACTACTTTTAGATTTTGATTCTTATGTTCTAAATATCGTATTCTTAGACAATTTACAACTTCTAAAAATTATGATACTAAAATCACGATAACTTTGACTTTCATAAAGTTTTCAACTTCTGAATAGTATTGGGTCTATCTGATTCTGAACATATGTTCACGAAGTGTACAACTTCGATTATAAATAGTTCCTAAGAACTTTAACAGAGATCTTTTCCTTTTTAACCTGCTTTAGAATGCCTAGTGAACTTATTCAAAGTTCCTCGGTTAAACATCAAACAGATGTTAGTGGTAAATGCATTTTATATCATTTGATTACTTGTTTGAGTTCTTCATTATTTTTTGGGTATATCAAAATCACCTTATATTTTCTCCCCCTTTTTGACATCATCAAAATGTTAGAGAAGTTAAGCATTTTAAAACATGATAGATATGATAATGAGTCTTTATGAAAAATATTAAGACATGTAGGTCATTCAATAATAGAACCAAAAGAGATTTCATTAATTGATTGAGGGAATTATTGGAAGAACAAAACAAAATCAAAAAAACGAAACAAGGAAAATATAGACAAAGCAAAGCAAGAAAAAATTATACTTTTCTAAGAACAACATAACTAAGACTTTAATCATCAAAGTCTTCAACATTATCCACTCTAGCACATATTTTCTCAGTAATTACATGTTCTGGTCCGACACTACTTAACAAACCTCAAAATCCTTCTTTGAGCAATATCTCAGTTATTATCCTTCCGTAAGGAATGTAGGACTTTATCTGAGTTCTTGAGACCTCAACGGATTGTTTCAAGTGTTTGATAATGGTTTTGGGAAGATTTATCTTAAAGTTATGTGTTAAGAGAAAAATAAAATATATGTTGTCATGAGACAGAGTGCTTCTTGCAGTTGCACGAGGGCGGAGGTTGGTCAGAGAGAATCTAAACCAAGTTCTGGCAGAAGGACGAAGTTTTTCAGGATTGTTTGGTTCACAAGGAGTTGAATCATCAAAAATAATCTTGCACCCCTCCACCATACCCAGGTCAGTTTGATAGTCAACAACAGTGACTCCAGAGGAGACACATTTTGTGACTCTCACTATTGAGGATATAGTGATAGTAATGGTAAGTCGATAAACTTCCTACCAGATAGTGTTTTTTTCATCACTGATTTAAGCATACTTCCACAATTCCTTTATAAGAACAGGGTAGACAAGACCATTTAACATGGAGTAGTAACCGGACCAAGATTGATTTTTCATGCTCCCCACAATATCTAGACCTTTTTTTTTAGTTTATCAAGGTATGGTCATTTTTTCTGGGATGACTTCTAAGGTTTCTACATTTCCACGAAAAGTCATATCAAGCATTGTTGAAGCACAAACAAGGACTTTAAGAAGGTAACTGTTTAGATTGAGGATACGAGAAAGTGGAGGAGGAATCCCTATTATTTATATGGGGATGAGGATAGAAAGAAATAAATGAGAGTAAATACTCAATCAATAGAAAAGCAAATTGACAGGTAGTATTTCCTAGGTAGGTTATGAGTGCCTAGAGTGTGTTGATAGAAATATATAATTGGGAAATGGAAGGAGTAGTTAGTCTCTTTAATGAGGGAATATAAAAAAATCATGAAAAAGGATTGTTCTCTTATGAGAGGTGAGGGTAATTGACACACATTAATGACCTAAAGAGAGATGACGGTTTCACGAGAAATTTAAAACCCTTCATATGCCTTACTCTGTGAGTGTTTTATTCTCGGACTTTAATGAATAAATAAATCCCAGTTACTCTTAATCTCCTGACCCTAAAAAAATATGATTATATTAGAATCTTGAATCATTCATATTCAACTCAAGAAGTGCATAGTGATAAGATAAATGTGAGAGTTAATCATTCCTAAAACCAGAAACCATTCATTAACGAAAAAGAAAATGCTTCATTAATTAAGGGAAGTACACATACACATATTTAACGATTAGTCGGACATGAATACATCAAGGAAAAAAACTGACACGAATTTAAAATTTAAACAAACAGGAGTACAACAACTAGAACATGCACGATTGGATAAGACATGCCAGATTCTCCTAACCACTAAAGACATCACACTTAGTCTTCAACAAGAAGTTTTTTGGACAGTTTTCAGGACCATCATCTATTATCATCTCTTTGATTATATTCATTATTCCTTATCTAAAGAATATTTCATACAAAACTCTTCCATTAGGAATGTAGGACTTAATGTGATTTCGAGACTCAAAGATGGATTTCCAAAGACAGTTGAAGATTGTAAGTGGTAGGTTTACCCGAATGTCATTCATCAGAAGATGAATGAACTCATGGTCATGATACCGCATGAGATCTTGGCCTTCTCCTCTGGGAAGAAAGATTTACACAACGAGCTTGAACCAAGGTTTGGGAATGGGTAGGAGATTTTCAGGATTGATAGGTTCATATCCTGATGACAGGTCATGAAGAAAGGCAAATCTTTCAGCCACAAAGAACTTAGATTTGACAAAATCAACAGTGATTGCAACATTTTCACATCCAGTTGCAAGAGTGATTGAAAACGAAGTAATGGTAATGGGGACTTCAAAAACATAAGAAGTGATATGTCCACTCTTATTATCAAGGTATGCATGCTTCCAGAATACTTTAACAAGATTCACATAAATAGGTTTTTCCAGCATGGTGAAGTACCTTGTCCATTGTTGGACTGATGAAAAATCTACGAGAGTGTTAGTAATGTTACTTGCAAGACGGGGAACATTAATAACAAATTGTTTCTGAGATAATCTCAAGAAGATCTTCATTTCCTAGAAAAGTTGGTTGAGGCATGATGAACATATGAGAGAAAGGATTTTGACAAAAATGGGTTTATAAGAGGAAGAAGTGAGTGTAAGAAAGTCACAATGAACATGGATGACTTATATACACCCAAGTAGGTGATAGGAATTGTACTCGACTATAGAAGTGACATAAATCAAGGACAAAACAAGAAACAAGAATTTCACGAAAATAGAATAGCGTGAACCATACTTCATAAAGAAGATAATACCATATATGATACTAATAACACTTCGAATAAATGAGCATTTAGGAATGGAAAAGCAGAATCTGACATAGTATAAAGATGTTGAACAGAGTTGCTTACATCATACATAAGATTTTTCGCTTATTCTCAAGAAAACTTATGTTCTCAATATGATATATCATAATCACACATAATTCACATTGTCTAGAGAATTGATCAAAATATTATCTCTTGGAAAGAGAGAATGCTCTAAATCATGAAATTTTTACTAATCAGAAAATTCACAGTTTGGATTAGCACTAACATCTACAATACTTCTGTTTAAAACAACATTAACTTCTAGAAGTATTTTTATCAGAAGTTCTAATAAGTCATAGATAAAGATTTGTACCTTTGAGATTCTGAGATCTTCACATTGATTCTTTATATGAGTGCTTTCTCTTCTGACTCTGACTCGATCTAGCTTGCGTTGAGGGATTCTAACTTTACTTAGAGATTCTCTTCATTCTGGTTTCTCGTGTATCTAATAGTATTTTAGTTGGTTCTTCATTCACAACATTTCTTGCTTGACCATGAAGTCAGACTCATTTCGAACTCAAACCCAGAAACATTTCTTCAGAGGGTTTGAAGACTAATTTGATTCTGACAGGAGTGTCCTTGATAGAGCTTATGATCAGCTTCGTTTTGCTTCTACTTACTTTAGAGTGATCTACCAGAAGTTTTGAACGAGTACTTTCTGATTCTTTACATTCTTCAGAAGTTCTCTGTATTCTGATGTTGAAGAGTATAAGTATATTCTGAGTTATGATCTTGGTTTGAGAACTAGAATCAGTGTTCTTATCAGATATCTCCTCATTCTTCTGTTTAGAATTATCCATTTGATTTATGAGACCAATCTTTAGAGACAAATATTTTGGTATTCAATATCAGAACGTCTATCTTCCATCAAGCTTCCTTTAAACCAGAGGCTTGCTTTTCAAAGGGTCAATAATTCTTTAGCTTAAACATAGACTTCTGAGAAGTTATGTGCTTGAGAAATTTACCGGCATCTCCTAAAATCTTATGACTCTGTTTCCTCGAACAGATGCAGAGCCTGTTCAGATACAATTATCATCAGACTTGGATGTAACACATGATACAGTATGAACGATAATCTTGTTCTTGCAATGTTGAACTAACTTGTTTTAGAGTTAGTCCTTCAAGGATTGACATCATATCTTCTTCTGAAAAGGATGTCCATTTATTTCTTCATTATGAACGATATCAGTGACTTAAATCCTTTTGGCTTAAAATACATGACTTAAATCCTTTTGGCTTAGAATAGATGACTTATATCTTTGCATCTTATGATTCCAAGATTCATGCATCATGAATTTCTGAGAGGAATATCAGATAACATTATGACAACTTACAGTTTGTTCAACTGAGATAGAATATCAAGTTAACAAGACTCAATTGTCTATGTTACTTCAATCAATACTCAGATTGCATCATTTATCATATTCCCGATGAGTCGACAAGCTTCTTTTTTCTGAATATTTTTCAGTTTTCTACGAAGCTTTTCAAAGGAAATAATGTTCACATCTGCATTGAATCTTCTAACTGTTTGATCAGTTAGACTTCAGATGTTCTGACTTTGAGAAATCATTTCTTAGAGATTTGAATTCCTCTATTTATGATTTTTGACTTCTTCTGTAAACTTCATCGTGAAGTTCTTATAAATCAGAGTAATAAATCAACACTCTTTCTTCTTTACTTAATAAAATTCCTTAATGAGTTTTCCATGATAAATGCAATGATGGACTAGTCTGTTTCTAGAAAACACCTCATACTCACAAATAATTACTCTTCAAAAAACAATATTGTGTGTTCTCTGATGATTTGATCTTGAGCAAATATGTTTTTCTTCCAATCGTATTTTCTAAGATAAGCATTCAACAAATATTACTTCTTATCTAATGAATCTATCTTGTCAGTTGATTCTTCAATCTTATTCCATCACTTCAATGAAGAGGATTTTGTCTATGACAATTTTAGACTTCAAAGAATCAGTGACTTGCTAAGGGTAATCTATTAGGTTACAGTTTAATACTCAATCATCTTCAGATATGAGACTGAAATTGTAAGTGGATTGAAATCTCACCCAGAGTATTTCTTCACACCGCATCTGGATCTTTTTATGACACTGTTAGGTGTTTGATATCCATCAATAACAGAACCAGAGCTCTGATACCAATTGAAGGTGTGATAAAAACACAAGAAATGGGGGTTTAAATTAGGTTTTAACTCTTGAAAACTTTTCGCCTCTTATTGTTAATATGCTAAGAGATTATCAGAGTCGCGTTGAGAGATTATGATAAGAGGTGCAAAAGCCTAAACAATAAAGTAAAATATAAGCAAGAGTAAATAACACACAATATATCTTGGTTCACTTGAGCAGCTCTCAAGTTAATCCAGTCCACCCTTCCAAGGTGATTTCGCCTTGAATTCAAGGACTTAATCCACTATAACCAAAACCAATTACAGATGCACAGGTAATTGTCGGTGACTAAACCATAATGAAACGTTCAGAGATCTAATCAGATATAACATTCATTAACCTAACAACATATGATCCGGCAAGATCTCCTATTAGGAATTTCACAATGATATCCATCAGTGATCTCACAAGATTTTGATCTTCACTTGGTCCTCTTTGAGATATGACTATCATTGGCCCTATTTCAAGCTTTCATAATAACACATATCCATTGTCATCTCAAGTCTTCTGATCTTCACTTGATCACTTGAGGAACCCTTAATTCTAAACAGAATTAGTATTTTTGAGATTACATAAATGCTTCTAATTAAGCAGATAACTCCTAATTTTAAGTACAAGATAACACAACGGTGTTTAAGCATGATATGAGAAACAACTTCATGCTTTCTTCAGATTCTACTAGGATCTATATGATTGACAGTTTGAATAACATCTTGTAGATATCTTCATCTTCTATGTTGAGCAAGTAGCGAGCAACAACTCCTTGTTTCTGATCTTCATTTCACATAGATGATGTATTGATTGATGACTTGATTGTTTTCAAACAATATCAGATTCATCAACTATTATGCTAATTGATTATTGTTATGTTGATTGATGATCTTTTGAGATTCAACAACAATGATCGTGTGTTGATAGCAGCATCGACAATTTCGACGGTAACGAGATAGTTGTATATATTAACGACAACCTTAGAAGCACATGATTTTTTCCTTTATATAGCCAAATAAAATATAGTCGTTGAAGAACAGTTGTCTATTAAAAAGAGTCGTTACACAATGATGAACGTAATATAGCCACGTATGCCCTTTTAAATAATTTAAGCTAGTGGAGAGAGGTAGTGGGATAAAGTTTTTTCGTACTTTGTACTATCATTGCTAACGGTAACTTTATCTTATGAACTTCAGGTCTTCAGAGTCTTCAGAACCTTGTTCACTCAGAACGTTGTCTTCGGAGTCTTTAGCACTTGGTTCTTCAGAACCTTAAGTCTTTAGAACCTTCAAAACTTTGTTCAGCAGAACCGTCTTCAGATTTCTTCAGCACTTGGTCTTCAGAAGATAACAACTTCAGAAGCTTCACTCACTTCAGAAGTAGAACTTCATAATCACGCACATAACAGAATCCAAGAGACATTGCAACAACAACATAGAGTCATCTTAGGATCTTTCTGACTGTTATCAAATACAGAAGCATCCTTACTTCTTTAGTACGCTTGCGACTTATGTTACACATAGTAACTCGCATGTAATCTTTAACGCACATCTTGATATTTTTTGTTTGATCTTATATATTCGATAATTATGATCTGCACAGAAACAAACATCAGAACATAAAATAGTTCTTTCACATATACTTTACTGTTATCATCAAAACCTAGAGATGAATTGCAGAAACAATTTTTATTCTTACAGATTGGACTTTGACCGACGGTGGACCAACTGTTAGTCCTGAACAGAAATATTTAACAAAAACCATATAAAATGAAATAATTAAAGGTTAACCACTTTTAATTATTGGCACTAACAAAGAACAAACATGCTCTAATTAACATTTTATGCTTAACAAGTTATCAATGCAAGTGAAATGGATTTTCAGAAAAGTGCTGAAAAGAAAACGAAAAAGACGTAAATAGATTTGCTCACTTTCCTATTGATATGTTAACAACCCATAGAAAAAGAAGTTAACAATAAAAGATGCCAAAATTATGATGTGCCAACTTTAAAGTGAGAGTGATGTTAATTTCCATCAAGTATTAATCCAATACAACATTAACAAACAATATAGACAGATTAATCAGCTTTCAACACACATGCATGCATGCATATTATGCAGAAAAACCCAAGTAGCAATATTGGCAAAGCGATCATCCCATACATTTCAACTCAAATCTATGACCTCTCAACTCTCATTAATGTGCCCAAATATTTTGATGGTTACTGTGATATTACTACGTTCATGCATTTGATACTCTTTCCTTCTTATAATAACACCCTCCTTCACTTCCTCTTTCTACAATCTTCAGCTTCACAACCTTCTCTTTCTGCTATGGCCTCAAAAGCTTTAACCACTGGTTCTCACTCCCGAAATGGATACCGTTTCTCGGTCTTTGATGACTCAGATGAGGTATTCACCATGCTTCTTCTTCTTACACTTTACTTTAATTGTTTCTATTACATAAAACTTTTATAACTACAACTTGAACATTAGAATAATGAATATGAGATGAAGGCTTTGTTTGATGTTGTGCTATATCTTTTACAGGAAAATGGAGACTGCAATATTCAACAGCAGAGGAAACACAATGATCGCGCTTTCTCTTTGGCTGGAAGTGGTGAGCAATAAAGTTGTTTGTTATGTTTCCACACAATGGTTTCTCCTTCTGGAGCTTTCTAATATTGAAATAATTTTTGCATGATTTTCTGAGCTGTTCTGTAGTAGCTAGTAGGGATTTTGAAGAGCAGAAACCATTCAACTATAATGAAGAGAAAGGGAAAGAAAATCAAGAAAAGAGAAGTCTAATGAGCAATGACATAGGAGAGGATGAATTCCTGTAACTTGTTTTCTCTCAAATACTATATCATTGATTCAATGCTACTACTTTATGTAAATTAGAATGCATTTTCTTACTTTATGTGTTTCTTTTAATCTATTCTCATGATCTTGTAGTTTGGCTGAGTCAAGGCAACCATTATGTCGCAAAGTACCAATAGCTTCGAGCCTAATCAATCCATACCGCATAGTCATAGTCATGCGTCTCATCGTCCTAGTTTTCTTCTTCCACTTCCGCATCACAACTCCTGTGCATGATGCATTTGCCTTATGGATAATCTCCGTGATCTGCGAAATATGGCTCTCTTTGTCTTGGGTAGTAGACCAATTCCCCAAGTGGTTCCCTATGACTCGCGAAACTTACTTGGAGCGCTTATCCATGAGGTTCGATCGCGAAGGGGAGCCGAACCTTTTAGCTGCAGTTGATGTCTTTGTTACCACTGCAGACCCTTTGAAGGAACCACCGATAATAACAGCTAACACAGTTCTATCAATCTTGTCTGTTGATTATCCTGTTGAGAAAGTTAGCTGCTACGTCTCCGATGACAGTGCTTCCATGCTTCTCTTTGATACTTTGTCACAAACTTCTCAGTTTGCAAGAATATGGATTCCGTTTTGTAAAAAGTATGACATTGAGCCAAGAGCTCCAGAGTCTTATTTTTCTCAGAAAGTTGATTACTTGAAAGACAAAGTACTTCCAACATTTGTAAGGGACCGCAGAGCAATGAAGGTAAATCCAACATCGATGTTTTTTTTAAATTATTTATTCATATTGATGTTGCTCTATTTTTCTATGTGAGGCTTTAAGGCATTTTCCATTGCAATTATGCAGAGAGAGTATGAAGAATTCAAGGTGAGAATTAATGTACTTGTCGCGGAGTCTCAGAAAAAACCAGAAGAGGGGTGGGTGCTGCAAGATGGTACTCCATGGCCCGGGAATAACACTGACAATCATCCAGGAATGATTCAGGTTTGCTAATTTCATTAACTGAAAAATCAAGTCAAATTTTTTTCATAGGATATCCTGAAGAGTTTATGATCATAATCCGAAAAAACTTATGGAAATTGTAATAAGCTACTTTCATAAGCTCTCTCAAATAGTTTAATAAGTACTGATGTCAGTATATCGGCTTAAATAATTCAGTCCAAACATTTCATTTGGATAATGACTATAAACCAAGAACTAAAACATATAAGCACTTATCTTTGTAGGTGTGTCTTGGAAGTGCTGGGGCTGTAGACAATGAAGGTAAGTCACTGCCAAGGCTTGTGTATGTTTCGCGCGAGAAATGTTCTGGTTATCAACACCATAACAAAGCTGGAGCAATGAATTCTCTGGTAAGTAGCTTAAACTTCTAGTATATAGTTTAATTCCATTTAGTTACAAAAATTTGATATTATAAAAACTGTTTATTTAGTATAACTCTTGAAATGCTTCATTTCCTCAACAGCTTCGAGTTTCTGCTGTGCTTAGCAATGCACCTTTTGTGTTGAATCTGGATTGTGATCAATACATCAATAATAGCAAGGCTATTAGGGAAGCGATGTGCTTCCTCATGGACCCTCTACTTGGAAAGAAGACCGCTTATGTCCAATTTCCGCGAAGGTTTGATGGCATCGACGACAATGATAGATATGCTAATCACAACACTGTATTCTATGATGTAAGGGATATTTTCCTATACTCCGGTGCAGGTTGCAATCTAATTAACTGATCTTTAACTCTTGTCTTGAATATTTTTTCCTTGTTTGTAGATCAACATGAAATGCCTTGATGGAATTCAAGGTCCAGTTTATGTTGGTACTGGATGTGTGTTCAACAGACAAGCATTATATGGCTATAAGCCACCAACAGAAAAAAGGCAAAAGACGGGCTTTTCATGCTGCTGCTGCTGTTCTGATGACTCTCGGTCAGAACTTGACTTTGAAGAGATTGATGATGTTTTTGAAGACAATGATGAACAAGAGAAATCGTCCTTCATGTCCCTCAAAGTTTTTGAGAAAAAGTTCGGAGAGTCGCCAGTTTTCATTGCTTCTGCCTTGATGGAAGATGGTGGACTTCCAAAAGGCACTAATACGCGAATACTGGTGAAAGAAGCTATTCATGTTATAAGTATTGGCTATGAAGAAAAAACTGAATGGGGCAAAGAGGTAATCCAACAATACAATTATACAAGAATATACATTTCATGATTGTTGACCAAAATGTCTTTCATCCTTTGCAGATAGGGTGGCTTTATGGTTCAACTACAGAAGACATTTTGACAGGGTTTAACATGCATTGCAGAGGATGGAAGTCAATTTACTGCATGCCAAAAAGAGCGGCTTTTAAAGGATCTGCTCCTATTAACCTATCAGACAGATTACATCAAATTCTGAAATGGGCTTCAGGTTCTACTGAAATTTTCTTTAGTGGTTATTGCCCATTGTGGTATGGCTATAGTGGAAAACTTAAATGGCTTCAAAGGCTCGCTTACACGAACCATGTCGTTTATCCGTTCTCTTCCATCCCTCTTTTGATGTACTGCACAATTCCAGCTATCTGTCTTCTGACCGGAAAATTCATCCTCCCCACTGTAAGTTCATCAGAGTAAATTTACGATAGGTAAACGACAATGAGGATATTAGATTCATGTCTAATAACAAAAGTTATCTTTTGTGCAGCTAACAAGCCTCGCAAGCATTTGGTTAATGGCTCTATTTATTTCCATCATTTTAACTTGTGTGCTAGAGCTTCGTTGGAGTAAGGTTAACATTCAGGACTGGTGGCGCAACGAGCAATTCTGGGTCATTGGAGGTGTTTCTGCACATCTTTTTGCAGTGTTTCAAGGCCTCCTTAAAGTTGCAGGACTAGACAATCATTTCACCGTAAGAACGAAATCAACAGACAGCACTGCATCTGGACAGCTCCATCTCTTCAAGTGGACCACTCTTCTCATCCCACCAACGAGTATTGTAATTTTGAATATGGTTGGAATTGTGGCTGGAGTCTCTGAAGCTATTAACAGTGGCTATAACTCATGGGGACTATTATTCGGGAAGGTCTTTTTCTCTCTCTGGGTTATTGTTCACTTGTATCCTTTCCTCAAAGGACTAATGGGAAGGCAAAACAGAACTCCTATCATAGTAGTTCTGTGGGCAACACTTCTTGCGCTGATTTTCTCGATGATTTGGGTGCGAATTGATGTTTTCTTGCCCAAGAAAACAGGTCCTGTACTTTCACAATGTGGGATAAAATGTTAAGGTCGTAGAGAAGTGAGGGTGGCGATCTTCTCAGTTCATCTGAAGATCTTGTTTCATTGGAGTATTTACATTTATTGAAAACTAAAGATTGTTTTGTAACATAAGCTATGATTTCTAGTTATAATTGAAGCATAATATGATTTATGGTGCAAGAATCACCGGGTTAGTTAAAATATTAAACTAAAGATTGTTTTGTAACATATATGATACCATAATAAGTATTGTGAAAACAGGAGGTAAAAGAGTTATATGAAACTTGTCGTGCCATAGAATAATATGATATAATAAGAATTAAAATAGGCTGAATAATAAGGCACAAGCTACAAACTATAAACTCAATGGTCTTGCCAAACAGATATGGACAAGCTATGCTCAAAATATGGTCTTGCCAAATACCATAACTGTACCTTTAAAGCCAAGTATATTACAATAACAAATCACACATTACATCATATCTCATCCATACAAAAGAATTAAAAAAATACACTCCAAACAACACAAATATACTTCCCATAGGCAACATCATTGTAAACTTTTCTAATCTTCACAGGGAACACAAGTAAAAGCAGCTTCTGCAGCACCTCTATTCAATATTTTCTCTAACCTTGTCTCAATGACTGGAGCAGAAATTAACATGACTCACTGACATCACCTCTATTAATTGCTTTCTCCAGCCTTGTCTCAAATGGAGTTGTGTGCCAATTCACCTTCCTATCCTGCACAACCAGTTAAATCCAAATAAGAACTCACCACCAAACTAATGATTTAACAGCTTGTTTCACTTCATCTTTACCTCTCTATACTTGCTAGTTGTGTTTGGAATTCCTTTAAAGGATGAAGCTGAGCCAGAATCCTCAGCAAAATGCCAATAGGACCCAACTGTTCCTATAATCGGCATATCATCTGGACTATGACAAGGTGACTTTCTCGGGGACGGAGTGGCGGAGAATTGCTTAATCTCTTCCTCTGTTAAAGCACCTAAAATAGGCCTATCTTCAAGGCTCATCGAGGAATTTGATCCTTGATGTGAGGTGCTCCTATCAGGAGTACCAAAACTACCACCAGCATACAAATAAGCCTTGTTAACAGGTGCAGTCTCTGATGAACCCATCACAAAATTTGATCCTCGATGTGAGGCGCTCCTATCAGGAGTACCAAAACTACCACCAGCATGCAAAGTCTTATTAAGAGGTGTAGCCTCTGATGTACCAAGCCAATTTGAAAGGCTGGCATCAACTGCAATTTCCTTATTCAACTTCTTTAGTGTGTCGGATTCAGAGACTTCCTTAACACCAAATGCAACCTGTAATTCAGGGTTGGAACAAACATTATTCTCTTTCTGAGGCCTTGATGTTGGTCTCCTTCTAGCCTTAACAGCTTTCCACTGAGAGAGATTTTCAACCGGGTTCAACACAGGATGAACATAAACACTTCTGTCTCTAACATTAGGGTTGAATCCAATAGTCTCCACATCCTTTTCACAAATAGGAATAGGACTCTCCACCTCCTCAGCAAACACATGATCAACACCATCTATCACCCTCGACTTTGAATAAGCCATATCATCTTCTTCAAACTCCACACCCAATTCATCACACTCTTGTCTAATTCCATCATCCTCATCCTCGTCACTAAGATCATCAACCCAATCATCAATTTCTTCATCTTCCTCATCACTTTCCCTGCAATTCTGGTACCTATGATTAGAAGGGTAAGATCCAGTTGAAGTGACAGAACTATCTTCAGAAGAAAATGACTTGGATTGAGTTGCTTTAGCCAAACTTCCTTCCTTTCCACCTTCAGTATCAGTATCGTTCTTAGGCAAAACAACTTCAGCATCCTTCTCAGGCAAAACAGATTCATATGTTTTCACATTGGAATCAAAAGTCACTTTCTTTTTTAAGCCAACATTCAGTTCCTCTTCAGTTTTATCCCTAAAAAACACACATACACAAAAACAACAACAGATTCATACAAATTAGAAGCTTCCAAAAATAGAAAGGATGAATGAAGATGAAACCAATGCTTACTGGAGTTGTTGGAGTGAAGGGCTAACAAGGGTTTCACTTTGGGAGTGTTCCTGAACCAAAGGTAGAACTACACTTTGTTGCTGTGGCTCGCTACTACCATTTTCCTCCTGCAATAAATTAAGTTCTAGGGTTAAGAAAATTCAAAACCTTAGCTCTATTTGACTGCTGAGAAAACAGTGGAAGCAAACAACAAAAACGGACAATGCAAAATCAAATTTGTATCCGAGATATGAAATCAAAGAAACAAAAATAGAAAAAAAAATCTTGAGATTCTTGAAGACTAAAAGGGTTTTGAAAATTCAAAACACTTACTTCAACCTTGGGGGTGAGTTTGTTGTGTTTAGAGGAACGAAAGCAAGCGAAAAAAGAACAACCCATGAAGAAATGGCTGAGAGAAAGAAGGTTTGGTTAAAGAGTGGCATGAAATAGAAGAACAAGAAGAAGAGCGTGTTTAAGCTTGGTTGATGGGGTAGAGTCTGTAGGGACAGAAACTGTCACTACATGATGAAATGGCGGAAAAAGCGAAAAGTTTCAAAAAGTTATGCAATTTCCCAATATTATTTGTTTAAAATTGAAACTAACCGTTACTAGTCTTTGTTCTTCTTTAGTTAACTTATCGAGGAATTTATTGTTATTATTTAAACTTATCGAGGAATTTATTGTTATTATTTAATGATCATGATTTCGTATCTGGCCATTAAAAAGAAGAAACGGTAAGATAAAAGCTGTCTTAGTCTTCCGCCACTACAGCTCAATGGTTTTCTAGACACTCAATCTACTAAGCCTCCAACCATTTTGAAACACAATCTTCTAGCTTGATATCAAATGTCCATTATGATTGATTTCCTCAAATAAATTTTTTCCTCAAATAAATTTTCCCCTTCACATCAAAACTATTTTCCACGTCTAAACTTATTCATTTCACTCAATAATACTATGATAAATTTTCCCCTTCACATCAAAACTATTTTCCACGTCTAAACTTATTCATTTCACTCAATAATACTATGATATTAAACTTGGGGTGGTAAAACGGGCCGTCCGCCCCGCCCCATACCGCCCCGTCTAAAGCCCGCCAAAAAACGAGCGGGGCGGGCATGTCCGCCAAGTT
The DNA here is from genome assembly GCA_963966055.1 of Lathyrus aphaca. Taxonomy (NCBI): domain Eukaryota; kingdom Viridiplantae; phylum Streptophyta; class Magnoliopsida; order Fabales; family Fabaceae; genus Lathyrus; species Lathyrus aphaca. Next base: position 213,543,125 of record OZ014520.1, on the reverse strand, counting down.
GAAATGGGCATAAAAGTTTAGCCCGCCCCACCAAAGTGGCGGGTTGGCGGGCGGCGGGCTTGCCCGCCTTCTTTATTTATTTATTTTTTTCTATTTTTTAAAATAAATTAAATGGTTTTTTTTTTAATTTCAATAAAAAAACATCATACCAACATTTTAAAAGCGCAAAAGACTAAGTCCATCAAGTATTAATCTTCAATAAAAAATAGAACTTTCAACTGACTTTCACCTAAATTATAAGCAAAATATAAGAAAAAATGTTTATTTCATAGGTGCGGCGGACTTTGGCGGGTGGCGGGTTTTGGCAGGGCGGGCTTTGGCGGGTGACGGTCTTTAGCGGGGCGGGCTCTGGTGGGCGGCGGGCTCGAAATCCCAACCCAACCCGCCATTTTTAGGCGGATGCGCGGGCCGGGCCGGCGGGCCACGACCCGTTTTGCCACCCCTAATTAAACTCATCTTCGAACAATAATCTTGATCAGGATCGTCTTTGAGAGTGTGTAAGACAGTCTACCATACAGTGTCTCACACGTTTTATAACTAAACTATAGAAGAGCCTCCATACAAATATTTTATAGTTAATATTATATTTTTATTGATGAATATAAAAATAATGAAATTAACTATTATTATTATATAGTGATATTAGAAATAACTATTGATTATAAAAAAAAATAGATTATCAAGAGATGACCATTGAATTTTCAATTATTCTCTTAAATATTTAAGGAATACAAATACATTAATTGTTTTTTTATCAATTAGTTTTAAAATCTATATTTTTCTAATTAGATATAAAATTTATCTTTTTTAAAATATAATTTTTCAATTTAAAATTAATTGTATTGTATCTTTATTAACATTATGTTTTAAAAAAATGATTTAAATTTGATTGTATTATATCTTTATAAACAATCATATTAAATATGAATTATACAAAAAAAATTAATAAAATATATTTTTTAAGTATTTAAATTTTTAGAAAAAGTTAATAAAACAAACCAAAATCAATAGAATTTTTATAATTTTTTTTAATTTATAAAATAACTAAATAAAACAAAAGCTTTTCAATAAAAAAATATAAATGGTAGGAGTAATCATGAAAAAATAATGATAAATAGTAATTATGTAAACAAATATTCATAAGTGATAAAAATTGATTGATACAATTTATTATTTTATATATAAATATTTTAAATAATTAATAAATTCACCTATGATTATCATAACACTTTATTTTAATGAAAAATAAAATTTTATTTCTATCATTATAATTAATAAAAAAATAAAATTTTATTAAATGGTAATCTAATTTTTTATTTACCTATGATATTCTTAGATCTGATTTTTGATTTACCTACTAATATCTACACTAATAAAGGTTAAATATTATTTTTTTGATTTAATATTTAATTTATTTTAGAATTTTATTTGTTAATTTGATTCTAAATAAATAATTTAAAAAACTGTATGACTTTATATGTTATATATATTTATATTAATAACAAAAAAATATATAAATATCAATTTATTTTTTCATATGTAGTTTTTTATAAAAATAGCCATAGAAAATTAAATCCATCGAGTTGTTTTTATATATGATTTTTTTTTCTCTTCCTCCCAATTTTTATTTATAGTAACTTTTATTGTTACATTTTATTAAATATTAATCATGAAAAAGAAAAGATGATTGGTAGTCATGAAAAAATAATGATAAATAATAATCATGAAAAAATAATGATAAATAGTAATAATTTATACAATTTTTTTCTACTAAATTAAAAATAAATAATTCAAAAATTCAAATACTATAGTGAAAAGAAAAAAAACATACTAAGGTAAGAAAAAATGAATAATTTAAAAATGGAAAGACTTTAAATGTTATAATACGAAATTTAAAAATTTGTAGAGTTAAATTTTTATTATGAAATTCTCCTACACAAAAGATGGATAAAATATTCATTTAGAATTGAAATTTTAAGATACCATGGAGTGTAGATATTTATTTAGAACTGAAATTTGACGGGATCTGTCATATATTGTAGGTTTGTAAAAATTGTAAATATGATATAATAAGAAGAATTTAAAACTGATATTTGACCGGAATCTGTTATAAATTTTAGGTTGGAACAAATTGACTAATATCTAAAAGATAATGTTATTTGAATTGGAAACATGATTTTATTCATGTTTGTAGTTTTAGATTTACTCATCTGAATTCAACTGAGTTTTGTTAATTACTGTAATTGCAAGCATGATTCAGACATGATCTACGGGTAGGTTTGAACGTATCTATTACATATCAACTGTAGACTGGTCATTTTAATGTTCATATATTAAATCTATAAGATAACAGTTGTAGGTTTGTAAAAATTTATAAATATGATATAATAAGAAGAATTTAAAACTGATATTTGACGGCAAGCTGTTATAAATTTTAGGTTTGTAATTTTTTTAATTTTTATTATATTTTTATTTTAAATAATTCAATGAAATGTCCAATATTTGACGGGAAACTGTTATAGATTTTAGGTTTGAAAAAATTGACTAATATTTAAAAGATAATGTTATTTAAATTTGAAACATGATTTTATTCATGGTTGTAGTCTTAGACTCATCTGAATTCAACTGAGTTTTGGTAATTACTGGAATTGCATGCATGATACAGATTCACGGGTAGACGTGAACGTATCTATTACATATCAGTTGTAGACTGACCATTTTAATGTTAATATATTAAATCTATAAGATACAAGTTGTAGACTGATCATTTGAATTTTATTTTGCATACATTGAATTAAGTTTGATATATTTACCCATATGTTATGGTAGGAATGAAAAATTCTACGGGAGTCGCATATTGTGTATTGAATGATATCATTATATATTTTTGAATACCATATGTAAGAAGTCTTAATTTTGTATTTGTAATTTATCCATATTATTCTTGTTGGATTTATTAACTTATAAAGTGGTGGAATTGACAAGTGATGTTTTACAATGTAGTGTGTGAATACAGACAGAACCCGTGTGATAGCATGGGTATCCCGCTAGTTGTTATTATTTAATGATCATGATTTTGTATCTGGCCATTAAAAAGAAGAAACGGTAAGATAAAAGTTGTCTTAGTCTTCCGCCACTACAGCTCACCAATGGTTTCCTACACACTCACTCAATCTACTATCTACTTTATTCTATTTTATTCAACCCTTTAAAATACCCTTCCAACCATTTTGATTTACACTACAATTTAAACAAAAAGTAAATAACAAATCACATAAATATTTCTAACACAATCTTCTAGCTTGATATCAAATGTCCATCAATCATTGACTTCCTCAAATAAATTTTCCCCTTCACATCAAAACTAGTTCACACGCCTAAACTTCATCATTTCACTCAACACTCATACTCTGACACTAAACTCATATTCTCTCTCATAAGAACAATCATCTTAGTCAGGGTCGTCTTTGAGAGCGTACAAGGCGGCCTACCGCACAGAGCCTCGCACTTTTTTATGACTAAGCTATAGAAAAAAGGACCTCCATACAAATATTTTATAGTTAATTAACGGTTAAACAAGGTCTCTTAAAAAATCACAACTTAATTGAAGTTAACTTCAACTTCTTACACAGTGCCTCTCAAAAGATTGAGACGGCTCTGATCTTGGTTAAAAGCTTTTATCCGAGCTTGGTTCCACTAAACCACCGACCAATATACTCCACAGTGCACAAAGAACCACTCAAACACAATAGTTCAGAAAGGTATGTGATTTCTCTGATGAAAATCCCTTCCATACTCTGATGAAAATCGCTTTGAAAATCGCTTCCATTCTCTGTTGACATAACATTATGAGAAATGATATTGTTTACATTTGTTGCAACAACTTCCTTTTTTGTTGATGTGGTGATATCTTAAAATCTATTGAAGTTTATTTTTTTGCACATCCTATGAAGTTTTTTCATGTCCATATATAAAGTTTGTATACCTGCAAATCTTTTTTTTCAAGTTGTTCTCTGTCATATTTATGTTAATTTTTGTGTGTGTTCATATTCATGTTTTTCATGTTCATGTTTTTCCTCTATCATTCTTTTTCAAACTGTTATGTTTTTCATTTTCACATTTTTCATGTTCATGCTTTTCCTCTATCATTCTTTTTCAAACTGTTATGTTTTTCATTTTCATGTTTGCCATGTTCATGTGTTTTCCTCTGTTCATGTTAATACTTTGATAAACATGTTCATGGTTTTCCCTGAATGGTAATACATATATCCATTGTAAGTTCAACATTATCTTAATATGATGCGTTTTTATCATTTTGCCAGATTTTTTAACAACCATGTCAAGCCCATATATTCCCAACAAACTTAAACTTGTGTTCAATGGAGGAGCCACTATTTCTAAAATGGAAATTTCCGAAATACCGCCAGACCAATTCAAGTTTAAGCTAATACTCAATTTTCTTACTGGAAAATTCAGCCATGATCTCTTATATGGTGAGATTTTATTATGTTTACGTAGTATGTGTAACATCCCAAATTTGCCCTCTTCTCTTTAGCATCATCATCATATCATAATCATCATAAGCATGTCATATCCTTAGCATTTTGCATAGAAAGATGAAGCATAGCACTCGCATGTTCCAGCATAAGGTATATGATCAATCATCTGAGAACTTGTGATCTTACAAGTCAAAATCAAAAGCATGGTGACCTGACAGGAAGCTCACATGGTCTTTTGTACAAGCTTGACATCATGGTCAAAGCCCTAAAAAAGATTGAGGATCAAAATCAGATCAGAACGGTTGGCACCAGATTATTCTTGAAGTTTCCCACCAAAAGGAGGGAGAATTCAAAATTCACTGGCGTTAACCGGTTAACGCTTTGGTTAACCGGTTAACGGCTACGAATTTTGAATTCCAGCAGCATTTTCAGCATGTGTTTTTGGCTCCAATTTTCACTTTTCTTATTTTTATTCATTTTAAATTATGGAGAAGGATCTAGAGCATTTATCCAAGCCTAATTCCAATGCCAAGTCCTAATCACTTTCTAAGCTAATTCCAAACCATATTTTTTGGACCCCAAGCCAAAATTTTGGGCCCCAAACCTAAATCATATTTATTCCATTTTCCTCCAAACCAAGAGAGGACTCTCTCATAATTCACTTTTCATTTTCTGAATTTTCACTTCTCTATCACCATTCTCTCGCTTTTTTCTCTCAATTTTCTCTCACTTTTTTTGGATGGATTAGATTGAATTTTTGAAGAAATATTTAGTGAATTGTTAATGGATTATTTTGATCCTTAGTGAGCACGCTAGGGGAACTGCCTAAACAAATCCGTGTGTTCTTCGTTTTTCTCTATTCGTTATATTTTTGCACGATTTGAAATAGTGTAATGTTGAAAATTCTATTTGCTAATTTTAGTGCACTCTACGTGTTTGTGAAATTGTTTCTATCAATTTGATAGTAACTTTTGCACTAAAAATAGAAGCAAAACAAGCTTGGTGTGACGTGCACACCAAGTATTTGAAAAAAATCAAAATACACAATTTCATTGTCTTAGTGCATTTTTCTATCCTATTAACATTGTTGGAAGTGGTTAAATTAATATTGCAAAGTTTTAGTGGTTGATTAGTAAGTTGTTGATTCATTTATCTTTAGCATCTCATTAGGTTTCATTACGCATATCCAATCACTGGTGACTAAATAAATTTTAGATGTGATTTTTCCAGGGAACTTTCGCAACCCTTTTTCAAACAAATTTTTAAAAGTTGCAAGAGTTTTAAAAGAGATCTATTCAACCCCCTTCTAGATCCGTGTCATCGTCTAACAATATGAGGCTTTCTTCAGATTGCAAAGTCAAATAAAACTTGCATAAACAACCCATCAGACTGTAATATTGTCTCAACCACTTCTTGTGTTCATACTTCTTAGTAATCAAAAGTCATCAGAGAGCTATTTGTGAATATAAGTAATGCCTGAAAGATTAAAAAAACATTGGACTGTGGATTGTGTTGGCATCAATCTGGTTTAAATAGGCTTTTATTGGCCAGGACCAAAGCATAAATGAAACCAGCTAACTATTCGGCCAAAGAAAGACCAGCTTTCAGGATTATTGACTTTCAAGGCTCGGGTTATGATGTTGTGCTTTTCAACCTGCGGAAAAAACAAGGAACGCCTATTTGGCGAGAATTAGACAATTTTCACTGACATTATCAAAAAGATGATAAGAAATCTTCAGAGGATAAGGTAGAAGCAGGGGAGAATTAGTCAGAAGTGTCTATTGATGCAGAAACGGGTGTTATCAAGCACAAGCGGAAACTTACTAAAAACTCTTGAGACTAGAATGCAAACTTAAACCATGCTTTGCTAAACTATAAGTTATCTGGTTAGCCTCTTTGTATAGTGTACATAAAATCAAGAGTCTGATGTGGATGGGTGTTAATGCATATGTCCTGGATATAGACTGATTTGGATGTAAACGTGTAGATGTGTGTATCACGCCTAATATCACAACTCAAAACCTATAGTTGGACAAGTCTAACACGACCCAAAGTAATTGTTACTGAACGTTGACTTGCATTTTCAAGAATCATAATAATCCTATTTACAAACATATATTTCCAACAACAATCGAAATTAAGATACGATTCTGTTTGAGATAGTTTCAGATTAGCTAAGCTCATTCCTTAACTATGCAATGGCCTGATTGAAGTCGCTGAAATATGTTATACTTGCATTAAGATAGTTAACACTGCAATGACCAAGATTAGTTTAAAGCCCATTTGACTTATATGATGCCTTCATGTTGATGTAGATATGTGCATCACACCTAATCTCACGACCGAAAACCTCGAGGGAGACAACCAAATGGAATGCTTAGAGATGATAGGGGTAATTTCTTGTTTACTTTTGTAGCAAAGGTTCATCCCTGTTTAGTTCTTGAAAACTGTTTGGAGTATTCAGGTTTAGATTCTTGTACTGTGATTCAGTTGCTCCAGGACGGATGCATTAACACTCATCCACATCGGACTCTTGTGGATGCTAACCAGGTATTTGATGATAGTTTAGCCAAACATGAGTTGTGTTTGAAGTCTAATCCCAAGATTTATTGAGTTTTCTCCTGCGTGCGTTCAATAATACTAGTTTCTGCATCAATACCAACTCATGCTCTCCTAGGTCTAAGTTATCCTCTTAAAGATTTTAGGTCATCTTTCCTAGAAAAATCACATTCATATGTGGATTGATAAAGTTGGTTTACATGTTCATGAAACTCTCCTCTTTGATGGATAAATGTGGACTTTGACCAAATCCGCAAATTTAAGGCTTCTATTATCGAATGAAAGGTCTGCATTAAGTGAATATGATATTAAATGAAGCAATGCATAATAAAGTGTAAATTAACAAAAGCAGAGTGACAAATAAAGAAGTCTTAAAACATAGGCAAATAAGAAAAAGGACACCTGCAATTTGTTATAAAAAAATTAAGTATTTCCAATTACTTTCAATTTGACACAGCAGAAAAACTTCCATATTCAAACAAAGTTGGTTTACATGTTCATGTTGTTTATTGAAGAGAGCTCCCTTAAGTTGAGAAATGTGTTCTGCCAACAATTAATTCTCCGAATGTTGTCTGGTGGCAGCAGCCATGAAATATTTTCAGCTACTCACTACAATGACCAGTTTGATGCTAACACAATCCACGACGCAATGCCCTCTGCAATATTTCAGGTATAGTTTTCACAAATAATTAGACCAGAAATAAAAATGGTGCAAATATTTGTGGACAAAAAATTGCTTCTGGTTTTGCATCCATATATGCTTATGAAAGATTTATATTTATTACGTATAGTTTTTCTTTGTCATGGATAGGTTTTATTTCTAGAGCTGAGGAAAATTGAAAAACTTGAAGAAGAAAATGTGTTAGAAGTGAATTGGTTGTTGGAATTACTGAGGGAGGTGATGGTGTATATGTTTATTTTGGTTTCCAAGAACAAAGAGATCAATGCAACAAAAGAAGAGCATGTTATCTTACAAACTAATGAGGCCAAACAGGTTTCTGATTTCCCTCCCTTCTGTTTTGGTGCCAATATTCATGTAGCTAAATGTTTTGGTTCCAATATTCATGATTTTTATCTATCTAAAGTGATTATGTATTTTATTCCTTAAGCAGTTTATTTTGGATGTGCAATTTCTAGTGGAAATTGGAATGTATGGAGGATACTTCTCCACTGATCCTTTGCTCCTTCTAACTGTCATGAAATCAACCTTTAACTCAGCTGGACTTGACCCTTTCAAGTAATCCATACTATGCTTTCTAAATTCAGAATTCTTTTTTATTCTTCGTATTGTTTTAACAACCGAACTGGCAAGTCCTCCTAAGTCATTGTTCCAACAACCTTAAACAGTCCAAATAACCGGGCTGTAGTAAATACTCAGTCTAGGTTCAACTGATTAAGCCGTCCGGTTTGGTTTTTAAAATATTAGTCTTGGCTATTTAACAGTTTGATCACAATCTCAAAGCATATTCTACATGACAAATTTCAGAGATGCAGATAGTGATGATTGGGCTATAGATGTTGCTACTAAAACAATTCAAAATCTGTTGGAGATTGAGAAAACAAGTTTACATCCAAAAGAGTCTAGTGTTACCATCAAAGACGACCTGCACGAACACGAAGACCAAACTAAGCAATCCACATATGAGTGTAATTTTTCGGAGGTAGATGATAAAAATTATTTGGAGGATAACATAGACTCGGAGGAGCATGAGTCAGAAGTTGCTATTGATGCAGAAACGGATTCATCAACATTTAGTTCTAGGGAGGGATCATTAGCAGAGAGAGATTGTGTTGATATAGATAATGTAAATATGAGACAACTTAGTATCAGTTATGTGCAATTAGAGAATACTGAATTTGAAAAGGTAACAGATGCAGGAAATGATGAATTGACTCTCACACCTTCGTTGGGTATGACAGGACAGAATTCTGATAATCAAACTCAGAGAACTGACCAATAATTGTATATATGTAATATTAGATTTCAGCAACTATTTTTAGTTAATATTAGTTTTCCTCTTTGGTTTGATGCCTTCATGCGAATAAGGATATGTGCATCACACCTAATCTCACAACTCAGTACCTCTAGCAGGACAAGTCTAACAGGATCTAAAATAACTGTTACAGAACTTTGACTTGCATTTTCAAGTATCATAACATATTCCTATTTACAAACATATATTTCCAACAACAATTTCTAAAATGACATAGTTAAATGGTGTTGTGCACCTCAAAATAAGTTGATGATGGAGGTGATTCTTGTGTTGCTTTTGCAGGAAAACCTTCACCCCTGCTTAGTTATTGATGGTGAATGATGGGGTATGTTTAACGGTTTGAGTATTGCTTGGAGTAGAGGATTTCAAAATATTCAGGTTTACCGATTCTTCCACGTGTAGCACCAGCTTTTCTCTGTGACAGTTTGCAAAATATTAATAGGAGGCTTTCGTCAGATTGCAAAGTCAAATAAAACTTGCATAAACAACCCATCAAACTTCAATATTGTCTCAACCACTTCTTGTGTTCATACTTCTTAGTAATAAAAAAATATCAGGGAGCTATCTGTGAAAATAAGTAATACCAGAAAGATTAGAAGAGCATTGGACTGTGGATTGTGTTGGCATCAATCTGGTTTAGATGGGGCCTTTATTGGCCAGGACCAAGGCAAAGATGAAACCAGGTAAATATACAGCCAAAGAAACACCAGGTTTGAGGATTATTGAGTTTAAAAGCTCGGGCTATGATGTTGTGCTTTACAACCTTGGGAAGAAACAAGGAACGCCTATTTGGCGAGAATTAGACAATTTTCACCGACATTATCAAAAAGATGATATGAAATCATCAGAGGATAAGGTAGACACGGAGGAGAAATAGTGAGAAGTAGCTATTGATGAAGAAACGGGTGTTATCAAGCACAAGCAGGAACACACTAAAAAATCTTGAGACTAGAGTGCAAACTTAAACACCATGGTTTGCTAAACTATTAGCTACCTGGTAAGCCTCTCTGTATAGTGTCCATAAAATCAAGAGTCTGATGTGGATGGGTGTTAATGCATATGTCCAAGATATAGACCGATTTGGATGTTAATCTCCAATAGCTAACATCAATGATCCAATCACACCAACATCTATAAAATAGAAACCTGTTTTGATAGTGAGTGAGCTAACTTGACTCTAAGACTATCAATCTATCTTGCTCCATTGCACTTGTTTCATAACTTAAGTAAGGGGTCTTTCAAGTATGATAGTATACTCAATGAAGAGGCCCCTGAATCCACTAATGACTAGACTTCCCATTTCAAGGGAAACTAAAGAAAAAATATCTTCTACGATGACCAGCTTAGAGTTAGTTAGAGCAATATGCTGATACATAGATTAAGAATATCAGAATGAGGTTATTAAGCTCCTTCGTTTTCATCTCCTAAGACCTAAAAATCGTATGTCTCAACAAGCTAACAAGAGGAGGAGTGAGAGAGTATTTGCTTATAGGTGGTTATGTCTATCTGAAGCTACATCCCTATGGACAAATAACTGTCAGAGGCACTGCATTTCACAAGCTTCTTCCTAAATTCTATGGCCCTTAAAAGGTTTTGAACAAAAAGGCTATGCTGCATATAAATCAGGGCATTGGAGTGTGGATTAAAAAAGCATATAGATGAAATGAAACATGGAAAAGAACACCAGGTTTGAGGGTTATTGGCTTTAAAAGCTCAGGATTGGAGAAATGCAGATACAAGTGGCACACACGGTCAAGTTTTCAGTGCAAATTTTCCTATGATGCAATGGTTACAAGACTAATAAATAATGCAACGATTAGATACATAATTTAATCAACCCTAAACCTAAACCCTAATGTTACCTACAGAGTTTTCCACGTATAAGCAAGCTTGTACAGTGACAAATGTGCACAGAATCATTACCTGCAGCGAAAAGAATAATCGAATGAAAGGAACAAGGTAAAACGAGAAAACGAAGTTTTCAGTGCAAATTTTCCTATGATGCAATGGTTACAAGACTAATAAATAATGCAACGATTAGATACATAATTTAATCAACCCTAAACCTAAACCCTAATGTTACCTACAGAGTTTTCCACGTATAAGCAAGCTTGTACAGTGACAAATGTGCACAGAATCATTACCTGCAGCGAAAAGAATAATCGAATGAAAGGAACAAGGTAAAACGAGAAAACGAAGTTTTCAGTGCAAATTTTCCTATGATGCAATGGTTACAAGACTAATAAATAATGCAACGATTAGATACATAATTTAATCAACCCTAAACCTAAACCCTAATGTTACCTACAGAGTTTTCCACGTATAAGCAAGCTTGTACAGTGACAAATGTGCACAGAATCATTACCTGCAGCGAAAAGAATAATCGAATGAAAGGAACAAGGTAAAACGAGAAAACGAAGTTTTCAGTGCAAATTTTCCTATGATGCAATGGTTACAAGACTAATAAATAATGCAACGATTAGATACATAATTTAATCAACCCTAAACCTAAACCCTAATGTTACCTACAGAGTTTTCCACGTATAAGCAAGCTTGTACAGTGACAAATGTGCACAGAATCATTACCTGCAGCGAAAAGAATAATCGAATGAAAGGAACAAGGTAAAACGAGAAAACGAAGCAGATGAACGAAGAAAAAAAAAGTCAAAAAAAATTTGGACCATTTCTCGATTTGTGCGTGTCATCCTTGCGCAGGGGCCATGCTAATCTTCTCTGTATCGTTCCAATTTTATCGGATGTCCCCGAAGGGACGATAATAAGTAGTTTCTGTGTATTATATAAACACTAAATAACTTTCAAAGGTAACCGGTGTGGGACTTCTCACACAACTAAGCAATAAAATCAAGTAAGATGAGATGCATTGCCATCACAATCACTGTACACAAAAACCAAAAAAATGAAAGTTTTGTTCTTTCCTCACTCTTTTCACAAAGATGATGTTGATGATATTTTAAAGCTTACAAGAGCACCGACTGAAATACTAACAATGCCCACTCTTTTCACCTACTTGTCACCTCATTTCTATCTCTTTTCTTTTCTTCTTCTTCTTTCTTTTTAATTGTCTAAAATCCAAATTAATTACTATCCATTTAATTATACTCTCCAATTTTAATTATATGCTATCAATAATTTATCTAATTTTTTATTTTTATAAAAATTAAAGATATACAATTCAAAGAAAATCAATCCTATGAAAATTATCATTTAAATATTCATATTTATTCATCTTAAAATCTATAATAAATCAATGATACATTTAAAATAAAATGTTCACCATTTCACCGTTTGAAAAACTATTAGAAAATATAGTTGTATAAATGAAAGAGGTCTTGAGGACATGGCACGCACCTAGCCCTTCGTCCTTCTCAAATCACCATTTCAATAGTTTGATTGTCCCTCTCTCGGATCGAGCACCATTTGTTCATGTATTTCGCCTTAATCATTGACGTCTCCGCTCATAGCACGCGACAGTGCGTGAAACATGTAGATGCAAGCCTCTCAAGTATGCCTTTGATGATAACAACAAATCAATCAAGTCTTGGAAGAAAGCAAAAAGGATTATTCAAGCTTCATTCAAAAAGTCTCCATAAAGATCAAGATTTCTTATTAAAAGGTATATGACATTTCTCATAATCCAATAATGATTATTAAGTGTTCAATATAGGATGCACACACATTTAACACTTTCTAAACAAATCATTTTGTGCATGCCTTTGTTACTGATCAAATTGAAAAAGAATTTTTTCTGGTTTCTGATCAAGTAACCGGTTACTTCAGCCCAGATTTGAAAAATGTTTTTAACGTTACATCAAGTAACTGGTTACCCTTAGGGTAGTAACCGGTTACCACTGTTAAAAATACAGAAATTATTTTTGTTCAAATTTTGAATTGTGTCTCTTGTTCTTTAAATTGAAATGATGCACTCTTTCATATTTTGTACATTTTCCAAAAGGTATCTTGCACTTTATATAAACCTTATGTGCATAATTGTTTGACACACCTCCTTCAAATTTTTATGAAACATTTTTTCACTCAAAAATTTCAAACTATCAAAATTCATAAAAGTGCACTAAAATTATCATACACTTTAGTGAACACTTAGTCATTATTGTTGAGTGAGAAATGTCAATCAAAGGAGAAGATCAACATTGCTTGATATTACAAGACTTCAACATTTCAACATTTCATCTAATTCAAAGATTATTTCTTGTATCGACTTACGATCCAGGATTGTTGGACGTAAGGGTTTGTGTGGCAAAAGGATTGTTGTTGCACACTTGAATGTTATAGTTGTTAGAAAGTAGGCCTCACCGGTTGATGGTGTGATAGGTTGTACAATCTAAAACTATAGTGGAAAATCTCTTTCGGTTTGAAAAGGGGACTAGATGTACCTTCGGATTGTGAAGGGAACCAGTTACCCATGGGGTAGTAACCGGTTACTTCAGCCCAGATTTGAAAAATGTTTTTAACGTTACATCAAGTAACCGGTTACCTCCTTCAAATTTTTATGAAACATTTTTTCACTCAAAAATTCCAAACTATCAAAATTCATAAAAGTGCACTAAAATTATCATACACTTTAGTGAACACTTAGTCATTATTGTTGAGTGAGAAATATCAATAAAGGAGAAGATCAACATTGCACTTTTCACATCCATCTTAAGTTGACAAGATATTCCTAGTAATGATCTGATGGTTTCAACATGGGCAATAAGATCAAAAGATTCATCAAAGTCAATCCCTTCTATTTGAGCATAATCTTATGCTACAAACCATGCTTTGTTTCTATTAATAATCTCATTCCCATCAACTTATTCTTGTAAATCCATTATGTTGTAATTATATTAGTAGAATTTGGTATAGGAACAAGTTCTCATACTTTGTTTCTTACAAACTAAACAAGTTATTTCCTTCGTGTGGTGAAGTATTCATCTAGATCTCCCGTAATAATTTTAATATGATGGTTATTTTTAATACTTGTTGGTTGTTCTTTTCTTTTAGTAGCATTATATTCATCATCATCTAAATTTCCATCTTCTTCAGCAAACTACATGTTTTTCCTATATTGTCAGCAACACCTTGATCAACATTATGACCAATGAGATCAAAATATTCATTTTTATCGGGAGTTGCTTTAGTTTGAATGTCATTAATATTGACTTTTATGGATTCCATCATAGATTTTGTGCCCTTGTTAAACATTATATACGCACTATTATTCATGTAACAACTCAAAAATATGCCTTCATTGCTACTTTCCAAATCTTCATTCACGCCTAATGTCTCAACATCTTTCTAATAATCTTGTACAACAATCTTGAGTATGTTGCTTATTTGTAATTGTGCACCCCATACTATTGAACTTTACACATAAATCTTGATCACGAAGTTGACTAATGCTAATAAGATTAGCAGCGCGACCATTGAAAAGTAAGACATCATTAATACAAGAATGATTAGGATAAGTTCACTTCCATTTTCTTATAAGTTTTCGTTTTCCACCATCACTAAATGTAACATAATTTTTGGAATACATATTGATGTCTTTCAGATAGTTTCTTTTTGTTGTCATGTCCCTAGAGCAACCACTGTTAAAATATTAATCTTCACAAGAGGATACCTAGAGGGAGGTATAAGAAATGTGAACTAGAGTATTAGGCTTCATATGCCACACTTGTCAATGTTGCATTATGGGCTTATCATTCCACTAGGAATACATATGGTGGATGATGTGTATGTCTATAATACAACTTGTAACAGTACGGTCAAATGTGACCATGTAGATCATAATAGTTACAAACCCAGGGGGTCCAGTGTAGACAAACTTAGAGACGAAGGGACTTCCTCTATCACTACGCCAAAAATGACATTTAATAGCGCACCTTAGACAATGTTTTCTTAAGAAAGTGCTGCTATAAGTTTTAAAAAAATAAAACACGGAAACTGCTCAAGAAAAATAGTAAAAGTGCTGCTAAAAGTCATACCTTAGACAACGCTTCCTGAAAGCGCTTTTAAAGGTATATCTTAGACAGTGCTTTTGAGGAAAGCGTTGTCTAAGGTCTTTTAATTTAAAAAAAATCAAAAGCGTTGTCTAAGGTTGACCTTAGCCAGCACTTTCCAAAAGCACTGTTTAAGGGCTCCCTTAGACAACGCTTTCCACAAAAGCATTGTATAAGGTCTAATTATATGAAATAATTAGAATACTCAGTTTCCATTTTCATATCTTTCTTTCCCTCTCTCTGCAAACGAACTGTGAGAACTGCCATTTTCGACCTAACGAAGCTTCAATCGTCATCGTCGTCCACCATCGTGCTCCTCCATGACGTTTACTGTTGTCGTCGTGCTCCTTACTCCACCGTACACCGTCTCATTTTTGGTAAGTTTCTTCTTTTTTGCAAGCACGAAATCAGTTCATCTCTGTTTAGGGCAAGCACGAAAATAGTTGACATTGATGATAGAAGTAGCTTATAAAGATGACATTGATGATATAAGTGGCTTATAAAGACGAAAATAACTTATCCTTTTTTAATATAGTTGACATTGGTTGAAGAAGTGCTTATTATTTTAAGCTCTTTTTGTATATAGTTGACATTGTTGTAGAAGTGCTTATTAGTTTAATATCTTTTTGTATATGGTTGACATTCTTTGAAGAAGTGCTTATTATTTTAATCTCTTTTTGAGATTGAGGAAGTGCTTATTATTTTAATGGGAATAGATTATTATTTTAATCTCTTTTTGAGATTGAGAAAGTGCTTATTATTTTAATCTCGTTTAGTTTGATTTGTTAGTACACGTTTAGTTTGAGATTAAATAAGTGTTGATAGTTATAGCTTGGAAAGTTCGTGTTTAGAAATATTATGTGGCTTATTTGTGAATAACGTGCGATAGTAGAATAACATATCGGTGGTACGGTTCGTTAACGACATTCTAAGGTGTTTTATTTTGTTTTCCTTAATAAGTAGGAAACCCATGGATAAAAAATGGATGTTTGCCGATCGATTGACCAAAGAGTACGAGAATAGGGTTGTGGAATTCGTTAAGTTTGTTGTTTAACACGTTGAAGACCCCAGTCGAATGAAATTTCCTTGCTTGTATTGTTGCTATATTGGTAAGGTTGACGCAGATGGATTGAAATCGCATTTACTGAGGCATGGAATTGATCGAAGTTATCAGTGTTGGAAATTTCATGGTGAGAAAATTAATGAGAATGTTGAACTGAGTGGGAAAAGTAATACGACCTATGCTTCAGACGACAACGACACAGAAACATACGATTGTGATCGAGTCAAAGAGATTGTAGAAGCACTTGAAGAAGATCTTCATGATTGTCCTGAAATGTTTGAGAGGTTGGTAAGCGATGTAGAGAAACCGTTGTATAAAGGTTGCACTAAATTCACAAGATTGTCTGCGGTCTTAAAGTTGTACAACTTAAAGGCGGACAATGGATGGTCGGATAAAAGTTTCACAGATTTGTTGGCCCTTATGAAAGAAATGCTACCGGAGGATAATGTTCTTCCTAATCAAACCTATGAGGCAAAAAAAATGATGTGCTCTATTGGCATGAGCTATGATAAGATACATGTTTGTCCAAACGATTGCGTTTTGTTTCGAAATGAATATGCATTGTTAACTGAGTGACCTAAATGCGGTTTGTCTCGATATAAGAAAAAAATTGTCTCCAGCAAAAGTCTTATGGTATTTTCCTATAATTCCGAGATTTAGGTGCATGTTTTGTAGTGAAACTGATGCAAGACACCTGACTTGGCATATAGATGAAAGAATTATTGATGTCAAGTATCGACATCCAGCTGATTCACCACAGTGGTCGGAAATTGATAATGATTATCCTAACTTTGGAGAAGAAGCAAGAAACCTTCGCTTGGCATTATCTACTGATGGAATGAACTCGCATGGTCTTCAAAGTATCTCACATACCACATTGTAACACGGTGGGAGAACTGACTTTTAGTTAAATGTTGCGGATAGCAAGAGTCGCCACCGACTTTTATTTTATCCAAAGGAAAGGCATAAAAGAACAGGAAAGACATTTTAAAAGATTTTTGGGTCCGGGGGGTAGGTTATGTAAAGGGAAGGTGTTAGCACCCTTTACATCCATGGTTATCCATGGGCTCTTAGTTACTTAGCTCACTTTAAAACGTTTTTGAAATGTGAAGTGTGTGAATAGAAATTTTCTTAAGTATTTTATAATGATCCATGTACGGATGTATATAAAACCTTTGTTTTAAAAATTGTTTGAAAAGTATGAAGTATTTGAAATGTTTTGAAGAGTGAGCAAGTATCTAAGAGGAACCTACCCTAAGTTTAAATCTTTTCTGTTCTTGAATCCTTTGAATGGTAAGACTATCTCTATTATTAAGGAATAGGTAGTCATTACCTTGGATGTAAGGGACAAGTGAAGGGACATCTGTTATTTAGGCAACTGTGGGGTGTATAAGCAATTCGAAGGGACTTATCATCTTTATTCGAAAGGGACAAGATCATTACGAAGGCAACGTTCGAAGGGACTTGATCTTTTTATCTGTTTAGGGACTAGATGATGTGAAATTAGGGACTTTGCTTTATACACCCTACTTGACCTTTTGTTTTAGGCAACATGAGAGGTATCCTTAAGGAAGTGAGATGGCGACCAAAGATCGACTTACGTGTGTGAGTGTACAATTTTAAATATTTATCTTTTAAATTAATGATCTAAATTGATTTAAAATACAAATATGTTTCACTCCCTATTTTACTAACCATAACATAAAAAA
This sequence comes from Lathyrus aphaca, assembly GCA_963966055.1. Classification (NCBI taxonomy): domain Eukaryota; kingdom Viridiplantae; phylum Streptophyta; class Magnoliopsida; order Fabales; family Fabaceae; genus Lathyrus; species Lathyrus aphaca. The sequence continues at coordinate 213,525,281 of OZ014520.1, read as the reverse complement.
ATAAATATTAAGCATTACTACTAAAATATTACATAAAGGAGACAATTACATAATAATAATAATTAAAACAAATTAAATAAATAAGCAAAATAAGTAATAATAAAATAATTGGGTTAGTAACAATAATAGTAATAAATCACAATATATATATAAATGGGGTTAGTAATAATAAAATAAATATCATATGAGAATAAATATAATTAATAATATAAACAAAAATATTAGCATAATAATTAAAAGATCAATTTTTTATATAAACAATTATTTTTTTAAGATTAAGAAGAAAATATAAACAATTATATACTAATTATTATAAAGTTTTAAATTATATACAAATTATAAAAATTAAGTTAATTATAAACATATTATGAAAATAAATTATATTTAGCAAATTTTAATTATTTTTAAGCATATACTAAAAATTATTTACATACAGGAATTAAATAATAATTATAAACAAATTATAAAATATATACATATTATAAAAATAAGGTTAATTATAATTAAATAATCATATTATTATATTTACAAAATTAAATTAGCAAGTTTTAATTAATTATCTAAAATTAAATCAAATAAAAAAATATGGGCATAATTAACATTTACATGAAATAATTAGGGTTTAAAGTACTATTAGGGTTTTATAAAAATAATTAGGTTTTAAAAGAATATTTTAGTTTTTTTTAGAAAATTAGGGTTTTATATGTTTTTAGAAAAATAAATTAAAATTAATTAATAACTATACAAATTTATACAATATTAATAATTTACAAAAAATAAACAAAATTTTTTAATAAGGTTTAATTTAAAAAGATGAGTTCTAAATTGTAGAAAAGAAAATAAAGCTATTAACATTTTAATTTATTATTTAAACTTATTTAATTATATTATAAACAAATAAAATAAGAGAAACAAAATAAATTGAAAAAAACTTACTTGGGCTGGGATTTGAACCCAGTCCCTCTGCTTTCACCTTTGAGTCCTGCTTCTACAACCACCAGGCCAGCGTGCGCGTGGTGATATAGGATGGAAGCCAAAGCCTTTTATTTTAAATCCTGTGGAAATTATGACAAAACACACAAAAGCACAAAAAAAAAGGCCTGGGGAGGGTTTCGAACCCAGGACCTTTACACAATACGCAAGCACACTTACCATCCAGCCGGGAGGGCGCAACTGGTAGTTAATCCACAACAATTAATTATATATTAAGTCTAACAATTAAAATAGAAAAAACAAGAAAAATTGTTGCAGCCAGGATTCGAACACAAGCCTTCAAGGTCATACGTGTGCGTCTCTCACCACTAGGCTAGCGCTGCAGCTGTGATATAATTCCAATAATATAACATAAAATATTATAATAAAATTTGAATTTGAAATCTGGCGCGCAGACTTCATCTTCTTCCTTGGATTTTCGCAGGTTTTCCTGCGAAATCTCCTGGGAAATTTCCTGCGATTTTTCCTGCACACAAGACCTGCCAATTCCATACCATCATAAATATGTACGATTTCATCAAATTGATCATATTTTCATGATCCCCAGACATCACACAGTTCATTTATAGTTTTAGAATTGATTTATATTAACTAAATCGAAGGATCCCAAATTCTATTCAAAAACCCTAATCATGGCATCTTGCGGTTTAGGGCCTGGTTCTTCAATCTTTTTGTCCAGAAATCATCTAGGCATCATACTCAACACAAATACATGGTTAGAATGCATTATTACTATACAAATAATGAAAATCGAAAAAAAATACAAACAAGAGCAATGTTGGTTCGGTTCATGCAATATAGGATGCTTTGGATGCAAATGAGTATTGAGAACGATTCAAGGATGTCCAATAAACATGTTTACACCTTCAAAACTTTTTGGAATGGCCTCTAGGGAAGAATCCGAATTTGAGATTTTGTGATGAATTTTTGAAAGTGGCAACTTACTCTTGAGGCAAGGAATTCGTCTCCTATGCATTGGGTTATCTTGTATACTTATACTAGAATGAAATTAGGTCAAGAGATTTGATCATTGTATGGATTTTTTTGATTTTGGAGATTGAAAAAGATTAGAACTTAAATTTCAAATATTTGTGAATGAGACCTTTCTATTTCAAGCCAATCTTCATCAATTGTGAATCAATTCAATCCAAATCATATTTATGACCTTCTAGAACAAAAATATATTTTAAATTTTCACATTTGATATTTTATTTAAATTTAAAATGATTTTTAATATAAAAAATCATAATAAATAAATTAAATAAAATAAAATTATGAAAATATCAAATAAATTTCGTGCATGATGTCATGGAACACTTTGGGTCACAAAAAGTTCAGCCCATTTAGAAAAATTTGGTTTTAAGACCCTATTTTCTTCATACACCACCCAAAAATTTCCCAACTTTGCAAGGGCACACATCCTTCCATTTTAATGATATGAGGGTGTTCTTGGACATTTTGGAAAGCTTAAAGAGTCCTCTAACCAACCCCATTGGTTTCATGTCCATATCATTTACCATTCTCAAGTTATGCCCTTTTGAAGTTGTTGACTTTTTGTTGACTTTCAAAAGGACCTATAATGTCTTAGCTCATACCTTCCAAATGAAGCATTTTTGGGCTTGGCTTGTGAGACACAAAGTTGTAGAGAATTCAATTTCCTTCAAAATGAGCTTTGGATGGGAAAAATGTGATGAAGCATGTGAAAGTTATGGCTGGTCAAAGTTCAGTTGACTTTTCCTAAGGAAACCCTAATTTAGAAACCCTCTGATTCTTGATGATCTGAAATATCCTTGATGAATCATGATAAACCCTTGATCAAATGATGAATTTTACTTCATATACTTGATGTTGGCAAAAAATCATGAAGTTTGACTTTGGTTTGACCACAGTTGACCTCAGTTTGACTTTTTAACTGCTTTGATTGATTTTGACTTATCTGATCATTTGACTGAGCAAACCTTTGAGAAAAGTTCTGAAATTTGTCATGGGGATTCTTAGACACATATAAGATGTTATGAAGCTCACTTGAAGTCTTGGAAGTCCATTTAGCCTGACTAAAGTCAAAACCCTAGTTTTAGATGCACTGCTTAGGAGGATGCATTGTCTGAGGGAATTGTCATATCTTCTGACCAATTGTGAACTTTGTGAACCTTATGAACCTCATAGGATGTATTGTGAACCTTGTGAACCTCATGAAAGGTCTTGTGAATCTTGTGAATCTCATGAAAGGTCTTGTGAACCTTGTGAACCTCATAAAGTGTCTTGTAAACTTCATGAACCTCATGAAAGGTCTTCTGAACCTTGTGAACCTCATAAAGTGTCTTGTAAACTTCATGAACCTCATGAAAGGTCTTGTGAACCTCTTAGCACACAAAGTATTGTATTGTGAGGGCAAATTTTGGGGTGCAACAGCTGCCCCTGTTCAATTTTCTGAAACCTGAGGGGTTAGATTGGTATATGTGTCAGTCGTGACCTGGAAGGTTGAAGGGGATTGAACACAAAAGCCCAAAAATTTGCACTCACCGGTGCGTAGAGTGATACTGATGACTTGTTGTATATGTTTTGAGTGGGCTTAAAGATGCCACTTGGAGAAAAGTTTTTCAAATATATCTCTTGGAGGATAAAGCAGTCCAAAGTATGAAGATATAGCTTTCTGGGAAGATAAACAACGACCCAGAGTCATGATATGCTTTCAGGAGGATAAAAAACGTCCTGAGGTATAATGAGCTTTCAGGAGGATAAACAACGTCCTGAGGTATAAACATAACTTTTGGGAGGATAAACAACGGCCCAATAGTAATGATAGCTTTCAGGAGGATAAACAACGTCCTGAGGTATAAACATAACTTTTGGGAGGATAAACAACGGCCCAACAGTCATGATAGCTTTCAGGAGGATAAACAACGTCCTGAGGAAATGGTGTAACCTTTGGGAAGATAAACAACGGCCCAAGAGTCATGATATGCTTTCAGGAGGATAAACAACGTCCTGAGGAAATGGTGCAACCTTTGGGAAGATAAACAACGGCCCAAGAGTCATGATATGCTTTCAGGAGGATAAACAACGTCCTGAGGAAATGGTGCAACCTTTGGGAAGATAAACAACGGCCCAATAGTCACGAGTTGTTGATGAAGTTTGTCTGCTGGAGAGTTAATCTGAAAAACAAGATTATAACATTTTGTATGATAATATTAGTTTATGCATTATGTATGCATGTATAATATGATGTACTTAAGTAATGTATTATGTATCTATGTATATGTATGATATGATGTAAATGATGTATGTATGTATCATGTAGCCTGAAGCGTCTTGGATATCTTCGTATAATAACTGCTGGCCAGGGAAAATAAATCCCGATTCGTAGCTGAATATGAGGAACTCATTCCCGTCTTGTTTGATAATATAGATATCCATAACCTCCCGTCTTCGTTTGATAGTAAGGTATACATAACCTCTCGTCTTCGACTGATAGTAAGGTATACATAACCTCCCGTCTTCGTTTGATAGTAAGGTATACATAACCTCTCGTCTTCGTCCGATAGTAAGGTATACATAACCTCCCGTCTTCGTCCGATAGTAAGGTATACATAACCTCCTGTCTTCGTTCGTCGTACTCCTATTGGAAAAATAAATTCCCGACTATCCGTATGAGGATAAAAGAGAAGGATATAAATTCTAGGGGAGATGTGACTCGAAGTTTTTATAACGGTGGATTTGCCCTACTAGGGGTCTTGTAGCTGTCTTGTGGGGATGAACCGGCAAAGCTTCGTTGAAATTCTTCCCTCGTTCGTCCTTAGTAAATACTATTACTGCATTTTCATGCATTTCTGGTAAACATCAATCATATTAAGCATTTATGCATTTCTGGTAAACATCAATCATATTCAAAAGCATACATACATTTAAACACAACCAATGGACGTTTCGCTTATGTAAATAGGGTAAAAGTAAATCTGGATTCAAAGATGGAATTTTATTTATATCACAAAGTGACCTATACATAAGTGAGTTTGTACAAGGAGACAAAAATCCTAGTAAGAGGAATTTGTCATAAAGTTTTTACAAAGAAAATCAGCTATGTGAGAAGTAATCCTATTGAGTTTCAATTCTACTATTGCCATTATCTTCAAGTATCTCATCTTCTGCTGTTGAGACGGAAACGATTGAATTGAGCTTTATCTGTTCAAACTTGAGTAAGTAGTACAACTGGTTGTAATTTCATGAGTGACCCAAACGAGACATAGTCATACGCTTTTAATCCCTAACTTTTGCTTGGATTGCCCTTTCAGGTTTTCAATCCACCGGGATACCCTTTTTTGCCCAAGCCGCCTTTTCAGGTTTTCGACTTGCCGGGTGTACATTTTTTATATATATCCCTAATTTTTGCCCGAACCCTTTTGGTTCGCCGGGATGCCCTTATTTTTGCCTAGGCCAGTCAACCTAGCGGGTCTCTTTTTATGCGTAGTATTTTTTAACTATGTCTGCGTTTACAGGCTGTGGAAAGTCTTCACCATCCATAATAGTAAGTATCATGGCACCTCCTGAAAATACTGTCTTGACTACAAATGGTCCTTCATATGTAGGAGTCCATTTGCCCCTAGGATCACCCTGTGGTAATATGATACGCTTGATTACCAAATCACCAGCCTGATATACCTTTGGCTTAACCTTCTTATTAAAAGCTTTGATCATCCGTTTCTGGTACATCTGGCCATGACAAACTGCTGCTAGCCTCTTCTTATCAATCAAATTTATCTAGTCAAGTCGGGTCTGAATCTACTCATCTTCATCCAAGCCTGCATCCTTCATAATTCTCAAGGAGGGAATCTGAACTTCAATGGGCAAAACTGCTTCCATACCATAGACTAAGGAGAATGGGGTTGCCCCTGTTGAAGTACGTATTATAGTACGATAACCATGAAGAGCAAATGGTAACATCTCATGCCAATCCTTATAAGTAACAGTCATCTTCTGTATAATCTTCTTAATGTTCTTATTAGCAGCTTCAACTGCCCCATTCATCTTCGGACGATACGGAGAAGAGTTGTGGTGCTTAATCTTGAACTGCGTGCAGAGATCTGTAATCATAGTGTTGTTCAGATTGGAGCCATTGTCAGTAATAATCCTTTCAGGGATGCCATACCTACATATGAGATTATTCTTAATGAATCGAGCCACCACATTCTTAGTAACAGATGCAAATGAAGCTGCCTCTACCCACTTCGTGAAGTAATCAATAGCAACCAGGATGAAACGATGCCCATTAGAAGCAGTAGGTTTGATCTCACCAATCATGTCAATGCCCCACATGGCAAAAGGCCAAGGAGCAGTCAACACATTCAATGGTGATGGAGGTATATGTACTTTGTCAGCATAAATTTGACACTTGTGACACGTTCTGGAATGTTGATAGCAATCAGCTTCCATGGTAGACCAGTAGTAACCTGCTCTCAATATCTTCTTTGCCATAGCATGACCACTAGAATGAGTGCCAAAGATCCCATCATGCATATCTTCCATAATCTCAATTGCTTCTTTCTTATCCACACAACGAAGCATAGTTGAATCATGATTGCGCTTGTACAAAATCCCATTACTCAAAAAGAACTTAGCAGAAAACCTTCTCAGAAACTTCCTATCTTTAACAGATGCTCCTTCAGGGAACTCCTGAGCTTCAAGATATCTTTTCACTTCATAGAACCAAGGCTTCTCTTCTGCTTCTTCAGTGCCAATCTCATTGCAGTATGCAGGCTTCTCAAATCTATCAATAGTAATCTTGGGAGCTTCATCATCCCAGCTGATCTCAAACATGGATGCCATGGTGGCTAATGCATCTGCCAACTGATTCTCTCTTCGTGGAATATGTCCAAAGGTAATCTCTTTGAAATGTGGGATCAAAGACAACACATACTCTCTGTAAGGAATGAGATTGTCATGCTTGGTATCCCAATCTCCTTTAATCTGACTTACTACCAGGGCTGAATCTCCATACACATCAAGGAACTGAATCTTCATATCAATAGCAGCTTTAATACCTAGGATACATGCCTCATACTCAGCCATATTATTAGTACAATAGAAACCAAGTCTGGCAGTAATCGGGGTATGACAACCTTCAGGGGAACTATCACAACACCAACACCATTACCAAGTGCATTAGAAGCTCCATCAAAAACCATAGTCCATCGGGATCCTTGTTCAGGTCCGTCTGTTGTACCCCAAAATTTGCCCTCACATATTTGAGACAAATTGATTCACAAGGTTTTCTTACACTTGTCGTACCCCAAATTTTGACCCGCTTCATATGCTTTGGTGTTTTTTTATTTCGAATAAATAAAATAGCACAATTGGTAGAAAGATGGGTATAAGGGATATAATTGTGACAGGTTGTGAGTTCAAATCCCACCTTCCGCTCTTTTTAATTTTTTTTAATTTTTTCCTTTACTAATAACTTTTCCTATTTTTATATTTTATGAAAAAATCACAAAAATAGCATTTTTTAATTATTTAAATTTTAATTTTCGTATTTGCATTTAATGCATTTTTAAAAATATGATTTTTTCATTAAAATCATTATTTTATGGAAAAAATTTCAAAAAAAATCATAATAAATACCAAAAACATTTCTTTTCTTGTATACTCGTTTTCTATTGGTCAGTTTAGGTCATTTTTGTGTCAATGACCTAGTAAAAATCATATAATTTTGTTCAAATATTTTTTAATCAATAGGGATTAAGACTAATTTTATTTCCTTTTAAACTTTTTAACCTAATTTTCTTAATCTATAAATACATGTTGTTTTACACATAAGAGGCTCTCTCATTTCTCATTTTTTATCACTCCTCTCTCAACCACAATACGAAAAAATTCTTGCCTCAGGGAGAAACAAAACCGAAAAAATAAGAACACTAAAAGGCGAATCATACATGTGCCTAAATATATTCTTCTTTTGTTTTGTTAATATATACTCTCTTTTTTTCTTCTTGTGTACTATATGAACTACACGTTACATTGTTTATTCTCCTTTCTACATGAAGTGCCTAACCATACCTTTTTTTTTTCTTTCGCTTATATATATATATATATATATATATATATATATATATATATATATATATATATATATATATATATATATATATATATATATATTGTTTTATTTTTATAGTTTTGCTTTGATATTGTCGATTCTTATTTTTTTAATTACTTTGTTTGGATTGGATCGTGTCGATACGCTGTTCGCATATTTATGTGCATGAGGCGTGACATTTGTGTTGATCCAGTCTAGTTGCGATGATCGCAATTTTGCGTTAGCAACATTATTTTTTAATCTTTTGTTTTATTCTTGATAAATTTATATCTGCACATTTTTCATAACTAACTACCCTGATTTTTTCCTAAACCTTGACGATTTTGTCTCAACCATTTTTTTAATATACATTTTGTTTTATTATATAATAACTATTTTCCAGGTACATTCACATGTGCGTGCGTGTCTTAGTGTCAAGAAGGCAAAGCTGGTAATTTTGAGGGCATTTTGACAAAGAAACAAGTTTATTATATAATAACTATTTTCTAGGTACATTCACATGTGCGCGCATGTGCGCGCGTGTCTTAGTGTCAAGAAGGCAAGACTGGTAATTTTGAGGGCATTTTGACAAAGAAACATGGGTTTATCTTCTTTTTCCTAATTTCTCCTAATTTCCTCTATTGTTTTTAATTCTCTAATTTCTTAAATTAACTAACCTTAAATATTTAGATTAATTTTATTTGTTTATTTTCTTAAAAAAACTCTTAACTTTTTTTTTTTAATTACTTATCTTCATAATTCATTCATAATGTTAATTAATTATTTATTTTATTAAATTAATAATTCAAAATAGTTTTTTTTTTAACAACAAAACTTTTTTTTTTATATATTTTCATAAACTTTAATTTTTCATGTAAACCTTAAAAATTTCTTATAAACTTTAACCGTGTTATTTTCTCTAAATCATAAACCTTTTCTCAAACCTTAACAAACCTGTTATTATTTCTTATTTTCACTAATTTTTTTATGTTATTCATCTGCGCTTTATTTTTATGTGATTATTTCTCATCTGTAATATTTTTTGGTTTACTTTTATTTTTCGCCTTACAATGATGTAACTGCCCCAAAGCGATGTAATAGTTAGCCATTTATTTTCTGCCACTTTATTTTTCTGCCATTTATTTTCTGCCATTTTATTTTTCTGTCATTTAAATTCCTGCCATTGATCATATATTAACTACGTGGTTTAGTAATGTAGGGCGTGAAAACCTACTAAATTACTTATTTAATATTTTTCTATAATCTTTATATTTTTTGTAAATAAATATTAATTATTTTTATAAACTTATTTTACTACTTATCTATAACAATAAACCTTTATTTTGTAAATACTAACTCTTTTATTATTTTGTACATATTAAAATTTTTTTTTCTCTAAAAAATTTTTGAATAACATTTTGTCAATAATATTTTATATATTAATAGTATTTTATTATAATAGTAATAATCATATAGTGTAAATAATTAAAAGTTTTTCTCAATAATCTTTAATTGTTTTTCTCTAAACTTAATTACTTTTTTTCATTAATTCTAATAACTTCTAAAAAATCTAACTTGTCTAACCTAAACTTTTTCTTTTTAATTAAATGATTAATTGTTATTTCTTTAATTTATTTTAACTTTATTATTATTATAATTACTTTATTATTATTATTATTATTATTATTATTATTGCTTTATTGTTATTATTGCTTTTGCTTCATTATTATTATTATTATTATTATTATTATTATTATTATTATTATTATTATTATTATTATTATTATTATTATTATTGCTTATTTATTGTTTTATTATATCTATTATTCTTGCTTTATAATTTATTTTTATCCTACTATTATGTATCTGCCAAAGCCTTGTAATAGCTTATAGATTTATTTTTCCGTCTTTATTTTCTTTGTAAATATTTAATTGTGTGGTTAGTAAATAGGGAGTGCAAACATAATTGTAATTAATTTAATTTAGATAACTAATTTAAAAAAGATAAATATTTGAAAATAAACACTCACACACGTAAGTCGATCTTTGATCGCCATCTCACTTCCTAAGGTTATCCCTCATGTTGCCTAAATCAAAAGGTCAAGTAAGGTGTTTAAAAAGCAAAGTCCCTTCTCATGAAATATCATCAAGTCCCTTTAAGATTATAAGATCAAGTCCCTTCGATGTTGCCTACGTAAATGATCTTGTCCCTTTCGAATAAAAGATGATAAGTCCCTTCGTATTGCTAAGACACCTTACAGTTGCCTAAACATAGATGACCCTTCACATGTCCCTTATAACATCCAAGGTAATGACTACCTATTCCTTAATAATAGGGATAGTCTTAACATTGAAAGAACATTTAAGAACATAAAAGATTCAATTTAGGGTAGGTTCCTCTTAAGTACTTGCTCACTTATTCAAAAATACTTCATTACACTTCACATTTTCAAACAATTTTCAAAACAAAGTCTTTATATATATATCCGTACAAGGATCATTATAAAGTACTTAAGAAAATTTTTAATCACACACTACACTTCTCAAAACAGTTTAAAGTAAGCTAAGTAACTAAGAGCCCATGGATAACCATGGATGTAAAGGGTGCTAACACCTTCCCTTTACATAACCTACCCCCCGAACCCAAAAATCTTTTAAGGTCTTTCCTGTTCTTTTATGCCCTTTCCTTTGGATAAAATAAAAGTCGGTGGCGACTCTTGCTATCTGTAACATTTAACTAAAGTCAGTTCTCCCACCGTGTTACAGAACTGGCGACTCTGCTGGGGATTTAATAAAAGAGGGGTACCCTTAGGAATTAGATCACTTTAAAATTGTTTGCCTTGTTTGCTTTATACTTATCTTGTTGGGTGCTCTTATGTGTGAAAGATCCTAACCCAGATCTAGCGTACCTTAGGTAAATGGCAATAGACCAAGGAAACTGTACGGCGTATACCGATATGGTTGATCTGGTGGCCATAGTTAGTGTGACTTCTTGGTTGGTGCTGATGTTCCTTAAGTCAAGTTGAGGATAATATGAGGCTGCCATATGTTGTCAATACACTAATTAACTTTTAGAACCCTAGTTATCCCATCATGGCCTTTAGAAAGTAGTGAGATAACCGGCTTTGGTGAAGACTGAAGTTGGTTGATACTCGATGCTACACTCATTGAGATTCTAAACTTGGAGGGTTTTGGTTGGCAAGTAAGTTGCCCACTGAACAACCACCCTTATGAAGGATCAATGATATTGAGATCCCTTAGAACCTGGTTACTTTATAGGACAGGATGAACCATCTAAACTTCAGGGGAGGGTACTTACCTTTAAACCTCATGCAAGCCTTCAAACCTAGGGCTATTGTGTGACTTGTTTGTGTGTGCCACATGTTTGTGATTGAGCATAACATCATAGCATCATCATGCATCATAAGCATAACATTTTCACTAACCATTTCAAGGACCAAAGGATTTATCTTTATTCTTTGTTGCAGGTCATGGCTTCTGCTCGTAGGAATACTATCCGGATCAACTTTGTAGGAATACCTCCTAAGCTTAAGGAGTTGGTTTCTCAAGTGTCTGAAAACTCCCAATTCATCAAAAGACATGGTCAGCTACTGGATCTAGTCATTTCAGGGTTCAATGAAGACATGATGAGTGTCCTGTTTCAGTTCTTTGATCCTCAGCACCATTGCTTCACATTCCCCGACTATCAGCTGGTTCCTACAATGGAAGAATTCTCCAAACTTCTGGGTATACCTGTACTTGATCAGAAACCATTCACAGGCTTGGAAAAAGAGCCTAAACCTGAGGTCATTGTTGCAGCTCTACATCTGAAGAAGTCAGACATTATTCTAGAAACGAGAAGCGGAGTTAAGGGTATTCTTGCTAAGGTGTTGATAGAGAAGGCTCAATTGTTCTTGAAGGCTATGAGCTATGATGCTTTTGAGGAGATCTTAGCCTTGTTGATTTATGGCTTAGTGTTGTTCCCCAATCCAGATCAGTTCATAGACGTTCACGCCATCAACATATTTCTGAGTCACAATCCAGTGCCTACATTACTTGGAGACATCTTACATTCTCTCCATACTCGTACTACAAAGGCACAAGGAACTTTGATGTGTTGTATACCTTTGATATCTAGGTGGTTTATTTCTCACATTCCTCGATCAGTGATGAAGAATGAACAAGGGTTCAGGTGGTCCAAGAGGATTATGTCACTCTCTCATTCAGATATCCATTGGTGCTCCAGATCTATGGAGAATGTTACTATCATTGACCGTTGTGGGGAGTTTCCTAATGTGCCACTTCTAGGCATAAGAGGAGGCATTACTTACAACCCTTCCTTAGCTTTACGACAGTTTGGTTACGCTCGGAGTGATGGTCCTCATGACATGTTGATTCAGGGTATTGTGATTGACTACGACAACAATCTGCAAGGTTACCGTCAAAGGTTCATACGAGCATGGGGAAAAGTGAACAAGGTTGACAGCAAAACTCTGGAGCCCAAGTACACTATTCTTATGGAAGCTTACCTCAGATGGGTGCGATCTCGTGCTCAGACTCTCATGATGTCGTATCCTGCCATCCTGCCAGTTACTATGGAGCCTGTTGCTGAAGGGGATACTTCTTATACCATCCTTCACCCAGATATGCCCACTGACATGGAAGACTTACAGAGGTCCTGGATCCAGTTGAAGGAGCAAAGGGATACTTTCAAGGCTCATTACAAAGCAAGTCGAGAAAGAATCCTGGAACTAACAAAGCAACTTCATGAGGAGCGGAATCTCAACTCATACCTCAACACAAAGAGGAAACGTCCATGGGAGACTTAAAACCCCATCTTTTGTATTTATTTCATTTTATTGTAAGCCCAAGGGGCAAACAAATTTATTACTAATAAAAGTTTACTTTTTTGGTTGTTTAAAAAAATTTAAATCATGCGGTCCTTGAAAACATTGCATACGCATTTATACACCATATCATTGCATCACAGGTTTCTTATGTACAAGTATCTTATCGTCTCGCTGTTTATTTCAGCAGAAATGGCTCTTGAACAGACTGTCAAAGATCTCCAGGCTCAGAATGCACAATTCCAAGAGTTGATTCTGAACTTGTCCAAGGGACAAGATGAGTTGAAGACACTGCTGGCTAAGAAGAAGAATCCTGAGGACAACAAGGATGATCAGCTGAAACAACTACAAGCTGAGATGACAGGAATGAGGATCCAGATGAATGACCAGGTGGCTCTTATTCAAAGTTTAGCTCAGGGGCAAGAAGAATTAAGAACCTTTGTCCATAAACTTCAAAGTAATGGAGCCAAGAATATAATCGTTAGTCAACCTCCATTAAAACAAGTTGATTTGGGTGAAAGGAAGATGAGGATAAAAGAAGGTAAGAGACAGGTTGCCACTGACTGTTCTTAAGTTGAAGAAGAAAGACCTGATAAGGTTAATCCACCTCAACACAAAGAATGTTGAAGGAAGTTTATCAAGTTCAGCACTCCAATGTCACAAGTTCCGCAATGCTTGTTGGAGATGAAACTAATTTCTTTGAAAAGTCCTCCTCAAAATCCTAAAACTTCCTCTCCTCACTATGATCCCAAGGCAAGGTGTGAGTATCACTCCGACAGTCCCGGACACGACACTAATAACTGTTGGGCACTGAAGAAAAAGATTCAAGACCTGATTGACGAAGGATTCCTCGAGGTTACTCCAAAAGGTCAAATTGAGTTCTACTATTGTCCATCAAACATCGAAGTTGCAAGACAAGTTGCCCAAAGTAGCAAGAAAGGAAGATTACCTATTCCTGTTGAGATATGGGGCACCTTGGGACATCCAAGTGAAAAATTTGATTTCATGGTGAAATATACTGCTCCTGAAAGTTCACAGATTGCAATTGAAGACATTCATCCAACTGGATGGGACAACATTTGAATTTTCATTTGTAATTTCTTTTATTTGTTTAAACACTTACTATTATGTTAAACTCTTGTTTTCATTAATGCATTGCATATGTTTGTCTTGAATTAATCCATTCGTTTCACTATATTTAAAACTATGCTTCTTATTTCTATCTTGTGATATTTAACTCCTGATAAAGCTATAAGCCTGTAAAGGGAGGATGACGAAAACAATACCATAATATTAGGCAGTATGCTTTTGAACAGACTATGCTGACGATGTACAGGCATTGTTTCAATTCCTAAACAGTGGAGATATAAGGAAGTTAATCCCTAGTCAACCCTTTTGAGCCTATGAAGTAGGAGTTTTTATTCTCGCACAAATTAAAACCCTTATTCATAACCTGGGACAGGGTAGTTACTCGGTTAACTCAAATATGCCAATTATATGTGTTGTATACAACTAATGATGGTTCTCTGTAATCATGAAACCTGACAGTCGATATCCAGCAAAATAACAGTTCACTAAGTCAAAACCTATTGTAAACACCCCAAATTTGCCCTCACCCATTCACACCATGGCTTGTGATCATTTCATATGCATAAACACAATCATAACATCTCATAGTACATTTTTGATTCACTGCATAGATTCAAAGTCATCTGCATCTAGGGTTTGTGATCTGAGCAATCCAAGAGCTTCTTGAGCCACTCCAAAGGCCATCAATCACTTAAAAGGGGTCCATGTGTGTTCTTATATCATATTATATCCTCTCAAAGTCAAAAATTCCAAAGAATCACAAGAACTGGGGTTTGTATGGAAGCAGAGCCAGGTTTAACTGCACAGATGACCTAAAATTAGGGTTTTGGTTTCAGAGGCCATAACTCCAAATTTTTTGTTCATTCTTGTTTCTATTCGTCTCTATATGGTGTAAGGAGTATGCATATCAATTTTCATGAAGAAATTCCATGGGGAAGTCATCTGATCAAGAGTTGACTTTCTGGACAAGTCAGTGCAAAATCAGGGCATCTGAAGCCCCCAATGACCCAACCAAGGGGTGATCTTCATCATTTTGAGTGTCTATGACCTTTATTTGATCATATAAGAAGGTTGAAGTTCACAAAATTCAAGAATTACAAGTTTTTGCAAAGTTGACTTTTTAGGGCATGGTTGACTTTTGAAGAATATGTCATTTTATGCCACTTTTCAAACCTTACTTTTTGATCCAAAAATGCTTCAAATGGAAAAACTTTGGTCATGAAAGTTGTAGAATAGATCTTTCCCTTTTCAAAAAGTACAAGAACATGACCTAATTCATTTTGGATCAAAAGTTATGGTGTGTCAAAGTTGACAAAAATCACTAATTTTCAAGATATGCCTCAAATGAGAAACTTGCAAGAACTTTGTACCAAGGCATTTGTGACTTCTAATTCATGTCTAACCAATATGCAAGCATCATACAAGTTCTAAAAATCAGATTTGAACCAAAAAGATCACATGTTCATGGTTTGCAAAGCAAGAAAGTTTCATGTGAACCAAAAGTGATCAAGTTGCAAAATCATCATCACACTTCCATCCACTTGTTGCCTTGGCTGCTGAACCAACCATAGCCTTTCCCCTCACCATGCTGCACCAGCCCACACCTTTGTACTAGCCTAGAACACAACCCATGCCTCTCTTACACAAAGGTTGACAATTTGCAAAAGGCAACTTACCTATCACAGCAGGCCAGGTCACATCATCTGACCAATGAGATTATTTTATGCAAGCAAAATGCTAGCCATTTCATACATCAAGCAAGGCTGAAGCACACAAGATCAACACATTCACAAACTCACTCCCTCAAGCAAAACTCTTCGAATCTCATTCCACAAGCAACCAACATTCAAACAAACTCCACTGATCACCCCACCATGCCTCACTGAGCCCAAACCAACAAGACATAAGCCAGAAACTCACCTCAACTCAGCATCCCCATTTTCACTCCCTCTTGCAAAAGCTTTCGAATCTCCCAACTCAATCACTCAACCTTCAAACAAACACCACCATTCACCTCTGGATCATCCACTGACCCAAAACCACCCATCAAAACAGCCAAGAACACACCACAAGCCAGATACGATTTCTGACCAGTTGAAGTGCAAACTCCCAAACCAGCCACATTCAAGTTTGTCCAAGCATTGCAAACTCATCAGGAAGGTCATTA
This sequence comes from Lathyrus aphaca, assembly GCA_963966055.1. Classification (NCBI taxonomy): domain Eukaryota; kingdom Viridiplantae; phylum Streptophyta; class Magnoliopsida; order Fabales; family Fabaceae; genus Lathyrus; species Lathyrus aphaca. The sequence continues at coordinate 213,509,113 of OZ014520.1, read as the reverse complement.
GAAGCTTTTTGCACCAAGGAAGCAGCCAGCAAGCTCAAAGGGTGAAAGCTCCATCTCAGGTAGCCTTTCGAATTAATTTTTCCAGGACCTCTATCTTATGTTACAAAATGATTAAGCATGCTTCACTGATCACATTGAACTTAAAATTATTGAAAATGGTTAAGAAATGAAGTTGTATTGCTTGCCTGAAATTTTGGCAGTTTTTGTTCTTTGCTTCGATTCATGATTATGGCTGGAAATAAATGAGAAATGAGGTTAGGGTTGAGTTTAGGAGAGTGAAAGGATTCAATCTGGAGCTTTAGAGCTCCAGAAATGACCTAGGGAAGAATTTGGAAATTCTCAGGGAGGGAGGTCACCGGAGAAGACGACCGGAGTTCGTCTCCGGTGACCTGAGAGTCATTAATATGTAATTAGGGTTAGGGCTTCAAGTTTAAATTTCAGGCGTTGGATGAGTTGACTAAGTCTTTTCCCGCGTGCATCCAATGGCTCAGATCATGTCATTAGTTTTAATTGGGTTTAATTTAATTAATTAAGTGAGATTAGCCCAGTTTGAACGTGGTCCATCAGATCTGGCGCGCAGTCAATGGTTCCGTCTCCAGATTCAATCTCAGCCTCTCATTTAGCATACTTCTGTTTATTTCAATTTTTATTTCAATTTTTCTCATTTAATTTGTACAATTTATTTAAAATAGTAAAAACCATTTAAAAATTATGAAACTTTTTGTCAAGAGTTTCATTAATTTTTAAAACACAAAAATATTTTTATTTTCATTTTTAGCATTTAAAAAGTATTTTTAATTATTTAAAAGTTTATTTTTAATTGATTAATGAAAATTAATTTATTAAAAATACTTTTAGGTATTTAAAAATCACCAAAAAATTCATGAAATGTTTTAAGACATTTAGAAACATTGTCCAACCTTCAAACCAAATTTATTTTTTGATCTTGATGCATTTTGAGAATTTTTCATTGAATTAAAATCATTTTGATGCATTATTTTGATCCAAACTTCCAAAAATCATTTCTGCCTAACCATGAAGGGTTGGACATTGATTCTTTTTGCATTGCATTGTGTTTAGCATGTAGTTTGTGAGATTAAATGGTCATGATTTGATCTTCCATTTTCAATTTGTTTGGTAATTTTCTTGTTTAGGAACCCTAAAACCCTAGAAAACTTAGGAAAACCATAACTTGAAATTGGTGAAGAGTTGAAACCTCTCCTTTGGGCATTGGGTTAGTGTAGGATTAGGGGTCCTTTGAGTGCATTTTCAATTTTTTATATTGTTGTTTGCTTCTGATTTTGGTTTGTGTTTGTTGCTTTGTTCATAAACCCTAATTTGGGCTTCCATATGCATTCATCTTGCATTTGCTTGCATAACATGACTTGCCATGACATTTCATGCCTCCATTTGATCCATTAGGCATCTCAAGACATGTTAGAAGTATGTTTTATCATTGCATCTTTCATTTGTAACTTTGTATGTCATTTGCATTCCATAACTTTTCATGTATGATCATGGTTCTTACCTTGCCCCATTTGCATTCATGAGCTTGTATTATCATTTCCATGTGCTGCCTCATGTTTGTAGCATCTCATAGCATCATTAGCATCATGTATGTGCTTCTGGTTTTGGTTTGCATCATGTCATTCCATCCCATTTTGCATTGCATTGCATTTCTTTTCTAACCTTTCAGGTGGTAAGTTATCTTGAGAAGTGAATTTGCCTTCACTTCTCATAACTTCTCTTCATCTCTTTTTGTGCATCCTTGCTGCATTTGTTATATGTGTTTGAGATTGAGCTTGATCATTCTTCTTTTTCTTACTTCCTTTCTTCAAGTGACTTGTCTTCTTGAATGAAGCAAGTTGCTTTGCTTCTCTTGATCCTTTCATCTGCATCCTGGTGGTTCCTCTGAAGATTTCCCTTGTAAACCTCACAAACCTTAGGAACAACCAAGCATGACAATAATTAGGGTTTTGATTAGTCCCCCCATTAGTTTTACCTTTGTGTCATCCTTTGAGTCTTCTCTTCTCACCTCATAATCAAGGACTAAACCCTAAAGGTTTTAAGGCTTTGTGATTAAGCTTATGCCTGCATCCTTCTATTAGGATGGAGTGTATAACTTTAATCCTAAGTGTTAAACCCTTAATGTGTTTAACTCCTTTAATCAATCCACTTAATAATCATCAAGACATCACACTTGTAACTTGGGCCTTGCATTAGGGTTCTAATTCTTCCTTAATTGGTTAAGAAGGACTAACCCTAGTGTTAATGGACAAGTCCCCCTCAAGCTGTCTTACAAACCATAAAATTCCCTTCATCATCATATCATTAAATAAAATCCACTTAATAAAGGTTTTTTTTTGTCATGGGTTTAATCCCTAATCATGGATTAAGTTGAGGAGCTTTCCTCAGCTTAAACATTCTCATCTATTATCCTTCTATTAGGATGGTGTAATGAGTCTGTTTAATCCTTGATTATGGCTTAACCTCATTACTTAACACTAAACAAAAAAAACAACAAAAACATCTAAATAATCACAAGTAGGTTAATGATCTTAATCCTACATCATGGTGATTAAGTGTGAGATGCTGACTTCACACTTAAGGTATTCTCATTACCCCTAATCAGAGGGAAGATGTGATGAGTTTACTAAATCCATTGGTATAGGCTTAAACTCATTAACTTATGACAAACTTTCAAAAAGCAATAAAAGACTGAAAACACAAAAACAAACAATAATCGTCTCCTCCGGGATTCTTTTCTCATCTCATTCACTCATAAACGAGAACTTGCTTCTTCCGTCTAATGCAAGACAGTTTGCACCTGAGCCAGACAGGTCATACACTTGAGCATAGACAAGCAAGCAGTTCATCAGTCAAATCATCATTCAGTCTCTTTGGGTCGAACTACGGTGTTCTGACTTCCTCATTGCACGAGAGGATACGTAGGCATAACTTAACTGTTATCGAACAAAAGTCTATGTACATTCCCCATCTTCTAGCTTTATTCTTTTAGCCTCATGATCTTGAGCATTATATTCCAGTTCTTACACTGACACCTCACTCATACACTTCACTTTCTTTTACACTGACACCTGTACATTCTTTTCCAGCTCTCTTACACACAAATTGCACTGACATTACCCCTTTAAAACACAAATCTTTTAAGCGTGGATCCCGTCGAGTACGACGGACAATCTGGGTGCTAATACCTTCCCAGGTTGTAACCAACCCCCTTTCTCAGTCTCTCTGGTTCGCAACCGTCTTATCCATCTTTTTCTAGGTCTATGCAGCATTGCCTTTCCTCCGGGATAAAAATGCCTAGCTGGCGACTCTTTTCATCTCCAGTGAGTTCACGGCTGTGTGTTCTCATTGTCCCTTTCGCCGACCGTTCGCGTCTGTACCTTCATCTGGGCCATTTCCCATTTGTCGGGAGCGACAACTTGGCGACTCTGCTGGGGACCCTTATACTGCAACCAGGGCTTCTGGTTCTTTTTGTGGGTTCCTCCTAGCGCTTGTTTGATTTGTGTTTACTGGGGTGTTATGTGCTATTTGTGCTTGTATTTGTATGTATTCTTGCTTTATGTACAGTTGTTTTCCTGCTTTCTTTATAGCTTTACATATATCATACTGTCATACTGTGCTGCTGGCTGGATCTGTTTGTTTGCTTTGGTGGGTGGGTGTTCCATTGAGAGTTAAGGTCCTATACCTGGGACCTGAGTGACACCTAGGCTAGAGTGGTTCATATTCTTTCCCATTCCATCTCGGTCTGGTGCGGGAATATGAAACACGGTTCAGATATGGGTTTCTTCTTGAGAACTCTGTGTTGCAGATTTCCTGCAATGCTAGGGCTATCTGGGAAGCCTGCTAAGTCTGGATGACCTTTATATTGACCTTCAGAAAATGAGGTGAATTAGAGGAGGAACTTTTATGGTTATTGTAAACACTGTACCTCCGGGTTAGAAGTGTTTACACTTCTCATAACTGATCCAAGTCTGAGGATCCTTGTTTTAGAACACCACCTGTGAGGGGGTTGGGCTGTTTACAGGTTTGCAGGTACCCTTGGCCTCAGCATACCCTGTCACTTTGATTTGATTAAGATTACTCCATGTTGGAACAGTTCTTGTGATTCTAAAACCCTGGACATGTGGCTCTTTATTTGAGTCCCCCACCTTGGTTACTGGACTTATAGACCTCCATCTGGTTTTCTTGAACACACATGGACTTATATCAGAGCACTTGATCAGATCCAGCTCAGTCACAAACCCTTGCATATCATTTGCATACATCCTCATTGCATCATTCTAACATGTGTTTATTTGTTTCTCAGGGTATCCATCCTATCATTTTGGCTTGGTTTTGACCCCTTCTTCAGCTTAGACCTGTCTTCACCAGCACTTGCTTCAGCTATCAGTCACTTGCTTCAGTCACTTGCATCCTCAGTCTCAGCCTGTCAGAGGCCTATCTTCAGTGTTGTCATCAGCATCTATTCTTCAGCAACATGGCACCTAAGAAGAGTAACATCTCCTACCACTTCTTTGAGCCTGAGCTAGCCAGCATCAGGAGGATTCAGACCCTGATTACTCCAGACCATATACCATATTTCAGAGAACATTATGGAGGAATTCTTGACATGGTTATGGATTTGGACCCTTCACAGAGGAGCCTGATACATACTTGCCTGCAGTTCTATGATCCCCCTCTGAGGTGCTTCACATTTCAGAACTTCCAGTTGGGACCTTTGCTGGAGGAGTATTCATCATTGGTTGGTGTACCCATCAGGGGTGGAATCCCTTTCAACCCTGAGATGGCTTTCCCAAGTAATGAGGAGATAGCAAAGGCATTATATTTGGAACCAGTTTTGATTGGGCAGAATTTGACATCTAAGGCTGGAATCTCTGGTTTTCATCTGGATTTCTTGACCTCTCAAGCTAGTTTGAAGGCCTCCCTAGGGGAGTGGAAGGCAGTCTGTGCCCTGTTGGCCCTCAGCATATATGGGATCATACTTTTTGCAGATGAGCCTAGGTTTGTTAGCAAGAGTGCAATCCATCTTTTCATCCTGAGAAACCCAGTGCCCACCTTACTGGGAGATCTTTACTACTCAGTTCATCAAAGGAATGAAAAGCAAAGGGGGAGATTAGTGAGATGCTGTGCTCCTTTATTCCATACTTGGCTGCTCAAGCATCTACCAAAGACTGATGCATTCCTAAACCCTCATCAGCAGAAAAACTGGGCTAAGAGGCTTGTTGCTCTAACCTCAGATGATATCAGATGGTGTACTCAGAGTACTAAGGGCAGAGACATCATTACAAGCCGTGGGCAATTTCCCAATGTGCCTCTAATTGGAGTGAAGGGATGTATCAATTACAACCCTCTGCTGTTCAAAAGACAGCTGGGCTATGCATTGGTCCATCCTCCTAGGGCACAAGACCTGACTGAGACCCTTTATGTTGAAATCAAGCCTAATCTGGCTAGTGTCAGGCAGGCATCCTGGGCTTGGGACAATGTGCAGACTAAGGGAGTAACCATTCTTGGAAGATGAAATAATGTAGCCTCTGCCCAGTACTATGAGTGGTCACATACTAGGGCTCAAATTTCTGGATTGCCTTTCACTATCGAAGATATGCCTGGACCTTCCACAACACCGCCTCCAGCAACTGTCAGTTTAGAGGATTTTGAGAAATTGAAAGAGAGAAATGAGAAGTTGACTCAGGCTCTACAGAAGACCCTCTGGGAGAGGAGTGATGGCAGGTTGGACATTGAGAGGCTAGAAAAGCTAAAGGTGGAGCATCTGGCTAGAATTGAGAAGTCTGAAGATTACATTAAAAAGTCTAAGGCTGGAGAACAAATCTTGAAGAATGCCTGCAAGGAAGCTCAGTTCCAGAAGGCCAGGATTGATTTATATCTGAAGGAGAGTCAGGCTAGGTGGGTCAGGATCACCGAAGCCCGTACTCAGGAGGACAAAAGGGCTCAGGATAAGATTGAACAGATGGAAGCTAGTGCAAAAGAACAACAGGAAGCCCTGGCAGCAGCCCAGAGGGAGGTCTCAGAGTTGAAGATCAGAGTTGGTGTGAAGAGGTCCAAGGACCAGAGTCAGCACAAGCAGCTAACAGCAGCTGTTGCTACAAGGAATCTCCTTATCAGGAACCTTACAGAGCGTCCAGCTGATCCTGTGACTGAAGCACTTCTCAAGGAAGTTCAGGAGGATGAATTTGGCCTTGGTGTTTGACTTTTGCTTGTTGTTGCTTTCATTTTATGTACTTTTTCTTTATGTTGTATTTTTGACCCCTCAGAGGGCATGTATTGTAAGAAAACAAACTATATATCATTTGATTTTTGTAATATATGTGTTGGTTTGTTCTTATCTGAGTTTCTTCCAAGCGACATCACCGGCATCTTCTTCAGAGGTCTGGAAAGGTCAAAACCAAGTACCAAGCCGGATACCTTGGAAACAAATAGACACACTGCATTGCATACTAACCTTTTGTTTTGTTTTGCAGGTTTTGTTTTATTGTTACTAACTCTGTTGTGATCTCAGGAATTATTGCTCGACGACGGGGGTTCCCACTCAATCGACCACACAGATACCCCACCCGTAACAACCTTCCGGGCATACAAATGGATCAAGTACAGCAGGACCTTGCAGAGGTCAGAAACCAAATGGCAAACGAAAGATTGGAAATGAGAACCCAGATGACGCAGTTTATGGAAGTGATGAACAACATGGCTCAGAGCCAAGAAAGATTGAGAGCCATGGTGGAAAGGCAGAATCAAGAAGATCCCCATGTAGGAACTGCTGGCACGAGCAACAATGAGAGGGTCCAACCTCATGTCAATCCCCTAGTCTTTGGACCACACCTCCATCCCGAGGTCAACATCCCTGCAAATGTTCAAGGGACTGCCACTGCAGGCAGGGTACTGCAAGAAGACCCCCAGGAGGATCAGTTCACAGTAATGGGTGTTGGGGAGGAAGCTTATGACAGAAGGCTGGATGAGATAGCTGAGAAATTAAGATCCTTGGAGTCTCAAAACTCTTTGGGTTTTGATGTTATGGACATGGGCTTGGTAGACGGGGTCAGGATTCCCCATAAGTTCAAGCCTCCTTGTTTTGAAAAGTACAACGGGACTTCATGCCCTCGGACCCATTTACAATCATTTCTGGGGAGGTTGAAGGCCTATACCATGGATGAGAAGCTCTGGATGTTTTATTTTGAGGATAGCTTGACTGGAGCTTCGAGGGAATGGTACTCCCATCTGACAAGAGCAACTATTAGATGCTGGAAGGACCTGGCAGAGGCCTTTATCAGACAGTATCAATACAACCTGGATATGGCGCCCAACAGGACCCTCCTAATGGGAATGTCACAGTCATCCAGGGAGAGCTTCCGAGAATACGCTCAAAGATGGAGACAGCTTGCAGCTGCTGTCCAGCCACCTATGTCAGAAAGGGAGATGGCTGATATGTTCATGAACACCCTTCAGGGGACTTACATTGATAGGCTAGCTGCTTTCTCCTCTACCAGCTTTGCAGATGTAGTGATAGCCGGGGAGAGAATCGAAAGCCTATTGAAGATGGGTAAGATCTCAGACAACGGTGCAAGTTCATCCAGTAATGCAAGAAAGCCTTTTGCAGGCCCAAGAAGAACTGGCGAGACCAATGCCATCCACACCAACAGGGGCAGACCTCAATATGTTCACAGGTCTGTAGCAGCAGTCACCATTCCCGCTCCAGCTCATCCACAACCAGCTTATCAACCTCCGCAGCAAAACTATCAGCAACAACCTCAGTACCATCAACAAGCTCAGTATCCTCCGAGAAATTACAACAACACCAACACCAACAATCAGCAAAGACCATTCCAACAGAGACCTTCTCAGGCCAATAGGGTGATTGATCTGATCCCTATGCCCTATGCAACACTGTTGACACAACTCCTGAAACTCAACCTAGTGGAGCTAAGGACGTTGGCACCTCCAGATCCCAACAGTCTACCCAGGAATTACGACGCCAGCGCCAGATGTGCCTTTCACTCAAATGCACCTGGCCATAGTACAGAAAAGTGCAGAGCTTTGCACATGAAAGTGCAGGACCTAGTGGATTCCAAGGCTTTAAACTTTGCACCACCACCAAATGTCAACAAGAACCCTATGCCACATCATGGTGGTCCCCGAATCAATGCTATTGAAGAAGACAAGCCGTCTTACTTGATAACCAGTGTGGGTCAGATTCGGACGCCCTTGGTGGAGATTAAAGCTCAGCTCCTAGAATGTCAAATGTTCCCAGGATGTGAGCTAGGGTGTGCTTACTGCAACATTTCAGTGAATGGTTGTGATAACTTGAGGGATGGCATAGATGGTCTCATTCAGAGTGGCCTGCTTCAGATTACAACATCAATTCCTACCAATCCAGCAATCTCCTTAACAACAGCTCCAGAACCTCCTACAACTGCAACAACCATTGTTCCAGATAACTCTTCAGCTTCATCAACAAATGTTTCATCTGTCACTTCAACTGACCAGGTATCAACAAACATCCCTTCTACAACTTCAGCACCCCTTCACTCAGAGTCTCCTACAACAACAACACCCGTCCTTCCAACAATGTCTCCTACAACATCAGCAGCAGGCAATGCAAGTGTCTCAACAGTTACAATCTATTATGATCCTGCAAATGACTCTGCCTACAACTCACAAAGTGCTACTCCCATCAGAGCACCAGTCACAATATATTACGATCCACAGACTATCACGGTCCCTTCTGCAGCTGCCATCAGTCCAGTCACTGTCACAGTGCCTGGGCCAGTACCTTATGAAAGCAGTAGGGCCATCCCTTGGCACTACGGCTCTGACATATACTGCGAGGGACAAAGAATCACTCTTGATACATCAACACCTGCACCACAGATAGACAATGTGGGAGGAGGCGGAGGCTTCACTCGAAGCGGACGTCTCTTTGCTCCACAAATTCAAAGACCCACTGCCGAAGCAGAAGCCGCTGCCAAGGCAAAAGGAAAGAGCCCGGTGCAGGAAGATCAAGCTGTTAAGGAAGCTTTGAAAACTCCATTCGATCAAGAAGTTGATGAGTTCATGAGAATCATCAAAAAGAGTGATTACAAAATAGTGGATCAGCTTCACCAGACGCCATCCAAGATCTCTATCCTATCATTGCTTATGTGCTCCGAAGCCCATCGGAATGCACTACTCAAAGTCTTGCACGCAGCTTACGTGCCTGAAGAGATCACCGTCAATCAGTTGGAAACCGTGGTTGGAAATGTTACTGCTAGCAATGGGCTAGGGTTCACCAATACTGACTTGACAACGGAAGGCCGCAACCATAACAAGGCCTTGCACATCACCATGGAATGTAAAGGTGCAGTCCTTTCCCATGTACTGGTAGACACAGGGTCATCCCTCAATGTCTTGCCTAAAAAGGCCCTTGTGAAGCTGGAATATGAAGGATTGGCATTGCGGCCCAGTAACTTGGTAGTAAGAGCTTTTGACGGCTCTAAGAGATCAGTTCTGGGAGAAATTGAGTTGCCTGTAACAATTGGCCCACAAACTTTCAAGACGACCTTCTACGTGATGGACATTCAGCCAGCCTACAGCTGTTTGTTGGGTAGACCATGGATTCACGCCGCTGGCGCCGTGACCTCAACCCTTCACCAGAAGTTAAAATTCGAGTGGGAGGGTCAAGTCGTTACTATCTGTGGAGAGGAGGATATTTTTGTCAGCCACCTGGCTACTTATAAATACATTGAGATGGATGGGGAGATCCATGAAACGATGAGCCAAGGTTTCGAAGCTTTGAACGTAAATGAAACCTCTGCTGTACTGGGGACCTCTATGACATCCTACCAACAAGCCCAGAAGGTGGTGGAAGAAGGAAACACTCAAGGCTGGGGCAAACTGTTTCCCGTGGAGAAGAAAGAAGATAGATTTGGGTTGGGTTACAAACCAACTCAACAAGATCAAGCAGAGGCTGCTCAGAAGCCCAACTTTGTTAATGGGGGGATGCTCACCCCTGATGCTGTCAACAATCTGGAAGACGAGGATGAAGGAGACCGCAACCTGGAAAGCTGGATTCGTCCAAAGATCCCGGGGAGCAGCATCTCGAACTGGTCTTCCCAGGAAATTATAAGAGTTACTCATGCAGAGTAATTATTATTTCCTGTATTTTTTAGCATGCATCAAAGTCTTGCATCTTGCCCAAGATTACAAGACTCATTTTGTAATCGGGCCATCCGTACTTTTTGTGCAATAAGATTAATCAATGAAATATCAGACATCTTTTTGCAAATGAGTCTTTTTCTTTTTCGCTCACTGTTTTTCCATTTTTCTTTTTGTACAAAAAATAAATGGCAGTGTTTTCAAAATGACAACTTTATTTCACTTCTCTAAACAAGATTAAAATCAAATCACTAAAATGAACAAACTAAACCCTTGCAGAGCGTGCCTTCCAGACAGCACCGACAACAGCACGGCTATGAATTCGTATGACTTTGAATATCCGATCAATCAAGCTGATGAAGGGGTTGAAGAAGAATATGAGCTTCCTGAAGAGCTAGCCAGGTTGTTAAGACAAGAGGAAAAGGTTATTACTCCTCACCAGGAGGAGGTTGAAACGATCAATCTTGGTACAGATGAAGACGTGAAAGAAGTCAAAATCGGGGCCTGCTTACAAGACTCAGTGAAGAGACAACTGATTGACCTGCTTCAAGAGTATGTGGACGTGTTCGCTTGGTCTTATCAAGATATGCCAGGGCTGGATACCGACATTGTTGTGCACAAGCTGCCTTTGAGAGAAGAATGCCCGCCGGTTAAACAGAAGCTGCGCTGAACTCGTCCGGACATGGCAATGAAAATCAAGGAAGAGGTACAAAAGCAATGGGACGCCGGGTTCCTTGCTGTGACTAGCTATCCGCCGTGGGTTGCTAACATAGTACCTGTGCCTAAGAAAGACGGCAAAGTAAGAATGTGTATTGATTACCGGGATCTGAACAGAGCCAGCCCGAAAGATGACTTCCCTTTACCTCACATTGATGTATTGGTAGATAATACGGCTCAGTTCTCGGTATTCTCCTTCATGGATGGATTTTCAGGATACAATCAGATTAAAATGTCACCTGAAGACATGGAGAAGACAACCTTCATCACACCTTGGGGCACGTTCTGCTACAAGGTAATGCCATTTGGGCTCAAGAACGCCGGTGCGACATATCAACGGGCTATGGTGACATTATTCCACGATATGATCCATAAAGAAATCGAATGTTATGTGGATGACATGATTGCCAAGTCTCTCACTGAATAAGACCACCTGGTAAATCTGCTAAAGCTATTCAAGCGTCTGAGGAAGTACCAACTGAAGTTGAACCCCAACAAATGCACATTCGGGGTGCGATCGGGTAAGCTGCTGGGATTCATTGTAAGCGAAAAAGGGATTGAGGTTGACCCTGATAAAATCAAAGCCATTCAAGAGATGCCCGCACCGAAAACAGAGAAAGAGGTTCAAGGGTTCTTAGGTCGATTGAACTACATCTCAAGGTTCATATCTCACCTTACAGCTACCTGCGAACCCTTGTTCAAGTTGTTGAGAAAAGAACAAACGGTCAGGTGGAACGAAGACTGCCAAAGGGCTTTTGACAAGATCAAGGAGTACTTACAGGAACCTCCAATCCTTATGCCTCCAGTTGAAGGAAGACCTCTAATAATGTACCTGACAGTATTAGAAGAGTCAATGGGGTGTGTGCTGGGCCAACATGACGAGTCTGGTCGAAAAGAGTACGCAATATACTACTTGAGCAAAAAGTTTACCGACTGCGAACAACGTTATTCGCTGCTCGAGAAAACTTGCTGTGCTTTAGCGTGGGCTGCTCGCCGACTGAGACAGTATATGTTGACCCACACCACTCTATTGATCTCAAAGATGGACCCAGTTAAGTACATATTTGAGAAGCCAGCGCTTACCGGACGGGTTGCAAGATGGCAAATGATCCTTACAGAGTATGACATTCAGTACACTTCTCAAAAAGCCATCAAGGGCAGTGTATTGTCTGAATATCTTGCTGAGCAACCTATTGATGATTACCAGCCTATGAGATTTGACTTCCCCGATGAAGACATCATGTTCATAAAAGCAAAAGATCATGAAGAACCCGTCCACACTGAAGGGCCTGACCCGGAAGAAGAATGGACTATGATGTTTGATGGGGCTGTTAACATGAATGGTCGTGGTGTTGGTGCAGTACTCATTACACCTAAAGGAGTTCACATGCCTTTCTCGGCAAAACTCACTTTCAACTGCACTAACAACGAGGTTGAATACGAAGCCTGCATTATGGGTCTTGAGGAAGCCATTGACCTCAGGATCAAGACATTGACCGTGTTCGGAGATTCAGCTTTGGTAATCAATCAAACCAATGGCAAATGGTACACCCACCAGGATCATCTGATACCTTACAGGGATTATACAAGGAGGTTATTGACTTTCTTTACAACAGTCAAGCTTGAGTATATCCCTCGGGACGAGAATCAGTTTGCAAATGCTCTGGCTACCATTTCGTCCATGATCAAAGTTCAGACTGCCAACTTTGTACCTCAAATTTCAGTGTCCAGACTTGACAGGCCAGCATATGTATTTGCAGCAGATGTTGTCAAAGATGATAAGCCTTGGTTCCACGACATTAAGTGCTTCTTGGAGGATCAAACATACCCACCTGGGGCATCTTCCAATGATAAGAAGACTTTGAGAAGGCTTGCTGGTAGTTTCTTCTTGAACACTGATGGTTCCCTATACAAAAGGAACTTTGACATGGTACTCCTCAGATGTGTTGATAAGACCGAGGCAGACTTGTTAATGCATGAAGTGCACGAAGGATCCTTTGGTACCCATGCTGGAGGACATGCGATGGCTAAGAAGTTGTTACGATCAGGTTACTACTGGATCACAATGGATGCTGACTGTTGTGCCTACGCCAGAAAGTGCCACAAATGCCAGATTTATGCGGATAAGGTGCATGTGCCTCCCAATCCTTTGAACATAATGTCTTCACCATGGCCCTTTGCTATGTGGGGCATCGATATGATTGGCAAGATTGAGCCAACTGCTTCGAATGGCCACAGATTCATCCTGGTTGCCATTGACTATTTTACCAAGTGGGTTGAAGCAGCATCATATGCCAATGTTACAAGACAAGTGGTAGCCAGATTTCTGAAAAGAGACATCATCTGTCGATATTGAGTGCCCGAGCGAATCATTACTGATAATGGTTCCAATCTGAACAACGAAATGATGGCGGAACTGTGCCGGGACTTCAAAATTCAACATCACAATTCTTCTCCTTACAGGCCAAAAATGAATGGCGCTGTTGAGGCAGCAAATAAGAATATCAAGAAGATTGTGCAGAAGATGGTAGTCACTTATAAAGACTGGCATGAAATGCTACCATTTGCCTTGCATGGGTATCGCACGTCAATCAGAACGTCCACTGGGGCAACACCGTATCAACTTGTGTATGGTATGGAAGCAGTCCTACCTGTTGAAGTTGAATTACCCTCTCTGCGGGTACTAATGGATGTTAAACTGAGTGAAGCAGAGTGGGTTCGGGCCCGATACGAACAACTGAGTCTGATCGAAGAGAAAAGATTGGCTGCAATCTGTCATGGGCAGTTGTATCAGAAAAGAATGAAGAAAGCCTTCGATCAGAAAGTCAGGCACCGAGAGTACCAAGTAGGAGACCTTGTGCTGAAGAGAATCCTCCCTCCTCATACAGACCACAGGGGCAAGTGGACTCCAAATTATGAAGGACCATTTGTGGTAAAGAAAGTTTTCTCTGGCGGAGCACTGATGCTCAGCACCATGGATGGTGAAGATTTCCCATCCCCTGTGAATTCAGATGCAGTTAAAAAATACTTCGCATAAAATGACCCGCTGGACACAAAAACAGAATGTAAGTCCAGGCAAAAATAGGGCATCCCGGCGAGTCAAAAACAGAATAAAAGACTCGGGCAAAAATAAGGGAAAGTGAACAAAAAACGTACACCTGCTGAGTTGAAAAGCCACATCGGACAACTCAGGCAAAAATGGGTATCCCGATGGATTGAAAACCCGAAAGGGCGATCCATGCAAAATAAGGGAATAAGCGGACAACTGCATGTTGAATTCGTCTGTATCGTTTACGACTTGGTAAGTTTCGAAAGGATCAAGCTGCAATCAGAATCAACATTCTTCAGAAAGCAAGATGAGAAGAACGTCAAAAGTCATACGAGTCATAGTGGAAGGGGAAGCTCCTTAAAGCGTCATCAACACTGCCAGCATCTTGTTTCTCAACTTGTAACGATCTCCTCATTTCAGGGGATTTGTTTCTTTGACTGTATCTCGCCAATTCAGGGCATATGAATTAATAAAATCAGATTTTCAGTCATGTCTCGTCTTGTACATTTTATTTGCAAAAAATGTCTGATATCTAAAAGAAACACTGATTGCATAAAATACAGATGCTTATCTTCAAAAAATAAAAGTTACATGCTTACAGGAAATATGCTTACTCTCAGAAGTATCTAAATTCCTATGACGGAATCCAGTAAAGGATACCTCGGGATTACTTGTGCGTTTCCCTATCTTTGCAGGATTGCAGGTATCCAGAATGCAACTTGGGGCATGTGAGCTTCATCCCAACAAGCTGACAAATCAACACTCAGCACCCAAAGTGTGTTCTCCCCAGCTGAGTTGCCAATTATTACTTCTCCCCATCAGAGTTGCCAGGGCAATGCCAGAAGGCGCCCATATCCCCGGCTGAGTCAAGAATCATCCTCAACGGAATTTCTAGGGAGATCTTTCAGTGATTTCTCTTTCTCCCCAGCCGAGTTGCCATTTCATCCTCAGCCGAATACAGAAGCCAGGGAACCATCTCCCCACAGAGCTCCAGCCTCTATCCAGAAGAGCAACGCACGAAGGAATCACAACAGAGTGACGGAAGCTTCTACAAACCCCAGCTGGGTCTTTCATCTATTGGAATAGGTCTATCAGTGACCTGAATCCCCAAGCAATAGCATATCATCAGATCTACCAATGATCTCATCCCCAGCTGGGATGTCCATTTCAAGCAGATCAGCCAAGAGATCTTCGCCGCAACGGGATCCGAACCTCGGATCTGTGCCTTTTGCATAATCATGGCATTCGCATCATATTCACCCACAAAGCGTAGCATTCCGTCTAATACGGAGCATTACGGCAAAAACCAAACATGTAGCATAATCATAAGTCATGGTCTGAATCAAACACTTGCGAATAATAACCGTTCATCAATATCGTACAGAAATATCCCCAAAATCCCCCAGAGTCCCCAGCAAAAGCAGTTGCCTCACAGTACACAAACACCATTATATACTCCTTTTGACACCCGTCCGTGTCATCATTCCCCAGTAAAGTCGCCTGGATACCCTTTACAAACAAGACCACCCGTATTACAGATACTTCCTGACACCCCGTCCGTGTCAAACCACCAGCAGAAAGCCAAAGACATCATCTTTACACTCACCTAATTGTATATACATTTTCTTGACACCCGTCCGTGTCATATCCCCAGCGCAGTCGCCTACACTTTGTATACCAGATACTTGTTCATATTATACTCTTCATCTTTTGACACTCGTCCGTGTCACTCTCCCCAGCGATTAAATGCTCATCTATACACTACTCATACTCATATTTATACAGATACTCGTCCGTATCTTGTATACACCATTTATATCCCCACAGATTCGACACTGGTCCGTGTTCTTTGTTAATCAGTTGGTACTCGTCCGTACCATCATCTTAGGACATGCGTTAAGTGTTTGTTTCTACATGATACTCATCCGTATCATAATCTTGAGGATGCTCGTCCGCATCTTTAATCCATACACTGTGTCAAATACTCTTGTCTTCTTGAAAATAGATACTCGCCTGTGTCTACCATTCCCCAGAAGAGTCCCTTCAGATTCAACACCCGTCCGTGTTCCTTGTTAACCAGTTGATACTCGTCCGTATCATCATCTCTGAACACGTGTCAGTTTGTTTCTACCCGATACTTGTCCGTATCGTAGTCTTAAGGATGCTCGTCCGCATCTTTAATCTATACACAAACCTCTAAACACTTATACTTTCTTTTCTTGGCTGTAAACACTCGTCCGTGTTTACTATGTCCCCAGTAGATCGCCAACAAAGCAAATTTTCTTTTATCTGACACTCGTCCTGTGTTATGATAAACCCTGAGAGCAGCCGTACCCTGCTAGGTGGTCGTCCTCCACCTCTTGATGGTCGTCCTCCATCATGCTCATCCGATGGCCGTCCCCATCGTTGATATTTAGCAGCCGTCCCCTGCTAGGTGGTCGTCCTCCACCTTTTGATGATCGTCCTTCATCACTTTATCCAATGGCCGTCCCCATTGTTGATTTCGGTTATCTGGCATTCGTCCTATGTCATGATAAGCCTCGAGAGCAGCCGTCCCCTGCTAGGTGGTCGTCCTCCACCTCTTGATGGTCGTCCTCCATCATGCTCATCCGATGGCCGTCCCCATCGTTGACCTTTTATCCGGCATTCGTCCTATGTCGCGATATATTTAGCAGCCGTCCCCTGCTAGGTGGTCGTCCTCCAC
This sequence comes from Lathyrus aphaca, assembly GCA_963966055.1. Taxonomy (NCBI): domain Eukaryota; kingdom Viridiplantae; phylum Streptophyta; class Magnoliopsida; order Fabales; family Fabaceae; genus Lathyrus; species Lathyrus aphaca. Next base: position 213,492,473 of record OZ014520.1, on the reverse strand, counting down.
CTTAGATGACCGTCCCTCATCTTAACCCCAACAGAGCAGCCGTCCCCTGCTAGGTGATCGTCCTTCACCTTTGATGACCGTACCTCATCATCTGTTTATTTCATTTATTCTTTAACCCGATGGCTGTCCCCGTCGTGGTCCCTTTTCTTTTTAGCCCGATGGCCGTCCCCATCGTTGGTTACTTTACTTTATGAACTTGATGGTCGTCCCCGTCATGTTTCATTTGATCTCCAGAGAATTTTACAGCTTTACTTGATGGCCGTCCCCATCGTAATCTCTTATTTTTCCCAGCTAGTCGGCCGTCCCCGTCTTTGCTTTACCTTTTATCCCCAGCATGTCGGCCGTCCCCGTCATTGCTTTGTGTTCCGCACTTTTCCCAGCATGTCGGTCGTCCCCGTCATTGCTCTTTCCCCAGCAGTCGTCCTCTGCTCGACGGTTGTCCTCCGTCGCCCCTACTTTACAATATACTTTATTTTCCTTTACAATCTATATCCCTTTTCTTCTTCATTCTGTGAGTGCAAATTTTGGACTGTCTTTGGTATTCAACCACAAGTTATCTCGTTTGCCTGTTAAGCCTCCACTTACATCCTGCACAGCTAACTCATGTTTGAATAGGGGCAGCTGTAAACACCCCAAATTTGCCCTCACCCATTCACACCATGGCTTGTGATCATTTCATATGCATAAACACAATCATAACATCTCATAGTACATTTTTGATTCACTGCATAGATTCAAAGTCATCTGCATCTAGGGTTTGTGATCTGAGCAATCCAAGAGCTTCTTGAGCCACTCCAAAGGCCATCAATCACTTCAAAGGGGTCCATGTGTGTTCTTATATCATATTATATCCTCTCAAAGTCAAAAATGCCAAAGAATCACAAGAACTGGGGTTTGTATGGAAGCAGAGCCAGGTTTAACTGCACAGATGACCTAAAATTAGGGTTTTGGTTTCAGAGGCCATAACTCCAAATTTTTTGGTCATTCTTGTTTCTATTGGTCTCTATATGGTGTAAGGAGTATGCATATCAATTTTCATGAAGAAATTCCATGGGGAAGTCATCTGATCAAGAGTTGACTTTCTGGACAAGTCAGTGCAAAATCAGGGCATCTGAAGCCCCCAATGACGCAACCAAGGGGTGATCTTCATCATTTTGAGTGTCTATGACCTTTATTTGATCATATAAGAAGGTTGAAGTTCACAAAATTCAAGAATTACAAGTTTTTGCAAAGTTGACTTTTTAGGGCATGGTTGACTTTTGAAGAATATGTCATTTTATGCCACTTTTCAAACCTTACTTTTTGATCCAAAAATGCTTCAAATGGAAAAACTTTGGTCATGAAAGTTGTAGAATAGATCTTTCCCTTTTCAAAAAGTACAAGAACATGACCTAATTCATTTTGGATCAAAAGTTATGGTGTGTCAAAGTTGACAAAAATCACTAATTTTCAAGATATGCCTCAAATGAGAAACTTGCAAGAACTTTGTACCAAGGCATTTGTGACTTCTAATTCATGTCTAACCAATATGCAAGCATCATACAAGTTCTAAAAATCAGATTTGAACCAAAAAGATCACATGTTCATGGTTTGCAAAGCAAGAAAGTTTCATGTGAACCAAAAGTGATCAAGTTGCAAAATCATCATCACACTTCCATCCACTTGTTGCCTTGGCTGCTGAACCAACCATAGCCTTTCCCCTCACCATGCTGCACCAGCCCACACCTTTGTACTAGCCTAGAACACAACCCATGCCTCTCTTACACAAAGGTTGACAATTTGCAAAAGGCAACTTACCTATCACAGCAGGCCAGGTCACATCATCTGACCAATGAGATTATTTTATGCAAGCAAAATGCTAGCCATTTCATACATCAAGCAAGGCTGAAGCACACAAGATCAACACATTCACAAACTCACTCCCTCAAGCAAAACTCTTCGAATCTCATTCCACAAGCAACCAACATTCAAACAAACTCCACTGATCACCCCACCATGCCTCACTGAGCCCAAACCAACAAGACATAAGCCAGAAACTCACCTCAACTCAGCATCCCCATTTTCACTCCCTCTTGCAAAAGCTTTCGAATCTCCCAACTCAATCACTCAACCTTCAAACAAACACCACCATTCACCTCTGGATCATCCACTGACCCAAAACCACCCATCAAAACAGCCAAGAACACACCACAAGCCAGATACGATTTCTGACCAGTTGAAGTGCAAACTCCCAAACCAGCCACATTCAAGTTTGTCCAAGCATTGCAAACTCATCAGGAAGGTCATTAGAAGCTTTTTGCACCAAGGAAGCAGCCAGCAAGCTCAAAGGGTGAAAGCTCCATCTCAGGTAGCCTTTCGAATTAATTTTTCCAGGACCTCTATCTTATGTTACAAAATGATTAAGCATGCTTCACTGATCACATTGAACTTAAAATTATTGAAAATGGTTAAGAAATGAAGTTGTATTGCTTGCCTGAAATTTTGGCAGTTTTTGTTCTTTGCTTCGATTCATGATTATGGCTGGAAATAAATGAGAAATGAGGTTAGGGTTGAGTTTAGGAGAGTGAAAGGATTCAATCTGGAGCTTTAGAGCTCCAGAAATGACCTAGGGAAGAATTTGGAAATTCTCAGGGAGGGAGGTCACCGGAGAAGACGACCGGAGTTCGTCTCCGGTGACCTGAGAGTCATTAATATGTAATTAGGGTTAGGGCTTCAAGTTTAAATTTCAGGCGTTGGATGAGTTGACTAAGTCTTTTCCCGCGTGCATCCAATGGCTCAGATCATGTCATTAGTTTTAATTGGGTTTAATTTAATTAATTAAGTGAGATTAGCCCAGTTTGAACGTGGTCCATCAGATCTGGCGCGCAGTCAATGGTTCCGTCTCCAGATTCAATCTCAGCCTCTCATTTAGCATACTTCTGTTTATTTCAATTTTTATTTCAATTTTTCTCATTTAATTTGTACAATTTATTTAAAATAGTAAAAACCATTTAAAAATTATGAAACTTTTTGTCAAGAGTTTCATTAATTTTTAAAACACAAAAATATTTTTATTTTCATTTTTAGCATTTAAAAAGTATTTTTAATTATTTAAAAGTTTATTTTTAATTGATTAATGAAAATTAATTTATTAAAAATACTTTTAGGTATTTAAAAATCACCAAAAAATTCATGAAATGTTTTAAGACATTTAGAAACATTGTCCAACCTTCAAACCAAATTTATTTTTTGATCTTGATGCATTTTGAGAATTTTTCATTGAATTAAAATCATTTTGATGCATTATTTTGATCCAAACTTCCAAAAATCATTTCTGCCTAACCATGAAGGGTTGGACATTGATTCTTTTTGCATTGCATTGTGTTTAGCATGTAGTTTGTGAGATTAAATGGTCATGATTTGATCTTCCATTTTCAATTTGTTTGGTAATTTTCTTGTTTAGGAACCCTAAAACCCTAGAAAACTTAGGAAAACCATAACTTGAAATTGGTGAAGAGTTGAAACCTCTCCTTTGGGCATTGGGTTAGTGTAGGATTAGGGGTCCTTTGAGTGCATTTTCAATTTTTTATATTGTTGTTTGCTTCTGATTTTGGTTTGTGTTTGTTGCTTTGTTCATAAACCCTAATTTGGGCTTCCATATGCATTCATCTTGCATTTGCTTGCATAACATGACTTGCCATGACATTTCATGCCTCCATTTGATCCATTAGGCATCTCAAGACATGTTAGAAGTATGTTTGATCATTGCATCTTTCATTTGTAACTTTGTATGTCATTTGCATTCCATAACTTTTCATGTATGATCATGGTTCTTACCTTGCCCCATTTGCATTCATGAGCTTGTATTATCATTTCCATGTGCTGCCTCATGTTTGTAGCATCTCATAGCATCATTAGCATCATGTATGTGCTTCTGGTTTTGGTTTGCATCATGTCATTCCATCCCATTTTGCATTGCATTGCATTTCTTTTCTAACCTTTCAGGTGGTAAGTTATCTTGAGAAGTGAATTTGCCTTCACTTCTCATAACTTCTCTTCATCTCTTTTTGTGCATCCTTGCTGCATTTGTTATATGTGTTTGAGATTGAGCTTGCTCATTCTTCTTTTTCTTACTTCCTTTCTTCAAGTGACTTGTCTTCTTGAATGAAGCAAGTTGCTTTGCTTCTCTTGATCCTTTCATCTGCATCCTGGTGGTTCCTCTGAAGATTTCCCTTGTAAACCTCACAAACCTTAGGAACAACCAAGCATGACAATAATTAGGGTTTTGATTAGTCCCCCCATTAGTTTTACCTTTGTGTCATCCTTTGAGTCTTCTCTTCTCACCTCATAATCAAGGACTAAACCCTAAAAGTTTTAAGGCTTTGTGATTAAGCTTATGCCTGCATCCTTCTATTAGGATGGAGTGTATAACTTTAATCCTAAGTGTTAAACCCTTAATGTGTTTAACTCCTTTAATCAATCCACTTAATAATCATCAAGACATCACACTTGTAACTTGGGCCTTGCATTAGGGTTCTAATTCTTCCTTAATTGGTTAAGAAGGACTAACCCTAGTGTTAATGGACAAGTCCCCCTCAAGCTGTCTTACAAACCATAAAATTCCCTTCATCATCATATCATTAAATAAAATCCACTTAATAAAGGTTTTGTTTTGTCATGGGTTTAATCCCTAATCATGGATTAAGTTGAGGAGCTTTCCTCAGCTTAAACATTCTCATCTATTATCCTTCTATTAGGATGGTGTAATGAGTCTGTTTAATCCTTGATTATGGCTTAACCTCATTACTTAACACTAAACAAAAAAAACAACAAAAACATCTAAATAATCACAAGTAGGTTAATGATCTTAATCCTACATCATGGTGATTAAGTGTGAGATGCTGACTTCACACTTAAGGTATTCTCATTACCCCTAATCAGAGGGAAGATGTGATGAGTTTACTAAATCCATTGGTATAGGCTTAAACTCATTAACTTATGACAAACTTTCAAAAAGCAATAAAAGACTGAAAACACAAAAACAAACAATAATCGTCTCCTCCGGGATTCTTTTCTCATCTCATTCACTCATAAACGAGAACTTGCTTCTTCCGTCTAATGCAAGACAGTTTGCACCTGAGCCAGACAGGTCATACACTTAAGCATAGACAAGCAAGCAGTTCATCAGTCAAATCATCATTCAGTCTCTTTGGGTCGAACTACGGTGTTCTGACTTCCTCATTGCACGAGAGGATACGTAGGCATAACTTAACTGTTATCGAACAAAAGTCTCTGTACATTCCCCCTCTTCTAGCTTTATTCTTTTAGCCTCATGATCTTGAGCATTATATTCCAGTTCTTACACTGACACCTCACTCATACACTTCACTTTCTTTTACACTGACACCTGTACATTCTTTTCCAGCTCTCTTACACACAAATTGCACTGACATTACCCCTTTAAAACACAAATCTTTTAAGCGTGGATCCCGTCGAGTACGACGGACAATCTGGGTGCTAATACCTTCCCAGGTTGTAACCAACCCCCTTTCTCAGTCTCTCTGGTTCGCAACCGTCTTATCCATCTTTTTCTAGGTCTATGCAGCATTGCCTTTCCTCCGGGATAAAAATGCCTAGCTGGCGACTCTTTTCATCTCCAGTGAGTTCACGGCTGTGTGTTCTCATTGTCCCTTTCGCCGACCGTTCGCGTCTGTACCTTCATCTGGGCCATTTCCCATTTGTCGGGAGCGACACCTATGAAGGAGACTTAGTAAAAAACAAATTAAGACATCCTGCTGACTGTAACCTTGAAATAAACAGTTCAGGCAAAAAGAAGGGATAACAAAGTTAAAAGAAAAAAGGAGGTCACTATGAATCCTCAACAAAGAAAGATGACTGAATGTTCAAATAAATTTTTGGTTTCTGAACCATTACAAATGTCAGTGTTACAATTCCAAACTCCTTTGAGCCTCAATGCATGAGTTAATTGAGCATAGGACTGAAGAACATCATGAAGATTGGGTTGGGTACAAATAAAATTTGAGCCTTTATCCTTTGTTTCTTAAACCGTGAACCAGGCCACATTACAACCCTTTAAAAGTCCTAACTGAAGCATGGTTAGTTCGAAAGCGTACTGCTACAAAAAGGTATCCTGACTCCTTTAGGGCTTATTATAAAACTTGAGTTAATATCACAGTTTTCATAAAAATTGTTTTTCTAAAAATAACTTTTTTTCAAAATTTCAAGACAGACATAAGCATTGCATTTTTGAATATATTTGTTAGCATATACTTGAGTGTTTGATAAACAGAGAAACTTACAGGATGAATCTTCAAAGTCCTTCCGATAAACAAAGTTGCTTCCTGGATCAAAGTCCATGTATACAAAGGGGCATAGTCATTGTTTCCCAATCAATGGGGCATACCAAATTACTATTCAATTCATTCGGGGCAATCAGGTCCAGATTCAACAAGTGCTTAATAGCCAGGGGCAGCTCTCCTCATATATTTGAATTACCAAGGGTAACATTATAAAGTTCATGATGTCAGGGGCATATTATTGTGAGGCATTCTGCTTATTTCTCTTGAGGTAACTACATTCAGATACTTCCATTATGGGACAATTCATCCTCAGCCAAGGGGCAATGCTTTCTTTTCAAATCTAGTATCCGGAACGTATATGGTCCATCACAATTTGAAGACGCCATTCCTCTCATTGTATTACCTTGATATTAGATTCTCAGCATAAACCATGGCAGAAATTAATTGTCTACGCCAGTAGTATCAGATGGTGTCAGTATCATGTCTTCAGATCCAGCTATAGGATTTCTGGGAAGGTATTCAGGAAAGTTAAGAATCTCGGGAGCTCTAAATCTAATTGGTTATACACTCTCGAAGTCGAAACGATTCTGTTTTCAAGATCAGCTTTACTTTTCCATCTTTGAATCCAAATTTACTTTTACCCTATTTACATAAGCGAAACGTCCATTGGTTGTGTTTGAATGTATGTATGCTTTTGAATATGATTGATGTTTACTAGAAATGCATAAATGCTTAATATGATTGATGTTTACCAGAAATAGTATTTACTAAGGACGAACGAGGGAAGGAATTCAACGAAGCTTCGCCGGTTCATCCCCACCAGACAGCTACAAGTCCCCTAGTAGAGCAAATCCATCTTCTACTTCGAGTCACATCTCCCCTGGAATTTATATCCATCTCTTTTATCCTCAGACGGATAGTCGGGAATTTGTTCCTTCAATAGGAGTACGACGAACGAAGACGAGAGGTTATGGATACCATACTATCAAACGAAGACGGGAGGTTATGAATACTATATTATCAAACGAGACGGGAACGAGTTCCTCATATCCTTCAGCAACAAATCGGGATTTATTTTCCCTGGCCAGCAGTTGTTATACAAAGATATCCAGACGCTTCAGGCTGCATGATTCATACATACATCATTTACATCATAACATAACACCATCCATCAATACATAATACATTTACTTAGGTGCATCATACTATATATACATACATATTGCATAAATTAACCTTTTCCTTGCAGGATGGTTATATGCAGATAAAACAGTATCAACAATTCACAACAGATCAGAAATGATCCACACATTACTCAAGATGTCCTCGGAGAGTAGGAAAACGGTCTGTAAGAAGATCCATTCCCTAATCCAGGATATTTCCAGAAGATTTCATCTATCTGGTCTTGAATAGCAGGCAAACGGTCTGTACAAAGATCCATTCCCTGGTTCAAGATATTTTCAGAAGATTTAATTTATTTCCTCGGAGAGTAGTCAAACGGTCTGTACAAAGATCCATTCCCTAATCCAGGATACTTCCAGAAGATTTCATCTATCTGGTCTTGAATAGCAGGCAAACGGTCTGTACAAAGATCCATTCTCTGGTTCAAGATATTTTCAGAAGATTTAATCTATTGGCCCTTGAATAGCAGGCAAACGGTCTATACAAAGATCCATTCCCTGGTTCAAGATATTTTTCAGAAGAACTAATCCTGACGTTCTTTTGGCCCTTGAATAGCAGGCAAACGGTCTATACAAAGATCCATTCCCTGGTTCAAAATATTTTCAGAAGATTTAATTTATTGGCCCTTGAATAGCAGGCAAACGGTCTATACAAAGATCCATTCCCTGGTTCAAGATATTTTTCAGAAGAACTAATCCTGACGTTCTTTTGGCCCTTGAATAGCAGGCAAACAGTCTATACAAAGATCCATTCCCTGGTTCAAGATATTTTTCAGAAGAACTAATCCTGAAGTTCTTTTGGCCCTTGAATAGAAGGCAAACGGTCTGTACAAAGATCCATTCCCTGGTTCAAGATATTTTTCAGAAGAACTAATCCTGACGTTCTTTTGACCTTGGAGAGTAGGCAAACGGTCTGTACAAAGATCCATTCCCTAATCCAGGATATTTTCAGGAGACTTGATCATGACACTCTTTTGTCCTTGGATATTAGGCAAACGGTCTGTACAAAGATCCATTCCCTAATCCAGGATATTTTCAGGAGATTTAATCCTGACACTCTTTTGTCCACGGAGAGTAGGCAAATGGTCTATACGAAGATCCATTCCCTAGTCCAGGATACTTTCAGAAGATTTCATCTATCTGGTCTTGAATAGTAGGCAAACGGTCTGTACAAAGATCCATTCCCTAGTTCAAGATATTTTCAGAAGATTTAATCTATTTTCTCTTGAATAGTAGGCAAACGATCTATATAAAGATCCATTCCCTAGTTCAAGATATTTTCAGAAGAATTAATCCTGATATTCTTTTGTCCTTGGAGAGTAGGCAAACGGTCTGTACAAAGATCCATTCCCTAATCCAAGATATTTCCAGAAGAGGTAATCGTCACGAAGATTTATTTCTACTGGTCTATTTAAAAATTCAAACCATGTTGCATAAACGATTCAGAGACGGCCTATACGAAGACCTAGTACTGATATCCAGTATCAACATCAAGATATTATCACCTCCTGATAGTATGGATGACATCTATAAGCCCATCTCCAGTTCTTCCAAGTGGCATCTTCAAGCCCACTTAAGCATATACCACTAATCATCAGTGTTACTTTACGCACCGACGAGTGCAAATTTTTGGGTTTTTTATTCAATCCCCTTCAACCTTCCAGTCACGAATGGCACACATGCCAATCTAACTCCACAGATTTCAGAAAATTGAACAGGGGCAACTGTTGTACCCCAAAATTTGCCCTCACATATTTGAGACAAATTGATTCACAAGGTTTTCTTACACTTGTCGTACCCCAAATTTTGACCCGCTTCATATGCTTTGGTGCTTTTTTATTTCGAATAAATAAAATAGCACAATTGGTAGAAAGATGGGTATAAGGGATATAATTGTGAGAGGTTGTGAGTTCAAATCCCACCTTCCGCTCTTTTTAATTTTTTTTAATTTTTTCCTTTACTAATAACTTTTCCTATTTTTATATTTTTTGAAAAAATCACAAAAATAGCATTTTTTAATTATTTAAATTTTAATTTTCGTATTTGCATTTAATGCATTTTTAAAAATATGATTTTTTCATTAAAATCATTATTTTATGGAAAAAATTTCAAAAAAAAATCATAATAAATACCAAAAACATTTCTTTTCTTGTATACTCGTTTTCTATTGGTCAGTTTAGGTCATTTTTGTGTCAGTGACCTAGTAAAAATCATATAATTTTGTTCAAATATTTTTTAATCAATAGGGATTAAGACTAATTTTATTTCCTTTTAAACTTTTTAACCTAATTTTCTTAATCTATAAATACATGTTGTTTTACACATAAGAGGCTCTCTCATTTCTCATTTTTTATCACTCCTCTCTCAACCACAATACGAAAAAATTCTTGCCTCAGGGAGAAACAAAACCGAAAAAATAAGAACACTAAAAGGCGAATCATACATGTGCCAAAATATATTCTTCTTTTGTTTTGTTAATATATACTCTCTTTTTTTCTTCTTGTGTACTATATGAACTACACGTTACATTGTTTATTCTCCTTTCTACATGAAGTGCCTAACCATACCTTTTTTTTTCTTTCGCTTATATATATATATATATATATATATATATATATATATATATATATATATATATATATATATATATATATATATATATATATATATATATATATATATATATATATATATATATATATATATATATATATATATTGTTTTATTTTTATAGTTTTGCTTTGATATTGTCGATTCTTATTTTTTTAATTACTTTGTTTGGATTGGATCGTGTCGATACGCTGTTCGTATATTTATGTGCATGAGGCGTGACATTTGTGTTGATCCAATCTAGTTGCGATGATCGCAATTTTGCGTTAGCAACATTATTTTTTAATCTTTTGTTTTATTCTTGATAAATTTATATCTGCACATTTTTCATAACTAACTACCCTGATTTTTTCCTAAACCTTGACGATTTTGCCTCAACCATTTTTTTAATATACATTTTGTTTTATTATATAATAACTATTTTCCAGGTACATTCACATGTGCGTGCGTGTCTTAGTGTCAAGAAGGCAAAGCTGGTAATTTTGAGGGCATTTTGACAAAGAAACAAGTTTATTATATAATAACTATTTTCCAGGTACATTCACATGTGCGCGCATGTGCGCGCGTGTCTTAGTGTCAAGAAGGCAAGACTGGTAATTTTGAGGGCATTTTGACAAAGAAACATGGGTTTATCTTCTTTTTCCTAATTTCTCCTAATTTCCTCTATTGTTTTTAATTCTCTAATTTCTTAAATTAACTAACCTTAAATATTTAGATTAATTTTATTTGTTTATTTTCTAAAAAAAACTCTTAACTTTTTTTTTTAATTACTTATCTTCATAAATCATTCATAATGTTAATTAATTATTTATTTTATTAAATTAATAATTCAAAATAGTTTTTTTTTAACAACAAAACTTTTTTTTTATATATTTTCATAAACTTTAATTTTTCATGTAAACCTTAAAAATTTCTTATAAACTTTAACCGTGTTATTTTCTCTAAATCATAAACCTTTTCTCAAACCTTAACAAACCTGTTATTATTTCTTATTTTCACTAATTTTTTTTATGTTATTCATCTGCGCTTTATTTTTATGTGATTATTTCTCATCTGTAATATTTTTTGGTTTACTTTTATTTTTCACCTTACAATGATGTAACTGCCCCAAAGCGATGTAATAGTTAGCCATTTATTTTCTGCCATTTATTTTCTGCCACTTTATTTTTCTGCCATTTATTTTCTGCCATTTTATTTTTCTGTCATTTAAATTCCTGCCATTGATCATATATTAACTACGTGGTTTAGTAATGTAGGGCGTGAAAACCTACTAAATTACTTATTTAATATTTTTCTATAATCTTTATATTTTTTGTAAATAAATATTAATTATTTTTATAAACTTATTTTACTACTTATCTATAACAATAAACCTTTATTTTGTAAATACTAACTCTTTTATTATTTTGTACATATTAAATTTTTTTTTTCTCTAAAAATTTTTTGAATAACATTTTGTCAATAATATTTTATATATTAATAGTATTTTATTATAATAGTAATAATCATATAGTGTAAATAATTAAAAGTTTTTCTCAATAATCTTTAATTGTTTTTCTCTAAACTTAATTACTTTTTTTCATTAATTCTAATAACTTCTAAAAAATCTAACTTGTCTAACCTAAACTTTTTCTTTTTAATTAAATGATTAATTGTTATTTCTTTAATTTATTTTAACTTTATTATTATTATAATTACTTTATTATTATTATTATTATTATTATTATTATTGCTTTATTGTTATTATTGCTTTTGCTTCATTATTATTATTATTATTATTATTATTATTATTGCTTATTTATTGTTTTATTATATCTATTATTCTTGCTTTATAATTTATTTTTATCCTACTATTATGTATCTGCCAAAGCCTTGTAATAGTTTATAGATTTATTTTTCCGTCTTTATTTTCTTTGTAAATATTTAATTGTGTGGTTAGTAAATAGGGAGTGCAAACATAATTGTAATTAATTTAATTTAGATAACTAATTTAAAAAAGATAAATATTTGAAAATAAACACTCACACACGTAAGTCGATCTTTGATCGCCATCTCACTTCCTAAGGTTATCCCTCATGTTGCCTAAATCAAAAGGTCAAGTAAGGTGTTTAAAAAGCAAAGTCCCTTCTCATGAAATATCATCAAGTCCCTTTAAGATTATAAGATCAAGTCCCTTCGATGTTGCCTACGTAAATGATCTTGTCCCTTTCGAATAAAAGATGATAAGTCCCTTCGTATTGCTAAGACACCTTACAGTTGCCTAAACACAGATGACCCTTCACATGTCCCTTATAACATCCAAGGTAATGACTACCTATTCCTTAATAATAGGGATAGTCTTACCATTGAAAGAACATTTAAGAACAGAAAAGATTCAATTTAGGGTAGGTTCCTCTTAAGTACTTGCTCACTTATTCAAAAATACTTCATTACACTTCACATTTTCAAACAATTTTCAAAACAAAGTCTTTATATATATCCGTACAAGGATCATTATAAAGTACTTAAGAAAATTTTTAATCACACACTACACTTCTCAAAACAGTTTAAAGTGAGCTAAGTAACTAAGAGCCCATGGATAACCATGGATGTAAAGGGTGCTAACACCTTCCCTTTACATAACCTACCCCCCGAACCCAAAAATCTTTTAAGATCTTTCCTGTTCTTTTATGCCCTTTCCTTTGGATAAAATAAAAGTCGGTGGCGACTCTTGCTATCCGTAACATTTAACTAAAGTCAGTTCTCCCACCGTGTTACACCGTCATATTGTCCAGGTTCTTTGGTAATAATCATAATATCTTTATCAGGGAACTCAAAACTCGTTGACTGATAATCATCCACTGCTTGATGAGCCAAATGATCAGCCACAACACTTCCTTTAATGGCCTTCTGAGTAGTATACTGTATATCATATTCTGTCAATATCATTTGCCATCTTGCAATTCTTCCGGAGAGAGCAGGTTTCTCGAATATGTACTTGATTGGATCCATCTTTGAAATCAATAAGGTAGTATGAGTCAACATATACTGTCTTAGTCGGCGAGCAGCCCATGCCAAAGCGCAGCAAGTTTTCTCGAGCAGTGAGTATCTTGTTTCACAGTCGGTAAACTTTTTGCTAAGGTAGTATATTGCCTGCTCTTTTCGACCAGACTCGTCATGTTGTCCCAACACACACCCCATTGAGTTGTCTAACACTGTTAAGTACATAATCAAGGGTCTTCCATCAACTGGTGGCATCAAAATTGGAGGTTCTAGCAGATATTTCTTGATTTCATCAAAGGCAGTCTGACACTCATCATTCCACTCCATTACCTGATCTTTCTTCAACAACTTGAAGATTGGCTCACAGGTGGCAGTTAATTGGGAAATAAATCTTGCAATGTAATTCAATCGTCCCAAGAAACCTCTAACTTCCTTCTCAGTACGGGGAGCTGGCATCTCTCGTATAGCTTTTACTTTTGCAGGATCTACTTCAATACCTTTTCCACTGACAATGAAACCCAAGAGCTTACCAGATCTAACTCCAAAAGTACACTTGTTTGGGTTCAATCTCAACTTGTATTTCTTCAACCTCTCAAACAACTTATGCAGATGATCAAGGTGTTGCTCTTCATCTTGGGACCTGGCTATCATATCATCCACATATACCTCTATCTCATGATGAATCATATCATGAAACAAAGCCACCATAGCATGCTGATATGTTGCCTCTGCATTCTTCAAACCAAATGGCATCACCTTGTAACAAAAAGTGCCCCACTGTGTAACAAATGTTGTCTTCTCCATATCTTCAGGTGCCATCTTGATTTGATTGTAACCAGAGAAACCATCCATGAAAGAGAATACTTTGTGCTGAGCAGTGTTGTCTACCAGAACATCAATATGAGGAAGTGGAAAGTCATCTTTGGGGCTAGCCTTATTCAAATCCCTGTAGTCTACACACATACGTACCTTACCATCTTTCTTAGGCACTGGTACCACATTTGCAACCCACTGAGGATAAGAAGTCACTGCTAAGAACCCTGCATCAAACTGTTTCATTACCTCTGCTTTAATCTTCTCTGACATTTCAGGACGCATACGACGAACCTTCTGTTTCTTTGGACGACAATCTTCTTTCACTGGTAAACGGTGAACCACAATGTCTGTATCCAACCCTGGCATATCTTCATAAGACCAAGCAAAGATCTCCACATAGTCACGTAGCATCTGAATCAATCTGCTCTTGACACTATCCTCCAAATCAGCCCCTATCTTGACCTCTTTCCTGTTTTCTTCAGTTCCCAGATTCACAACTTCGACTGGCTCTTCATGTGGCTGTATAGCTTTCTCTTCTTGTTGTAACAACCTAGCAAGCTCTACAGGTACTTCACAATCGTCCTCATTTCCATCTTCAGCTTGATAGATCGGATTCTCGAAATTATAATTGGCAATAGTAGAACTATTATCAACAGGATCCAGGGTGGATGAGGATCTGCATTTTAGTGATGTGGGTGTGTGTAAGAACACATAGCTGATAAAACAAAAATAAAAGAAAAGAAAGACAAGGAACACAATATTTACGAAAACGAAACGTCCACTGATTTTTATTGAATGAAGTATGCAAATGAAATGACATCCCGTAACAAGCACACCATTGTGCCCCGGGTAAGGCACAAGGCTTAAGAGTTTAATTGTTCAAGAAATTACAAACTTAAAAGTAACAACACAGTAATAGTATTTACTCCTGACTAAAGGAGATAGGAATAACATCTTCAGCTTTCCAGTTATTGAGCCCAACACCCACAGTAGGAAAAATCCAGTCATCCAGGTTATAATCTTCCTCATGGTCACCCACAACATTGATCTGATCCTTCCTAATCCCCTGATTGATGATAAGAACAGCACGAGCACGACGAACAGCCTTCTGGGACTCTGCAGTGAAACCCAAACCAAATTTGTCAGTCTTGTAAGGAATGTTAGGAAGCTGACCCCAAATAGTACAACCAGCTTCATCCACCACAGCTCTAGCATCTTTGAGGGAGGCCATTGTTGGAGGTACTCTGGTGACCACAGGAACTTTCTTGACAACAGGAGGAGCTTCATAGTTATTAATAAACCAAGGAACCACTTCGAACGTCTGGCACGGAGTTTCAACATATTCACCTTCCATTTCAAGATATTTAAAGGTATTCACATGGCTAACTATATATCCTTCCTCTCCATAAACAGTGACAACTTTTCCTTCTACCGGATATCTCAGTTTCTGGTGTAAAGTGGAGGTTACAGCACCTGCCCCATGGATCCAGGGATGCCCAAGCAAACAAGAATACGAAGGACGAATATCTATCACATAAAAAGTAGCATTGAAGACCTGAGATCCTACTTTTATTGGGAGATCAATTTCTCCATGCACCACTCTTCTTGAACCATCAAAAGCCTTCACCACTATATTACTGGGCTTCAACACAGCATCTTCAGGACTAAGCTTATTCAGGACTTCTTTGGGCAACATATTCAGAGAGGAACCATTGTCTATCAATACATGTGACAGGGTAGTGCCCCTACATTCAATAGAGATATGTAGGGCCCTGTTATGATCTCTCTTGGCCGGAGTCAAATCAGCATCGGAGAAACCTAACCCATTATCATAGGTCAGGTGTGCAACACAATTTTTGAACTGGTCAACAGAAATTTCATTTGGTACATGAGCAGTCTTCAGAAATTTAATTAGGGCCTTGGCATGAGCCTCAGAGCACAATAATAAAGACAGCATGGAAATCTTGGAGGGAGTATTCCCCAATTGGTCAACAATGTCATAATCACTCTTGCGAATGATCTTCAATACTTCTTCCATCTGCTTAGCAAGATCATCAGCAGCTGGCACATCAGTTGGTATAGGTTCAATGACAGGACCTTTGCCCCGAGCATCAGTAGTGGAGGTAGTAACTGGAGTGAATGTATTCTTAGAAGTAATTGGAGGAGAGAAAACTCTTCCACTTCGTGTGATCTTACTAGATCCAGCAATGTTATCAATATCAAGATTTTCATCAGCAATAGGTGTTTCAGCTAAGGGCTCTTGCTTAACACCATGAATATAAACATCGGACCCATAATGCCAAGGCACAACCTTATTAGAAGTATATGGAATAGGACCAGGAGTGGTAATGATCATAGGAGCCACTCTAGCTTCAGAAACAATCTTCACAGGGCCTTCAGCAGTAATCTTAATTGGACCCTTATGAGTGATTTTGACAGGGCCCTTGGAAGTAATCCTCACCGGCACTTTATCAACCATATCCACCTCTTCCATCTTCGCACCTTTAGTTATATGATCCACCATACTTTCCACAGAAGGTGGAGTCCTCTCAAACACTATGGTGTAATTATTCATGAGGCGTTGAATTCTGTCCTTCAACCTCCAGCAGCTATCCGGCTTATAGGCACAATAGACACAATCTTCACGACAACCTGGAAAGAACCCAGCTTGTACCAACTTCTTCTTAATAACAGACAATGGAGTAGTCAAATCTGCAACTGAGGAAATATGTGAATCTTCATTAATGGCATTGACAATCTTCTCATGATTTGGCATGGGAGCAGTGATCACATTTGGAGTACCCGGAGGGTCAAACTCAATCTCTCCAGCATCAATCATATCTTGAATTTTGTTCTTCAATACCCAGCAACTATTGGTATCATGTCCCTGACAATTTGAATGATATGCACATCGTGCATTAGGATTGTACCTGGGAGAGGTAACATTGGGATTCTGAGGAGGGTCCCTCAAAGTGATAAGTTCACCCTTCAACAAGTGTTGCAAGGCTTGGGCCAGTGACATGTTGATCTTAGTGAACTGCCTTCTATTCCTCTGTTGATTTCCCTGTGGCTGCTCTGGTGTTGTAGGAGTTGGATTGGAGATATGAACTGCACTCACAGACTGATGCCTCCTACTACGATCAGGTTGGCCATACACAGCATTTGACTCTTTCTTCCCACTGGGAGGCTTCTTTGCAGTACTGGATGAAGAATCACCCACTTGGATCTTGCCACTCTTTATACCACTTTCTACACACTCTCCTGTCATTATCAACTCAGTGAAGCCAGATGATGAGCTTCCAATGAGATGACTATAAAAAGGACCATTCAACGTACACATGAACATATCAACCAACTCTCTGTCAGTTAGAGGAGGTTGTACTCTTCCAGCCAAGTCTCTCCATTTCTGAGCATACTCCTTGAAATTTTCTTTAGCACCCATAGACATGCTTTGTAGTTGCATGCGAGTAGGAGCTAGATCAGCATTGTATTGATATTGCTTATAAAAGGCTTCAGCAAGATCATTCCAATCACGGATGTTGACACTCTCCAACTGATAGTACCACTCCAATTGAGCTCCAAATAAGCTCTCTTGGAAGAAATGGATCCACAACTTTTTATCAGCAGTATGGGGTTGGATTCTCCGGACATAGGACCTCAGATGCAGCTTGGGACAAGAGACACCATCATAAACTACGAAAGTAGGAACCTTGAAACCAATGGGTATGACCACCCCATATATCAAACTCAGGTCTTCAAAATCCAGCCCAGAAGACTTTTGCAATTCCATAGCATCCATTCTATCCACCAGCATCTTGAACTTATCTTCATTAGGCTCATGATAGTAGTTAGCTTCAGAATCAGAATCCCCCATTATATTATGGAGACTGCCCCCCTCTTTCTCAGACTCTTCAGACTCATAATCTTCAACCTGTTCTTTGGTCTTGACAGGACCTCTGAACCTTCTTCCCATGTTGATCAGGCCACCTGACCTCCTAGTTTTCTTAGTCTTCTTGGCCAGCAGTGTCTTTAATTCATCTTGCCCTTTGGACAAGTTCAGGATCAGCTCTTGGAACTGTGCATTTTGTGCCTGGAGATCCTTAACTGTTTGTTCAAGAGCCATTGCTGAAATAAACAGCGAGAAGATAAGAAACCTGTACACAATAAACCTGTGATGCAATGATATGATGTATTAATGCGTATGCAATGTTTTTAAGGACCGCAAGATTTAAATTTGCTTAAACAATCGAGAAGGTAAACTTTTATTAGTAATAAATTTGTTTGCCCCTTGGGCTTACAATAAAATGAAATGAAATAAATACAAAAGATGGGGTTTTAAGTCTCCCATGGACGTTTCCTCTTTGTGTTGAGGTATGAGTTAAGATTCCGCTCCTCGTGAAGTTGCTTTGTTAGTTCCAGGATTCTTTCTTGGCTTGCTTTGTAATGAGCCTCGAAGGTATCCCTTTGCTCCTTCAACTGGATCCAGGACCTCTGTAAATCTTCCATGTCAGTAGGCATGTCTGGGTGAAGGATGGTATAAGAAGTATCTCCTTCAGCAACAGGTTCCATGGTAACTGGCAGGATGGCAGGATATCGCATCATGAGAGTCTGCGCACGAGATCGCACCCATCTGAGATAAGCTTCCATAGGAATAGTGTACTTAGGTTCCAGAGTCTTGCTGTCAACCTTGTTCACTTTTCCCCATGCTCGTATGAACCTTTGATGGTAACCTTGCAGATCGTTGTCGTAGTCAAACACAATACCCTGAACCAACATGGCATGAGGACCATCACTCCGAGCGTAACCAAACTGTCGTAAAGCTAGAGAAGGGTTGTAGGTAATGCCTCCTCTTATGCCTAGAAGTGGCACATTAGGAAACTCCCCACAACGGTCAATGATAGTGACATTCTCCATAGATCTGGAGCACCAATGGATATCTGAATGAGAGAGTGACATAATCCTCTTGGACCACCTGAACCCTTGTTCATTCTTCATCACTGATCGAGGAAGGTGAGAAATAAACCACCTAGATAGCAAAGATATGCAACACATCAGAGTTCCTCGTGCCTTTGTAGTACGAGTATGAAGAGAGTGCAGAATGTCTCCAAGCAATGTAGGCATTGGATTGTGACTCAGGAATATATTGATGGCATGAACGTCTATGAACTGATCAGGATTGGGGAATAACACTAAGCCATAAATTAACAAGGCTAAGATCTCCTCAAAAGCATCATAGCTCATAGCTTTCAAGAACACTTGAGCCTTCTCTATCAACACCTTAGCAAGAATACCCTTAACTCCACTTCTCGTTTCTAGAACAATGTCTGACTTCTTCAGATGTAGAGCTGCAGCAATGACTTCAGGTTTAAGCTCTTTTTCCAAACATGTGAATGGTTTCTGATCAAGAACAGGTATACCCAGAAGTTTGGAGAACTCCTCCATGGTAGGAACCAGCTGGTAGTCGGGGAATGTGAAGCAATGGTGCTTAGGATCAAAGAACTGAAATAGGACACTCATCATGTCTTCATTGAATCCTGAAGTGACTAGATCCAGTAGCTGACCATGTCTCTTGATGAACTGAGAGTTTTCAGACACTTGAGAAACCAACTCCTTAAGCTTAGGAGGTATGCCTACAAAGTTGATCCTGATAGTGTTTCTACGAGCAGAAGCCATGACCTGCAACAAAGAGCAAAGATGAATCCTTTGGTCCTTGAAATGGTTAGTGAAAATGCTATGCTTATGATGCATGATGATGTCATGATATTATGCTCAATCACAAACATGTGGCACACACAAACAAGTCATACCATAGCCCTAGGTTTAAAGGCTTGCATGAGGTTCAAAGGTAGGTACCCTCCCCTGAAGTTAGTTGGTTCATCCTGTCCTATAAAGTAACCAGGTTCTAAGGGATCTCAATATCATTGATCCTTCATAAGGGTGGTTGTTCAGTGGGCAACTTACTTGCCAACCAAAACCCTCCAAGTTTAGAATCTCAATGAGCGTAGCATCGAGTATCAACCAACTTCAGTCTTCACCAAAGCCGGTTATCTCACTACTTTTCTAAAGGCCAAGATGGGATAACTAGGGTTCTAAAAGTCAGTTAGTGTATTGACAACATATGGCAGCCTCATATTATCCTCAACTTTCTTAAGGAACATAAGCACCAACCAAGAAGTCACACTAACTATGGCCACCAGATCAACCATATCGGTATACGCCGTACAGTTTCCTTGGTCTATTGCCATTTACCTAAGGTACACTAGATCCGGGTTAGGATCTTTCACACATAAGAGCACCCAACAAGTAAAGTAAAGCAAACAAAGCAAACAAGTTTAAAGTGATCTAATTCCTAAGGGTACCCCTCTTTAATATTAAATCCCCAGCAGAGTCGCCAGTTCTGTAACACGGTGGGAGAATTGACTTTTAGTTAAATGTTGCGGATAGCAAGAGTCGCCACCGAATTTTATTTTATCCAAAGGAAAGACATAAAAGAACAGGAAAGACCTTTTAAAAGATTTTTGGGTCCGGGGGGTAGGTTATGTAAAGGGAAGGTGTTAGCACCCTTTACATCCATGGTTATCCATGGGCTCTTAGTTACTTAGCTCACTTTAAAACGTTTTTGAAATGTGAAGTGTGTGAATAGAAATTTTCTTAAGTATTTTATAATGATCCATGTACGGATGTATATAAAACCTTTGTTTTAAAAATTGTTTGAAAAGTATGAAGTATTTGAAATGTTTTGAAGAGTGAGCAAGTATCTAAGAGGAACCTACCCTAAGTTTAAATCTTTTCTGTTCTTGAATCCTTTGAATGGTAAGACTATCCCTATTATTAAAGAATAGGTAGTCATTACCTTGGATGTAAGGGACAAGTGAAGGGACATCTGTTATTTAGGCAACTGTGGGGTGTATAAGCAATTCGAAGGGACTTATCATCTTTATTCGAAAGGGACAAGATCATTACGAAGGCAACGTTCGAAGGGACTTGATCTTTTTATCTGTTTAGGGACTAGATGATGTGAAATTAGGGACTTTGCTTTATACACCCTACTTGACCTTTTGTTTTAGGCAACATGAGAGGTATCCTTAAGGAAGTGAGATGGCGACCAAAGATCGACTTACGTGTGTGAGTGTACAATTTTAAATATTTATCTTTTAAATTAATGATCTAAATTGATTTAAAATACAAATATGTTTCACTCCCTATTTTACTAACCATAACATAAAAAAATAAATATTAAGCATTACTACTAAAATATTACATAAAGGAGACAATTACATAATAATAATAATAATTAAAACAAATTAAATAAATAAGCAAAATAAGTAATAATAAAATAATTGGGTTAGTAACAATAATAGTAATAAATCACAATATATATATAAATGGGGTTAGTAATAATAAAATAAATATCATATGAGAATAAATATAATTAATAATATAAACAAAAATATTAGCATAATAATTAAAAGATCAATTTTTTATATAAACAATTATTTTTTTAAGATTAAGAAGAAAATATAAACAATTATATACTAATTATTATAAAGTTTTAAATTATATACAAATTATAAAAATTAAGTTAATTATAAACATATTATGAAAATAAATTATATTTAGCAAATTTTAATTATTTTTAAGCATATACTAAAAATTATTTACATACAGGAATTAAATAATAATTATAAACAAATTATAAAATATATACATATTATAAAAATAAGGTTAATTATAATTAAATAATCATATTATTATATTTACAAAATTAAATTAGCAAGTTTTAATTAATTATCTAAAATTAAATCAAATAAAAAAATATGGGCATAATTAACATTTACATGAAATAATTAGGGTTTAAAGTACTATTAGGGTTTTATAAAAATAATTAGGTTTTAAAAGAATATTTTAGGTTTTTTTAGAAAATTAGGGTTTTATATGTTTTTAGAAAAATAAATTAGAATTAATTAATAACTATACAAAGTTATACAATATTAATAATTTACAAAAAATAAACAAAATTTTTTAATAAGGTTTAATTTAAAAAGATGAGTTCTAAATTGTAGAAAAGAAAATAAAGCTATTAACATTTTAATTTATTATTTAAACTTATTTAATTATATTATAAACAAATAAAATAAGAGAAACAAAATAAATTGAAAAAAACTTACTTGGGCTGGGATTTGAACCCAGTCCCTCTGCTTTCACCTTTGAGTCCTGCTTCTACAACCACCAGGCCAGCGTGCGCGTGGTGATATAGGATGGAAGCCAAAGCCTTTTGTTTTAAATCCTGTGGAAATTATGACAAAACACACAAAAGCACAAAAAAAGAGGCCTGGGGAGGGTTTCGAACCCAGGACCTTTACACAATACGCAAGCACACTTACCATCCAGCCGGGAGGGCGCAACTGGTAGTTAATCCACAACAATTAATTATATATTAAGTCTAACAATTAAAATAGAAAAAACAAGAAAAATTGTTGCAGCCAGGATTCGAACACAAGCCTTCAAGGTCATACGCGTGCGTCTCTCACCACTGGGCTAGCGCTGCAGCTGTGATATAATTCCAATAATATAACATAAAATATTATAATAAAATTTGAATTTGAAATCTGGCGCGCAGACTTCATCTTCTTCCTTGGATTTTCGCAGGTTTTCCTGCGAAATCTCCTGGGAAATTTCCTGCGATTTTTCCTGCACACAAGACCTGCCAATTCCATACCATCATAAATATGTACGATTTCATCAAATTGATCATATTTTCATGATCCCCAGACATCACACAGTTCATTTATAGTTTTAGAATTGATTTATATTAACTAAATCGAAGGATCCCAAATTCTATTCAAAAACCCTAGCCATGGCATCTTGCGGTTTAGGGCCTGGTTCTTCAATCTTTTTGTCCAGAAATCATCTAGGCATCATACTCAACACAAATACATGGTTAGAATGCATTATTACTATACAAATAATGAAAATCGAAAAAAAATACAAACAAGAGCAATGTTGGTTCGGTTCATGCAATATAGGATGCTTTGGATGCAAATGAGTATTGAGAACGATTCAAGGATGTCCAATAAACATGTTTACACCTTCAAAACTTTTTGGAATGGCCTCTAGGGAAGAATCCGAATTTGAGATTTTGTGATGAATTTTTGAAAGTGGCAACTTACTCTTGAGGCAAGGAATTCGTCTCCTATGCATTGGGTTATCTTGTATACTTATACTAGAATGAAATTAGGTCAAGAGATTTGATCATTGTATGGATTTTTTTGATTTTGGAGATTGAAAAAGATTAGAACTTAAATTTCAAATATTTGTGAATGAGACCTTTCTATTTCAAGCCAATCTTCATCAATTGTGAATCAATTCAATCCAAATCATATTTATGACCTTCTAGAACAAAAATATATTTTAAATTTTCACATTTGATATTTTATTTAAATTTAAAATGATTTTTAATATAAAAAATCATAATAAATAAATTAAATAAAATAAAATTATGAAAATATCAAATAAATTTCGTGCATGATGTCATGGAACACTTTGGGTCACAAAAAGTTCAGCCCATTTAGAAAAATTTGGTTTTAAGACCCTATTTTCTTCATACACCACCCAAAAATTTCCCAACTTTGCAAGGGCACACATCCTTCCATTTTAATGCTATGAGGGTGTTCTTGGACATTTTGGAAAGCTTAAAGAGTCCTCTAACCAACCCCATTGGTTTCATGTCCATATCATTTACCATTCTCAAGTTATGCCCTTTTGAAGTTGTTGACTTTTTGTTGACTTTCAAAAGGACCTATAATGTCTTAGCTCATACCTTCCAAATGAAGCATTTTTGGGCTTGGCTTGTGAGACACAAAGTTGTAGAGAATTCAATTTACTTAAAAATGAGCTTTGGATGGGAAAAATGTGATGAAGCATGTGAAAGTTATGGCTGGTCAAAGTTCAGTTGACTTTTCCTAAGGAAACCCTAATTTAGAAACCCTCTGATTCTTGATGATCTGAAATATCCTTGATGAATCATGATAAACCCTTGATCAAATGATGAATTTTACTTCATATACTTGATGTTGGCAAAAAATCATGAAGTTTGACTTTGGTTTGACCACAGTTGACCTCAGTTTGACTTTTTAACTGCTTTGACTAATTTTGACTTATCTGATCATTTGACTGAGCAAACCTTTGAGAAAAGTTCTGAAATTTGTCATGGGGATTCTTAGACACATATAAGATGTTATGAAGCTCACTTGAAGTCTTGGAAGTCCATTTAGCCTGACTAAAGTCAAAACCCTAGTTTTAGATGCACTGCTTAGGAGGATGCATTGTCTGAGGGAATTGTCATATCTTCTGACCAATTGTGAACTTTGTGAACCTTATGAACCTCATAGGATGTATTGTGAACCTTGTGAACCTCATGAAAGGTCTTGTGAATCTTGTGAATCTCATGAAAGGTCTTGTGAACCTTGTGAACCTCATAAAGTGTCTTGTAAACTTCATGAACCTCATGAAAGGTCTTGTGAACCTTGTGAACCTCATAAAGTGTATTGTAAACTTCATGAACCTCATGAAAGGTCTTGTGAACCTCTTAGCACACAAAGTATTGTATTGTGAGGGCAAATTTTGGGGTGCAACAGCTGCCCCTGTTCAATTTTCTGAAACCTGAGGGGTTAGATTGGTATATGTGTCAGTCGTGACCTGGAAGGTTGAAGGGGATTGAACACAAAAGCCCAAAAATTTGCACTCACCGGAGCGTAGAGTGATACTGATGACTTGTTGTATATGTTTTGAGTGGGCTTAAAGATGCCACTTGGAGAAAAAATTTTCAAATATATCTCTTGGAGGATAAAGCAGTCCAAAGTATGAAGATATAGCTTTCTGGGAAGATAAACAACGACCCAGAGTCATGATATGCTTTCAGGAGGATAAAAAACGTCCTGAGGTATAATGAGCTTTCAGGAGGATAAACAACGTCCTGAGGTATAAACATAACTTTTGGGAGGATAAACAACGGCCCAATAGTAATGATAGCTTTCAGGAGGATAAACAACGTCCTGAGGTATAAACATAACTTTTGGGAGGATAAACAACGGCCCAACAGTCATGATAGCTTTCAGGAGGATAAACAACGTCCTGAGGAAATGGTGTAACCTTTGGGAAGATAAACAACGGCCCAAGAGTCATGATATGCTTTCAGGAGGATAAACAACGTCCTGAGGAAATGGTGCAACCTTTGGGAAGATAAACAACGGCCCAAGAGTCATGATATGCTTTCAGGAGGATAAACAACGTCCTGAGGAAATGGTGCAACCTTTGGGAAGATAAACAACGGCCCAATAGTCACGAGTTGTTGATGAAGTTTGTCTGCTGGAGAGTTAATCTGAAAAACAAGATTATAACATTTTGTATGATAATATTAGTTTATGCATTATGTATGCATGTATAATATGATGTACTTAAGTAATGTATTATGTATCTATGTATATGTATGATATGATGTAAATGATGTATGTATGCATCATGCAGCCTGAAGCGTCTTGGATATCTTCGTATAATAACTGCTGGCCAGGGAAAATAAATCCTGATTCGTAGCTGAATATGAGGAACTCATTCCCGTCTTGTTTGATAATATAGATATCCATAACCTCCCGTCTTCGTTTGATAGTAAGGTATACATAACCTCTCGTCTTCGACTGATAGTAAGGTATACATAACCTCCCGTCTTCGTTTGATAGTAAGGTATACATAACCTCTCGTCTTCGTCCGATAGTAAGGTATACATAACCTCCCGTCTTCGTCCGATAGTAAGGTATACATAACCTCCCGTCTTCGTTCATCGTACTCCTATTGGAAAAATAAATTCCCGACTATCCGTATGAGGATAAAAGAGAAGGATATAAATTCTAGGGGAGATGTGACTCGAAGTTTTTATAACGGTGGATTTGCCCTACTGGGGGTCTTGTAGCTGTCTTGTGGGGATGAACCGGCGAAGCTTCGTTGAAATTCTTCCCTCGTTCGTCCTTAGTAAATACTATTACTGCATTTTCATGCATTTCTGGTAAACATCAATCATATTAAGCATTTATGCATTTCTGGTAAACATCAATCATATTCAAAAGCATACATACATTTAAACACAACCAATGGACGTTTCGCTTATGTAAATAGGGTAAAAGTAAATCTGGATTCAAAGATGGAATTTTATTTATATCACAAAGTGACCTATACATAGGTGAGTTTGTACAAGGAGACAGAAATCCTAGTAAGAGGAATTTGTCATAAAGTTTTTACAAAGAAAATCAGCTATGTGAGAAGTAATCCTATTGAGTTTCAATTCTACTATTGCCATTATCTTCAAGTATCTCATCTTCTGCTGTTGAGACGGAAACGATTGAATTGAGCTTTATCTGTTCAAACTTGAGTAAGTAGTACAACTGGTTGTAATTTCATGAGTGACCCAAACGAGACATAGTCATACGCTTTTAATCCCTAACTTTTGCCTGGATTGCCCTTTCAGGTTTTCAATCCACCGGGATACCCTTTTTTGCCCAAGCCGCCTTTTCAGGTTTTCGACTTGCCGGGTGTACATTTTTTATATATATCCCTAATTTTTGCCCGAACCCTTTTGGTTCGCCGGGATGCCCTTATTTTTGCCTAGGCCAGTCAACCTAGCGGGTCTCTTTTTATGCGTAGTATTTTTTAACTATGTCTGCGTTTACAGGCTGTGGAAAGTCTTCACCATCCATAGTAGTAAGTATCATGGCACCTCCTGAAAATACTGTCTTGACTACAAATGGTCCTTCATATGTAGGAGTCCATTTGCCCCTAGGATCACCCTGTGGTAATATGATACGCTTGATTACCAAATCACCAGCCTGATATACCTTTGGCTTAACCTTCTTATTAAAAGCTTTGATCATCCGTTTCTGGTACATCTGGCCATGACAAACTGCTGCTAGCCTCTTCTTATCAATCAAATTTATCTGGTCAAGTCGGGTCTGAATCTACTCATCTTCATCCAAGCCTGCATCCTTCATAATTCTCAAGGAGGGAATCTGAACTTCAATGGGCAAAACTGCTTCCATACCATAGACTAAGGAGAATGGGGTTGCCCCTGTTGAAGTACGTATTGTAGTACGATAACCATGAAGAGCAAATGGTAACATCTCATGCCAATCCTTATAAGTAACAGTCATCTTCTGTATAATCTTCTTAATGTTCTTATTAGCAGCTTCAACTGCCCCATTCATCTTCGGACGATACGGAGAAGAGTTGTGGTGCTTAATCTTGAACTGCGTGCAGAGATCTGTAATCATAGTGTTGTTCAGATTGGAGCCATTGTCAGTAATAATCCTTTCAGGGATGCCATACCTACATATGAGATTATTCTTAATGAATCGAGCCACCACATTCTTAGTAACAGATGCAAATGAAGCTGCCTCTAGCCACTTCATGAAGTAATCAATAGCAACCAGGATGAAACGATGCCCATTAGAAGCAGTAGGTTTGATCTCACCAATCATGTCAATGCCCCACATGGCAAAAGGCCAAGGAGCAGTCAACACATTCAATGGTGATGGAGGTATATGTACTTTGTCAGCATAAATTTGACACTTGTGACACGTTCTGGAATGTTGATAGCAATCAGCTTCCATGGTAGACCAGTAGTAACCTGCTCTCAATATCTTCTTTGCCATAGCATGACCACTAGAATGAGTGCCAAAGATCCCATCATGCATATCTTCCATAATCTCAATTGCTTCTTTCTTATCCACACAACGAAGCATAGTTGAATCATGATTGCGCTTGTACAAAATCCCATTACTAAAAAAGAACTTAGCAGAAAACCTTCTCAGAAACTTCCTATCTTTAACAGATGCTCCTTCAGGGAACTCCTGAGCTTCAAGATATCTTTTCACTTCATAGAACCAAGGCTTCTCTTCTGCTTCTTCAGTGCCAATCTCATTGCAGTATGCAGGCTTCTCAAATCTATCAATAGTAATCTTGGGAGTTTCATCATCCCAGCTGATCTCAAACATGGATGCCATGGTGGCTAATGCATCTGCCAACTGATTCTCTCTTCGTGGAATATGTCCAAAGGTAATCTCTTTGAAATGTGGGATCAAAGACAACACATACTCTCTGTAAGGAATGAGATTGTCATGCTTGGTATCCC
Organism: Lathyrus aphaca; assembly: GCA_963966055.1. Classification (NCBI taxonomy): domain Eukaryota; kingdom Viridiplantae; phylum Streptophyta; class Magnoliopsida; order Fabales; family Fabaceae; genus Lathyrus; species Lathyrus aphaca. The sequence continues at coordinate 213,464,409 of OZ014520.1, read as the reverse complement.
AATCTCCTTTAATCTGACTTACTACCAGGGCTGAATCTCCATACACATCAAGGAACTGAATCTTCATATCAATAGCAGCTTTAATACCTAGGATACATGCCTCATACTCAGCCATATTATTAGTACAATAGAAACCAAGTCTGGCAGTAATCGGGGTATGACAACCTTCAGGAGAACTAATCACAACACCAACACCATTACCAAGTGCATTAGAAGCTCCATCAAAAACCATAGTCCATCGGGATCCTTGTTCAGGTCCGTCTGTTGTACCCCAAAATTTGCCCTCACATATTTGAGACAAATTGATTCACAAGGTTTTCTTACACTTGTCGTACCCCAAATTTTGACCCGCTTCATATGCTTTGGTGCTTTTTTATTTCGAATAAATAAAATAGCACAATTGGTAGAAAGATGGGTATAAGGGATATAATTGTGACAGGTTGTGAGTTCAAATCCCACCTTCCGCTCTTTTTAATTTTTTTTAATTTTTTCCTTTACTAATAACTTTTCCTATTTTTATATTTTATGAAAAAATCACAAAAATAGCATTTTTTAATTATTTAAATTTTAATTTTCGTATTTGCATTTAATGCATTTTTAAAAATATGATTTTTTCATTAAAATCATTATTTTATGGAAAAAATTTCAAAAAAAATCATAATAAATACCAAAAACATTTCTTTTCTTGTATACTCGTTTTCTATTGGTCATTTTAGGTCATTTTTGTGTCAGTGACCTAGTAAAAATCATATAATTTTGTTCAAATATTTTTTAATCAATAGGGATTAAGACTAATTTTATTTCCTTTTAAACTTTTTAACCTAATTTTCTTAATCTATAAATACATGTTGTTTTACACATAAGAGGCTCTCTCATTTCTCATTTTTTATCACTCCTCTCTCAACCACAATACGAAAAAATTCTTGCCTCAGGGAGAAACAAAACCGAAAAAATAAGAACACTAAAAGGCGAATCATACATGTGCCAAAATATATTCTTCTTTTGTTTTGTTAATATATACTCTCTTTTTTTCTTCTTGTGTACTATATGAACTACACGTTACATTGTTTATTCTCCTTTCTACATGAAGTGCCTAACCATACCTTTTTTTTTCTTTCGCTTATATATATATATATATATATATATATATATATATATATATATATATATATATATATATATATATATATATATATATATTGTTTTATTTTTATAGTTTTGCTTTGATATTGTCGATTCTTATTTTTTTAATTACTTTGTTTGGATTGGATCGTGTCGATACGCTGTTCGCATATTTATGTGCATGAGGCGTGACATTTGTGTTGATCCAGTCTAGTTGCGATGATCGCAATTTTGCGTTAGCAACATTATTTTTTAATCTTTTGTTTTATTCTTGATAAATTTATATCTGCACATTTTTCATAACTAACTACCCTGATTTTTTCCTAAACCTTGACGATTTTGCCTCAACCATTTTTTTAATATACATTTTGTTTTATTATATAATAACTATTTTCCAGGTACATTCACATGTGCGTGCGTGTCTTAGTGTCAAGAAGGCAAAGCTGGTAATTTTGAGGGCATTTTGACAAAGAAACAAGTTTATTATATAATAACTATTTTCCAGGTACATTCACATGTGCGCGCGTGTCTTAGTGTCAAGAAGGCAAGACTGGTAATTTTGAGGGCATTTTGACAAAGAAACATGGGTTTATCTTCTTTTTCCTAATTTCTCCTAATTTCCTCTATTGTTTTTAATTCTCTAATTTCTTAAATTAACTAACCTTAAATATTTAGATTAATTTTATTTGTTTATTTTCTTAAAAAAACTCTTAACTTTTTTTTTTTAATTACTTATCTTCATAATTCATTCATAATGTTAATTAATTATTTATTTTATTAAATTAATAATTCAAAATAGTTTTTTTTTAACAACAAAACTTTTTTTTTATATATTTTCATAAACTTTAATTTTTCATGTAAACCTTAAAAATTTCTTATAAACTTTAACCGTGTTATTTTCTCTAAATCATAAACCTTTTCTCAAACCTTAACAAACCTGTTATTATTTCTTATTTTCACTAATTTTTTTATGTTATTCATCTGCGCTTTATTTTTATGTGATTATTTCTCATCTATAATATTTTTTGGTTTACTTTTATTTTTCGCCTTACAATGATGTAACTGCCCCAAAGCGATGTAATAGTTAGTCATTTATTTTCTGCCATTTATTTTCTGCCACTTTATTTTTCTGCCATTTATTTTCTGCCATTTTATTTTTCTGTCATTTAAATTCCTGCCATTGATCATATATTAACTACGTGGTTTAGTAATGTAGGGCGTGAAAACCTACTAAATTACTTATTTAATATTTTTCTATAATCTTTATATTTTTTGTAAATAAATATTAATTATTTTTATAAACTTATTTTACTACTTATCTATAACAATAAACCTTTATTTTGTAAATACTAACTCTTTTATTATTTTGTACATATTAAATTTTTTTTTTCTCTAAAAAATTTTTGAATAACATTTTGTCAATAATATTTTATATATTAATAGTATTTTATTATAATAGTAATAATCATATAGTGTAAATAATTAAAAGTTTTTCTCAATAATCTTTAATTGTTTTTCTCTAAACTTAATTACTTTTTTTCATTAATTCTAATAACTTCTAAAAAATCTAACTTGTCTAACCTAAACTTTTTCTTTTTAATTAAATGATTAATTGTTATTTCTTTAATTTATTTTAACTTTATTATTATTATAATTACTTTATTATTATTATTATTATTATTATTATTATTATTATTGCTTTATTGTTATTATTGCTTTTGCTTCATTATTATTATTATTATTATTATTATTATTATTATTATTATTGCTTATTTATTGTTTTATTATATCTATTATTCTTGCTTTATAATTTATTTTTATCCTACTATTATGTATCTGCCAAAGCCTTGTAATAGCTTATAGATTTATTTTTCCGTCTTTATTTTCTTTGTAAATATTTAATTGTGTGGTTAGTAAATAGGGAGTGCAAACATAATTGTAATTAATTTAATTTAGATAACTAATTTAAAAAAGATAAATATTTGAAAATAAACACTCACACACGTAAGTCGATCTTTGATCGCCATCTCACTTCCTAAGGTTATCCCTCATGTTGCCTAAATCAAAAGGTCAAGTAAGGTGTTTAAAAAGCAAAGTCCCTTCTCATGAAATATCATCAAGTCCCTTTAAGATTATAAGATCAAGTCCCTTCGATGTTGCCTACGTAAATGATCTTGTCCCTTTCGAATAAAAGATGATAAGTCCCTTCGTATTGCTAAGACACCTTACAGTTGCCTAAACATAGATGACCCTTCACATGTCCCTTATAACATCCAAGGTAATGACTACCTATTCCTTAATAATAGGGATAGTCTTACCATTGAAAGAACATTTAAGAACAGAAAAGATTCAATTTAGGGTAGGTTCCTCTTAAGTACTTGCTCACTTATTCAAAAATACTTCATTACACTTCACATTTTCAAACAATTTTCAAAACAAAGTCTTTATATATATATCCGTACAAGGATCATTATAAAGTACTTAAGAAAATTTTTAATCACACACTACACTTCTCAAAACAGTTTAAAGTGAGCTAAGTAACTAAGAGCCCATGGATAACCATGGATGTAAAGGGTGCTAACACCTTCCCTTTACATAACCTACCCCCCGAACCCAAAAATCTTTTAAGGTCTTTCCTGTTCTTTTATGCCCTTTCCTTTGGATAAAATAAAAGTCGGTGGCGACTCTTGCTATCCGTAACATTTAACTAAAGTCAGTTCTCCCACCGTGTTACAGAACTGGCGACTCTGCTGGGGATTTAATAAAAGAGGGGTACCCTTAGGAATTAGATCACTTTAAAATTGTTTGCCTTGTTTGCTTTATACTTATCTTATTGGGTGCTCTTATGTGTGAAAGATCCTAACCCAGATCTAGCGTACCTTAGGTAAATGGCAATAGACCAAGGAAACTGTACGGCGTATACCGATATGGTTGATCTGGTGGCCATAGTTAGTGTGACTTCTTGGTTGGTGCTGATGTTCCTTAAGTCAAGTTGAGGATAATATGAGGCTTCCATATGTTGTCAATACACTAATTAACTTTTAGAACCCTAGTTATCCCATCATGGCCTTTAGAAAGTAGTGAGATAACCGGCTTTGGTGAAGACTGAAGTTGGTTGATACTCGATGCTACACTCATTGAGATTCTAAACTTGGAGGGTTTTGGTTGGCAAGTAAGTTGCCCACTGAACAACCACCCTTATGAAGGATCAATGATATTGAGATCCCTTAGAACCTGGTTACTTTATAGGACAGGATGAACCATCTAAACTTCTGGGGAGGGTACTTACCTTTAAACCTCATGCAAGCCTTCAAACCTAGGGCTATTGTGTGACTTGTTTGTGTGTGCCACATGTTTGTGATTGAGCATAACATCATAGCATCATCATGCATCATAAGCATAGCATTTTCACTAACCATTTCAAGGACCAAAGGATTTATCTTTATTCTTTGTTGCAGGTCATGGCTTCTGCTCGTAGGAATACTATCCGGATCAACTTTGTAGGAATACCTCCTAAGCTTAAGGAGTTGGTTTCTCAAGTGTCTGAAAACTCCCAATTCATCAAAAGACATGGTCAGCTACTGGATCTAGTCATTTCAGGGTTCAATGAAGACATGATGAGTGTCCTGTTTCAGTTCTTTGATCCTTAGCACCATTGCTTCACATTCCCCGACTATCAGCTGGTTCCTACAATGGAAGAATTCTCCAAACTTCTGGGTATACCTATACTTGATCAGAAACCATTCACAGGCTTGGAAAAAGAGCCTAAACCTGAGGTCATTGTTGCAGCTCTACATCTGAAGAAGTCAGACATTATTCTAGAAACGAGAAGCGGAGTTAAGGGTATTCTTGCTAAGGTGTTGATAGAGAAGGCTCAATTGTTCTTGAAGGCTATGAGCTATGATGCTTTTGAGGAGATCTTAGCCTTGTTGATTTATGGCTTAGTGTTGTTCCCCAATCCAGATCAGTTCATAGACGTTCACGCCATCAACATATTTCTGAGTCACAATCCAGTGCCTACATTACTTGGAGACATCTTACATTCTCTCCATACTCGTACTACAAAGGCACAAGGAACTTTGATGTGTTGTATACCTTTGATATCTAGGTGGTTTATTTCTCACATTCCTCGATCAGTGATGAAGAATGAACAAGGGTTCAGGTGGTCCAAGAGGATTATGTCACTCTCTCATTCAGATATCCATTGGTGCTCCAGATCTATGGAGAATGTTACTATCATTGACCGTTGTGGGGAGTTTCCTAATGTGCCACTTCTAGGCATAAGAGGAGGCATTACTTACAACCCTTCCTTAGCTTTACGACAGTTTGGTTACGCTCGGAGTGATGGTCCTCATGACATGTTGATTCAGGGTATTGTGATTGACTACGACAACAATCTGCAAGGTTACCGTCAAAGGTTCATACGAGCATGGGGAAAAGTGAACAAGGTTGACAGCAAAACTCTGGAGCCCAAGTACACTATTCTTATGGAAGCTTACCTCAGATGGGTGCGATCTCGTGCTCAGACTCTCATGATGTCGTATCCTGCCATCCTGCCAGTTACTATGGAGCCTGTTGCTGAAGGGGATACTTCTTATACCATCCTTCACCCAGATATGCCCACTGACATGGAAGACTTACAGAGGTCCTGGATCTAGTTGAAGGAGCAAAGGGATACTTTCAAGGCTCATTACAAAGCAAGTCGAGAAAGAATCCTGGAACTAACAAAGCAACTTCATGAGGAGCGGAATCTCAACTCATACCTCAACACAAAGAGGAAACGTCCATGGGAGACTTAAAACCCCATCTTTTGTATTTATTTCATTTTATTGTAAGCCCAAGGGGCAAACAAATTTATTACTAATAAAAGTTTACTTTTTTGGTTGTTTAAACAAATTTAAATCATGCGGTCCTTGAAAACATTGCATACGCATTTATACACCATATCATTGCATCACAGGTTTCTTATGTACAGGTATCTTATCGTCTCGCTGTTTATTTCAGCAGAAATGGCTCTTGAACAGACTGTCAAAGATCTCCAGGCTCAGAATGCACAATTCCAAGAGTTGATTCTGAACTTGTCCAAGGGACAAGATGAGTTGAAGACACTGCTGGCTAAGAAGAAGAATCCTGAGGACAACAAGGATGATCAGCTGAAACAACTACAAGCTGAGATGACAGGAATGAGGATCCAGATGAATGACCAGGTGGCTCTTATTCAAAGTTTAGCTCAGGGGCAAGAAGAATTAAGAACCTTTGTCCATAAACGTCAAAGTAATGGAGCCAAGAATATAATCGTTAGTCAACCTCCATTAAAACAAGTTGATTTGGGTGAAAGGAAGATGAGGATAAAAGAAGGTAAGAGACAGGTTGCCACTGACTGTTCTTAAGTTGAAGAAGAAAGACCTGATAAGGTTAATCCACCTCAACACAAAGAATGTTGAAGGAAGTTTATCAAGTTCAGCACTCCAATGTCACAAGTTCCGCAATGCTTGTTGGAGATGAAACTAATTTCTTTGAAAAGTCCTCCTCAAAATCCTAAAACTTCCTCTCCTCACTATGATCCCAAGGCAAGGTGTGAGTATCACTCCGACAGTCCCGGACACGACACTAATAACTGTTGGGCACTGAAGAAAAAGATTCAAGACCTGATTGACGAAGGATTCCTCGAGGTTACTCCAAAAGGTCAAATTGAGTTCTACTATTGTCCATCAAACATCGAAGTTGCAAGACAAGTTGCCCAAAGTAGCAAGAAAGGAAGATTACCTATTCCTGTTGAGATATGGGGCACCTTGGGACATCCAAGTGAAAAATTTGATTTCATGGTGAAATATACTGCTCCTGAAAGTTCACAGATTGCAATTGAAGACATTCATCCAACTGGATGGGACAACATTTGAATTTTCATTTGTAATTTCTTTTATTTGTTTAAACACTTACTATTATGTTAAACTCTTGTTTTCATTAATGCATTGCATATGTTTGTCTTGAATTAATCCATTCGTTTCACTATATTTAAAACTATGCTTCTTATTTCTATCTTGTGATATTTAACTCCTGATAAAGCTATAAGCCTGTAAAGGGAGGATGACGAAAACAATACCATAATATTAGGCAGTATGCTTTTGAACAGACTATGCTGACGATGTACAGGCATTGTTTCAATTCCTAAACAGTGGAGATATAAGGAAGTTAATCCCTAGTCAACCCTTTTGAGCCTATGAAGTAGGAGTTTTTATTCTCGCACAAATTAAAACCCTTATTCATAACCTGGGACAGGGTAGTTACTCGGTTAACTCAAATATGCCAATTATATGTGTTGTATACAACTAATGATGGTTCTCTGTAATCATGAAACCTGACAGTCGATATCCAGCAAAAGAACAGTTCACTAAGTCAAAACCTATGAAGGAGACTTAGTAAAAAACAAATTAAGACATCCTGCTGACTGTAACCTTGAAATAAACAGTTCAGGCAAAAAGAAGGGATAACAAAGTTAAAAGAAAAAAGGAGGTCACTATGAATCCTCAACAAAGAAAGATGACTGAATGTTCAAATAAATTTTTGGTTTCTGAACCATTACAAATGTCAGTGTTACAATTCCAAACTCCTTTGAGCCTCAATGCATGAGTTAACTGAGCATAGGACTGAAGAACATCATGAAGATTGGGTTGGGTACAAATAAAATTTGAGCCTTTATCCTTTGTTTCTTAAACCGTGAACCAGGCCACATTACAACCCTTTAAAAGTCCTAACTAAAGCATGGTTAGTTCGAAAGCGTACTGCTACAAAAAGGTATCCTGACTCCTTTAGGGCTTATTATAAAACTTGAGTTAATATCACAGTTTTCATAAAAATTGTTTTTCTAAAAATAACTTTTTTTCAAAATTTCAAGACAGACATAAGCATTGCATTTTTGAATATATTTGTTAGCATATACTTGAGTGTTTGATAAACAGAGAAACTTACAGGATGAATCTTCAAAGTCCTTCTGATAAACAAAGTTGCTTCCTGGATCAAAGTCCATGTATACAAAGGGGCATAGTCATTGTTTCCCAATCAATGGGGCATACCAAATTACTATTCAATTCATTCGGGGCAATCAGGTCCAGATTCAACAAGTGCTTAATAGCCAGGGGCAGCTCTCCTCATATATTTGAATTACCAAGGGTAACATTATAAAGTTCATGATGTCAGGGGCATATTATTGTGAGGCATTCTGCTTATTTCTCTTGAGGTAACTACATTCAGATACTTCCATTATGGGACAATTCATCCTCAACCAAGGGGCAATGCTTTCTTTTCAAATCTAGTATCCGGAACGTATATGGTCCATCACAATTTGAAGACGCCATTCCTCTCATTGTATTACCTTGATATTAGATTCTCAGCAGAAGCCATGGCAGAAATTAATTGTCTACGCTAGTAGTATCAGATGGTGTCAGTATCATGTCTTCAGATCCAGCTATAGGATTTCTGGGAAGGTATTCAGGAAAGTTAAGAATCTCGGGAGCTCTAAATCTAATTGGTTATACACTCTCGAAGTCGAAACGATTCTGTTTTCAAGATCAGCTTTACTTTTCCATCTTTGAATCCAGATTTACTTTTACCCTATTTACATAAGCGAAACGTCCATTGGTTGTGTTTGAATGTATGTATGCTTTTGAATATGATTGATGTTTACTAGAAATGCATAAATGCTTAATATGATTGATGTTTACCAGAAATAGTATTTACTAAGGACGAACGAGGGAAGGAATTCAACGAAGCTTCGCCGGTTCATCCCCACCAGACAGCTACAAGTCCCCCAGTAGAGCAAATCCATCTTCTACTTCGAGTCACATCTCCCCTGGAATTTATATCCATCTCTTTTATCCTCAGACGGATAGTCGGGAATTTGTTCCTTCAATAGGAGTACGACGAACGAAGACGAGAGGTTATGGATACCATACTATCAAACGAAGACGGGAGGTTATGAATACTATATTATCAAACGAGACGGGAACGAGTTCCTCATATCCTTCAGCAACAAATCGGGATTTATTTTCCCTGGCCAGCAGTTGTTATACAAAGATATCCAGACGCTTCAGGCTGCATGATTCATACATACATCATTTACATCATAACATAACACCATCCATCAATACATAATACATTTACTTAGGTGCATCATACTATATATGCATACATATTGCATAAATTAACCTTTTCCTTGCAGGATGGTTATATGCAGATAAAACAGTATCAACAATTCACAACAGATCAGAAATGATCCACACATTACTCAAGATGTCCTCGGAGAGTAGGAAAACGGTCTGTAAGAAGATCCATTCCCTAATCCAGGATATTTCCAGAAGATTTCATCTATCTGGTCTTGAATAGCAGGCAAACGGTCTGTACAAAGATCCATTCCCTGGTTCAAGATATTTTCAGAAGATTTAATCTATTTCCTCGGAGAGTAGTCAAACGGTCTGTACAAAGATCCATTCCCTAATCCAGGATACTTCCAGAAGATTTCATCTATCTGGTCTTGAATAGCAGGCAAACGGTCTGTACAAAGATCCATTCTCTGGTTCAAGATATTTTCAGAAGATTTAATCTATTGGCCCTTGAATAGCAGGCAAACGGTCTATACAAAGATCCATTCCCTGGTTCAAGATATTTTTCAGAAGAACTAATCCTGACGTTCTTTTGGCCCTTGAATAGCAGGCAAACGGTCTATACAAAGATCCATTCCCTGGTTCAAAATATTTTCAGAAGATTTAATTTATTGGCCCTTGAATAGCAGGCAAACGGTCTATACAAAGATCCATTCCCTGGTTCAAGATATTTTTCAGAAGAACTAATCCTGACGTTCTTTTGGCCCTTGAATAGCAGGCAAACGGTCTATACAAAGATCCATTCCCTGGTTCAAGATATTTTTCAGAAGAACTAATCCTGAAGTTCTTTTGGCCCTTGAATAGAAGGCAAACGGTCTGTACAAAGATCCATTCCCTGGTTCAAGATATTTTTCAGAAGAACTAATCCTGACGTTCTTTTGACCTTGGAGAGTAGGCAAACGGTCTGTACAAAGATCCATTCCCTAATCCAGAATATTTTCAGGAGACTTGATCATGACACTCTTTTGTCCTTGGATATTAGGCAAACGGTCTGTACAAAGATCCATTCCCTAATCCAGGATATTTTCAGGAGATTTAATCCTGACACTCTTTTGTCCACGGAGAGTAGGCAAATGGTCTATACGAAGATCCATTCCCTAGTCCAGGATACTTTCAGAAGATTTCATCTATCTGGTCTTGAATAGTAGGCAAACGGTCTGTACAAAGATCCATTCCCTAGTTCAAGATATTTTCAGAAGATTTAATCTATTTGCTCTTGAATAGTAGGCAAACGATCTATATAAAGATCCATTCCCTAGTTCAAGATATTTTCAGAAGAATTAATCCTGATATTCTTTTGTCCTTGGAGAGTAGGCAAACGGTCTGTACAAAGATCCATTCCCTAATCCAAGATATTTCCAGAAGAGGTAATCGTCACGGAGATTTATTTCTACTGGTCTATTCAAAAATTCAAACCATGTTGCATAAACGATTCAGAGACGGCCTATACGAAGACCTAGTACTGATATCCAGTATCAACATCAAGATATTATCACCTCCTGATAGTATGGATGACATCTATAAGCCCATCTCCAGTTCTTCCAAGTGGCATCTTCAAGCCCACTTAAGCATATACCACTAATCATCAATGTTACTTTACGCACCGACGAGTGCAAATTTTTGGGTTTTTTATTCAATCCCCTTCAACCTTCCAGTCACGAATGGCACACATGCCAATCTAACTCCTCAGATTTCAGAAAATTGAACAGGGGCAACTGTTGTACCCCAAAATTTGCCCTCACATATTTGAGACAAATTGATTCACAAGGTTTTCTTACACTTGTCGTACCCCAAATTTTGACCCGCTTCATATGCTTTGGTGCTTTTTTATTTTGAATAAATAAAATAGCACAATTGGTAGAAAGATGGGTATAAGGGATATAATTGTGAGAGGTTGTGAGTTCAAATCCCACCTTCCGCTCTTTTTAATTTTTTTTAATTTTTTCCTTTACTAATAACTTTTCCTATTTTTATATTTTATGAAAAAATCACAAAAATAGCATTTTTTAATTATTTAAATTTTAATTTTCGTATTTGCATTTAATGCATTTTTAAAAATATGATTTTTTCATTAAAATCATTATTTTATGGAAAAAATTTCAAAAAAAATCATAATAAATACCAAAAACATTTCTTTTCTTGTATACTCGTTTTCTATTGGTCAGTTTAGGTCATTTTTGTGTCAGTGACCTAGTAAAAATCATATAATTTTGTTCAAATATTTTTTAATCAATAGGGATTAAGACTAATTTTATTTCCTTTTAAACTTTTTAACCTAATTTTCTTAATCTATAAATACATGTTGTTTTACACATAAGAGACTCTCTCATTTCTCATTTTTTATCACTCCTCTCTCAACCACAATACGAAAAAATTCTTGCCTCAGGGAGAAACAAAACCGAAAAAATAAGAACACTAAAAGGCGAATCATACATGTGCCAAAATATATTCTTCTTTTGTTTTGTTAATATATACTCTCTTTTTTTCTTCTTGTGTACTATATGAACTACACGTTACATTGTTTATTCTCCTTTCTACATGAAGTGCCTAACCATACCTTTTTTTTTCTTTCGCTTATATATATATATATATATATATATATATATATATATATATATATATATATATATATATATATTGTTTTATTTTTATAGTTTTGCTTTGATATTGTCGATTCTTATTTTTTTAATTACTTTGTTTGGATTGGATCGTGTCGATACGCTGTTCGCATATTTATGTGCATGAGGCGTGACATTTGTGTTGATCCAATCTAGTTGCGATGATCGCAATTTTGCGTTAGCAACATTATTTTTTAATCTTTTGTTTTATTCTTGATAAATTTATATCTGCACATTTTTCATAACTAACTACCCTGATTTTTTCCTAAACCTTGACGATTTTGCCTCAACCATTTTTTTAATATACATTTTGTTTTATTATATAATAACTATTTTCCAGGTACATTCACATGTGCGTGCGTGTCTTAGTGTCAAGAAGGCAAAGCTGGTAATTTTGAGGGCATTTTGACAAAGAAACAAGTTTATTATATAATAACTATTTTCCAGGTACATTCACATGTGCGCGCGTGTCTTAGTGTCAAGAAGGCAAGACCGGTAATTTTGAGGGCATTTTGACAAAGAAACATGGGTTTATCTTCTTTTTCCTAATTTCTCCTAATTTCCTCTATTGTTTTTAATTCTCTAATTTCTTAAATTAACTAACCTTAAATATTTAGATTAATTTTATTTGTTTATTTTCTAAAAAAAACTCTTAACTTTTTTTTTAATTACTTATCTTCATAAATCATTCATAATGTTAATTAATTATTTATTTTATTAAATTAATAATTCAAAATAGTTTTTTTTTAACAACAAAACTTTTTTTTTATATATTTTCATAAACTTTAATTTTTCATGTAAACCTTAAAAATTTCTTATAAACTTTAACCGTGTTATTTTCTCTAAATCATAAACCTTTTCTCAAACCTTAACAAACCTGTTATTATTTCTTATTTTCACTAATTTTTTTATGTTATTCATCTGCGCTTTATTTTTATGTGATTATTTCTCATCTATAATATTTTTTGGTTTACTTTTATTTTTCGCCTTACAATGATGTAACTGCCCCAAAGCGATGTAATAGTTAGCCATTTATTTTCTGCCATTTATTTTCTGCCACTTTATTTTTCTGCCATTTATTTTCTGCCATTTTATTTTTCTGTCATTTAAATTCCTGCCATTGATCATATATTAACTACGTGGTTTAGTAATGTAGGGCGTGAAAACCTACTAAATTACTTATTTAATATTTTTCTATAATCTTTATATTTTTTGTAAATAAATATTAATTATTTTTATAAACTTATTTTACTACTTATCTATAACAATAAACCTTTATTTTGTAAATACTAACTCTTTTATTATTTTGTACATATTAAATTTTTTTTTTCTCTAAAAAATTTTTGAATAACATTTTGTCAATAATATTTTATATATTAATAGTATTTTATTATAATAGTAATAATCATATAGTGTAAATAATTAAAAGTTTTTCTCAATAATCTTTAATTGTTTTTCTCTAAACTTAATTACTTTTTTTCATTAATTCTAATAACTTCTAAAAAATCTAACTTGTCTAACCTAAACTTTTTCTTTTTAATTAAATGATTAATTGTTATTTCTTTAATTTATTTTAACTTTATTATTATTATAATTACTTTATTATTATTATTATTATTATTATTATTATTATTGCTTTATTGTTATTATTGCTTTTGCTTCATTATTATTATTATTATTATTATTATTATTATTATTATTATTATTATTATTATTATTATTATTATTATTATTATTATTGCTTATTTATTGTTTTATTATATCTATTATTCTTGCTTTATAATTTATTTTTATCCTACTATTATGTATCTGCCAAAGCCTTGTAATAGCTTATAGATTTATTTTTCCGTCTTTATTTTCTTTGTAAATATTTAATTGTGTGGTTAGTAAATAGGGAGTGCAAACATAATTGTAATTAATTTAATTTAGATAACTAATTTAAAAAAGATAAATATTTGAAAATAAACACTCACACACGTAAGTCGATCTTTGATCGCCATCTCACTTCCTAAGGTTATCCCTCATGTTGCCTAAATCAAAAGGTCAAGTAAGGTGTTTAAAAAGCAAAGTCCCTTCTCATGAAATATCATCAAGTCCCTTTAAGATTATAAGATCAAGTCCCTTCGATGTTGCCTACGTAAATGATCTTGTCCCTTTCGAATAAAAGATGATAAGTCCCTTCGTATTGCTAAGACACCTTACAGTTGCCTAAACATAGATGACCCTTCACATGTCCCTTATAACATCCAAGGTAATGACTACATATTCCTTAATAATAGGGATAGTCTTACCATTGAAAGAACATTTAAGAACAGAAAAGATTCAATTTAGGGTAGGTTCCTCTTAAGTACTTGCTCACTTATTCAAAAATACTTCATTACACTTCACATTTTCAAACAATTTTCAAAACAAAGTCTTTATATATATATCCGTACAAGGATCATTATAAAGTACTTAAGAAAATTTTTAATCACACACTACACTTCTCAAAACAGTTTAAAGTGAGCTAAGTAACTAAGAGCCCATGGATAACCATGGATGTAAAGGGTGCTAACACCTTCCCTTTACATAACCTACCCCCCGAACCCAAAAATCTTTTAAGGTCTTTCCTGTTCTTTTATGCCCTTTCCTTTGGATAAAATAAAAGTCGGTGGCGACTCTTGCTATCCGTAACATTTAACTAAAGTCAGTTCTCCCACCGTGTTACACCGTCATATTGTCCAGGTTCTTTGGTAATAATCATAATATCTTTATCAGGGAACTCAAAACTCGTTGACTGATAATCATCCACTGCTTGATGAGCCAAATGATCAGCCACAACACTTCCTTTAATGGCCTTCTGAGTAGTATACTGTATATCATATTCTGTCAATATCATTTGCCATCTTGCAATTCTTCCGGAGAGAGCAGGTTTCTCGAATATGTACTTGATTGGATCCATCTTTGAAATCAATAAGGTAGTATGAGTCAACATATACTGTCTTAGTCGGCGAGCAGCCCATGCCAAAGCGCAGCAAGTTTTCTCGAGCAGTGAGTATCTTGTTTCACAGTCGGTAAACTTTTTGCTAAGGTAGTATATTGCCTGCTCTTTTCGACCAGACTCGTCATGTTGTCCCAACACACACCCCATTGAGTTGTCTAACACTGTTAAGTACATAATCAAGGGTCTTCCATCAACTGGTGGCATCAAAATTGGAGGTTCTAGCAGATATTTCTTGATTTCATCAAAGGCAGTCTGACACTCATCATTCCACTCCATTACCTGATCTTTCTTCAACAACTTGAAGATTGGCTCACAGGTGGCAGTTAATTGGGAAATAAATCTTGCAATGTAATTCAATCGTCCCAAGAAACCTCTAACTTCCTTCTCAGTACGGGGAGCTGGCATCTCTCGTATAGCTTTTACTTTTGCAGGATCTACTTCAATACCTTTTCCACTGACAATGAAACCCAAGAGCTTACCAGATCTAACTCCAAAAGTACACTTGTTTGGGTTCAATCTCAACTTGTATTTCTTCAACCTCTCAAACAACTTATGCAGATGATCAAGGTGTTGCTCTTCATCTTGGGACCTGGCTATCATATCATCCACATATACCTCTATCTCATGATGAATCATATCATGAAACAAAGCCACCATAGCATGCTGATATGTTGCCTCTGCATTCTTCAAACCAAATGGCATCACCTTGTAACAAAAAGTGCCCCACTGTGTAACAAATGTTGTCTTCTCCATATCTTCAGGTGCCATCTTGATTTGATTGTAACCAGAGAAACCATCCATGAAAGAGAATACTTTGTGCTGAGCAGTGTTGTCTACCAGAACATCAATATGAGGAAGTGGAAAGTCATATTTGGAGCTAGCCTTATTCAAATCCCTGTAGTCTACACACATACGTACCTTACCATCTTTCTTAGGCACTGGTACCACATTTGCAACCCACTGAGGATAAGAAGTCACTGCTAAGAACCCTGCATCAAACTGTTTCATTACCTCTGCTTTAATCTTCTCTGACATTTCAGGACGCATACGACGAACCTTCTGTTTCTTTGGACGACAATCTTCTTTCACTAGTAAACGGTGAACCACAATGTCTGTATCCAACCCTGGCATATCTTCATAAGACCAAGCAAAGATCTCCACATAGTCACGTAGCATCTGAATCAATCTGCTCTTGACACTATCCTCCAAATCAGCCCCTATCTTGACCTCTTTCCTGTTTTCTTCAGTTCCCAGATTCACAACTTCGACTGGCTCTTCATGTGGCTGTATAGCTTTCTCTTCTTGTTGTAACAACCTAGCAAGCTCTACAGGTACTTCACAATCGTCCTCATTTCCATCTTCAGCTTGATAGATCGGATTCTCGAAATTATAATTGGCAATAGTAGAACTGTTATCAACAGGATCCAGGGTGGATGAGGATCTGCATTTTAGTGATGTGGGTGTGTGTAAGAACACATAGCTGATAAAACAAAAATAAAAGAAAAGAAAGACAAGGAACACAATATTTACGAAAACGAAACGTCCACTGATTTTTATTGAATGAAGTATGCAAATGAAATGACATCCCGTAACAAGCACACCATTGTGCCCCGGGTAAGGCACAAGGCTTAAGAGTTTAATTGTTCAAGAAATTACAAACTTAAAAGTAACAACACAGTAATAGTATTTACTCCTGACTAAAGGAGATAGGAATAACATCTTCAGCTTTCCAGTTATTGAGCCCAGCACCCACAGTAGGAAAAATCCAGTCATCCAGGTTATAATCTTCCTCATGGTCACCCACAACATTGATCTGATCCTTCCTAATCCCCTGATTGATGATAAGAACAGCACGAGCACGACGAACAGCCTTCTGGGACTCTGCAGTGAAACCCAAACCAAATTTGTCAGTCTTGTAAGGAATGTTAGGAAGCTGACCCCAAATAGTACAACCAGCTTCATCCACCATAGCTCTAGCATCTTTGAGGGAGGCCATTGTTGGAGGTACTCTGGTGACCACAGGAACTTTCTTGACAACAGGAGGAGCTTCATAGTTATTAATAAACCAAGGAACCACTTCGAACGTCTGGCACGGAGTTTCAACATATTCACCTTCCATTTCAAGATATTTAAAGGTATTCACATGGCTAACTATATATCCTTCCTCTCCATAAACAGTGACAACTTTTCCTTCTACCGGATATCTCAGTTTCTGGTGTAAAGTGGAGGTTACAGCACCTGCCCCATGGATCCAGGGACGCCCAAGCAAACAAGAATACGAAGGACGAATATCTATCACATAAAAAGTAGCATTGAAGACCTGAGATCCTACTTTTATTGGGAGATCAATTTCTCCATGCACCACTCTTCTTGAACCATCAAAAGCCTTCACCACTATATTACTGGGCTTCAACACAGCATCTTCAGGACTAAGCTTATTCAGGACTTCTTTGGGCAACATATTCAGAGAGGAACCATTGTCTATCAATACATGTGACAGGGTAGTGCCCCTACATTCAATAGAGATATGTAGGGCCTTGTTATGATCTCTCTTGGCCGGAGTCAAATCAGCATCGGAGAAACCTAACCCATTATCATAGGTCAGGTGTGCAACACAATTTTTGAACTGGTCAACAGAAATTTCATTTGGTACATGAGCAGTCTTCAGAAATTTAATTAGGGCCTTGGCATGAGCCTCAGAGCACAATAATAAAGACAGCATGGAAATCTTGGAGGGAGTATGCCCCAATTGGTCAACAATGTCATAATCACTCTTGCGAATGATCTTCAATACTTCTTCCATCTGCTTAGCAAGATCATCAGCAGCTGGCACATTAGTTGGTATAGGTTCAATGACAGGACCTTTGCCCCGAGCATCAGTAGTGGAGGTAGTAACTGGAGTGAATGTATTCTTAGAAGTAACTGGAGGAGAGAAAACTCTTCCACTTCGTGTGATCTTACTAGATCCAGCAATGTTATCAATATCAAGATTTTCATCAGCAATAGGTGTTTCAGCTAAGGGCTCTTGCTTAACACCATGAATATAAACATCGTACCCATAATGCCAAGGCACAACCTTATTAGAAGTATATGGAATAGGACCAGGAGTGGTAATGATCATAGGAGCCACTCTAGCTTCAGAAACAATCTTCATAGGGCCTTCAGCAGTAATCTTAATTGGACCCTTATGAGTGATTTTGACAGGGCCCTTGGAAGTAATCCTCACCGGCACTTTATCAACCATATCCACCTCTTCCATCTTCGCACCTTTAGTTATATGATCCACCATACTTTCCACAGAAGGTGGAGTCCTCTCAAACACTATGGTGTAATTATTCATGAGGCGTTGAATTCTGTCCTTCAACCTCCAGCAGCTATCCGGCTTATAGGCACAATAGACACAATCTTCACGACAACCTAGAAAGAACCCAGCTTGTACCAACTTCTTCTTAATAACAGACAATGGAGTAGTCAAATCTGCAACTGAGGAAATATGTGAATCTTCATTAATGGCATTGACAGTCTTCTCATGATTTGGCATGGGAGCAGTGATCACATTTGGAGTACCCGGAGGGTCAAACTCAATCTCTCCAGCATCAATCATATCTTGAATTTTGTTCTTCAATACCCAGCAACTATTGGTATCATGTCCCTGACAATTTGAATGATATGCACATCGTGCATTAGGATTGTACCTGGGAGAGGTAACATTGGGATTCTGAGGAGGGTCCCTCAAAGTGATAAGTTCACCCTTCAACAAGTGTTGCAAGGCTTGGGCCAGTGACATGTTGATCTTAGTGAACTGCCTTCTATTCCTCTGTTGATTTCCCTGTGGCTGCTCTGGTGTTGCAGGAGTTGGATTGGAGATATGAACTGCACTCACAGACTGATGCCTCCTACTACGATCAGGTTGGCCATACACAGCATTTGACTCTTTCTTCCCACTGGGAGGCTTCTTTGCAGTACTGGATGAAGAAGCACCCACTTGGATCTTGCCACTCTTTATACCACTTTCTACACACTCTCCTGTCATTATCAACTCAGTGAAGCCAGATGATGAGCTTCCAATGAGATGACTATAAAAAGGACCATTCAACGTACACATGAACATATCAACCAACTCTCTGTCAGTTAGAGGAGGTTGTACTCTTCCAGCCAAGTCTCTCCATTTCTGAGCATACTCCTTGAAATTTTCTTTAGCACCCATAGACATGCTTTGTAGTTGCATGCGAGTAGGAGCTAGATCAGCATTGTATTGATATTGCTTATAAAAGGCTTCAGCAAGATCATTCCAATCACGGATGTTGACACTCTCCAACTGATAGTACCACTCCAATTGAGCTCCAAATAAGCTCTCTTGGAAGAAATGGATCCACAACTTTTTATCAGCAGTATGGGGTTGGATTCTCCGGACATAGGACCTCAGATGCAGCTTGGGACAAGAGACACCATCATAAACTACGAAAGTAGGAACCTTGAAACCAATGGGTATGACCACCCCATATATCAAACTCAGGTCTTCAAAATCCAGCCCAGAAGACTTTTGCAATTCCATAGCATCCATTCTATCCACCAGCATCTTGAACTTATCTTCATTAGGATCATGATAGTAGTTAGCTTCAGAATCAGAATCCCCTATTATATTATGGAGACTGCCCCCCTCTTTCTCAGACTCTTCAGACTCATAATCTTCAACCTGTTCTTTGGTCTTGACAGGACCTCTGAACCTTCTTCCCATGTTGATCAGGCCACCTGACCTCCTAGTTTTCTTAGTCTTCTTGGCCAGCAGTGTCTTTAATTCATCTTGCCCTTTGGACAAGTTCAGGATCAGCTCTTGGAACTGTGCATTTTGTGCCTGGAGATCCTTAACTGTTTGTTCAAGAGCCATTGCTGAAATAAACAGCGAGAAGATAAGAAACCTGTACACAATAAACCTGTGATGCAATGATATGATGTATTAATGCGTATGCAATGTTTTTAAGGACCGCAAGATTTAAATTTGCTTAAACAATCGAGAAGGTAAACTTTTATTAGTAATAAATTTGTTTGCCCCTTGGGCTTACAATAAAATGAAATGAAATAAATACAAAAGATGGGGTTTTAAGTCTCCCATGGACGTTTCCTCTTTGTGTTGAGGTATGAGTTGAGATTCCGCTCCTCGTGAAGTTGCTTTGTTAGTTCCAGGATTCTTTCTTGGCTTGCTTTGTAATGAGCCTCGAAGGTATCCCTTTGCTCCTTCAACTGGATCCAGGACCTCTGTAAATCTTCCATGTCAGTAGGCATGTCTGGGTGAAGGATGGTATAAGAAGTATCTCCTTCAGCAACAGGTTCCATGGTAACTGGCAGGATGGCAGGATATGGCATCATGAGAGTCTGCGCACGAGATCGCACCCATCTGAGATAAGCTTCCATAGGAATAGTGTACTTAGGTTCCAGAGTCTTGCTGTCAACCTTGTTCACTTTTCCCCATGCTCGTATGAACCTTTGATGGTAACCTTGCAGATCGTTGTCGTAGTCAAACACAATACCCTGAACCAACATGGCATGAGGACCATCACTCCGAGCGTAACCAAACTGTCTTAAAGCTAGAGAAGGGTTGTAGGTAATGCCTCCTCTTATGCCTAGAAGTGGCACATTAGGAAACTCCCCACAACGGTCAATGATAATGACATTCTCCATAGATCTGGAGCACCAATGGATATCTGAATGAGAGAGTGACATAATCCTCTTGGACCACCTGAACCCTTGTTCATTCTTCATCACTGATCGAGGAAGGTGAGAAATAAACCACCTAGATAGCAAAGATATGCAACACATCAGAGTTCCTCGTGCCTTTGTAGTACGAGTATGAAGAGAGTGCAGAATGTCTCCAAGCAATGTAGGCATTGGATTGTGACTCAGGAATATATTGATGGCATGAACGTCTATGAACTGATCAGGATTGGGGAATAACACTAAGCCATAAATTAACAAGGCTAAGATCTCCTCAAAAGCATCATAGCTCATAGCTTTCAAGAATACTTGAGCCTTCTCTATCAACACCTTAGCAAGAATACCCTTAACTCCACTTCTCGTTTCTAGAACAATGTCTGACTTCTTCAGATGTAGAGCTGCAGCAATGACTTCAGGTTTAAGCTCTTTTTCCAAACATGTGAATGGTTTCTGATCAAGAACAGGTATACCCAGAAGTTTGGAGAACTCCTCCATGGTAGGAACCAGCTGGTAGTCGGGGAATGTGAAGCAATGGTGCTTAGGATCAAAGAACTGAAATAGGACACTCATCATGTCTTCATTGAATCCTGAAGTGACTAGATCCAGTAGCTGACCATGTCTCTTGATGAACTGAGAGTTTTCAGACACTTGAGAAACCAACTCCTTAAGCTTAGGAGGTATGCCTACAAAGTTGATCCTGATAGTGTTTCTACGAGCAGAAGCCATGACCTGCAACAAAGAGCAAAGATGAATCCTTTGGTCCTTGAAATGGTTAGTGAAAATGCTATGCTTATGATGCATGATGATGTCATGATATTATGCTCAATCACAAACATGTGGCACACACAAACAAGTCATACCATAGCCCTAGGTTTAAAGGCTTGCATGAGGTTCAAAGGTAGGTACCCTCCCCTGAAGTTAGTTGGTTCATCCTGTCCTATAAAGTAACCAGGTTCTAAGGGATCTCAATATCATTGATCCTTCATAAGGGTGGTTGTTCAGTGGGCAACTTACTTGCCAACCAAAACCCTCCAAGTTTAGAATCTCAATGAGCGTAGCATCGAGTATCAACCAACTTCAGTCTTCACCAAAGCCGGTTATCTCACTACTTTTCTAAAGGCCAAGATGGGATAACTAGGGTTCTAAAAGTCAGTTAGTGTATTGACAACATATGGCAGCCTCATATTATCCTCAACTTTCTTAAGGAACATAAGCACCAACCAAGAAGTCACACTAACTATGGCCACCAGATCAACCATATCGGTATACGCCGTACAGTTTCCTTGGTCTATTGCCATTTACCTAAGGTACACTAGATCCGGGTTAGGATCTTTCACACATAAGAGCACCCAACAAGTAAAGTAAAGCAAACAAAGCAAACAAGTTTAAAGTGATCTAATTCCTAAGGGTACCCCTCTTTAATATTAAATCCCCAGCAGAGTCGCCAGTTCTGTAACACGGTGGGAGAATTGACTTTTAGTTAAATGTTGCGGATAGCAAGAGTCGCCACCGACTTTTATTTTATCCAAAGGAAAGACATAAAAGAACAGGAAAGACCTTTTAAAAGATTTTTGGGTCCGGGGGGTAGGTTATGTAAAGGGAAGGTGTTAGCACCCTTTACATCCATGGTTATCCATGGGCTCTTAGTTACTTAGCTCACTTTAAAACGTTTTTGAAATGTGAAGTGTGTGAATAGAAATTTTCTTAAGTATTTTATAATGATCCATGTACGGATGTATATAAAACCTTTGTTTTAAAAATTGTTTGAAAAGTATGAAGTATTTGAAATGTTTTGAAGAGTGAGCAAGTATCTAAGAGGAACCTACCCTAAGTTTAAATCTTTTCTGTTCTTGAATCCTTTGAATGGTAAGACTATCCCTATTATTAAAGAATAGGTAGTCATTACCTTGGATGTAAGGGACAAGTGAAGGGACATCTGTTATTTAGGCAACTGTGGGGTGTATAAGCAATTCGAAGGGACTTATCATCTTTATTCGAAAGGGACAAGATCATTACGAAGGCAACGTTCGAAGGGACTTGATCTTTTTATCTGTTTAGGGACTAGATGATGTGAAATTAGGGACTTTGCTTTATACACCCTACTTGACCTTTTGTTTTAGGCAACATGAGAGGTATCCTTAAGGAAGTGAGATGGCGACCAAAGATCGACTTACGTGTGTGAGTGTACAATTTTAAATATTTATCTTTTAAATTAATGATCTAAATTGATTTAAAATACAAATATGTTTCACTCCCTATTTTACTAACCATAACATAAAAAAATAAATATTAAGCATTACTACTAAAATATTACATAAAGGAGACAATTACATAATAATAATAATAATTAAAACAAATTAAATAAATAAGCAAAATAAGTAATAATAAAATAATTGGGTTAGTAACAATAATAGTAATAAATCACAATATATATATAAATGGGGTTAGTAATAATAAAATAAATATCATATGAGAATAAATATAATTAATAATATAAACAAAAATATTAGCATAATAATTAAAAGATCAATTTTTTATATAAACAATTATTTTTTTAAGATTAAGAAGAAAATATAAACAATTATATACTAATTATTATAAAGTTTTAAATTATATACAAATTATAAAAATTAAGTTAATTATAAACATATTATGAAAATAAATTATATTTAGCAAATTTTAATTATTTTTAAGCATATACTAAAAATTATTTACATACAGGAATTAAATAATAATTATAAACAAATTATAAAATATATACATATTATAAAAATAAGGTTAATTATAATTAAATAATCATATTATTATATTTACAAAATTAAATTAGCAAGTTTTAATTAATTATCTAAAATTAAATCAAATAAAAAAATATGGGCATAATTAACATTTACATGAAATAATTAGGGTTTAAAGTACTATTAGGGTTTTATAAAAATAATTAGGTTTTAAAAGAATATTTTAGGTTTTTTTAGAAAATTAGGGTTTTATATGTTTTTAGAAAAATAAATTAGAATTAATTAATAACTATACAAAGTTATACAATATTAATAATTTACAAAAAATAAACAAAATTTTTTAATAAGGTTTAATTTAAAAAGATGAGTTCTAAATTGTAGAAAAGAAAATAAAGCTATTAACATTTTAATTTATTATTTAAACTTATTTAATTATATTATAAACAAATAAAATAAGAGAAACAAAATAAA
This sequence comes from Lathyrus aphaca, assembly GCA_963966055.1. NCBI lineage: Eukaryota > Viridiplantae > Streptophyta > Magnoliopsida > Fabales > Fabaceae > Lathyrus > Lathyrus aphaca. The sequence goes on along the minus strand of OZ014520.1, from coordinate 213,440,609 downwards.
TTGAAAAAAACTTACTTGGGCTGGGATTTGAACCCAGTCCCTCTGCTTTCACCTTTGAGTCCTGCTTCTACAACCACCAGGCCAGCGTGCGCGTGGTGATATAGGATGGAAGCCAAAGCCTTTTGTTTTAAATCCTGTGGAAATTATGACAAAACACACAAAAGCACAAAAAAAGAGGCCTGGGGAGGGTTTCGAACCCAGGACCTTTACACAATACGCAAGCACACTTACCATCCAGCCGGGAGGGCGCAACTGGTAGTTAATCCACAACAATTAATTATATATTAAGTCTAACAATTAAAATAGAAAAAACAAGAAAAATTGTTGCAGCCAGGATTCGAACACAAGCCTTCAAGGTCATACGCGTGCGTCTCTCACCACTGGGCTAGCGCTGCAGCTGTGATATAATTCCAATAATATAACATAAAATATTATAATAAAATTTGAATTTGAAATCTGGCGCGCAGACTTCATCTTCTTCCTTGGATTTTCGCAGGTTTTCCTGCGAAATCTCCTGGGAAATTTCCTGCGATTTTTCCTGCACACAAGACCTGCCAATTCCATACCATCATAAATATGTACGATTTCATCAAATTGATCATATTTTCATGATCCCCAGACATCACACAGTTCATTTATAGTTTTAGAATTGATTTATATTAACTAAATCGAAGGATCCCAAATTCTATTCAAAAACCCTAGCCATGGCATCTTGCGGTTTAGGGCCTGGTTCTTCAATCTTTTTGTCCAGAAATCATCTAGGCATCATACTCAACACAAATACATGGTTAGAATGCATTATTACTATACAAATAATGAAAATCGAAAAAAAATACAAACAAGAGCAATGTTGGTTCGGTTCATGCAATATAGGATGCTTTGGATGCAAATGAGTATTGAGAACGATTCAAGGATGTCCAATAAACATGTTTACACCTTCAAAACTTTTTGGAATGGCCTCTAGGGAAGAATCCGAATTTGAGATTTTGTGATGAATTTTTGAAAGTGGCAACTTACTCTTGAGGCAAGGAATTCGTCTCCTATGCATTGGCTTATCTTGTATACTTATACTAGAATGAAATTAGGTCAAGAGATTTGATCATTGTATGGATTTTTTTGATTTTGGAGATTGAAAAAGATTAGAACTTAAATTTCAAATATTTGTGAATGAGACCTTTCTATTTCAAGCCAATCTTCATCAATTGTGAATCAATTCAATCCAAATCATATTTATGACCTTCTAGAACAAAAATATATTTTAAATTTTCACATTTGATATTTTATTTAAATTTAAAATGATTTTTAATATAAAAAATCATAATAAATAAATTAAATAAAATAAAATTATGAAAATATCAAATAAATTTCGTGCATGATGTCATGGAACACTTTGGGTCACAAAAAGTTCAGCCCATTTAGAAAAATTTGGTTTTAAGACCCTATTTTCTTCATACACCACCCAAAAATTTCCCAACTTTGCAAGGGCACACATCCTTCCATTTTAATGATATGAGGGTGTTCTTGGACATTTTGGAAAGCTTAAAGAGTCCTCTAACCAACCCCATTGGTTTCATGTCCATATCATTTACCATTCTCAAGTTATGCCCTTTTGAAGTTGTTGACTTTTTGTTGACTTTCAAAAGGACCTATAATGTCTTAGCTCATACCTTCCAAATGAAGCATTTTTGGGCTTGGCTTGGGAGACACAAAGTTGTAGAGAATTCAATTTCCTTCAAAATGAGCTTTGGATGGGAAAAATGTGATGAAGCATGTGAAAGTTATGGCTGGTCAAAGTTCAGTTGACTTTTCCTAAGGAAACCCTAATTTAGAAACCCTCTGATTCTTGATGATCTGAAATATCCTTGATGAATCATGATAAACCCTTGATAAAATGATGAATTTTAATTCATATACTTGATGTTGTCAAAAAATCATGAAGTTTGACTTTGGTTTGACCACAGTTGACCTCAGTTTGACTTTTTAACTACTTTGACTGATTTTGACTTATCTGATCATTTGACTGAGCAAACCTTTGAGAAAAGTTCTGAAATTTGTCATGGGGATTCTTAGACACATATAAGATGTTATGAAGCTCACTTGAAGTCTTGGAAGTCCATTTAGCCTGACTAAAGTCAAAACCCTAGTTTTAGATGCACTGCTTAGGAGGATGCATTGTCTGAGGGAATTGTCATATCTTCTGACCAATTGTGAACTTTGTGAACCTTATGAACCTCATAGGATGTATTGTGAACCTTGTGAACCTCATGAAAGGTCTTGTGAATCTTGTGAATCTCATGAAAGGTCTTGTGAACCTTGTGAACCTCATAAAGTGTCTTGTAAACTTCATGAACCTCATGAAAGGTCTTGTGAACCTTGTGAACCTCATAAAGTGTCTTGTAAACTTCATGAACCTCATGAAAGGTCTTGTGAACCTCTTAGCACACAAAGTATTGTATTGTGAGGGCAAATTTTGGGGTGCAACAGCTGCCCCTGTTCAATTTTCTGAAACCTGAGGGGTTAGATTGGTATATGTGTCAGTCGTGACCTGGAAGGTTGAAGGGGATTGAACACAAAAGCCCAAAAATTTGCACTCACCGGTGCGTAGAGTGATACTGATGACTTGTTGTATATGTTTTGAGTGGGCTTAAAGATGCCACTTGGAGAAAAGTTTTTCAAATATATCTCTTGGAGGATAAAGCAGTCCAAAGTATGAAGATATAGCTTTCTGGGAAGATAAACAACGACCCAGAGTCATGATATGCTTTCAGGAGGATAAAAAACGTCCTGAGGTATAATGAGCTTTCAGGAGGATAAACAACGTCCTGAGGTATAAACATAACTTTTGGGAGGATAAACAACGACCCAATAGTAATGATAGCTTTCAGGAGGATAAACAACGTCCTGAGGTATAAACATAACTTTTGGGAGGATAAACAACGGCCCAACAGTCATGATAGCTTTCAGGAGGATAAACAACGTCCTGGGGAAATGGTGTAACCTTTGGGAAGATAAACAACGGCCCAAGAGTCATGATATGCTTTCAGGAGGATAAACAACGTCCTGAGGAAATGGTGCAACCTTTGGGAAGATAAACAACGGCCCAAGAGTCATGATATGCTTTCAGGAGGATAAACAACGTCCTGAGGAAATGGTGCAACCTTTGGGAAGATAAACAACGGCCCAATAGTCACGAGTTGTTGATGAAGTTTGTCTGCTGGAGAGTTAATCTGAAAAACAAGATTATAACATTTTGTATGATAATATTAGTTTATGCATTATGTATGCATGTATAATATGATGTACTTAAGTAATGTATTATGTATCTATGTATATGTATGATATGATGTAAATGATGTATGTATGCATCATGCAGCCTGAAGCGTCTTGGATATCTTCATATAATAACTGCTGGCCAGGGAAAATAAATCCTGATTCGTAGCTGAATATGAGGAACTCATTCCCGTCTTGTTTGATAATATAGATATCCATAACCTCCCGTCTTCGTTTGATAGTAAGGTATACATAACCTCTCGTCTTCGACTGATAGTAAGGTATACATAACCTCCCGTCTTCGTTTGATAGTAAGGTATACATAACCTCTCGTCTTCGTCCGATAGTAAGGTATACATAACCTCCCGTCTTCGTCCGATAGTAAGGTATACATAACCTCCCGTCTTCGTTCATCGTACTCCTATTGCAAAAATAAATTCCCGACTATCCGTATGAGGATAAAAGAGAAGGATATAAATTCTAGGGGAGATGTGACTCGAAGTTTTTATAACGGTGGATTTGCCCTACTGGGGGTCTTGTAGCTGTCTTGTGGGGATGAACCGGCGAAGCTTCGTTGAAATTCTTCCCTCGTTCGTCCTTAGTAAATACTATTACTGCATTTTCATGCATTTCTGGTAAACATCAATCATATTAAGCATTTATGCATTTCTGGTAAACATCAATCATATTCAAAAGCATACATACATTTAAACACAACCAATGGACGTTTCGCTTATGTAAATAGGGTAAAAGTAAATCTGGATTCAAAGATGGAATTTTATTTATATCACAAAGTGACCTATACATAGGTGAGTTTGTACAAGGAGACAGAAATCCTAGTAAGAGGAATTTGTCATAAAGTTTTTACAAAGAAAATCAGCTATGTGAGAAGTAATCCTATTGAGTTTCAATTCTACTATTGCCATTATCTTCAAGTATCTCATCTTCTGCTGTTGAGACGGAAACGATTGAATTGAGCTTTATCTGTTCAAACTTGAGTAAGTAGTACAACTGGTTGTAATTTCATGAGTGACCCAAACGAGACATAGTCATACGCTTTTAATCCCTAACTTTTGCCTGGATTGCCCTTTCAGGTTTTCAATCCACCGGGATACCCTTTTTTGCCCAAGCCGCCTTTTCAGGTTTTCGACTTGCCGGGTGTACATTTTTTATATATATCCCTAATTTTTGCCCGAACCCTTTTGGTTCGCCGGGATGCCCTTATTTTTGCCTAGGCCAGTCAACCTAGCGGGTCTCTTTTTATGCGTAGTATTTTTTAACTATGTCTGCGTTTACAGGCTGTGGAAAGTCTTCACCATCCATAGTAGTAAGTATCATGGCACCTCCTAAAAATACTGTCTTGACTACAAATGGTCCTTCATATGTAGGAGTCCATTTGCCCCTAGGATCACCCTGTGGTAATATGATACGCTTGATTACCAAATCACCAGCCTGATATACCTTTGGCTTAACCTTCTTATTAAAAGCTTTGATCATCCGTTTCTGGTACATCTGGCCATGACAAACTGCTGCTAGCCTCTTCTTATCAATCAAATTTATCTGGTCAAGTCGGGTCTGAATCTACTCATCTTCATCCAAGCCTGCATCCTTCATAATTCTCAAGGAGGGAATCTGAACTTCAATAGGCAAAACTGCTTCCATACCATAGACTAAGGAGAATGGGGTTGCCCCTGTTGAAGTACGTATTGTAGTACGATAACCATGAAGAGAAAATGGTAACATCTCATGCCAATCCTTATAAGTAACAGTCATCTTCTGTATAATCTTCTTAATGTTCTTATTAGCAGCTTCAACTGCCCCATTCATCTTCGGACGATACGGAGAAGAGTTGTGGTGCTTAATCTTGAACTGCATGCAGAGATCTGTAATCATAGTGTTGTTCAGATTGGAGCCATTGTCAGTAATAATCCTTTCAGGGATGCCATACCTACATATGAGATTATTCTTAATGAATCGAGCCACCACATTCTTAGTAACAGATGCAAATGAAGCTGCCTCTACCCACTTCGTGAAGTAATCAATAGCAACCAGGATGAAACGATGCCCATTAGAAGCAGTAGGTTTGATCTCACCAATCATGTCAATGCCCCACATGGCAAAAGGCCAAGGAGCAGTCAACACATTCAATGGTGATGGAGGTATATGTACTTTGTCAGCATAAATTTGACACTTGTGACACGTTCTGGAATGTTGATAGCAATCAGCTTCCATGGTAGACCAGTAGTAACCTGCTCTCAATATCTTCTTTGCCATAGCATGACCACTAGAATGAGTGCCAAAGATCCCATCATGCATATCTTCCATAATCTCAATTGCTTCTTTCTTATCCACACAACGAAGCATAGTTGAATCATGATTGCGCTTGTACAAAATCCCATTACTCAAAAAGAACTTAGCAGAAAACCTTCTCAGAAACTTCCTATCTTTAACAGATGCTCCTTCAGGGAACTCCTGAGCTTCAAGATATCTTTTCACTTCATAGAACCAAGGCTTCTCTTCTGCTTATTCAGTGCCAATCTCATTGCAGTATGCAGGCTTCTCAAATCTATCAATAGTAATCTTGGGAGCTTCATCATCCCAGCTGATCTCAAACATGGATGCCATGGTGGCTAATGCATCTGCCAACTGATTCTCTCTTCGTGGAATATGTCCAAAGGTAATCTCTTTGAAATGTGGGATCAAAGATAACACATACTCTCTGTAAGGAATGAGATTGTCATGCTTGGTATCCCAATCTCCTTTAATCTGACTTACTACCAGGGCTGAATCTCCATACACATCAAGGAACTGAATCTTCATATCAATAGCAGCTTTAATACCTAGGATACATGCCTCATACTCAGCCATATTATTAGTACAATAGAAACCAAGTCTGGCAGTAATCGGGGTATGACAACCTTCAGGGGAACTAATCACAACACCAACACCATTACCAAGTGCATTAGAAGCTCCATCAAAAATCATAGTCCATCGGGATCCTTGTTCAGGTCCGTCATATTGTCCAGGTTCTTTGGTAATAATCATAATATCTTTATCAGGGAACTCAAAACTCGTTGACTGATAATCATCCACTGCTTGATGAGCCAAATGATCAGCCACAACACTTCCTTTAATGGCCTCTAACCAACCCCATTGGTTTCATGTCCATATCATTTACCATTCTCAAGTTATGCCCTTTTGAAGTTGTTGACTTTTTGTTGACTTTCAAAAGGACCTATAATGTCTTAGCTCATACCTTCCAAATGAAGCATTTTTGGGCTTGGCTTGTGAGACACAAAGTTGTAGAGAATTCAATTTCCTTCAAAATGAGCTCTGGATGGGAAAAATGTGATGAAGCATGTGAAAGTTATGGCTGGTCAAAGTTCAGTTGACTTTTCCTGAGGAAACCCTAATTTAGAAACCCTCTGATTCTTGATGATCTGAAATATCCTTGATGAATCATGATAAACCCTTGATCAAATGATGAATTTTACTTCATATACTTCATGTTGGCAAAAAATCATGAAGTTTGACTTTGGTTTGACCACAGTTGACCTCAGTTTGACTTTTTAACTGCTTTGACTGATTTTGACTTATCTGATCATTTGACTGAGCAAACCTTTGAGAAAAGTTCTGAAATTAGTCATGGGGATTCTTAGACACATATAAGATGTTATGAAGCTCACTTGAAGTCTTGGAAGTCCATTTAGCCTGACTAAAGTCAAAACCCTAGTTTTAGATGCACTGCTTAGGAGGATGCATTGTCTGAGGGAATTGTCATATCTTCTGACCAATTGTGAACTTTGTGAACCTTATGAACCTCATAGGATGTCTTGTGAACCTTGTGAACCTCATGAAAGGTCTTGTGAATCTTGTGAATCTCATGAAAGGTCTTGTGAACCTTGTGAACCTCATAAAGTGTCTTGTAAACTTCATGAACCTCATGAAAGGTCTTGTGAACCTTGTGAACCTCATAAAGTGTCTTGTAAACTTCATGAACCTCATGAAAGGTCTTGTGAACCTTGTGAACCTCTTAGAACACAAAGTCTTGTATTGTGAGGGCAAATTTTGGGGTGCAACACACATGACCTGTGATTCTTATGATTTATAACCTACCTCCATGGCTATGTATGAAGTGTAAGTACATGATGTTATCTATGTTAATCTATGGGCCTAAACAACCAGGGAGTGACATAGACGTATACTTGACACCTTTGATCGAAAATTAAAGATTTTATGGGAGAATGGTGTGGAGGTTTATGATGGATATAGGAAATAATGTTTCAATTTGAGGGTGATGTTGTTTGGCACAATTAATGATTTTCCAGCATACGGGAATCTATCTGGGTATAGCATTAAAGGTCAACATGTGTGTCCTATTTGTGAAGATATAACCGATACGATTCGATTGGAAATTTGTCAGAAGAATGTGTTTCTCAGTCATCGTAGATTCTTACATTCTAAATGTAACAGCCCGGGCCCCTCGCAAGGCAAAAAATCTATTAGTGAGGGGAGTAGAGAAGATCGTGAGGTGGAAGTGCCGGGATTGCCTTGCAAGGGGCTCGGGCTGTTACACTAAACATCACTACCGTGGGTGGAGAAAATCATTCAATGGAGACATCGAACTGCGTAAAGCTCCACCCGCATTGTCAGGTGACCAAGTTTTTGAAAAGGTGAAAGATGTGTGTACTGTGTAACACCCCAAAGTCGATTTTAATTATGTTGATGTGCTTTCTTGTGAATTTTGATGTTTATGAGGTTATTTAATATTTTGTGAAGTTTGGGGTAGCTTAATATTTTTATAATAATTAGAATAATTAAGTATATGGGGTATATTGGGTTATTTGAGAGTTAATAAAATAAAATAAAAGGAATTAGAGGATGAGGGTATTATGGTCTTTTGGTTGAGGATAAGTGAGGGTTTTATGGGGAAATACTAAAAGAGGTCTTAAGGGCAAGAGTGACAAAAAAGGGAAAAGTTGGAGAGAACGATCATTTGGAACGATCGCATAATTGGAAAAGAGCTCTGAAGAAGGGGGAAGAAGTTAAGGCTTGAAGGATTGAGAGATTTGCGAAGAGGTTATCGAAAAGCTTACGGAATTGAGGTATGGGGAGTATTTTTACTTTCGATAATATAATGTAGGAATGGAATTGGGGGTTTTGTGTTGTAGTTTAGGTTTTTGAATTCATGATTTTGTGTTGTTGATTATGATGTTATGATGAATTAGATGAATATAAATGATGTAGATGATGTATATGATGTTATTAGGATGAATGTTGATGTTAATGAGGATTTCTGGTGTAATGCTGCTGAATTTTGGGTTTTGGGGGAGTTTAATCGCAAAAGGGAGAAGGCTGAATCGCAGAAAAATTCTGCAGAAATCGCGAAGCTCGCTTAGCGAGCTACAACTCGCTTAGCAAAAAGAGTCAGAGAAGTAGGTGCTTAGCGAGCGTGAGGTCTCGCTTAGCGAGCCTGGGAAAACTTGGAAAATGTCTTATTTTTTAAAACTGTTTTTTTGGTAGTATGTTCTAGGTTGCTAGAGTGATGTGAAGTTGTCAAATGATGTGTCTTGGGGTCTATATGAGTAGAGTTAATAATTAAGTGATGGATTGTGATTTATTTGATTTTCTTTGAGTTAGGATGTATGATTTCATGATGTAGAGATATGATGTAAGATGAGAGTGTTATATGATGTCTTATGAGTATGTATTTGATGTTATGAATGAGCATGGGGGATGATTGTTAATAAATGAATGCAGATGCAATATTATGATGTTATGATGATGATGTATGTATGTTGTGTCTTAAATTCATGGCATTAATTTTATGAGGGGACTTTGGTTCATTGGTAGCTTCAATCCCATTGTGTGGATTGAAGTGATATGATGTTTATGATGTGCTCCCTTTGGGGAGGGTTGATGACCCATTGTCCATTACATGAGGATGTTTCGGTACCACATGCATTAGTAAGAGGTTGCATTTCATTCTATATCATGAGTGCATTGATGTTTTGTGTAATGATGAGACGTATTTAATGTTGTGTATTAAATGAACATGATGAATATGTATAGAGGAGATGTAAATGAACTGTTGTTGTTAATTTGTTTTGAATTCTTATTTTTATATTATATTATGGAATGTGGATTTACTCACCCTTCCTGCTTTATGATGATGATCTATTATGTCATCCTGCAGATAATCAAGGTTAGTGCGGTGCGTGCTTAGCTCGGAGATAGTGAGTCGTCGAGTTAGTTAGAAGTGGAGTCCTGCTCTGTGTCCAGTAATATTGGGATGGGTCTCGTTTTGAGTGTTTATGTTTTATTTGAATTAAGATGCTGAATTTTGTTTTAAAATATTTTTGATAAACGATGTTTGAGATGATTATCAGATTTTGTTTAATTAAAGATGACTTCTTCGACTTAAATTGTTTTTCTGCTGCATAATTATGAAGAAAAGGTTTATGAATGTTTTCATGGTTTTTTTGAACCCGTGTTACAGGACATAACTCTATGTGATGTTTGAATTTTGAGTTTTAGAAGTAAATGTGATGCCCTTTGATGAGTTGAACTCTGATAATTGATTTAAATTTGTTTATTTCATGATGGGGTAGAAAGGGTGTTACATTAGTGGTATCAGAGCAGGTCGATCTGTCGGTCGGTCGTGTCGTGTCGTTTGTTAGTCGTGTCAATTATTGAGTTTGGGTGTTTTGAGGATTGAGTTATTTTCTGATGTTGTTGGTGATTTGTAGAATGACTTTGAATCGTGCTCTTGCGGATGCGGTAGCTTCACTTTCTCATGCTACGACGCAGAACAACGTTTGGGACGAGTTTCATGCTTTGGGGATTTTTCAGAGGAATAACCCGCCTAAGTTCGAGGGTTTTCATGAACCGAAGAACGCACATAAGTGGCTGAAGGAAATTGAGAAGATTTCCAGGACTATGGCGTGCTCCGATGCTCATAAGGTGCAGTTCGGAACCCATATGCTGGATGAGGAAGATGAGGATTGGTGGGATAATACCCGTCAGAGATTGGAAGTGGTTGGGGCTGCGATAACTTGGAATGTGTTCAAGAGAGAATTTTTGAGTAAGTATTTTCCTGAAGATACTCGTGGCAAGAAAAAGGTAGAGTTCTTAGAATTTAAGCAGGGGAACATGATGGTGGCAGAGTATGCCTCCGAGTTCGAGAGGTTGGTGAAGTTCTATCCTCACTACAATCGTGATGATGCTGAGTTGTCCAAGTGTTTAAAATTTGAGAATGGACTAAGACCGGAAATCAAACAAGCGATTGGTTGTCGGCAGATCCGCAAGTATGCTGAACTTATGGATAAAAGTAGAATATATGATAAGGATAGTCGAGCTCGATCTACTCACTATAAGTAGGTGAGTGAGAAGAGAGACAATGGTCAGTTTCGCGGGAAGCCTTATGCGACTCCGAATGAGAAAGGGAAGCAGAAGGGTAATGATGGTAAGAAGCCAAGTGAGGGATCAGGTTCTACTCCTCTCAAGTGCTATAAGTGTGGTGAAGCATGTCACAAATCTGACGTGTGCACTGCTACTGTGATAAGATGTTATAAATCTGGAAAGAAGGGCCATATGAAGAATGAGTGTACGAGTGCTAAACCAACTTGTTTTAATTGCGATGAAGAAGGACATATCAGTACTCAGTGCCAGAAACCAAAGAAGGTTGCTACTGCGGCTCAGACTACTGGTAGAGTATTTGCCTTGAGTGGCTCAGATGCTCAGAAGAAAGACAACTTGATTAGAGGTACTTGTTTTATTAATTGTGTTAAATTGGTTATTATAATTGATACTGGAGCTACTTACTCATTTATTTCGATTGAGTGCACGACCAGGTTGAATTTGCCTTTGACTGTTATGAATGGTAATATGTTGATTGAAATTCTTGTTGACGGTTCAGTTACGACTGACCGTGTGTGTTTAAAGTTTCCTTTGACCATTTATGGTAAGGATTTCTTGATGGATTTAGTGTGTTTGCCTTTTCTCCATATGGTTGTTGTGCTGGGAATGAATTGGTTGGAATTTAACTTTATGCATATCAACTGCTATGCAAAAACGATAGAGTTTCCAAAGTTGAGTTATTGCAAAGAGATGATGTTTCTATCTGCGAAGCAAGTGGATGAACTTCTAGCAGATGAAGCTCAGATGTTTGCCTTGTTTGCAGCGTTACAAGTTGACCGTAAATAGGTGAGTGTTGAATTACTTGTTGTATGAGAGTTTATTGATGTGTTTCAGGATGACATTAGTGATTTACCGCCGGAGCGTGAAGTAGAGTTTTATGTGGATTTAGTACCTGGTACTAGTCCAGTGTCGATGGCCCCTTATAGGATGTCAGCTTCTGAATTGAGTGAGTTGAAGAAACAACTTGAAGAACTTCTTAAGAAGAAATTTGTCTGTCCAAGTGTTTCTCCGTGGGGTGCTCTTGTGTTATTGGTTAAGAAAAAGGATGGTAGTATGAGGTTGTGCGTCCATTATCGACAATTGAATAAGGTGACTATTAAGAATAAATATCCACTTCTGAGGATTGATGATTTGATGGATCAGTTAGTGGGAGCTTGTGTTTTTAGCAAGATTGATTTGAGGTCGGGTTATCATTAAATTCGAGTTAAAGTAGATGATATTCTGAAGACAGTTTTCTGGACGAGGTATGGTCACTATGAATATACGGTGATGCCTTTTGGTGTATCCAATTCACCTGGTGTATTCATGGAATATATGAACCAGGCTTTACATGAGTATTTGGATATTTTTATGGTGGTTTTTATTGATGATATCCTGATTTATTTGAAGTCAGAAGAGGCACATGAAGGACATCTGAGGATTGTATTGCAGGTGTTGAGAGAGAAGAAGCTTTATGCTAAGTTGTCGAAGTGTGAGTTCTGGTTGAGTGAAGTTAGTTTCCTTGTCCATGTTATTTCTAGTGGAGGAATTTTTGTGGATCCTTCGAAGATTGATACTGTGTTTAATTGGGAAACTACGAAGTCTGCTACAAAGATTAGAAGTTTTCTTGGTTTGGCCGGTTATTACCAGAAGTTTATAGAAGGGTTTTCTAAGTTGGCATTGCCACTAACGTGGTTAACTCGGAAGGGTCAAGCTTATGTATGGGATGTTTCTTGCGAGAAGAGTTTTGTTGAGCTAAAGAAGAGGTTGACTACTGCCCCAGTTTTATTTTTGTCGAATCCGAGTGAATCTTTTGTGGTGTACTGCGATGCTTCTAAGATGGGTCTTGGTGGTGTTTTGATGCAGAATGGTCAAGTAGTTGCTTACACTTCTAGATAATTATGTGTTCATGAGAGGAACTATCCTACCCATGACTTAGAATTAGTAGCCGTGGTTTTTGTGTTATTGATTTGGAGGCACTATTTGTTTGGAACGAGGTTTGAGGTGTTCAGCGATCATAAGAGTTTGAAATACTTATTTGATCAAAAGGATCTAAACATGAGACAGAGAAGATGGTTGGAAATATTGAAGGATTTTGATTTTGAATTAAGTTACCACCCTGGTAAAGCTAATGTAGTCGCAGATGCCTTGAGTAAAAAGACTTTGCACATGTCGATAATGATGGTGAAAGAGCTTGAGATGATTGAACAATTCAGAGACATGAGTTTGTTGTGTGAGACTACGTCTGAGAGCGTGAAGATAGGTATGCTAAAATTGACTAATGATATTATGGAAGAGATTTGCTTAGGAAAATAATTAGACTTAAAGTTGGTTGATCAAATGACTTTGATTAACCAAGGTAACGGAGGAGAGTTCTGTTTAGATGAGAATGGTATGATGAGGTTTCGAGATTGTGTGTGTATTCCTGATATTCCACAATTGAAAAAGAGTATTCTAGAGGAAGGGAACCGAAGTAGGTTGAGTATTCATACTGGTGCGACTAAGATATATCATGATTTGCAAAAGCTGTTTTGGTGGCCGGGTATGAAGAGGGATGTTGCGGAGTTTGTGTACGCGTGTTTGGTCTGTCAGAAATCAAAGGTTGAACATCAAAAGTATTTAGGTATGATGAATCCGTTGAGTATTCTGGAATGGAAATGGGATAACATTTCTATGGATTTTATGACGGGTTTGCCGAAGACGGTGAAGGGGAATGATTCCATTTGGGTGATTGTGGATCGATTAACTAAGTCGGTGCATTTCTTGCCGATGAAGATTAATCATTCTATGTTGAAACTAGCAGAGATGTATATTGAGGAGATTGTGAAGTTGCATGGGATACCGTCGAGTATCGTGTCGGATAGAGATCCGCGATTTACATCTAAATTTTGGAAGAGTTTGCAAGATGCTTTGGGAACTAAGTTGAGAATGAGTTCTGCTTACCACCCACAGATGGACGGTCAGACAGAACGGACTATCCAATCCTTAGAAGATTTACTGAGGGCTTGTGTATTGGATCATGGAGGTGCATGGGATGATCATTTACCTTTGATTGAGTTTACTTACAACAATAGTTTTCATGCAAGCATTGGTATGGCTCCGTATGAAGCACTGTATGAGAGGCGGTGTAAGACTCCATTATGTTGGCATGAGTCAGGCGAGGGTGTTGTGCTCGAACCTGAGATTGTGCAAGAGACGTCAGAAAAGATTAAGATGATTCAGGAAAGGATGAAGACTTCTCAAAGTCGTCAGAAGAGTTATCATGATAAGAGGAGGAAAGCACTTGAATTTCAAGAAGGAGATCATGTGTCCCTGAGGGTTACTCCAGTGACTGGTGTCGGGCGAGCTCTAAAGTCCAGAAAGCTCACTCAGAGTTTCATTGGACCGTATCAGATTTCACAGAGGGTCGGTGAGGTGGCATATCGGATTGCATTACCACCGTCACTTGCGAATTTGCAGTACATTGCATGATGTGTTTCATGTGTCATAGTTGAGGAAGTACATTGCAGATCTGTCGCATGTGATTCAGATGGATGATGTGCGGCTAAGAGATAATTTGACTGTAGAGGTTTCACCGGTGCGAATTGATGGCAGAGAAATGAAGCGATTAAGAGGTAAAGATATTTCCTTAGTGAATGTATTGTGGGATAGACCAGCTGGTGATAGTTGGACTTGAGAGCGAGAGGATCAGATGAAGGAGTCGTATCCGATGCTGTTTGCTTCAGGTACATTTTCAAGGACGAAAATTCTTAAGTGTGGGAGAGTTGTAACACCCCAAAGTCGATTTTAATTATGTTGATGTGCTTTCTTGTGAATTTTGATGTTTATGAGGTTATTTAATATTTTGTGAAGTTTGGGGTAGCTTAATATTTTAATAATAATTAGAATAATTAAGTATATGGGTGTAAACACCCCAAATTTGCCCTCACTAAGTTCACACCATGGCTTGTGATCTTCCATCATTGCATTAGTATAAGCATATCATATCATATGGCATTTTTGCTTCACGGCATTAGGTCAAGTTCATCTGCATCTAGGGTTTGTGATCTGAGCAATCCAAGGACCATCTGAGCCACTCCAAAGGTCTCCAATCATCTCAAGAGGGTCCTTGTATGTTCAATCATCATATTATATCCTCCAAAGATCAAGGAAGTCAAAGAATCACAAGAACTTGCAAAGCATGGAAGCAGAGCCAGGGTTTAACTGCACAGATGACCTGAAATTAGGGTTTTGGTTTCAGAAGCCATAACTCCAAAAAATTTGGTCATTCTTGTTTATATTGGTCTCAATATGTTATAAGGATCATGTGTACCAAGTTTGATGAAGAAATTCATTGTGGAAGTCATCTGATCACTGGGTAACTTCTTGAGCAAGTCAGAGCAAAATCAGGGCATCTGAGGCCCCCATCCATGGAACCAAAGTGAATTTTTCATCAAATTGAAGTTGTATGATCTTTATTTGATCATTGAAGTGCTTATAAGTTCACCAAAATTGAAGAAAAATGGGCTAAACCAAAAGTTGCCAAAAATGGAAATGACTTGTAATGGAAACTTTCCATTTTGGGAAAGTATTTCAACCTCCTCTTTCTCAACCAAAAATGCTTCAAATGAAAAATTGTTGGTCATGAAAGTTGTAGATTGGACCATTCCCTTTTCAAAAAGTACAAAAACAAGACCTAATTCATTTTGGAACTCAAGATATGGCTTGTCAAAGTTGGCAAAATTCCCATAATTTCCAAGAATGCACCAAAGAGGGATTCTTGCAAAACCACTTGCCAAGGCATTTTGTGACTTCAAACACACTTCTATGTATCATAACATCATAGTGCATTGCCTTAAGATCAGAATTGCCCAAAGAATTGCAAGATTTTATGCCTTGAACATCAAGAATTCTCAAAGGGGCCAAAATTTCACATAATTGCAAAACACCACATAACTTTGCTCCCACTTGCTGAATTGCCTCAAGACTGATTTTGTGAACATCCTTGAACTCAGCTGCGCATGGACAAGCCAATGAGCCATCTACACCATTACCCATACCTCAAGTACAACACTTTTGACTTTTTGGCAAAAACACCCATACCAATCACAACAGTCCACCACCCACTCTCTGCCCAATCCAGACTCTACAAGCATGCTCTAAGGACTCATTTTCATAAGACACACAAGAAAAAACACTCCAAGAACTCAGCATTACCAAAATCACTCCCTATTACATTTTCCTTCGAATCTCTCACCTCACTCACTCAATCTTCAAACCAATTTCACCATTGATCTCAAAATCACTCACTGACCACAAAGCAACCCTCAAACCAGCCAAGAACACCCCATACACAAAACATGATTCTTGGCCAGTTCAGTTGCTACAACACAAACCAACCATTCTCAAAGCCTTTGAAGCATTCCATTAGCCTCGGGAGGTCAAAGGGAGTCATTTTGCACAAAGGAAGTGGCCAGAAAGCTCAAGTTTGGAAAGCTCCATCTCAGGTAGTCATCTGAAATCATTTTTTCAGAACTCCTTTTTTATGTTACAATATGAAAAAGCATGCCTCACTGATAACTCTGAGCTTTGTATTTTCGAAAATGGTTAAGAAATGAGTTTGTATGAATGTTCTGAAATTTCTGCCATTTTTAATCTTTCTTTCGAATCATGAGATTGAGCAAGAATAAATTTATTTTAGGGGTGGATTTGATTTCAGGGAGATGAGGGGAGTTGATTTGGAGCTTTAGAGCTCCAGAAATGACATAGGGAGAGAGTTTGAGATTTTCAGGGGAGGATGTCACCGGAGAAGACGACCGGAGCTCTTCTTCGGTGACCTGAAAGTGATTAACTGTGTTAATTAGGGTTAGGGCTTTGTTTGAATATAGGTCGTCTGATTTCCCTTTCCCGCGTGTGATGGACGCCTAGGATCACTTCATTAGTTTTAATTATGGATTAATTAATTAATTAATTAGGTTTAGTTAAGTTTGAATATTGGCCATCAGATCTGGCGCGCAGTCAACCCTAGAAATCCCCAGAATCAGTGTGAGCCATTGGATCATCATACTTCTGTTTATTTTATTTTTTATTTCAATTTTTCTCATTTATTTTGTACCATTTATTTAAAATAGATAAAAAATTCTAAAAAATATTTTCTTCTGCATTTTTATTTCAAATAATTTTCTTAACCCAAAAATATTTTTATTTTTATTTTTTGCATTTAAAAATCATTTTTAAAACATTTAAATGTTTATTTTAATTAATTAATGGAAATTAATTAATTAAAATATCATTTAGGTTTCTAAAAATCCCAAAAACATTCACATTGCATCTTTAAACATTTAGAAACATTATCATACTATCCACACAAATTTCTTTTTGGTTTTGAACCATCTTTGATAATTTTCTTGAATTTAGGGTTCATAAATTAAAATTCCTATTTTAGAACCCTAACTTCAAGAATTCTTTTCTGCCTAACCAAGAATGGTATGACAATGGTTCTTTTTGCATTGATCTTCGTTTGACATGTAGTTTCTAGCATAATTTTGTCACAAATTTATTCTGCATTTTTGAAATGATTTGCATTTTTTCCCTATAGGTGCCTTAAAACCCTAGATAAATTAGAAAAGTCATAACTTTCATTAGGTTAAGAGTTAGGTCTTCTCCTTTGGGGTGTGATATCATATGGGGTTAGGGTTCCTTTGATTGAATTTTCATTTTTTATCTTATCATTTGCTTCTGTTTTTGGTTTTTGCATCTCATGTTGTATGGAAACCCTAATTTCTCATCTTCATTTGCATACATCTTGCATATGCTTCCATTCATGAGCTTGCCATGAAATTTTATGCATTCACATGACATATAAGACATCTTAGGATACATTAGAATCATGCTTGATCATTTATTCATCCATTTTCCATGTTATGCATTCATTACATTCATGAACTTTCATGCTTCTTACATGCTTCACTTGCATTCTCATCACTTGTATGATCATCCATTGCACTTGACATGCCTTTGCATAATCTCTTAGCATCATTAACATCATGAACATGCTTCTGGTTTTGGTTTGCATCCTTGCATACATATCATTTTCACTTCATTCTTTCTTTATGCTAACCTTTCAGGTGGTAAGTACTTTGAGAAGTGAATTTGCCTTCACTTCTCACATTCTTTTTTCATCTCTCTTATGCATTCATTGCTGCATTTTGCTTTAGAGTGAGCTTCCTCATTCATCTTCCTCCTTCACTTTCTTTCTTCAATTAACTTATCTTCTTAAGTGAAGTAAGTTAACTTGTTTCTTCTGCTTCTCCTTCTTTCATCTGCTTCTTCCTTGGTGGCTTTTCTTGAAGATCTCTTTCAAGCCTCATAAACCCTAGGAACACCCAAGCATGATAAAAATTAGGGTTTTGATTAGTCCCCCCATTAGTTTTGCCTTTGTGTCATCTTTTGTGTCTCTCCTCTCATCTCATAATCAGGGACTAAACCTTTAAGGTTTTAAGGCTTTGTGATTAAGCTTATGCCTGCATCCTTCTCTTAGGATGGAGTGCATAATTTTAATCCTAAGTGTTAAACCCTTGATGTGTTTAAATCTCTTAATCAATCCATCTAATAATCACTAAGACAATAAGCTTGTAACTTGGGCCTTGCATTAGGGTTCTTATTCTTCCTTAATTGGTTAAGAAGGACTAACCCTAGTGTTAATGGACAAGTCCCCCTCAAGTTGTCTTACAAACCATAAAATTCATTTCTTAATCTTACCATTAACTAAAATCCACTTTAATAAAGGCTTTGTTTTGTCATGAGGTTAATCCCTAATCATGGATTAAGTTAAGGTATCTTCCTCAGCTTAAATGTTCTCATCTATTATCCTTCTATTAGGATGGTGTAATGAGTCCATTAAATCCTTGATTATGGCTTAAACTCATTACTTAACACTAAACAAAAACTCCAAAATCATCTAAATAATTGCAAGTAGGTTAATGATCTTAATCCTACATCATGGTGATTAAGTGTGAGGTGCTTACTTCATACTTAAGGTATTCTCATTACCCCTAATCAGAGGGAGAATGGGATGAGTTTACTAACCCTTGGTTTAGGCTTAAGCTCATTTTCTTATGACAAACACAAAAAGCAATAAAAGATTGAAAACATCAAAAACAAACAATAATCGTCTCCTCCGGGATTCTTTTCTCACCTCATTCACTCACAAACGAGAACTCGCTTCCTCCGTCTAATGCAAGACAGTTAGCACTCGAGCCAGACGAGTCATACACTTGAGCATAGACAAGCAAGCAGTTCATCAGTCAATTTATTTTTCAGTCTCTTTGAGTCGAACTACGGTGTTCTGACTTCCTCATTGCACAAGAGGATACGTAGGCATAACTTAACAGTTATCGAACAAAAGTCTCTGTATATTCCCCCTCTTCCAGAATTATTCTTTTAAGCCTCATTGTCTTGAGCATTGCACTCTTTTCTTACACTGACACTCCTTTTCTTCACTTCACTTTCCAGCACTGACACCTGTACATCCTTTTCCAGCTTTTGCACACAGATAGCACATTGTCGCTCCCGATAAATGGGAATAACCCAAATAAAGGTACAGACGCGAACAGTCGGCGAAAGGAGGAATGAGAACACACAGGAGTGAACTCAAGAGAAAGAAAGAGTCGCCAGCTAGGCATTTTTATCCCGGAGGAAAGGTAATGTTGCATAAACCTAAGAAAAGATATGGATAAGACGGTTGCGAACCAGAGAGATTGAGAAAGGGGGTTGGTTACAACCTGGGAAGGTATTAGCACCCAGATTGTCCGTCGTACTCGACGGGATCCACGCTTAAGAGATTTGTGTTTTAAAGGGGTAGTGTCAGTGCAATCTGTGTATCAAAAGAGCTGGAAAAGGATGTACAGGTGTCAGTGTAAAAGAAGTGTGAAATGGAGTATGTGAAATGTCAGTGTCAGTGTAAGAACAGGAGTGAAATGCTCATGATAATGAGGCTAAGAAAATAATACTGGAAAGAGGGGGAATATACAGAGAATTTTGTTCGATAACTGTTAAGTTATGCCTACGTATCCTCTCGTGCAATGAGGAAGTCAGAACACCGTAGTTCGACCCAAAGAGACTGAAAGATGAATTGACTTGTAAACTGCTTGCTTGTCTATGCTCAAGTGTATGACCTGTCTGGCTCAGGTGCAAACTGTCTTGCATTAGACGGAAGAAACGAGTTCTCGTTTGTGAGTGAATGAGATGAGAAAAGAATCCCGGAGGAGACGATTATTGCTTGTTTTTTCTGTTTTCAGTCTTTTATTGCTTTTTGAAGTTTGTCATAAGTTAATGAGCTTAAACCTAAATCAATGGATTTAGTAAACTCATCACATCTTCCCTCTGATTAGGGGTAATGAGAATACGTTAAGTGTGAAGTCAGCTTCTCACACTTAATCACCATGATGTAGGGTTAAGGTCATTAACCTACTTGTGATTATTTAGATGTTTTTGGTGTTTTTGTTTAGTGTTAAGTAATGAGATTAAGCCATAATCAGGGATTAAACAGACTCATTACACCATCCTAATAGAAGGATAATAGATGAGAATGTTTAAGCTGAGGAAAGCTCCTCAACTTAATCCATGATTAGGGATTAAACTCATGACAAAACAAAACCTTTATTAAGTGGATTTTAGTTAATGATTAGATGATGAAGTGAGTTTTAGGGTTTGTAAGACAGCTTGAGGGGGACTTGTCCATTAACACTAGGGTTAGTCCTTCTTAACCAGTTAAGGAAGAAATAGAACCCTAATGCAAGGCCCAAGTTACAAGCTTGATGTCTTGATGATTATTAAGTGAATTGATTAAGGGATTTAAACACATTAAGGGTTTAACACTTAGGATTAAAGTTATACACTCCATCCTAATAGAAGGATGCAGGCATAAGCTTAATCACAAAGCCTTTAGGGTTTAGTCCCCGATTATGAGATGAGAAGAGAAGACTCAAAGAGACACAAAGGTAAAAACTAAATGGGGGACTAGTCAAACCCTAATTATTGTCATGCTTGGTTGTTCCTAAGGTTTGTGAGGTTTACAAGAGAAAACTTCAGAGAAACCACCAGGAAGCAGATGAAAGGAGCAAAGAGAAGCAAAGTAACTTGCTTCATTTAAGAAGACAAGTCTGTAACACGGTGGGAGAACTGACTTTAGTTATGTTGCGGATAGCAAGAGTCGCCACCGACTTTTATTTTATCCAAAGGAAAGGCATAAAAGAACAGGAAAGACCTTTTAAAAGATTTTTGGGTCCGGGGGGTAGGTTATGTAAAGGGAAGGTGTTAGCACCCTTTACATCCATGGTTATCCATGGGCTCTTAGTTACTTAGCTCACTTTAAACTGTTTTTGAAAAGGTGAAGTGTGTGAATTGAAATTTTCATAAGAGTTTGATAATGATCCATGTACGGATGCGTAAAAAACTTGTGTTTGAAAATTGTTTGAAATTTGTGAAATATTTGAAATTTGTTTTGAAATAGTGAGCAAGTAACTATGAGGAACCTACCCTAAAGTTTAAGTCTTTCTGTTCTTTATCCTTTAAATGGTAAGACTATCCCTATTATTAAGGAATAGGTAGTCATTACCTTGGATGTGAGGGACAAGAGAGGGACATCTGTTTAATGAAGGCAACTGTAGGGTGTATTAAGCATTTGGAGGGACTGTCATCATTATTCGAAAGGGACAAGATCTTTTATGAAGGCAACCACTTAAGGGACTTGATGACTTTTCTTTTAAGGGACTTTGCTTTATACACCCCACTTGACCTTATGATTAGGCAACATTGAGAGGTAGCCCTAGAAAGTGAGATGGCGATTAAAAATCGACTTACGTGTGTGAGTGTTCAATTTAATATTTATCTTTTAATTTAAATGATCTAAATTCAATTTTTAAATATAATACATGTGTACACTCCCTATTTTACTAACCATAGCAAGCAAATTAAATAATTTAAATATTTACAAAAATTACATCCAGGAGCATTTACATAATAATTAAGCAATTTAAATAAATAAATAAGCAAAATATAAGTAATAAATAAATAAGCAATAATAATTATAATAGAGGTTAGTAATAATAATCAAAAATAAATAAGGTTGGTGAAATAATAATAATAAGCATAATGAAAAAATAAATGGATTAGTAATAATAATAAACAAAATAGTGATAATAAAAATTAGAAATTATTAAGGAAATATGAACAATTTAATTATAAAATTTAAAATTATATGCAACTTATAAAAGTTAAATTAATTATAAACATATAAAAAATTATAATTACAATATTAGCATAAATTTAATTATTTTTAAACATGTATATTTTTTTTAAAAAAAAATAAAATTTAGGTTATGAACAAATTATAGAAACAATTACATATTATAAAAAAAATTAGATTATAATCATATTTACAAAAATTAACTATATTAAATAAATATGTATATAATAATTATATTTTCAAAAAATTAGAGATTTAAATCATAAGAATAAATTAGGGTTTGCAAAATTAGGGTTTGTTTAGAAAATATTTTTTTTAGGGTTTATAATCTAATTATACAAAATTATTTTAATAAATATATATATATATATATTATAATTTAAATACATAATAAAAAGAATAATTTTTTGAATTAAGAAAAAGAATTCTAGAATTTGAAGAACATTGAATATATATATATATACAACATTATTTAATTATATTTATATATATATGATTTTTAATAATTAAACAAAATTGATTAAACAAATAAAAAATAGAAAAAAACACAAAAAGAGAGAAACTTACCTGGCTGGGTTTGAACCCATGACACTCTGCCTACCAGCAACAACAACAACCACCAGGCTACCATGCGCACAGGCAATAGAAGAGAGTGTGAAATTGGTTTTGTTCCTTTGTCACAAAAAGTCCAGAAAAATAAAAGAAACAAAAGGCCTGGGGGAGGATTGAACCCAGGACCTCTTGAGCAAACACATACACGCATGACCATTCCAGCTAGGTGAGCTAATCTGTTAACAAACTAACAACAAATGATAATATATTATATTCAATGCAATAATGAGAAAAGCTCAAAAATATTTGTCACAGCCAGGATTCGAACACAGGTCCTGTTGCCAATACGCACGCTAGCCTTACCACTGGGACAAGCGTTAGCTTGTGATAATAAACCAACAACAACACATAAAATATTTAAAACAAAATTTGAATTTCCAGGACGCGCCAACAGCCTTCGTCTTCTCCATATTACCTGCGAAATTTCATGCCACTTTTCCTGCGAATTTTCATGCGAGTTCTTCCATATTCAAACCTGCGAAAATCAAACACCCACAAAACAGTACAGTTTCTTTCAATTGATCAGTGTTTTATGATCCTTATGATTCACACAACGTCCCTATGTTCTTCAAATTCATTTATATTTAATGAATCGTAAAACCTTGAATTCAAAGGTGAAACCCTAACAATGGCCGAATCCATTCTAGGCAATGAAGCTTCAATCAATTGGTCCAGAAAGCATCCCTAGGTCCTAACTAACACGAATCACACAACAAAATCAATTAATAGTGGTTAAATAATGGAAATCAAAAAAATATTTTCAAGAACAACCAAGCTTTCGGGTTATGCATTATGGCATGGTTTTGATGCATATGGGTATTGGTTTATGATCAGTGAGGTCCAAGGAACATTGCTATGTTCTTATTTTACCTTCAAACACCTTGTATCAATGAATCCGAATGTGAATTTTTTATGTTTTTTTGAACAATATGAACTTATTCTTGGGGCTGTGGAATCCGTCCCCTTGTGATTGCAATGAGTTAAGCACTTATAAGAGAGTGAATTAGGTCAAAAAGATTGAATGGTTGTGTGGAAAATTTGATATGAAAAGATTCAAAATGATCATGCCTTAAAAATCAAATATTCATGTGTGAATGCTTGCTATTTTTGGCTAAACCTCATGATTTCTTTCCTCTTCAATTCAAATCAAATTTATGATTTTCTAGAAGCTTGATCCAAATCAAATATTACATTTTCATATTTTATTTTTATTTAAAATGATTTTTAATGAATTAAATCAAAATAAATAAAAATAAAATAATAAAAAATCTGATTTTTAATGGTTTGGGTCGTGCATGAAGTTATTGTATGGATTGGGTCATCATTTGGCAAGCCCATTTGGAAGAAATTGGTTTTAGACCTCCATTTTCATCATAAACCAACCCAAAATTTCCCAACTTTGAAAGGACATATATCCTTCAATTTTAATGGTATGAGGGTGTTCTTGGACATTTTGGAAAGCTTGAAGAGTCCTCTAACCAACCCCACTGGTTTCATGTCCATATCATTTACCAATCTCAAGTTATGCCCTTTTGAAGTTGTTGACTTTTTGTTGACTTTCAAAAGGACCTATAATGTCTTAGCTCATACCTTCCAAATGAAGCATTTTTGGGATTGGCTTGTGAGACACAAAGTTGTAGAGAATTCAATTTCCTTCAAAATGAGCTTTGGATGGAGACTTGGTGATGAAGCATGTGAAAGTTATGGCTGGTCAAAGTTAAGTTGACTTTTACTAAGAAAACCCTAATTTAGAAACTCCTGATTCTTGATGATCTGAAATCTCCTTGATGAATCATGATCAACCCTTGATCAAATGATGAATTTTACTTCATATACTTGATGTTGGCAAAAAATCATGAAGTTTGACTTTGGTTTGACCACAATTGACCTCAGTTTGACTTTTTAACTGCATTGACTGATTTTGACTTATCTGATCATCTGACTGAGCAAACTTTTGAGAAAAGTCTTGAAACTTGTCATGGGGGTTCTTACACACATATAAGATGTTATGAAGCTCACTTGAAGTCTTGGAAGTTCATTTAGCCTGATTAAAGTCAAAACCCTAGTTTTGGATGCACTGCTTAGGAGGTGCATTGTCTGAAGGAATTGTCAACTCTTCTGACCTATTGTGAACTTTGTGAACCTTGTGGACCATCATAAAATGTCTTGTGAACCTCATGGGAGGTATTGTGAACCTTGTGAACCTCATAAAGTGACTTGTAGACTTCATGAACCACATGAAAGGTCTTGTAAACATTGTGAATCTTGTGAACCTTGTGAACCTTCAAGAAGTGACTTGTAGACTTCATGAACATCATGAAAGGTCTTGAAAGCATTGGGAAGCTTGTGAACCTTGTGAACCTTCATGAAGTGACTTGTAGACTTCATGAGCCTCATGGAAGGTCTTGAAAGTGTTGTGAATCTTGTGAACCTTGTGAACCTTCTTAGTACACAAAGTCTTGTATTGTGAGGGCAAATTTTGGGGTGCAACAGCTGCCCCTGTTCAATTTTCTGAAACCTGAGGGGTTAGATTGGTATATTTGCCAGTCGTGACCTGGAAGGTTGAAGGGGATTGAAGACAAAAGCCCAAAAATTTGCACTCACCAGTGCATAAAGTGATACAGATGGCTAGTTGAATATGATTGAGTGGGCTTAAAGATGCCACTCGGAGAAAAATTTCTAGATACATTTCTTGGAGGATAAAGCAGTCCAAAGTATGAAGATATAATGATAGCTTTCAGGAGGATAAAGCAGTCCTGATGTAGTAATATGCTTTCAAGAGGATGAAGCAGTCTTGAGAGATTGATAATATGCCTTCAGGTGGATGAAGCAACCCTGAGGTAATGATGATAACTATCAGGAGGATGAAGCAGCCCTGAGGTAATAATATGATTTCAGGAGGATAAAGCAGTCCTGAGGTAATGATAAGCTGTCAGGAGGATAAAGCAATCCCGAGGTAGTAATAATCTTCCAGGAGGATGAAGCATTCCTGGGGTAATTGTGTGCTTTCAGGAGGATAAAGCAATCCTGAGGTACAAGGAGCTGTCAGGAGGATGAAGCAGTCCTGAGGTGATAGTATGCTTTCAGGAGGATAAAGCAATCCTGAGGGATGATAACTTTCAGGAGGATAAAGCAGTCCTGATAATCACAAATCTGTTTGCTGGAGAGTTAACCTGAAAACAAGGTAGCATTCTGTATGATAATATTAGCTTATGTATTATGTATGCATGTATAATATGATGCACCTATGTAATGTATTATGTATCTATGGATATGTACGTTATGATATGATGTAAATGATGTATGTATGATATGATGCTGCCTGAAGCGTCTTGATATCTTCGTATAACAACTGCTGGCCAGGGAAAATAAATTCCGAATCGTTGTTGAAGAATATAAGGAACCTGTTCCTGTCTTGTTTGATGATGAGGTATACATAACCTTCCGTATGCTGGGGATAGTAAAGTATATATAACCTCTCGTCTTCTGGGAATAGTAAGGTATATATAACCTCCCGTTTGCTAGGGATAGTAAGGTATACATAACCTTCGTCTTCGTTTGATAGTAGAGTAGATATAACCCCCGTCTTCGTTCGTCATACCCTTATTGGAAAGTAAATTCCCGAATATCCGTATGAGGATAAAAGAGATGGATATAAATTCCAGGGGAGATGTAACTTTATGAAGATGGATTTGTCCTACTGAGGGTTTGTAACTGTTTTGTAGAGATGAACCGGCGAAGCTTCGTTGAAATCCTTCCCTCGTTCGTCCGTAGTAAATACTATTACTGCATTTTCATGCATTTCTGGTAAACATCAATCATATTAAGAAGCATACATGCATTTTTGGTAAACATCAATCATATTCAAAAGCATACATACATTCAAACACAACCAATGGACGTTTCGCTTATGTAAATAGGGTAAAAGTAAATCTGGATTCAAAAGATGGAATTTATTTATATCAAAAAGTGACCCATACATGGGTAAATTTGTACAAAGAGACATAAACCCTAGTAAGAGGATTTTGTCATAAAATTTTACAAAACAAAGAGAATCCGCTATGTGGGAAATAATCCTATTGAGTTTCAATTCCACTATTGCCATTATCTTCAAGTATCTCATCTTCTTCTGTTGAGACGGAAACGATTGGATTGAGATTTATCTGTTCGAGCTTGCATGAGTAGTATAACTGATTGCAGTTTCATGGGCGATCCAAACGAGACATAGTCATACGCTTTAATCCCTAATTTTTGCCTGGATTGCCCTTTCAGGTTTTCAATCCACCGGGATACCCTTTTTTGCCCAAGCTGCCTTTTCAGGTTTTCAACTTGCCGGGTGTACATCTTTTTATATATATCCCTAATTTTTGCCCAAACCCTTTTGGTTTGCCGGGATGCCCTTATTTTTGCCTAGGCCTGTCAACCTAGCGGGTCTCTTTTTATGCGTAGTATTTTTTAACTATGTCTGCGTTTACAGGCTGTGGGAAGTCTTCACCATCCATTGTAGTCAGTATCATGGCGCCTCCTGAGAACACTGTCTTGACTACAAATGGTCCTTCATATGTTGGAGTCCGCTTGCCCCTAGGATCACCTTGTGGTAATATGATACGCTTGATTACCAAGTCACCGGCCTGATATACCTTTGGCTTAACTTTCTTGTTAAAAGCTTTGATCATTCGTTTCTGGTACATCTGGCCATGACAAACTGCTGCTAACCTCTTCTCATCAATCAAATTTATCTGGTCCAGTCGAGTCTGAATCCACTCATCTTCATCCAAGCCTGCATCCTTCATAATTCTTAAGGAGGGAATCTGAACTTCAATGGGCAGAACTGCTTCCATACCATAAACCAAGGAGAATGGGGTTGCCCCTGTTGAAGTACGTATTGTGGTACGATAACCATGAAGAGAAAATGGTAACATCTCATGCCAATCCTTGTAAGTAACAGTCATCTTCTGTACAATCTTCTTAATATTCTTATTAGCTGCTTCAACTGCCCCATTCATCTTTGGACGATACGGAGAAGAGTTATGATGCTTAATCTTGAACTGCGTGCAGAGATCAGTAATCATAGTGTTGTTCAGATTAGAGCCATTGTCAGTAATAATCCTTTCAGGGATGCCATATCTACATATGAGATTATTCTTAATGAATCGAGCCACAACATTCTTGGTAACAGATGCAAATGAAGCTGCCTCTACCCACTTCGTGAAATAATCAATAGCAACCAGGATGAAACGATGTCCATTAGAAGCAGTAGGTTTGATCTCACCAATCATATCAATGCCCCACATGGCAAAGGGCCAAGGAGCAGTCAACACATTCAATGGTGATGGAGGTACATGGACTTTATCAGCATAAATTTGACATTTGTGACATGTTCTGGAGTGTTGATAGCAATCAGCTTCCATGGTAGACCAATAGTATCCTGCTCTCAATATCTTCTTTGCCATGGTATGACCACTAGAATGAGTGCCAAAGATCCCATCATGCATATCTTCCATAATTTCTGTAGCTTCTTTCTTATCCACACAACGAAGCATAGTTGAATCATGATTGCGCTTGTACAGAATCCCATTACTCAAAAAGAACTTAGCAGAAAACCTCCTCAGAAACTTCCTATCTTTGACAGATGCCCCTTCAGGGAACTCCTGAGATTCAAGATATCTTTTCACTTCATAGTACCAAGGCTTTTCCTCTACCCCTTCAGTGTCAATCTCATTGCAGTATGCAGGCTTCTCAAATCTATCAATAGTAATCTTGGGAGCTTCATCATCCCAGCTGATCTCAAACATGGATGCCATGGTGGCCAATGCATCTGCTAACTGATTCTCTCTTCGTGGAATATGTCCAAAGGTAATCTCTTTGAAGTGTGGGATCAGAGACAACACATGCTCTCTGTAAGGAATGAGGTTATCATGCTTGGTATCCCAATCTCCTTTAATCTGACTTACTACCAGGGTTGAATCTCCATACACATCAAGGAACTGAATCTTCATATCAATAGCAGCTTTAATACCCAGGATACATGCCTCATACTCAGCCATATTATTAGTACAATAGAAACAAAGTCTGGCAGTAATCGGGGTATGGCAACCTTCAGGGGAACTAATCACAACACCAACACCATTACCAAGTGCATTGGAAGCACCATCAAAAACCATAGTCCATCGGGATCCTTGTTCAGGTCCGTCATATTGTCCAGGTTCTTTGGTAATAATCATAATGTCCTCATCAGGGAACTCAAAACTCATTGACTGGTAATCATCTACTGCTTGATGAGCCAAATGATCTGCTACAACACTTCCCTTAATGGCCTTCTGAGTAGTATATTGTATGTCATATTCTGTCAAGATCATTTTCCATCTTGCAATTCTTCCGGAGAGAGCAGGTTTCTCAAATATGTACTTGATTGGATCCATCTTCGAAATCAACAAAGTAGTATGAGTCAACATATACTGTCTTAGTCGGCGAGCAGCCCATGCCAAAGCGCAACAAGTTTTTTCGAGCAGTGAGTATCTTGTTTCACAGTCGGTAAACTTTTTGCTCAGGTAGTATATTGCCTGCTCTTTTCGACCAGACTCGTCATGTTGCCCCAACACACACCCCATTGAGTTGTCTAACACTGTTAAGTACATGATCAAGGGTCTTCCATCAACTGGTGGCATCAAAATTGGAGGTTCTAGCAGGTATCTCTTGATTTCATCAAAGGCAGTCTGGCACTCATCATTCCATTCCATCACCTGATCTTTTTTCAACAACTTGAAGATTGGATCACAGATGGCAGTTAATTGAGAAATAAATCTTGCAATGTAGTTCAATCGTCCCAAGAAACCTCTAACTTCCTTCTCAGTACGGGGAGCTGGCATCTCTCGTATAGCTTTCACTTTTGCAGGATCCACTTCAATACCTTTTCCACTGACAATGAAACCCAGGAGCTTACCGGATCTAACTCCAAAAGTACACTTGTTTGGGTTCAGTCTCAACTTGTATTTCTTCAACCTCTCAAACAATTTATGCAAATGATCAAGATGTTGTTCTTCATTCTGAGACCTGGCTATCATATCATCCACATACACCTCTATCTCATGATGAATCATATCGTGAAACAAAGCCACCATAGCACGCTGATATGTTGCCCCTGCATTCTTTAAACCAAATGGCATCACCTTATAACAAAAAGTGCCCCACTGTGTAACAAATGTTGTCTTCTCCATATCTTCAGGTGCCATCTTGATTTGATTGTAACCAGAGAAACCATCCATAAAAGAGAACACCTTATGCTGAGCAGTGTTGTCTACCAGAACATCAATATGAGGAAGTGGAAAGTCATCTTTGGGGCTAGCCTTGTTCAAATCTCTGTAGTCCACACACATACGTACCTTACCATCTTTCTTAGGAACTGGTACCACATTTGCAACCCACTGAGGATAAGAAGTCACTGCTAAGAACCCTGCATTGAACTGTTTCATTACCTCTGCTTTGATCTTTTCTGACATCTCAGGACGCATACGACGAACCTTCTGCTTCTTTGGACGACAATCTTCTTTCACTGGTAAACGGTGAACCACAATGTCTGTATCCAACCCTGGCATATCTTCATAAGACCAAGCAAAGATCTCCACATAGTCACGTAACATCTGAATCAACCTGCTCTTGACACTATTCTCTAAATCAGCCCCTATCTTGACCTCTTTCCTGTTTTCTTTAGTTCCCAGATTCACAACTTCGACTGGCTCTTCATGTGGCTGTATGGCTTTCTCTTCTTGTTGTAACAACCTAGCAAGCTCTACAGGTACTTCACAATCGTCCTCATTTCCGTCTTCAGTTTGATAGATCGGATTCTCGAAATTATAATTGGCAATAGTAGAACTGTTATCAACAGGATCCAGAGTGGATGAGGATCTGCATTTTAGTGATGTGGGTGTGTGTAAGAACACATAGCTGATAAAACAAAAAGAAAAGAAAGACAAGGAACACAATATTTACTAAAACGAAACGTCCACTGATTTTATTGAATGAAGTATGCAAATGAAATGACAGCCCGTAACAAGCACACCATTGTGCCCCGGGTAAGGCACAAGGCTTTAGGGTTTTATTGTTCAAGAAATTACAAACTTAAAAGCAACAACACAGTAATAGTATTTACTCCTGACTAAAGGAGATAGGGATAACATCTTCAGCTTTCCAATTATTGAGTCCAGCACCCACAGTAGGAAAAATCCAAGCATCCAAATTGTATTCTTTATCATAGTCTCCCACAGCATTGATCTGATCTTTCATAACCCCTTGATTGGTGATACGAACAGCACAAGCACGACGAACAGCCTTCTGGGACTCTGCAGTGAAACCCAAACCAAATTTGTCAGACTTGTATGGGATATCATGAAGCTGACCCCAAATAGTACAACCACCTTCATCCACCACAGCTCTAGCATCATTGAGGGAGGCCATTGCCATTGTTGGAGGTTTTCTGGTGACAACAGGAACTTTCTTCGCAACGGGAGGAGCTACATAATCATTAACAATCCAGGGAACCACTTCAAATGTCTGACACGGAGTTTCAATGTATTCACCTTCCATTTCCAGATACTTGAAAGTGTTTACATGGCTGACAAAGTATTCTTCCTCTCCGTAGACAGTAACAACCTTTCCCTCCACCAGATATCTTAGCTTCTGATGTAATGTAGAGGTTACAGCACCTGCCCCATGGATCCAGGGACGACCAAGCAGACAAGAGTATGAAGGACGAATATCCATCACATAAAATGTAGCAGTAAAAACCTGGGAGCCAACTTTGATTGGAAGATCAATTTCCCCATGCACTACTCTTCTAGAACCATCAAAAGCCTTTACCACAATATTACTGGGCTTCAGCACAGCATCTTCAGGACTCAGCTTATTCAGGACTTCCTTGGGCAACACATTTAGAGAGGAACCATTGTCTATCAATACATGGGACAGGGTAGTGCCCCTGCATTCAATTGAAATATGCAAGGCCCTGTTATGATCCCTCTTGGCAGGGGTCAAATCAGCATCAGAAAATCCCAACCCATTATCATAAGTCAGGTGGGCAACACAATTCTCAAACTGGTCAACAGAAATTGCATTGGGTACATGAGCAGTCTTCAGAAACTTGATCAAAGCTTTTGCATGAGCTTCAGAACATAACAATAAGGATAACATGGAAATCTTTGAGGGAGTATGCCCCAATTGATCAACAATGTCATAATCACTCTTGCGAATGATTTTCAATACTTCTTCCATCTGCTTAGAGAGATCATCAGCAGCTGGCACATCAGTAGATATTGGTTCAATAACAGGACCCTTGCCCCGAGCATCAGTGGTAGAGGTAGCAGCAGGAGTGACTGCATTCTTAGAAGTAACTGGAGGTGAGAAGACTCTTCCACTACGTGTGATCTTACTAGATCCAACAATATTATCAATATCAACAGGCACATCAGCTAAAGGCTCCTGCTTAACACCATGGATGTAAACATCAGACCCATAGTGCCAAGGCACAGCTTTATCAGATGTATATGGAATAGGACCAGGAGTAGTAATGATCAGAGGAGCCACTCTGGCTTCAGCAACAACTTTCACAGGGCCTTCAGCTGTAATCTTGATTGGACCCTGATGGGTGATTTTAATAGGTCTCTTTGAAGTGATTCTTACCGGTACCTTGTCAACCATATCAACCTCTTCAACCTTCTTACCTCTAGTAATATGATCCACCATACTTTCTACAGACGATGGAGTCCTCTCAAACACTATAGTATACTTATCCATGAGACGCTGAATTCCATCTCTCAATCTCCAGCAACTATCCGGCTTATAGGTACAATACAAACAGTCTTCACGACAACCTGGAAAGAGCCCAGCCTGTACTAACTTTTTCTTGATAACAGACAACGGTGTGGTCAACTCCGCAACTGAATAGACATGTAGATCTTCATCAATAGCATTGACAGTCTTCTCGTGATTTGGCATTGGAGCAGTAATCACATTTGGAGTACCCGGAGGGTCAAACTCAATCTCTCCAGCCTCAATCATATCTTGAATTTTGTTCTTCAAGACCCAGCAGTTATTAGTATCATGACCCTGACAGTTTGAATGATATGCACATCGTGCATTGGGATTGTACCTTGGAGAGGTAACATTAGGATTCTGAGGAGCTTCTTTCAAAGTAATAAGTTCAGCCTTCAACAGGTGTTGCAATGCCTGAGCCATTGACATGTTGATCTTCGTGAACTGCCTTCTAGCCCTCTGTTGGTTGCCCTGTGGCTGCTCTGTTGTTGCAGGAGTTGGATTTGAAATATGAACTGCACTAACAGACTGATGCCTTCTGTTACGATCAGGTTGACCATAAACAGCATTGGATTCTTTCTTCCTAGTGGGAGGCTTCTTTGCAGTACCTGATGAAGAAGTACCCACCTGGATCTTGCCATTCTTTATACCATTTTCCACTCGCTCTCCTGTCATGATCAACTCAGTGAAGCCAGATGATGAGCTCCCAATGAGATGACTGTAAAACGGGCCATTCAATGTACACATGAACATATCAACCAATTCCCTGTCAGTCAAAGGGGGTTGAACTCTTCCAGCTAAGTCTCTCCATTTCTGGGCATACTCCTTAAAACTTTCTTTGGCACCCATGGACATGCTTTGCAGCTGCATGCGAGTGGGAGCTAAGTCAGCATTGTATTGATACTGCTTATAGAAAGCTTCAGCAAGATCATTCCAATCCCTGATGTTGACACTCTCCAATTGATAATACCACTCCAACTGAGCTCCAGATAAGCTCTCTTGAAAGAAGTGGATCCACAACTTCTTGTCAGCAGTGTGAGGCTGAATTCTTCTAACATAAGACCTCAAATGCAGCTTGGGACAAGAGACCCCATCATAAACAACAAAGGTAGGAACCTTGAAACCAATGGGTATGACAACCCCAGATATCAGACTCAAATCCTCAAAATCCAGCCCAGAAGATTTCTGCAACTCCATAGCATCCATTCTATCCACCAACATCTTGAATTTGTCCTCATTAGGATCATGGTAATAATTGGCTTCAGAATCAGAGTCCCCCATAGTGTTGTGGAGACTGCCTCCCTCTTTTTCAGATTCCTCAGATTCATAGTCTTCAACCTGTTCTTTGGTCTTGACAGGACCTCTGAACCTTCTTCCCATGTTGAGCAGGCCACCTGACCTTCTAGCCTTCTTAGTCTTCTTGGCCAGCAGTGTCTTCAATTCATCCTGCCCCTTGGATAGGTTCAGGATCAGCTCTTGGAACTGTGCGTTCTGTGCCTGGAGATCCTTAACTGATTGTTCAAGAGCCATTACTGAAATAAACAGCGGGAAGATGAGAAACCTGTGCACAATTATAAACCTGTGATGCAATGAAATGATATGTGAATGCATATGCAATGTTTTCAAGGACTGCAGAATTTAAATTTGCTTAGACAAACAAGAAGGTAATCTTTTATTAGTAATAACTTTGTTTTGCCTCTTGGGCTTACAAAAACATGAAATGAAATAAGTACAACATATGGGGTTTTAAGTCTCCCATGGACGTTTCCTCTTTGTGTTGAGGTATGAGTTGAGATTCCGTTCCTCGTGAAGTTGCTTTGTTAGTTCCAGGATTCTTTCTTGGCTTGCTTTGTAATGAGCCTCGAAAGTATCCCTTTGCTCCTTCAACTGGATCCAATATCTCTGCAAGTCTTCCATGTCAGTAGGCATGTCTGGGTGAAGGATGGTATAAGCAGTATCTCCTTCAGCAACAGGTTCCATGGTAACTGGCAGGATAGCAGGATATGGCATCATGAGATTCTGAGCACGAGATCGCACCCATCTGAGATAAGCATCCATAGGAATAGTGTACTTAGGCTCCAGTGTCTTGCTGTCAACCCTGTTCATTTTTCCCCAGGCTCGTATGAATCTCTGATGGTAACCCTGAAGATCGTTGTCGTAATCAAACACAATGCCCTGAATCAACATGTCATGTGGACCATTACTCCGAGCATAACCAAACAGTCGTAAAGCTAAACAGGGGTTGTAGGTGATGCCTCCTCTTATGCCTAGAAGTGGCACATTAGGAAACTCCCCACAACGGTCAATGATAGTGACATTCTCCATAGATCTGGAGCACCAATGGATATCTGAGTGAGAAAGTGACATGATCCTCTTGGACCATCTGAACCCTTGCTCATTCTTCATTACTGAGCGAGGAAGGTGAGAAATAAACCACCTAGAAATCAAAGGTATACAACACATCAAAGTTCCTCTTGCCCTTGTAGTACGGGTATGAAGAGAATGCAGAATGTCTCCAAGCAATGTAGGCACTGGATTGTGACTCAGGAATATGTTGATGGCATGAACATCTATGAACTGATCTGGATTGGGGAACAACACTAAGCCATAAATCAGCAAGGCTAAGATCTCCTCAAAAGCATCATGACTCATAGCCTTCAAGAACATTTGAGCCTTCTCTATCAACACCTTAGCTAGAACACCCTTGACTCCACTTCTCGTTTCTAGAACAATGTCAGACTTCTTCAGATGTAGAGCTGCAGCAATAACCTCAGGTTTAGGTTCTTTCTCCAAGCCTGTGAATGGTTTCTGATCAAGAACAGGTATGCCCAGAAGTTTAGAGAACTCTTCCATGGTTGGAACCAGCTGATAGTCGGGGAATGTGAAGCAATGGTGCTTAGGATCAAAGAACTGAAACAGGACACTCATCATGTCTTCATTGAACCCTGAAGTGACTAGATCCAATAGGTGACCATGTCTCTTGATGAACTGGGAATGATCAGACACTTGAGAAACCAACTCTTTAAGCTTAGCAGGTATGCTCACAAAGTTGATCCTGATAGTGTTTCTACGAGCTGAAGCCATGACCTGCAACAAAGAACAAAGATAAATCCCTTGGTCCTTGAAATGGTTAGTGAAAATGCTATGCTTATGATGCATGATGATGTCATGATGTTATGTCCAATCACAAACATGTGGCACACACAAGCAAGTCACACAATAGCCCTAGGTTTAAAGGCTTGCATGAGGTTCAAAGGTAAATACCCTCCCCTGAAGTTAGATGGTTCATCCTGTCCTACAAAAGTAACCAGGTTCTAAGGGATCTCAATATCATTGATCCTTCAAAAGGGTGGTTGATCAGAAGGCAACTTACTTGCCAACCAAAACCTTCCAAGTTTAAGATCTCAATGAGTGTAGTATCGAGTGTCAACCAACTTCAGTCTGCACCAAAGCCGGTTACCTCACTACTTTCTAAAGGCCAAGATGAGTTAACTAGGGTTCTAAAAGTTAGTTAGTGCATTGACAACATATGGCAGCCTCATATTATCCTCAACTTTACTTAAGGAACATAAGCACCAACCAAGAAGTCACACTAACTATGGCCACCAGATCAACCGTATCGATATACGTCGTATAGTTTCCTTGGTCTATTGCCATTTACCTAAGGTACACTAGATCCGGGTTAGGATCTTTCACACATAAGAGCCCAACAAGTAATATAAAGCAAACAAGGCAAACAATTTAAAGTGATCTAATTCCTAAGGGTACCCCTCTTTAATTAAATCCCCAGCAGAGTCGCCAGTTCTGTAACACGGTGGGAGAACTGACTTTAGTTATGTTGCGGATAGCAAGAGTCGCCACCGACTTTTATTTTATCCAAAGGAAAGGCATAAAAGAACAGGAAAGACCTTTTAAAATATTTTTGGGTCCGGGGGGTAGGTTATGTAAAGGGAAGGTGTTAGCACCCTTTACATCCATGGTTATCCATGGGCTCTTAGTTACTTAGCTCACTTTAAACTGTTTTTGAAAAGGTGAAGTGTGTGAATTGAAATTTTCATAAGAGTTTGATAATGATCCATGTACGGATGCGTAAAAAACTTGTGTTTGAAAATTGTTTGAAATTTGTGAAATATTTGAAATTTGTTTTGAAATAGTGAGCAAGTAACTATGAGGAACCTACCCTAAAGTTTAAGTCTTTCTGTTCTTTATCCTTTAAATGGTAAGACTATCCCTATTATTAAGGAATAGGTAGTCATTACCTTGGATGTGAGGGACAAGAGAGGGACATCTGTTTAATGAAGGCAACTGTAGGGTGTATTAAGCATTTGGAGGGACTGTCATCATTATTCGAAAGGGACAAGATCTTTTATGAAGGCAACCACTTAAGGGACTTGATGACTTTTCTTTTAAGGGACTTTGCTTTATACACCCCACTTGACCTTATGATTAGGCAACATTGAGAGGTAGCCCTAGAAAGTGAGATGGCGATTAAAAATCGACTTACGTGTGTGAGTGTTCAATTTAATATTTATCTTTTAATTTAAATGATCTAAATTCAATTTTTAAATATAATACATGTGTACACTCCCTATTTTACTAACCATAGCAAGCAAATTAAATAATTTAAATATTTACAAAAATTACATCCAGGAGCATTTACATAATAATTAAGCAATTTAAATAAATAAATAAGCAAAATATAAGTAATAAATAAATAAGCAATAATAATTATAATAGAGGTTAGTAATAATAATCAAAAATAAATAAGGTTAGTGAAATAATAATAATAAGCATAATGAAAAAATAAATGGATTAGTAATAATAATAAACAAAATAGTGATAATAAAAATTAGAAATTATTAAGGAAATATGAACAATTTAATTATAAAATTTAAAATTATATGCAACTTATAAAAGTTAAATTAATTATAAACATATAAAAAATTATAATTACAATATTAGCATAAATTTAATTATTTTTAAACATGTATATTTTTTTTAAAATAAAATAAAATTTAGGTTATGAACAAATTATAGAAACAATTACATATTATAAAAAAAATTAGATTATAATCATATTTACAAAAATTAACTATATTAAATAAATATGTATATAATAATTATATTTACAAAAAATTAGAGATTTAAATCATAAGAATAAATTAGGGTTTGCAAAATTAGGGTTTGTTTAGAAAATATTTTTTTTAGGGTTTATAATCTAATTATACAAAATTATTTTAATAAATATATATATATTATAATTTAAATACATAATAAAAAGAATAATTTTTTGAATTAAGAAAAAGAATTCTAGAATTTGAAGAACATTGAATATATATATATACAACATTATTTAATTATATTTATATATATATATATGATTTTTAATAATTAAACAAAATTGATTAAACAAATAAAAAATAGAAAAAAACACAAAAAGAGAGAAACTTACCTGGCTGGGTTTGAACCCATGACACTCTGCCTACCAGCAACAACAACAACCACCAGGCTACCATGCGCACAGGCAATAGAAGAGAGTGTGAAATTGGTTTTGTTCCTTTGTCACAAAAAGTCCAGAAAAATAAAAGAAACAAAAGGCCTGGGGGAGGATTGAACCCAGGACCTCTTGAGCAAACACATACACGCATGACCATCCCAGCTAGGTGAGCTAATCTGTTAACAAACTAACAACAAATGATAATATATTATATTCAATGCAATAATGAGAAAAGCTCAAAAATATTTGTCACAACCAGGATTCGAACACAGGTCCTGTTGCCAATACGCACGCTAGCCTTACCACTGGGACAAGCGTTAGCTTGTGATAATAAACCAACAACAACACATAAAATATTTAAAACAAAATTTGAATTTCCAGGACGCGCCAACAGCCTTCGTCTTCTCCATATTACCTGCGAAATTTCATGCCACTTTTCCTGCGAATTTTCATGCGAGTTCTTCCATATTCAAACCTGCGAAAATCAAACACCCACAAAACAGTACAGTTTCTTTCAATTGATCAGTGTTTTATGATCCTTATGATTCACACAACGTCCCTATGTTCTTCAAATTCATTTATATTTAATGAATCGTAAAACCCTGAATTCAAAGGTGAAACCCTAACAATGGCCGAATCCATTCTAGGCAATGAAGCTTCAATCAATTGGTCCAGAAAGCATCCCTAGGTCCTAACTAACACGAATCACACAACAAAATCAATTAATAGTGGTTAAATAATGGAAATCAAAAAAATATTTTCAAGAACAACCAAGCTTTCGGGTTATGCATTATGGCATGGTTTTGATGCATATGGGTATTGGTTTATGATCAGTGAGGTCCAAGGAACATTGCTATGTTCTTATTTTACCTTCAAACACCTTGTATCAATGAATCCGAATGTGAATTTTTTAGGTTTTTTTGAACAATATGAACTTATTCTTGGGGCTGTGGAATCCGTCCCCTTGTGATTGCAATGAGTTAAGCACTTATAAGAGAGTGAATTAGGTCAAAAAGATTGAATGGTTGTGTGGAAAATTTGATATGAAAAGATTCAAAATGATCATGCCTTAAAAATCAAATATTCATGTGTGAATGCTAGCTATTTTTGGCTAAACCTCATGATTTCTTTCCTCTTCAATTCAAATCAAATTTATGATTTTCTAGAAGCTTGATCCAAATCAAATTTTACATTTTCATATTTTATTTTTATTTAAAATGATTTTTAATGAATTAAATCAAAATAAATAAAAATAAAATAATAAAAAATCTGATTTTTAATGGTTTGGGTCGTGCATGAAGTTATTGTATGGATTGGGTCATCATTTGGCAAGCCCATTTGGAAGAAATTGGTTTTAGACCTCCATTTTCATCATAAACCAACCCAAAATTTCCCAACTTTGCAAGGGTATATATCCTTCAATTTTAATGGTATGAGGGTGTTCTTGGACATTTTGGAAAGCATGAAGAGTCCTCTAACTAACCCCACTGGTTTCAAGTCCATATCATTTACCAATCTCAAGTTATGCCCTTTTGAAGTTGTTGACTTTTTGTTGACTTTCAAAAGGACCTATAATGTCTTAGCTCATACCTTCCAAATGAAGCATTTTTGGGATTGGCTTGTGAGACACAAAGTTGTAGAGAATTAAATTTCCTTCAAAATGAGCTTTGGATGGAGACTTGGTGATGAAGCATGTGAAAGTTGTGGCTGGTCAAAGTTCAGTTGACTTTTACTGAGAAAACCCTAATTTAGAAACTCCTGATTCTTGATGATCTGAAATCTCCTTGATGAATCATGATCAACCCTTGATCAAATGATGAATTTTACTTCATATACTTGATGTTGGCAAAAAATCATGAAGTTTGACTTTGGTTTGACCACAATTGACCTCAGTTTGACTTTTTAACTGCATTGACTGATTTTGACTTATCTGATCATCTGACTGAGCAAACTTTTGAGAAAAGTCTTGAAACTTGTCATGGGGGTTCTTACACACATATAAGATGTTATGAATCTCACTTGAAGTCTTGGAAGTTCATTTAGCCTGATTAAAGTCAAAACCCTAGTTTTGGATGCACTGCTTAGGAGGTGCATTGTCTGAAGGAATTGTCAACTCTTCTGACCTATTGTGAACTTTGTGAACCTTGTGGACCATCATAAAATGTCTTGTGAACCTCATGGGAGGTATTGTGAACCTTGTGAACCTTGTGAACCTCATAAAGTGACTTGTAGACTTCATGAACCACATGAAAGGTCTTGTAAACATTGTGAATCTTGTGAACCTTGTGAACCTTCAAGAAGTGACTTGTAGACTTCATGAACATCATGAAAGGTCTTGAAAGCATTGGGAAGCTTGTGAACCTTGTGAACCTTCATGAAGTGACTTGTAGACTTCATGAGCCTCATGGAAGGTCTTGAAAGTGTTGTGAATCTTGTGAACCTTGTGAACCTTCTTAGTACACAAAGTCTTGTATTGTGAGGGCAAATTTTGGGGTGCAACAAAGTCACTTGAAGAAAGAAAGTAAGATGGAGGAGAAAGAGCAAGATCAATCTCAAGCACAAGACAAAATGCAGCAATGATGCATAAAAGAGATGAAAAGAGATTGTGAGAAGTGAAGGCAAATTCACTTCTCAAAGTAACTTACCACCTGAAAAATTAGTGAAAGGAATGCACTGCAATGCAAAATGGGATGAAATGGGATGATGTAAACCAAAACCAGAAGCATTAGTATGATGCTAATGATGTTATGAGATGATGCAAACATGAATCAAGGCATGATGATGATCATACAAACATATGGATGCAAAAGAAGCATGCTTAGAACCATGGATATACATGAAAAGTTATGAAATGCAAATGACATACAACATGGCAAATGAAAGATGCAATGATCACACATGATTCTAATATGTCCTAAGATGTAATATGAATCAAATGAATGCACAAAATGCCATGGCAAGTCATGGTATGCAAGCAAATGGAGGATGGATGCAAATGAAAGCCCAAATTTGGGTTTATGATCAATGCACAAAACAAAAATCAAAACCAGAAGCAAACATCATGATAAAAAATTTAAAATGCATTCAAAGGAACCCTAAACCTATACAAACTCACTGCCCAAAGGAGGGGATCCAATTCTTAACCTAGTGAAAGTTGTGAATTTCCTAAGGTTGCTAGGGTTTTATGGTAACTTGTCAAGAAAAATGTCAAACAAATTGAAAATACAAGATCAATTCATGTCAATTTAATCCTATAAACTTCATGATATGCAAGATGCAATGCAAAAAGAATCAAAGTCCAACCCTTAAAGACTAGGCAGAAATGAATTTTCAAAGATTGGATCAAAATAATGCCTTGAAATGAAATTAATTCCATGAAAAATTGTCAAAAGACATCAAGATCAAAAAAGAAATTTGGTTTGAGGGTTGGACAATGTTTCTAAATGATTTTAAAGGTTTCATGAATTTTTTGGTGATTTTTAAATACCTAAAAGTATTTTTAATTAATTAATTCTCATTAATTAATTAAAAATAAACTTTTAAATGATTTAAAAATAATTTTTAATGCAAAAAATAAAAATAAAAATGTTTTTGGTTTCTGAAAATTAATAAAAGGTTGTATAAAAAATTTCAGAATTTTTCAAAATGTTTTACTATTTTAAATAAAATGAAGAAAACAAATGGAATTAAATGAAAATAAAACTGAATTTAAATGAAAGTAAGCATGATCAATGGCTGAGGTTTGAATTGGGAAACGCGCGCATTGGCTGGCGCCACATCCAAAGGCTGATATTCAAACTTACCTAATTAAACTAATCTGAATTAATTAATTTAAATAAAATGAGATTAGGGCTAAACAAAGGATCTGGACCCTTGAACACGCGCGGGAGTTGACTAAGTCAGCCAGATCAACGCACCATATTCAAACTACATTAATTACACAGATTAAACCCTAATCACTTTCAGGTGGCCGGAGAAGACTTCCGGTCGTCTTCTCCGGCAAGACCCTCACCTGAAAGTTGCTAACTTTCTCCCCAGGCCATGAAAATGAACTCTAACCACCCAGAAATCATCCCCATTCAACATTGAATCAAAACCCCCAAACAAAAATCATTTTTTATTCATCAATCATGTGAATCGAAGCAAAACATATTTAGGTCAGAAAAATTTCAGAACACGATTACATGCTTATTTCTCAACCATTTCAAAAAGTAAAAACATCAGAGTGATCAGCAAAGCATGAGGAACAATTTAGAAACTTAAAAACTCATTTCTGGAAAAAAAGTTCTTGAGATACCTGAGCTTTGAGCTTTCTCAGTTTGCAACTTTCTGGCCTTCTTTCTTTGTGCAAACCACTCCTCTTAGGCCTCTGATGAAGTCTTGATGCTTGGAAGAAGTTTGTGATGGCTGGTTTGGAAGATTACAGAAGTTCTGTTCAAGGGGGGGTGGTGATCGTGTTTTTGATTCAGGGAGTTTCAGGCAATGGTGATGGGTGGTTTTTGATCAGTGAAGTATGCTGAGTTGGTTTGTGAAGTTGGTTTGTGTGTTTGCAGCTTGTGGAGAGTGTTTCGAAAGCTTTTGCAAAATGGGGTGAAAATGAGAGAGTTGTGTTCTTGGGGGTTTCAGGCTTGTGTGTTATGTGAAATGTCTTGCTTTTGGTTTGTATAAACAAATGGGATTGGTCAGATGAGTTGATGTGTACTGCTGTGATTGGTATGGCTCAAGTTGCCAAAATGTCAAAGTTGTGTAAGAGAGGTATGGGTTGCTAGCTAGCCAAGGACAAATGGGGTGTCCTGCGCAGCAAGATGTGTGGAGAGCCCTAGGATTGTTTGTGAAGTCAGCAAGCAAGTGGATTCAAACTTGAGTGAGTTTTTGCAACTTGCCTCACTTTTGTTTCCTTTGAGAATTCTTGCTCCATAAGTCATGAACATGAGTGATCCCTTGGCCCATTCTGAATTTTAGATGTCACATGATCATGTTGTGAAGAAATGGTACACATTTGAGGCCTTTAGAACACTTGATCAAACCATTTTGCAAAATGTCTCTTTGGTAGAAAACTTCAAATTTTGTGATTTTAGCCAACTTTGTCAAGCCATAACTTTTGATCCAAAATGAATTAGGTCAAGTTCTTGTACTTTTTGAAAAGGGAATGATCCATTCTACAACTTTCATGACCAAAGTTTTTCCATTTGAAGCATTTTTGAATCAAAAAGTAAG
This sequence comes from Lathyrus aphaca, assembly GCA_963966055.1. Taxonomy (NCBI): domain Eukaryota; kingdom Viridiplantae; phylum Streptophyta; class Magnoliopsida; order Fabales; family Fabaceae; genus Lathyrus; species Lathyrus aphaca. The sequence continues at coordinate 213,397,581 of OZ014520.1, read as the reverse complement.
GGTTGAAAAAGTTTCCCAAAATGGCAATTTTCAATATAAGTCAACTTTCCCAAAAAGTCAACTTTGCAAATGACTTGAAATTCTTCAATTTTGTGAACTTCCAACATATTCTATGATCAAATAAAGATCATACATAATCAAAATGATGAAGAACACCCTTTGGTTGGGTCATTGGGGCCTCAGATGCCCTGATTTTGCACTGACTTGCTTGAAAAGTCAACTCTTGGTCAGATGACTTCCCCATGGAATTTCTTCATGGAAATTGATATGCATGCTCCCTATACCATATAGAGACCAATAGAAACAAGAATGACCAAAAAATTTGGAGTTATGGCCTCTGAAACCAAAACCCTAATTCTAGGTCATCTGTGTAGTCAAACCTGGCTCTGCTTCCATACCATTCTCAGTTCTTGTGATTCTTTGACATTCTTGACTTTGAGAGGACATAATATGATGCTTGAACATACATGGACCCCTTTGAAGTGATTGATGACCCTTGGAGTGGCTCCAGAAGCCCTTGGATTGCTCAGATCACAAACCCTAGATGCAAATGACTTTGAACCAGAGCAATGAATCAAAAATGTGGTATGAGATGCTATGATTGGATTTATGCATATGAAGTGATCACAAGCCATGGTGTGAATGGGTGAGGGCAAATTTGGGGTGTTTACACACATACACTACCCCTTTAAACACAATCTTTTGAGCGTGGATCCCGTCGAGTACGACGGACAATCTGGGTGTTAATACCTTCCCAGGTTGTAACCAACCCCTTTCTCAGTTTCTCTGGTTCGCAACCGTCCTATCCATATTTTCTAGGTTTATGCAGCATTACCTTTCCTTCGGGATAAAAATGCCTAGCTGGCGACTCTTTTCATTTTCATTGTTCCCTTTCGCCGACCGTTCGCGTCTGTACCCTATCTGACCTGGTTGTCTTTTAGCGGGAGCAACAGCTTGGCGACTCTGCTGGGGACCCTTATACTGCAACCAGGGCTTCTGGTTCTTTTTGTGGGTTCCTCCTAGCGCTTGTTTGATTGGTGTTTACGGGGGTGTTATGTGCTAATTGTGCTTGTTTATTTGCTTTATTTATTGCCTTATGTATAGCTTTATTGATTGCTTTCTTTACAGTTTTTTATACATCATACTGTCATTAGCATTGCTGGATCTGGTTTCTGTTTTGGTGGGTGGGGTTTCATTGAGTGATTAAGGTCCTATACCTGGGACCTGAGTGACACCTAGGCTAGAGTGGTTCATATTCTTTCCCATTCCATTTCGGTCTGGTGCGGGAATATGAAACACGGTTCAGATGTGGGTTTCTTCTTGAGAACTCTGTGCTACAGATTTCCTGTAGTGCTAGGGCTATCTGGGAAGCCTGCTAAGTCTGGATGACCTTTATTTTGACCTTCAGAATCTGGGAAGAATTAGAGGAGGATCTTTTATGGTTATTGTAAACATTGTACCTCCGGGTTAGAAGTGTTTACACTTCTCATAATGGATCCAAGTCTGAGGATTCTTGTTCTAGAACATTACATGTGAGGGGGTTGGGTTGTTTACAGGTTTGCAGGAACCCTTGGCCACATCATACCCTGTTACTGTATTGTTTAAGAATACTTCACTTTGGACAGTTCTTGTGATTAACCCTGGACATGTGACTCTTTATTTGAGTCCCCCATCCTGGTTACTGGATTTCTGAGCCTCCATCCTGACCTTTGAACATACATGGACCTTATACCAAGACAGATAATCAGATCCAGCTCTTGATCACAAACCCTTGTATATCATTTGCATATATCATCATTGCATCATTTAACATTTGTTTATTTGTTTTTCAGGGTATCCACCTCATTATATTTGGTTTGGTTTTGACCCCTTCTACTGCTTAGACCTTTGCTTCAATTATCTTCTTCAGCATTTGCTTCAGCTATCTCCTTCAGCACCTGCATCAGTCTGTCAGAGACTTACCTCCAGCTTTTCAGTCTGTGATCTTCATCAGCATTTGAATTCATCTTCTTCATCAGCACTCATAGATATTCCAAGGAAAAGCAACATATCTTATCACTTCTTTGAGCCCTCTCTGACTGGTATCAGGCAGGTCCAGTCCCTTATCACACCTGACCACATCCCACTGTTTAGAGAGCACTATTGGGGTATTTTAGACATGGTCATTGTAAACACCCCAAATTTGCCCTCACCCATTCACACATGGCTTGTGATCATCTCATATGCATATACACCATCATATCATCTCATAGTACATTTTTGATTCACTGGATAGTTTCTAAGGCATCTGCACCTAGGGTTTGTGATCTAAGCAACCTCAAGGCATCTTGAGCCATTCCAAAGGCCACCATTCAATTCAAAGGGATCCATGTGTGCCCAATCATCATAATACATCTCCTCAAAGTCAAAAATGCAGAGGAATCACAAGAACTAGGGTTTGAGTGGATGCAGAGCCAGGATGAACTACACAGTTGACTGAAAATTAGGGTTTTGGTTTCAGAGGCCATAACTCCAAATTTTTTGGTCATTCTTGTTTCCATTGGTCTCTATATGGTATAGGGAGTATGCATATCAATTTTCATGAAGAAATTCCATGGGGAAGTCATCTGATCAAGAGTTGACTTTTCAGACAAGTCAGTGTAAAATCAGGGCATCTGAGGCCCCCAATGACCCAACCAATGGGTGATCTTCATCATTTTGAGTGTATATGATCTTTATTTGATCATGGAAGAAGTTTGAAGTTCATGGAAATCAAGAATTTAGGGTTTTTGCAAATGTTGACTTTTCGGGCATAGTTGACTTTTCAAGAATGCACCATTTTAGGTCAATTTTCAAGCCTTGATTCATGATCCAAAAAGGCTTCAAATGGAAAAACTTTGGTCATGAAAGTTGTAGATCTCATCTTTCCCTTTTCAAAAAGTACAAGAACATGATCTAACTCTTCATGGATCAAAAGTTATGGCCATGCAAAGTTGCCAAAAATCATTGTTTTTCAAGTTATGCACCAAGTGGAAATTTTGCTAAGTCTTGAATCAATGCATGATTGCTGCCCCAAATTCATGACAAACCAGCATGTGAACATCCTCTAAGTCACAAAAATCAGAATTGGACTAGGTTTGCTCATGGTTTCATGCTTGGTTGGACAAAAGATCACATGTGAAACATAAGCTAGTCAAGTTGCAAAAACTCATGATTCACTTCCTACAACTTGCAGCATTGGAAGCTGACTTTGGGCTAGCCTCTCCCTCACCTTTTGCTGTGCCAAGCCATGCTTTGTACTTGGCTAGAGTTGAGCCATACCCTATCTTACAAAAAGTTAACCTTTATGCAAAAGCAAACTCACCCATCATGGCAGGCCAAGTCACATCAAACAGCCAATCAGAATTGTTTATTCATTCATTTTGCTGGCCATATCACATAGAGGCCAAGGCTGAAACAACACCATTCATAACTTACACAAAAACCTCCCAACTTGCAAGTTCTATCGAATCTCATTACACAGCCTGCAAACCCCCAAACCTTTGCCTCCATTCATCTCACCTTGATCTATAGAACACAAAGCATCAAGAAACAAAGCCAAAAACAGCCAGAAACCCTCACTGCCATTGCTCACCTTCATTCTGCAGATTCTATCGAATCTCTCTCCACAAGCCACAAACACATCAACCAACACCATAAACCTTCTCAACACACCTCATAAGTCATAAACAACCCCTCTTCACAGCCTGAAAGTGCCAAGAACTCATCCACCATTGTTGACTGAACTGAAGCAGTTCTCTTCGAAACTCATCATCCAACAAATATAAACTCCATTTGAGCATTCAAGCAACTTTGGGGGACCAAGAGGAGCAGATTGAGCAAGGAGAAGAGGCCTGAAAGTTCCTAAGTCAGAGGTTGCAAATCTCAGGTAGCTCCAAATAATTTTTTCCAGAAAGCTCATTTTATGTTACAAACTTGTTCCTTATGCTCTCCTGATCATGTTGATGCTTTTAGTTTTTGAAATGGATGTGTTTTGAGAATTTAATTGCTGTTTGAAGCTCACGAACCCTAGAACTATTTCCTTTCGATTCAGCTTGTTTAGGTTAGATAAATTTGTTTTGAGAGAGGGGTTTAGTTCGTAAGGTGATGGAGATCATTTCCCTGGCTTTGGTTTTCATTTTAGTTACGTTTTAAGGAGGTTTGGAGTTTTTCAGGGGAGGAGGTCACCGGAGAAGACGACCGGAGCTCGTCTCCGGTGACCTGAGAGTCATTAATTCATAATTAGGGTTAGGGCACTGAGTTTGAATCTGGACCATTTGATCTTCTTTCCCGCGCGTGTATGAATGGTCTGGATTGCATCATTAGTTCTAATTAGGTTTAATTAAATTAATTAATCAGGATTAATTCACTTTGAATCTGGGCCATCAGATGGCGCGCCAAGTCAACCCACTTACCCTCAGAACGCATCCTGGCCCCTCATTCCTTTGACTTTGCATTTTATTTAATTTTAATTCATTTTTCTTGCATTTAATTTGTACAATTTATTTAAAATAGCTAAAAAATCATAAAAATTATGAAACTTTTTCTTTAAGGTTTCATTAATTTTTATGACACAAAAATATTTTTTATTTTATTTTTATCATTAAAAAAGTATTTTTAAATATTTAAAAGATTATTTTTAATTGATTAATGAGAATTAATTAATTAAAAACACTTTTAGGTATTTAAAAATTACAAAAAAAATTCATGAAGTGTTCTAAGACATTTAGAAACATTGTCCAACCTTCAAACCAAATTTCTTTTTTGATCTTGATGCATTATAAGATTTTTTCATTGAATTAAATCATTTTGGATGCATTATTTTGATCATATGTTTGAAAATTCATTTCTGTCTTTTGGTAAAGGTTGAGACATTGATTCTTTTTGCATTGTTTTCCATTTGACATGTACTTTCAAGGATAAAAAGGCCAAGATTTGATCTTGCATTTTCTAATTGATTGGCATTTCTTTTGTTACAAACCCTAAAAAACCCTAATAACTTGTAAAATTCATAACTTGAGTTTGGTTGAGAGTTGAGAGCTCCCCTTTGGGCAGTGGTTCATTATAGGTCTAGGGTTTCTTTGGGTACCATTTTCCATTTTTCATATTAGGGTTTGCTTCTGTTTTTGGTTTGTGTTTGATGTTTGTTCCATGAACCCTAATTTGGGCCTTCTCTTGCATCCCTCTTGCATTTCCTTGCATAACATGACTTGTCATTGCATTTTGTGCATTCTTATGTTTCATTTGACATCTTAAGACATGTAGAAAGCATCATTGATCATTGCATTGCATATTTGCCATGTCATTTGTCTTGTATGTTTCATAACATTTCATGTTTGTCCATGCTCCTCAACTTGCATCATTTGCATCCATGACTTTGTATGAACATCTCATTGTCTTGTCTCATGTTCATAGCACTCCATAGCATCATCATCATCATCAACATGCTTCTGGTTTTTGCTTATCATATCATTTCATCTCATTTAGCATTGTATTGCATTTGTTTCTAACATTGCAGGTGGTAAGTAACTTGAGAAGTGAATTTGCCTTCACTTCTCATATCTTTTCTTTTCATCCCTCTTGCATGCCTTGCTGCATTTCTACTTGTGTTTGAGTTTGAGCTTGCTCATTCTTCCTTCTCCCACTTTCTTTCTTCAAGTGACTTGACTTCTTGAATGAAGCAAGTCACTTTGCTTCTCTTGATCTTGTTCATCTGCTTCCTGGTGGTTCATCTGAAGATTGTTCTTGAAAACCTCACAAACATTAGGACCAACCAAGCATGATAATGAATTAGGGTTTTGATTAGTCTCCCCATAGTTTTTACCTTTGTGTCTCTCTTTGAGTCTTCTCTTCTCACCTCATAATCAGGGACTAAACCCTCAAGGCTTTAAGACTTTGTGATTAAGATCATGCCTGCATCCTTCTTTTAGGATGGAGTGTATAACTTTAATCCTAAGTCTTGGACCCTTAAGGTGTTGAACTCTCTTAATTAATCCATCTAATAATCATCAGGACATTACACTTGTAACTTGGGCCTTGCATTAGGGTTCTAATTCTTCCTTAATTGGTTAAGAAAGACTAACCCTAAAGTTAATGGACAAGTCCCCCTCAAGTTGTCTTACAAATCATAAAAAACACTTCATCATCATATCATTAATAAAATCCACCTAATCAAAGGTTTGTTCTGTCATGGGTTTAATCCCTAATCATGGATTAAGCTGAGGATCCTTCCTCAGCTTAAACACCCTCATCTATTATCCTTCTTTTAGGATAGTGTAATGAGCCTGTTAAATCCCTGATTATGGCTTAACCTCATTACTTAACACTAAACAAAAATCACAAAAACATCTAATTAATCACAAGTGGGTTAATGATCTTAACCCTACACCAAAGGTGATTAAGTGTGAGAACCTGACTTCACACTTAAGGTAATTCTCATTACCCCTAATCAGAGGGAAGATGTGATGAGTTTACTAGATCCATTGGTTTAGGTTTAAGCTCATTATCTTATGACAAACTTCAAAAGCAATAAAAGACTGAAAATACAAAAACAAACAATAATCGTCTCCTCCGGGATTCTTTTCTCATCATCTTCACTCACAATCGAGAACTTGCTTCTTCCGTCTAATGCAAGACAGTTCGCACCTGAGCCAGACAGGTCATACACTTGAGCATAGACAAGTAAGCAGTTCATCAGTCAATTCATCTTTCAGTCTCTTTGGGTCGAACTACGGTGTTCTGACTTCCTCATTGCACGAGAGGATACGTAGGCATAACTTAACGGTTATCGAACAAAAGTCTCTGTATATTCCCCCTCCTTCCAGCTTCATTCTTTAGCCTCATGATCTTGAGCATTTCATTCTGTTCTTACACTGACACTTCATTTATACACATCACTTATACACTGACACCTGTACATTCTTTTCCAGCTATTTTACACACAGATTGCACTGACACTACCCCTCTAAAACACAAATCTTTTAAGCGTGGATCCCGTCGAGTACGACGGACAATCTGGGTGCTAATACCTTCCCAGGTTGTAACCAACCCCCTTTCTCAGTCTCTCTGGTTCGCAAACCGTCTTATCCATCTTTTTCTAGGCCTATGCAGCATTGCCTTTCCTCCGGGATAAAAATGCCTAGCTGGCGACTCTATTCATTCTCCAGTGAGTTCACGGCTGTGTGTTCTCACTGTTCCCTTCGCCGACCGTTCGCGTCGGTACCTTCATGTGACCCCGTGTCATTTGTCGGGAGCGACAGCTTGGCGACTCTGCTGGGGAACCTTATACTGCAACCAGGGCTTCTGGTTCTTTTTGTGGGTTCCTCCTAGCGCTTGGTTGATTTGTGTTTATTGGGGGTGTTATGTGCTATTTGTATGTGTATATTTGCTTTATTTATTGCTTTCCGTACAGCTTTATTTACCGCTTTCTTTATTGCATTTGTATATATCATACTGTCACTGTTGCTGGCTGGATCTGGTTTCCTTGTTTTTTTTTTGGTGGGTGGGTATTTCACTGAGAGCCAAGGTCCTATACCTGGGACCTGAGTGACACCTAGGCTAGAGTGAATCATATTCTTTCCCATTCCATTTCGGTCTGGTGCGGGAATATGAAACACGGTTCAGATATGGGTTTCTTCTTGAGAACTCTGTGCTACGGATTTCCTGTAGTGCTAGGGGGATCTGGGAAGCCTGCTAAGTCTGGATGACCTTTTAGTATTGACCTTCAGAAATTGAGGTAAATTAGAGGAGGAATTGTTATGGTTATTGTAAACACTGTACCTCCGGGTTAGAAGTGTTTACACTTCTCATAACTGATCCAAGTCTGAGGATCCTTGTTCTAGATCACTACCTGTGAGGGGGTTGGGCTGTTTACAGGTTTGCAGGTACCTTGACCTCAGAATACCCTGTTACTTTGACTTTGTTAAGAATGCTCCATGTTGGATAGTTCTTGTGATTCTAAAACCCTGGACATGTGGCTCTTTATTTGAGTCCCCCACCTTGGTTACTGGATTTTTAGACCTCCATCTGGAATTCTTGAACACACATGGATCTATACCAAGGCTGTTAATCAGATCCAGCTCAGTCACAAACCCTTTGCATATCATTTGCATACATCCTCATTGCATCATAATTAACATGTGCTTATTTGTTTTTCAGGGTATCCATTTTCATCAGGTTTTGGTTTTGACCCCATCTGCAGCTTTGACCCATCTTCACCAGCATCTGCTTCAGTTTAGCTGTCTGCTTCAGCACCAGCCAGTCAGTGGTTTTCTCTACTTCAGCATTGTCATCAGCACTCTACCCAGTCTTCAGCATCATGGCTCCAAAGAAAAGCAATATCACCTATCATTTCTTCCAACCAGACTTGTCAGACATCAGGAGGGTCCAAACCCTGATGACCCCAGATCACATACCTCTGTTCAGGGAGCATTATGGGGATATACTTGACTTGGTTATGGATATGGACCCATCTCAGAGAAGCCTAATCCATACCTGCATTCAGTTCTATGACCCCCCATTGAGGTGTTTCACCTTTAAAGACTTTCAGTTGGGACCTCTCTTAGAAGAATATGCATCTTTGGTTGGTTTGCCTATCAAGAGAGAAATTCCTTTTAACCCTGAAATGGTCTTTCCCAGCAATGGAGAGATAGCAAGAGCTTTGCACCTGGAACCTGCTTTGATTGAGCAGCATATGACCTCTAAAGCTGGGATCCCTGGTTTTCATCTGGACTTCCTGATTTCTCAAGCTAGTTTGAAGGCCTCCCTGGGGGATTGGAAAGCTGTTTGTGCATTGTTGGCCTTGAGTGTATATGGAATTGTGTTGTTTGCAGATGAGCCCAGATTCATCAGCAAGAATGCCATCCACCTGTTCATCCTGAAGAACCCAGTGCCAACCTTGTTGGGTGACCTCTATTACTCAGTACATCAGAGGAATGAAAAACAGAGGGGTAAGCTAGTGAGGTGTTGTGCTCCACTATTCCATGCTTGGCTTCTCAAGCATCTACCCAGGACAGATGCATTCCTGAATCCTCATCAGCAAAGCAACTGGGCTAAGAGGCTCACTACTCTCACTGCAGCAGACATCAGATGGTGCACCCAAGGCACCAAGGGCAGAGATATGATCACAAGCTGTGGACACTTTCCCAATGTACCTTTGGTAGGAGTTAAGGGAAGTATCAACTACCACCCCCTGCTGTTCAAGAGGCAATTAGGCTATGCACTGGTTCATGCTCCTAGGGAACAAGACTTGGTGGAAACCCTCTACTGTGAGAACAAGATCAGTTTGACTGTTGTTAGGCAGGCTGCCTGGGCCTGGGATCATGTTCAAACCAAGGGAATCACCATTCTGGGGAAGTGCAATAATGTGGCATCAGCCCAATATCATGAGTGGTCCTATGCTAGGGCCCAAATCTCAGGATTGCCCTTCACCATCGAAGACATGCCTGAGTCATCATCAGCACCACCCCCTGCTACTGTCAGTTTGGAAGAGTTTGAAGGCTTGAAAGAAAGAAATGAGAAGCTATCCCAAGCCCTGCAGAAGACCCTCAGGGAGAGGAGTGAAGGTGTAAGGGAGATTGAAAGATTGGAGAAGCTGAGAGTGGAACACTTGACTAAGATTGAGAAGTCTGGAGACTATATCAACAAGTCTAAAGCTGGTGAGCAGATTCTGAAAAATGCTTGTAAAGAAGCCCAGTTCCAAAGAGCAAGGACAGACTTGTACTTGAAAGAGAGTCAGGCCAGGTGGGTCCGGATCACTGAAGCCCGTACTCTAGAAGACAAGAGAGTTCAAGATAAGATGGAGCAGATGGAAAAAGCCCTGGCAGCGGCCCAGGAGGAAATTTCAGTGTTAAAAATCAAAGCTGGAGTGAAGAAATCCAAAGACCAAAGCCAGAACAAGAAGTTGACTACAGCTGTTGCAACAAGAAACCTTCTCATCAGGAATCTTACGGAGCATCCGGCTGATCCTGTGACCGAAGCACTTCTTAAGGAAGTTCGCGAGGATGAGTTTGGCCTTGGAGTCTGATTATTTGCTTGTTGTTGTTCCTTTTCCATGTACTTTTGCTTTTTGGTGATGTATTTTTGACCCCTTAGAGGGCTAGTGTTGTAAAAGATGAACAATTTGTATTATTTTACCTTTGTAATATATTTGTGTTTGTTTCCATTTGGGATCACTTCAAAAGCAACTTCAACAGCATCATCTTCAAGGGTCTGGACGGGTCAAAACTGAAGACCAAGCCGGATACCTTGATAGCAAATAAGCATACTGCATTGCATACTAACCCTTTTGTTTGTTTTGTAGGTTTTTGTTTTATTGTTTCTAACCTCTGTTGTGACATTCAGGAATTATTGCTCGCCGTAGGCTATTCCCTCTCAACAGGCCACACAGGTACCCTACAAGAAACAACCTTCCGGGCATCCAGATGGACCAGTTGCAGCAAGACCTCAATGAGGCCAGAACCCAGATGGCTAATGAAAGGGTGGAGATGAGAACCCAAATAACTCAGTTCATGGAAGTGATGAATAATTTAGCTCAAAGCCAGGAGAGGCTTAGAGTTCTGGTAGAGGGGAGAACTCAAGATGACCCCCATGTGGGAACTGCTGGCACCAGTAACAATGAAAGGGTGCAACCACATGTTAACCCCCCTATATTTGGTCCACACCTACACCCTGAGATTCATATTCCTGCAAACGTTCAAGGAACAGCCACTGCAGCCAGAGTACTTCAAGAGGATCCTCAGGAGGATCAGTTTACAGTCATGGGTGCTGGAGAGGAAACCTATGATAGGAGATTGGATGAGTTGGCTGAGAAGTTGAGGTCTTTGGAATCCCAAAATTCTTTGGGCTTCGACGTCATGGACATGGGTTTGGTTGATGGGGTCAGGATCCCTCATAAGTTCAAGCCTCCTTGTTTCGAAAAGTATAATGGGACTTCGTGCCCCCGGACTCATCTGCAATCATTTCTGGGAAGGCTGAAGGCCTATACAATGGATGAGAAACTTTGGATGTTCTACTTCGAAGATAGCTTGACTGGAGCATCAAGGGAATGGTATTCCCATTTGACAAGGGCAACTGTGAGATGCTGGAAGGACCTGGCAGAGGCCTTCATCAGACAGTATCAGTATAATCTGGATATGGCACCCAATAGGACCCTCCTAATGGGGATGTCACAATCATCAAGAGAGAGCTTCAGAGAATATGCTCAAAGATGGAGACAGCTTGCTGCTGCTGTCCAGCCACCTATGTCTGAAAGAGAGATGGCTGATATGTTCATGAATACCCTTCAGGGAACCTATATTGATAGGCTAGCTGCTTTCTCTTCCACCAGCTTCGCAGATGTTGTTATAGCCGGGGAGAGAATTGAAAGCCTATTAAAGATGGGTAAGATATCTGATAATGGTGCTAGTTCGTCCAGTGGTACAAGAAAGCCTTTTGCAGGCCCTAGAAGAGCCGGCGAGACCAATGCCATTCATACCAACAGGGGTAGGCCCCAATATGTTCCAAGAACCATAGCAGCAGTCACTATCCCTGCTCCAGCTCATCCACAGCCAGTCTATCAACCTCCTCAACAAAGCTTCCAACAACAACCTCAGTATCATCAGAATCAATATCCTCCAAGAAACAACTACAACAACAACAACACCAACAACAATCAACAGAGGCCATTCCAACAAAGGCCATCTCAAGCTAACCGAGTGATCGACCCGATCCCCATGCCGTATGCTGCCTTGCTGCCACAACTTCTGAAGCTCAACCTGGTTGAGCTAAGAACGTTGGCACCTCCGGACCCCAACAGTCTACCAAGAAACTATGACTCCAACGCTAGGTGTGCTTTTCATTCGAACGCACCTGGCCACAGTACAGAAAAATGCAGGGCTCTGCATATGAAGGTACAAGACTTGGTAGACTCCAAGGCTCTGAATTTTGCACCTCCGCCCAATGTCAACAAAAACCCAATGCCAAACCATGGTGGTCCTCGAATTAACGCAATCGAAGAAGACACACCGTCTTATTTCATAACCAGTGTGGATCAGATCAGGACACCATTGGTGGAAATCAAAGCTCAACTCCGTGAAAACAATATATTTCCGGGGTGTGAACTAGGGTGCCCCTACTGCAATATTTCTTGGAATGGGTGTGAGGACTTGAGGAATGGCATTGACAGCCTTATTCGGAGTGGCTTACTGCAGATCACTACATCATTCCCGGCAAACCCGACGACTTCATCAGCAATGGTTTCAGATCCTCCTACAAATACAGCAACAATTGTTCCCAACAACTCATCAGCAACATCAGCAAGTACTTCATCTGTTCTACCAAATGATCAGTTTTCAACAGTTTCTCCTGCTACAACTTCAGCTTCAGTCCACTTCGACTCCTCATCAACAACAACAACAGTTCTTCCAACAGAACCTTCTACAACACCAGCAAACAATCACGAAGATGTCTCCACTGTTACCATATTCTACGATCCAGAAAATAACTCCGCCTACCATTCAGAAGGTGCTGCTCCCGCTAGAGCACCAGTCACAATCTTTTATGATCCACAAACAATAACAATCCCTTCAGCAGCAGCAATCAGTCCAGTCACTGTCACGGTGCCTGGACCTGTACCATATGAAAGCAATAGGGCCATCCCTTGGCACTATGGCTCTGACTTGTACTGTGAAGGGAAAAGAATCACTCTGGAAACATCATCACCTGCACCACAAGTTGATAATGTGGGGGGAGGCGGAGGCTTCACTCGAAGCGGACGTCTCTTCGCTTCACAAGTCCAAAGACCCACTGCCGAAGCAGAAGCTGCCGCCAAGGCAAAGGGTAAAGGACCGGTGCAGGAAGATCCAGCTGCCAAAGAAGCCCTGAAGACTCCATTTGATCAGGAAGTTGATGAGTTTATGCGGATCATCAAGAAGAGTGACTACAAAATTGTGGATCAGCTTCACCAGACGCCATCCAAAATCTCCATCCTCTCACTGCTCATGTGCTCCGAAGCCCATCGGAATGCACTACTGAAGGTACTGCACGCAGCTTACGTGCCCGAGGAGATTACCGTCAACCAATTGGAAACCGTTGTTGGAAACGTTACTGCTAGCAATGGGCTAGGGTTTACCAATTCTGATTTGACAGTGGATGGCCGCAATCACAACAAAGCCTTGCACATAACCATGGAATGCAAAGGAGCTGTCCTTTCACATGTGCTGGTGGACACAGGATCATCCCTGAATGTCTTACCAAAGAAGGCTCTGGTGAAGCTTGAATATGATGGTTTGGCATTGAGACCCAGCAACCTGGTGGTTAGAGCTTTTGATGGCTCAAAGAGATCGGTTCTGGGAGAGATTGAGCTGCCCGTGACAATTGGCCCGCAGACCTTTAAAACTATCTTTTATGTGATGGACATTCAGCCCGCCTACAGCTGTTTGTTGGGTAGACCCTGGATCCACGCCGCTGGCGCTATAACGTCTACCCTTCACCAAAAGTTAAAATTTGAGTGGGAAGGTCAAGTTGTCACAATCTGTGGAGAGGAGGACATTTTTGTTAGCCATCTGGCTACTTATAAATACATTGAGATGGATGGAGAAATCCATGAAACAATGAGCCAAGGTTTCGAAGCCTTGAACGTCAATGAAGCATCTGCTGTATCTGGTATCTCCATGTCATCTTACCAACAAGCCCGGAAGGTTGTTGAAGAAGGAACTGCCCAAGGCTGGGGCAAGGTCTTAGCTGTGGAGGAGAAGAAAGACAAATTTGGTTTGGGTTACAAACCAACTCAACATCAAGCAAAGGCTGCTGGAGAGCCTGGATTTGTCAGTGGGGGAATGCTAACCCCCGATGCTATCAACTGTCTGGAAGATGAGCTGGAAGAGGAGCGCAACCTGGAGAATTGGATTCGTCCAAAGGTCCCGGGGAGCAGTGTCTCGAACTGGTCTTCCCAGGGAATTATAAGTGTTACTCGAGCAGAGTAATTATTATTTCCTGTATCTTTTATAGCATGCATCAAAGTCTTGCATCTTGCCCAAGATGACAAGACTCATTTTGTAATCAGGGCCATCTGTACTTTTGTGCAAACAAGATTAAATTAATGAAATATCAGACAATCCTTTTGCAAACGAGTCTTTTTCTTTTATGCTCACTGTTTTTCCATTTTTCTTTTTGTACAAAAATAAATGGCGGTGTTTTCAAAATGATAACTTCATTTCACTTTTTTCTAAAGCAAGATTAAAATCAATCACTAAAATGAACCGACTTAACCCTTGCAGAGAGTGCCTTCCAGACAGCACCGACAACAGCACAGCTATGACATCGTATGACTTTGACAATCCGATCAATCAAGCTGATGAAGGGGTTGATGAAGAATATGAGCTTCCTGAAGAGCTAGCCAGGTTGCTGAGACAGGAGGAAAAAGTTATTACTCCTCATCAGGAGGAGATTGAAGTGATTAATCTTGGTACGGAGGAAGACGTGAAAGAAGTCAAAATCGGGGCCTGCCTGCAAGACTCAGTGAAGAGACAGCTGATAGATCTGCTTCAAGAGTATGTTGATGTGTTTGCTTGGTCCTACCAAGATATGCCAGGGTTGGATACCGATATTGTTGTGCATAAGCTGCCTTTGAGGGAAGAATGCCCACCAGTCAAACAGAAGTTGCGCCGAACTCGCCCAGACATGGCTATGAAAATCAAGGAAGAGGTACAAAAGCAATGGGACGCCGGGTTCCTTGCTGTGACTAGCTATCCTCCGTGGGTTGCTAACATAGTACCTGTGCCTAAGAAGGATGGAAAAGTAAGGATGTGTGTTGATTACCGGGATCTGAACAGAGCCAGCCCGAAAGATGACTTCCCATTACCTCACATTGATGTATTGGTGGATAACACGGCTCAGTTCTCGGTATTCTCCTTCATGGATGGATTTTCGGGCTACAATCAGATCAAGATGTCACCTGAAGACATGGAGAAGACAACATTCATCACACCTTGGGGCACGTTCTGTTATAAAGTGATGCCATTCGGACTGAAGAATGCTGGTGCAACGTATCAACGGGCTATGGTGACATTATTCCACGATATGATCCACAAAGAAATAGAATGTTACGTGGATGATATGATCGCCAAGTCCCTTACAGAGGAAGATCACCTGGTAAATCTGCTCAAGTTATTCAAGCGTCTGAGGAAATACCAACTGAAGTTGAACCCCAACAAATGCACATTCGGGGTGCGATCCGGTAAGCTGCTGGGCTTTATTGTAAGTGAGAAAGGGATTGAAGTTGACCCTGATAAAGTCAAAGCTATTCAAGAAATGCCTGCACCGAAAACTGAGAAAGAAGTTCGAGGGTTCTTAGGTCGATTGAACTACATTTCACGGTTCATATCTCACCTTACAGCAACTTGTGAACCCTTATTCAAGCTGTTAAGAAAGGAGCAAACGGTCAGGTGGAACGAAGAATGCCAGAAAGCTTTTGACAAGATCAAGGAATATCTGCAAGAACCTCCAATCCTCATGCCGCCAGTTGAAGGAAGACCTCTGATCATGTACTTGACAGTATTAGAAGAATCGATGGGGTGTGTACTAGGTCAGCATGACGAGTCTGGTCGAAAAGAGTATGCAATATACTACCTAAGCAAAAAGTTTACCGACTGTGAACAGCGTTATTCACTGCTCGAGAAAACTTGCTGTGCTTTAGCGTGGGCTGCTCGCCGACTGAGACAGTATATGTTGACCCATACTACTCTATTGATCTCAAAAATGGATCCAGTTAAGTACATTTTCGAGAAGCCAGCTCTTACCGGACGGGTTGCAAGATGGCAGATGATTCTCACAGAATACGACATACAGTACACATCTCAGAAAGCCATCAAGGGCAGTGTACTATCTGAATATCTTGCTGAGCAACCCATTGATGACTACCAGCCTATGAGGTTCGACTTCCCCGATGAAGACATCATGTTCATTAAAGCAAAAGATCACGAAGAGCCTATTCACACTGAAGGGCCTGACCCAGAAGAAGAATGGACTATGATGTTCGACGGGGCTGTTAATATGAATGGCCGTGGTGTTGGTGCAGTACTCATTACACCCAAAGGAGTTCACATGCCTTTCTCGGCAAAACTCACTTTCAACTGCACTAACAACGAAGCTGAATACGAAGCTTGTATTATGGGTCTTGAGGAAGCCATTGACCTCAGGATCAAAACATTGACCGTATTCGGAGATTCAGCTTTGGTAATCAATCAGACCAACGGAAAATGGTACACCCACCAAGATCATCTGATACCTTACAGAGATTATACAAGAAGGTTATTGACTTTCTTCACAACAGTCAAGCTTGAGTATATCCCTCGGGACGAGAATCAGTTTGCGGATGCTCTTGCTACCATTTCATCCATGATCAAAGTTCAAGCTGCTAACTTTGTACCTCAGATTTCAGTATCGAGACTTGATAGACCAGCATATGTATTTGCAACAGACGTTGTCAAGGATGACAAGCCTTGGTTTCATGACATCAAGTGTTTCTTGGAGGATCAAACATACCCATCTGGGGCATCCCCCAATGATAAGAAGACTTTGAGAAGGCTCGCTGGAAGTTTCTTTCTGAACACTGATGGATCTTTATACAAAAGGAACTTTGATATGGTACTCCTCAGATGTGTTGACAGGACGGAAGCAGATTTGCTGATGCACGAAGTACACGAAGGATCTTTTGGTACCCATACTGGAGGGCATGCCATGGCTAAGAAGTTGTTAAGATCAGGCTATTACTGGATCACGATGGATGCAGACTGTTGTGCCTATGCCAGGAAATGTCACAAATGCCAGATCTACGCAGATAAAGTGCATGTACCTCCCAACCCTTTGAACATCATGTCTTCACCATGGCCCTTCGCCATGTGGGGCATTGATATGATTGGCAAGATTGAGCCAACTGCTTCGAACGGCCACAGATTCATCCTAGTCGCCATCGACTATTTTACAAAGTGGGTTGAAGCAGCCTCATATGCAAATGTCACAAGGCAAGTGGTAGCCAGATTTCTGAAAAGAGATATCATCTGTAGATATGGAGTGCCCGAGCGAATCATTACTGACAATGGTTCTAATCTCAACAACAAAATGATGACAGAGCTGTGCCGGGACTTCAAGATCCAACATCACAATTCTTCTCCTTACAGGCCAAAGATGAACGGCGCTGTCGAGGCGGCAAATAAGAATATCAAGAAGATTGTGCAGAAGATGGTAATCACATACAAGGACTGGCATGAAATGCTACCATTTGCCTTGCATGGGTACCGCACATCAATCAGAACATCCACTGGGGCAACACCGTATCAGCTTGTGTATGGTATGGAGGCAGTCCTACCTGTTGAAGTTGAATTACCCTCCTTGCGGGTATTAATGGATGTTAAACTGAGTGAAGCAGAATGGGTTCGGGCCCGATACGAACAACTAAGTCTGATCGAAGAGAAAAGATTGGCTGCAATCTGCCACGGGCAGCTATATCAGAAAAGAATGAAGAGAGCCTTCGATCAGAAAGTCAGGCACCGAGAGTACCAAGTAGGGGATCTTGTGCTGAAAAGAATCCTCCCTCCTCATACAGACCACAGGGGCAAATGGACTCCAAATTACGAAGGACCATTCGTCGTCAAGAAAGTCTTCTCTGGTGGAGCACTGATGCTCAGCACCATGGATGGTGAAGATTTCCCGTCCCCTGTGAATTCAGATGCAGTTAAAAAATACTTCGCATAAAATGACCTGCTGGACATAAAAAAACAGAATGTAAGTCCAGGCAAAAATAGGGCATCCCGGCGAGTCGAAAACAGAATAAAAGACTCGGGCAAAAATAAGGGAAAATAAATAAAAAATTGTACACCCGCTGAGTTGAAAAGCCGCATTGGACAGCTCAGGCAAAAATGGGTATCCCGATGGATTGAAAACCCGAAAGGGCGATCCATGCAAAATAAGGGAATAAGCGAA
This sequence comes from Lathyrus aphaca, assembly GCA_963966055.1. NCBI lineage: Eukaryota > Viridiplantae > Streptophyta > Magnoliopsida > Fabales > Fabaceae > Lathyrus > Lathyrus aphaca. Next base: position 213,379,605 of record OZ014520.1, on the reverse strand, counting down.
CAACTGCATTCTGAATTCGTCTGTATCGCCTGCAACTTGGTAAGCTCCAAGGGATCAAGCTGCAATCAGAATCAACTCTCTCCAGAAAGCAAGACGAGAAGAACGTCATTGTCATACGAGTCATAGCAGAAGAGGAAGCTCCTTGAAAGCATCGCCAGCACCGCCAGCACTTTATTTCTCAATTTGTAACAATCTCCTCATTTCAGGAGATATGTTTCTCTGACTGTATCTTGCCAATTCAGGGCACACGAATTAATATAATCAGATTTTCAGTCATGTCTCGTTTTTTACATTTATGTTTTGCAAAGAGTTGTCTGATGTCTCTAAAAACACAATTGCATAAGCACAGATGCCTCTCTCTAAAAAAATAAAACACATGCTTGCAGGGAATATACTTACTCTCGAAAGTACTTATTTCCTATGGCGGAATCTCAGTAAAAGATACCTCGGGACCATTTGTGCGTTTCTTTACCTTTGCAGGTTTGCAGGTATCCAGAACGCAACCTGGGGCATGCAGGTTACATCTCAGCAAAGTTGTCAAATCAACATACACTCAATCTCAGCATCGAAAATGCTCTATCCCCAGCTGAGTTGCCTCTTGTTGCTCTCCCCAGCTGAGTTGCCTCTTGTTGCTCTCCCCAGCTGAGTTGCCTCTCACAATTCCCCAGCCGAGTTGCCATTTCATCCTCAGCTGAATACAGAAGTCAGGGAACCATCTTCCCACAGAGTTCCAGCCTCTATCCAGAAGAGTAATGCATGAAGATCACAACAGAGTGAAGAAAGCTTCTACAAACCCCAGCTGGGTCCCGCATTATAAGGATATGTCAACCAGTGATCTATATCCCCAAGCAGATACACCAATAGATCTACCAATGGTCCCATCCCCAGCTGGGATGTCTTCCTCAGCAGATCGACCAGAGATCTCCGCGGCAACGGGATCCGAATCCCGGATCGGTGCCTCTTTGCATAATCATAGCATTCGCATCATATTCACCCCCAGAGCGTAGCATTCCGTCTAATATGGAGCATTACGGCAAAAAATCAAATGCATAGCATAATCATAAGTCATGTTGTGATTTGAACACTTGTAAAATATTGACAATCTGTCGGCATACAGAATACATCCCCACCAGAGTCCCAGCAAAAGCAGTTGCCCCATATCACAAACACCAGTGCATATCTCCTTTTTTGATACCCGTCCGTATCATCATTTCCCAGCAGGTTGCCTGAATACGCTTTACAAACCAAGATCACCAGTATCGCAGATACATCCTGACACTCGTCCGTGTCGTGTCACCAGCAGAAAGCCAAAGACACCCTCTTTGCACTTACATATACCTATACACTTTCTTGACACCCGTCCGTGTCATATCCCCAGCATGGTCGCCTATACTTGTATATACACTTTCCTGACACCCGTCCGTGTCATATCCCCAGCAGATAAACACTCACCTATACATTATATACTCACTACTCATTGGTACACCTACTCAGATACTCGTCCGTATCTTATATACACCATGTATATCCCCGCAGATTCGACAGTAGTCCTTGTTCTTTGTTAACCAGTTGGTACTCGTCCGTACCATCATCTCAGAACATTGCGTCTAATGTTTGTTTCTACATGATACTCGTCCGTATCATAGTCTTAAGGATGCTCGTCCGCATCTTTAATCCATACACCGTGTCAAACACTTATGTCTTCGTGAATATAGATGCTCGTCTGTGTCTACTATTCCCCAGAAGGATACTTTCAGATACAACACTCGTCCGTGTTCCTTGTTAACCAGTTGATACTCGTCCGTATCGTCAGCTCTGAGCACGTGTCAGTTTGTTTCTACATGATACTCGTCCGTATCATAGTCTTAAGGATGCTCGTCCGCATCTTTAATCTATACACAATACTAAACACTTATACCTTTTGTTTCTTGGATGTAAACGCTCGTCCGTGTTTACTCTCCCCAGTAGATTGCCAACAAATTTTCTTTTATCTAACACTCGTCCTGTGTTATGATACCTTTGAGAGCAGCCGTACCCTGCTGAGTGGTCGTCCTCCACTTCTTGATGGTCGTCCTCCATCATGCTCATCCGATGGCCGTCCCCATCGTTGATTTTAGCAGCCGTCCCCTGCTAGGTGGTCGTCCTCCACCTTTTGATGATCGTCCTTCATCACTTTATCCAATGGCCGTCCCCATTGTTGATTTTAGTTATCTAACACTCGTCCTGTGTTATGATGAACCTCGAGAGCAGCCGTACCCTGCTGAGTGGTCGTCCTCCACTTCTTGATGGTCGTCCTCCATCATGCTCGTCCGATGGCCGTCCCCATCGTTGACCTTTTCTATCCGATGGCCGTCCCCATCGTTGATATTTTCGGCAGCCGTACCCTGCCAGGTGGTCGTCCTCCACCTTTGATGGCCGTCCCCATCATATTTCTTTTATGCCCAACAGAGCAGCCGTCCCCTGCTAGGTGATCGTCCTTCACCTTTGATGGCCGTACCCCATCATCTGTTTATTTCATTCATTCTTTAACCCGATGGCCGTCCCCGTCGTGGTCCCTTTTCTTTTTTTAGCCCGATGGCCGTCCCCATCGTTGGTTACTTTACCGTTATGAACTTGATGGCCGTCCCCGTCATGTTTCATTAATCCTCAGAATTTTGCAGCTCTATCTTGATGGCCGTCCCCATCACGATATTTTATTTTCCCAGCTAGTCGGCCGTCCCCGTCTTAGCTTTACCTTTTATCCCCAGCATGTCGGCCGTCCCCGTCATTGCTTTATACACTTTACCAGCATGTCAGCCGTCCCCGTCATCGCTTTGCTTCACATACCACCTTACCCAGCAGTCGTTCTCTGCTCGACGGTCGTCCTCCGTCGCTTACACTTTACAATATACTTTATTTTCCTTTTACAATCTATATCCCTTTTCTTCTTCTTTCTGTGAGTGCAAATTTTGGACTGTCTTTGGTATTCAACCACAAGTTATCTTGTTTGCTTGTTAAGCCGTTGCTTACATCCTGCACAGCTAACTCATGTTTGAATAGGGGCAGCTGTAAACACCCCAAATTTGCCCTCACCCATTCACACATGGCTTGTGATCATCTCATATGCATATACACCATCATATCATCTCATAGTACATTTTTGATTCACTGGATAGTTTCTAAGGCATCTGCACCTAGGGTTTGTGATCTAAGCAACCTCAAGGCATCTTGAGCCATTCCAAAGGCCACCATTCAATTCAAAGGGATCCATGTGTGCCCAATCATCATAATACATCTCCTCAAAGTCAAAAATGCAGAGGAATCACAAGAACTAGGGTTTGAGTGGATGCAGAGCCAGGATGAACTACACAGTTGACTGAAAATTAGGGTTTTGGTTTCAGAGGCCATAACTCCAAATTTTTTGGTCATTCTTGTTTCCATTGGTCTCTATATGGTATAGGGAGTATGCATATCAATTTTCATGAAGAAATTCCATGGGGAAGTCATCTGATCAAGAGTTGACTTTTCAGACAAGTCAGTGTAAAATCAGGGCATCTGAGGCCCCCAATGACCCAACCAATGGGTGATCTTCATCATTTTGAGTGTATATGATCTTTATTTGATCATGGAAGAAGTTTGAAGTTCATGGAAATCAAGAATTTAGGGTTTTTGCAAATGTTGACTTTTCGGGCATAGTTGACTTTTCAAGAATGCACCATTTTAGGTCAATTTTCAAGCCTTGATTCATGATCCAAAAAGGCTTCAAATGGAAAAACTTTGGTCATGAAAGTTGTAGATCTCATCTTTCCCTTTTCAAAAAGTACAAGAACATGATCTAACTCTTCATGGATCAAAAGTTATGGCCATGCAAAGTTGCCAAAAATCATTGTTTTTCAAGTTATGCACCAAGTGGAAATTTTGCTAAGTCTTGAATCAATGCATGATTGCTGCCCCAAATTCATGACAAACCAGCATGTGAACATCCTCTAAGTCACAAAAATCAGAATTGGACTAGGTTTGCTCATGGTTTCATGCTTGGTTGGACAAAAGATCACATGTGAAACATAAGCTAGTCAAGTTGCAAAAACTCATGATTCACTTCCTACAACTTGCAGCATTGGAAGCTGACTTTGGGCTAGCCTCTCCCTCACCTTTTGTTGTGCCAAGCCATGCTTTGTACTTGGCTAGAGTTGAGCCATACCCTATCTTACAAAAAGTTAACCTTTATGCAAAAGCAAACTCACCCATCATGGCAGGCCAAGTCACATCAAACAGCCAATCAGAATTGTTTATTCATTCATTTTGCTGGCCATATCACATAGAGGCCAAGGCTGAAACAACACCATTCATAACTTACACAAAAACCTCCCAACTTGCAAGTTCTATCGAATCTCATTACACAGCCTGCAAACCCCCAAACCTTTGCCTCCATTCATCTCACCTTGATCTATAGAACACAAAGCATCAAGAAACAAAGCCAAAAACAGCCAGAAACCCTCACTGCCATTGCTCACCTTCATTCTGCAGATTCTATCGAATCTCTCTCCACAAGCCACAAACACATCAACCAACACCATAAACCTTCTCAACACACCTCATAAGTCATAAACAACCCCTCTTCACAGCCTGAAAGTGCCAAGAACTCATCCACCATTGTTGACTGAACTGAAGCAGTTCTCTTCGAAACTCATCATCCAACAAATATAAACTCCATTTGAGCATTCAAGCAACTTTGGGGGACCAAGAGGAGCAGATTGAGCAAGGAGAAGAGGCCTGAAAGTTCCTAAGTCAGAGGTTGCAAATCTCAGGTAGCTCCAAATAATTTTTTCCAGAAAGCTCATTTTATGTTACAAACTTGTTCCTTATGCTCTCCTGATCATGTTGATGCTTTTAGTTTTTGAAATGGATGTGTTTTGAGAATTTAATTGCTGTTTGAAGCTCACGAACCCTAGAACTATTTCCTTTCGATTCAGCTTGTTTAGGTTAGATAAATTTGTTTTGAGAGAGGGGTTTAGTTCGTAAGGTGATGGAGATCATTTCCCTGGCTTTGGTTTTCATTTTAGTTACGTTTTAAGGAGGTTTGGAGTTTTTCAGGGGAGGAGGTCACCGGAGAAGACGACCGGAGCTCGTCTCCGGTGACCTGAGAGTCATTAATTCATAATTAGGGTTAGGGCACTGAGTTTGAATCTGGACCATTTGATCTTCTTTCCCGCGCGTGTATGAATGGTCTGGATTGCATCATTAGTTCTAATTAGGTTTAATTAAATTAATTAATCAGGATTAATTCACTTTGAATCTGGGCCATCAGATGGCGCGCCAAGTCAACCCACTTACCCTCAGAACGCATCCTGGCCCCTCATTCCTTTGACTTTGCATTTTATTTAATTTTAATTCATTTTTCTTGCATTTAATTTGTACAATTTATTTAAAATAGCTAAAAAATCATAAAAATTATGAAACTTTTTCTTTAAGGTTTCATTAATTTTTATGACACAAAAATATTTTTTATTTTATTTTTATCATTAAAAAAGTATTTTTAAATATTTAAAAGATTATTTTTAATTGATTAATGAGAATTAATTAATTAAAAACACTTTTAGGTATTTAAAAATTACAAAAAAAATTCATGAAGTGTTCTAAGACATTTAGAAACATTGTCCAACCTTCAAACCAAATTTCTTTTTTGATCTTGATGCATTATAAGATTTTTTCATTGAATTAAATCATTTTGGATGCATTATTTTGATCATATGTTTGAAAATTCATTTCTGTCTTTTGGTAAAGGTTGAGACATTGATTCTTTTTGCATTGTTTTCCATTTGACATGTACTTTCAAGGATAAAAAGGCCAAGATTTGATCTTGCATTTTCTAATTGATTGGCATTTCTTTTGTTACAAACCCTAAAAAACCCTAATAACTTGTAAAATTCATAACTTGAGTTTGGTTGAGAGTTGAGAGCTCCCCTTTGGGCAGTGGTTCATTATAGGTCTAGGGTTTCTTTGGGTACCATTTTCCATTTTTCATATTAGGGTTTGCTTCTGTTTTTGGTTTGTGTTTGATGTTTGTTCCATGAACCCTAATTTGGGCCTTCTCTTGCATCCCTCTTGCATTTCCTTGCATAACATGACTTGTCATTGCATTTTGTGCATTCTTATGTTTCATTTGACATCTTAAGACATGTAGAAAGCATCATTGATCATTGCATTGCATATTTGCCATGTCATTTGTCTTGTATGTTTCATAACATTTCATGTTTGTCCATGCTCCTCAACTTGCATCATTTGCATCCATGACTTTGTATGAACATCTCATTGTCTTGTCTCATGTTCATAGCACTCCATAGCATCATCATCATCATCAACATGCTTCTGGTTTTTGCTTATCATATCATTTCATCTCATTTAGCATTGTATTGCATTTGTTTCTAACATTGCAGGTGGTAAGTAACTTGAGAAGTGAATTTGCCTTCACTTCTCATATCTTTTCTTTTCATCCCTCTTGCATGCCTTGCTGCATTTCTACTTGTGTTTGAGTTTGAGCTTGCTCATTCTTCCTTCTCCCACTTTCTTTCTTCAAGTGACTTGACTTCTTGAATGAAGCAAGTCACTTTGCTTCTCTTGATCTTGTTCATCTGCTTCCTGGTGGTTCATCTGAAGATTGTTCTTGAAAACCTCACAAACATTAGGACCAACCAAGCATGATAATGAATTAGGGTTTTGATTAGTCTCCCCATAGTTTTTACCTTTGTGTCTCTCTTTGAGTCTTCTCTTCTCACCTCATAATCAGGGACTAAACCCTCAAGGCTTTAAGACTTTGTGATTAAGATCATGCCTGCATCCTTCTTTTAGGATGGAGTGTATAACTTTAATCCTAAGTCTTGGACCCTTAAGGTGTTGAACTCTCTTAATTAATCCATCTAATAATCATCAGGACATTACACTTGTAACTTGGGCCTTGCATTAGGGTTCTAATTCTTCCTTAATTGGTTAAGAAAGACTAACCCTAAAGTTAATGGACAAGTCCCCCTCAAGTTGTCTTACAAATCATAAAAAACACTTCATCATCATATCATTAATAAAATCCACCTAATCAAAGGTTTGTTCTGTCATGGGTTTAATCCCTAATCATGGATTAAGCTGAGGATCCTTCCTCAGCTTAAACACCCTCATCTATTATCCTTCTTTTAGGATAGTGTAATGAGCCTGTTAAATCCCTGATTATGGCTTAACCTCATTACTTAACACTAAACAAAAATCACAAAAACATCTAATTAATCACAAGTGGGTTAATGATCTTAACCCTACACCAAAGGTGATTAAGTGTGAGAACCTGACTTCACACTTAAGGTAATTCTCATTACCCCTAATCAGAGGGAAGATGTGATGAGTTTACTAGATCCATTGGTTTAGGTTTAAGCTCATTATCTTATGACAAACTTCAAAAGCAATAAAAGACTGAAAATACAAAAACAAACAATAATCGTCTCCTCCGGGATTCTTTTCTCATCATCTTCACTCACAATCGAGAACTTGCTTCTTCCGTCTAATGCAAGACAGTTCGCACCTGAGCCAGACAGGTCATACACTTGAGCATAGACAAGTAAGCAGTTCATCAGTCAATTCATCTTTCAGTCTCTTTGGGTCGAACTACGGTGTTCTGACTTCCTCATTGCACGAGAGGATACGTAGGCATAACTTAACGGTTATCGAACAAAAGTCTCTGTATATTCCCCCTCCTTCCAGCTTCATTCTTTAGCCTCATGATCTTGAGCATTTCATTCTGTTCTTACACTGACACTTCATTTATACACATCACTTATACACTGACACCTGTACATTCTTTTCCAGCTATTTTACACACAGATTGCACTGACACTACCCCTCTAAAACACAAATCTTTTAAGCGTGGATCCCGTCGAGTACGACGGACAATCTGGGTGCTAATACCTTCCCAGGTTGTAACCAACCCCCTTTCTCAGTCTCTCTGGTTCGCAAACCGTCTTATCCATCTTTTTCTAGGCCTATGCAGCATTGCCTTTCCTCCGGGATAAAAATGCCTAGCTGGCGACTCTATTCATTCTCCAGTGAGTTCACGGCTGTGTGTTCTCACTGTTCCCTTCGCCGACCGTTCGCGTCGGTACCTTCATGTGACCCCGTGTCATTTGTCGGGAGCGACAGTCATGGATCTTGATTCTTCTCAGAGGAGCATGATCCACACATGCTTGCAGTTTTATGACCCTCCACTCAGATGCTTCACCTTTCCAGATTTCCAGATGGGGCCTCTGTTGGAAGAGTTTTCCTTGTTGATTGGAGTGCATATCAGAGGAGGGATCCCCTTCAACCCAGAGATGACTGCTCCCAGAAGTGAGGAGATAGCTAAGGCAGTGCATTTGGAGCCTTCCCTCATTGAGCAAAACATGACAACAAAAGCTGGGATTTCTGGTCTACACCTGGACTTCTTAATTTCTCAGGCCACCCTGAAGGCTGCAGTGGGAGAGTGGAAGGCAGTCTGTGCACTTTTAGCCCTCAGCATATATGGGGTTATATTGTTTGCAGATGAGCCCAAATTTGTGAGTAAGAATGCCATCCACTTGTTCCTGCTAAGGAACCCAGTGCCTACATTGCTAGGAGATTTTTACTACTCCATCCATCAGAGAAATGAAAAGCAAAGAGGGAAGCTAGTCAGATGTTGTGCTCCCCTTTTCTACTCCTGGCTGCTCAGACACTTACCTAAATCAGATGCCTTCTTGGACCCCCATCAGCAGAAGAATTGGGCCAAGAGGTCCATTGCCTTAACATCAGACGATATCAGATGGTGCACTTAGAGCACCAAAGGCAAGGATATTATTACCAGCTGTGGGCAATACCCTAATGTGCCTCTAATAGGAGTAAAAAGTTGCATCAATTACAACCCTTTACTGTTTAAGAGACAATTGGGATATGCCTTGGTTCATCCTCCCAGAGGACAGGATTTAGCTGAGACCATATACTGTGAAGTTCAACCTAACTCAGCTGTTGTCAGACAAGCTGCATGGGCTTGGGACAACATTCAGACCAAAGGGACAACCATCCTTGGAAGGTGTAACAATATTGCTTCAGCCCAGTACTCTGACTGGTCCCGTACTAGGGCTCAGATCACCAGGATGCCTTTCACCTTGGAAGACACACCTGGACCTTCTACAGTACAGCCTGCAGCAACTGTTAGCCTGGAGGAATTTGAAAAGCTGAAAGAGAGGAATAATCAGCTATATGAAGCCCTGAAGAAGACTCCCTGGGAGAGAAATGACAGTCGTCTGGACATTGAAAGATTGGAAAGGCTCAAGACTGAGCATCTGACCAAGATTGAAAGGATAGATGACTACATAAGGAAGGCAAGAGCAGGATAGTTGGTTTTGAAGAATGCCTGCAAGGAGGCCAAGATTCAGTAAGCTAGGGCTGAGCATTATCTGGAGGAGAGCCAGGCTAGGTGGATCAGGATCACCGAAGCCCGTGCACAAGAAGACCAGAGGACCCAGGCCAAGATTGAGCAGCTGGAGGCCAATGAGAAGAAGCAGCAGGAGGCTTTGTTGAAAGCTCAGAAGGAGATATCATAATTGAAACTCCGGGCGGGGTTAAAAAGATCAAAGGATCAGGACAGGCATAAGAAGCTGACTAATGCCATTGCTACCAGGAACCTCCTCATTAGGACTATTACAGAACACCCAGCTGGTCCAGTAACGGAGGCCCTCCTGAAGGAAGTCAGGGAGGATGACTTTGGATTAGATGTCTGATTCCTTTTTGCTTGTATTTCCTTTCTTTTGATGTACTTTTTGCTTTTTGGTTGTTGTATTTTTGACCCACCACGGGCATGTGTTGTAAACAGACTATGTATTTTCATCATTTGTAATATATCAGTTTGTTTTATTTTGGTGGGCTTTCTCTCAACATCATCAAGCATTTCCTCGAGGTCTGGAAAGGTCAAAACCAAAGAACCAAACCGGATACCTTGGAAGACAAATAAGCATATTGCATTGCATGCTAACATTTTCTTTGTAGGTTTTGTTTTTTATTTTGTTTCTCACTTTGTTGTGGTTTCAGGAAACATTGCTCGCAGAAGAGTGTTCCCTGTCAATAGAATACACCGGTACCCACCGCGAAACAACCTTTCGGGCATTCAGATGGATCAAGTACAGCAGGACTTGAATGAAGTAAGGACCCAAATGGCAAACGAAAGGGTTGAGATGAGAAATCAAATGACCCAATTCATGGCTGTGATGACCGGCTTAGCTCAGAGCCAGGAAAGGCTGAGGGAATTGGTGGAAAGGCAGACTCCTGAAGAGCACCATCCTGGTACAGGAGGAACCAGTAACAATGATCGCGGGCAGCCTCGCATCGATCCACCAGAGTTTGGACCTCATCTAAACCCGGATGGTAATGCCATAAGGAACCCTCAAGGTAACACTGCTGGAGGCAGGATCTTGCAAGAAGATCCTCAAGAAGAGCAGTTCACAGTTATTGGAGCTGGGGATGAAGTTTATGATTGAAGGCTGGATGAGATTGCTGAGAAACTGAGATCTCTCGAATCCCAAAATTCCCTAGGCTTTGATGTAATGGACATGGGGCTGGTAGATGGGGTGAGAATTCCTCACAAGTTCAAACCCCTGTGCTTTGAAAAATATAATGGTACCTCCTGCCCGCGTACTCACCTGCAGTCTTTCTTGGGGAGACTCAAAGCTTATACCATGGACGAGAAGTTATGGATGTTCTATTTTGAGGACAGCCTGACTGGAGCATCAAGAGAATGGTATTCACATCTGACCAGGGCCACTATAAGATGTTGGAAGGACTTGGCCAAAGCCTTCATCTGTCAATACCAGTACAATCTAGACATGGCTCCCAATAGAACCCTTCTAATGGGCATGTCTCAGTCTTCAAGGGAAAGCTTCCGGGATTATGCCTAGAGGTGGAGACAGCTTGCTGCTGCTGTCCAGCCACCCATGTCTGAACAAGAAATGGCGGACATGTTTATGAATACCTTGCAGGGAACATATATTGACAGACTTGCTTCTTTCTCTTCCACCAGTTTTGCTGATGTAGTTATAGCTGGTGAGAGAATAAAGAGTCTTCTAAAGATGGGCAAAATCTCCGACAACGGTGCAAGTTCCTCCAACAATACAAGAAAACCTTTTTCAGGACCCCGAAGGACAGGTGAAACAAATGCTATTCATGCAGGCAGGGGCAAACCCCAATACTCTCACAGATCAATAGCAGCCGTTACTATCCCGACTCCAGCTCCACAACAGCTACTTTTTCCTCAACAACAACAACATCACTATCAGCAACAATCTCATTTTCCGCAACAAAGAACGTACAACAATAACAACAACAACCAACAACAACACCCCTTTCAACAGAGGCCATCTCAAGCAAATGGGTGATTGACCCCATCCCTATGCCTTATGCCGCTCTACTGCCACAAATCCTGAAGCTCAACCTGGTTGAGTTAAGGACGTTGGCTCCACCAGATCCTCTCAACCTCCCTAAGAATTATGATGTTAGTGCCAGGTGTGTCTTTCATTCCAACGCACCTGGTTACAATACCGAGAAATGTAGAGCCTTGCAAATGAAGGTTCGGGATTTGGTCGATTCCAAAGCTCTCAATTTCGCACCTCCTTCGAATTTTAACAGAAATCCTATGCCTAATCATGGTGGGCCCATGATTAATGCCATAGAGGAAGATCAACCATCTGCACTTATTGACAATGTGGCACAGATTCAAACACCGCTGGCCGAAGTCAAGGCTCAACTCTTAAAATGACAGGTGTTCCCGGGCTGTGAGGCCTGCTGCGAATCGTGTAAAACCGCTATCAATGGTTGTGAGAGGCTAAGGCTTGGCATAGATGGCCTTATCAGAGATGGAATTTTTCAAATTACCATAACGGCTCCTTCAACATCAACAACTCTTTCTTCAGCAACAATGGATTCTCCTACAATATCAACAATTCTTTCTTCAGGAACAATAGATCCTCCTACAACAGCAACAACTATCATTCCCACTGATTCATCCACAACTCCAGCAATCACTCCATCCATTATTTCAACAAATCAGAGTTCAACAACATTTACTTCTACAACATCAGCACCCATCTTATCAACGGAAACGCCTACAACACCAGCAAACACTAATGAAGATGTCTCAACGGTCACGATCTATTATGACCCGACAAATGTTCATCCCAACAACTATTTCCAACAACAAACTGCAACACCTTCTGTCAGATCTCCAGTCATAATCTATTACGACCCGCATACCATCACAGTTCCTTCCGCTGTAGCAATCAGTCCGGTCACCATTACGGTGCCTGGACCTGTTCCTTATGAAAGCAGTAATGCCATACCTTGGCACTACGGCTCTGATCTCTACTGCGACGGAAAGAAGGTCACTCTAAATTCATCAACCTCTTCACCACAAGTTGATAATGTTGGGGGAGGCGGAGGCTTCACCAGAAGCGGACGCCTTTTTGCCTCACAAACACCGAGACCCAATGCTGAAGCAGAAGCTGCTGCTAAGGCAAAAGGGAAGAATGTGGTACTTGAAGAGCCAACTGTTAAAGAAACTCCGAAGACGTCTTTTGAACAAGAGGTGGACGAGTTCATGAGAATAATCAAAAAGAGTGATTACAAAGTGGTGGACCAGCTTCATCAGACACCCTTCAAAATCTCTATATTATCATTGTTATTGTGTTCCGAAGCCCATAGGAATGCACTGTTGAGGGTCATGCACGCAGCCTACGTGCCGGAAGAGATTACGGTTAATCAGTTGGAAACAATGGTTGCAAATGTTAACACCAGTCATGGATTGGGCTTCACAAATGCTGATTTAACAACGGAGGGATGCAATCATAACAAGGCTTTACATATCACCTTAGAATGCAAAGGTGATGTTCTTTCTCATGTGCTGGTGGACACTGGGTCCTCGCTCAATGTCCTCCCAAAGAAAGCCTTGGTGAAGCTGGAGTATGATGGTTTGGCATTACGTCCAAGTAACTTGGTGGTGAGAGCATTTGATGGCTCTAAGAGATCAGTGCTTGGAGAGATTGATTTACCTGTGATGATTGGCCCACAAATCTTTAAAACTACTTTCTTCGTGATGGACATACAGCCGACCTACAGCTGTTTGTTGGGTAGACCCTGGATTCATGCCGCTGGCGCTGTTACATCTACCATTCACCAGAAATTAAAATTTGAGTGGGAAGGCCAGATCATCACAATTTTCGGGGAGGAAGATATTTTCGTTAGCCAACTGGCTACTTACAAGTATATAGAGATGGATGGGGAGATCCATGAGACTATGAGTCAGGGGTTTGAGGCCCTTAACATCAATGAAGCAACTGCTGTGTCTGGAACTTCCATCACTTCATATCAACAAGCCCGGAAGGTTGTTGAGGAGGGTACCGCTCAAGGCTGGGGCAAGTTGCTGCCAGTAGAAAAGAAAGAAGACAGATTCGGGTTGGGTTACAGACCAACTCGACAAGATCAACCAGAGGCTGCAGCAGAGCCCAAATTTGTCAGCGGGGGAATGCTTACCCCGGATGCTGTGAACAGTCTGGAAGACGAGGAAGAAGACGAATGCAACCTGGAAAACTGGATACGTCCAAGGATCCCGGGGAACCAAGTCTCTAACTGGTCTTCCCAGGAAATTATAAGAGTTACTCCTGCAGAGTAATTATTATTTCCTGTCTTTTAAGCATGCATCAAGTCCTGCATCTTGCCCAAGGTGTCAGGACTCATTTTGTAATCGGGCCATCTTTTATTTTGTGCAAACGATCAATTAATGAATATCAGGACATCTTTTGCAAACGAGTCTCTCTTTTTTCGCTCACTGTTTTTCATTTTTCATTTTTTTGTACAAAACAATAAAATGGAAATGTTTTCAAAATAATAACTTCATTTTCACTTTTTCTAAATAAGATAAAACTGATCACTAAAATGAACCAATCTAAACCCTTGCAGAGAGTGCCCTCCAGATTGCACCGACAACAACACTGCTATAACTTCGTATGACTTCGACAATCCGATTAATCAAGCCGATGAAGGGGTTGAAGAAGATTATGAGCTACCTGAAGAACTAGCCAGACTGTTAAGGCAAGAGGAGAAGGTTATCACTCCTCATCAGGAGGAAGTTGAGACAATTAATCTTGGTACCGAAGAAGACTTGAAAGAAGTGAAGATCGGGGCCCGTCTGCAAGATTCAGTGAAGGAACAACTTATTGGCATGCTTCGAGAGTACGTTGATGTCTTTGCTTGGTCCTATCAGGATATGCCAGGTCTGGATACCGACATAGTTGTGCACAAGCTGCCTTTGAAGGAAGATTGTCCTCCAGTGAAACAGAAGTTGCGCCGTACTCGCCCGGATATGGCCATGAAGATTAAAGAAGAGGTACAAAAATAGTGGGACGCCGGTTTCCTTGTTGTAACTAGTTACCCGCCATGGGTTGCTAACATTGTACCAGTGCCTAAGAAGGATGACAAAGTACGGATGTGTGTGGATTATCGGGATCTGAACAAAGCTAGCCCGAAGGATGATTTCCCTTTACCTCACATTGATGTATTGGTCGACAACACGGCTCAGTTCTCGGTATTCTCCTTCATGGATGGATTTTCAGGATATAATCAGGTCAAGATGTCACCTGAAGACATGGAGAAGACTACTTTCATCACACCCTGGGGCACATTCTGTTATAAGGTAATGCCATTTGGATTGAAGAATGTCGGGGCAACTTATAAGCGAGCTATGGTAACATTATTCCATGACATGATCCACAAAGAAATTGAATTCTATGTGGATGACATGATTGCCAAGTCCCTCACAGAAGAAGACCATCTGGTAAATCTGTTAAAGTTGTTTAAGCATCTGAGAAAGTATCAGCTGAAGCTAAACCCCAACAAATGCACATTCGGGGTACGGTCCGGTAAGCTGTTGGGATTTATTGTAAGTGAAAAAGGAATTGAAGTTGATCCTGACAAAGTCAAAGCTATTCAGGAGATGCCTGCACCTAGGACCGAAAAAGAAGTTCGGGGGTTCTTAGGTAGATTGAACTACATATCAAGGTTCATATCTCACCTTACTGCAACCTGTGAGCCCTTGTTCAAATTGTTAAGAAAGGAACAAACGGTCAGGTGGAACGAAGATTGTCAGAAGGCTTTTGACAAAATCAAGGAGTACTTACAAGAACCTCCAATCCTTATGCCTCCAGTTGAAGGGAGACCTCTAATAATGTACCTGACAGTATTAGAAGGATCAATGGGGTGTGTGTTGGGCCAGCATGACGAGTCTGGTCGAAAAGAGTATGCAATAATCTACCTAAGAAAAAAGTTTACCGACTGTGAACAACGTTATTCACTGCTCGAGAAAACTTGTTGTGCTTTAGCGTGGGCTGCTCGCCGACTAAGGCAGTATATGTTGACCCACACTACCTTATTGATCTCAAAAATGGACCCAGTCAAGTACATATTTGAGAAGCCAGCACTTACCGGAAGGGTTGCAAGAGGGCAAATGATCTTGACAGAGTATGACATTCAGTACACATCTCAAAAAGCCATCAAGGGCAGTGTACTGTCTGACTATCTGGCTGAGCAACCCATTGATGATTACCAGCCAATGAGATTTGACTTCCCTGATGAAGACATCATGTTCCTGAAAGCAAAAGATCATGAAGAGCCTGTTCACACTAAAGGGCCTGGCCCAGAAGAAGAATGGACTATGATGTTTGATGGGGCTGTCAACATGAATGGACGTGGAGTTGGTGCAGTGCTTATTACACCTAAAGGAGTTCACATGCCTTTCTCGGCAAAACTCACCTTTAACTGCACTAACAATGAAGCTGAATATGAAGCTTGTATCATGGGTCTTGAGGAGGCCATTGACCTCAGGATCAAGACTTTAACTGTATTCGGAGATTCAGCTTTGGTAATCAATCAGACCAACGACAAATGGTACACTCACCAAGAGCATCTGATTCCATATCGAGACTACACGAGGAGATTACTGACTTTCTTCACAAAAGTCAAGCTTGAGTACATCCCTCGAGATGAAAATCAGTTTGCAGATGCTCTGGCTACAATTTCGTCCATGATCAAAGTTCAAGCTGCCAACTTTGTGCCTCGGATTTCAGTATCCAGACTTGACAGACCAGCATACGTATTCTCCGTGGACATTGCTAACGATGACAAGCCTTGGTTCCATGACATCAAGTGCTTCTTAGAGGATCAAACATACCCACCTGGGGCATCATCCAATGATAAGAAGACATTAAGAAGGCTGGCTGGTAGCTTCTTCCTGAATGTTGATGGTTCCTTGTACAAGAGAAACTTTGACATGGTGCTTCTCAGATGTGTTGATAAGAAAGAGGCAGACTTGTTGATGCACGAGGTGCATGAAGGATCTTTCGGTACCCATTCTGGAGGACATGCAATGGCTAAGAAATTGTTGAGATCAGGTTACTACTGGATCACAATGGATGCAGACTGTTGTGCCTATGCCAGAAAGTGCCACAAATGCCAGATTTATGCAGATAAGGTGCATGTGCCTCCAAATCCTTTGAATGTAATGTCTTCACCATGGCCATTTGCCATGTGGGGCATTGACATGATTGGAAAGATCGAACCGACTGCTTCAAATGGCCACAGATTCATCCTGGTAGCCATTGATTATTTCACCAAATGGGTTGAAGCAGCTTCGTATGCCAACGTCACCAAACAAGTGGTAGCCCGATTTCTGAAGAGAGACATCATCTGTCGATATGGAGTTCCCGAGCGAATCATTACTGATAATGGTTCCAATTTGAACAATAAAATGATGACAAAACTATGTCGGGACTTCAAGATCCAACATCACAACTCTTCTCCTTACAGGCCAAAGATGAATGGCACTGTTGAGGCAGCTAACAAGAATATTAAGAAGATTGTGCAAAAGATGGTGGTTACTTATAAAGACTGGCATGAGATGCTACCATTTGCCTTGCATGGGTACCGTACCTCAATCAAAACATCCACTGGGGCAACACCGTATCAGCTTGTGTATGGAATGGAGGCAGTCCTACCTGTTGAAGTTGAGCTACCCTCCTTACGAGTACTGATGGATGTCAAACTGGACGAAGCAGAATGGGTCCGATCTCGGTACAATCAACTGAATCTGATCGAAGAGAAGAGATTAGCTGCAATATGTCATGGGCAGTTATATCAGAAAAGAATGAAGAAAGCCTTCGATCAGAAAGTTAGGCTTCGGGAATACCAAGTAGGAGATCTGGTGCTGAAAAGACTCCTTCCTCCTCATACAAACCACAGGGGCAAGTGGACTCCGAATTATGATGGTTCGTTCATAGTAAAGAAAGTTTTCTCTGGTGGAGCACTGATGCTCACTACTATGGATGGTGAAGATTTCTTATCCCCTGTGAATTCAGATGCAGTGAAAAAATACTTCGCATAAAATGACCCGCTGGACATAAAAACAGAATGTAAGTCCAGGCAAAAATAGGGCATCCCGGCGAGTTAAAAACAGAATAAAAGACTCGGGAAAAAATAAGGGAAAATTGAAAAAATGTACACCCGCTGAGTTGAAAAGCCGCATTGGACAGCTCAGGCAAAAATGGGTATCCCGGTGGATTGAAAACCCGAAAGGGCGATCCGCGCAAAATAAGGGAATAAGCGAACAACTGCATTCTGAATTCGTCTGTATCACTTACAACACAACAAGCTTCGAAAGGTTAAAGCATCGGTCAGAATCAACTGTCTTCAGAAATCAAGATGAGAAGAACGTCAAGGTCATACGAGTCATAGCAAAGAGAATATCACTGAAACGTCGTCAACATTGCCAACACCTTTATTTTTCTCAATTTGTAACAATCTCCTCATTTCAGGGGATTTTGTTTCTTTGACTGTATTTGCCAATTCAGGGCACCAAGATTAATAAAATCAGAGTTCTCAATCACACTTCGTCTTGTACATTTTTGTTTCGTTTGCAAAAAATGTCCAATATCCATGATATAATGCTTGCATAAAAACAGATGTGCCTTTTTAATTACATGCTTGCAGGAAATGTATTTACTTTCAGGAATATCTAACCCCCATGACGGAATCCGGTAAGGGATGCCTCGGGATACTTGTGCGTTTTTCTGCCATAACAGGATTGCAGTATCTGGAATGTTCTTCCCCAGCGAGGTTGCCAAAGCACCACTCCTCCAGCACATCTTCAAGCAGCATCAGAAAATGCTCATTTCCTCAACTGAGTTGTCAAGTCTCCTCATCCTCAGCAGGATCCTCACAGAAATCTCTAGGAAGATCGTTTAGTGATCTTCCCTCCCAACAGAGTGCCAGATCTCTCATCATCAGCAAGGACAGGGAACCATCTCCCCACAGAGCTCCAGACTCTCCCAGAAGAGCAATGTTTGAAATTCTCACACAACAAAGTGACGAAAGCTTCCATACTCCCAGTTGGGCTCCTCATTACAAAGATAGGTCTATCAGTGACCTATTTCCCCAAGCGGAGTCATACATCCTATCAGATCTACCAATGATCTCATCCCCAGTTGGGATATCACTTCAAGCAGATCAGCCAGAGATCTTCACAGCAGCGGGATCCGAATCCCGAACCGGTTTCTTTTGCATAATCATAGCATTCGCATCATTTTCCCCCAGAGCGTAGCATTCCGTCTAATACGGAGCATTATGGTAAAAATCAAACATATTGCATGATCACAAGTCAGGTTCGAATCAGCCACCTGTAAATACCAACAGTACCATCAGCAATATACAAAATACATCCCTTGCACATAAAAGCCAAAGCGTCCCCTTTGCACTCTCAAATACAGATACATGCTCCTTTTGACACTCGTCTGTGTCATCATTCCCCGGTAAAGTCTCCAAAACACTTTCTACCGGCAGATATTTATCCATAACATACTTTTCTCGACACTCGTCTGTGTCATCTCATATTTCCCCACAAAAAGCCAAAGCGTCCCCTTTGCAGTCACAAACACATGTTCATATATACTTTCGACACTCGTCCGTGTCATATCAATCCCTGCAGGTATAAACCAAACCAGTGCTTATACACTCTCTTGACACCCGTCTGTGTCACATCTCCCCAGCACAGTTGCCCAAAACACTTGTTTATACACTTCTTTTGACACCCGTTTGTGTCATCTTATCCCCACAGGTTGCCAGAATACACTCATAACTTGTGCACTTTCTTTTCCGATACTCGTCCGTATCATGGTCTTAAGGATGCTCGTCCGCATCCTTAATCTATATATAGTGTCAAAACACTTATACCTTTTTATTTCGGAGAGCGTAAGCACTCGTCCGTGTTTACCACCCCCCAGTAAATCCCCAGCAAAACATCTTTTTCTATCCGACATTCGTCCTATGCCGCGATACTTTCGGCAGCCGTACCATGCCAGGTGATCGTCCTTCACCTTTGGATGATCGTCCCTCATCCTTTCCCTAGCGGAGTCTCCATTCTTGGAACCCTTTTCTATCCGACATTCATCCTATGTCGTGATATTTTCGGCAGCCGTACCCTGCCGGGTGACTGTCTTTCACCTTGGATAAGCGTCCCTCATCCTTATTCCCCAAATAGAGCAGCCGTCCCCTGCTAGGTGATCGTCCTTCACCTTTTGATGATCGTCCTTCATCATTTTATCCGATGGCCGTCCCCATTGTTGATCTTGTTACCCGACATTCGTCCTATGTCATGATAAACCGAGAGCAACCGTACCCTGCTAGGTGATCGTCCTTCACCTCCCGATGGTCGTCCTTCATCATGTTTATCCGATGGTCGTCCCTATCGTCGACCTTTTCTATCCGACATTCGTCCTATGTCGTGATAAAGAGCAGTCGTCCCCTGTTAGGTGATCGTCCTTCACCTTTGATGACCGTTCCTCATCATTATTTCATTTAGTCTTTGAACCGATGGCCGTCCCCGTCGTTGTTTACCTTTACTTTGCAAACCTGATGGTCGTCCCCATCATTGCTTTTACTTTAATCCCCAGAGAATTTTATTTGATGGCCGTCCCCATCTTAATCCCTTTATTCCCCCAGCATGTCGGCAGTCCCCGTCATTGCTTTAAACCCCAGCAGTCGTCCTCTGCTCGATGGTCGTCCTCCATCGCACGCACTTTACGAATCATACTATACTTTCCTTTCACAACTTATATCCCTTTTCTTCTTCACCCCAGTGAGTGCAAATTTTGGACTGTCTTTGGTATTCAACCACAAGTTATCTTGTTTGTCTGTTAAGCATCGCTTACATCCTGCACAGCTAACTCATGCTTGAATAGGGGAAGTTGTAAACACCCCAAATTTTCCCTCACTAAGTTCACACCATGGCTTGTGATCTTCCATCATTTCATTAGTATAAGCATATCATATCATATGGCATTTTTGCTTCACTGCATTAGGTCAAGTTCATCTGCATCTAGGGTTTGTGATCTGAGCAGTCCAAGGACCATCTGAGCCACTCTAAAGGTCTCTAATCATCTCAAGAGGGTTCGTGTATGTTCAATCATCATATTATATCCTCCAAAGATCAAGGAAGTCAAAGAATCACAAGAACTTGCAAAGCATGAAAGCAGAGCCAGGGTTTAACTGCACAAATGACCTGAAATTAGGGTTTTGGTTTCAGAGGCCATAACTCCAATTTTTTTGGTCATTATTGTTTCTATTGGTCTCAATATGTTATTAGGATCATGTGTACCAAGTTTGATGAAGAAATTCATTGTGGAAGTCATCTGATCACTGGGTAACTTCTTGAGCAAGTCAAAGCAAAATCAGGGCATCTGAGGCCCCCATCCATGGAACCAAAGTGAATTTTTCATCAAATTGAAGTTGTATGATCTTTATTTGATCATTGAAGTGCTTAGAAGTTCACCAAAATTGAAGAAAAGTGGGCTAAACCAAAAGTTGCCAAAAATGGAAATAACTTCTAATGGAAACTTTCCATTTTGGGAAAGTATTTCAACCTCCTCTTTCTCAACCAAAAATGCTTCAAATGAAAAATTGTTGGTCATGAAAGTTGTAGATTGGACCATTCCCTTTTCAAAAAGTACAAAAACAAGACCTAATTCATTTTGGAACTCAAGATATGGCTTGTCAAAGTTGGCAAAAATCCCATAATTTCCAAGAATGCACCAAAGAGGGATTCTTGCAAAACCACTTGCCAAGGCATTTTGTGACTTCAAACACACTTCTATGTATCATAACATCATAGTGCATTACATTAAGATCAGAATTGCCCAAAGAATTGCAAGATTTTATGCCTTGAACATCAAGAATTCTCAAAGGGGCCAAAATTTCACATAATTGCAAAACACCACATAACTTTGCTCCCACTTGTTGAATTGCCTCAAGACTGATTTTGTAGACATCCTTGAACTCAGCTGCGCATGGACAAGCCAATGAGCCATCTACACCATTACCCATACCTCAAGTACAACATTTTTTACTTTTTGGCAAAAACACCCATACCAATCACAGCAGTCCACCACCCACTCTCTGCCCAATCCAGACTCTACAAGCATGCTCTAATGACTCATTTTCATAAGACACACAAGCAAAAACACTCCAAGAACTCAGCATTACCAAAATCACTCCCTCTTGCATTTTCCTTCGAATCTCTCAGCTCACTCACTCAATCTTCAAACCAATTTCACCATTGATCTCAAAATCACTCACTGACCACAAAGCAACCCTCAAACTAACCAAGAACACCCCATACATAAAACACGATTCTTGGCCAATTCAGTTGCTACAACACAAACCAGCCATTCTCAAAGCCTTTGAAGCATTCCATTAGCCTCAGGAGGTCAAAGGGAGTCATTTTGCACAAAGGAAGTGGCCAGAAAGCTCAAGTTTGGAAAGCTCCATCTCAGGTAGTCATCTGAAATCATTTTTCCAGAACTCCTTTTTAATGTTACAATATGAAAAAACATGCCTCACTGATCACTTTGAGCTTTGTATTTTCGAAAATGGTGAAGAAATGAGTTTGTATGAATGTTCTGAAATATCTGCCATTTTTAATCTTTCTTTCGAATCATGAGATTGAGCAAGAATAAATTTGTTTTAGGGGTGGATTTGAGTTCAGGGAGATGATGGGAGTTGATCTGGAGCTTTAGAGCTCCAGAAATGACCTAGGGAGAGAGTTTGAGATTTTCAGGGGAGGATGTCACCGGAGAAGACGACCGGAGCTCTTCTCTGGTGACCTGAAAGTGATTAACTGTGTTAATTAGGGTTAGGGATTTGTTTGAATATAGGCCGTCTGATTTCCCTTTCCCGCGTGTGATGGACGCCTAGGATCACTTCATTAGTTTTAATTATGGATTAATTAATTAATTAATTAGTTTTAGTTAAGTTTGAATATTGGCCATCAGATCTGGCGCGCAGTCAACCCTAGAAATCCCCAGAATCAGTGTGAGCCACTGGATCATCATACTTCTGTTTATTTTATTTTTTATTTCAATTTTTCTCATTTATTTTGTACCATTTATTTAAAATAGCTAAAAAATTCTAAAAAATATTTTGTTCTACATTTTTATTTCAAATAATTTTCTTAACCCAAAAATATTTTTATTTTTATTTTTTGCATTTAAAAATCTTTTTTAAAACATTTAAATGTTTATTTTAATTAATTAATGGAAATTAATTAATTAAAATATCATTTAGGTTTATAAAAATCCCAAAAAAATTCGCATTGCATCTTTAAACATTTAGAAACATTATCATACCATCCACACAAATTTATTTTTGGTTTTCAACCATCTTTGATAATTTTCTTGAATTTAGGGTTCATAAAATTCCTATTTTAGAACCCTAACTTCAAGAATTCTTTTCTGCCTAACCAAGAATGGTATGACAATGGTTCTTTTTGCATTGATCTTCATTTGACATGTAGTTTCTAGCATAATTTTGTCACAAATTTCTTCTGCATTTTTGAATTGATTTGCATTTTTTTCCCTTTAGGTGCCTTAAAACCCTAGATAACTTAGAAAAGTCATAACTTTCATTAGGTTAAGAGTTAGGTCTTCTCCTTTGGGGTGTGATATCATATGGGGTTAGGGTTCCTTTGATTGCATTTTCATTTTTTTATCTTATCATTTGCTTCTGTTTTTGGTTTTTGCATCTCATGATGTATGGAAACCCTAATTTCTCATCTTCATTTGCATACATCTTGCATATGCTTCCATTCATGAACTTGCCATGAAATTTTATGCATTCACATGACATATAAGACATCTTAGGACACATTAGAATCATGCTTGATCATTTAGTCATCCATTTGCCATGTTATGCATTCATTACATTCATGAACTTTCATGTTTCTTACATGCTTCACTTGCATTCTCATCACTTGTATGATCATCCATTGCACTTGAAATGCCTTTGCATCATCTCTTAGAATCATTAACATCATGAACATGCTTCTGGTTTTGGTTTGCATCCTTGCATACATCTCATTTTCACTTCATTGTTTCTTTATGCTAACCTTTCAGGTGGTAAGTACTTTGAGAAGTGAATTTGCCTTCACTTCTCACATTCTCTTTTCATCTTTCTTATGCATTCATTGCTGCATTTTGCTTTAGAGTGAGCTTGCTCATTCATCTTCCTCCTTCACTTTCTTTCTTCAATTAACTTATCTTCTTAAGTGAAGTAAGTTAACTTGTTTCTTCTGCTTCTCCTTCTTTCATCTGCTTCTTCCTTGGTGGCTTTTCTTGAAGATCTCTTGCAAGCCTCATAAACCCTAGGAACACCCAAGCATGATAACAATTAGGGTTTTGATTAGTCCCCCCATTAGTTTTGCCTTTGTGTCATCTTTTGTGTCTCTCCTCTCATCTCATAATCAGGGACTAAACCTTTAAGGTTTTAGGGCTTTGTGATTAAGCTTATGCCTGCATCCTTCTCTTAGGATGGAGTGCATAATTTTAATCCTAAGTGTTAAACCCTTGATGTGTTTAAATCTCTTAATCAATCCATCTAATAATCACTAAGACAATAAGCTTGTAACTTGGGCCTTGCATTAGGGTTCTAATTCTTCCTTAATTGGTTAAGAAGGACTAACCCTAGTGTTAATGGACAAGTCCCCCTCAAGTTGTCTTACAAAACATAAAATTCATTTCTTAATCTTACCATTAACTAAAATCCACTTTAATAAAGGCTTTGTTTTGTCATGAGGTTAATCCCTAATCATGGATTAAGTTGAGGTATCTTCCTCAGCTTAAATGTTCTCATTTATTATCCTTCTATTAGGATGGTGTAATGAGTCCATTAAATCCTTGATTATGGCTTAAACTCATTACTTAACACTAAACAAAAACTCCAAAAACATCTAAATAATTGCAAGTAGGTTAATGATCTTAATCCTACATCATGGTGATTAAGTGTGAGGTGCTTACTTCATACTTAAGGTATTCTCATTACCCCTAATCATAGGGAGGATGTGATGAGTTTACTAACCCTTGGTTTAGGCTTAAGCTCATTTTCTTATGACAAACACAAAAAGCAATAAAAGATTGAAAACATCAAAAACAAACAATAATCGTCTCCTCCGGGATTCTTTTCTCACCTCATTCACTCACAAACGAGAACTCGCTTCTTCCGTCTAATGCAAGACAGTTAGCACTCGAGCCAGACGAGTCATACACTTGATCATAAACAAGCAAGTAGTTCATCAGTCAATTTATTTTTTAGTCTCTTTGAGTCGAACTACGGTGTTCTGACTTCCTCATTGCACGATAGGATACGTAGGCATAACTTAACAGTTATCGAACAAAAGTCTTTGTATATTCCCCTTCTTCCAACATTATTCTTTTAAGCCTCATTGTCTTGAGCATTGCACCCTTTTCTTACACTGACACTCCTTTTCTTCACTTCACTTTCCAGCACTGACACCTGTACATCCTTTTCCAGCTTTTGCACACAGATAGCACATACACTACCCCTTTAAACACAATCTTTTGAGCGTGGATCCCGTCGAGTACGACGGACAATCTGGGTGCTAATACCTTCCCAGGTTGTAACCAACCCCTTTTCTCAGTTTCTCTGGTTTGCAACCGTTTTATCCATATTTTCTAGGTTTATGCAGCATTACCTTTCCTTCGGGATGAAAATGCCTAGCTGGCGACTCTTTTCATCTTCATTCTTCCCTTTCGCCGACCGTTCGCGTCTGTACCCTATCTGACCTGGTTGTCTTTTAGCGGGAGCGACAATGGGGTTTAGTGGATTATTTGAGAGTTAATAAAATAAAATAAAATAAAAGGAATTAGAGGATGAGGGCATTATGGTCTTTTGGTTGAGGATAAGTGAGGGTTTTATGGGGAGAGAGTAAAAGAGGTCCTAAGGGCAAGAGTGACAAAAAAGGGAAAAGTTGGAGAGAACGATCATTTGGAACGATTGCATAATTGGAAAAGAGCTTTGGAGAAGAGGGAAGAAACTAGGGCTTGAAGGATTGAGAGATTTGCGAAGAGGTTATCGAATAGCTTATGAAATTAAGGTAAGAGGAGTATTTTACTTTCAATAATATAATGTAGGAATGGAATTGGGAGTTTGTGGTGTAGTTTAGGTTTTTGAATTCATAATTTTGTGTTGTTGATTATGATGTTATGATGAATTAGATGAATATGAATGATGTATATGATGTTATTAGGATGAATGTTGATGTTAATGAGGTTTTCTGGTGTAATGCTGCTGAATTTTGGGTTTTGGGGGAGTTTAATCGCAGAAGGGAGAAGGCTGAATCGTAGAAAAATTCTACAAAAATCGCGAAGCTCGCTTAGCAAAAAGAGTTAGGGAAGTAGGCGCTTAGCGAGCGTGAGGTCTCTCGTAGCGAGCCTGGGAAAACTTGGAAAAATGTCTTATTTTTGTAAACTGTTTTTTTGGTAGTATGTTCTAGGTTCCTAGAGTGGTGTGAAGTTGTCAAATGATGTGTCTTGGAGTCTATACGAGTAGAGTTAATAATTAAGTGATGGATTATGATTTATTTGATGTTCTTTGAGTTAAGATGTATGATTTCGTGATGTAGATATATGATGTAAGATGAGAGTGTTATATGATGTCTTATGAGTATGTATTTGATGTTATGAATGAGCATGGGGGATGATTGTTAATAAATGAATGCGGATGCAATATTATGATGTTATGATGATGATGTATGTATGTTACGTCTTGCATTCATGGCATTTATTTTATGAGGGGACTTCGGTCCATTGGTAGCTTCAATTCCATTGTGTGGATTGAATTGATATGATGTTTATGATGTGCTCCCTTTGGGGAGGGTTGATGGCCCAATGTCCATTCCATGAAAATGTTTCGGTACCACATGCATTATTAAGAGGTTGCATTTCATTCTAAATGACATATCATGAGTGCATTGGTGTTTTGTGTAATGAGATGTATTTAATGATGTTTATTAAATGAACATGATGAATATGTATAGAGGAGATGTAAATGAATTATTGCTGTTAATTTGTTTTGAATTCTTATTTTTATATTATATTATGGAATGTGGATTTACTCACCCTGCCTGCTTTCTGGTGATGGTCTATTATGCCATCCTGCAGATAATCAAGGTTAGTGTGGTGCGTGGTTAGCTCGGAGATAGTGAGTCGTCGAGTTAGTTAGAAGTGGAGTCATGCTCTGTGTCCAGTAACATCAGATGGGTCTCGTTTTGAGTGTTTATGTTTTATTTGAATTAAGATGCTGAATTTTGTTTTAAAATATTTTTGATAAATGATGTTTGAGATGATTATCGGATTTTGTTTAATTAAAGATGACTTCTTGGACTTAATTGTTTTTCTGCTACATAATTATGAAGAAAAGGTTTATGAATGTTTTCATGGTTTTTGTGAACCCGTGTTACGGGACAGGACTCTATGTGATGTTTGACTTTTGAGTTTTAGATGTAAATGTGATGCCCTTTGATGAGTTGAACTCTGATAATTGATTTAAATTTGTTTATTTCATGATGGGGTAGAAAGGGTGTTACATACTGAGTTTTACAAACCTTTTGCACATAAGGTTGTCAAAGGTGGGTGGAAGAAGAGGTTGATATTTTTTGTATTGCCATATTGGAAGTCTTTGTAGGTGAGACATTTTCTCGATGTTATGTATATTGAAAAAAATGTATTTGAAATTGTTATCGGTACGTTACTCAATATAAAAGGAAAGTCTAAGGATGGTGTTAAAGCAAGGGAGGACATGTTAAAAATGGGAATGAGAACTGAATTAGCACCCGTGAAGAAAGAAAGATGAATATATCTACCACCTGCTGCTTTTACTCTATCTAGAAATGAGAAAAAAAATTGTGTAAGTTTCTGAGTGAAGTTAAGGTTCCAGAAGGATACTCTTCAGATATTAGAAGACTTGTGTCTATGAAAGATCTCAAGTTGAAGAGTTTGAAGACACATGATTGCCATGTTATAATGGAATATTTTCTACCAATAGGTATACGTTCTATTTTTCCAGAAAAAGTAAGAAGTGCCATAACTAAATTGTGTTTTTTCTTTAGGTCAATTTGTAGTAAGGTGATCGATCCCGGGATCTTAAAACACTACAAAAAGAGATAGTAATTACCTTGTGTGAGCTTGAAATGTATTTTCCTCCCTCTTTTTTGACATAATGGTACATCTAGTTGTTCATCTTGTGAAAGAGACACAGTTGTGTGAACCAGCTTATATGAGATGGATGTACCCTGCTGAATGGTATATGAAAATATTAAAAGGGTACGTTAAAAACCGAAGTCGACCAAATGGTTGTATTGTTGAACGATACATTGTCGAAGAAGCTGTTGAGTTTTGTACTGAATATTTGTCCAACGTTCAATCAATTCGACTCCGCAAAGCTCATATTTTCAGAAAAAAGGAAGGTAAAAAATTAATTGGAAATAAAATTGTGACAGTATCAAGGGATGAACGGGATCAAGTGCATTTGTATGTTCTGCACAATGATAATGAGGTTGAGCCATATGTTGAAATGCACAAGGATGTACTCCGAAGGTTAAATCTGAACATAAATGAAAATTAGATAGTATGAGAGCATAATCAAAGTTTCATACAATGGTTAAAGGATCATATTTATTCGAATAAATTGAATAAATTAAATAAAGTGATATAACCGATAAATAAATAAAAATAATGAATTAAATTAATTTGTGAAATAACAGTAAATTGGAAAAAATGGAAAAATAAATAAAATTACATAGGCCTCATATTGATCGAGTATCACCGATTTAACGAAATCGGGCGAAACGTCGACCTTTTGTTATATCATTGGCCCCTATAGGAAGAAAAAACAAAGTAGAAATCAAAGAAATAAAATAAAAGATTACAAGATCATCAACCAACTAAAAAATCTAAAAATTAAATAAACTAAAAAATACTTGAAAACATAATAATAAAAAATGAATTATTGGATTTGGTTAAAGCAAACACCATGGACCTGTAAATTTACAACCGACACACATAGCCCACAATAACATATTACTAAGTCAACAAACAAAGACAAGTGAAATTAATGAGTGATTAACACAAAATAAATATCAGTGAAAAAAAAATCATCAATAAAATAGATTTAACATTATATTAAAAGGAAACTATTTATTTTTCATTTAAAAGGCACTAAAAAGCTGATAATACTAAGCCAAAAACAAAAATCAGATATTTACTTTTTTTATGCATCTCTTTCTTTCAAGAAAAAGCTCTTCGAAGAAAAAACGAAAACACAGAGAACCAACCCTTGAAACAAACGGCGGCGACAACGATTTGGTCTGATTTCATGCGTCTCTCTCGCCAGTTTCTGAAAATAACACAACGGCAGAACCGTCTCTCTCCTTCTCAATCACCGATGCAATTTCACGACTCATATTGGGTCTCGCGATTTTCGGTGGTGGTGGTGCTCGCGTCTACGATGGTTCACGGTTTTTGCTCGCACAGGTCTCGGCGGTTTTGGATTCCTGCGTTTGGATTACAGATCTGAAAAAGGGTTGTTAGCGTTTCTGTTTGGATTTTGGTGCAGTTCTACCTGTTTGATGTGTTCATCAGCGGCTATAGGTGTCGTCGGCTTGAAGAAAAGGAAAAGGATTCGTGGTAAAGTGATTCGGTGATTTTTTGTTTGTTTTTCTGTGTTCGGGTTGTTGATTTGGTGATGGCGGTGAAGTGTTGATGGAAGATATTTTATGAGTTTGTGTGTATTTAGATAAAAGTTTTTTTTTGCAGGTTGTGTATGAAGATTGTCTGATTATGAGTGTTTCTCTGTTTGTGGTTTTCTGAAGGAAATGATTTTGGTTTAAAAAAATAATTTGCAGGTTTATTGATGTGAAGCTTGAGTTCTGATTTTATTTGCAGAAGATTTTATATGATTTTCCCCAGCTTCCTTTTCACTGTGAATGGGAGGTGGTTTTATAAGAGAGATTGAGTGAGGGTATTGAGGGAATTATCTGTAGAGTTTTTTTGGATAAGAATCGGTGGATTGAATGAGCTGTAAAATTGATTTTCTGTTGGCGCTTGTTGCAGAAGGGATGTTGTTGATGTTGTGCACTATAAGTGGAGAATATTTTGCGGAGTGAGGTTATATGATGAGTTGTACATTTGCTGTAAAAATATATGATAGGAGCTGCCTTTGGAAATTTGCAAGTGACTTATGGAATTGAAATGGTGGGGTCATGGCATTTTTCTTTGTAAATTGACTAATATCTTTTTGTTCATTGATGAAATAAAACGTGGACCTTATGAGTTTTGATAAAATAAATAAATAAAAGATTTTGTCTAAAATAATAGTAACAATAATAATAATAATAATAATAATAATAATAATAATAATAATAATAATAATAAAGTTAATGATAATAAAAAGTTAATGATAATGGATTTTGAAATAAAATTAAAATGATTTTAAAATAGAATAATGGAAAATAAAAAGAAATTAAAAATATAGGTGGAATTGTTTTGTAGAATTTTTTTATAATGACTAAATAATAAAGAAAAGAATAAAAACTTGAAATAAGAAGAGAATGCATTTTTTGAATTTTTCGAATAAAAGGAAACGAAACATACTTTTTGAATTTTTATAATATCAGACAGAAAAAATAAAATGGTACACATTTTGAATTTTAGACAGTAGAATAAAATAATGCATATTTTGGATTTTGCAATATCTGGTAAGACAAATTTGGGGTATGATAGTTGCCCATATCAAATTGACTTAGACCGAGTAAGATGAATTGGTTTGTATTCATACTTTCAAGGTATAAGACAATTAGATACTAACAGACTTCGAATTTGTCCGCAAAAGAAATCGTGCAGTAAATCGATGATTAAAATTGGAAAATAAAGGTGATACAAAATAGAAACAGGTTGATTGAAAATTAAATAATCGCTTATCACCGCAAGGATGATAATGCGACCCCAACACTCGATGCTAGGTCGATGCTGAGTAACAGAAAAATAAATAATCGCTTACCACCACAAGGATGATAATGCGATCCCAACACTCGATGTTAGGTCGATGTTGAGTAACAGAAAATTTAATAATCGTTTACCACTGTAGGGATGATAATGCGACCCCAGCACTCGATGCTAGGTCGATGCTGAGTAACATAAAAATAAATAATCGCTTACCAACGCAAGGATGATAATGCAACCCCAACACTCAATGCTAGGTCGATGCTGAGTAACCGAAAATTAAATAATCGCTTACCACCACAAGGATGATAATGCGACCCAGCACCAAAAGGATGCCGAGTGGCAGAAAATTAAACAAATCGCTTACCACCACAAGGATGATAATGCGACCCTAACACTCGATGCTAGGTCGATGCTGAGTAATAGAAAATTAAATAATTGCTTACCACTGCAAGGATGATAATGCGACCCCAACACTCGATGCTAGGTCGATGCTGAGTAACAGAAAAATAAACAAATCGCTTACCACAACAAGGATGATAATGCGACCCCAACACTCGATGCTAGGTCGATGTTGAGTAACAGAAAATTAAATAATCGCTTACCACCGCAAGGATGATAATGTGACCCCAACACTCGATGCTAGGTCGATGCTGAGAAACAGAAAAATAAACAAATCGCTTACCTCCGCAAGGATGATAATGCGACCCCAACACTCGATGCTAGGTCGATGTTGAGTAACAGAAAATTAAATAATCACTTACCACCGTAAGGATGATAATGCGACCCCAACACTCGATGCTAGGTCGATGCTGAGTAACAGAAAAATAAACAAATCGCTTACCACCGCAAGGATGATAATGTGACCCCAGCACTCGATGCTAGGTCGATGCTGAGTAACCGAAAATTAAATAATCGCTTACCACCGCAAGGATGATAATGCGACCCCAACACTCGATGCTAGGTTGATGTTGAGTAACAGAAAAATAAACAAATCGCTTACCACCGCAAGGATGATAATGCGACCCCAGCACTCGATGCTAGGTCGACGCTGAGTAACAAAAAATTAAATAATCGCTTACCACCGCAAGGATGATAATGCGACCCCAACACTCGATGCTAGGTCGATGCTGAGTAACAAAAAAATAAATAATCGCTTACCACCGCAAGGATGATAATGCGACCCCAGCACTCGATGCTAGATTAATGCTGAGTAACAGAAAATTAAATAATCGCTTACCACCACAAAGATGATAATGCGACCCCATCACCAAAAGGATGCCGAGTGGCAGAAAATTAAACAAATCGCTTACCACAGCAAGGATGATAATGCGACCCCAACACTCGATGCTTGGTCGATGCTGAGTAACAGAAAAATTAAATAATCTGGAAGAGAAAAAATCCAACGGGGACGTCCACTGAATAACACCTAGGAGAATCTTTGGAATCTTCGATCGACCCTGGATCCTGACTTCTGCTGGGGAAAGGCCTGGAATCTTGGGTTGATCCTGGATCCTGAATTATTCAATTATGCTTGTTTGTTTTTGAAATGGTATTCCATAATGATGAAGATACGATGCAAGTGTTTATGCACTAATGAAAGTTAAAATGTTGGGAGTATGAAAAGTTGATTTATTTAGGTATGAATATGATGCACATGCTGTAAATGATGGATGTAAATGATGCATAATGATGCATATGAGGTGATAAGAAAATGAAAGGTGCCAGCTTGGTGGACTTTTGGTCTGGTAGTTGCCAATAACAATTGGACCTTGGGTGGGTGGAGGCTTTGATTCCCCGACACTCGATCTTCGACAGTTGTATGGTCAGACGATGAATCTGGATGCCCCAAGTTCGGTCATTTGCTGATGAGCAAAGCGACTTGATTGACGCATGAGAACTGATATGCTTTGAATGATTGCCAACGTCCAGCAAAATCTGTTTGTTTAGCTGGGGAGAAGAGATAGGAAGATTTGCTCCTTATTTGCTTGCCCCGGTCTGTAGGGTATTGGAGAGAATTCTGGCAGGGAAAATTTGAGAGTGACCATGACATGATCTGCCCCAGTTTCTGGATTTGGTAGGTGTCTGCCCCTGATTGAGCCTTTGAAGGTGATCTTGCCCCTGATTGAGCTGTTAAGAATGATTTTTCCCCTGATTAATGGACTTTGAGATAAATTGCCCCTGATTGGGCTGTTGAAGATGTTTTTCCCCTGATTGGACTGTTGAGGTAGTCTTGATTCATGTTGGCACCAATGAAGTTCAAATTTCTCTTTTGATTGCCCCTTGTTGGGATGTCTTGATGTCAAGCACTAATTTCGCAATTAAATTGTTCATACACAAATGGTAATGTTAATGCAACGTTCATGTAAGTTTTGAAAAAGTCAATTTATTTGAATGCATATAAAGTGTGACGAATGAACCGTTAGTCCAAACGAGGTGCTGATTTAGAAAGTGCGTGAACGATGAAGCAAGAATAATATGCAATCAAGATTGAAGATTAGCAAACATATGGGAGTCAATTTACGCAACCTTGTTGGTAGCATGCTTTCAGAATAAACCCTGCCTCAATTAGGACTTTTGAGGGTTGCAACGTGGTCTAGTTAATGGTTTGATAAACAAAAGTTATAAGGCTCAAAGTTTGATTTGTACCAACCCATCTTCGTGATATTCTCCAGTCCTATATTCAGTTAACTCTACACTAGCATTTATTTTCGACGTTGTAAGAGCGAAGATGAAGATTTAAAGTTCACTTGAAAATGACAGTCATCTTATTTTGTTGGTGACCATTTGATTCTTGATTTGGTGGTCACTGATATTTGTTTTGCTTTTGCTGAGGATCTGAGCTCCTCTTTTTTGATTTGTTCTTTCTTTTTATTTTATTTTTCGACTAAGTCTCCCTTCGGGTGCTCAACTTAGCGGTTTCTCTTTTCTATTTTTTTTTTGTATTTTATTGATTGTTGTGACTGCCAAGTCATTTGTTGATGGTCCTCTGACGGGATGTCTCATCTTGCGATTTGAAGGTGTAGTCAGGTTAACTGAACAACTACCCTGCCCCGGGTTAAGCGTAAGGGTTTGTATCCGAAAGAAACTCCTACTTCTAGGCTCGAAGTGGTTGACTAGGGATTAACTCCTTATTTCTCCAATGTTTGGGGATTTGAAAAAAATGCTTGTACATCTTCGACGAGGTTTTATCTGAAAGCATATCGCAACAGTTATGGGTATTTCATTTTCATCATCCTCCCGCAAATATTTGATAAAGGGAAGTTAGGGAATATTTTTGTGATTTTTTGTTAAATGAGAAATAATGAGCGAATGCAAATAGGCTGATTCAAAACGTGCATACACATAATATTAACAAAACCAAGTACAAACGATAATGTTCAAAGCAAATAGTACTTAACAAACAATACAAAATAACAAGAATGCGAAAATGATAAATGGCGATGACTGCCTTGATTTGAGGAATTGAACTTCTCTTGATTTGACTTGTTCAGAGTTGGAGACCATTTAGCTCGATCTTCAACAACCCCTTCAAAAGCTTTCACTTACTGGCACCGTGCGATGGCATTGGATTGTTCTGGACATTCAGATTCTTCTGGGTGAAGGTGAGATCCTTAGAGTCGATTAAGTCTTGAACTTTGTGCTTGAATACTCTGCAGTTCTCAATTGTGTGACCTGGAGCACCCTTGTGATACTCACAGCGAGTATTGGCATCATAATCTCGGGCGATACCAGTTTGTGGTGGCATATCCCTCAAAGTAAGAGATCCTTTTGCCATCAGCCCATTAAAGATTTCTCCATATGACATAGGCAGTGGATCAAAATTTCTTTCAGGCCTTCTTTGTTGATACGGTGGACATTGTTGAGGAGCGCGTTGCTGTTGTTGACCAGGTTGTTGTGGATAAGCCGGTTGTTGGTATGGATTGGGTGCATATTGCGCAGCAGCAATTAGATGATATGGACGTGGTTGATAAGCCATTTGAGGTGGAAATGGAGCTTGAATAGCTGGCTGGTAAGGCATTGGAGGAACTGGTTGATATGGCACATGAGTGTAATGTGCATCAGCAACATACGGGTACTGATAGTAGGGGATTGAAGTAGGCGCACTCTGTTGAGGTTTCCCACTTGCAGTAGAAATGGCATTTGTTTGACCCTTTTTGTACCCGTTGAAAGGCTTCTTGACACTGGCTTGGCTGCTAGAACCTCCTTGGATTTTTCCACTTTTTAGACCTTCTTCGATTCTTTCTCCAACAATCACCATGTCTGAGAAACCTGAAGACACGCTGCTGATCAGCTTCTCGTAGTATTGCCCTTGTAAGGTGCCCATGAAGATATTGATCAATTCAAGGTCAACCAATGGAGGATGCACCCTGGAGGCTAGTTCCCTCCAGTGTTGTGCGTACTCTTTGAAGGATTCGTTCTCCTTTTGAGTCATACTCTAAAGTTGAGTACGGTTAGGAGCTAAGTCAGTGTTGTACTTGTATTGCTTTTTGAATGCATCAGATAAATCAAGCCAAGTACGAACATTGTTGCGCTCAAGTTGCATGTACCATTCTAGAGACGCTCCAAACAGGCTGTCTTGGAAGCAATGGATCATGAGCTTGTCATCTTTGGCATGAACGGCCATTTTCCTGCAATACATCCTTAAGTGGAGTTAAGGACAACTGAGGCCTTTGTATTTCTCGAATTCTGGAAGTTTGAACTTAGCAGGGATCACAACATTCGGAACTAGGCACATGTCTGAGGCACTCAGAGAGGTTGAATTGTGTCTTTCCATGATTTGGAGTTTTTCAGCTAACTCGCGACACATCTTCATAGCTTCAGATTCTTGAAGAACATGAGGATTGGTGATTCGAACAGCAGTATGCATCTCATACTCAACTTGATGATCCTCTTCAGCATGAGGAAACTGGACTTGAGTGGGAATAGGTTGAGCTTGAGGAATAGCACCAACAGTAATACCAAAGGTAAGTATTGGTTGAGATGTGGCTTCTTCAACAGCAGGAGTGAAGCCTGGAGGCAAACCAAAGACCAAAGGATTTGGAACTGGAACTGAAGGCATTGTGTGCGAGGTAGATCCTTGCACGAGAACATTGTTCCTTGCAGCAGCAGCTTCGCGACGCTCTTCCATTCTGGCCAAAGCTTGTAAAGTCTCAAAAATATGATCGATCTTGCTCTTGACCGAGTCAATATCTTCCCTCATAGTAGCTTGTTCATCTTGAATCACATCTATCAGTCTTCTAGTGTTGGCTCGAGTTAGGTACGGGCGTCGAGAACGATACGGGCGTCGGGAAACCAGCTTGATTTACTGAAGATAAAGGGATATGGAAATAAGTTTTCGGATTTTGGAATGAAATGCAAGATGAATAATTAATGCAAATGAAATAATATGCAATGTCAGAATCCAGGATCACAAGACCAGGGTCTCATAAGTCCAAGGTACAAATGGATGATACTCTGATTAGGAACTCACTGGGTAAACTCTAAGGTTTTAGGGACCCCAAAGTTGTCAATTCATATGGTTGTTCATCACACACGCCATAAGCATGCCGGTTGACTGACTCTCCCATATGAATCTATTTTGGGTGAGATCTTCGTATCGACAACCCACGAGAGCAAATTTTCTCAGGAACCCATACTACGCGATCATCGACACGAGATTTAAACAAAGGCCTCAAAGTTATGGACTTTGCTTAAATGTTTGATGCACATGTCAGCTCTTGACAGTCAATCAACTCCATTGAGAAAATCTATTCTGAGTGAGGTCTTCGTATCGACAACCCACGAGAGAAAATTTCTCGGGAGCCAATACTACGCGACCATCAATCGATGCTTTAACCAAAATGGTTCTAAAGGTCCTCAGAGTCAATGACTCTAATGAAAACAACTGAGCACACATGCCAAGAGCTTGACGGTCGTTAGTATTCTCATTAGAATCTACTCCAAGTGAGGTTTTCGTATCGACAACCCACGAGAGTGGTTCTCTCGGGAGCCCATACTACACAACCTCACTAACTTATGTTTGTACTCGTAAGCCCGGATATAGAGCCTTTCCCTCAAGTTTCTTTTGCGATCAAAGTATCGATCCAAATTATAGTACCAAGGAACCACAAGATATATAATATAGAATGCGATAAAGAAAGCAATAAAAATAAACAAGCAAGGCATAAAAGCAAACATCCAAACAAGCGTGGAAACCTAGACTAGGCTTGACTCGCATAGGGGTGAACCAGTCCCCAGCAGAGTCGCCAGCTGTCGTACCTCGAAAAATACGATCCTCGCGAACGCGGTCGCGACTGGGCTGACATGAGAGTCGCCACCTAATTTTGTTTATTCCCAAAGAGGAAAATGGTAAATATAGATAAAACCACAAGAAGGGATAAAACACGGTCGTCGCAAACCGTTGTCGGGGTTCGGAAGTCGGTTATGTAGGGGGAAGGTATTAGCACCCCCTACATCCATCGTACTCGATGGGAACCATCTAAGTTGTCACGCGCGAAGGGATGTCTATGCTTATGAGTTACTTGCTAAACTAAGGGGTTTATTGATCCTAGGGGCTCGGAAAGGATTAAGATCCTCGTGCCTACATATTCCTGTGTGCAATGGGAAAGTCAGAGCTTTGTAGTTCGGCCTACTATGGTTGATGGTTGTTGATTTTATTACCTTCCTTCGATGAAAGGGTTTAGGAATCGAATTGCACTAAAGACTATGGGTAGTTTATTCCAAACCAACAAGACGAGCGTCTTGCGACGAAATAATCGGAACGAGTAACGAGAGCTCGTTATCCTCCTTTCTACCGCTTAAGGCTCGTGGCGTACAATTCTTCTCGTATTTATTAAAGTGTTTTATTTCCTAATGACCACTTGACGTTGGATCAAGGGTTTGGATCTAATCGAAACGTTTTGGTTTTTTTAGGTTTATGGGTGAATGCAAATGGAGGTTTATTTTGTGGTTTGTTAGCGAGACACACTGCACTCGACTCGCAAGGTGAAGTGGATCATAGAAAATAGAACGAAAACTGAAAAATAAAGTACAAGTGTGCAAGTGCAACCGCTTGGCGTTGGACCAAGAGTTCGCGATGATATAATAATCGATAAAATGCGGAAAATAAAATGGGTACAAAATAATGGGAGAGGGATACATGATAAATTACAGGGGATTGCGAGAAATAAAGGGTATCATTGTAGTTTGCCCAAGAGGAAGCGTGTGTGCAGTGTTTTCGAACTGTTCGGAGGCGTTCGGCCTTTTTATTCGGAGGTGTTGGACCTTTTCGGATGCGTCGAAATGTGGTTCGTTAACTACCTTAGAACTGGTTCAAAGCTTAGAGGCGTTCTATGAGGAGTCAAATCGTTTTATGTATTAAAAAGCGATAAATTGAATAAATTAAATAAAGTGATATAACCGATAAATAAATAAAACTAATGAATTAAATTAATTTGTGAAATAACAGTAAATTGGAAAAAATGGAAAAATAAATAAAATTACATAGGCCTCATATTGATCGAGTATCATCGATTTAACAAAATCGGGCGAAACGTCGACCTTTTGTTATATCATTGGCCCCTACAGGAAGAAAAAAAATAAAGTAGAAATCAAAGAAATAAAATAAAAGATTACAAGATCATCAACCAACTAAAAAATCTAAAAATTAAATAAACTAAAAAATACTTGAAAACATAATAATAAAAAATGAATTATTGGATTTGGTTGAAACAAACACCATGGACCTAAATTTACAACCGACACACATAGCCCACAATAACATATTACTAAGTCAACAAACAAAGACAAGTGAAATTAATGAGTGAGTAACACGAAATAAATACTAGTGAAAAAAAATCATCAATAAAATAGATTTAACATTATATTAAAAGGAAACTATTTATTTTTCATTTAAAAGGCACTAAAAAACTGATAATACTAAGCCAAAAACAAAAATCAGATATTTACTTTTTTTATGCATCTCTTTCTTTCAAGAAAAAGCTCTTCGAAGAAAAAAAGAAAACACAGAGAACCAACCCTTGAAACAAACGACAGCGGCAACGATTTGGTCTGATTTCACGCGTCTCTCTTGCCGGTTTCTGAAAATAACACAACGGCAGAACAGTCTCTCTCCTTCTCAATCACCGATGCAATTTCACGACTCATATTGGGTCTCGCGATTTTCGGTGGTGGTGGTGCTCGCGTCTGCGATGGTTCACGGTTTTTGCTCGCACAGGTCTCGGCGGTTTTGGATTCCTGTGTTTGGATTACGGATCTGAAAAAGGGTTGTTAGCGTTTCTGTTTGGATTTTGGTGCAGTTCTACCTGTTTGATGTGTTCATCGGCGGCTATGGGTGTCGTCGGCTTGAAGAAAAGGAAAAGGATTCGTGGTAAAGTGATTCGGTGATATTTTGTTTGTTTTTCTGTGTTCGGGTTGTTGATTTGGTGATGGCGGTGAAGTGTTGATGGAAGATATTTTATGAGTTTGTGTGTATTTGGATAAAAGTTTTTTTTCCAGGTTGTGTATGAAGATTGTCTGATTATGAGTGTTTCTCTGTTTGTGGTTTTCTGAAGGAAATGATTTTGGTTTAAAAAAATAATTTGCAGGTTTATTGATGTGAAGCTTGAGTTCTGATTTTATTTGCAGAAGATTTTATATGATTTTCCCCAGCTTCCTTTTCACTGTGAATGGGAGGTGGTTTTATAGGAGAGATTGAGTGAGGGTATTGAGGGAATTATCTGTAGATTTTCTTTGGATAAGAATTGGTGGATTGAATGAGCTGTAAAATTGATTTTCTGTTGGTGCTTGTTGCGGAAGGGATGTTGTTGATGTTGTGCACTATAAGTGGAGAATATTTTGCGGAGTGAGGTTATATCATGAGTTGTACATTTGCTGTAAAAATATATGATAGGAGCTGCCTTTGGAAATTTGCAAGTGACTTATGGAATTGAAATGATGGGGTCATGGCATTTTTCTTTGTAAATGGACTAATATCTTTTTGTTCATTGATGAAATAAAACGTGGACCTTATGAGTTTTGATAAAATAAATAAATAAAAGATTTTGTCTAAAATAATAGTAACAATAATAATAATAATAATAATAAAAAGTTAATGATAATAAAAAGTTAATGATAATGGATTTTGAAATAAAATTAAAATGATTTTAAAATAGAATAATGGAAAATAAAAAGAAATTAAAAATATAGGTGGAATTTTTTTGTAGAATTTTTTTATAATGACTAAATAATAAAGAAAAGAATAAAAACTTGAAATAAGAAGAGAATGCATTTTTTGAATTTTTCGAATAAAAGGAAACAAAACATATTTTTTGAATTTTTATAATATCAGACAGAAAAAATAAAATGGTACACATTTTGAATTTTAGACAGTAGAATAAAATAATGCATATTTTGGATTTTGCAATATCTGGTAAGACAAATTTGGGGTATGACACCTACCTTAGACATTCCGACCATCTTAGTCGTTCATACTCCACTCTTCCCGATCAAATCGGAATTGTATGCTCATGTGATTACCAAACACTTCAATCTCCAATAGTAGCAACAATAATATCAGATACTCAACACAATTTCACTCTCATCCACTTCTAATCCATGGTTAAGATAAATACTTTCATAATTCCTCTCTCATCGTATAATACCAACTACGACTTTACGATCAAGTACTAATAACCTATAAACTTATCACATCATTATCCAAAATTCTATCCACAACTTGTCAGAATCAAACAAAATCATATTGTAACCGTAGCTAACTCTTACTCCGGCTCTCCAGCGCTCTACCTCAAAACAACCCTTCTCAACGAACAACTTATCTTTCATAAGTTATCCGAACAACAAAATACGAACTTGGAAAACATTTTATAACCCGCAATAACAACCAACTAAGTCTAAATACATTCTAATCTCTTATAACTTACTCGTTTCCATCATTATAGATCCACATCTACTTCGGACAGACTCATACACATACCTTCCTCTGAACAACACAATCAAACACATCCACACATGTTCATAAAAATCATCCTTGATAGCTTAGTATATAACCGTATCTTTTCTAATTCTTATATTTCAATTTTCAACATTTTACAAATCCTTTTTCTACTTTCATCATAGATCATGACATCTTCCAAAAGTTACCATCTCGAAATGATCCAAGTAAATATGGAAGGCACAATTCATTCTTCATACTCACCTTAATACATACCAGTCACCACTATCTTCTACACAACATCCATGATCATTTCATAGTTTCATATTACTTCTACTCCCTCATTGGATCATCCTTCCAATGTTTCAAATTCCATATTAACTAGAACCTTAATTCATAAATTCCAGAAAGATAAATATTGCACACTTACTATTTTACCTTTGTCTTAATAGTCCAACACATACAACAATACTTATATTTCTCTCGCTTCATCCCATAATAACCACGACAGATAGTTTTTAATCGATCCCGCAACTCACAGTTCACCGTTTCAAAAACATCTACGAAACTATCTATACTTTGTATCAACATATACCATACTCCTAAGGCAACAACTCAACATCACTACATTACGAAGACACACGGTTATAATTAATTTCTGACAA
Organism: Lathyrus aphaca; assembly: GCA_963966055.1. Taxonomy (NCBI): domain Eukaryota; kingdom Viridiplantae; phylum Streptophyta; class Magnoliopsida; order Fabales; family Fabaceae; genus Lathyrus; species Lathyrus aphaca. The sequence continues at coordinate 213,338,602 of OZ014520.1, read as the reverse complement.
AAATTATACCTTCATACTTTCGAAGAATAATCCTCCTCGAATCATACCATGCCAAAACATAACTCAATATTTACATCATAAATCCCCATTCCACATCCCTTAATGCAGTACATTCATCCAACATGACCTTTCAACATTTGCTTCCGATTACCACATTCCCTTTATACTATTCTTACGAAGTCCCAACTATCTCAAGGTTCTGGTAGACACGATAATCCAACTCACAACAACAGTAATACCACTGATGAATTCCATCTCACTCTTGATCCTTTATCAATCGAATCCAATATATTCCCATTGCAATTGTGAATTCTCATAATATTCACTAATCAACATGTAACTTCATATCCTTATATTTCTATATCAATAAAACCAAAGTTTTCCCCAGAAGGCACCTTTGCCTCTACAATTCCCTTTTGTCGATAAATTCCCTAACTATTCCTCTTAGCACCAGGGTCGATCAAGGAATAGTTCCATCTTTACTTATAACAACACCTCTAATATATTCTTCAAAACACAATTATAATTCGTACTCTACAGACGGTCCATCGTTGTGACCTTATTCCCAATCAATACGATCTTTGCAACCAAATTAGACATCCGAGTCCCCTCTTAAAAGTTCCTCTACATACTCAGTAGATACAATGCTCAACTTTTCACAATCGTCGATCTCAAATTCACTTCCTACTCACTAAGGAGTAACCATTAGTAATATCTAATCAATATACTCAATCCTCAAACCCATCTCTTTTCCGGATACCGGAATCCGCATCTATTCCTTTAAACCACTAATAACTTTAGCTTAACTCCAAACAGTCTACTGAACCTACTATCTCAGCTGAAAAATATGTCTTTTGCATCCAACACGATTTCGTCTACTATTAACAAGGGATTAAGGGTGATCAGTTCCTCAATTTGTCAATAGATAGCCAACAATCATGATGGTCATAAACCATATCTTCCAACTCTAATAGCATTCATTGCATCTTGTGAATTAGTTGCTTCACGAACGAATCCTTAGTTAATGCAACCCTTAGCAACCTTTGCACCACTGCAATTCCAACACACCACAAGCCAACACTCCAGAGAAGCAATAGCTTCTCCCCCACTTATTTTCAACTAGCACCTGCAAACAAACAGTTAGAGAAAAAGCAAGTATCGATAGTGTGCCACACACCTATCGCGTACTCGGGAATAAACAACACACGATAACCTGGCCGGACGGGCCGACCTGCTCTGATACCAATTGTAACACCCACTTTTCCCAAAAAAACAAAATAACTATTTTATTAAGAAAATCAGAGTTTTAAACAAAAGTGGAATGCTACTACAACAATAAAATTCGACAAAAATTCTTTTACTAAAAACAACGGAAAAATATATTTTTATTCATCATGTGGCAGTTCGCCAAACATCAACAGTATTCATCAATTCTCTTGATTTACTAGTTTCAACAAAATGTGATACGTAACTAATAATAATAAGAATAAATAAAACAACAAAAATCCCCAAATCCCGTGTTACGTATCAGAGCGACTCCTAGGTCTCAACCAAGCGTCGCTCCCTAGATTTCCATCCTGGTACAAACGCGAAAGTGGCGCGGAAAAGAGGTAGAGTCGTCATCCATGCATTTTTATCCCAAAGGAATGGGAAAGGTAATGCTGCACAAACCGAAGAAAAGAAAAAGAAGGACAAAGGTCCTGCGAACCAAAGAGACTGGGTTCAGGAGTTGGTTACGACCTGGGAAGGTATTAGCACCCCAGATCGTCCGCCGTACCCGACGGGATCCACGCTTGCAAAGAAAATGTTTTAAAGGGTGAAGAAATGAAAGTTGCTGCAAAAAAAAGAACTGAACTGGATAAGAAAAGAAAAGAAATGGGGAAAATGTAGGGAAAATAAAATAGTGCTCGAACGAGCCCTACCCCGCTGCCTACGTACCTCATCTGGACATGAGGATCAGAGTCGTCGTAGTTCCCCTAACTAGCGGTAGAAAGATTGCTTGTGTCTTAAGGCTTGAACTGCCTATGTCAATGCTCAGGTGTTGCAGGCTCGTCTGACACGAGTGCATTACCGTCTTGTAAAGTGATAAGTAGGAGCAATTTCTTACGTAAAGAGTGAAGGTGATGAGAAGAGAAGTCCCGAAGGAGAGACGTTATTGTTTGTCCAGTGTTTTTTATGAGTTTTCTGCTTTGAAGTTTGCATAAGTAAGTGTACCTAAGTCTTACTTAATGGGATGTGTATTTATTACATCATCCTGAAATAGAATGCGCAAGAGGCACACCTAGCTATGGAGGAAATCCCCAAATCTAGTCCCACAAGTGAAGGCTCAAACACACTGACCTACTGACACTTATTAAGTGTTTTTGTGGTTTGTTATTAAGAAATGTTTTTTATGTTTTCTTTGTGAAGTAATCTAATGCTAGCACCTATCCACCACGAGGGATATCCTACACCTTGCCCCGAAACGGAGTGCATGCAAGTATCTCATAGCAAAGTCTCGTGTCACATGAGAAAACTCATCATTTATTAAAGTGACTTAAAGTTAGGTTTGAAGGTAAGAAGAGAGAGCACCAAAAGGATCTCAAAGGTAAAATCTAGTGGGGAAGACTAATCCTAATGTTATCATGCATGGGAGTCCTAGGTTAGTGTGGTTTGATTCTATCCTAATGAAGAAGAAGGAAAGAAAAAAAGAAGAAGAAGAAGAAAGGAGTAGAAAACGCTAGAAGACAACTTACTTCTCTAAAGAAGTTAAGTCATTTCTAAAAGGGAAATGATGAAGTTAGACAAGAATAGTATAAGGCTAAGGCAATAACAAATTTAAAGTAGAAAAATATGAAGGAATAAATTGTATGTGGGATGCCCTCCCACACACATGACTTACCATAACCCCATACAAAACAAAGGTTAGTGAACCACATAAGCATAAGGTGAAAATAAGAAAATTCAAACAATACGCAAATCAAAGATGAAAGTCACAAACCAAACACAATCAAAAAGTCAGTACCTAAACCCTATAGGCGACCTATAATAACTACCAAGCAAACCTAATAGGATGGCATAAATGCCTTCCTCAAACTATGTTAGAAAGAAGGAAGAAAGAGGCACGGAAAGCTACCTAAGAAGCAAGGCACCAAACAAATCTCCAAAGTCAACAACTAGTAGCAAACAATGTGTCCAAATGGCTCTCAAAAAATCACAATGAAACTCCACTAAACGATCGCACAAAGTCGCTTAAGGACAACTAAAGAGATCACACAAACACGACTCCAAAAACTATGGATAAAATGAAATTAAAAATAATACAAAAATATTTTTATGAGCTTTTCTAAGTCTTTAAAATAATTCAAAAAGAACGGAGTCAAAATGTTATTTGAGCGAAAGAAACAAATTCTACAAGCTGATGCGTTAATATGGAAATTAAATGAGAAAATAAATTAAATGGAAATTTGAAATAAAAATAAAAATTCAAAGAAATCAGAAAATAAAAGCATAGAAAATTTCTAAAATAAATTAATATTCTAAAATAATTTTTTGGAAATTTTCTAAAGTGTTTTAGTATTTATAATGAAATAAAAACTAAACTATGGTGAAAAAGAAAATAAAAACAAAGCAAATAGGAGGGGAGTGCAAGCATAGTAAAGATGCAATTAAAAAACCAGAGTGGGCCTCAGAGGGGGGTGTAGATAGCAGTGGGGAGAAGGCCCAAACGCAGATAGAATTGAGGGAACATGGTATGGAGTGGGGTCAACGGTTGACTACACGAGGAGCGCACGATCCTGGGACTTTCAAAGGTCATCTCATCCTACGGTTCTAGAGGGCAAGGGAGTATGGTATTTTGATGTACACACGCACACTGAAACATAAAAAGCAGGTCCTACCGGACGGTGACAAGTTTCGCCACCGGTATGGACGGAGATCAACCATACTTATCTCAATCCTCATCTCCTCGTTACTCACACAAACCTAATAAAAAAACTTTATTATTCTTATAATACTTATTAAAAAATCTTATGAAACTTAAAACAAATAAAAAAACAAAATATCACAGCAAACTCAAACAAACCCTCACATTCTCTCCCTCTTAAACGTCCTATTCATCTTCTTTTTCAACCTAAGCCACCACCGATCAACCTCTTCCTCCGACCTAATGCTAGCGCCGCCACCGTACACTCACCTTAAACACCGAACCCAAACACTAGCCTAAACACCTCAGTCTACTCGAATCCGTGAACAACAAACACAAACTTTCAACCATACAGACATAAATTAACATCAAAAACTCAAAAACGCAAGATCCAATCCAACACAGATTTCTATTGAGTCCGAAACACACACATATGAGATTGCGAATTCAGAATCAAGAACAAAAAATCAACACACAACAAGCGATCATGTCACAAAGAGCGTTCGAATTTGTACCTGTTAATCGAAGATGAGGCTACAATGAAGATGAAAAATGAAAATTCGTTGGTGAAAAGTTATAGAGATTAAAGCTTTCGTTGATGCAGAAGTATGGAGGAATTTAGTTCTGATTTCTGTTCAACAAAGAGGAACGATGAAGTTCGGTTCTGATTTGATGTGGAGTGATGACGAAGTCGCTTTGGCTCGATGAAAGGCAACGAACTCGCGATTGATAGAGTGAAGACGATGATTATTCCGATTAATGACGTGAGATTGGAGACTTCCATTTTTCGATGAAGAAAGTTGATCAAATCCTCTGTTTGTTGATGAAGGACACGATGAGGAAAGTGACTGAGTTCTTTATTGTGATGTGGAAGAGTGATGAGGAATTTTAATGAAGGTGGCGAAGTTGTGATCAGTTTTAGTGTTGTGAAGATGAGGAGAAGTAGATCCAATCTTTTTGTTGAAGAAAAAATGATGAAGAGTTCTGGTGTTTTGTTATTGTCGACGAAGTGTGAAATTCTGCTTATGGTGAAGAGTGCATTTCAGTTTCATCTTTTTTCTGTGAAAAGTGATGATGAATTTGGATTATTGGTGATGAAGAAAAGTCACGAGAGATTTTTTTTTTCTCTTCTATTTTGTGATGAAATTCTGTTATATTCTCATGTCAAAAGATAGTGATTTTTGGCTAAAACTTTTCACAAAGTGTTAGCACATGATATTACGCAACTCATGATCAACAAATATTTTGAAACCAATTATGTTTTAGTGTGCGAAAGTTAGAAAAACGAAAAAAAAACGGCGAAATATGAGTGCTAGCATTTTGTGATGTAAAAGTGAACAAAAACTTATATTATGCAACTAAAACATATAATAAGCAATTTTTAGGTTAAGGTTAGATGTCACCTTCATTGAGAATACCAAGTTCTCTTCGTATCTTGAAGAATTTCTCGTTAGCCAATGGTTTAGTGAATATGTCGGCGAGTTGATTGTGTGTATCTACGAAAGTAACATCTACATCTCCATTAAGTACGTGATCTCGAAGGAAGTGATGACGGATGTCTATATGCTTCGTCCTTGAATGCATGATCGGGTTCTTTGTGATGTTGATGGAACTTGTGTTATCGCATCAGAGAGGAATGCAACCAAGGTCTACACCGAAATCAAGGAGTTATTGCTTAAGCCACAAGATATGTGCATAACAGCTTCCTGCTGCAATGTGCTCCACTTCGGTCGTGCTAAGTGCAATGCATGCTTTCTTCTTACATGCCCATGACACTAGTGCATTCCCGAGAATGTGACAAGTACCACTTGTGCTTTTTCTATCGGTCTTACATCCTGCATAGTCAGCGTCAGAATAACCAATTAAAGAACATGTACTACCTTTTGGATACCATAATCCGACGTTCGTTGTTCCTTTGAGATACTTCATAATCCTCTTCACGGTGGTGAGATGTGATTCCTTCGGATTTGCTTGAAAGCGTGCACACAAACAAACACTCGATACTTTGTGATATCAATTGAAGTATCAGATTCATCTTGATCAACATACGTTCCGGATCCCATCGGAGTGGACATCACTTTGCAACTATCCATATCAAATCTTTTTAATAATTCCTTGCAATACTTGGATTGATTGATGAAGATGCCATACTTTGTTTGCTTGATTTGAAGTCCAAGGAAATAGTTCATTTTTCCCATCATGGACATCTCGAATTCTCCTTGCATCATAAGTGAAAATTCTTCGCAAAGATCTTTGTTTGTTGAACCGAAGATGATATCGTCAACATAGACTTGAACCAATAAGGTGTTATCCTTGAAATTCTTTATGAATAACGTCTTGTCAACCTTTCCTTTTGTAAAACCCTTCTCACATAGGAAGTTGTTAAGGCGATCATACCATGCTCTTGGTGCTTGCTTTCAGCCATAAAAAGCCTTCTTCAACTTGTAGACATGAGAGGGATTCTTGAAGTCTTCAAAGCCTGGAGGTTGTTTGACATAGACTTCTTCATTGATGTAGCCATTCAGGAAAGCGCTTTTGACATCCATCTGGTACAACTGAAAATTCATGGAACAAGCGTAAGCAAGTAATAATCTAATTTCTTCTAACCTTGCTATCGGAGTGAACGTTTCATCAAAGGCGATTCCTTTTTCTTGGTTGTAGCCTTGTGCGACCAATCTTGCTTTGTTACGAACTATGATCCCATTCTCGTCAAGTTTGTTTTTAAACACCCATCTTGTTCCTATGATGTGTTTGTTGTCCGGTCTTGGTACAAGACTCCAAACTTGATTTCTTTCGAATTGGTTGAGTTCTTCTTGCATCGCTACTATCCATTGATCATCGCCTAAGGCTTCATCAATCTTGGTTGGTTCAATTTGAGACACAAAAGCCATGTTGAGACAATCATCCTTTAGATTTAGTCGAGTTGCAACGCCTTGGCTAATATCACCAATAACTTTATCTATTGGGTGATCTCTATGAGTTCTCCATTCCTTCGGAAGATCTTGATGTTCTTCAATGATTTGAGTATCATCCTCTTGTAGTATTGCTTGATCCTTTGGAATCTCCTTTTGTTGTTGTGAAGAATCTATTATATCATCATCATCCACAATAATATTATCCTCTTTCGAGGGGTTAGTCTCATCAAAAGAAACATGAATGGATTCTTCAATAGTAAGAGTTCTTTTATTAAAAATTCTAAAAGCTTTACTAGAGAGGGAGTAACCAAGGAATATACCTTCGTCGGACTTCTCATCAAACTTATTGAGATTGTCCTTATCGTTGTTAAGAATGAAACATTTACATCCGAATATGTGAAAGAATGATATGTTTGGTTTCCTACCCTTAAACAACTCATACAGAGTCTTCTTGAGAATTGGTCGAATATTGACACGGTTGCTTACGAAACATGCCGTGCTAACCGCATCCTCCCAAAAATATTTAGGAAGATTTGAGTCGCTAAGCATTGTTCTTACAAGCTCCACCAATGTCATATTCTTCCTTTCTACGACATTGTTTTGTTGAGAAGTCCTTGGTGCAGAAAAGTTGTGAGAAATTCCATGTTCTTCGCAAAAATCTTCAAAAGATGAATTTTGGAATTCTCCACCATGATCACTTCTAATGGAGGCTATAGTGAGTGCCTTCTCGTTTTGAATTTGCTTTTCATACTTCTTGAATGCTTTGAAAGCATCACTTTTCTGCACTAAAAACAATGTCCACGTATATCGAGAGAAATCATCAACAATAACTAAAGCATAAATGTTACCTCCGAAGCTTTTCGTTCTTGATGGACCGAAAAGATCCATATGCAATAATTGAAGTGGCCTTGATGTTGATACCACTTTCTTGGACTTGAAAGTTGTCTTGGTTTGTTTCCCTTTTTGGCACGCATCACATAACTTGTCCTTGATGAATTTTATATTTGGAAGACCAACAACTAGGTCATGCTTTATCAATTTGTTTAAATGCTCCATGTGAATGTGAGCAAACCTTTTACGCCATAGCCATGCCTCGTTGTTGTTTGCCAATAGGCATTTTATCTTCAAGGAAAAGTCATCAAAAGAAATCATAAAAATATTATTTATTTTTTTACCTTTTAGCAAAATGTCGTGGGTGACTTCATGTTCTATCAAACATTCATCCTTTATGAAGTTGATTCGGAACCCTTTGTCACACAATTGACTTATGCTAAGTAGGTTGTGTTTAAGGTCTTCAACATAAAGAACGTTTTCGATGATTGTAAATGGAGATGCACCAATTTTTCCTACTCCAAGGATCTTTCCTTTATTATCATCACCGTAAGTAACGTATCCTTTGGCCTTTAAATATAGACTTGAAAATTTATTGATGTCGGCCGTCATATGCTTTGAACAACCGCTATCAAGATACCATTGATTAGAAGTTGTTTTCAAGCATACCTACAAAACAAAATCAAGTATTGTTAGGTACCCAAATTGCTTTGGGTCCTTGATAGTTAGTACCCTTTAAACCCACACATAATGCCCTTTAGCAATACCAATGTTGCGTACATAGCAAACATTAGGTGTATGGCTTTTGATTTCACAATAAAGACAAGTAGGTTGAAAGTGACTTTTATATCTAGGAACATAATTCTTTTTCGTAACAATTCTTTTCTTTTTATAACTTTGATGCATAGTTTTAGAATGGTTTGTCTTTTCTTTAACAACTTGTTCACTTGCTTTCACAAAAATGGTTTCATTTGTGCTTGGTTTGGAAAACTTATAATATCCTAAACCACTTTTATCATTAGGATATCTTTGGTGTCTAAGAATTTCCTCCAAACCAATTTGACCTTTTTCATATCTTTCCAAAACTCTTTTAAGTTGAACAATTTGAAAAGATAAGTACTCACAATTTTTACATACAAGACTTTGTTTTTCATCCATCAATTTTTGTTTTTCACTTTCAATATATTTTTCAAAAGCGGTATTTTGTTCTTCTAAAGATGAGATTCGTTTCTTTTGAGATGAAATGCTTTTATACAAAGTCTTGCATTCTTTTAGAAGTTAATTTATGGCTTCTTGTGCATCATTGTCATAAATTGAAAAATTGCTACTAATCTCATCAGTTTCTTCATCGGAGTGATGTGAAGCCATAAGAGCCATATTTGCACATTCATCGCTTTTCGATTCCGATGATGAACTTATCTCATTATCGTCCAAAGCAACATAAGCCTTCTTATTCTTGAAATCTTTCTTGCCTTTGAATCCTCCTTTCTTTGCAAGTTTTGGGCAATTCGGCTTTATATGACCTTGCTTCCCACATTCGTAACATGTGACTTCTTGAATCGATGTGGATGCATCCTTTTTCCTGAAATGTTTATTCTTTTTAGGAAAAGAGGAACTTTTATTTTTGTTAAAAAACTTACCAAGCTTCTTTACAAGAAGCATGAAGTTCTCATCTTCGGAAGTCTCATCGTCTTTGTCATCCTTCGTATCAATCTTCAAGGCAATTCCCTTGGACTTCTTTTCTTGATTTTCATGCTTCTCGAGCCTTCCAAGTTCCAATTCGTGCTCTTGAAGTTTGCCAAATAAGGACGCGGATGTCATCATTGAGAGACTCTTCTTTTCCGAAATAGCGGTCACTTTCGGTTGCTATTCTCTTGTCAAGGATCTTAGGACTTTCAAGTTGAGATCATCGTTGGTGAAGGTCTTCCCGAGAGCGATCAAGTGATTTGTTAGATGAACGAATCTCTTTTGTAAGGCAACAATAGATTCACCGGGCTGCATACAGAACATCTCATATTCTTGACTCAAAGTGTTAAGCCTTGATCTTTTAACTTTTGTGGTTCCTTCATGCGTTTCTACCAAGGTGTCCCAGATTTCCTTTGCTGATTTACATTGTGATACATGGAAGAACTCGTCCATACTAAGAGCGCTTTGGAGTATGTTGATTGCTTTCTTCTCATTTATGATCTTTTTCTTATCATCTTCGTCATACGTGCTTTTCAACTTTGCAGTTCCAACACCATTGATTACATTTACCGGATTGTGTGGACCTTCTTCGATTGCTTCCCATATACCTTCTTCTTGGGCTTCAAGATATGCCTTCATTCTGATTTTCCAGAAATCAAAATATTCCCCGGAGAAGAGTGGGGGCTTACTGCTACTTCCACCGTCTTTGAAAACCGGATTTGTACTTGCGGAAGCCATGCTGGATCTCTAGGAACAAGTTACCTATAATTTGCTCTGATGCCAATTGTAGTTTCAGAGATTGCCTAAGAGGGGGGGGGGGGGTGAATTAAGCTTAATAAAATTTTCTCGGTTATTTTATCGGTGGATGAATTTTTCTCTTTTATGTGGTTAAGATAAGAATGCGGTAAAACAGAAAGTAAAAAGACACGACGATTTATCCTGGTTCCCTTCACAATCCGAAGGTACATCCAGTCCCCTTTTCAAACCGAAAGAGATTTTCCACTATAGTTTTAGATTGTACAACCTATCACACCATCAACCGGTGAGGCCTACTTTCTAACAACTATAACATTCAAGTGTGCAACAACAATCCTTTTGCCACACAAACCCTTACGTCCAACAATCCTGGATCGTAAGTCGATACAAGAAATAATCTTTGAATTAGATGAAATGTTGAAATGTTGAAGTCTTGTAATATCAAGCAATGTTGATCTTCTCCTTTGATTGACATTTCTCACTCAACAATAATGACTAAGTGTTCACTAAAGTGTATGATAATTTTAGTGCACTTTTATGAATTTTGATAGTTTGAAATTTTTGAGTGAAAAAATGTTTCATAAAAATTTGAAGGAGGTGTGTCAAAAAATTATGCACATAAGGTTTATATAAAGTGCAAGATACCTTTTGGAAAATGTACAAAATATGAAAGAGTGCATCATTTCAATTTAAAGAACAAGAGACACAATTCAAAATTTGAACAAAAATAATTTCTGTATTTTTAACAGTGGTAACCGGTTACTACCCCAAGGGTAACCAGTTACTTGATGTAACGTTAAAAACATTTTTCAAATCTGGGCTGAAGTAACCGGTTACTTGATCAGAAACCAGAAAAAATTCTTTTTCAATTTGATCAGTAACAAAGGCATGCACAAAATGATTTGTTTAGAAAGTGTTAAATGTGTGTGCATCCTATATTGAACACTTAATAATCATTATTGGATTATGAGAAATGTCATATACCTTTTAATAAGAAATCTTGATCTTTATGGAGACTTTTTGAATGAAGCTTGAATAATCCTTTTTGCTTTCTTCCAAGACTTGATTGATTTGTTGTTATCATCAAAGGCATACTTGAGAGGCTTGCATCTACATGTTTCACGCACTGTCGCGTGCTATGAGCGGAGACGTCAATGATTAAGGCGAAATACATGAACAAATGGTGCTCGATCCGAGAGAGGGACAATCAAACTATTGAAATGGTGATTTGAGAAGGACGAAGGGCTAGGTGCGTGCCATGTCCTTAAGACCTCTTTCATTTATACAACTATATTTTCTAATAGTTTTTCAAACGGTGAAATGGTGAACATTTTATTTTAAATGTATCATTGATTTATTATAGATTTTAAGATGAATAAATATGAATATTTAAATGATAATTTTCATAGGATTGATTTTCTTTGAATTGTATATCTTTAATTTTTATAAAAATAAAAAATTAGATAAATTATTGATAGCATATAATTAAAATTGGAGAGTATAATTAAATGGATAGTAATTAATTTGGATTTTAGACAATTAAAAAGAAAGAAGAAGAAGAAAAGAAAAGAGATAGAAATGAGGTGACAAGTAGGTGAAAAGAGTGGGCATTGTTAGTATTTCAGTCGGTGCTCTTGTAAGCTTTAAAATATCATCAACATCATCTTTGTGAAAAGAGTGAGGAAAGAACAAAACTTTCATTTTTTTGGTTTTTGTGTACAGTGATTGTGATGGCAATGCATCTCATCTTACTTGATTTTATTGCTTAGTTGTGTGAGAAGTCCCACACCGGTTACCTTTGAAAGTTATTTAGTGTTTATATAATACACAGAAACTACTTATTATCGTCCCTTCGGGGACATCCGATAAAATTGGAACGATACAGAGAAGATTAGCATGGCCCCTGCGCAAGGATGACACGCACAAATCGAGAAATGGTCCAAATTTTTTTTGACTTTTTTTTTCTTCGTTCATCTGCTTCGTTTTCTCGTTTTACCTTGTTCCTTTCATTCGATTATTCTTTTCGCTGCAGGTAATGATTCTGTGCACATTTGTCACTGTACAAGCTTGCTTATACGTGGAAAACTCTGTAGGTAACATTAGGGTTTAGGTTTAGGGTTGATTAAATTATGTATCTAATCGTTGCATTATTTATTAGTCTTGTAACCATTGCATCATAGGAAAATTTGCACTGAAAACTTCGTTTTCTCGTTTTACCTTGTTCCTTTCATTCGATTATTCTTTTCGCTGCAGGTAATGATTCTGTGCACATTTGTCACTGTACAAGCTTGCTTATACGTGGAAAACTCTGTAGGTAACATTAGGGTTTAGGTTTAGGGTTGATTAAATTATGTATCTAATCGTTGCATTATTTATTAGTCTTGTAACCATTGCATCATAGGAAAATTTGCACTGAAAACTTCGTTTTCTCGTTTTACCTTGTTCCTTTCATTCGATTATTCTTTTCGCTGCAGGTAATGATTCTGTGCACATTTGTCACTGTACAAGCTTGCTTATACGTGGAAAACTCTGTAGGTAACATTAGGGTTTAGGTTTAGGGTTGATTAAATTATGTATCTAATCGTTGCATTATTTATTAGTCTTGTAACCATTGCATCATAGGAAAATTTGCACTGAAAACTTGACCGTGTGTGCCACTTGTATCTGCATTTCTCCAATCCTGAGCTTTTAAAGCCAATAACCCTCAAACCTGGTGTTCTTTTCCATGTTTCATTTCATCTATATGCTTTTTTAATCCACACTCCAATGCCCTGATTTATATGCAGCATAGCCTTTTTGTTCAAAACCTTTTAAGGGCCATAGAATTTAGGAAGAAGCTTGTGAAATGCAGTGCCTCTGACAGTTATTTGTCCATAGGGATGTAGCTTCAGATAGACATAACCACCTATAAGCAAATACTCTCTCACTCCTCCTCTTGTTAGCTTGTTGAGACATACGATTTTTAGGTCTTAGGAGATGAAAACGAAGGAGCTTAATAACCTCATTCTGATATTCTTAATCTATGTATCAGCATATTGCTCTAACTAACTCTAAGCTGGTCATCGTAGAAGATATTTTTTCTTTAGTTTCCCTTGAAATGGGAAGTCTAGTCATTAGTGGATTCAGGGGCCTCTTCATTGAGTATACTATCATACTTGAAAGACCCCTTACTTAAGTTATGAAACAAGTGCAATGGAGCAAGATAGATTGATAGTCTTAGAGTCAAGTTAGCTCACTCACTATCAAAACAGGTTTCTATTTTATAGATGTTGGTGTGATTGGATCATTGATGTTAGCTATTGGAGATTAACATCCAAATCGGTCTATATCTTGGACATATGCATTAACACCCATCCACATCAGACTCTTGATTTTATGGACACTATACAGAGAGGCTTACCAGGTAGCTAATAGTTTAGCAAACCATGGTGTTTAAGTTTGCACTCTAGTCTCAAGATTTTTTAGTGTGTTCCTGCTTGTGCTTGATAACACCCGTTTCTTCATCAATAGCTACTTCTCACTATTTCTCCTCCGTGTCTACCTTATCCTCTGATGATTTCATATCATCTTTTTGATAATGTCGGTGAAAATTGTCTAATTCTCGCCAAATAGGCGTTCCTTGTTTCTTCCCAAGGTTGTAAAGCACAACATCATAGCCCGAGCTTTTAAACTCAATAATCCTCAAACCTGGTGTTTCTTTGGCTGTATATTTACCTGGTTTCATCTTTGCCTTGGTCCTGGCCAATAAAGGCCCCATCTAAACCAGATTGATGCCAACACAATCCACAGTCCAATGCTCTTCTAATCTTTCTGGTATTACTTATTTTCACAGATAGCTCCCTGATATTTTTTTATTACTAAGAAGTATGAACACAAGAAGTGGTTGAGACAATATTGAAGTTTGATGGGTTGTTTATGCAAGTTTTATTTGACTTTGCAATCTGACGAAAGCCTCCTATTAATATTTTGCAAACTGTCACAGAGAAAAGCTGGTGCTACACGTGGAAGAATCGGTAAACCTGAATATTTTGAAATCCTCTACTCCAAGCAATACTCAAACCGTTAAACATACCCCATCATTCACCATCAATAACTAAGCAGGGGTGAAGGTTTTGCTGCAAAAGCAACACAAGAATCACCTCCATCATCAACTTATTTTGAGGTGCACAACACCATTTAACTATGTCATTTTAGAAATTGTTGTTGGAAATATATGTTTGTAAATAGGAATATGTTATGATACTTGAAAATGCAAGTCAAAGTTCTGTAACAGTTATTTTAGATCCTGTTAGACTTGTCCTGCTAGAGGTACTGAGTTGTGAGATTAGGTGTGATGCACATATCCTTATTCGCATGAAGGCATCAAACCAAAGAGGAAAACTAATATTAACTAAAAATAGTTGCTGAAATCTAATATTACATATATACAATTATTGGTCAGTTCTCTGAGTTTGATTATCAGAATTCTGTCCTGTCATACCCAACGAAGGTGTGAGAGTCAATTCATCATTTCCTGCATCTGTTACCTTTTCAAATTCAGTATTCTCTAATTGCACATAACTGATACTAAGTTGTCTCATATTTACATTATCTATATCAACACAATCTCTCTCTGCTAATGATCCCTCCCTAGAACTAAATGTTGATGAATCCGTTTCTGCATCAATAGCAACTTCTGACTCATGCTCCTCCGAGTCTATGTTATCCTCCAAATAATTTTTATCATCTACCTCCGAAAAATTACACTCATATGTGGATTGCTTAGTTTGGTCTTCGTGTTCGTGCAGGTCGTCTTTGATGGTAACACTAGACTCTTTTGGATGTAAACTTGTTTTCTCAATCTCCAACAGATTTTGAATTGTTTTAGTAGCAACATCTATAGCCCAATCATCACTATCTGCATCTCTGAAATTTGTCATGTAGAATATGCTTTGAGATTGTGATCAAACTGTTAAATAGCCAAGACTAATATTTTAAAAACCAAACCGGACGGCTTAATCAGTTGAACCTAGACTGAGTATTTACTACAGCCCGGTTATTTGGACTGTTTAAGGTTGTTGGAACAATGACTTAGGAGGACTTGCCAGTTCGGTTGTTAAAACAATACGAAGAATAAAAAAGAATTCTGAATTTAGAAAGCATAGTATGGATTACTTGAAAGGGTCAAGTCCAGCTGAGTTAAAGGTTGATTTCATGACAGTTAGAAGGAGCAAAGGATCAGTGGAGAAGTATCCTCCATACATTCCAATTTCCACTAGAAATTGCACATCCAAAATAAACTGCTTAAGGAATAAAATACATAATCACTTTAGATAGATAAAAATCATGAATATTGGAACCAAAACATTTAGCTACATGAATATTGGCACCAAAACAGAAGGGAGGGAAATCAGAAACCTGTTTGGCCTCATTAGTTTGTAAGATAACATGCTCTTCTTTTGTTGCATTGATCTCTTTGTTCTTGGAAACCAAAATAAACATACACACCATCACCTCCCTCATTAATTCCAACAACCAATTCACTTCTAACACATTTTCTTCTTCAAGTGTTTCAATTTTCCTCAGCTCTAGAAATAAAACCTATCCATGACAAAGAAAAACTGTACGTAATAAATGTAAATCTTTCATAAGCATATATGGATGTAAAACCAGAAGCAATTTTTTGTCCACAAATATTTGCACCATTTTTATTTCTGGACTAATTGTTTGTGAAAACTATACCTGAAATATTGCAGAGGGCATTGGATTGTGGGTTTTGTTAGCATCAAACAGATCATTGTAGTGAATTGCTGAAAATATTTCATGGTTGCTGCAAGTAGACAACATTCTGAGAATTAATTGCTGGCAGAACACATTTCTCAACTTAATGGAGCTCTCTTCCAAAAACAACAGGAAATCATCAAGTTCTTGATGCTGATGAACAACTGAATGGTTCTTCACTACTCGTGAATCCACATGATTACTGCTTCTGCTGTTAAAGATACCCTTAACCATAGTAGATAGAAACTGCACTAATGTTGACAAATTGGCCAAAATAGAAACCTGCTGTGTCAGTGACTCAGCTAACTTGATTCTAGGACTATCTTCCTCCATTTCATTTGTTTCATACGTAAGGGCTCTTTCAAGTATGATAATATACTCAATAAAGAGGTTCTTCAGTCCACTAGTGACGAGATTTTCCATTCCAACGGAAACTAAAGGAGAAATATCCTCTGCAATAGCCTGATTAGAGACACTCAAATGTGTTATGTACTAATACTAGTATTGTGAACACGTGCAATGCACAGGGATACATTTTTCAGAAGAATTATGTTAGTTACATAATAAATGGTCATTGAACAAACCTGCAAAAGTGTCTGAACCTTCCTGCCACTGGAAGTTAGCAGGCAATAATCAGGTTGCTCTGTCGAAGATCCATCTCCACCAAACACTCTAGATACAATGTATTTCTCTAAAATCCAAGAATCACTTAATGTGAATATAGGAATAACTTTCTTAAAGTGGTTTATATGTGTATTCAAAACCTCTTCCATGCAGGGGTAGAGATTCTCTACCAGGTATGGCAGCAGCACTTGTTTCTGATTTTTACCAAGTAAAGAACAATATGAAAATGCAAACTTCGCAGCCTTTATGGCAAGGGACAACCCAACACTAACTTCTGATGTGCATTTAACAAAATTTTCAAAACAGTTAATAAATGACATCGTTTCTTCATATGACCATAAGACAAGTTCTGAGGCATAAGGAGAAGTTTCTCCACATAACATCTCAAAGCTCTTAGCCGCTTGTGAGATCATAGAAAACACAAACTTCGCTAGCTTTCTGATATATATCTCATTTAACGACGAATTCGACCACTGCAGATTATTTGTTCCAGCTACAATACACAGATGGTAATATTTAAGCAAAAGATGAATAGCAAGTTGAGTATCACCAAGCCTGCAAAGTGTAGTTAGTGCACTTTTTAGTTCTGGTCCTTCTATTCTTTTATTCTCAACTATCTGTATCAACTGTTGTATAATCATCGACTTTTTCTCAGAAATCATCCTGTTATATAACAGTATCTCGTCATCACTATTAGAGATGGCTTCATCTTCGTATGCAGATATTAGAACTTGAAGCGCTTCATCTAGTTTGTTTTCTGACAAGAGAATATCCAGCTTTTCAGAAACATCATTTATATGAGCTTCTAACTCGCTCGGTGGAGTTGGTACAACAAAATCCAAAGATTCTTCAATGGTTAAGTTTATAGACAATATCTTAGGATATATTCGATCTTTAAGATCCTTGACCAACATTTGATGTGATAAAAAGTGGTTTTCTAGTTGCACAATCTCATTTTCCACTCCTGTCACTTCCTCTAGTATTCTACACATATGAGGGAGAAAATAATAAACTAAAGTTTGTAAAATAGATTATTATAGTATAATATAACAAATTACCTTACCTAAGGAATGATGAATAGTTAGCACATATATTTTTGTGTAAATCTAAATTTGCTGCTTCCTTGAGTTCTTGAAGTTCATCACACAAATGTTTAATGCCCTGTCATATCATGAAACATGTTGCTGTGATGAATATCATGAAAGTATAAAATGAATGGAAGAGTGTGTGTGAATGAAAGTACCCTCCCAGTGATGGATTCAATATCAAGTTTCGCGTAATCATCCGGCCGATCGGAGATGTTAGAATTAGAGAGCGAGACGACGGAAACAACATCGTCTGAGCTCGGCTCTGAAGAGTGTATAGAGTTTCGAGACACCGGAAGCGAGTGGTCTCGGAACCGGAACTTGGTGGCAGATGAAGATTCCATTTGCATATTGGCAATGAAAGTGATGAAACAAGTTCATTCATTCATTATATACAGTTTTTTGATGATACTAGGTTGTTTTGGACATGGGAATTTCCGCTGAGGCTTCGTCGTTTATTCATCTAGAACACTGGTTGTGAAACGTGCTTCATTGATATGTTCGCCAATAAACTTTGTTTTTGTTTTTTGATTCCACTATTACTGTTGTTTGTTTTATTTAACGTTGCATTTTGTATTCTAGGCATGCGTCTGTCTCATTGTTTGTCTGCATGCGGATATATGGAATGTTTGATAAGTTAGTTTGAAGAAACTTTGGAAATTTTTCTGCTTGAGTAAATCAGCGTTTGGTCGTTTAGCAACAAAATATCAGCTTTATTTTCTTGTAAATTTGTGATGTTAGTTCGTAAATTAACTTATCCACCCTAGATAATTGTATAATAATCCTGGTATATGGACACATTTTAAATTGTATTTATTTTAAAAAATAGGCCCAATTTTTTTAAAGAAAAATCAACTAAATAATTAAAAATGATAGAAAAATATAATTATATATTAATTAAAAATAAATTTAATTATAATTATGTTTACATTAAATCTATCTCATTTTTTTTATGTATTAAGTTTCATAATATTTTTTATTTTATTGAATTTTTATATAATATTTTGTATATTTATTAATATTAATGAAAAAAGTTGCATCTCTTAAAAACTTTGGGCCCTCTATTATTTGGGGCCCTGTGCGGTAGAGTTTGGAAGAGTTTACCCCACACCCCCCAGTTATACCTGTACCCCCACAGCAATTTTTTTTTGACCAAATTGCCCTCATATAAATAGTTATTAATTCAAATTCACTTTCCATTTTTACCATTCTTCCAAAAGTTACAGAGAGAAAATTTTTTTCACTTTTCGTACGTGTTTACCGGAAGACTACAAGTAAGTCTTCCGGAATGTAAAATTATGTACCGGAAGAGTTTGTGAAAGTCTTCCGGTACCGGAAGACTTTATGAATGTCTTCCGGAATGGTTCGATTGACTACCGGAACACTTCATCAAAGTCTTCCGGAATGTTGTTTTTAAAATTGCCTACCGAAAGACTTTGTTGATGTCTTCCGGAATGGTTTCGTGTGTACCGGAAGACTTGAAGAAAGTCTTCCGGAAATTTAATTTTTTTTTTTTATTAAATAATTGTTTTTCTGTTTTTTTTCAGTGGTGCGATCACGCGGCAGAGATGGGAGGATTCCAGTGCGATCGATGGGACGGGGCGAGACGAGTAGGTCACGCGCAGATGATGCTGGTACATCTGCAGCTGCAGCTGACCCTGTGGGGTATCCCGGTGGTTCGTACGATACCAGTATTTTGGTTTCGTACGAGCATCACGTGGCGAGACGTGTATGGTTTGGTGAGGTAAGGAAATTATAATTATTTAGTTTTGAATAATAACCGAAATTATATAATTTGTTTATCTAATTTGTTTAATTTTATTTGATTTCAGGAGAGGGGGGCGAAGAAGGAATTGAAGGTGGCGGGACATGGGTTGAAGTTGACCCAGATGGTTCCACAGCAGCTTCCACCGGAGATTGAGGGTATCATATCTAGATCCGGTTTAGCTTCCTTACAGAGATCGAGTTTGAAGAAGATTGATGCAAACTTGGTTTCTGCATTTGTGGAGAGATGGCATATAGAGACATCTTCATTTCACCTGCCGTTCGGTGAAATGACGATTACTCTAGATGATGTGGCATGTCTGCTTCATTTTCCTATTAGGGGGTATTCTGGAACCCTCAACCCATCAGTGAGGAGTTAGCCATTGAGTGGGCGGTTGACTATCTTGGAGTGTCATCGAGAGTGACACTTTTCCAGGTTCGTGAGTGCAGAGGATCGTACTTCAAGATAGAGTGGTTATATGATCGATTCGTAGAGCATCGAGCAGCTTCATCATGGGCATTTGCGACCAGATGTTATTTGATGGTGTTAGTGGGCTGCACCATCTTTGCGGATAAGTCATTTACACTCGTGGAGGCGCGATACTAGGCATTATTTAGGGACCTGGATGCGTTGTCCACCTATAGTTGGGCAACAGCTGCATTGGTGACATTGTATAGGTTTCTTGGAGATGCGTCTATGTTTAGTTGCAAACAGCTTGGTGGTTATCCGACTCTCCTACAGGTATATATATTTAAATTCAGTTTGTTATGTTAAAGTTATATATTAAATTTAGTTTATTGATTTTCTTTTAAGTCTAATTTTAATTTTATTGAGATGACTGAGATGTCTTTTTTGAATTTTGTGATGGTTGAGATTGTCGTTGTGAAGATTGTGATGCTTGTTCAACATATTCATGATACGAAGGATCCCTGTAAACATCATACCCTTCAGGTTTTTTGTCTTTTTTCTTGACTCCACCTTTTGTCTTTATTTTTTCAGGTGGTGCTAACAAAGAAGTCGTTGTGGGAAATGCAAGTTCATAAACCCTACTATGTAATGCCCTTCTTCCAACAACATCTTGTGACCTATACCTTTTCCATAACTCATCCATTGCAGATTTCATACCCACATCTGATTCCTCATCTAAGTCTTCTTCCAACTTAATTTCCATACTTAGTTTCCTCCAATGTACATGCACAGCCTCAATTGGTATCGGAATACCACTAATTCTATACCCTGCCAACTCACACGTGCAAGGTAATCCATAGGTGGATCTAAGAGTACATCGGCATCTGTCTTTGTTAGTTCCAATATAATCAACTCTCTTTAACTCTTCAGCAACGCGCCTCAATGCAGCTCGCGACACTGAAGTACGTAAATATGTGTAAAATGGACTTGAATGGACATGTGCAACTTCATACACACTCTTTTAAAAAGAAGCTCGAATGTTGCTAATTTGTATCTTTAAGTTGTCATTCATGGCCTCCCAACATTTGACCATGTCACCAATACTGTTACCCAACATCTGCTTTAACTTCCAATGAGCAGACTCAACCCTATAATAATACATATTTAAACTAAGTAAGAAAAATACAAAATTCACAAAAAGTATATTTTGGGATCTAAAACAAAACATACCGATTAGTCGTCGTGTTACCCATATGTAGGACTCGATTAATCCATGCGCAAACAAATCTTTGTCTATGTGGTGTCAACCATGTGTCGTTCACGTACTCAAAAAATTTAGGACAATCAACACACTCTTGCTCAAGTTCTTTTAAATGTTGTGCATACTCAACCTCATCACTAGCCCATACAACATCCGTCCATAATTTGCCAATTGACTCCTGCTTATCAGGATCCACTAATAGTTTCCTTTTTGCACCAACATTTTTGTTAATGTGAAACTGACATAGCAAATTATTTGTCTTCGGAAACACAGTTTCAATGGCTTTCATCAAAGCAAGATCTCTATCTGTCATCATAACTTGTGGAAATAAATCTTTCTTCACAAACAATTTTTTAAGCTTATCTAACACCCAACAAAAAGTCTCAGTCTACTCAGACTCAATATACGCAAATGCGACAGCAAAAGTCAACTCGGTAGATGTCATTCCAACAATTTCAAACAAAGGTTGTCTGTATTTGTTTGTCTTATAAGTGCTATCCATAACTAACACAATAGGAAACATATTCAACAACTTAACTGAATCTGGATGTGCCCAAAATATATCTTTAATAACTTCAGAGTCATCTCTTTTTCTACTCCAATAAACATAACCTGCAGCCTCGATAAGCTTAAACAAATGTTGTATCTCACTTCTAGGACCTCTTATCTCTTTTTCCATCATACTCTTTTGCTTGTATATTTGTGTGATACGAGTGACACAATCTGGATCAAGCTCGTACAAGGAATGCAATATATTTCTTGGTGCAACCTTTCTCTTTGTTAAATCAGCAACATGTTGCTTCTGATCCGCTGTCAACCTACCAACAATTGAGTGACCTTCTAATCTATCGGGTAAATCATGGTTATGAACGCCACATTTTACATCAATCTTCCATCCAGATCCATCTTTTGTCGGAATCGACCTGATCTTAAATGGACATCCACATTTTTTCGTCGCACTTTCTATTCCACTACGAATATCCTTGTATTTCCCACCTTTATCGCAACCAAATATTATTTTGTTATTTCTTCCTCTCTTGCCTGTTTGTGTATCTGAACGAGTGATGACGACCGTCACTTTATTTCGTAATCCGGTGTCTTTGACCCATCTTATCACCTCTTCTCGTGTACCAAATCTCTCTGTCGTTGTAAATACATCTGATGTATTCACACATATCGGTTCTTTTTCGTGTAAAGGTACTGCACCTACAAAATAAAAATATTTTTTTAAAAAATGAATTAAAAAAACTTAAATAATAATAAAAAAAAATTCAAACCGGAAGACTTTATGAAAGTCTTCCGGTATTGTACTCTTACAATACCGGAACACTTACATAAAGTCTTCCGGTACACATATTCATTGCTACCGGAAGAGTTAATAAAAGTCTTCCGTACCGGAACACTTTTATTAAGTCTTCCGGTGTACAAACATCACAATACCGGAAGACTTACATAAAGTCTTCCGGTATGTTAATTTACGTACCGGAACTCATTCCCAAAGTCTTCCGGAACGTATATTTTTGGACAAATTTTTACTTTAATCTGACGGTCTGACACAAATGGTAAAAAAAATAATAATAAAATAATAATATAATAAAATATTCTAAGGTTAAAATGGGCATTTTTTTAAAAATGTGGGGGTACAGGTATAGGTGGGGGGGTGCGGGGTAAAGTCTTCTAGAGTTTGTTGCTCTTGTACAGGGCCGACCCTGTATTCATTCATTATACTCTTTTTAATTTCACCTCTACTTTTTGCTTTGGAAATCGTTAAAAATATAGAAATGTGAAAAAAAGTAGGGATATATTTAGAATAATAACATTTAATATAATAAATATAGGTGATTTTTAATTATATTTAAGACTTAATTTTTTTTTTAATTTGTTTATATATGAGACCGGAGGGAATAATTATTTTTTAAATACTATTTTAAATAGTATTTAAATTTATAGTTTATAATTTTTTTTCACATTTACCTTTATTATTTAAATAAAATTTGCTTTTAGGCCTTATTATTTATTTTAATTTAAAATAAAATAGTTATGTATTAAATGTAAAAGAAAATCAAACAATTAAGTTATTCTATATTTAATATGTAGTTGGACCGTTAATCTTATCTGACACTTCAATTAGTTTATCAGTTTTCAACTATTAACTATAAATTATAAGTTGTTGGTCATTATCTATGAGCTATAAATCATAAACTATCGTATCAATCAACTACAATTTTTATTAAATAAAATCTTATACGATTATTTTATATTTGTCCACACAAAAATACAATAGCAAACTACTCATGGTGGATATAAATATCTTAGCTTACAAAAATCTTCTATGACGCATTCGAAGCCCATTTTTATTTTGTTCAGTTCAGAGCTTTGTTTTATTTTATTTTTCTGCATTAAATTTCATTTTTTGTACCTTATCAAATTCGTAATAGCTTCCTACATCGGGAAGCTATTGCACCCTTTTATTGTTTTAAGCCACTGTCTTTATAGTTTTATTTTCCGCAAAGAGTTTATTACGCCAAGAGCATACTTCCGTCCAGATTTATTTTCAAATTAATAAAATCATCTTTATTTCTATTCGTCATGCTTTACTTTGTTTACTGCCTTTATTTATTTATGCTTGTTTTAATTAATATGTCAGACTAAAATACTTAATCGGTATGTACTTGATTAACCGAAATGGATTTGATAGATCTAGGCTAATATCTTAAACAAACTTATTTTCTGGTTTCGATTTATTAATTTAAAACCAGCTTTTATTATGAAAGTAAAAATGTAACAAGGTTAGGATTAAGACCACGAAAGTGTGAGGTTTTAACCGGATAGCTGAAATCAGACACTAGTTTTAAATACAATGGAAGCGCTTTAAAGTTAATTAGAATCTATAGGTTTTCAAAAAGTACTTTTAACTCATTTTGATACAGCGAGAGCGTTCAATCTGACTTAGGAGTATAGTTATAGGCAAGACCACGAGAGTGTGAGTTGACGACTTTTAAACTGATATTTTCTACAGAAGGATAATTGATCAATCTTTATAAGCCGATAATTTATTGAATCCGTGAGGCATATTAATTACGTATTAATATTTTATCGTAATTTAATTTTATTAAAATTCTTAATTTCACGTTCCGTTTTAACTAAAACATCATTCGTCTTAGTTAAACATAGTAACACTTGCAAGCATTAGTTTGATTATCTAGTCCTTGTGGGATCAATGTCTTTTATTACTAGCAATTAGGTTGTATACTTGCAGTTAGTACCCGTATGACTCAGAAAGTCACGATTAAGCTTTTGGCGCCGTTGTCGGGGACTCTGATTTAGTCAATAATGCAATTCGTTTGTTGCACCGTATAGACTAAGGCAAACCAACATTCCCTATTTGTTAATTGTATGTCCAGTACTCGCTCACGAGGCGAAGACTTAGAACCACAAATTGACGAAGTTGAGCGTTTCTTAAGTTTAAGACGCAGAACCGAAATTTCTGGAATTCCTTTACCTGAACTTCTTATACCCGAGCCAGATAAAGAACCAAACATGGCCGAAAACGGACAACAGAATCGTCCACTCAAGTCTATGCGACTCCGACTCAACAAGAACCACAAAACAATATTGTTGCCCCGGCTATTACCCAAAACGATTTCAAGTTGAAACCCTCATTGCTATCAGTTATACAACAAAATCAATTATCTGGAAATCCTGCAGACGATCCTAATGAACATCTGACCAAGTTTGTGAAATACGCGGACACAATGAAGGAAAATGGTGTATCTCAAGATGCAATAAGATTAAGACTCTTTTTTGTTCTCTCTAAGAGATAGAGATTGGGCATGGTTGCAATCCTTACCATCCAACTCTGTTACAACATGGGCCGAATTGAAGAACGTTTTCCTATCACGTTATTTTCCACCAAGCAAGATAGTTATGCTGAGAACGCAGATCAATAGATTTCGACAAAAAAATGTCTAATCTCTCTACGAAGCATGGGAGAGATACAAAGACCTGATGAGGCTATGTCCACACCATGGTTTTGAAAACTGGGTGGCCGTCATTACCTTCTACAATGGGCTTTTATACAACACCAAACTCACAATAGACGTTGTCGCGGGCGGCGCTCTCATGGATAAATCGTATGATGAAGCTTACAACCTCATTGAGAATATGTCTCAAAACCATTGCCAATGGGGAGGTGAAAAAACCCATGTAGAGAATACCCAAACAAAAGGTGGAATGTATGAAATTAGTAGCCTAGATCACGTCAACGCTAAGGTAGATGCTCTTGTCCAGAAGATAGATAACTTGACCATAACACCTCTAGCCACCGTGGTTGCCGTTACTCCGAACTGCGAGATATGAGGAATCATATGGCACACATCCCCGAATGCCAACTTTTAGCCTTTATAGTCACCCAGACTCAAACAAACAAAGAATTCCTAAATCAAAACATACACGCTAGTGAGCAAATCAAGCAGTTGGTAACCAAAGTAGACGCTCCAGCCACCCATAACAAAATGTTAGAAACACAGATTTCTCAAGTGGCATAACAACAAGCATCTACTGCTGCCCCAGCTGGCACGTTTTCTAGACAGCCACAACCGAATCCTAAAGGACATGCGAACGCAAATATACTAAGAAGTGGAAAAAAGTTAGACGAACCTATTGATTCTAGAACCCAAAATCCATCCAATTACCAAAAGCCTGATAAGTCAACTGTGAAGAAAGATAAACCAAAGGAAAAGGAAGACAACGAACAAGAGGCTGAAGAAAAAGAAAAACCTTATGTGCCTCTGCCACCGTATAAACCACCCATTCCATATCCCCAACGATTAACCAATTCCAAAACTATGGGACAATTTAAGAAATTTGTAAATCTTATGAAGCAATTAAACATCACGATACCCTTTACAGAAGCCATTACTCAGATGCCCCCGTATGCCAAACTTCTAAAAAAAATCTTATCCAACAAGAAAAAGATCGAGGAGAATGAGACAATTACACTTACTGCTAAATGTAGCGTAATAATTCAAATAATATGCCTCCTAAGCTAAAGGGCTCATAAAGTTTGTCTATTCCCTGTGTAATCGGAAAGTTCATCATAGACAAAGCTTTATGCGATCTCGGAGCCAGTATAAGTGTAATGCCCTTATCAATATGCAATAAGCTCGATATGGGACAACTAAGACCGACCATGATGTTAGTTCAACTAGCCGACCTCTCAATCAAATTTCTTGTAGGTATACTAGAGAATGTTCCTGTACGCATAGGCCAATTCTACATCCCCATTGATTTCATAATCATGGATATTAAATTAGATGATACGACCCCTATCATACTAGAAAGACCATTCTTAGCCACCTCTGGAGCTATCATAGATGTGAAGAAAGGAAGGATGACATTCAAAATGGGAGAAGAAAAGGTCGAAGTCATCTTAACCAAATTCTTACAAGCACCAGCCATAGACGACACCTGCTACCTGCTAGATGTTGTTGACAAATGCGTAAGAGAAATAAAGATGGAATCGACTACCTATTCTGATATAATCAAAATTCAAACCCCTCTGATCTTGGAAGACGATAATTGGCGAGAACCTTATCGAGACGAAAGTCTAAGCGAATGCTTAGCACTTACACCAGACCATATGCCTTTCCCAAAGAAACTAACTATAGAACTCAAAGTATTACCCAATAATCTGAGATACGAATTCCTAAGCCCAAAACTTAAAAGACCAGTGATAGTAAATGCATACCTAATACAGCTCGAAACCGAGAAATTATTACACGTCTTAAGAAAATACCCAATTGTGTTAGGCTATAACATATTTTACCTGAAAGGAATAAGTCCTTCTATCTGTACGCATCACATTATGCTAGCGGAAGACTGCAAAACCCCTAAAGAACACCAAATAAGGATCAACCCGATTTTAAGTAATGTAGTCAAGGATGAAGTGAAGAAGTTACTAGATGCTGGAATCATATATCCAATCTCTGACAGTTAATGGGTTAGCCCAGTGCATGTCGTACCAAAGAAGGGGGGCATTACAGTTATTAAGAACTCAAAAGGTAAGCCTATAACAAAGAGAGTAGTAACCAGAAGTAGAATGTGCATCGATTACCGTAAATTGAATAAAGCTACCCAGAAAGACCATTTTCCTTTACCCTTTATCGATAAAATGTTGGAAAGATTAGCTAAACACTCTTATTTTTGTTACCTAGATGATCATTCAGGATTTTCCAAATTCCTATTCATCCCGACGACCAAGAAAAGACCACCTTCACATGTCCTTACGGAACATTTGCTTGCCGTTGAATGTTGTTTGGCTTATGTAATGCTTCCGCGACATTCCAACGGTGTATGATGGCGATCTTTGCCGACTTTATAGACGACATCATGGAAGTGTTTATGGACGAATTTTCCATCTGCGAACAAAGTTTCGAAGGATGTCTTTCAAACCTAGAAATGGTATTAGAGAGATGTGTTAAAGTGAACCTCGTACTTATTGGGAAAATTGCCATTTCATGGTCAGACAAGGGATCATACTTGGACATATGATATCCAATAAAGGGATCGAGGTTGACAAAGCAAAAATAGAAGTAATAAAAGAACTTCAACCGCAAATAAGTACAAAGTTTCTTAGGACATGTCGGTTTCTACCGACGATTCATTAAGTACTTTTCGAAAATCACTAAGTCGTTGATCGTTCTATTAATGAAAGACTCTGAGTTTATCTTCGACGAAGATTGTCCAAAAGCGTTTGAAAAACTCAAAACAACTATCATCACTGCACCCATCATTCAACCACCAGATTGGACACTACCATTTGAGATCATGTGTGATACGAGTGATTATGTTGTAGGCATAGTCTTAGAACAAAGAAATGATAAAAAGCTTCACGCAATTTACTATGCTAGCAGAACTTTAGACCCCGCTCAAATGAACTACGCCACTACAGAAAAAAAAACTCCTAGTCGTTGTGTTCGCTCTTGATAAATTGCCTTTTTTTGTTGTGTAGGAGACACATTTGAAGGGTTGAATCCATCTTTATATCCCAAGCTCTCATAGAGAGCAGATAAATCCACCTCAGTAACCCTGCTTTTAGAGTCAGAGCATCCAAAGAGAATGAATACTTGTTTGAAACACTGAAGAAGTTGTCTTGAATCCAATATTTATGGAATCTATCCACGCATTTGGTCGACTCTGAATTGTGAAGCACGAAAATGTTTGTCCTCAAGAAGAAGAAAAAAAGTTGAAGTAGGCCTCTTAAATCTAGGGAACGACCACAAAGTAAAGATTTTTGAAATTCTTTCAACTATAAATGTAGACATCAAACACTTTCTTCGACTGAAGAAGCAAGAGTATCCCATGTTCTTGCTCCACACTAGAAGAGGTACGTGTCACTCAAAAGAGGATAAAGAATAACTTTAAAGTTAGAACTCCACCCCAATATTTGCGCCAATATTGGAACACCTTTACTAAGGCTCAACTTACCACATATAGTTGGTAATGAGCGATTCTCAAATGATTTAATAACTCCACTTCAAAGTTGTTAAAAGGATTCCTAAATCCCGATTTAGAAAATAGGCATCCATGGAAGGGCAATGAGCATCCACTAAAAGAACTAAACAACCTATTGCCAAGTTCAACGTGAATAACAAACCAATTAGAAGACAACCCTACGTCCCAATGGACACTCTCCAATATTTGAACCATACTAAAAATGTATGTTTTCCCCCAATTCTACCTCCACCCAAAATTATTGAGTGACATTGGCGAAAAACTAGATACCTTGTTGGTCCTTTCAAGCCATCTCCTCCACGCTGTCAACAAAAATAAAATGTTTGTCATAAGTTTTAAAATGACCCCTAAAGTCAAACAACTCTTTAACTTCTACATTGTTGGATTCTCGATCATTCAAAGACCTAAAAACTTTAATGTAAAAGCAAGCCTCTGGATCATCCCAGTACGCCTTAATAGACTCAGAATCTGCCACATATAACTCAAAAGAAAAGGAACCATGGCCAACTTCCCTAATGATGGGATGAACAAAGTTTGCTCATCCAACATCTTCTAAAGGTTCATTTGTATTTTCCCCAGACTAGGGATTCATGTGTTCACCGCCATTTTTAATGGAACCCGTCTAGTTCAGAATTATAAGTAAGCACTATGAGATTTACAGGGGTGGATAAATGCTAAAGGAATAACATTCAATATTTCTAGGTCTAATACCTTTGTGCAAAATGAAATGTTGCTTATATATTCTCCATCGGGTATATCTATAAAGTTTGTAAGTACATCTCCTAAGTTGGCCATTTTGAATAAGAAAAAGCAGGAAACAACAACAGTAAACAACATAGATAAAAATGGTACCTAAAAAATTGGAGATATGAAGATAAGGTTACGGTGAAACATTCCTCATAAACACAAGATGCCAAGTGAGTTATGAAATATGGAAAGTAAAACAAACAAACATAACAAGATATTATCGAAGCTCGATGAAGGAATATCGGAGTTAGTGAAAAAGAGAAGGGACAAATTGAACAAAAAGTAGAAACATAACTCGAAAGAAGAAATAATATTTATATAATGGGGCAAGGTAGACAAATCTTTGCTCTAGAACAAAGGAAGGTATGAAGGAGAAAATTGATGAATAAATTTCTCGAGATCATAACAACACTCAAGCATCCTAAAGTGCAGCCTCACACCCTACCCTAAGGACCTATGGCCATGTGTAAGAACAATCATACAAAACCTTTCAATGAGTAGACTGGCATTTAATTCGCTTATTTCCAGGGTCACTTACTCTCGCTCGCTAAGCCTCTTCCATTTTTTCGGAACCCATTTTTATTTTGTTGTGTTCAGAGCTTTGTTTTATTTTATTTTTCTGCATTAAGTTTCCTTTTTCGTACCATACGGAATCCGTAATAGCTTCCTACATCGGGAAGCTATTGCACCCTTTTATTGTTTGAAGCCACTGACTTTCTCGTTTTATTTTCCGAAAAGAGTTTATTACGCCAAGACCGTACTTTTGTCCAGGTTTATTATCAAATTAATAAAATTATCTTTATTTTTATTTGCCATGCTATACTTTGTTTACTGTCTTTATTTATTTATGTTTGTTATAATTAATATGTTTGGCTAAATACTTAATCGGTATGTAATTGATTAACCAAAATGGATTCGATAGATCTAGGATAAAATCTTAAACAAACTTATTTTATGGTTTTGATTTCTTAATTTAAAATCGCTTTTATTACGAAAGTAAAAAAGTAACAAGGTTAGGATTAAGACCACAAAAGTGTGAGGTTTTAACCGGATAGCTGAAATCAGACATTAGTTTTAAATACAGCGGAAGCGATTTAAAGTTAATTAGAATTTGTAGGTTTTCAAAAAGTACTTTTAACTCAATTTGATACAGCGAGAGCGCTCAATCTGACTTAGGAGTATAGTTATAGGCAAGACCACGAGAGTGTGAGTTGACGACTTTTAAACTGATATTTTCTACAGAAGGATAATTTGACCAATCTTTATAAGCCGATAATTTATTGAATCCGTGACGGCATATTAATTATGTACCGATATTCTATCGTAATTTAATTTAATTAAAATTCTTAATTCCCCGTTCCATTTTAACTAAAACATCACTCGCCTTAGCTAAACATAGTAACACCTAAAGGCATTAGTTTGATTATCTAGTCCTTGTGGGATCTATATATTTTATTACTATGTGATTAGGTTGTATATTTGCAGTTAGTACTCGTAAGACTTAGAAAGTCGCCACCACCCCTTCCCCAATCGCACGCGTACCGTCCCATGATAATTACCATGCACCCTCTCATTGTGACCATCTGATCCATCATCAATCATGAAATTCTGGCAACTGATATCAAACACAGGGAATTGTTAACCCAGTTCGGTTCCCCTCTCACTCCCCATCAATCACAACAGTGATATCAAACAAACAATTCAGAAAAACAAAGACACCCTTCAGGAAACAATCCTTGACTTTGCTTCACAACTTTAGTCAAGTACAAACACTCTTGCTTAAAAGCTTTGAGTGGACAATAATACAACTCAAAAAACCTAGTCCAAGACAAATATCAACTTGACAATTGTTTGGCTCATAAGAAAACTACACACACACGAAAATGCTGAATGATACAATCCTTATTTTCCACGTCTTCAAACTAGGGTACTGCAGCCTCTAAATAGAATCTTGAATGGGCATGGGCATGCTGAACTTGCATGAACCAAATAATATATTTCCTTAAATAAAGGAACAAAAATAGAAACATAAAATGTTCTGCTAAAATAACTCCAAGCTGAGTCCTTTTCCTTCTAATAAATTGCGTTAATTAAACACAAACAATCACAAGTTTAATGACAGCAAAACATGCGCCTCAAATAAGGATTCATCTAGGTCTTCAGGCTCAGTCAGAGATGTCATGACATCAGTATTGACATCTTGATAAAACATCTGCAAACAGAAAAATTCACACCTGCATGATGCTTAAACAACATGTCATAACATAACCTATGACATCCAGAAACAAAAATATATTTTACCACAAAATATAGTCAATCTAAAACATCTACAACCCCCCCCCCCCTTTGGCAAATTTTTGGCTAAAACAATTTAAGCATTATCAGAACAACGCTATTCAGCAAAAACCAACATAGTAGCAGAAACACACATGCACACACAGAGCATAGAGATAAACAAACTCCCCCTCAAACAAAAATTGTATCAGAGTACAACACATCAGCAGAAATAGCAGAGATATTTCATCTCCCTCTCAACCTGTTAAGCCCTGCAGCAAACAATCTGGCTATACTAAAATAAATAGTATAATTACTCCCCCTTTTAGCCAGAAATTAAGCCAAACAAAGACATAATCATAAAGCAAACGAAACAGATAGAACCACAAGCTCATGAAGAGAAAAAATCCTGGGTATAGCAGAAACCCAACAAATACAATACCAAAAACATCATAAACAAACTTCATCTTTTTTTTCACTCTCTTAACCACCATCAATGTCACCTACAGGTTCCTCTCCATTCCGCTTTCTTTGACTGGACTTCCATAAGGTAATAATTGCTATAAGCCCTCATAAATACAAATTCCTTATTTTTCTCTTAGATTTTCAAACCGGTTAGCATCCAAGGCCTTAGTGAATATGCCAGCCAGTTATAGTTCAGTGGAAACATGCTCCAACTTGATCATTTTGTCTTCCATAAGATCTCTAATGAAATGGTGCATAATATCAATATGTTTTATCCTACTGTGTTGAATAGGATTCTTAGAAATATTGATTGCACTGAGATTGTCACAATATAATGTCATGACATCCTGAGTGATATTATACTCAGACAACATTTGGTTCATCCATACAAGCTGAGAACACTTGTTACCAGCTGCTTTGTTCTCTGCCTCTGTAGTGTGTAAGGAGACACAATTCTTTTTCTTGATATTGTTGTCTACAAAAACACACCCTCCAGAAGTACTTTTCCTATATAAGACAGGATCACTCTCATGAGAGTACAACATGTCATAGTCACAGATTCCATCCATGTCATCTTAAGTAATTATGATCTTCTCTTCTGTTTCCTTTTTAGAGTAAACTGGATCTTGATGAACCCATAGATAACAGTTATCTCTAGACCTAACTCCCTTCATGATTACTAAATTTCCTTCATTTGTGACAATACATTCTGATTTTGTGAAGTTGACATAAAAACCTTGATCACATAGCTTCCTGATCCTAATGAGATTAGCAGTCAATCCTTCTACAAGCAATACAACATCAAGATTCGTAACACTTGGACATTCAAGTTTTCCAACTCCTTTGATTTCTCCTCTAGCTCCATCACCAAAAGTAACATAACTGGTAGAATGAGGTTTGAGATCAACCAACAATTTTTTTATTCCAATCATGTGTTTAGAACATCCACTATCAAAATATTAATCCTCTTTAGCTGATACTTTAAATGAAGTATGAGCTATCAAGGCAACATGCTTAGGAACCCACTATTTTTTCTTGATGACCATGTTTTGCTCAGGTTTTGGCTGTGGATTGTGATTAGGGTATCCATGTGTTTACCCCCAAAATTGGTAAACAAGCGTTGGTCCTCAAAAGATACCTAGAATACCCGTGGTTACTCGTAGGATCGACCAGATTGATCCTAAGACATGTGTTTAAAACTGGTTGTTTGTGTTATTGGCAATGTTTTTGGGAAAAATGTCTATGAATCCTTAAACAAGATTCAAAAATTGTTTTGAAAAGGAAAAAATGAAGTAAACAAGGCAAATACTGTTAAAAATAAAGGAAAGTAAAAGACAAGACTTGCAATTGTAAATGAAAGTAAAGACAAAACTTGAAATTGTAAATGGAAGTAAAGACAAGACTTGAAATCTAAGGGAATTTTAAATACAAGACACAGAATGTAAAGATGCTAGAAAAGTAAAGTGTGTGAATTGTAAAGAAAACGCAATAAAAGTGCATGAAAGATAAATTGCTTAGAAATGTAAATGACTTTGAAAATGTAAATGAGTTTAAAGTAAAATTTTGCAGGAAATAAATGGCTTTAAAGGTTAATTTGACATTAAAGATAAAATTGACATCAAAGATAAAATTGACATCAAAGATAAAATGGTGGTGGTGTTTCAATCATGTACATTCTCACTGCACTCGTTTCTGTACGCGCGGATACTTTGAGTCTACGGAGTTACTAGTACATATGATTTCCACACACTTATTCACATACTAAACATAGATATTTATATACATTACAGAGTAACCGCTTTCGACGATTTCTTCAAAAAACTATCCTAAGATGGTGACACTTGTCCCACTACTAGTTGTAGAAGCTTCATCTTGCGCCACTTGTCTCTGTGTTTGAATTGCATATCACCCACTTTCCCTCCAAGTTTGAACGTGTACAGACCCTGGTAACTGCCATCTTCGTCGAATGCATCTTTGGTCGAATCCTCCTAACACTTAGAAATATTCCAAACTTAGAATTTCACTAAGTATGAAAATAGTAGGTAGGTCCCTTCGACCTTCATCCTCTAATGAATAAGGTCAAAAACCTCATTTTTAGCTCATAATAAGACAATTCATTTATTAATCCAAATAACCCCATTAATTTCTAGCGTCGAAATTTAGGGATAACACCATGAAGTCTATAATAGAAAGATTTTATGTGACCAAACCTTCCACGGTAGTGACACTTCCATCTTTGATATCTTCTCCTTTGATGAGTTGATCTTTTTGTTCCATGATGTTGAGATACTAGTTTCGGCATCTGTTTTGAAACATCATTCTTGAGCTCAGGTTTGCTGCTACTTGAGAAAATGTTTTTAGAGCCATTAAATCCTATCCTAGATAGGTCTCTTGCACTTCTTCTTGTCTGAATAATCTCATGAAGTTTTTTAGATCCACTGTTCAACATTATGATTGATTTGGTCATTTTATCAAGCTTGGAATTCATCATGGTGACTTCATCATTTAGATTAAGTACTGTTGATAAATGCTTTTCCTTTTCAGCTTCCAGTGTTGCTATGATCTTATTTTTCTTTACACCTTCTTGTATCACTTATGCATATCTCATACATAGCTTTTGATAAGTATCAGCAAGTTCTTCAAATTTTAGTTCATCTTCACTAGAGTCTTCATCTGACACACATGTTCCTATCAAAACATTGATATGTTTAGTTGATTCTTCTTCAAAATCACTCTCAGAATCTCCATCAGACCATGTTACAAATAAGCCTTTCTTTTGTCCCTTAAGATAAGTAGGACATTCATCTCTAATATGGTCAAAATCATCACACCCATGACATTGAACTCTTCTGCTTTGGTTTGGCTTCTCTTCAGGATTTGTCTTTGACTCATTTGATTTGCTGATATCAGATGAAGTGACCTTAACATTTGGCTTTGAGTTCATATTCATCCTTTTCATGACCTTGTTGAATTGTCTTCCTAACATGGCAACAACTTCTTTCTGGATTTCATCATTTTCCACCTCACCTGCTCCTTCCTCATAATTTGACACAAGGGTTGTGCTTTTATTCTTCTTTTCAGGCACATCACTGAATCCCATTTCAAATGTCTGAAGAGATCCAATAAGATCTTCAACCTTCATATTGCAGATGTCATGTGCCTCTTCTATTGCAGTCACCTTCATGGAAAATCTTTTGGGAAGTGATCTGAGAATTTTCCTCACAAGCTTTTCATCAAACATTTTTTCTCCTAAAGCTCCTGAGATGTTATCAATATCAAGAATATTCATGTGAAATTCATGAATAGTCTTATCTTCTTTCATTCTCAGATATTCAAATTTTGTTGTGAGCATTTGAAGTCTTGACATCTTAACTTTGGAAGTTCCTTCATGAGTGGTTCTGATAATATCCCAAACTTCCTTGGCCAACTCAAAATGATGCACCAATCTGAATATGATCTTATCAATGCCATTGAACAAAGCATTCAAGGCTTTAGAGTTCCATAGGGTCAAATCATCCTCATCTTTGCTCCAAACCTCCTTAGGCTTTAAAGTTGAACTTGAAGTACCTTCATGATGGCACCAGGCTGGTTATAGCTGAACTTGAAGTACCTTCATGATGGCACCAGGCTGGTTAGAGCTGAACTTGAAGTACCTTCATGATGGCACCAGGCTAGATAGAGCTGAACTTGAAGTACCTTCATGATGGCACTAGGCAGGACTTGAAGTACCTTCTTTGACCCACCTACTCCTACCCAGCTGAACTTGAAGTACCTTCATGATGGCACCAGGCTGGTTAGAGCTGTAAACCAGTTTGCTGAGTTTGATAAGTGGTTGGCTAGGTTAGAGAAAACTAAGGTTGACCATCAGAAGGCTATTGGGATATATGATCTTTTGATGTTGACGAAGACTCATATCCCTTACTGCTTGAACCTCCTGGTTGCCTCCTTGTATTTCTGGGACTGTACCCATTATAATTTTCACCTTCCATGCGGGATGATTACCCCCACACTCTTTGACATAGCCGCTATCACAGGGCTTCAACCTGATGGTCCCACTTATGATCCCACTATTTATGTTGAAGACACCACTGGTTTTAATGGGTCTAAGCTAACATACACCCCCTTCCTCCAACATCACTCTAAACCATATGCAGAGGTAGTTTCTGATGAAGAGCATATTGCTTTTCTGACTCTCTGGCTATCCAGATATGTCTTCTGCACCAAGTCTTTTTAGGTGGCGAAGAAGTATCTGCCTTTGGCCCAACAACTTCACAACAACAATAAAGTTTGCTTGAGCGGACTTATTTTGGCCAGCCTCTTTGAGTCTCTCTGTGAAAGGGTGGCTCGACTGAGGAATTCCAACAATGACTCTGGTTCCCTGAGTCTCAATGGCCCTCTATGGCTCCTCCAACTGTGGTTGAATGCGACTTTTGAGCCTGTACTTCCCAGGGAAGGGAAGGTTAATGAGGAGTCAGAGGTAATTAGGCTCAGGAACACAGAAGGTGTTTTCCTGGGGAAGCTCATGCCTATTGATGGAGGTGTAACCCAAAAAGAGGCTTTCTTCAGCTTTTTGATGATGTTTGCACTCCAGTATGACTTTACACTATCCATGGCTCCTTTTGCTGGAAGGAAGTGTGGGCCTAGATGGTTTACTAGGGCTTTCCCTAATTCCCCCACAAAGAAGCTGCATTTCGACTCTATTTCAATCTGGGAAGCCTTTTTAATTCCCAAGAAATTTGTTTACAGGCTGAATGGTGGAAAACCTAACACGACCCTTATTGCTTACCAGCCTAACTTGGTCTCTAGGCAGTTTGGGTTAGGTCAGAGTTTCCCTAAATTCCTTTATAATAAAAAAGGCCACATTATTTTCTCCAACAACCTATTCGACAAGGTCGAAGTTAACAATGTCCTTGCCAGATGGGAATCCCAGAAGGCAGTTTTATCTCCCGTCTTCTTTCGACCTTCGATCCAACGCACCTATCCTTTCAATGATTGGTGGCGCTAGTATTATCGTGAGGACTTTCTCACGGATGCCAAATTTGCTGCCCTTCTTGACCTAGTTTTTGTGACTGTGCAGGAGAAGGTCAAGAAAAGCAAGTTTGCTCACATCCAAGAGATACAAGCTTTTCATAAATACTTTGAAACTGTCTATCGACCAGATGACCTTAGTCGGACCGTTCGCGAGGCTGTTGTCACTTTGAAGGAAAAGTTTTTACAAAAGATAGATAAGTTGAAAATCCCTTCAAACATTCTTTATGAGAGGCGGTATGAGGTGGCTTTTCGACTCTTTCCTCCAAAATTCCATAGACTACCTTCAGCTGAGTTTGGTGTGGCACTTGCCCCTCCATTTCTAGACTGGTTTATATGTGGGGATTCAATAAAGATCCTTTGACAGCAGTCTCAGCCGAAAGCCCAAAGGGTGGTTGCGACTAAGCACACACTGGACAATTTCAAAGGGCACCTTCACATAGGGATCGAAGAAGTTCATGTTGAAACCGACATATGTGAAGGTTCGAGGTTTATACTCACCTCTTAATAGCTGATTTATTAATGACTCTTATCATTTATTTTGTCGCTTTCAGCAATATCCAAGAAATCCACTGCCCCCAAAGGAGTGGTAATAAAGGAAAACAACGAAGGCACTAAGGTATGCAAAAATCCTGAGTTGTGTGACTTCTGCATACTCACCTTCTTATATTTGGTCATCTTTTTACATAACTACTAAGCCTTCGACGCCCCTGAAGAAGGGTAAAAAAGCTTTCACCCTCATCCCTGACAACAAAGGTGAGTCTCCTGAGGAGCAACTCCTTAGGAAGAAGAGGAAGACTCCAACGTCTCCTAGTGTTGCTGGCCAATATTCCTTCAAGACGGCCAAGATAATGAAAAAGGTGCCCATTGAAGGTGGTGTTGAAAATATTCTTCCCACCCCTGTGGCGAAGCCTGCTGGCACCTTTGAGAGTGCCAACTCTAGTCCTGGTGGCAAAGAGAATCAGGTATTTAGATTGGCATTTTATTCCCTTTTTTAATCTTTTCTTACCATCTTGACTTAACCTTTTTCCTTTTTCAACAGATTGGGGAAAATGTTGCTCAGCAGCCTTCGACTGCTACTTTCTTGTTTGTCACTCTTCTAAACAGCCAAGGTGAGCCAACTTATCACCCAAATTCTGATTTTGGCTCTGTTTATAGTTCTTTAAGTGAGGTTAATAAACCTATGATTATAGCAGTTGTTCATCCTTAAGCAATTGAAGCCGCTCCACATTCTCCTGGTAAAACTGCCCCTCAGTAGTCTCATATTGATGACTCTGGGCATGAGTATGAAATCCTTCTGGAAAAGACTTTGATGTCCAAACAAGTAGGCTAGTTAGGGCAATGGACGCAACTTTGCTGTAAAAGGAGAAGAAAGTAGAGGACACACTGAAGGCCCTACCCCATCTAGTCCCAAAAATAAAGAACCAGAGATCAATGAGGATCCCCCAGCTGCTGATCATGGCCAAAATATAATTAACCTTGAAGAGGAGGAAGATGAAGAGGAGGAGGATAATGAAGAGGGCAAGGGGGAGACTGATAAAGAAATAGAGCCTGAAGTGACTCAACAACCCTTGCATGAAGGGAACCTCCAACTTTCGACTCTTGTTGCTGGGGATAGACTGGAAAGTCTGAAGTGGCTGAATCCCAGGGAGTATGCCATGATAAAGCTTGGCAAGAGTGTTTGCTTCTCCGTAAGTCACTCTCCACTGGCTCTTGGGGCTTCTTCTCCAGATGATTTTGTTGGTTATATCTTCAAGAAAATCAAAGACAAATTCTTCAAGAGGGACATTCGCACCACCTTAGATGCATATCCCATTGCACGTCTCTGGCTGAAGGACAATCTGCAGATGATGGATCTCTCAACTATTGATCCCAAAGTTTCTGCTGCCCTTATGGAGTTGAGTGATCTGGTAAACCAGATGTCTGGTGATCTAAAGTTGGCCCCAAGGGTTGATGATGTCATCCAGAAGGTTGAACCCCAGAGCAATAATGCATGGGAGCGAGCAAGGGAGGCTGAAAGTAGGGTCAAACAACTTGACCTCCAGAAGTCTAAGAGGGAAAGGCAAATAGTCGTAAACACCATAGTCGTTGAGGTGTGGGAGAAGGAGCTTGAGGAACTTCAGAAGAAAATTGTTGATGCTAAGTTTGACAAGGCCTTTTGTGAAAATCGTCTTCTGATTTCCAAGCACAAATTCCTCCAGTTGTAATCAAGGCTTCCCTTCTAGGCTTTCGACGTTTTTTTTACCATCTTTCAGCTTTATTTTTATCATCATTTTTGTTGGCCCTATTGTGGACATTATGTAATGACAATTAGGGCATGGTTGTCCCTTTAATTTTTATGCTCTTTATTACCTTTCAAATTTGCATTATAATTCTGCTTTCACATATGTAATATGTTAATTTGGCCGTCGAAATAGCCCTTTAAGTTAGATGGGATCTAACTTAAAATTAAACTAAAGCGTTTTATTGTCTTAATATAATTATTAGCGACGGTGTTTCAGATTTTTGCGTCTCATAATTACATGGCACAACTTCCAATTCAAGGATGAAGCCAAAACGTCTTTTTGAAATGTCATTTTCAAGGAGAAGTTCATGCGCCCCTTTATTTCCTTTTATTGGTCCAAACAACACGCAGTTTTTCCCTTATAAATAGCACTTTCATTTGCTCCTTTATCCACATCGCAACATCATGGAGAACTCTGCAAAGAAAGTTGATGGCACTCCTTTGCACCAACAAGGCAAGAGCACCAAGAAGAAAGGAAGTCCTTCTCCAACTACGGGAGTGGTCACACGCTCCATGGATAAGGAAGAAAACACCACTCCTCCCAAGAAGATTCCTCCCAAGGATCAACTTCCAGATACTTATGAAGAAGCTGATGCAGATTGGATGGATTATCTCAATTGCCTCACCTGGGAGGATTTAGAAGTCTAGGGTTTTTTTGTTTGGTTACTAAACCATGTTTTCAGACTTGTGTACTTGTAGGCCTTTCATGGCATTTTTTCATCAATGAAAGTTTTATTTTCCTATGTGAATCTCTTGTAGTATTGATCTGTATCTTTTCAGATATTTGCCATTTACTTTAAAGACTCTTAAGTCAACTTCAATCTCATGAACCTTATAAGCATTGTTACCGAACACTTTGGTGATTTGGAAAAGGCCTTCCCATTTAGGTGACAATTTCCCTAAAGATTTATTCTTTTGATCCATAGGTAATATGACTTTCCACACTAATTCACCAACTACAAAGGCTTTTAATTTAACCTTCTTGTTATAGGATTTTTCTACCTTCCTCTTTTGCCTTTCTAACAATTGTAAGGCTTGAAGTCTCTCTTCGTCCAAATCAAGCAATTCATCTAGCATCATGACCTAATAAGTATCAGCTGGGATTTCATGGTGTCTTTGAATTCTTGTGGATTGAAGATGAATTTCAAGAGGCAAGACAACATCATGGCCATAGTTTAGTCGAAACAGTGTAGTATTGGTTGCTTCTCTGGGTGAAGTTCGACATGCCCAAAGGATTTGGTCTAGTGTCTTATGCCAATTTCTTGGCTTTTTATCCACATGTTTTTTAATCAACCCAATAACTATTTTGTTTGCTACTTCGACATGGCCATTGGCCTGAGCATAATAGGGTGTAGATGTTAAGAGCTTAAAGCCCATTTCAGTGGCAAACTCTTGCATATTTCAACCAGTAAATATAGATCCTTGATCTGTAGTGACCGTTTCTGGTATGCCATATCTATATATGATATGTTTTCGAATAAATTCAATTACATATTCCTGGTCAACATTTGGTAGTGGGATAGCTTCCACCCATTTGGAAAAATAATCAATTCCTACCAAGATGTATTTGTGATTCTTTGAAGATGCTGGTCAAATTTCTCCAATTAAATCCAAAGCTCATCCCCTGAAAGGCCAAGGTTTCACTATAAAGTGTAATTCACTTGCAGGGATATGTTGGATACCAGCGTGTACTTGACATTCTTGACATCCTCTGGAAAATTCTATGCAGTCTTTCAGCATAGCAGGCCAGTACACACCTTTTCGAAACAACAACCACTTCATTTTGTGACCTACTTAGTGAGCTATACATGCCCCATTATGGACCGTCGAAAGAGCTAAATATGCTTCAGCCTCACTAAGGCATTTCAGCAATAATCATTCAGCAGTCTTTTTATATAGTTCATTTTCCAATAGAACATAACTTAAGGCTTGGTATTTGATTTTTCTGTCCGTTGAAGCTGTTGGATTTTCTAGGTAGTCCACTAAAGGCTTCCTCCAATCTTTGTCACTTATGTTGTCGACCATCAGAATTGCGAAGTTTTCTTCATCAAAATACCCAAGCTTAGTTTCTTCTAAGTATGATGGGGCTAAACCTACTGAAACAACCTTTCCTCTAACCTCAATTGGATTTTGTAACTTTTCTTT
This sequence comes from Lathyrus aphaca, assembly GCA_963966055.1. Lineage (NCBI taxonomy): Eukaryota > Viridiplantae > Streptophyta > Magnoliopsida > Fabales > Fabaceae > Lathyrus > Lathyrus aphaca. The sequence goes on along the minus strand of OZ014520.1, from coordinate 213,297,149 downwards.
TGAAACTTTGTATCCTGATGCAATTTGAGCCAAGTCATTTTAGACTTGATTTTGTAATCTAAGGATGTGTCGAAAGGTGACTGTTTGAAATTTTTTCAACAGTCTATTTACTATTACAAAGTACATAATTAAATTTTCCTTTATGCACTTGTATTATTTGGTAACTTGTTTTATTACTAACTCTGAGTCTCCCATTATTTTGACAGGATTTCCCCCCAATTCCAACAATACCTCAAGTCCAACTATCAAAGCTTCATATTCAGATTCATTGTTGGAACAATGGTCGTCAATTTTGTACTTGAGTGTTGTTGGAATTTTGTGAGGAGAAATAACAAGTATCTATATTCCGGTCCCATTCCTGTGACTAGACCCTTCGAAGTATATTAAAGGCTCTTCTTGCTCAACGAGGTTACCTGCCAGGTGACCATACAGTCAAAGCACGGGGAGCCGAAAAAGGTCGTGTTAGACAAAGCCTCTCCCCAGATGACCCAAGACATCAAGCCTTTGTACGTCAAAGCTCACTTGAATGGGAAACCCGTATCACAGATATTGGTAGATAACTGATCCGCAGTCAATGTGTTGCCGCTAAAAATGATATGGAGTTTTGGAAATTCTTTAGAAGGACCTGATGTCAACGGAGGTTTCAGTTGTGGCCTTTACTAGGGGAACCCTTCCTTGCATTCTTATATTGTATTCGCTTCAATTGCTCCTGAATCGGCGGATCAAAGATCGGAATACCTTACTTTCACTGCTAGAGGTGGATTGGATGAGAGACTGTTATTTGCTTGCTTCTCCTGTTCGCTCTAGTTCACCTGGTTTACAACGGTCTGTTTGCTAGGTTTTAGACAAGGGCTAAGGGCGAGTCATCCCTTTTAGTAGCTCTTTCCTAATCAATCAACTTTTATGCTCTCCCAAAACAGCGGAAAGACTTTGAAGAATTCCACCAACAACTTTTATCATGAAAGGGAATACTTTTTAATAAGACTTTCTTTCTCTTGCACCACGCCGGAACATATGGACGCTGCCTATAGTGAAGTAAGAAGGAATCAGGGTGGCTAGCTTTCCTGCTTCTATGCTTGTTATTAAGAAGATATAAAAGATATAGCTATCTCCCGTAGGCTACTCTTTAGAGCATTTCACTCGTTTAAGGAAGACTCATACAACCTAAGACAACTGGGTTTACGAACAGGGAGGGGTTATTCCCATATATATGGATGGATGTTACTTTTGTGCTTAACTTCCAAGGCTCAATCTCCAGATAGGTTAGAGGACTTTCATTTATAGAGTGGTCGACTATAAAGTCTGCAACCACTTTCCCTTTAACTGCTTTTAAAGGTTTATAAGTTAAAGAGTATTCAGTTAATGCTAGTGCCCATTTCCCAATTCGACTATGCAAAATAGGTTTGGATAACATATGTTTAATAACATCGAAACATGAAGAAACATAAACATCAACTGGCTTTATATATTGCTTTGATTTAGTACAAGAGTAATACAAATATAGGCATAACTTCTCTATCAAACTATACCTAGTCTCTGCATCATTTAAAACTCTACTAAGGTAATAAATGGCTCTTTCGACACCATCATCATCCTCTTGGGCTAACATACTCCCTAAAGTTCTATCTGAAGCAGTTATGTACAATCTCATACTTTTCTTTCTACAAGGTGGAGAAAGAATTGGAGGATGACTTAAGTACTCCTTAATCTTGTCGAAGGCTTCTTGTTGTTCTTACCCCCAACGAAATCCTTCCTTGCTCATGCGCAACAAGGGTGAAAAATCTTGAGTCTTTCCACTTAGGTTTGATATGAATCTTCTCAAGAAGTTGATCTTGCCTAAGAGTGATTGGAGCTCCTTCTTGGTCGAAGGCGCTTTAGCCTCCATAATAGCTTTGGTCTTATTCTGGTTGATTTCAATCCCTTTCTTGTGGACCATAAATCCCAAAAAGTCCCATGCCTGCATACATAAAGCACATTTAAGAGGGTTCATTTTAAGACCATGTTTTCTCATTCTTTCAAAAGAATGTCTAAGATGACTAACATGATCTAGTCCAGAGATGGACTTTACAATTATGTCATCTATGTAAATTTGCATAAACATATCTATGAAATCATGAAAAATTGAATTCATTTCTCTTTGGTAAGTTGCCCCTGCATTTTTCAAACCAAAAGGCATGACTACCCATTCATAGGTGCCCAAGGCCCCTGAGCATCGAAAAGCAGTTTTAGGGACATCTTCCTCAGCAATGAATATCTGATTGTATCCTGAGTAGCCATCTAGCATACTTAGGTATTCATGTCCTGCAATAGAGTCAATTAGCATTTCTGCTACCGGCATCGAATATTCATCTTTAAGGGTTGCAGAATTTAGGTCTCTAAAGTCTATGCATACCCTTAAAGAGCCATTCGTTTTAATTACTGGTACGATATTGGTTAACCATTCAACGTACCTAGCTATGCGAATGAACTTGCATCGAAGCATCCTCTCAATTTCCTCTTTAATCTTGGTGAGGATTTCTGGGGCGAAGCGTCTTGGATTTTGTTTGACAGGCTTCTTTCTGGGTTTGATTGGCAACTTGTGTTCGACAAGCCCTCTTTTCAAGGCAGGCATTTCGTCATAGTCCCAAGCAAAGAAATCTTTAAATTCCTTTAGAAAGTTGACTACTTTGACCTTGAGTTCTGGGTTGAGATTGGCATTGATGTAAGTAGGCCTTTTTGCTTCCCTATCTCCCAGGTCAATTTCTTCTAAGGGGTCCTGAGCCAACATTTTGGTACTTTCTAACAGAGGATTATTTTCGAATCCCAAAGGCTTGTTGTCATAAATTGCATCAAGCCTCTGGTATGAATCTTCTTGAGCCTTATTTGGAGACTGTTGGTCCAAATCCTTCATATGATTTTCTTCTAAAAATTTTGTAATGGCTTCAACAACCATTTCACTTCCTGCAATCTCTAAGGCCGCTTGTATTCTTGTTTCAGCCACATAGGCTGAAATTCTTTTTAGAGCGTCGAAGTCAGTCATTATTACTTCCTTCACTCCCCAACCTGTGGACCGGATTTCAGGATCAGGGAAATATGGTGGGAGGCAGAGTTATTAATAGCGGCCGCTCCCGCCGCTATCCCGGGCGCTCCGGGCGGGGCGGCCACCGTCCGCTCGCGAAGAAGGGTGCGAAACCCAGGTTAGGGATTGCGGGCGCAATCGGCGCGAAAACGGGTTCCCGGTCGCGGGCCGCTCCATGGGCATAGCGGATGACCCAAATTTCTTTTTTTTTTAAGGCCAAATGACGTTTTTAGCCCCACTTTTAATTTTTTTTCTTTTTTATTTTAACGTTACAGATTCTTTTCTTTTACGTTTTCTTTTTCTTTTTAAGTTTACAAAACTTTTTCTTTGCCTTTCTTTGCCCTAAGTACGCCGTACTTCTTCCAACTTCTTCTTCCAACTTCTTCTTCACCTAACGTTCTTCTTCCAACTTCTTCTTCCAACTTCTTCTTCGTTCGTCTTCCCTTAACGGCGTCAGCTACATACAAACATCATTCTCCGGTCCGGCCCCATCTCTCTCCAGTTCGTATTTTTGTTTTCACACTTTCTCTTTTTCTGTTTTTTAAACTTTGTACTTCATAGTTATACTTTCATACTTCTACACTTTCGGTTTTTTTGTTTTTTAAACTTGTTATTGTTTTTTGATTGATGACAACAGTGACTACTTAGTTCTGTTTTGATCAATGGCATCTTCTTCTACACCGAATTCTATTTCTACCTCGGTTGCTTCTTGCGGTCAAACATTCAAACCAAGTGGTGCTAATATTGATATAGCATGGCAATACAACCATTGGAAGGATTTAAATAACAAGAAAAAGGTGACATGAGACTTTTGCGGTTTAACTAGTAGTGGAGGAATTAGTAGGGCAAAAAAGCATCAATTAGGAATAAAAGGTGACGTAGTTCCTTGCTTGAAAACTCCGGCGGAAGTTAAAGCGATATTACGTGCCGATATGGTTGAGAAGGAAAGGATTAAAAAAGGAATAGAAGAGGTTATGGTGCAATTAGATGCGGATGAAACTAATGATATCGAGGAAATAGGTCGAATTCGAAGCGGAAAGAGGCTTGATGAGAGTGAGACACATTCAATGTCTCTTAAGCGGGCTAAAGGTCCATTGGATTTAATTTTTAAAAAGACAAAGGACACAAGCATCAATGATGCTTGTGATAAAGAAGCGAGGGCAAGAACTTGTCAATATATTGCTCGCTTTTTTTATAATTGTGGAATTGCTTTCAACGTCACAAATGCAAAAGCTTTTAAACAAATGATAGAAGTCGTTGGAACCTATGGTCCTCATTTGAAACCGCCAAGTTTTTATGAAGTTAGGGTTCCACTCCTTCAAAATGAGTTGATCTTTACTAAAGGTTTGTTGAAGAATCATGAAGTACAAAGGAACAAATATGGGTGTTCAATTATGTCGGATGGTTGGTCGGATAGGAAATGTAGAACATTGATTAATTTCTTGGCCAATTGTCCGGCGGGAACTATGTTTGTGAAAAGTGTGGATGCTTCTGATTATGCCAAGACGGGAGAGAAGCTAGTTGAGTTGTTGGACACTTTTATTGAGGAAATGGGTGAAGAAAATGTTGTTCAGTTGATTACAGACAATGGAAGTAATTATGTAGCGGCGGGTAAAATCTTAACAACCAATAGGCCACACATATTTTGGACTCCATGTGCAGCCCATTGTCTAGACCTTATGATAGAAGACATAGCAAAAATTCCAAAGGTTGACAAGGTTGTAAAAAATGGAATTAAGGTTGTGAGCTACATTTATAACCACACATTTGCTTTGAATCTTATGAGAAAGACTACCGGCAATGTTGAATTGGTTAAAAATGGAGTGACAAGGTTTGCTACATCTTTCCTTACCCTACAAAGGTTACATGAACTAAAAAGTAAGCTTAGGGAGATGTTCACTTGTGATGAATGGGTGAATTCCAAATGTGCAAAGGATGCTAAAGGAAAAATGGCAGCTAATATTATACTTATGCCATCATTTTGGAATGATGTTATGTACACTCTTAAGGTCATGGCACCTCTTGTAGATGTGCTAAGAATGGTTGACAATGAAAGGAAACCCGCAATGGGTTACATATATGCCGCAATGGGGATAGCAAAGGAATCAATTGCGAAAGCCTTTAATTCAAATTCAACAAAGTACAAAGCCGTATTTGACATCATTGATAGAAGATGGGAATGCCAACTTCATCATTCATTGCATTCTGCGGGGTACTATCTCAATCCTGAATATTTTTATGAGAAAGCGGAAATTGAGAATGATCCTAAATTGGTGAGAGGCCTCCGTAAATGCATTGAGATACTTAGTGAAAGTGAAGACGTGGAAGATAGGATTTCAATGCAATTGGCAAACTACAAAAATGCTATGGGCCTCTTTGGTTTAAAAGCGGCGATTAGACAAAGGACGACACTAGCTCCAGGTAAGATGGATGGAAGTTATTTTTTTTACAATTATTGAAATTTGGCAATTAGCTCCAAGTCAACAATTATTGCTTTTTTTGCAGCTGAGTGGTGGAGGTCTTATGGAGCCGAAACTCCGGATTTGCAAATGTTAGCTGTTAAAGTGTTGAGTTTAGGTTGTAGTGCTTCCGGATGTGAGCGTAACTGGAGCATTTTTGAGCATGTGAGTATTATAATTTTTACTAGGAATAAGATATTAAAGTATCTCATATTCAAGTATTATTTAAATTAATACTTCAATTATTGTATTTTAGATTCATTCCAAGAAGCGAAATAAGTTGGAACATCAACGGTTGCAAGACTTGGTTTTCATCAAGTACAACCAAGCTTTGATTGAAAGATATGAAATTCGGGACAAGATTGATCCTATGGAATTTGGTGAAATCAATTATCACACAAAATGGTTGGTGGAAGAAATGGGAGAGATAGGAGAAGATGGTGAGCCTTTACAACAAGACTTGTTTCATGAAGATGATGATTTAACTTGGGATCTAGTTGGCGGAGCAAGCGGGGTTAATGAGCCAGTAAGATACACTAGAAGGGCAAAGCTACTTGAAGTTGGAACTACATCTAGGAATAAGCAAGTGGTGGTAGAAGAAGAAGAAGAAGATGATGAAGATGAAGAATTTGCGGAATACTTTGATGATATTATTTGATTTTTATGTTTGCTGAATTTTCATATAATAGTTCTAAGTTTGGATTTGAATCTTTATGTTTTGAATCTTTATGTTTTGAATCTTTTATTATATTTTGAATATTAATGGCATTGGTTTTTGAAATTAGCTTTTATATAATTATGTGTTATTTATTTAGTTTTACATTAAGTATATAACATATTTTTAGCGGGAAAAAAACTTATCCCGCTATCCGCTATCCCGGTATCCCATTTTTTGGGTCGGCCGCTCCGCGCCGCAATCCGCAATTAATAACTCTGGTGGGAGGTTACCTGTTTCCCCCACAACCTCTCCATACCAGCGGAATCCTTCGGCAGGATGGAGGTTTAGCCTACAATATGAGTGATCATCTTGTATAAACTCGAATTCCACTGGTGCACATGGGCCAATGTGTGCCAAATTATTGTCGAACTCTACACCTTCCACATGATTAACTGATACTTTGAAGTACCCCAGATCCACTTCAATATTTTCGACGATGCCATCTAGCGTCCAGATGGTAACCCTCTGATGCCTTGAAGATGGCACTGTACCAATGCCATGTATCCACTCCCTTCCTAGTAGGAGGTTATAGTTGGCCTTGGTTTCGACCACCATAAAGAAAGTGGGCCTAGTGACTGTTCCCACAGTTAAATCTACCTGTAGGACTCCCATAGTGGGTCCAGTTTTTCCTTCGTAGTTTGACAGGATCAAGTTATGAGGCTTGAGGTCTGTGTTCAACTTGCCAATCTTAGGCAACAAGAAATGTGGCATAATGTTTATTGTGGCACCACAATCCACCATAATCTTGTTAATTGCCATATCTTCCACCTTGTCGGTGATGTATATGGGATTTAGGTGTCCCCTCATGGCTTCAGAAGGGCGTTCGAAGAAGGCATTTTTCTCTTCAACACACCCATTGTTCATAACATAGTAGCACACTGGCTTGTATGCAGCCATCTCCACCTCAGTGTTGGAATCCAGGTTATCAATCTCAGTAATACGGTCGTATTCCCTGGGCATAACTGAGACTATGTTCACCAGGACATCAAAGGATGCTTCAGATCCACACTCAAAGTTATCTCTCATTTCTTTGTCTTCGACAGCTTTTAATTCAGCTTTGATTTTTGCTCTGATTTCATCTCCCTTGTTCTTTGATGAGTGTGGTTTGTTCCCCACGGGAACTTTGTTCATTGCTTTCATCTTGAGGTTGTTACCCTCTTTATCAACCATGTTCGTGCTTGATTCGACAACATCCTTTTTGGAGTCTTCTCTCTTAGCCTTCCTTCTTCTTTGCTCCCTGCGCCACTGTGACTTGGTCATAGGGTTATTACCCTTATAATTCTCAGACACATACGCAGAATTTTTTGATGTTCTGACCTCCCTTCTATATCCCATCGATGGCCCTCTTTCGACATCAAAATTCTTCCATCTTTGCGTTCCCTTTTTGTTTAACTCACTGGGCTTATACCATTTATCACTAGGTACTTCCCCACTTGGCTTAAATAAGGGACCCTTCAACTTGAGAGGTTGGTATTTGTTACCCTCGTCAGAGCGTCGTAGGTCGAACACCTTTGTTTCTTCCCTTGGTCAGCTTTTTGCTTCTGTTTTCTACCATCCTTATCAACTTTCAGAAGTCTTTTGGAAGCTTCCTTGTCAAAGATAGAACTGCACCTGGGACACAACATAACCTCTAACTTTTTGTTTTGACATCTTTGCAAGAAGTCAACAATGGTCTCATCCTCCTTAGGATAATTCTTTTTGTAGTTATTCTTCTGAGGCACCAAAGCATCATCCTGGGTCATCTGGTCTCCAGTTATTTCGACCATGTTAACGTTGATTTCATCCTTTAATTTCATTTTGGAGAAGTCTAGGTTGAGACCCTCAATGGCCTTGTCCATGTTAGTGAAAACTTCAGCAGTTTCCTTGGTAATTAGTGGGAGATTCACTTCTTCAGTCCCCGCATCTGGGCCAACAGTGACTTCCACATCAAATATTTCGACATCAGGTCATGACTTGAAGAACCCTTCAGCAGCCATACATATCAGTTGCTCTAATTGTCCCTCAGTCAACTTTCTTTTAGCCATGATCATTGTAGCATCATGGGCAAAGTCTTCAGCAACCCTAACCATCACGGGCTTCATCATGGCTACGACTATCTCTAGGGTGTCATCATTATCAGCAGCTTGATCAACAATGTCAACCAGATTTACCGTCGTACGTTCAGTATAATTAGCCTCATCCAGTTGAAGAGGATCTGTTTCAATCTTCATCTGTGTCTTTGGCTTGTCTCCGAACTTGAGCTTTCCCTCCTAGATATCATTTTGCACCAAATCCCTGAAAAGAAAACATTGAGAAGTTTTATGACCCAAGTAACTATGGTATTTACAAAACCTCTTTTCTTTTGTTGATCTAAAGGTGGCATTTTAACACCTGGTGGCACCAGTATTTGGCCATCCTTAACTAATAAATCAAAAATTTTGTCACACTTAGTAACGTCGAAAGTATATGTTTTCCTAGTATATTTGTCGTTCCTTTCAGTTTCGACAGGGTTTTTTTTCCATCAGATGGAACTAACAGCTTGCAAGAATAAGGAGGACCCTGCTTAAGTTCAGTTAGGTCTATCTCATTATCCTCCAGAGGTATGGACTCGTCGTGAACTTCTTTGACCTCATCTTTATAGTCTATATAAGCTATCTTCTTATGTTTATTCGCCCTAGCTTTCTCATCCTTAAGACGCTTAAGTTGTCGAACTCTATCTGCTAACTGGGCCATATCCCTTAGGTATTGAGTATCCAGTTTCTTCCCGATAGAATAGTCAAGGCCACCAGCAACCATTTCGACTAATTCCCACTCAGGAACTTGTGTAAAGCATATGGCTTTGAGTAGTCGAAACATGTTCAAGTAATCGTCTAGATTCATTGAACTTTCTCTTGACACTAGCCAATTCTTTCAGGTTAATCTTGATTTGTCCCATGTAAAACTGCTCATGAAACAAACGCTCCAATTGAGTCCAATTACAAATTGAACTAGGTGGAAATGTAGTAAACCAAGTGAAAGCATTCTTGGTGAGGGAACTGGGGAAATACTTGACCCTAAGACTTTCGTCGTTTGCTAGTTCTCCTGCTTCTATCATATACTTTGCCACATGTTCGGCCGTAGACTCAGTCGTATCTCCTGAGAAATTGGTAAACTTAGAGACCTTCGTCCTAGGAGGTAGTTCTGATTGGAGTAAGTATTCCGCTATTGGCGAAGTGAATTTGGCCTAACGAAGCCCGTGTTTATTCCACTTCTAGCCATTATTCTTTCGACCATGGCTGCCAAATTATTTTATACTGCCAAATTATTCTGTCGAACTTGGTGAACCACTGGATCTGCGTCTTGATGCATGTGCACTACCCTTACTCTTTGTTCATCCTCTTCTGGGTTTTGCCTTTCATTCCTGACAGGTGGATCTTCGAATGGTTCGACCACAGGTGGATCCACGTGATCTGGTGGCTGCACATCATCTCCCATGTTCATTCCTTGATCTGCGCATCGAGGAAATGTTGAGACTCCCATGAGTTCTTCTATGCGTGCCATTTAGGTTACCATCTGTTGATTTTCCTGAGTCATATTACGAATCAAAGGTTGGAAAACCTCTCCCATTGTCTGGGACAGATTGTGAACCATTTTCATGTTGCTTTCATCAATCTGCTGCCTCAGATAGGCTACAGACTCATTTGTTAGATTATGACTCTGAGTCGAATGCCCCAACGCACCAACTTGGCTATTCCTTCTCATGTTTATTACTGAGCCATATTCCTTTAATGGTGAAGGGACAACATGATCAGAAAAAATTGGAGGTGCATTCCTCACTCCTTCCATGGTGGTAGTTGATGTCCCAAAGAGTCTAGGGAATTGCTGAGCAAAAGTAGGTCCAAAAGGCCTAAATGCAGTCGAACTGGGTGGTGGAGTTTGTGCACTTGGCCCAATATACTCCAACATTGATTGAGAATAAGGCCTGTTAATTGTTTCCCCTGGACCCATCGAAAGGGTTGGTTCTGACACCACTGTCGGTGTTGTCGAAGCCCCTGTCGAAGGGTTGGAGACTGGTATGGCCTCACTTCTTGGCACTTCTCGTGCATTTGTACTACGAGCGTTGAAACTTTTCACTTGAGGATTCGACCCAATTGTTGCGGGAATTGAATCACTTGAATTTCCCTGGCTAGATGCCATCCTTCTTATATTTCTCCTTCTTGGTATATAGTCGTCTGTGTTGGATACTTTCCCACTTCTCAAATGCATGCACGGAAATAACTGTCCTTTCAACTAGTATCCCCACACAGAGGAGGTTACAACACAAGGAGGTTACAAGAGGGAAGTTTATAATATAAAACTGTTAAAAATAGTTATTCAGCACTGTCCCACCAGGTGTGCCAATATGTTTACCCCCAAAATGGTAAACAGACGCTAGTCCTCCAAAGATACCTAGAATACCCTTGGTTATTCGCATGATCGACCAGATTGATCCTAAGACATGTGTTGAAAACTGGTTGTTTGTGTTATTGATAATGTTTTTGGGAAAAATGTCTATGAATCCTTAAACAAGATTCAAAGATTGTTTTGAAAAGGAAAAAATGAAGTAAACAAGGCAAAGACTTTTAAAAATAAAGGAAAGTAAAAGACAAGACTTGAAATTGTAAATGAAAGTAAAGATAAGACTTGAAATTGTAAATGAAAGTAAAGATAAGACTTGAAATCTAAAGGAATTTTAAAGACAAGACACAGAATGTAAAGATGCTAGAAAAGTAAAGTACGTCAATTATAAAGAAAACGCAATAAAAGTGCATGAAAGATAAATTGCTTGCAAATGTAAATGGCTTTGAAAATGTAAATGACTTTAAAGTAAAAGTTTGCAGGAAATAAATGGCTTTAAAGGTAAATTTAACATTAAAGATAAAATTGACATCAAAGATAAAATTGACATTGAAGATAAAATGGTGGTGGTGTTTCAATCACGTGCATTCTAACTGCACTCGTTTCTCTACATGCGGATACTTTGAGTCTACGAAGTTACTAGTACATATGATTTCCACACACTTATTCACATACTAAACGTAGCTATTTATATACATTACAGAGTAACCGCTTTCGGCGATTTCTTCCTAAAACTATCCTAAGATGGTGACACTTGTCCCACTACTAGTTGTAGAAGCTTCATCTAGCACCACTTATCTCTGTGTTTGAATTGCAGATTACCCACTTTCCCTCCAAATTTGAACGTGTGTAGACCCTGGTAACTGCCATCTTCGTCGAATGTATCTTTGGTCGAATCCTCCCAACACTTAGAAATATTCCAAACTTAGAATTTCACTAAGTATGAAAATAGTAGGTAGGTCCCTTCGACCTTCATCCTCTAATGAATAAGGTCAAAAACCTCATTTTTAGCTCATAATGAGACAATTCATTTATTAAGCCAAATAACCCCATTAATTGCTAGCATCAAAATTTAGGGATAACACCATGAAGTATGTAATAGAAAGGTTTTATGGACCAAACCTTCCACAGTAGTGACACCTCCATCTTTGATATCTTCTCCTTTGATGAGTTGATCTTCTTGTTCCATGATGTTGAGATACTGGTTTCGACATCTGTTTTGAAACATCATTCTTGAGCTCAGGTTTGTTGCAACTTGAGAAATTTGTTTTTAGAGCCATTAAATCCTATCCCAGATAGGTGTCTTGCACTTCTTCTTGTCTGAAGAATCTCATCAAGTTTTTCAGATCCACGGTTCAGCATTCTGATTGATTTGGTCATTTGATCAAGCTTGGAATTCAGAATGGTGACTTCATCATTTAGATTAAGTATTGTTGATAAATGCTTTTCCTTTTCAGCTTCCAGTGTTGCTATGATCTCCTTTTGCTTTTCACCTTATTGTATCACTTGTGCACATCTCATACATAGCTTTTGATAAGTATCAACAAGTTCTTCAAATGTTATCTCATCTTCACTAGAGTCTTCATCTGACACACATGTTCATGTCAAAACAATGATATGTTTAGTTGATTCTTCTTCAAAATCACTCTCAGAATCTCCATCAGACCATGTTACAGATAAGCCTTTCTTTTGTCCCTTCAGATTAGTAGGACATTTAGCTCTAATATGGTCAAAATCATCACACCCATGACATTGAACTCTTCTGCTTTGGCTTGGCTTCTCTTCAGGCTTTATCCTTGACTCATTTGATTTGCTGATGTCAGATGAAGTGTCCCTGAAATTTGGCTTTGAGTTCATATTCATCATTTTCATGACCTTGTTGAATTGTCTTCCCAACATGGCAATAACTTCTTTTAGGCTTTCATCATTTTCCACCTCACCTGCTTCTTCCTCATAATTTGACACAAGGGATATGCTTTTATTCTTCTTTTCAGGCACATCACTAAATCCCATTTCAAACGTCTGAATAGATCCAATATGATCTTCATCCTTCATATTGCAGATGTCATGTGCCTCTTCTATTGCAGTCACCTTCATGGAAAATCTATTGCAGTCACCTTCATTAGACATTTTTTCTCCTAAAGCTCCTGAGATATTAGAAATATCAGGAATATTCATGTGAAAGTCATGGATAGTCTCATCTTCTTTCATTCTCATATTTTAATTTTTTTTTTGTGAGCATTTGAAGTCTTGACATCTTAACTTCAGAAGTTCCATCATGAGTGGTTCTGATAATATCCCAAACTTCCTTGGCCAAATCACAATGATGCACCAATCTGAATATGTTCTTATCAATTCCATTGAACAAAGCATTCAAGGCTTTAGAGTTCCATAGTTCCAAATCATCCTCATCTTTGCTCCAAACCTCCTCAGGCTTTAAAGTTGTATTTCCATCTTTATTAGTAATGAGAGGATGTTCCCATCCTTTATTTGCAGCTTTCCACGCCTTCTTGTCTAGAAATTTCAAGAAAGCAACCATGTGAGGTTTCCAATAATCATAGTTAGATCCATCCAGAATAGATGGTCTATTCCCAAATCCTCCATCCTTGTCCATAGTACAAGAATAATTCCCCTAGATCTCACCCAGAAAAACAGGAAGGGTGCCTTCTTTGATGCCAATTGAAATTTTGGCAACTGATATACGATGTCGAATACAATGTCACGACACCAATATCTGACAAGTTTAAAAAACAATGTAAATAAGCAAATACAGATATAAAGAACACATGGAATTGTTAACCCAGTTCAGTGCAGACACACCTACTCTGGGGGCTATCAAGCCAGGAAGGAACTCCACTATCAGTAGTATTACCTAATGCTAGTTCTACCTAGGAACTCCTAGATATGAGACCCCTCTCACCCCCCCTCAATCACAACAGTGATATCAAACAAACAATTCAGAAAAATAAAGACACACTTCATGAAACAAACCTTGACTTTGCTTCACAGCTTTAGTCAAGTACAAACACTCTTGCTTAAAAGCTTTGAGTGGACAATAATACAACTCGAAAAACCTAATCTAAGACAATCATCAACTTGACAATTGTTTGGCTCACAAGAAAACAACACACACACACACACACGAAAATGTTGAATGATACAATCCTTATTTTTCACGCCTTCAAACTAGGGTACTGCAGCCTTTAAATAGAATCTTGAATGGGCATGGGCCTACTGAACTTGCACAAAGCAAATAATATATTTCCTTAAATAAAGGAATAAAAATAGCAACATAAATTGTTCTGCTAAAATAACTCCAAACTGAATCCTTTTCCTTCTAATAAACCGCGTTAATTAAGCACAACCAATCACAAGTTTAATGACAGCAAAACACACGCCTCAAATAAGGATTCATCTAGGTCTTCAGGCTCCGTCAGAGATGTCAAGACATCAGTCTTGACATCATGATAAAACAGCTGCAAACAAAAAACTTCACACCTGTATAATGCTTAAACCACATGTCATAACATTACCTATGACATCCAGAAACAAAAATATGTTTTACCATAAAATGTAGTCAATCTAAAACATCTACAAATCATCAATGCATGATCAGAAGGCTAGGATTGGTCTCCCATGTCAAACAGGTTGACTAGAGACCATAACATGCTCCCTCAGGATAGAGGCGCCCCTTGGGCTTTGAATAGTTGTTATCCGCACCCCCATGTCAAGCCCCTTCTTGTTTCTGAACTTGAGTTTTTTATTTCAGCGCCCCCTGGACATTTTATTAAATTTTATTTTTATTTCTTTTATTAATAGATTCAAAAATCATTTTTAAAAAATAGTTTTCTTCATAAAAAAATTCCAAAAAATTAATGTTGATATTTTAGCATCTTAATTAATTGTTGGTAATTTTTAATTCTTGATTTCTCGATTTTTTGCATTCTATTTCGATTATTTGATTTACATGTGATTATATATTTTGTATCTTTTCATATTGATCGGTTTGATCCATTTACACATAGCATTTTGCATACTTACATCATATTATGCCCCCACTAACAATTCTTTTTGTTTTATGAGGTACTACTTGAGGATTCGATGCTCATGGACTTGGATTTTTTGTTGTATTTTGATGTACTTTTATGGTTTCATCGTTTTTTAGCTTAGGTTACCCCTTGGTGGGGGTTTTTTTTCATTCCTCCATGATATAATAGCTTAGGATATTTTTTATCTTTGATGTATGCTTGTATGATACATGTAAGTAGGGTAGAAAAATATAAAAACAAACGCTTAGAAAACCAATTTTTCAAAGAGAAAAAATAATATTCGATTCAACATCGAATCCTTCAAAATAATAAATGAATTTCACATGCTCTTAGGATTTCCCACGCATTCACACTTTTTCCACTCTATCAAACCCAAAGCAAAACCTTGTATGATTTGTACCATAAGTCGACTGTCTATCACATCGCAACCGACCCACCCTAATCCATCACTCCACTCCTTTTCCGATTCGTTACACTTTTCACCTACCATAACATAGGAGAGTCATGATAATTATCTCTTTGAAATTTCATGTTTCGTGTTTATCATATACTTACTTGTGTTTACTTTGCATGATCCCTTAAGATTCATAACGTGGATTTAATTCTCGATTAAAGCCAAGGTGTGATAGACTTTAGGATAGTCATCCATGCATGCTAACTTAGGTAGATTTCCCTTTTAAATCCTTAAACTTAGGATCAACACTCGCATACTAACATTAGGGTTAGAGTCTAGCTTCCCATAGATTTTTCCTTATAACTTTGAGTACTCTCTCCTTATCTTCAAAGAAAAGCCAAAAAATACTCAATAATAAGAGTATGCATAGTGCGCCATGAGCCTTAAGCTATATAGGAAATGATTAGTGAAGGTTTCATCCACTCTTCTAGAATGGTTTGCAAACGTCCCATTTAGGGCGACCTTGTAAAGTATTCGCTCTTGTATCATAGTCTTTAGGGTTGTGCATACGACAAACACATAATCAAAACACTTCTTCTAAAAAATGATAAACAGACAACACATCTTCTCTTCTCATCTCCCACTCTTTGCGGAAGATTTCTGACTTGTCTCGACAGTTCGATAACAAAATGGTAACGCACTCGATTCAGTGAGCCTACAACACCTGAGTTAGAGCTATGAAAATGTCACTCTAAAAAACACAAACAAACAAATTCCATCCCTAGTTAGAGGAACTACGTCGACTCTGATTTTCATTTCTGATGAGATACGTAGGTAGTGGGGATAGGGCCCATTTGAGCACACTTCTTTATTTTCCCTACATTTTTCTCTTTCTTTCTGTCTTTCCAATTCAACAGCAGTTTATTCTTACCCTTTGAAACATTTCAAGCAAGCGTGGATACCGTCGAGTACGACGGACGTGAAGGGGTGCTAATACCGTCCCTTCATGTAACCGACTCCCGAACCCAGTCTCTTTGGTTTGCAAGATCACGTCCTTTCCTTCGGTTTGTGCAACATTACCTTTCCCTTTTATTGGAATAAAAATTCCTGGCTGACGACTATTCTTCTTTTTCGCGCCACTTTCACGTTTGTACTAGGATGAAAATCCTGGGAGCGACACACTCCAAGTTGTTGGAGACAATCTTCATCGATGTATCTCGTTGCTTCGAAAAAGCGTTGGTAAAAGGCTTTGTACTTTAATCGTTGAAGGTCACCGACTTCTCCGTCACGGAAGGTGATCGAATAAAGGTCGGGGTCAGGTCGTGGGTTGGCCATTTTTCACAAATGTTTAAAGTTTCGTGATAAAATATATGAAAAGGGAAGGTTATGGAATAAAAGCAAAACTTACTGTAATATATAGATGAAAGTGTGAAAATGGGAGTTAATGAGTTGGTGGTGTGAGAAAATGGAATGGTGGGACGGTTATAAATAGATGGTGGTGAGTGGACCGTTGGAAGAGGAAGAGGAAAAGGGGTTCGCAACGGTCCTGTAACGGTTATTAGAGACGTTACAAGGGTGACTGTTGTGATGAACGTTTCATTTACCTGATGGTCGTCTAGTATCTTGGATGGTTGTCCCACAAGAATGACGGGCGTCACACCCTAAAGGCCTGTGACGAGTGCCACACATATTAGGACGGTGTAACGGTCAGAAATATTAAGAGTCTTCCTTGCATTAAAGGCATGTTCTAATATAGTATTAGTCTAACACATTTTTTTAACTTAGCAAATTAAAGTAGTAGTATATTAATGACAATAATAGCAGACATTATTATTTTTGCATCAGAACCAAACAGAACACTCATAACGGAAGTGAATTTAGCACAATAATAATACTGATCAAATAAAATATTGCTACGAGATAAATTAAACTAGAGGTATATTAATTAACAGAGGCAAAATGTAATAGCTTTATTCAAATTAAAAGGTAACCAATAGTAGAAAATAATTAAAAAATTCCAACAGAATTGGAAAACTAAAATATTGAAAAACTGAAATAAACTAAAATGCGATAAAATGCTTATAAATCCTGGTGTTAGTGACTAACCACAATTTTGGCGGATTGATTCAATGGCTTGGATCAAGTGATCAAATTATTCGACGGCCATTTCCATTGGAGTAATGACATTGATGCGCAAGGTACGAAGTTCGTTGTGCATTGTTGTCAGTTCATTACAGAAGTTCTCTATGGTGGATTGTGTATCAATGGATGCAGGAGTGGGTTTTCTTCTTCAACCAGGTCTTTAGGATAATCTAAGTCATAGTAATGAGGAGGTGTCTTTGGATCTATTTCTACTTCGAACCAAGCGTCTTCAGGTTCATAAAGTTGTTCATCCAAATCATAAATCCAATTGTGATGGTTATGCACACTTGTATGTTCATGGTCAGACAGAGTGAAGTGGGGCAAACCTACATTGTTGATCATAAGTTGAAAGTGATGTGGACCATGGTATCTAGGCATTACCATATCGAAACAGAATGTGATATTCATAGGTGTATAGTCTTTTAGAGGGATTACCTGAGAAAGGCGAGTTCTAAATCCCATTGCATCAGCTATTTTGGTAACCAGGCCCCCGATTAAAATTGGTTGGTGCTCGGATCGCAAAATCTTATAGAAATTTGCAAACATGAAGGTATCTCTGTTAACAGGCCGGGATTGAAAAACACATAACACTATGAATAACTCATATCTAGAGACGTTGTTATCACTCTCAGCTTTTCCAAAGAGGGTGTAGGCCATAATAATTTAGAAATACCTAATAGCTGGGTTATGAATATTTGTAGATAACATAGGATAAAATTCATGGTCAGGGCGTCCTGAGATACTACTCCAAAAACGGTTAAGCTCATCCTCCATAAGTACATCTTCCTGTGCCTCAGAGAAAACAGTAGGACCATCAGGGAAACCTAACAGTTTAGCCATCTTATGGATGTTAAATTCATAAGGATATCCGAACAGTCTGAAGGCTATCCTACCTCTAGTAAATCCTTTTCCGCAATTAGGGGTATAATCAAGTAAGCTCATAATTTCTAAAGTTAGTTTGTAATAAGTCCTGTGTTTTTTAGTAGCGAAACCTTCCCATTCTATATGGTTAAACATGTAATCAAGGCTAGCTATGCCTAGAGCGGTCATCGTAGGTCCATGGCCAAATTTGGTTAGGGCCATAGGTCTTTGAGCTAAAACTTAGTAATGGTGCCTCTGGGCACCATCTCTAAAATCCATAATCATGTTATCTTAGTTAATCATTGCTAATGTTAGTATGCAGAATGAAATCAGAGAAAAGGAGGAAGGTAGAAAAACTTTAAAATCCTGTAAACACATATTAAAACAACCAACACAGAAATCAATGACTTTATCGCATTCAAAAATTTGAAAAAGAAATAAAAACATAAACTCAATTAAATTAAATGATTAAAACAAAAAACAATCTTGTGGGTTGCCTCCCACGTAGCGCTTCATTTTATGTTGCTCGACATAGTTTAGGGAAAGGTTAGCTTAGGGTCTCTGCAGGCATTTCTGCCAATTTTAGACCTGTTGAAAAATCAATATTTTCTATGCAGTGATAATGTTTTAAACGTTGCCCATTTACTACAAATGGTGCACTAGATTTTCCTTTTACTTCAATTGCGCCACTTAATAAAACTTTTGTCACTTTGAAAGGACCAGACCATCTAGATCGTAATTTTCCGGGAAATAACCTAAGTCTTGAGTTGAATAAAAGTACAATGTCTCCCACACTAAATTCTTTTCTAGATATACGCTTATCATGCCATCTTTTGGTTCTTTCCTTGTATATAGGGCATTCTCATAAGCGTCTAGTCTCAGCTCTTCTAATTCGTGCAAGTCTAAGATACGTTTTTCACCTGCGTCAGTATAATTAAAGTTAAGGGTTTTAATCGCCCAATAGGCTTTGTGCTCTATTTTTACCGGCAGGTGGCAGGATTTACCGTAGACCAATTTAAATGGCGTGGTTCCGATGGGTGTCTTAAAAGTTGTTCTATAAGCCTATAAAGCTTCGTGTAACTTGGTTGACCAATCTTTCCTAGATGTAGCGACGGTCTTTTCTAATATCTGTTTTATCTCTCTATTCAAGACTTCTACTTGTCCACTAGTTTGTGGATGATAAGGTGTTTCTACACGGTGTCTTACTCCATATTTTAATAATAGTTTTTCGAAGATTTTTTATATGAAATGGGAGCCTCCGTCACTTATGACGAGTCTTGGCACACCGAATCTTGAGAAAATCACATTTTTGAAGACCTTTATGACTACTCGTGTATCATTTTTCGGAGAGGCTATAGTCTCAATCCATTTTGAAATGTAGTCGACAGCGACGAGTATATACTTATTACCAATTGAAGATGGGAGTGGTCCCATGAAATCAATCCCCCAAACATCAAAGACTTCTACTTCCAAAATGCCTTTTTGGGGCATCTCGTTGCGTCTAGAGATGTTACTAGTGTGTTGGCACCGATCTTAGTTTAGTATAGTGATGTGGACGTCTTTCTAAAGAGTGGCCAAAAAAGGCCAGATTACAGGATATTAGAGCAAGTCTTCAAAGTGCTTGCATGTCCACCATAAGGAGCAGAGTGGTATTAAGTGATGATGTTCTCCATTTTGTCTTCAGGGACACATCGACGGAAGATACCATCGGCTCCTCGCTTGAAAAGAAAAGGTTCATCCCAGTAATATTGTTTTATATCGTGAAAGAATTTCTTCTTTTATTGATAAGTAAGATCAGGTGGAAGCACTCCAACGACTAGGTAGTTGACTATGTCAGCATACCAGGGCAGGGTTGATTGTGTATAGATCTCTTCCACTATTTCTTCTTGCTTCGATTCGTCTAGAGTTAAGGAAGATATTTCACTCTCTATTTAGGCTATTAGACGTTCATCAGGGAAATCGTCATTGATAGGCATTTCATCTGATTTAGTACCTTCCATTCTCGATAAGTGGTTTTCTACTACGTTTTCAGTTCCTTTCTAATCTTTAATCTCTAAATCGAATTCTTGTAGCAATAAGATTCATCTTAATAGTATAGGTTTCACATCCTTCTTGCTTAAAAGATATCTAATAACAGCGTGATCGGTGTAGATGATTATTTTAGCTCCTACCAGGTAGGAATGAAATTTATCAAGAGCAAACACAAAGGCTAGGAGTTCTTTTTTTTGTAGTGGCGTAGTTCATTTGAGTGGGGTCTAAAGTTCTGCTAGCATAGTAAATTGCGTGAAGCTTTTTATCCTTTCTCTGTCCTAAGATTGCGCCTATAGAATAATCACTAGCATCACATATGATCTCAAACGGTAGTTTCCAATCTGGTCGTTGTCTGATGGGTGCGGTGATGAGAGTTATTTTGAGTTTTTTGAACACTTTCAGACAGTCTTCTTGAAAGATAAACTCGACGTCTTTCAGTAATACATCGGTCAATGACTTAGTGATTTTCGAAAAGTTCTTAATGAATCGTCGGTAGAAACCAGCATGTCCTAAGAAACTTCGTATTTCTTTTACGGTCTTTGGTGGTTAAAGGTCTTTTATTACTTCTATTTTTGCTTTGTCAACCTCGATCCCTTTATTAGATATCACATGTCCAAGCACGATCCCTTGTCTGACCATGAAATGGAATTTTTCCAATTAAGTACGAGGTTAACTTTAACACATCTCTCTAATACCATTTCTAGGTTCGACAGACATCCTTCGAAACTTTGTCCATAAACACTTCCATGATGTCGTCTATAAAGTCGGAAAATATCGCCATCATACACCATTGGAATGTCGCGGGAGCATTACATAAGCCAAACGACATTCGATGGTAAGCAATGTTCCGTAGCGACATGTGTAGGTGGTATTTTATTGGTCGTCGGGATGAATAGGAATTTGAAACAATCCTGAATAACCATCTAGGTAACAAAAATAAGAGTGTTTAGCTACTCTTTCCAACATTTGATCGATGAAGGGTGAAGGAAAATGGTCTTTCTGGGTAGCTTTATTCAATTTACGATAATCGATGCACATTCTACTTTCGCTTACTACCATTTGTGTTATAGACTCACCTTTTGAGTTCTTAATAACTGTAATGCCCCCTTCTTTGGTACGACATGCACTGGGCTAACCCATTGACTGTCGAAGATTGGATATATGATTCCAGCATCTAGTAACTTCTTCACCCCGTCCTTGACTACACAACTTAAAATTGTGTTGATCCTTATTTGTTGTTCTCTAGGGGTTTTGCAGTCTTCCTCTAGCATAATACAATGCATACAGATAGAAGGACTTATTCCTTTCAGGTCAGATATGGTATAACCTAATGCAGTTGGGTATTTTCTTAATACGTCTAATAATGTATCGGTTTCGAGCTGTCCTAGGTCTGTATTTACTATCACTGGTCTTTTAAGTTTTGGGCTTAGGAATTCATATCTCAGATTATTGGGTAATACTTTGAGTTCTATAGTTGGTTTCTTTGGGAAAGGCATATGGTCTGGTGTAAGTGCTAAGCATTCGCTTAGACTTTCGTCTCGATAAGGTTCTCGCCAATTATCGTCTTCCAAGATCAGAGGGGTTTGAATTTTGATTATATCATAATGGTAGTTGATTCCATCTTTATTTCTCTTACGCATTCGTCAATAACATCTAGCAGGTAGCAGGTGTCGTCTATGGCTGGTGCTTGTAAGAATTTGGTTAAGATGAATTCGACCTTTTCTTCTCCCACTTCGAATGTCTGCATGCCTTTCTTCACATCTATGATAGCTCCAGCAATGGCTAAGAATGGTCTTCCTAGTATGATAGGGGTCATAGCATCTTCTTTAATATTCATGATCATGAAATCAATGGGGATGTAGAATTGGCCTATGCGTACATGAACATTCTTTAGTATACCTACAGGAAATTTGATTGAGCGGTCGGCTAGTTGAACTGACCTCTTGGTAGGTCTTAGTTGTCCCATATCGAGCTTCTTGCATATTGATAATGGCATTACACTTATATTGTCTCCTATATCGCATAGATCTTTGTCTATGGAGAACTTTCCTATTACACAAGGAATAGAGAAACTTATTGGGTCCTTCAGCTTAGGAGGCACATTGTTTTGAATTATTGCGCTACACTCAGCAATAAGTGTAATTGTCTCATTCTCCTATATCTTTTTCTTGTTGGATAAGATTTCTTTTAGAAATTTGGCATACGAGGGCCTCTGAGTAATGGCTTCTGTAAAGGGTATCGTGATGTTTAATTGCTTCAGAAGCTCTACAAATTTCTTAAATTGTCCCATAGTTTATGAATTGGTTAATCGTTGGGGATATGGAATGGGTGGTTTATACGGTGGCGGAGGCACATAAGGTTTTTCTTTTTCTTCGGCCTCTTGTTCGTTGTCTTCCTTTTCCTTTGGTTTATCTTTCTTCTCAGTTGGCTTATCAGGCTTTTGGTACATGGCTGGATTTTGGGTTCTAGGATCAGTAGGTTCGTCTAACACTTTTCCACTTCTTAGTATAACTGCGTTAGCATGTCCTTTAGGATTCAGTTGTGTCTTTCCAGGAAACGTGCCAGAGATGCTTGTTGTTGTGCCACTTGAGAAATATGTGTTTCTAGCATTTTGTTGTGGGTGGATAGAGTGTCTACTTTGGTTACCAACTGCTTGATTTGTTCACTAGTGTGTATGTTTTGATTCAATAATTCTTTGTTTATTTGAGTCTGGGTGACTATAAAATTTTCCATAATCAGTTCGAGGTTAGATCTCCTAGGAGCTACAGGTGCATTTGGGGCAGCTTTTTGATATCCTGGTGGTGCGACAAGTGTCTGGTTGGGCGCATATAAGGCGTTATTGTTATTGTAGGAAAAATTAAGATGATTTTTCCAGCCTGGGTCATAGGTGTTTGAATGCGGATTTCCTTGAGCATAATTCACCTGGTCTATGGTTAATCAAGCTAAAAGTTGGCATTCGAGGGTGCGTGCCCTGGGATTTCACATATCTCGCGGTTCGGAGTAACGACGTCCACGGTGGCTGGAGGTGTTATGGTCAAGTTATATATCTTCTGGACAAGAGCATTTACCTTAGCGTTAACGGGGTTTAGGCTACTGACTTCATACATTCCACCTTTTGTTTGGGTCTTCTCTACATGGGTTCTTTCACCTCCCCATTGGCAGTGGTTTTGAACCATATTCTCAATGAGGTTGTAGGCTTCACCGTATGGTTTATCCATGAGAGCATCGCTCGTGACAGCATCTATTGTGAGTCTGGTGTTGTATAAAATCTCGTTGTAGAAGGTAATAATGGTCACCCAGTTTTCAAAACCATGGTGTGGACATAACCTCATCAGGTATTTGTATCTCTCTCATGCTTCGTAGAGAGATTCAACATCTTTTTGTAGAAATCCATTGATTTGAGCTCTCAGTATAGCTTTCTTTCTTGGTGGGAAATAACGTGATAGGAAAACATTCTTCCGTTCGACCCATGTTGTAACAGAGTTAGCTGGTAAGGATTGCAACCACGCCCAAGCTTTATCTCTTAGAGAGAACGGAAAAAAGTCTTAATCGTATTACGTCTTGAGATACACCATTTGCCTTCATTTTGTCTGCGTATTGCACAAACTTGGTCAGATGTTCATTAGGATCATCTGCAAGGATTTCCAGATAATTGATTTTGTTGTACAACTGTCAGTAGTGAGGGTTTCAACTCGAAATAATTTGGGGTAATAGTCGGGGCAACAATATTGTTATGTGGTTCTTGTTGAGTCGGAGTCGTATATGACTTGAGTCGACAGTTCTGTTGTCTATTTTCGGCCATGTTTGGTTCTTCAACTGGTTTGGGTATAAGAAGTTCAAGTAAAGGAATTTCAGAAATTTCAGTTCGGCGTCTTAAACTTAAGAAACGTCCAACTTCGTCGATTTGTGGTTCTAAGTCTTCGCCTCGTGAGCGAGTACTGGGCATACAATTGACAAATAGGGAATTTTGGTTTGCCTTAGTCTATATGGCGCAACAAACGAATTTCACTATTGACTAAATCAGAGTCCCCGACAACGGCGCCAAAAACTTGATCGCGACTTTCTGAGTCTTACTGGTAATAACTGCAAGTATACATCCTAATCACGTAGTAATAAAAGATATTGATCCCACAAGGACTAGATAATCAAACTAATGCTTGCAGGTGTTACTATGTTTAGCTAAGGCGAGTGATGTTTTAGTTAAAACGGAACGGGGAATTAAGAATTTTTAATTAAATTAGATTACGATAGAATATCAGTACGTAATTAATATGCCTTTACGAATTCAATAAATTATCGGCTTATAAAGATTGGTCAAATTATCCTTCTGTAGAAAATATCAGTTTAAAATTTGTCAACTTACACTCTCGTGGTCTTGCCTATAACTATACTCCTAAGTAAGATTGAGCACTCTCGTTGTATCAAATTGAGTTAAAAGTAATTTTTGAAAACCTATAGATTCTAATTAATTTTAAAGCACTTCCGATGTATTTAAAACTAATGTCCGATTTCAGCTATCCGGTTAAAACCTCACACTTTTATGGTCTTAATCCTAACCTTGTTATCTTTTTTACTTTCGTAATAAAAGTTGATTTTAAATTAAGAAATCGAAACCAGAAAATAAGTTTGTTTAAGATTTTAGCCTAGATCTATTGAAACCATTCTGGTTAATCAATTACATACAGATTAAGTATTTTAGCCAGACATATTAATTAAAACAAACATAAATAAATAAAGGCAGTAAACAAAGTAAAGCATGGCGAATAGAAATAAAGAAAATTTTATAAATTTGATAATAAACTTGGACGAAAGTACGGTCTTGGCGTGATAAACTCTTTGCGGAAAATAAAACTAGAAAGACAGTGGTTTGAACCAATAAAAGGGTGCAATAGCTTCCCGATGTAGGAAGCTATTATGAATTTGGTAAGGTACGAAAAAGGAAACTTAATGCAGAAAAATAAAATAAAACAAAGCTCTGAACAGAACAAAATAAAAATGGACTTCGAATGCAAAACGACATAATACGGTATAGGTCGAAGCTCCTTCTGGAAATTGCATTGGCTTCTATTTATAGCATCTGATGTACGACTGTGTTGTTGAAAAAATGCAAGAAAAATTATTGTTTGGCTTTGGTAAGGTTGCACTGACTGAGACTGGGTTTGAACGAGTAATTTGTAATGGCACTCTTCAGGTTTTTGACCAAGTAGCGTATTTCAATTTCTGCGTTTATGACCTGTGACGAGCGTCTAGTGTGCAGGATGGTCGTCCCACTTAAGCAATGTGTGACAGACGTCATGAGGTTATTACGGGCGTATGGCCTTCAAGATGCAGAAACTTGGTTTTCTGCTATTTGTCTCATTTCTTCTGATAAAGACTTCATTTCTTCCTTATTTTAGCTCATTTCTTCTACAAGTCTTAAAAATTAGAATGCCTGCAAAAACATACAAATACCTTGCATAATATCATGCAAATTGCTAAAAATGATAACTTAATTAATCAGAAACCAAGCTAAATAATCGATATAAAATTGTGTTATCACACAACAACACTCAAGCACCCTAAAGTGCAGCCTCACACCCTATCCTAAGGACCTAGGGCCATGTGTAAGAACGATCATACAAAACCTTTCAATGACTAGACTGACATTTAATTCGCTTATTTCCAAGATCACTTACTCTCACTCGCCAAGCCTCTTCCATTTTTGCAAAGCAAGAGTGTCTATCATGAGGACCATGGTAGTGGCCCGATACTCAAAGATCTTCACATTACTACGCAATGGCAGACCATGAGGAAAACAATTTTGGGTCAGCTAAAAGTCCAAGGCGGAGAGGCCTAATCACAAGAAGGCCCTGACCAAAAACGTGCCCACTAAGATGATGAAGATCTTGTACACCTACAATCATGAGACCCACACCCAATATTTGATTGCGGATGATCGCCCACTCGGATATAATCAGACAGTCCCATGCATCTCACATTGGAAATCATGATGGTTGGTTTTAACTGACTTTCATATATAAGGTACATCACAAAAGATTCACAAGTATGCTTTCATCATAATTCAATTTACGATCTCTTTTACATTTGACTGACTTGAACATTAGAGTGTTAAATTTCAAATCCGCCTTACTCCACCGTACCATAGAGCACTTGCCGCCACACTATTCAACCACACTGTTCACATTCACCATTTATGATTCCTGATATGAACAATATTCATTTTATGATTCTTGATAGGAACAATATTCATTTAAAAATACATTTTTGTATCGGGTAGTTTTTTTTTTAGTGTAAAAAAATTGGAGAACTCTTAATTCTCCATATTATATATCTTGCTTATAAAAAAATAGACTATAGACAACATCAATTATTTATCCTGTTTATTTTATTTATGATTGATTATGTCGTGTATGTGGTGGCAAGTGATGATAAGGTTAGAGGTGAAAGCGATAAGAGGTGCTATCTTCTTCCGACCCAAAGTTCTCGAATCCATACCTTTCAAGAACCGATCTTAAAGTATATTATTATTTGATTCTATATGAGAAAGTTTCAAATTTTACATTCAATTGGTTTAAAGAATCTAAAATAGGATTATATTCTTTTCGTTATGAAATAGTTTTTTCCAATGTTTTAAAAATTGGACTGATCATCAAATCAGTGGGGGTACTGGATCATTAGTTTATTGGTCAAACCACTAGATCACTGGTCGAACCACATAACCAAATCAGATTAGATGGGATAACTCGGTTGAATTAATCGATCTTTATAGCAAAATTATATAGATATAAAATTGGTTGAACCAGATGATTTAATCTCTACAAAATATAACTAACACTTATTTTTTTTAAAATATCATATCATAAACTCATAAACTCATAATCTAAATTTAAATTTTAAACAAATGTATCACATAACAAAATAGTATAAAATTACAAAGTCTAATTGCAATATAATTTAATTAAATAGTTTATAATAAAATAACTCTAATATGTATCAAATTTAGTTCAAAAGAGTAAAAATTATTTCAAGATTGAATCCTCCTCCTTTAATATTAAAATCATGTACACTGAAATGAATCGCATCCGCAACAACTTCTCCGTTAATAATATTATTATTTTATTCTATTTTATATTTTATTTTATTTATTTTATTTTTATTTTATTTCATTTATTATTTTTATTTTTTAATTAAAATAATCAAAGAATTTAATTTTAAAAAACAATGCAATTAAATCGTTGGTTTATGAAAACCGTCGATTTTTCCGATTTTATCGATTTATACCGGTTTTTACCATTTTCACATCGGTTTAATGATATAAACTATCCAATATTTGAATCAGATCAATTATTTGGCCGGTTTTCTAGTTCAACCGGTCCGATCCAATTTTTAAAACACCGGTTTTTTTCAAAACACACCAAGAATCTTCGAACTCTTGGAAGAGATTGTTTCCGTACAAAAAAAACAATTACTTATAAATAAAAAATAAAAAACAAGAATGTCAAAACATATTCTTGACAATCCAAAAACAGCACCCTGTCATTTTTTCCCCTTTACTTCTTTTGTCACATCCCTATCTGTATTGTACGAAGAAAAATCAACTTTGCATTTGTTTTGGCCTTAAATTGTTCCGAGTGATATTATTCGAACTACTGAGTATATTCTTGATTCAACAGATAAAGTATTAAATCAATCAAACCTTTTTAAGATCACAATATACTTCTACCATTGTCTTAATGCCAAATAATTAACAGATATTTTTTATATACTCCGATCCATCGAAATATATCAAAATAAGTAATCCTTGAGAGAAGCGTGGTTGCATTTAGAAGACTTTTTGCATTCTAAAATTAATATCCAAAGTTCAGTTACTCAAGAGGGTATATTTTTTAGGAAGAAAGAGAGTTGTAAACTAATATCATGAATATTAATACCGACATAAATTTGAAAAAAAGAAGACACTATTTCTATAATATAATAAAATATTAATTTCACTTTATGCTTGATGGTAAGTTCAAGGCAAAAAAACATTGGAGTAGGGAAAAGTAGCTCTGGAAAATTTAGTATCACAGCACAGCCACACTCTATGGTCCATACAACAAAACAAGCCATGTGGGCCTAAAACTCTGTAATTGTATCCAAGACTCATGAGAAAAGCATAAAAATATGAGCACATTTTTTTATATGAATTTTTTCTTACTAAAAAATTTAATGAGTACCTACTTTTCTTCATTCACTAAATTATTCCAAAGCTTGCTCTGTCTTCCACCAAATGGTCAAATTTGTCATGGTGAATTGGTAATACCTCTCTTTCATGCCACACCTTTGAACTTTGAAGCCTTCAGTTTACCTTAATATCATGTAGTGGGAGGACCACAATCATGGTATTTTGATGGAAAGTTATAGTTGCATTTGCTTTTCAATTACTTTAAATATTCCACATACAAATCATAATTATGAAATTTATATTTCTTTGACACTTATAAAATTGTTTGATTACAAATATTTTGACAAATTCTATGGTAGACCACCTTATTTTCCTTCTCCTTTTTTTATTCTTTTAAAGATTGACTTTTGATAATTATACATGAATATACTAATTGTAAATTGTGACGTCACAAAAACTGCTTGCTTAATCCACCTTGAGGTTTTATAGAATCTGTCATCTGAAAGGTTCAAGTGGAGTAGATTCTTCAAGAGACTGTGCTGCTTGAAAACATTCTGCAGCTTCAACCAATGATGATATTGTACCCTCAGCTTTGTGAAAGAGGCCAAGATTATACCAAGCAGAAGCATTCAATCTATCGTGTCGTAGTGCATCCGTCAAAAAACTTCTGACTGCGGGATTTGATTTATTACTGTAATGTTGAAGTACTTTAGCACTGGAGATTAAGCTCAGAACATGGCCAGGATCAATGTTTAAAGCATCACCAAAAGCTTTTAGAGCTTCTTTGTAAAGGCCCTTTGCTTCATACATTATACCTGTAAAATATGAGCATCACCAAAACCAATTATTTCAAGTGATAATAATCTGTTAGCATCATTTCAATCTCAATAAGAAAAATTAAATGGAAAAATATGCAGCTCAAAGATAAAAAATAAACATATATGTTTACCTAGAGCATGACATCTAGAAGCAGAGTATGGTTTGATGGCCTTAGATTTTGAAAGACACGCCTCTGCATCATGCCATTGGGAAAGACTGATATACACATGAGCAAGATCATGCCATATTTCCAGTTCCAAGTTCTTAGCACGATCTCGGTCGTCCTATCACAAATAGTATTAAGAAAAGCGTAAGCAACATGTACAGAAAAATAATACTTTTAACATTTATACAAGTTCTTCCAAGAATAAGACGAAATGGCCACAACAACGAACCTTATATAACTTCTTCCAAGAACCAAAACTCTTTCGCTGAATTTGAAGAACAGCAAGAAGCTGAGTGTATGTCTCGATGGCATTCTTTAACTGGTTCTGTGCAATTTGAATTTTAGCTTTTGTTCGCAACAATTCACCTTGATCCCATTTCCCAGTCTGATCCAAAGCAGCATTAATAATAGATTCCGCATCCAAAAACTTTTTTTGAGCAGATAATATCCGTGCCAATTGTAACCATCCTTTAACATTTGAACCACCTTCCAGTTTTACGACGTACTTTGCATAATAAAGTGCATCATCCAACTTCCTTTGTTCTGCATATTCTAAGCTGAGATGGTAAAGTACTAGCGGGTCTATCATTCTGGTCATTCTACCAGCAGATTCCAAGGCTTGAAGTGCCTCAGATTGTCTCTTAAACTTCTCAGAATCAGAAACGGACAATTTCGAGTGTGCCGATAATGAAACGCCAAGATATAATTTCGCAACATTTTCTAACTGTGTACATTTTCCATCCAAGCTCTCAACCGCTCTCTGAGCAAAGCTTACCCCTTCTTCTGCAAACGTAGGATTCTCGCAATAAATCTTAGAAGCCATTAACAAACCAGGAAGATGTTTTGGCCTTTCTCTACCATTCAACAATTTTCTTAGAAGATCAAGTGCCGTTGAGTCCTTATCTGCTCCATAATAACAAAGAGCAAGATCATAGAATCTATCACTTCGATGAATAGTCCCGGGGAGCAATTCTTCCAAATGATTGGCTAAACTTGACAGGCCTCCCGAAACAGACAGTGCAAACGAAAGGTGGTCTAAAATTGAAGGATCCCACTCAATTCTATTGAGAGAGACTTTTCTTAGCAAAATCATTAAAAGAAGAATGGCCTCTTCTATGTTGTTTCCTGGTACAAACGAACCATCCATTTGGGAACGCAGATTAGGGGGCATTACTTCTCCACCACTATATAGAAGAAAAACAACAAAGTCTTTTTGAATCTTTGCTGTAGTCCCTGCATCAAGATTCCATTGATAAAGAAGTGCTCTCCGGTAAGACAAAGTAGCTTCACGCGGACAATCAGCAAGCTTCCACAACTCCGGGAGCAGCTCGACTGCCTTGCTCACGGTCTCCTGCAATTTACATTCAGCACCAAAGTTATCAGGCAAGCCTTCAGGTAATGAAGATTCCACTATGTCCATAATAACTTTGCAAGATTGAGCAGCTTCTGCAAGAATGATTGGAACTATTAGTTTACACTTTGACTAATGTCCTACTGTGATCAAAACCAATTTTATAATAACTTATGCATGCTTTTCTGATCTGATCTTACTTCCTACAAAAATCCACATCAACTATATAACAGGTTCAAATGGAAAAGAACTAATGCAACAACATAGATCATATTCAAAAGAAATTTCATAAATCATAACCTTAAGACACATAGCAGTTGAAATCAAATACATGTACCAGATATTAAGGGCTTGTTTGGGCAAACAGCTTAGTTAAGCTAATACAGCATAAGCACCTATCCTGTAAGTGCTTATGTATAGCTAAAAAAAGTATATGTTTTCGCATAAGTTATAAGTTGTATATTTATAAGCTATTTCATACGCTGTTTTCATAAGCTCTTCCAAACACTGTCACAAGTGTTTGTCTTAGCATACAAGTTCAAATAAGTCAATCCAAACCGACTCTAATTATTGTTGGAAAAACAATGTGGATCACAGGTGAAAGAAGAAAAAAATTCCTTGAAGTAGAAAACAAAGAGCAAAACTAAGAATCAAACAACCAACAAGGTTAGTTACCTTTAAACCTTTCAAGAACCTGCAAAGATTTAGTTTTTAGGAAAAGTGCTTCCAACAATAATCCAACAGAGTGTATAGACATTTCCGGTTCAGCATGATTATGAGAATGTCTCTTTCGTCGTTCTCCATTTCTGGAAAGAGCAATTTTGATCTTAGGAGTCACAACAGCTACATCTATTCCCTCAAATACATGTAAAGCCGCTACTAAATTTCCCTTTTGATACTCATATCTTCCTAGCAGAGCTCTAGCTTCCTGCAGAATACACACATAATTAGATAACTCTAACTTCGAATTTCGACCGTAACTATAATAGAGCTTATGAACGAACCTCATAATTCAATACGCCACTCTCACGCAAAGATAATTCAGCTTCTTCGATATTGCCGGTGTCCGGTTTGAGATCAAGTTTTCCAGTTAAGAAAGAATGGCCGCTTGCTGAGAACAAGTCGTTGGTTACAAGAGATTGGGAGGAAAGATAGGTTTCATCTGTTGCTCTCAATTGGTCACCTGAACGTAGGAACTTCATTCTTCTATGAGGAAAAAAATGAAGAGAATTGAGAATTGGGAAGTGTTAAACCCTAGAGAGAGAGAGAGAGAGAGAGAGAGAGAGAGAGAGAGAGAGAGAGAGAGATCTAATGTGAAGGGAATGGCGGAAGGAAGGAGCAGAAGGTGCGCACGGATGAGATAGAAGGGGGGGGGGGGGGGGGGGGGTTTGGTTTGTGTAAGTGAGTTGTCGTGGTGTGGGGTCTGGTGGGTGATTTTAATTAACTGCTGACGGGGACGGGAGGAGTTTTGACGTTGGTGTGTGGGCTGTCTGGTGGCTGGATGTCATTAAAATTAAAAACGGTTTCATTAACTATATTTCACATCCATCTACTTCACGCCTGCCACTTCGTCCATCTACTTCAACCCTTCAACATATTTTATCCGTCCGATCTATCCGATGTATTTTGTCTGGAAACGGATTGGATCGGGATTCGGGTCGGTGTCGAATTAATTTTGTTGTTTAACTAAAATAATATAAAGTTGTTTTTGATCGGACTTGGATGATTGAGTTGAAGCAATCGAAATTAGAATAATAAATATTTTGAAATTTTATAAAAAAAAATAGTCATTTTTATAGGTATAATAAACTAGCGTTCAAATGGCCATTCTCGTGTCTGTTTGTCCGCACTTTTAAGGCGCACCGCGTGAAAATATTAATAGTGTCAATTTTTATAAGTTTGATTTTAATATTAACTATTTATATGATGATGAGGCAAATTAACAATATTTTACTATGAATATACACATATTAATATATTGATTATCACCTACCAAGTGTGTCACCATTAACATGTGTAATTCTACTTGGACTAGTTTTATTGTCATGAGTTCGTTGAAAGTGTGAGTTTGGAAAAGTCATGTTTGTGAAATTTTGAAGTGGAACTTGTCGTACCTCGAAAAATACGATCCTAAAACAAAACAACAGAGCCGCCACCTAATTCTATTTATTCTACGAGAGAAAAGGGAGATATAGATACAACCTAAAGGAAGGATAAGAAATGGTCAACAAAACCAAATTCTAAGTTCGGGAGTCGGTTACGCAAGGGGAAGGTATTAGCACCCCTCACGTCCGTTGTGCTCAACGGGAACCTCTTAGCTAATTATGCGATTAAATGTTTGATCTTAAGTCTTTGTCTTCTAAATGATTATTAATATGTTTGTTAAAGGAAATTAAAGTTTTTATTATTAAGGCGGAGAAACGATTAAAGTTTATTATTATTGCGACGGAGAGAAAAGATTGATTTTTTATTAGGGTGCTCGCGAATGATTAAAATCTCTGTGCCTACGTATTCCCCTGTGCAATGGGAAAGTTAGAGCTTCGTAGTTCGTGCTACTACGGTTTGTGATTTTTATTGAACGATTGTTTAAAACGCATTCTACTGCTAAGCGTTGGCTTATACTCGCGGTGGAGGCTGAAGCGCTAGCTTGTTCGAGAGATAGAATGATTTAAACAATGTTCGTTTTAGAGAAAAGGTGTTTGAATTTTGTTAAGATGTTTTAAACGAAAGGGCGAATGAACCGCGTCCCGTGGGGCTAGCCCGTGAGCGATTGCATTCCAAAACGTGTGGAGTGCTAGACTCCGGAGTTCTGTCTTTCGATAATTAATTTGAAAATAGATTAAATATTTTGGTATACGAATGATGATTGAACCATCGCGTGGGGCTATCCCAGTTGCGGTCCAATCCAGAACGTGCGGAATGCTAGACTCCGGAGTTCTGTTTTCGTAATTTAATTTGAAAATAGATTAAATATTTTGGTATACGAATGATGATTGAACCATCGCGTGGGGCTAGCCCAGTTGCGGTCCAATCCAGAACGTGCGGAATGCTAGACTCTGGAGTTCTGTTTTCGTAATTTAATTTGAAAATAGATTAAATATTTTGGTATACGAATGATGATTGAACCATCGCGTGGGGCTAGCCCAGTTGCGGTCCAATCCAGAACGTGCAGAATGCTAGACTCCGGAGTTCTGTTTTCGTAATTTAATTTGAAAATAGATTAAATATTTTGGTATACGAATGATGATTGAACCATCGCGTGGGGCTAGCCCAGTTGCGGTCCAATCCAGAACGTGCGGAATGCTAGACTCCGGAGTTCTGTTTTCGTAATTTAATTTAAATAAAATGAATAATTGTTTTTAGACGTTTTAGAATCGATGTGTAATTAATAATGAAGGATTGAACGGACATTACGCGTGGGGTTAGCCCAGTTGCAGTTCGTTCTAGAACGTGCGGAGTGCTAGACTCCGGAATTCTATTCCTTGTTAAGTTATTTAAGATGCGATAAGTAGTGCAGATGGCGACCGTTTGATAATCGACTTACGTGTGTATGAAGTGTAGGCGATAAAAAGTTAATGTATTTGATTAGCATTGGACCGAGAAAACATTATTTTAAAATAATTATTTTGGTGGCGATTGTTATTATTTGAAATATTATACTCATGCTCTACTTAATAAATTAGTCGGAAAATGAGAGGGAGACTCACGTTATGCTAATCGTACATTATCGTTATAACTTAAATAAAGTGTAAAAGAAAAATAAATAGATAATAAAGAACATATGAGCAAAACCTTACAAATATAAACAAATGAACAAAATAAATAATTAAAAAACTAATCTTGAAATTAAACCGTTATTTACTGAAATTAATTAAATAAAAAGAACTTAATTTAAATTAACATAAAAATATTTTTAACATGCTTTTTTTTGAAGAAATATTTAAAAAAGGAAAAGACTTAAGAAACTAAACATAATAAATTAAAAAAAAGGAAATGGGGTCAATGGGAGGGGAAGCTGGCCCGGTAGGCCCAAGGGAAGGAGGACCGGGTCTTGGAGCGGGTTAGCTCTGACCCGGTTTAACTTATAATAGGGTGGGTGACAGAAACCCTAGCCGCAGAGGCAAAAAGGGGAAGCTGAAAGAAGAAACAAAACCAGAACCCCACCGTTACTCTCTACGATAAACACAAAACCATCAGGAAAAAAAAGACGCAAACCACACCTTGCTTGCTTATGAAAATCGTTAGGTTCATCACATTCCTTCCGAATAAGAGCAAATAGATGACAAAGATGGAGGAAAACAAAGACTACCTTCCGCGAAGAACGACGAATTTCTCTGGTTCGAAAATTTGACTCAGCCCAAACTCGGGTTCTCTCGATTTGCTCGCACAGCTTCAACTCAGTTTCGATGTTGGAAGATGAAGGAAGCTGGGAGGGTTGTGGAGATGACGGAAGGGACGCGGCGAATCGGTGATGGTGCTTTTGGCTTGCGAAACAGTTGAAGAAGATGAAGATACCTGGGTTTGCGGAAATGGTGATGAAGATGGAAGAGGGAAAGGTTCGGTCAAGGTTGATGTTATGTCACGAGCCAAAAAAATTCAACTCAAAGGTATTTGGTTTTTTGTAGTTCTCTGTATCTGGTTTTGGCCCTGTTGGTTTTTTAAAAAAGGTTTTGTGAAGGTGGGAGTTAGGGTTTTTCCCTTCTGGTTTTGTTGTAAAAGAACTTTGGGTTTTCTTCTTTTTTTTTGATGTCCTTTGCTGTGTCTCTCCCCCCCTCTCTTGATAAAAACCGAACCCCCCTTTTATATTGACAAGATTAGGGCTTTTTGATTTTCAACTCTTTAGTCGAAAACTTGTTGAATAAGCTTTAGGGTATCAGAATTTTGTTTGACATTCGTGCTTGGTTGCTTTCACCTGCAGGTTTTTGTTTCTTTGGAGCAAGAGCTTTACACGTTTTGGTGAAAACAAAAGAAACAGGCTTTTGGGCTGTGTATCTGAGTTCTTTCCTTCTGTGATGATTGACTGTTTTTATAATCAGCATTTTGGTTTTGCTTTTGTTTTGAACTGGTACAACTTGCTAATCAGAATTTGTTTTTGTTTTTTTATGTCCTATCTCTTTCTGTTGCAGGTCTTTTTTCTATTTCGGGACATGGTCTGTGATTGTAGCAGGATTTTTGTTGGTGTGGTGAAGAGTTAATCACATTTTGGTATAAACTAGATGCAAAGGCCTTGGGCTGTAGGTTCGCAGAGCTCATTTTGAGGCTTGCTATGGACCTGTGGAGAGAGAAAACATCTGCAATCCTGCTGCAAAAAGGGTCTGTAACTCTGCCATATTTTTTCAATTTTGTCTGTTTTTGTGAGTGAAAAGTCCACTGGTTTGCTGTATTAATTCTTGGATCCTTCTCTTTCTTTGTAGTTCTTGGGCCAGGCAAGACTTCTTGTGTTACGAAGAGAAAAATAAAGCAGCTTGCATTTCCAGAAGTCTTGATTTGCACTATCAGGATAAAGAGGAAGGACATTGAAAGGAAACTAAGATCTTTGTTTTTTTTTAGCAACTTTATCTTGGATTTCTAAAAAATGTAACGGTCAAACTTCCATAGATTGTGTCTTATTAGACCTTAAACAGATCATTAGCATTCTGATATGCTTTGGTTAATTGGGACAATAGAGTCTGAACCAATTATTCAAGAACTGATCCAACATTCAGCGAAACAAGCTTCAGACCATTTTCCACCTTATTCATTTTTTGATGTCAACTTTGTTGGAAATTTATCATTCATATTTGACAACCTTAGCATTGATGATTCATCTTTGGGAATAACCATATTATAAAGTTGTTGTAGTATTTTGGAGGCCATCTTAAAATAATAATAAATAAATAACATGGAAATTAAAGAAAAAAAAATCATTAAATTAGGAACTAACCCTTTTTAGTAAATTAAAATAAAATTAAAATTAAACTAGAGATAAAAATTAAATATATAAAAAAAAGTGAATAATAATAATAATAAATAATAAAAAAGGTTAAGAATAAAATTACATTTAGAAGTAAAACTTTGAAAAATGAAGTTGAAAATTGGAAATAGCAGTAAAATCGAATTTAGAAATAAGACTTGGAAAATGAAATAGAAATGGAATTTTAAGTTTAAAATTTAAGAATTAATTGAAAATTAGAAGTTGGAATTGGAACAAGGATTTAGAATAAAAGTTGAAAACAAACTAGAGACTTGGAAGTAGAATAAGGAAATAGAAATTAGAATTAAAATATGAAAATGAATTAAAAGTGGAATATAAATAAATAAAATAATAAAAAGTTTGGAAGTGAAAAAATAATTTATGAATAACTAACTAAAAAACGGAAGCGACAGAAAGATGAATCTTGGAATTTCCTTTAAATGCAAAGAAAGTATGATGCGAGCAATTATGGGTAAAATTTGGGGTGTGACAGTTGCCCCTATTTAAATAACTTTACCAGATAAAATGAGTGATGTTAATCCTCATAAAATCGGAGCGAAAGGTATTTAAATATATAAAAAACCGAAAATTTTACCCTTAAATGCAATGATATGCTATGAACTTGTGAGGGACCTCCATCTGGACCTGGATATAACATGCGAGATGCAATGGATCCTGGCATGCTGAATTTTTTAATGATGAATATGCTGAAAATGGTATGATGCAGACAAATGCAACGGTGATCCACAGAAATGCAAATGAGGGTGAAAGCTCACTGGGGATAACAATATGTTGGGGATGACAAGACGAAAACTGGATGTATTCCATGTGATAAATCAGCAGGTTCAAGTGTAACTGCTGGCACTAAGAATGTCATAAGACGGAAAACAAAACGCAAGATTAAAGACAAACTATCTGAAGTAAGAGTTAGCAAGCCCAAGTGGTTGCTGGGGATCCCAATGCAACGATTCGGTGATTGGGAAAAAATGGAAAAGACCTCGACTCGGCAGCCAGGAGAACCAAATAGCAGACATTGACACGGCGGACAGGAAATAAACAAACATCGACATGGTGATCGGGAAATAAAATAACAGACGTCGACACGGTGGTCAGGAAATAAAAGACAGGTGTCGACACGGTGGTCTAGAAATAAAAGACAGACATTGACGCGGTGGTCTAGAAATAAAATAACAGACATCGACACGGTGGTCTAGAAATAAAAAAGACATTAACACGGTGGTCTGGAAATAAAATAACAGGCAAAGACGCGGTGGTCTGGAAATAAAATGACAGACATTGACGCGGTGGTCAGGAAATAAAATAACAGGCGTTGACGCGGCGGTCGTGAAATAAAAATAACAGACAAAGACGCGGTGGTCAGGAAATAAAATAACAGACAAAAACGCGGTGGTCTGGAAATAAAATAACAGGCAAAGACGCGGTGGTCTGGAAATAAAATAATAGACAAAGACGCGATGGTCTGGAAATAAAATAACAGACAAAGACGCGGTGGTCTAGAAATTAAATAACAGACAAAGACGCGGTGGTCTGGAAATAAAATAACAGACAGAGACGCGGTGGTCTGGAAATAAAATAACAGACAGAGACGCGGTGGTCTGGAAATAAAATAACAGACAGAGACGCGGTGGTCTGGAAATAAAATAACAGACAAAGACGCGGTGGTCATGAAATAAAGTAACAGACAAAGATGTGGTGGTCATGAAATAAAATAACAGACATAGACGCGGTGGTCATGAAAATAAAATGACAGGCATAGACACGGTGGTCAGGAAATAAAATAACAGACAAAGACGCGGTGGTCTGGAAATAAAATAACAGACAGAGACGCGGTGGTCTGGAAATAAAATAACAGACAGAGGCGCGGTGGTCTGGAAATAAAATAACAGACAGAGACGCGGTGGTCTGGAAATAAAATAACAGACAAAGATGCGGAAATCCAAGGTGATAAATCAACAGGTTCAAGTGTTTCTGTTGGGACTGAGGACTGGGATTGTTAACAGTAATCAGGCAGTGGCTCTGTGCAAGCGCACTGATACTGGGAATATCATGCGAAGCATTTTAAATATAAATCAAATGGCTCTAAGCGACCAAGCTGGAAAAAATAAGAATAAATGTTGGGGTTTTCAGCGAGATAAACGACCAACCTCAGGAAATTCTTAAAACGAAGAACTCCTAGAAGAACTTTAGGAAATATCAGGGAAACACAGATGCATTTGAAATAGACAGTTCTAAGTCTTAAGCAAACAGCTTAAAGGATTCATGCCAATGATAATTGGGCTTAAAAGAAGTATTGGTTATATTAAGGTACATCAAGAAGAGTCTCTGCAGGGGATACCGGTGTTTCTGGGACAAACCTAAGTTAACCACACGGTGGGGTACCAACAACAGTGGGCTTTAAAATTACAAAAGACAATAATTTGGATCTGGGGTTAGACAGATGACAACTGGGAATAGACAAATGATTATGTCAAATGCGTATGCGATGCACATGATGCGAATGACCATGATATGCAAATGCTGACCCTATGGAGAGACAGAGAGTTTTGATAAAGCAGGAAAATTAGGATCTCAGCGCAAATACTCAGACGAGCAATAAGAAAGATGCTGGGAGATGTCTTCAAACTTGGAAATCGGTGTTTGGTCCAAAGATCCATCTAAAAGTGCTACCAACTTTTAATTCTCTGTGGGGACTTCTGTAATAATTGCATGAGAGTGTTGCTGCGAGCCAGAGGGCTTTTAGAAGACAGAAAATCTTTTAATTTTTCTAAAGTCAAAGAAATTTGAATGTTTTCCAGTATGTTTTCAAAAACTGTTTAAAATTTTTTTTGTCATTTTCAAAGTTAAATTGTAACTCAGTAAAGACATTTCGCATAACAAAGAAAATAAGAACTGAAAGACAAAGTTTAAAGGCAAAGGTTGTATTTATTCAATAATGGTAGCTTGCCAATAGCAAAGGCTCCATGGGAAATTACAATTTGAAAATGGCAATGGGGAAAGGTCTACATCGAATCCAACGACCACTATAATCCCTAGTAACTAAAACTGC
Organism: Lathyrus aphaca; assembly: GCA_963966055.1. NCBI lineage: Eukaryota > Viridiplantae > Streptophyta > Magnoliopsida > Fabales > Fabaceae > Lathyrus > Lathyrus aphaca. The sequence continues at coordinate 213,257,561 of OZ014520.1, read as the reverse complement.
CTAACACCTTGCTTCTGACAAGAGCGACTGGATTGGTCTTCAAGTAATGATCTTCAGTAATGATAAACACCATCTGATACAGTCAAATGCCTTTGTCCCTAACTTTTTCCTGGACCGCCCTTTCAGGTTTTCAATCCACGGGGATGCTCTTTTTTGCCTAAGCCTCCCTTTCGGGTTTTCAACTTAGCGAGCTCTATTTTTTTATTTTTATCCCTAACTTTTGCCTGGATCTCCTTCATAGGTTCTGATCCACCGGGATACCCATTTTTGCCTAGGCTGCCATTTCTGGTTTTCGACCTAGCGGGCTTTATTTAGGCATAATATTTTTTTACTGCATCAGAATTCACCGGGTGTTTCAGTTGTTCACCATCCATAGTTGTGAGGATTAGGGAACCTCCGGAAAATGCCACCTTCACAACATATGGGCCTTCATAGTTAGGACTCCATTTCCCACACATGTCTTTGTGGACTGGCAAGATTTTCTTGAGTACAAGGTCTCCTTCTTTGAATTCTCGGAGATGGACTTTCTTGTCAAAAGCTCTCTTGATGCGCTTCTGGTACAACTGGCCATGGCACATGGCGGTCATTCTCTTCTCATCAATGAGGTTCATCTGGTCATATCTGCTTTGGACCCACTCAGCTTCCTCTAGTTTGGTTTCCATCAAGATCCTTAAAGATGGTATCTCTACCTCAATAGGGAGAACTGCATCCATCCCATACACCAAAGAGAAAGGGGTTGCCCCTGTTGAAGTACGAACTGAGGTTCTGTATCCGTGTAAGGCATACGGTAACATCTCGTGCCAGTCTTTGTAAGTCTTCACCATCTTCTGCAAGATCTTTTTGATGTTCTTGTTCGCAGCTTCAATAGCTCCGTTCATCTTCGGACGATAAGGAGAAGAGTTATGATGTTCAATATTGAATGTGTCACACAACTCCTTCATTGTCTTGTTGTTCAAATTGGTCCCATTATTTGTGATGATTTGGCTTGGGATCCTATATCGGCAGATAATTTGGTTCTTGATGAAACGGGAAACCACTTGCTTCGTCACGTTGACATAGGAAGCTGCTTCTACCCATTTGGTAAAGTAATTGATTGCAACCAAAATAAACCGATGACCATTGGAAGCTTTAGGTTCAATTGCCCCTATCATGTCAATGCCCCACATTGAGAAAGGCCATGGCGATGACAGAACATTCAAAAGGGTCGGAGGTACGTGCACCTTGTCGGCATAAATCTGGCATTTATGACACTTCCTGGCGTATTTGAAACAATCTGACTCCATGGTCAACCAAAAATATCCAGCTCTCAAAATCTTCCTGGACATGGCATGTCCATTGGCATGTGTTCCGAATGATCCTTCGTGGATTTCCCTTATCAATAATTCTGCTTCGTGCTTGTCCACACATCTGAGTAGAACCATATCATGATTTTTCTTGTAAAGCACATTGTTGCTGAGGAAAAACTTGGACGCCAATCTTCTCAGAGTCTTCTTATCCAGAATTGTTGCATCAGCTGGGTACTCCTGGTTTTGTAAGTAGTTCTTGATGTCATAGAACCACGGTTTCTCATCAGTTTCTTCCTCGACCAGTAGACATTAGGCTGGTGTAGTTTTTCGCTCGATTGTAATGAGCAGAGCTTCATTAAGAAATCTGACTTGAAACATAGATGCCAACATAGCTAAAGCGTCCGCAATTTGATTCTCTACCCTCGGAACATGATGGAAAGTGACTTCATCAAAGTATTTGATTAATTCCACAATATGGGCCCGATAAGGGATCAACTTCTTGTCACGGGTCTCCCATTCACCTTTGACTTGGTAGATTACTAAGACTGAGTCTCCATACACTTCAAGGATCTTGATTCTGGTATCGATTGCAGCTTCGATACCTAAAACGCAGGCTTCGTACTCGACAATGTTGTTTGTGCATTCAAAACATAATCTAGCCGTGAAGGGAGTATAACCACCATCAGGATTCATCAAAAAGGCTCCCACACCATGCCCCATGTAATTAGAGGAACCATCAAACATCATCTTCCAACGAGAACCTGGCTCGAGACCTTCATCTGGACCTGGAACCTCACAATCTTTTATCAACATAATGTCCTCGTCCGGGAAATCGAATTTCAAAGGTTCATAATCTTCGACAGGATGATCAGCAAGGTATTCCGACAAAACACTGCCTTTAATAGACTTCTGGGTTACATACTGGATGTCATATTCGGATAACAACATGTGCCAACGGGCGAGTTTTCCAGTCAATGCAGGCTTTTCAAAAATGTACTTTATTGGATCCATTTTCGAGATTAACAAAGTAGTATGACAAATCATGTACTGCCTGAGGCGTCTGGCCGCCCATGCCAGAGCACAACAAGTCTTCTCTAAAAGTGAATATCTGCTTTCACAATCTGTGAACTTCTTGCTTAAGTAGTAAATGGCATGCTCCTTGCGACCAGTTTCATCCTGTTGGCCTAATACGCAACCCATAGATCCCTCGAGTACAGTCAGGTACATGAAGAGAGGTTTCCCTGGAGTAGGTGGGATTAAGATAGGAGGTTCCTGTAGATAAACCTTAATCTTCTCAAAAGCCAGTTGACAATCAGGACTCCACTCAATTGCTTGATTCTTCCGGAGCAACTTGAATAAAGGCTCACATGTAGCAGTCATGTTGGAGATAAATCTGGAGATGTAGTTCAGTCTTCCAAGGAAGCCTCTAACTTGCTTTTCTGTTTTTGGAGCTGGCATCTCTTGAATTGCTTTGACCTTATCCGGATCTACTTCGATTCCTTGCTGGCTAACAATAAAACCAAGTAACTTTCTTGATCGGACACCAAAGGTACACTTAGCTGGATTCAAACGCAATTGGAACTTTCTGAGACGCCCAAATAACTTCAGGAGATGATTCAAATGATCCTCCTCACTCTGTGATTTGGCAATCATATCATCCACATAAACTTCTATCTCCTTATGCATCATATCATCGAAAAGGGTGACCATTGCCCTTTGATAAGTGGCTCCTGCATTTCTAAGACCGAATGGCATAACCTTGTAACAATAAGTGCCCCATGGTGTGATAAAAGTGGTCTTTTCGATATCATCAGGATCCATCTTAATCAGGTTATATCCTGAAAAACCATCCATGAAGGAGAAAACAGCGAACTTAGCAGTATTGTCAACCAAAGTATCAATGTGCGGAAGAGGGAAATCGTCCTTGGGACTGGCTTTGTTCAAATCTCTATAATCCACGCGCATCCTAACCTTGCCATCCTTCTTGGGGACTGGCACAATGTTAGCTACCCACTCAGGGTACTTTGCAACTGCGAGGAATCCAGCATCAAACTGTCTTTTGACCTCTTCTCGAATCTTCAGAGCCATGTCTGGCCTTGTTCTTCGGAGCTTTTGCTTTACTGGCGGGCAATCTGGTCAAAGCGGCAACTTATGAACAACTATGTATATGTGTCCAAACCGGGCATATCTTGATACGACCATGAAAACACATCCACATACTCTTTGAGAAGCTTGACCAATCTTTCTCTGATGTCTGCCCCAAGTGTTGTACCAATCTTGAATTCCTTCTTATCTTCATCGGTGCCAAGGTTGATGGTCTCAACCTACTTCTTATGTGGCTGAAGATCTGCGTGCTCATCCTCAACTAATCTTGCCAGTTCTTCGGGAACGTCACAATCTTCCTCACTTTCATCTTCCGCTTGGTAGATGGGCGAATCGAAGTTAGGAGAGAATATAGAGTCATTGGATTCAACATGGTTTTCATTTGTTCTGCATATGGGAATGATTTGCTTTTATTAAAAGTGAAAATAGAGGGATGCAAGAAAAACTTTTTATTAGCTTTGAAAGATTGCCATTTTCTTTTTAAAAGTGAAAAGAGAAAAACAGTAAATAAAAACAAAGTAAGAATTTAACAAAATGCCTTCATTGATTGAATAACTTGAAAATGAGAAGGGGCCCTACAAAATGATCCCATAGCCTTGGGCAGAGCTAGGGAACTTTGAAAACACTTAAAGAAAAACAATAAATTACTTTGACAATGGAAACAATTCTGGGATCTCAACTGCCTCCCAATTGCCCAAAGCTGCTTCACACTGATAAACCAAATGATCCACATCTTCATTTTCATCATCCCCATTAATTGCATTAATCTGATAGTCGGCACTAGAAAACACTTCTTGAATGGTCTTTGGACGTCCTTTGACGGAGGTTGATGCTCTTTCCTTCATTTGAGTTGGTTTGTAATCCAACCCGTAGCGATCTAGCTTTTGTTTGACTTCGATGACATCACCCTAACCTTCATGGCTTCCTTCTTCAATTGTGGAAATGGTACTCTTCAATGATGCAAAAGATGGAATACCCTTTCCCTTTGGCTCTTCCACTTCCATAAGGACGACATTGGCTATCTCTAGAGCTTGGAAAGCAGTTTCCAAAGCATCTTCATCAGCCTCGATATAGCTAAAGGAGGAAAGGTTGCTGACCATGAGATCTTCTTCACCAGACACAGTTACCAGCTTATTATCGACCACAAACTTCATCTTCTGGTGTAAGGTAGAGGTGACTGCCCCAGCAACATGGATCCAAGGTCTTCCCAGCAAACAACTATAATTAGGATTGATGTCCATAACCTGGAAAGTGATTTTGAAGACCTGTGGTCCAATCAAGATTGGCAAGTCGACTTCTCCAATAACAGTCCTCCTTGACCCATCAAAAGCTTTTACAATCAGTGCACTGGGCCTCATCTCTGCCCCTTGATAAGATAACTTAGCAAGTGTTCTTTTCGGCAAAACATTCAAAGAAGATCCTGTATCTACAAGAACTCTTGCTAAAGTATCCTCCTCACATTTTACAGATATGTGAAGAGCACGATTATGGTCTAAGCCATCCTTTGGAAGATCCTCCAAACTGAAGCTGAGATTGTTACATGCAGTGATATTGGCAATGACTCCATCAAACTGATTCACAGTTATATCATGCGTAACATGAGCTTGGGCTAGTAATTTTTAGAGAGTACCTCGATGGGCCGGAGAATGCATTAGAAGTGATAAGATAGATATTTTGGAAGGCGTTTGATGTAGCTGATCAATAACCTTGTAATCACTCTTCTTAATGATTCTGAGAAATTCTGCATCCTCTTCCTCCAAAACCATCCCCTTGTCCTGGTTGACAACAGCTGGAATGACTTCTTTAGGTGGAACTGCTAGAGTGGCATTGACTTGCTGAGTGTAAACACGACCACTGCGAGTTAAACGACCTGCACCTGCTATGTCAGCACTTTCCACTTTTGAACTAGCTTGTTCAAACTTCTGATGAATTCTCCCTGTATCATACTTCCATGGAACCGATTTGGTGTCTTCATACAGGAAAGGGTTACTCCTCTGCTCAAACCTTGGTTCAGGTATATTGAAAATGGGTACCACAGGTTCTGGCATATTAAAGATAGGTTGAACCCTGGAGGACCCAGGCAGATTGAACATTGGTACCAAGGTAGAATCAGATTCTGGCAAGTTGAAAATGGGTTCAATCATTGCCACTTCATTCCTCTTCACACGACCGCTTACTTGTAAAACACCCAGATTAATCAAACTTTGAACATCTTTCAAGACCAAATCACATCCCTTTGGATTATTCGCACAAGCTTCACAATTCTTATGACAGTTCTTCAGCATACCCACTTCTACTAACTTCGCATGGAAGTCTCTGAGCGGGGTTTTAATCTCTGTGGCGTTGAAAATCAAATCTTCGTCAAACTCATCGACAATGGCATTTATGGACCCATGCTTGGGTAAAGGATTATTTTTAACATTCGGACCAGTATCTCCAAATGACAAAATGTTTTTATCCATTAGATCCTTCACAACATACCTCAAAGCAATGCAATTTTCCAAATCATGCCCCGAAGCACCTTCATGGAACAAACAATGGGCACTTGAGTTGTAACCTGGGGGAAGCAGATCTGGTGGAGGACCTAAAGGCCTTGGAGTAACCAAGCCTTTCTTCAGTAGTGAGGGATATAATTCAGTATAGGTCATAGGGATCCGAGGATGAGGAAGTCTTCCTCCTGGTCTTCTATTCTGAAAATTGGAATTCGGATGAGGAGCTGGAGTCCTCTGCTAGTAGGCTGAAGCATTGGGCGCTCGTTGATAGCCTGGATTGTTGAGCATTGGTTGATAAGCTGGAATCACTGGAGCCGCTTGCTGATACATCGGTACTGCTTGAGTTGGCCGATATATCGGGACTTGTGGATTGTATGACGGTTGAACCGCCGCCACATAAGGATGTTGAACAAACTGCGGTGGGTAGCAAACTGGGGTTGAGCCACAGGTGGAGGCCTCTGTCAAAGCGGATTTCTCCTTTGACTCGCCATTATTGCGTTTGTCTCACCCTCTTTCTTCTTGTGGAAGTTACTGGTAAATTTCTTGACATTATTTCCACTACCATTGCTGGAACTGCCAGACGCACCACTCATCTTTCCACTTTTCAATCCAAGTTCAACCTTGATTCCCACGGCTACAAGGTCAGAGAAACTAGCAGTTACGCTTCCTACCATTCTCTCGAAGAATTCTGGTCGCACCATGTCAACAAACCAATCGGCTAACTCCTTTTCAGAAAACGGGGGATCTACCTGAGAAGCGGTCCCTCTCCACCTCTGAGCGTATTCTTTAAATGATTCGGAATCCTTCTGCGACATACTCAACAATTGCCTCCTATCGGGAGCAAGGTCCATATTGTATTTGTACTGCTGGATGAAAGCATCTGTCAAGTCTTGAAAACTGCGAATCTTTGACTGGTCTAGCGTTAAATACCACTTGGAGGAGATTCCCTTCAGACTGTCCTGGAAACAGTGGATCATTAATTTGTCATTGTCCACCTGCGCAGCCATTCTTCGATAATACATCAAGAGGTGATTCTTAGGACACGTCGCGCCCTCGTACATGTCAAAGGTGGGTATCTTGAACTTTGGAGGAATTACCAATCCAGACACCAGGCACATCTCTCTAGCAGCAGCCCCGAAGATCTGGTCGCCTCCGATTGCTCTTAACCTCTTCTCAATAGTCTCAAAATTCTCTTGCATCTTCTCATGTTTCTCATTTCCATTCTCCGACATATCTGGCACGTCATACACCCGAGGGTCATTGAAGTATGGTTGGGCACGGGTGTGCACAATGTCTGGTGTAAAATTAGTAACCACATGGTTCTCTTCATTAGTCACAGGAATAGTCTGCTGAGCAGCAAATCCTTGAGGGGGAGGTACAAAACCTTGGGAAGTGAATGCAAAACCCTGAGTAGGAGGTGCGAAGCTTTGGGAAGCGAAACCTTGGGAAGGAGGGAAAAAACCCTGAACAGTAAGTCCTTGGGAAAGAGGGATAAAACTTTGAGAAGCGAAACCCTAAGGAGGAGGTACGAATCCATGAGGAAGCCCAAAAGGAGGCCAGGTCACAGGAGTGGTGACTGATGACGTAGGCTCAGTCGTTGCAGTGACAATCTCTGACACTACAGTCTGTTGGGTGTCTAATTTTGCTCGGATGACATGCAGCATTTCCATCATCTGACCCATATTTCCACGAAGATCAGAAAGCTCTTCATTCACTTTGTCCATTTCGGGGTCCCTGTCAGCCATCTTCTTCTTGGCCTGGGATCGGGTTGAATACTTGCGTGAGATTCTCAGTGTGACAGCTGGAAAGGAGTTGACGAGAATGAGTTTGACGAAATGCAGATGCAGAGATGCAAACATGAGTAAAAAATTTAGTAGATGCCTCAAGGGACTTAAGAAGTTGTTGCAAAATACCAAAATGGATAAAGTTTTTGGTTATTTCCCAAAACTAATGAACTGAAGTCCATTCCAGGTAAAATATATGAGGTTTGCAACAAAACTTCTTTATTCCTTGAAGCATTTGCTAAAATGATGCATATGATGCTAAGATGCAAAGATGCAGGGATGTGAGGATGCAAGGTGCTGCTGGTAAATTTAGAACCTTCCTAACAGGTGGGCTGTAAGAGAGTTGTTCTACGTTTTACTACCCATAAGTCCCACTCACAGGATAGTTTCTACGGTGATGGTTTAAGGAAACTTAAGGTCACGGACGTTTATCGTATTAACGCCCCGCCGCAGGCTAGCTGCATTGTGACGATAATACCGATAAGGTCTACCTTGAGTGGAGCTCTCATGCTAAGCGTGCAAGGAGCGAGTCCTTGGAGCCTAATATTACACAACTACCGAATTGAAACAGGTCCTAGGGGGGTCCCAGAATCACAACCCTCTCGTGAATCAGGTCACGCGACAGGCTAGCAGCGTTGCGACAAGATCTACGAAAAGTCTAACTATCTGGGGGAGCTTTCAAGTTAGGCATGAAAGGAGCGAGTCCTTGGAGACTAACACTAATAACATCCAATTCTAAACTTAGGTGTTCCCTCTGCTTTTTCCACTACTCAAATTGTCTTGTAACGTGGCCCCGAGAACCCACAGACAAATATAATGAGCAATAAAGTAAAGCGGTAAAAGAACAGATAAACAAACATAAATAATAAACATAGAGGAGACAAGAAAAGACGAGATCAAACAAATAAACACATAAAGCTAAGTTAGGCTCGACTCTCTCTAGCATGGAGCTATTCCCCAGCAGAGTCGCCAACTGTCGTACCTCGAAAAATACGATCCTAAAACAAAACAACAAAGCCGCCACCTAATTATATTTATTCTACGAGAGAAAAGGGAGATATAGATACAACCTAAAGGAAGGATAAGAAATGGTCAACGAAACCAAATTCTAAGTTCGGGAGTCGGTTACGCAAGGGGAAGGTATTAGCACCCCTCACGTTCGTTGTACTCAACGGGAACCTCTTAGCTAATTATGCGATTAAATGTTTGATCTTAAGTATTTGTCTTCTAAATGATTATTAATATGTTTGTTAAAGGAAATTAAAGTTTTTATTATTAAGGCGGGGAAACGATTAAAGTTTATTATTATTGCGACGAAGAGAAAAGATTGATTTTTTATTAGGGTGCTCGCGAAGGATTAAAATCCCCGTGCCTACGTATTCCCCTGTGCAATGGGAAAGTCAGAGCTTCGTAGTTCGTGCTACTACGGTTTATGATTTTTATTGAACGATTGTTTAAAACGCATTCTACTGCTAAGCGTTGGCTTATACTCGCGGTGGAGGATGAAGCGCTAGCTTGTTCGAGAGATAGAATGATTTAAACAATGTTCGTTTTAGAGAAAAGGTGTTTGAATTTTGTTAAGATGTTTTAAACGAAAGGGCGAATGAACCGCGTCGCGTGGGGCTAGCCCAGGAGCGATTGCATTCCAAAACGTGCAGAGTGCTAGACTCCGGAGTTCTGTCTTTCGATAATTAATTTGAAAATAGATTAAATATTTTGGTATACGAATGATGATTGAACCATCGCGTGGGGCTAGCCCAGTTGCAGTCCAATCCAGAACGTGCAGAATGCTAGACTCCGGAGTTCTGTTTTCGTAATTTAATTTGAAAATAGATTAAATATTTTGGTATACGAATGATGATTGAACCATCGTGTGGGGCTAGCCCAGTTGCGGTCTAATCCAAAACGTGCGGAATGCTAGACTCCAGAGTTCTGTTTTCGTAATTTAATTTGAAAATAGATTAAATATTTTGGTATACGAATGATGATTGAACCATCGCGTGGGGCTAGCCCAGTTGCGGTCCAATCCAGAACATGCGGAATGCTAGACTCCGGAGTTCTGTTTTCGTAATTTAATTTAAATAAAATGAATAATTGTTTTTAAACTTTTTAGAATCGATGTGTAATTAATAACGAAGGATTGAACGGACATTACGCGTGGGGCTAGCCCAATTGCAGTTTGTTCTAGAACATGCGGAGTGCTAGATTCCGGAATTCTATTCCTTGTTAAGTTATTTAAGATGCGATAAGTAGTGCAGATGGCGACCGTTTGATAATCGACTTACGTGTGTATGAAGTGTAGGCGATAAAAAGTTAATGTATTTGATTAGCGTTGGACCGAGAAAACATTATTTTAAAATAATTATTTTGGTGGCGATTGTTATTATTTGAAATATTATACTCATGCTCTACTTAATAAATTAGTCGGAAAATGAGAGGGAGACACACGTTATGCTAATCGTACATTATCGTTATAACTTAAATAAAGTGTAAAAGAAAAATAAATAGATAATAAAGAACATATGAGCAAAACCTTACAAATATAAACAAATGAACAAAATAAATAATTAAAAAACTAATCTAGAAATTAAACCGTTATTTACTGAAATTAATTAAATAAAAAGAACTTAATTTAAATTAACATAAAAATATTTTTAACATGCTTTTTTTTGAAGAAATATTTAAAAAAGGAAAAGACTTAAGTAACTAAACATAATAAATTAAAAAAAAGGAAATGGGGTCAAGGGGAGGGGAAGCTGGCCCGGTAGGCCCAAGGGAAGGAGGACCGGGTCTTGGAGCGGGTTAGCTCCGACCCGGTTTAACTTATAATAGTGTGGGTGACAGAAACCCTAGCCGCAGAGGCAAAAAGGGGAAGCTGAAAGAAGAAACAAAACCAGAACCCCACCGTTACTCTCTACGATAAACACAAAACCATCAGGGAAAAAAAGACGCAAACCACACCTCGCTTGCTTACGAAAATCGTTAGGTTCATCACATTCCTTCCGAATAAGAGCAAATAGATGACAAAGATGGAGGAAAACAAAGACTACCTTCCGCGAAGAACGACGAATTTCTCTGGTTCGAAAATTTGACTCAGCCCAAACTCGGGTTCTCTCGATTTGCTCGCACAGCTTCAACTCAGTTTCGATATTGGAAGATGAAGGAAGCTGGGAGGGTTGTGGAGATGACGGAAGGGATGCGGCGAATCGGTGATGGTGCTTTTGGCTTGCGAAACAGTTGAAGAAGATGAAGATACCTGGGTTTGCGGAAATGGTGATGAAGATGGAAGAGGGAAAGGTTCGGTCAAGGTTGATGTTATGTCACAGCCAAAAAAATTCAACTCAAAGGTATTTGGTTTTTTGTAGTTCTCTGTATCTGGTTTTGGCCCTGTTGGTTTTTTAAAAAAGGTTTTGTGAAGGTGGGAGTTAGGGTTTTTCCCTTCTGGTTTTGTCGTAAAAGAACTTTGGGTTTTCTTCTTTTTTTTTGATGTCCTTTGCTGTGTCTCTCCCCCCCCCCCCTCTTGATAAAAACCGAACCCCCCTTTTATATTGACAAGATTAGGGCTTTTTGATTTTCAACTCTTCAGTCGAAAACTTGTTGAATAAGCTTTAGGGTATCAGAATTTTGTTTGACATTCGTGCTTGGTTGCTTTCACCTGCAGGTTTTTGTTTCTTTGGAGCAAGAGCTTTACACGTTTTAATGAAAACAAAAGAAACAGGCTTTTGGGCTGTGTATCTGAGTTCCTTCCTTCTGTGATGATCGACTGTTTTTATAATCAGCATTTTGGTTTTGCTTTTGTTTTGAACTGGTACAACTTGCTGATCAGAATTTGTTTTTTTTTTAATGTCCTATCTCTTTCTGTTGCAGGTCTTTTTTCTATTTCGGGACATGGTCTGTGATTGTAGCAGGATTTTTGTTGGTGTGGTGAAGAGTTAATCACATTTTGGTATAAACTAGATGCAAAGGCCTTGGGCTGTAGGTTCGCAGAGCTCATTTTGAGGCTTGCTGTGGACCTGTGGAGAGAGAAAACATCTGCAATCCTGCTGCAAAAAGGGTCTGTAACTCTGCCATAATTTTTCAATTTTGTCTATTTTTGTGAGTGAAAAGTCCATTGGTTTGCTGTATTAATTCTTGGATCCTTCTCTTTCTTTGTAGTTCTTGGGCCAGGCAAGACTTCTTGTGTTACGAAGAGAAAAATAAAGCAGCTTGCATTTCCAGAAGTCTTGATTTGCACTATCAGGATAAAGAGGAAGGACATTGAAAGGAAACTAAGATCTTTGTTTTTTTTTAGCAACTTTATCTTGGATTTCTAAAAAATGTAACGGTCAAACTTCCATAGATTGTGTCTTATTAGACCTTAAACAGATCATTAGCATTCTGATATGCTTTGGTTAATTGGGACAATAGAGTCTGAACCAATTATTCAAGAACTGATCCAACATTCGGCGAAACAAGCTTCAGACCATTTTCCACCTTATTCATTTTTTGATGTCAACTTTGTTGGAAATTTATCATTCATATTTGACAACCTTAGCATTGATGATTCATCTTTGGGAATAACCATATTATAAAGTTGTTGTAGTATTTTGGAGGCCATCTTAAAATAATAATAAATAAATAACATGGAAATTAAAGAAAAAAAAAATCATTAAATTAGGAACTAACCCTTTTTAGTAAATTAAAATAAAATTAAAATTAAACTAGAGATAAAAATTAAATATATAAAAAAAGTGAATAATAATAATAATAAATAATAAAAAAGGTTAAGAATAAAATTACATTTAGAAGTAAAACTTTGAAAAATGAAGTTGAAAATTGGAAATAGCAGTAAAATCGAATTTAGAAATAAGACTTGGAAAATGAAATGGAAATGGAATTTTAAGTTTAAAATTTAAGAATTAATTGAAAATTAGAAGTTGGAATTGGAACAAGGATTAGAAATAAAAGTTGAAAACAAACTAGAGACTTGGAAGTGGAATAAGGAAATAGAAATTAGAATTAAAATATGAAAATGAATTAAAAGTGGAATATAAATAAATAAAATAATAAAAAGTTTGGAAGTGAAAAAATAATTTATGAATAACTAACTAAAAAACGGAAGCGACAGAAAGATGAATCTTGGAATTTCCTTTAAATGCAAAGAAAGTATGATGCGAGCAATTATGGGTAAAATTTGGGGTGTGACAGAACTCTCGACCTACTTTTTTTAGTGCGCGATTTTTGAGTTTGCTTCTCTTGATCTCGTCACCACTTATAAAGGTTCATTCGTTTCAATAAATGGTCTTCTCTTTGCTTGCCGTCCATATTTGTTTTTATTTTCATTTATTTTTTGCCCTTCGTGTCCTCTAATGTTGACTTGATATTCTGTGGATATTATTTTCCATATTTTATTCTCTCTCCACTCATAAAATAAATCTCTCTCTCAAAGTTGTGTTCAATAATAAGGTCACTCATAAAATATAATAGTGGAATTATGTTATACATTTTTTTCATTTGTTTTATTATTGTACCCAGTGTTATGGATATGTTGGGAGAATTTGACTTGCACTGGTTTTATTGTCATGAGTTCCTTGAAAGTGTGAGCTTGGAAAAGTCATGATTGTGAAATTTTGAAGTGGAACTCTCGACCGACTGTTTATAGTGCGTGATTTTTGAGTTTGTTTCTCTTGATCTCGCCACCGCTTATAAAGGTTCATTCGTCTTAAAAAATGGTTTTCTCTTTGCTCGTCGTCCATATTTGTTTTCTTTTTCGTTCATTTTCTGCCCTTCGTGTCCTCTAATGTTGACTTGATATTTTGTGGATATTATTTTTCATATTTTGCTCTCTCTCTCCACTCATAAAATAAATCTCTCTCTCTCAAAGTTGTGTTCAATAATAAGGTCACTCATAAAAAAATAAAATAGTGGAATTATGTTATACCTCTTTTCATTTGTTTTATTATTGTACTCAGTTTATATGGGTTTGTCGTCTCCTTTTTCGACAATTATTGTTACTGGGATTTTTTTATGAAATATAGAATTAGATAAAGTGAAAATGGTAGTTTTTATGATCATGATTTATTTCTAAAAAATATATGATTTCATAGAAGTTATTGTTCCGGACTGGGCCTCCAGACTGTATTGGGCTACAGCTCAATATGTCAAGCAGAGGCCCATATGCTCGGGCAGGTACGTCTGAGAGACGGGCAAGGGCGCTTAACGGTCGGGCACATATCCTAGATGTCGGGCACGCGTTTATAACGGGCAGAGAACATGTCATCCAGTTCACTAGCCACATCACCCAACTGTCCCCCATTATCTCCTGAAAGATAGTGGTAGTTGAACCAAGGACCTGACCACTTAGCTAGGTCTTCACGCTTTTCACGCGTTCCTTGGCAGTTCTTCCTTGGGCCTAGTTGATCCAGCCCAAGGAAGGACATTGGCCTAGCGTTGGGGGCTCTCTATAAATACCCATTTTCACTGAAGGGTCAGGTATTCTGATTCCACTCTACTAACTTACCTATTTGATGTACCTCTACTAATTTTGGCATCGGAGTGCCTTGCAGGTACACCCCCTCCTCTCCATCCACTTGCTGCTGCACCCCATTGCTGGAAGGCCCTCCTGATCATGAAGAATGAAGCTTTCAAACACGAAGAGCAAAAAAAGAAGAGACCCCACGAGGACACTCCCCCCGACGACTCTTCTTATCAAGTGGCCCTATGCATATCACGACCAGAGGACTTCATCTTCCCCGATTCGCCACCAGAAGGGCGGATCACTGCTCTCAGCCCCTAGGAGGACTTCCCAACCGCCCTTGTCATATCGGGGGAGGGATGAACGACGAAAGCGTTGCCCTTTCGGTAAAACGCAAGTTCGACGAACTCCTGCTGACTGCGCCCGAGCAAAAGGCAACATTGACAAAATACCGAGGCAAGTCCAATCCGATATCCTTTTTCCTAGAGGAGCTTTCGGGCGTTCCCCCAACTCGAGCATCCCGCTGCTGATCAGAGCCAAGATGGCTCACTTCGACGTCTGATGCATCCTGGTCGACCAAGGCAGTTCGGTGGATATCATGTACGTCCACCTATTCAAAACCCTAAAGCTGGACAAGACCAACCTATCTCCCTACGTCGGATCCGACCTCCAAGGGTTCAACGGGGCCACGACAAAGCCGTGGGGTTACGTCGAACTCCTCGTCACCTTCGGAGAGCAAGAGACGGCTAGAGAAATCAAGAACCAGTTCCTGGTCGTAGAATGCCCCTCCCTTTACAACTGCATCCTCGGTCGCCCGACTCTAGCTGAGCTGACAGCGGTCCCATCCACCGTTCACCTGAAGATGAAGTACTACACCAAACTGGGTCGCGTGGTCACAATCCACGGAGACATCGAGGCCGCCCGAAGGTGTTACGATGCCGCAGTAAAAGGACAAGCCACAATCAACACAAAAATAACAAGAAGCCCAGGGTCGAAGAGCCTCCCCCCAGGGAATCAACGCCATCGACCTCGATAGTCGCATCGGCAAGGACGAAGCTGAAGAACAGAGACCCGTCGAGGGGCAAGCTCCCACTCACCCATTTCGCCCAATCCCAAACGGAGAGTTCGAGCTCGTCCCGCTAGGCGATGACCCCAACAGGGAAGTGAAGATAGGCACGGGCTTGCCCGAGGAAACAAGGAAGCAACTTGCGATATGCCTCAGGGAGAACGCTAACCTCTTCGCATGGAACGCCGCAGAGATGCCCGGCCTAGACCCTAAAGTCTCATGTCACCAATTAGCTTTAGACCGGGCGATCAAGCCCGTAGCACAGCCTAGGCACAAGCAGTCCCCCGAGAAAGCGGAGGCTACCGAGCAAGCTGTAAAAGACCTCATAGAGGCAAATTTTATTTCTGAAGCCCAGTACACAACCTGGCTCTCTAATGTAGTCCTCGTTAAGAAAAATAATGGAAAATGGCGCATGTGTGTTGATTATACCGATCTTAATAGGGCTTGCTCCAAAGATGCTTTTCCTCTCCCTAACATAGATAAACTCGTCGACAATTCTGCAGGTTTCAAACTCTTGTCCTTCATGGACGCATACAGCGGATACAATCAAATCCCTATGTCGGACATGGACAAGAGACACACAGCATTCATGAGCCCGACCGACAATTACTATTACAACGTAATGCCCTTCGGGCTAAAGAATGTCGGGGCCACGTACCAGCGCATGATGACCAAAGTCTTCCGAGGAGAAATCGGGGACATGCTCGAGGTATACATGGACGACATGATCGTCAAGTCACACGAGGAGACCGACCACGTACGACACCTCCACAAGGTTTTCGAGAAGGCGAGACAATGCAAGATGAGGTTTAACCCTGATAAATGCACATTCGGCGTCCGGGCAGGAAAATTCTTAGGCTTCTATCTCACTGAGCGGGGAATCGAGGCCAATCCCGATAAAAGTCGGGCATTCTCGGAGTTCCCGACCCCGAAGTCTAAAAAATCCATTCAATCCCTCAATGGGGTGCTCGCCTCGCTCTCCCGTTTCATCGCCAAATCCGCTCAGCACGCTTTACCTTTCTTTAAACTCCTCCGAAAAGAGGCCACCTTCGAGATGACCGACGAATGCGAACGGGCACTGCTCCATCTGAAGAAGGCACTCTCTGAACCCCCAGTCTTGTCCCGACCACTGGAAAGGGAGACCCTATACCTATATTTGTCCGTGGAAACCGAGGTCATCAGCGCCGCTCTCATCAGAGAAACCGACGAGGGACAAAAGCCCATATACTTCACGAGCAAAGCACTCCAAGGCCCCGAGCTCAGATACCAACAATCGAAAAGGTCGCACTAGCCCTCATAAACGCCGCGAGAAGATTACATCACTACTTCCTCGCCCACACGGTCAAGGTGAGAACCGATCAACCAATAAAACAACTCCTTGGTCGACCAGACATGGTCGGCAGAATGTTGAAATGGTCGCTGGAACTCTCTGAATTCGACATCCAATACGAGAACAAGAAAGCTCTGAAGGACCAGACCCTGGCCGACTTCGTCGCAGAAATGACGCACAGCCCGAAGCTAGCGGACGGCGCCCACAAATGGACGATCTTCGTCTACGGTGTCTCTAGCTCGGCCGGAAGCGGTGCAGGAATCATCCTCAAAACGAGGACGGAATCCTGATCGAGGTCTCATTGGCATTAGCCTTCCCAACCTCCAATAACCAAGCCGAGTACGAAGCTTTCATCGCCGATCTAAGGTTAGCCGAAGACCTAGGAGCAAAGGAAGTAAAAATATCGACAGACTCCCAACTCGTGGCATCACAAGTACGGGGAGAATACCAAACCAAGAACGACAACCTAATCGAATATTTAGCATTGGTCAAGGAAAGACTCGAAAAATTCGAGAAGTGGGAGGTCCAACATGTGCCCCGCGAGCATAACACGCGAGCGGACGTCCTGTCGAAGCTCGCCAGTACGAGGAATAAAGGCGGAAACAAATCAGTAATCCAGGAAATCCTTCCTCGACCTAGCACCGAAAGGCCACCGCCCCCACTCGAGGTAAACGTGATCGGGGACGCTCATTGATGGATGACACCGATCTACAACTATCTCACAAAGGATGAACTTCCCATGGACCCCAAAGAGGCAGCCACAACCAAGCGGAGGGCATGCTCATACGTCCTCCTCGAAGGAAAACTCTACCGTATGGGACTCTCCATCCCGTTGCTCAAATGCGCCGAGGAGGAGAAAGTCCCCAGCATATTAGGGGAAATGCACCGAGGAATCAACGCCCAACATCCCGGCGGACGGTTGCTGGCGTGCAAGGCTCTTCAAGCAGGATACTATTGGCCGACTATGCAACACGACTCCAAAGAGCACATCAAAAAATGCGACAAATGCCAACGACACACCGACATGCATCTCGCACCTCCCAACGAGCTAAAAACGCTTTCCTCTCCTTGGCCCTTCGCATGGTGGGGCATGGACATCCTCGACCCATTTGTAACTGGTTCTTACCAAAACAAATACCTCATTGTAGGGTTAGACTACTTCACCAAAGGGATCGAAGCAAAAGCACTGGCCAAAATAACGGCGCAAAACATTCTTCGATTTTTCAAACGAAACATCCTCGCTCGGTTCGACATACCCCAGGTCCTCATCACAGACAACGGAATGCAATTCACAGACGGAAGATTTTAGGACTTCGTGGCTAGCCTAGGCACTAAATAACACTTCACGTCCGTCGAGCACCCTCAAACCAACGGACAAGCGGAGGCGGCCAACAGGGTAATCCTGCACGGACTAAAGCGCAGACTCGGCGAGGCAAAGAGGGCATGGGTCGAGGAACTACACAGTGTCCTGTGGGCATACCGCACAACGCCACACTCTACGACCGGGGAGACCTTGTTCAGACTAACATACGACACCGACACACTCATCCCAGTGGAAATTCGAGAGCCGATGAGACGCGTAGAGGATCCCCTCAACGAAGAGATGAATGACGAGGCACTTCGAGCCGAGCTGGATCTCGTCGACGAGATCCGTTCCGAAGCAGCCCTTAGGGAAACATCCCTCAAACAAAAAATAGCCTTATGCCACGACGCGAAGGTCGTAAAAAGAGAGTTCTAGGTGGGCAGCCTGGTCTTCATAAGAAACCAAAAAAAACCAAGAGAGGGTAAACTGACCGCCAACTGGGAAGGCCCCTACTGCGTCCGCGACAAGACGAGCAACGGGGCCTATTATCTGGAAAACCTACAAGGTGAAGAACTCGCTCAACCATGGAATGCAGAAAAACATAAACAATATTATAGCTAAACATAACCCGGGGAGACATGGGAGGTACGACCACGCTCTTCACCACCAAATCAAAAGGGAGAATCTGCGCCCCTCAGAGGCGAACACAACCCTCCCCGACGCTGGGCATCTCAAACGAGCCCCAGTGTCACAGTACCATGTTGGCAGGGCACCCAGCTCGCGATGGGAAAGCCCAAGCCCCGAGCTTAGAGTTCTCCGATCGCAAACTCTACCTCGATTTAAGGCGAGCACAACGCTCGCCACCTTGTCGGTTCCCTAAACCAACGAGACCAACATTGTCGAGCACAAACAGTTCCAAAACAAATATAGAAAAACCAACGAGACCAACGTTGTCGAGCACAAACAATTCAAAAATAAACAAATAGGACAAAATAAATATAATTCATTAAACGCGGTCGCAGCCGACCAAGAAAAATACAAAAGGAGCCCGAAGGCCAATATTCAAACAGGAACAAAAGGCCATTATACACAGGCACGCAGGCCCTACAAAATAACAACGAAAAATTCTAAAAAGACTCCGCCCAGAGTTACTTTTCACGACCATCCTCCTCTTCATCTTCCAGCTCCTATTCATCTTTGAAGGGGCACACGATCTCTCCTTCAGCCACACACTAGTTGTGGGCCAACCCCTCTGTCACCAGCCCGAGATTCAACACCTTCAGCTGCTCGGTGGCGTTGTCGAATCCCTCCTTGAACATTACGACCAGGTCTTTGTTGAGATCGCGGATATGTCCGACCAACTAGCCCCGGGTACAAAGGGCAAGCTCCTCCTCAGTATCATCCTCCCGAGGGGGGATTGTACCCTCGAGTAGAGCCATCCGAGCACGGAGTTGCACGTTTTCTTCGGCCACCTTCTTGTGCCCCGCAGCTCTATCTTCCAGGCTTTCCTTCTCGGCCTTCAGCGTGTCCCGTTCAAGCTTCAGTTCCTCCAGCTCCTTCTTCAGCCCCTCCTGCAACTGGTGTTCCTCCTTGTAGTCAGATAGATCCTTAGACAATCTATCCTTCTCAGTTCGGGCAGCCAGAAGAGCATCCTCTAAAGAAGCCGTGGAAACAGCAGTCTCGGACAGGACCATGGCAGTCTCCATCACCCGGATAACGACAACCAGATCCCCAGCCAGGTCTCTTCGTCGGGCATCTGCATCCTGGCTCAGAATGGCCTTTGCCTCGGGCTCCGCCACCACGACAGAACCTTCAGCCTTAAAAAACTCCTGCTCCAAATAGCAAGGAGGCAACAGATAACTCTCAGGGGCGTCAAAATCATTGCCCCCCACGACAGCAGACCGGGAAAGAGTCCCGTCCAGACGCTTCCGCTTGAGCAAAGGAGAGGTGGAAGGAGGGGGACTGTCATGTATCTAGATCGGAGAGGTTTGTTCAGCAGGCTGAGGGGAGTTGGACACCGGGCTAGCAGTACCCGAGGTACCTGCCCCGAGGTCAGCGGCCACCTCCTAGACACGGGGTGTCACTTTCTTAATCTTTTTAGGGACCCTGTCCGGAGCCCCAGCCTGGTTCACCAGCTTCAGTACTCGTTCACGATGAGAAGGCATAGTTCCTACAAAACAAAAACAACAAAAACACAAGTTAGTTGGACAGATACAAGACCGAGAAAAGAAAGTAAGTAAAAGAAAACCTACGCAGTAACTCCAAGGTCTCCTCGTTCGTATCATACTCGAGCAGAGCCCTTGTGTTTATAAGACGGGTTTCACAAATCAGCATCCCAGCCTCATCGACGTAGGGAGCACCTTTCCGGTCAACCCAAACCGTCAGGTTGAAACTTTGTACATACTCCACCAGCCTCTTGTAAGCCAGCTTGTCCTCGACCCCCAGGCTCGAGAATTTTACCCGGTAGTGACTGGTCGAGAGGTTGAAGTGGTCGGGTTTCCACCTCAAGGGGATCCTCGACATAAGGTTTTCCTCCCCAGCAGCATTCTGTTTGTAATAGTAAAGGGCGTTTAAGGCAGAACGAGTGATCGGCTTCACCGTATACCACCGCCCTTTAAAATACCGGACATAATCCATATAGGTCTTGAATAGCCTCACCGGCTACTTCAGAGACACCCAGTTATGACGTCCCCGGGCACCAGACCGTTGTAGGTGGAAGATGTGGAAAAAGAGGGGCAGGGTGCACCCAACACCTAGAAAACAGCAGAGTAACTCGAACGCCCACATAAAAGCGATAGCGTTTGGATGCAATTGTGACGGTGAATTCGTACATAGCAAACTGCTTCCCCAGGAAGCGGCGACATATCCGGTCCGCCTCCTGAGGAGTAAGGCATTGCCAATTCGCAGGGTCCTCGGGACTGAGGTCTTCCACCATGGCGTATGCATTGGTCGTCTCGTTGGTAAAGTATGATTCTTCTTCCAACGGTTCATCCGCGACCCACGATAAGTCATTATGCCCGGACGAGGAAACATGTTCGTTGTCCTCCTCGGCATTCCTCTCCTCGGGGTTTCGATGCGCGACCTCCCCTTCATCAATTGGACGTAGTTCAGCGTTCCTTTCCCCGACCTGTCGATGCTCGGTCGTACCTGAAACGCAGACAGAAAAAGTGAATTCGACATCGCATCAAATCCATCCTTCCACCGTAAGTCAAGTGAAAGGGCGAAAAGCTAAAATGTAACGCCCCAAAATCCGACTAAACTAGCCTAGACCGACGAAGGGGCAACCCCCGCACGCATTCGGTGCAGACGGCGGAGACGGGCGGAAAGATAAGTCTTTTCAGAGCTTCCGGTCAAACGTCAAAGCGAAAAAGTCCAAATGAAGTGGGTCGTCCCCTTTATATAGCCATAAGCGCGTGGACGGACGCGCCAGGTAATCATTACCTAGAACCTATGCCGCCATTTGCACAGGAAATGAGGCGACGCACCATTAATGCTGAGACAAGTCAGTCCACAAGAATCATGAACGACGCCGAGCAACTGCAAATCTCCCCGACTATAAGGAGCACCCTCGACTCTGTGAAACACCACATGCCCGACAGACTCAACAACGCGTGCAAGTACATGCCCGTCACCTTCTTCAGCACCCCTACATCCATCTATGTTTTAATTCATCGCTCTGACTCGGAGACTCGACTTGGGGGGCTCCTATTCCGGACTGGGCCTCTAGACTATATTGGGCTACGACCCAATATGTCAAGCAGAGGTCCATATGCTCGGGAAGGTAGGTTTGAGAGACGGGCAAGGGCGCTTAACGGTCGGGCACATATCCTAGATGTCGGGCACGCGTTTAGAACGGGCAAAGAACATGTCAGCTAGTTCACTGGCCACATCACCCAACTGTCCCCCATTATCTCCTGAAAGATAGGGGCAGTTGAACCAAGGACCTGACCACTTAGCTAGGTCTTCACGCTTCTCACGCGTTCCTTGGCAGTTCTTCCTTGGGCCTAGCTGATCCAGCCCAAGGGAGGACTTTGGCCCAGCGCTGGGGGCTCTCTATAAATACCCTTTTTCATTGAAGGGTCAGGTATTCTGATTCCACTCTACTAACTTACCTATTTGATGTACCTCTACTAATTTTGGCATCGGAGCGCCTTGCAGGTACACCTCCCTCCTCTCCATTCACTTGTTGCTGCACCCCATTGCTGGAAGGCCCTCCTGATCAGGTAAGATCAGTTATGTATGGAGCAATTTTGTATTTGTATTGGACAAATGAACATTTATGTAACTGCTCAACTTTCTTTTCATTTTAATTCATTAATTTTAAAATATTAAAATAAATTATAGAATACATTTTGAAAAAATAACAATAATTTAAGAAAAGATTTATAAGAAAAAAGGGTCAGCCCAAAATCAAAATTAAATTTAATACAAAAAATGTAGAATAGAAATATATCAATTGAAAAAAGAGATTAAGACTTTTTTTTTGCTTAATTCATCTTTTTATCCCTTAATTTAATTTATTGTTTCGCTTTGGTCCCTCAGTTAAAAAACGTTATATTATAGTCCCTTATAAAGATTATGTTAGTCAAATTAATCTATTCCATTAAATTTTGAGAAAAAACCTTAAACTGTGCATATGTGACTGTCTAATTGGCATATATTCTCTTAGTTGGTTTTTTTATATTTTTTATTATCAAATTATTATTAAACTTATAATTATAATTATTATTAGTATTATTATTTATTAAATATATTCTTTTCTTTCTCAACCATTACTCTATAACACATTACTCTATAACATAGTTTTAGAGCATTCCTCACAGCAAAACACACTTACCCTTAAAACCTAACTATCTTTCCGTCAAGTTCACCACCACCATCGTAATGAAACCCGTTTCAACCTCTTCAAACTTTGGAACTACTCTTCAATCGAAGCTTTCTCCGAAACACACGCCGTTTTAATTTCATAATTTTTTGATTCGAATCGATTCGATTAATTACAGTTATACCTCCATCGGAGTTGCGCACGATGCATTCAACACTTTCTTCAGCGAAACCGGTTTCGGCAAGCACGTTTCTCGTTCCGGCAAGCACTTTCTTCTAGTTTGTTGTATTCCTTTAAACCTAACCCTAATTTGTGTTTTTCTAATTTTTATTGAATTTTTTTGTTTGTTTGTGGTTTAGTTGGCAAAGAAATCTTAGATCTGTGTTTAGATCGTATCAGGAAGTTGGCTGATAACTGTACCGGTCTTCAAGGATTTTTGGTCTTCAACATTGTTGGTGAAGGAACCGGTTCTGGTTTAGGTTCACTCTTGTTGGAGCTTCTTGATTTTGGTATAGGCTTTAATTTCGCAGACACAATGTTTGTTTAAATGTCACTATGAGTTTGGTTATGATGGTTTTAAGTTGAACATGTTTCTAATGATTTTAACATGCTTGCTAGAGTTTATTATTTGTTGTGAATTTGTTGTTTGACTTAATACAAATTCATATGAATAGGCATGTCTTTACAGGGCTTGGTGTAATGAATTGTATACCATATAAATTAACATTTAGAGGTTTTGGTTTTGACAGAAATAAAATATGCTTTATTATGAATTTTAACTTCAAACTTTGATTGTGTTTGTACATAGGAGGGATTTCAACTTTGATTGTGTTGTTCAAAGAAATTGTTGGGAGGATTGTTTTACTGATGCAAAAAGATGCAGAAGATGATGAAGGATATTTATGTAAATTGATTAGGATGATTTTTATGTAAATTAATTATATTGATTTTTATGTAAATTAAATGTGATGATTATTAGGATGATTTTTATGTAAGAATAAAGATTTGATTTCTATGGTATAAATTAGATTTAATTAATTTGATTTAATTTGATTTTTAATTTGATTTAATTAATTAATTTGATTTTTAATTTGATTTATGTAAGAATAAAGATTTGATTTTTAATTTGATTTTTAATTTGATTTATGTAAGAATAAAGATTTGATTTTTGATTTGATTTAATTAATTTGATTTTTAATTTGATTTATGTAAGAATAAATATGTTTTTTTTAATTTTATTATGTAAATTAATTAATTTGATTTTCATCTTAAATTAAAGACCCATAACATAAGTTTAAATTTGGTATAATTAACATTAAAACAATTTTATTAATAATTGTAAAAATTAAATAATATGACATGTCATATTTTAAATAATATTTTATTATATATTTATGACTCAGTGCACACTTGGCATGCCACCATGGCATTGACTAATAGCTAAACAACAAAATTAACGGAATGGATCAAATGTCTTAACGAAAACAATATTATAGGACTAATGTGAAACGTTTTTTTTTATTGAGGGACTAAAGCGAAATTCAAAATTAATTTACAGGACTTAGGGACTAATTATGCCTCTTTTTTTGGATAAAAAAACAAAAGAGATTAAGATGAATAAGAAAGAGATAGAAAGAGAAGGAAATTCCTAAAATTTATACTGATGCTAGAATTTATAGCATTTCTTCCAAATATTAAATATCATCCCTTGCTTGAATTTATGCAAATAAAGTTTAATTTTGTTTAAAGAGTATTGGGTGAGGAATTAATTCACTACATGGCATCTTATAACACGGTCAAAATAAAAATTGTTCCACAATGCAAATATGATGAATATCTAAATTTGTATACTCCGATTCACAATGAAAGTATTATAACGGTTTCCTATAAGAGATAAGAAAGCAGTTCCACATTTAATATGATAGTTATTGTTTAGTTTAAATTGATTCCCCATTATATATAGGTATAGATATAGATAACAAACAATTGATTCTTTCCAAATAAAATGGAATTTCATAATATGTTTTAAAGATCTAATTCAAATTAAACTTATTTGCAGTCAAAGAAAATTAAAAAGGAATTAATACTTCCATGTACTTTAGTATCCCTCAGACGTATAAGTTGTCTCGAAGTTCTATTGCTTTTATAAAAAAAAAAGTATGAATGATTTGCATAAAAAATATATTTTAATTGCACTAAATTTGTACTAATAATATTATAATATTAATTTTTAAGATATTAGCTATAACAATTAGTGGAAAATCAAATCACATTTACAAATGATCTTTTTCTCTCTTTTCTATTTAAAAGGGAGATTTTATCAAACATGGATGGAAAAACAAATAAATGAAATAGAAAACCACGATTAAAAGAAATGAGAGACTATAGAAAAAGAATAAAAGATTCTCACTGTGGATTCTCTCATGGCCGTCTTTGAGGGCGTGCAAGGCGACCTACCGCACAGGGCCTCACATTTTTTCATGACTAAGCTATGGAGAAAAGGGCCTCCATATAAATATTTTATAGTTAATTTATGATTAAATAGGGCCTCTTAAACAAATTTCATAACTTAATTGAAGTTAACTTCAACTTCTTACACAAGGTCTCTCAAAATATTGAGACGACTCTGGATTCTCTAATTGGATGCAGAATGTATATTTTTACAGTATAGTGATCAAAAAAGAAATTAAAAAATGCTTGTTTTACATTAGATGAAAATTTATTGTGGAGAAGATGCGAAACTAGAAAACATTTGTTTCATGTTACATGGAAATTTTAATGTCTATTAATAGGTTGAGAAATTAGAAACAATTGAGAAATTAGTAACATTTATGGTAATTGGTAGTGCAGTAATGTAGTGTATTTTATTATTGGAAAAAATTGTAATTAAATAAGGGTATAGTTGGAAATGTAAAAAAGAGTCGGACCAAAAAAGTTGTATCCCTTTATAGATGTAATAGATGATGAGATATACAGAAAGAGAGAAATGGTTTTTGATAGAAAATAAATAAAATTTGTACTTGCATTAAATAAAGAAAAATAGTATGTGGTAGTGGTTACCAATAGTTGGTTTTGTAGAAGTTAATAATAATGAGTTTTGTGGAAATAATAGTAGTGAATTTTATGGTAGTTATCAAATAAGTTATAAAAAAAGAAAGAGTTAAAGGAAAAATTAGTCTAAAAAATAGGTCATACCAAAAGAGTGTATCCTCTTTATATATAGTATAGATATTAAACCGACTTTATTTACCCCGTCAAATCTATTTAACCGAATTCGATGAAAATCGAACTTTATTAGTCGAAATTGGAATAAAAAGACCATTGAATAATACTAACTAGATATATGATGAAATATTTCAAGAAAACAACATGTATGGAAGAGTTAAGTACATTTAAGTGGTATTACCATTTATATGAACATTTCTAAAACTAACACCATAATGCGTAACAACATTTCTAACAACATTCCTATGAATATTTCTAAAACTAAATCCATTTTTGTGAACATTTTAGCTATGCACCTCAAACGTGATAACAAAGCTTCTAGTTGATGTAGGAAGAGATGATGTTCGAGTTGATGTTGGAAAAGTTGATGTTGAAAAGAGATGATGTTCGAGTTGATGTTGGAAAAGTTGATGTTGAAAAGAGATGATGTTCGAGTTGATGTTGGAAGAGGTTTGATGAAAATTGCCTAGGGTCTTTGTGAAAAGAATGATGATGAAGTTAAAGTGTTTGTTGATAGGTAAATGAAAAGTTATATTCTAGTTCTCTGAAGTATTCATGCAATAGAACAAACATGTCTGTTTTTAGGTAAAACCGAGGAGAATATGTTAATTAAAAATTAAAAATAAAATAGAAAAGTCCCATAATACCATATTATGGGAATTGCAATCACGTCGGTTTTTAGACAAAATCGAGGTAATAAATTATTAATAATTAAAAATAAATATAACATAAAAATTAAAATTAAAATAAAACATATGAAAATGTTAATGCAAAAGCTATTAATTACCCATCGGTTGGAAAATATAAACGAGGGTAATAAAAATTAAAAATAAATAAAAAAGGGGAAAAGGAAAAAGGGAAATGTGTCATCATGTGACCCTAAACCAATTAAAAATAAAAATAAAACATAAAATGTAGGAACTAGGATTTGAAGCGAACTCCCTTGTAGTTATATTCCCTCAGTTTTAGTAATAATCGAGGGTTTAGGTTGTATATATTTAAAAAAAATGATGGTGCTGCCAGGACATATACCTCGGTTATTGGTGGGTCTAGGAGAAAACTTTATCATGAAATTTATTATTTATAGTAGTGTACTAAGGAAACTACCTTCATCGTGGTATAAAGGGGGATGCCATATGGCCCATCGAAACTAACATACCTTTCTGGCGATACTCTCAGTTCAATGAATAATAGAGTAAGGCATGGCTAAGATATGTTGTTGACCTGATTAATGAAACAAGAGAGTCACCCATTTTCGAGAGTTTATCGTTAAACAGAGGGCAAGCAAAAAATATAAATTCAAAGTGGTTTGAAGAGAAATGCATGAGGGTGATTTATTGTTGAGACAAATTGTTGATTTCTCCCAATAGGGAAAACTACAACCTAAATTGGAATGGTCATATCACATATACCAGAAGCTGACTCATACTTAGAACCTGGAACTCAGTTAACCTAAGATAATAGTGTAGTTGATTGTTATGAAGGAGAGTCGTCTATCAATGTACGAATATTGTTGAAAAATATTTATTATTTAGGGCAAGCTTATTTGGTTATGTAGTTAATATGAATGTTGAAGTTCCACATAAAGATCTTTTGAACCTTGATAAAGGCAATATGAATTCTCGACTTCCATAGGAAGATCCTTGTCGCCTTGAAAAAAGGCAATATAAATGTTGGACTTCCACAGGAAGATCCATGCCACCTTGAAAAAAGGCAATATGAATGTCAAACTTCCACATGAAGATCCTTACCACCTTGAAGAAAGGCAATATGAATGTTAGAATTTCACAAAAAGATTCATGCTGCCTTAAAAATGAGCAATACGTATGCTGGATTTCTACATGAAGATCCTTTGTTGCCTTTAAAAAGGCTAATATGAATGATGTACTTCCACGGGAAGATTGATACCGCCTTGAAAAAAGGGAATATAAATGTTGAACTTCTAGAGGAAGGTTCTTGTCTTGTTAGGAAAAAAATGGGGCAACATAAACATTGTCTCTATAAGACACCTCTTAAAAGGGGACTAAACTAAAGTCTCGTCTAAAGGACTCAACCAAAGTCTCGCCTGAGGGGATCAACTAAAGTCTCTCTAGAGGATGTTAATTAAAGTCTTGTCTGAGGGACTCAATAAAGTCTTGCTTAAGAGACTCAATTGAATTCTAGATTGAAGGACTCAACTGAAATCTTGCCAGAGGAACTCAATTAAATTCTTTTTTCAGGGACTCAACTAGCATCTCACTAGAGAAACTGAACTAAAATCTCGCCTAAGGAACTCAACTAAAATCTTGCCAGAGGGACTCAACTAAAGTCTTTCTTGAGGGATTTAACTAAATTCTTGTTAGAGGGACTCAATTAAAGTATCATTTGAGGGACTCAATTGAAGTCTCGCCTCAAGAACTCAATTGAAGTATCTCCAGAAAGACGCAAATAAAGTATAGTCTGAGGGACTCAACTGAAGTCCCGCTTGACATACTCAACTAAATTCTCTCATGTGGGTTACAACTGAAGTCTCTCTAGAGGGACTCAACTAAAGTATCTCATGCGGGACACAACTAAAGTCTCACCTAAGAGACTTAACTACAGGAATTTGAAAAGCAAGAAATATATGATTTTTCTTCAATATGTAAATGATGGTATGCAAAATTATACATTTTTCTCACTGATATATTGCTAGTCTCTTTAGAAAAGTTTACTTGCAGGATTAATTATTGAATCCTTTGACATATGTGTATAAATTCTTACGAGTGTTTGACTATTTGTTGTAAATGTAGCATAGATTCTAACTTTGCAAGAAAATAAAGATGAAACTTGCAAGGAAAGCAAAGGGATTTCAACAGGGTCAAACTCCTTGTAAAATTTAAGATAACAGACAAGTCAATTTATGGACAAGAATGTGAAAAACAAGAAATATAAGAGTTTTCTTAAATATGTAAATGATGGTATGCAAAATCATACATTTTTCTCACTGACTCATTGATCGTTATCATCTAGATACTTTGAGTTTTGTTGAGTATTTTTGTAATGATATTGTCACTCTGAATCATAACACTAGTAACTATATATATATATATATATATATATATATATATATATATATATATATATATATATATATATCAAATGAATGGATTTTAAAATGAGAGACGAAAGGAATAAACAACAACCTTTAGATTAATTAATAAGAGAGCAGGGTGCAGATTAATAAGAGAGAGAAATTAATAGCCACATTAATGAATAAGTTTAATCATAATTGTTTGATTGGTCTAATGGTTGTTGTTTGTTCCTCTCATCTCTCATTTTAAAATGCCTCTCACTTGATATGCCCATATATATATATATATATATATATATATATATATATATATATATATATATATATATATATATAACTTCCTGCAACAACTCTATTTGTAGTAATCAACACGTATCTAATTGCATGGGTATATATAACTTCCTGCAACAACTCTATTTGTAGCAATCAACACGTATCTAATTGCATGGTTTGCACCATTCTAGTTTTCCTCCACGTATTCTTGCTCCTTGGATAAGACTAACATATAGTTATATGATTTGATCACGATGCTTCGTTTCTAATCGCCGTTGTCGACTATTCAATCTTCGTTGAATTCTTGAGAGCATGCTCTGATGAAAATATTCCAAGTCTTCAACTTCAAGTTCAACATGACTACTTTGACGTCCTTGGTCAAAGATCCCCTATCTCTAAATGCTATCATCCATCACTTTTTTCTTGAGTTTTTTTTTTCTGAATCCTTTTCCGTTGTGCTAAACACATGATGTCAAAATTTCATACCAACAATGCTAAAAACTGTTTATATGTTAATCAGAAAACAAAATCTTGTATTTTATAAATGAAATTAAACCAACTTTATCTCTTAGAAAACAAGTCACATGGTTTATGGGAAATCTGAGAGATATTTAATCCTAACAAATCGACCATAAATCAAATTCAAATGATCCCAACCTTCTCTATAAATAATAAGTTTTATATAAAATTGAGATTAATAAAGCACTTTTAGATTATTCCTT
The DNA here is from genome assembly GCA_963966055.1 of Lathyrus aphaca. Classification (NCBI taxonomy): domain Eukaryota; kingdom Viridiplantae; phylum Streptophyta; class Magnoliopsida; order Fabales; family Fabaceae; genus Lathyrus; species Lathyrus aphaca. The sequence goes on along the minus strand of OZ014520.1, from coordinate 213,227,646 downwards.
ATATAATTGGAAGCAATCCCAGACTTATCATAACCTAATATTATTTGCGTGAATTATTAGTTTTATTAGTGTTATTTGGTGAATGAAGAGATAAATATCATTTAGTTTTATTGGGGTTATTTGGTGAATGAAGAGATAAATGTAAGTTGACAAGTATTGTTAGCTGTAAATTTTGACGTCGGGATTTGAATGATTTGATTTAGAAAAAGAAGAAGGATTTTATTTAAGGTTAAATTCGACTTCGACAGATATTAGTAATTTGAAAGTCCAATCTAAATACTTCTTTTGGAAGGAGAATGCTGGATGAAACTTAGAAATATGTCTAAGTCCAAGATTGTAGTTCGTCGAAGACAATACTAATGTTGTTTCCGATTTGAAGATTTGAATTTGAATAAAGGAGACAAACAAATAACTAACTTTTCTCCTTATCCAAATTCAAAAGAGACGCGTGGAGCATTATGAAGACATGAAGACATGTATAACGCCATTTGTCTCATTTTAGAAAGGAGTCCTTTAATAGTGGTTACTTCGATTTAGTATAAATAGGATATCTTAGTGTTAGGATTTCGCGTGTGTTCATTTTGTACAAATTTCTCAAATATACTCAAAGTACCTGTGTGTAGAGAAAAAAAGTTTTCTTGAGAAATGTACGTTGAAAAACACCATTTACAATTCAATTGAATGTTATTTATTTTTTATTTTTTTTACCAATTTACACTCCTTGCAAGTCTATTTTAAAATTAAATAAATTTGTAATTATTTGACACATACCTCGACTTGAAAATCAATAAGCCAATGGCTTGGCCCATATTACTTCAGGCTAAAAAAATTCAAAAGAAAAACTGCAAAATGCAATCGAAGTTAGAGGAAGAGTTGTGTCGACTATGTTATCCCCATCAGATTTGGAGACACAAAGATTGGGTATGCTGACAAAGAGAACATCAAGATATTAGTTATAGACAGCCTGTCGGATGAAGATTGGAGGAAGCCAATAATAAAATACCTATAAAATCCAACAACATCTGCTGATCGAAAAATCAGATATCGAGCTTTAAGTTACGTTCTTTTGGGAAATGAACTATTTAAAAAGACCCCTTAGGGAGTTTTACTTAAGTGACTTAGTAAGTCTAAGGCATAATTAGCTCTTTCGAATGTCCATAGTGGAGCATGCAGGGCACATCAAGTGGGTCATAAAATGAAATGGTTGTTATTTCTTCAAGGGATGTATTAGCCTACCATGTTAAATGATTGTATTGAGTTCGCCAAAGGATTCCAAGAGTGCCAATTACATGCGGTCATACTATAACACCCCAAAATTTGCCCTCTTATTTATTACCATTAACTGGCTTATGTTTGCATCCATCAGCATTTCCCACTAGGTCATAATACTCACGATCATGCATTTCATTGGCTCCTAGGACATGGCATCAAAGAAACTCTTTGTGGTTTGAGATTTTCTATATTTAAGGGTGATTTAATTAGTTTTTGACACTCAAGTGTAAGCAAGGATGAACTCCAAACGTCATGAGTATCTTCTTTATCAGGGTTCATCGGGTATCGAGTATATTGTCTTCAGGACTTCTCAAAAGACTCAAGCGGGTTAGGGGTGATCAAGGCCATTATTGATATTTGTCGATTATCATGAAAGGGTGGTATGGATTAGAAGATGGTGTTGAAGATAGGGTTCACAAGAAAGTAACTTGGATTTAGGGATTCAGGCAGGATTAGGGTTCGTTCTTAAATATACTAAATTGGAAGGATTGTGTTGATCTTTGGAAATACCAGATGTTTGGAATTCGAGACATTCGTCAACGTCATTCAAAGTTCATGCAAGATTTAACATAGTTTCAGAATTCAAATTCCATTTGACCATGACCATATTCATTATCAGTTAGGTCCATCGCCCATAATTCATTTTGAACTTCCTTTTAAACCAATTAAAAAAAATCTAGTTACAAACTATCACCATTTCTTCAGATCTATTTTCCATGTCCATTTCTAACCATTTTTGGTTTTATATTTCTAATCTATGGCCAAATTTAACAAATCCAATCATCCAAAAATCAATTAACCCATATATAATTATTCATCATCTGATTTTCTAAACTCTTTTCCAATCCATACCACAAAGCCCATTACACATTTTAAACCATTTTTAAGCCCATTTCCAATTCTTTTTTTAAAGAAAACCCACATTTATTTCCAAATCTTGGTTACACTGTAGGCCCATCACATGTTCTCATTAGTGACCAAATTATCACAATACTTCATTATTTTTTTAGCTCAAAATCTAACAGAACTCATAGAAAAATCAGGTTTACAATTCATAATTCATCAATATACCAACTGATCAGAAAATATATAACAGAAACAAAAATACAGGGGATGATTAACTGAAATAACATAAAATTGGGAGAAAATACAGTTACAAAATTGATAAACCAATTTTCAGAATAAAAGGGTGGATATATAACAGAAATTGAGAAAAAAAAGCAGGGGGTGGCAACAAGCTTTTTTCCAAAAATTGAAAACGAATTCTGCAACCTGCACTTTTCAACAGAATCCTTCATCACCACTCTTCATTCCTCATACCATCATCTTCATCAAGAATCGGTCGTAAACCGAAGCCGTATACTCCATCATCCACCTTCATCACTCTTCTGAAGTCATCACCTTCAATACCTCAAGAATCCAAGAACGCGTCATCAAACTCTCCATCAATCTCATCAAACCTTCATCACTCTCCTCGACTCCACCTTCAACTTCTTCAATTCTTTAATCTACGAATTCAAAAGAAAACAACGTATCAACCTCATCATCACCATAATCATGGTAATCATCAAGAAAAATCAACATAACAATATACTCTCCAATCTCCATTGATTCAGAAATTCGTAGAAATCGCGACACAACAACAACCAATCTCGGCTTATCAACCTGCAATCGGAATTCAACAATGTGAAAGCCTCAATATCTTACCAAATCACAACAACAATCTCAAGATTCATCAACAACAACTTCAAGACGTCTATGCAGAAATTGAAGAAGCATAAGAAAAAATCGAAAGCTGAAAAGGCGAGAGCGAGCTTACTTGAGACATTTTGTTGTTGATCTTCGAACTGCAACGCATTCAGGAGAGGATTCTTGGGGATTAAGAATGAATCGCATCGTGTTGGCTTCACAAGTTTCCCAGAAAAGTCTTTTGAACAAAGAAGGAAATGTGGGAGCCGTCACGGTGGAGATTTGGAAGCCTCCAGTGAGTTCTGAATACCGTCAATGTCGACGGTGAAAAAAAGAGGGGAAAGGCGCCAATGAAAAGGAGGATGTGGAGATAATGATGATCAGCAAAGAAAGAATTACGCCAAAGTACGACATAGATAATGATGTTCGATGGTGAAGAACATGGATGTGCCATTTTAGAAGAAGAAGAAGAAGGGAGAACACGATGAGAGGGATGAGCTTGAACATTGTTTTAGGTCAAAAGTCTACCAAGTGCATTTTCATAACCTTGGATCGGGCTTAGTCTCCTCATCCCATGGAATTTCTCTTCACCATTTATTTATCACTAACATATTACCTCTGTGTAGAGAAAGAGTGGGTTTGGGCCTCAGCCCCGTGTAATTGTTATTCGAATCCACTGGTTTCATACTCGCACCCTCTCATGTGCCATCTACGGGGATTGGGCCTGTCAGGCCCTTCTTTTGTTATCAACACCACTTTTCAACTCTACACCCCCCGCGCCATGTTGAGAGAGGACTAGGCCTTGGGCCAGCTTATTGTTATTTACAGCCATTGGATTTCCTGTTACTCACCCTTGGGTTCTTATTTTTTTAGAAATTTCTATATAGATTTTTAATTAATTTTCTTGTAGAATCTTTTTTTTGGATTAATATTTTAATCCAATTCTTGGTAATTTCTAGTTAGAATTTTTGTCATTAATTTTAACTATTTGTTTTGGACTAATTTTGGATTAGAGATGTTCATGAGCTTTTTGATCGATTTGGATCGATTTTGATTATGGTGGATCTCACAAAGCCGTTATGGAAGATAATCATTTATTTTGCTTATGGTAGATTACAAGACTTTGCATGAAGTTTTTGGGTTTCTTTTATATGAAGAATTAGCACTTCAATCAAGTAAGAAATCTCGACTTTCTCGACTTTAATGCATCATTCTAGTTGTATGCGGCTTAGGATCATATAATGTAAGGTGCATATTGAGCCATCCCACCTGAGGAACTAGATTTATTTGTGATTTATGTTGATGTATGATGATATTGAAGCTTAGGGATTAAGTTACAGATGATAGAATTTGCTTTCACCACACTTTCCCTTAATCACCATTTTTTGCCTGTTTCGTCGCAATATTTAAAAATAGTTTTGGGTGTGATAAAATTTTGGAAACATTCATGAGTGATCCTCATCCTCTTAATTAATTTTTCATATTTTTTTATTCCAGATTTGGATTGTTTTAGTAATTAATTAGGATTTTTCATTCCAAGTTGTCCCAAAATGAATTATTTTGGTTATAAGGGACCGAAAACAAATTTTTCCAATAGGTGAGACCTATTTTTTGTGTGTGATTAACCACTGGAATTTGTGACATTTAGATTCTACTTGGGAATTTTTTTCATAATTTTTGGTGTCATTTTGTGGAGTTGTTTTTCGGCGATCATGCCTTGTTCTCTTGCCTATTAAGTAAATTGTTTTGGCATTTTGGTGCATAATTTTGATAATTCCTTTTAGCTAATGTAAGCTACTTACTCCATAATACTAGGGATTTATTTTCATAATTTTTCAAGCCTTTTTGCTCTTTTTCATCTCACCTAGATTATAGGTCCGTTTATGTGCTTATTTGATCCATACCCTAGATGTTAGGAAGGCATTTATGCCATTTGCTTGAGATACTTTAGGGTAGAATTTAGGATTTAATTATAGGTCACTCTTAGATCCTTAATTACAATTATAGGTCACTTCTTGAACCATTTTCATTTGGTTTGTTTTTGTGTTTCAAAATGTATTCTTATGTGAACATGTTTAACCTAAACTTGTCCTCTTCTCTCCTAAATGTTAACATAACTAGTTTTTTCATTCATATGCATTACATGCACTTAGAATTGATCTTAGGTTCTGACTTTAACACTTAATAATTCTTTAGTACATGTTTACCTTGCACATTCATTTAATCTTCCCCATCTAACTTCACCTTAAACTTCTTTGGTGTTTAGTGCTTAGTTTGGGCATAGTTTGTTAGTGTTTGATCTCATAACATTAGAATACATTATTAGGGTTTAGCTACTGACTTTATAAGTCTTTTATCATGTAGGATCCCCTTTTCTTAGTACTTAGCCTTAGGGAACCCTTAGTGTCATTATTTGACTAGTTTGATCATTACTTTTGTTTTTGCCTTGTTTTATGCTTTCAATATGCATTGTATTCAATCTAACCTTTGTTTTGTAGGGGGTTATGGTAAGTCATGTGTGTGAGAGGATATCCCACATACAACTTCTTCCTTCATCTCTTTATGCTTTTAAGTTGTGATTGCCTTAGCACTTGGTTCTTTGCTTGCATACCTTCACCATTCCCCCTTTAGAAACAACTTAGCTTCTTTAAAGAAGTAAGTTGTCTTCTAACTTCTTCTTCTTCTTCTTCTTTATTTTTTCTCCTTCTTATTCATTAGGATAGAATTTAAACCACACTAACCTAAGTCACCCATGCATGATAACTCTTAGGATTATTAGTCACCCTTTAGACTTTTACCTTTGGTTCTCTTTTTTCTTCTCTCTCTCATCTTCAAAGAAAAGCAAAAAAAACACTTAATGATAAAAATGTGCATAGTATGCCACGTGCCTTAAGCTATATAGGAAATGATTAGTGGAGTTCTTATTCACTCTTATAGAATGCTTTGCAAACTTTCCATTGGGGGCGACCTTGTAAAGTATCCACTCTTGTATCATAGTCTTTAGTGTTTTGCATACGACAAACATAAACCTAAAAAACACTTCTTCTAAAAGAAAACAAACAAATAACAAACATATTTCCTGCGGGAATTCTCTTCTCACCTCCTTCATTCATAACGAACGAACTCGCTTCGACATGTCTCTTTGCAAGACGGTAAACGCACTCGTACCAGACGAGCCTACAACACATGAGAATTGACATAAGCAATTCAAGCTTTTAAAACACAAGCCATTTTCCTCCCTAGTTAAGGGAACTACGTTCCCTCCGATCCTCATGTCAAGATGAGGTACGTAGGCAGCGGGATAGGGCCCGTTCGAGCATTCTTTTATTTTCCCTACATTTTCCCCCTTTCTTTTCTTTTCTTATCCAATTTCAGTCTTTCTTTTGCAGCAACTTTCATTTCTTCACCCTTTGAAATAGTCTCTTTGCAAGGGTGGACCCCGTCGGGTACGACAGACGATCTGGGGTGATAATACCTTCCCATGTCATAACTGACTCCCAAACCCGGTTCTTTGGTTCGCAGGACCTTTGTCCTTCCTTTTCTTTCTTCGATTTTTGCAGCATTACCTTTCCCATTCATTCGGGATAAAAATGCCTGGCTGGCGACTCTATCTTTTCTGCGCCACTTTCGCGTTTGTACTAGGATGAAAGTCTCGGGAGCAACAGTTGGCGACTCTGCTGGGGACCGAACCCAGAATCTTTGGTTTCCCCTATGAGAGTCAATCCTAGCGCTTGTCTGTTTCTGTTTTCTTTGGGTGTTTATCCATTTGCTGTTGTGCGCTTTAGTTTAGCTTTACTATTTTATTTACAGTTTATAACATTACTTTATTTACTACTTTCCGCATTTTTACCTTACTGTTGCATATACTGGCTGTTATGGTTTTCTTTGGCGGGATGGGGTTACTGTGAGATAAGACAACTACCCGACTTGAGTGTACACATAGATTTTAGAGTGGGCAGTCGTGTGGCTTGCATGGTCTTGAGCACATGTAGTTTTCACGAGTCCCACACCCAGATCAGGCTCTCTTGAGAGATGTTCTATACTGCCTAGGCAGACCATAGAATGTTCCCACCTGAGCAGATAACGCTGGGAACCGATCATCGAGGACCTTTTTGGAAACATCCCTCTCCAGTGGTGACAGTGGCATACCACATTTTTTGGAAAACCCACTCGCAATCGAGGGCCCACTGGGAACTCACATATGATGACCTTGTTCTCTCATAAGAACTCAGTCAAAGCACTTTTCGTATGACAATAGTATTGTACCCTTCGATATGAATGTACTATTGTTTCTCGATCCCAGGGCTTGAAGTTGGGAACTTATGGGGGATGCTTATTTTTCCCGGACTCAGCTGAGACCTCCCTGAGTAGTATATAATGCCTAACCGATTCCCTGATTTGGTCATGAGCCATTTCTAGGAGATGGTGAATGTATTATTGATGCCCGTCTTTGAGAGTCCATGATGTTGACCCGTAGTAGCACACCTGTGAGATAGGGGATTTGTTTACAGGTTTGAAGGAACCTTGAACTTCTACATACCTACTACATCAATGATATTATGTTTTGGGTTGTTTACATGTTTGCAGGAACCTTGACCTTTAACACACCCGGTACATCAGTGATCCTATGATTTGGTTTGTTTACAGGTTTGCAGGAACCCTGACCTTCTACATACCTATTATACGAGTGATCCATGATTTGGATTGTTTACAGGTTTGCAGGAACCTCGACCTTCAACATACCCACTTCATCAGTGACTATTCTATTATGTGATTCAGTTCTACAGTTCTTGGGTCTTGAATTATGGGATTTCTACACATAGATAATACTGTCATTATGGATCTCTACAGACACTATGCTCGTTGCTCAACATCAGCACCAGATGCATACCATTGATCACATGCCTGTTTTATATATGACATCATAACATTTTTGCACACATGTGTCGTTATTTATGAGGATTGCATATCTCAATCAAGTCGTTGGATTTCTTCTATATCAAAATTTGAATCAAAGCAGATAGATTCCTTGGAAATAACCAAACATGGCATTTGCATACATCCTGGCATTCATGAAAGGTGTTCAGAGACAAATTATTATCCTGACTTGGTTTCTCTTCAGAATGGCCAACTTGAATCACAATTATCAAGGTATGGATTTGGAACAACTCCGGGCGGAGGTAACCGAAGGAAGGCCCAGTTGGGGAAATTCAGGGCAGAGGTGTAAGCTTTATTTCAGAATCCGAAACTGCTGAAAGAGGAAGTCAACCAGATGAAGACTCAAGATGATCTTGGTTAGCAAATCCTGAATGCAGTGCTAAGGAAATAAAGCTATTTTCATCCCTAGTGAGGGGAACTATGTCGCTCTGATTCTTCATTAGTCAATGAAGATATGTAGGCAGGAGATCGCATGAGATCTTTGCGAGTAGCTTTATTTATTAACTTTATTTATCAACTTCTTCCCTCTAGATGTCGTTTGTCAGCATCTAGCCTCCTCTTCCCAAGAGAGTACTAGGGGCAGAACATATGGGTAAAGGCAAAAACAACTAGAGAAGAAGTTTGATCATATGCTGATGCCGTACACGCAACAAGTTTCCTCATTTGCTCAGATTCACGCTAGTTGAGTCAGTCGCATCAGAGTGATCTTAGACAAAGCTTCCTTTGAGGTTTCAATGCTGAATGCCAAGTTTGACTATCATTCTAGGGCACCTGACCATGTAATTGAAGATTACAATTCTTTTAGAGGAAGAGGTAAAGACAAGGTCGCAAATTTGATTGACTTTAAGACTATTGTTCATGCTAGGAAACAGTGGGAATATGGCACCAAAACTGTAATGGAATGAACATCCATACTGCTGACTGCTGAAAGTATCTGAGAGCAATTAGTCCAAACAGAGTCAGACCTCCTTAGTAATGGCAACCATGACGTGAATGCTAGATATAAGTACCACTCAGGGGCATTTAGGCATTCAATTGACAACTGCAATGTGTTCAAGCACAAAGTACAAAACTTGATCGGCTCAAAGGTCATCATACCAGATGGTCTACCCACACATTAGAGTCTCCTCATCAAATTGACCCCCATTTTTCAAGGGCATCTTCAGAAGCAATAAGTCCAGACGGAGTTAAGTCTCCTCAATGACGGCAATGTTCAGATTCTTTAATGCATTTTCATTTGTAAGTTTCTATTGTTTGTTTAAACATTTGTATGCATGCATGAAACTTATTTATTTTTTAATGTTAATCATAATAGAACACACATGTTTTTCTTGAAGTAATTCATTTGTATTCACTCGTAATTTTGTGTATATGCATTGCAATGTCAATTGTCGTGCTTAAACTCTTAAGGGAGAATGACGAAATGAGAATGCAAAAATCTCTAATTTTGTGCTTTTGAAAAAGACCCTGTTGATGATGTACAAGCATTGTTTCAAATCCTAAACACCAGAGATATACGGGAGATAGGTCCTCGCTAACCCATTTGAGCCTTGAAGTAGGAGTTTCTTTTCGCATGAAAAAACCCTTACATTTAACCCAGGGACAGGGTAGATGTCAGCTAGTTAGACCAAGCGTTCAAATTTCAAAAAGGAGTGCACATCTGAGGATTCATTACCTTTCGTTGTACCAAATCAAGAGGTCCAAAGACCAGAAACCACAACGGTTATCTCAATCAAGAGGTCCAGAGACCGGAAACCACAATGGTTATCCCTCATCAACTGAAAGTGATACAGTCACGACCCTTTCAAAGCAATCAAGACAAATAGTGTCACATGATTTGTTCAAAAAAAAAAGAATCGAAAGAAAAAGATAAAAAAAAACACGCTAAGTCGAAACTTGAAAACAAGCGACTAAGGCAAAAATTAGGGCATCCCGCTGGACTTCACAATCCAAGATTCACAAGAATCAGTCCAGGAAAAAGTTAGGGACAAGCAAAAGAACGTAAAAGTGAAAGACAAAAAGGATTACACAAGAAAGATCCTTAAACAAGAACAAAGTCGTGTAGCATAGAAACGAAAGACAAAGGGGTGACTAACTCCTAACAATAAATTCATTGGTGCTTGAACCGTTAGTTTTATTGGTTCCTCAACCATCATAAACCCCTTTTGAGAGGTGAGCGCTTGTGTTGAATTAGATGAACATAGGAATGGAGGATATTACGAAGACGGGTACATATAAATTTCGACCCTATATCCTTTGTTTCTATAACCGTGAACCAGGCCACGATACCACCTTCAAAAGTCCTAACTGAAATAAGGTTATCTTGAGAGCGTACTACCACGAGACCGCGCTCCTGAATCCTATGAGTTGTGCTAAAAGATATTTATTGGTGTTGTATGTACATGTTTTCATAAAATAATCATAGATGTCATATCTTAACTAGGTGACTCGCTCGAAAAGGTTTGTGACATCTTTTTTAGTAAAACTTCAAGATTAACATGTGTGTTGCATTAGAATTTTCATTCTTAGAATAAAACATTTTCTGCTTGCATACATTTGTTTGACATCATAGAAGTTCACATATGGAACCTCAGTCTAGAAGTTTAATCTTTCCAAGTTAAGTAGTCTAAAAGTCCTGAAGGATAAGCTTATGAAGGTGCACTTTTCCAAGAAACTCCATTGAGTAGGGACTTTCCCAACCAGTTGTGGTAAGAGCCAACCAATCCGGGGCAGTCACGTCGAGTAATCTCTTTGAAATTCAGCCAAGCTAGGGCAATCACTTCGAGATTCAAATCTCTCGAAGAGCAATTGGTCTGGGTGTTTTCTTCAAAGCACGACCAGTAAGAGGTGATCACTTCAAGGCTCGTACTAAAGCAGGCCACCCCAAGAGCACTAGAAGTTACTCTCTCTCGAATACGGTTAATCAGAAGCACTTACCCAGGGTTCAGAATACTGGGGAAGAATATCTCACGGTCATATGAGGTTTTTTATGAATCCTCGCGAGGCCAATTATTTCATAGACCATGCAGTATAGGGCTGTCATTTCAAGATCCGACGAATCTCTCCAAGAGTTTGAAGACACTGAGGCATTTTGAATGCCATGTTTTCTGTAAAATCCTCTTAAGACAATTTCTTCTATGGACCCTTGATCCGAGGAGAGTTTGAAAATTTCCAGGAACCATTGTTCACTCATGATCAATATGTAGTTGATCATCCCATAGGATGGAAGCAAAGCCATTACCAGCACGAAACATCAAGGAGTTGTTTCTTCAGAGGGCTTCATTGATCAGGATTCCTCAGCAAGTCTCATCAGACTATTTTTTCTCCAATAAGGCAAAAAGAAAAGGGTGGTATTCCTTTGGCGGAAGGTATCATTATCAAGAGATGCTCTATATTTTCTCATCCCCAGCATGAGACGCTTTACACCTCTCATCCCCCAGCAATAGGCGACTTAAAACTCTTGTCTTCAACAGGAAGCCTTCTCATTTACATTCTCCATCATCCCCAGTAGAGTTGGAAATTGAAAGCTTCCTCAGCATAACAATAGAAGGTTGATGATGTTCTCTCCAAACAGAGAGTCCTCCCCTAAAGGGAGTATTCCCCACCTGAGTCTTCTTATCCCCAGCGGTACAAGAAGATTCTTATTCCCTACCAGTAGTACATGAAGATTTATTATTCCCTAGCAGTGGTGAGGATAGAGAGAAGTCAGATGGTTTTCCTTCTTGCTCAACATTGTTCTCAGTTTTCCCCAGTGAACTCGCCAAATAAAGTCCAATCTTCATTGGCATCTCTCCTTCAATAGAGGGCTTTGTATCTGAGTGATTCCCCAGTAGATTGTTTCCTCAGCAGAGTATCAACAAACCCTTTCCTCATCCAGGTCAGAAGGTTATTACTTCCCCAACGGAGTTCTACGAGTGGCGTACCTCCCAATCAAGTTCAAGTCAATTAAGACTTTCCCCAGCAGGGTCTTTATTCCTCAACTATCTCAAAGTCCAATTTATTTTTGGCAAGGGCGGAAGTTCAAAGCCAGTGTATCATTATTAACACCATCCCCTATAGAGTTGCTCTCCCCCACAGGGATTCATTACATCAATTCAGTGATCATTTCTTCCCTAGTAAAATGGTTGGATAGACCTGTTATCTCCTCACATGAGTTCCCTTTGAATTTGCATTTAATAATCATTATTACATTTGCATCCTCAAAAAGCGTAGCATTTCCATCATTATGGAGCATTAAACCATGGAAAAATTCAAACATATGCATACGAACATAAGCTAGTTTTGGTACCTTGCACAAAAGTCGAAACATTGGTTCTTCAATCAGACCAAAGTATCCCCACAAAGAATGCCAAGTTCATTCTTCAGTACCGTTACACTTGCCATACAATACTTTTTGTCCCCAACTGAGTTTTCATCTCAATACGATGATCTCATCTTTGTTGATTCTGTTTAAGTACAATGGTCTCATTTCCTCGATTTCGTTTAAGTACAATGGTTTTGTGTTGCTTGATTTCATTTAAGTACGATGATCTCATCCTTGTTGATTCCGTCTCAGTATGATGGTCTCATTTCCTCGATTCCATTTAAGTACAATGGTCTCATGTTGTTTGATTTCATCTAAGTACAATGATATCATCCTTGTTGATTCTGTCTCAGTATGATGGTCTCATTTCCTCGATTCCGTTTAAGTACAATGGTCTCGTGTTGTTTTATTTCATCTAAGTACGATGATCTCATCCTTGTTGATTCCATCTCAGTACGATGGTCTCATGTTCCTGGTAATGGATCGCTTGATACCATTTCCATGTCAGATGCTTGATCTTGTTTGAGTTGTAAATCACTTGATATTACTCCTCTCTCTTCGAGTTGTAAATCGCTTAATATTATGTTCTCATATTCCCGGTTATGGATCTCTTGATACCATCTCCATGTAAGATCGCTTGATCTTATTTGAGTTGCAAATCGCTTGATGTTACTCCTCTTTGTTTGAGTCGTAAATCGCTTGATATTACGTTCTCATATTCTCGGTTATAGATCGCTTGATACCTTTTCCATACCAGGTCGATTGATCTTGTTTGAGTTGTAAATCACTTGATATTACTCCTCTTTGTTTGAGTCGTAAATCGCTTGATATTACATTCTCATATTCCCGCTTATGGATCACTTGATACCATTTCCATGTCAGATCGCTTGATCTTGTTTGAGTTGTAAATTGCTTGATATTACTCCTCTATCTTCGAGTCGTAAATCGCTTGATATTACATTTTCATATTCTCGGTTATGGATCACTTGATACCATTTCCATGTCAGATCGCTTGATCTTGTTTGAGTTATAAATCGCTTGATATTACTCCTCTCTCTTCGAGTCGTAAATCACTTGATATTACGATCTCATATTCCTGGTTATGGATCGCTCGATACCATTTCCATGTCAGATTACTTGACCTTGTTTGAGTTGTAAATCGCTTGTTATTACTCCTCTTTGTTTAAGTCGTAAATCCTTTGATATTACGTCCTCATGTTCCTGGTTATGGATCGCTTGATGCCATTTCCATGTCAGATCTCTTGATCTTGTTTGAGTTGTAAATCGCTTGATATTACTCCTCTTTGTATGAGTCGTAAATCCTTTGATATTACATTCTCATGTTCCTGGTTATGGATCTCTCGATGCCATTTCCTTGTTAGATCGTTTGATCTTGTTTGAGTTGCAAGTCGGTCAATGTTACTTCTCTTCCTCGTTGGATTCGCAAGTCGAATGATATTATTGTCTCATTCTACAATACTTGTTTTCCCTAGTTGAGTTTCCATCTGAGTACGACAGTCTCATCCTTGTCGATTCCATCTAAGTACGATGGCTTCATTTCTTTTAAGTTATCATCTAAGTACGATGGTATCTTTTCAAGCTCACTCGCGGCGTGTCTTGTTCGCTTTATCACCCAAATGTGGTAAATGCTTTGCGATCCCGTCCAAGTCCAGACTCGTTCCTTGGAGTAGTCACTGATAACGAGAAAAAGTATCATTTTATTGCTATGTTTCAATGTCGTTTTATCGCACATTTTCCGTTTTAACACCCGATTCCTCGAGTTTTCTTTGCCATTTTGCAGGTATATCAATTACAAAGCTAAATCATGAGCCACAAGTGAAATGAGCAAAAACAACCATGAAAAGAAGAAGAAAAGAGGAATTCTGCATAATCTGCACTTTTTGTAACAGTCACGACCGTCACCTAGGAGTCACGACCGTGACACGCTAAAAGGAGCAGTCACGGTCGTCACCAATCCCTCACGACCGTGACGCGCGTAGGACACGGAAGACGAGCGTGACACCCTTGTCACGAACGTGACAAGGGGAATTTAGGGTAATATGCTGAGACTTGGTCATGTACGTGCGTGCTACGTGAATTCAACCTTCCTATTCTCCCGCAAACCAAGCCATGCAACTTCTCCCTGGATTTTCTCAGCATTTATGAAGCCCATGCAATTATTCCAACTGCCAAGCCCAATTATGATTCTATAAATAGCTTAGTTTCAAAGAACAATTTACAGAGTTTTATTTTTACTTTTCTTGCGGAAGCTCTGCCGTATTTTCATTGTACCCTGTTTATTTATTTTTCCAGCATTTATTTGTTCTTGTTTTAGTTTATATATCCCAACCAAACCATATAACAATTTCCAACATTAGGAAATTGTTATAATTTAATTTCTTTCAAAGCCTTCAGAATTTCTTTCAGTAATTTTTATTTCCAATTCCGGTCCGTACTCTGAACTTGCCAGCTTGTGGAAGAAGGAGTCTAGCATTTTAATTGTTATTCAGGTTTTTATTTAAATTGCATTTATATTAATGTTAAGCATTTATTTTTCTGTTATGCATATTTTATTTGGTATTTCTCTGCCTCTGTCTGGTTCAACAATCATGAGTAGCTAAACACCTTAGGGCGGTATGTAATTAAAATCAACTAAATCGGTAAAATCAATTCTAGGCTTAAAATAATTAAGAACTTAGAATTTTGGCTGTGACTTTTTATAATAAAATCAATCTTTTTGTTACGAGAGTAAGGAAAGTGTAATAGGTTAGGTCAAGACCATGAGAGTGTGAGATTTTAACCAGATAGCTAAAGTTAGGCATTTAATTTAAACACAGCGAGAGCGCTTTAAAATGAATTAGAATTACTAAGTTTCCAAAAATTATTTCTAAACACTTATGGGCTAGCGAGAGCAGGCATAGGGCTTTAGGGGTAAGATCTGAGATAAGACCACGAGAATGTGAGTTAAAGATATTTAAACTGGTAACTTCTACAGAATAGACTAAGTGAACCATCTTTATAAGCCTAGGTTAGATTGACCCGCCTATGTTAACATAATTACATACCGACCACCTTAGTATTATTTTATTAAACTTAAATTTAATTCCCGTCTTTAATATTTAAAAACAACAAAAAATCGTGACAACCATTCACCTTAGCTAAACTATAAATCCTCTAGCACTAAGTAATCATAAAGTCCCTATGGATCGATAATCTTAAATATTACTTCGATAGGCTGTGCACTTGCAGTTAAGATACCGCTAGACACATATTAGAGTACGTCTTTAGCCCATCAGTCACCCAAGAGTGACATTTTTCCCAACATAATTTATTTCCCACAAAGTACAAATTTTCCGGTTTATTCAGGTATTCAATCCCTTCATACCTCGAACGTATGAAATCCATTGCTACCATCCATTCAGGTCTACAGTGCTTGAATAGGGGCAGCTGTAACACCCCAAAATGTGCCCTCTTATTTATTACCACTAACTAGATTATGTTTTCATCCATTAGCATTTCCCACTAGGTCATAATACTCACGATCATGCATTTCATTGGCTCCTAGGACATGGCATCAAAGCAACTCTTTGTTTTTTTGTAAGCAAGAAGTATATTGATGAGAGTATCAAAGGTACTCGGCCTGATTACAAAAGAAGCGATAAAACGCTCTGCAAAAATGAAATCACTAACCAATTGACGCCTAAGCTAAATACAACATTGGGGTTTTGTTGAATTCATATAGATTACAAATTGGATTGGTAATTTCGCCAATGAGCGATACGCAGATACCGTGAAAGCCAATTGGATTGGTAATTTCGCCGGAAATCCTACCGAGGATCCGAATATTCACCTTTCGATATCCTGTGAGTT
Organism: Lathyrus aphaca; assembly: GCA_963966055.1. Lineage (NCBI taxonomy): Eukaryota > Viridiplantae > Streptophyta > Magnoliopsida > Fabales > Fabaceae > Lathyrus > Lathyrus aphaca. Next base: position 213,211,574 of record OZ014520.1, on the reverse strand, counting down.
ATGTGGAGTTCCAGGACATGAAGTCCCTGATTGTCAACTATTAACAGGAATTCCCACAGATCAAGTGAATTATGCTCAAGGAAACCCGTACTCAAACACATACAACCCAGGTTGGAAGAATCATCCGAACTTATCCTATAAGAACAACAATGCTTTATACGCACCAGGTCAAGCACCAGCTACACCACTAGGATATCAAAAGACTGCTCCTAATGTCCCTAGAAAATCGAACCTTGAATTGATGATGGAGAACTTCATAGCTAACAAATCTCAAACAAACAAGGACTTCTTAAACCAAAACATACACACTAGTGAGCAGATTAAGCAATTAGTGAGCAAAGTAGATGCATTAGCTACACACAACAAAATGCTTGAAACTCAGATTTCACAAGTAGCTCAACAACAAGCACCTACCGCTGCACCAGCTGGAGTATTTCCTGGACAAACTCAACCTAATCCGAAAGGACAGGCCAATGCTGTGATATTAAGAAGTGGCAAGGAACTTGACGGACCTACCGATCCAAGACTTGACAAACCAGCCATGTACCAAAAACCGGATAAACCGACTGAAATGGTGAATGATCCAGAAGAAAAGGAAGATGATAATCAAGAGGCAGTGGAGAAAGAAAAGCCTTATGTGCCTCCACCACCCTATAAACCACCAATTCCGTACCCTCAGAGATTAACCAATTCCAAGACGATGGGCCAGTTTAAAAAATTTGTTGAACTTCTGAAACAGTTGAATATTACTATTCCATTTACAGAAGCTATCACTCAAATGCCCTCGTATGCTAAGTTTTTAAAAGAAATCTTATCCAATAAGAAAAAGATAGAGGATAACGGAACCGTTACACTTACTGCTGAGTGTAGCGCCATAATTCAGAATAATATGCCTCCTAAGCTAAAAGATCCAGGAAGTTTCTCTATACCCTGTGTAATAGGAAAATTCGTCATTGACAAAGCTCTATGCAATTTAGGAGTCAGTATCAGTGTTATGCCCTTAACGATTTGCAAAAGGCTAGACATGGGAGACCTAAGACCAACTAAAATGTCTGTTCAACTAGCCGATCGCTCTATTAAATATCCTGTAGGCATACTAGAAAACGTCCCAGTACGTATAGGACAATTCTATATTCCTACTGATTTCATAATCATGGACATCTCTGAGGACTCCACTACACCTATCATACTAGGAAGACCATTCTTAGCTACCGCCGGAGCTATTATAGACGTAAAGAAAGGAAAGCTAACCTTTGAAGTAGGTGAAGAGAAAGTTGAATTCATTTTAACACAATTCTTACAATCACCAGCTATAGAGGATACATGCTATCTATTGGACGTAATTGACGAATGTGTAAGAGAAATGGAAATGAAAGAAACTACCTATTCTGAAATTATGAAAATTCAAATCCCTCCGATTTTCGAAGATGATAATTGGCGTGAACCATATCAGGATGATAGTCTAAGCGAAAGTTTAGCACTTACACCGGATCCCATGCCAAGTAAGGATAAACCTACATTAGGGTTAAAAACTTTACCTAAGAACCTAAGATACGAATTCTTGGACACTGAATGTACAAAACCAGTTATAATCAATTCCAGTTTAGGAACAATTGAAACAAAGAAACTTTTAGATGTCTTAAAGAAATATCCAACTGCATTAGGATATAACATATCTGATCTCAAAGGAATATGCCCTTCAATCTGTATGCATCGTATTCTGCTAGAAGAAGATTGCAAAACCTCCAGAGAATCTCAAAGAAGAATTAACCCAATCCTTAGCACTGTAGTAAAGGAAGAAGTTAAGAAACTACTAGATGCCGGAATAATATATCCAATCTCTGATAATAAATGGGTTAGTCCAGTACATGTAGTACCAAAGAAAGGAGGTATCACTGTTGTGAAAAACGCTAAAGGCGAATCGATATCACAAAGAGTAGTGACAGGACATAGAGTGTGCATCGATTATCGTAAACTAAACAAAGCCACTCGAAAAGATCATTTCCCACTACCTTTTATAGATAAAATGTTAGAACGATTAGCCAAGCATTCATATTTTTGTTATCTTGATGGTTACTCAGGATTTTTCCAAATCCCTATCCACCCAGATGATCAAGAGAAGACTACATTCATATGCCCTTATGGAACGTTCGCTTATAGATGAATGCCCTTTGGATTATGCAATGCTCCTGCAACCTTTCAAAGATGTATGATGTCAATCTTCGCAGATTTTATAGACAACATCATGGAAGTGTTCATGGACGACTTCTCTGTATGCGGGCAAAGTTTTGAAGGATGTCTATCAAATTTAGAAATGGTGTTAGAAAGATGTGTAAAAGTAAACCTCGTGCTTAACTGGGAGAAATGTCATTTTATGGTCAGAGAAGGAATCGTACTAGGACACGTTATATCTGACAAGGGAATTGAAGTTGATAAAGCTAAGATAGAAGTCATAAAAGATCTTCAACCCCCAAAAACCGTTCGAGAAATACGAAGCTTTTTAGGACACGCCGGTTTCTACCGACGATTCATCAAAGATTTCTCGAAGATCACTAAACCTCTTACCGGTTTATTAATGAAAGACGCTGAGTTCATATTCAATGAAGATTGTCTTAAAGCATTCGAAACTCTAAAAACAGCTCTCATCACCGCACCAATCATGCAACCCCCTGACTGGAGATTACCTTTCGAAATCATGTGCGATGCGAGTGACTATGCTGTAGGCGCAGTTCTAGGCCAAAGGAAGGACAAAAAACTTCTTGCGATTTACTATGCCAGTAGAACGTTAGATTCTACTCAGATGAACTACGCCACTACTGAAAAAGAATTGTTAGCAGTTGTCTTTGCGCTTGACAAATTCCGTTCTTACCTAGTGGGAGCGAAAATAATCGTTTACACAGACCACGCTGCTATCAGATATCTATTAACTAAGAAAGATGCTAAACCAAGACTCTTGAGATGGATTTTACTCTTACAAGAGTTTGATCTCGAAATAAAAGATAAGAAAGGTACTGAAAACATCGTAGAGGACCATTTATCTAGAATAGAAGGTATTAAACCAGAACAAGTGCCGATTAACGATGATTTTCCGTATGAACAACTGATAGCACAAATAGGAAGCGACCCAGTTCAGTTAGACATAGACGAACCAGAACCCGTGAAAACAATCCAAACAACTGTGGGACTGCCATGGTACGCTGACATTGTCAACTACCTAGCTGCAGGAGCTCTTCCACCTGATTTAACCTATCAGCAGAAAAAGAAATTCTTTCACAATCTCAAACATTACTATTGGGATGAACCATTATTGTTCAAAAGAGGACCCGATGGAATCTTTCGTCGATGTATTCCCGAAGAAGAAATAGAAGATGTCATTGCTCATTGCCATTCATCTCCTTATGGTGGACATGCAAGCACTTCCAAGACTTGTGCAAAAATCTTACAAGCCGACCTATTCTGGCCTAATTTATGGAAAGATGTCCACATCGCTGTTATAAATTGCGATCGGTGTCAACGCACCGTAATATTTCAAGAAGAGATGAAATGCCCCAAAAAGGAATATTAGAGGTAGAAGTCTTTGACGTCTGGGGAATAGATTTCATGGGACCATTCCCATCATCTTTCGGTAATAATTACATACTCGTAGCTGTCGATTACGTTTCAAAATGGATTGAAGCTATAGCTTCTCCTACAAATGACACACGAGTAGTAATAAAGCTTTTCAAAAATATAATCTTTCCCAGATTTGGTGTGCCTAGACTCGTCATAAGTGACGGTGGCTCGCACTTCATTTCAAAAATCTTTGACAAATTACTATCTAAGTATGGAGTCAGACACCGTGTGGCAACACCATATCATCCACAAACAAGTGGACAAGTCGAAGTCTCAAACAGAGAAATTAAACAAATCTTAGAAAAGACTGTCGCCATATCTCGGAAAGATTGGTCATCTAAACTTAATGAAGCTTTATGGGCTTATAGGACAGCTTACAAGACACCCATAGGAACTACACCTTTCAAATTAGTTTATGGAAAGTCTTGTCATCTCCCGGTAGAACTAGAACACAAAGCATATTGGGCGATCAAAACTCTCAATATAAACTATAATGCTGCAGGAGAAAAGCGAATACTAGATATTAACGAATTAGAAGAGTTAAGGTTAGATGCTTATGAGAATGCTAAGATATATAAAGAAAGAACTAAGCGATGGCATGATAAACGCCTATCTAGGAAAGAATTTAGTGTGGGAGATGTTGTACTCCTCTTTAATTCAAGACTTAGGCTCTTTCCTGGAAAACTAAAATTTAGATGGTCAGGACCCTTTGAAATAACTAGAGTGTTCCCGAGCGGAGCGATAGAAATTAAGGGTAGGAATAATGAACCGTTCACAGTAAACGGACAACGTTTAAAACATTACCATAAAGTTGAAAATAGAGATTATGCAAATAGTCTAAGGCTTTTAGGGTTGTCCACTAATTTCCCTGATTAATCTAACCTAAGCATTACGTCAGGCTTTTGACGATAAAAACAGCGCTTAATGGGAGGCAACCCATTTAATCATTTAACCATTTTGATCATTTTATTATTTTGTCATTTACCATTTTATTATTCGTTTATTTGTTTTTTTCATTTTATTATTGTTTTATTTCATTATTATTATTATTGCTTTTATTTATGCATTTATTTCCTTATTTTTTCCTTATTTTAATTTTTAATTTTTAAATCACCTTTACAGATTTTCTAAAGTCTTTTCCACTTTCCTTCTCCCCCTGATTTGTTTCCTCCGTATTTACACTAACTATGGCTAACCAACCGATAAACCTTATGGAAACAAAATTTAGAGGTAGGAACCAAAGAATGAAATTTGAAGAGTTATCACAGAGACCAATGGATTTGACTCTGTACCCGGATGATCTGACTATGGAAACCTTAGGTATACATGATAGCATCCTATACTTGTTTAACCGACTTGGATGGGAGAATGCACTGATTAAACAAAAGTTTGTGACTTACCGCGAGCTCACCCTTGAATTCCTCAGCTCCTTAGTTTACTTACCCGAGCGCGGTTTTGGATTCAGGAAAGGATTTATCAGTTTCCGCCTATTTGGAATAGAATATGACTTTAACCATAGAGAACTAGCTGACTTATTAGGATTCCCTAGTGGACCCTTTGCTTTTACTACCACACAGGTAGAATTGATGGACATTGAGCTGGACTTCTTTTGGGGAACCTTAACCGGAAGCTACCATCCTGAACCAAATAACATGAACAATGATGAGATACATAACCCTGCTATCCACTACTTCCATAAGATCCTTGCCCACACCTTCTTTGGAAAAGAAGAAAACCTTACTGGAGTATCTAAAGATGAGATATTCATTATGTCATGTCTGACTAATGGACAGCCAGTCAATGGTGTGCCTTTCATGATGCAAACCTTCACCCGAATCCAAGAAGAACCTGATCTACCCATATTAGTAAGAGGTCTTGTCACCATGATTGCTAATGCCTTAGGACTTAGATACCAATTACACAGGTGTAACCGTTTAGGTACCATCCGTCCTATGAATCTTAACTTTTGCTTTAACCGCCATATCATAAGGAATTTAGGACAACCACCTTTCGAGTACCTAATCAGGAATGAAGTAGTAACCCTTTTCACACTACCAAACCATGCTAGAGTCGGTGTTCATAATAAAGATAATTGGCTTTATGAGCTTACCCCTCCTGACTATCCATCTACTCCTGAAACACCTCAATCCTACAAGATAAGGGATGATATAATGACCGATGTAGAAAGTGACCCTGAGACGCCTACTGGTTACCATGACATTGACCACACTGATGAAGTGATTGAAACCCCTGAAGTGAATCAAGTAGAATATGCTGACAACTTAAAGAAAATCATGAATACTCTTGAAGTTTACCAAGCCGATATAAATACTGTTAAGGATGAGATTAAAAGCATGCGATTGGACGTTATAGGTTTAACTGACATAACGTGTGAGCAATTCTACCACCTGAACTCTGCAATTGAAGATTTGAAGAGGCACTTTTGAAAATGCTGTAGTGATCTAACTTATTTTACTTATTGTTTTCGTTTCTAGTTAGTTTAACATTTCGCAAACATTTTCGTACCTTATTTTTATTAATGTAATTTCCCTTCAATTATATCAAAAGCAAAGCATTTCTAGTTTTACCAATTTTTCCAATTTAATCAATTTCTATGCTTTCAAATTCATTACTGTTATATTTAAATTGATTAATGTTTTATATAATTTCTCGTGTGATGAAATTTACTAATTTATGTTGATCTAAAAATATTATATATTGTTTGTGTTACAATTAAATGAGAAGTGATCATAAAAGAAAGAAAAATTGTATTGAACGTGAGAAATAATGCATTCTGGAAGAAAATATTCTAAGTTTTAATCCCTCACGATCGTCATCACCCTTTCACGATCGTGACAAGCTAATTAGCGCGTCACGACCGTCATTCCCTCATCACGACCGTGACGACCCCTGTTATAGGAATTCTGAGAAACAGAACTGTTCTTCTTCGAAACCTCTTCTTTTTCAACTTCCACAACATTTAGAAACCCCCCATTATCTCTTCCAAGTCCCGTAACCTCCCATTACCCTAATTAAACTCCATTAACCTCTCCATTTACTCCAAACCTATCACATTCACTTTTTGCACTATAATCAGAACCAATTTCTTCACATTTTACACTTTTCTCACAAAACTCAAAAACCTCTCATCTCCCATTCCCGTACTTGCATGCAATGGAAGAAATTCAGTTTAGAGATGGTGAGCATGGAGATAATCAGAGACAGAAGTTCATCAGATTCCAGAACCGTGGTGTTCAACCCACTCGATACGTCGACACTGACTGTTTGAGGGAGTTGGGAATGCTCAACAGTGTGAAGCTCCTGCTTCAGAAGGTTGGTTTGTGGCATCTATGCAGCCAGCCTACGTTCGAGCTCCTGACATTGGAATTTCTGAGCTCATTTCACTATATCACTCCTCCCGGTTCACAAAGTCAACTCATCGGCGCTGCTAAGTTCAGATTGCTCGGCCGCGAGTTCGAAGTTACACAAACAAGGATCGCCGAGCTGCTAGGTTTCGATCACGACGATGATGCTCATCTCCGCGTGCCGGACAACTTCAGTGAAACCGCTTTCACCTTATGGCACGACATCACCAACACCCGTGCCACTGCCTTTCAGAGCCTGAATTCTACGTATATCCATAACCCGGTGATCCGATACTTTCATCGCATCATCTGCAATACCATTTTTGCAAGAGAGAGCAACCACAAGCTTAACTCCAAGGAGCTCTTGTTCTTGCACTGCGCCTTAAATGACGAGCGCATCAATGTTGCCCCATTCATGCTGTCCCATATCCAGTCCATAGCGCAAAGAGGCGCAACCCCCTTCTACATAGGCGGGATTGTCACCACCCTCGCCATTCAGTTGGAGCTTGGTGACTTGGTTATCAATTTGCCTCGCAGAGCCGCAGAGTTCCTAACGAAGAATTATTGCAGGTCCTCCCACTTGATTGCTCAGAGAGAGGATGGCAGGTTCAGCCCTGTTATCCAAGGCACTATTTATCACCACATCATCTTGTCGTGCCGTGACCGCATCGATCCGTCCAACCGAGCCAACTGGCTATTTGCTTTACCGGATGTTGCCGGCCACGCCCCCATTATTGATGAGCAGGCCGATCCACCAGTGGAAGAGATGCAAGACACCATGGATGCAGCTGAGCCTGTCCAGGACATTCCTGAGTCCTCCACCCGATATCCACCTGCACAAGAATTCACACTTGAAGATGTCCTCCGTGCGATTCATCAGCAAAATCAGATGAATGTCGCATTGGAGCGAAGGCAAAAAGAGCAACACGACGCATTACTTTCAGTTGTTGCCGCTAACCAGAGGACGACTGATGAGAAGCTCGGAGAGATCTTTAGCGAGCTAGATTCTTTGCGCATTGATATCACTGCTCTCACCGGCACCGGTTCTGATCCTGAAGCGACTCCGACCAGACGCTCCCGCACCAGAAGCCGAGGCCGTGGTCATCAGCAGCCTTAGTTTTAGTTTTTGTTTATGTTTTTTCCATTTCCGTTGTTTGTATTGTACTTTAACCGCTATTATATCACAACATTGAGGACAATGTCTGATATAGTGTGGGAGAGGTACCTTTCATTTTTCCGCATTTCCCTTTCCGCACTTTCCATTCTGTTGTATTTCCTTTTCGTATTTTAATGAAACAGAGCAATATTTGTGCTATTTTCTTTAGTTTCGAATTCTCCCCGTTTATTTAGCCATACCGAAAAAAAAAACTTTTTAATCTTATTTTCGCATTACCTGATTTACCTACGAAATCATAGTTAGGAAGCTGAGAACGATTCAACAAGATCGATACAATCTTGACACCTTAGACTTCCCAATTAAGCATTTCCGTTCCGATAATTGTTACGACTACACCTTAAGTTTTAGTTCAAACGTAACCCCTAGTAGTTTATACTAGCAGTCAGCACCGTCTGAACACAAACCACGTGGGGAGCCGATGAATATAAGTGTTTGATGCCTAATCTATAATGATCCTTCACATCTCGATGCCAATGAAAAGAAAATGCACCAAAGTACACGGTCGCATAAAATAAACGAGAAGTATGAAAAGGAGTCCATTGCGGGTTGGTTCAGAGGTACCTGGTTCTGAACTTGGTAGGGCGTGCTACGGCTCGATCCCCCACAACCTCAAAATCGGATAACGTATGTAGGGTTACCACATTCGTGTACCAGACCCCGTGCTTATAAAGGATCAAAGTCACTAACCGGCTGCTCCACTACGTGCGTGCTAAGGCAAAAGGCTTAATGTGATTGCACTAGAATGAAACCGGGCGAAATAAGATCGAAAGACTCTAGGTGGAATCGTAACGCAATTACCGAATGTTTCGTTTAACAGGAAGTCGACGACTTAGCTTGTTGCTTGTGTCATTAGTGTATCGTTAGTGTTTTATCCCAGTACCGGTTTATCTGACAAAACGATTCCTCGTATGGTTTGTTATGTGTGTGCGTCGATGAAAACCTGTCCGATCATTTTTTTCAACCGACTATTTGCTTGAGGACAAGCAAAGGTTTAAGTTTGGGGAAGTTTGATAACGAGAAAAAGTATCATTTTATTGCTATGTTTCAATGTCGTTTTATCGCACATTTGCCGTTTTAACACCCGATTCCTCGAGTTTTCTTTGCCATTTTGCAGGTATATCAATTACAGAGCTAAATCATGAGCCACAAGTGAAATGAGCAAAATCAACCATGAAATGAAGAAGAAAAGAGGAATTCTGCATAATCTGCACTTTTTGTAACAGTCAAGACCGTCACCTAGGAGTCACGACCGTGACACGCTAAAAGGAGCAGTCACGGTCGTCACCAATCCCTCACGACCGTGACGCGCGTAGGACACGGGAGACGAGCGTGACACCCTTGTCACGAACGTGACAAGGGGAATTTAGGGTAATATGCTGAGACTTGGTCATGTACGTGCGTGCTACGTGAATTCAACCTTCCTATTCTCCCGCAGACCAAGCCATGCAACTTCTCCCTGGATTTTCTCAGCATTTACGAAGCCCATGCAATTATTCCAACTGCCAAGCCCAATTATGATTCTATAAATAGCTTAGTTTCAAAGAACAATTTACAAAGTTTTATTTTTACTTTTCTTGCGGAAGCTCTGCCGTATTTTCATTGTACCCTGTTTATTTATTTTTCCAGCATTTATTTGTTCTTGTTTTAGTTTATATATCCCAACCAAACCATATAACAATTTCCAACATTAGGAAATTGTTATAATTTAATTTCTTTCAAAGCCTTCAGAATTTCTTTCAGTAATTTTTATTTCCAATTCCGGTCCATACTCTGAACTTGCCAGCTTGTGGAAGAAGGAGTCTAGCATTTTAATTGTTATTCAGGTTTTTATTTAAATTGCATTTATATTAATGTTAAGCATTTATTTTTCTGTTATGCATATTTTATTTGGTATTTCTCTGCCTCTATCTGGTTCAACAATCATGAGTAGCTAAACACCTTAGGGCGGTATGTAATTAAAATCAACTAAATCGGTAAAATCAATTCTAGGCTTAAAATAATTAAGAACTTAGAATTTTGGCTGTGACTTTTTATAATAAAATCAATCTTTTTGTTACGAGAGTAAGGAAAGTGTAATAGGTTAGGTCAAGACCACGAGAGTGTGAGATTTTAACCAGATAGCTAAAGTTAGGCATTTAATTTAAACACAGCGAGAGCGCTTTAAAATGAATTAGAATTACTAAGTTTCCAAAAATTATTTCTAAACACTTATGGGCTAGCGAGAGCAGGCATAGGGCTTTAGGGGTAAGATCTGAGATAAGACCACGAGAGTGTGAGTTAAAGATATTTAAACTGGTAACCTCTACAGAATAGACTAAGTGAACCATCTTTATAAGCCTAGGTTAGATTGACCCGCCTATGTTAACATAATTACATACCGACCGCCTTAGTATTATTTTATTAAACTTAAATTTAATTCCCGTCTTTAATCTTTAAAAACAACCAAAAATCGTGACAACCATTCACCTTAGCTAAACTATAAATCCTCTAGCACTAAGTAATCATAAAGTCCCTGTGGATCGATAATCTTAAATATTACTTCGATAGGCTGTGCACTTGTAGTTAAGATACCGCTAGACACATATTAGAGTACGTCTTTAGCCCATCAGTCACCCAAGAGTGACATTTTTCCCAACATAATTTATTTCCCACAAAGTACAAATTTTCCGGTTTATTCAGGTATTCAATCCCTTCATACCTCGAACGTATGAAATCCATTGCTATCATCCATTCAGGTCTACAGTGCTTGAATAGGGGCAGCTGTAACATCCCAAAATGTTCCCTCTTATTTATTACCACTAACTAGATTATGTTTTCATCCATTAGCATTTCCCACTAGGTCATAATACTCACGATCATGCATTTCATTGGCTCCTAGGACATGGCATCAAAGCAACTCTTTGTTTTTTTGTAAGCAAGAAGTATATTGATGGGAGTATCAAAGGTACTCGGCCTGATTACAAAAGAAGCGATAAAACGCTCTGCAAAAATGAAATCACTAACCAATTGACGCCTAAGCTAAATACAACATTGGGGTTTTGTTGAATTCATATAGATTACAAATTGGATTGGTAATTTCGCCAATGAGCGACCATCGCCATAAATGAAACTTAATCTTCCAAACTATGTCCATGACATTCCACTCCGTGTTCCTAAAAATGATTTCGTGGTTTGAGATTTTTTGTATTCAAGGGTGATTTAACTTGTTTTTGACACTCAAGTATAAGCAAGGCTGAGCTCCCAATGTCATGAGTATCTTCTTTATCAGGGTTCAATAGGTATCAAGTATATTATCTTCAGGACTTCTCAAAAGACTCAAGCGAGTTAGGGGTGATCAAGGCCATTATTGATATTTGTCGATTTTCATGAAAGGGTGGTATGGATTAGAAGATGGTGTTGAAGATATGGTTCACAAAGAAAGAAACTTGGATTTAGGGATTCAGGCAGGATTAGGGTTCGTTCTTAAATATACAAAATTGGAAGGATTATGTTGATCTTTGGAAAAACCAGATGTTTGGAATTCGAGACATCCATCAACGTCATTCAAAGTTCATGCAAGATTTAACATAGTTTCAGAATTCGAATTCCATTTTCCCATGACCATATTCATTATCAATTAGATCCATCGTCCATAATTCATTTTGAACCTCCTTTTAAACCAATTTCAAAAAAATCTAGTTACAAATTATCACCATTTCTTCAGATCTATTTTCCAAGTCCATTTCTAACCATTTTTGGTTTTATATTTCTAACCTATGGCCAAATTTAACAAATCCAATCACCCAAAAATCAATTAACCCATATATAATTATTCATCATCCGATTTTCTAAACTCTTTTCCAATCCATACCACAAAGCCCATTACACATTTTAAACCATTTTTAAGCCCATTTCCAATTCTTTTAAAAAAAACACATTTATTTCCAAATCTTGGTTACACTGTAGGCCCATCACATGTTCTCATTAGTGACCAAATTATCACAATACTTCATTGTTTTTTTAGCTCAAAATCTAACAGAACTCTCATAGAAAAATCAGGTTTACAATTCATAATTCATCAATATACCAACTGATCAGAAAATATATAACAGAAAAAAAAATAAAGGGGATGATTAACTGAAATAACAGAAAATCGGGAGAAAATACAGTTACAAAACTAATAAACCAATTTGCAGAATAAAATGGTGGATATTTAACAGAAATTGAGAAAAAAACAGGGGTGGTGGCAACAAGCTTTTATCCAGAAACTGAACAAAAAATAAAAACGAATTCTGCAACCTGCACTTTTCAACAGAATCCTTCATCACCAATTTTCATTCCCCGCACCATCATCTTCATCAAGAATCGGTCGCAAACCGAAGCCGTAGACTCCATCGTCCACCTTCATCACTCTTATGAAGTCGTCACCTTCAATACCTCAAGAATCCAAGAACGCATCATCAAACTCTTCATCAATATCATCAAACCTTCATCACTCTCCTCGACTCCACCTTCAACTTCTTCAATTCTTCAATATGAGGATTCAAAAGAACACGATGAATCAACCTTATCATCACAATAATCACGGAAATCATTAAGAGAAATCAACAGAACAAGATACTCTCTAATCTTCATTGATTTAGAAATCCATAGAAATCGCGACACAACAACAACCAATCTCGGCTTGTCAACCTGCAATCGGAATTCAACAATTTTAAAAGCATCAATATCTTACCGAATCGCAACAACAATAGTAAGATTCATCAACAACAAATTCAAGAAGTCTATGTAGAAATTGAAGAATCATAAGAGAAAATTTAAAGTGGAAAAGGTGAGAGCGAGCTTACTTGAGACGTTTTGTTGTTGATCTTTGAACGACAATTCATTCAGGAGAGGATTCTTGGGGGATTAAGGATGAATCACGTCGTGTTGGCTTCACAGGTTTCTCGGTGAAGTCTTTTGAACAAAGAAGGAGATGTGGGAGCCATCACAGTGGAGATTTGGGTGCCTCCGGTGAGTTCTGAATATCATCAATGTCGACGGTGAAAAAGAGAGGGGAAAGGCGCCGATGAAAAGGAGGACATGGAGATAATGATGATCGGAGGAGAAAGAATTATGCTGAAGTACGACGAAGATAATGATGTTTGACGGTGAAGAACACGGATGTGCCGTTTTGGAAGAAGAAGGGAGAACACGATGAGAGGGATGAGCCTGAACGTTGTTTTTGGGGAAATTATACCTTGTACCCCTACAATTATCCGGATACCCCTACATAATTTTTTAATTCCAATTTTTCCCTTTTAATATTTAAATAAAAATTTAAAATTTTTACCGCGAAGTCAGAGTAAAAAAATAATATTTTTTAAATTTGGATTAGACGAACCAGATGTACAATGGATAAGTAATCCGGTTAAGAAAATTACAAATCGGAAGTAGCATTGTTACGTTTTCCGGTTTAGAAAATTTCTAAACCGGAAGTAGCACACATGTGTTATCCGGTTTGTAATTTTCTTAACCGGAAGTAACAAGGCTGGGTTATCCGGTTCGTATTTTATTTTTTTATTTATAAATTTTCAATTTTCAATTTTTTTTATTTATAAATTTTCAATTTTCAATTTTTTTTTATTTTTTTATTTTTTTTCATTTATTCACTATTGATTTTTTTTATTTTTTCAATTTTTAATTTTTTTAATTTTTTTACATTCACTTAATTTTGGGAACATTCAAATTTTTATTAATATTTTAATTCACTTAATTAACAAAAATATCTAAGAATAGGAAGAGTAGTAATAACACAAATTTTTGTGTGTGATTATTTTAAGACTTTTTTGATTTTTTTAATGATAATAACGTAACTTCACTACTTAAATTATAATCAATGATGTTAAATTTTGAATTTATAATAGAATATTATAATTATTATACCATTATGATTATCCTATCATGATTATAATCATAAGAAACAATTATTAATTTTTATGCGATTTTAAAATATATAGCATAAATGATAAGAAACAATATATTGAAACATTATATTCAAACTATGCTTTCGTTAAAATAAAAAAATTCAATAATTATTAATAAAAGTTCTAAAATAAAAAATACAAATAATAAACTATAAGATTTAGAAATTAAAAAAATGTTTTGTAATAAGTTATAAATAAATAAATAACTAAAAAATATTTGTTGCATTTTCTAAATACATTTAAAGAAAATATATAAATAAATGCTTCTAATTAAAATTTATACAATTAAAGCTATAATTATATAATTAAATACGAGAAAAATTAAAAAGGGTTTTAATTTAAAAGAGGTTTGTAAAATAATTTTAATCAAATATCATTTTAATTTTAGTTTATAATTTAATAATATTAAATGATAGAGTTAAATATATATTTTTTATCTTCTTTATACAACATTCATTCTTAATTTATCTAAAATAAAATAAAATATTAATACTATAAATATTTCATTACCAAGTTTATTATTTATTTATTTTTACAAAAATTCAAGTTGAATTTTCTAAATGATTTTTATATGGTGTTATTGATAAAACATGAAATATTATTGATTTAATTATTTAACAAATAAATATTTAATTAATTTATCTATAATTTCAAACTTGTATTTAAATAAAAAATGTGTTGCTTACTATGTATTTACTTTGTTTTTAAATATATTTTTTATTTTTATATTGCTTATTATTTATTTGAAATAAGTTCAATATATTTAATTTTATTTGGTAAGAAGTTAACTTTGGACATTTATATCGGAAAAAAATTGAAAATTGAAAATTTATAAATAAAAAAAATTAAAAATTGAAAATAAAAAAATTGAAAATTGAAAATTGAAAAAAATTGAAAATTTATTAATAAACAAAATAAAAAATAAAAAAATAAAAAACGAACCGGATAACCCAACCCTGCTACTCCCGGTTAAGAAAGTTACAAACCGGATAACATATGTGTGCTACTTCCGGTTTAGAAATTTTCTAAACCGGAAAACGTAACAATGCTACTTCGGGTTTGTAATTTTCTTAACCGGATTACTTACCCATTGTACATCCGGTTCGTCTAATCCAAATTTAAAAAATATTATTTTTTTACTCTGACTTCGCGGTAAAAAATTTAAATTTTTATTTAAATATTAAAAGGGAAAAACTAGAATTAAAAAATTATGTAGGGGTATCAGGATAATTGTAGGGGTACAAGGTATAATTTCCTGTTTTAGGTCAAAATTCTACCAAGTGCATTTTCATAACCTTGGATCGGGCTTAGTCTCCTCAGCCCATGGAATTGCTCTTCACCATTCATTTATCACTAACATACCCCTTTTGTGTAGAGAAATAGGGGGTTTGGGCCTCAGCCCCGTGTAATTGTTATTCGCACTCAGTGGTTTCATATTCGCACCCCCTCATGCGCCATATATGGGGATTGGGCGTGTCAGGCCCTTCTTTTGTTATCAACACCACTTTTCAATTTTGCACCCCCTACGCCATGTTGAGAGAGGACTGAGCCTTGGACCAACTTATTGTTTTTTACAGCCACTGAATTTCCTGTTACACACCTTTGGGTTCTTATTTTTTTAGAATTTTCTATTTAGATTTTTAATTAATTTTCTTGTAGAATATTTTTTGTGGATTAATATTTTAATCCATTTCTTGGTAATTTATAGTTATAATTTTTGTCATTAAATTTAACTACTTGTTTTGGATTAATTTTGGATTAAAGATGTTCATGAGCTTTTTGATCGATTTGGATCAATTTTGATTATGGTGGACCATCACAAAGTTGTTATGGAAGATAAAATTTTATTTTTCTTATGGGAGATTACAAGACTTTGCATGAATTTTTTGGGTTTCTTTTATATGAAGAATCGACACTTCAATCAAGTAATAAATCTCGACTTTCTGGACTTTAATGCATCATTCTAGTTGTATGAGGCTTAGGATCATATAGCGTAAGGTGCATATTGAGCCCTCCCACTTGAGGCACTGGATTTATTTGTGATTTATGTTGATATATGAAGATATCGAAGCTTAGGGATTTGGTTACAGATGATAGAATTCGCTTTCACCACACTTTCCCTTAATCACCATTTTTTTGCCCGTTTCGTCGCAATTTTTAAAAATAGTTTCGGGTGTGATAAAATTATGGAAATGCATTGTTTTGGTTAAAGGGACCGAAAACAATTTTTTCCAATAGGTGTGAGACCTATTTTTTGTGTGTGATTAACCACTGGAATTTGTGACATTTTGATGCTACTTGGGCATATTTTTCATAATTTTTGGTGCCATTTTGAATCCACTTTGTGGAGTTGTTTTTCAGCGATCATGCCTTGTTCTCTTGCCTATTAAGTAATTGTTTTTGGCACTTTGGTGCATAATTTTGATAATTCCTTTCAGCCAATGTAATCTACTGACTTCATAATTCTAGGGATTTATTTTCATAATTTTTCAAGCTTTTTTGCTCTTTTTCATGTCACCTAGATTATAGGTCCGTTTATGTGCTTATTTGATCCATACCCTAGATGTTAGGAAGGCATTCATGTCATTTGCTTGAGATACTTTAGGGTAGACTTTAGGATTTAATTATAGGTCACTCTTAGATCCTTAATTCCAATTATAGGTCACTTCTTGAACCATTTTCATTTGGTTTATTTTTGTGTTTCAAAATGTATTCTTATGTGAACATGTTTAACATAAACTTGTTCTCTTCTCTCCTAAATGTTAACATAACTTGTTTTTTCATTCATATGCATTACATGACACTTATAATAGATCTTAGGTTCTAACTTTAACACTTAATCATGCTTTAGTACATGTTTACCTTGCACATTCATTCAATCTTCCCTATCTAACTTCACCTTAAACTTCTTTGGTGTTTAGTGCTTAGTTTGGGCATAGTTTGTTAGTGTTTGATCTCATAACCTTATAATACATTCTTAGGGTTTAGCTACTAAATTTAGAAGTCTTTGATCATGTAGGATCCCCTTTTCTTAGTACTTAGCCTTAGGGAACCCTTAGTGTCATTCTTTGACTAGTTTGATCATTACTTTTGTTCTTGCCTTGTTTTATGTTTTCAATATGCATTGTATTCAACCTAACCTTTATTTTGTAGGGGGTTATGGTAAGTCATGTGTGTGGGAGGGTATCCCACATACAACTTCTTCCTTCATCTCTTTATACTTTCAAGTTGTGATTGCCTTAGAATTTGGTTCTTTGCTTGTAAGACTACTTACCCTAAGCTTGAAAGGTCTTTCTTGTTATTTATATCCTTTAGGGGTAAGACTGTCCTTACTATTAGTGAGTAAGTAGTCTTAACCTTGGATGTTTAAAGGGACAGGCGTATGGTCGTCGTATGGTCATAGAAGGAAACCTTATAGGGGTATCTTAGTAATTTGAAGGGACGATCATCATTTTCGTAGGGTCATCGAGGGACAAGATCACTTATTCGTAGGCAACTCGAAGGGACTATGATCTTTTTGAAGGGACGATAATTTTTTATTTGAAGGGACTTTTACTAAGATACCCCAACATTCAAGAGACTTGACTATGTTTTAAAAGCAACTAAGAGAAGAAACCCTATGAGGTGAAGATGGCGATCGTAAAACGACCGACTTACGTGTGTGAATATCGATTTCAGTTATTTATCTTGAATTTAATGGGCTAAGTCCAATTGTTTAAGCATACAATCTTTTACACACCCTAATTTACTAACCACACAGTTATATTTTGCAGAAAATAAAAGCAGAAAGTAAAGTCTTACGCGATTACATCATGGGGAGGGGGTACATTTGTCTTTTAGGGGGATTGTAGAAATTTAAATGTGGAATTTAAACCTAATTAGCTATTACAACTAGGAAGCAGTTACATAATCGAAAAAAGAAGTGCGAGTAAATAAAATTACATAATCGTGCGTCCTATACAAATTCTCTAAGAAAATAATAATTAAGACAATTAAAATAAATTAGGTTAAGAAAAGAGATTAATTGTTTTATGAAAAAATCAGGGTTATGAAAGAATAGGGGTTTTAAAACAAATTAGGGTTTAGAAAAAAATTAGGGTTGTTTAAATTAACCTAAAACTAATTACTAAATCAATTTACAAAATTAATTAAAAAAACCTAAGAAAACTAATTTTCTTTTATTTACAAGAAAAATAAAAATATTATTTGAAAATAATTAGAAGTTCATTAGTGAAATTGTTTAAAAAAAATAAAATTAAGGTGATTAAGTTAAATTAGTTTAGGGTTAATTAAGAAAAATAATAATAATTAAAAACAAAAGAAAATAGAAAGAAGAAAAAGCAAAAAAAAAAAGAAGAAATGGTGGAGGACTGGATTCAAACCCAGGACCTCCACCTCCCAACACCAAAGCGTTTCCACTGGGCCACCTGCGTTCTTGTGATAAACGACCAAACACAATAAATATATAATAAACTTAACTAGATTCCAGAAATCAGCCAATCGCACGCTCACACGCACTTCATCTTCAACCTCATGCAGCTGGATTTTGCTACGATTTAGCTACTAATTTCCTGCAATTTTGCTACGAATTTTTCGTAGCTAATATCCTGCGATTTTTAAACATCCATAAAACACAAATTTTAATATTTCAAATTCATATATTCCTACTAAATCAAGCCTTAGGAATTCAATGGTGGCATTATTTTAGTCTAAAAGTGGTTGTTTTGTAAGCTTCGATAAAGAAAAGCTTCATGCCCTAATAATGGCACACCTCCAAACCTGCATCGAAACTCAAAGATAAATGATCAAATAATATCCAGACATGATTATGAACAACATTATGAAATCAAGACACATTAAAAGTTATAGAATGAAGAGTTTCAATTTCAAGAAACATGGCTATGACGACATGTTTTCATGTATGAGGTTTTACACGTGTTCCACCTCCAATGATGATTGATATGATCTCCTGAACAATCCTTGATGAAGATTGAATGGAAATAGTGGCCTAAAACTTCTTGTGGAGCTTCCTTGGTCTTTTCCCTAATATGACTTTAATTTGAAAAAAATTCTAGGGTTTATGCCTCAAATTTTTTGTCCCCTGACTTTGTGGTGATGTTGTGTATTTATAAGAGTGTATTTTAAGTCAGAATTTTGGGCTTTGTGGATTGATTTTGGGTTGCTTGAAGATGAAGGAAAGTGGTTTCTAAATTGGTCAAAAAATTATATGAAATCATACTCTTTTAGTCTTGCAAGAATTTGGACACTTAAAATCATCATAAACATCAAATATTTGATCCCAAAATAGACCTAAGATCATATATTTGATTTTTCAATATTTATCTTAATTAAAATTGAATTTAAATAAAATAAATCCAATATAATATAAAATAAATACCAAAAATCAGATTTATGATCTATGGGTTGTGCATAATCTTATAATTGAGTTTGGGTTGGAAAAGTATGGACCCATTTGGAAGAAACTTGAGTTTTGGTAGTTTTTGCTTCATACACCTCCTCAAAATTTCCCAACTTCAACAATATATAACTCCCTCAATTTTTATCCCATGTATGTGTTCTAGGACTTTTTGAAAAGCTTAAAGTGTCCTCTAACTACTCCTTTTGGTCCCATGTCCATTTGATCTTCCATTTTTAAGTTATGAGCTTTGGAAAAAGTTGACTTTTGTTGACTTTTAAAAGGACATGTAATGTCTTGGCTCATATCTCTCAAATGAAGCATTTTTGGACTTGTCTTGTGAGACACAAAGTTGTAGGGAATTGAATTTCCTTCAAAATGAACTTTGGATGGGAAATGTTTTATGAAGCATGTGAAAGTTATGGTTGGTCAAAGTACAATTGACTTTTCCTGCACAAAACCCTAATTTAGTAACTCCTGATTCTTGATGATTCTGAGGTTCCCTTGATGAATCATGATAAAACCTTGATCAAATGATGAATATTACTTCATAATCTTGATTTTGATAAAAAAATCTTGAAGTTGGAATGTATGTTGACCACAATTGACTTTTTGACCAAGTTAACTGATTTTTGGATCATCTAAACATCTGACTGACCAAACTTGTAGGGAAAACCCTTAAACTTGACATGAGGATCCTTTGAAGTATATGGGACACCATGAAGTCCACTTGAGGCTTTAGAAATCCACTTTTCTTTGAGAAATTCAAAACCCTAGTTTCAGATCCATTACTTAGGAAAAGGCGTTGTCTGATGAAACCTTGAATCCTTTTGAGCAATTGTGAATCTTATGAATATTAAGAGAGTTATTTAGACACATTGTCTTGAATATGGGAGGGAAAATTTTGGGCTACAACAATTATATTGTATTAACAATGGAGTAACAACGTGTCTCTGCGGTGGAAGGTTATGTCTTGAGTGAGAGAAGAGGGGTGAATTGAGTTCAGGCTGGTGGCTAGAAGATTGTTTGTATAATTCAGAAAAATGGTGAAAAGACACATTTTTGGAAGATTTCTTAGATGAAGAAGATATTATTTGTGATATGATTCGTTGCATTCATGAGTTACCATATGAAAAAACTATGGTGAAGATGAAAATATTAGGTTGGCAGGTCAAGGGTCTAGGTTAGAGGTGACGAAGACTTTTATTTTTGGGATGAGGAACATGTGGTGAAATGTATTCTTTGTTGGATAAAATTGTTTTTGTAGAATAATATTGTTGACTGTTGGGAGTAGACTCCTAGTCCTATTGATGGCTACTTGGCGAAAGGTGGATATCACATACTAATCCATGAAAACCAATTTGATCCAATTCTAACCTACAAGCATATTTGTAATAAAATCACACTGCTAAAAGTATCATTGTTCGCGTAGAAGCTACTCAAAATTAGGATACCTACTAAAGACAATCTGAAGAGGAGATGAATAATACCACAAAACCAAGTTGCAGCCGCACCACTCTCCTACATAATACCAAACAGATTCCGCCAAAGGACAAAGAAACAAAAGATGAGACATTTCTTCATCCAAAACTTTACAAAAAAACACAAAGCCTATCAATATTGGTCACTCCTCTCTGCAACAGTTAGTTCGAAGTCGCGATTCGCTTCCAAAATAATCTCCACCCGAAGGTTTTGATTCTCGTTGGAATCTTGATCTTCCATAACATTTCGAAAGCTCTAACCTGATCAAAATACACTAGACACCGAACCTTTTCTTCCATCTTCATCTTATACACATCTCACAAAATTCTGAACACAGTTCGGCTCAAAATGATGTATCGACGCAGGCAGTCCAAAACCACCCCACTACCAACACCAAATATAAATTCACCCATCGAAACACCGAGCAATTTTTGGAATTGCAACAGTCATACAAGGTCCTATATTGATCCACCAAAGAAGCATTGTTTAACCAATAAGTAATCCAAAAAGTGATCGTTTTCCCTTCTCTAAGATTATGTTTGACAGAACCTGTAAAATAAAAACCATCATTAGTAGAAACCGCCTCGATATTGAGAGATCCTTCCACCAAAAGGATGATGAACCCTCCGTATTTTCTTGCTTCGACAACACCTTATTCTCAACAAAACTATATCTACCTCTTAAAACCTCCTTCCAAATTGATTTCTTATCCTCCAATAACTTCCACTTCCACTTAGCAAGAAAAGCAAGATTAAAATATTTCAGGTTGATAACTCCCAATCCACCCTTTTCCTTGGACCTACAAATGACCTCCCAACTAACCCAATAAATTTTTAATTTAGTCTCGCTTCCACCCTAAAGAAACTATTTTCTGATCATATTTATATGATTCAAAACAACCACGGGAACTTTAGAAAAAGATAGCCAAAAAATAGGTAAATTGGATAACACATAATTGATCAGAGTAACCCGACCAACCAACAATAATAATTTTCCTCTCCATCCTGCCAATTTGTTAGTAAATTTCTCGACTAAAAATTTCAAAGAATTAATTATACATGGATTACAACCAATTTGAATACGCAAAAAATAGAATGAATGACTATTTATCCTACAAGTTAAAAAGTTTGAAGTTTCCGCCATAAAATGTGGACTTACATTTATTCCCATTATCCTACTTTTGTGGAAGTTGACCCTCAGTCCCGAAATAAGTTCAAAACCCCTTAGAATGGACTTTATACATCATAGGTATTGCCATCCTCCTTCACCTATGATGAGCATATCGTCTGCAATTTGGATGATCTCCTCGAATGTACTTGTGTCCATTCCAAAACCCTTGAAATCACCTCTACCAACTGCCTTATTCATTAACTATGTTAATCCTTCTATTACTAACACAAAAAGAAAGGGAGAAAAAGGATCTATCTGTCTAATACCGTACTCCACTTTGAAATCCTTTGTAGGATTGTCGATCACCAAAATTGAAAGACGACAATTAAATATACATGCTTCCATCCACATTCTCCATCTCCTACCAAAACTCATAGTCTCCATCAAAAAATGAAGAAACTTCCAGTTGACGCAATCATACGCCTTCTCGAATTCTACTTTAAATAAAATTCCATCTCTATTCTCCCTAGTCGCCATATCAACAATCTCATTTGCGTTAAAAACCTATTCCAACATTTTCCTTCTAGGAACGAGGCCTCCAATGACCCTCTTCAACCTATTCGCCAACAATTTTGCCAAAATCTTATACAAATTACCTACCAAGCAAATCGGTATGTATTCCCCAAGGTTGATAGGGTTTTCAACCTTAGGGATGAGAGTAAGAAAAGACGAAGTTATTTCTTTTGAAAGAAAGACATAATGGTGAAAATCTCACAAGAAATGTGAGATGTCTTCCTGTAAAAATGACCAGCAGTTTGTATTTCTTTTCTTTATTTCATATATAGTTAGAGTTTTCTTTTATAAGGAAATGTTTCGATTGAGTTAGAGTTAACAATTGATGTGGTTTTACGGAAGGATATTAGTAGGAACATATTACATAAAATGCAAGATTGAAATTATTGGAGTTGCTGGTATAGTTGTGTTACTCGTTCACTATGACATTGACTAGACTCTCTTATACGTTGGGTTGTTCCTCTACTTTCACTTATCTGGATTTATGTATCAAAGTTAGTTATCAATTAGACAAATAATGATAAGGTAAACAAATTGAATTAATAATAATCAGTAACCAATTAAATAAAGTTGTGTATTGCTTGGACATCTATAAAATTAAGTTAATTCTATAAAGGGGGCTCCTATGGTGAAGTTGCATAAATGACAACTTTGAAAAAGTCATTATGGGAAGAATATTGTGTTATATGAGGGTGTACACTTGTCATTCTTTTGATTAATCTAACAGTGATAAAAATTTCCAGAAAAGATTACAATTAATTAATACCAAAAATCTTCAATATTTAGAAAGGTTGAAATTTGTAAATTTCAGCAACTTTATAATTTGCAAATACCGAAAATATTCAAATTCTAGCAATTTATGATTAATCTTTTTTTTAATGGAAAAAACCCCAGACTGCCTTAGATAATAGCAGAAACAAAGTTACAAGATAAGGAAGAAGAGGTTGGTATATGGCCAAACCAAGTTTTGGACCCTCTAATTTTACCAATCCCAACCATTGAATGAGCTTCCTTATTACACGGTCTAGGGATAAACATAACAGTGCAACTAGAAAACTTATGCATCAAAGAAATACAATCAGCAGCAATATGATTAATTTCCGTAATGGATTTCGACCCGTTGATGCAGTCAACCGCCAGCATTGCATCAGATTGGAGGATTATATTCAGAATCTTCAATTCCATTTGTAACACGGTGGGAGAACTGACTTGGGCGTTTTTGTTTCCAAAAACTATGTTGCGGATAGCAAGAGTCGCCACCGACTTTTATTTTATCCAATAAAGAAAAGGAATAAAAGAACAGGAAATACCTTAAAAAAAATTTGAGTTCAGGGGTAAGTTATACAAAGGGAAGGTATTAGCACCCTTTGTATCTATGGTTATCCATGGGCTCTTAATTTCTTAGATCACTTTACTTTTGTTTGAAAAATAGTGCTGGTGTATTTAGAAAAATATTTCAAAAGTCTTTAACTTTGCAATAATCCTCGTATGGATGTATATAAAGTGTTTAGTTTTGAAAATGTTTGAAAAGTGGGGTGTAAAGAGTATTTTGAAAAAGTGAGAAAGTACTTAAGAACTACTTATCCTAAGTTTGTAAGGTCTTTCTTGTTATTTATTTCCTTTAAGGGTAGGACTGTCCTTATTATTAGTGAGTAAGTAGTCTTTACCTTGAATGTTAGGGACGGGCTTAGGGTCATTATATGGTCATAGAAGGCAACCTTGTAAAGGTATCTTAGCAATTCGAAGGGACTATCATCATTTTTCGTAGGGTCATCGAGGGACAAGATCATTTATTCGTAGGCAATTCGAAGGGTCATCGAGGGACTATGATCTTTATACCGAATGGACTTTATGATTTTTAATTAGGCCACTTTGATAAGACACCCCTATGTTCGAGGGACTTGACCATTTTCGTAAGGCAACAAGAAGCGGATACCCTAGAGGTGCATGTGTGAGATGTGTGTTTTGTTCAGTTATTTTAATCTTGAGAATTAGGGTTAGCTAACGGTTGATTTTAGTCTTGCCATACAATCCTATTAAGCATACATCTAACAGTTTATAGTTCAAAAAAATAAAACCCTAGTTTAAACTATTACATGGCTTTATGAGAGATACATAAATATAAAAAATCCTGATATAAAATGTAAAGTGTAGAAAATAAACCTAAACTATTACAAGGCTTTAGCAGTTACATTATCTTTAGAAATTGTAAAATAATCAAAACGAAAAGATCGGAAGAATATTGAGTCTTTGAGATGAGAGGAGGATATGTTTTTTATCATGCTATTAGAAGAATTAAAAATAAAATAAACAGAGTCAGATAAAACCACTGCAGATTTTAAAATAATGGAAAATAAGAAAAACGATTAAAATAAAATCTAAAAAATATTAAAACGATGCTAAAAATCTAATAAAACCAAATAAAGAGCGCACAATTTTTTTCAGATTTTTTTGAAAATATGGGAATAGAAAAAAATAAAAAAGAAAAAGAAAAAAGAGGAATTGCAATTTTGAGGGTCAAAATATTTTAGAATTTTATTCTAAAATAGTATTGTTCTTCAATTTTTTTCTGAACTTCTGTAAAAAATTTGGAGTAAATCGAAACAGTAGCACTTACCTGACTTACACGTCATACTAGAATTCTTATCACTACTGCAGCCTTCAAAATATCGGCGAAAACAGATTACAACAAATTAACCAACAATTTAGTTCTCCATGATGCCCTAAACTTCAATTCGATCGCCCAGATAGCTTGCTCACATCATACAAAACACAAATATACAAAGAGATTAGATATATCACGCGTATAAATATGATATCGAAAAATTGAAAAAAAACCAAAAAAGAAAATTCAGTTATGGAGTTTTATGAGGTTTTGGAGCAATGTGATGATAGGTACACCTTCAGAAGAGTCTAAGGAATGTTCTTGGACCTTCAAACCTCCTTGAGAATGGTTGCAACCCTAAAACCGAATCCAACTTACTCTTGACTTTTTTGAAGTTTTGTATGCTCTCTTTGATAAAAAATTTCGTCCTCTTGACTTGTGGAGATGATAAGTATTTATAGAGGGTGTAATTTAGGTCAGATTTTGGGCTTTTGTGATGGATTGAGAGGTTACTTGAGGATGAAGAAAAGATGTTTCCAATTCGGTCAAAAAATTATATGAAATCATACTCTTTTGGTCTTACACGAATTTGGACACTTACAATCATCATAAACATCAAATATTTGATCTCAAAATAGACCTAGGATCAAATATTTGATTTTTCAATATTTATCTTAATTAAAATTGAATTTAAATGAAATAAATCCAATAAAATATAACATAAATATAAAAAACAGATATTATGATCTATGGGTCGTGCATGATCTTATAATTGAGTTTGGATTGGAAAAATATGGGCTCATTTGGAAGAAACTTGAGTTTTGGCCATTTTTGCTTCATACACCTCCTCAAAATTGCCCAACTTCAACAATGCATAACTCTCTCAATTTTTATCCCATGTATGTTTTCTAGGACTTTTTAGACAGCTTAGAGTGTCATATAACTACTCCTTTTATGTCCCATGTCCATTTTATCTTCCATTTTTAAGTTATGAGCTTTTGAAAAAGTTGACTTTTCAAAGGACATGTAATGTCTTGGCTCGTTGTCACTCCCACCAAATGAGACCGGGCTCAAATATGGTACAGACGCGAACGGTCGGCGAAAGGAGGGTGTGAGAACACACAGGAGTGAACTCACAGGAAATGAAAAGAGTCGCCAGCTAGGCATTTTTATCCCGGAGGAAAGGCAATGCTGCATAGACCTAGAAAGATATGGATAAGACGGTTGCGAACCAGAGAGACTGAGAAAGGGGGTTGGTTACAACCTGGGAAGGTATTAGCACCCAGATTGTCCGCCGTACTCGACGGGATCCACGCTTAAAAGATTTGTGTTTTAAAGGGGTAGTGTCAGTGCAATCTGTGTATGAAAGAGCTGGAAAAGGATGTACAGGTGTCAGTGCTAAAGAAGTGTGAAGTGTAATATATACAGTGTCAGTGTAAGGACACGAGTGAAATGCTCATGACTATGAGGCTTAAAGAATGAAGCTGGAAAAGGGGGGGAATATACAAAGACTTTTGTTCGATAACTGTTAAGTTATGCCTACGTATCCTCTCGTGCAATGAGGAAGTCAGAACACCGTAGTTCGACCCAAAGAGACTGAAAGATAAATTGACTTGTGAACAGCTTACTTGCCTATGCTCAAGTGTATGACCTGTCTGGCTCAGGTGCTAACTGTCTTG
Organism: Lathyrus aphaca; assembly: GCA_963966055.1. Lineage (NCBI taxonomy): Eukaryota > Viridiplantae > Streptophyta > Magnoliopsida > Fabales > Fabaceae > Lathyrus > Lathyrus aphaca. Next base: position 213,184,610 of record OZ014520.1, on the reverse strand, counting down.
CATTAGACAGAAAAAGCAAGTTCTCGTTTATGAATGAATTAGATGAGAAAAGAATCCCGGAGGAGACGATTATTGTTTGTTTTTGAGTTTTCAGTCTTTTATTGCTTTTGGAAGTTTGTCATAGATTAATGAGCTTAAGCCTAAACTAATGGGTTAGTAAACTCATCACATCTTCCCTCTGATTAGGGGTAATGAGAGTACCTTAAGTGTGAAGTCAGCTTCTCACACTTAATCACCTTTGATGCAGGATTAAGATCATTAACCTACTTATGATTATTTAGATGTTTTTGGAGTTTTTTGTTTAGTGTTGAGTAATGAGATTAAGCCATAATCAGGGATTAAACAGACTCATTACACCATCCTAATAGAAGGATAATAGATGAGAATGTTTAAGCTGAGGAAAGCTCCTCAGCTTAATCCATGATTAGGGATTAAACTCATGACAAAACAAACCTTTTGTTAAGTGGATTTTATTCAATGATATGGTGATGAAGTGATTTTTATGGTTTGTAAGACAACTTGAGGGGGACTTGTCCATTAACACTAGGGTTAGTCCTTCTTAACCAATTAAGGAAGAATTAGAACCCTAATGCAAGGCCCAAGTTACAAGCTTGATGTCTTGATGATTATTAGATGAATTGATTAAAGGATTTAAACACATTAAGGGTTTAACACTTAGGATTAAAGTTATACACTCCATCCTAATAGAAGGATGCAGGCATAAGCTTAATCACAAAGCCTTAAAGCCTTTAGGGTTTAGTCCCTGATTATGAGGTGAGAAGAGAAGACTCAATTGAGACACAAAGGTAAAAGCTAAGTGGGGGACTAATCAAAACCCTAATCATTGCCATGCTTGGTTGTTCCTAAGGTTTGTGAGGTTTTCAAGAGAGATCTTCAATGGAACCACCAGGAAGCAGATGAAAGGATCAGGAGAAGCAAAGTAACTTGCTTCATTTAAGAAGACAAGTCACTTGAGGAAAGAAAGTGAGAAGAAGAAGAATGAGCAAGCTCAATCTCAAACACATGACAAAATGCAGCAAGGATGCATGAAAGAGATGAAAAGGAAATGTGAGAAGTGAAGGCAAATTCACTTCTCAAAGTTGCTTACCACCTGAAAAGTTAGTGAAGGAAATGCAATGCAATGAAAAATAGGATGAAATGGCATGATGCAAATCAAAACCAGAAGCACATACATGATGATAATGATGCTATGAGATGATGCAAACATGAATTAATACATGAGAATGATCATACAAACAAATGGATGCAAATGGAACAAGTTTAGAACCATGAACACACATGAAAAGTTATGAGATGCACATGACATACAACATGGCAAATACATGAAGCAATGATCAAACATACTTTCAACATGTCTTAAGATATCTAATGAATCAAATGGATGCACAAAATGCTATGGCAAGTCAAGGTATGAATGCAAATACAAGATGAATACAAAAGGAAGCCCAAATTAGGGTTTATGATCAATGCATCAAACAAAAACCAAAATCAGAAGCAAACATCAAGATAAAAAATTGAAAATGCACTCAAAGGGACCCTAATCCTATACTAACTCACTGCCCAAAGGAGAGGTTCCAACTCTTAACCTAATTATGGTTATGAATTTTCTAAGTTTTCTAGGGTTTTAAGGTACCTTAACAAGAAAAATGCCAAACAAATGGAAAATGAAAGATCAAATCAAACCAATTTAATCTCACAAACTACATGCTAAACACAATGCAATGCAAGAAGAATCAAAGTCCAACTCTCAAAGGTTAGGCAGAAATGATTTTTTGAAGTTTGGATCAAAATAATGCCTTGAAATGATTTTAATTCCATGAAAAATTCTCAAAAGACATCAAGATCAAAAAAGAAATTTGGTTTGAAGGTTGGACAATGTTTATAAATGATTATGAAAGTTTCATGAATTTTTTGGTGATTTTTAAATACCTAAAAGTATTTTTAATTAATTAATCCTCATTAATTAATTAAAAATAAACTTTTAAATGATTTAAAAATATTTTTAATGCAAAAAATAAAAATAAAAATATTTTTGGTTTCTGAAAATTAATGAAAGTTTATACAAAAAATTTCAGAATTTTTAAAATGATTTTGCTATTTTTAATAAAATGGAGAAAAGAAATGAATTAATATGAAAAAGAAAATGAATTTAATCTGAAAAAAAGAAAAGTCAACACATCTAAGGGTCCATATTCAAATTCACACGCGCGGGAGTGGACCTGGCGCGCATCTGGACGGCCTAAATTCAAAATTCGCTAATTAATGATTAAGCCCTAATCCAGCCCTAATTACTTTCAGATGACCGGAACAGTGGTTCCGGTCATCTTCTCCGGCGAGTCCAAAACACTAAGTCACTCTACACGCAATGAAAATGAAAATAACTGCCCAGAATTCTTCCCCATTCAAAAACGAATCAAACCCCTCAATCAAACATCATTTTCCATTCATAAACAGAGAGAATCGAATCAAACATTTTTTAGGGCAAAAGTTTCAGACAAAGCATACATCCTGGTTTCTCAACCATTTTCAAAAGTAAGCACATATTCATGATCAGGGAAGCATGTAGATTCATTTAGAAACTTAAAATACACGTTCTGGAAAAAAAGTTCATGAAACTACCTGAGTTTGAAGCTTTTCAGTTTGGAGCTTTCTGACCTCCTCTCTTGTGCAAAACCACTCCTATGACTTCCCTTGTGCTTCTGAAAGGCTTGGAGCAAGTTTATTTTGGCTGGTTTGAGAGTTTGCAGAAGTTCTGTTTAAAGTGGTGTGGTGATCGTGTTTTTGATTCAGTGGGTTTCAGGCCATGGTGATGGGTGCTTTGTGATCAGGGAAGTGTGTTAAGATTGTTTATGAAGTTTGTTTGTGTGTTTGTGGCCTGTGTGATGAGTTTCGAATGCTTTTGCTCAAGAGGGTGAAAATGAGAATGCTGTCTTGTGAAGTGTTTCAGGCTTGCTTCTTGTTATGTTTGGCTTGCATTTTCTTTGTATAAACAAATGCCATTGGTCAGAAGAAGTGACATGTGCTTTATTGATTGGTATGGGTGCTTTTGCCAAAATGTCAAAGTTGTGTAAGAAGGGCATGAGCTACTTGCTAGCTGAGTACAAAAGGCATGTCCTGCGCAGCATGATGTGAGGAAAGGCCTAGGATTGATCAGCAAGCTAGCCAGCAAGTGGATGAGAAGCTATGATGAGTTTTGCAACTTACCTTGCCTTTGATCCTTATGAAAAAAATCTTGATCCATGGGCCATAAAACATGTGATTCTTTGGGTGCAATCTGACTTTTTGGACTTGTATGATCATGTGGTGAAGTTTTGAAGTGCATTTGACAGCCCAATTTGCCTTGACATATGAATTTGCAACTTTTCCTCTTTGGTGCATGACTTGAAAATTAGTGATTTTTGCCAACTTTGACAAGCCATAACTTTTGATCCAAAATGAATTAGGTCATGTTCTTGTACTTTTTGAAAAGGGAATGATCCATTCTACAACTTTCATGACCAAAGTTTTTCCATTTGAAGCTTTTTTGAATCAAAAAGTAAAGGTTGAAAAAGTTGCCTAAAATGACAATTTCATTAAAAGTCAAACTTGCCCAAAAAGTCAACTTTGCAAAAGACTTGAAATTCTTGAATTTTGTGAACTTCCAACATCTTCCATGATCAAATAAAGATCATATACAATCAAAATGATGAAGAATGCCCTTTGGTTGGGTCATTGGGGGTCTCAGATGCCCTGATTTTGCACTGACTTGCTTGAAAAGTCAACTCTTGATCAGATGACTTCCCCATGGAATTTCTTCATGAAAATTGATATGCATACTCCCTATACCATATAGAGACCAATGGAAACAAGAATGACCAAAAAATTTGGAGTTATGGCCTCTGAAACCAAAACCCTAATTTTAGGTCATCTGTGCAGTCAAACCTGACTCTGCATCCATGCCATTTTCAGTTCTTGTGATTTTTGACATTCTTGACTTTGAGAGGATATAATATGATGCTTGAACACACATGGACCCCTTTGAAGTGGTTGATGGCCTTTTGGAGTGACTCAAAAGCTCTTAGATTGCTCAGATCACAAACCCTAGATGCAGATGACTTAGAACCTATGCAGTGAATCAAAAATGTGATATGAGATGGTATGATTGAGTTTATGCATATGAAATGATCACAAGCCATGGTGTGAATGGGTGAGGGCAAATTTGGGGTGTTTACACTCGTATCTCTCAAATGAAACATTTTTGACCTTGTCTTGTGAGACACAAAGTTATAGGGAATTGAATTTCCTTCAAAATTAGCTTTGAATGGGAAATTTTTGATGAAGCATGTGAAAGTTATGGTTGGTCAAAGTACAGTTGACTTTTCCTGCACAAAACCCTAATTTAGTAACTCTTGATTCTTGATGATTCTGAGGTTCCCTTGATGAATCGTGATCAACCCTTGATCAAATGATTAATTTCAACTCATAATCTTGATGTTTACCAAAAATATTGAAGTTTGACTTTGTGTTGACCACAGTTGACTTGTTGACCAAGTTAACTGATTTTTGATTATCTGTGCATCTAACTGACCAAACTTGTGGGGAAGGTCTTGAAACTTGACATGAGGATTCTTTGAAGTATTTGGGATGTCACGAAGTCCACTTTAGGCTTTATAAGTCCAATTTACCTTGGGAAAATCAAAACCCTGGTTTAAAATCTATTGCTTATGAGGAGGCTTTGTCTGATGAAACCTTGAATTCCTTTTGAGAAAGTGTGAATCTTGTGACCATTAGGAGACCTATTTTAGACATATTGTCTTAAATGTGTGAGGACAAATTTTGGGGTACAACAGCTGCCCCTGTTCAATTTTCTGAAACCTGAGGAATTAGATTGACATGTACGCCATTCGTGACCTGAAGGTGGAAGAGGATTGAACACTTAAGCCCTTGCACTCGCCGGTGCGCAAAGTAATACTGTTGGTTGATTGTATTGCTTGAATGAGCTTATAGATGCCATCCAGAGTATTTGGAGATGGTATTATAGATGCCATCCAAAGTATTTGTGGGTAGGAGTGTCAGAATGTGTCTACGTTTGGATTTATCTGAATGTTGTTACTGCACTAAGTATCAAAATTAGATCTTCGTCTCGACCATCTTTGAACTGTCTCTGTAACATATCTGAACTAAGTATCAGCACTAGATCTTCATTTAGATCGTCTCTGAACTGTCTCTGGGGGGCAAATATACTCTGAACTAAGTATCAACACTAGATTTTCGTCTCGATCGTCTTTGAACTGTCTCTGGGAAAATATCTTGAGTTAAGTATCAGAAAAAATCTTCATTTTGGTTATCTCTGAACTGCTTCTGGAAAGTATCTTGCACTAAGTATCAGCACTAGATCTTTGTTTAGATCATTTCTGAATTATCTCTAGGACAATATCTTGAATTAAGCCTCATAACTAAATCTTCGTTTAAATTATCTCTGAATTGCTTCTGGAAAATATCCTGCACTAAGTATCAGCACTAGATCTTCGTTTAGATCGTCTCTGAACTTTCTCAGGAGAGTGTCAACACTAAATACCAGGACTAGATCTTTGTATAGATTATCTCCGTACTGTCTTTGGAAAGAAAAGCATCCTGAACTAAGTATCAGCACTAGGTCTTCGTTTAAATCGTCTCTGAACTGTCTCTTGAAAGAAAAGCATCCTGAACTAAGTATCAGCACTAGATCTTCGTTTAGATCGTCTATGAACTGTCTCAAGGAGTTGGTAATGTTTATTTGACTATGAACTATCCTGAAAAGGAAAAGTTAGTTTATGCAAGATTATTTGATGTATGCATGTATGACATGATGTTCTTAATGTAAATGAGAATGTCGTATGCGTTACGGATGCGTATGCCATGATATGATGTAAATGATGTATGAATGAATTATGTAGTTGAAGCGTATTAGTAGCTTCATGTAACAACTGTTAGTAGGGGAAAATAAATCTCGATTTGTTGTTTAGGAGTATGAATACATCGTTCCCGTCTTGTTTTGGAATATTGTACTTAGGATCTTCCGTTTCCTGTTCGTCGCACTTCTTATTGAAAGATTAAATTCCTAAATACCATGACTGGGGATAAAAAAGACAGACATTTCCCTGAGAGACTTATCCGACCAAGTGTCAATTCTTATGGGGATATCAGGTTTGAGAGAAATTTTTCTAGGACTTTGTATAACTGGAAGTACAAGAGGCTACTTGGAATACTTCGCTGAAATAAATTCGAAAAGATTACTTTGCGGGGATGAATTTGTGAAGATCTGTTGGATATGAACTTTGATGGGGATTCCTACCTCCAAGAGTCCTTAGAAAATGCTATTATTGTAATTTTATGCATTTTTGGTAAACATCAATCATATTTGAAAGCATATATTCATTCAAAGTAACCAATGGATTCATAACTTCTGATATTCTCGACTTCCCCGAGTAATTTTCTAGGAATTATCATGACTGAATCCGAAGACATGATACTGACACCATCTGTTACTATTGGCACATACAATTAATTTACACAATGGCTTCCGCTGAAACCAAGTATCATGGCAATGTAACGAGAGGAATGTGTTTTCAGACTGCGGTGGATCGTGTACGCCATGGGTAATGGTTAAGGATATTGCAACTGACTTTGATCTGCTTAGATTTGAAAAGAGAGTGTTGCCCCTAATTGAGGATGATTTTTCCCAGAATGGAAGTATTTGAAAAGGGCTACCTTAAGAGAAATAAACAAAATTCCCCATAATAATATGCCTCTGGCATCGTGAACTTGGTAATGTTACTTCTGGGAATTCAGATGAGGAGACCTACCCCAAATGCCATGCCCCATTAAGTGGAAGATAGTGACCATGCCCCTTGTATAAATTGGCTTTAATCCAACTGAGTCAGGCCCAGGAAGAAACTTTGTCTGTCGGGAGGACTTTGGTTTATTGAATGTTCATCATGTAAGCTTCAATGCTGTCAAACACTTAGTTATATGCAAACAATGATATTCAAAATGCAACGCTTATGTATGTATTGAAGTTTTGAAAAAGAATTAATTTAGAAAAACAATGTTTGTAAAAAATGTGATATTAACTCAAGATTTATAATAAGCTCTAAAGGAGTCAGGATAACTTTTTGTAGCAGTACGCTTTCAAACTAAGCATGCTTCAGTTAGGACTTTTAAAGGATTGTAACATGGTCTGGTTCACAGTTTAAGAAACAAAGGATAAAGGATCAAATTTTATTTGTACCCAACCCATCCTTCGTGATGTTCTTCAATCCTATGTTCAGTTAACTTATGCATTGAGGCTCCAAAGGAGTTTGGAGTTGTAACACTGGCATTTGTGATAGTTCAGAAACCAGAAGTTTATTTGAAAAGTCAGTCATCCTTTTTTTGTTGAGGATTTGTCATGACCTCTTTTTCTTTTGACTTTTTATCCCTTCCTTTTGTCTGAACTATTTGTTTCAAGATTATAGTCAGCGGGATGTCTTAATTTTTACTAAGTCTCCTTCATATATTTTGACTTAGTGAGCTTTTCTTTTGCTAGATATTGACTGTCAAACTTAACGATTATAAGGAACCTTCATTAGTTGTGTACAAAAGGACAACATGCATAATTGAGTTAACTAAGGAGCTACCCTGCCCCAGGTTATGATTAAGGGTTTTAATTTGCGTGAGAATGAAAACTCCTACTTCATAGGCTCAAAAGGGTTGACTAGGGATTAACTTCCTTATATCTCCATTGTTTAGGAATCAAAACAATGCCTGCACATCTTCAGCATAGTCTGTTCAAAAGCATACTATATGTAATTATGGTATCGTATTTGTCATCCTCCCTCTAAAGGCTTACAACTTTAACAAGAGTTAAATATCACAAAAGATAAGTAAGAAGCATAGTTTAAATATAGTGAAACGAATGGATTAATTCAAGACAAACATATGCAATGCATTATCGTGAAAACAAAAGTCTGATGGACGATAGGAGAATTCAATCTGGTCTTCTAGCATAACCTCGAGGACTCATTTGTCAACCAGGTCTTGAATCTTATTCCTTAATGCCCAACAGTTATTAGTGTTATGTCCAGGACAGTTGGGGTGATATGCACACCTTGCATTGTGATTAAGCAAGGAGAGGAAGTATTGGGATTCTGAGGAGGGTCTTTCAAGGTAACCAACTTTATCTCCAACAAGCATTGCAAATTTTGCGACATTGGTGTGTTGATTTTGATAAACTGTCCTTTATGTTCCTTGTGTTAACGAGGATTAGCCCTATAAGACCTTCTTCCTTTAATTGAAAGATTATCAGCAGTAACCTGTCTCTTTCTTTATCTTATACTCATCTTCCTTTCAACCAAGTCAGTTTGTTTCTTCGGAGGTTGACTGATGATTAGATTCCCGAATCCATTTTCTTAAAGTTTATTGGCGAAGACTCTCAGCTCTTCTTACCCCTGGGCTAAGTTTGGGATAAGATCCACCTGACCATTCATCTGGATTCACATCTCTGCTATCTCGGCTTGCAGTTGTTCCAACTGATCATCCTTGTTGTCTTCAGGATTCTTCTTTTTCCTGTCCTTATTGAGGAGGGCTTTCAACTCTTCTTGCCCCTTGGAAAAATTCAGGATCACTTCTTGAAATTGAGCATGCTGGGTTTGGAGATCTTAGACAGTCTGTTCGAAAACCATTTCTGCTGAAATAAACAGCCAGGAAATAAGAAACATGTTGTGGAAACCTGTTATGCAATGATATGGTATGTAGATGCATATGCAATGTTTTCAAGGACTAGATAGGATTTAAATTTGTTAAAGGAAAACAAAAAACAAAAACTTTCATTAGTAAGTTTTAAAATATAATTGCCCATTGGGATTACAATGAAAAAAATAAGAAAAGGTACAAAGAAAATAAACATATAAGACTCAAGTCTCCCAAGGACGCTTCCTATTTGTATTGAGGTTCCGCACTTCGTGAAGTTGCTTTGTCAGCTCCAACACTCTTTCTTTGCTAGCATTGAATTGAGCCTTAAAGGTATCCCTTTGCTCCTTCAGTTGTGTCGCTCCCACCTGATGACACGGGGACAAGAGGGGTACAGACGCGAACGGTCGGCGAAAGAGGAGAACACAAGGGTGAACTGAAAAGAGTCGCCATCTAGGCATTTTTATCCCGAAGGAAAGGTAATGCTGCATAGACCTAAGAAAAGATGAATAAGACGGTTGCGAACCATAGAAACTGAGAAAGGGGGTTGGTTACAACCTGGGAAGGTATTAGCACCCAGATTGTCCGTCGTACTCGACGGGATCCACGCTTGAAAGTTTGTGTTTAAAGGGGTAGTGTCAGTGTTATTTGTGTGCAAAAGCTGGAAAAGAATGTACATGTGTCAGTGTAAAAGGGTGAATGCGCAGGAACTGAGGTTTAAAAGAGAATGCTGAAAGAAGGGGAAGACACAAAGACTTTTGTTCGATAACAGTTAAGTTATGCCTACGTATCCTCTCGTGCAATGAGGAAGTCAGAACACCATAGTTCGACTCAAAGAGACTGAAAGATAAATTGACTTGTGAACTGCTTACTTGTCTATGCTCAAGTGTATGACCTGTCTGGCTCAGGTGCTAACTGTCTTGCATTAGACGGAAGAAGCAAGTTCTCGTTTGTGAATGAGTGTGATGAGAAAAGAATCCCGGAGGAGACGATTATTGTTTGTTTTTGGTACTTTCAATATTTTATTGCTTTTGGAATTTGTCATAAGAAAATGAGCTTAAGCCTAAACCAAGGGTTAGTAAACTCATCACATCCTCCCTCTGATTAGGGGTAATGAGAATACCTTAAGTATGAAGTAAACACCTCACACTTAATCACCATGATGAAGGATTAAGATCATTAACCTACTTGCATTTATTTAGATGTTTTTTTGGAGTTTTTGTTTAGTGTTAAGTAATGAGTTTAAGCCATAATCAAGGATTTAATAGACCCATTACACCATCCTAATAGAAGGATAATAGATGAGAACATTTAAGCTGAGGAAGGCTCCTCAACTTAAACCATGATTAGGGATTAACCTCATGACAAAACAAAGCCTTTATTAGAGTGGATTTTAGTTAATGATAAGATTAAGAAGTGAGTTTTATGGTTTGTAAGACAACTTGAGAGGGACTTGTCCATTAACACTAGGGTTAGTCCTTCTTAACCAATTAAGGAAGAATTAGAACCCTAATGCAAGACCCAAGTTACAAGCTTGATGTCTTAGTGATTATTAGGTGGATTGACTAAAGGATTTAAACACATTAATGGTTTAACACTTACGATTAAAGTTATACACTCCATCCTAATATAAGGATGCAGGCATAAGCTTAATCACAAAGCTTTAAAACCTTTAAGGTTTAGTCCTTGATTAAGAGATGAGAAGAGAAGACACAAAGATGACACAAAGGTAAAACTAATGGGGGGACTAATCAAACCCTAATTGTTATCATTCTTGGGTATTCCTATGGTTTATGAGGCTTGCAAGAGATCTTCAAGGAAAAGCCACCATGGAAGAAGCAGGATGAAAGGAAGAGAAACAGAAAGAAGCAAGACAACTTGCTTCAATTAAGAAGACAAGTTGCTTGAAGAAAGAAAGTGAGGAGGGAACATGAATGAGAAAGCTCACTATAAAACAAAAGTAAAATTCAGCAATGAATGCATAAGAGAGATGAGAAGAGATTATGAGAAGTGAAGGCAAATTCACTTCTCAAAACACTTACCACCTGAAAAGTTAGCAAAAGGAAATGAAATGAAATGGAAATGGAATGAAATGGAATGATGCAAACCAAAACCAGAAGTATGTTTATGATGCTAATGATGCAAAGAGATGACATAAATGTATGTCATGAGATGAATATGATCATACAAAGGATGGGAATGCAAATGAAGCATACAAAAGACATGAAAGTTTATGAATGCACATGAAATGAAATGAAAGCAAAACATGGCAAATGGATGATGCAATGATCAAACATGATTTCAATATGTCCTAAGATGTCTTATATGTCATGTGGATGCACAAAATGTCATGGCAAGTTCATGTATTCAAGCTTATGTAAGATGGATGCAAATGAGGATGCAAATGAGGGTTATATGATCATATGAGATGCATAATTCAAAAACAGAAGCAACACATGAGATAAAAAATTGAAAATGGACTCAAAGGAACCCTAATCCTATACTAGTTCACCATCCAAAGGGGGAGGTCATAAGCTTAACCTAGAAGGACTTATGATTTTTCTAAGTTTCTAGGGTTTTAAGGGTGATCCTAAGGGTAAAATGCCAAACAAATTGAAAATGCATTACAAAAATGAAACAAAAATATTTTTAGATGTTTGAAACCATGCATAACACAATGCAAAAAGAATCATTCACAAACTCACTTTGGTTCAAAAGTTATGAATTTTTGAAGTTAGGGTTAAAAATATTCAAGTTTAAAAACCCTAATTCAATTGAAAAATGTCAAAGTATGATCAAAACCAAAAAGAAATTTGTGTGGTGAGGTTGTAAATGTTTCTAAATGTTTGAAAATGCTCTGAATTGTTTTGGGATTTTTAAATATCTAAATGTATTTTTAATTAATTAATTCTCATTAACTAATTAAAAATAACATTTAAATGATTTAAAAATATTTTTTTAATGCTAAAAATAAAAATAAAAATATTTTTGGGTTCTGAAAAATTAATTATAGCTTGGATAAAAAATTTCAGAATTTTTTGAGGTCTTTTTCTATTTTTAAAAAATTGTACAAAAGAAAGTAAGGAAAATACAATAAAAATTAAAATTAAAGGAAAGTAATCTCATCCAATGCTCCAGATTCAAAGCTGGGTTTTTTAGGTTGACTAGCGCGTTTTTTGATGGTCTGGATTCACTCTGATTTAATTAAACTAAATAAAATTAATTAACTTAATTAAATGAGGATTAGGGCTAATGACACAATCCTGTCCATTCACTCACGCGGGAATGACAACATCCAAGGGCTGACATTCAAAGTTACTTAATTACAGGATTAGGGCATAAACATTTTCAGGTGACCGGAACAATGTTCCGGTCATCTTCTCCGACGAGTCAAAATCCTATCTCTCTCCCTAAGCATCTAAAACATGATTTTTCTGCCCAGAAATGAACCCCACGAATCACTAAACCTAAATCCCCAAACAAAAACCATTTATCACTCATCAAAAAGCCAAATCGAAGCAAGAAATTTCTAGGGTTGAAACTTTCAGAGACTTCATACATGCTCAATATCCCACCATTTTGAAAAATAAATACATCAGGATTATCAGCACAACATAAGGATTCGATTAAGAACTTAAAAACAAGTTTCTGGGAAAAAAATTCTTGAGCTATACCTGAGATTGAACCTTCTGATTCTGGGCTTTCTGGCTCTTTCTTTGATGCAAGTCCACTCCTATGAACCTCCTGATGATGAAATGAAGCTTAAAAAACTTAGAGAGTGGCTGGTTTGGAGATTCCAGTTCTGGTGTAGCAGATTTTGAGGTTTGGGTATGTCATGTTTTAGGCTGTTTTGATGGTTAATTCTGGTTCTATAGATGACGTGTGACTTGTTAGTGAAGAAAAAAAATGAGGTTTGATGGTTGTGGAAGGAGTTTCGAAGAGATGAAGAATTTGACAGTTTTTGTGAATCCTGGCTTATGGGAGAGTTCTGGCTTGTGTGTGTTGTTGTTTCAAGTCCTTGAGGTCCACATAACATATGCTGATTGGCCAGAGGGTTGGTAATGTCACAGTTTGATTGGTATGGGCAAAGATGCAAAAGTCAAGATTTTGTGTACCATAGGTATGACTCGGGTCAGAGAAGATCTTAGGGCTTGTCTTGCTTCAGCTTGGATCAAGGAAGACCTTTGGATCAGATTTTGTGAGTTGGATGGCCTTGATCAAGAGTTCCCAATGTTCTTGCATATTTCCCTCTTTGGAATTTCTTGCGAACCAAGGCAAGGAATCTTATGAATTCTTGGACAATTTGCAGCAAAATGAATCATATGAAGTTGTTATGATGCTTTGAGATCAATTAGCAACCAAACCAAACATTAGAAGGCCTTCTTGCAAAAATCCCTCTCTTGAGAATTTATGAAAAATGCCTTATGGAAGCTTGTGATCCAAGGCATGAAACTTTGTGAATTTGTGTAATTTCTGATTTTGGCAAGTTGTAATGATGCATAGAAGTCATTTAGAAGTCACAAAATGGTTTGGCATGAGGTTTTGCAAAAAATCCCTTTTGGCATGAAACATGAAATTATGTGATTTTTGCCAACTTTGGAAAGCCATAACTTGAGTTCAAAAATGAATTAGATCTTGTTCTTGTAACTTTTGAAAATGGAATGATCCAATCTACAACTTTCATGACCAAGAATTTTTCATTTGAAGCATTTTTGGTTGAGAAAGAGGAGGTTGAAAAACTTTCCCAAAATGGAAAGTTTACATTACAAGTCATTTCCATATTTGGCAACTTTTGGTTTTGCCCACTTTTCTTCAAATTTGTGAACTTCAAAACACTTCAATGATCAAATAAAGACCATATAACTTCATTTTTATGTAAAATCCATTTTGGTTCCATGTTGGGGGGGCTCAGATGCCCTGATTTGGCTCTGACTTGCTCAAGAAGTTACCTAGTGATCAGATGACTTCCACAATGAATTTTTCCATCAAAATTGGTATGTATGATCCTTATAGCATATTGAGACCAATAGAAACAAGAATGACCAAAAAAATTGGAGTTATGGCCTCTGAAACCAAAACCCTAATTTTTGGTCATCTGTGTAGTTAAACCTGGCTCTGCTTCCATGCCTTGCCAGTTCTTGTGATTTCCTGATTTCCTTGACCTTGGGAGGATATGATATGATGTTTGAACATACATGGACCCTCTTGAGATGATTGAAGAACTTTGGAGTGGCTCAAAAGGCTCAGGGATTGCTCAGATCACAAACCCTAGATGCAGATGACTTTGAACCAATGCAGTGAAGCAAGAATGCAACATGATATGATATGATTGAACTTATGCAAATGGAAAGATCACAAGCCATGATGTGAACTTAGTGAGGGAAAATTTGGGGTGTTTACAGTTGCCCCTATTCAAACATGAGTTAGCTGTGCAGGATGTAAGCGACGGGCTTAACAGGCAAACAGATAACCTGTGGTTGAATACCAAAGACAGTCCAAAATTTGCACTCACTGGGTGAAGAAGAAAAGGGATATAGATTGTAAAAGGAAGTAAAGTATGATTAGAAAGTGCGAGCGACGGAGGACGACCGTCGAGCAAAGGATGACTGCTGGGGGTAAAGCAATGACGGGGGCGGCCGACATGCTGGGGGAATAAAATAAACAAGGTTCTCTAGGGGTTACAATAAAGGCAGTGATAGGGACGACCATCGGGTCAATGAAATAAATGATGAGGGACGGTCATCAAAGGTGAAGTACGATCACCTAGCAGGGGACGGCTACTCTGTTGGGGATAAGGATGAGGGACGGTCATCCAAGGTGAAGGACGATCACCTGGCAGAGTACGGCTGCCCTCGGGGTTTATCATGACATAGGACGAATGTCGGATAAAAAAGGTCGACGATGGGGACGGCCATCAGATAAGCATGGTGAATGATGATCATCAAGAGGTGAAGGACGATCACCTAGAAGGGTACGGCTGCTCTCGGGGTTTATCGTGACATAGGACGAATGTCAGATAACAAGATCAACGATGGGGATGGCCATCGGATAAAATGATGAAGGACGATCATCAAGAGGTGAAGGACGATCACCTAGCAGGGGATGACTGCTAAAATATCACGACATAGGACAAATTTCGGATTTAAAGGGGTTCCAAATAATGGAGACTCCATTGGGGGAAGGGATGAGGGACGATCATCCAAAGGTGAAGGACGATCACCTAGCAGGGGACGGTTGCTAAAATATCACGACATAGGACGAATGTCGAAAAAGAAATTTGCTTTTTATCAGGGATTTGCCGGGGACTCTTTTGGGGAATGGTAGACAAAGACGAGTGTCTACATTCAAGAAAGGAACGGTATAAGTGTTTGACGCTGTGTATAAATTAAAGATGCGAATGAGCATCCTTAAGACTATGATACAGACGAGTATCAGTAGAAACAAACGCTGACGTATGTTCAGAGATGATGATATGGATGAGTACCAACTGGTTAACAAAGAACACAGACAAGTGTTGAATCTGAGGAGAGATAAGTGGTGTATACAAGATACGGACGAGTATCTGTATGAGTGAAAAATAAGCATGAGTGAGACACAGACGAGTGTTCAACTTGCTGGGGAGAGTATGATACAGACGAGTATCGTAAGAGGAAATGTACAAGTTATGAACTTATAAGTTTAATAGATATCTGGTGATCTGTGGGTATAGGATGACACGGACGGGTGTCGAGAGAAGTGTATTATAAACAAGTGTTTGGTTTACAATAAGTGTTTAGGCAACCAATGTTGGGGAAAGGTGACACAGACGAGTGTCAAAGGAGTGTATAGATATCTGTTTGTGGTTTATATCTGCAGGGAAATGATATGACACGGACGGGTGTCGGAAAAGAGTATATATGTATTTGTGAGTGCAAAGGGGACGCTTTGGCTTTCTGTTGGGACTGTGAGTCTTTGTATACATTGCTGAAGAAATGTTGGTATATACAGGCGTTTGATTCAAAACATGACTTATGATTATGCAATATGTTTGATTTTTGCTGTAATGCTCTGTTTTAGACGGAATGCTACGCTTTGAGGGGGATTTATGATGCGAATGCTATGATTATGAAAAGATACCGATCCAGGATTCGGATCCCACTACTGTGAAGATCTCTGGCTGATCTGCTTGAAGGAACCTCCCAGCTGGGGATGAGATCATTGGTAGATCTGATACAGATGATTTTGTTTGGGGAAATAGGTCACTGATAGACCTATCTTGGTAATGAGGGACCCAGCTGGGGTCTGTGGAAGCTTTCGTCACTTTGTTGTGAGATTTTCAGACATTGCCCTTCTGGATAGAGGCTGGAGCTCTGCGGGGAGATGGTTCCCCGTATAGCACTTGGCTGGGGAGGAATAATCACTGAACGATCTTCCTAGAGATTTCTGTGGGGAACCTGCTGAGGATAATATCTGACAACTCAGCTGGGGAAATGAGCACCTTCTGATACCGCTCTGACAGATGTGCTGGAGAAGTGATGCCTGATAGTTCTGATGGGGAGAGAGAGATTCTCTGGTGTTGTTTTGAAGATGTGCTGAGGAAATAATGATTTGACAGCTTGATGGGGAGAAACCTTCATGCCACGTTTGCGCTTTGAATACCTGCAATCATGTTATGACAAAGAAACGTACAAGTTCCCCGAGGCATCCCTTACCAGATTCCATCATAGGAATTTAGACACTCCTGGGAGTAAGTAATAAATTTCCTGCAAGCATGTGATTAGGAAGGCACATCTGTTTTTATGCAACCGTTTTATCAAAGATATCAGACATTTTTTGCAAGTGAAATAAAATTTACAAGACGGAGTGAGACTGAAAATCTGATTTTATTGATTTGTGTGCCCTGAATTGGCAAATACAGTCAAAGAAACAGATCCCCTGAAATGAGGAGATTGTTACAAATTGAGAAAAAAAAGGTGTTGGCAGTGTTGATGACGCTTCAGTGAGCTTCCCTTTTGCTATGACTCGTATGACATTGACGTTCTTCTCATCTTGCTTTCTGAAGAAGGTTGAATCTGACCGACGCTTGAACCTTCCGAAGTTTGCCATGTTGTGAGTGATACAGACGAATTCAGAATGCAGTTGTTCGCTTATTCCCTTATTTTGCGTGGATCGCCCTTTCGGGTTTTCAATCCATCGGGATACCCATTTTTGCCTGAGCTGTCCAATGCGGCTTTTCAACTCAGTGGGTGTACATTTTTCTCTTTATTTTCCCTTATTTTTGCCCGAGTCTTTTATTTTGTTTTTGACTCGCCGGGATGCCCTATTTTTGCCTTGACTTACATTCTGTTTTTATGTCCAGCGGGTCATTTTATGCGAAGTATTTTTTAATTGCATCTGAATTCACAGGAGATAAGAAATCTTCATCATCCATAGTGGTGAGCATCAGTGCTCCACCAGAGAAAACTTTCTTCACTATGAATGGACCATCGTAGTTCGGAGTCCACTTGCCCATGTGGTCTGTATGAGGAGGGAGGAGTCTTTTCAGCACAAGATCTCCTACTTGGTATTCTTGAAGCTTGACTTTCTGATCGAAGGCTTTCTTCATTCTCTTCTGATATAACTGTCCATGACAGATTGCAGCTAATCTCTTTTCTTTGATCAGATTTAGTTGCTCGTATCGGGATCGGACCCATTCTGCTTCATTCAATTTGACATCCATCAATACTCGCAAGGAGGGTAATTCAACTTCAACAGGTAGGACTGCCTCCATACCATACACAAGTTGATACGGTGTTGCCCCAGTGTATGTTCTGATTGATGTACGGTACCCATGCAAGGCAAATGGTAGCATTTCATGCCACTCTTTGTAGGTGACCACCATCTTTTGCACAATCTTCTTAATGTTCTTATTAGCTGCCTCAACAACGCCATTCATCTTCGGCCTGTAAGGAGAAGAGTTGTGATGTTGGATCCTGAAGTCCCGACACAGTTCTGCCATCATTTTATTGTTCAAGTTGGAACCATTATCAGTAATGATTCGCTCAGGCACTCCATACCGACAGATGATGTCTCTCTTCAGGAATCGGGCTACCACTTGCCTGGTGACATTTGCATATGAAGCTGCTTCAACCCATTTGGTAAAATAGTCAAAGGCTACAAGGATGAATCTGTGGCCATTTGAAGCAGTCGGTTCAATCTTGCCAATCATATCAATGCCCCACATGGCAAAGGGCCAAGGTGAAGACATCACATTCAAAGGATTCGGAGGTACATGCACTTTATCCGCATAAATCTGGCATTTGTGGCACTTTCTGGCGTAAGCACAACAGTCTGCATCCATTGTGATCCAGTAGTAACCTGACCGTAGCAATTTCTTAGCCATTGCATGTCCTCCAGCATAGGTACCAAAAGATCCTTCATGCACCTCGTGCATCAACAAGTCTGCCTCTGCCTTATCAACACATCTGAGAAGCACCATATCAAAGTTTCTCTTGTACAAGGAACCATTAGCGTTCAGGAAGAAACTACAGGCTAGCCTTCTTAATGTCTTCTTATCATTGGAAGATGCCCCAGGTGGGTATGTTTGATCCTCCAAGAAGCATTTGATGTCGTAGAACCAAGGCTTATCATCTTTAGCAAGGTCTGCTGAGAATATGTACGCTGGTATGTCAAGTCTGGACACTGAAATCCGAGGCACAAAGTTGGCAGCTTGAACTTTGATCATGGATGAAATGGTAGCCAGAGCATCTGCAAACTGATTTTCATCTCGAGGGATATAATCAAGTTTGACGGTTGTGAAGAAGGTCAGTAATCTCCTCGTATAATCCCGGTAGGGTATCAGATGCTCCTGGTGAGTGTACCATTTGCCGTTGGCTTGATTGATTACCAGAGCTGAATCTCCGAATACAGTTAAAGTCTTGATCCTGAGGTCAATGGCTCCCTCAAGACCCATAATACAAGCTTCGTATTCAGCTTCGTTGTTAGTGCAGTTAAAGGTGAGTTTTGCCGAGAAAGGCATGTGAACTCCCTTAGGTGTAATGAGTACTGCACCAACACCACGACCATTCATATTAATAGCCCCATCGAACATCATTGTCCATTCTTCTTCTGGGTCAGGCCCTTCAGTGTGAATAGGCTCTTCATAATCTTTTGCTTTTATGAACATGATGTCTTCATCGGGGAAGTCAAATCTCATAGGCTGGTAATCATCAATGGGTTGCTCAGCAAGATAGTCAGACAATACACTGCCTTTGATGGCTTTCTGGGATGTGTACTGAATGTCATATTCTGTGAGAATCATTTTCCATCTTACAACCCGTCCGGTGAGTGCTGGCTTCTCAAATATATACTTGACTGGATCCATCTTGGAGATCAACAAGGTAGTGTGGGTCAACATATACTGCCTTAGTCGGCGAGCATTCCACGATAAAGCACAACAAGTTTTCTCGAGCAGTGAATAACGTTGTTCACAGTCGGTAAACTTTTTGCTCAGGTAGTATATTGCATACTCTTTTCGACCAGACTCGTCATGTTGGCCCAACACACACCCCATTGACTCTTCTAATATTGTCAAGTACATTATTAGAGGCCTTCCTTCAACTGGAGGCATAAGGATTGGAGGCTCTTGTAAGTATTCCTTGATTTTGTCAAAAGCCCTTTGGCAGTCTTCATTCCACCTGACCGTTTGCTCTTTTCTTAACAGCTTGAACAAAGGCTCACAGGTTGCTGTAAGGTGAGATATGAACCTTGAAATGTAGTTCAATCTACCTAGAAACCCCCGAACTTCTTTTTCAGTCTTTGGTGCAGGCATCTCTTGAATAGCTTTGACTTTGTCAGGGTCAACTTCAATCCCTTTCTCACTTACAATAAACCCCAGTAGCTTACCGGATTGCACCCCGAACGTGCATTTGTTGGGATTCAGCTTCAATTGGTACTTCCTCAGGCGTTTGAACAGCTTTAACAGGTTTACCAGGTGGTCTTCTTCTGTAAGGGACTTGGCAATCATGTCATCCACATAACATTCAATTTCTTTGTGGATCATGTCATGGAATAATGTCACCATAGCCCGTTGATAGGTGGCACCAGCATTCTTCAGTCCAAATGGCATTACCTTATAACAGAATGTGCCCCAGGGTGTGATGAAAGTTGTCTTCTCCATGTCTTCAGGTGACATCTTGATCTGATTATATCCTGAAAATCCATCCATGAAGGAGAACACCGAGAACTGAGTCGTATTGTCGACCAATACATCAATGTGAGGTAATGGGAAGTCATCTTTCGGGATGGCTCTGTTCAGATCCCGGTAATCCACACACATCCTCACTTTGCCATCCTTCTTAGGCACATGTACAATGTTAGCTACCCACGGCGGGTAACTAGTCATAGCAAGGAAACCGACGTCCCACTGTTTTTGTACTTCTTCTTTTATCTTCATGGCCATATCTGGACGAGTACGGCGCAACTTCTGTTTTACTGGAGGACAGTCTTCCTTTAGAGGCAGCTTGTGCATAACGATATCGGTATCTAGACCTGGCATATCCTGATAAGACCAAGCAAAAACATCCACATACTCCCGAAGCATATCAATAAGTTGCTCTTTTACTAAATCTTGCAGATGGGCCCCGATCTTCACTTCTTTCAAGTCTTCTTCTGTACCAAGATTAACCGTCTCAACTTCCTCCTGATGAGGAGTGATAACCTTCTCCTCTTGTCTCAACAACCTGGCTAGCTCTTCAGGTAGCTCATAATCTTCTTCAACCCCTTCATCGGCTTGATTAATCAGATTGTCAGAGTCATACAAAGTCATAGCGGTGTTGTTGTCGGTGCAGTCTGGAGGGCACTCTCTGCAAGGGTTTAGATTTGATCATTTTAGTGATCAGTTTTATCTTGCTTAGAAAAAGTGAAAATGAAGTTATTATTTTTTTGAAAAACATTGCCATTTTATTTTTGTAAATAAAGAATGAAAAACAGTGAGCGGAAAAAGAAAATACTCATTTGCAAAAGATGTCCTGATATTCATTAATGGATCGTTTGCACAAAATACAAGATGGCCCGATTACAAAATGAGCCCTGACATCTTGGGCAAGATGCAGGACTTGATGCATGCTTAAAGACAGGAGATAATAATTACTCTGCAGGAGTAACTCTTATAATTTCCTGGGAAGACCAGTTTGAGACTTGGTTCCCCGGGATCCTTGGACGTATCCAGTTTTCCAGGTTGCGTTCGTCTTCTTCCTCATCTTCCAAACTGTTCACAACATCCGGGGTGAGCATTCCCCCGCTGAAAAATTTGGGCTCCATTGCAGCCTCTGGTTGATCTTGTCGATTTGGTCTGTAACCCAACCCGAATCGGTCTTCTTTCTTTTCAACTGGCAGCAGCTTGCCCCAGCCTTGAGCGGTACCCTCCTCAACAACCTTCCGGGCTTGTTGATATGATGTGATGGAAGTCCCAGACACAACAGATGCTTCATTAATATTAAGGGCCTCAAACCCCTGACTCATGGTCTCATGGATCTCCCCATCCATTTCTATGTACTTATACGTAGCCAGATGGCTAACAAAGATGTCATCCTCTCCACAGATGGTGATGATTTGGCCTTCCCACTCGAATTTTAACTTCTGGTGAAGGGTAAACGTAACAGCGCCGACGGCGTAAATCCAGGGTCTACCCAACAGACAACTGTAGGCCGGCTGTATGTCCATCACAAAGAAGGTAGTTTTGAAGGTCTGCGGGCCAATCAACACAGGTAAATCGATCTCTCCAAGCACCGATCTTTTAGAGCCATCAAACGCTCTTACAACCAAATTACTCGGACGCAATGCCAAGCCATCATACTCCTACTTCACTAAGGCTTTCTTTGGTAGAACATTGAGTGAAGACCCAGTGTCCACCAACACATGAGACAGAACAACACCTTTGCATTCCAAGGTGATATGCAAAGCATGGTTGTGGTTGCGCCCCTCCGTTGTTAAATCAGCATTTGTAAAGCCCAGTCCATGACTGGTGTTGACATTTGCTACCACAGTTTCTAACTGATTAACAGTAATCTCCTCCGGCACGTATGCTGCGTGCAAGACCTTCAACAATGCATTCCTGTGAGCTTTGGAACACATTAACAATGATAATATGGAGATTTTGGAGGGTGTTTGGTGAAGCTGGTCCACCACCTTGTAATCACTCCTTTTTATGATTCTCATGAACTCGTCTACATTTTGTTCAAAAGATGTCTTCTGAGTGTCTTTGGCAGTTGGCTCTTCTGATACCACATTCTTTCGCGGCAGCTTCTGCTTCAGCATTAGGCCTTTGTGTTTGTGAGGTAAAAAGGCGTCCGCTTATGGTGAAGCCTCCGCCTCCCCCAACATTGTCAATTTGTGGTGAAGAGGTTGATGAATCCAGAGTGATTTTCTCCCTATTGCAGTAGATATCAGAGCCGTAGTGCCAAGGTATGGCATTACTGCTTTCATAAGGAACATGCCCAGGTACCGTAATGGTAACTGGACTGATTGCTGTAGAGGAAGGTACTATAATGGTGTGCGGATCATAGTAAATAGTGACCGGAGATCTGGCAGGAGGTGTCACAGTTTGTTGTTGGGAATTGTTGTTGTTGTGAACATTTGATGGGTCATAGTAGATTGTGACCGTTGAGACATCTTCATTAATTTGTGTTGGCGTTGTAGAAGATTCCGTTGGTAAAATAGGTGCTGATGTTGTAGAAGAAAAAGTTGCCGAACTTTGACTTGTTGAAATAATGGACGGAGTGATTGCTGGTGTTGTTGATGAATCAGTAGGAATCATTGTTGTTGCTGTTGTAGGAGATTCCGTTGAAAGAAGAATTGTTGGTGTTGTAGGAGATTCCGTTGTTGTTGAAACATGAGTTGTTGAAGGAGCTGTTGAAGTAATTTGCAAGATTCCATCTTTGATGAGGCCATCTATGCCAATCCTTAGCTTCTCACAACCATTATTAGCTGTCTTACACAATTCACAGCAGGCCCCACAGCCTGGGAACACTTGGCATTTTAAAAGTTGAACTTTGACTTCAGCCAGCGGTGTTTGAATCTCTGCAACCTTATCAATTTGCGTAGATGGTTGGTCCTCTTCAATGGCATTAATCCTGGGCCCACCATGATTAGGCATAGGATTTATGTTAACGTTCGGAGGAGGTGTGAAATTGAGAGCTTTGGAATCGACCAAATCTTGAACCTTCATCTGTAAGGCTCTGCATTTCTCAGTATTGTGACCAGGTGCGTTGGAGTGAAAGGCACACCTGGCATTAACATCATAATTCTTCGGGAGATTGAGAGGATGTGGTGGTGCCAACGTCCTTAACTCAACCAGGTTGAGCTTCAGGAGTTGTGGTAATAAGGTAGCATAAGGCATAGGGATAGGATCAATTACCCTATTTGCCTAAGATGGCCTTTGCTGGAAGGGACGTTGCTGTTGGTTGCTATTGTTGTTGTTGTAGGTTCTCTGTTGCGGAAAATGAGAAGGTTGCTGATAGTGATGTTGTTGTTGTTGAGGATATAATGGCTGTTGTGGAACTGGAGCTGGGATGGTAACAGCTGCTACTGACCTGTGAGAATATTGGGGTTTGCCCCTGCTTGTATGAATAGCATTTGTTTCACCCGCCCTTCGGGGTCCTGCAAAAGGTTTTCTGGGATTGGTGGAGGAACTTGCACCATTGTCGGAGATTTTTCCCATCTTCAAGAGACTCTCAATTCTCTCACCAGCTATAACTACATCAACAAAACTGGTAGAGGAGAAAGCATCAAGTCTGTCAATATAAGTCCCTTGCAAGGTGTTCATAAACATGTCATCCATTTCTCTTTCTGACATGGGTGGCTGGATAGCACCAGCAAGCTGTATCCACCTCTTAGCATAATCCCAGAATCTCTCCCTTGAAGACGTAGACATGCCCATTAGAAGAGTTCTATTGGGGGCCATGTCTAGGTTATACTGGTATTGCCGGATGAAAGCCTCGGCCAAGTCCTTCCAACATCTTATGGTGGCCCTTGTCAGATGCGAATACCATTCTCTTGAAGCTCCAGTCAGACTGTCCTCAAAGTAGAACATCTATAACTTCTCATCCATGGTATAAGCCTTGAGCCTTCCCAAGAAAGATTGCAGATGAGTACGCAGACAAGAGGTACCATTATACTTCTCAAAGCATGGGGGTTTGAATTTGTGGGGAATCCTCACCCCATCTACCAGCCCCATATCCATCACGTCGAAGCCCAAAGAATTATGAGATTCCAAAGATCTTAACTTTTCAGCAATCTCATCCAATCTTCTATCATATACCTCATCTCCAGCCCCAATGACAGTAAATTGTTCTTCTTGGGGATCCTCTTGCAGGATTCTGCCCCCAACAACATTACCTTGAACATTTCTTGGGATATTAACATCCGGATTCAAATGAGGCCCATACTCTGGAGGGTCAATACGAGGTTGCCCCTGTTCATTATTGTTGGTTCCTCCTGTTCCAAGATGGGGCTCCTCAGGTGTCTGTCTTTCCACCAGCTCTCTCAGTCTTTCTTGGCTCTGGGCTAAGCCAGTCATGACAGCCATAAATTGAGACATCTGGTTTCTTATCTCGACCCTTTCGTTTGCCATTTGATTTCTGACCTCATTCAGGTCCTGCTGTACCTGCTCCATCTGAATGTCAGGAAGGTTGTTACGAGTAGGGTACCGGTGTGTGCGGTTGACATGGAGCACTCAGCGACGAGCAATGTTTCCTGAGATCACAACAAAGTTAGAAATAATAATAAACAAAAACCTACAAAACAAAGAAAAATGTTAGTATGCAATACAGTATGCTTATTTGTTTTCCAAGGTATCCGGTTTGGTTCTTGGTTTTGACCTTTCCAGACCTCGAGGAAGATGCTTGATGTTGTTGAGAAAAGAAGCCCAAATGAAAACAAACTAAAATATATTACAAATGATGAAAAATACATAGTCTGTTTTACAATACATGCCCCTGGAGGGTCAAAAGTACAACAAAAGAAAAAGTACATTAAAAGGAAAGAACAACAAGCAAAAAGGAATCAAACATCCAATCCATAATCATCTTCCCTGACCTCCTTTAGGAGTGCCTCAGTCACTGGACCAGCTGGGTGCTCTGTAATGGTCCTAATGAGGAGGTTCCTGGTAGCAATGGTAGTAGTCAGCTTCTTATGCCTATCCTGGTCTTTTGATCTCTTCAACCCTGCTCTAAGCTTCAATTCTGATATCTCCTTCTGAGCTGCCAACAAAGCTTCCTGCTGCTTCTTCTCATTGGCCTCCAACTGTTCAATCTTGGCTTGAGTCTTCTGGTCTTCTTGTGCACGGGCTTCGGTGATCCTGACCCACCTAGCCTGGCTCTCTTGCAGGTAGTGCTCAACCCTAGCTTTCTGAATCTTGGCCTCCTTGCAGGTATTCTTCAATATCTGTTCCCCATCCCTTGCTTTCCTTATGTAGTCCTCTGTCTTTTCAATTTTGGCCAGATGATCAATTCTGAGCTTTTCCAATCTCTCAATGTCCAGACGACCATCACTTCTTTCCCAAAGAGTCTTCTTCAAGGCCTGAGATAGCTGCTCATTCCTTTCCTTCGGCTTTTCAAATTCCTCCAGGCTAACAGTTGCTGCAGGCTGTACTGTAGATGGTCCAGGTGCGTCTTCCAAGGTGAAAGGCATTCTGGTAACCTGAGCTCTAGTACGGGACCAGTCTGTGTACTAAGCTGAAGCAACATTGTTACATCTTCCAAGAATAGCTACCCCTTTTGTCTGGATGTTGTCCCAAGCCCTGGATGCTTGTCTGACAACAGCTGAATTAGGTTGCACTTCACAGTATAGGGTCTCAGCTACATCCTGTTCTCTAGGAGGGTGAACTAAGGCATAGCCCAATTGTCTCTTAAACAATAAGGGGTTGTAGTTGATGCAACCCTTTACTCCTATCAGAGGCACATTTGGGTATTGTCCACAACTGGTGATAATGTCCTTGCCCTTGGTGCTCTGGGTGCACCATCTGATATCATCTGAAGTCAAAGCAATGAACCTCTTGGCCCAATTCTTCTGCTGGTGTGGGTTCAAGAAAGCATATGATTTAGGCATATGTCTGAGCAGCCAAGAATAAAACAAAGGAGCACAACATCTTACCAACTTCCCCCTTTGTTTTTCATTCCTCTGATGAATAGAATAATAGAAATCCCCTAGCAATGTAGGCACTGGGTTCTTCAGAAGAAACAAATGGATGGCATTCTTACTGACAAATTTAGGCTCATCTGGAAACAGTATAGCCCCATATATGCTGAGGGCTAAGAGTGCACAGACTGCCCTCCACTCTCCCAATGAAGCCTTCAGGATTGCCTGAGAGATCAAGAAGTCCAAATGTAGACCAGGAATCCCAGCTTTTGTTGTCATGCTTTGCTCAATAAGGGCAGGCTCCAAGTATAATGCCCTTGCTATCTCTTCACTTCTGGGAGCAGTCATCTCTAGGTTGAAGGGGATCCCACCTCTGATAGGCACCCCAATCAACAAAGAAAACTCTTCCAATAGAGGCCCCATCTGAAAGTCAGGAAAGGTGAAACATTTCAGTGGAGGGTCATAGAACTGCAAGCATGTGTGGATCATGATTCTCTGAGAAGGATCCAGATCCATAACCATGTCCAAGATACCCCCATAGTGCTCTCTAAATAGTGGGATGTGGTCAGGGGTGATGAGTGACTGGACCTGCCTGATACCAGTCAATACAGGCTCAAAAAAGTGATATGATATGTTGCTCTTCATGGGAGTAGCCATGGGTGATGTTGAAGAAGATGAAGACAAATGCTGATGAAGATCACAGACTGATGCTGGAAGTAAACCTCTGACAGACTAATGCTGGTGAGGATGGAGATGACTGAAGCAGATAACTGATGAAGACAGCTGAAGCAGAGGTCTATGCAGAAGAAGGGGTCAAAACCAAAACCAAGATAATGAGGTGGATACCCTGAAAATCAAATAAACAAATGTTAAATGATGCCATGATGATATATGCAAATGATATGCAAGGGTTTGTGATCAAGAGCTGGATCTGATTATCTGTCTTGATACAAGGTCCATATATGTTCAAAGGTCTAGATGAAGGCTCAGAAATCCAGTAACCAGGGTGGGGGACTCAAATAAAGAGTCACATGTCCAGGGTTAATCACAAGAACTGTCCAAAGTGAAGTACTCTTAAACAATACAGTAACAGGGTATGATGTGGCCAAGGGTTCCTGCAAACCTGTAAACAACCTAACCCCCACACATGTAGTGTTCTAGAACAAGGATCCTCAGACTTGGATCAGTTATGAGAAGTGTAAACACTTCTAACCCGGAGGTACAGTGTTTACAATAACCATAAAAGTTCCTCCTCTAATTCACCCCAGTTTCAGAAGGTCAAAATAAAGGTCATCCAGACTTAGCAGGCTTCCCAGATAGCCCTAGCACTACAGGAAATCTGTAGCACAGAGTTCTCAAGAAGAAACCCACATCTGAATCGTGTTTCATATTCCCGCACCAGATCGAAATGGAATGGGAAAGAACATGAACCACTCTAGCCTAGGTGTCACTCAGGTCCCAGGTATAGGACCTTAATCTCTCAATGGAACCCCACCCACCAAAACAGAAAACCAGATCCAGCAATGACAGTATGAAATATGCAAAACTGTAAAGAAAGCAATAAACAAAGCTGTACATAAAGCAAAAAATAAAGCAAAAATAAAATAAGCACACATAGCACATAAAACCCCAGTAAACACAAGTCAAACAAGCGCTAGGAGGAACCCACAAAAGGAACCAGAAGCCCTGGTTGCAGTATAAGGGTCCCCAGCAGAGTCGCCAAGCTGTCGCTCCCGCCTGATGACACGGGGCCAAGAGGGGTACAGACGCGAACGGTCGGCGAAAGAGGAGAACACAAGGGTGAACTGAAAAGAGTCGCCAGCTAGGCATTTTTATCCCGAAGGAAAGGTAATGATGCATAGACCTAAAAAAGATGGATAAGACGGTTGCGAACCAGAGAAACTGAGAAAGGGGGTTGGTTACAACCTGGGAAGGTATTAGTACCCAGATTGTCCATCGTACTTGACGGGATCCACGCTTGAAAGTTTGTGTTTAAAGGGGTAGTGTCAGTGCTATCTGTGTGCAAAAGCTGGAAAAGAATGTACAAGTGTCAGTGTAAAAGGGTGAATGCTCAGAAACTGAGGTTTAAAAGAGAATGCTGAAAGAAGGGGAAGACACAGAGACTTTTGTTCGATAACAGTTAAGTTATGCCTACGTATCCTCTCGTGCAATGAGGAAGTCAGAACACCGTAGTTTGACTCAAAGAGACTGAAAGATAAATTGACTTGTGAACTGCTTACTTGTCTATGCTCAAGTGTATGACCTGTCTGGCTCAGGTGCTAACTGTCTTGCATTAGACGAAAGAAGCAAGTTCTCGTTTGTGAATGAGTGTGATGAGAAAAGAATTCCGGAGGAGACGATTATTGTTTGTTTTTGGTACTTTCAATATTTTATTGCTTTTGGAATTTGTCATAAGAAAATGAGCTTAAGCCTAAACCAAGGGTTAGTAAACTCATCACATCCTCCCTCTGATTAGGGGTAATGAGAATACCTTAAGTATGAAGTAAACACCTCACACTTAATCACCATGATGCAGGATTAAGATCATTAACCTACTTGCATTTATTTAGATGTTTTTTTGGAGTTTTTGTTTAGTGTTAAGTAATGAGTTTAAGCCATAATCAAGGATTTAATGGACCCATTACACCATCTTAATAGAAGGATAATAGATGAGAACATTTAAGCTGAGGAAGGCTCCTCAACTTAAACCATGATTAGGGATTAACCTCATGACAAAAAAAAGCCTTTATTAGAGTGGATTTTAGTTAATGATAAGATTAAGAAGTGAGTTTCATGGTTTGTAAGACAACTTGAGAGGGACTTGTCCATTAACACTAGGGTTAGTCCTTCTTAACCAATTAAGGAAGAATTAGAACCCTAATGCAAGGCCCAAGTTACAAGCTTGATGTCTTAGTGATTATTAGGTGGATTGACTAAAGGATTTAAACACATTAAGGGTTTAACACTTAGGATTAAAGTTATACACTCCATCCTAATAGAAGGATGCAGGCATAAGCTTAATCACAAAGCTTTAAAACCTTTAAGGTTTAGTCCTTGATTAAGAGATGAGAAGAGAAGACACAAAGATGACACAAAGGTAAAACTAATGGAGGGACTAATCAAACCCTAATTGTTATCATGCTTGGGTATTCCTAGGGTTTATGAGGCTTGCAAGAGATCTTCAAGGAAAAGCCACCATGGAAGAAGCAGGATGAAAGGAAGAGAAGCAGAAAGAAGCAAGACAACTTGCTTCACTTAAGAAGACAAGTTGCTTGAAGAAAGAAAGTGAGGAGGGAACATGAATGAGAAAGCTCACTCTAAAACAAAAGTAAAATGCAGCAATGAATGCATAAGAGAGATGAGAAGAGATTATGAGAAGTGAAGGCAAATTCACTTCTCAAAACACTTACCACCTGAAAAGTTAGCAAAAGGAAATGAAATGAAATGGAAATGGAATGAAATGCAATGATGCAAACCAAAACCAGAAGTATGTTTATGATGCTAATGATGCAAAGAGATGACATAAATGTATGTCATGAGATGAAGATGATCATACAAAGGATGGGAATGCAAATGAAGCATACAAAAGGCATGAAAGTTTATGAATGCACATGAAATGAAATGAAAGCAAAACATGGAAAATGGATGATGCAATGATCAAACATGATTTCAATATGTCCTAAGATGTCTTATATGTCATGTGGATGCACAAAATGTCATGGCAAGTTCATGTATGCAAGCTTATGTAAGATGAATGCAAATGAGGATGCAAATGAGGGTTATATGATCATATGAGATGCATAATTCAAAAACAGAAGCAACACATGAGATAAAAAATTGAAAATGGACTCAAAGGAACCCTAATCCTATACTAGTTCACCATCCAAAGGGGGAGGTCAGAAGCTTAACCTAGAAGGACTTATGATTTTTCTAAGTTTCTAGGGTTTTAAGGGTGATCCTAAGGGTAAAATGCCAAACAAATTGAAAATGAATTACAAAAATGAAAAAAAAATAGTTTTAGATGCTTGAAACCATGCATAACACAATGAAAAAAGAATCATTCACAAACTCACTTTGGTTCAAAAGTTATGAATTTTTGAAGTTAGGGTTAATAATATTCAAGTTTAAAAACCCTAATTCAATTGAAAAATGTCAAAGTATGATCAAAACCAAAAAGGAATTTGTGCAGTGAGTTTGTAAATGTTTCTAAATGTTTGAAAATGCTCTCTAAATTTTTTGGGATTTTTAAATACCTAAATGTATTTTTAATTAATTAATTCTCATTAACTAATTAAAAATAACATTTAAATTATTTAAAAATATTTTTTTTAATGCTAAAAATAAAAATAAAAATATTTTTGGGTTCTGAAAATTAATTAAAGCTTGGATAAAAAATTTCAGAATTTTTTGAAGTCTTTTTCTATTTTTAAATAAATGTACAAAAGAAAGTAAGGAAAATACAATAAAAATTAAAATTAAAGGAAAGTAATCTCATCCAATGCTCCAGATTCAAAGCTGGGTTTTTTAGGTTGACTAGCGTGTTTTTTGATGGTCTGGATTCACTCTGATTTATTTAAACTAAATAAAATTAATTAACTTAATTAAATGAGGATTAGGGCTAATGACACAATCTTGTCCATTCACTCACGTGGGAATCACAACATCCAAGGGCTGACATTCAAAGTTACTTAATTACAGGATTAGGACATAAACATTTTCAGGTGACCGGAACAGTGTTCTGGTCATCTTCTCCGACGAGTCAAAATCCTATCTCTCTCCCTAAGCATCTAAAACATGATTTTTCTGCCCAGAAATGAACCCCACGCATCACTAAACCTAAATCCCCAAACAAAAACCATTTATCACTCATCAAAACGCCAAATCGAAGCAAGACATTTCTAGGGTTGAAACTTTTAGAGACTTCATACATGCTCAATATCCCACCATTTTGAAAAATAAATACATCAGGATTATCAGCACAACATAAGGATTCGATTAAGAACTTAAAAACAAGTTTCTGGGAAAAAAGTTCTTGAGCTATACCTGAGATTGAACCTTCTGATTCTGGGCTTTCTGGCTCTTTCTTTGATGCAAGTCCACTCCTATGAACCTCCTGATGATGAAATGAAGCTTAAAAAACTTTGAGAGTGGCTGGTTTGGAGATTCCAGTTCTGGTGTAGCAGATTTTGAGGTTTGGGTATGTGATGTTTTAGGCTGTTTTGATGGTTGATTCTGGTTCTATAGATGATGTGTGACTTGTTAGTGAAGAAAAAAATGAGGTTTGATGGATGTGGAAGGAGTTTCGAAGAGAAGAAGAATTTGACAGTTTTTGTGAATCCTGGCTTATGGGAGAGTTCTGGCTTGTGTGTGTTGTTGTTTCAAGTCCTTGAGGTCCACATAACATATGCTGATTGGCCAGAGGGTTGGTAATGTCACAGTTTGATTGGTATGGGCAAAGATGCAAAAGTCAAGATTTTGTGTACCATAGGTATGGCTCGGGTCAGAGAAGATCTTAGGGCTTGTCTTTCTTCAGCTTGGATAAAGGAAGACCTTTGGATCATATTTTGTGAGCTGGATGGCCTTGATCAAGAGTTCCCAATGTTCTTGCATATTTCCCTCTTTGGAATTTCTTGTGAACCAAGGCAAGGAATCTTATGAATTCTTGGACAATTTGCAGCAAAATGAATCATATGAAGTTGTTATGATGCTTTGAGATCAATTAGCAACCAAACCAAACATTAGAAGTCCTTCTTGCAAAAATCCCTCTCTTGAGAATTTATGAAAAATGCCTTATAGAAGCTTGTGATCCAAGGCATGAAACTTTGTGAATTTGTGCAATTTCTGATTTTGGCAAGTTGTAATGATGCATAGAAGTCATTTAGAAGTCACAAAATGGTTTGGCATGAGGTTTTGCAAAAAAATCCCTTTTGGCATGAAACATGAAATTATGTGATTTTTGCCAACTTTGGAAAGCCATAACTTGAGTTCAAAAATGAATTAGATCTTGTTATTGTACTTTTTGAAAAGGGAATGATCAAATCTACAACTTTCATGACCAAGAATTTTTCATTTGAAGCATTTTTGGTTGAGAAAGAGGAGGTTGAAAAACTTTCCCAAAATGGAAAGTTTACATTACAAGTCATTTCCATATTTGGCAACTTTTGGTTTTGCCCACTTTTCTTCAAATTTGTGAACTTCAAAACACTTAAATGATCAAATAAAGACCATATAACTTCATTTTGATGGAAAATCCATTTTGGTTCCATGTTGGGGGACCTCAGATGCCCTGATTTGGCTCTGACTTGCTCAAGAAGTTACCCAGTGATCAGATGACTTCCACAATGAATTTTTCCATCAAACTTGGTATATATGATCCTTATAGCATATTGAGACCAATAGAAACAAGAATGACCAAAAAAATTGGATTTATGGCCTCTGAAACCAAAACCCTAATTTTTGGTCATCTGTGCAGTTAAACCTGGCTCTGCTTCCATGCCTTGCCAGTTCTTGTGATTTTCTGATTTCCTTGACCTTGGGAGGATATGATATGATGTTTGAACATAAATGGACCCTCTTGAGATGATTTAAGACCTTTGGAGTGGCTCAAAAGGCTCAGGGATTTCTCAGATCACAAACCCTAGATGCAGATGACTTTGAACCAATGCAGTGAAGCAAGAATACAACATGATATGATATGATTGAACTTATGCAAATGGAAAGATCACAAGACATGGTGTGATCTGAGTGAGGGCAAATTTGGGGTGTTTACAAGTTGGATCCAAGATCTCTGCAGCTCCTCCAGATCAGTAGGCATATCAAGATGAAGAATGGTATAAGTAACATCTCCTTCAATAATAGGCTCAACAATCACCGGTAGAACAACATGATATGGCATCATAAGAGTTTGAGCACGAGACTGCACCCGTCTAAGGTAAGGTTCCATAGGGATAGAGTAATTTGGTTCCAAAGTATTGTTGTCAATCTTATTCACCATGCTCCAAGCTCGTATAAACCTTTAACGATAACCTTGAAGATCGTTGTCATAATCGAACACAATACCTTGAATAATCATATCATGAGAACCATTATTCCAAGCATAACCAACTGACATAGTGCTAAAGAAGGACTATAAGTAATGTCCCCTCTTATGCCAAGGAGTGGCACATTAGGGAACTCTTTACAACGGTCAATGATAGTAATATTCTCCATAGATCGGGAACACCAGTGAATATCTGAATGAGAGAGTGACATTATCCTTTTAGACCATCTCAAACCTTGTTAATTCTTCATCACAGATCGAGGAAGGTATGAAATAAACCACCTTGACAATAGATGTATACAATACATCAGAGTTCCTCGTGCCTTCGTAGTACGAGTGTGAAGAGAGTGTGAGATATCCCCAAGTAAGGTAGGCACCGAATTGTGAGTTAGAAATATGTTGATAGCGTGTACATCTATGAATTGGTCCGGATTAGGGAATAGTAAAAAACCATAAATCAACAAGGCTAAGATCTCCTCAAAAGCATTGTAACTCATAGCATCCAAAAATACCTGAGCTATCTCTATCAATACTTTAGCAAGAATACCCTTAACTGCACTTCTTGTTTCCAGTACAATGTTTGATTTCCTCATATGCAAGGTTGCTGCAATAACTTCAGGTTTAGGCTCTTTCTCTAAGCCTGTGAAAGGTTTATGATCAAGGATAGGCACACCAAGCAATTTGGAGAATTCTTCCATTGTGGGCACCAACTGATAATCGGGAAATGTAAAACAGTGATGTTTAGGATCAAAGAACTGGAACAGAACACTCATCAT
Organism: Lathyrus aphaca; assembly: GCA_963966055.1. NCBI lineage: Eukaryota > Viridiplantae > Streptophyta > Magnoliopsida > Fabales > Fabaceae > Lathyrus > Lathyrus aphaca. The sequence continues at coordinate 213,150,992 of OZ014520.1, read as the reverse complement.
ATCTTCATCAAACCCTGAAGTAACCAAATCAAGTAGATGACCATGCATTTTGATGAAGTGAGAGCTTTTAGAAACGTTTGAGACCAATTCCTTAAGCTTGGAAGGTATCCTTACAAAGTTGACTCGAATAGTGTTCCTACGAGCAGAAGCCATAACCTGCAACAAAGAACAAAGATAAATACCTTGGTCCTTGAAATGGTTAGTGAAAATGCTATGTTATGATGTCATGATGTTATGATGTCATGTTTAAACAAGCAGATGACAAACACAAACAAGTCACACAATGACCTTAGGTTTAAAGGCTTGCATGAAGTTCATAGGTAAGTACCCTCCCCACTGAAGTTAGTTGGTTCAACTTGTCCTAGTAATAGTAATCGGGTTATAAGGGATCTCAATATCACAGATTATTTTCAAAGGCTATTGTTTAGTATGGCAACTAACTTGCCAACCCAAAACCTCCCAAGATTAGAATCTCAATGAGCGTAGCATCGAGTATCAACCAACTTTAGAATTCACCAAAGCCGGTTATCTCACTACTTTCTAATGGCCAAGATGGGTAAATTAGGGTTCTAAAGGGTAGTTAATATTAATGACACCATATGAAAACCTGATATTATCCTCAACTAACTTGAAGAACATTAGTACCAACCAAGATGTCACACTAACTGTAGCCACCAGATCAACCATATCGGTATACGCCGTACAATTTTCTTGGTCCATTGCTACTTACCTAAGGTACAATAGATCCAGTTAGGATCTCACAGTAGCCCCACAACAAGTACCCTTAAAAAAAGCAATCAATTCAAACAAGTAAAATGTCCTAACTCTAAGGTAATCCCTCTTTTAATTAGTATTCCCCAACAAAGTCGCTAGTTCTGTAACACGGTGGGAGAACTAACTTGGGCGTTTTTGTTTCCAAAAACTATGTTGCGGATAACAAGAGTCGCCACCGGCTTTTATTTTATCCAATAAAGAAAAAAAAAATAAAAGAACAGGAAAGACCTTAAAAAATTTGAGTTTAGGGGGTAAGTTATACAAAGGGAAAGTATTATCACCCTTTGTATCCATGGTTATCCATGGGCTCTTAATTGCTTAGCTCACTTTACTTTTGTTTGAAAAATAGTGGTGGTGTATTTAGAAAAATGTTTCAAAAGTCTTTAACTTTGCAATGATCCTCGTATGAATGTATACAAAGTGTTTAGTTTTAAAAATGTTTGAAAAGTGAGATGTAAAGAGTATTTTGAAATTTTAAGCCCATGTATGCCCATGACATTCTAAGCCCATGTATGCCATCTTAGACATCTTATGACATTGCTTGAACATTGCTTGGTCATTTCTTCATACATTTTCTATGCTTTGCATCCATTACATTTCATAAGAATCCATGTGTTTTCATACTTCAAAGCATGCTTCATTTACATCCAATCTCTCATATGAACATTCTTAGCACTTGACATGCCTTTGTATCATCTCATAGCATCATTTGCATCATGTATTTGCTTCTGGTTTATGGTTTTTACCTTTGCATATGTTTCATTTTCATTTCATTTCTTTCCTTATGCTAACATTTTCAGGTGGTAAGTTAACTTGAGAAGTGAATTTGCCTTCACTTCTCATTTCTCTCCATCTTCTTCATATGCATCATTGCTGCATTTTTCTTTGCCTTAGAGTGAGCTTGCTCATTCATGTTCATCTCTCACTTTCTTTCTCCAAGTTACTTATCTTCTTCAGTGAAGTAAGTAACTTGTTGCTTCTGCTTCTCCTCCTTTCATCTGCTTCTTCCATTGGTGGCTTCTCTGAAGATCTCTTGCAAGCATTACAAACCATAGGAACATCCAAGCATGACAATAATTAGGGTTGTGATTAGTCCCCCTTTAGCTTTTACCTTTGTGTCTTCTTTGTGTCTCTCTTCTCATCTCATCATTAGAGACTAAACCTTTAAGGCTTTAATACTTTGTGATTAGGGTTATGCCTGCATCCTTCTCTTAGGATGGAGTGTATAACTTTAATCCTAAGTGTTAAACCCTTAATTTGTTTAAAACTCTTAATTAATCCATCTTAATAACCACTAAGACATTAACTTGTAACTTGGGCCTTACATTAGGGTTCTAATTCTTCCATTATTGGTTAAGAAGGACTAACCCTAGTGTTTAATGGACAAGTCCCCCTCAAGTTGTCTTACAAACCATAAAACTCATTTCTTAATCTCACCCTTAATTAAAATCCACTTTAATAAAGGCTTGTTTTGTCATGAGGTTAATCCCTAATCATGGATTAAGTTGAGGTATCTTCTTCAGCTTAAGTGTGCTCATCTATTATCCTTCTATTAGGATGGTGTAATGAGTCCACTAATCCTTGATTATGGCTTAAACTCATTACTTAACACTAAACAAAAACTCAAAAAACATCTAAATAATCACAAGTAGGTTAATGATCTTAATCCTACACCATCATGGTAATTAAGTTGAGATGTTTATCTCATACTTAAAGTATTCTCATTATCCCTAATCTAAGGGAGGATATAATGAGTTTACTAACCCTTGTTTTAGGCTTAAGCTCATTAACTTATGAAAAACACCAAAAACAATAAAAGATTGAAAACAAAAAAACAAACAATAATCGTCTCCTTTGGGATTCTTTTCTCATCACACTCATTCACAAACGAGAACTTGCTTCTTTCGTCTAATGCAAGACAGTTAGCACTCGAGCCAGACGAGTCATACACTTGAGCATAGATAAGCAAGCAGTTCACAAGTCAATTTATCTTCCAGTCTCTTTGAGTCGAACTACGGTGTTTTGACTTCCTCATTGCACGAGAGGATATGTAGGCATAACTTAACTGTTATCGAATAAAAGTCTCTGTGTCTTCCCCCTCTTTCAGCATTCTCCTTTAAGCCTCATTCCTGAGCACCTCACTTCACTTTCTTGCACTGACACTTGTACATTCTTTTCCAGCTTTTGCACACAGATAGCACAGACACTACCCCTTTAAACACAAACTTTCAAGCGTGGATCCCGTCGAGTACGACGGACAATCTGGGTGCTAATACCTTCCCAGGTTGTAACCAACCCCCTTTCTCAGTATCTCTGGTTCGCAACCGTCTTATCCATATCTTTCCAGGTTTATGCAGCATTACCTTTCCTTCGGGATAAAAATGCCTAGCTGGCGACTCTATTCATCTTCATTTTCATTTCTCCTTTCGCCGACCGTTCGCGTCTGTACCCTATCTGACCAGGTGTCTTTTCGGGGGAGCGACACTTAGGTTTAAAGGCTTGCATGAAGTTCATAGGTAAGTATCCTCCCCACTGAAGTTAGTTGGTTCAACTTGTCCTAGTAATAGTAACCGGGTTCTAAGGGATCTCAATATCACAGATTCTTTTCAAAGGCTATTTTTAGTATGGCAACTGACTTGCCAACCCAAAACCTCCCAAGATTAGAATCTCAATGAGCGTAGCATCGAGTATCAACCAACTTTAGACTTCACCAAAGCCGGTTATCTCACCACTTTCTAATGGCCAAGATGAGTCAATTAGGGTTCTAAAGGGTAGTTAATATTAATGACACCATATGACAGCCTGATATTATGCTCAACTAACTTGAAGAACATCAGTACCAACCAATATGTCACACTAACTGTAGCCACCAGATCAACCATATCGGTATACGCCGTACAATTTTCTTTGTCCATTGCTACTTACCTAAGGTACAATAGATCCAGTTAGGATCTTTCTCACAGTAGCCCCACAACAAGTACCCTTAAAAAAAGCAATCAATTCAAACAAGTAAAATGTCCTAACTCTAAGGTAATCCCTCTTTTAATTAGTACTCCCCAGCAAAGTCACTAGTTCTGTAACACAGTGGCAGAACTAACTTGGGCGTTTTTGTTTCCAAAAACTATGTTGCGGATAACAAGAGTTGCCACCGGCTTTTATTTTATCCAATAAAGAAAAAAAATAAAAGAACAAGAAAGACCTTAAAAAAAATTGAGTTCGGGGGTAAGTTATACAAAGGGAAAGTATTATCACCCTTTGTATCCATGGTTATCCATGAGCTCTTAATTGCTTAACTCACTTTACTTTTGTTTGAAAAATAGTGGTGGTGTATTTAGAAAAATGTTTCAAACGTCTTTAACTTTGCAATGATTCTCGTATGAATGTATACAAAGTATTTAGTTTTGAAAATGTTTGAAAAGTGAGATGTAAAGTGTATTTTGAAAGTTTTTTAACTTTTGCTTGATATTGACTAAACCAACATTGACATTGATTTAGTCAATGTTAACTTTTAATTGGATAAATTTATGACTTTATTAAAAAAAAAATGATAACTTCACCCTAGAATTTTCCTCTATAAATCTATATAAAATATGTTATATTTTGATATCAAAACTACTATTATTATTCACACGTCAACGAGAGTTAAGTCCACGCAAGTTTTTGCCGTGTGTGTTAGATAACTAATTTAGAATTGCGAACTAATTCAAAAACGAGCTAAATAATATGTGAAATAATTGTGAAATGTTTATTGAATGTCTATGTTTTAAATATTTAATTGAATCCTATATCTCTACGTGTTAAATGTTTTATTTCTAAATGTTAATTGCTTGTCTGTAGTGCAATGTATATTAAATTCTTACATAAGTACTTATTTAAAAGTATAGTCGTGTATGAATTATATAATATTTATATTTTTTGTGGTATTTAAACATATATGTTTGTTTGTTAAAGTTATTATGTATAAATAATGAACAATATAATTCATACATAACTTTAATTTTAGAATTACCTTGTTGATTTAATGAATGTTTTATTAATTACTAGTGGGTAAAAATAAGAATTAGTCAGATATGTTGCATAATTTGCTATTCTTTAATCATGTCGTTTGGATACGTTTGTGCATTTCATAAGAAATAGGAAGAGTCTAAATGAACTCCGATTTATGTTTCATTAATTCATTTTATAGAAACAATTTGTATTTTAAATTGAAAAAAAAAATCATTTATTACTCATGAAAATTTGATATTTCTTCTCCAATTTGCTTGAGCTCTTTGAAAGAAAAGATGGTGGGTTCAGTACCTTTTAATTTTTTAATTTAAGTATTCAAGTGGGTTCAAATCCTTTGAAGAAGATAGTTTGAAATTATATCGTGTATAAGATTGTGGGTTATAGATTGTGGGAAGTTCAATTTGACATTGCTTAATAAATGAAAATGGAGAGTTTGTCTGAACCTGATTCCTTTTGGTTCAAAATCTTGGAATTTCGATACGATGATGTGCAAGCTCAAATGAAGCATTCTCCTTATTTGATGTCAGGTAAAAATACTTCAATTTCGTGAAAAGACTTAATTTGTTTAATTTCAGCTGGTCCGGTTAAGTGTAATTAGTTTTCAATGGAAATTTGTGTAAGTTTGGGATTGGTAATAATATTTAATTCTAGAGGCATACTTGGATTAGGTCGACTCCTCTGATGCAACAGTTTCAGAATTTGTTCTATTATGTGACGAATTCGAATATGTTGATGTGGGATGCTGGTAATTGGATTGACAGTGATTGGATTTGGGACCTGTAGGTTTTGGATGCTCATGCTGGAAGTGTTGATGTTGTAGTAGAATTTGTGTTGTTGTCTGAAATATTACACGATGTTCGGCCAAGTTGTTATGTGCTAGGTGGTCATGTGTGGTGGAAGTGTGGAGTTGGTTTTTCTTTAAAACATAGTTACAGGTGTTGGCAACGTTAGACCCAGGGGAATCAATGTTCGACGTTGGAATATTACATATACTTAATGAATTATGGCATTTGAAAATTTCAAGTTGTTGTGAATCAGATACCTTAGAAATAAAGTATAATTGGTTCCTTGATCAGCAAGAAACCCAAAAGGGTTATGATTTAGGGTAACCAAGGATAACAAAAGGGATTGGTTATAAACTACTATTATTTCATTTCTCTTAAAACAAGATTACAAGTATACAAGAATAACAAATAACCTCTCTCACTTTTGAATTAGAGTTTTATCTTCCTATTTTCCCTTATTTAAAAGAAGAGAGACTAGTATGCTATTTATAAGAAAACTAACATAATAACCTAATGGGCTTTTTAACAATTACTCATTACAAGCTAACTTAAACAATTTGATTCATAACACAAGGCCAAATTAAACAACAACATGTGAGCGGACTTTGAAGACATGTTATTCGTACTAGGGTTTGTTCCAATATTCCATAAAATATCCACCTTGGAACACACCTTATACCAACAAGAAACAAACTAGCTTTCTTCATGCAACTTTATCAACTGCATACAGTGGAAGAACTTGCAACTCGACAACGTCTTGGTGATCATATCAACAACAATATGGTATGTCGAAACCTTCAGCACTTGGACTTCTCCACACTCGATTACCCTTCTGAAGAAATGCAACCTCACATCAATGTGTATGGTTCACTCATGATAGGATGAGTTCTTCGACAGGTGTATTGCACTTTGACTATCACATTTAATGGTGATACCTCGACCTTGAAGTTTCAGCTCATTTGCAAAACCTTCAAGCCACAATGCTTCCTTTACAACTTTAGTTATGGAGATATATTTCACTTCAGTGGTTGATAATGCAACAACCTTCTTAAGTGTTGCTTTACAACTAATTCATGTACCAAACATAGTGAAAACATATCCAAAAATAGATTATCTAGAATCCATACAACCTGCATAATCAGAGTTGATATATCCTTCAATTGCTGCTTTACAATCCTCACCCAAGGATCCACCATAAATTAGGACTCTGCTCAGAGACCCATTTATGTACCTTAGAATCCACTTCAATGCTTATCAATTATCCTTTCCAAGATTCCCCGTGTACCTACTTGCAAGACTTATTGCATATGCTATATCGGGTCTCGTATAGACCACATCATACATCAAAGAACCTACTATATTAGCATATGAAATGCTATCCATATAAGTTCTTTTTGACATCAATACTAGGACACTGATCGTACTCATCTTGAATTGAGGGTTTGTCGGAGTCACAACAGGCTTTGAATTCGACATACCAAACTTATCGAGAATCTTCTTCAGGTATGCCTCTTGAGATAAGCATAATCTCGACTGTTTTCTATCTCTTCGGATGTCAATCCCAAGAATCCTGGACGCAACTCCCAAATCCTTCATATTGAACTCATTATTGAGTTCATCCTTCACCCTCTTTACATCTTCAACATTGTTGCTTGCTATTAGAATATCATCCACATAAAGCAACAAAATAAAAAATAAATTACCCAATCGAAATCTGAATTAAACACAGTGGTCGAACTGAAGTCTGATGAAACTTATGTGTACCATGAACTTATCGAATCTCCTATTCCACCGCCGAGGAGATTTTTTCATCGCATTTAAATATCTCTTCAGTTTGCACACATACTCTTTGTAACACGGTGGGAGAACTGACTTGGGTGTTTTTGTTTTCAAAAACTATGTTGCGAATAACAAGAGTCGCCACTGACTTTTATTTTATCCAATAAAGAAAAGGAATAAAAGAACAAGAAAGACCTTTTTTAAAAAGATTTGAGTTCGGGGGGTAAGTTATACAAAGGGAATGTGATAGCACCCTTTGTATCCATGGTTATCCATGGGCTCTTAACTACTTAGCTCACTTTACTTTTGTTTGAAAAATAGTGTAGTGTGTGTTTAGAATTTTTTTTCATAAATCTTTAACTTTGCAATGATCCTCGTATGGATGTATACAAAGTGTTTAGTTTGAAATAGACATGACAACGGGGCGGGTCGGGGACGATTTTTATCTCCCCCAAACCCAAACCCATATTTCCAGACAACCCCCGTTCCCCGCCCCAAACCCAAACGGGGATGGGGAATTAAAACCCAAACCCGTCCAAAATGAGTTTGGGTTGGGTTCGGGTATCCCCGCCCCGCCACTATCTATTTAGTAAAGTTATTTTTTTAATAGAAATATTTAATTTTTCCAAAATAAAATTACATTACAAATAATAAAATAAAACAATCTCAAAAAATTGCATACATACATTTCAAATATTTTAGATAATTAATCAAAATCAAAATGTCAAAACATTGACCACATATTCAATATTACAAATTAACAAAACTAAATAATAATGTACATAATAAAATAAACGGGGCGGGTTCGGGGGTGGCTTCGGGGTGGGTACTAATGTCCCCATTACCCGACCCGTCCCCATATTTTTTAATCGGGGAAAACCCAAACCCAAACCCAAACAGAGTCAAAGCGGGTTTTCCCCGTCAACTTCGGGGCGGGTTCGGGTGGGTACCCGCGGGTATGGGTTTTGTTGCCATCTCTAGTTTGAAAGTATTTTGAAAAGTGGGGTGTAAAAAGTGTTTTGAAAAGAAGTTAGCAAGTACTTAAGAACTACTTACCCTAAGTTTGTAAGGTCTTTCTTGTTATTTATTTCCTTTAGGGGTAAGACTGTCCTTACTATTAACGAGTAAGTAGTCTTTACCTTGGATGTTTGAAGGGACGGGCGTAGGGTCATCGTATGGTCATAGAAGGCAACTTGTAGGGGTATCTTAGTAATTCAAAGGGATGCTCATCATTTTTGTAGGGTCATCGAGGGACAAGATCATTTATCCATAGGCAACTCGTAGGGACTATGATCTTTTATTTGAAGGGACTTGATGATATTGTTCGTAGGCAACTTTACTAAGATACCCCCATGTTCGAGGGACTTGACCATATTTTCGTAAGGCAACCAAGAGGGGAAACCCTAGTAGGTGCAGATGGCAATCGTAAAACGATCGACTTACGTGTGTGAATATTAATTTCAAATATTTTATCTTGTGGATTTAGTGGGCTAGGTCCAATTAATTAAGCATACAAGTCTTTGTACACCCTAATTTACTAACCACGCAGTTATATTTTGCAGAAAATAAAAGCAGAAAAATAAATGTCCTAGGCTATTACATCATGGGAGGGAGTACATTTGTCTTTTAGGGGGATTGCAGAAAATTAAAATGCGGAAAATAAAACCTAATTATTACAAGGCTTTAGCAGTTACATTATCTTTAGAAATTGTAAAATAATCGAAACGAAAAGATCAGAAGAATATTGAGTCTTTGAGATGAGATGAGGATGTGTTTTTTATCATGCTGACTTACCTGTCAGACTTGAATTCTTATCACAACTGCAACCTTCAAAGTATCAGCGGAAACATATTACAATAGATTAACCAACAGTTTAGTTCTCCATGGTGCCCTAAACTTCAATTCGATCGCTCAGATAGCTTGCTCACATCATACAAAACACAAATATACAAAGAGATTAGATGTATCATGTGTATAAATATGAAATCGAAAAATTGAAAAAAAAACAAAAAAAAAAGTAAATTCGGTTATGGCGTTTTATGAGGTTTTGGAGCAATGTGATGATTGATACGCCTTTAGAAGAGTCTAAGGAATGTTCTTGGACCTTTAAACCTCCTTGAGAATGTTTGCAACCCTAAAACCGAATCCAACTTACTCTTGAGTTTTTTGAAGTTTTGTATGCTCTCTTAGATCAAAAAATTCGTCCCTTTGACTTGTGGAGATGATATGTATTTATAGAAGTTGTAATTTAGGTTGAGAAATTTGGGCCTTGTTGATGGATTTGAAGTTACTTGGAGGTGAAGAAAGGATGTTTCTAATTTGGTCAAAATATTAAATTAAGTCATAACCTTTTGGTCTTGCACGAATTTGGACACTTACAATCATCATAAACATCAAATATTTGATCCCAAAATAGACCTAAGATCAAATATTTGATTTTTCAATATTTATCTTAATTAAAATTGAATTTAAATGAAATAAATCCAATATAATATAAAATAAATATAAAAAATCAGATATTATGATCTACGGGTCTTGCATGATCTTATAATTGAGGTTGGATTGGAAAAATATGGGCCCATTTGGAAGAAACTTGAGTTTTGGCCATTTTTATTTCATATACCTCCTCAAAATTGTCCAACTTCAACAATGCATAACTCTCTCAATTTTTATTCCATGTATGTGTTCTAAAATGTTTTAGAAATATTAGAGTGTCCTCTAACTACTCCTTTTTGTCCCATGTCCATTTTATCTTCCATTTTTAATTCATGAGCATTTGAAAAAGTTGACTTTTTGTTGACTTTTCAAAGGACCTGTAATGTCTTGGCTCATATCTCTCAAATGAAGCATTTTTGGCATTGTCTTGTGAGACACAAAGTTGTAGGTAATTGAATTTCCTTAAAAATGAGCTTTGGATGGGAAATTTTTGATGAAGCATGTGAAAGTTATGATTGGTCAAAGTACAGTTGACTTTTCCTGCACAAAACCCTAATTTAATAACTCTTGATTCTTGATGATTCTGAGGTTTCCTTGATGAATCATGATCAACCCTTGATCAAATGATGAATTTCAACTTATAATCTTGATGTTGACCAAAAATCTTGAAGTTTGAATTTATGTTGACCACAATTGACTTGTTGACCAAGTTAACCGATTTTTAAGTATCTGAGCATCTGACTGACCAAACTTGTAGGGAAAGTCTTGACACTTGACATGAGGATTATTTGAAGTATGTGGGATATCATGAAGTCCACTTGAGGCTTTAGAAGTTAACTTTTCCTTGAGAAACTCAAAATCCTAATTTAAGATCCATTGCTTAGGATGAGGTTTTGTCTAATGAAACCTTGAATTCTTTTGAGCAATTGAGAATCTTATGACCATTAGGAGACCTCTTGAGACATATTGTCTTGAAGATGTGAGGGAAAATTTTGGGGTACAACACTCTTATTTCCCCTCTTCAACATACCCTTCAGGTTGCCTCATCAAGATTGTTTCATCAAGATTACCATACAAGAACACATTATTTACATACATATGTTCCAGTTCAAGGTCGAACTGTGCCACCATGCCAAGCAACATTCAAATGGAGTTATGCTTCACAACAGGAGAGAATACATCATTAAAGTCGACACCTTCTTTCTGAGTGAAACCCCTTGCAAACAACCTGGCCTTGTATCTATTCGACGCCACTCCTTCAATTCCTCCATTAACTTTGAAAATCCATTTACAACTGACTAACCTGGCTCCAACAGGTTTCTCAATCAGTTCCCATGTGTTGTTATCATGAAAAGATTTCATCTCATCATCCATGGCCTTCATTAATTCAGTCTTATTTCGACTCCTTATAACTTCCTTATAGTCTCTAAGTTCTTTGTCTAGAACCTCACTTGCAGAGATTAAGGCATAAGCTATAAGATCTGCATACCCAAGTCTCTGAGGTGTCTTGATGACTCTTCTTGACCTGTCTTTTGCCAGCAGGTAGTCATTATCGGTCTCCTCATTTTCGACAACAATTTCTACTTCTTCTTCACTTCATCTGGGTCATGCAATGCAACATCACTATGCCCCACCTCAACAGGAATTTCTCCCTATTCCAGCTCTTCGTCAATATCATCAATTTTCTTGAAAGTCGTCTCAACTTCATTGAAAACTACATCTCAAATAGTGATACACCTCTTGTGGCCTGGCTCAAGGCACCATAGCCTATAAGGTTTGACTCCTTCAGGGTATCCCATGAACATGCATTTCAAAGCTCTAGGTTAGAACTTTGCTTGTCTAATGTGAGCATAGGCTACACAACCAAATACTCTCAGGTTTTAGAGATTGTCGCTCCCACCAAAATGACACCTGGTCAGAAGGGGTACAAACGCGAACGGTCGGCGAAAGGAGAGGGAATGAATAGAGTCGCCAGCTAGGCATTTTTATCCCGAAGGAAAGGTAATGCTGCATAAACCTAAGAAGGGATAGATAAGACGGTCGCGAACCAGAGAGACTGAGAAAGGGGGTTGGTTACAACCTGGGATGGTATTAGCACCCAGATTGTCCGCCGTACTCGACGGGATCCACGCTTAAAAGATTTGTGTTTTAAAGGGGTAGTGTCAGTGCAATTTGTGTATCAAAGCTGGAAAGAATGCAAGTGTCAGTGTAAGAATGAGAATGAATTGCTCAAGACTGAGGCTTAAAGAATAAGGCTGGAAAGAGGGGGAATATACAGAGACTTTTGTTCGATAACTGTTAAGTTATGCCTACGTATCCTCTCGTGCAATGAGGAAGTCAGAACACCGTAGTTCGACCCAAAGAGACTGAAAGATAAATTGACTTGTGAACTGCTTACTTGTCTATGCTCAAGTGTACGACTTGTCTGGCTCAGGTGCAAACTGTCTTGCATTAGACGGAAGAAACAAGTTCTCGTTTGTGAGTGAAGATGATGAGAAAAGAATCCCGGAGGAGACGATTATTGTTTGTTTTTTGTGCTTTCAATCTTTTATTGCTTTTTGGAGTTTGTTATAAGAAAATGAGCTTAAGCCTAAACCAAGGGTTAGTAAACTCATCACATCCTCCCTCTGATTAGGGGTAATGAGAATACCTTAAATGTGAAGTAAGCACCTCACACTTAATCACCAGGATGTAGGATTATGATCATTAACCTACTTGTGATTATTTAGATGTTTTTGTTGTTTTTGTTTAGTGTTAAGTAATGAGTTTAAGCCATAATCAAGTATTTAATGGACTCATTACACCATCCTAATAGAAGGATAATAGATGAGAACATTTAAGCTGAGGAAGGCTCCTCAACTTATTCCATGATTAGGGATTATACTCATGACAAAACAAACCTTTATTTGATGGGTTTTAGTTAATGGTGAGATTAAGAAATGGATTTTAGGGTTTGTAAGACAACTTGAGGGGGACTTGTCCATTAACACTAGGGTTAGTCCTTCTTAACCAATTAAGGAAGAATTAGAACCCTAATGCAAGGCCCAAGTTACAAGCTTGATGTCTTGGTGATTATTAAGTGAATTGATTAAATGATTTAAACACATTAAGGGTTTAGCACTTAGGATTAAAGTTATGCACTCCATCCTAATAGAAGGATACATGCATAACCTTAATCACAAAGCCTTAAAACCTTTAAGGTTTAGTCCTTGATTATTAGATGAGAGGAGAAGACTCAAAGATGACACAAAGGTAAAACTAAATGGGGGACTAATCAAACCCTAATTTTTATCATGCTTGGGTATCCCTAGGATTTATGAGGCTTAAAGGAGAAAGATCTTCAAAGAACCACCAAGGAGAGAAGCAGATGAAAGGAGGAAGAAGCAGAGAGAAGCAAGACAACTTGCTTCACTTAAGAAGACAAGTTGCCTGAAGAAAGAAAGTAAGAGATGAACATGAATGAGCAAGCCCACTCTAATACAAAGATAAAATGCAGCAATGATGCATAAGGAATATGAAAAGAGATTGTGAGAAGTGAAGGCAAATTCACTTCTCAAAATAACTTACCACCTGAAAAGTTAGCAAAAGAAATGAGATGCAATGCAAATGAGATGAAATGCCATGGTACAAACCAAAACCAGAAGCATAGACATGATGTTAATGATGTTAAAAGATGATACAAACATAAGGCAAGACATGAGAATGATCATACAAGGACATGGATGCAGATGAAGCATGCTTTGAACCAAAGAAGTTCATGAATGTTTATGAAATGAAATGAACATATAACATGGAAAATGAAAGATGCAATGATCAAACATGATTCTAATATGTCCTAATATGTATTATGAATCATGTGGATGCACAAAATGTCATGGAAAGTCATTGGATGCAAGCAAATGAAAGATGGATGCAAAGGAAGGCACAAATTAGGGTTTACATGCAACATACAAGGCAAAAATTCAAAATCAGTAGCAAATGACATGATAAAAATTTGTAAATGCAACCAAAGATACCCTAAACCTATACAAGTTCACTGCCCAAAGGAGGGGACCTAACTCTTAACCTAGTGAAAGTTATGAATTTCTCAAATCAATTAGGGTTTTGGGGTGCCTCACAAAGAAAAATGCCAAACAAATTGAAAATGCAAGATCAATTCAAACCAATTTTATCCTATAAACTACATGCCATGAAGAATGCAATGCAAGAAGAACCATCATCAAACTCTCAATGGTTAAGCAGAATGGATTTTTCAAAGTTTGCACAAAAATATTGCCTTAAAATGAATTTAATTCCAAAGAAAATGATCAAAAATGCATCAAGAACCAAAAAGAAATTTGTTTTGAGAGTTGGATAATGTTTCTAAATGTTTTTAAATGCAATGTGAATTTTTTTTGGTGATTTTTAAATACTTAAATGTATTTTTAATTAATTAATTTTCATTAACTAATTAAAAATAAACATTTAAATGATTTAAAAATGATTTTTAATGCAAAAAATAAAAATAAAAATATTTTTGGGTTCTGAAAATTAATAAAAGATTTGATAAAAATTTTCAGAATTTTTAAATGCTTTTTGCTATTTTAAATAATTCGTAAAAGATAAATCAAATAAATGAAAATAAAAATGAATTAATGAGAAGTATGCAAATCTAAGGGCTGACATTCAAATGGTTTTGGAGGGAGTTGACTGGCGCCAGATCCATTAGCCCAGATTCAAACTGACTCAATTAACCTAAAACCCTAATTAATTAACCTAATGACGTGGATTAGGGCTTAATGGGGTGATCCGAGCCCTTCAAACACGCGGGAGTCAACGAAGGTCAACAAAATCCATGGTCCAAATTCAAAGTTGGCTAATTACTCAGATTAGGGTTAATGACCCTCAGGTGGCCGGAGAAGACTTCCGGTCGTCTTCTCCGGCGAGACCTTCAACCTATCTCTCTCAAAACCTCACTAAAACGTGCCAAAATCTCCAGATTCACTCACCCAAACATCTTAAACAAGAATCCAGCAACAAAACCTATTTATTTTTCATGAATCAAGAGGAACAAGCAAAAATCAATTTCACGGGCAAAGTTTCAGACAAACCATACATCCTCATCTCTTCATCATTTTCAAAAATTCAAAGCTCATTGCATTCAGGGGATCATGTAGATCATTTTAATAACTTAAAACAAGGTTTCTGGAAAAAAAGATTTTCGAAGCTACCTGAAGTGAAGCTTTCATTTTGGAGCTTTCAGACTGCCTCTTTGCTTCAAAGCTTCTCTAATGGTCCCCCTGAAGATGCTTTGAGGTTTAGTTGGATTGGATAGTGGCTGATTTGTGAGTTTCATGAAGTTCTGTTCAGTGAGGGATGAGAATCGTGTTTTTGCTTGGGGTGGTTTCAGGGACAAATGAGGGTTGAGAAATGATCAGAGGAACATGGTGAATGGTTTTGTGGAGTTTGTGTTGATGTTAGAAGCCTGTGTGATGAGATTCGAAGGAAAGTGCATAAGAGGTGAGTTTTGGGAACTATGGCTTGTGAGATGTTTCAGGCTTGCGTGTCTTATGCTTTGAGTTGCTTTTTGTCCACTTATCACACCGTGATAGGTCTGTGGAGTTGGTGTGGCCTATGCTGATTGGTATGGAGCAAAATGCATAAAGTCAACTTTTTGTGTAAGAGAGGTATGGGTCAATTCTGTCAAGGTACAAGGCATGGCTTGGCTGCAGCTTGAATCAAGGAGAACCATGGAAATGGATTAGAGGCAATGCAGCAAGTGGATTAGGGTTTGTGTGAGGTTTTGCAACTTTGTGATCTTTTGGCCCTTTTGTGATTACTTGAAGCATAAGTCATGAAAATGGGAGGTTATTTTGTGCAATCTGATTTTTAGGTCATGGTTCATGTTTGTGCAAAGGTTAGAAATCACTTTGAAGTCACATTTTGCCTTGGCAAGAGGTTTTGCAACTTTGCCTCTTTGGTGTAAAACTTGAAATTATGTGATTTTGTCCAACTTTGGCAAGCCATAACTTTTGATCCATAATGAATTAGAATGAGTTCTTGTACTTTTTGAAAAGGGAATGATCCATTCTACAACTTTCATGACCAATGTTTTCTCATTTGAAGCATTTTTGAATCAATTTGAGGAGGTTGAAAAACTTTCCCAAAATGGCAAGTTTACATTACAAGTCACTTTCCCAAAAAGGCAACTTTGCAAATGGCTTGAAATTCTTCAATTTTGTGAACTTCTAACATCTTCCATGATCAAATAAAGATCATACATATTCAAAATGATGGAGAATACCCTTTGGTTGGGTCATTGGGGGCCTCAGATGCCCTGATTTTGCACTGACTTGCTCAAGAAGTCATCCCTTGATCAGATGACTTCCCCATGGAATTTCTTCATGAAACTTGATATGCATGATCCTCATAACATATAGAGACCAATAGAAACAAGAATGACCAAAAAATTTGGAGTTATGGCCTCTGAAACCAAAACCCTAATTCTAGGTCATTTGTGTAGTTAAACCTGGCTCTGCTTCCATGCCTCTCTCAGTTCTTGTGATTCTTTGACTCCTTTGATCTTGAGAGGATATAATATGATGCTTGGACATACATGGACCCCTTTGAAGTGGCTCAAATGGCACAAGGATGGATCAGATCACAAACCCTAGATGCAGATGACTTAGAAACAATGCAGTGAATTAAAAATGTGGTATGAGATGCTATGATTGAATTTATGCATATGAAGAGATCACAAGCCATGGTGTGAAGGGGTGAGGGAAAATTTGGGGTGTTTACAGCTGCCCCTATTCAAACATGAGTTAGCCGTGCAGGATGTAAGCGACGGCTTATCATTCGAACAAGATAACTTGTGGTTGAATACCAAAGACAGTCCAAAATTTGCACTCACAGAATGAAGAAGAAAAGGGATATAGATTGTAAAAGAAAATAAAGTATAATTATAAAGTGAGGGCGAAGGAGGGCGACCGTCAAGCAAAGGGCGACTGCTGGGGATAAAGCAATGACGGGGACGACCGACATGCTGGGGATATGAGAGATTGTGATGGGGACGACCATCAAGTAAAGCTATAAGACTCTCTGGGAATTATAGGTAAACGAAATAAATGATGAGGTATGGTCATCAAAGGTGAAGGGCGATCACCTAGCATGGGACGGCTGCTCTGTTGGGGATAAGATGAGGGACGGTCATCTAAGGTGAAGGACGATCACCTGGAACGGTACGGCTGCCGAGAGTATCACGACATATGACGAATACCGGATAAAAAGGTCGACGATGGGGACGGACATCGAATAAGCATGATGAAGGACGATCATCAAGAGGTGAAGGACGATCACCTAGCAGGGTACGACTGCTCTCAGGGTTTATCATGACATAGGACGAATGTCAGATAACAAGATCAACGATGGGGACAGCCATCGGATAAAATGATGAAGGACGATCACCTAGCAGGGGACGGCTGCTAAAAGTATCACGACACAGGACGAATGTCGGATAAGAAGGGGTTCTAATGAATAGAGACTCCACTGGGAATGATGAAGGACGATCATCAAAAAGGTGAAGGACGATCACCTGGCAGGGTACGACTGCCGAAAATACCGTGACATAGGAAGAATGCCGGATAGAAAAGAAGTTTTGCTGGGGACTTCGCTGGGGAATAGTAAACACGGACGAGTGTTTACATCCAAGAAATGAAAAGTATAAGTGTTTGGCACTGTGTATAGATTAAAGATGCGGACGAGCATCCTTAAGACTATGATACGTACGAGTATCGGTAGAAACAAACGCTTGACACATGTTCAGAGATGATGATACGGACGAGTACCAACTGGTTAACAGAGAACACAGACGAGTGTCGAATCTGAGGGGATATAAGTGGTGTATACAAGATACGAACGAGTATCTATATGGGTAAAAAGATGATGAGTAACACGGACAAGTGTCGGAAAAAGTGTATTATAAACAAGTGTATGGTTTCCAAAGTGTTTGGGTAACTATGCTGGGGAAGGTGACACAGACAGGCGTCAAGGAATTGTATACATGTGTATCTGTGAGTGCAAAGGGGACGTTTTGGCTTTCTACTGGGGATATGACACGGACGGGTGTCAAGAAGTATCTGTACTGTATAAGCATCTGTTTGCTCGGGCAATTTACCGGGGAATGATGACACAGACGAGTGCCAAGAGGAGCATGTATCTGTAATCGTGAGTGTGCAAGTAAATGCTTTGGCTCCCTGGTGGGGAATCAGGAAATATTCTGTATATTGTTGATGGATGGTCAGTATTTACAAGTGTTTGATTCAGAACATGGCTTATGATTATGCCTTATGTTTGATTTTTTGCCGTAATGCTCCGTATTAAACGGAATGCTACGCTCTATGGGGAAATATGATGCGGATGCTATGATTATGCACAGATACCGATCCGGGATTCGGTTCCTGTTGCTGTGAAGATCTTTGACTGATCTGCTTGAAGTGGACATCCCAGCTGGGGATGAGATCATTGATAGATCTGACATATATGACTCTGCATGGGGGAGTAGGTCACTGATAGACCTATCTTGGTAATGAGGGACCCAACTGGGGTTTGTAGAAGCTTTCGTCACTCTGTTGTGAGTTCTTCATGCATTGCTCTTTTGAATAGAGGTTGAAACTCCGTGGGGAGATGGTTTCCTGTCTTTGCACTTGGCTGAGGAGGAATGATGACTGGCAACTTAGCTGGGGAGAAAGCACCTCCGGTGCTAATCGGAAGATAGAACGAGTAGATAATGATTTGACAGCTTGCTAGGGAGAAACTTTCATGCCCCATGTTGCGCTTTGGATACCTGCAATCCTGTAAAGACAAAGAAACGCACAAGTATCCCGAGGTATCCCTTACTGGATTCCATCATAGGAATTTAGACACTCCCGGGAGTAAGTATATTTCCTGTAAGCACGTACTTTAAGAAAGACGCATCTGTATTTATGCAATCAATATGACATCGGACATTTTTTTGCAAACAAAAATAAAAATGTACGAAACGAGACATGACTAAAAATCCGATTTTATTAATTCGTGTGCCCTGAATTGGCAAAATAAAGTCAAAGAAACGGATCCCCTGAAATGAGGGGATCGTTACAAATTGAGAAACAAAAAGGTGTTGGCAATATTGATGACGCTTCAAGGAGCTTCCCTTTTGCTATGACTTGTATGACATTTGACGTTCTTCTCGTCTTTCTTTCTGAAGTAGGCTGATTCTGATCAACGCTTGAACCTTTCAGAGCTTACCATGTTGTAAGTGATACAGATGAGTTCAGAATGCAGTTGTTCGCTTATTCCCTTATTTTGCGTGGATCGCCCTTTCGGGTTTTCAATCCACCGGGATACCCATTTTTGCCTGAGTTGTCCAATGCGGCTTTTCAACTCAGCGGGTGTACGTTTTTATTTATTTTCCCTTATTTTTGCCCGAGTCTTCTATTCTGTTTTTGACTCGCCGGGATGCCCTATTTTTGCCTGGACTCACATTCTGTTTTTATGTCCAGCGGGTCATTTTATGCGAAGTATTTTTTAACTGCATCTGAATTCACAGGGGATAGGAAGTCTTCACCATCCATAGTACTGAGCATCAGTGCTCCACCGGAGAAAACTTTCTTTACTATGAATGGCTCATCATAATTCGGAGTCCACTTGCCCCTGTGGTCTGACTTTCTGATCGAAGGCTTTCTTCATTCTTTTCTGATATAGCTGCCCATGACAGATTGCAGCTAATCTCTTTTCTTCAATCAGATTCAGTTGCTCGTATCGGGATCGGACCCACTCTGCTTCATTCAGCTTAACATCCATCAGTACCCGCAAGGAGGGTAATTCAACTTCAACAGGTAGGACTGCCTCCATACCATACACCAGCTGATACGGTGTTGCCCCAGTGGATGTTCTGATTGATGTACGGTACCCATGCAAGGCAAATGGTAGAATTTCATGCCAATCTTTATAGGTAACTACCATCTTCTGCACAATCTTCTTGATATTCTTGTTAGCTGCTTCTACAGCGCCATTCATCTTCGGCCTGTAAGGAGAAGAATTGTGGTGTTGGATCTTGAAGTCCCGACATAGTTCTGCCATCATTTTGTTGTTTAAGTTGGAACCATTATCAGTAATGATTCGCTCGGGAACTCCATACCGGCAGATGATGTCTCTTTTCAGAAATCGAGCTACCACTTGCCTGGTAACATTGGCATAAGAAGCTGCTTCAACCCACTTAGTGAAATAGTCAATGGCAACCAGGATGAATCTGTGGCCATTCGAAGCGGTCGGTTCAATCTTTCCAATTATATCAATGCCCCACATAGCAAAGGGCCAGGGTGAAGACATCACATTCAGAGGATTCGGAGGCACATGCACCTTGTCTGCATAAATCTGGCATTTATGGCATTTTCTAGCATAGGCACAACAGTCTGCATCCATTGTGATCCAGTAATAACCTGATCTTAGCAACTTCTTAGCCATAGCATGTCCTCCTGCATGGGTACCAAAGGATCCTTCATGCACCTCGTGCATCAACAAGTCTGCTTCTGCCCTATCAACACATCTGAGGAGTACCATATCAAAGTTTCTCTTGTACAGGGTACCGTCGGTATTCAGGAAGAAACTACCAGCTAGCCTTCTTAATGTCTTCTTGTCATTGGAAGATGCCCCAGGTGGGTATGTTTGATCCTCCAAGAAGCACTTAATATCATGGAACCAAGGCTTATCATCTTTGACAACATCCGTTGAGAACACATATGCTGGTCTGTCAAGTCTGGATACTGAAATCCGAGGTACAAAGATGGCAGCTTGAACTTTGATCATGGATGAAATGGTAGCTAGAGCATCTGCAAACTGATTTTCATCTCGAGGGATATACTCCAACTTGACTGTTGTGAAGAAAGTCAATAACCTTCTTGTATAATCCCGATAAGGTATCAGATGATCTTGGTGGGTGTACCATTTGCCGTTGGTTTGATTAACTACCAGAGCTAAATCTCCGAACACAGTCAAAGTCTTGATCCTGAGGTCAATGGCTTCCTCAAGACCCATAATACAAGCCTCGTATTCAGCTTCGTTGTTAGTGCAGTTGAAGGTGAGCTTTGCCGAGAAAGGCATGTGAACTCCCTTAGGTGTAATGAGTACTGCACCAACACCACGACCATTCATGTTAACAGCCCCATCAAACATCATAGTCCATTCTTCTTCTGGGTCAGGCCCTTCAGTGTGAACAGGCTCTTCATGATTTTTTGCTTTTATGAACATGATGTCCTCATCTGGGAAGTCAAATCTCATAGGCTGGTAATCATCAATAGGTTGCTCAGCAAGATAATCAGACAATACACTGCCTTTGATGGCTTTTTGGGATGTGTACTGAATGTCATATTCTGTGAGGATCATTTGCCATCTTGCAACCCGTCCGGTAAGAGCTGGCTTCTAAAAAATGTACTTAACTGGATCCATCTTTGAAATCAACAAGGTAGTGTGGGTCAACATATACTGCCTTAGTCGGTGAGCAGCCCACTCTAAAGTACAACAAGTTTTCTCGAGCAATGAATAACGTTGTTCACAGTCGGTAAACTTTTTGCTTAAGTAGTAAATTGCATACTCTTTTCGACCAGACTCGTCATGCTGGCCCAGCACACACCCCATTGACTCTTCTAATACTGTCAAGTACATGATTAGAGGTCTCCCTTCAACTGGAGGCATAAGGATTGGAGGCTCTTGTAAGTATTCCTTGATCTTGTCAAAAGCCCTCTGGCAGTCTTCATTCCACCTGACCGTTTGTTCTTTTCTTAACAGCTTGAACAAAGGTTCACAGGTTGCAGTAAGGTGAGATATGAACCTGGAAATGTAGTTCAATCTACCTAGAAACCCCCGAACTTCTTTTTCTGACTTCGGTGCAGGCATTTCTTGAATGGCTTTGACTTTATCAGGGTCAACTTCAATCCCTTTCTCACTTACAATAAATCCCAGCAGCTTACCAGATCGCACCCCGAATGTGCACTTGTTGGGGTTTAACTTCAGTTGATACTTCCTCAGACGCTTGAATAGCTTCAACAGATTCACCATGTGGTCTTCTTTCGTGAGGGACTTGGCAATCATGTCATCCACATAACATTCAATTTCTTTATGGATCATGTCATGGAATAATGTTACCATAGCCCGTTGATAAGTTGCATCAGCATTCTTTAGTCCGAATGGCATCACCTTGTAACAGAATGTGCCCCAGGGTGTGATGAAAGTGGTCTTCTCCATGTCTTCCGGTGACATCTTGATCTGATTGTACCCTGAAAATCCGTCCATGAAGGAGAATACCGAGAACTGAGCCGTATTATCAACCAATACATCAATGTGAGGTAAAGGGAAATCATCTTTTGGGCTGGCTCTATTCAGATCCCGGTAGTCTACACACGTCCTCACTTTTCTGTCTTTCTTAGGCACAGGTACAATATTAGCAACCCACGGCGGATAGCTAGTCACAGCAAGGAAACCGGCGTCCCACTGTTTTTGTACCTCTTCTTTTATCTTCATTGCCATATCTGGGCGAGTACGGCGCAGCTTCTGCTTTACTGGTGGGCAGTCTTCTTTCAAAGGCAGCTTGTGCATGACAATGTCGGTGTCCAACCCTGGCATATCCTGATAAGACCAAGCGAAAACATCCACATACTCTCGAAGCATATCAATCAGTTGCTCTTTCACCGAGTCTTGTAGGCAGGCCCCGATCTTAACTTCTTTCACGTCTTCTTCCGTACCAAGATTAATCGTTTCAACTTCCTCCTGATGAGGAGTGATAACCTTCTCCTTTTTCCTTAACAACCTGGCTAGCTCTTTAGGAAGCTCATAATCTTCTTCAACCCCTTCATCAGCTTGATTGATTGGATTGTCAAAGTCATACGAAGTCATAGCAGTGTTGTTGTCGGTGCAGTCTGGAAGGTACTCTCTGCAAGGGTTTAGATTGTTCATTTTAGTGATCAATTTTAATCTTGTTTAGAAAAAGTGAAATGAAATTTTCATTTTGGAAAACATTGCCATTTTATTTTTGTACAAAAAGAAAAAATGAAAAACAGTGAGCGAAAAAGAAAAGAGACTCATTTGCAAAAGATGTCCGATATTCATTGATTAATCCATTTGCACAAAATTACAAGATGGCCCGATTACAAAATGAGTCTTGTCATCTTGGGCAAGATGCAAGACTTGATGCATGCTTAAAAATACAGGAAATAATAATTACTCTGCAGGAGTAACCCTTATAATTTCCTGGGAAGACCAGTTAAGGACTTGGCTCCCCGGGATCCTTGGACGTATCCAGCTCTCCAGGTTGCGGTCGCTTTCCTCCTCGTCTTCCAAGTTGTTTACAGCATCCGGGGTGAGCATTCCCCCGCTGAAAAAATTGGGCTTCTTGGCAGCCTCTGATTGATCTTGTTGAGTTGGTCTGTAACCCAACCCAAATCTGTCTTCTTTCTTTTCCACGGGCAGCAGTTTGCCCCAGCCTTGGGCAGTACCTTCTTCAACAACCTTCCGGGCTTGCTGATAAGACGTTATGGAGGTTCCCAGTACAACAGATGCTTCATTAATATTCAGGGCCTCAAACCCCTGGCTCATGGTTTCATGGATTTCTCCATCCATTTCAATTTACTTATACGTAGCCAGATGGCTAACAAAGATGTCTTCTTCACCACAGATTGTGATGATCTGGCCTTCCCACTCGAATTTCAGCTTTTGGTGAAGGGTAGACGTAACAGCGCCAGCGGCATGGATCCAGGGTCTACCCAACAAACAGCTGTAGCCCGGCTGAATGTCCATCACATAGAAGGTAATTTTAAAGGTCTGCGGGCCAATCATCACAGGCAGATCAATCTCTCCAAGCACTGATCATTTAGAGCCATCAAATGCTCTCACCACCAAATTACTCGGACGCAGTGCCAAACCGTCATACTCCAGCTTCACTAAGGCTTTCATTGGTAGAACATTGAGCGAAGACCCAGTGTCCACCAGTACATGAGATAGAACAACACCTTTGCATTCCAAGGTGATATGTAAAGCCTTGTTGTGGTTACGTCCCTCCGTCGTTAAGTCAGCATTGGTGAAGCCCAGTCCATGACTGGTGTTGACATTTGCCATAACGGTTTCTAGTTGATTAACTGTGATCTCCTCTGGCACGTATGTTGCGTGCAGGACTTTCAATAATGCATTCCTGTGAGCTTCAGAACACATCAACAGGGATAATATGGAGATTTTTGAGGGAGTTTGGTGAAGCTGATCCACCACCTTGTAATCACTTCTCTTTATGATTCTCATAAACTTGTCTACATCTTGCTCAAAAGATGTCTTCTGAGTTTCTTTGATAGTTGGCTCTTCAAACACCACACTCTTTCCTTTTGCTTTAGCAGCAGCTTCTGCTTCAGCATTAGGTCTTTGTACTTGTGAGGCAAAAAGGCGTCCGCTTTTGGTGAAGCCTCCGCCTCCCCCAACATTATCAACTTGTGGAGAAGAGGTTGAAGAATCCAAAGTGATTTTCTCCCCGTTACAGTAAAGATCAGAGCCATAATGCCAAGGTATGGCATTACTGCTTTCATATGGAACGGGTCCAGGCACCGTGATGGTAACTGGATTGACTGCTACAGAGGAGGGTACTACAATGGTGTGCGGATCGTAGTAGATT
Source organism: Lathyrus aphaca (assembly GCA_963966055.1). Classification (NCBI taxonomy): domain Eukaryota; kingdom Viridiplantae; phylum Streptophyta; class Magnoliopsida; order Fabales; family Fabaceae; genus Lathyrus; species Lathyrus aphaca. The sequence goes on along the minus strand of OZ014520.1, from coordinate 213,126,542 downwards.
GTGACTGGTGACCTGGCAGGAGGTGCCAATGTTTGTTGTTGAAGGTTGTTGTTTGGAGGAACACTTGATGGATCATAGTAGATGGTGACTGCTGAGACATCTTCATTAATTTCTGTTGGCGTTGTAGAAGATTCTGCTGGTAAAATGGATGTTGATGTTGTAGAAGAAATGGTTGTTGAAATCTAGTTTGTTGAAGTGATGGACGGAGCCATTGCTGATGATATTGATGAATCGGTTGGGATGATTGTTGCTGCTGTTGTAGAAGAATCAGAAATTGTTGCCAAAGGAATTGCTGGATTTGTAGGCGCCGTTGTTGAGATCTGAAGGATTCCATCCTTGATAAGACCATCTATGCCGCTTCTCAAAGTATCACACCCGTTGACTGCAATGTTGCAATACCCACATCCGAGCTCACACCCAGGGAACACCTGGCACTCTAGAAGCTGAGCTTTAATTTCGACCAGAGGTGTTCGAATTTGTGCAACACTGATGATCAAAGTAGACGGTTTATCTTCCTCAATGGCATTAATCCTCGGCCCACCATGATTAGGCATAGGATTTCTGTTGACATTTGGAGGAGGTGCAAAGTTGAGGGTTTTAGAATCCACCAGATCTTGAACTTTCATTTGCAAAGCCCTGCATTTCTCAGTATTGTGGCCAAGTGCATTGGAATGGAAAGCACACCTGGCGTTGACATCGTAATTCTTAGGGAGATTGGAGGGATCTGGAGGCGCCAATGTCCTTAACTCAACCAAGTTAAGCTTCAGGAGTTGTGGCAATAAGGCAGTGTAAGGCATAGGGATAAGATCAATCACCCTATTTGCCTGTGATGGTCTTTGCTGAAAGGGTCTTTGTTGTTGATTGTTATTGTTGTTGTTATAGGCTCTTTGTGGCGGATACTGAACTTGCTGTTGATAATGCGGTTGTTGTGGTTGTTGATATGCTGGTTGCTGAGGAATCGGAGCTGGAATAGTGACAGCTGCTATTGATCTGTGAACATACTGAGGTCTGCCCCTGCTGGCATGAATGGCATTTGTCTCACCGGTCCTTAGAGGTCCCACAAAAGGCTTCCTGGGGTTACTGGATGAACTTGCACCATTATCAGAAATATTGCCCATTTTTAGCAGACTCTCAATTCTTTCACCGGCTATAACTACGTCTGCGAAGCTGGTGGAAGAAAAGGCAGCCAATCTATCAATGTATGTTCCTTGCAGAGTATTCATAAACATGTCGGCCATTTCTCTTTTCGACATGGGTGGTTGGACAGCAGCAGCAAGCTGTCTCCACCTCTGGGCATATTCCCTGAAGCTCTCCCTGGAGAATTGAGACATTCCCATTAGGAGGGTCCTGTTAGGAGCCACGTCCAAATTGTATTGGTACTGCCTGATGAAGGCTTCAACTAGGTCCTTCCAGCATCTGATGGTAGCTCTGGTCAAGTGTGAGTACCACTCCCTTGAAGCCCCAGTCAAACTGTCTTCAAAATAAAACATCCACAGTTTCTCATCCATGGTATATGCTTTAAGTCTTCCCAGAAAAGACTGCAGGTGAGTTCGTGGACAAGAGGTTCCATTGTATTTCTCGAAGCACGGAGGTTTGAACTTGTGGGGAATTCTTACTCCATCCACTAACCCCATATCCATTACATCGAAACCCAAAGAGTTTTGAGACTCCAAGGACCTCAACTTCTCAGCAATTTCATCAAACCTTCGGTCATAGACTTCATCCCCAGCTCCCATGACAGTGAATTGCTCCTCTTGGGGATCTTCTTGCAATATTCTCCCCCCAGTAGTATTTCCTTGCACATTACCCGGGACATTGACTTCTGGATCTAGATGAGGTCCAAATACAGGTGGATTAACATGAGGCTGACCCCTCTCATTGTTACTTGTTCCTCCAGTCCCGGGATGAGGTTCCTCGGGGGTTTTTCTTTCTACCAATGCCCTTAACCTCTCTTGGCTCTGAGCCAGACCAGTCATCACAGTCATGAATTGGGCCATTTGGTTCCTCATCTCCACTCTTTCGTTAGCCATCTGGGTTCTGACCTCGGTCAGGTCTTGCTGTACTTGCTCCATTATAATACCCGGAAGGTTGTTGCGAGTAGGATACCGGTGTGCACGGTTGACAGGGAACACTCTTCTGCGAGCAATATTTCCTGAGACACAACAGAGTTAGAAACAAAATGATAACAAAACCTACAAAACAAAACAAAAGTTAGTATGCAATGCAGTATGCTTATTTATTTTCCAAGGTATCCGGCTTGGCTCTTGGTTTTGACCTTTCCAGACCTCGAGGAAGATGCTTTGATGTTGCTTGAGAAAAGAAAAACCCAAATGGAAACAAACTAACAGATATATTACAAATGGTGTATAATACATAGCTTGTTTTTTTTTACAACACACGCCCCTGAAGGGTAAAAATACAACATAAAAGAAAAGTACATCAAATGAAAGCAACAACAAACAAAAAGTCATACATCAAGTCCAAACTCATCCTCCTTAACCTCCTTCAGAAGTGCCTCAGTCACCGGACCAGCTGGATGCTCTGTAATGGTCCTGATGAGGAGGTTCCTAGTGGCAATAGCAGTGGTCAGCTTCTTGTGCCTGTCCTGGTCCTTTGATCTCTTCAAACCAGCCCTAAGCTTCAACTCTGAAATCTCTTTCTGGGCAGCCAGCAGAGCTTCCTGCTGTTTCTTTTCATTGGCCTCTAACTGCTCAATCCTGGCTTGAGTTCTCTGATCTTCTTGAGTACGGGATTCAGTGATCCTGACCCACCTAGCCTGACTTTCTTGCAGATAGAGATCAGTCCAAGCTTTCTGAAGCTTGGCCTCTTTACAGGCATTCTTCAATATTTGCTCCCCATCTCTTGATTTCTTGATGTAGTCCTCTGTTTTCTCAATCTTGGCCAGATGCTCCACCTTAAGCTTCTCCAACCTTTCAATGTCCAGACGTCCATCACTCCTCTCCCAGAGGGTCTTCTTCAGAGCTTGAGACAGATTCTCATTCCTTTCCTTCAGTTTCTCAAATTCCTCTAGGCTGACAGTGGCTGCTGGCTGTACTGTAGAAGGTCCAGGTGTGTCCTCAATGGTAAAGGGCATTCCAGAAATCTGAGCTCTAGCATGGGACCATTCATAGTACTGGGCTGAAGCAACATTATTACACTTCCCAAGAATAGTCACCCCCTTTGTCTGGATGTTGTCCCAAGCCCAGGATGCTTGCCTGACAACAGCTAGATTAGGCTTTATCTCACAATACAGGGTCTCAGCTAAATCTTACACTCTAGGAGGGTGGACCAAAGCATAGCCCAGTTGTCTCTTAAACAACAAAGGATTGTAGTTGATGCAACCCTTCACTCCTATTAGAGGTACATTTGGGTACTGCCCACAGCTAGTTATTATGTCCCTGCCTTTGGTGCTCTGGGTGCACCATCTGATGTCATTTGAAGTCAGAGCAATAAGTCTCTTAGCCCAATTCTTCTATTGGTGGGGATTCAGGAAGGCTTCAGTCTTAGGTAGGTGTATAAGCAGCCAAGTGTGAAATAGAGGAGCACAACATCTCACCAACTTTCTTCTTTGCTTCTCATTCCTCTGATGGATGGAGTAATAGAAATCTCCCAGTAGGGTGGGTACTGGGTTCCTCAGAAGGAAAAGGTGAATGGCATTCTTGCTAATAAACTTGGGCTCATCTGCAAATAGTATAACCCCATATATACTGAGGGCTAACAATGCACAAACTGCTCTCCATTCTCCCAAAGAGGCCTTCAGGATGGCCTGAGAAATCAAGAAGTCTAAGTGTAAGCCATGGATCCCAGCTTTTGTTGTCATGTTCTGCTCAATCAAAGTAGGCTCCAGGTACAATGCTTTTGTCACTTCTCCATTGCTGGGAGAAGTCATCTCTGGGTTGAAGGGGACACCACCCCTGACAGGTACTCCAATCAATGATGAAAACTCCTCCAGCAGAGGTCCTATCTGAAAGTTTTGGAAAGTGAAACATCTCAAAGGAGGGTCATAAAACTGTAGGCAGGTATGGATCATGCTCCTCTGAGAAGGGTCCAGGTTTATAACCATATCAAGGATACCTCCATAATGCTCTCTGAATAATGGGATGTGGTCAGGGGTGATAAGTGACTGGACCTGCCTGATACCAGTCAACACAAGCTCAAAGAAATGGTATGAAATGTTGCTCTTCCTGGGTGTAGCCATGAATGCTGATGAAGAGCTGAAGACAAGTGCTGATGAGGATCAAGATTGATACTGGAGATGAGCCACTGATAGGCTAGTGCTGGTGATGAAGGCAGCTGAAGCAGACAACTGATGAAGGTAGCTGAAGCAGATAACTGATGAAACAGAGGTCTATGCAGATGAAGGGGTCAAAACCAAGCCAGATATAATGTGGATACCCTGAAAAACAAACAAACAAATGTTAAATGATGCAAATGATGAGTATGCAAATGATATGCAAGGGGTTGTGATCAAGCTGGATCTGATTTAGCTGTCTTGATATATAAGGTCCATGTATGTTCAAGAAGTCCAGATGGAGGTTCAGAAATCCGGTAACCAAGGTGGGGGACTCAAATAAAGAGTCACATGTCCAGGGTTTAATCACAAGAACTGTCCAAAGTGAGGTATTCTTAATCAAAGCAAAGTGACAGGGTATGATGTGGCCAATGGTACCTGCAAACCTGTAAATAGCCCAACCCCCTCACAAGTGGTGTTCTAAAACAAGGATCCTCAGACTTGGATCAGTTATGAGGAGTGTAAACACTTCTAACCCGGAGGTACAATGTTTACAATAACCATAAAAGATACTCCTCTAATTCACCTCAGTTTCTGAAGGTCATAGTAAAGGTCATCCAGACTTAGCAGGCTTCCTAGATAGCCCTAGCACTACAGGAAATCTGTAGCACATAGTTCTCAAGAAGAAACCCATATCTGAACCGTGTTTCATATTCCCGCACCAGACTGAAATGGAATGGGAAAGAACATGAACCACTCTAGCCTAGGTGTCACTCAGGTCCCAGGTATATGACCTTAAACTCTCAATAGAACCCCACCCATCAAAACAGAAACCAGATCCAGCAAGATGACAGTATGATATATAAAACTGTAAAGAAAGCAATAAATAAGACTGTACATAAAGAAATAAATAAAGCAAATAAACCAACACAATTAGCACATAACACCCCAGTAAACACAAATCAAACAAGCGCTAGGAGGAACCCACAAAAAGAACCAGAAGCCCAGGTTACAGTATAAGGATCCCCAGCAGAGTCGCCAAGCTGTCGCTCCCACCAAAATGACACCTGGTCAGAAGGGGTACAGACGCGAACGGTCGGCGAAAGGAGAGGGAATGAATAGAGTCGCCAGCTAGGCATTTTTATCTTGAAGGAAAGGTAATGCTGCATAAACCTAAGAAGGGATAGATAAGACGGTCGCGAACCAGAGAGACTGAGAAAGGGGGTTGGTTACAACCTGGGAAGGTATTAGCACCCAGATTGTCCGCCGTACTCGACGGGATCCACGCTTAAAAGATTTGTGTTTTAAAGGGGTAGTGTCAGTGCAATTTGTGTATCAAAGCTGGAAAGAATGCAAGTGTCAGTGTAAGAATGAGAATGAATTGCTCAAGACTGAGGCTTAAAGAATAAGGCTGGAAAGAGGGGGAATATACAGCGACTTTTGTTCGATAACTGTTAAGTTATGCCTACGTATCCTCTCGTGCAATGAGGAAGTCAGAACACCGTAGTTCGACCCAAAGAGACTGAAAGATAAATTGACTTGTGAACTGCTTACTTGTCTATGCTCAAGTGTACGACCTATCTGGCTCAGGTGCAAACTGTCTTGCATTAGGCGGAAGAAGCAAGTTCTCGTTTGTGAGTGAAGATGATGAGAAAAGAATCCCGGAGGAGACGATTATTGTTTGTTTTTTGTGCTTTCAATCTTTTATTGCTTTTTGGAGTTTGTTATAAGAAAATGAGCTTAAGCCTAAACCAAGGGTTAGTAAACTCATCACATCCTCCCTCTGATTAGGGGTAATGAGAATACCTTAAATGTGAAGTAAGCACCTCACACTTAATCACCAGGATGTAGGATTAAGATCATTAACCTACTTGTGATTATTTAGATGTTTTTGTTGTTTTTGTTTAGTTTTAAGTAATGATTTTAAGCCATAATCAAGGATTTAATAGACTCATTACACCATCCTAATAGAAGGATAATAGATGAGAACATTTAAGCTGAGGAAGGCTCCTCAACTTAATCCATGATTAGGGATTATACTCATGACAAAACAAACCTTTATTTGATGGGTTTTAGTTAATGGTGAGATTAAGAAATGGATTTTAGGGTTTGTAAGACAACTTGAGGGGGACTTGTCCATTAAAACTAGGGTTAGTCCTTCTTAACCAATTAAGGAAGAATTAGAACCCTAATGCAAGGCCCAAGTTACAAGCTTGATGTCTTGGTGATTATTAAGTGAATTGATTAAAGGATTTAAACACATTAAGGGTTTAACACTTAGGATTAAAGTTATGCACTCCATCCTAATAGAAGGATACAAGCATAACCTTAATCACAAAGCCTTAAAACCTTTAAGGTTTAGTCCTTGATTATGAGATGAGAGGAGAAGACTCAAAGATGACACAAAGGTAAAACTAAATGGGGGACTAATCAAACCCTAATTGTTATCATGCTTGGGTATCCCTAGGGTTTATGAGGCTTAAAGGAGAAATATCTTCAAAGAACCACCAAGGAGAGAAGCAGATGAAAGGAGGAAGAAGCAGAGAGAAGCAAGACAACTTGCTTCACTTAAGAAGACAAGTTGCCTGAAGAAAGAAAGTAAGAGATGAACATGAATGAGCAAGCCCACTCCAATACAAAGATAAAATGCAGCAATGATGCATAAGGAAGATGAAAAGAGATTGTGAGAAGTGAAGGCAAATTCACTTCTCAAAATAACTTACCACCTGAAAAGTTAGCAAAAGAAATGAAATGCAATGCAAATGAGATGAAATGCCATGGTACAAACCAAAACCAGAAGCATAGACATGATGTTAATGATGTTAAAAGATGATACAAACATAAGGCAAGACATGAGAATGATCATACAAGGACATGGATGCAGATGAAGCATGCTTTGAACCATAGAAGTTCATGAATGTTTATGAAATGAAATGAACATATAACATGGCAAATGAAATATGCAATGATCAAACATGATTCTAATATGTCCTAAGATGTATTATGAATCATGTGGATGCACAAAATGTAATGGCAAGTCATTGGATGCAAGCAAATGAAAGATGGATGCAAAGGAAGGCACAAATTAGGGTTTACATGCAACATACAAGGCAAAAATTCAAAATCAGTAGCAAATGACATGATAAAAATTTGGAAATGCAACCAAAGATACCCTAAACCTATACAAGTTCACTGCCCAAAGGAGGGGACCTAACTCTTAACCTAGTGAAAGTTATGAATTTCTCAAGTCAATTAGGGTTTTGGGGTGACTCACAAAGAAAAATGCCAAAAAAATTGAAAATGCAAGATCAATTCAAACCAATTTTATCCTATAAACTACATGCCATGAAGAATGCAATGAAAGAAGAACCATCATCAAACTCTCAATGGTTAAGCATAATGGATTTTTCAAAGTTTGCACAAAAATATTGCCTTAAAATGAATTTAATTCCAAAGAAAATGATCAAAATGCATCAAGAACCAAAACGAAATTTGTTTTGAGAGTTGGATAATGTTTCTAAATGTTTTTAAATGCAATGTGAATTTTTTTGGTGATTTTTAAATACTTAAATTTATTTTTAATTAATTAATTTTCATTAACTAATTAAAAATAAACATTTAAATTATTTAAAAATGATTTTTAATGCAAAAAATAAAAATAAAAATATTTTTGGGTTCTGAAAAATTAATAAAAGATTTGATAAAAATTTTCAGGATTTTTAAATGCTTTTTGCTATTTTAAATAATTCGTAAAAGATAAATCAAATAAATGAAAATAAAAATGAATTAATGAGAAGTATGCAAATCTAAGGGCTGACATTCAAATGGTTTTGGAGGGAGTTGACTGGCGCCAGATCCATTGGCCCAGATTCAAACTGACTCAATTAACCTAAAACCATAATTAATTAACCTAATGACGTGGATTAGGGCTTAATGGGGTGATCCGAGCCCTTCAAACACGCGGGAGTCAACAAAGGTCAACAAAATCCATGGTCCAAATTCAAAGTTGGCTAATTACTCAGATTAGGGTTAATGACCCTCAGGTGGCCGGAGAAGACTTCCGGTCGTCTTCTCCGGTGAGACCTTCAACCTATCTCTCTCTCAAAACCTCACTAAAACGTGCCAAAATCTCCAGATTCACTCACCCAAACATCTTAAACAAGAATCCAGCAACAAAACCTATTTATTTTTCATGAATCAAGAGGAACAAGCAAAAATCAATTTCACGGGCAAAGTTTCAGACAGACCATACATCCTCATCTCTTCATCATTTTCAAAAATTCAAAGCTCATTGCATTCAGGGGAGCATGTAGATCATTTTAATAACTTAAAACAAGGTTTCTAGAAAAAATGATTTTCGAAGCTACCTGAAGTGAAGCTTTCAGTTTGGAGCTTTCAGACTGCCTCTTTGCTTCAAAGCTTCTCTAATGGTCCCCCTGAAGATGCTTTGAGGTTTAGTTGGATTGGATAGTGGCTGATTTGTGAGTTTCATGAAGTTCTGTTCAGTGAGGGATGAGAATCGTGTTTTTGCTTGGGGTGGTTTCAGGGACAAATGAGGGTTGAGAAATGATCAAAGGAACATGGTGAATGGTTTTGTGGAGTTTGTTTTGATGTTTGAAGCCTGTGTGACGAGATTCGAAGGAAAGTGCATAAGAGGTGAGTTTTGGGAACTATGGCTTGTGAGATGTTTCAGGCTTGTGTGTCTTATGCTTTGAGTTGCTTTTTGTCCACTTATCACACTGTGATAGGTATGTGGAGTTGGTGTGGCCTATGCTGATTGGTATGAAGCAAAATTCATAAAGTCAAATTTTTGTGTAAGAGAGGTATGGGTCAATTCTTTCAAGGTACAAGGCATGGCTTGGCTGCAGCTTGAATCAAGGAGAACCATGGAAATGGATTAGAGGCAATGCATCAAGTGGATTAGGGTTTGTGTGAGGTTTTGCAACTTTGTGATCTTTTGGCCCTTTTGTGATTACTTGAAGCATAAGTCATGAAAATGGGAGGTTCTTTTGTGCAATCTGATTTTTAGGTCATGGTTCATGTTTGTGCAAAGGTTAGAAATCACTTTGAAGTCACATTTTGCCTTGGCAAGAGGTTTTGCAACTTTGCCTCTTTGGTGTAAAACTTGAAATTATGTGATTTTGTCCAACTTTGGCAAGCCATAACTTTTGATCCATAATGAATTTGAATGAGTTCTTGTACTTTTTGAAAAGGGAATGATCCATTTTACAACTTTCATGACCAAAGTTTTCTCATTTGAATCATTTTTGAATCAATTTGAGGAGGTTGAAAAACTTTCCCAAAATGGCAAGTTTACATTACAAGTCACTTTCCCAAAAAGGCAACTTTGCAAATGGCTTGAAATTCTTCAATTTGGTGAACTTATAACATCTTCCATGATCAAATAAAGATCATACATATTCAAAATTATGGAGAATACCCTTTGGTTGGGTCATTGGGGGCCTCAGATGCCCTGATTTTGCACTGACTTGCTCAAGAAGTCATCCCTAGATCAGATGCTTTCCCCATGGAATTTCTTCATGAAACTTGATATGCATGATCCTTATAACATATAGAGACCAATAGAAACAAGAATGACCAAAAAATTTGGAGTTATGGCCTCTGAAACCAAAACCCTAATTCTAGGTCATCTGTGCAGTTAAACCTGACTCTGCTTCCATGCCTCTCTCAGTTCTTGTGATTCTTTGACTCCTTTTATCTTGAGAGGATATAATATGATGCTTGAACATACATGGACCCCTTTGAAGTGGCTCAAATGGCACAGGGATGGCTCAGATCACAAACCATATATGCAGATGACTTAGAAACAATGCAGTGAATTAAAAATGTGGTATGAGATGCTATGATTGAATTTATGCAAATGAAGAGATCACAAGCCATGGTGTGAATGGGTGAGGGCAAATTTGGGGTGTTTACAGAGATCTGGTGGATGTCTCGACCAAAATTCTTCAAATGTCTTCATATCTAACGCAGTTGAAGGACATTTTTTTATCAGATATATTATTGTCGAAACAACCTCAGCCCAAAACATATTCTTCAATCCAACACTAACCAACATGCATCTAACCCTTTCGAGGATTGTTCGATTGGATATCTCAACTAGACCATTTTGCTGAGGAGTACCTGTTACAGTCTTATGCCTTGCAATCCCAGACTCGACACAGTAACTATCGAAAGCTTCGTTGCACAATTCAAAGCCATTATCAGTTCTCAACCTCTTGGCCTTTCTGCCAGTTTGAGTTTCAACCAGAACCTTCCAACTCTTGAAATTCTCAAAAGTTTCATCCTTCGTCTTTTGAATGGATACCCATAACTTTCTGGAATAATCATCAACCATGGATAGAAAATACCTTGCACCCGAATGTGAAGGATTCCTTGCAGGCCCCCAAAGATCATCATGGGTGTAATCAAGGGATCCACGTGTTCTTTTTTTTTACCTTTGTTAAACTCCACCCTACAGAATTTACCAAATATATAAGGTTCACAAAACTAAAACTTCTCGACGTTGTCACCATCTAACATGTCTTGTTTCCCCAATCCGACCAGGCCTCTCTCGCTGACATGGCCCAATCTCATGCGCCATAATTTTAACATTTTTTATGGGTTTTACACTAAAATTGTTAAGTTTTTAAACTAGGATTTTTTTTTTATGGTTTTTATAGTGAAATTGTTGAATTTTTTAACTTGAAATGTTTTTTTTTATTGTTTTCAGTGTGAAATTGTTGAGTTATTTAAACTCAGAACTCTTTTTCAAGTTTTTATAGTGAAATTATTGAGTTTTTTAAACTTGGAACATTTTTATGATTTTTAGTGAAAATTTTGAGTTTTTTTACCTTGGAATTTTTTTATTTACATCAAAATTATTGAGTTTTTTAAACTAGGAACATTTAATCTGGTGTTTATAATGAAATTATTGAGTTTTTTAACTTTGGACATTTTTTTATGGTTTTTACACTAAAATTGTTGATTTTTTAAACTAGGATTTTTTTTAATGGTTTTTATAGTGAAATTGTTGAGTTTTTATTTTAACTTGAAACTTTGTTTTATGGTTTTTATAGTGAAATTGTTGAGTTTTTAACTTGGAATCTTTTTTTTATTGTTTTTAGTGTGAAGTTGTTGAGTTATTTAAACTCAGAACTCTTTTTCGAGTTTTTATAGTGAAATTATTGAGTTTTTTAAACAAGAGTTAAATATCACAAAAGAGAAGTAAGAAGCATAGTTTAAATATAGTGAAACGAATGGATTAATTCAAGACAAACATATGCAATGCATTATCGTGAAAATAAAAGTATGACATAATAGTAAGTGTTTAAGTCGACAAAAGAAATTACAAATGAAAATTCAAATTCAAATGTTCTCAAAGCCTCTTCTTCTAAACTTGTCACTTTGGATGTCTGGCAGCTTCGATGTTTGATGGATGATAGGAGAATTCAATCTGGTCTTCTGGCGTAACCTCGAGGATTCCCTCGTCAACCAGATCTTGAATCTTATTCCTAAATGCCCAACATTTATTAGTGTCATGTCCAGGACAGTTGGAGTGATATGCACACCTTGCATTGGGATTATAGCCAGGAGAAAAAGTATTGGGATTCAGAGGAGGGTCTTTCAAGGTAATTAGCTTCATCTCCAACAAGCATTACAAAGTGTGCGACATTGGCGTGTTGATTTTGATTAACTGTCTTTTATATTCCTTGTATTGAGGAAAATTAACCCTACAAGACCTTCTTCCTTTAATTGCAGAACTATCAGTAGTAGCCTGTCTCTTTCCTTCTCTTATCCTCATCTTTCTTTCAACCAAGTTAGCTTGCTTCATCGGAGGTTGACTGATGATTAGATTCCCGACTCTGTTACCTTGAATTTTATTGACGAAGACTCTCATCTTTTCTTGCCCATGGGCTAAGTTTTGGATAAGATCCACCTGGCCATTCATCTGGATTCTCATCTCTGCCATCCCAGCTTGCAATTGTTCCAACTGATTACCCTTGTTGTCTTCAGGATTCTTCTTTTTCGCGTCCTTAGTGAGGAGGGATTTCAACTCTTCTTGCCCCTTGGACAAATTCAGGATCACTTCTTGAAATTGAGCATTATGGGTTTGGAGATCTTTGACAGTCTGTTCGAGAGCCATTTCCACTAAAATAAACAGCGGAAGATAATAAACTTGTCGCGGAAACCTGTTATGCAATGGTATGGTATGTAGATGCATATGCAATGTTTTCAAGGACCACGTAGGATTTAAATTTGTTAAAGCAAAACAAAAATAAAACTTTATTAGTAAGTTTAAAATATAATTTTCCCTTTGGCTTACAATGAAAGAAAACAAAAAGTTGCAAAGAAAATAAGAACATTTGAGACTCAAGTCTCCCATGGACGCTTTATCTTTGTGTTGAGATATGTATTGAGGTTTCTCTATTTGTGAAGTGGCCTTGTTAGCTCCAACACTTTATCTTTGCTAGCTTTGAACTGAGCCTCAAAGGTATCCCTTTCCTCCTTCATTTAAATCCAAGATTTCTGCAGCTCTTCCAGATCCGTAGGCATGTCAGGATAAAGAATGGTATAAGGAACATCTCCTTCAACATTTGGCTCAACAATTACTGGTAGAACAATAACATAAGGCATCATGAGAGTATGAGCACAAGATCACACCCATCTGAGGTAAGGTTCCATAGGGATGGAGTGTTTTGGTTCCAAATTATTGTTGTTGATCTTTTTTTACCATGCTCCAAGCTCGTATAAACCTCTGACGGTAACCTTGAAGATCATTGTCATAATCAAACACAATGCCTTGAATAATCATATCATGAGGACTATTACTCCAAGCATAACCAAACTAACGTAGTGCTAAAGAAGGATTGTAGGTAATTCCCCTTCTTATGCCAAGGAGTGGCACATTAGGGAACTCTCTACAACGGTCAATGATAGTAATATTCTCCATAGATCATGAACACTAATGTATATCTGAATGAGAGAGTGAAATTATCCTTTTAGACCACCTCAAAACTTATTCATTCTTCATAACATGTCAAGGAAGGTGTGAAATAAACCACCTTGATAGTAGAGGTATGCAACACATCAGAGTTCCTCGCACCTTCATAGTATGAGTGTGAAGAGAGTGTAAGATATCTCCAAGCAAGGTAGGCACAAGATTGTGAGTCAGAAATATGTTGATTGTGTGCACATCTATGAATTGGTCTAGATTAGGGAACAATATCAAGCCATAAATCAATAAGGCTAAGATCTCCTCAAAAGCATCATAACTCATAGAATCCAAGAACACCTGAGATTTCTCTATCAACACTTTAGCAAGAATACCCTTAGCTCCACTTCTGGTTTCCATAATAATGTTTGATTTCTTCAGATGCAAGGCTGCATCAATGACTTTAGGTTTAGGCTCTTTCTCTAAGCCTATGAAAGGTTTCTGATTAAGAATGGGCACACCAAGTAGTTTGGAGAATTCTTCCATTGTGGGCACCAGTTGATAATCGGGAAATGTGAAGCAATGATGTTTAGGATCAAAGAACTGGAACAGAACACTCATCATATCTTCATCAAACCATGAAGTAACCAAATCAAGTAGGTGACCATGCTTTTTGATGAACTGAGAGCTTTCATAAATACAAATTCCATAAGCTTGGAAGGTATCCTTTCAAAGTTGACTCAGATAGTGTTCCTACGAGCGGAAGCCATAACCTGCAAAAAAGAACAAAGATAAATCATTTGGTCCATGAAAGGGTTATTGTAATACCTCAAATTTTCCCTCTCATTTCCTCAACATTTTGCATAGCATTTATCATAAACAAATTCATGAAATAATAAAAAACATTGCATTATGTGCATCATAGCTGAGGCATAGGCATGTGATAATTGATTGGAGCAATTGAAGGCTATGCAGAGGAAACCAAAAGGCCACAAAACTTCTCAAACTTATGCAAATGGTTCACAACATCCCACAAGTCTTCACTTGAAGCCACAAGTCATGAAAAGATTTGAATTGATCAAAGGAGGCAAGCAGTGCAACTTCTCCTGATGAAAAGGGGCCAAATTAGGGTTTCCATTCTATTGGGCTTCTCAATGAAATTTTGATCCAAAATGGATTCCATTGTCTTATATATTATTTCAAGTGCCTAGGGTTCAAATTTCATCCATAGAAACATTTTGGAAGAGGTTCAATTGGCTAGATGACTGAAAATCAGGGAATTGGGGAAAAGTCAACCATGTTGAGGAAAAAGTCAACTCCTGACTTTTTGAGATCAAAATCATGAAATTAGGGTTACAAGGATCATATGGTTCAAATTTTATCAAGAAATGATAGAGGAATCAAAAGAAATAAAGAAAATCAAAACTTACCATTTTTGGAAAATTAGGGTTTCCAAAAATGGCAAGTTTTGGCCATTTTTGCAGCCACTTCAAGAGATGCCTTCTCCCAAAATACAAGGGCTATCAAAATTCTACATTGAGCCAATTAAATAGGGCATCTTAAGCTTCAAATCCATAGGTATAACTCACTCATAACATTAAAACTGAGAGAGTTATGATCTTGCAAAGTATGGGTAAAACAAGAAAAAGCAAGGCAAGAGGCAGGGCATGCCTAGCAGCCTGCGCGCGCGCCCTGCCTAGCATTTCATCAAACAGGTGGTGTGCCACAAGTCAAGCTTCTTTTCTCCATTTTAAAGGCTTCAAATGAAATTTATTTGAACTACAAAGTTGTTTATTGCCATATTTCCAACAACTTTGATGTTCAAAGATTTTTCATTTGATAAATGGATTAAGATTTATGGAGAGGAAAAATAGGGATCTTCAAATTGAAAATTTACAAGGCATCTTGCCAGGCCAAGGACAGGCAATGCAGGTCCATGATGCAACATTGGAGCATGGTGTTCAAAGGTGCATTTGAAGTGTCTAGAGTCCATGTTCCACATTGGTTTGAACTACAAATTTGTTGTATGCAACATCTACTTCAAATTGAGCACAAGAATCACACCATTTGATGCCTTGATCATGAAGAAACATCCAATGGAAGATCATGACATGCCATCTGGTTTGCTTGTAGTGTATGGCAATGGTTTCATGAAGCTTCTCATTTCAGTTCAGTGTATACACTCCATTACCATGTTATTGATCATTGGCTATTATACTTAGAGGTCCAATTATGCCATACATGCTCATACACCCCAGCTGCCATGTGCCT
Source organism: Lathyrus aphaca (assembly GCA_963966055.1). Classification (NCBI taxonomy): domain Eukaryota; kingdom Viridiplantae; phylum Streptophyta; class Magnoliopsida; order Fabales; family Fabaceae; genus Lathyrus; species Lathyrus aphaca. The sequence goes on along the minus strand of OZ014520.1, from coordinate 213,111,105 downwards.
TGAAGAATCCAAACAAGTGTGAAGCTTATGCATTGAACTTGTGCTGCATTGATCTCAGCTTCATCATATATCAATCCACCTCACCATAATTTCCATGATCTGCATCACACATTAACACTAGCCACGAGTTGCATGAATTCAGCTTCACCATTGATCCATACACCATTCACTTAGGTCACTTCACCCTCAAGCTAACTAACTCTAGTTCTAACTGTTAACTAGATTTAGTTAACACTAACCAGGCCTATATAAGATCACTCATAACTGAATCCTAACAAAATTTTCCATTTGATCAAAATCACTTCATAGTTTAATACTCTCCCTTTGAATTTGGCTATGAATTCTTGGAGAAGATTCTTTGCATTTTGCTTCGAGCTAGCCTTTACCTCCATCTACATTCTCCATTCTTCCATTGATCATCATCCTCATCACCTCTTAACTCCATTGCCATGGTTGCATTCATCTAAATCCTCTGCTTTGCACCAGTGCAAAAGCTTTGCAATTCATCAAGATACTCAGTGATTTAAATCCACAGGTTGGTATTTCTCATCAATTTAACATCATCATCATGTTCATCTTGAGATCCATGGTTCAAGGGGTCTGAAAATATCAAGAACAAGCCTCTGCATTTTTATGCATTTCCTTCAATTCATCAAGATTCTCCATTCGCAGAGTGTTTATTTCACTCTGCAAGCATTCAAGATCAAGAAAAGCATCAAGAGGAATCTCATATCTGGTTTTCTTTGATCTTAGCATCCTTGTATTTCCAGGTTTTCACACTGAATCTTCTTTGCACGATTGCCTTGATTTTGATTGTTTAGTGTGAAGTTGAGCTTATTAGAAGCATTGCAACCACTGGCTAGTTTATAGGCATTCTAAATGCTTAGTTTCAGAATTTTAGGCTGGATTTAATTGCTTTGATTTGCACTGAATAGGAAAGGTAAATAGATTTTGAACCTGGATTTGGATTGTACTCATTGAGACGAATGCAGTGATGGCCTTAGATTTCATTTTAATTAGGTTTTGGGATTTTCGGTAGGTGCGGGTCACCGGAGAAGATGACCAGAGGTCTTCTCTGGTGACGGAACAATGCCCTAATTAGTTAGTCAACTTTATAACGTACCTGCTTGATCTTTATCATCCTGTGGTTCCAAACATGCCAACACATTAAAATAAGCATGCAGGTCATGTGCATTTTTTGTGAAGGGTTTCTCAGCTTGTTCTTAGCACCCCCAGCGCATTTGTATAAGGCCCATTCCAGTGTATTTGGTTATTGTTAGCACCCCCCGAGGCCCAATCCAGAAATCCTCATATTTATTTTTCTTTCTTTTTCTTCACATTTTATTACATTTTCGTTTTTGATTCTTAAAAATATCCAAAAACCATTAAAAATTTCAGATTAATTTATGTGAGATCCTTATTTTTTTCCCCCTAATTTTCCATAATTTTAGTTCCCATTTTTCGTTTATTTTCAAGGCATAATTAATTTCCCAATTATTTGTTCCATATTTTCTTCATTTTGACCAATCAATTTGTTCATTTTCTTTTTCCCAAACCATAAAAGATAAATGGTTCATTATTTTTGCATTAGTCAAAGGACTCATTAAATTTCTCCAATATATTTTTGTTTTGATTTTTAGGTCACTATAAGTCATGCTTTGGTCCCTTCCTTTCACATATATGCACATAAACCCTAATTCATTCCTACACTTCATTTGACCACTCAAAAATAAGAATTTTTGTGAGAATTTTTGGATATAAGTCACCCTCTGGATTTTGTATTAGATTGTCAAGTTTCATAATTTTTCATGATCATTTGGTATTTTTCCAAGTTATTTAGTTCATAAGTCACATTTTTGTTTATTTCCTTCACTTCCTTTGGTCCTATTAGCATAAGGCATTTATGCCATTACCTTGAGGTCTTAATTTTGAGTCTCATAGGTCTTAGGGGATGTAATTAAGTGTTAAGTACAATCCTTAGGTCTTCACCTTTGATTTTTAGGGTTCCTTGAGTCTCAAGTCACCTATGTCCCATTTTAACCTAATTTCACTTCTCCTTCCATCTTAGCCATCTCAAATTGCATTTGTACATAAGCTAACTTCATAATATCTTTGTTTTGTGTTTCATAATTGTTTTGTGATCACTCACATATGTTCATCTCATGTTTAGAGCTTGTTGCATTCTTTTGAACTTCATTTGCCATTCAAAGGTCCTTAAAAACCCTAATTTGGACACCTAGCCTTAGGATGCCTCTTGCCACCTCATTTGTGAATATTTTCCAAATATAATTTCCATTCTAACTTATTGTCAAGACTCTGGGTTTTTTTATGAGGGATTCAAGCCCCTTTGGTCATTTTTGATTTGTCATCTTAAGTCATTTGCTTCACCTTTAAAAAACCATGTTTCTATATGCATTTTTTCACCTTTCAATCTAATGTGTGAACATATTTAACTTGAATCTCTTCTTTCTCAATTGAACTAATCTCACCATTCACTTCCATATAGTGTTAAGTTCTGTATTTTTCATTTACCTTTGATTTTAGGAGATTTTAGTATGCTAAGAACTTAGGGTTCCCTTTTAACTTCATCCTTAGGTTTCATTAGGGTTTGGTGGCACTTTAGGGCATAATTTGTATTGGTTTCACTTAATCCCTTTAGGTACTTTTAAAATGATTTATCTACTGACTTTTGAAGTGTGTTACCTTATAAGATACCTTAGACTTAGGTATTAGCCTTAGAAGTTCACTAACACCTTTCTTAGGCTAGTGTGAGTTCTTACTTGAAGTTTGCCATGTTATACTTGTTCAAATTACTTCCTCATGCTAACATTTGTTATGTAGGGGGAAGATGAGGTAATCATTACTTCATTCCTTTATTATGCATTTAATTGTATTTGCCTTAGCACTTGTTGCTTTGTTCATAGGGATCCCTCTTGTTCCTTAGATTCAACTTAACTTCTTTAGGAAGTAAGTTAAACTCTAACTTGCTTTTCTTTTACTTAGGTTTAGATTACCTTACAAACCATTAGGATCCCCATTTTGTACATAATAAGATGACTTAGGGTTATGTCTTAGTCTCCCATTAGCTTTGACATTTTGCCTCTTGAGTCTTCTTTCTCTCATCTTCAAACAAAATCAAAAACACTTGATAAACGCATGAAAGAATCTCTTATGTATAGCCTTATTCCATGGGGCACTTACATTCATTCCATCTTGGAATAGTGTAGGCTTGTCTAGCATGATGTAAAAGTCTGATCAAGAGATTATTTTCATAAAGAAAATCTAAAAGACACTTCTTCACAAAAGCTACAAGAACATGTAATAAAGTTCAACAAGCTAGTGAACTTAGACCCTAATCCTTGGAAACAAGTCTTGGATAAATTTTCCTTACTTGGTGTGCTTGTTCTATTATCCATCTTGGAATGTAGTAGAAAGTACACATTCCATGAAAAGAGTTTGAATTCATTTCCTTGTGTCAAATTCCTACAAAACTCTTAAAAATCAAACCACAAACAATAAGCGACTTTCCAGCAGGAACCTCTCTTCTGACCTCATTCATTCTCAGCACGAACTCGCGCCGACTTGTCTCGCATGCAAGACGGTAAACGCACTCGTTTCAGACGAGCCTGCAACACCTGAGCATAGAAATACGCAGTTCCAGCTATAAAAACACAAACAAATAGTTCCCGCCTTAGTTAGACGAACTACGTCGACTCTGATCCTCATTTTCCCGATGAGGTACGTAGGCAGTGGGGTAGGGCCCATTCAAGCATATTCTTTATTTTCCCTACATTTCCCTCGTTCTTTCCATTTTCTATTCCATTCCATTCTTTTACAGTCCCCTTTCTCATTTCACTTCCATTCCAGTCAGCGGTTTTATTCAACAACAGTTATATTCTTTCACCCTTTGAAACAAAACAAGCAAGCGTGGATCACGTCGGGTACGGCGGACGATTTTGGGTGCTAATATCTTCCCAGGTCGTAACCGACTTCCGAACCCAGATCTTTGGTTCGCAGTACCGTGTTCTTTCCTTCTTCCTCAAGTTTGTCCATCATTACCTTTCCTGTTCCTTCGGGATAAAAATTCCTGGCTGGCGACTCTACCTTTTCCGTGCCACTTTCGCGTTTGTACTAGGATGAAAATCCCGGGAGCGACAACTGGCGACTCTGTTGGGGATCTAACCCAGAATCTCTAGTTTCCCTCGTAGAGTCAATCATAACGCCTGTTTGCTTTTGTTTCTTTGGGTGTTTATATGTGTGTTGCTGTGTGTTTATTTACTGTTTTCGTTTACAGTTTACTTTACAGCTTTATTTATTGCTTTCAGTATTTATTTTCACATGCATCATATGCTGGACTGTGTTGGTTTCATTTTTTCTGTGGGATGGGCTTTGTTACTGTGAGATGAGCTCGTAACCGGGGCTCAAATGCACCTTAGGACTTAGAGTGGTTCCACTTTGGCTTCATGGTATTTTGTTATGTTGGTAGTAATGAGTTCCACACCTTGACTTGCGACCTTCTCAAAAATGTATTGATACATGAATCTTTCTGGGGCAATACACTACCTTGATAGTTATGTGCAGTCAGGGGCCCGATCAATGAGAACCTTTGTGGAAGCATCCCTCTCCAGTAATGACAGTGGAAGACCACATTTGTTGGCAAACCAACTCGCATCCGAGGGCGCACTGGGAACTCACATAGGATGGCCTGGTTCTATCATAGGAATCCAGTTAAGGTAAACTATTCGTATGACGGTAGTATTGTACCCTTCAGGATGAATGTACTATTGTTTCTCGATTCAGTGCTTGAAGCTGGGGACTTATGAGGGATGCTTGTTTCCTTGGACTCAACTGAGACCTCCCTGAGTAGTATATAATTCCAAACCGATTCCCTAATTTGGTCTTGAGCCATTTCTCGGAGATGGTGAACGTATTATTTATGCTCAACTTTGAGAGTCCGCGATGTTGACCCGAGTAGCACACATGTGAGATTGGGAGGGGTTTACAGGATTGCAGGAACCTTAACCTTCAACATATCCACTGTACCAACATACTTCAGTATTGTGATCTGTTCTGTTACACACTGATTCTGAGATTTGAACCTCTGATCAGAGAGATGTTTGTAATGATGTTGGGACCCTGCACAGACACTTGATTATATGATTGACACTGCACATACACGTCACTAATCACATGCCTTGCCTTGCATAAGCATCATGACATCATTAATCATATGTGTTCTTTTTTATTCTCAGGGTTCGTATTACTTCCGATTCCCGGTCACATTGCTGCTTCAAGATGGAGACTCCAAGGAAGAAGAATGTCCATTATACTTTCCCACATCTAGAGACAAAAGGTATTCAGAAGTTGATCAGCTTGATGAGTGACAAAGTTCTTGATGACTTCAAGAGAGAGTATGGAAGGATTCTGGATTATGTGAATATGCCAACAGTTGATCAGAGGGATAACACACATTCCTAGTTATAATTCTATGATCTACAGCTACAAGTCTTTGTATTCCCATATTACATCTTGGAACCTACATTGGAAGAGGTCTCTAGTATCTTGAATATTCCCATTAGAGAAGGTACGCCTTATTATGCTTCAAAGAGGATCCCTCCTTATGAAGAAATTACTGTTGTCTGTCAATTGAGTATGCTCAGATTCAAGATGGGGTTAGAAGCCAGCCAGGGTAAGGGTATTTCTTTGGAGTTTCTCATCACAGAAGCTCATGTTATGGCATCAGGAAACAAATGGGCATATTTCAAAGCTTTACTAGCTATGATAGTGTATGGGATTAGCTTATTTCCAGGAGAGAAAGGGTTAATCAGCATGGAGGCTATCACCATCTTTGTCAAAAGAAACCCAGTGCCTACATTACTGGGTGACTTCTACTATAGGGTTCACCACAAGAATGAAAAGAGGAAAGGACATGTGAACTGTTGTGCTCCCTTGTTTGCTGACTAGTTTGTAAGGCAACTCCCAAAATCAGGGCCTTTCCAAGATTTGAAACAATCCTGGAAGTGGTCCAAAAGATTGATGGGCTTAACCTCAGATGACATTGCTTGGGGATGCAACAGGGATCTTGTAGGCAAAGAAATTATGGTTAGTTGTGGTAGCTTCCCAAATGTACCCTTGATAGGGAGGAAAGGTGGAATCAACTACAATCCTATCTTGTCCAAAAAAATTGGTTATCCTTTGAGAGTTGTACCATTGATTGAAGAGAGAGATGAGTCACTATACTTTCCAACAGAAGGTAACCTGAAGATGAGCATACTAGCATCCCAAGCTTAGGAGGTTAGAATGATGAAGGGAAAGAAGGACTTTGGGAAAGTAGATCCAAGGAATTATGATCTTTTTGCCACCTGGTTGGAAGATCGTGTAAAGACTTTATTGCTCCCATTCTCTAAGGAACCCCCTCTCTACCCAAAGGAAGTAGTCCCCATAACTTCAGTTCCTCTTCAGGAGTATCAGAAACTAGAGGCCTTGGTTAAGCATCTCAGGTTGGAGAATCAAGAAGCCAACAACTCATGACAGAAGTTGAAGATGCAAAACCAGAAGTTGGAAGAGAGGGCTCACCAAGCTGAGGAAATGGCCAGGCTCAAGCAGCAAGACTTTCAGGAGAGAGAGCTCTATTTCAAGAAAATGGGATTAACTGAAACTCACAAGGCGGTCCAGCACCGAAAAGATAAGAAAGAGTTGAATGAAGCTAATGAAACTATCACCTTATGGCAAGAGAAATGGGAAGACAACCTGAAGAGGCAGAAAGAGTTGGAAGTCAGGTACAAGTTAGAGATCAAAGGTCTTCAGGATTCTTTAGCTGAACAGGGAGAGCTCCTTCAGAAGGCTCACCACCAAGAGAAGAGTCATCTTTAAGATATAACAGAGAGTCAACAGGCAGTGAGGGATGCTCAAAAAGAGATAAATGAGTTGAAGTTGAGAGCTGATGTCAAGAAAACTAAGACTGAGTCAATTGCAAACAAGGAGAGTGAGAAGGTATTCCTACAACAAATTGAGGAGTTGCATGCCTTCTTTGACCTTAGGGATATCCTGATTCAAAGGCTCATATAGGAACCATACCATCCAGATATAGCCCAGTTGCTTCAAGGTGTCAAGCGCCTTAGCTGGAGGTTGCAGGATGTAGATATTCCTAGGCTTTAGTCTTGTATTCATATGACTTGGATTACCCACATGCCTGTTGTGGGATTCCTCTCTTGCCGATGTACTTTTCTCTCTTTGATGTATGAACTTGTACCCTACGGGGACTTTAATATTCCAATTATCTTTTGATTTACCTGAAGTCTCTGGTTGTTATCTGTTGCACGGACACAGGATATTAAATACCGCCACTTCACATCTGAATGTCATACAAGGTCTCCTTTCAAAAAGGCTATTCTCTTAATACCTGAATGGGAAAGTAAACAAAACCTTGAGGATAAGAGGAACACATTGTATTGCATACATATCATTTGCATTTTACTTTTTGCAGGTTTCTCCAGGTTACTTAACTTATCTACATTTCAGGCAAAGATTGCGAGAGCTGCCAAGAGCCGGCACTTCAGACAAAATATTCCTCATCGGTACGCAACACACAACAACCAAAGGACTATCATGGATGCTATGCAAACTGAACTCAATGAATTCCATACCATGATGGGGGAATTTATGGTCATGATGCAAGGAATGGCCCAAGGATAGCAGGATTTGAGGAATGCCATACAGGGTCTCACTCCTCCTCAGACTGACCCTCCTGTAGTCACTTCAGAGGTTCAAGTGAACCCCCTAACAACAACAGTGGAACAGGTGGACCTCCAGTTCTAGAGGCTGGCACACCAACCTTCATTCATGTGGTAGACCGATAAGAGGATCAGTTCCCTCCTCTTAATAATGATATGGGATTTGGCGTGGAAGGAAAAGTTTCAAGACTTTTTGTTGCTAGCTGAAAAGGTCAAGGCCATTGAGTATAGAGACACCCTTGGGATAGATGTATCTGACATGGGCTTAGTTCCTGGAGTGGTCATCCCTCCCAAATTCAGGCCACCAACTTTTGATAAATATAATGGTAACTCCTGCCCAAAATCTCACCTGCAAGCGTTTTACCGAAAGATTGCGGCCCATACTAGGGACGAGAAACTATGGATGTACTATTTCCAGGACAGTCTCTCTGAAGGCTCCTTGGAATGGTACATGAAGTTGGAGAGAAGCTCCGTTCGAAGCTGGAAAGAGTTGGGGGAAGCTTTTCTTAAACAATATCAGTATAACATTGATATGGCGCCTAGCCGCACTCAGCTCCAAAGTTTGGCACAGAAAAATTCAGAAAGCTTCAAAGATTATGCCCAGAGATGGCGTGAAGTGGCCGCCAGGGTACAACTACCGTTGCTAGAAATGATAGACCTTTTCACGGACACCCTTCCTGGGAACTTCATGGAAAGGTTGGCTGGGTGTTCTTCAAGTGGTTTTTCAGATATTATCTTGACTGGTGAGAGGATAGAGAGCTGGATTAAGCAGGGAAAGATCCAAAATGGTTGTGCTTCAGCTTCTGGTGTCAAGAAACCTTTCATGAAGAAGAGGGAATGAGAAACTGGAGCAGTGTATGCACACAGAGGCGGAGGCAATAGAGGTGTTTATCAGCAAGTTTTCCCTGTCACTATTTTAGCTCAGCCTAATCAACATCAAGTTCAGCAACCGCAACAGCAGCGCCAACAGGGTTATCAGCAACAGAGGGCTCTTCGTCCCTATTATTCTCAAAAGGCTAAAGAAAGGCAGTTTGACACTCCACCTATGTCTTACTCACAGCTCTTGCAGAATCTTCTCCAGCTCCAAATGGTCCAGCTCAGAACTTTACAACCTCCAAGACCGGGGCAAATCCCTGAAGGCTATGATACAAACGCCCGATGCAAATTCCATTACGGAGCCCCCAGTCATACTACAGAAAACTGCAAAGCCTTGAAACACGTTGTTCAAGATTTAATAGAGTCCAAAGTGATTAATTTCGCCCCCACTCCGAATGTGATACAAAATCCCATGCCTCCTCATGGAGGTACAGTTGGGGCAATTGATGACGGAGAGAATCTGAATTTGGTGCATGATGTCAATGACCTGCAAACTCCATTGAGTACTGTCAAAGCTTGCTTGGCCCAAAAGGGTATCTTTTCGGGTTGTAAGAATGATTGTCCTGATTGTGTTGAGGCTTCTGATGGTTACGAGCAATTGAGAATGGGGGTACAAAGCATGATTGTTAAAGGGATCCTGCAGTTTGATAGAGTTGCAAAAGAGAAAAAAGTTGCCACGATGACCATTTTCTATAATCTAGCCCAAGCTCCTCCTCAAGCCAGAGTGGCACCAATAACTATCACTACTGCAGGGCCTGTGATGTACCAAAGTGATAAGGCTATCCCATGGCATTACAGAGGTGAAGTGTATTTCAATGGCCAGAAGCAAGACTTGGCCACACCTAGTATATCTCTAGCTCAGGTAGAGAATGTTGGAGTAGGGGGTTTTACTAGGAGTAGAAGATTGTTTGCGCCAGAGACACTGAGAAACAACGTAGTGCCACCTAGAGATACTACAGAAGCCCAAGCCAAGGCTAGGGAAAAGCAACCAGTAACTGCCAATGAGCTCACGCCTGTAGTAGACCCTGACATTACATTTGACAAAGAAGCAGAAAAGTTTTTAAGAATCATCAAGAAGAGCGATTAGTAAATCTGGACCATTTAAAATAGACTCCATCAAAGATCTCCATCTTGTCTCTGTTATTGTGTTCTAACTCACAGAAAATCTCTCTTAAGCATCTTGAACAAAGCCTATGTGCCTCAGGATATCTCAGTGAACCAACTAGAAACTGTGGTGTCCAGTGTGAACGCCAATCATGGACTGGGATTCACTGACATGGACCTAACATCTGAGGGTCACTCCCACAATCGGGCACTGCATATTTCTCTGGAGTGTAAGGGTGCAATGTTGTCTCATGTATTGGTGGATACATGGTCATCTCTGAATGTTCTTCCCAAGAATGCATTAATGAAACTGGATTACGACAGAGTTATTTTAAAGCCCTGTGACTTGGTGGTTCGAGCATTTGATGGGTCAAGAAGATCAGTGTTTGGGGAAGTGGACTTACCAATCAAGGTAGGGCTACAAGTCTTAAATACTACATTCTATGTAATGAACATCTAGCCTGCATATAGCTGTTTACTGGGGAGGCCCTGGATCCATTCGGCAGGGGCAGTATCTTCTACGCTTCATCAGAAATTGAAATTCATCTGGGAAGGGAAAATCGTAACGGTGTGTGGAGAGGAGGATATCTTTATCAGTCATCTGGCTTCATTTAAATATGTAAAGATGGACGGTGAGATTGTTGAGACTCTGTGTCAAGCTTTCGAGCCCTTGAAAACTGAATTAGCATCCTCATTAGCAGCTTCTTCCGAAGAGTCAAAGAAAGGAGTTTCCATAGCTTCTTACAAACAGGATCTAAAGGTGGTGGAGTCAGGAATACGAGAAGGTCGGGGCAAGCCGGTGGAAGTATCAGAAAAGAAGGATATGTTTGTTATTGGCTACCAGCCTGGGCAGTCATCATCTGAACAGAGCGCCAGAGGTCGACAAGGCCCGATTAACTTCACAAGTGTAGGATGGGTTGAATATGAGGGTATCAGTGCAGTGCAAGATGACACAGTTGATAGTGATTGTGACTTGGACGAGTGGATCAGACCTTGTGCTCCAGAGACCCAGCTCAACAATTGGTCATCTGAAAGGATCATTTCTATCACTTTGAAGAGTAATGGTTTTTGTTTTTTGTCTTTCCTGTATTCAAGCGCTATGCCTTGCCCGAGGCATAGTAGCTCATTGTAAGGGTTCCATTGTTCATAACACAATACCATGATCATTAATAAAGCAAACGTTTTGCATTCATTGATGTTGTTCCTTGTCTTTCGTTGTTTGCTTTTGTTTTAAAAAAGGGAAATAAAAGTTTTTAAAATGGCAATGTTTTCATTTTCTCAAACTCTTTCTAAAGCCTTGCATGAATCATCATTCATGCAGGTTCTCTTCACCGGGTCTTATCAATGATGACCCTGCTATGGCTAAGTATGACTTTGACAATCCGATTTACCAAGCCGATGAGGAAGGTGAAGAAGATTGCGAACTACCTGAAGAGTTATCCAGATTGCTTAAACAAGAAGAAAAGATGATTCAGCCGCATGAAGAGGCTATTGAGGTGATAAATCTGGGTACCGAAGAAGACAAGAAAGAGGTAAAGATCGGGGTTGCGTTAGAAGAATCTATCAAGACTCGTCTAATTGCCATGCTTTGAGAATATGTTGATGTCTTCGCCTGGTCTTATCAAGACATGCCTGGTTTAGATACAGATATTGTGGTGTACAAGCTGCCTTTGAGAGAAGACTGTCTGCCAGTGAAGCAAAAGTTGAGACGTACACGCCCTGATATGGAAATCAAAATCAAAGAAGTACAAAAACAGTTCGATGTTGGATTCTTAGCAGTGACCAGTTACCCTCCGTGGGTTGCTAATATTGTGCCGGTCCCTAAAAAGGACGGTAAAGTTAGAATGTGTGTAGACTACAGGGACTTGAATCGGGCTAGCCCTAAAGATGATTCCCCTCTGCCTCATATAGATGTGCTGGTTGACAACACTGCTCAGTTTTCCGTATTCTCTTTCATGGACGGGGTTTCAGGTTATAGCTAGATTAAAATGTCTCATGATGATATGGAAAAGACTACCTTCATTACGCCTTGGGGCACCTTCTATTATAAAGTCATGCCGTTTGGTCTTAAGAATGCTGGAGCTACGTACCAACAGGCAATGGTGATGTTATTCCACGACATGATTCATCACGAGATTGAGGTCTATGTTGATGATATGATAGCAAAGTCCTAAACAGAAGAAGAGCACTTGGTCAATCTAGCAAAGTTGTTTGACAGACTCTGGAAATTCAGATTAAGATTGAATCCGAACAAGTGCACATTTGGGGTGCATTTCGGTAAGTTGTTGGGTTTCTTTGTTAGTGAACGGGGAATCGAGGTCGACCCTACAAAGGTAAAAGCCATCCAGGAGATGCCTGAACCAAGAACTGAGAAGCAAGTACGGGGTTTCTTAGGGAGACTAAACTACATTGCATGGTTTATCTCGCACCTAACAGCCACGTGTGAGCCTATTTTCAAGCTTCTGAGGAAGAATCAGACTATCAAATGGAATGAAGACTTCCAACAAGCCTTTGACCGAATCAAGGAGTACTTGTTAGAACCTCCGATCCTAATGCCTCCAGTTCCAGGGAGACCCTTAATCATGTAACTCATTGTACTCGAAGGATCAATGGGATGTGTGTTGGGGAAGCAAGACGAGTCTGGTCGAAAAGAGCATTCCATTTATTACCTTAGAAAAAAGTTTACCAATTGTGAGACACACTACTCACTACTCGAGAAAACTTGTTGCGCTTTGGCACGGGCTGCTCGCCGACTAAGACAGTACATGATGACTCACATCACTCTCCTAATTTCCAAGATGGATCCTGTAAAATATATCTTTGAGAAGTCGGCTCTAACATGAAGGGTAGCCCGATGGCAGATGATTCTAACAGAATATGATATCCAGTACACTTTGCAAAAAGCAATCAAAGAGAGTGTATTGTCAGAGTACCTGGCTCAACATCCAATTGACGATTATTAGCCCATGAGATTCGAGTTTCCGGATGAGGACATCATGTTCCTCAAGTTGAAAGACTGTGAAGAACCACTTCCAGAGGAGGGGCCAGACCCTGAATCCAAATGGAATTTGATGTTTGAAGGAGCTGTGAATGTAAACAGAAACATAGTAGGTGCTGTCATTATCTCACCAGAGGGTATCCATATGCCTTTCGCTGCTCGGCTAACATTCGAATGTACCAACAAAAAAGTAGAGTATGAAGCTTGCATCATGGGGGTTAAGGAGGAAATCAACTTGCGAATCAAGAACCTCGAGATCTTCGGAGATTCTGCTCTGGTGGTGAACTAAGTCAGTGGCAAGTGGTTAGTTCATCAACCTCACCTGGTTCTTTACAGGGATTACACCAGGAGGTTGCTAACTTTCTTCACCAAAGTAAAGTTGAGTTATATTCCACGAGATGAAAATTAGTTCGCTGATGCTCTAGCAACTTTATCATCCCTGATCAAAGTGTGTCAAGAGAATTACGTGCCTCGAATCATGGTTTCTCGTCTTGAAAGACCTGCCTATGTCTTTGCAGTTGACAGTGGTGAAGATAACAAACCTTGGTATCATGATATCAAGCAATTCTTGAAGTCTCAAGAGTACCTAACTGGGGCATCAAGTAAAGACAAGAAGACTCTCAGAAGGCTATCAGGTGGGTTCTTTTTGAATCAAAATGATGTGTTGTACAAGCGAAACTTCGACATGGTTTTGCTCAAATGCGTGGATAGACACGAAGCAGATCTATCGATGCAAGAGGTTCATGAAGGATCCTTTGGTACCCACGCTGGAGGACATGCTATGGAAAAGAAACTATTGAGATCAGGATATTATTGGATCACCATGGAATCTGATTACTGTAAATATTCCCGCAAATGTCACAAGTGCCAGATTTATGCTGATAAGGTCCATGTACCTCCGAATCCATTGAGTGTCATGTCTTCACCTTGGCTGTTCGCCATGTGGGGAATTGATATGATTGGCAAGATTGAGCCGACAACTTCCAATGGTCATCGCTTCATCCTGGTTGCTATAGACTATTTCACAAAGTGGGTCAAAACGGCATCTTATGCCAACGTTACAAAACAAGTGGTAGCCAGATTTATCAAAAGAGATATCATTTTCCTGTATGGAATTCCCAAGAGAATCATTACTGATAATGGTTCTAACCTCAATAACAAGATGATGGCTGACTTGTGCCGGGATTTCAAAATAGAGCATCACAAATCTTCATCGTATCGCCCGAAGATGAATGGCGTCGTTGAGGCGGCCAACAAGAACATCAAGAAAATTATGCAGAAGATGGTTGTGATATATAAAGATTGGCATGAGATGCTACCGTTTGCTCTACATGGGTACCGAACGTCTGAGCGTACCTTAACAGGGGCAACCCCGTTCGCATTGGTGTATGGTATGGAGGTGGTCCTACCAGTCAAAGTTGAGATCCCCTTGTTAAGGATAATGATAGACTTTAAGCTAGATGAAGCTGAGTGGTGTCGCTCCCGATAGGTGGGACTGGCCCAAATAAAGGTACTGACGCGAACGGTCGGCGAGAGGGACAATGAGAACACACAGCCGTGAACTCACTGGAGATGAATAGAGTCGCCAGCTAGGCATTTTTATCCCGGAGGAGAGGCAATGCTGGAAAGAGGGGGAATATACAGAGACTTTTGTTCGATAACTGTTAAGTTATGCCTACGTATCCTCTCGTGCAATGAGGAAGTCAGAACACCGTAGTTCGACCCAAAGAGACTAAAAGATGAATTGACTTGTAAACTGCTTACTTGTCTATGCTCAAGTGTATGACCTGTCTGGCTCAGGTGCAAACTGTCTTGCATTAGACGGAAGAAGCAAGTTCTCGTTTGTGAGTGAGTGAGATGAGAAAAGAATCCCGAAGGAGACGATTATTATTTGTTTTTGAGTTTTCAGTCTTTTATTGCTTTTGGATGTTTGTCATAAGTTAATGAGCTTAAGCCTAAATCAATGGGTTAGTAAACTCATCACATCTTCCCTCTGATTAGGGGTAATGAGGATACTTTAAGTGTGAAGTCAGCTTCTCACACTTAATCACCTTTGGTGTAGGATTAAGATCATTAACCTACTTGTGATTATTTAGATGTTTTTGGTGGTTTTTGTTTAGTGTTGAGTAATGAGATTAAGCCATAATCAGGGATTAAGCAGACTCATTACACCATCCTAATAGAAGGATAATAGATGAGAATGTTTAAGCTGAGGAAAGCTCCTCAACTTAATCCATGATTAGGGATTAAACTCATGACAAAACAAGCCTTTATTAAGTGGATTTTAGTTAATGATATGATGATGAAGTGTTTTTTAGGGTTTGTAAGACAACTTGAGGGGGACATGTCCATTAACACTAGGGTTAGTCCTTCTTAACCAATTAAGGAAGAATTAGAACCCTAATGCAAGGCCCAAGTTACAAGCTTGATGTCTTGATGATTATTAAGTGAATTGATTAAAGGATTTAAACACATTAAGGGTTTAACACTTAGGATTAAAGTTATACACTCCATCCTAATAGAAGGATGCAGGCATAAGCTTAATCACAAAGCCTTAAAGCCTTTAGGGTTTAGTCCCTGATTATGAGGTGAGAAGAGATGACTCAAAAGAGACACAAAGGTAAAACTAAGAGGGGAGACTAATCAAAATCCTAACCATTGTCATGCTTGGTTGTTCCTAAGGTTTGTGAGGTTAACAAGAAAGATCTTCAAAGGAACCACCAGGAAGCAGATGAAAGGATCAGGAGAAGCAAAGTGACTTGCTTCATTTAAGAAGTCAAGTCACTTGAAGGAAGAAAGTGAGAAGAAGAAGAATTAGCAAGATCAATCTCAAACACAAAGTAAAATGCAGCAAGGATGCATGAAAGAGATGAAAAGAAGTTATGAGAAGTGAAAGCAAATCCACTTCTCAAAGAACTTACCACCTGAAAAGTTAGAAAAGAAAATGCAATGCAATTCAAAATGAGATGAAATGGTATGATGAAAAACCAAACCAGAAGCACATACATGATGTTAATGATGCTATGAGATGCTACAAACCAGAAACAACACATGTGGATGATCATACCAACTTATGGATGCAAACGAAACAAGCTAAAGAGCATGAACATACATGAAAAGTTATGAAATGCAAATGGCATACAACATGGCAAATGCAATATGCAATGATCAAACATGCTTTCAATATGTCTTATTATGTTAAATGAATCACATGAATGCATAAAGTAACATGGCAAGTCAAGGCATGAATGCAAATGCAAGATGGGTGCATATGAAAGCCCAAATTAGGGTTCATGAACAATACCACAAACAAAAACCAAAATCAGAAGCAAACAACATTACAAAAAATTGAAAATGCACTCAAAGGATCCCTAAACCTATACTAACTAACTGCCCAAAGGAGAGGTCTCAACTCTTAACCTAATTCAAGATATGATTTTTCTAAGTTTTCTAGGGTTTTAGGGTTCCTTAACAAGAAAATTACCAAACAAATTGAAAATGAAAGATCAAATCATGGCCATTTAATCTCACAAACTACATGCTAAACACAATGCAATGCAAAAAGAATCAAGGTCCAACTCTTTAGGGTTAGGCAGAAATGATTTTTGGAAGTTTGGATCAAAATAATGCATAAAAATGATTTTAATTCCATGGAAAATCCTCAAAATGCATCAAGATCAAAAAATAAATTTGGTTTGAGGGTTGGACAATGTTTCTAAATGTTTTTAAAGGTTTCATGAATTTTTTGGTGATTTTTAAATACCTAAAAGTATTTTTAATTAATTAATTATCATTAATTAATTAAAAAGAAACTTTTAAATATTTAAAAATACTTTTTTAATGCTAAAAATGAAAATAAAAATATTTTTGTGTTCTGAAATTAAATAATAACTTGTACAAAAAATTTCAGATTTTTTAATGTATTTTTGCTATTTTAAATAAATTGGATAAATTAAATGGAATAAAAAGAAAAGAAAATAAAATAAATGGGAAGTATGCTGAATGAGAGGCTGAGATTGAATCTGGAAATGAAGCCATTGACTTGGCGCGTGATCCAATGGTCACAGTTTAAACCTGACTAATTAAATTATTAAACCTAATTAATATTAATTAATCCTGATTAATTAAAAATGACATGATCTCAGCCACACACTCACACGCGGGAAAGCCAATCCAAGCGCCCAGATTCAAACTTGAAGCCCTAACCCTAATTACACATTAATGACTCTCAGGTCACCGGAGACGAGCTCCGGTCGTCTTCTCCGGTGACCTCCCTCCCTGAGAATTTCCAAATCATTCCCTAGGTCATTTCTAGAGCTCTAAAGCTCCAGATTTGTTCCTTTCACTCTCCTAAACTCAACCCTACCCTCATTTCTCATTTATATCCAGCCATAATCATGAATCTAAGCAAAGAACAAAAACTGCCAAAATTTCAGACAAGCAAAACAGTCTCATTTCTCAACCATTTTCAATAATTTCAAGTTCCATGTGATCAGTGAAGCATGCTTAATCATTTGGTAACATAAAATAGAGGTCCTGGAAAAGTTAATTCGAAAGGCTACCTGAGATGGAGCTTTCACCCTTTGAGCTTGCTGGCTGCTTTCTTGGTGCAAAAAGCTTCTAATGACCTTCCTGATGAGTTTGCAGTGCTTGGACAACTTTGAATGTGGCTGGTTTGGGAGTTTGCACTCCAACTGGTCATAAATCGTATCTGGCTTGTGGGGTGTTTTGGGTTGTTTTGATGGGTGGTTTTGGGTCAGTGGATGATCCAGAAATGAATGGTGGTGTTTGTTTAAAGCTTGAGTGATTGAGTTGGGAGAATCAAAGGCTTTTGCAAGAGGGAGAGATTTTGTGAATGGTGAGTTGTGATGTGTTTCAGCCTTGCTTCTTATGTGAAATGGCTGGTATTTGATCCACATAAACAAATCTTATTGGTCAGATGACATGACATGTGCTTTATTGATTGGTATGGTGCTTTTTGCAAATTGTCAACTTTGTGTAAGGAGGGGCATGGGTCATGTTTCAGCCAAGTACAAAGGGTGTGGGCTGCGCAGCAAGGTGAGGGAGAAAGGCTAGGATTGGTCAGCAGGCTAGGCAGCAAGTGGGTGAGATGTTATCATTGGTTTTGCAACTTGGTTCCTTTTAGTTCTCATGGAAAAATCTTGCTTCACAAACCATGCAAACATGTGATTCCTATGGTTCAATCTGAACTTTAAGACTTGTATGATGCTTGTGTCATGGTTTGATATCAATTTAGAAGTCACAAATGCCTTTGGTACAAGATTTTGCAAATTTCTCATTTGGTGCATAACTTAAAATTTAATGATTTTAGCCAACTTTGATGCACCATAACTTTTGATCCAAAATGAATTAGGTCATGTTCTAGTACTTTTTGAAAAGGGAAAGATCCAATCTACAACTTTCATGACCAAAGTTTTTCCATTTGAAGCATTTTTGGATCAAAAAGTAAGGGTTGAAAAAGTTGCATAAAATGACATTTCATTAAAAGTCAAACTTGCCCAAAAAAGTCAACTTTGCAAAATTTCAAATTCTTGAATTTTGGTGAACTTCAAACTTCTTCCATGATCAAATAAAGATCATATACACTCAAAATGATGAAGATCACCCCTTGGTTGGGTCATTGGGGGCCTCAGATGCCCTGATTTTACACTGACTTGCTTGAAAAGTCAACTCTTGATCAGATGACTTCCCCATGGAATTTCTTCATGAAAATTGATATGCATACTCCCTATACCATATAGAGACCAATAGAAACAAGAATGACCAAAAAATTTGGAGTTATGGCCTCTGAAACCAAAACCCTAATTTCAGGTCATCTGTGCAGTTAAACCTGGCTCTGCATCCACACCAATCCCAATTCTTGTGATTCTTTGGCATACTTGACTTTGAGAGGGTGTAATATGATTCTTGAACACATATAGACCCCTTTGAAGTGATTGATGACTTTTGGAGTGGCTCAAGAAGCTCTTGGATTGCTCAGATCACAAACCCTAGATGCAGATGACTTAGAACCAATGCAAAGACTCAAAATTGTGGTATGAGATGCTATGATTGTGTTTATGCATATGAAATGATCACAAGCCATGGTGTGAATGGGTGAGGGCAAATTTGGGGTGTTTACAGCTGCCCCTATTCAAACATGAGTTAGCTGTGCAGGATGTAAGCGACGGCTTAACAGGCAAACAAGATAACTTGTGGTTGAATACCAAAGACAGTCCAAAATTTGCACTCACAGAATGAAGAAGAAAAGGGATATAGATTGTAAAGGAAAATAAAGTATATTGTAAAGTGTGGGCGACGGAGGACGACCGTCGAGCAGAGGACGACTGTTGGGTAAAGAGCAATGACGGGGACGACCGACATGCTGGGAAAAGGTGCGGAAAACAAAGCAATGACGGGGACGGCCGACATGCTGGGGATAAAAGAATTATGATGGGGACGACCATCAAGTAAAGTTGTAAAATTCTCTGGGATTTAATGAAACATGACGGGGACGGCCATCAAGTTCATAAAGCAAAGTAACCAACGATGGGGACGGCCATCGGGCTAAACTGAAAGGAAAAGGGACCACGACGGGGACGGCCATCGGGTTAAAGAATAAATGAAATAAACAGATGATGAGGTACGGTCATCAAAGGTGAAGGACGATCACCTAGCAGGGGACGGCTGCTCTGTTGGGGGTAAGATGAGGGACGGTCATCTAAGGTGGAGGACGACCACCTGGCAGGGTACGGCTGCCGAAAATATCACGACATAGGACGAATGCCGGATAAAAGGTCAACGATGGGGACAGCCATCGGATGAGCATGATGGAGGACGACCATCAAGAGGTGGAGGACGACCACCTAGCAGGGGACGGCTGCTCTCAAGGCTTGTCTTGACATAGGACGAATGTCAGATAACCAAAATCAACAATGGGGACGGCCATTGGATAAAATGATGAAGGACGATCATCAAAAGGTGGAGGACGACCACCTAGCAGGGGACGGCTGCTAAATATCAACGATGGGGACGGCCATCGGATGAGCATGATGGAGGACGACCATCAAGAGGTGGAGGATGACCACCTAGCAGGGTACGGCTGCTCTCAGGGTTTATCATGACACAGGACGAGTGTCAGATAAAAGAGAAAAATGCTTTGTTAGCGATCTACTGGGGAGTAGTAAACACGGACGAGTGTTTACATCCAAGAAACAAAAGGTATAAGTGTTTAGATATCTGTGTATAGATTAAAGATGCGGACGAGCATCCTTAAGACTACGATACGGACGAGTATCGGGTAGAAACAAATACTGACACGTGTTCAGAGATGATGATACGGACGGGTATCAACTGGTTAACAACGAACACGGACGAGTGTTGAATCTGAGGGGACTCTTCTGGGAGAATAGTAGACACAGGCAAGTATCTACATTCAAGAAGACAGAAGTGTTTGACACAGTGTATGGATTAAAGATGCGGACGAGCATCCTTAAGAGTATGATACGGACGAGTATCATGTTGAAACAAACGCTCGACGCATGTTCTGAGATGATGGTACGGACGACTACCAACGAGTTAACAAAGAACAAGGACTAGTGTTGAATCTGTGGGGATGTAAGTGGTATATATAAGATACGGACGAGTATCAGTATAAGAGTGAGTGGTGTATAGATGAGTGTTTAACTGCTGGGGAGGGTGACACGGACGAGTGTCAAAAGGAGAAGAGTGTGATATGCACAAGTATCTGATATACAAAGTGTTTATGTTGCTGTGCTGGGGATATGACACGGACGGGTGTCAAAGCATTGTCATATGTAAGTACATGTGAGTGCAAAGAGGACGTCTTTGGCTTTCTGCTGGGTTATGACACAGATGGGTGTCAAAAAGTATCTGTAATACGAGTGTTATTGTTTGCACAGAGTGTTCAGGAGACTTTACTGGGGAGTATTGACACGGACGGGTGCCAAAGAGAGTATATACCGGTGTTTGTGAAGGTGAAACAACTGCTTTCGCTGGGGAATCTCCGCTGGGGATTTGGGGGAAGTATTCTGTATATTGACGGATTGTTATTATTCACAAGTGTTTGATTCAAAACATGGCTTATGATTATGCTATATGCTTGATTTTTGCCGTAATGCTCCGTACTAGACAGAATGCTACGCTTTGTGGGTGAATATGATGCGAATACTATGATTATGCAAAGATACCAAACCGGGACTCGGATCCCGTTGCCGTGAAGATTTTGGGTCGATCTGTTTGAAGTGGACATCCCAGCTGGGGATGAGGTCATTTGATAGATCTGATGGGATGCTATCTGCTTGGGGATGTAGGTCACTGATAGGCCTGTCTCAATAATGAGGGACCCAGCTGGGGTTTGTAGAAGCTTTCGTCGCTCTGTTGTGATCTCTCCGTGCGTTGCTCTTCTGGACAGAAGTCGATGCTCTGTGGGGAGATGGTTCCCTGACATTTTCATTTGGCTGAGGACGAAATGGCAACTCGGCTGGGGAGAAAGCACTTTGAGTGTTAAGACTGAGCGTTGATTTGTTAGCTTGTTGGGATGAAGCTTACATGCCCCAAGTTGCGTTCTAGATTCCTGCAATCCTGAAAAGATAGAGAAACGCACAAGTAATCCCGAGGTATCCTTTACTGGATTCCGTCGTAGGAGTTTAGACACTTCTGAGAGTAAGTATATTTCCTGCAAGCACGTTTTTATTTGAAGATAAACATCTGTATTCTATGCAATCAGTTTTTCTTTTAGACATCAGACATTTTTGCAAATAAAATGTACAAGACGAGACATGACTGAAAATCTGATTTTATTAATTCATATGCCCAGAATTGGCGAGATACAGTCAAAGAAACAAATCCCCTGAAATGAGGAGATCGTTACAAATTGAGAAACAAAATGCTGGCAATGTTGATGACGCTTTAAGGAGCTTCCTCTTTACTATGACTCGTATGACTTTTGACGTTCTTCTCATCTTGCTTTCTGAAGAATGTTGATTCTGATTGAAGCTTGATCCTTTCGAAGCTTACCAAGTTGTAAACGATACAGACGAATTCAGAATGCAGTTGTTCGCTTATTCCCTTATTTTGCATGGATCGCCCTTTCGGGTTTTCAATCCATCGGGATACCCATTTTTGCCTGAGCTGTCCAATGTGGCTTTTCAACTCAGCGGGTGTACATTTTTTGTTTATTTTCCCTTATTTTTGCCCGAGCCTTTTATTCTGTTTTTGACTCGCCGGGATGCCCTATTTTTGCCTGGACTTACATTCTGTTTTTGTGTCCAGCGGGTCATTTTTTTATGCGAAGTATTTTTTAACTGCATCTGAATTTACAGGGGACGGGAAGTCTTCACCATCCATGGTGCTGAGCATCAGTGCTCCACCAGAGAAAACTTTCTTTACTACGAATGGTCCTTCATAATTTGGAGTCCATTTGCCCCTGTGGTCTGTATGAGGAGGGAGGATTCTTTTCAGCACAAGATCTCCTACTTGGTACTCTCGATGCCTGACTTTCTGATCGAAGGCTTTCTTCATTCTTTTCTGATACAACTGCCCATGACAGATTGCAGCCAATCTTTTCTCTTCAATCAGACTCAGTTGTTCGTATCGGGACCTGACCCATTCTGCTTCGTTCAGCTTAACATCCATCAGTACCCGTAGAGAGGGTAATTCAACTTCGACAGGTAGGACTGCTTCCATACCATATACAAGCTGATACGGTGTTGCCCCAGTGGATGTTCTGATTGACGTGCGGTACCCATGCAAGGCAAATGGTAGCATTTCATGCCAGTCTTTGTAAGTGACTACCATCTTCTGCACAATCTTCTTGATATTTTTATTTGCTGCCTCAACAGCGCCGTTCATCTTTGGCCTGTAAGGGGAAGAATTGTGATGCTGAATCTTGAAGTCCCGGCACAGCTCTGCCATCATTTTGTTGTTTAGATTGGAACCATTATCAGTAATGATTCGCTCGGGCACTCCATACCGACAGATGATATCTCTCTTCAGAAATCTGGCTACCACTTGTCTTGTAACATTGGCATAGGAGGATGCTTCGACCCACTTGGTGAAATAGTCAATGGCAACTAGGATGAATCTTTGGCCATTCGAATCAGTTGGCTCAATCTTACCAATCATGTCAATGCCCCACATAGCAAAGGGCCAGGGTGAAGACATTACATTCAAAGGATTGGGAGGCACATGCACCTTATCTGCATAAATCTGGCATTTATGGCATTTTCTGGCGTAGGTACAACAGTCGGCATCCATTGTGATCCAATAATAACCAGATCGTAGAAATTTCTTAGCCATTGCATGTCCTTCAGCATGGGTTCCAAAGGATCCTTCGTGCACTTCATGCATTAACAAGTCTGCCTCTGTCTTGTCGACGCATCTGAGGAGTACCATATCAAAGTTTCTCTTATACAGGGAACCATCAGTGTTCAGAAAGAAACTACCAGCAAGCCTTCTCAAAGTCTTCTTATCATTGGAAGATGCCCCAGGTGGGTATGTTTGGTCCTCCAAGAAGCACTTAATGTCATGGAACCAAGGCTTATCATCTTTAACAACATCTGCTGCGAACACATATGCTGGCCTGTCAAGTCTGGACACTGAAATCCGAGGTACAAAGTTGGCAGCTTGAACTTTGATCATGGACGAAATGGTAGCCAGAGCATCTGCAAACTGATTCTCGTCCCGAGGGATATACTCAAGCTTGACTGTTGTAAAGAAAGTTAATAACCTCCTTGTATAATCCCTGTAAGGTATCAGATGATCCTGGTGGGTGTACCATTTGCCGTTGGTTTGATTGACTACCAGAGCTGAATCTCCGAACACAGTCAATGTCTTGATCCTGAGGTCAATGGCTTCCTCAAGACCCATAATGCAGGCTTCGTATTCAGCTTCGTTGTTAGTGCAGTTAAAGGTGAGTTTTGCCGAGAAAGGCATATGAACTCCTTTAGGTGTAATGAGTACTGCACCAACACCACGACCATTCATATTAACAGCCCCATCGAACATCATAGTCCATTCTTCTTC
The DNA here is from genome assembly GCA_963966055.1 of Lathyrus aphaca. Taxonomy (NCBI): domain Eukaryota; kingdom Viridiplantae; phylum Streptophyta; class Magnoliopsida; order Fabales; family Fabaceae; genus Lathyrus; species Lathyrus aphaca. The sequence continues at coordinate 213,087,348 of OZ014520.1, read as the reverse complement.
CGGGTTGGGCCCTTCAGTGTGAACAGGCTCTTCATGATCTTTTGCTTTTATGAACATGATGTCTTCATCAGGGAAGTCAAATCTCATAGGCTGATAATCATCAATAGGTTGCTCAGCAAGATATTCAGACAATACACTGCCCTTGATGGCTTTCTGCGAAGTGTACTGGATGTCATACTCTGTGAGGATCATTTGCCATCTTGCAACCCGTCCGGTAAGAGCTGGCTTCTCAAATATGTACTTGACTGGGTCCATTTTTGAGATCAATAAGGTAGTGTGGGTCAACATATACTGCCTCAGTCGGCGAGCAGCCCACGCTAAAGCACAACAAGTTTTCTCGAGCAGTGAATAACGTTGTTCACAGTCGGTAAACTTTTTGCTTAGGTAGTATATTGCATACTCTTTTCGACCAGACTCGTCATGCTGGCCCAGCACACACCCCATTGACTCTTCTAATACTGTCAAGTACATTATCAGAGGTCTTCCTTCAACTGGAGGCATAAGGATTGGAGGTTCTTGTAAGTACTCTTTGATCTTGTCAAAAGCCTTCTGGCAGTCTTCGTTCCACCTGACCGTTTGCTCTTTCCTCAGTAGTTTGAACAAGGGTTCACGGGTTGCCGTAAGGTGAGATATGAACCTTGAGATGTAGTTCAATCGACCTAAGAACCCTCGAACCTCTTTCTCTGTCTTCGGTGCAGGCATCTCTTGAATAGCTTTGACTTTATCAGGGTCAACTTCAATCCCTTTCTCACTCACAATAAAACCCAGCAGCTTACCAGATCGCACCCCGAATGTGCATTTGTTGGGGTTTAACTTCAGTTGGTACTTCCTCAGACGCTTGAACAACTTTAGCAGATTTACCAGATGATCTTCTTCAGTAAGGGACTTGGCGATCATGTCATCCACATAACATTCTATTTCTTTATGGATCATGTCGTGGAATAATGTCACCATAGCCCGTTGATACGTCGCACCGGCATTCTTGAGCCCAAATGGCATTACCTTTGTCGCTCCCACCAAATGAAGCCGGGTCAAATGGGGTACAGACGCGAACGGTCGGCGAAGGGACAATGAGAACACACAGCCGTGAACTCACTGGAGATGAATAGAGTCGCCAGCTAGGCATTTTTATCCCGGAGGAAAGGTAATGCTGCATAGACCTGGAAAGACATGGATAAGACGGTTGCGAACCAGAGAAACTGAGAAAGGGGGTTGGTTACAACCTGGGAAGGTATTAGCACCCAGATTGTCCGCCGTACTCGACGGGATCCACGCTTAGAAGATTTGTGTTTTAAAGGGGTAGTGTCAGTGCAATCTGTGTACAAAATAGCTGGAAAAGGATGTACAGGTGTCAGTGTAAAGTGTATAAGTGATGTGAAGTATGAAAGTGTCAGTGTAGGAATGAGAATGAATTGCTCAAGATCATGAGGCTTAAAGAATGAGGCTGGAAGGAGGGGTGAATATACAGAGACTTTTGTTCGATAACTGTTAAGTTATGCCTACGTATCCTCTCGTGCAATGAGGAAGTCAGAACACCGTAGTTCGACCCAAAGAGACTGAAAGATGAATTGACTTGTGAACTGCTTACTTGTCTATGCTCAAGTGTATGACCTGTCTGGCTCAGGTGCAAACTGTCTTGCATTAGACGGAAGAAGCGAGCTCTCGTTTGTGAGTGAATGAGATGAGAAAAGAATCCCGGAGGAGACGATTATTGTTTGTTTTTGTGTTTTCAGTCTTTTATTGTTTTTGGAAGTTTGTCATAAGTTAATGAGCTTAAGCCTAAACCAATGGGTTAGTAAACTCATCACATCTTCCCTCTGATTAGGGGTAATGAGAATACCTTAAGTGTGAAGTCAGCTTCTCACACTTAATTACCCTGATGTAGGATTAAGATCATTAACCTACTTGTGATTATTTAGATGTCTTTTAGTGTTTTTGTTTAGTGTTGAGTAATGAGGTTAAGCCATAATCAGGGATTAAACAGACTCATTATACCATCCTAATAGAAGGATAATAGATGAGAATGTTTAAACTGAGGAAAGCTCCTCAACTTCATCCATGATTAGGGATTAAACTCATGACAAAACAAGCCTTTGATTAAGTGGATTTTATTTAATGGTATGATGATGAAGTGGATTTTATGATTTGTAAGACAACTTGAGGGGGACTTGTCCATTAACACTAGGGTTAGTCCTTCTTAACCAGTTAAGGAAGAATTAGAACCCTAATGCAAGGCCCAAGTTACAAGCTTGATGTCTTGATGATTATTAAGTGAATTGATTAAGAGATTTAAACACATTAAGGGTTTAACACTTAGGATTAAAGTTATACACTCCATCCTAAGAGAAGGATGCAGGCATAAGCTTAATCACAAAGCCTTAAAGCCTTTAGGGTTTAGTCCCTGATTATGAGATGAGAAGAGGAGACTCAAAAGAGACACAAAGGTAAAACTATGAGGGGGACTAATCAAAACCCTAATCATTGTCATGCTTGGTTGTTCCTAAGGTTAGTGTGGTTTGCAAGATCATTCCTCAATGGAACCACCAGGAAGCAGATGAAAGGATCAAGAGAAGCAAAGCAACTTGCTTCATTCAAGAAGTCAAGTCACTTGAAGAAAGAAAGTGGGAGGAACAAGAATGAGCAAGCTCAATCTCAAACACAAACAAAAATGCAGCAATGGATGCAAGAGAGATGAAAAGAGAAGTTATGAGAAGTGAAGGCAAATTCACTTCTCAAGTTACTTACCACCTGAAATGTTAGAAAAGAAAATGCAATGCAATGCCAAATGTGATGAGATGACATGATGATAAACAAAACCAGAAGCATGTTGATGATGATAATGATGCTATGAAGTGCTATGAACATGAGGCAGCACATGAAAATGATCATACAAGTTCATGAATGCAAATGAAGCAAGTTAAGGAGCATGAACAAACATGGAAAGTTATGAAGTGCACATGACATACAACATGGCAAATACATGATGCAATGATCAAACATGCTTTCTATATGTCTTATGATGTCAAGTGAACTAAATGGATGCTTGAAAGGTCATGGCAAGTCATGTTATGCAAGAGAATGCAAGAGGGATGCAAATGAAAGCCCAAATTAGGGTTTATGAACCGAACATCAAACAAAAGTCAAAAACAGAAGCAAACCCTAAGATAAAAAATTGAAAATGCCACACAAAGGTAACCCTAATCCCATACTAAACCAATGCCCAAAGGAGAGGTCTCAACTCTTAACCAATCCCAAGTTATGATTTTTACAAGTTATTAGGGTTTTTAGGGTTTATAGACAAAAGAAATGTCAAACAAATTGAAAATGAGGAATCAAAACATGGCCATTTAATCTCAAAAACTACATGCTAAACACAATGCAATGCAAGAAGAATCAATGTCCAACTCTTCATAGATAGGCAGAAAAGATTTTTTGAACTTAGGATCAAAATAATGCACAAAAATGATTTTAATTCAATGAAAAATTCTCAAAATGCATCAAGATCAAAAAAGAAATTTGGTTTGAAAGTTGGACAATGTTTCTAAATGTCTTAGAACATTTCATGAATTTTTTGGTGATTTTTAAATATCTAAAAGTATTTTTAATAAATTAATTTCCATTAATCAATTAAAAATAATCTTTTAAATATTTAAAAATACTTTTTAATGATAAAAATAAAAATAAAAAATATTTTTGTGTCATAAAAATTATTAAAACTCTTGGGAAAAAGTTTCATAATTTTTAAAACATTTTTGCTATTTTAAATTAAATATGCAAGTTAAATGAAAAAGAAAATGAGAATAAATTAAATAAAGGGAAAGTAATCAGAATGGAGGGTTGAGATTGAGTCTGGCAAAGAATGGGTTGACTGCGCGCGCAGATCAAAGGCCCATATTCAAACTTGGTTAATCTGATTTATGAATTAATTAAATGCAATTAGGGTTTCTAATGACCAATCTGAGTCGTTCACACGCGCGGGAGGTCAACAGGTCAAAGCCATCGCACGCTCCAGATTCAAACTCAATTAATTACAGGGATTAAACCCTAATGATTTTCAGGTGGCCGGAGAAGACCTCCGGTCGTCTTCTCCGGTGGGAACCCCACCTGAAAATCCCTAGAAACCTCAAAACGTAACAAAAATGAAAACCAAGCATACAGAAATGATTCCCATGATCCACTGAATCAAAACCCCATCACAAACAACATTTATTTTTCCCCAGAAACATGAATCGAACCAAACAATTTTTAGGTCAACAAAGTTTCAGGAAGCAATTAAATTCTCATTTCATCACCATTTTCAAAACTAAAGGCATATTCATGATCAGGAAGACATATAGAACAAGTTTAGAACTTAAAAATCCATTTCTGGAAAAAAAGTTCTTGAGCTACCTGAGATTCGAAGCTTTCACTCCAGCAACTTTCTGACCTCCCCTCTTGGTGAAATCCACTCCTTATGACCTCTTGATGATGCTTGAATGCTAGGGGGAAATTTATGTTGGCTGGATGAAGAGTTTGAAAAGCTTCTGCTCAAGCTCAGTTGAAAATGGCAATGGTGATTCAGGCTGTTTCTGGCAATGGTGAAGGGTTGTTTGTGGTCCAGATGATGAGTGGAGAAGGTTTGCGGAGTTTGTTTGGATGTTTGTGAGCTGTGGAGAGAGTTTCGAAGGAAACTGCAAGTTGGAGTGAAAATGGTGAAGTGGTGTTATGGCTTGTTTCAGGCTTGGTTCCTTGATGCTTTGGACTCAATGAGGCATGGTGAGTTGAAGTGTGGAAATAGTTTGGATGTTTGTGAGCTGGGCAGAGAAATTCGAAGAGTTTTTGCAAAAGGGAGTGAGTTTGTGTATGTGATGTTGTGTGTTGTTTCAGCCTTCCTTCTTGAGTGTTATGGCCTGCATTTGGATAGTATATTTTAATCCTATAGGTCAGATGATTTGACATGGCCTCTATTGATTGGTAAGTTTGCTTTTGCCAAAAGTCCACTTTTTGTGTAAGAGAGGTATGGCTTGGTTCTAGGCTAGTACAAAGCATGGGCTGGCGCAGCAAGGGTGAGGGGAAGGGCTAGCAAAGCTCAGCATCCAATGTGGCAAGTGGTAGGGAGTGTGATCATGAGTTTTGCAAGTTGGTGCAACTTTGGTTCACATGTGATTTTCTCATTCCACAAGCCATGAAACATGAGCATTCTTGGTTCAATTCTGACTTTTAGAGTTTATGTGATGTTTGTGTCATGGTTTGATGTCAATTAGAGGTTACAAAAAGCCTTGGTTCATGATTTTGCAAAATTCACATTTGAAGCATGTCTTGAAAATCAATGATTTTTGCCAACTTTGTCACACCATAACTTTTGATCCAAGAAGAATTAGATCATGTTCTTGTACTTTTTGAAAAGGGAAAAATGTGATCTACAACTTTCATGACCAAGGTTTTTCCATTTGAAGCTTTCTTGGATCAAAAATTAAGGCTTGAAAAAATGACCTAAAATGAAGCATTCTTGAAAAGTCAACCATGCCCAAAAAGTCAACATTTGCAAAAACTCCAAATTCTTGATTTTTGTGAACTCCAACCTTCTTCCATGATTAAATAAAGATCATATACACTCAAAATGATGAAGATCACCCATTGATTGGGTCATTGGGGGGCCTCAGATGCCCTGATTTTGCACTGACTTGTCTAGAAAGTCAACCCTTGATCAGATGACTTCCCCATGGAATTTCTTCATGAAAATTGATATGCATACCCCCTATGACATATAGAGACCAATGGAAACAAGAATGACCAAAAAATTTGGAGTTATGGCCTCTGAAACCAAAACCCTAATTTTAGGTCAACTGTGCAGTCAAACTTGGCTCTGCATCCCTTCCAAACCCAGTTCTTGTGATTCTTTTGAAATCTTGACTTTGAAAGGATGGAATATGATACAAGAACACATATGGATCTCTTTGAAGTGATTGGTAGCCTTTGGAGTGGCTCAAGAGGCTCTTGGATTGCTCAGATCACAAACCCTAGGTGCAGATGACTTAGAAACTATGCAGTGAATCAAAAATGAGATGTGAGATGATGTGATTATGTTTATGCATATGAGGAGATCACAAGCCATGGTGTGAATGGGTGAGGGAAAATTTGGGGTGTTTACAGCTGCCCCTATTCAAACATGAGTTAGCTGTGCAGGATTTAAGCAACGGCTTAACAGGCAAGCGAGATAACTTGTGGTTGAATACTAAAGACAGTCCAAAATTTGCACTCACAGAATGAAGAAGAAAAAGGGATATAGATTGTAAAGGAAAATAAAGTATGTTGTAAGGTGTGGGTGACGGAGGACGACCGTTGAGCAGAGGACGACTGCTGGGTAAATAGCAATGGCGGGGACGGCCGACATGCTGGGAAAAGCGTGGGAAATAAAGCAATGACGGGGACGACCGACATGCTGGGGATAAAAAGGTAAAGCTAAGACGGGGACGGCCGACTAGCTGGGTAAGATCATGATGGGGACGGCCATCAAGATAAAGTAAGATTCTCTGGGAATTAATGAAACATGACGGGGGCGGCCATCAAGTTCGACGATGGGGACGGCCATCGGGCTAAAAAGAAAAGGGACCACGATGGGGACGGCCATCGGGTTAAAGAATAAATGAAATAAACAGATGATGGGGTACGGCCATCAAAAGTGAAGGACGATCACTTAGCAGGGGACGGCTGCTCTGTTGGGGATAAAAGAAATATGATGGGGACGGCCATCAAAGGTGGAGGACGACCACCTGGCAGGGTACGGCTGTCGAAAATATCAACGATGGGGACGGCCATCGGACGAGCATGATGGAGGACGACCATCAAGAGGTGGAGGACGACCACCTAGCAGGGGACGGCTGCTCTCAGGGTTTATCATGACACAGGACGAATGCCAGATAACCAAAATCAACAATGGGGACGGCCATTGGATAAAAATGATGAAGGACGATCATCAAAGGGTGGAGGACGACCACCTAGCAGGGGACGGCTGCTAAAATCAACGATGGGGACGGCCATCGGATGAGCATGATGGAGGACGACCATCAAGAGGTGGAGGACGACCACCTAGCAGGGTACGGCTGCTCTCAGGGTTTATCATGACACAGGACGAGTGTCAGATAAGAAAGAAAAGTTGCTTTGGCGATCTACTGGGGATGTAGTAAACACGGACGAGTGTTTACAACCAAGAAAAGAAAGGTATAGGTGTTTAGATTTTGTGTATAGATTAGAGATGCGGACGAGTATCAACTGGTTAACGGAGAACACGGACGAGTGTTGAATCTAAAGGGACTTTTCTGGGGAAAAGTAGACACTGGCGAGTATCTATATTCAAGAAGATACAAGTGTATGGATTAAAGATGCGGACGAGCATCCTTAAGACTATGCTACGGTCGAGTATCATGTAGAAACAAACACTAGACGCAATGTTCTGAGGTGATGGTACGGACGAGTACCAACTGGTTAACAAAGAACAAGGACCATTGTTGAATCTGTGGGGGATATAAATGGTATATACAAGATACGGACGAGTATCTGTATAAGTGTAACATGGTGTATAGATGAATGTTTACCGCTAGGGAGAGTGACAGGGACGAGTGTCAAGAGAGAAAAGTGTAGTATTATAAGTATATAGGTTGTAAAACGACTGTGCTGGGGATATGACACGGACGGGTGTCAAGAAAGTGTATATAGGTATATGTGAGTGCAAAGAGGATGTCTTTGGCTTTCTGCTGGGGTATGACATGGACGGGTGTCAAGGAGTATCTGTAATACGGGTAATCTTGTTTGTAAAGAGTGTTCAGGCGACTTACTGGGGAGTGATGACACGGACGGGTGTCGAAAGGTGTATATACTGGTGTTTGTGATTTGTGGCAACTGTTTTTGCTGGGGACTCTGGGGGATTTTGGGGAAAGTATTCCGTATTCTGATGAATGGTTATTATTCACAAGTGTTTGATTCATATCATGGCTTATGATTATGCTATATGTTGGATTTTTGCCGTAATGCTCCGTATTAGACGGAATGCTACGCTTTATGGGTGAATATGATGCGAATGCTATGATTTATGCAAAGAGGTACAGATCCTGAATCCGGATCCCGTTGCTGCGCAGATCTCTGGCCGATCCGTTTGAAATGGACATCCCAGCTGGGGATGAGATCATTGATAGACCTGGAGAGATGTATCTGCCTGGGGATATAGGTCACTGATTGACATATCCTTGTAATATAGGACCCAGCTGGGGTTTGTAGAAGTCTTCTGTACTCTGTTGTGACTCCTTCATGCGTTGCTCTTCTGAATAGAGGCTGAGGATTCTATGGGGAGATGATTCCCTGACTTCTGCCTTCTGCCGAGGAAGAATAAATGGTACTACAGCTGGGGAATGTTGTTGGCCACTCAGCTGGGGATAGAGCATTTCGGATGCTGAGATTATTTGTTGATTTGCCAGCTTGCTGAGATGTAGCTTGCATGCCCCAAGTTGCGTTCTGGATACCTGCAATCCTGCAAAGATAAGGAAACGCACAAATGGTCCCGAGGTATCCTTTGTTGGATTCCGTCATAGGAGTTAAGTACTTTCGAGAGTAAGTATATTCCCTGCAAGCATGTGTTTATTTGAAAATAAACATCTGTATCCTTATGCAATCAGTGTTTCTTTAAGATATCAGACCTTTTTGCAAAATGAAAATGTACAAAACGAGACATGACTGAAAATCTGATTTTATTAATTCATATGCCCCGAATCGGCGAAATACAGTCAAAGAAACAAATCCCCTGAAATGAGGAGATTGTTACAAATGGAGAAACAAACGCTGGCAGTGTTGACGACGCTTTCAAGGAGCATCCTCTTTGCTATGACTCGTATGACTTTTGACGTTCTTCTCATCTTGCTTTCTGAAGAATGTTGATTCTGATTGAAGCTTGATCCTTTCGAAGCTTACCAAGTTGTAAACGATACAGACGAATTCAGAATGCAGCTGTTCGCTTATTCCCTTATTTTGCATGGATCGCCCTTTCGGGTTTTCAATCCATCGGGATACCCATTTTTGCCTGAGCTGTCCAACGCGGCTTTTCAACTCAGCGGGTGTACATTTTTGTTTATTTTCCCTTATTTTTGCCCGAGTCTTTTATTCTGTTTTTGACTCGCCGGGATGCCCTATTTTTGCCTGGACTTACATTCTATTTTTATGTCCAGCGGGTCATTTTATGCGAAGTATTTTTTAACTGCATCTGAATTCACAGGGGATGGGAAATCTTCACCATCCATGGTGCTGAGCATCAGCGCTCCACCGGAAAAAACTTTCTTTACCACGAATGGTCCTTCGTAATTGGGGGTCCATTTGCCCCTGTGGTCTGTATGAGGCGGGAGGATTCTCTTTAGCACAAGATCTCCTACTTGGTACTCTCGGTGCCTGACTTTCTGATCGAAGGCTTTCTTCATTCTCTTCTGATATAACTGCCCATGACAGATTGCAGCCAATCTTTTCTCTTCGATCAGACTCAGTTGTTCGTATCGGGCCCGAACCCATTCTGCTTCGTTCAGCTTAACATCCAATAGTACCCGTAGAGAGGGTAATTCAACTTCGACAGGTAGGACTGCTTCCATACCGTACACAAGCTGATACGGTGTTGCCCCAGTGGATGTTCTGATTGACATGCGGTACCCATGCAAGGCAAACGGTAGCATTTCATGCCAGTCTTTGTAGGTGATTACCATCTTCTGCACAATCTTCTTGATATTCTTATTTGCAGCCTCAACAGCGCCATTCATCTTTGGCCTGTAAGGACAATAATTGTGATGTTGGATCTTGAAGTCCCGGCATAACTCAGCCATCATTTTGTTGTTCAAGTTGGAACCATTATCAGTAATGATTCGCTCGGGAACTCCATACCGACAGATAATATCTCTTTTCAGAAATCGGGCTACCACCTGCCTTGTAACATTTGCATAGGAGGCTGCTTCGACCCACTTGGTGAAATAGTCAATGGCGACCAGGATGAATCTGTGGCCGTTCGAAGCAGTTGGCTCAATCTTACCAATCATGTCAATGCCCCACATAGCAAAGGGCCATGGTGACGACATGATGTTCAAAGGATTGGGAGGTACATGCACTTTATCTGCATAGATCTGGCATTTATGGCATTTTCTGGCATAGGCACAACAGTCTGCATCCATTGTGATCCAGTAATAACCTGACCTTAGCCACTTCTTAGCCATGGCATGCCCTCCTGCATGGGTACCAAAAGATCCTTCGTGCACTTCATGCATCAACAAATCTGCTTCCGTCTTGTCAACACATGTGAGGAGTACCATATCAACGTTCCTTTTGTACAAAGACCCATCAGTGTTTAGAAAGAAACTACCAGCAAGCCTTCTCAAAGTCTTCTTATCATTGGGAGACGCCCCGGGTGGGTATGTCTGATCCTCCAAGAAGCATTTAATGTCATGGAACCAAGGCTTATCATCTTTGACAACTTCTGCTGCGAACACATATGCTGGTCTATCAAGTCTGGACACTGAAATCTGAGGTACAAAGTTAGCAGCTTGAACTTTGATCATGGATGAAATGGTAGCGAGAGCATCTGCAAACTGATTCTCGTCCCGAGGGATATACTCAAGCTTGACTGTGGTGAATAAAGTCAATAACCTCCTTGTATAATCCCTGTAAGGTATCAGGTGATCCTGGTGGGTGTACCATTTTCCGTTGGTTTGATTAACTACCAAAGCTGAATCTCCGAACACGGTCAATGTCTTGATCCTGAGGTCAATGGCTTCCTCAAGACCCATAATGCAAGCTTCGTATTCAGCTTCGTTGTTAGTGCAGTTGAAAGTGAGTTTTGCCGAGAATGGCATGTGAACTCCTTTAGGTGTAATGATTACTGCACCAACACCACGACCATTCATGTTAACAGCCCCATCAAACATCATAGTCCATTCTTCTTCCGGGTCAGGCCCTTCAGTGTGAATAGGCTCCTCATGATCTTTCGCTTTTATGAACATGATGTCCTCATCAGGGAAGTCAAACCTCATAGGCTGGTAGTCATCAATAGGTTGCTCAGCAAGATATTCAGATAGTACACTGCCCTTGATGGCTTTCTGAGATGTGTACTGGATGTCATATTCTGTGAGAATCATCTGCCATCTTGCAACCCGTCCGGTAAGAGCTGGCTTCTCAAATATGTACTTAACTGGGTCCATCTTTGAGATTAACAAGTTAGTGTGAGTCAACATATACTGTCTCAGTCGGCGAGCAGCCCACGCTAAAGCACAACAAGTTTTCTCGAGCAGTGAATAACGTTGTTCACAGTCGGTAAACTTTTTGCTTAGGTAGTATATTGCATACTCTTTTCGACCAGACTCGTCATGCTGGCCCAGCACGCACCCCATTGACTCTTCTAATACTGTCAAGTACATTATCAGAGGTCTTCCTTCAACTGGCGGCATAAGGATCGGAGGTTCTTGTAAGTACTCTTTGATCTTGTCAAAAGCCCTTTGGCAGTCTTCATTCCACCTGACCGTTTGCTCTTTTCTCAACAGCTTGAACAAGGGTTCACAGGTTGCTGTAAGGTGAGATATGAACCGTGAAATGTAGTTCAATCGTCCTAAGAAACCTCAAACTTCTTTCTCTGTTTTTGGTGCAGGCATCTCTTGAATGGCTTTGACTTTATCAGGGTCAACTTCAATCCCCTTCTCGCTTACAATAAAGCCCAGCAGCTTACCAGATCTCACCCCGAATGTGCATTTGTTGGGGTTCAACTTTAATTGGTACTTCCTCAGACGCTTGAATAACTTCAGTAGATTCACCAAGTGGTCTTCTTCAGTAAGGGACTTGGCAATCATGTCATCCACATAACATTCTATCTCTTTATGAATCATATCGTGGAATAATGTTACCATAGCCCGTTGATACGTCGCACCAGCATTCTTGAGCCCAAATGGCATTACCTTGTAGCAGAACGTGCCCCAGGGTGTGATGAAGGTTGTCTTCTCCATGTCTTCAGGCGACATCTTGATCTGATTATATCCTGAAAATCCATCCATGAAGGAGAATACCGAGAACTGAGCCGTATTATCCACCAATACATCAATGTGAGGTAATGGGAAGTCATCTTTCGGGCTGGCTCTGTTCAGATCCCGGTAGTCAACACACATCCTTACTTTGTCGTCTTTCTTAGGCACAGGTACTATATTAGCGACCCACGGTGGATAGCTAGTTACAGCAAGGAAACCGGCGTCCCACTGCTTTTGTACCTCCTCCTTGATTTTCATAGCCATGTCTGGACGAGTACGGCGCAGTTTCTGCTTAACTGGCGGGCATTCTTCTCTCAAAGGCAGCTTGTGCACGACAATATCGGTATCCAACCCTGGCATGTCTTGATAGGACCAAGCAAACACGTCCACATATTCTCGAAGCAGATCAATCAGTTGTCTCTTCACTGAGTCTTGCAGGCAGGCCCCGATTCTAACTTCCTTCACGTCTTCATCTGTACCAAGATTGATCACTTCAACCTCCTCCTGGTGAGGGGTAATAACCTTTTCCTCTTGTCTCAACAACCTGGCTAGCTCTTCAGGAAGCTCATACTCTTCTTCAACCCCTTCATCAGCTTGATTGATTGGATTGTCAAAGTCATACGATGTCATAGCCGTGCTGTTGTCGGTGCTGTCTGGAAGGCACTCTCTGCAAGGGTTCAGTTTGTTTATTTTAGTGATTTGATTTTAATCTTGTTTTAGAAAAGTGAAATAAAGTTGTCATTTTGAAAACACTGCCATTTATTTTTTGTACAAAAAGAAAAATGGAAAAACAGTGAGCGGAAAAGAAAAGACTCATTTGCAAAAAGATGTCTGATATTTCATTGATTAATCTTGTTTGCACAAAAAGTACAGATGGCCCGATTACAAAATGAGTCTTGTCATCTTGGGCAAGATGCAAGACTTTGATGCATGCTATAAAAATACAGGAAATAATAATTACTCTGCATGAGTAACTCTTATAATTTCCTGGGAAGACCAGTTTGAGATACTGCTCCCCGGGATCTTTGGACGAATCCAGCTTTCCAGGTTGCGTTCTTCTTCCAGCTCGTCTTCCAGACAGTTGACAGCATCAGGGGTGAGCATCCCCCCACTCACAAAGTTGGGCTCTTTCGCAGCCTCTGCTTGATCTTGTTGAGTTGGTTTGTAACCCAACCCAAATCTGTCCTCTTTCTTCTCCACCGATAACAGTTTGCCCCAGCCTTGGGCAGTTCCTTCCTCAACAACCTTCCGGGCTTGTTGGTATGATGATATTGAAGTACCAGGCACAGCAGATGTTTCATTGATGTTCAAGGCCTCGAACCCCTGGCTCATTGTTTCATGGATCTCCCCATCCATCTCAATATACTTATAGGTAGCCAGGTGGCTGACAAAAATGTCCTCCTCTCCACAGATAGTAACGATTTGACCCTCCCACTCATATTTTAACTTCTGGTGAAGGGTAGAGGTCACGGCGCCAGCGGCGTGAATCCATGGCCTACCCAATAGACAGCTGTAGGCGGGCTGTATATCCATCACGTAGAAGATAGTTTTAAAGGTCTGCGGGCCAATCGTCACGGGTAACTCAATCTCTCCCAGAACCGATCTCTTTGAACCATCAAAGGCTCTCACCACCAGGTTGCTGGGTCTCAACGCCAATCCGTCATATTCTAGCTTCACCAGGGCCTTCTTAGGTAAGACATTGAGGGATGACCCCGTGTCTACCAGCACATGGGAGAGGACAACACCTTTGCATTCCATGGTTATGTGCAAGGCTTTGTTATGGTTGCGGCCTTCTGTTGTCAAATCAGTATTGGTGAACCCTAGTCCGTGACTAGCATTAACATTCCCCACTACAGCTTCCAGTTGATTGACAGTGATCTCTTCAGGCACGTAAGCTGCGTGCAAGACTTTGAGTAGTGCATTCCGATGGGCTTCGGAGCACATAAGCAATGATAGGATTGAGATCTTGGAAGGCGTCTGATGAAGCTGATCCACTATTTTATAATCACTCTTTTTGATGATTCGCATGAACTCATCAACCTCTTGATCGAATGGTGTCTTCAAAGCTTCCTTAACAGCTTGATCTTTCTGCACAGGGCTCTTCCCTTTTGCCTTGGCAGCAGCTTCTGCTTCGGCAGTGGGTCTCTGAATTTGTGGAGCGAAAAGTCGTCCGCTTCGGGTGAAGCCTCCGCCTCCGCCCACATTGTCTATTTGTGGTGCAGGGGTTGATGATTCAAAAGTGATTCTTTGTCCCTCACAGTACAAGTCAGAGCCGTAATGCCAGGGGATGGCACTACTGCTTTCATAAGGTACCGGTCCGGGCACCGTGATGGTGACTGGACTGATTGCAGCTGTTGAAGGAACTGTGATAGTCTGCGGATCATAATAAATTGTAACTGGTGCTCTAATGGGAGCGGCACCTTCTGAATTGTAGGCAGAGTTGTTTTCAGGATCGTAGAATATGGTGACAGTTGAGACATCTTCATGATTTGTTGCTGGTGTTGTAGGAGATATTGTCGGAAGAAAGGATGTTGTTGTTGTAGGAGTTTCAAAATGGAGTGAAGCTGAAGTTGTAGAAGAAAAATTTGCTGATAACTGATCAGTTGAGACGATAGATGGAGTACTTGTTGATGAAACCGAAGAATTGTCAGGAACAATGGTTGCTGCAGTTGTAGGAGGTTCTGAAACCGTTGCTGATGAGATTGCTGGATTTGTTGGAAATGATGTGGTGATCTGAAGCTGGCCACTCTGAATAAGGCCATCTATGCCATTCCTTAAATTATCGCACCCATTTACTGAGATGTTGCAGTAAGCACAACCTAACTCACACCCCGGGAACATTTGACATTCCAAGAGCTGAGCTTTGATTTCCACCAACGGTGTCCTGATCTGGCCCACACTGGTTATTAAATAAGACGGCTTGTCTTCTTCAATAGCGTTAATCCTGGGACCACCGTGGTTTGGCATCGGGTTCTTATTGACATTGGGTGGTGGTGCGAAATTCAGAGCTTTCGAGTCTACCAGGTCTTGTACCTTCATGTGCAAGGCTCTGCACTTTTCTGTACTGTGGCCAGGTGCGTTTGAATGAAAAGCACACCTAGCATTGGAGTTATAGTTCCTGGGTAAACTGTTGGGATCTGGAGGTGCCAACGTCCTTAGCTCAACTAGGTTGAGTTTCAGGAGTTGTGGCAGCAATGTAGCATATGGCATAGGGATCGGGTCGATTACCCTGTTGGCTTGAGATGGCCTCTGTTGGAATGGCCTTTGCTGATTATTGTTGTTGGTGTTACTGTTGTTGTAATTCCTTGGAGGATACTGATTTTGTTGATCGTACTGAGGTTGCTGCTGATAGTTTTGTTGCGGAGGCTGATAGACTGGTTGAGGATGAGCTGGAGCAGGAATGGTGACTGCTGCTATTGACCTTTGAACATATTGGGGCCTGCCCCTGTTGGTGTGGATGGCATTGGTCTCGCCAGTTCTTCTTGGGCCTGCAAAAGGCTTTCTTGTACTACTGGACGAGCTTGCACCATTGTCGGAAATCTTACCCATTTTTAACAAGCTCTCAATTCTCTCCCCATCTATGACAACATCCGCAAAGCTAGTAGATGAGAAGGCAGCTAGCCTATCAATATAGGTTCCCTGAAGGGTGTTCATAAACATATCTGCCATTTCCCTTTCAGACATAGGTGGCTGAACAGCAGCAGCCAGTTGCCTCCATCTCTGGGCATATTCTCGGAAACTTTCCCTTGACGACTGTGACATTCCCATTAGGAGGGTCCTGTTGGGTGCCATGTCTAAGTTATACTGATACTGTCTGATGAAGGCCTCTTCCAGGTCCTTCCAGCACCTAATAGTTGCCCTTGTCAAGTGAGAGTACCATTCTCTCGACGCTCCAGTCAAGCTGTCCTCAAAATAGAACATCCAGAGCTTCTCATCCATAGTATAGGCCTTCAGCCTCCCCAGAAATGATTGTAAATGAGTCCGGGGGCAGGAAGTCCCGTTGTATTTTTCAAAACAAGGAGGCTTGAACTTATGGGGGATCCTGACCCCATCTACCAAGCCCATGTCCATGACGTCGAAGCTCAAAGAGTTTTGAGATTCTAAGGACCTCAACTTCTCAGCTATCTCATCCAATCTTCTATCATAAGCTTCCTCCCCAGCACCCATTACTGTGAATTGATCCTCCTGGGGGTCTTCTTGAAGTACCCTGGCTGCAGTGGCAGTCCCTTGAACATTTGCAGGAATATTGACCTCAGGATGGAGGTGTGGTCCAAATACAGGGGGATTTACATGAGGTTGGACCCTTTCATTGTTGCTGGTGCCGGAAGTTCCTATGTGTGGATCTTCTTGATTCTGCCTTTCCACCATGGCCCTCAATCTTTCCTGGCTCTGAGCCATGTTGTTCATCACTTCCATAAACTGAGTCATTTGATTCCTCATTTCTAGCCTTTCGTTTGCCATTTGATTTCTGACCTCAGTAAGGTCCTGCTGCATCTGATCCATTTGAATTCCCGGAAGATTGTTACGGGTCGGATAACGGTGCGGACGGTTGAGGGAAAATACCCGGCGCCGAGCAATAATTCCTGTACATCACAACAGAGTTAGTGGCAATAAAACAAAAAACCTACAAAACAAACAAAAGTGTTAGCATGCAATGCAGTTATGCTTATTTGTTCTCAAGGTATCCGGTTTGGCATTCAGTTTTGACCCTTCCAGACCCTTGAAGATGTTGTTGATGTTGCTTGAAGAAAACTCAGATGAAGCAAACTAACACGAATATATTACAGAAGGTGAAATAATACAACTTGTTCATTTTACAACACAAGCCCTCTAAGGGGTCAAAATACATTACAAGAAAATAAAAGTACATGGAAAGAAAGAAACAACAAACAAATGGTCAAACACCAAGACCAAACACATCCTCCCGAACTTCCTTGAGAAGTGCTTCGGTCACAGGATCAGCTGGACGCTCCGTGAGGTTCCTGATAAGGAGATTCCGAGTTGTAACAGCTGTAGTGAGCTTCTTGTGCTGAGCTTGGTCCTTTGACCTCTTCACTCCAGCCTTGACCTTCAGCTCCGATATCTCCCTCTGGGCTGCTGCCAGGGCTTCTTGCTGTTCTTTTGCACTAGCTTCCAGCTGCTCCATCTTGTCTTGAACTCTCTTGTCCCCCAGGGTACCAGCCTCAGTGATCCTGACCCACCGGGCTTGACTCTCCTTCAGATACAAGTCTGTCCTTGCTCTCTGGAACTGGGCTTCCTTGCAAGCATTCTTCAGAATTTGTTCTCCAGCCTTAGACTTTTTGATATAATCCCCAGACTTCTCAATCTTAGTCAGATGCTCTACTCTCAACTTCTCCAACCTCTCAATCTCCCTCATACCCTCACTCCTCTCCCTGAGGGTCTTCTGCAAAGCCTGGGTTAACTTCTCATTTCTTTCCTTCAAGCCCTCAAACTCTTCCAAACTGATAGTGGCAGGGGGTGGTGCTGAAGATGACTCAGGCATGTCTTCTATGGTAAAGGGCATCCCAGAGAATTGGGCCCTGGCACGGGACCACTCATAATATTGTGCTGATGCCACATTGTTGCACTTCCCTAGGATGGTCACTCCCTTGGTTTGAACATTATCCCAGGCCCAGGCAGCCTGCCTAACAACAGCCAGATTAAGCTTGTTCTCACAATAGAGAGTCTCAACCAAGTCCTGTGCCTTAGGAGTATGGACTAGTGCATAGCCCAGTTGCCTTCTGAGCAGCAGAGGGTTGTAATTAATACTACCCTTAACTCCTATTAGGGGCACATTGGGAAAATGCCCACAGCTGGTGATGATATCCCTGCCCTTGGTGCTTTGAGTGCACCATCTAATATCAGCTGAAGTTAGAGCAGTGAGTCTCTTAGCCCAGTTGCTCTGCTGATGAGGATTTAGAAATGCATCTGTCCTGGGTAGATGCCTGAGAAGCCAAGTATGGAATAATGGAGCACAACACCTCACTAATCTTCCCCTCTGCTTTTCATTCCTCTGATGCACTGAATAGTAGAGATCCCCCAGTAAAGTGGGCACTGGGTTCTGCAAGATGAACAGATGAACTGCATTCTTGCTAATGAATCGAGGCTCATCTGCAAACAATACAATTCCATATATACTCAAGGCCAATAGTGCACAAACAGCTTTCCACTCTCCTAAAGAAGCTTTCAGGGTAGCTTGAGAGATCAAGAAATCCAGATGGAAGCCAGGGATTCCAGCCTTGGAAGTCATATGTTGCTCAATTAGGACAGGTTCCAGATGCAAAGCCTTTGCTACTTCTCCATTGCCAGGAAAGACCATCTCAGGGTTGAAAGGAATTCCACCCCTGATAGGCATACCAACCAATGAGGAGTACTCTTCCAATAGAGGGCCCAGCTGAAAGTATTGAAAAGTGAAACACCTCAGTGGGGGATCATAGAACTGAATGCAAGTGTGGATCTGACTTCTTTGTGAAGGGTCCAGATCCGTAACCATATCAAGTATATCTCCATAGCTTTCCCTGAACAATGGTATGTGATCTGGAGTGATCAGGGTTTGAATCCTCCTGATGTCTGATAACTCTGGCTGGAAGAAGTGGTAGGTGATGTTGCTCTTTTTAGGAGCCATGATGCTGAAGATGAGTAGAGACAGATGTTGATGATAATACTGAAGAACTGGCCACTGATTGGCTGGTGCAGATATCTGATAACTGAAGCAGATGCTGATGAAGATGGGTCAATGCTGAAGATGGGGTCAAAACCAAAACCAAAGATGAAAGTGGATACCCTGAAACACAAATAAGCAAATGTCAATATGATGCAATGTTTATGTATGCAAATGAAATGCAAGGGTTTGTGACTGAGCTGGATCTGATCAAAATGCCCTGATATAGGTCCAAGTGTATTCAAGAATTCCAGATGGAGGTCTATAAATCCAGTAACCAAGGTGGGGGACTCAAATAAAGAGCCACATGTCCAGGGTTTTAGAATCACAAGAACTGTCCCAAAGTGAAGTACTCTTAAACAAAGTAACAGGGTATTCTAAGGTCAAGGTACCTGCAAACCTGTAAACAGCCCAAACCCCTCACAGGTGGTGTTCTAGAACAAGGATCCTCAGACTTGGATCAGTTATGAGAAGTGTAAACACTTCTAACCCGGAGGTACAGTGTTTACAATAACCATAAAAAATCCTCCTCTAATTCTCCTCAGTTTCTGAAGGTCAATACTAAAGGTCATCCAGACTTAGCAGGCTTCCTAGATAGCCCTAGCATTGCAGGAAATCTGCAACACAAAGTTCTCAAGAAGAAACCCATATCTGAACCGTGTTTCATATTCCCGCACCAGACCGAAATGGAATGGGAAAGAATATGATTCACTCTAGCCTAGGTGTCACTCAGGTCCCAGGTATAGGACCTTAACTCTCAATGGAACACCCACCCACCAAAGCAAACAAACAGATCCAGCCAGCACAATATGACAGTATGATATATGCATAAAGCAATAAAGAAAGCAGTAAAGCAACTGTACATAAAGAAAAAATAAATACAAATATACAAACACAAATAAGCACATAACACCCCAGTAAACACAAATCAATCAAGCGCTAGGAGGAACCCACAAAAAGAACCAGAAGCCCTGGTTGCAATATAAGGATTCCCCAGCAGAGTCGCCAAGCTGTCGCTCCCACCAAATGAAGCCGGGTCAAATGGGGTACAGACGCGAACGGTCGGCGAAGGGACAATGAGAACACACAGCCGTGAACTCACTGGAGATGAATAGAGTCGCCAGCTAGGCATTTTTATCCCGGAGGAAAGGTAATGCTGCATAGACCTGGAAAGACATGGATAAGACGGTTGCAAACCAGAGAAACTGAGAAAGGGGGTTGGTTACAACCTGGGAAGGTATTAGCACCCAGATTGTCCGCCGTACTCGACGGGATCCACGCTTAGAAGATTTGTGTTTTAAAGGGGTAGTGTCAGTGCAATCTGTGTACAAAATAGCTGGAAAAGGATGTACAGGTGTCAGTGTAAAGTGTATAAGTGATGTGAAGTATGAAAGTGTCAGTGTAGGAATGAGAATGAATTTCTCAAGATCATGAGGCTTAAAGAATGAGGCTGGAAGGAGGGGGGAATATACAGAGACTTTTGTTCGATAACTGTTAAGTTATGCCTACATATCCTCTCGTGCAATGAGGAAGTCAGAACACCGTAGTTCGACCCAAAGAGACTGAAAGATGAATTGACTTGTGAACTGCTTACTTGTCTATGCTCAAGTGTATGACCTGTCTAGCTCAGGTGCAAACTGTCTTGCATTAGACGGAAGAAGCGAGCTCTCGTTTGTGAGTGAATGAGATGAGAAAAGAATCCCGGAGGAGACGATTATTGTTTGTTTTTGTGTTTTCAGTCTTTTATTGTTTTTGGAAGTTTGTCATAAGTTAATGAGCTTAAGCCTAAACCAATGGGTTAGTAAACTCATCACATCTTCCCTCTGATTAGGGGTAATGAGAATACCTTAAGTGTGAAGTCAGCTTCTCACACTTAATTACCCTGATGTAGGATTAAGATCATTAACCTACTTGTGATTATTTAGATGTCTTTTAGTGTTTTTGTTTAGTGTTGAGTAATGAGGTTAAGCCATAATCAGGGATTAAACAGACTCATTATACCATCCTAATAGAAGGATAATAGATGAGAATGTTTAAACTGAGGAAAGCTCCTCAACTTAATCCATGATTAGGGATTAAACTCATGACAAAACAAGCCTTTGATTAAGTGGATTTTATTTAATGGTATGATGATGAAGTGGATTTTATGATTTGTAAGACAACTTGAGGGGGACTTGTCCATTAACACTAGGGTTAGTCCTTCTTAACCAGTTAAGGAAGAATTAGAACCCTAATGCAAGGCCCAAGTTACAAGCTTATTGTCTTAGTGATTATTAGATGGATTGATTAAGAGATTTAAACACATCAAGGGTTTAACACTTAGGATTAAAATTATGCACTCCATCCTAAGAGAAGGATGCAGGCATAAGCTTAATCACAAAGCCTTAAAGCCTTTAGGGTTTAGTCCCTGATTATGAGATGAGAAGAGGAGACTCAAAAGAGACACAAAGGTAAAACTATGAGGGGGACTAATCAAAACCCTAATCATTATCATGCTTGGTTGTTCCTAAGGTTAGTGTGGTTTGCAAGATCATTCCTCAATGGAACCACCAGGAAGCAGATGAAAGGATCAAGAGAAGCAAAGCAACTTGCTTCATTCAAGAAGTCAAGTCACTTGAAGAAAGAAAGTGGGAGGAACAAGAATGAGCAAGCTCAATCTCAAACACAAACAAAAATGCAGCAATGGATGCAAGAGAGATGAAAAGAGAAGTTATGAGAAGTGAAGGCAAATTCACTTCTCAAGTTACTTACCACCTGAAATGTTAGAAAAGAAAATGCAATGCAATGCCAAATGTGATGAGATGACATGATGATAAACAAAACCAGAAGCATGTTGATGATGATAATGATGCTATGAAGTGCTATGAACATGAGGCAGCACATGGAAATGATCATACAAGTTCATGAATGCAAATGAAGCAAGTTAAGGAGCATGAACAAACATGGAAAGTTATGAAGTGCACATGACATACAACATGGCAAATACATGATGCAATGATCAAACATGCTTTCTATATGTCTTATGATGTCAAGTGAACTAAATGGATGCTTGAAAGGTCATGGCAAGTCATGTTATGCAAGAGAATGCAAGAGGGATGCAAATGAAAGCCCAAATTAGGGTTTATGAACCGAACATCAAACAAAAGTCAAAAACAGAAGCAAACCCTAAGATAAAAAATTGAAAATGCCACACAAAGGTAACCCTAATCCCATACTAAACCAATGCCCAAAGGAGAGGTCTCAACTCTTAACCAATCCCAAGTTATGATTTTTACAAGTTATTAGGGTTTTTAGGGTTTATAGACAAAAGAAATGTCAAACAAATTGAAAATGAGGAATCAAAACATGGCCATTTAATCTCAAAAACTACATGCTAAACACAATGCAATGCAAGAAGAATCAATGTCCAACTCTTCATAGATAGGCAGAAAAGA
Source organism: Lathyrus aphaca (assembly GCA_963966055.1). Taxonomy (NCBI): domain Eukaryota; kingdom Viridiplantae; phylum Streptophyta; class Magnoliopsida; order Fabales; family Fabaceae; genus Lathyrus; species Lathyrus aphaca. The sequence goes on along the minus strand of OZ014520.1, from coordinate 213,065,242 downwards.
TTTTTTGAACTTAGGATCAAAATAATGCACAAAAATGATTTTAATTCAATGAAAAATTCTCAAAATGCATCAAGATCAAAAAATAAATTTGGTTTGAAAGTTGGACAATGTTTCTAAATGTCTTAGAACATTTCATGAATTTTTTGGTGATTTTTAAATATCTAAAAGTATTTTTAATAAATTAATTTCCATTAATCAATTAAAAATAATCTTTTAAATATTTAAAAATACTTTTTAATGATAAAAATAAAAATAAAAAATATTTTTGTGTCATAAAAATTATTAAAACTCTTGGGAAAAAGTTTCATAATTTTTAAAACATTTTTGCTATTTTAAATTAAATATGCAAGTTAAATGAAAAAGAAAATGAGAATAAATTAAATAAAGGGAAAGTAATCAGAATGGAGGGTTGAGATTGAGTCTGGCAAAGAATGGGTTGACTGCGCGCGCAGATCAAAGGCCCATATTCAAACTTGGTTAATCTGATTTATGAATTAATTAAATGCAATTAGGGTTTCTAATGACCAATCTGAGCCGTTCACACGCGCGGGAGGTCAACAGGTCAAAGCCATCGCACGCTCCAGATTCAAACTCAATTAATTACAGGGATTAAACCCTAATGATTTTCAGGTGGCCGGAGAAGACCTCCGGTCGTCTTCTCCAGTGGGAACCCCACCTGAAAATCCCTAGAAACCTCAAAACGTAACAAAAATGAAAACCAAGCATACAGAAATGATTCCCATGATCCACTGAATCAAAACCCCATCACAAACAACATTTATTTTTCCCCAGAAACATGAATCGAACCAAACAATTTTTAGGTCAACAAAGTTTCAGGAAGCAATTAAATTCTCATTTCATCACCATTTTCAAAACTAAAGGCATATTCATGATCAGGAAGACATATAGAACAAGTTTAGAACTTAAAAATCCATTTCTGGAAAAAAAGTTCTTGAGCTACCTGAGATTCGAAGCTTTCACTCCAGCAACTTTCTGACCTCCCCTCTTGGTGAAATCCACTCCTTATGACCTCTTGATGATGCTTGAATGCTAGGGGGAAATTTATGTTGGCTGGATGAAGAGTTTGAAAAGCTTCTGCTCAAGCTCAGTTGAAAATGGCAATGGTGATTCAGGCTGTTTCTGGCAATGGTGAAGGGTTGTTTGTGGTCCAGATGATGAGTGGAGAAGGTTTGCGGAGTTTGTTTGGATGTTTGTGAGCTGTGGAGAGAGTTTCGAAGGAAACTGCAAGTTGGAGTGAAAATGGTGAAGTGGTGTTATGGCTTGTTTCAGGCTTGGTTCCTTGATGCTTTGGACTCAATGAGGCATGGTGAGTTGAAGTGTGGAAATAGTTTGGATGTTTGTGAGCTGGGCAGAGAAATTCGAAGAGTTTTTGCAAAAGGGAGTGAGTTTGTGTATGTGATGTTGTGTGTTGTTTCAGCCTTCCTTCTTGAGTGTTATGGCCTGCATTTGGATAGTATATTTTAATCCTATAGGTCAGATGATTTGACATGGCCTCTATTGATTGGTAAGTTTGCTTTTGCCAAAAGTCCACTTTTTGTGTAAGAGAGGTATGGCTTGGTTCTAGGCTAGTACAAAGCATGGGCTAGCGCAGCAAGGGTGAGGGGAAGGGCTAGCAAAGCTCAGCATCCAATGTGGCAAGTGGTAGGGAGTGTGATCATGAGTTTTGCAAGTTGGTGCAACTTTGGTTCACATGTGATTTTCTCATTCCACAAGCCATGAAACATGAGCATTCTTGGTTCAATTCTGACTTTTAGAGTTTATGTGATGTTTGTGTCATGGTTTGATGTCAATTAGAGGTTACAAAAAGCCTTGGTTCATGATTTTGCAAAATTCACATTTGAAGCATGTCTTGAAAATCAATGATTTTTGCCAACTTTGTCACACCATAACTTTTGATCCAAGAAGAATTAGATCATGTTCTTGTACTTTTTGAAAAGGGAAAAATGTGATCTACAACTTTCATGACCAAGGTTTTTCCATTTGAAGCTTTCTTGGATCAAAAATTAAGGCTTGAAAAAATGACCTAAAATGAAGCATTCTTGAAAAGTCAACCATGCCCAAAAAGTCAACATTTGCAAAAACTCCAAATTCTTGATTTTTGTGAACTCCAACCTTCTTCCATGATCAAATAAAGATCATATACACTCAAAATGATGAAGATCACCCATTGATTGGGTCATTGGGGGCCTCAGATGCCCTGATTTTGCACTGACTTGTCTAGAAAGTCAACCCTTGATCAGATGACTTCCCCATGGAATTTCTTCATGAAAATTGATATGCATACCCCCTATGACATATAGAGACCAATGGAAACAATAATGACCAAAAAATTTGGAGTTATGGCCTCTGAAACCAAAACCCTAATTTTAGGTCAACTGTGCAGTCAAACTTGGCTCTGCATCCCTTCCAAACCCAGTTCTTGTGATTCTTTTGAAATCTTGACTTTGAAAGGATGGAATATGATACAAGAACACATATGGATCTCTTTGAAGTGATTGGTAGCCTTTGGAGTGGCTCAAGAGGCTCTTGGATTGCTCAGATCACAAACCCTAGGTGCAGATGACTTAGAAACTATGCAGTGAATAAAAAATGAGATGTGAGATGATGTGATTGTGTTTATGCATATGAGGAGATCACAAGCCATGGTGTGAATGGGTGAGGGAAAATTTGGGGTGTTTACAACCTTGTAGCAGAACGTGCCCCAGGGTGTGATGAAGGTTGTCTTCTCCATGTCTTCAGGTGACATTTTAATCTGATTGTAACCTGAAAATCTGTCCATGAAGGAGAATACCGAGAACTGAGCCGTATTATCCACCAATACATCAATGTGAGGTAAAGGAAAATCATCTTTCGGGCTAGCTCTGTTCAGATCCCGGTAGTCAACACACATTCTTACTTTGCTGTCCTTTTTAGGCACAGGTACTATATTAGCAACCCACGGTGGATAGCTAGTCACGGCAAGGAATCCGGCGTCCCATTGCTTCTGCACCTCTTCCTTGATTTTCATTGCCATGTCTGGGCGGGTTCGGCGCAGTTTCTGTTTAACCGGCGGGCATTCTTCTCTCAAAGGCAGCTTGTGCACAACAATGTCGGTATCCAACCCTGGCATATCTTGATAAGACCAAGCGAACACGTCCACATACTCTTGAAGCAGGTCAATCAGTTGTCTCTTCACTGAGTCTTGCAAGCAGGCCCCGATTTTAACTTCTTTCACGTCTTCATCTGTACCAAGATTGATTGTTTCAACCTCCTCCTGGTGAGGAGCGATAACCTTTTCCTCTTGTCTTAACACCCTGGCTAGCTCTTCAGGAAGCTCATATTCTTCTTCAACCCCTTCATCAGCTTGATTGATCGGATTGTCAAAGTCATACGAAGTCGTAGCCGTGATGTTGTCGGTGCTGTCTGGAAGGCACACTCTGCAAGGGTTCAGTTTGTTCATTTTAGTGATTTGATTTTAATCTTGTTTAGAAAAGTGAAATAAAGTTGTCATTTTGAAAACACTGCCATTTATTTTTTGTACAAAAAGAAAAAGGAAAAACAGTGAACGGAAAAGAGAAAAGACTCATTTGCAAAAAGATGTCTGATATTTCATTGATTAATCTTATTGCACAAAAAGCACAGATGGCCCGATTACAAAATGAGTCTTGTCATCTTGGGCAAGATGCAAGACTTTGATGCATGCTATAAAAATACAGGAAATAATAATTACTCTGCATGAGTAACTCTTATAATTTCCTGGGAAGACCAGTTCGAGATACTGCTCCCCGGGATCTTTGGACGGATCCAACTCTCCAGGTTGCGGTCGCTTTCATCCTCGTCTTCCAAATTGTTGACAGCATCAGGGGTGAGCATCCCCCCACTAACAAAGTTGGGCTCCTTAGCAGCCTCTGCTTGATCTTGTTGAGTCGGTTTGTAACCCAACCCAAATCTATCCTCTTTCTTCTCCACGGGTAACAACTTGCCCCAGCCTTGGGCCTTTCCTTCTTCAACAACCTTCCGGGCTTGTTGATATGATGTCATTGAGGTTCCAGGTACAACAGAAGTTTCATTTACGTTCAAGGCCTCGAACCCTTGACTCATTGTCTCGTGGATCTCCCCATCCATCTCAATGTATTTGTATGTAGCCAGATGGCTAACAAAAATATCCTCCTCTCCACAGATAGTAACGACTTGACCCTCCCACTCGAATTTTAACTTCTGGTGAAGGGTTGAGGTCACGGCGCCAGCGGCGTGAATCCATGGCCTACCCAATAGACAGCTGTAGGCAGACTGTATATCCATCACATAGAAGGTCGTTTTGAAAGTTTGTGGGCCAATCGTTATAGGCAGCTCAATCTCACCCAGAACCGATCTCTTTGAACCATCAAAGGCTCTCACTACCAGGTTGCTGGGACGTAGTGCCAATCCGTCATACTCTAGCTTCACAAGGGCTTTTTTAGGTAAAACATTAAGGGATGACCCCGTGTCTACCAGCACATGGGAAAGGACTGCACCTTTACATTCCATGGTGATGTGCAAAGCCTTGTTATGATTGCGGCCTTCAGTAGTCAAATCAGTGTTGGTGAACCCTAGTCCATGACTAGCATTAACATTTCCAACCACAGCTTCCAACTGATTGACGGTGATCTCTTCTGGCACATAAGCTGCGTGCAAGACTTTTAGTAATGCATTCCGATGAGCCTCGGAGCACATAAGCAATGATAGGATTGAGATCTTGGAAGGCGTCTGGTGAAGCTGATCCACTATTTTGTAATCACTTTTCTTGATGATTCTCATGAACTCATCAACTTCTTGATCAAAGGGTGTTTTCAAAGCTTCTTTAACAACCTGCTCTTCCTGCACCAAGCTTTTCCCTTTTGCCTTGGCAGCAGCTTCTGCTTCGGCAGTGGGTCTTTGAATTTGTGGAGAAAAGAGACGTCCGCTTCAAGTGAAGCCTCCGCCTCCTCCCACATTGTCTATTTGTGGTGCAAGGGTTGATGATTCAAAAGTGATTTTCTGTCCTTCGAAGTATAGATCAGAGCCGTAATGCCAGGGGATGGCATTACTGCTTTCATAAGGTACTGGCCCAGGCACCGTGATGGTGACCGGGCTGATGGCAGCTGCAGAAGGGACTATGATAGTCTGTGGATCGTAGTATATTGTGACTGGTGCTCTGATGGGAGTAGCACTTTGTGAGTTGTAGGCAGAATTATTTTCAGGATCGTAATAAATTGTAACTGTTGAGACGTCTTCATTGTTTGCTGCTGGTGTTGTAGGAGACATTATTGGAAGGATGGGCGTTGTTGTTGTAGGAGTTTCAAAATAAAGTGGTGCTGAGGTTGTAGAAGGAATGTCGGTTGATATCTGGTCAGTTGAGATGACAGATGAAGCATTTGTTGATGAAGCTGAAGAGTTGTCGGGAACAATGGTTGTTGCAGTTGTAGGAGATACTGGAATTGTTGCTGATGAGATTGCTGGATTTGTTGGAATTGACATTGTAATTTGAAGTAGGCCACTCTGGATGAGACAATCTATGCCGTCCCTCAAGTTATCACAACCATTTACTGAAATGTTGCAGTAAGCACACCCTAACTCACACCCCGGGAACATTTGACATTCGAGGAGTTGAGCCTTAATCTCTACCAACGGTGTCCGAATCTGACCCACACTGGTTATTAAATAAGACAGCTTGTCTTCTTCAATAGCATTGATTCTGGGACCTTCGTGGTGTGGCATAGGGTTTTTGTTAACATTTGGCGGTGGTGCAAAATTCAGAGCCTTAGAGTCTACCAAGTCTTGTACCTTCATGTGCAAAGCTCTGCACTTTTCTGTACTGTGGCCAGGCGCATTTGAATGAAAAGCACATCTGGCGTTGGAGTCATAATTCCTGGGTAGACTATTAGGATCTAGAGGTGCCAACGTCCTTAGCTCAACTAGGTTGAGTTTCAGGAGTTGTGGCAGTAATGTAGCATATGGCATAGGGATCGGATCGATCACCCTATTGGCCTGAGAAGGTCTCTGTTGGAACGGTCTTTGCTGGTTGTTGTTGGTGGTGTTGTTGTAGTTTCTCGGAGGATACTGAGTTTGTTGCTGGTACTGAGGTTGTTGCTGATAATTTTGTTGCGGTGGTTGATAAGTTGGTTGTGGATGAGCTGGAGCGGGAATGGTGACTGCTGCCACGGATCTATGAACATATTGGGGCCTGCCCCTGTTGGTGTGGATAGCATTGGTCTCACCAGTTCTTCTTGGGCCTACAAAAGGCTTTCTTGTGTTGCTGGATGAGCTGGCACCGCTGTCAGAAATTTTGCCCATCTTTAACAGGCTCTCAATTCTCTCTCCAGCTATAACGACATCTGCAAAGCTGGTAGAAGAGAAAGCAGCCAGCCTGTCAATGTATGTTCCCTGAAGGGTGTTCATAAACATATCTGCCATCTCCCTCTCTGACATAGGTGGCTGGACAGCAGCAGCCAATTGTCTCCATCTCTGGGCATACTCTCGGAAACTTTCTCTTGATGACTGTGACATTCCCATTAGGAGGGTCCTGTTGGGTGCCATATCTAAGTTGTACTGATACTGTCTGATAAAGGCCTCTGCCAGGTCCTTCCAACACCTGATAGTTGCTCTTGTCAGATGAGAGTACCATTCTCTTGAAGCTCCCGTCAAGCTGTCCTCAAAATAAAACATCCAGAGCTTTTCGTCCATGGTATAGGCCTTCAGCCTCCCCAGAAAGGACTGTAAGTGGGTCCGGGGGCATGAAGTCCCGTTGTACTTTTCAAAACAAGGAGGCTTAAACTTATGGGGAATCCTGACCCCGTCTACCAAGCCCATGTCCATAACATCGAAACCCAAAGAGTTCTGAGACTCCAAGGGTCTTAATTTCTCAGCTATCTCATCCAGCCTTCTGTCATAAGCTTCTTCCCCAGCTCCCATTACCGTGAACTGATCCTCCTGGGGGTCTTCTTGCAGCACTCTACCTGCAGTGGCAGTCCCTTGAACATTAGCAGGAATGTTAACCTCTGGATGAAGGTGGGGGCCAAATACCGGGGGATTGACATGAGGTTGGACCCTCTCATTGTTGCTTGTCCCAGCAGTCCCTATATGGGGATCTTCTTGATTCTGCCTTTCCACCATTGCTCTCAATCTTTCTTGGCTCTGAGCCATGTTGTTCATTACTTCCATAAACTGCGTCATCTGAGTTCTCATTTCCAATCTTTCGTTTGCCATTTGGTTTCTGACCTCTGCAAGGTCCTGTTGTACCTGATCCATTTGTATGCCCGGAAGGTTGTTACGGGTTAGATATCGGTGTGGACGGTTGAGAGGAAATACCCGGCGTCGAGCAATAGTTCCTGAATATCACAACAGAGTTAGCAACGATAAAACAAAAACCTACAAAACAAACAAAAGGGTTAGCATGCAATGCAGTATGCTTATTTGTTTTCAAGGTATCCGGCTTGGCATTCAGTTTTGACCCTTTCCAGACCCTTGAAGATGCTGTTGATGTTGCTTTTGAAGTAAACTTGGATGGAACAAACTGATACATATATTACAAAAGGCAAATGGTACATAGTTTGTTTACAAATACAAGCCCTCTGAGGGGTCAAAATACATCATAAGAAAATAAAAATACATAAAATGAAAGCAACAACAAGCAAATGGTCAAACACCAAGACCGAACTCATCCTCCTGAACTTCCTTGAGAAGTGCTTCAGTCACAGGATCAGCTGGACGCTCCGTGAGATTCCTGATAAGGAGGTTCCGGGTAGTAACAGATGCAATTAGCTTCTTGTGCTGACTTTGGTCCTTTGACCTTTTCACTCCAGCTTTGATCTTCAGCTCTGATATCTCCCTCTGGGCTGCTTCCAGGGCTTCCTGCTGTTCTTTTGCACTAGCTTCCAGCTGCTCTATCTTGTCTTGGACCCTCTTATCCTCCAGAGTACGAGCTTCGGTGATCCTGACCCACCTAGCTTGACTCTCCTTCAGATACAAGTCTTTCCTGGCTTTCTGGAATTGGGCTTCCTTGCAGGCATTCTTCAAGATCTGTTCCCCAGCCCTAGACTTCTTGATGTAATCCTCAGACTTCTCAATTTTAGCCAGATGCTCTACTCTCAGCTTCTCTAACCTCTCAATGTCCAACCTACCATTACTCCTCTCCCGGAGGGTCTTCTGCAAAGCCTGAGTCAACTTCTCATTTATCTCTTTCAAACCCTCAAACTCCTCCAAACTGACAGTGGCAGGGGGTGGTGCTGAGGATGATCCAGGCATATCCTCCATGGTGAAGGGCATTCCAGAGAATTGAGCCCTGGTATGGGACCACTCATAATATTGTGTTGATGCCACATTGTTGCACTTCCCCAGAATGGTTACTCCCTTAGTTTGAACATTTTCCCAGGCCCAGGCTGCCTGCCTGACAATGGCTAGATTGGGCTTGTTCTCACAGTAAAGAGTCTCAGCCAAGTCTTGTGCCTTAGGAGTGTGGACCAGTGCATAGCCCAGTTGTCTTTTGAACAGCAGAGGATTGTAATTAATGCAACCCTTAACTCCTATCAGGGGCACATTGGGAAATTGCCCACAACTGGTGATGATATCCCTGCCCTTTGTGCTTTGAGTGCACCACCTGATATCGGTTGAAGTCAGAGCAGTGAGTCTTCTAGCCCAGTTTCTCTGCTGATGAGGATTCAAAAATGCATCTGTCTTGGGCAGATGCCTGAGAAGCCAAGTATGGAACAAAGGGGCACAACACCTCACTAATCTTCCCCTCTGCTTTTCATTCCTCTGGTGCACTGAGTAGTAAAAATCCCCCAATAAAGTGGGCCCTGGGTTCCTCAGGATGAAAAGGTGGATGGCATTCTTGCTAATGAATCGAGGCTCATCTGCAAATAATATGATCCCATATATGCTCAGGGCCAATAAAGCACAGACTGCTTTCCACTCTCCTAAAGAAGCTTTCAGGGTAGCTTGAGAGATTAAGAAATCCAGATGCAGACCAGAGATTCCAGCCTTAGTAGTCATATGCTGCCCAATCAGAACTGGTTCCAGATGTAATGCCTTTGCTACTTCTTCATTACCAGGAAAGACCATCTCAGGGTTGAAAGGGATCCCACCCCTGATAGGTATACCAACCAATGATGAGTATTCTTCCAATAAAGGGCCCAGCTGAAAGTCCTGAAAAGTGAAACACCTCAGTGGGGGATCATAAAACTGAAGGCAAGTATGAATCAGGCTCCTCTATGAAGGGTCCAAATCCATAACCACATCAAGTATTTCTCCATAGTGTTCCCTGAACAGTGGTATATGATCTGGAGTGATCAGGGTCTGAATCCTCCTGATGTCAGCTAGCTCTGGCTGGAAGAAGTGGTAGGAGATGTTACTCTTTTTAGGTGCCATGATGTTGAGGATGAGTGGAGACAGGTGCTGATGATAACACTGAAAAAGGGCCACTGACTGGTTGATGCAGGTGACTGAAGCAGATAGCTGATAGCTGAAGCAGATGCTGATGAAGATAGGTCAATACTGATGATGGGGTCAAAACCAAGCCAAAATAAAGATGGATACCTTGAAAAAACAAATAAACAAATGTCAAAATGATGCAATGAAGATGTATGCAGATGATATGCAAGGGTTTGTGACTGAGCTGGATCTGATCAAGTACTCTGATATAAGTCCAGGTATATTCAAGAAATCCAGATGGAGGTCTATAGGTCCAGTAACCAAGGTGGGGGACTCAAATAAAGAGTCACATGTCCAGGGTTTAGAATCACAAGAACTGTTCCAACATGGAGTATTCTTAATCAAATCAAAGTAACAGGGTATGCTGAGGCCAAGGGTACCTGCAAACCTTTAAACAGCCCAACCCCCTCACAGGTGGTGTTCTAAAACAAGGATCCTCAGACTTGGATCAGTTATGAGAAGTGTAAACACTTCTAACCCGGAGGTACAGTGTTTACAATAACCATAAAAGTTCCTCCTCTAATTCACCTCAGTTTCTGAAGGTCAAAACTAAAGGTCATCCAGACTTAGCAGGCTTCCCAGATAGCCCTAGCATTGCAGGAAATCTGCAACACAGAGTTCTCAAGAAGAAACCCATATCTGAACCGTGTTTCATATTCCCGCACCAGACCGAGATGGAATGGGAAAGAATATGAACCACTCTAGCCTAGGTGTCACTCAGGTCCCAGGTATAGGACCTTAACTCTCAATAGTACACCCACCCACCAAAGCAAACAAACAGATCCAGCCAGCACAGTATGACAATATGATATAATGTAAAGCTATAAAGGAAGTAGTAAAGCAACTGTACATAAAGCAAAAATAAATACAAATATACAAACACAAATAACACATAACACCCCGGTAAACACAAATCAATCAAGCGCTAGGAGGAACCCACAAAAAGAACCAGAAGCCCTGGTTACAGTATAAGGGTCCCCAGCAGAGTCGCCAAGCTGTCGCTCCCGATAGGTGGGACTGGCCCAAATAAAGGTACTGACGCGAACGGTCGGCGAGAGGGACAATGAGAACACACAGCCGTGAACTCACTGGAGATGAATAGAGTCGCCGGCTAGGCATTTTTATCCCGGAGGAGAGGCAATGCTGCATAGACCTAGAAAGACATGGATAAGACGGTTGCGAACCAGAGAGACTGAGAAAGGGGGTTGGTTACAACCTGGGAAGGTATTAGCACCCAGATTGTCCGCCGTACTCGACGGGATCCACGCTTAAAAGATTTGTGTTTTAAAGGGGTAGTGTCAGTGCAATTTGTGTGTAAAAAGGGCTGGAAAACAAAATGTACAGGTGTCAGTGTAAAGGAAGTGTGAAGTGTATAAATGATGTGTCAGTGTAAGGAAAAGAGTATGCTCAAGATCATGAGGCTAAAAGAATAAAGCTGGAAAGAGGGGGAATATACAGAGACTTTTGTTCGATAACTGTTAAGTTATGCCTATGTATCCTCTCGTGCAATGAGGAAGTCAAAACACCGTAGTTCGACCCAAAGAGACTGAAAGATGAATTGACTTGTGAACTGCTTACTTGTCTATGCTCAAGTGTATGACCTGTCTAGCTCAGGTGCAAACTGTCTTGCATTAGACGGAAGAAGCAAGTTCTCGTTTGTGAATGAGTGAGATGAGAAAAGAATCCCGAAGGAGACGATTATTATTTGTTTTTGAGTTTTCAGTCTTTTATTGCTTTTGGATGTTTGTCATAAGTTAATGAGCTTAAGCCTAAATCAATGGGTTAGTAAACTCATCACATCTTCCCTCTGATTAGGGGTAATGAGGATACTTTAAGTGTGAAGTCAGCTTCTCACACTTAATCACCTTTGGTGTAGGATTAAGATCATTAACCTACTTGTGATTATTTAGATGTTTTTGGTGGTTTTTGTTTAGTGTTGAGTAATGAGATTAAGCCATAATCAGGGATTAAGCAGACTCATTACACCATCCTAATAGAAGGATAATAGATGAGAATGTTTAAGCTGAGGAAAGCTCCTCAACTTAATCCATGATTAGGGATTAAACTCATGACAAAACAAGCCTTTATTAAGTGGATTTTAGTTAATGATATGATGATGAAGTGTTTTTTAGGGTTTGTAAGACAACTTGAGGGGGACTTGTCCATTAACACTAGGGTTAGTCCTTCTTAACCAATTAAGGAAGAATTAGAACCCTAATGCAAGGCCCAAGTTACAAGCTTGATGTCTTGATGATTATTAAGTGAATTGATTAAAGGATTTAAACACATTAAGGGTTTAACACTTAGGATTAAAGTTATACACTCCATCCTAATAGAAGGATGCAGGCATAAGCTTAATCACAAAGCCTTAAAGCCTTTAGGGTTTAGTCCCTGATTATGAGGTGAGAAGAGATGACTCAAAAGATACACAAAGGTAAAACTAATAGGGGAGACTAATCAAAATCCTAACCATTGTCATGCTTGGTTGTTCCTAAGGTTTGTGAGGTTAACAAGAAAGATCTTCAAAGGAACCACCAGGAAGCAGATGAAAGGATCAGGAGAAGCAAAGTGACTTGCTTCATTTAAGAAGTCAAGTCACTTGAAGGAAGAAAGTGAGAAGAAGAAGAATGAGCAATCTCAATCTCAAACACAAAGTAAAATGCAGCAAGGATGCATGAAAGAGATGAAAAGAAGTTATGAGAAGTGAAAGCAAATCCACTTCTCAAAGAACTTACCACCTGAAAAGTTAGAAAAGTAAATGCAATGCAATGCAAAATGAGATGAAATGGTATGATGAAAAACCAAACCATAAGCACATACATGATGTTAATGATGCTATGAGATGCTACAAACCAGAAACAACACATGTGGATGATCATACCAACTTATGGATGCAAATGAAACAAGCTAAAGAGCATGAACATACATGACAAGTTATGAAATGCAAATGGCATACAACATGGCAAATGCAATATGCAATGATCAAACATGCTTTAAATATGTCTTATGATGTTAAATGAATCACATGAATTCATAAAGTAACATGGCAAGTCAAGGCATGAATGCAAATGCAAGATGGGTGCATATGAAAGCCCAAATTAGGGTTCATGAACAATACCACAAACAAAAACCAAAATCAGAAGCAAACAACATTACAAAAAATTGAAAATGCACTCAAAGGATCCCTAAACCTATACTAACTCACTTCCCAAAGGAGAGGTCTCAACTCTTAACCTAATTCAAGATATGATTTTTCTAAGTTTTCTAGGGTTTTAGGGTTCCTTAACAAGAAAATTACCAAACAAATTGAAAATGAAAGATCAAATCATGGCCATTTAATCTCACAAACTACATGCTAAACACAATGCAATGCAAAAAGAATCAAGGTCCAACTCTTTAGGGTTAGGCAGAAATGATTTTTGGAAGTTTGGATCAAAATAATGCATAAAAATGATTTTAATTCCATGGAAAATTCTCAAAATGCATCAAGATCAAAAAATAAATTTGGTTTGAGGGTTGGAAAATGTTTCTAAATGTTTTTAAAGGTTTCATGAATTTTTTGGTGATTTTTAAATACCTAAAAGTATTTTTAATTAATTAATTCTCATTAATTAATTAAAAAGAAACTTTTAAATATTTAAAAATACTTTTTTAATTCTAAAAATGAAAATAAAAATATTTTTGTGTTCTGAAATTAAATAATAACTTGTACAAAAAATTTCAGATTTTTTAATGTATTTTTGCTATTTTAAATAAATTGGATAAATTAAATGGAATAAAAAGAAAAGAAAATAAAATAAATGGGAAGTATGCTGAATGAGAGGCTGAGATTGAATCTGGAAATGAAGCCATTGACTTGGCGCGTGATCCAATGGTCACAATTTAAACCTGACTAATTAAATTATTAAACCTAATTAATATTAATTAATCCTGATTAATTAAAAATGACATGATCTCAGCCACACACTCACACGCGGGAAAGCCAATCCAAGCGCCCAGATTCAAACTTGAAGCCCTAACCCTAATTACACATTAATGACTCTCAGGTCACCGGAGACGAGCTCCGGTCGTCTTCTCCGGTGACCTCCCTCCCTGAGAATTTCCAAATCATTCCCTAGGTCATTTCTGGAGCTCTAAAGCTCCAGATTTGTTCCTTTCACTCTCCTAAACTCAACCCTACCCTCATTTCTCATTTATTTCCAGCCATAATCATGAATCGAAGCAAAGAACAAAAACTGCCAAAATTTCAGACAAGCAAAACAGTCTCATTTCTCAACCATTTTCAATAATTTCAAGTTCCATGTGATCAGTGAAGCATGCTTAATCATTTGGTAACATAAAATAGAGGTCCTGGAAAAGTTAATTAGAAAGGCTACCTGAGATGGAGCTTTCACCCTTTGAGCTTGCTGGCTGCTTTCTTGGTGCAAAAAGCTTCTAATGACCTTCCTGATGAGTTTGCAGTGCTTGGACAACTTTGAATGTGGCTGGTTTGGGAGTTTGCACTCCAACTGGTCAGAAATCGTATCTGGCTTGTGGGGTGTTTTGGGTTGTTTTGATGGGTGGTTTTGGGTCAGTGGATGATCCAGAAATGAATGGTGGTGTTTGTTTAAAGCTTGAGTGATTGAGTTGGGAGAATCGAAGGCTTTTGCAAGAGGGAGAGATTTTGTGAATGGTGAGTTGTGATGTGTTTCAGCCTTGCTTCTTATGTGAAATGGCTGGTATTTGATCCACATAAACAAATCTTATTGGTCAGATGACATGACATGTGCTTTATTGATTGGTATGGTGCTTTTTTGCAAATTGTCAACTTTGTGTAAGGAGGGGCATGGGTCATGTTTCAACCAAGTACAAAGGGTGTGGGCTGCGCAGCAAGGTGAGGGAGAAAGGCTAGGATTGGTCAGCAGGCTAGGCAGCAAGTGGGTGAGATGTTATCATTGGTTTTGCAACTTGGTTCCTTTTAGTTCTCATGGAAAAATCTTGCTTCACAAACCATGCAAACATGTGATTCCTTTGGTTCAATATGAACTTTAAGACTTGTATGATGCTTGTGTCATGGTTTGATATCAATTTAGAAGTCACAAATGCCTTTGGTACAAGATTTTGCAAATTTCTCATTTGGTGCATAACTTAAAATTTAATGATTTTAGCCAACTTTGATGCACCATAACTTTTGATCCAAAATGAATTAGGTCATGTTCTTATACTTTTTGAAAAGGGAAAGATCCAATATACAACTTTCATGACCAAAGTTTTTCCATTTGAAGCATTTTTGGATCAAAAAGTAAGGGTTGAAAAAGTTGCATAAAATGACATTTCATTAAAAGTCAAACTTGCCCAAAAAAGTCAACTTTGCAAAATTTCAAATTCTTGAATTTTGGTGAACTTCAAACTTCTTCCATGATCAAATAAAGATCATATACACTCAAAATGATGAAGATCACCCCTTGGTTGGGTCATTGGGGGCCTCAGATGCCCTGATTTTACACTGACTTGCTTGAAAAGTCAACTCTTGATCAGATGACTTCCCCAAGGAATTTCTTCATGAAAATTGATATGCATACTCCCTATACCATATAGAGACCAATAGAAACAAGAATGACCAAAAAATTTGGAGTTATGGCCTCTGAAACCAAAACCCTAATTTCAGGTCATCTGTGCAGTTAAACCTGGCTCTGCATCCACACCAATCCCAATTCTTGTGATTCTTTGGCATACTTGACTTTGAGAGGGTGTAATATGATTCTTGAACACATATAGACCCCTTTTAAGTGATTGATGACTTTTGGAGTGGCTCAAGAAGCTCTTGGATTGCTCAGATCACAAACCCTAGATGCAGATGACTTAGAACCAATGCAAAGACTCAAAATTGTGGTATGAGATGCTATGATTGTGTTTATGCATATGAAATGATCACAAGCCATGGTGTGAATGGGTGAGGGAAAATTTGGGGTGTTTACAAGTGGCTCCGATCCAGGTACAATCAACTGAGCCTCATTGAAGAGAAATGCCTAATAGCTGTATGCCATGGACAGTTGTATCAACGATGAATGAAACCGGCTTTTGACAAGAAAGTACGGCCTCAACGGTACATACCCGGTGACCTGGTGCTGAAAAGGATTCTTCCTCCTAACAATGATCACAGGAGCAAGTGGACACCCAATTATGAAGGTCCATTCGTGGTTAAAAAGGTTTTCTCATGCGGAGCCTTGATGCTAACAACCATGGATGGCGAAGATTTCCATTCCCCTATCAACGCAGACGCAGTAAGAAAATACTTCGTGTAAAAAAGACCCGCTGGATAAAAACAGAATAAAGATCCAAGAAAAATGGGCATCCCGGCGAGCCAAAAATAGAATAAAAGGCTCGGGAAAAAATAGGGAAATATTGAAAAAATGTACACCTGCTGAGCTGAAAAGCCACATCGGACAACTCAGGCAAAAAAGGGTATCCAGGTGGATTGAAAAACCCGAAAGGGCGATCCACGCAAAAGAGTGACTAACACAAACGACTGCGGTCTGCGATATTTGAGATTCATTTACAACCAAGGTTATTCCAAGGGTTGAAGACCAGTCCAATTACCTTTCTCAGGGGCATAGCAAGCAAAAAGTCTTGAAGATATAGCAGTCATATCCGGGTCGAAACCTGATGAGATTCATTTTTCACATTGCCAATAGGATAATTTATTTTCCTTTTGGGCTATTTCCTCTTTCCAGGGAATTTCTTCTAGATGTAATGCCTATTCATGGCCGTTTTCCAAATCAATAAAATTCAGTTTCAGTCAAACTTGTGACTAGTTGCTTTTGTTTTTATTTTTCATCTAACATTGATCGATTGCAAAAAACGTCCAGCAAGTTGTGATTTAAAATTGCGTTGTGAAAATTTGAATGCTTTCTAACTCATGCAGGAGGGAAAAAACATTTAATACAACTCCAAAAAGGGTCAAGTGACCGGGATGATGATTTATACCATGAGTCAGGGGCATACAGGTCCAAATTAACTCTCCATGTTGCAGGCAGTATCAGTTGTGTTTATGCAGGTGCGGGTACAGGTGTTGCTAGCAGAGCTAAAGCAAACTTCCAGGAGGAATATCTCAACAATATGCTTGAACAAGAACATGGGTCTTTCCGTGTGTCTCCTGTTATCCCCAGTAGAGTGGGAAGTTGAAATCTTACCCAACAGTAACAACAGAAGATTGGTGTCTTCCCTAAGCAGAAACTTCCCTTCAATACAGGGGAAATCCCCAACATTACAAGGAGTGTCTTTCCTCCCCAGCAGGTTGCTTCCTCAGCAGTTCCGTATATCTAGTTCTCATCCAAGTCAGAAGGTCTTCACTTCCCCAATGGAGTTCAACGGGTAGTGTACTTAGCAAGAAGAGTTCATCTCCAGCAGGGTCTTGGCTCTCCAATCTCAAAGTCCAATATATTTTTGGAAGTGGTGGCAAGTCAGAGTCGGTGTAT
This sequence comes from Lathyrus aphaca, assembly GCA_963966055.1. Classification (NCBI taxonomy): domain Eukaryota; kingdom Viridiplantae; phylum Streptophyta; class Magnoliopsida; order Fabales; family Fabaceae; genus Lathyrus; species Lathyrus aphaca. Next base: position 213,048,338 of record OZ014520.1, on the reverse strand, counting down.
CACTAACAACATTCCCTGTAGAGTTGTTTTCTCCTCACAAGGATTAACCATATCAATGCAGTGATCATCATTTCTCCCCAGTCAAGCCACCATGGATACTTGAAGTCTCCTTATCAGGATATCTCTTTGCATTCACATGTGCCTAATCATCATTACATTTGCATCCTCCAAAGCGTAGCATTTCCATTATCATGGAACATTACACCATAAATCCAAACATGTGCATGCCAGCATGGACCAGTTTTGAGGTATATTACATAAGCCAAGAACATCTTCTCAACCTGAAGTACTCCCTATGAAGGATACTAGTTTTTGTGTTTCTGGTTATCGGCTGAGGCCGGTATACCATTGCGTCTCCATTCAAGGATGGTTTCATGTTAGATCCGAGGATCTTTTGGCGAGTTATCATTCGAGGATGGAATTCTCTTTCTTCAAGTCCTTATGAGGTTGGTCTTGTTGTTGTGGCTATCATTCAAGGATGATATAACATTTTGAGCTTATTGATTGATGTCAGTTTGTCTCTTTTGCAAAGTCTGTCTTAGGTCAGTCTTTGTATTTTTGGTTATCGACTGAGGCCGGTATACCTTTGCGTCTCCATTCGAGGATGGTTTCGTGTTAGATCCGAGGATCTTTTGGTGAGTTGTCATTCGAGGATGGCATTCTCTTTCTTCAAGTCCATCTGAGGTCGGTCTTGTTGTTGTGGCTATCATTCGAGGATGATAGACCATTTTGAGCTTATTGATTGTGGTCAGTTTGTCTCTTTTGCAAAGTCTGTCTGAGGTCAGTCTTTGTGTTTTTGGTTATCGACTGAGGCCGGTATACCATTGCGTCTCCATTAGAGGATGGTTTCGTGTTAAATCCGAGGATCTTTTGAGAATTGTCATTCGAGGATGGCATTATTTTATTCAAGTCCTTCTGAGGTTGGTCTTGTTTGTTGTGGCTATCATTCGAGGATGATAGACCATTTTGAGCTTATTGATTGAGGTCAGTTTGTCTCATTTGCAAAGTCTGTCTAAGGTCAGTCTTTGTGTTTTTGGTTATCGACCAAGGCCGGTATACCATTGCGTCTCCATTCGAGGATTGTTTTGTGTTACATCCGAGGATCTTTTGTGATTTGTCATTAGAGCATGGCATTCTTCCCAACATATTGTGTTTCCCACAAAGTTCAAATTTCCAGGTTTTATTCGAGTATTCAATCACTTCATACCCTGGATGTGTAAAGGTCATTGCAATTATTCATCCAGGTCTGCAGATGATTGAATAGGGGCAGCTGTAATACCTCAAAATTTTCCCTCTCATTTCCTCAACATTTTGCATAACATTTAGCATAAACAAATTCATGAAATAATAAAAAACATTGCATCATGTGCATCATAGTTGAGGCATAGGCATGTGATCATTGATTGGAGCAATTGAAGGCTATGCAGAGGCAACCAAAAGGCCACAAAGCTTCTCAACCTTGTGCAAAGGGTTCACAACATCCCACAAGTCTTCACTTGAAGCCACAAGTCATGAAAAGATTTGAATTGATCAAAGGAGGCAAGTAGTGCAACATCTCTTGATGAAAAGGGGCCAAATTAGGGTTTCCATTCTATTGGGCTTATCAATGAATTTTTTAACCAAAGTGGATTCAATTGTCTTATATATGATGTCAAGTGCCTAGGGTTCAAATTTCATCCATAGAAACATTTTGGAAGAGGTTCAATTAGCCAGATGACTGAAAACCAGGGAATTGGGGAAAAGTCAACCATGTTGAGGAAAAAGTCAACTCCTGACTTTTTGAGATCAAAATCATGTAATTAGGGTTACAAGGATCCTATGGTTCAAATTTGATAAGAAATGATAGAGGAATCAAGAGAAATCAAGAAAATCAAAACTTACCATTTTTGGAAAATTAGGGTTTCCAAAAATGGCAAGTTTTGGCCATTTTTGCAGCCACTTCAAGAGAGGCCTTCTCCCAAAATACAAGAGCTATCAAAATTCTACCTTTAGCCAATTAAAGAGGGCATCTTAAGCTTCAAATCCATAGGTGTAACTCACTCATAGTATTAAAATTAAGAGAGTTATGATCTTGCAAAGTATGGGCAAAACAAGGCAAAGCAAGGCAAGAGGCAGGGCATGCCTTGCAGCCTGCGCGTGCACACTGCCTAGCATTTCATAAAACAAGTGGTGTGCCACAAATCAAACTACTTTTCTCAATTTTAAAGGCTTCAAATGAAATTTCTTTGAACTACAAAGTTTTTTATTGCCATATTTCCAACAACTTTGATGTTCAAAGATTTTTCATTTGATCAAGGGATTAAGAGTTATGGAGAGGCAAAATGGGGATCTTCAAACTGAAAATTTACAAGGCATCTTTCCAGGCCAAGGGCAGGCAATGCAGGCCCATGATGCAGCATTGGAGCATGATTTTCAAAGGCGCATTTGAAGTGTCTAGAGTCCATGTTCCACATTGGTTTGAACTACAAATTAGTTGTATGCAACATCTACTTCAAATTGAGCACAAGAATCACACCATTTGATGCCTTGATCATGAAGAAACATCCAATGGAAGATCATGACATGCCATCTGGTTTGGTTGTAGTGTAAGGAAATGGATTTCATGATGCTTCTCATTTCAGTTCAGTGTATACACTCCATTACCATGTTATTGATCATTGGCTATTATACTTAGAGGGCCAATTATGCCATACATGCTCATACACCCTAGCTTCCATGTGCCTTGAAGAATCCAAACAAGTGTGAAGCTTATGCATTGAACTTGTGTTGCATTGATCTCAGCTTCATCATATATCACTCCACCTCACCATAATTTCCATGATATGCATCACACATTAACACTAGCCACGAGTTGCATGAATTCAGCTTCACCATTGATCCATACACCATTCACTTAGGTCACTTCACCCTCAAGCTAACTAACTCTAGTTCTAATTGTTAACTAGAGTTAGTTAACACTAACCAAGCCTATATAAGATCACTCATAACTGAATCCTAACAACTTTTTCCATTTGATCAAAATCACTTCATAGTTCATCACTCTCCCTTTGAATTTGGCTCTGCATTCTTGGAGAAGATTCTTTGCATTTTTCTTCGAGCTAGCCTTTACCTCCATCTACATTCTCCATTCTTCCATTGATCGTCATCCTCATCACCTCTGAACTCCATTGCCATGGCTGCATTCATCTAAATCCTTCGCTTTGCACTAGTGCACAAGCTCTGCAATTCATCAAGATAATCAGTGATTTCAATCTACAGTTGGTATTTCTCATCAATTCAACATCATCATCATGTTCAGCTTGAGATCCATGGTTCAAGGGGTCTGAAAATATCAAGATCAAGCCTCTGCATTTTTCTTCATTGCCTTCAATTCATAAAGATTCTCCATTCATAGAGTGTTTATTTCACTCTACAAGCATTCAAGATCAATTAAAGCATCAAGAGGAATCTCATCTATAGTTTTCTTTGATCTTAGCATCTTAGCATTTCCAGGTTTTCACACTGAATCTTCTTTGCACGATTGCCTTGATTTTGATTGTTTTGTGTGAAGTTAAGCTTATTAGAATAATTACAACCACATGCTAGTTGATAGGCATTCTAAATGCTTAGTTTCGAAATTTTAGGCTGGATTTAATTGCTTCGATTTGCATTGAATAGGAAAGGTAAATGGATTTTGAACCTGGATTTGGATTGTACTCATTGAGACGAATGCAGTAATGGCCTTAGATTTCATTTTAATTAGGTTTTGGGATTTTCCCTAGGTGCAGGTCACCGAAGAAGATGACCGGAGGTCTTCTCCAGTGACGGAACAATGCCCTAATTAGTTAGTCAACTTTATAACGTAGCCGTTTGATCTTTATCATCCTGTGGTTCCAAACATGCCAGCGCATTAAAATAAGCATGCAGGTCATGTGCATTTTTTGTGAAGGGTTTCTCAGCTTGTTCTTAGCACCCCCAGCGCATTTGTATAAGTCCCATTCCAGTGTATTTGGTTATTGTTAGCACCCCCCGAGGCCCAATCCAGAAATCCTCATATTTCTTTTTCTTTCTTTTTCTTCACATTTTATTACATTTTCGTTTTTGATTCTTAAAAATATCCAAAAACCATTAAAAATTTCAGATTAATTTATGTGAGATCCTTATATTTTTTTTCCTAATTTTCCATAATTTTAGTTCCCATTTTTCGTTTATTTTCAAGGCATAATTAATTTCCCAATTAATTGTTCCATATTTTCTCCATTTTGACCAATCAATTTGTTCATTTTCTTTCTCCCAAACCATAAAAGATAAATGGTTCATTATTTTTGCATTAGTCAAAGGACTCATTAAATTTCTCCAATATATTTTTGTTTTGATTTTTAGGTCACTATAAGTCATGCTTTGGTCCCTTCCTTTCACATATATGCACATAAACCCTAATTCATTCCTACATTTCATTTGACCACTCAAAAATAAGAATTTTTGTGAGAATTTTTGGATATAAGTCACCCTCTGTATTTTGTATTATATTGTCAAGTTTCATAATTTTTCATGATCATTTGGTATTTTTCCATGTTGTTTAGTTCATAAGTCACTTTTTTGTTTATTTCCTTCACTTCCTTTGGTTCTATTAGCATAAGGCATTTATGCCATTACCTTGAGGTCTTAATTTTGAGTCTCATAGATCTTAGGGGATATCATTAAGTGTTAAGTACAATCCTTAGGTCTTAACCTTTGATTTTTAGGGTTCCTTGAGTCTCAAGTCACCTATGTCCCATTTTAACCTAATTTCACTTCTCCTTCCATCTTAGCCATCTCAAATTGCATTTGTACATAAGCTAACTTCATAATATCTTTTTTTTTGTGTTTCATAATTGTTTTGTGATCATTCACATATGTTTATCTCAAGTTTAGATCTTGTTGCATTCTTTTGAACTTCATTTGCCATTCAAAGGTCCTTAAAAACCCTAATTTGGACACCTAGCCTTAGGATGCCTCTTGCCACCTCATTTGTGAAAATTTTCCAAATCTAATTTCAATTCTAACTTGTTGTCAAGCCTCTGGTTTTTTTATGGGGGATTCAAGACCCTTTGGTCATTTTTTATTTGTCATCTTAAGTCATTTGCTTCACCTTTAAAAAACCATGTTTCTATATGCATTCTTTCACCTTTCAATCTAATGTGTGAACATATTTAACTTGAATCTCTTCTTTCAATTTAGGGAATAGTTTGTATTGGTTTCACTTAACCCCTTTAGGTAATTTTAAAATGATTTAACTACTGACTTTTGAAATGTGTTACCTTATAATATACCTTAGACTAGGTATTAGCCTTAGAAGTTCACTAACACCTTTCTTAGGCTAGTGTGAGTTCTTACTTGAAGTTTGCCATGTTATACTTGTTCAAATTACTTCATCATGCTAACATTTGTTTTTTAGGGGGGAATATGAGGTAATCATTACTTCATTCCTTTCTTATGCATTTAATTGTATTTGCTTTAGCACTTGTTGCTTTGTTCATAGGGCTCCCTCTCGTTCCTTAGATTCAACTTAACTTCTTTAGGAACTAAGTTGAACTCTAACTTGCTTTTCTTTTCCTTAGGTTTATATTACTTCACAAACCATTAGGATACCCCTTTTGTACATAATAAGATGACTTAGGGTTATGTCTAAGTCTCCCATTAGCTTTGACCTTTTTCCTCTTGAGTCTTCTTCTCTCATCTTCAAACAAAATAAAAAACACTTGATAAATGCATGAAAGAATCTCTTGTGTATAGCCTTATTCCAGGGGGCACTTTAATTCATTCCATCTTGGAATAGTGTAGGCTTGTCTAGCATGATGTACAAGTCTGATCAAGAGATTATTTTCATAAAGAAAATCTAAAAGACACTTCTTCACAAAAGCTACAAGAACATGTAATAAAGTTCAACAAGCTAGTGAACTTAGACCCTAATCCTTGGAAACAAGTCTTGGATAAATTATCCTTACTTGGTGTGCTTATTCTATTATTCCATCTTGGAATGTAGTAGCAAGTACACATTTCATGGAAAAGAGTCTGATCCTCATTTTCCCAATGAGGTACGTAGGCAGTGGGGTAGGGCCCATTTGAGCACATTCTTTATTTTCCCTACATTTCCCCCATTCTTTCAATTTTCTGTTCCATTCCATTCCTTTCCAGTCCACTTTCTCATTTCACTTCCATTCCAGTCAGCGGTTTTATTCAGCAACATTTATATTCTTTCACCCTTTGAAACAAAATAAGCAAGCGTGGATCCTGTCGGGTACGACAGACAATTTGGGGTGCTAATACATTCCCAGGTCGTAACCGGCTCCCGAACCCAGATCTTTGGTTCGCAGGACCGTGTCTTTTCCTTCTTCCTCAGGTTTGTGCAGTATTACCTTTCCCGTTCCTTCGGGATAAAAATTCCTGGCTGGCGACTCTACCTTTTCCGCGCCACTTTCGCGTTTGTACTAGGATGAAAATCCCGGGAGCGACAGTTAGTGAAAATGCTATGTTATGATGTTATGATGTTATGTTCATACACAAACAAATGTCACACACAAAGAAGTCACACAATCTCCTTAGGTTTAAAGGCTTGCATGAAGTTCATAGGTAAGTACCCTCCCCACTGAAGTTTAGTTGGTTCCACCTGTCCTAGCAATAGTAATCGGGTTCTAAGGGATCTCAATATCACTAATACTTCCCAAAGGTTGTTGTTCATTATGGCAATTGACTTGCCAACCAAAACTCCCCAAGATTAGAATCTCAATGAGCGTAGCATCAAGTATCAACCAACCTCAGACTTCACCAAAGCCGGTTATCTCACTACTTTCTAATGGACAAGATGAGTCAATTAGGGTTCTAAAAGTAAGTTAGTGTTAATGACAACATATGACAGCCTCATGTTATCCTCAACTGACTTAAGGAACATAAGAACCAACCAAGAAGTCACACTAACTGTAGCCACCAGATCAACCATATCAGTATACGCCGTACAGTTTCCTTGGTTTATTGCTACTTACCTAAGGTACACTAGATCCGGGTTAGGATCTTTCTCATAGTAACCCCACAACAAATAAAGATAAAGCAAATAATTCAAACAAGTATAGTGATTTAATCCTAAGGTAACCCCTCTTTTACTTAGTACTCCCCAGCAGAGTCGCCAGTTTTGTAACACGGTGGGAGAACTGACTTGGGTGTTTTTGTTTTCAAAAACTATGTTGCGGATAACAAGAGTCGCCACCGACTTTTATTTTATCCAATAAATAAAAGTAATAAAAGAATAAGAAAGACCTTTTTTAAAAAGATTTGAGTTCGGGGGGTAAGTTATACAAAGGGAAGGTGTTAGCACCCTTTGTATCCATGGTTATCCATGGTCTCTTAACTAATTAGCTCACTTTACTTTTGTTTGTAAAATAATGTAGTGTGTGTTTAGAAAATATTTTCATAAATCTTTAACTTTGCAATGATCCTCGTATGGATGTATACAAAGTGTTTAGTTTGAAAGTATTTTGAAAAGTGGGGTGTAAAAAGTGTTTTGAAATGAATTGAGCAACTACTTACACTAAGTTTGTAAGGTCTTTCTTGTTATTTATTTCCTTTAGGGGTAAGACTGTCCTTACTATTAGTGAGTAAGTAGTCTTTACCTTGGATGTTTGAAGGTACGGGCGTAGGGTCATCGTATTGTCATAGAAGGCAACTTGTAGGGGTATCTTAGTAATTCTAAGTGACGATCATCATTTTTGTAGGGTCATCGAGGGACAAGATCATTTGTTCGTAGGAAACTCGTAGGGACTATGATCTTTTTTTTAAGGGACTTGATGATATTGTTCGTAGGAAACTTTACTAAGATACCCTCACGTTCGAGGGACTTGACCATATTTTCGTAAGGCAAACAAGAGGGGAAACCCTAGGAGGTGCAAATGGAAATCGTAAAACGATCGACTTACGTGTGTGAATATTAATTTCAGATATTTTATCTTGTGTATTTAGTGGGCTAGGTCCAATTAATTAAGCATACAAGTCTTTGTACACCCTAGTTTACTAACCATACAATTATATTTTACAAAAAATAAAAGTAGAAAAATAAATGTCCTAGGCTATTGCATCATGGTAGAGGGCTACATTTGTCTTTTAGGGGGATTGAAGAAAATTAAAATGCAGAAAATTAAACCTAATTATTACAAGGCTTTAGCAGTTACATTATCTTTAGAAATTGTAAAATAATCGAAACGAAAAGATCAGAAGAATATTGAGTCTTTGAGATGAGAGGAAGATATGTTTTTTATCATGCTGACTTACCTGTCAGACTAGAATTCTTATCACTACTACAACCTTCAAAGTATCGACGGTAACAGATTACAACAGATTAACCAACCGTTTAGTTCTCCATGGTGCCCTAAACTTCAATTCGATCGCCCAAATAGCTTGCTCACATCATACAAAACACATATATACAAAGAGATTAGATGTATCATGCGTATAAATATGAAATTGAAATATTGAAAAAAAAACAAAAAAAATGTAAATTCGGTTATGGCATTTTATGAGGTTTTGGAGCAATGTGATTATTGGTACGCCTTTAGAAGAGTCTAAGGAATGTTCTTGGACCTTCAAACCTCCTTGAGAATGGCTGCAACCCTAAAACCGAATTCAACTTACTCTTGGGTTTTTTAAAGTTTTGTATGCTCTCCTTGATAAAAAAATTTGTCCCTTTGACTTGTGGAGATGATATGTATTTATAGAGGGTGTAATTTAGGTTGAGAAATTTGGGCCTTGTTGATGGATTTGAAGTTACATGGAGGTGAAGAAAGGATGTTTCTAATTTGGTCAAAATATTAAATTAAGTCATAAACGTTTGGTCTTGCACGAATTTGGACACTTACAATCATCATAAACATCAAATATTTGATCCCAAAATAGACCTAAGATTAAATATTTGATTTTTCAATATTTATCTTAATTAAAATTGAATTTAAATGAAATAAATCCAATATAATATAAAATAAATATAAAAAATAAGATATTATGATCTATGGGTCGTTCATGATCTTATAATTGAGGTTGGATTGGATAAATATGAGCCCATTTGGAAGAAACTTGAGTTTTGGCCATTTTTATTTCATACACCTCCTCAAAATTGCCCAACTTCAACAATGCATAACTCTCTCAATTTTTATCCCCTGTATGTGTCCTAGGACTTTTTAGAAATATTAGAGTGTCCTCTAACTACTCCTTTTGGTCCCATGTCCATTTTATCTTCCATTTTTAAGTCATGAGCATTTTAAAAGTTGACTTTTCAAAGGACCTGTAATGTCTTGGCTCATATCTCTCAAATAAAGCATTTTTGGCCTTCTCTTGTGAGACACAAAGTTGTAGGGAATTGAATTTCCTTCAAAATGAGCTTTATATGGGAAATTTTTGATGAAGCATGTGAAAGGTATGGTTGGTCAAAGTACAGTTGACTTTTCCTACACAAAACCCTAATTTAGTAACTCTTGATTCTTGATGATTCTGAGGTTTACTTGATGAATCATGATCAACCCTTGATAAAATGATGAATTTCACCTTATAATCTTGATGTTGATCAAAAATATTGAAGTTTGACTTCATGTTGACCACAGTTGACTTGTTGACCAAGTTAATCGATTTTTAAGTATCTGAGCATCTGACTGACCAAACTTGTAAGGAAAGTCTTGAAACTTGACATGATGATTATTTGAAGTATATGGGATGTCATGAAGTCCACTAGAGGCTTTGGAAGTTCACTTTTCCTTGAGAAACTCAAAATCCTAATTTAAGATCCATTGCTTAGGAGGAGGCTTTGTCTGATGAAACCTTGAATTCTTTTGAGCAATTGAGAATCTTATGACCATTAGGAGACCTCTTGAGACATATTGTCTTGAATATGTGAGGGGAAATTTTGGGGTACAACACTCTTATTTCCCATCTTCAACATACCCTTCAGGTTGCCTCATCAAGATTGTTTCATCAAGATTACCATACAAGAATACAATATTTACATCCATCTGTTCCAGTTCAAGGTCGAACTGTGCCACCATGCCAAGCAACATTCAAATGGACTTATGCTTCACAACAGGAGAGAACACATCATCAAAGTCGACACCTTCTTTCTGATTGAAACCCCCTTGCAACAACCTTTCCTTGTATCTCTTTTATGCCACTACTTCAATTCCTCCATTAAATTTGAAAATCCATTTACAACTGACTAACCTGGCTCTAACAGGTTTCTCGACCAGTTCCCATGTGTTGTTATCATGAATAGATTTCATCTCATCATCCATGCCCTTCATCCATTCAGTCTTATTTTGACACCTTATAACTTCCTTATAGTCTCTAGGTTCTTTGTCTATAACCTCATTTGCAGATATTAAGGCATACGCTATAAGATCTGCATAACCAAGTCTCTGAGGTGGCTTCATGATTATTTTCTTCCTATCTCTTGCTAGCAGGTAGTCATTATCAGTCTCCTTATTTTCGACAATAATTTCTACTTCTTCTTCGACTTCAACTGGGTCATGCAATTCAACATCATTATGCTTAACCTCAACAGGAATTTCTCCATGTTCCAACTCTTCGTCAATATCATCAATTTTCTTGAAAGTCGTATCAACTTCATTGAAAAACTACATCTCGACTAGTGATACACCTCATGTGGCCTAGCTCTAGGCACCATAGCCTATAAGCTTTGACTCCTTCAGGGTATCCTATGAACATGCATTTCAGAGCTCTAGGTTCGACCTTTGCTTTCCTAATGTGAGCATAGGCTACACAACCAAATACTCTCAGTTTGTTGAGATTTGATGGGTGTCTCGACCAAACTTCTTCAAATGTCTTCATATCTAACGCAGTCGAAGGTCATTTTTTTATCAGATATATTATTGTCGAAAAACCTTAGCCTAAAACACATTCTTCAATCCAACACTAACCAACATGCATCTAACCCTTTCGAGGATTATTTGATTGAATCTCTCAGCTAGACCATTTTGCTGAGGAGTACCTGTTACAGTCTTATGCCTTGCAATCCCAGACTCGACACAGTAACTATCGAAAGCTTCGTTGCACAATTCAAAGCCATTATCAGTTCTCAACCTCTTGGCCTTTCTGCCAGTTTGAGTTTCGACCAAAACCTTCCAACTCTTTAAATTCTCAAAAGTTTCATCCTTCGTCTTCTGAATGAATACCCATAACTTTCTGGAATAATCATCAAACATGGATAGAAAATACCTTGCACCCGAACGTGAAGGATTCCTTGCAGTCCCCCAAAGATCATCATGGGTGTAATCAAGGGATCCACGTGTTCTTTGTTTACCTTTGTTAAACTCCACCCTACAGGATTTACCAAATATATAAGGTTCACAAAACTCAAACTTCTCGACTTTGTCACCATCTAACAGGTTTTGTTTCCCCAATCCAACCAGGTCTCTCTCGCTAACATGGCCCAATCTCATGCACCATAGTTTTTAATGCTGTTATTTATACTATTTTATCGTGTTAATATCCAGATAGTAATGTCGTTACATCGCCTTTGACATCATGTATCTAATACTAGAATTTCAATTGGTATCAGAGCATGCATCATACTCTGTATCTGGGTGAGATCTAGGGAAGTTACTTTCTGGTATTATGGACAAGGAAGTGGTATTGGTGAACAAACCACCCTTTCTGGATGGAACTAATTATGATTACTGGAAGCCAAGAATGGTTTCCTTTATGAAATATTTGGATAACAAGGCATGGAAAGCTGTTTTGAAAGGACGGGATCATCCTGTTGTGATAGCCAAAGATGAGAAGGACACAACAGTTTTAAAACATGAAGAGGACTGGTCTAGAGAAGAAGATGATCTTCCTCTTGGGAATTCCAAAGCATTGAATGCCATATTCAATGGAATTGACAAAAATATTTTCATATTGGTTAACACATGTGTTGTGGCTAAAGATGTTTGGGATATTCTAAAGACTACTCATGAAGGTACTTCTAAGGTTAAAATGTCTAAACTCTAGTTGCTCACAACTAAATTTGAAAACTTGAGAATGAAAGATGATAAAAGCATTCATGTTTTTCATATGAACATTCTTGAAATAGCTAATGCCTCCAGTGTTCTAGGAGAAACAATTTATGAAGAAAATTGGAAAGAAAAACTCTCAGATCTCTGCCTAAGATAGAAGACAAGGAAACTACAAAAGAAAAAAATTTCAGAGATGGAGATGTCATTACTGTGGGAGCTTTGGTCATATAAAGCCCTTCTGTTACAGATTATATGGATTCCCTTAGCCTGTTCCCCAAGCTAGGTCAAATCAAAACATCCCCATGAACAAAAAGCAATTGATTCCTATGGTTGACGCTACTAGTTTAATAGCCCATACTTCTCTCAAAACTACAATTAAGGAGGCATGGTATTTTGATATTGGTTGCTCTAGACACATGAATGGGATAGAAAATTTATTGGTAGACTTAAAGTATCCTCCCCCTAATCATGTGATATTTGGTGATGGAGCAAAGAGAGAAATCAGAGGGGTTGGAAAGATGAAGTGTTCAGAAGTCCCAAGTCTTAATAGAGTGCTGCTAGTCAAAGGTTTGACTGAAAACCTAATTAGTATCAGTCAACTGTGTATCAAGGGTTAAATTTCAACTCGACCTAATCTGAATGTTTAGTTACTAATGAGAATAATGAAGTCATTATGAAAAGTGTCAGATCTAAGGACAACTGCTATATGTGGATTCCTATAAAATTCAGCCAGTCCACCACATGTATCCTAGCTAAAGAAGAAGGAAGAGCATGTAGTGAATGCAAGATTGAAGAGCAAATCAAGATATCACATAAAAAGATTGAACATCACACTACTCCAAAAGTGGTGAAAATTGTTCATAGAGACTTGATGGAACCTATACAGATGTTAAGTCTTGATGGTATTAGTATTAGGACTGAGGATAGGAAGAGAAAATCAGAAGTTTTCTTATGTAAAAGGAACAACAATATAGATTGGTTTAATATGATACAAAATGGTGTCTATTTGTCTACAACTAAAGCTGAGCATATAACAACAAGAGATAGCTGCTCACAACTGATAAAACAAACTCTGGCCAATTGTAATGTTAAACTGGATGTCATAACACCATTTGGTGACAATCTGATTGCTATAAACATCTTCAACCAACACAAAAGTCCAAATATATTGATGTCTGTCACCAGATTTTGAGGAAGTTCACTAAAGACAAGATGATTGTCTTAGAACATGACACTCTTAAGGAGAAACTGTCACACTGTGTTACTAAAGCTACAGTTGATAATGACCCTGAAAATATGAGGGGTAAATCAGGAATCTGTTTCACTGAAGGCTTAAAACAATTAATTACATGTTGGAACATCATTAAGGACATATTATGGTTTCAAGATTTAAATTGTCAATTAATGATTTGTGGGAATATTTTTGCCTTTTCCATTTTTATTAATCAAATTAATTTCCCTCTTCGAGTACAATATTTTCAAAATAACCTTACACGCTACCTTCTTTCTCTTCTCACTCTTAACTACTTCTTCATCTTCCATACGCTGCAAAGAAAACACTGTATCTCTATTCTCTCTACTCCTAACCGTGTCCGAAATTTTGCAACAACATGGTTCACCTTCATCTAAGAAATATTCTGCTACTGAATCTGCATCTGATTCTAGGGCTGAACCGATGCATAGTACCTGGGAAGAGGGCAAAAAGACCATTCCCCTTTCGGTGATACCCTATGGTGGTGATGGTTCGAAGAAAACTAGAAATACTCATATCAAAGCTTCAGTTGAATCAACTCAAGGTAACTATTATGATATTCCCCTAATCCTTCTATTGATTTTGGCTACAAAGAAGGAAGCAAAGATACAGATAAGGCAATTAGACGTTTTGTTTCTAGGGTTCTAAATCAGGGTCAAAATGTTGCTGGCATTTCTTCACCCCTTTCCATATTTGCATGTCCTCCTCTTGAGGTTATTGTTAATCCCACTCACTATGAGAAGGATTTAAATGTTGAAAACCTTCACATGTTGGCCAGCTCTGTGATTAAGGATGCTGCAACGAATGTTGAAACATCTCCTGATGGAAAGAATGTTATTTCTAAGGACATTGTCAATCTTGATGACATTCCTTCTGACAATGATCTACTGGTAAATTCTAATCCTAGTGTGGCCAAAAGTTTGAAGAAGAGAAAAGGTAAATCTATTGCTGATATATCCCTATTAAAGGGATCAAAAAGCAGGCTACTAAGATCTTCCATGGCAGTTTCCCTAAGTCTGGAAACAAGGATGCCACCAAGAAAAGGAAGGTTGTTGTGTCTAATTCTAGATTAGAGTACAATGTTGAAGATGATGTTGAGAACATCACACCTATGAAGAAAACTGTTGTTGGGCCACCAAAATCCTGGAGTAAGGTAATGATCAAAAAGAGGAAGACATGAACTGAATCTGTCTCTGAAGATGATGTTGTAGATGATGTCCAAGACATCACTCCTATTAAAAAATCTAATGTAAGGAAAACTGTGGTAAGGGTTCCTGATTCTCCTCTGGATAATATATCATTTCACTATGTTGCTAGTGTGATTAAATGGAAGTATGTCTACCAAAGAAGGCTGGATCTTGAGAGAGAACTTGATGTTGATGCTTTGGAATGTAAGGAAATAGTAGAAATGGTATCCTTTGCTGGTCTTCTAAAAACAGTTACTCGATATGCCAAATTCTATGAGACTCTGGTGAAAGAATTTACTGTCAATCTTTCTGAAGATTGTGCTTATGGGAAGTCTAAGGACTTCAAAAGAGACTATGTTAGAGGAAAATGCATTTGTTTTTATCCTGCTGTGATTAACCACTATTTGGGTAGAAGCAATGATGCTTAACTTGGGCTAGAAGTCACTGATAACTAGGTCTGTAAAGAAATAAATGCTAATCAAGTCAAAACTTGGCCTGTGAAGAATAAACTTTCTGATGGATTGCTAAGTGTGAAGTATGCAATGTTACATAGAATTGGTGCTGCCTATTGGGTACCTACCAACCACACCTCAACCATTGTAATTGGAATGGGAAGATTCATTTATGTTGTTGAATGCAAGGCCAAATTTGATTATGGCTCTTATATCTTTGATCAGACTATGAAACATGCAAGTACCCTGGTTGTAAAGTTTCCTATAGTCTTTCCCTCTCTTATCTATGGAATCGTCTTAAGTCAGTATCATAGGATTCTCATTGACACTGAATCTGTTTTCAAAATAGAAATTGCTATGTCCTTACATTATAAGTTGTTTATAGGAACACATGTCCCACGTATTGTTGTGACATATACTGGAACATCTTCTAACAATAATTATGTCAACAAGTCAATTGTTCTCTCTGAGCTCAAGGATTCTTGCAAAGAACTGAAAGCTAGGAAAAAAGTTTGAAAGGTTGATCAAAGTGCTTGAGTAGGCTGAAGATGCAGGTGATGAGAAAAACGAGTCTGATGGTAATTCTAATGGTGAAGACAATTTAATAGTGCAGGATCTGCTGAGAGTAACTCTAGTTATGATGCTGATATTAATGCTGAAGATTCAAGTTCTAATGCAGACAAGTGATTTGACTGGTTATCTGTGTTTCTATTGGTTGTGTTGTTTTATTTCCTTTGACAATGGTTCTGTTTATTTTGGCTTTGTAAGAGCATGGATTTGTTAAACTCCTGGCTTGTTTTCTGCACTCTAGTCCTAGTTTTCTCTCTGAATGAATGAATTTTTTATGGTTTCCCTTTTAGCTCCTTGTATGGTTTTCTCTTTTCTCAATTTGTCTAATTATGGCTAAAAAGGGGGATATTAGTGTAGCATTAGTGTAGTGGTTCCTGGTTTTCTCCTTGATGTTTTTTTCTACTGCTAGTTTTCTCTGATAATGTGTCCTCTTGATGATTTATGCTCCAATTATGTTTCAGCCAAAATTTGCCAAAGGAGGAGATTGTTAGTTCTTTGATTTGGCAGAAATTTTGGTAAAACAAGATTCTTCATTATTATGTTGTGTTTGATGTCTTGATATGCCTTTCAAGTTTTCTATAGGTGTGATTTCTTGTTTGACTGAATGTTGTTCCTAATGTCAAACTAGATGTTATGACATCTGTGGATAAAACATTATGTTCATATTGATTATTTATTAATTATGCTCTATCTTTGTGTATGAATGATAAGTAATTATTTGCACTTTAGTTGGAGGTTTTTGTTAGAGATATATTTCTCTTGATTGGAAGAATTTGATCTTTCCTATTTGTTTGCTATTTGTGTTGAAGATCCTTTGAAGATTATTCAGCCTTTATGGAAGAATCTTATCTATTTGTTTTCAGCATCCAAGCCCAAAAACTAGTTGTGTATTATTTATTCTGGTGTAACCCTATTTTTGGGGGTGACGAAGATTAAGTATTATTGAGTAAGTTGCGCTTCCAGTGTTAGGGTTAGGTTTGTCTTTTAATTTTTGATCCATTCATACATCACCTAGATGTTTAAATTAGTCTGATTTTTGAGTTGTAATTATGTTCACTCAAAGCTTTTAAGAATGGGTGTTTATTCTTGATCAAAGCTTTTAAGCAAGATCAAAGTGTGGTGTTTTGGAAGAGTGATCTTCTGTTTTTCTTTAATTTTATTGTTTATCACAATGTGTGATTTAGGGAGAGTGAGATGGTGTTTTCTCATATCTAGATGTTGATTTATAGGTAGAAGTTGAATTGGGTAGGTTCAAGTGAGAAGTTGTAAATTGGGGCTATTTAGGCTTTGAATTGTTCTACTAATAGAGGATTTTCTTCCTGGCTTGGTATCCCTCAGAGTAGGTGTGTTTGCACCGAACTGGGTTAACAATCCTTTGAGTTTTTATTGTTGTTCTTTATACTGCTTTTATCTTGTTAATACTCAGATAGTAATGTCCTGACATCGCCTTCAACATCACATATCTGATACCAGAATTTCAATAGGTATCATCTAATCAATTAGCCATATAATCTAATCGATTATATAGTATGAAAAGTTTTCTCAATCAAGTAGACAATCCTCTAATCAACTTCCTAGGCCTTAAGAAACATTTTTAGATGATTTTGTTAAGTAAAAATGGGCTTTAAAAGTATTTTTTTTTTGTGTGTGTGTGTGTGTGCATATGCGTGTTTGTGTGTGTGTGTGTGTGTGTTGGTGTGTGTGTGTGTGTATGAGAGAGAGAGAGAGAGAGAGAGAAATAGTTTCCTTTATATTATGAGTTACTCTCCTAGTTTCATAAGACTCTGATCATTCATACTGACCCAACCAGGCGAGCTTTCACACATTCTCTCATTCATAACTCTGAAGCTTTCAAGTTTCTTTTCCAGATATATTGATTATATAAGCACTTCACTAGAACTTTGAATCTTTTATTTTATGAGGCTTGAGATATCTTCAGGTTAATCACCATCTTCAAGGAGTTGGAAAGATATCACCACTGGCTTCAACATTCATTAGCATTGTCGTCATAAAAATATCATGAGGAATGACATCATCAAGATCATCATCTTTATACATGCAAGAACATATATCCATATTCAAATGATTTTTCATGATGACAATGCATCTCTCAGGAAGGCGGTAAAAGAGAAAACAAGTAGGTAAAATTTTGGAGTGGTTACACTCCCCCTCACACGAGTATAAAGTATACTTTACTCCCCTTGATATTATACTTCTTCTCCTTTGGCATAGTAAAAGAGGTGTAAAAAAAATAAAGCACACTGATCATATATAATTATTTGGAGAAAGGGAATAAAAAAATGAGAAGAGACACATAAGCATACTAGTCCATGCATGATTGGTTAAAGATTCCTCGTTCAATTCTTATGAAAAATAAGTTTTCTTTAGGAAGTGGTTTTGTAAAAATGTTTATGAGTTAATTAGATGAGGTCACAACTTAAGTATGCATTCCCCTTTTTCAACATGATCCCTAATAAATTGGTGTCTAACCTTAATCTATTTATCCCGAGAGTGAAGTGTCATGTTTTTGGTGAGATTTATGTTGATAGTATTGTCGCATCTTATCGAGATATCTCCAAGATTAACACCATAATCACTTAGGTTTTGTTTCATTCGGATAATTTGCGAGAAACAGCTACATGCAACAAGGTATTTTTTCTAAGTTGTGGATAACACAACACTTGCTTGTTTCTTGTTATACCAAGAGACAAGCAAATTCCCAATTAAGTGATATGTACAACTTGGTACTTTTCCTATCCAACTTGCACCCAGTGAAATCATAATCGGTATAAGTCACAATCTGCTCCCTTGGGGTAACATAAACTCATTTGTTGTGTTCCGATGATTTATATCAAGATGTATTTGACCGCACCGAGATGTGATTTTCTCTTAAAAGAAAGTAGACAAATTATTAATCACTTGGATCGATCTTAAAAATATTTTTAAGAGATAAAAGAGGTTCAAAAGACTTTTATGCGTGTGTGCATGTGTGTGTGTGTCTGTTAGTTGCCTTAGTGCTTAGGAGTTAGTTCCTTACTCTTACAAACTCCGGTCACTCAAATAGACACGATCTGAAAAGCTTTCACACTTCCTTTCTTTCATTACTCTAAGGCTTCCAAGATTCTTTACCAGATACCCTAATCATATAAACACTTTCATTGTCTGAATTAATGTCCTAAGCAATTAAGTGCATTAAATAATTGATTATTGTGGCCCAAAAAGGAAGGTTTTAATATAGGGTTGTAACTGATCATTAAGAAAATGTTATAATCAATTATGGACTCGATTATGAATCATCTAATCGACTAGATATATAATCTAACATATTAAAAAGTTTGAAAAAATATTTTAATCAAGCAAACAGTACCCTAATCAACTGGCTTGGCCTTAAAAATAATTTAAGGTGATTTCGTTAAGTAAAGAGAGGTTTTTAAAAGTATTGAAGTGTATATGTATGTGTGTGTGTGTGTGTGACTTCTCAAAAACCATTATTTTTGTCGTGCATGACTTCTTTCTCCAGGTCCGTTGAATCCCGAGGGATTTGAATGCCCAGATACAACATCTCTATCAGGTTGGCAGATCTCTGGAAGGCTTCATAAGCACCTTGGACACTATTTTCAACATAATCTTTAAAATATCTTCTCACCTTCATCTAGTTGTCATCACATACTTTCAAATCATCCTCAACTTCTGTTACCTGAAAAGTTAGCATTTCTTGGGCTACTTCGTAGTTGGTTAGGGAAGTCTTCATATCTTAGAGAGCCTTCTCCTTATCAACTTAATACTCCTTTAAAAAAGTAACTTATGAAGCCAACTTATAAGGAGAACCATGGGTTTCTACTTCCTTCTTGAATCTAACTAGCTTTTTTAGGAGTTGAGTTTACTCATAAGCAAATAGGTCATATTGACCTTTCTAATTCCCATTCTTTTTTCAAAGGTTTCTAATATTAATTACATCGCCACGGCCGGGCACCATTAAGGAATCACTCTGATACATATGATAGGTTGTCTCAACCATCAAATCCATCTTAGTTGTATCATTAAGGTCCCAAACATAGACACAATCACCTTTGGAGATGAAATATTTTACCTATAGCAGTGTGACACGCCTAGGATAAGAAGACTCAGGGAAACTTGAAAGAATATAGAGCTTTTTTGTTGTCTCCCAAGACAATCCTTCCAAGGGAAGATCCTGATGATTTGGACTTTTTTTAAAACAAGAAGTCCATCTTGAGCTTGATTTTTATCATGTTCCCTTTTTGTATTATCCCTGACAATAGAGGCATATCAAATATTCAAATTCTTACTCTAAGTGTCAGATAAATGTCACCCTTGTTCAAGAACAATTACTTGTCCCCCAGACGGAGCCTCATTATCCCTTTGGGCCATTTTAGTGGCCACCTTTGTTGGAACTAGAGTATGAGTTGGAGAAGAAGATGTGAAAGTTTCATTCTCAATTAGAACATTCTTTCTCTTGAAGAGATCCTTGAGAGATGACATATTATCCACATAGTTGAACAAATTATGGTCTGCATAATATTATCACAATGACAAAAACAAACGTAAAAATACTTTATCTCCTCAACAAACAAATTATTTATCTCAAGAGTTATGGTTGCGTCCATAACCTCCAACGTGTTAATAAATCACCTCTTTTACTGGGTAAATAATGTAACACCCCATTTTTAATATTTAATCATTGGATAATTTTGTTGTTATGTTGGCCTTAGTTAAGGCGTGTGTATTATTATTGTTGGTGTTGTATCCTAGTGGGACGGGTATAATCGAGTGCGATTAGTAATATAGAGGGTGCAGATCATAATAAGACTATTTACTTATTATTATTATTATTATTATAATTGTTGCACCCTAATTTTTGTCCTAAGTTTTCTTCGCATTTTCATCTGCATCTTGCATACAAACAAGATCGAACTGGTTGCTCGGTTCTTCTCGGGTTAGGTTTATGCCTCACAGGGGATCACCGTTGTTTTTATTTACTTTATTTGCTTATGTTAACTAACCATTAATCAAAATCAAAAAAATATTTTTGTTTCCTTTTACTAACTTTTATTTTCAGGAAGTGGAACCATTGAAAATGCCAAAAATAGCAGTCCTACAGCTCAAGCGAAATTTCACAGACAAAAGTCGAAGTTGATCCGCAAAATTCAAATTTATCTGATCAAGGATTTCCCAAGTTAATTGATTCATTCAAAGGATTTCTAATGTTCATGTGTTTATTCCCATACCTTCTTCGACGTACAAAAAGAATCGGGACACAACAACCAAGCAACCTCATTTGAAGAAAATATTCAAATTTTGGCTTGGTTAATCGGTTAACCAGTGCAAAATTTGAATATTTTATTCAAATTCAGCACCCTTAGATCATTGATTTAATTGGAATATTCTAGATCCATTGGTTTCTGATTTCTCTACATCACTTTGATCATTTCCTACAATAAACCCTCACTAATCACCACTCTTTTCCATTTCCCAACAAAATTGCAATTACCAAGCCTAATTTGAATTACCAAAGCAAGTTCCATTCCAAAAAATTCCCATACCTAAAGTCTTTAAATAGGACCATAATTTCATTCATTCACCAAGCTTTTGAGAGCCACAAAACCTCTTGCAAAATACTCCCCCAACACCAAAATTCTCCAAAGCTCACTTTCTTTCTTTTGAAGTTATCAAGAATTCACATTGAATTCTTGACTAACTTGAGCTAAACCTTCATCCAATTCTTCTTTTGTTCACCAATTTCAGTAGATCTAGCTTGGCTTGGTTCAATTTGAAGAAGTGTTTTTGGTATTCATCTTTCTCCATAAACCCATATTCACCTCCAACATTCAAGATGTAGTTCTTTGGTGCCTTTTCTTCTAGATCCTTTGGATCTTTATTTGTTGTTTGTTTGCAGGGATTCCACTGTATTTTGGTTTTAAAATTCGTGCAAATTCAGATCATGATCATCAAATGTTTGAGAAAAGGTTTTAAAATGGATCACGCTGAATTTTTTGCATTTTTTCTGCTACTGGTACAATGTTAACCAGTTAACCATTTATAGTGTAAATTGGTTAACCGGTTAACCATCTTTAAAATTGCGCAGATTTTGCTTGCGTTAACCGGTTAACCCATTTGGTTAATCGGTTAACACAAGTAAGAATGGTGTTTTTGGCTTGTTTCAATCCTCTTTTTGGTTCTTCTTTCTTCTCCTTCTTCCTCCTTTTTATTTTTACATTGGGAAGTACTTTTGGGAGTGATTTCTCCTTAATTTCAATGAACTTTGGGTGTAGAATAGAGTAGTTAATGTTCATTAATTCAAAACTACCTTTTAGTGAATTATTTAATTCATTTAAGGAACTTTGCGTTAGTGATACATTTTCATGCTTGAATCCACCCAGATGAGTGATTGAACTTAAGGATGAAAGAATACCATGAGTGCGGCTCAATTTGGTATTCACCTTTAGTTTTGTGCGATATTGCGTCCGGATAGCGATTCACATATCGTTTATCTCGCATGC
This sequence comes from Lathyrus aphaca, assembly GCA_963966055.1. NCBI lineage: Eukaryota > Viridiplantae > Streptophyta > Magnoliopsida > Fabales > Fabaceae > Lathyrus > Lathyrus aphaca. Next base: position 213,026,351 of record OZ014520.1, on the reverse strand, counting down.
ATTAGCACTAACATTATGCACCTTAATTGGTGGTGGATGACCTTATTTGTAGGGTAATTACTTCGTAAATTACTCAGCGATTCCTTAACATAGACCTAAATCTATCCCTAATTCGGAATAAAAATCTAATTGGGTACTTGCACTTTCGTGGACCGGATCTCTTGTTGATTGCATAATCCCAAAGTGGTTAATCATATTGCATTAAGAATCGAGACTTATGAATGTTTGATACGTAGGTGCTTTGGGTCTCCCAATCGCCTTTCAAATTTCATTAAATTCGGTTCGGTTTGCCTTGATTAATCGCTATAGTGTAAGATGCTAAGCGGATCCGGTTGCCTTTCGATTTTGGTTACTCTTTTGGTTGTGGTTGATTAAGTTCACCATACCATTATTATGTAAATATTATTATACTACTATTATTATTAATATTTTAGATTGTTGAACTTTAATTGCTTTTGTTACTAACATTTAATTTCTTGCACTTTTATTGCTTTTATTCTATTTTGCTTTATTATGCTTTATTCATCCATATCATGTTTATTATTTGCTCTTATTTTGTTGTTATTTTTCATTTGTCCATTTGGACACAAAAACATTAATAAAGGATTAAACCTCTAAAAAACTTGTAACTTTAATTTGTGGACTTTTGTTTTCTATCACTGGCATTGGAATGGAGATTTTGGACTTAGATTTTAGGATCCATCTCCCTTGCTTTGATCTTCTTGAAGTTGAAATTTGCCTTTATTTGGCCATTTGCTAGCCTATAAGGATGGAACTCTTATGCTCATAATTTGGAATGTCATCAAGTTTGGTTAGATCTTTCTTCCCCTATCTCCTTATTTTCTTTTTTTAGAATAGTCCCTTCATCTCCTCCCCTTCTTTAATTTTCAAAACCTTCTCCCTTTTTCAAAGGATTCCTTCTTTTTAAATCATCACCTCTTTAATAAACAAAACCTTGACTTTTGTCAAGTGGCTTTTACTCTTTTTTTTCTTTTTTTTTTAAAATCAATGAATCTAATCATGTTGACCTTAATTCAAAAATATTAAAAGAATCAAACTCATTCAAGTTGTTTTGTGCCTTTGTGCACTTTTGTTTATTTTCTTTTAAAGAGTGCCGATTATGAGTCACTATTCTTTAGTCGGGTGCTAGTCTTTCAATCTCCATGGTTGTAGTTTGATGTAATTGAGTCTCTTGTCATTTATGGGGGTTTAGTGGCATACTCGTTGATTTTATCCGAGTTAGAGCCCTCCCATAATGATGTATGAGTCCATGCCTTTATTCTCATGGTAGTTTTTTTGGCCATCCATTTGAAGATGACAAATTCTCTTCACTTAATAAAATCAATCATAACCAACCTTTTTCACTATTTGTACCACGAACTACGGGGTTTTGATCTTGCATTGCACTTTGTGGGTACATAGGCATGAGGTGGTAACCCTCTCCAAACACAAAAATATTAAAAAAATAATTTTTTTCTCATCCCCCCACTCTCATTTAACAAACCTCTTTCAAACCAAAAGCAGTAAATTTTTCAAAGGGCTCCCATGGAGTCCCACATACATTTTGGGTGCATAAAACCTTCCCATTGTGTAACCTATCCCCTTACCCATTCTCTGTTGTGTTTCTTTAGCTTTTTGCTTTTAGATTCATTAGGATTTATTCACTCTTTTTTCCTTTTCCTCTTGGAATAAAAATAAAGCGTGGTGGCGACTCTGTTTACTTTGAGTTAAGTTAGTTAATAGCTTACACTCATGATTTTACCGCTACAAAAAAGTGGCGACTCTACTGGGGAGTAATCTCTAAGTGGATTCGGCCTAATTTGATTTATTTACTGCTTTGGTTTGGTTTGATTTGTTTGTTATTTGTTTGTTCTGTTTCGGTTTTGGTGATCCTCTATGAGTGAGATAGATTCTAACCCGGATCTGAGTTAAATTTATGATAGGACGGAGATATTCGAAGCAATAAGCGATGGAGTAGTCCAAAGCTATATCAATTTGATAATCTCCACTCGGTTAGGCTCTCTTTGATTATCAATGTCATGATGAATAATCATACGTGGCATTATTTTCCGACCTTGAGCTGATCATATTGAGGACCATAGAACCCTTAACCCATCCAAGCTAATTTAGGAACGTAGTGTGGAAACTATATGGGTGTAAACCTAAGATGGTTGGAACACGATACTACACTCGGACGAGGTCTATTTTAAGAATTTTATCAGTTTGGGAGTAATCCAGCGTACCGTAATATTCTAAAGATGGCTGTTAACTTCGGGCACCTCTGTTAGCACCCTTTTGGTTTTCTGCAGGTATAATGAAGACAAAACCTTAGTACTTACCTATGTGGGTTGGTGTTCTGTTGCCTTGACTTCATGCTCGTGACTCTGTACCTAGACCCATGTGCTTTGTGTGATCTTGTTTATGGTTGTTGCATACATTCACTCATGCATTTATAAGCATTGTTCTTGAGATTTCAAGGGACTCATAAGATACTATTGCAAAATTTCAGATGTTTATGGTTATGAATTTTGAAAGAAGGAACACAAAGAAGTACAACTTCAAGAATCCTAATATAGTAGAGCTAAGAAAGCTAGGAGCATTAGTGGTTGACACCCAGGAGTTCCGGAAATGTTATGGAAAGCTCTTATTTATTTTGGATACCAATGTACCAGAGGGGATTCTCCCTACCTTAGCTCAGTTTTATGATCCGTTGCATCATTGTTTCATATTTCCTGATTATCAGCTTGTTCCGACCTTGGAGGAGTACTCTCATTGTATGGGTTTACCTATTTTGGACAAGGAATTTCTTTTTAGTGGTTTAGAGAAGGAGCTTACGACGAAAGTCATCGCCAAAGCCCTTTTTCTCAAATAGTCCGGTCTTAATGGAAAGTTTCTTCCAAAAGGGAGTGTTTGTGGTATTAATGCCAAGTTCTTAATGGGGAAAGCTTCTACTTCTCTTACTTTAGGTCATAAGGATGCATTTGAGGCTATTCTTGCTTTTCTCATTTATGGGATTGTCTTGTTTCCTAACTTAGATGGTATTGTGGACGAGAGTGCCATTCAGATTTTCTTGAAGAGAAATTCGGTACCTACTTTGCTTGGAGACATGTATCATGCCTTTCATTATAGGACCTCCAAAGGTGATGGAGATATTGTGTGTTGTGCGCCTTTTCTCTATAGATGGTTTATTGCGCACCTACCAAAGTCCGATGTTTTCAAGGATAATAGAGAGAAGTGAAGATGGTCTCAAAGGATTATGTCTCTTTCTCATAAGGATATGACTTGGTATTGTTCCTATTATGATACTGGAGTGTTTATTGATAGTTGTGGAGATTTTCCTAATGTACCTCTTCTTGATACACATGGAGGAATTAGTTACAACCCTATTCTTGCTAGGCAACAATTGGGATATTTCTTAAAGTACATACCAAACAACCTTTCCTTATCCAGTTTCTTCTTTCTTAATGGTGCAGATCATGTAGAAATGAAGAAAAGGATTGCTCATTCTTGGCATGCGGTTCATCGGAAAGAGAAGGGTCAATTGGGAAGACAACACCTTGCTCCCTCCGAGTGTTACATCCAGTGGGTTCGATCTAGGGCTTCCAAGCTCAAGATGCCTTATCCACCCGAGGAGCCTTTGTTTCCTATACTACCATTGTCCGCTTTTCTTCCTCCCATTGATGAGAAGTCGAACTTCAAGAAGAATTTGACAAGATGAAGAAAGAGAAAGAAGAATGGCTACTTGAGAAGACGACAATGCAAGAGCAACTGAAGGAGAAAAATGATCCCATTAAGTTACTTGAGCAACGTGTTACGAAGAGGCTAAGAGAGGATTTATTTTCCTCTAGTACACCGTCTACTATTCCTCCTACAGTTGGTGCTTGGAAGGCTATTGTTGACCAGTTGGTGAAGGATAAGGAAGACATGGAGAATCGGTACAAGAAAGAAATTAAGAGGATTTGCATGAAGTACCAACCGGGATTTGGATCTTCTTCGAATGTGATCCCCTAGGCCTAGTTTACTTTTTCTCTCATGTATTAGGATTGTTGAGACTTGTACTTCACTTGTAATCCTTACTTTGATTTTAATGAGAATGAGTTTTTAAGTACTTCAAAAAAGTGTTTCTTTATAAATATTGCAAATTATCTTATAGTCCTTTTAAATCTTTGCATTTGCATACGCATACCATGCATCATGACCGCATTGGTCTTGCTTTTTTGAGTGTTCTCCAGGGATCTTATGTTGTTTCTTGGTCTTTGTTCAGTTCTCTTATGAAGATGACTCACAAGGTTGATACTCGAGCTAATCGAAAGAATATGTCGGAAGCCTTACAATAAGAGAATCGCGAGCTGTGTGAGGAAGTTGCTTATTTAAAGGATAGCTTGGAAAGAGTTACTGCCATGATGGAAAGCTTGGTGGCTGTTCAGAATCAGCCACCCCATCCTCCTAATTCTCTGGTACAACATACAGTCATCTCTGAGATTGTCACTGCATCAATTCCTGCTGAAACTGTCATTTCTACTCGCTACCGTATGCCTCCTAGTAAGCCGTGGGGTATGCCGGCTAATTTCACTCATGCTGGTTATCCTCCTCCTCCTCCTAAGACTGCTGCATTTACTACTCTTTATCCAGTAATGATTACTGCACCGCCTATGATGCACACTACTTCGCACCATGATGAAATGATTTACCATGTTGAGCCTAGTGAAGGCACTGGTGTAACTAAAAGACTTGATGATTTTCAAGGCTGTTTTGTTGAGTTACAAAGAGAGATGAGAGCCTTGAAGCACAAAGATTTCTTTGGTAAAGATGTTTATGATCTCTGTATGGTTCCTAATGTTAAGGTTCCGTACATGTTCAGGTTGCCTGAGTTCGAGAAGTATAAGGGCAACACTTGTCCTTTGAGTCATCTGACTATGTATGCTAGGAAGATGTCTGCTCAGACAGACAATGATTAGTTGCTGATTCATTATTTCCAGGATAGTTTGACTGGTGCATCCATGAGATGGTACATGAGTTTGGATAGCATCCAAATCCATACTTTCAATGATTTGGGAGAGGCTTTTGTTTGGCAATACAAGTATAATGTTGATATGGCACCGGACAGAGATCAGCTCCATGCGATGTCCCAGAAGGATAAAGAAACTTTCAAAGAGTACGCGCAGAGATGGCGCGAGCTAACAACTCAGATTGTTCCTCCTCTAGAAGAGAAAGAGATGACAAAGATATTTTTGAAGACTTTAAGTTCTTTCTACTATGGGAAGATGATTGCAAGTGCTCCTTCTGATTTCACTAAAATGGTGAGTATGGGGATGTGTTTAGAAGAAGGTGTCTGTGAGAGACGGTTGAACAAAGAGAGTAGTGCTGGCTCAAGCTCTAAGAGGTTCAGCTTCGGTAAGAAAAAAAAAGGTGAGACTAATGGAGTGTCTCGTGAAAATTAAAGAAGACCTCGTGGCCGTGAGAATCGTCATCATCAGCATGTAGCTTCTTTAACTCCGATGATTAATGTGACTCCAACTGTGCCAGTAGCTCCAAAGTATCAGTATCGTTATCAACAACCATCTGTGCAACAGAGTGGTAATCAACAGGGTCGTGCTAAGTCGAATTTTGATCCCATTCCAATGTTATATGCGGATTTGCTTCCATCTTTGATTGCAAAGAATCTTGTGCAAACACGTTCTCCACCTCCAGTTCCAGAATCTATTCCATGGTGGTATAAGCCAGAGGCTCACTGTGATTTTCATCAAAGTGCCCCGGGGCACGATGTTGAGAACTGTTATCCATTGAAGTTTGAAGTGCAGAAATTGATAAGGAACAATGTTCTGTCTTTCAATGATGTTAATCCAAATATGAAGACAAATCCGCTTCCGAAGCATGGTAATACGTATGTGACCATGGTTGATGGTTGTCCTGGTTTGTTCAAAATTTATGAGGTCCGCCATATTCGAAGGTATTTGGTTGAGATGCATGATTTCTTAAGTGAATATCATGATATTGATCACAATTATGTTGGTTGCTGCATTTTCTCGGTGAACCCTCGTGGTTGCGTGATTGTTAAGAGAGACATTCAAAAGATGATGGATGATAAGTTGATTGAAGTGATACCGAAGAGAGATGAGTATGACAATGAAGTGAATGTTATTGTGCCACAATTCAATATGCTTGAGAAGGTTGTTCCTGAGAGGGTGGTTATTTCTTTTGATAGCCGCAAAAATGTTGTTACTCCCTTGGTGATCAATTTGCCCGGTCCAATGCCATATGAGTCTGATAAAGCTATTCCATACCGTTATAATGCTATGATGATGGAAAATGACAAGAAAGTTCCTATTCCTTCTCCAAAGTCCGTGGTTAGCATTTCTGATGTGACAAAAGTTACTCGAAGTGGTAGAGTTTATGCTTCGGATCCTCCGAAGAGAGCTGAAGATGCGAGTAAATAGATTATGGATGTTGTTGCCCGACCAGGTCAACTTGGTGATTCCAGTTTGAAGGATAGTGAAGATGAAGTGTTGAAATTGATAAAGAAGAGCGAGTACAACGTTACCGAGCAGTTGTTGCATACTCTGTCGAAGATATCAGTTTTATCACTCTTAATGTGCTCTAAAGCTCATAGGCAGTCTTTGTAGAAGATTCTTGATCAAGCTTATGTTGACCACGATGCGACTGTTGATCAGTTTGATAAAATTGTGGCTAATATCACATCGTGCAACAATCTGAGTTTTTGTGATGATGATTTTCCTAGAGAAGGAAGGAACCATAATTTGGCTTTGCATATTTCAGTGAATTGTAAGGAAGATGTTATGTCTAAGGTGTTGGTTGATACCAGATCTTCTCTGAATGTGATGCCGAAGTCGACTTTGTCAAGGCTTGCGTACCAAGGTGCTCCCATGAGGCATAGTGGGATTATTGTGAAAGCTTTTGACGGATTGAAGAAGACTATGATTGGTGAAGTTGATCTTCCTATTTTGATTGGACCGTTTATATTCCAAATTACTTTTCAAGTAATGGATATACGTCCCGCTTACAGTTGTCTCCTTGGAAGACCCTGGATTCATGAGGCAAGAGATGTGACATCTACTCTCCATTAGAAGCTGAAATTTGTGAAAGATGGGAAATTAGTGACTATTGATGGTGAACAGGCGATGCTAGTGAGAAATTTGTCATCTTTCTCCTATATTGATGCTGAAGAAGAGGTGGGAACCTCATTCTAGGCTCTTTCTGTTGTTGATAATGTTGCTAAGAAGAATGTTATGCCCATGTCTTCTCTCAAGGATGCTCTGCATGTGCTTGAAACTAGTCGATCTGACGGCTGGGGATGACTTTTTGATGCTGTTAACAACAAAGAAGGATTTGGTATTGGTTTTGCACCAGGTGTGGCTCTCAATGACCCGAATAATATTCAGGAAGGATTCCGAAGTGCTGGGTTTATCAACAATCATTCTGCTGCTGCCATCATTGAAGATGATGAAGATGAAGAAATGCTTGACTTTGTTATGCATGAAAAGATTTACAAGAACTTGATTGTTGTTGATGTTCCTTCTATTGTTCATACTTCAAAGTAATTTGTTTTATTTTCTTTTCACTCTGCCCAAGGTGAAAGTGATGTTTGTCGGGCTTTGTTTCAAATTTTATCATCATCAATAAAATGTTATTTTATTATTTCCATATGTGTTTTTCCTTTTTTGCTTCATTCTGAAAAAAAATGGTAACATAAAAAACCCAAAATAAAATAATCACTGTTATCTGCATGATGTTTGCACTTTGTTCATACTCTAAAATAAAAATAAAATCATTGTGCAGATTGATTGATAAACCCATTGAAAACAATGATCCTATGACCACTCCCAACTTTGAATTCCTTGTGTTTGAAGCTGAGGAAGAGGATGTTGAAGAGATTCCTGATGAAATTTCTCGGTTGCTTGAGCACGAGGAGAAGATTATTCAGCCTCATGGAGAGTCTACAGAATTGGTCAACTTGGGTTCTGAAAATGATAAGAGAGAAGTCAAAGTTGGAGCATTGCTTGGTCCTGATGTTAAGAAGAGGATGGTTGAGATTCTTAGAGAATATGTTGATGTATTTTCTTGGTCCTATCAGGACATGCCAGGTTTTGATATTGATATTGTGGAACATAGATTGCCGCTGAAGCCTGAATGTCCACCTGTGAAGAAAAAGTTGAGAAGAACTCATCCTGATATGGCAGTAAAAATCAAAGAGGAAGTTCAAAAGCAGATTGATGCAGGTTTTCTTGTGACATCTAATTATCCTCAATGGGTGGCCAATATTGTGCATGTTCCAAAGAAAGACGAAAAAGTTCAAATGTGTGTTGATTATAGAGATTTGAATAAAGCCAGTCCAAAAGATGATTTTCCATACCAAACATTGATGTGTTGGTAGATAATACGGCTAAGTTTGATGTGTTCTCTTTTATGGACGGATTTTTCGATTATAATCAAATAAAGATGGAACCCGAGTGTCATACCCTAATTTTTGACCCTAAGATTTTTCGCATCTCATCTGCATTTGCATACAAGCAAGATCACGCACTGGTTCATGTATCTTTCTCAGGTGCAGGTCTGTGCCTTGCAGAGGATCACCATATTTAATTTCTGTTATTTGTTTATATTCACTAACTTCTAACCAAAATATCAAAAAAAATGTTGCAGTTGTTTCTTCTTCTTCTCTGTGTTGCAGGATTTCAAAGACATGGTTGTGATTCTCAATTCAGATGCGTTTGTTCAGTCCCAATTCGATTCAGATGGACGTTTGACCTAATCTTGGTCAAACTATCAAGAGATTGTTTCGACTGCAAGTTGTGTGTGCCAGTGATCTGTTTCACAGACGGTGCGTATTTAAAAGTTCAAGACTGTATGTTGGAAATCATCAGTTATCAGACAGTGTTTTGTGCGAAGTTTGGTTTGAATCTTCAAGGTTGTCCATCAGTTCATTAGTGATGCGGTTGTGGATTTATTTTCCTCAAAACTTATCAGGGCTATTTCAGACGATTTCAGTGATTGTAGCAAGTTGTTCAATGGTTCATGTTGGCTGTATTCATTATTGTCAGTGGTTGGTGCAAGAAAATATTAAGATTTGGTTATGGGTTAAAAAAAATCATTACTTCATATTCATCTGTCCGCCCATATTTCATAACCATTTTATATATTCTTTTTTTTATCCATTCACGAATATTATTTTAAACCATTTTTATCCGATTCATTTCAAAATTCATGTCTGTTATCCATTTTTATTCTTATTCATCAAATATCACTAAATCCTTTTTTTTGTATTTTTCATTTTTTTTATACCTATCATTTTTTATTTCATCATTTTTCTTGTTCTATTCCAAATATCCAAATTTCTATCCAATTCACATTATAGAAACCCTCAAGGTCCATAATTGATTTTTTTGTTAAGCCCATTTTTAATGACTCATTTCTTTTATTAAACCTTTATGGTTTCTATACAAAAACAATTAAAAAAAATTAAACAAAAAGCCAAGGCAAAAAAATCCAAGCCTTTTCAAACTTCACTAAAACATCAACCTCAAGCAATTCCAAGCCTAGGCCCATCTCCATTCATCACATGAACAAGTCTTTTTTTTTTCTTTTCCCCACACCACAACAATATGCAGCCCAAAAGCAAACACCAGCCATCAAAGTTGGCATCAGTGACATCCACATAACCCAGCTCCTTGAGCCTTCCAATCCGCAAGTTTCCTCAGGCTTTTTCCAAGCCGTACGAGAATCTACCAAGTTGTAAGTCACGAAACAACACAGCCGCATCACACTTCGCGCCCAGCTACAACAAAACACAAGTCTAACACGGCTTCACCACAACAATTCAAGCCTTCACGTGGATGTTGCAAGCTTCAAATAAAGCAACTTTTTTCCAAGCCGTTGGCCCACCAGCGTCCCGCACATCCTCAAGCCAAGGCCTAAGATTCCAAGCCAGCCAGCATTCCCTCACGCATCCCGTATCGATCCACACGCTCATCACGTGAAACCTGCACAAGCTATAACGAAAACAAAAAGCAAATAGACAGCAGCATCAAAACGCAAGAAGGGCAAAGCATAAAACGCAGTCCAAATGCGTTCATCACATCAACATTCACGTAGCAAGAACACGAAAAACTCACAGCCCAAAACGACATCAAATTTTCGAAACGGCAGCAAAAATGAAAGTAAAATCTCAGCCTTCAAATTCATTTCAAAATGACCTTCAACCCTCTATTTAAAGAACTTACCTCTCCTTCACTTCTCAAGCTTAGAAAGCCATCTAAAACCCCTGCCAAACAGAAACACAAAGCTTCAAAAAATTCAATCCCTAATTATTACCTTCTTCATCTTCAAGTCAGAATTGAAATTTCCAATTAAATCTTCGTCTGTTTTGAAAATTGTTACAAGAAAACTCACCATTTGTTATCTTCATGCTTGGATTGAACAAACCTCCATAAATAAACCTATCAGATTCGCAAAGAAGAAGCGATAGGAGAAGAGGAAGTCGGATCCGAGAGTGAGAGAGAGGCTCGACAGCGACGAAGGTTTGTTGGAGAGTGATTCGTTGGCCAAAAAGAAGAAGATCTTGTTTGGAATTGAAGGAAGGAGGAGTCGTTTTGTTTTTTTTCGTGGAAGAAGGTAGTGGCCATCCCCTGTGTTTGTGCGTATGAAGAAGAAGGAGCACTGCTTTGTTATTCTTTACGTTTTCTTTTTCTTTTCTTCATAAAACAGGCTTGTGTTGTTTTTGGGCCTTGGATCCGTATTTCCCTTTCCTCACCCTTACTGCCTGCGTTTTACCCTCTTCCCATTACCATGTGTTTCTTTTTTTTTATTTATTCTTTAGTTTTTTTTATATTTTATAAAATGATATTGTATAGTCTTTTTTTTAATATGAAAAATGTTATAAAGGCACATTTTAGAAAGAGATTTAGAAAGTATTTTAGGAAAAGTTTTTTTTTTATATAAAAGATTTTAGAAAAGAATTTTATAAATATTTCTTTTTCTTTTTATGGATTTATTCTTTTAGATCCATTTTTCTTCATCTTTTTTTTTTATTTTTTGGTCGATGACAATCTCCGATTCGTGATTGTTGAATTTCGATTAGTTTAATCTTCATTATTTCAAATGTATGGATGAATGATCATTTGGATCATTCTCCATACTTTGAGATCGTGATAGGTTGCTTTTCGATAAATTCAACGATAATCTCGATTAATATTAGACCGTTCTCTTTTCTTTTAGTGTGGCATGTTTTCGGAGAACGATTCATAATATCGTTTCTATAACATGTATTAACACGAATATTTTCCACTTTAATTAGTGGTGGCCGACCTCATTTGTAGGGTAATTACTCCGTAAATTACTCGGCGATTGCTTAACATAGACCTAAAGTTGTCCCGATTCGGAATGCGATCCACTTGGATCCGGTTGCCTCGATTTTATTTTTCTTTTCGTGGTTGTGCTTGATTAAGTTCATCATACCACTTATTATTATAAATATTAATAATGTGAATATACTAACATTTAATTAAATCTCTCGCACCTTATCCTCTTTTATTTCAATCTCTTGTTCCCTATCTCTTTATTACGCTTTATTATACTATATCATTCATCATTTTGCTTATTGTTTATATTGTGATACTTGTTATTTCTCCTTTGTCCATTTGGATATCAAAACACTAATAAAGGATTAAACACTTAAAAGACTTATGACTTCTAATTTTGGACTATGGTTACTATCCCTTGCTTCGGAGAATGAACTTAGACTTTAAGATCTTCCCCCTTGCTAAATTTGGAGTGGATTAGAAACCTCGGCCTCAAATTATTTCATTGGCCTTTGAAGATGGAAATCCAATTGTTTCGGAGATTGCTTGCCATATGGTTTGATCATTCTTCCTTTAGCTTTTATTTTCAAGTACTAGGATAGTCCCTTCATCTCTTCCCATCTTCTTCAATTTTGAAATCTTCTTCCTCTTTTCAAAACTTTCCTTGTTTTCTAACTTCAAACATTTTCTCAATCAAACCTTGACTTCGGTCATGTGCTTTTACCTTTTCATTTCATTTCCTTTAATAAATGCTAAACAACATAAGCATATCGAAATTTTCTTTCTAAAAAAAACTTTAAAACATTCACAACTCATTCAATTGTTTTGTGCCCTCGTGCACGTTTCTTTTAACCTTTCATGTTTAGATATGATTCATCCTTTCTAGCGGAATTATTCGCTAAAGGATGACGACTTATCTTTACATTTTAAAATCAATTCAACTCATTTGCCTTTTCACAATTTGTACCACGAACTACGGGGTTTTGATCTCGCATTGCGCTTTGTGGGTACGTAGGCATGAGACGTTCGTCTCTTCAAACACCAAAATCTTAAAAAACATTCTTCTTCTCATCTCCTCAATCTTTTTTTCAAGCAAACAATTTCAAACCAAAAATGCAGTAAATATTTCAAAGGGTTCCCGTGGAGTACCACGGACAAGTCGGGTGCTTAAAACCTTCCCGATTTGTAACCAATCCCCGTACCCATTCTCTGTTTGATTCTTTTAGCTTTTTAGCTTTTAAGATTCTTTAAGGCTTTCTTCATTCTTTTTGCCTTTTTCCTTTTGGAAATAAATAAAAGCGCGGTGGCGACTCTGTGTATATCGAGTTAAGTTAATCAATAGCTTACACTCATGATTTTACCGCTACACCGAGGACATGGAAAAGACCATATTTATTACACCATGGGGAACATTCTGCTACAGAGTGATGCCCTTTGGATCGAAGAATGCTGGTGCGACATACCAAAGAACTATGACCACACTTTTCCATGATATGATGCACAAAGAAATTGAGGTATATGTTAATGATATGATCGCTAAGTCAAGGACTGAAGAGGATCATGTTGAACATTTGCTGTAGTTGTTTTAGAGGTTTAGAAAGTTTAAGCTTCATTTGAATCCGAATAAGTGCACATTTGGTGTACGTTCTGGAAAGTTGTTAGGTTTCATTGTCAGTCAAAGAGGCATTGAAGTTGATCCTGATAAAGTGAAAGCTATTCGGGAAATGCCTGCTCCAAGAACTGAAAAGCAAGTAAGAGGATTCTTGGGCCATTTGAATTATATTTCAAGGTTTATCTCTCACATGACTGCCACATGGGCTCCGGTCTTCAAGTTTCTTCGGAAAGACCAAGGTTGTGTTTGGACAGACGATTGTCAGAAGGCGTTTGAAAGTGTAGATGTTTAGAATTGGCAGAATTTTTGACCAACAAGAAGTGTTGAACTTAGTTCAGGATGTCACATCAGATGTTGTGACATTATCAAACAGAGTATAAGTTAATGAACTTAATTCAGGATGTCACACCAGATGTTGTGACATTGTATCAGTTAATGAAGTAAGTTCAGTTTTCAGGATGTCACACCAGATGTTGTGACATCTCAAACCTGCTACCAGAATTAATTAATGCTTAACAGAACTGAGTAAATTCAGGGAATTTATCTGGAATTAATTATGAATGGATAAAACAGAAGAAGGCGCATCTGTAGGGAGATTGGTTATATGATTTCAGTATAAACAGAAGAACTGACTCACCTAGAATCAAGGAAGTAACAAACCCTAATTCAAGGTGATGGCAGCATGCGTATCAGGATTGAATAACCTACAGAAAGCCCAAAATCCAAGCATCTATTTAAGCAACAGAAACTCTCAGAATAGAGTACGAAATTAAGAAGACCAAATAGGGTGTTTGTGTTTTAATAGCAGGTTGTATATGTGTATCACTTTATGAGCTTTTAATAAAAAGTGTATTTGTGTCTTGATTGAAACTGTGAAGTAAGATCAAGCTGTTTTGTTTGAAGTGTGACTTCAATTTTATTAAACATTGTAACATATCACTGTGTGATTGAGGGGGAGTGAGTTGGTACTCATATCTAAGTTGTGTCTTAGGTAGAAATGGCCTTGGGTAGATATTAAGTGAAAGATTAAATTGAGTGGTTTAAGTCTAGAATTAATATTACTTATATTGGATTTCCTTCCTGGCTTGGTAGCCCCCAGATGTAAGTGTGGTGATACACTGAACTGGGTTAACAATTTCCTGTGTTGCTTAATTTACCTGCACTTTAAGTTTTGTTTAAGTCTTCAAGTGTTTAAACATCTCATTCGACATCACGTACCTGATCCCAGAATTTCAACTGGCATCAGAGCAGGCACCCTGCCTGTTTAACTGGGTGAGATCTAGGGACTACAAATTTTGGGAACATGGATAGAGATGTAGGATCTGTAAATAGACCACCTATATTGGATGGATCCAATTATGACTACTGGAAGCCAAGAATGGTAGCATTCTTAAGATCACTTGACAATAGGGCCTGGAAAGCAGTCAACAAAGGATGGGAGCACCCTGTCCAAGACAAAAAGGATGAAGCAAAAGTGTTGAAACCTGAAGAAGAATGGAGCAAGGAGGAAGAAGATTCAGCACTTGGAAATTCCAAGGCCTTAAATGCTTTATTCAATGGAATTGATAGGAATATATTCAGACTTGTACATCACTGTGAGCTAGCCAAAGATGTTTGGGACACTCTCAAAACAACTCATGAAGGAACATCAAAGGTGAAGATGTCAAGACTTCAACTTCTCACCACCAAGTTTGAAAACTTGAGAATGAAGGAAGATGAGACAATTCATGAGTTCTACATGAACATCTTGGAAATAGCTAATACTTCTGGTGCTTTGGGAGAAAAGATGACTTATGAAAAGCTGGTAAGAAAGATTCTCAGATCTTTACCAAAAAGATTTGACATGAAGGTTACAGCAATAGAAGAAGCTCAAGACATATGCACAATGAAGGTTGAAGAGCTCATTGGTTCCCTTCAAACATTTGAGATGGGAATGAATGACACAATTTTAAATAAGAACAAAAGCATAGCCTTGGTGTCAAATACTGATGAAGAAGAAGAAAATAATGAAGCAGACCCTGAAGAAAATTTATCAGAAACCATTGCTATGCTTGGAAGACAATTCAACAAGATTCTCAGAAAGATGGATGGCAAGTCCAGACCAAGTGGAAGATACTCAAAATCTTCTGAGAATAAAAGACCTTATGATGCTAATAGAAGGTCAAATTATGATGAAAATACCAATTAAGAAAAAGGGATTAAATTTCATGGATGTGAAGGATATGGACACATCAGAAATGAATGCCATACCTATCTAAAGAAGCAGAAGAAAGGTCTCTCTGTGACCTGGTCTGATGAAGACTCAGGATGTGATTCAGAAGAAGAATCAGCAAAGTATATCACTGCTCTAGCTGGAGTATGTGAATCTAAAAGTGGATCCAGTGATGAGGAGCTGACTTTTGAAGAGCTAGAAGAATCATACAAAGAGATGTGTAAAAGGAGCACTGAAGTATGCATGGAGATTATAAAGCAGAAGAAGCAGATTGAGGTATTAAAGATTGAAAAGACAAGTAATCTAGAAACCATTGACACTTTGAAAAGTGAAGTAAGTCTTCTCAACTCCAAGTTGGAACATATGTCAAAATCTGTCAGAATGTTGAACAGTAGCTCAAACACACTGGATGTTATTCTCAACAACAATAAGCATTCAGGGGATAGAACTGGACTGGGATTTAACAAAGCTCAAAAGGTTGAGGATAGCACCAGCAAAACTACTTCAAATCCCATAAAGTCAAACAAGATGTCCCAACAGATGTCCCAACATCATGAAAAGAACATAATGAAAAAGAAGTATCAAAGATGGAGATGTCATCATTGTGGAAGGTTTGGTCACATAAAACCTCATTGCTACAAGTTGCATGGATATCCAAATCAGATGCATCAGCAACCCCCTAAGCAGAAGATAGAGGTTACCAAGAAAGTGCTGCATAGACATCAAAATCAAAGATATCAGCAACCCCCTAAGAAGAATACAGAGGTCATCAAGAAAGTATGGGTACCTAAAGCTAGTCTTCATGCTGATCAAAGCTATATGCCCAAGAACAAGTTCAACAAACAACCTTGGAGCTCTAAAAATGATCACTACACAGGGCAGAGGCATCAAAGAAAACCTCACTACAAGCAAAAATGGTCAAAGAAGGGTGTTGCATATATAGCTCATACATCTCTAAGAGTATCAGCTAAAGAAGACTGGTACTTTGATAGTGGATGCTCAAGGCACATGACTGGATTGAAGAACTTGCTGGTAGACTTAAAGTCACATTCATCCAGATATGTAACCTTTGGAGATGGAGCTAAAGGAGAAATCAAGGGAGTTGGGAACTTGGACTGTCCAGATGTACCAAGACTAGATGATGTGTTGTTGGTAAAAGGATTGACTGCTAACTTGATCAGCATAAGTCAATTATGTGATTAAGGTTACAGTGTAAACTTTACCAAAACTGAATGCATAGTGTCTAATAAAGAACAGAAGGTTGTCATGAGAGGAACCAGATCTAAAGACAACTGTTATATGTGGAAACCTCAAGATTTCAGTCTCACTTCAACTTGCTCTTTAGCCAAAGAAGAAGAAGTTAAGCTATGGCACCAAAGACTGGGTCATCTTCATTTCAGAGGTATAAAGAAAATCATATCTATGGAAGCTGTGAGAGGTATTCCTAAACTGAAGATTGATGAAGGCAAAGTATGTGGTGAATGTCAAATAGGCAAGCAAACCAAGATGTCCCATCCAAAGCTCTAACATCTGATAACTTCCAAAGTTTTGGAATTATTGCATATGGATCTTATGGGACCAATGCAGGTTGAGAGCCTTGGTGGAAAGAGGTATGCCTATTTGGTGGTTGATGACTTTTCAAGGTATACATGGATAAATTTTATCAAAGAAAAGTCTGATGTATTTGATGTATTCAAAGATTTGTGCCAAAGAATACAAAGAGAAAAAGCAAGCTGTGTAGTCAGAATAAGGAGTGACCATGGAAAGGAATTTGAGAATTAAAAATTCTCAGATTTCTGTTCTTCAGAGGGAATCAATCATGAGTATTCTTCTCCTATCACCCCTCAACAGAATGGGATTGTTGAGAGGAAGAACAAAACTATCCAAGAATCAGCAAGAGCTATGATTCATGTTAAAAAGTTACCATTGTACTTCTGGGCTGAAGCTATGAACACAGCTTTTTACATTCATAATAGAGTCACTCTAAGGAAAGGAACCTTGTCCACCATCTATGAAGTCTGGAAGGGCAGAAAATCTACAGTTAAGTACTTCCATGTGTTTGGAAGTAATTGTTACATTATGGCTGATAGGGAGCAAAGAAGAAAGATGGATCCTAAAAGTGATGAAGGGATTTTCCTTGGATACTCCATAAATAGCAGAGCCTATAGAGTATTTAACTCCAGAACCAAGGTTATAATGGAGTCCATAAATGTGATAATTGATGATGCCCCTGCAGATGTTGCAGATGATGTTGGAACATCTGCTGACAGTCAGACTGAAGCTGAAATAAAGAGTGATCATCCTGACTTCACTCAAACTGAGGCAAGGATAGAACAATCCAGCAAACCTCCCTCCATCAGAATCCAGAAGGATCATCCCAAAGATTTGATAATTGGGGATCCCAACAGAGGTGTGAGCACTAGATCAAGAGAGGTGATTTCAGGTTCTTGTTTTGTTTCAAAAATAGAACCTAAAAACATCAAGGAAGCTCTTAATGATGAATACTGGATTTGTGCTATGCAAGAAGAATTAGGCCAGTTCACAAGGAATGAAGTGTGGGATCTTGTTCCTAGACCTGATGACATAAATGTGATTGGCACTAAATGGGTGTATAAGAACAAGTCAAATGAGCAGGGAGTTGTTACAAAGAACAAAGCTAGACTTGTAGCTCAAGGATACACACAAATTGAGGGAGTAGACTTTGATGAAACCTTTGCACCAGTAGCAAGGCTTGAATCAATCAGACTACTTTTAGGAATTGCTTGTATTCTGAAGTTCAAGCTATTTCAAATGGATGTGAAAAGTGCCTTTCTAAATGGATATCTTAATGAAGAGGTATATGTAGAACAGCCTAAGGGATTTGTTGATCCAAGCTATCCAAACCATGTGTACAAACTAAGGAAGGCTCTTTATGGACTGAAGCAAGCCCCAAGAGCATGGTATGAAAGGCTGACTACTTTTCTCACAAAACAAGGATACAGAAAAGGTGGAATAGACAAAACCTTGTTTGTGAAGGATGAAGAAGGAAATGTCATGATTGCTCAAATATATGTAGATGACATAGTCTTTAGTGGAATGTCAGACAGAATGGTTAAAAATTTTGTCACTCAAATGGAATATGAATTTGAGATGAGCCTAGTAGGAGAACTAACCTACTTTCTTGGACTACAAATCAAGCAGATGGAAGACTCCGTGTTCATATCCCAAAGCAAGTATGCCAAGAACACTGTCAAGAAATTTGGGTTGGATAGTGCAAGCCACAAAAGAACACCTGCCCCCACTCATTTAAAGCTGACAAAGGATGACAAGGGTGAGAAGGTGGACCAAAGTCTATACAGAAGCATGATTGGAAGCTTATTATATCTGACTGCTAGCAGACCAGATATAGCCTTTGCAGTAGGTGTATGTGCAAGATATCAAGCTGATCCAAAAGTTAGCCATCTAAACCAGGTCAAGAGAATTCTGAAATATGTCAATGGTACTTGTGACTATGGCATAATGTACTCCCATGGATGTGAACCAATTCTCACTGGCTTCTGTGATGCTGATTGGGCTGGAAGTGCTGATGATAGAAAGAGCACATCAGAAGGATGCTTCTTCCTAGGAAACAATTTGATTTCTTGGTTCGGTAAGAAACAAAATTGTGTATCCTTATCCACTGCTGAAGCTGAATATATTGCAGCTGGTAGTAGTTGTTCACAATTGGTTTAGATGAAGCAAATGCTCACTGAATACAATGTCCCACAAGATGTCATGACATTGTACTGTGACAACTTAAGTGCTATTAACATATCAAAGAATCCTATCCAACATAGCAGGACCAAGCATATTGATATCAGGCAACATTTCATCAGAGAACTTGTGGAAGAGAAGGTGATTTCATTGGAACATGTAGTCACAGATCTGCAATTGGCTGATATATTTACTAAAGCTTTGGATGCTACCCAATTTGAAAACCTAAGGGGTAAATTAGGAATCTGCTTATGTGAAATATAGCAGTTATGGAGAAGTGCCAACATGTCCTATGACATCGTGTGGCATGATCACCAGATGGCAACACCAGTCTGGTCAAGAACTCTGTGTATTCCACTCCTCAAAATTCTCCAAGTAACGGCTCTTATAAAAGTTCCAGCTTGCTCTCAGCTATTCATCTTCTCATCATCTCCTCAAAACAAATTGCATGCTATAACTGATTTTCAGAGCTCATCAAAATCAATCAAACCTAACCTCTTCTTCCACCACATTCGAAAATGTCTCAACATCAAAACCCTAACCTCTCTAATGAAAACCTCAACCAAGAAGATGTGGTGCTTGCAACCCCCATCTCTGTGGTACCTATGGATTCAACTCCTATAAACGAAATCAGAGGAAGTGTTCCTCTTGCTCAAAATCCTAGAACTCCTAATGTGAGAAGAGCAAAGGAACCTGTATTCAGCAAAGTCAAAGGGATGCCTTCATCCTCAAACACCACTCCCAAAGCCTCTGAATATGTGGATGCTTCTATTAAGGATCTTGTGAACAGGATCCTGTCTGAGCAAAGAGTTGTGAGTGGTATATCTATTCCTATGAACACCATGCCAACTCCACAAGAAGAACAGAGTAATCAGGCTGAAGAGGACACTCCTGCTCAACAGGATGTCCCAATAGATGTTGAAACATCTGAGGACCAGCACAAGGCCTCCACTGATGATGATGATGAAGCCACTGATGATCAAGCTTCTGTTGATCCACCTGCTGAAGAGGAGACTACTCAACCTCCTCCTGTTGTAGACATAGAGCATGATTCTGACACAGAAATCATTGTCTCTGTGGACCCTAGCATAGCCAAAAGGCTTAGGACTAGGAAGGAAAAGAAGACTGCAGGATATGCAACTCCTGAAAAGAAACAACCTACACCAAAGAAAGACAAGGCCAAAGTGGTATTTGGACCAACTAAACAATGGAGCAAGGTGAATACACAAAAGAGGAAAACTGTAACTCCACCAGATTCAGATGTTGAAGAGGATGTCCCAACATCCCAACCAAAGTAGAAAACAGCACCTTCAAGGTCTACCTCTGCTGTTCCAGAAGCTCCTCTGGACAATGTTTCTTTCCATCATGTGTCAAGTGTGAGTAGATGGAAATTTGTCTACCAAAGAAGAGTGGCACTGGAAAGAGAGCTGGGCAGAAATGCACTTGAGTGCACTGAGGTAATAGACCTAATTTCATCTGCTGGTTTATTTAAAACAGTGTCAAATTTTTCACCCTGCTATGAGCTGCTAGTCAAGGAGTTCATAGTCAACCTTCAAGAGGACTGTGCTGATGGAAAGTCATAAGAATTTAGAAAAGTCTATGTTAGAGGGAGATGTGTGGAATTCTCTCCTAGGGTTATCAACCATTACCTAGGGAGAGAATCTGATGGACCTAATGAGCTGGGGAAAACTGATAATCAAATTTGCAAGGTCATCACTGCTAATCAGGTCAAGACTTGGCCATTCAAGGGAAAACTTTCTGTTAGCCTGCTAACAAGGAAGTATGCAATGCTGCATATGATTGGTACTGCAAATTGGGTCCCTACCAACCATACCTCTTCAATAGCAACTGGATTGGGCAGATTCATATATGTTGTGGGCACCCAAACAAAGCTGGACTTTGGGGCTTACATTTTTGATCAAACAGTGAAGCATGATGGGACATCAGCAACAAAGCTGCCTATAGCCTTTCCTTCTTTGCTGTGTGGAATAATCCTCAGCCAGTATCCAGGTATCCTCACTGAGAAGGATTCAATCTGCAAAAGAGAAAGTCCTCTGGCCTTCCACTACAAGCTGTTCTTAAGCCATCATGCAGCTGATGTTGAAGTTCCCACTGGGACATCTGCTGGACCTTCAAAAGCAAAGTCTTATATATCCAAATCTGATTTGATTGCTGAGCTGAAGAACACCTGCAAAGAGCTGGATGCCAGGAAGAAAAAGCTTGAGGAGATTATTCAAAGGCTGGAAATGGAAGAAAGTGCTCAGAAGGCTGCTGACTTTGATGATGAATCTGAAGAAGAAGAAGACACTGAATATGAAGATTCTGAGTGAAAAATGTGTGTGAGGAATGTGTACTGTCTGCTTCAGCATTGTATTTTGATTTTGTAATATTGTATTTCTCTCTGACTATGTAAAATTTGGCCCCAATTTATGTCTAACAAGGGGGAGAAGAGAACTGAACAACAACAATGTCTGCTGCAGCTTACTGATTAATGAAAAATGCCTTTTGTCTACTTCTGAACTAAGTTTTTTTTATGAAAAATTTCTGTTGAAACAAGTCAGAACACATACAGGTTTGAGGGGGAGTAAACTTACACATGACTCAACAGAAAAGAACTGTTGTACTCTGATAAATGAAACTCTGCTGCACTCTGATAAACCAGAAGATTATGTTAGCCAAAAATTAGCCAAAGGGGGAGTTTGTAGAAGTTTAGAATTGGAAGAATTTTTGACCAACAAGAAGTGTTGAACTTAGTTCAGGATGTCACATCAGATGTTGTGACATTATCAAACAGAGTATAAGTTAATGAACTTAATTTAGGATGTCACACCAGATGTTGTGACATTGTATCAGTTAATGAAGTAAGTTCAGTTTTCAGGATGTCACACCAGATGTTGTGACATCTCAAACCTGCTACCAGAATTAATTAATGCTTAACAGAACTGAGTAAATTCAGGGAATTTATCTGGAATTAATTATGAATGGATAAAACAGAAGAAGGCGCATTTGTAGGGAGATTGGTTATATGATTTCAGTATAAACAGAAGAACTGACTCACCTAGAATCAAGGAAGTAACAAACCCTAATTCAAGGTGATGGCAGCATGCGTATCAGGATTGGATAACCTACAGAAAGCCCAAAATCCAAGCATCTATTTAAGCAACAGAAACTCTCAGAATAGAGTACGAAATTAAGAAGACCAAATAGGGTGTTTGTGTTTTAATAGCAGGTTGTATATGTGTATCACTTTATGAGCTTTTAAGCAAAAGTGTATTTGTGTCTTGATTGAAATTGTGAAGTAAGATCAAGCTGTTTTGTTTGAAGTGTGACTTCAATTTTATTAAACATTTTAACATATCACCGTGTGATTGAGGGGGAGTGAGTTGGTACTCATATCTAAGTTGTGTCTTAGGTAGAAATTGCCTTGGGTAGATATTAAGTGAAAGATTAAACTAAGTGGTTTAAGTCTAGAATTAATATTACTTATATTGGATTTCCTTCCTGGCTTGGTAGCCCCCAGATGTAAGTGTGGTGATACACTGAACTGGGTTAACAATTTCCTGTGTTGTTTAATTTACCTGCACTTTAAGTTTTGTTTAAGTCTTCAAGTGTTTAAACATCTCATTCGACATCACGTACCTGATCCCAGAATTTCAGAAAGTATCAATGAATATCTGCTTGAACCTCTTATCTTGTCTCCTCCGATAGAAGGTAGACCGTTGATTATGTACTTGACTATGTTGGAAGATTCCATGGGTTGTGTGCTTGGTCAGCAAGATGAATTTGTAAGAAAATAATATGCAATTTACTACTTGAGTAAGAAATCAACTGATTGTGAGTCTCGGTACTCCATGCTTGAAAAAACTTGTTATGCCTTAGCTTGGCCTGCAAAGCGTCTTCGCCAGTATATGCTGAATCATACAACTTGGTTGATCTCTAAAATGTATCCAATCAAGTATCTATTTGAAAAGCCTGCTTTGACTGGAAGGATTGCTCGTTAGCAAATGTTGTTGTCGGAATATGATATCGAGTACCGAGCTCAAAAAGCTGTAAAAGGTAGTATCTTGGCTGACCATTTGGCACATCAATCGATCGATGATTACCAGCCTATCAAGTTTGATTTCCCAGATGAGGATGTGATGTATTTGAAAATGAAAGATTGTGATGAACCTTTGATTGAGGAAGGGCCGGAGCCTGGATCTCAATGGGGTTTAGTTTTTGATGGTGTTGTAAATGCACACGGAAGAGGAATTGGGGCAATGATCATTACTCCCCATGGTTCACATATTTCTTTTGCTGCAATGTTAACTTTTCCTTGTACCAATAATGAAGCTGAGTATGAAGATGTATTATGGGTCTTGAGGAAGCTATTGATCTGAGGATTAAGCATCTTGATGTGTATGGAGATTCTGCCTTGGTAATCAATCAGATCAAGGGTAAGTGGGTAAATCATCAACCCCACTTGATCCTTTATAGATATTATGCCAGGAGGATACCAACTTTCTTCACTAAAGTTGAGTTTCATTATGTACCTCGTGATGAAAATCAGATGGCAGATGCTTTAGCAACTATAGCTTCTATGATAAAGGTGCACCAATGGAATAACATTTCCATGATCAGAGTGATGCGGCTTGAAAGACCAGCTCATGTGTTTGCAGTTGAAGAGGTCCATGATGACAAGCCTTGGTATCATGATATTAAAAATTTTCTCTAGAGTCAGAAATACCCACTTGGGGCATTCGATAAAGATAAGAGGACTTTGAGGAGATTGGCAGACAATTTCTTCCTGAATGGAAATGTTCTTTATAAGAGGAATTTGACATGGTCTTGCTCAGATGTGTGGATAGACACGAAGCATACATGTTAATGAAAGAAATTCATGAAAGGTCTTTTGGTACTCATGCTAGTGGGCATGCAATGGCCAAAAAGATGTTGAGAGCAGGTTACTATTGGCTGACAATGGAATCTAATTGTTGCAAGTATGTGAAAAAGGGCCATAAGTGCCAAGTGTATGCTGATAAGATTCATGTGCCACCAACTCTTCTCAATGTAATTTCTTCCCTGTGGCCTTTCTCTATGTGGGGAATTGATATGATTGGTATGATTGAACCCAAGGCTTTGAATAGACATCATTTTATTCTTGTGGCAATTGACTACTTCACCAAGTGGGTGGAAGCGGCATCATATGCTAATATGACCAAGCAAGTTACGGTTCGGTTTATCAAGAATAACATTATATGCAGATATGGTGTTCCAAATAGAATCATTACTGATAATGGTTCGAACTTGAATAATAAGATGATGAAAGAGCTTTGTGAAGAATTCAAGATTCAACACCATAATTCTTCTCCTTATAGACCGAAGATGAATGGGGTTGTTGAAGCTGTGAATAAGAACATTAAGAAGATCATTCAGAAGATGGTTGTAACATATAAGGACTGACATGAGATGCTCCCTTTTGCTTTACATGGGTATCATACATCTGTCCACACTTCAACAGGTGAAACCCCTTTCTCACTTGTTTATGGTACAGAAGCAGTGCTCCCCGTCGAGGTTGAGATCCCATCAATGAGAGTTTTGATAGAAGCTAATTTGACTGAGGCTGAATGGTGTTAGAGTAGATTTGACCAGTTGAATTTGATTGAGGAAAAGAGAATAACAACTTTGTGTCATGGTTGGTTGTACCAACAAAGAATAAAGAAAGATTTTGACAAGAAGGTCAAACCCCGTGTATTCAGAGAAGGAGACCTCGTGCTAAAAAAGATCCAGTCTTTCATTACAGATTCTCGGGGCAAGTGGACTCTGAACTATGATGGCCCATATGTTGTTAAGAAAGCCTTCTCTGGCGGTTCATTATTTCTTGCAACTATGGATGGTGAGGAGATCACTCGTCATATGAATGCGGGTGCAGTCAATAAATACTTTGCCTAAGAAATAAAAGAACAGATCGCTAAGTTGAAAACCCGAAAGGGCGGCTTAGGAAAAATTGAGCGTCTCGGTGGATTGAAAACCCAAAAGGGAGGTCTAGGCAAAAATTAGAGACATAAACAGAAATAATTATCCCGGTAGATTGAAAACCCGAAAGGGCAATCTAGGCAAAAGTTAAGGATCATGGCAAGTAACTGCGTCGACAGACTAGATCACTTGTAGTAACCGAGGATTTCAGATTCTATCCCTCAGAAGATTTTCCCATCAAAGATTCTTATTCATTCATCCTTGACTGAAGTTTCGGACACATTGGAGTTCAAAGTTGATAAGGAGAATAGTGATCATTGTATTTCAATATAGCCATTTTCCATGTGTTTACCATTTATCAAACTTGTAATGATCCATGGAGTCATGCCATTTGATGACTACCATTCTATCAATAAATTTGAGCTTTTATCCAATTGTTTGCAACTCTTTATATTGTTTCTGTTTACAAAATTTCAATTTATTATTTATGATAATTTGTTGAAACAAATTCAATAAATTTAACCTTTGAAGATTATAAAAACATTTTTCTTTTGATATGTGAATAAAGAAAGGATATAAATAGTGATTCTAGGGATGGTAAAGTCCGGATGTGTGTAACTTGTCTCTCCCAAAGAAGGGTTTGATCTGATTGTGTCCTTATGGAATTCCTGAATAGTCTTGGCATTTTGATGTTAATGATGTTGTGCTCCACCAGCATGTACAGGGATTGTAAATGCTCCTAGTTCCGATTCCTTCTCCAAAAGAGTTGTGGGAAGGGATATTCTTGAAAATCCCCAACTGAGTTTTGATCTCTTCCTCAACAGTTTATCTTTAACTTGAAAAACATTGGGAATCCTCAGTCGAGTACTTGTTCCTCAACTCGAGTTGGTTGCATCTCTTAGCAGAAGCATTGATATAGAAGTCAGTTTAGAGGTTTTCTTTCACTTGATGGTGTGTATTGATTTAAAATCCCTCGTAACTGTGATTTTCTATGATGTTAACTCCTAGTATCCCCACATGGGTCGAAAAGTCCGGAATTTTCAGTGATGAATAATCTCCATATGATCCCCAATAGGTCTGCGTGGGAAGGTTTCCAGCAGATTTATATTTGATCTTTAGCAAGTTTTACACTCTTTCCCCTAGCAGAGTGTCGCTCCCCAGACTTTACGTCCCGATGCAGACGCAACCTGTCGATGATGTTGGAGGTTGAGGTTGAATAGAGTCGCCAACTAGGCATTTTTATCTCGAAAGAAAGGTAATGCTACATAAACCTAAAAAAAAAGTGGATAAGACGGTTGCGAACCAAAGAAACTGAGAAATGGGGTTGGTTACGACCTGGGAAGGTATTAACACCCAGATCGTCTGTCGTACTCGATGGGATCTACGCTTACTTGATTGTGTTAAAAGGGGTAGTGTATGTTTCGACTGTGTATAAAAGCTATGGGAGAATGTACAGTGTGTCAGTGCAAAAGAGAGGGTGAAATGCTCAAAGACCGAGGCTTAGAAAGAAATTTAAAAGAGGGGGATGACAAAAAGACTTTTGTTCGATAACTGTTAAGTTATGCCTACGTATCCTCTCGTGCAATGAGGAAGTCAGGACACCGTAGTTTGACTCAAAGAGACTGGATGATTTTGACTATGAACTGCTTACTTGTCTATGCTCAAGTGTGTGACTCGTCTGGCTCGAGTGCTAACTGTCTTGCATTAGACAGAAGAAGCGAGTTCTCGTTTATAGAATGAGTATGATGAGAGAAGAATCCTGGAGGAGACGATTATTGTTTGTTTTTGTGTTTTCAGTTTTTTATTGTTTTTGGGGTTTTGCATAGGATAATGAGCTTAAGCCTAAATCAAGGGTTGTAAACTCATTATATCCTCCCTAATTAGGGATAATGAGCCTACTTAAGTGTGAGATAAGCATTTCAACTTAATTACCATGATGATTTAGGATTAAGATCATTAACCTACTTGGTAATTATTAAGTGTTGTTGGATTTTGTTTTGTGTTAAGTAATGAGTTTAATCTCTAATCAGGGATTAGTGAACTCATTTACACCATCCTAAGAGAAGGATGATAGATGAGAACACTTAAGTTGAGGAAGACTCCTCAACTTAATCCATGGTTATGGACTAAATTCATTATATAACAAGCCTTTATTAAATGGATTTTAATTAAAGGGTGAGATTAAGAAGTGAGTTTTATGTTTGTAAGACAACTTGAGGGGGACTTGTCCATTAAACACTAGGGTTAGTCCCTCTTAACCAAAAGGAAGAGATGAAACCCTAATGTAAGGCCCAAGTTACAAGCTTAAGTCTTAATAGTTATTAGGTGTTTTGATTAAGAGGTGTAAACAAATTAAAGGTTTAACACTAAGGATTAAAGTTATACACTCCATCCTAAGATAAGGATGCAAGCCTAACCCTAATTCAAAGGCCTAAAGCTTTAAGTGTTTAGCCTCTGATTATGAGATGAGAAGAGAGACTCAAGGAGATTCAAAGGTAAAAAGATAGGGGGACTATATACAACCCTTAAAATTATCATGCTTGGATATCCTATGGTTTGTGATTCTTAAAGAGAAGATCTTCAGGAGGCCACCAAGGAAGAGAAGCAGATGAAAAGAGAAGGAGAAAGAAGAATAAGTTACTTACTTCCTGAAGAAGATAAGTAACCTAAGAGAAAGAAATAGATGGGAGAAAGAGAGCATTTGTGAAGCAAGTTCACTTCAAAGACAAATAAGATATGCAAATGAAGATATTATAAGAGGTGGGATGTGAAGGCAAATCCACATCCCAAACAACTTACCATAAGCCCCTGAAATGTTAGTATGAATGCATAAGATGAAAAGCAAAAGGAAATAAAGTAAACGGAAGTGCAATGACCAAAACCAGAAGTGAATCTGATGCAAATGTGTTATGCAATGATTCAAAGCCATACATGATGCATATGAATGTTCATACAAGAGATGAAATGCAAAGGAAGCATGTTAGAAGCATGAAAACACATGGATACACATGGAATGTAATGAATGAAAAGCATACCAAATGAATGAAGAAATGATCAAGCAATGTTAAAGCATGTCTTAAGATGTCTAAGATGTCATACAAATTCTTGAAATGTCATGGCAAGTTCATATGATTGAGATATGCAAAGATGAATGCAAATGAACATGAGAAATTAGGGTTTTATGAATGTATGAGATGCATATGACCAAAACAGAAGCATACTTCATGATAAGAAATTGAAAATGAAATCAAACAAACCCTAAACAAATACAAGATCACTCCCCGAAGGTGGAGGTCAGAAGCTAAACCTAGATGAAGTTATAAATTTCCTAAGTTAACTAGGGTTTTTGAGTGATTCTAAATGAAAAATGCCAAACAAATTGAAAATGCAAAGAAAAATTATGAACCAAATAACCTAGATACTAGATGCAATATATGAAACAATGCAAAAAGAATCAAGTTCAAACTCATCATAGTTGATCAGAAATGATTTTTTCAAGTTAGAGTTAGAAAATGTGCTTTTTAGGAACCCTAATTCAAAGATAATTGTGAAAACATGATCAAACCTAAAAAGAAATTTGTGTGATGAGTTTGTAAATGTTTCTAAATGTATGATAATGCTTCATGAATTTTTTGGTGATTTTTAGAAACCTAAATGTATTTTTAATTAATGAAAATCAATTAATTAATTAATTAAAACATTTAAATGATTTAAAAAATACCTTTTTAATGCAAAATTAAAATAAAAAATGTTTTTGAGTTAAGAAAAATATTTAAAGTGAAAATACAGAAAATGAGATTTTTAAAATTGTTTTTGCTATTTTTAATAAATGGATGAAATAAAATGTGAAATAAATAAAAGAAAATGAAAGTAAGCAGGATCTAAGGCCAGGATTCAAAGTGGGATTGACTGCGTGCGCTAATGGGTGGCTGGGATTGAATCTGGCTAATTAACATAATTAATTTAATTAATTAAGAATTAGGGTTAAGTGGATTAATCTGAACCATTCGTACGCGCGGGAAACAAAATCCAATGGCCTAAATTCAAACTGGCCTAATTAATACAAGATTAGCCCTAATCTTTTTCAGGTGACCGGAACAGTGTTCCGGTCGTCTTCTCCGGCAAGGTCCTCACTCTAACTCTCTCCACAGGCCATAAAAATGCATCAAACTCTCCAAAATCAGTCATTAAACATCAATAAGCAAGAATCAAGCAACAAAAACAATTTATTTTGCACATACAAAGAGAATCGAATCAAACAAGTTTTACGGGAAAATTTTCAGAAGCTTCATACATTCTCATTTCTCAACCATTTTGAAAACTAAACACATCAGCATGATCAGGAGAGCATTTAGATTCATTCTATAACTTCAAAAGAGAGTTCTGGAAAAAATGTTCTTGGTGATTACCTGAGTTGAAGCTTTTTCAGTTTGGAGCTTTCTGGCCTCCTCTCTTGTGCAAAACCACTCCAATGATCCCCCTTGTGCTTTTGAAAGGCTTAGAACAAGTTTGTTTTGGCTGGTTTGAGATGTTTGGTTCTGATAACTCAGAAATCGTGTTTATGTTGTGGAGTGTTTCAGGCCATTGCAATGGTTGGTTTGTGTTCTATTATTGGTTTTGAGATGAATGGTGGAAGAAATTTTGAGTTTGAGTGGATGTGTGTTGAGTTTCAAAGAGAGGAAGGTTTATGGAAATTTTTGGTGATTCTGATTATGGTGATATTTTAGGCTCCAATGTTATGTGAAATGAGTTGCTTGATGCTTGCATCAACAATGCTGATTGGCCAGAGAGTTGTTGTGGCATAGTGTGATTGGTATGGCCTCATTTGCAAAAAAGTCAATGTTATGGTACCATAAGCATGGCACGGGTAAGATCTGGTTTCAAGTCTTGTCCTGCCTCAGCTAGCTTCAAGGAGGGCCCTTGGATGAGATTTGAGGATCTGTACCACTTGATGCATGAGTTTGAACATGTTTTGCATTTTCCCTCTTTGGAAATTTTGTGAAAACTGATCCATGGAAACTTGTAATCCAAGGCATAATTTTGGTCAAGCAATGTTACATTAACATGTTATGAAGTGTAGAAGTCAATTAGAGGTCACAAGAAGTCTTGAAACTTGATATTTCAAAATTCCCTCTTTGGCACATACATGAAAATTACAAGATTTTTCCCAACTTTGAAACATCATATCTTGAGTTCTAGGATGAATCAAGAGGAGTTCTTGTACTTTTCGAAAATGGGAAGATCCAATATACAACTTTCATGTTTGAAGATTTTTCATTTGAAGCATTTTTGATCAAGAAAGAGGAGGTTGAAAATCTTTCCCAAAATGGAAAGTTTCCATTACAATTCATGTCCAAAAATGGAAAGTTTGCAAATGGCTTGAAATTCTTAATCTTGTGAACTTCTAACCACTTATAAGATCAAATAAAGATCACAGAACCTCAAATTGATGAAAATGACCCTTTGGTACCGTTGGTGGTGGCTTCAGATGCCCTGATTCTGACTTTTCTTGCACAATAAGTTACCAGTTGATCAGATGACTTCCACAATGAATTTCTTCATCAAATTTGGTACACATGCTCCTTATAACATATTAAGACCATTAGAATCAAGAATGACCAAAAAAATTGAGGTTAAGGGCCTCAAACCCAAAACCCTAATTTTAGGTCATCTGTGTAGGAAATCTTCAGTCTGCCTCTATGCCTTTGCCATGCTTTGTGATCTCTTGACTTTTATGAACTTTGGGGAGCATATTATGACCATAGAACACTCATGGACCCTCTTGTCATGCTTCAAGACCATTGAGATAGCTCAGATCACTTCTTTAATTCATCTGATCACAAACCCTAGCTATACAACTTAAGTAGTGAAACCAATATGCAATGGGAGATGATATGTTTATGCAATGATATATGAAAAGATCACAAGCCATGGTGTGAGAAAAAGTGAGGAAAATTTTGGGGTTTATAGCTGCCCCTATTCAAGCATGAGTTAGCTGTGCAGGATGTAAGCGCCTGGCTTAACAGACAACCAAGATAACTTGTGGTTGAATACTAAAGACAGTCCGAAATTTGCACTCACTAGGGAGAAGAAGAAAAGGGATATAAATTGTAATAGGCAGTATAGTATGAGCATCAAATGAAAGTGATGGAGGGCGACCATCGAGCAGAGGACGAGTGTTGGGGATAAAAAACTGTAAGTAAATCAATGACGGGGACGACCATCATGCTGGGAAATAAAGAGACCGCGACGGGGACGGCCATCGGGTAAAGAAATAAAACTCTCTTGGGATTAAAGAATTGAGGAAAGCACTGATGGGGACGTCTATCAGGTTTAAGGGTAAATGAACCGCGACGGGGACGGCCATCGGGTGAAAGAATAAATGAAATAATGACGAGGGACAGTCATCAAAAGGTGAAGGACAATCACCTAGCAGGGGACGGTTGCTGAAAATATCACGACATAGGACGAATGCCGGATAGAAAAGATAAATGATGGAGACGACCATCGGATAAGCATGATGAAGGATGATCATCAAAAGGTGAATGGTGATCACCTAGCAAGGTACGGCTGCTCTTGGGGATTATCGCGACATAGGACGAATGTCGGATAACAATGATCCACGATGGGGACGGCCATCGGATAAATGATGAGGGATGGTCATCATAAGGTGAAGGACAATCGCCTAGTAGGGGACGGCTGCTCAAAAGATATCATGACATATGACGAATGTCGGATAGAAAGTTCCAACAATGGGGATTCCATTGGGGAAAGGATGAGGGACGATCATCCAAAGGTGAAGGATGATCACCTAGCAGGGTACGGCTGCTGAACGTATCGCGACATAGGACGAATGCCGGATAAGAGGATCAACAATGGGGACGGCCATCAGATAAGATAATGAGGGAAGGCCATCAAAAGGTGAAGGACGATCACCTGGCAGGGGATGGCTGCCGAAATTATCACGACATAGGATGAATGTCGGATAGAAAAGTTGTTTTGCTGGTGACTTACTGGGGAATGGTAAACACGGACGAGTGCTTACACTTTGAAATAAAAGGTATAAGTGTTTGATGGTGTGTATAGACTAAAGATGAGGACAAGCATCCTTAGGACCACGATACGGACGAGTATCGATAGAAGCAAACACCGACATGTGTTTGAGGATGATGATACGGACGAGTATCAATCGGTAAAGCAAGGAACACGGACGAGTGTTGATCTGCTAAGGAGGTGATATATACAAGATATAGACGAGTATTAGAGGATTGTGTATAAGCCTGTACAAGTGTTTGACCTACTGGGGAAATATGTGCAAGACACGGACGAATGTCAAAAAGAGATTGAGCATGGGACCTAGACGAGTGTTTGACTTGCTGGGGAAGTACGACACGGGTAAGTGTCAAAAAGAACATGTACAAGTATGAACAAGTATCTGTATTGAGAGTGCAAAAAGGTATTATGGCCTTGTCTGGGGGATAAGTTTTGTACATTGCTGGTGAAGTGATGATGGTATTTGCAGGTGATTGGCTCGAACCTGGCTTATGATCATGCAAATGTTTGATTTTTGCCGTAATGCTCCGTATTAGACGGAATGCTACGTTCTGCGTGGGAAAAAGTGATGTGAATGCTATGATTATGCAAAATGAGGGAACCGATCCGAGATCCGGATCCTGCGGGGAGAAAGATCTCTGGGAGATCTGTCTGGAGGGAGAACTCCACTAGGGAAAGAGATCATTGGCCGATCTGCGGAGAGAAAGGATCACCGAACAATCTTCCTAGGGAACTCTGTGGCGCTCCGGGGGAAGAAATCTGTGGGGATCCCGGCTGGGGAAGCTTTTGTTGAAGAGACTCATGCTGGGGATGAGGAGGCTTCAGCAACTCTATTGGGGAAGAGCAGTTCAGGCATTGCTTGGGAGATCCTGCTTGGGGAGAAGAGAACTTCTGGGAAGTAATCTGTTGTAACTCCTTCATCTAAGCGACACGCTAGGGTTTTAATGAGTTTCTCGAAGGATCCTCTGAGGGGATGACAACTTCGTGGGGGAATACTTCCGTCAAGTAACCTTGCTGATGAGGTGATTGCTGACTTGGGTGGGGATATAATGCCTGATATGCCCCATGCTGTGAGATTGTCTTCCTTGAGTACCTGCAACCTGTTAAACAAAGGAGAAGTACAAGTGTCCCGAGGTATCCTCAACCGGATTCCGTCATATGAGTTAGATTTGCTCAAGAGTGCATATTTCTTGCAAGCATATGTTGAAAAACGACTTATATGTTTTCATGCAAGTGTTGTATTATGAACTTTGGACATTTTGCAAATGAAACAAAAATGTACAAAACAAAGTGTGACTGAAAATTCTGATTTAATTGATTTGTGTGCCCTGAATGGGCAAGTACAATGAAGAAGTGAATCCCTGAAAGGAGAAGATTGTTGTAAATTGAGAAAATAAAGGTGTTGGCAATGTTGAAGTTGACGCTCCAGTGAGCTTCCTTTTCTATGACCTGTATCACCTTGACGTTCTTCTTATCTTGCTTTCTGAAGAAGGTTGATTCTGACCGACGCTTTATCCTTTCGAAGCTTGCCATGTTGTGAGTGATACAGACAAATTCAGAATGCAGTTGTTCGCTTTTTCCCTGATTTTCCATGGATCGCCCTTTCGGGTTTTTGATCCACCGGTATACCCATTTTTGCCTGAGCTATCCGATGTGGCTTTTCAACTCAACGGGTGTACTTTTTTTTTTCAATTTTCCCTTATTTTTTCCCGAGTCTTTTATTCTGTTTTTGACTCGCCAGGATGCCCTATTTTTGCCTAGACTTACATTCTGTTTTTATGTCCCACGGGTCTTTTATGCGAAGTATTTTTTAACTGCATCTGAATTCACAGGAGACAAGAAATCCTCGCCATCCATAGTAGTGAGCATCAGTGCCCCACCAGAGAAAACTTTCTTTTCTATGAATGGACCTTCGTAGTTTGGCGTCCATTTGCCATGTGATCTGTATGAGGAGGAAGAAGTCTTTTCAGAACAAGCTCTCCCACTTGGTATTCCTGAGGTCTGACTTTCTGATCGAAGGCTTTCTTCATTCGCTTTTGATACAACTGCCCATGATAGATGGCTGCTAATCTCTTTTCTTCAATCACATTCAGTTGATTATATCGAGATCGGACTCATTCTGCTTCATCCAGTTTCACATCCATCATTACCCGTAAGGAGGGTAGTTCAACTTCAACAGGTATGACAGCTTCCATACCATACACAAGCTAATAAGTTGTTGCCCCAGTATATGTTCTGATAGAGGTTTGTTACCCATGCAAGGCAAATGGTAGCATTTTGTGCCATTCTTTGTAGGTGACTACCATCTTTTGCACAATCTTCTTGATGTTCTTGTTAGCTGCCTCATGTCGCTCCCGAAGATTTGCATCCCGGTACAAGCGCGAACGGTCGGCGAAAAGAACAATGAGAACACACAGCCGTGAACTCACTGGAGGTGAATAGAGTCGCCAGCTATGCATTTTTATCCCGGAGGAAAGGTAATGCTGCATAGACCTAGAAAAAGATGGATAAGACGGTTGCGGACCAGAGAGACTGAGAAAGGGGGTTGGTTACAACCTGGGAAGGTATTAGCACCCAGATTGTCCGCCGTACTCGACGGGATCCACGCTTAAAAGATTTGTGTTTTAAAGGGGTAGTGTCAGTGCAATCTGTGTATAAAAGAGCTGGAAAAGGATGTACAAGTGTCAGTGTAAAGGAAGTGTGAAGTGTATAAATGATGTGTCAGTGTAAGAACAGGAGTGAAATGCTCAAGATTATGAGGCTAAAAGAATGAAACTGAAAGGAGGGGGGATATACAGAGACTTTTGTTCGATAACTGTTAAGTTATGCCTATGTATCCTCTCGTGCAATGAGGAAGTCAGAACACCGTAGTTCGACCCAAAGAGACTGAAAGATAAATTGACTTGTGAACTGCTTGCTTGCCTATGCTCAAGTGTATGACCTGTCTGGCTCAGGTGCAAACTGTCTTGCATTAGACGGAAGAAGCAAGTTCTCGTTTGTGAATGAAGGTGATGAGAAAAGAATCCCGAAGGAGACGATTATTGTTTGTTTTTTTGTATTTTCAATCTTTTATTGCTTTTGAAAGTTTGTCATAGATTAATGAGCTTAAGCCTAAACCAGTGGGTTAGTAAACTCATCACATCTTCCCTCTGATTAGGGGTAATGAGAGTACTTTAAGTGTGAAGTCAGATTCTCACACTTAATCACCTGTGGTGTAGGATTAAGATCATTAACCTACTTGTGATTAATTAAATGTTTTTGTGGTTTTTGTTTAGTGTTGAGTAATGAGGTTAAGCCATAATCAGGGATTTAACAGACTCATTACACCATCCTAATAGAAGGATAATAGATGAGAATGTTTAAGCTGAGGAAAGCTCCTCAACTTAATCCATGATTAGGGATTAAACTCATGACAAAACAAGCCTTTTATTAAGTGGATTTTATTTAATGATATGATGATGAAGTGATTTTTAGGGTTTGTAAGACAACTTGAGGGGGACTTGTCCATTAACACTAGGGTTAGTCCTTCTTAACCATTTAAGGAAGAATTAGAACCCTAATGCAAGGCCCAAGTTACAAGTGTGATGTCTTGATGATTATTATGTGAATTGATTAAGAGATTTAAACACATTAAGGGTTTAACACTTAGGATTAAAGTTATACACTCCATCCTAATAGAAGGATGCAGGCATAAGCTTAATCACAAAGCCTTAAAGCCCTTTAGGGTTTAGTCCCTGATTATGAGATGAGAGGAGAAGACTCAAAAGAGACACAAAGGTAAAACTAAGAGGGGAGACTAATCAAAACCCTAATCATTGTCATGCTTGGTTGTTCCTAAGGTTTGTGAGGTTTCCAAGAGAAGATCTTCAATGGAACCACCAGGAAGCAGATGAACAGGATCAAGAGAAGCAAAGTGACTTGCTTCATTCAAGAAGTCAAGTCACTTGAAGAAAGAAAGTGGGAGGAACAAGAATGAGCAAGCTCAATCTCAAACACATACATAAATGCAGCAATGGATGCAAGAGAGATGAAAAGAAAAGTTATGAGAAGTGAAGGCAAATTCACTTCTCAAGTTCACTTACCACCTGAAATGTTAGAAAGAAATGCAATGCAATGCTAAATGGGATGAAATGGTATGATGCTAAACAAAACCAGAAGCATGTTGAGGATGATAATGATGCTATGAGATGCTACAAGCATGAGGCAAGACATGGAGATGTTCATACAAGTTCATGGATGCAAATGAGGCAAGCTTAGAAGCATGGATACACATGAAAAGTTAGGAAACATACAAAGCATACAACATGGCAAATATGTAATGCAATGATCAAACATACTTTCTACATGTCTTATGATGTTAAATGAATCACATGAATGCTTGAAATGTCATGACAAGTCATGTTATGCAAGAGAATGCAAGAGGTATGCAAATGAAAACCCAAATTAGGGTTTATGGATCAAACAACAAACAAAAACCAAAAACAGAAGCAAAACCTAATATAAAAAAAGGAAAATGCCACCCAAAGAAACCCTAAACCTATACTAAACCAAAGTCAAAAGGGGAGGTCTCAACTCTTAACCAAACTCAAGTTATGATTTTTCTAAGTTATTAGGGTTTTTAGGGTTCCTAAACAAAAGAAATACCAAACAAATTGAAAATGAGGAATCAAATCATGGCCATTTAATCCTAGAAACTACATGCTAAACACAAAACAATGCAAAAAGAATCAATG
Organism: Lathyrus aphaca; assembly: GCA_963966055.1. NCBI lineage: Eukaryota > Viridiplantae > Streptophyta > Magnoliopsida > Fabales > Fabaceae > Lathyrus > Lathyrus aphaca. The sequence continues at coordinate 212,989,739 of OZ014520.1, read as the reverse complement.
TCCAACTCTTCATAGATAGGAAGAAATGATTTTTTGAACTTATGATCAAAATAATGCACAAAAATGATTTTAATTCAATGGAAAATTCTCAAAATGCATCAAGATCAAAAAAGAAATTTTGTTTGAAGGTTGGACAATGTTTCTAAATGTCTTAGAACAATTCATGAATTTTTTGGTGATTTTTAAATACCTAAAAGTATTTTTAATAAATTAATTCTCATTAATCCATTAAAAATAAACTTTTAAATATTTAAAAATACTTTTTTAATGGTAAAAAAAATAAAATGAAAATATTTTTGTGTTATAAAAATTAATAAAACTCAGGAGAAAAAGTTTCATAATTTTTAAACCTTTTTTACTATTTTAAATTAAATGTAGAAATTAAATGAAAGAAAAATGAAAATAAAATATGAAGTATGCAGTATGAGTGGCTGTGATTGAAAGTTGAATGATCAAAGGGCCCTGCGCGCAAGTCAACAAGACTGGGGGTATGCACAATCCAAGGCCCAGATTCAAAGTTTACTAACGCGCGTGATCTGATGGCTGTGATTGAAAGTTAGCTTAATTAATTATAATTAATTTAATTAAACAAAATTAGGGTTTAATGACCCATCTGAGCCGTCCACAAGCGCGCGGGAAACAGCATCCAAGGGACCAGATTTGAAGTTCACTAATTAATGAGATTTAGCCCTAATTACATTCAGGCGACCGGAGATGAGCTCCGGTCGTCTTCTCCGACCATCCAAAAACCCTAGCTTCTTATCTAGACCACCCCAAGCCAAATTAAACGCCCAGAAACAATCCCCACACTTCCTATAACTCAAATCCATGATCAAACATCATTTATGCATCATAAATCAAAGGAATCGAAAGAAATGAAATTCACGGGCAAAAATTCAGAGGGGCCATACAAGCTCAGTTTTCACTCATTTTTTATTCTGAAACCAACCCCATGACCAGCAAGACATGAATAATCAATTTGTAACTCGAAAATCAAGCTTTGAGAGAAAAGTTTCCATGATCATACCTGAGCTGGAAAGCTTCAAAACTGAGCTTCCAGAGCCTTCCTTGCGTGCAAATGGACTCCCTTGTATCCCCTGATGCTAATGGAAGGCTTCAAAGCTCTTGTGGATGGCTGATTTGTGAGAACCAGTTCTGGTGTAGCAGGAAATGAGCTTTGTGTACAGGCTGCTTCAGATCAAAGTAAAGGGTGGTTTTGACTCCTCTTGATGTGTTTGATCTGTTGGTGAAGAGAGCTTTGATGTTTGATGGCTATGGAGGTTGATTCGAAGAGTTCTGGTTTTGAAGGTGAGGAATGGTGAAGCTCAGTCCAGGCTGCTTTCAGGCTTGAACCTTGTTGCTTTCTACTCAATGAAACATGGCCAGATGATTGGTGAAGATGGTTTTTGTGTTTGTATGTTGTGGAGACAGATTCGAAGGAATATGAAAAATGAGGTGTTTTGGTGTGTGTGTTGGTGTGTTGTGTTTCAGCCTTGCTAGATGTATCAAATGCCTTGCCCTCTGTCCACATAAACCTCTCTCATTGGTCAGATGACAAGACATGTGCTTTTTTGATTGGTAAGTCTACTTTTGCAAAAAGTCAAATTTTGTGTAAGGAAGGTATGGCTTGATCTATAGCTAGTACAAGGCATGGTTCTGGTGCAGCAAGATGAGGTGAGAGGGCTAGCTTGGTTCAAGGGCCAATGCTGCAAGTTGGTGAGATGTGATCATGAGTTTTGCAACTTGTGGCTTTTTGAAACTTTGTGAAAAATGCCTTGTTACACAAACCATAAACATGTAACCTTTGGTCCAATTCTGATTTTTGGGACATATGGAATGTTTGTGTCATGGTTTGAAATGAATTAGAGGTTGCAATTTGCCTTGGTACATGATTTTGCAAAATTCTCTTTTGAAGCATATCTTGAAAATTAATGATTTTTGCCAACTTTGCCACACCATAACTTTTGATCCAAGAAGAGTTTGATCATGTTCTTGTACTTTTTGAAAAGGGAAAGATGAGATCTACAACTTTCATGACCAAAGTTTTTCCATTTGAAGCATTTTTGGATCAAGAATCAAGGCTTGAAAAATGACCTAAAATGAGGCATTCTTGAAAAGTCAACTATGCCCAAAAAGTCAACATTTGCAAAACTTCCAAATTCTTGATTTTTATGAACTTCAACCTTCTTCCATGATCAAATAAAGATCATATACACTCAAAATGATGAAGATCACCCATTGGTTGGGTCATTGGGGGCCTCAGATGCCCTAATTTTACACTGACTTGTCTGAAAAGTCAACCCTTGATCAGATGACTTCCCCATGGAATTTCTTCATGAAAATTGATATGCATACTCCCTATACCATATAGAGACCAATGGAAACAAGAATGACCAAAAAATTTGGAGTTATGGCCTCTGAAACCAAAACCCTAATTTTAGGTCAACTGTGCAGTCAAACTTGGCTCTGCATCCATTCAAACCCTAGTTCTTGTGATTCTTTGGAATTTTTGACTTTGAGAGGATGTAATATGATATAATAACATACATGGATCCCTTTGAAGTGATTAGTGGCCTTTGGGGTGGCTCAAGAAGCTCCTGGATTGCTCAGATCACAAACCCTAGATGCAGATGACTTTGAAACAATGCAGTGACTCAAAATGTGATATGAGATGATATGATTGTGTTTATGCATATGAGATGATCACAAGCCATGGTGTGAATGGGTGAGGGCAAATTTGGGGTGTTTACAGCTGCCCCTATTCAAACATGAGTTAGCTGTGCAGGTCGTAAGCAACGGCTTAACAGGCAAGCGAGATAACTTGTGGTTGAATACCAAAGACAGTCCAAAATTTGCACTCACAGAATGAAGAAGAAAAGGGATATAGATTGTAAAAGAAAAAAATAAAGTATATTGTAAAGCGGGAAACAACGCAATGACGGGGACGACCGGCATGCTGGGGATAAAAGGTAAAGCCAAGACGGGGACGGCCGACTAGCTGGGGAATGTCAAAATATGATGGGGACGGCCATCAGGATAAAGCTGTAGAATTTTCTGGGAGTTAATGAAACATGACGGGGACGGCCATCAAGTTCATAAAGCAAGGTAACCGACGATGGGGACGGCCATCGGGCTAAAAGAAGAGGAAAAGGGACCACGACGGGTACGGCCATCGGGTTAAAGAATAAATGAAATAAACAGATGATGGGGTACGGCCATCAAAGGTGAAGGACGATCACCTAGCAGGGGACGGCTGCTCTGTTGGGTAATAAAGGAATATGATGGGGACGGCCATCAAAGGTGGAGGACGACCACCTGGCAGGGTACGGCTGCCGAAAAAATATCAACGATGGGGACGGCCATCGGATAGAAAAGGTCAACGATGGGGACAGCCATCGGACGAGCATGATGGAGGACGACCATCAAGAAGTGGAGGACGACCACTCAGCAGGGTACGGCTGCTCTCAGGGTTTATCATAACACAGGACGAGTGTCAGATAACCAAAATCAACAATGGGGACGGCCATTGGATAAAGTGATGAAGGAAGATCATCAAAAGGTGGAGGACGACCACCTAGCAGGGGGCGGCTGCTAAAAGACAACGATGGGGACGGCCATCGGACGAGCATGATGGAGGACGACCATCAAGAAGTGGAGGACGACCACTCAGCAGGGTACGACTGCTCTCTGGGTTTATCATGACACAGGATGAGTGCCAGATAAAAAGGAAAATTTGTTGTGTTGGTGATCCGCTGGGGATAGTAAACACGGACGAGCGTTTACAATCAAGAAAAGAAAGTACAAGTGTTTAGATGTTGTGTATAGATTAAAGATGCGGACGAGCATCCTTAAGATTATGATACGGACGAGTATCATGTAGAAACAAACACTAGACGCAATGTTCTGAGATGATGGTACGGACGAGTACCAACTGGTTAACAAAGAACAAGACTACTGTTGAATCTGATGGTTCTTCTGGGGGAATAGTAGACACGGACAAGCATCTATATTCAAGAAGACACAAGTGTTTGACACGGTGTATGGATTAAAGATGCGGACGAGCATCCTTAAGATTATGATACGGACGAGTATCATGTAGAAACAAACACTAGACGCAATGTTCTGAGATGATGGTACGGACGAGTACCAACTGGTTAACAAAGAACAAGACTACTGTTGAATCTGGGGGTATATAACTGGTATATACAAGATACGGACGAGTATCTGTATAAGAGCGAGTGGTGTATAGATGAGTGTTTAACTGCTGGGGTGGGTGACACGGACGAGTATTAAAGTATAATAATATTAACAAGTATGTGGGTTGTAAAAGTATAAGCGTCTGCGCTGGGGAAATGACACGGACGGGTGTCAGGAAAGTGTATATATAAGTAGATGTGAGTGCAAAGGGGATGTCTTTGGCTTTCTGCTGGGAGTTATGACACGGACGGGTGCCAGAAAGTATCTGTAATATGGGTGATCTTGTTGTAAAGAGTGTTCAGACGACTTTACTGGGGGGAGATGACACGGACGGGTGCCAAAAGGAGTATATACTGGTGTTTGTGATTTGTGAGGCAACCGCTTTTGCTGGTAACTCTGGTGGGGATTTTTCTGCTGTATGTTGATGAACTGTCATTATTCACAAGTGTTAGTTCATAACATGGCTTATGATTATGCTATGCATTTGATTTTTTCCGTAATGCTCCGTGTTAAAACGGAATGCTACGCTTGGTGGGTGAATATGATGCAAATGCCATGATTGTGCAAAGACACCAAACCGGGATCCGGGTCCCTGTTGCTGCGAAGATCTTCGATCGATCTGTATGAAGTGGACATCCCAGCTAGGGATAAGATCACTGGTAGACCTGGTGAGATGTATCTGCTTGGGGATACGGGTCACCGATTGACATATCCCTGCAATGAGGGACCCAGTTGGGGGGGGGGTAGAAGTCTTCTGTACTCTGTTGTGATCTTCTATGTGCTGCTCTTCTGGATAGAGGCTGGGGATTCTGTGGGGAAATGATTCCCTGACTCCTGTATTTTACTGAGGAAGAATGATTGGCACTATGGTTGGGGAATTATGAGAGGCAACTCAGCTGGGGAGAGCAACAAGAGGCAACTCAGCTGGGGAGAGCAACAAGAGGCAACTCAGCTGGGGATAGAGCATTTCGGATGCTGAGATCTTTTGTTGATTTGCCAGCTTGCTGAGATGTAGCTTGCATGCCCCAAGTTGCGTCCTGTATACCTGCGATCCTGCAAAGATAAGGAAACGCACAAAAGGTCCCGAGGTATCCTTTACTGGATTCCGTCATAGGAGTTAAGCACTTTCGAGAGTAAGTATATTCCCTGTAAGCATGTGTTTTATTATTATTATTTTTGGGAGAAAAACATCTGTGCTTATGCAATTGATTTTTTTGAGACATCAGACATCCTTTGCAAACAAAAATATACAGAACGAAACATGGCTGAAAAATCTGATTTTATTAATTCATGTGCCCTGAATTGGCAAGATACAGTCAAAGAAACATATCTCCTGAAATGAGGAGATTGTTACAAATTGAGAAACAAAATGCTGGCGGTGTTGACGACGCTTTAAGAAGCTTCCTCTTCTGCTATGACTCGTATGACAATGACGTTCTTCTCGTCTTGCTTTCTGAAGGAGACTGATTCTGATTGAAGCTTGATCCTTTTGAAGCTTTCCAAGTTGTAAGTGATACAGACGAATTCAGAATGCAGTTGTTCGCTTATTCCCCTGTTTTGCATGGATCGCCCTTTCGGGTTTTCAATCCATCGGGATACCCATTTTTGCCTGAGCTGTCCAATGCGGCTTTTCAACTCAGCGGGTGTACACATTTTTTTTATTTATTTCCCTTATTTTTGCCCGAGTCTTTTATTCTGTTTTTGACTCGCCGGGATGCCCTATTTTTGCCTGGACTTACATTCTGTTTTTATGTCCAGCGGGTCATTTTTATGCGAAGTATTTTTTAACTGCATCTGAATTCACAGGGGATGGGAAATCTTCACCATCCATGGTGCTGAGCATCAGTGCTCCACCAGAGAAAACTTTCTTTACCACGAATGGTCCTTCATAATTTGGAGTCCATTTGCCCCTGTGGTCTGTATGAGGAGGGAGGATTCTTTTCAGCACAAGATCTCCTACTTGGTACTCTCGGTGCCTGACTTTCTGATCGAAGGCTCTCTTCATTCTCTTCTGATATAATTGCCCATGACAGATTGCAGCCAATCTTTTCTCTTCGATCAGACTCAGTTGTTCGTATCGGGCCCGAACCCATTCTGCTTCGTTCAGCTTAGCATCCATCAATACCCGCAGAGAGGGCAGTTCAACTTCAACCGGTAGGACTGCCTCCATACCATACACAAGTTGATACGGTGTTGCCCCAGTGGATGTTCTGATTGACGTGCGGTACCCATGTAAGGCAAACGGTAGCATTTCATGCCAGTCTTTGTAAGTGACTACCATCTTCTGCACAATCTTCTTGATATTCTTATTTGCTGCCTCAACAGCGCCATTCATCTTTGGCCTGTAAGGAGAAGAATTGTGGTGTTGGATCTTGAAGTCCCGGCACAGTTCTGCCATCATTTTGTTGTTTAGATTGGAACCATTATCAGTAATGATTCGCTCGGGAACTCCATACCGACAGATGATATCTCTTTTCAGAAATCTGGCTACCACTTGCCTGGTGACGTTTGCATATGAGGCTGCTTCAACCCACTTGGTGAAATAGTCAATGGCGACCAGGATGAATCTGTGACCATTTGAAGCAGTTGGCTCGATCTTGCCAATCATATCAATGCCCCACATGGCAAAGGGCCATGGTGAAGACATAATGTTCAAAGGATTCGGAGGCACATGCACTTTGTCTGCATAGATCTGGCACTTGTGGCATTTTCGGGCGTAGGCACAACAGTCTGCATCCATTGTGATCCAATAATAGCCTGATCTTAACAACTTCTTAGCCATGGCATGTCCTCCAGCATGGGTACCAAAGGAACCTTCGTGCACTTCATGCATCAGCAAATCTGCTTCCGTCTTGTCAACACATCTGAGGAGTACCATATCAAAGTTCCTTTTGTATAAAGATCCATCAGTGTTCAGAAAGAAACTTCCAGCAAGCCTTCTCAAAGTCTTCTTATCATTGGAAGATGCCCCAGGTGGGTATGTCTGATCCTCCAAGAAGCATTTAATGTCATGGAACCAAGGCTTATCATCTCTGACAACATCTGCCGCAAATACATATGCTGGTCTATCAAGCCTCGACACTGAAATCTGAGGTACAAAGTTAGCAGCTTGAACTTTGATCATGGATGAAATGGTAGCGAGAGAATCTGCAAACTGATTCTCATCCCGTGGGATATACTCAAGCTTGACTGTCGTGAAGAAAGTCAATAACCTTCTTGTATAATCCCTGTAAGGTATCAGATGATCCTGGTGGGTGTACCATTTTCCGTTGGTCTGATTGACTACCAAAGCTGAATCCCCGAATACGGTCAATGTCTTGATCCTGAGGTCAATGGCTTCCTCAAGACCCATAATGCAAGCTTCGTATTCAGCTTCGTTGTTAGTGCAGTTGAAAGTGAGTTTTGCCGAGAAAGGCATGTGAACTCCTTTGGGTGTAATAAGTACTGCACCAACACCACGGCCATTCATGTTAACAGCCCCATCAAACATCATAGTCCATTCTTCTTCCGGGTCAGGCCCTTCAGTGTGAACAGGCTCTTCGTGATCTTTTGCTTTTATGAACATGATGTCTTCATCAGGGAAGTCAAACCTCATAGGCTGGTAATCATCGATAGGTTGCTCAGCAAGATATTCAGACAATACACTGCCCTTGATGGCTTTCTGAGATGTGTACTGGATGTCATATTCTGTGAGAATCATTTGCAATCTTGCAACCCGTCCGGTAAGAGCTGGCTTCTCAAATATGTACTTGACTGGGTCCATCTTTGAGATCAATAAAGTAGTGTGGGTCAACATATACTGCCTCAGTCGGCGAGCAGCCCACGCTAAAGCACAGCAAGTTTTCTCGAGCAGTGAATAACGTTGTTCACAGTCGGTAAACTTTTTGCTTAGGTAGTATATTGCATACTCTTTTCGACCAGACTCGTCATGCTGGCCCAGCACACACCCCATCGACTCTTCTAATACTGTCAAGTACATTATTAGAGGTCTTCCTTCAACTGGCGGCATAAGGATTGGAGGTTCTTGTAAGTATTCTTTGATCTTGTCAAAAGCCTTCTGGCAGTCTTCATTCCACCCGACCGTCTGTTCTTTTCTTAACAATTTGAACAAGGGTTCACAGGTAGCCGTAAGGTGGGATATGAACCGTGAGATGTAGTTCAATCGACCCAAGAACCCTCGAACTTCTTTCTCTGTCTTCGGTGCAGGCATCTCTTGGATGGCTTTGACTTTATCAGGGTCAACTTCAATCCCCTTCTCGCTTACAATAAAACCCAGCAGCTTACCAGATCGCACCCCGAATGTGCATTTGTTGGGGTTTAACTTCAGTTGGTACTTCCTCAGACGCTTGAATAGCTTCAGCAGATTCACCAGGTGATCTTCCTCTGTAAGGGACTTGGCAATCATGTCATCCACATAACATTCTATTTCTTTATGAATCATATCGTGGAATAATGTCACCATAGCCCGTTGATATGTCGCACCAGCATTCTTCAGTCCGAATGGCATCACTTTGTAGCAGAACGTGCCCCAAGGTGTGATGAATGTTGTCTTCTCCATGTCTTCAGGTGACATCTTGATCTGATTATATCCTGAAAATCCGTCCATGAAGGAGAATACCGAGAACTGAGCCGTGTTATCCACCAATACATCAATGTGAGGTAATGGGAAGTCATCTTTCGGGCTAGCTCTGTTCAGATCCCGGTAGTCAACACACATTCTTACTTTGCCGTCCTTCTTAGGCACAGGTACAATATTAGCAACCCACGGCGGATAGCTAGTTACAGCAAGGAACCCGGCGTCCCATTGCTTTTGCACCTCTTCCTTGATTTTCATAGCCATGTCTGGACGAGTACGGCACAGTTTCTGTTTAACCGGTGGGCACTCTTCTCTTAAAGGCAGCTTGTGCACAACAATATCGGTATCCAACCCTGGCATATCTTGGTAAGACCAAGCAAACACCTCCACATACTCTTGAAGCAGGTTAATCAGCTGTCTCTTTACCGAGTCTTGCAGGCAGGCCCCGATTCTAACTTCTTTCACGTCTTCATCTGTACCAAGATTGATCACTTCAACCTCCTCCTGGTGAGGAGTAATAACCTTTTCCTCTTGTCTTAACAACCTGGCTAGCTCTTCAGGGAGCTCATATTCTTCTTCAACCCCTTCGTCAGCTTGATTGATTGGATTGTCAAAGTCATATGGAGTCATAGCCGTGCTGTTGTCGGTGCTGTCTGGAAGGCACTCTCTGCAAGGGTTAAGTTCGTTCATTTTAGTGATTTGATTTTAATCTTTATTTAGAAAAGTGAAATGAAGTTGTCATTTTGAAAACACCGCCATTTATTTTTTTGTACAAAAAGAAAAAAATGGAAAAACAGTGAACGAAAAGAAAAAAGACTCGTTTGCAAAAAGATGTCTGATATTTCATTAATTGATCTTGTTTGCACAAAAAAGTACAGATGGCCCGATTACAAAATGAGTCTTGTCATCTTGGGCAAGATGCAAGACTTTGATGCATGCTTATAAGAATACAGGAAATAATAATTACTCTGCATGAGTAACTCTTATAATTTCCTGGGAAGACCAGTTCGAGACACTGCTCCCCGGGATCTTTGGACGAATCCAGCTTTCCAGGTTGCGCTCCTCTTCCAGCTCGTCTTCCAGACAGTTGATAGCATCGGGGGTAAGCATCCCCCCACTGACAAAACCGGGCTCCTCAGCAGCCTTTGCTTGATGTTGAGTTGGTCTGTAACCCAACCCAAATTTGTCCTTCTTCTCCTCCACAGCTAAAACCTTGCCCCAGCCTAGGGCAGTTCCTTCCTCAACAACCTTCCGGGCTTGTTGGTATGATGACATGGAGATCCCAGATACAGCAGATGCTTCATTGACATTCAAGGCTTCAAATCCTTGGCTCATTGTTTCATGGATCTCCCCATCCATTTCAATATACTTATAAGTAGCCAGATGGCTAACAAATATGTCCTCCTCTCCACAGATTGTGACAACTTGGCCTTCCCACTCATATTTTAACTTTTGGTGAAGGGTAGATGTTATTGCGCCGGCGGCGTGAATCCAGGGTCTACCCAACAAACAGCTGTAGGCGGGCTGAATGTCCATCACATAAAAGATAGTTTTAAAGGTCTGTGGGCCAATTGTCACAGGTAGCTCGATCTCTCCCAGAACCGATCTCTTAGAACCATCGAAGGCCCTTACTACCAGGTTGCTGGGTCTCAACGCCAATCCATCATATTCTAACTTCACCAGAGCCTTCTTTGGTAAGACATTAAGGGACGACCCCGTGTCTACCAGTACATGAGAAAGGACTGCTCCTTTGCATTCCATGGTGATGTGCAAGGCTTTGTTGTGGTTGCGGCCATCCGCTGTCAGGTCAGTATTGGTGAACCCTAGCCCATTGCTAGCAGTAACATTTCCAACCACGGTCTCCAACTGGTTGACAGTGATCTCTTCAGGCACGTAAGCTGCGTGCAAGACTTTGAGTAGTGCATTCCGATGGGCTTCGGAACACATCAGCAGTGAGAGGATAGAGATCTTGGATGGCGTCTGGTGAAGTTGATCCACAATTTTGTAATCACTCTTTTTGATGATTCTCATAAACTCATCAACTTCTTGATCGAACGACGTCTTCAAGGCTTCTTTAACATCTTGATCTTCCTGCACCGGGCTCTTTCCTTTTGCCTTGGCAGCAGCTTCTGCTTCGGCAGTAGGTCTTTGAATTGGTGGAGCAAAGAGACGTCCGCTTCGAGTGAAGCCTCCGCCTCCCCCCACATTATCTACTTGTGGTGCAGGTGTTGATGTTTCAAGAGTGATCCTTTTCCCTTCGCAGTACACGTCTGAGCCATAGTGCCAAGGGATGGCCCTATTGCTTTCATATGGTACTGGTCCAGGCACCGTGACAGTGACTGGACTGATTGCTGCTGCTGAAGGGACTGTAATTGTTTGTGGATCATAAAAGATTGTAACTGGTGCTCTGGTGGGAGCAGCACCTTCTGAATGGTAGGCAGAGTTGTTCTCAGGATCATAAAATATTGTGACAGTAGAGACATCTTCATGATTTGTTGCTGGAGTTGTAGGAGATATCGTCGGAAGAAATGATGTTGTGGTTGTAGAAGTCTCAAAATGGAGTGAAGCTGAAGTTGTAGCAGGAAGATTTGTTGAAAACTGATCAGTCGAGATAATAGATGAAGCACTTGTTGATGAAACCGAAGAATTGTCAGGAACAATGGTTGTTGCAGTTGTAGGAGGTTCTGAAACCGTTGCTGATGAGATTGATGGATTTGTTGGAAATGATGTGGTGATCTGAAGCTGGCCACTCTGAATTAGGCCATCTATGCCATTCCTCAAATTATCGCACCCATTTACAGAGATATTGCAGTAAGCACAGCCTAACTCACACCCTGGGAACATCTGACATTCCAAGAGCTGAGCCTTGATTTCTACCAATGGCGTCCTGATCTGTCCCACACTGGTTATTAAATAAGACGGCTTGTCTTCTTCAATAGCGTTAATCCGGGGACCACCATGGTTTGGCATCGGGTTCTTATTGACATTGGGTGGTGGTGCGAAATTCAGAGCCTTGGAGTCTACCAGGTCTTGTACCTTCATATGCAGAGCCCTGCATTTTTCTGTGCTGTGGCCAGGTGCGTTTGAATGGAAGGCACACCTAGCGTTGGAGTCATAGTTCCTTGGTAGACTGTTGGGATCCGGAGGTGCCAACGTTCTTAGCTCAACCAGGTTGAGTTTCAGAAGTTGTGGCAGCAATGTAGCATATGGCATTGGGATCGGATCGATCACTCTGTTAGCTTGAGAAGGCCTCTGCTGAAATGGCCTCTGTTGACTGTTGTTGTTGGTGTTGCTGTTGTTGTAATTCCTTGGAGGATACTGACTTTGCTGGTGGTACTGAGGTTGCGGCTGATAGTTTTGCTAAGGAGGCTGATAGACTGGCTGAGGATGAGCTGGAGCAGGGATGGTGACTGCTGCTATTGACCTCTGAACATACTGGGGCCTGCCCCTGTCTGAATGGATGGCATTGGTCTCGCCAGTTCTTCTCGGGCCTACGAAAGGCTTTCTTGTACTACTGGACGAGCTTGCACCGTTGTCTGAGATCTTTCCCATCTTTAACAAACTTTCAATTCTCTCCCCGACTATGACAACATCTGCAAAGCTAGTGGAAGAGAAAGCAGCCAACCTGTCAATATATGTTCCCTGAAGGGTGTTCATGAACATATCTGCCATTTCCCGTTCAGACATAGGTGGTTGAACAGCAGCAGCCAGTTGCCTCCATCTCTGGGCATATTCTCGGAAACTCTCCCTCGAAGACTGTGACATTCCCATCAGGAGGGTCCTGTTGGGTGCCATGTCGAGATTATACTGATACTGTCTGATGAAGGCCTCTGCCAGGTCCTTCCAGCATCTAATAGTTGCCCTTGTCAAGTGAGAGTACCATTCTCTCGACGCTCCAGTTAAGCTGTCTTCGAAATAGAACATCCAGAGCTTCTCATCCATTGTATAGGCCTTCAGCCTTCCCAGAAATGACTGTAAGTGAGTCCGGGGGCATGAAGTCCCGTTGTATTTTTCAAAGCAAGGAGGCTTGAACTTATAGGGGATCCGGACCCCGTCTACCAAGCCCATGTCCATGACATCGAAGCCCAAAGAGTTTTGAGATTCTAAGGACCTCAATTTCTCAGCTATCTCATCCAATCTTCTATCATAAGCTTCTTCCCCAACACCCATTACTGTGAATTGGTCCTCCTGAGGATCTTCTTGAAGTACTCTACCTGCAGTGGCAGTCCCTTGAACATTTGCAGGAATATTGACATCAGGATGGAGATGTGGTCCAAATACCGGAGGGTTGACGTGAGGTTGGACTCTTTCATTGTTACTGGTACCAGCAGTCCCTATATGTGGATCTTCTTGATTCTGCCTTTCCACCATGGCCCTCAATCTTTCCTGGCTCTGAGCCATGTTGTTCATAACTTCCATAAACTGAGTCATTTGATTCCTCATCTCTAGCCTTTCATTTGCCATTTGATTTCTGACCTCAGTAAGGTCCTGCTGCATCTGATCCATCTGAATTCCCGGAAGGTTGTTTCGGGTTGGATAACGGTGCGGACGGTTGAGGGGAAATACCCGGCGCCTAGCAATAGTTCCTGAACATCACAACAGAGGTTAGCAACAATAAAACAAAACCTACAAAACAAACAAAGGGTTAGCATGCAATGCAGTTATGCTTATTTGCTCTCAAGGTATCCGGTTTGGCATTCAGTTTTGACCCTTCCAGACCCTTGAAGATGTTGTTGTTGTTGCTTGAAGAAAACTCAGGTGAAGCAAACTAACACAAATATATTACAGAAGGTGAAATGATACAATTTGTTCATTTTACAACACAAGCCCTCTAAGGGGTCAAAATACATTACAAGAAAATAAAAGTACACGGAAAGAAAGCAACAACAAACAAATGGTCAAACACCAAGACCAAACTCATCCTCACGAACTTCCTTGAGAAGTGCTTCGGTCACAGGATCAGCCGGACGTTCCGTGAGATTCCTGATGAGGAGATTCCGGGTTGTAACAGCTGCTGTTAGCTTCTTGTGCTGAGTTTGTTCTTTGGACCTCTTTACCCCTGCTTTGATCTTTAGCTCTGATGTCTCCTTCTGGGCTGCTGCCAAGGCTTCTTGTTGTTCTTTTGCACTTGCTTCTAGTTGCTCCATCTTGTCTTGAACTCTCTTGTCTTCCAGGGTACGAGCCTCGGTGATCCTGACCCACCGGGCTTGACTCTCCTTCAAATACAAGTCTGTCCTTGCTCTCTGGAACTGGGCTTCCTTGCAAGCATTCTTCAGAATTTGTTCTCCAGCCTTTGACTTTTTGATGTAATCTCCAGACTTTTCAATCTTAGTCAAATGCTCCACTCTCAACTTCTCCAATCTCTCAATCTCCCTTATACCTTCACTCCTCTCCCGGAGGGTCTTCTGCAAAGCCTGGGTTAGCTTCTCATTCCTTTCCTTCAAGCTCTCAAACTCTTCCAAACTGATAGTGGCAAGGGGTGGTGCTGAAGATGACTCAGGCATGTCTTCTATGGTAAAGGGCATCCCAGAGAATTGGGCCCTGGCACGGGACCACTCATAATATTGTGCTGATGCCACATTGTTGCACTTCCCTAGAATGGTGACTCCCTTGGTTTGAATATTATCCCAGGCCCAGGCAGCCTGCCTAACAACAGCCAAACTAACCTTGTTCTCACAATAGAGGGTCTCAACCAAGTCCTGTGCCCTAGGAGTGTGGACCAGTGCATAGCCCAGTTGCCTTCTGAACAGCAGAGGATTGTAATTAATACTGCCCTTAAATCCTACTAAAGGCACATTAGGAAAATGCCCACAGCTGGTGATGATATCCCTGCCCTTGGTGCTCTGAGTGCACCATCTGATGTCAGCTGAAGTTAGAACAGTGAGTCTCTTAGCCCAGTTGCTTTGCTGATGAGGGTTTAAAAATGCATCCGTCCTGGGTAGATGCCTGAGAAGCCAAGTATGGAACAATGGAGCACAACACCTCACTAACCTTCCCCTCTGCTTTTCATTCCTCTGATGCACTGAATAGTAAAGATCCCCCAATAAAGTTGGCACTGGGTTCTTCAAGATGAACAGATGGATTGCATTCTTGCTAATGAATCGAGGCTCATCTGCAAACAATACAATTCCATATATACTCAAGGCCAGTAAAGCACAAACAGCTTTCCACTCTCCTAGAGAAGCTTTCAGGGTAGCTTGAGAAATCAAGAAATCCAGATGGAAACCGGGGATCCCAGCTTTAGAGGTCATATGCTGCTCAATCAGGACAGGTTCCAGATGCAAAGCCTTTGCTACTTCTCCATTAGCAGGAAAGACCATCTCAGGGTTGAAAGGGATTCCACCCCTGATGGGCAAACCAACCAATGCTGAGTATTCTTCTAAAAGAGGGCCCAATTGAAAGTCTTGAAAAGTAAAACATCTCAGTGGAGGATCATAAAACTGAATGCAGGTGTGGATGAGGCTCCTCTGTGATGGGTCCAGATCCATAACCAAATCTAGTATATCTCCATAGTTTTCCCTGAACAAGGGTATGTGATCTGGAGTGATCAGGGTCTGAATCCTCCTGATATCTGACAGCTCTGGCTGGAAGAAGTGATAGGTGATGTTGCTCTTTTTAGGAGCCATGATGCTGAGACTGAATAAAGATAGGTGCTGATGATAATACTGAAGAAGTGGGCCACTGACTGGCTGGTGCAGGTGGTAACTGAAGCAGATAGCTGATGAAGACAAGTCAAAACTGAAGATGGGGTCAAAACCAAAACCAAATGAAGATGGATACCCTGAAACACAAATAAGCAAATGTCAATATGATGCAATGATTATGTATGCAAATGAAATGCAAGGGTCTGTGGCTGAGCTGGATCTGAACAAAATGCTCTGATATAAGTCCATGTGTGTTCAAGAATTCCAGATGGAGGTCTATAAATCCAGTAACCAAGGTGGGGGACTCAAATAAAGAGCCACATGTCCAGGGTTTTAGAATCACAAGAACTGTCCAACATGGAGTACTCTTAACAAATCAAAGTAACAGGGTATTCTGAGGTCAAGGTACCTGCAAACCTGTAAACAGCCCAATCCCCCTCACAGGTGGTGTTCTAAAACAAGGATCCTCAGACTTGGATCAGTTATGAGAAGTGTAAACACTTCTAACCCGGAGGTACAGTGTTTTCAATAACCATAACAATTCCTCCTCTAATTCACCTCAGTTTCTGAAGGTCAATACTAAAGGTCATCCAGACTTAGCAGGCTTCCCAGATAGCCCTAGCATTGCAGGAAATCTGCAACACAGAGTTCTCAAGAAGAAACCCATATCTGAACCGTGTTTCATATTCCCGCACCAGACCGAAATGGAATGGGAAAGAATATGATTCACTCTAGCCTAGGTGTCACTCAGGTCCCAGGTATAGGACCTCAACACTCAATGAAATACCCACCCACCAAAGAAAAACCAGATCCAGCCAGCAGTACAGTATGACAATATGATATAATGCAAAAGCAATAAAGAAAGCAGTAAAGCAAACTGTACATAAAGTAAAAGTAAACACAAATATACAAACACAAATAAGCACATAACACCCCAGTAAACACAAATCAATCAAGCGCTAGGAGGAACCCACAAAAAGAACCAGAAGCCCTGGTTACAGTATAAGGGTCCCCAGCAGAGTCGCCAAGCTGTCGCTCCCGAAGATTTGCATCCCGGTACAAGCGCGAACGGTCGGCGAAAAGAACAATGAGAACACACAGCCGTGAACTCACTGGAGGTGAATAGAGTCGCCAGCTATGCATTATTATCCCGGAGGAAAGGTAATGCTGCATAGACCTAGAAAAAGATGGATAAGACGGTTGCGGACCAGAGAGACTGAGAAAGGGGGTTGGTTACAACCTGGGAAGGTATTAGCACCCAGATTGTCCGCCGTACTCGACGGGATCCACGCTTAAAAGATTTGTGTTTTAAAGGGGTAGTGTCAGTGCAATCTGTGTATAAAAGAGCTGGAAAAGGATGTACAAGTGTCAGTGTAAAGGAAGTGTGAAGTGTATAAATGATGTGTCAGTGTAAGAACAGGAGTGAAATGCTCAAGATTATGAGGCTAAAAGAATGAAACTGAAAGGAGGGGGGATATACAGAGACTTTTGTTCGATAACTGTTAAGTTATGCCTACGTATCCTCTCGTGCAATGAGGAAGTCAGAACACCGTAGTTCGACCCAAAGAGACTGAAAGATAAATTGACTTGTGAACTGCTTGCTTGCCTATGCTCAAGTGTATGACCTGTCTGGCTCAGGTGCAAACTGTCTTGCATTAGACGGAAGAAGCAAGTTCTCGTTTGTGAATGAAGGTGATGAGAAAAGAATCCCGAAGGAGACGATTATTGTTTGTTTTTTTGTATTTTCAATCTTTTATTGCTTTTGAAAGTTTGTCATAGATTAATGAGCTTAAGCCTAAACCAGTGGGTTAGTAAACTCATCACATCTTCCCTCTGATTAGGGGTAATGAGAGTACTTTAAGTGTGAAGTCAGATTCTCACACTTAATCACCTGTGGTGTAGGATTAAGATCATTAACCTACTTGTGATTAATTAAATGTTTTTGTGGTTTTTGTTTAGTGTTGAGTAATGAGGTTAAGCCATAATCAGGGATTTAACAGACTCATTACACCATCCTAATAGAAGGATAATAGATGAGAATGTTTAAGCTGAGGAAAGCTCCTCAACTTAATCCATGATTAGGGATTAAACTCATGACAAAACAAGCCTTTTATTAAGTGGAATTTATTTAATGATATGATGATGAAGTGATTTTTAGGGTTTGTAAGACAACTTGAGGGGGACTTGTCCATTAACACTAGGGTTAGTCCTTCTTAACCATTTAAGGAAGAATTAGAACCCTAATGCAAGGCCCAAGTTACAAGTGTGATGTCTTGATGATTATTATGTGAATTGATTAAGAGATTTAAACACATTAAGGGTTTAACACTTAGGATTAAAGTTATACACTCCATCCTAATAGAAGGATGCAGGCATAAGCTTAATCACAAAGCCTTAAAGCCCTTTAGGGTTTAGTCCCTGATTATGAGATGAGAGGAGAAGACTCAAAAGAGACACAAAGGTAAAACTAAGAGGGGAGACTAATCAAAACCCTAATCATTGTCATGCTTGGTTGTTCCTAAGGTTTGTGAGGTTTCCAAGAGAAGATCTTCAATGGAACCACCAGGAAGCAGATGAACAGGATCAAGAGAAGCAAAGTGACTTGATTCATTCAAGAAGTCAAGTCACTTGAAGAAAGAAAGTGGGAGGAACAAGAATGAGCAAGCTCAATCTCAAACACATACATAAATGCAGCAATGGATGCAAGAGAGATGAAAAGAAAAGTTATGAGAAGTGAAGGCAAATTCACTTCTCAAGTTCACTTACCACCTGAAATGTTAGAAAGAAATGCAATGCAATGCTAAATGGGATGAAATGGTATGATGCTAAACAAAACCAGAAGCATGTTGAGGATGATAATGATGCTATGAGATGCTACAAGCATGAGGCAAGACATGGAGATGTTCATACAAGTTCATGGATGCAAATGAGGCAAGCTTAGAAGCATGGATACACATGAAAAGTTAGGAAACATACAAAGCATACAACATGGCAAATATGTAATGCAATGATCAAACATACTTTCTACATGTCTTATGATGTTAAATGAATCACATGAATGCTTGAAATGTCATGACAAGTCATGTTATGCAAGAGAATGCAAGAGGTATGCAAATGAAAACCCAAATTAGGGTTTATGGATCAAACAACAAACAAAAACCAAAAACAGAAGCAAAACCTAATATAAAAAAAGGAAAATGCCACCCAAAGAAACCCTAAACCTATACTAAACCAAAGTCAAAAGGGGAGGTCTCAACTCTTAACCAAACTCAAGTTATGATTTTTCTAAGTTATTAGGGTTTTTAGGGTTCCTAAACAAAAGAAATACCAAACAAATTGAAAATGAGGAATCAAATCATGGCCATTTAATCCTAGAAACTACATGCTAAACACAAAACAATGCAAAAAGAATCAATGTCCAACTCTTCATAGATAGGCAGAAATGATTTTTTGAACTTATGATCAAAATAATGCACAAAAATGATTTTAATTCAATGGAAAATTCTCAAAATGCATCAAGATCAAAAAAGAAATTTGGTTTGAAGGTTGGACAATGTTTCTAAATGTCTTAGAACAATTCATGAATTTTTTGGTGATTTTTAAATACCTAAAAGTATTTTTAATAAATTAATTCTCATTAATCCATTAAAAATAAACTTTTAAATATTTAAAAATACTTTTTTAATGGTAAAAAAAATAAAATGAAAATATTTTTGTGTTATAAAAATTAATAAAACTCAGGAGAAAAAGTTTCATAATTTTTAAACCTTTTTTACTATTTTAAATTAAATGTAGAAATTAAATGAAAGAAAAATGAAAATAAAATATGAAGTATGCAGTATGAGTGGCTGTGATTGAAAGTTGAATGATCAAAGGGCCCTGCGCGCAAGTCAACAAGACTGGGGGTATGCACAATCCAAGGCCCAGATTCAAAGTTTACTAACGCGCGTGATCTGATGGTTGTGATTGAAAGTTAGCTTAATTAATTATAATTAATTTAATTAAACAAAATTAGGGTTTAATGACCCATCTGAGCCGTCCACAAGCGCGCGGGAAACAGCATCCAAGGGACCAGATTTGAAGTTCACTAATTAATGAGATTTAGCCCTAATTACATTCAGGCGACCGGAGATGAGCTCCGGTCGTCTTCTCCGACCATCCAAAAACCCTAGCTTCTTATCTAGACCACCCCAAGCCAAATTAAACGCCCAGAAACAATCCCCACACTTCCTATAACTCAAATCCATGATCAAACATCATTTATGCATCATAAATCAAAGGAATCGAAAGAAATGAAATTCACGGGCAAAAATTCAGAGGGGCCATACAAGCTCAGTTTTCACTCATTTTTGATTCTGAAACCAACCCCATGACCAGCAAGACATGAATAATCAATTTGTAACTCGAAAATCAAGCTTTGAGAGAAAAGTTTCCATGATCATACCTGAGCTGGAAAGCTTCAAAACTGAGCTTCCAGAGCCTTCCTTGCGTGCAAATGGACTCCCTTGTATCCCCTGATGCTAATGGAAGGCTTCAAAGCTCTTGTGGATGGCTGATTTGTGAGAACCAGTTCTGGTGTAGCAGGAAATGAGCTTTGTGTACAGGCTGCTTCAGATCAAAGTAAAGGGTGGTTTTGACTCCTCTTGATGTGTTTGATCTGTTGGTGAAGAGAGCTTTGATGTTTGATGGCTATGGAGGTTGATTCGAAGAGTTCTGGTTTTGAAGGTGAGGAATGGTGAAGCTCAGTCCAGGCTGCTTTCAGGCTTGAACCTTGTTGCTTTCTACTCAATGAAACATGGCCAGATGATTGGTGAAGATGGTTTTTGTGTTTGTATGTTGTGGAGACAGATTCGAAGGAATATGCAAAATGAGGTGTTTTGGTGTGTGTGTTGGTGTGTTGTGTTTCAGCCTTGCTAGATGTATCAAATGCCTTGCCCTCTGTCCACATAAACCTCTCTCATTGGTCAGATGACAAGACATGTGCTTTTTTGATTGGTAAGTCTACTTTTGCAAAAAGTCAAATTTTGTGTAAGGAAGGTATGGCTTGATCTATAGCTAGTACAAGGCATGGTTCTGGTGCAGCAAGATGAGGTGAGAGGGCTAGCTTGGTTCAAGGGCCAATGCTGCAAGTTGGTGAGATGTGATCATGAGTTTTGCAACTTGTGGCTTTTTGAAACTTTGTGAAAAATGCCTTGTTACACAAACCATAAACATGTAACCTTTGGTCCAATTCTGATTTTTGGGACATATGGAATGTTTGTGTCATGGTTTGAAATGAATTAGAGGTTGCAATTTGCCTTGGTACATGATTTTGCAAAATTCTCTTTTGAAGCATATCTTGAAAATTAATGATTTTTGCCAACTTTGCCACACCATAACTTTTGATCCAAGAAGAGTTTGATCATGTTCTTGTACTTTTTGAAAAGGGAAAGATGAGATCTACAACTTTCATGACCAAAGTTTTTCCATTTGAAGCATTTTTGGATCAAGAATCAAGGCTTGAAAAATGACCTAAAATGAGGCATTCTTGAAAAGTCAACTATGCCCAAAAAGTCAACATTTGCAAAACTTCCAAATTCTTGATTTTTATGAACTTCAACCTTCTTCCATGATCAAATAAAGATCATATACACTCAAAATGATGAAGATCACCCATTGGTTGGGTCATTGGGGGCCTCAGATGCCCTAATTTTACACTGACTTGTCTGAAAAGTCAACCCTTGATCAGATGACTTCCCCATGGAATTTCTTCATGAAAATTGATATGCATACTCCCTATACCATATAGAGACCAATGGAAACAAGAATGACCAAAAAATTTGGAGTTATGGCCTCTGAAACCAAAACCCTAATTTTAGGTCAACTGTGCAGTCAAACTTGGCTCTGCATCCATTCAAACCCTAGTTCTTGTGATTCTTTGGAATTTTTGACTTTGAGAGGATGTAATATGATATAATAACATACATGGATCCCTTTGAAGTGATTAGTGGCCTTTGGGGTGGCTCAAGAAGCTCCTGGATTGCTCAGATCACAAACCCTAGATGCAGATGACTTTGAAACAATGCAGTGACTCAAAATGTGATATGAGATGATATGATTGTGTTTATGCATATGAGATGATCACAAGCCATGGTGTGAATGGGTGAGGGCAAATTTGGGGTGTTTACAGCTGCCCCTATTCAAACATGAGTTAGCTGTGCAGGTCGTAAGCAACGGCTTAACAGGCAAGCGAGATAACTTGTGGTTGAATACCAAAGACAGTCCAAAATTTGCACTCACAGAATGAAGAAGAAAAGGGATATAGATTGTAAAAGAAAAAAATAAAGTATATTGTAAAGCGGGAAACAACGCAATGACGGGGACGACCGGCATGCTGGGGATAAAAGGTAAAGCCAAGACGGGGACGGCCGACTAGCTGGGGAATGTCAAAATATGATGGGGACGGCCATCAGGATAAAGCTGTAGAATTTTCTGGGAGTTAATGAAACATGACGGGGACGGCCATCAAGTTCATAAAGCAAGGTAACCGACGATGGGGACGGCCATCGGGCTAAAAGAAGAGGAAAAGGGACCACGACGGGTACGGCCATCGGGTTAAAGAATAAATGAAATAAACAGATGATGGGGTACGGCCATCAAAGGTGAAGGACGATCACCTAGCAGGGGACGGCTGCTCTGTTGGGTAATAAAGGAATATGATGGGGACGGCCATCAAAGGTGGAGGACGACCACCTGGCAGGGTACGGCTGCCGAAAAAATATCAACGATGGGGACGGCCATCGGATAGAAAAGGTCAACGATGGGGACAGCCATCGGACGAGCATGATGGAGGACGACCATCAAGAAGTGGAGGACGACCACTCAGCAGGGTACGGCTGCTCTCAGGGTTTATCATAACACATGACGAGTGTCAGATAACCAAAATCAACAATGGGGACGGCCATTGGATAAAGTGATGAAGGAAGATCATCAAAAGGTGGAGGACGACCACCTAGCAGGGGGCGGCTGCTAAAAGACAACGATGGGGACGGCCATCGGACGAGCATGATGGAGGACGACCATCAAGAAGTGGAGGACGACCACTCAGCAGGGTACGACTGCTCTCTGGGTTTATCATGACACAGGATGAGTGCCAGATAAAAAGGAAAATTTGTTGTGTTGGTGATCCGCTGGGGATAGTAAACACGGACGAGCGTTTACAATCAAGAAAAGAAAGTACAAGTGTTTAGATGTTGTGTATAGATTAAAGATGCGGACGAGCATCCTTAAGATTATGATACGGACGAGTATCATGTAGAAACAAACACTAGACGCAATGTTCTGAGATGATGGTACGGACGAGTACCAACTGGTTAACAAAGAACAAGACTACTGTTGAATCTGATGGTTCTTCTGGGGGAATAGTAGACACGGACAAGCATCTATATTCAAGAAGACACAAGTGTTTGACACGGTGTATGGATTAAAGATGCGGACGAGCATCCTTAAGATTATGATACGGACGAGTATCATGTAGAAACAAACACTAGACGCAATGTTCTGAGATGATGGTACGGACGAGTACCAACTGGTTAACAAAGAACAAGACTACTGTTGAATCTGGGGGTATATAACTGGTATATACAAGATACGGACGAGTATCTGTATAAGAGCGAGTGGTGTATAGATGAGTGTTTAACTGCTGGGGTGGGTGACACGGACGAGTATTAAAGTATAATAATATTAACAAGTATGTGGGTTGTAAAAGTATAAGCGTCTGCGCTGGGGAAATGACACGGACGGGTGTCAGGAAAGTGTATATATAAGTAGATGTGAGTGCAAAGGGGATGTCTTTGGCTTTCTGCTGGGAGTTATGACACGGACGGGTGCCAGAAAGTATCTGTAATATGGGTGATCTTGTTGTAAAGAGTGTTCAGACGACTTTACTGGGGGGAGATGACACGGACGGGTGCCAAAAGGAGTATATACTGGTGTTTGTGATTTGTGAGGCAACCGCTTTTGCTGGTAACTCTGGTGGGGATTTTTCTGCTGTATGTTGATGAACTGTCATTATTCACAAGTGTTAGTTCATAACATGGCTTATGATTATGCTATGCATTTGATTTTTTCCGTAATGCTCCGTGTTAAAACGGAATGCTACGCTTGGTGGGTGAATATGATGCAAATGCCATGATTGTGCAAAGACACCAAACCGGGATCCGGGTCCCTGTTGCTGCGAAGATCTTCGATCGATCTGTATGAAGTGGACATCCCAGCTGGGGATAAGATCACTGGTAGACCTGGTGAGATGTATCTGCTTGGGGATACGGGTCACCGATTGACATATCCCTGCAATGAGGGACCCAGTTGGGGGGGGGGGTAGAAGTCTTCTGTACTCTGTTGTGATCTTCTATGTGCTGCTCTTCTGGATAGAGGCTGGGGATTCTGTGGGGAAATGATTCCCTGACTCCTGTATTTTACTGAGGAAGAATGATTGGCACTATGGCTGGGGAATTATGAGAGGCAACTCAGCTGGGGAGAGCAACAAGAGGCAACTCAGCTGGGGAGAGCAACAAGAGGCAACTCAGCTGGGGATAGAGCATTTCGGATGCTGAGATCTTTTGTTGATTTGCCAGCTTGCTGAGATGTAGCTTGCATGCCCCAAGTTGCGTCCTGTATACCTGCGATCCTGCAAAGATAAGGAAACGCACAAAAGGTCCCGAGGTATCCTTTACTGGATTCCGTCATAGGAGTTAAGCACTTTCGAGAGTAAGTATATTCCCTGTAAGCATGTGTTTTATTATTATTATTTTTGGGAGAAAAACATCTGTGCTTATGCAATTGATTTTTTTGAGACATCAGACATCCTTTGCAAACAAAAATATACAGAACGAAACATGACTGAAAAATCTGATTTTATTAATTCATGTGCCCTGAATTGGCAAGATACAGTCAAAGAAACATATCTCCTGAAATGAGGAGATTGTTACAAATTGAGAAACAAAATGCTGGCGGTGTTGACGACGCTTTAAGAAGCTTCCTCTTCTGCTATGACTCGTATGACAATGACGTTCTTCTCGTCTTGCTTTCTGAAGGAGACTGATTCTGATTGAAGCTTGATCCTTTTGAAGCTTTCCAAGTTGTAAGTGATACAGACGAATTCAGAATGCAGTTGTTCGCTTATTCCCCTGTTTTGCATGGATCGCCCTTTCGGGTTTTCAATCCATCGGGATACCCATTTTTGCCTGAGCTGTCCAATGCGGCTTTTCAACTCAGCGGGTGTACACATTTTTTTTATTTATTTCCCTTATTTTTGCCCGAGTCTTTTATTCTGTTTTTGACTCGCCGGGATGCCCTATTTTTGCCTGGACTTACATTCTGTTTTTATGTCCAGCGGGTCATTTTTATGCGAAGTATTTTTTAACTGCATCTGAATTCACAGGGGATGGGAAATCTTCACCATCCATGGTGCTGAGCATCAGTGCTCCACCAGAGAAAACTTTCTTTACCACGAATGGTCCTTCATAATTTGGAGTCCATTTGCCCCTGTGGTCTGTATGAGGAGGGAGGATTCTTTTCAGCACAAGATCTCCTACTTGGTACTCTCGGTGCCTGACTTTCTGATCGAAGGCTCTCTTCATTCTCTTCTGATATAATTGCCCATGACAGATTGCAGCCAATCTTTTCTCTTCGATCAGACTCAATTGTTCGTATCGGGCCCGAACCCATTCTGCTTCGTTCAGCTTAGCATCCATCAATACCCGCAGAGAGGGCAGTTCAACTTCAACCGGTAGGACTGCCTCCATACCATACACAAGTTGATACGGTGTTTCCCCAGTGGATGTTCTGATTGACGTGCGGTACCCATGTAAGGCAAACGGTAGCATTTCATGCCAGTCTTTGTAAGTGACTACCATCTTCTGCACAATCTTCTTGATATTCTTATTTGCTGCCTCAACAGCGCCATTCATCTTTGGCCTGTAAGGAGAAGAATTGTGGTGTTGGATCTTGAAGTCCCGGCACAGTTCTGCCATCATTTTGTTGTTTAGATTGGAACCATTATCAGTAATGATTCGCTCGGGAACTCCATACCGACAGATGATATCTCTTTTCAGAAATCTGGCTACCACTTGCCTGGTGACGTTTGCATATGAGGCTGCTTCAACCCACTTGGTGAAATAGTCAATGGCGACCAGGATGAATCTGTGACCATTTGAAGCAGTTGGCTCGATCTTGCCAATCATATCAATGCCCCACATGGCAAAGGGCCATG
The DNA here is from genome assembly GCA_963966055.1 of Lathyrus aphaca. NCBI lineage: Eukaryota > Viridiplantae > Streptophyta > Magnoliopsida > Fabales > Fabaceae > Lathyrus > Lathyrus aphaca. The sequence goes on along the minus strand of OZ014520.1, from coordinate 212,964,070 downwards.
GTGAAGACATAATGTTCAAAGGATTCGGAGGCACATGCACTTTGTCTGCATAGATCTGGCACTTGTGGCATTTTCGGGCGTAGGCACAACAGTCTGCATCCATTGTGATCCAATAATAGCCTGATCTTAACAACTTCTTAGCCATGGCATGTCCTCCAGCATGGGTACCAAAGGAACCTTCGTGCACTTCATGCATCAGCAAATCTGCTTCCGTCTTGTCAACACATCTGAGGAGTACCATATCAAAGTTCCTTTTGTATAAAGATCCATCAGTGTTCAGAAAGAAACTTCCAGCAAGCCTTCTCAAAGTCTTCTTATCATTGGAAGATGCCCCAGGTGGGTATGTCTGATCCTCCAAGAAGCATTTAATGTCATGGAACCAAGGCTTATCATCTCTGACAACATCTGCCGCAAATACATATGCTGGTCTATCAAGCCTCGACACTGAAATCTGAGGTACAAAGTTAGCAGCTTGAACTTTGATCATGGATGAAATGGTAGCGAGAGAATCTGCAAACTGATTCTCATCCCGTGGGATATACTCAAGCTTGACTGTCGTGAAGAAAGTCAATAACCTTCTTGTATAATCCCTGTAAGGTATCAGATGATCCTGGTGGGTGTACCATTTTCCGTTGGTCTGATTGACTACCAAAGCTGAATCCCCGAATACGGTCAATGTCTTGATCCTGAGGTCAATGGCTTCCTCAAGACCCATAATGCAAGCTTCGTATTCAGCTTCGTTGTTAGTGCAGTTGAAAGTGAGTTTTGCCGAGAAAGGCATGTGAACTCCTTTGGGTGTAATAAGTACTGCACCAACACCACGGCCATTCATGTTAACAGCCCCATCAAACATCATAGTCCATTCTTCTTCCGGGTCAGGCCCTTCAGTGTGAACAGGCTCTTCGTGATCTTTTGCTTTTATGAACATGATGTCTTCATCAGGGAAGTCAAACCTCATAGGCTGGTAATCATCGATAGGTTGCTCAGCAAGATATTCAGACAATACACTGCCCTTGATGGCTTTCTGAGATGTGTACTGGATGTCATATTCTGTGAGAATCATTTGCCATCTTGCAACCCGTCCGGTAAGAGCTGGCTTCTCAAATATGTACTTGACTGGGTCCATCTTTGAGATCAATAAAGTAGTGTGGGTCAACATATACTGCCTCAGTCGGCGAGCAGCCCACGCTAAAGCACATCAAGTTTTCTCGAGCAGTGAATAACGTTGTTCACAGTCGGTAAACTTTTTGCTTAGGTAGTATATTGCATACTCTTTTCGACCAGACTCGTCATGCTGGCCCAGCACACACCCCATCGACTCTTCTAATACTGTCAAGTACATTATTAGAGGTCTTCCTTCAACTGGCGGCATAAGGATTGGAGGTTCTTGTAAGTATTCTTTGATCTTGTCAAAAGCCTTCTGGCAGTCTTCATTCCACCTGACCGTCTGTTCTTTTCTTAACAATTTGAACAAGGGTTCACAGGTAGCCGTAAGGTGGGATATGAACCGTGAGATGTAGTTCAATCGACCCAAGAACCCTCGAACTTCTTTCTCTGTCTTCGGTGCAGGCATCTCTTGGATGGCTTTGACTTTATCAGGGTCAACTTCAATCCCCTTCTCGCTTACAATAAAACCCAGCAGCTTACCAGATCGCACCCCGAATGTGCATTTGTTGGGGTTTAACTTCAGTTGGTACTTCCTCAGACGCTTGAATAGCTTCAGCAGATTCACCAGGTGATCTTCCTCTGTAAGGGACTTGGCAATCATGTCATCCACATAACATTCTATTTCTTTATGAATCATATCGTGGAATAATGTCACCATAGCCCGTTGATATGTCGCACCAGCATTCTTCAGTCCGAATGGCATCACTTTGTAGCAGAACATGCCCCAAGGTGTGATGAATGTTGTCTTCTCCATGTCTTCAGGTGACATCTTGATCTGATTATATCCTGAAAATCCGTCCATGAAGGAGAATACCGAGAACTGAGCCGTGTTATCCACCAATACATCAATGTGAGGTAATGGGAAGTCATCTTTCGGGCTAGCTCTGTTCAGATCCCGGTAGTCAACACACATTCTTACTTTGCCGTCCTTCTTAGGCACAGGTACAATATTAGCAACCCACGGCGGATAGCTAGTTACAGCAAGGAACCCGGCGTCCCATTGCTTTTGCACCTCTTCCTTGATTTTCATAGCCATGTCTGGACGAGTACGGCGCAGTTTCTGTTTAACCGGTGGGCACTCTTCTCTTAAAGGCAGCTTGTGCACAACAATATCGGTATCCAACCCTGGCATATCTTGGTAAGACCAAGCAAACACCTCCACATACTCTTGAAGCAGGTTAATCAGCTGTCTCTTTACCGAGTCTTGCAGGCAGGCCCCGATTCTAACTTCTTTCACGTCTTCATCTGTACCAAGATTGATCACTTCAACCTCCTCCTGGTGAGGAGTAATAACCTTTTCCTCTTGTCTTAACAACCTGGCTAGCTCTTCAGGGAGCTCATATTCTTCTTCAACCCCTTCGTCAGCTTGATTGATTGGATTGTCAAAGTCATATGGAGTCATAGCCGTGCTGTTGTCGGTGCTGTCTGGAAGGCACTCTCTGCAAGGGTTAAGTTCGTTCATTTTAGTGATTTGATTTTAATCTTTATTTAGAAAAGTGAAATGAAGTTGTCATTTTGAAAACACCGCCATTTATTTTTTTGTACAAAAAGAAAAAAATGGAAAAACAGTGAACGAAAAGAAAAAAGACTCGTTTGCAAAAAGATGTCTGATATTTCATTAATTGATCTTGTTTGCACAAAAAAGTACAGATGGCCCGATTACAAAATGAGTCTTGTCATCTTGGGCAAGATGCAAGACTTTGATGCATGCTTATAAGAATACAGGAAATAATAATTACTCTGCATGAGTAACTCTTATAATTTCCTGGGAAGACCAGTTCGAGACACTGCTCCCCGGGATCTTTGGACGAATCCAGCTTTCCAGGTTGCGCTCCTCTTCCAGCTCGTCTTCCAGACAGTTGATAGCATCGGGGGTAAGCATCCCCCCACTGACAAAACCGGGCTCCTCAGCAGCCTTTGCTTGATGTTGAGTTGGTCTGTAACCCAACCCAAATTTGTCCTTCTTCTCCTCCACAGCTAAAACCTTGCCCCAGCCTAGGGCAGTTCCTTCCTCAACAACCTTCCGGGCTTGTTGGTATGATGACATGGAGATCCCAGATACAGAAGATGCTTCATTGACATTCAAGGCTTCAAATCCTTGGCTCATTGTTTCATGGATCTCCCCATCCATTTCAATATACTTATAAGTAGCCAGATGGCTAACAAATATGTCCTCCTCTCCACAGATTGTGACAACTTGGCCTTCCCACTCATATTTTAACTTTTGGTGAAGGGTAGATGTTATTGCGCCGGCGGCGTGAATCCAGGGTCTACCCAACAAACAGCTGTAGGCGGGCTGAATGTCCATCACATAAAAGATAGTTTTAAAGGTCTGTGGGCCAATTGTCACAGGTAGCTCGATCTCTCCCAGAACCGATCTCTTAGAACCATCGAAGGCCCTTACTACCAGGTTGCTGGGTCTCAACGCCAATCCATCATATTCTAACTTCACCAGAGCCTTCTTTGGTAAGACATTAAGGGACGACCCCGTGTCTACCAGTACATGAGAAAGGACTGCTCCTTTGCATTCCATGGTGATGTGCAAGGCTTTGTTGTGGTTGCGGCCATCCGCTGTCAGGTCAGTATTGGTGAACCCTAGCCCATTGCTAGCAGTAACATTTCCAACCACGGTCTCCAACTGGTTGACAGTGATCTCTTCAGGCACGTAAGCTGCGTGCAAGACTTTGAGTAGTGCATTCCGATGGGCTTCGGAACACATCAGCAGTGAGAGGATAGAGATCTTGGATGGCGTCTGGTGAAGTTGATCCACAATTTTGTAATCACTCTTTTTGATGATTCTCATAAACTCATCAACTTCTTGATCGAACGACGTCTTCAAGGCTTCTTTAACAGCTTGATCTTCCTGCACCGGGCTCTTTCCTTTTGCCTTGGCAGCAGCTTCTGCTTCGGCAGTAGGTCTTTGAATTGGTGGAGCAAAGAGACGTCCGCTTCGAGTGAAGCCTCCGCCTCCCCCCACATTATCTACTTGTGGTGCAGGTGTTGATGTTTCAAGAGTGATCCTTTTCCCTTCGCAATACACGTCTGAGCCATAGTGCCAAGGGATGGCCCTATTGCTTTCATATGGTACTGGTCCAGGCACCGTGACAGTGACTGGACTGATTGCTGCTGCTGAAGGGACTGTAATTGTTTGTGGATCATAAAAGATTGTAACTGGTGCTCTGGTGGGAGCAGCACCTTCTGAATGGTAGGCAGAGTTGTTCTCAGGATCATAAAATATTGTGACAGTAGAGACATCTTCATGATTTGTTGCTGGAGTTGTAGGAGATATCGTCGGAAGAAATGATGTTGTGGTTGTAGAAGTCTCAAAATGGAGTGAAGCTGAAGTTGTAGCAGGAAGATTTGTTGAAAACTGATCAGTCGAGATAATAGATGAAGCACTTGTTGATGAAACCGAAGAATTGTCAGGAACAATGGTTGTTGCAGTTGTAGGAGGTTCTGAAACCGTTGCTGATGAGATTGATGGATTTGTTGGAAATGATGTGGTGATCTGAAGCTGGCCACTCTGAATTAGGCCATCTATGCCATTCCTCAAATTATCGCACCCATTTACAGAGATATTGCAGTAAGCACAGCCTAACTCACACCCTGGGAACATCTGACATTCCAAGAGCTGAGCCTTGATTTCTACCAATGGCGTCCTGATCTGTCCCACACTGGTTATTAAATAAGACGGCTTGTCTTCTTCAATAGCGTTAATCCGGGGACCACCATGGTTTGGCATCGGGTTCTTATTGACATTGGGTGGTGGTGCGAAATTCAGAGCCTTGGAGTCTACCAGGTCTTGTACCTTCATATGCAGAGCCCTGCATTTTTCTGTGCTGTGGCCAGGTGCGTTTGAATGGAAGGCACACCTAGCGTTGGAGTCATAGTTCCTTGGTAGACTGTTGGGATCCGGAGGTGCCAACGTTCTTAGCTCAACCAGGTTGAGTTTCAGAAGTTGTGGCAGCAATGTAGCATGTGGCATTGGGATCGGATCGATCACTCTGTTAGCTTGAGAAGGCCTCTGCTGAAATGGCCTCTGTTGACTGTTGTTGTTGGTGTTGCTGTTGTTGTAATTCCTTGGAGGATACTGACTTTGCTGGTGGTACTGAGGTTGCGGCTGATAGTTTTGCTAAGGAGGCTGATAGACTGGCTGAGGATGAGCTGGAGCAGGGATGGTGACTGCTGCTATTGACCTCTGAACATACTGGGGCCTGCCCCTGTCTGAATGGATGGCATTGGTCTCGCCAGTTCTTCTCGGGCCTACGAAAGGCTTTCTTGTACTACTGGACGAGCTTGCACCGTTGTCTGAGATCTTTCCCATCTTTAACAAACTTTCAATTCTCTCCCCGGCTATGACAACATCTGCAAAGCTAGTGGAAGAGAAAGCAGCCAACCTGTCAATATATGTTCCCTGAAGGGTGTTCATGAACATATCTGCCATTTCCCGTTCAGACATAGGTGGTTGAACAGCAGCAGCCAGTTGCCTCCATCTCTGGGCATATTCTCGGAAACTCTCCCTCGAAGACTGTGACATTCCCATCAGGAGGGTCCTGTTGGGTGCCATGTCGAGATTATACTGATACTGTCTGATGAAGGCCTCTGCCAGGTCCTTCCAGCATCTAATAGTTGCCCTTGTCAAGTGAGAGTACCATTCTCTCGACGCTCCAGTTAAGTTGTCTTCGAAATAGAACATCCAGAGCTTCTCATCCATTGTATAGGCCTTCAGCCTTCCCAGAAATGACTGTAAGTGAGTCCGGGGGCATGAAGTCCCGTTGTATTTTTCAAAGCAAGGAGGCTTGAACTTATGGGGGATCCGGACCCCGTCTACCAAGCCCATGTCCATGACATCGAAGCCCAAAGAGTTTTGAGATTCTAAGGACCTCAATTTCTCAGCTATCTCATCCAATCTTCTATCATAAGCTTCTTCCCCAACACCCATTACTGTGAATTGGTCCTCCTGAGGATCTTCTTGAAGTACTCTACCTGCAGTGGCAGTCCCTTGAACATTTGCAGGAATATTGACATCAGGATGGAGATGTGGTCCAAATACCGGAGGGTTGACGTGAGGTTGGACTCTTTCATTGTTACTGGTACCGGCAGTCCCTATATGTGGATCTTCTTGATTCTGCCTTTCCACCATGGCCCTCAATCTTTCCTGGCTCTGAGCCATGTTGTTAATAACTTCCATAAACTGAGTCATTTGATTCCTCATCTCTAGCCTTTCATTTGCCATTTGATTTCTGACCTCAGTAAGGTCCTGCTGCATCTGATCCATCTGAATTCCCGGAAGGTTGTTTCGGGTTGGATAACGGTGCGGACGGTTGAGGGGAAATACCCGGCGCCTAGCAATAGTTCCTGAACATCACAACAGAGGTTAGCAACAATAAAACAAAACCTACAAAACAAACAAAGGGTTAGCATGCAATGCAGTTATGCTTATTTGCTCTCAAGGTATCCGGTTTGGCATTCAGTTTTGACCCTTCCAGACCCTTGAAGATGTTGTTGTTGTTGCTTGAAGAAAACTCAGGTGAAGCAAACTAACACAAATATATTACAGAAGGTGAAATGATACAATTTGTTCATTTTACAACACAAGCCCTCTAAGGGGTCAAAATACATTACAAGAAAATAAAAGTACACGGAAAGAAAGCAACAACAAACAAATGGTCAAACACCAAGACCAAACTCATCCTCACGAACTTCCTTGAGAAGTGCTTCGGTCACAGGATCAGCCGGACGTTCCGTGAGATTCCTGATGAGGAGATTCCGGGTTGTAACAGCTGCTGTTAGCTTCTTGTGCTGAGTTTGTTCTTTGGACCTCTTTACCCCTGCTTTGATCTTTAGCTCTGATGTCTCCTTCTGGGCTGCTGCCAAGGCTTCTTGTTGTTCTTTTGCACTTGCTTCTAGTTGCTCCATCTTGTCTTGAACTCTCTTGTCTTCCAGGGTACGAGCCTCGGTGATCCTGACCCACCGGGCTTGACTCTCCTTCAAATACAAGTCTGTCCTTGCTCTCTGGAACTGGGCTTCCTTGCAAGCATTCTTCAGAATTTGTTCTCCAGCCTTTGACTTTTTGATGTAATCTCCAGACTTTTCAATCTTAGTCAAATGCTCCACTCTCAACTTCTCCAATCTCTCAATCTCCCTTATACCTTCACTCCTCTCCCGGAGGGTCTTCTGCAAAGCCTGGGTTAGCTTCTCATTCCTTTCCTTCAAGCTCTCAAACTCTTCCAAACTGATAGTGGCAAGGGGTGGTGCTGAAGATGACTCAGGCATGTCTTCTATGGTAAAGGGCATCCCAGAGAATTGGGCCCTGGCACGGGACCACTCATAATATTGTGCTGATGCCACATTGTTGCACTTCCCTAGAATGGTGACTCCCTTGGTTTGAATATTATCCCAGGCCCAGGCAGCCTGCCTAACAACAGCCAAACTAACCTTGTTCTCACAATAGAGGGTCTCAACCAAGTCCTGTGCCCTAGGAGTGTGGACCAGTGCATAGCCCAGTTGCCTTCTGAACAGCAGAGGATTGTAATTAATACTGCCCTTAAATCCTACTAAAGGCACATTAGGAAAATGCCCACAGCTGGTGATGATATCCCTGCCCTTGGTGCTCTGAGTGCACCATCTGATGTCAGCTGAAGTTAGAACAGTGAGTCTCTTAGCCCAGTTGCTTTGCTGATGAGGGTTTAAAAATGCATCCGTCCTGGGTAGATGCCTGAGAAGCCAAGTATGGAACAATGGAGCACAACACCTCACTAACCTTCCCCTCTGCTTTTCATTCCTCTGATGCACTGAATAGTAAAGATCCCCCAATAAAGTTGGCACTGGGTTCTTCAAGATGAACAGATGGATTGCATTCTTGCTAATGAATCGAGGCTCATCTGCAAACAATACAATTCCATATATACTCAAGGCCAGTAAAGCACAAACAGCTTTCCACTCTCCTAGAGAAGCTTTCAGGGTAGCTTGAGAAATCAAGAAATCCAGATGGAAACCGGGGATCCCAGCTTTAGAGGTCATATGCTGCTCAATCAGGACAGGTTCCAGATGCAAAGCCTTTGCTACTTCTCCATTAGCAGGAAAGACCATCTCAGGGTTGAAAGGGATTCCACCCCTGATGGGCAAACCAACCAATGCTGAGTATTCTTCTAAAAGAGGGCCCAATTGAAAGTCTTGAAAAGTAAAACATCTCAGTGGAGGATCATAAAACTGAATGCAGGTGTGGATGAGGCTCCTCTGTGATGGGTCCAGATCCATAACCAAATCTAGTATATCTCCATAGTTTTCCCTGAACAAGGGTATGTGATCTGGAGTGATCAGGGTCTGAATCCTCCTGATATCTGACAGCTCTGGCTGGAAGAAGTGATAGGTGATGTTGCTCTTTTTAGGAGCCATGATGCTGAGACTGAATAAAGATAGGTGCTGATGATAATACTGAAGAAGTGGGCCACTGACTGGCTGGTGCAGGTGGTAACTGAAGCAGATAGCTGATGAAGACAAGTTAAAACTGAAGATGGGGTCAAAACCAAAACCAAATGAAGATGGATACCCTGAAACACAAATAAGCAAATGTCAATATGATGCAATGATTATGTATGCAAATGAAATGCAAGGGTCTGTGGCTGAGCTGGATCTGAACAAAATGCTCTGATATAAGTCCATGTGTGTTCAAGAATTCCAGATGGAGGTCTATAAATCCAGTAACCAAGGTGGGGGACTCAAATAAAGAGCCACATGTCCAGGGTTTTAGAATCACAAGAACTGTCCAACATGGAGTACTCTTAACAAATCAAAGTAACAGGGTATTCTGAGGTCAAGGTACCTGCAAACCTGTAAACAGCCCAATCCCCCTCACAGGTGGTGTTCTAAAACAAGGATCCTCAGACTTGGATCAGTTATGAGAAGTGTAAACACTTCTAACCCGGAGGTACAGTGTTTTCAATAACCATAACAATTCCTCCTCTAATTCACCTCAGTTTCTGAAGGTCAATACTAAAGGTCATCCAGACTTAGCAGGCTTCCCAGATAGCCCTAGCATTGCAGGAAATCTGCAACACAGAGTTCTCAAGAAGAAACCCATATCTGAACCGTGTTTCATATTCCCGCACCAGACCGAAATGGAATGGGAAAGAATATGATTCACTCTAGCCTAGGTGTCACTCAGGTCCCAGGTATAGGACCTCAACACTCAATGAAATACCCACCCACCAAAGAAAAACCAGATCCAGCCAGCAGTACAGTATGACAATATGATATAATGCAAAAGCAATAAAGAAAGCAGTAAAGCAAACTGTACATAAAGTAAAAGTAAACACAAATATACAAACACAAATAAGCACATAACACCCCAGTAAACACAAATCAATCAAGCGCTAGGAGGAACCCACAAAAAGAACCAGAAGCCCTGGTTACAGTATAAGGGTCCCCAGCAGAGTCGCCAAGCTGTCGCTCCCGAAGATTTGCATCCCGGTACAAGCGCGAACGGTCGGCGAAAAGAACAATGAGAACACACAGCCGTGAACTCACTGGAGGTGAATAGAGTCGCCAGCTATGCATTATTATCCCGGAGGAAAGGTAATGCTGCATAGACCTAGAAAAAGATGGATAAGACGGTTGCGGACCAGAGAGACTGAGAAAGGGGGTTGGTTACAACCTGGGAAGGTATTAGCACCCAGATTGTCCGCCGTACTCGACGGGATCCACGCTTAAAAGATTTGTGTTTTAAAGGGGTAGTGTCAGTGCAATCTGTGTATAAAAGAGCTGGAAAAGGATGTACAAGTGTCAGTGTAAAGGAAGTGTGAAGTGTATAAATGATGTGTCAGTGTAAGAACAGGAGTGAAATGCTCAAGATTATGAGGCTAAAAGAATGAAACTGAAAGGAGGGGGGATATACAGAGACTTTTGTTCGATAACTGTTAAGTTATGCCTACGTATCCTCTCGTGCAATGAGGAAGTCAGAACACCGTAGTTCGACCCAAAGAGACTGAAAGATAAATTGACTTGTGAACTGCTTGCTTGCCTATGCTCAAGTGTATGACCTGTCTGGCTCAGGTGCAAACTGTCTTGCATTAGACGGAAGAAGCAAGTTCTCGTTTGTGAATGAAGGTGATGAGAAAAGAATCCCGAAGGAGACGATTATTGTTTGTTTTTTTGTATTTTCAATCTTTTATTGCTTTTGAAAGTTTGTCATAGATTAATGAGCTTAAGCCTAAACCAGTGGGTTAGTAAACTCATCACATCTTCCCTCTGATTAGGGGTAATGAGAGTACTTTAAGTGTGAAGTCAGATTCTCACACTTAATCACCTGTGGTGTAGGATTAAGATCATTAACCTACTTGTGATTAATTAAATGTTTTTGTGGTTTTTGTTTAGTGTTGAGTAATTAGGTTAAGCCATAATCAGGGATTTAACAGACTCATTACACCATCCTAATAGAAGGATAATAAATGAGAATGTTTAAGCTGAGGAAAGCTCCTCAACTTAATCCATGATTAGGGATTAAACTCATGACAAAACAAGCCTTTTATTAAGTGGATTTTATTTAATGATATGATGATGAAGTGATTTTTAGGGTTTGTAAGACAACTTGAGGGGGACTTGTCCATTAACACTAGGGTTAGTCCTTCTTAACCATTTAAGGAAGAATTAGAACCCTAATGCAAGGCCCAAGTTACAAGTGTGATGTCTTGATGATTATTATGTGAATTGATTAAGAGATTTAAACACATTAAGGGTTTAACACTTAGGATTAAAGTTATACACTCCATCCTAATATAAGGATGCAGGCATAAGCTTAATCACAAAGCCTTAAAGCCCTTTAGGGTTTAGTCCCTGATTATGAGATGAGAGGAGAAGACTCAAAAGAGACACAAAGGTAAAACTAAGAGGGGAGACTAATCAAAACCCTAATCATTGTCATGCTTGGTTGTTCCTAAGGTTTGTGAGGTTTCCAAGAGAAGATCTTCAATGGAACCACCAGGAAGCAGATGAACAGGATCAAGAGAAGCAAAGTGACTTGCTTCATTCAAGAAGTCAAGTCACTTGAAGAAAGAAAGTGGGAGGAACAAGAATGAGCAAGCTCAATCTCAAACACATACATAAATGCATCAATGGATGCAAGAGAGATGAAAAGAAAAGTTATGAGAAGTGAAGGCAAATTCACTTCTCAAGTTCACTTACCACCTGAAATGTTAGAAAGAAATGCAATGCAATGCTAAATGGGATGAAATGGTATGATGCTAAACAAAACCAGAAGCATGTTGAGGATGATAATGATGCTATGAGATGCTACAAGCATGAGGCAAGACATGGAGATGTTCATACAAGTTCATGGATGCAAATGAGGCAAGCTTAGAAGCATGGATACACATGAAAAGTTAGGAAACATACAAAGCATACAACATGGCAAATATGTAATGCAATGATCAAACATACTTTCTACATGTCTTATGATGTTAAATGAATCACATGAATGCTTGAAATGTCATGACAAGTCATGTTATGCAAGAGAATGCAAGAGGTATGCAAATGAAAACCCAAATTAGGGTTTATGGATCAAACAACAAACAAAAACCAAAAACAGAAGCAAAACCTAATATAAAAAAAGGAAAATGCCACCCAAAGAAACCCTAAACCTATACTAAACCAAAGTCAAAAGGGGAGGTCTCAACTCTTAACCAAACTCAAGTTATGATTTTTCTAAGTTATTAGGGTTTTTAGGGTTCCTAAACAAAAGAAATACCAAACAAATTGAAAATGAGGAATCAAATCATGGCCATTTAATCCTAGAAACTACATGCTAAACACAAAACAATGCAAAAAGAATCAATGTCCAACTCTTCATAGATAGGCAGAAATGATTTTTTGAACTTATGATCAAAATAATGCACAAAAATGATTTTAATTCAATGGAAAATTCTCAAAATGCATCAAGATCAAAAAAGAAATTTGGTTTGAAGGTTGGACAATGTTTCTAAATGTCTTAGAACAATTCATGAATTTTTTGGTGATTTTTAAATACCTAAAAGTATTTTTAATAAATTAATTCTCATTAATCCATTAAAAATAAACTTTTAAATATTTAAAAATACTTTTTTAATGGTAAAAAAAATAAAATGAAAATATTTTTGTGTTATAAAAATTAATAAAACTCAGGAGAAAAAGTTTCATAATTTTTAAACCTTTTTTACTATTTTAAATTAAATGTAGAAATTAAATGAAAGAAAAATGAAAATAAAATATGAAGTATGCAGTATGAGTGGCTGTGATTGAAAGTTGAATGATCAAAGGGCCCTGCGCGCAAGTCAACAAGACTGGGGGTATGCACAATCCAAGGCCCAGATTCAAAGTTTACTAACGCGCGTGATCTGATGGTTGTGATTGAAAGTTAGCTTAATTAATTATAATTAATTTAATTAAACAAAATTAGGGTTTAATGACCCATCTGAGCCGTCCACAAGCGCGCGGGAAACAGCATCCAAGGGACCAGATTTGAAGTTCACTAATTAATGAGATTTAGCCCTAATTACATTCAGGCGACCGGAGATGAGCTCCGGTCGTCTTCTCCGACCATCCAAAAACCCTAGCTTCTTATCTAGACCACCCCAAGCCAAATTAAACGCCCAGAAACAATCCCCACACTTCCTATAACTCAAATCCATGATCAAACATCATTTATGCATCATAAATCAAAGGAATCGAAAGAAATGAAATTCACGGGCAAAAATTCAGAGGGGCCATACAAGCTCAGTTTTCACTCATTTTTGATTCTGAAACCAACCCCATGACCAGCAAGACATGAATAATCAATTTGTAACTCGAAAATCAAGCTTTGAGAGAAAAGTTTCCATGATCATACCTGAGCTGGAAAGCTTCAAAACTGAGCTTCCAGAGCCTTCCTTGCGTGCAAATGGACTCCCTTGTATCCCCTGATGCTAATGGAAGGCTTCAAAGCTCTTGTGGATGGCTGATTTGTGAGAACCAGTTCTGGTGTAGCAGGAAATGAGCTTTGTGTACAGGCTGCTTCAGATCAAAGTAAAGGGTGGTTTTGACTCCTCTTGATGTGTTTGATCTGTTGGTGAAGAGAGCTTTGATGTTTGATGGCTATGGAGGTTGATTCGAAGAGTTCTGGTTTTGAAGGTGAGGAATGGTGAAGCTCAGTCCAGGCTGCTTTCAGGCTTGAACCTTGTTGCTTTCTACTCAATGAAACATGGCCAGATGATTGGTGAAGATGGTTTTTGTGTTTGTATGTTGTGGAGACAGATTCGAAGGAATATGCAAAATGAGGTGTTTTGGTGTGTGTGTTGGTGTGTTGTGTTTCAGCCTTGCTAGATGTATCAAATGCCTTGCCCTCTGTCCACATAAACCTCTCTCATTGGTCAGATGACAAGACATGTGCTTTTTTGATTGGTAAGTCTACTTTTGCAAAAAGTCAAATTTTGTGTAAGGAAGGTATGGCTTGATCTATAGCTAGTACAAGGCATGGTTCTGGTGCAGCAAGATGAGGTGAGAGGGCTAGCTTGGTTCAAGGGCCAATGCTGCAAGTTGGTGAGATGTGATCATGAGTTTTGCAACTTGTGGCTTTTTGAAACTTTGTGAAAAATGCCTTGTTACACAAACCATAAACATGTAACCTTTGGTCCAATTCTGATTTTTGGGACATATGGAATGTTTGTGTCATGGTTTGAAATGAATTAGAGGTTGCAATTTGCCTTGGTACATGATTTTGCAAAATTCTCTTTTGAAGCATATCTTGAAAATTAATGATTTTTGCCAACTTTGCCACACCATAACTTTTGATCCAAGAAGAGTTTGATCATGTTCTTGTACTTTTTGAAAAGGGAAAGATGAGATCTACAACTTTCATGACCAAAGTTTTTCCATTTGAAGCATTTTTGGATCAAGAATCAAGGCTTGAAAAATGACCTAAAATGAGGCATTCTTGAAAAGTCAACTATGCCCAAAAAGTCAACATTTGCAAAACTTCCAAATTCTTGATTTTTATGAACTTCAACCTTCTTCCATGATCAAATAAAGATCATATACACTCAAAATGATGAAGATCACCCATTGGTTGGGTCATTGGGGGCCTCAGATGCCCTAATTTTACACTGACTTGTCTGAAAAGTCAACCCTTGATCAGATGACTTCCCCATGGAATTTCTTCATGAAAATTGATATGCATACTCCCTATACCATATAGAGACCAATGGAAACAAGAATGACCAAAAAATTTGGAGTTATGGCCTCTGAAACCAAAACCCTAATTTTAGGTCAACTGTGCAGTCAAACTTGGCTCTGCATCCATTCAAACCCTAGTTCTTGTGATTCTTTGGAATTTTTGACTTTGAGAGGATGTAATATGATATAATAACATACATGGATCCCTTTGAAGTGATTAGTGGCCTTTGGGGTGGCTCAAGAAGCTCCTGTATTGCTCAGATCACAAACCCTAGATGCAGATGACTTTGAAACAATGCAGTGACTCAAAATGTGATATGAGATGATATGATTGTGTTTATGCATATGAGATGATCACAAGCCATGGTGTGAATGGGTGAGGGCAAATTTGGGGTGTTTACACCTCAACAACGCCATTCATCTTTGGCCTGTCAGGAGAAGAGTTGTGATGTTGAATTTTGAAGTCCCGACAAAGTTATGCCATCATTTTGTTGTTCAAATTGGAACCATTATCAGTAATGATTCACTCTGGAACTCCATATCGACAGATGATATCCCTTTTCAGAAATCGAGCTACCACTTGCCGGGTGACATTTGCATACGAAGCTGCTTCAATGCATTTGGTAAAGTAATCAATGGCTACCAAGATGAATCTGTGACCATTTGAAGCAGTCGGTTCAATCTTTCCAATCATATCAATGCCCCACATGGCGAAGGGCCAAGGTGAAGACATTACATTCAAAGGATTCGGAGGCACATGCACTTTATCTGCGTAGATTTGGCATTTATGGCACTTTCTGGCATAGGCACAACAGTCTGCATCCATTGTGATCCAATAGAAACCTGATCTTAACAATTTCTTGGCCATTGCATGTCCTCCGACGTGGGTACCAAAAGAACCTTCGTGTACTTCGTGAATCAGTAGGTATGCTTCCTTCTTGTCAACACATCTGAGCAAGACCATGTCGAAGTTTTGCTTGTATAAAGAACCATCAGTATTGAGGAAAAAGCTACTGGATAGCCTTCTTAATGTCTTCTTATTGTTTGACGATGCCCCAGGTGGATATGTATGAGTCTCCAAGAAGCATTTGATGTCATGGAACCAAGGCTTGTTATCAATGACATTGTCCACAGAGAATACATATGCCGGTATTTCCAATCTGGATACCAAAATCCGAGGTACATAATTGGCAGTCTGTACTTTGATCATGGATGAAATGGTAGCCAAAGCATCTGCAAACTGATTCTCATCTCGAGGGATGTATTCAAGCTTGACTGTTGTGAAGAAGGTCAACAATCTCCTCGTATAGTCACGGTAGGGAATCAGATGCTCCTGATGAGTGTACCACTTGTCGTTGGTCTGGTTGATTACCAAAGCTGAATCTCCGGATACATTCAAGGTTTTGATCCTTAGCTCAATGGCTTCCTCAAGACCCATGATACAAGCTTCGTATTCTGCTTCGTTGTTAGTGCAGGCAAAGGTGAGCCATGCTGAGAAAGGCATATGAACTCCTTCAGGTGTAATAAGCCTTGCACCAACCCCACGACCGTTGCAATTAACTGCCCCGTCAAACATCATAGTCCATGTTTCTTCTGGGTCAGACCCTTCAGTGTGAATAGGCTATTCACAATTTTTTGCTTTCAAGAACATGATCTCTTCATCAGGGAAGTCAAATCTCATGGGCTGGTAATCATCAATGGGTTGGTTGCTCAGCCAGATAGTCAGACAATATATTGCCCTTGAAGGCTTTCTGAGAGGTGTATTGAATGTCATATTCTGTTAGAATCATTTGCCATCTTGCAACCCTTCCGGTAAGTGCTGGCTTCTTGAATATGTACTTGACTGGATCCATCTTTGAGATCAATAAGGTAGTATGAGTCAACATATATTGTCTTAGTCGGAGAGCAACCCACACTAAAGCATAACAAGTTTTCTCAAGCAGTGAATAATGTTGTTCACAGTCGGTAAACTTTTTGCTTAGGTAGTATATTGCATACTCTTTTCGACCAGACTCGTCATGCTGGCCCAACACACACGCCAGTGACTCTTATAATATTGTCAGGTACATGATTAGAGGTCTTCCTTCAGCTGGAGGCATGATAATTGAAGGTTCTTGCAGATATTCTTTGATCTTGTCAAACGCTCTCAGACAGTCATCGTTCCACCTGACTGTTTGTTCCTTTCTTAACAATTTGAACAAGGGCTCGCAGGTTGCAGTGAGATGATATATGAACCTTAAAATGTAGTTCAATCTACCTAAGAACCCTCGAACTTCTTTCTCGGTCTTAGGTGCAGGCATTTCCTAAATAGCTTTGACTTTATCGAGATCAACCTCAATTCCTTTTTCACTTACAATAAAACCCAGTAGCTTACCAGAATGTACCCCGAATGTGCATTTGTTGGGGTTCAACCTTAGCTGATATTTCCTCAGACGCTTGAACAAATTTAGCAAATTCACCAAATGATCTTCTTCTGTGAGGGACTTGGCAATCATATCATCCACATAGCACTCGATTTCTTTATGAATCATATCATGGAATAATGTTACCATAGCCCATTGATATGTTACATCGGCGTTCTTCAGACCAAATGACATTACCTTGTAATAGAACGTGCCCAATGGTGTAATGAAGGTTGTCTTCTTCATGTCTTCGGGTGACATCTTAATCTGATTGTATCCATAAAATCCATCCATGAAAGAAAATATCGAGAATTGAGCCGTGTTATCCACCAATACATCAATGTGAGGTAATGGGAAGTCATCTTTCGGGCTAGCTCTGTTCAGATCCCGGTAATCCACACACATACACACCTTGCCATCCTTCTTAGTCACGGGTACAATGTTAGCGACCCACGGCGGGTAACTAGTCACAGCAAGAAAACCGGCGTCCCACTGCTTTTGTACTTCCTCTTTGATTTTCATGGCCATGTATGGGCGAGTACGACACAACTTCTGTTTAACTGGAGGACAATCTTCTTTCAATGGCAGTCTGTGCATGACAATATCCGTATCCAGACCTGGCATATCTTGATAGGACCAAGCAAACACTTTGACATATTCCCGAAGCATACTGATAAGTTGTTTTTTCACTGAAGCTTGCAGACCAGCCCCGATCTTCACCTCTTTCACATCTTCCTCGGTACCAAGATTGACAATCTCAACCTCCTCCTGATGAGGAGCAATCACTTTTTCCTCTTGTCTCAACAACCTGGCCAACTTTTCAAGCAAATCATAGTCTTCATCAACCCCTTCATCTGCTTGATTAATTGGATTGTCGAAGTCATACGAGGTCATATCAATGTTGTTGTCAGTGCAATCTGGAAGGCTATCTCTGCAAACGGTTGAGATTGGTTCATTTTAGTGATTGATTTTATCTTATTTAGAACAATTGAATGAAGTTTATTAAGAAAAACATTGCCATTTATTGTTTTGTGCGAAAATAACAAAAATGAAAAGACAGTGAGCGAAAAGATTGTTTGCAAAAGATGTCCATTGTTCATTAATTTTCCATTTGCACAAAATACATATATGGCCCCATTACAAAATGAGTCCTGACACCTTGGGCAAGATGCAGGACTTGATGCATGCTTAAATAGGAAATAATAATTACTCTGTAGCAGTAATCCTTATAATTTCCTGGGAAGACCAGTTGAGGACTTGTTGGCCCGGGACTCTTGGACGAATCCAACTTTCCAGGTTGAAGTTGCTTTCAGCCTCGTCTTCCACATTGTTGATTGCATCCGGGGTCAGCATTCCCCCACTTATGAACTTGGGAGCTTCAGCAGCCTCCTCTTGAGCTTGTCGGGATGGTCTGTAACCCCAACCAAATTTGTCTTCCTTGATCTGAACTTGCAGCAACTTGCCCCGGCCTTGGGCATTCCCGTCTTCAACAACCTTCCGAGCTTTCTTGTAAGAAGCAATTGAAGTACTAGATACTTCAGCTATTTCTTCATTGACATTGAGGGCTTCAAAACCCTGACTCATTATTTCATGGATCTCCCAATCCATCTCAATGTACTTGTAAGTAGCTAGATGATTGACAAAGATGTCCTCTTCCCCACAGATGCTGATAATTTGGCCTTCCCACTCATATTTTAACTTCTGGTGAAGGGTCGATGTTACGGCGCCAACGACATGAATCCAGGGTCGACCCAACAAACACATGTAGGCAGGATGAATGTCCATCACATAAAAGGTAGTTTTGAAAATCTGTGGGCCAATTACCACAGGAATCTCAATTTCTCCGAGAACCGGTCTCTTATAACCATCGAAGGCTCTCACAACTTGGTTACTCGGGCGGAGTGCAAGACCATCATATTCCATCTTGACCAAGGCTTTCTTTGGAAGAACATTGAGGGATGACCCAGTGTCAACCAAGACATGAGAAAGAACAACACTTTTACACTCTAAGGTGATATGTAAAGCCTTGTTGTGGTTATGGCCCTCCGTAGTCAGATCAACATCGGTGAACCCTAGTCCATGACTAGTATTGACATTTGAAACCACCGTTTCTAGCTGATTGACTGTAATCTCCTCTGGCACGTAAGCTGCGTGCAAGACCTTGAGCAATGCATTCCTGTGAGCTTCGGAACACATGAGTAGAGATAGTATAGAGATCTTGGAGGGTGTCTGGTGGAGCTGATCCACAACCTTGTAGTCACTCTTCTTGATAATTCTCATGAACTCGTCTACATCCTGATCAAAGGATATCTTCTGAGTTTCCTTGGAAATTGGTTCTTCAGGCACCAAACTCTTTCCTTTAGCTTTGGCAGCAACTTCTTCTTCAGCATTAACTCTAGGAAATTGTGACGCGAAGAGACTTCCGCTTCGAGTGAAGCCTCCGCCTCCCCCGACATTATCAATCTGTGGTGTAGAAGTGTCAAGAGTGACTTTCTTTCCGCTGTAATATAGATCTGAGCCATAATGCCAAGGCACGGAACTGCTGCTGTCATAGGGAACTGGTCCAGGTACCGTGATGGTTACCGGACTGATTGTTGTGGAAGAAGGAGTTGTGACAGTCTGTGGATCATAGTATATTGTGACAGGATGTCTGATTGGAGATGACACAGGTGCATGGAGTTGTTGATGTTGAGACGTAATAAATGATGACCGTTGAGATGTCTTCATTGATGGTTGTTGTTGTTGTTGTAGTAGACTCTGTTGGAATGATGTTTGCTGATGTTGTAGGAGATATCTCTGAAATGGTGTTTGCTGATGTTGTAGGAGAGATGTTTGCTGAAGTTGTAGAAGTCGGAACCGTTGAAGTGATCTGTAGAATGCCTTCCCTGATAAGACTGTTGATACCCTTTCTCAGATTTGCATAACCATTGGTAGAAATATTGCAAGCTTCACAACAGGCCTCACAACCCGGGAATACCTGGCATTTCAAAAGTTGAGCTTTAACTTCCGCCAGTGGTGTTTGAATACTTGCAACGTCATCAATCAGGAATGCTAGTTTGTCCTCCCCAATGGCATTAATCCTCGGTCCACCGTGGTTCGGTATTGGATTCTTTGTGACATTAGGAAGAGGTGCAAAATTCAAAGCTTTTGAATTAACTAAGTCCTGAACTTTCATGTGAAAAGCCCTGCATTTCTCCATTGTATGGCCAGGTGCATTGGAGTGGAAGGCACATTTGGCATTGACATCATAGTTCCTTGGAAGGTTCTGAGGATCTGGTGGAGCCAGAGTCCTCAATTCGATCAGATTGAGCTTCAGTAAATGTGGAAGTAGAGTTGCATAAGGCATCAGGATGGGATCGATAACCCTGTTGATTTATGAAGTCCTTTGTTGAAACAAACGTTGTTGTTGATTATTATTGTTGTTGCCATAAAATCTCTGTTGTTAAGGAAACTGTTGTTGTTGAGGATACTGTTGCTGAGGTGCTGGAGTGGGAATGGTGACAACAGCTACTGATCATTGAATGTATTGAGTCCTACCTCTGCCCATATGTATTTAATTAGTTTCACCCATCCTACGAGGCCCTGAGAAAGTTTTTTTGGCATTGCTAGAGCTAACACCATTGTCAAAGATCTTACCCATCTTCAAAAGACTTTCAATTCTCTCACCTGCTATAACTACATCAGCAAAACTGGTGGAAGCGAAAGCAGCAAGTTGGTCAGTGTAGGTTCCCTGTAATGTGTTCATAAACATGTCAGCCATCTGCCTTTCAGACATAGGTGGCTGGACAGCAGCAGCAAGTTGTCTCCACCTTTGGGCATATTCCCGAAAACTTTCTCTTGAAGATTGAGACATACCCATCAACAAAGTCCTGTTGGGTGCCATATCCAGGTTGTACTGATATTGGCGTATAAAGGCATCGACTAAGTCCTTCCAATTTATGACAGTAGCTCTTGATAGGTGAAAATACCAGTCTCTGGATGCCCCAGTCAAGCTATCTTCAAAGTAAATCATCCACAGTTTTTCATCCATGGTATAAGCTTTCAATCTCCCCATAAAAGATTAAAGATGTGTACGAGGACAAGAGGCACCATTATACTTCTCAAAGCAAGGAGGTTTGAACTTGTGAGGAATCTTGACTCCTTCCACTAAGCCCATATCCATCACATCAAATCCCAAAGAGTTTTGGGATTCCAAGGGTCTAAGCTTCTTAGATATTTCGTCTAGACGACGATCATAAACTTCATCAGCCCCAACACCCAATACTGTGAACTGCTCATCCTGAGGATCTTCCTGTAGGACACGATCTCTAGTGTTTCTCTGGGTATTACCAATGACATTGACTTCAGGGTTGATGTGGGGTCCAAACTCTGGTGGATTTGCTTGCGGCTGGTCGCGCGCGTTGTTACTTGTACCCCTAGTACCAGCATGGTTCTCTTCTAGAGTTTGCCGCTCGACTAACTCCTATCGTACCTCGAAAAAATACGATCCTAAAACAAAATAACAGAGCCGCCACCTAATTCTATTTATTCTACTAGAGAAAAGGGAGATATAGATACAACCTAAAGGAAGGATAAGAAATGGTTTACGAAACCAAATTCTGAGTTCGGGAGTCGGTTACGCAAGGGGAAGGTATTAGCACCCCTCACGTCCGTTGTACTCAACGGGAACCTCTTAGCTAATTATGCGATTAAATGTTTGATCTTAAGTCTTTGTCTTCTAAATGGTTATTAATATGTTTGTTCTTAAAGAAAAGTGTTAAATTAATATTAAGACGGAGAAAGGATTAAAGTGTTTATTATTATGACGGAGAAAGGATTAAAGTTTTTTGTGTTGTGATTTAAACGGAAAAATAATTAAATTTTTTATTAGGGTGCTCGCGAAGGATTAAAATCCCCGTGCCTACGTATTCCCTTGTGCAATGGGAAAGTCAGAGCTTCGTAGTTCGTGCAACTACGGTTTGTGATTTTTACTAAACAGTTGTTTGAAATGCATTCTACTGTTAAGCGTTGGCTTATACTCGCGGTGGAGGCTGAAGCGCTAGCTTGTTCGAGATATAGAATTATCTAAACAATGTCCCTTTAGAGAAAAGTATTTGACTTGGTTAAGATATTTTAAACGAAAGGGAGAATGAACCACGTTGCGTGGGGCTAGCCCAGCTGCAATCCATTCTAGAACGTGCGGAATGCTAGACTCCGGAGTTCTGTCTTTCGATAATTAATTTGAAAATAGTTTAAATATTTTGGTATACGAATGATGATTGAACCATCGCGTGGGGCTAGCCTAGTTGCGGTCCAATCCAGAACATGCGGAATGCTAGACTCCGGAGTTCTGTTTTCGTAATTTAATTTATAAAAATGATTTGAATATTTGATATACGAATGATGATTGAACCATCGCGTGGGGCAAGCCCAGTTGCGGTCCAATCCAGAACGTGCGGAATGCTAGACTCCGGAGTTCTGTTTTCGTAATTTAATTTATAAAAATGATTAATTGTTTTTAGACGTTTTAGAATCAATGTGTTTAATAACGAAGGATTGAACAAACAATACGCGTGGGGCTAGCCCAGTTGTAGTTCGTTCTAGAACGTGCAGAGTGCTAGACTCCGGAGTTCTATTCCTCACTAAAATGAATTAAAATACGCAATAAAGTCGTGCAGATGGCGGTCACTTGGTGACCGACTTACGTGTGTGCTAAAGGTAGGCGTAAATGAGTTATTTGGTGTTGGACCAAGAAACATTATTTATTTTGAAACGATTGATCTTAGTGTGATGCGTATTCATATTTTACTTAACAAATTATGGTCGTGTGAGTATAAACTAAACAAGTTCGAATGAGGCGTACAATCGATCAACAACCAACAATAACACAAGCATGCAAGTAATCACGAATTTAGTCAAAGAACAAACACATCAAACCGAATAAGAAGTATAGAAAAAGAGTGACAAAACATCAAACCGACATTTAACATGAGTTTTAATACCTAGACATATAAACCCTACAATATTTATTTCTAAAAAAAAAAAGTTTTTTTTAAAAAAAAAATGTTTGTAAGCACTATTTACATATATATAAAAAGAAAGTTCATAGTTTATTTGAAAAAGAAAGAAAACTTGGTGTAGATATCCTCATTAAAATAAGATAAAATGTGGGCCAACAAACAAAATATTAGTAACAAATTTGTTGGGCCAAAGTTGGTCCACAGATGGATCTAGAGCCTGTACCCGGTTCCGATCCAATACAAATCATAAGCCAAAGAATAAAATTAAAATGCTAGCCGTTAATACCGCTGCTTGGTCAAACATCACAAACATTATTAGAGGTTGACACGCATTGATGAGTGGACATAGGGCAGTGGAAAAGGAACATAGAGCAATGAGGAGCAGACATGGGAATCTAAGCTATTAAAATTTTTCAAAATACATTAAATAAATAAATGAACAGAAATCAAATATAGGTACCTGATGAATATAAAGCGTTAAACGACAATGAAAACATTATATTCATTCTCACGCCCTCCTTCAAGCATAATCATCAGATAAACAAAAAACAAACTTCATACTTGAATATTATAAGCAACCCAAAGGTAGTTCATGGTGAACTCAAACCAATATTATACCTAGCATCAGCGATCTAAATCCTAACCACACAATCACCCATTAGCTGACGAGAAAAACCAACCCGAGGATGGAAACGAGATGCTCAGAATCAACAGGTATTGCGTCCTCCTTCACTCCGCGTTTGTATGGATTCCCCTCTTTTTTTCTCTATTCTTCTACTTCTCTGAACTTCCACTTTCTTTCATTTCGTTTATCATAGTTTGTAGTTTGTTATTGTTGAATGCGGCTAGGGTTTTCTGTTCTGGATGCCGCTAGGGTTTTTTTCCCTTGTTTTTCTATGATGAGAAAGTATTTAGGGTTTTTTGTATTCGGATGCGGCTCTCCCTTTCCTATGAACTCGTCCCCTTTTTATCTTAAAAATTAGGGTTTCATCCCCTTTGAATTTACTGAGCGAAACTCCCAAATTGGTTATGCTGCTACAACCTTTTCTGTATCGAAAACTGTTTTTGCCACTTTCGTGAAATTTCTTGTTCTGTAACCTCTATTATCATTCTTGTCTGTTTGTGTCCTGTTACTGCACCTTGTTGACCTGATTTCTCTGGTTCGAAGTGAACTGGAACAATTCAGTTTGGACTGAACAAAGTTGTTCTCTTGCTTTTCTGTTTACTGTTGTAAATTCATCCTTTTACCGCTTGTTACCTTCTCACTATTACACTTATGCTGGCTTCGGTTTAAACTCGTTTTTGCAGGATGGGAAACTACACCAGAAATCCTGGATGCGGCGAAGCAAGTACCAGTTGATTCAGCAGCAGAGACAAGTGAGGATAGCAAGTACCAGTTTTTTTTTGGTCTTTGATTTGGAATTATGGTATGCACCAGCTATGGTGAGGATAGCGGAAAAAGCCCAAACAATAGCAATGCAGATAAGCAAAACAAACCTCTCAAGTATATGATGAGCTTGAGGATGAAGGCGCTTCAAATGTTGCTGAGTTATGATCAGTAGAACGAGCATATGTAGTCCAATTTGCACACAATCTGCAACATACGGAAAGCCCCTCGTGAACAGACCGAGACCGGAAACAGATACAATAGGTATAATGATATCCAAGGAAGATATTGATGAAAGATGACACAATAAGGGATCCTTGAATCATTCTCATTGTGCGGGTAAGCCTCTCATACTCAGACGAAAACAAGTTTGGTCCTGTAATCATTGATGATCGACATCACTGGAAGTACGAAAGAAAATGATCCGCCCATAACCACCGGCAGCCTTGAATCAAACACAGCTGAAGCAAAGTGTTGATGTCCGACATAAACAACAATTTCTGAATCACACGGGCCTTATTGCCATGACTCCCACCCATTTGAGGTACAAAATTAGTTGCAAACAAAACAGTTGTTCCAAACATCGCAACGTAATGTTGAAAAGCCAAAAGCAAAGCTTCCACCCATGAAGGATTAGAATGGATGCAATAATGAAGTTGAAGAAGCTGCTCAGCTGGATTCCAAGTAGGTCCCCCAGATTCCGTGGCGGTGGTGCCGGAACCGACGGCTTAAGGATGAAACAAACGGTGATTCACAGCTGTGTAATACTTTCCCGGGTCTTTGTTCCATTTTAATCATGTTTCTCTTAGAATTTGGCCTTATGTGGTAATCCAATTTGGTTTAACAACTGTCTTTTTTCTATGATTGATGCAGCTAAACCTTCATGATCAGTGCTGCCCTCTCCCAAAGTTGTTTTGCCATGGAAAACCACCAATGTTGCCATATGATTGCAGGACTAAACGCAAAGTCTTCTGTAGTTTAAATTCTATCGACAATTAGCTTTCATTCTGTCCTCAAATAAATGAATAGCGAACGAACTGATTTTCTTCTTTCTTGAAAATCCATTAACTGAACTATCAATTGTTGCAGATTGTTGTTGTTGACAAACAGGTGCTTGCGATCGTTATTTCTGCAGCTGAGGCTTTGATGTTGCAAATAAGAGCATTCATCATGATCAAGTCCATGGAGCTGTTGTGATATCAATGCAATATCCTTGCCGTCGTCGTTGCTCAAGGTTCAGTAAGAAAGTAATTGCTTGAGCTTGAAAATTGTTCTACATGACCATCCTTTGAGTTTGATAAACTCCT
Organism: Lathyrus aphaca; assembly: GCA_963966055.1. Lineage (NCBI taxonomy): Eukaryota > Viridiplantae > Streptophyta > Magnoliopsida > Fabales > Fabaceae > Lathyrus > Lathyrus aphaca. Next base: position 212,938,626 of record OZ014520.1, on the reverse strand, counting down.
GGTATGTTTGCAGATGACACAACGACGATGCAATTCACTTGTTGAGAAAAAGAAAAAAACTATGGCTAGAAGACTTTTCTCTTGCAAATAGGAACTGTAATAATAAATTTTAAAGTATCTATGTACTAGTTTAATTTGAAACCCCTTTGTATTGATGTAAATATTGGAATTTGAGCTTTTTGCAACAACTGGAATTTAATCCAACTAGTACACCTTTGTCCCTATCAAACCTTCATTTTCACTTCAATTTGGTTTTCTATCCTTAGCTCCTTGCATGGAAATGTTAAGGCATGCAGAAGTTAACTTTGAGTAGGACCTTTGCCATTGTCAGCACGCAAATCTTGGTGTCTTAAAATAAATGTGGAGTTAACTTCCATCAGTCTCGTGTTTAGCTTGATTGTGTTGATATACTGAAAGTAATTCCACTATTGCATCTAACAGAACACACATAATGCCCCCTGAAGGGAATGGTCCACACATGCGATTCTGGCATCATAACTACCTTAAGTCATGAATCGAGTTATCAAATTAAAGACCACTTGAGGAGCAAAACTTAACGAACTGACCCCCAAATGTTCGCTTAAAATATGACCTTGGAAACAAAAAGGAGGCTTAAAATTCTTATTTGAATTTATGGATGGGGGAACATGGAATTTTGAAGATAGAGGATAAATTGAAATCTTTGGAAACATAATAGGAATAAATAATAAAAAAAGAAATAAACAAGAATAAAAATGGATTAGAAATAGAATTAAATTGCACGGATTTTCAATATGGATTCGGAAATAAATTAGAATTAATACAAAAAACAACTAGAAAAATTGAATTAGAGAAATGGGGACATGAAGGGAGTTTTCTTGAAATAAGAATGTGAATTGAAAACCGAATAAGAAACAAAGCTTGGAATTAGCTTTTAGAAATAAACTTATAATTTGGAACAAATGGAAAGGGGATAGAAAAAAGAGCATGGAAACACAACGGCGTTTGGAATTAAAACTCGAAACTTGAACCAATTCCCTCAACAAATACCCAGAAGAAAACGACGTCCATAATTCAAACTTAAACTTCCAACATCCAAAACTTAAGATATCAATCCACTAATTCCAACTTCAAAACAAATCAAATCCTAATTTTTGAACCAAATGAAACAAACCTCCATTATTTGTTACAAAACCCACGGATCACCCTTGCCATCCCTGCGAAACTTTAAAATGCTTGGCATGAGTTTTTTGTATGCTGATGATGAGACGAATATATGATACAAAAGGTTAGGGGTAAAAATTTTGGGTGTGACAGTTTCCCCTATTTAAATAACTTTACCAGATGGTATGAGAGATACCAATCCTCATAAAATCGAAGTGAAAGGTATTTAAATAAAAATAACCGAAAATTTTTCCCCTAAATGCAATGACATGCTACAAACTTATGAGGGATTCTTGCTGGAGATTTGATGTGCAAGATGCAATGAAACCTAACACACTGATTTTGATGAATATGCCGAACATGGTATGATGAGGACAAATGCAAATAGTAATCCACAAAAACGATAATGAAGGTGAAGACTCACTGGGGATAACAATACGTTGGGTATGACAAGACGAAAACGGGATGTATTCAAAGTGATAAATCAGCAGGTTCAAGTGTAACTGTTGGCACTAAGGAATGACATAAGACGGAAAATAAAACATAAGATTAAAGACAGACGTCGACGCAGTGGTCAGGAAAATAAAAGACAGGTAATGACACGGTGGTCTGGAAATAAAATAACAGACGAAGACGCGGTGGTCTGGAAATAAAATGACAGGCATAGACGCGGTGGTCTGGAAATAAAATGACAGGCATAGACGCGGTGGTCTGGAAATAAAAAAATGACAGGCAAAGACACAGTGGTCTGGAAATAAAAAATGACAGGCAAAGACGCGGTGGTCTAGAAATAAAATGACAGGCATAGACGCGGTGGTCAGGAAATAAAATAACAGGTAACCACACGCTGGTCTGGAAATAAAATAACAGGTAACGACACGGTGGTCATGGAAATAAAATAATAGGCATTGGCGCGGTGGTCTGGAAATAAAATAACAGGCAACGACACGGTGGTCTGGAAATAAAATGACAGGCATAGACGCGGTGGTCAGGAAATAAAATAACAGGTAACGACACGGTGGTCTGGAAATAAAATAACAGGTAATGACACGGTGGTCTGGAAATAAAATAACAGGCAACGACACGGTGGTCATGGAAATAAAATAACAGGCATTGACGCGGTGGTCTGGAAATAAAATAACAGGAAACGACACGGTGGTCTGGAAATAAAATGACAGGCATAGACGCGGTGGTCAGGAAATAAAATAACAGGTAACGACACGGTGGTCTGGAAATAAAATAACAGGTAACAACACGGTGGTCTGGAAATAAAATAACAGGCAAAGACGCGGTGGTCTGGAAAATAAAACTCAACACGGTGGTTAGGAAAATAAAACTCAACACGGTGGTCGGGAAAATAAACTAACAGACAAAAATCCAAAGTAGTCAATAAAAAGGTTCAAGTGTAACTGTTGAGACCAAGGATTGGAAAATGAAAATAGTATTCAGGCAGTGTCTCTGTGCATTCACACTAACATTGGGAGTAACATGCGAAGCGTTTAAAGATAAATCGAATGGCTCTAAGCGACCAAGAAGGGAAGTAAGAATAAATGTTGGGGTTTTCAGCAAGATAAACGACCAACCTCAGGAAAATCTTAAAACTAAGAACTTTTTAGAAGAACTTTTAGGAATTATCATGGAAACACAGACGCATTTGAATTAGACAGTTCTAAGTCTTAAGCAAACAGCTTAAAGGATTCATGCTAATGATAATTGGGATTAAAAAGAAATACTGGTGGTACTAAAGCACATATCAAGAAAGGCCTCTGCAGGGGACATCAGTGTTTCTGGGACAAACCTAAGTTAACCACACTACGGGGTACCAACAAAAGTGGGCTTTAAAATAACAACAGATAATAATCGGGACCTGGATTTAGGCAGACGACGACTGGGGAAGACAAATGATTATGTCATATGCGTATGATTGAACATGATGCAAATGACCATGATATGCAAATGCTGACTCTATGGAGAGACAGAGAGTTTTGATAAAGGGAGAAAAGTAGGATCTCAGCGCAAATACTCAGACGAGTAAAAAGAAAGATGCTAGGGAGATGTCTTCAAACTTGGAAATCGGTGTCTGGTCCAAGGATCCATCCAAGAGTGCTACCAGCTTATAATTCTCCGCGGGGACTTCTGTAATAACTGCATGGGAGTGTTGCTGCAAGCCAGAGGGCTTTCAGAAGACAGAAAATCTTTTACTTTTTCTAAAGTCAAAGAAACTTGAATGTTTCCAGTATGTTTTCAAAAAACTGTTTAAATTTTTTTTTATCATTTTCAAAGTTAAATTGTAACTCAGTAAAGACATTTTGCATAACAAAGAAAATAAGAAGCTGAAAGACAGAGTTTAAAGGCAAAGGTTGTATTTCATTCAAGAATGGTAGCTTGCCAATAGCAGAAGCTCCACGGAAAATTACAATTTGAAAATGGCAATGGGGAAAGGTCTACATTGAATCCAACGACCATTATAATCCCTAATAACTAAAACTGCCCAACACCTTGCTTCTGACAAGAGCGACTGGATTGGTCTTCAAGTAATGATCTTCAGTAATGATAAACACCATCTGATGCAGTCAAGTGCCTTTGTCCCTAACTTTTGCCTGGACCGCCCTTTCGGGTTTTCAATCCACCTGGACGCTCTTTTTTGCCTAAGCCGCCCTTTCAGGTTTTCAACTTAGCGAGCTCTATTTTTTTCATTTTTATCCCTAACTTTTGCCTGGATCTCCTTCATAGGTTATGATCCACCGGGATACCCCTTTTTGCATAGGTCGTCATTTCCGGTTTTCGACCTATCGGGCTTTATTTAGGCATAATATTTTTTGACTGCATCAGAATTCACCGGGTGTTTCAGTTGTTCACCATCCATAGTTGTGAGGATTAGGGAACCTCCTGAGAATGCCACTTTCACAACATATGGGCCTTCATAGTTAGGACTCCATTTCCCACGCATGTCTTTGTGGACTGGCAAGATTTTCTTGAGTACAAGGTCTCCTTCTTTGAATTCTCGGAGATGGACTTTCTTGTTAAATGCTCTTTTGATGCGCTTTTGGTACAACTGGCCATGGCACATGGCGGTAATTCTCTTCTCATCAATGAGATTCAATTGGTCATATCTGCTCTGGACCCACTCAGCTTCTTCCAGTTTGGTTTCCATCAAGATCCTCAAAGATGGTATCTCTACTTCGATAGGGAGAACTGCATCCATCCCATACACTAAAGAGAAAGGGGTTGCCCCTGTTGAAGTGCGAACTGAGGTTCTGTATCCGTGTAAGGCATACGGTAACATCTCGTTCCAGTCTATGTAAGTCTTCACCATCTTCTGCAAGATCTTTTTGATGTTCTTATTCGCAGCTTCAACAGCTCCGTTCATCTTCGGACGATACGGAGAAGAGTTATGATGTTCAATTTTGAATGTATCACACAACTCCTTCATTGTCTTGTTGTTTAAATTGGTCCCATTATCTGTGATGATTCGGCTTGGGATTCCATAGCGGCGGATAATTTGGTTCCTGATGAAACGGGCAACCACTTGCTTTGTCACATTAGCATAGGAAGCTGCTTCTACCCACTTGGTAAAGTAATCGATTGCAACCAAGATAAACCGATGACCATTGGAAGCTTTAGGCTCAATTGTCCCTATCATGTCAATGCCCCACATTGAGAAAGGCCAAGGCGACGACAGAACATTCAAAAGGGTTAGAGGTACGTGCATCTTGTCGGCATAAATCTGGCATTTATGACACTTCCTGGCATATTTGAAACAATCTGATTCCATGGTCAACCAGAAGTAACTAGCTATCAAGATCTTCCTAGACATGGCATGTCCATTGGCATGTGTTCCAAATGATCCTTCATGGATTTCCCTAATCAATAAGTCTGCTTCGCGCTTGTCCACACATCTGAGCAGAACCATATCATGATTTCTCTTGTAAAGCACATTGTTGCTGAGAAAAAACTTGGACGCCAATCTTCTTAAAGTCTTCTTGTCTAGAGTTGTTGCATCCGCTGGGTACTCCTGATTTTGCAATTAGTTCTTGATGTCATGGAACCACGGTTTCTCATCAGTTTCTTCTTCGACCAGTAGACAGTAGGCTGGTGCAGTTCTTCGCTCGATTGTAATGAGTGGAGCTTCATTAAGAAATCTGACTTGAAACATAGAGGCCAACATAGCCAAGGCATCTGCTATTTGATTCTCTGCCCTTGGAACATGATGGAAAGTGACTTTATCAAAGTATTTAATTAACTCCACAATGTAAGCCCGATAATGGATCAACTTCTCATCACGGGTCTCCCATTCACCTTTGACTTGGTAGATTACTAAGGCTGAGTCTCTATATACTTCAAGGACTTTGATTCTGGTATCAATTGCAGCTTCGATACCCAAAACACATGCTTCATACTCAGCAATGTTGTTTGTACATTCAAAGCATAATCTGGCCGTGAAAGGAGTATAACCACCATCAGGGTTCATCAAAACAGCCCCCACACCATGCCCCATGTAGTTAGAGGAACCATCAAACATCATCTTCCAACGAGAACCTGGCTCGGGACCTTCATCTGGACCGGGAACTTCACAATCCTTTATCAACATGATGTCCTCGTCTGGGAAATCAAATTTCAAACGTTCATAATCTTCAACAGGTTGATCAGCAAGGTAGTCAGACAAAACACTGCCCCTGATAGACTTCTGGGTTACATATTGGATGTCGTATTCGGATAACAACATGTGCCAACGGGCGAGTCTTCCAATTAAGGCAGGCTTCTCAAAGATGTACTTTATTGGATCCATTTTCGAGATCAACAAAGTAGTGTGACAAATCATATACTTCCTGAGGCGTCTAGCAACCCATGCCAAAGCACAACAATTCTTCTCTAAGAGTGAATATCTGCTTTCGCAATCTGTGAACTTCTTGCTTAAGTAATAAATGGCATGCTCCTTACGACCAGTTTCGTCTTGTTGGCCTAATACGCAACCCATAGATCCCTCGAGTACAGTTAGATACATGAAGAGAGGCTTCCCTGGGGTAGGTGGGATCAAGATAGGAGGTTCCTGCAGGTAAACCTTGATCTTCTCAAAAGCCAATTGACAATCAGGACTCCACTCAATTGCTTGATTCTTCCGGAGTAACTTGAATAAAGGTTCACACGTAGCAGTCATGTTGGAGATGAATCTGGAGATGTAGTTCAGTCTCCCAAGGAAGCCTCTAACTTGCTTTTCTGTTTTTGGAGCTGGCATCTCTTGAATTGCTCTGAACTTATCCGGATCTACTTCAATTCCTTGCTGACTAACAATAAAACCAAGTAACTTCCCTGATCGGACGCCAAAGGTACACTTAACTGGATTCAAACGCAGTTGGAACTTCCTGAGACGCTCAAATAACTTCAGGAGATGATTCAAATGATCCTCCTCACTCTGTGATTTGGCAATAATATCATCCACATAAACTTCTATTTCCTTATGCATCATATCATGGAAAAAGGTGACCATTGCCCTTTGATAAGTGGCTCCTGCATTTCTAAGACCGAATGGCATAACTTTGTAACAATAAGTGCCCCATGGTGTGATAAAAGTGGTCTTTTCCATATCATCGGGATCCATCTTAATCTGGTTATATCCTGAAAAACCATCCATGAAGGAGAAAACAACGAACTTAGCAGTGTTGTCAACCAATGTATCAATGTGCGGAAGAGGGAAATCGTCCTTGGGAGTGGCTTTGTTTAAATCTCTATAATCCACACACATCCTAACCTTGCCATCTTTCTTGGGGACTGGCATAATGTTAGCTACCCACTCGGGGTACATTGCAACTGCGAGGAATCCAGCATTAAACTGTCTTTTGACCTCTTCTCGAATCTTCAGAGCCATGTCTGGTCTTGTTCTCCGGAGCTTTTGCTTTACGGGAGGACAATCTGGTCGAAGCGGCAATTTATGAACAACTATGTCTGTGTCCAAACCAGGCATATCCTGATACGACCATGCAAACACATCCACATACTCTTTGAGAAGCTTGACCAATCTCTCTCTGATGTCTGCCCCGAGTGTTGTACCAATCTTGACTTCCTTTTTATCTTCCTCGGTGCCAAGGTTGATGGTCTCTACCTGCTCCTTATGGGGCTGAAGATCTGTGTGCTCATCCTCAACTAATCTTGCCAGTTCTTCGGGAATATCACAATCCTTCTCACTTTCATCTTCCGCTTGGTAGATGGGCGAATCGAAGTTAGGAGAGAATATAGAGTCATTGGATTCAACAGGGTTTTCATTTGTTCTGCATATGGGAATGATTTGCTTTTATTAAAAGTGAAAAATAGAGGGATGCAAGAAAACTTTTTATTAGCTTTGAAAGATTGCCATTTTCTTTTTAAAAGTGAAAAGAGAGAAACAGTAAATAAAAACAAAGTAAGAATTTAACAAAATGCCTTCATTGATTGATTAACTTGAAAATGAGAAGGGGCCCTACAAAATGATCCCATAGCCTTGGGCAGAGCTAGGGAACTTTGAAAACACTTAAAGAAAAACAATAAATTACTTTGACAATGGAAAAAATCTGGGATCTCAACTGCCTCCCAATTGCCCAAAGCTGCTTCACACTGATAAACCAAATGATCCACATCTTCATCTTCTGCATCCCCATTAATTGCATTGACCTGGTAGCCGGCACTGGAAAACGCCTCTTGAATGGTCTTTGGACGTCCTTTGACGGAGGTTGATGCTCCTTCCTTCACTTGAGTCGTTTTGTAACCCAACCCGTATCGATCTAGCTTCTACTTGACTTCAATGACATCACCCCAACCCTCATGGCTTCCTTCTTCGATTGTGGAAATGGTACTCTTCAATGATGCAAAAGATGGAATACCCTTCCCCTTTGGTTCTTCTACTTCCATAAGGACGACATTGGCTATCTCTAGAGCTTGGAAAGCAGTTTCCAAAGCATCTTCATCAGCCTCAATGTAGCTAAAGGAGGAAAGGTTGTTGACCATGAGATCTTCTTCACCAGACATAGTTACCAGCTTATTATCGATCACAAACTTCATCTTCTGGTGCAAGGTAGAAGTGGCTGCCCCAGCAGCATGGATCCAAGGTCTTCCCAGCAAACAACTGTAATTAGGATTAATGTCCATAACCTGGAAAGTGATTTTGAAAACCTGTGGTCCAATCAAGATTGGCAAGTCGACTTCTCCAATAACAGTCCTCCTTGAGCCATCAAAAGCTTTCACAATCAGTGCACTGGGCCTCATCTCTGCCCCTTGATAAGATAACTTGGCGAGCGTTCTTTTGGAAAAACATTCAATGAAGATCCTGTATCCACAAGAACTCTTGCTAAAGTATCCTCTTGACATTTTACAGATATGTGGAGAGCACGGTTATGGTCTAAGCCATCCTTCGGAAGATCCTCCATACTGAAGCTGAGATTGTTACATGCAGTGATATTGGCAATGACACCATCAAACTGATTCACAGTTATATCATGCGTAACATGAGCTTGGGCTAGTAATTTCTGGAGAGCGCCCCGATGGGCCGGTGAATGCATAAGAAGTGATAAGATAGATATTTTGGAAGGTGTTTGATGTAGCTGATCAATAACCTTATAATCACTCTTCTTAATGATTCTGAGAAACTCTGCATCCTCTTCTTCCAAGACCACCCCTTTATCCTGGTTGACAACAGCTGGAATGACTTCTCTAGGTGGAACTGTATTGGCTTGCTGAGTATAAACACGACCACTGCGAGTTAAACGACCTGTACCCGTTATGTCAGCACTTGCCACTTTTGAACCCTCTTTCTGACTATCTTGTTCAAACTTCTGATGAAATCTCCCTGTACCATAATTCCATGGAACTGCTTTAGTGTCTTCACAAAGGAAAGGGTTGCTCCTTTGCTCAAACCTTGGTTCAGGTATATTGAAAATGGGTACCATAGTATCTGGCATATTAAAGATGGGTCGAACCCTTGAGGACTCAGGAAGGTTAAACACTGGCACCAAGGTAGAATCAAATTCAGGCAAGTTGAAAATGGGTTCAATCATTGCAACTTCATTCCTCTTCACACGACCACTTACTTGTAAAACACCCAGATTAATCAAACTTTGAACATCTTTCAAGACCAATTCACATCCCTTTGGATTATTCGCACAAGCTTCACAATTCTTATGACAGTTCTTCAACATACCCACCTCTACTAACTTCGCATGGAAGTCTCTAAGCGGGGTTTTGATCTCTGTAGCGTTGAAAATCAAATGTTCATCAGACTCGTCAACAATGGCATTTATGGACCCATCCTTAGGTAAAGGATTATTTTTAACATTCGGACCAGTATCTCCAAATGATAAAATGTTCTCATCCATTAGATCCTTCACAACATACCTCAAAGCAATACAATTTTCCAAATCATGCCCCGGAGCACCTTCATGGAACAAACAATGGGCATTTGAGTTGTAACCTGGTGGGAGCGGATCTGGTGGAGGACCCAAAGGCCTTGGAGTAACCAAGCCTTTCTTTAGTAGTGAGGGATACAATTCAGTATAGGTCATAGGGATCCGAGGATGAGGAGGTCTTCCTCCTGGTCTTCTATTCTGAAAGTTGGAATTCGGATGAGGAGCTGGAGTCCTCTGCTGGTAGGCTGAAGCATTGGGCGCTCGTTGATAGCCTGGATTGTTGAGCATTGGTTGATAAGCTGGAATCACTGGAGCCGCTTGCTGATACATCGGTACTACTTGAGTTGGCCGATATATCGGGACTTGTGGATTGTATGACGGTTGAACCGCCGCCACATAAGGATGTTGAACAAACTGCGGTGGGTAGACAAACTGGGGTTGAGCCACAGGGGGAGGCCTCTACCAAAGCGGATTTCTCCTTTGACTCGCCATTATTGCGTTTGTCTCACCCTCTTTCTTCTTGTGGAAGTTACTGGTAAATTTCTTGACATTATTTCCACTACCATTGTCGGAACTGCTAGATGCACCACTCATCTTTCCACTTTTTAGTCCAAGTTCAACCTTAATCCCCACAGCTACAAGGTCAGAAAAGCTAGCAGTGATGCTTCCCACCATTCTCTCGAAGAATTCTGGTCGCACCGTGTCAACAAACCAATCAGCTAACTCCTTTTCAGACAACGGGGGATCTACCTGAGAAGCGGTCCCTCTCCACCGCTGAGCATATTCTTTAAATGATTCGGAATCCTTCTGTGACATACTCAACAGCTGCCTTCTATCGGGAGCAAGGTCCATATTGTATTTGTACTGCTGGATGAAAGCATCAGTCAAGTCTTGAAAACTGCGAATCTTTGACTGGTCTAGCGTTAGATACCACTTGGAGGAGATTCCCTTCAAACTGTCCTGGAAGTAGTGGATCATTAATTTGTCATTGTCCACCTGTGCAGCCATTCTTCGATAATACATCAAGAGGTGATTCTTAGGACACGTCGCGCCCTCATACATGTCAAAAGTGGGTATCTTGAACTTTGGAGGAATTACCAGACCAGACACATCTCTCTAGCAGCAGCCCCGAAGATCTGGTCGCCTTCGATCGCTCTTAACCTTTTCTCAATGGTCTCAAAATTCTCTTGCATCTTCTCATGTTTCTCATTTCCGTTCTCCGACATATCTGGCACGTCATACACCTGAGGTTCATTGAAGTATGGTTGGGCACGGGTGTGCATAATGTCTGGTGTAAAATTAGTAACCACATGGTTCTCTTCATTAGTCACAGGAATAGTTTGCTGAGCAGCAAATCCTTGAGGGGGAGGTACAAAACCTTGGGAAGTGAACGCAAAACCCTGAGTAGGAGGTGCAAAGCTTTGGGAAGTGAAACCTTGGGAAGGAGGGAAGAAACCCTGAGCAGTAAGTCCTTGGGAAGGAGGGATAAAACTTTGAGAAGCGAAACCTTGGGAAGGAGGGACAAAACCCTGAGCAGTAAGTCCTTGGGAAGGAGGGATAAAACTTTGAGAAGCGAAACCCTGAGGAGGAGGTACGAATCCATGAGGAAGCCCAAAAGGAGGTCAGGTCAAAGGAGTAGTGACTGATGACGTAGGCTCAGTCGTTGCGGTGACAATCTCTGACACTACAGTCTGTTGGGTGTCTAATTTTGCTCGGATGACCTGCAACATTTCCATCATCTGACCCATATTTCCACGAAGATCAGAAAGCTCTTCATTCACTTTGTCCATTTCGGGGTCCCTGTCAGCCATCTTCTTCTTGGCCTGGGCTCGGGTTGAATACTTGCGTGAGATCCTCAGTGTGACAGCTGGAAAGGAGTTGACGAGAATGAGTTTTGACAGAATGCAGATGCAGAGATGCAAACATGAGTAAAAAAAATTAGTAAATGCCTCAAGGGACTTAAGAAGTTGTTGCAAAATGTCAAAATGGGTAAAGTTTCTTGTTATTTCCCAAAACTAATGGACTGAAGTCCATTCCAGGTAAAATATATGAGGTTTGCAACGAAAGTCTAACTGTTCCTTGAAGCATTTACTAAGATGATGCTTATGATGCTAAGATGCAAAGATGCAGGGATGTGAGGACGCAAGGTGCTGCAGGTAAATTTAGAACCTTCCTAACAGGTGGGCTGTAAGAGAGTTGTTCTACGCTTTACTACCCATAAGTCCCACTCACAGGATAATTTCTACGGTGATGGTTTAAGGAAACTCAAGGTCACGGACGTTTATCGTATTAACGCCCCGCCGCAGGCTAGCTGCATTGTGACGATAATAACGATAAGGTCTACCTTGAGTGGAGTTCTCATGCTAGGCGTGCAGGGAGCGAGTCCTCGGAGCCTAACATTACACAACTGCCAAAATTGAAACAGGTCCTAGGGGGGTCCCAGAATCACAGCCCTTTCGTGAATCAGGTCACGCGACATGCTAGCTGCGTTGCGACAAGATCTACGAAAAGTCTAACTATCTGGGGGAGCTTTCATGTTAGGCGTGCAAGGAGCGGGTCCTTGGAGACTAACACTAATAACATCCAATTCTAAACTTAGGTGCTCCCTCTTCTTTTTCCACCACTCAAAATTACTTGCAATGTGACCCCAAGAAACCAAAAACAAATATATTGAGCAATAAAGTAAAGCGGTAAAAGAACAGATAAACAAACATAAATAATAAACATAGAGAAGACAAGAAAAGACAAGATCAAACAAATAAACACATAAAGCTAAGTTAGGCTCGACTCTCTCTAGCATGGAGCTGGTCCCCAGCAGAGTCGCCAACTGTCGTACCTCGAAAAAATACGATCCTAAAACAAAACAACAGAACCGCCACCTAATTCTATTTATTCTACTAGAGAAAAGGGAGATATAGATACAACCTAAAGGAAGGATAAGAAATGGTTTACGAAACCAAATTCTGAGTTCGGGAGTCGGTTACACAAGGGGAAGGTATTAGCACCCCTCGCGTCCGTTGTACTTAATGGGAACCTCTTAGCTAATTATGCGATTAAATGTTTGATCTTAAGTCTTTGTCTTCTAAATGGTTATTAATATGTTTGTTCTTAAAGAAAAGTTTTAAATTAATATTAAGACGGAGAAAGGATTAAAGTGTTTATTATTATGACGGAGAAAGGATTAAAGTTTTTTGTGTTGTGATTTAAACGGAAAAATAATTAAATTTTTTATTAGGGTGCTCGCGAAGGATTAAAATCCCCGTGCCTACGTATTCCCTTGTGCAATGGGAAAGTCAGAGCTTCGTAGTTCGTGCAACTACGGTTTGTGATTTTTATTGAACAGTTGTTTGAAATGCATTCTATTGTTAAGCGTTGGCTTATACTCGCGGTGGAGGCTGAAGCGCTAGCTTGTTCGAGATATAGAATTATCTAAACAATGTCCCTTTAGAGAAAAGTATTTGACTTGGTTAAGATATTTTAAACGAAAGGGCGAATGAACCACGTTGTGTGGGGATAGCCCAGCTGCAATCCATTCTAGAACGTGCGGAATGCTAGACTCCGGAGTTCTGTCTTTCGATAATTAATTTGAAAATAGTTTAAATATTTTGGTATACGAATGATGATTGAACCATCGCGTGGGGCTAGCCTAGTTGCGGTCCAATCCAGAACATGCGGAATGCTAGACTCCGGAGTTCTGTTTTCGTAATTTAATTTATAAAAATGATTTGAATATTTGATATACGAATGATGATTGAACCATCACGTGGGGCTAGCCCAGTTGCGGTCCAATCCAGAACGTGCGGAATGCTAGACTCCGAAGTTCTGTTTTCGTAATTTAATTTATAAAAATGATTTGAATATTTGATATACGAATGATGATTGAACCATCGCGTGGGGCTAGCCCAGTTGCGGTCCAATCCAGAACGTGCGGAATGCTAGACTCCGGAGTTCTGTTTTCGTAATTTAATTTATAAAAATGATTAATTGTTTTTAGACGTTTTAGAATCGATGTGTTTAATAACGAAGGATTGAACGAACAATACGCGTGGGGCTAGCCCAGTTGTAGTTCGTTCTAGAACGTGCGGAGTGCTAGACTCCGGAGTTCTATTCCTCGCTAAAATGAATTAAAATACGCAATAAAGTCGTGCAGATGGCGGTCACTTGGTGACCGACTTACGTGTGTGCTAAAGGTAGGCGTAAATGAGTTATTTGACGTTGGACCAAGAAACATTATTTATTTTGAAACGATTGATCTTAGTGTGATGCGTATTCATATTTTACTTAACAAATTATGGTCGTGTGAGTATAAACTAAACAAGTTCGAATGAGGCGTACAATCGATCAACAACCAACAATAACACAAGCATGCAAGTAATCACGAATTTAGTCAAAGAACAAACACATCAAACCGAATAAGAAGTATAGAAAACGAGTGACAAAACATCAAACCGACATTTAACATGAGTTTTAATACCTAGACATATAAACCCTACAATATTTATTTCTAAAAAAAAAGTTTTTTTTAAAAAAAAATGTTTGTAAGCACTATTTACATATATAAAAAAAGAAAGTTCATAGTTTATTTGAAAAAGAAAGAAAACTTGGTGTAGATATCCTCATTAAAATAAGATAAAATTTGGGCCAGCAAACAAAATATTAGTAACAAATTTGTTGGGCCAAAGTTGGTCCACAGATGGATCTAGAGCCTGTACCCGGTTCCGATCCAATACAAATCATAAGCCAAATAATAAAATTAAAATGCTAGCCGTTAATACCGCTTCTTGGTCAAACATCACAAACATTATTAGAGGCTGAAACGCATTGATGAGTGGACATAGGGCAGTGGAAAAGGAACATAGAGCAATGAGGAGCAGACATGGGAATCTAAGCTATTAAATTTTTTCAAAATACATTAAATAAATAAATGAACAGAAATCAAATATAGGGACCTGATGAATATAAAGCGTTAAACGACAATGAAAACTTGCTATTCATTCTCACGCCCTCCTTCAAGCATAATCATCAGATAAACAAAAAACAAACTTCATACTTGAATATTATAAGCAACCCAAAGGTAGTTCATGGTGAACTCAAACCAATATTATACCTAGCATCAGCGATCTAAATCCTAACCACACAATCACCCATTAGCTGACGAGAAAAACCAACCCGAGGATGGAAATGAGATGCTCAGAATCAACAGGTATTGCGTCCTCCTTCACTCCGCGTTTGTATGGATTCCCCTCTTTTTTTTCTCTATTCTTCTACTTCTCTGAACTTCCACTTTCTTGCATTTCGTTTATCATAGTTTGTAGTTTGTTATTGTTAAATGCGGCTAGGGTTTTCTGTTCTGGATGCCGCTAGGGTTTTTTTCCCTTGTTTTTCTATGATAAGAAAGTATTTAGGGTTTTTTGTATTCGGATGCGGCTCTCCCTTTCCTATGAACTCGTCCCCTTTTTATCTTAAAAATTAGGGTTTCATCCCCTTTGAATTTACTGAGCGAAACTCCCAAATTGGTTATGCTGCTACAACCTTTTCTGTATCGAAAACTGTTTTTGCCACTTTCGTGAAATTTCCTTTTTTGTAACCTCTGTTATCATTCTTGTCTGTTTGTGTCCTGTTACTGCACCTTGTTGACCTGATTTCTCTGGTTCAAAGTGAACTGGAACAATTCAGTTTGGACTAAACAAAGTTGTTCTCTTGCTTTTCTGTTTACTGTTGTAAATTCATCCTTTTACCGCTTGTTACCTTCTCACTATTACACTTATGCTGGCTTCAGTTTAAACTCGTTTTTGTAGGAGGGGAAACTACACCAGAAAGCCTGGATGCGGCGAAGCAAGTACTAGTTGATTCAGAAGCAGAGACAAGTGAGGATAGCAAGTACCAGTTTTTTTTGGGTCTTTGATTTGGAATTATGGTATGCACCAGCTATGGTGAGGATAGCGGCAAAAGCCCAAACAATAGCAATGCAGATAAGCAAAACAAACCTCTCAAGTATATGATGAGCTTGAGGATGAAGGAGCTTCAAATGTTGCTGAGTTATGATCAGTAGAACGAGCATATGTAGTCCAATTTGCACACAATCTGCAACCAACGGAAAGCCCCTCGTGAACAGACCGAGACCGACAACAGATACAATAGCTATAATGATATCCAAGGAAGATATTGATGAAAGATGACACAATAAGGGATCCTTGAATCATTCTCATTGTGCGGGTAAACCTCTCATACTCAGACGAAAACAAGTCTGGTCCTGTAATCATTGATGATCGACATCACTGGAAGTACGAAAGCAAATGATCCACCCATAACCACCGGCAGCCTTGAATCAAACACAGCTGAAGCAAAGTGTTGATGTCCGACATAAACAACAATGTCTGAATCACACGAGCCTTATCGCCGTGACTCCCACCCATTTGAGGTACAAAATTAGTTGCAAACAGAACAGTTGTTCCAAACATCGCAACGTAATGTTGAAAAGCCAAAAGCAAAGCTTCCACCCATGAAGGATTAAAATGGATGCAATAATGAAGTTGAAGAAGCTTCTCAGCTGGAGTCCAAGTAGGTCACCCAGATTCTGTGGCGGTGGTTCCGGATCCGACGGCTTAAGGATGAAACAAACGCTGATTCACAGCTGTGTAATACTTTCCCGGGTCTTTGTTCCATTTTAATCATGTTTCTCTTAGAATTTGGCCTTATGTGGTAATCCAATTTGGTTTAACAACTGTCTTTTTTCTATGATTGATGCAGCTAAACATTCATGATCAGTGCTGCCCTCTCCCAAAGTTGTTTTGCCGTGGAAAACCACCAATGTTGCCATATGATTGCAGGACTAAACGCAGAGTCTTCTGTAGTTTAAATTCTATCGACAATTAGCTTTCATTCTGTCCTCAAATAAATGAATAGCGAACGAACTGATTTTCTTCTTTCTTGAAAATCCATTAACTGAACTATCAATTGCTGCAGGTTGTTGTTGTTGACAAACAGGTGCTTGCGATCTTTATTTCTGCAGCTGAGGCTTTGATGTTGCAAATAAGAGCATTCATCGTGATCAAGTCCATGGAGCTGCTGTGATATCAATGCAATATCCTTGCCGTCGTCGGTTCTCAAGGTTCAGTAAAAAAGTAATTGCTTGAGCTTGAAAATTGTTCTACATGACCATCCTTTGAGTTTGATAAACTCCTATTATGTTTGCAGATGACACAACGACGATGCAATTCACTTGTTGAGAAAAAGAAAAAACTATGGCTAGAAGACTTTTCTCTTGCAAATAGGAACTGTAATAATAAATTTTAAAGTATCTATGTACTAGTTTAATTTGAAACCCCTCTGTATTGATGTAAATATTGAAATTTGAGCTTTTTGCAACAACTGGAGTTTAATCCAACTAGTACACCTTTGTCCCTATCAAACCTTTATTTGCACTTCAATTTGGTTTTCTATCCTTAGCTCCTTGCATGGAAATGTTAAGGCATGCAGAAGTTAACTTTGAGTAGGACCTTTGCCATTGTCAACATGCAAATCTTGGTGTCTTAAAATAAATGTGGAGTTAACTTCCATCAGTCTCGTGTTTAGCTTGATTGTGTTGATATACTGAAAGTAATTCCACTATTGCAGCTAACGGAACACACATAATGCCCCCTGAAGGGAATGGTCCACACATGCGATTCTGGCATCATAACTACCTTAAGTCATGAATCGAGTTATCAAATTAAAGACCACTTGAGGAGCAAAACTTAATGAACTGACCCCCAAAAGTTCGCTTAAAATATGACCTTGGAAATGAAAAGGAGGCTTAAAATTCTTATTTGAATTTATGGATGGGGGAACATGGAATTTGAAGATAGAGGATAAATTGAAATCTTTGGAAACATAATAGGAATAAATAATAAAAAAAAGAAATAAACAAGAATAAAAATGGATTAGAAATAGAATTAAATTGCACGGATTTACAATATGGATTCGGAAATAAATTAGAATTAAAACAAAAAACAACTAGAAAAATTGAATTAGATAAATGGGGACATGAAGGGAGTTTTCTTGAAATAAGAATGTGAATTGAAAACCGAATAAGAAACAAAGCTTGGATTTAGCTTTTAGAAATAAACTTATAATTTGGAACAAATGGAAAGGGGATAGAAAAAAGAGCATGGAAACACAACGGCGTTTGGAATTAAAACTCGAAACTTGAACCAATTCCCTCAACAAATACCCAGAAGAAAATGACGTCCATAATTCAAACTTAAACTTCCAACATCCAAAACTTAAGATATCAATCCACTAATTCCAACTTCAAAACAAATCAAATCCTAATTTTTGAACCAAATGAAACAAACCTCCATTATTTGTTACACAACCCACAGATCACCCTTGCCATCCCTGTGAAACTTTAAAATGCTTGGCATGAGTTTTTTGTATGCTGATGATGAGACGAATATATGATTCAAAAGGTTAGGGGTACAAATTTGGGGTGTGACAACTCCCTTAACCTTTCTTGGGTTTGTGTCATCCCAGTCATCACAGCCATAAACTGATTCATTTGAGTCCTCACTTCTGTCCTCACATCAGTCATCTGAGTCCTCACATCTGTCAATTCTTGCTGAAGTTGATCCATCTGTAAGCTCGGAAGGTTGTTTCTGGTTGGATACCGGTGGATGCGGTTGATGGGAAAGACTCTCCTGCGAGCTATATTTCCTGAAACAAGCAGCAAAGTGAGAAAACAACAACAAAAATACCTACAAAACAAAGAATGAGGTTAGCATGCAATGTAGTATGTCTATTTGTCTTCAGAGGGTATCCGGTTTGGTTCTTTGGTTTTGACCTTCCAGACCTCTGAGAATGATGAAGATTCTGAAGATAAGTGAAATCCACAAGCAGATCCAGGTAATACACAAACTATAACATTACAAAATGCCAAAATACATAGTTTATGATTACAATAAGTTCCCATGGCGGGTCAGAGTACAATTAAGTCAAGAAATACAAACAAAATCAACATGGAGAATTAAAGTACAACCAAAATAAAATACAAGTAAAATAGAAATCAAACATTCAGCCCAAAGTCATCCTCCTTGACTTCCTTCAGGAGAGCATCAGTCACTGGTCCAACCGGATGCTCTGTGATGGTCCTAATAAGAAGGTTCCTAGTTGCAATGGCACTTGTCAACTTCTGGTACTTGTCTTGTTCTTTTGATCTCTTCAACCCCGCCCGAAGTTTCAACTCGGATATTTCCTTCTATGCTGCTAACAAGGCTTCCTGACTCTTCTTTTCCTTGGCTTCCAGCTGCTCTATCTTAGCCTGTGTCTTCTGATCTTCTTGCAAACGAGCTTCGGTGATTCTGATCCACCTAGCCTGACTCTCTTCTAGATAATGTTCAGCTCTGGCCTTCTGTATCTTGGCTTCTTTGCAAGCATTATTCAATACCAGTTCTCCTGCTCGGGCTTTTCTGATGAAGTCCTATGTCTTCTCTATCTTGGTTACATGCTCGATACGGAGCTTCTCTAACCTCTCATTGTCCAGATGAATATCATTCCTTTCCCAAAGGGTCTTCTTCAAGGCTTCATAAAGTTGGACATTCCTCTCTTTCAACTTCTCAAACTCTTCCAAACTCACTGTAGCTACAGTCTCTACTGCTGATGGCCCTGGCACATCTTCCAGGGTGAATGGCATGCGAGTGATATGTCCTCTGATGCGAGACCATTCAATGTACTGAGCTGAAGCTATGTTGTTACACTTCCCCAAAATGGCAGTTCCCTTAGTATGTATGTGGTCCCAAGCCCAGGTTGCTTGTTGAACGGTGGCATGATTGTTTAGAACAACACAGTAAAGAGACTCTGTTAAGTCCTGCTCTCGAGGTGGATGTACCAGGGTATACCCCAACTGTCTTCTGAAAAGAAAAGGATTGTAATTGATGCAACCTTTCACTCCAATAATAGGTACATTAGGATATTGTCCACAACTTGTAATTATGTCCCTGTCCTTGGTGTTCTGAGTACACCACCTGATTTCTTCTGAAGTAAGGGCAATCATCCTCTTAGCCCAATTCCTTGACTGATGTGGGTTCAGGAAAGCTTCCGCCTTTGGCATATGTCTCATCAACCAAATGTAGAAGAGAGGTGCACAACATTTGACCAGTCTTCCTCTTTGCTTCTCATTCCTCTAATGCACTGAGTAGTAGAAATCCCCTAGCAAGGTAGGAACTGGATTCTTGAGCATGAAGATATGGATGGAATTCTTGCTTATAAACTTAGGCTTGTCCGCAAACAAGATGATACCATATATACTAAGAGCCAGGAGAGCACAAACAGTTTCCCACTTCCCTGTTGCAGCATGACTGGTAGCTTGAGTGATTAAGAAGTCCAGATGAAGGCCTGGGATTCCAGCCTTGGTGGTCATATGCTGATCAATGATGGTGGCTTCCAAGTGTAAATCATTGGCTATGTCTTCATTCTTAGGAGTAGTCATCTCAGGTTTGAAAGGAATTCCTCTTCTGATAGGGACACCCAGCAACATAGAATACTCTTCCAATAGAGGGCCTATCTGAAAATCCGGGAAAGTGAAACAATGGAGAGGAGGGTCATAAAACTGAAGGAAAGTGTGAATCATGCTCCTCTATGATGCATCCAAGTCCATGATCATGTCCAGGATACCACCATAATGCTCTCTGAATAAAGGAACATGATCATGAGTGATAAGGGCCTGAATCTGCCTGATGCCTACCAGGGGATACTCAAGGAAATGGTAAGTGATGTTGCTCTTCCTGGTTGAATCCATACTGACAATGGGTGCTGGTGAAGATAATTGGAGAAGATAACAGCTGAAGAAGATATCTGATGAAGATGGCCGAAGCAGAAGAACAGTCAAAACCAAACCAAAGAAGATATGGATACCCTGTAAAACAAATAGACAAATGTTAAATGATGCAATATGATGTATGCTGAATGATATGCAAGGGTCTGTGATCAGGTATTGGATTGTCAGTTGCCTTTGATAGGGTCCATGAGTGTTCAGAATTCCGGATGAAGGTCTGAGAACCAGTAACCAGGTGGGGGACTCAAATAAAGAGTCACTTGTCCAGGGTTTCATAAGAATTGGTCCATAATCAGTATAACCTTAAAACAATATCCAGTAACAGGGTATGATAAGGCCAAGGGTTCCTGCAAACCTGTAAACAACCCCACCCACTCACAGGTATTGTTCTAGAACAAGGATCCTCAGATTCTGATCTATTATGAGAAGTGTAAACACTTCTAACCCGGAGGTACATTGTTTACCCTAATCATAAAGAATCCTCCTCTAATTCACCTCAGATGCTGAAGGTCATCTAAAAAGGTCATCCAGACTTAGCAAGCTTCCCAGATAGCCATAGCACTACAGGAAATCCGTAGCACATTGTTTTCAAGAAGAAACCCATGTCTGAACCGTGTTTCATATTCCCGCACCAGACCGAAATGGAATGGGAAAGAATATGAATCCACTCTAATCCTATGTCTGTCACTCAAGCTTTTGTGTTAGACCTTTCTCACTAGAATACCCCTCACACCAAAGTAAACCAACAAGCCAACACATGATATGATAATAAAATAAAATGCATAAAGCGGTAAATGAAAGCGATAAAGTAAATGCAGTAAATAAATATGTACAGAAAGCAATAAATAAAGAAAAACAAAAGCACACAAAGCACATAACACCCCCAGTAAACAAAATCAAACAAGCGCTAGGAGAAACCAACAAGAAAACCAGAGCCCTGGTTGCAAAGGTCCCCAGCAAATTCGCCAAGCTATCGCTCCCCGGACTTTACATCCCGGTGCAGACGCGGACTGTCGGCGATGTTAGAGGTTGAGGTTGGATAGAGTCGCCAGCTAGGAATTTTTATCCCGAAGGAAAGGTAATGCTGCATAAACCTAGAAAAAATGGATAAGACGGTTGAGAACCAAAGAAACTGAGAAAGGGGGTTGGTTACGACCTGGTAAGGTATTAGCACCCAGATTGTCTGTCGTACTCGACGGGATCCACGCTTACTTGATTGTGTTTAAAGGGTAGTGTATGTGCTGACTGTGTATAAAAGCTATGGGAGAATGTACAGTGTGTCAGTGCAAAAGAGAGGGTGAAATGCTCAAAGACCGAGGCTTAGAAAGAAAGCTGAAAGAGGGGGATGAAAAAAAGACTTTTGTTCGATAATTGTTAAGTTATGCCTACGTATCCTCTCGTGCAATGAGGAAGTCAGAACACCGTAGTTTGACTCAAAGAGATTGGATGATTTTGACTGTGAACTGCTTACTTGTCTATGCTCAAGTGTGTGACTCATCTGGCTCGAGTACTAATTGTCTTGCATTAGACGGAAGAAGCGAGTTCTCGTTTATAGAATGAGTGTGATGAGAGAAGAATCCCGGAGGAGACGATTATTGTTTGTTTTTGTGTTGTCAGTTTTTTTTATTGTTTTTGGGGTTTTGCAAAGGATAATGAGCTTAAGCCTAAATCAAGGGTTGTAAACTCATTATATCCTCCCTGATTAGGGATAATGAGCCTACTTAAGTGTGAGATAAGCATCTCAACTTAATTACCATGATGATATAGGATTAAGATCATTAACCTACTTGGTAATTATTAAGTGTTGTTGGATTTTGTTTTGTGTTAAGTAATGAGTTTAATCTCTAATCAGGGATTAGTGAATTCATTTACACCATCCTAAGAGAAGGATGATAGATGAGAACACTTAAGCTGAGGAAGACTCCTCAACTTAATCCATGGTTAGGGACTAAATTCATTATATAACAAGCCTTTATTAAATGAATTTTAATTAAAGGGTGAGATTAAGAAGTGAGTTTTATGTTTGTAAGACAACTTGAGGGGGACTTGTCCATTAAACACTAGGGTTAGTCCCTCTTAACCAAACGGAAGATATGGAACCCTAATGTAAGGCCCAAGTTACAAGATTAAGTCTTAATAGTTATTAGGTGTTTTAATAAAGAGGTGTAAACAAATTAAAGGTTTAACACTAAGGATTAAAGTTATACACTTCATCCTAAGATAAGGATGCATGCATAACCCTAATTCAAAGTCCTAAAGCTTTAAGTGTTTAGCCTCTGATTATGAGATGAGAAGAGAGACTCTAGGAGACTCAAAGGTAAAACGCTAGGGGGACTATATACAACCCTAAAAATTATCATGCTTGGATATCCAATGGTTTGTGAGGCTTAAAGAGAAGATCTTCAGGAGGCCACCAAGGAAGAGAAGCAGATGAAAAGAGAAGGAGAAAGAAGAATAAGTTACTTACTTCCTGAAGAAGATAAGTAACCTAATAGAAAGAAAGAGATGGGAGAAAGAGAGCATAAGTGAAGCAAGTTCAATTCAAAGACAAATAAGATATGCAAATGAAGCGATGAGAAGAGGTGGGATGTGAAGGCAAATCCACATCCCAAACAACTTACCATAAGCCCCTGAAATGTTAGTATGAATGCATAAGATGAAAAGCAAAAAGAAATAAAGTAAATGGAAGTGCAATGACCAAAACCAGAAGTGAATATGATGCAAATGTGTTATGCAATGATGCAAAGCCATACATGATGCATATGAATGTTCATATAAGAGATGAAATGCAAAGGAAGCATGTTAGAAGCATGAAAACACATGGATACGCATGGAATGTAATGAATGAAAAGCATACCAAATGAATGAATAAATGATCAAGCAATGTTCAAGCATGTCTTAAGATGTCTAAGATGTCATACAAATTCTTGAAATGTCATGGCAAGTTCATATGATTGAGATATGCAAAGATGAATGCAAATGAACATGAGAAATTAGGGTTTTATGAATGTATGAGATGCATATGACCAAAACAGAAGCATACTTCATGATAAGAAATTGAAAATGAAATATAAAAAAAACCCTAAACAAATACAAGATCACTCCCCAAAGGTGGAGGTCAGAAGCTAAACCTAGATGAAGTTATGAATTTCCTAAGTTAACTAGGGTTTTTGAGTGATTCTAAATGAAAAATGCCAAACAAATTGAAAATGCAAAGAAAAAATATTAATCAAATAAACTAGATACTAGATGCAATATATGAAACAATGCAAAAAGAATCAAGTTCAAACTCATCATGGTAGATCAGAAATGATTTTTTCAAGTTAGGGTTAGAAAATGTGATTTTTAGGAACCCTAATTCAAAGATAATTGTGAAAACATGATCAAACCTAAAAAGAAATTTGTGTGATGAGTTTGTAAATGTTTCTAAATGTATGATAATGCTTCATGAATTTTTTGGTGATTTTTAGAAACCTAAATGTATTTTTAATTAATTATAATCAATTAATTAATTAATTAAAACATTTAAATGATTTAAAAATACCTTTTTATTGCAAAATTAAAATAAAAAATGTTTTTGAGTTAAGAAAAATATTTAAAGTGAAAATGCAGAAAATGAGATTTTTAAAAGTGTTTTTGCTATTTTTAATAAATGGATGAAATAAAATGTGAAATAAATAAAAGAAAATGAAAGTAAGCAGGATCTAAGGCCAGGATTCAAAGTGGGGTTGACTGCGTGCGCTAATGGGTGGCTGGGATTGAATCTGGCTAATTAACATAATTAATTTAATTAATTAAGAATTAGGGTTTAGTGGATTAATCTGAACCATTCGTACGCGCGGGAAACAAAATCCAATGGCCTAAATTCAAACTGGCCTAATTAATACAAGATTAGCCCTAATATTTTTCAGGCGACCGGAACAGTGTTTCGGTCGTCTTCTCCGACAAGGTCCTCACTCTAACTCTCTCCACAGGCCATAAAAATGCATTAAACTCTCCAGAATCAATCATTAAACATCAATAAGCAAGAATCAAGCAACAAAAACAATTTATTTTGCACATACAAAGAGAATCGAATCAAACAAGTTTTACGGGCAAATTTTCAGAAGCTTCATACATTCTCATTTCTCAACCATTTTGAAAACTAAACACATCAGCATGATCAGGAGAGCATTTAGATTCATTCTATAACTTAAAAAGAGAGTTCTGGAAAAAATGTTCTTGGTGATTACCTGAGTTGAAGCTTTTTCAGTTTGGAGCTTTCTGGCCTCCTCTCTTGTGCAAAACCACTCCAATGATCCCCCTTGTGCTTCTGAAAGGCTTAGAACAAGTTTGTTTTGGCTGGTTTGAGATGTTTGGTTCTGATAACTCAGAAATCGTGTTTGTGTTGTGGAGTGTTTCAGGCCATTGCAATGGTTGGTTTGTGTTCTATGATTGATTTTGAGATTATTGGTGGAAGAAATTTTGAGTTTGAGTGGTCGTGTGTTGAGTTTCAAAGAGAGGAAGGTTTATGGAAATTTTTGGTTATTCTGATTATGGTGATATTTCAGGCTCCAATGTTATGTGAAATGAGTTTCTTGATGCTTGCATCAACAATGCTGATTGGCCAGAGAGTTGTTGTGGCATAGTGTGATTGGTATGGCCTCATTTGCAAAAAAGTCAATGTTATGGTACCATAAGTATGGAATGGGTAAGAGCTGGTTTCAAGGCTTGTCCTGTCTCAGCTAGCTTCAAGGAGGGCCCTTGGATGAGATTTGAGGATCTGTACCACTTGATTCAAGAGTTTGAACATGTTTTGCATTTTCCCTCTTTGGAAATTTTGTGAAAATTGATCCATGGAAACTTGTAATCCAAGGCATAATTTTGGTCAAGAAATGTTGCATTAACATTTTATGAAGTGTAGAAGTCAATTAGAGGTCATAATAAGTCTTGAAACTTGATTTTTCAAAATTCCCTCTTTGGCACATACTTGAAAATTACAAGAATTTTCCCAACTTTGAAACATCATATCTTGAGTTCTAGGATGAATCAAGAGGATTTCTTGTACTTTTTGAAAATGGGAAGATCCAATATACAACTTTCATGTTTGAAGATTTTTCATTTGAAGCATTTTTGATCAAGAAAGAGGAGGTTGAAAATCTTTCCCAAAATGGAAAGTTTCCATTACAAGTCATGTCCAAAAATGGAAAGTTTGCAAATGGATTGAAATTATTCAATCTTGTGATATTCTAACCACTTATAAGATCAAATAAAGATCATATAACCTCAAATTGATGAAAATGACCCTTTGGTACCATTGGTGGTGGCCTTAGATGCCCTGATTCTGACTTTTCTTGAACAATAAGTTACCAGTTGATCAGATGACTTCCACAGTGAATTTATTCATCAAATTTGGTACACATGATCCTTATAACATATTAAGACCATTAGAATCAAGAATGACCAAAAAAATTGAGGTTAAGGGTCTCAAACCCAAAACCCTAATTTTAGGTCATCTGTGTAGGAAATCTTCAGTCTGCCTCTATGCCTTTGCCATGCTTTGTGATCTCTTGACTTTTATGAACTTTGGGGAGCATATTATGACCATAAAACACTCATGGACCCTCTTGGAATGCTTCAAGACCATTGATATAGCTCATATCACTTCTTGGATTCATCTGATCACAAACCCTAGCTATGCAACTTAAGCAGTGAAACCAATATGCAATGGGAGATGATATGTTTATGCAATGATATATGAAAAGATCACAAGCCATGGTGTGAGAAAAAGTGAGGGCAAATTTGGGGTGTTTACACAAAGCAAAAGTGGCATAACTTCTTCCCCAAGCCTAGTAAGAGTGGCATTATTCTTTCCCCGAGTGGAGCAGAAATAATATGATGGTTATTCCCTGCAGGAGTTTGATTAAGAATATTTTTGTCCCCAACAAGGATCGTGTAAGTTTTCCCCATCCCCGGCAGATCATTACCTTTCCTTAGTAGGGTGGTATCCCTATGCAGAGTTGATGTTTGAAACTTCAGTAAGCTATTATGTATTTGCATCACTGGTAGATATTTATCTTGTTTCCCCAAACAAAGTTATGAAGATATTTGTCCCCATCGGAGTTTAAAAAGGACTTTTCCCTCTTCCTCCAAAGTATGGAAGATTTTGTGTTGTTGAGGTATCTCCGACATGCTGTCCTCTCAGAGTGGAATTTCTGGTGTTATCCTTTTATGGATTCTTGAAGAGTGCTTTGTGGATTGGACCCCTAACATTTGTTTTCCCCAGTCTTAGTTATTCCTTTTAGCAGGATTTTATTCCTTTGATGACTTTTGATGTTCCCCTGCAGGATTTCGATTCAAATCTCCAGCATGGTTGTAACGCCCCGATTCAATTTTCCCAAATTTTTGTGGAGTCATTTATTTTATTTGTGTGATAATAGTTTTATTTGTGAAATTATCATGATGATATGATATGTTGTGTGATTTTACCGTTTTGTGAATTTTCGGGTAAAATTGGATTAGAGGGTATTTAAGGTATTTGTTAATTAGTAATAAGTTAGAAATTAGTAGGATTGGTATTTTTGTGAGAAATTGATATTTGGTTGGAAAGAGTAGAAAAATAGAAATAGAAAGAAAAAGAATATAAGAGAGTGAGAAAGAGTGAAATAGAAAGTTAGTAAAGAAGAGAAAGAAAAAGAGAAGAAAGAAAAGGAGAGAAGAGAAAAAGAAGAGAAAAAATGGAAAGTTGGAAAAGCTTCAAGATTGCTCCTAGGAATCGGTATAATCGGGTAAGGGTGATAAGCATTGTTATCTTAATATTGTGTATGATTATGTATGTGATTGATTGGTTGAGTTTTGGTTTTAATGGAAGTTTAGAGAAGATGAATAGTTAGGGTTTTAGTGGAAATGTGAGAAATTGGTAGATTAATCGGTTAGAAATCATTATAATCGAAGTATGATAGCTAGTACGTGTTGTTGATCATATTTAGTGGAGTTTTGGAGTGAAAGAGTTGACTGTTACGCAGCTGGAAATTCTGGAAATCGCTGTTGTCGCTCAGCGAGAGTTCCAGGGTTTTCCTCGCCCAGCGAGCGAGAGGGCGCTCAGCGAGCCTGTAGGTTTTTGAGGGGTTATGTGTTTTAATCCATAGCTTTAGTTTCGGGTATCCGTTTTTAGTGATCCTTATATCGATTCGAAGCTAGAAACACGTAGAAACTAATGATGCTAAGAAATGAAATGTTTAGCCGACTTTCACCCGACTTTTCCGATAAAACGTAAATGAATTAATTATGGAAATGTGGGTTGATGTGATGTGTGGCCGTTTGGCAAATGAATACATTGTTTGAATTGAATGTCAATGTATGTTAATTGAATGAGATGAATGCATAACTATATTATGAATATGTATTCATTTTCAAGAATGTTGTGTGTCATTTTGCATGTAAGTATAATGTATGCATTATTGTGTTGTGGGATTCCTTGTGAATCCATTGTAGCATCTTGTGATCATGTGGAGTGTGAGTGATGACTACAACAAGATCGTGTGCCCATGTGGGGTGTGAGCGATCGGATTGTGTGCCTGTGTGGGGTGTGAGCAATCCAGAAACATCGTGTGCCCGTGTGGGGTGTGAGCGATGGGTAATTTATTCACATTGATTGTGTGCACGTGTGGGGTGTGAGCAATCAGATTGTGTGCCCGTGTGGGGTGTGAGCAATCCATAAATATTGTGTGCCCATGTGGGTGTGAGCAATGAGGAACATCGTGTGCCCGACGGGGAGTTACTTTAGGTAACAAGTGATGATTCCATATGGTTCCTGAGTGAACCTGCTGAAATGTTGAGTCGGTACCGCATTGCATCTGTATAGAGTCGTGTGTCGGTCTCTATGAGTTGCATTTTATCATTTTAATTATGATATACAGAAATAAACATGAATGTGCATATCTTTATTTGGAGTATTATGGAGATGATAGTATGTGTGATGAAACATACTTGTTCGTATATATATATATATATATATATATATATATATATATATATATATATATATATATATATATATATATATATATATATATATATATATATATATATGCATGTTTGATATATGTATATGTATGTGATTTATACATTTGTAATGTATATGTGTGATTAAACATAGCTAGACGTATGTTTATGTGGAATGAATAGAATTGAGGAATAAACATAAATAATGTAAGTTTATGTGAATTAGTGAATTGATGCATGATGAACATGCTTGATTTGTGTATGTACATGTTGCGATGTGTATAGGTGATGAGGTATGAATCGTGGGGAGAATATGTTTTATGTGTATGTTATATGTTGAGATATATAATTATATGCAATGTTATTATGATAATGTTTCTCACCTTTCTACTATTTTATGATGCTCTACGAGGCATTGCAGAGTAGGTTTGCTGGAGGTCTTTCTGTGAAGCTCGTCTTCATCTTTTGGTCGGTCGGCTCTGATATGTAGCACTAGGTAGCTAGGGTTGGCTTGATGCCTTTTTGTGAATGCATTTGTATATGTATTTTTATGATAGATGTTTTATGTAAACATGGCATTATTTTGGTGATTCAAACTTGTGGATATATTTATGATAAGTATATAAGTTTGAAATTGTTATGTGGTTTCTGCTGTTATTTGAATTACATGAATACGAGTGTAAGGATGAAATCCTTCGTGTTTGCAAGTTACCCCATTTGTTGCATATCTTAATGAGCAGGTGTTGTATGTTTTTAATTTCAAGCATAATGTGACATGCCTCTTTTATACCATGTTTAATTATACTCTGATGAAATTTTTAACATGTGCCTAAATGATTTAATTGATTATTTTGGGGTATAGAAATGGGGTGTTACAATGGTTCCCGGACTTGTTACCCTGATTAGCCGAGTATCCAGTTGTTGTGGTGTTTATGTCACCCTTTTGCTTATCTTTATGTCTGTTTTGTCAGCATATTCATACGCATAAGCATAGCATCGTTTGCTTGCATTCTTGCACTTATCTTTGTTCCCCACTCTTTAGTGTGATCTTTCTCCACATAATGTGTGTGTTGTCTTCCTCTCAAGTTTAGAGTGTCGACCATTAAGCAGAAAGTATTGATCTTTTCTAATTCCCCACTGAGTTTGTTTCTCATGGATGATTTTGATTCAGTTTCCTCCCCAGTTTATTATCTGGAAGGAATTTCCCCAGTTGAGATATTTCCTCCTCGGGATGAGTCTTGTTTGACTGTTTCTCTCCAACTTGTTCTTGGATTGAACTTTGGTCCTTTTGGCGAGTTAATATTTTCTTTGAAATGAAGCTATCATTGTTTGATAGTGGGCGATATTTTCCCAGCTTGAGTATATTACTTTGGAATTAAGCTATCAATTATTCGATAGTGGGTAATATTACCAAATTAATCAAGCTCTTTTGCTTTTGCTCCTACCTAGTAAATCTGGTAGTCGAGAGTTGGTGGTGGCCGGCCTCATTTTTAGGGTAATTACTTCGTAAATTACTCGGCGATTGCTTAACATTGACCTAAATCTGTCCCTAATTCGGAATAAAAATCTAATTGGGCACTTGCACTTTTGTGGACCGGATCTCTTGTTGATCGCGTAATTCCAAAGTGGTTAATCATATTGCATTAAGAATCGAGACTTGTGAATGTTTGATGCGTAGGTGCTTTGGGTCTCCCAATCGCCTTTCAAATTTCATTGAATTCGGTTCGGTTTTCCTTGATTAATCGATATAGTGTAAGATGCTAAGCGAATCCGGTTTCCTTTCAATTTTGGTTACTCTTTTGGTTGTGGTTGATTAAGTTCACCATACCATTATTATGTAAATATTATTATACTACTACTATTATTAATATTTTAGATTCTTGCACTTTAATTGCTTTTGTTACTAACATTTAATTTCTTGCAGTTTTATTGCTTTTATTCTATTTTGCTTTATTATGCTTTATTCATCCATATCATGTTTATTATTTGCTCTTATTTTGTTGTTATTTTTCATTTGTCCATTTGGACACAAAAACATTAATAAAGGATTAAACCTCTAAAAAACTTGTAACTTTAATTTGTGGACTTTTGGTTACTATCCTTGGCATTGGAATGGAGATTTTGGACTTAGATTTTAGGATCCCTCTCCCTTGCTTTGATCTTATTTAAGTTGGAATTTTCCTTTATTTGGCTATTTGCTAGCTTATAAGGATGAAAATCTTATGCTCATAATTTGGAATGTCATCAAGTTTGGTTAGATCTTTCTTCCCTTATCTCCTTATTTTCTTTTTTTAGGATAGTCCCTTCATCTCCTCCTCTTCTTTAATTTTCAAAACCTTCTCCCTTTTTCAAAGGATTCCTTCTTTTTAAATCATCACCTCTTTAATAAACAAAACCTTGACTTTTATCAAGTGGCTTTTACTCTCTTTTTTTCGTTTCTTTTAAAATCAATGAATCTAATCATGTTGACCTTAATTAAAAAAAAGAATCAAACTCATTCAAGTTGTTTTGTGCCTTTGTTCTTTTGTTTATTTTCTTTTAAAGAGTGCCTATAAGTCATTATTCTTTAGTCGGGTGCTAGTCTTTCAATCTCCATGGTTGTAGTTTGATGTAATTGAGTCTCTTGTCATTTGTGGGGGTTTAGTGGCATACTCGTTGATTTTATCCGAGTTGGCGCTCTCCCCATAATGATGTATGAGTCCATGTCTTCATTCTCATGGTAGTTTATTTGGCCATCCATTCGAAGATAACAAATTCTCTTCATTTAATAAAATTAATCATAACCAACCATTTTCACTATTTGTACCACGAACTACAGGGTTTTGATCTTGCATTGCACTTTATGCGTACGTAGGCATGAGGTGGTAAACCTCTCCAAACACAAAAATATTAAAAAAATATTTCTTTTCTCATCCCCCAACTCTCATTTAACAAACCTCTTTCAAACCAAAAGCAGTAAATTTTTCAAAGGGCTCCCGTGGAGTACCACGAACATTTTGGGTGCGTAAAACCTTCTCATTGTGTAACCTATCCCCTTACCCATTCCCTGTTGTGTTTCTTTAGCTTTTTGCTTTTAGATTCATTAGGATTTATTCGCTCTTTTTTTCCTTTTCCTCTTGGAATAAAAATAAAGCGTGGTAGCGACTCTGTTTACTTTGAGTTAAGTTAGTTAATAGCTTACACTCATGATTATACCGCTAAAATAATTATTCTTTTATACAAACTAGTAATTGAAATAATAGAATTGAAATAATAATAATTAGTATTAACTGGATTAAGGGGCAGTTTAGTAAAAGGTTAGTAAAGGGTTAGTATTGAATTATTCAAACAGAAAAATCAGAAAAAGATTAATCGTAAAAAGTTTTGGTGAGAAGAACAAAGAGGATATGGATTTAATTTCAGGTGATTTAACATGATAGGTAGTTTGGGGGTATCCTTCCCTCTTAGGTTTTCTTGTTGTTTATGATGAATATGATGAATCTGTGATTGTCTGGTGATTGTGTGAATCTGTGAAAATATTGTTGTGTATCAGATGATTTCTGTTATCATGTTGTTGTTGTTCTGGATCATGAGATGTTTATGAATATTGTTGTTGTTGATGGATAGGATGAACTGTAGATCTAAAACGAAAATTTAATCGGAATATAGTAACATAGGTGAAAGATAGATGAAAATTAGAGAGTAAAACTGGTGTAGACACGATTTTAGGACATGTACGAATCATGGAATCTAGAGGAGTGAGGTATAGATCTGAAATTATGCAGAAAACCTAGAAAACGCACTTATTCTACCCATACGCATATGGACTAGGCCAATACGCGTATGGAGGGCTAGGGACTGGACCAATACGCGTATGAGGGAATTGATACGTGTATTGGGGCGTATGGGGGGCGTATGGCACAAGCCAATATGCGTATGGCCAGGCCAGTACGCGTATGGCCAGCGTGTGGTGCAAAAACACGCAGTTTTGCAAATTCTCTCCAGATTTCGCGTGCGTAGCCAATTTTATTGGTGTGAGGTATTAAGATGAATCTTAAAACATATTTAATTGAGATTTAATCTTGAGGATGAATAAATGTTGGAAATTAGGTGAATTAATTTAGTCGTAAAATCGAGTAAATCACGTGAAGTAATTATTGGTGATTATTAATGGAAATTTTGTTGTGTTTGGTCGGATGGATCATGTAGATGTATAATATGGTGAATTATACATGATGTATGCTTTTACATTGACATGCATACATTTGTCGTTGTTGTTGGGATGATCAGCCGGATGGGCGAATACAATCATCCGTACTCCATTATGGAGAGTGTTGGGATAATCATTGTCAGATGGGTGTATGTGATTATTCGTGTTCGATTGAATGACAAAACCTGGTACCACGTGCATTGTATTGTGTTGAGTCACATTGCATATATTGTTGATTGTCATTGCATAATTATTGTTGTACTTGTTGTTGTGGATTATTGTTGAGTGATGAGGTGATTATTTTTGTTTGCGTGAGAAATTTCCCTGTATATGTTATATGCACCGTTTATATTTGAATTTGTTTCTCACCCCTCTGTTGTTGTTGTTGTTGCACCTGTGCTTCTTTGGAAGAACAGATAATCCAGGTACTTAGAGTGCATGGAGTCGTGTTGTTGTGTTTGAGTCTTAGGATGATCTGATACGTAACACGGGATGGGAAATTTTCTATTTTTATTTAATTTCCGTTACGTATCTGATTTTATGGAATTACACATATTGAGGATTTTTTGTTGAAACTGGCTTATTGCCTTGGTTGTTTTAAAACGATTAATTTTCCGCTGTTTGTAGTGAAAGAACATTTTGTTGGTTATTATAGTTGAATACGTGGCATTCCACTTTAAACTCTGATTTTATATGTAAAAACGTTATTTTATTTATAATGGGAAAGTGGGGTGTTACAATTGGTATCAGAGCAGGTCGGTCCAACCGGCCAGATGTTGTGTCGAGTCAGTCCTTAGAATATGAGTTGTTTTTGTGTTCTAACCTGTAGTGGTTGTATTTGTTGTGATAGTATACCAGGAAGGAATGATGTTGCACTTGCTGCTACTATGCAAGCCATGGCGCAAGCGGTTGAGAATATTGCTCCAACTGCGGGGAATGTTGAGTTTCGTGATTTGGATCAGTTCAGAAGTAACAAGCCGCCTATGTATGAAGGGGGTATATTGGATCTAGAGGCTGCACAGAAATAGATGAAGGCAATTAAGAAGATCTTCAGGACCAGGGGGTGCATTGATGACCAGAAGGTGAGGTTTGGTACTCACATGCTAGAGGGCGAAGCTGAAGTCTGGTGGGACAACAATCGCCAAAGGTTGGAAGCTGCAGGTACTGCTATTAATTGGGTTGTGTTTCGTGGTGAGTTTTTAGAGAAGTATTTTTCGGAAGATGTTCGCAGTGCTAAAGAGGTTGAGTTCCTAGAACTGAAGCAAGGTATTATGACTGTGGCTGAGTATGCTGCGAAATTTGAAGAGCTAGTACAATATTGTACTCATTATAACACTGAGGAAGCTATGACTTCGAAGTGTCTGAAATTTGAAAATGGATTGCGTCCTGAGATCAAATAGGGCATTGCTTTCCAAAAGATCAGGAGTTATCTAGAGCTGGTAAGTAGGAGCAGAATCTATGATAATGATAATAGGTATCGTATTGCTCATTATAAAGCGGTGAATGATAAGAAGGGTAAGCAGAGGTTTGGGGGTACTCCTTATAATGCTCCTACTGATAAAGGTAAACAGAAAAATGTTGCTGACAAGAAGCCAAGTGGGGGAGGGGTGAATCCCAATCCTGTGAAGTGTTTCAGATGTGGAAGCACAAGTCATCGTGCTAATACTTGTCAGAATAAAGTCAAGAAGTGCTTCAAGTGTGGAAGGACAAGTCATGTGTAAGCCGAATGTAGGGCAACTATGCCTACTTATTTCAATTATGGTGAACAGGGTCATATCAGTACAACTTGTAAGAAACCGAAGAAGACCCAAGGAACCACCGGTAAAGTGTTTGCATTATTGGGAGCCCAGTCCACTAATGAGGAGCGTTCTGTTAAAGGTACTTGTCCTATTAATAATACTCCTTTGGTTGCTATTATTGATACGGGTGTAACCCACTCGTTTATTTATGTTGATTGTGTGAAAAGATTAGGAATTGTTCCGTCTGCTCTAAAATGGAGAATGACTATTGAAACTCCGTCTATTGGTTCTGTGGTTCCATCGTTAGTATGTCTGAAGTGTTCGATCAATATTTTTGATAGGGATTTCTATGTGGATTTAATTTTTTTACCGCTTGGTAGTCTGGATGTTATTCTGGGTATGAACTGGTTGGAATTAAACCGAGTCTATATTGACTGCTATAGGAAGAAGTTGTTGTTTATTACTCCTGAAGAGGAAGCGTTGGCTAATTCGTTATCTACGAAAGATTTGAAGACCTTATTAGAAGACGAGGCGATGATGTTTGCATTATTCGCGTCGTTGTCTGTTGAAAGTAAAGTATCGATTATGGAGTTACCAGTTGTGAATGAGTTTTTGGAAGTATTTCCTGAGGATATTACAGAATTACCTCCGACGAGAGAAGTTAAGTTTACTATTGATCTTATTCCTGGTACGAGGCCTATCTCTTTGGCGCCGTACAAAATGTCTGCTTCAGAGTTAGCCGAGTTGAAGACTCAGATTGGTGAATTGCTTGATAAGAAGTTTATTAGACCAAGTGTGTCACCGTGGGGAACTCCAGTGTTGTTGGTGAAGAAGAAAGATGGTAGTATGCGTCTATGCATAGATTACAGTTGAATATAGTGACCATTAAGAATAAGTATCCACTTTCGAGGATTAATGATTTAATGGATCAGCTAGTTGGTGTGCGTGTTTTCAGTAAGATGGATCTGAGGTCAAGTTACCATCAGATTTGAGTGAAAGAAGGTGATATTCAAAAGAATGTGTTTAAAACTCGTTATGGACATTATGAGTATGTTGTGATGCCATTTGGAGTGTCTAATGCACCAGGTGTATTTATGGAGTATATGAATCGTATTTTCCATTCTTATTTGGATCAGTTTATTGTAGTATTTATTGATGATATACTTATTTATTCTAAGAGTGAAGATGATCATAAGTAACATTTGAGAGTTGCTTTGCAGGTGTTGAAAGATAACAAGTTGTTTGCTAAGTTATCGAAGTGTGGATTTTGGCTTGATAATGTAAGTTTCTTAGGTCATGTCATTTCTGGTGATGGTATATCGGTGGATCCATCTAAGGTGAGCATTGTGTTGCAATGGGAACCTCCGAAGACTGTAATGGAGATTCGAAATTTTCTTGGTTTAGCCGGTTATTATAGAAGATTTATTCAAGGATTTTATAATTTGGCGGTATCGTTGACTCAGTTGACAAGGAAGAGTCAAGCGTTTATTTGGGATGCAGCTTGTGAGGAAAGTTTTGAAGAATTAAAGAAGAAATTGACTACGACACCAGTGTTGATTTTACCAAGTCCTGGTGAACCTTTTGTTGTTTATTGTGATGCGTCCAAGATGGGACTAGGTGGAGTATTAATGCAAGATGGTAAGGTAGTAGCTTATACTTCTCGGCAATTGAGAGTGCACGAAAGGAATTATCCTACTCATGATCTTGAGTTAGCTGCAGTGGTTTTTGTGTTGAAAATTTGGTGGCACTATTTGTACGGGTCAAGATTTGAAGTGTTCAGTGACCATAAAAGTTTGAAGTATTTATTTGATCAGAAAGAGCTAAAATATGAGGCAAAGGAGGTGGTTAGAATTTCTGAAGGATTATGATTTTAATTTGAGTTATCATCCGGGTAAGGCTAATGTTGTAGTAGATGATTTGAGTCGCAAGAAAATTCATATGTAGGCATTGATGGTGAAGGAATTGGAATTAATTGTACAATTTAGAGATTTGAGTATGGTTTGCGAGACGACACCTGAGAGTGTTTGACTTGGAATGTTGAAAGTGAATAATGATTTCTTAGATATTATTAAAGAGAATCAGAGAATTGATGTAAAGTTAGTTGACTTGTGTCATACCCCAAATTTGTCCTACCCGCACCATTTTACTGTTTAATCATTGTTTCAAAAAAAAAAAAAAAAAACGCACCATTTTATTTTGTATGTCTAACAAATATTCGCAAAATCAAAATAGGCTTTTGTAAATAGGTTATTTTCGAAACCAAGAATCAAGTTTTATTTTATTCAAGTCCATTACCGTTATATTATAATTCCATTTCC
Organism: Lathyrus aphaca; assembly: GCA_963966055.1. NCBI lineage: Eukaryota > Viridiplantae > Streptophyta > Magnoliopsida > Fabales > Fabaceae > Lathyrus > Lathyrus aphaca. Next base: position 212,902,072 of record OZ014520.1, on the reverse strand, counting down.
TGTTTTTTTTTATGTTCAATATATGTTGCTCGTTCTAAACCATTTTCTATCCCTTTTTCTTGTCCCATTATTTTCATTCTTACTATTTTAGTATTACTGTTTTTATTGTTATTGTTACTTTTACTTCAATTTTTACTACTTTCATTGTTCTATTATTATCGACAAAATTATAAAATTACAAAATTATAAAAGTTTGTCATTACCATTTGTTCTCCTTTTTATTATTAATATTATTCCATCATTTTTACTATTAGTTAGTCAAAAAAGGTGAATACAAAATTTTATTAGTTTTTATTATTGTTCTATTACTATTTTATTTTCCATTTCCATGTTATTATAATTTCTATTTCTTATTATCTTTATTAATATTATTATTGTTTAATATTAGTCTTATTCTTATTATTATTATTTTTTTATTATTATTATTTTTATTATTTTTGGTATTCTCCTATTTTTATTTACTATTCTATTATTCCTCTTTTTACTGTTATTATTATTTTTTCAAAAAAATCTTTTTACATTTTAAATCATCAATTCTTTTTATGTTTATCTCATTTCTTCATTACTATTATTTTTATTCCCACTTTATTAGTATAGTTTTTTTTTTATTTATCATTGCTACTTATTCTATTAAGTTCACCTTTACCCAGCATCACATAGACCCTATTTCCTTTTCATGGCCAGCTGTTCACAATCAGATACTCAAATATTTTCACAATTTCATTCACAGCAGTGTATTCTACAACAACTTTCATTCCACTCACCCACCAATCCACAACAAACACCCAACCCACTAACAGCTCAGCAAAAAAATCTCCTTCAAAAATCCTATTTTACCCACATATGTTTCTATATAACAGAGGAGAAAGGGTGGGCTGAAGGATACTAAAAAATTCTGCAGAAACATAATACAGATTCAAGCCTTAACCTCACTCTTGAGAAGCTGGAAAAAAAAAGTCTAAAGGACCTCACAAACCTCCATTACCTTCAACGCCGTCCAACCTTGATTCGCAAAACCGTATGGAACCATGAACAATCTGAAAACAAAAGCAGAATAAGATCTGAGAACCCTCCTTCAACATTACCTCCAAACACAACAAAAATCTTTCGAAACCAATTTGAGCCAAACACAAATTCGTAGCCACCATCTTCATCCCTCATTTTTTTTAAACTTCATCACAAACCAAAAAACTAAATATACACATAACCAAATCAAAAAAACCAGAAAAACACCAAATCCAAAGAAGCATAACGAAATTGAGATTTAGAGAGTCCGAAACCCATTAATCCTTCATCTCACCTCAAACGCACCTGCTGCAAAAACAACAATACCGTAAACACAAATCCGACCGCTGGGAAAACAAACCCAGCCACCGCGCCGGAAAAACCCATCCTTCAAGCCGCCTCGAAACCAAACATCGTCATCCTCGCCGCCGTGCCATAACCCATAACTGCCGCGAAAACTCTTGAACTCCAAAGCAACCAACAAAGCCGCCGCAGATGAAATCACAAGACCACCGCATCAACTAGCCCAAAACCGCCGGTCTCTGAAACCAATAGCCGTAAATCCACGAATCCGTGAGAGACCGTAAGATGCACAAATAACCGCCGCTGAGTGAGGGAGATGAATCGCGAAATCCGGAAACTAATGTTGAAATCGTTCGTGAGAGGCGTTTGATTTTCCTTTCTTTTTCTCTGAAGTTTTTCCTGAATCGCGTTTTGAGAAGGGTGAGGCTACTAAGTCCACGTTTTACCCTGTTCTTCTGTTTCTTTCTTTTTTCGTTAAGAAAATTAATTTCTGCTTTTATTTATTTTATTTATTTATTTATTTATTATTTTTTGTTTCATTAAATCATTGGGCTTATGGTTAAGCCCACCAGATCTTCTTTTCTAGTCTACAGATCTACCTATTTGCACCAGCTAATCCATGGATATACCACATCTGTTTTTATGCTTTAAATTATGTTTATGCAGGCCCATCTAGACTCATCCCAATGTTTTGACCATACTCCAATAACACACAATGCACCCTCGGCTCGTTTTACTATTTTTATTATTTTATAGACTCATCATTTTAATATTTTATTTTCTTTTCTTTTTGCTTCTATTATGTTATTTGGTACTTAATAATTTGTTCTATTGGTGAACATTGATGCATTTACAGTATTTAATTTCCAATTTTATTATTTTGGGCCAATGATATTAACATAAATTAAATTTTGTCCAATATATTTAATTGGAAAGTTTAATTATTATGAGGCCCTTTTCTTTTTTTATTATTATTATATAATTCAATTCTGACAAAATAAATTTAATTCAATTTTTTTTATTTTATTATATTATTTCAATTGTTTAGAACTTTATTAAATTCATTCAATTTATTTATTTATATTATTTCATTCTGATTTATTTGTCGCAAATTAATTTTATTTCTTTTTATCGCTTTAATCGATTCGCGAACCATGTAAGCCGAGCATCGCGCCTCGCCATCAACTTTTCCGAACTCGACAATCCAAATATTTTTCATAATCAAAATAACGGATAAACTGAATTCTGGAGTCTCGCATTCCTCGAAGTCTTGAATGAACACTCCCGAGGCTCGCCCCGCGGGACGTCGTTCATTCGACTTTCCGTAATTAAAACGTTTAATCCACACATCAAATAATGGGAATTGAATTCTGGAGTCTCGCATTCCTCGAATTCTCGAATAAACTCTCCTGAGGCCCGCCCCTCAGGACATAGTTTATTTACCCTTTCATTCTTAAAAATACCAATCGAATCAAACATTTTTTTTTAAAAATGTGAACTTTATTTAAATCCTTTCTATCTCAAACAAGCTAGCACTTCAGCCTCCTATCGCGAGCAAACAAGCCAACGCTTAACAGTAGAATGCGGTTTAAATAACTGTTCATTAAAACCAACCGATCAACCTTAGTACCACGAACTACGAAGCTCTGACTTTCCCATTACACAAGGGAATATGTAGGCACACGGATCTTACTCCTTGCCGAGCACCCTAGGAACAAAATAACACATTTCCCCTATTAAACTTATATTAGAATCATTTGCATTTATTATTCGAAGAAAACAGAAAGAATAAGTCAGCATTAGATCGCAAGATAAACTAAGAGGTTCCCGTTGAGTACAACGGACGTAAGGGGTGCTAATACCTTCCCCTTACGTAATTGACTCCCGAACCTAGAATCTGGTTTCAAAGACCTTGTTCTATCCATTTTTCTAAAAAGGGTTTCTCGATATTTTCCCTTTCCTTAATTGGAATAAAATAAGTTCGGTGGCGACTCTATTGTTTTAATTTTTATCCGCGGTAATTTTCTTATCGCGAGGTCGTATTTTTCGAGGTGCGACAAATGGCGACTCTGCTAGGGACACGTCAGAGAGTCAAGCCTAACTTAGTTTACTTTGCGATCAATGTTTACTTTGCCCACCTGTTTTCTTCATGCTTTTTCTTCATGCTTGTTTATTTTCTCTCTCTTTATTATGATTATTATCATACCTGCTTGTTGGATCATGGGTTTACAAATGAGTTTTCGAAAAATAAGAAGGAACACCTAGTTTAGAATTGGAAGTTATTAATGTTAGTCTCTAAGGACTCGCTCCTTGCAAGCCTAGCATGAAAGCTCCCCCCAAAGAGTAGACCTATTCGTAGATCTTATCATAACACAGCTAGCATGTCACATGACTTGATTCATTTAAGGGCTGTGACTCTGGGACCCACTTTTAGAACCGGTTTCAATGTTGGCAGTTGCGTAGTGTTAGTCTCTGAGGACCCGCTCCTCATACGGCTAACATGAGAACTCCACTCAAGGTAGACCCTATCGTTATTATCGTCATAATACAGCTAGCCTGTGGCAGGACGTTAGTACGATTAGCGTCCGTGACCTTGAGTATTTTATCCATAACCGTAGAAACTATCATGTGAGTGGTTTTACGGGTAAAGAACTTAGAACAATCCTATAAGAGTTTACCTGCTAAGGTTACTTTATCAGAGATACCGGTTATTTATTCGTTACTATGGTTAACCTCAGAGTAGATTATACTTGTGATCCTGGATCCTGCATTGCATTCATACGCATATTAATTTCATTTGCATTATTTGTGCATCCTGCATTTCATTCCAAAGTCGTAAACTCATTGCATGTTCCTTCATCTTCAGTAAATCAAGTTGGTTTCCCGAAGCCCGTATCGTGCTAGACGCCCGTATCTAACTAGAGCCAACACTAGAAGACTAATGGATGTGATTCAAGAAGAGCAAGCTTCTATGAGGGAAGAGATTGACTCGGTCAAGAACAAGATTGACCAGATTTATGAGACCATACAAGCTTTGGCCAGGATGGAAGAACGTCTCGAAGCTGCTGCCGCAATGAACAATGCTCTAGTGCAAGGATCTGCCTCGCGAGCAATGCCTTCAGTTCCAGTTCCAAATCCTTTGGTCTACGGTTTGCCTCTAGGCTTCACTCCTGCTGTTAAAGAGGTCACTTCCCAACCAATACCTACCTCTGGTGTTACTATTGGTGCTATTCCTCAAGCTCAACCTATTCCAACTCAAGTACAGTTTCCTCATGCTGAAGAGGACCATCAAGTTGAGTATAAGATGCATATTGTTGTTCTAATCATCAATCCTCATGCTATTCAAGAGTCTGAAGCTATGAAGATGTGTCGCGAGTTAGCTGAAAAACTCTTAATCATGGAAGGACACAACTCAACCTCTTTGAGTGCCTCAGACATGTGTTTAGTTCCAGATGTTGTGATCCCTGTTAAGTTCAAACTGCCAGAATTCGAGAAATACAAAGGCCTCAGTTGTCCTGAGCTTCATTTGAGAATGTACTGCAGAAAAATGGCCGCTCATGCCAAAGATGATAAGCTTATGATCCATTGCTTCCAAGACAGCCTGTTTGGAGCGTCTCTAGAATGGTACATGCAGCTCGAACGCAACAATGTTCGTACTTGGCTTGATCTATCTGATGCATTTAAAAAGCAATACAAGTACAACACTGACTTAGCTTTGAATCACACTCAACTTCAGAGTATGACTCAAAAGGAAAGCGAATCCTTTAAAGAGTACGCCCAACGCTGGAGGGAGTTAGCTGCCAGAGTACATCCGCCATTGGTCGACCGTGAACTGATCGATATCTTCATGGGTACCTTACAAGGGCAATACTACGAGAAGCTGATCAGCAGCGTATCTTCTAGATTTTCGGACATGGTGATGGTCGGAGAAAGAATTGAAGAGGGTCTGAAAAGTGGAAAGATCCAAGGAGGCTCTAGCAATCAAGCCAATGTCAAGAAACCTTTCAACGGGTACAAAAAGGGCGAAACAAATGCCATTTCTGCTGCAAGTGGGAATTTTCAACAGAGTGCACCTACTCCAGTTCCCTACTACCAGTATCCGTATGTTGCTGCTGCACAATATGCTCCCATGCCTTATCAGTCAATTCCTCCAATGCCTTATCAGCAGGCCATTCAAGCGCCATTTCCGCCTCAGATGGCTTATCAACCACGTCCACATCCTATGATTGCAGCTGCGTGGTATGCGCCCGATCCGTATCAGCAACCGGCCTATCCACAACGGCCTGGTCAACAACAACAATGCGCTCCTCAACAGCGCCCACCATATAAAAAAAGAGGATATGATAGACACATTGATCCCCTGCCTATGACATATTCTGAAATCTTTAATCAGCTGATGGCAAAAGGATCTCTTACTCTGAAGGATATTCCACCTCAGACTGGTAATGCTCGGAACTTTGATGCCAATGCTCGCTGTGAGTATCACAAAGGCGCTCCAGGTCACACAATTGAGAACTGCCATTCCTTCAAACACATGGTTCAAGATATGATCAACTCTAAGGATCTCACCCTCACTCCGAGAAATGCAAATGTCCAGAACAATCCATTGCCGTCGCACGGTGCCAACAAGTGAAAACATTTGAAGGGGTTGTTGAAAACTAAGCTGAGTAGTCTCCAACTTTGAAGCATTCAATCAAGAGAAGTTCAATTCCTCAAATCAAGGCAGCCATCGCCATTTATCATTTCCTCATTCCTATTGTTTTGTACTATTTGTTTAAGTACTATTTGCTTTGAACATTATCGTTTGTACTTGGTTATGTTAATGTTATGTTTATGCATGTTTTGAATCAATTTATTCGCATTCGCTCATTATTTATCATTTATCGCAAAAATCACAAAAATATTTCCTCACTTCACTTTAGCAAATATTTGAGGGAGGATGATGAAAATGAAATACCCATAACTGTTGTGGTATGCTTTCGGATAAAACCTTGTCAATGATGTGCAGGCATTTGTTCAAATCCCCAAACACTAGAGATATAAGGAGTTAATCCCTAGTCAACCACTTCGAGCCTAGAAGTAGGAATTTCTTTCGGATACAAACCCTTACATTTAACCCGGGGCAGGGTAGTTGTTCAGTTAACATGACTACACTTTCAAATCGCAATATGAGACATCCCGTCGGAGGACCATCAACGAATGACTTGGCAGTCACAATATTCAACAAAATACAAAAAAAAATAGATAAAAAACCGCTAAGTTGAGCACCCGAAGAGAGACTTAGTCGGAACAAGAACAAATCAAAAGAGGAACTCAAATCCTCAGCAAAAGCAAAACGAATATCAGTGACCACCAAATCAAGAATCAAATGGTCACCAGCAAAATAAGATGACTGCCATTTTCAAGCAAAATTTAAAGCTTCATCTTCATTCTTGCAACATCAAAACAAATGCATATGTAGAGTTAACTGAACGTAGGATTGGAGAATATTACGAAGAAGAGTTGGGTACAAATCAAACTTTGAGCCTTATATCCTTTGTTTTTCAAACCATTAACCAAACCACATTACAACCCTCAAAAGTCCTAATTGAGACACGGTTTATTCTGAAAGCATGCTACCAACAAGGTTGCGTAAAATGACTCCCATATATTTGCTAATCTTCAATATCGATTGCACATTATTCTTGCTGCATCTTTCACGCACTTTCTAAATCAGCACTTCGTTTGGACTAACGGTCCATCCGTCACACTATCGCAATCATTCAATAATTGACTTTTTCAAAACTTACATGAACGTTGCATTAACACTACCATTTGTGTATGAACAATTTTATTGTAAATCAGTGCTTGACATCAGTGCAATCCCAACAAGGGGCAATCGAAAGAGAAACTTGAATCAATACTTATTCAAAATCAGCCTAATCAGGGGCAATTTATTTCAAAGTCCATTAATCAGGGACAAAATCATTCTTAAATGCTCAACTAGGGGCAAGATCACCTTCAAACAGTTCAATCAGGGGCAGACGCCTACCAAATCCAGATACAAGGGCAAATCATGTCATGGCCATTGTCAAAGATTCCCCATCAGATTTATTTCAAATACCCTACAGGCAGGGGCAACCAAACAAGGAGTGAATCTTCCTATCTCTATTCCCCAACTAAAAAAGCAGATCTTGTCAGACGTTATCAGCTTTTCAAAGCAAATCAATCTTCACGTGTCAATTAAGTTGCTCCTCTCATTAGCAAGTGACCAAAGCTTGGAGCATTCAGATCCATCTTCTGACCATACATCGTCGAAGATCGAGAGTCGGGGAATCATACCCTCCACCCACCCAAAGTCCAATCATTATTGGCAACTACTAAACTAGAAGTCCACCAAGCTGGCACCTTCCAATCGCTCATATGCATCATCAACGTCATAAGCATCATTTACATCAATCATTTACAGTAGGTGCATCATATGCATACCTAAATAAATCAGACTTTTCTCCCAACGTTTTAACTTTCAGCAATGCATAGGCACTTGCATCGTATCTCCATCATTATGGAATACCATTTCACACAAAAAAACAATCAAGCATAGTTGCATAACTCAGGATCCAGGATCAATCCAAGATTCCAGGCCTTTCCCCAGCGGAAGTCAGGGCCCAGGGTCGACCGAAGATTCCAGAGATTCTCCTAGGTGTTATTCAGTGGACATCCAGTTGGATATTTCTCTTCCAGATTATTTAATTTTATGTTACTCGTCATCCTTTTGGTGTCGGGGTTGCTTTATCATCCTCTGGTGATAAGTGATTTTATCTTCAGTTATTCGCCTTATCATCCTCTGATGATAAGTGATTTTTATTTTTCTGTCATTCGCCTATCATCTTCTGTTGATAGTGATTCTTTATTTTTCTGTCCTTCGCCTATCATCCTCTGTTGGTAGTGATTCTTTATTTTTTTGTCTTTCGCCTATCATCCTCTGTTGATAGTGATCTTTATTTTTCTGTCTTTCGCCTATCATCCTCTGTTGATAAGTTATTTTATTTCCAGTCTTTTGCCTTAGCATCCTCTGTTGATAAGTGGTTTTATTTTTCAGTCAGCTGCCTTATCATCCTCTGTTGATAAGTGAGTTTATTTTCAGTTATTCGCCTTATCATCCTCTGTTGATAAGTGAGTTTATTTTTCTGTGTTTCGCCTATCATCCTCTGTTGATAGTGATTCTTTATTTTTCTGTCTTTCGCCTATCATCCTCTGTTGATAGTCATTCTTTATTTTTCTGTCTTTCGCCTTATCATCCTTTGGGGATAAGTGATTTTATTTTCAGTTATTCGCCTTATCTTTCCTGGGTGATAAGTGACTTTATTTTTCAGTTATTTGCCTTATCATCCTCTGGTGATAAGCGATTTATTTTGTCAATTGTTTCTTGCTGTGTCACCCATTATTTCCAGTTTTAATCATCTGCTATTTTCACACATTTCCTTCTTTATCGGACAAATTTGGAGTCTGTTAATATCTAATTATCTTATAACTTGAAAGAATGAACGCGAGCCAGTTCATCTTACTCGGTCTAAGCCAATTCGATAGGGGCATCTGTCATACCCCAAATTTGTCCTACCCGCACCATTTTACTGTTTAATCATTGTTTCAAAAAAATAAAAAAAAACGCACCATTTTATTTTGTATGTCTAACAAATATTCTCAAAATCAAAATAGGCTTTTGTATATAGGTTATTTTCGAAACCAAGAATCAAGTTTTATTTTATTCAAGTCCATTACCGTTATATTATAATTCCATTTCCTGTTTTTTTTTTATGTTCAATATCTGTTGCTCGTTCTAAACCATTTTCTATCCCTTTTTCTTGTCCCATTATTTTCATTCTTACTATTTTAGTATTACTGTTTTTATTGTTATTGTTACTTTTACTTCAATTTTTACTACTTTCATTGTTCTATTATTATCGACAAAATTATAAAATTACAAAATTATAAAAGTTTGTCATTACCATTTGTTCTCCTTTTTATTATTAATATTATTCCATCATTTTTACTATTAGTTAGTAAAAAAAGGTGAATACAAAATTTTATTAGTTTTTATTATTGTTCTATTACTATTTTATTTTCCATTTCCATGTTATTATAATTTCTATTTCTTATTATCTTTATTAATATTATTATTGTTTAATATTAGTCTTATTCTTATTATTCTTATTTTATTATTATTTTTATTTTTATTATTTTTGGTATTCTCCTATTTTTATTTACTATTCTATTATTCCTCTTTTTACTGTTATTATTATTTTTTCAAAAAAATCTTTTTACATTTTAAATCATCAATTCTTTTTATGTTTATCTCATTTCTTCATTACTATTATTTTTATTCCCACTTTATTAGTATAGTTTTTTTTATATTTATCATTGCTACTTATTCTATTAAGTTCACCTTTACCCAGCATCACATAGACCCTATTTCCTTTTCATGGCCAGCTGTTCACAATCAGATACTCAAATATTTTCACAATTTCATTCACAGCAGCGTATTCTACAAAAACTTTCATTCCACTCACCCACCAATCCACAACAAACACCCAACCCACTAACAGCTCAGCAAAAAAATCTCCTTCAAAGATCCTATTTTACCCACATATGTTTCTATATAATAGAGGAGAAAGGGTGGGCTGAAGGATACTAAAAAATTCTGTAGAAACATAATACAGATTCAAGCCTTAACCTCACTCTTGAGAAGCTGGAAAAAAAAGTCTAAAGGACCTCACAAACCTCCATTACCTTCAACGCCGTCCAACCTTGATTCGCAAAACCGTATGGAACCATGAACAATCTGAAAACAAACGCAGAATAAGATCTGAGAACCCTCCTTCAACATTACCTCCAAACACAACAAAAATCTTTCGAAACCAATCTGATCCAAATACAAATTCGTAGCCACCATCTTCATCCCTCATTTTTTTTAAACTTCATCACAAACCAAAAAACTAAATATTCACATAACCAAATCAAAAAAACCAGAAAAACACCAAATCCAAAGAAGCAGAACAAAATTGAGATTTAGAGAGTCCGAAACCCATCAATCCTTCATCTCACCTCAAACGCACCTGCTGCGAAAACAACAATATCGTAAACACAAATCCGACCGCTGGGAAAACAAACCCAGCCACCGCGCCGGAAAAACCCATCCTTCAAGCCGCCTCGAAACCAAACATCGTCATCCTCGCCGCCGTGCCATAACCCATAACTGCCGCGAAAACTCTTGAACTCCAAAGCAACCAACAAAGCCGCCGCAGATGAAATCGCAAGACCACCGCATCAACTAGCCCAAAACCGCCGGTCTCTGAAACCAATAGCCGTAAATCCGCGAATCCGTGAGAGACCGTAAGACGCACAAATAACCGCCACTGAGTAAGGGAGATGAATCGCGAAATCCGGAAACTAATGTTGAAATCGTTCGTGAGAGGCGTTTGATTTTCCTTTCTTTTTCTCTGAAGTTTTTCCTGAATCGCGTTTTGAGAAGGGTGAGGCTACTAAGTCCATGTTTTACCCTGTTCTTCTATTTCTTTCTTTTTTCGTTAAGAAAATTAATTTCTGCTTTATTTATTTTATTTATTTATTTATTTATTTATAATTTTTTTGTTTCATTAAATCATTGGGCTTATGGTTAAGCCCACCAGATCTTCTTTTCTAGTCTACAGATCTACCTATTTGCACCAGCTAATCCATGGATATACCACATCTATTTTTATGCTTTAAATTATGTTTATGCAGGCCCATCTAGCCTCATCCCAATGTTTTGACCATACTCCAATAACACACAATGTACCCTCGACTCGTTTTACTATTTTTATTATTTGATAGACTCATCATTTTAATATTTTCTTTTCTTTTCTTTTTGCTTCTATTATGTTATTTGGTACTTAATAATTTGTTCTATTAGTGAACATTGATGCATTTATAGTATTTAATTTCCAATTTTATTATTTTGGGCCAATGATATTAACATAAATTAAATTTTGTCCAATATATTTAATTGGAAAGTTTAATTATTATGAGGCCCTTTTCTTTTTTTATTATTATTATATAATTCAATTCTGACAAAATAAATTTAATTCAATTTTTTTTATTTTATTATATTATTTCAATTGTTTAGCACTTTATTAAATTCATTCAATTTATTTATTTATATTATTTCATTCTCATTTATTTGTCGCAAATTAATTTTATTTCTTTTTATCGCTTTAATCGATTCGCGAACCATGTAAGCCGAGCATCGCGCCTCGCCATCAACTTTTCCGAACTCGACAATCCAAATATTTTTCATAATCAAAATAACGGATAAACTGAATTCTGGAGTCTCGCATTCCTCGAATTCTTGAATGAACACTCCCGAGGCTCGCCCCGCGGGACGTAGTTCATTCGACTTTCCGTAATTAAAACGTTTAATCCACACATCAAATAATGAAAGAATTGAATTCTGGAGTCTCGCATTCCTCGAATTCTCGAATAAACTCTCCTGAGGCCCGCCCCTCAGGACACAGTTTATTTACCCTTTCATTCTTAAAAATACCAATCGAATCAAACATTTTTTTAAAAAAAGTGAACTTTATTTAAATCTTTTCTATCTCAAACAAGCTAGCGCTTCAGCCTCCTATCACCAGCAAACAAGCCAACGCTTAGTAGTAGAATACGGTTTAAATAACTGTTCATTAAAACCAACCGATCAACCTTAGTACCACGAACTACGAAGCTCTGACTTTCCCATTGCACAAGGGAATACGTAGGCACACAGATCTTACTCCTTGTCGAGCACCCTAGGAACAAAATAACACATTTCCCCTATTAACCTTATATTAGAATCATTCGCATTTATTATTCGAAGAAAATAGAAAGCATAAGTCAGCATTAGATCGCAAGTTAAACTAAGAGGTTCCCGTTGAGTACAACGGACGTAAGGGGTGCTAATACCTCCCCCTTACGGAATCGACTCCCGAACCTAGAATCTGGTTTCAAAGACCTTGTTCTATCCATTTTTCTAAAAAGGGTTTCTCGATATTTTCCCTTTCCTTAATTGGAATAAAATAAGTTCGGTGGCGACTCTGTTGTTTTAATTTTTATCCGCGGTAATTTTCTTATCGCGATGTCGTATTTTTCGAGGTGCGACAACTTGATGCCTTCGGGAGACAATGATCCTGAAAGTGATTTCCAGGTGGATAATGTTGGTGTATTAAGGTTCCGAGGCAAAATTTGTGTGTCGGATAATGATGATTTAAAGAAAGCAATTTTAGAAGAAAGTCATCGTAGTAGCTTGAGTATTCATCTAGGAGCTACGAAGATGTATTAGGACTTAAAGAAGTTATTTTGGTGGTTTGGTATGAAGAGAGATATTGCACAATTTGTGTATGCTTGTTTAGCGTGTCAGAAGTCGAAAGTGGAGCATCAGAAACCTTCAGGGTTGATGCAACCATTGGAAATTCCAAAATGGAAGTGGGATAGTATTGCGATGAAATTTGTTACTAGTTTGCCGAATACGACGAGAGGATTTGATGCTATTTGGGTGGTTATGGATAGGCTTACAAAATTTGCACATTTTATTCCTATTAATATGAGTTTTCTGTTGACGAAGTAGGCTGAGATTTACATCAGGATAATTGTGAAACTACATGGTGTTCCATCAAGTATAGTGTCGGATAGATATCCAAGATTTACGTCTGAATTTTGGAAACGTTTACAAGAGGCTTTGGGTTCAATGTTGAAATTGAGTTCGGCTTATCATCCGCAAATGGATGGTCAGTCAGTAAGGACTATTCAAACTTTGGAAGATTTTTTGAGAACGTGTATGTTAGAACAAGGTGGTGCGTGGGATACTCATTTTCCATTGATTGAGTTCACGTACAATAATAGTTACCATTCTAGTATTGGAATGACATCGTTTGAAGTTTTGTATGGTAGGAAGTGTAGAACGCCTTTATGTTGGTATGAAACTGGTGAAAATGTGGTGTTTGGACCTGAAATTGTACAGCAAACAACTGAGGCAATTCAGATGATCTGTGAAAAGATGAAAGTGTCTCAGAGTAGACAGAAAAGTTATCATGATAATCGATGGAAAGAATTATAATTTGCTGAAGGTGATCATGTATTTTTTAGGGTTAATCCAATGACAGGTGTTGGTCGTGCTTTGAAATCAAAGAAGTTTGATCCTAAGTTTATTGGACCATATCAGATTTTGCAGAGAGTTGGTACTGTTGTGTACATGATGGTGTTGCCTCCAGAGCTTTCGAATTTACATGATTTGTTTCATGTATCGCAACTTCGGAAGTATGTGTCTGACCTATCTTATATTATTCAGGGGGATGAGGTGCAGGTTAGAGAGAATCTTATTGTGGAAGCGATGCTGATCAGAATTGAGGATCGCAAGATGAAGCAACTAAGAGGTAAAGAGATTCCTCTAGTGAGAGTAGCTTGGGGTGGAGTTGCTGGTGGGAGCGTAATCTAGGAGCTAGAAAGAAGGATAAGGGAGTCGCATCCGGAACTTTTCTCATCAGGTACATTTTCGAGGACGAAAATATTCTAAGTGGGGGAGAGTTGTAACACCTCTGTTGGAACTAGAGTACGAGTTGGAGAAGAAGATGTGAAAGTCTCATTCTCAATTAGAACATTCTTTCTCTTGAAGAGATCCTTGAGAGACGACATATTATCCACATAGTTGAAAAAATTATGGTCTGCATAATATTATCAAAATGACAAAAACAAATGTAAAAATAATTTATCTCCTTAACAAACAGATTGTTTATCTCAAGAGTTATGGTTGCATCCATAACCTCCAACGTGTAAATAAATCACCTCTTTTACTGGGTAAACAATGTAACACCCCATTTTTAATATTTAATCGTCGGGTAATTTTGTTGTTATGTTAGCCTTAGTTAAGGCGCGTGCCTTATTATTTTTGGTGTTGTGTCCTAGTGGGACGGGTATAATCGAGTGTGATTAGTAATAGAGATGGTGCGAATCGTAATGAGACTATTTACTCATTATTATTATTATTATTATTATTATTATTATTATTATTCTTTTATACAAACCAGTAATTGAAATAATAGAATTAAAATAATAATAATTAGTATTAAATGGATTAAGGGGCGGTTTAGTAAAAGGTTAGTAAAGGGTTAATATTGAATTAGTCAAAACAGAAAAATCAGAAAAAGATTAATCGTAAAAAGTTTTGGTGAGAAGAACAAAGAGGCTAGGGAGGAAGAACACATCTAGGGCACGCAAATCATCCAAATTCGCAGGATTTTTACACTAAAATTCGAGGTAAGGGGGGAGAATAGATTTAATTTCAGGTGATTTAACATGATAGGTAGTTTGGGGGTATCCTTCCCTCTTAGGTTTTCTTGTTGTTTATGATGAATATGACGAATCTGTGATTGTCTGGTGATTGTGTGAATGTGAAAATATTGTTGTGTATCTGGTGATTTCTGTTATCATGTTGTTGTGTCTGTTCTGGATCATGAGACGTTTATAAATATTGTTGTTGCTGATGGATAGGATGAACTGTAGATCTAGAACGAAAATTTAATCGGAATATAATAACATAGGTGAAAGATAGATGAAAATTGGAGAGTAAAACTGGTGTAGAAACAATTTTAGGACAAGTACAAATCATGAAATCGAGAGAAATGAGGTATAGATATGAAATTATGTAGAAAACCTAGAAAACACACTTATTCTGCCCATACGCGTATGGACTAGGCCAATACGCGTATAGAGAGCTGGGGACTGGGCCAGTACGTGTATGAGGGCATTGATACACATATTAGGGAGCGTATGGGGGCGTATGGCACATGCCAATACGTGTATGGCCAGGCCAGTACGCGTATGGCCAACATGTGGTGCAAAAACACACAGTTTTGCAATTTCTCTCTAGATTTCGCGTGCGTAGCCGATTCTGTTGGTGTGAGGTATTGAGATGAATCTTAAAACATATTTAATTGAGATTTAATCTTGAGGATGAATAAATGTTGGAAATTAGGTGAATTAATTTAGTCGTAAAATCGAGTAAATCGCGTGAAGTAATTATTGGTGATTATTGATGGAAATTTTGTTGTGTTTGATCGGATGGATTGTGTAGATGTATAATATGGTGAATTATACATGATGTATGCTTTTACATTGACATTCATACATTTGTCGTTATTGTTGGGATGATCGGTCGGATGGGCGAATACGACCATCCGTACTCCATTATGGAGAGTGTTGGGATAACCATTGCCGGATGGGTGTACGCGATTATCCTCGTTCGATTGAATAAACAAAACCTGATACCACATGCATTGTATTGTGTTGAGTCACATTTCATATATTGTTGATTGTCGTTGCATAATTATTGTTGTACTTGTTGTTGTTGATTATTGTTGAGTGATGAGGTGATTATTGTTGTTTGTGTGAGAAACTACCCTGTATATGTTATATGCACCGCTTATATTTGAATTTGTTTCTCACCCCTTTGTTGTTGTTGTTGTTGTTATTGTTGTTGTTGTGTATGTGCTTCTTTGGAAGTACAAATAATCCAGGTACTTAGAGTGCATGGAGTCGTGTTGCTGTGTTCGAGTCTTTGGATGCTCTGATACGTAACACGAGATGGGGAATTTTTTGTTGTTATTTTATTTCTGTTACATATCTGATTTTATGGAATTAAACATATTGAGAATTTTTTGTTGAAACTGGCTTATTGCCTTTGTTGTTTTAAAACGATTAGTTTTTCGCTGTTTGTAGTGAAAGAACATTTTGTTGGTTATTATTGTTGAATACGTGGTATTCCATTTTAAACTCTGATTTTTCATGTAAAAACATTATTTTATTTAAATGGGAAAGTGGGGTGTTACAAACGACACATCTGAATAGTCATCTCCCTCTTTGTAGACCAATCTCTACCAAAAGTTTACCAAGTATTCCTTCAACGACTCTTCCTCCAGCATCAAGATCATCATCTTTATACATGCAAGAACGTATATCCATATTCTCATGATTTTTCATGATGACAATGCATTGCTCAGGAAGGCGGTAAAAGAGAAAACAAATAGGTAAAATTTATGAGTGGTTACACTCCCCCTCACACGAGTATAAAGTATATTTTACTCCCCCTGATATTATACTTCTTCTCCTTTGGCATAATAAAAAAGGTGTCAAAAAAATAAAGCACATTGATCATATATAATTATTTGGAGAAAGGGAATAAAAAAAAGGAGAAGAGACACATAAGCATACTAGTCTATGCATGATTGGTTAAAGATTCCTCGTTCAGTTCTTATGAAAAATAAGTTTTCTTTAGGAAGTGGTTTTGTAAAAATGTCTATGAGTTAATTAGATGAGGTCACAACTTAAGTATGCATTCCCATTTTTCAATATGATCCCTAATAAATTGGTGTCTTATCGAGATAGATCCAAGATTAACACTGTAATCACTTAGTTTTTGTTTCATTCAGATAATTTGCGAGAAATAGCTACATGCAACAAGGTATTTTGTCTAAGCTGTGGATAACACAACATTTGCTTGTTTCTTGTTATGCCAAGAGATGAGCAAGTTCCCAATTAAGTGACATGTATAGCTTGGTACTTTTCCTATCCAACTTGCACCCAGTGAAATCATAATCGGTATAAGTCACAATCTACTCCCTTGGGGTAACATAAACTCATTTGTTGTGTTCCAGTGATTTATATCAAGATGTATTTGACCGCATCGAGATGTGATTTTCTCTTAAAAGAACGTAGACAAATTCTTAATCACTTGGATCGATTTAAAAAATATTTTTAAGAGATAAAAGAGGTTCAAAAGACTTTTATGTATGTGTGCATGTGTGTGTGTGTGTGTGTGTGTGTGTGTGTGTGTGTGTTAGTTGCCTTAGTACTTAGGAGTTAGTTCCTTACTTTTACAAACTTCGGTCACTCAAATAGACACGACCTGAAAAGCTTTCACACTTCCTTTCTTTCATTACTCTAAGGCTTCCAAGATTCTTTACCAGATACCCTAATCATATAATCACTTTCATTGTCTGAATTAATGGCCTAAGCAATTAAGTGTATTAAATAATTGATTATTGTGGCCCAAAAAGGAAGGTTTTAATATAGGTTTGTAATCGATCATTAAGAAAATGTTATAATCAATTATGGACTCGATTATGAATCATCTAATTGACTAGATATATAATCTAACATATTAAAAAGTTTGAAAACATCTTTGAATCAAGCAAACAATACCCTAATCAACTGGCTTGGCCTTAAAAATAATTTAAGGTGATTTCGTTAAGTAAAGAGAGGCTCTTAGAAGTATTGAAGTGTATATGTATGTGTGTGTGACTTCTCAAAAACCATTATTTTTGTCGTCCATGACTTCTTTCTCCAGGTCCATTGAATCCTGAGGGATTTGAATGCCCAGACACAACATCTCTATCAGGTTGGCAGATCTCTAGAAGGCTTCATAAGCACCTTGGACACTATTTTCAACATAATCTTTAAACTCTCTTCTCGCCTCCATCTAGTTGTCATCACATACTTTCAAATCATCCTCAACTTCTGTTACCTGAGAAGTTAGCATTTCTTGGGCTACTTCGTAGTTGGTTAGGGAAGTCTTCATATCTTAGAGAGCCTTCTCCTTATCAACCTAATATTCCTTTAAAGAAGTAACTTATGAAGCCAACTTATAAGGAGAACCATGGATTTTCACTTCCTTCTTGAATCCAACTAGCTTTTTTAGGAGTTGAGTCTACTCATAAGCAAATAGGTCATATTGACCTTTCTAATTCTCATTCTTTTTTTCAAAGGTTTCTAATATTCATTACATCGCCACGGTCGGGCACCACCAAATACATTAAGGAATCACTCTGATACATATGATAGGTTGTCTCAACCATCAAATTCATCTTAGTTGTATCATTAAGGTTCCGAACATAGACACAATCACCTTTGGAGATGCAATATTTTACCTATAGCAGCGTGACACGCCTGGGATAAGAAGACTCATGGAAAGTTGAAAGAATGTAGAGCTTTTTTGTTGTCTCCCAAGACAATCCCTCCAAGGGAAGATCCTGATGATTTGGAATTTTTTTTAACAAGAAGTCATTCTTGAGCTTGAATTTTATCATGTTCCCTTTTTGTATTATCCTTGACAATAGAGGCATATCGGATATTCAAATTCTTACTATAAGTGTCAGATAAAGGGAACCCTTGTTCAAGAACATTTACTTGTCCCCCAGACGGAGCCTCATTATCCCTTTGGGCCATTTCAGTGGCCACTTCTATTGGAACTAGAGTACGAGTTGGAGAAGAAGATGTGAAAGTCTCATTCTCAATTAGAAAATTCTTTCTCTTGAAGAGATCCTTGAGAGACGACATATTATCCATATAGTTGAACAAATTATGGTCTGCATAATATTATCACAATGAAAAAAACAAACATAAAAATAGTTTATCTCCTCAAGAAACATATTATTTATCTCAAGAGTTATGGTTGCGTCCATAACCTCCAACGTGTTAATAAATCACCTCTTTTACTGGGTAAACAATGTAACACCCCATTTTTAATATTTAATCGTCGGGTAATTTTGTTGTTATGTTGGCCTTAGTTAAGGTGTGTGTCTTATTATTGTTGGTGTTGTGTCCTAGTGGGACGGGTATAATCGAGTGCGATTAGTAATAGAGAGGGTGTGAATCGTAATAAGACTATTTACTTATTATTATTATTATTATTATTATTATTATTATTATTATTATTATTATTATTAATCTATGTTTCACGTACTTTAACCTGCCGTGTTCGTTTTAATTTTCCGACTGTTTTTCGGTCGCATCTTGATTCGTCTGAGTCTTTAACTAGAGAAATTTTATTTCAAAAATTGATAAAACGTTGTATTTTTCAATATGCTTATTCGCGCTGATCATTTTGGTGCATTCATTTTCATTTTTCAAGTACTTTGGTACCCCTACTTTTTATTCATTTTTAATATTTTTAATTTTTAGTCAAAATAATCATTTAATTTAATTATATTTAATTAGATATTAGTTTAAGTTTATTTTAATTAGTGGATTTTATTTTAATTTGTTTATCAAAACTCTCCTTTTTTTTTAAATAACAAAAACACTTGTCTTTATTTCTTTTTATTATTCTTGTCTATGAGATTTTATTTTCCTCATTTAGGAAACCTAATATATTTTATATATGCATTGCATTGCAAGAGACCACATGCAAACACATTAGCAGTACCTCTCTCAATAAACTATTCAAACCTCTTCATCCATTAACCATCCCTCCACCCTCCATATCACAAAAATCACATTACAATACCCTTTCATCACAACTTCAACTCTTCATCATCTTCCATCTACCTCATTAAGCTTCTTCACCACCACTATATGAACAAGTTTCAAAATACCACATAACTCACCTCTTTCACCATGTAAAACAAATAACCACACCATGAAACTCTTCCGTCTCACCTTGTATTCTACACAATAACAAAACTCCCTCAAATTCCAAGCACAAACTACAACAACAACATGAACAACTTCACAACACAACTCAAACAACCATACAACTCAATTGTTAGATCACATAAACCGTGCTTTCAGGCCCCCCAAAATTGCACAACCGTAGTCGACGAAGCAACACAACAAGTCGCTGCCACCCTCAACCTTAGATCCATCAACAACCAAGACTCTGACCGCCGCGAATCAGAGAGAACCACGATGCGAGAGAAAAAGGAAAATGCTGCGAATGGAAAAAAAACAAAAGAGAGAGAAGCATACGAGATTCAGAAGAAAAGGATGTAACGCTCTTTTCTTTTTGTAGACTTTTTTTTTATAATTATTACTTGTGTACCAATTTGTTTTGTTTTCTTTTACTAATAATTGTGTACTCTAAATCCATCCATATTTGTGTCATATTCGTTGGGCTTAGCCCATTTTTAAAATGTGTTTTGTACATCACACGATCCACATTGCACCTCCATTCTCCATCCCTTTATTTTTTTTATTTAAATTGTTTTATCATATATTAAAAAAACCAAATTTAAAATTTTAATTATTTGTTTTAAATATTTCATTTTCTTAATTATTTTTATTAATTGTCAATTTCTTATTAATTTGTTAATGGTTTTAAAAAAAACTAAAAAAATATGTTTATAAATTGTTATTTATATTTAACTTGGTCATAATTCTCTTTTTGCTTGATTCTATTTTGTGCTTGATACTTCCATGTTTTAATCTTGATTTATATTGTTGCCTTTTCTTGATGCTTGAGTTATATTTTGTTTGTTTGCTTGCTTGTGTGATTCACATGTTTCCATAGGGTCTCTTAGTTCAACTTAATTTTTGATTAAGTTTGAAGTAAGATAGACTTTAGAATTTTAATCTTGTATGATCACATTAGGTTAGGGTTTCCCCTTTAATCTCAACTTTAGGTCCATTTTGCATGACAACACTTAGGATCTAGTTTCTCATTAAATTTTCTTCTTTGCGTTGCATACTCTTCTCTTAAAACACTTAATAAATACGATAGTATAATACGTCACGAGCCTTAAGTACATGGGAAAAGATGAGCGGGAGTTTTCCTTACCTCTATTAGAGTATTTTGTATGTGATACATTTGGATCATTTGTACAAAATATTTGCTCTCATTGTCATAGAATTTAGTATAATACGTATCTCAAATCATTTGATTCACCTCCTAACAAAACACCCCAACAAATTCGAATCTTTTTCCTTCGGGATTCTCTCTTTGACCTTTAAAAAAGGACACATTATTTTCGTTATACCACAATACAATTAATGTGTGAGTCTCTATATGACGAGCGACAACACCTAATTGCTAGAATGAGAACTTAGCATCGTCCTTAAGAAATACAAAAATCAATTAACCTTTTCTCTCACCCTAGTGAGTTCAAGATCTTTCTCACTTGTAGTCCCCAGAACTATGGACGCTCTGATTTCTCATTCCATAATGAGAATATGTAGGCACAAGGGCCCCAATCCTTGGCGAGCAACCTTTTTCTTTTTCCCATCGTAGTCCCCCGGACTAAGAATGATCTGACTTCCTTATAAGGATACATAGGCATATGACTGCGAGATCCTAGAGAGCCCCTCTCAATAATAAAAACCTTTTCTCTTTTCCCAGTTAATCTATTCATGCATTCCCTTAGCAAGTAAGTCTTTAGATATGCACACCCTTTTATTAGAACAACAAGAGTGAATCCAGTTGAGTGCAACAGACGCGAGGGGTGCTAACACCATCCTCTTGTGTAATCGACTCCCAAACTCGGATTTTATTGTGATAACCATGTTCTTTCCCTTCTGAGGTTTTCTCTATTTTTCCATTCCCCGTCGGGATAAATAACGTTCGATTGTGATTGTGTCATTTTCGCGTAGCAATTGCTGGCGACTCTGTTGGAGACCCTGGTTCCTTAAGTGAGTCAATCCTAACTCTTGTTTATTTTCTTTTCATTTGGTGTTTATATTTATGCTTTATTTGCTTTATTCATTGCATTAGTTGAATTTTAATCTTTGCTATTCATATTATTTTGGCTTTTTATTGTGATGTTGAGTGGGGTTGTTACTGAGTGATAAGCCCACTACCCATGCTTAAAGATACCCACGAGATTTAGACTTGACAGTCATGTTGACTTACGTAGCGTTTGATACGTGTAGTTGGCACGAGACCCATATTCAGACGAGGTTTTCTTAGGTATACGTTGTCCTGCATGTTTATGTAGTATACATTGTGTTTTCATATAGAACTCATGACTCTGATGACCCTTTTTGGAACTTCGTGGAGGCCTCCTTGAGGGGTACTAATGTCTTACGATAAATCATAAAGGCGTTATTACTTTTCGACCTGAGAGCCAGAGAAGATGAGAATTTGTTAGGAACTTCTGTTCAAGACTAGAACACACATGTGAGATGGAATGAGGTTTTTGCATGAAACTTTAACTTCCATCCTACATAGTTTTCTTGTGTTCTTTTAGAGGTGAACTTTTGAACTTGTTCCATTATCAATACAACAGTTATCCAAAATATGTGAAGGCTTTGATCTTGTGTCTTTACATTCATAACATCATATCATATTTGTAACATACATGTCCTCTTATTTCCTAGGATATTGTCTTTAAGTCTTGTCGTTGAGCCTTTATCTTGATTAAAACTTGAATCAAAGTATGTAGATTCATTGGAAATATTTGAACATGACATCACATTAAACTTGTTCCATTGAATTTTCATTCATCATCATTGCATATCATTTTCCAAAAAAACTCATTCTGCTTTTGTTCATGACCACCCAGCTGATTTCCCGGTACCCGTTATGAACAAGTGGTAGCTATCGAAGAACGACAATGTAAGAAGAAAGATTTAGAAGTGTCAAGAAGTAAGGTAGATACCTTAGAATCCCAAGTCTCTCAAGTCGTTTCCAGAACTATACCCACCTGGATATGATCCCGATGTGCAATATGGATATCATGTTGGATCAATGGGGCACTCAGATGATGACTGCAAAGCTTTCCAAGCCAAAGTAAAATAGTTGATTAACAAGAGGTACATATCATTTCTATAAGGAAACTTGGTGGTAGATGTCAACCTCTCCCAAGAATTAGTTCGAAGACTTCAAGGGGAATCTCCCATAATCAGTGTTTCAGACAATAAGACATCCTCAGAGATGGCAATCATTGAATCATTTTTATCATTTGTCTTGTAATTTCTTTCATGTTAAATGCTACTTTTTTTTAAATATTATTATTTTGAATGGTAATATTAATGAAGTGATCATGAATTTTTTGCATCAATCACGTTGTTTCACTCATTTTTTTCCACTTATATAGAAAAATATACATCCATATTTCTCCCATTCACTTCACTTTATAAAAATTTTATTTTATGATGAAAACTAAATACTCATAACTGTTGTGGTATGTTTTTTTGATAAGAACATGCTGATGATATACATGTATTGTTTCAAATTCCCAAACACTGGAGACATAAAGATTTAATCTCTAGTTAACCACTTTGAGCCTAGAAGTAGGATTTTCCTTTGGATCTATAAATCCTTATGCTTAACCTGGGGTAGGATAGTTGTTCAGTTAACCTGACCACGCATTTGACTTGAAAGATAATACAACTTATACTATTCTTTGTGCGAAGTGTTGAATGAACTGTGCAACATCCAAAAGTTATAGTGGTTGTTCTTAAATGACCAATGACTTGGCAGCCACAACCTTCAGCAAAGTTAAAAAAATGGAAAGTCTGCTAAGTCAAAAACTCAAAGAGGAGACTTAGGCAAAAATTAGGACAATCCCGGTGGGCTAAAAAACTTTAGAAAACGGTCCAGGAAAAATTAGGGATCAAAATAAAAATCAAAAGAGATCCTCAAATCCTCAAGCAAAAATAAAATAAGTTTCGGTGATTACTATATCCAAAATCAAAGGGGTACCGACATCCTCAAGAAAAGAAAATAAGATGACTACCATTTCAAACAAATCTTGAATCTTCATATTCACCCTTGCACCATCGAGCTCTCTTAGAAGACGAATGTGTGTTGAATTAATTAAACATATGACTGGAGATTATCATGAATAATGGATGGGTATAAATCAAATTTGAGCCTTATATCCTTTTTTTCTCAAACCATGAACCAAGCCATGTTACAGCCCTTAAAAGACCTAATTGAAGTAGGGTCTATTCTGAAAGCATACTACAACAAGGTTGTGTAAACTGACTCCTAGAGATTTGCTAATCTTCTTCTCGCTGTATCTTTCACACTATAAAAAAAACTTGCATGAGCATTGCATTAAAATTACCATTCGTGAATGAATAATTTTTAATTTGCAAGTCAGTACTTGGCATTAGAGAAAGTCCAACAAAGAGCAATCAAAGAGAACTTGATCATTCAACGATTGACCATACTGGAGATCACCTTGTAGCCCTATGAATTAGGGACATATCATCCAATGATTATGTTTACCAAGGAATTAGTCAGTCTAAAGCAAGTCCCCTAAGCATCATTTAATTGAGGGGAAAATTATTCAAGAATCAGTTGATCAGAAGTGAATCATTTCAAGACTCAACCAATCAGGGGCATATCACCCAGAGGTTCTATTGATTAAGGGAAAATCCCTCAAAAGCTCAGTCAGAACGATTTAAGTTGCTTTAACGCTCATACTGGGGCAAGTTACCACAAGAGAACATCAAAGTCTGACATTCCAAGAATTGGATAATTAGGGGCAGACAATTTCAAAGTTTAGAATATTGGGTAGACAATCCCAAATTCATGGCAATCCGAGTCCAATTTCCTTTCGAGCTAAAATTTTTTCCAAGGACCCAGACTAGGGTAGAATGTGCTACATAAGGGAAAGTCATCTTCATACCTTCAGGATGCTCTAAAATATGACAGCAACTTTTGAGTTCAACATGAGTACTAGGGAATCATGCTATTATCCCATCCTCGCCAAATCACCCTTGACAAACAAGGAGCGTTGCTACAAAAGACCTTACATCCGTTATCCACACATGGACATTTCTGGAAACCTCCATATCATCGCATAAATTATCCTCATGCATTCATCAAGAATAATCCCACAACATGAATCTGACATCAAAAAGCCTTGTAACCTATCATCACTTGATAACTCAAAGTCCAGTTCCTGTCTAGCAAATCACAGACAAATGCCATTTCCCGTCAGGTAAACACTTTTTAAACCAGTTCCTATTTGGTTTCCTATTATTTAGCTCCATTTCTCATCTGGTTGTCAGTTTTCTTTTCAAAACCAATTTTTGTCTGGTAGCCCATCAAAAAGGCAGTTCTCAAGTGATAATAAACCATAAAGTCAATTCTTGTATGATAAACAAAAAGGAGTCAGATCCTGTATGACAACTTAATCATTTTCCACCAATTATCATCTGGTAATCTACCTTTTAAAAAACCAGTTATCGTCTGGAATTTCACCTTCAAAGTTCAATTGAATGGCAACCAAGGAATAAAGCTCTTAAAATCCAATCACCATCAATCTGGTCGTATGCCTAACCAATGCCCAGTCGTACCTGCCACCCCAAACCAAAGCCCAACCATACTTGGCACAATCATAACCCATGGATCACATATCCTCATGTCCTCAGTAGCCCGAGCATACATCGACATTTTTTATACATAAATCATCATTACATCATATATACCAAAATTCTTAGCATTTCCATTCGATATGGAGCATTACACCATAGAAAAATTTCAAACAGACATACGAAGTATAAGCCAGACTATGTACCTTGTACCCAAGACCGAACTTTTCTTCTAAATAATAATCTCTCGCAGACATATTTTCTAAACACTCGTCTGTGTTAATACCTTTCTTATACTCATCCATATTGGTTTCCAACACTCTTCTACTCAATACTCGTCCGTTTTGGTTTCCAACACTCGTCTATATTGATCTCAAACACTCGTTTGTGTTAATACCTTTTTTAGATACTCGTCTATATTGGTTTCCAACACTCATTCGTGTTGATCTCAAGCATTCGTCTGTGTCAATACCTTTTTCTGATACTCATCTATATTGGTTTCCAACACTCGTCCGTGTTGATCTCAAACACTCGTCCGTGTTAATACCTTTTTCTGATACTCGTCCGTATTGGTTTCCAACACTCTTCTGTGTTAATCTCAAACACTTGCTCGTGTTAATAACTTTTTTCGATACTTCTCCATATTAGTTTTCAACATTTATCCGTGTTGATCTTAAACACTTGTCTGTGCTAATACCTTTTTCTAATACTCTTCCTTATTGGTTTCCAACACTCATCCGTGTTGATCTCAAACACTCGTTTGTGTTAATACCTTTTTTCGATACTAGTCTGTATGGGTTTCCAACACTCGTCTGTGTTGATCTTAAACACTCATCAATGTTCATATCAAACACCCGTTCGTGTTAATACCTTTTTTCGATACTCGTATGTATTAGTTTGCAACACTCGTCAGTGTCGACCATACCTTTTCCCGATACCCGTCCTTATTGGTTTTCAGCACTCGTCTATATTGACCATATCTTTTTCGATACTTGTCCA
Organism: Lathyrus aphaca; assembly: GCA_963966055.1. Lineage (NCBI taxonomy): Eukaryota > Viridiplantae > Streptophyta > Magnoliopsida > Fabales > Fabaceae > Lathyrus > Lathyrus aphaca. The sequence goes on along the minus strand of OZ014520.1, from coordinate 212,875,681 downwards.
TATTTTAAAGGGGGTACCAACGTGCATGAAACATAAACCAATTCAAGCCTTTCTCGAAAGTACAATCCATTGATATATCACCAAAAGATTATAACCTTCACAAAATAACGTTTCCTTTGTTGAGTCCACCTTCGATTGGTATATCTTCTTAAGTCCACCTTTGGTTGGCGTCTTTCCTTAAATCCACCTTCGGATGGTAAATCGGTTGTAAGTCCACCTTCGATTGTCGTCCTTTCTAAGTCCATCTTCGACTAGTATATCTTCTTAAGTCTACCTCCGACTGACATTTTTTCTTTAATCCACCTTCGGCTGGTACCTCGGTTGTAAGTCCACCTTCGGCTGGAGTCCTTTCTAAGTCCGCCTTTGGATGGTATATCTTCTTAAGTCCACCTTCAATTGGCATTTTTCCTTGAATCCACCTTCGGTTAGTACTTTGGTTGTAAGTCCACCTTTGACTGACATCCTTTTAAAAACCACATTTGGCTGGTATCCCCTTTTTAAATCCAACCTCATAGTTGATGTTTATCCTTTATTCTAAAACTCAGAGTTGATGTCTCCCTTTTTTCCAACCTCAGAGTTGATGTCTTTCTATTATCTCCAACCTCAGAGTTGATGCCTCTCCTTTTTTCCAACCTCAGAGTTAATGACCAATACTTAGCCCTAACCTCAGAGTTAACATTTATATTTTATTCCAAACCTCAGAGTTGACATATGCCTTTTTTCCAACCTCACAGTTGATGTCTATCCTTTCATTTCTAGCCTCAGAACTAATGTCTACCTTTATCCTCAATCTCAGAACTGATGTCAATCCTATCATTCCCAACCTCAGAGTTAATGTCTACCTTTTTTTCTCCAACCTCAGAGGTAATGTATATCATGTTTCTCCAACCCCAGATATGGCGCCTATCTTTTTCTCAATCTTAGAGTTGATATTGTACTATTGTTTCCAAACACCCACTTAATCAAATGGACATTCCAGTCTCCATCATGATATTATACAATGTACTTTCCCAACCGTAGTTTTAACGACTAACATTTTAATTATCATATTGTTCTTTGTACAAGAAGCCTTGTTTCTTAATAGACATTTCAATCAATCCCCAATAGTTGGACCTACGAAAGGTCTACCACAAAAATTTCTAGTAGACCTCACTTGATGTCTTACATCTTGTTAATCTGTTGGGTAGTAAATTATATGTTGATCTTGCCCTTTTGTCTACTTTTCCCCAGAGTCGTAGATATGTTGGTCTTAACCTTTGTTTACCTTTTATTACCCAGTGGAGTTTTCTTTCTCTTTACCTTTTGGGGTTGTAGATCTGTTGATCCTACTTCCTTTCCATAGATCCATTAATCTTATCTCTTAAGTTGTAAATTCGTTGATCCTACTTCTATCCACCATTTGGGGTTGTAGATCCATTGATCATACTTCCTTTCCATAGATTTGTTGATCTTATCATCTGAGTCGTAAATCCATTTATATTATTTCTCTTTATCCTTTGGGTTGTAGATCTGTTGATCCTACTTCCTATTCTTAGATTTGTCGATCTTATCTCTTGAGTCGTAAATCCGTTGATATTACTTCTCTTCTCCTCTGGGATGTAGATATGTTGATCCTACTCCCTATTTACCATCTTTTGAGTCGTAGATCCATTGATCTTACCTCTTTATGCATCTTCCTTTAGGTCATGGATTCATTGATCTTACCTCACAAAGGAGTTCGACATCGTCTACCATAAACCACTTCATACGGTGCCATTCCAATACTAGCATGATAACTATTATTGTAGGTAAACTCAATCAACGGCAAATGACTATCCCAAGATCCTCTTTGATCCAGCACACAAGCTCTCAGCAAATCCTCTAAAGATTGGATAATCCTCTCTGTTTGGCCATCTGTCTTTGGATAATAAGCAGAGCTCATCCTCAACTTTGTACCCAAGGCATCTTGCAAACTCTTCTAAAACCTTGATGTAAACCGCAAATCTCTATCTGATACAATACTCGACGGTATCCCATGAAACTTCACAATCTCTTCAATATACATTTTGCTAGCTTCTGCATATAATGATTAATCTTAATCGGCAAGAAATCGGTCGACTTAGTCAATCTATCCACGATCACCCAAATTGAATCATTTCCCTTAGCAGTCTTCGGTAAACTCGTCACAAAATCCATGGAAATTATATCCCACTTCCATTCTGGATTATTCAATGGTTGTATCATACCTAACGACTTTTGATGTTCAATCTTTGACCTTTGGTAAGATGCATACACAAATTTTGCAACGTCCTTCTTCATACCTGGCCACCAAAAGAATTTTTGCAAATCAAGGTACATCTTCGTAGCACCAGGATGGATACTCAGTCTACTTCGATGTCCTTCTTCTAAAATAATCTTCTTAATTCCCAGAACATCTGGAATACACACTCTATCTCGGTATCTCATCACACCATTCTTATAAATTTGGAATTCACCTCTGTTACCTTGGTTAATCAAAGTCAACAGATCAACCAACTTCAAATCAGATTGTTGTCCTTCTTGGATCCTCTCCACAATTTCACTGGTCAACTTCACACTCTCGGAAGTAGTCTTACACAACAAACTCATGTCTCTGAACTGTTCAATCATTTCGAGTTCTTTCACCATAAGATTCGACATATGCAATGTCTTCCTACTTAGAGCATCTGCAACCACATTCACCTTACCAGGATGGTAATTCAAATCAAAATCAAAATCTTTCAACAATTCCAACCACCTTCTCTGCCTCATATTCAGTTCCTTCTGATCAAACAAATATTTCAAACCTTCAATACAAACACCACAATTGTTAAATCTAAATCATGTGTAGGGTAATTTCTTTCATGAACACTCAGTTGCCTAGAAGCATAAGCAAATACGTGATCATTCTACATCAAAACTCCTCCAAGTCCCATCTTCGACACATCACAACATAATGAACGACTCATTCGGATCAGGCAAAATGAACATTGGAGCAGTTGTTAACTTCTTGTTCAACTCTATGAAACTCTTTTCACACGCAACATCCCACACATACGTTTTTCCCTTTCGAGTTAACTGAGTCAAAGGTAGCGCCAACTTCAAAAAGTCCTTAATAAACTTCCGGTAATAACCTACCAATCCCAGAAAACTTCTAATCTCAGTAGCATACTTAGGAGTCTCCCACTGTAACACTGCAACAATCTTCGACGAATCCACAACAATTCCACTACTAGAAATTACATGTCCAAGAAAACTCACTTCTTGCAACCAGAACTCACACTTTGACAGGTTAACATACAACTTCTTCTCTTGCAACACTTGCAGCACAATCCCCAAATGCCCTACATGTTCCTCTTTTATCTTGGAATAAATCAGGATATCATCAATAAAAACTACCACAAATTTATCAAAGTACTCATGGAAGATTCTATTCATGTAATCCATGAACACATCAGGTGTATTGGATACACCAAACGGCATCACCGTGTACTCATAATGACTATATCTTGTCCTAAAAGTTGTCTTCAAAATATCATCAGACTTAACACGAATCTGATGGTAACCAGATCTTAGATCAATCTTTCTGAACACACAAGCTCCCACCAACTGATTCATCATGTCGTCGATCCTCGGAAGTGGATACTTATTCTTAATAATAACCTAGTTCAACTTCCGATAATCAACACACAACCTCATACTACCATCTTTCTTCTTGACCAAAAACACAGGAGCACCCCCACAAAGAAACGCTAGGTCGAACAAACTTATTTTCCAACAATTCTTCCAGTTGTTTCTTCAACTCACACAATTATAAAGTTGACATTTGATTCGGAGCCATAGACACAAGTCTTATACCAGATGATAAATCCACTGAAAATTTTCTGAAATCTTGGTAATGATCCTCGTATACATGTATAGAAAGTCTTGAGTTTGAAAATATTTTAAAAGTGGGGTGTGAAAAGAGTTTTGAAAGAGTGATCAAGTAATTAAGCACTACCTACCCTAAGTTGGTCTTTCATGTTTCTTTATTTCCTTTCAAGGGTAAGATTGTCCTTACTATTAAGGAGTAAGTAGTCATTACCTTGGATTTATTAAGGGACAGGCGTAAGGTAATCGTATGGTCATAGTAAGCAACTTGTAGGGATGTCTTTAGAAATCCGTAGGGACAAGATCATTATTTCTTAGGCAACTTCAAAGGGACTTATGATCTTTTAATTTTGAAGGGACTATGATGATTTTTGTTTGAAGGGACGTTTCCTTAAGACACCCCCACGTTCAAGGGACTTGATTATTTATTAAGGCAACCAAGAGGAGAAACCCTAGGAGGTCCAAATTATTTTTCAATTGTTCTTTGCACTCCCTAAATTACTAACCATGCAATTTAAATATTTACAGAAATTTAAAAGCAGAATTTAAAAGGCCATACGCTATTACATGGCTTCGGGGAAGTTACATAATAATCGAGGCAAAAAAGAAAACCTAAACTATTACATATAGGAAACAGTTACATAATAATTGAGCAAAAAATAAATTACATATGACGACCTATACAATTTTCTAAATAAATAAATAAAGCAGTTTAATATTAAAAAAGAAAATAAAATAAATTATGTTTTTATGAAAAGTAAATTAAGTTTAAGGTTTTTTATAAAAAAAAAATAGGTTTTGAAAAAGAATTAGGTTTGAAAATCATGGTTCAAGGGTTAATATAAAAAAATTAGGGTTTAGGGTTTAAGGAAAAAATTTAGGTTTTAAGGTAAAAATTAGGGCTAAATTAATTAATCAATTTTTTTTATAAAAAAGAAAATTAACCTAATGAATTAATAAAACTAATTGATTAAAATAACCTAATAAGTTAATTATAAAGAAAATTAAATAGGTTAATTAAAGAAATTGAGAAAAGGAGGACAAAACAGGTTTGGTGTAAAAATGTTGGAGGAGGGTGTTGAACCCACGCCCTCTGCCTTGCATATGTTTCCTTCAGCCACTAAACCACCCGCGTGCAGCTGATATTAACCTGAACCAAATAATATATAAAATAAAACAAATAAGTTATGAAAAAAACGTTGAAGGTTGGGTTCGAACCCACGCCCTATTGTTCAGAGACCAAGCATCTAACCACCAAGCCAAACGCGCGCTTCTGATAATTATATGAAACAAATAAATAAATAAACAAGTTAAAATTTGCGAAATTCGTCATCTTCAACCTCTAGCCTGCAAATTTACCTGCGAAAATTGTTAGGGATTTTGCTGCGAATTTGTTTTTGTAGGAAAACCTGCATTTTCTTAAACATCACAAACACGTATGATTAGTCCAAATTGAGTACACCAAAAAGTTCCCCACATATTATATAGTCCAAATATGTTGTCCAAAAGATTTTAAATAGTCCAAATCAAGAAACCCCAAACTCATGGCCGAAACCCTAATAATGGTAGAATTCGATTAAGGCCAAGAAACTTCAAGCTATTAACCCAGAAAGCATACTTTCATCACAATAAACACAAATCAATTGTTAAATTTAGTTTATGACAAGCATATGTATGTAATCGGAAAAAATGCATAAACAAGAAGAAAACAAGATTCGGTTATGGTCATGGAGCATGAATTCGATGGTTATGATGATTGGGATAGGTTTATAGAACCTCAAAGGTTCATTTGCAACCTTTAAACAACCTGGAAAACACCTCAAACTTGGAAACCGAATGTGGAATTTTGATGAGTTTTGAAGCTTTGAAAGTGGTCTCTTTTTCTGAATTTTTTCGTCCCCGACCCTTATGGTTCTGTTATGGTTATGTAGTAGTGTAAATTAGGTTAGGATTCTGGGTTTTTAGAAGATGGATTTGTGTTACTTGTGAATGAAGAAATCATCTTGCCAAATTTGTCCAAAAATCAAATGTAAACATGCCATATTAGTCTTGCACAAATTTAGAAGAGTTCAATCATCTTAATCACCAAATACTTGATCCAAAAATAAGTCTTAGATCAAATATTTGATTTTTCATAATTTATTTCAATTAAAATTGAATTTTAATGATTAAAAACCAATATAATATAAAATAAATAATAAAAATCATAAAAAATTATCATTAGGTCGTGCATGACCTCATCTTTAAGTTTGGATTGGAATATTATGGGCCAATTTGAAGAAATTTTAAGTTTTGGACTTTTTTGCTTCATACACCTCCTTAAAATTATCCAACTTCAAAGGTGTTTTAGGACTTTTTAGAAATATTATAGTATCATCTAACTTCTCCTTTTGGTCCCATATCCATATCATTTTCCATTTTTAAGTTATGAGCTCTTGAAAAAGTTGACTTTTTGTTGACTTTTAAAAAGACCTGTAATGTTTTGGCTCATACTTCTCAAATGAAGCATTTTTGGACTTGGCTTATGAGACACAAAGTTATAGACAATTGAATTTCCTTCAAAATGAGCTTTGGAAGGGAATGTTTGATGAAGTTTAACTTTATGTTGACCATAGTTGACTTGTTGACCAAGTTAACTGATTTTAAGTATTTGAACATCTGACTGGCCAAACTTGTTGGGAAAGCCTTGAACTTGACATGAGGATTCTTTGGGGTATATGGGATGTCATGAAGTCCAATTGAGGCTTTGGAAGTCCACTTTGCCTTGTGAAATTAAAAATCCTAGTTTCAGATCCATTGCTTAGGAGGAGGCTTTGTCTGATGAAACTTTGAATCCTCTTGGGCAATTGTGAATCTTGTGACTACTAGGAAGCATCTTGGGACACATTGTATTTGAATATGGGATAGAAAATTTTGGGGTACAACAGCTGCCCCTGTTCAATTTTCTAAAACCTGAGGAGTTAGATTGGCATGTACGCCATTCGTGACTTGAAGGTTAAAGAGGATTGAACAATAAAGCCCAAATATTTGCAATCGCCAGTGTGCAAAGTAATACTGTTGGTTGATTGTATTACTTGAATGGGCTTAAAGATGCCATTCGAAGTAAATGGAGATGGGCTTATAGATGCCATTCAACTAAATAACTTATAATATCCATTTAATCTTATAAATCAACAATTTCATCATAAAAACACCAAAACACATCTCAACATGTCATATATTCATAAATAATTACCAATAATTAAAATTATGAATTTTAGGGCATTACAGTTGAACTCTACATGTATATGTTTGAACAAGATTTGGTTCTGCAATAATACCTCTTAGTTTTTATGATAACAAACAAGTATGCTTATATGAACAATTTTGGTATTCTAATGTTTGTTATTTTTGAGAATTTAACAAACAGGTTCTTCTTCTGATAAATAGTGTGGCTAAGTTATTAGAAAAGAATTGTTCTGCTTCTACGCTACATTTGTTCTGCTGATCAATAGCATTTGCTTCAGAAGACTCTGATGTTGAGTGACGCTGATACGGTATCTAAAGAAAACAAGTTCGGAAGATCTGAAGACAAAAGTTCTAATGAAGAAAGTCCAGATGTTGAAGACTTAGGCGTCTTAGAGAATGGGCTCTGAAGACCAAGTGCTGAAGACTTTGAAGATGCAGTTATGTAGACTCTGAAGACTTGAAGCTCTTAAGACCCAAGTTATGTTTTCCCTTCTTCTAAATCATGTTCTTAGAAGCCTCTGAAATCATGAAGTTGGGAAGACTAAGCAACAAGGTACAATAGTACAAAGACGTTTTGCTTCCCTCCAGAATGTGTGGATGCAAACTTACTATTTATTCCCCATGATATTTTTCAAGCTGCCACCTTTATGGAAATGCCAGAAATATCCTTCAATGATAACATCATGCATGTCTATATAAAGGCTTTAAGACTTTAAGAATGAGCTGCTAATATTGATTATTCATACGCTCTAATAATGTTCATATCATTCTTAAGTCATTTTGTGTTCTTAAATATGCTTACAACTTAGCTTGTGTAGAAGCAATTTTCTGTAAACAAATTACTTTCAAATAGTTGTTTGATTTTCTTGAGAGACCAGTTAGTTCAAATTTCTTGAAAAGTCTAAAACTTGTGTGTCTTATAGATTATTTCCTCAAGAGACCAGTTAGATCATATTTCTTGAGAAGTCTAGGACTTGTGTGTCTTAGAGTTTGTTGTTAGTCACCTATAGTTTGGCTTGTGCATTGTATTAATCAGTTTGATTAATGGATTAAGACCTCACTTGAGAGAGGCAAAATCACCTTGGCGGGTGGACTAGACTAGCTTGAGGGTTTCTCAAGTGAACTAGTATAAACTATTGTGTTCTTTCTTTTCTGCTTCTCAAACTTTATTATCTAGAAGTGAAGGTTATTTGTTAAAGGGAATTATTTTTATAGAAACGTTTTTGTTTTAAAATTCAATTCAAACCCCCATTTCTTGTGTCTTTCACACCTTCAATTGGCATTAGAGTTCTGGTTCTGAAAAAAACAATGGTTGAACCAAATGCTTCTAATGCTTTTAATGTCACTTATGATAATAATTGAAGAGATTAATATAGTGCAAAACCTCTTATCTTTGATTGTGAGAAATTTGACTATTGGAAAGATAGAATTGAGAGTTACTTTCTAGGATTTGATTTGGATCTATGGGATCTGGTAGTTGATGGATACAATTATCCAATAGACTCTCAAGGCAAAAAGATTGCTAAAAGCTCATTATCTGAGGCTCAAAAGAAGACCTACAAGAATCCTAATAGAGCGATAGTGATTCTGCTAAATGCGATTTCATATACATAGTATGAAAATATAACAGATAGATAGACCTCAAAGTCTATATTTGACACTCTTAAGATGACTCATGAAGGCAACGCTCAAGTCAAGGAGACAAAGGATTTGGCCCTAATCCAGAAATACAAGGCCTTCAAAATGGAAGTTAAAAAATTTGTGGAAACTAGGTTTTCAAGATTCCAGATGCTTGTTACATGACTCAGAGTGCTGGTCAAAGGTTATTCTAATGCTAATCATGTCAAGAAGATTATTAGGAGTCTATCTATCAAATGAAGAGCAATGGTAACTGCTTTGAAATTGGCAAAGGATATGAACAACACGAGTCTTGAGGAACTGATTAGTTCTTTAAGAATTCAAAAGATAGAAATTCAAAAAGATGAACCTCAGAAGAAAGGTAAATCTATTGCTCTGAAGTATAAATCTGAAAATACAAAGGCTTATCAAGCAAAGGAGGAATTAGAAGAATCTGAAGAAAAATCAAACGAAGATGAAATGTCTCTCATATCAAGAAAGATAAATCAGTTGTGGAAACATAGACAGAGCAAGTTCATAGGGTCAAGAAGAACTAAAGATAGATTCGAGTCTACATCTAGTCAAAATAAAGCTTCTTGAAAAGAAGTTACTTGTTACGAATGCAATGAGTCTAGACATTACAAGAATGAGTGTCCAAATCTTAAGAAAGATAGAATACCTAAGAAGGTCTTTAAAGCTAAAAAAGGTCTTATAGCAATGTGGGATGATTCAGAGTCAGGAGAATAAGATTCTGATGAAGAATATGCCAACGTGGCACTCATGGAAAATATCAGCATGAGTGAAGCTTTATCACAGGATGAACTGACACTTGATGAAAAGTTAGACTCTAATGACGATAGAAAGGTAATTTCTTCTTTATCTCGTTCTGAACTTGAAGTACTTTTATCAAAACTTATGAAAAGGTATCAACTTCTTCTAAGTAAACACAAATCTCTGAAAAAAAGACTTTTGTGGATGCTTCTGAGAACTTTATTAAGAGTGAGCCAAATATTTCTAATTTAATTGAAAAAATATTTTATTTAGAAAAATCAAATGCTGCTCTAAGAAATAAAGTTTCTAAGTTAGAAGAAGAGATTACTTCTAACATATTTGTTACTGATGAAGTAATCAGATATGGTCGAGCTTTGTAGTACTTCCATTATAAAAGCATATATAGATGCAAGATGGCTTTAATGATCTATGGAGTTAGAAGAAACTAAAGTAGAGATCTAGGATATTCAGGACCATCAAAACTAATTGATGAGACTCTGAGTGTCAAACCAAAACCTCTGTCTGAACATTTTGTGATTGTTGGCAGTAAACTGAAATGTTCAAAACTAGAAGGTTCTAGTTCTGTTGCACCACAAACACAGACACAGAATGAAACTTCTAAGCTTAAATATCATGCACAAATTCCACTTGATTATTCTACTGCATAGAAATCCAAAGGTGTCAGAACCTCTGGAAAGACTAACAAGAAAGGACCCAAAAAATGGGTACCTAAGAGTGAAATAATCTATGTTACAGACATCCTTGATAGAGCCACTCAAACATCAGTCATGGTACCTAGACAGTGGATGCTTGCGACACATGACGAGAGAAAGTCATATGTTCCAAGATTTGGAACTTAAGTCTGGAGGTGTCGTTGGTTTCGTAGGAAACTAGAAGGGAAAGATCATTGGATTTGGAACTGTTGGTAATGGTAAGTGTCACACCCTAATTTTTGCCCTATGTTTTCTTCGCATTTCATCTGCATCTTGCATATAAACAAGATCACACTGGTTGTTCAGTTCTTCTCGGGTTAGGTTTATGCCTCACAGGGGATCACCGTTGTATTTAATTACTTTATTTGTTTATGATAAATAACCATTAATTAAAATCCAAAAAATATTTTGTTTCCTTTTAGTAATCTTTTTCAGGAAGAGGAACCATTGAAAATGCCAAAAATAGTAGTCTTGTAGCTCAAGTAAAATTTCACAGACAAAAGTCGAAGTTGATCCGCAAATAATTCAAATTTATTTGATCAAGGATTTCCCAAATTAATTGATTCATTCAAGGAATTCCAAGGTTCATGTGTTTATTTTCATGCCTTCTTCGACGTACAAAAATAATCAGGCCACAACAACCAAGCAATCGCATTTGAACAAAATATTCAAATTTTAGCTTGGTTAACCGGTTAACCATATGCGTTAACCGGTTAACCAGTGCGAAATTTGAATATTTTATTCAAATTTAGCACCATTAAAGCATTGATATAATTGGAATATTCTACATCACTTTGATCATTTCTTACCATAAACCCTCACTAATCACCACTCTTTTCCACTTCCCACCAAATTTCCAATTACCAAGCCTAATTTTAATTACCAAAGCAAGCTCCATTCCACCAAATTCCCATACCTAAAGTCTTTAAATATGACCATATTTTCATTCATTCACCAAGCTTTGGAGAGCCAAAAGTTCCCTTGCAAAACATTCTCCCAAAACCAAAAATCTCACTAAAGCTCTTTTCCCCTTTATGAAGTAATCAAGAATTCACATTGAATTCTTGACTAACTTGAGCTAAACCTTTATTCTACTCTTTCTTGTTCATCAATTTCGGTAGATCTAGCTTGATTTGGTCCAATTTGAAGAAGTGTTTTTGGTAATTCACTCTCTCCATAAACCCATATTCACCATCAATATTCAAGATGTAGATCTTTGGTGTCTTTGAATCTAGAGCCTTTGAATCTTAATTTGTTGTTTGATTGCAGGGATTTCACTGTATTTTGGTTTTAAAATTCGTGCTAATTCAGATCATGATCATCAAATGTTTGAAAAAGGTTTTAAAATGGATCATGCTGAATTTTCTGCATTTTTCTGCTACTAGTACAGCGTTAACCGGTTAAGCATTTATAGTGTAAATTGGTTAACCAGTTAACTAGTTTTAAAACAGTGTAGTATTTGAAAACTGCGTGCGTTAACCGGTTAACCATTCCCAGTGCATTCTGGTTAACTGGTTAACACAAGTCAGAATGGTGTTTTGGCTTGTTTTAAGCCCCTTTTTGGTTCCTCTTTCTTCTTCTTCTTCCTCCTTTTTATTTTTACCTTGGGAAGCACTTTTGGGAGTGATTTCTCCTTAATTTCAATGAACTTTAGGTGTAGATTAGAGTAGTTAATGTTCATTAATTCAAAACTACCTTTAAGTGGATTATTCAATTCATTTAAGGTACTGTGCGTTACTGATACATTTTCATGCTTGAATCCACCGAGATGAGTGATTGAACTTAAGGATGGAAGAATACCATGAGTTCGACTCAATTTGGTATTCACCTTTAGTTTTGTGCGGTATTGCGTCCGAATGGCGATTTACATGTCGTTTATCTCACATGCATTAGTACTAACATTATGCACCTTAATTGGTAGTGGCCGGCCTCATTTGTAGGGTAATTACTTCGTAAATTACTCAGCGATTACTTAACATAGACCTAAATGTGTCCCGATTTCAGAATAAAAATCTAATTGGGTACTTGCACTTTCGTGGACCGGATCTCTTGTTGATCACGTAATCCCAAAGTGGTTAGTCATATTGCATTAAGAATCGAGACTTATGAATGTTTGATGCGTAGGTTCTTTGGGTCTCCCAATCGCCTTTCAAATTTCATTTAATTCGGTTCGGTTTGCCTTGATTAATCGTTATAGTTTAAGATGCTAAGCGGATCCGGTTGCCTTTCGATTTTGGTTACTCTTTTGGTTATGGTTTATTAAGTTCACCATACCACTCTTATGTAAATATTATTATACCATTATTATTAATAATATTTTAGATTGCACTTTAATTTCTTTTGCTACTAACATTTAATTTCTTGCACTATTATTGTTTTGTTTTATTTTATTTTTACTTTATTATACTTTATTCATCCATATCATGTTTATTATTTGCTCTTATTTTGTTGTTGATTTTCCATTTGTCCATTTGGACACAAAAACATTAATAAAGGATTAAACTTCTAAAAAACTTGTGACTTTAATTTGTGGACTATTGGTTACTATCCTTGGCATTGGAATGAAGATTCTGACTTAGATTTTTAGGACATCTTTCCTTGGCCTTGATCTTCATGAAGTTGGTATTTTCCTTTATTTGGTCATTTTTTAGCTTATAAGGATGGAACTCTTATGCTTATAATTGGAGGTATCATCAAGTTTGGTTAGATCTTTCTTCCTTTATCTCCTTATTTTCTTTTTTCTTTTTTTAGGATAGTCCCTTCATCTCCACCCCTTCTTTAATTTTAAAAATCTTCTCCTTTTTTCAAAGGAATCGTGCTTTCTAAAATCATCACTTATTTAATAAAAAAAACCATGACTTTTGTCAATTGGATTTCACTCTTTTCTTTTCTCTTAAAAAATAATGAATTTAATTATCTTGACCTTAATTCAAAAAAAAAAGAACCAAACTCATTCAAGTTATTTTGTGCCTTTGTGCACTTTTGTTTATTTTATTTAAAAAAAGTGCCGATTATGAGTCATTATTCTTTAGTCGGGTGCAAGTCTTTCAATCTCCATGGTTGTAGTTTGATGTAATTGAATCTCTTGTCGTTCGTGGGGGTTTAGTGGAATACTCGCTGATTTTATCCGAGTTGGCGCCCTCCCCATAATGATGTATGAGTCCATGCCTTCATTTTCATAGTAGATTTGTTTGGCTATCCACTTGAAGATGGCAAATTCTCTTCACTCAATAAAATTAATCATAACCAACCCTTTTCATTATTTATACCACGAACTACGGGGTTTTGATATCGCATTGCACTTTATGGGTACGTAGGCATGAGGTGGTAAACCTCTCCAAACACAAAAATATTAAAATTAATTATTTTCTCATCCCTCCACTTTCATTTAACAAACCTCTTTCAAACCAAAAGCAGTAATTTTTTCAAAGGGCTCCTGTGGAGTACTGTCGCTCCCCGGATTTCCATCCTGGTACAAACGTAAAAGTGGCACGGAAAGAGGTTAGAGTCGCCAGCCATGCATTTTTATCCTGAAGGAACGGGAATGGTAATGTTGCACAAACCAGAAGAAAAGAAAAGGAAGGACACGGGTCCTGCGAACCAAAGAGACTGAGTTCGGGAGTCGGTTACGACCTGGGAAGGTATTAGCACCTAGATCGTCCGCCGTACCTGACGGGATCCACGCTTGCAAAGAAATCTGTTTCAAAGGGTGAAGAAATGAAAGTTGCTGCAAAGTAAATGAACTGAATTGGATAAAAGAAACGAAAAGGGAACTGAAAAAGAAATGAAAAGGAAAAATGTAGGGAAAATAAAGATTGTGCTCGAACGGGCCATACCCCGCTGCCTACGTACCTCATCTGGACAATGAGGATCAGAGTCGCCGTAGTTCCCCTAACTAGGGGTGGAAAAGATTGCTTGTATCTTTAGGCTTGAACTGCCTATGTCAATGCTCAGGTGTTGCAGGCTCGGACGACGAGTGCGTTACCGTCTTGCAAAATTAAAAGTAGGAGCAAGTTCGTACGATGAGAGTGAAGGAGATGTGAAAATAATTCCCGAAGGAAAGACACTTATTGTTTGTTTGTGTTTTTTTATGAGCTTTTTATGAGTGTGGCACAAGGAAGTGAACTCAAGCTCTTTTCCATGGAAAGTGTACTTGCTACTACATTCCAAGATGGAATAACAGAACAAGCACACTCAAGTAAGGAGAAGATCCCCAAAACTTGATTCCAGAGGCTAGGGCCTAAGCTCACTAACTTGTTGAATTTATTAAGTGTTTTTGTAAATTTTTGTGAAGAAGTCTTTTTTATGATTTTCTTTGTGAAAATGGTCTCATGATCAGACTCGTGCATCATGATGAACAAGCTTGTACTATCCCAAGATGGGAAAACTACAAGTGTTTCATGGAATAAGGCTATTGCACAGGAGACCACTTCAATCCTTATTAAGGTGCTTTTTAGGTTTTTTGTGTGAAGATGAGAAGAGAAGAGAACTAAAGATCTTGAAGGTAAAAGAACTAAAGGGGGACTAACAACCCTAATGTTAGCATGCAAAGGATTCCTAAGGTTAGTGAGGCTTACTATCCTTAAGAAGAAAGAGATAAGAAGATAAAGAAGAGAAAGGATGGCCTAAGCACATCTCAAGTTAAGAAAGAGTAAAAGAAGATGAGGAAGAAGCTGAGATGAGAAAGAAATAAGAAGGAGAGGAGAATGCAGTGGAGTAATCGAACAATGCACAAACAGAGCCTACACCAGTAGGACTTCCAGATGCAGCAGCATGCAATAAGTAAAAAATCGGGCCTCAGTGATACCTAACGGAGAAGGTCTGTTGCCTCTTCAATACGCACACAAGAGCTCAGAAGGAAATATCAAGTCCAAAGTGAATTCAACAACCAAACACAAGTGTCGGTTATCAAGGCATCAGACAGAGGTAAAAATAAACTTCCAGCATCCAAGCCATCCAATAAAGAGAACCAGAGTTAGCCAAAACATTTATCAGGACGAGTCTTCAAGTCCAAGGAACAATTTCACACAAAGCGAACATCGAAGTCGAACAATAAGACTACAAAACATCGAGCACAAAACTAAAACCAATATTAAACACACTTATATTTAATCAAACTAAACTAATCGAAAACTAGAACCAAAGTTATATTAATATTCAAAATTAACAACAATTAAACCAACAAAATATTAAAATTCTAATCTAATAAAAGATATAAACAAAGCTAGCGAAAATAAAACTAAAAATATAATTTAAACCTAAATTTAACTCTTAACAAATATTAATGAAACTAATTAAAATTATAAAGAAAATTGAATTAAAATAAACTAGAGAAACATAATAGAAATAAAGTACAATTAGAAAGAAAAAAAAGAAAAAAACAAACAACAATGGGGGAAGGGTCCGCTGGAATAGGGTGCAAGCAGGAATGTCAAGAAATCAAACGGGCTCCTTGGCCCATCCACAACAATCACAAAGGTTTATTAGAATAAAATAGGTTAAAATAATTTAAAAAAACAATAATCAGGTTTATATATATATAAACAAAATGGAAATAAAAGTCTTCATCCCCAAATGTGACTCTGAAATGCAAAGGGGGAGACGTCGACATCTCACAACGCACGATCCGCCATCAATCAAGCTCGAGTTCTCGTTCTCCGACTACCTCTTTCAATCGCCGCTTTCTCTCCATCTCAAACTACTCTTCTCCGTCAACAAAAACATCACCGGAAAATGGTTGAAGATCTAACCGCGCCAGAAGCTTTCAATTCTCGTCTACTCTCGGTGGCGACACTCCGATTCGGTTTGTGTCCGATCTCGGTTCAATCTCTCTGTCTCAACTTCGTCTTTGTTTCTGAACCGAAATCTTCTACTCTTCTTCCTCTATCTATGATTTTTGTTGATCTGTGTTGTTGATGATGTTCAAACGTTGGTGGTGATTTTGATGAGATTGTGGCCGTGCTTGTTTATGCGGGACACGGGGTGATGAGTATTGGATGTTGTGAGGTTTTTCTGCGGTGTGAAGTCGATTTGTAGTGAGGGTTGAATGGATGTTTGTGAAGATTGAGTTGAGGTGAGTTAAGATTGTTGAGATTTTGTTTTGTGGTTGATGAAGGAGAATGAGTGTGAGTTGTTGCGGTTTGTTGTTTGGAAATGAAGAGGAAAAATGTTGTTGCGGGTTGCGTTGTTGTTACGGTGATGTTGTGGCATTTTAGAAGAGGGTTGAAAAATACAAATTGTTGTTATTGTTTTGTGATTTTCCGCAGCAGAGTGAAGGCTTGGGTCGTCTACGGTTGATGCGTGGTGCTTGATTGAATGGGTTGGCGCAATGATGAATGTGGAGAGTTTGAAGATGAGTTTCATGAAAAGAGTATTTGAAGATCAGGAATAAAGCTGCTATGTGTGAATTGAGTATAGGCTGATATTTTGTTCTATTATAATGTTGTGGTGAAGAAATTCATGATGCAGGGAGTAATGAGAAGGGAGGTAACGTCGTTTTCAGTGTTTTTGTCAAAAATGTTTCTCCTTTCTTTTTTTGCCTAGGGATCCGTGTGATTGCTTTTATATGCTAGGTCAAAACTTTGTTTCTATCTTTGCTTAATGGACCTTGGTGTTTCATGGCTTTATTTCTTGTAATAACTTTGAGAAGATTTTACCCCGCACCCCCCCATCTATACCTGTACCCCCACATTTTTTTAAAAATGCCCATTTTAACCTTAGATTATTTTATTGTATTATTATTTTATTATTTTTTTTTTTACCATTTGTGTCAGACCGTCAGATAAAAGTAAAAATTTGTCAAAAATTACACGTTCCGGAAGACTTTTAGAATGAGTTCCGGTACGTAAATTTACATACCGGAAGACTTTATGTAAGTCTTCCGGTATTATGATGATTGTACACCGGAAGACTTAATAAAAGTGTTCCGGTACGGAAGACTTTTATTAACTCTTCCGGTAGGAATGAATATGTGTACCGGAAGACTTTATGTAAGTGTTCCGGTATTGTAAGAGTACAATACCGGAAGACTTGCATAAAGTCTTCCGGTTTGAATTTTTTTTTATATTATTTAATTTTTTTTAATTCATTTTTTTAAAAAATATTTTTATTTTGTAGGTGCAGTACCTTTACACGAAAAAGAACCGATATGTGTGAATACATCAGATGTATTTACAACGACAGAGATATTTGGTACACGAGAAGAGGTGATAAGATGGGTCAAAGACACCGGATTACGAAATAAAGTGACGGTCGTCATCACTCGTTCAGATACACAAACAGGCAAGAGAGGAAGAAAGAACAAAATAATATTTGGTTGCGATAAAGGTGGGAAATACAAGGATATTCGTAGTGGAATAGAAAGTGCGACGAAAAAATGTGGATGTCCATTTAAGATCAGGTCGATTCCGACAAAAGATGGATCTGGATGGAAGATTGATGTAAAATGCGGCGTTCATAACCATGATTTACCCGATAGATTAGAAGGTCACTCATTTGTTGGTAGGTTGACAGCGGATCAGAAGCAACATGTTGCTGATTTAACAAAGAGAAAGGTTGCACCCAGAAATATATTGCATTCCTTGTACGAGATTGATCCAGATTGTGTCACTCGTATCACACAAATATACAAGCAAAAGAGTATGATGGAAAAAGAGATAAGAGGTCCTAGAAGTGAGATACAACATTTGTTTAAGCTTATCGAGGCTGCAGGTTATGTTTTTTGGAGTAGAAAAAGAGATGACTCTGAAGTTATTAAAGATATATTTTGGGCACATCCAGATTCAGTTAAGTTGTTGAATATGTTTCCTATTGTGTTAGTTATGGATAGCACTTATAAGACAAACAAATACAGACAACCTTTGTTTGAAATTGTTGGAATGACATCTACCGAGTTGACTTTTGCTGTCGCATTTGCGTATATTGAGTCTGAGCAGACTGAGACTTTTTGTTGGGTGTTAGATAAGCTTAAAAAATTGTTTGTGAAAAAAGATTTATTTCCACAAGTTATGATGACAGATAGAGATCTTGCTTTGATGAAAGCCATTGAAACTGTGTTTCCGAAGACAAATAATTTGCTATGTCAGTTTCACATTAACAAAAATGTTGGTGCAAAAAGGAAACTATTAGTGGATCCTGATAAGCAGGAGTCAATTGGCAAATTATGGACGGATGTTGTATGGGCTAGTGATGAGGTTGAGTATGCACAACATTTAAAAGAACTTGAGCAAGAGTGTGTTGATTGTCCTAAATTTTTTGAGTACGTGAACGACACATGGTTGACACCACATAGACAAAGGTTTGTTTGCGCATGGATTAATCGAGTCCTACATATGGGTAACACGACGACTAATCGGTATGTTTTGTTTTAGATCCCAAAATATACTTTTTGTGAATTTTTTATTTTTCTTACTTAGTTTAAATATGTATTATTATAGGGTTGAGTCTGCTCATTGGAAGTTAAAGCAGATGTTGGGTAACAGTATTGGTGACATGGTAAAATGTTGGGAGGCCATGAATGACAACTTAAAGATACAAATTAGCAACATTCGAGCTTCTTTTCAAAAGAGTGTGTATGAAGTTGCACATGTCCATTCAAGTCCATTTTACACATATTTACGTACTTCAGTGTCGCGAGCTGCATTGAGGCGCGTTGCTGAAGAGTTAAAGAGAGTTGATTATATTGGAACTAACAAAGACAGATGCCGATGTACTCTTAGATCCACCTATGGATTACCTTGCGCGTGTGAGTTGGCAGGGTATAGAATTAGTGGTATTCCGATACCAATTGAGGCTGTGCATGTACATTGGAGGAAACTAAGTATGGAAATTAAGTTGGAAGAAGACTTAGATGAGGAATCAGAAGTGGGTATGAAATCTGCAATGGATGAGTTATGGAAAAGGTATAGGTCACAAGATGTTGTTGGAATAAGGGCATTACATAGTAGGGTTTATGAACTTGCATTTCCCACAACGACTTCTTTGTTAGCACCACCTGAAAAAATAAAGACAAAAGGTGGAGTCAAGAAAAAAGGCAAAAAACCTGAAGGGTATGATGTTTACAGGGATCCTTCGTATCATGAATATGTTGATCAAGCATCACAATCTTCACAACGACAATCTCAACCATCACAAAATTCAAAAAAGAAATCTCAACCATCTCAACCATCACAACCTGTGAAAAAGAAGTTAAAATTAACACAAACTTCACAGTCATCTAAACGGTTCATCCTTCAATTTCCTTATCATATTAGGTCATTCATTGATGACGTTGTCAACGTAATGTCAGATGGTAATTGTGGATTTAGAGTGATTGCTTCATTGCGGGGTTATGCCGAAGATGGTTGGCCAATGGTTCGTCGGGAATTAGAATTGGAAATTATACATAATGAAAGATCAGCTTTATATGCCAATTTATTTGCTGATCGGTTAGCTGAAGTGAGAGATTCTTTGAAGATAGAGGGAAGTGGTTCTCAACCAATAGAGAAATGGTTGATTCTACCAGATATGGGTTACGTGATTGCGAATCGGTATAACGTGGTACTTGTCTGTCTAGGAGTCGAATGTTTGACTTTCTTCCCTATGACAACTACATTCTCACCCAATGTCTCATTTTATTGCATTGGATTTGTAAACTCCAATCATTGGATTCAGGTAAACATTGTTATAATTTGATATTATTAGTAAATTATTTGAGTAACATTAAATAATGTATTGTTTAATTTTGAATATAGGTTAACATGAAAGAAGGATTTCCATTGCCACCAGTGACAACAGATTGGAGGAACTTTCGTTCTCCAGCAGCAACATCATGGATGGTAGGATTTGCTGCGCGTCTACAACATTGGCAACAACTTACGCCTATATTACAAACTCATTATAAATTATAAACTATGTTATTCATTTTTATTCATGAATTATATTATATGTTTTAATTTCATTATGTTTTTCATTTTTATTTTCACTTAAATAACATATAACATAAATTGGATTCAGGTAATCGAAAAACTATAAATAACATATAACATAAATATCAGTTCAAATGTCAATATATTAACAAACAAAGTCTAAGAAATAATATGACATAAACATAACTATACATCACTGTGAACGAGCAATACGTAAAGCTGCAAACAGATCAGCAAAATGTGGATCATCCTCTTCAGCTGCATTCTGCTGAAGGTAGCGATGAATCAAGGTGGACACAGAACCCCATGCAGGATCAGATGGTCCCGCATCGTACTCAGGAATAGATGCAACTGGCGGCTCATCATAGGGCTCATCATAGGTAGGAGGTACCAATCGAGGATGCGAAACACGATAATACCACTCTAGGTATCCATCCTCTACCTCAAATGGGATAGTCGCCCGTGTAGCAGAACGAATCACCTGGCCAGCGCTCTGGGTGTAACTAATCCACTCAACATCAATGTCACCAGCCATCCTAGGATCAATGGGTGCAGGTGGAATGGACTGACGGTATCCAAACTGTCGAAGACACCTGTCAGGCATGTATGGAACAATAGTATCTCCCCACCTCAAACAACCCCTGAATAGAGAAATCTCATCAAAACGACGATGAACTCTATGATCCTCGAACGGCCTCCATATGACATCAGTCGGTGTCAGCTCATCCATAATGGGTCGCAACTCATCCACCTTTAACGCCCCCTGTTTGTACGTCCACCTCATCGCACGCGGGAGTCCACAGTTCTGAGCAGGTATCCAATTCTCTCCTTTTTTCCCAAGTGTAGGAAAATACTCGTGAATCCAGCACTGTTAAAAAAACAATAACATAATAATTAAATAGAACATAATGAACTTAATAAAATTAAAATTAGAATTAAAAGAAAATCAATAAACTAAATTTAATATATAACTTTAACATAATAAACTGAATTTAAATATATACCTGTAGGAGAGTCGGATAACCACCAAGCTGTTTGCAGCTAAACATAGATGCATCTCCAAGAAACCTATACAGTGTCACCAATGCAGCTGTTGCCCAACTATAGGTGGACAACGCATCCAGGTCCCTAAATAATGCCAAGTATCGCGCCTCCACGAGTGTAAATGACTTATCCGCAAAGATGGTGCAGCCCACTATCACCATCAAATAACATCGGGTCGCAAATGCCCAACGTGAAGCTGCTCGATGCTCTACGAATCGATCATATAACCACTCTATCTTGAAGTACGATCCTCTGCACTCACGAACCTGGAAAAGTGCCGCTCTCGATGTCACTCCAAGATAGTCAACAGCCCACTCAATGGCTAACTCCTCACTGATGGGTTGAGGGTTCCAGAATACCCCCCTAATAGGCAAATGAAGCAGACATGCCACATCATCGAGAGTAATCGTCATTTCACCGAACGGCAGGTGAAATGAAGATGTCTCTATATGCCATCTCTCCACAAATGCAGAAACCAAGTTTGCATCAATCTTCTTCAAACTCGATCTCTGTAAGGAAGCTAAACCGGATCTAAATATGATACCCTCAATCTCCGGTGGAAGCTGCTGTGGAACCATCTGGGTCAACTTCAAACCATGTCCAGCCACCTTCAGTTCCTTCTTCGCCCCCCTCTCCTGAAATCAAATAAAATTAAACAAATTAGATAAACAAATTATATAATTTCGGTTATTATTCAAAACTAAATAATTATAATTTCATTACCTCGCCAAACCATACACGGCTCGCCACGTGATGCTCGTACGAAACCAAAAGCCTGGTATCGTACGGACCACCAGGATACCCCACAGGGTCAGCTGCAGCTGCAGATGTACCAGCATCATCTGCGCGTGATCTACTCGTCTCGCCCCGTCCCATCGATCGCACTGGAATCCTCCCATCTCTGCCGCGTGATCGAACCACTGAAAAAAAACAGAAAAACAATTATTTAATAAATAAAAAAAAAAAAAAAAAAATTTCCGGAAGACTTTCTTCAAGTCTTCCGGTACACACGAAAGCATTCCGGATGACTTCAACAAAGTCTTTCGGTAGGCATTTTTTTAAAAAACTTTCCGGAAGACTTTGATGAAGTGTTCCGGTAGTCATCCAAACCATACCGGAAGACTTTCATAAAGTCTTCCGGTACCGGAAGACTTTCACAAACTCTTCCGGTACATTATTTTTCATTCCGGAAGACTTACTTGTAGTCTTCCGGTAAACACGTGCGAAAATCAAAAATTTTTTTCTCTCTGTAACTTTTGGACGGACGGTAAAAATGGAAAGTGAATTTGAATTAGTAACTATTTATATGAGGGCATTTTGGTCAAAAAAAATATTTTGGGGGGGGTACAGGTATAATTGGGGGGGTGCGGGGTAAACTCTTCTAACTTTGAATGATTTTTTTTTGCAATGTAATGGACTTCATCATGGGCCTTTGCTGAATTTTGGACTATAAATAATAGTCTCCATGAATGATGATGATGATGGACAAAGAAATTAAATGAATTGCCTTCTAATAATATATAAATTCAAATAACATATGAAATTAGTCATGATAAAATTCTCTTGAAGTTGAACGGTGACGATTAAAACGAATCCCCAAAAATCACATTTGAAACCAAATTGAATCGATTCTTGAGAAACAAAGTGAATCCTGATGAATTAGAATCTTCACTGTGGATCCAATGAATAGCCTTAAAATTAAGGAATCATGACTTGAAACTTCCACTACACAAAACTCTGACTGAAAAAATGAACACAACTTCCACTGAACAACTTGCAACTGAAACAAACAACCATTTGAATAAATCTTGAACCTATTTAAATCCGTCTGAATCAATCACTGGGAAAATAAATCCACCGATGAACACGACTGAGCATGTCATGATCTTGACTTTGGCACTAAACTTCTCATGAATTATTGCTTGACAGCCTGATGAAGTCCACAACTCAACCTTGGATACACACTACTTGAGAAACGAACCATTTGAAACAAATAACTTGCACTTGAAGAAATCTCCTGATAGTTTGACCGAAATTAGACGAAACATCCGCCTGAACTAGATCGTAACAAACAAACACACTTGAATTGAAACCAGATCTCTTTGAGGATGAAGATAGCCTGAGATGCTGAGAAGAGAGAGATAGCCTTGTATTGATGAAGAAGAAACCTATGATTCACACTTCAATGTTGATGATGAACTAGATGAATCAGTGAACAGTCTTCAGACGTGAAATCTTTGAATACCACTTTATTAGGAAAATTAACCCTAATCCAGTGACAGGAGCATAAGAAAATAATGCCACTGATGGCTGCATAGCTGAGACCTTGAATTCTTCTGATAATCCACAAATAAAGTGTGAAATCCTAATTCTTCAGAAAATAATGATCCCATGTCTTATGCACATGATATGAATTCTAAATGTTAATGATCTAATGGAAATGCAGATGAGATGCAAAACGGAAAAAAGATAGAAAACAAGAGGGCAAATTTAGGGTGCTACAAGTACCACAGACATTTTGGGTACGTAAAACCTTCCCATTATGTAACATATACCCTTACATGTTTCTATGTTGTGTTTCTTTAGTTTTTTGCTTTTAGATTCATTAGTATTTATTCGTTCTTTTTTCCTTTTCCTCTTGGAATAAAATAAAAGCGCAATGGCGACTCTGTTTACTTTGAGTTAAGTTAACTAATAGCTTAAACTCATGATTTTACCGCTACAGTAAGCTTCCTTCCATCAACAATGTTCTCTTAGTTTAGGGTCTAATGCATAACTTATTGTCAATTATTCAACTTAGTAACCGTGTTTATGACGTTATTTTTAACCAAGCGTCTTGTAAGGTTGTTAGTTAGAAGGATGGGTCAGTCATGTTCAAAGGTAAGAGGAATAACAATATTTACAAAATTAGATTATCAGATTTGAAAAATCAAAATGTAAAATGTCTTTTGTTTGTTAATGAAGAGCAATGGGTCTGACACAGACGTCTGGGCCATGTTAGCTTGAGAAGAATTTCTCAACTGAACAAGCTAGGACATGTCAGAGGCTTGCCCAATCTTAAGTATTCTTCAGATGCTATTTGTGAAGCATGTCAGAAAGGCAAGTTTTCAAAAACTTCCTTTAAATAAAAAGGATTATTTCTACCTCTAAACTATTAGAACTTCTTCACATTGACTTATTTGGACTAGTGAAAACTACTTCCGTCAATGGAAATAAATATGGACTAGTCATCATTGATTATTACAGTCGTCGGAATTGGGTAAAATTATTAAGACACAAGGATGAGACATATTTTGTATTTTCTTCCTTCTGCTCCCAAGTGCAAAATGAAAATAATTGCAAAATTGTCAGAGTTATAAGTGATCATGGTGGAGAATTTGAAAACAAATATTTTGAAAAACGGTTTGATTCTTATGGCATATCCCATGATTTCTCTTGTCCTAGAACTCCACAACATAATGGGGTTGTAGAAAGGAAGAATAGGACGTTGCAAGAAATGGATCACACCATGATCCAAGAAACTGACATGGCTAAGCATTTCTGGGCAGAGGCAGTTAATACAACATGTTATATTCAAAATAGAATCTCAATAAGAAATATTATCCTTATGAATTGTGGAAGAATAGAAAGCCCGACATTTTTTAATTTCATCATTTTGGATCTGTTTGTTTTATGTTGAACACTAAAGAGAATATGGGCAAGTTCGATTCCAAGCACAAAAGTTTCTGTTGTTAGGATATTTTGAACGCTCAAAAGGCTACAAAGTCTATAACACAGAATCACGAATTGTGGAAGAATCAATAATATCAGATTTGATGATAAGCTTGACTCTGAAAAGTCAAAGCTAGTTGAAAAGTTTGTAGATTTTGAAATCAACTTTTCAGAACCTAAGGACAAGGCAGAAGAAGCCAAAGATTCAGAAGCTCTTACTTTGGATATTATTGATGTTACCTCTGACCCTCCACAAAATAAAAGCAGAGTTGCAAATTCACACCTTGGAGAATTGATTCTAGGGAACAAGGACACTCCTATCAGAATCAGATCAGCCTTCAAACCTTAAAAAGAAACATTTATAGGTTTGGTGTCTTTGATCGAGCCAACAACTATTGACGAAGCTCTTCTGGACAAGGACTAGATTCTGGTAATGGAAGAAGAACTTAACCATTTTGTCGCTCCCGACAAATGAAAATGAATCAGATGAAGGTACAGACGCGAACGGTCGGCGAAGGGAACAGTGAGAACACACAGCCGTGAACTCACTGGAGAATGAATAGAGTCGCCAGCTAGGCATTTTTATCCCGGAGGAAAGGTAATGCTGCATAGACCTAGAAAGGATGGATAAGACGGTTTGCGAACCAGAGAGACTGAGAAAGGGGGTTGGTTACAACCTGGGAAGGTATTAGCACCCAGATTGTCCGTCGTACTCGACGGGATCCACGCTTAAAAGATTTGTGTTTTAAAGGGGTAGTGTCAGTGCAATTTGTGTATAAAAGAACTGGAAAGAGATGTACATGTGTCAGTGTAAAGAGTGTGAAGTGTAACATGTATAAATGATGTGTCAGTGTGAGATCAGGAATGAAATGCTCATGAAAATGAGGCTTAAAGAGTAAAGCTGGAAGGAAGGGGGATATACAGAGACTTTTGTTCGATAACTGTTAAGTTATGCCTACGTATCCTCTCGTGCAATGAGGAAGTCAGAACACCGTAGTTCGACCCAAAGAGACTGAAAGATGAATTGACTTGTGAACTGCTTGCTTGTCAATGCTCAAGTGTATGATCTGTCTGGCACAGATGCTAACTGTCTTGCATTAGACGGAAGAAGCGAGTTCTCGTTTGTGAGTGAAGGTGATGAGAAAAGAATCCCGAAGGAGACGATTATTGTTTGTTTTTTGTATTTTCAGTCTTTTACTGCTTTTGGATTTTGTCATAAGTTAATGAGCTTAAACCTAAACCAATGGGTTTGATAAACTCATCACATCATCCCTCTGATTAGGGGTAATGAGGATTACCTTAAGTGTGAAGTCAGATTCTCACACTTAATCACCTTTGGTGTAGGATTAAGATCATTAACCTACTTGTGATTATTTAGATGTTTTTGGTGTTTTTGTTTAGTGTTGAGTAATGAGGTTAAGCCATAATCAAGGATTAAACAGACTCATTACACCATCCTAAGAGAAGGATGATAGATGAGAATGTTCAAGTTGAGGAAAGCTCCTCAACTTAATCCATGATTAGGGATTAAACTCATGACAAAACAAGCCTTTGATTAAGTGGATTTTATTTAATGATATGATGATGAAGTGAATTTTATGATTTGTAAGACAACTTGATGGGGACTTGTCCATTAACACTAGGGTTAGTCCTTCTTAACCACTTAAGGAAGAATTAGAACCCTAATGCAAGGCCCAAGTTACAAGTGTGATGTCTTGATATTTATTAAGTGAATTGGTTAAGAGATTTAAACACATTAAGGGTTTAACACTGAAATTCTGTGATCAGGTATGAGATGTCCTAAGAGATGTCCCAACACTTAATAGGACATTTGACAAATTTAACCAAAACTTAAACAGCAAGAAAAGTAAACAACACAGAAGTTTGTTAACCCAGTTCAGTGTATAACCACACCTACATCTGGAGGCTACCAAGCCAGGAGGAAATCCACTATTAGTAATATTAATTCTAGACTTAAACCACCCTGTTTAATCTATCACTTAATACTTACCCAATGCAATTTCTACCTAAGACTCACTTAGATAAGAGTACCCTACTCACTCCCCCTCAATCACCCAGTGATCAAGTTTACAAGTTTACTGAAATTGAAGACATCCTTCAAACAATACAGCTTGATCTTACTTCACAGTTTTAATCAAGTCACAAATGCACTTTTGCTTAAAAGCTCATAAAGTGGTACATAAAAACAACTTGCTATTAAAAACACTAGACACCCTATTTAGTCTTTTGAAATTCGTACTCAATTCTATGAGTTTCTGTTGTTTAAATAGGTATCTGAATTTTGGGCTTTCTGTAGAATGATCCAGCCCTATTGTGCAGCAACTGTCACCTTGAATTTAGGGTTTGTTACCTCCTATATTCTAGGTGCATTAGGTCTTCTGTTTTAATCTGAATCTTCAATTTAAAACTCCCTACAGATGCGCCTTGTTCTGTTTTTATCCAGCATTAATTAATCCCAGATAGTTCTCCTTAAATATCTCTGATCTGTTAATCAATAATTAATTCTGGTAGCAGGTCTGAGATGTCTCAACATCTGTTGGGACATCCTGACAAAACTGAACTTAGTCATTTACACAATGTCCCAACATCTGATGAGACATCCTGAAATAAGTTCACATACTCTGTTTGCTAATGTCCCAACATCTGATAGGACATTCTGAACTGAATTTAACATTTCTTGTTTGGTCAAAAATTCTGCCAATTCTTAAACATCTACAAACTCCCCCTTTGGCTAATTTTTGGCTAACATCTTTCCTGGTTTTCAGAGTGCAGCAGAAGTTCTTTTTATCAGAGTATATCATTACTTTTCTGTTGATTTTTATTTGAGATTACTCCCCCTCAAACATACATGTGTCCTGTCTTTATCCAGTCTTTGTCTTTATCCAGTTCAGAAGCAAACAAACAGAATTTTTTCATTCATTTAAACAGCAATTACATTTGATGTTGTTCTCCCCCTTGGTAGACACAAAATTAGGGGCCAAAGACACTATTTCAGTCATTACATTGCTGTCATTACATTTGCCTCACATACATTTGATCACTCAGAATCATCACTCTTAGTTCCCTCCTCAACTTCTGTCTCTTCATCAGCTTCTGTTTCTTCATCAGCAGCACTGTCTTCATCAGAGTTTGCTTTCAGATCTTCTTCATTCTCCAACCTTTGAATTATTTCCTCAAGCTTCTGCTTTCTAGCTTCAAGCTCTTTGCAGGTGCTTTTGAGTTCAGCAATTAAAGTCTTCCTGGAGATTGGATTCTTAACAGTGGATGGACCAGCAGATGTCCCAAAAGGAGCTTCAACATCTGCAGCATGATGACTGAGGAATAACTTGTAGTGAAAAGCCAGGGGGCTCTCTCTTTTGCATGCTGTATCCTTGTCAGTGAGAATGCCAGGGTATTGATTGAGCACTATCCCACACAGCAATGATGGAAAGGCTATTGGAAGCTTTGTTGCTGAGGAGCTGGCATGCTTCATGGTTTGATCAAAGATAAAAGCTCCATAGTCCAGATTGGTTTGAGTTCCCACAACATAGATGAATCTGACTAGACCAGTTGAGATTGAGGAAGTGTGGTTGGTAGGCACCCAGTTAGCAGTTCCAATTCTGTTCAGCATGGCATACTTTCTGGTAAGCATGCTCACAGAGAGCTTTCCCTTCACAGGCCATGCCTTGACCTGGTTTGCAGTGATCACTTTACAGACTTGATTATCTGTCTTACCTAATTCATTGGGTCCATCTGTTTCTCTTCCTAGATACTCATTGATGATTTGAGGAGAAAACTGTACACATTTACCTCTAACAAAAACTTTTCTAAACTCAGAAGACTTACCATTTGAGCAATCCTCCTGAAGATTCACAATGAACTCTTTGACAAGTAGTTCATAGCAGGGAGAGAGGTCTGAGACTGTTTTGAATAGTCCTGCAGCAGAGATGAGGTCTATCAGTTCTGTGCACTCAAGTGCATTGCTGCTTAGTTCTCTTTCCAAGGCAACCCTTCTTTGATACACATATTTCCATCTGTTGACACTGGAGACATGATGGAAGGATATGTTGTCCAAGGGAGCTTCTGGGACAGCAGTTGAAGCTCTAGCTGGTGCTGGTTTCTTCTTGGGAGGAGATGTTGGGACATCTGATCCAACATCTGAATCTGATGGTGTTGCAGCTTTTCTCTTCTGGGTTTGAACTTTGCTCCATGGTTTTGTTGGACCAAAGGTAGCTTTAGCTTTGCCTTTCTTTGAACTAGCCTTCTTCTTGACAGGTTCAGCTTGCATCTTTCCTTTCCTGGACCTTAGTCTTTTAGCAATGCTGGGTTTCACAGATGCTATGATCTCTGCATCAGAGTCCTGCTCCAGATTGACCACTGGAGGAGATTGAGCAGCCTCCTCTTCAGCTGGTTGATCAGCAGGGATTTGATCTTCATTTGAGCCTTGAGCCTGTTCTTCAGAGATCTCTTCATCATTTTCATTTGAGACTTTGTCCTTAGATTGTTCCAGATCAACATCAGATGAGTTCTTTTTCTTATCTTCAGATGTTCCAACATCTGTTGGGACATCTTGTTCTGCAGCAGTGTCCTTTGTAGCTTGAGCTGGTTCTTCTTGAGGTGCAGGAATGGTGTTCAAAGGAACAGAGATCCCTTTCACCACTCTTTGTTCAGAAAAGACTTGGTTAACAATCTCCTTGATGGAATCATCAACATATTTGGAGTATCTTGTAGACATGTTAGCAGGAGAGGGAATGCCTTTAGCTTTGCTTCTGATTTGATCTTTACATCTCTTTGGTGTTCTTGCCTTTTTAGTGAGAGAGGCGCTTCCCCTGAGCTCGTCCAATGGTGTTGATGTCATTGGCACAACAGAGATTGGAGTGGCATGAACCACGTCTTCCTTGTTGAGAATTTCCTTAGCGGTTTTAGGGTTTTGAGACATTGTAGAGGAAGAAGGATGAACAGCTTTAGGGTTTATGATTTCTGAAGAATTGAGAGTTAATGTGATTCGCTTGTGATGATATGATGAGAATCTTGATAGCTTCTTATAAGTAGTTACTAAATAATTAGCCGTTACAGTCCAAATGATTAAGAATGGAATTCCCAAGGATCTTGTCCAGACTAGCTTTGCCATCTGGAACTTATGCCATGCAATGTCATATGACATGTTGGCACATCTCATTAACTGCTAAATATCACATAAACATATTCCAAGTTTGCCCCTTAAGTTCTCAAATTGTGTAGCATCCAATGCTTTGGTAAAGATATCAGCTAACTGCAGATCTGTAGCTACATGCTCCAATGAAATCACCTTTTCTTCTACAAGATCTCTGATGAAATGATGTCTGATATCAATATGCTTTGTCCTGCTGTGTTGGATAGGATTTTTAGATATGTTGATTGCACTTAAGTTGTCACAGTACAATGTCATGACATCCTGTGGGACATTGTATTCAGTGAGCATCTGCTTCATCCAAACCAACTGAGAACAACTGCTACCTGCTGCTATGTACTCAGCTTCAGCTGTAGATAAAGATACACAATTCTGCTTCTTACTGAACCAAGAAATCAGATTGTTTCCTAGAAAGAAGCATCCTCCTGAAGTGCTTTTTCTGTCATCAGCACTTCCTGCCCAATCAGCATCACAGAAGCCAGTGAGAATAGGTTTGCAACCATGAAAGTACATTATGCCATAGTCACAAGTACCATTAACATATTTAAGAATTCTCTTGACTTGATTGAGATGACTGACTTTTGGATCAGCTTGATATCTTGCACAAACTCCTACTGCAAATGCAATGTCTGGTCTGCTAGCAGTCAAGTATAACAAGCTTCCAATCATGCTTCTATATAAACTTTGATCTACATTCTCACCCTTCTCATCTTTAGTCAGCTTTAAATGTGTAGGAGCAGGAGTTCTTTTATGAGAAGCATTTTCCATTCCAAATTTCTTCACTATGTTCTTGGAGTACTTGCTTTGTGAGATGAACATTGAGTCTTCCATTTGCTTAACTTGCAGACCAAGAAAATAGGTTAATTCACCTACTAGACTCATTTCAAATTCAGATTCCATCTGCTTGACAAAATGTTTGACCATCTTATCAGACATCCCACCAAACACAATGTCATCAACATATATTTGTGCAATCATGACATTTCCTTCTTCATCTTTAACAAACAGGGTTTTATCAATCCCACCTTTTCTGTATCCTTGCTTGATAAGAAATGTGGTAAGTCTTTCATACCATGCCCTTGGAGCTTGCTTCAGACCATAAAGTGCTTTCTTGAGTTTGTATACATGATTTGGACAGCTTGGATCAACAAATCCTTTAGGCTGTTCTACATATACCTCTTCATTAAGATAACCATTAAGAAAGGAACTTTTCACATCCATTTGAAATAGCTTGAACTTTAAGATACAAGCAATTCCCAACAGTAGTCTTATTGATTCAAGCCTTGCTACTGGTGCAAAGGTTTCATCAAAGTCCACCCCTTCAATTTGAGTGTATCCTTGAGCTACAAGTCTAGCTTTGTTCTTTGTAACAACTCCTTGTTCATTTGACTTGTTCTTATACACCCATTTTGTTCCAATTACATTTATATCATCAGGTCTAGGAACAAGATTCCACACTTCATTCCTTGTGAATTGACCTAATTCCTCTTGCATAGCACAAATCCAGTATTCATCAGTGAGAGCCTCCTTGATGTTTTTAGGTTCTATTTTGGACACAAAACAAGAACCTGAAATCACTTCTCTTGATCTAGTGCTCACACCTCTGTTGGGATC
The DNA here is from genome assembly GCA_963966055.1 of Lathyrus aphaca. Classification (NCBI taxonomy): domain Eukaryota; kingdom Viridiplantae; phylum Streptophyta; class Magnoliopsida; order Fabales; family Fabaceae; genus Lathyrus; species Lathyrus aphaca. The sequence continues at coordinate 212,844,041 of OZ014520.1, read as the reverse complement.
ACCAATTATTAAATCTTTGGGATGATCCTTCTGTATTCTGATGGAGGGAGGTTTGCTTGAATCTTCTGACCTTGTATCATTTTGAGTGAAGTTATATTGATCATTCTTTTCTTCAGCTTCAATCTTGATATCAGCAGATGTTCCAACATCTTCTGGGACATCTGTAGGAGCATCATCAATTATCACATTTATGGACTCCATGATAACATTTGTTCTGTAGTTAAATACTCTATATGCTCTGCTGTTTATAGAGTATCCAAGGAAAATTCCTTCATCACTTTTAGGATCCATTTTTCTCCTTTGCTCCCTATCTGCCAGAATATAGCATTTACTTCCAAATACATGAAAATACTTCACTGTGGGTTTTCTGCCCTTCCATACTTCATATATTGTGGACAAAGTTCCTTTCCTCAAAGTAACTCTGTTATGGATGTAGCAGGCAGTGTTCATAGCTTCAGCCCAGAAATACAGAGGTAATTTTTTAGCATGGATCATAGCTCTTGCTGATTCTTGAATGGTTCTATTCTTCCTTTCAACAATCCCATTCTGTTGAGGAGTGATAGGAGAAGAATACTCATGGTTGATTCCTTCTGAAGAACAGAAATCTAAGAACTTTTGATTCTCAAATTCTTTTCCATGATCACTTCTTATTCTGATCACACAGCTGGATTTTTCCCTTTGCAATCTTTGACATAATTCCTTGAATACATCAAAGACATCTGACTTTTCTTTAATGAAATTTATCCATGTATATCTTGAAAAGTCATCAACCACCACATATGCATACCTCTTACCACCAAGGCTTTCAACTTGCATAGGTCCCATGAGATCCATATGTAACAATTCCAAAACTTTGGAAGTTGTCAGATGTTGGAGCTTTGGATGGGACATCTTGGTTTGTTTGCCTATTTGACATTCACCACAGATTTTGCCATCATCAATCTTCAGTTTAGGGATACCTCTTACAGCATCCATAGATATGATCTTCTTTATGCCTCTGAAATGAAGATGACCTAGCCTTTGGTGCCATAGTTTTACTTCTTCTTCTCTAGCTAGAGAACAAGTTGAAGTGGGACTGAAGTCTAGTGGCTCCCACATGTAACAGTTGTCTTTAGATCTGGCTCCTTTCATGACAACCTCTTGTTCTTTGTTAGTCACTATGCATTCAGATTTGGTAAAGTTTACACTGTATCCTTGATCACATAGTTGACTTATGCTGATCAGATTAGCAGTTAAACCTTTAACAAGCAGCACATCATCTAATCTTGGAACATCTTGACAATTCAAGGTTCCAACTCCCTTGATTTCTCCTTTAGCTCCATCTCCAAAGGTAACATACCTGGATGAATGTGGCTTTAAGTTTACTAGCATATTCTTCAATCCAGTCATGTGTCTTGAGCATCCACTGTCAAAGTACCAGTCTTCTTTAGCTGATACTTTCAATGATGTATGTGCTATGTATGCAGTACTTTTATTTGACCAGATGACTTGAGATTTCTTTTGATGCCTCTGCTCTGAGTGTTGTTCAGCTGATCTCCAAGCTTGATTGTTGATCTTGTTCTTGGGTATGTGGCTTTGATCAGTCTGAATGTCAGCTTTTGGTCTCCAAACTTTCTTGATTACTTCTGTCTTTTGCTTAGGAGGTTGCTGATTTCTAAGCAGCACTTTCTTGGTACCTTCTACTTTCTGCTTGGAAGGTTGCTGACACATCTGATTTGGATATCCATGTAACTTATAACAGTGAGGTTTGATATGCCCAAATCTTCCACAGTGATGGCATCTCCATCTTTGATACTTCTTCTTCATTTTGTTCTTTCCAGAATGTTGAGACATCTGTTGGAACATTATGTTAGTCTTTGTGTTCTGATGTTGAAGCATTTGTTGGGACATCTTGTTTGACTGTGTAATTTTTGAAGTAGCTTTGCTAGAGCTGGCTTCATCTCTGTTATATCCCAGTCCACTTTTGTCCCCTGAATGTTTATTATTGCAGAGAATAACATCCAGTGTATTTGAGCTGTTGTTCATCATTCTAACAGATTTGGACATATGTTCCATCTTAGAATTGAGAAGAGTTACTTCACTTTTCAAGGTATCAATGATTACTTGATCACTTGCTTTTTCCTCTTCTAGTATTTCATTCTGCTTCTTTAGCTTTATAACCTCACTGCATATTTCAGAGCTTCTTTTGTATAAATCTTTGAATGCTTGCTCAAGTTGTTCATAAGTAAGCTCTCCACAACTGGAATCACTATCATATTCACACAGTCCAGCTAAAGCAGTAATATGCTTAGCTGATTCTTCTTCTGAATCTCCTCCTGAGTCTTCATCAGACCAGGTTACAGATAGTCCCTTCTTTTGTCTTTTTAAGAAGTTAGGACATTCCTTCTTGATGTGTCCATATCCTTCACATTCATGGAACTTGATTCCTTTTTCTTGACTGGTCTTTTCAGCAAGATTTGATCTTCTGTTAGCATCATAGGTTCTCTTGTTTTCAGAAGAGTTTGTGAATCTTCCACTGGAATTTGATTTACCTTCCATACCTCTGAGAATCTGTTTGAACTGTCTTGTAATCAATGCAAGGTTTTCTGATAAGCTTTTATCATTTGCTAGTTCATCATCTTCTTCTTCATCTGCATTTGAAACCAAGGCAATGCTTTTGTTCTTTTTATCATGTGTGTCATTCATTCCCATCTCAAAAGTTTGAAGGGAACCAATTAGTTCTTCAGCTTTCATGGAGCATATGTCTTGTGCTTCTTCTATTGCTGTGACTTTCATGTCAAATCTTTTTGGCAAAGATCTGAGAATCTTCCTTACAAGCTTTTCATCAGTCATCTTTTCTCCCAAGGCTCCAGAAGTATTGGCTATATCCAAGATGTTCAAGTAGAACTCATGAATTGATTCATCTTCCTTCATTCTCAAGTTCTCAAACTTGGTGGTGAGAAGTTGAAGTCTTGACATTTTTACTTTTGATGTTCCTTCATGAGTTGTCTTGAGGGTATCCCACACATCTTTGGCCAGCTCACAATGATGCACTAGTCTGAAAATATTTCTATCAATGCCATTGAATAAAGCATTTAGGGCTTTTGAGTTGCCTAGTTCTGAATCTTCTTCCTCTTTACTCCATTCTTCTTCTGGTTTCAGAACTATTGATCCATCTTTGGTGTCTTGAACAGGATGTTTCCATCCAACATTTACTGCTCTCCATGCCCTGTTGTCAAGTGACTTTAAGAATGCAATCATTCTTGGCTTCCAGTAGTCATAATTAGAACCATCCAGTATAGGTGGTCTATTTACTGACCCTATATCTCTGTCCATGTTACAGAATTTGTTTTCCCTAGATCTCACCCAGTATAAACAGGCAGGGTGCCTGCTCTGATGCCAATTGAAATTCTGTGATCAGGTATGAGATGTCCTAAGAGATGTCCCAACACTTAATAGGACATTTGACAAATTTAACCAAAACTTAAACAGCAAGAAAAGTAAACAACACAGAAGTTTGTTAACCCAGTTCAGTGTATAACCACACCTACATCTGGAGGCTACCAAGCCAGGAGGAAATCCACTATTAGTAATATTAATTCTAGACTTAAACCACCCTGTTTAATCTATCACTTAATACTTACCCAATGCAATTTCTACCTAAGACTCACTTAGATAAGAGTACCCTACTCACTCCCCCTCAATCACCCAGTGATCAAGTTTACAAGTTTACTGAAATTGAAGACATCCTTCAAACAATACAGCTTGATCTTACTTCACAGTTTTAATCAAGTCACAAATGCACTTTTGCTTAAAAGCTCATAAAGTGGTACATAAAAACAACTTGCTATTAAAAACACTAGACACCCTATTTAGTCTTTTGAAATTCGTACTCAATTCTATGAGTTTCTGTTGTTTAAATAGGTATCTGAATTTTGGGCTTTCTGTAGAATGATCCAGCCCTATTGTGCAGCAACTGTCACCTTGAATTTAGGGTTTGTTACCTCCTATATTCTAGGTGCATTAGGTCTTCTGTTTTAATCTGAATCTTCAATTTAAAACTCCCTACAGATGCGCCTTGTTCTGTTTTTATCCAGCATTAATTAATCCCAGATAGTTCTCCTTAAATATCTCTGATCTGTTAATCAATAATTAATTCTGGTAGCAGGTCTGAGATGTCTCAACATCTGTTGGGACATCCTGACAAAACTGAACTTAGTCATTTACACAATGTCCCAACATCTGATGAGACATCCTGAAATAAGTTCACATACTCTGTTTGCTAATGTCCCAACATCTGATAGGACATTCTGAACTGAATTTAACATTTCTTGTTTGGTCAAAAATTCTGCCAATTCTTAAACATCTACAAACACTTAGGATTAAAGTTATACACTCCATCCTAAAAGAAGGATGCAGGCATAAGCTTAACCACAAAGCCTTAAAGCCTTTAGGGTTTAGTCCCTGATTATGAGATGAGAAGAGAGGACTCAAAGAGAGACACAAAGGTAAAAACTATGAGGGGAGACTAATCAAAACCCTAATTCATTGTCATGCTTGGTTGTTCCTAAGGTTTGTGAGGTTTACAAGAGAAGATCTTCAGAGGAACCACCATGAAGCAGATGAACAAGATCAAGAGAAGCAAAGTGACTTGCTTCATTCAAGAAGCCAAGTCACTTGAAGAAAGAAAGTAAGAAGAACAAGAATGAGCAAGCTCAATCTCAAACACAAATAAGAATGCAGCAATGGATGCAATAGAGATGAAAAGAAAAGTTATGAGAAGTGAAGGCAAATTCACTTCTCAAGTTACTTACCACCTGAAATGTTAGAAAGAAATGCAATGCAATGCAAGATGAGATGAAATGGTATGATGCTATACCAAACCAGAAGCATGTTGATGATGATAATGATGCTATGAGATGCTGCAAACATGAGGCAAGGCATGGGGATGTTCATACAAGATCATGAATGCAAATGATGCAAGCTAAAGAGCATGAATGAACATGAAAAGTTATGAAGCATACAAGACAAATGACATGGCAAATATGCAATGCAATGATCAAACATGCTTTCTATATGTCTTAAGATGTCAAATGGATCACAAGAATGCACAAAATGCAAAGACAAGTCATGTTATGCAAGGAAATGCAAGAAGGATGCAAGAGAAAGCCCAAATTAGGGTTCATGGATCAAACATCAAACAAAAACCCAAAACAGAAACAAACCCTAGGATAAAAAATGGAAAATGCTACCCAAAGAAACCCTAAACCTATACTAAACCAAGGTCTAAAGGGGAGGTCTCAACTCTCAACCAAACTCAAGATATGAATTTTCTAAGTTATTAGGGTTTTTTAGGGTTCTTAACAAAATAAATGCCAAACAAATAGAAAATGCAAAATCAAATCATGGCCATTTTATCCTATAAACTACATGCTAAACATAAAACAATGCAAGAAGAATCAATGTCTTAACCTTCTCCAATAGGCAGAAATGAATTTTTGAACTTGTGATCAAAATAATGCACAAAATATGATTTAATTCAATGAAAAATTCTTAAAGTGCATCAAGATCAAAAAAGAAATTTGGTTTGAAGGTTGGACAATGTTTCTAAATGTCTTAGAACATTTCATGAAATTTTTTGTAATTTTTAAATACCTAAAATTATTTTTAATTAATTAATTCCCATTAATCAATTAAAAATAATCTTTTAAATATTTAAAAATACTTTTTTAATGATGAAAAATAAAATAAAAATATTTTTGTGTCATAAAAATTATTAAAACTCAGAGGAAAAAGTTTCATAATTTTTATGTATTTTTTGCTATTTTAAATTAATTATGCAATTTAAATGAAAAGAAAATGAATTAAAATAAATGAAAATGAAAAGTAAAACAAATGGAAGGCTGAGATTGATTCTGGGTTTGAAAACGTTGACTGGCGCGCGAATGAAGGGTGTGGATTGCATCTGGATTAATTAATTTAATTACGAATTAATTAAAGCTAATGAGGGAGATTAGGGCAAATGAAATGATCTGGGCCATCCAAAAGAGAGGGAAGTCAACAGGTCAACGCACATCCATGGCTCAAATTCAAACTGGAGTTAATGACCTGAGATTAGGGTTTAATGACTCAGGTGGCCGGAGAAGACTCCCGGTCGTCTTCTCCGGCCAGCACCTCACCGGGAAACTCACCAACTCCCTCAAAACGTAACAAAAACAAAATCTATGAATTGGGAAATGATCTCCAACCTCTCACGAATCAAACCCCTCTCTCAAAACAAATTTATTCTTCCTAAACAAGCTGAATCGAAGAGAACAAGTTCTAGGGCACGCAAGCTTCAGAGACAAATTAAATACTCAAAACAAAGCCATTTCAAAAACTAAGAACATCAGGATGATCAGTGAATCACATAGAACAAGTTTGTAACAAGAAAAATGATTTCTGGAAAAATAAATTTCGAGCTACCTGAGATTTGAAGCTTTCAACTTGAAGACTTTCTGGCCACTTCCTTCAGTGCAAAGTACTCCACTTGGTCTCCAGAAGATGTTTGAATGCTCAAAAGAAGTTTAAGCTGGCTGGATAGAGAGATTCGACAGCTTCTGCTCAAGCTTGGTCAGAAATGGCAATGGTGTTTCTGGAGGTTTCAGGCCATTGTGAATGGTGGTTTGTGATCCTGAGGATGAATGGAGAAGGTCTGGAGTGTTTGTTTGTGTGTTTGTGAGCTATGGTGAGAGTTTCGAATGAAACTGCAAAATGAAGTGAGGAATGGCAGTGAGATGTTCAGGCTGTTTCAGGCTTGTGTTCTTGGTGCTGGGTGGTCTATGGAGCAAGGTGAGTTGAATGGTGAAGATGGTTGAAGTGTTTCCAGGCTGTGGAGAGAAATTCGAAGGCTTATGCAAAATGGAGTGTTTTTGTGAATGTGTTGAATGTGAGAGCTTCAGCCTTGCTTGAAGTGTGTTATGGCCAGCATTTGATCCACATAAACAAAGCCTATTGGTCAGTTGATGTGACTTGGCCTGCTGTGATAGGTGTGGCTACTTTTGCCAAAATGTCAACTTCTTGTAAGATAGGGCATGGGCAACTTCTAGCCAAGTACAAAGGGCATGGTCTGCGCAGCAAAGTGAAGGGAAAGGCTAGGCTTGGTCCAGCATTCAAGGCAGCAAGTTGGTGGAATGTTATGAGTGCTTTTGCAAGTTGTTGTAACTTGGTTCACATGTGATTTTCTTGTTCCAAAAGTCATGAAACATGAGCAATGCCTAGTTCATTCTGAATTTTAGGACTTATATGATGTTTGTATGCTGGTTTGTAGTGAATTAGAAGTCACATAATGCATTGGTTCATGACTTTGCAAAATTTCCATTTGAAGCATACCTTGAAAATCAATGATTTTTGCCAACTTTGCATTGCCATAACTTTTGATCCAAGAAGAGTTTGATCATGTTCTTGTACTTTTTGAAAAGGGAAAGATGAGATCTACAACTTTCATGACCAAAGTTTTTCCATTTGAAGCATTTTTGGATCATGAATCATGGCTTGAAAAGTGACCTAAAATGATGCATTCTTGAAAAGTCAACTATGCCCAAAAAGTCAACATTTGCAAAAACCCTAAATTCTTGATTTCTATGAACTTACACCTTCTTCCATGATCAAATAAAGATCATATACACTCAAAATAATGAAGATCACCCATTGGTTGGGTCATTGGGGGCCTCAGATGCCCTGATTTTACACTGACTTGTCTGAAAAGTCAACCTTTGATCAGATGACTTCCCCATGGAATTTCTTCATGAAAATTGATATGCATACTCCCTATATCATATAGAGATCAATGGAAACAAGAATGACCCAAAAATATGGAGTTATGGCCTCTGAAACCAAAACCCTAATTTTCAGTCAACTGTGCAGTTCATCCTGGCTCTGCATCCACTCAAACCCTAGTCCTTGTGATTCCTCTGCATTTTTGACTTTGAGGAGGTGAAATATGATATAAGAACACACATGGACCCCTTTGAGTTGATTGGTGGCCTTTGGAATGGCTCAAGATGCTTTGGGATTGCTCAGATCACAAACCCTAGGTGCAGATGCCTTAGAAACTATGCAGTGAAACAAAAGTGAGATATGAGATGATATGTTTGTGTTTATGCATATGAGGATGATCACAAGCCATGGTGTGAATGGGTGAGGGCAAATTTGGGGTGTTTACAGCTGCCCCTATTCAAGCATGAGTTAGCTGTGCAGGTTGTAAGCGACGGCTTAACAGGCAAGCAAGATAACTTGTGGTTGAATACCAAAGACAGTCCAAAATTTGCACTCACAGAGATGAAGAAGAAAAGGGATATAGATTGCAAAAGGAAAATAAAGTATATTGTAAAGGTGCGGAAAACAAAGCGATGACGGGGACGGCCGACATGTTGGGGATAGAAGGTAAAGCCAAGACGGGGACGGCCGACTAGCTGGGGCAATAAAATCATGATGGGGACGGCCATCAAGATAAAGCTGTAAAATTCTTTGAGGTTTTAATGAAACATGACGGGGACGGCCGTCAGGTTCATAAAGGTAAAGCAAACAACGATGGGGACGGCCATCGGGCTAAAAAGGAAAAGGGACCACGACGGGGACGGCCATCGGGTTAAAGAATAAATGAAATAAACAGGTGATGGGGTACGGCCATCAAAGGTGAAGGACGATCACCTAGCAGGGGACGGCTGCTCTGTTGGGGATAAAAGGAATATGATGGGGACGGCCATCAAAGGTGGAGGACGACCACCTGGCAGGGTACGGCTGCCGAAAATATCAACGATGGGGATGGCCATCGGATAGAAAAGGTCAACGATGGGGACGGCCATCGGACGAGCATGATGGAGGACGACCATCAAGAAGTGGAGGACGACCACTCAGCAGGGGACGGCTGCTCTCGAGGTTTATCGTAACACAGGACGAGTGTCAGATAACCAAAATCAACAATGGGGACGGCCATTGGATAAAATGATGAAGGACGATCATCATAAGGTGGAGGACGACCACCTAGCAGGGGACGGCTGCTAAAAATATCAACGATGGGGACGGCCATCGGATGAGCATGATGGAGGACGACCATCAAGAAGTGGAGGACGACCACTCAGCAGGGTACGGCTGCTCTCAAAGGTATCATAACACAGGACGAGTGTTAGATAAAAAGAAAATTTGTTGGTGATCTACTGGGGATAATGTAAACACGGACGAGTGTTTATATCCAAGAAACAAAAGGTATAAGTGTTTGGTATTGTGTATAGATTAAAGATGCGGACGAGCATCCTTGAGACTATGATACGGACGAGTACCATGCAGAAACAAACTGACACATGTCCAGAGATGATGATACGGACGAGTATCAACTGGTTAACAAAGAACACGGACGAGTGTTGCATCTGAAAGAATTCTTCTGGGGAATAATAGACACAGACGAGTATCTATATTCAAGAAGACATAGGTGTTTGACACGGTGTACTGATTAAAGATGCGGACGAGCATCCTTAAGACTTATGATACGGACGAGTATCATGTAGAAACAAACACTAGACGCAATGTTCTGAGATGATGGTACGGACGAGTACCAACTGGTTAACAAAGAACAAGGACTACTGTCGAATCTGTGGGGATATGAGTGATGATGTATACAAGATACGGACGAGTATCTGTATAAGTGTACCATGAGTAGGGAGTATTGTATTGTATAGATGAGTGTTTTAACTGCTGGGGAGAGTGACACGGACGGGTGTCAAAAGAGAAAAGTATAATATTAACAAGTGTATGGGTGATGAAGGTGTAAGCGACTGCGCTGGGGATATGACACGGACGGGTGTCCAGAAAGTGTATATATAGGTATTGAAATTCTGTAATGAGATGTCCTAAGAGATGTTCCAACACTTAATAGGACATTTGACAAATTTTAACCAAAACTTAAACAGCAGGAAAAATAGACAACACAGAAGTTTGTTAACCCAGTTCAATGTATAACCACACCTACATCTGGAGGCTACCAAGCCAGGAGGAAATCCACTATTAGTAATATTAATTCTAGACTTAAACCACCCTGTTTAATCTATCACTTAATACTTACCCAATGCAATTTCTACCTAAGACTCACTTAGATAAGAGTACCCTACTCACTCCCCCTTAATCACCCAGTGATCAAGTTTACAAGTTTACAAAAGTTGAAGACATCCTTCAAAAATAACAGCTTGATTTTACTTCACAGTTTCAATCAAGTCACAAATGCACTTTTGCTTAAAAGCTCATAAAGTGGTACATAAAAGCAACCTGCTATTAAAACACTAGACACCCTATTTAGTCTTCTGAAATTCGTGCACAATTCTATGAGATTCTGTTGTTTAAATAGGTTCTGAATTTTGGGCTTTCTGTAGAATGATCCAGCCCTAATGTGCAGCAGCTGTCACCTTGAATTTAGGGTTTGTTACCTCCTATATTCTAGGTGCATTAGGTCTTCTGTTTTAATCTGAATCTTCAATTTAAAAACTCCCTACAGATGCGCCTTGGTCTGTTTTATCCAGCATTAATTAATTCCAGATAGTTCTCCTTAAATATCTCTGATCTGTTAATCAATAATTAATTCTGGTAGCAGGTCTGAGATGTCTCAACATCTGTTGGGACATCCTGACAAAACTGAACTTAGTCATTTATACAATGTCCCAACATCTGGTAGGACATCCTGAACCAAGTTCACATACTCTGTTTGCTAATGTCCCAACATCTGATAGGACATTCTGAACTGAATTTAACATTTCTTGTTTGGTCAAAAATTCTGCCAATTCTTAAACATCTACAAACTCCCCCTTTGGCTAATTTTTGGCTAACATCTTTTCTGGTTTTCAGAGTGCAGCAGAAGTTCTTTTTATCAGAGTAAATCATTACTATTCTGTTGATTCAAATTTGAGTTTTACTCCCCCTCAAACATATATGAGTCCAGTCTTGTTTCAACAGAAATATTCACACTTATTCAGTTCAGTCAGAAACAAACAGATTTCATTCATCATTTAAACAGCAATTACATTTGATGTTGTTCTCCCCCTTGGTAGGCACAAAATTAGGGGCCAAAGAACTATTATCCAGAATTACAAATCATTGCTGTCATTACAAATGCCTCACATACATTGGATCACTCAGAATCATCACTCTCAGTAGCTTCCTCCACTTCAGTGTCTTCATCTTTATCAGCTTCACTTTCAGCTTCACTGTCTTCATCAGATGCAGCTGTCTGATCTTCTTCACTTTCCAACCTCTTAATTATTTCCTCCAGCTTCTTCTTTCTAGCTTCAAGCTCTTTGCAGGTGCACTTTAGCTCAGCAATTAAGGTCTTCCTGGAGATTGGATTCTTAACAGTGGATGGACCAGCAGATGTCCCAGAAGGAGCTTCAACATCTGCAGCATGATGACTGAGGAATAACTTGTAGTGAAAAGCCAGGGGGCTCTCTCTCTTGCAGGCAGTATCCTTGTCAGTTAAAATCCCAGGATATTGATTGAGTACAATACCACACAGCAATGATGGAAAGGCTATTGGTAGCTTGGTTGCAGAGGAGCTGGCATGCTTCATGGTTTGATCAAAGATGAAAGCTCCATAGTCCATTTTGGTTTGAGTTCCAACAGCATATATAAATCTGGCTAGACCAGTTGAGATTGAGGAAGTGTGGTTAGTAGGCACCCAATTAGATGTACCAATCCTGTTCAGCATGGCATACTTTCTGGTAAGCATGCTTACAGATAGTTTTCCCTTCACAGGCCATGCCTTTACCTGGTCAGCAGTTATCACCTTGCAGATTTGATTATCTGTTTTCCCTAGCTCATTGGGTCCATCTGTGTCCCTTCCTAGATACTGATTAATGATTTGAGGAGAGAACTCAACACACTTACCTCTTACAAATACCTTTCTGAACTCTGAGGACTTACCATTTGAGCAATCCTCCTGAAGATTCACAATGAACTCTTTAACAAGAAGTTCATAGCAGGGAGAGAACTCTGAGACTGTCTTGAATAATCCTGCAGCAGAGATTAGGTCAATGAGTTCTGTGCACTCAAGTGCATTGCTGCTTAGTTCTCTTTCCAAAGCAACCCTTCTTTGGTACACATATTTCCATCTGTTAACACTGGAAACATGATGGAAGGATATGTTGTCCAAGGGAGCTTCTGGAACAACAGTTGAAGTTCTAGCTGGTGCTGGTTTCTTCTTGGGAGGAGATGTTGGGACATCTGATCCAACATCTGAATCTGATGGTGTTGCAGCTTTTCTCTTCTGGGTTTGAACCTTGCTCCATGGTTTTGCTGGACCAAAAGTGGCTTTAGCCTTGCCTTTATTTGGACTAGCCTTCTTTTTCTCAGGAATGACAGGTTCATCTTGTATCTTTCCTTTCCTGGACCTTAGTCTTTTAGCAATGCTGGGTTTCACAGATGATATGATCTCTGCATCAGAATCCTGTTCCAGATTGACTATTGGAGGGGATTGAGCAGTCTCCTCATCAGCTTGTTGATCAGTAGAAGATTGATCTTCATTTGAGTCTTTAGCCTGTTCCATAGAAACTTCTTTGTCACTTTCACTTGAGACCTCTTTCTTGTCCTCAGTCTGTTCAGTATCAGCATCAGATGAGTTTGCTTTCTCATCTGCATATGTTCCAACATCCGTTGGGACATCTTGTTCTGCAGCATTGTTCTTTGTATCTTGAGCAGGTTCTTCTTGAGGTGCAGGAATGGTGTTCAAGGGAACAGAGATTCCTTTCACTACTCTTTGTTCAGAGAAAACTTGATTGACAATCTCCTTGATGGAGTCATCAACATATTTGGAGTATTTAACATGTGAAGGAATTTCTTTAGCTTTGCTTCTGATTTTATCTTTACCTCTTTTTGGTGTTCTTGCCTTCTTAGTGTGAGAGGCATTTCCCTTGATCTCGTCTAATGGTGTTGATTGCATTGGCACCATAGAAATAGGAATGGCATGAACCACGTCTTCCTGGTTGAGAACTTCTTCAGCTGTTTTAGGGTTTTGAGACATTGTTGAGGAAGATGAATGTGCAGCTTTAGGGTTTAAGATTTCTGAAGGATTACTAGTCAATGTGATTCGCTTGTGATGATGTGATGAGACTCTTGATAGCTGCTTATAAGGAAATACTAAATAAGTAGCCGTTACAGTCCAAATGATTAGGAATGAAATTCCCAAGGATCTAGTCCAGACTAGCTTTGCCATCTGGAACTTATGCCATGCAATGTCATATGACATGTTGGCACATCTCATTAACTGCTAGATATCACATAAACAGATTCCAAGTTTGCCCCTTAAGTTCTCAAATTGTGCAGCATCCAATGCCTTGGTAAAGATATCAGCTAACTGCAGATCTGTAGCTACATGCTCCAATGAAATCACCTTTTCTTCTACAAGATCTCTGATGAAATGATGTCTGATATCAATATGCTTTGTCCTGCTGTGTTGGATAGGATTTTTAGATATGTTGATTGCACTTAAGTTGTCACAGTACAATGTCATGACATCCTGTGGGACATTGTACTCAGTGAGCATATGCTTCATCCAAACCAACTGAGAACAACTGCTACCTGCTGCTATGTACTCAGCTTCAGCTGTAGATAAGGATACACAATTCTGTTTCTTACTGAACCAAGAAATCAGATTGTTTCCAAGGAAGAAGCATCCTCCTGAAGTGCTTTTTCTGTCATCAGCACTTCCTGCCCAATCAGCATCACAGAAGCCAGTGAGAATTGGTTTGCATCCATGAAAGTACATTATGCCATAGTCACATGTACCATTAACATATTTAAGGATTCTCTTGACTTGATTGAGATGACTGACTTTTGGATCAGCTTGATATCTTGCACAAACTCCTACTGCAAATGCAATGTCTGGTCTGCTAGCAGTCAAGTATAACAAGCTTCCAATCATGCTTCTATATAAACTTTGATCTACCTTCTCACCCTTTTCATCTTTAGTCAGCTTTAAATGTGTAGGAGCAGGAGTTCTTTTATGAGAAGCATTTTCCATTCCAAATTTCTTCACTATGTTCTTGGAGTACTTGCTTTGTGAGATGAATATTGAGTCTTCCATTTGCTTAACTTGCAGACCAAGAAAATAGGTTAATTCACCTACTAGACTCATTTCAAATTCAGCTTCCATCTGCTTGACAAAATGTTTGACCATCTTATCAGACATCCCACCAAACACAATGTCATCAACATATATTTGTGCAATCATGACATTTCCTTCTTCATCTTTAACAAACAGGGTTTTATCAATCCCACCTTTTCTGTATCCTTGCTTGATAAGAAATGTGGTAAGTCTTTCATACCATGCCCTTGGAGCTTGCTTCAGACCATAAAGTGCTTTCTTGAGTTTGTATACATGATTTGGACAGCTTGGATCAACAAATCCTTTAGGCTGTTCTACATATACCTCTTCATTAAGATAACCATTAAGAAAGGCACTTTTCACATCCATTTGAAATAGCTTGAACTTTAAGATACAAGCAATTCCCAACAGTAATCTTATTGATTCAAGCCTTGCTACTGGTGCAAAGGTTTCATCAAAGTCTACCCCTTCAATTTGAGTGTATCCTTGAGCCACAAGTCTAGCTTTGTTCTTTGTAACAATTCCTTGTTCATTTGACTTGTTCTTGTACACCCATTTTGTACCAATCACATTTATGTCATTAGGTCTAGGAACAAGATTCCACACTTCATTCCTTGTGAATTGACCTAATTCCTCTTGCATAGCACAAATCCAGTATTCATTAGTGAGAGCCTCCTTGATGTTTTTAGGTTCTATTTTGGACACAAAACAAGAACCTGAAATCACTTCTCTTGATCTAGTGCTCACACCTCTGTTGGGATCACCAATTATTAAATCTTTGGGATGATCCTTCTGTATTCTGATGGAGGGAGGTTTGCTTGAATCTTCTGACCTTGTATCATTTTGAGTGAAGTTATATTGATCATTCTTTTCTTCAGCTTCAATCTTGATATCAGCAGATGTTCCAACATCTTCTGGGACATCTGTAGGAGCATCATCAATTATCACATTTATGGATTCCATGATAACATTTGTTCTGTAGTTAAATACTCTATATGCTCTGCTGTTTATAGAGTATCCAAGGAAAATTCCTTCATCACTTTTAGGATCCATTTTTCTCCTTTGCTCCCTATCTGCCAGAATATAGCATTTACTTCCAAACACATGAAAGTACTTCACAGTGGGTTTTCTGCCCTTCCAGACTTCATATATTGTGGACAGGGTTCCTTTTCTCAAGGTAACTCTGTTATGGATGTAGCAGGCAGTGTTCATAGCTTCAGCCCAGAAATACAGAGGTAACTTCTTAGCATGGATCATAGCTCTTGCTGATTCTTGAATGGTTCTATTCTTCCTTTCAACAATTCCATTCTGTTGAGGAGTGATAGGTGAAGAATACTCATGGTTGATTCCTTCTGAAGAACAGAAATCTAAGAACTTTTGATCAAATTCTTTTCCATGATCACTTCTTATTCTGATCACACAGCTGGATTTTTCCCTTTGCAATCTTTGACATAATTCTTTGAATACATCAAATACATCTGACTTTTCTTTGATGAAGTTTATCCATGTATATCTTGAAAAATCATCAACCACAACATAGGCATACCTCTTACCACCAAGACTTTCAACTTGCATAGGTCCCATAAGATCCATATGAAGAAGTTCCAAAACTTTGGAAGTTGTCAGATGTTGGAGCTTTGGATGGGACATCTTGGTTTGCTTGCCTATTTGACATTCACCACATATTTTGCCATCATCAATCTTCAATTTAGGAATACCTCTTACAGCATCCATAGATATGATCTTCTTTATGCCTCTGAAATGAAGATGACCTAGTCTTTGATGCCACAGTTTCACTTCTTCTTCTTTAGCTAGAGTGCAGGTTGAAGTGAGACTGAGATTTTGGGATTCCCACATGTAACAGTTGTCTTTAGATCTGGCTCCTTTCATGACAACCTCTTGTTCTTTGTTAGTCACTATGCATTCAGATTTGGTAAAGTTTACACTGTATCCTTGATCACATAGTTGACTTATGCTTATCAGGTTAGCAGTTAAACCTTTAACTAGCAGCACATCATCTAATCTTGGAACATCTTGACAATCCAAGGTTCCAACTCCCTTGATCTCTCCTTTAGCTCCATCTCCAAAGGTAACATACCTGGATGAATGTGGCTTTAAGTTTACTAGCAAATTCTTCAATCCAGTCATGTGTCTTGAGCATCCACTGTCAAAGTACCAGTCTTCCTTAGCTGATACTTTCAATGATGTATGTGCTATGTATGCAGTACTCTTCTTTGACCAGATGAGTTGAGATTTCTTTTGATGCCTCTGCTCTGAGTGTTGTTCAGCTGATCTCCAAGCTTGATTGTTGATCTTGTTCTTGGGTGTGTGGCTTTGATCAGTCTGAATGTCAGCTTTTGGTCTCCAAACTTTCTTGATTACTTCTGTCTTTTGCTTAGGAGGTTGCTGATTTCTAAGCTGCATTTTCTTGGTACCTTCTACTTTCTGCTTGGAAGGTTGCTGACACATCTGATTTGGATATCCATGTAACTTATAACAGTGAGGTTTGATATGCCCAAATCTTCCACAGTGATGGCATCTCCATCTTTGATACTTCTTCTTCATTTTGTTCTTTCCAGAATGTTGAGACATCTGTTGGAACATTATGTTAGTCTTTGTGTTCTGATGTTGAAGCATTTGTTGGGACATCTTGTTTGACTGTGTAATTTTTGAAGTGGCTTTGCTAGAGCTGGCTTCTTCTCTGTTGTATCCCAGTCCACTTTTGTCCCCTGAATGTTTATTATTGCAAAGAATAACATCCAGTGTATTTGAGCTGCTGTTCATCATTCTAACAGATTTGGACATATGTTCCATCTTAGAATTGAGAAGAGTTACTTCACTTTTCAAGGTATCAATGATTACTTGATCACTTGCTTTTTCCTCTTCTAGTACTTCATTCTGCTTCTTTAGCTTTATAACCTCACTGCATATTTCAGAGCTTCTTTTGTATAGATCTTTGAATGCTTGCTCAAGTTGTTCATAAGTAAGCTCTCCACAACTGGAATCACTATCATATTCACACAGTCCAGCTAAAGCAGTAATATGCTTAGCTGATTCTTCTTCTGAATCTCCTCCTGAGTCTTCATCAGACCAGGTTACAGATAGTCCCTTCTTTTGTCTTTTTAAGAAGTTGGGACATTCCTTCTTGATGTGTCCATATCCTTCACATTCATGGCACTTGATTCCTTTTTCTTGACTGGTCTTTTCAGCAAGATTTGATCTTCTGTTAGCATCATAGGTTCTCTTGTTTTCAGAAGAGTTTGTGAATCTTCCACTGGAATTTGATTTACCTTCCATACCTCTGAGAATCTGTTTGAACTGTTTTGTAATCAATGCAAGATTTTCTGAGAAGCTTTTATCATTTGCTAGTTCATCATCTTCTTCTTCATCTGCATTTGAAACCAAGGCAATGCTTTTGTTCTTTTTAGCATGTGTGTCATTCATTCCCATTTCAAAAGTTTGAAGGGAACCAATGAGTTCTTCAGCTTTCATGGAGCATATGTCTTGAGCTTCTTCTATTGCTGTGACTTTCATGTCAAATCTTTTTGGCAAAGATCTGAGAATCTTCCTTACAAGCTTTTCATCAGTCATCTTTTCTCCCAAGGCTCCAGAAGTATTGGCTATATCCAAGATGTTCATGTAGAACTCATGAATTGATTCATCTTCCTTCATTCTCAAGTTTTCAAACTTGGTGGTGAGAAGTTGAAGTCTTGACATTTTTACTTTTGATGTTCCTTCATGAGTTGTCTTGAGGGTATCCCACACATCTTTGGCCAGCTCACAATGATGCACCAGTCTGAAAATATTTCTATCAATGCCATTGAATAAAGCATTTAGGGCTTTTGAGTTGCCTAGTTCTGAATCTTCTTCCTCTTTACTCCATTCTTCTTCAGGTTTCAGAACTATTGATCCATCTTTGGTGTCTTTAACAGGATGTTTCCATCCAACAATTACTGCTCTCCATGCCCTGTTGTCAAGTGACTTTAAGAATGCAATCATTCTTGGCTTCCAGTAGTCATAATTAGAACCATCCAGTATAGGTGGTCTATTTACTGACCCTATATCTCTGTCCATGTTACAGAATTTGTTTTCCCTAGATCTCACCCAGTATAAACAGGCAGGGTGCCTGCTCTGATGCCAATTGAAATTCTGTAATGAGATGTCCTAAGAGATGTTCCAACACTTAATAGGACATTTGACAAATTTTAACCAAAACTTAAACAGCAGGAAAAATAGACAACACAGAAGTTTGTTAACCCAGTTCAGTGTATAACCACACCTACATCTGGAGGCTACCAAGCCAGGAGGAAATCCACTATTAGTAATATTAATTCTAGACTTAAACCACCCTGTTTAATCTATCACTTAATACTTACCCAATGCAATTTCTACCTAAGACTCACTTAGATAAGAGTACCCTACTCACTCCCCCTTAATCACCCAGTGATCAAGTTTACAAGTTTACAAAAGTTGAAGACATCCTTCAAAAATAACAGCTTGATTTTACTTCACAGTTTCAATCAAGTCACAAATGCACTTTTGCTTAAAAGCTCATAAAGTGGTACATAAAAGCAACCTGCTATTAAAACACTAGACACCCTATTTAGTCTTCTGAAATTCGTGCACAATTCTATGAGATTCTGTTGTTTAAATAGGTTCTGAATTTTGGGCTTTCTGTAGAATGATCCAGCCCTAATGTGCAGCAGCTGTCACCTTGAATTTAGGGTTTGTTACCTCCTATATTCTAGGTGCATTAGGTCTTCTGTTTTAATCTGAATCTTCAATTTAAAAACTCCCTACAGATGCGCCTTGGTCTGTTTTATCCAGCATTAATTAATTCCAGATAGTTCTCCTTAAATATCTCTGATCTGTTAATCAATAATTAATTCTGGTAGCAGGTCTGAGATGTCTCAACATCTGTTGGGACATCCTGACAAAACTGAACTTAGTCATTTATACAATGTCCCAACATCTGGTAGGACATCCTGAACCAAGTTCACATACTCTGTTTGCTAATGTCCCAACATCTGATAGGACATTCTGAACTGAATTTAACATTTCTTGTTTGGTCAAAAATTCTGCCAATTCTTAAACATCTACAGGTATATGTGAGTGCAAAGAGGATGTCTTTGGCTTACTGCTGGTGATTTGACACGGACGGGTGTCAGGAAGTACCTGTAGTACGGGTGATCTTGTTTGTAAAGTGTATTCAGGCAACCTGTTTGGGGAAGTGATGACACGGACGGGTGTCAGAAATATATACTGGTGTTTGGTGATTGGAGAGGCAACTGCTTTTGCTGGGACTCTGGTGGGGATTTTTGTACAATGATGATGAACGGTTTGTTATTCACAAGTGTTCAATTCAGAACATGGCTTATGATTATGCTATGCGTTTGATTTTTGCCGTAATGCTCCGTATTAGACGGAATGCTACGCTTTGGGGGGATAGTATGATGCGAATGCTATGATTATGCAAAGAGGCACAGATACGGGATTCGGATCCCGTTGCTGCGAAGATCTCTGGTTGATCTGCTTGAAGTGAACATCCCAGCTGGGGATGAGATCATTGGTAGATCTAGTGATGTATCTGCTTGGGGATATAGGTCACTGATCGACATATCCTTATAATACGGGACCCAGCTGGGGTTTGTAGAAGCTCTCTTCCTCTCTGTTGTGACTTCTTCGTGCGTTGCTCTTCTGAATAGAGGCTGAGGATTCTGTGGGGAGATGATTCCCTGATTCCTGCATTCTGCTGAGGAAGGATAGTTAGTATTTCAGCTGGGGAATGTTGTTGGTAACTCAGCTGGGGAGAGCAATGGGAAGCAACTCAGCTGGGGATAGAGCACTTCGGATGCCGAGATTGAGTGTATGTTGATTTGGCAACTTTGCTGGGGAAGTGGGCGCTCTCCAGTGCCACGTGGAAGATAGACCGAGTTGATAATGATTCGCCAACTTGCTGAGACGTAACCTGCATGCTCCAGGTTGCGTTCTGGATACCTGCAACCCTGCAAAGATAAGGAGACGCACAAAAGGTCCCGAGGTATCCCTCACTGGATTCCGTCATAGGAGATAAGCACTCTCAAGAGTAAGTATGTTCCCTGCTAGCATGTGTTTTATTTTTAGAGAAAGGCATCTGTACTTATGCAATTGTATTTTTAGAGATATCAGACAACTCTTTGCAAAACATAAATGTAAAAACGAAACATGACCGAAAATCTGATTTTATTAATTTATATGCCCTGAATTGGCGAGATACAGTCAAAGAAACATATCTCCTGAAATGAAGAGACTGTTACAAATTGAGAAATAAAGTGCTGGCGATGCTGACGACGCTTTCGAGGAGCTTCCTCCTTCTGCTATGACTCGTATGACAATGACGTTCTTCTCGTCTTGCTTTCTGAAGAAAGTTGATTCTGATTGAAGCTTGATCCTTTGGAGCTTACCAAGTTGCTGACAATACAGACGAATTCAGAATGCAGTTGTTCGCTTATTCCCTTGTTTTGCATGGATCGCCCTTTCGGGTTTTCAATCCATCGGGATACCCATTTTTGCCTGAGTTGTCCAATGCGGCTTTTCAACTCAGCGGGTGTACGTTTTTTATTTATTTCCCTTACTTTTGCCCGAGTCTCTTATTCTGTTTTTGACTCGCCGGGATGCCCTATTTTGCCTGGACTTACATTCTGTTTTTGTGTCCAGCGGGTCATTTTATGCGAAGTATTTTTTAACTGCATCTGAATTCACAGGGGACGGGAAACCTTCACCATCCATAGTGCTGAGCATCAGTGCTCCACCAGAGAAAACTTTCTTTACAACAAATGGTCCTTCATAATTTGGAGTCCATTTGCCCCTGTGGTCTGTATGAGGAGGGAGGATTCTTTTCAGCACAAGATCTCCTACTTGGTACTCTCGGTGCCTGACTTTCTGATCGATGGCTCTCTTCATTCTCTTCTGATATAACTGCCCATGACAGATTGCAGCCAATCTTTTCTCTTCGATCAGACTCAATTGCTCGTATCGGGACCTAACCCATTCTGCTTCACTCAGCTTGACATCCATTAATACCCGTAGGGAGGGTAATTCAACTTCAACTGGTAGGACTGCTTCCATACCATACACGAGCTGATACGGTGTTGCCCCAGTGGACGTTCTGATTGATGTGCGGTACCCATGCAAGGCAAACGGTAGCATTTCATGCCAGTCTTTGTATGTGATTACCATCTTCTGCACAATCTTCTTGATATTCTTATTAGCTGCCTCAACAGCGCCGTTCATCTTTGGCCTGTAAGGAGAAGAATTGTGATGTTGGATCTTGAAGTCCCGGCACAGCTCTGCCATCATTTTGTTGTTCAAGTTGGAACCATTATCAGTAATGATTCGCTCGGGAACTCCATATCGACAGATGATATCTCTCTTCAGAAATCTGGCTACCACTTGTCTTGTAACATTTGCATATGAGGCTGCTTCAACCCACTTGGTGAAATAATCAATGGCGACCAGGATGAATCTGTGACCATTCGAAGCAGTTGGCTCAATCTTGCCAATCATATCAATGCCCCACATAGCAAAGGGCCATGGTGAAGACATGATGTTCAAAGGATTGGGAGGCACATGTACCTTATCTGCATAAATCTGGCATTTATGACATTTTCTGGCGTAGGCACAACAGTCTGCATCCATTGTGATCCAGTAATAGCCTGATCTTAACAACTTCTTAGCCATAGCATGTCCTCCAGCATGGGTACCAAAAGATCCCTCGTGCACTTCATGCATCAACAAATCTGCTTCCGTCTTGTCAACACATCTGAGGAGTACCATGTCAAAGTTCCTCTTGTATAAAGATCCATCAGTGTTCAGAAAGAAACTTCCAGCAAGCCTTCTCAAGGTCTTCTTATCATTGGAAGATGCCCCAGGTGGGTATGTTTGGTCCTCCAAGAAGCACTTAATGTCATGGAACCAAGGCTTATTATCTTTGACAACTTCTGCTACGAACACATATGATGGTCTATCAAGTCTAGACACTGAAATCTGAGGTACAAAGTTAGCAGCTTGAACTTTGATCATGGATGAAATGGTAGCAAGAGCATCTGCAAACTGATTCTCGTCCCGAGGGATATACTCAAGCTTGACTGTTGTGAAGAAAGTCAATAACCTCCTTGTATAATCCCTGTAAGGTATCAGATGATCCTGGTGGGTGTACCATTTTCCGTTGGTTTGATTGACTACCAAAGCTGAATCTCCGAATACGGTCAATGTCTTGATCCTGAGGTCAATGGCTTCCTCAAGACCCATAATGCAGGCTTCGTATTCAGCTTCGTTGTTAGTGCAGTTAAAGGTGAGTTTTGCCGAGAAAGGCATGTGAACTCCTTTGGGTGTAATGAGTACTGCACCAACACCACGACCATTCATGTTAACAGCCCCGTCAAACATCATAGTCCATTCTTCTTCCGGGTCAGGCCCTTCAGTGTGAATAGGCTCTTCATGATCTTTTGATTTTATGAACATGATGTCTTCATCAGGGAAGTCAAATCTCATAGGCTGGTAGTCATCAATGGGTTGCCCAGCAAGATATTCAGATAGTACACTGCCCTTGATGGCTTTCTGAGAGGTGTACTGGATGTCATATTCCGTGAGAATCATTTGCCATCTTGCAACCCGTCCGGTAAGGGCTGGCTTCTCGAAAATGTACTTAACCGGGTCCATTTTTGAGATCAATAAAGTAGTGTGGGTCAACATATACTGTCTTAGTCGGCGAGCAGCCCACGCTAAAGCACAGCAAGTTTTCTCGAGCAGTGAATAACGTTGTTCACAGTCGGTAAACTTTTTGCTTAGGTAGTATATTGCATACTCTTTTCGACCAGACTCGTCATGCTGGCCCAGCACACACCCCATTGACTTTTCTAATACTGTTAAGTACATTATCAGAGGTCTTCCTTCCACTGGAGGCATAAGGATTGGAGGCTCTTGTAAGTACTCCTTGATCTTGTCAAAAGCCCTTTGGCAGTCTTCGTTCCACCTGACCGTCTGTTCTTTTCTTAACAGCTTGAACAAGGGTTCACAGGTTGCCGTGAGGTGAGATATGAACCGTGAAATGTAGTTCAATCGACCTAAGAACCCTCGAACTTCTTTCTCGGTTTTCGGTGCAGGCATTTCTTGAATAGCTTTGACTTTATCAGGGTCAACTTCAATCCCTTTCTCGCTTACAATAAAGCCCAGCAATTTACCGGATCGCACCCCGAATGTGCATTTGTTGGGGTTCAGCTTTAGTTGGTACTTCCTCAGACGCTTGAACAACTTCAGCAGATTCACCAGGTGATCTTCCTCTGTAAGGGACTTGGCAATCATGTCATCCACATAACACTCGATTTCCTTATGGATCATATCGTGGAATAATGTTACCATAGCCCGTTGATACGTTGCACCAGCATTCTTGAGCCCAAATGGCATTACCTTGTAGCAGAACGTGCCCCAGGGTGTGATGAATGTTGTCTTCTCCATGTCTTCAGGCGACATTTTAATCTGATTGTATCCTGAAAATCCATCCATGAAGGAGAATACCGAGAACTGAGCCGTGTTATCAACCAATACATCAATGTGAGGTAATGGGAAATCATCTTTCGGGCTAGCTCTGTTCAGATCCCGGTAATCAACACACATTCTTACTTTGCCGTCTTTCTTAGGCACAGGTACTATGTTAGCAACCCACGGCGGATAGCTAGTTACAGCAAGGAACCCGGCGTCCCATTGCTTTTGTACCTCCTCCTTGATTTTCATAGCCATGTCTGGACGAGTACGGCGTAGCTTTTGTTTGACTGGAGGGCACTCTTCTCTCAAAGGCAATTTGTGCACAACAATGTTGGTATCCAACCCTGGCATGTCTTGATACGACCAAGCAAACACGTCAACATACTCTTGCAGCAGATCTATCAGTTGCTTTTTCACTGAGTCTTGCAGGCAGGCCCCGATCTTGACTTCTTTCACGTCTTCCTCTGTACCAAGATTGATCACTTCGACTTCCTCCTGATGAGGGATAATAACCTTTTCCTCTTGTCTCAACAACCTGGCTAGCTCTTCAGGAAGCTCATATTCTTCATCAACCCCTTCATCAGCTTGATTGATTGGATTGTCAGAGTCATACGATGTCATAGCCGTGCTGTTGTCGGTGCTGTCAGGAAGGCACTCTCTGCAAGGGTTAAGTTGGTTCGTTTTAGTGATTGATTTTAATCTTGCTTTAGAAAAAAGTGAAATGAGGTTATCATTTTGAAAACACCGCCATTTATTTTTTTGTACAAAAAGAGAAATGGAAAAACAGTGAACGAAAAGAAAAAGACTCGTTTGCAAAAAGATGTCTGATATTTCATTAATTTAATCTTGTTTGCACAAAAGTACAGATGGCCCTGATTACAAAATGAGTCTTGTCATCTTGGGCAAGATGCAAGACTTTGATGCATGCTATGAAAATACAGGAAATAATAATTACTCTGCATGAGTAACTCTTATAATTTCCTGGGAAGACCAGTTCGAGACACTGCTCCCCGGGATCTTTGGACGAATCCAATTCTCCAGATTGCGCTCCTCTTCCAGCTCGTCTTCCAGACAGTTGATAGCATCGGGGGTAAGCATCCCCCCACTGACAAAACCAGGCTCTGCAGCAGCCTTTACTGGATGTTGAGTTGGTCTGTAACCCAACCCAAATTTGTCCTTCTTCTCCTCCACAGCTAAGACCTTGCCCCAGCCTAGGGCAGTTCCTCCCTCAACAACCTTCCGAGCTTGTTGGTAAGACGACATGGAGATCCCTGACACAGCAGATGCTTCATTGACATTCAAGGCTTCAAAACCTTGGCTCATTGTTTCATGGATCTCTCCATCCATCTCAATGTACTTGTAGGTAGCCAGATGGCTGACAAAAATGTCCTCCTCTCCACAGATTGTGACAACTTGACCTTCCCACTCAAATTTTAACTTTTGGTGAAGGGTAGACGTTATTGCGCCGGCGGCGTGAATCCAGGGTCTACCCAACAAACAGCTGTAGGCGGGCTGAATGTCCATCACATAAAAGATAGTTTTGAAGGTCTGTGGGCCAATTGTCACGGGCAGCTCAATCTCTCCCAGAACCGATCTCTTCGAACCATCAAAGGCTCGTACCACCAGGTTGCTGGGTCTCAATGCCAACCCATCGTATTCTAACTTCACCAGAGCCTTCTTTGGTAAGACATTCAGGGAAGAACCTGTGTCCACCAGCACATGAGAAAGGACAGCTCCTTTGCATTCCATGGTTATGTGCAAGGCTTTGTTGTGGTTGCGGCCATCCACTGTCAGGTCAGAATTGGTAAACCCTAGCCCATTGCTAGCAGTAACGTTTCCAATCACGGTTTCCAATTGGTTGACAGTAATCTCCTCGGGCACGTAAGCTGCGTGCAAGACTTTAAGTAGTGCATTCCGATGGGCTTCGGAGCACATAAGCAGTGAGAGGATGGAGATTTTGGATGGCGTCTGGTGAAGCTGATCCACAATTTTATAATCACTCTTTTTGATGATCCGCATAAACTCATCAACTTCCTGATCGAATGGAGTCTTCAGGGCTTCTTTAACAGCTTGATCTTCCTGCACCGGGCTCTTCCCTTTTGCCTTGGCAGCAGCTTCTGCTTCGGCTGTAGGTCTTTGAATTGGTGGAGCGAAGAGACGTCCGCTTCGAGTGAAGCCTCCGCCTCCCCCCACATTATCTACTTGTGGTGCAGGTGTTGATGTTTCAGGAGTGATTCTTTTCCCTTCACAGTACACGTCAGAGCCATAGTGCCAAGGGATGGCCCTATTGCTTTCATATGGTACTGGTCCAGGCACCGTGACAGTGACTGGACTGATTGCTGCTGCTGAAGGGACTGTTATTGTTTGTGGATCATAAAAGATTGTAACCGGTGCTCTGGCGGGAGCAACACCTTCTGAATGGTAGGCGGAGTTACTTTCAGGATCGTAGAATATGGTAACAGTGGAGACATCTTCATGATTGATTGCTGGTGTTGTAGGAGGTGTTGTTGGAAGGACTGATGTTGTTATTGATGGAGATTCGAAATGGAATGAAGCTGAAGTTGTAGCAGGAGAAACTGTTGAAAACTGATCATTTGGAAGGACAGATGAAGTACTTGTTGGTGTTGCTGGTGAATTGTCGGAAACAATAGTTGCTGCATTTGTAGGAGGTTCTGGAACCGTTGCTGATGAAGTTGTCGGATTTGTCGGAAATGATGTAGTGATCTGTAGCAGGCCACTCTGAATAAGGCTGTCAATGCCATTCCTCAGGTCCTCACACCCGTTCCATGAAATATTGCAGTAGGGACACCCTAGTTCACACCCCGGAAATATTTGGTTTTCGCGGAGTTGAGCTTTGATTTCCACCAATGGTGTCCTGATCTGATCCACACTAGTTATTAAATAAGACGGTTGGTCTTCTTCAATAGCATTAATTCGAGGACCACCATGGTTTGGCATTGGGTTTTTATTGACATTGGGCGGCGGTGCGAAATTCAGAGCCTTGGAGTCTACCAAGTCTTGTACCTTCATATGCAGAGCCCTGCATTTTTCTGTACTGTGACCAGGTGCGTTTGAATGACAAGCACACCTAGCATTGGAGTCATAGTTCCTTGGTAGACTGTTGGGATCCGGAGGTGCCAACGTTCTTAGCTCAACTAGGTTGAGTTTCAGAAGTTGTGGCAGCAAGGCAGCATACGGCATTGGGATCGGATCGATTACTCGGTTAGCTTGGGATGGCCTTTGTTGGAATGGCCTCTGTTGATTGTTGTTGTTGGTGTTGATGTTGTTGTAACTCCTTGGAGGATACTGATTTTGCTGATGGTACTGAGGTTGTTGTTGGAAGTTTTGTTGCGGAGGTTGATAGACTGGCTGTGGGTGAGCTGGAGCAGGGATAGTGACTGCTGCTATTGTCCTTTGAGCATATTGGGGCCTACCCCTGTTGGTGTGAATGGCATTGGCCTCGCCAGTTCTTCTCGGGCCTGCAAAAGGCTTTCTTGTACTACTGGACGAGCTTGCACCGTTGTCTGAGATCTTTCCCATTTTCAACAGGCTTTCAATTCTCTCCCCAGCTATGACAACATCTGCGAAGCTAGTGGAAGAGAAAGCAGCCAACCTGTCAATATATGTTCCCTGAAGAGTGTTCATAAACATGTCTGCCATTTCTCTCTCAGACATTGGTGGTTGAACAGCAGCAGCCAATTGCCTCCACCTTTGATGACTGTGACATTCCCATTAGGAGGGTCCTGTTGGGTGCCATGTCTAGATTGTATTGATACTGTCTAATGAAGGCCTCTGCCAGGTCCTTCCAGCATCTTACAGTTGCCCTTGTCAAATGGGAATACCACTCCCTAGAAGCTCTAGTCAAGCTATCTTCGAAGTAGAACATCCAAAGTTTCTCATCCATTGTATAGGCCTTCAGCCTTCCCAGAAATGATTGTAGATGAGTCCGGGGGCATGAAGTCCCATTATACTTTTCGAAACAAGGAGGTTTGAACTTATGGGGGATCCTGACCCCGTCTACCAAACCCATGTCCATGACGTCGAAACCCAAAGAATTTTGAGACTCCAGTGATCTCAACTTCTCAGCTATTTCTTCCAATCGTCTATCATATGTTTCCTCTCCAGCACCCATCACTGTAAATTGGTCCTCCTGAGGATCTTCTTGAAGTACTCTCCCTGCTGTGGCTGTTCCCTGAATGTTTGCAGGAATATTAACCTCAGGATGTAGATGTGGACCAAACACAGGGGGGTTAACATGTGGTTGGACCCTTTCATTATTACTGGTGCCCGCAGTTCCTACATGAGGCTCCTCTTGAGTTTGCCTTTCAACCATGGCCCTCAGTCTCTCCTGGCTCTGAGCCATGTTGTTCATAACTTCCATGAACTGCGTCATCTGCGTTCTCATCTCCAACCTTTCGTTAGCCATCTGGTTTCTGACCTCCGTAAGGTCCTGCTGCATCTGATCCATCTGAATTCCCGGAAGGTTGTTTCTAGTTGGGTACCTGTGTGGCCTGTTGAGGGGAAATACCCGGCGGCGAGCAATAATTCCTGAGATTCACAACAGAGGTTAGTAACAACAAAACAAAAACCTACAAAACAAACAAAAGGGTTAGCATGCAATGCAGTTATGCTTATTTGTTCTCAAGGTATCCGGTTTGGCTTTCAGTTTTGACCCTTCCAAACCCTTGAAGATGCTGCTGTTGGAGTTGCTTTTGAAGTAACCCAGATGGAAACTAACACAAATATATTACAAAGGTGAAATAATACAACTTGTTCATTTTACAACACCAGCCCTCTAAGGGGTCAAAATACATCACAAAAACAAAAGTACATGGAATAGAAACAACAACAAGCAAATGATCAAACTCCAAGGCCAAACTCATCCTCACGAACTTCCTTGAGAAGTGCTTCGGTCACAGGATCAGCCGGATGCTCCGTGAGATTTCTAACGAGAAGGTTTCTTGTTGCAACAGCTGCAGTCAATTTCTTGTTTTGACTTTGGTCTTTAGACCTCTTCACTCCAGCTCTGACTTTTAGCTCTGACATCTCCCTCTGGGCTGCTGCCAGGGCTTCTTCCATCTGTGCCATCTTATCCTGAACTCTTTTGTCTTCTAGAGTACGGGCCTCAGTGATCCGGACCCACCTGGCCTGACTCTCTTTTAAGTACAAGTCTGTTCTTGCTCTTTGGAACTGGGCTTCTTTACAAGCATTCTTCAGAATCTGCTCACCAGCCTTAGACTTGTTGATATAATCCCCAGACTTTTCAATCTTAGTCAGATGCTCTATTCTCAACTTCTCCAATCTTTCAATCTCCCTCATACCTTCATTCCTCTCCCGGAGGGTCTTCTGCAAAGCCTGGGTTAGCTTCTCATTTCTTTCCTTTAAGCCCTCAAACTCCTCCAAACTGATGGTGGCAGGGGGTGGTGTTGAAGATGACTCAGGCATGTCTTCTATGGTAAAGGGCATTCCAGAGGATTGGGCCCTGGCATGGGACCACTCATAATATTGGACTGATGCCACATTATTTCACTTCCCCAGAATGGTGACTCCCTTAGTTTGAACATGATCCCAGGCCCAGGCAGCCTGCCTAACAACAGCCAAACTAATCTTGTTCTCACAGTAGAGGGTCTCAACCAAGTCTTGTTCCCTAGGAGTATGAACCAGTGCATAGCCTAATTGCCTCCTGAACAGCAGAGGGTTGTAATTGATACTTCCCTTAACTCCCACTAAAGGCACATTGGGAAAGTGCCCACAGCTTGTAATGATATCTCTGCCCTTGGTGCTTTGAGTACACCATCTGATGTCTGCTGAAGTTAGGACAGTGAGTCTCTTAGCCCAGTTGCTTTGCTGATGAGGATTTAGAAATGCATCTGTCCTGGGTAGATGCCTGAGAAGCCAAGCATGGAATAATGGAGCACAACACCTTACTAACCTCCCCCCCTGCTTCTCATTCTTCTGATGTACTGAGTAATAAAGATCACCCAATAAAGTTGGCACTGGGTTCTTCAGGATGAACAGATGGATGGCATTCTTGCTAATGAATCGAGGCTCATCTGCAAACAACACAATTCCATATACACTTAAGGCCAACAGAGCACAAACAGCTTTCCACTCCCCCAAGGAGGCCTTCAGACTAGCTTGAGAAATTAAGAAGTCCGGATGAAATCCAGGGATCCCAGCTTTAGAGGTCATGTGCTGCTCAATCAAAGCAGGTTCCAGGTGCAAAGCTTTTGTTATCTCTTCATTGCTGGGAAAGACCATTTCAGGGTTGAAAGGGATTTCCTTCTTGATAGGCAAACCAATCAGAGATGAGTATTCTTCCAAAAGAGGGCCCAACTGAAAGTCTTGAAAGGTGAAACATCTCAATGGGGGGTCATAAAACTGAATGCAGGTGTGGATCAGGCTTCTCTGGGATGGGTCCAGATCCATGACCAAGTCAAGTATATCCCCATAATGCTCTCTGAACAAAGGTATGTGATCTGGAGTGATCAGGGTTTGGATCCTCCTGATGTCTGATAAGTCTGGTTGGAAGAAATGATAGGTGATGTTGCTTTTCTTTGGAGCCATGATGCTGAAGACTGAGTAGAGTGCTGATGACAATGCTGAAGGAATGAGCCACTGGCTGGCTAGTGGAAGTAACTGAAGTATATGGTTGACAAGCTGAAGCAAGTACTGGTGGAGATAGGTCAGTAATGCAGATGGGGTCAAAACCAAAACCAGATGAAAAATGGATACCCTGAAACACAAATAAGCAAATGTTAATATGATGCAATGGTTATGTATGCAAATGATATGCAAAGGGTTTGTGCCTGAGCTGGATCTGATTAACTGCCTTGGTATAGATCCATGTGTGTTTAAGAATTCCAGATGGAGGCCTAAAAATCCAGTAACCAGGGTGGGGGACTCAAATAAAGAGCCACAAGTCCAAGGTTTTAGAATCACAAGAACTGTCCAACATGGAGTATTCTTAACAAAGTCAAAGTAACAGGGTATTCTGAGGTCAAGGTACCTGCAAACCTGTAAACAGCCCAACCCCCTCACAGGTGGTGATCTAGAACA
The DNA here is from genome assembly GCA_963966055.1 of Lathyrus aphaca. Classification (NCBI taxonomy): domain Eukaryota; kingdom Viridiplantae; phylum Streptophyta; class Magnoliopsida; order Fabales; family Fabaceae; genus Lathyrus; species Lathyrus aphaca. The sequence goes on along the minus strand of OZ014520.1, from coordinate 212,813,359 downwards.
AGGATCCTCAGACTTGGATCAGTTATGAGAAGTGTAAACACTTCTAACCCGGAGGTACAGTGTTTACAATAACCATAACAGTTCCTCCTCTAATTCACCTCAGTTTCTGAAGGTCAATACTAAAAGGTCATCCAGACTTAGCAGGCTTCCCAGATAGCCCTAGCATTGCAGGAAATCTGCAACACAGAGTTCTCAAGAAGAAACCCATATCTGAACCGTGTTTCATATTCCCGCACCAGACCGAAATGGAATGGGAAAGAATATGATTCACTCTAGCCTAGGTGTCACTCAGGTCCCAGGTATAGGACCTTAACTCTCAGTAGAACACCCACCCACCAAAGCAAACAACAGATCCAGCCAGCAGCAATGACAGCATGATATAAAGACAGTAAAGAAAGCAATAAATAAAGCTGTACAGAAAGCAATAAATAAAGCAAATATACACATACAGACAGCACATAACACCCCCAATAAACACAAATCAAACAAGCGCTAGGAGGAACCCACAAAAAGAACCAGAAGCCCTGGTTGCAGTATAAGGATCCCCAGCAGAGTCGCCAAGCTGTCGCTCCCGACAAATGAAAATGAATCAGATGAAGGTACAGACGCGAACGGTCGGCGAAGGGAACAGTGAGAACACACAGCCGTGAACTCACTGGAGAATGAATAGAGTCGCCAGCTAGGCATTTTTATCCCGGAGGAAAGGTAATGCTGCATAGACCTAGAAAGGATGGATAAGACGGTTTGCGAACCAGAGAGACTGAGAAAGGGGGTTGGTTACAACCTGGGAAGGTATTAGCACCCAGATTGTCCGTCGTACTCGACGGGATCCACGCTTAAAAGATTTGTGTTTTAAAGGGGTAGTGTCAGTGCAATTTGTGTATAAAAGAACTGGAAAGAGATGTACATGTGTCAGTGTAAAGAGTGTGAAGTGTAACATGTATAAATGATGTGTCAGTGTGAGATCAGGAATGAAATGCTCATGAAAATGAGGCTTAAAGAGTAAAGCTGGAAGGAGGGGGGATATACAGAGACTTTTGTTCGATAACTGTTAAGTTATGCCTACGTATCCTCTCGTGCAATGAGGAAGTCAGAACACCGTAGTTCGACCCAAAGAGACTGAAAGATGAATTGACTTGTGAACTGCTTGCTTGTCAATGCTCAAGTGTATGATCTGTCTGGCACAGATGCTAACTGTCTTGCATTAGACGGAAGAAGCGAGTTCTCGTTTGTGAGTGAAGGTGATGAGAAAAGAATCCCGAAAGAGACGATTATTGTTTGTTTTTTGTATTTTCAGTCTTTTACTGCTTTTGGATTTTGTCATAAGTTAATGAGCTTAAACCTAAACCAATGGGTTTGATAAACTCATCACATCATCCCTCTGATTAGGGGTAATGAGGATTACCTTAAGTGTGAAGTCAGATTCTCACACTTAATCACCTTTGGTGTAGGATTAAGATCATTAACCTACTTGTGATTATTTAGATGTTTTTGGTGTTTTTGTTTAGTGTTGAGTAATGAGGTTAAGCCATAATCAAGGATTAAACAGACTCATTACACCATCCTAAGAGAAGGATGATAGATGAGAATGTTCAAGTTGAGGAAAGCTCCTCAACTTAATCCATGATTAGGGATTAAACTCATGACAAAACAAGCCTTTGATTAAGTGGATTTTATTTAATGATATGATGATGAAGTGAATTTTATGATTTGTAAGACAACTTGAGGGGGACTTGTCCATTAACACTAGGGTTAGTCCTTCTTAACCACTTAAGGAAGAATTAGAACCCTAATGCAAGGCCCAAGTTACAAGTGTGATGTCTTGATATTTATTAAGTGAATTGGTTAAGAGATTTAAACACATTAAGGGTTTAACACTTAGGATTAAAGTTATACACTCCATCCTAAAAGAAGGATGCAGGCATAAGCTTAACCACAAAGCCTTAAAGCCTTTAGGGTTTAGTCCCTGATTATGAGATGAGAAGAGAGGACTCAAAGAGAGACACAAAGGTAAAAACTATGAGGGGAGACTAATCAAAACCCTAATTCATTGTCATGCTTGGTTGTTCCTAAGGTTTGTGAGGTTTACAAGAGAATATCTTCAGAGGAACCACCATGAAGCAGATGAACAAGATCAAGAGAAGCAAAGTGACTTGCTTCATTCAAGAAGCCAAGTCACTTGAAGAAAGAAAGTAAGAAGAACAAGAATGAGCAAGCTCAATCTCAAACACAAATAAGAATGCAGCAATGGATGCAATAGAGATGAAAAGAAAAGTTATGAGAAGTGAAGGCAAATTCACTTCTCAAGTTACTTACCACCTGAAATGTTAGAAAGAAATGCAATGCAATGCAAGATGAGATGAAATGGTATGATGCTATACCAAACCAGAAGCATGTTGATGATGATAATGATGCTATGAGATGCTGCAAACATGAGGCAAGGCATGGGGATGTTCATACAAGATCATGAATGCAAATGATGCAAGCTAAAGAGCATGAATGAACATGAAAAGTTATGAAGCATACAAGACAAATGACATGGCAAATATGCAATGCAATGATCAAACATGCTTTCTATATGTCTTAAGATGTCAAATGGATCACAAGAATGCACAAAATGCAAAGACAAGTCATGTTATGCAAGGAAATGCAAGAAGGATGCAAGAGAAAGCCCAAATTAGGGTTCATGGATCAAACATCAAACAAAAACCCAAAACAGAAACAAACCCTAGGATAAAAAATGGAAAATGCTACCCAAAGAAACCCTAAACCTATACTAAACCAAGGTCCAAAGGGGAGGTCTCAACTCTCAACCAAACTCAAGATATGAATTTTCTAAGTTATTAGGGTTTTTTAGGGTTCTTAACAAAATAAATGCCAAACAAATAGAAAATGCAAAATCAAATCATGGCCATTTTATCCTATAAACTACATGCTAAACATAAAACAATGCAAGAAGAATCAATGTCTTAACCTTCTCCAATAGGCAGAAATGAATTTTTGAACTTGTGATCAAAATAATGCACAAAATATGATTTAATTCAATGAAAAATTCTTAAAGTGCATCAAGATCAAAAAAGAAATTTGGTTTGAAGGTTGGACAATGTTTCTAAATGTCTTAGAACATTTCATGAAATTTTTTGTAATTTTTAAATACCTAAAAGTATTTTTAATTAATTAATTCCCATTAATCAATTAAAAATAAACTTTTAAATATTTAAAAATACTTTTTTAATGATGAAAAATAAAATAAAAATATTTTTGTGTCATAAAAATTATTAAAACTCAGAGGAAAAAGTTTCATAATTTTTATGTATTTTTTGCTATTTTAAATTAATTATGCAATTTAAATGAAAAGAAAATGAATTAAAATAAATGAAAATGAAAAGTAAAACAAATGGAAGGCTGAGATTGATTCTGGGTTTGAAAACGTTGACTGGCGCGCGAATGAAGGGTGTGGATTGCATCTGGATTAATTAATTTAATTACGAATTAATTAAAGCTAATGAGGGAGATTAGGGCAAATGAAATGATCTGGGCCATCCAAAAGAGAGGGAAGTCAACAGGTCAACGCACATCCATGGCTCAAATTCAAACTGGAGTTAATGACCTAAGATTAGGGTTTAATGACTCAGGTGGCCGGAGAAGACTCCTGGTCGTCTTCTCCGGCCAGCACCTCACCGGGAAACTCACCAACTCCCTCAAAACGTAACAAAAACAAAATCTATGAATTGGGAAATGATCTCCAACCTCTCACGAATCAAACCCCTCTCTCAAAACAAATTTATTCTTCCTAAACAAGCTGAATCGAAGAGAACAAGTTCTAGGGCACGCAAGCTTCAGAGACAAATTAAATACTCAAAACAAAGCCATTTCAAAAACTAAGAACATCAGGATGATCAGTGAATCACATAGAACAAGTTTGTAACAAGAAAAATGATTTCTGGAAAAATAAATTTCGAGCTACCTGAGATTTGAAGCTTTCAACTTGAAGACTTTCTGGCCACTTCCTTCAGTGCAAAGTACTCCACTTGGTCTCCAGAAGATGTTTGAATGCTCAAAAGAAGTTTAAGCTGGCTGGATAGAGAGATTCGACAGCTTCTGCTCAAGCTTGGTCAGAAATGGCAATGGTGTTTCTGGAGGTTTCAGGCCATTGTGAATGGTGGTTTGTGATCCTGAGGATGAATGGAGAAGGTCTGGAGTGTTTGTTTGTGTGTTTGTGAGCTATGGTGAGAGTTTCGAATGAAACTGCAAAATGAAGTGAGGAATGGCAGTGAGATGTTCAGGCTGTTTCAGGCTTGTGTTCTTGGTGCTGGGTGGTCTATGGAGCAAGGTGAGTTGAATGGTGAAGATGGTTGAAGTGTTTCCAGGCTGTGGAGAGAAATTCGAAGGCTTATGCAAAATGGAGTGTTTTTGTGAATGTGTTGAATGTGAGAGCTTCAGCCTTGCTTGAAGTGTGTTATGGCCAGCATTTGATCCACATAAACAAAGCCTATTGGTCAGTTGATGTGACTTGGCCTGCTGTGATAGGTGTGGCTACTTTTGCCAAAATGTCAACTTCTTGTAAGATAGGGCATGGGCAACTTCTAGCCAAGTACAAAGGGCATGGTCTGCGCAGCAAAGTGAAGGGAAAGGCTAGGCTTGGTCCAGCATTCAAGGCAGCAAGTTGGTGGAATGTTATGAGTGCTTTTGCAAGTTGTTGTAACTTGGTTCACATGTGATTTTCTTGTTCCAAAAGTCATGAAACATGAGCAATGCCTAGTTCATTCTGAATTTTAGGACTTATATGATGTTTGTATGCTGGTTTGTAGTGAATTAGAAGTCACATAATGCATTGGTTCATGACTTTGCAAAATTTCCATTTGAAGCATACCTTGAAAATCAATGATTTTTGCCAACTTTGCATTGCCATAACTTTTGATCCAAGAAGAGTTTGATCATGTTCTTGTACTTTTTGAAAAGGGAAAGATGAGATCTACAACTTTCATGACCAAAGTTTTTCCATTTGAAGCATTTTTGGATCATGAATCATGGCTTGAAAAGTGACCTAAAATGATGCATTCTTGAAAAGTCAACTATGCCCAAAAAGTCAACATTTGCAAAAACCCTAAATTCTTGATTTCTATGAACTTCCACCTTCTTCCATGATCAAATAAAGATCATATACACTCAAAATAATGAAGATCACCCATTGGTTGGGTCATTGGGGGCCTCAGATGCCCTGATTTTACACTGACTTGTCTGAAAAGTCAACCTTTGATCAGATGACTTCCCCATGGAATTTCTTCATGAAAATTGATATGCATACTCCCTATATCATATAGAGATCAATGGAAACAAGAATGACCCAAAAATATGGAGTTATGGCCTCTGAAACCAAAACCCTAATTTTCAGTCAACTGTGCAGTTCATCCTGGCTCTGCATCCACTCAAACCCTAGTCCTTGTGATTCCTCTGCATTTTTGACTTTGAGGAGGTGAAATATGATATAAGAACACACATGGACCCCTTTGAGTTGATTGGTGGCCTTTGGAATGGCTCAAGATGCTTTGGGATTGCTCAGATCACAAACCCTAGGTGCAGATGCCTTAGAAACTATGCAGTGAAACAAAAGTGAGATATGAGATGATATGTTTGTGTTTATGCATATGAGGATGATCACAAGCCATGGTGTGAATGGGTGAGGGCAAATTTGGGGTGTTTACACATTTTTCAAAGAATTATTTTTTGGATCTTGTTCAAAATCCTAAAGGTGTCCATGTCATTTGAACTAGATGGGTATTCAGAAACAAGTTCAATGAGAAGGGTGTGGTTGTCAGAAATAAGGCACGACTGGTTGCATAAGTTTATAGTCAACAAGAAGGGATAAACTATAAATAAACCTTTGATATGGTCTCCAAGTTAGAAGCTATTCACTTATTAATTTCCTTTTCTATAGATCATAGCATCATCTTATATCAGATGGATTTTAAGGGTGTGTTTCTGAATGGTTACATTCCAAAAGAAATTTATGTCAAACAACCTCCTGGATTTGAAAATTTTGAGAAATCAAATTTTGTTTTTAAACATAAAAAATATCTCTATGGTCTAAAACAAGATCTAAGAGCTAAGTATGGCAGATTGAGTAATTTTATTTTAGAAAATAACTTCACCAGAGGCAAGGTTGACACCATTCTCTTCTGTAAAACATTCAAAAATGATATACTCATAGTTCAGATTTATATTGATGATATTATTTTTGGTTCTACTAATCCTTCTCTTTGTCAGGAGGTCACTAAGCTAATGCAAGTAGAGTTTAAGATGAGTCTGATGGGTGAATTAAAGTTCTATTTGGGAATTCAAATTGACCAAAAATCAGAGGCTACTTACATTCATCAAAGTAAGTACACCAAAACACTTCTGAATAAATTCTACATGATGGACTATACACCAACAAACACTTTGATGCATCCAACATGCATTCTGGAGAAATAAGAGGTAAGTTGAAAGGTTTGTCAGAAGCTCTATCATGGTATGATAGGCTTTTTTATGTACTTAATTGCTTCTAGAACTGATATACTTTTCAGTGTTCATCTGTGTGCTAGATTTCAATCAGATCCTAGAGAATCTCATTTAACTATTGTTAAGAGAATTCTATGGTATTTGAAAGAAACTACTAACCTTGGCTTGATGTATGAGAAAACATTAGAGTACTCTCTTTCTGGTTATTGTGATGCAGATTACATAGGAGACAAATTGGAAAGAAAGAGCACCTCTAGAAATTGTCAGTTTCTCGGGAAGAATCTGATTTCATGGTCAAGCAAGAGGCAATCAACAATTGCTCTCTCAACAGCAGAAATAGAGTACATAACTGCATCTCTATGCATTACGCGTATGCTGTGAATGAAGAATCATCTGGAAGATTGTTAGATACACGAGAGTAACATTCCTATCTTTTGTGAAAATATTGCTGCTATTTGTTTAAGTAAGAATCTTACATTCTAGGGCTAAGCACATAGAAATTAAACATCATTTTATTAGAGACTATGTTCAGAAGGGAATCTTATGTTTAAAATTTATAGATACATACCATCAATGAGCTGATATTTTTACAAAAAACTTAGCTGAAGATAGATTTCTATTTATTCTGAAGCATCTGAAAATGGACTATTATTTAGAGTAAGATTTCATCAGAATCAGATGTGTTTAGTAAGAGTTTGAAGAAATGTGATTTTCATTTAAACTAAGAAGCATTTGTTCTTACCTCAGTCATCAGAAGATGCTTTGGTCAGAAGTATCCTGTAACACGGTGGGAGAACTGACTTTTTATTTATGTTGCGGATAGCAAGAGTCGTCGCCGACTTTTACTTTATCGATATGGAAAGGGTATAAAAGAACAGGAAAGACCTTTTTTAAAATTCTACGTTCGGGGGGTAGGTTATATAAAGGGAAGGTGTAAGCACCCTTTATATCCATAGTTATCCATGGGCTCTTAGTTACTTAGCTCACTTATTTGTTTGGAAAAAAAAGTGTAGTGTGTGTTTTTAAATTTTCTTAAGTCTTTGTAATGATCCTCGTATGGATGTATACAAAGCTTTTAAGTTTGAAAATTGTTTGAAAAGTGGGGAGTAAAGAGTATTTTGAAAAAAGTGAGCAAGTATCTGAGAGCTACCTACCCTAGACTAGTCTTTCATATTCTTTTATTTCCTTTCGAGGGTAAGACTGTCCTTACTATTAAGGAGTAAGTAGTCATTACCTTGGATTTTGTTAAGGGATGGGCGTAAGGTCATCGTATGATCAATGAAGGCAACTTATAGGGGTGTCTTTAGCAATTCGTAGGGACTATCATCATTTTTACCTAAGGGACAAGATCATTATATCGTAGGCAACCTCGTAGGGACTTGATCTTTTAATTTGGAAGGGACTATGATGATTTATTTATTAAGGGACTTTGCTTTTCAAGACACCCCCACTTTCGAGGGGCCTAGCCATATTTAAGAAGGCAACCAAGAGGGGTAAACCTAGGAGGTGAAGATGGCGATCATGGAACGATCGACTTACGAGTGTGAATTATTCTTTTCAAATATTTATCTTGAATTTAATTCTCTAAGTCCATTTTAATAAAATATTTCTTTTCACACCCTAGTTACTAACCATGCAGTTATATTTGCAGAAATTAAAAGCGGAAATTAAATATTCTACGCTATTACATTGGGGGAGGGGTACATTAGTCCCTTAAAAGGGGATTGCAGAAAAATTAAATACGAAAATTTAAACCTAATTAACGATTACATAAGAGGAATAATTAAATAATCGAAAAATAAATGCGAAAATATAAATTATTAATACTAATTAAAATCAAGCTTAAAAAAATAATTAATTTTTTTTTTAGAAAATCAGGGTTTGTTGGAGAATTAGGGTTTATTAAGAAAATTAGAGTTTTTTTAAAGAAAATTAGGGTTAATAAAAATTAGGGTTTTAATTAAATTAGGATTAAGAGAAAAAAGTTTTATTAAATTAATTCAATTTAATTTATAAAAAAACATTTAAGAAAATATTGATTGTAAAAAAAAATTATGTTAAAAAATATAATTATCATTTTTTTAAGAAAAAGATTAAGTTGATGGTTAGTGGTTATTTATTAGGTTAGCTAGTTAATATAATAAAATAAAAACAAATAATAATAATAAAAAAGAAAAGGAAAATGCACTAAAAATAATATAGGGGACCTAAGAATCGAACCCAGACTCTTTACTTCACAGGCGCAATGCTTCACCACCAGACCACCTGCATAGTTTTTGAAAATAAACGTAAACAATAACTAATAAAATAAATCAATTTTTTAAAATCCAGTTTCGCGCCAACGACTTCTTCTTCAACCTCTGAATTATAACTTTTGGCTACGATTTTGCTACCAATTAGATACGAAAAATTCGTAGCTAATTGACCTGCGATTTATTGAAACTTTCACATCCTGCAAAATCAGATCAAATTAATAACATAAAAGAGTTCCCCATGTCTCATACGATATAAACATACTCCTCAAAGGAATTTAAATGGCCCCAATCGTAAAACCCCAACTTTAAGGTGGAAACCCTAATTATGGTAACTCGCGCGTTTGGTCATGAAACTTCAAAGAAGTTATCCATAAATCATCTCTATCATACAATAAACACAAATCAATCATCAAATGCAATTTATTTTATGTGTATGTATGAAATCGTAAATTAAAGAAAAAACAAAGAAAAGTGATTCAGATTATGCGTTTTCATGGCATGTTGATGATGGTGATGATGGCAATATACTCAAATTCCCTCAAGGATGTGAATGCAACCTTTGAAAAGCTTTGAAAGAGGCTGGAAGGCAAAAACTTAATATTGAATTTTCTTGGAAAATTTTGAATTTGCCAATAGCTTTTTTGGTTCTGAAATTCCTGTCATTTGCTTGTGTTATGATCAAGGCTTTATAGTGAAGCATTCTAGGTCAAAATATTGGGTTTTTTTACCATGGATTTGAATTACTTGATGATGAAGAAATCTCCCTTCTATTTTTGTCCAAAAAATCAAATATCCTCCTTCTATATTGATCTTGGACGAATTTGGATGGTTCCAATCATCTTAAAAGTCATATATTTGATCCCTAAATAACTTATGAGATCAAATATTTGATTTTCATATTTTATTTCTATTAAAATTGAATTTTAACAATTAAAATCCAAAATAATATAAAATAAATTATAAATATCAGAATGAATGGTCATTGGGTCGTGAATGACTTCATCTTCAAGTTTGGGTTGCAATTGTAAGGGCCCATTTGGAAAATAATGAAGTTATGGCCTTTTTTACTTCATACACCCCTTAAAAATCTACCAACTTTGACAAACCATAACTTACTCAATTTTAAGGATATTAAGGTGTTCTAGGACTTTTTAGAAATCTTATAGTGTCCTATAAGCAACATTTTTGGTCTCATGTCCATATCATTTACCATTTTCAAATTATGAGCTTGGGAAGAAGTTGACTTTTTGTTGACTTTCAAAAGGACCTATAATGTTTTAGCTCATACCTTCCAAATGAAGAATTTTTAGGATATGCATGTGAGACACAAAGTTGTATAGAATTAAATTCCCTTCAAAATTAGCTTTATATTGGAAATTTTTGATGAAGTATGTGAAATTTATGGCTGGTCAAAGTTCAGTTGACTTTTCCTAAGAAGTTTGTGAAGAGAGTGAAAGAATAAAGAGATTCGAAGGAAGTTGCTTCTAGTGCAAAAACTATGGAGTGATGAAAATGGGATGGATCTGAGGCAAATTAAAACCCTAGCTTCTTTTATATGGTCTCAAGAAGCAATCCTGAAAGAATGAGGAAGAATGCACGTGAGATGGGAGTGTGGGAGAGAATTTGCAAAATTGGCAAGTTTGGTGTGAAGTCATGAAACACTCGTGCATTGCTCTCTCTCTTTGCCCATGTGCTCTCAAGATCTCACCCTTGATTCAAAACAGCAATTAATCTGGCCCTTGGATGTAAGGATCACACAATTCTCATGATCATGCAAATTTTACACTTATGAAATAACCCTCACATCATGCACGAATTTGGTATTATTCTTGGAGCAAAATGGATCATTTTCATTGCTTTGTAACATTGTGACCTCATTTGGTTCATACCAATACTCAAAAATAAGTTTCAAGACTTTTTGCATTTGTGGACAATTGGAAATTCAAGTTATGCCCTAGTTTCCTTGAAATTTTCGAGGGCCTCATCTCTTAAACCATAAAGGCTATGAAAAAGTACTTGTAATTTTTGAAAATGGGAGGCTCTAATATTCAACTTTCATGTATGACTTTGGTCCATTTGAAGATTTTTTCACCAAGTTATGCTTACTTGAAAATTAGGGCAAAAACTTACTAAAAATGGCATTTTCCATGACCAAGCTTATGCCAATTTTGCAAAACACCTCAAAACCTCATGATTCTTGAACTTTGGTCTTGCCAAACCTCTTTTAATGTTATAAGAACATCCCTTGGCTAGAAAAATGGGGTTGGACCCTTTGAAATCTCACAGTTGACTTTTATAAGGCACAGTTGACCAATTTCTTCACTTACAAGCAACTGAAGAAATACTTGACTTCCACAAGGAATTTTCTCACCAAATTTCATCCCTAGGATCCTCTTAACATATAAGAGACTTTGCCCAAATGAAATGGCCAAAGTCTTAAGGTTTTCATGCTTGCAACTCAAACTCTAATTTGGGATCATTGTTTAGGAGCTTTGCCCTAGCCTGGATTCCCTGATGATCTTCCAACCTTCTGGGCTTTTGTGAATGATCATGAACTTGTGAATGCAATATAGACCCCTCAAAGTACTTGAACAAATCCATTGGGCCCCTTGTCATAGCTTGTGATGCTTCAAAAACCTCCACAGGTGATCATATGCCTAATGATAGGTCATGAGGATGTTATGCCTCATCTTTCCATGCTAGGATGCCAAGAATATGATATGTTCATGATGAATATGATGTGATATGATGCTTAAAAAGAAGAGGGAAAATTTGGGGTGTTACACTTTTTCACTGAATTCTCTAACCGACTTCTATTACTCACTTTTCTGAGTTTTCTATTGATCTTTTCTTATTCAAGTGTAAATGAACTTTAAATTATAATTCTCTGTTTTTTCCTAATTTCTTTTTGTTTACTGTTATGCCTATTATTTTGAATTCTAAACCAGTCATAGGCTTGAATTTTGATCAAGAAGTTTGAGTACGATTTAAAAGATCTTTGCGTTTTTGGCCTCTTGAGGAAGGCGAGTTATTTTTTTTTGTAAATCAAATTTTTTGGCCTCCTGAGTAAGGTAACAACTATTAGCTTTCTCATCCAATCAATTTTTTTGTTTTATTTGCTGTTAATGTGAGAAAAAAGAAAGAAAGGAGAAAAAGGAGAAAGAAAAATGGACAATGGGCTTAAAATGAAATGGGCTATGATTGGAAAGAAGGATAATAAAAGAGCCTAATGGTCTTACAATTGATTTGGCTTTTTTCTTCTTCTTTTTTGATCTTGTAAATGATAACAAATGGAGTAATGGTGGATGATGACTAAAAAACAAAAAAATGGTCTAGAATGAATTTTATATAAAGTTGAGTACGAAAACGGACGTTGGTTGGAAATACATGGAGTTAGTAATTGATGAACACATGAATGATGAGAAATTGATTTAAGGAATAGACGGGTCCAAAACCAAGCTCAAAACAACTAATCGAATGAACAATTATCCGTATTAAATCCTCCTTTAACAAAATAACCCTTGAAACATCTTGAATTTGTCTGAATCAAGAATTTAGAATAAATCCACAGGCGAAACACAGTCTGAATTGACAACTCCTGATAATGATAAGCATGATAGGTGAAATAAACCTCACACGAACCACCGCTTGATAAACTGAATAATTCTCCATACCACCATTTGACTTCGGACGCATATTGGCTGCGAAATAAGTCACTAGCACAAACAACTTGCAGTTAAAGCATTTCCTAATAGTTTGACCCAGATTAGACAAAAATTTCATCTGACTTGAAATATAACCGAACTACGACATCTGAAGTGATCGCTTCCATGCTTTATGCTATGCTTTAATTCTCCATGCCAAGATGCAATGTTACGTATGCAAGATGGCATGCTAAATGCTACAAAAATGAGAGGGCAACTTTTGGGGTGTTACACACACCAAGTAGTTTGGAGAATTCTTCCATTGTGGGCACCAACTGATAATCGGGAAATGTGAAACAGTGATGTTTAGGGTCAAAGAACTGGAATAAAACATTCATCATGTCTTCATTAAACCCTGAAATAACCAAATCAAGTAGATAACCATGTTTTTTTAATGAATTAAGAGTTCTTAGGAACTTTTGAGACCAATTCCTTAAGCTTGGAAGGTATCCTTACAAAGTTGATTTGGATAGTGTTTCTACGAGCGGAAGCCATAACCTACAACAAAGAACAAAGATAAATCCCTTGGTCCTTGAAATGGTTAGTGAAAATGCTATGTTATGATGTTATGTTCATGTTTAAAGCAAGCAAATGGAAAACACAAACAAGTCACACAAGAGCCTTAGGTTTAAAGGCTTGCATGAAGTTCATAGGTAAGTACCCTCCCCACTGAAGTTTAGTTGGTTCAACCTATCCTAGCAATAGTAATCGGGTTCTAAGGGATCTCAATATCACTGATTCTTCTCAAAGGTTGTGGTTCAGTGTGGCAACTATCTCGCCAACCAAAACATCCCAAGATTAGAATCTCAATGAGCGTAGCATCGAGTATCAACCAACTTTAGACTGCACCAAAGCCGACTATCTCACTACTTTCTACTGGCTAATATGGGTCAATTAGGGTTATAAAGGGAAATTAATGTAAATGACACCATATGGCAGCCTGATATTATCCTCAGCTGACTTTAAGAACATCAGAACCAGCCAAGATGCCACACTAACTGTAGCCACCAGATCAACCATAGCGGTATACGCCGTACAATTTCTTTTGTTTATTGCCACTTACCTAAGGTACACTAGATCCGGGTTAGGATCTTTCTCACAGTAGCCCCAAAACAAGTACCCTTAAAAATAAAGCATATAATTCAAACAAGTAAGGTGATCTAACTCTAAGGTAACCCCTCTTTTAAATAGTTAACTCCCCAACAGAGTCGCCAGTTCTGTAACACAATGGGAGAACTGACTTTGTCGTTTTTGTTTTCACAAAAGCTATGTTGCGAATAGCAAGAGTCGCCACTGACTTTTATTTTATCCAAGTAGGAAAGGTGGAAAATAACAGGAAAGACCTTGATTTTAGATTTTGAGTTCGGGGGTAGGTTATATAAAGGGAAGGTGTTAGCACCCTTTGTATCCATGGTTATCCATGGGCTCTTAACTGCTTAGCTCACTTTACTTTTATTTGGAAAAAAATAGTGGTGGTGTATTTAGAAAAAATATCAACCTTTGTAATGATTCTCGTATGAATGTATACAAAGGGGTTTTCTTGATTTTTTTTAAAGTGTGAGGTGTAAAGAGTATTTTTTTTGCTTTTGAAATGGTGAGCAAGCAGTTAAGGGCTTCCTACCTACTCAAGGTCGTTCATGTTATTTTTCTTTCCTTAGGGATAAAATTGTCCTTACTATTAGTTAGTAAATAGTCTTATCCTTAGATATAAGGGACGAGCGTAGGGTCATTGTATGGTCATAGAAGGCAACCTTGTAAAGGTATCTTAGCAATTCGAAGGGACTATCATCATTTTCCGTAGGGTCATCGAGGGACTAGATCATTTGTTCGTAGGAGACTCGAAGGGTCATCGAGAGACTATGATCTTTATATTAAAGGGACTTAATGATTTTTATTCAAGCAACTCTGCTAAGACACATCTACGTTCGAGGGACTTGACCAATATTTCGTAAGGCAACAAGAGGGGATACCCTAGAGGTGTATGTGTGAATGAGTGTTTTAATTACAATTATGTTAATCTTGGAGTTAGTGATCTAACGGTTAATTTAATCTTGCCATACAATCCTATTATTCATGCATCTAGCAATTATAGGGTGCAAAAAGTAAAGTGCGAAAAATAAATCCTAAGACTATAATAGGGCTTTGGGGCAATTACATAATAAGGTGCGGAAAGTAAAAGTGGGGAAATTTAAACCCTAATTAAACTATTACAATCCATGAGCAAATACATAATTGAGAAAAAAAATACAATAAAATAAATCTACACTATTACATAATTTGTACATCCTATACAATTTTCTAAGGAAATTAAATAGCAAAATAAAATAAGGATAAAGTTAGGAAAAATATTTTAAAAGTCCTAAAGCCTAAATTAATGTTTTTTTTTTGCATTTTTTATGATGATAAATAAAAATAATAATTAATTGATTAAAAAAAGTTAATTAAAATTTAATGTTTTTTATTATGCTTTTTAGTGAGAAATTTAAATTAAATTTTTTTTATTTTAATTTGAGAAAAAATGAATTAAATTTAGAAAAAAAAATCTAATTTTAAACTATTTTAATTATAAGAATGTTTTTTGTATTTCGGGATTGAGAAGACATTAAAAGGGAGGAAATTGAAATAAATAAATTACAAAAGAAAATATTATTATTATTCTTAATTTTTCTAAAGAAATCTCATTAATAAATTAATTAAATTAAAAGGAGATGGGTAATTATAAAGATTATTTTTGGTGTTAAAGAAACATTTTTTTATTTGTTTATTAATTTGTTATTATCAAGAAGAAAAATTAACTTAAATAAATAAAAAGAACAAATAAACAAAACAAGAGGGAAAAAACAATCTGCCTTGAAAACGACTGTAGTATGAGATATAGTGAATCCCGTGCTTGAAGCTCTAACCATGGTACGTCACGATTCCTGCATCTTATCTCATAAAAAGTAGATCAAAACAAACCTAATCATAATCATAAACATAAACAAATGCATGGAATTAATGTAAATGGTATGGAATGAGATTTTTGAAAATAAAAAGTGATGAACACAATATGGTTCATGGCATGTGTTTCAATGGATCTCCACCTTCAAAAACAATTGAAAGCGTCTCCCAGGATATTGATGAGTGGAGGCAAGTTTTTTTTTCTTTTTCCGGTCCCTCTATCAGTCACACTAGTAAGTATATATAGGGGAGGGAGTTAGGTAAAAAATTTGGGCTTGGGTAAAGAATATTTGATTTGCTATTCAAGGGTAATTCCAATCTTTCTATTTTGGCATATTTGGTCATCACACATTTCCTCTCTTTCCTTGCACGAATTTGGACAACATATAATGACAATAAACCTCAAAATCTGATCCCAAAATAAATTATAGATCAAATATCTGATTTTTTCAATATTTATTTTAATTAAAATTGAATTTAAATGAATTAAATCCAATAAAATATAAAATAAACAAAAAAAAATCAGAATATATGACCTATAGGTCGTGGATCCTCTCATGATTAATTTTGGGTTATGAACATATAGGCCCATTTGGCAAAAACTTGAGTTTTGGTCATTATTTGCCTTATACACCTCCTCAAATTTGTCCAACTTCAACAATGCATAACTCTCTCAATTTTCATCCCATGGATGTATTCTTGGACTTTTTAGAAATATTATAGTGTCCTTTAATTACTACTTTTGGTCCCATGTCCATTTGGTCTTCCATGCTCAAGTTATGAGCTTTTTAAAAAAAGTTGACTTTTTGTTGACTTTTTAAAGGACCAGTAATGTTTTGGCTCATATCTCTCAAATGAAGCATTTATGGCCTTGGCTTGTGAGACACAAAGTTGTAGGGAATTGAATTTCCTTTAAAATGAGATTTGTATGGTTTCTGATGAAGCATGTGAAAGTTATGGCTGGTCAAAGTACATTTGATTTTTCCCTTAAGAAACCCTAATTTAGCAACTTCTGATTTTTGATGAATTTGAGGTTTTCGTGATGAATCATGATTAACCTTGATTAAATGATGAATTTTACTTCATAATCTTGATGTTGACCAAAAATCTTGAAGTTTGACTGTATGTTGACTACAGTTGACTTTTTGACCAAGTTAATTGATTTTTTATTATCTGAGCATCTGACTGACCAAACTTGTAGGGGAAGTCTTGAAAATTGACACGAGGATTCTATGAAGTATGTGGGATACCATGAAGTCCACTTGAGACTTTGGAAGTCCAATTTACCTTGGGAAACTCAAAACCC
Source organism: Lathyrus aphaca (assembly GCA_963966055.1). NCBI lineage: Eukaryota > Viridiplantae > Streptophyta > Magnoliopsida > Fabales > Fabaceae > Lathyrus > Lathyrus aphaca. Next base: position 212,796,653 of record OZ014520.1, on the reverse strand, counting down.
TAATTTAAGATCCATTGCTTAGGAGGAGGCTTTGTCTGATGAAACCTTGAATCCCTTTGAGCAATTGAGAATCTTGTGACTATTAGGAGACCTCTTGAGACATATTGTCTTGAAGATGTGAGGTAAAATTTTGGGGTACAACAGTTGGAAAGCTATAACACCGTACTATCCAATGGTATGAAAAAAATATTAATTTTGATGTGGAAATTATTTATTTATGTTATGTCGATTAAAATGTTGGTTATGTAAAATGTAACTTATGAACTGTAAAACATGCAGATTAGGGTATTGCGAGGAAAACTTAATACGACATGGAAATAAGACCTAGAGATGTATCTAGGATATGATAGATCCTAGAGGGTGATGCTTATGTATTCGATGTATAGATGTGCATCCTTGATAAGTAATGGTCTAGAGTCTAGAAAGATACTATATGGAATATGTATGTTAACCCGTTGTGTGTGTTTTGTTATAAAAGGTGTGTGTGGCCTTATGAATGCCATATGCATTATTTATGTGTTAAGGATAGTGTGGCCTAGTGATTGGTATGTGCAATCACGTTTATGTTAAAGTCATGTAATCGTAACTATTTCTCTTGAGATGTAATTTCATGAGCAAAGGGCTCCTCTGAAATGCATGCATAACTACTTAACAGGATTGATTCCCGTGTTTAGTATGAATTTAACCTACTGGTAAAGAAACTTGTGATGGTGTACAGACCACGTGAAGTGAAGATTCTAGGTGTACGGACCTAGGATCTGAATCCATTTCGTATGTCAAGTAGATACAAGGATCCATGACTCGGGTCGACTTCTAGACGTAAAGGAGGACAAGAGTAAGGGATAACTTGATGAGGTTACCAATTAGTTATAATTGAGTGCGTGACCTCGAAACATGTTTTCGTATGAGTGTGGGATTGTGAACTCAAGGTCTAGGCTTTCCCCCGACTTGAGTAGGATTTTTGTAGAACCTTGTAGAGCTGAGAGAATCCATAAGATAGGGAACTCACAGAGATGTTGATATCTCACCCCACTATTGTTATTGCTTTTCAGGTTTTGTTTGCAGGTTTGATTTACTAGTGGAACTATGCTCGGGATGTTTCAAGAGAAGCATATATTAAGTTTTTCTGCTGTGTATTTATCTTTGTACAATGAAGGATATTGCATTTGATCTTAGTATTTTTTATTTTATTATGATTTCCATGTATTGTACCAAAGTTTTGTATTAGTTTTTAGTATTGGTCAAGAATGTGAATTATGCTATTAGGAACTTATGATGGTGTCAGTACTAAATAAATACTTGTATGATATTATTCTAGATATATATTATATGGGGCGTTTCAGTTGGTATCAGAGCAGGTCGTGTCCTCAGCCTAGCCTTGAAACATCATAAGTGAATATTTCTTACCTCTTAAGTGTGTCTTGTCAGCATGACTCTTAATATCATATTATGTAGTATTGGGTCTGATCAACCTAATGTTATATATGTAATATGTATAATCATGGTTGAGCGACCAGGAGGACTCTGAAGTGTTGATGTAACTTGTGTTGTGAAAGTAGACTCAAGCCAAGAGTTAGTAGAGATGAGTTTTGGTTAGCTCAGTTAAGGTCTTCTTAAGAATTGTATTTCCTGTAACATGGAGTTGCAGAGTAATGTGTGTTCAAGAAATCCTTTGAAATGGGTATGAAAGGTAAATATCTTTATAGGACGAGTGTTCAATGTATCGTAGGATATGTAAAGTCACTGATAGATTTGTATTGGCCAATGGTATGGAGAAGAATTTTAAGATATCTCATTCCATGAAAAGAGAAGATGTTTTATGGAACATATGACATAAGGACCGGGAGTGAGATAATTGTTAGTGTTTCAATTCTAAATTCGCTATGGCATCTTAGACGGACGAGAGTACTCCAAGGAATATATTCGGATAATACCTTACAGATGGATAAAAGATTACAAGTTAAGAAAGTTTATTTTCTTATGGAAACCTAAAGTAATAATGAAGTGTGGAGAGAAACACAAGGATGTGATTACACATTTCAAGTAAGACAAGTATACCTCAGACGAAGAGTAAAAGGTTAATGTTGTATATTCGGTTATGACCGAGGAGGAAAAGTCAAGAATAATACATCAGGATGTTATATTCAATAAGGGTTTAACTCAGAAATATTAAATTACCCAAGGAATGTTATAAGGTATAGTTTCGTAGAAAGAACAAGCTTTATTTAGTAACATGAGATGTATTTGTTATGGACCGGATGAAGTTGTGTTAAGTGATAGAGTAACCTTGGATTCGGGAGAACTCTAGTAAGATGAATTATGTTTGGGTATGAGAGGATTTACATAAAGGGTGAAGTGAACACAATGTGGAAAACAATGTTAACATTGTGATATAAAGAAGTGATAACGGAATGTATTTTTGGACGAATGTGCAATGGAGTTGTTAAGATGTTGTTGAAGATAGAGTTAAGGAAGTGTAATCAATGATGGTTCACCCATTAAGACTCTAGTAGTATGATCATTATATGTGTGAAATCATCTGTTGATAATTGTTATAACATTTGATTGTGATTGTAATGAGTTTGGAAGGTTTAGGTAACAATAAAAACCAATATTTTTGCTTCTGCGATTGAAGTAATCGGTTACCCTTTGGGTAGTAACCGGTTAGCGAAATGTGTCTCTAACTCTCATTTAGCTACTGGAAGTTCAGAAAAGCACTGAGTAACTGGTTACCCACTAGGTAGTAACCGGTTACCAATGTAAGTTTTCCAAAAATATTATTTTCTAAAATTCATACCTTTTGACTCAGGTGTCTGTGCGAAGCGTTCTTGGTACCGATGGAAAGCTGTGGAGATATTTTATGCAATGTATAGTGGATGACAAGGAAACCCCAGTTAATGCGTAAGTAGAGACATCAAGGTTCTTCAGAGGGGTGTATTGCCTTAGTTTTCAAGTGTATGGAAAACTTCTATATTCGTGAATGATCAGAGTATTTAGAATATATCTCTATAGGGATTAAGAGCGTTGTTGTTTTAGTTCTCTCCAAGGAGTTCAAGAGAGAGGACAAAGTTGTATACTAGACGTGAGATGTCCATTGTTTTGTTTGCTCGGTAAAGATTATCTGTTGGATTTTTCTTATGGACGAATCAAGAGTTAGCTTGTGACTAAGACCCTTTGATGTTGTCATTGTCGTTTTCCTACTAGCGTCGTTGTACGAGTAGGATTGAGCTTTTCCGTTGATTATTCGTGGTGTGACCGTGACATAAATGGTAGTTCTACCTCTTCAATTGTTTAGAATATGTCATCTGCATGTGGTACCTTGTTCTTTGTAACCTTGAGTTGATAATAGTGGGAGAGTTTTATACTAGTTGAGAAACCGCTAGTTGGGAATGATTTTGCAGGTTAGTGTAGACTGAATTGATGGTTTTGAGTTGGATTGTTTAGTATCAAGCTAAATAAGTTCGGTCGTGATTAACAGATTAGCCTCAGATAGGTAATTGATTAGCGTAAAATATATTAAGGATCTTAGAAACCCATAACTTTCAAACCGTAAGTCCGTTTTGGTTTCCGTTCGAAGTGTTAGAGGATATGTGTTGAACTTTTCTTTGAGCATGATTGGTAGATAATATGATTTGAATTTGGGCGTGTCATTGTTGTGACTACTAAGGACCTTAAAGGCGATGTTATTAGAGACTCACGAAGTGTTGATCTCCCAGGAAACGTTTGACATCTGAATTATTGTGTGGGTAAGATGTGAACAATTGGTCAGTATTTAGTACCGTTAGTTCTCGTGAATTCTTGGCATCAGTTGTAGACTCTACAAGAGTAGTACTAGATGTGTGGAGTTGTGTCGTACTCAGAGACGGGAATATGAAAGTTATCCTTCCAAGAATAAGAATGAGGATTGGACGTTCTGAAGTTTAACATGTAACTTGGATCATTAAGGAACGAAACATTTGAGAGAAGTGAATTTGAATGAGAATTATTTTGTAATCTCCAAATGTGTGTCTGTAGAGTATTGTATGTAAAATCATCAGTGTGTTAAGGATGATTGTAAGTTCTGTGATATTGCTACATTGTTATTGATTGAGATCTTGTGTCGATAAAACCTTAAGTGAATCGAATCCCGTAAGAGAATTGATATGGAATAGAGTAACCATGATCAAAGTTGTTAAGTTGAATTGGATAAATTATTTCGAGTCTATAATGGATTTGGAAATTTTACCAGTTATGACTGCAATAATATAGCCTTTGTACTTCTATCGGGGAATTTTGGATCGATGTGAATATTGTGTGTTTGGTAAGGGAATTGTTCTACCCTTGGATGTCAGCAAGTTTCTTTTACCGTTGGTTAGAGGGAACTCCAATGGATATGTATGTTCTCCGTAGACTGTTAGATACCTTGTATTGCTTGAGAATTAGTGGCATTCCATTATTAGATCTTGAAAGTATAGTGGGAGGTGACAGATGAAAGAGTTCGGCCGAATTATTCAAAATCATAAGGATAATTATTGTAAGAATTGAAGAAAGAAGGACTTGTTCTAAGTGTGCTATCGTTAATTGTGATGCAGAGATATAAGTGTCAGACGTAAAAGGCTACGATGTATAAAAGCAGACTAAGAGGAATTGGAAAAGGAGTCATTGACAGATTATGAGTGGTTTTCAACGATAGAAGAACTTAAGTGAGAATAGTTATCGGAAATTGCTTAAGTTGAGTATTCACTTAAGTATCTCACAAAGCTTTGATGAGTGTTTGTTATCCCAAATCAAGACAAATGTTATGATTTTTTCTTGATGACTTAATAGAAGGAATTAGAATGGAATGTTCCTTTGAAGGTGAGTTGAGACTAAGTATTTCAGTGTGGAACAACAGATGAATTACAAAAATGTAAGTTAGAGCTTGACCCAATATTAGAACAAGCCTGTGAGTGAGTACGTAAAGTTTGAATAGATTATGAAACAAAAACTTTTATTCGTGAAGTCAAGAGTTAGAATTGAGCATGTTAGAGATTGTTACAGAAGTAATGAAAATGTGGACCTAAGTTAGTGTTACAAATTATTATTATTGTTGATTAAAGGAAATTCGAGGACGAATTTCAATTTAAGAATGGGAGGATGTAATACCTCGTATTTAATTAAGTGCTTTGGATAATATTAAGTGGACTTGATTGAGTTTAGATGTGCTCTGAGAGTTATATGTTCAGATAATTAGAGCAACTGTGAGCTCATATTGAATTGATTAATATTACTCGACCCTGAGGTTTTATTAATTGGTACATTAGAGATATTTTCGGTAACTCTAATAATTGATCAATTGGTGTGGGACGATAAAATATCAATTGGAGATATTTTTATATCATTGAATTATATAATAATAAGTATTATATATATAGTAAGAAAAAGGAAAAGAAAGAAAATTAGAAGAGAAAGTTGGTAAGGAAAGAAGAGGAAAAGAAACGAGAAGAAAAATGGGAAGAAGAAGAAGAAACCTAGAACAAGGAAGCTTGGATCTTCATCTATCTTCTTCATCAATCTTCATCAAACTCTTCATCGATTGCAAAGTGGGTTCTAGTTAGATACTTTTGTTCTAGAGGTTTGATTTCTAGAAGTTAGGGCAAATGTGAGAAAATGATGTTTTTGATAATCGATAAAATCTAACGGATAAAATGCGATATAAAATGTGTAGAATAGTCGGGTTATGAGTGTGATTAACCAATACTACTTGTTGTTATGTCTGGATATGTTTTGATTGAGTTTGGATGGGTTTTATATGATAAAAACGCATATTTTTAGCTTCTGGTACAGCAGTAACCGGTTACCATGTTAAAAATAGGCGTTCTGGGAGAATTTTACATTGAGTAACCGGTTACCACTGAAACCTTCTAAAAAAATAATATTTTAGAAAATTCATAACTTTTTACTCGGGTGTCCATTTGAGGCAAACTTTATATCTTTGGAAAGCTATGAAAACGTACTATCTAATGGTAAGAGAAAATATTAATTTTGATGTGGAAATTATTTATATATGTTATGTCGATTAAAATGCTGGTTATGTAAAATGTAACTTACTAACCATAAAACACGCAGATTAGGGTATTGTGAGGAAATCTTAATACAACTAGAAATGAGACCTAGAGATATATCTAGGATATGATAGAACCTAGATGGCAATGCTTATGTATTCGATGTATAGATGTTCATCCTTGATAAGTAATGGTCTAGAGAAATACTATATGGTACATGTGTGTCAACCCGTTGGGTGTGTTTTGTTATAAAATGTGTATGTGGCCTTATGAATGTCATATGCATTCTTTATGTGTTAAAGTGAATGTGGCCTAGTGATTGGTATGTGCAATCACGTTTATGTTAAAGTCACGTAATCAGAATCGTTTCTCTTGAGATGTAATTTTATGAGCAAATGGCACCTCTGAAATATATGCATAACTACTTGACATGTTTGATTCTCGTGTTTAGTACGAATGGAGCCTACGAGTAAAGAGACTTGTGATGGTGTACGAACCATGTGAAGTGACAATTCTAGGTGTACGGACCTAGGATCTGAATACATTTTGTATGTCAAGTAGATACAAGGATCCATGACTCGGGTCGAATTCTAGACGTATAAGAGGACGAGAATAGGGGATACCTTTATGAGGTTACCGATTAGTGATAGTTGAGTGTGTGAACTCGAAACATGTTTCCATATGAGTGTGAGATTGTGAACTCAAGGTCTAGGCTTTCCCCCAACTTGAGTAGGATTTTTGTAGAACCTTGTAAAACCGAGAGAATCCATAAGACTGGGAACTCACTAAGATGTTGATATCTCACCCTACTATTGTTGTTGCTTTTCAGGTTTTGTTAGCAGGTTTGATTTACAAGTGGAGCTATGCTCTGGATGTTTCATGAGAAGCATAAATTAAGTTTTTCCGCTGTGTATTTATCTTTGTACAATGAAGAATATTGTATTTGATCTTAGTATTTTATTTTAGTATGATTTCCATATCTTGTACCAAAGTTTTGTATTAGTTTTTAGTATTGGTCAAGAATATGAATTATGATATAAGGCACTTATGATGGTGTCAGTACCAAATAAACACTTGTATGATATTATTCTAGATATATATTATATAGGGCGTTTCATCTTCAGACATTATGTAAGCACGATAAAGATTATTCTGAGCATCCGCACAAGCCATCACTCGAAATATTTTCTCGATCTCATGTAACCAAACTTGCGTGCCCTCTACAGATCATACCTTCCTTTGAAGGTTGGTGGCTTATTTCTCTGATACCTGCCCAGTCCACGAGATTCAACGTTTTCAACCTGTGGATTCTGTTGTGCTTGAAAAACTTGAGCCAAAGATGCCAAGGCATCAACAATGGTGTGATCAATTCTTCCATCCATTAATGTGTTACAACAACAAACAATTATTAGAAGAAACGTTGTATTGACATTGTTCACACATTTTTCGTACACCAGGAAACAAACAAAATCAGAAAAACATGGTCGGACAGACAGACCTGCTGTGATACCACTATGTAACACCCTAATCCTCAACTCTTAAAATAAAAGGAAAATAGTACATGCTTAGGAATCCTACTATACACAAATGATTTATTTCATAAAAATAGTTTAAACTCGCATAAGAAAAATAAATAATCCTCATAAACATCAACAATTTAATAAACCACCAAATAATAAAAATAAAACTTCAACAAATGCTCCAAAACAGGCTCCTATTCACAAGTGACTACTCCTATTGAGTATTTGTACATCAAATTGCACACAACCAACAAAACAAACAAGAAAGGGATGAGAATACATCTTACAAATCTTAACATGAAATTCAGCAACAGGATGGTAATAACAAGTTATAAAATACATCATTCACACCCAAAAGCATAATCAAATAGATAAAAATGCTAAATCAAATATTAATACCAATAATTACTCCTCAAAATACATGTCGTACCAAGTTTCATGGATCATAGGCATGTTCTTGATTTTTCCATGTCTCTGGTTCCTCTTGAACTATGTCCCTCTTTAGACGTGAAATCTTCATAGTTCCTCTATGAACCAGGTTATCATTGGACCGAAACCCTATCTAACTCTGGAAAAAATGAGTGCATGATCATGAACAATATAAACATACAACATCATCGACATCATAACATTATAAAATCACAAACATTAAAACATCATCAAAAGAGTTCCACTCTTGAACTTATATGTCGACAACCACACATTATAAAATCACAAACATTAAAACATCATCAAAAGAGTTCCACTCTTGAACTTATATGTCGACAATCACACGCCATCACTATAATCCCTCTGGTTTATTATTCATCATAAATCACTAATTAAGACCGTCGTATTTCTTGTCACATTTCTTATCTTTAACCATAGACAACAATCCTAGTTTCAATTTTTTTAGTTTGAAAATAAATTACTTTGAGAATTAGTTGTTAAAGGGAGTTATTTAAAGAATTAGTTTTAAGAACTAGGTTATTTAAATAAATAAAAAATATTTTCTTCTCATAAAATTTATTATATTTCTAAACTTTTTGTATGCATAGATTAATTTAATAGTAATACTTTTTGGTCAAATAGTTCACTTGTTAGACTCATACTCCCTAAAAAAATTAGTTTGAAAATAAATTACTTTGAGAATTAGTTGTTAAAGGGAGTTATTTAAAGAATTAGTTTTAAGAACTAGATTATTTAAATAAATAAAAATAATAATTTCTTCTCCTTACAAAATTTATTATATTTCTAAACTTTTTGTATGCATAGATGAATTTAATAGTAATACTTTTGGTCAAATAGTTCACTTGTTAGACTCTTACTCCCTAAAATAAAATATATTATTAGTGAATATTGCTTCATCAGATAAAATTTAGTAGGTGAATTCTTATCTACCCGCCTTAAAAAGTTGGATAGAGTTATTCATAGAGTAAATTAGACTACAATACATTAAAAATCTATAAAATTTAAATTATTAAATAAATAATAAAATAAAATAAAATGACATCACATTAATAAACTGATTGAAGATATATTATCCAACTTTGGATGAACAAATTATCTCTTAAAATTTAAAATGAAGTATCAATCTCAATTATCTATATCCAATTAATTACAAATATTTTAAAAAGATAGTAATAGTAATTTAATAAATATATATTAGTAGTGTCTTTTGACCACTTTATTTTATTTTATTTTTCTTATAAAAAGAAACTTTATTGTATTTTTTAATTTATATCCGAAAATCTCAAATGACAAAAATTTTAAGAATAGAGATAGTATAAACATATTTCTAAAGAAAACAATTTTTTAAATACTCTTATTTGCCTATATTTCATTTTAGAAAATAAAATACACTTTAAATGTGAAGTGAATATATAAGATTTGAATTTTCTAAGATTTATGATGATGAAGATGGGGTTTGGCGTGAAGTGGATGAGTTGTATGGAGGCTTTGATCTTCACTAGTAAGATGTTCTTGATGGTGAATGGAAGCCCGACTAAAGAATTTGTGATGGAAAGGGGTTTGAGACAAGGGGATCCGCTATCCTCTTTCTTATTCATTTTGGTAGCCGAAGGATTGAATATGTTAGTTAGGAGAGTGGTGGAAATAGGGGATTTTTCGGGAGTTTGGGTCAACCAAAAATATTTTCTTGATATTCTCCAATTCGCGGATGATACGATTTTAATTGGGGACGGGAGTTGGAATCATCTTTGGGCTATCAAAGCGGTGCTTAGAGGTTTTGAGCTAGTATCGGGTATAGGTATCAATTTCCACAAAAGTAAATTGATCGGCGTCAATACTTCAAACTCTTTTCTAGAAGCAGCGGCTTTGTTCTTGGCTTGTAGAACGGAGAATAAAGAGTTCACTTTTCTTGGTATTCCGATAGGATCCAATCCCAGAAGGATAGCAACTTGGTCGACCCTTTTAACTAAGATTAAGAAAAGGATGTCTTGTTGGCATGACTGATTCCTTAGTATGGGTGGCAAAATCACATTTCTTAAATCGGTTTTAGAAAGTCTTCCTATTTTCTATCTCTCTTTCTATAAGGCCCCAGTGAAGGTGAGGAGGGAGATCGTTAAATTTCAAAGTAGCTTCCTTTGGGGTAGTTCGTCTGAGAAGAGGAAAATTCATTGGCACAATTGGGATTCTCTTTGTTTGCCCTTGGATAAAGGTGGATTAAATTTAAAAGACTTGGAAGACCAATATTAGTCTCCTTAGTAAGTGGAGATGGAGGATTCTAGAGGGATCGGAGGAGCTTTGGTTTCAATTGTTAAGAGCTAGATACTGAGACATTAGATTAAATGCCTCAGGGAGCGATTTTGTGAGTTCGACTTGGAATTCTTACTCCACTTGGTGGATGGATATTTTATCTATGCCCAAGTTTCATTACGAAGATAATTTCATGGATTGTTGTAAGTTTCACCTTGGGAACGGATACCATATCCCTTTTTTGGCTAGGTGATTGGACGGGGATGGGAATTTTGAAGGACCTTTTTCCAAATCTTTTCGCGGCTTCAAAGCTTAAACACGCTTCGGTGGCGGGAATGGGAGGTTGGGTAGGAGGTAGGTGGGATTGGGAGACCTCGGTTTAACTAACATTTTTTTTCTTTTGCAGGTGTTCCTGGCAATGTTATCGGGCATAATGCCCCTAATTCTTCAGAGATAATTCTGGCCCATTTCCCTTTGGTTGCGCAGGTGGATGATTTTGGCGACGGTTGGGATCCTCCTTTTGTTTCTGGTGTTGCGCTTCTAGCAATCGTTTTAGCGGAAGCAGTCAGTGGCAATGTCGTTCCAACAACAGAGACAATGCCTGATTCTGACTTAGTTGACAACATCCCTGGTTTTTCTGGGACTGACCTTCAGTACTCAGTTTCTCCTCAACTGGACCAGGCTCCTTCAATATTCCTTTCAGTGAATTCTCTTTCTGGTATAACAAATTCTTTCGCAGCTTTAACAGGTGTAGACCTGGAGCTTTTTCGGATGCAGAAACTGGAGCTTTTTCTGCGAGTTTCGTTTCAGTGACAAGCTTGAAAACTGATTATGCGGTCCAGGTTCCAGCAGATCCCCAGGTTCCCTCAGTTGCCAGTTACAGTCAGCAGTATTCCACTGCGAGAGTCGGGTATTTCCATCAGTTGGCTTCTCAGCATCAAGGCAATATGGAATCTGTTTGTCGCGTGGCGGAGACGTCGAGAATTTTTGAGATTCTGTCTTGCTACGTTCCGACATATCACAAGGATGATAAAACAACTTGGTTCTTAGAAGGCAATGGTGTTTATTCGGTAAGATCTTTTTATCGGAAGGTTTTTGAATTTTGAATTCCGCGGGGTCTGAGTCATAAGTTAGATTCTGTTTTTTGATTGTTATGGGAAGTCGTAGCACCGCCGAAAATTAAAGTTTTCGACTGGAGATGTTTGATGAATAGGTTACCGACAAAGGACCTTTTATTGCGTAAGGGAATTTTCGTACCTTTAAGTGAAATTAATTGTGTTTTGTAAATCTCATCCGGAAACTTTGAATCACCTCCTTCGGAGTTGTTCGGTTGCCAAATTGGTTTGGACCGACGTAGCGGAGTGGTTAGGAGGAGTCCAAGATGGAAGTGACGGTAGTAAGGAGAGCTTTTTGTTTTGGTACTCTTCTTGTAGATCGATTCCCTTTTTGTTTTGGTACTCTTCTTGTAGATCGATTCGCATGAAGGTGGGAAGCGAAACTCTGGTGTGGTTGGCAACTTGTTGGAGTTTATGGATTCATAGGAATCAAATCACATTCAAGAACTCGGAATGAAATGTTATGGATAAAATTTGGAATATTAAATTTCATTTGTGGAGATAGTCGCTCATTGGTGATTCCAATTGTAGTTTATACGAATTCAATAAAAATATATCACCTTCGTTGTAATACCTTGATACTCTTATCAATATACTTCTTACTTAAAAATAAAATAAAATAAATTCAACTCACATCTTCATTTTCATTCTTCCCAATTTTATCTAACAAGAATAAAAGTGTCAAATTCATTTATTTAACAAGCTTAATTTCCACCTAGAATTCCCACGAATCAATTTGATATTGAGTCAGAAACTATTTTTGAATTTAACCATTATAACTACAATATTTCTATCGACATGTGTAAAACCTTCGCCATTGCCAAGCTCCATCTGTACACATAAAATTCCCAGCTTCGAAATTCTCAATACAATAATAAATCAAGCATCAACGCCCATATTGTGCATTAAACTTTTAAACAGCCAACTTTTATGCCCTATTAATTAATCAATCAAATTTTTTCACAATGATGTGCGAAAAAACCATCGGAAAGAACCACAAAATCTAAATTAAAAGAAAATTAAACACGCGTGTGCAGAATCGTATTATACGCATCAGATTCTCATTATAAAAGAATTATCCAACCCCAAATTTTCATCATCTTATAATAATCACTAGTTTTGCAGTGACCACACCATAATTTCAACTCCACCTTCTTCAAGAATAACAAAACTGATTATAAATGCTAACGAACTACTAATACATTAACCAAATCGTTAATCATACAATAATTAACCTAATTTAATGGATCAAAGAAAATGACTAGAAATTGTTGAAATGAAAAGCATGTATTTTGCATGTGAACAACAACAGATACATCATGAGGGATGATAATGATGACATACATACACACATGTTGCATGCATCACAAATTCAAAAGGAAAAAAAAAGAAATATAGCTAATTTTCTGTCTCAGATTTAACAACAAAAAAAGATGGGGGAGAATTTTCAATTTTCTCCCCTCTATCGAAAATTAACAAACACAAAAGGAAGGAGAGCGCCAATGGGATCACTCCATGTGTCTTCTCTCTCCCAATTGTCTGTTAGATCACAAGTGTAAGAAACGGGCAAGCTGTGTGGGGTTCACAACGCCGTGAAGGTGGGTCCCACCGCTCTTTAACAACCCTGTCACTTCCACGTACCTTTCACGCTCCATCTTTATCTCCGGCATCCGGCACGGCTCTTCCTCCGCAGTCGCAGTCGGTTCTCCTTCATCACCGCCGTCGTCTTCTTCCTTGGACTTTCCTTTAGGTGGGACCCACGGCTGCCCTAAGAGAGTCCCCTTGGTGAGGTACTCGTGGGCCAGGTATCCCGCTAGCAGCTGATTGGACGGCATCGGCTCCAAGCCTTTGCTAGCTGTCGTTGCTGTTGTTGTAGTGGGTGATGTAATCGGCTCCGACCCGAGCCGATAAATAGGCTTATCCGACTTGAGTAATTTAGAAGTGGATGCGGGTATGGGCTTGGGCCTTTCAAACGGGTCATCTCTCTCTTTTCGCTTACTGCTTGTTGTGCTGCTAGGTGTCAATACTCGACGAGGAGGCAAACGCATCGATTTGGTATTCATGGCTCTCTATCCACATGCCACGTCACTACCAACCCACGCTTTAAAATAATAATATTTCAAACCAAATAAAATAATACGACTTTTCCTCTAATGGTAAATTTTCTCGCAGACGGTGAAAACTGAAAAGGTATTACGTAAAAAAAATAGAGGGTAAAGGGTAAAAGGGTAAATAGTAAAAAGTAAAAGGGCAAATTGGTAATTTTACACGAAAATCGATGAGATCACTCTCCGGACAAAAAAGTCACCGGAGAGAACGGCGATGAGAGAGAAAGTGTGGCCGGAATCCGGCAATTTGAAGAATTTAGAAAGAATTGAAATGAGAGAGAGATGGAGAGAGAAAAAAAGAAAGAAGGGTATAGAGAAAAAATTGTGAAACTGACAAGTTTTTGAAGCGAAATGCCAAAGGGACGGGGTATTCGGTATTTATAGGGCTGGTTCTGTTTAACTACCCTGTGAAGTTACTTATATTACATAAATGCCATGGAATAGCGAAATGACGGAATTATCCCTGATTTAATTGAAACCGATGCAAACTCAAGTCTTTTCCTTTTTAAGCTTGCCAATTGCCATTGAGCTCAAGTTACTAGAATATGGATTTGGGTCAAATAGTAAAAACGTAGTAATAGATTGAATATGTATAGCCATTATCATAATTGCAGAACCGATTTTTCATCTTTTGCCATATCCTATTAGTCTACAAATTAGCCTATAATTAGTGATATCAACCCTTCAATTACTATCAAAATGGAAAAATAATTTTAATCAAAATTATCTAGTGTGTATTTAATTTTTTTTAATTAGTTTTTTTTTACATTTGTTTACATTTGCTTTTTTTATAATTTGATTTTTAAAAAAAAGTATATTCCATATTTTAATATTAAAATTAATTGCACAAACATAGGAATTCTATATTCCTTTTTATTAATTATTTTTTCATTTCAATCTAAATTTCTAAATTAAAAAATATTATACATAATATATTTAGTCTTTTACAACAATGTTTGATTCAAATTCCTATACATAAAATATTCAATTATTCAATTATACGAATAAACTCATGAGTGTTGTTTTTAAAATAATTTAAAATTTAATGGAACAAATAAAATTAAAAATTATATATATATATATATATATATATATATATATATATATATATATATATATATATATATATATATATATATATATATATATATATATATATATAGCTTAATTGTTCAATTTAAAATTTAAAAACCGCATATGTAATTTTAAATTTTTAAAATGAAACGCCTATTAGTTATTTTAGTATTAAGTGGCCCCATAGATCTTATCATCAAAGCTTTCTATTTTGACCAATTATTATACTAATCTCCTCTAAAATGCTTAGATCACAATTTAAATATTTTTATAAATTTTTTAAGATTGTATAATATGAAGATTAGCCTCAAAGCCATCAATATTTTTTTATGAAAAATTATAACTCGGATTCATTTGAATCATATTTGAATTGGGTTTAGGTATCTCTATCTATCGCCGTATGATACATCAATCTTTTTAATAAAATTCTGATTTTCTAAAAATTAAATTGCATTACAAATAAAATAAAGCAATCACATAAAAAAATCATAAATATTGTTCTGCTGTGAAACCATAATTTTTGTTAGTTGATGATGTATGACTTTGGTATCAGTGATGTTGATATATGATACATTGACAGCAATAAATCTTTAAGGTTAACACTAATACTCAAGTCAATTAAAGAGTTCAAAGATGCATATAGTAAAAAGTGAGAATCAGAAAAGTACTTTTGAATTTCTTGTATGCTTCTTTTATTAATCATTTTCCCTCAAGTTTTCTTTAAGTCCATAACACAATTATGAGAATATTTATTTTCTTATTTTCCTTTTATGATTGACTTTTAATTTTGTTATAAACATAGTTAAACACAATTGTGGAATATTGGAACAAACCCTAGTACGAATAGCATGTCGTCGAAGTTCGCTCACATGTTATTGTTTGATTGGGCCTTGTGTTATGGATCCAATTATTTAAGTTAGCTTGTACCCTAAGTTAGCTTGTAATGGATAATTGTTAAAAAGCTCATTAGGTTAGTATGTTAGTTTTATTATAAATTGGATAATAGTCTCTCATAATTTGTATAAGGGAAAATAGGAAGATAAAACTCTAATTCAATAGTGTGAGAGGTTATTTGTTATTCTTGTATACTTGTAATCTTGTCGAAAGAGAAAGGAAATAATAGTAGTTTATAACCAATCCTTGTTGTTATCTTTGGTAACCCTAAACTCTAACCCTTGTGGGTTTCTTGATCACAAAGAAACCTATTATATTTTATTTCTAAGGTATCAAATTCACAACAAATTAGTGCGGTGAGCGTGAAGAAGATGCCTTCAACAAAGTATGAGATTGAAAAGTTCACCAGAGTGAAGATGCCTGCAAGGTAAAAGGCTTAGTAACCGGGCTATGACTCGATATATGGATCGAGAATGCGGGGGTGGAAGACAAGCGTGATGCGTCAATTTGCTTAAGTTAGAAAGCTGTGAAGTGTAAAGACCGTGCAGATGGCGATCGTAAAACGACCGACTTACGTGTGTGAGTGAAGTGTGTAAAGTTCACTTGGCTTTGGACCAAGGATTTATTATCTTGAAAGTTAATGTGCGCTTTCAATTTTATTTTAACAGGTATATGGTCATGATGCAAAATAAAACAAATATAAACATAGTGTGCACACAACCAAGACATCGGAAGATTAAATTTAAAACTCACACTAAGAGATGAACCTAAATCTAAACCTCTCACACTAATAGGATCTAAAACTATGCTAAACAATCTCTATCTTAAACGAAGAAGAACTAAACAAATATTTTTGGATTTTTATATAAAAAATAAATAAATGAAAAATAAATATGTACTAAAATATAAGATAGAAAAGAAGAAATTGAATTCGAAATATATTTGTTGTATATTTTTTTTATATGTATATATAAATATCTAACTAAATATAATAATAAAAATAAAATAGAAAAGAAAACTTTGAAATTAAAATGTTTATTTTATTTTATATGTATATAGATTTCTAACTAAATATAATAATAATAATAGAAAAGAAAATATTAAAATTAAAATGTTTATTTATTTATTTGTATATACATATTAAATGAGAAAATAACAAATTAACTAATTATTTAATAAAAATTAACCTAATTAGTTAAAATTAAATATAAAGATTTAATTGAATTATAAAATATTTTTTAGATTTTTTATGAAAAATAGAAAAAGAAAAAAAAGGCTGATTTTTAAGTAAACAGAGGGGGTTTGGATGGCAAGAGGCCCATGGGCGCTGGGGATAAGCGGGTCGGGTCCAACCCGTGACCCGCTTCGGTTGTAAAAAGGGGAAAGCAGAACCCTAGGCCAAAACGCGCCGTTTCTCACGAACCGAGAAAACCTCGGCGAATCTCTCTCTCTCGCCCACAACCTCTCTTCTCTCTCGCTCACGAAGCTCTCTCTCTCGATTTCGCGGTGTATCGATCGCACGGCTTGTTCTCCGTCTTTAAAAATCGTCATCGAAAACTCAACAACGCCGAAAATCAGTTCTTGTCGCGCTTCGCTCAAACATCCGGCGAGTTCGACCCCTCTCATCTCTTTCTCTGTTTTTGTTTTGGTTTTGTGTTAATGTTGTTGTTGCTCGGTTGTGGCTGGAGAGTTTGATTTGTTGTGGTTGAAGCTGTTAAGGAGAAGATGGAGGTCAGCGAGGATGAAGGGCGGATTCGGTGGCGGTGAATGGTTTGCGTCGAATTTGATGGAGTTGTGTGGAGGTTGGTTGGTTTAAGGTGGGGGAGTATGGTTCAGTTCGTGAAACGGCGGAGATTGATGAGTGTTGTTATTGATGATGGTGGTGTGCGGTGAAAATGAGAGGCTGTGGGTTGAAGTGTATGAAGGTTATGTGAATTCAAGGGTTTGTGGGAAGGTTTCTATTTCAAAGGTTCATAATCACTCGGTTTTCTGGTTTCAGTTTTGGTGGTGAGTGGTCCGCGGTTATGAACGAAGGGGGTTGTTGTTTGGTTGCCGGTAGCCGCGAGTTTGAGGCAACATAACCACGCTTAAGATCCTTAACAGCAACACTCTTAACATTAAACCCAACATTGTCACCAGGAAGGGCCTCAGTGAGTGCTTCATGGTGCATCTCTACAGATTTGACTTTAGTTTGCAGTCCAGTAGGAGCAAAAGTCACCACCATTCAAGGCTTAATGACACCAGTCTCAACACGTCCCACAGGCACAGTTCCAATTCCTCCAATCTTGTAGACGTCCTGAAGTGGTAAACGGAGGGGCTTGTCTGATGGCCTCTTAGGCTCGTTGATATTGTCAAGATTTGAGAACGCTCAATCATGCTATCTCCCTCAAAACCAGAGATGGGAACAAATGGAAATTTGTCAGGGTTATAGCCAACCTTCTTCAAATATGATGAAACCTCCTTCACAATTTCTTCATACCTAGCCTTCGAGTACTTGGGAGTAGTGGCATCCATCCTGTTACAACAGCAGATCATCTGCTTCACACCAAGAGTGAAAGCAAGGAGAGCATGTTCACAGGTCTGTCCATCCTTTGAAATACCAGCCTCAAAACCACCAGTAGTGGAATCAATGATAAGAACAGCACAATCCGCTTGGGAAGTACCAGTAATCATGTTCTTAATGAAATCCCTATGTCCAGGTGCATCAATGACAGTGCAGTAGTATTTGGTTGTCTCAAACTTCCACAGAGCAATATCAATGGTGATACCTCTTTCACGCTCAGCCTTGAGCTTGTCAAGCACCCAGGCATACTTGAATGAACGCTTGTTCATCTCAGCAGCTTCTTTCTCAAACCTCTCAATCACACGCTTGTCAATACCTCCAAGCTTGTAGATCAAGTGACCAGTGGTAGTTGATTTTCCAGAATCGACATGGCCAATGACCACAATGTTGATATGAACCTTTTCCTTACCCATTTGTTCTAAAGCTTAAAACCACAGAAAATCTTGAAGGAGAAAAATGCCCTAATGCACAGCCGCAAGAAGGAGAATGAGAAGAGAGTGTATTGTTATTTTCGTGGGAAGTTTTTTTTGAAGTTTTTGAAATTTTTCTTTTTATGGCTTTGTGTATGCAGGATGAGGTGTGACGAAATGAAACTGAACAAAGAAACCTAGCTATTCGGAATCGAAATCAAACCGTAAACATAAACATGGCTAAAAGCGGAATCAAGTAAGATGAACAATATGCTGAAAAGAGGTGGAGGAAAAGGAGAACATTACCGACCCGAAAGTTATCGGGGTGAAGAATCCGCAACGGTAAGCTTCACTTCTATTATTCCTCTTTTGTGTAGCTTCAACCTCCTTCCTGCTACTGCTGGTGTGGTTATTGGCTGGTAGTGTTTTTTTGATTTTTGATGTTGCTGAATTTTTCTGTATGAAATTATTGCTGAGTTATGCAGTATGAGGTTGCTGCTGGTTTTTTTACTGTGCTGTTTTTTTTGATGAATGAAACAGTCCCATATATGTAGAATGAAATTAGGGTTTTTGGTTTGAATTTCTGTACCCTATTGCTTGTTGATGAAGGGTTGGGATAAGGGAGACAAATTCTGAATTTGTGTGTAGTAGTGGGGAGGTGGAGCAGCCTGTTTTGTGTGCTGTCAAACTGCTTTGTCTTGCTATTATTCTGCTGTTTTTTTTGTCTGCTAGTGAGCCATGTGGTCTTGCTGATTTTTGTACTAATTTTGACACTTTGTTATGAGAAAAAGAAGCTTACAATATGTAAAAATGAATTATCATGAATGCTGAATTTTAATAATGGTATGCTTGAATGAAATAGAACTTGAATGCTTATGTAACATATATGGGGCTGTTTTGAATTAACATGAAGTTGGAAAGATAATACTTGAAAATGAATATGTTTGGATTATAAACTTGAATGATGTTTTGAAATATGATAAATGGTGTTAAATTATGCAATGTGTTGAATGAATTTGATTGAATAAATATGATGAATATGATTATGTATGAGTTTGATGAAATGTTAATGCTAACTTGTTTTTTTTTAAATTTTCATATGTATGATGGATGGAAGAGGCATGAAGTTGGAGATGTGGCATAGCATGAAGAATTCAAGAAACAAACATGGAGTTGGATGCATTTGCTTATGATGAGAAACTTTGAACCATCTTTATTCAAGCAACACTTTTGTTTTGAATTTGTAATTGCTAATTTTGTAGCTTGTAACTTGTATGTAACTTTGACAAAAACTTGTAATTGAATTTGGTTATGAGTTTGAAAATTAGGAATGCACTTGAGATTGACAAATAGAAGCTTGGAATTTTTGGTGTTTGGAATTTCTTGGTGTTTGGAATAAACTCTCTTTTTTCATGAATTTGTAATGATCTTGGAATGAGATTGACATTGAGTTCATGATGAATTTGAAATGAAATTAAAGCTTGAATTTAAACTTGAATTTACAAATGATGTGAGAACTTGAAATTTGAAATTTGGAATATGAATTTGGAACTAGAAATAGAAAATATGAACTAAACTTGGGACAAAAATTGAAATTGGAAGATGAATTGGAGAAATGAATTTAAAAGCAAAATTTGAACTTAAACTTTAATTCAAGTTGGAAATTATAATAAAAATAGAAACAATTTCTTTAAAAATGAAATAAAATTAGAAGTAGAAAATGAGATAAAAATTTAAGAAAATAATAAAAACAAACAATTTAAAAAAAAAAGAGAACTTGAAGATGAATAGAAATTAAATTTAAAATGGAGATACATATATATATAAAGAAAGAAACAGAGAATGAATAAAAAAAACTAGTAATAGAAATTGAAACAGAAATTCTAAAAATAAGAAGTTAAAAATGGAATATAGAAATAGAACTAGAAAACAAAAGATAAGAATACAAAAATGAAATAAAAGTTAGAAATGAGAAATATAAATTAAAATTAAAATGGAAGCTTGGAAGTGAAAAGAAATAAAAAATAAATAAATCTTGAGAAACTCAAAAAAAATGAGTTGAAAGTGACAGAAAAACAAAACTTGGAAATTCTGTTAAATGCGATGAATGTATGATGCGGGCAGTTAGGGGTAAAATTTGGGGTGTGACAGTTGCCCCTATTTAAATAACTTTACCAGATGGCATGAATGACGATAGACACTCAGGCGATCAGGGTGAAAGGTATTTAAATATATAAATAACCGGAAATTTTGCCCCTAAATGCAATGTTATGCTGGACTAACAAACTATCTAACTTGTAACAATTATGCAATGAATGATGATTATGGTAAGAATGATTAGAATGAGATAAAACGACGACCACAAGCCAAGACTCACTGAGGATGACATACACTGGGGATAAAGAAACGAAAACGGGAAGTATTCAAAGTGATAAATCAACAGGTTCAAGTGTAACTGTTGACACTAAGAATAACAAAAGACGGGAACAAAAGGAAATCCAACGCGTTGGATCAACGAACACAGGTAAAGTCAAGTTGACACTTAGGATGACAAAACAAAATAAAATTCAAAGTGACCGCACAGTGGCTCGACACGATCAACTGACACCAAGAATAAAAATAAGACAAGGAAGTAAATCGAAGTGGTAGATCAATGGCTTTATGCGACCAATTGACTTTGAGAAATGAAAAGCAACAACATATTCAAAGTGAATGCGCAGTGGCTCGATGCGACCAACTGACACCAAGAATACAACAAAATAAACATTCAAAGTGAATGTGCAGCGGCTCTATGCGACCAACTGTCACTGGAAATGATAAACGTAATATTCAAAGTGAATGCGCAGCGGCTCGATGCGACCAACTGACACTAAGAATAGAAATGACACAATATTCAAAGTGAATGCGCAACAGGTTTAAAAAAAAAACCGGTTGACACTAAGAATGATAAACGTAATATTCAAAGTGAATGCGCAGCGGCTCGATGCGACCAACTGACACCAAGAATCCAACAAAATAAACATTCAAAGGGAATGTGCAACGGCTCCATGCGACCAACTGTCACCGAGAATGACAAACAACAAACTTATTCAAAGTGAATGCGCAACGGCTCAATGCGACCAACTGACACCATGAATAACAACAAAAATATTCGAAGTGAATGCGCAGCGGCTCGATGCGACCAACTGACACCATGAATAACAACAAAAATATTCGAAGTGAATGCGCAGCGGCTCGATGCGACCAACTGACACTAAGAATACAACAAAATAATCATTCAAAGTGAATGCGCAACAGGTTAAAAAAACCGGTTGACACTAAGAATGATAAAGACAAAGTAGTCAAAGCGGTAAATTAGCAGGTTCAAATGTAACTGCTGACACTGAGGATAAGGAAGGAAATCACATTGATTGAGTAGTGGCTCTACGCGACCAACTAACATTGGGGATAGAATGCAAATCACCCAAAGATAGATCAACGGCTCTAGGCGACCGGCTAACACGAAAAAGTAACAACAAAATATGTTGGAGTTTTCAAATAAGATAAGACATCCAACCTCTGGAAATTCCTTCAGGAACCATCAGGAGAAAGGTACAGGTATGTGCCAAAATCAAATGGACTTGGATTCAAGCAACCTGTTTCACGATCTGCTTAAAAGATTTGTGCCAATGAGAATTGGACTTCAAGGAGATATTGGTGGTCATAAAGACAAATACCAACCACAATTAGAATTCCACGGGGGACACCAGCAATTACTGGGGACAAAAACATTGGTAAATCAAACTTCGGGTACCAACAACAATGAATTCTCAAATTGGACACTAATGATATCTGGACTTGGAGTTAGACAGACGACAACTGGGGAAAGACAAATGCTAATGTCAAATGCGCATGATTGAGCATGATGCGAATGATCATGATATGCAAATGCTGACTCTAAAGAGACAAAGAGTTTTGATAAGACTCAAATAGGGAGTAGGCTCTCAACACCAATACTTAGATGAGCAATATGAAAAACACTGAGGAGATGTCTTCGAATTTTGGAAATCATGTTTGGCCCAAAGATCCATCCAAGAGTGTTATCAGTTTTGAACTTCTATGGGGGATTTCTGTAATAATAGTATAAAAGTGTTGTTGCAAACCAGGACTTCTTGGGGAAACAAAAGGTTTTTCCAATTTTCCAAAGTCAAAGAAACTTGAAAATTTTTGAGCATGTTTTCAAAAACATTTCCTTAAAAACTTGTCATTTTCAGAGTTAAATTGTAATCAAGTAATGGCATTTTGCATAACAAAAGAAAATAAGAAGCTGGACAACAAAATTCATAGGCAAAGTTTGTATTTTATTCAAGAATGGTAGCTTGCCAATGGCAAAAACTCCATGGGAAATTACAATTTGAAAATGGCAATGGGGAAAGGTCTACATTGAATCCAACGACCACTACAATCCCTAATAACTAAGACTGCCCGACACCTTGCTTCTGACAAGAGCAATTGGATTGGTCTTCCAGTATGATTCTTCAGTAATGGTAAACACCATCTGACACAGTCAAATGCCTTTGTCCCTAACTTTTTCCTGGATCGCCCTTTCGGGTTTTCAATCCACCGGGACGCTCTTTTTTGCTTAAGCCGCCCTTTCGGGTTTTCAACTTAGCGAGATCTTATTTTTTCATTTTTATCCCTAACTTTTGCCTGGATCTCCTTCATAGGTTTTGATCCACCGGGATACCCATTTTTGCCTAGGTCGCCATTTCTGGTTTTCGACCTATCGGGTTTTATTTAGGCATAATATTTTTTGACTGCATCAGAATTCACCGGGTGCTTCAGCTGTTCACCATCCATAGTTGTAAGGATTAAGGAACCTCCGGAGAATGCCACCTTCACAACATATGGGCCTTCATAGTTAGGACTCCATTTTCCACGCATGTCTTTGTGGATTGGCAAGATTTTCTTGAGTACAAGATCTCCTTCTTTGAATTCTCGGAGACGAACTTTCTTGTCAAATGCTCTCTTGATGCGCTTTTGGTACAACTGGCCATGGCACATGGCGGTCATTCTCTTTTCGTCAATAAGATTCAGTTGGTCAAACCTGTTCTGGACCCACTCAGCTTCCTCTAGTTTGGTTTCCATCAAGATTCTCAAAGATGGTATCTCTACTTCAATAAGGAGAACTGCATCCATCCCATACACCAGAGAGAAAGGGGTTGCCCCTGTTGAAGTGCGAACTGATGTTCTGTATCCGTGTAAAGCATATGGTAACATCTCGTGCCAATCTTTGTAAGTTTTTACCATCTTCTGCAGAATCTTTTTGATGTTCTTGTTTGCAGCTTCAACAGCTCCATTCATCTTCGGACGATAAGGAGAAGAGTTATGATGTTCAATCTTGAATGTCTCACACAACTCTTTCATTGTTTTGTTGTTCAAATTGGTCCCATTATCTGTTATGATTCGGCTTGGGATCCCATAGCGGCAGATAATTTGGTTCTTGATGAAACGGGCAACCACTTGCTTTGTCACATTGGCGTAGGAAGCTGCTTCTACCCATTTGGTGAAGTAATCGATTGCGACCAAGATAAACCGATGACCATTGGAAGCTTTAGGCTCAATTTCCCCTATCATGTCAATGCCCCACATTGAGAAAGGCCAAGGCGATGACAGAACATTCAAAAGTGTTGGAGGTACGTGCACCTTGTCGGCATAAATCTGGCATTTATGACACTTCCTGGCATATTTGAAACAATCTGATTCCATGGTCAACCAGAAATATCCAGCTCTCAAAATCTTCCTGGACATGGCATGTCCATTGGCATGTGTTCCAAATGATCCTTCATGGATTTCCCTGATCAATAAGTCTACTTCGCGCTTGTCCACACATCTGAGTAGAACCATATCATGATTTATCTTATAAAGCACATTGTTGCTGAGGAAAAACTTGGACGCCAATCTTCTTAAAGTCTTCTTGTCTAGAGTTGTTGCATCCGCTGGGTACTCCTGATTTTGCAAGTAGTTCTTGATGTCATAGAACCACGGTTTCTCATCAGTTTCTTCTTCGACCAGTAGGCAGTAGGCTGGTGCAGTTCTTCGCTCGATTGTAATGAGTGGAGCTTCATTAAGAAATCTGACTTGAAACATAGAGGCCAACATAGCCAAGGCGTCTGCTATTTGATTCTCTGCCCTTGGAACATGATGGAAAGTGACTTCATCAAAGTATTTGATCAATTCCACAATGTGGGCACGGTATGGGATCAACTTCTCATCACGGGTCTCCCATTCACCTTTGACTTGGTATATTACCTAAGCTGAGTCTCCATATACATCAAGGATCTTGATTCTGGTATCGATTGCAGCTTCGATACCTAAAACACATGCTTCGTACTCAGCAATATTGTTTGTACATTCAAAGCACAATCTAGTCGTGAAGGGAGTATAACCGCCATCGGGGTTCATCAAGACAACCCCCACACCATGCCCCATGTAGTTAGAGGAACCATCAAACATCATCTTCCAACGAGACCCTGGATCGGGACCTTCATCTGGACCTGGAACTTCACAGTCCTTTATCAACATAATGTCCTCGTCCGGGGAATCGAATTTCAAAGGTTCATAATCTTCGACAGGATGATCAGCAAGGTATTCAGATAAAACACTGCCTTTAATAGACTTCTGGGTTACATACTGGATATCATACTCGGATAACAACATGTGCCAACGGGCGAGTCTTCCAGTCAAAGCAGGCTTCTCAAAGATGTACTTTATTGGATCCATTTTCGAGATCAACAAAGTAGTGTGACAAATCATGTACTGCCTGAGGCGTCTGGCCGCCCATGCCAAGGCACAACAAGTTTTCTCCAAAAGCGAATATCTGCTTTCACAGTCTTTGAACTTCTTGCTTAAGTAATAAATGGCGTGCTCCTTACGACCAGTTTCGTCTTGTTGGCCTAATACGCAACCCATAGATCCCTCGAGCACAGTCAGATACATGAAAAGAGGCTTCCCTGGAGTAGGTGGGATCAAGATAGGGGGTTCCTGTAGATAAACCTTAATCTTCTCAAAAGCCAGTTGACAATCAGGACTCCACTCAATTGCTTGATTCTTCCGGAGTAACTTGAATAAAGGCTCACAGGTAGCAGTCATGTTGGAGATGAATCTGGAGATGTAGTTCAATCTTCCAAGGAAGCCTCTGACTTGATTTTCTGTTTTTGGAACTGGCATCTCTTGAATTGCTCTGACCTTATCTGGATCTACTTCAATTCCTTGCTGACTAACAATAAAACCAAGTAACTTTCCTGATCGGACACCAAAAGTACACTTAGCCGGATTCAGACGCAGTTGGAACTTTCTGAGACGCTCAAATAACTTCAAGAGATGATCCAAATGATCCTCCTCACTCTGTGATTTGGCAATCATATCATCCACATAGACTTCTATCTCTTTATGCATCATATCATGGAAAAGGGTGACCATTTCCCTTTGATAAGTGGCTCCTGCATTTCTGAGACCAAATGGCATAACTTTGTAACAATAAGTGCCCCATGGTGTGATGAATGTAGTCTTTTCCATATCGTCAGGATCCATCTTGATCTGGTTGTATCCTGAAAACCCATCCATGAAGGAGAAAACAACAAATTTAGCAGTGTTGTCAACCAAAGTATCAATATGCGGAAGAGGGAAATCGTCCTTCGGACTGGCTTTGTTCAAATCCCTATAGTCCACACACATTCTGACTTTGCCATCCTTTTTAGGGACTGGCACAATATTGGCTACCCACTCCGGGTACTTCGCAACTGCAAGGAATCCCGCATCAAACTGCCTTTTGACCTCTTCTCGAATCTTCAGAGCCATGTCTGGTCTTGTTCTTCGAAGCTTTTGCTTTACAGGAGGACAATCTGGTCGAAGAGGTAACTTGTGGACCACTATGTCTGTGTCTAACCCGGGCATATCTTGATACGACCATGCAAACACATCTGCATATTCTTTGAGAAGCTTGACCAATCTTTCTCTAACGTCTGCCCCGAGTGTTGTACCAATCTTGACTTCCTTCTTGTCTTCATCAGTGCCAAGATTGATGGTCTCTACCTGCTCCTTATGTGGCTGGAGCTCTGTGTGCTCATACTCAACTAATCTTGCCAGTTCTTCGGGAATGTCACAATCTTCCTCACTTTCATCTTCCGCTTGGTAGATGGGCGAATCAAAGTTAGGAGAGAATGTAGAGTCAATGGATTCAACAGGGTTTTCGCTTATTCTGCATATGATAATGATTTGCTTTTATTAAAAGTGGAAGATAGAGAAATGCAAGAGAAAAAACTTTTTTTATAAGTTTTGAAAGATTGCCATTTTCTTTTAAAAGTGAAAAGAGAGAAAAACAGTAAATGATCAAAATAAGAGTTTAACAAAATGCCTTCATTGATAATAACTTTAAAAATGAGAAGGGGCCCTACAAAATACTCCCATAGCCTTGGGCAGAGCTAGGGAACTTTGAAAACATTTAAAAAACAATAAATTACTTTGACAATGGAAAAAACTCTGGGATCTCGACTGCCTCCCAATTGCCCAAGGCTTCTTCACACTGATACACCAAATGATTCACATCTTCATCTTCATTATCCCCACTAATTGCATTGATCTGATAGCCGGCGCTGGAAAACACCTCTTGAATTGTCTTTGGACGTCCTTTGACGGAGGTTGACGCTCCTTCCTTCACATGAGTTGGTTTGTAACCCAACCCGCAACGATCTAGCTTCTGCTTGACTTCAATGACATCACCCCAACCTTCATAGCTTCTTTCTTCGATGGTGGAAATGATACTCTTCAGCGATGCAAAAGATGGGATACCCTTCCCTTTTGGTTCCTCTACTTCCAAAAGGACAACATTGGCTATCTCAAGAGCTTGGAAAGAAGTTTCCAAAGCATCTTCATCAGCCTCAATATAGCTAAAGGATGAAAGGTTGCTAACCATGAGATCTTCTTCCCCAGACACGGTTACCAGCTTATTATCGACCACAAACTTCATCTTCTGATGTAGGGTAGAAGTGACTGCCCCAGCGGCATGGATCCAAGGTCTTCCGAGCAAGCAACTGTAATTGGGGTTAATGTCCATAACCTGGAAAGTGATTTTGAACACCTGTGGCCCAATCAAGATCGGTAAGTCTATTTCTCCAATAACAGTCCTCCTTGACCCATCAAAAGCTTTCACAATCAGTGCACTGGGCATCATCTCTGCCCCTTGATAAGATAACTTGGCAAGCGTTCTTTTCGGCAAAACATTCAATGAAGATCCTGTATCCACAAGAACTCTTGCTAAAGTATCCTCTTGACATTTTACAGATATGTGGAGAGCACGGTTATGGTCCAAGCCCTCCTTTGGAAGATCCTCCATACTGAAGTTGAGATTGTTACATGCAGTGATATTGGCAATGACTCCATCAAACTGATTCACTGTTATATCATGTGTAACATGGGCCTGGGCTAGTAATCTCTGGAGAGCACTCCGATTGTCCGGTGAATGCATAAGAAGTGATAGGATAGATATTTTGGAAGGTGTTTGATGTAGCTGATCAATAACCTTATAATCACTCTTCTTAATGATTCTGAGAAATTCTGCATCCTCTTCTCCCAAGACTACCCCTTTATCCTGGTTGACAACAGCTGGAATGACTCCTTTAGGCGGAGCCGTATTGGCTTGTTGAGTATAAACACGACCACTGCGAGTTAAACGACCTGCACCCGCTATGTCAGCACTTGCAACTTTTGAACCTTCCTTCTGACTAGCTTTATCAATCTTCTGATGAACTTTCCCTGTATCATACTTCCATGGAACTGCTTTAGTGTCTTCATAAAGGAAAGGGTTACTCCTTTGTTCAAACCTTGGCTCAGGTATATTGAAAATGGGCATCACAGGCTCTGGCATATTAAAAATGGGTTGAACTCTTGAGGACTCGGGCAGGTTGAACACTGGCACCAAGGTAGAATCAGATTCAGGCAAGTTGAAAATGGGTTCAATCATTGCCACTTCATTCTTCTTCACACGACCGCTTACTTGTAAAACACCCAAATTAATCAAATCTTGAACATCTTTTAAGACCAATTCACATCCCTTTGGGTTATTCGCACAAGCTTCACAATTCTTATGGCAGTTCTTCAACATACCCACTTCTACTAACTTCGCATGGAAGTCTCTAAGCGGGGTCTTGATCTCTGTGGCGTTGAAAATCAAACCTTCGTCAGACTCGTCAACAATGGCATTTATGGACCCATGCTTGGGTAAAGGATTATCTTTGACATTCGGACCAGTATTCCTAAATGACAGAATGTTCTTTTCCATCAAATCTTTCACTATGTACTTTAAAGCATAACAACCCTCCAAATCGTGCCCTGGGGCACCTTCATGGAATAAACAGTGAGCATTTGAGTTGTAATTTGGTGGGAGCGGATTTGGTGGAGGACCCAAAAGCCTTGGAGTAACCAAACCTTTCTTCAGCAGTGAAGGATATAATTCAGTATAAGTCATAGGAATTCGAGGATTAGGAGGCCTTCCTCATGGTCTTCTATTCTGAAAGTTGGGATTCGGATGAGGAGCTGGAGTCCTCTGCTGGCAGGCTGAAGCATTAGGTGCTTGTTGATAGCCTGTATTGTTGAGCATTGGTTGATAAGGTGGAATCACTGGAGCCGCTTGCTGATACATCGGTACTGCTTGAGTTGGCCGATACATCGGGACTTATGGATTATATGACGGTTGAACCGCCGCTACATAAGGATGTTGGGCATACTGTGGTGGATGAGCATACTGCTGTTGAGCCATAGGTGGAGGTCTCTGCCAAAGCGGATTTCTTCTTTGACTTGTCATTATTGCATTTGTCTCACCCTCTTTCTTCTTGTGGAAATTACTGGTAAATTTCTTGACATTATTTCCACTGCCAGTGCTGGAACTGCCTGATGCACCACTCATCTTTCCACTTTTTAGTCCAAGTTCAAATTTGATTCCCACGGCTACAAGGTCAGAGAAGCTAGCAGTTATGCTCCCCACCATTCTCTCATAGAATTCTGGTCGCACAGTGTCAACAAACCAGTCAGCTAATTCTCTTTCAGTCAATGGGGGCTCTACTTGAGAAACGGTCCCTCTCCACCTCTGAGCATATTCTTTAAATGATTCAGAATCTTTTTGTGACATACTCAACAGTTGCCTCCTATCGGGAGCAAGGTCCATATTGTATTTATATTGCTGGATGAAAGCATCTGCCAAGTCTTGGAAACTGCGAATCTTCGACTGGTCTAGCGTTAGATACCATTTGGAGGAGATTCCCTTCAGACTGTCCTGGAAGTAGTGGATCATTAGTTTATCATTGTCCACCTGCGCAACCATTCTTCGATAGTACATCAAGAGATGGTTCTTAGGACAAGTTGCGCCCTCATACATATCAAAAGTGGGTATCTTGAACTTTGGAGGTATTACCAATCCATACACCAAACACATCTCTCTAGCAGCGGCCCCAAAGATCTGGTCACCTTCAATCGCTCTTAACCTTTTTTCAAGGGTATCAAAATTCTCTTGCATCTTCTCATGTTTCTCGTCTCCGTTTTCAGACATATCGGGCGCGTCATACACCTGAGGGTCATTAAAGTATGGTTGGGCACGGTTGTGCACAATGTCTGGTGTAAAATTAGCAACTGCATGGTTATCTTCATTAGTCACAGGAATAGTCTGTTGAGCAGCAAATCCTTGAGGAGGAGGCACAAAACCTTGGGAAGGAAATGCCATGCCATGAGAAGGAGGTGCGAAACTTTGAGAAGCTAAGCCTTGGGAAGGAGGGAAGAAACCCTGAGCAGCAAGTCCTTGGGAAGAAGGAAAGAAACCCTGAGCAGCAAGTCCTTGGGAAGAAGGAATAAAACTTTGAGAAGCAAGGCCTTGGGAAGGAGGGAAGAAACCCTGAGCAGCAAGTCCTTGGGAAGAAGGTATAAAACTTTGAGAAGCAAAACCTTGAGGAGGAGGGACGAATCCATGAGGAAGTCCAAAAGGAGGCCAGGTCACAGGGGTAGTGACCGATGACGTAGGCTCAGTCGTTGCAGTGACAATTTCTGACACCACAGTCTGCTGAGTATCCATCTTCGCTCGAATGACCTGCAACATTTCCATCATCTGACCCATATTTCCACGAATATCAGTAAGCTCCTCGTCAACTCTGTCCATCTCTAGGTCTCTTTCAGCCATCCTCTTTCTGGCTTGAGCTCGAGTGTAGTATTTGCGTGAGAGCCTCAGTGTGAAAGCTGGAGAGCAGATGACGGGAATGAGTTTTATATGAAAAATGCAAATGAAATGCCAAATGTATGAGTGCAATGCGAAAATTAAATTTTATTCAAGGAACTTAAGAAACAATTTGCAAATACCAAGGAACACATAATAATCGAAAGGATATGATTTCATTAAATTCAAAAAGTGATACAAAGTCTTGAGTACATCTTCAAAAATCCCAAACAAAGCTTAATAAAAACAAAGACAAAGTCCTAAGGAGATTCTCCTAAAAGCCTCAAGTTGAGCTTCTCGATTTGTGCCTTCATCTGAGCTCTTTCAAGCATAAGTTGATCCACGATCGACTTCCAAGAAGTGTCCCCTTGAGTGCTGGAGGAAAATAAATCCTCTTGCGCTTTCCTTTTCTTGCTGGAGAGCTCTTCTTCTTCCTTCATCTTCAGTTGTCTTCTAAGTTCTTCATTCTCACTACTGATGATCTGATGTCGATTCTTCCATGCATTCTTCTCTCAAAGCTCTTTCTCCAAATCAATCTTCAGCTTCTCTGCATCGTCCATGAAGATTAGAATGGGTTTCTTGAAGGTCATGGGATCCTGGCGAGGGTAAGGCATATTCAGACTGATTGCCCTATCTCGTATCCATTGGAGATAGGGTTCCATAGAAACACAATTCGGCTTTCCCAAGCTACTCCTCCCCTTCCTATGGATGTACTTCCAAGCTTGCATAATCTGTTTCTTGAGCTCCGGTTCTTCGTCATCCTTAAAGAAAATTCCTTCCACTTCAACACTCTTAGGTTTGTCCTTCAATGGATACCCGAGTTGGCGGCGAGCCAAAACTGGATTATAGCTGATTCCTCCCTTAGTGCCAAGAAGAGGTACATTAGCAAAATCACCACAGCTATCAATAATTAATGCTCCATCATAAACACGATTGTACCAACTAATGTCAGAGTGGGTAAGAGACATGATCCTTTGTGACCACCACAAACCATCCTTAAGGTTCCAAAATGAAGCTGACTTAGGCAAGTGCGAAATAAACCACTCATACAACAATGATGCACAACAAGTAATCATCCCTCCCTTATGGTGATTCCTCAGATGGATGGAATGGTAAGTGTCTCCGAGAAAAGTAGGGACCGGGTTCTTCTTCAGAAATATTTTGATGGCGTTCAGGTCTACAAAGTCTTCAAAGTTTGGGAAAAGTAACACTCCATATATTAGCAGAATAAAGGTCGCCTCAAAAGCTTTCATATCCTTCACACTAACAAAATTCTTGGCCTTTTCTACCAAAAACTTTATAGGGAATCCAAAAATCTTTCCTTTATGGGTCATATTTGCCTTGACCTCAGGAACACTCAAATATGTCGCCTTTGCAATCTCCGCTTCTTCAGGGTCCTTCTCTAGAACAGGGAATGGAAACTCATCCTTAACACGTGATCCCACCAGAAATGAATACTCTTCCAAAGTAGGCGCCAATTGGTAATCAGGGAACGTAAAACAATGGTAGAGAGGATCATAAAACTGGAGCATCACAAAGATCAACCTTCCATCCCACTCAGTCTTAAGTAAGGCTAATAGTCTCTTATGTTTCTCCATGAAGGCTTCTTGATCCAAAACCAAATCTCTTAATTTCCTTAGGTCTTTGAGTTTGGGAGTTTTGAACGTGTACTTGACAGTATTTCTTCTTCCAAAGTCCATGATGTTACCTACGATATTTGCAAAGATAGAGTTTCTGAGTTCCTTGAATAAATTGGTAAAAATGATGCTTCATGATGCGTGAATGCAATGAATACACAAACACACAAGGCTTAGGTTCAAAGCTTGCATGAGGTCGAAGGTTCAACCCTCCCAAAAGGTATGTACTATGAGTTTATTTGTACCTGTACAACGGGTTCTAAAAGTTCCCAGAATCATTGTCCCATCTTTCGGATATTACCGACTTCCCAACTCAACTTGGTAATCAATAATATTCTCAAGAGAGTCTCATCCGGGTGTAGTATCGCGTATCAACTATTTTGGATTTGCACCCTCATAGTCATCGCACTACATCCCTAAAAGGCCAAGTGGGGGTAAATGTTCTACGGTCCTCAACATTAACGGCTCTCAGGTCGAATATAGTAATGCTTTCACGACTGAACTCGATCAACAAAACTACATCCGAGGAGGCCTCCGCTGAGTGGTGGTGTCTCAAGTCAACTTGATCGGGACTCAACTTCCTACAAGCCTTCTTGAATATACCACCGTCCTATCTTATTTTGCACTCAAGTCCGGGTTAGGACTTATCGCACCACACATGGAACACCCAACAAAAATCCCAAATAATAACAAGCAATACAACAACAAATATACAAATATACAAGGTTGGCTTAACCCTAAAAAATAGAGTCCCCAGTGAAGTCGCCATTTCTGTTGCGGTGAGAATCGGATACCAAGCTATTAAGTGAGCTTGAATCGCAAAACTTTCATGTTCACCACCGACTTTAATTTAATCCAAAGGGAAAAGGGAAAATGGTCGTAAAAACCCTAAATGAGGAGAAACTAGGTTCGGGGGTTAATTATACCTAGGGAAGGTGTTAGCATCCTAAGCATCCGCAGTATCCTACGGGAACCTCTTGTTAATATTTGTGTTATTGTTATTTATTGCTTGCTAAAATTATGGGAACCTAAGGTTTTTATTTCTAATGGTGCTCGCACAACATCGCATCGATGCCTACGTATCGGGTATAGAATCAGAGCACTCGTAGTTCTCCTAAGGATTAACGAACACTTGGTTACGCTCAAGGTTCGCGGGGGAAGGTAAGTGTTATGGCAAACACTCATGTGACTTAAGCAAAGTCACCAAAAGTTGTAAAGTAAAAAATCCTAATGGTTAAGGTAAAAAAGGAATTAGGGATGGCTAAACTTCCTATGACGTTGAGTCAACTGCAGGAGTTCTTTCCCTTTTGGATTGAAATGTGAAAAAATAAAGTAAATAAATGAGGGTGCAAGCTCCTAAGTCTAAGGCATAGGTTGAAACTTGCAAAAATAAATTGGATAAAGTAAAAGGAAATGCAAGGTAAAAGGCTTAGTAACCGGGCTATGACTCGATATATGGATCGAGAATGCAGGGGTGGAAGACAAGCGTGGTGCGTCAATTTGCTTAAGTTAGAAAGCTGTGAAGTGTAAAGACCGTGCAGATGGCGATCGTAAAACGACCGACTTACGTGTGTGAGTGAAGTGTGTAAAGTTCACTTGGCGTTGGACCAAGGATTTATTATCTTGAAAATTAATGTGCGCTTTCAATTTTATTTTAACAGGTATATGGTCATGATGCAAAATAAAACAAATATAAACATAGTGTGCACACAACCAAGACATCGGAAGATTAAATTTAAAACTCACACTAAGAGATGAACCTAAATCTAAACCTCTTACACTAATAGGATCTAAAACTATGCTAAACAATCTCTATCTTAAACGAAGAAGAACTAAACAAATATTTTTGGATTTTTATATAAAAAATAAATAAATGACTAATTAAATATGTACTAAAAAATAAGATAGAAAAGAAGAAATTGAATTCGAAATATATTTGTTGTATATTTTTTTTATATGTATATATAAATATCTAACTAAATATAATAATAAAAATAAAATAGAAAAGAAAACTTTGAAATTAAAATGTTTTTTTATTTTATATGTATATAGATTTCTAACTAAATATAATAATAATAATAGAAAAGAAAATATTAAAATTAAAATGTTTATTTATTTATTTGTATATACATATTAAATGAGAAAATAACAAATTAACTAAATATTTAATAAAAATTAACCTAATTAGTTAAAATTAAATATAAAGATTTAATTGAATTATAAAATATTTTTTAGATTTTTTATGAAAAATAGAAAAAGAAAAAAAAGGCTGATTTTTAAGTAAACAGAAGGGGTTTGGATGGCAAGAGGCCCATGGGCGCTGGGGATAAGCGGGTCGGGTCCAACCCGTGACCCGCTTCGGTTGTAAAAAGGGGAAAGCAGAACCCTAGGCCAAAACACGCCGTTTCTCACGAACCGAGAAAACCTCGGCGAATCTCTCTCTTGCCCACAACCTCTCTTCTCTCTCGCTCACGAAGCTCTCTCTCTCGATTTCGCGGTGTATCGATCGCACGGCTTGTTCTCCGTCTTCAAAAATCGTCATCGAAAACTCAACAATGTCGAAAATCAGTTCTTGTCGCGCTTCGCTCAAACATCCGGCGAGTTCGACCCCTCTCATCTCTTTCTCTGTTTTTGTTTTGGTTTTGTGTTAATGTTGTTGTTGCTCGGTTGTGGCTGAAGAGTTTGATTTGTTGTGGTTGAAGCTGTTAAGGAGAAGATGGAGGTCAGCGAGGATGAAGGGAGGATTCGGTGGCGGTGAATGGTTTGCGTCGGATTCGATGGAGTTGTGTGGAGGTTGGTTGGTTTAAGGTGGGGGAGTATGGTTCAGTTCGTGAAACGGCGGAGATTGATGAGTGTTGTTATTGATGATGGTGGTGTGCGGTGAAAATGAGAGGCTGTGGGTTGAAGTGTATGAAGGTTATGTGAATTCAAGGGTTTGTGGGAAGGTTTCGATTTCAAAGGTTCATAATCACTCGGTTTTCTGGTTTCAGTTTTGGTGGTGAGTGGTCCGCGGTTATGAACGAAGGGGGTTGTTGTTTGGTTGCCGGTAGCCGCGAGTTTGAGGCAACATAACCACGCTTAAGATCCTTAACAGCAACACTCTTAACATTAAACCCAACATTGTCACCAGGAAGGGCCTCAGTGAGTGCTTCATGGTGCATCTCTACAGATTTGACTTCAGTTTGCAGTCCAGTAGGAGCAAAAGTCACCACCATTCAAGGCTTAATGACACCAGTCTCAACACGTCCCACAGGCACAGTTCCAATTCCTCCAATCTTGTAGACGTCCTGAAGTGGTAAACGGAGGGGCTTGTCTGATGGCCTCTTAGGCTCGTTGATATTGTCAAGATTTGAGAACGCTCAATCATGCTATCTCCCTCAAAACCAGAGATGGGAACAAATGGAACTTTGTCAGGGTTATAGCCAACCTTCTTCAAATATGATGAAACCTCCTTCACAATTTCATCATACCTAGCCTTCAAGTACTTGGGAGTAGTGGCATCCATCCTGTTACAACAGCAGATCATCTGCTTCACACCAAGAGTGAAAGCAAGGAGATCATGTTCACGGGTCTGTCCATCCTTTGAAATACCAGCCTCAAAACCACCAGTAGTGGAATCAATGATAAGAACAGCTGTCGCTCCCGGGATTTTCATCCTAGTACAAACGCGAAAGTGGCGCGGAAAAGGTAGAGTCGCCAGCCAGACATTTTTATCCCAAAGGAATGGGAAAGGTAATGTTGCACAAACCTAAGGAAGAAGGAAAAGGACGTGGCCTTGCGAACCAAAGATCTGGATACGGGAGTCGATTACGAATTGAGAAGGTATTAGCACCCCAATCCGTCCGCCGTACTCGACGGGATCCACGCTTATAAGTCTGTTTTCAAAGGGTGAAGAATAATATGCTGTTTAACTGAAAGAATAACTGTCTGGAATGAAATGGAATTGAGAAAAGAAATGGAATTGAAAAATGGAAATAAAATGGGAAAATGTAGGGAAAAAGAAAGATTGTGCTCGAATGGGCCCTACCCCACTGCCTACGTACCTCATCGGGATAAATGAGGATCAGAGACGCCGTAGTTCGTCTAACCTAGGCGGGAACTATTTGTTTGTGTTTTTTACAGCTGGAACTGCGTATGCCTATGCTCAGGTGTTGCAGGCTCGTCTGGTACGAGTGCGTTTACCGTCTTGCATGCGAGACAAGTCGTCGCGAGTTCGCGTTGTGAGTGAATGAGATGAGAAAAGAAATTCCCGCAGGATAGTCGTTTATTGTTTGTTCTTGTCTTTTTAAAAGAAGTGTTTTGAATTTGTTTGCGAACGGTCTTGTACTAAGACCTATCCATCGCGGGAAGTATTTATACCTCGCCCCGAAACAGGACGCATATAAACACTCCGCAACAAAGTCTCGTGTCGTACAAGATTGTTCGGCTTTTATTCTTAAATGTTTTATAGCTTTTCTTCATGAGATGAGAAAGAATGACTCAAATTGGTAAAAGGAAAAATCTAAGGGACTAAGACTCAATCCTAATGTGTTATGTATTTACAAGGTAGTCCTAATGGTTAGTGAGGTTTTCTAGTCCTAATGGAAACTTAAAACTATTAGAATTCAACTTACTTCTTAATGAAGTTAAGTTGATTCTAAGAACACATGGGGGAACCTATTAAAGTTGTAACAATAAAAACAAAGCAAAACAAATGAACTTGAATTATAGGAAATAAAATTCTAAAAATGCCTTAAAGGCATGAATAATAAATAGTCTTATTTATTTATTCTATTTTTATGGAAATTGATTTTATACTAAGTTCTAAATCTAGGTCAAACTTAATATTCATCCTAAAACAAATTAAACTAAACCTAAGTCTAATGTTAGATTCTATGACTAAAATTAATCTAGACTATTGTTATTATTTTTATTGTATTGAACTATATTTTTCTTAATGGCCTAAATCTAATGGAATTTATGCCTAACTAAGCTTAAAACTAATATTCTAAAAAAATACTAAATCTTCTAGAAAAATTATGAAAATTAAACTATGGGATCCTAACACTATCTAAAATAGTATACTAAGAGGGATTCTAAAAATACTTATTTTTTCTATGCCTAAACATTATTTAATTTCAGCTAAGATTAACCATTATTTCCTAAGGATTTTATTACCAAAACCTAAGATAAAAAATTCCTAAAAATCCACTAAAAATATCCTAAGAACTATCATGGGTCTTTTAATTATAGAAAAAAGAATGGCTCAAAAAAGTGGTTAGAAGCTATTTAAATAAAATAAACAAAATTCAGCATAATTAAGAAGAAATTCAATAAAGCTAAATACAAGAATAATTCAGAATTAATTCAAAAATAAATAAATTCCAGAAAATAAAAATGTCACAAATTCCTAAATTCAATTATTAATCTACTTTAATTTTTGGGGAATTTTCTAATGCCTTTTCCTATTTTTTAATGAATTATTTCTAGCTTAATATTAACTTAAAATAAAATTCTAACAAGAACATAAATGGGGTGCTCTTAGTAATTATTATTTGTTTTTGTTATGCTGGGCTTAAAATAAGGGTGTGATTAGTAAGATGTCAAGCCCAATTTTGCAGGAAACTATAGGAGGTGAGTTTAGCAATTATTTACAATTCATTTTCCATGGGCTTAAGGAAGAGGGTGAGAATAGCAAATAATCTTTTGGATCTTAACTTAAACTAGACTAAAGTTTGGTTACTTTAATATTCTAATTCAAAAATTAAATGAAACTTAACTTAAATGAATATTTTCTAAAGATTTCAAATTAAGTAAAATAATAAACTAATCCTATTAACACTTTTTTTTTCTAAAAAAAACTGAATTACACTATAATTTAAAGAAGAAATATCTTAAATCTAATTTATGATTAAAATTCCTAAAATCTTAATTAAAAAAACATGAATTAAACTTAGTCTTAATAAAAAGAATTAACTAAAAATCTTTTTATAATATTTCTCCAAAAATTAAATTAAAAAAAATACTAAGCTAATATTTTCTACAAAAACTTAATCAAGAAAATAGAATTAAACTAATATTTTTCTAACAATTAATTTAAGAAAGAAGAAATAGTACTAAACTTGAACTTAATAATTTAAAAAGAGTAGAAATTCTAATAATCTTGTAATAATATTTTTTAACAATCTTAATTTAAAACTAATGGACTAACTAATCCTATTAATAAATCAATTAAGCTAAGTATTTTATCTTAAGGAAAATAATCAAATTAACTTATGGTAATTTTTCTTCTAAAATCTTGACTTAGCAAAAGAGATTAAACTAATCTAAAAAAAAAAATATTCTCTAAAAATCTTAATTAAATAAAAAGAAATAGACTAATCCTCTTATAATACTTCCTAAACCTTAATTAACTAAACTTAATATAATATTCAATTTATATTGCTGATAAATGAATTACATCTTAACTTAAAAACAAAAGATTAACTACTAATCTCAAATTGAATTAACTAATAATCCTGTTACAAATTAATTAAATCTGAACTAACTATAATTATAATATAATTACAAAGTTTAATAATAAAAAAAACAATTGAACTAAAACCTAAAAATACAGAAACCCTAATTCCCATTCTCATCTTCCTCCTCTCTTATGCCGCCGCAGTCCTCTTCTTCACATGAACAAACCGAACCCGCCGCCGTATTACTATGGCCGTCACGGATTCGCCACCTTCTCCTTCGCAATCCGTCACCAACAACCTCAATTCTTTCTTCTTCTTCTTGAAGCCGCCGACAAAACCCCTCCGCCTCCTTCTTCTTCGCGATCACCACCATTTCTCGTCCCAAGATCTTCTTCTTCTTCGGCTCCTTTATCTTCTTCTCCGTCTCCTTTCCGCCACCACTAACCGAATCAAACTTCTCCGAACCCTACTCCGCCTCTAGCTCACCTCCTACTCTCTCATCCTCATTCTCTTCACACACCCACAGCCGCCACTCTCTACCCCCTCTCCGTCCTCTCATTTGCTGTTCACCTTCACCCTAACTAACACCCTCGTCCTCTCCTTCGTCCATTCAATTCATACAAAACCCTAAAGACCTAAATCTGATTTTTCTTCGCCGCCAGCATTAAACCTAACCTAACCGGCCTCAATCCGAAATAAAACCTCAAACGAAACAAGGAAAACGCAAGCCATGCTCAAAATCGCAACAAGAAATTATATCTTAAAATCCAATTCGTACCTGGAAGTGACGAGACTCCAACGGATGTTACAAACGCTTGAGAACTCCGCGATGCTTCAGGTAAGCTTCTTGATTTCAACCTCCTCTTAATCCTGTTTCAATTCACTCTGAGTTCGCTTCTTCGTGATGTCGACGAGGTGATTCTTGCTGTCTTCAATGATGATGCAGGCTTTGGTTAAAGATTGATGAAAATGACAACGGCGATACGAGAATTCAATCACTGCCAAGTACAACCAATGAAGACAGAATGACGAATACGTAGCTCTGATGATGGAGGTATGCCCTTGGATCTTCACCGATTCGATGAGTGTGCGTTACCTCTGACTGCATCCTTGCTATCACTTACTGCGTATTATCCTTCTTAGAATTTGCGAATCTAATACCAATATCTCTGTGATTGTTTTCCCATGCTTTTTGTAGATTGGCTCAGAGGGTACAGCATCAAGGATTGATGCAGAGCTGATAGAATTTGGTGAAGAGTTGGAGAAGAACACTTTCTGGTTGAAGAACAATGCAAGTTATGGATGACTATGCAATACTTGATCCATTGGGGAAGGAAATTGAATATGGGAGATTAGAAATTGGTGATGCTGAGGTGTTGAAGAATTGGGAAGAAATTGAGAATTGTGTCAAGGGTTCATGGTTGAGAAAATGTGGTGAAGAGATTGGACAGGTTTGTGAAGGGAAGAAAATGGTTGAAGAAGGGAAGGAATAAGAAGATTGAAAGGGTGGAAGGGATTGGAAAATGTTCAGCCAAAAAAAACTGGAGTATTGCTTAGCCTGATTTATAGATGACATTCACAGGAGACTCTAGAAGTTTCAGGTAACTTCAGCTAGAATTTTTTTTTTCAGTTGTGAATTCTGTTAGAATTTACAACTGATTTGTAACTGCTCTGTAACTGCTTTGTAACTGCTTTTTTTTGGTTTTGAATTGTTATGAATCTGCTAGGAGTAGATTATTTTCATTATGAAATTTTTGTTATGCATTGTTGTTTTCCTTTGAATCGAAACTATGCAGGTTAATGAACCGATCCTGTTGATTTGTTATCTGCTTTTTCCTTGAACCAACCGAACTCCACCCCTTTTTGCTTTTCCCTATTGTGCTTTGTGAATGTTATCTGGCCTCCAGTCTGATCTTGGCTTTATGCAGGGTTATGACAGATTGGTGAGAGGTTACGAAGGTGTTGAGTTCTCTTGAAAAACTGTTATGCTCCTTGTAGCTGTACAGTTTTTACGACTGCTTTTGAAGATCCGATTGAAGCTCATCTGTAATACACTGCCTTAAGCTATTTGGAACAGACCAATCCTGATCAGCTCTTCCATCAACATCTGTATCCACACTTTGAAGTGGCAGCGGATTTTTAGTCCCGTGCAAGCTAACCGGTCTCCCAAGCTTGGCTTTTGGTCGATTGTTGCCTCCCTGAAAGAAGTCAGGTTTAGTTGGCTTCTCCTGAACAATATTTTGGTCGGCGAAATTCCCTAAAATGCTGTCTGCTTGAAATGTAACAAGATTATTTTCTGATTGGCTGCAGGGTAAACTTGGAAAGGTGCTGTGGAGCTGCATAAATACTGTCGAAGTTATACCACTCTCCATTCACTTTGCGGATACAAAACCGATGACATTGCAAACGACAAATGACAGCATTTTCCAGCTCGGCAAATGGAGAATCAAAAGGAATGGCTCGTAGATTCACCACCTCCAATGCCTTCTCTTTTTTTTTTGTAAAACTGGATGCTTGAAGAACAGCATTAACGCGACGAACAGCGCAAAGCTTCAATTCCTGTACCTCATGATACAACACGCTTCTATTGCTTGTTCTCTCCATCATCTTTTCCGAATTGAACGGAGACGAATCAAATTGAATGAACTGATTTTACAGCATCAAGAACGAACTACACCGTAATTGTATTATATAATTAGTTAACAGTGTGTTTTTGTTGTTAATCTTTTATTCACTTGTAACTAGAACTTTCATAATTGGAATACACTGAGTTTATCAGTTGGTATCACATGCCAATATGCCTATTGAACAAACCTGTCCATTATGAAATAAATTCCTATGTTACTTTGAATAACTGAAATTTCTGCCAAGCTCTTTCATGGTAAATTCATTTGACTAATGTTGAGTCTTGACTATGATAACCAACCCTCACGCGCCTTTAATATTTGAATCAAACAATCACGTGTGTGAACTTAGCCAAATGAACACTTTCTTATCCCAATCAGCACTACAGTTTACCATTCCAGCCTCAACAGCATAGATTTTAAACAAGTCTTATGTAGATTTAAGGGTTGTTAGGTCAGGATAATTGGAGTAACACCTCCAAAAGATATATAAAAAAAATGGATTAAAGAAAAAGTTTATGAGTTCAATTAGAACTTAAAGGGAAGATAGCAAATGGCGGGTTCCAAAAAAAAATGAAAACCGTTACCTTGTCATGGAATATCAAAGGGAATTGATTAATTGGCCTAAAGCATGGAACTCAAAAAGAATATTAACTTGAAAAATAAGAGGTGTAAAAAATAAAAAAATAAAAAATAAAAAATAAATTTTATTGGACCCGGGCTCGGACTTATGGCGATCGATTGGAAATTAGTTTGATGATTTGGATATTAGGGTGAAAACAAAAGAAATATGACCTCTTATTACTTTTTTGTGGAAATTTATGATGATTCTAGAACGAAATTGCTATCGAGCTTAAATGGTGTAAAATGGACAAGGAGAAAACGTGAGTTTGGTATGGACTAGGAAAAATGAAAGATGGTTCAAAATGGACTACGGACAAAAGATAAATGGGCAAATGAATAAGAGAGAAATGAAGATGAATTAAGGGAAACGTATTGAAGCATAAAGGTGAAGATGGAATGGAATAATCGGGAATGGTTAATAACAGTGAGAACAGAGCAATGAATGAGATCTTGATTTTGGCCCAAAACAAAGCTTGAAAATCTTCCCACAAATCTATAAGCACAACCACTTCTGAACCACTGAATATATATATATTTTTTTTAAAATTAGTCGTAACTCTTTGAATTATCTGAAACGTGCCCTGACCATTCAAATCCAGACGAATCACTGGTCAACTGAAGATTCAAACCAGACTTCACACAAAATACTGTTCGATATCCCGATAAATCACAACACACGGCCGCCCGAACTTTGAATATGCATTGTCTAAGAAATAATCCAGTGGTCCAAAATAACCTTGCAATTACAGTGACCTTTCGATAATGTAACCAAAATTAAATCAAACTCCCATCTGAATTGAGACACAGCTGAGCAACAGCATTTGGAGTGGAATCATAGTCCAGTGAATATTCTCTGTTATTTCAATCCTTGCCAGATACGCATAGGGTGTAAGAAAACCCTAACTTCTTTGAGTCCTAATCACATACCTTACAGAACAATGAAGTGAACTGCTATGAGGTTAATGAATTGGTGAGAAATGCAGATGAATGCAAAATGATATACCAGTAAAGGGAATAAATAGGAGGGCAAATTTTGAGGTATTACAGCTGCCCCTATTCAATCAACTGCAGACCTGATCGGATAATTACAACAGCTTTTAGACGTTCAAGGTATGGGGTGATTGAATACTCGAATAAAACCTGAAAATTTGCACCCTGAGGGCAACAGAAATGCCACCTGCCCACTTATTTATTTATATTTTTTGATTTTGACCTCTG
This sequence comes from Lathyrus aphaca, assembly GCA_963966055.1. Lineage (NCBI taxonomy): Eukaryota > Viridiplantae > Streptophyta > Magnoliopsida > Fabales > Fabaceae > Lathyrus > Lathyrus aphaca. The sequence goes on along the minus strand of OZ014520.1, from coordinate 212,753,471 downwards.
AATAGGTAGCGGATCATAAGACCAGGTGGAAATATGCTAGGAAGAATGCCATCTTCGAACGACAACTCACGAGGGATCCTCGAATCCAGTACTAAAACCATCCTGGAATAGAAACACGATAGTATATCGGCCGCAGGCGATAACAATCAACCACAAAGACTGACCTCGGACAGACTTTGCATAAGAGACAAACTGACCTCGATCAATAAGCTCAAAAAGTGAACTACTATCCTCGAATAATAGCCACACAAAACAACAAGACCAACCTCGGAAGGACTTGAAGAAAAGAAATGTCATCCTCGAATGACAATCCAAAAGATCCTCGGATCTAACACGAAACCATCCTCGAATGGAGACGCAAAGGTATACCAGCCTCGACTGATAACCAAACACAAAGCTGACCTCAGACAGACTTTGCAAAAGAGACAAACTGACCTCGATCAATAAGCTCATAAAGTGAACTACTATCCTCGAATAATAGCCACAACAACAAGACCAACCTCGGAAGGACTTGAAGAAAAGAATGCCATCCTCGAATGACAATCCAAAAGATCCTCGGATCTAACACAAAACCATCCTCGAATGGAGACGCAAAGGTATACCAGCCTCGACTGATAACCAAACACAAAGCTGACCTCAGACAGACTTTGCAAAAGAGACAAACTGACCTCGATCAATAAGCTCGAAAAGTGAACTACTATCCTCGAATAATAGCCACACAAAACAACAAGACCAACCTCGGAAGGACTTGAAGAAAAGAATGCCATCCTCGAATGACAATCCAAAAGATCCTCGGATCTAACACGAAACCATCCTCGAATGGAGACGCAAAGGTATACCAGCCTCGACTGATAACCAAAAACAAAGAAAATAGGACAAGATGGAACGGGATCGTTGTACATAAACGAGAGCCCAAGCAAACAGGACCGTTGTACAAAACGGAGACGCGAACAAATGAGACTGTTGTACTGAAACAAGACTCAAATACGAGACCATTGTACTTAAATGGAAACTCGAAAGGAATGGGATCGTTGTACTTAAACGAGAGCCCAAGATGTGACCGTTGTACTGAAACGGAGACACGAGGAAATGAGATTGTTGTACTGAAACAAGACTCAAAGACGAGACCATTGTACTTAAATGGAAACTCGAAAGGAATAGGATCGTTGTACTTAAACGAGAGCCCAAGATGCGACCGTTGTACTGAAACGGAGACACGAGGAAATGAGATTGTTGTACTGAAACAAGACTCAAAGACGAGACCATTGTACTTAAATGGAAACTCGAAAGGAATGGGATCGTTGCACTTAAACGAGAGCCCAAGATGCGACCGTTGTACTGAAACGGAGACACGAGGAAATGATATTGTTGTACTGAAACAAGACTCAACCAGGGATAACAACAAGACGTGGTAGAAATAACCACCCTGGGAAACGAAGTTGCACTCTGTGGGTAACACTTCAATCTGATTGGAGATGTAACGGGTCTTATGTAATATACCTCAAAACTGGCCCATGCTAGTATGCATATGTTTGAATTTATGGCGTAATGCTCCATGACGATGGAAATGCTACGCTCTGGAGGATGCAAATGTGATTGATGATTATGCATATGCAAATGCAAGGAGATCTCCTGATGAGGAGATAATAGATATCCCTGATGGCTTGACTGGGAGGAACTGATGATCACTGCATTGATCTGATTGATCTCTGTGAGAAGAAAACAACTCTGCGGGGAAGGCTGTCAATGATACACCGGCTCTGAACTGCCGCCATTGCCAAAAATAAATTGGACTTTGAAATTGGAGAGCCAAGACCCTGCTGGAGATGGACTCTTCTTGAACTCTGACGGGGAAGTGAGGACCTTCTGGGAACCAAAGGCATGACACTGCTGAGGAAGCAACTGCTGGGGAGGCAAAACACTCCTTATGCTGTTAATAATTGCCCCTGTCTGCAAGGAGACTTCTGCTTGGGGATCGCACCCACTCTTTGCTACCTTGCTGGGTGACGTTTTAACTAGCACATGGATGGGGATGATTGGAAACACCCTAGGAGACATTTATTTCTGCTCAAACAAAAGGGAATGCCCCTCCTAGATGATAGTCTTTAGCTATGTTAGCAACACCAGTACCTGTACCTGCATGAACACAATCGATAGTACCTGCAACATAGAGAATTAGTTTGGGACCTGTTTTCCCCAGGCTCATAGCATGAATCATTGTCTAGGTATCTCAACACCATTTCTGAGTTATATTAAATGTTTCTATTCTCCTGCACGAGTTAGAAAAGCATTCGAATGTTCATAACACAATGCAAGTTAGACGTTTTTACAATCAATCAATGCTAGATGAAAAAGTAAAAACAAAGAAACAAAATGGTCAATTGACTGAAGTTGAATTCTTATTGATTTGGAAAGGTGGCCCTGAATAGGCAATACAAAGGAAGCAGTTCCCTGGAATGAGGGAACAACTAAAAGAAAAAACAAACTACCCTATTGGCAATGTGAAAAAATGAATCTCATCAAGTATCAACCCGGTTATGACTCGTATGTCTTCAAGACGCTCCGCTCTCTTGCCTCTTGAGAAAAAGTAAGTGAACTGATCTTCAACCCTTAGGATAGCCTCAACTGTAGGTAGGTCATGGATCTCGCAGATCGCAGTCGTTCGTGTTAATCCCTCTTTTGCGTGGATCGCCCTTTCAGGTTTTCAATCCACCGGGATACCCTTTTTTGCCTGAGTTGTCCGATGTGGCTTTTCAACTCAGCGGGTGTACATTTTTTTAAAATTTCCCTAACTTTTGCCCGAGCCTTTTATTCTGTTTTTGGCTCGCCGGGATGCCCATTTTTGCCTGGATCTTTATTCTGTTTTTATCCAGCGGGTCCTTTTTACACGAAGTATTTTCTTACTGCGTCTGCGTTGACAGGGGATGGAAAGTCTTTTCCGTCCATGGTTGTCAGCATTAAGGCTCCTCCAGAGAAAACCTTTTTAACCACGAACGGTCCTTCATAATTGGGTGTCCACTTGCCCCTGTGATCGTTGAGAGGAGGAAGAATCCTTTTCAGCACTAAATCTCCTGGCATGTACCTCTGTGGTCGCACCTTCTTGTCAAAAGCTTGCTTCATTCGTCGCTGATACAACTGTCCATGGCATACAGCTGCTAGACGCTTCTCTTCAATGAGGCTCAATTGATTATATCTGGATCGGAGCCACTCAGCTTCATCTAGCTTGATGTCCATCATCAACCTCAACGAGGGAATTTCTACTTCGATTGGTAGAACTGCCTCCATACCATACACCAATGAGAATGGAGTTGCCCCAGTTGAAGTGCGTACTGATGTTCTATACCCATGCAACGCGAATGGTAACATCTCGTGCCAATCTTTGTACGTCACAACCATCTTCTGAACAATCTTCTTGATGTTTTTATTAGCCGCCTCGACGGCGCCATTCATCTTCGGACGATATGGAGAAGAGTTGTGGTGTTCTATTTTGAAGTCTCGACACAAGTCAGCCATCATCTTGTTGTTGAGGTTAGAACCATTATCAGTAATGATCCTTTCAGGGACTCCATACCGGCAGATGATGTCCCGCTTAATAAATCGAGCAACCACTTGTTTAGTGACATTGGTGTAGGAAGCTGCTTCAACCCACTTCGTGAAATAATCAATAGCAACTAAGATGAAGCGATGCCCATTAGAAGCTGTTGGCTCAATCTTTCCAATCATATCGATGCCCCACATAGCGAACGGCCATGGTGAAGACATGACACTCAACGGATTCGGAGGCACATGGACCTTGTCGGCATAAATTTGACACTTATGGCATTTGCGGGAATATTTACAACAATCAGATTCCATGGTAATCCAATAGTATCCCGATCTCAACAATTTCTTGGCCATGGCATGTCCTCCAGCATGGGTACCAAAGGAGCCTTCATGAACCTCCTGCATTAACAGGTCTGCCTCGTGTCTGTCGACACACCTGAGCAGCACCATGTCAAAGTTCCGTTTGTATAACACACCATCTTGATTCAAGAAGAAACCTCCCGCCAGTCTTCTAAGAGTTTTCTTATCTTTACTGGATGCCCCCGCCGGGTATTCTTGAACCTTCAGGAATTGTTTGATGTCGTGGTACCAAGGCTTGTCATCTTCACCATCACCAACTGCGAAGACATAAGCCGGTCTTTCAAGACGAGAGATCGAAATTCGAGGCACGAAATTTTCTCGGCAAACTTTAATCATGGATGATAAAGTTGCGAGAGCATCGGCGAACTGGTTTTCGTCTCTAGGAACATAGCTCAGCTTTACTTTGGTAAAGAAGGTTAACAGCCTCCTGACGTAATCTCGGTAAGGAATCAAACGAGCTTGATGAACTAGCCATTTGCCATTGACTTGATTTACCACCAAAGCAGAATCTCCGAAGATCTCAAGGTTCTTGACTCGCAAGTCTATTGCCTCTTCGATCCCCATGATGCAAGCTTCATACTCTGCCTCGTTGTTAGTACACTCGAAGGTCAACCGAGCAGCGAGAGGTGTGTGGACTCCTTCTGGTGAAATAATAACAGCACCTACTCCACTCCCATTCATGTTTACAGCTCCGTCAAACATCAACTTCCATTTGGATTCAGGGTCGGGCCCCTCCTCCGGAAGTGGTTCTTCATGGTCTTTCGACTTGAGGAACATGATGTCCTCATCCGGAAACTCAAACCTCATGGGTTGATAATCATCAATCGGCTGCTGGGCCAAGTATTCTGACAACACACTCCCCTTGATAGCCTTTTGTGAAGTGTATTGTATGTCATACTCCGTGAGTATCATCTGCCAACGGGCCACTCTTCCTGTCAAAGCCGGCTTCTCAAAGATGTATTTTACAGGATCCATCTTGGAAATTAGGAGAGTAGTGTGAGTTAGCATGTACTGTCTTAGTCGGCGAGCAGCCCATGCCAAAGCGCAGCAAGTTTTCTCGAGTAGTGAGTATCGTGTCTCACAATCGGTAAACTTTTTGCTAAGGTAATAAATGGCATGCTCTTTTCGACCAGACTCGTCCTGCTGACCCAGCACACATCCCATCGATCCTTCGAGCACAGTAAGATACATGATCAGAGGTCTCCCTGGCACTGGAGGCATAAGAATTGGTGGTTCCAACAAGTACTCTTTGATTCGGTCGAAGGCCCGCTGACAGTCTTCATTCCATTTAATGGCCTGATTTTTCTCAGAAGCTTGAAGATGGGCTCGCACGTGGCCGTTAGGTGAGAAATAAACCGTGCAATGTAGTTTAATCTCCCCAAGAAACTACGCACTTGCTTTTCAGTCTTTGGCTCAGGCATTTCCTGGATTGCTTTCACTTTGGCCGGATCGACCTCAATTCCTCGTTCACTAACAATGAAGCCGAGCAACTTGCCAGAACGAACCCCGAAGGTGCATTTATTCGGATTTAACCTCAGTCTGAACTTTCGAAGCCTGTCAAACAATTTTGCTAGGTTGACCAAGTGTTCCTCTTCCGTCTGGGACTTTGCTATCATGTCATCAACATAAACCTCAATTTCATGATGGATCATGTCGTGAAACAACGTCACCATTGCCCGTTGGTAGGTAGCTCCTGCATTCTTTAAACCAAACGGCATGACCTTGTAACAAAAAGTGCCCCAAGGAGTGATGAAAGTTGTCTTTTCCATATCCTCGGGAGCCATCTTGATTTGATTATAGCCTGAGAATCCGTCCATGAAGGAGAATACGGAAAACTGAGCAGTATTATCAACAAGTACATCTATGTGAGGTAGAGGGAAATCATCTTTGGGGCTAGCCCTATTCAAATCCCTGTAATCCACACACATTCTGACTTTGCCATCTTTCTTAGGAACCGGCACAATGTTAGCAACCCATGGAGGATAACTAGTCACGGCCAAGAAGCCAGCATCAAACTATTTTTGCACTTCTTCTTTTATTTTGATTGCCATGTCTGGACGTGTGCGCCTCAACTTCTGCTTTACCGGAAGACAACCTTCTCTGAGAGGTAGCTTGTGTACCACGATGTCAGTGTCTAAACCAGGCATATCCTGGTAGGACCATGCGAAGACGTCAACGTATTCTCGAAGCATAGCCATCAAACGAGTCTTGACAGATTCTTCTAATGCAGCTCCGATCTTGACTTCTTTCTTGTCCTCTTCAGTACCCAGGTTTATCACTTCAACATCTTCCTCATGCGGCTGAATCATCTTCTCTTCCTGTTTGAGCAGTCTGGCCAATTCTTCGGGTAAATCACAAGCCTCTTCACCTTCCTCATCGGCTTGATAAATTGGATTGTCGAAGTCATACTTAGCCATAACAGGGTCGTCATTGATAAGATCCGGTGACGAGCACCTGCATGAATGATGATTCATGCAAGGCTTTAGCAACAACTTGAGAAAATGAGAAACATTGCCATTTTAAAAACTTTTCTTTCTTTTTGAAAAACAAAAGTAAAAAACGAAAGACAGAGAACAACATGAAATGAATGTGAAACGTCAATTTTATTAATGATTGTGTTAATGAACAAATGAACCCTTACAAAGAGCCACTATGCCCCGGGCAAGACATAGTGCTTTAATACAGGAAAACAGAAACAAAAAATCATTACTCTTCAAAAGATGTTACTGAAATGAGCATTTCTGACGTCCAGTTGCTAAGTTGAGCTCCTGGGACGGCAGGCCTAATCCATTCATCCAAGTCACAGTCACTATCAACAGCTTCATCCTGCACTGCGCTGATATTTCCGTAGTCTATCACTCCTGCACTTGTGAAAGTGACCGGGCTCTGACAACCTTTCGCACTTGTTTCAGACGAAGATCCTCCAGGGTGATAACCAATCCCGAACATGTCTTTCTTCTCTGGTAATTCGATTGGGCTGCCCCAGCCTTCTCGCACTCCAGATTCTACTAAATCACGCGCTTGTTTATAAGAGGTTATAGACACCCCCTTCTTCGGCACCTCAGGAGAAGTTGCTACAGCGGATGCTTGCTCGGACTTCAAAGGCTCGAAAGCTTGACATGGAGTTTCGACTATTTCGCCATCCATCTCCACATATTTGAATGAGGCTAAATGACTGACGAAGATATCCTCTTCCCCGCTGACTGTCACAACTTGACCTTCCCAGACAAACTTTAATTTCTGATGAAGTGTAGAAGAAACCGCTCCTGCCGAGTGTATCCAGGGTCTTCCAAGTAAACAACTATATGCCGGCTGGATATCCATCACATAAAACGTGGTGTTGAAGACTTGTGGACCTACCTTGATTGGTAACTCCACCTCTCCAAACACCGATCTTCTTGATCCATCGAATGCCCGAACTACTAAATCACTGGGCTTTAGCACCACTCCATCATAGTCCAGCTTCATCAATGCCTTCTTAGGCAAGACATTCAGAGATGAACCAGTATCCACCAGCACATGGGAGAGCACTGCACCCTTGCATTCCAGAGAAATATGCAATGCCCGATTGTGAGCACGCCCATCAGAAGTTAAGTCCAAGTCCGTGAAACCCAATCCATGACTGGCATTAACACTGGACACCACCGTTTCTAACTGGTTCACAGAAATATCCTGAGGCACGTATGCCTTGTTCAGAATATTTAAAAGGGCCTTCCTGTGAGAGTCCGAACACATGAGTAATGATAAGATGGAGATCTTTGACGGCGTCTGCTGCAAATGGTCTACAATCTTATAGTCACTCTTCTTGATGATCCTCAGGAATTCTTCGGCTTCTTTATCAAAGGTGAGATCTGGATCAGCTGATGGAGTTGGATCATTGGCCAATACTGGTTGTTTTCCCCTGGCTCTAGCTTGGGCTTCGGCAGTATCCCTGGGTGGTATCACATTGCTTCTCAGTGCTTCCGGCGCAAATAGTCTTCCACTTCTAGTAAAACCCCCTACTCCAACATTCTCTACCTGAGCTGGGGTTATACTAGTCGTGGCCAACTCTTGTCTCTGGCCGTTGCAATACACTTCGCCACCATAGTTCCAAGGAACTGCTCTGTCACTTTGGTACATTATGGGTCCAGCAGTGGTAATAGTTATTGGCGCCGCTCTGGCACGCGAGGGAACTTGGGATGGATCATAAAAGATAGTCACTGTAGATACTTCACTTTCTTTCACGATCTTGTCAAATTGCAGCACTCCTTCATCAATCATACCTTGAATTCCGGCCTTCAATCGTTTGCAACCGTTGTTAGCTTCTGTACATTCTGAACAATCATCCTCGCATCCGGGGAAAATGCCTTTCTTCAACAAACAAACCTTGATAGCAACCAATGAAGTCTGCAAGTCATCTACATCATCCACCAAATTCAATTTCTCCCCTTCACCAATTGCACCAACTGTGCCCCTGTGAGAAGGCATGGGATTTTCCAGCACATTAGGAGAGGGAGCGAAATTGATCGCTTTAGAATCCAACAAGTCCTGAACAACATGCTTCAATGCTTTACAATTCTCAGTACTATGGCCGGGAGCTCCAGAATGAAACTCGCATCTAGCATTCAAATCATAACCTTCAGGAATTTGGCCTGGCCTCGGAGGTTGCAAGGTACGGAGCTGAATCATTTGAAGCTGCAGGAGATTCTTCAACAGTTGGGAGTAAGACATTGGTGGAGCTTCAAAATGTCTATCTCTCGGCTTCTGAGGGTAGTACGGACGAGGGGGTCTTGGCTGATACCCCTGTGAGCGTTGCGGCTGCGGAGGTTGGACCCGTTGTTGAACTGGAGGAGTCGAAATAGTGACGGGGGCCACTTGCTGATAATATCCTTGGTGCATCATTCCTCTCTGTGCGTATATTGCTCCTGTTTCTCCTTCCCTCCTTTTCACAAAGGGTTTCTTGATGCCAGACACTGAAGCGCTTCCATTTTGAATCTTCCCCTGCTTGAGCCAGCTTTCAATTCTTTCTCCAGTCAGAATAATGTCCGAAAAACCACTTGAGGAACAACCAGCCAACCTTTCCATGAAATGCCCTGGGAGGGTATTCAGGAAAAGATCAACCATCTCTCTTTCCAGTAAAGGTGGTTGCACTCGGGCGGCCACCTCACGCCACCTCTGTGCATAGTCTTTGAAGCTCTCCGAACTCCTCTGTGTCAAGCTTTGAAGCTGAGTACGGCTAGGTGCCATGTCAATGTTGTATTGATATTGTCTGAGGAAGGCCTCTCCCAAATCCTTCCAGCTTCTGATAGAACTTCTTTCCAACTTCATGTACCACTCCAAGGACCCTCCAGAAAGGCTATCCTGGAAATAGTACATCCATAGTTTCTCGTCTCGCGTGTGGGCCGCAATCTTCCTGTAGAAGGCTTGTAAGTGAGTTTTCGGGCAAGAGTTGCCGTTGTATTTATCAAATGCTGGTGGCCTGAACTTGTGTGGAATGACCACCCCAGGTACTAAACCCATATCTGACACGTCAATCCCCAAAGTGTCCTTGCACTCTAAGGCCTTGACCTTCTCTGCAAGCACCAAGAAGTCGTTGAGATTCCCGTCACCGCCGAAACCCATATCATTGTTGAAGTACTGGAATTGGTCTTCCTGCCTGTCCTGCACAGGAACATACGTAGCCATAGCTGGATCTGGAACATGAGGTCCACCTGTACCGTTGTTAGTATTGGGAGGAGCCCCTAGTCCGCCGGAAGTAGTTGCATGAGCATTAGTGTTAGGAGGAGTTAACCCTTGAATTGCATTTCTCAGTTCCTGCTGCCCCTGGGCCATCCCCTGCATAGAGTCATAAATTCTGCCATCTTGGTACGGACATCGTTGAGTTCTGTCTGCATGGCGTCCATTGCTGTTCTTTGATTACTGCGGGTCGCGTACCGATGAGGAATATTTTGTTGAATGTACTGGGTCTTGGCGGCCCTCGCAATCTTTGCCTGATGAACACAGATAAATTAGACATCTTGGAGAAAAACCTGCAAAGACAAAGACAAAATGCAAATGATGCGTATGCAATGCAATGTGTTCCTTTTATTCCCGAGTATCTTCCTGTGTCCGGTCCTGGCATTAAGAAGATAAGAATTGGGAAAAAGACCCAAATAATATTCAGTCATAATGACGGCTGTGGAGAATCGGTGCTCATTACCCCGTGTCGGTGCAAATAACAAACAAGAAATCCAGAACAAATCAATCATATAAACTGGAGTTTGAAAATACAAAGTCCCCGAAGGGTGCCAATCACAATAACAAAAGTATATCACATATAAGGAATCCCACAACAAGCCTGTGGGTAATCCAAGTACAACAATATGAAATTAAACACTAGGGAACTCTATATCTTTCAATCTCCAGCTAAGGCATTTGACGCTCTGGAACAATTGAACCACATCTGGATGACCGGGCTCCTGGATGAGCTTCTGAATGAGGAGGCCCCTCGTATCAGAAGAAGCGTGTAACTCCTCGATCTGCTGTAGAAATGCTGCTTCATTCCCCTTGCTTTGACTTGACTCGGCCTTTGACCTTTTCACATCAGCTTTCAATTTCAAATCTTCAATCTCCTTTTGAGCTTCCTTCAGCGCCTGCTGACTCTCTGTTACGCGCCGGATACGATCCTCCTCTTGATAATAAGCTTTCCTGAGAAGTTCTTTCTGCCCGTCTAAAGAATCCTGAAGGCTTTTGACTTCCTGTTTGTGCTTGGCGTCTAACTCCTTTTGTTTCTTCAGATTTTCGTCCCATTTCTCCTGCCATAAAGTAACAGCTTCATTGGCTTCACTAAGATCTTTCTTCTCTCTTCGGCGCTGGGCCGTCTTATGAGTCTCAGCTAAACCCTTCTTTCGGAAGTAGAGCTCTCTATCTTCAAAATCCTTCTGCTTAAGACGGACTATCTCCTCGGCTTGCACAACTCTATCTTTCAATTGACGGTTCTGGATCATCAGCGCTTGACAAGAATTAAGAGCCTCTTGATTTTCAACCCTCAGTTGCTTAACCAAAGCTTCTAACTTCTGATATTCCTCCAAGGGCACCGTAGTAGGTGGTGGTAACGGTGCAGAGAAAGGGATTAAAGTCACTTGAGCTTTTTCTCTTACCCACGCTTCAAACTCGGGAAACATTTGGTTGTTGCTCCTGCCCAAACGATCTATACCCCTTTTAATAACCGTTTCCCAAGCACCTGCAGCCTCCCGCACCAATGGGAGATTATCCTTCATAGGAAAATAGAAAGTCTGATCCAACTCTGAATCCTTGGTAACATTCTTCAAAGCGTACCCTAATTGTCTTCTCAAGAGTATGGGGTTGTAATTAATGCAACCTGCTACTCCTAAGAGGGGAACATTAGGATATTTTCCGCAACTGGAGACGAGCTCTTTCCCTTTTAACCTCAAAGTGAACCATCTGATGTCTTTGGCAGTCAACGTGTTGAGCTTCTGCGACCAGATTACATTGGGATCCTTAAACACTCCAGCAACAGGGATGTGCCTCATAAACCAAGTGTAGAACAACTGAGCACAACATCTAACCAAACCACCTCGTCTCTTCTCATTCCTATAATGCACTGAATAGTACAAGTCACCTAGGAGAGTAGGTATCGGATTCTTCAACACAAACAAATGAATAGCATTTATGTCCACAAACTTGTCCATATTAGCAAACAAAACTATCCCATATACAGACAATGCCAAGATGGCGCAAACTGCATCCCACTGCTTTTCCACGGCACACTCTTCAGCTTTTCGGACCAGAAACTCTAAGGGAAAACCAAGCACCCCGGCCTTGGTGGAAACCAGATTAGCAGATACTTCTGATGGGCTCAAATAAAGAGCCTTAGCAATGTCGGTGTGAGTTGGTCTTGTCATTTCTGAGTTGAACGGAATCTGATCTTGAATCGGTAGTCTTAGAATCTCAACATACTCTTCTAGCAACGGACCTATCTGGAAATCCGGAAATGTGAAACATCGGAGCCTAGGATCATAGTACTGTAGCAAAGTATGAATGGCACTCTTCTGCGAACTATCCAAGCTGAAAACCATATCCAAAATATCACCATACTGCTGTTTGAAGAAATCCAAGTGACCCGGGGTAATGAGAGACACCATCTGCTTGAGCAAGTCCCTTTGGTATCAAAAAACTTGTAGAAAATATTCTTCTTTCTGACGTCTTCCATTCTGAAGCAAAGATATGACCAGGAACCGGGAATAATGCAAACCCTGAGAATAAAAGAAACACAAATGATTAATGATGATATGATGTTTATGCAAGGCAAGGCATGTGATCAGTGAAGTGTCTGTGATGTGCCAATCATATAATCAGGTGTCGGTGCACGGTCTCAAAATCCAGATATCACAATAATCATCCCTCTGATTCGGGGTCCATAACTTAACAACAGAAATCCAGATCACAAAACTGAACCAAAGGCAAAGTGGGTATGCTGAAGGTATCAGGGTTCCTGCAAACCTGTAAACCCCTCCCAATCTCACGGGTGTGCTACTCGGGTCAACATCATGGACTCTCAAAGCCGAATAGCAATAATACGTTCACCATCTCCGAGAAATGGCTCATGACCAAATCAGGGAATCGGTTTGGTATTATATACTACGCATGGAGGTCTCAGTTGGGTCCGGAAAAAACAAGCATCCCTCACAAGTCTCCAGCTTCAAGCACTGAATCGAGAAACAATAGTACATTCATCCCGAAGGGTACAATACTATCGTCATACGAACAGTTTGCTTTAACTGAATTCCTATGAGAGAACCAGGCCATCCTATGCGAGTTCCCAATGGACCCTCGGATGCGAGTGGGTTTGCCAACAAATGTGGTCTGCCACTGTCATCACTGGAGAGGGGTGTTTCCATTAAGGTTCTCGAAGATCGGTCACCAGATGCACATAACTATCAAGGTCGTACCCTGAAGTGAGGTAATCCCCACACAGAATAGTTCCAAGACGGTCGCAATCTGGGTGTGGAACACATCGCCACCCATCATGGTGAGATACCATAAGAGTACAATGTCTGTCCACGCTAATCCTATGGTGCACTCAAGCCGGGTATTTGGCTTATCTCACAGTAACTCCCACCCACAGAAAAAATGAAAACCAGCACAACCAGACAGCCCAGTATAATATGATGCATGGAAAATAAATACTGAAAACAGTAAATAAATGCGGTAAAGTAAAGCTGTAAAGTAAAAACTGTAAATAAAAAACAGTAAAGCTAAACTAAAGCACACAACAACAAACAAATAAACACCCAAAGAAACAAAACCAAACAGGCGCTAGGATTGACTCTACAAGGGAAACCGGAAGAATCAGGTTATTCCCCAGCAGAGTCGCCAGCTGTCGCTCCCGGGATTTTCATCCTAGTACAAACGCGAAAGTGGCGCGGAAAAGGTAGAGTCGCCAGCCAGACATTTTTATCCCAAAGGAATGGGAAAGGTAATGTTGCACAAACCTAAGGAAGAAGGAAAAGGACGAGGCCTTGCGAACCAAAGATCTGGATACGGGAGTCGATTACGAATTGAGAAGGTATTAGCACCCCAATCCGTCCGCCGTACTCGACGGGATCCACGCTTATAAGTCTGTTTTCAAAGGGTGAAGAATAATATGCTGTTTAACTGAAAGAATAACTGTCTGGAATGAAATGGAATTGAGAAAAGAAATGGAATTGAAAAATGGAAATAAAATGGGAAAATGTAGGGAAAAAGAAAGATTGTGCTCGAATGGGCCCTACCCCACTGCCTACGTACCTCATCGGGATAAATGAGGATCAGAGACGCCGTAGTTCGTCTAACCTAGGCGGGAACTATTTGTTTGTGTTTTTTACAGCTGGAACTGCGTATGCCTATGCTCAGGTGTTGCAGGCTCGTCTGGTACGAGTGCGTTTACCGTCTTGCATGCGAGACAAGTCGTCGCGAGTTCGCGTTGTGAGTGAATGAGATGAGAAAAGAAATTCCCGCAGGATAGTCGTTTATTGTTTGTTCTTGTCTTTTTAAAAGAAGTGTTTTGAATTTGTTTGCGAACGGTCTTGTACTAAGACCTATCCATCGCGGGAAGTATTTATACCTCGCCCCGAAACAGGACGCATATAAACACTCCGCAACAAAGTCTCGTGTCGTACAAGATTGTTCGGCTTTTATTCTTAAATGTTTTATAGCTTTTCTTCATGAGATGAGAAAGAATGACTCAAATTGGTAAAAGGAAAAATCTAAGGGACTAAGACTCAATCCTAATGTGTTATGTATTTACAAGGTAGTCCTAATGGTTAGTGAGGTTTTCTAGTCCTAATGGAAACTTAAAACTATTAGAATTCAACTTACTTCTTAATGAAGTTAAGTTGATTCTAAGAACACATGGGGGAACCTATTAAAGTTGTAACAATAAAAACAAAGCAAAACAAATGAACTTGAATTATAGGAAATAAAATTCTAAAAATGCCTTAAAGGCATGAATAATAAATAGTCTTATTTATTTATTCTATTTTTATGGAAATTGATTTTATACTAAGTTCTAAATCTAGGTCAAACTTAATATTCATCCTAAAACAAATTAAACTAAACCTAAGTCTAATGTTAGATTCTATGACTAAAATTAATCTAGACTATTGTTATTATTTTTATTGTATTGAACTATATTTTTCTTAATGGCCTAAATCTAATGGAATTTATGCCTAACTAAGCTTAAAACTAATATTCTAAAAAAATACTAAATCTTCTAGAAAAATTATGAAAATTAAACTATGGGATCCTAACACTATCTAAAATAGTATACTAAGAGGGATTCTAAAAATACTTATTTTTTCTATGCCTAAACATTATTTAATTTCAGCTAAGATTAACCATTATTTCCTAAGGATTTTATTACCAAAACCTAAGATAAAAAATTCCTAAAAATCCACTAAAAATATCCTAAGAACTATCATGGGTCTTTTAATTATAGAAAAAAGAATGGCTCAAAAAAGTGGTTAGAAGCTATTTAAATAAAATAAACAAAATTCAGCATAATTAAGAAGAAATTCAATAAAGCTAAATACAAGAATAATTCAGAATTAATTCAAAAATAAATAAATTCCAGAAAATAAAAATGTCACAAATTCCTAAATTCAATTATTAATCTACTTTAATTTTTGGGGAATTTTCTAATGCCTTTTCCTATTTTTTAATGAATTATTTCTAGCTTAATATTAACTTAAAATAAAATTCTAACAAGAACATAAATGGGGTGCTCTTAGTAATTATTATTTGTTTTTGTTATGCTGGGCTTAAAATAAGGGTGTGATTAGTAAGATGTCAAGCCCAATTTTGCAGGAAACTATAGGAGGTGAGTTTAGCAATTATTTACAATTCATTTTCCATGGGCTTAAGGAAGAGGGTGAGAATAGCAAATAATCTTTTGGATCTTAACTTAAACTAGACTAAAGTTTGGTTACTTTAATATTCTAATTCAAAAATTAAATGAAACTTAACTTAAATGAATATTTTCTAAAGATTTCAAATTAAGTAAAATAATAAACTAATCCTATTAACACTTTTTTTTTCTAAAAAAAACTGAATTACACTATAATTTAAAGAAGAAATATCTTAAATCTAATTTATGATTAAAATTCCTAAAATCTTAATTAAAAAAACATGAATTAAACTTAGTCTTAATAAAAAGAATTAACTAAAAATCTTTTTATAATATTTCTCCAAAAATTAAATTAAAAAAAATACTAAGCTAATATTTTCTACAAAAACTTAATCAAGAAAATAGAATTAAACTAATATTTTTCTAACAATTAATTTAAGAAAGAAGAAATAGTACTAAACTTGAACTTAATAATTTAAAAAGAGTAGAAATTCTAATAATCTTGTAATAATATTTTTTAACAATCTTAATTTAAAACTAATGGACTAACTAATCCTATTAATAAATCAATTAAGCTAAGTATTTTATCTTAAGGAAAATAATCAAATTAACTTATGGTAATTTTTCTTCTAAAATCTTGACTTAGCAAAAGAGATTAAACTAATCTAAAAAAAAAAATATTCTCTAAAAATCTTAATTAAATAAAAAGAAATAGACTAATCCTCTTATAATACTTCCTAAACCTTAATTAACTAAACTTAATATAATATTCAATTTATATTGCTGATAAATGAATTACATCTTAACTTAAAAACAAAAGATTAACTACTAATCTCAAATTGAATTAACTAATAATCCTGTTACAAATTAATTAAATCTGAACTAACTATAATTATAATATAATTACAAAGTTTAATAATAAAAAAAACAATTGAACTAAAACCTAAAAATACAGAAACCCTAATTCCCATTCTCATCTTCCTCCTCTCTTATGCCACCGCAGTCCTCTTCTTCACATGAACAAACCGAACCCGCCGCCGTATTACTATGGCCGTCACGGATTCGCCACCTTCTCCTTCGCAATCCGTCACCAACAACCTCAATTCTTTCTTCTTCTTCTTGAAGCCGCCGACAAAACCCCTCCGCCTCCTTCTTCTTCGCGATCACCACCATTTCTCGTCCCAAGATCTTCTTCTTCTTCGGCTCCTTTATCTTCTTCTCCGTCTCCTTTCCGCCACCACTAACCGAATCAAACTTCTCCGAACCCTACTCCGCCGCTAGCTCACCTCCTACTCTCTCATCCTCATTCTCTTCACACACCCACAGCCGCCACTCTCTACCCCCTCTCCGTCCTCTCATTTGCTGTTCACCTTCACCCTAACTAACACCCTCGTCCTCTCCTTCGTCCCTTCAATTCATACAAAACCCTAAAGACCTAAATCTGATTTTTCTTCGCCGCCAGCATTAAACCTAACCTAACCGGCCTCAATCCGAAATAAAACCTCAAACGAAACAAGGAAAACGCAAGCCATGCTCAGAATCGCAACAAGAAATTATATCTTAAAATCCAATTCGTACCTGGAAGTGACGAGACTCCAACGGATGTTACAAACGCTTGATAACTCCGCGATGCTTCAGGTAAGCTTCTTGATTTCAACCTCCTCTTAATCCTGTTTCAATTCACTCTGAGTTCGCTTCTTCGTGATGTCGACGAGGTGATTCTTGCTGTCTTCAATGATGATGCAGGCTTTGGTTAAAGATTGATGAAAATGACAACGGCGATACGAGAATTCAATCACTGCCAAGTACAACCAATGAAGACAGAATGACGAATACGTAGCTCTGATGATGGAGGTATGCCCTTGGATCTTCACCGATTCGATGAGTGTGCGTTACCTCTGACTGCATCCTTGCTATCACTTACTGCGTATTATCCTTCTTAGAATTTGCGAATCTAATACCAATATCTCTGTGATTGTTTTCCCATGCTTTTTGTAGATTGGCTCAGAGGGTACAGCATCAAGGATTGATGCAGAGCTGATAGAATTTGGTGAAGAGTTGGAGAAGAACACTTTCTGGTTGAAGAACAATGCAAGTTATGGATGACTATGCAATACTTGATCCATTGGGGAAGGAAATTGAATATGGGAGATTAGAAATTGGTGATGCTGAGGTGTTGAAGAATTGGGAAGAAATTGAGAATTGTGTCAAGGGTTCATGGTTGAGAAAATGTGGTGAAGAGATTGGACAGGTTTGTGAAGGGAAGAAAATGGTTGAAGAAGGGAAGGAATAAGAAGATTGAAAGGGTGGAAGGGATTGGAAAATGTTCAGCCAAAAAAAACTGGAGTATTGCTTAGCCTGATTTATAGATGACATTCACAGGAGACTCTAGAAGTTTCAGGTAACTTCAGCTAGAATTTTTTTTTTTTTTCAGTTGTGAATTCTGTTAGAATTTACAACTGATTTGTAACTGCTCTGTAACTGCTTTGTAACTGCTTTTTTTTGGTTTTGAATTGTTATGAATCTGCTAGGAGTAGATTATTTTCATTATGAAATTTTTGTTATGCATTGTTGTTTTCCTTTGAATCAAAACTATGCAGGTTAATGAACCGATCCTGTTGATTTGTTATCTGCTTTTTCCTTGAACCAACCGAACTCCACCCCTTTTTGCTTTTCCCTATTGTGCTTTGTGAATGTTATCTGGCCTCCAGTCTGATCTTGGCTTTATGCAGGGTTATGACAGATTGGTGAGAGGTTACGAAGGTGTTGAGTTCTCTTGAAAAACTGTTATGCTCCTTGTAGCTGTACAGTTTTTACGACTGCTTTTGAAGATCCGATTGAAGCTCATCTGTAATACACTGCCTTAAGCTATTTGGAACAGACCAATCCTGATCAGCTCTTCCATCAACATCTGTATCCACACTTTGAAGTGGCAGCGGATTTTTAGTCCCGTGCAAGCTAACCGGTCTCCCAAGCTTGGCTTTTGGTCGATTGTTGCCTCCCTGAAAGAAGTCAGGTTTAGTTGGCTTCTCCTGAACAATATTTTGGTCGGCGAAATTCCCTAAAATGCTGTCTGCTTGAAATGTAACAAGATTATTTTCTGATTGGCTGCAGGGTAAACTTGGAAAGGTGCTGTGGAGCTGCATAAATACTGTCGAAGTTATACCACTCTCCATTCACTTTGCGGATACAAAACCGATGACATTGCAAACGACAAATGACAGCATTTTCCAGCTCGGCAAATGGAGAATCAAAAGGAATGGCTCGTAGATTCACCACCTCCAATGCCTTCTCTTTTTTTTTTGTAAAACTGGATGCTTGAAGAACAGCATTAACGCGACGAACAGCGCAAAGCTTCAATTCCTGTACCTCATGATACAACACGCTTCTATTGCTTGTTCTCTCCATCATCTTTTCCGAATTGAACGGAGACGAATCAAATTGAATGAACTGATTTTACAGCATCAAGAACGAACTACACCGTAATTGTATTATATA
Source organism: Lathyrus aphaca (assembly GCA_963966055.1). Classification (NCBI taxonomy): domain Eukaryota; kingdom Viridiplantae; phylum Streptophyta; class Magnoliopsida; order Fabales; family Fabaceae; genus Lathyrus; species Lathyrus aphaca. The sequence goes on along the minus strand of OZ014520.1, from coordinate 212,734,705 downwards.
ATTAGTTAACAGTGTGTTTTTGTTGTTAATATTTTATTCACTTGTAACTAGAACTTTCATAATTGGAATACACTGAGTTTATCAGTTGGTATCACATGCCAATATGCCTATTGAACAAACCTGTCCATTATGAAATAAATTCCTATGTTACTTTGAATAACTGAAATTTCTGCCAAGCTCTTTCATGGTAAATTCATTTGACTAATGTTGAGTCTTGACTATGATAACCAACCCTCACGCGCCTTTAATATTTGAATCAAACAATCACGTGTGTGAACTTAGCCAAATGAACACTTTCTTATCCCAATCAGCACTACAGTTTACCATTCCAGCCTCAACAGCATAGATTTTAAACAAGTCTTATGTAGATTTAAGGGTTGTTAGGTCAGGATAATTGGAGTAACACCTCCAAAAGATATATAAAAAAAATGGATTAAAGAAAAAGTTTATGAGTTCAATTAGAACTTAAAGGGAAGATAGCAAATGGCGGGTTCCAAAAAAAAATGAAAACCGTTACCTTGTCATGGAATATCAAAGGGAATTGATTAATTGGCCTAAAGCATGGAACTCAAAAAGAATATTAACTTGAAAAATAAGAGGTGTAAAAAATAAAAAAATAAAAAATAAAAAATAAATTTTATTGGACCCGGGCTCGGACTTATGGCGACCGATTGGAAATTAGTTTGATGATTTGGATATTAGGGTGAAAACAAAAGAAATATGACCTCTTATTACTTTTTTGTGGAAATTTATGATGATTCTAGAACGAAATTGCTATCGAGCTTAAATGGTGTAAAATGGACAAGGAGAAAACGTGAGTTTGGTATGGACTAGGAAAAATGAAAGATGGTTCAAAATGGACTACGGACAAAAGATAAATGGGCAAATGAATAAGAGAGAAATGAAGATGAATTAAGGGAAACGTATTGAAGCATAAAGGTGAAGATGGAATGGAATAATCGGGAATGGTTAATAACAGTGAGAACAGAGCAATGAATGAGATCTTGATTTTGGCCCAAAACAAAGCTTGAAAATCTTCCCACAAATCTATAAGCACAACCACTTCTGAACCACTGAATATATATATATTTTTTTTAAAATTAGTCGTAACTCTTTGAATTATCTGAAACGTGCCCTGACCATTCAAATCCAGACGAATCACTGGTCAACTGAAGATTCAAACCAGACTTCACACAAAATACTGTTCGATATCCCGATAAATCACAACACACGGCCGCCCGAACTTTGAATATGCATTGTCTAAGAAATAATCCAGTGGTCCAAAATAACCTTGCAATTACAGTGACCTTTCGATAATGTAACCAAAATTAAATCAAACTCCCATCTGAATTGAGACACAGCTGAGCAACAGCATTTGGAGTGGAATCATAGTCCAGTGAATATTCTCTGTTATTTCAATCCTTGCCAGATACGCATAGGGTGTAAGAAAACCCTAACTTCTTTGAGTCCTAATCACATACCTTACAGAACAATGAAGTGAACTGCTATGAGGTTAATGAATTGGTGAGAAATGCAGATGAATGCAAAATGATATACCAGTAAAGGGAATAAATAGGAGGGCAAATTTTGAGGTATTACAACAGCACAATCCGCTTGGGAAGTACCAGTAATCATGTTCTTAATGAAATCCCTATGTCCAGGTGCATCAATGACAGTGCAGTAGTATTTGGTTGTCTCAAACTTCCACAGAGCAATATCAATGGTGATACCTCTTTCACGCTCAGCCTTGAGCTTGTCAAGCACCCAGGCATACTTGAATGAACGCTTGTTCATCTCAACAGCTTCTTTCTCAAACCTCTCAATCACACGCTTGTCAATACCTCCAAGCTTGTAGATCAAGTGACCAGTGGTAGTTGATTTTCCAGAATCGACATGGCCAATGACCACAATGTTGATATGAACCTTTTCCTTACCCATTTGTTCTAAAGCTTAAAACCACATAAAATCTTGAAGGAGAAAAATGCCCTAATGCACAGCCGCAAGGAGGAGAATGAGAAGAGAGTGTATTGTTATTTTCGTGGGAAGTTTTTTTTGAAGTTTTTGAAAATTTTCTTTTTATGGCTTTGTGTATGCAGGATGAGGTGTGACGAAATGAAACTGAACAAAGAAACCTAGCTATTCGGAATCGAAATCAAACCGTAAACATAAACATGGCTAAAAGCGGAATCAAGTAAGATGAACAATATGCTTTGTCTTGCTATTATTCTGCTGTTTTTTTTGTCTGCTAGTGAGCCATGTGGTCTTGCTGATTTTTGTACTAATTTTGACACTTTGTTATGAGAAAAAGAAGCTTACAATATGTAAAAATGAATTATCATGAATGCTGAATTTTAATAATGGTATGCTTGAATGAAATAGAACTTGAATGCTTATGTAACATATATGGGGCTGTTTTGAATTAACATGAAGTTGGAAAGATAATACTTGAAAATGAATATGTTTGGATTATAAACTTGAATGATGTTTTGAAATATGATAAATGGTGTTAAATGATGCAATGTGTTGAATGAATTTGATTGAATAAATATGATGAATATGATTATGTATGAGTTTGATGAAATGTTAATGCTAACTTGTTTTTTTTTTAAATTTTCATGTGTATGATGGATGGAAGAGGCATGAAGTTGGAGATGTGGCATAGCATGAAGAATTCAAGAAACAAACATGGAGTTGGATGCATTTGCTTATGATGAGAAACTTTGAACCATCTTTATTCAAGCAACACTTTTGTTTTGAATTTGTAATTGCTAATTTTGTAGCTTGTAACTTGTATGTAACTTTGACAAAAACTTGTAATTGAATTTGGTTATGAGTTTGAAAATTAGGAATGCACTTGAGATTGACAAATAGAAGCTTGGAATTTTTGGTGTTTGGAATTTCTTGGTGTTTGGAATAAACTCTCTTTTTTCATGAATTTGTAATGATCTTGGAATGAGATTGACATTGAGTTCATGATGAATTTGAAATGCAATTAAAGCTTGAATTTACAAATGATGTGAGAACTTGAAATTTGAAATTTGGAATATGAATTTGGAACTAGAAATAGAAAATATGAACTAAACTTGGGACAAAAATTGAAATTGGAAGATGAATTGGAGAAATGAATTTAAAAGCAAAATTTGAACTTAAACTTTAATTGAAGTTGGAAATTATAATAAAAATAGAAACAATTTCTTTAAAAATGAAATAAAATTGGAAGTAGAAAATGAGATAAAAATTTAAGAAAATAATAAAAACAAACAATTTAAAAAAAAAAGAACTTGAAGATGAATAGAAATTAAATTTAAAATGGAGATACATATATATATAAAGAAAGAAACAGAGAATGAATAAAAAAAACTAGTAATAGAAATTGAAACAGAAATTCTAAAAATAAGAAGTTAAAAATGGAATATAGAAATAGAACTAGAAAACAAAAGATAAGAATACAAAAATGAAATAAAAGTTAGAAATGAGAAATATAAATTAAAATTAAAATGGAAGCTTGGAAGTGAAAAGAAATAAAAAATAAATAAATCTTGAGAAACTCAAAAAAAATGAGTTGAAAGTGACAGAAAAACAAAACTTGGAAATTCTGTTAAATGCGATGAATGTATGATGCGGGCAGTTAGGGGTAAAATTTGGGGTGTGACACCAAGGAAGAGGTGTGATGAAAGTAAGTGATTAAGTGAAGCATACAAGTCAAAATTCAACAAATAATGTCAAAGTCAGAACCTAAACATATTAATTATGTGCCTAACAAGAAGATTAAATCATAAAAGAAAGAATATAGGCACATACTAAGGCAAATGGAGAAGATAGGAAGAAATGTGAAATGAAGTGAAACATGATTCATGCTTGTGGAAAGTGTGACTTGGTGCAAAGGGTAAGCATAGAACATGAAAGGATGAGGTCCACATATCACAACCAGAGATCATACAACATGTTATCAAGCCTCAAACAAGTTATTATATGATGGCACAAGTGCCTCCCTAAACAAACAAACAAAGCATGGCCAAAACATTCACAAATAAGGAAATTTAAAGTTTAATCCTCAAAGAAATAGTAAGCAAGCTTCAAAAATTATGACATTAAGCATCAAAGCATCTCAAGCATGTGCAAACATCAGGAAAAAATCTCAAGCCAAGAATCAGAACCAAGATCAATAAAATAATGAGGCAAAGCAAAATTATGATTACACTTACTTAAGCATGAAGCAATAACTCAAAAGTCATCCAAACAAAGCCTAAAAATCAACACAAAAATACCTAAAATACCTTAACATGTTAGTGACACAAGGCAAAAGAACCAGGACCAAAACTATTTTAGAACTCAAGTTATAAAATCAAGAAGTTAAGATGTTCATGGTATGAAGAAGTACAAAGGAAATTAATTGGGAAATTAAATTCAGGAGCTAAAAATAATTAAAAAAATGAAAAATAAAATTTGAGAAAGTTTTATAAAATATCAAAGTATACTTGTTAATGTTTTGGATTTTTTAGGAACATATTACTATTTTCAATAATTAAATTTGAAATGGAAAGAAATAAATAAAATTAAATAAGAAATAAAAGGTTGGGTGTGGAAAAAGTAACCCAATCACGTTAAATAAAGAAACAGGCCCAAAACTGGGGGTTCAGAAAGTAAAAAGAGCCCAATCTAAATTCATGCGCAGTCAATGAATCATACCATAAACCCTAGACAAAATGTTGACCACTTATCAACCCTCAGATCTATCCAACGCTAAAAAAGAGTCAAACAAAATAATCAAGTATCTCAGATGAAAGAACCAGATCCATGCGTGCATCATAACTACCATGTGCTAACAAACATAAATGATTTAATGAAACAAAAACGCACACACACGGTACATGAACTTTTTAATGTGTTGGCGCAATCAAGAACGTTGGATTCAGACAAATCAAGTGCCTACATTAAAACTGGCCAATGGAACAGTGCTGCCGGTCGGAGAAGAATTCGGTCATCTTCTCCGGCCAAGCTCCAGTGAAGCTTCAACAATTATTTCCAAAAATATGCAAATAATACATCATAAGAAAGATGACATTACGAGGATCATGAATCCACCATCACATTTCACAAACACACACTATACAAAGCAAATAGAACAAAATAAAATCAACACTCAAAACTGAAACTCATGATTTAGGGAATCACAAGGCTTCACTTGCTTCACACACAACATATCAAGTAAGCACAACTTAAAACAAGCAGAAACAAAGCAAAATGAAGCAAATCAGTTGAGATGTATGAACCTGATTGAAGCTCTTCTTGGTGATTTTTGAGAAAACCAGAGATGCTTGGATCCTCCTTAAGCTTCCTTGAACTATTGTCTGGCCAAATAAAGGCTTAGATCTTAAATATGATGAAGAAATGAGAAAAAATCCACAGGTGCACTTTCTCCAGCTTTCTTAAAACTCAGAGCAACTTGTATGGAAGGTGATGAAAAGTGTGATGAAGAAACTTGGATTTAAGCTCCTTTGGTGAGAACGAAAAATGTTGAGAGAATGTGGAAGTGAGGAGTGATTTGTGTGAATGGAAATAATGATGCTCTCTTTACCAAAACTGTGAGTGAGTGTAAAAATATGAGTGGAAGTTTGTTATGCCTTTATGGTTTTTCAATCTCACCCAAAAAAACCAAGAGTCCAAAATGTGTGACTCCCTTTTTTCTCTTTTCTAAAATTTTATGGTATGGTAGAGAGCATGGGGTTATGGTGGTCTCTTGGTGTGTTGTCATTGTTTGGTTCAATCATGAAAGAAATGAGGATATGAAGGTGATTTTGGTGTGATCTAGTTAGGGTGTACGGTGCCCTTGTTTCACGTGACCTTCTTCTTTTGTTTGGTGCAAAAAGTGTGATTGTGGTAGTGATGAAAATATGAATCTCTTGAGAATAAAATGAAGAGAGTGGGCGTGTGCTCTCTTCATGTATATTGATTCTGTAATACCCCGTATTTAATTAAACGCCCTGGATATTATTAATTAGGATTAATTAAGTATTATCTAACTCTGAGACATATTCTGAATATTCTCAAATTGGACCCGTTAGTATACTAACTATCGTCTATTGGTATGATATACATTGTTTGGTTTTTAAGAGAAAGAGAAACAAGTTATGTATTATAAAAAGAAAATAAAGGAAAGAAAGTTGGTAAGAAAAAGAAAAGAGAAATAAGGAAAAAGAAGAGAAAGAAAGGGATAAGAGAAGAGAAGAAGAGGAAGAAACCCTAAGAGAGGAAAATGCTCGGATCATCGCCATTTCTTCGTCAAATCTTCATCTTCACCAACCTCCTCGTCGATTGCAAGGTGGGTTCTTAGTTAGAAACTTTTCTTTTGAGTTTTGTTAGAGATATTGAGTTTTAGGGTTTTTAGAAATCTTGGAAATTGAAAGATTAAACGGTTAAAACTCGATTAAAACTCAACTAAAACACCCACACTATGAATATAACATGTTTGATTATGTTTTGCTGGAATTGTTGATGTTTTGAATGGTTTTGGCATGGAGAAGGGATTTTCCAGTAAGCTGGAAATTCCTGGACTGGTATAGCTCGCTCAGCGAGCTGTCCCTCGCTCAGCGAGAGTTCCACGAAGATTTTCGCTCAGCGAGCTGGGTTTCGCTCAGCGATACCTGTAGGTTGAGTTTTTGGTGTTTAATTCATAAGTTATGATCCGTCGGTCCAATTATTGCGTTCCGCATATCGTTGTAAAGCTGAAAACATTTGCTAACTAATAAATCTGAAAAATGTTAATTATGCCCAACTTTTACCCGACTTTTCTGATAAACTGTAATTATGTAAAATTGAGGAATTTGGGTATTTGACTTTGAGGCTCGATTGAGAATTAAGGCGTGAGATCATTGTGAGAATCGAACGGAAGAAAAGACAATGAGTTTATGGTGAGGATTGTTTAATAGTAATGATTAAACTAAAATGTTAGAACTATATGTTCAGAAACTATAAAAATTGAAAGTATCAAGATTGGAGAGAGAGATAGGAAATTTGACCTTAAACCAATAGTGTGGCCTAGTTTGTAACTCGACTTGTTAGATGGCATAACTCGTGTGAATGGCTAGGTTCACCCTAGATTGTATGAACCACTAGCGTGCTATACACTAGATCCTCCGTAATAGTCTTGTGTAAGTCTTGAGGTGGGTGATGTTGAGTCCCACGTGAAGCATCCGTAAGGGTTAGAGGGGTGTATTGCACGGGTCCTCCGTAAAGTCTTGAGTAAGTCTTGAGGTGGGTGATGTTTAGTTCCACGAGAAACATCCGTAAGGGCTTGAGGTACCGCTAGGTGTTGTGGTTTGTGGTTGTTCCTATGTATCGCGTACGAATCCTCCGTAAGGTCTTGAGTAAGCCTTTAGGTGGGTAATGTTGAGTCCCACGTGAAGCATCCGTAAGTACTTGAGGTGTGTATGTTACAAATCCTCCGTAAGGCCTTGAGTAAGTCTTGAGGTGGGTTATTCTGAGTCCCACGGGAAGCATCCGTAAGGGTTTGAGGTGAGTACTACACTGGTTTACGCGGGAAGTCTTGAGTAAGTCTCTTTGTGGTTACTTTGTGTTCCGTAAGAGCATCCGTAAGGACTTGAGGAACTGGTTATTTCTTCGTGAGTGTTAAATCGAGATATGTAAGCATCGAATCCTCCGTAAGGTCTTGGATAAATCTTGAGATGGGTTATTCTTATTCCCATGCGAAGTACCCGTAAGGACTTGAGGTGAGAGCTACATTATCTATGCGACAATTTTGAGTAAGTCTCTTTGTGGTTACTTTGTGTTTCGCAAGAGCATCCATAAGGATCGAAGAAAGTGTTATGTCGAATCCTCTGTAAGGTCTTGAGTAAGTCTTGAGGTGGGTATTACATTGAGTCCCACGGGAAACATTCGTAAGGACTTGAGGTAGATGTTTCATTCTCTATATCTATCGTGGTAGTACATGTGAACTTTGGTTCCACTTGGTTCCGTTTTGTGAGTGAGGAAACGGTGAGTATTTGAGATTCTAGGAATCGAACCTTTTAGAGCCGAGGGAACTCTAAGATAGGGAACCCACTGAGATGTTGTTATATCACCCCACTATTGTTGTTGCTTTTCAGGTTCCTTTTTGCAGGTTTGATTTACAAGTGGAGTTATGCTCGAGATGTTTCAAGTGAAGCTTAGTTTAGTCTTCCGCTGTGTATTTCTTTACCTTTGTACAATAATGGATATTGTATGGATCTTAGCTTTGTTTTAGTATAATTCCCATGTCTTGCACCATTGTTGTATAGATTTTTATAATTGGTCAAGAATGTGAATTATGCTATTAGGAATTTATGATGGTGTCAGTACCAAAAATTAACTCTGTATGATATTATTCTAGATATATATTATATGGGTGTTACAGATTCATTTCTTCCTATCCAATCACATGCACACACAAATACCACCTTTGTACTACCACTTTTCTCTCAAAATCCCACTAAAATGCAAACAACATAACAACATATTTTATCCCATTTTGGTCATGTGAAATATGGGTGGCACTACTAAAATAAATGTGACAACATGACATAAAAAGTGAAACCCTAAAGATAGAATAAGGAAAATAATAGACCAATGGGATTGTGACAAAATGCATCCAAAAACCCTAAATGAACCTTACACTTCAAAAAATCATATCTTGAGTTATAGGAAGACTATGAAGGTGTTCTTGTACTTTTTGGGAAGGGAAAATCAATATCTACAACTTTCATGTTCAAGTAAAACTCATTTGAAGCTATTTTGAACATGAAATAATAGGTTGAAGGTTTAGGGCAAAAATTTCCAAAAATAGAAACTTTCCACTTGAGAAATTCCAATTTTAACAACTTCTTGTAAACCCACGATTCCTTATAATTGAGATCAATCATGTTATTCCTTGACCAAATAAATATCCATGGAGTTGATGATCATGCTTAAGACCCAAGAAATCCATTGTTTGACTTTTCTTCTGCACAGTTAACTTCTTTTTTTTATCCACAAGCAACTAGACCATTGCCTGACTCCCTTGATGAGTTTTTGCACCAAATTTCATACCTAGTCCTTGTATACTATATGAAAGGCTTTGACCACAAGAATTAGTCAAATTTATGAGGATATCTTGCTATAGGACAAAAACCTAATTAGGGTTTCCCTATGTAGGAGGAAATTGCATTGATGAACTTTTGATGAACCACACCCCTTCTAGGGCTTTAAGGATGAGTTTGAGCTTGTATAAGATATGAGGATCCCTTGTAGGCTTCTTGCAAGATCACTTGGCTCTTATCTTGACTTTGAATAATCATAGCTTGATGGATGACTGATCACATGCCCTATGATTCTAACTATGGATGGTATGCCTCATTTTTCTATGCAAAGATGCAATGAGATGTAAACTATATTCTATGCTATATGATATTAAAATGAGAGGGCAAATTTTAGGGTGTTACAGCTGCCCCTATTCAAAAAATTGTTAATCTGAAAAGGACGAGAGCACCGATTGTCGGCCGTTCGAGATCAATTGTGATTGAATACCAAAAATGACCAGAAAATTTGCACTCTGATGAAGAAGAAAAGGGATATAAACCCAACCAAAGAAAACACTGCTTGAAAACCTTGATATTGTGAACAGTAGCCCATAACAATGAAGAAATGCCTTTTATAATGAACCAGATTGTTAGACGATGGTGAGGATCTAGAAGGGGGTTGAATAGATCCCTTTGTAAAATTTACTTTTCAAAAATTAGTTGAAAAATATTTTGCGGAAGTTCCCCGGAAAAATCGTCTGAAACAAAATTAAGTCACCAGTGATCGGATATGCGCTTGAAACCAAATGGGAATTAAATGTGTACAAGAGAAATTAATACAATGAAATTAATTCGCTTAATTTCACAATAATTGATAAACCACTATTAACAATGAAATATAGGAAGAAAATTAGCACAAAAGAATTGATTTTGTGTGTTTTGACTTTTTCACAAACACTTGGTGTGCACCCACACAAAGTGTTATTTAGATGTTTAAGTAGTGCAGAATTTTTCACAAAGTTGCTCTCAATTTTGAGAGCAACACTTTAACAAACAGTTGGTATGCACTAACTATCACAAATCAGAATTTTCAAGTCACACAAAATCAAAGTATGCAGAAAGTGTAAGAGAAAAAAAAAGTAAAGGACACAAGAGATTTATTTAGGAAGTTCCTTCACTGTCCTTGCTAAAAGTACTCTGCCCCCAATTCTCAACAAAATTGGGCAATTTCATTAATATTGCAATTGTTTTTACAAGAAGAAAAATGGAACAACAAACCAATTCGAGTCACGAATGTTGTGACAACTTCTTCTTGCCCCTTGATTCAAGACGAACAAATTCCTTCACACGTGTCGAGAAAGCCTTCGGTTAACTGCTCCCTTCTTGCAAGGATATATAATCCTCCAAACTTTGAGCACAACTGAGTTTCTTCAACACTTGTGAACCCACAAAGATCTTCGTAATCCTCCGTCTACCGTGATATGAAAGAACGATCCACTTGATCTTCAATCTACCTCACTCGGCTCAATATACAAATGATGGTTATGTGCAAAACCCCCAAATCTTTTATGATCTTGGAGGAGAAAACCCTTCAGGTTTTTCCAAGAAAAACCCACACTCTCAAAACCCAATATGAAATCTCTATTTCACGATTGAACGTTATCTTCATAACTTGCACCTTAATCGACAAAGATTATTGCGTGTGATTGTTGATTGATGCAAGAAAGAAGAAGATGAAGAGAAGAGTGTATATCTATTTCACTTTTCTTGTTGACCCCTCAAATGAAATGAAAGCAGCTATTTATATTGGTTAGTCAAGAATAGAAAATAGAAAGTAAAAATAATTGAAAAAAATGACAACTACAGGAATGATCCGACTCAAATAAGAGATGAGCCGACTCAACAGGGTCAATGAGCCGACCAAAAAATCAGGCTCAGTCAACCTATTGAGACCTGAGAGAAACTGAGAAAAAACACCTCAAATGAGTCAACTCATGGAAAGCAGTGAGTCGACTCAAATCTGAATGAGCCGACCTGTTCAGTAAGCCTGTTGGGACAAGAGAGATCTGGAGGAAAAATCACTTCAATTGAGTCTGCTCATGGCAAGTAGTGAGTCGACTCAAATCTGAATGAGCCGACATGTTCAGTCAGTCTATTGAGACAACACATGCAGTTAAAATTTCTTCAATATGATTTTTCTTCATGAGACCATTCCTTCTTTCTTGTGTTCCCCACAACATTTCAATCATACCAAGTTTTTGACATTATTCAAAACATATTCCATGTCTCACAAACTCCCCCTTTTTTATGATGGCAACAACTTATTGAAATTGTAACGTACGAGCGATTATACCATACTCCCCCTGAATATATGCCACCAACATGAAATACTTTAAAATCTACACATATCTCCCCCTTTGACAACATCAAAAGGAGATAAAGATGAGTAACCAATATCAAATAACAAGAAACAAACCATGAGAATACCAATTGCAATAAAATTCAAACATCCACAAACACACAATAAGAGATGAATGAAAAACAATGATAAATAACGAATAACCAACCATAATAAAGGAAACATTATCCAAATAACGATAAAAGGAAAAGAAGTCAACATACAAAAATAGCAACAATTGTCATGTGGATAATACAAAACCAACAAGAATGCAAGTTGAAATGAAATGCGATGCAAGAATGCTCTTCATGAAATTCTTGATGAAGATGAAATGAATTATGAAAAAAATGTATGTTATGTAAATAAAATGATTAATGGCATTAAAGAAATTCAAATCAATCATAAATTTGTGGTAGAAAGCAAGAGGCGCCGACCTAGAAAGTCTAAACATGCAGACAACGTGTGTTTCCAAAGCGTGAGTCGACTCAAACATGCTATAGATCGACGTACAAGGGTCCATGAGCCGACGCATGAGTCGACCTGTTGGGACCCGAGCGTGCAGGATGAGAAAACACCACAATTTTCAACAATATCATACCAAATCATCATAATATCACACCACAATGCATCTAAAAGACAAACATATTACTATTTTGATATCTTGAACAACACAATAGATAAATAAGAACACATAAAAAAGCACACACACACTTATTTATTTTATATCATAGATGTCTCACAAGTATCTATATATATTAAACAAGATACTTGAGACAAACATAGTGGGAAAGATATTACCTCGTAGATGTGAAAATGTAAGATGAATAATCAAATGCAAACACTTCAATAAACGAGTTATTAGTAAAGAAATATATTGAGTCAAACAATAATATATAAGACATTTTCAAGATTAATATCGATCTGAAATGTCAAGAACACCAAGTTCCCTACGAGTATGAAAGAAAGGTTCAGTGCCAAGTGGTTTTGTAAAAATGTCGGCAAGTTGATTTGAACTTTCAATATGCTCAAATACCATGTCTCCTTTCTCTACATGATCTCTAAGGAAGTGATGTCGAATTTCAATATGTTTAGTGTGTGAGTGTAAGATTGGATTCTGTCGCTCCCGGGATTTTCATCCTAGTACAAACGCGAAAGTGGCGCGGAATAGGTAGAGTCGCCAGCCATGCATTTTTATCCCGAAGGAATGGGAAAGGTAATGCTGCACAAACCTGAGGAAGAAGGAAAGGACAAGGTCCTGCGGACCAAAGATCTGGGTTTGGGAGTCGGTTACGACCTGGGAAGGTATTAGCACCCCAGACCGTCCACCGTACCCGACGGGATCCACGCTTGTTTGTTTGTTTGTTTCAAAGGGTGAGAAATAAAGTGCTGCTGAACAAATGAACTGCTAACTGGAATGGAAGTGAAATGAGAAAGGAAGCTGAAAAAGAGGATGGAAAGGAAGAATGGGGAAAATGTAGGGAAAATAAAGAATGTGCTCGAATGAGCCCTACCCCACTACCTACGTACCTCATCGAGAAAATGAGGATCATAGTCGACGTAGTTTGCCTAACTAAGGCAGGAACTATTTGTTTGTGTTTTTTATAGCTGGAACTGAGTATGTCTATGCTCAGGTGTTGCAGGCTCGTCTGGTACGAGTGCGTTTACCGTCTTGCATGCGAGAAAAGTCGTCGCAAGTTCACGTTGAGAATGAATGAGATGAGAAGAGAATTCCCGCAGGATAGTCACTTATTGTTTGTTTTTTGTCTTTTATGAGAAATATTTTGAATTTGTTTGTGAACATTATCATACTAAGACCTATCCATCGTGGTAAATACTTACACCTCGCCCCGAAACAGGACGCGTATAAGCACTCCGCAACAAAGTCTCATGGCGTATAAGAACGTTTGATTTTTATTAAGTATTTTTATTATTTTCTTTGTGAGGTGAGAAAGAAAGACTCAAGTTGAGAAAAGGAGAAAACTAAGGGGGACTAATACACAACCCTAAGTTATTTATTATGTACAAAAGGGAGATCCTAATTGTTTGTGAAGTTTTCTAATCCTAAGGAAGAAAAGGAAACGAAGAAAAGAGAATTAGAAACTAACTTACTTCCTAAGGAAGTTAAGTTATCTCTAAAGAAAAGGAAAGCCTAAGAGAAAAGCACAAGGTGTTAAGGCAAACACAATTATAATGCATAAGAGATAGGAATGAAGTGAATCTTACCTCAATATTCCCCCCTAAAAAACAAAAGTTAGCATGACAATGCATATTGAAAGTAAAATCAAAGCATAAAAGCGATTAAGTACCATAAACGTCCTAGAATGGAACTAGGGTTCAAAATAAGACCTAAGTCTAAAGGTGAAGGTACCTAAATATTATATGACTTCTAAAGTCAATAGATACATGCTATAGGTCCCTAAGTATTCTAAGATACCGCACAAGATCAAACTATGTCAAACTATGTACAAAAAATTCACCTAAGTTCACCTAAATGCAAGTTAGGGTTTATGGATGAAGTATGAATGCATATGGCTTACAAGCATGAATTAATACATGAAATTAGTATCAAAGTCAGTAGTGAATGCTTATGAATGTGGATTAATGAACATACCATCATGGATGCAATGGTGCAAGCATATGGAGTAAGGAGAAGAAGATGTGGGAAGAAGTGTAGCAAACATCGCATATGATCACAAAGAATGCAGATTAAGTATGAATGACATATGAATATGCATGAAATGATTATGGGTCGGTAGCATACAAGGTATGAGATTCAAATAGAATGCATGGCATGGCATTTATGATTTCCACATAATTCATGTTAACAATTAGAGGAGAAGGGAAACTAGTTTAAGGCAAAATTAGTTCACATAAGTATGCACTTTGAAACACCAAAACAAACCAAATGAAACATGGTTCAAAAAGTGACCTATAACTGGAATTAAATACCTATAAATGATCTATAATTAACTCCTAGAAGTTACCAAAAGGTGCCTCAAGCAAATGGCATGAATGTCTTCCTAACATTTAGATTATGGAGCAAATAAACACATATTTGGACCTACAATCTAGGTGACATGGAAAAATAGCAAAAAGTCTTTAAAAATTATGAAATTAAATCCATGGAATGTTGAAGTCAGTATCTAATATTTTCTAAAAGGATTTTACAAAATTATACACCAAAGTGCCAAAACAATTACTTGATGAGCAAGATAACAAGGCATGATCGCCGAAAAACAACTCCACAAAGTGGATCAAAAATGACACCAAAAATTATGAAAAAAATACCTAAGGAGCATAAAAATTTCAAAAAATTCCAGTGATTAATCACACACAAAAAATAGGTCTCACACCTATTGGAAAAAATGGTTTTTTGGTCCCTTATCTCAATACCATTCCTTTTGGGACAACTTGGAATGAAAAATCCAAATTAATTACTAAAACCAATCAAACCTGGAATCAAAAAATATGAAAAAATAACTAAGAGGATGATGATCATTCATGAATTTTTCCAGAATTTTATCACACTTAAAAATATTTTTAATAATTGCGACGAAACGGGAAAAAACGATATTTTAAGGGAAAGCGAGAGGAAGTGAATTCTACAATCCGTAACCTAATCCCTAAGCTCCGAAATCGACACATATAATCAAAAAATCATAAATAAATCCAGTGCCTTAGGTGGGAGATCTCAATATGCACCTTAAGTTATATGATCCTAAGCCGCATACAACTAGAATGGTGCGTTAAAGTGGAGGAAGTCGAAATTACTTACTTGATCGAAGTGTCGATTCTTCACATAAAAGAAATCCAAAAAAAACTTCATGCCAAGTCTTGTAATCTTCCATAAGCAAAATAAATGCTTATCTTCCATAATCACTTTGTGAAGCTTTGCCATAACCGAAATCGATCTTCACCGATAAAAAAAACTCATGAATCTTTTAATCCAAGCTTATTTCAAAATTAACTCACAACAAATAATTAAAATTATCACCAACAATTCTAATTAAAAATTACAAGAAAAATGGATTAAGATATAAATCCACAAAATGATTTGTAAGAAAATTAATTAACATTTTTACGAAGAAAATTAACTAACTAAATCTCTAAAAATAAAGAAACAGGAGGTGAATATAAAATTCAGGCAGTATCAAATAGAAACAACTGGCCCAAGGCCCAGTCTCTTTAATATTGGCGCAGAGGGGGGTGCGTTCAGAAATTCGGTGGTGCGAATAGAATCCATGGGCAAAGGCCCAACCCGCCTACCAACATGTGCAAGGCGTGTGTGAGAGTAACGAGGGGGTGTCAGTAGCGATCCATGGAAGAAGATGAGGCCCAAACCAATTTATTCATGAAACCCTAATTCATCACACATAAAAGAAAAAGTCCTCTTCTTCTTCCTCAATGTGTCTTCGCTCTCTTCTTTAACACATCCAGTGTTTGACGTCTTCGACCATAACTTCTTCCGTCGGAGTCGCGTCTTTCACCGCCGTGATAATCCTTCTTCTCCGATTCGTCATGGTAAATGATTACTTGGCAAAACCCTCGTCTTCGTTTTGACCTTCATCGTTTGATGCCGGCCAAAACAAACGGCGCCGCCAACCCATTCCTTTCCGCATCACCATCATCTCCGCTGTTTCTTTTCCGTCTCGATCCTTTTAACGGGAACTCAACCTTATCCGCCATAACGATCTTCGTCTTTGTTACATAGTACCACACGAGCTCATCACCCTGTCACACCGTGCGTCTTCCTTAGCTTTTTCCCTTACCAAATCAAAACCCTAACTTCACCTGAACAACGAACCGACATCGAGAAATATAGAATCCGAACCTCTCTCGTGGATTGAAGTAGAAGTCGAAACAAAATGGAACCGTGCAACACCTTCAGGTATAGACCTATATTCTCTCTTCTCCTCATATTTCACCTTACACTGCGATTTCTCGAAGTTCCTCTATTGCTCTTTTGTATGTCGGTGTTGATGCATTTGCAGTGACTCGCGCCCTAAATCGTGTTTCGATTCTTGATGATATGCTATGCTATTGTTGAATGTTGTTCTGAAGATTTACCGTTGTATTTACTTGCAGATTATGAATCGTTGAAGTTTGAAGATGATGCTCAAGATTGGCTGAAGTTGATAGATAGTGATGAAGATCGATGCAGAATGTTGTTGATGATTGACGGAGAAGAGTGATAATGAGAATTGAAGATTGAAGATGTTGAATTCTTGTTGTTGCATATCGTTGACGGTGTTTTGATGAGATTGATGAAGGTGGATTCTCGGAGGTTGATGACTGATGAAGTTGTGTAGGGATCGACGATATTGATGGTGTAGTCTTGATGATGAAGTTATTGAAGAAATGAAGAAGATTGATTTCAAGATGAAGGTGGTCTAAAATCGATAAGAGGATTCAAGTAAATTACTTCGATCTTCTCTTCCATTCTCACTGATGCGGTTCTGAATTGTTGTTGATTTTGAACGTTTATGCAGGTGGCAGAATTGATGAAGATATCGTGAAGCCTTTGAAGGATGATTAAAAGTTGATTTAAGAAAACAAAGATTTCAGACACTGAGATTTTAGATGATGATTGAGGGTGCCGAGATTTTATGGAGATTGAAGAGGTTCCTCGCGTTCTAATGAGGTTGATGCAGAGAGAGCATGGAGAAGAAGAAGTTGTTGAAGTGATTGGAGATTCAGAGAGAAAGGGTGAGATTCGAGAGGTTGAAGATTATCGATCCTGATGAAGGAGGTTGAAGAGAGATTGATATCGAAGAAGTTGTGTTGATTTTGTAACTGTTTTCCGTTATATCTATAACTGACTTTTTTTTGGTTTTTTCATTGAATTCTTTGCTGAAGTTTTTCTAAGTTTTCGTATTAGAGATTTTCCTCTCAACCGATTCTGTTATCAGTTAATCGTAATTGATTCCTTGTTGATTAATAACAAAATTTTTGCTGAAATTTTCCTCTTCCTTTTTTATCAGTATTTTTGCTATCAAAATAGTCCTCACTAAACTTCTTCCATTAGGCTTGGAATTTTCGTTTTCTTTGTAATTAGACATAATATGAGAATTAAATTGGACATAAATATTTGTAATGAATGAGACTAGGTTTATGGGTAATGGGCTTGAATTTAATGTGGAATTTGGTGATTTGTCTTAAAAATGACAAGGATGTGTTTATAGAAAAAAACTTGGATAATGAATAATTGGTTCAGATAAAAGAAATTCAAATATGGACAAGTGGACTTTCACAATGGATGGTAGAAATATGAATGAGATAAAAATGAGTAAATAGATCAGAAAAATGGTTTATGGATAATGGGCTTGAAAATGGTCATGGACCTGAAATAGTTGAATCCTGAATCATAAACAATGAACTAGCCCAATACTTTGAACAAAAACTCGTCCTTTGAAACAAATCTCCACTTCAATTAATAACCAAATTAATCTGAGTCACAACTAACAACCAACTGGGAAAGCAGTAATGTCCTGATCACCATTCGTACCCAAAACTCGATCCCTTGCACCAAGAATACCAATATGCCCTTTCCATGAAACCCTAAGTCATTCCATACGTGAAAGACCGAAACCTCGATCTTCTGAGAAATACTGAGAAATAAACTCTTGTTCAGAACCTCAATGAATTTCATAGAAGAATGGCCCTGGTAGGTTGAGGAAGAAGAAATCCATGATAATCATGCTTCACAACCTCAATCACACAATTCACAATAAATAATACCCATATGTAAAATCCTTGAAGACCATTTAACCAGGGAAGAAAACCCTAATTGAGGAGCAGAGGCACAAGAAAATGATGTTATTGACGGCCGTTGAATCAACCTTGGATTCCTCTGACAATTACATATAGGGTGTGTAACCCTAACTTCAGATGGCATTGGTCCCTTGTTATAGTAGCTGGATGAAATGCATGATTGTGATTACTATGACCTAATGGGAAATGCAAATGAAATGCAAAGCGATAAGCCAGTTAGTGGTAATAAATATGAGGGCAAATTTTGAGGTATTACAGCTGCCCCTATTCAATCATCTGCGAGCCTGAACGAATAATTGCAACAACTTTTAGATGTTCAAGGTATGAAGTGATTGAATACTTGAATAAAACCTGAAAATTTGCACATAGTGGGTAATAAAATATGCTGGGAAGAATGTCATCCTCAAATGAAAATTCTCAAAAGATCTTCGGATCTAACACGAAACCATCCTCGAATGGAGATGCAATGGTATACCAGCCTCAGTCGATAACCAGAAACATAAAGAATGACCTCAGACAGACTTTGCAAAAGAGACAAACTGACCTCAATCAATAAGCTCAAAATGGTCTATCATCCTCTAATGATAGTGATGCGTGTTTTTCGCAAGTGTACGAACACGTCAGAGTAATATAAAAGATTGTCGAATCCACAGAGACCAAGTGTCAATCTATCGTACCTGTTGTTATGGTGTGAATCTAAGGCAACTAAATTTAAGGGTTTTAAGAAGGGTGCAATGGTAAATAAAATGATAATTTTAAATAATAAATAAAAGACAGGCTCGAATGTAATTCACGTAATCAATGATAATCCAGTACTTGTTAATGGAACTACTTATGGGCAATGTTTTCTCCTTTGAAAAGAACTAATTTAACAGGAACTGTCGCTTTCGCGTATTCAGAACCGAGTTGTACTCTCTAATCAACCCCTCCTATTGTCACGGATAAAAAGGTGCGTACTGCGTTAGAGTAGTAAACCTATTTTTAAGAAATGTAGTATCTTAACTAAGTTGAAAAGTATTTTAACCTGGATTTCTTAGCAAAAAGAGGTTCTTATGAACCAGACTCTAAACTTCATAACGCGTCCGAAAATCGTTTTAAAATCTCTTTTCTTTTTAATCTAAAAACTCCTAATGAACTAGACAAAGCGCTTTTGGCTGTTTTTGAAGTAGTTAAAAACAATTAGATTAAATTGAAAGATAAAATAGCCCTTAAGTGTTTCCACGAACAATTATACGGATTACTGGTTCAATTACGATCCTTACATTCTAACCTTTATGGAATTAGTTAGACATGATAAAGTAAAGATTCTTTTTATATTTTTTCATAAAATTAATTTAGTGCGAGTGCGGAAAGTAAATGAATTTAGTGCGAGTGCGAGAAATAAAGTAATTTAGTGCGAGTGCGGGAAATAAAGGAATTTAGTGCAAGTGCGGGTAATAAATGAAAGTAAAGCGAGTGCGGGAAGTAAATAAAGTAAAGTGCGAGTGCGGATAATAAAGAAAGTAAAGCAGTGCGAGAAATAAATAAAAGTAAAGCAATGCAGAAAAGTAAAATACGAACTGGAATTAAAATGGCGGCATGATTAACTTCCTCCCAGAGTGCTCCAAAACTCGATCACACAGACGTATACAGACTCGATCACTCGATTGCAGTAACACCCTGATGTGGAACGATAACTACTTTAAAACTGATATATGCCTAAGAGATTCTAAGTTTGGATGAAGAAAAACGAAAAACTAAAGTCCTATTTATAAGAAAACTAAATGCGGGAAATGACCAGGACGCCCCTCCACTAAAAAGTGGAGGGAACTGTATTTTTGCCTTGTGGCGCCCGCCACAGGCCTATGGCGCCCGCCATAGTACTCATAGGGAATGGAAGAGTGGGGATCGTGGGTCTTGGCAGTTGTGGAGTGGTCTTGAGACGTGGCCACGTCATGGCTAACCCCATGGCGCCCGCCACAGTGGGTGCCGTAAGTGCAAAATGCTGAATTTCTAGGTTTTCGTCTGTTTCCACTCCTTTTTCGCTCCTTTTCTCGATTCAAGCCCCGATTACAATAAAAACCTGAAAACAAAAGAAAACAAAGTAATAGCATAACAAAATAACAATAAAAGCTAAGAATGCATGCGAAATCGGAGTCAGAAATACGGTGAAATTTAGTGTGATCAAATTCTCCCACACTTAAACCTTTGCTTGTCCTCAAGCAAACATTAAAGCTCAAGAAAATATGGTGTCAACACGTGTCTTTGGGCTAAAGGGCTTCTAAGTTCAAGTCAGGATGCAGTGACAGGTACTAACTAAGTGAACCAAGGGTACCATAGTAACACAAACACAAACTTCAATCCTATATTAACCACTCCATATCATCCCACAATACCTAGGCCCATCTTCTCATCTTTTTGTGTCCTTTTCATTCAGGCGCAATCACATTAAGCCCGTTATCCGTACATGCTTCATAGTAGAGTGACCGGTTAGTGATTCTGATCCATAACATAAGGTTTCTGGCACATAAGCATGTGTAAACCTGTTTTATTTGACCTAATTGTAGCTGCGGGGGATCGGATCGTAATCCGCCCTACCAAGTTCAGTGCCAGATACCTCTGAACCAACTAACAATAGGTGACTTGCAATTTTTTTTTCTTTTTGTGGCAAAAAAATTTTTCTTCTCTTTTTTTTTTCGGTTTAAATGACTTTGTGAGGGTCACCTATACCAGAGTTTGCCCTTTTTTTTTTCTTTTTTTATTAGCATTGGATCATTCACTTATGTTCATCGGCCCCCTACGTAGAGCATGCTTAGGCCGGAGCTGACTGCTAAGATAAACTACTTAGGACAATTTTTTAAATGATAATAAAGGCCATGGTGGTGGGGTTTAGGAGTGATTCCTATATTCAAGAGGTCTATGGTGCTAAAATGGTTCCGATGTTTCAAAAAGTTGACCTAAGTCACCACATCCTAATCTAAACCTGTCTCAAAGCCCAAAAAACATGTGAAACAACATTATTTTCTTTTTAAAATTTTTCTGGTAAGGCTAAGGAAATGGGAAAAATGAAGATGAACTAAAAATACACTATACTGGTGACTCGTCAGACTCATGCATTATCTAAGAAAAATAAATTACTGAAAAGGGAAATAACTGAAAGGAAATAATTAACTAAAAAGGGAAATGACAGAAAGCAATAAAATCCCCTCCCACACTTAAATCGAACATTGTCCCCAATGTTTCGAAATAAGATAAGGGGGGTAACCTGAAAAAGACTACTGAGGAGGAGCACTGGTGCCCTCGCCGTCCTGCTGTGATGGTCTGGAACGACGAGATCTACTACGATGCTGGTCCCTCCGGTCGAGTCGTGCTGATAAAGCAGCCTGAGCACTCCGGACCTCTCGAAGGTTACCTAAGATGGAACCCTGAGTAGCCTCTACAAGCTGGTAGTGCCGGCTGTTGAACTTTTTCTGACGGTTCTGCTCTAATGAGATATCGTTCAAGGTACGGCAAACGTTTCTATAAGCACGATCCGAAACCAATCGCGATTGTTGCATGAAGCTCATGTTGTCAGTCAGCTATTGAGAAATAGTAGAGAGAAGTTCGTCTCGCCTTTCCTCTCTAGCTGTCATATCACGCCACATCTCCTCGGTGACATAGAATCCAGGAGCAACACCTGCAACAGGGTTAGAGGAAGATGGTGCGGTATGTGACTGTGAAGGACGATGGGGGGACATGTGAGGGATGGGAGACTGCTCTCTCCGATCATACTCTTCATCAGTGTCATGTGCCTCCCCATCGGGAATATTAGGAGGAAGTGGACCCAAAACACGTGGAGCATTCAGATCATAGGTCCAGTTCCTTTCATCACGTACATCAGTACGTCTACTGCATGGTAAAGCAACAAATGGGATAGCTACCACATGAACCATCAACTCATAACCACCTTCTCTCCTCGTTTGGCATAATTTCATGTCTTTCAGAAATTTTAAATTAATTGTGCGAGGAGGTAGTGGTTCAAGTGTAGCTATCTCATCGTTCAGGCCAAGAGCCCGAGCAATAGACGTAACAAGCCCTCCAAAAACAATCGGTCCTGTTTTATTAGTAAGTAAAGCCATGTGTGCAAGCATAAACGGGACCGGATTGATATGGGTTCTAGTGAGGCATCCTTGCAAAAATAGGAGTTCTCTAGCATTTACCTTGTTTGGACTCTCCCGGCCAAAAATAGTACATGCCAAAAGATATCTGAAAACTCTTATGGCCGGGTTGTGAATGGTCGACGCAAGTATCCCTTCAAAAGAATTAATTGAAGTACTTGAAAGCCTTTGCCAGAAGGTAAATACCTCGGCCGACCATTCCGCATCCAAAGGTGCCTCACAAATCGCACCTTCCCTATGAGGGATTCCTAACAAGCCTGCTAGCTCGTTGGTACTGAATTCATATTCAATTCCAAACAGTCTAAAAATAACAGTACCGACAGTGCTAGCAGTGTTAGGACTGACAATGTATATCAAAGAACTCAAAAACTCAATTGTCAGTCTCTCATAGGTAGGTTCCTGATTAACGAAAATATTATGCAAGCCTAGAAATTCTAATAAATTAAAAACACTATGATAAATACCCAAAGCATACAAACAGTTATCGTCGACATACCTAGTCGAGAGAATTTCTCGACTCTGAAGCCTCTGAATAATTTTCCGTTGCCTATCACCCGGTCTTCCATCACGAAGAAGAAATCCATTGAACTCCATTGTTGATTGCTCCTTAGGAAGTGAAAATGGTAGAAAAATGGTTTATGAGGGGAATGATAAAGTTTTGATTTTTATGGTTTGTGGTGGATGAAAATGAAAATGGATTTTGGATATGTTTTATGGATGGAGGGTATTTTGGAAATGGGGGAGCTTTAATGGGGTTCAAGGAGGTTTTTGAAAGTTGCAAAAATGGGTTTTTGGAGGAGGAAGGTATGAAAATGGAGGAAAATGAAGTTCAGCCCCGAAATAGGGGTGAACGCCATGGCGCCCGCCATGGGCTTGTGGCGCCCGCCACAAGGCTATTTCCTGGGCCTTGGATTTTTTTAAATCCTTCTTTGGGCCTTCTTTGCACCTCCGGTCTTCGGGGGGGTCTGGATAGCGTTTTCTTCTTCTTTTCAAGGCATGAGGCTTGCATATTTTTTTATGAAGACAAAAATGAAAATATTTTTGTCTTATTTTTTTTTCTTTGCACGACAAAAATTAAATAATTAAAAATCAAAAAGAAAAAGAAAAAATCGACATTAGTGCATAATATGTATATATAAGATGAATTCAAAGTACAAGAAAATATAAAAGATGCAATAATATGAGATATGTCTGGAGATGCGAGAAATAAAATAAAGCGTATAAAAGAAATTAAATACTAGGGTAGCATCGTCAGTGTAGAATGAATCATGTGGTAGGCTTCTTCTCCTGGCTTGATCCACGAATCTCAGCTATCTCCCTCCGAAGCTCTTCAATCTCCTGATATAGAGCATCGGCCTCTGAGGCATGAGTGAGATCAGAGACCTGAATCTGTAATTCCAAGTCCGCTACTTCCTGCTTGAGCAGGGCAGTCTCCTTACGAAGCTCATAAATCTGTGTTTGTAGGTCAGGCGGTTGCAGAGACATATTGTTAGACATAACAGTGATTCGGGGAGTAAGAGGTGTAGGAGTGTACTCAGCGGCGGGAGGCAATTTCGGCTCTTCGACAGTCTCTCCATAACCTTCTAGAGCATAACTCCAATTTGCAGGATCATGGACACTGGTCATCAGCGGATCTGGTAATGTAAAGTAGTGTATCACTTCGCCGTCAATCAGTAATCTAAACATGTTGGGCTCAAAAGAAGCCCTCCTCATCAGTCCTCTGTCAAGACAAAAATCAACATCCAGGGTGGTGTAGCAGCAGAAGGTCCTGAGGTGCAATAATCTGCGAGACAAACCCAATGCAGTAGCTATCTGTGTAACAATACCACCGACATGTATGATGCCTACGGATGATCTGGAAACACTATCAAGGCCCTTCAACAGAAAGTTGCCACAAGCAACAGGGCGAGACTGAGTCGCACAAAACAGTAGGAAAATCTCCTCTTCACTTAGCAGGGTCTCTGTATCTGGCAAGCCTAGGAAAGAATGCGCTAGAATCATCTGGAAGTACCTTAACACAGGGTTGTGGATTACCTGAGAAAACTGGGTGGAAGGATCTTGGCTTCCTCCACCTGATATTTTAGACCAAAACCTTTCCACTTCTCTGCTCATAAAATACCCCATCGGTGTCTCTGGAATAGCATCAGGAGTAGTCTGGAAACCCATTAAATCACCAAACTCTTTGTGAGAGAAGGAGTAGTCAATCCTGAACAACCTGAAAACAGCGAGTCCATCGGGTCCAGCCCAAGGGTCATGATGAAACGAGCTGAGGAACTCAAGAGTCAAGTTCCTATAAGTGTTGTTCCTGTCGTCAAACTGGTCCCACTGGAGTTGATGGCATAAGAATCTGACGCTTGGCTCTATCCCCAAGGCATCCATGCAGTCATGGTCAGGGTACCTGGTAGGAGCCATAGGGCGTCTCATGTGGACATAGTAACACTCTCTCTGTGCGTCGTCTCTAAAGGCCACGTGCATGTCATCAGGGTTCTGCATTCTGTACAAGGTTAGCAAACAAGTCCTGAAAGCACATAAAACATTCAATCGTTAGTCCTGACATAATAATAATAAAATAAACCAAATAAAGTAAAAATAAATAAAAAGTACATAAATAAGAAAACCATGGGTTGCCTCCCATGCAGCGCTTGTTTAACGTCATTAGCTCGACGACCGATTTTTAAACATCATTGGAAGGATATGGTGGATCACTCAGAGTATGACAGGTGTATGTTGATGGGATGTCACCTCCTTCGTAGGGCTTCAACCTCTGTCCATTGACGATGAACGGTTTACATGTTTGGTTCTTGATTTCAATAGCACCGGATCTTAGGATCTTAGATACTTCGAAAGGGCCAGTCCATCTCGAACGAAGTTTCCCTGGAAAAAGCCGTAACCTAGAATCGAACAGGAGAACAGGATCGCCTATTTTGAAGTCTCTTCTTATGATTCTTTTGTCATGCCAAGCTTTTGTTCTTTCTTTGTATATGATGGCATTTTCGTAGGCGGATTGTCTGAGCTCTTCTAATTTGTGGATATCAAGGATACGTTTCTCACCAGCAGTCAAGTAATCCAAATTCAAAGATTTGATGGCCCAATAGGCCTTATGCTCCAACTCAAAAGGTAAGTGACATGATTTTCCATAGACTAGTTGATAAGGGGTTGTTCCTATAGGGGTTTTGAAAGCAGTTCTATAGGCCCATAATGCTTCTTGAAGTTTTTGCGACCAATCCTTTCTAGATATAGAGACAGTCTTCTCAAGAATTTGTTTGATCTCCCTATTAGATACTTCCACTTGTCCATTGGTCTGTGGGTGGTATGGTGTTGCTAATCTATGCTTAACTCCATACTTGCTTAAAAGTTTATCAAATATTCTCGATATGAAGTGTGATCCTCCATCACTTATGACTAAACGGGGTGTTCCAAACCTGGGAAATATATAGTTTTTGAATAATTTGATGACCACTCTGGTGTCGTTCGTGGGTGCGGCGATAGCTTCAATCCATTTAGACACGTAGTCAACGGTGTAAACACCCCAAATTTGCCCTCACTCATTCACACCATGGCTTGTGATCTTTTCATATGCATAAGTTCAATCATAGCATCTCATATCACATTTGTGATTCATTGCATTGGTTCAAAGTCATCTGCATCTAGGGTTTGTGATCTGAGTTATCCAAGAGCCATTTGAGCCACTCCAAAGGTCATCAATCACTTCAAAGGGGTCCATGTATGTTCAAACATCATATTGTATCTTCACAAAGTCAAGAATGTCAAAGAATCACAAGAACTGAGGATGGCATGGAAGCAGAGCCAGGTTTAACTGCACAAATGACCTAGAATTAGGGTTTTGGTTTCAAAGGCCATAACTCCATAATTTTTGGGCATTTTTGTTTCTATTGGTCTCTATATGGTATAAGGATTATGCATATCAATTTTCATGAAGAAATTCCATGGGGAAGGCATCTAATCAAGAGTTGACTTCTTGGGCAAGTCAGTGCAAAATCAGGGCATCTGAGGCCCCCAATGACCCAACCAAAGGGTGTTCATCATCATTTTGATAGTGTATGATCTTTATTTGATCATAGAAGATGTTAGAAGTTCACAAAATTGAAGAATTTCAAGCCATTTGCAAAGTTGACTTTTTGGGAAAATGACTTGTAATGGAAACTTGCCATTTTGGGAAACTTTTTCAACCCTTGCTTTTTGATTCAAAAATGCTTCAAATGGGAAAACTTTGGTCATGAAAGTTGTAGAATGGATCATTCCCTTTTCAAAAAGCACAAGAACTCATTCTAATTCATTTTGGATCAAAAGTTATGGCTTGTCAAAGTTGGGAAAAATCACATAAATTCAAGTTTTGTACCAAAGAGGCATTTTGCAAAATGGTTTGATCAAGCATTCTAAAGATTTCAAATGTGCACAAACTCTTCACAATATGATCATGTGACTTCTAAAAGTCAGAATTGGCCCAAGAATATTGCATTTTGGTGCCTTGAACTTCATGAATTTCCAAAGGGGGCAAACATGTACCAACTTGCAAAAACTCATGAAGCCATGCCTCTACTTGTTACAGCTCATAGAATCTGATCCATATGAACTCCATGATCTCTGCTGAACTCAACCATGCCCCTATCACAACCTCACACTTGCACATACCTCAAGTACACCTAGACTTGACTTTTTGCAAAAACCCCCATACCAATCCCACAGTGACACAACAACTATTCTGACCAACCAAGACTTTACAAACACACCAAAAGCAAGCCATTTCATATGATATTGGAGCCTGAATACACACACAAGCCAGCATTCCCAAAAACCTCCCCTTATGCATTTTGCTTCGAATCACACAGCACAAGCATCAAACACAAAAACAAACTTCACAAAACATCTCAGCATGACTCACTGATCACAAATCAACCATTGAAACAGCCCAAAACCTCACACAAACCAAATATGATTTCCTCACTTCACTGAACAGAACTCAAGCAATCTCTCAAACCAGCCCAAATAAACTTCAGATAAGCTTTGCAAACACTTGAGGGAGGTCAAAGGAGTTGATTGGAAGCAAGGAACTGGTCCAGAAGCTCTTGGGTTGAAAGCTTCGATTCAGGTAGCCATGGAAATTCATTTTTCCAGAACTCTTATTTCTTGTTTCTAAATGATAAAGCATGCTCTCCTGATCACATTGAACCTTTTATTTTTGAAAATGAGTGAGAAATGGCCATGTATGCTTGTTCTGAAACTTTGCCCGTGAAATGAGTTTTGCTTTGATTCTCATGATTCAGTGAAAATAAATGGTTTTTGGGGTGGGGTTTAGGTTTAATGATGTTTAAGGATGAAATCTGGAGATTTTAGTGAAGTTTTGATGCGTAGGGAATGAGATAGCATGAACACCTTGCCGGAGAAGATGACCGGAACACTGTTCCGGTCATCTGAAAGTAATTAGGGCACATGATTAGGGTTTAAGCGTAATTAGTGAGATTTGAATTCTGGCCGTCCAGATGCGCGCGCTGGTCAATTCCCGCGTCCTAGGTTTGAACCACAGCCCTCAGATTAGTTGACTTTCCTATTTTTCATTTAAAATTCATTTTATTTTCATTTGTTTTGATTTATTTTGCACGAATTATTTAAAATAGCAAAAAACCTTTAAAAATTCTGAAAATTTTTGTCAAGGTTTTCATTATTTTTCAGAACACAAAAATATTTTTATTTTTATTTTTTGCATTTAAAATTATTTATAAATCATTTAAAAGTTTATTTTTAATTAGTTAATGAAAATTAATTAATTAAAAATACTTTTAGGTATTTAAAAATCACAAAAAATTCACATAGCATTTAAAAACATTTAGAAACATTGTCCAACTCTCAAACCAAATTTATTTTTTGTTCTTAATGCCTTTTGATTATTTTCATTGGATTTAATTTCATTTTAAGGCAATATTTTGTTTCAAACTTCAAAAATTCACTTCTGCCTAACCATTGAGAGTTGGACAATGATTCTTTTTGCATTGCATCTTGCATAACATGTAGTTTATAGGATAAAATTGGTTTGATTTGATCTTGCATTTTCAATTTGTTTGGCATTTTTCTTGTTGAGGTACCTTAAAACCCTAGCAATCTTAGGAAATTCATAACTTTCAATAGGTTAAGAGTTAGGTCCCCTCCTTTGGGCAGTGAACTTGTGTAGGGTTAGGGTTCCTTTGATCCCATTTTTAATTTTTTGTCATGTCATTTGCTTCTGGTTTTGGATTTTTGCTTTGTATGTTGCATATAACCCTAATTTATGCCTTCCTTTGCATCCATCTTCCATTTGCTTGCATACCATGACTTGCCATGACATTTTGTGCATCCATTTGATTCATAATACATCTTAAGACATATTAGAATCATGTTTGATCATTGCATCTTTCATTTGCCATGTTATATGTCTTTTGCATTCCATAACTTTTCATGTACATCCATGGTTCAAAACATGCTTCTCTTGCATCCATATGTTTGTATGATCATTCTAACGCCTTGCCTCATGTTTTCATCATCTCTTAGCATCATTAACATCATACTCATGCTTCTGACTTTGGTTTGCATCATGACATTGCATCTCATTTTGCATTGCATTTCATTTCTTTTGCTGACTTTTTAGGTGGTAAGTTGTTTTGAGAAGTGGAGTTGCCTTCACTTCTCACATTCTCTTTTCATCTCTTTCATAATTCATTTACTGCATTTTTGTATGTGTTTGGGTTTGAGCTTACTCACTCTTGTTCATCTTACCTTCTTTATTCAAGCAACTTGTCTTCTTAAGTGAAGCAAGTTGTCTTACTTCATTCTGCTTCTTTCTCCTTTCATCTTGCTCCTCCTTAGTGGCCTTTGAAGATTCTTTCTCTCTTAAGCCTCACAAACCCTAGTAATGACCAAGCATGATAACAATTAGGGTTTTGATTAGTCCCCCATTTAGTTTTACCTTTGAGTCATCTTTGAGTCTTCTCTTCTCATCTCTTAATCAGGGACTAAACCCTAAAGGCTTTAAGGCTTTGTGATTAAGCTTATGCCTGCATCCTTCTATTATGATGGAGTGTATAACTTTAATCCTAAGTGTTAAACCCTTAATGTGTTTAAATCCTTTAATCAATTCACTTAATAATCATCAAGACATCAAACTTGTAACTTGGGCCTTGCATTAGGGTTCTAATTCTTCCTTAACTGGTTAAGAAGGACTAACCCTAGTGTTAATGGACAAGTCCTCCTCAAGTTGTCTTACAAACCATAAAAATCACTTCTTCATCATATCATTAACAAAAATCCACTTAATAAAGGCTTTGTTTTGTCATGAGGTTAATCCCTAATCATGGATTAAGTTGAGGAGTCTTTCTCAGCTTAAACATTCTCATCTATTATCCTTCTATTAGGATGGTGTAATGAGTATGTTTAATCCCTGATTATGGCTTAATCTCATTACTTAACACTAAACAAAAAGCAACAAAAACATCTAAATAATCACAAGTAGGTTAATGATCTTAATCCTACATCATGGTAATTAAGTTTGAGGTGTTTATCTCATACTTAAGGTATTCTCATTATCCCTAATCAAAGGGAGGATATGATGAGTTTACTAACCCTTGGTTTAGGCTTAAGCTCATTAACTTATGAAAAACACAAAAAAGCAATAAAAGATTGAAAACACAAAAAACAAACAATAATCGTCTCCTCCGGGATTCTTTTCTCACCTCATTCACTCACAAGCGAGAACTTGCTTCTTCCGTCTAATGCAAGACAATTTGCACCTGAGCCAGACAGGTCATACACTTGATCATAGACAAGTAGGCAGTTCACAAGTCAATTAACCTTTCAGTCTCTTTGGGTCGAACTACGGTGTTCTGACTTCCTCATTGCACGAGAGGATACGTAGGCATAACTTAACAGTTATCGAACAAAAGTCTCTGTATATACCCCCTCTTTCAGTCTTATTCTTTAAGCCTCATTATCATGAGCATTTCATTCTTGTTCTTACACTGACACTTCACTTATACATTTCTTTTACACTGACACTTGCATTCTTTCCAGCCATGATACACAAATTGCACTGACACTACCCCTTTAAAACACAAATCTTTTAAGCGTGGATCCCGTCGAGTACGGCGGACAATCTGGGTGCTAATACCTTCCCAGGTTGTAACCAACCCCCTTTCTCAGTCTCTCTAGTTCGCAACCGTCTTATCTATATTTTTCTAGGTTTATGCAGCATTACCTTTCCTCCAGGATAAAAATGCCTAGCTGGCGACTCTTTCTCTTCTGAGTTCACCCTTGTGTGTTCTCTTCTCCTTTCTCCGACCGTTCGCGTCTGTACCCCTTCTGGCCCTGTGTCATTTTGGTGGGAGCGACAGCTTGGCGACTCTGCTGGGGACCCTTATACTGTAACCAGGGCTTCTGGTTCTTTTTGTGGGTTCCTCCTAGCGCTTGTTTGATTTGTGTTTACTGGGGCGTTATGTGCTAATTGTGTTTATATATTTATTTTGTTTATTGCTTTATGTACAGTTATTTCTTGCTTTCTTTACAGCTTTATATATCATACTGTCATACTGTCATCTGGCTGGATCTGTTTTTGTTTTGGTGGGTGGGGTTCTACTGAGAGTTTAAGGTCCTATACCTGGGACCTGAGTGACACCTAGGCTAGAGTGGTTCATGTTCTTTCCCATTCCATTTCGGTCTGGTGCGGGAATATGAAACACGGTTCAGATGTGGGTTTCTTCTTGAGAACTATGTGCTACGGATTTCCTGTAGTGCTAGGGCTATCTGGGAAGCCTGCTAAGTCTGGATGACCTTTATTATGACCTTCAGAAACTGAGGTGAATTAGAGGAGGATCTTTTATGGTTATTTTAAACACTGTACCTCCGGGTTAGAAGTGTTTACACTTCTCATAACTGATCCAAGTCTGAGGATCCTTGTTTTAGAACACCACCTGTGAGGGGGTTGGGCTGTTTACAGGTTTGCAGGTGCCCTTGGCCACATCATACCCTGTTACTATTTGGTTTAAGAGTACCTCATTTTGGACAGTTCTTGTGATTAACCCTGGACATGTGACTCTTTATTTGAGTCCCCCACCTTGGTTATCGGACTTCTGAACCTCCATCTGGACTTCTTAAACATATATGGACCTTTGTATCAAGGCAGTAATCAGATCCAGCTTGATCACAAACCCTTGCATATCATTTGCATACTCATCATTTGCATCATTTAACATTTGTTTATTTGTTTTTCAGGGTATCCACTTTACATTTGTCTTGGTTTTGACCCCTTCATCTGCATAGACCTCTGTTTCACCAGTTATCTGCTTCAGCTATCTTCATCAGTTATCTGCTTCAGCTATCTTCATCAGTTGCCTGCTTCAGCTACCTCCATCACTAGCCTCAGCCTATCAGTGGTTCATCTCCAGTATCAGTCTTCATCATCAGCATTTGTTTTTCAGCTCTTCATCAACAGTCATGGCACCCAAGAAGAGCAACATTTCATATCATTTCTTTGAGCCTGTGCTAGCTGGCATCAGGCAAGTCCAGACACTTATTACTCCAGACCACATCCCATTATTCAGAGAGCATTATGGAGGCATCCTTGATATGGTTATGGACTTAGACCCTTCTCAGAGGAGTTTGATCCACACTTGCCTACAGTTTTATGACCCTCCTTTGAGATGCTTCACTTTCCAGAACTTTCAGTTAGGACCTCTGCTAGAGGAGTTTTCATCACTGATTGGAGTGCCTATTTGGGGTGGAATTACCTTCAACCCTGAGATGGTTTCTCCCAGCAATGGAGAAGTGGCAAAAGCACTATATTTGGAGCCTATATTGATTGAGCAGAACATGACAACAAAGGCTGGAATCCCTGGTTTGCACCTAGATTTTCTGACTTCTCAGGCCATCCTGAAGGCCTCCTTGGGAGAATGGAAGGCAGTTTGTGCATTGTTAGCTGTAAACACCCCAAATTTGCCCTCACCCATTCACACCATGGCTTGTTATCATTTCATATGCATAAACACAATCATATCACCTCATATCCCATTTTTGATTCACTGCATAGTTTCTAAGTCATCTGCATCTAGGGTTTGTGATCTGAGCAATCCAGGAGCTTCTTGAGCCACCCCAAAGGCCACTAATCACTTCAAAGGGATCCATGTATGTTCTTATATCATATTACATCCTCTCAAAGTCAAAAATGCCAAAGAATCACAAGAACTGGGATTGGTATGGATGCAGAGCCAAGTTTGACTGCACAGTTGACCTAAAATTAGGGTTTTGGTTTCAGAGGCCATAACCCCAAATTTTTTGGTCATTCTTGTTTCCATTGGTCTCTATATGGTATAGGGAGTATGCATATCAATTTTCATGAAGAAATTCCATGGGGAAGTCATCTGATCAAGGGTTGACTTTTCAGACAAGTCAGTGTAAAATCAGGGCATCTGAGGCCCCCAATGACCAAACCAAGGGTTGATCTTCATCATTTTGAGTGTATATGATCTGTATTTGATCATGGAAGAAGATTGAAGTTCACAAAATTCAAGAATTT
Organism: Lathyrus aphaca; assembly: GCA_963966055.1. Classification (NCBI taxonomy): domain Eukaryota; kingdom Viridiplantae; phylum Streptophyta; class Magnoliopsida; order Fabales; family Fabaceae; genus Lathyrus; species Lathyrus aphaca. The sequence goes on along the minus strand of OZ014520.1, from coordinate 212,701,813 downwards.
GAAGTTTTTTGCAAAGTTGACTTTTTAGGGCATGGTTGACTTTTCAAGAATATGTCATTTTATGCCATTTTTCAAGCCTTGCTTTTTGATCCAAAAATGCTTCAAATGGAAAAACTTTGGTCATGAAAGTTGTAGAATACATTTTTCCCTTTTCAAAAAGTACAAGAACATGATCTAATTCTTCTTGGATCAAAAGTTATGGTGTGACAAAGTTGGCAAAAATCATTAATTTTCAAGTTGTGCACCAAATGAGAAACTTGCAAGAACTTTGTACCAAGGCATTTGTGACTTCTAGTTCACATAAAACCAATGCACAAACATCACATGTGACCTAAAAATCATATTTGAACCAAAAGATCACATGTTCATGGTTGGCAAGGCAAGGGATTTTCATGAAGTTTCAAAAGGAACCAACTTGCAAAACCACTCATCACACTTCACCAACTAGTTGTCTTGGCTGCTGAACCTTCCTAGCATCACTCACACACCATGCTGCGCCAGCCCACACTCTTGTACCAAGCTAGAACTTAGCCCATGCCTCTCTTACCAAAAGGTTGACAATTTGCAAAAGTGAACTTACCTATCACAGCAGGCCAGGTCACATCATCTGACCAATGGGATTATTTTATACTATCCATTTGCTAGCCATTTGACATAAGGAGCAAGCCTGAAACCAGCAAGATCATCACTTTCCCCTTTTTCACCCTTGGAGCAAAAACCTTCGAAACTCAGAAAACAAGCCACCAACTCACAAACACACTTCATAGAACTCATCACCACATCCTCCTGATCATTTCCCTGCCTTCATCCAGCCTTGAAACACCATATAAGCCAAACACGATTCTCACCTGAGCTTGAACAGAACCTGTCCAAACTCTCAAACTAGCCAACAAAAATCTTTTCTAAGCATCAAGGGTTCATCAGGAGCACAAGAGGAGTGGATAGCACAAAGGAAAGTACCCAGAAAGCTGTGAACTGAAAGCTTCAAAACTCAGGTAGCTCAAGAACATTTTTTCCAGAAATCCTTTTTTAAGTTCTAAATAGATTCTATATGTTCTCCTGATCATCCTGATGTCATTGGTTTTGAAAATGGTGGAGAGATGAGAGTTTAATCGTGTTCTGAAATTTTTGCCCTAGAAACTATTTTGATTCGATTCTCTTTGATTTTGAATGATAAATGATGTTTGAGTGAGGGGTTTGAATCGTTTTAAGGTGGGGATTATTTCTGGATAGTTAGTTTTCATTTTCATAGCTTGTAGAGTAACTTAGCATTTGAGCTCGCCGGAGAAGATGACCGGAACCACTGTTCCGGTCATCTGAAAGTCATTAGGGCAAAATTAGGGCTTAATCAGTGTAATTAGCAAGTTTGAATTCTGGCCCTTGGATGTGGCGCCAAGTCAAAACGCGCGCATGTGAGTTTGAATGAGAGCCATCAGATCTGTTGACTTTTCATTTCCAGCATTTAAATTCATTTTATTTTCCTTTTATTTCATTTGATTTCTATAATTTATTAAAAATAGTAAAAATTGTTTAAAAATTATGAAACTTTTTCTCAAGAGTTTCATTAATTTTTAAGACACAAAAATATTTTTAATTTTATTTTTAGCATTAAAAAAGTATTTTAAAATATTTAAAAGTTTATTTTTAATTGATTAATGAAAATTAATTTATTAAAAATACTTTTAGGTATTTAAAAATCACCAAAAAATTCATGAAATGTTCTAAGACATTTAGAAACATTTTCCAACCTTCAAACCAAATTTATTTTTTGATCTTGATGCATTTTAAGAATTTCTCATTGAATTAAAATCATTTTTGTGCATTATTTTGATCCAAGGTTCAAAAAATCATTTCTGCCTATCCATGAAGAGTTGGACATTGATTCTTTTTGCATTGCATTGTGTTTAGCATGTAGTTTGTGAGATTAAATGTCCATGATTTGATCTTTCATTTTCAATTTGTTTGACATTTCTTTTGTTTGGAAACCCTAAAACCCTAAAAAACTTGTGAAAATCATATCTTGAGATTGGTTAGGAGTTGAGATCTCTCCTTTGGGCATTGGGTTAGTATAGGATTAGGGGTCCTTTGAGTGGCATTTTCAATTTTTCATAATGTTGTTTGCTTCTGATTTTGGTTTTTGTTTGATGTATTGATCATAAACCCTAATTTGGGCTTCCATATGCATCCATCTTGCATCTTCTTGCATAATATGACTTGCCATGACATTTCAAGCATCCATTTGATTCATTTGACATCATAAGACATATTGAAAGCATGTTAGATCATTGCATCATGTATTTGCCATGTTGTATGTCATGTGCACTTCATAACTTTTCATGTATGTTCTTGGTTCTTAACTTGCTTCATTTGCATTCATGAACTTGTATGATCATTTCCATGTGCTGCCTCATGCTTGTAGCATCTCATAGCATCATTAGCATCATGTATATGTTTCTGGTTTTGTTTCTCATCATGTCATCTCATCCCATTTTGCATTGCATTGCATTCCTTTTCTAACCTTTCAGGTGGTAAGTAACTTTGAGAAGTGAATTTGCCTTCACTTCTCATAACTTTCTCTTCATCATTCTCTTGCATCCATTGCTGCATTTTTGTTTGTGTTTGAGTTTGGGCTTGCCCATCCTTCTCCCTCTTACTTTCTTTCTTCAAGTGACTTGACTTCTTGAATGAAGCAAGTTGCTTTGCTTCTCTTAATCCTTTCATCTGCTTCCTGGTGGTTCCATTGAAGACTTCTCTTGTAAACCCCACAAACCTTAGGGACAACCAAGCATGACAATGATTAGGGTTTTGATTAGTCTCCCCTTTTAGTTTTTACCTTTGTGTCTCTTTTGAGTCATCTCTTCTCACCTCATAATCAGGGACTAAACCCTAAAGGCTTTAAGGCTTTGTGATTAAGCTTATGCCTGCATCCTTCTCTTAGGATGGAGTGTATAACTTTAATCCTAAGTGTTAAACCCTTAATGTGTTTAAATCTCTTAATTAATTCACTTAATAAGTATCAAGACATCATACTTGTAACTTGGGCCTTGCATTAGGGTTCTAATTCTTCCTTAACTGGTTAAGAAGGACTAACCCTAGTGTTAATGGACAAGTCCCCCTCAAGTTGTCTTACAAATCATAAAACTCACTTCATCATCATACCATTAAATAAAATCCACTTAATCAAAAGCTTGTTTTGTCATGAGTTTAATCCCTAATCATGGATTAAGTTGAGGAGCTTTCCTCAGCTTAAACATTCTCATCTATTATCCTTCTATTAGGATGGTGTAATGGGTCTGTTTAATCCTTGATTATGGCTTAACCTCATTACTCAACACTAAACAAAAACCACAAAAACATCTAATTAATCACAAGTAGGTTAATGATCTTAATCCTACACCAAAGGTGATTAAGTGTGAGAATCTGACTTCACACTTAAAGTATCCTCATTACCCCTAATCAGAGGGAGGATGTGATGAGTTTACTAAATCCATTGGTTTAGGCTTAGGCTCATTAACTTATGACAAAATCCAAAAGCAATAAAAGACTGAAAATACAAAAACAAACAATAATCGTCCCCTTCGGGATTCTTTCCTCATCACCTTCACTCACAAACGAGAACTTGCTTCTTCCGTCTAATGCAAGACAGTTTGCACCTGAGCCAGACAGGTCATACACTTGAGCATAGGCAAGTAAGCAGTTCAACAAGTCAATTCATCTTTCAGTCTCTTTGGGTCGAACTACGGTGTTCTGACTTCCTCATTGCACGAGAGGATACGTAGGCATAACTTAACAGTTATCGAACAAAAGTCTCTGTATATTCCCCCTCCTTCAGCAATATTCTTTTAGCCTCATGATCTTGAGCATTTCACTTTTGTTCTCACACTGACACTGTACATTTATACACCTCACTTCTTTTACACTGACACCTGTACATCCTTCTCCAGCTCTTTTATACACAGATTGCACTGACACTACCCCTTTAAAACACAAATCTTTCAAGCGTGGATCCCGTCGAGTACGGCGGACAATCTGGGTGCTAATACCTTCCCAGGTTGTAACCAACCCCCTTTCTCAGTCTCTCTGGTTCGCAAACCGTCTTATCCATCTCTTTCTAGGTCTATGCAGCATTGCCTTTCCTCTGGGATAAAAATGCCTAGCTGGCGACTCTTTTCTTTTCTAGTGAGTTCACGGCTGTGTGTTCTCATTGTCCCTCTCGCCGACCGTTCGCGTCTGTACCTTTATCTGGGCCAGGTCCCATTTATCGGGAGCGACAGCTTGGCGACTCTGCTGGGGATCCTTATACTGCAACCAGGGCTTCTGGTTCTTTTTGTGGGTTCCTCCTAGCGCTTGTTTGATTTGTGTTTACTGGGGTGTTATGTGTTTATTTGTGTTTACATTTGTTTTATTTTTGCCTTATGTACAGTTGTTTATCTGCTTTCTTTACTGCTTTACATATATCATGCTGTCATGCTGTCTGGCTGGATCTGGTTTTGCTTTGGTGGGTGGGTGTTCCATTGAGAGTTAAGGTCCTATACCTGGGACCTGAGTGACACCTAGGCTAGAGTGAATCATATTCTTTCCCATTCCATCTCGGTCTGGTGCGGGAATATGAAACACGATTCAGATATGGGTTTCTTCTTGAGAACTCTGTGTTGCAGATTTCCTGCAATGCTAGGGCTATCTGGGAAGCCTGCTAAGTCTGGATGACCTTTTAGTATTGACCTTCAGAAACTGAGGTGAATTAGAGGAGGAACTTTTATGGTTATTGTAAACACGGTACCTCCGGGTTAGAAGTGTTTACACTTCTCATAACTGATCCAAGTCTGAGGATCCTTGTTTTAGAACACCACCTGTGAGGGGGTTGGGCTGTTTACAGGTTTGCAGGTACCTTAACCTCAGAATACCCTGTTACTTTAACTTGATTAAGAATACTTCATGTTGGAACAGTTCTTGTGATTCTAAAACCCTGGACATGTGGCTCTTTATTTGAGCCCCCCACCTTGGTTACTGGATTTATAGACCTCCATCTGGTATTCTTGAATATGTCTTGGACTTATATCGGAGCTCTTGATCAGATCCAGCTCAGTCACAAACCCTTGCATATCATTTGCATACATGAACATTGCATCATATTGACATTTGTTTATTTGTGTTTCAGGGTATCCATCTTCATTTGGTTTTGGTTTTGACCCCATCTTCAGTATTGACCCATCTTCATCAGCAACTGCTTCAGTTATCAGATACCTGCACCAGCCAATCAGTGGCCCATTATTCAGTATCCTCACCAGCACTTGTCTCTACTCAGTCTCAACATTATGGCTCCTAAAAAGAGCAACATCACCTATCACTTTTTCCAGCCAGAGCTATCTGACATCAGGAGGATTCAGACCCTGATCACTCCAGATCACATACCATTGTTCAGGGAACACTATGGGGATATACTTGATATGGTTATGGATCTGGACCCTTCACAGAGAAGCCTGATCCACACCTGCCTTCAGTTTTATGATCCCCCACTGAGATGCTTCACTTTTCAGGACTTTCAGCTAGGCCCTCTATTAGAAGAATACTCATCATTGGTTGGTATGCCTATCAGGGGTGGAATCCCTTTCAACCCTGAGATGGTCTTTCCTGGTAATGGAGAAGTAGCAAAGGCTTTGCATCTGGAACCTGTTCTGATTGAGCAGCATACGACTTCTAAAGCTGGAATCCTTGGCTTCCATCTGGATTTCTTGATTTCTCAAGCTACCCTGAAAGCTTCTTTAGGAGAGTGGAAAGCTGTCTGTGCTTTATTGGCCTTGAGTATATATGGAATTGTATTGTTTGCAGATGAGCCTCGATTCATTAGCAAGAATGCAATCCATCTTTTCATCTTGCAGAACCCAGTGCCCACTTTATTGGGGGATCTCTATTACTCAGTGCATCAGAGGAATGAAAAGCAGAGGGGGAGATTAGTGAGGTGTTGTGCTCCATTGTTCCATACTTGGCTTCTCAGGCATCTACCAAGGACAGATGCATTTTTAAATCCTCATCAACAGAAAAACTGGGCTAAGAGACTCACTGCTCTAACTTCAGCCGATATCAGATGGTGCACCCAAAGCACCAAGGGCAGGGATATCATCACCAGCTGTGAGCATTTTCCCAATGTGCCCCTAATAGGAGTTAAGGGTAGTATTAATTACAACCCTCTGCTGTTTAGAAGACAACTGGGCTATGCACTGGTCCACACTCCTAAGGCACAGGACTTGGTTGAGACTCTTTATTGTGAGAACAAGCCTAATCTGGCTATTGTTAGGCAGGCTGCTTGGGCCTGGGATAATGTTCAAACCAAGGGAATAACCATTTTGGGGAAGTGCAGTAATGTGGCATCAGCACAATATTATGAATGGTCCCGTGCCAGGGCTCAATTCTCTGGGATGCCCTTTACCATAGAAGATATGCCTGAATCATCTTCAGCACCACCCCCTGCCACTATCAGTTTGGAGGAGTTTGAGAGCTTGAAGGAAAGAAATGAGAAGTTAACCCAGGCTTTGCAGAAGACCCTCCGGGAAAGGAGTGATGGCAGGATGGAGATTGAGAGACTAGAGAAGCTGAGAGTGGAGCATCTGGTTAAGATTGAGAAGTCTGGGGATTATATCAAAAAGTCTAAAGCTGGAGAACAAATTCTGAAGAATGCTTGCAAGGAAGCCCAGTTCCAGAGAGCAAGGACAGACTTGTATCTGAAGGAGAGTCAAGCTCGGTGGGTCAGGATCACCGAGGCTCGTACTCTGGAGGACAAGAGAGTTCAAGACAAGATGGAGCAACTGGAAGCTAGTGCCAAAGAACAACAAGAAGCCCTGGCAGCAGCCCAGAGGGAGATATCAGAGCTGAAGATCAAAGCAGGAGTGAAGAGGTCAAAGGACCAAAGTCAGCACAAGAAGCTAACAGCAGCTGTTACGACCCGGAATCTCCTCATCAGGAATCTCACGGAGCATCCAGCTGATCCTGTGACCGAAGCACTTCTCAAGGAAGTTCGTGAGGATGAGTTTGGTCTTGGTGTTTGACCATTTGTTTGTTGTTGCTTTCATTCCATGTACTTTTATTTTCCTGTAATGTATTTTGACCCCTCCGAGGGCTTGTATTTGTAAAACAAACTATGTACCATTTTGCTTTCTGTAATATATGTATTAGTTTGTTCCACCCGAGTTTACTTTGAAAGCAACATCAACAGCATCTTCAAGGGTCTGAAAGGGTCAAAACTGAATGCCAAGCCGGATACCTTGAAAACAAATAAGCATACTGCATTGCATGCTAACCCTTTTGTTTGTTTTGTAGGTTTTTGTTTTATTGCCATTAACTCTGTTGTGATATTCAGGAACTATTGCTCGGCGCCGAGTATTTCCCCTCAACCGTCCGCACCGTTATCCGACCCGTAACAACCTCCCGGGCATACAAATGGATCAGATGCAGCAGGACCTTACCGAGGTAAGGAACCAAATGGCCAATGAAAGGCTAGAAATGAGGAATCAAATGACGCAGTTTATGGAAGTAATGAACAACATGGCTCAGAGCCAAGAAAGATTGAGGGCCATGGTGGAAAGGCAAAATCAAGAAGATCCACATATAGGGACTGCCGGCACCAGCAACAATGAAAGGGTCCAACCTCATGTTAACCCCCCTGTATTTGGCCCCCATCTTCATCCAGAGGTCAATATTCCTGCAAATGTTCAAGGGACTGCCACTGCAGCCAGGGTACTTCAAGAAGACCCCTAGGAGGATCAGTTCACAGTAATGGGTGCTGGGGAAGAAGCTTATGATAGAAGGCTGGATGAGATAGCTGAAAAATTGAGGTCCTTAGAATCTCAAAATTCTCTGGGTTTCGATGTCATGGACATGGGTTTGGTAGACGGGGTCAGGATCCCCCATAAGTTTAAGCCTCCTTGTTTTGAAAAATACAACGGGACTTCATGCCCCCGGACTCATTTACAATCATTTCTGGGGAGGCTGAAGGCCTATACTATGGATGAGAAGCTCTAGATGTTCTATTTCGAGGATAGCTTAACTGGAGCGTCAAGAGAATGGTACTCTCACTTGACAAGGGCAACTATCAGATGCTGGAAGGACCTGGCAGAGGCCTTTATCAGACAGTATCAGTACAACTTAGATATGGCACCCAACAGGACCCTCCTAATGGGAATGTCACAGTCTTCAAGGGAAAGTTTCCGAGAATATGCCCAGAGATGGAGGCAATTGGCTGCTGCTGTTCAGCCACCTATGTCTGAGAGGGAAATGACAGATATGTTTATGAACACCCTCCAGGGAACATATATTGACAGGCTGGCTGCTTTCTCTTCCACTAGCTTTGCAGATGTTGTCATAGCCGGGGAGAGAATTGAAAGCCTATTGAAGATGGGTAAGATCTCAGACAACGGTGCCAGCTCGTCCAGTAGTACAAGGAAGCCTTTTGCAGGCCCAAGAAGAACTGGCGAGACCAATGCCATCCACACCAACAGGGGCAGGCCCCAATATGTTCACAAATCAGTGGCAGCAGTCACCATTCCCGCTCCAGCACATCCACAACCAGCTTATCAGCCTCCGCAACAAAACTATCAGCAACAATACCATCAACAGAATCAGTATCCTCCGAGAAATTACAACAACAGCAACACCAACAACAATAACCAGCAAAGGCCATTCCAACAGAGGCCTTCTCAAGCCAACAGGGTAATTGATCCGATCCCCATGCCATATGCTACATTGCTGCCACAACTCCTGAAACTCAACCTAGTTGAGCTAAGGACGTTGGCACCTCCAGATCCCAACAGTCTACCCAGGAATTATGATTCCAACGCCAGATGTGCCTTCCATTCAAATGCACCTGGCCACAGTACAGAAAAGTGCAGAGCTTTGCACATGAAGGTACAAGACCTGGTAGACTCAAAAGCTCTGAATTTCGCACCACCACCTAATGTCAATAAGAACCCCATGCCAAACCACGGTGGTCCCAGAATTAACGCTATTGAAGAAGACAAACCGTCTTATTTAATAACCAGTGTGGGTCAGATCCGGACACCGTTGGTAGAAATTAAGGCTCAGCTCCTCGAATGTCAAATGTTCCCGGGGTGTGAGTTGGGGTGTGCTTACTGCAATATTTCAGTCAATGGGTGCGATAATCTGAGGAATGGCATAGACGGCCTCATTCAGAGTGGCCAACTTCAGATCACCACATCATTTCCTACAAATCCAGCAATCTCATCAGCAACAACTCCAGAACCTCCTACAACTGCAACAACCATTGTTCCTGACAATTCTTCGGTTTCATCAACAAGTACTTCATCTATTATCTCAACTGATCAGTTATCAACAAATTTTTCTTCTACAACTCCAGCACCACTTCATTTTGAAACTCCTACAACAACAACATCCATCCTTCCACCAATGTCTCCTACAACACCAGCAACAAATCATGAAGACGTCTCCACTGTCACAATATTCTATGATCCTGAGAACAACTCTGCCTACAACTCGGAAGGTGCTGCTCCCATCAGAGCACCATGTCGCTCCCGATAAGTGGGACCGGCCCAAATAAAGGTACAGACGCGAACGGTCGGCGAGAGGGACAATGAGAACACACAGCCGTGAACTCACTGGAGATGAAAAGAGTCGCCAGCTAGGCATTTTTATCCCGGAGGAAAGGCAATGCTGCATAGGCCTAGAAAGATGGATAAGACGGTTGCGAACCAGAGAGACTGAGAAAGGGGGTTGGTTACAACCTGGGAAGGTATTAGCACCCAGATTGTCCGTCGTACTCGACGGGATCCACGCTTAAAAGATTTGTGTTTTATAGGGGTAGTGTCAGTGCAATTTGTGTGTAAAATAGCTGGAAAAGAATGTACAGGTGTCAGTGTGAAGGAAGTGTGAAGTGCATAAGTGAAGTGTCAGTGTAAGAAGTGAATGGAATGCTCAAGATCATGAGGCTTAAAGAATAAAGCTAGAAAGAGGGGGAATGTACGGAGACTTTTGTTCGATAACTGTTAAGTTATGCCTACGTATCCTCTCGTGCAATGAGGAAGTCAGAACACCGTAGTTCGACCCAAAGAGACTGAAAGATGAGTTGACTTGTGAACTGCTTACTAGTCTATGCTCAAGTGTATGACCTGTCTGGCTCAGGTGCTTACTGTCTTGCATTAAACGGAAGAAGCAAGTTCTCGTTTATGAGTGAGGATGATGAGAAAAGAATCCCGAAGGAGACGATTATTGTTTGTTTTTGGGTTTTCAGTCTTTTATTGCTTTTGAAAGTTTGTCATAAGTTAATGAGCTTAAGCCTAAACCAATGGATTTAGTAAACTCATCACATCTTCCCTCTGATTAGGGGTAATGAGAATACCTTAAGTGTGAAGTCAGATTCTCACACTTAATCACCTTTGATGTAGGATTAAGATCATTAACCTACTTGTGATTATTTAGATGTTTTTTGTTGTTTTTGTTTAGTGTTAAGTAATGAGATTAAGCCATAATCAGGGACTAAACAGACTCATTACACCATCCTAATAGAAGGATAATAGATGAGAATGTTTAAGCTGAGGAAAGCTCCTCAACTTAATCCATGATTAGGGATTAAACTCATGACAAAACAAAGCCTTTATTAGATGGATTTTAGTTAATGATATGATGATGAAGTGAATTTTATGATTTGTAAGACAACTTGAGGGGGACTTGTCCATTAACACTAGGGTTAGTCCTTCTTAACCAATTAAGGAAGAATTAGAACCCTAATGCAAGGCCCAAGTTACAAGCTTGATGTCTTGATGATTATTAAGTGAATTGATTAAAGGACTTAAACACATTAAGGGTTTAACACTTAGGATTAAAGTTATACACTCCATCCTAATAGAAGGATGCAGGCATAAGCTTAATCACAAAGCCTTAAAGCCTTTAGGGTTTAGTCCTTGATTATGAGGTGAGAAGAGAAGACTCAAAGAGACACAAAGGTAAAAGCTAAGAAGGGGGACTAATCAAAACCCTAATCATTGTCATGCTTGGTTGTTCCTAAGGTTTATGAGGTTTTCAAGAGAAGATCTTCAAGGAGAACCACCAGGATGCAGATAACAGGATCAAGAGAAGCAAAGCAACTTGCTTCATTCAAGAAATCAAGTCACTTGAAGAAAGAAGGTGGGAAGAAGAAGAATGAGCAAGCTCAACCTCAAACACATATAAAAATGCAGCAATGGATGCAAGAGAGATGAAAAGAAAAGTTATGAGAAGTGAAGGCAAATTCACTTCTCAACATCACTTACCACCTGAAATGTTAGAAAAGAAATGCAATGCAATGCAAGATGAGATGAAATGACATGATGAGAAACAAAACCAGAAGCATGTTGATGATGATAATGATGCTATGAGATGCTACAAACATGAAACAAGGCATGGAGATGATCATACAAGTTTATGAATGCAAATGAAGCAAGTTAGGCACCATGAACATACATGAAAAGTTATGAAGCATACATGGCATACAACATGGCAAATACATGATGCAATGATCAAACATGCTTTCTATATGTCTTATGATGTCAAATGAAACAAATGGATGCTTGAAATGTCATGGCAAGTCATGTTATGCAAGAGAATGCAAGAGAGATGCAAATGGAAGCCCAAATTAGGGTTTATGAATCATACATCAAACACAAACCAAAATCAGAAGCAAACAACATTACAAAAAATTGAAAATGCCACACAAAGGACCCCTAATCCTATACTAAACCAATGCCCAAAGGAGAGGTTTCAACTCTTAGCCAATTTCAAGTTATGATTTTTACAAGTTATTAGGGTTTTTAAGGTTTCTAAACAAAATAAATGCCAAACAAATTGAAAATGAGGAATCAAATCATGGCCATTTAATCCTAGAAACTACATGCTAAACACAATGCAATGCAAGAAGAATCAATGCCCAACTCCTCATGGATAGGCAGAAATGATTTTTTTGGAACTTTGGATCAAATTAATGCATAAAAATGATTTTTATTCAATGAAAAATTCCCAAAATGCATCAAGATCAAAAAAGAAATTTGGTTTGAAGGTTGGACAATGTTTCTAAATGTCTTAGAACATTTCATGATTTTTTTTGGTGATTTTTAAATACCTAAAAGTATTTTTAATAAATTAAGTTCCATTAATCAATTAAAAATAATCTTTTAAATATTTAAAAATACTTTTTTAATGATAAAAATAAAAACAAAAATATTTTTGTGTCATAAAAATTATTAAAACCCATGAGAAAAAGTTTCATAATTTTTAGATATTTTTTACTATTTTAAATTAAATATGCAAATAAAATGAAAAGAAAAGAAATTAAAATGAATTTAATCTGAATTAAATGAAAGTCAACACATCCTAGGGCCTGGATTCAAAGCTACACGCGCGGGAAGAGACTTGGCGCCAGATCTCACGGCCAGAATTCAAATTTCGCTAATCAATGCTTATGCCCTAATCTCGCCGTTAAACACACTCAGATGACCGGAACAGTGCTCCGGTCATCTTCCCCGTTCAACCAAAATCTCTAACTCACTCCATACGCATCTAAAATGAATTCTAAGAACCCAGAAATGATTCCCACAAGCTCACGATTCAAAACCCCCACTCAAAACAAATTTATCATTCATGGAAAGGCTGAATCGAAGCAAACAAAAATTAGAGCAAAACAGTTTCAGGAAGCAATTAAATCCTCATTTCATCACCATTTTCGAAACTAAAAGCATCAGGATATTCAGTGAAGCATGGAGAACAAGTTTAGAACATAAAAAATGATTTCTGGAAAAATATTTCTTGAGTTACCTGAGATTCGAAGCTTTCACTCCAGCAACTTTCAGGCCTCCCTTCTTGGTGAAATCCCCTCCACTTGACCCTCTGGTGATGCTTGAATGCTCAAGAGGAATTTATATTGGCTGGATGAAGAGTTTGAGCAGCTTCTGCTCAAGCTCAGTTGAAAATGGCAATGGTGGTTCAGGCTGTTTCTGGCAAGGGTGAAGGGTTCTTTGTGGTCCAGATGATGAGTGGAGAAGGTTTGTGGAGTTGGTTTTGATGTTTGTGTGCTGTGGAGAGAGTTTCGAAAGAAACTGCAAGTTGGAGTGAAAATGGTGAAATGGAGTTGTGGCTTGTTTCAGGCCTGGTTCTTGGTTGCCTTGGGCTCAATGAGGCATGGTGAGTTGATTGGTGAAAATGGTTTGAATGTTTATGAGCTGGACAGAGAGTTTCGAAGAGAGATGCAAAATGGAGTGTTTTTTGGAATGTGATGCTATGGCCTGTTTTTGCTTGGCTTCTTGATGTGTTTTGCTAGCAGATGGAAAGTATAAACAAATGCAAGTGGCCAGAGGATGTGACATGGCCTGTGGTGATTGGGATGTTTGCTTTTGCCAAAAGTCAACTTTTTGTGTAAGAGAGGTATGGCTTGGTTCTAGGCTAGTACAAGCATGGGGCTGCGCAGCAAGGATGAGGGGAAAGGCTAGCCAAAGTCAGCATCCAATGTTGCAAGTTGTAGGAAGTGTGATGAGTGGTTTTGCAAGTTGGCACGCTTTTGAAACTTCATGGAAAAGTCTTGTTACACAAACCATAACCATGTGAAACCTTGGTCCAATTCTGATTTTTAAGGCTCATAGAATGTTTGTGTAATGGTTTGAAGTGAATTAGAAGTTACAAATGGCATTGGTTCATGGTTTTGCAAAATTCACATTTGGTGCACATCTTGAAAATCAATGATTTTTGCCAACTTTGTCACACCATAACTTTTGATCCAAGAAGAATTTGATCATGTTCTTGAACTTTTTGAAAAGGGAAAAATGTGTTCTACAACTTTCATGACCAAAGTTTTTTTATTTGAAGCATTTTTGGATCAAGAATCAAGGCTTAAAAAATGACCTAAAATGGAGCATTCTTGAAAAGTCAACTATGCCCAAAAAGTCAACACTTGCAAAAACTCCAAATTCTTGATTTTTGTGGACTTCAACCTTCTTCCATGATCAAATAAAGATCACATACACTCAAAATGATGAAGATCACCCACTGGTTGGGTCATTGGGGGCCTCAGATGCCCTGATTTTGCACTGACTTGTCCAGAAAGTCAACTCTTGATCAGATGACTTCCCCATGGAATTTCTTCATGAAAATTGATATGCATACTCCCTATACCATATAGAGACCAATGGAAACAAGAATGACCAAAAAATTTGGAGTTATGGCCTCTGAAACCAAAACCCAAATTTTAGGTCAATTGTGCAGTCAAACTTGGCTCTGCATCCATACCAAACCCAGTTCTTGTGATTCTTTGGAATTTTTGGCTTTGAGAGGATGTATTATGATGATTGAACACACATGGACCCCTTTGAAGTGATTGATGACCCTTGGAGTGACCCAAAAGGCTCTTGGATTGTTCAGATCACAAACCCTAGATGCAGATGACTTTGAAACTATGCAGTGAATCAAAATTGTGATATGAGATGGTATGATTGTGTTTATGCATATGAGGATGATCACAAGCCATGGTGAATGGGTGAGGGCAAATTTGGGGTGTTTACACACCAGTCACAATTTATTATGATCCACAGACTATCACAATTCCTTCCGCAGCTGCAGTCAGTCCAGTCACTATCACGGTGCCTGGACCGGTACCTTATGAAAGCAGCAATGCCATCCCGTGGCATTACGACTCTGACCTGTACTGCGAAGGACAAAGAATCACTTTTGAATCATCAACCCCTGCACCACAAATTGACAATGTGGGAGGAGGCGGAGGCTTCACTCGAAGCGGACGTCTTTTCGCTCCACAAATTCAGAGACCCACTGCCGAAGCAGAAGCTGCTGCTAAAGCAAAAGGAAAAAGCTTGGTGCAGGAAGAGCAGACTGTTAAGGAAGCTTTGAAAACACCATTCGATCAAGAGGTTGATGAGTTCATGCGAATCATCAAGAAGAGTGATTATAAAATAGTGGATCAGCTTCATCAAACGCCTTCCAAGATCTCAATCCTATCATTGCTTATGTGCTCCGAAGCCCATCGGAACGCACTACTCAAAGTCTTGCACGCAGCTTACGTGCCTGAAGAGATCACTGTCAATCAGCTGGAAGCTGTAGTTGGAAATGTTAATGCTAGTCACGGACTAGGGTTCACCAATACTGATTTGACAACGGAAGGCCGCAACCATAACAAAGCCTTGCACATAACCATGGAATGTAAAGGTGCTGTCCTTTCCCATGTGCTGGTAGACACGGGATCATCCCTCAATGTCTTACCTAAAAAGGCCTTGGTGAAGCTAGAATATGATGGATTGGCGTTAAGACCCAGCAACCTGGTGGTGAGAGCCTTTGATGGTTCAAAGAGATCGGTTCTGGGAGAGATTGAGTTGCCCATAACGATTGGCCCGCAGACCTTCAAAACGACCTTCTACGTGATGGATATACAGCCTGCCTACAGCTGTCTATTGGTTAGGCCATGGATTCACGCCGCTGGCGCCGTGACCTCTACCCTTCACCAGAAGTTAAAATACGAGTGGGAGGGTCAAATCGTTACAATCTGTGGAGAGGAGGATATTTTTGTCAGCCACCTGGCTACCTATAAGTATATTGAGATGGATGGGGAGATCCATGAGACAATGAGTCAGGGGTTCGAGGCCTTGAATGTGAATGAAACATCTGCTGTTCCTGGTACTTCAATATCATCATACCAACAAGCCCGGAAGGTTGTTGAGGGAGAAAACGCCCAAGGCTGGGGCAAACTGCTATCGGTGGAGAAGAAAGAGGATAGATTTGGGTTGGGTTACAGACCAACTCAACAAGATCAAGCAGAGGCTGCGAAAGAGCCCAACTTTGTGAGTGGGGGGATGCTCACCCCTGATGCTGTCAACTGTCTGGAAGACGAGCTGGAAGAAGAACGCAACCTGGAAAGCTGGATTCGTCCAAAGATCCCGGGGAGCAGTATCTCAAACTGGTCTTCCCAGGAAATTATAAGAGTTACTCATGCAGAGTAATTATTATTTCCTGTATTTTTATAGCATGCATCAAAGTCTTGCATCTTGCCCAAGATGACAAGACTCATTTTGTAATCGGGCCATCTGTACTTTTTGTGCAAACAAGATTAATCAATGAAATATCAGACATCTTTTTGCAAATGAGTCTTTTTTCTTCTCCGCTCACTGTTTTTTCCATTTTTCTTTTTGTACAAAAAAATAAATGGCAATGTTTTCAAAATGACAACTTTATTTCACTTTTCTAAACAAGATTAAAATCAAATCACTAAAATGAACAAACTGAACCCTTGCAGAGAGTGCCTTCCTGACAGCACCGACAACAACACGGCTATGACTTCGTATGACTTTGACAATCCAATCAATCAAGCCGATGAAGGGGTTGAAGAAGAGTATGAGCTTCCCGAAGAGCTAGCCAGGTTGTTGAGACAAGAGGAGAAGGTTATTACTCCTCACCAGGAGGAGGTTGAAGTGATTAATCTTGGTACAGATGAAGACGTGAAAGAGGTTAAAATCGGGGCCTGCCTACAAGACTCAGTGAAGAGACAACTGATTGACCTGCTGCAAGAGTATGTGGACGTGTTTGCTTGGTCTTATCAAGATATGCCAGGGTTGGACACCGACATTGTCGTGCACAAGCTGCCTTTGAGAGAAGAATGCCCGCCAGTTAAACAGAAACTGCGCCGTACTCGTCCAAACATGGCAATGAAAATCAAGGAAGAGGTGCAAAAGCAATGGGACGCCGGTTTCCTTGCTGTAACTAGCTATCCACCGTGGGTTGCTAACATAGTACCTGTGCCTAAGAAAGACGGCAAAGTAGGAATGTGTGTTGACTACCGGGATCTGAACAGAGCTAGCCCGAAGGATGATTTCCCATTACCTCACATTGATGTATTGGTGGATAATACGGCTCAGTTCTCGGTATTCTCCTTCATGGACGGATTTTCAGGATACAACCAGATTAAGATGTCACCTGAAGACATCCTTCATCACACCCTGGGGCACGTTCTGCTACAAGGTAATGCCATTCGGATTGAAAAACGCCGGTGCAACATATCAACGGGCAATGGTGACATTATTCCATGATATGATCCATAAAGAAATAGAGTGTTATGTGGATGACATGATTGCCAAGTCCCTTACTGAAGAAGATCACCTGGTAAATCTGCTGAAATTGTTCAAGCGTCTGAGGAAATACCAACTGAAGTTGAACCCCAACAAATGCACATTCGGGGTGAGATCTGGTAAGCTGCTGGGATTTATTGTAAGTGAGAAAGGGATTGAAGTTGACCCTGATAAAGTCAAAGCCATCCAAGAGATGCCTGCACCGAAGACAGAAAAGGAAGTTCGAGGGTTCTTAGGTCGATTGAACTACATCTCACGGTTCATATCTCACCTTACGGCTACCTGTGAACCCTTGTTCAAGTTGTTAAAAAAAGAACAGACGGTCAGGTGGAACGAAGACTGCCAGAAGGCTTTTGACAAGATCAAGGAGTACTTACAAGAACCTCCAATCCTTATGCCTCCAGTGGAAGGAAGACCTCTAATAATGTACCTGACAGTATTAGAAGAGTCAATGGGGTGCGTGTTGGGCCAACATGACGAGTCTGGTCGAAAAGAGTACGCAATATACTACCTAAGCAAAAAGTTTACCGACTGTGAACAACGTTATTCACTGCTCGAGAAAACTTGCTGTGCTTTAGCGTGGGCTGCTCGCCGACTAAGACAGTATATGTTAACCCACACTACTTTGTTGATCTCAAAAATGGACCCAGTTAAGTACATATTTGAGAAGCCAGCTCTTACCGGACGGGTTGCAAGATGGCAAATGATCCTCACAGAGTATGACATCCAGTACACCTCTCAGAAAGCCATCAAGGGCAGTGTACTATCTGAATATCTTGCTGAGCAACCCATTGATGACTACCAACCTATGAGATTTGACTTCCCTGATGAAGACATCATGTTCATAAAATCAAAAGATCATGAAGTGCCTGTTCACACTGAAGGGCCTGACCCGGAAGAAGAATGGACTATGATGTTTGATGGGGCTGTTAATATGAATGGTCGTGGTGTTGGTGCAGTACTCATTACACCTAAGGGGGTTCACATGCCTTTCTCGACAAAACTCACTTTCAACTGCACTAACAACGAAGCTGAATACGAAGCTTGCATTATGGGTCTTGAGGAAGCCATTGACCTCAGGATCAAGACGTTGACCGTGTTCGGAGATTCAGCTTTGGTAGTCAATCAAACCAACGGCAAATGGTACACCCACCAGGATCATCTGATACCTTACAGGGATTATACAAGGAGGTTATTGACTTTCTTTACAACAGTCAAGCTTGAGTATGTCCCTCGGGACGAGAATCAGTTTGCAGATGCCCTGGCTACCATTTCATCCATGATCAAAGTTCAGGCTGCCAACTTCGTACCTCATATTTCAGTGTCCAGACTTGATAGACCAGCATACGTGTTCGCAGCAGATGTTGTTAAAGATGATAAGCCTTGGTTCCACGACATTAAATGCTTCTTGGAGGATCAAACATACCCACCTGGGGCATCTTCCAATGATAAGAAGACTTTGAGAAGGCTTGCTGGTAGTTTCTTTCTGAACACCGATGGGTCTTTATACAAAAGGAACTTTGATATGGTACTCCTCAGATGTGTTGATAAGACAGAAGCAGACTTGTTGATGCATGAAGTGCACGAAGGATCCTTTGGTACCCATGCAGGAGGGCATGCCATGGCTAAGAAATTGTTAAGATCAGGTTATTACTGGATCACAATGGATGCAGACTGTTGTGCCTATGCCAGGAAGTGCCACAAATGCCAGATTTATGCAGATAAGGTGCATGTGCCTCCCAATCCTTTGAACATCATGTCTTCACCATGGCCCTTTGCTATGCGGGGCATTGACATGATTGGCAAGATTGAGCCAACTGCTTCAAATGGCCACAGATTCATCCTGGTCGCCATTGACTATTTCACCAAGTGGGTTGAAGCAGCCTCATATGCAAACGTCACAAGACAAGTGGTAGCCAGATTTCTGAAAAGAGATATCATCTGTCGGTATGGAGTGCCTGAGCGAATCATTACTGATAATGGTTCCAAATTGAATAACCAAATGATGGCAGAGCTGTGCCGGGACTTCAAGATCCAACATCACAATTCTTCTCCTTACAGGCCAAAGATGAATGGCGCTGTTGAGGCAGCAAACAAGAATATCAAGAAGATTGTGCAGAAGATGGTAGTTACCTACAAAGACCGGCATGAAATGCTACCATTTGCCTTGCATGGGTACCGCACGTCAATCAGAACATCCACTGGGGCAACACCGTATCAACTTGTGTATGGTATGGAAGCGGTCCTACCTGTCGAAGTTGAATTACCCTCTCTCCGGGTACTGATGGATGTTAAACTGAGTGAAGCAGAATGGGTTAGGTCCCGATACGAACAAATGAGTCTGATTGAAGAGAAGAGATTGGTTGCAATCTGTCATGGGCAGTTATATCAGAAAAGAATGAAAAAGGCCTTCGATCAGAAAGTCAGGCATCGAGAGTACCAAGTGGGAGATCTTGTGCTGAAGAGAATCCTCCCTCCTCATACAGACCACAAGGGCAAGTGGACTCCAAATTACGAAGGACCATTTGTGGTAAAGAAAGTTTTCTCTGGTGGAGCGTTGATGCTCGGCACCATGGATGGTGAAGACTTCCCGTCCCCTGTGAATTCAGATGCAGTTAAAAAATACTTCGCATGAAATGACCCGCTGGACATAAAAACAGAATGTAAGTCCAGGCAAAAATAGGGCATCCCGGCGAGTCAAAAATAGAATAAAAGACTCCGGCAAAAATAAGGGAAAAATGAAAAATGTACACCCGCTGAGTTGAAAAGCCGCATTGGACAGATCAGGCAAAAATGGGTATCCCGATGGATTAAAAACCCGAAAGGGCGATCCATGCAAAATAAGGGAATAAGCGAACAACTGCATTCTGAATTCGTCTGTATCACCTGCAACTTGGTAAACCTTGAAAGGATCAAGCCTCAGCCAGAATCAACATTCTTCAGAAAGCAAGATGAGAAGAACGTCAAAAGTCATACAGGTCATAGTGAAGAGGAAGCTCCTTAAAGCGTCATCAACACTGCCAACATTTTGTTTCTCAATTTGTAACAATCTCCTCATTTCAGGGGATATGTTCCTTTGACTGTATCTCGCCAATTCAGGGCATATGAATTAATAAAATCAGATTTTCAGTCATGTCTCGTTTTGTACATTTTATTTGCAAAAATGTCTGATGTCTTAAAAGAAGAAACTGATTGCATAAGAATACAGATGTTTATCTTCAAATAAAAACATGCTTGCAGGAAATATGCTTACTCTCAGAAGTATCTAAACTCCTATGACGGAATCCAGTAAAGGATACCTCGGGATTATCTTGTGCATTTCTCTATCTTTTTCAGGATTGCAGGTATCCAGAACGCAACTTGGGGCATGAAAACTTTATCCCAGCAAGCTGGCAAATCCACACTCAATTTTAGCACCCGAAGTGCTCTCTCCCCAGCTGAGTTGCTTTTCATGACCCCTCCCAGTTGAGTCGGCCATTTATTACTTATCCCCATCAGAATGGGCAGGTATCACAAGAGATGCCCATATCCCCGGCTGAGTCAAGAAGCTACCGTAACAGAACTTCTAGGGAGGTCTTTCAGTGATTCCTCTCTTTCTCCCCAGCCGAGTTGCCATCTCGCCCTCAGCCGAGTGAAAAAATCAGGGAGCTATCTCCCCACAGAGTTCCAGCCTCTATCAAAAAAAGCAACGCATAAGAACTCACAACAGAGTGAAGAAAGCTTCTACAAACCCCAGTTGGGTCCTATGTTTATTAGGATAGGTCTATCGGTGACCCGAATCCCCAAGCAGATACATCTCATCAGATCTACCAATGATCTCGTCCCCAGCTGGGATGTCTACTTCAAGCAGATCAGCCAGAGATCTTCGCAGCAACGGGATTTGAATCCCGGTTTGGTAGCTTTGCATAATCATAGCATTTGCATCATATTCACCCACAAAGCGTAGCATTCCGTCTAACACGGAGCATTACGGCAAAAATCCAACGCATAGCATAATCATAAGCCATGTTTTAAACCAACACTTATGAATAATGACAGTTCATCAACGTACAGAAAAATCCCCACCAGAGTCCCCAGCAAAAAAACAGCTGCCTCTCAATCCACAAACACCAGTATATACTCATTTTGACACCCGTCCGTGCCATTTTTCCCCAGTAAAGTCACCTGAACACTCCTTACAAACAAAACCACCCATATTACAGATACGTCCTGACACCCGTCCGTGTCATACCCCAGCAGAAAGCCAAAGACATCCTCTTTGCCCTCACATATACCTATATACACTTTCGTGACGCCCGTCCGTGTCATATCCCCAGCGCAGTCGCTTACACTTTTACAACCCATATACTTGTTGATATTATTATACTTTTCTCTCTCGACACTCGTCCGTGTCACTCTCCCCAGCAGATAAACACTCATCTATGCGATGCTCATACTCACTACTCATGTTACACTCATACAGATACTCGTCCGTATCTTGTATATACCATTCATATCCCCACAGATTCGACGTTGGTTCATGTTCTTTGTTAACCAGTTGGTACTCGTCCGTATCATCATCTCAGAACATGCGTCAAGCGTTTGTTTCTACATGATACTCGTCCGTATCATAACCTTAAGGATGCTCGTCCGCATCTTTAATCCATACACTGTGTCAAACACTTATGTCCTCTTGAATATAGACACTCGTCTGTGCCTACTATTCCCCAGAAAAGTCCCCTCAGATTCAACACTCGTCCGTGTTCTCTGTTAACCAGTTGATACTCGTCCGTATCATCATCTTTGAACACGCGTCAGTATGTGTTTCTACCCGATACTCGTCCGTATCGTAGTCTTAGGGATGCTCGTCCGCATCTTTAATCCGTACACAACATCTAAACACTTATACCTTTTGTTTCTTGGATATAAACACTCGTCCGTGTTTACTACTCCCCAGTAGATCGCCAACAAAGCAAATTTTCCTTCTTATCAGGCATTCGTCCTATGTCATGATAAACCCTGAGAGCAGCCGTACCCTGCTAGGTGGTCGTCCTCCACCTCTTGATGGTCGTCCTCCATCATGATCATCCGATGGCCGTCCCCATCGTCGATTTTAGCAGCCGTCCCCTGCTAGGTGGTCGCCCTCCACCCGTTGATGATCGTCCTTCATCATTTTATCCAATGGCCGTCCCCATTGTTGATTTTGGTTATCTGGCATTCGTCCTATGTCATGATAAACCCTGAGAGCAGCCGTCCCCTGCTAGGTGGTCGTCCTCCACCTCTTGATGGTCGTCCTCCATCATGCTCGTCCGATGGCCGTCCCCATCGTTGATATTTTTGGCAGCCGTACCCTGCCAGGTGGTCGTCCTCCACCTTTGATGGCCGTCCCCATCATAATTCCTTTATTCCCCAACAGAGCAGCCGTCCCCTGCTAGGTGATCGTCCTTCACCTTTGATGGCCGTACCCCATCATCTGTTTATTTCATTCATTCTTTAACCCGACGGCCGTCCCCGTCGTGGTCCCTTTTCCTTTTCTTTTAGCCCGATGGCCGTCCCCATCGTTGGTTACCTTGCTTTATGAACTTGATGGCCGTCCCCGTCATGTTTCATCAATCCCCATAGAATTTTACTGCTTTATCTTGATGGCCGTACCCATCATAATATCTTATTTTTTCCCAGCTAGTCGGCCGTCCCCGTCTTGGCTTTACCTTTTATCCCCAGCATGTCGGCCGTCCCCGTCATGGCCTTACTTCACACACTTTTCCCAGCATGTCGGCCGTCCCCGTCATTGCTCTTTACCCAGCAGTCGTCCTCTGCTCGACGGTCGTCCTCCGTCGCCCACACTTTACAATATACTTTATTTCCCTTTTACAATCTATATCCCTTTTCTTCTTCATTCTGTGAGTGCAAATTTTGGACTGTCTTTGGTATTCAACCACAAGTTATCTTGTTTGCCTGTTAAGCCGTCGCTTACATCCTGCACAGCTAACTCATGATTGAATAGGGGCAGCTGTAAACACCCCAAATTTGCCCTCACCCATTCACACCATGGCTTGTGATCATTTCATATGCATAAACACAATCATATCACCTCATATCCCATTTTTGATTCACTGCATAGTTTCTAAGTCATCTGCATCTAGGGTTTGTGATCTGAGCAATCCAGGAGCTTCTTGAGCCACCCCAAAGGCCACTTATCACTTCAAAGGGATCCATGTATGTTCTTATATCATATTACATCCTCTCAAAGTCAAAAATGCCAAAGAATCACAAGAACTGGGATTGGTATGGATGCAGAGCCAAGTTTGACTGCACAGTTGACCTAAAATTAGGGTTTTGGTTTCAGAGGCCATAACCCCAAATTTTTTGGTCATTCTTGTTTCCATTGGTCTCTATATGGTATAGGGAGTATGCATATCAATTTTCATGAAGAAATTCCATGGGGAAGTCATCTGATCAAGGGTTGACTTTTCAGACAAGTCAGTGTAAAATCAGGGCATCTGAGGCCCCCAATGACCAAACCAAGGGTTTATCTTCATCATTTTGAGTGTATATGATCTTTATTTGATCATGGAAGAAGATTGAAGTTCACAAAATTCAAGAATTTGAAGTTTTTTGCAAAGTTGACTTTTTAGGGCATGGTTGACTTTTCAAGAATATGTCATTTTATGCCATTTTTCAAGCCTTGCTTTTTGATCCAAAAATGCTTCAAATGGAAAAAATTTGGTCATGAAAGTTGTAGAATACATTTTTCCCTTTTCAAAAAGTACAAGAACATGATCTTATTCTTCTTGGATCAAAAGTTATGGTGTGACAAAGTTGGCAAAAATCATTAATTTTCAAGTTGTGCACCAAATGAGAAACTTGCAAGAACTTTGTACCAAGGCATTTGTGACTTCTAGTTCACATCAAACCAATGCACAAACATCACATGTGACCTACAAATCAGATTTGAACCAAAAGATCACATGTTCATGGTTGGCAAGGCAAGGGATTTTCATGAAGTTTCAAAAGGAACCAACTTGCAAAACCACTCATCACACTTCACCAACTAGTTGTCTTGGCTGCTGAACCTTCCTAGCATCACTCACACACCATGCTGCGCCAGCCCACACTCTTGTACCAAGCTAGAACTTAGCCCATGCCTCTCTTACCAAAAGGTTGGCAATTTGCAAAAGTGAACTTACCTATCACAACAGGCCAGGTCACATCATCTGACCAATGGGATTATTTTATACTATCCATTTGCTAGCCATTTGACATAAGGAGCAAGCCTGAAACCAGCAAGATCATCACTTTCCCCTTTTTCACCCTTGGAGCAAAAACCTTCGAAACTCAGAAAACAAGCCACCAACTCACAAACACACTTCATAGAACTCATCACCACATCCTCCTGATCATTTCCCTGCCTTCATCCAGCCTTGAAACACCATATAAGCCAAACACGATTCTCACCTGAGCTTGAACAGAACCTGTCCAAACTCTCAAACTAGCCAACAAAAATCTTTTCTAAGCATCAAGGGTTCATCAGGAGCACAAGAGGAGTGGATATCACAAAGGAAAGTACCCAGAAAGCTGTGAACTGAAAGCTTCAAAACTCAGGTAGCTCAAGAACATTTTTTCCAGAAATCCTTTTTTAAGTTCTAAATAGATTCTATATGTTCTCCTGATCATCCTGATGTCATTGGTTTTGAAAATGGTGGAGAGATGAGAGTTTAATCGTGTTCTGAAATTTTTGCCCTAGAAACTGTTTTGATTCGATTCTCTTTGATTTTGAATGATAAATGATGTTTGAGTGAGGGGTTTGAATCGTTTTAAGGTGGGGATGATTTCTGGATAGTTAGTTTTCATTTTCATAGCTTGTAGAGTAACTTAGCATTTGAGCTCGCCGGAGAAGATGACCGGAACCACTGTTCCGGTCATCTGAAAGTCATTAGGGCAAAATTAGGGCTTAATCAGTGTAATTAGCAAGTTTGAATTCTGGCCCTTGGATGTGGCGCCAAGTCAAAACGCGCGCATGTGAGTTTGAATGAGAGCCATCAGATCTGTTGACTTTTCTTTTCCAGCATTTAAATTCATTTTATTTTCCTTTTATTTCATTTGATTTCTATAATTTATTAAAAATAGTAAAAATTGTTTAAAAATTATGAAACTTTTTCTCAAGAGTTTCATTAATTTTTAAGACACAAAAATATTTTTAATTTTATTTTTAGCATTTAAAAAGTATTTTAAAATATTTAAAAGTTTATTTTTAATTGATTAATGAAAATTAATTTATTAAAAATACTTTTAGGTATTTAAAAATCACCAAAAAATTCATGAAATGTTCTAAGACATTTAGAAACATTGTCCAACCTTCAAACCAAATTTATTTTGTTGATCTTGATGCATTTTAAGAATTTCTCATTGAATTAAAATCATTTTTGTGCATTATTTTGATCCAAGGTTCAAAAAATCATTTCTGCCTATCCATGAAGAGTTGGACATTGATTCTTTTTGCATTGCATTGTGTTTAGCATGTAGTTTGTGAGAGTAAATGGCCATGATTTGATCTTTCATTTTCAATTTGTTTGACATTTCTTTTGTTTGGAAACCCTAAAACCCTAAAAAACTTGTGAAAATCATATCTTGAGATTGGTTAGGAGTTGAGATCTCTCCTTTGGGCATTGGGTTAGTATAGGATTAGGGGTCCTTTGAGTGGCATTTTCAATTTTTCATAATTTTGTTTGCTTCTGATTTTGGTTTTTGTTTGATGTATTGATCATAAACCCTAATTTGGGCTTCCATATGCATCCATCTTGCATCTTCTTGCATAATATGACTTGCCATGACATTTCAAGCATCCATTTGATTCATTTGACATCATAAGACATATTGAAAGCATGTTAGATCATTGCATCATGTATTTTCCATGTTGTATGTCATGTGCACTTCATAACTTTTCATGTATGTTCTTGGTTCTTAACTTGCTTCATTTGCATTCATGAACTTGTATGATCATTTCCATGTGCTGCCTCATGCTTGTAGCATCTCATAGCATCATTAGCATCATGTATATGTTTCTGGTTTTGTTTCTCATCATGTCATCTCATCCCATTTTGCATTGCATTGCATTCCTTTTCTAACCTTTCAGGTGGTAAGTAACTTTGAGAAGTGAATTTGCCTTCACTTCTCATAACTTTCTCTTCATCATTCTCTTGCATCCATTGCTGCATTTTTGTTTGTGTTTGAGTTTGGGCTTGCCCATCCTTCTCCCTCTTACTTTCTTTCTTCAAGTGACTTGACTTCTTGAATGAAGCAAGTTGCTTTGCTTCTCTTAATCCTTTCATCTGCTTCCTGGTGGTTCCATTGAAGACTTCTCTTGTAAACCCCACAAACCTTAGGGACAACAAAGCATGACAATGATTAGGGTTTTGATTAGTCTCCCCTTTTAGTTTTTACCTTTGTGTCTCTTTTGAGTCATCTCTTCTCACCTCATAATCAGGGACTAAACCCTAAAGGCTTTAAGGCTTTGTGATTAAGCTTATGCCTGCATCCTTCTCTTAGGATGGAGTGCATAACTTTAATCCTAAGTGTTAAACCCTTAATGTGTTTAAATCTCTTAATTAATTCACTTAATAAGTATCAAGACATCATACTTGTAACTTGGGCCTTGCATTAGGGTTCTAATTCTTCCTTAACTGGTTAAGAAGGACTAACCCTAGTGTTAATGGACAAGTCCCCCTCAAGTTGTCTTACAAATCATAAAACTCACTTCATCATCATACCATTAAATAAAATCCACTTAATCAAAAGCTTGTTTTGTCATGAGTTTAATCCCTAATCATGGATTAAGTTGAGGAGCTTTCCTCAGCTTAAACATTCTCATCTATTATCCTTCTATTAGGATGGTGTAATGGGTCTGTTTAATCCTTGATTATGGCTTAACCTCATTACTCAACACTAAACAAAAACCACAAAAACATCTAATTAATCACAAGTAGGTTAATGATCTTAATCCTACACCAAAGGTGATTAAGTGTGAGAATCTGACTTCACACTTAAAGTATCCTCATTACCCCTAATCAGAGGGAGGATGTGATGAGTTTACTAAATCCATTGGTTTAGGCTTAGGCTCATTAACTTATGACAAAATCCAAAAGCAATAAAAGACTGAAAATACAAAAACAAACAATAATCGTCCCCTTCGGGATTCTTTCCTCATCACCTTCACTCACAAACGAGAACTTGCTTCTTCCGTCTAATGCAAGACAGTTTGCACCTGAGCCAGACAGGTCATACACTTGAGCATAGGCAAGTAAGCAGTTCAACAAGTCAATTCATCTTTCAGTCTCTTTGGGTCGAACTACGGTGTTCTGACTTCCTCATTGCACGAGAGGATACGTAGGCATAACTTAACAGTTATCGAACAAAAGTCTCTGTATATTCCCCCTCCTTCAGCAATATTCTTTTAGCCTCATGATCTTGAGCATTTCACTTTTGTTCTCACACTGACACTGTACATTTATACACCTCACTTCTTTTACACTGACACCTGTACATCCTTCTCCAGCTCTTTTATACACAGATTGCACTGACACTACCCCTTTAAAACACAAATCTTTCAAGCGTGGATCCCGTCGAGTACGGCGGACAATCTGGGTGCTAATACCTTCCCAGGTTGTAACCAACCCCCTTTCTCAGTCTCTCTGGTTCGCAAACCGTCTTATCCATCTCTTTCTAGGTCTATGCAGCATTGCCTTTCCTCCGGGATAAAAATGCCTAGCTGGCGACTCTTTTCTTTTCCAGTGAGTTCACGACTGTGTGTTCTCATTGTCCCTCTCGCCGACCGTTCGCGCCTGTACCTTTATCTGGGCCAGGTCCCATTTATCGGGAGCGACATTAGCCCTCAGTATATATGGGGTTATACTATTTGCAGATGAGCCCAAGTTTATCAGCAAAAGTGCTATTCATCTCTTCCTTTTGAGAAACCCAGTACCCACATTGCTGGGGGATTTCTATTATTCTGTTCATCAGAGGAATGAGAAGCAGAGAGGGAGATTGGTGAGATGCTGTGCTCCTCTATTTCACACTTGGCTTCTTAAACACTTACCCAAAACTGATGCCTTCCTAAACCCTCACCAGCAGAAGAATTGGGCCAGGAGGCTTATTGCTTTGACCTCAGATGACATCAGATGGTGCACCCAAAGCACCAAGGGCAGGGACATAATTACTAGCTGTGGGCAGTACCCCAATGTACCTCTAGTGGGAGTAAAGGGTTGCATCAATTACAATCCTTTGCTGTTTAAAAGACAATTGGGCTATGCTTTGGTTCACCCTCCCAGAGTGCAAGACTTGGCTGAAACCCTGTATTGTGAGATAAAACCTAATCTAGCTGTTGTCAGACAAGCATCTTGGGCTTGGGACAACATCCAGACCAAAGGGATGGCCATTCTTGGGAGATGCAATAATGTGGCTTCAGCTCAGTATTATGACTGGTCTCATGCTAGGGCTCAGATTTCTGGGATGCCCTTCACCATTGAGGATACACGTGGACCTTCCACAGTGCCACCTCCAGCCACTGTCAGCCTGGAAGAATTTGAGAAGCTGAAGGAAAGGAATGAGAATCTGTCTCAAGCTCTGAAGAAGACCCTCTGGGAGAGGAGTGATGGTCGTATAGACATTGAGAGGTTGGAGAAGCTCAGAGTGGAACATCTACCCAACAAGTGCACATTCGGGGTGAGATCTGGTAAGCTGCTGGGGTTTATTGTGAGTGAGAAAGGGATTGAAGTAGACCCTGATAAAGTTAAAGCCATTCAAGAAATTCCTGCACCGAAGACTGAGAAAGAAGTTCGAGGTTTCCTAGGTAGATTGAACTACATTTCACGGTTCATATCTCACCTTACAGCAACCTGTGAGCCTTTGTTCAAACTGTTAAGAAAAGAACAAACGGTCAGGTGGAACGAAGATTGCCAGAGGGCTTTTGACAAGATCAAGGAATACTTGCAAGAACCCCCAATCCTTATGCCTCCAGTTGAAGGAAGACCTCTAATCATGTACCTGACAGTATTAGAAGAGTCAATGGGGTGTGTGCTGGGCCAGCATGACGAGTCTGGTCGAAAAGAGTATGCAATATACTACCTATGCAAAAAGTTTACCGACTGTGAACAACGTTATTCACTGCTCGAGAAAACTTGCTGTGCTTTAGCGTGGGCTGCTCGCCGACTAAGGCAGTATATGTTGACCCACACTACTTTATTGATATCAAAGATGGACCCAGTTAAGTACATATTTGAGAAGTCAGCACTTACCGGACGGGTTGCAAGATGGCAAATGATCCTCACAGAATATGACATCCAGTACACGTCTCAGAAAGCCATCAAGGGCAGTGTATTCTCTGATTATCTTGCTGAGCAACCCATTGACGATTACCAACCAATGAGATTTGACTTCCCGGATGAAGACATCATGTTCATAAAAGCAAAAGATCATGAAGAGCCTATTCACACTGAAGGGCCTGACCCAGAGGAAGAATGGACTATGATGTTTGATGGGGCTGTTAATATGAATGGTCGTGGTGTTGGTGCAATACTCATTACACCTAAAGGAGTTCACATGCCTTTCTCGGAAAAACTCACCTTTAACTGCACTAACAACGAAGCTGAATACGAAGCTTGCATTATGGGTCTTGAGGAGGCCATTGACCTCAGGATCAAGACTTTGACTGTGTTCGGGGATTCAGCTCTGGTAATTAATCAAACCAACGGCAAATGGTACACACACCAGGATCATCTGATACCTTACAAGGATTATACAAGGAGGTTATTGACTTTCTTTACAACAGTCAAGCTTGAGTATATCCCTCGGGATGAGAATCAGTTTGCAGATGCTCTTGCTACCATTTCATCCATGATCAAAGTTCAAGCTGCCAACTTTGTACCTCGGATTTCAGTGTCCAGACTTGACAGACTGGCATATGTATTCTCAGCAGAAATTGTTAAAGATAATAAGCCTTGGTTCCATGACATTAAGTGCTTCTTAGAGGATCAAACATACCCGTCTGGGGCATCTTCCAATGATAAAAAGACTTTAAGAAGGCTTGCTGGTAGTTTCTTCCTGAATACTGACGGTTCCCTGTACAAGAGAAACTTTGATATGGTACTTCTCAGATGCGTTGATAGGGCAGAAGCAGACTTGTTAATGCACGAAGTGCACGAAGGATCCTTTGGTACCCATGCAGGAGGACATGCCATGGCCAAAAAGTTGTTAAGATCAGGCTATTACTAGATCACAATGGATGCAGACTGTTGTGCCTACACTAGGAAATGCCATAAATGCCAGATTTATGCGGATAAAGTGCATGTACCTCCTAATCCTTTGAATGTGATGTCTTCACCCTGGCCCTTTGCCATGTGGGGCATTGATATGATTGGCAAGATTGAGCCGACTGCTTCAAATGGCCACAGATTCATCCTGGTAGCCATTGACTATTTTACCAAGTGGGTTGAAGCAGCTTCCTATGCAAATGTTACAAGGCAAGTGGTAGCCCGATTTCTGAAGAGAGATATCATCTGTCGGTATGGAGTGCCCGAGCGAATCATTACTGATAATGGTTCCAACTTGAACAATAAAATGATGGCAGAACTGTGCTGGGACTTCAAAATCCAACACCACAATTCTTCTCCTTACAGGCCAAAGATGAATGGCGCTGTTGAGGCAGCTAATAAAAATATCAAGAAGATTGTACAGAAGATGGTAGTTACCTACAAAGACTGGCATGAAATGCTACCGTTTTCCTTGCATGGGTACCGAACATCGATCAGAACATCCACTGGGGCAACACCGTATCAACTTGTGTATGGTATGGAAGCAGTCCTACCTGTTGAAGTTGAATTACCCTCCTTACGGGTATTAATGGATGTTAAGCTGAATGAAGCGGAATGGGTCCGATCCCGATACGAACAACTGAGTCTGATTGAAGAAAAGAGATTGGCTGCCACCTGTCATAGGCAGCTGTATCAGAAAAGAATGAAGAAAGCCTTCGATCAGAAAGTCAGGCTCCGAGAGTACCAAGTAGGGGATCTTGTGCTGAAAAGACTCCTCCCTCCTCATACAGATCACAGGGGCAAATGGACTCCGAACTATGAAGGGCCGTTCGTAGTAAAGAAAGTTTTCTCCGGTGGAGCACTCATGCTCAGTACTATGGATGGTGAAGACTTCCCGTCCCCTGTGAATTCAGATGCAGTTAAAAAATACTTCGCATAAAAATGACCCGCTGGACATAAAAACAGAATGTAAGTCCAGGCAAAAATAGGGCATCCCGGCGAGTCAAAAACAGAATAAAAGACTCGGGCAAAAATAAGGGAAAATAAACAAAAAAATGTACACCCGCTGAGTTGAAAAGCCGCATTGGACAGCTCAGGCAAAAAAGGGTATCCCGATGGATTGAAAACCCGAAAGGGCGATCCATGCAAAATAAGGGAATAAGCGAACAACTGTACTCTGAATTCGTCTGTATCACTCACAACTTGGTAAGCTTCAAAAGGATCAAGCTTCTTTCAGAATCAGCCTTCTTCAGAAAGCAAGACGAGAAGAGCGTCAAATGTCATACGAGTCATAGCAAAGGGAAGCTCCTCGAAGCGTCATCAACATTGCCAATACCTTTTATTTCTCAATTTGTAACAATCTCTTCATTTTAGGGGATTTGTTTCTTTGACTGTATTTGCCAATTCAGGGCACATGAATTAATAAAATCAGATTTTTCAGTCATGTTTCGTCTCGTGCATTTTTTCATTTGCAAGAATGTCCGATGTCTTTAAAATACTGATTGCACAAATACAGATGCCTTTCTTCTAAAAATACGTGCGTGCAGGAAATATACTTACTCTCGGGAGTGTCTAAACTCCTATGATGGAATCCGGTAAGGGATACCTCGGGATTACTCGTGCGTTTCTCTGTCTTTTCAGGATTTGCAGGTATTCAAAGTGCAACACGGGGCATGAAAGCTTCATCCCAGCAAGCTGGCAAACCATTATCTACTCAGTCCTAGCACCTGAGGTGCTCTTTCCCCAACTGTGTTGCCATTTGTTACTTCCTCCTCAGCCAATTGCAAAAGCCAGGGAACCATCTCTCCACAGAACTTCAGCCTCTATCCGAAAGGGCAATGCCTGAGGATCTCACAACAGAGTGAAGAAAGCTTCTACAAACCCCAGCTGGGTCCCTCATTACCAAAGATAGGTCTATCAGTGAACTATATCCCCAAGCAGAGTCCCATATGTCAGATCCACCGATGATCTCATCCCCAGCTGGGATGCCCACTCCAAGCAGACCAGTCAGAGATCTCCTCAGCAACGGGATCCGAATTCCGAATCTTTACCTTTGCATAATCATAGCATTCGCATCATATTCTCCCCGCAGAGCGTAGCATTCCGTCTAATACGGAGCATTACAGCAAAAATCAAACATATTGCATAATCATGAGCCATGTTCTGAATCAAACACTCGTAAATAATGGCAATCCATCAACGTTATACAAAGAAACTCCCCAGATTCCCCGGCAGAAAGCCAAGGCATTTGCTTTACACTCATAAATACAAATACACACTCCTTTTGGCACCCGTCCGTGTCATGATTCCCCAGTAAAGTAACCCGAGCCTTCTTTACAAACAGACACTTATATATTACAGATACTTCTTGACACCCGTCCGTGTCATATCCCCAGTAGAAAGCCAAAGCGTCCTATTTGCACTCACAAATACATATATCCATACAGATTCCCTGACACCCGTCCGTGTCACTTTCCCCAACATAACTACCTGAATACTCTGTAAAGCATATACTTGTTTATAATATACCTTTTGACATTTGTTCGTGTCATTTTCCCCAGCAAGTTAGACACTTGTCGGTGTTTCACTCATACTTATTTCACTCATACAGATACCCGTCCGTATCTTGTATATATCACTCAAATCCCCTCAGATTCGACACTCGTCCGTGTTCTTTGTTAACCAGTTGATACTCATCCATATCATCATCTCAGAACATGCGTCAAGCGTTTGTTTCTACCTGATACTCGTCCGTATCATAGTCTTAAGGATGCTCGTCCGCATCTTTAATCCATACACATGTCAAACACTTATGTCTTCTTGAATTTAGACACTCGTCTGTGTCTACTATTCCCCAGAGGAGTCCCCACAGAATCAACACTCGTCCGTGTTCTTTGTTAACTAGTTGATACTCGTCCGTATCATCATCTCTGAACATGTGTCAGTATTCGTTTCTACCTGATACTCGTCCGTATCATAGTCTTAGGGATGCTCGTCCGCATCTTTAATCTATACACCGTACCCAAACACTAATGCCTCTCATTTCTTGGACATAGACACTCGTCCGTGTTTACTTATCACAGCAAATTCCAGTGAACTATTTCCTTTCTATCTAACATTCATCCTATGTCATGATACTTTCGGCAGCCGTACCCTGCCAGGTGATCGTCCTTCACCTTTAGATGACCGTCCCTCATCCTTTCCCCAGCGGAGTCTCCATTATTGGAACCCTTTTCTGTCCGGCATTCGCCCTATGTCGTGATATTTAGCAGCCGTCCCCTGCTAGGTGATCGTCCTTCACCTCCTGATGATCGTCCTTCATCATTTTATCCGATGGCCGTCCCCATCGTTGATCTTGTTATCTGACATTCGTCCTATGGCATGACAAACCCTGAGAGCAGCCGTAACCTGCTAGGTGATCGTCCTTCACCTCTTGATGATCGTCCTTCATCATGCTTATCCGATGGCCGTCCCCATCGTCGACCTTTTGTCCGGCATTCGTCCTATGTCGTGATGCTATTGGCAACCGTACCTTGCCAGGTGATCGTCCTTCACCTTAGATGACCGTCCCTCATCTTATCCCCAACAGAGCAGCCGTCCCCTGCTAGGTGATCGTCCTTCACCTTTGATGACCGTACCTCATCATTTATTTCTACCTCTAATCCCCATAGAATTTCATGACTCTACTTGATGGCCGTCCCCATCATAATCTCTTATATCCCCAGCATGTCGGCCGTCCCCGTCATTGCTCTCTCCCCAGCAGTCGTCCTCTGCTCGACGATCGTCCTCCGTCGCCCGCACTTTATAATATACTTTATTTTCCTTTACAATCTATATCCCTTTTCTTCTTCATTCTGTGAGTGAAAATTTTGGACTGTCTTTGGTATTCAACCACAAGTTATCTTGTTTGCCTATTAAGTCGTTGCTTACATCCTGCACAACTAACTTATGTTTGAATAGGGGCAGCTGTAAACACCCCAAATTTTCCCTCACCCATTCACACCATGGCTTGTGATCTTTTCATATGCATAAGTTCAATCATAGCATCTCATATCACATTTGTGATTCATTGCATTGGTTCAAAGTCATCTGCATCTAGGGTTTGTGATCTGAGCTATCCAAGAGCCATTTGAGCCACTCCAAAGGTCATCAATCACTTCAAAGGGGTCCATGTATTTTCAAACATCATATTGTATCTTCACAAAGTCAAGAATGTCAAAGAATCACAAGAACTGAGGATGGCATGGAAGTAGAGCCAGGTTTAACTACACAAATGACCTAGAATTAGGGTTTTGGTTTCAAAGGCCATAACTCCAAATTTTTTGGGCATTTTTGTTTCTATTGGTCTCTATATGGTATAAGGATCATGCATATCAATTTTCATGAAGAAATTCCATGGGGAAGGCATCTAATCAAGAGTTGACTTCTTGGGCAAGTCAGTGCAAAATCAGGGCATCTGAGGCCCCCAATGACCCAACCAAAGGGTGTTCATCATCATTTTGATAGTGTATGATCTTTATTTGATCATAGAAGATGTTATAAGTTCACAAAATTGAAGAATTTCAAGCCATTTGCAAAGTTGACTTTTTGGGAAAATGACTTGTAATGGAAACTTGCCATTTTGGGAAACTTTTTCAACCCTTGCTTTTTGATTCAAAAATGCTTCAAATGGGAAAACTTTGGTCATGAAAGTTGTAGAATGGATCATTCCCTTTTCAAAAAGTACAAGAACTCATTCTAATTCATTTTGGATCAAAAGTTATGGCTTGTCAAAGTTGGGAAAAATCACATAAATTCAAGTTTTGTACCAAAGAGGCATTTTGCAAAATGGTTTGATCAAGCATTCTAAAGATTTCAAATGTGCACAAACTCTTCACAATATGATCATGTGACTTCTAAAAGTCAGAATTGGCCCAAGAATATTGCATTTTGGTGCCTTGAACTTCATGAATTTCCAAAGGGGGCAAACATGTACCAACTTGCAAAAACTCATGAAGCCATGCCTCTACTTGTTACAGCTCATAGAATCTGATCCATATGAACTCCATGATCTCTGCTGAACTCAACCATGCCCCTATCACAACCTCACACTTGCCCATACCTCAAGTACACCTAGACTTGACTTTTTGCAAAAACCCCCATACCAATCCCACAGTGACACAACAACTATTCTGACCAACCAAGACTTTACAAACACACCAAAAGCAAGCCATTTCATATGATCTTGGAGCCTGAATACACACACAAGCCAGCATTCCTAAAAACCTCCCTTTATGCATTTTGCTTCGAATCACACAACACAAGCATCAAACACAAAAACAAACTTCACAAAACATCTCAGCATGACTCACTGATCACAAATCAACCATTGAAACAGCCCAAAACCTCACACAAACCAAATACGATTTCCTCACTTCACTGAACAAAACTCAAGCAATCTCTCAAACCAGCCCAAATAAACTTCAGATAAGCTTTGCAAACACTTGAGGGAGGTCAGAGGAGTTGATTGGAAGCAAGGAACTGGTCCAGAATCTCTTGGGTTGAAAGCTTCGATTCAGGTAGCCATGGAAATTCATTTTTCCAGAACTCTTATTTCTTATTTCTAAATGATAAAGCATGCTCTCCTGATCACACTGAACCTTTTATTTTTGAAAATGAGTGAGAAATGGCCATGTATGCTTGTTCTGAAACTTTGCCCGTGAAATGAGTTTTGCTTTGATTCTCATGATTCAGTGAAAATAAATGGTTTTTGGGGTGGGGTTTAGGTTTAATGATGTTTAAGGATGAAATCTGGAGATTTTAGTGAAGTTTTGATGCGTAGGGAATGAGATAGCATGAACACCTTGCCGGAGAAGATGACCGGAACACTGTTCCGGTCATCTGAAAGTAATTAGGGCACATGATTAGGGTTTAAGCGTAATTAGTGAGATTTGAATTCTGGCCGTCCAGATGCGCGCGCTGGTCAATTCCCGCGTCCTAGGTTTGAACCACAGCCCTCAGATCAGTTGACTTTCCTATTTTTCATTTAAAATTCATTTTATTTTCATTTGTTTTGATTTATTTTGCACGAATTATTTAAAATAGCAAAAAACCTTTAAAAATTCTGAAAATTTTGGTCAAGGTTTTCATTATTTTTCAGAACACAAAAATATTTTTATTTTTATTTTTTGCATTTAAAATTATTTATAAATCATTTAAAATTTTATTTTTAATTAGTTAATGAAAATTAATTAATTAAAAATACTTTTAGGTATTTAAAAATCACAAAAAATTCATATAGCATTTAAAAACATTTAGAAACATTGTCCAACTCTCAA
Source organism: Lathyrus aphaca (assembly GCA_963966055.1). Taxonomy (NCBI): domain Eukaryota; kingdom Viridiplantae; phylum Streptophyta; class Magnoliopsida; order Fabales; family Fabaceae; genus Lathyrus; species Lathyrus aphaca. Next base: position 212,665,096 of record OZ014520.1, on the reverse strand, counting down.
ACCAAATTTATTTTTTGTTTTTAATGCCTTTTGATTATTTTCATTGGATTTAATTTCATTTTAAGGCAATATTTTGTTTCAAACTTCAAAAATTCACTTCTGCCTAACCATTGAGAGTTGGACAATGATTCTTTTTGCATTGCATCTTGCATAACATGTAGTTTATAGGATAAAATTGGTTTGATTTGATCTTGCATTTTCAATTTGTTTGGCATTTTTCTTGTTGAGGTACCTTAAAACCCTAGCAATCTTAGGAAATTCATAACTTTCAATAGGTTAAGAGTTAGGTCCCCTCCTTTGGGCAGTGAACTTGTGTAGGGTTAGGGTTCCTTTGATCCCATTTTTAATTTTTTGTCATGTCATTTGCTTCTGGTTTTGGATTTTTGCTTTGTATGTTGCATATAACCCTAATTTATGCCTTCCTTTGCATCCATCTTCCATTTGCTTGCATACCATGACTTGCCATGACATTTTGTGCATCTATTTGATTCATAATACATCTTAAGACATATTAGAATCATGTTTGATCATTGCATCTTTCATTTGCCATGTTATATGTCTTTTGCATTCCATAACTTTTCATGTACATCCATGGTTCAAAACATGCTTCTCTTGCATCCATATGTTTGTATGATCATTCTAATGCCTTGCCTCATGTTTGCATCATCTCTTAGCATCATTAACATCATACTCATGCTTCTGACTTTGGTTTGCATCATGACATTGCATCTCATTTTGCATTGCATTTCATTTCTTTTGCTGACTTTTTAGGTGGTAAGTTGTTTTGAGAAGTGGAGTTGCCTTCACTTCTCACATTCTCTTTTCATCTCTTTCATAATTCATTTACTGCATTTTTGTATGTGTTTGGGTTTGAGCTTACTCACTCTTGTTCATCTTACCTTCTTTATTCAAGCAACTTGTCTTCTTAAGTGAAGCAAGTTCTCTTACTTCATTCTGCTTCTTTCTCCTTTCATCTTGCTCCTCCTTAGTGGCCTTTGAAGATTTTTTCTCTCTTAAGCCTCACAAACCCTAGTAATGACCAAGCATGATAACAATTAGGGTTTTGATTAGTCCCCCATTTAGTTTTACCTTTGAGTCATCTTTGAGTCTTCTCTTCTCATCTCTTAATCAGGGACTAAACCCTAAAGGCTTTAAGGCTTTGTGATTAAGCTTATGCCTGCATCCTTCTATTAGGATGGAGTGTATAACTTTAATCCTAAGTGTTAAACCCTTAATGTGTTTAAATCCTTTAATCAATTCACTTAATAATCATCAAGACATCAAACTTGTAACTTGGGCCTTGCATTAGGGTTCTAATTCTTCCTTAACTGGTTAAGAAGGACTAACCCTAGTGTTAATGGACAAGTCCTCCTCAAGTTGTCTTACAAACCATAAAAATCACTTCTTCATCATATCATTAACAAAAATCCACTTAATAAAGGCTTTGTTTTGTCATGAGGTTAATCCCTAATCATGGATTAAGTTGAGGAGTCTTTCTCAGCTTAAACATTCTCATCTATTATCCTTCTATTAGGATGGTGTAATGAGTCTGTTTAATCCCTGATTATGGCTTAATCTCATTACTTAACACTAAACAAAAAGCAACAAAAACATCTAAATAATCACAAGTAGGTTAATGATCTTAATCCTACATCATGGTAATTAAGTTTGAGGTGTTTATCTCATACTTAAGGTATTCTCATTATCCCTAATCAAAGGGAGGATATGATGAGTTTACTAACCCTTGGTTTAGGCTTAAGCTCATTAACTTATGAAAAACACAAAAAAGAAATAAAAGATTGAAAACACAAAAAACAAACAATAATCGTCTCCTCCGGGATTCTTTTCTCACCTCATTCACTCACAAGCGAGAACTTGCTTCTTCCGTCTAATGCAAGACAATTTGCACCTGAGCCAGACAGGTCATACACTTGAGCATAGACAAGTAGACAGTTCACAAGTCAATTAACCTTTCAGTCTCTTTGGGTCGAACTACGGTGTTCTGACTTCCTCATTGCACGAGAGGATACGTAGGCATAACTTAACAGTTATCGAACAAAAGTCTCTGTATATACCCCCTCTTTCAGTCTTATTCTTTAAGCCTCATTATCATGAGCATTTCATTCTTGTTCTTACACTGACACTACACTTATACATTTCTTTTACACTGACACTTGCATTCTTTCCAGCCATGATACACAAATTGCACTGACACTACCCCTTTAAAACACAAATCTTTTAAGCGTGGATCCCGTCGAGTACGGCGGACAATCTGAGTGCTAATACCTTCCCAGGTTGTAACCAACCCCCTTTCTCAGTCTCTCTGGTTCGCAACCGTCTTATCTATATTTTTCTAGGTTTATGCAGCATTACCTTTCCTCCGGGATAAAAATGCCTAGCTGGCGACTCTTTCTCTTCTGAGTTCACCCTTGTGTGTTCTCTTCTCCTTTCGCCGAACGTTCGCGTCTGTACCCCTTCTGGCCCTGTGTCATTTTGGTGGGAGCGACAAACAGCTACTAAGATGTACTGATTTCCAAAAGATGGTGGGAACGGTCCCATAAAGTCTATACCCCATACGTCGAAGAGTTCTACTTCTTGGATATTTCTTAACGGCATTTCATTACGTCTTGAAATATTTCCTGTGCGTTGGCATTTGTCACACTTGACAATGAAGGCATGGACATCACGCCACATAGTAGGCCAGAATAGGCCAGCTTGAAGAATCTTGGCGTAGGTCTTAGATGTGCTTGCATGTCCACCATAGGGTGCAGAGTGACAATGCTCAATTATATTATTTACCTCTTCTTCTGGAACACAACGGCGGAAAATGCCATCTTTACCTCTCTTGAAAAGAAATGGTTCGTCCCAATAGAAGTTTCTCACATCACTATAGAACTTCTTCTTCCGGTGGTAGTTTAGATCAGGGGGTATGATGTCAGCGGCTAGGTAATTAACAAAGTCTGCATACCAAGGTACATTACTTATAGCTAAGGATTGGTGAGAATGCTTATGCAGGTCTGGGTTATCATCTTCGACAGTTTCTAGTTGGGCTATCAGTCTATCATAGGCAAAATCGTCATTTATGGGTACTGAATCAGGTTTCAGGTATTCTAGCCTAGATAGGTGATCAGCTACCACATTATCAGTGCCTTTCTTATCGCGGATATCCAAATCAAACTCTTGCAATAATATAATCCATCGAAGTAACCTAGGCTTGGCATCCTTTTTGTTTAGTAAGTAACGAATGGCAGCATGGTCGGTATAAACTATAATCTTGGCTCCTACTAGATAAGATCTAAATTTGTCTATGGAAAAAACTACAACTATAAGCTCTTTTTTGGTTGTTGCGTAGTTGAGCTGTGCAGCGTCTAGGGTTCTACCGGCATAATAAATTACATGTAACTTTTTGTCTTTTCTCTGACCTAGAACGGCTCCAACAGCCTAATCACTGGCGTCACACATTATCTCAAACGGTTCTGACCAATCAGGGGGTTTCATTATAGGTGCTGAAATCAGAGCTTGCTTCAGGAGATTAAATGCTTCAGTACATTTTTCATCGAAGATGAATTCAACATCTTTCATTAAAAGACCAGTTAAGGGCTTTGTTATTTTGGAGAAATCCTTGATAAAACGTCGGTAAAATCCGGCATGTCCAAGAAAACTTCTTATCTCCCTGATAGTCTTCGGCGGTTTTAGATTCTCTATGACTTCTATTTTAGCTTTATCTACCTCTATACCTTTTTCGGAAACTATATGTCCTAAAACAATCCCTTCGGTGACCATGAAATGACATTTTTCCCAATTTAGCATAAGGTTTACCTCCACACATCTTTCCAGGATTTTCTCAAGGTTGATAAGACAATTTTTGAAATCTGATCCACAAACTGAGAAATCGTCCATAAATACTTCCATGATTCCATCTAAATAGTCTGCAAAGATAGACATCATGCAGCGTTGGAAAGTGGCAGGAGCATTACAAAGTCCAAAAGGCATTCTTCTATAGGCAAAAGTTCCAACTGGGCATGTAAAGGTAGTTTTTTCTTGATCTTCGGGGTGAATAGGTATTTGGAAGAATCCTGAATATCCATCTAGGTAACAAAAGTAAGAGTGTCTGGCTAGGCGCTCCAACATTTGGTCTATGAATGGTAATGGGAAATGGTCCTTCCTAGTTGCTTTATTTAATTTTCTATAATCTATGCACATACGCCAACTTCCATCGGTTCTTTTTGCTACAGGTTCGCCCTTCTCGTTTTGCACGACTGTGATGCCTCCCTTTTTAGGTACTACATGCACAGGACTCACCCATTTACTTTCCGAGATCTGATATATTATACCTGCCTCTAGTAACTTAAGAACTTCAGTCTTAACTACAGTACTCATTATAGGATTTATTCTTCGTTGGTGTTCACTGGAAGGTTTTGAATCTTCTTCAAGCAAAATACGATGCATACATACGGATGGGCTTATTCCTTTTAGATCAGAGATCTTATATCCTAAGGCTGAGGGGTACCTACGTAAAACTTCTAATAATTGATCGGTTTCTTCTTGGTTTAAGGTAGCACTGACTATAACTGGACGATTCATTTCTTCATCGAGAAATTCATATCTCAGGTTTTTAGGCAGCTCCTTAAGTTTTACGGTTGGTTTCATAGGGCAAGGCATAAGATCTGGGGTAAGAGATAAACATTCGTGAAGGTTATCATCAATGTAGGGTCTTTTATAATTGTCATCTTCCAAAATAAGGGTTGATGGCAATTTTATAGATTCAGTTTCTTCTTCTTGTTCTAATTCCCTAATGCATTCTTCGATGATATCTAAGGCATAACAAGCATCTCCTATCACAGGTGCCATAAGTTAGTTTTCCTTTTTTAACATCTATTACGACTCCAGCAGTCGATAAGAACGGTCTACCTAGGAGGATTGGTATGTCGTCATCTTCTTTAATGTCCATGACAACAAAGTCAGTAGGTATAAACAGCTGACCTATCCTAACAGGGACGTCTTCAAGTATGCCTATAGGGTATTTAACGGATCTATCGGCTAATTGAAGTGACATCTTAGTAGGTTGTAATTCTCCTAAGTTTAATCTCTCACAAACTGCTAAAGGCATCAAGCTCACACTAGCTCCTAAGTCTAGAAAAGCTTTTTCGATGACATGATTCCCCAAAATACAAGGAATGGAAAAATTTCCGGGATCTTTATCTTTCTTTGCTAACCTATTTTCGGAAATAGAATTACATTCCACGGGTTTTGGATCTTCAAGTCTACGTTTATTTGTAAGTATGTCTTTGAGAAACTTAGCGTAAGAAGGTATTTGGGTGATGGCTTCTGTAAAGGGGATTTCTACGTGAATTTTTTCTATAACCTTGACGAATTTTTGATATTGATTATCGATTTGGGTTTTCTTTAATCTTTGAGGGTAAGGTATTGGTGGTTTGTATGGCGGTGGTGGTACATAGGTTTTATTTTTAGGTTCTTCTCCTTTTTCTTGACTTTCCGGGGTTTCAGACTCCTCTGGTTCCTTCTCCTCATTCCTCTCAGAAGTTTCGGGCTCACTTAATCTAGGGTTTGAAGGTTCTTTATAAGCGGTTCCACTTCGTAGAGTAATGGCATTAGCTTGCCCTTTCGGGTTTTGTTGAGGTTGTCCAGGGAATTGTCCTCCAGGTGTAGTCTGAGGGGCTTGGTTTAAAGCTACCTGAGAGATCTGGGTTTCAAGCATCTTATTATGAGTAATGATTTGATCAACCTTGGTTCCTAACTGGGTAATTAGTTCGTTAACATGGACGTTTTGGTTCATGAACTCTTTGTTTTGTTGTGTTTGAGCAACGATAAAATTTTTTACAACTTCATCAAGGCTCGGACTTGGTGGTACAGGTTGCATAGGTTGATTTGTTCTTGGGGCTTGGTAACCTTGTTGTCTCGGAGGTGCAGAATTTTGAATAGGGTTATTATTTTTGTAGGAGAAGTTTGGGTGATTCCTCCATCCAGGGTTATATGTGTTTGAAAATGGGTTCCCTTGGGTATAGTTTACTTGCTCAGTGTTGGTCTCATTTAACACATTGCATTCGGCGAATTGGTGTCCTTGCGTTCCACATATCTCACAATTCGGCGAAACTGCGGCTACAGTATTCGGAGTTGTATACATATGTTCGACTTTAAGGGCCAACGCGTCCATTTTAGCCTGCATCATGTCTATAGAGCTTAGCTCATGTATTCCTCCTTGGGCTTCCTTCTTTTCCACTGTCGCTCGTTCTACTCCCCATGATTGATGGTTTTGGGCCATATCCTTGATAAGGGCACTGGCTTCAGGGTACGGTTTGTTCATCAGTGCGCCACCAGCGGCGGCGTCGATGGTTATCTTAGTGTTATAATGAAGTCCATTATAGAAGGTTTGAATGATTAGCCAATTCTCTAAGCCATGATGTGGGCATGCTCTTAATAGTTCTTTATATCTCTCCCAGGCTTCGAACAACGACTCTCCTTGGTGTTGGGTAAATCTGGTTATTAGGTTTCGAAGAAGAGCGGTCTTACTTGGGGGAAAATATCTAGCAAGGAAAACTTTTCTAAGGTCATCCCAAGTTGTTATTGAATTGGGTGGAAGGGAATCTAACCATGATAGAGCTTTATCTCTGAGGGAAAAGGGAAATAATCTTAAGCGTATTGCCTCAGGAGAAGCTCCATTGGTTTTAAAGGTGTCTGCTAACTGAAGAATGTTTTTTAAATGTTGGTTCGGGTTGTCAGTAGCGAGACCTGCGAATTGTCTCTGTTGCACTACTTATGGGCAATGATAATCCAGTACTTGTTAATGGAACTACTTATGGGCAATGTTTTCTCCTTTGAAAAGAACTAATTTAACAGGAACTGTCGCTTTCGCGTATTCAGAACCGAGTTGTACTCTCTAATCAACCCCTCCTATTGTCACGGATAAAAAGGTGCGTACTGCGTTAGAGTAGTAAACCTATTTTTAAGAAACGTAGTATCTTAACTAAGTTGAAAAGTATTTTAACCTGGATTTCTTAGCAAAAAGAGGTTCTTATGAACCAGACTCTAAACTTCATAACGCGTCCGAAAATCGTTTTAAAATCTCTTTTCTTTTTAATCTAAAAACTCCTAATGAACTAGACAAAGCGCTTTTGGCTGTTTTTGAAGTAGTTAAAAACAATTAGATTAAATTGAAAGATAAAATAGCCCTTAAGTGTTTCCACGAACAATTATACGGATTACTGGTTCAATTACGATCCTTACATTCTAACCTTTATGGAATTAGTTAGACATGATAAAGTAAAGATTCTTTTTTATAATTTTTCATAAAATTAATTTAGTGCGAGTGCGGAAAGTAAATGAGTTTAGTGCGAGTGCGAGAAATAAAGTAATTTAGTGCGAGTGCGGGAAATAAAGGAATTTAGTGCAAGTGCGGGTAATAAACGAAAGTAAAGCGAGTGCGGGAAGTAAATAAAGTAAAGTGCGAGTGCGGATAATAAAGAAAGTAAAGCAGTACGAGAAATAAATAAAAGTAAAGCAATGCAGAAAAGTAAAATACGAACTGGAATTAAAATGGCGGCAGGATTAACTTCCTCCCAGAGTGCTCCAAAACTCGATCACACATACGTATACAGACTCGATCACTCGATTGCAGTAACACCCCGATGTGGAACGATAACTACTTTAAAACTGATATATGCCTAAGAGATTCTATGTTTGGATGAAGAAAAACGAAAAACTAAAGTCCTATTTATAGGAAAACTAAATGCGGGAAATGACCAGGACGCCCTTTTAGTGGAGGGAATTGTATTTTTGCCTTGTGGCGCCCGCCACAGGCCTATGGCGCCCGCCATAGTACTCATAGGGAATGGAAGAGTGGGGGTCGTGGGTCTTGGCAGTTGTGGAGTGGTCTTGAGACGTGGCCACGTCATGGCTAACCCCATGGTGCCCGCCACGGTGGGTGCCGTAAGTGCAAAATGCTGAATTTCTAGGTTTTCGTCCGTTTCCACTCCTTTTTCGCTCCTTTTCTCGATTCAAGCCCCGATTACAATAAAAACCTGAAAACAAAAGAAAACAAAGTAATAACATATCAAAATAACAATAAAAGCTAATAATGCATGCGAAATCGGAGTCAGAAATACGGTGAAATTTAGTGTGATCAGATAGCCACAACAACAAGACCAACCTCAGAAGGACTTGAAGAAAAGAATGCCATCCTCGAATGACAATTCTCAAAAGACCCTCGGATCTAACACGAAACCATCCTCGAATGGAGACGCAATGGTATACCAGCCTCAGTCGATAACCAGAAACACAAAGAATGACCTCAGACAGACTTTGCAAAAGAGACAAACTGACCTCAATCAATAAGCCCAAAATGGTCTATCATCCTCGAATGATAGTCACAACAACAAGACCAACCTCAGAAGGACTTGAAGAAAAGAATGCCATCCTCGAATGACAATTCTCAAAAGATCCTCGGATCTAACACGAAACCATCCTCGAATGGAGACGCAATGGTATACCGGCCTCAGTCGATAACCAGAAACACAAAGAATGACCTCAGACAGACTTTGCAAAAGAGACAAACTGACCTCAATCAATAAACTCAAAATGGTCTATCATCCTCGAATGATAGCCACAACAACAAGACCAACCTCAGAAGGACTTGAAGAAAAGAATGCCATCCTCGAATGACAATTCTCAAAAGACCCTCGGATCTAACACGAAACCATCCTCGAATGGAGACGCAATGGTATACCGGCCTCATTCGATACCCAAAAACACAAAGGAGTGATTGAATACTCGAACAAAATCTGGAAATTTGAGCTTGTTGGATAAGAGAGATGTAATATGCCTTTATTGTTTTCGTCTTTTTTTTGTTTTGACCTCTGAATAGGTAGCGGAAATAGAACCAGGTGGAATAGAATCGTTGTACATAAACGAGAGCCCAGGCAAACAGGACCGTTGTACAAAATGATAACCTGTGACGCGACTAATGAGCGAATCAAGCCACGGAAAGGGAGCCTATTGTACAAAACAAGGCTTTGAACGAGACAATTGTACAAAACAGAACTCAGAAATGTGACTGTTGGGCAGGACCAAGCCACAAAGAAAACACGCGACTGCTGTGCAGGACCAAGCCACAGAAGGTGCCTGTTGGAGAAATAGGGCTTAACGAGACCATTAGCAGAGTGGAACTCGACAATATGACTGCTAGGCAAGACCAAGCCTCAAAGAAAACACGCGACTACTGGGCAGGACCAAGCCACAGAAGGTGCCTATTGGGGAAACAGGGCTTAACGGGACCATTAGCGGAATGGAACTCGACAATGTGACTGCTGGGCAGGATCCAACCACAAAGAAAACACGCGACTGTTGGGAAGGACCAAGCCAATGAAGGTGCCTATTGGCGAAACAGGGCTTAACGAGACCATTAGCGGAATGGAACTCGACAATGTGACTGTTGGGCAGGACCAAGCCACAAAGAAAACACGCGACTGCTGGGCAGGACCAAGCCATGGAAGGTGCCTGTTGGCGAAACAGGGCTTAATGAGACCATTAGCAGAATGGAACTCGACAATGTGACTGCTGGGCAGGACCAAGCCACAAAGAAAACACACGACTGTTGGGTAGGACCAAGCCACAGAAGGTTCCTGTTGGCGAAACAGGGCTTAACGAGACCATTAGCGGAATGGAACTCGACAATGTGACTGCTGGGCAGGACCAAGCCACAAAGAAAACACACGACTGCTGGGTAGGACCAAGCCACAGAAGGTTCCTGTTGGCGAAACAGGGCTTAACGAGACCATTAGCGGAATGGAACTCGACAATGTGACTGCTGGGCAGGACCAAGCCACAAAGAAAACACGCGACTGCTGGGCAGGACCAAGCCATAGAAGGTGCCTGTTGGCGAAACAGGGCTTAACGAGACCATTAGCGGAATGGAACTCGATAATGTGACTGCTGGGCAGGACCAAGCCACAAAGAAAACACACGACTGCTGGGTAGGACCAAGCCACAGAAAGTTCCTGTTGGCGAAACAGGGCTTAACGAGACCATTAGCGGAATGGAACTCGACAATGTGACTGCTGGGCAGGACCAAGCCACAAAGAAAACACGCGACTGCTGGGTAGGACCAAGCCACGGAAGGTGCCTGTTGGCGAAACAGGGCTTAACGAGACCATTAGCGGAATGGAACTCGACAACGTGACTGCTGGGCAGGACCAAGCCACAAAGAAAACACGCGACTGCTGAGCGAATCAAGCCACGGGAAAAAAGACAACATTGACTTGGAAAGACAAATGAGAGAATCAACATCAACCGATTTACGACTCAAATAAGATCAACCGATCTAACCGGGAAATGGTATCAACCGATTCATAACCCGAAAAAACGAGAACGTTGTAAACACCCCAAATTTGCCCTCACCCATTCACACCATGGCTTGTGATCATCTCATATGCATAAACACAATCATATCATCTCATATCTCAATTTTGAGTCACTGCATTGTTTCAGAGTCATCTGCATCTAGGGTTTGTGATCTGAGCAATCCAGGAGCTTCTTGAGCCACCCCAAAGGCCACTAATCACTTCAAAGGGATCCATGTGTGTTCTTACATCATATTACATCCTCTCAAAGTCAAGAATGTCAAAGAATCACAAGAACTGGGATTGGTGTGGATGCAGAGCCAGGTTTGACTGCACAGTTGACCTAAAATTAGGGTTTTGGTTTCAGAGGCCATAACTCCAAATTTTTTGGTCATTCTTGTTTCTATTGGTCTCTATATGGTATAGGGAGTATGCATATCATTTTTCATGAAGAAATTCCATGGGGAAGTCATCTGATCAAGAGTTGACTTTTCAGACAAGTCAGTGCAAAATCAGGGCATCTGAGGCCCCCAATGACCCAACCAAGGGGTGATCTTCATCATTTTGAGTGTATATGATCTTTATTTGATCATGGAAGAAGGTTGAAGTTCACAAAATTCAATAATTTGAAGTTTTTTGCAAAGTTGACTTTTTAGGGCATGGTTGACTTTTAAAGAATATGTCATTTTATGCCACTTTTCAAACCTTACTTTTTGATCCAAAAATGCTTCAAATGGAAAAAACTTTGGTCATGAAAGTTGTAGAATACATCTTTACCTTTTCAAAAAGTACAAGAACATGATCTAATTCATTTTGGATCAAAAGTTATGGTGTGACAAAGTTGGCAAAAATCACTAATTTTCAAGATATGCACCAATTGGAAAATTTGCAAAATCATGTATCAAGGCCATTTGTGACTTCTAGTTCACATCAAACCAATGCACAAACGTTCTATGTGACCTAAAAATCAGATTTGAACCAAAAGATCACATGTTCATGGTTGGCAAAGTAAGAGATTTTCATGAAGTTTCAAAAGTGATCAACTTGCAAAACCATCATCACACTTTCACCAACTTGCTGCATTGGCTATTGAACCTTCCTAGCACCTCTCACACACCATGTTGCGCCAGCCCCCATGCTTGTACTAGCCTAGAACCAAGCCCATGCTTTCCTTACACAAGAGTGGACTTTTTGCAAAAGGTAACTTACCTATCACAGCAGGCCAGGTCACATCATCTGACCAATTGGAGTTGTTTATACTATCCATTTGCTAGCCATTTCACATAGAGAGCAAGGCTGAAACACACAAGATCATCACATTCACAAACTCACTCCCTCAAGCATTTCTCTTCGAATCTCTCTGCACAAGCCACAAACATTCAAACAAGTTTCACCAATCATATCACCATGCTTCATTGAGCCAAAACCAGCAAGACTTAGGCCTGAACCAAACAAGAACACCATTTCTCCATTTTCACTCCAACCTGCACTTTCCTTCGAAACATCTTCCGCAGGCCATAAACACTCAAACAAACTCCACAAAACTTCTCAAAACATCACCCTGAACACAAAGAACCCTTCACCTTAGCCTGAAACAGCTTGAATCACAATCACCATTTTCACCTGAGCTTGAGCAGAAGCTGTGCAAACTCCCTAACCAGCTAACTTAAACTCCTTCCAAGCATTCAAGCATCATCAGGGGATCATAAGGAGTGGTTTTCATCAAAGGAAGGGGTCAGAAAGTTGCAGGATTGAAAGCTTCGAAACTCAGGTAGCTCAAGAACATTTTTTCCAGAAATCATTTTTTAAGTTCTTAAGTTGTTCTTCATGATTCACTGATTGTTCTGATGTCTTTAGTTTTGAAAATGGTTGGAAAATGAGGATGTAATCGTGTTCTGAAACTCTGTGACCTAAAAAATGTTTGTTTCGATTCATGAGTTTGACGAAATATAAATGATGTTTGTGATGGGGTTTTGATTCAGTGGGTTATGGGAATCATTTCTGTATGCTTGGTTTTCATTTTTGTTGCGTTTTGAGGTTTTTAGGGATTTTCAGGTGGGGTTCCCACCGGAGAAGACGACCGGAGGTCTTCTCCGGCCACCTGAAAATCATTAGGGTTTAATTACGTCATTAATGGCCATTTGAATCTGGAGCGTTAGATTGCCTTGACCAGTTGACTTGCCGCGCGTGTGAATGGTCCAGATTCGTCATTAAGCCCTAATCCATATTTAATTAATTCATAAATCAGAATTAAGAAGTTTGAATGTGGGCCTTTGATCTGTGCGCGCAGTCAATCCCCCTTCTCCCAGAATGCATCCAGGCCCTCCATTCAGTTGACTTTTCTTTTTCTTTGTTTTAATTCATTTATTTCATATTTGTTTTATACAATTTATTTAAAATAGCAAAATTGTTTTAAAAATTATGAAACTTTTTGTCAAGAGTTTCATTAATTTTTAAAACCCAAAAATATTTTTATTTTCATTTTTAGCATTAAAAAAGTATTTTTAAATATTTAAAAGTTTATTTTTAATTGATTAATGAGAATTAATTTATTAAAAATACTTTTAGGTATTTAAAAATCACCAAAAAATTCATGAAATGTTATAAGACATTTAGAAACATTGTCCAACCTTCAAACCAAATTTCTTTTTTGATCTTGATGCATTTTGAGAATTTTTCATTGAATTAAAATCATTTTTATGCATTAATTTGATCCAAACTTCCAAAAATCATTTCTGCTTAACCCTACAGGGTTGGACCTTGATTCTTTTTGCAATGCATTGTGTTTAGCATGTAGTTTGTGAGGTTAAATGGCCATGATTTGATCTTTAATTTTCCTTTTGTTTGGTAATTTTCTTGTTTACAAACCCTAAAACCCTAGAAATCTTAAGAAAACCATAACTTGGAATTGGTTAAGAGTTGGGACCTCTCCTTTGGGCATTGGTTTAGTATAGGGTTAGGGGTCCTTTGAGTGGCATTTTCAATTTTTTATCTTAGGGTTTGCTTCTGATTTTGGTTTTTGTTTGATACATTGTTCATAAACCCTAATTTGGGCTTCCATATGCATCCATCTTGTATTCTCTTGCATACCATGACTTGCCATGACATTTCAAGCATCCATTTGATTCATTTGACATCATAAGACATATTTAAAGCATGTTTGATCATTGCATCATGTGTTTGCCATGTTGTATGCCATATGCATCTCATAACTTTTCATGTATGTTCATGTATCTTAACTTGCTTCATTTGCATTCATAAGCTTGCATGATCATTTCCATGTGCTGCCTCATGTTTGTAACATCTCATAACATCATTAGCATCATGTAATTGCTTCTGGTTTTGTTTCTCATCATGTCATCTCATCCCATTTTGCATTGCATTGCATTTCCTTTTCTAACTTTTCAGGTGGTAAGTGACTTTGAGAAGTGAATTTGCCTTCACTTCTCATAACTTTTCTTATCTCTCTCTTGCATCCATGCTGCATTTTTGTATGTGTTTGAGTTTGAGCTTGCTCATTCTTCTTCTTCCCACTTTCTTTCTTCAAGTGACTTGACTTCTTGAATGAAGCAAGTTACTTTGCTTCTCCTGATCCTTTCATCTGCTTCCTGGTGGTTCCATTGAAGGCTTCTTCTTGTTAAACCTCACAAACCTTAGGAACAACCAAGCATGACAATGATTAGGGTTTTGATTAGTCTCCCCTCTTAGTTTTACCTTTGTGTCTCTTTTGAGTCTTCTCTTCTCATCTCATAATCAGGGACTAAACCCTAAAGGCTTTAAGGCTTTGTGATTAAGCTTATGCCTGCATCCTTCTCTTAGGATGGAGTGTATAACTTTAATCCTAAGTGTCAAACCCTTAATGTGTTTAAATCTCTTAATCAATTCACTTAATAAGTATCAAGACATCATACTTGTAACTTGGGCCTTGCATTAGGGTTCTAATTCTTCCTTAATTGGTTAAGAAGGACTAACCCTAGTGTTAATGGACAAGTCCCCCTCAAGTTGTCTTACAAATCATAAAATCCACTTCATCATCATATCATTAAATAAAATCCACTTAATCAAAGGCTTGTTTTGTCATGAGTTTAATCCCTAATCATGGATTAAGTTGAGGAGCTTTCCTCAGCTTAAACATTCTCATCTATTATCCTTCTATTAGGATGGTGTAATGAGTCTGTTAAATCCCTGATTATGGCTTAACCTCATTACTCAACACTAAACAAAAAACACCAAAAACATCTAAATAATCACAAGTAGGTTAATGATCTTAATCCTGCATCAAAGGTGATTAAGTGTGAGAAGATGACTTCACACTTAAGGTATTCTCATTACCCCTAATCAGAGGGAAGATGTGATGAGTTTACTAAATCCATTGGTTTAGACTTAAGCTCATTAACTTATGACAAATCCAAAAGCAATAAAAGACTGAAAACTCGAAAACAAACAATAATCGTCTCCTTCGGGATTCTTTTCTCATCTCATTCACTCACAAACGAGAGCTCGCTTTTTCCGTCTAATGCAAGACAGTTTGCACCTGAGCCAGACAGGTCATACACTTGAGCATAGACTAGCAAGCAGTTCACAAGTCAAATCATCTTTCAGTCTCTTTGGGTCGAACTACGGTGTTCTGACTTCCTCATTGCACGAGAGGATACGTAGGCATAACTTAACAGTTATCGAACAAAAGTCTCTGTATATTCCCCCTCTTTCCAGCTTTATTTTCTTAAGCCTCATGATCTTGAGCACCTCATTCCTTGTTCTTGCACTGACACTTTCATACTTCATATCACTTATACACTATGCACTGACACCTGTACATCTTTTCCAGCCCTTTTTACACACAGATTGCACTGACACCACCCCTTTTAAACACAAATCTTTCAAGCGTGGATCCCGTCGAGTACGGCGGACAATCTGGGTGCTAATACCTTCCCAGGTTGTAACCAACCCCCTTTCTCAGTCTCTCTGGTTCGCAACCGTCTTATCCATCTCTTTCTAGGCCTATGCAGCATTTCCTTTCCTCCGGGATAAAAATGCCTAGCTGGCGACTCTATTCATCTCCAGTGAGTTCACGGCTGTGTGTTCTCACTGTCCCTCTCGCCGACCGTTCGCGTCTGTACCTTTATCTGGGCCTGGTCCCATCTATCGGGAGCGACAACTTGGCGACTCTGCTGGGGAGCCTTATACTGCAACCAGGGCTTCTGGTTCTTTTTGTGGTTTCCTCCTAGCGCTTGATTGATTTGTGTTAATTGGGGTGTTATGTGTTTATTTGTGTTTGTATATGTTTTATTTTTGCTTTATGTACAGTTTGTTTTATTACTTTCTTTACTGCTTTACATATATCATACTGTCTGGCTGTCTGGCTGGATCTGGTTTTGCCTTGGTGGGTGGGTTTCTATTGAGAGTTAAGGCCCTATACCTGGGACCTGAGTGACACCTAGGCTAGAGTGGTTCATATTCTTTCCCATTCCATCTCGGTCTGGTGCGGGAATATGAAACACGGTTCAGACATGGGTTTCTTCTTGAGAACTCTGTGTTGCGGATTTCCTGCAATACTAGGGCTATCTAGGAAGCCTGCTAAGTCTGGATGACCTTTTAGTATTGACCTTCAGAAACTGAGGTGAATTAGAGGAGGAACATTTATGGTTATTGTAAACACTGTACCTCCGGGTTAGAAGTGTTTACACTTCTCATAACTGATCCAAGTCTGAGGATCCTTGTTTTAGAACACCACCTGTGAGGGGGTTGGGCTGTTTACAGGTTTGCAGGTACCTTGACCTCAGAATACCCTGTTACTTTGTTTGTTTAAGAGTACTCCATTTTGGGACAGTTCTTGTGATTCTAAAACCCTGGACATGTGGCTCTTTATTTGAGTCCCCTACCTTGGTTACTGGACCTATAGACCTCCATCCGGATTTCTTGAACGTACTTGGACTTATATCAGGGCATTTGATCAGATCCAGCTCAGTCACAAACCCTTGCATATCATTTGCATACATAATCATTGCATCATATTGACATTTTCTTATTTGTGTTTCAGGGTATCCACCTTCATTTTTGGTTTGGTTTTGACCCTATCTTCAGTATTGACCTATCTTCATCAGCATCTGCTTCAGCTATCAATCATCTACTTCAGTCACCTGCACCAGCCAATCAGTGGCCCATTCTTTCAGCATTATCATCAGCAATTATTTCTACTCATCCTCAACATCATGGCACCTAAAAAGAGTAACATCACCTACCATTTCTTCCAGCCGGAGCTATCTGACATCAGGAGGATTCAGACCCTGATCACTCCAGACCATATACCACTGTTCAGGGAACACCATGGAGATATACTTGACATGGTTATGAATCTGGACCCCTCACAGAGAAGCCTGATCCACACTTGCATTCAGTTTTATGATCCCCCACTAAGATGTTTCACTTTCCAAGACTTTCAGTTGGGCCCTTTATTGGAAGAATACTCATCATTAGTTGGTATACCTATCGGAGGTGGAATCCCTTTCAACCCTGAGATGGTCTTTCCTGGTAATGGAGAAGTAGCAAAGGCTCTGCATCTGGAACCTGTCCTGATTGAGCAACATATGACTTCTAAAGCTGGAATTCCTGGCTTCCATCTGGATTTCTTGGTCTCTCAAGCTACCCTGAAAGCTTCTTTAGGAGAGTGGAAAGCTGTCTGTGCTTTATTGGCTCTGAGCATATATGGAATTGTATTGTTTGTAGATGAGCCTCGATTCATTAGCAAGAATGCAATCCATCTATTCATTCAAGGAAACCCAGTGCCAACCTTGTTGGGGGATCTCTACTATTCAGTGCATCAGAGGAATGAAAAGCAGAGGGGAAGATTAGTGAGGTGTTGTGCTCCATTGTTCCACACTTGGCTTCTCAGGCATCTACCCAGGACAAATGCATTTTTGAATCCTCATCAGCAGAGAAACTGGGCTAAGAGACTCACTGCTCTAACTTCGGCCGATATCAGATGGTGCACTCAAAGCACCAAGGGCAGGGATATCATCACCAGCTGTGGGCATTTTCCCAATGTGCCCCTAATAGGAGTTAAGGGTAGTATTAATTACAACCCTCTGCTGTTCAAAAGACAACTGGGCTATGCACTGGTCCACACTCCTAAGGCACAGGACTTGGTTGAGACTCTTTATTGTGAGAACAAGCCTAATCTGGCTATTGTTAGGCAGGCTGCCTGGGCTTGGGATCATGTTCAAACCAAGGGAGTAACCATTCTGGGGAAGTGCAACAATGTGGCATCAGCACAATATTATGAGTGGTCCCATGCCAGGGCTCAATTCTATGGAATGCCCTTTACCATGGAGGATATGCCTGGACCATCCTCAGCACCACCCCCTGCCACTGTCAGTTTGGAGGAGTTTGAAAGCTTGAAGGAAAGAAATGAGAAGTTAACTCAGGCTTTGCAGAAGACCCTCCGGGAGAGGAGTGATGGCAGGTTGGATATTGAGAGGTTAGAGAAGTTGAGAGTGGAGCATCTGGCTAAGATTGAGAAGTCTGGGGACTATATCAAGAAGTCTAAGGCTGGAGAACAAATTCTGAAGAATGCTTGCAAGGAAGCCCAGTTCCAGAGAGCAAGGACAGACTTGTATCTGAAGGAGAGTCAGGCTAGGTGGGTCAGGATCACCGAAGCTCGTACTCTGGAGGACAATAGAGTTCAAGACAATATGGAGCAACTGGAAGCTAGTGCAAAAGTGCAGCAGGAAGCCCTGGCAGCAGCCCAGAGGGAGATATCAGAGCTGAGGATCAAAGCTGGAGTGAAGAGGTCAAAGGACCAAAGTCAGCACAAGAAGCTAACAGCAGCTGTTACGACCCGGAACCTCCTCATCAGGAATCTCACGGAGCGTCCAGCTGATCCTGTGACCGAAGCACTTCTCAAGGAAGTTCGTGAGGATGAGTTTGGTCTTGGTGTTTGACCATTTGCTTGTTGTTGCTTTCATTCTGTGTATTTTTCATTTTTCTTGTAATGTATTTTGACCCCTCCGAGGGCTTGTATTTGTAAAACAAACTATGTACCATTTGCCTTTTGTAATATATGTATTAGTTTGTTCCATCCGAGTTTCACTTCGAAAGCAACATCAACAGCGTCTTCAAGGGTCTGGAAGGGTCAAAACTGAATGCCAAGCCGGATACCTTGAAAACAAATAAGCATACTGCATTGCATGCTAACCTTCTGTTTGTTTTGTAGGTTTTTGTTTTATTGTTGCTAACTCTGTTGTGATGTTCAGGAACTATTGCTCGACGCCGGGTATTTCCCCTCAACCGTCCGCACCGTTATCCAACCCGTAACAACCTCCCGGGCATACAGATGGATCAGATGCAGCAGGACCTTACAGAGGTCAGGAACCAAATGACCAACGAGAGGTTGGAAATGAGGAACCAGATGACTCAGTTTATGGAAGTGATGAACAACATGGCTCAGAGCCAGGAAAGATTGAGGGCCATGGTGGAAAGGCAGAATCAAGAAGATCCACATATAGGAACTGCTGGCACAAGCAATAACGAGAGGGTCCAACCTCATGTCAATCCCCCAGTCTTTGGACCACACCTCCATCCTGAGGTCAACATCCCTGCAAATGTTCAAGGGACCGCCACTGCAGCCAGGGTATTGCAAGAAGACCCCCAAGAGGATCAATTCACAGTAATGGGTGCTGGGGAGGAAGCTTATGATAGAAGGCTGGATGAGATAGCTGAGAAATTGAGTTCTTTAGAGTCTCAAAACTCTTTGGGTTTCGATGTCATGGACATGGGCTTGGTAGACGGGGTCAGGATTCCCCACAAGTTCAAGCCTCCTTGTTTTGAAAAATACAACGGGACTTCATGCCCCCGGACCCACTTACAGTCATTTCTGGGAAGGCTGAAGGCCTATACTATGGATGAGAAGCTCTGGATGTTTTATTTCGAGGATAGCTTAACTGGAGCTTCAAGAGAATGGTACTCTCATCTGACAAGAGCAACTATCAGGTGTTGGAAGGACCTGGCAGAGGCCTTCATCAGACAGTATCAGTACAACTTAGACATGGCACCCAACAGGACCCTCCTAATGGGAATGTCACAGTCATCAAGAGAAAGTTTCCGAGAATATGCCCAGAGATGGAGGCAATTGGCTGCTGCTGTTCAGCCACCTATGTCTGAGAGGGAAATGGAAGATATGTTTATGAACACCCTCCAGGGAACATATATTGACAGGCTGGCTGCTTTCTCTTCCACTAGCTTTGCAGATGTTGTCATAGCTGGAGAGAGAATTGAGAGCCTGTTAAAAATGGGCAAGATTTCTGACAATGGTGCCAGCACGTCCAGTAGTACAAGGAAGCCTTTTGCAGGCCCGAGAAGAACTGGCGAGACCAATGCCATCCACACCAATAGGGGCAGACCTCCATATGTTCACAGGTCAGTGGCAGCAGTCACCATTCCCGCTCCAGCTCACCCTCAACCAGTTTATGAACCTCCGCAGCCGAACTATCAGCAACAACCTCAGTACCATCAATAAGCTCAATATCCTCCAAGGAATTACAACAATACCAACAACAACAACCAGCAAAGGCCATTCCAACAAAGGCCTTCTCAAGCCAACAGGGTAATCGATCCGATCCCTATGCCATATGCTACATTGCTGCCACAACTCCTGAAACTCAACCTAGTTGAGCTAAGGACATTGGCACCTCCAGATCCCAACAGCCTACCTAGGAATTATGACTCCAACGCCAGATGTGCTTTCCATTCAAATGCACCTGGCCACAGTACAGAAAAGTGCAGAGCCTTGCACATGAAGGTACAAGACCTGGTAGAATCAAAAGCTCTGAACTTCGCACCACCACCCAATGTCAATAAGAATCCTATGCCAAACCACGGTGGTCCCAGAATTAACGCTATTGAAGAAGACAAGCCGTCTTATTTAATAACCAGTGTGGGTCAGATCCGGACACCGTTGGTAGAAATCAAGGCTCAACTCCTCGAATGTCAAATGTTCCCGGGGTGTGAGTTGGGGTGTGCTTACTGCAATATCTCGGTAAATGGGTGCGATAACCTGAGGAATGGCATAGATGGTCTCATTCAGAGTGGCCAGCTTCAAATCACCACATCATTTCCTACTAATCCAGCACTCTCATCAGCAACAATTCCAGTATCTCCTACAACTGCAACAACCATTGTTCCTGACAATTCTTCGGCTTCATCAACAAGTACTTCATCTGTCATTTCAACTGACCAGATATCATCAAATGTTCCTTCTACAACTCCAGCACCACTTCATTTTGAAACTCCTACAACAACAACATCCATCCTTCCAACAATGTCTCCTACAACATCAGCAACAAACTCTGAAGACGTCTCAACTGTCACGATATTTTATGATCCTGAAAACAATTCTGCCTACAACTCAGAAGGTGCTGCTCCCGTCAGAGCACCAGTCACAATTTATTATGATCCCCAGACTATCACAATTCCTTCCGCAGCTGCAATCAGTCCAGTCACTATCACGGTGCCTGGACCAGTACCTTATGAAAGTAGTAACGCCATCCCCTGGCATTACGGCTCTGACCTGTACTGTGAAGGACAAAGAATCACTTTCGAATCATCAACCCCTGCACCACAAATAGACAATGTGGGAGGAGGCGGAGGCTTCACTCGAAGCGGACATCTCTTTGCTCCACAAATTCAAAGACCCACTGCCGAAGCAGAAGCTGCTGCCAAGGCAAAAGGAAAGAGCTTGGTGCAGGAAGATCAAGCTGTTAAGGAAGCTTTGAAAGCTCCCTTTGATCAAGAGGTTGATGAGTTCATGCGAATCATCAAAAAGAGTGATTATAAAGTAGTGGACCAGCTTCACCAGACGCCCTCCAAGATCTCAATCCTATCATTGCTTATGTGCTCCGAAGCCCACCGGAATGCACTACTCAAAGTCTTGCACGCAGCTTACGTGCCTGAAGAGATCACTGTCAATCAGCTGGAAGCTGTAGTTGGAAATGTTAATGCTAGTCATGGACTAGGGTTCACCAACACTGACTTGACTACGGAAGGCCGCAACCATAACAAGGCCTTGCACATAACCATGGAATGTAAAGGTGCTGTCCTTTCCCATGTACTGGTAGACACGGGGTCATCCCTCAATGTCTTACCTAAAAAGGCCCTGGTGAAGCTAGAATATGACGGATTGGCGTTAAGACCCAGCAACCTGGTGGTGAGAGCCTTTGATGGTTCTAAGAGATCGGTTCTGGGAGAGATTGAGTTGCCCATAACGATTGGCCCGCAGACTTTCAAAGCGACCTTCTACGTGATGGATATACAGCCTGCCTACAGCTGTCTATTGGGTAGGCCATGGATTCACGCCGCTGGCGCCGTGACCTCAACCCTTCACCAGAAGTTAAAATATGAGTGGGAGGGTCAAATCGTTACAATCTGTGGAGAGGAGGATATTTTTGTCAGCCACCTGGCTACCTATAAGTATATTGAGATGGATGGGGAGATCCATGAAACAATGAGCCAAGGTTTTGAAGCCTTGAATGTCAATGAAACATCTGCTGTGCCTGGTACTTCAATATCATCATACCAACAAGCCCTGAAGGTTGTTGAGGAGGGAACTGCCCAGGGCTGGGGCAAACTGTTATCGGTGGAGAAGAAAGAGGATAGATTTGGGTTGGGTTACAAACCAACTCAAAAAGATCAAGCAGAGGCTGCGAAAGAGCCCAACTTTGTTAGTGGGGGGATGCTCACCCCTGATGCTGTCAACTGTTTGGAAGACGAGCTGGAAGAAGAATGCAACCTGGAAAGCTGGATTCGTCCAAAGATCCCGGGGAGCAGTATCTCAAACTGGTCTTCCCAGGAAATTATAAGAGTTACTCATGCAGAGTAATTATTATTTCCTGTATTTTTATAGCATGCATCAAAGTCTTGCATCTTGCCCAAGATGACAAGACTCATTTTGTAATCGGGCCATCTGTACTTTTTGTGCAACAAGATTAATCAATGAAATATCAGACATCTTTTTGCAAATGAGTCTTTTTCTTTTCCGATCACTGTTTTTCCATTTTTCTTTTTGTACAAAAAATAAATGGCAGTGTTTTCAAAATGACAACTTTATTTCACTTTTCTAAACAAGATTAAAATCAAATCACTAAAATGAACAAACTGAACCCTTGCAGAGTGTGCCTTCCAGACAGCACCGACAACAACACGGCTATGACTTCGTATGACTTTGACAATCCGATCAATAAAACTGATGAAGGGGTTGAAGAAGAATATGAGCTTCCTGAAGAGCTATCCAGGTTGTTAAGACAAGAGGAAAAGGTTATTACTCCTCACCAGGAGGAGGTTGAAGTGATCAATCTTGGTACAGACGAAGACGTGAAAGAAGTTAAAATCGGGGCCTGCCTACAAGACTCAGTGAAGAGACAACTGATTGACCTGCTTCGAGAGTATGTGGACGTATTCGCTTGGTCTTATCAAGATATGCCGGGATTGGATACCGACATTGTTGTGCACAAGCTGCCCTTGAGAGAAGAATGCCCACCGGTCAAACAGAAGCTGCGCCGTACTCGCCCGGACATGGCAATGAAAATCAAGGAAGAGGTACAAAAGCAGTGGGACGCCGGGTTCCTTGCTGTGACTAGCTATCCACTGTGGGTTGCTAATATAGTACCTGTGCCTAAAAAGGACGGCAAAGTAAGAATGTGTGTTGACTACCGAGATCTGAATAGAGCCAGCCCGAAAGATGACTTCCCTTTACCTCACATTGACGTATTGGTGGATAACACGGCTCAGTTCTCGGTATTCTCCTTCATGGACGGATTTTCAGGATACAATCAGATTAAAATGTCACCTGAAGACATGGAGAAGACAACCTTCATCACACCCTGGGGCATGTTCTGCTACAAGGTAATGCCGTTTGGGCTCAAGAATTCCGGTGCGACATATCAACGGGCTATGGTAACATTATTCCACGATATGATCCATAAAGAAATCGAGTGTTATGTGGATGACATGATTGCCAAGTCCCTTACTGAAGAAGATCACCTAGTAAATCTGCTCAAGTTGTTCAAGCGTCTGAGGAAGTACCAACTGAAGTTGAACCCCAACAAATGCACATTCGGGGTGCGATCCGGTAAGCTGCTGGGATTTATTGTAAGTGAGAAAGGGATTGAAGTTGACCCTGACAAAGTCAAAGCCATCCAAGAGATGCCTGCACCGAAGACAGAGAAAGAAGTTCGAGGGTTCTTAGGTCGATTGAACTACATCTCAAGGTTCATATCCCACCTTACAGCAACCTGTGAACCCTTGTTCAAATTGTTAAGAAAAGAACAGACGGTCAAGTGGAACAAAGACTGCCAGAAGGCTTTTGACAAGATCAAGAAATACTTACAAGAGCCTCCAATCCTTATGCCTCCAGTTGAAGGAAGACCTCTGATAATGTACTTGACAGTATTAGAAGAGTCAATGGGGTGTGTGCTGGGCCAACATGACGAGTCTGGTCGAAAAGAGTATGCAATATACTACCTGAGCAAAAAGTTTACCGACTGTGAACAACGTTATTCACTGCTCGAGAAAACTTGCTGTGCTTTAGCGTGGGCTGCTCGCCGACTGAGGCAGTATATGTTGACCCACACTACCTTATTGATCTCAAAAATGGACCCAGTTAAGTACATATTTGAGAAGCCAGCTCTTACCGGACGGGTTGCAAGATGGCAAATGATCCTTACAGAGTATGACATCCAATACACATCTCAGAAAGCCATCAAGGGCAGTGTATTGTCTGAATATCTTGCTGAGCAACCTATTGATGATTATCAGCCTATGAGATTTGACTTCCCTGATGAAGACATCATGTTCATAAAAGCAAAAGATCATGAAGAGCCTATTCACACTGAAGGGCCTGACCCGGAAGAAGAATGGACTATGATGTTTGATGGGGCTGTTAATATGAATGGTCGTGGTGTTGGTGCAGTACTCATTACGCCTAAGGGAGTCCACATGCCTTTCTCGGCAAAACTCACTTTTAACTGCACTAACAACGAGGCTGAATACGAAGCTTGCATTATGGGTCTTGAGGAAGCCATTGACCTCAGGATCAAGACATTGACTGTGTTCGGAGATTCAGCTCTGGTAATCAATCAAACCAACGACAAATGGTACACACACCAGGATCGTCTGATACCTTACAGGGATTATACAAGGAGGTTATTGACTTTCTTCACAACAGTCAAGCTTGAGTATATCCCTCGGGACGAGAATCAGTTTGCAGATGCTCTGGCTACCATTTCGTCCATGATCAAAGTTCAAGCTACCAACTTTGTGCCTCGGATTTCAGTGTCCAGACTTGACAGACCAGCATATGTGTCCGCAGCAGATGTTGTCAAAGATGATAAGCCTTGGTTCCACGACATTAAGTGCTTCTTGGAGGATCAAACATACCCACCTGGGGCATCTTCCAATGATAAGAAGACTTTGAGAAGGCTCGCTGGTAGTTTCTTCCTGAACACTGATGGGTCTTTATACAAAAGGAACTTTGATATGGTACTCCTTAGATGTGTTGACAAGACGGAAGCAGATTTGTTGATGCATGAAGTGCATGAAGGATCCTTTGGTACCCATGCTGGAGGGCATGCCATGGCCAAGAAGTTGCTAAGGTCGGGCTATTACTGGATCACAATGGATGCCGACTGTTGTGCCTATGCCAGGAAATGCCACAAATGCTAGATCTATGCGGATAAGGTGCATGTGCCTCCCAATCCTTTGAACATAATGTCTTCACCCTGGCCCTTTGCGATGTGGGGCATTGACATGATTGGCAAGATCGAGCCAACTGCTTCAAATGGCCACAGATTCATCCTGGTTGCCATTGATTACTTCACCAAGTGGGTCGAAGCAACTTCCTATGCCAATGTTACAAGACAAGTGGTAGCCAGATTTCTGAAAAGAGATATCATCTGTCGATACGGAGTTCCCGAGCAAATCATTACTGATAAAGGTTCCAATCTAAACAACAAAATGATGGCAGAGCTGTGCCGGGACTTCAAGATCCAACATCACAATTCTTCTCCTTACAGGCCAAAGATGAATGGCGCTGTTGAGGCGACAAATAAGAATATCAAGAAGATTATGCAGAAGATGGTAGTCACCTACAAAGACTGGCATGAAATGCTACCGTTTGCCTTGCATGGGTACCGCACGTCAATCAGAACATCCACTGGGGCAACACCGTATCAGCTTGTATATGGTATGGAAGCAGTCCTACCGGTTGAAGTTGAATTACCCTCTCTACGAGTTTTGATGGATGTTAAACTGAGTGAAGCAGAATGGGTAAGGGCCCGATACGAACAACTGAGTCTAATTGAAGAAAAGAGATTGGCTGCAATCTGTCATGGGCAGTTGTATCAGAAAAGAATGAAGAGAGCCTTCGATCAGAAGGTCAGGCACCGAGAGTACCAAGTGGGAGATCTTGTGCTAAAGAGAATCCTCCCTCCTCATACAGACCACAGGGGCAAGTGGACTCCGAATTATGAAGGACCGTTTGTGGTAAAGAAAGTTTTTTCCGGTGGAGCACTGATGCTCAGCACCATGGATGGTGAAGATTTCCCGTCCCCTGTGAATTCAGATGCAGTTAAAAAATACTTCGCATAAAATGACCCGCTGGACACAAAAACAGAATGTAAGTCCAGGCAAAAATAGGGCATCCCGGCGAGCCAAAAACAGAATAAGAGACTCGGGCAAAAATAAGGGAAATAAGCAAAAAATGTACACCCGCTGAGTTGAAAAGCCGCATTGGACAGCTCAGGCAAAAATGGGTATCCCGATGGATTGAAAACCCGAAAGGGCGATCCATGCAAAATAAGGGAATAAGCGAACAACTGCATTCTGAATTCGTCTGTATCACTTACAACTTGGTAAAGCTTCGAAAGGGTCAAGCTTCAGTCAGAATCAGCCATCTTCAGAAAGCCAGATGAGAAGAACGTCAAAAGTCATACGAGTCATAATGAAGAGGAAGCTCCTTAAAGCGTCATCAACATTGCCAGCACTTTGTTTCTCAATTTGTAGCAATCTCCTCATTCCAGGGGATTTGTTTCTTTGACTGTATCTCGCCAATTCAGGGCATGTGAATTAATAAAATCAGATTTTCAGTCATGTCTCGTCTTGTACATTTTCATTTATTTGCAAAAAATGTCTGATGTTTAAAAGAAACTGATTGCATAAGAATACAGATGTTTATCTTCAAATAAAAACGTGCTTCCAGGAAATATGCTTACTCTCAGAAGTATCTAAACTCCTATGACGGAATCCAGTAAGGGATACCTCGGGATTATTTTGTGCGTTTCTCTATCTTTTTCAGGATTGCAGGTATCCAGAGCGCAACTTGGGGCATGAAAGCTTCATCCCGGCAAGCTGGCAAATCAACACTCAATTTTAGCACCCGAAGTGCTCTCTCCCCAGCTGAGTTGCCTATCATGACTTCCCCCAGCTGAGTTGCCACTTATTACTTATCCCCATCAGAGTTGCCAAGCATCACAGAAGGCACCTATATCCCCGGCTGAGTCAAGGATCCCCTTCAACAGAATCCCTAGGGAGGTCTCTCAATGATCTCTTTTCCTCCCCAGCCCAGTTGCCATTTCATCCTCAGCCGAGTACAAAAGTCAGGGAATCATCTCCCCACAGAGCTCCAGCCTCTGTCCAGAAGAGCAGCACATGAAAGATCACAACAGAGTGAAGAAAGCTTCAAACCCCAGCTGGGTCTTTCATTTATTGGAATAGGTCTATCAGTGACCTGAATCCCCAAGCAGATATCATCTCATCAGATCTACCAATGATCTCATCCCCAGCTGGGATATCCATTTCAGGCAGATCAGCCAAAGGTCCTCGTAGCAGCGGGACCCGGATCCCGGTTTGGTATCTTTGCACAATCATAGCATTCGCATCATATTCACCCACAAAGCGTAGCATTCCGTTCTAACGCGGAGCATTACGGCAAAAATCAAGCATATAGCATAATCATGAGCCATGTCTTGAACCAACACTTGTGAATAACGACAGTTCATCAACGTACAGAAAAATCCCCACCAGAGTCCTTAGCAAAAGCAGCTGCCTCACAATCCACAAACACCAGTATATACTCATTTTGACACCCATCCGTGCCACCTTTCCCCAGTAAAGTTGCCTGAACCCTCTTTACAAACAAGATCACCCGTATTACAGATACTTCCTGACACCCGTCCGTGTCATACTCCCAGCAGAAAGCCAAAGACGTCCTCTTTGCACTCACATACACTTACATATATAATCCTTTGACACCCGTCCGTGTCATATCCCCAGCACAGTCATCTACACTTTTACAACCCATATACTTGTTGTTATTATTATACTTTTCTCTCTTGACACTCGTCCGTGTCACTCTCCCCAGCAGATAAACACTCATCCATACGATACTCATACTCATCTATATGCCAATCACTCTCATACAGATACTCGTCTGTATCTTGTATATACCACTTATATCCCCTCAGATTCAACACTAGTCCTTGTTCTTTGTTAACCAGATGGTACTCGTCCGGATCATCATCTCAGAACATGCGTCAAGCGTTTGTTTCTACATGATACTCGTCCGTATCATAGTCTTAAGGATGCTCGTCCGCATCTTTAATCCATACACTGTGTCAAACACTTTTGTCTTCTTGAATATAGATACTCGCCTGTGTCTACTATTCCCCAGAAGAGTCCTCTCAGATTCAACACTCGTTCGTGTTCTCTGTTAACCAGTTGATACTCGTCCGTATCATCCTCTCTGAACACGTGTCAGTATTTGTTTCTACCCGATACTCGTCCGTATCGTAGTCTTAAGGATGCTATCAGCATCTTTAATCTATACACAAACATCTAAACACTTATACTTTCATTCTTGGTTGTAAACGCTCGTCCGTGTTTACTATATCCCCAGTAGATCGCCAAGTAAGCATTTCTTTTCTTCTTATCTGACACTCGTCCTGTGTCATGATAAATCTTGAGAGCAGCCGTACCCTACTAGGTGGTCGTCCTCCACCTCTTGATGGTCGTCCTCCATCATGCTCATCCGATGGCCGTCCCCATCGTTGATTTTTAGTAGCCGTCCCCTGCTAGGTGGTCGTCCTCCACCTCTTGATGATCGTCCTTCATCATTTTATCCAATGGCCGTCCCCATTGTTGATTCTGGTTATCTGACATTCGTCCTATGTCCTGATAAACCTTGAGAGCAGCCGTCCCCTGCTAGGTGGTCGTCCTCCACCTCTTGATGGTCGTCCTCCATCATGCTCATCCAATGGCCGTCCCCATCGTTGACCTTTTATCCGGCATTCGTCCTATGTCGCGATATTTTCGGCAGCCGTACCCTGCCAGGTGGTCGTCCTCCACCTCTGATGGCCGTCCCCATCATAATCCCTTTATTCCCCAACAGAGCAGCCGTCCCCTGCTAGGTGATCGTCCTTCACCTTTGATGACCGTACCTCATCATCTGTTTATTACATTTATTCTTTAACCCGATGGCCGTCCCCGTCGTGGTCCCTTTTCTTTTTAGCCCGATGGTCGTCCCCATCGTCGGTTACTTTGCTTTATGAACTTGATGGCCGTCCCCGTCATGTTTCATTAATTCCCAGAGAATCTTACAACTTTATCTTGATGGCCGTCCCCATCATAATCTTACTTTTCCAGCTAGTCGGCCGTCCCCGTCTTGGCTTTACCCTTTTATCCCCAGCATGTCGGTCGTCCCCGTCATTGCTTTATTTTCCGCACTTTTCCCAGCATGTCGGCCGTCCCCGTCATTGCTCTTTACCCAGCAGTCGTCCTCTGCTCGACGGTCGTCCTCCGTCGCCCACACTTTACAATATACTTCATTTTCTTTTACAATCTATATCCCTCTTCTTCTTCATTTCATGAGTGCAAATTTTTGGACTGTCTTTGGTATTCAACCATAAGTTATCTTGTTTGCCTGTTAAGCCGTTGCTTACAACCTGCACAGCTAACTCATGATTGAATAGGGGCAGCTGTAAACACCCCAAATTTGCCCTCACCCATTCACACCATGGCTTGTGATCATCTCATATGCATAAACACAATCATATCATCTCATATCTCAGTTTTGAGTCACTGCATTGTTTCAGAGTCATCTGCATCTAGGGTTTGTGATCTGAGCAATCCAGGAGCTTCTTGAGCCACCCCAAAGGCCACTAATCACTTCAAAGGGATCCATGTGTGTTCTTACATCATATTACATCCTCTCAAAGTCAAGAATGTCAAAGAATCACAAGAACTGGGATTGGTGTGGATGCAGAGCCAGGTTTGACTGCACAGTTGACCTAAAATTAGGGTTTTGGTTTCAGAGGCCATAACTCCAAATTTTTTGGTCATTCTTGTTTCTATTGGTCTCTATATGGTATAGGGAGTATGCATATCATTTTTCATGAAGAAATTCCATGGGGAAGTCATCTGATCAAGAGTTGACTTTTCAGACAAGTCAATGCAAAATCAGGGCATCTGAGGCCCCCAATGACCCAACCAAGGGGTGATCTTCATCATTTTGAGTGTATATGATCTTTATTTGATCATGGAATAAGGTTGAAGTTCACAAAATTCAAGAATTTGAAGTTTTTTGCAAAGTTGACTTTTTAGGGCATGGTTGACTTTTAAAGAATATGTCATTTTATGCCACTTTTCAAACCTTACTTTTTGATCCAAAAATGCTTCAAATGGAAAAAACTTTGGTCATGAAAGTTGTAGAATACATCTTTCCCTTTTCAAAAAGTACAAGAACATGATCTAATTCATTTTGGATCAAAAGTTATGGTGTGACAAAGTTGGCAAAAATCACTAATTTTCAAGATATGCACCAATTGGAAAATTTGCAAAATCATGTATCAAGGCCATTTGTGACTTCTAGTTCACATCAAACCAATGCACAAACATTCTATGTGACCTAAAAATCAGATTTGAACCAAAAGATCACATGTTCATGGTTGGCAAAGTAAGAGATTTTCATGAAGTTTCAAAAGTGATCAACTTGCAAAACCATCATCACACTTTCACCAACTTGCTACATTGGCTATTGAACCTTCCTAGCACCTCTCACACACCATGTTGCGCCAGCCCCCATGCTTGTACTAGCCTAGAACCAAGCCCATGCTTTCCTTACACAAGAGTGGACTTTTTGCAAAAGGTAACTTACCTATCACAGCAGGCCAGGTCACATCATCTGACCAATTGGAGTTGTTTATACTATCCATTTGCTAGCCATTTCACATAGAGAGCAAGGCTGAAACACACAAGATCATCACATTCACAAACTCACTCCCTCAAGCATTTCTCTTCGAATCTCTCTGCACAAGCCACAAACATTCAAACAAGTTTCACCAATCATATCACCATGCTTCATTGAGCCAAAACCAGCAAGACTTAGGCCTGAACCAAACAAGAACACCATTTCTCCATTTTCACTCCAACCTGCACTTTCCTTCGAAACATCTTCCGCAGGCCATAAACACTCAAACAAACTCCACAAACCTTCTCAAAACATCACCCTGAACACAAAGAACCCTTCACCTTAGCCTGAAACAGCTTGAATCACAATCACCATTTTCACCTG
This sequence comes from Lathyrus aphaca, assembly GCA_963966055.1. Lineage (NCBI taxonomy): Eukaryota > Viridiplantae > Streptophyta > Magnoliopsida > Fabales > Fabaceae > Lathyrus > Lathyrus aphaca. The sequence continues at coordinate 212,634,127 of OZ014520.1, read as the reverse complement.
AGCTTGAGCAGAAGCTGTGCAAACTCCCTAACCAGCTAACTTAAACTCCTTCCAAGCATTCAAGCATCATCAGGGGATCATAAGGAGTGGTTTTCATCAAAGGAAGGGGTCAGAAAGTTGCAGGATTGAAAGCTTCGAAACTCAGGTAGCTCAAGAACATTTTTTCCAGAAATCATTTTTTAAGTTCTTAAGTTGTTCTTCATGATTCACTGATTGTTCTGATGTCTTTAGTTTTGAAAATGGTTGGAAAATGAGGATGTAATCGTGTTCTGAAACTCTGTGACCTAAAAAATGTTTGTTTCGATTCATGAGTTTGACGAAATATAAATGATGTTTGTGATGGGGTTTTGATTCAGTGGGTTATGGGAATCATTTCTGTATGCTTGGTTTTCATTTTTGTTGCGTTTTGAGGTTTTTAGGGATTTTCAGGTGGGGTTCCCACCGGAGAAGACGACCGGAGGTCTTCTCCGGCCACCTGAAAATCATTAGGGTTTAATTACGTCATTAATGGCCATTTGAATCTGGAGCGTTAGATTGCCTTGACCAGTTGACTTGCCGCGCGTGTGAATGGTCCAGATTCGTCATTAAGCCCTAATCCATATTTAATTAATTCATAAATCAGAATTAAGAAGTTTGAATGTGGGCCTTTGATCTGTGCGCGCAGTCAATCCCCCTTCTCCCAGAATGCATCCAGGCCCTCCATTCAGTTGACTTTTCTTTTTCTTTGTTTTAATTCATTTATTTCATATTTGTTTTATATAATTTATTTAAAATAGCAAAATTGTTTTAAAAATTATGAAACTTTTTGTCAAGAGTTTCATTAATTTTTAAAACCCAAAAATATTTTTATTTTCATTTTTAGCATTAAAAAAGTATTTTTAAATATTTAAAAGTTTATTTTTAATTGATTAATGAGAATTAATTTATTAAAAATACTTTTAGGTATTTAAAAATCACCAAAAAATTCATGAAATGTTATAAGACATTTAGAAACATTGTCCAACCTTCAAACCAAATTTCTTTTTTGATCTTGATGCATTTTGAGAATTTTTCATTGAATTAAAATCATTTTTATGCATTAATTTGATCCAAACTTCCAAAAATCATTTCTGCTTAACCCTAAAGGGTTGGACCTTGATTCTTTTTTCAATGCATTGTGTTTAGCATGTAGTTTGTGAGGTTAAATGGCCATGATTTGATCTTTCATTTTCCTTTTGTTTAGTAATTTTCTTGTTTACAAACCCTAAAACCCTAGAAATCTTAAGAAAACCATAACTTGGAATTGGTTAAGAGTTGGGACCTCTCCTTTGGGCATTGGTTTAGTATAGGGTTAGGAGTCATTTGAGTGGCATTTTCAATTTTTTATCTTAGGTTTTGCTTCTGATTTTGGTTTTTGTTTGATACATTGTTCATAAACCCTAATTTGGGCTTCCATATGCATCCATCTTGTATTCTCTTGCATACCATGACTTGCCATGACATTTCAAGCATCCATTTGATTCATTTGACATCATAAGACATATTGAAAGCATGTTTGATCATTGCATCATGTGTTTGCCATGTTGTATGCCATATGCATCTCATAACTTTTCATGTATGTTCATGTATCTTAACTTGCTTCATTTGCATTCATAAGCTTGCATGATCATTTCCATGTGCTGCCTCATGTTTGTAATATCTCATAACATCATTAGAATCATGTAATTGCTTCTGGTTTTGTTTCTCATCATGTCATCTCATCCCATTTTGCATTGCATTGCATTTCCTTTTCTAACTTTTCAGGTGGTAAGTGACTTTGAGAAGTGAATTTGCCTTCACTTCTCATAACTTTTCTTATCTCTCTCTTGCATCCATGCTGCATTTTTGTATGTGTTTGAGTTTGAGCTTGCTCATTCTTCTTCTTCCCACTTTCTTTCTTCAAGTGACTTGACTTCTTGAATGAAGCAAGTTACTTTGCTTCTCCTGATCCTTTCATCTGCTTCCTGGTGGTTCCATTGAAGGCTTCTTCTTGTTAAACCTCACAAACCTTAGGAACAACCAAGCATGACAATGATTAGGGTTTTGATTAGTCTCCCCTCTTAGTTTTACCTTTGTGTCTCTTTTGAGTCTTCTCTTCTCATCTCATAATCAGGGACTAAACCCTAAAGGCTTTAAGGCTTTGTGATTAAGCTTATGCCTGCATCCTTCTCTTAGGATGGAGTGTATAACTTTAATCCTAAGTGTCAAACCCTTAATGTGTTTAAATCTCTTAATCAATTCACTTAATAAGTATCAAGACATCATACTTGTAACTTGGGCCTTGCATTAGGGTTCTAATTCTTCCTTAATTGGTTAAGAAGGACTAACCCTAGTGTTAATGGACAAGTCCCCCTCAAGTTGTCTTACAAATCATAAAATCCACTTCATCATCATATCATTAAATAAAATCCACTTAATCAAAGGCTTGTTTTGTCATGAGTTTAATCCCTAATCATGGATTAAGTTGAGGAGCTTTCCTCAGCTTAAACATTCTCATCTATTATCCTTCTATTAGGATGGTGTAATGTGTCTGTTAAATCCCTGATTATGGCTTAACCTCATTACTCAACACTAAACAAAAAACACCAAAAACATCTAAATAATCACAAGTAGGTTAATGATCTTAATCCTGCATCAAAGGTGATTAAGTGTGAGAAGCTGACTTCACACTTAAGGTATTCTCATTACCCCTAATCAGAGGGAAGATGTGATGAGTTTACTAAATCCATTGGTTTAGACTTAAGCTCATTAACTTATGACAAATCCAAAAGCAATAAAAGACTGAAAACTCGAAAACAAACAATAATCGTCTCCTTCGGGATTCTTTTCTCATCTCATTCACTCACAAACGAGAGCTCGCTTCTTCCGTCTAATGCAAGACAGTTTGCACCTGAGCCAGACAGGTCATACACTTGAGCATAGACTAGCAAGCAGTTCACAAGTCAAATCATCTTTCAGTCTCTTTGGGTCGAACTACGGTGTTCTGACTTCCTCATTGCACGAGAGGATACGTAGGCATAACTTAACAGTTATCGAACAAAAGTCTCTGTATATTCCCCCTCTTTCCAGCTTTATTTTCTTAAGCCTCATGATCTTGAGCACCTCATTCCTTGTTCTTGCACTGACACTTTCATACTTCATATCACTTATACACTATGCACTGACACCTGTACATCTTTTCCAGCCCTTTTTACACACAGATTGCACTGACACCACCCCTTTTAAACACAAATCTTTCAAGCGTGGATCCTGTCGAGTACGGCGGACAATCTGGGTGCTAATACCTTCCCAGGTTGTAACCAACCCCCTTTCTCAGTCTCTCTGGTTCGCAACCGTCTTATCCATCTCTTTCTAGGCCTATGCAGCATTGCCTTTCCTCCGGGATAAAAATGCCTAGCTGGCGACTCTATTCATCTCTAGTGAGTTCACGGCTGTGTGTTCTCACTGTCCCTCTCGCCGACCGTTCGCGTCTGTACCTTTATCTGGGCCTGGTCCCATCTATCGGGAGCGACAAACGTAATATCATCCGATTTACGACTCGAAGAGAAGTAATATCAACTGATTTACAAGTCAAATAAGATCAACCGATCTAACTAGGAAATGTTATCAACTGATCCATAACCAAGAAAATGAAGCCATCGTACTGAGACGAGACAAAAAAGAACGGGATCATTGTACTTAAATGATAACCCGACATGAAACCGTTGTACTGAAACGGGGATGCGAAAAAAATGAGACTGTTGTACTGAAACACGACCCAAAGACGAGACTATTGTACTTAAACGAGAGCCCGAGACGCGACCGCAAAAAATGAGATTGTTGTACTGAAACAAGACTCAGCCGGGGATAACAAATAAGACTTGGTAGAAATAACCATACTGGGAAATGAAGTTGCATTATGTGGGGAACACTTCAGTCTGATTAGAGATATAATGTTTTGGGCGTTTGCGCAAGGTACCACAACTGGCTTATGCTTCATATGCATATGTTTGAATTTTTCTATGGCGTAATGCTCCATAATAATGGAAATGCTACGCTTTTGAGGATGCAAATGTAATGATGATTACTAAATATAGATGCACATGCCAAGGGGTCTCCTGATGAGGAGATAACAAGTATCCCAGGTGGCTTGACTGGGGAAATGATGATCACTGCATTGATCTGGTTAGTCCTTGTGAGGAGAAAACAACTCTACGGGGAATGTTGTTAATGATACGCCGGCTTTGAACTGCCGCCACTGCCAAAAATAAATTGGACTTCAAGATTGGAGAGCCAAGACCCTAATGGAGATGGACTCTTCTTACTAGGTACGCTACCCGTTGAACTCCGTTAGGGAAGTGAAACCTTCTGACTTGGCTGGGGAAACAAATGTATGGCTCTGCTGAGGAAGCAAACTGTTAGGGAGGAAAGACATTTCTTGTACTGCCGGGGATTTCCCCTGTATTGAAGCGAAGTCTCTGCTTGGGGAGGACACCAACTCTCTGTTGCCTTGCTGAGAGAGATTTCAACTTCCACCTCTACTGGGGATGATGGGGAATTTCAATGAGAAGGCTTCTGTAACACGGTGGGAGAACTGACTTTAGTTATGTTGCGGATAGCAAGAGTCGCCACCGACTTTTATTTTATCCAAAGGAAAGGCATAAAAGAACAGGAAAGACCTTTTAAAAGATTTTTGGGTTCGGGGGGTAGGTTATGTAAAGGGAAGGTGTTAGCACCCTTTACATCCATGGTTATCCATGGGCTCTTAGTTACTTATCTCACTTTAAATTGTTTTGAAAAAATGTAATGTGTGAATAAAAATTTCCTTTAAGTACTTTATAATGATCCATGTACGGATATATATAAAGTCTTTGTTTTGAAAATTTGTTTGAAAAATGTGAAGTGTTTGAAATGTTTTTGAAAAGTGAGCAAGTACATAAGAGGAACCTACCCTATAATAAGTCTTTATTGTTCTTAAATATCCTTTAAATGGTAAGACTATCCCTATTATTAAGGAATAGGTAGTCATTACCTTGGATATGTGAGGGACAAGTGAAGGGACAACTGTTATTTAGGCAACTGTAAGGTGTATAAGCAATTCGAAGGGACTTATCATCTTTATTCGAAAGGGACAAGATCATTACGAAGGCAACCGTGAAGGGACTTGATCTTTTTATCTGTTAAGGGACTAGATGATATAAGATGAGGGACTTTGCTTTATACATCCTACTTGACCTTTTGTTTAAGCAACTGGAGAGGTAACCCTTAAGAAGTGAGATGACGATCCAGGATCGACTTACGTGTGTGAGCGTACCAATTCAGATATTTATCTTTAAATTTTAATGATCTAAATTCAAGTTTAAATACAATCAGGTCTTGCACTCCCTATTTTACTAACCATAGCATTTAAAAATAAATAATAAAAATTACTACTACAACTATTACATAATGGATACAATTACATTATAATAATTAAAATAATTAAAATAAATAAGTAAATAAATAAATAATTAAATGGGTTAGTAGTAATAATAATAATAAAATAAATAATCACATAATAGATAAATAAATAAAGAAGTTAGTAATAATAAACAAAATAAATATAAGAAAAAGAAATTAGCATAATAATATAAAAAGAGTTCAATTTTTCAAATAAATAATTATTTTTAGATCTTTAATAAATAAATAAAAATGATTAATTGTCTAATTATTTAATTTTATATACATATTATAAAAATTATTGGTTGATTATAATTAAATAAACATACTATAAAAATAAATTATATTCATAAGATCAAACTAGGATTTTTAATTGTTTTAAAGATAATCTAGGGTTTACTATTTAATTAAATTATTTACATGTGAAAATTATATTCAATAATAATTATAAACAAATTATAAAATAATGTACATAATTAAAATTTACAAATAAATAAATTAAGGTTTATAATGTAATTAGGGTTCCACATATTATTTTTTTTAGGGTTAATTATTTAATTAAATTATTTACATTATTTATATAAAACTATGTATAATGATAATATAAACAAATAATAAACATAATTAGTATTTATATACAAATATTAATATTTATAAAATAATTAAGGTTTATGATAGAAATAATTAGTTTTTCATAAAAAATTTCTAGGGTTTTAGAAAATATTAGGGTTAAAGTTTAATTATCAATTAAGATTAATTATAATTAAAAAAACAATAATAATAAATAAACAAACCAAAATTAAGATAGAAGAAAGAAAAAAAAAGGGGAGGTCTGGTTTTGAACCCAGGACCTCCCTATTACCAGTAATGAGACCCACCACTGGGCTGCGTGTGGCTTCTGAGTAAAGGGATGAGTCCAAGACTATATATTAAAAACCTACAAAATATGAAAGAAATAATTGATCAAAAGGAAAAAACCTGGGAATCGAACCCAGGTTTCAAGCATCACCAGCGTGCCTCACAACATCCAAGCCAGACATGATTATTTGAAATTATAATGAAACAAAATTGTAAAAATATTAAAAACAAATTTTGAAATTACAGATGGCGCCAAAAGCCATTGTCTTCTACCTCCAGACCTGTGAAATTTCCTGCGAAATTTCATAGGGATTTTGTTACGAGTTTATTCGCAGGAAATCCTATGTCCTTGCCAACCTGTAAAACACGCAAAATTCGTCCAAATTGGTCGTTTCAATGGATTACCCAGGTCTTATATGATTCAATTTTGTCAATTAACGTCATTTATATAACCTAAATCGTAAATCCCTAAAACGAATTCAGAAACCCTAGCTATGGTGAAACTTGATACCTGCATAGAAAACTCAATCAAACAGTCCAGAATCAATCTATGATTCATCATAAACATCATTAAACAATAAAAAACGAGTTAAAACAAGCAAATCGATGGAATCAAAAAAACGAAAATAATCTTGAAGAACATGATTCGGTTATGATGAATTTGGATGCTTTGAATGATGTAAGTGACTTAGACATGTTCAATGTGCACTGGAGAACGCATTGCAACCTTTATAAAGCTTTGAAATTGCCTAAATCTCAAAATCCGAATTCAACTTTTTTAAAGAATTTTTGAACTTTGAAAATGGTTCTTGAGGCAGCAAATTTGTGTCTATTGCATTGTGATGTGTTTGTGTACTTATAGTAGATGAAATTAGGTCAAAATATTGGGCTATTCTTTGGATATTTTGGTCATGGAAGATTGAAAAAGATCATGCCTTAAATTTCATATATTCTTTGATATAACCTTTCTATCTTAAGACAATCACCATAAATTGCATATCAATCTGATCTAATCCATGTTTATGACCTTCTAGAAACAATATCTCACTCAAATATTTGATTTATATATTTTATTTTAATTTAAAATGGTTTTAAATGAATAAAATCAAAATAAATAAAATAAAAAATAATAAAAATATGAATCAATGAGGATTGGGTCATGCATGATGTCATGTTGAAGTTTGGATCACAAATTTGCAAGCCCATTTGGAAGAAATTGGTTTTAAAGCCCTATTTGCTTCATAAACCTCCCAAAAATTTCCCAAATTTGCAAGGGCACAAATCCTTCATTGTTAATACTATGAGGGTGTTCTTGGACATTTTGGAAAGCTTAAGGAGTCCTCTAACCAACCCCATTGGTTTCATGTCCATACCTTTTAACATTCTCAAGTTATACTCTTTTGAAGTTGTTGACTTTTTGTTGACTTTTAAAAGGACCTATAATGTCTTAGCTCATACCTTCCAAATGAAGCATTTTTGGGCTTGGCTTGTGAGACACAAAGTTGTAGAGAATTCAATTTACTTCAAAATGAGTTTTGGATGGGAAAAATTTGATGAAGCATGTGAAAGTTATGGCTGGTCAAAGTTCAGTTGACTTTTCCTAAGGAAACCCTAATTTAGAAACTCCTGATTCTTGATGATCTGAAATATCCTTGATGAATCATGATAAACCCTTGATAAAATAATTAATTTTACTTCCTATACTTAATTTTGGCAAAAAATCATGAAATTTGACTTTGGTTTGACCACAGTTGACCTCTGTTTGACTTTTTAACTGCTTTGACTGATTTTGACTTATCTGATCATCTGACTGAGCAAACCTTTGAGAAAAGTCTTGAAACTTGTCATGGGGATTCTTAAACACATATAAGGTGTTATGAAGCTCACTTGAAGTCTTGTAAGTCCGTTTAAACTGATTAAAATCAAAACCCTAGTTTAGGATGCATTGCTTAGGAGGATGCATTGTCTGAGGGAATTGTCAAATCCTCTGACTAATTGTGAACTTTGTGAACCTCATGAAATGTCTTGTGAACCTTGTGAACATCATAAGATGTCTTGTGAACCTTATGAACCTAATAAGATGTCTTGTGAGCCTTGTGAACCTCATGAGAAGTCTTGTGAACCTTGTGAACCTCATGAGAAGTCTTGTGAACCTTGTGAACCTCTTAGTACATAAAGTTTTATCTTGTGAGGGAAAATTTTGGGGTGCAACAGCTGCCCCTGTTCAATTTTCTGAAACCTGAGGGGTTAGATTGGTATATGTGCCAGTCGTGACCTGGAAGGTTGAAGGGGATTGAACACAAAAGCCCAAAAATTTGCACTCACCGGTGTGTAGAGTGATACTGATGATTAGCTGTATATGCTTGAGTGGGCTTGAAGATGCCACTTGGAGAAAAGTTCTTCAAATATACCTCTTGGAGAATAAAGTAGTCCAAAGTATGAAGATATAGCTTTTGGGAAGATAAAAAACGTCCCAAGATAATGAGATAACCTTTGGGAAGATAAACAACGGCCCAAGGTTATGATAATACTTTTGGGAGGATAAACAACGGCCCAAAGTAATGATATGGCTTTTGAGAAGATAAACGACGTCTCAAGATAGCCTTCAGGAAGATAAACGACGTCCCAAAATAATGAGATGACCTTTGGGAAGATAAACAACGGCCCAAAGTCATGATAGCTTTCAGGAGGATAAACAACGTCCCGAGGTATAAGTATAACTTTTGGGAAGATAAACAACGGCCCAAAGTCATGATAGCTTTTGAGAAGATAAACGACGTCTCAAGATAGCCCTCGGGAAGATAAACGACATCCCAAGATAATGAGATAACCTTTGGGAAGATAAACAACGGCCCAAGGTAATGCTATGGCTTTTGAGAAGATAAATGACGTCTCAAGATAGCCTTCAGGAAGATAAACGACATCCCAAAATAATGAGATGACCTTTGGGAATATAAACAACGGCCCAAAGTCATGATAGCTTTCAGGAGGATAAACAACGTCCCGAGGTATAAGTATAACTTTTGGGAAGATAAACAACGGCCCAAAGTCATGATAGCTTTTGAGAAGATAAACGACGTCTCAAGATAGCCCTCGGGAAGATAAACGACGTCCCAAGATAATGAGATAACCTTTGGGAAGATAAACAACGACCCAAGGTCATGATAGCTTTCAGGAGGATAAACAACGTCCCGAGGTATAAGTTGTTGATATTGTCTTACCTGCATATTACTATCCTGCAAGGAAAATATTAGTTTATGCATTATGTATGCATGCATAGTATGATGCACTTAAGTAATGTATTATGGATATGTATGTTATGGTATGATGTAAATGATGTATGTATGCATCATGTAGTCTGAAGCGTCTGGATATCTTCGTATATCAACTGCTGGCCAGGGAAAATAAATCCCGAATTGTTGCTGAAGAATATGAGGAACTTATTCCCGTCTCATTTGATGATTTAGTATTCATAACTTCCCGTATTAGTTTGATAGTATGATATCCATAACCTCCCGTCTTCGTTCGATAGTAAGATATCCATAACCTCCCGTCTTCGTTCGATAGTAAGGTATCCATAACCTCCTGTATTCGTTCGTCATACTCCTATTGAAAGAATGAATTCCCGACTATTCGTATGAGGATAAAAGAGATGGATATAAATTCCAGGGGAGATGTAACTCGAAGTATTTATGAAGATGGATTTACCCTACTAGGGGATTTGTAGCTGTCTTGTAAGGATGAACCGGCGAAACTTCGTTGAATTCCTTCCCTCGTTTGTCCTTAGTAAATACTATTACTGCATTTTCATGCATTTCTGGTAAACATCAATCATATTAAGCATTTTATGCATTTCTGGTAAACATCAATCATATTCAAAAGCATACATACATTCAAACACAACCAATGGACTTTTCGCTTATGTAAATAGGGTAAAAGTAAATCTGGATTTAAAGATGGAATTTTATTTATATCACAAAGTGACCTATACATAAGCAAGTTTGTACAAGGAGACAGAAATCCTAGTAAGAGGAATTTGTCACAACAAGTTTTACAAAACAAGGAAAATCAGCTATGTGGGAAATAATCCTATGGAGTTTCAATTCTACTATTGCCATTATCTTCAAGTATCTCATCTTCTGCTGTTGAGACGGAAACGATTGGATTGATTTTTATCTGTTCGAGCTTGAGTAAGTAGCACAACTGGTTGTAGTTTTATGAGTGATCCAAACGATACATAGTCATACGCTTTAATCCCTAACTTTTTCCTGGATTGCCTTTTTCAGGTTTTCAATCCACCGGGATACCCTTTTTTGCCCAAGCCGCCTTTTCAGGTTTTCGACTTGCCGGGTGTACATTTTTTATATATTTTCCCTAATTTTTGCCCGAACCCTTTTGGTTCGCCGGGATGCCCTTATTTTTGCCTAGGCCAGTCAACCTAGCGGGTCTCTTTTTATGCGTAGTATTTTTTTAACTATGTCTGCGTTTACAGGCTGCGGGAAGTCTTCACCATCCATAGTAGTAAGTATCATGGCACCTCCTGAGAATACTGTCTTGACTACAAATGGTCCTTCATATGTAGGAGTCCACTTGCCCCTAGGATCACCCTGTGGTAATATGATACGCTTGATTACCAAATCACCAGCCTGATATACCTTTGGCTTAACCTTCTTGTTGAAAGCCTTGATCATTCGTTTTTGGTACATCTGGCCATGACAAACTGCTGCTAACCTCTTCTCATCAATCAAATTTATCTGGTCAAGTCGAGTCTGAATCCACTCATCTTCATCCAAGCCTGCATCCTTCATAATTCTTAAGGAGGGAATCTGAACTTCAATGGGCAGAACTGCTTCCATACCATAGACTAAGGAGAATGGGGTTGCCCCTGTTGAAGTACGTATTGTAGTACGATAACCATGAAGAGCAAATGGTAACATCTCGGGCCAATCCTTATAAGTGACAGTCGTCTTCTGGATAATCTTCTTAATGTTCTTATTAGCAGCTTCTACTTCCCCATTCATCTTCGGACGATACAGAGAAGAGTTGTGATGCTTAATCTTGAACTGCGTGCAGAGGTCAGTAATCATAGTGTTGTTCAGATTAGAGCCATTGTCAGTAATAATCCTTTCAGGGATGTCATACCTACATATGAGATTATTCTTAATGAATCGAGCCACCACATTCTTAGTAATAGATGCAAATGAAGCTGCCTCCACCCACTTCGTGAAGTAATCAATAGCAACCAGGATGAAACGATGCCCATTAGAAGCAGTAGGCTTGATCTCACTGTCGTACCTCGAAAAATACGATCCTTCGCGAACGCGGTCGCGGCTGGGCTGACTTGAGATTCGCCACCTAATTTTATTTATTCCCGAAGAGGGAAATGGAAAATATAGATAAAACCACCGAAAAGGGATAAAACAAGGTCATCGCAAACCATTGTCGGGGTTCGGAAGTCGGTTATGTAGGAGGAAGGTATTAGCACCTCCTACATCCATCGTACTCGATGGGAACCATCTAGATTGTCACGCGCGAAAGGATGTCTATACTTATGATTACTTGTTGAACTAAAGGGTTTATTGATCCTAGGGGCTCGGCAAGGATTGAGATCCTCGTGCCTACGTATTCCCTTGTGCAATGGGAAAGTCAGAGCTTCGTAGTTCGGCCTACTAAGGGTAATGGTTGTTGATTTTATTACCTTTCGTCGATGAAAGGATTTAAGAGTCCATTTGCACTAAAGACTATGGATAGTTTATCTCGCCCAACAAGATGAGTGTCCTGCGTCGAAATAATCAGAGCGAGTAACGAAAGTTCGTTATCCCCCTTTCTATCGCTTAAGGCTCGTGGCGTGCAATTTTCTCGTATTATTAGGATGTTTTATTTCCTAAGACCGCTTGACGTTGGATCAAGGGTTTGGATCTAAGAAGTAACATTTCGGTTTTTTGAAGTTTAAGGTAAATGCAAATGGAAGTTTTATTTGTTGGTTTTGTTAGCGAGGCACAATGTGCTCGACTCGCAAAGTTGAGGAACTAAGCTAAAGACTAGCTATGGAAAACAAGCGCAATGCGTTGATTCGTTAAGTTGGAAAATGTTGCTAAAAATGTAAGGTGCAAAGTTCGTGCAGATGGCGATCGAGGAATGATCGACTTACGTGTGTGTATAAAGTGAAGTGCATATGGATGTTCACTTGGCGTTGGACCAAAGATTTCGTTTATCTTTTAAATGATTAGTCTTAATGTGCGTTCGTTTTTTTACTTAGCAATTTATCGTCAAAAATGCAAAAGTAATCACACAAACAGTCATATCATCATATCACAAGCCAGGAGGATCGAGCATACGCAAACATTCATCACACGCATAATATTGAACAAAGGAAAAAAGTTAATTAATTAAATAGAAATATTTAATTAAATTAACTATCAAATTAATTAATCTAATTGAACAAAAACTATTTAATTAATCTATGAAAATATTTTTTAGTTTTTCTTTTATAGATTTTTTATACAAATAAACAAAACAAAATAAAAAAAGAAATTAAATGGGCTGAGTTATGGAAAAATAAAAGGTGTAGTTAGAAAAAGGATGCAAGGCCCAAGGTATTTGAATTCGGGTCATGAAGGACCCGGTTATACATCCTGTCCTCATCAGTCATGTGCAAAGAAATTGTTATGAGAAAAGTAAAAAAAAATAACGTTGAGAACAGCGAAAAGGGTGGCCAGACATTGAGCCACGAGATCCATCACCATCCGCATTGAAAACTGACAAGTCATTAAAACAGCAGGCTTACTTGAAAAGAGAAACATTTTTTTTAAATATCATTGAAAAAACAACTAGAGCGTTCAACTCTTCTTCTTATTCAGATGAACAGAAACCCATATAGAGAACAAAGCTCTCCGTCTTCCTCAAACTCAGTCCAGATTTCGAATCTGAACATCATCGTATCATGAGGTCCATAAACAAACAAGCAAACAACATTTTTCATCGTCTGAAAAAAGTTAACAACGCAACCCTAATCCCCAATATATGAATCCCTAGCCCTCACAAACGAATGGAGACAAGCAAAAATTAACAAGAATTCGGAATACGGGAAATAATACGACGTAGAAGCGAGAAAAGGAAAAGTTCAATACCTAACCGGAGTAAATCCGATTTCAAAAGCTCCGACCAAGGTATGTTTCTGACATTCATCTGCTTGATCTACCCCTATCTACTCTTTTCGTATTTCTCCCCTTCTTTGATTAGTTCATCTATTTCTTCCGGATTTACTTGTTGTTGTTGTTTTTATGTATGAAGGGGGATGCTAAGCTCTAGCTATTTTTGAGTATGAATGCGAGACTCGAAAAAGCTTCTGAAGGTGAGCTTTGAGTGAAGGTATGAGGGTGATTTTCCGCATAATAATGGTAAGGAGTTTCGTATGCTTGCTGTGTAGGCTGCTAAGGTTTTGTGTGCGTTATCCTCTCCTATTTGCGGATAGGGTTTTTTGTGGTAGGTGCCCCCTCAATCATTACCAATGATTGGATTTTATAGGAAAAATTAGAATGTAGGTACGGGTGAGAAAATGGTGAGGTTTGTATGAATCGTGTGAGAGTGAGCTGGAATTCTGTTAGAGGGGAATTTAGAATGGGGACCATGTGATAAGGACCTGTTGTGAGCTGGATTGTGAGCTGGCCTTTGTGGGGTCCCTAATAAAATCAATTTTACTGATCTCACAATGATTTTCAATGACTTTTACTGCTTGTAATTTTTGTAATTCACATTGCTTCAAAACTTGGGTTCTCTATTGCTTTTGACAAAATTAACCTCTACATTTACTTCTCTGCAGCAGCTGAACTAGTTGGTTCCTCCTCAAAATATGTTATGGCAAGGCAACTCAATAGATGACACTTGGAGGAAATCTGGTATTGCTTTGATTTTCCATCATTTTTGTGATTAATACTTGAAATTCATGTTATAAAGAAAACATTGATGCACTTCCTTTAATTTTGACTTGAATGAGCCTGTGTTGAATTGTTTCATATTTGTGAACTCTTCATGCTGAGTCTGATTCAATTTGTGCCTTGATTCCATCTGCTTGTGTTCTTCTTGTTTTAAGTCTGCCATGTCTGTATCTCAATACTTGTAATGAATTCAGATGATATGGTGTCTTAACTTTTCTCTTGATTTTCCTTGACATGGTTTTGTTGTTTATTGCATATAGCTCTACCTCTTGTGCTAGCATTTACGTTAACTTATTTTTTCATGTACGCACAATTCTTGATATGGAGCTGGGAAATACTGATGAGTTAGAAATCTATGACTTCTGCTTGAAACAAAACAATTGAAGTGGCATGAACTTTACACGGGATGAGATGTGCATCATGACCTTTTTAGGATTCCATCCAAACTTCTGTGATTTCATATCTTGGCCCCTTGGCGGTGTAACTTCATTTGGTAAGTCAAAGGTTATGCAGCTTGATAAAACTCATTCATTTGAAGTGACTACTAATTCTGTTGCTGTTGTGTTTCAGACGAAATCAACATTGTGACGGTGATCACGGAACAAGGAGAAATACGAAGAATATGTGAACCTTTAGCAGTTATAGCAAGGTTGCACATTATTAAAACCTTGGATGCTATGTGTCGCTCCCAAAGATTTGCATCCCGGTACAAGCGCGAACGGTCGGCGAAAAGAGGAATGAGAACACACAGGAGTGAACTCAAAAGAAATGAATAGAGTCGCCAGCTAGGCATTTTTATCCCGGAGGAAAGGCAATGCTGCATAGACCTAGAAAAAGAATTGATAAGACGGTTGCGAACCAGAGAGACTGAGAAAGGGGGTTGGTTACAACCTGGGAAGGTATTAGCACCCAGATTGTCCGTCGTACTCGACGGGATCCACGCTTTAAAGATTTGTGTTTTAAAGGGGTAGTGTCAGTGCAATCTGTGTATAAAGAGCTGGAAAAGAATGTACATGTGTCAGTGTAAGAGAAGTGCAAAGTGTATGAATGATGTGTCAGTGTAAGGACAAGAGTGAAATGCTCATGATAATGAGGCTAAGAGAATAATTGCTGGAAGGAGGGGGAATATACAAAGACTTTTGTTCGATAACTGTTAAGTTATGCCTACGTATCCTCTCGTGCAATGAGGAAGTCAGAACACCGTAGTTCGACCCAAAGAGACTGAAAGATGAATTGACTTGTGAATTGCTTACTTGTCTATGCTCAAGTGTATGACCTGTCTGGCTCAGGTGCTAACTGTCTTGCAGTAGACGGAAGAAGCAAGTTCTCGTTTGTGAGTGAATGGGATGAGAAAAGAATCCCGGAGGAGACGATTATTGTTTGTTTTTGTGTTTTCAGTCTTTTATTGTTTTTGGATTTTGTCATAAGCTAATGAGCTTAAGTCTAAACCAATGGATTTAGTAAACTCATCACATCTTCCCTCTGATTAGGGGTAATGAGAATACCTTAAGTGTGAAGTCAGCTTCTCACACTTAAACACCTTTGGTACAGGATTAAGATCATTAACCTACTTGTGATTATTTAGATGTTTTTGTTTTTTTTGTTAAGTGTTAAGTAATGAGGTTAAGCCATAATCAGGGATTAAACAGACTCATTACACCATCCTAAGAGAAGGATAATAGATGAGAGTGTTTAAGCTGAGGAAAGCTCCTCAACTTAATCCATGATTAGGGATTAAACTCATGCCAAAACAAGCCTTTGATTAAGTGGATTTTATTTAATGGTATGATGAAGAAGTGATTTTTAGGGTTTGTAAGACAACCTGAGGGGGACTTGTCCATTAACACTAGGGTTAGTCCTTCTTAACCAATTAAGGAAGAATTAGAACCCTAATGCAAGGCACAAGTTACAAGTGTGATGTCTTTGATGATTATTAAGTGAATTGATTAAGGGAGTTAAACACATTAAGGGTTTAACACTTAGGATTAAAGTTATACACTCCATCCTAAGAGAAGGATGCAGGCATAAGCTTAATCACAAAGCCTTAAAGCCTTTAGGGTTTAGTCCCTGATTATGAGATGAGAAGAGAAGACTCAATGAGACACAAAGGTAAAAACTAAATGGGGGACTAATCAAAACCCTAATCATTGTCATGCTTGGTTGTTCCTAAGGTTTGTGAGGTTTACAAGAGCAATCTTCAATGGAACCACCAGGAAGCAGATGAAAGGATCAAGAGAAGCAAAGCAACTTGCTTCATTCAAGAAGTCAAGTCACTTGAAGAGAGAAAGTAAGAAGAAGAGGAATGAGCAAGCTCAATCTCAAACACATACAAAAATGCAGCAAGGATGCATAAAAGAGATGAAGAGAAGTTATGAGAAGTGAAGGCAAATTCACTTCTCAAAGTCACTTACCACCTGAAAAGTTAGAAAAGAAAGTGCAATGCAATGCAAAATGAGATGAAAATGTATGATGCAAAACCAAACCAGAAGCACATACATGATGTTAATGATGCTATGAGATGCTACAAACCAGAAACAACACATGTGGATGATCATACAAGCTCATGAGTGCAGATGAAGCAAGTTAAGACACATGATCATACATGGAAAGTTATGAGATGCATATGGCATACAACATGACAAATGAGAGATGCAATGCTCAAACATGCTTTCAATATGTCTTATGATGTTCAATGAATCAAATGGAGGCATGGAATGTCATGGCAAGTCATGTTATGCAAGAAAATGCAAGATGGATGCATATGGAAGCCCAAATTAGGGTTTATGAACAATGCCACAAACACAAACCAAAATCAGAAGCAAACAACATTATAAAAAATTGAAAATGCACTCAAAGTATCCCTAAACCTATACTACCTCACTGCCCAAAGGAGAGGTTTCAACTCCTAACCAATTTCAAGATGTGATTTTTCTAAGTTTTCTAGGGTTTTAGGGTTCCTTAACAAGAGAATTATCAAACAAAATGAAAATGAAAGATCAAATCATGGCCATTTAATCTTACAAACTACATGCTAAACACAATGCAATGCAAAAAGAATCAGGGTCCAACTCTTTAGGGTTAGGCAGAAATGATTTTTGGAAGTTTGGATCAAAATAATGCATACAAATGATTTTAATTCCATGGAAAATTCTCAAAATGCATCAAGATCAAAAAATAAATTTGGTTTGAGGGTTGGACAATGTTTCTAAATGTTTTTAAATGCTTCATGAATTTTTTGGTGATTTTTAAATACCTAAAAGTATTTTTAATTAATTAATTCTCATTAATTAATTAAAAAGAAACTTTTAAATATTTAAAAATACTTTTTTAATGCTAAAAATGAAAATAAAAATATTTTTGTGTTTTAAAAATTAATGAAACTCTTGGTAAAAAATTTCATAATTTTTAAAGCCTTTTTGCTTTTTTTAATAAATTGTAGAAATTAAATGAAATAATATGAAAATAAAATGAAATTTAAACTGAAAAAGGAAAAGTAATCAGATCCAACGCATGAGATTCAAACTGGCAAACGCGCGCATTGACTTGGCGCCAGATCCTATGGTCAGCATTCAAACTCAGCTAATTAATGATTAAACCCTAATCCTGCCGTTAATGACCCTCAGGTGACCGGAACAGTGTTCCGGTCATCTTCTCCGTTCACTCCAAAACACCAACTCCCTCCACACGCATCTAAAATGAATTCTAACTACACAGAAACGATCCCCATCCAAAAACGAATTAAAACCCCCATCCAAACATCATTTATCACTCCTAAAATGGCTGAATCTAACCAAACAAAATCTAGGGCAAAAAGTTTCAGAAGCATGTTAAACTCTCATCTCTCCACCATTTTCAAAACCAATGACATCAGAATGATCAGGAGAACATATAGAATCTATTTAGAACTTAAAAAAGGATTTCTGGAAAAAAAGTTCTTGAGCTACCTGAGTTTTGAAGCTTTCAGTTCACAGCTTCCTGGGTGCTTTCCTGCTTGCAATCAACTCCACTTGACCTCCTGAGAAGCTTTCAATGCTTGGAAAGAGTTTGTGATGGCTGGTTTTGAGGTTTGAACAAGTTCTGTTCAATGGAGGGCAGAAATCGTATTTGTGATTCTGGGGGTTTTAGGCTATGGTGATGGATGCTTTGTGATCAGAGGAACATGTTGAGTTGATCTATGAAGTGGGTTTGTGTGTTTGTGGCTTGTTTTCTGAGTTTCGAAGGTTTTTGCTCCAAGGGTGGAAAATGGGAATGTGATACTAGGGCTTGTTTCAGGCTGGCCCTTTTTATGTTTTGCTAGCATTTGATCCACATAAACAAATCTTATTGGTCAGATGATGTGACCTGCCCTTTATTGATTGGTATGGCCACTTTTGGAAATTGTCAACTTTTGTGTAAGAGAAGCATGGGTCAAGTTCTAGGCTAGTACAAGGGCTGTGGGCTGCGCAGCATGGTGTGAGGGAGAGGCTAGGGTGGTTCAGCATTGTAGGCAGCAAGTGGATGGAAGTGTGATGATGGTTTTGCAACTTGCTCACTTTTGGTTCACATGGAAATGTCTTACTTCACAAACCATGAAACATGTGATCTCTTGGTTCAAATCTGATTTTTAGAACTTGTATGATGCTTGCATATTGGTTAGACATGAACTAGAAGTCACAAATGCCTTGGTACAAAGTTTTTGCAAGTTTCTCATTTGGGGCATATTTTGAAAATTAGTGATTTTTGCCAACTTTGACATACCATAACTTTTGATCCAAAATGAATTAGGTCATGTTCTTGTACTTTTTGAAAAGGGAAAGATCTAATCTACAACTTTCATGACCAAATTTTTTCCATTTGAAGCATTTTTGGATCAAAAAGTAAGGGTTGAAAAAGTTGCATAAAATGACATTTCATTAAAAGTCAACCATGCCCTAAAAAGTCAACTTTGCAAAAACTTGTGATTCTTGAATTTTGTGAACTTCAACCTTATTCTATGATCAAATAAAGATCATATACACTTCGAAATGATGGAGATCATCCCTTGGTTGGGTCATTGGGGGCCTCAGATGCCCTGATTTTGCACTGACTTGTCCAGAAAGTCAACTCTTGATCAGATGACTTCCCCATGGAATTTCTTCATGAAAATTGATATGCATACTCCCTATACCATATAGAGACCAATAGAAACAAGAATGACCGAAAAATTTGAAGTTATGGCCTCTGAAACCAAAACCCTAATTTTAGGTCATCTGTGCAGTCAAACCTGGCTCTGCCTCCATACCAATCCCAGTTCTTGTGATTCTTTTGCATTCTTGACTTTGAGAAGATGTAATATGATGCTTGAACACATATAGACCCCTTTGAAGTGATTTATGGCCTTTGGAGTGGCTCAAGAAGCTCTTGGATTGCTCAGATCACAAACCCTAGATGCAGATGACTTTGAATCTATGCAGTGAATAAAAAATGTGGTATGAGATGTTATGATTGTGTTTATGCATATGAAATGATCACAAGCCATGGTGTGAATAGGTGAGGGCAAATTTGGGGTGTTTACAGCTGCCCCTATTCAAACATGAGTTAGCTGTGCAGGTTGTAAGCGACGGCTTAACAGGAAAACAAGATAACTTGTGGTTGAATACCAAAGACAGTCCAAAATTTGCACTCACAGAATGAAGAAGAAAAGGGATATAGATTGTAAAGGAAAATAAAGTATATTGTAAAGTGTGGGCGACGGAGGACGACCGTCGAGCAGAGGACGACTGCTGGGTAAAGAGCAATGACGGGGACGGCCGACATGCTGGGAAAAGTGCGGGAAATAAAGCAATGACGGGGACGGCCGACATGCTGGGGATAAAAGAATTATGATGGGGATGGCCATCAAGATAAAGCTGTAAAATTCTCTGGGGATTAATGAAACATGACGGGGACGGCCATCAAGTTCATAAAGTAAAGTAACCAACGATGGGGACGGCCATCGGGCTAAACTGATGAAGGACGATCATCAGGAAAAAGAAAAAAGGGACCATGACGGGGACGGCCATCGGGTTAAAGAATAAATGAAATAAACAGATGATGAGGTACGGTCATCAAAGGTGAAGGACGATCACCTAGCAGGGGACGGCTGCTCTGTTGAGGATAAGATGAGGGACGGTCATCTAAGGTGGAGGACGACCACCTGGCAGGGTACGGCTGCCGAAAATATCACGACATAGGACGAATGCCGGATAAAAGGTCAACGATGGGGACGGCCATCGGATGAGCATGATGGAGGACGACCATCAAGAGGTGGAGGACGACCACCTAGCAGGGGACCGCTGCTCTCAAGGTTTGTCATGACATAGGACGAATGTCAGATAACCAAAATCGACAATGGGGATGGCCATTGGATAAAATGATGAAGGATGATCATCAAAAGGTGGAGGACGACCACCTAGCAGGGGACGGCTGCTAAATATCAACGATGGGGACGGCCATCGGATGAGCATTATGGAGGACGACCATCAAGAGGTGGAGGACGACCACCTAGCAGGGTACGGCTGCTCTCAGGGTTTATCATGACATAGGACGAATGTCAGATAACAAGAAATATGCTTTGTTGGCGATCTACTGGGGAATAGTAAACACGGACGAGTGTTTATATCCAAGAAACAAAAGGTATAAGTGTTTGGCATTGTGTATAGATTAAAGATGCGGACGAGCATCCCTAAGACTACGATACGGGCGGGTATCGGGTAGAAACAAATACTGACACGTGTTCAGAGAGGATGATACGGACGAGTATCAACTGGTTAACAGAGAACACGGACGAGTGTTGAATCTGAAGAGACTCTTCTGGGGAATAGTAGACACAGACGAGTGCCTATATTCAAGAAGACAGAAGTGTTTTACACAGTGTGTGGATTAAAGATGCGGACGAGCATCCTTAAGACTATGATACGGACGGGTATCATGTAAAAACAAACTCTCGACGCATGCTCTGAGATGATGGTACGGACGAGTACCAACGAGTTAACAAAGAACAAGGGCCAGTGTTGAATCTGTGGGGATGTATAAGTGGTATATACAAGATACGGACGAGTATCTGTATAAGAGTGAGTGGTATATAGATGAGTATTTAAATGCTGGGGAGAGTGACACGGACGAGTGTCAAAGGGAGCATATATGAGTGTAGTATGAACAAATATTTGGTATACAAAATGTAAGCGACTGCGCTGGGGATATGACACGGACGGGTGTCAAAGCATTATCATATGTAAGTATATGTGAGTGCAAAGAGGACGTCTTTGGCTTTCTGCTGGGAGTATGGCCCGGACGGGTGCCACAAGGAGGTATTTGTTACAGATAGTGATTTGGGCGGAATCCCCTTTTTCGGGGTATTTTCAGGGTGCAATGGCACATGCATGGAATTCTGTAACAAAATGTTTTAGGTGATCTTTGCAAAAGCATATCCTTTGTTCAGCCCTGTTCTCGATCCTTCGCGTTTTCAACCATGCAACGGTTCTTCAAGAACCCCACTATCATGCCTCGATTTTTTTTTTTTTGCACCACTATATGGGGGAATGGAGGGGATTGTGGTGATGAGGTTTGGGTGAATGCAAAAGGAAAAGTAAGTTGACGGACGAAAATGATGTTTTGTTGTAGCGGGGTAAGGATAGAAAAGAGGATAAGAAGGTTGATGTTGAAGAGGAACGAAAGTGAGGTATGGAGGGTGAAGTTTTTGCACTTGGTTGATGGGGCGAAATTCGGGAGCTTCTGCGCTTAAACCCGAACAAACAAAAGAAGCCATTGGAGAAGGAAATGTGTGGGAAAGCGAAGGATGTAGCTTCTCTTAACAACATGGATGAAAGTGTGGTTAAGGGTTCATACTTTCTCCCCTTCTCCCCCCCCCCCCTCTTTTTTTTTTTTTTTTTGAGTGGAATCATGACACGGACGGGTGTCAAAAAGGAGTATTCATGGGTGTAAAGCAGGAACCTTAGCTTTCTGCTGGGGAAATGACACGGACGGGTGTCAGGAAGTATCTGTAGTGCGACTGGTACTGTTTGCACAGAGTGTTTGGTATTTGCGAATGTGAGGCAACTGCTTTTGCTGGGGAATCTCCGCTGGGAATTTGGAGGAAGTATCATGTATATTGTTGAGATGGATTGCCATATTCACACGTGTTTGATTCAGCACATGGCTTATGATTATGCTATATGTTTGATTTTTGCCGTAATGCTCCGTGTTTAGACGGAATGCTACGCTTTGTGGGTGATTATGATGTGAATGCCATGATTATGCAAAGATACCAAACCGGGATCCAGATCCCGTTGCCGAAGATCTCTGACCGATCTGCTTGAAATGGACATCCCAGCTGGGGATGAGATCATTGGTAGATGAGATGATATCTGCTTGGGGATTCAGGTCACTGATAAACCTATCTCAGTAATGAGGGACCCAGCTGGGGTTTGTGGAAGCTTTCTTCACTCTGTTGTGATTCCTTCATGTGTTGCTCTTCTGGATAGAGGCCGGAGCTCTGTGGGGAGATGATTCCAAGACTTTAGTACTAGGCTGAGGATGAAATGGCAACTCGACTGGGGAGAAAAAGGTCACTGAAAGACCTTCCTAGAAATTCTGTTGAGGTGGACTCTCGACTCAGCCGGGGATATGGGCGCCTTCTGTGATGCCTGGCAACTCTGATGGGGAGAAGTGATAAGTGGCAACTCAGCTGGGGAGAAAACACTTTGGGCGCTGAGTGTCGATTTGTCAGCCCGCCGGGACGAAGCTTACATGCCCCAAGTTGCATTCTGGATACCTGCAATCCTGCAAAGATAGGGAAACGCACAAGTTATCCCGAGGTATCCTTTACTAGATTCCGTCATAGGAGTTTAGACACTTCTGAGAATAAGTATATTTCCTGCAAGCATGTGACTTTATTTTTGAGGATAAACATCTGTACTTATGCAATCAGTTTTTCTTTAAGATATCAGACATTTTGCAAATAAAAATGTATAAGACGAAACGTGACTGAAAATCTGATTTTATTAATTCATGTGCCCTGAACTGGCAATATACAGTCAAAGAAACATATCTCCTGAAATGAGGAGATTGTTACAAATTGAGAAACAAACGGCTGGCAATGTCGTCGACGCTCCAAGAAGCTTCCCCTTTACTATGACTCGTATGACTTTTGACGTTCTTCTCATCTTGCTTTCTGGAGAATGTTGATTCTGATTGAAGCTTTGATCCTTTCGAAGCTTACCAAGTTGTAAACGATACAGACGAATTCAGAATGCAGTTGTTCGCTTATTCCCTTATTTTGCATGGATCGCCCTTTCGGGTTTTCAATCCATCAGGATACCCATTTTTGCCTGAGCTGTCCAATGCGGCTTTTCAACTCAGCGGGTGTACATTTTCTTGTTTATTTTTCCCTTATTTTTGCCCGAGTCCCTTATTCTGTTTTTGACTCGCCGGGATGCCCTATTTTTGCCTGGACTTACATTCTGTTTTTATGTCCAGCGGGTCATTTTTATGCGAAGTATTTTTTAACTGCATCTGAATTAACAGGGGACGGGAAATCTTCACCATCCATGGTGCTGAGCATCAGTACCCCACCAGAGAAAACTTTCTTTACCACAAATGGTCCTTCATAATTCGGGGTCCATTTGCCCCTGTGGTCTGTATGAGGAGGGAGGATTCTCTTCAGCACAAGATCTCCTACCTGGTACTCTCGGTGCCTGACTTTCTGATCGAAGGCTTTCTTCATTCTTTTCTGATACAACTGCCCATGACAAATTGCAGCCAATCTTTTCTCTTCAATCAGACTCAGTTGTTCGTATCGGGCCCGAACCCATTCTGCTTCACTCAGTTTAACATCCATTAGTACCCGGAGAGAGGGTAATTCAACTTCGACAGGTAGGACTGCTTCCATACCATATACAAGCTGATACGGTGTTGCCCCAGTGGATGTTCTAATTGACGTGCGGTATCCATGTAAGGCAAATGGTAGCATTTCATGCCAGTCTTTGTAAGTGACCACCATCTTCTGCACAATCTTCTTGATATTTTTATTTGCTGCCTCAACAGCGCCATTCATCTTTGGCCTGTAAGGAGAAGAATTGTGATGTTGAATCTTGAAGTCCCGGCACAGCTCTGCCATCATTTTGTTATTCAAGTTGGAACCATTATCAGTAATGATTCGCTCGGGCACTCCATACCGACAGATGATATCTCTTTTCAGAAATCTGGCTACTACTTGTCTTGTAACATTGGCATAGGAGGCTGCTTCGACCCACTTGGTGAAATAGTCAATGGCAACCAAGATGAATCTGTGGCCATTCGAAGCAGTTGGCTCAATCTTGCCAATCATGTCAATGCCCCACATGGAAAAGGGCCAAGGTGAAGACATCACATTCAGAGGGTTGGGAGGCACATGCACCTTATCCGCATAAATCTGGCACTTATGGCATTTTCTGGCGTAGGCACAACAATCAGCATCCATTGTGATCCAGTAATAACCTGATCTTAGCAACTTTTTAGCCATGGCATGCCCTCCAGCATGGGTACCAAAGGATCCTTCGTGCACTTCATGCATCAACAAGTCTGCTTCTATCTTGTCGACGCATCTGAGGAGTACCATATCAAAGTTTCTCTTATACAGGGAACCATCAGTGTTCAGAAAGAAACTACCAGCAAGCCTTCTCAAAGTCTTCTTACCATTGGAAGATGCCCCAGGTGGGTATGTTTGGTCCTCCAAGAAGCACTTAATGTCATGGAACCAAGGCTTATCATCTTTAACAATATCTGCCGTGAACACATACGCTGGTTTGTCAAGTCTGGACACTGAAATCCGAGGTACAAAGTTGGCAGTTTGAACTTTGATCATGGATGAAATGGTGGCCAGAGCATCTGCAAAATGATTCTCGTCCCGAGGGATATACTCAAGCTTGACCGTTGTAAAGAAAGTCAATAACCTCCTTGTATAATCCCTGTAAGGTATCAGATGATCCTGGTGGGTATACCATTTGCCGTTGGTCTGATTGATTACCAGAGCTGAATCCCCGAATATAGTCAATGTCTTGATCCTGAGGTCAATGGCTTCCTCAAGACCCATAATGCAAGCTTCGTATTCAGCTTCGTTGTTAGTGTAGTTGAAAGTGAGTTTTGCCGAGAAAGGCATGTGAACTCCTTTGGGTGTAATGAGTACCGCACCAACACCACGACCATTCATGTTAACAGCCCCATCAAACATCATAGTCCATTCTTCATCCGGGTCAGGCCCTTCAGTGTGAACAGGCTCTTCATGATCTTTTGCTTTTATGAACATGATGTCTTCATCAGGGAAGTCAAATCTCATAGGCTGGTAATCGTCAATAGGTTGCTCAGCAAGATATTCAGACAATACACTGCCCTTGATGGCTTTCTGAGATGTGTATTGGATGTCATACTCCGTAAGGATCATTTTCCATCTTGCAACCCGTCCGGTAAGTGCTGGCTTCTCAAATATGTACTTGACTGGGTCCATTTTTGAGATCAACAAGGTAGTGTAGGTCAACATATACTGTCTCAGTCGGCGAGCAGCCCACGCTAAAGCACAACAAGTTTTCTCGAGCAGTGAATAACGTTGTTCACAGTCGGTAAACTTTTTGCTTAGGTAGTATATTGCATACTCTTTTCGACCAGACTCGTCATGCTGGCCCAGCACACACCCCATTGACTCTTCTAATACTGTCAGGTACATTATCAGAGGTCTTCCTTCAACCGGAGGCATAAGGATTGGAGGCTCTTATAAGTATTCCTTGATCTTGTCAAAAGCTTTCTGGCAGTCTTCATTCCACCTGACTGTCTGTTCTTTTCTTAACAATTTGAACAAGGGCTCACAGGTTGCTGTAAGGTGAGATATGAACCTTGAGATGTAGTTCAATCGACCTAAGAACCCTCGAACCTCTTTTTCTGTCTTCGGTGCAGGCATCTCCTGAATAGCTTTGACTTTATCAGGGTCAACTTCAATCCCTTTTTCGCTTACAATAAAACCCAGCAGCTTACCAGATCGCACCCCGAATGTGCATTTGTTGGGGTTCAACTTCAGTTGATACTTCCTCAGACGCTTGAACAACTTCAGCAGATTTACCAGATGATCTTCCTCAGTAAGGGACTTGGCAATCATGTCATCCACATAACATTCGATTTCCTTATGGATCATATCGTGGAATAATGTCACCATAGCCCGTTGATATGTTGCACCGGCATTCTTGAGCCCAAATGGCATTACCTTGTAGCAGAAAGTGCCCCATGGTGTGATGAAGGTTGTCTTCTCCATCTCTTCAGGTGACATTTTAATCTGATTGTATCCTGAAAATCCGTCCATGAAGGAGAATACCAAAAACTGATCCGTGTTATCCACCAATACATCAATGTGAGGTAAAGGGAAGTCATCTTTTGGACTGGCTCTGTTCAGATCCCGGTAGTCAACACACATTCTTACTTCGCCATCCTTCTTGGGCACAGGTACTATGTTAGCAACCCACGGTGGATAGCTAGTCACAGCAAGGAACCCGGCGTCCCATTGCTTTTGTACCTCTTCCTTGATTTTCATTGCCATGTCCGGGCGAGTACGGCGCATCTTCTGTTTAACCGGCGGGCATTCTTCTCTCAAAGGCAGCTTGTGCACAACAATGTCGGTATCCAACCCTGGCATATCTTGGTAAGACCAAGCAAACACGTCCACATACTCTTGAAGCAGGTCAATCAGTTGTCTCTTCACTGAGTCTTGTAAGCAGGCCCCGATTTTAACTTCTTTCACGTCTTCATCTGTACCAAGATTGATCGTTTCCACCTCCTCCTGGTGAGGAGTAATAACCTTTTCCTCTTGTCTTAACAATCTGGCTAGCTCTTCAGGAAGCTCATATTCTTCTTCAACCCCTTCATCGGCTTGATTGATCGGATTGTCAAAGTCATACGAAGTCATAGCCGTGTTGTTGTCGGTGCTGTCTGGGAGGCACACTCTGCAAGGGTTCAGTTTGTTCATTTTAGTGATTTGATTTTAATCTTGTTTAGAAAAGTGAAATACAGTTGTCATTTTGAAAACACTGCCATTTATTTTTTGTACAAAAAGAAAAATGGAAAAACAGTGAGCGGAAAAGAAAAAAGACTCGTTTGCAAAAAGATGTCTGATATTTCATTGATTAATCTTGTTGCACAAAAAGTACAGATGGCCCGATTACAAAATGAGTCTTGTCATCTTGGGCAAGATGCAAGACTTTGATGCATGCTATAAAAATACAGGAAATAATAATTACTCTGCATGAGTAACTCTTATAATTTCCTGGGAAGACCAGTTCGAGATACTGCTCCCCGGGATCTTTGGACGAATCCAGCTTTCCAGGTTGCGTTCTTCTTCCAGCTCGTCTTCCAAATTGTTGACAGCATCAGGGGTGAGCATCCCCCCACTAACAAAGTTGGGCTCTTTTGCAGCCTCTGCTTGATCTTGTTGAGTTGGTTTGTAACCCAACCCAAATCTATCCTCTTTCTTCTCCACCGGTAACAATTTGCCCCAGCCTTGGGCATTTCCTTCTTCAACAACCTTCCGGGCTTGTTGATATGATGTCATCGAGGATCCAGGTACAGCAGATGTTTCATTTATGTTCAAGGCTTCGAAACCTTGGCTCATTGTTTCATGGATCTCCCCATCCATCTTAATGTATTTATAGGTAGCCAGGTGGCTGACAAAAATATCCTCCTCTCCACAGATAGTAACGACTTGGCCCTCCCACTTGAATTTTAACTTCTGGTGAAGGGTTGAGGTCACGGCGCCAGCGGCATGAATCCATGGCCTACCCAATAGACAGCTGTAGGCAGGCTGTATATCCATCACGTAGAAGATCGTTTTGAAAGTTTGCGGGCCAATCGTTATAGGCAGCTCAATCTCACCCAGAACCGATCTCTTAGAACCATCAAAGGCTCTCACCACCAGGTTGCTGGGTCGCAATGCCAATCCGTCATACTCTAGCTTCACAAGGGCTTTTTTAGGTAAGACATTGAGGGATGACCCTGTGTCTACCAGCACATGGGAAAGGACTGCGCCTTTACATTCCATGGTAATGTGCAAAGCCTTGTTATGGTTGTGGCCTTCCGTAGTAAAATCAGTGTTGGTGAACCCTAGTCCATGACTAGCATTAACATTCCCAACCACAGCTTCCAACTGATTGACTGTGATCTCTTCAGGCACATAACTGCGTGCAAGACTTTTAGTAGTGCGTTCCGATGGGCTTCGGAGCACATAAGCAATGATAGGATTGAGATCTTGGAAGGCGTCTGGTGAAGCTGATCCACTATTTTGTAATCACTTTTCTTGATGATTCTCATGAACTCATCAACTTCTTGATCAAAGGGCGTTTTCAAAGCTTCTTTAACAACCTGCTCTTCCTGCACCAAGCTTTTCCCCTTTGCCTTGGCAGCAGCTTCTGCTTCGGCAGTGGGTCTCTGAATTTGTGGAGCGAAGAGACTTCCGCTTCGAGTGAAGCCTCCGCCTCCTCCCACATTATTGTCGCTCCCAAAGATTTGCATCCAGGTACAAGCGCGAACGGTCGGCGAAAGGAACAATGAGAACACACAGCCATGAACTCACTGGAGATGAATAGAGTCGCCAGCTAGGCATTTTTATCCCGGAGGAAAGGCAATGCTCCATAGACCTAGAAAAAAGATGGATAAGACGGTTGCGAACCAGAGAGACTGAGAAAGGGGGTTGGTTACAACCTGGGAAGGTATTAGCACCCAGATTGTCCGTCGTACTCGACGGGATCCACGCTCAAAAGATTTGTGCTTTAGAGGGGTAGTGTCGGTGCAATTTGTGTGTAAAAGAGCTGGAAAACAAAATGTACAGGTGTCAGTGTAAGAGAAAAGTGAAGTATATAAGTATGGTGTCAGTGTAAGGATAAGAGTGAAATGCTCATGACTATGAGGCTTTAAAAGAATGAAGCTGGAAGGAGGTGGAATATACAGAGACTTTTGTTCGATAACTGTTAAGTTATGCCTACGTATCCTCTCGTGCAATGAGGAAGTCAGAACACCGTAGTTCGACCCCAAGAGACTGAAAGATGAATTGACTTGTGAACTGCTTACTTGTCTATGCTCAAGTGTATGACCTGTCTGGCTCAGGTGCAAACTGTCTTGCATTAGACGGAAGAAGCAAGTTCTCGTTTGTGAGTGAATGAGATGAGAAAAGAATCTCGAAGGAGACGATTATTGTTTGTTTTTGAGTTTTCAGTCTTTTATTGCTTTTGAAAGTTTGTCATAAGTTAATGAGCTTAAGCCTAAATCAATGGATTTTAGTAAACTCATCACATCTTCCCTCTGATTAGGGGTAATGAGAATACCTTAAGTGTGAAGTCAGCTTCTCACACTTAATCACCTTTGATGCAGGATCAAGATCATTAACCTACTTGTGATTATTTAGATGTTTTTGGTGTTTTTGTTTTGTGTTAAGTAATGAGGTTAAGCCATAATCAAGGATTAAACAGACTCATTACACCATCCTAATAGAAGGATAATAGATGAGGGTGTTTAAGCTGAGGAAAGCTCCTCAACTTAATCCATGATTAGGGATTAAACTCATGACAAAACAAAGCCTTTATTGAGTGGATTTTATTTAATGGTATGATGATGAAGTGGATTTTATGATTTGTAAGACAACTTGAGGGGGACTTGTCCATTAACACTAGGGTTAGTCCTTCTTAACCAGTTAAGGAAGAATTAGAACCCTAATGCAAGGCCCAAATTACAAGTGTGATGTCTTGATGATTATTAGATGGATTGATTAAAGGAGTTAAACACATTAAGGGTTTAACACTTAGGATTAAAGTTATACACCCCATCCTAAGAGAAGGATGCAGGCATAAGCTTAATCACAAAGCCTTAAAACCTTTAGGGTTTAGTCCCTGATTATGAGGTGAGAAGAGAAGACTCAAAGAAGACACAAAGGTAAAACTAAGAGGGGAGACTAATCAAAACCCTAATCATTGTCATACATGGTTGTTCCTAAGGTTTGTGAGGTTTGCAAAAGAAGATCTTCAATGGAACCACCAGGAAGCAGATGAAAGGATCAAGAGAAGCAAAACAACTTGCTTCATTCAAGAAGTCAAGTCACTTGAAGAAAGAAAGTGGGAAGAGGAAGAATGAGCAAGCTCAATCTCAAACACAAAGAAAAATGCAGCAATGGATGCAAGATAGAGATGAGAAAAAAGTATGAGAAGTGAAGGCAAATCCACTTCTCAGAATCACTTACCACCTGAAAGGTTAGGAAAGGAATGCAATGCAATGCAAAATGGGGTGAGATGACATGATGAGAAACAAAACCAGAAGCACATATGTGATGCTAATGATGCTATGAGATGCTACAAACATGAGGCAGCACATGGAAATGGACATACAAGTTTATGAATGCAAATGAAGCAAGTTAGGAACCATGAACATACATGAAAAGTTATGAAGTGCACATGACATACAACATGGCAAAAACATGATGCAATGATCAAACATGCTTTCAATATGTCTTATGATGTCAAATGGGTCAAATGGATGCTTGGAATGTCATGGCAAGTCATGCTATGCAAGGAAATGTAAGGTGGATGCATATGGAAGCCCAAATTAGGGTTTATGAACCAAACATCAAACAAAGAACAAAAACAGAAGCAAACCCTAAGATAAAAAAATGGAAAATGCCACTCAAAAGGCCCCTAATCTTATATTAAACCAATGCCCAAAGGAGAGGTCTCAACTCTTAACCAATCTCAAGTTATGATTTTTACAAGTTATTAGGGTTTTTAGGGTTCCTAAACAAAAGAAATGCCAAACAAATTGAAAATGAGGAATCAAATCATGGCCATTTAATCCTAGAAACTACATGCTAAACACAATGCAATGCAAGAAGAATCAATGTCCAACTCTTCATAGATAGGCAGAAATGATTTTTTGAACTTAGGATCAAAATAATGCACAAAAATGATTTTTATTCAATGAAAAATTCTCAAAATGCATCAAGATCAAAAAAGAAATTTGGTTTGAAGGTTGGACAATGTTTCTAAATGTCTTAGAACATTTCATGAATTTTTTTGGTGATTTTTAAATACTTAAAAGTATTTTTAATAAATTAATTTCCATTAATCAATTAAAAATAATCTTTTAAATATTTAAAAATACTTTATTAATGCAAAAAATAAAAATAAAAATATTTTTGGGTCTTAAAAATTAATAAAACTCATGAGAAGAAGTTTCATAATTTTTAGACATTTTTTACTATTTTTAATAAATTGTGCAAGTTAAATGAAAATAAGTGAAATTAAAATAAATAAAAAAAAGAAGTAATCAGAATGAGAGGCTGAGATGAGCCCTGGGTTTGAATGCATTGACCAGCGCGCATCTGGACGGCTGTGGTTCATCCTGAGTTAATCTCAATTAATTAAATAAATAATGAAGATTAGGGTTAAGCAAAGTCCACTAAGTCAACTAATCTAACGCTCCACATTCAAACGCCCTTAATGACCTGAGATTAGGGCAAATCACTTTCAGGTGACCGGAGGGGAGCTCCGGTCATCTTCTTCGGCACCTCAAAAACCCTAAAACATGATTCAGGCACCTATTCCACGAATTAAACACACCTAAGTGATCCTCTAACATCCTAAGACACGAATCCATGTTCAAACAACATTTAAACACCATGAATCAAACGAATCGAAGGAAATAAAATCCACGGGCAAAATTTCAGAGGGATCATACAAACTCATTTTTCACTTATTTTTGATTCTGAAACCATCCCCATGATCAGCAAGACATGAGCAATCATATTAGAACTTAAAATGCAAGCTTTGGAAGAAAGTGTTCATGTTCATACCTGAGCTGGAAAGCTTCAAAACTGAGCTTCCAGAGCTTCCTTTGCGTGCAAATGGACCCCCTTGACTCTCCTGGTGCTAATGGGAGGCTTGAAATGAGCTTAGACAAGCTGCCTTGAGCAATCCATTTCTGGTGTAGCAGAAAATGCAGTTTGTGTATAGGCTGTTTCAGGTCAATGTGAAGGGTGGTTTTGACTCCTTGTGATGTGCTTGACTTGTTGGTGAAGGAAAATGATGTGTTTGATGGCTGGATAAAGGGATTTGAAGAGTTCTGGTTTTGAAGGTGAGGAATGGTGAAGCTTAGTTCATGCTGCTTTCAGGCTTGAATCTTATTGGTTTCTACTCAATGGAGCATGGTGAGATGATTGGTGAGAATGGTTTGGATGTTTGAAGTTTGTGCAAGCAGATTCGAAGAGTTTTGCAAAAGGGAGTGAGTTTGTGTATGTGATGGTGTGTGTTGTTTCAGCCTTGCTTCTTGAGTGTTATGGCCAGCATTTGGATAGTATATTTTAATCCCATAGGTCAGATGATGTGACCTGGCCCCTATTGATTGGTAAGTTTGCTTTTGCAAAAAAGTCCACTTTGTGTAAGGAAGGCATGGCTTGAGCTATAGCTTGGTACAAGAAGCATGGGCTGCGCAGCATGATGTGTGTGTGATGCTAGGAAGGTTCAGCAGCCAATGCACCAAGTGGTGAGAAGCATCATGATGGTTTTGCAAGTTGTTACTTTTTGGAACTTCATGAAAAAAAGTCTTGTTACATGAACCATGAACATGTG
This sequence comes from Lathyrus aphaca, assembly GCA_963966055.1. Classification (NCBI taxonomy): domain Eukaryota; kingdom Viridiplantae; phylum Streptophyta; class Magnoliopsida; order Fabales; family Fabaceae; genus Lathyrus; species Lathyrus aphaca. The sequence continues at coordinate 212,601,279 of OZ014520.1, read as the reverse complement.
ATCTTTGGTTCAATTCTGATTTTTGGGACATATGGAATGTTTGTGTCATGGTTTGATGTCAACTAGAGGTCACAAACAGCCTTGGTTCATGGTTTTTTGCAAAATTCTCATTTGGTGCACATCTTGAAAATCAATGATTTTTGCCAACTTTGTCACACCATAACTTTTGATCCAAGAAGAATTTGATCATGTTCTTGTACTTTTTGAAAAGGGAAAGATGTAATCTACAACTTTCATGACCAAAGTTTTTCCATTTGAAGCATTTTTGGATCAAGAATCAAGGCTTGAAAAGTGACCTAAAATGAAGCATTCTTGAAAAGTCAACTATGCCCAAAAAGTCAACACTTGCAAAAACTCCAAATTCTTGATTTTTGTGAACTTCAACCTTCTTCCATGATCAAATAAAGATCATATACACTCAAAATGATGAAGATCACCCATTGGTTGGGTCATTGGGGGCCTCATATGCCATGATTTTGCACTGACTTGTCCAGAAAGTCAACTCTTGATCAGATGACTTCCCCATGGAATTTCTTCATGAAACTTGATATGCATACTCCCTATACCATATAGAGACCAATGGGAACAAGAATGACCAAAAAATTTGGGGTTATGGCCTCTGAAACCAAAACCCTAATTTTAGGTCAACTGTGCAGTCTATCCTGGCTCTGCATCCATACCAGTCCCAGTTCTTGTGATTCTTTGGAATCTTTGTCTTTGAGAGGATGTAATATGATACTTGAACACATATGGATCCCTTTGAAGTGATGGATGGCCTTTGGAGTGGCTCAGGAGGCTCTTGGATTGCTCAGATCACAAACCCTAGGTGCAGATGACTTAGAAACTATGCAGTGAATCAAAAATGAGATGTGAGATGATATGATTGTGTTTATGCATATGAAATGATCACAAGCCATGGTGTGAATGGGTTAGGGCAAATTTGGGGTGTTTACAGCTGCCCCTATTCAAACATGAGTTAGCTGTGCAGGATGTAAGCAACGGCTTAACAGGCAAGCGAGATAACTTGTGGTTGAATACCAAAGACAGTCCAAGATTTGCACTCACAGAATGAAGAAGAAAAGGGATATAGATTGTAAAGGAAAATAAAGTATATTGTAAAGTGTGGGCGACGGAGGACGACCGTCGAGCAGAGGACGACTGCTGGGCAAATAGCAATGACGGGGACGGCCGACATGCTGGGAAAAGTGTGGGAAATAAAGCAATGACGGGGACGGCCGACATGCTGGGGGTAAAAGGTAAAGCCAAGACGGGGACGGCCGACTAGCTGGGAAAAATAAGAAACTATGATGGGGACGGACATCACGGTAAAGTTGCAAAATTTTCTGGGAGCTAATGAAACATGACGGGGACGGCCATCAAGTTCACAAAGCAAGGTAACCGACGATGGGGACGGCCATCGGGCTAAAAGAAAAGGGAAAGGGACCACGACGGGGACGGCCATCGGGTTAAAGAATAAATGAAATAAACAGATGATGGGGTACAGCCATCAAAGGTGAAGGACGATCACCTAGCAGGGTACGGCTGCTCTGTTGGGGAATGAAAGAAAAATGATGGGGACGGCCATCAAAGGTGGAGGACGACCACCTGGCAGGGTACGGCTGCCGAAAATCTCGCGACATAGGACGAATGCCGGATAAAAAGGGTCAACGATGGGGACGGCCATCGGACGAGTATGATGGAGGACGACCATCAAGAAGTGGAGGACGACCACTCAGCAGGGTACGGCTGCTCTCGAGGTTTCTCATGACATAGGACGAATGCCAGATAACCAAAAATCAACAATGGGGACGGCCATTGGATAAAATGATGAAGGAAAATCATCACGAGGTGGAGGACGACCACCTAGCAGGGGATGGCTGCTAAAATCAACGATGGGGACGGCCATCGGACGAGCATGATGGAGGACGACCATCAAGAAGTGGAGGACGACCACTCAGCAGGGTACGGCTGCTCTCAGGGTTTATCATAACACAGGACGAGTGTCAGATAAAAAGAAAATGCTTACTTGGCGATCTACTGGGGATATAGTGAACATGGACGAGTGTTCACAACCAAGAAAGGAAAGTATACGTGTTTAGATGTTGTGTATAGATTCAAGATGCGGACGAGCATTCTTAAGACTATGATACGGACGAGTATCATGTAGAAACAAATACCGACACGCGTTCAGAGATGATGATACGGACGAGTATCAACTGGTTAACAAAGAACACGGACGAGTGTTGTATCTGAAGGGACTCCTCTGGGGAATAGTAGACACGGACGAGTGTCTATATTCAAAAAGACATAAGTGTTTAACACAGTATATGGATTAAAGATGCGGACGAGCATCCTTAAGACTATGATACGGACGAGTATCATGTAGAAACAAACACTGGACGCATATTCTGAGATGATGGTACGGACGAGTACCAACTTGTTAACAAAGAACATGAACCAAAGTCGAATCTGTGGGGATGTAACTGGTATATACAAGATACGGACGAGTATCTGTATAAGTATGAGTAGTATGAGTAGTATGAGTAGTATTGTATAAATGAGTGTTTATCTGCTGGGGAGGGTGACACGGACGAGTGTCAAAGTATAATAATATTAACAAGTACATGGGTTGTAAAAGTATAAGCGACTGCGCTGGGGAAATGACACGGACGGGTGTCAGGAAAGTGTATACAGGTATATGTGAGTGCAAAGAGGACGTCTTTGGCTTTCTGCTGGGGTATGACACGGACGGGTGTCAGGAAGTATCTGTAATACGGGTGATATTGTTGTAAAGAGTGTTCAGGCGGCTTTACTGGGGAAAGATGGCACGGACGAGTGCCAAAAGGAGTATATACTGGTGTTTGTGATTTGTGAGGCAACTGCTTTTGCTGGGGACTTTGGGGGATTTTCCTATACGTTGACGGACTGTCATTATTCACAAGTGTTTGATTCATAACATGGCTTATGATTATGCTATATGCTTGATTTTTGCCGTAATGCTCCGTATTAGACGGAATGCTACGCTCTGAGGGTAAATATGATGTGAATGTTATGATTGTGCAAAGATACCAAACCGGGATTCGAATCCCGTTGCTGCGAAGATCTTCGATCGATCTGTATGAAGTGGACATCCCAGCTGGGGATAAGATCACTGGTAGACCTGGTGAGATGTATCTGCCTGGGGATACAGGTCACTGATTGACATATCCCTGCAATGAGGGACCCAGCTGGGGGGTGGGAGAAGTCTTCTGTACTCTGTTGTGATCTTCTATGCGCTGCTCTTCTGGATAGAGGCTGGAACTCTGTGGGGAGATAGCTCTCTGACTTTTGTGCTTGGCCTAGGGCGAGATGGCAACTCGGCTGGGGAGGAAAAGAGATCATCGACTCAGTCGGGGATGTAGGCGCCTCCCGTGATGCCTAGCAATTCTGATGGAGATAGGTAGTAAATGGCAACTCCACTGGGGAAGTTATGAGAGGCAACTCAGCTGGGGAGAGAGCACTTTGGGTGCTGGAAACGAGTGTCGATTTGCCAGCTTGCTGGGATGAAACTTACATGCCCCAAGTTGCGTTCTGGACCCCTGCAATCCTGAAAAAGATAGAGAAACGCACAAGATAATCCCGAGGTATCCCTTACTGGGTCCCGTCATAGGAGTTTAGAATACTTCTGAGAGTAAGCATATTTCCTGCAAGCATGTTTTTTATTCGAAGATAAGCATCTGTATTCTTATGCAATCAGTTTTTCTTTTAAGATACCAGACATTTTTGCAAAATAAAAATGTACAAAACGAGACATGACTGAAAATCTGATTTTATTAATTCGGGTGCCCTGAATTGGCAAGATACAGTCAAAGAAACAAATCCCCTGAGATGAGGAGATTGTTACAAGTTGAGAAACAAAATGCTGGCAGTGTTGACGACGCTTTGAGGAGCTTCCTCTTCACTATGACTCGTATGACTTTTGACGTTCTTTTCATCTTGCTTTTTGAAGAAGGCTGATTCCGATTGAAACTCGATCCTTTCGAAGCTTACCAAGTTGTGAATGATACAGACGAATTCAGAATACAGTTGTTCGCTTATTCCCTTATTTTGCATGGATCGCCCTTTCGGGTTTTCAATCCATCGGGATACCCATTTTTGCCTGAGCTGTCCAATGCGGCTTTTCAACTCAGCGGGTGTACATTTTTGTTTTTTTTCCCTTATTTTTGCCCGAGTCTTTTATTCTGTTTTTGACTCGCCGGGATGCCCTATTTTTGCCTGGACTTACATTCTGTTTTTATGTCCAGCGGGTCATTTTATGCGAAGTATTTTTTAACTGCGTCTGAATTCACAGGGGACGGGAAATCTTCACCATCCATGGTGCTGAGCATCAGTGCTCCACCAGAGAAAACTTTCTTTACTACAAATGGTCCTTCATAGTTTGGAGTCCATTTGCCCCTGTGGTCTGTATGAGGAGGGAGGATTCTCTTCAGCACAAGATCTCCTACTTGGTACTCTCGGTGCCTGACTTTCTGATCGAAGGCTCTCTTTATTCTCTTCTGATATAACTGCCCATGACAGATTGCAGCCAATCTTTTCTCTTCGATCAGACTCAGTTGCTCGTATCGGGCCTGAACCCATTCTGCTTCACTCAGTTTGACATCCATCAGTACCCGTAACGAGGGTAATTCAACTTCAACAGGTAGGACTGCCTCCATACCATACACAAGTTGATATGGTGTTGCCCCAGTGGATGTTCTGATTGACGTGCGGTACCCATGCAAGGCAAACGGTAGCATTTCATGCCAGTCTTTGTAAGTGACTACCATCTTCTGCACAATCTTCTTGATATTCTTATTGGCTGCCTCAACAGCGCCATTCATCTTTGGCCTGTAAGGAGAAGAATTGTGGTGTTGAATCTTGAAGTCCCGGCACAGCTCTGCCATCATTTTGTTGTTTAAATTGGAACCATTATCAGTAATGATTCGCTCGGGCACTCCGTATCGACAAATGATATCTCTTTTCAGAAATCTGGCTACCACTTGTCTCGTAACATTTGCATATGAGGCTGCTTCAACCCACTTGGTGAAATAATCAATGGCGACCAGGATGAATCTGTGGCCATTTGAAGCAGTTGGCTCAATCTTGCCAATCATGTCAATGCCCCACATGGCGAAGGGCCATGGTGAAGACATTATGTTCAAAGGATTGGGAGGCACATGCACCTTATCTGCATAAATCTGGCATTTGTGGCATCTTCTGGCATAGGCACAACAGTCGGCATCCATTGTGATCCAGTAATAGCCTGATCTTAACAACTTCTTAGCCATTGCATGTCTTCCAGCATGGGTACCAAAGGAGCCTTCGTGCACTTCATGCATCAATAAATCTGCTTCTGTCTTGTCAACACATCGGAGGAGTACCATATCAAAGTTCCTTTTATATAAAGACCCATCAGTGTTCAAGAAGAAACTACCAGCAAGCCTTCTCAAAGTTTTCTTATCATTGGAAGATGCCCCAGGTGGGTATGTTTGATCCTCTAAGAAGCACTTAATGTCATGGAACCAAGGCTTATCTTCTTTGACAACATCTGCTGCGAACACATATGCTGGTCTGTCAAGTCTGGACACTGAAATCTGAGGTACAAAGCTAGCAGCTTGAACTTTGATCATGGATGAAATGGTAGCAAGAGAATTTGCAAACTGATTCTCGTCCCGAGGGATATACTCAAGCTTGACTGTTGTGAAGAAAGTCAATAACCTTCTTGTATAATCCCTGTAAGGTATTAGATGATCCTGGTGAGTGTACCATCTTCCGTTGGTTTGATTAACTACCAAAGCTGAATCCCCGAATACAGTCAAAGTTTTGATCCTGAGGTCAATGGCTTCCTCAAGACCCATAATGCAGGCTTCGTATTCAGCTTCATTGTTAGTGCATTTGAAAGTGAGTTTTGCCGAGAAAGGCATGTGAACTCCTTTGGGTGTAATGAGTACTGCACCAACACCACGACCATTCATGTTAACAGCCCCGTCAAACATCATAGTCCATTCTTCTTCCGGGTCAGGCCCTTCAGTGTGAATAGGCTCTTCATGATCTTTTGCTTTAATGAACATGATGTCTTCATCAGGGAAGTCAAATCTCATAGGCTGGTAGTCATCAATGGGTTGCTCAGCAAGATATTCAGATAGTACACTGCCCTTGATGGCTTTCTGAGAGGTGTACTGGATGTCATATTCTGTGAGAATCATTTGCCATCTTGCAACCCGTCCGGTAAGAGCTGGCTTCTCGAAAATATACTTAACTGGGTCCATTTTGGATATCAACAAAGTAGTGTGGGTCAACATATACTGTCTCAGTCGGCGAGCAGCCCACGCTAAAGCACAGCAAGTTTTCTCGAGCAGTGAATAACGTTGTTCACAGTCGGTAAAATTTTTGCTCAGGTAGTAAATTGCATACTCTTTTCGACCAGACTCGTCATGCTGGCCCAGCACACACCCCATTGACTCTTCTAATACTGTCAAGTACATTATCAGAGGTCTTCCTTCAACTGGAGGCATAAGGATTGGAGGTTCTTGCAGATATTCCTTGATCTTGTCAAATGCCTTCTGACAATCTTCATTCCACCTGACCGTTTGCTCTTTTCTCAACAGCTTGAACAAGGGTTCACAGGTTGCTGTAAGGTGAGATATGAACCTTGAGATGTAGTTCAACCGACCTAAGAACCCTCGAACTTCCTTTTCAGTTTTCGGTGCAGGCATCTCTTGAATAGCTTTGACTTTATCAGGGTCAACTTCAATCCCTTTCTCGCTTACAATAAATCCCAGCAGCTTACCAGATCGCACCCCGAATGTGCATTTGTTGGGGTTCAACTTCAGTTGGTACTTCCTCAGACGCTTGAACAATTTGAGCAGATTTACCAGATGGTCTTCTTCAGTGAGGGACTTGGCAATCATATCATCCACATAGCATTCTATTTCTTTATGAATCATATCGTGGAATAATGTTACCATAGCCCGTTGATATGTTGCACCAGCATTCTTGAGCCAAAATGGCATTACCTTGTAACAGAACGTGCCCCAGGGTGTGATGAATGTTGTCTTCTCCATGTCTTCAGGTGACATATTAATCTGATTGTACCCTGAAAATCCGTCCATGAAGGAGAATACCGAGAACTGAGCCGTATTATCAACCAATACATCAATGTGAGGTAGAGGGAAATCATCTTTCGGGCTGGCTCTGTTCAGATCCCGGTAATTAACACACATTCTTACTTTGCCGTCCTTTTTAGGCACAGGTACTATATTGGCCACCCACGGCGGATAGCTGGTCACGGCAAGGAACCCGGCGTCCCATTGCTTTTGTACCTCTTCTTTGATCTTCATAGCCATGTCTGGGCGGGTACGGCGCAGTTTCTGTTTGACTGGTGGGCATTCTTCCCTCAACGGCAGCTTGTGCATGACAATGTCGGTATCCAACCCTGGCATATCTTGGTAAGACCAAGCAAACACGTCCACATACTCTTGAAGCAGGTCAATCAGTTGTCTCTTCACTGAGTCTTGCAGGCAGGCCCCGATTCTAACTTCCTTCACGTCTTCATCTGTACCAAGATTGATCACTTCAAACTCCTCCTGGTGAGGGGTAATAACCTTTTCCTCTTGTCTTAACAACCTGGCTAGCTCTTCAGGAAGCTCATATTCTTCTTCAACCCCTTCATCAGCTTGATTGATTGGATTGTCAAAGTCATACGGAGTCATAGCCGTGCTGTTGTCGGTGCTGTCAGGAAGGCATTCTCTGCAAGGGTTCAGTTGGTTCATTTTAGTGATTTGATTTTAATCTTGTTTTGAAAGTGAAATAAAAATTGTCATTTTGAAAACATCGCCATTTATTTTTGTACAAAAAAGAAAAATGGAAAACAGTGAGCAGAAAAGAAAAAGACTCGTTTGCAAAAAGATGTCTGATATTTCATTAATTAATCTTGTTTGCACAAAAAGTACAGATGGCCCGATTACAAAATGAGTCTTGTCATCTTGGGCAAGATGCAAGACTTTGATGCATGCTTATAAAAACACAGGAAATAATAATTACTCTGCATGAGTAACTCTTATAATTTCCTGGGAAGACCAGTTCGAGACACTGCTCCCCGGGATCTTTGGACGAATCCAGCTTTCCAGGTTGCGTTCCTCTTCCAGCTCGTCTTCCAGACAGTTGACAGCATCAGGGGTGAGCATCCCCCTACTCACAAAGTTGGGCTCTTTCGCAGCCGCTGCTTGATCTTGTTGAGTTGGTTTGTAACCCAACCCAAATCTGTCCTCCTTCTTCTCCACCGATAACAGTTTGCCCCAGCCTTGGGCGTTTCCTCCCTCAACAACCTTCCGGGCTTGTTGGTATGATGATATTGAAGTACCAGGCACAGCAGATGTTTCATTCACATTCAAAGCTTCAAACCCCTGGCTCATTGTTTCATGGATCTCTCCGTCCATTTCAATGTACTTATAGGTAGCCAGGTGGCTGACAAAAATGTCCTCTTCTCCACAGATTGTAACGATCTGACCCTCCCACTCATATTTTAACTTCTGGTGAAGGGTAGAGGTCACGGCGCCGGCGGCGTGAATCCATGGCCTACCCAATAGACAGCTGTAGGCGGGCTGTATATCCATCACGTAGAAGGTCGTTTTGAAGGTCTGCGGGCCAATCGTTATGGGCAATTCAATTTCTCCCAGAACCGATCTCTTTCAACCATCAAAGGCTCTCACCACCAGGTTGCTGGGTCTCAAAGCCAATCCGTCATATTCTAGCTTCACCAGGGCCTTTTTAGGTAAGACATTGAGGGATGACCCCGTGTCTACCAGCACATGGGAAAGGACAGCACCTTTACATTCCATGGTTATGTGCAAGGCTTTGTTATGGTTGCGGCCTTCCGTTGTCAAATCAGTATTGGTGAACCCTAGTCCGTGACTAGCATTGACATTTCCAACTACAGCTTCCAGCTGATTGACTGTGATCTCTTCAGGCACGTAAGCTGCGTGCAAGACTTTGAGTAGTGCATTCCGATGGGCTTCGGAGCACATAAGCAATGATAGGATTGAGATCTTGGAAGGCGTCTGATGAAGCTGATCCACTATTTTATAATCACTCTTTTTGATGATTCGCATGAACTCATCAACCTCTTGATCGAATGGTGTCTTCAAAGCTTCCTTAACAGCTTGATCTTCCTGCACAGGGCTCTTCCCTTTTGCCTTGGCAGCAGCTTCTGCTTCGGCTGTGGGTCTCTGAATTTGTGGAGCGAAAAGACGTCCGCTTCGAGTGAAGCCTCCGCCTCCGCCCACATTGTCTACTTGTAGTGCAGGGGTTGATGATTCAAAAGTGATTCTTTGTCCTTCACAGTACAAGTCAGAGCCGTAATGCCAGGGGATGGCATTACTGCTTTCATAGGGTACGGGTCCAGGCATCGTAATAGTGACTGGACTGACTGCTGCTGTTGAAGGAACTGTAATAGTCTGCGGATCATAATAAATTGTAACTGGTGCTCTGATGGGAGCAGCACTTTCTGAGTTGTAGGCGGAGTTGTTTTCAGGATCGTAGAATATGGTGACAGTCGAGACATCTTCATGATTTGTTGCTGGTGTTGTAGGAGATATTGGTGGAAGGATGGACGTTGTTGTTGTAGGAGTTTCAAAATGGAGTGGTGCTGGAGTTGTAGAAGGAACATTTGTTGATATCTGATTAGTTGAAATGATAGATGGAGTACTTGTTGATGAAACAGAAGAATTGTCAGGAACAATAGTTGTTGCAGTTGTAGGAGGTTCTGAAGCCGTTGCTGATGAGATTGATGGATTTGTTGGAAATGATGTGGTGATATGAAGTTGGCCACTCTGAATAAGACCATCTATGCCATCCCTTAAATTATCGCACCCATTTACTGAGATGTTGCAGTAAGCACAGCCTAACTCACACCCCGGGAACATTTGACATTCCAAGAGCTGAGCTTTGATTTCCACCAACGGTGTCCTGATCTGTCCCACACTGGTTATTAAATAAGACGGCTTGTCTTCTTCAATAGCGTTAATCCTGGGACCACCGTGGTTTGGCATCGGGTTCTTATTGACATTGGGTGGTGGTGCGAAATTCAGAGCTTTCGAGTCTACCAGGTCTTGTACCTTCATGTGCAAGGCTCTGCACTTTTCTGTACTGTGGCCAGGTGCGTTTGAATGGAAGGCACACCTAGCGTTGGAGTCATAATTCCTGGGTAGACTGTTGGGATCTGGAGGTGCCAACGTCCTTAGCTCAACTAGGTTGAGTTTCAGGAGTTGTGGCAGCAGAGTAGCATATGGCATAGGGATCGGATCGATCACCCTGTTAGCTTGAGATGGCCTCTGCTGAAATGGCCTCTGTTGAGTGTTGTTGTTGGTGTTGCTGTTGTTGTAATTCCTTGGAGGATACTGAGATTGCTGGTGGTACTGAGGTTGTGGCTGATAGTTTTGTTGTGGAGGTTGATAAACTGGCTGAGGATGAACTGGAGCAGGAATGGTGACTGCTGCCACTGATCTGTGAACATATTGGGGCCTGCCCCTGTTGGTGTGGATGGCATTGGTCTCGCCAGTTCTTCTCGGGCCTGCAAAAGGCTTTCTTGTACTACTGGACGAGCTGGCACCATTGTCGGAAATCTTGCCCATTTTTAACAGACTCTCAATTCTCTCCCCAGCTATGACAACATCTACAAAGCTAGTGGAAGAGAAAGCGGCCAGCCTGTCAATATATGTCCCCTGAAGGGTGTTCATGAACATATCTGCCATTTCCCTTTCAGACATAGGGGGCTGAACAGCAGCAGCCAGTTGCCTCCATCTCTGGGAATATTCTCGGAAACTTTCCCTTGACGACTGTGACATTCCCATTAGGAGGGTCCTGTTGGGTGCCATGTCTAAGTTATACTGATACTGTTTGATGAAGGCCTCTGCCAGGTCCTTCCAGCATCTAATAGTTGCCCTTGTCAAGTGAGAGTACCAATCTCTTGAAGCCCCTGTCAAGCTGTCTTCGAAATAGAACATCCAGAGCTTTTCATCCATAGTATAGGCCTTCAGCCTTCCCAGAAAAGATTGTAAATGAGTCCGGGGGCATGAAGTCCCGTTGTATTTTTCAAAACAAGGAGGCTTGAACTTATGGGGAATCTTGACCCCGTCTACCAAGCCCATGTCCATGACATCGAAACCCAAAGAATTTTGAGACTCTAAGGATCTTAACTTCTCAGCTATTTCATCCAACCTTCTATCATAAGCTTCCTCCCCAGCACCCATTACTGTGAACTGGTCCTCTTGGGGGTCTTCTTGAAGTACCCTGGCTGCAGTGGCAGTCCCTTGAACATTTGCAGGAATATTAACCTCAGGATGGAGGTGTGGTCCAAATACAGGGGGATTTACATGAGGTTGGACCCTTTCATTGTTGCTAGTGCCGGCAGTTCCTATATGTGGGTCTTCTTGATTCTGCCTTTCCACCATGGCCCTCAATCTTTCCTGGCTCTGAGCCATGTTGTTCATCACTTCCATAAACTGAGTCATTTGATTCCTCATCTCTAGCCTTTCGTTTGCCATTTGATTTCTGACCTCAGTAAGGTCCTGCTGCATCTGATCCATTTGAATGCCCGGAAGGTTGCTACGGGTCGGATAACGGTGCGGACGGTTGAGGGGAAAAACTCGGCGCCGAGCAATAGTTCCTGAACATCACAACAGAGTTAGTGGCAATAAAACACAAACCTACAAAACAAACAAAAGGGTTAGCATGCAATGCAATATGCTTATTTGTCCTCAAGGTATCCGGCTTGGCCTTCAGTTTTGACCCTTCCAGACCCTTGGAGATGCTGTTGATGTTGCTTTTGAAGAAAACTCAGGTGAAGCAAGCTAACACAAGTATATTACAGAAGGTGAAATAATACGACTTGTTCATTTTACAACACAAGCCCTCTAAGGGGTCAAAATACATTACAAGAAAATAAAAGTACATGGAACGTAAGCAACAACAAACAAATGGTCAAACACCAAGACCAAACTCATCCTCACGAACTTCCTTGAGAAGTGCTTCGGTCACAGGATCAGCCGGACGCTCCGTGAGATTCTTGATGAGGAGATTCCGGGTTGTAACAGCTGCTGCTAGCTTCTTGTGCTGACTTTGGTCCTTTGACCTCTTCACTCCTGCTTTGATCTTCAGCTCTGATATCTCCCTCTGGGCTGCTGCCAGGGCTTCTTGCTGTTCTTTTGCACTAGCTTCCAGTTGCTCCATCTTGTCTTGAACTCTCTTGTCTTCCAAAGTACGAGCCTCGGTGATCCTGACCCACCGAGCCTGACTCTCCTTCAGATACAAGTCTGTCCTTGTTCTCTGGAACTGGGCTTCCTTGCAAGCATTCTTCAGAATTTGTTCTCCAGCTTTAGACTTTTTGATATAATCCCCAGACTTCTCAATCTTAGTCAGATGCTCTACTCTCATCTTCTCCAACCTCTCAATCTCCCTCATACCCTCACTCCTCTCCCGGAGGGTCTTCTGCAAGGCCTGGGTTAGCTTCTCATTCCTTTCCTTCAAGCTCTCAAACTCTTCCAAACTGATAGTGGCAGGGGGTGGTGCTGAAGATGACTCAGGCATGTCTTCTATGGGAAAGGGCATCCCAGAGAACTGGGCCCTGGCACGGGACCACTCATAATATTGTGCTGATGCCACATTGTTGCACTTCCCTAGGATGGTCACTCCCTTGATTTGAACATTATCCCAGGCCCAGGCAGCCTGCCTAACAACAGCCAGATTAAGCTTGTTCTCACAATAGAGAGTCTCAACCAAGTCCTGTGCTTTAGGAATATGGACCAGTGCATAGCCCAGTTGCCTTCTGAACAGCAGAGGGTTGTAATTAATACTACCCTTAACTCCTATTAGGGGCACATTGGGAAAATGCCCACAGCTGGTGATGATATCCCTGCCCTTGGTGCTTTGAGTGCACCACCTAATATCTGCTGAAGTTAGAGTAGTGAGTCTCTTAGCCCAGTTGCTCTGCTGATGAGGGTTCAGAAATGCATCTGTCCTGGGCAAATTCCTGAGAAGCCAAGTGTGGAACAATGGAGCACAACACCTCACTAATCTTCCCCTCTGCTTTTCATTCCTCTGATGCACTGAATAGTAGAGATCCCCCAATAAAGTGGGCACTGGGTTCTTCAGGATGAACAGATGGATTGCATTCTTGCTAATGAATCGAGGCTCGTCTGCAAACAATACAATTCCATATATGCTCAAAGCCAACAAGGCACAGGCAGCCTTCCACTCTCCTAAAGAAGCTTTCAGGGTAGCTTGAGAGATCAAGAAATCCAGATGGAAGCCAGGGATTCCAGCTTTAGAGGTCATATGCTGCTCAATCAGGACAGGTTCCAGATGCAAAGCCTTTGCTACTTCTCCATTACCAGGAAAGACCATCTCAGGGTTGAAAGGGATTCCACCCCTGATAGGCAAACCAACCAATGATGAGTATTCTTCTAATAGAGGGCCCAACTGAAAGTCTTGGAAAACAAAACATCTTAGTGGGGGGTCATAAAACTGAATGCAAGTGTGGATCAGGCTTCTCTGTGATGGGTCCAGATCCATAACCAAATCAAGTATATCTCCATAATGTTCCCTGAACAAAGGTATGTGATCTGGAGTGATCAGGGTCTGAATCCTCCTGATGTCTGATAGCTCTGGCTGGAAAAAGTGATAGGTGATGTTGCTCTTTTTAGGAGCCATGATGCTGAGACTGAGTAGAGATAGGTGCTGATGATAATGCTGAAGTAATGAGCCACTGATTAGCTGATGCTGGTGATAACTGAAGCATATGGCTAAACTGAAGCAGGTGTTGATGAAGATAGGTCAATATTGAAGATGGGGTCAAAACTAGCCAAAAGTGAAGATGGATACCCTGAAACAAATAAGCAAATGTCAATATGATGCAATGATTATGTATGCAAATGATATGCAAGGGTTTGTGACTGAGCTGGATCTGATCAAGTGCTCTGATATAAGTCCATGTGTGTAAGAAATCCAGATGGAGGTCTATAAATCCAGTAACCAAGGTGGGGGGCTCAAATAAAGAGCCACATGTCCAGGGTTTTAGAATCACAAGAACTGTTCCAACATGGAGTATTCTTAATCAAATCAAAGTAAAAAGGTATTCTGGGGTCAAGGTACCTGCAAACCTGTAAACAGCCCAACCCCCTCACAGGTGGTGTTCTAAAACAAGGATCCTCAGACTTGGATCAGTTATGAGAAGTGTAAACACTTCTAACCCGGAGGTACAGTGTTTACAATAACCATAAAAGTTCCTCCTCTAATTCACCTCAGTTTCTGAAGGTCAATACTAAAAGGTCATCCAGACTTAGCAAGCTTCCCAGATAGCCCTAGCATTGCAGGAAATCTGCAACACAGAGTTCTCAAGAAGAAACCCACATCTGAACCGTGTTTCATATTCCCGCACCAGACCGAAATGGAATGGGAAAGAATATGATTCACTCTAGCCTAGGTGTCACTCAGGTCCCAGGTATAGGACCTTAACTCTCAATGAATCACCCACCCACCAAAGCAAACAACAGATCCAGCCAGCAACATGACAGTATGATATATACAAATGCAATAAAGAAAGCAGTGAAGCAAACTGTACATGAATCAATAAACAAAAATAAATACAAGCACAAATAAGCACATAACACCCCAGTAAACACAAATCAATCAAGCGCTAGGAGGAACCCACAAAAAGAACCAGAAGCCCTGGTTACAGTATAAGGTTCCCCAGCAGAGTCGCCAAGCTGTCGCTCCCAAAGATTTGCATCCCGGTACAAGCGAGAACGGTCGGCGAAAGGAACAATGAGAACACACAGCCGTGAACTCACTCGAGATGAATAGAGTCGCCAGCTAGGCATTTTTATCCCGGAGGAAAGGCAATGCTGCATAGACCTAGAAAAAAGATGGATAAGACGGTTGTGAACCAGAGAGACTGAGAAAGGGGGTTGGTTACAACCTGGGAAGGTATTAGCACCCAGATTGTCCGTCGTACTCGACGGGATCCACGCTCAAAAGATTTGTGCTTTAGAGGGGTAGTGTCGGTGCAATTTGTGTGTAAAAGAGCTGGAAAACAAAATGTACAGGTGTCAGTGTAAGAGAAAAGTGAAGTATATAAGTATGGTGTCAGTGTAAGGATAAGAGTGAAATGCTCATGACTATGAGGCTTTAAAAGAATGAAGCTGGAAGGAGGGGGAATATACAGAGACTTTTGTTCGATAACTGTTAAGTTATGCCTACGTATCCTCTCGTGCAATGAGGAAGTCAGAACACCGTAGTTCGACCCCAAGAGACTGAAAGATGAATTGACTTGTGAACTGCTTACTTGTCTATGCTCAAGTGTATGACCTGTCTGGCTCAGGTGCAAACTGTCTTGCATTAGACGGAAGAAGCAAGTTCTCGTTTGTGAGTGAATGAGATGGGAAAAGAATCCCGAAGGAGACGATTATTGTTTGTTTTTGAGTTTTCAGTCTTTTATTGCTTTTGAAAGTTTGTCATAAGTTAATGAGCTTAAGCCTAAATCAATGGATTTTAGTAAACTCATCACATCTTCCCTCTGATTAGGGGTAATGAGAATACCTTAAGTGTGAAGTCAGCTTCTCACACTTAATCACCTTTGATGCAGGATCAAGATCATTAACCTACTTGTGATTATTTAGATGTTTTTGGTGTTTTTGTTTTGTGTTAAGTAATGAGGTTAAGCCATAATCAAGGATTAAACAGACTCATTACACCATCCTAATAGAAGGATAATAGATGAGGGTGTTTAAGCTGAGGAAAGCTCCTCAACTTAATCCATGATTAGGGATTAAACTCATGACAAAACAAAGCCTTTATTGAGTGGATTTTATTTAATGGTATGATGATGAAGTGGATTTTATGATTTGTAAGACAACTTGAGGGGGACTTGTCCATTAACACTAGGGTTAGTCCTTCTTAACCAGTTAAGGAAGAATTAGAACCCTAATGCAAGGCCCAAGTTACAAGTGTGATGTCTTGATGATTATTAGATGGATTGATTAAAGGAGTTAAACACATTAAGGGTTTAACACTTAGGATTAAAGTTATACACCCCATCCTAAGAGAAGGATGCAGGCATAAGCTTAATCACAAAGCCTTAAAACCTTTAGGGTTTAGTCCCTGATTATGAGGTGATAAGAGAAGACTCAAAGAAGACACAAAGGTAAAACTAAGAGGGGAGACTAATCAAAACCCTAATCATTGTCATACATGGTTGTTCCTAAGGTTTGTGAGGTTTGCAAAAGAAGATCTTCAATGGAACCACCAGGAAGCAGATGAAAGGATCAAGAGAAGCAAAACAACTTGCTTCATTCAAGAAGTCAAGTCACTTGAAGAAAGAAAGTGGGAAGAGGAAGAATGAGCAAGCTCAATCTCAAACACAAAGAAAAATGCAGCAATGGATGCAAGAGATAGATGAGAAGAAAGTATGAGAAGTGAAGGCAAATCCACTTCTCAGAATCACTTACCACCTGAAAGGTTAGGAAAGGAATGCAATGCAATGCAAAATGGGGTGAGATGACATGATGAGAAACAAAACCAGAAGCACATATGTGATGCTAATGATGCTATGAGATGCTACAAACATGAGGCAGCACATGGAAATGGACATACAAGTTTATGAATGCAAATGAAGCAAGTTAGGAACCATGAACATACATGAAAAGTTATGAAGTGCACATGACATACAACATGGCAAAAACATGATGCAATGATCAAACATGCTTTCAATATGTCTTATGATGTCAAATGGATCAAATGGATGCTTGGAATGTCATGGCAAGTCATGCTATGCAAGGAAATGTAAGGTGGATGCATATGGAAGCCCAAATTAGGGTTTATGAACCAAACATCAAACAAAGAACAAAAACAGAAGCAAACCCTAAGATAAAAAAATGGAAAATGCCACTTAAAAGGCCCCTAATCTTATACTAAACCAATGCCCAAAGGAGAGGTCTCAACTCTTAACCAATCTCAAGTTATGATTTTTACAAGTTATTAGGGTTTTTAGGGTTCCTAAACAAAAGAAATGCCAAACAAATTGAAAATGAGGAATCAAATCATGGCCATTTAATCCTAGAAACTACATGCTAAACACAATTCAATGCAAGAAGAATCAATGTCCAACTCTTCATAGATAGGTAGAAATGATTTTTTGAACTTAGGATCAAAATAATGCACAAAAATGATTTTTATTCAATGAAAAATTCTCAAAATGCATCAAGATCAAAAAAGAAATTTGGTTTGAAGGTTGGACAATGTTTCTAAATGTCTTAGAACATTTCACGAATTTTTTTGGTGATTTTTAAATACTTAAAAGTATTTTTAATAAATTAATTTCCATTAATCAATTAAAAATAATCTTTTAAATATTTAAAAATACTTTATTAATGCAAAAAATAAAAATAAAAATAAAAATATTTTTGGGTCTTAAAAATTAATAAAACTCATGAGAAGAAGTTTCATAATTTTTAGACATTTTTTACTATTTTTAATAAATTGTGCAAGTTAAATGAAAATAAGTGAAATTAAAATAAATAAAAAAAAGAAGTAATCAGAAGGAGAGGCTGAGATGAGCCCTGGGTTTGAATGCATTGACCAGCGCGCATCTGGACGGCTGTGGTTCATCCTGAGTTAATCTCAATTAATTAAATAAATAATGAAGATTAGGGTTAAGCAAAGTGATCTGGGCCCTCTATCCACGCGGGAAGTCCACTAAGTCAACTAATCTAACGCTCCACATTCAAACGCCCTTAATGACCTAAGATTAGGGCAAATCACTTTCAGGTGACCGGAGGGGAGCTCCGGTCATCTTCTCCGGCACCTCAAAAACCCTAAAACATGATTCAGGCACCTATTCCACGAATTAAACACACCTAAGTGATCCTCTAACATCCTAAGACACGAATCCATGTTCAAACAACATTTAAACACCATGAATCAAACGAATCGAAGGAAATAAAATCCACGGGCAAAATTTCAGAGGGATCATACAAACTCATTTTTCACTTATTTTTGATTCTGAAACCATCCCCATGATCAGCAAGACATGAGCAATCATATTAGAACTTAAAATGCAAGCTTTGGAAGAAAGTGTTCATGTTCATACCTGAGCTGGAAAGCTTCAAAACTGAGCTTCTAGAGCTTCCTTTGCGTGCAAATGGACCCCCTTGACTCTCCTGGTGCTAATGGGAGGCTTGAAATGAGCTTAGACAAGCTGCCTTGAGCAATCCATTTCTGGTGTAGCAGAAAATGCAGTTTGTGTATAGGCTGTTTCAGGTCAATGTGAAGGGTGGTTTTAACTCCTTGTGATGTGCTTGACTTGTTGGTGAAGGAAAATGATGTGTTTGATGGCTGGATAAAGGGATTCGAAGAGTTCTGGTTTTGAAGGTGAGGAATGGTGAAGCTTAGTTCATGCTGCTTTCAGGCTTGAATCTTATTGGTTTCTACTCAATGGAGCATGGTGAGATGATTGGTGAGAATGGTTTGGATGTTTGAAGTTTGTGCAAGCAGAATCGAAGAGTTTTGCAAAAGGGAGTGAGTTTGTGTATGTGATGGTGTGTGTTGTTTCAGCCTTGCTTCTTGAGTGTTATGGCCAGCATTTGGATAGTATATTTTAATCCCATAGGTCAGATGATGTGACCTGGCCCCTATTGATTGGTAAGTTTGCTTTTGCAAAAAAGTCCACTTTGTGTAAGGAAGGCATGGCTTGAGCTATAGCTTGGTACAAGAAGCATGGGCTGCGCAGCATGATGTGTGTGTGATGCTAGGAAGGTTCAGCAGCCAATGCACCAAGTGGTGAGAAGCATCATGATGGTTTTGCAAGTTGTTACTTTTTGGAACTTCATGAAAAAAAGTCTTGTTACATGAACCATGAACATGTGATCTTTGGTTCAATTCTGATTTTTGGGACATATGGAATGTTTGTGTCATGGTTTGATGTCAACTAGAGGTCACAAACAACCTTGGTTCATGGTTTTTTGCAAAATTCTCATTTGGTGCACATCTTGAAAATCAATGATTTTTGCCAACTTTGTCACACCATAACTTTTGATCCAAGAAGAATTTGATCATGTTCTTGTACTTTTTGAAAAGGGAAAGATGTAATCTACAACTTTCATGACCAAAGTTTTTCCATTTGAAGCATTTTTGGATCAAGAATCAAGGCTTGAAAAGTGACCTAAAATGAAGCATTCTTGAAAAGTCAACTATGCCCAAAAAGTCAACACTTGCAAAAACTCCAAATTCTTGATTTTTGTGAACTTCAACCTTCTTCCATGATCAAATAAAGATCATATACACTCAAAATGATGAAGATCACCCATTGGTTGGGTCATTGGGGGCCTCATATGCCCTGATTTTGCACTGACTTGTCCAGAAAGTCAACTCTTGATCAGATGACTTCCCCATGGAATTTCTTCATGAAACTTGATATGCATACTCCCTATACCATATAGAGACCAATGGGAACAAGAATGACCAAAAAATTTGGGGTTATGGCCTCTGAAAACAAAACCCTAATTTTAGGTCAATTGTGCAGTCTATCCTGGCTCTGCATCCATACCAGTCCCAGTTCTTGTGAGTCTTTGGAATCTTTGTCTTTGAGAGGATGTAATATGATACTTGAACACATATGGATCCCTTTGAAGTGATGGATGGCCTTTGGAGTGGCTCAGGAGGCTCTTGGATTGCTCAGATCACAAACCCTAGGTGCAGATGACTTAGAAACTATGCAGTGAATCAAAAATGAGATGTGAGATGATATGATTGTGTTTATGCATATGAAATGATCACAAGCCATGGTGTGAATGGGTGAGGGAAAATTTGGGGTGTTTACAATTATCTATTTGCGGTGCAGGGGTTGGTGATTCAAAAGTGATTTTTTGTCCTTCGCAGTATAGATCAGAGCCGTAATGCCAGGGGATGGCATTACTGCTTTCATAAGGTACTGGTCCAGGCACTGTGATAGTGACTGGACTGATTGCAGCTGCGGAAGGGACTGTGATAGTCTGTGGATCGTAGTATATCGTGACTGGTGCTCTGATGGGAGTAGCACTTTGCGAGTTGTAGGCAGAATTGTTTTCAGGATCGTAATAGATTGTAACGGTTGAGACATCTTCATTGTTTGTTGCTGATGTTGTAGGAGACATTATTGGAAGGATGGGTGTTTTTGTTGTAGGAGATTCAAAATGAAGTGGTGCTGGAGTTGTAGAAGGAACACTTGTCGATATCTGGTCAGTTGAAATGATAGATGAAATACTTGTTGATGAAGCTGAAGAATTGTCGGGAACAATGGTTGTTGCAGTTGTAGGAGATACTGGAATTGTTGCTGATGAGATTGCTGGATTTGGTGGAATTGACGTTGTAATCTGAAGTAGGCCACTCTGAATGAGACCATCTATGCCATCCCTCAAGTTATCACACCCATTTACCGAAATGTTACAGTAAGCACACCCTAACTCGCACCCCGGGAACATTTGACATTCGAGGAGTTGAGCCTTAATCTCTACCAACGGTGTCCGGATCTGACCCACACTGGTTATTAAATAAGACGGTTTGTCTTCTTCAATAGCATTGATTCTGGGACCCCCGTGGTGTGGCATAGGATTTTTGTTGACATTGGGTGGTGGTGCGAAGTTCAGAGCTTTAGAGTCTACCAGGTCTTGTACCTTCATGTGCAAGGCTCTGCACTTTTCTGTACTGTGGCCAGGTGCATTTGAGTGAAAAGCACATCTGGCGTTGGAGTCATAATTCCTGGGTAGACTATTAGGATCTGGGGGTGCCAACGTCCTTAGCTCAACTAGGTTGAGTTTCAGGAGTTGTGGCAGCAATGTTGCATAAGGCATAGGGATCGGATCGATTACCCTATTGGCCTGAGAAGGTCTCTGCTGGAAAGGCCTTTGCTGACTGTTGTTGTTGGTGTTGTTGTAGTTTCTCGGAGGATACTGAACTTGTTGATGGTACTGAGGTTGTTGCTGATAGTTTTGCTGCGGAGGTTGATAAGCTGGTTGTGGATGAGCTGGAGCGGGAATGGTGATTGCTGCCACAGACCTGTGAACATATTGAGGTCTACCCCTGTTGGTGTGGATGGCATTGGTCTCGCCAGTTCTTCTTGGGCCTGCAAAAGGCTTCCTTGTATTGCTGGATGAGCTGGCACCATTGTCAGAAATTTTGCCCATCTTTAACAGGCTCTCAATTCTCTCTCCTGCTATGACAACATCTGCAAAGCTAGTTGAAGAGAAAGCAGCTAGCCTGTCAATATATGTTCCTTGGAGGGTGTTCATAAACATATCTGCCATTTCCCTCTCTGACATAGGTGGCTGAACAGCAGCAGCCAATTGCCTCCATCTCTGGGCATACTCTCGGAAACTTTCTCTTGATGACTGTGACATTCCCATTAGGAGGGTCCTGTTGGGTGCCATGTCTAAGTTGTACTGATACTGTCTGATAAAGGCCTCTGCCAGGTCCTTCCAACACCTGATAGTTGCTCGTGTCAGATGAGAGTACCATTCTCTTGAAGCTCCCGTCAGGCTGTCCTCAAAATAAAACATCTAGAGCTTCTCGTCCATGGTATAGGCCTTCAGCCTCCCCAGAAATGATTGTAAATGGGTCCGGGGGCACGAAGTCCCGTTGTATTTTTCAAAACAAGGAGGCTTAAACTTATGGGGAATCCTGACCCCATCTACCAAGCCCATGTCCATAACATCAAAACCCAAAGAGTTTTGAGACTCCAAGGATCTTAACTTCTCAGCTATCTCATCCAACCTTCTGTCATAAGCTTCCTCCCCAGCGCCCATTACTGTGAACTGATCCTCCTGGGGGTCTTCTTGCAGCACCCTGCCTGCAGTGGCAGTCCCTTGAACATTTGCAGGAATGTTGACCTCTGGATGAAGGTGGGGGCCAAATACAGGGGGGTTGACATGAGGTTGGACCCTTTCATTGTTGCTGGTGCCAGCAGTCCCTATATGGGGATCTTCTTGATTCTGCCTTTCCACCATTGCTCTCAATCTTTCTTGGCTCTGAGCCATGTTGTTCATCACTTCCATAAACTGCGTCATCTGAGTTCTCATTTCCAATCTTTCGTTTGCCATTTGATTTCTGACCTCTGCAAGGTCCTGTTGTACCTGATCCATTTGTATGCCCGGAAGGTTGTTACGGGTTGGATATCGGTGTGGACGGTTGAGGGGAAATACCCGGCGTCAAGCAATAGTTCCTGAACATCACAACAGAGTTAGTAACAATAAAACAAAACCTACAAAACAGACAAAGGGTTAGCATGCAATGCAGTATGCTTATTTGTTTTCAAGGTATCCGGCTTGGCACTCAGTTTTGACCCTTCCAGACCCTTGAAGATGCTGTTGATGTTGCTTTTGAAGTGGAACAAACTAATACATATATTACAAAAGGCAAATGGTAGATAGTTTGTTTACAATACAAGCCCTCTGAGGGGTCAAAATACATTAAAAGAAAATAAAAGTACATGGAATGAAAGCAACAACAAGCAAATGGTCAAACACCAAGACCAAACTCATCCTCCCGAACTTCCTTGAGAAGTGCTTCGGTCACAGGATCAGCTGGACGCTCCGTGAGATTCCTGATAAGGAGGTTCCGGGTAGTAACAGCTGCAGTTAGCTTCTTGTGTTGACTTTGGTCTTTTGACCTCTTCACTCCAGCTTTGATCTTCAGCTCTGATATCTCCCTCTGGGCTGCTGCCAGGGCTTCCTGCTGCTCTTTTGCACTAGCTTCCAGCTGCACTATCTTGTCTTGGACTCTCTTATCCTCCAGAGTATGAGCCTCGGTGATCCTGACCCACCTAGCCTGACTCTCCTTCAGATACAAGTCAGTCCTGGCTTTCTGGAACTGGGCTTCCTTGCAAGCATTCTTCAGAATTTGTTCTCCAGCCCTAGACTTCTTGATATAATCCTCAGACTTCTCAATTTTAGCCAGATACTCCACTCTCAACTTCTCTAACCTCTCAATATCCATCCTACCACCACTCCTCTCCTGGAGGGTCTTCTGCAAAGCTTGAGTTAACTTCTCATTTCTCTCTTTCAAACCCTCAAACTCTTCCAAACTGACAGTGGCAGGAGGTGGTGCTGAGGATGGTCCAGGCATATCCTCCATGGTAAAGGGCATTCCAGAGAATTGAGCCCTGGCATGGGACCACTCATAATATTATGCTGATGCCACATTGTTGCACTTCCCCAGAATGGTTACTCCCTTAGTTTGAACATTGTCCCAGGCCCAGGCTGCCTGCCTAACAATAGCCAGATTAGGCTTGTTCTCACAATAAAGAGTCTCAACCAAGTCTTGTGCCTTAGGAGTGTGGACCAGTGCATAGCCCAGTTGTCTTTTGAACAGCAGAGGGTTGTAATTAATACTACCCTTAACTCCTATCAGGGGCACATTGGGAAAATGCCCACAACTGGTGATGATATCCCTGCCCTTGGTGCTTTGAGTGCACCATCTGATATCGGCTGAAGTCAGAGCAGTGAGTCTTCTAGCCCAGTTCCTCTGCTGATGAGGGTTCAAAAATGCATCTGTCCTAGGCAAATGCCTGAGAAGCCAAGTATGGAACAAAGGAGCACAGCACCTCACTAACCTCCCCCTCTGCTTTTCATTCCTCTGGTGCACTGAGTAGTATATATCCCCCAACAAAGTGGGCACTGGGTTCCTCAGGATGAAAAGATGGATTGCATTCTTGCTAATGAATCGAGGCTCATCTGCAAATAATATGATCCCATATATGCTCAGGGCCAATAAAGCACAGACAACTTTCCACTCTCCCAAAGAAGCTTTCAGGGTAGCTTGAGAGATCAAGAAATCCAGATGCAGGCCAGGGATGCCAACCTTAGAAGTCATATGCTGCCCAATCAGAACTGATTCCAGATGCAATGCCCTTGCTACCTCTTCATTACCAGGAAAGACCATCTCAGGGTTAAAAGGGACTCCACCCCTGATAGGTATACCAACCAATGATGAGTATTCTTCCAATAAAGGGCCCAGCTGAAAGTCCTGAAAAGTGAAACACCTCAGTGGGGGATCATAAAACTGAAGGCAAGTATGGATCAGGCTTCTCTGTGAAGGGTCCAAATCCATAACCACATCAAGTATATCTCCATAGTGTTCCCTGAACAGTGGTATATGGTCTGGAGTGATCAGGGTCTGAATCCTCCTGATGTCAGCTAGCTCTGGCTGGAAGAAGTGGTAGGTGATGTTACTCTTTTTAGGTTCCATGATGTTGAGGATGAGTAGAGACAAGTGTTGATGATAATGCTGAAAGATGGGCCACTGACTGGCTGATGCAGGTGACTGAAGCAGATAGCTGATAGCTGAAGCAGATGCTGATGAAGATAGGTCAATACTGATGATGGGGTCAAAACCAAGCCAAAAATGAAAATGGATACCCTGAAACAAATAAACAAATGTCAAAATGATGCAATGAGGATGTATGCAAATGATATGCAAGGGTTTGTGACTGAGCTGGATCTGATCAAGTGCTCTGATATAAGCCCAGGTATATTCAAGAAATCCAGATGGAGGTCTATAGGTCCAGTATCCAAGGTGGGGGACTCAAATAAAGAGTCACATGTCCAGGGTTTAGAATCACAAGAACTGTTCCAACATGGAGTATTCTTAATCAAATCAAAGTAACAGGGTATGTTGAGGCCAAGGGTACCTGCAAACCTGTAAACAGCCCAACCCCCTCACAGGTGGTGTTCTAAAACAAGGATCCTCAGACTTGGATCAGTTATGAGAAGTGTAAACGCTTCTAAACCGGAGGTACAGTGTTTACAATAACCATAAAAGTTCCTCCTCTAATTCACCTCAGTTTCTTAAGGTCAATACTAAAAGGTCATCCAGACTTAGCAGGCTTCCCAGATAGCCCTAGCATTGCAGGAAATCTGCAACACAGAGTTCTCAAGAAGAAACCCATATCTGAACCGTGTTTCATATTCCCGCACCAGACCGAGATGGAATGGGAAAGAATATGAACCACACTAGCCTAGGTGTCACTCAGGTCCCAGGTATAGGACCTTAACTCTCAATGGAACACCCACCCACCAAAGCAAACAAACAGATCCAGCCAGCAACACAGTATGACAATATGATATAATGCAAAGCTATAAAGAAAGCAGTAAACAACTGTACATAAAGCAAAAATAAATACAAATATACAAACACAAATAAGCACATAACACCCC
This sequence comes from Lathyrus aphaca, assembly GCA_963966055.1. Classification (NCBI taxonomy): domain Eukaryota; kingdom Viridiplantae; phylum Streptophyta; class Magnoliopsida; order Fabales; family Fabaceae; genus Lathyrus; species Lathyrus aphaca. The sequence goes on along the minus strand of OZ014520.1, from coordinate 212,576,023 downwards.
AGTAAACACAAATCAATCAAGCGCTAGGAGGAACCCACAAAAAGAACCAGAAGCCCTGGTTGCAGTATAAGGTTCCCCAGCAGAGTCGCCAAGCTGTCGCTCCCAAAGATTTGCATCCCGGTACAAGCGCGAACGGTCGGCGAAAAGAGGAATGAGAACACACAGGAGTGAACTCAAAAGAAATGAATAGAGTCGCCAGCTAGGCATTTTTATCCCGGAGGAAAGGCAATGCTGCATAGACCTAGAAAAAGAATGGATAAGACGGTTGCGAACCAGAGAGACTGAGAAAGGGGGTTGGTTACAACCTGGGAAGGTATTAGCACCCAGATTGTCCGTCGTACTCGACGGGATCCACGCTTGAAAGATTTGTGTTTTAAAGGGGTAGTGTCAGTGCAATCTGTGTATAAAGAGCTGGAAAAGAATGTACAGGTGTCAGTGTAAGAGAAGTGCAAAGTGTATGAATGATGTGTCAGTGTAAGGACAAGAGTGAAATGCTCATGATAATGAGGCTAAGAGAATAATTGCTGGAAGGAGGGGGAATATACAGAGACTTTTGTTCGATAACTGTTAAGTTATGCCTACGTATCCTCTCGTGCAATGAGGAAGTCAGAACACCGTAGTTCGACCCAAAGAGACTGAAAGATGAATTGACTTGTGAATTGCTTACTTGTCTATGCTCAAGTGTATGACCTGTCTGGCTCAGGTGCTAACTGTCTTGCAGTAGACGGAAGAAGCAAGTTCTCGTTTGTGAGTGAATGGGATGAGAAAAGAATCCCGGAGGAGACGATTATTGTTTGTTTTTGTGTTTTCAGTCTTTTATTGTTTTTGGATTTTGTCATAAGCTAATGAGCTTAAGTCTAAACCAATGGATTTAGTAAACTCATCACATCTTCCCTCTGATTAGGGGTAATGAGAATACCTTAAGTGTGAAGTCAACTTCTCACACTTAAACACCTTTGGTACAGGATTAAGATCATTAACCTACTTGTGATTATTTAGATGTTTTTGTTGTTTTTGTTTAGTGTTAAGTAATGAGGTTAAGCCATAATCAGGGATTAAACAGACTCATTACACCATCCTAAGAGAAGGATAATAGATGAGAGTGTTTAAGCTGAGGAAAGCTCCTCAACTTAATCCATGATTAGGGATTAAAATCATGCCAAAACAAGCCTTTGATTAAGTGGATTTTATTTAATGTTATGATGAAGAAGTGATTTTTAGGGTTTGTAAGACAACCTGAGGGGGACTTGTCCATTAACACTAGGGTTAGTCCTTCTTAACCAATTAAGGAAGAATTAGAACCCTAATGCAAGGCCCAAGTTACAATTGTGATGTCTTTGATGATTATTAAGTGAATTGATTAAGGGAGTTAAACACATTAAGGGTTTAACACTTAGGATTAAAGTTATACACTCCATCCTAAGAGAAGGATGCAGGCATAAGCTTAATCACAAAGCCTTAAAGCCTTTAGGGTTTAGTCCCTGATTATGAGATGAGAAGAGAAGACTCAATGAGACACAAAGGTAAAAACTAAATGGGGGACTAATCAAAACCCTAATCATTGTCATGCTTGGTTGTTCCTAAGGTTTGTGAGGCTTACAAGAGCAATCTTCAATGGAACCACCAGGAAGCAGATGAAAGGATCAAGAGAAGCAAAGCAACTTGCTTCATTCAAGAAGTCAAGTCACTTGAAGAGAGAAAGTAAGAAGAAGAGGAATGAGCAAGCTCAATCTCAAACACATACAAAAATGCAGCAAGGATGCATAAAAGAGATGAAGAGAAGTTATGAGAAGTGAAGGCAAATTCACTTCTCAAAGTCACTTACCACCTGAAAAGTTAGAAAAGAAAGTGCAATGCAATGCAAAATGAGATGAAATGGTATGATGCAAAACCAAACCAGAAGCACATACATGATGTTAATGATGCTATGAGATGCTAAAAACCAGAAACAACACATGTGGATGATCATACAAGCTCATGAGTGCAGATGAAGCAAGTTATGACACATGATCATACATGGAAAGTTATGAGATGCATATGGCATACAACATGACAAATGAGAGATTCAATGCTCAAACATGCTTTCAATATGTCTTATGATGTTCAATGAATCAAATGGAGGCATGGAATGTCATGGCAAGTCATGTTATGCAAGAAAATGCAAGATGGATGCATATGGAAGCCCAAATTAGGGTTTATGAACAATGCCACAAACACAAACCAAAATCAGAAGCAAACAACATTATAAAAAATTGAAAATGCACTCAAAGGATCCCTAAACCTATACTAACTCACTGCCCAAAGGAGAGGTTTCAACTCCTAACCAATTTCAAGATGTGATTTTTCTAAGTTTTCTAGGGTTTTAGGGTTCCTTAACAAGAGAATTATCAAACAAAATGAAAATGAAAGATCAAATCATGGCCATTTAATCTTACAAACTACATGATAAACACAATGCAATGCAAAAAGAATCAGGGTCCAACTCTTTAGGGTTAGGCAGAAATGATTTTTGGAAGTTTGGATCAAAATAATGCATACAAATGATTTTAATTCCATGGAAAATTCTCAAAATGCATCAAGATCAAAAAATAAATTTGGTTTGAGGGTTGGACAATGTTTCTAAATGTTTTTAAATGCTTCATGAATTTTTTGGTGATTTTTAAATACCTAAAAGTATTTTTAATTAATTAATTCTCATTAATTAATTAAAAAGAAACTTTTAAATATTTAAAAATACTTTTTTAATGCTAAAAATGAAAATAAAAATATTTTTGTGTTTTAAAAATTAATGAAACTCTTGGTAAAAAATTTCATAATTTTTAAAGCCTTTTTGCTATTTTTAATAAATTGTAGAAATTAAATGAAATAATATGAAAATAAAATGAAATTTAAACTGAAAAAGGAAAAGTAATCAGATCCAACGCATGGGATTCAAACTGGCAAACGCGCGCATTGACTTGGTGCCAGATCCTATGGTCAGCATTCAAACTCAGCTAATTAATGATTAAACCCTAATCCTGCCGTTAATGACCCTCAGGTGACCGGAACAGTGTTCCGGTCATCTTCTCCGTTCACTCCAAAACACCAACTCCCTCCACACGCATCTAAAATGAATTCTAACTACACAGAAACGATCCCCATCCAAAAACGAATTAAAACCCCCATCCAAACATCATTTATCACTCCTAAAATGGCTGAATCGAACCAAACAAAATCTAGGGCAAAAAGTTTCAGAAGCATGTTAAACTCTCATCTCTCCACCATTTTCAAAACCAATGACATCAGAATGATCAGGAGAACATATAGAATCTATTTAGAACTTAAAAAAGGATTTCTGGAAAAAAAGTTCTTGAGCTACCTGAGTTTTGAAGCTTTCAGTTCACAGCTTCCTGGGTGCTTTCCTGCTTGCAATCAACTCCACTTGACCTCCTGAGAAGCTTTCAATGCTTGGAAAGAGTTTGTGATGGCTGGTTTTGAGGTTTGAACAAGTTCTGTTCAATGGAGGGCAGAAATCGTATTTGTGATTCTGGGGGTTTTAGGCTATGGTGATGGATGCTTTGTGATCAGAGGAACATGTTGAGTTGATCTATGAAGTGGGTTTGTGGGTTTGTGGCTTGTTTTCTGAGTTTCGAAGGTTTTTGCTCCAAGGGTGGAAAATGGGAATGTGATACTAGGGCTTGTTTCAGGCTGGCCCTTTTTATGTTTTGCTAGCATTTGATCCACATAAACAAATCTTATTGGTCAGATGATGTGACCTGCCCTTTATTGATTGGTATGGCCACTTTTGCAAATTGTCAACTTTTGTGTAAGAGAAGCATGGGTCAAGTTCTAGGCTAGTACAAGGGCTGTGGGCTGCGCAGCATGGTGTGAGGGAGAGGCTAGGGTGGTTCAGCATTGTAGGCAGCAAGTGGATGGAAGTGTGATGATGGTTTTGCAACTTGCTCACTTTTGGTTCACATGGAAATGTCTTGCTTCACAAACCATGAAACATGTGATCTCTTGGTTCAAATCTGATTTTTAGAACTTTTATGATGCTTGCATATTGGTTAGACATGAACTAGAAGTCACAAATGCCTTGGTACAAAGTTTTTGCAAGTTTCTCATTCGGGGCATATTTTGAAAATTAGTGATTTTTGCCAACTTTGACATACCATAACTTTTGATCCAAAATGAATTAGGTCATGTTCTTGTACTTTTTGAAAAGGGAAAGATCTAATCTACAACTTTCATGACCAAAGTTTTTCCATTTGAAGCATTTTTGGATCAAAAAGTAAGGGTTGAAAAAGTTGCATAAAATGACATTTCATTAAAAGTCAACCATGCCCTAAAAAGTCAACTTTGCAAAAACTTGTGATTCTTGAATTTTGTGAACTTCAACCTTCTTCTATGATCAAATAAAGATCATATACACTTCTAAATGATGGAGATCATCCCTTGGTTGGGTCATTGGGGGCCTCAGATGCCCTGATTTTGCACTGACTTGTCCAGAAAGTCAACTCTTGATCAGATGACTTCCCCATGGAATTTCTTCATGAAAATTGATATGCATACTCCCTATACCATATAGAGACCAATAGAAACAAGAATGACCGAAAAATTTGAAGTTATGGCCTCTGAAACCAAAACCCTAATTTTAGGTCATCTGTGCAGTCAAACCTGGCTCTGCCTCCATACCAATCCCAGTTCTTGTGATTCTTTTGCATTCTTGACTTTGAGAAGATGTAATATGATGCTTGAACACATATAGACCCCTTTGAAGTGATTGATGGCCTTTGGAGTGGCTCAAGAAGCTCTTGGATTGCTCAGATCACAAACCCTAGATGCAGATGACTTTGAATCTATGCAGTGAATCAAAAATGTGGTATGAGATGTTATGATTGTGTTTATGCATATGAAATGATCACAAGCCATGGTGTGAATGGGTGAGGGCAAATTTGGGGTGTTTACACTATGAAATTTTGAAATTGATGTAATTTGCTTCATGACCATTGCTCATCCTTTTGATGTATCGATCTATTTTCTTGGCCATTGTCTGAGTCACTATATGCAGAATCATCAGAATTATCACCGTCTTGCTAAATATCATCGTCACTATTCTCTCGGAATGATGTAATCAAAGATCGAGCTGCTATTGAAACTCCCTTCTCGTGTGACCTCTTATAGAGGGCAAGGTATTGTAATAAATCTTCACTCATTAACAGTGGTATAAGTGGGCACATATCCCTTACTGCATTTATTCCAACAGTGATAGCCTCTGGACGCGAACGAAAGGGCATGGCATCATCTGCAGGGATCACATTATGGTAAGCCCGGACCGCTGCTGCAAGCAAATTTGTATCATCTCGTTGATGGGGCTGGATATATTTAACAATTGATTTGCTTGTTTTCTTTGATGTTTGTAGCGATGGAACGACTTGGAGAAATGGCAAGAGATTGAATCAATGGCTTTGTCTTGAGGTAATAATATTCTGCTATAATTTTCTTTGGTTTGCTGCAAGTGGAAAGCAATCAGAAGGTCTTGACTTTTCTTGGGTCGTGTTTATGATCTTTGTCCAGTTTTCTACTAATATCACTGCTCACCCTTGTTCTTCTTCATCTGTTTGTCAGGTTGAAAAAAAAGATGAACAGACTCCAATGCATCAACCATGTTCTGCTTTGTACCTGATTTATAGGTGATGAAAATTTCTTTGTGTCAATTATTTCCTTCAAGCGATTGAGCTCTTCAAGAGCAACATCCCAGTTTTGCATCAATACTTCAGCTGCCAGCTTTCCCCACAATGCATTCAGGCTCCTTTCACTATTTGTGCATAATGCTCTGTACTGATAAAGATACTCAGCAGCACCAAAGTAGTTCCCACATTCAAACTGAAATTTGGCATAGTGGTATAATGCCTCTATTTATGCAGCACCGATCTGGTATTTGTCATTGAGCATCTGGAGATTGTAGTGTTTATCGGCTTTCAATTCCTGAACGGCATCAGCATTTTGAAGAAAAGCAACAAGCGGAACAGCAGCATCTTCAAGAGACTTGAGTCGAGTCACAACGTCGGCCCTGCGTTCAATTGTTTCTGTATGTATCTCGGAAGAACTTATAGGAGCTGTTAGATATCCATTCTTGTACAGCCGTATTGGTCCTTAAATGCCACTTAAAAATAGTTTACATTCTGTAAATTTCTTTTAGAAAATTTCGCCTAAATGAATCTTGTCATTTTGGAATCTAACTCTTGAATATAATATTCTGGCCACATGTGTGTATCTTGGAAGGAAATTATCGAAAGCCTCAAACTTATACTACAATGTGTCCCCTTTTGCTTGAAAGTCAATAAATCATGGCCCAAGGACTTGCACCAAAACATGTGACTTGAAAGTAGCCTTCCTTACGTATTGCTTAGGGCTGGGATCATACCATTGTTTAAGTGAACTTAGGAATAATCTTTGAAATAGCAAACGTGACAAAACCTTTGAACATCATGTGGTAACTAAGTTTGAGAAAACATGGTAACTAAGTTTGAGAAAACATGGACCCAATCAATCAAAAATTATAGTGACTTAAGGCCCATCATATGCCATCTTCATATTTTGAAATTCTTAACAACACCTTCACCTTGAGCAATCCTCATGAAACCTAAGACAAAACTTTTAATCATGTCTTGCAAATAAAGTTAAACCAAAATTCAAGTCGTGGTCTTAAGAATGAGAATCTATCTTCCTTTATCTTCCAATTGAGTTCCACACATATTTGCAGGAACCTACAATCACAAAAAAAACACAAACAACCCCTCCATGGTCTGTAAATTAAAAGATCATGGTCATATGATGGATGATCGTTCAGAGCACAATTACCAACTAAACAACCAATTAGTAAAAAAGGTAGGACAAATTTGGGGTATGACACTCACCAATCATATCAATGCCCCACATGGCAAAAGGCCAAGGAGCAGTCAACACATTCAAAGGTGATAGAGGTACATGTACTTTATCAGCATAGATTTGACACTTGTGACACGTTCTGGAATGTTGATAGCAGTCAGCTTCCATGGTAGACCAATAGTAACCTGCTCTCAATATCTTCTTTGCCATAGTATGACCACAAGAATGAGTGCCAAAGATCCCATCATGCATGTCTTCCATAATCTCTGTTGCTTCCTTCTTATCCACACAACGAAGCAAAGTTGAATCATGATTGCGCTTGTACAAAATGCCATTACTCAAAAAGAACTTAGCAGAAAACCTTCTCAGAAACTTTCTATCTTTGACAGATGCCCCTTCAGGGAACTCCTGGGCTTCAAGATATCTTTTCACTTCATAGAACCAAGGCTTCTCCTCTGCTTCTTCAGTGTCAATCTCATTGCAGTATGCAGGATTTTCAAATCTATCAATAGTAATCTTGGGAGCTTCATCATCCCAGCTGATCTCAAACATGGATGCCATGGTGGCTAAGGCATCTGCTAACTGATTCTCTCTTCGTGGAATATGTCCAAAGGTAATCTCTTTAAAATGTGGGATCAAAGACAACACATGTTCTCTGTAAGGAATGAGATTATCATGCTTGGTATCCCAATCTCCTTTAATCTGACTTACTACCAGGGCTTAATCTCCATACACGTCTAGGAACTGAATTTTCATATCAATGGCAACTTTGATACCCAGGATACATGCCTCATACTCAGCCATGTTATTGGTACAATAGAAACAAAGTCTTGCAGTAATCGGGGTATGACAGCCTTCAGGGGAACTGATCACAACACCAACACCATTACCAAGTGCATTAGAAGCTCCATCAAAAACCATAGTCCATCGGGATCCTTGTTTAGGTCCGTCATATTGTCCAGGTTCTTTAGTAATAATCATAATGTCTTCATCAGGGAACTCAAAACTCATTGACTGGTAATCATCCACTGCTTGGTGAGCCAAATGATCAGCTACCACACTTCCCTTAATGACCTTCTAAGTAGTGTATTGTATGTCATATTCTGTCAGGATCATTTGCCATCTTGCAATTCTTCCGGAGAGAGCAGGTTTCTCAAATATGTACTTGATTGGATCCATCTTCGAAATCAATAAGGTAGTATGAGTCAACATATACTGTCTTAGTCGGCGAGCAGCCCATGCCAAAGCGCAGCAAGTTTTCTCGAGCAGTGAGTATCTTGTTTCACAGTCGGTAAACTTTTTGCTAAGGTAGTATATTGCCTGCTCTTTTCGACCAGACTCGTCATGTTGCCCCAACACACACCCCATTAAGTTGTCTAACACTGTTAATTACATAATCAAGGGTCTTCCATCAACTGGTGGCATCAAAATTGGAGGTTCTAGCAGATATTTCTTGATTTCATCAAAGGCTGTCTGGCACTCATCATTCCATTCCATCACCTGATCTTTCTTCAATAACTTGAAGATTGGCTCACAGATGGCAGTTAATTGGGAAATAAATCTTGCAATGTAATTAAATCGTCCCAAAAAACCTCTAACTTCCTTCTCAGTACGGGGAGCTGGCATCTCTCGTATAGCTTTCACTTTTGCAGGGTCTACTTCAATACCTTTTCCACTGACGATGAAACCCAAGAGTTTACCAGATCTAACTCCAAAGGTACACTTGTTTGGGTTCAATCTCAACTTTTATTTCTTCAATCTCTCAAACAACTTATGTAGATGATCAAGATGCTTCTCTTCATTCTGGGACCTGGCTATCATATCATCCACATACACTTCTATCTCGTGATGAATCATATCATGAAACAAAGCCACCATAGCACGCTGATATGTTGCCCCTGCGTTCTTCAAACCAAATGGCATCACTTTATAACAAAAAGTGCCCCACTGTGTAACAAATGTTGTCTTCTCCATATCTTCAGGTGCCATCTTGATTTGATTGTAACCAGAGAAACCATCCATGAAAGAGAATACTTTATGCTGAGCCGTGTTGTCTACCAGAACATCAATATGAGGAAGCGGAAAGTCATATTTGGGGTTGGCCTTGTTCAAATCCCTGTAGTCTACACACATACGTACCTTACCATCTTTCTTAGGTACTGGTACCACATTTGCAACCCATTGAGGATAAGAAGTTACAGCTAAGAACCCTGCATCAAACTGTTTCATTACCTCTGCTTTAATCTTCTCTGACATTTCAGGACGCATGCGATGAACCTTCTGTTTCTTTGGACGACAATCTTCTTTTACTGGTAAATAGTGAACCACAATGTCTGTATCCAAACCTGGCTTATCTTCATAGGACCAAGCAAAGATTTCCACATAATCATGTAACATCTGAATCAATCTGCTCTTGACACCATCCTCTAATTCAGCCCCTATCTTTACTTCTTTCCTGTTTTCTTCAGTTCCCAGATTCACAACTTCGATTGGCTCTTCATGTGGCTGTATAGCTTTCTCTTCTTATTGTAACAACCTAGCAAGCTCTACAGGTACCTCACAATTTACCTCATTTCCATCTTCAGCTTGATAGATCGGATTCTCGAAATTATAATTGGCAATAGTAGAACTGTTATCAATAGGATCCAGAGTGGATGAGGATCTGCATTTTAGTGATGTGGGTGTGTGTAAGAACACATAGCTGATAAAATAAAAATAAAAGAAAAGAAAGACAAGGAACACAATATTTACGAAAACGAAACGTCCACTGATTTTTATTGAATGAAGTATGCAAATGAAATGACATTCCATAACAAGCACACCATTGTGCCCCGGGTAAGGCACAAGGCTTAAGAGTTTAATTGTTCAAAAATTACAAAATTTTAAAAGTAACAACACAGTAATAGTATTTACTCCTGACTAAAGGAGATAGGAATAACATCTTCAGCCTTCCAATTATTGAGCCCAGCACCCACAGTAGGAAAAATCCAAGCATCCAGATTATAATCTTCCTCATAGTCACCCACAGCATTGATCTGATTCTTCATAATCCCCTGATTGGTGATACGAACAACACGAGCACGACGAACAGCCTTCTGGGACTCTGCAGTGAAACCCAAACCAAATTTGTCAGACTTGTAAGGAATGTCAGGAAGCTGACCCCAAATAGTACAACCACCTTCATCCACCACATCTCTAGCATCTTTAAGGGAAGCCATTGTAGGAGGTACTCTGGTGACCACAGGAACTTTCTTGACCACAGGAGGATCTTCATAATTGTTAACAATCCAAGGAACTACTTCGAATGTCTGGCACGGAGTTTCAACATATTCACCTTCCACTTCAAGATACTTAAAAGCGTTCACATGGCTAACTATATATCCTTCCTCTCCGTAAACAGTGACAACTTTCCCTTCTACTGGATATCTCAGCTTCTGATGTAAAGTGGAGGTTACAGCACCTGCCCCATGGATCCAAGGACGCCCAAGCAAACAAGAATACGACGGACGAATATCCATTACATAAAAGGTAGCATTGAATACCTGAGAACCTACTTTGATTGGGAGATCAATTTCTCCATGTACCACTCTTCTCGAGCCATCAAAAGCTTTCACCACTATATTACTGGGCTTCAACACAGCATCTTCAGGACTAAGCTTATTCAGAACTTATTTGGGCAACACATTTAGAGAGGAACCATTGTCTATTAATACATGTGACAGGGTAGTGCCCCTGCATTCAATAGAGATATGTAGAGCCCTATTATGATCCCTTTTGGCCGGAGTCAAATCAGCATCGGAGAAACCTAACCCATTATCATAGGTCAAGTGTGCAACACAATTTTCAAACTGGTCTACAGAAATCTCATTTGGTACATGTGCAGTCTTCAAAAATTTAATCAAGGCCTTGGCATGAGCCTCAGAACACAACAACAAAGACAACATGGAAATCTTGGAGGGAGTATGCCCCAATTGATCAACAATGTCATAATCACTCTTGCGAATGATCTTCAATACTTCTTCCATCTGCTTAGAGAGATCATCAGCAGCTGGTACATCATTTTGTATAGGTTCAATAACAGGACCTTTTCCCCGAGCATCAGTAGTTGTAGTAGCTGTATTCTTGGAGGTAACTGGAGGAGAGAAAACTCTTCCACTTCGTGTGATCTTACTAGATCCATCAATATTATCAACATCAATGTTTTCATCAGCAACAGGCATATCAGCTAAAGGTTCCTGCTTAACACCATGGATATAAACATCGGAACCATAATGCCAAGGCACAACTTTATCAGAAGTGTACAGAATAGGACCAGGAGTGGTGATGATCATAGGAGCCACTCTAGCTTCAGCAACAATCTTCACAGGGCCTTCAACAATAATCTTAATTGGACCCTTATGAGTAATTTTGACAGGTCCTTTAGAAGTAATCCTTACCGGCACTTTATCAACCATATCCACCTCTTCAACCTTCGCACCTTTAGTTATATGATCAACCATACTCTCCACAGAAGGTGGAGTCCTCTCAAATACTATGGTGTAATTATTCATGAGGCGTTGAATTCCGTCCTTCAACCTCCAGCAACTATCCGGCTTATAAGCACAATAGACACAATCTTCACGGCAACCTGGAAAGAACCCAGCTTGTACCAACTTCTTCTTAATAACAGACAATGGAGTAGTCAAATCTGCAACTGAGGAAATATGTGAATCTTCATCAATGGCATTGACAGTCTTCTCATGATTTGGCATGGGAGCAGTAATCACATTTGGAATACCTGGAGGGTCAAACTCAATTTCTCCAGCATCAATCATATCCTGAATCTTATTCTTCAATACCCAACAACTATTGGTATCATGTCCCTGACAAGTTGAATGATATGCACATCGTGCATTAGGATTGTACCTGGGAGAGGTAACATTGGGATTCTGAGGAGGGTCCCTCAAAGTGATAAGTTCACCCTTCAACAAGTGTTGCAAGGCTTGGGTCAGTGACATGTTGATCTTAGTGAACTGCCTTCTAGGCCTCTGCTGATTTCCCTGGGGTGGCTCTGGTGCTGCAGGAGTTGGATTGGAGATATGAACTGCACTCACAGACTGATGCCTTCTACTACGACCATGTTGACCATAAACAACATTTGCCTCTTTCTTCCCACTGGGAGGCTTCTTTGCAGTACTTGATGAAGAAGCACCCACTTGGATCTTGCCACTCCTTATACCACTTTCTACACGTTCTCCTGTCATTATCAACTCAGTGAAGCCAAATGATGAGCTTCCAATAAGATGACTGTAAAAGGGACCATTCAACGTACACATGAACATATCCACTAACTCCCTGTCAGTTAGAGGGGGTTGTACTCTTCCAGCCAAGTCTCTCCACTTTTGGGCATACTCCTTGAAATTTTCTTTAGCACCCATAGACATGCTCTGCAGTTGCATGCGAGTAGGGGCTAGATCAGCATTGTATTGATATTGCTTATAGAAGGCTTCAGCAAGATCATTCCAATCACGGATGTTGACACTCTCCAACTGATAGTACCATTCCAATTGAGCTCCAGATAAACTCTCTTGGAAGAAATGGATCCACAACTTCTTATCAGCAGTATGAGGTTGGATTCTCCTGACATAAGACCTCAGATACAGCTTGGGACAAGAGACACCATCATAAACTACGAAAGTAGGAACCTTGAAACCAATGGGTATAACCACCCCAGATATCAAACTCAGGTCTTCAAAATCCAGCCCAGAAGACTTTTGCAATTCCATAGCATCCATTCTATCCACCAACATCTTGAACTTATCCTCATTAGGCTCATGATAGTAGTTAGCTTCAGAATCAGAGTCCCCCATTGTATTATGGAGACTGCCTCCCTCTTTCTCAGACTCTTCAGACTCATAATCTTCAACCTGTTCTTTGGTCTTGACAGGACCTCTGAACCTTCTTCCCATGTTGATCAGGCCTCCTGACCTTCTAGTTTTCCTAGTCTTCTTGGCCAGCAGTGTCTTCAATTCATCCTGCCCCTTGGACAAGTTCAGGATCAGCTCTTGAAACTGTGCATTTTGTGCCTGGAGATATTTAACTGTTTGTTCAAGAGCCATTGCTGAAATAAACTGCGAGAAGATAAGAAACCTGTGCATAAGAAACCTGTGATGCAGTGATATGATATGTAAATGCGTATGCAATGTTTTCAAGGACCGCAGGATTTAAATTTGCTTAAACAATCAAGAAAGTAAACTTTTATTAGTAATAAATTTGTTAGCCCCTTGGGCTTACAATAAGAATGAAATGAAATAAATACAAAAGATGGGGTTTTAAGTCTCCCATGGACGTTTCCTCTTTGTGTTGATGTATGAGTTGAGATTCCGCTCCTCGTGAAGTTGCTTTGTTAGCTCCAGGATTCTTTCTTGACTTGCTTTGTAATGAGTCTCGAAAGTATCCCTTTGCTCCTTCAACTGGATCCAAGACCTCTGTAAGTCTTCCATGTCAGTGGGCATGTCTGGGTGAAGAATGGTATAAGAAGTATCTCCCTCAGCAACAGGTTCCATAGTAACTGGCAGGATGGCAGGATATGGCATCATAAGAGTTTGAGCACGGGATCGCACCCATCTGAGGTAAGCTTCCATAGGAATAGTGTACTTGGGCTCCAGAGTCTTGCTGTCAACCTTGTTCACTTTTCCCCATGCTCGTATGAACCTCTGACGGTAACCTTGCAGATCGTTGTCGTAATCAAACACAATACCCTGAATCAACATGTCATGAGGACCATCACTCCGAGCGTAACCAAACTGACGTAGAGCTAAGGAAGGATTGTAGGTAATGCCTCCTCTTATGCCTAGAAGTGGCACATTGGGAAACTCCCCACAATGGTCAATGATAGTAACATTCTCCATAGATCGAGAGCACCAATGAATATCTGAATGAGGGAGTGACATAATCCTCTTGGACCACCTGAACCCTTGTTCGTTCTTCATCACTGATCGAGGAAGGTGAGAAATAAACCACCTAGATAGCAAAGGTATGCAACACATCAAAGTTCCTCTTGCCCTTGTAGTACGGGTATGAAGAGAATGTAAGATGTCCCCAAGTAATGTAGGCACTGGATTGCGAGTCAGAAATATGTTGATGGCGTGAACGTCTATGAATTGATCTGGATTGGGGAACAACACTAAGCCATAAATCAACAAGGCTAAGATCTCCTCAAAAGCATCATATCTCATGGCCTTCAAGAAAACTTGAGCCTTCTCTATCAACACCTTAACAAGAATACCCTTAACTCTGCTTCTCGTTTCTAGAACAATGTCTGACTTCTTCAGATGTAGAGCTGCAGCAATAACCTCTGGTTTAAGCTCTTTCTCCAAGCCTGTGAAGGGTATTTGATCAAGAACAGGTATACCCAGAAGTTTGGAGAATTCTTCCATTGTAGGAACCAATTGATAGTCGGGGAATGTGAAGCAATGGTGCTTAGGATCAAAGAACTGAAACAGAACACTCATCATGTCTTCATTGAACCCTGAAGTGACTAGATCTAGCAGGTGACCATGTCTCTTGATGAACTGGGAGCTTTCAGAAACCTGAGAAACCAATTCCTTAATCTTAGGAGGTATTCCTACAAAGTTGATCCTGATAGTATTCCTACGAGCAGAAGCCATGACCTGCAAAAAAGAACAAAGATAAATCCTTTGGTCCTTGAAATGGTTAGTGAAAATGCTATGCTTATGATGCATGATGATGCTATGATGTTATGCTCAATCACAAACATGTGGCACACACAAACAAGTCACACGATTGCCCTAGGTTTAAAGGCTTGCATGAAGTTTAAAGGTAAGTACCCTCCCCTGAAGTTTAGTTGGTTCATCCTGTCCTATAAAGTAACCAGGTTCTAAGGGATCTCAAAATCATTGATCCTTCACAAGGGTGGTTGTTCAGTAGGAAACTTACTTGCCAACCAAAACCCTCCAAGTTTAGGATCTCAATGAGCGTAGTATCGAGTATCAACCAACTTCAGTCTTCACTAAAGCCGGCTATCTCACTACTTTCTAAAGGCCAAGATGGGATAACCAGGGTTCTAAAAGTTAGTTAGTGTATTGACAACATATGGCAGCCTCATATTATCCTCAACTTGACTTAAGGAACATAAGCACCAACCAAGAAGTCACACTAACTATGGCCACCAGATCAACCATATTGGTATACGCCGTACAGTTTCCTTGGTCTATTGCCATTTACCTAAGGTACACTAGATCCGGGTTAGGATCTTTCACACATAAGAGTACCCAACAAGTAAGTATAAAGCAAACAAGGCAAACAATTTTAAAGTGATCTAATTCCTAAGGGTACCCCTCTTTTATTAAATCCCCAGCAGAGTTGCCAGTTCTGTAACACGGTGGGAGAACTGACTTTAGTTATGTTGCGGATAGCAAGAGTCGCCACCGACTTTTATTTTATCCAAAGGAAAGGCATAAAAGAACAGGAAAGACATTTTAAAAGATTTTTGGGTTCGGGGGGTAGGTTATGTAAAGGGAAGGTGTTAACACCCTTTACATCCATGGTTATCCATGGGCTCTTAGTTACTTAGCTCACTTTAAATTGTTTTGAAAAAGTGTAATGTGTGAATAAAAATTTCCTTTAAGTACTTTATAATGATCCATGTACGGATATATATAAAGTCTTTGTTTTGAAAATTTGTTTGAAAAATGTGAAGTGTTTGAAATGTTTTTGAAAAGTGAGCAAGTACATAAGAGGAACCTACCCTATAATAAGTCTTTACTGTTCTTAAATATCCTTTAAATGGTAAGACTATCCCTATTATTAAGGAATATGTAGTCATTACCTTGGATATGTGAGGGACAAGTGAAGGGACAACTGTTATTTAGGCAAATGTAAGGTGTATAAGCAATTCGAAAGGACTTATCATCTTTATTTGAAAGGGACAAGATCATTACGAAGGCAACCGTGAAGGGACTTGATCTTTTTATCTGTTAAGGGACTAGATGATATAAGATGAGGGACTTTGCTTTATACATCCTACTTGACCTTTTGTTTAAGCAACTGGAGAGGTAACCCTTAAGAAGTGAGATGGCGATCCAGGATCGACTTACGTGTGTGAGCGTACCAATTCAGATATTTATCTTTAAATTTTAATGATCTAAATTCAAGTTTAAATACAATCAGGTCTTGCACTCCCTATTTTACTAACCATAGCATTTAAAAATAAATAATAAAAATTACTACTACAACTATTACATAATGGATACAATTACATTATAATAATTAAAATAATTAAAATAAATAAGTAAATAAATAAATAATTAAATGGGTTAGTAGTAATAATAATAATAAAAAAAATAATCACATAATAGATAAATAAATAAAGAAGTTAGTAATAATAAACAAAATAAATATAAGAAAAAGAAATTAGCATAATAATATAAAAAGAGTTCAATTTTTCAAATAAATAATTATTTTTAGATCTTTAATAAATAAATAAAAATGATTAATTGTCTAATTATTTAATTTTATATACATATTATAAAAAATATTTGTTGATTATAATTAAATAAACATACTATAAAAATAAATTATATTCATAAGATCAAACTAGGATTTTTAATTGTTTTAAAGATAATCTAGGGTTTACTATTTAATTAAATTATTTACATGTGAAAATTATATTCAATAATAATTATAAACAAATTATAAAATAATGTACATAATTAAAATTTACAAATAAATAAATTAAGGTTTATAATATAATTAGGGTTCCACATATTATTTTTTTAGGGTTAATTATTTAATTAAATTATTTACATTATTTATATAAAACTATGTATAATGATAATATAAACAAATAATAAACATAATTAGTATTTATATACAAATATTAATATTTATAAAATAATTAAGGTTTAGGATAGAAATAATTAGTTTTTCATAAAAAATTTCTAGGGTTTTAGAAAATATTAGGGTTAAAGTTTAATTATCAATTAAGATTAATTATAATTAAAAAAAAACAATAATAATAAATAAACAAACCAAAATTAAGATAGAAGAAAGAAAAAAAAAAGGGGAGGCCTGATTTTGAACCCAGGACCTCCCTATTACCAGTAATGAGACCCACCACTGGGTTGCGTGTGGCTTCTGAGTAAAGGGATGAGTCCAAGACTATATATTAAAAACCTACAAAATATGAAAGAAATAATTGATCAAAAGGAAAAAACCTGGGAATCGAACCCAAGTTTCAAGCATCACCAGCGCGCCTCACAACCACCAAGCCAGACATGATTATTTGAAATTATAATGAAACAAAATTGTAAAA
Organism: Lathyrus aphaca; assembly: GCA_963966055.1. NCBI lineage: Eukaryota > Viridiplantae > Streptophyta > Magnoliopsida > Fabales > Fabaceae > Lathyrus > Lathyrus aphaca. The sequence goes on along the minus strand of OZ014520.1, from coordinate 212,558,838 downwards.
ATATTAAAAACAAATTTTGAAATTACAGATGGCGCCAAAAGCCATCGTCTTCTACCTCCAGACCTGTGAAATTTCATGCGAAATTTCATAGGGATTTTGCTACGAGTTTATTCGCAGGAAATCCTATGTCCTTGCCAACCTATAAAACACGCAAAATTCGTCCAAATTGGTCGTTTCAATGGATTACCCAGGTCTTATATGATTCAATTTTGTCAATTAACGTCATTTATATAACCTAAATCGTAAATCCCTAAAACGAATTCAGAAACCCTAGCTATGGTGAAACTTGATACCTGCATAGAAAACTCAATCAAACAGTCCAGAATCAATCTATGATTCATCATAAACATCATTAAACAATCAAAAACGAGTTAAAACAAGCAAATCGATGGAATCAAAAAAACGAAAAATAATCTTGAAGAACATGATTCGGTTATGATGAATTTGGATGCTTTGAATGATGTAAGTGACTTAGACATGTTCAATGTGCACTGGAGAACGCATTGCAACCTTTATAAAGCTTTGAAATTGCCTAAATCTCAAAATCCGAATTCAACTTTTTAAAAGAATTTTTGAACTTTGAAAATGGTTCTTGAGGCAGCAAATTCGTGTCTATTGCATTGTGATGTGTTTGTGTACTTATAGTAGATGAAATTAGGTCAAAATATTGGGCTATTCTTTGGATATTTTGGTCATGGAAGATTGAAAAAGATCATGCCTTGAATTTCATATATTCTTTGATATAACCTTTCTATCTTAAGACAATCACCATAAATTGCATATCAATCTGATCTAATCCATGTTTATGACCTTCTAGAAACAATATCTCACTCAAATATTTGATTTATATATTTTATTTTAATTTAAAATGGTTTTAAATGAATAAAATCAAAATAAATAAAATAAAAAATAATAAAAATATGAATAAATGAGGATTGGGTCGTGCATGATTTCATGTTGAAGTTTGGATCACAAATTTGCAAGCCCATTTGGAAGAAATTGGTTTTAAAGCCCTATTTGCTTCATAAACCTCCCAAACATTTCCCAACTTTGCAAGGGCACAAATCCTTCATTTTTAATGCTATGAGGGTGTTCTTGGACATTTTGGAAAGCTTAAGGAGTCCTATAACCAACCCTATTGATTTCATGTCCATACCTTTTACCATTATCAAGTTATGCTCTTTTGAAGTTGTTGACTTTTTGTTGACTTTTAAAAGGACCTATAATGTCTTAGCTCATACCTTCCAAATGAAGCATTTTTGGGCTTGGCTTGTGATACACAAAGTTGTAGAGAATTCAATTTCCTTCAAAATGAGCTTTGGATGGGAAAAATTTGATGAAGCATGTGAAAGTTATGGCTGGTCAACGTTCAGTTGACTTTTCCTGAGGAAACCCTAATTTAGAAACTCCTGATTCTTGATGATCTGAAATCTCCTTGATGAATCATGATCAAACCTTGATCAAATGATGAATTTTACTTCCTATACTTGATGTTGGCAAAAAATCATGAAATTTGACTTTGGTTTGACCACAGTTGACCTCAGTTTGACTTTTTAACTGCTTTGATTGATTTTGACTTATCTGATCATCTGACTGAGCAAACCTTTGAGAAAAGTATTGAAACTTGTCATGGGGATTCTTAAACACATATAAGGTTTTATGAAGCTCACTTGAAGTCTTGGAAGTCCATTTAACCTGATTAAAATCAAAACCCTAGTTTAGGATGCATTGCTTATGAGGATGCATTGTCTGAGGGAATTGTCAAATCCTCTGACTAATTGTGAACTTTGTGAACCTCATGAAATGTCTTGTGAACCTTGTGAGCATCATAAGATGTCTTGTGAACCTTGTGAACCTCATAAGATGTCTTGTGAGCCTTGTGAACCTCATGAGAAGTCTTGTGAACCTCATGAGAAGTCTTGTGAACCTTGTGAACCTTTTAGTTTACAAAGTTTTATCTTGTGAGGGCAAATTTTGGGGTGCAACAGCTTCCTGTTGAAGATAAGGGTTCAAGTTGCCTCTGGCTGGGGATGAGAGACAATGATACCCTTTTGCTCAAGAAGTATCCTTCCCTTTGCTACATGCTGGAGAAGGGATTGTCTAATGAGACTTGCTAAGGAATTCTGATCGATGAAGTCCGCAGATGAAACAACTCTTGAAGTACGATGCTGACAATGGCTTTGATTCCAGCCTCTGGGTTGATAGATTGCCAACTAATCATGAGTGAACAATGATTCTTTGCAATTTTCAACTCGCCTCCGATTAAGGTCCATCAGAAGAAAATGTCTCAAGAGGATTTTATAGAAAACATGACATACGAAATGCCTCAGTGTCTTCAAACTCTTGGAGAGGTTCGTCGGATCTAGAAATAATTGCCCCAACCTGCAGGGTCTGTGAAAGAATTTGCCTCGCGAGGATTCATGAAATACCTCATATCACTGTGAGATATTCTGCCCCAATATATTGACCTCTGGATAGGCGCTTTGGATTGACCATCTTCGGGAGAGAGTGACTTCTCATGCTCTTGGGGTGGCCTGTGTCGCTCCCGTGATTTTCATCCTGGTACAAACGCGAAAGTGGCGCGGAAAAGGTAGAGTCGCCATCCAGACATTTTTATCCCGAAAGAATGGGAAAGGTAATGTTGCACAAACCTGAGGAAGAAGGAAATGACAAGGTCCTGCGAACCAAAGATCTGGGTTCGGGAGTCGGTTACGACCTGGGAAGGTATTAGCACCCCAGATCGTCCACCGTACCCGACGGGATCCACGCTTGTTTGTTTGTTTCAAAGGGTGAGAAATAACTGTTGTTGAACAAATGAACTGCTAACTGGAATGGGAATGAGAAAGGAACTGGAAAAGAGAAAGAACAAAAGGGGGAAAATGTAGGGAAAATAAAGAATGTGCTCGAACGGGCCTTACCCCGCTGCCTACGTACCTCATTGGGAAAATGAGGATCAGAGTAGACGTAGTTCGCCTAGCTAAGGCGGGAACTATTTATTTGTGTTTTTTATAGCTGGAACTGCGTATGTCTATGCTCAGGTGTTGCAGGCTCGTCTGGTACGAGTGCGTTTACCGTCTTGCATGCGAGACAAGTCGTCGCAAGTTCGCGTTGTGAGTGAATGAGATGAGAAGAGAAGTTCCCGCAGGAAAGTCGCTTATTGTTTTTTTTGCCTTTGAAGAGTTTTGTATTAATTTGGCACAAGGAAGTGAATTCAAACTCTTTTCCATGGAATGTGTACTTGCTACTACATTCCAAGATGGAATAATAGAACAAGCACACCCATTAAGGAGAATATATCCAAGACTGGTTCCCAAGGATTAGGGTTTAAGTTCACTAGCTTGTTGAACTTTATTAAGTGTTTTTGTATTTTGTGAAGAAGTGTTTTAGATTTTCTTTGTGAAACAACCCCTTGATAAGCCTTGTACACCATGCTAGATAAGCTTACACTATTCCAAGATGGAATAAATGTAAGTGCCCCATGGAACAAGGCTATACACAAGGGATCCTTTCATGCATTTATTAAGTCTTTTTGGATTTTGTTTGAAGATGAGAAAGAAGACTCAAATGGGAAAAGGACAAAAATTAAGGGGGACTAAGACACAACCCTAAGTTATTTATTAAAATGGTGGTCCTAATGGTGAGTGGGGTTTTTCTAATCCTAAAGAGCAAAAGGAAAAGAGAGAAGAAAAAGGGTGCAACTTACTTCCTAAGGAAGATAAGTTGGTCCTAGCTAAAGAGAAATCCTACCAATCACAAATATGGAAGGAAAAAAATGAATTAAATGCATAAAGGAAATGCATAAAAATAAAAAAGGATAAGGTGTAAGGAAACATACCTTTCCCTCCCTACAAAACAAAGATTAGTGTGTATTTTATTAAAAATAATAAAGCAAACCCACACCAATTAAATCCTAATAACTCTAGGACTCAATCTAAACTCTATCTTAATTCTAGAAGAACTAAATAATGCTAAAACAAAAATTCAGCACCTACTACAACCCCTAAACTAAAAACAGCTACCAAAACGATGCATAACACAAGGTAAAGCACAAGAAACTTTCTACAACCAACATACAACATGAAAAGATAGGTATAAAAAGTCAAATACAACATGCAAACATAACAAACAACATGTATTTTACAACACCTATATGCAAAGTCAACTATGAAATGTAAAATGCAGATTTTATTATTTTCATTATGTGCACAAAGTGAATGAAAAATGTACCAATTAATTATGAATATGCATTTGAACATAGATCAACATACATAATTGAATGAACATGATCATTTTTTAGGGATTATGCAAGAATGTACCACATGATTTATTATGCAACAAGTATGCAAAATATGGCACATGAACATGGCATATGAACATAATGAGCATTGATCATGAATATGCAACATGATAGATCAACAAGAATGCCAAGCTCAATGCAAAATTCAGAATTGAATTGATGTGAATGATATGATCAAACATGTAACCAAATGCAACCAAATGCACATACATACATGGTTATGTGAAATGCAACATATATATAGATACAATGAAATGCAAATGAGTTAACTAATGGTGCAAAAGATGCAAAAAAAGAATGCAACATGATTATTTACATGCCAAATGATGCATAGACATAGCAACAAAATGCAATGAGTCAAATTATACACAAATGAAAACATAAATGCATAATATGCAACATGAACGGAAACGCGTCGAAACGACTTGAAATGGGGGAATGAGATGTTGAAACCAACCTAGAAAATTCCCTAAAATTAGTACATAAACATGAATGAACATTAGAGGAACAAGGAAGCAAGAACAAGCAAGCAAATAAGCAAAAATTCTGAATTTCTACAGCGTTAACCGGTTAACCAAATGGTTAACCGGTTAACATTGAACAGAAGGTGAAAAAAAGTTTAGAAATAAGTGCTTTTGGCCACAAACTTACTTCTAATGATCTCCAACACACCTAGGAACATGTTAACACGAATTTCTACTCAATTATGACTTATTAACACATGTTAGAACCTATAACAAGCTACAACCTAGCTTCTAATCCATTAAAAATCACAAATCACAAGCAACACATAACGAAAACGTAATCGATCACAAGCAATACGAAAATCACTTAAAGAATTCCGAAATGGCGAGATGAAGAGAATAACTTAAAGGAAAAGTGATTTAGATCACCAACCTACGAAGCGGAGAAGTGCTTCGGTAAATGTTGCAAGAATCAGAGCATGATCAAAGAGAAAACCAAGAAAACCACGAATCCGCAAAATAAATGCGTTCTTGATGCTTGAGCCTTCTTGCACTTCCTATAAGTCGAAATCTTCACAAAAATTAGTAGCTTCTTCTTCTACAATCCACAATCCAATGGAGGTTGGAGGCTAAGGTTTAAGATCTTCAAGTTTCAATGTGAAACTTGAAGAGCTTCTTCAAAAAAGCTTTGATGAAAAGGGAAATGGAGGAAAAGTGAGAGAGAGAAAGTGATTCTAGAAATTGTGAGAGAGTGAAAAGTTGGGAACCAAAACTTGGGAACCTTTGGCATTGAAGTGATTAATGATTATATAGAGGCTAGGCTTGGAGCTAGGTTTGGAAATGGAGTTAGGTTTGTAGTTAGTTAGGGTTAGGGTTGGAGAAGGAATATTCCTTGGAATATTCCTTGGAATACTGTAGAAGATTGTGGAACATGGTAGAAGCATCTAAGGGAAATGGAGTGGAATTGAAGTGGAAAAACAAGAGGGAAAGAATGAAAGGAAATGTGGAAGGAAAGTGGAAGAAAAAGTGGAGGGAAAAGTGAAATCAACCATTTTTCAATTGATTTTTTTCTTGATTTTTTTTTATGATTCCTCCATCATTTCTTGACCAAATTTGAACCATAGGATCATTATAACCCTAATTTCATGACTTTGATCTTAAAAGTCAGGAGTCGACCCTTTTTTACCTAGCTCGGTCGCCTTTTCTCTGATTCTTCGCGTTTCAGTCATCTGGCCAATTGAACCTCTTCCGAAATGATTTTGTGGACAAAATTTGAACCCTAGGCACTTGACATCATATATAAGACAAAGGAATCCACTTTGAATCATAACTTCATGCAGAAGCCTAGTAGAAGTGAAACCCTAATTTGGCCATTTTCATCAAGAGATGTTGCACTGCTTGCCTCCTTTGATCAAATCAAATCTTTCCATGGCTTGTGGCTTAAAATGAAGACTTGTGGGATATTGTGAACCCTTAGCATGATGTTGAGAAGCTTTGCGACCCTTTTATTGCCTTTGTATAGCCTTCAGTTGCTCCATCCATTGACCACATGCCTATGCCTCAGCTATGCTACTCATGATGCAATGTTTTTGATTACTTGTGAGCTTATGCATGCTAAATGATATGTAAAATGTTGAGGATATGAGAGGGAAAATTTTGAGGTATTACAGCTGCCTCTATTCAATCATCTGCAAGCTTGAATGAATAATTGCAAAAGCTTTTAGACATTCAAGGTATAAAGTGATTGAATACTCGAATAAAACCTGGAAATTTGCACACTGGGTAATAAAATATGCTGGGAAGAATGCCATCCTCAAATAAAAATTCTCAAAAGATCCTCAGATCTAACATGAAACCATCCTGGAATGGAGACGCAATGAAATACCGACCTCAGTCGATAACTAGAAACACAAAGAATGACCTCAGACAGACTTTGCAAAAGAGACAAACTGACCTCAATTAATAAGCTCAAATTGGTTTATCATCCTCGAATGATAGCCACAACAACAAGACCAACCTCAGAAGGAATTGAAGTAAAGAATGTCATCCTCGAATGAAAACTCACAAAAGATCCTCGGATCTAACATGAAACCATCCTCGAATGATAATGCAATGGTATACCGACCTCAATCGATAACCCGAAATACAAAGAATGACCTCAGTCAGACTTTGCAAAAGAGACAAATTGACCTCAATCAATAAGCTCAAAATGGTCTATAATCCTCGAATGATAGCCACAACAACAAGACCAACCTCAGAAGTACTTGAAGAAGAGAATGCCATCCTCGAATGACCACTCATAAAAGATCCTCAGATCTAACACGAAACCATCCTCGAATGGAAATGCAATGGTATACCGGCCTCAGTCGATAACAAAAAACAACAAATAAAATAGGACAAGATGGAATGGGATCGTTGTACATAAACGAGAGCCCAGGCAAACAGGACCATACAAAACAAGAGCCTGCAACGTGATTGTTGTACAAAACAAGACGCGAAATGGGTGGCAAACATTGACTTGAAAAGACAAGGATGTCTGGAAAATGATATTGGTATCTTCTGTGCAGAGTACTTCAGGTTGAGAAGATGTTATAGGTCGTATGTAATACCTCAAAACAAGCCCATGTTGGCATGCGTATGCTTGGATTTATGGCGTAATGCTCCATGATGATGGATATGCTACGCTTTGGAGGATGCAAATGTAATGATGATTATGCAAATGAAAATGCAAAGGATCTCCCGGAAAGGAGACTGCAAATATCCCAGATGGCTTGACTGGGGAGGAACTGATGATCATTGCATTGATCTGGTTAATCCTGGCGAGGAGGAATCAACTCTGCGGGACAACTGTTAATGATGCACCGACTCTGAACTGCCTTCAATGCCAAAAATAAATTGGACTTTGAGATTAGAGCTCCATGACCCTGCTGGAGATGAACCTTTCTTGAACTCTGATGGGGACATGCAGACACTTCTGACTTGGTTGGGAACCAGAGGTATGGCTTTGTTGAGGAAGAAAACTGCTGGGAAGGAAAGACCCTCCTTGTACTGCTGGGAATTGCTCCTGTATTGAAGGAAAACTTCTGCTTGGGGAGGGAAAACATCTCTTGCCATTAATGCTGGAGAAGAACTTCAACTTCACTTCTACTGGGGATAACTGGAGACACTCGGGAAAACACTTGTTCTTGTTCAAGTATAATGAAATGTTCTTCCCGGAAACCTGCTTTAGCTCTGTTAGCAACACCTGTGCCTGTACTTGCATAAACACAATTGATAATGCCTGCAACATGGAGAGTTAGTTTGGACCTGTATGCCCCAGGCTCATAGCATGAATCATTATCTAGGCCACTTGACACCCTTTTTAGAGTTGTATTAAATGTTTATGTCCTCCTGCATGAGTTAGAAAGCATTCAAATGTTCACAACACAATATAAATCACAATTTGTTGGACGTTTCCGCAATCAATCAATGCTAGATGAAAAACAAAAACAAGAAGCAAATAGTCACAAGTTGACTGAAATTGAATTTTATTGATTTTGGAAAAATTGCCATGAATAGGCATTACAAAGGAAGCAATTCCCTGGAAAGAGGAAATAGCCAAAAAGGAAAACAAACTATCCTATTGGCAATGTGAGAAGTGGATCTCATTAAGTTTCAACCCGGTTATGACTCATATATCTTCAAGAAGATCTGCTTGCTCTGTCCCTTGAGAAAGGTAATTGAACTGGTCTTCAACCCTTAGAATAACCTCAGTTGCAGATGAGTTACGAATTTCGCAGATCGCAGTCGTTCGTGTTAGTCCCTCTTTTGCATGGATCGCCCTTTCGGGTTTTCAATCCACCGAGATACCCTTTTTTGCCTGAGCTGTCCGATGTGGCTTTTCAACTCAGCGGGTGTATATATTTTTCAAGATTTCCCTAATTTTGCCCGAGTCTTTTATTCTGTTTTTGGCTCGCTGGGATGCCCATTTTTTCCTGGATCTTTATTCTGTTTTTATCCAGCAGGTCCTTTTTACACGAAGTATTTTCTTACTGCGTTTGCGTTGACAGGGGAATGGAAGTCTTCTCCATCCATGGTTGTCAACATCAAGGATCCACCTGAGAAAACCTTTTTAACCACGAACGGTCCTTCATAATTAGGTGTCCATTTGCCCCTGTGATCATTAAGAAGAGGAAGAATCCTTTTTAGCACCAAGTCACCTGGTATGTACCTTTGTGGTCGTACCTTCTTATCAAAAGCCTGCTTCATCCGCCGCTGATACAACTGTCCATGGCATACAGCTGCTAGACGTTTTTCTTCAATGAGGATCAATTGATTATATCTGGATCGGAGCCACTCAGCTTCATCTAGCTTAATGTCCATCATTAACCTCAACGAGGGGATTTCCACTTCAGTTGGTAGGACTTCCTCCATACCATACACCAGTGAGAACGAGGTTGCCCCTGTTGAGGTATGCACTGGCGTTCTGTACCCATGTAAAGAGAATGGTAGCATCTCGTGCCAGTCTTTGTATGTTACAACCATCTTCTGCACGATCTTCTTGATGTTCTTGTTGGCTGCCTCGACGACGCCATTCATCTTCGGGCGATATGGAGAAGAGTTGTGATGCTCTATTTTGAAATCTCGACACAAGTCAGCCATCATCTTGTTGTTGAGATTAGAACCATTATCAGTAATGATTCTTTCAGGAATTCCGAGCCAGAAAATGATGTCTCTTTTAATGAACCGGGCTACCACTTGTTTAGTAACATTGGCATAAGATGCTGCTTCGACCCACTTCGTGAAGTAGTCTATAGCAACCAGGATGAAGCGATGACCGTTGGAAGTTGTCGGCTCGATCTTGCCAATCATATCAATGCCCCACATGGCGAACGACCATGGTGAAGACATGACACTCAAAGGATTCGGAGGCACATGGACCTTGTTGGCATAAATCTGACACTTGTGACATTTACGGGAGTATTTACAGCAATCAGATTCCATGGTGATCCAATAATACCCCGATCTCAACAATTTCTTGGCCATAACATGTCCTCCAGCATGGGTACCGAAGGAGCCTTCATGAACCTCTTGCATCAACAAGTCTATTTCGTGTCTATCCACGCATCTGAACAGAACCATGTCGAAGTTTCGCTTGTATAACACACCATTTTGATTCAAGAAGAAACCACCTGCCAGTCTTCTGAGGGTCTTCTTGTCTTTATTGGATGCCCCAGCCGTGTATTCTTGAGCCTCCAAGAATTGCTTGATATCATGATACCAAGGTTTGTTATCTTCACCACTGTCAACTGCAAAGACATAAGCAGGTCTTTCAAGACGGGAGACCATGATTCGAGGCACAAAATTCTATTGACAAACCTTAATCATAGATGACAAAGTTGCTAGAGCATCAGAGAACTGATTTTCATCTCGAGGAATATAATTCAACTCGACCTTAGTGAAGAAAGTTAACAGCCTCCTGACGTAATCCCTGTAAGGAACCAAGTGAGGTTGATGAACTAACCATTTTCCATTGACTTGGTTTACCACCAGGGCAGAATCTCCGAAGATCTCGAGGTTCTTGACTCACAAGTTGATTTCCTCTTCAACCCTCATGATGCAAACTTCATACTTTCCCTCTTGTAAGTGCATTTGAAAGTCAACCGAGCAGCTAAAGGTGTATGGATCACTTCTGGTAAGATGATAACAACACCTACTCCACTTTCGTTCATGTTCACGACTCCATCAAACATCAACTTCCATTTGGATTTAGGGTCTGGCCCCTCCTCCGAAAGTGGTTCTTCACATTCTTTCAACTTGAGGAACATGATGTCCTCATCCGGAAACTCGAATTTCATGAGTTGATAATCATCAATTGGCTGTTGAGCCAAGTATTCTGACAATACACTTCCTTTGATTGCTTTTTGCAAAGTGTAATGGATATCATACTTTGTTAGTATCATCTGCCATTGGGCTACCCTTCCTGTCAAAGTCGGCTTCTCGAAAATGTATTTCACAGGATCCATCTTGGAAATTAAGAGAGTGATGTGAGTCAGCATGTACTGTCTTAGTCGGCGAGCAACCCATGCCAAAGCATAGCAAGTTTTCTCGAGTAGTGAGTAACGTGTCTCACAATCGGTAAACTTTTTGCTAAGGTAATAAATGGCGTGCTCTTTTCGACCAGACTCGTCTTGCTGACCCAACACACATCCCATCGATCCTTCAAGCACGGTAAGATACATGATCAAAGGTCTTCCTGGTACTGGAGGCATGAGAATTGGAGGTTCTAGCAGGTACTCCTTGATTCGGTCAAAGGCTTGCTAACAGTCTTCATTCCATTTAATGGCATGATTATTCTTTAGAAGCTTAAATATGGGATCACATATGGCCGTTAGGTGAGAGATAAACCGTGCAATGTAATTTAGTCTCCCTAAGAAACCACGCACTTGCTTTTCAGTCTTTGGCTCAAGCATCTCTTGGATGGCTTTTACTTTGGCTGGATCAACCTCAATTCCACGCTCACTAACAATGAAGCCAAGTAGCTTGCCGGAACGGACCTCGAAGGTGCACTTATTCAGATTCAACCTCAATCTAAACTTCCGGAGTCTATCAAACAACTTTGCTAGATTGACCAAATGCTCTTCTTCTGTTTGGGACTTTGCTATCATATCATCAACATAAACCTCAATTTCATGATGAGTCATGTCGTGAAATAGCATCACCATCGCCCGTTGGTAAGTGGCCCCAACATTCTTCAAACCAAATGGCATAACCTTGTAACAGAAAGTCCCCAAGGCATGATGAAGGTAGTCTTTTCCTTATCATCGGGAGACATCTTGGTCTGGTTATAACCTGAAAACCCATCCATGAAAGAGAACACAAAAAACTGAGCAGTATTATCAACAAGCACATCTATGTGAGGCAGAGGGAAATCATCTTTGGGGCTGGCCCTGTTCAAGTCCCTGTAGTCTACACACATCCTGACCTTACCATCTTTCTTAGGGACCGGCACAATGTTGGCAACCCACGGAGGGTAACTGGTCACGACCAAGAAACTAGCATAAAATTGCTTTTGTACTTCCTCTTTGATCTTGATTGCCATATCAGGGCATGTGCGCCTCAACTTCTGCTTCATTGGAGGGTTGTCTTCTCTCAGAGGCAACTTGTGTACCACAATGTTAGTGTCTAAACCAGGCATATCTTGGTAGGACCATGCAAAGACATCAACATACTCTCGAAGCATAGTAATTAGACGAGTCTTTATAGATTCTTCTAATGCGGCCCCGATCTTAACTTCTTTCTTGTCTTCTTCGGTACCCAGTTTTATCACCTCGACGACCTCTTCATGCAGCTGAATCATCTTCTCCTCCTGTTTAAGCAGTCGGGCCAATTCTTCAGGAATTTCGCAATATTCTTCACCCTCCTCATCGACTTGATAAATTGGATTGTCAAAGTCATACTCAGCCATAACAGGGTCTTCATTTATAAGATCCGGTGACGAGCACCTGCATGAATGGTGATTCATGCAAGGTGTCGCTCCTGGGATTTTCATCCTAGTACAAACGCGAGAGTGGCACGGAAAAGTTGGAGTCGCCAGCCAGACATTTTTATCCCTAAGGAATGGGAAGGTAATGTTTCACAAACCTAAGGAAGAAGGAAAAGGACGAGGCCTTACGAACCAAAGATCTGGGTCCGGAAGTCAGTTACGAATTAGGAAGGTATTAGCACCCCAATCCGTCCGCCGTACCCGACGGGATCCACGCTTGTTAATCTATTTTCAAAGGGTGAGAAAGAATATGTTGTTTGAATAAAAGAATGGTGTAAACACCCAAAATTTTCCCTCACCCATTCACACCATGGCTTGTGATCTCCTCATATGCATAATCCAATCATACCATCTCATACCACATTTTTTATTCATTTCATTGGTTCAAAGTCATCTGCACCTAGGGTTTGTGATCTGAGCAATCCAAAAGCCATTTGAGCCACTCCAAAGGTCATCAATCACTTCAAAGGGGTCCATGTATGTTCAAGCATCATATTATATCCTTTCAAAGTCAAGAATGTCAAAGAATCACAAGAACTGAAAATGGCATGGAAGCAGAGCCAGGTTTGACTGCACAAATGACCTAGAATTAGGGTTTTGGTTTCAGAGGCCATAACTCCAAATTTTTTGGTCATTATTGTTTCTATTGGTCTCTATATGGTATAGGGAGTGTGCATATCAATTTTCATGAAGAAATTCCATGGGGAAGTCATCTGATCTAGAGTTGACTTTTCAAGCAAGTCAGTGCAAAATCAGGGCATCTGAGGCCCCCAATGACCCAACCAAAGGTTGTTCTTCATCATTTTGATTGTATATGATCTTTATTTGATCATGGAAGAAGTTGTAACCTCACAAAATTGAAGAATTTCAAGTCTTTTGCAAAGTTGACTTTTTGGGGAAGTTTGACTTTTAATGAAATTGCCATTTTGGGAAACTTTTTCAACCCTTGCTTTTTGATTCAAAAATGCTTCAAATGAAAAAACTTTGGTCATGAAAGTTGTAGAATGGATCATTCCCTTTTCAAAAAGTACAAGAACATGACCTAATTCATTTTGGATCAAAAGTTATGGCTTGTCAAAGTTGGCAAAAATCATAAAATTTGAAGTTTTCCACCAAAGAGGCAAAGTTGCAAATTCACTTTTCAAGGCAAATAGAGTTATCAAATGGACTTATAAACTTCACAACATGATCATACAAGACCTAGAATTCAGAATGGGCCAAAGGATCATTCATTTTTATGGCTTATGGAGCAAGAAATTTCAAAGGAAGCAAAAGTAAGGCAAGTTGCAAAAAGTCACTCAAGTGTGAATCCACTTGCTTGCTGACTTCACAAACCATCCTAGGGTTCTCCCCACATCATGCTGCGCAGGACACACCTTTTGTCCTTGGCTAGCAAGTAGCCCATGCTTCTCTTACACAACTTTGAAATTTTGGCAACTTGAGCCATACCTATCACAAAAGCACACATCACTTCATCTGACCTATCACAATAGTTTATGCAAACAAAAGGCAAGCCAAAGCATACAAAACACAAGCCTGAAACACTCTCCAACACAGCTTGCTCATTTTCCACCTCTTGTGCAAAACCATTCGAAACTCATCACACAAGCCTCAAACACAAAAACTAACTTCACAAATCAACTCAACACACTTCCCTGGTCACAAAGCACCCATCACCATTGCCTTAAACTCAAAGAATCAAAAATAAGATCATCACCTGCCATTGAACAGAACTTCTGCCATCTCTCAAACCATCCATTATAAACTTCAAACAAGCATTGAAAGCTTCTCAAGGGGTCCAGTGGAGTTGATTGCAAGCAAGAAACCAGCCAGAAAGTGCCAGAAACCAAAGCTTCAGTTCAGGTAGCCATCTCAAACTTTTTTCCAGAAACATGTTTTTAAGTTCTTAGAAGCTTCTATGCACTCCCCTGATCATGAATATGTGTTTACTTTTGAAAATGGTTGAGAAACCAGGATGTATGAGTGCTCTGAAACTTTTTGCCCTAAGAATGTTTTGATTCGATTTGGCTGATTAATGATTGAAAAATGATGTTTGATTGAGGGGTTTGATTCGTTTTTGAGTGGGGATGAATTCTGGGCAGTTAGATTTCATTTTTGTTGCGTGTAGAGGGAGATAGGGATTTGAGCTAGCCGGAGAAGACGACCGGAACAGTGTTCCGGTCGCCTGAAAGTGATTAGGGCAGGATTAGGGTTAATGACATTAATTAGGGAAGTTTGAATCTCGGCCCTTAGATATGGCGCCAGGTCAATTCACGCGCGTGTATGTTTGATTTTTGGCCCTTGATCTTGCATACTTTCTCATTTTCAGATTTAATTCATTTTATTTTTCATTTAAATGCATTTGTTTTCTACATTTTATTTAAAATAGTAAAACATTTTCAAAAATTCTGAAAATTTTTGTATAAACTTTTACTAATTTTCAGAAGCCAAAAACATTTTTATTTTTATTTTTTGCATTAAAAAATATTTTTAAATCATTTAAAAGTTTATTTTTAATTAATTAATGAGAATTAATTAATTAAAAATACTTTTAGGTATTAAAAAATCACAAAAAAATTCATGAGACCTTTAAAATCATTTAGAAACATTGTCCAACCCTCAAACCAAATTTCTTTTTTGGTCTTAATGCATTTTGACAATTTTCCATGGAATTAATTCAATTTCAAAGCATTATTTTGATCCAATGTTCAAAAATTCATTTCTGCCTAGTCTTTTAGAGTTGGACTTTGATTCTTTTTGCATTGTGTCTTGAATATCATGTAGTTTGTAGGATTAAATTGGCATGAATTAATCTTGCATTTTCCATTTGTTTGATATTTTTCTTGGCAAGGTACCCTAAAACCCTAAAAATCTTAGGAAATTCATAACCCTCATTAGGTTAAGAGTTAGAACCCCTCCTTTGGGCAGTAAGTTTGTGTAGGGTTAGGGTTCCCTTGAATGCATTTTCAATTTTTTTTCATGATGTTTGCTTCTGGTTTTGGTTTTTGTTTTGTGCATTGATCATAAACCCTAATTTGGGCTTCCTTTTGCATTCATCTTGCATTTGCTTGCCTACCATGACTTGCCATAGCATTTTGTGCATACATTTGATCCATTGGACATCTTGAGACACATTAGAAGCATGTTTGATCATTGCATCTTTCATTTGCCATGTTGTATGTCATTTGCATTTCATAACTTTTCATGTATGATCATGGTTCTTAGCATGCTCCATTTGCATCCATATGTTCATATGATCATCCTCATGCCTTGATTCATGTTTGAATCATCTCATAACATCATTATCATCACACATATGCTTCTGTTTTTGATTTTCATCATTCCATTTCATTTCATTTTGCATTGCATTGCATTCCTTTCACTAACTTTTCAGGTGGTAAGTCACTTTGAGAAGTGAATTTGCCTTCACTTCTCACAACTTCTTTTCATCTCTCTTATGCATCCTTGCTGCATTTTGTTTTGTGTTTGAGATTGAGCTTGCTCTTTCTTCTTCATCTTACTTTCTTTCCTCAAGTGACTTGTCTTCTTAAATGAAGCAAGTTACTTTGCTTCCTTTGCTCCTCTCATCTGCTTCCTGGTGGTTCCTTTGAAGATTTATCTTGTCAAACTTCACAAACCTTAGGAATAACCAAGCATGACAATGATTAGGGTTTTGATTAGTCTCCCCACTCAGTTTTTTCCTTTGTGTCTCTTTTGAGTCTTCTCTTCTCACCTCATAATCAGGGACTAAACCCTAAAGGCTTTAAGGCTTTGTGATTAAGCTTATGCCTGCATCCTTCTATTAGGATGGAGTGTATAACTTTAATCCTAAGTGTTAAACCCTTAATGTGTTTAAATCCTTTAATCAATTCACTTAATAATCATCAAGACATCAAGCTTGTAACTTGGGCCTTGCATTAGGGTTCTAATTCTTCCTTAATTGGTTAAGAAGGACTAACCCTAGTGTTAATGGACAAGTCCTCCTCAAGTTGTCTTACAAACCCTAAAAGTCACTTCTTCATCATACCATTAACTAAAATCCACTTAATAAAGGCTTTGTTTTGTCATGAGTTTAATCCCTAATCATGGATTAAGTTGAGGAGCTTTCCTCAGCTTAAACATTCTCATATGTTATCCTTCTATTAGGATGGTGTAATGAGTCTGTTTAATCCCTGATTATGGATTAATCTCATTTCTCAACACTGAACAAAAACCACAAAAAACATCTAAATAATCACAAGTAGGTTAATGATCTTAATCCTACATCAAGGTGTTTAAGTGTGAGAAGCTGACTTCACACTTAAGGTATTCTCATTACCCCTAATCAGAGGGAAGATGTGATGAGTTTACTAAGTGTTCGCGGTGGTTTCTGGCGAACAACCTCTGGTTAACCAATCTCTTCAGGAAACTGGGTTACTTGCAGGACCAACCATGCAAGTCCTGGGATACATGTGCATTTTTCTGTCGAACTACTCTTAGACTTTTGGTGACTGATTTGTGGTTTGTTTTATCAATGCTGTCAAAGTATTAAGAACTTTGATTTTGCAAGTAAAGTAAAGTTTTAAATCTTAAAGACAAAACAAAGTTAAAAATTAAACAAGAACAAAGAAACTGTCGAAGGCTGTAAACTTGCAGAAAAAGTAAATAACATCTAAAATGACATGAACTTGAAGAATAAACAAGTAATTTTAAAATGACTTTGAAATATAACTGGTGTTTTAAACGTACATTGTTCCAAATACTAAACTCATTTTCTCTCATACTGGGTACTTAGAGCTTTTACAGGAATTTTGTACAAATTTTCACACACTATTCTAAACACAAACCATCCTATTTATATACAAACAAAATAACTGCTTAGAACGGAAAAACTATAACTAAAGGACAAGTGTCAGCCTGCATGTAAATTTCTTCTCTGAAACCTCCATGTGTCCAACTGCCAAAGGTTACAACCTTTTGAATTTGAATCTCTCCCTTGGTGACGAAAACCTTGTAACTCTTCAAAACTGTCGAAACCCTTTTAAAGGAGAAAAAACTCTTCAGCACTTGCCAAACCATATCTTTTATTAACAACTTCTTCTGTCGAAGCCCTCAGTCACACACTCCCCAAACTATTTTGCCAGAACATTATTTCTATTTCTGTCGAAACAGTGAAGCTTTAAAAACTTGTCAGCAATTCTTGGATTCTCCTCCTGATGCTATCCTTCGACAAGGATGACCTTAAACCCTGAATTTTAATCTTGTCGAAATTATGGGTTTACAAATTGCCCCCCAGCAAAGATATTTTCGACTATCAAAGGAGAAATGTCTTTTGCTGTCGAAATGACCTTTGACTTCCAGTTGCATTTATTGTAAAGTGATTTTTGTTGAGTCCCAAGGAAACACCATGATTTTCACTTTATGAAACGTCACATCTAACCCACGTTTCACACAATCTCCCATGACCCTATATTGTAGGTAAATCATGGCTCATTACCAACCGCCACTTTCAATCTCCACCAATGGATTAACATGCATGTTTCCCTTTTCCTAACTGAAAAAGTCTCTTCATTTTCTTTTTTTTTATTATTATTCATTTATTCCATCCTCTATAAATACCATTTTCACCACCATTTCATACTTTTCACCTTCTCAAACTCTTCTCTTACCCAAGCGTGAAAACTCCATTTCCAACTCTTTCAAAGCTCCTGTTTCTTTACCATCTTCATCAAATCAATGGCTCCTCCAAAGACTACCACTGGACAAAGTGCAAAGAAGACAAAGAAGACCACGGATCTTCCTCCTGCTCACGTGTTATCTGGGCCTACTCAAACACAGCACCAACAGTACTTCCCAGAACCCCCTAATGAAAGGGAAAAGGCAAGCATTTACAGGTCACAGGTAATGATCCCCCTTTCTGTTTCTGGAATTCATCATGCTATGTTAGGCCCTATTTTTGATCCCAATGCTGATTCTAAACGTTTGAAAGAATTTTACCCCTGCTATTCTGCTTTAAAACCCATAGCTGCTAACAAGAACCCCAAACCTGTCGAAACCTCATCAAAGGAACCTGAAGTCCTTATGGCTTCGACAGAAATAGATCTGTCTTATCTAAACCAAAACAGGATTTTTAGGAGCCCCCCTTTGACAAAAGATCCCTCTGAATACCTATCATGGCTTACTAGGGTCGAAAAAGCCAAAGAAAAGTTTTGGAAGAAAACTGGTATTTATGATTTAATCCAGTTGTCGAAAGAGGGCCCCCGTTACTGCCAAAACATGCTGTTGGCCTCTCTGTACTTTTGGGATAGCACTTACAATACATTCCACTTACCCTGTGGAATGGTAACCCCCACCCTATTCGACATAGCAGCCATAACTGGCCTTAGTCCTTTAGGGGAAATATTTAACCCTGAACACTTGAACAAGGATCCCATAAGCTTCGACACAAAGCATGCTGGGTATTCTGTCTTCATAGCCCATTACCAAGGTGAAAACAATGAAGAAGTCTCTGACATAGAACACATTGCCTTCCTTAGCCTGTGGTTGTCCAAATTCGTATTCTGTACAAGGTCCCTTCAGGTAGCCAGAAGTTTTATCATTATGGCGAATCAACTTCACAATGGAGTCGCATTTTGCCTGAGTGAGCTACTTTTTGCCAACCTCTATGAATCCTTAAGTGAAAGTGTAAGCAACCTCAAGGCCCTTAAGGACAAAGGTAACATAAGTCTTACAGGCCCTTTTTGGCTTCTACAACTATGGCTGAATGCCACTTTTGAAAATTTCATCCCCATAAAAATGCCAATTGTCGAAGAGGCAGTCAAAGAAAGACGTGTCGAATGGCCTAGGCTGGTTCAACTGACACCACCATGGCTGATAAAGAAAATGTCGAAGAAGAAGTCACTCTGTCGAATCAGCCAGAAGTTAACTTGAGCATTGGAGGAACCTCTCAACACATTCCCTCTTCATCAAAAGCTCCTGTCGAAACCTCTCTGGGCACTGCTTCGACGAGTTTATCTCATGAAGAAATTGAGAGCTTGAAGGTTAGAAAACCCTTTAAGTACTTAAAAGCCTTGCTCGACACCAGGTATAACTTCCAAGATTCTTCTGCCAGTGGTTCGACAGCTTCAGGGGCCACTTCTGACCTTCAACCAATCAATGTCATCATGGATGAGATCAAGACAAGGATCCTTGGAGTTGACCTGTTTGAAGTCTTGGCTGAGAATACTTCTGCTCAATATGATCTGAAGAAGCTCCTAAAAAGTGCCAACTTGCTGGAAGCTTCGACTGAGGAAAGCCATTTGGTGATGGATTTGATATCTTTGATTGATTCTGTCAGCGCTGATCTGGTTCGACAAAAAGAATTCTCCCAAAAGATCACAGCCAAGTCTGAGGAGCAAGTTTCAGCATGGAACACAGTGGCTTCTTCGACAGAAAGGATTTCAGAGCTGAATAAGCTTTCTGACGAATACACCAAAGCTGCTGCTGATTGTGAAAACAATATTCAAGCTTACCAAGCCCAGATTGCTGATCTCCAAAGAAAAATCCTCCAAGAAAAAGAACGCCAGGCCTCTCTCAAAAAACCAAATCAGGAAGCAATAGACAGTGAACTTCAGAAAGGGCTACAACATGCAGAAACAGCCCAACAACTTCATAGGGAGCTTGACGAAATGACTGTCAGCAAGAGCCTTTGTGAGCGTCGAATCCAACTCCAAAAGAAAAAATTCGACGAGCTTAAAGCCACATTCCTTCGACAGTAATTTTGTAATAGAACTTAGGAATTTTATTTGTTTTAAGGATATTTCCTTTCTTAGCACTTTTATATGTAATGCTATTTTACGCCATTTGTTTGGCGAAGACAAGTTTCGTTTGCAATTTTAATTTGTTATGATTTTTATTTCCTGCAATGTTGGTCTATACTTCTTTAAGTACTTCCCATTTATTTTCATCACTCTTCTATCTTTTTCTATTTCTTCGACTTCGTATGCACCATTGGAAAAAACTCTTAGAATTTTGAAAGGTCCTTCCCATTTAGGGGACCATTTTCCCATCACTCTGTCTTTCTTCTCCATGGGCAAGATCACTTTCCAGACTAAATCATTTACTAAGAAGGCTTTGAATTTTACTTTTTTGTTATAAAATTTTTCAACTTTCTCTTTCTGCCTTCTTATTAATTCTAAAGCACGCAACCTTTCTTCATCCAAATCAACTAACTCATCCATCATCATACTCCAATAGATTTCAGATGGAATCTCATGATGTCTTTGAATTCGTATTGACTGTAAACAGATTTCGACTGGCAATACTGCATCATGTCCATAAGTTAATTTAAATGGGGTAGAATTAGTTGCCTCCTTAGGAGATGTTCGACAAGCCCAAAGGATTTGATCCAGGGTCTTATGCCAATTTCTGGGTTTTTTACCCACATGCTTCTTTATCAGGTTTATTACCACTTTGTTGGCTGCTTCGACCTGGCCATTTGCTTGGGCATAATAGGGTGTCGAAGTCAACAACTTAAAACCTGTTTCTCTTGCAAATGCTTGCATATTTCTACCAGTAAACACAGATCCTTGATCAGTGGTTATAGTCTCCGGTATTCCAAATCTATACATTATGTGTTTCTGGATGAAATCTATGACTGCTTCCTGATCTACATTCGTCAAAGGTATGGCTTCAATCCACTTAGTGAAATAGTCTACCCCCACTAATATGTACTTCTGCCCCTTTGAGGAGGCTGGTCGAATCTCACCAATCAAATCTAAAGCCCAACCTCTAAATGGCCAAGGCTTTACAATAGAATGTAACTCACTCGCTGGCACATGAGGTATGCCTGCATGGATTTGACATTCCTGACAACCTTTTGCAAATTCGACACAGTCTTTCAACATGGTTGGCCAATACATTCCTTGTCGAAATAATAGCCATTTCATCTTATGTCCTGCTTGGTGAGCACCACATGCACCACCATGCACATTTGACAGAGCTATATAAGCCTCAGTCTCTCCTAGGCATTTTAGTAGAACTCCTTCTGCAGTCTTTTTAAACAGTTCATTTCCAAAGAGCACATAGCTTATGGCCCTGTACTTTATCTTTCTTTCGACAGTCTGATTTGGATTTTGTAAATAATCTTTGATGGGTTTTCTCCAATCTCCAGCTTCTAAATCACCTACATTGAAAATCTCAAAGTTTTCTTCATCACCATATCCTAATCTCATTGTCTCCAAATCAGATGGGGCCAGCTTAGTAGATAAAACTTTACCTCTCACTTCGACAACCTTCAACAGATTTTCTTTCGACACTTTATACCCTGAAGCCAATTGAGCCAAGTCATTTGCTTCCTGATTTTCCAATCTGGGAATGTGTCTAAAAACTACACTGTCGAATCTCTTGAGGAGCCTGTTGGCTATCACAAAGTACATGATCAAATTTTCTTTGACACATTTGTACTCTTTCGTCAATTGTTTTATCACCAATTCGGAGTCACCCATTATTTCGACCTCTGTTGCCCCCAGTTCCAACAAGATTTCAAGTCCAGATATTAAGGCTTCATATTCTGCCTCATTGTTTGAACAGAATCCTTCTATTTTGTACTTGAACTTTGTTGGAATTTTATTGGGAGAAATAATTAACACCCCAATACCTGTTCCATTTTTGTGGCTGGAACCGTCGAAATATAACCTCCAAGGCTCTTTTTTGACATAATTTGTTTCATCTCCAAGTATGGAGTGGTCAGCTATAAAATCAGCAACTACTTGCCCTTTAACAGCTTTTAGAGGCATATATTTTAAAGAGTATTCAGTCAAAGCTAAAGCCCATTTTCCAATTCGACTATGTAAAATAGATTTAGACAACATATGCTTTATTACGTCGAAATGAGAAGATATATGTACATCAATGGGTTTTATATAATGCTTCAATTTTGTACAAGAGAAATATACACATAAACATAATTTCTCTATCATACTATATCTAGTTTCAGCATTATTTAAAACTCTGCTAAGATAATAAATGGCTCTTTCGACGCCATGTTCATCTTCTTGACAAAGCATACTTCCTAATGTTCTGTCAGATGCTGATATATAGAGCCTCATGCTTCTTTTTCGACAAGGAGATATTAGGACTGGGGGATTTGCCAAATACTCCTTGATCTTGTCGAAAGCATCTTGCTGCTCTTGCCCCCAAGTGAAACCCTCCTTCTTCAGTCGAAGCAGAGGTGAGAAGGCCTGAGTCTTTCCACTAAGGTTGGAGATGAACCTTCTAAGAAAGTTGATTTTCCCTAGCAGAGACTGCAATTCCTTCTTTGTCGATGGCGCTTTTGCTTCCATTATTGCCTTAGCTTTGTTTTCATTAATTTCAATCCCTTTCTTGTGGACCACAAAGCCTAAGAAATCCCCAGCCTGCACACCAAAAGCACATTTAAGAGGATTCATTTTCAAACCAAACTTCCTCATCCTTTCAAAGGACTGTCGAAGATGGTTGATATGGTCCAAGCCTGAAGCAGATTTAATCACAATGTCATCTATATAAATTTGCATAAATGTTTCGATGAAATCATGAAAAATAGAATTCATGGCCCTTTGGTAAGTAGCTCCAGCATTTTTCAAACCAAAGGGCATAACTACCCATTCATATGTTCCTATTGCTCCTGGACAACGAAAAGCTGTTTTTGGAACGTCTTCTTCAGCAATAAAAATCTGGTTATAACCAGAATAGCCATCAAGCATACTTAAATACTCATGGCCTGCTGCAGAATCTACTAGCATTTCTGCTACTGGCATAGGATACTCATCCTTAGGGGTGGCTGAGTTTAGATCTCTAAAATCAATACACACCCTTAGTGTGCCATTTTTCTTAATCACAGGAACAATATTAGCAATCCATTCGACATACCTTGTTGTACGGATGAATTTGCATTTTAGAAGTCTTTCGACTTCTTCTTTGATTTTCGACAAAATCTCAGGTGCAAAACGTCTGGGGGTCTGCTTTATTGGCTTCTTCCCTTCCAGTATTGGCAATTTCAATTCCACCAAACTTCTGTCTAGACCAGGCATTTCGTCATAATCCCAAGCGAAGCAGTCTTTAAACTCATTCAGCAGTTGGATTATTTCGACTCTGAGTTGAGGATTCAACTTGGCACTGATGTAAGTGGGCCTTTTCTCTGCCCCCAGTCCCAGATTAATCTCCTCCAAAGGATCCTGTGCCACCATTTTCATATTGGTGGAGGTTGGATCCTTTTCGAACCCCAAAGGTTCGTCATCATAAATGGCATCAAGTCTTTGGTTCTGCCATTCACCATTTGAGTCTTCTTCAAAACTCTGATTTGCATGTTGCTCCTCAATGTTTTCTTGAGGATGTTGTTCTTTGACAATTTGAGTGCTGGCTTCGACAGCCATATTTCTAACTTCAGCCTCAAGGGCCGCTTTGAGTTGTTTTTCGGCTATATAAGCCGAAATCCTTTTCATGGCTGATGCTTCAGTCATCTTCACTGAATTCACTCCCCCATCCAGTTGGGTTGACATGGGTAGTTCCCCAGGTGTAATTTGTCTCCCCAATTATTTCTTTATCCCACTGGAAACCATGCGTAGGATGGAGGTACATGGAACAATAAGCATTGTCGGAAGCTGTTAGGTCGAAAGCAGCAGGGTTGCATGGTGCTATATGGGCTAGGTTTTTGTCGAAGTTACGACTAGTAACATTGTTCACATCAGCTGTGAAGTAACTCTGATCTGCTTCAATGTTTTCGACAATCCCATCTGGCCTCCAGATTGCTATCCTTTGATGCATGGAAGATGGCACAGCCCCAATCCCATGGATCCATTCCCTTCCCAACAGCAAGTTGTAATTTGCCTTTGATGCTATCACCACAAACATGGTAGGCCTGGTGATAGATCCTACAGTCAAGTTCAGTTGTATTACCCCCAACGTTGTCCCTACTTTACCTTCATAGTTGGACAACACCATATTGTGAGGCTTAGTGTCGGAGTCATCTTTTCCAATCCTCTTTATCATATAATGAGGAATTAAATTCACAGCTGCTCCACCATCTATCAGAATTTTGTTGACACCCACATTTTCTACCTTTCCTTTTATGAAAAGAGGCTTTAAGTGAGCCTTCATTGCATCATCTGGCTTTTCGAAGAAAGCATTTTGCTCTTCGACACAGCCATTATTCATTATGTAGTAGCACACGGGCTTCAAGCCTATGCTGTCATCTACCATGTCATCTTCTTCGTCTTCGACTTCCATTATCCTGTCATAATCTCTGGGCAGTACAGAGACCACATTGCAGGTTACGTCGAAAGAGGCATCTGATTCTGAACCAAATTCATCTGTGACTTCTTCGTCCACTGGAATTCTGTTGTTTGTCTTTTGCATCTCTGTGGTGTCACCAGATCTATTCTCCTGAAAGGTTTCTTTTTCTGCCAGAGGCATCCCCTTGTTTGTAATCTGCACACATTCGCTTGATTCAGCTCTCTTCTGCCCAACCCTTTGGTGTTCTACCGTTCGCTTTTCAATTTTCTTCTGCCTTTGGAATCTTCTCCATTGGGATCTGGACATAGGATTCTTCCCTTTGTAGTTTTCAGAGACATATTTTGGCCTTGCCTCCTTTTTAACTTCCATTGAAGGACCTCTGTTCACTTCAAAACTCTTCCATCTCTTCTGACCTTGGGCATCCCTTATAGGCTGAACCCATTTGTCATCATTTGGCCTGTTGGATGGTTTGTAGGTGTTGGAACGTCTTTCTCCCACTCCTTGACTGTGATGCTTCCCTCTTCTTGGGTCGAATCTTTCGTTTCTGGTTGGTGGGACTGTTCCCCAATTTCCTTTCCTCTGGGTCTTTTCTGCTGCTTCTAAGTCATCAGCTGCTTTCTTGTCGAACACAGCACTGCATCTTGGGCAAAGCATGACTTCTGCATTCTTCCTTTGACACCTCTGGATGAATTCGACAAGACTTTCATTTTCTTCTGGGTAAACCAGCTTCTGATGCTTCTCTTGATGTCTCTTTCCCTTGTTTGTGTCTAGTCCCACCTTCTGAGTGACTTCCACCATGTGAATCCCAGCATTCTGTTCAGTTGTGATCTTCAATTTATTCATTTTTTCGACCAGCATGATTTCCTCTGGGATGTCCTCCTTTGACTGACTCACATTGCCTTTTGGGTGTAAACCCTTGTAGATGTAGTTGCAGCAGTGTGCAACCCTTTCGACAGGATGCCCTTCAGTTCTGATGGTACCAATGTTTATTGGTTCGACAGTGGGGGAATGGTCATCAGTCCCTGCTGTTTTGATCTCCTCTTGACCAAGGCCCTCAGTGGCCTCTTTCTGAACAATGAGGGTTTTGTCACCCTCCTCTTCGTCATCCTTTTTGAAGGAATCTCCCCACCCTGTGGGTTTGATTTTGTTGATATCTGCTTTGGAGCTTGGTGGTGCTGAATATTTCACCATGAAATCGAACTTTCCATTTGACTCTCCCAAAGTATCCCAGATCACCCCCTGCTCAGCATCTTTTTCGTAGTTTTTCTTGTCGAAGCTTCTTCCCACTTTGACTGCATTTCTTTCGTCGAAACCTTCAGTAGTTTCGCTAGCATTATCACTGTCGAAGTCTTCAGAAACTTTGACTTCTTTCTCTTCAGTCTGGTCAGCAAGATCATCACCTTCTTCCACCACATTTACATGGGTGTCGAAACCTTCAGCAGCTTCTATCATGGTGAAGTTGGTGTCGAAGCTTTCAGTAACTTCCACCATTTCAAAATTTTCTTCAGCCACGATCTCCATTTCGACCACATTTACCATTTCTGGTTCAGCATAATTGGCCTCTACCACCTGCATAGGATTAGAGTCAATCCTCATCTGCTGCTTGGCTTTGTCTCCAAACTTCAGCCTTCCATTTTGGATTGCGTTCTGGACAAGATCCCTGAAAAGGTAACATTGAGAAGTTTTATGACCCAAGAAATTATGGTATTTACAAAAACCTCTCTTTTTCTGTTGGTCTACAGGAGGCTCCTTCGTGCCTGCTGGTTTTATTAACTGACCATCTTTGACTAATAAATCAAATATTTCATCACACTTAGTGATGTCGAATGTATAGGTTCTTTTAGGGAACCTGTCATTCTTTTCTACTTCGACTGGATTTTTTCCATTCGACGGGGCTAAAACTTTACAAGAATATGGAGGGCCTTGTTTTAATTCTGCCAGATCAATTTCTTGCTGGTCGAAGATGACTTGTTCGTTTTCGTCATAATCATCTTCATGAATTACTCCTACATAGGCCACTCTTTCCTTCTTGTTTTTGTTTGATCTGAATTTTTCATTTTTTAGTCTTTCTATTTGCCTCACTCTGTCTGCCAGTTGTGCCATATCTCTCAAGTACTGGGTATCCAGTTTCTTCCTTATGGAATAATCTAGACCCCCTGCAGCCATTTCGACTAGTTCTTGTTCCGGCACTTGCGTAAAGCATCTGGCTTTTAGTAATCTAAACCTATTCAAATAGTCATCTATAGGTTCAGAAAACTTTCTTTTGACACTTGCCAACTCCTTCAAACTTATCTTGGTTTGTCCCATATAAAATTGTTCATGGAACAATCTTTCTAATTGGGTCCAAGTAAAAATTGAAGTTGCAGGAAGTGATGTGAACCAAGTGAACGCATTTTTTGTTAAAGAACTTGGGAAATATTTCATCCTTAGGTTCTCATTATTCGCAATTTCTCCTGCTTCTATCAAGTAACGTGCCACGTGTTCTATGGTGGACTCACTAGTATCCCCTGAAAATTTTGTAAATTTGGGGACTTTCCACCTTGGTGGTAATTCTTGTTGTAAGACAAATTCAGACAAAGGGGAAGTATAACTAGGCCTTTGTAATCCTACGTTTACTCCATTTTGTGCCATTATTCTCTCAACCATGGTGGCAATATTGTTTTCGACAGGCATGTTATTGTAACGCATTCTCTGCTGTAACACTTCGTCAGCATTTTGATTTCTCTGGACTATTATCCTTCTTGGTTCCTGTCGAATAGGCTCTTCTACATTAGGCTGTTCGACTATCACCTCTTGCCCCCTGGGATTTTCATGAGGATTTCCTAAGGGCCTTTGGTTTATAGTAAGTTCTTCTTCGACAACCCTATTGGCAGGGTTTTGATTCAATTGCATCCTTTGCTGTGCTTGCGGGACTCCAAAAAAGTCAGCAATGCGTGCCATCTGTTCTGCCAATATTTGGTTTGTTTGGGTGGTGTTCTGTATTAAGGGGTTGAACACTTCTCCCATTTGGTGTGTCAAAGCCTGCACCATATCATGATTGCTTTCATCCATCTGTTGACGAATTACTTGCGCAGAATGATTTGTCATAGCGGGCATATGGAAACCTGGTGGAACTTGGTTTATTCTATTTCCATTTCCACCATATCCTGATCCCTGCAATGGTGATGACACTTGAACCATAGCATCAGAGAATAATGGTGACGAATTATGTAGGCTTGCCATCATTGAAGTTGGCATTCCATATGGTTGTTCCCTCCCAGTAAAAGGTTGAGAATAATTCAGATATGGCCTGAATGTATTTCCTCCAGGGGGAGGGGTTCCCAAGGGTCTGGCGTGTCCCATGGTGGAAGAACTAGGCGCATTCTGGGATCCTGAACCTGTTGGTATGGAATCCCCCAAAGGAGGCCTAATCTGTTCTAAAACAGGGCCAGACGCTGGTATTATTCCTGACGAAGGGATAGGGTTGGAAACTGATATTGTTTCGTCAGGATTATTTGAAGTATTTGGCAAGTTAGCCATGTTTCTTCTTCTTGTTCTCTTTGGCCTCTCTACGTCGGTTACGGCTAGTTTACCGCTTCTAAGAATCATACAACGTAGCAAGGAACAATTTGTCTAAGAAGTTTTCTATTAGATTTTATCGAATGCACTAGTCCCACCGGGTGTGCCAATTTGTTCGCGGTGGTTTCTGGCGAACAACCTCTGGTTAACCAATCTCTTCAGGAAACTGGGTTACTTGCAGGACCAACCATACAAGTCCTGGGATACATGTGCATTTTTCTGTCGAACTACTCTTAGACTTTTGGTGACTGATTTGTGGTTTGTTTTATCAATGCTGTCAAAGTATTAAGAACTTTGATTTTGCAAGTAAAGTAAAGTTTTAAATCTTAAAGACAAAACAAAGTTAAAAATTAAACAAGAACAAAGAAACTGTCGAAGGCTGTAAACTTGCAGAAAAAGTAAATAACATCTAAAATGACATGAACTTGAAGAATAAACAAGTAATTTTAAAATGACTTTGAAATATAACTGGTGTTTTAAACGTACATTGTTCCAAATACTAAACTCATTTTCTCTCACACTGGGTACTTAGAGCTTTTACAGGAATTTTGTACAAATTTTCACACACTATTCTAAACACAAACCATCCTATTTATATACAAACAAAATAACTGCTTAGAACGGAAAAACTATAACTAAAGGACAAGTGTCAGCCTGCATGTAAATTTCTTCTCTGAAACCTCCATGTGTCCAACTGCCAAAGGTTACAACCTTTTGAATTTGAATCTCTCCCTTGGTGACGAAAACCTTGTAACTCTTCAAAACTGTCGAAACCCTTTTAAAGGAGAAAAAACTCTTCAGCACTTGCCAAACCATATCTTTTATTAACAACTTCTTCTGTCGAAGCCCTCAGTCACACACTCCCCAAACTATTTTGCCAGAACATTATTTCTATTTCTGTCGAAATTATGGGTTTACACTAAGTCCATTGGTTTAGGCTTAAGCTCATTAACTTATGACAAACTTTCAAAAGCAATAAAAGACTGAAAACTCAAAAACAAACAATAATCGTCTCCTCCAGGATTCTTTTCTCATCATCTTCACTCATAAACGAGAACTTGCTTCTTCCGTCTAATGCAAGACAGTTTGCATCTGTGCCAGACAGATCATACACTTGAGCATAGGCAAGTAGGCAATTCACAAGTCAATTCACCTTTCAGTCTCTTTGGGTCGAACTACGGTGTTCTGACTTCCTCATTGCACGAGAGGATACGTAGGCATAATTTAACAGTTATTGAACAAAAGTCTCTGTATATTCCCCCCTTTCCAGCTTTATTCTTTTAGCCTCATTATCATGAGCATTTCATTCTTGTTCTCACACTGACACTGTACATTTATACACTTTACACTTCTTTTTACACAGTCACCTGTACATCCTTTTCCATCTCTTTTATACACAGATTGCACTGACACTACCCCTTTAAAACACAAATCTTTTAAGCGTGGATCCTGTCGAGTACGGCGGATAATCTGGGTGCTAATACCTTCCCAGGTTGTAACCAACCCCCTTTCTCAGTCTCTCTGGTTCGCAACCGTCTTATCCATATCTTTCTAGGTCTATGCAGCATTGCCTTTCCTCCGGGATAAAAATGCCTAGCTGGCGACTCTTTCCTTTTCTCTTGAGTTCACTCCTGTGTGTTCTCATTCCATCCTCTCGCCGACCGTTCGCGTCTATACCTTATTTGAGCTTAGTCTCATTTAGTGGGAGCGACAACTTGGCGACTCTGCTGGGGAACCTTATACTGTAACCAGGGCTTCTGGTTCTTTTTGTGGGTTCCTCCTAGCGCTTGTTTGATTTGTGTTTACTGGGGTGTTAGGTGATATTTGTGTTTGTATATTTGTATTTATTTTTGCTTTATGTACAGTTGTTTTACTGCATTCTTTATAGCTTTACATATATCATACTGTCATACTATTCTGGCTGGATCTGGTTTTGTTGCTTTGGTGGGTGGGGTTCCATTGAGAGTTAAGGTCCTATACCTGGGACCTGAGTGACACCTAGGCTAGAGTGGTTCATGTTCTTTCCCATTCCATTTCGGTCTGGTGCGGGAATATGAAACACGGTTCAAATATGGGTTTCTTCTTGAGAACTCTGTGCTACAGATTTCCTGTAGTGCTAGGGCTATCTGGGAAGCCTGCTAAGTATGGATGACCTTTATTATGACCTTCAGAAACTGAGGTGAATTAGAGGAGGATCTTTTATGGTTATTGTAAACACTGTACCTCCGGGTTAGAAGTGTTTACACTTCTCATAACTGATCTAAGTCTGAGGATCCTTGTTTTAGAACACCACCTGTGAGGGGGTTGGGTTGTTTACAAGTTTGCAGGTACCCTTGACCTCAGCATACCCTGTTACTTTGTTTGATTAAGAGTACTCCACTTTGGACAGTTCTTGTGATTTTTAACCCTGGACATGTGGCTCTTTATTTGAGCCCCCCACCTTGGTTACTGGACTTATGAACTTCCATTTGGACTTCTTAAACATACATGGACCTATATCAAAGCAGCAATCAGATCCAGCTTGATCACAAACCCTTGCATATCATTTGCATACATCATCATTGCATCATTTTAACATTTGCTTATTTGTTTTTCAGGGTATCCATACTATATTTTGGCTTGGTTTTGACCCCTTCATCTGCATAGACCTATCTGCTTCAGCTACTGTTATCACCGGCATCTGCCTGTCAGTGGCCCATCTTCAATATTATTCTCCATCATCAGCAGTTATTTTTAGCTCTTCATTAGCAAACATGGCACCCAAGAAAAGCAATATCTCATATCATTTCTTTCAGCCTGAGCTAGCTGACATCAGGAGGATCCAGACCCTGATTACTCCAGACCATATACCACTATTCATAGAACATTATGGAGGCATCCTTGATGTGGTTATGGATTTGGACCCTTCCTAGAGGAGCTTGATTCATACTTGCCTGCAGTTCTATGACCCCCCTCTGAGGTGCTTCACCTTTCAGGATTTTCAGTTGGGGCCTTTATTAGAGGAGTATTCATCATTGGTTGGTGTACCTGTCAGGGGTAGAGTCCCCTTCAACCCTGAGATGGCTTTTCCTAGTAATGAAGAAGTGGCAAAGGCACTATATCTGGAACCCTCTCTGATTTGACAGAACATGACTACCAAGGCTGGAGTCTCTGGCCTACACTTGGATTTCTTGACTTCCCAGGCCATCCTGAAGGCCTCCTCAGGAGAATGGAAGGCAGTCTGTGCTTTGTTAGCCCTCAGCATATATGGGGTTATACTTTTTGCAGATGAGCCTAAGTTTATTCGAAAGAATGCAATCCACCTTTTCATTCTGAGGAACCCAGTGCCCACCTTACTGGGAGATTTCTACTATCTGTCCACCAAAGGAATGAAAAGCAATGAGGAAGATTGGTGAGATGTTGTGCTCCCCTGTTCCATACCTGGCTGCTCAAACACTTGCCCAAGACTGATGCATTTTTGAATCCTCACCAGCCAAAGAATTGGGCTAGAAGACTCATTGCTTTGACCTCAGCTGACATCAGGTGGTGCACTCAGAGCACCAAGGGCAGGGACATCGTTACTAGTTGTGGGCAGTTCCCCAATGTACCCCTGATAGGAGTGAAAGGTTGCATCAACTACAACCCTCTATTATTCAAGAGACAATTAGGCTATGCATTGGTCCACCCTCCTAGAGCACAAGACTTGGCTGAAACCCTTTATTGTGAGGTTAAGCCTAATCTAGCCATTGTCAGGCAAGCATCGTGGGCTTGGGACAGTGTCCAGACCAAGGGAATGGCTATTCTAGGGAGATGCAACAATGTGGCCTCAGCTCAGTACTATGAGTGGTCTCATGCCAGGGCTCAAATTTCTGGGATGCCCTTCACCATTGAGGATGCACCCGGACCCTCCACAGCACCACCTCCTGCCACTGTCATCCTAGAAGAGTTTGAGAAATTGAAAGAGAGGAATGAGAATCTGACTCAGGCTCTACAGAAGACCCTCTGGGAGAGGAGTGTTGGTCGGCTGGACATTGAAAGGTTAGAAAAGCTAAAAATGGAGCATCTAGCCAGGATTAAGAAGTTAGAAGACTACATCAAGAAGTCAAGGGCTGGAGAGCAGATTTTGAAGAATGCCTGCAAGGAGGCTCAGTTCCAAAAGGCCAGGACTGATTTGTATCTGAAAGAGAGTCAAGCTAGGTGGGTCAGGATCACCGAAGCTCGTACTCAGGAAGATAAAAGGACTCAGGACAAGATTGAGAAGTTGGAGGCTAGTGCAAAGGAGCAACAGGAAGCCCTGCTAGCAGCCCAGAGAGAGATCTCAGAGTTGAAGATTAAAGCTGGTGTGAAGAGGTCAAAGGACCAGAGTCGACACAAGAAGCTAACTGCAGTTGTTGCTACCAGGAATCTCCTTATCAGGAACCTTACAGAGCGTCCGGCTGATCCTGTGACTGAAGCACTTCTAAAGGAAGTTCAGGAGGATGAGTTTGGTCTTGGTGTCTGACTTTTGCTTGTTGTTGCTTTCATTTCATTGTACTTTTCTTTCTTATGTTGTATTTTGACCCCTCAGAGGGCACGATTTGTAAAAAACAAACTATGTATCATTCACTTTTTGTAATATATGTATTGGTTTGTTTTATCTGAGTTCTTCCAAGCAACATCAAAAGCATCTTCCTCAGGGGTATGGAAAGGTCAAAACCAAATGCCAAGCCGGATACCTTGGAAACAAATAAGCATACTGCATTGCATACTAACCTTCTGTTTTATTTTGTAGGTTTTTGTTTTGTTTGTTACTAACTCTGTTGTGGTTCAGGAACTATTGCTCGCCGACGGGTGTTCCCACTCAACCGTCCACACAGATATCCTACCCGCAATAACCTTCCGGGTATACAGATGGACCAGGTACAGCAAGACCTTACAGAGGTCAGGAACCAAATGGCCAATGAGAGACTGGAAATGAGGAATCAGATGACACAATTTATGGAGGTGATGAATGGCTTAGCTCAGAGCCAAGAGAGATTAAGAGCCTTGGTAGAGAGGCAGACTCAGGAAGACCCCCATCTAGGGACTGGTGGAACAAGCAACAATGAGAGGGTTCAGCCTCATATCAACCCACCAGTATTTGGGCCCCACCTTCATCCAGAGATCAACATCCCTGCTAATGTACAAGGGAATGCTACTACCGGCAGAATACTCCAAGAAGACCCCCAGGAAGATCAGTTCACAGTGATGGGAGCCGGGGATGAGGCCTATGACAGAAGGCTAGATGAAATTGCTGAGAAATTAAGGTCCCTGGAGTCTCAAAACTCCTTGGGTTTTGATGTTATGGACATGGGCTTAGTGGACGGGGTCAGGATTCCCCACAAATTTAAACCTCCGTGCTTTGAGAAGTACAACGGAACTTCCTGCCCGCGAACCCACTTGCAATCCTTTCTGGGGAGACTGAAGGCATACACCATGGATGAAATGCTATGGATGTTTTATTTCGAAGATAGCTTAACAGGAGCTTCAAGGGAATGGTACTCTCATTTGACCAGAGCAACCATCAGATGTTGGAAGGACTTGGCTGAGGCCTTCATTAGACAATACCAGTATAACTTGGATATGGCTCCCAACAGGACCCTCCTGATGGGAATGTCACAATCATCCAGAGAAAGCTTCCGAGAGTACGCCCAGAGGTGGAGACAGCTTGCTGCTGCTGTCCAGCCACCCATGTCGGAGAGGGAGATGGCCGACATGTTTATGAACACCCTCCAAGGGACATACATTGACAGGCTTGCTGCCTTTTCTTCTACCAGCTTTGCGGATGTAGTTATAGCTGGAGAGAGAATTGAGAGCCTATTAAAGATGGGCAAAATTTCTGACAACGGTGCTAACTCGTCCAGCAACCCAAGAAAGCCTTTTGTGGGCCCAAGAAGAACTGGTGAGACTAATGCTATCCATACCAGCAGGGGCAGGCCCCAATATGTTCATAGGTCTGTGGCAGCTGTCACCATTCCCGCTCCAATTCATCCACAACCGGCATACCAACCACAACAACAATCCCACTACCAGCAACAAGCTCAATATCCACCTCAGAGAAATTATAACAACAACAACACCAACAACAACAATCAGGAAAGACCGTTTCAACAGAGACCATCTCAGGCTAATAGGGTGATAGATCCGATCCCTATGCCTTATGTCACATTATTGCCACAACTCCTGAAACTCAACCTGGTTGAGCTAAGGACATTGGCACCTCCAGATCCTGCCAGTCTGCCCAGAAATTATGACGCCAGCGCCAGATGTGCTTTTCACTCAAATGCACCTGGCCACAGTACAGAGAAGTGTAGAGCTCTGCACATGAAAGTACAGGATCTAGTGGACTCCAAAGCTCTAAACTTTGCACCCCCGCCAAATGTCAGTAAGAACCCTATGCCCAACCACGGAGGACCCAGAATCAATGCTATTGAGGAAGATAAACCGTCTTACTTGATAACTAGTGTGGGGCAGATTCGGACACCCTTGGTAGAGATTAAAGCTCAACTCCTTGAATGTCAAATGTTCCCTGGATGTGAGCTAGGATGTGCTTATTGCAACATTTCAGTAAATGGGTGCGATAACTTGAGAAATGGCATAGATGGTCTCATCCAGAGTGGCCTGCTTCAAATCACAACATCAACACCTCCAAATCCAGCAATCTCCTTAACAATAATTCCCGAGTCTTCTACAACTGCAACAACAATTGTTCCAAACAACTCTTCAATCTCATCAACAAATGCTTCATCTGTCACTTCAATGGACCAAATATCAACAAACATCCCTTCTACAACTTCAGCACCCCTTCATTCAGAACCTTCTACAACTTCAACATCCATCCAGTCAACAATGTCTCCTACAATATCAACAGCAAACAATGAAAGTGTCTCAACGGTTACAATTTATTATGATCCTACAAATGATTTTGCCTACAATTCACAAAGTGCCACTCCTATCAGAGCACCAGTTACAATATACTATGATCCACATACTATCATGGTCCCTTCTGCAGCTGCTATCAGTCCAGTCACTATCACAGTGCCTGGGCCAGTACCTTATGAAAGCAGTAATGCCATCCCTTGGCATTACGGCTCCGATCTATACTGCGAAGGGCAGAAAATCACTTTGGAATCATCAACTTCTTCACCACAAATATACAATGTGGGAGGAGGCGGAGGCTTCACTCGAAGCGGACGTCTCTTTGCCCTGCAAATTCCAAAACCCACTGCTGAAGCAGAAGTTGCTGCCAAAGCAAAAGGGAAGAGCCTGGTGCAGGAAGAACAAGTTGCTAAAGAAGCTTTGAAAACCCCTTTTGATCAAGAGGTTGATGAATTCATGAGAATCATCAAGAAAAGTGATTACAAGATAGTGGACCAGCTTCACCAGACACCTTCCAAGATCTCCATTTTATCATTGTTGATGTGCTCCGAGGCTCATCGGAACGCACTACTAAAAGTCTTGCACGCAGCTTATGTGCCAGAGGAGATTACAGTCAATCAGTTAGAGGCAGTGGTTGGAAACGTCAACGCTAGTCATGGACTAGGATTTATCAACACTGATTTGACTACGGAAGGTCGCAAACACAACAAGGCTTTGCACATTACCATGGAGTGTAAGGGTGCAGTTCTTTCCCATGTACTGGTAGACACAGGGTCATCCGTCAATGTCTTACCTAAAAAAGCCCTTGTGAAGCTGGAATATGAAGGATTGGCATTACGTCCCAGCAACTTGGTAGTGAGAGCCTTTGACGGTTCTAAGAGATCAGTTCTGGGAGAAATTGAGTTGCCTATAACGATTGGCCCACAAACTTTCAAAACGACCTTCTTTAAGATGGTCATTCAGCCGGCCTACAGTTGTTTGTTGGGTAGACCATGGATTCACGCCGCTGGCGCAGTTACGTCTACCCTTCACCAGAAGTTAAAATTCGAGTGGGAGGGCCAAGTAGTTACTATTTGTGGGGAGGAAGATATCTTTGTTAGCCATCTGGCTACATACAAATACATTGAGATGGATGGGGAGATCCACGAAACTATGAGTCAAGGGTTTGAGGCCTTGAACATAAATGAAGCATCCGCTGTACCTGGAACCTCAATGACCTCTTATCAACAAGCCCGGAAGGTTGTTGAAGAAGGGACTGCCCAGGGTTGGGGCAAGTTGCTGCCCGTGGAGAAGAAGGAGGATAGATTTGGGTTGGGTTACAAACCAACTCAACAAGATCAAGCAGAGGCTGCTAAGAAGCCCAATTTTATCAGTGGGGGGATGCTCACCCCCGATGCCGTGAACAACTTGGAAGACGAGGATGAAAGAGACCGCAACCTGGAGAGTTGGATCTGTCCAAAGATCCCGGGGAGCAGTATCTCAAACTGGTCTTCCCAGGAAATTATAAGAGTTACTCCTGCAGAGTAATTATTATTTCCTGTATTTTTAAGCATGCATCAAGTCTTGCATCTTGCCCAAGATGACAAGACTCATTTTGTAATCGGGCCATCTGTAATTTTTGTGCAACAAGATTAATCAATGAAATATCAGACATCTTTTGCAAATGAGTCTTTTTTCCTTTCCGCTCACTGTTTTCCCATTTTTCTTTTTGTACAAAAAATAAATGGCAATGTTTTCAAAATGACAACTTTATTTCACTTTTCTAAAACAAGATTAAGATCAATCACTAAAACGAACAAACTGAACCCTTGCAGAGAATGCCTTCCAGACCGCACCGACAACAGCACGGCTATGACTTCGTATGACTTTGACAATCCAATCAATCAAGCTGATGAAGGGGTTGAAGAAGAGTATGAGCTTCCTGAAGAGCTAGCCAGGTTGTTGAGACAAGAGGAAAGGGTTATCACTCCTCATCAGGAGGAGGTCGAAACGATTAATCTTGGTACAGATGAAGACGTGAAAGAGGTTAGGATCGGGGCCTGCTTACAAGACTCAGTGAAGAGACAACTGATTGACCTGCTTCAAGAATATGTGGATGTGTTTGCTTGGTCTTATCAGGATATGCTAGGGTTGGACACCGACATTGTTATGCACAAGCTGCCTTTAAGAGAAGATTGCCCGCCGGTTAAACAGAAATTGCGCCGTACTCGCCCAGACATGACAATGAAGATCAAAGAAGAGGTGCAAAAGCAGTGGGACGCCGGGTTCCTTGCTGTAACTAGCTATCCACCGTGGGTTGCTAATATTGTGCCTGTGCCTAAGAAGGATGGCAAGGTGAGGATGTGTGTTGACTACCGGGATCTGAACAGAGCAAGCCCGAAAGATGATTTCCCATTACCTCACATTGATGTATTGGTGGATAATACGGCTCAGTTCTCGGTATTCTCCTTCATGGACGGATTTTCAAGATATAATTAGATCAAGATGTCACCTGAAGACATGGAGAAGACAACTTTCATCACACCCTGGGGCACGTTCTATTACAAAGTGATGCCATTCGGACTGAAGAATGCTGGCGCAACCTATCAACAGGCTATGGTGACGTTATTCCACGATATGATCCATAAAGAAATTGAATGTTATATGGATGACATGATTGCCAAGTCCCTCACAGAAGAAGACCACCTGGTAAATCTGTTGAAGTTATTCAAGCGTCTGAGGAAGTACCAACTGAAGCTGAACCCCAACAAATGCACATTCGGGGTGCGATCCGGTAAACTGCTGGGATTTATTGTAAGTGAGAAAGGGATTGAAGTTGACCCTGATAAAGTCAAAGCCATTCAAGAAATGCCTGCACCAAAATCAGAAAAAGAAGTTCGGGGGTTTTTAGGTAGATTGAACTACATTTCACGGTTCATATCTCACCTCACAGCAACTTGTGAACCTTTGTTCAAGCTGTTGAGAAAAGAACAAACGGTCAGGTGGAACGAAGACTGCCAGAGGGCTTTTGACAAAATCAAGGAATACTTGCAAGAACCTCCAATCCTTATGCCTCCAGTTGAAGGAAGACCTCTAATCATGTACTTGACAGTATTAGAAGAGTCAATGGGGTGTGTGCTGGGCCAGCATGACGAGTTTGGTCGAAAAGAGTATGCAATATACTACCTAAGCAAAAAGTTTACCGATTGTGAACAACGTTATTCACTGCTCGAGAAAACTTGTTGTGCTTTAGCGTGGGCTACTCGCCGACTGAGACAGTATATGTTGACCCACAC
Organism: Lathyrus aphaca; assembly: GCA_963966055.1. NCBI lineage: Eukaryota > Viridiplantae > Streptophyta > Magnoliopsida > Fabales > Fabaceae > Lathyrus > Lathyrus aphaca. Next base: position 212,520,615 of record OZ014520.1, on the reverse strand, counting down.
CACTTTATTGATCTCAAAGATGGATCCAGTTAAGTACATTTTTGAGAAGCCAGCACTTACCAGACGGGTTGCAAGATGGCAAATGATCCTCACAGAGTATGATATCCAGTACACCTCTCAGAAAGCCATCAAGGGCAGTGTATTGTCTGAATATCTTGCTGAGCAGCCTATTGATGATTACCAGCCAATGAGATTTGACTTCCCTGATAAAGACATCATGTTCATAAAAGCAAAAGATCATGAAGAGCCTGTTCACACTGAAGGGCCTGACCCGGAAGAAGAATGGACTATGATGTTTGATGGGGATGTTAATATGAATGGTCGTGGTGTTGGTGCAGTACTCATTACACCTAAAGGAGTTCACATGCCTTTCTCGGCAAAACTCACCTTCAACTGCACTAACAACGAAGCTGAATACGAAGCTTGCATTATGGGTCTTGAGGAAGCCATTGACCTCAGGATCAAGACATTGACTATATTCGGAGATTCAACTCTGGTAGTTAATCAGACCAACGGCAAATGGTACACGCACCAGGATCATCTGATACCTTATAGGGATTATACAAGGAGGTTATTAACTTTCTTTACAACAGTCAAGCTTGAGTATGTCCCTCGGGACGAGAATCAGTTTGCAGATGCTCTGGCTACCATTTCATCCATGATCAAAGTTCAAGCTACCAACTTTGTACCTCAAATTTCAGTGTCCAGACTCGACAGACCAGCATATGTGTTCGCAGCAGATGTTGTCAAGGACGATAAGCCTTGGTTCCATGACATTAAGTGCTTCTTGGAGGATCAAACATACCCACCTGGGGCATCTTCCAATGATAAGAAGACTTTAAGAAGGCTTGCTGGTAGTTTCTTTCTGAACACTGACGGTTCCCTGTACAAGAGAAACTTTGATATGGTACTCCTCAGATGCGTTGATAGAACAGAAGCAGACTTGTTGATGCATGAAGTGCACGAAGGATCCTTTGGTACCCATGCTGGAGGACATGCAATGGCCAAGAAGTTGCTAAGATCAGGTTATTACTGGATCACGATGGATGCCGACTGTTGTGAATACGCCAGAAAATGCCATAAATGCCAGATTTATGCGGATAAGGTGCATGTGCCTCCCAATCCTTTGAATGTGATGTCGTCACCCTAGCCCTTTGCTATGTGGGGCATTGACATGATTGGCAAGATTGAACCAACTGCTTCGAACGGCCATAGATTCATCTTGGTTGCCATTGACTATTTCACCAAGTGGGTAGAAGCAGCTTCCTATGCAAATGTTACAAGACAAGTGGTAGCCCGATTTCTAAAAAGAGATATCATCTGTCGATATGGAGTTCCCGAGCGAATCATTACTGATAATGGTTCCAACTTGAACAATAAAATGATGGCAGAACTATGCCGGGACTTCAAGATCCAACACCACAATTCTTCTCCTTACAGGCCAAAGATGAATGGCGCTGTTGAGGCAGCTAATAAAAATATCAAGAAGATTGTGTAGAAGATGGTAGTTACTTACAAAGACTGGCATGAAATGCTACCGTTCGCCTTGCATGGGTACCGAACGTCAATCAGAACATCCACTGGGGCAACACCGTATCAGCTTGTATATGGTATGGAGGCAGTCCTACCTGTTGAAGTTGAGTTACCTTCCTTACGGGTACTGATGGATGTTAAGCTGAACGAAGCAGAATGGGTCCAATCCCGATACGAACAACTGAGTCTGATTGAAGAGAAAAGATTGGCTGCAATCTGTCATGGGCAGCTGTATCAGAAAAGAATGAAGAGAGCCTTCGATCATAAAGTCAGGCACCGAGAGTACCAAGTAGGAGATCTTGTGCTGAAAAGACTCCTCCCTCCTCATACAGACCACAGGGGCAAATGGACTCCGAATTATGAAGGACCATTTGTAGTAAAGAAAGTTTTATCGGGTGGAGCACTGATGCTCAGCACTATGGATGGTGAGGACTTCCCGTCCCCTGTGAATTCAGATGCAGTTAAAAAATACTTCGCATAAAAAGACCCGCTGGACACAAAAACAGAATGTAAGTCCAGGCAAAAATAGGGCATCCCGGCGAGTCAAAAACAGAATGAAAGACTCGGGCAAAAATAAGGGAAAATAAACAAAAAAAATGTGTACACCCGCTGAGTTGAAAAGCCGCATTGGACGACTCAGGCAAAAATGGGTATCCCGATGGATTGAAAACCCGAAAGGGCGATTCATGCAAAATAAGGGAATAAGCGAACAACTGCATTCTGAATTCGTCTGTATCACCTACAGATTGGTAAGCCTCGAAAGGATCAAACTTCTGTCAGAATCAGCCTTCTTCAGAAAGCAAGACGAGAGGAACGTCAAAAAGTCATACGAGTCATAGCAAAAGGGAAGCTCCTTGAAGCATCGTCAACATTGCCAGCATTTTGTTCCTCAATTTGTAACAATCTCCTCATTTTAGGGGATATGTTTCTTTGACTGTATCTTGCCAATTCAGGGCGTATGAATTAATAAAATCAGATTTTCAGTCATGTCCCGTCTCGTACATTTTATTTTCATTTGCAAAATGTCTGATGTCTTTAGAGATATTGATTGCATAAACACAGATGTTTCCTTTTAAATACGTGCTTGCAGGAAATATACTTACTCCCGGGAGTGTCTGAACTCCTATGACGGAATCCGGTAAGGGATACCTCGGGATCACTTGTGCGTTTCTCTGTCTTTTCAGGATTGCAGGTACTCAGGGCACAACATGGGGCATGTAAGCTTCATCCCAGCAAGCTGGCAAATCAACACTCACTCAGTCTTAGCACCCAAAGTGTTTGCTCCCCAGCTGAGTTGCCACTTGTTGTTTCTCCCCAGCCGAGGTACCAATCATGCTTCCTCAGCCAAGTACAAAAGCCAGGGAACCAACTTCCCCACAGAGTTTCAACCTCTATCCAGAAGAGCAGCGCATGAAGGAATCACAACAGAGTGACGAAAGCTTCTACAAACTCCTAGCTGGGTCCCTCATTAACTGAGATAGGTCTATCAGTGACCTATATCCCCAAGCAGATGCATCTACCAATGATCTCATCCCCAGCTGTGATGCTCACTTCAAGCAGATCAACCAGAGATCTTCATAGCAACGGGATTCGAATCCCGGATTGGTATCTTTGCATAATCATGGCATTCGCATCATACTCACCCCACAAAGCGTAGCATTCCGTCTAACACGGAGCATTACGACAAAAATCAAACATATTGCACAATCATAAGCCATGTTTTGAATCAAACACTTGTGAATAGTGACAATCCATCAACAACATACAAGATGTTCACCAAATTCCCCAACAGAGAGCTAAAGCTAAAGCAGTTGCCTTACATTCACAAACCCCAGTATATACTCCTTGTGGCACCCGTCCGTGTCATATCCCCAATAAAAGACCAAAGCATCCTCTTTGCACTCACAGATACATACACTTTGTATATCAGATACTTGTTTATACCATACTCTTCACCTTTTGACACTCGTCCGTGTCACTCTCCCCAGCAGATAAACACTCATCTATACTCTTATACAGATACCCGTCCGTATCTTATATGCACCATCTATATCCCCGCAGATTCAACACTAGTCCATGTTCTTTGTTAACCAGTTGGTACTCGTCCGTACCATCATCTAAGAGCATGCGTCAAGCGTTTGTTTCTACCTGATACTCGTCCGTATCATAGTCTTAAGGATGCTCGTCCGCATCTTTAATCCATACACCGTGTCAAACACTTACGTATTATGGAATTTAGACACTCGTCTGTGTCTACTTTTCCCCAAAAGAGTCCCTTCAGATTCAACACTCGTCTGTGTTCCTTGTTAACTAGTTAATACTCGTCCGTATCATCATCTCTGAACACGTGTCTGTATTTGTTTCTACTCGATACTCGTCCGTATCGTAGCCTTAAGGATGCTCGTCCGCATCTTTAATCTATACACAAACATCTAAACGCTTATACCTTTTGTTCTTGGATATAAACACTCGTCCGTGTTTACTATTCCCCAGTAGAGTAATTTCCACTGTTATCTGACATTCGTCCTATGTCATGATAAACCCTGAGAGCAGCCGTACCCTGCTAGGTGATCGTCCTTCACCTCTTGATGATCGTCCTTCATCATGCTCATCCGATGGCCGTCCCCATCGTTGACCTTTTCTATCCGACATTCGTCCTATGTCGTGATATTTAGCAGCCGTCCCCTGCTAGGTGATCGTCCTTCACCTCTTGATGACCGTCCTTCATCATTTTATCTTATGGCCGTCCCCATCGTTGATTTTGTTATCTGACATTCGTCCTATGTCATGATAAACCTTGAGAGCAGCCGTCCCCTGCTAGGTGATCGTCCTTCACCTCTTGATGATCGTCCTTCATCATGCTCGTCCGATGGCCGTCCCCATCGTTGACCTTTTATCCGACATTCGTCCTATGTCGCGATATTTTCGGCAGCCGTACCTTGCCAGGTGATCGTCCTTCACCTTTGATGACCGTCCCTCATCATTATTTCATTTATTCTTTAACCCGATGGTCGTCCCCGTCGTGGTCCCTTTTCCTTTTCCTGATGATCGTCCTTCATCAGTGTAGCCCGATGGCCGTCCCCATCGTTGGTTACCTTACTTTATGAATTTGATGGCCGTCCCCATCATTGATTACCTTACTTTATGAATTTGATGGTCGTCCCCATCATTTTTCATTGATCCCCATAGAATCTTATAGCTTTACTTGATGGCTGTCCCCATCATGATCCCTTTTATCCCCAGCATGTCGGCCGTCCTCGTCATTGCTTTATTCTCCGCACTTTTCCAGCATGCCGGCCGTCCCCGTCATTGCTCTTTCCCCAGCAGTCGTCCTCTGCTCGACGGTCGTCCTCCGTCGCCCACACTTTACAATATACTTTATTTTCTTTTACAATCTATATCCCTTTTCTTCTTCATTCTGTGAGTGCAAATTTTGGACTGTCTTTGGTATTCAACCACAAGTTATCTTGTTTGCCTGTTAAGCCGTTGCTTACATCCTGCACAGCTAACTCATGTTTGAATAGGGGCAGCTGTAAACACCCCAAATTTTCCCTCACCCATTCACACCATGGCTTGTGATCTCCTCATATGCATAATCCAATCATACCATCTCATACCACATTTTTGATTCATTTCATTGGTTCAAAGTCATCTGCACCTAGGGTTTGTGATCTGAGCAATCCAAAAGCCATTTGAGCCACTCCAAAGGTCATCAATCACTTCAAATGGGTCCATGTATGTTCAAGCATCATATTATATCCTTTCAAAGTCAAGAATGTCAAAGAATCACAAGAACTGAAAATGGCATGGAAGCAGAGCCAGGTTTGACTGCACAGATGACCTAGAATTAGGGTTTTGGTTTCAGAGGCCATAAATCCAAATTTTTTGGTTATTCTTGTTTCTATTGGTCTCTATATGGTATAGGGAGTGTGCATATCAATTTTCATGAAGAAATTCCATGGGGAAGTCATCTGATCAAGAGTTGACTTTTCAAGCAAGTCAGTGCAAAATCAGGGCATCTGAGGCCCCCAATGACCCAACCAAAGGTTGTTCTTCATCATTTTGATTGTATATGATCTTTATTTGATCATGGAAGAAGTTGGAACCTCACAAAATTGAAGAATTTCAAGTCTTTTGCAAAGTTGACTTTTTGGGGAAGTTTGACTTTTAATGAAATTGCCATTTTAGGAAACTTTTTCAACCCTTGCTTTTTGATTCAAAAATGCTTCAAATGAAAAAACTTTGGTCATGAAAGTTGTAGAATGGATCATTCCCTTTTCAAAAAGTACAAGAACATGACCTAATTCATTTTGGATCAAAAGTTATGGCTTGTCAAAGTTGGCAAAAATCACAAAATTTGAAGTTTTCCACCAAAGAGGCAAAGTTGCAAATTCACTTTTCAAGGCAAATAGAGTTATCAAATGGACTTCTAAACTTCACAACATGATCATACAAGACCTAGAATTCAGAATGGGCCAAAGGATCATTCATTTTTCTGGCTTATGGAGCAAGAAATTTCAAAGGAAGCAAAAGTAAGGCAAGTTGCAAAAACTCACTCAAGTGTGAATCCACTTGCTTGCTGACTTCACAAACCATCCTAGGGTTCTCCCCACATCATGCTGCGCAGGACACACCTTTTGTCCTTGGCTAGCAAGTAGCCCATGCTTCTCTTACACAACTTTGACATTTTGGCAACTTGAGCCATACCTATCACAAAAGCACACATCACTTCATCTGACCTATCACAATAGTTTATGCAAACAAAAGGAAAGCCAAAGCATACAAAACACAAGCCTGAAACACTCTCCAACACAGCTTGCTCATTTTCCACCTCTTGTGCAAAACCATTCGAAACTCATCATACAGGCCTCAAACACAAAAACTAACTTCACAAATCAACTCAACACACTTCCCTGGTCACAAAGCACCCATCACCATTGCCTTAAACTCAAAGAATCAAAAACACGATCATCACCTGCCATTGAACAGAACTTCTGCCATCTCTCAAACCATCCATTATAAACTTCAAACAAGCATTGAAAGCTTCTCAAGGGGTCCAGTGGAGTTGATTGCAAGCAAGAAACCAGCCAGAAAGTGCCAGAAACCAAAGCTTCAGTTCAGGTAGCCATCTCAAACTTTTTTCCAGAAACATGTTTTTAAGTTCTTAGAAGCTTCTATGCACTCCCCTGATCATGAATATGTGTTTACTTTTGAAAATGGTTGAGAAACCAGGATGTATGAGTGCTCTGAAACTTTTTGCCCTAAGAATGTTTTGATTCGATTTGGCTGATTAATGATTGAAAAATGATGTTTGATTGAGGGGTTTGATTCGTTTTTGAGTGGGGATGAATTCTGGGCAGTTAGATTTCATTTTTGTTGCGTGTAGAGGGAGATAGGGATTTGAGCTAGCCGGAGAAGACGACCGGAACAGTGTTCCGGTCGCCTGAAAGTGATTAGGGCAGGATTAGGGTTAATGACATTAATTAGGGAAGTCTGAATCTCAACCCTTGGATATGGCGCCAGGTCAATTCGCGTGCGTGTATGTTTGAATTCTGGCCCTTGATCTTGCATACTTTCTCATTTTCATATTTAATTCATTTTATTTTTCATTTAAATGCATTTGTTTTCTACATTTTATTTAAAATAGTAAAACATTTTCAAAAATTCTGAAAATTTTTGTATAAACTTTTATTAATTTTCAGAAGCCAAAAACATTTTTATTTTTATTTTTTGCATTAAAAAATATTTTTAAATCATTTAAAAGTTTATTTTTAATTAATTAATGAGAATTAATTAATTAAAAATACTTTTAGGTATTAAAAAATCACAAAAAAATTCATGAGACCTTTAAAATCATTTAGAAACATTGTCCAACCCTCAAACCAAATTTCTTTTTTGGTCTTAATGCATTTTGACAATTTTCCATGGAATTAATTCAATTTCAAAGCATTATTTTGATCCAATGTTCAAAAATTCATTTCTGCCTAGTCTTTGAGAGTTGGACTTTGATTCTTTTTGCATTGTGTCTTGCATATCATGTAGTTTGTAGGATTAAATTGGCATGAATTGATCTTGCATTTTCCATTTGTTTGACATTTTTCTTGGCAAGTTACCCTAAAACCCTAAAAATCTTAGGAAATTCATAACCCTCATTAGGTTAAGAGTTAGAACCCCTCCTTTGGGCAGTAAGTTTGTGTAGGGTTAGGGTTCCCTTGAATGCATTTTCAATTTTTTATCATGATGTTTGCTTATGGTTTTGGTTTTTGTTTTGGGCATTGATCATAAACCCTAATTTGGGCTTCCTTTTGCATTCATCTTGCATTTGCTTGCCTACCATGACTTGCCATAGCATTTTGTGCATACATTTGATCCATTGGACATCTTGAGACACATTAGAAGCATGTTTGATCATTGCATCTTTCATTTGCCATGTTGTATGTCATTTGCATTTCATAACTTTTCATGTATGATCATGGTTCTAAGCATGCTCCATTTGCATCCATATGTTCATATGATCATCCTCATGCCTTGATTCATGTTTGCATCATCTCATAACATCATTATCATCACACATATGCTTCTGGTTTTGATTTGCATCATGCCATTTCATTTCATTTTGCATTGCATTGCATTCCTTTCACTAACTTTTCAGGTGGTAAGTTACTTTGAGAAGTGAATTTGCCTTCACTTCTCACAACTTCTTTTCATCTCTCTTATGCATCCTTGCTGCATTTTGTTTTGTGTTTGAGATTGAGCTTGCTCTTTCTTCTTCATCTTACTTTCTTTCCTCAAGTGACTTGTCTTCTTAAATGAAGCAAGTTACTTTGCTTCCTTTGCTCCTCTCATCTGCTTCCTGGTGGTTCCTTTGAAGATTTCTCTTGTCAAACTTCACAAACCTTAGGAACAACCAAGCATGACAATGATTAGGGTTTTGATTAGTTTCCCCACTAAGTTTTTTCCTTTGTGTCTCTTTTGAGTCTTCTCTTCTCACCTCATAATCAGGGACTAAACCCTAAAGGCTTTAAGGCTTTGTGATTAAGCTTATGCCTGCATCCTTCTATTAGGATGGAGTGTATAACTTTAATCCTAAGTGTTAAACCCTTAATGTGTTTAAATCCTTTAATCAATTCACTTAATAATCATCAAGACATCAAGCTTTTAACTTGGGCCTTGCATTAGGGTTCTAATTCTTCCTTAATTGGTTAAGAAGGACTAACCCTAGTGTTAATGGACAAGTCCTCCTCAAGTTGTCTTACAAACCCTAAAAGTCACTTCTTCATCATACCATTAACTAAAATCCACTTAATAAAGGCTTTGTTTTGTCATGAGTTTAATCCCTAATCATGGATTAAGTTGAGGAGCTTTCCTCAGCTTAAACATTCTCATATGTTATCCTTATATTAGGATGGTGTAATGAGTCTGTTTAATCCTTGATTATGGCTTAATCTCATTACTCAACACTGAACAAAAACCACAAAAAACATCTAAATAATCACAAGTAGGTTAATGACCTTAATCCTACATCAAGGTGTTTAAGTGTGAGAAGCTGACTTCACACTTAAGGTATTCTCATTACCCCTAATCAGAGGGAAGATGTGATGAGTTTACTAAGTCCATTGGTTGAGGCTTAAGCTCATTAACTTATGACAAACTTTCAAAAGCAATAAAAGACTGAAAACTCAAAAACAAACAATAATTGTCTCCTCCGGGATTCTTTTCTCATCATCTTCACTCATAAACGAGAACTTGCTTCTTCCGTCTAATGCAAGACAGTTTGCATCTGTGCCAGACAGATCATACACTTGAACATTGGCAAGTAGGAAATTCACAAGTCAATTCACCTTTCAGTCTCTTTGGGTCGAACTACGGTGTTCTGACTTCCTCATTGCACGAGAGGATACGTAGGCATAATTTAACAATTATCGAACAAAAGTCTCTGTATATTCCCCCCTTTCCAGCTTTATTCTTTTAGCCTCATTATCATGAGCATTTCATTCTTGTTCTCACACTGACACTGTACATTTATACACTTTACACTTCTTTTTACACAGACATCTGTACATCCTTTTCCAGCTCTTTTATACACAGATTGCACTGACACTACCCCTTTAAAACACAAATCTTTTAAGCGTGGATCCCGTCGAGTACGGCGGACAATCTGGGTGCTAATACCTTCCCAGGTTGTAACCAACCCCCTTTCTCAGTCTCTCTGGTTCGCAACCGTCTTATCCATATCTTTCTAGGTCTATGCAGCATTGCCTTTCCTCCGGGATAAAAATGCCTAGCTGGCGACTCTTTCCTTTTCTCTTGAGTTCACTCCTGTGTGTTCTCATTCCATCCTCTTGCCGACCGTTCGCGTCTGTACCTTATTTGAGCTCAGTCTCATTTAGTGGAGGCGACAAATGGCTATCAGGAATGGAATGGAAATGAGATCGAAATGGAATTGAAAAATGGAAAGAAAAGGGGAAAATGTAGGGAAAAATAAAGATTGTGCTTGAATGGGCCCTACCCCACTGCCTACGTACCTCATCGGGATAAATGAGGATCAGAGTCGCCGTAGTTCGTCTAACTAAGGCTGAAACTTGTTTGTGTTTTTTAAGGATGACGTTGCCATAGCTCTAGCTCAGGTATTACCGGCTCTGACTCGAGGGTGTTTAGCGTGTCGCTGTTTGAACTGTCGAGACAAGTCATGTTCGTCCATAAAGAGTATGAGATGATATGAGAAGACGTGACTTCTTGGTTTGTTGTCTTTTATAAGAAGTGTTTTGAATTTGTGTTTATTGTATGTACAACACTAAAGACTATGACACAGGAGCGAATACTTTCCAAGATCGCCCCCAATGGAACGTTTGTAAAGCATCCTAAAAGAGTGAAGGAGACCTTCACTAATCATTTCCCGTATAGCTTAAGGCTCGTGGCGCATTGTACACATTTTCCTTTATTAATTGTTTTTGATTTTCTTTTAAGATGAGAAATGAGACTCAAGTTGCCAAAGGAAAACTTATAAGGGAAACTAGACTTACCCTAAATCAATTGAGTTTAATGATGACCTATGGTTAGTGAGGTTTGAAAGATTAAATCTACCTAAGAGATATTAAACTAGAAATGAAAGCATAAAAGGCAATAATGAACAATATGGTCCTCCTAAGTCATGGTGGGTAAAAACGTGAATGAAACATAAATGGGATGAAACGATGGATCAGGTGGGTCGATTGCGTGGTGCTGAGACGCACGACTTATGGTATGCAACATACAAGTCTTGCTTTTGGGTGTAATGGAATGGAACGATGGTAATCGAGGAATCCTAAAGTCACATGAAACTTTATTTATTTGAAAATTTACTCGACGTTGGATCGAGTCTTTACTTATTTCGTTTTTGAGATTTTGGTTTTCTATCGATTCATTTTATCTTTTCTATCCTTATTATAGGAACTATACAAGCATACAAGTTCTAACTATTACATCACAAAGTACACAAAAACATAATCGAGGCATAATAAAACACAACCCAAGTCCATAAGCAAATCCTCGGAAAATACCTTGCACAAAAAGGAAATGTTAGTAAGTGAAATGAACATGAATATGCATAATATGATGGAAATGAATTAAAATGACAAAAATATCAAAAGTCAAGGAAAAAATGTGAAATTAATTCCCTAGGGTATCTAACCTGATTATAACATTGTGTTAAAAATATCTTAAAAATTCAAAGTCTAACTATGTCAAATGGTCACCTAAACTTACCTAAGGTTCACTCATAATTTTTGCACAAATTACACTACCAAAACAGTAGATAAAATGGCCTAAAAAATGTACTAAAAATATTTCTAGGTACCATATTTGTCCTCTAATCATAGCAAAAAGAATGGATCAAAAATGTTATAGGAAGTGGCAAAAATAAAATGTACAAATTTATGTGTTTATGAAGGAATTCAATATAAATCAATTAAAATGAAAAATCGAATTTAAATTGAAAAATGTAAAAATTCAGAAAGTAAAAATTGGGAATGTTTCTAAATTGAATTAATATCCTACTATAATTTTTGGGGATTTTTATTATTTGTTTTAGTATTTTTTGTAGAATTAATTTGAAATGGTGTGAAAACAGAAATTAAAATAAATAGAAATATAGAAATGGGGGTGCAGTAAGAAGTATTTTCAGTTAATAAACATATGGGCTTGAGTATGGGGTGTAGATAGTGACTGTACTAGGCCCAATTCGCGCCAAGCCTGGGTGCCTACGGTGGGTCATCAGTCAACTTTTGTTGACTAGCCTTGGTCCACACGATTTAATGATTGATTAAGTCTCCTCATCCAGCGTCTATCAATGATAGGTGCATGGTTATTGCCATGGGGGATACGCGTGGGAAAGAGATCCGGTGGTCCAACCGGATGGTGACACTTGTCACCGCCGGAGTGGACCACCCCAAGGGATCCTATCTTCACCAAATTCAAAAAGGCGGTGGATTAAACGTGATTAAGACCTTTAATGGACAATTTCGGTGACATTAAATTTATATTAATGAGCTTATCCTTTCAATTAAAATTAAGATTAATTCACAAATTGAAAACAAATCATAAATTAAAACCTCATAAACACTCAGATTCCTAATACCTCCCTCACTCAAACCCTAGGTTCATCTTCTTCATCTTCTCACCTCCGACTAGGCCTAAACGGCGCCGCTGCCACGAATCAACCGAAGAAGACGACGACCCACCTCTCAATCGCCGCCTAAACCTCATCTTTACCCTCAAATCCGAAACCCCAACCCTCACAATTTCAAATCCCTAAATCTGAATCCTTCCCAACTCAAACCTTCAAGATTGCGACCTTTTTTGTTCGGATTCAGGGGTTCTTGCTCCTCTTAGTCAAAGCTAATACAATGGTAGTGAATATTTTGAAAGCTTCAAGTCGAAATCGACCTACCTGCGGAACGACGGTGGTCCGGACGAATGCTTTGAGTAAGTTCCTCTTCGATCCTCTTTCTTTCTTCGCTTCTATTGGTTTGAGTTTCTGTTGATGATTTCGTTATGCCATTGATGAATCTTTGAGGAAGATTAATGTTGTGTTAATGTTGATTTGCAGGTCATGATGATTTGTTGATGACGGACGTGATGTTGTCGATGTAGACGGATGATGAAGAGTGTTTGGCTGCAAAAATTGATAGAGATGTATGGGATTGTTCAGTCCTGAAGAACGATGGTGAGTTTACACCTTAGGCATGATATTCTTCAATCTATGCTTTCTTTACTTTGTCTTTTATTCTTCTTATTCTTGCCGTGAATGATTGTTTGAGGACTGTTTGATGAGTCTTGCCATTGCAGGGTGTAGAAGATGATGAAGATTATTGATGTTGAATCCTCTTATCCGATTTTGACGAGGATGGGGAAGTGGTTCAGATTTGGTGATGCAGTGGGTGAAGAAGAGTGAAGAAGGTGATTTGAGGAATGAGGAATGAATGTAGGAAGTATGATAGAGGAATAGTGAAGAAGAGTGAGGAGAAGAAGAAGAATGATTGAAGAAAGTGGTGGTTGAAGAGTGTGAATGAATGAGATCGAGATTTTTGCAAAGGGATTGAAGAAGATGAAAGAAGAAATGGTGGAGGATGAATGTGATCTAGCCAGCCCCAAGGAAGAGTGAAGCTTAGGATTTTATAGAGGATCAATGGGGCTTTTTCAGGTAAAAATCGGTTGCATTTCTGTTTTTGATTCGGTTAGGATTTCTGTTAGGAGTCTATTATAGTTTGTTGTAACCGACTCTTTTTTTGAAATTTTCTTCTCCTTCTCAGCTTTTGGCATTGGTTCACTGCCTTTGTTTCTGATTTTCTGGTGTGAAATCCCCTTTTGTTCTCTGCTGAATTTTTTATTCTGAGTTGTATTTTATTGTTATGCAATTGCAGCCGGTTCAAAGCTCTTATGTGGGGTAGGTCATGATAATACGAAGAGGAAGATTGATGAAGAGGTGAATTCGAAGATTGAAAGGGATTCTGAGTTTTTTGTAACCGTCCTTTTTCTTCTTTCATTCTGTAAATGATTATGGACTTTTCTTGTATACCTCAATTCCTGCTATATCAGTTAGATTTTTTTCCTAAATGATTTTCCGTTACGATTAATTTTTGAGTTTTCTGCTGTAATTTTACTATGGACTTTGTATGATGATTTTTTTAATTAATTATATATAAGCTGACTATCCACCTTCTTCGTGAATTATCGAAGCAAACTTGTTGTCAAGGATGGAAGACCTCCTTTTTAATCCCTGATACATAAACAATAGAAACTGAATAAATATATCCTTAATAATAACAATATAATACTGCACATGAGCTAGAGGCATATAGAGAGAAAGTCCTATTAGACGCCTTGCCAAACCATGGAGAAATGGAGGTTTGAAAGAAAGAAATAACAACCACAATTTGACCTTTGTGTGCTTCTTGTAATGAGCTGAATATATTTGCTAAGATCACAAAAAAAAAAATTCAACTATATGCTGAGTAATACTTTCGGCTTTGCCTCACCCACGCGACACTTTAATGCCATTAAAGCTTCCGGTTAACAACTCAGCTAGATTTAGAGATCTTGGTGTTAACTCACGACGCGTCAAAAATGTTTTTTTTGCCATTTTGAGCTGGATGCAAAGGACATATCACAACCTTCTTTCATGCGTCCTTTGCCATATGGAGATTTACTAAGGCACCACTCACGAAAGGAATGATAATCCTTTCATTGACTGGATTTATGGCATCAGAAGCATATGATTCACCTAGAAGTTGAATGTAAATAAAATTCATGGCCCGTTGTGACTTACTGAATAATGCACTATCATGGGCAAGGCTTTTGAATTAATGATGATAAGTCTTGGCATATGGGAACAATAACCCGACATGGGAACAATAACCCAATAAACCTCAGTTAACGAGTATTCATAAGTCCAACCCTACCCGAACCTTATTGAATAAATAGTTTGAGTTGTTGACAGTCAACAAAACTCTAATTTGCAGTCTACCTCACATTAAACCTTGACCACTTTGATCCCTTTTATCGAAGAAGATAATCTTGACATTTGGTGAACCTTGATAAGAAGATGCTCCTGATGATATGAGCGCAACATTGGTCTGAATCCTGAGTGTAATATCCAAATAGACCACCTCTGAATACAAAAATTCAGGTCACCAACAAGTGCTTCGATCCCATGTCCTAGGAACTTAAGAAAAATGCATAATAATGTGAACCATAAGCCAGTCAAGGAAATAAATAAGAGGGCAAATTTTGGGGTGTTACACAAGGCTTTAGCAAAAACTTGAGGAAATGAGAAACATTGCCATTTTAAAACTTTTCTTTCTTTTTGAAAAACAAAAGCAAAAAATGAAAGACAAAGAACAACATCGATGAATGTGAAACTTCAGCTTTATTTATGATTAATGAATTGTGTTAGGAACAAAAGAACCCTTACAAAAAGCCACTATGCCCCGGGCAAGACATAATGCTTGAATACAGAAAAAACATAAACAAAGATTATTACTCTTTAAAAGAGGTGACTGAGATAAGCCTTTCAGATGTCCAATTTCTAAGTTGAGTCCCTAGAACAGCAGGCCTGATCCACTCATCTAAGTCACAGTCACTATCAACTGCATCATCCTGCACGACACTGATGCTTTTCACTACTCCCGCACTCGTGAAAGTAATCGGGCTTTGACGACCTCCAACACTCGGCCCAGATGATGACTGGCCAGGATGATAACCAATCCCAAACATGTCTTTCTTTTCTGGAACTTCTACTGGACTTCCCCAGCCTTCTCGCATCCCCGACTCTACCACCTCAAGAGCTTGCTTATAAGAGGCTATGGAAACCCCCTTCTTTGGCTCTTCAGAAGAAGCTGCCAATGAAGATGCTTATTCAGTTTTCAAGGGCTCAAAAGCCTGACATGAAGTTTCAACTATTTCGCCATCCATCTCCACATACTTGAATGAAGCCAGATGACTAACAAAAATGTCTTCTTCCCCACTGGCAGTTACAATTTGGCCTTCCCAGACGAACTTTAGCTTTTGATGAAGTGTGGATGATATTGCTCCTGCTGAATGTATCCAAGGCCTTCCCAGCAAACAACTATATGCAGGCTGTATATCCATCACGTATAATATGGTATTGAAGATTTGTAGACCTACTTTAATTGGTAAATCCACCTCCCCGAACACTGATCTCCTCAACCCATCAAATGCTCTAACCACCAGGTCGCTGGGCTTTAAAACCACTCCATCATAATCCAACTTCATCAATGCCTTTTTGGGAAAAACATTCAACGATGATCCAGTATCTACCAACACTTGAGAAAGTACTGCACCCTTACATTCTAAAGAGATATGCAATGCCCGATTATGAGCACACCCTTCAGATGTTAGATCCATGTTTGTAAAACCCAATCCATGACTGGCATTGACACTGGATACCACCGCTTCTAATTGATTTACCGAAATATCCTGAGGCACATACGCCTTGTTCAGAATATTCAAGAGGGCCTTCCTGTAGGAGTTAGAACACATTAGCAAGGACAAGATGGAAATCTTCGACATAGTCTGCTGCAGATGGTCCACAACCTTGTAATCGCTCTTTTTGATAATTCTCAAAAATTCTTCATCTTCTTTATCAAAGGTAACGTCTAGATCAGTTACTGGTGCAGGCTCATTGACAACCACTCGTTGCTTCCCTCTTGCCTTAGCCTGGGCTTCTGCGGTGTCTCTGGGTGGTATCACACTATTTCTTAGTGTTTCCGGTGCGAATAACCTTCCACTTCTAGTAAAGCCCCCTACTCCAATGTTTTCTACTTGAGCTGGGGTCGTACTAGACGTGGCCAACTCTTGCTTCTGGCCGTTACAGTATACTTCACCACCATAATTCCAGGAAATGGCTTTATCACTCTAATACATTACTGGTCATGCAGTGGTGATGGTTATCGGTGCCACTCTGGCCTGCGGAGGAGCTTGAGATGGATCATAGAAAATGGTTATTGTAGAGACTTCTCTTTCTTTTACAACTTTTTCAAACTGTAGAACCCCTTCATTAATAATGCTCTGGATCCCTACTTTAACTGTTCACAACCATTTGGAGCTTCAACACACCCTGGACACTCATCTTCACACCCAGGAAAAACAACCCTCTGTGACAAGCAGACTTTAACAACACTCAACGGAGTCTGCAGGTCGTTGGCATCACGCACCAAGTTTAGATTCTCCCCTTCATCAATTTCCCCAACCGTACCCCCGTGAGGAGGCATGGGGTTCTGTATTACATTGGGAGTAGGAGCGAAATTAATCACTTTAGAATCCAGTAGGTCCTGAACAACATGCTTCAGAGCTTTGTAGTTTTCTGTGGTATGCCCGGGAGCTCCGAAATGAAATTCGCATCTGGCGTTTGTATCATAACCCTCGGGGATTTGGCTTGGCTTCGGGGGTTGTAGAGTTTGGAGTTGAACCATCATGAGTTGTAGGAGATTCTTCAAAAGCTGTGAATAGGACATCGGTGGAGTTTCAAAATGTCTTTCTCTGGTCTTCTGGGGGTAATATGGACGAGGAGCTCTTTGTTGATACCCTTGTTGGCGTGGCGGCTGCGGTGGTTGGACTTGGTGTTGAACAGGTTGAGCTGATATAGTGACGGGGGCCACTTGCTGAAAAAACCCTCTGTTGCTTCCTCCCCTCTGCGCGTACACTACCCTAGTCTCTCCTTCTCTCCTCTTCACGAAGGGCTTCTTGACACCATAACTCGAAGCGCCCCCATTTTGAATCTTCCCTTGCTTGATCCAGCTTTCTATCCTTTCGCCCGTCAAGATGATATCTGAGAATCAACTTGAGGAACATCCAGCTAGCCTTTCCATGAAATGCCCAGGGAGGGTATCCAGGAATAGGTCTACCATTTCTCTCTCCAACAAAGGTGGTTGCACTCTAGCGGCCACTTCACGCCACCTTTGTGCGTAATCTTTGAAGCTCTCGGAGTTCTTCTGAGTCAGACTTTAAAGTTGAGTACGACTGGGTGCCGTGTCGATATTATATTGATACTGCTTGAGGAATGCTTCTCCCAATTCCTTCCAACTTCTCACAGAGCTTCTCTCTAGCTTCATATACCATTCCAAGGATCCTCCGGAGAGACTATCCTGGAAGTAGTACATCCATAGCTTTTCATCCCTTGTATGGGCAGCAATTTTTCGGTAGAATGCCTGCAAGTGAGTTTTAGGGAAGGAGCTACTGTTATACTTGTCAAAAGTAGGTGGCCTGAATTTGTGAGGAATAACCACCCCGAGGACTAGAACCATGTCAGACACATCTATCCCCAAAGTATCTCTACACTCGAGGGCTTTGACTTTCTCCGCAAGCATCAAAAAGTCCTGAAGATTTCTTTCTCCGCTGAACCCCATGTCATTGTTGAAAGAAGGGAACTGATCCTCCTGCCTGTCTTGTACTGGAATGAAAGTTGTTGTGCCCTGCTCTGTGTAACACCCTAATTTTTTCCCTAAGATTTCTTCGCATCTCATCTGCATCTTGCATACAAACAAGATCGCACTGGTTGCACGGTTCTTCTCGGGTTAGGATTATGCCTCGCGGGGGATCACTGTTGTCTTTAATTATTTTATTTGATTGTGTTTACTAACCATTAATCAAAAATCCAAAAATATTTTGTTTCCTTTTGCTAACTTTTTTTCCAGGAAAGAGGAACCATATTAAAATGCCAAAAAAATAGCAGTCCTGCAGCTCGAGTAAATTTCACAAAAAGTCGAAGACGATCCGCAAATAATTCAAAATTATCAGATCAAGGATTTCCCAAGTTAATTGATTCATTCAAAGGATCTCCAAGGTTCACGTGTTTATTTCTTCGACGTACACAAGAATCGGGCCGAAACAACCAAGCAGCTATTTTTGAACAAAAAATTCAAAATTCAGCTTGGTTAACCGGTTAACCAAATGGTTAACCGGTTAACCAATGCGAAATTTGAATTTTTTATTTCAAATTCAGCACCCTTAGATCATTGATTTAATTGGAATATTCTAGATCCATTGGTTTCTGATTTCTCTACATCACTTTGATCATTTCCTACCATAAACCCTCACTAATCACCACTCTTTTCCATTTCCCACCAAAATTCCAATTACCAAACCTAAATTCAAATTACCGAAGCAAGCCCCATTCCACCAAATTTCCATACCTAAGGCCTTTAAATAGGACCTCAATTTCATTCATTCCACAAGCTTTTGATAGCCATAAAACCTCTTGAAAAATACTCTCCCAACACCAAAATTCTACAAAGCTCATCTTTCTTTCTTTTGAAGTTATCAAGAATTCACATTGAATTCTTGATTAACTTGAGCTAGACCTTCATCCTATCATTCTTTTTCTCGTCAATTTCAGTAGATTTAAGCTTGTGTTGGTTCAATTTGAAGAAAAGCTTTTGGTAATTCATCTTCCTCCATAAACCCATATTCACCATCAACATTCAAGATGTAGATCTTTGGTACTTTTGTTTCTAGATCCTTTGGATCTTTATTTGTTGTTTGATTGCAGGGATTCCACTGTATTTTGGTTTTAAAATTCGTGCAAATTCATATCATGATCATCCAATGTTTGAGAAAAGGTTTCAAAATGGATCATGCTGAATTTTCTGCATTTTTTAGCATCTGGTACAGCGTTAACCGGTTAACCATTTGGTTAACCGGTTAACCAGTTTAAAAATAGCATAAATTGTTCAAAATCTGCTTGCGTTAACAGGTTAACCATTTGGTTAACCGGTTAACACAAGTCAGAATGTTGTTTTTGGCTTGTTTCAAGCCCTTTTTTGGTTCCTCTTTTTTTCTTTTTTCTTCCTCCCTTTTATTTTTACCTTAGGAAGTATTTTTGGGAATAATTCCTCCTTAATTTCAATGGACTTTGGGTGTAGATTAGAGTAGTTAATGTTCATTAATTCAAAACTACCTTTAAGTGGATTATTCAATTCATTTAAGGTACTTTGCATTAGTGATACATTTTCATGCTTGAATCCACCAAGATGAGTGATTGAACTTAAGGATAGAAAAATACCATAAGTATGGCTCAATTTGGTATTCATCTTTAGTTTTGTGCGGTATCACGTTCGGATAACGATTTACATATCGTTTATCTCGCATGCATTAGCACTAACATTATGCACCTTAATTGGTGGTGGCCGGCCTCATTTGTAGGGTAATTACTTCGTAAATTACTCGGCGATTGCTTAACATAGACCTAAATGTGTCCCGACTTCGGAATAAAAATCTAATTGGGTACTTGCACTTTCGTGGACCGGATCTCTTGTTGATCGCGTAATCCCAAAGTGGTTAATCATATTTCTTCAAGAATCGAGACTTGTGAATTTTTGATGCGTAGGTGCTTTGGATCCACCAATCGCCTTTCAAATTTCATTGAATTCGGTTCGGTTTGCCTTGATTAATCACTATAGTGTAAGATGCTAAGCGGATTCGGTTGCCTTCGATTTTGGTTACTTTCCCTTTTGGTTGTGGTTGATTAAGTTCACCATACCATTATTATGTAAATATTACTATACTATTACTACTATTAATATTTTAGATTCTTGCATTTTTATTTCTTTTGTTACTAACATTTAATTTCTTGCATTTTTATTGTCTTTATTTTACTTTGCTTTACTCATCCATATCATGTTCATTATTTGCTCTTATTATTTGTTGATTGATTTTCTATTTGTCCATTTGGACACAAAAAAATTAATAAAGGATTAAACCTCTAAAAAACTTGTGACTTTAATTTGAGGACTATTGGTTACTATCCTTAGCATTTGGAGTGAAGATTTGAACTTAGATTTTTAGGACACTTCCTTTGCCTTGATCTTCATAAAGTTGGATTTAGCCTTTGTTTGGCCATTTGCTAGCTTATAAGGATGGAACTCTTATGCTTATAATTTGGGATGTCATCAAGTTTGGTTAGATCTTTCTTCCCTTATCTCTTTATTTTATTTTCTTAGGATAGTCACTTCATCTCCTCCCACTTCTTTAATTTTCAAATCTTCTCCCTATTTTCAAATCTTCTTTGTTTTCAAACTTCAAATGTTTTCATAATCAAACCTTGACTTAGGTCAAGCTATTTTATCTTTTTCATTTTATTTTCTTAATAAATGTTAATCTATGTAAGCATATCGAAATTTTCTTCTCAAAGACTTTAAAAAAAATCCAAAACTCACTCAATTGTTTTTGTGCCTTTGTGCACTTTTCTTTTCATATGTTTAGATATGATTCATTCTTTCTAGCAGAATTATTCGCTAAAGAATGACGACTTATCTCTACAATTTAAAATCAATTCAACTCATTGTTTCTTTTCAAATTTTGTACCACGAACTACGAGGTTTTGATCTCGCATTGCACTTTGTGGATACGTAGGCATGAGGCGTTAAACCTCTTCAAACACAAAAATATAAAAAATGCTTCTCTTCTCATCTCTCCAATCTCTTTCAAATAAACCTTTTTCAAACCAAAAGCGGTAAATTTTTCAAAGGGCTCCCGTGGAGTACCACTGACATTTTGGGTGCGTAAAACCTTCCCATTGTGTAACCTATCCCCTTACCTGTTTCTCTGTTGTGTTTCTTTAGCTTTCTTGCTTTTAGATTCATTAGGTTTATTCGCTCTTTTTCCCTTTTCCTCTTGGAATAAAATAAAAGCGCGGTGGCGACTCTGTTTACCTTGAGTTAAGTTAGCCAATAGCTTACACTCATGATTTTACCGCTACACTCTGGAACTTGAGGTCCACCTGGGCCATTGTTGGTGTTAGGAGGAGTCACTTGGACGTCAGGAGTGGTTACAGGAGGATTAGTCTGAGGAGGGTTGAGCCCCTGAATTGCATTTCTCAAATCTTGTTGTCCCTGAGCCATCCCTTGCATCATGACCATGAATTCCCCCATTCTGGTACGGAACTCATTAAGCTCAGTTTGCATAGCATCCATGACTGTCCTCTGGTTGTTGCGAGTTGCGTAACGATGCAGGATATTTTGTCAGAGATGACGGGTCTTGGCGGCCCTCACAATCTTTGCCTGAAATGTAGATAAGTTAAGCAACCTGTAGAAAACCTGCAAAAAACAAAGAAGAAATGCAAATGATGTGTATGCAATGCAATATGTTCCCTTTATTTCCAAGATTTCATTTACTTTCCCATTCTGGTGTTGAGAAAATATCCCTTGCAAGAAAATCCTGTGTGACATTTAAATTTGAAGTTGTAGCATTTATTTTGTGTCCGTGCAACAGATATAACCAGAGACTTCAAGTAAACCAGAAGATAATTGAAACAGCAAAAACCCTCACAGGGTGCAAATTCATATGTCAAGAAAGAAAAAGTACATCAAGAAATAAGGGATTCCCACAAAAAGCCTGTGGATAATCCAAGTCATATGCATATACAACTAAATCTTAGGAAAGTCTACATCCTGTAATCTCCAACTGAGGCGTTTGACATTTTGCAACATCTGAGCTATATCCGGATGCGTAAGATCCTGTACAAGCTTCTGAATTAAGATATCCCTAAGTTCAAAGGAGGCATGCAATTCCTCAATTTGCTGTAGGAACACCTTTTCACTTTCTTGGCTTGTAATAGAATCATTCTTGGCTCTCTTCACATCAGCTTTTAATTTCAAATCTTCTATTTCTTTCTGAGCTTCCTTTAGTGCTTGTTGGCTTTCTGCTAAACTTTGGAGATGACTCTTCTCTTGATGATAAGCCTTCTGAAGGATTTCTCTCTGTCCATCCAAAGAATCTTGAAGACTCTTGACTTCTAGCTTGTGCTTGACTTCCAGCTCCTTCTGCCTTTTCAAATTGTCTTCCCACTTCTCTTGCCATAAGGTGATAGCTTCATTAGCTTCATTCAACTGTTTCTTCTCTTTCCGGCGCTGGGCCGCCTTGTGAGTTTCAGCTAATCCCCTTTTCTTTAAGTAGAGCTCTCTTTCTTGAAAGTCTTGCTGCTTGAGCCTGACCATTTCTTCAGCTTTGCGAGCTCTTTCCTCCAATTTTTGGTTTTGCATCTTCAATTTCTGGCATGAATTGTAGGCTTCTTGATTCTCCAACCTGAGCTGTTGAACCAAGGCTTCCATCTTTTGATATTCTTGAAGAGGTACAGAAGTTATGGGTATTATCTCCTTAGGGTAGATAGGTGTTTCCTTAGAGAATGGGAGAAACAAAGTCTTTACATGATCTTCCAACCAACTGACAAAAGGATCATAAGTATTGGGATCTACCCTCCCAAAGTCTTTCTTTCCTTTCATCACTATAACTTCCCAAGCTTGGGATGCTAGTATGCTCATCTTGAAATTTCCTTCTGCTGGAAAGTATAACGACTCATTTGTATCTTCAATCAAAGGTACATCTCTTAAAGGATAGCCAAATTGTTTCCTGGATAAGATAGGATTGTAGCTGATCCCACCTTTCCTTCCTATCAAGGGCACATTTGGAAAGCTACCACAACTGACCAACATTTCTTTTCCCACAAGATCTCTATTACATCCCCAAGAAATGTCAACTGAGGTTAAGCCCATTAATCTTTTGGACCACTTCCAAGACTGTTTCAAATCCTAAAAAAGTCCTGATTTAAGGAGTTGCCTTACAAACCATTTAGCAAATAGGGGAGCACAATAATTTACATGTCCCTTCCTCTTTTCATTCCTGTGGTGAACTCCATAGTAGAAGTCAGCTAGCAATGTAGGTACAAGATTTCTTTTGACAAAGATGGTAATGGCCTCCATACTAATTAGCCCTTTCTCTCCTGGAAATAAACTGATTCCATACACTATCATGGCTAATAATGCTTTGAAGTCTGCCCATTTCTGTCCCAATGCCATGATATGTGCCTCTGTAATAAGAAAATCCAAAGGGATCCCCTTACTTTGGCCAGCTTCTAATCCCATCTTGAGTCTGAGCATACTCAAATGACAGGCAGTAGTGATATCCTCATGAGGAGGGGTCCTCTCTGAAGCATAGTAAGGCATACCTTCTTTAATAGGAATATTCAGCATACTAGAAACCTCCTCTAATGTAGGTTCCAAGATATAATCAGGGAAAACAAAGACCCTCAACTGTGGATCATAGAACTGCAACAAAGAATGCAAGTTATCCCTCTGGTCAACTGTGGGCTTGCTCACATAATCCAGGATCTTGCCAAACTCTTTCCTGAAATCATCAAGGACTTTGTCACCTATCAAGCTAATCAATCCCTAAATACTCTCTGTCTCCGGTTGTGGGAAAGTATAGTGGACATTTCTTTTCCTTGGAATCTCCATGTTGAAGCAGCAAATATGACCAGAAATGGGAGGTAATGAACCCTGAGAATAAAAAGAACACAAATGATTAATGATGTTATGATGTTATGAAAGGCAAGGCATGTGATCAGTGATGTGTCTATATAGTGAATCAATTGATCAAGTGTCTGTGCAAGGCCACAACATCACAAGTATATTTGATCAGGAGTTTATGACTTTATAATCCATAATTAACAGAGAAAGATCATGTCACCAAAGTGTGCTGGGATAATGGGTATGTTGAAATTTAGGGCTCCTGCAATCCTGTAAACCCCTCCCAATCTCACAAGTGTGCTACTCGGGTCAACATCACGATCTCTCAAAGCCGAATAGCAATAATACGTTCACCATTTCTGAGAAATGGCTCATGACCAAATCAGGGAATCGGTTTGGCATTATATACTACTCAGGAAGGTCTCAGGTGACTCCAAGGAAACAAGCATCCCTCATAAGTCCTCAGCTTCAAGCACTGAATCGAGAAACAATAATACATTCATCTTGAAGGGTACAATACTATCTTCATACGAACAGTTTGCCTTAACTGGATTCCTATGAGAGAACCAGGCCATCCTATGCGAGTTCCCAGTGGGCCCTCGGATGCGAGTGGGTAAGCCAACAAATATGGTCAGACACTGTCATCACTGGAGAGGGATGTTTCCACAAAGGTTCTCAATGATCGGTCCCCTGACTGCACATAACTATCAAGGTTGTGTATTGCCCCAGAAAGATTCCGACATCAACATTTCCGAGAAGGTCGCAAGTCAAGGTGTGGAACTCACTACTACCAACATAGAAAGATGCCAGGAAGCCAAAGTGGAACCACTCTAAGCCCTAGGGTGCACTCGAGCCCCGGTTACGAGCTCATCTCACAGTAACCCCATCCCACAGAAAAAATGAAAGCCAAACAGTCCAGCATATGATGCATGTGAAAATAAATACTGAAAGCAGTAAATAAAGCTGTAAAATAAACTGTAAATGAGAACAGTAATAAACATAACAACAAACACATATAAACACCCAAAGAAAGCAAAAACAAACAGGCACTAGGATTGACTCTACAAGGGAAACCAGAGATTCTGGGTTCCATCCCCAGCAGAGTCGCCAGCTGTCGCTCTCAGGATTTTCATCCTGGTACAAACGCGAAAGTGGCGCGGAAAAGGTAGAGTCGTCAGCCAGACATTTTTATCCTGAAAGAATGGGAAAGGTAATGTTGGACAAACTTGAGGAAGAAGGAAAGGACAAGGTCCTTCCAACCAAAGATCTGGGTTCGGGAGTCGGTTACGACCTGGGAAGTTATTAGCACCCCAGATCGTCCGCCGTACCCGAAGGGATCCGTGCTTGTTTGTTTCAAAGGGTGAGAAATAACTGTTGTTGAACAAATGAACTGCTAACTGGAATGGGAATGAGAAAGGAACTGGAAAAGAGAGAGAACAAAAGGGGGAAAATGTAGGGAAAATAAAGAATGTGCTCGAACGAGCCCTACCCTGCTGCCTACGTACCTCATTGGGAAAATGAGGATCAGAGTCGACGTAGTTCGCCTAACTAAGGCGGGAACTATTTGTTTGTGTTTTTTATAGCTGGAACTGCGTATGTATATGCTCAGGTGTTACAGGCTCGTCTAGTACGAGTGCGTTTACCTTCTTGCATGCGAGACAAGTCGTCGCAAGTTCGCGTTGTGAGTGAATGAGATGAGAAGAGAAGTTCCCATAGGAAAGTCGCTTATTGTTTGTTTTTGCCTTTTAAGAGTTTTGTATGAATTTGGCACAAGGAAGTGAATTCAAACTTTTTTCCATGGAATGTGTACCTGCTACTACATTCCAAGATGGAATAATAGAACAAGCACACCCAGTAAGGAGAATTTATCCAAGACTGGTTCCCAAGGATTAGGGTTTAAGTTCACTAGCTTGTTGAACTTTATTAAGTGTTTTTGTATTTTGTGAAGAAGTGTCTTTTAGATTTTCTTTGTGAAACAACCCCTTGATAAGACTTGTACATCATGCTAGACAAGCTTACACTATTCCAAGATGGAATGAATTTAAGTGTCCCATGGAACAAGGCTATACACAAGGGATCCTTTCATGCATTTATTAAGTCTTTTTGGATTTTGTTTGAAGATGAGAGCAAAGACTCAAATGGGAAAAGGACAAAAATTAAGGGGGACTAAGACACAACCCTAAGTTATTTATTAAAATGGTGGTCCTAATGGTGAGTGAGGCTTTTCTAATCCTAAAGAGCAAAAGGAAAAGAGAGAAGAAAAATGATGCAACTTACTTCCTAAGGAAGATAAGTTGGTCCTAGCTAAAGGGAAATCCTACCAATCACAAATATGGAAGGAAAAAAATGAATTAAATGCATAAATGAAATGCATAAAAATAAAAAAAGGATAAGGTGTAAGAAAATATACCTTTCCCTCCCTACAAAACAAAGATTAGTGTGCATTTTATTAAAAATAATAAAGCAAACCCACACCAATTAAATCCTAATAACTATAGGACTTAATCTAAACTCTATCTTAATTCTAGAAGAACTAAACAATGCTAAAACAAAAAGTCAGCACCTACTACAACCTCTATACTAAAAACAACTACCAAAACTATGCATAACACAAGGCAAAGAACAAGAAACTTTCTACAACCAGCATACAACATGAAAAGGTAGGTGTAAAAAGTCAAATACAACATGCAAACATAACAAACATGTATTCTACAACACCTATATGTAAAGTCAGCTATGAAATGTAAAATGCAGATTTGATTATTTTCATTATGTGCACAAAGTGAATGAAAAATGTACCAATTAATTATGAATATGCATTTGAACATAGATCAACATACATAATTGAATGAACATGATCATTTTTTAGGGATTATGCAAGAATGTACCACATGATTTATTATGCAACAAGTATGCAAAATATGGCACATGAACATGGCATATGAACATAATGAGCATTGATCATGAATATGATAGATCAACAAGAATGCCAAGCTCAATGCAAAATTCAGAATTGAATTGATGTGAATGATATGATCAAACATGTAACCAAATGCAACCAAATGCACATACATACATGGTTATGTGAAATGCAACATATATATAGATACAATGAAATGCAAATGAGTTAACTAATGGTGCAAAAGATGCAAAAACAAAATGCAACATGATTATTTACATGCCAAATGATGCATAGACATAGCAACAAAATGCAATGAGTCAAATTATACACAAATGAAAACATAAATGCATAATATGCAACATGAACGGAAACACGTCGAAACGACTCGAAATGGGGGAATGAGATGTCAAAACCAACCTAGAAAATTCCCTAAAATTAGTACCTAAACATGTATATACATTAGAGGAACAAGAAAGCAAGAAAAAACAAGAAAATAAACAAAAATTCTGAATTTCTACAGCGTTAACCGGTTAACCAAATGGTTAACCGGTTAACACTGAGCAGAAGGTGAAAAAAAGTTTAGAAATAAGTGCTTTTGGCCACAAACTTACTTCTAATGATCTCCAACACACCTAGGAACATGTTAACATGAATTTCTACTCAATTATGACTTATTAACATATGTTAGAACCTATAACAAGCTACAACCTAGCTTCTAATCCATTAAAAATCACAAATCGCAAGCAACACATAACGAAAACATAATCGATCACAAGCAATACGAAAAGCACTTAAAGAATTTCCGAAATGGCGAGATGAAGTGAATAGCTTAAAGGAAAAGTGGTTTAGATCACCCACCTACGAACCGGAGAAGTGCTTCGGTAAATGTTGCAAGAACGGAGCTTGATCAAAGAGAAAACCAAGAAAACCGCGAATCCGCAAAATAAATGTGTTCTTGATGCTTGAGCCTTCTTGCACTTTCGATAAGTAGAAATCTTCACAAAAATCAGTAGCTTCTTCTTCTAAAATCCATAATCCAATGGAGGTTGGAGGCTAACCTTTAAGATCTTCAAGTTTCAATGTGAAACTTGAAGAGCTTCTTCAAAAAAGCTTTGGTGAAAAGGGAAATGGAGGAAAAGGGAAATGGAGGAAAAGTGAGAGAGAGAAAAGTGATTCTAGAAATTGTGAGAGAGTGAAAAGTTGGGAACAAAAACTTGGGAACCTTTGGAATTGAAGTGATTAATGATTATATAGAGGCTATGCTTGGAGCTACGTTTGGAAATGGAGTTAGGTTTGTAGTTAGTTAGGGTTAGGGTTGGAGAAGGAATATTCCTTGGAATACTCTAGAAGATTGTGGAACATGGTAGAAGCATCCAAGGGAAATGGAGTGGAATTAAAGTGGAAAAACAAGAGGGAAAGAATGAAAGGAAATGTGGAAGGAAAGTGGAAGGAAAAGTGGAGGGAAAGGTGAAATCAACCATTTTTCTAATGATTTTTTTTCTTGATTTTTTTTATGATTCCTCCATCCTTTCTTGACCAAATTTGAACTATAGGATCATTATAACCCTAATTTCATGAATTTGATCTTAAAAGTCAGGAGTCGACCCTTTTTTACCTAACTCGGTCACCTTTTCTCCGTTTCTTCGCTTTTCAGTCATCTGGCCAATTGAACCACTTCCGAAATGATTTTGTGGACGAAATTTGAACCTAGGTACTTGACATCATATATAAGACAAATGAATCTACTTTGAGTCATAACTTCATACAGAAGCCTAGTAGAAGTGAAACCCTAATTTGGCCTTTTTCATTAGGAGATGTTGCACTGCTTGCCTCCTTTGATCAAATCAAATCTTTCCATGGCTTGTGGCTTAAAATGAAGACTTGTGGGATATTGTGAACCCTTAGCATGATGTTGAGAAGCTTTGAGACCCTTTGATTGCCTTTGTATAGCATTCAGTTGCTCCATCCATTGACCACATGCCTATGCCTCAGCTATGCTACACATAATGCAATGTTTTTTATTATTTGTGAGCTTATGTATGCTAAATGATATGCAAAATGTTGAGGATATGAAAAGGAAAATTTTGAGGTATTACAGCCTGCCCCAGAACGAGCCTTGAAGTGATCACCTCTGACTGACTATGCTTTGAAGAAAACACCCAGACCAACTGTTCTTTGAGAGATTGGATCTCGAAGTAATTTCCCCAGTTTGGCTAAAATTTGAATGCATGCCTCAGACTAATGGCTCTTTGAATCTCGAAGTGATTGCCCCGGTTTGGTTGAATTTTGAAGAGATTGCTCGACGTGATTGCCCCAGATTAGTTGGCTCTTACCACGACTGTTGGGAAAGTCCCCACTCAATGGAGTTTCTTGGAAAAGTGCATCTTCATATCCTGGTCCTTCGGAAGTTTCAGACTTCTCAACTTTGGCAAGATTAAGCTTCTGGACTAAGGTTCCATATGTGAAATTTTATGATGCCAAACAAATGTATGCAAGCAGAAAATGTTTATTTTGAGAATGAAAATTCTAATGCAACACACATGTTAATCTTGAAGTTTTAATGTAAAAAGATGTCGCAAACCTTTGTGAGCGAATCACTGGTTAAGATACAACATTATTTTTGAATAAAAACATGTGCATGCAATACCAACAAAGATCTTTTAGCACAACTCATAGGAGTCGGGAACGCGGTCTCGTGGTAGTATGCTCTCAAAATAACCCTATTTCAGTTAGGACTCTTGAGGGTTGTATGGTGACCTGGTTCAAGGTTATAAAAAAAAGATATAGGCTCTAAGTTTGTATGTGCCCACCCATCTTCGGGATGTTCTCCATTCCTATGTTCAACTAACTTTCACAAGCGATCACCTCTCAAAAAGGGTTTTGTAATGGTTGAGGAACCAATTACACTAACGGTTTAAGTACTAATCAGGTATTCATTTGGAGTCAGTCACCCCTTTTTTGTCTTTTGTGTCTGTATCACACGATTTTGTTCTTGTTTGAGGATATTTCTTGTGTAATCCTTTTCGTTTTTCGCTTTTGCATTTTTTTGCTTATCCCTAACTTTTGCCTGGACTGATTCTTGTGAATATTTGATTGTGAAGTCCAGCGGGATGCCCTAATTTTTGCCTAAGTCACTTGTTTTCAAGTTTCGACTTAGCGAGCTTTTTATTTCATTTTTTTGAACAAATCGTGTGACACTGGTTGTCTTGATTGCTTTGAAAGGGTCGTGACTGTCTCACTTCTTGGTTGATGAGGGATAACCATTGTGGTTTCTGGTCTTTGGACCTCTTGCTTGGGATAACCACTGTGGTTTCTGGTCATTGGACCTCTTGATTTGGTACAACGAAAGGTAATGGATCCTCAGATGTGCACTCCTTTTTGAAATTTGAACGCTCGGTCAAACTAACTGATGCCTACCCTGCCCCTGGGTTAAATGTAAGGGTCTTTTTATGCGAAACGAAACTTCTACTTCAAGGCTCAAATGGGTTGGCGAGGGTCTATCTCCCTTATATCTCCAGTGTTTAGGATTTGAAACAATGCCCGTACATCGTCAACAAGGTCTTTCTCAAAAGCACACAATTAGAGTTTTTGCATTTTCATTTTGTCATCCTCCCTGATAGAGTTTAAGCACAATAGTTGGTATTGCAATGCATATACACAGAATCATGAGTGAATACGAATGGATTACTTCAAGAAAAACATGTGCATTTTATTATGGTTATCATCCAAAAACAAATAAGTTTCATGCATGCATACAAATGTTTAAACAAATAAAGGGAACTACAAATGAAAATTCAGTAAAGAAGTTGAACATTGCCGCTATTGAGGAGACTTGACTCCTTCTGGACTTATTGCTTCTGAAGATGCCCTTGCAAACTGGGAGGTCAATTTGATGAGGAGACTTCAATATCTGGGCAGACTTTCTGGAATGATGACCTTTGAGTCGATCAAGCTTGCACCTTGTACTTGAACACCTTAAAATTGTCAACGGTATGCCTAAATGCCCCTGAGTGGTACTTGTGTCTAGCATTCACATCGTGGTGATCATTATTGAGGAGGCTTGACTCTGTCTGGAATTTTTGCTCTCGGATACCTTCGGCAGTCAGCAGTTTGGATGCTCATTCCAATACAGTTTTGGTGCCATATTCCCACTTTTTCTTGTGTGAACACAATAGTCTTGGAGTCAATCAAATTTGCGGTCTTGTCTTTACCTTTGCCCCTGAAAGACTTGCAATCTTCAATTAGATGGTTAGGTTCCCCAGAATGGTAGTCAGACTTGGCATTCGGCATTGAAACCCCAAAGGAATATTTATCGAAGATGATCCTGATGTGACTAGCTCAATCAGTTTGAATCTGAGCAAATGAGGAAACTCGCAACACGTACGACATCAAAACAGGATCAAACTTCTTCTCAAGTTGTTCTGGCCTTTACCCTTATGCTCTGACCCTTAGGACTCTCTTGGGAAGCTGAAATTAGATGCCGACAAATGAAGTCTTGAGGGAAGAGGTTGATAAAGTTAATAAATAAGGTTGCTCGCAAAGATCTTGCACGATCTCCTGCCTACGTATCTCCATAGACCAATGGAGAATCAAAGCAGCGTAGTTCCCCTCAATAGGGATGAAAGTAACTTTATTTCCTTGACACCGTATTCATGATTACCAAGCTCATCTGAGTCTTCATCTGGTTGATTTCCACTTTCAGTAGTTTCTGATTCTGAAATAAAGTTTATACCTCTGCCCTGAATGGCCTCAGTTGGGTCTTCCTTCGATTACCTCCTACCGGAGTTGCTTCAAATATATACCTTGATGAATGTGATTCAAGTTGTCCATTCTGATGAGAAATCAAGTCAGGCTGTCATGAATGCAAGGATGTATGCAAATGCCATGTTCAATTATTTCCCAAGAATCTATCTGCTTTGATTCAAGTTTTGACACAGAAAAATCCAACAACATGATTCAGATATGTGATCCTTGGAAATAACTGAACATGTGTGCTGGAATGATATGATATCATGTATGAAGCAACCATGTGATCAATGGTCTGTCGTTGGTGTTGAACAGTGAACCAACTGTCTGTATATAACCACAATAGCAACACCGTCTTTGTATAGAACCCTATAACTGAGAACCCAATAACCGTAGAACTGAATCACATAGTAGAATAGTCACTGATGGTGTTGAAGTTGAACAACGAGCCAAATATCTGTGGAGAGTCAGAATAACAGTCACAATAACAAGGTCACAATGACAATCACAGTAACAATTTCTCTGAATAGAAATCTCGGATCTCAGAATCAAAGAACCATAGAACACTGAACAATACTGGCAAAGTGGGTATGCTGAAGTTTAGGGTTCCTGCAAACCTGTAAACCCCTCCCAATCTCACGGGTGTGCTACTCGGGTCAACATCACGGACTCTCAAAGCCGAATAGCAATAATACGTTCACCATTTCCGAGAAATGGCTAATGACCAAATCAGGGAATCGGTTTGGCATTATGTACTACTCAGGGAGGCCTCAGCTGAGTCCGGAAAAACAAGCATCCCTCATAAGTCCCTAGCTTCAAGCACTGAATCGAGAAACAATAGTACATTCATCCCGAAGGGTACAATACTATCGTCATACGAACAATTTGCTTTAACTGAATTCCTATGAGAGAACTAGGCCATCCTATGCAAGTTCCCAATGGACCCTCGGATGCGAGTGGGTTTGCCAAAAAATGTGGTCTTCCACTGTCATCACTGGAGAGGGGTGTTTCCATTAAGGTCCTCGAAGATCGGTCACCAGATGCACATAACTATCAAGGTCGTACCCTGAAGTGGGGAAGAACCCCCACACAGAATAGTCCTAAGACGGTCGCAGTCTGGGTGTGGAACACATCGCCACTCATCATATAACCATGCGAGTACAACGTGTCCACACTAATCCTATAGTGCACTCAAGTCGGGTATTTGGCTTATCTCACTGTAACTCCCATCCCACAGAAAAAATGAAAACCAGCACAACCAGACAATCCGGTATAATATGATGCATGGAAAATAAATACTGAAAGCAGTAAATAAATGCTGTAAAGTAAAACTGTAAACGAAAACAGTAAAGCTAAACTAAAGCAGGCAACAGCAAACAAATAAACACCCAAAGAAACAAAACCAAACAGGCGCTAGGATTGACTCTACGGGAGAAACCAGAGATTCTGGGTTCGATCCCCAGCAGAGTCGCCAGCTGTCGCTCCCGGGATTTTCATCCTAGTACAAATGCGAAAGTGGCGCGGAAAAGGTAGAGTCGCCAGCCATGCATTTTTATCTCGAAGGAATTGGAAAGGTAATGCTGCACAAACCTGAGGAAGAAGGAAAGGACAAGGTCCTGCGAACCAAAGATCTGGGTTTGGGAGTTGGTTACGACTTGGGAAGGTATTAGCACGCCAGACTGTCCGCCGTACCCGACGGGATCCACGCTTGTTTGTTTGTTTCAAAGGGTGAGAAATAAAGTGCTGTTGAACAAATGAACTGCTAAATGGAATGGAAGTGAAATGAGAAAGGAAGCTGAAAAAGAGGATGGAAAGGAAGAATGGGGAAAATGTAGGGAAAATTAAGAATGTGCTCGAATAGGCCCTACCCCACTGCCTACGTACCTCATCGGGAAAATGAGGATCAGAGTCGACGTAGTTCGCCTAACTAAGGCGGGAACTATTTGTTTGTGTTTTTTATAGCTGGAATTGCGTATGTCTATGCTCAGGTGTTGCAGGCTCGTCCGGTACAAGTGCGTTTACCGTCTTGCATGCGAGACAAGTCGTCACAAGTTCACGTTGAGAATGAATGAGATGAGAAGAGAATTCCCACAGGATAGTCGCTTATTGTTTGTTTTTTTGTCTTTTATGAGAAATGTTTTGAATTTTTTTGTGAACATTCTCATACTAAGACCTATCCATCGTGGTAAATACTTAGACCTCTCCCCGAAACAGGACGCGTATAAGCACTCCGCAACAAAGTCTCATGGCGTATAAGAACGTTCGGTTTTTATTAAGTATTTTTATAATTTTCTTTGTGAGGTGAGAAAGAAAGACTCAAGTTGAGAAAAGGAGAAAACTAAGGGGGACTAAGACACAACCCTAAGTTATTTATTATGTACAAAAGGGAGATCCTAATGGTTTGTGAAGTTTTCTAATCCTAAGGAAGAAAAGGAAAAGAAGAAAAGAGAATTAGAAACTAACTTACTTCCTAAGGAAGTTAAGTTATCTCTAAAGAAAAGGAAAGCCTAAGAGCAAAGCACAAGGTGTTAAGGCAAACACAATTATAATGCATAAGAGATAGGAATGAAGTGAAGCTTATCTCAATCTTCCCCCCTACAAAACAAAAGTTAGCATGACAATGCATATTGAAAGTAAAATCAAAGCATAAAAGCGATTAAGTACCGTAAACGTCCTAGAATGGAACTAGGGTTCAAAATAAGACCCAAGTCTAAAGGTGAAGGTACCTAAAGGTTATATAACTTATAAAGTCAGTAGCTACATGCTATAGGTCCCTAAGTATGCAAGGATACCTCACAAGATCAAACTATGTCAAACTATGTACAAAAAGTTCACCTAAGTTCACCTAAATGCAAGTTAGAGTTTATGGATGAAGTATGAATGCATATGGCTTAAAAGCATGAATTAATACATGAAATTAGTATCAAAGTCAGTAGTGAATGCTTATTAATGTGGATGAATGAACATACCATCATGTATTCAATGGTGCAAGCATATGGAGTAACGAGAAGAAGATGTGGGAAGAAGTGTAGCAAACATCGCATATGATCACAAAGAATGCAAATTAAGTATGAATGGCATATGAATATACATGAAATGATTATGGGTCAGTATCATACAAGGTATGAGATTCAAATAGAATGCATGACATGGCATTTATGATTTCCACATAATTCATGTTAACAATTAGAGGAGAAGGGAAACTAGTTTAAGGCAAAATTAGTTCACATAAGTATGCACTTTGAAACACTAAAGCAAACCAAATGAAACATGGTTCAAAAAGTGACCTATAACTGGAATTAAATACCTATAAATGATCTATAATTAACTCCTAGAAGTTACCAAAAGGTGCCTCAAGCAAATGTCATGAATGCCTTCCTAACATTTAGATTATGGAGCAAATAAACACATATTTGGACCTACAATCTAGGTGACATGGAAAAATAGCAAAAAGACTTTAAAAATTATGAAATTAAATCCCTGGAATGTTGAAGTCAGTATCTAACATTTTCTAAAAGGATTTTACAAAATTATACACCAAAGTGCCAAAACAATTACTTGATGAGCAAGATAACAAGGCATGATCGCCGAAAAACAACTCCACAAAGTGGATCAAAAATGACACCAAAAATTATGAAAAAAAATGCCTAAGGAGCATCAAAATGTCACAAATTACAGCGATTAATCACACACAAAAAATGGTTTTTTGGTCCCTTATCTCAATAACATTCCTTTTGGGACAACTTCGAATGAAAAATCCAAATTAATTACTAAAACCAATCAAACCTGGAATCAAAAAATATGAAAAATTAATTAAGAGGATGAGGATCATTCATGAATTTTTCAAGAATTTTATCACTTAAAACTATTTTTAATAATTGCGACGAAACGGGCAAAAAACGATATTTTAAGGGAAAACGAGAGGAAGTGAATTCTACAATCCGTAACCTAATCCCTAAGCTCCGAAATCGGCATATATAATCAAAAAATAATAAATAAATCCAGTGCCTTAGGTGGGAGGGCTCAATATGCACCTTAAGTTATGATCCTAAGCCGCATACAACTAGAATGGTGCGTTAAAGTGGAGGAAGTTGAAATTACTTACTTGATCGAAGTGCCGATTCTTCACATAAAAGAAATCCAAAAAAAACTTCATGCCAAGTCTTATAATCTTCCATGAGCAAAATAAATGCTTATCTTCCATAATCACTTTGTAAAGCTTTGCCATAATCGAAATCGATCTTCACCGATAAAAAAAAACTCATGAATCTTTTAATCCAAGCTTAATTCAAAATTAACTCACAACAAATAATTAAAATTATCACCAACAATTCTAATTAAAAATTACAAGAAAAATGGATTAAGATATAAATCCACAAAAAGATTTGTAAGAAAATTAATTAACATTTTTACTAAGAAAATTAACTAACTAAATCTCTAAAAATAAAGAAACAGGAGGTGAATATAAAATTCAGGCAGTATCAAATAGAAACAACTGGCCCAAGGCCCAGTCTCTTTAATATTGGCACAGAGGGGTGCGTTCAAAAATTCGGTGGTGCGAATAGAATCCATGGGCAAAGGCCCAATCCGCCTACTAACATGTGCAAGGCGTGTGTGAGAGTAACGAGGGGGTCTCAGAAGCGATCCATGGAAGAAGATGAGGCCCAAACCAATTTATTCATGAAACCCTAATTCATCACACATAAAAGAAAAAGTCCTCTTCTTCTTCCTCAATGCATCGTCGCTCTCTTCTTTCATACATCTAGCGTTTGACTTCTTCGACCATAACTTCTTCCGTCGGAGTCGCGTCTTTCACCGCCGTGATAATCCTTCTTCTCCGATTCGTCATCGTAAATGATTACTTGGCAAAAACCTCGTCTCTGCTTTGACCTTCATCGTTCAACGTCGGCCAAAACAACCGGCGCCGCCAACCCATTCCTTTCCGCATCACCATCATCTCCGCTGTTTCTTTTCCATCTCGATCCTTTCATTGCGAACTCAACCTTTTCCGCCATAACGATCTTCGTCTTTGTTACACAGTACCACACGAGCTCATCACCCTGTCACACCGTGCGTCTTCCTTAGCTTCTCCCCTTACCAAATCAAAACCCTAACTTCACCTGAACAACGAACCGACATCGAGACATATCGAATTCGAACCTCTCTCGCGGATTGAAGTCGAAGTCGAAACAAAATGGAACCGTGCAACACCTTCAGGTATAGACCTAGATTCTCTCTTCTCCTCATATTTCACCTTACGCTGCGATTTCTCGAAGTTCCTCTATTGCTCTTCTGTATGTCGGTGTTAATGCATTTGTAGTGACTCGCGCCCTAAATCGTGTTTTGATTCTTGCTGATATGCTATGCTATTGTTGAATGTTGTTCTGAAGATTTACCGTTGTATTTACTTGCAGATTATGAATCATTGAAGTTTGAAGATGATGCTCAAGATTGGCTGAAGTTGATAGATAGTGATGAAGATCGATGCGGAATGTTGTTGATGATCGAAGGAGAAGAGTGATAATGAGAATTAAAGATTGAAGATGTTGAATTCTTGCTATTGCAGATTGTTGACGGTGTTTTGATGAGATTGATGAAGGTGGATTCTCGGAAGTTGATGACTGATGAAGTTGTGCAGGGATCGACGATATTGATGGTGTAGTATTGATGATGAAGTTATTTAAGAAAGGAAGAAAATTGGTTTCAAGATGAAGGTGATCTCAGATCGATAAAAGGATTCAGGTAAATTACTTCGATCTTCTCTTCCATTCTCACTGATGCGGTTCTGAATTGTTGTTGATTTTGAACGTTTATGCAGGTGGCAGAATTGATGAAGATATCGTGAAGCCTTTGAAGGATGATTAAAAGTTGATTGAAGAAAAGAAAGATTTCAGACACTGAGATTTTAGATGATGATTGAGGGTGCTGAGATTTTATGGAGATTGAAGAGGTTCCTCGTGTTCTAATGAGGTTGATGCAGAGAGAGCATGGAGAAGAAGTTGTTGAAGTGATTGGAGATTCAGAGAGAAAGGGTGAGATTTGAGAGGTTGAAGATTATCGATCCTAATGAAGGAGGTTGAAGAGAGATTGATATCGAAGAAGTTGTGTTGATTTTGTAACTGTTTTCGGTTATATCTGTAACTGACTTTTTTTTGATTTTTTCACTGAATTCTTTGCTGAAGTTTTTCTGAGTTTTCGTATTAGAGATTTTCCTCTCAACCGATTATGTTATCGGTTAATCGTAATTGATTCCTTGTTGATTTATAACAGAATTTTTGCTGAAATTTTCCTCTTCCTTTTTTATCAGTATTTTTGCTATCAAAAATAGTCCTCACTGAACTTCTTCCATTAGGCTTAGCATTTTGGTTTTCTTTGTAATTAGACATAATATGAGATTTAAATTGAACATAAATATTTGTAATGAGTGAGACTAGGTTTATGGGTAATGGGCTTGAATTTAATGTGGAATTTGGTGAATTGTCTTAAAAATGACAAGGATGTGTTTATAGAAAAAAACTTGGATAATGAATAATTTGTTCAGATAAAAGAAATTCAAATATGGACAAGTGGACTTTCACAATGGATGGTAGAAATATGAATGAGATAAAAATGAGTAAACAAATCAGAAAAATGGTTTATCGATAATGGGCTTGAAAATGGTCATGGACCTGAAATAGTTGAAACCTGAATCATAAACAATGAACTAGCCCAATACTTTGAACAAAAACTCGTCCTTTGAAACAAATCTCCACTTCAATTAATAACCAAATTAATCTGAGTCACAACCAGCAACCAACTGGGAAAGCAGTAATGTCCTGATCACCATCCGTACCCAAAACTCGATCCCTTGCACCAAGAATACTAATATGCCCTTTCCATGAAACCCTAAGTCATTCCATACGCGAAAGACCGAAACCTCGATCTTCTGAGAAATACTGAGAAATAAACTCTGGTTCAGAACCTCAATGAATTTCGGAGAAGAATGGCCCTGGTAGGTTGAGGAAGAAGAAATCCATGATAACCATGCTTCACAACCTCAATCACACAAATCACAATAAATAGTACCCATATGTAAAATCCTTGAAGACCATTTAACTAGGGAAGCAAACCCTAATTGAGGAGCAGAGGCACAAGAAAATGATGTTATTGACGGCCGTTTAATCAACCTTGGATTCCTCTGACAATTACATATAAGGTGTGTAACCCTAACTTCAGATGGCATTGGTCCCCTGTTTTAGTAGCTGAATGAAATGCATGATTGTGATTACTATGACCTAATGGGAAATGCAAATGAAATGCAAAGCGATAAGCCAGTTAGTGGTAATAAATATGAGGGCAAATTTTGAGGTATTACAGATTCTTGGTAAGGTTAATTGTATTAGTGTTGTCACATAGAATTGGAATATTTTTTAGAGCAATATTGAAGTCGAGCAATTATTGTTTTAGCCATAAGATTTGGGCACAACAATTTCCGGCTGCAACATATTCCGCTTCCGCAGTTGACAAAGCAACATAAACTTGCTTTTTGCTATGCCAACTTACAAGAGAGTTAGAAAAGAAGTGACATGTACCACTAGTGCTCTTCCTATCAACTTTGCAACCAGAAAAGTCGGAATCAGAATAACCTACCAAAGAACAATCACTACCCTTAGGATACCAAAGACCAAACTTAGACGTACCACAAAGGTATCTAAGAATGCGTTTAACGGATTTTAAATGTGATTCCTTAGGGTAAGATTGAAATCTAGCACACATACAAACGCTAAACATTATACCCGGACGAGATGCAGTAAGATAAAGAAGAGAGTCGAGCATACCTCAATACCTTTTTATATCTACATCCTTACCATTTACATCACGATCGAGACTTGTCGCCGTAGGCATTGGTGTATCAATAGGTTTCGAATTTGTCATATCAAACATTTTGAGAAGTTCATTACAATACTTTGTTTGACTTATGAAGGTGCCTTCTTCAAGTTATCTAATTTGGAGTCCGAGAAAGAAATTAAGCTCCCCCATCATACTCATCTCAAATTCACCTTGCATAGAACTTGAAAACTCCTTGACTAACTTCATATTAGTAGACCCAAAAATAATGTCATCTACATACACTTGAACTAATATTGAGTGATTTCCTTCTCGTTTAATGAAAAGTATAGTGTCAACCTTGCCTCTAGAAAAACCTTGATTTAACAAAAACTTACTTAGGCGTTCATAC
This sequence comes from Lathyrus aphaca, assembly GCA_963966055.1. NCBI lineage: Eukaryota > Viridiplantae > Streptophyta > Magnoliopsida > Fabales > Fabaceae > Lathyrus > Lathyrus aphaca. Next base: position 212,480,918 of record OZ014520.1, on the reverse strand, counting down.
CAAGCTCTAGGAGCTTGTTTGAGACCATACAAGGGACGTTTTAGCTTGTAAACATAATTTGGTTTTTCATTGTTTTCAAATCTGGGTGGTTGACAAACATACGCCTTTTCATTTATGTATTCGTTAAGGAACACACTTTTGACATCCATTTGATATAGCTTAAAATTTTGTGAGCATGCAAATGCAAGTAAAAGGCGTATAGCCTCGAGTCGGGCAACAAGAGCATAAGTTTCCTCATATTCTATGCCTTCCTCTTGGTTATACCCTTGAGCAACAAGAAGGGCCTTGTTGCGAGTAATAATACCATTTTTGTCCATATTATTCCTAAACACCCATTTTGTGCCAATTACTCGATGATCTCGCGGAGGTGGAACAAGGTCCCAAACCTTATTTCTTTTAAACTGATTAAGTTCCTCTAGCATAGCTAAGAACTAATTTTCATCGAGTAAAGCATCTTTGAAGTTTTTAGGCTCAATTTTAGAGATGAAAGCATAATGAAAACATAAATTACTTATCCTTGATCGAGTGGTGACTCCCTTTGAGATATCTCCAAGAATATTGCCGATGGGTGATCTTTAGAAGTCTTCTATTCCAAAGGTAAGTCATTTTGAATTGATGCTTTATCTTCATCTTTAAGATTAGATCCTATCTCTAACTCCTTCTCAATAATATCCAGAATGGGTTCAACACGAGATTCATCTTGATCTTTAACAATCTCTTCTGAAGAAGCACCTGCACCAATAACAACACTACCTTTTCCGACAACTTTCAGACAAGATTCATCAAAAGAGACATGCACAGATTCTTCAACAATAAGTAATCTTTTGATGTATACTCTATAAGCCTTTCTTGAATTTGAATATCCAAGAAAGATACCTTCATCGGCCTTTGAATCAAATTTACCAAGGTTTTCTTTTCCATTATTTAACACACAACATTTACATCCAAAGACATGAAGGTGTGATACATTTGGCTTCCTTCCTTTTAAAAGTTCATAGGGCATTTTATTTAGCATAGGTCGAATAGTTATCCTATTCAACATATAACATGCGGTGCTAATAGCATCGGTCCAAAAATATTTAGGAAGTCCACTATCATTGATCATAGTTCTTCCTAACTCCTTTAACACACGATTTTTACGTTCCACTACACCATTTTGTTGTGGACTTCTAGGAGCGGAAAAATTATGTTCAATGCCATGTTTCTCACAAAACTTTTCAAAAAGATGATTTTCAAATTCACCTCCATGATCACTCCGAATTGTTACAATGTTTGTGTTAAGTTTTTTTTGAGATAACTTGGCGAACATTTCAAATGCCGAGAAGGTGTCACTTTTACTTGCTAAGAAAATTGTCCAACAAAATCTTGAGTAGTCATCCACAATAACAAATCCATAATAATTCTATCCTAGACTCTTGATTCTTGATGGACCAAAAAGATTCATATGTAGGAGTTCAAGGGGTCTAGATGTAGAAACTAAATTTTTGGATTTAAAAGATACTTTTGTTTGCTTTCCCATTTGACAAACATCACAAAGATGATCTTTAGTGAACTTTATGTTTGGAAAACTAACTACTATGTTTTTGGAAACAATTTTGTTAAGCAAGTCAAAGTTGATGTGTGCTAAACGTCTATGCCAAAGCCAAGAGTCATAACTCTTGGAGACTAGAAATTTAGGATCATTCATGGACACCGAATTTAAATTAAGCATGTATACATTATTAACCCTCAAGCCCTTAAACATATCATTCTTATTATCATCATGTTCAATTATGCAACCTTCTTTTGAAAAGGAGACTTTATATCCCTTGTCACACAATTGACTAATGTTAATGAGATTATGTTTAAGACCTTCAACTAAGAGTACATTAGAGATAGATGTAGAAGAGAGATTACCTACACTACCTTTTCCGAGTATAGCTCCCTTGTTGTTATCACCATGGGTAACAAAACCTTTCTTCTTAGCCACAAAGTCATAGAATAAGGAGATGTCACCTGTCATGGTCTTAAGCATCCACTATCAAGAAACCATCGTTTCTCCGTAGCCTCAAGACACTCCACATACATGATTAAACAAGAGAAAGAGGTACTCAATTCTCATTGGGTCCTTGTGTGTGAGTGAAACTTTGGTTGCATTTAGGAAACCATTGAAAAATGCCTTTAGGGACAAAAAATATCCTAAATCGACATTTAGCAATAGTGTGACCCCTCTTGCAACAATAAAGACAACACAAGATTGGTTTATAGTCACGTTTTCTATTTTGATCTCTCACTACATAAGTATATCTTTGATATGGATTATTCATAGATTCTCTAAAATTTGAGGGATCAATAGCAAATGTCATCTTTGGTTGTGACATCTTATCTAATTTGGCTTGAAGAGTTTTGACTTCTTTTTGCCAAATGCAACAAGTTTCACAACTATGAAAGTTATGTCATTCTCGTTTGTCTTCTTTAATAGATTCCACCATAGAGCGCTTAAGAGCTTCCAAAGCGTTTTGATTATCAGAAACCTTTTTCTCTAAGTAATTGAAAATACACTTATTGGATGCTACGCGCTTAAAAGCTTCTTTAGCTTCTTGGTGGAGAACTTTAAAAGTACTAAGTAAATCAGAATAAGATTTGTTTTCAAAGTTATCATATTTAGCATGTCTTACTTGCTTTTTTCCCTTTTTGTGTGCCGTAAGACAAAGATTCACTTTCTCTTCCTCATCACTTGATCTTGCTTTACTAGAAGATTCACTATCACTTTCCCATGCAATATATGCTCTTCTAGTTTTGTTGCCTTTCCTTTGATACTTGTCTTTGACTTTGTCTTTCTTTAGCATTGGGCATTCCGGTTTGTAGTGCCCCGGTTTCCACAATTATAACATGATCCTTTACCTTTGGTACTTTTGTTTGATTCTTGCTTAGAGGGGTTAGATTGCCTTCTATAGTTAATAAGGCACTTGTGCGAATGAGAGATTTCATTCTTTATAAGATACCGATTGTATCTTCTAACAAACAACCTCATATCCCAATTGGATTCATCGTCTTCATCACTTGATTTACTCTCACAATCTTTATTGGTGGAAGATTTTGAAGTAGAAGCCTTCAAGGTAATATACTTCTTCTTCTTCTCTTTGTCCTTAGGCTTCTCATTATTTTCTTTCTTTTCGTTCTCTTCATGCTCATGTAAATTTAAGAGCTCTTGTTAATGCTCTTGTAGCTTTCCAATAAGTTTCGTCAAATCCAAGGTTCTTACGTCATTGGCTTCTTTGATTTCCGTAACCTTTGGAAACCATTCCCTAGTAAGACATCTTAAGATTTTGTTAGTAGTTACATTGTTAGGAGTGGTTTTTCCAAGAGCGTTTAGCGATTCGTCAAGTGGGAAACTATCTTTCCCATTTCACCAATGGTTTCCCCTTGGCTCATGTGAAATCGATCAAACTCTTGTTGCAATGTATTAATTCAGGCTAGCTTCACGTCATCGGTTCCCTCATGGGAAACCTGTAACGCTTCCCACATAGCCTTTGTCGTGGTATGATGAGAAACTCGAAAATATTCATCCGCTCGCAAAGAAGCAAAAAGCATGTTTCGAGCTTTCCAATCATAACTATATTTATTTTCATCATTTTCATCCCATTATGCTTCTGGTTTTTAAATTTAGACGTTATCTGGACCGACCATAGTTATTTGAAAAGGGTCGTCTTGAATCAAATTTTTCTATCAACAGAGTTGATGTGAATGCGCATACAATCTTTCTAGTGACTATAGTTTTCTCTGGTAAAAACTGGAGCTCTATTATACGCCCCTGTTGAATCGTTGTCCATTTTCTATAAAGTTATATGTGAAGCACTAGATAAACCGGTGCTCTTGATACCACTTGTTAGACAATGACACGAATCTAGAGGGGGGGAGGGTTGAATAGATCCCTTTGTAAAATTTACTTTTCAAAAATTAGTTGAAAAATATTTTGCGGAAGTTCCCCAAAAAAATCGTATGAAACAAAATTAGGTCACCGGTGATCAGATATGCGCTTGAAACCAAATGGGAATTAAATGTTGACAAGAGAAATTAATACAATGCAATTAATTCACTTAATTCCACAAAAATTGATAAACCACTCTTAACAATGAAATATAGGAAGAAAATTAGCAAAAAATAATTGATTTTGTGTGTTTTGACTTTTTCACAAACACTTGGTGTGCACCCACACAAAGTGTTGTTTAGATGTTCAAGTAGTGCATAATTTTTCACAAAGTTGTTGTCAATTTTGAGAGAAACACTTTAACAAACAGTTGGTATGCACTAACTATCACAAACCAGAATTTTCAAGTCACACAAAATCAAAATATACAGAGAGTGTAAGAGAAAAGAAAGTAAAGGACACAAGAGATTTGTTTAGGAAGTTCCTTCACCGTCCTCGCTAGAAGTACTTTGCCCCCAATTCTCAACAGAATTGGGAAATTTCATTAATATTGCAATTGTTTTTACAAGAAGAAAAATGGAACAACAAACCAATCCGTGTCGCGAATGTTGTGATAGCTTCTTCTTTCCCTTTGATTCAAGATGAACCAAGTCCTTCATGCGTGTCGAGAAAGCCTCCGGTTAACTGCTCCCTTCTTGCAAGGATATACAATCCTCCAAACTTTGAGCATGACTGAGTTTCTTCAACACTTGTGAACCCACAAAGATCTTCATAATCCTCCGTCCTCCGTGATATGAAAGAACGATCCACTTGATCTTCAATCTACCTTACTCGGCTGAATATATGAACGATGGTTGTGTGCAAAACCCCCCAAATCTTTTATGATCCTAGAGGAGAAAACCCTTCAGGTTTTTCCAAGAAAAACCCACACTCTCAAAACCCAATATGAAATCTCGATTTCACAATTGAACGTTATCTTCGTAACTTGCACCTTGATCGACAAAGATTATTGTGTGTGATTGTTGATTGATGCAAGAAAGAAGAAGAACTAGATGAAGATAAGAGTGTGTATCTATTTCACTTTTCTTATTGACCCCTCAAATGAAAAGAAAGCAGCTATTTATATTGGTTAGTCAATAAAAGAAAATAGAAAGTAAAAATAATTGAAAAAAATGACAGCTACAGGAATGAGCCAACTCAAATAAGAGATGAGCCGACTCAACAGGGTCAATGAGCCGACCAAAAAATCAGGCTCAGTTAGCCTGTTGAGACCCGAGAGAAACTGAGAAAAAACACCTCAAATGAGTCAACTCATGGCAAGCAGTGAGTCGACTCAAATCTGAATGAGCCGACCTGTTCAGTCAGCCTGTTGGGACCCGAGAGATCTGGAGGAAAAATCACTTCAATTGAGTCTGCTTATGGTAAGTAGTGAGTCGACTCAAATATGAATGAGCCGACCTGTTCAGTCTGTCTGTTGAGACATCACATGCAGTCAAAAAAATTTCAATATGATTTTTCTTCATGCCGCAAAGATGTGGGCCTTAGCAACGGAGTTTGTAAAACAAACAAGTGCTGATCAGGATGCATTGTGAAATCCTCTTCTTGCAAAGGGAAATCTATCTATCAAACATATATTCCTCTCAAGGTATAATCCAAACATAACTGAATATTTTCCTTTATAATGAACTAGGGGACCACTGGCCTGCCTCAGAGATGTGGGCCTTGAAGAAGTATTTTGTATGAACCAGGACTAACTGGTCCACCACAAAGATGTGGTCCTTGAAGAAGTCTTTTATATGAACCAGGACTAACTGGTATGCCACAGGGATATGGGCCTTGAGGAAGTCTTTTATATGAAATAGGACTAACTGGTCTGCCACAGGGATGTGGGCCTTGAGGAAATCTTTTGTATGAACCAGGACTAACTGGTCTACCATAGAGATGTAGGCCTTCACAATGTTTTCTTTTGTAATGAGCCAGGACTCTACTGACCTGCCACGGAGATGCGGTCCTTGAAAATGGTGTTATAATATCATAGGATTTACAACCCACACATAACGTAATCAGGGTATGGTATCGTAGGATCCATAACCAGGAAGATGAGAACATAATATCATAGGATTTACGATTCGAAGAAGTGTCTTTTATAATGAACCAGGAGACTATTGGCCAAACATAGATATGTGGGCCTTGAAGAGTTGAGAAGATAAAGTCCTCTAGGAAATTACTTATGCAGGGGAGAATACTATTTGTGACTCTGTTGGGGATGAGAACACTCTGACTAACGTTCTGCTGAGGAACAACATCAAAGTATTATGACAATAATTGATCTTGCTGAGAAATGTGAGCAACTGTTTGCATCCAAATATCACACTGGCCAAAAATAAATTAGCGACCTCTCTGGGGAATACTCCAATGATGAGTGAATCCTAATCATGAAACTCTGTGGGGAATGACCATCTTCAGACTTAGCTGGGGAGATGTGTAACACCCCAAAATTTGCCCTCTTATTTTCATGCCATTTAGCATATCCTTTCATACATTGCATTGCATTTAGATCACAATTTCATCATAACATTACATGAACATACATCTCCATTTGAGCTTTCATAGGTTGCGACTGACCTTTATTTCTTCATGCGGCACGTGCACAAGAATCTCAGAAGAAGGCAAAAGTTCTCGGTTGATTCAGAGGAGTTTAAGCAGAATATCAATTTTTATGGTGCAGTTTGAAAAAGTTGTAACTTATGCTCAGAAACTCATTTTGGCCTGAAAATCACTAGTTTAGAGCGTTTCGGTATTCTCTACAACTTTTGTGTTCGGCTCGGAGGCCAATTCATCAAGGAAATGGCGGGAATTATTTGTTTCTGAAATTTCGGTTTCGCCGATTAACTGTGCTAGCGGTATTCAAGAGTTTGTAACTTCTGATTGGGTCAACATGTCTGAGAGATTCCTATGCTAAAAATTATGTCTTGATATCCTTTCCAACTTTTGGGTTTTGGCCAAGAACTAATTCTTTGAAGAATATCTCCGAATGTGCGAGTTTTTAGAGTCGACATAGTGAAAAACAGTGATGAACCGATGAGTTTTGAACACTAAAAAATTTGTAACTCTTGGCTCGTTCATTGGATTGATGTTGTTCTGGTGCCTAAAATTCCATTTAGATGTTATCTTCATTCCGTGAATTTAGTTTGGGTTAGGTCCAAGCAAAAGGATCCCAAAAATGCGAATTACCAGTAAGGTTCTTTGATGCAGTGCACTGTTTGTCAGATTATGTAAAATTCATAACTCAGTCAATTTTCATCGGATTGCACCCGTTCTTGAGGCGTTGGTTCAAAAATTTTATCCTCTTCAAGTTCAAAGACAAACGTGAGTTCGAACAGTGCTCCAAAGATTGTCGTTTTGGTTTATTTCACAAAACTGAAGTGCTGAACCGAAGAAAAAGGCTGAAAGTGATTTCACGAGAAAATTCATATCTCCCTCGTCGTTTGTCCGGTTGAGCTTACATTTAAACACCAGGTCACTAACTCATAGATCTACAACTTTTCTGAGAAAGTCAAGTCGAGATTAAGCTCCGAAGAGGTTGACCTCGTCATATTTTTGAGTAGCGGACACCAAATAAGCCGAAAAAACAACTTATTCAGTGATGTCTTGCAGCTTAAACGTATCGATCGCACTCGATTTTGATCGTATGATGTCCGTTCTTTTTGCGTTGCAACCGTGATTCAGAGGCGGACGATGTTGTGGAAGGCTCATAGTCGAAATTTCTTGCAGAAGATATTATTATTTTCACTTAAGCCGAAATTCTATCTTTTGCCTTTCATTTTACACTCCACTATATATTCTTTTGACCCACAATTTGTCTTATAACTTTAATCATAATTTACAAACACCAAAAAACTCTCACAAACTCTCTCTAAAGGATCGAAGTTCATTCTCTCAACTCTTTCTCAAGAACACAACAACAACTTCATCAGGAACTCAAGAACACAACAATTCCGATCAAGCTTCCGGTAGTCGAGCCGCCACAAACCACCACCTCCGGTCAACTTCACCATCGTGCAACCACCATCTTCCGCCGCCGGCATCCACGTGGCCTCTCTTCCTATTCTCCGTTCATGATTGCATCTCACTTCCTCCGGATTCACAATTTCTTCATCGATTCTTCATTCGGTAAGCTTCTTAAACTTTAATTCATGAATAATTGTTGAATTGTTTCTTGAATTGAATTTTGAAGTTGAATTAATCTTGTGGAGATTATGTGTATTGATTCATGATTTGATTTTTGATTGATTCTTGATTAATTTATCCTAATAATTGTTGTGGTGCATAATTGAAAATGCTTGGTAAAGTTGACATAGAATAATCGGTGCATGTTAGGTGTTTGACAAAAACTCCTAAGAGAGCTAATTATTATGATTTGATATTAATTGAGGTGCTTGACTTTTAAATTTATGTTTGTTTCATTGTGCAAATTCGAAATAGGATAGGTTGAGGCTTAATTGTTGATGTTGTAAATGTATCGCGTGTCGAGAATATGTTTTGGTCATAACTACCTAACCGTAGTGCGTTTTCGCAAATGTGAATAGTATAAATTGACTTTGTTGATTATTCTGGAGCCATTGGTAAGCTTTTTAGTCGATTTCGGACAATTTTTTTTGGCTATTTCGCTACTGCCAGCCGACGAAATCGGCCAAAAAGTATCACTTCCGAGCAGAATTTTCAAAAACCGATTGCATATTTGAATTCGTTGGCATGTTTGCTAGTTACCCTGCAATTTTCGTTCAATTCCGAGTCGTTGATTTTTGATGCGTTTTTTTTTTCGTTTTAAGGCTTTTTAAGTTCGGTTTGGTGCGATTTTGATGCATTGATTTTTTTTTACTTGTACTTATATTTGTTGATCATTTTCCATTCATTTCATGTAATTTTGGTCGATTTCGGTTTGAGTTTGCATGTTGTTTATGTTAGAGCATAAGTGCTGTCCCGTTTTGAAACGTAAATTTCAATGCATGTCCATGACTCGTATATTCATCTTTCTACTTGATTTTGAGTTGTGAGGCATAGGTGCAACTTCCGGTTGCACCTCTTTTTGGTTTCTAATGCGTTTGTTGAGTTCATGCAATGTTCTCGCAAAGATCTTAACGACGATCGTTTGGTTGGTATTCCACTTTATTTGTGGGATACCTTTGGATTCAAATGATATTGTGTGCCGTTGTTTTTGTTTCGATTATGGTGGATCTTCACAAAGCTAATATAGAAGATAAACATTTATTTTGCTCATGGGATATTACAAGACTTGGCAAGAAGTTTTTGGATTTCTTTTATATGAAGAATCGGTACTTCGATCAAGTAAGTAATCTCGATGCTCCACTTTTACGCATCATTCTAGTTGTATGCGGCTTAGGATCATATAACTTAAGGTGCATATTGAGCCCTCCCACCCGAGGCACTGGATTTATTTGTGATTTTTGATGATATGTGTCGATATCGGAGCTTAGGGATTAGGTTATGGATTATAGAATTCGCTTCCTTTCACTTTCCCTTAAAACACCGTTTTTGCCCGTTTCGTTGCAATTATTAAAAATAGTTTTAGGTGTGATAAAATTCTGGAAAAATTCATGAGTGATCCTTATCCTCTTAATTAATTTTTTATAATTTTTGTTTCCAGATTTGGATGGCTTTAGTAATTATCCCAAAATGCATTGTTTTAATTAAAGGGACCAAAAACCATTTTCCCCCATAGGTGTGAGACCTATTTTTTGTGTATGATTAACCACTGGAATGTGTGACATTATTATGCTACTTATGTATTTTTTTCATAATTTTTGGTTCCACTTTGTGGAGTTGTTTTTCGGCGATCATGCCTTGTTATCTCAATTGTTAAGGAATTGTTTTGGCACTTTGGTGCATAATTTTGTGAAATCCTTGTATACCATGTTAAGTAATCACTTAAACATTCCAGGGATTTAATTTCATAATATTTAGAGTCTTCTTTCTATTTTTCCATGTCACCTAGATCATAGGTTGATATATGTGTTTATTTGCTCCATACCTTAGATGATAGGAAGGCATTCATGCCATTAGCTTGAGAAAATTTTTGGTAAATTTTAGGAGTTAATTATAGGTCATTTTTAGGTCCTTAATTCCAGTTATAGGTCACTTTTAGGTCCTTAATTCCAGTTATAGGTCACTTTTTAAACCATACTCATTTGGTTTGGTTTTGTGTTCCTAAGTGCATAATTACTTGAACATGTTTAACTTAAACTAGCTTCTCTTCTCCTCTAATTGTTAACATGAATTATGTGGAAATCGTAAATGACTATTCATGCACACTAATTGCATCTCATAACTTGTATGCTACTGAACCATAATCATCTCATGCATATCCATATGCCATTCATCTTTAACTTGCATCATTTGTGATCTTATGCGATGTTTGCTCCATTTGTTCTCATATCTTCTTCTCCTTGCTCCATATGCTTAAGTCATTACATCCATGATAGTATGTGTCGCTCCCGATAAAATGGGACTGGCCCAAATAAAGGTACAGACGCGAACGGTCGGCGAAAGGAACAGTGAGAACACACAGCCGTGAACTCACTGGAGATGAAAAGAGTCGCCAGCTAGGCATTTTTATCCCGGAGGAAAGGCAATGCTGCATAAGCCTAGAAAGATACGGATAAGACGGTTGCGAACCAGAGAGACTGAGAAAGGGGGTTGGTTACAACCTGGGAAGGTATTAGCACCCAGATTGTCCGTCGTACTCGACGGGATCCACGCTTAAAAGATTTGTGTTTTAAAGGGGTAGTGTCAGTGCAATCTGTGTATAAATGAGCTGGGAAAGGATGTACAAGTGTCAGTGTAAAGTGTATAAGTGATATGAAGTATAAAAGTGTCAGTGTAAAAGAGAAAGAGGTGAAATGCTCATGACAATGAGGCTAAGAGAAAGATGCTGGAAAGAGGGGGAATGTACAGAGACTTTTGTTCGATAACTGTTAAGTTATGCCTACGTATCCTCTCGTGCAATGAGGAAGTCAGAACACCGTAGTTCGACCCAAAGAGACTGAAAGATGAATTGACTTGTGAACTGCTTACTTGCCTATGCTCAAGTGTATGATCTGTCTGGCACAGATGCAAACTGTCTTGCATTAGACGGAAGAAGCAAGTTCTCGTTTGTGAGTGAAGATGATGAGAAAAGAATCCCGAAGGAGACGATTATTGTTTGTTTTTGAGTTTTCAGTCTTTTATTGCCTTTGGATTTTGTCATAAGTTAATGAGCTTAAGCCTAAACCAATGGGTTAGTAAACTCATCACATCTTCCCTCTGATTAGGGGTAATGAGAGTACCTTAAGTGTGAAGTCAGATTCTCACACTTAATCACCTTTGGTGTAGGATTAAGATCATTAACCTACTTGTGATTAATTAGATGTTTTTGGTGTTTTTGTTTAGTGTTAAGTAATGAGGTTAAGCCATAATCAAGGATTAAACAGACTCATTACACCATCCTAAAAGAAGGATGATAGATGAGAATGTTTAAGCTGAGGAAAGCTCCTCAACTTAATCCATGATTAGGGATTAAACTCATGACAAAACAAGCCTTTATTAGATGGATTTTATTTAATGATATGATGATGAAGTGAGTTTTATGATTTGTAAGACAACTTGAGGAGGACTTGTCCATTAACACTAGGGTTAGTCCTTCTTAACCATTTAAGGAAGAATTAGAACCCTAATGCAAGGCCCAAGTTACAAGTGTGATGTCTTGATGATTATTATATGGATTGATTAAGGAGTTAAACACCTTAAGGGTTTAACACTTAGGATTAAAGTTATACACTCCATCCTAAGAGAAGGATGCAGGCATAAGCTTAATCACAAAGCCTTAAAGCCTTTAGGGTTTAGTCCCTGATTATGAGATGAGGAGAGATGACTCAAAAGAGACACAAAGGTAAAACTAAGAGGGGAGACTGATCAAAACCCTAATCATTGTCATGCTTGGTTGTTCCTAAGGTTTGTGAGGTTTTCAAGAGAAGTCTTCAATGGAACCACCAGGAAGCAGATGAAAGGATCAAGAGAAGCAAAGCAACTTGCTTCATTCAAGAAGTCAAGTCACTTGAAGAAAGAAAGTAAGAAGAAGAGGAATGAGCAAGCTCAATCTCAAACACATATAAAAATGCAGCATGGATGCAAGAGAGATGAAAAGAAAAGTTATGAGAAGTGAAGGCAAATTCACTTCCCAAGTTTACTTACCACCTGAAATGTTAGAAAGAAATGCAATGCAATGCAAGATGAGATGAAATGGTATGATGCAAAGCAAAACCAGAAGCATGTTGATGATGATTATGATGTTATGAAGTGCTGCAAACATGAGGCAAGACATGGAGATGTTCATACAAGATCATGGATGCAAATGATGCAAGCTAAGGAGCATGAACAAACATGAAATGTTATGAAGCATACAAGACAAATGACATGGCAAATATGTAATGCAATGATCAAACATGCTTCTTACATGTCTTAAGATGTCAAATGAATCACAAGAATGCACAAAATGCAAAGACAAGTCATGTTATGCAAGAGAATGCAAGAGGGATGCAAGGGAAAGCCCAAATTAGGGTTCATGGATCAAACATCAAACAAAAACCCAAAACAGAAACAAACCCTAAGATAAAAAATGGAAAATGCCATCCAAAGAAACCCTAAACCTATAATGAACCACTGCCCAAAGGGGAACTCCCAACTCTTAACCAATCTCAAGTTATGATTTTTCTAAGTTATCAGGGTTTTTTAGGGTTCTTAACAAAAGAAATGCCAAACAAATAGAAAATGCAAGATCAAATCATTGCCATTTTACCCTAGAAACTATATGCTAAACACAAGACAAAGCAAAAAGAATCAATGTCCAAACCCTCTCCAATAGGCAGAAATGAATTTTTGAACCCATGATCAAAATAATGCACAAAATATGATTTAATTCAATGAAAAATTCTTAAAATGCATCAAGATCAAAAAAGAAATTTGGTTTGAAGGTTGGACAATGTTTCTAAATGTCTTAGAACATTTCATGAATTTTTTTGTAATTTTTAAATACCTAAAAGTATTTTTAATTAATTAATTTCCATTAATCAATTAAAAATAATCTTTTAAATATTTAAAAATACTTTTTTTGATGATAAAAATAAAATAAAAATATTTTTGTGTCATAAAAATTATTTAAACTCTTAGGAAAAAGTTTCATAATTTTTATGTATTTTTTGCTATTTTAAAATAATTGTACAAGTTAATTGAAATAAAAATGAATTAAAAACAAATAAAATGAAAAGTAAACCAAATGGAAGGCTGAGATGAGTCCTGGATTCAAATTGGTTGACCAGCGCCAGATCTTGTGGCCAGGATTGCATCTGAGTTAATTACAATTAATTAAAACTAATAAAAGAATTAGGGCTAATCAAAGTGATCTGAGCCCTTCCCTCACGCGCGAAGTCAACAAGTCAACCCCATCCAACGCCCAAGATTCAAACTGGCTTAATGACTGTAATTAGGGCAAAACAGATTCAGGCGACCGGAGGGGAGCTCCGGTCGTCTTCCCCGGCGACCCCAAAACCCTAAAACAAGATTCAGACCACCCCAAGCCAAATTAAACGCCCAGAATCAATCCCCACACTTCTAGCAACTCAAATCAATAGTCAAACATCATTTTACTAACAAGAGCAAGCTGAATCGAAACAAAATAAAAATGGGGCCAAACTTTCAGACACTCACAAAATGTTCATTTCTCCACCATTTTAGATTCTAAACACATCACAATGATCCTCAGAGTATGCACTTTCAGTTTATAACAAAAAATCAAAGCTTTGAAAAGCTTGAAGTTTGGAGTTACCTGAGGTGAAGAACTGTGAATATGAGCTCTCCTGGCCTTGCTTTGATGCAGAACAACTTCCCTGAACCCCTTGAAGCCAATGGAAAGCCTGGAATGAGCTTAGGCAAGCTGCTTTGAGAGATTCACTTCTGGTGTAGCAGGAAATGCACTTTGTGTACAGGCTGTTTCAGTTCAAAGTAAAGGGTGGTTTTGACTCCTTGTGGTATGCCTGACTTATTGGTGAAGAAAGATGAGGTGTTTGATGGCTGGCTGGTGAGATTCGAAGAGAACTGGTTCTGAGGGTGGGGAATGGTGAAGCTCAGGCCAGGCTTGTTTCAGGCTTGAGCTTTGGTGGTTTGAGGCCTATGGAGTATGGTGAGTTGAATGGTGAAGAGGGTTTGAATGTTTGCAAGCTGTGGAGAGGAATTCGAAGGCTTATGCAATGTGGGGTGATTTTGTGAATGTGATTGTGTAGAGTGTTTCAGCCTTTCTTAGTACATGGAATGGCTTGCAAAATGATATGTTATTTTAATCCAAGTGGCCAGAAGATGTGACATGGCCTGTGGTGATTGGGATGTTTGCTTTTGCATAAAGGTCAAATTTTGTGTAAGGCAAGTATGGTGAGGTCTAGGCAAGTACAATGGGCATGGGTTGCGCAGCATGATGAGTGTTTGAGGCTAGCTTGATTCAAGGATCAATGCAGCAAGTTGGTGAAGAGAAATGAGTGGTTTTGCAACTTGTTACTTTATGGTTCTCATGTGAAAATCTTGTTCCAAAAGTCATGAAACATGAGCAATGCCTAGTTCATTCTGAATTTTAGGACTTACATGATGTTTATGTGAAGGTTTGATACCAATTAGAAGTTGCAATTTGACTTAGTACATGATTTTGCAATTTTCACACTTGGTGCATATCTTGAAAATAAGTGATTTTTGGCAACTTTGTCACACCATAACTTTTGATTCAAGAAGAGTTTGATCATGTTCTTGTACTTTTTGAAAAGGGAAAAATGAGATCTACAACTTTCATGACCAAAGTTTTTCCATTTGAAGCATTTTTGGATCAAGAATCATGGCTTGAAAAATGACCTAAAATGATGCATTCTTGAAAAGTCAACTATGCCCAAAAAGTCAACATTTGCAAAAAACCCTAAATTCTTGATTTCTATGAACTTCAACCTTCTTATATGATCAAATAAAGATCATATACACTCAAAATGATGAAGATCACCCATTGGTTGGGTCATTGGGGGCCTCAGATGCCCTGATTTTGCACTGACTTGTCTGAAAAGTCAACCTTTGATCAGATGACTTCCCCATGGAATTTCTTCATGAAAATTGATATGCATACTCCCTATACCATGTAGAGACCAATGGAAACAAGAATGACCAAAAAATTTGGAGTTATGGCCTCTGAAACCAAAACCCTAATTTTAGGTCAACTGTGCAGTTCATCCTGGCTCTGCATCCACTCAAACCCTAGTTCTTGTGATTCTTCTACAATTTTGGCTTTGAGGAGATGGAATATGACATAAGAACACACATGGACCCTTTTGAGTTGATTAGTGGCCTTTGGAGTGGCTCAAGATGCCCTGAGGTTGCTCAGATCACAAACCCTAGGTGCAGATGCCTTAGAAACTATGCAGTGAACCAAAATGAGATATGAGATGATATGTTTGTATTTATGCATATGAGATGATCACAAGCCATGGTGTGAATGGGTGAGGGCAAATTTGGGTTGTTTACAGCTGCCCCTATTCAAACATGAGTTAGCTGTGCAGGTTGTAAGCGACGGCTTAACAAGCAAACAAGATAACTTGTGGTTGAATACCAAAGACAGTCCAAAATTTGCACTCACAGAATGAAGAAGAAAAGGGATGTAGATTGTAAAAGTATATTGTAAAGGTGCGGAAAACAAAGCGATGACGGGGACGGCCGACATGCTGGGGATATGAGGTAAAGCCAAGACGGGGACGGCCGACTAGCTGGGGAAATAAAATCATGATGGGGACGGCCATCAAGATAAAGCTGTAAAATTCTCTTGAAATTAATGAAACATGACGGGGACGGCCATCAAGTTCATAAAGGTAAAGTAACCAACGATGGGGACGGCCATCGGGCTAAAAGGAAAAGGGACCACGACGGTGACGGCCATCGGGTTAAAGAATAAATGAAATAAACAGACGATGGGGTACGGCCATCAAAGGTGAAGGACGATCACCTAGCAGGGTACGGCTGCTCTGTTGGGGATAAAAGAAATATGATGGGGACGGCCATCAAAGGTGGAGGACGACCACCTGGCAGGGTACGGCTGCCGAAAATATCAACGATGGGGACGACCATCGGATAGAAAAGGTCAACGATGGGGACGGACATCGGACGAGCATGATGGAGGACGACCATCAAGAAGTGGAGGACGACCACTCAGCAGGGTACGGCTGCTCTCGAGGTTTCTCATGACATAGGACGAATGCCAGATAACCAAAATCAACAATGGGGACGGCCATTGGATAAAATGATGAAGGACGATCATCAAAAGGTGGAGGACGACCACCTAGCAGGGGACGGCTGCTAAAAACAACGATGGGGACGACCATCGGATGAGCATGATGGAGGACGATCATCAAGAAGTGGAGGACGACCACTCAGCAGGGTACGGCTGCTCTCAGGGTTATCATGACACAGGACGAGTGTCAGATAAAAGAAAATGCTTTGTTGGTGATCTACTGGGGATATAGTAAACACGGACGAGCGTTTACAACCAAGAGAAAAAAGTATAAGCGTTTGGTATTGTGTATAGATTAAAGATGCGGACGAGCATCCTTAAGACTATGATACGGACGAGTATCACGTAGAAACAAACTGACACATGTTCAGAGATGATGATACGGACGAGTACCAACTGGTTAACAAAGAACACGGACGAGTGTTGAATCTGAAAGAATTCTTCTGGGGAATAACAGACACAGACGAGTATCTATATTCAAGAAGACACAAGTGTTTGACACGGTGTATGGGTTAAAGATGCGGACGAGCATCCCTAAGACTATGATACGGACGAGTATCATGTAGAAACAAACATTAGACGCAACGTTCTGAGATGATGATACGGACGAGTACCAACTGGTTAACAAAGAACAAGGACTACTGTCGAATCTGTGGGGATATAGATGATGTACACAAGATGCGGACGAGTATCTGTATAAGTGTACCAATGAGTAGTGAGTATATATATATATAAGTGTTTATCTGCTGGGGAGAATGACACGGACGAGTGTCAAAAGGGAAAAGTATAATAATAACAAGTATATGGGTGGTAAAGGTGTAAGCGACTGCGCTGGGGACATGACACGGACGGGTGTCAAGAAAGTGTATATAAGTATATGTGAGTGCAAAGAGGATGTCTTTGGCTTTCTGCTGGTGATCTGACACGGACGGGTGTCAGGAAGTATCTGTAGTACGGGTGATTTTGTTTGTAAAGTGTATTCAGGCAACCTGTTTGGGGAAGTGATGACACGGACGGGTGTCAGAAATATATACTGGTGTTTGGTGATTGGAGAGGCAACTGCTTTTGCTGGGACTCTGGTGGGGATTTTTGTACAATGATGATGAACGGTTATTATGCACAAGCGTTAATTCAGAACATGGCTTATGATTATGCTATGCATTTGATTTTTTTGCCGTAATGCTCCGTATTAGACGGAATGCTACGCTCTGAGGGGATATTATGATGCAAATGCTATGATTATGCAAGGAGGCACAGATCCGGGATTCGGATCCCGTTGCTGCAAAGATCTCTGGTTGATCTGCTTGAAGTGAACATCCCAGTTGGGGATGAGATCATTGGTAGATCTAATGATGTATCTGCTTGGGGATATAGGTCACTGATTGACATCCTAATAATACGGGACCCAGCTGGAGTTTGTAGAAGCTTTCTTCACTCTGTTGTGATCTTCTATGCGCTGCTCTTCTGGATAGAGGCTGAAGATTCTGTGGGGAGATGATTCCCTGACTCCTGTACTCAACTGAGGATGAAATGGCAGCTCGGCTGGGGAATTATGAGAGGCAACTCAGCTGGGGAGAGCAACAAGAGGCCACTCGGCTGGGGATAGAGCATTTCGGATGCCGAGATTGAGTGTATGTTGATTTGGCAACTTTGCTGGGGAAGTGGGCACCTTCCAGTGCCATGTGGAAGATAGACCGAGTTGATAATGATTCGCCTGCTTGCTGAGACGTAACTTGCATGCCCCAGGTTGCGTCCTGGATACCCGCAATCCTGCAAAGATAAGGAAACGCACAAAAGGTCCCGAGGTATCCTTCACTGAATTCCGTCAAAGGAGTTAAGCATTCTCACGAGTAAGTATATTCCCTGCAAGCATGTGTTTCATTTTCTTTCTTTTTAGTGAAAAACATCTGTACTTATGCAATTAGTTTTTTAGAGACATCAGACATTCTTTGCAAATAAAATGTAAAAAACGAAACATGACTGAAAATCTGATTTTATTAATTCATGTGCCCTGAATTGGCAAGATACAGTCAAGGAAACATATCTCCTGAAATGAAGAGATTGTTACAAATTGAGAAACAAAATGCTGGCGATGTTGACGAGGCTTTCAAGGAGCTTCCTCTTCTGCTATGACTCGTATGACAATGACGTTCTTCTCGTCTTGCTTTCTGGAGAGAGTTGATTCTGATTGAAGCTTGATCCTTTGGAGCTTACCAAGTTGTAGGTGATACAGACGAATTCAGAATGCAGTTGTTCGCTTATTCCCTTATTTTGCATGGATCGCCCTTTCGGGTTTTCAATCCATCGGGATACCCATTTTTGCCTGAGTTGTCCAATGCGGCTTTTCAACTCAGCGGGTGTACATCTTTTCATTTATTTCCCTTATTTTTGCCCGAGTCTTTTATTCTGTTTTTGACTCGCCGGGATGCCCTATTTTTGCCTGGACTTACATTCTGTTTTTATGTCCAGCGGGTCATTTTATGCGAAGTATTTTTTAACTGCATCTGAATTCACAGGGGACGGGAAATCTTCACCATCCATGGTGCTGAGCATCAGTGCTCCACCGGAGAAAACTTTCTTTACAACAAATGGTCCTTCATAATTTGGAGTCCATTTGCCCCTGTGGTCTGTATGAGGAGGGAGGATTCTTTTCAACACAAGATCCCCTACTTGGTACTCTCGGTGCCTGACTTTCTGATCAAAGGCTTTCTTCATTCTCTTCTGATATAACTGCCCATGACAAATTGCAGCCAACCTTTTCTCTTCAATCAGACTCAGTTGTTCGAATCGGGACCGAACCCATTCTGCTTCACTCAGTTTAACATCCATTAATACCCGTAACGAGGGTAGTTCAACTTCAATAGGTAGGACTGCTTCCATACCATATACAAGCTGATACGGTGTTGCCCCAGTGGATGTTCTGATTGACGTGCGGTACCCATGCAAGGCAAACGGTAGCATTTCATGCCAGTCTTTGTATGTGATTACCATCTTCTGCACAATCTTCTTAATATTCTTATTCGCTGCCTCAACAGCGCCATTCATCTTTGGCCTGTAAGGAGAAGAATTGTGATGTTGGATCTTGAAGTCCCGGCACAGCTCTGCCATCATTTTGTTGTTTAAATTGGAACCATTATCAGTAATGATTCGCTCGGGCACTCCATACCGACAGATGATATCTCTTTTCAGAAATCTGGCTACCACTTGTCTTGTGACGTTTGCATATGAGGCTACTTCAACCCACTTGGTGAAATAGTCAATGGCGACCAGGATGAATCTGTGGCCATTTGAAGCAGTTGGCTCGATCTTGCCAATCATATCAATGCCCCACATAGCAAAGGGCCAGGGTGAAGACATGATGTTCAAAGGATTGGGAGGCACATGCACTTTATCTGCATAGATCTGGCATTTATGACATTTTCTGGCGTAAGCACAACAGTCTGCATCCATTGTGATCCAGTAATAGCCTGATCTTAGCAATTTCTTAGCCATTGCATGTCCTCCAGCATGGGTACCAAAAGATCCTTCGTGCACTTCGTGCATCAACAAATCTGCTTCTGTCTTGTCAACACATCTGAGAAGTACCATGTCAAAGTTCCTTTTGTATAAAGACCCATCAGTGTTCAGAAGGAAACTACCAGCAAGCCTTCTCAAAGTCTTCTTATCATTGGAAGATGCCCCAGGTGGGTATGTTTGATCCTCCAAGAAGCATTTAATGTCATGGAACCAAGGCTTATCATCTTTGACAACATCTGCTGCGAACACATATGCTGGTCTATCAAGTCTGGACACTGAAATCTGAGGTACAAAGTTGGCAGCTTGAACTTTGATCATGGATGAAATGGTAGCAAGAGCATCCGCAAACTGATTCTCGTCCCGAGGGATATACTCAAGCTTGACTGTTGTGAAGAAAGTCAGTAACCTCCTTGTATAATCCCTGTAAGGTATCAGATGATCCTGGTGTGTATACCATTTTCCGTTGGTCTGATTGATTACCAAAGCTGAATCTCCGAATACGGTCAATGTCTTGATCCTGAGGTCAATGGCTTCCTCAAGACCCATAATGCAAGCTTCGTATTCAGCTTCGTTGTTAGTGCAGTTGAAAGTGAGTTTTGCCGAGAAAGGCATGTGAACTCCTTTAGGTGTAATGAGTACTGCACCAACACCCCGGCCATTCATGTTAACAGCCCCATCAAACATCATAATCCATTCTTCTTCTGGGTCAGGCCCTTCAGTGTGAATAGGCTCTTCGTGATCTTTTGCTTTAATGAACATGATGTCTTCATCAGGGAAGTCAAACCTCATAGGCTGGTAGTCCTCAATAGGTTGCTCATCCAGATATTCAGATAGTACACTGCCCTTGATGGCTTTCTGAGATGTGTACTGTATGTCGTATTCTGTGAGAATCATCTGCCATCTTGCAACCCGTCCGGTAAGAGCTGGCTTCTCGAAAATGTACTTAACTGGGTCCATTTTTGATATCAATAAAGTAGTGTGGGTCAACATATACTGTCTCAGTCGGCGAGCAGCCCACGCTAAAGCACAGCAAGTTTTCTCGAGCAGTGAATAACGCTGTTCACAGTCGGTAAACTTTTTGCTTAGGTAGTATATTGCATACTCTTTTCGACCAGACTCGTCATGCTGGCCCAACACACACCCCATCGACTCTTCTAACACTGTCAAGTACATTATCAGAGGTCTTCCTTCAACTGGAGGCATGAGGATTGGAGGTTCTTGCAGATATTCCTTGATCTTGTCAAAAGCCTTCTGGCAATCTTCGTTCCACCTGACCGTCTGTTCCTTTCTTAACAGCTTGAACAAGGGTTCACAGGTTGCTGTAAGGTGAGATATGAACCGTGAAATGTAGTTCAATCGACCTAAGAACCCTCGAACTTCTTTCTCAGTTTTCGGCGCAGGCATTTCTTGAATAGCTTTGACTTTATCAGGGTCAACTTCAATCCCTTTCTCGCTTACAATAAAGCCCAGCAGCTTACCGGATCGCACCCCGAATGTGCATTTGTTGGGGTTCAGCTTTAGTTGATACTTCCTCAGACGCTTGAACAACTTCAGCAGATTCACCAGGTGATCTTCCTCTGTAAGGGACTTGGCGATCATATCATCCACATAACATTCTATTTCCTTGTGGATCATATCGTGGAATAATGTCACCATAGCCCGTTGGTATGTGGCACCAGCATTCTTCAGTCTGAATGGCATCACTTTGTAACAGAACGTGCCCCAAGGTGTGATGAATGTTGTCTTCTCCATGTCTTCAGGTGACATCTTGATCTGATTATATCCTGAAAATCCATCCATGAAGGAGAATACCGAGAACTGAGCCGTGTTATCCACCAATACGTCAATGTGAGGTAATGGGAAGTCATCTTTCGGGTTGGCTCTGTTCAGATCCCGGTAATCAACACACATTCTAACTTTTCCGTCCTTCTTAGGCACAGGTACTATGTTAGCAACCCATGGCGGATAGCTAGTTACAGCAAGGAACCCGGCGTCCCATTGTTTTTGTACCTCTTCTTTGATTTTCATAGCCATGTCTGGGCGAGTTCGGCGCAGCTTCTGTTTAACTGGTGGGCATTCTTCTCTCAAAGGCAGCTTGTGCACAACAATGTCAGTATCCAACCCTGGCATATCTTGGTAGGACCAAGCAAACACATCAACATACTCTTGAAGCAAATCTATCAGTTGTCTCTTCACTGAGTCTTGCAGGCAGGCCCCGATTTTAACTTCTTTCGCGTCTTCGTCTGTACCAAGATTAATCACTTCAATCTCCTCCTGGTGAGGAGTAATAACCTTTTCCTCCTGTCTCAACAACCTGGCTAGCTCTTCAGGAAGCTCATACTCTTCATCAACCCCTTCATCAGCTTGATTGATTGGATTGTCAAAGTCATACGATGTCATAGCCGTGCTGTTGTCGGTGCTGTCAGGAAGGCACTCTCTGCAAGGGTTAAGTTGTTCATTTTAGTGATTGATTTTAATCTTGCTTTAGAAAAAAGGTGAAATGAAGTTATCATTTTGAAAACACCGCCATTTATTTTTGTACAAAAAGAAAAATGGAAAAACAGTGAGCAGAAAAGAAAAAGACTTGTTTGCAAAAAGATGTCTGATACTTCATTAATTTAATCTTGTTTGCACAAAAGTACAGATGGCCCTGATTACAAAATGAGTCTTGTCATCTTGGGCAAGATGCAAGACTTTGATGCATGCTATAAAAATACAGGAAATAATAATTACTCTGCATGAGTAACTCTTATAATTTCCTGGGAAGACCAGTTCGAGACACTGCTCCCCGGGATCTTTGGACGAATCCAATTCTCCAGATTGCGCTCCTCTTCCAGCTCGTCTTCCAGACAGTTGATAGCATCAGGGGTAAGCATTCCCCCACTGACAAAACCTGGCTCTGCAGCAGCCTTTGCTTGATGTTGAGTTGGTCTGTAACCCAACCCAAACTTGTCTTTCTTCTCCTCCACAGCTAAAACCTTGCCCCAGCCTAGGGCAGTTCCTTCTTCAACAACCTTCCGGGCTTGTTGATAAGACGACATGGGAGTACCAGATACAGCAGATGCTTCATTCACATTCAAAGCTTCAAACCCCTGGCTCATTGTTTCATGGATCTCCCCATCCATCTCAATGTACTTATAGGTTGCAAGGTGGCTGACAAAAATGTCCTCTTCCCCACAGATTGTGACAACTTGACCTTCCCACTCAAATTTTAACTTTTGGTGAAGGGTAGACGTTATTGCGCCGGCGGCGTGAATCCAGGGTCTACCCAACAAACAGCTGTAGGCGGGCTGAATGTCCATCACATAAAAGATAGTTTTAAAGGTCTGTGGGCCAATTGTCACGGGCAGCTCGATCTCTCCCAGAACCGATCTCTTCGAACCATCAAAGGCTCTCACCACCAGGTTGCTGGGTCTCAATGCCAATCCATCGTATTCTAACTTCACCAGAGCCTTCTTTGGTAAGACATTCAGGGAAGAACCTGTGTCCACCAGCACATGAGAAAGGACAGCTCCTTTGCATTCCATGGTTATGTGCAAGGCTTTGTTGTGATTGCGGCCATCCGCTGTCAAGTCAGAATTGGTAAACCCTAGCCCATTGCTAGCAGTAACATTCCCAACCACGGTTTCCAATTGGTTGACAGTAATCTCCTCGGGCACGTAAGCTGCGTGCAGGACTTTAAGTAGTGCATTCCGATGGGCTTCGGAGCACATAAGCAGTGAGAGGATGGAGATTTTGGATGGCGTCTGGTGAAGCTGATCCACAACTTTATAATCACTCTTTTTGATGATTCGCATAAACTCATCAACTTCCTGATCAAATGGAGTCTTCAGGGTTTCTTTGGCAACTGGATATTCCTGCACCGGGCCTTTTCCCTTTGCCTTGGCAGCAGCTTCTGCTTCGGCAGTAGGTCTTTGAACTTGTGAAGCAAAGAGACGTCCGCTTCGAGTGAAGCCTCCGCCTCCCCCCACATTATCTACTTGTGGTGCAGGTGTTGATGTTTCAAGAGTGATTCTTTTCCCTTCACAGTACACGTCAGAGCCATAGTGCCAAGGGATGGCCCTATTGCTTTCATATGGTACCGGTCCAGGCACCGTGACAGTGACTGGACTGATTGCTGCTGCTGAAGGGACTGTAATTGTTTGTGGATCATAAAAGATTGTAACTGGTGCTCTGGCGGGAGCAGCACCTTCTGAATGGTAGGCGGAATTATTTTCAGGATCGTAGAATATGGTAACAGTGGAGACATCTCCGTGATTGATTGCTGGTGCTGTAGGAGGTATTATTGGAAGGACTGTTGTTGTTGTTGATGGAGATTCGAAGTGGAATGAAGCTGAAGTTGTAGCAGGAGAAACTGTTGAAAACTGATCATTTGGAAGGACAGGTGAAGTACTTGTTGATGGTGCTGATGAATTGTCGGGAACAATAGTTGCTGCAGTTGTAGGAGGGTCTGAAACCGTTGCTGATGAAGTTGTCGGATTTGTCGGAAATGATGTAGTGATCTGGAGCAAGCCACTCTGAATAAGGCTGTCAATGCCATTCCTCAGGTCCTCACACCCATTCCATGAAATATTGCAATAGGGACACCCTAGTTCACACCCTGGAAATATTTGGCTCTCACGAAGTTGAGCCTTGATTTCCACCAATGGTGTCCTGATCTGATCCACACTGGTTATTAAATAAGACGGTCTGTCTTCTTCAATAGCGTTAATTCGAGGACCACCATGGTTTGGCATTGGGTTTTTATTGACATTGGGCGGCGGTGCAAAATTCAGAGCCTTGGAGTCTACCAAGTCTTGTACCTTCATATGCAGAGCCCTGCATTTTTCTGTACTGTGACCAGGTGCGTTCGAGTGAAAAGCACACCTAGCATTGGAGTCATAGTTCCTTGGTAGACTGTTGGGATCCGGAGGTGCCAACGTTCTTAGCTCAACTAGGTTGAGTTTCAGAAGTTGTGGCAGCAAGGCAGCATACGGCATTGGGATCGGGTCGATCACTCGGTTAGCTTGGGATGGCCTCTGTTGGAATGGCCTTTGTTGATTGTTGTTGGTGTTGTTGTTGTTGTAGTTTCTTGGAGGATATTGATTCGGCTGATACTGAGGTTGTTGTTGGTAGTTTTGTTGAGGAGGTTGATAGACTGGCTGTGGATGAGCTGGAGCAGGAATGGTGACTGCTGCTATTGACCTCTGAGCATATTGGGGCCTACCCCTGTTTGAATGGATGGCATTGGTCTCGCCAGTTCTTCTCGGGCCTGCAAAAGGCTTTCTTGTACTACTGGACGAGCTTGCACCGTTGTCTGAGATCTTTCCCATTTTTAACAAGCTTTCAATTCTCTCCCCGGCTATGACAACATCTGCAAAGCTAGTAGAAGAGAAAGCAGCCAACCTGTCAATATATGTTCCCTGAAGGGTATTCATGAACATATCTGCCATTTCTCTCTCAGACATTGGTGGTTGAACGGCAGCAGCCAATTGCCTCCATCTCTGGGCATATTCTCGGAAACTTTCCCTTGACGACTGTGACATTCCCATTAGGAGAGTCCTGTTGGGTGCCATGTCTAGATTATACTGATACTGTCTGATGAAGGCCTCTGCCAGGTCCTTCCAGCATCTAATTGTTGCTCTTGTCAGATGGGAATACCACTCCCTCGAAGCTCCAGTCAAGCTATCTTCAAAATAGAACATCCACAATTTCTCATCCATTGTATAGGCCTTCAGCCTTCCCAGAAATGATTGTAGATGAGTCCGGGGGCATGAAGTCCCATTATACTTCTCGAAACAAGGAGGCTTGAACTTATGGGGGATCCTGACCCCGTCTACCAAACCCATGTCCATGACGTCGAAACCCAAAGAATTTTGAGATTCTAAGGACCTCAACTTCTCAGCTATTTCTTCCAACCGTCTATCATAAGTTTCCTCTCCAGCACCCATTACTGTGAACTGGTCTTCTTGAGGGTCTTCCTGAAGTACCCTGGCTGCTGTGGCTGTCCCCTGAACGTTTGCAGGAATATTAATCTCAGGATGTAGATGTGGGCCAAACACAAGAGGGTTGACATGGGGTTGCACCCGTTCATTGTTACTTGTGCCGGCAGTCCCCACATGGGGCTCATCTTGATTCCTCCCTTCTACCAAAGTTCTGAGCCTCTCCTGGCTTTGAGCTAAATTGTTCATTACTTCCATGAATTGTGTTATCTGCGTTCTCATCTCCAACCTTTCGTTGGCCATCTGGTTTCTGACCTCCGTAAGGTCCTGCTGCATCTGATCCATCTGAATTCCCGGAAGGTTGTTTCTAGTTGGGTACCTGTGTGGCCTGTTGAGGGGAAATACCCGGCGGCGAGCAATAGTTCCTGAATATCACAACAGAGGTTAGCAACAACAAAACAAAAACCTACAAAACAAACAAAGGGGTTAGTATGCAATGCAGTTATGCTTATTTGCTCTCAAGGTATCCGGTTTGGTCTTCAGTTTTGAACCTTCCAGACCCTTGAAGATGATGCTGTTGAAGTTGCTTTTGAAGTAACCCAGATGGAAACTAACACAAATATATTACAAAAGGTGAAATAATACATCTTGTTCATTTTACAACACCAGCCCTCGAAGGGGTCAAAATACATCACAAAAAAAACAAAAGTACATGGAATAGGAATAACAACAAGCAAATGATCAAACTCCAAGGCCAAACTCATCCTCACGAACTTCCTTAAGAAGTGCTTCGGTCACAGGATCAGCCGGACGCTCCGTGAGACCTCTGATGAGAAGGTTTCTTGTTGCAACAGCTGCAGTCAACTTCTTGTTCTGACTTTGGTCCTTAGACCTCTTCACTCCAGCTCTGATTTCTAGCTCTGATATTTCCTTCTGGGCTGCTGCCAGGGCTTTTTCTATCTGCTCCATCTTGTCCTGAACTCTCTTGTCTTCTAGAGTATGGGCCTCAGTGATCCGGACCCACCTGGCTTGACTCTCTTTCAAATACAAGTCTGTCCTTGCTCTTTGGAACTGGGCTTCTTTACAAGCATTCTTCAGAATCTGCTCACCAGCTTTAGACTTGTTGATATAATCTCCAGACTTCTCAATTTTAGTCAAGTGTTCCACCCTCAACTTCTCCAATCTTTCAATCTCCCTCACACCTTCACTCCTCTCCCGGAGGGTCTTCTGCAAAGCCTGGGTTAGCTTCTCATTTCTTTCCTTCAAGCTCTCAAACTCCTCCAGACTGATAGTGGCAGGGGGTGGTGCTGAAGATGACTCAGGCATGTCTTCTATGGTGAAGGGCATTCCAGAGAATTGGGCCCTGGCATGGGACCACTCATAATATTGTGCTGACGCCACATTATTGCACTTCCCCAGAGTGGTGATTCCCTTGGTTTGAACATGATCCCAGGCCCAGGCAGCCTGCCTAACAGTTGCCAGACTAATCTTGTTCTCACAGTAGAGGGTCTCCACCAAGTCCTGTGCCTTAGGAGCATGGACCAGTGCATAGCCTAGTTGCCTTCTGAACAGCAGAGGATTGTAATTAATACTGCCCTTAACTCCTATCAAAGGCACATTAGGAAAATGTCCACAGCTGGTGATGATATCCCTGCCTTTGGTGCTTTGAGTACACCATCTGATATCTGCTGAAGTTAGGGTAGTGAGCCTCTTAGCCCAGTTGCTCTGCTGATGAGGATTGAGAAATGCATCTGTCTTGGGTAGATGCTTTAGAAGCCAAGCATGGAATAATGGAGCACAACACCTTACTAGCCTTCCCCTCTGCTTCTCATTCTTCTGGTGCACTGAGTAATAGAGATCTCCTAGCAAAGTTGGCACTGGGTTCTTCAGGATGAACAAATGGATTGCATTCTTGCTGATGAATCGAGGCTCATCTGCAAACAACACAATTCCATATACACTTAAGGCCAACAGAGCATAAACAGCTCTCCACTCCCCCAGGGAGGCCTTCAGACTAGCTTGGGAAATCAGGAAGTCAAGATGAAAACCAGGGATCCCAGCTTTAGAGGTCATATGCTGCTCAATCAAAGCAGGTTCCAGGTGCAGAGCTTTTGCCACCTCTCCATTGCTGGGAAAGACCATTTCAGGGTTGAAAGGGATTTCCCTCTTGATAGGCAAACCAATCAAAGATGAGTATTCTTCTAAAAGAGGCCCCGACTGAAAGTCTTGAAAGGTGAAACATCTCAATGGGGGGTCATAAAACTGAATGCAGGTATGGATCAGGCTCCTCTGGGATGGGTCCAGATCCATGACCAAGTCAAGTATATCCCCATAATGCTCCCTGAACAAAAGTATGTGATCTGGAGTGATCAGGGTTTGGATCCTCCTGATGTCTGATAAGTCTGGTTGGAAGAAATGATAGGTGATGTTGCTTTTCTTTGGAGCCATAAGTGCTGAGACTGAGTAGAGTGCTGATGAAGATGCTGAGGAGTGGGCCACTGGCTGGCTAGTGCAAGTAACTGAAGTATATGGCTGACAAGCTGAAGCAAGTACTGGTGGAGACAAGTCAAAACTGCAGATGGGGTCAAAACCAAAACCAGATGAAGGTGGATACCCTGAAACACAAATAAGCAAATGTTAATATGATGCGATGAGTATGTATGCAAATGAAATGCAAGGGTTTGTGACTGAGCTGGATCTGATCAAAATGCCCTGATATAAGTCCATGTGTGTTCAAGAATCCCAGATGGAGGTCTAAAAATCCAGTAACCAAGGTAGAGGACTCAAATAAAGAGCCACATGTCCAGTGTTTTAGAATCACAAGAACTGTCCAACATGGAGTATTCTTAACAAACTCAAAGTAACAGGGTATTCTGAGGTCAAGGTACCTGCAAACCTGTAAACAGCCCAACCCCCTCACAGGTGGTGATCTAGAACAAGGATCCTCAGACTTGGATCAGTTATGAGAAGTGTAAACACTTCTAACCCGGAGGTACAGTGTTTACAATAACCATAACAGTTCCTCCTCTAATTCACCTCAGTTTCTGAAGGTCAATACTAAAAGGTCATCCAGACTTAGCAGGCTTCCCAGATAGCCCTAGCATTGCAGGAAATCTGCAACACAGAGTTCTCAAGAAGAAACCCATATCTGAACCGTGTTTCATATTCCCGCACCAGACCGAAATGGAATGGGAAAGAATATGATTCACTCTAGCCTAGGTGTCACTCAGGTCCCAGGTATAGGACCTTAACTCTCAATAAATCACCCACCCACCAAGGCAAACAACCAGATCCAGCCAGCAGCAGTGACAGTATGATATAAATAAATGCAATAAAGAAAGCAGTAAAGTAACTGTACATAAAGCAACAAAAATAAATACAAGCACATAACACCCCAGTAAACACAAATCAAACAAGCGCTAGGAGGAACCCACAAAAAGAACCAGAAGCCCTGGTTGCAGTATAAGGGTCCCCAGCAGAGTCGCCAAGCTGTCGCTCCCGATAAAATGGGACTGGCCCAAATAAAGGTACAGACGCGAACGGTCGGCGAGAGGGACAATGAGAACACACAGCCGTGAACTCACTGGAGATGAAAAGAGTCGCCAGCTAGGCATTTTTATCCCGGAGGAAAGGCAATGCTGCATAGGCCTAGAAAAAGATGGATAAGACGGTTGCGAACCAGAGAGACTGAGAAAGGGGGTTGGTTACAACCTGGGAAGGTATTAGCACCCAGATTGTCCGTCGTACTCGACGGGATCCACGCTTAAAAGATTTGTGTTTTAAAGGGGTAGTGTCAGTGCAATCTGTGTATAAATGAGCTGGGAAAGGATGTACAAGTGTCAGTGTAAAGTGTATAAGTGATATGAAGTATAAAAGTGTCAGTGTAAAAGAGAAAGAGGTGAAATGCTCATGACAATGAGGCTAAGAGAAAGATGCTGGAAAGAGGGGGAATGTACAGAGACTTTTGTTCGATAACTGTTAAGTTATGCCTACGTATCCTCTCGTGCAATGAGGAAGTCAGAACACCGTAGTTCGACCCAAAGAGACTGAAAGATGAATTGACTTGTGAACTGCTTACTTGCCTATGCTCAAGTGTATGATCTGTCTGGCACAGATGCAAACTGTCTTGCATTAGACGGAAGAAGCAAGTTCTCGTTTGTGAGTGAAGATGATGAGAAAAGAATCCCGAAGGAGACGATTATTGTTTGTTTTTGAGTTTTCAGTCTTTTATTGCCTTTGGATTTTGTCATAAGTTAATGAGCTTAAGCCTAAACCAATGGGTTAGTAAACTCATCACATCTTCCCTCTGATTAGGGGTAATGAGAGTACCTTAAGTGTGAAGTCAGATTCTCACACTTAATCACCTTTGGTGTAGGATTAAGATCATTAACCTACTTGTGATTAATTAGATGTTTTTGGTGTTTTTGTTTAGTGTTAAGTAATGAGGTTAAGCCATAATCAAGGATTAAACAGACTCATTACACCATCCTAAAAGAAGGATGATAGATGAGAATGTTTAAGCTGAGGAAAGCTCCTCAACTTAATCCATGATTAGGGATTAAACTCATGACAAAACAAGCCTTTATTAGATGGATTTTATTTAATGATATGATGATGAAGTGAGTTTTATGATTTGTAAGACAACTTGAGGAGGACTTGTCCATTAACACTAGGGTTAGTCCTTCTTAACCATTTAAGGAAGAATTAGAACCCTAATGCAAGGCCCAAGTTACAAGTGTGATGTCTTGATGATTATTATATGGATTGATTAAGGAGTTAAACACCTTAAGGGTTTAACACTTAGGATTAAAGTTATACACTCCATCCTAAGAGAAGGATGCAGGCATAAGCTTAATCACAAAGCCTTAAAGCCTTTAGGGTTTAGTCCCTGATTATGAGATGAGGAGAGATGACTCAAAAGAGACACAAAGGTAAAACTAAGAGGGGAGACTGATCAAAACCCTAATCATTGTCATGCTTGGTTGTTCCTAAGGTTTGTGAGGTTTTCAAGAGAAGTCTTCAATGGAACCACCAGGAAGCAGATGAAAGGATCAAGAGAAGCAAAGCAACTTGCTTCATTCAAGAAGTCAAGTCACTTGAAGAAAGAAAGTAAGAAGAAGAGGAATGAGCAAGCTCAATCTCAAACACATATAAAAATGCAGCATGGATGCAAGAGAGATGAAAAGAAAAGTTATGAGAAGTGAAGGCAAATTCACTTCCCAAGTTTACTTACCACCTGAAATGTTAGAAAGAAATGCAATGCAATGCAAGATGAGATGAAATGGTATGATGCAAAGCAAAACCAGAAGCATGTTGATGATGATTATGATGTTATGAAGTGCTGCAAACATGAGGCAAGACATGGAGATGTTCATACAAGATCATGGATGCAAATGATGCAAGCTAAGGAGCATGAACAAACATGAAATGTTATGAAGCATACAAGACAAATGACATGGCAAATATGTAATGCAATGATCAAACATGCTTCTTACATGTCTTAAGATGTCAAATGAATCACAAGAATGCACAAAATGCAAAGACAAGTCATGTTATGCAAGAGAATGCAAGAGGGATGCAAGGGAAAGCCCAAATTAGGGTTCATGGATCAAACATCAAACAAAAACCCAAAACAGAAACAAACCCTAAGATAAAAAATGGAAAATGCCATCCAAAGAAACCCTAAACCTATAATGAACCACTGCCCAAAGGGGAACTCCCAACTCTTAACCAATCTCAAGTTATGATTTTTCTAAGTTATCAGGGTTTTTTAGGGTTCTTAACAAAAGAAATGCCAAACAAATAGAAAATGCAAGATCAAATCATTGCCATTTTACCCTAGAAACTATATGCTAAACACAAGACAAAGCAAAAAGAATCAATGTCCAAACCCTCTCCAATAGGCAGAAATGAATTTTTGAACCCATGATCAAAATAATGCACAAAATATGATTTAATTCAATGAAAAATTCTTAAAATGCATCAAGATCAAAAAAGAAATTTGGTTTGAAGGTTGGACAATGTTTCTAAATGTCTTAGAACATTTCATGAATTTTTTTGTAATTTTTAAATACCTAAAAGTATTTTTAATTAATTAATTTCCATTAATCAATTAAAAATAATCTTTTAAATATTTAAAAATACTTTTTTTGATGATAAAAATAAAATAAAAATATTTTTGTGTCATAAAAATTATTTAAACTCTTAGGAAAAAGTTTCATAATTTTTATGTATTTTTTGCTATTTTAAAATAATTGTACAAGTTAATTGAAATAAAAATGAATTAAAAACAAATAAAATGAAAAGTAAACCAAATGGAAGGCTGAGATGAGTCCTGGATTCAAATTGGTTGACCAGCGCCAGATCTTGTGGCCAGGATTGCATCTGAGTTAATTACAATTAATTAAAACTAATAAAAGAATTAGGGCTAATCAAAGTGATCTGAGCCCTTCCCTCACGCGCGAAGTCAACAAGTCAACCCCATCCAACGCCCAAGATTCAAACTGGCTTAATGACTGTAATTAGGGCAAAACTGATTCAGGCGACCGGAGGGGAGCTCCGGTCGTCTTCCCCGGCGACCCCAAAACCCTAAAACAAGATTCAGACCACCCCAAGCCAAATTAAACGCCCAGAATCAATCCCCACACTTCTAGCAACTCAAATCAATAGTCAAACATCATTTTACTAACAAGAGCAAGCTGAATCGAAACAAAATAAAAATGGGGCCAAACTTTCAGACACTCACAAAATGTTCATTTCTCCACCATTTTAGATTCTAAACACATCACAATGATCCTCAGAGTATGCACTTTCAGTTTATAACAAAAAATCAAAGCTTTGAAAAGCTTGAAGTTTGGAGTTACCTGAGGTGAAGAACTGTGAATATGAGCTCTCCTGGCCTTGCTTTGATGCAGAACAACTTCCCTGAACCCCTTGAAGCCAATGGAAAGCCTGGAATGAGCTTAGGCAAGCTGCTTTGAGAGATTCACTTCTGGTGTAGCAGGAAATGCACTTTGTGTACAGGCTGTTTCAGTTCAAAGTAAAGGGTGGTTTTGACTCCTTGTGGTATGCCTGACTTATTGGTGAAGAAAGATGAGGTGTTTGATGGCTGGCTGGTGAGATTCGAAGAGAACTGGTTCTGAGGGTGGGGAATGGTGAAGCTCAGGCCAGGCTTGTTTCAGGCTTGAGCTTTGGTGGTTTGAGGCCTATGGAGTATGGTGAGTTGAATGGTGAAGAGGGTTTGAATGTTTGCAAGCTGTGGAGAGGAATTCGAAGGCTTATGCAATGTGGGGTGATTTTGTGAATGTGATTGTGTAGAGTGTTTCAGCCTTTCTTAGTACATGGAATGGCTTGCAAAATGATATGTTATTTTAATCCAAGTGGCCAGAAGATGTGACATGGCCTGTGGTGATTGGGATGTTTGCTTTTGCATAAAGGTCAAATTTTGTGTAAGGCAAGTATGGTGAGGTCTAGGCAAGTACAATGGGCATGGGCTGCGCAGCATGATGAGTGTTTGAGGCTAGCTTGATTCAAGGATCAATGCAGCAAGTTGGTGAAGAGAAATGAGTGGTTTTGCAACTTGTTACTTTATGGTTCTCATGTGAAAATCTTGTTCCAAAAGTCATGAAACATGAGCAATGCCTAGTTCATTCTGAATTTTAGGACTTACATGATGTTTATGTGAAGGTTTGATACCAATTAGAAGTTGCAATTTGACTTAGTACATGATTTTGCAATTTTCACACTTGGTGCATATCTTGAAAATAAGTGATTTTTGGCAACTTTGTCACACCATAACTTTTGATTCAAGAAGAGTTTGATCATGTTATTGTACTTTTTGAAAAGGGAAAAATGAGATCTACAACTTTCATGACCAAAGTTTTTCCATTTGAAGCATTTTTGGATCAAGAATCATGGCTTGAAAAATGACCTAAAATGATGCATTCTTGAAAAGTCAACTATGCCCAAAAAGTCAACATTTGCAAAAAACCCTAAATTCTTGATTTCTATGAACTTCAACCTTCTTATATGATCAAATAAAGATCATATACACTCAAAATGATGAAGATCACCCATTGGTTGGGTCATTGGGGGCCTCAGATGCCCTGATTTTGCACTGACTTGTCTGAAAAGTCAACCTTTGATCAGATGACTTCCCCATGGAATTTCTTCATGAAAATTGATATGCATACTCCCTATACCATGTAGAGACCAATGGAAACAAGAATGACCAAAAAATTTGGAGTTATGGCCTCTGAAACCAAAACCCTAATTTTAGGTCAACTGTGTAGTTCATCCTGGCTCTGCATCCACTCAAACCCTAGTTCTTGTGATTCTTCTGCAATTTTGGCTTTGAGGAGATGTAATATGACATAAGAACACACATGGACCCTTTTGAGTTGATTAGTGGCCTTTGGAGTGGCTCAAGATGCCCTGAGGTTGCTCAGATCACAAACCCTAGGTGCAGATGCCTTAGAAACTATGCAGTGAACCAAAATGAGATATGAGATGATATGTTTGTATTTATGCATATGAGATGATCACAAGCCATGGTGTGAATGGGTGAGGGCAAATTTGGGGTGTTTACAGTATTCTCATTCATCCTCATTCATAAGCATTCACCACTGACTTTGATACTCATTTCATGTATTAATTCATGCTTGTAAGCCATATGTATTCATACTTCATCCATGAACCCTAACTTGCATTTAGGTGAACTTAGGTGAACTTTTTGTACATAGTTTGACATAATTTGAATTTTTGAGGTATCCTAGCATACTTAGGGACTTATATCATGTAGCTTATGACTTTTTTAAAGTCATATAACCTTTAGGTACCTTCACCTTTAGACTTAGGTCTTATTTTGAACCCTAGTTCCATTCTAGGACATTTATGGTACTTAATCGCTTTTATGCTTTGATTTTACTTTCAATATGCATTGTCATGCTAACTTTTGTTTTGTAGGGGGGAAGATTGAGGTAAGCCTCACTTCATTCCTATATCTTATGCATTATAATTTCATTTGTTTCACATATTATTCTTGTGCTTGTATAGGCTTCCCCATTTTTAGAACCAACTTAACTTCTTTAGGAAGTAAGTCGAGTTCTAATTCTCTTTTCTTCTTTTCCTTTTCTTCCTTAGGATTAGAAAACTTCACAAACCATTAGGATCTCCCTTTTGTACATAATAAATAACTTAGGTTTGTTTCTTAGTCCCCCTTAGTTTTCCCTTTTGCAACTTGAGTCATTCTTTCTCACCTTATGAAGAAAATAATAAAATACTTAATAAAGGTTGAACGTTCTTATACGCCATGAGACTTTGTTGCAAAGTGCTTATACGCGTCCTGTTTCGGGGTGAGGTGTAAGTATTTACCACGATGGATAGGTCTTAGTATGAGAATGTTCACAAACAAATTCAAAAAAACTTCTCATAAAAGACAAAAACTAACGATAAGCGACTATCCTGCGGGAACTTCTCTTTCTCATCTCATTCATTCACAACGCAAACTCGCGACGATTTGTCTCGCATGCAAGACGGTAACGCACTCGTACCAGACGAGCCTGCAACACTTGAGCATATACATACACAGTTCCAGTTATAAAAAAACACAAACAAATAGTTCCCGCCTTAGTTAGGAGAACTACGTCGACTCTGATCCTCATTTTCCCGATGAGGTACGTAGGCAGCGGGGTAGGGCCCGTTCGAGTACATTCTTTATTTTCCCTACATTTCCCCTCTTTTATTCTCATTTTCCTTTCCAATACCCCTTTCTCATTTCCATTCCCATTCCAGTTAGTAGTTCATTTGTTCAGCAGCAGTTATATTCTTTTACCCTTTGAAACAAAACAAGCAAACGTGGATCCCGTCGGGTACGGCGGACGGTCTGGGGTGCTAATACCTTCCCAGGTCATAACCGACTCCTGAACCCAGATCTTTGGTTCGCAGGACCTTGTCCTTTCCTTCTTCCTCAGGTTTGTGCAGCATTACCTTTCCCATTCCTTCGGGATAAAAATGCCTGGCTGACGACTCTACCTTTTCCGCGCCACTTTCGCGTTTGTACTAGGATGAAAATCCCGGGAGCGACAAGATGCTTGGTCAAACTCTTGATGAAGAGAGAATATTGATGATTCTAACTCTGTGAGGAAACAAAGCTTTCAGTTGTCTGTTGGGAAAACTTCATTGTGGCAACTCCACCTAGGGATGAGAACTGTTCAACTGACTTTGAGGTTCTGCTGGGGATCTACCATCCTGCTCTGGCTCAGTTAGGGAAGGTTCCTTCTTGAACCCTACTTTGGGATGTTGGGTGTAACACGGTGGGAGAACTGACTTTCTATAAATTTTGCGGATAGCAAAAGTCGCCACCGACTTTTATTTTATCCATAAGGAAGGGACATAAAAGAACAGGAAATACCGTTTTTTA
The DNA here is from genome assembly GCA_963966055.1 of Lathyrus aphaca. Classification (NCBI taxonomy): domain Eukaryota; kingdom Viridiplantae; phylum Streptophyta; class Magnoliopsida; order Fabales; family Fabaceae; genus Lathyrus; species Lathyrus aphaca. Next base: position 212,444,787 of record OZ014520.1, on the reverse strand, counting down.
AAAAGACTTGGGTTCGGGGGTAGGTTATATAAAGGGAAGGTGTTAGCACCCTTTATATCCATGGTTATCCATGGGCTCTTAGTTACTTAGCTCACTTAAATGTTTTTTAAAAGTGTAGTGTGTGATTAGAAATTTTTCTAAGTACTTTGTAATGATCCTCGTATGGATGTATACAAAGCCTTATTTGAAAATGTTTGAAAATATTGTGAGGTGTGAAAAGTATTTTAAAAGTGTGACCAAGTAACTAAGTTGTACCTACCCTAGACTAAGTCATTCATGTTCTTATATGTTCTTTCAAGGGTAAGACTATCCCTATTATTAAGGAATAGGTAGTCATTACCTTGGATTTATTAAGGGACGGGCGCAAGGTCATCGTACGGTCAACGAAGGCAACTATAGGGTGTCTTTAGCAATTGGGAGGGACTATCATCGTTTAAACCGAAGGGACAAGATCGTTTATCATAGGCAACCTCGTAGGGACTTGATCTTTTAGAATCTGGGAGGGACAAGCTGATTTATTTTCCTGGAGGGACTTTGCTTAAGACACCCCCACATTCGATGGACTTGACCATTTAATAAGGCAACCAAGAGGAATACACTAGGAAGTGCGGACGACGATCATAGATCGAATTACGTGTGTGAGTGTTTATTTTCAAATATTTATTCTTTTTATTTAATTTTCTAAGTCTTTTTAATTCAATTATGTTTTGCACTCCCTATTTACTAACCACACAATTATAAAAATAAATGGCGGAAAATTAAAGGCAAAAATAAGAAATTCCTAAACTATTACAATGCTTCGGGGCAGTTAAATAATTATGAGGCAAAAAATAAAAATATGAAAATTTACAGGTGAGAAACAGTTACATAGTTATGGCGAAGGGAAAATTTCAGAGCAACAATAACATGGCAGATTATGAATAACATAAAAAAGAGAAAAAAGTTTAAGGTTAAAAAAAACATTTTTAGTGTTTATGAAAATAAGTTTTAAAAGTTTTCTTAAAAATATTAGAGTTCAAAAATAAATTAGGATTTATCAGAGAAAATTTATTTAAAAATAATTATTAGTTTTTATGAATTAAAATAAATTATATGCAAAAGATAAGTTTTATTTCTTTAATTTATAAATGAATTGATAAAAATAATAAAAATAAAAGAACTAAATTATAAAAATATTTACAAAAATATAAGTTTTTAAAAGAAAAGTTTTTGTTTTATATTTTAGAAAAAAAGAGATATTAATTCAACAATAATAGTAAAGAAATTCAAAGAAAATAAATAATTTGATGGAAAATAATAATAAATAAAAAAAAGAAAAGAGGAAATTAGGAAAAAAAGAAAACAAGCCCCATATTTATTTGTCAAAATTTTGGGAATAAGTGTTGAACCCACGTTTCTTTGTCAAAATGTTGGGAATAAGTGTTGAACCCAAGCCCTCGAACTCCCAACCTTAGGTCTTTAACACTAGGCAAAGCATGTCTTTTGGTTATAAACCTGGAAAAATATATTATATAATAAACCTGGAAAAATAAATGAGTTAGAAAAAATATAAATAATTAAAATGTGTTTTTTTATTATTATTTAAAACTTAAATGGTAAAAGAAACTAAATATTATAAATTATATATAATAAAATAATTTTGAAATTAGATTTTAAAAACAACTAATGAAATTTAATTTAATGGATTTTTTAAAGAAAAGTTAAAGGTTAATTATGAAAATATTTAGAGTTTAATTATAAACCTAAATATAAAAATAATAATACTAATAAAAATGTTAACCTAAAGATAAATTAAGGTAATTAAGGAAATTAAAAAAAAAAAGAAAATTATGAAGAACCCATGTTTCTTCCTCAAAATGTTGTGGCTCCAAACCTCTTGGAAAATAAGATAGGAAATACATATTATATAATAAGAAAATGCCATAAGCTAGGTTTGAACTCAAAACCTTGCCCTTCATTGAGTTCTTTGCCACTGGGACAAGCGCAGACTTGTGATAGAAACTGTTTACATAATCAAACAATGAAATAAAATATAAAACAAAATATTTGAAAAAATCTTCAGCGCGCCAAATCCATCATCTTCTTCCTCGTGACCTTCTTGAATCCGCAATGAAACTTCAAAGTAATTGTTCAGAAATCATCCATACCTTACAACAAACACAAATCAATGGTTAAATGCAATTTATATTGAGTATATATATGAAATCGAAAAGCATTAAAAAAACAAAAGAAAAAACTATTCAGATTGGGCATTATGGCACGAATTTGACGATGAAGATGATTGGGATATGTTCAAGATGCTTCAAGGATTCGTTTGCAACCTTCAAACATGAATATGCTTCAAAGATTCTTTTGAAATTTGTGTGAAATTTTGAAATATGAATATGATCATCTTGCCCTCTGGAAAATTTCTTCCCTTTATGTCTTTATTGTGTATATATAATAGAGTGAATTTAGGTTAGAAATTGGGCATTTGGAATTACTTGATGGTGAAGGAAGATACAACCAAAAATATGAAAAATAATCCAATATATCCTTGCTATTTTGGTTGTGCACGAATTTGGAGAGTCTCAATTAGTCTTGAATGATTTTTAAAAGCTTCTAGAATAAGAATCACATCTAAATATTGAGTTTTTATATTTTATTTTGATTTAAATTGAATTTTAATGAATAAAATCCAAATAAATAATAAATAAATTATAAAAATCAGAAATAATTGGAATTGGGTTGTGCTTGATGTTATTATGAAGATTGGATTGCAATTTCACAAGCCCATTTGGAAAAAAATTGGATTTGAGTCCCTTTTTGCTCAATGCACCCCTTGAAAATTTCTCAACTTTTCCAAGGCTTAACTCTCTCAATTTTAAGGCTATGAGGATGATCTTGGACATTTTGTAAATCTTAAAGAATCGTCTAACAAAAATCTTTGGTGTCATGTCCATATCTTTTACCATTTTCAAATTATGCTCTTTGAAAAAAATTGACTTTTTGTTGACTTTTGAAAGGACCTATAATGTCTTAGCCCATACCCTCAAAATGAAGCATTTTTAGGCTTGGCTTGTGAGACACAAAGTTGTAGAGAATTCAATTTACTTAAAAATGAGATTTGGATGGAAATTTTTTTATGAAGCATGTGAAAGTTGTGGCTGGTCAAAGTTCAGTTGACTTTTCCTATGAAACCCTAATTTAGAAACTTCCTGATTCTTGATGATCTGAGATCTCCTTGATGAATCATGATCAAACCTTGATCAAATGATTAATTTTACTTTATAATCTTGATTTTGGCAAAAAAATCTTGAAGTTTGACTTTAATTTGACCACAGTTGACCTCAGTTTGACTTTTTATCCACTTTGACTGATTTCTGCATATCTGATCATCTGACTGGTCAAGCTTATTGGGAAAAGCATTGCAACTTGACATGGTGATTCTTGAATACATGTGGGATGTTATGAAGCTCACTTGAGGCCTTAGAAGTCCATTTAACTCAGATAAACTCAAAATCCTAGTTGTGGATCCTTTGCTTAGGATGAGGCTTTGGCTGAGGAAACTCTCAAACTTTCTGACCAATTGGGGACCTTGAGAACCTTATGATCATTGAGAAATATTGAGAGACATTGCCTTGAGGGCAAATTTTGGAGTACAACAGTTTCCCATGTTTAATTTTCTGAAATCTGAGGAGTTAGATTGGCATGTACGCCATTCGTGACTTGAAGGTTGAAGAGGATTGAACATAAAAGCCCAAAAATTTGCACTCGCTGGTGCGTAGAATGATATTGTTGGTTGGCTGTATTTCTTGAATGGGCTTAAAGATTCCATTCGAAGAAAAAGTTCTTCAGATATACTTTTTGGAGGATGAAGTAGTATAACTTGATGTGGTCATAGAGAGTAGAGAAGTCCAATATGATTCTAGGAATAAAGTAATCCAAAGTACGAAGATATAGCTTTTGGAAAAATAAAACCCAAGGTAAGATGATGTTGCTTTTGGGGAAGATAAACGACATCCCAAGATAATGAGATAACCTTTGGGTAGATAAACGAAGACCCAAGGTAATGGTATGGCTTTTGAGAAGATAAACAACGTCCCTAGATAGCCTTCGGGAAGATAAACAACATCCCAAGATAATGAGATAACCTTTGGGTAGATAAACGATAGCCCAAGGTAACGGTACGGATTTTGAGAAGATAAACAACGTCCCAAGATAATGAGATAACCTTTGGGTAGATAAACGAAGGCCCAAGGTAATGATATGGCTTTTGAGAAGATAAACAACGTCCCAAGATAGCCTTCGGGAAGATAAACAACGTCCCAAGATAATGAGATAAACTTTGGGTAGATAAACGACGGCCCAAGGTAATGATATGGCTTTTGAGAAGATAAACAACGTCCCAATATAGCCTTCGGGAAGATAAACAACGTCCCAAGATAATGAGATAACCTTTGGGTAGATAAACGACGGCCCAAGGTATCAATATGGCTTTTGAGAAGATAAACAACGTCCCAAGATAGCCTTCGGGAAGATAAACGACGTCCCAAGATAATGAGATAACCTATGGGTAGATAAACGACGACCCAAGGTATCAATATGGCTTTTGAGAAGATAAAAAACGTCCCAAGATAGCCTTCGGGAAGCTAAAAGTGTTAGACGATAGCGCGGATCTAGAAGGGGGGTTGAATAGATCCCTTTTTAAAGTTTATCTTTTCAAAATTAAGTTGAAAGAGAATAACGGAAGTTTCCCGGAAAATCGTCTAGTTCAAATTTGAAGTCACCGGAGATCAGATATGCGTAAAACCCAATTAGAATGAAATGATGACTAGATGAATTAATGATTTACAAATGATACACTTGAATATTCAGCACTTGATAAAACTAGTCTTAATGATGATTAGAGAAGAAAACAAATACAAAGATATTGATCTTGTGTGATTGAGCTTTTTATCAAACACTTAGAGTGCACACTCCAAGGGCAATTTTGTTGTATCAAATAGTGCAGAATTTTACTCACTCCAATCAACACTTTTTAGTGAAGCAATTTATCAAACACCTTGTTTGCACTAATTTGATACACCAGAATTATCAAGCATACAATATCAATATGAACAAAAGTAGAATGCGAGAAATAATAAGAACACAAGGAATTTGTTGAGGCAGTTCCTTCGTCGTCCTCGCTCGAAGTACTCTGCCCCCAATTCGAAATTGAATTGGGTAATTTTATTAAATCGCAATTGTTTTACAAGAATAGAAATGAATTAACCAACAAACCAAACCAAGTTGAAAGTGCTGTCAATTCTTCTTCTTGACCCTTGATCCAAAGTAGAATCAAGTCTTCCACACGTGTCGAGAAAGCTTCCGATTAATTTGCTCCCTTATTGCAAGAATACACGATTCTTCAAACTTTGAGCACGACTGAGTTTCTCCCACACTTGTGAACCCACAAAGACCTTCGCAATCCTCCGTCTACAGTGATATGAGAGAACGATCCACTTGATCTTCAATCTACTTCACTCGGCTGAATTTATGACCGATCGATGTGTGCAAAACCCCCAAATCACCAATGATCTTGGAGGATAAAACCCTATGGATTTTTCCAAGGAAAACCCACACACTCTAAACCCAATCTGAAATTCTGATTCACGATTGAACGTTATCTCCAAAACGTACACCAAGATTGAACAAAGATTGTTGTGTGTAATTGTTTGATTGATGCAAGAATGAAGAAGACGAAGAGAGCTATGTGTATATCTTTCACTTTCCTTGTTGAAACTCTCAAAAGAAATTAAGCAGCTATTTATATTGGTTAGAGGAAATGAATCATAAGAGAGGGAAAAATAAATGAAAAAATGAGTCATCGCAATAATGAGCCAACTCAAACCATTAAATGAGTCGGCTCAAACTTACAGATGATTCGACCAAAATCAACAGAGAGGCAGCCTGTTGAGACCTGTGAAAAATGAGAAGAAGACATTTCTTGATGAGTCGACTCATGAGGGATTATGAGTCGGCTCACCCATACTCATGAGTCGACCAAAATGATGCACCAAGCAGCCTGTTTGGACCAGTGCGTTTGCCACCATTTTACACTTGAATGAGTCGGCTCATAAAGAGTTGTGAGTCGATTCATCCACACTTGTGAGTCGACCAAAATGGTGCATCAAGCAGCCTGTTTGGACTCGTGCATTTATCATCAATTTAACACTGAATGAGTCGGCTCATTGATGAATTTGAGTCGGCTCATTCAGTATGTTTTTCCAAAAATGTCAATCCTTCCTTTTTCATTTTGAACCTGTCAAGCTTTCGAAACATGCCAAGTTTTTGACACATTAAAACCATTCCATGTCACACAAACTCCCTCTTTTTGATGATGGCAAAAACTTGATGAATTAATCGCCAAACTCCCCCTGATTATGTGACCCGGTCTTATATACATCGATCTCAATATCATCTCCCCCTTTGACAACATCAAAAAGAAGAGAAACCATATGAGTGAATTGAAACAATAAAAAAGCAAGCTGAATGAAATGTCAATTTGAGAAGCCAATTGCGATAGAAACACACATCTACAAACACACAATTTGGAAAGGTGAGTAAAATTGATAATAAACAACAAAAAACAACAAAAAAATATGGGATTAACGAGAAATAAAAGTTCATTTAAACAAACAAAGCAAACATTACATAAACCAAAATAATATTCATGACAAGTACATATGATGCAACTATTCTCTCAAGGGTGTGGATAACAATCCCTAGTGGAAGGGTAGCGGCAATGATAGGTGATGGGCTGCGAATCATCCATGTCATTTTCCGTGAATTGAAGAAAGCTACTGTTCAGTGAGTTAAAGGATGTGTCTTGAGCAACTAAGTGATCCTGCAAAGCAGTATATCTAGTGTCTTGAACAAACACATACTCAGCAAAGGCGGTGTCTTGCGCAGTTAAACGCCTCTCTAACTCAGTGTATCTCTCAGCCTGAGTGTTGTAGTAAGCCTGCTGTTGGAGTTGCATATTTTGGAGCATCACCATTATTCTCGATGAATCATCTTGTTGCAGTTGAGATGGAAGAGGAGAGGGAGGAGCAAACCGAGTAGTGGTGTTACTCCACCCGGTATTTTGCTATTCACCCCAACCTTGATTTTCATAGGAGTCATTGGAGTGTATGCCATACCATTCTTCATTGTCGGCAGGCAAATCTTCATTCGGAATTTCATTTGGTTCAGGTTGATCTTCAGGATCATCTCCATCAGAATGATCTTCAAGTGGTTGATTTTGATCACCTCGCCCCATATACCGATACCGGCGTTCTTGAGAGTCTCATATGTGACCCATAAGACTTAGGGTCTTTTGCTGAAACCGATTTGTATCCGGAACGGACACTAAAGGTACCTCAAAATCAACAATCTCAGCTTTGTCGATAATCTTCTGAATAATGGAAGGATAAGCAAGCGCAACACCTTTCTTTTCCTTTAAGGCAAAGATGCGACTCGCAAAATAGTGAGGCCAGTTGACTTTGACCTTGTTGCGAAGAATATAAACCAAATGAACTTCACTCATATCAATGCGAGAGAAGCCGCCTTTCTTGGGCCGTAAATTGTGGGCAACAATCCAATGCAGAATACGATCAACCGGCTTAACTTTTCCAGTAGTGATGTTATTCGGAAACAATTCAGAATTAACAACAAAATCGACAAAAGATTCTTTAAGCATACCATTGAGTTCATTACAGAAGATGTAGTTATCAACTTGAGACGTATCTGTCATCAAAATGCTCGCTTCTTCAGGATCAATGCGAAATAGGTCTTTCCACACTTGAGCATTGACGGCAAACATTCGAGAGCCCATACGGAAATTGAACTCAAAACCCTTAAAAGTGCCAACCAACCTAGCATATAACATCTTAACCAAATCTTCATTGTATTCAACATGACAAGATAGAAAAGGATTGATACCTTGGAAGTCCATAAGTTCATTAATGTGGGGAATGTGCATTTGAGTGGCAGTTGTTCTTGAGTAAACATATTGAGGAATTACCTTCCTGTTCTTGAATTTCTTGTTGTAGACTTCCACCAGATCAGAAGGAAGAAGAGACAGAGCACTAACCGAAAGAGATGATTGAGAAGAGGAGCCACGAGACCTTTTCCCTGTAGTTTTTGATGCCATTTTTTAAGGAAAATGAAGCTTTGAGAGAGATTTGAAGGTTGGAGGAAGATGATGGAACTTGAGAGAATATGAGAGTTTTATGTGTTGGTAACGATAATATGAAATGATAATGAGTTTTTAATAAAAAAGAATTAAAGAAATAATAAATGGAAAGGGAAAAGTGGATGGATGCATTGATGTGCCGACCCAGGGAGGCGAACTGGAAGGCGACGCGTCTTTTCAAGACAGCCACACGTCAGTCGAGGCGACAATGAGCCGACTCAAATTCATCAATGAGTCGACTCAATTTGAATTTGAAATGAGTCAACTCAAAGGAGCATATAGGTCGACTCATAAGAGTCCATGAGCCGACTCATGAGTCGGCCTGTTGGGACCCAATAATTTTCAACACCATATGTTACCAAAAACCACTTAAAATACCTCAAAATATGAAAATATCATCATGTATGCAAATTATTTGTCAAGCAATCACTCATAATCCACTAGAAAAGAAGAAATAGATTAATTTACAAACACAATCCATGCACCACATTCTTACTAAATACATATATCAAGAATGAATTAAGGTAACTAAGTAAAGAGTGATATTACCTCGAGTATATGAGAGATGGATGAAAGATAATACTTCATAATAGGATGTGAGATACAAGTGAAGTTAACTCAAGGAATAATATATAATCAAAACAATGATTACTAAGATCTATCCGATATGTCAAGAACACCAAGTTCTCTACGGATAAAGAAGAAAGGATCAGTAACGAGTGGTTTTGTAAAAATATCGGCTAGTTGATTTACACTATCAACATTCTCAAACACCACATCACCTTTCTCTACATGATCCCTAAGAAAATGATGCCTGATTTCAATATGTTTAGTGCGTGAATGAAGAATAGGATTCTTGGTAAGATTAATTGCACTAGTATTGTCACATAAGATTGGAATTTGTTTGAGAGAGATATTGAAGTCGAGCAATTGTTGTTTTAGCCATAGTATTTGGGCACAATAATTTCCGGATGCAATATACTTCGCCACTGCAGTTGATAAGGCAACAAAGACTTGCTTTTTTCTATGCCAACTGACAAGAGAGTTTGAAAAGAAATGACAAGTTTCACTAGTGCTTTTCCTATCCACTTTGCAACCGGCAAAATCAGAATCGTAAAAACCTACCAAGGAACAATCACTACCCTTAGGATACCATAAACCAAACTTAGAAGTAGCACAAAGATACCTAAGTATGCGTTTAACTAATTTTAAATGTGATTCCTTAGGGCAAGATTGAAACCTAGCGCACATACATACATTGAACATAATATCGGGACGCGATTAAGTAAGATAAAGAAGAGAACCAATCATACCTCAATACCTTTTTATATCAACATCCTTACCTTTTTCATCATGATCAAGACTTGCCGCTGTAGGCATTGGTGTATCAATAGACTTGGAGTTTGTCATATCAAACCTCTTGAGCAACTCATTGCAATATTTAGTTTGACTTATGAAGGTTCCATCTTCAAGTTGTCTAATTTGAAGTCCGAGGAAGAAATTTAGCTCCCCCATCATACTCATCTCAAACTCACCTTGCATAGAACTTGAAAATTCTTTAACCAACTTCATATTAGTAGAGCCAAATATAATATCATCTACATATACTTGAACTAATATAGAGTGTTTTCCTTCACGTTTAATAAAGAGAGTAGTGTCAACTTTTCCTCTTGAAAAATCTTGATTGATTAAAAATTTGCTTAGACGCTCATACCAAGCTCTAGGAGCTTGTTTGAGACCATATAAAGCACGTTTTAATTTGTAAAAATAATTTGGTTTTTCAAAGATTTCAAACCCAGGAGGTTGACACACATACACCTCTTCATTTATATATTCGTTAAGGAAGGCACTCTTAACATCCATTTGATATAGTTTAAAGTTTTGTGAACATGCAAATGCAAGTAAAAGGCGTATAGCTTCAAGGCGGGCAACATGAGCATAAGTTTCCTCATAGTCTATTCCTTCCTCTTGGTTATACCCTTGAGCAACAAGACGAGCCTTGTTGCGAATGATAGTGCCGTTTTCATCCAATTTGTTCTTAAAAACCCATTTGGTGCCAATTACTCGATGATTTAATGGAGGTGGAACAAGGTCCCAAACCTCATTTCTTTTAAATTGATTTAGTTCCTCTTGCATAGCTAGGAACTAATTTTCATAAAGTAATGCTTCTTTGGCATTCTTAGGCTCAATTTGAGATATAAAGGCATGATAAAAACAAAAATTACTTAGCCTTGATCTAGTAATGACACCCTTTGAGATATCTCCAATGATGTTATCGATAGGATGATCTTTTGATGTCTTCCATTCCAATGGTAGATCATTCTGAAATGATGCTTGACCTATATCTTTGAGACTAGACACATCAACCGGATCCTTATTCACAACATCCAGAAAGGGCTCAACACGAGAAACATCAATATCTTTAACAATCTCACTAGAGGAGGAACCTGCACCAATAACACCACTACCTTTTTCGACAACATTTGGGTAAGCTTCATCAAAAGATACATGTATAGATTCTTCGACTATAAGCAACCTTTTATTAAATATTCTATATGCTTTGCTTGAATTAGAGTATCCAAGGAAGATGCCTCCATCCGCCTTTGAATCAAATTTGCCAAGATTTTCTTTTTCATTATTAAGCACAAAGCATTTGCCACCAAAAACATGAAGATGTGAAACATTAGGCTTTCTTCCTTTTAATAGTTCATAGGGCGTTTTGTTTAGAATAGGTCGAATAGTGATCTTATTCAAAACATAGCAAGCAGTGCTAATATCATCGACCCAAAAATATTTAGGAAGACCGCTATCATTAATCATAGTTCTTCCCAATTCCTCCAACACACGATTTTTACGTTCCACAACACCATTTTGTTATGGTGTTCTAGGAGCGGAGAAGTTATGATCAATGCCATGATTTTCACAAAAAAATTCAAAGAGATGATTTTCAAACTCACCTCCATGGTCACTTCTAATAGTTACAATGTTTGTGCCAAGTTTGTTTTAAGATAATTTGGCAAAAGTTTCAAAAGCCGAAAAGGAACCACTTTTACTAGCTAAAAAGATTGTCCAACAAAATCGAGAGTAGTCGTCAACAATAACAAAACCATAATAGTTCCCTCCTATACTTTTGATTCTAGAAGGACCAAAAAGATCCATGTGTAGAAGTTCAACAGGTCTAGAAGTAGAGACTAGATTTTTTGATTTAAAAGATATCTTAGTTTGCTTACCCATTTGGCACGCATCACAAAGACGATCTCTAGTGAACTTTATGTTAGGCAAACTGACTACTAGGTTTTTGGACACAATTTTATTTATCAAGTCAAAGTTGATATGAGCTAAACGTCTATGCCAAAGCCATGATTCCTCACTTTTGGAGATAAGACATTTAGGATTACTCATGGTCATCGAATTCAAATCAAGCATATAAACATTATTAACCCTCAGGCCTTTAAACACATCCTCTTTGTTGTCATTGTGTTCAATTATGCATCCTTCTTTAGAGAAAGAGACATTATATCCCTTATCACATAATTGACTAATGCTAACAAGGTTATGTTTAAGACCCTCAACTAAAAGGACATTAGAGATAGATGTAGAAGAGGGATTACCTACACTACCTTTACCGAGTATAGCTCCCTTGTTGTTATCACCATAGGTAACAAAGCCCTTCTTCTTAGCCACAAAGTCATAGAATAGGGAAATATCACCTGTCATATGTCTTGAGCATCCACTATCAAGAAACCACCGTTTCTCCATAGTCTCAAGACACTCCACCTGTATGATTAGTCAAGAGAGAAAGGTACCCAATTTTCATTGGGTCCTAAAGTTTGAATGATCAATAGTAAATGTCATTTTTGGTTGTGATAACTTATTTAGTATGGCTTGAAGAGTTTTGACTTCCTTTTGCCAAATCCAACATGTTTCACAACCATGAAAGTTGTGCCATTCTCGTTCGTCTTCTACTATAGATTCTACCATTGATGCCTTAAGAGCTTTCATAGCATTTTCAGTATCCGAAACCTTGCTTTCTAAATAAGCAAAAATCTTTTATCGGATGCAATACGCTTGAAAGCTTCTTTAGCTTCTTGATGGAGAATATTAAACTTACTAAGCAAATCATTATAAGGCAATTTTTCAGCATATTCATATTTAGCATGTCTTACCTCTTTCTTGCCTTTCTTATGAGCCATGAGGCAAAGATTTACTCTCTCTTCCTCATCGCTTGAGGTATCTTTGCTAGACGACTCACTATCGCTTTCCCAAGCAATATATGCTCTTCTAGCCTTGTTGCCTTTTCTTTGATATTTGTCTTTTGTCTTGTATTTCTTTAACATAGGACAATCCGGTTTGTAATGTCCCGGTTTTCCACAGTTGTAACAAGATCCCTTGCCTTTAGTACTTTTAACATACTCTTGCTTGGAAGGATTAGATTTTCTTCGATAGTTGATGAGACGCTTGTCCGAATGAGAAATCTCATTCTTTTTGAGATACCGATTGTATCTTTGATAACACTAAATTTCACCGTATTTCTGACCCCGATTTCGCATGCATTCTTAGCTTTTATTGTTATTTTGTTATGTTATTACTTTGTTTTTCTTTATTTTCAGGTTTTCTATGCAATCAAGGCTTAAATCGAGAAGAGGAGCGAAAAAGGAGTGGAAACGGACGAAAACCAAGAAATTCAGCTTTTTACACTTACGGCATCCGCCATGGCTGGCGCCATGGGGTCTGCCATGACGTGGCCACGTCTCAAGACCACTCCACAACTGCCAAGACCCACGATCCCCACTTTCTTCTTCCATATTGCTCTCATGGCGGGCGCCATGGCCTTGTGGCGGGCGCCACAAGGCAAAAGTGGTTCCCTCCACTTTTTAGTGGAGGGGGGCATCCTGATCATTTCCCATTTAAGATTTGCCTATAAATAGGACTTTAGAATTTCATTTTCTTCATCTAAACTTATAATCTCTTAGGCATATATCAGTTTTAAAGCAGTTATCATTCCACATCGGGGTGTTACTGCAATCAAGTGATCGAGTCTGTATACGTCTGTGTGATCGAGTTTTGGAGCACTCTGAGAGGAAGTTAATCCTGCCACAATTTTAATTCCAGTTCGTATTTTATTTTTCCGCATTGCTTTACTTTTATTTACTTTCCGAATTGCTTTAATTTTATTTATTTCCCGCACTCGCTTTACTTTATTTATTTCTCGCACTCGCACTACTTTCGTTTATTTTCCGCACTCGCTTTAAATACCTTTATTTCTCGCACTCACACTACTTTTATTTACTTTTTGCACTCGTACTACTTTTATTTACTTTCCGCACTCGCACTAATTACTTTTATGAAAAATTATAAAAAGAACTTTTACTTTACCATGTCTAACTAAATCCATAAAGGTTAGAATGTAAGAACCGTAATTGAACCGGTAATCCGTACAACTGTTCATAGAAACACTTAAGGGCTATTTTATCTTTCAATTCAAGTTTAATTGTTTTTAACTATTTCAAAAACAGCCAAAAGCGCTTTGTCTAGTTCATTAGGAGTTTTTAGATTAAAAAGAAAAGAAATTTTAAAACGATTTTGGGACGCGTTAAGAAGTTTAGAGTCTGGTTCGTGAGAACCTCTTTTTGCTAAGAAATCTAGGTTAAAGTACTTTTCAACTTAGTTAAGATACTATATTTCTTAAAAATAGGTTTACTACTCTAACGCAGTACGCACCTTTTTATCTGTGACAATAGGAGGCGTTGATTGGAGAGTACAACTCGGTTCTGAATACGCGAAAGCGACAGTTCCTGTTAAATTAGTTATTTTCAAAGTAGAAAACATTGCCCATAAGTAGTTCTATTAAAAAGTACCGGAATATCTATTGATTATGTGAATTACATTTGAGCCTGTCTTTATTAATTGTTTAAAATTATTATTTTATTTACCATGTCGCACTCCTTAAAACCATTATATTCAGTTGCCTTAGATACACACCATAACAATAGGCACGATAGATTAACACTTGGTCTCTGTGGATTCGACAATCTTTTATATTACTCTGACGTGTTCGTACATTTGCGAAAAACACGCATCAAGTTTTTGGCGCCGTTGCCGGGGACCAATTTCGTCAAATTTCACACCCTGTAGTTATACCGTTTAGACTAAGGTTGTTATCCACCGGTCAATGCGAAAGACTCGCAGTGCCGGAAGCTTAGTAGACCCTCTAGCTGAACCTGAACGTTACGCTCGCGCACGTTTGTTTTTCCATAGGAATAGGAGAGCTATGGCCGAAGATAAAAAACGAAGACCTCTTAAGGACTTCGCCCAACCATCAAACGAGGAACCTAGTTCCAGTATAGTAAACCCCGCTATCCCAGCCAATAATTTTGAACTTAAACCATCCCTGCTGCAATTAGTGCAACAGAGACAATTTGCAGGTCTTGCTACTGAGAACCCAAACCAACATTTAAAAAACTTTCTCCAGTTAGCAGACACCTTTAAAACCAATGGAGCTCCTCCTGAGGCGATACGCTTAAGATTATTTCCTTTTCCCCTCAGAGATAAAGCTCTATCATGGTTAGATTCCCTTCCACCCAATTCCATAACAACTTGGGAAGACCTTAGAAAAGTATTCCTTGCTAGATATTTTCCCCCAAGTAAGATCGCTCTTCTTCGAAACCTAATAACCAGATTTACCCAACACCAAGGAGAGTCATTGTTCGAAGCTTGGGAGAGATATAAAGAGCTATTAAGAGCATTCCCACATCATGGCTTAGAGAATTGGCTAATCATTCAAACTTTCTATAATGGACTTCATTATAACACTAAGATGACCATCGACGCTGCCGCTGGTGGCGCACTGATGAATAAACCTTACCCTGAAGTTAGTGCCCTTATCGAAGATATGGCCCAAAACCATCAATCATGGGGAGTAGAACGAGCGACAGTGGAAAAGAAGGAAGCCCAAGGAGGAATACATGAGCTAAGCTCTATGGACATGATGAAAGCTAAAATGGACGCGTTGGCCCTTAGAGTCGAACATATGTGCACAACCCCGAATACTGTAGCCGCAGTTTCGCCGAATTGTGAGATATGTGGGACGCAAGGACACCAATCCGCCGAATGCAATTTGTTAAATGAGACCAACCCTGAGCAAGTGAACTACACCCAAGGAAACCCATTTTCAAACACATACAACCCTGGATGGAGGAATCACCCAAACTTCTCCTATAAAAATAATAACCCTATCCAAAATACCGCACCTCCGAGACAACAAGGTTACCAAGCCCCAAGAACAAATCAACCTATGCAACCTATACCACCAAATCCGAGCCTTGAGAAAATTATGGAAAATTTTATCACCGCTCAAACACAACAAAACAAAGAGTTCATGAACCAAAACTTCCATGTTAACGAACTAATCATCCAGTTAGGAACCAAGGTTGACCAAACTATTACTCATAATAAGATGCTTGAAACCCAGATCTCTCAGGTAGCTTTAAACCAAGCCCCTCAGACTACACCTGGAGGACAGTTCCCTGGACAACCTCAACAAAACCCGAAAGGGCAAGCAAATGCCATTACTCTACAAAGTGGAACCTCTTATAAGGAACCTTATAACCCTAGATTAAGTGATCCCGAAACTTCTGAGAGAAATGAGGAGAAGGAACCAGAGGAATTTGAAAACCCGAAAAGTCAAGAAAAAGGAGAAAAACCTAAAAACAAAACCTATGTACCACCACCGCCATAAAAACCACCAATACCATACCCTAAAAGACTAAAGAAAACCCAAATCGATAATCAGTATCAAAAATTCGTTAAGGTTATAGAAAAACTTCACGTAGAAATCCCCTTTACAGAAGCCATCACCCAAATACCTTCTTACGCTAAGTTTCTCAAAGACATACTTACGAATAAACGTAGACTTGAAGATCCGAAACCCGTGGAATGTAATTCTATTTCCAAAAATAGGTTAGCAAAGAAAGATAAAGATCCCGGGAATTTTTCCATTCCTTGTATTTTGGGGAATCATGTCATCGAAAAAGCTTTTCTAGACTTAGGAGCTAGTGTGAGCTTAATGCCTTTAGCAGTTTGTGAAAGGTTAAACTTAGGAGAATTACAACCTACTAAGATGTCACTTCAATTAGCCGATAGATCCGTTAAATACCCTATAGGCATACTTGAAGACGTCCCTGTTAGGATAGGTCAGTTGTTTATACCTACTGATTTTGTTGTCATGGACATTAAAGAAGATGACGACATACCAATCCTCCTGGGTAGACCATTCTTATCAACTGCTGGAGCCGTAATAGATGTTAAAAAAGGAAAACTAACCTTTGAGGTAGGTGACGAGAAGATAGAATTTGTACTTTCGAAATTCCTTATGGCACCTGTAATAGGAGATGCTTGTTATGCCTTAGATATCATTGATGAATGCATTAGGGAATTAGAACAAGAGGAAGAAATTGAATCTATAAAATTGCCATCAACCCTTATTTGGGAAGATAATAGTTATAAAAAACCCTACATTGATGATAACCTTCACGAATGTTTATCTTTTATCCCAGATCCTATGCCTTGCCCAATGAAACCAACCGTAAAACTTAAGGAACTGCCTAAGAACCTGAGATACGAATTTCTTGATAAAGAAATGAACCGTCCAGTTATAGTCAGTGCTACCTTAGACCAAGAGGAAACAAACCAATTATTAGATGTTTTACGAAGGTACCCCTCAGCCTTAGGATATAAGATCTCAGATCTAAAAGGAATAAGCCCATCCGTATGCATGCATCGGATTTTACTTGAAGAAGATTCAAAACCCTCCAGAGAACACCAACGAAGAATAAATCCTATGATGAGTGAAGTAGTTAAGACTGAAGTTCTTAAGTTACTAGAGGCAGGTATAATATATCAGATCTCGGACAGTAAATGGGTGAGTCTTGTGCATGTAGTACCTAAAAAGGGAGGCATCACAGTCGTGCAAAACGAGAAGGGCGAACCTGTAGCAAAAAGAACCGATGGAGGTTGGCATATGTGCATAGACTATAGAAAATTAAATAAAGCAACTAGGAAGGACCATTTCCCATTACTATTCATAGACCAAATTTTGGAGCGCCTAGCCAGACACTCTTACTTTTGTTACCTAGATGGATATTCAGGATTTTTCCAAATACCTATTTACCCCGAAGATCAAGAAAAAACTACCTTTACATGCCCTGTTGGAACTTTTGCCTACAGAAGAATGCCTTTTGGACTCTGTAATGCCCCTGCCACTTTCCAACGCTGCATGATGTCTATCTTTGCAGACTATTTAGATGGAATCATGGAAGTATTTATGGACGATTTCTCAGTTTGTGGATCTGAATTCAAAAATTGTCTTATCAACCTTGAGAAAATCCTGGAAAGATGTGTGGAGGTAAACCTTGTGCTAAATTGGGAAAAATGTCATTTCATGGTCACCGAAGGGATTGTTTTAGGACATATAGTTTCCGAAAAAGGTATATAGGTAGACAAAGCTAAAATAGAAGTCATAGAGAATCTAAAACCACCGAATACTATCAGGGAGATAAGAAGTTTTCTTGGACATGCCGGATTTTACCGACGTTTTATCAAGGACTTCTCCAAAATAACAAAGCCCTTAACTGGTCTTTTAATGAAAGATGCTGAATTCATCTTCGATGAAAAATGTACTGAAACATTTAATCTTCTGAAGCAAACTCTGATTTTAGCACCAATAATGAAACCCCCTGATTGGTCAGAACCGTTTGAGATAATGTGTGACGCTAGTGACTATGCTGTTGGAGCCGTTCTAGGTCAGAGAAAAGATAAAAGGTTACACGTGATTTATTATGCCAGTAGAACCCTAGACGCTGCACAGCTCAACTACGCAACAACCGAAAAAGAGCTCCTAGCTGTAGTTTTCTCCATAGACAAATTTAGATCTTATCTAGTAGGAGCCAAAATTATAGTTTACACCGACCATGCTGTCACTCGTTACTTACTAAGTAAAAAGGATGCCAAACCTAGGTTACTTCGATGGATTCTATTACTGCAAGAGTTTGATTTAGATATCCATGATAAGAAAGGCACAGATAATGTAGTAGCTGATCACCTTTCTAGGCTAGAACACCTGAAACCTGACTCAGTACCCATAAATGACGATTTTGCCTATGATAGACTGATAGCCCAACTAGAAACCATTGAAGATGATAACCCAGACCCACATGAGCATTCTCATAAATCCTTAGCTATAAGTAATGTACTTTGGTATGCAGACTTTGTTAATTACCAAGCCGCTGACATCATACCCCCGATCTAAACTACCACCGGAAGAAGAAGTTCTATAGTGATGTGAGAAACTTCTATTGGGACGAACCATTTCTTTTCAAGAGAGGTAAAGATGGCATTTTTCGTCGTTGTGTTCCAGAAGAAGAGGTACATAATATAATTGAGCATTGTCACTCTGCACCCTATGGTGGACATGCAAGCACATATAAGACCTACGCCAAGATTCTTCAAGCTGGCCTATTTTGGCCTATCATGTGGCGTGACGTCCATGCTTTCATTGTCAAATGTGACAGATGCCAACGTACATGAAATATTTCAAGACGTAATAAAATGCCTCTAAGAAATATCCAAGAAGTAGAACTCTTTGATGTATGGGGTATAGACTTTATGGGACCATTCCCACCATCTTTAGGAAATCAGTACATCTTAGTAGCTGTTGACTACGTGTCTAAATGGATTGAAGTTATCGCCGCACCCACAAATGACACCAGAGTAGTCATCAAATTATTCAAAAACTATATATTTCCCAGGTTTGGAACTCCCCGTTTAGTCATAAGTGATGGAGGATCACACTTCATATCGAGAATATTTGATAAACTTTTAAGCAAGTATGGAGTTAAGCATAGAGTAGCAACACCATACCACCCACAGACCAATGGACAAGTGGAATTATCTAATAGGGAGATCAAACAAATTCTTGAGAAGACTATCTCTATATCTAGAAAAGATTGGTCGCAGAAACTTCAAGAAGCATTATGGGCCTATAGAACCGCTTTCAAAACCCTATAGGAACAACCCCTTATCAACTGGTCTATGGAAAATCATGTCACTTACCTTTTGAGTTGGAGCATAAGGCCTATTGGGCCATCAAAACTTTGAATTTGGATTACTTGACTGCTGGTGAAAAACGTATCCTTGATATCCACAAATTAGAAGAGCTCAAACAATCTGCCTATGAAAATGCCATCATATACAAAGAAAGAACAAAAGCTTGGCATGACAAAAGAATCATAAGGAAAGACTTCAAAATAGGTGATCCTGTTCTCCTATTCGATTCTAGGTTACGACTTTTTCCAGGGAAGCTTCGTTCGAGATGGACTGGCCCTTTCGAAGTATCTAAGATTCTAAGATCTGGTGCTATTGAAATCAAGAACCAAACATGTAAACCGTTCATCCTCAATGGACAGAGGTTGAAGCCCTACGAAGGAGGTGACATCCCAACAACATACACCTGCCATACTCTGAGTGATCCACCATATCCTGCAAATGATGTATAAAATCCGGTCGTCGAGCTAATGACGTTAAACAAGCGCTGCATGGGAGGAAACCCATGGTTTTCTTATTTACGTACTTTTTATTTATTTTTCCTTTATTTTAATTTGTTTACTTTATTATTATGTCAGGACTAACGATTGTATGTTTTATATGATTTCAGGACTTATTTGCTAACCTTATGCAGAATGCAGAACCCCGATGACATGCACGTGGCCTTTAGAGACGACGCACAGAGAGAGCGTTACTATGTCCACATGAGACGCCCTATGGAACCTACCAGGTACCCAAACCAAGATTGCATGGATGCCTTGGGGATAGAGCCAAGCGTCAGATTCTTATGCCACCAAATCCAGTGGGACCAGTTTGACGATATGAACAACACTTACAGGAACTTGACTCTAGAGTTCCTCAGCTCGTTTCATTATGATCCTTGGGCTGGACCCGATGGACATGCTGTTTTCAGGTTTTTTGGGACTGACTACTCCTTCTCTCACAAAGAGTTTGGCGATTTACTAGGTTTTCATACTACTCCTGATGCTATTCTAGAGACACTGATGGGGTATTTTATGATCAGAGAAGTGGAAAAGTTTTGGTCTAACATATCAGGTGGAGGGAGCCAAGATCCTTCCACTCTGTTTTCTCAGGTAATCCACAACCCTGCGTTAAGGTACTTCCAGATGATTCTAGCACACTCTTTCCTCGGTTTTCCAGATAAAGAGACTCTGCTGAGTGAAGAGGAGATCTTCATACTATTTTGTGCGACTCAGTCACGCCCAGTTGCTTGTGGCAACTTTCTGTTGAAGGGCCTTTCCAGTGTCGCCAGATCATCTGTAGGCATTATACATGTCGGTGGGATTGTTACACAGATAGCTACTGCATTGGGTTTGTCTCGCAAATTATTGCACCTCAGGACCTTCTGCTACTACACCACCCTAGATGTTGACTTTTGTCTTGACAGAGGACTGATGAGGAGGGCCTCTTTTGAGCCCAACACGTTTAGATTACTGATCGACGGTGAAGTGATACATTACTTTACATTACCAGACCCGCTGATGACCAGTGTCCACGACCCTGCTAATTGGAGTTATGCTTTAGAGTGTTATGGAGAGACTGTCGAAGAGCCGAAATCACCTCCCGCCGCTGAGTACACTCATACACCTCTTTCTCCCCGAATCACTGTTATGTCTAACAATATGTCTTTGCAGCCGCCTGATCTACAAACTCAGATTTATGAGCTCCGCAAGGAGACTGACCTGCTCAAGCAGGAATTAGCGGACTTGGAATTACAGATCCAGGTATTTGAGCTCACTCATGCCTCAGAGGCTGATGCTCTATATCAGGAGATTGAAGAGCTTCAGAGGGAGATAGCTGAGATTCGTGGATCGAACCAGGAAGAGAAACATACCACATGATTCGTTTTACACTGACGTTATTACCCTAGTATTTAATTTCTTTCTTCATGCTTTATTTTATTTCTCGCATCTCCAGACATATTTTATATTATTTGCATCTATTACATTTTCTTTTTCATGTACTTCGATTTTATCTTATATATTATTTCATGCACTAATCTCATTTTTTCTCTTTTCTTTTAATTTATTTTATTTTTTTCGAATAAATAAAAAAATATAAAGACAAAAATATTTTCATTTTTGTCTTCATAAAAAAATATGCAAGCTTCATGCCTTAGAAGAGAGAAGAAAACGATATCCAGACCCCCCCCCCCCCCCCCGAAGACCGAAGGTGCAAAAGGGCCCAAAAGAAGAATTGAAAATCCAAGGCCCAACAGGAATTGGCCTTATGGCGGGCGATATACCCCCTGTGGCGGGCGCCACACCGTCCTACAACAAATACGGGGCTGATTCCCCATTTCCTCCATTTTCACACCTTCAAAGCTCAAAAACCCATTTTTCCAACTTCCAAAAACCCCATTGAACCCCATTAAAGCTCCCTCATTTCCAAAACATTCACCATCTATAAAACCTATCCAAAATCCATTTTCATTTTCATCCACCATAAACCATAAAAATCAAACCTTTATCATTTCTCTCATAAACCATTTTTCACCACTTTTCACTTCTCAAGGAGCAACAACAATGGAGTTCAATTGATATCTTCTTCGTGATGGAAGACCGGGTGACAGGAAAATAAAAATTATTCAAAGGCTTCAGATTCGAGAAATTCTCTCGACTAGGTACGTCGATGATAACTGTCTTTATGCTTTGGGTCTGTATCATAGTGTTTTTCATTTATTAGATTCTTTAGGCTTGCATGATATTTTTGTTAATCAGGAACCTACCTATGAGAGGCTGATAGTTGAGTTTTTAAGTTCATTGATATACACTGTCAGTCCTAACAATGCTAGCACAGTCGGTACTGTTAATTTTAGACTGTTTGGAATTGAATACGAATACAGTACCGACGAACTAACAGGCTTCTTAGGAATCCCTCATAGGGAAGGTGCTATATGTGAGGCACCTTTGGATGCGGAATGGTCGGCCGAGGTATTTTCCTTCTGGAAGAGGCTGTCAAGTACTTCAAAAATTCTTTTGAAGGAATACTTGCGTCGACCATCCATAACACGGCCATAAGAGTTTTCAGATATCTTTTGGCATGTACTATTTTTGGTCGGGAGAGTCCAAATAAGGTAAACGCTAAAGAGCTCCTATTTTTGCAAGGATGCCTCACTAATACCCATATCAATCCGGTCCCGTTTATGCTTGCACACATGGCTTTAACCACTAATAAAACAGGACCGATTGTTTTTGGAGGACTTGTTACATCTATTGCTCAGGCTCTTGACCTGAACAATGAGATAGCTACACTTGAACCACTACCTCCTCGCACAATTAATTTAAAATTTCTAAAAGACATGAAATTGTGTCGAACGAGGAGAGCAGGTGGTTATGAGTTGAAGGTTCATGGGGTAGCTATCCCATCTGTTGCTTTACCTTGCAGTAGACGTACTGATGTACGTTATGAAAGGAACTGGACCTATGATCTGAATGCTCCACCTGTTTTGGGTCCACTTCCTCCTAATATTCCTGATGGGGAGGCACATGACACTGATGAAGAATATGATCGGAGAGATCAATCTCCCGTACCTCACATGTCCCCCCATCGTCTTTCACAGTCACACATCGCACCATCTTCCTCTAACCCTGTTGCAGGTGCTGCTCCTGGATTCTATGTCACTGAGGAGATGTGGCGTGATATGACGGCTAGAGAGGAAAGGCGAGACAACCTACTCTCTACTATTTCACAATAACTGACGGACAACATGAGCTTCATGCAATAATCGCGATCGGTGCCGGATCGTACCTACAGTAACGTTTGTCGTGCCTTGACCGACATCACATCAGAGCAGGCCCGTCAGCGAGAAGTCAACCGCCAGCACTACCAGCTTATGGAAGCCACTCAGGGTTCCATCCTAGGTAACCTTCGAGAGGTCCGGGGTGCCCAGGCTGCCTTATCGGCACGACTTGACCATAGGGACCAGCAACGCAGTGTCGCTCCCGAAGATTTGCATCCCGGTACAAGCGCGAACGGTCGGTGAAAGAGAGAATGAAATGAAATGAAAAGAGTCGCCAGCTAGGCATTTTTATCCCGAAGGAAAGGTAATGCTGCATAAACCTAGGAAGATATGGATAAGACGGTCGCGAACCAGAGAAACTGAGAGAGGGGGTTGGTTATAACCTGGGAAGGTATTAGCACCCAGATTGTTCGTCGTACTCGACGGGATCTACGCTTGAAAGTTTGTGTTTAAAGGGGTAGTGTCAGTACTATCTGTGTGCAAAAGCTGAAAAAGGATATACAAGTGTCAGTGCAAGAAAGTGAAGTGAAATGCTCAGGAATGAGGCTTAAAAGAATGTTGAAAGAGGAGGGGAAGACACAAAAACTTTTGTTCGATAACTGTTAAGTTATGCCTACGTATCCTCTCGTGCAATGAGGAAGTCAGAACACCGTAGTTCGACTCAAAGAGACTGAAAGATAAAATTGACTGATGAACTGCTTGCTTGCCTATGCTCAAGTGTATGACCTATCTGGCTCAGGTGCTAACTGTCTTGCATTAGACGGAAGAAGCGAGTTCTTGTTTATGAGTGAATGAGGTGAGAAAAGAATCCCGGAGGAGACGCTTATTGTTTGTTTTTGTGTTTTCAATCTTTTATTGCTTTTTGTTTGTCATAAGTTAATGAGCCTAAGCCTAAACCAAGGGTTAGTAAACTCTTCACATCCTCCCTTTGATTAGGGGTAATGAGAATACCTTAAGTATGAAGTAAGCACCTCAAACTTAATTACCATGATGTAGGATTAAGATCATTAACCTACTTGTGATTATTTAGATGTTTTTGGTGTTTTTTTAGTGTTAAGTAATGAGTTTAAGCCATAATCAAGGATTTAATGGACTCATTACACCATCCTAATAGAAGGATAATAGATGAGCACATTTAAGCTGAGGAAGATACCTCAACTTAATCCATGATTAGGGATTAACCTCATGACAAAGCAAGCCTTTATTAAAGTGGATTTTAGTTAATGGTAAGATTAAGAAGTGAATTTTATGGTTTGTAAGACAACTTGAGGGGGACTTGTCCATTAACACTAGGGTTAGTCCTTCTTAACCAATTAAGGAAGAATTAGAACCCTAATGCAAGCCCCAAGTTACAAGCTTATTGTCTTAGTGATTATTAAGATGGATTAATTAAGAGGTTTAAACACATTAAGGGTTTAACACTTAGGATTAAAGTTATACACTCCATCCTAAGATAAGGATGCAGGCATGACCTTAATCACAGAGCCTTAAAACCTTAAAGATTAAGTCTCTGATTATGAGATGAGAAGAGAGACACAAAAGATGACACAAAGGTAAAACAAAGGGGGGACTAATCAAACCCTAATTGTTATCATGCTTGGGGGTTCCTATGGTTTATGAGGCTTTCAAGAGATCTTCAAGAATAGCCACCAAGGAAGAAGCAGATGAAAGAAGGAGAAGCAGGAGAAACAAGCTAACTTACTTCACTGAAGAAGATAAGTTACTTGAAGAAAGAAAGTGAAGGAAGAGCACGAATGAGCAAGCTCACTCTAAAGCAAAGATAAAATGCAGCAAGGATGCATAAAAGAGATGAGAAGAGAAATGAGAAATGAAGGCAAATTCACTTCTCAAATTACTTACCACCTGAAAAGTTAGCAAAAGAAGAAAGGAATGAAATGGAAATGAAATGAATGCAAGGATGCAAACCAAAAACAGAAGCATATTCATGATTCAAATGATGCTAAGAGATGATGTAAATGTATGTCAAGTGCAATGGATGATCATACAAGGGATGAGAATGCAAATGAAGCATGTAAGAAGCATGAAAACACATGAATGTTCATGGAATGTAATGAATGCATAACATGTAAAATGGATGAATAAATGATCAAGCATGATTCTAATGTGTCTTAGGATGTCTTAGATGCCATGTGGATGCAAGAATTGTCATGGAAAGTTCATGAATGAATGCATATGCAAGATGTATGCAAATGAACATGAGAAATTAGGGTTTTCATGCAACATGAGATGCAAAAGTCAAAAACAGAAGCAAATCACAAGATAAAAAATTAAAAATTAAAACAAAGGAACCCTAAACCCATATGATATCACACCCCAAAAGAGGAGACCTAACTCCTAACCCTAAGGAAGTTATGAATTTTCTAAGTTATCTAGGGTTTTAAGGCCCCTTAAGGGAAAAAATGCAAATCAAATAAAAAATGCAAAAGAAATTTGTGACAAAATTATGTTAGATACTACATGCTAAATGAAGAACAATGCAAAAAGAATCAATGTCATACCATTCATGGTTAGACAGAAAGAATTCTTGAAGTTAGGGTTCAAAAATAAGAATTTTATGAACCCTAAATTCAAGAAAATTGTTAAAGATGGTTCAAAACCAAAAAGAAATTTGTATGGATGGTATGACAATGTTTCAAAATGTCCTAAGATGCAATGTGATTTTTTTTAGGATTTTTAGAAACCTAAATGATATTTTAATTAATTAATTTCCATTAATTAATTAAAATAAACATTTAAATGTTTTAAAAATGATTTTTTAATGTAAAAAATAAAAATAAAAATATTTTTGGGTGAAGAAAATTATTTCGATGCAAAATGCAGAATAAAATATTTTTTTGGGATTTTCTAGCTATTTAAAATAAAATGTGCAAAATAAATGAGAAAATGTGAAATAAAAATTAAATAAAGGATAAGTATGCTGATCCAAGGGTTTATATTGAAACTGGAGATTCTATGGTTGACTGCGCGCCACATCCTAGGGTTGAAATTCAAATTCAGTTAATCCTAATTAATTAAATAATACATAATTATAACTAATGATCTAATCTCAACCATCCAACACGCGCGGGAAGCTAAGATCAAATGGCCCTCATTTAAACCTAGCCCTAACCCTAATTAAGCCATTAATTACTTTCAGGTGGCCGGAGAAGACCTTCGGCCATCTTCTCCGGCCAACTTCTCCCTGAGTAAACCCCAAACCTCATCCCTAGGTCATTTCTGGAGCTCTAAAGCTCCATATCAACTCCTCTCATCTTCCTGAACTCAAATCCACTCTCAAAACAAATTTCTAATTGCTCATAAACTAGATTCAAAGGAAAAATCAAAAACGACAAAAGTTTCAGAAGCTCTGTAAATGCTCAATACGCAACCATTCTTAAAAGTAAACATATCATGGTGATCAGCAAGGCATAAAGAACAATCTAAACACTTAAAATAGCACTTCTGGAAGGAAAAAAATTGAAGAAGTTACCTGAGCTTGAGCTTCCTCAGTTTGGAGCTTTCTGGCCACTTCTCTTGTGCAAGCTGACTCCAATGACCTTCCTGAAGAAGCTTTGAGGCTTGGAAGGAGTTTGTTTTGGCTGGTTTGTGTGATTGCACTTCAACTGGCCAAGAATCGTGCTTTGTGTTAAAGGTGCTTTGAGGTTTGTTTGATGGTTGCTTTGTGTTCAGTGAATAATTTTGAGATGAATGGTGAAATTTGTTTGAAGGTTGAGTGAGTATTCAGAGAGTTTCGAAGGAATTTGCAAAAGGGATCATTTTTGAGAACTTGAGAATGCTGAGGTTTTCAGGTTGCAATGTTGTGTGTTATGGCTTGTTTTTGGTCCACATAACAAGTAGTGATAGGCCAGAGGGTGGGTGGTGGCTGCAGCTGATTGGTATGGGCAAGTTGCAAAAAGTCACCAACTTGTGTACTTGAGGTATGGGCAATGGTGCAGCTGGCTTCTTGGCTTGTCCATGCGCAGCATGGATCAAGGAGGTCCATGGAAATGGTTTTGAGGCAATTCGGAAAGTTGAAACAAAGTTATGTGTCATTTTGCAATTTCATGAAGTTTTGGCCCCTTTGCGATTTCTTCATGGGCAAGGCATGAAATCTTGAAATTCTTTGGGCAATTCTGAGTTTTAGACAATGTGCTATGTTGGTATGATGATTAGAAGTGTGTTTGAAGTCACAAAATAGCTTGGCAAGTGGTTTTGCAAAAATCCCCCTTTGGTGCATTCTTGAAAATTATGTGATTTTTGCCAACTTTGACAAGCCATATCTTGAGTTCCATAATAAATTAGAACTTGTTCTTGTACTTTTTGAAAAGGGAATGATCCAATATACAACTTTCATGACCAACAATTTTTCATTTGAAGCATTTTTGGTTGAGAAAAAGGAGGTTGAAAAACTTTCCCAAAATGGAAAGTTTACATTACAAGTCATTTCCATTTTTGGCAACTTTTGGTTTAGCTCACTTTTCTTTAATTTTGTGAACTTCTAAGAACTTCAATGATCAAATAAAGATCATATAACTTCAATTTGATGAAAAATCCACTTTGGTCCTATGGGTGGGGGCCTCAGATGCCCTGATTTTGCTCTGACTTGCTCAAGAAGTTACCCAGTGAACAAATGACTTCCATAATGAATTTATTCATCAAACTTGGTACACATGATCCTTATAACATCTTAAGAACATTAGAAACAAGAATGGCCCAAAAATTTGGAGTTATGGCATCTGAAACCAAAGCCCTAATTTTGGTCATCTGTGTAGTGAAAACCCTGGCTCTGCTTCCATGCTTTCCAGTTCTTGTGATTTCTTGACTTCCTTGATCTTTGAGGGATATAATATGATGCTTGAACATACATGGGCCATATTGGAATTATTGATGGCCTTTGGAGTGGCTCAGGTGAATCTTGGATTGTTCAGATCACAAACCCTAGATGCAAATGAACTTGAACTAATGCAGTGAGACAAAAATTCAATATGGGATGGTATGATTAAACTAAAGCAAACATGAAAGATCACAAGCCATGGTGTGAACTTAGTGAGGGAAAATTTGGGGTGTTTACAGCTGCTCTTATTCAAACATGAGTTAGCTGTGCAGGATGTAAGCGGCTGGCTTAACAGACAAACAAGATAACTTGTGGTTGAATACCAAAGACAGTCCGAAATTTTCACTCACTGGGGAGAAGAAGAAAAGGGATATAAATTGTACAAGGAAGTACGGTATGTTTGTAAAGTGCGGGCGATGGAGGACGACCATCGAGCAGAGAACGACTGCTGGGGATAAGCAATGACGCGGACGGCCGACATGCTGGGAAAATAAAGAAATTATGATGGGGACGGCCATCAAGTAAAGTAACAAGGGTTTCTGGGGATTAAAAATAAAGGCAATGATGGGGACGACCATCAGGTTGATACAGTAAGGTAAACAACGATGGGGACGGCCATCGGGCTAAACTGATGAAGGACGATCATCAGGAAAATGAAAAGGGACCACGACGAGGACGGCCATCGGGTGTTAAAGAATCAATGAAATAATGATGAGGGACGGTCATCAAAGGTGAAGCACGATCACCTAGCAGGGGACGACTGCTTTTTATCATGACATAGGACGAATGTCGGATAGAAAAAGTCGACGATGGGGACGGCCATCGGATAGGCATGATGAAGGACGATCATCAAGAGGTGAAGGACGATCACCTAGCAGGGTACGGATGCTCCTGGGGTTTATCATGACATAGGACGAATGTCATATAACAAGATCAACGATGGGGACGGCCATCGGATAAAATGATGAAGGACGATCATCAAAAGGTGAAGGACGATCACCTAGCAGGGGACGGCTGCTAAATATCACGACATGGGACGAATGCCGGATAGAAAAAGGTTCCAATAATGGAGACTCCGCTGGGAGAAAGGATGAGGGACGGTCATCCAAAGGTGAAGGACGATCACCTGGTAGGGTACGGCTGGCGAAAAGTATCATGACATAGGACGAATGTCAATAAAAGAAAAGTTACTTATTGGGGAATGGTAAACACAGACGAGTGCTTACGGTTTCCAGAATAAAAGGTATAAGTGTTTGACGTTGTGCATAGATTAAAGATGCGGACGAGCATCCTTAAGACTATGATACGGACGAGTATCATTAAAAACAAACGTTGATGCAAGTTCAGAAGTGATGATACGAACGAGTACCAACTGGTTAACAAAGGACACAGACGAGTGTTGAATCTGAGGGGAAATAAGTGTATACAAGATACGGACGAGTATCGGTATGAGTAACAATATTTGTGAAATATGAGCAAGACACGGACGGTTGTTCAACTTGCTGAGGAAAGCATGACACGGACGAGTGTCAGAAGATAAAGTGTATAGGTTATGAGTGTAAAAAGGTATTCTGGCAACCTGTGGGGACAGGATGACACGGACGGGTGTCAAAAGGAGTATATTATAAACAAGTATTTGGTTTGCAACAAGTGTTTGGGCAACCATGCTGGGGATGGGTGACACGGACGGGTGTCAATAGAGTGTATAGGATTAGGTACTTGTGAGTGCAAAGGGGACGCTTTGGCTTTCTGTGGGGAGATGTGGGATGACACGGATGAGTGTCGAGAAAAACATGTTATGGACAAAGTATCTGCTGGTAGAAAATGTTCTGGTGACTTTACTGGGGAATAATGACAAAGACGAGTGTCAAAAAGAGCATGTATCTGTATTTGAGAGTGCAAAGGGACGCTTTGGCTTTTATGTGCAAGGGATGTATTTTGGTATATTGCTGATGAGGTACTGATGGTATATACAGGTGACTGGTTCGAACCTGACTTGTGATCATGCAATATGTTTGATTTTTGCCGTAATGCTCCGTGTTAAAACGGAATGCTACGCTTTGTGGTGAAATATGATGCGAATGCTATGATTATGCAAAAGAGAAACCGATTCGTGATTCGGATCCCGCTGCTGTGAAGATCTCTGGCTGATCTGCTTTGAAAGAATCCCAGCTAGGGATGAGATCACTGGTAGATCTAATAAAACATATGGTTCTTCTTGGGGGAACTAGATCACTGATAGATCTATCTGGTAAGGAGATATCCCAACTAGGGATGAAGAAGCTTCCGTCACTTTGTTGTGTGAGAATTCAGACATTGTTCTTCTGGGAGAGGCTGGAGCTCTGTGGGGAGATGATTCCCTTGTCTCTACTAAGGATGAGATATTTGGCACTCTGGGGGGAGGAAAGATCACTGAATGATCTTACTAGAGGTTTCTGTGGGGATCCCGGCTCGGGATGAGGAGGCTTTGGCAACTCCGCTGGGAAAGTTATTCCAGATACTGCTTGGAGAAGATGTGATGGGGAAGTGATGCTTGGCATGCCCCATGCTATGCATTTGAATACCTGCAACCTGTTAAGAAAAAGAAACGCACGAATGTCCTGTTAAGAAAATGCGGCTTTTCAACTCAGCGGGTGTACATTTTTTTTATTTTTCCCTTATTTTTGCCTGAGTCTTTTATTCTGTTTTTGACTCGCCGGGATGCCCTATTTTTGTCTGGACTTACATTCTGTTTTTGTGTCCAGCGGGTCATTTTATGCGAAGTATTTTTTAACTGCATCTGAATTCACAAGGGATAAGAAATCTTCACCATCCATAGTAGTGAGCATCAGTGCTCCACCATAGAAAACTTTCTTTACTATGAACGGACCATCGTAGTTTGGAGTCCACTAGCCCCTATGGTCTGTATGAGGAGGAAGGAGTCTTTTCAGCACAAGATCTCCTACTTGGTATTCCCGAAGCCTGACTTTTTGATCGAAGGCTTTCTTCATTCTTTTCTGATATAACTGCCAATGACAGATTGTAGCTAATCTCTTTTCTTCGATCAGATTCAGTTGATTGTACCGAGAACGGACCCATTCTGCTTCGTCCAGCTTGACATCCATTAGTACCCGTAAGGAGGGTAATTCAACTTAACAGGTAGGACTGCTTCCATACCATACACAAGTTGATACGGTGTTGCCCCAGTGGATGTTCTGATTGAGGTACGATACCCATGCAAGGCAAATGGTAGCATCGCATGCCAGTCTTTGTATGTAAACACCATCTTTTGCACAATCTTCTTGATATTTTTGTTAGTTGCCTCAACAACGCCGTTCATCTTTGGCCTGTAAGGAGAAGAGTTGTGGTGTTGGATTTTGAAGTCCCGACACAGTTCTGCCATCATTTTGTTGTTCAAGTTAGAACCATTGTCAATAATGATTCGCTCGGGTACTCCATATCGACAGATGATGTCTCTTTTCAAGAATCTGGCTACCACTTGTCTGGTGACGTTTGCATATGAAGCTGCTTCAACCCATTTGGTGAAGTAATCAATGGCTACCAGGATGAATCTGTGGCCATTTGAAGCAGTTGGCTCGATCTTTCCAATCATGTCAATGCCCCACATGGAAAAGGGCAAAGGTGAAGACATCACATTCAAAGGGTTTGGAGGCACATGCACTTTGTCTGCATAAATCTGGCATTTATGACACTTTCTAGCATAAGCACAACAATCTGCGTCCATTGTGATCCAGTAGTAGCCCGACCTTAACATTTTCTTAGCCATTGCATGCCCTCCAGCATGGGTACCGAAAGATCCTTCATGCACCTCGTGCATCAGCAAGTCTGCCTCTTTCTTATCAGCACATCTGAGAATAACCATGTCAAAGTTTCTCTTGTACAAGGAACCATCAGCATTCAGGAAGAAACTACCAGCCAGCCTTCTTAATGTCTTCTTATCATTGGATGATTCCCCAGGTGGGTATGTTTGATCCTATAAGAAGCTTTTGATGTCATGGAACCAAGGCTTGTCATCTTTAGCAATGTCCACCGAGAATACGTATGCCGGTCGGTCAAGTCTGGATACTGAAATCCAAGGCACAAAGTTGGCAGTCTGAACCTTGATCATGGAGGAAATGGTAGCCAAAGCATCTGCGAACTGATTTTCGTCTCGAGGGATGTACTCAAGTTTGACTGTTGTAAAGAAAGTCAATAATCTCCTCATATAGTCACTGTATGGAATCAGATGCTCTTGGTGAGTATACCATTTTCCGTTGGTCCGATTGATTACCAAAGCTGAATCTCCAAATACAGTTAGTGTCTTGATCCTGAGGTCAATGGCTTCCTCAAGACCCATGATACAGGCTTCGTATTCAGCTTCGTTGTTAGTGCAGTTAAAGGTGAGTTTTGCCGAGAAAGGCATATGAACTCCTTTAGGCGTAATGAGCACTGCACCAACTCCACGACCATTCATATTAACAGCCCCATCAAACATCATTGTCCATTCTTCTTCTAGGTCAGGCCCTTCAGTGTGAACAGGCTCTTCATGACCTTTTGCTTTCAGGAACATGATGTCTTCGTCAGGGAAGTCAAATATCATTGGTTGATAATCATCAATGGGTTGCTCAGCTAGATAATCAGATAATACACTCCTCTTGATGGCCTTTTGAGATGTGTACTGAATATCATACTCTGTCAGAATCGTTTGCCATCTTGCAACCCTTCCGGTAAGTGTTGGCTTCTGAAATATGTACTTGACTGGATCCATTTTTGAGATCAACAAAGTAGTGTGGGTCAACATATACTGTCTCAGTCGGCGAGCAGCCCATGCTAAAGCACATCAAGTTTTCTCGAGCAGTGAATAACGTTGTTCACAGTCGATAAACTTTTTTCTTAGGTAGTATATTGCATACTCTTTTCGACCAGACTCGTCATTCTGGCCCAGCACACACCCCATTGATCCTTCTAATACTGTTAGGTACATTATTAGAGGTCTTCCTTCAACTGGAGGCATAAGAATTGTAGGTTCTTATAAGTACTCCTTGATTTTGTCAAAAGCCTTCTGACAATCTTCGTTCCACCTGACCGTTTGTTCCTTTCTTAACAATTTGAACAAGGGCTCACAGGTTGTTGTAAGATGAGATATGAACCTTGATATGTAGTTCAATCTACCTAAGAACCCCCGAACTTCTTTTTCAGTCCTAGGTGTAGGCATCTCCTGAATGGCTTTGACTTTGTCAGGATCAACTTTAATTCCTTTTTCACTTACAATAAACCCCAGCAGTTTACCGGATCGCACCCCGAATGTACATTTGTTGGGGTTTAGCTTCAACTGATACTTTCTCAGACGCTTGAACAACTTTAGCAGATTTACCAGATGATCTTCTTCAGTGAGGGACTTGGCAATCATGTCATCCACGTAGCATTTAATTTCCTTGTGGATCATGTCATGGAATAATGTTACCATAGCCCGTTGATAAGTAGCACCGGCATTCTTCAATCCAAAAGGCATTACCTTGTAACAGAATGTACCCCAGGGTGTGATGAAGGTAGTCTTTTCCATGTCTTCGGGTGACATCCTGATCTGATTATACCCGGAGAAACCATCCATAAAGGAGAATACCGAGAACTGAGCCGTGTTGTCAACCAATACATCAATGTGAGGTAAAGGGAAGTCATCCTTCGGGCTAGCTCTTTTCAGATCCCGGTAATCCACACACATCCTTACTTTTCCATCTTTCTTAGGCACTGGTACGATATTAGCAACCCATGGCGGGTAACTAGTTACAGCAAAGAAACCGGCATCCCACTGTTTTTGTACCTCTTCTTTGATCTTCATGGCCATATCTGGACGAGTACGGCGTAGCTTTTGCTTTACTGGAGGACAATCTTCTTTCAAAGGCAGCTTGTGCATAACAATATCGGTATCCATACCTGGCATGTCTTGGTAGGACCAAGCAAAGACGTCAACGTACTCTCGAAGCATGTCAATAAGTTGTTCCTTCACTGAATCTTGCAGACTGGCCCCGATCTTCACTTCTTTCAAGTCTTCTTCGGTACCAAGATTAATTGTTTCAACCTCCTCCTGATGAGGAGTAATCACCTTCTCCTCTTGCCTCAACAACCTGGCCAACTCTTCTGGTAACTCATAGTCTTCTTCAACCCCTTCATCATCTTGATTAATCGGATTGTCGAAGTCATACAAGGTCATAACAATGCTGTTGTCGGTGCAATCTGGAGGATTATCTCTGCAAGGGTTGAGATTGGTTCATTTTAGTGATCAGTTTTAATCTTGTTTAGAACAAGTGAAAATGAAGTTGTTTATTTTGAAAACATTGCCAGTTTATTGTTTTGTACAAAAAATAAAAAAATGAAAAGATAGTGAGCAAAAAAGAGACTCGTTTGCAAAAGATGTCCTGATATTCATTGATTAATCATTTGCACAAAATACAACATGGCCCTATTACAAATGAGTCCTAACACCTTGGGCAAGATGTAGGACTTGATGCATGCTAAAAAGATAGGAAATAATAATTACTCTTCATGAGTAACTCTTATAATTTCCTGGGAAGACCAGTTAGAGACTTGGTTCCCCGGGATCCTTGGACGTATCCAGTTCTCCAGGTTGCGGTCGCTTTCCTCCTCGTCTTCCAGATTATTCACAGCATCCGGGGTGAGCATCCCCCACTGACAAATTTGGGCTTCTTAGCAGCCTTTGATTGATCTTGTTGGATTGGTCTGTAACCCAACCCGAATCTATCTTCCTTCTTTTCCACTGGCAGCAATTTGCCCCAGCCTTGAGCGGTACCTTCTTCAACAACCTTCCGTACCTGTTGATAAGAGATGATTGAAGTTCCCAGGCTGTCCTCCTGAGATGCAGCGAAAACTCCAGTAGCCTCATTAACATTTAGGGCCTCAAACCCCTGGCTCATTGTCTCATGGATTTCTCCGTCCATCTCAATATACTTGTAAGTAGCTAGATGACTGACGAAGATATCCTCCTCCCCACAGATTGTGATAAACTGACCTTCCCATTCGTACTTCATCTTCTGGTGAAGAGTCGACGTTAGTGCGCCTGCGACGTGAATCCAGGGTCGACCTAGCAAACAGCTATATGTTGGCTGTATGTCCATCACATAGAAAACTGTCTTGAAGACTTGGGGACCAATTACCACTGGAAACTCTACTTCTCCCTGAACGGATCTCTTAGAACCATCAAAAGCCCGAATAACAAGATTACTTGGCCTAAGAGCTATCCCATCATACTCTAGCTTGATAAGGGCCTTCTTTGGTAAGACATTAAGTGAGGACCCAGGGTCTACTAGCACATGAGATAAGACAACTCTCTTGCACTCCAGAGTTATATGCAAGGCCTTGTTGTGGAGACGTCCTTCGGATGTCAAATCAGCATCAGTAAAACCTAGCCCATGGCTAGTATTGACATTTGCTACCACTGTTTCCAGCTGATTGACGGTGATCTCTTCTGGCACATATGCAGTGTGCAGAACTTTGAGAAGTGCATCCTGTAAACACCCCAAATTTGCCCTCACCCATCTCACACCATGGCTTGTGATCATCTCATATGCATAAACACAATCATATCATCTCATATCTTAATTTTGAGTCACTGCATAGTTTCTAAGTCATCTGCATCTAGGGTTTGTGATCTGAACCATCCAAGAGCTTTTTGAGCCACTCCAAAGGTCAGCAATCACTTAAAAGGGATCCATGTGTGTTCTTATATCATATTACATCCTCTCAAAGTCAAAAATGAAAAAGAATCACAAGAACTGGGATTGGTGTGGATGCAGAGCCAAGTTTGACTGCACAGTTGACCTAAAATTAGGGTTTTGGTTTCAGAGGCCATAACTCCAAATTTTTTGGTCATTCTTGTTTCCATTGGTCTCTATATGGTATAGGGAGTATGCATATCAATTTTCATGAAGAAATTCCATGGGGAAGTCATCTGATCAAGAGTTGACTTTTCAGACAAGTCAGTGTGAAATCAGGGCATCTGAGGCCCCCAATGACCCAACCAAGGGGTGATCTTCATCATTTTGAGTGTATATGATCTTTATTTGATCATGGAAGAAGGTTGAAGTTCACAAAATTCAAGAATTACAAGTTTTTGCAAAGTTGACTTTTTAGGGCATGGTTGACTTTTCAAGAATATGTCATTTTATGCCATTTTTCAAGCCTTGCTTTTTGATCCAAAAATGCTCCAAATGGAAAAACTTTGGTCATGAAAGTTGTAGAATACATTTTTCCCTTTTCAAAAAGTACAAGAAC
This sequence comes from Lathyrus aphaca, assembly GCA_963966055.1. Classification (NCBI taxonomy): domain Eukaryota; kingdom Viridiplantae; phylum Streptophyta; class Magnoliopsida; order Fabales; family Fabaceae; genus Lathyrus; species Lathyrus aphaca. The sequence goes on along the minus strand of OZ014520.1, from coordinate 212,408,625 downwards.
ATGACCTAATTCATTTTGGATCAAAAGTTATGGTGTGACAAAGTTGGCAAAAATCACTAATTTTCAAGATATGCACCAATTGGAAAACTTGCAAAAACTTTGTACCAAGGCATTTTTGGCTTCTAGTTCATATCAAACCAATGTACAAACTTTCTATGTGACATAAAAATCAGATTTGAACCAAAAGATCACATGTTCATGGTTGGAAAGGCAAGGGATTTTCATGAAGTTTCAAAAGGAACCAACTTGCAAAACCACTCATCACACTTCACCAACTAGTTGCCTTGGCTGCTGAACCTTCCTAGCATCACTCACACACCATGCTGCGCCAGCCCACACTCTTGTACCAAGCTAGAACTTAGCCCATGCCTCTCTTACCAAAAGGTTGACAATTTGCAAAAGTGGACTTACCTATCACAGCAGGCCAGGTCACATCATCTGACCAATGGGATTATTTTATACTATCCATTTGCTAGCCATTTGACATAAGGAGCAAGGCTGAAACACACAAGAGCATCACATTCACAAAATCACCCCCTCAAGCAAAAGCCTTCGAATCTCTCTGCACAGTTCACAAACACTCAAACCAATTCCACACATCAACTCACCTTGCTTCATTGAGCCAAAACCAACAAGACTTAGGCCTGAATCAAGCAAGAACACCATTCTTCCATTTTTCACTCTCAAAGCCAAAGCCTTCGAAACTCATTCCACAGGCCACAAACACTTGAACAAACTCCACAAACCTTCTCAAAACATCACCCTGATCACAAAGAACCACTCACATTGGCCTGAAACAGCTTGGATCACCATCACCATTTTCAACTGAGCTTGAGCAGAAGCTGTGCAAACTCCCTAACCAGCTAACTTAAACTCCTTCTAAGCATTCAAGCATCATCAGGGGATCAAGTAGAGTGGATTGCATCAAGAGGGGAGGTCAGAAAGTTGCAGGATTGAAAGCTTCGAAACTCAGGTAGCTCAAGAACTTTTTTTCCAGAAATCATTTTTTAAGTTCTTAAGTTGTTGTTCATGCTCCCCTGATCACATATATGTCTTTAGTTTTGAAAATGGTGGGAAAATGAGGATTTAATTGCGTTCTGAAACTCTGTGACCTAAAAATATGTTTGCTTCGATTCATGAACTTGAGGGAATATAAATGTGGTTTGTGATGGGGTTTTGATTCAGTGGGTCATGGGAATCATTTCTGTATGCTTGGTTTCCATTTTTGTTGCGTTTTGGGGTTTCTAGGGATTTTCAGGTGGGGTTCCCACCGGAGAAGACGACCGGAGGTCTTCTCCGGCCACCTGAAAATCATTAGGGTTTAATCAGTGTAATTAATTCCATTTGAACTTCGTGCGTTGGATGGCTTGACTTTGTTGACTTCCCGCGCGCATGGGTGGTCCAGATTCATTCATTTGCCCTAATCTTGTTTAATTAAAATAATCATAATTAATTAACTCAGAAGCAATCTAGACCCTTCATTCACGCGCGTGGTCAACCATTTCAAACCCAGAAGCCATCCCAGCCCTCCATTCAGTTGACTTTCCCATTTTCTTTGTTTATTTCATTTATTTCACATTTGTTTTACATAATTTATTTAAAATAGCAAAATTGTTTTAAAAATTATGAAACTTTTTTCTCAAGAGTTTCATTAATTTTTAAGACACAAAAATATTTTTATTTTCATTTTTAGCATTTAAAAAGTATTTTTTAAATATTTAAAAGTTTATTTTTAATTGATTAATGGAAATTAATTTATTAAAAATACTTTTAGGTATTTAAAAATCACCAAAAAATTCATGAAATGTTCTAAGACATTTAGAAACATTGTCCAACCTTCAAACCAAATTTCTTTTTTGATCTTGATGCATTTTGAGAATTTTTCATTGAATTAAAATCATTTTTGTGCATTATTTTGATCCAAAGTTCAAAAAAATCATTTCTGCCTATTCATGAGGAGTTGGACATTGATTCTTTTTGCATTGCATTGTGTTCAGCATGAAGTTTGTGAGATTAAATGGCCATGATTTGATCTTTCATTTTCAATTTGTTTGGCATTTCTTTTGTTTGGGAACCCTAAAACCCTAGAAAACTTGTAAAAATCATAACTTGAAATTGGTTAGGAGTTGAGACCTCTCCTTTGGGCATTGGGTTAGTATAGGATTAGGGGTCCTTTGATTGGCATTTTCAATTTTTTATCTTAGGGTTTGCTTCTGATTTTGACTTTTGTTTGATGTATTGTTCATAAACCCTAATTTGGGCTTCCATATGCATCCATCTTGCATTCTCTTGCATAACATGACTTGCCATGACATTTCAAGCATCCATTTGATTCATTTGACATCATAAGACATATTGAAAGCATGTTTGATCATTGCATCATGTATTTGCCATGTTGTATGTCATGTGCACTTCATAACTTTTCATGTATGTTCATGATTCCTAACTTGCTTCATTTGCATTCATGAACTTGTATGATCATTTCCATGTGCTGCCTCATGTTTGTAGCATCTCATAGCATCATTAGCACCATGTATATGCTTCTGGTTTTGTTTCTCATCATGTCATCTCATCCCATTTTGCATTGCATTGCATTTCTTTTCTAACCTTTCAGGTGGTAAGTGACTTTGAGAAGTGAATTTGCCTTCACTTCTCATAACTTCTCTTCATCTCCTTCTCTTGCATCCATGCTGCATTTTGTATGTGCTTGAGTTTGAGCTTTCTCATTCTTCTTCTTCTCCTTACTTTCTTTCTTCAAGTGACTTGACTTCTTGAATGAAGCAAGTTGCTTTGCTTCTCCTGATCCTTTCATCTGCTTCCTGGTGGTTCCATTGAAGACTTCTCTTGTAAAACCTCACAAACCTTAGGAACAACCAAGCATGACAATGATTAGGGTTTTGATTAGTCTCCCCTCTTAATTTTACCTTTGGGTCTCTTTTGAGTCTTCTCTTCTCATCTCATAATCAGGGACTGAACCCTAAAGGCTTTAAGGCTTTGTGATTAAGCTTATGCCTGCATCCTTCTCTTAGGATGGAGTGTATAACTTTAATCCTAAGTGTTAAACCCTTAATGTGTTTAAATCTCTTAATCAATCCACTTAATAATCATCAAGACATCACACTTGTAACTTGGGCCTTGTATTAGGGTTCTAATTCTTCCTTAATTGGTTAAGAAGGACTAACCCTAGTGTTAATGGACAAGTCCCCCTCAAGTTGTCTTACAAACCCTAAAAAACACTTCATCATCATATCATTAAATAAAATCCACTTAATAAAGGCTTGTTTTGTCATGAGTTTAATCCCTAATCATGGATTAAGTTGAGGAGCTTTCCTCAGCTTAAACATTCTCATCTATTATCCTTCTCTTAGGATGGTGTAATGAGTCTGTTTAATCCCTGATTGTGGCTTAACCTCATTACTTAACACTAAACAAAAACCACAAAAACATCTAAATAATCACAAGTAGGTTAATGATCTTAATCCTACACCAAAGGTGTTTAAGTGTGAGAAGCTGACTTCACACTTAAGGTACTCTCATTACCCCTAATCAGAGGGAAGATGTGATGAGTTTACTAAACCCATTGGTTTAGGCTTAATCTCATTAACTTATGACAAACTTTCAAAAACAATAAAAGACTGAAAACACAAAAACAAACAATAATCGTCTCCTCCGGGATTCTTTTCTCATCACCTTCATTCACAAACGAGAACTTGCTTCTTCCGTCTAATGCAAGACAGTTTGCACCTGAGCCAGACAGGTCATACACTTGAGCATAGGCAAGTAAGAAGTTCACAAGTCAATTCATCTTTCAGTCTCTTTGGGTCGAACTACGGTGTTCTGACTTCCTCATTGCACGAGAGGATACGTAGGCATAACTTAACAGTTATCGAACAAAAGTCTCTGTATATTCCCCCTCTTTCTAGCTTTATTCTTTAAGCCTCATTATCATGAGCATTTCATTCCTGGTCTCACACTGACACTGTATATATTACACTTCACACTTCTTACACTGACACCTGTACATTCTTTTCCAGCTACTTTACACACAAATTGCACTGACACTACCCCTTTAAAACACAAACCTTTTAAGCGTGGATCCCGTCGAGTACGACGGACAATCTGGGTGCTAATACCTTCCCAGGTTGTAACCAACCCCCTTTCTCAGTCTCTCTAGTTCGCAACCGTCTTATCCATCTTTTTCTAGGCCTATGCAGCATTGCCTTTCCTCCGGGATAAAAATGCCTAGCTGGCGACTCTATTCATCTCCAGTGAGTTCACGGCTGTGTGTTCTCATTGTCCCTTTCGCCGACCGTTCGCGTCTGTACCTTTATCTGGGCCTTTCCCATTTATCGGGAGCGACAGCTTGGCGACTCTGCTGGGGACCCTTATACTGCAACCAGGGCTTCTGGTTCTTTTTGTGGGTTCCTCCTAGCGCTTGTTTGATTTGTGTTTACTGGGGTGTTATGTGCTTATTTGTGTTTGTATATTTGTATTTATTTTGCTTTATGTACAGTTTTGTTTATTGCTTTCTTTATAGCTTTATGCATATATTATCATATTGTCATACTGTGCTGTCTGGCTGGATCTGTTGTTTGCTTTGGTGGGTGGGTGACTCATTGAGAGTTAAGGTCCTATACCTGGGACCTGAGTGACACCTAGGCTAGAGTGAATCATATTCTTTCCCATTCCATCTCGGTCTGGTGCGGGAATATGAAACACGGTTCAGATATGGGTTTCTTCTTGAGAACTCTGTGTTGCAGATTTCCTGCAGTGCTAGGGCTATCTGGGAAGCCTGCTAAGTCTGGATGACCTTTTAGTATTGACCTTCAGAAATTGAGGTGAATTAGAGGAGGAACTTTTATGGTTATTGTAAACACTGTACCTCCGGGTTAGAAGTGTTTACACTTCTCATAACTGATCCAAGTCTGAGGATCCTTGTTTTAGAACACCACCTGTGAGGGGGGTTGGGCTGTTTACAGGTTTGCAGGTACCTTGACCTCAGAATACCCTGTTGCTTTGATTTGGTTAAGAATACTCCATGTCGGAACAGTTCTTGTGATTCTAAACCCTGGACATGTGGCTCTTTATTTGAGCCCCCCACCTTGGTTACTGGATTTATAGACCTCCATCTAGAATTCTTGAACATACTTGGATCTATATCAGGGCATTTTGATCGGATCCAGCTCAGTCACAGACCCTTGCATATCATTTGCATACATAACCATTGCATCATATTGACATTTGCTTATTTGTGTTTCAGGGTATCCACTCTCATCTTTGGTTTTGGTTTTGACCCCATCTTCAGTATTGACCCAGCTTCATCAGCATCTGCTTCAGTTATCAGTTATCTACTCCAGTCATCTGCACCAGCCAATCAGTGGCCCATTCTTCAGTGTTATCATCAGCACCTGTCTCTACTTATCTTCAACATCATGGCTCCTAAAAAGAGCAATATCACCTACCACTTCTTCCAGCCAGAGCTATCTGACATCAGGAGGATTCAGACCCTGATCACTCCAGATCACATACCATTGTTCAGGGAACACTTTGGAGATATACTTGATATGGTTATGGATCTAGACCCTTCACAGAGAAGCCTGATCCACACCTGCCTTCAGTTTTATGATCCCCCATTGAGGTGTTTTACTTTCCAAGACTTTCAGTTGGGCCCCCTATTGGAAGAATACTCATCATTGGTTGGTATACCTATCAGGGGTGGAATCCCTTTCAACCCCGAGATGGTCTTTCCTGGTAATGGAGAAGTAGCAAAGGCTTTGCATCTGGAACCTGTTCTGATTGAGCAGCATATGACTTCTAAAGCTGGAATCCCTGGCTTCCATCTGGATTTCTTGATCTCTCAAGCTACCTTGAAGGCTTCTGTGGGAGATTGGAAAGCAGTCTGTGCTTTGCTGGCCCTGAGCATATATGGAATTGTGTTGTTTGCAGATGAGCCTCGATTCATTAGCAAGAATGCAATCCATCTTTTCATCTTGCAGAACCCAGTGCCCACTTTATTGGGGGATCTCTATTATTCAGTGCATCAGAGGAATGAAAAGCAGAGGGGAAGATTAGTGAGGTGTTGTGCTCCATTGTTCCATACTTGGCTTCTCAGGCATCTACCCAGGACAGATGCATTTTCGAATCCTCATCAGCAGAAAAACTGGGCTAAGAGACTCACTGCACTAACTTCAGCTGATATCAGATGGTGCACTCAAAGTGCCAAAGGCAGGGGTATCATCACCAGCTGTGGGCATTTTCCCAATGTGCCCCTAATAGGAGTTAAGGGTAGTATTAATTACAACCCTCTGCTATTCAAAAGACAACTGGGCTATGCACTGGTCCACACTCCTAAGGCACAGGACTTGGTTGAGACTCTTTATTGTGAGAACAAGCCTAATCTGGCTATTGTTAGGCAGGCTGCTTGGGCCTGGGATAATGTTCAAACCAAGGGAATAACCATGTTGGGGAAGTGCAGCAATGTGGCATCAGCACAATATTATGAATGGTCCTGTGCCAGGGCTCAATTCTCTGGGATGCCCTTTACCATAGAAGATATGCCTGAATCATCTTCAGCACCACCCCCTGCCACTATCAGTTTGGAGGAGTTCGAGAGCTTGAAGGAGAGAAATGAGAAGTTAACCCAGGCTTTGCAGAAGACCCTCCGGGAGAGGAGTGAGAGTGGGATGGAGATTGAGAGGCTAGAGAAGCTGAGAGTGGAGCAGCTGGTTAAGATTGAGAAGTCTGGGGATTATATCAAAAAGTCTAAGGCTGGAGAACAAATTCTGAAGAATGCTTGCAAGGAAGCCCAATTCCAGAGAGCAAGGACAGACTTGTATCTGAAGGAGAGTCAGGCTAGGTGGGTCAGGATCACCGAGGCTCGTACTCTGGAGGACAAGAGAGTTCAAGACAAGATGGAGCAACTGGAAGCTAGAGCAAAAGAGCAGCAGGAAGCCCTGGCAGCAGCCCAGAAGGAGATATCAGAGCTAAAGATCAAAGCTGGAGTGAAGAGGTCAAAGGACCAAAGCCAGCACAAGAAACTAACAGCAGCCGTTACGACCCGGAATCTCCTCATCAGGAATCTCACGGAGCGTCCGGCTGATCCTGTGACCGAAGCACTTCTCAAGGAAGTTCGTGAGGATGAGTTTGGTCTTGGTGTTTGACCATTTGTTTGTTGTTGCTTTCATTCCATGTACTTTTATTTTCCTGTAATGTATTTTGACCCCTCAGAGGGCTTGTATTTGTAAACAAACTATGTACCATTTTGCTTTTGTAATATATGTATTAGTTTGCTCTATCCAAGTATCACTTCAAAAGCAACATCAACAGCATCTTCAAGGGTCTGGAAGGGTCAAAACTGAATGCCAAGCCGGATACCTTGAAAACAAATAAGCATACTGCATTGCATGCTAACCCTTTGTTTGTTTTGTAGGTTTTTGTTATATTGTTGCTAACTCTGTTGTGATGTTCAGGAACTATTGCTCGACGTCGGGTATTTCCCCTCAACCGTCCGCACCGTTATCCGACCCGTAACAACCTTCCGGGCATTCAAATGGATCAAATGCAGCAGGACCTTACTGAGGTCAGGAACCAAATGACCAACGAGAGGTTGGAAATGAGGAACCAGATGACTCAGTTTATGGAAGTGATGAACAACTTGGCTCAGAGCCAGGAAAGATTAAGGGCCATGGTGGAAAGGCAGAATCAAGAAGATCCACATATAGGGACTGCTGGCACAAGCAATAACGAGAGGGTCCAACCTCATGTCAATCCCCCGGTCTTTGGACCACACCTCCATCCTGAGGTCAACATCCCTGCGAATGTTCAAGGGACTGCCACTGCAGCCAGGGTATTGCAAGAAGACCCCCAGGAGGATCAATTCACAGTAATGGGTGCTGGGGAAGAAGCCTATGATAGGAGGCTGGATGAGATAGCTGAGAAATTGAGGTCCTTAGAGTCTCAAAACTCTTTGGGTTTCGATGTCATGGACATGGGCTTGGTAGACGGGGTCAGGATCCCCCATAAGTTTAAGCCTCCTTGTTTTGAAAAATACAACGGGACTTCATGCCCCCGGACTCATTTACAATCATTTCTGGGGAGGCTGAAGGCCTATACTATGGATGAGAAGCTCTGGATGTTCTATTTCGAAGACAGCTTGACAGGAGCTTCAAGAGAATGGTACTCTCATCTGACGAGAGCAACTATCAGGTGTTGGAAGGACCTGGCAGAGGCTTTCATAAGACAGTATCAGTACAACTTAGACATGGCACCCAACAGGACCCTCCTAATGGGGATGTCACAGTCTTCGAGGGAAAGTTTCCGAGAATATGCCCAGAGATGGAGGCAATTGGCTGCCGCTGTTCAGCCACCTATGTCTGAGAGGGAAATGGCAGACATGTTTATGAACACCCTTCAGGGGACATATATTGACAGGCTGGCTGCTTTCTCTTCCACTAGCTTTGCAGATGTTGTCATAGCTGAGGAGAGAATTGAGAGCCTGTTAAAAATGGGCAAGATCTCAGACAACGGTGCAAGCTCGTCCAGTAGTACAAGAAAGCCTTTTGCAGGCCCGAGAAGAACTGGCGAGACCAATGCCATCCACACCAACAGGGGCAGGCCCCAATATGTTCACAGATCAGTGGCAGCAGTCACCATTCCCGCTCCAGCTCATCCTCAACCAGTTTATCAACCTCCGCAACAAAACTACCAACAACAACCTCAGTACCATCAACAAGCTCCGAGAAATTACAACAATAGCAACACCAACAACAATAACCAGCAAAGGCCATTCCAACAGAGGCCTTCTCAAGCCAACAGGGTAATCGATCCGATCCCTATGCCATATGCTACATTGCTGCCACAACTCCTGAAACTCAACCTAGTTGAGCTAAGGACGTTGGCACCTCCAGATCCCAACAATCTACCCAGGAATTATGATTCCAACGCCAGATGTGCCTTCCATTCAAATGCACCTGGCCACAGTACGGAAAAGTGCAGAGCTTTGCACATGAAGGTACAAGACCTGGTAGACTCAAAAGCTCTGAATTTCGCACCACCACCTAATGTCAATAAGAACCCCATGCCAAACCACGGTGGTCCCAGGATTAACGCTATTGAAGAAGACAAGCCGTCTTATTTAATAACCAGTGTGGGTCAGATCAGGACACCGTTGGTAGAAATTAAGGCTCAGCTCCTCGAATGTCAAATGTTCCCGGGGTGTGAGTTGGGGTGTGCTTACTGCAATATTTCAGTCAATGGGTGCGATAACCTGAGGAATGGCATAGACGGTCTCATTCAGAGTGGCCAACTTCAGATCACCACATCATTTCCTACAAATCCAGCAATCTCATCAGCAACAACTCCAGAACCTCCTACAACTGCAACAACCATTGTTCCCGACAATTCTTCGGCTTCATCAACAAGTACTTCATCTGTCATCTCAACTGACCAGATATCAATGAACGTTCCTTCTACAACTCCAGCACCACTTCATTTTGAAACTCCTACAACAACAACATCCATCCTTCCACCAATGTCTCCTACAATACCAGCAACAAATCATGAAGATGTCTCAACTGTCACAATATTTTATGATCTTGAAAACAACTCCGCCTACAACTCAGAAGGTGCTACTCCCATCAGAGCACCAGTCACAATTTATTACGATCCACAGACTATCACAATTCCTTCCGCAGCTGCAGTCAGTCCAGTCACTATCACGGTGCCTGGACCAGTACCTTATGAAAGCAATAGTGCCATCCCCTGGCATTATGGATCTGACCTGTACTGCGAAGGACAAAGAATCACTTTTGAATCATCAACCCCTGCACCACAAATTGACAATGTCGGAGGAGGCGGAGGCTTCACTCGAAGCGGACGTCTTTTCGCTCCACAAATTCAGAGATCCACTGCCAAAGCAGAAGCTGCTGCTAAAGCAAAAGGAAAAAGCTTAGTGCAGGAAGACCAAGCTGTTAAAGAAGCTTTGAAAACACCCTTTGACCAAGAGGTTGATGAGTTCATGCGAATCATCAAGAAGAGTGATTATAAAATAGTGGATCAGCTTCATCAGACGCCTTCCAAGATCTCAATCCTATCATTGCTTATGTGCTTCGAAGCCCATCGCAATGCACTACTCAAAGTCTTGCACGCAGCTTAGGTGCCTGAAGAGATCACTGTCAATCAACTGGAAGCCGTAGTTGGAAATGTTAATACTAGTCACGGACTAGGGTTCACCAATACTGATTTGACAACGGAAGGCCGCAACCATAACAAAGCCTTGCACATAACCATGGAATGTAAAGGTGCAGTCCTTTCCCATGTGCTGGTAGACACGGGGTCATCCCTCAATGTCTTACCTAAAAAGGCCCTGGTGAAGCTAGAATATGACGGATTGGCGTTAAGACCCAGCAATCTGGTGGTAAGAGCCTTTGATGGTTCAAAGAGATCGGTTCTGGGGGAGATTGAGTTGCCCATAACGATTGGCCCGTAAACTTTCAAAACGACCTTCTACGTGATGGATATACAGCCCGCCTATAGCTGTCTATTGGGTAGGCCATGGATTCACGCCGCTGGCGCCGTGACCTCTACCCTTCACCAGAAGTTAAAATACGAGTGGGAGGGTCAAATCGTTACAATCTGTGGAGAGGAGGATATTTTTGTCAGCCACCTGGCTACCTATAAGTATATTGAGATGGATGGGGAGATCCATGAAACAATGAGCCAGGGTTTTGAAGCTTTGAATGTCAATGAAACATCTGTTGTGCCCGGTACTTCAATATCATCATACCAACAAGCCCGGAAGGTTGTTGAGGGAGGAAACGCCCAAGGTTGGGGCAAACTGTTATCGGTGGAGAAGAAAGAGGACAGATTTGGGTTGGGTTACAAACCAACTCAACAAGATCAAGCAGAGGCTGCGAAGGAGCCCAACTTTGTGAGTGGGGGGATGCTCACCCCTGATGCTGTCAACTGTCTGGAAGACGAGCTGGAAGAAGAACGCAACCTGGAAAGCTGGATTCGTCCAAAGATCCCGGGGAGCAGTATCTCAAACTGGTCTTCCCAGGAAATTATAAGAGTTACTCATGCAGAGTAATTATTATTTCCTGTATTTTATAGCATGCATCAAAGTCTTGCATCTTGCCCAAGATGACAAGACTCATTTTGTAATCGGTCCATCTGTACTTTTTGTGCAAACAAGATTAATCAATGAAATATCAGACATCTTTTTACAAATGAGTCTTTTTTCTTTTCCGCTCACTGTTTTTCCATTTTCCTTTTTGTACAAAAAAATAAGTGGCGATGTTTTCAAAATGACAATTTTATTTCACTTTTCTAAAACAAGATTAAAATCAAATCACTAAAATGAACAAACTGAACCCTTGCAGAGAGTGCCTTTCAGACAGCACCGACAACAGCACGGCTATGACTTCGTATGACTTTGACAATCCAATCAATCAAGCCGATGAAGGGGTTGAAGAAGAATATGAGCTTCCTGAAGAGCTAGCCAGGTTGTTAAGACAAGAGGAAAAGGTTATTACTCCTCACCAGGAGGAGGTTGAAGTGATCAATCTTGGTACAGATGAAGACGTGAAAGAGGTTAAAATCGGGGCCTGCTTGCAAGACTCGGTGAAGAGACAACTGATTGACCTGCTTCAAGAGTATGTGGACGTGTTTTCTTGGTCTTATCAAGATATGCCAGGGTTGGATACCGACATTGTCGTGCACAAGCTGCCTTTGAGAGAAGAATGCCCGCCGGTTAAACAGAAACTGCGCCGAACTCGTCCAGACATGGCAATGAAGATCAAAGAAGAGGTACAAAAGCAATGGGACGCCGGGTTCCTTGCTGTGACTAGCTATCCACCGTGGGTTGCTAATATAGTACCTGTGCCTAAAAAGGACGACAAAGTAAGAATGTGTGTTGACTACCGGGATCTGAATAGAGCTAGCCCGAAAGATGATTTCCCATTACCTCACATTGACGTATTGGTGGATAATACGGCTCAGTTCTTGGTATTCTCCTTCATGGATGGATTTTCAGGATACAATCAGATTAAGATGTCTCCTGAAGACATGGAAAAGACAACCTTCATCACACCCTGGGGCACGTTCTGTTACAAGGTAATGTCATTCGGACTGAAGAATGCTGGAGCAACATAACAACGGGCTATGGTAACATTATTCCACGATATGATCCATAAAGAAATCGAATGTTATGTGGATGACATGATTGCCAAGTCCCTTACTGAAGAAGACCACCTGGTGAATCTATTGAAGTTATTCAAGCGTCTGAGGAAGTACCAACTAAAGTTGAACCCCAACAAGTGCACATTCGGGGTGCGATCTGGTAAGCTGCTGGGTTTTATTGTAAGTGAGAAAGGGATTGAAGTTGACCCTGATAAAGTCAAAGCCATCCAAGAGATGCCTGCACCAAAAACAGAGAAAGAAGTTCGAGGGTTCTTAGGTCGATTGAACTATATCTCACGGTTCATATCCCACCTTACGGCAACCTGTGAGCCTTTGTTCAAATTGTTAAGAAAAGAACAGACGGTCAGGTGGAACGATGATTGCCAGAGGGCTTTTGACAAGATCAAGGAATACTTACAAGAACCTCCAATCCTTATGCCGCCAGTTGAAGGAAGACCTCTAATAATATACTTGACAGTATTAGAAGAGTCGATGGGGTGTGTGTTGGGCCAGCATGACGAGTCTGGTCGAAAAGAGTATGCAATATACTACCTAAGCAAAAAGTTTACCGACTGTGAACAGCGTTATTCACTGCTCGAGAAAACTTGCTGTGCTTTAGCGTGGGCTGCTCGCCGACTAAGACAGTATATGTTGACCCACACTACCTTATTGATCTCAAAGATGGACCCAGTTAAGTACATATTTGAGAAGCCAGCTCTTACCGGACGGGTTGCAAGATGGCAAATGATCCTCACAGAATATGACATCCAATACACATCTCAGAAAGCCATCAAGGGCAGTGTATTGTCTGAATATCTTGCTGAGCAACCTATTGTTGATTACCAGCCTATGAGATTTGAATTCCCTGATGAAGACATCATGTTCATAAAAGCAAAAGATCATGAAGAGCCTGTTCACACTGAAGGGCCTGACCCGGAAGAAGAATGGACTATGATGTTTGATGGGGCTGTTAACATGAACGGTCGTGGTGTTGGTGCAGTACTCATTACACCTAAGGGGGTTCACATGCCTTTCTCGGCAAAACTCACTTTCAACTGCACTAACAACGAAGCTGAATACGAAGCTTGCATTATGGGTCTTGAGGAAGCCATTGACCTCAGGATCAAAACATTGACTATATTCGGAGATTCAGCTTTGGTAATCAATCAAACCAACGGCAAATGGTACACCCACCAGGACCATCTGATACCTTACAGGGATTATACAAGAAGGTTATTGACTTTCTTTACAACAGTCAAGCTTGAGTATATCCCTCGGGACGAGAATCAGTTTGCAGATGCTCTGGCTACCATTTCGTCCATGATCAAAGTTCAGACTGCCAACTTCATACCTCAGATCTCAGTGTCCAGACTTGACAGACCAGCATATGTGTTCGCAGCAGATGTTGTTAAAGATGATAAGCCTTGGTTTCATGACATTAAATGCTTCTTGGAGGACCAAACATACCCACCTGGGGCATCTTCCAATGATAAGAAGACTTTGAGAAGGCTTGCTGGTAGTTTCTTTCTGAACACTGATGGGTCTTTATACAAAAGGAACTTTGATATGGTACTCCTCAGATGTGTTGATAAGACAGAAGCAGACTTGTTGATACATGAAGTGCACGAAGGATCCTTTGGTACCCATGCGGGAGGGCATGCCATGGCTAAAAAGTTGCTAAGATCAGGTTATTACTGGATCACGATGGATGCTGACTGTTGTGCCTATGCCAGGAAGTGCCACAAATGCCAGATCTATGCAGATAAGGTGCATGTGCCTCCCAACCCTTTGAACATAATGGCTTCACCCTGGCCCTTTGCTATGTGGGGCATTGACATGATTGGCAAGATTGAGCCAACTGCTTCAAATGGCCACAGATTCATCCTGGTCGCCATTGACTATTTCACCAAGTGGGTTGAAACAGCCTCATATGCAAATGTTACGAGACAAGTGGTAGCCAGATTTCTGAAAAGAGATATCATCTGTCGGTATGGAGTGCCCGAGCGAATCATTACTGATAATGGTTCCAACTTGAATAACAAAATGATGGCAGAGCTGTGCCGGGACTTCAAGATCCAACATCACAATTCTTCTCCTTACAGGCCAAAGATGAATGGCGCTGTTGAGGCAGCGAACAAGAATATCAAGAAGATTGTGCAGAAGATGGTAGTTACCTACAAAGATTGGCATGAAATTCTACCATTTTCCTTGCATGGGTACCGCACGTCAATCAGAACATCCACTGGGGCAACACCGTATCAGCTTGTGTATGGTATGGAGGCAGTCTTACCTGTTGAAGTTGAATTACCCTCTCTACGGGTACTAATGGATGTTAAACTGAACGAAGCAGAATGGGTCCGATCCCGATTCGAACAACTGAGTCTGATTGAAGAGAAGAGATTGGCTGCAATCTGTCATGGGCAGTTATATCAGAAAAGAATGAAGAGAGCCTTCGATCAGAAAGTCAGGCACCGAGAGTACCAAGTAGGAGATCTTGTGCTGAAGAGAATCCTCCCTCCTCATACAGACCACAGGGGCAAATGGACTCCAAACTATGAAGGACCATTCGTGGTAAAGAAAGTTTTCTCTGGCGGAGCACTGATGCTCAGCACCATGGATGATGAAGACTTCCCTTCCCCTGTGAATTCAGATGCGGTTAAAAAATACTTCGCATGAAATGACCCGCTGGACACAAAAACAGAATGTAAGTCCAGGCAAAAATAGGGCGTCCCGGCGAGTCAAAAACAGAATAAAAGACTCGGGCAAAAGTAAGGGAAAATAAATATAAAAAAATGTACACCCGCTGAGTTGAAAAGCCGCATTGGACAGCTCAGGCAAAAATGGGTATCCCGATGGATTGAAAACCCGAAAGGGCGATCCATGCAAAATAAGGGAATAAGCGAACAACTGCATTCTGAATTCGTCTGTATCTTTTACAACTTGGTAAGCTTCGAAAGGATCAAGCTTCAATCAGAGTCAACATTCTTCAGAAAGAAAGATGAGAAGAACGTCAAATGTCATACGAGTCATAGTGAAAAGGAAGCTCCCTAAAGCGTCATCAACATTGCCAGCATTTTGTTTCTCAATTTATAACAATCTCTTCATTCCAGGGGATTTGTTTCTTTGACTGTACCTCGCCAATTCAGGGCATATGAATTAATAAAATCAGATTTTCAGTCATGTCTCGTCTTGTACATTTTTATTTGCAAAAAAATGTCTGATGTCTTAAAGAAAAACGATTGCACAAAATACAGATGTTTTATCCTTGAATTAAAAAAACATGCTTGCAGGAAATGTATTTACTCTCAAAAGTACCTAACTCCTATGACAGAATCCAGTAAGGGGTACCTCGGGATTATCTTGTGTGTTTCTCTATCTTTTTCAGGATTGCAGGTATCCAGGACGCAACTTGGGGCATGAGAGCTTCATCCCGGCAAGCTGGCAAATCAACACTCAATTTTAGCACCCGAAGTGCTCTCTCCCCAGCTGAGTTGCCTCTCATGACTCCCCCAGCTGAGTTGCCACTTATTACTTATCCCCATCAGAATGGGCAGGTATCACAGAAGATGCCCATATCCCCGGCTGAGTCAAGAAGCTACCGCAACAGAATTTCTAGGGAGGTCTTTCAGTGATTCCTCTCTTTCTCCCCAGCCGAGTTGCCATCTCTCCCTCAGCCGAGTATAAAAGCCAGGAAGCTATCTCCCCACAGAGTTCCAGCCTCTATCCAGAAGAGCAACGCACGAAGAATCACAACAGAGTGAAGAAAGCTTCTACAAACCCCAGCTGGGTCTCTCATTTATTGGAATAGGTCTCTCAGTGATCCGAATCCCCAAGCAGATACATCTCATCAGATCTGCCAGTGATCTCATCCCCAGCTGGGATGTCCATTTCGAATGGATCGATCGAAGATCTTCGCAGCAACGGGACCCGGATCCCGGTTTGGTATCTTTGCATAATCATAGCATTCGCATCATATTCACCCACAAAGCGTAGCATTCTGTTTTAACGCGGAGCATTACGGCAAAAATCCAACATATAGCATAATCATAAGCCATGTTTTAAATCAGCGCTTGTGAATAACGACAGTTCATCAACGTACAGAAAAAAAATCCCCACCAGAGTCCCCAGCAAAAGCAGCTGCCTCTCAAACCACAAACACCAGTACATACCCATTTTGACACCCGTCCGTGCCATCTTTCCCCAGTAAAGTCGCCTGAACACTCTTTACAAACAAGACCACCAGTATATACTCATTTTGACACCCGTCCGTGTCATACCCCAGCAGAAAGCCAAAAGACATCCTCTTTGCACTCACATGTACCTATATACACCTTCTTGACACCCGTCAGTGTCGTATCCCCGGCGCAGTTGCCTACACTTTTACAACCCACATACTTGTTGATATTATTATACTTTTCTTTCTTGACACTCGTCCGTGTCACCTTCCCCAGTAGATAAACACTCATCTATATATACTCATGCTACTCATACCTATACAGATACTCGTCCGTATCTTGTATATACCATTCATAACCCCACAGATTCGATACTAGTCCTTGTTCTTTGTTAACCGGTTGGTACTCGTCCGTATCATCATCTCAGAACATGCGTCAAGCGTTTGTTTCTACATGATACTCGTCCGTATCATAGCCTTAAGGATGCTCGTCCGCATCTTTAATCCATACACCGTGTCAAACACTTATGTCCTCTTGAATATAGACACTCGTCTGCGCCTACTATTCCCCAGAAAAGTCCCCTCAGATTCAACACTCGTCCGTGTTCTCTGTTAACCAGTTGATACTCGTCCGTATCATCATCTCTGAACACGTGACAGTATTTGTTTCTACCCGATACTCGTCCGTATCGTAGTCTTAAGGATGCTCGTCCGCATCTTTAATCTATACACAATACCTAAACACTTGTACCTTTTGTTTCTTGGATATAAACACTCGTCCGTGTTTACTACTCCCCAGTAGATCGCCAACAAAGCAAATTTTTCTTTTTATCTAACACTCGTCCTGTGTTATGATAAAACCTGAGAGCAGCCGTCCCCTGCTAGGTGGTCGTCCTCCACCTCTTGATGATCGTCCTTCATCAATTTTATCCAATGGCCGTCCCCATTGTTGATTTTGGTTATCTGGCATTCGTCCTATGTCATGACAAACCTTGAGAGCAGCCGTCCCCTGCTAAGTGGTCGTCCTCCACCTCTTGATGGTCGTCCTCCATCATGCTCATCCGATGGTCGTCCCCATCGTTGATATTTTCGGCAGCCGTACCCTGCCAGGTGGTCGTCCTCCACCTTTGATGGCCGTCCCCATCATATTTCTTTTATTCCCCAACAGAGCAGCCGTCCCCTGCTAGGTGATCGTCCTTCACCTTTGATGGCCGTACCCCATCATCTGTTTATTCCATTTATTCTTTAACCCGATGGTCGTCCCCGTCGTGGTCCCTTTTCCTTTTCTTTTAGCCCGATGGCCGTCCCCATCGTCGGTTACTTTGCTTTGTGAACTTGATGGCCGTCCCCGTCATGTTTCATTAATCCCCAGAGAATTCTACAGCTTCATCTTGATGGCCGTCCCCATCATAATCTTTTTTCCCAGCTAGTCGGCCGTCCCCGTCTTGGCTTTACCTTTTATCCCCAGCATGTCGGCCGTCCCCGTCATTGCCTTACTTCACACACTTTGCCCAGCATGTCGGTCGTCCCCGTCATTGCTCTTTACCCAGCAGTCGTCCTCTGCTCGACGGTCGTCCTCCGTCGCCCACACCTTACAATATACTTTATTTTCCTTTTACAATCTATATCCCTTTTCTTCTTTATCCTGTGAGTGCAAATTTTGGACTGTCTTGGGTATTCAACCACAAGTTATCTTGTTTGCCTGTTAAGCCATTGCTTACAACCTGCACAGCTAACTCATGTTTGAATAGGGGCAGCTGTAAACACCCCAAATTTGCCCTCACCCATCTCACACCATGGCTTGTGATCATCTCATATGCATAAACACAATCATATCATCTCATATCTCAATTTTGAGTCACTGCATAGTTTCTAAGTCATCTGCATCTAGGGTTTGTGATCTGAACCATCCAAGAGCTTTTTGAGCCACTCCAAAGGTCAACAATCACTTCAAAGGGATCCATGTGTGTTCTTATATCATATTACATCCTCTCAAAGTCAAAAATGCAAAAGAATCACAAGAACTGGGATTGGTGTGGATGCAGAGCCAAGTTTGACTGCACAGTTGACCTAAAATTAGGGTTTTGGTTTCAGAGGCCATAACTCCAAATTTTTTGGTCATTCTTGTTTCCATTGGTCTCTATATGGTATAGGGAGTATGCATATCAATTTTCATGAAGAAATTCCATGGGGAAGTCATCTGATCAAGAGTTGACTTTTCAGACAAGTCAGTGTGAAATCAGGGCATCTGAGGCCCCCAATGACCCAACCAAGGGGTGATCTTCATCATTTTGAGTGTATATGATATTTATTTGATCATGGAAGAAGGTTGAAGTTCACAAAATTCAAGAATTACAAGTTTTTGCAAAGTTGACTTTTTAGGGCATGGTTGACTTTTCAAGAATATGTCATTTTATGCCATTTTTCAAGCCTTGCTTTTTGATCCAAAAATGCTCCAAATGGAAAAACTTTGGTCATGAAAGTTGTAGAATACATTTTTCCCTTTTCAAAAAGTACAAGAACATGACCTAATTCATTTTGGATCAAAAGTTATGGTGTGACAAAGTTGGCAAAAATCACTAATTTTCAAGATATGCACCAATTGGAAAACTTGCAAAAACTTTGTACCAAGGCATTTTTGGCTTCTAGTTCATATCAAACCAATGTACAAACTTTCTATGTGACATAAAAATCAGATTTGAACCAAAAGATCACATGTTCATGGTTGGCAAGGCAAGGGATTTTCATGAAGTTTCAAAAGGAACCAACTTGCAAAACCACTCATCACACTTCACCAACTAGTTGCCTTGTCTGCTGAACCTTCCTAGCATCATTCACACACCATGCTGCGCCAGCCCACACTCTTGTACCAAGCTAGAACTTAGCCCATGCCTCTCTTACCAAAAGGTTGGCAATTTGCAAAAGTGGACTTACCTATCACAGCAGGCCAGGTCACATCATCTGACCAATGGGATTATTTTATACTATCCATTTGCTAGCCATTTGACATAAGGAGCAAGGCTGAAACACACAAGAGCATCACATTCACAAAATCACCCCCTCAAGCAAAAGCCTTCGAATCTCTCTGCACAGTTCACAAACACTCAAACCAATTCTACACATCAACTCACCTTGCTTCATTGAGCCAAAACCAACAAGACTTAGGCCTGAATCAAGCAAGAACACCATTCTTCCATTTTTCACTCTCAAAGCCAAAGCCTTCGAAACTCATTCCACAGGCCACAAACACTTGAACAAACTCCACAAACCTTCTCAAAACATCACCCTGATCACAAAGAACCACTCACATTGGCCTGAAACAGCTTGGATCACCATCACCATTTTCAACTGAGCTTGAGCAGAAGCTGTGCAAACTCCCTAACCAGCTAACTTAAACTCCTTCTAAGCATTCAAGCATCATCAGGGGATCAAGTGGAGTGGATTGCATCAAGAGGGGAGGTCAGAAAGTTGCAGGATTGAAAGCTTCGAAACTCAGGTAGCTCAAGAACTTTTTTTCCAGAAATCATTTTTTAAGTTCTTAAGTTGTTGTTCATGCTCCCCTGATCACATATATGTCTTTAGTTTTGAAAATGGTGGGAAAATGAGGATTTAATTGCGTTCTGAAACTCTGTGACCTAAAAAAATGTTTGCTTCGATTCATGAACTTGAGGGAATATAAATGTGGTTTGTGATGGGGTTTTGATTCAGTGGGTCATGGGAATCATTTCTGTATGCTTGGTTTCCATTTTTGTTGCGTTTTGGGGTTTCTAGGGATTTTCAGGTGGGGTTCCCACCGGAGAAGACGACCGGAGGTCTTCTCCGGCCACCTGAAAATCATTAGGGTTTAATCAGTGTAATTAATTCCATTTGAACTTCGTGCGTTGGATGGCTTGACTTTGTTGACTTCCCGCGCGCATGGGTGGTCCAGATTCATTCATTTGCCCTAATCTTGTTTAATTAAAATAATCATAATTAATTAACTCAGAAGCAATCTAGACCCTTCATTCACGCGCGTGGTCAACCATTTCAAACCCAGAAGCCATCCCAGCCCTCCATTCAGTTGACTTTCCCATTTTCTTTGTTTATTTCATTTATTTCACATTTGTTTTACATAATTTATTTAAAATAGCAAAATTGTTTTAAAAATTATGAAACTTTTTCTCAAGAGTTTCATTAATTTTTAAGACACAAAAATATTTTTATTTTCATTTTTAGCATTTAAAAAGTATTTTTTAAATATTTAAAAGTTTATTTTTAATTGATTAATGGAAATTAATTTATTAAAAATACTTTTAGGTATTTAAAAATCACCAAAAAATTCATGAAATGTTCTAAGACATTTAGAAACATTGTCCAACCTTCAAACCAAATTTCTTTTTTGATCTTGATGCATTTTGAGAATTTTTCATTGAATTAAAATCATTTTTGTGCATTATTTTGATCCAAAGTTCAAAAAAATCATTTCTGCCTATTCATGAGGAGTTGGACATTGATTCTTTTTGCATTGCATTGTGTTCAGCATGAAGTTTGTGAGATTAAATGGCCATGATTTGATCTTTCATTTTCAATTTGTTTGGAATTTCTTTTGTTTGGGAACCCTAAAACCCTAGAAAACTTGTAAAAATCATAACTTGAAATTGGTTAGGAGTTGAGACCTCTCCTTTGGGCATTGGGTTAGTATAGGATTAGGGGTCCTTTGATTGGCATTTTCAATTTTTTATCTTAGGGTTTGCTTCTGATTTTGACTTTTGTTTGATGTATTGTTCATAAACCCTAATTTGGGCTTCCATATGCATCCATCTTGCATTCTCTTGCATAACATGACTTGCCATGACATTTCAAGCATCCATTTGATTCATTTGACATCATAAGACATATTGAAAGCATGTTTGATCATTGAATCATGTATTTTCCATGTTGTATGTCATGTGCACTTCATAACTTTTCATGTATGTTCATGATTCCTAACTTGCTTCATTTGCATTCATGAACTTGTATGATCATTTCCATGTGCTGCTGTAAACACCCCAAATTTGCCCTCACCCATTCACACCATGGCTTGTGATCATCCTCATATGCATAAACACAATCATATCATCTCACATCTCATTTTTGATTCACTGCATAGTTTCTAAGGCATCTGCACCTAGGGTTTGTGATCTGAGCAATCCCAAAGCATCTTGAGCCATTCCAAAGGCCACCAATCAACTCAAAGGGGTCCATGTGTGTTCATATGTCATATTCCATCTCTTCAAAGTCAAAAATGCAGAGGGATCACAAGGACTAGGGTTTGAGTGGATGCAGAGCCAGGATAAACTCCACAGTTGACTGAAAATTAGGGTTTTGGTTTAAGAGGCCATAACCCCAATTTTTTTGGTCATTCTTGTTTCCATTGATCTCTATATGGTATAGGGAGTATGCATATCAATTTTCATGAAGAAATTCCATGGGGAAGTCATCTGATCAAGGGTTGACTTTTCAGACAAGTCAGTGCAAAATCAGGGCATCTGAGGCCCCCAATGACCCAACCAATGGGTGATCTTCATCATTTTGAATGTATATGATCTTTATTTGATCATGGAAGAAGGTTGAAGTTCATAGAAATCAAGAATTTAGGGTTTTTGCAAATGTTGACTTTTTGGGCATAGTTGACTTTGCAAGAATGCATCATTTTAGGTCATTTTTCAAGCCATGATTTTTGTTCCAAAAATGCTTCAAATGGAAAAACTTTGGTCATGAAAGTTGTAGATCTCATCTTTCCCTTTTCAAAAAGTACAAGAACATGATCAAACTCTTCTTGGATCAAAAGTTATGGCAATGCAAAGTTGGCAAAAATCACTTATTTTCAAGATATGCACCAAGTGTGAAAATTGCAAAATCATGTGCTAAGTCAAATTGCAACTTCTAATTGGTATCAAACCAGCACATAAGCATTCTCTAAGTCCTAAAAATCAAATTTGAACCAAGATCACATGTGTTTAGTTCATGTAACAAGGTATTTTTATCATGAAAGTCCATAAAGCAACAACTTGCAAAAGCACTCATAACACTTCACCAACTTGTCACATTGGGTGCTGAACCAAGCTGACTCTTTCCCCTCATTTTGCTGCGCATAGCCCATGCCTTGTACCAAGCCTAGATCAAGCCATGCTTTCTCTTACAAAGAAATGGACATTTTGCAAAAGTAAACTTACCAATCACTATAGGCCAGGTCACATCATCTGACCTATAGGATTATAATACAATATCCCTTGGCAAGCCAAAGATATGAGAAGGCAAGGCTGAAACATCTCACACACACAAAAAAACACAAGAACACTCCATTTTGCTTTTGCCTTCGAAACTCTCTGCCCAGCTCACATACATCCAAACCATCTTTACCAATCATCTCACCATGTCTCATTGAGCCCAAAGCAACCAAGAACCAAGCCTTAAACAAGCTACAACATCACTGCACCATTTTGACACCAGCTTGCAGTTTCATTCGAAACTCTCATCCTAGCTCACAAACAGTCAAACAAACTTTGTAAAGCTTCTCCATTCACCCTCAGGATCACATAGAACCCATCACCATGACCTGAAACTGCCTAAAGCTCCATTGCCATTTTTGACTGAGCTTGAGCAGAAGCTATCGAAACTCATCAACCAGCCAACTTAAACTCCTTTTGAGCATTCAAACATCTTCTGGGGACCAAGTGGAACAGTTTGCACTGAAGGAAGTGGCCAGAAAGTCTTCAAACTGAAAGCTTCAAATCTCAGGTAGCTTGAAAATTATTTTTCCAGAAATCATTTTTCTTGTTACAAACTTGTTCTTTGTGTTGTCCTGATCGTGAATATGTCTTTGGTTTTGAAAATGGCTTTGATTTGAGAGTTTAATTTGTCTCTGAAACCTGCGTGCCCTAGAACTCATTTTCTTCGATTCAGTTTGTTTAGGAAGAATAAATTTGTTTTAAGAGAGGGGTTTGATTCGTGAGAGGTTGAGGAACATTTCCATGGTTTTAGATTTCATTTTAGTGACCTAGGGAAGGATTTGGAAGTTTTCAGAGAAGAAGGTCACCGGAGAAGACGACCGGAGCTCGTCTCCGGTGACCTGAAAGTCATTAATGGGTAATTAGGGTTAGGGCTTCAGGTTTGAATTTCAGGCGTTGGATGAGTTGACCAGGTCTTTTCCCGCGCGCATCCAATGGCCCAGATCTTGTCATTAACTTAATTAGGTTTAATTTATTTAATTAATTAAGTTTAGCCCAGTTTGAATGTGGCCCATTGGATCTGGCGCGCAGTCAACCCTCTCATTTCCAGATTGAATCCTGGCCTTCCATGCTGCATACTTTCATTTTATTTAATTTTTATTTCATTTTCTTTCATTTAATTTGCATAATTATTTAAAAATAGCAAAAATGTCTTAAAAATTATGAAACTTTTTCTTTAAAGTTTAATTAATTTTTAAGACCCAAAAATATTTTTATTTTATTTTTCATCATTAAAAAGGTATTTTTAAATATTTAAAAGATTATTTTTAATTGATTAATGGGAATTAATTAATTAAAAATACTTTTAGGCATTTAAAAATTACAAACAAATTCATGAAATGTTCTAAGACATTTAGAAACATTGTCCAACCTTCAAACCAAATTTCTTTTTTGATCTTGATGCATTTTAAGAATTTTTCATTGAATTAAATCATTTTTTATGCATTATTTTGATCATGGATTCAAAAATTCATTTCTGCCTATTGAAGAAGGTTGAGACATTGATTCTTCTTGCATTGTTTTGTGTTTAGCATGTAGTTTCTAGGGTAAAATGGCCATGATTTGATCTTGCATTTTCTAATTGTTTGGCATTTCTTTTGGTAAGAACCCTAAAAAACCCTAATAACTTGTAAAAATCATATCTTGAGATTGGTTAAGAGTTGAGAGTTCCCCTTTGGGCAGTGGTTTATTATAGGTCTAGGGTTTCTTTGGATGCCATTTTCCATTTTTGATCTTAAGGTTTGCTTCTGTTTTTGGTTTTGGTTTGATGTTTGATCCATAAACCCTAATTTGGGCTTTCTTTTGCATCCTTCTTGCATTCTCTTGCATAACATGACTTGTCTTTGCATTTTGTGCATTCTTGTGATTCATTTGACATCTTGAGACATATAGGAAGCATGTTTGATCATTGCATTACATATTTACCATGTCATTTGTCTTGTATGCTTCATAACATTTCATGCTTGTTCATGCTCCTTAACTTGCATCATTTGCATTCATGATCTTGTGTGAACATCCCCATGTCTTGCCTCATGTTTGCAGCACCTCATAGCATCATTTTCATCATCAACATGCTTCTGGTTTGGTCTAGCATCATGTCATTTCATTTCATTTAGCATTGCATTGCATTTCTTTCTAACATTTCAGGTGGTAAGTAAACTTGGGAAGTGAATTTGCCTTCACTTCTCATAACTTCTCTTCATCTCTTTTCATGCATCCTTGCTGCATTTTTGTATGTGTTTGAGTTTGAGCTTGCTCATTCTTCCTTTTCCCACTTTCTTCCTTCAAGTGACTTGACTTCTTGAATGAAGCAAGTCACTTTGCTTCTCTTGATCATGTTCATCTGCTTCCTGGTGGCTCCTCTGAAGATTGTTCTTGAAAACCTCACAAACCTTAGGATCATCCAAGCATGACAATGAATTAGGGTCTTGATTAGTATCCCCTCTTAGTTTTACCTTTGTGTCTCTCTTTGAGTCTTCTCTTCTCATCTCATAATCAGGGATTAAACCCTAAAGGCTTTAAGACTTTGTGATTAGGGTTATGCCTGCATCCTTCTCTTAGGATGGAGTGTATAACTTTAATCCTAAGTATTAAACCCTTTATGTGTTTAAATCTCTTAATCAATTCACCCAATAATCATCAAGACATCACACTTGTAACTTGGGCCTTGCATTAGGGTTCTATTTCTTCCTTAAGTGGTTAAGAAGGACTAACCCTAGTGTTAATGGACAAGTCCCCCTCAAGTTGTCTTACAAACAATAAAACTCACTTCATCATCATACCATTAATATAAAATTCACTTAATAAAGGCTTGTTTTGTCATGAGTTTAATCCCTAATCATGGATTAAGTTGAGGAGCTTTCCTCAGCTTAAACATTCTCATCTATCATCCTTCTATTAGGATGGTGTAATGAGTCTGTTTAATCCCTGATTATGGCTTAATCTCATTACTCAACACTAAACAAAAACAACAAAAACATCTAAATAATCACAAGTAGGTTAATGATCTTAATCCTACACCAAAGGTGATTAAGTGTGAGAATCTGACTTCACACTTAAGGTATTCTCATTACCCCTAATCAGAGGGAAGATGTGATGAGTTTACTAAATCCATTGGTTTAGGCTTAAGCTCATTAACTTATGACAAACGTTCAAAAGCAATAAAAGACTGAAAACTCAAAAACAAACAATAATCGTCTCCTTCGGGATTCTTTTCTCATCTCACTCACTCACAAACGAGAACTTGCTTCTTCCGTCTAATGCAAGACAGTTAGCACCTGAGCCAGACAGGTCACACACTTGAGCATAGGCAAGCAAGCAGTTCACAAGTCAATTTTATCTTTCAGTCTCTTTGGGTCGAACTACGGTGTTCTGACTTCCTCATTGCACGAGAGGATACGTAGGCATAACTTAACAGTTATCGAACAAAAGTCTCTGTATATTCCCCCTCCTTCCAGCATCTTTCTCTTAGCCTCATTATCATGAGCAATTCATTCTCATTCTTACACTGACACATCATTATACACTTCACTTCTTTTACACTGACACCTGTACATCTTTTGCCAGCTCTTTTACACACAAATTGCACTGACACTACCCCTTTAAAACACAAATCTTTTAAGCGTGGATCCCGTCGAGTACGACGGACAATCTGGGTGCTAATACCTTCCCAGGTTGTAACCAACCCCCTTTCTCAGTCTCTCTGGTTCGCAACCGTCTTATCCATCTTTTTCTAGGTCTATGCAGCATTGCCTTTCCTCCGGGATAAAAATGCCTAGCTGGCGACTCTTTTCATCTCCAGTGAGTTCACGGCTGTGTGTTCTCATTGTTCTTTTCGCCGTCCGTTCGCGCTTGTACCGGGATGCAAATCTTCGGGAGCGACAGCTTGGCGACTCTGCTGGGGACCCTTATACTGTAACCAGGGCTTCTGGTTCTTTTTTTTGTGGGTTCCTCCTAGCGCTTGTTTGATTTGTGTTTACTGGGGTGTTATGTGCTTGTATTTATTTTTGTTTATTGCTTTATGTACAGTTACTTTACTACTTTCTTTATTGCATTTATTTATATCATACTGTCATTGTTGCTGGCTGGATCTGTTGTTTGCCTTGGTGGGTGGGTGATTCATTGAGAGTTAAGGTCCTATACCTGGGACCTGAGTGACACCTAGGCTAGAGTGAATCATATTCTTTCCCATTCCATTTCGGTCTGGTGCGGGAATATGAAACACGGTTCAGATATGGGTTTCTTCTTGAGAACTCTGTGTTGCAGATTTCCTGCAATGCTAGGGCTATCTGGGAAGCCTGCTAAGTCTGGATGACCTTTTAGTATTGACCTTCAGAAACTGAGGTGAATTAGAGGAGGAATTGTTATGGTTATTGTAAACACTGTACCTCCGGGTTAGAAGTGTTTACACTTCTCATAACTGATCCAAGTCTGAGGATCCTTGTTCTAGATCACCACCTGTGAGGGGGTTGGGCTGTTTACAGGTTTGCAGGTACCTTGACCTCAGAATACCCTGTTACTTTGACTTTGTTAAGAATACTCCATGTTGGATAGTTCTTGTGATTCAAAACCCTGGACTTGTGGCTCTTTATTTGAGTCCCCCACCCTGGTTACTGGATTTATAGACCTCCATCTGGATTTCTAGAACACACATGGATCTATATCAGGGCATTTTGATCAGATCCAGCTCAGTCACAAACCTTTGCATATCATTTGCATACATACTCATTGCATCATGTTAACATTTGCTTATTTGTGTTTCAGGGTATCCACCTTCATCTGGTTTTGGTTTTGACCCCATCTGCAGCTTAGACCTGTCTTCACCAGCACCAGCCAATCAGTGGCTCATTCCTTCAGCATTGTCATCAGCACTCTACTCAGTCTTCAGCATCATGGCTCCAAAGAAAAGCAACATCACCTATCATTTCTTCCAACCAGACTTATCAGACCTCAGGAGGATCCAAACCCTGATCACTCCAGATCACATACCTTTGTTCAGAGAGCATTATGGGGATATACTTGACTTGGTCATGGATCTGGACCCATCCCAGAGAAGCCTGATCCATACCTGTATTCAGTTTTATGACCCCCCATTGAGATGTTTCACCTTTCAAGACTTTCAGATGGGGCCTCTTTTAGAAGAATACTCATCTTTGATTGGTTTGCCTATCAAGAGGGAAATCCCTTTCAACCCTGAAATGGTCTTTCCTAGCAATGGAGAGGTGGCAAAAGCCCTGCACCTGGAACCTGCTTTGATTGAGCAGCATATGACCTCTAAAGCTGGGATCCCTGGTTTTCATCTTGACTTCCTGATTTCTCAAGCTAGTCTGAAGGCTTCCCTGGGGGAGTGGAGAGTTGTTTGTGCTCTGTTGGCCTTAAGTGTATATGGAATTGTGTTGTTTGCAGATGAGCCTCGATTCATCAGCAAGAATGCAATCCATTTGTTCATCCTGAAGAACCCAGTGCCAACTTTGCTAGGAGATCTCTATTACTCAGTGCACCAGAGGAATGAGAAACAGAGGGGAAGATTAGTGAGGATTTGTGCTCCATTATTCCATGCTTGGCTTCTTAAGCATCTACCCAGGACAGATGCATTCCTAAATCCTCATCAGCAAAGCAACTGGGCTAAGAGGCTCACTACTCTCGCTTCAGCAGACATCAGATGGTGTACTCAAAGCACCAAGGGCAGAGATATCATTACAAGTTGTGGGCACTTTCCCAATGTGCCTTTAATAGGGGTCAAGGGAAGTATCAATTACAACCCTCTGCTGTTCAGGAGGCAATTAGGCTATGCACTGGTCCATACTCCCAGGGAGCAAGACTTGGTTGAGACCCTCTACTGTGAGAACAAGATTAGTCTGGCAACTGTTAGGCAGGCTGCCTGGGCCTGGGATCATGTTCAAACCAATGGAATCACCACTCTGGGGAAATGCAATAATGTGGCATCAGTCCAATATTATGAGTGGTCCCATGCCAGGGCCCAATTCTCTGGAATGCCCTTCACCATAGAAGACATGCCTGAGTCATCTTCAGCACCACCCCCTGCCACTATCAGTTTGGAAGAGTTTGAGAGCTTGAAGGAAAGAAATGAGAAGTTAACCCAAGCCTTGCAGAAGACCCTCAGGGAGAGGAGTGAAGGTGTGAGAGAGATTGAGAGATTGGAGAAATTGAGAGTGGAACACTTGACTAAAATTGAGAAGTCTGGAGATTATATCAACAAGTCTAGGGCTGGTGAACAAATTCTGAAGAATGCTTGTAAAGAAGCCCAGTTCCAGAGAGCAAGAACAGACTTGTATTTGAAAGAGAGTCAAGCCAGGTGGGTCCGGATCACTGAGGCCCGTACTCTAGAAGACAAGAGAGTTCAAGACAAGATGGAACAGATGGAAAAAGCCCTGGCAGCAGCCCAGAAGGAAATATCAGAGTTAGAAATCAGAGCTGGAGTGAAGAGGTCTAAGGACCAAAGTCAGAACAAGAAGTTGACTGTAGCTGTTGCAGCAAGAAACCTTCTCATCAGAAGTCTCACGGAGCGTCCGGCTGATCCTGTGACCGAAGCACTTCTCAAGGAAGTTCGTGAGGATGAGTTTGGCCTTGGAGTTTGATCATTTGCTTGTCGTTATTCCTATTCCATGTACTTTTGTTTTTTGTGATGTATTTTTGACCCCTTAGCGGGCTTGTGTTGTAAAATGAACAAGTTGTATTTATTTCACCTTTGTAATATATTTGTGTTAGTTTCCATCTGGGTTACTTCAAAAGCAACTTCAATAGCAGCATCTTCAAGGGTCTGGAAGGGTCAAAACTGAAGACCAAATCGGATACCTTGATAGCAAATAAGCATAGCTGCATTGCATGCTAACCTTTTATTTGTTTTGTAGGTTTTGTTTTGTTGTTGCTAACCTCTGTTGTGATACTCAGGAATTATTGCTCGCCGCCGGGTATTTCCTCTCAACAGGCCACACAGGTACCCAACTAGAAACAACCTTCCGGGAATTCAGATGGATCAGATGCAGCAGGACCTTACGGAGGTCAGAAACCAGATGGCCAACGAAAGGTTGGAGATGAGAACTCAGATAACACAATTCATGGAAGTGATGAACAATTTAGCTCAAAGCCAGGAGAGGCTCAGAGCTTTGGTAGAGGGGAGGAATCAAGAAGAACCCCATGTGGGAACTGCTGGCACAAGTAACAACGAGAGGGTCCAACCTCATGTCAATCCCCCAGTTTTTGGACCCCATCTCCATCCAGAGGCCAACATCCCTGTCAATATACAAGGGACAGCCACTGCAGCCAGAGTACTTCAGGAAGATCCTCAGGAGGACCAATTTACAGTAATGGGTGCTGGAGAGGAAGCCTATGATAGGCGATTGGATGAAATAGCTGAGAAGTTGAGATCACTGGAGTCTCAAAATTCTTTGGGCTTCGACGTCATGGACATGGGTTTGGTAGATGGGGTCAGGATCCCCCATAAGTTCAAGCCTCCTTGTTTCGAAAAGTATAATGGGACTTCATGCCCCCGGACTCATCTACAATCATTTCTGGGAAGGCTGAAGGCCTATACGATGGATGAGAAATTGTGGATGTTCTATTTTGAAGATAGCTTGACTGGAGCTTCGAGGGAGTGGTATTCCCATTTGACAAGGGCAACTGTGAGATGCTGGAAGGACCTGGCAGAGGCCTTCATTAGACAGTATCAATACAATCTAGACATGGCACCCAACAGGACTCTCCTGATGGGAATGTCACAGTCTTCGAGGGAGAGTTTCCGAGAATACGCCCAAAGGTGGAGGCAGCTGGCTGCTGCTGTTCAACCACCTATGTCTGAGCGGGAAATGGCAGATATGTTCATGAACACCCTTCAGGGAACATATATTGACAGGTTGGCAGCTTTCTCTTCCACTAGCTTTGCAGATGTTGTCATAGTCGGGGAGAGAATTGAAAGCTTGTTAAAAATGGGAAAGATCTCAGACAACGGTGCAAGCTCGTCCAGTAGTACAAGAAAGCCTTTTGCAGGCCCGAGAAGAACTGGCGAGACCAATGCCATTCACACCAACAGGGGTAGGTCCCAATATGCTCAGAGGTCCATAGCAGCAGTCACCATCCCTGCTCCGGCTCACCCACAGCCAGTCTATCAACCTCCTCAACAAAACTACCAACAACAACCTCAGTACCATCAGCAAAATCAGTATCCTCCAAGGAACTACAACAGCAACAACACCAACAACAACAATCAACAGAGGCCATTCCAACAGAGGCCATCTCAAGCTAATAGAGTAATCGACCCGATCCCAATGCCGTATGCTGCCTTGCTGCCACAACTTCTGAAACTCAACCTAGTTGAGCTAAGAACGTTGGCACCTCCTGATCCCAACAGTCTACCAAGAAACTATGACTCTAATGCTAGGTGTGCTTTTCATTCAAACGCACCTGGTCACGGTACAGAAAAATGCAGGGCTCTGCATATGAAGGTACAAGACTTGGTAGACTCCAAGGCTCTGAATTTTGCACCTCCGCCCAATGTCAATAAAAACCCGATGCCAAACCATGGTGGTCCTCGAATTAACGCTATTGAAGAAGACCAACCGTCTTATTTAATAACCAGTGTGGATCAGATCAGGACACCATTGGTGGAAATCAAAGCTCAACTCCGTGAAAACCATATATTTCCGGGGTGTGAACTAGGGTGCCCCTACTGCAATATTTCATGGAATGGGTGTGAGGACCTGAGGAATGGCATTGACAGCCTTATTCAGAGTGGCCTGCTACAGATCACTACATCATTCCCGACGAACCCAACAACTTCATCAGCAACGGTTCCAGAACCTCCTACAACTGCAGCAACTATTGTTCCCGACAATTCGCCAGCAACATCAACAAGTACTTCATCAGTCCTCCCAAATGATCAGTTTTCAACAGTTTCTCCTGCTACTATTTCAGCTTCATTCCATTTCGAATCTCCATCAACAACAACATCAGTCCCTCCAACAGTACCTCCTACAACACCAGCAATCAATCATGAAGATGTCTCTACTGTTACCATTTTCTACGATCCTGAAAATAATTCCGCCTACCATTCAGAAGGTGCTGCTCCCGCCAGAGCACCAGTTACAATCTTTTATGATCCACAAACAATAGCAGTCCCTTCAGCAGCAGCAATCAGTCCAGTCACTGTCACGGTGCCTGGACCAGTACCATATGAGAGCAACAGGGCCATCCCTTGGCACTATGGCTCTGACGTGTATTGCGAAGGAAAAAGAATCACTCTCGAAACATCAGCACCTGCACCACAAGTAGATAATGTGGGGGGAGGCGGAGGCTTCACTCGAAGCGGACGTCTCTTCGCTCCACCAATTCAAAGACCTACAGCCGAAGCAGAAGCTGCTGCCAAGGCAAAGGGTAAAGGCCCGGTGCAGGAAGATCCAGCTGCCAAAGAAGCCCTGAAAACACCGTTCGATCAAGAAGTTGATGAGTTCATGCGAATCATCAAAAAGAGTGATTACAAAATTGTGGATCAGCTTCACCAAACGCCATCCAAAATCTCTATCCTCTCACTGCTTATGTGCTCCGAAGCCCATCGGAATGCACTACTTAAGGTCTTGCACGCAGCTTACGTGCCTGAAGAGATTACTGTCAACCAGTTGGAAACCGTGGTTGGAAATGTTACTGCTAGCAATGGGCTAGGGTTTACCAATTCTGATTTGACAGCGGATGGCCGCAACCACAACAAAGCCTTGCACATAACCATGGAATGCAAAGGAGCTGTCCTTTCTCATGTGCTGGTGGATACAGGTTCTTCCCTGAATGTCTTACCAAAGAAGGCTCTGGTGAAGTTAGAATATGATGGATTGGCATTGAGACCCAGAAACCTGGTGGTAAGAGCCTTTGATGGTTCAAAGAGATCGGTTCTGGGAGAGATTGAGCTGCCTGTGACAATTGGCCCACAGACTTTTAAAACTATCTTTTATGTGATGGACATTCAGCCCGCCTACAGCTGTTTGTTGGGTAGACCCTGGATTCACGCCGCCGGCGCAATAACGTCTACCCTTCACCAAAAGTTAAAATATGAGTGGGAAGGCCAAGTTGTCACAATCTGTGGAGAGGAGGACATTTTTGTCAGCCACCTGGCCACCTATAAGTACATTGAAATGGATGGAGAGATCCATGAAACAATGAGCCAGGGGTTTGAAGCTTTGAATGTGAATGAAGCATCTGCTGTATCTGGTACTCCAATGTCATCATACCAACAAGCCCGGAAGGTTGTTGAAGAAGGAACTGCCCTAGGCTGGGGCAAGGTTTTAGCTGTGGAGGAGAAGAAGGACAAGTTTGGGTTGGGTTACAAACCAACTCAACATCAAGCAAAGGCTGCTGCAGAGCCTGGTTTTGTCAGTGGGGGAATGCTTACCCCTGATGCTATCAACTGTCTGGAAGACGAGCTGGAAGAGGAGCGCAATCTGGAGAATTGGATTCGTCCAAAGGTCCCGGGGAGCAGTGTCTCGAACTGGTCTTCCCAAGAAATTATAAGAGTTACTCGATCAGAGTAATTATTATTTCCTGTATTTTATAAGCATGCATCAAAGTCTTGCATCTTGCCCAAGATGACAAGACTCATTTTGTAATCAGGGCCATCTGTACTTTTGTGCAAACAAGATCAATTAATGAAATATCAGACATCTTTTTGCAAACGAGTCTTTTTCTTTTCGTTCACTGTTTTTCCATTTTTCTTTTTGTACAAAAAATAAATGGCGGTGTTTTCAAAATGACAACTTCATTTCACTTTTCTAAATAAGACTAAAATCAGATCACTAAAATGAACAACTTAACCCTTGCAGAAAGTACCTTCCAGACAGCACCGACAACAGCACGGCTATGACATCGTATGACTTTGACAATCCAATCAATCAAGCTGATGAAGGGGTTGATGAAGAATATGAGCTTCCTGAAGAGCTAGCCAGGTTGTTAAGGCAAGAGGAAAAGGTTATTACCCCCCATCAGGAGGAGGTTGAAGTGATCAATCTTGGTACAGATGAAGACGTGAAAGAAGTTAGAATCGGGGCCTGCCTGCAAGACTCAGTGAAGAGACAACTGATAGATCTGCTTCAAGAGTATGTTGATGTGTTTGCTTGGTCGTATCAGGATATGCCAGGGTTGGATACCGACATTGTTGTGCATAAGCTGCCTTTGAGGGAAGAATGCCCACCAGTTAAACAGAAGCTGCGCCGAACTCGCCCAGATATGGCTATGAAAATCAAGGAAGAGGTACAAAAGCAATGGGACGCCGGGTTCCTTGCTGTGACTAGCTATCCACCGTGGGTTGCTAATATAGTACCTGTGCCTAAGAAAGACGGCAAAGTAAGAATGTGTGTTGACTACCGGGATCTGAACAGAGCCAGCCCGAAAGATGACTTCCCATTACCTCACATTGATGTATTGGTGGATAACACGGCTCAGTTCTCGGTATTCTCCTTCATGGATGGATTTTCAGGATATAATCAGATCAAGATGTCACCTGAAGACATGGAGAAGACAACATTCATTACACCTTGGGGCACGTTCTGTTACAAAGTGATGCCATTCGGACTGAAGAATGCTGGTGCAACATATCAACGGGCTATGGTGACATTATTCCACGATATGATCCACAAAGAAATAGAGTGTTATGTGGATGACATGATTGCCAAGTCCCTTACAGAGGAAGATCACCTGGTGAATCTGCTGAAGTTGTTCAAGCGACTGAGGAAGTACCAACTAAAGCTGAACCCCAACAAATGCACATTCGGGGTGCGATCCGGTAAATTGCTGGGCTTTATTGTAAGCGAGAAAGGGATTGAGGTTGACCCTGATAAAGTCAAGGCTATTCAAGAAATGCCTGCACCGAAAACTGAGAAAGAAGTTCGAGGGTTCTTAGGTCGATTGAACTACATCTCACGATTCATATCTCACCTCACAGCAACCTGCGAACCCTTGTTTAAGTTGTTAAGAAAAGAACAAACGGTCAGGTGGAACGAAGATTGCCAGAAGGCTTTTGACAAGATCAAAGAGTACTTACAAGAACCTCCAATCCTCATGCCTCCAGTAGAAGGAAGACCTCTGATTATGTACATGACAGTGTTAGAAGAGTCGATGGGGTGTGTACTAGGTCAGCATGACGAGTCTGGTCGAAAAGAGTATGCAATATACTACCTAAGCAAAAAGTTTACCGACTGTGAACAACGTTATTCACTGCTCGAGAAAACTTGCTATGCTTTAGTGTGGGCTGCTCGCCGACTGAGGCAGTATATGTTGACCCACACTACCTTATTAATCTCAAAAATGGATCCAGTTAAGTACATTTTCGAGAAGCCAGCTCTTACCGGACGGGTTGCAAGATGGCAGATGATTCTCACAGAATACGACATACAGTACACATCTCAGAAAGCCATCAAGGGCAATGTACTATCTGAATATCTTGCTGAGCAACCCATTGATGACTACCAGCCTATGAGGTTTGACTTCCCTGATGAAGACATCATGTTCATTAAAGCAAAAGATCACGAAGAGCCTGTTCACACTGAAGGGCCTGACCCGGAGGAAGAATGGACTATGATGTTTGATGGGGCTGTTAACATGAATGGCCGTGGTGTTGGCGCAGTACTCATTACACCTAAAGGAGTTCACATGCCTTTCTCGGCAAAACTCACTTTCAACTGCACTAACAACGAAGCTGAATACGAAGCTTGCATTATGGGTCTTGAGGAAGCCATTGACCTCAGGATCAAGACATTGACCGTATTCGGAGATTCAGCTTTGGTAGTCAATCAAACCAACGGGAAATGGTACACCCACCAGGATCATCTGATACCATACAGGGATTATACAAGGAGGTTATTGACTTTCTTCACAACAGTCAAGCTTGAGTATATCCCTCGAGACGAGAATCAGTTTGCAGATGCTCTGGCTACCATTTCATCCATGATCAAAGTTCAAACGGCTAACTTTGTACCCCACATTTCAGTGTCTAGACTTGATAGACCAGCATATGTATTTGCAGCGGATGTTGTAAAAGATGATAAGCCTTGGTTCCATGACATTAAGTGCTTCTTGGAGGATCAAACATACCCACCTGGGGCATCTACCAATGATAAGAAGACTTTAAGAAGGCTTGCTGGTAGTTTCTTTCTGAACACTGACGGGTCTTTATACAAGAGGAACTTTGACATGGTACTCCTCAGATGTGTTGACAAGACAGAAGCAGATTTGTTGATGCATGAAGTGCACGAAGGATCCTTTGGTACCCATGCTGGAGGACATGCAATGGCTAAAAAGTTGTTAAGATCAGGTTATTACTGGATCACAATGGATGCAGACTGTTGTGCTTACGCCAGAAAATGTCATAATTGCCAGATTTACGCAGACAAGGTGCATGTGCCTCCCAATCCTTTGAACATCATGTCTTCACCATGGCCCTTTGCCATGTGGGGCATTGATATGATTGGCAAGATTAAGCCAACTGCTTCGAATGGTCACAGATTCATCCTGGTCGCCATTGACTATTTCACTAAGTGGGTCGAAGCAGCCTCATATGCAAACGTTACAAGACAAGTGGTAGCCAGATTTCTGAAGAGAGATATCATCTGTCGATATGGAGTTCCCGAGCGAATCATTACTGATAATGGTTCCAATCTAAACAACAAAATGATGGCAGAGCTGTGCCGGGACTTCAAGATCCAACATCACAATTCTTCTCCTTACAGGCCAAAGATGAACGACGCTGTTGAGGCAGCTAACAAGAATATCAAGAAGATTGTGCAGAAGATGGTAATCACCTACAAAGACTGGCATGAAATGCTACCGTTTGCCTTGCATGGGTACCGCACGTCGATCAGAACGTCCACTGGGGCAACACCTTATCAGCTTGTATATGGTATGGAAGCGGTCCTACCTGTTGAAGTTGAACTACCCTCGTTACGGGTATTAATGGATGTTAAACTAAGTGAAGCAGAATGGGTTCGGTCCCGATTCAAACAACTGAGTCTGATTGAAGAGAAAAGATTGGCTGCAATTTGTCATGGGCAGTTATATCAGAAGAGAATGAAGAGAGCCTTCGATCAGAAAGTCAGGCATCGAGAGTACCAAGTAGGGGATCTTGTGTTGAAAAGAATCCTCCCTCCTCATACAGACCACAGGGGCAAATGGACTCCAAATTATGAAGGACCATTTGTTGTGAAGAAAGTTTTCTCCGGTGGAGCACTGATGCTCAGCACCATGGATGGTGAAGATTTCCCATCCCCTGTGAATTCAGATGCAGTTAAAAAATACTTCGCATAAAAATGACCCGCTGGACATAAAAACAGAATGTAAGTCCAGGCAAAAATAGGGCATCCCGGCGAGTCAAAAACAGAATGAAAGACTCGGGCAAAAATAAGGGAAATAAATGAAAAAATGTACACCCGCTAAGTTGAAAAGCCGCATTGGACAACTCAGGCAAAAAATGGGTATCCCGATGGATTGAAAACCCGAAAGGGCGATCCATGCAAAATAAGGGAATAAGCGAACAACTGCATTCTGAATTTGTCTGCATTATCTACAACTTGGTAAGCACAAAGGATCAAGCTTCAATCAGAATCAACTCTCTCCAGAAAGCAAGACGAGAAGAACGTCATTGTCATACGAGTCATAGCAGGAGAGGAAGCTCCTCAAAGCGTCGCCAACACCGCCAGCATTTTATTTCTCAATTTATAACAATCTCCTTATTTTAGGAGACTTGTTTCTTTGACTGTATCTTGCCAATTCAGGGCACATGAATTAATAAAATCAGATTTTTTCAGTCATGTTTCGTTTTGTATATTTTTATTTGCAAAGGATGTCTGATGTCTCTAAAAAATCAATTGCATAAATACAGATGTTTTTCTCTGAAAATAATAAAAAACACATGCTTACAGGGAATATACTTACTCTCAAAAGTGCTTAACTCCTATGACGGAATCCAGTAAAGGATACCTCGGGACCTTTTGTGCGTCTCCTTATCTTTGCAGGGTTGCAGGTATCCGGAACGCAACCTGGGGCATGCAAGTTACGTCTCAACAAGCTGGCAAATCATTATCAACTCGGTCTATCTCCCACGTGGCACTGGGAGGTGCCCGCTTCCCCAGCAAAGTTGTCAAATCAACATACACTCAATCTCAGCATCTGAAATGCTCTATCCCCAGCTGAGTTGCCTCTTGTTGCTATCCCCAGCCGAGTTGCCATTTCATCCTCAGTTGAGTACAGGAGTCAGGGAATCATCTCCCCACAGAGTTCCAGCCTCTATCCAGAAGAGCAACGCATAGAAGATCACAACAGGGTGAAGAAAGCTTCTACAAAACCCAGCTGGATCCCATATTATAAGGATATGTCAATCGGTGGCCTATGTCCCCAAGCAGATACATCATTAGATCTACCAATGATCCCACCCCAGCTGGGAGGTCCATTTCAAGCAGATCAACCAGAGATCTTCGCAGCGACGGGATCCGAATCCCGGGTCTTTGCCCCTTTGCATAATCATAGCATTCGCATCATACTATCCCCTCAGAGCGTAGCATTCCGTCTAATACGGAGCATTACGGCAAAAATCAAATACATAGCATAATCATAAGTCATGTTGTGAATTGAACACTTGTGAATAATAAACCGTTCATCATCATGATACAGAAAAATCCCCACCAGAGTCCCCGGCAAAAGAAGTTGCCTCACAATCACAAACACCAGTATATACTCCTTTTGGCACCCGTCCGTGTCATCTTTCCCCAGTAAAGTCGCCTGAACACTCTTTACAAACAAGATCACCCGTATTATGGATACTTCATGACACCCGTCCGTGTCATATCACCAGCAGAAAGCCGAAGACGTCCTCTTTGCACTCACATATACTTGTATATGCACTTTTCTTGACACCCGTCCGTGTCATATCCCCAGCGCAGTCGCCTACACCTTTATCACTCATATACTTGTTGATATTATACACTTTTCTCTCTTGGAACCCGTCCGTGTCGGTCTCCCCAGCAGATAAAATACTCAGGCTCACTACTCATGTTACACTCATACAGATACTCGTCCGTATCTTGTGTATATCACTTATATCCCCACAGATTCGACAGTAGTCTCTGTTCTTTGTTAACCAGTTGGTACTCGTCCGTACCATCATCTCAGAACATTGCGTCTAGTGTTTGTTTCTACGTGATACTCGTCCGTATCATAGTCTTAAGGATGCTCGTCCGCATCTTTAATCCATATACCGCGTCAAACACTTATGTCTTCTCGGATATAGATACCCGTCTGTATCTGCTCTCCCCAGAAGAGTCCCGTCAAATTCAACACTCGTCCGTGTTCTTTGTTAACCCGTTGATACTCGTCCGTATCATCATCTCTGAACATGTGTCAGTTTGTTTCTACATGATACTCGTCCGTATCATGATCTTAAGGATGCTCGTCCGCATCTTTAATCTATACACAATACCAAACACTTATACCTTTTGTTTCTTGGATGTAAACGCTCGTCCGTGTTTACTATTCCCCAGTAGATCGCCAACAAAGCATCTTTCTTTTATCTGACATTCGTCCTGTGTTATGATAAACCCTGAGAGCAGCCGTACCCTGCTAAGTGGTCGTCCTCCACTTCTTGATGGTCGTCCTCCATCATGCTCATCCGATGGCCGTCCCCATCGTTGATATTTTAGCAGCCGTCCCCTGCTAGGTGGTCGTCCTCCACCTCTTGATGATCGTCCTTCATCACTTTATCCAATGGCCGTCCCCATTGTTGATTTTTGGTTACCTAACACTCGTCCTGTGTTATGATAAGCCTCGAGAGCAGCCGTCCCCTGCTGAGTGGTCGTCCTCCACTTCTTGATGGTCGTCCTCCATCATGCTCGTCCGATGGCCGTCCCCATCGTTGACCTTTTCTATCCGGCATTCGTCCTATGTCGCGATATTTTCGGCAGCCGTACCCTGCCAGGTGGTCGTCCTCCACCTTAGATGACCGTCCCTCATCTTAACCCAACAGAGCAGCCGTCCCCTGCTAGGTGATCGTCCTTCACCTTTGATGGCCGTACCCCATCATCTGTTTATTTCATTTATTCTTTAACCCGATGGCCGTCCCCGTCGTGGTCCCTTTTCTTTTTAGCCCGGTGGCCGTCCCCATCGTTGGTTACTTTACTTTATGAACTTGATGGCCGTCCCCGTCATGTTTCATTCGATCCCCATAGAATTTTACAGCTTTACCGTGATGGCCGTCCCCATCATAATATCCTTTTTTCCAGCTAGTCGGCCGTCCCCGTCTTGGCTTTACCTTCTATCCCCAGCATGTCGGCCGTCCCCGTCATCGCTTTGTTTTCCGCACCTTTACAATATACTTTATTTTCCTTTTGAAATCTATATCCCTTTTCTTCTTCATTCTGTGAGTGCAAATTTTGGACTGTCTTTGGTATTCAACCACAAGTTATCCTGTTTGCCTGTTAAGCCATAGCTTACATCCTGCACAGTTAACTCATGTTTGAATAGGGGCAGCTGTAAACACCCCAAATTTGCCCTCACCCATTCACACCATGGCTTGTGATCATCCTCATATGCATAAACACAATCATATCATCTCACATCTCATTTTTGATTCACTGCATAGTTTCTAAGGCATCTGCACCTAGGGTTTGTGATCTGAGCAATCCCAAAGCATCTTGAGCCATTCCAAAGGCCACCAATCAACTCAAAGGGGTCCATGTGTGTTCATATGTCATATTCCATCTCTTCAAAGTCAAAAATGCAGAGGGATCACAAGGACTAGGGTTTGAGTGGATGCAGAGCCAGGATAAACTCCACAGTTGACTGAAAATTAGGGTTTTGGTTTCAGAGGCCATAACCCCAATTTTTTTGGTCATTCTTGTTTCCATTGATCTCTATATGGTATAGGGAGTATGCATATCAATTTTCATGAAGAAATTCCATGGGGAAGTCATCTGATCAAGGGTTGACTTTTCAGACAAGTCAGTGCAAAATCAGGGCATCTGAGGCCCCCAATGACCCAACCAATGGGTGATCTTCATCATTTTGAATGTATATGATCTTTATTTGATCATGGAAGAAGGTTGAAGTTCATAGAAATCAAGAATTTAGGGTTTTTGCAAATGTTGACTTTTTGGGCATAGTTGACTTTGCAAGAATGCATCATTTTAGGTCATTTTTAAAGCCATGATTTTTGTTCCAAAAATGCTTCAAATGGAAAAACTTTGGTCATGAAAGTTGTAGATCTCATCTTTCCCTTTTCAAAAAGTACAAGAACATGATCAAACTCTTCTTGGATCAAAAGTTATGGCAATGCAAAGTTGGCAAAAATCACTTATTTTCAAGATATGCACCAAGTGTGAAAATTGCAAAATCATGTGCTAAGTCAAATTGCAACTTCTAATTGGTATCAAACCAGCACATAAGCATTCTCTAAGTCCTAAAAATCAAATTTGAACCAAGATCACATGTGTTTAGTTCATGTAACAAGGTATTTTTATCATGAAAGTCCATAAAGCAACAACTTGCAAAAGCACTCATAACACTTCACCAACTTGTCACATTGGGTGCTGAACCAAGCTGACTCTTTCCCCTCATTTTGCTGCGCATAGCCCATGCCTTGTACCAAGCCTAGATCAAGCCATGCTTTCTCTTACAAAGAAATGGACATTTTGCAAAAGTAAACTTACCAATCACTATAGGCCAGGTCACATCATCTGACCTATAGGATTATAATACAATATCCCTTGGCAAGCCAAAGATATGAGAAGGCAAGGCTGAAACATCTCACACACACAAAAAAACACAAGAACACTCCATTTTGCTTTTGCCTTCAAAACTCTCTGCCCAGCTCACATACATCCAAACCATCTTTACCAATCATCTCACCATGTCTCATTGAGCCCAAAGCAACCAAGAACCAAGCCTTAAACAAGCTACAACATCACTGCACCATTTTGACACCAGCTTGCAGTTTCATTCGAAACTCTCATCCTAGCTCACAAACAGTCAAACAAACTTTGTAAAGCTTCTCCATTCACCCTCAGGATCACATAGAACCCATCACCATGACCTGAAACTGCCTAAAGCTCCATTGCCATTTTTGACTGAGCTTGAGCAGAAGCTATCGAAACTCATCAACCAGCCAACTTAAACTCCTTTTGAGCATTCAAACATCTTCTGGGGACCAAGTGGAACAGTTTGCACTGAAGGAAGTGGCCAGAAAGTCTTCAAACTGAAAGCTTCAAATCTCAGGTAGCTTGAAAATTATTTTTCCAGAAATCATTTTTCTTGTTACAAACTTGTTCTTTGTGTTGTCCTGATCGTGAATATGTCTTTGGTTTTGAAAATGGCTTTGATTTGAGAGTTTAATTTGTCTCTGAAACCTGCGTGCCCTAGAACTCATTTTCTTCGATTCAGTTTGTTTAGGAAGAATAAATTTGTTTTAAGAGAGGGGTTTGATTCGTGAGAGGTTGAGGAACATTTCCATGGTTTTAGATTTCATTTTAGTGACCTAGGGAAGGATTTGGAAGTTTTCAGAGAAGAAGGTCACCGGAGAAGACGACCGGAGCTCGTCTCCGGTGACCTGAAAGTCATTAATGGGTAATTAGGGTTAGGGCTTCAGGTTTGAATTTCAGGCGTTGGATGAGTTGACCAGGTCTTTTCCCGCGCGCATCCAATGGCCCAGATCTTGTCATTAACTTAATTAGGTTTAATTTATTTAATTAATTAAGTTTAGCCCAGTTTGAATGTGGCCCATTGGATCTGGCGCGCAGTCAACCCTCTCATTTCCAGATTGAATCCTGGCCTTCCATGCTGCATACTTTCATTTTATTTAATTTTTATTTCATTTTCTTTCATTTAATTTGCATAATTATTTAAAAATAGCAAAAATGTCTTAAAAATTATGAAACTTTTTCTTTAAAGTTTTATTAATTTTTAAGACCCAAAAATATTTTTATTTTATTTTTCATCATTAAAAAGGTATTTTTAAATATTTA
This sequence comes from Lathyrus aphaca, assembly GCA_963966055.1. Classification (NCBI taxonomy): domain Eukaryota; kingdom Viridiplantae; phylum Streptophyta; class Magnoliopsida; order Fabales; family Fabaceae; genus Lathyrus; species Lathyrus aphaca. Next base: position 212,366,026 of record OZ014520.1, on the reverse strand, counting down.
AAAGATTATTTTTAATTGATTAATGGGAATTAATTAATTAAAAATACTTTTAGGCATTTAAAAATTACAAAAAAATTCATGAAATGTTCTAAGACATTTAGAAACATTGTCCAACCTTCAAACCAAATTTCTTTTTTGATCTTGATGCATTTTAAGAATTTTTCATTGAATTAAATCATTTTTTATGCATTATTTTGATCATGGATTCAAAAATTCATTTCTGCCTATTGAAGAAGGTTGAGACATTGATTCTTCTTGCATTGTTTTGTGTTTAGCATGTAGTTTCTAGGGTAAAATGGCCATGATTTGATCTTGCATTTTCTAATTGTTTGGCATTTCTTTTGGTAAGAACCCTAAAAAACCCTAATAACTTGTAAAAATCATATCTTGAGATTGGTTAAGAGTTGAGAGTTCCCCTTTGGGCAGTGGTTTATTATAGGTCTAGGGTTTCTTTGGATGCCATTTTCCATTTTTGATCTTAAGGTTTGCTTCTGTTTTTGGTTTTGGTTTGATGTTTGATCCATAAACCCTAATTTGGGCTTTCTTTTGCATCCTTCTTGCATTCTCTTGCATAACATGACTTGTCTTTGCATTTTGTGCATTCTTGTGATTCATTTGACATCTTGAGACATATAGGAAGCATGTTTGATCATTGCATTACATATTTACCATGTCATTTGTCTTGTATGCTTCATAACATTTCATGCTTGTTCATGCTCCTTAACTTGCATCATTTGCATTCATGATCTTGTGTGAACATCCCCATGTCTTGCCTCATGTTTGCAGCACCTCATAGCATCATTTTCATCATCAACATGCTTCTGGTTTGGTCTAGCATCATGTCATTTCATTTCATTTAGCATTGCATTGCATTTCTTTCTAACATTTCAGGTGGTAAGTAAACTTGGGAAGTGAATTTGCCTTCACTTCTCATAACTTCTCTTCATCTCTTTTCATGCATCCTTGCTGCATTTTTGTATGTGTTTGAGTTTGAGCTTGCTCATTCTTCCTTTTCCCACTTTCTTCCTTCAAGTGACTTGACTTCTTGAATGAAGCAAGTCACTTTGCTTCTCTTGATCATGTTCATCTGCTTCCTGGTGGCTCCTCTGAAGATTGTTCTTGAAAACCTCACAAACCTTAGGATCATCCAAGCATGACAATGAATTAGGGTCTTGATTAGTATCCCCTCTTAGTTTTACCTTTGTGTCTCTCTTTGAGTCTTCTCTTCTCATCTCATAATCAGGGATTAAACCCTAAAGGCTTTAAGACTTTGTGATTAGGGTTATGCCTGCATCCTTCTCTTAGGATGGAGTGTATAACTTTAATCCTAAGTATTAAACCCTTTATGTGTTTAAATCTCTTAATCAATTCACCCAATAATCATCAAGACATCACACTTGTAACTTGGGCCTTGCATTAGGGTTCTATTTCTTCCTTAAGTGGTTAAGAAGGACTAACCCTAGTGTTAATGGACAAGTCCCCCTCAAGTTGTCTTACAAACAATAAAACTCACTTCATCATCATACCATTAATATAAAATTCACTTAATAAAGGCTTGTTTTGTCATGAGTTTAATCCCTAATCATGGATTAAGTTGAGGAGCTTTCCTCAGCTTAAACATTCTCATCTATCATCCTTCTATTAGGATGGTGTAATGAGTCTGTTTAATCCCTGATTATGGCTTAATCTCATTACTCAACACTAAACAAAAACAACAAAAACATCTAAATAATCACAAGTAGGTTAATGATCTTAATCCTACACCAAAGGTGATTAAGTGTGAGAATCTGACTTCACACTTAAGGTATTCTCATTACCCCTAATCAGAGGGAAGATGTGATGAGTTTACTAAATCCATTGGTTTAGGCTTAAGCTCATTAACTTATGACAAACTTTCAAAAGCAATAAAAGACTGAAAACTCAAAAACAAACAATAATCGTCTCCTTCGGGATTCTTTTCTCATCTCACTCACTCACAAACGAGAACTTGCTTCTTCCGTCTAATGCAAGACAGTTAGCACCTGAGCCAGACAGGTCACACACTTGAGCATAGGCAAGCAAGCAGTTCACAAGTCAATTTTATCTTTCAGTCTCTTTGGGTCGAACTACGGTGTTCTGACTTCCTCATTGCACGAGAGGATACGTAGGCATAACTTAACAGTTATCGAACAAAAGTCTCTGTATATTCCCCCTCCTTCCAGCATCTTTCTCTTAGACTCATTATCATGAGCAATTCATTCTCATTCTTACACTGACACATCATTATACACTTCACTTCTTTTACACTGACACCTGTACATCTTTTGCCAGCTCTTTTACACACAAATTGCACTGACACTACCCCTTTAAAACACAAATCTTTTAAGCGTGGATCCCGTCGAGTACGACGGACAATCTGGGTGCTAATACCTTCCCAGGTTGTAACCAACCCCCTTTCTCAGTCTCTCTGGTTCACAACCGTCTTATCCATCTTTTTCTAGGTCTATGCAGCATTGCCTTTCCTCCGGGATAAAAATGCCTAGCTGGCGACTCTTTTCATCTCCAGTGAGTTCACGGCTGTGTGTTCTCATTGTTCTTTTCGCCGTCCGTTCGCGCTTGTACCGGGATGCAAATCTTCGGGAGCGACAGCTGCCTCATGTTTGTAGCATCTCATAGCATCATTAGCACCATGTATATGCTTCTGGTTTTGTTTCTCATCATGTCATCTCATCCCATTTTGCATTGCATTGCATTTCTTTTCTAACCTTTCAGGTGGTAAGTGACTTTGAGAAGTGAATTTGCCTTCACTTCTCATAACTTCTCTTCATCTCCTTCTCTTGCATCCATGCTGCATTTTGTATGTGCTTGAGTTTGAGCTTGCTCATTCTTCTTCTTCTCCTTACTTTCTTTCTTCAAGTGACTTGACTTCTTGAATGAAGCAAGTTTCTTTGCTTCTCCTGATCCTTTCATCTGCTTCCTGGTGGTTCCATTGAAGACTTCTCTTGTAAAACCTCACAAACCTTAGGAACAACCAAGCATGACAATGATTAGGGTTTTGATTAGTCTCCCCTCTTAATTTTACCTTTGGGTCTCTTTTGAGTCTTCTCTTCTCATCTCATAATCAGGGACTGAACCCTAAAGGCTTTAAGGCTTTGTGATTAAGCTTATGCCTGCATCCTTCTCTTAGGATGGAGTGTATAACTTTAATCCTAAGTGTTAAACCCTTAATGTGTTTAAATCTCTTAATCAATCCACTTAATAATCATCAAGACATCACACTTGTAACTTGGGCCTTGCATTAGGGTTCTAATTCTTCCTTAATTGGTTAAGAAGGACTAACCCTAGTGTTAATGGACAAGTCCCCCTCAAGTTGTCTTACAAACCCTAAAAAACACTTCATCATCATATCATTAAATAAAATCCACTTAATAAAGGCTTGTTTTGTCATGAGTTTAATCCCTAATCATGGATTAAGTTGAGGAGCTTTCCTCAGCTTAAACATTCTCATCTATTATCCTTCTCTTAGAATGGTGTAATGAGTCTGTTTAATCCCTGATTGTGGCTTAACCTCATTACTTAACACTAAACAAAAACCACAAAAACATCTAAATAATCACAAGTAGGTTAATGATCTTAATCCTACACCAAAGGTGTTTAAGTGTGAGAAGCTGACTTCACACTTAAGGTACTCTCATTACCCCTAATCAGAGGGAATATGTGATGAGTTTACTAAACCCATTGGTTTAGGCTTAAGCTCATTAACTTATGACAAACTTTCAAAAACAATAAAAGACTGAAAACACAAAAACAAACAATAATCGTCTCCTCCGGGATTCTTTTCTCATCACCTTCATTCACAAACGAGAACTTGCTTCTTCCGTCTAATGCAAGACAGTTTGCACCTGAGCCAGACAGGTCATACACTTGAGCATAGGCAAGTAAGCAGTTCACAAGTCAATTCATCTTTCAGTCTCTTTGGGTCGAACTACGGTGTTCTGACTTCCTCATTGCACGAGAGGATACGTAGGCATAACTTAACAGTTATCGAACAAAAGTCTCTGTATATTCCCCCTCTTTCTAGCTTTATTCTTTAAGCCTCATTATCATGAGCATTTCATTCCTGGTCTCACACTGACACTGTATATATTACACTTCACACTTCTTACACTGGCACCTGTACATTCTTTTCCAGCTACTTTACACACAAATTGCACTGACACTACCCCTTTAAAACACAAACCTTTTTAAGCGTGGATCCCGTCGAGTACGACGGACAATCTGGGTGCTAATACCTTCCCAGGTTGTAACCAACCCCCTTTCTCAGTCTCTCTGGTTCGCAACCGTCTTATCCATCTTTTTCTAGGCCTATGCAGCATTGCCTTTCCTCCGGGATAAAAATGCCTAGCTGGCGACTCTATTCATCTCCAGTGAGTTCACGGCTGTGTGTTCTCATTGTCCCTTTCGCCGACCGTTCGCGTCTGTACCTTTATCTGGGCCTTTCCCATTTATCGGGAGCGACACATCCCGATGGGCCTCGGAACACAACAGCAATGATAGGATTGAGATCTTTGAAGGAGTTTGATGGAGTTGGTCCACAACTTTATAGTCACTTCTTTTGATGATTCTCATAAACTCATCCACATCTTGATCGAAGGATGACTTATGAGTTTCCTTTGGCACAGATTCTTCCTATATCACACTCTTCCCCTTGGCTTTAGCAACAGCTTCTGCCTCTGAATTGGTTCTAGGGACTTGTGATGCAAAGAGACATCCGCTTCGAGTGAAGCCTCCGCCTCCCCCAACATTGTCCACTTGGGGAGTGAGAATTGGAGAATCGAGAAGGACTTTCTCTCCATTGCAGTATAGATCAGCACCATAATGCCACGGTATGGCGCTGTCTTTGTCATATGGGATCGGCTCGGGCACTGTGATAGTGACTGGGCTTACTGCAGCTGTTTTTGGGACTACAATGGTCTGTGGATCATAGACGATTGTTACTGGACCTCTGGTGGGTGAAGGTGAACTGAAGTTGTGTTGAGACTGTTGTTGATTTTGCTGAAAGTTGTTGGAACTTGGGACCGCTGCCGGGTCATAGTATATTGTGACAGTAGAAACATCATTGTGGGTTGTTGAAGTTGTAGCAGTTGGTGCCAATGAACTGTTGTATGTTGAAGTGATGGATGGAATGATGGTTGAAGTTGTAGCAAAATCGGATGGAACAATGGTTGTTGTTGTTGTAGAAGATACACTTGGACAAGTGGTTGTTGGTGTTGTAGAAGAAAAACTTGGAAGAATGGTTGTTGGTGTTGTAGAAGATTCTCTTGGAAAGATGGTTGTTGGTGTTGTAGAAGTTGTGGTTATGATCTGCAAATGCCTTCCTTAATCAAATCACTGATGCCTTTCCTCAAGCTGGCACACCCATTTTCAGAAAGTTTGCATGATTTGCAACAAGCCTCACAACCTGGAAACACTTGGCATCTTAAAAGCTGGGCTTTAACCTCTGCCAGAGGTGTTTGAATACATGCAATGTCTTCTATTAAACTCTCGGATGAACCATCCTCAACAGCATTACTCATTGGGCCACTGTGACTTGGCATAGGATTCTTCATCACATTTGGAGGAGGTGCAAAGTTCAGGGCTTTTGAATCCACCAGATCCTGAACCTTCATATGCAAGGCTCTGTACTTTTCAGTAGAATGACCAGGTGCGTTGGAATGGAAAGCACACCTGTCATTAACATCATAGTTCCTTGGCAGGTTTTGAGGATCGGGTGGAGCCAATGTCCTCAACTCAACCAGATTGAGCTTCAGGAGTTGTGGCAATAATGCAGCATATGGCATAGGAATGGGATTAATCACTCGGTTGACCTGAGATGGTCGTTGTTGAAATGGGCGTTGTTGTTGTTGATTATTGTTGTTGTTGTTGAATGATCTTTGTTGTGGAAATTGTTGTTGTTGCGGAAAATGTTGTTGTGGTTGAACATACTAAGGAGATGGTGCAGGGATAGTAACAGAAGAAACTGTCCTGGGCATGTACTAGGACCTACCTCTACCCATATGAACTGAGTTAGTCTCACCTGCTCTACCGGGCCCAGCAAATGGTTTCCTTGTATTGCTGTAACTAGCACCATTATCTGAGATCTTCCCCATTTTCAAAAGACTCTCAATTCTCTCACCAGCTATAACAACATCAGCAAAACTGGTGGAAGAGAAAGCAGCAAGTCTGTCAATATATGTTCCTTGAAGAGTGTTCATGAACATGTCAACCATTTCTCTCTCAGACATGGGAGGTTGAACAGCAGCAGCAAGCTGTCTCCACCTTTGGGCATATTCCCTGAAGCTTTCACGGGAAGATTGAGACATCCCCATCAGGAGGGTCCTGTTTGGAGCCATGTCCAAGTTGTACTGATACTGTCGGATGAAAGCTTCAGCCAAGTCTTTCCAGCTTTTGATTGTGGCTCTAGTCAGGTGGGAATACCATTCTCGGGATGCCCCAGTTAGACTGCCCTCGAAGTAAAACATCCACAGCTTTTCGTCCATGGTGTATGCTTTTAAACTTCCCAAGAATGATTGAAGGTGGGTGCGTGGGCAGGATGTGCCATTATACTTTTCAAATCACGGGGGTTTGAACTTGTGAGGAATTCTCACCCCATCCTCCAGTCCCATGTCCATTACATCAAAGCCTAGGGAGTTCTGGGATTCCAAAGACCTTAGCTTCTCAGCAATCTCATCCAGCCTACGGTCGTAAACTTCATCCCTAGCACCAACAACTGTGAACTGCTCCTCTTGAGGATCCTCTTGCAAGATCCTACCTCCAGCAGTGTTACCTTGAGTATTCCTTAAGAAATTACCATCTGGGTTTAGATGGGGCCCAAACTCTGGTGGATTAATGCGAGGCTGCCCATGATCATTGTTACTGGTTCCTCTTGTACCAGGGTGGTGTTCATCAGGAGTCTTCCTTTCAACCAACTCTCTTAGCCTTTCCTAACTCTGAGCTAAGCCAGTCATCACAGTCATGAATTGGGTCATCTGGTTCCTCATCTCAACCCTCTCATTAGCCATTTGGTTCCTTACTTCATTCAAGTCCTGCTGCACTTGATCCATCTGGAGACCCGGAAGGTTGTTTCGCGTTGGGTACCGGTGTATTCTGTTGACAGGGAACACTCGTCTGCGAGCAATGTTTCCTGAAACCACAACAAAGTGAGAAACAACAAATAAAACAAAAACCTACAAAACAAAGAAAAAGTTAGTATGCAATGCAATATGCTTATTTATCTTCCAAGGGTATCCGGTTTGGTTCTCTGGTTTTGACCTTCCCAGACCTCGAGGAAATGCTGATGATGTTGAGATATTAAGCCCACCAAAATAATAATACAAACCACATATATTACAAAGGAGAAAAATACATAGTTTGATTACAAAATATCCCCATGGTGGGTCAAAATACAACAACAAAAAGAAAAGTACAATCAAAAGAGAAGAGTACAAGCAAAAAGATCAGACATCCAATCCAAAGTCATCCTCCTTGACTTCCTTACGGAGGGCCTCAGTCAACGGCCCTACTGGGTGCTCTGTAATAGTCCGAATGAGGAGGTTCCTTGTAGCAATGGCACTGGTTAACTTCTTATGCTTATCCTGGTCCTTTGACCTCTTCAACCCCTCCCGGAGTTTCAATTCAGATATCTCCTTCTGAGCTGCCAACAAAGCCTCCTGATGCTCCTTCTCATTGGCCTCCAACTGATCTATCTTAGCATGAGTCCTCTGGTCTTCTTGTGCACGGGCTTCAGTGATCCTGATCCAACTAGTCTGGCCTTCCTCCAGATAATGCTTTGCCCTATCCTTCTGAATCTTTGCCTCCTTGCAGGCATTCTTCAGCACCAACTCCCCTACTCTTGCCTTCCTAATGTAGTCATTTGTCTTCTCAATCTTGGCCAGATGCTCAATCCTGAGTCTTTCCAATCTCTCAATATCCAGACGACTGTCATTTCTCTCCCAGAGAGTTTTCTTCAGGGCTTCAGCTAGCTGAGAGTTCCTCTCTTTCAGCTTTTCAAATTCTTCCAGGCTGACAGTTGCTGCAGGTTGGACTGTAGAAGGTCTAGGTGTATCTTCCGGAGTGAATGGCATCCTGGTAATCTGAGCTCTAGTACGGGACCAACCAGAATATTATGCTGAAGCTATGTTGTTTAACCTGCCAAGGATGGCTGTCCCTTTGGTATGAATGTTGTCCCAAGCCCAGGCAGCTTGTCTGACAACAGCAAAGTTAGGTTGGATCTCACAGTAAAGAGTCTCAGCCAAATCTTGTCCTCTGGGAGGATGAACCAAAGCATATCCTAATTGTCTCTTAAATAGTAAAGGGTTGTAATTGATGCAACCCTTCACTCCTATTAAAGGCACATTAGGATACTGCCCACAACTGGTAATAATGTCCTTGCCCTTGGTGCTCTGAGTACACCATCTAATGTCATTTGATGTCAAGGCAATGAACCTCTTAGCCCAATTCTTCTTCTGATGGGGGTTCAAGAAGGCATCTGATTTTGGCAAGTGTCTGAGCAGCCAAGAGTAGTACAGAGGAGCACAACATCTGACCAACCTCCCTCTTTGCTTTTCATTCCTCTGATGGACTGAGTAGTAGAAATCTCCTAGCAAGGTAGGAACAGGGTTCCTCAACAACAAGTGGATGGCATTCTTACTCACAAACTTGGGCTCATCTGCAAACAAAATAACCCCATATATATTGAGGGCTAAAAGTGCACAGACAACCTTCCATTCTCCTACTGCAGCCTTTAGGGTAGCCTGGGAAATCAGGAAGTCTAGGTGGAAGCCTGGAACTCCAGCCTTGGTTGTCATGTTCTACTCAATGAGGGCAGGCTCCAAATGCAATGCCCTGGCTATGTCTTCATTTATTGGAGTTGTCATCTCTGGGTTGAAGGGGATCCCTCTTCTGATAGGCACTCCAATCAATAAGGAAAACTCTTCCAACAGAGGCCCCAACTAGAAATCAGGAAATGTGAAACACCTAAGTGGAGGATCATAAAACTACAAGCATGTGTGGATCATGCTCCTCTAAGATGCATCAAGATCCATGACCATGTCCAAAATACCACTATAATGCTCTCTGAATAGTGGGATGTGGTCAGGTGTAATGAGGGACTGGACCTGCCTGATACCAGTCAAGGTGGGCTCAAAGAAGTGGTAAGTGATGTTGCTCTTTCTTGAAGTAGCCATACTGATGATGGGTGCTGATGAGAAAGCTGAGAGCAACTGCTGATGAAGATCACTGACTGAGAAGCTGGAGGTAAGTCTCTGGAAGACTGATGAAGGTACTGGAGAAGAACTGCTGACAAACTGATGGAGATGTTGAAGAAGATAGCTGAAGCAGAGGTCTAAGCAGCAGAAGGGGTCAAAACCAAACCAAATATGAAATGATGGATACCCTGTAAAACAAATAAGCAAATGTTAAATGATGCAAAAATGATGTATGCACATGATATGCAAGGGTTTGTGATCAAGAGCTGGATCTGATTATCTGTCTTGGTAAAGGTCCATGTATGTTCAATAGTCTGGATGGAGGCTCAGAAATCCAGTAACCAGGTGGGGGACTCAAATAAAGAGTCACAAATCCGAGGCAATCACAAGAACTGTCCAAAGTGGTGCATTCTTAACACAGTAACTGGGAATGATGTGGCCAAAGGTTCCTGCAAAACCTGTAAACAACCCAACCCCCTCACATGTAATGTTCTAGAACAAGGATCCTCAGACTTGGATCAGTTATGAGAAGTGTAAACACTTCTAACCCGGAGGTACAGTGTTTACAATAACCATAAAGGATCCTCCTCTAATTCACCCCAGATTCTGAAGGTCATAATAAAGGTCATCCAGACTTAGCAGGCTTCCCATATAGCCCTAGCACTACAGGAAATTTGTAGCACTGAGTTCTCAAGAAGAAACCCATATCTGAACCGTGTTTCATATTCCCGCACCAGACCGAAATGGAATGGGAAAGAACATGAAGCCACTCTAGCCTATGTGTCACTCAGGTCCCAGGTATAGGACCTTTAATCACTCAATGAAACCCCACCCACCAAGACAAAAGCAGATCCAACAATGATAATGACAGTATGAAAATGCATAAAACTATAAAGAAAAGCAATAAATAAAGTTGTACATAAAGCAATAAATAAAGAAAACAAATAAACACAATTAGCACATAACACCCCAGTAAACACAAATCAAGCAAGCGCTAGGAGGAACCCACAAAAAGAACCAGAAGCTCTGGTTGCAATATAAGGATCCCCAGCAGAGTCGCCAAGCTGTCGCTCCCAAAGATTTGCATCCCGGTACAAACGCGAACGGTCGGCGAGAGGAGAAATGAAGTGAAATGAAAAGAGTCGCCAGCTAGGCATTTTTATCCCGAAGGAAAGGTAATGCTGCATAAACCTAGGAAGATATGGATAAGACGATCGCGAACCAGAGAAACTGAGAAATGGGGTTGGTTACAACCTGGGAATGTATTAGCACCCATATTGTTCGTCGTACTCGACGGGATCCACGCTTGAAAGTTTGTGTTTAAAGGGGTAGTGTCAGTTCTATCTGTATGCAAAAGCTGAAAAAGGATATACAAGTGTCAGTGCAAGAAAGTGAAGTGAAATGCTCAGGAATGAGGCTTAAAAGAATGCTGAAAGAGGAGGGGAAGACACAAAGACTTTTGTTCGATAACTGTTAAGTTATGCCTACGTATCCTCTCGTGCAATGAGGAAGTCAGAACACCGTAGTTCGACTCAAAGAGACTGAAAGATAAAATTGACTGATGAACTGCTTGCTTGCCTATGCTCAAGTGTATGACCTGTCTGGCTCAGGTGCTAACTGTCTTGCACTAGACGGAAGAAGCGAGTTCTCGTTTATGAGTGAATGAGGTGAGAAAAGAATCCCAGAGGAGATGATTATTGTTTGTTTTTGTGTTTTCAATCTTTTATTGCTTTTTGTTTGTCATAAGTTAATGAGCCTAAGCCTAAACCAAGGGTTAGTAAACTCATCACATCCTCCCTTTGATTAGGGGTAATGAGAATACATTAAGTATGAAGTAAGCACCTCAAAATTAATTACCATGATGTAGGATTAAGATCATTAACCTACTTGTGATTATTTAGATGTTTTTGGTGTTTTTGTTTAGTGTTAAGTAATGAGTTTAAGCCATAATCAAGGATTTAATGGACCCATTACACCATCCTAATAGAAGGATAATAGATGAGCACATTTAAGCTGAGGAAGATACCTCAACTTAATCCATGATTAGGGATTAACCTCATGGCAAAGAAAGCCTTTATTAAAGTGGATTTTAGTTAATGGTAAGATTAAGAAGTGAATTTTATGGTTTGTAAGACAACTTGAGGGGGACTTGTCCATTAACACTAGGGTTAGTCCTTCTTCACCAATTAAGGAAGAATTAGAACCCTAATGCAAGGCCCAAGTTACAAGCTTATTGTCTTAGTGATTATTAAGATGGATTGATTAAGAGGTTTAAACACATTAAGGGTTTAACACTTAGGATTAAAGTTATACACTCCATCCTAAGAGAAGGATGCAGGCATGACCTTAATCACAGAGCCTTAAAACCTTAAAGATTTAGTCTCTGATTATGAGATGAGAAGAGAGACACAAAAGATGACACAAAGGTAAAACAAAGGGGGGACTAATCAAACCCTAATTGTTATCATGCTTGGGGGTTCCTATGGTTTATGAGGCTTGCAAGAGATCTTCAAGAATAGCCACCAAGGAAGAAGCAGATGAAAGGAGGAGAAGCAGGAGAAACAAGCTAACTTACTTCACTTAAGAAGATAAGTTACTTGAAGAAAGAAAGTGAAGGAAGAGCATGAATGAGCAAGCTCACTCTAAAGCAAAGATAAAATGCAGCAAGGATGCATAAAAGAGATGAGAAGAGAAATGAGAAGTGAAGGCAAATTCACTTCTCAAGTTACTTACCACCTGAAAAGTTAGCAAAAGAAGAAAGGAATGAAATGGAAATGAAATGAATGCAAGGATGCAAACCAAAAACAGAAGCATATTCATGATTCAAATGATGCTAAGAGATGATGCAAATGTATGTCAAATGCAATGGATGATCATACAAGGGATGAGAATGCAAATGAAGCATGTAAGAAGCATGAAAACACATGAATGTTCATGGAATGTAATGAATGCATAACATGTCAAATGGATGAAGAAATGATAAAGCATGATTCTAATGTATCCTAGGATGTCTTAGATGCCATGTGGATGCAAGAAATGTCATGGCAAGTTCATGAATGAATGCATATGCAAGATGTATGCAAATGAACATGAGAAATTAGGGTTTTCATGCAACATGAGATGCAAAAGTCAAAAACAGAAGCAAATCACAAGATAAAAAATTAAAAATTAAAAAAAGGAACCCTAACCCCATATGATATCACACCCCAAAGGAGGAGACCTAACTCCTAACCCTAAGGAAGTTATGAATTTTCTAAGTTATCTAGGGTTTTAAGGCTCCTTAAGGGAAAAAATGCAAATCAAATCAAAAATGCAAAAGAAATTTGTGACAAAATTATGTTAGATAATACATGCTAAATTAAGAACAATGCAAAAAGAATCAATGTCATACCATTCATGGTTAGGCAGAAAATAATTCTTGAAGTTAGGGTTCAAAAATAAGAATTTTATGAACCCTAAATTCAAGAAAACTGTTAAAGATGGTTCAAAACCAAAAAGAAATTTGTATGGATGGTATGACAATGTTTCTAAATGTCCTAAGATGCAATGTGAATGTTTTTGGGATTTTTAGAAACCTAAATGATATTTTAATTAATTAATTTCCATTAATTAATTAAAATAAACATTTAAATGTTTTAAAAATGATTTTTTAATGCAAAAATTAAAAATAAAAATATTTTTGGGTGAAGAAAATTATTTGGATGCAAAATGCAGAGTAAAATATTTTTTTGGGATTTTCTAGCTATTTAAAATAAAATGTGCAAAATAAATGAGAAAATGTGAAATAAAAATTAAATAAAGGATAAGTATGTTGATCCAAGGGTTTATATTGAAACTGGAGATTTTATGGTTGACTGCGCGCCACATCCTAGGGTTGAAATTCAAATTCTGTTAATCCTAATTAATTAATTAAATAATCCAGAATTATAACTAATGATCTAATCTCAACCATCCAACATGCGCGGGAAGCTAAGATCAAACGACCCTCATTTAAACCTAGTCCTAACCCTAATTAAGCCATTAATTACTTTCAGGTGGCCGGAGAAGACCTCTGGTCATCTTCTCCGGCCAGCTTCTCCTTGAGTAAACCCCAAACCTCATCCCTAGGTCATTTCTGGAGCTCTAAAGCTCCAGATCAACTCCTCCCATCTTCCTGAACTCAAATCCACTCTCAAAACAAATTTCTAATTGCTCATAAACAAGATTCGAAGGAAAAATCAAAAACGGCAAAAGTTTCAGAAGCTCTGTAAATGCTCAATACGCAACCATTCTCAAAAGTAAACATATCATGGTGATCAGCAAGGCATAAAGAACAATCTAAACACTTAAAATAGCACTTCTGGAAAAAAGTTTGAAGAAGTTACCTGAGCTTGAGCTTCCTCAGTTTGGAGCTTTCTGGCCACTACTCTTGTGCAAGCTGACTCCAATGACCTTCCTGAAGAAGCTTTGAGTCTTGGAAGGAGTTTGTTTTGGATGGTTTGTGTGATTGCACTTCAACTGGCCAAGAATCGTGTTTTGTGTTAAAGGTGCTTTGAGGTTTGTTTGATGGTTGCTTTGTGTTCAGTGAATGATTTTGAGATGAATGGTGAAATTTGTTTGAAGGTTGAGTGAGTATTCAGAGAGTTTCGAAGGAATTTGCAAAAGGGATCATTTTTGAGAACTTGAGAATGCTGAGGTTTTCAGGCTGGAATGTTGTGTGTTATGGCTTGCTTTTGGTCCACATAACAAGTAGTGATATGCCAGAGGGTGGGTGGTGGCTGCAGCTGATTGGTATGGGCAAGTTGCAAAAAGTCACCAACTTGTGTACTTGAGGTATGGGCAATGGTGCAGCTGGCTTCTTGGCTTGTCCATGCGCAGCATGGATCAAGGAGGTCCATGGAAATGGTTTTGAGGCAATTCAGCAAGTTGAAACAAAGTTATGAGTCATTTTGCAATTTCATGAAGTTTTGGCCCCTTTGAGATTTCTTCATGGGCAAGGCATGAAATCTTGAAATTCTTTGGGAAATTCTGAGTTTTAGACAATTTGCTATGTTGGTATGATGATTAGAAGTGTGTTTGAAGTCATAAAATAGCTTGGCAAGTGGTTTTGCAAAAATCCCCCTTTGGTGCATTCTTGAAAATTATGTAATTTTTGCTAACTTTGACAAGCCATATCTTGAGTTCCATAATGAATTAGAACTTGTTCTTATACTTTTTGAAAAGGGAATGATCCAATCTACAAATTTCATGACCAAAAATTTTTCATTTGAAGCATTTTTGGTTGAGAAACAGGAGGTTGAAAAACTTTCCCAAAATGGAAAGTTTACATTACAAGTCATTTCCATTTTTGGCAACTTTTGGTTTAGCTCACTTTTCTTTAATTTTGTGAACTTATAAGCACTTAAATGATCAAATAAAGATCATATAACTTCAATTTGATGAAAAATCCACTTTGGTCCTATGGGTGGGGGCCTCAGATGCCCTGATTTTGCTCTGACTTGCTCAAGAAGTTACCCAATGAACAGATGACTTCCACAATGAATTTCTTCATCAAAATTTGGTACAAATGATCCTTATAACATATTAAGAACATTAGAAACAAGAATGGCCCAAAAATTTGGAGTTATGGCCTCTGAAACCAAAACCCTATATTTGGTCATCTGTGTAGTGAAAACCCTGGCTCTGCTTCCATGCTTTCCAGTTCTTGTGATTTCTTGACTTCCTTGATCTTTGAGGGATATAATATGATGCTTGAACATACATGGGCCCTCTTGGAATGATTGATGGCCTTTGGAGTGGCTCAAATGAATCTTGGATTGCTCAGATCACAAACCCTAGATGCAGATGAACTTGAACTAATGCAGTGAGACAAAAATGCAATATGAGATGGTATGATTAAACTAAAGCAAACATGAAAGGTCACAAGCCATGGTGTGAACTTAGTGAGGGCAAATTTGGGGTGTTTACATGCAGTAGATCTCGTCGTTCCAGACCATCACAGCAGGACGGCGAGGGCACCAATGCTCCTCCGCAGTAGTTTTTTCAGGTTACCTTCCTTATCTTATTTCGATACATTGGGGACAATGTTCAATTTAAGTGTAGGAGGGGATTTCATTTCTTTCTGTCATTTCCCTTTCTAGTTATTTAATTTTCTTTCTGTTATTTCCCTTTCCAGTAAGTTATCTAGTTTAACTTTTCTTAGATAATGCATGTGTCTGACGAGTCACCAGTATAGTGTATTTTTAGTACATCCTCATTTTTTCCCATTTCCTTAGCCTTACCAAAAAATTTTAAAAAAGAAAACAATGTTGTTTCACATGTTTTTTGGGCTTTGAGATAGGTTTGGATTAGGATGTGGTGACTTAGGTCAACTTTTTGAAACATCAGTACCATTGTAGCACTATAGACCTCTTGAATATAGGAATCACTCCTAAACCCCGCACACCATGGCCTTTATTATCATTCAAAAAATTGTCCTAAGTAGTTTATACTAGCAGTCAGCTCCGACCTAAGCATGCTCTACGTAGGGGGCCGATGAACATAAGTGAATGATCCAGTGCTAAATAAAAAAGAAAAAGGCAAACTCTGGGATAGGTGACCCTTAAAAAGTGATTTAAACCGAAAAAAGAGAAGAGAAAATTTTTTTCCACAAAAAGAAAGAAATTGCAGTCACCTATTGTTAGTTGGTTCAGAGGTATCTGGCACTGAACTTGGTAGGGTGGATTACGATCCGATCCCCCGCAGCTACATTTAGGCAAAATAAAACGGGTTTACACATGCTTATGTGCCAAAAACATTATGTTATGGATCAGAATCACTAACCGGTCACTCTACTATGAAGCATGTACGGATAACGGGCTTAATGTGATTGCGCCTGAATGAAAAGGACCCAAAAAGAGATGAGAAGATAGGCCTAGGTATTGTGGGATGACATGGAGTGGTTAATATAGGATTGAAGTTTGTGTCTGTGTTATTATGGTACCCTTGGTTCACTTATTTAGTACCTGTCACTACATCCTGACTTGAACTTAGAAGCCCTTTAGCCCAAATCACGTGTTGACACCAGTTTTCTTCATTTTTGAGCTTTAATGTTTGCTTGAGGACAAGCAAAGGTCTAAGTGTGGGAGGATTTGATAACACTAAATTTCACTGTATTTCTGACCCCGATTTCGCATGCATTCTTAGCTTTTATTGTTATTTTGTTATGTTATTACTTTGTTTTTCTTTATTTTCAGTTTTTCTATGCAATCAGGGCTTAAATCGAGAAGAGGAGCGAAAAAGGAGTGGAAACGAACAAAAACCAAGAAATTCAGCTTTTTACACTTACGGCATCCGCCATGGCTGGCGCCATGGGGTCTGCCATGACGTGGCCACGTCTCAAGACCACTCCACAACTGCCAAGACCCACGATCCCCACTTTCTTCTTCCATATTGCTCTCATGGCGGGCGCCATGGCCTTGTGGCGGGCGCCACAAGGCAAAAGTGGTTCCCTCCACTTTTTAGTGGAGGGGGGCATCCTGGTCATTTCCCATTTAAGATTTGCCTATAAATAGGACTTTAGAATTTCATTTTCTTCATCTAAACTTAGAATATCTTAGGCATATATCAGTTTTAAAGCAGTTATCATTCCACATCGGGGTGTTACTGCAATCAAGTGATCGAGTCTGTATACGTCTGTGTGATCGAGTTTTGGAGCACTCTGGGAGGAAGTTAATCCTGCCACCATTTTAATTCCAGTTCGTATTTTATTTTTCCGCATTGCTTTACTTTTATTTACTTTCCGAATTGCTTTAATTTTATTTATTTCCCGCACTCGCTTTACTTTATTTATTTCTCGCACTCGCACTACTTTCGTTTATTTTCCGCACTCGCTTTAAATACCTTTATTTCTCGCACTCGCACTACTTTTATTTACTTTCTGCACTCGCACTACTTTTATTTACTTTCCGCACTCGCACTAATTACTTTTATGAAAAATTATAAAAAGAACTTTTACTTTACCATGTCTAACTAAATCCATAAAGGTTAGAATGTAAGGATCGTAATTGAACCGGTAATCCGTACAACTGTTCATAGAAACACTTAAGGGCTATTTTATCTTTCAATTCAGGTTTAATTGTTTTTAACTATTTCAAAAACAGCCGAAAGCGCTTTGTCTAGTTCATTAGGAGTTTTTAGATTAAAAAGAAAAGTGATTTTAAAACGATTTTGGGACGCGTTAAGAAGTTTAGAGTCTGGTTCGTGAGAACCTCTTTTTGCTAAGAAATCCAGGTTAAAGTACTTTTCAACTTAGTTAAGATACTATATTTCTTAAGAATAGGTTTACTACTCTAACGCAATATGCACCTTTTTATCCGTGACAATAGGAGGGGTTGATTGGAGAGTACAACTCGGTTCTGAATACGCGAAAGCGACAGTTCCTATTAAATTAGTTCTTTTCAAAGTAGAAAACATTGCCCATAAGTAGTTCTATTAACAAGTACCGGAATATCTATTGATTACGTGAATTACATTTGAGCCTGTCTTTATTAATTGTTTAAAATTATTATTTGATTTACCATTGCGCACTCCTTAAAACCATTATATTCAGTTGCCTTAGATACACACCATAACAACAAGTACGATAGATTGACACTTGGTCTCTATGGATTCGACAATCTTTTATATTACTCTAATGTGTTCGTACACTTGCGAAAAACACACATAAATCTTCTTATGAATAAGCCCATATCTTCATTTGATTCGTCTTCATCATCACTCGTATCACTCCCACTATCTTTATTTGTGGAGGATTTTAAGGAAGAAGCTTTTAATGCAATAGACTTCTTCTTCTTCTCATGATCTTTATTTTTCTCGATCTTTTCTTTGTCTTCATGCTCATTTAAGTTTAAGAGCTCTTGTTCGTGCTCTTGTAGTTTTCCAATGAGAGTCGTTAGATCCAACGTTCTTACGTCATTGGCTTCTTTAATTTCCGTAACTTTTGGCAACCATTCCCTAGTAAGACATCTCAAAATCTTGTTAGTTGCAACATCATTAGAAGTAGTTTTACCAAGAGCATTTAATCTATTTGTCAAGTGAGAAAACATTTTTCCCATTTCACCAACGGTTTCCTCTTGGCTCATGTGAAAACGATAAAACTCTTGTTGTAGAGTATTAATTCGAGCAAGCTTAACATCATTGGTTCCTTCATGGGCAACTTGTAAGGCTTCCCACATAGCTTTAGCCGATGTGTGATGAGAAACTCGAAAATATTCATCAGCTCCCAAGGAAGCTATAAGTATGTTTCGAGCTTTCCAATCGTAGCTATATTTCTTTTCATCATTATCATCCCATTGTGCTTCCGGTTTCTCAATTTGGACATTATCATGGTTATTTGTAAAGGGCCTTCTTGGATAACTTTCCAAATTTTTCTATCAACAAAGTTGATATGGATACGCATACAATCTTTCCAGTGACTATAGTTTTCTCCGGTAAAAATTGGAGCTCTATTGTACGCCCCCGTTGGATCATTGTCCATTTTCCAATAAGTTGTATGTGAAGCACTAGATGAACCGGTGCTCTTGATTCCACTTGTTAGACGATAGCGCAGATCTAGAAGGGGGGTTGAATAGATCCCTTTTTAAAATTTATCTTTTCAAAATTAAGTTGAAAGAGAATAGCGGAAGTTTCCCGGAAAATTGTCTAGTTCAAATTTGAAGTCACCGGAGATCGGATATGCGTAAAACCCAATTAGAATGAAATGATGACTAGATGAATTAATGATTTACAAACGATACACTTGAATATTCAGCACTTGATAAAACTAGTCTTAATGATGATTAGAGAAGAAAACAAATACAAAGATATTGATCTTGTGTGATTGAGCTTTTTATCAAACACTTAGAGTGCACACTCCAAGGGCAAATTTGTTGTATCAAATAGTGCAGAATTTTACTCACTCCAATCAACACTTTTGAGTGAAGCAATTTATTAAATACCTTGTTTGCACTAATTTGATACACTAGAATTTTCAAGCACACAATATCAATATGAACAAAAGTAGAATGCGAGAAATAGTAAGAACACAAGGAATTTGTTGAGGCAATTCCTTCGTCGTCCTCGCTCGAAGTACTCTGCCCCCAATTCGAAATTGAATTGGGTAATTTTATTAAATCGCAATTGTTTTACAAGAATAGAAATGAATTAACCAACAAACCAAACCAAGTTGAAAGTGCTGTCAATTCTTCTTCTTATCCCTTGATCCAAAGTAGAATCAAGTCTTCCACGCGTGTCGAGAAAGCCTCCGATTAATTTGCTCCCTTATTGCAAGAATACACGATTCTTCAAACTTTGAGCACGACTGAGTTTCTCCCACACTTGTGAACCCACAAAGACCTTCGCAATCCTCCGTCTACCGTGATATGAGAGAACGATCCACTTGATCTTCAATCTACTTCACTCGGCTGAATTTACGACCTATCGATGTGTGCAAAATCCCCCAAATCACCAATGATCTTGGAGGATAAAACCCTACGAATTTTTCCAAGGAAAACCCACACACTCTAAACTCAATCTGAAATTCTGATTCACGATTGAACGTTATCTCCAAAACGTACACCAATATCGAACAAAGATTGTTGTGTGTAATTGTTTGATTGATGCAAGAATGAAGAATATGAAGAGAGCTATGTGTATATCTTTCATTTTCCTTGTTGAAACTCTCAAAAGAAATTAAGCAGCTATTTATATTGGTTAGAGGAAATGAATCATAAGAGAGGGAAAAATAAATGAAAAAATGAGTCAGCACAGTAATGAGCCGACTCAAACCATTAAATGATCCGGCTCAAACTTACAGATGAGTCGACCAAAATCAACAGAGAGGCAGTCTGTTGAGACCCGTGAAAAATGAGAAGAAGACATTTCTTGATGAGTCGACTCATGAGGGATTATGAGTCAGCTTACCCATACTCATGAGTCGACCAAAATCATGCACCAGGCAGCCTGTTAGGACCCGTGCGTTTGCCACCATTTTACACTTGAATGAGTCGGCTCATAAAGAGTTTGAGTCGACTCATCCATACTTGTGAGTCGACCAAAATGGTGCATTAGGAAGCCTGTTTGGACCCGTGCGTTTATCATCAATTTAACACTGAATGAGTCGGCTCATTGATGAATTTGAGTCGGCTCATTCAGTGTGTTTTTCCAAAAATGCCAATCCTTCCTTTTTCATTTTGAACCTGTCAAGCTTTCGAAACATGCCAAGTTTTGACACATTAAAACCATGCCATGTCACACAAAAAGACGTCCCAAGATAATGAGATAACATATGGGTAGATAAACGAAGGCCCAAGGTATCAATATAGCTTTTGAGAAGATAAACAACGTCCCAAGATAGCCTTTGGGAAGATAAACAGCGTCCCAAGATAATGAGATAACCTTTGGGTAGATAAACGACGGCCCAAGGTATCAATATGGCTTTTGAGAAGATAAACAACGTCCCAAGATAGCCTTTCGGGAAGATAAACGATGTCCCAAGATAATGATATAACCTTTGGGTAGATAAACGACGACCCAAGATATCAATATGGCTTTTGAGAAGATAAACAACGTCCCAAGATAGCCTTCGGGAAGATAAACGACGTCCCAAGATAATGAGATAACCTATGGGTAGATAAACGACGGCCCAAGGTATCAATATGGATTTTGAGATGATAAACAACGTCCCAAGATAGCCTTTAGGAAGATAAACAACGTCCCAAGATAATGAGATAACCTTTGGTTAGATAAACGACGGCCCAAGGTCATAATAAGGTACTCGGGAAGATAAACAATGGCCCAAGATATTAAGTTGTTGATGAATTTTGTCTGCTGGAGAATTAACCTGAAAAACAAGGTTAGTTCGGTGCAAATATCATGATGTATATAACATTCTGCAAGATAATATTTTATGAGAATGCGTATGATATGATATGATGCGATGTATGTATGGATGAATTATGTAGTTGAAGCGCATAAGTAGCTTCGTAGAACAACTGCTAGCTGGGGAAAATTAATCCTGATTCATTGCTGAGGAGTATGAAGCTTCGTCCCGTCTTGTTTAAGAACATCGTACTTAGAACCTCCCGTTTTTCGTTCTTCGTACTTCTTATTGAAGGATTTAGTTCCTGGATATCCTGACTGAGGATAAAAGAGATGGAAATAGATCTGGGAGACTTATTCGGTCAAGCATCAATTCTTCGGAAGATATGAAACTGTTTGGAGACTTCATAGAGTTGGAAGTACAAGATATTACTAGAAGTATTCCGTAAGAATATTCGTAAAGATTAATTTGTGGGGATGAACCGGCGAAGATTCGTTGAATTCCTACCTCCGTTCGTTCTTAGTGAATGCTATTATTGTATTTTATGCATTTCTGGTAAACATCAATCATATTCAAAGGTATATATACATTCAAACATAACCAACGGACGTTTCTCGCTTTAGTAAACGGGGAAAAGTAAACCTGGATCCGGAAAACATTTCTTCCTTGAATAAAGAGGGAAAAGTAAAATTGAACTCGAAGTATAATCATTTCAACTTTGAGAGTGTATAACCAATTGGATTTAGAGCTTCTGAGGTTCTTGACTTCCCTGAGTAATTTCCTAGAAATTCTCATGATTGGATCCGAAGACATGATATTGACACCATCTGATACTACTGGCATAGACAATTAATTTCCACAATGGCTTCTGATGAGAGTCCAATATCAAGGTAATACAATTGGGATGAACCATATACACTCCAGGTATTAGATTTGGAAAGAGAGCGTTGCCCCTTGGTTGAGGATGAATTGTTCCATAATGGAAGTATCTGAATGGAGCTACCTCAGGAGAAATAAGTAGAATGCCCCATAATAATATGCCCCTGGCATCGTGAACTCTGTAATGTTACCTTTGGTAATTTAGATAGATGAGGAGACTTGCCCCTGAATACTTAAGCATGGTTGAATCTTGACCTGATTGCCCCAAATGAATTAGGCAATATCATGGCATGCCCCCTTGATTGGGAGATAATGACTATACCCCTTTGTATACATGGGCTTTGATCCAGGAAGCAACTTCGTCTATCAGAAGAACTTTGTTTTATTGAACATTCATCCTGTAAGTTCCTCTGTTTGTCAAACACTCAGTTATATTCAAAAATGCAATGTTTATGTCTGTCTTGAAGTTTTGAAAAAAAGTTATTTTAGTAAAACATTGTTTATGAAAACTGTGATATTAACTCGAGATTTATAATAAGCCCTAAAGGAGTCAGGATACCTTTTTGTAGCAATACACTTTCGAACTAACCATGCTTCAATTAGGACTTTTAAGGGTTATAACGTGGTCTGGTTCACGGTTTAAGAAACAAAGGATAAAGGCTCATATTTTATTTGTACCCAACCTATTCTTCATGATGTTCTTCAGTCCTATGTTCGGTTAACTTATGCATTGAGGCTCCAAAGGTGTTCTGACATTTGAGATGATTTAGAAACCATAACTTTATTTGAAAAGTCATCTTCTTTTTTTGTTGAGGATTTATAGTGACCTATTTTTCTTTGGACTCTGTTATCTCTTCTTTTTGCCTGAACTGCTCGTTTCAAGATTACAGTCTGCGGGATGTCTCAATTTTTACTAACTCTCATTCATAGGTTTTGACTTAGTTAGCTTTTCTTTTGCCAGATATTGACTGTCAGACTTAATGATTACAGGGAACCATCATTAGTTGTGTATAACACAGATAATTGGCATTAATGAGTTAACCGAGTAACTACCCTGACCCAGGTTATGAATAAGGGTTTTAATTTGTGTTGAGAAAGAAAAAGTCCTACTTCTTTGGCTCAAAAGGTTTAACTAGGGATTAACTTCCTTATATCTCCACTGTTTAGGAATTGAAACAATTCTTGTACATCGTCAACATAGTATGTTCAAAAGCATACTGCATAAGATTATGGTATTATTTTTGTCATCCTCCCTCTACAGGCTTATAGCTTTATCAGGAGTTAAATATCAAAAATAGAAATATGAAGCATAGTTCAAAATATAGTGAAATGAATGGATTAATTCAAGACAAATATATGCAATGCATTAATGAAAACAAAAGTTTGACATAATAGTAAGTGTTTAAACAAACAAAAGAAATTACAAATGAAAATTCAAATGTTCTCAAAGCCTCTTCCTCTAAACTGGTTACTTCAGATGTCTGGGCGCTTTGATGTTTGATGGGCGATAGAAGAACTCAATCTGGCCTTCTGGCGTAACCTCGAGTCAATCAGGTCATGAATCCTATTCTTAAATGCCCAACAACTATTAGTATCGTGTCCGGGACAGTTGGAATGATACATACACCTTGCCTTGGGATTATAGTGAGAAGAGGAAGTATTAGGATTTTGAGGAGAATTTTCCAAGGAAATTAGCTTCATCTCCAATAAGCATTGTAAAGTTTGCAACATTGGAGTGTTGAATTTGATAAACTGTCTTTTATATTCCTTGTGTCGATGTGGACTAATCATACAAGGTATATTTTCTTCAACTGAAGAACAATCAGTGGTAGCCTGTCTCTTTCCTTATCTTATCCTTATCTTATTTTCGACCAAGTCAGCTTGTTTTATCGGAGGTTGACTGGCGATTAGATTCCCGACTCCATTACTTTGAATTTTGTGGACAAAGGTTCTCAGCTCTTCTTGCCCCTGAGCTAAACTTTGGATAAGAGCCACCTGGCCATTCATTTGGATCCTCATTTCTGCCATCTCAGCTTGCAATTGTTCCAACTGACCATTCTTGTTATCTTCATGATTTTCAGAGAGGAGTGCTTTAAACTCTTCTTGCCCCTTGGACAAGTTCAGGATCACTTCTTGAAACTGAGCATTCTAAACTTGGAGGCAATGTTTTAAAAACCAGACCGATCATCGAACCGGTGAGGATACTGAGTCACTGGTTTATTGGTTGAACCATTGGGTCACTGGTCGAACCGCATGAATAAACCAGATTAAACCGGATAACTCGAATAATAAACCAGTCTTTATAAGAAAACTATATAGGTATAAAATTGGTCGAACCGGATGATTCAGTCTCTACAAAATATAAATAACACTTAAATATTTTTAAAATATCATATCATAAATTCATAAGTTCATAATTTAAATTCAAATTTTAAATAAAGGTATCACACATAAAAAAAATAGTATAAAATTACAAAGTTTAATTGCAAACAAAGTCTAATTGCAATATAATTTAATTAAATATTTTATAACAAAATAACTGAAATACGAATCAAATTTAGTTTAAAGAAGGAAAAATTGTTTCAATGTTGGGATCTCCTTCTTTAATATTAAAATAATTTGCAGTAAATTCAACCGTATCTGTAACAATTTTCTCGTCAATGTATCATTACTATGTTTTATTATTTATTTATTATTATTTTTTTTATTTCATTTATTTTATTTTATTTTTAATTTTTAATTTTTATTTCATTTATATCATTTTTTATTTTATTTTTAATTAAAATAATAAAAAAATTAATTTTTTTAAAAAATTGCAATTAAACCGCCGGTTTGTGAAAACCGCCGATTTTTCCGATTTTCCCGGTTTACACCGATTTTTATCGGTTCATACCGGTTCAATGACATAAGCGATCCAGCATTCAAACTAGACCGGTTACCTGGTCGGTTCCCGGTTCGACCGGTCTGACCAGCCGGTCCGGTTCGGTTTTTAAAACACTGCTTGGAGGTCTTTGACAGATTGTTCGAGAGTCATTTCTGCTGAAATAAACAGCGAGAAGATTGAGAAACCTGCTATGGAAACCTGTCATGCAATGGTATGGTATGTAAATGCATATGCAATGTGTTCAAGGACCGCAGGATTTAAATTTGCTTAAAGAAAACAAAAACAAAATTTTATTAGTAAGTGTTTAATATAAATTTGCCCCTTGGGCTTACAATGAAAGGAAATAACAATAACGTACAAAAATAAATATATGGGGTTTTAAGTCTCCCATGGATGCTTCCTCTTTGGGTTGAGGTATGTGTTGAGGTTTCGCTCCTCGTGAAGTTGCCTTGTCAGCTCCATAATTCTTTCTTGACTAGCTCTGAAATGAGTCTCAAAAGTATCTATTTGCTCCCGCAACTGAATCCAGGACTTTTGCAACTCTTCCAAATCAGTGGGCATGTTTGGATGAAGGAAGGTATAAGAAATATATCCTTCAGCAACAGGCTCCATAGTGATTGGTAGAACAACAAGATATGGCATCATAAGAGTCTGAGCACGAGATCACACCCATCTGAGATAAGGCTCCATAGGAATAGAATACATTGGCTCCAAAGTTTTTCTCTCAAATTTATTCACCTTGATCCAAGCTCGTATAAACCTTTGACGATAACCCTGAAGATCGTTGTCGTAGTCGAACACAATACCCTGAATAAGCATGTCATGAGGACCATTACTCCGAGCATAACCAAACTGACGTAGAGCTAAAGAAGGATTGTAGGTAATGCCCCTCTTATGCCAAGGAGTGTCACATTATGGAACTCCCTACAATGATCAATGATAGTAACATTCTCCATAGATCGAGAGAACTACTAAATGTATGAATGAGAAAGTGACATGATCCATCTAGACCACCTTAACCCTTGTTCATTCTTCATCACTGATCGAGGAAGGTGAGAAATAAACCACCTAGCCAATAAAGGTATGCAACATATCAGAGTTCCTCTCGCCTTCGTAGTACGAGCGTGAAGAGAATGTAAGATGTCTCCAAGTAATGTAGGCACTAGGTTGTGAGTCGGAAATATGTTGATGGCGTGTGCGTCTATGAACTGGTCTGGATTAGGGAACAACGCTAAGCCATAAATCAATAGGGCTAGGATCTCCTCAAAAGCATCATAACTCATAGCCTTCAAGAACACTTGAGCTTTCTCCATCAATACCTTAGCAAGAATACCCTTAACTCCGCTTCTCGTTTCCAGGACAATGTATGATTTCTTCAAACGTAGGGCTACAGTAATGACTTCAGGTTTAGGCTCTTTCTCTAAGCCTGTGAAGGGTTTCTGATCAAGGATAGGTACCCTAAGCAACTTGGAGAACTCTTCCATGGTGGGCACTAGCTGATAATTTGGGAATGTAAAGCAATGATGCTTAAGATCAAAGAATTGGAACAGGACACTCATCATATCTTCATCAAACCCTGAGGTGACCAAGTCAAGTAGGTGACCATGTTTCTTGATGAACTGGGAGTTTTCAGAAACTTGAGAGATCAATTCCTTAATCTTAGAAGGTATCCCTTCAAAGTTGACCCGGATAGTATTCCTACGAGCATAAGTCATGACCTGCAACAAAGAACAAAGATAAATCCTTTGGTCCTTGAAATGGTTAGTGAAAATGCTATGCTTATGATGTCATAATGTTATGCTCAATCACAAACATGTGTCACACACAAACAAGTCACATAATAGCCCTAGGTTTAGAGGCTTGCATGTGGTTTAAAGGTAAGTATCCTCCCCTGAAGTTTAGTTGGTTCAACATGTCCTACAAAAGTAACCGGGTTCTAAGGAATCTCAAAATCACTGATCCTTCCCAAGGGTGGTTGTTCAGTAGGTGATTTACTTGCCAACCAAAACCCTCTATGTTTAGGATCTTAATGAGCGTAGCATTGAGTATCAACCAACTTCAGTCTTCACGAAGCCGCCTATCTCACTACTTTCTAAAGGCCAAGATGGGATAACTAGGGTTCTAAAGGTTAGTTAGTATATTGACAACATATGACAACCCCATATTATCCTTACTTACTTAAGGAACATAAGCACCAACCAAGAAGTCACACTAACTATGGCCACCAGATCAACCATATCGGTATACGCCGTACAGTTTCCTTGGTCTATTGCCATTTACCTAGGGTACACTAGATCCGAGTTAGGTTCTTTCACACAAAAAGCCCAATAAGTATTATAAAACAAACAATTTAAGTGATCTAATTCCTAAGGGTAACCCTCTTTTACTTAGTAAGTCCCCAGCAGAGTCGCCAGTTCCGTAACACAGTGGGAGAACTGACTTTCTATAAATGTTGCGGATAGCAAGAGTCGCCACCGACTTTTATTTTATCCATAAGGAAGGGACATAAAAGAACAGGAAAGACCGTTTTTTAAAAACACTTAGGTTCGGGGGTAGGTTATATAAAGGGAAGGTGTTAGAACCCTTTATATCCATGGTTATCCATGGGCTCTTAGTTACTTAGCTCACTTAAATGTTTTTGAAAAGTGTAGTGTGTGATTAAAAAGTTTTCTAAGTACTTTGTAATGATCCTCGTATGGATGTATACAAAGCCTTGTTTGAAAATGTTTGAAAATATTGTGAGGTGTGAAAAGTATTTTTAAAGTGTGAGCAAGTAACTAAGTTGTACCTACCCTAGACTAAGTCATTCATGTTCTTATATGTTCTTTCAAGGGTAAGACTATCCCTATTATTAAGGAATAGGTAGTCATTACCTTGGATTTATTAAGGGACGGGCGCAGGTTCATCGTACGGTCAACGAAGACAACTATATGGTGTCTTTAGCAATTGGGAGGGACTATCATCTTTTAAACCGAAGGGACAAGATCATTTATCGTAGGCAACCTCGTAGGGACTTGATCTTTTAGAATCTGGGAGGGACAAGATGATTTATTTTCCTGGAGGGACTTTGCTTAAGACACCCCACATTCGAGGGACTTGACCATTTAATAAGGCAACCAAGAGGAATATCCTAGGAAGTGCAGACGGCGATCATAGATCGACTTACGTGTGTGAGTGTTTATTTTCAAATATTTATTCTTTTTATTTAATTTTCTAAGTCTTTTTAATTAAATTATGTTTTGCACTCCCTATTTACTATCCACGCAATTATAAAAATAAATGGCAGAAAATTAAAGGCAAAAATAAGAAATTCCTAAATTATTACAATGCTTCGGGGCAGTTACATAATTATGAGGCGAAAAATAAAAATATGAAAATTTACAGGTGAGAAACAGTTACATAGTTATGGCGAAGGGAAAATTTCAGAGCAACAATAACAAGGCAGATTATGAATAACATAAAAAAGAGGAAAAAGTTTAAGGTTAAAAAAAACATTTTTAGGGTTTATGAAAATAAGTTTTAAAAGTTTTCTTAAAAATATTAGAGTTCAAAAATAAATTAGGATTTATCAGAGAAAATTTATTTAAAAATAATTATTAGTTTTTATGAATTAAAATAAATTATATACAAAAGATAAGTTTTATTTCTTTAATTCATAAATGAATTGATAAAAATAATAAAACTAAAAGAACTAAATTATAAAAATGTTTACAAAAATATAAGTTTTTAAAAGAAAAGTTTTTGTTTTATATTTTAGAAAAAAGAGAAATTAATTTAACAATAATAGTAAAGAAATTCAAATAAAATAAATAATTTGATGGAAAATAATAATAAAAAAAAAAAGAAAAGAGGAAATTAGAAGAAATTAGGAAAAAAAGAAAACAAACCCAAGCCCTCAGACTCCCAACCTTAGGTCTTTATCTAGGCCAAGCGTGCCTTTTGGTTATAAACCTGGAAAAATATATTATATAATAAACCTGGAAAAATAAATGAGTTAGAAAAAATCTAAATAATTAAAATGTGTTTTTTATTATTATTTAAAACTTAAATGGTAAAAGAAACTAAATATTATAAATTATATATAATAAAATAATTTTGAAATTAGATTTTAAAAACAATTAATAAAATTTAATTTAATGGTTTTTTTAAAGAAAAGTTAAAGGTTAATTATGAAAATAATTAGAGTTTAATTATAAACCTAAATATAAAAGTAATAATACTAATAAAAATGTTAACATAAATTTAATAAAAAAACAATTTGTTGAAAAAAAAGTTAATTAAAAAAAATAGGTTAACCATGTTTAAAAGATAAATTAAGGTAATTAAGGAAATTTAAAAAAAAAAGAAAATTATGAAGAACACATGTTTCTTCCTCAAAATGCTGTGGCTCCAAACCTCAGTTCCTTGCCACTAGGTTGTGGGCACTCCTGGGAAATAACATAGGAAATATATATTATATAATAAGAAATTTAAATAAAATGTAAATAAATAAATAATAATATAAGAATAATAAATAAAAAAATGTCATAAGCTAGGTTTGAACTCACGCTTTTGCCCTTCATCGAGTCCTTTGCCACTGGGACAAGCGCGGGCTTGTGATAGAAAATGTTTACATAATCAAACAATGAAATAAAATATAAAACAAAATATTTGAAAAAATCTTCCGCGCGCCAAATCCATCATCTTCTTCCTCGTGACCTTCTTGAATCTGCAATGAAACTTCAAAGTAATTGTCCAGAAATCATCCATACCTCACAACAAACACAAATCAATGGTTAAATGCAATTTATATTGAGTATATATATGAAATCGAAAAAACGATTCAGATTGGACATTATGGCATGAATTTTATGATGAAGATGATTGGGATATGTTCAAGATGCTTCAAGGATTCGTTTGCAACCTTCAAACATGAATATGCTTCAAGGATTATTTTGAAATTTGTGTGAATTTTTGAAATATGAATATGATCTTCTTGCCCTCTAAAAAATTTCTTCCCTTTATGTCTTTGTTGTGTATATATAATAGAGTGAATTTAGGTTAGAAATTGGGCCTTTGGAATTACTTGATGGTGAAGGAAGATACAACCAAAAATATGAAAAATAATCCAATATATCCTTGCTATTTTGGTTGTGCACGAATTTGGAGAGTCTCAATTAGTCGTGAATGATTTTTAAAAGCTTCTAGAATAAGAATCACATCCAAATATTGAGTTTTTATATTTTATTTTGATTTAAATTGAATTTTAATTAATAAAATCCAAATAAATAATAAATAAATTATAAAAACTAGAAATAATTGGAATTGGGTAATGCTTGATGTTATTATGAAGATTGGATTGCAATTTCACAAGCCCATTTGGAAAAAAATGGATTTTAGACCCTTTTTGCTCAATGCACCCCTTGAAAATTTCTCAACTTTGCCAAGGCTTAATTCTCTCAATTTTAAGGCTATGAAGATGATCTTGGACATTTTGGAAAGCTTAAAGAGTCCTCTAACAAAACGATTTGGTCTCATGTCCATATCTTTTACCATTTTCAAATTATGCTCTTTGGAAAAAGTTGACTTTTTGTTGACTTTTGAAAGGACTTATAATGTCTACTTGGGGAATGTCATCCAGTGACATCTTTCTCTTCATGTCTGCAAAACCTGCAACAACAAAGTTTGTACATGTATTCCCCAGGGAATTATGTGGTATGAGTCAACCATCCGGTGTTACTTAACATTCAAAGTGATTTTAAATGTTTTCGCATGTTATTTGTAAAGTCACCTCGTTTAGATGCAATGTTCTTTTATAAAAAATTCAGGACATTTTTGCAAACAAAACATGTAAAAATAAAACAAGGACAAAAAAAATTTGACTGAATAATTCTTTTATTTATGAGCCTGTGAATAGGCAAATATACACCAAGAAGCAACCACCTGGAAAAAGGTCACTGTAAATTGAGAAAAGAAACTATCCTAATGGCAATGTGAACTGTATTCCACTGAGTTTCAATTCTGCTATGACCGGTATGTCTTAAAGATTTCTCCATTTCTGATCTTGCTTTCTGAATAGGAGGATTGGATTGATTCCCATCCCTTAGAGATTTCCAGGTTGAGTGAGACGGTGATGTAGTACAGATAACTCAAATCGCAGTCATTCGCTTATTCCCTCTTTTGCATGGACCTCCCTTTCGGGATTTCAATCCACTGGGATACCCTTTTTTGCCTGAGTTGTCCAATGCAGATTTTCAACTCACCGGGTGTACATTTTTTTATATCCCTAACTTTTGCCCGTTCCTTTTATTCTGTTTTTGGCTCGCCTGGATGCCCTTTTTTGCCTG
This sequence comes from Lathyrus aphaca, assembly GCA_963966055.1. Classification (NCBI taxonomy): domain Eukaryota; kingdom Viridiplantae; phylum Streptophyta; class Magnoliopsida; order Fabales; family Fabaceae; genus Lathyrus; species Lathyrus aphaca. The sequence continues at coordinate 212,334,895 of OZ014520.1, read as the reverse complement.
GACTTTTATTTTGTTTTTGTTCAGCGGGTCTCCCTATGCGAAGTATTTTTTAACTGCATCTGAGTTGACAAGGGATTGGAAGTCTTCACCATCCATGGTTGTAAGCATTAGAGCTCCACCTGAGAAAACTTTCTTAACCATGAACGAACCTTCATAGTTTGGAGTCCACCTGCCCCTGTGATCTGTACCTGGAGGAAGGATTCTCTTGAGCACAAGTTCACCAACTTGGTACTCCTGAGGACGTACTCTCTGATCAAATGCTTTCTTCATTCGTCTTTGGTATAACAGACCATGGTAGATAGCTGCAAGACTTTTTTCTTCGATCAGACACAACTGATTATACCAGGAACGTACCCACTCAGTCTCATCAAGCTTGACGTCCATCATTACACTCAAGGAAGGGATCTCAACTTCAACAGGTAGGACAACTTCCATACTATACACCAGTGAGAACGGTGTTGCCCTAGTAGAAGTCCTGACTGACGTTCGATACCCATGCAAGGCAAATGGTAATATCGCATGCCAATCGTTGTAGGTGACAACCATTTTCTGCACAATCTTCTTGATATTCTTATTAGTTGCCTTGATCGCGCCATTCATCTTTGGTCGGTAAGGAGAAAAATTGTGATGTTGTATTTTGAAGTCCCGGCATAACTCAACCATCATCTTGTTGTGCAGATTAAAACCATTATCGGTAATGATTCTTTTGGGCACTCTGTATCTGTAAATAATGCCCTTTTTCATAAATTTGGCCACCACTTTCTTGGTGACATTGGCATAAGATGCTGCTTCGACCCATTTGGTGAAGTAATCAATTGCGACCAGTATGAAACAATGGTCGTTTGAAGCAGTAGGCTCGATCTTCTCGATCATGTCAATGCCCCACATAGAAAAAGGCCAAGGAGATGACATGATGTTCAGTGGGCATGAAGGTACTGTCGCTCCCCAGAAAAGACACTAGGTCCCAAGGTGCAGACGCGAACGGTCGACGAAAGAGAAATGATGAGGTGTAATTGAATAGAGTCGTCATCTAGGCGTTTTTATCCCGAAGGAAAGGTAATGCTGCATAAACCTAGAAAGAGATGGATAAGATGGTTGCGAACCAGAGAAACTGAGAAAGGGGGTTGGTTACGACCTGGGAAGGTATTAGCACCCAGACCGTCCGTCGTACTCGACGGGATCCACGCTTACAAGATTGTGTTTAAAAAGGGGTAGTGTATGTGTTGACTGTGTGTTAAAAGCTAGGGAGAAAGGATATACAAAGTGTTAGTGCAAAAGAGAGGGTGAGTGCTCAAGAGCGAGGCTTAAAAAAAATCTGAAAGAGGGGGAAGACACAAAGACTTTTGTTCGATAACTATTAAGTTATGCCTACGTATCCTCTCGTGCAATGAGGAAGTCAGAACACTGTAGTTCGACTCAAAGAGACTGGAAATAAATTGACTGTGAACTGCCTGCTTGCCTATGCTCAAGTGTATGAATCGTCTGGCTCGAGTGCTAACTGTCTTGCATTAGACGGAAGGAGCAAGTTCTTGTTTGTGAATGAGTGTGATGAGAAAATAATCCTGGAGGAGACGATTATTGTTTGTTTTTGGGTTTTTAGTTTTTTATTGTTTTTGGTGTTTTGCATAGGATAATGAGCTTAAACCTAAATCAAGGGCTTGTAAACTCATTATATCCTCCCTTATTAGGGATAATGAGCCTACTTAAGTATGAGATAAGCATCTCAACTTAATTACCATGATGATGTAGGATTAAGATCATTAACCTACTTGTGATTATTTAGATGCTTTTGGTTTTTTTTTGTTTAGTGTTAACTAATGAGTTTAATCTCTAATCACAGACTAGTGAACTCATTACACCATCCTAATAGAAGGATAATAGATGAGAACACTTAAGCTGGGGAAGATACCTCAACTTAATCCATGGTTAGGGATTAAATTCGTTATATAACAAGCCTTTATTAAGTGGATTTTAATTAAGGGATGAGATTAAGAAGTGGATTTTAAGTTTGTAAGACAACTTGAGGGGGACTTATCCATTAAACACTAGGGTTAGTCCCTCTTAACCATAAGGAAGAGATAGAACCCTAATGTAAGGCCCAAGTTACAAGATAAAGTCTTAGTGATTATTAATGTGTTTTGATTAAGAGGCGTAAACAAATTAAAGGTTTAACACTAAGGATTAAAGTTATACACTACATCCTAAGAGAAGGATGCAGGCATAACCCTAATTCCAATGTCCTAAAGCTTTTATGAGTTTAGTCTCTGATTAAGAGGGGAAGAGAGAATCAAGGAGACTCAAAGGTAAAAATCTAGGCGGGACTATATACAACCCTAAAATTATCATGCTTGGATGTCTTATGGTTTATGTGTCTTAAGAGAAAGGATCTTCAAGAAGGCCACCATGGAAGAAACAGATGAAAAAAGAAGGAGGAAGAAGAATAAGTTACTTACTTCCTGAAGAAGATAAGTAACTTAAAAGAAAGAAAGTAAGAAGTAGAGAATATAAGTGAAGCATTTTCACTTCAAAGACATGTAAGAATGCATATGAATGATGAGAAGAGGTGGGAGGTGAAGGCAAATCCTCCTCCCAGATAACTTACCAAGAACTCCTGAAATGTTAGTATGAATGCATAAGACATAAAGCAAAAGGAAATGAAGTGAAATGAGATGTAAAGACCAAAGTCAGAAGTGAAAATGCAATGTAAAATGCATATAAGATGATGCAAAGTCATACAAGATGCATATGAATGATCATACAAGGATGAGATACAATGGGAGCATGTTTAGAAGCATGAAAACACATGGATGTTCATGAAATGTAATGGATGCAAAGCATAGCAAATGAATGAAGAAATGATAAATCAATGTTCAAGTATGTCCTAAGATGTCTAAGATGTCATACAAATGCTTGAAATGTCATGGCAAGTTCATATGATGATGATATACAAAGGAGAATGCAAATGAAGATGTAAGATTAGGGTCTTAAGACAACATGAGACGCATATGACCAAAACAGAAGCATTAAACATGATAAAAAATTGAAATAAAGCTCAAACAAACCCTAATCCCATATAAGATCACAACCCAAAGGATAAAGTCAGAAGCTTAACCTAGTGGAAGTTATGAAATTCCTAAGTTTGCCAGGGTTTTTGGGTGCTTCTAAAGGGAAAATGAAAATCAAATTGAAAATGCAAAATAAAATCATGAGAAAAATAACCTAGAAACTATATGCAATATGTGAAACAATGCAAGAAGAACCAAGTTCAAACTCATCATGGTTAGGCAGAAATGAATTTTTCAAGTTAGGGTTAAAAAAATATGATTTTTAGGAACCCTAATTCAAAGAAAATTGTGAAATTGTGATCAAACCTAAAAAGAAATTTGTATTGTAAGTTTGAAAATGTTTTTAAATGTATTGAAATGCTTCATGAATGTTTTGGTGATTTTTAGAAACATAAATGCATTTTTAATTAATAAAAATCCATTAATTAATTAAAAATAACATTTAAATATTTTAAAAATAATTTTTTAATGCAAAAAATAAAATAAAAATTATTTTCAGGTTGAGAAAAATATTTGAAGTAAAAATGCAAGAAATGATATTTTTTTGATGATTTTTTACTATTTTAAATAAAATGAACAAAAGAAATAAAAAGAAAATGAATTAAAATGTAAATAAATGAAAGTCAACTGATCTGATGGTCCAGGTTTGAATGGGGGAAGACTGCGCGCACAGATGGGTGGCTAGGATTCATTCTGGCAAATTATTTAATTAAACTTGATTAATTTAATTAATTAAAGATTATGGTTTAAGTGGATCAATCTGAACCATCCAAACACGCGGCAAGCAAGATCCTATGGCTATTATTCAAACTAGCATTTAATTACATGCTTAGGGTTTAATGACTCTCAGGTGACCGGAACAGTGTTCCGGTCATCTTCTCCGGCAACCTCAAAACTCAATCTTTCTCCCTAGGCCCACCCAGACTCTCTAAAGATCCAGAAACATTCCCCAAAACTTCCTAAACACGAATCCAGACTCAAAACTCATTTATCATGCATCAAAAAGGGAAATCGAAGAAAAAAACATCCTAGGTTAAAATGTTTCAGAAGCTCCATACATGGTCATTCCTCACTCATTTTCAAAACAAATTATATCAGTGTTGTTGCTCCCTGGATTTCCATCCTGGTACAAACGCAAAAGTGGCGCGGAAAGGAGGTAGAGTCGCCAGCCAGACATTTTTATCCCGAAGGAACGGGAATGGTAATGTTGCACAAACCAGCAGAAAAGAAAAGGAAGGACACGGTGTAAACACCCCAAATTTTCCCTCACCCATTCACACCATGGCTTGTGATCATTTCATATGCATAAACACAATCATAACATCTCATAACACATTTTCAAGTCTTTGCATTGGTTCTAAGTCATCTGCATCTAGGGTTTGTGATCTGAGCAATCCAAGAGCTTCTTGAGCCACTCCAAAGGTCATCAATCACTTCAAAGGGGTCCATGTGTGTTCAAGCATCATATTGCATCCTCTCAAAGTCAAGAATGCCAAAGAATCACAAGAACTGGGATTGGTATGGAGGCAGAGCCGGGTTTGACTGCACAGTTGACCTAAAATTAGGGTTTTGGTTTCAGAGGCCATAACTCCAAATTTTTTGGTCATTCTTGTTTCTATTGGTCTCTATATGGTATAGGGAGTATGCATATCAATTTTCATGAATAAATTCCATGGGGAAGTCATCTGATCAAGAGTTGACTTTTCAGACAAGTCAGTGCAAAATCAGGGCATCTGAGGCCCCCCAATGACCCAACCAAGGGGTGATCTTCATCATTTTGAGTGTATTTGATCTTTATTTAATCATGGAAGAAGATTGAAGTTCACAAAATTCAAGAATTTGAAGTTTTTGCAAAGTTGACTTTTTTGGGTATGGTTGACTTTTAAGGAATTTGTCATTTTATGCAACTTTTTCAACCCTTAATTTTTGATCCAAAAATGCTTCAAATGGAAAAACTTTGGTCATGAAAGTTGTAGATTAGATCTTTCCCTTTTCAAAAAGTACAAGAACTTGACCTAATTCATTTTGGATCAAAAGTTATGGTGTGTCAAAGTTGGCAAAAATCACTAATTTTCAAAATATGCACCAAATGGAAAACTTGCAAAAACTTTGTACCAAGGCATTTGTGACTTCTAATTCATGTCTAACCATCACCCAAACATCACATGTACCCTAAAGTTCAGAATGGACTAAGAATTTCTCATGTTTCATGGCCTTGGGAGCAAGTAAGTTTCATATGAACTAAAAGTAAACAAGTTGCAAAACCATCATCACACTTCCATCCACTTGCTGCCTTGGATGCTGAACCAGCCATAGCCTTTCCCCTCACCATGCTGCGCCAGCCCACACCCTTGTACTAGACTAGAACACAACCCATGCTTCTCTTACACAAGAGTGGACTTTTTGCAAAAGCTAGCTCACCTATCACAGCAGGCCAAGTCACATCACCTGACCAATAGGACTTGTTTATGTGGATCAAAGGCCAGCCATTTCATACAACAAGCCAGCCTGAAAACTCACCACAACACACATTCACAAACTCTCTCCAACTTGCATTTTCCTTCGAATCTGATTCCACAAGCCATAAACACTCAAACAAACTCCACTAATCAACTCACCTTGCTTCACTGAACAAAAACCAGCAAGACCTAAGCCTGAAGCAAGCCCTAACATCACATTCCCATTTTCACTCCCTCAAGAAAAAGCTTTCGAATCTGATTCCACAAGCCACAAACACACAAACACACTTCATAGATCAACTCAACATGTTCCTCTGATCACAAAGCATCCATCACCATAGCCTAAAACCCCCAGAATCACAAATACGATTTCTGCCTTCCATTGAACAGAACTTGTTCAAACCTCAAAACCAGCCATCACAAACTCTTTCCAAGCATTGAAAGCTTCTCAAGAGGTCAAGTGGAGTTGATTGCAAGCAGGAAAGCACCCAGAAAGCTGTGAACTGAAAGCTTCGAAACTCAGGTAGCTCAAGAACTTTTGTTCCAGAAATGATTTTTTAAAGTTCTTAAGTTGTTCTACTTGCCTTCCTGATCATGAATATGTCTTTAGTTTTGAAAATGGTGGAGAGATGAGAGTTTAACATGCTTCTGAAACTTTTTGCCCTAGAAATAGATTGATTCGATTCAGCCATTTTTGGAATGATAAATATGTTTTGATTGGGGGTTTTGATTCGTGAGTGAGTGGGGATCATTCCTGTGTTTTTAGAATTCATTTTAGATGCGTGTGGAGAGAGATTGGTTTTTGGGGTGAACGGAGAAGATGACCGGAACACTGTTCCGGTCACCTGAAGGTAATTAACGGCAGGATTAGGGCATAAGCATTAATTATCTGAGTTTGAATTTGGTCCGTTCATTTGCGCGCGTGGTCAGCTCCCGCGTCCTGGGGTTTGAATCTCAGCCATTAGATTGGCTGACTTTCTCCTTTTCCATTTAATTTTATTTTATTTTCATATTTATTTCATTTGTTTTATACAATTTATTTAAAATAGCAAAATTGCTTTAAAAATTATGAAACTTTTTGTCAAGAGTTTCATTAATTTTTAAAAACACAAAAATATTTTTATTTTCATTTTTAGCATTAAAAAAGTATTTTTAAATATTTAAAAGTTTATTTTTAATTGATTAATGAAGATTAATTTATTAAAAATACTTTTAGGTATTTAAAAATCACCAAAAAATTCATGAAATGTTTTAAGACATTTAGAGACATTGTCCAACCTTCAAACCAAATTTATTTTTTGATCTTGATGCATTTTGAGAATTTTTCATTGAATTAAAATCATTTTTATGCATTATTTTGATCCAAACTTCCAAAAATCATTTCTGCCTAACCCTAAAGAGTTGGACCTTGATTCTTTTTGCATTGCATTGTGTTTAGCATGTAATTTTTGAGATTAAATGGCCATGATTTGATCTTTCATTTTCATTTTGTTTGGTAATTTTCTTGTTAAGGAACCCTAAAACCCTAGAAAACTTAGAAAAATCATAACTTGAGTTAGGTTAAGAGTTGAGACCTCTCCTTTGGGCAGTGAGTTAGTATAGGTTTAGGGATCCTTTGAGTGCATTTTCAATTTTTTATAATGTTGTTTGCTTCTGATTTTGGTTTTTGTTTGTGGCATTGTTCATAAACCCTAATTTGGGCTTCCATATGCATCCATCTTGCATTTTCTTGCATAACATGACTTGCCATGACATTCCATGCTTCCATTTGATTCATTTAACATCATAAGACATATTGAAAGCATGTTTGATCATTGCATCTTTCATTTGCCATGTTGTATGCCATATGCATCTCATAACTTTTCATGTATGTTCATGTGTCTTAACATGCTTCATTTGCATCCATGAGCTTGTATGATCATCTCCATTTGTTGTCTCATGTTTGTATCACTTCATAGCATCATTATCATCATAAACATGCTTCTGGTTTTGGTTTGCATCATGTCATTCCATCCCTTTTTGCATTGCATTGCATTTCTTTTCTAACCTTTCAGGTGGTAAGTGATTTTGAGAAGTGAATTTGCCTTCACTTCTCATACTTTCTCCTCATCTCTTTCTTGCATCCATGCTGCATTTTTATATGTGTTTGAGTTTGGGCTTGATCATTCTTCTTCCTCCCACTTTCTTTCTTCAAGTGACTTGACTTCTTGAATGAAGCAAGTTGCTTTGCTTCTCTTGATCCTTTCATCTGCTTCCTGGTGGTTCCATTGAAGACTTCTCTTGAAAACCTCACAAACCTTAGGAACAACCAAGCATGACAATGATTAGGGTTTTGATTAGTCTCCCCTCTTAGTTTTACCTTTGTGTATCTTTTGAGTCATCTCTTCTCATCTCATAATCAGGGACTAAACCCTAAAGGCTTTAAGGCTTTGTGATTAAGCTTATGCCTGCATCCTTCTCTTAGGATGGAGTGTATAACTTTAATCCTAAGTGTTAAACCCTTAATGTGTTTAAATCTCTTAATCAATTCACTTAATAATCAACAAGACATCAAGCTTGTAACTTGGGCCTTGCATTAGGGTTCTAATTCTTCCTTAACTGGTTAAGAAGGACTAACCCTAGTGTTAATGGACAAGTCCCCATCAAGTTGTCTCATAAACCCTAAAACTCACTTCATCATCATATCATTAAATAAAATCCACTTAACCAAAGGCTTGTTTTGTCATGAGTTTAATCCCTAATCATGGATTAAGTTGAGGAGCTTTCCTCAGCTTAAACATTCTCATCTATTATCCTTCTATTAGGATGGTGTAATGAGTCTGTTTAATCTTTGATTATGGCTTAATCTCATTACTCAACACTAAACAAAAACACCAAAAAAATCTAATTAATCACAAGTAGGTTAATGATCTTAATCCTACACCAAAGGTGTTTAAGCGTGAGAAGCTGACTTCACACTTAAGGTATTCTCATTACCCCTAATCAGAGGGAAGATGTGATGAGTTTACTAAATCCATTGGTTTAGACTTAAGCTCATTAACTTATGACAAAATCCAAAAACAATAAAAGACTGAAAACACAAAAACAAACAATAATCGTCTCCTCCGGGATTCTTTTCTCATCTCATTCACTCACAAACGAGAGCTCGCTTCTTCCGTCTAATGCAAGACAGTTTGCACCTGAGCCAGACAGGTCATACACTTGAGCATAGACAAGTAAGCAGTTCACAAGTCAATTCATCTTTCAGTCTCTTTGGGTCGAACTACGGTGTTCTGACTTCCTCATTGCACGAGAGGATACATAGGCATAACTTAACAGTTATCGAACAAAAGTCTCTGTATATTCCCCCTCCTTCTAGCTCCATTATCTTAGCCTCATTATCTTGAGCAGTTCACTCTCATCCTTACACTGACACTGTATACATTACACTTTGCACTTCCTTTACACTGACACCTGTACATTTTCCTTTTCCAGCTCTTTTATACACAGATTGCACTGACACTACCCCTTTAAAACACAAATCTTTTAAGCGTGGATCCCGTCGAGTACGGCGGACAATCTGGGTGCTAATACCTTCCCAGGTTGTAACCAACCCCCTTTCTCAGTCTCTCTGGTTCGCAACCGTCTTATCCGTATCTTTCTAGGCCTATGCAGCATTGCCTTTCCTCCGGGATAAAAATGCCTAGTTGGCGACTCTATTCATCTCCAGTGAGTTCACGGCTGTGTGTTCTCATTGTCCCTCTCGCCGACCATTCGCGTCTGTACCTTTATCTGGGCCGGTCCCACTTATCGGGAGCGACAGCTTGGCGACTCTGCTGGGGACCCTTATACTGCAACCAGGGCTTCTGGTTCTTTCTGTGGGTTCCTCCTAGCGTTTGTTTGATTTGTGTTTATTGGGATGTTATGTGCTTATTTGTGTTTGTATATTTGTATTATTTTTGCTTTGTGTACAGTTGTTTTACTGCATTTCTTTATAGCTTTACATATATCATACTGTCATACTGTGCTGGCTGGATCTGTTTGTTTGCTTTGGTGGGTGGGTGTTCTATTGAGAGTTGAGGTCCTATACCTGGGACCGGAGTGACACCTAGGCTAGAGTGGTTCATATTCTTTCCCATTCCATCTCGGTCTGGTGCGGGAATATGAAACATGGTTCAGATATGGGTTTCTTCTTGAGAACTCTGTGTTGCAGATTTCCTGCAATGCTAGGGCTATCTGGGAAGTCTGCTAAGTCTAGATGACCTTTTAGTATTGACCTTCAGAAACTGAGGTGAATTAGAGGAGGAACTTTTATGGTTATTGTAAACACTGTACCTCCGGGTTAGAAGTGTTTACACTTCTCATAACTGATCCAAGTCTGAGGATCCTTGTTTTAGAACACCACCTGTGAGGGGGTTGGGCTGTTTACAGGTTTGCAGGTACCCTTGGCCTCAGCATACCCTGTTACCTGATTTGATTAAGAATACTCCATGTTGGAACAGTTCTTGTGATTCTAAACCCTGGACATGTGGCTCTTTATTTGAGTCCCCCACCTTGGTTACTGGATTTATAGACCTCCATCTGGAATTCTTGAACATACTTGGACCTATATCAGGGCATTTGATCAGATCCAGCTCAGTCACAAACCCTTGCATATCATTTGCATACATAATCATTACATCATTTTGACATTTGCTTATTTGTGTTTCAGGGTATCCATCTTCATTTTTGGCTTAGGTTTTGACCCCATCATCAGTATTGACCTATCTTCATAAGCATCTGCTTCAGCTATCAGTCATCTGCTTCAGTCACCTGCACCAGCCAGTCAGTGGCCCATTTTCAGCATTATCATCAGCACCTGTCTCAACTCATCTTCAACAACATGGCTCCTAAGAAGAGTAACATCACCTACCACTTCTTCCAGCCAGAGCTAGCTGACATCAGGAGGATTCAGACCCTGATCACTCCAGACCATATACCACTGTTCAGGGAACACTATGGAGATATACTTGATGTGGTTATGGATCTGGACCCTTCACAGAGAAGCCTGATCCACACTTGCCTTCAGTTTTATGATCCTCCACTGAGGTGCTTCACTTTTCAGGACTTTCAGCTGGGCCCTTTATTGGAAGAATACTCATCATTGGTTGGTATACCTATCAGAGGTGGAATCCCTTTCAACCCTGAGATGGTCTTTCCTGGTAATGAAGAGGTAGCAAAGGCTTTGCATCTGGAACCAGTTCTGATTGGGCAGCATATGACTTCTAAGGCTGGAATCCCTGGCCTGCATCTGGATTTCTTGATCTCTCAAGCTACCCTGAAAGCTTCTCTGGGAGAGTGGAAAGCAGTATGTGATTTATTGGCCTTGAGCATATATGGGATCATATTATTTGCAGATGAGCCTCGATTCATTAGCAAGAATGCAGTCCATCTTTTCATCCTGAAGAACCCAGTGCCCACTTTATTGGGAGATCTCTATTACTCAGTGCATCAGAGGAATGAAAAGCAGAGGGGAAGATTAGTGAGGTGCTGTGCTCCTTTGTTCCATACTTGGCTTCTCAAGCATTTGCCCAGGACAGATGCATTTTTGAACCCTCATCAGCAGAGAAACTGGGCTAGAAGACTCACTGCTCTAACTTCAGCCGATATCAGGTGGTGCACTCAAAGCACCAAAGGCAGGGATATCATCACCAGCTGTGGGCATTTTCCCAATGTGCCCCTAATAGGAGTTAAGGGTAGTATTAATTACAACCCTCTTCTGTTCAAGAGACAACTGGGCTATGCACTGGTCCACACTCCTAAGGCACAAGACTTGGTTGAGACCCTTTATTGTGAGAACAAGCCTAATCTGGCTATTGTTAGGCAGGCAGCCTGGGCCTGGGATAATGTTCAAACCAAGGGAGTAACCATTCTGGGGAAGTGCAACAATGTGGCATCAGCACAATATTATGAGTGGTCCCATGCCAGGGCTCAATTCTCTGGAATGCCCTTTACCATGGAGGATATGCCTGAATCATCCTCAGCACCACCCCCTGCCACTGTCAGTTTGGAGGAGTTTGAGAGTTTAAAAGAGAGAAATGAGAAGTTGACTCAGGCTTTGCAGAAGACCCTCCGGGAGAGGAGTGATGGTAAGATGGACATTGAGAGGTTAGAGAAGCTGAGAGTAGAGCATCTGGCTAGAATTAAGAAGTCTGAGGATTACATCAAGAAGTCTAGGGCTGGGGAACAAATTCTGAAGAATGCTTGCAAGGAAGCCCAGTTCCAGAAAGCCAGGACAGACTTGTATCTGAAGGAGAGTCAAGCTAGGTGGGTCAGGATCACCGAGGCTCGTACTCTGGAGGACAAGAGGATCCAAGACAAGATAGAGCAACTGGAAGCTAGTGCAAAAGAGCAGCAGGAAGCCCTGGCAGTAGCCCAGAGGGAGATATCAGAGCTGAAGATCAAGGCTGGAGTGAAAAGGTCAAAGGACCAAAGTCAGCACAAGAAGTTAACTGCAGCTGTTACTACCCGGAATCTCCTCATCAGGAATCTCACGGAGCGTCCAGCTGATCCTGTGACCGAAGCACTTCTCAAGGAAGTTCGGGAGGATGAGTTTGGTCTTGGTGTTTGACCATTTGCTTGTTGTTGCTTTCATTCCATGTACTTTTATTTTCTTGTAATGTATTTTGACCCCTCAGGGGGTTTGCATTTGTAAACAAACTATGTACCATTTGCCTTTTTGTAATATATGTATTAGTTTGTTCCACTTCAAAAGCAACATCAACAGCACCTTCAAGGGTCTGGAAGGGTCAAAACTGAATGCCAAGCCGGATACCTTGAAAACAAATAAGCATACTGCATTGCATGCTAACCCTTTGTTTGTTTTGTAGGTTTTTGTTTTATCGTTGCTAACTCTGTTGTGATGTTCAGGAACTATTGCTCGACGCCGGGTATTTCCCCTCAACCGTCTGCACCGTTATCCAACCCGTAACAACCTTCCGGGCATACAAATGGATCAGGTACAACAGGACCTTGCAGAGGTTAGAAATCAAATGGCAAACGAAAGATTGGAAATGAGAACGCAGATGACGCAGTTTATGGAAGTGATGAACAACATGGCTCAGAGCCAAGAAAGATTGAGAGCCATGGTGGAAAGGCAGAATCAAGAAGATCCGCATATAGGGACTGCTGGCACAAGTAACAACGAGAGGGTCCAACCTCATGTCAATCCCCCTGTGTTTGGTCCCCACCTTCATCCAGAGGTTAATGTTCCTGCAAATGTTCAAGGGACTGCCACTGCAGGAAGGGTACTGCAAGAAGACCCCCAGGAGGATCAGTTCACGGTAATGGGTGCTGGGGAGGAAGCTTATGACAGAAGGCTGGATGAGATAGCTGAGAAATTAAGATCCTTGGAGTCCCAAAACTCTTTGGGTTTTGATGTTATGGACATGGGCTTGGTAGACGGGGTCAGGATTCCCCATAAGTTTAAGCCTCCTTGTTTTGAGAAATACAACGGGACTTCATGCCCCCGGACCCACCTGCAATCATTTCTGGGGAGGTTGAAGGCCTACACCATGGACGAGAAGCTCTGGATGTTCTATTTTGAGGATAGCTTGACGGGAGCTTCAAGAGAATGGTACTCTCATCTGACAAGAGCAACTATCAAGTGTTGGAAGGACCTGGCAGAGGCCTTTATCAGACAGTATCAGTACAACCTAGATATGGCACCCAACAGGACCCTCCTAATGGGAATGTCACAGTCGTCAAGAGAAAGTTTCCGAGAGTACGCCCAGAGATGGAGGCAATTGGCTGCTGCTCTTCAGCCACCTATGTCAGAGAGGGAAATGGCAGATATGTTTATGAACACCCTCCAGGGAACATATATTGACAGGCTGGCTGCTTTCTCTTCCACTAGCTTTGCAGATGTTGTCATAGCTGGAGAGAGAATTGAGAGCCTGTTAAAGATGGACAAAATTTCTGACAATGGTGCCAGCTCGTCCAGCAATACAAGGAAGCCTTTTGCAGGCCCAAGAAGAACTGGCGAGACCAATGCCATCCACACCAACAGGGGCAAACCCCAGTATGTTCATAGATCTGTGGCAGCAGTCACCATTCCCGCTCCAGCTCATCCTCAACCAGCTTATCAGCCTCCGCAGCAAAACTATCAGCAACAACCTCAGTACCATCAGCAAGCTCAGTATCCTCCGAGAAACTATAACAACACCAACAACAACAACCAGCAAAGGCCATTTCAGCAGAGGCCATCTCAAGCCAATAGGGTGATCGATCCGATCCCTATGCCATATACTACATTGCTGCCACAACTCCTGAAACTCAACCTAGTTGAGCTAAGGACATTGGCACCTCCAGATCCCAACAGTCTACCCAGGAATTATGACTCCAACGCCAGATGTGCTTTTCACTCAAATGCACCTGGCCACAGTACAGAAAAGTGCAGAGCCTTGCACATGAAGGTACAAGACCTGGTGGACTCTAAGGCTCTGAACTTCGCACCACCACCCAATGTTAATAAGAACCCCATGCCAAACCACGGTGGTCCCAGAATCAATGCTATTGAAGAAGACAAGCCGTCTTATTTAATAACCTGTGTGGGTCAGATTCGGACACCGTTGGTAGAGATCAAGGCTCAACTCCTCGAATGTCAAATGTTCCCGGGGTGTGAGTTAGGGTGTGCTTACTGCAACATTTCAGTAAATGGGTGCGATAACTTGAGGAATGGCATAGATGGTCTCATTCAGAGTGGCCAGCTTCAAATCACCACATCATTTCCTACAAATCCAGCAATCTCATCAGCAACAATTCCAGTATCTCCTACAACTGCAACAACCATTGTTCCCGACAATTCTTCGGCTTCATCAACAAGTGCTTCATTTGTCATTTCAACTGACCAGATATTAACAAATGTTCCTTCTACAACTCCAGCACCGCTTCACTTCGAATCTCCTACAACAACAACACCCATCCTTCCAACAATGTCTCCTACAACATCAGCAACAAACAATGAAGACGTCACAACCGTTACAATCTATTACGATCCAGAGAACAATTCTGCCTACAACTCACAAAGTGCTGCTCCCATCAGAGCACCAGTCACGATATATTATGATCCACAGACTATCACAATTCCTTCCGCAGCTGCAATCAATCCAGTCACTATTACAGTGCCTGGGCCAGTACCTTATGAAAGCAGTAATGCCATCCCCTGGCATTACGGCTCTGACCTGTACTGCGAAGGACAAAAAATCACTTTTGAATCATCAACCCCTGCACCACAAGTAGACAATGTGGGAGGAGGCGGAGGCTTCACTCGAAGCGGACGTCTCTTCGCTCCACAGACTCAAAGACCCACTGCCGAAGCAGAAGCTGCTGCCAAGGCAAAAGGAAAAAGCTTAGTGCAGGAAGAGCAGGTTGTTAAAGAAGCTTTGAAAACACCCTTTGACCAAGAAGTTGATGAGTTCATGAGAATCATCAAGAAAAGTGATTACAAAATAGTGGATCAGCTTCATCAGACGCCTTCCAAGATCTCAATCCTATCATTGCTCATGTGCTCCGAAGCCCATCGGAATGCACTACTAAAAGTCTTGCACGCAGCTTATGTGCCTGAAGGGATCACTGTCAATCAGTTGGAAGCTGTGGTTGTAAATGTTAATGCTAGTCATGGACTAGGGTTCACCAACACTGATTTGACTACGGAAGGCCGCAACCATAACAAGGCTTTGCACATAACCATGGAATGTAAAGGTGCAGTCCTTTCCCATGTGCTGGTAGACACGGGGTCATCCCTTAATGTCTTACCTAAAAAATCCCTTGTGAAGCTAGAGTATGACGGATTGGCGTTGCGACCCAGCAACCTGGTGGTGAGAGCCTTTGACGGTTCTAAGAGATCGGTTCTGGGAGAGATTGAGTTGCCCATAACGATTGGCCCGCAAACTTTCAAAACGACCTTCTACGTGATGGATATACAGCCTTCCTAAAGCTGTCTATTGGGTAGGCCATGGATTCACGCCGCTGGCGCCGTGACCTCAACCCTTCACCAGAAGTTAAAATTCGAGTGGGAGGGTCAAATCGTTACAATCTGTGGAGAGGAGGATATTTTTGTCAGCCACCTGGCTACTTATAAATACATTGAAATGGATGGGGAGATCCATGAAACAATGAGCCAAGGTTTCGAAGCCTTGAACATAAATGAAACATCTGCTGTGCCTGGAACCTCAATGACATCATATCAACAAGCCCGGAAGGTTGTTGAAGAAGGAAGTGCCCAAGGCTGGGGCAAACTACTACCGGTGGAGAAGAAAGAGGATAGATTTGGGTTGGGTTACAAACCAACTCAACAAGATCAAGTAGAGGCTGCAAAAGAGCCCAACTTTGTTAGTGGGGGGATGCTCACCCCTGATGCTGTCAACAATCTGGAAGACGAGCTGGAAGAAGAACGCAACCTGGAAAGCTGGATCCGTCCAAAGATCCCGGGGAGCAGTATCTCAAACTGGTCTTCCCAGGAAATTATAAGAGTTACTCATGCAGAGTAATTATTATTTCCTGTATTTTTATAGCATGCATCAAAGTCTTGCATCTTGCCCAAGATGACAAGACTCATTTTGTAATCGGGCCATCTGTACTTTTTGTGCAACAAGATTAATCAATGAAGTATCAGACATCTTTTTGCAAATGAGTCTTTTCTCTTTTCCGTTCACTGTTTTCCCATTTTTCTTTTTGTACAAAAAATAAATGGCAGTGTTTTCAAAATGACAACTTTATTTCACTTTTCTAAACAAGATTAAAATCAAATCACTAAAATGAACAAACTGAACCCTTGCAGAGTGTGCCTTCCAGACAGCACCGACAACAGCACGGCTATGACTTCGTATGACTCTGACAATCCAATCAATCAAGCCGATGAAGGGGTTGAAGAAGAGTATGAGCTTCCTGAAGAGCTAGCCAGGTTGTTAAGACAAGAGGAAAAGGTTATTACTCCTCACCAGGAGGAGGTTGAAACGATCAATCTTGGTACAGATGAAGACGTGAAAGAAGTTAAAATCGGGGCCTGTTTGCAAGACTCAGTGAAGAGACAACTGATTGACCTGCTTCAAGAATATGTGGATGTGTTTGCTTGGTCTTACCAAGATATGCCAGGGTTGGACACCGACATTGTTGTGCACAAGCTAACTTTAAGAGAAGAGTGCCCACCGGTTAAACAGAAGCTGCGCCGTACTCGTCCAGACATGGCAATGAAAATCAAGGAGGAGGTACAAAAGCAATGGGACGCCAGATTCCTTGCCGTAACTAGCTATCCACCGTGGGTTGCTAACATAGTACCTGTGCCTAAGAAAGACGGAAAAGTAAGAATGTGTGTTGACTACCGGGATCTGAACAGAGCTAGCCCGAAAGATGACTTCCCATTACCTCACATTGACGTATTGGTGGATAACACGGCTCAGTTCTCGGTATTCTCCTTCATGGATGGATTTTCAGGATACAACCAGATTAAGATGTCACCTGAAGACATGGAGAAGACGACCTTCATCACACCCTGGGGCACGTTCTGCTACAAGGTAATGCCATTTGGGCTCAAGAATGCCGGTGCAACGTATCAACGGGCTATGGTGACATTATTCCACGATATGATCCATAAAGAAATTGAATGTTATGTGGATGACATGATTGCCAAGTCCCTCACTGAAGAAGACCATCTGGTAAATCTGTTAAAGCTGTTCAAGCGTCTGAGGAAGTACCAACTAAAGTTGAACCCCAACAAGTGCACATTCGGGGTGAGATCTGGTAAGCTGCTGGGTTTTATTGTAAGCGAGAAAGGGATTGAAGTTGACCCTGATAAAGTCAAAGCCATCCAAGAGATGCCTGCACCGAAGACAGAGAAGGAAGTACGAGGGTTCTTAGGTCGATTGAACTACATTTCACGGTTCATATCTCACCTTACAACAACTTGCGAACCTTTGTTCAAACTGCTAAGAAAAGAACAGACGGTCAGGTGGAATGAAGACTGTCAGAAGGCTTTTGACAGAATCAAAGAGTACTTGCAAGAACCTCCAATCCTTATGCCTCCAGTTGAAGGAAGACCTCTGATAATGTACCTGACAGTATTAGAAGAGTCAATGGGGTGTGTGTTGGGCCAGCATGACGAGTCTGGTCGAAAAGAGTATGCAATATACTACCTAAGCAAAAAGTTTACCGACTGTGAACAACGTTATTCACTGCTCGAGAAAACTTGTTGTGCTTTAGCGTGGGCTGCTCGCCGGCTGAGACAGTATATGTTGACCCACACCACTTTATTGATCTCAAAGATGGACCCAGTCAAGTATATTTTCGAGAAGCCAGCTCTTACCGGACGGGTTGCAAGATGGCAAATGATCCTTACAGAGTATGACATCCAGTACACATCTCAGAAAGCCATCAAGGGCAGTGTATTGTCTGAATATCTTGCTGAGCAACCCATTGATGATTACCAGCCTATGAGATTTGACTTCCCTGATGAAGACATCATGTTCATAAAAGCAAAAGATCATGAAGAGCCTGTTCACACTGAAGGGCCTGACCCGGAAGAAGAATGGACTATGATGTTTGATGGGGCTGTTAACATGAATGGTCGTGGTGTTGGTGCAGTACTCATTACACCTAAAGGAGTTCACATGCCTTTCTCGGCAAAACTCACTTTCAACTGCACTAACAATGAAGCTGAATACGAAGCTTGCATTATGGGTCTTGAGGAAGCCATTGACCTCAGGATCAAGACATTGACTGTGTTCGGAGATTCAGCTCTAGTAATCAATCAAACCAACGGCAAATGGTACACCCACCAGGATCATCTGATACCTTACAGGGATTATACAAGGAGATTATTGACTTTCTTCACAACAGTCAAGCTTGAGTATATCCCTCGGGACGAGAATCAGTTTGCAGATGCTCTGGCTACCATTTCGTCCATGATCAAAGTTCAGACTGCCAACTTTGTACCTCAGATCTCAGTGTCCAGACTTGACAGACCAGCATATGTGTTCGCAGTAGATGTTGTTAAAGATGATAAGCCTTGGTTCCATGACATTAAGTGCTTCTTAGAGGATCAAACATACCCACCTGGGGCATCTTCCAATGATAAGAAGACTTTGAGAAGGCTTGCTGGTAGTTTCTTCTTGAACACTGATGGTTCGCTATACAAAAGGAACTTTGATATGGTACTCCTCAGATGCGTCGATAAGACAGAAGCAGACTTGTTGATGCATGAAGTGCACGAAGGATCCTTTGGTACCCACGCGGGAGGGCATGCCATGGCTAAAAAGTTGCTGAGATCAGGTTATTACTGGATCACAATGGATGCCGACTGTTGTGCCTATGCCAGAAAATGCCATAAATGCCAGATTTATGCGGATAAGGTGCATGTGCCTCCCAATCCTTTGAATATAATGTCTTCACCCTGGCCCTTTGCTATGTGGGGCATTGACATGATTGGCAAGATTGAACCGACTGCTTCGAACGGCCACAGATTCATCCTGGTTGCCATTGATTATTTCACCAAGTGGGTCAAAGCAGCTTCCTATGCCAATGTTACAAGACAAGTGGTAGCCAGATTTCTGAAGAGAGATATCATCTGTCGATATGGAGTTCCCGAGCGAATCATTACTGATAATGGTTCCAACTTGAACAATAAAATGATGGCAGAGCTATGCCGGGACTTCAAGATTCAACACCACAATTCTTCTCCTTACAGGCCAAAGATGAATGGCGCTGTTGAGGCAGCTAATAAGAATATCAAGAAGATTGTGCAGAAGATGGTAGTCACCTATAAAGACTGGCATGAAATGCTACCGTTTGCTTTGCATGGGTACCGCACGTCAATCAGAACATCCACTGGGGCAACACCGTATCAACTTGTGTATGGCATGGAAGCAGTCCTACCTGTTGAAGTTGAATTACCCTCCTTGCGGGTACTAATGGATGTTAAACTGAGTGAAACAGAATGGGTTCGAGCCCGATACGAATAACTGAGTCTGATCGAAGAGAAAAGATTGGCTGCAATCTGTCATGGGCAGTTGTATCAGAAAAGAATGAAGAGAGCCTTCGATCAGAAAGTCAGGCACCGAGAGTACCAAGTAGGAGATCTTGTGCTGAAAAGAGTCCTCCCTCCTCATACAGACCACAGGGGCAAATGGACTCCAAACCATGAAGGACCATTTGTAGTAAAGAAAGTTTTTTCCGGTGGAGCACTGATGCTCAGCACCATGGATGGTGAAGACTTCCCGTCCCCTGTGAATTCAGATGCAGTTAAAAAATACTTCGCATAAAATGACCCGCTGGACACAAAAACAGAATGTAAGTCCAGGCAAAAATAGGGCATCCCGGCGAGTCAAAAACAAAATAAAAGACTCGGGCAAAAATAAGGGAAAATAAATAAAAAGATGTACACCCGCTGAGTTGAAAAGCCGCGTTGGACAGCTCAGGCAAAAATGGGTATCCCGATGGATTGAAAACCCGAAAGGGCGATCCATGCAAAATAAGGGAATAAGCGAACAACTGCATTCTGAATTCGTAAGCTGTGAAAGGATCAAGCTTCAATCAGAGTCAACATTCTTCAGAAAGCAAGATGAGAAGAACGTCGAAAGTCATACGAGTCATAGTAAAGAGGAAGCTCCGTAAAACGTCATCAACATTGCCAGCATTTTGTTTCTCAATTTGTAACAATCTCCTCATTCCAGGGGATTTGTTTCTTTGACTGTATCTCGCCAATTCAGGGCATATGAATTAATAAAATCAGATTTTCAGTCATGTCTCGTCTTGTACATTTTATTTGCAAAAAATGTCTGATATCTTAAAAGAAAACTGATTGCATAGAATACAGATGTTTATCTTCAAAAATAAAAACACGCTTGCAGGAAATATACTTACTCTCAGAAGTGTCTAAACTCCTATGACGGAATCCGGTAAAGGATACCTAGGGATTACTTGTGCGTTTCTCTATCTTTTCAGGATTGCAGGAATCCGGAACGCAACTCGGGGCACGAAAGCTTCACTCCGGCAAGTTGGCAAATCAACACTCACTCCGTCTTAGCACCCAAAGTGTTTTCTCCCCGGCTGAGTTGCCACTTATTACTTATCCCCATCAGAGTTGCCAGGCATCACAGAAGGCGCCCATATCCCCGACTGAGTCGAGAACCCACCTCAACAGAATTTCTAGGGAGGTCGTTCAGTGATTTCTGTTTCTCCCCAGCCGAGTTGCCATCTCGCCCTCAGCCGAGTACAAAAGTCAAGGAGCTATCTCCCCACAGAGCTCCAGCCTCTATCCAGAAGAGCAGCGCATAGAAGATCACAACAGAGTGAAGTAAGCTTCTACAAACCCCAGCTGGGTCCCTCGTTGTCAGGACAGGTCTATCAGTGACCCGAATCCCCAAGCAGATAGCATCTCATCAGGTCTACCAATGATCTCACCCCCAGTTGGGATGTCCATTTCAACAGATCAATCGAAGATTTTCGTGGCGGCGGGATCCGAGTCCCGGATTGGTATCTTCGCATAATCATAGCATTCGCATCATATTCACCCCACAAAGCGTAGCATTCCTTTTAGCACGGAGCATTACGGCAAAAATCAGACATATAGCATAATCATAAGCCATGTTTTGAATCAACACTTGTGAATAATGACACCTTAGCAATATACAGAATACTTCCCCCATCTCCCCAGCGGAAGTTCCCCCAGCAAAATCAGTTGCCTCACATTCACAAACACCAGTATATATACTCTCTTTGGCACCCGTCCGTGTCGATACTCCCCAATAAAGTCACCCGAACACCCTGTGCAAACAATAACACTCGTATTACAGATACTTCTTTTTTGACACCCGTCTGTGTCATAACCCCAGCAGAAAGCCAAAGACGTCCTCTTTGCACTCACACATACTTACATATATAATCCTTTAACATCCGTCCGTGTCATATCCACGGCGCAGTCGCCTACACTTTGTATATCAGATACTTGTTTATATTATACTCTTCTCCTTTTGACACTCGTCCGTGTCGCTCTCCCCAGCAGTTAAATACTCGTCTATATACCAATCACTCTTATACTGATACTCGTCCGTATCTTGTATATGCCACGTATATATCCCCACAGATTCAACACTAGTCCTTGTTCTTTGTTAACCCGTTGGTACTCGTCCGTACCATCATCTCAGAACATGCGTCAAGAGTTTGTTTCTACATGATACTCATCCGTATCATAGTCTTAAGGATGCTCGTCCGCATCTTTAATCCATACACTAATCCAAACACTTTTGTCTTCTTGAATATAGGAACTCGTCTGTGTCTATTATTCCCCAGAAGAGTCCCCTTAGATCCAACACTCGTTCGTGTTCTCTGTTAACCAGTTGATACTCGTCCGTATCATCATCTTTGAACACGTGTCAGTATTTGTTTCTACTCGATACTCGTCCGTATCGTAGTCTTAAGGATGCTCGTCCGCATCTTTAATCTATACACAACATCTAAACACTTATACCCTTTGTTTCTTGGATGTAAACACTCGTCCGTGTTTACTATTCCCCAGTAGATCGCCAACAAAGCTTTTTTTCCTTTTATCTGACACTCGTCTTGTGTCATGATAAACCCTGAGAGCAGCCGTACCCTGCTAGGTGGTCGTCCTCCACCTCTTGATGGTCGTCCTCCATCATGCTCATCCGATGGCCGTCCCCATCGTTGATTTTTAGCAGCCGTCCCTGCTAGGTGGTCGTCCTCCACCTTTTGATGATCGTCCTTCATCATTTTATCCAATGGCCGTCCCCATTGTTGATTTTGGTTATCTGACATTCGTCCTATGTCTTGATAAACCTTGAGAGCAGCCGTCCCCTGCTAGGTGGTCGTCCTCCACCTCTTGATGGTCGTTCTCCATCATGCTCACCCGATGGCCGTCCCCATCGTTGACCTTTTATCCGGCATTCGTCCTATGTCGCGATACTTTCGGCAGCCGTACCCTGCCAGGTGGTCGTCCTCCACCTTAGATGACCGTCCCTCATCTTAACCCAACAGAGCAGCCGTCCCCTTCTAGGTGATCGTCCTTCACCTTTGATGACCGTACCTCATCATCTGTTTATTTCATTTATTCTTTAACCCGATGGCCGTCCCCGTCGTGGTCTCTTTTCTTTTTAGCCCGATGGCCGTCCCCATCGTTGGTTACTTTACTTTATGAATTTGATGGCCGTCCCCGTCATGTTTCATTAATCCCCAGAGAATCTTACAGCTTTATCTTGATGGCCGTCCCCATCATAATTCTTTTATCCCCAGCATGTCGGTCGTCCCCGTCATTGCTTTATTTTCCGCACTTTTCCCAGCATGTCGGCCGTCCCCGTCATTGCTCTTTACCCAGCAGTCGTCCTCTGCTCGACGGTCGTCCTCCGTCGCCCACACTTTACAATATACTTTACTTTCTTTTACAATCTATATCCCTTTTCTTCTTCATTCTGTGAGTGCAAATTTTGGACTGTCTTTGGTATTCAACCACAAGTTATCTTGTTTGCATGTTAAGCCGTCGCTTACATCCTGCACAGCTAACTCATGTTTGAATAGGGGCAGCTGTAAACACCCCAAATTTGCCCTCACCCATTCACACCATGGCTTGTGATCATTTCATATGCATAAACACAATCATAACATCTCATAACACATTTTCAAGTCTTTGCATTGGTTCTAAGTCATCTGCATCTAGGGTTTGTGATCTGAGCAATCCAAGAGCTTCTTGAGCCACTACAAAGGTCATCAATCACTTCAAAGGGGTCCATGTGTGTTCAAGCATCATATTGCATCCTCTCAAAGTCAAGAATGCCAAAGAATCACAAGAACTGGGATTGGTATGGAGGCAGAGCCAGGTTTGACTGCACAGTTGACCTAAAATTAGGGTTTTGGTTTCAGAGGCCATAACTCCAAATTTTTTGGTCATTCTTGTTTCTATTGGTCTCTATATGGTATAGGGAGTATGCATATCAATTTTCATGAAGAAATTCCATGGGGAAGTCATCTGATCAAGAGTTGACTTTTCAGACAAGTCAGTGCAAAATCAGGGCATCTGAGGCCCCCCAATGACCCAACCAAGGGGTGATCTTCATCATTTTGAGTGTATTTGATCTTTATTTAATCATGGAAGAAGATTGAAGTTCACAAAATTCAAGAATTTGAAGTTTTTGCAAAGTTGACTTTTTTGGGTATGGTTGACTTTTAAGGAATTTGTCATTTTATGCAACTTTTTCAACCCTTACTTTTTGATCCAAAAATGCTTCAAATGGAAAAACTTTGGTCATGAAAGTTGTATATTAGATCTTTCCCTTTTCAAAAAGTACAAGAACTTGACCTAATTCATTTTGGATCAAAAGTTATGGTGTGTCAAAGTTGGCAAAAATCACTAATTTTCAAAATATGCACCAAATGAAAAACTTGCAAAAACTTTGTACCAAGGCATTTGTGACTTCTAATTCATGTCTAACCATCACCCAAACATCACATGTACCCTAAAGTTCAGAATGGACTAAGAATTTCTCATGTTTCATGGCCTTGGGAGCAAGTAAGTTTCATATGAACTAAAAGTAAACAAGTTGCAAAACCATCATCACACTTCCATCCACTTGCTGCCTTGGATGCTGAACCAGCCATAGCCTTTCCCCTCACCATGCTGCGCCAGCCCACACCCTTGTACTAGCCTAGAACACAACCCATGCTTCTCTTACACAAGAGTGGACTTTTTGCAAAAGCTAGCTCACCTATCACAGCAGGCCAAGTCACATCACCTGACCAATAGGACTTGTTTATGTGGATCAAAGGCCAGCCATTTCATACAACAAGCCAGCCTGAAAACTCACCACAACACACATTCACAAACTCTCTCCAACTTGCATTTTCCTTCGAATCTGATTCCACAAGCCATAAACACTCAAACAAACTCCACTAATCAACTCACCTTGCTTCACTGAACAAAAACCAGCAAGACCTAAGCCTGAAGCAAGCCCTAACATCACATTCCCATTTTCACTCCCTCAAGCAAAAGCTTTCGAATCTGATTCCACAAGCCACAAACACACAAACCCACTTCATAGATCAACTCAACATGTTCCTCTGATCACAAAGCATCCATCACCATAGCCTAAAACCCCCAGAATCACAAATACGATTTCTGCCTTCCATTGAACAGAACTTGTTCAAACCTCAAAACCAGCCATCACAAACTCTTTCCAAGCATTGAAAGCTTCTCAAGAGGTCAAGTGGAGTTGATTGCAAGCAGGAAAGCACCCAGAAAGCTGTGAACTGAAAGCTTCGAAACTCAGGTAGCTCAAGAACTTTTTTTCCAGAAATGATTTTTAAAGTTCTTAAGTTGTTCTACTTGCCTTCCTGATCATGAATATGTCTTTAGTTTTGAAAATGGTGGAGAGATGAGAGTTTAACATGCTTCTGAAACTTTTTTCCCTAGAAATAGATTGATTCGATTCAGCCATTTTTGGAATGATAAATATGTTTTGATTGGGGGTTTTGATTCGTGAGTGAGTGGGGATCATTCATGTGTTTTTAGAATTCATTTTAGATGCGTGTGGAGAGAGATTGGTTTTTGGGGTGAACGGAGAAGATGACCGGAACACTGTTCCGGTCACCTGAAGGTAATTAACGGCAGGATTAGGGCATAAGCATTAATTATCTGAGTTTGAATTTGGTCCGTTCATTTGCGCGCGTGGTCAGCTCCCGCGTCCTGGGGTTTTAATCTCAGCCATTAGATTGGCTGACTTTCTCCTTTTCCATTTAATTTCATTTTATTTTCATATTTATTTCATTTGTTTTATACAATTTATTTAAAATAGCAAAATTGCTTTAAAAATTATGAAACTTTTTGTCAAGAGTTTCATTAATTTTTAAAAACACAAAAATATTTTTATTTTCATTTTTAGCATTAAAAAAGTATTTTTAAATATTTAAAAGTTTATTTTTAATTGATTAATGAAGATTAATTTATTAAAAATACTTTTAGGTATTTAAAAATCACCAAACAATTCATGAAATGTTTTAAGACATTTAGAAACATTGTCCAACCTTCAAACCAAATTTATTTTTTGATCTTGATGCATTTTGAGAATTTTTCATTGAATTAAAATCATTTTTATGCATTATTTTGATCCAAACTTCCAAAAATCATTTCTGCCTAGCCCTAAAGAGTTGGACCTTGATTCTTTTTGCATTGCATTGTGTTTAGCATGTAATTTTTGAGATTAAATGGCCATGATTTGATCTTTCATTTTCATTTTGTTTGGTAATTTTCTTGTTAAGGAACCCTAAAACCCTAGAAAACTTAGAAAAATCATAACTTGAGTTAGGTTAAGAGTTGAGACCTCTCCTTTGGGCAGTGAGTTAGTATAGGTTTAGGGATCCTTTGAGTGCATTTTCAATTTTTTATAATGTTGTTTGCTTCTGATTTTGGTTTTTGTTTGTGGCATTGTTCATAAACCCTAATTTGGGCTTCCATATGCATCCATCTTGCATTTTCTTGCATAACATGACTTGCCATGACATTCCATGCTTCCATTTGATTCATTTAACATCATAAGACATATTTAAAGCATGTTTGATCATTGCATCTTTCATTTGCCATGTTGTATGCCATATGCATCTCATAACTTTTCATGTATGTTCATGTGTCTTAACATGCTTCATTTGCATCCATGAGCTTGTATGATCATCTCCATTTGTTGTCTCATGTTTGTATCACTTCATAGCATCATTATCATCATAAACATGCTTTTGGTTTTGGTTTGCATCATGTCATTCCATCCCTTTTTGCATTGCATTGCATTTCTTTTCTAACCTTTCAGGTGGTAAGTGATTTTGAGAAGTGAATTTGCCTTCACTTCTCATACTTTCTCCTCATCTCTTTCTTGCATCCATGCTGCATTTTTATATGTGTTTGAGTTTGGGCTTGATCATTCTTCTTCATCCCACTTTCTTTCTTCAAGTGACTTGACTTCTTGAATGAAGCAAGTTGCTTTGCTTCTCTTGATCCTTTCATCTGCTTCCTGGTGGTTCCATTGAAGACTTCTCTTGAAAACCTCACAAACCTTAGGAACAACCAAGCATGACAATGATTAGGGTTTTGATTAGTCTCCCCTCTTAGTTTTACCTTTGTGTCTCTTTTGAGTCATCTCTTCTCATCTCATAATCAGGGACTAAACCCTAAAGGCTTTAAGGCTTTGTGATTAAGCTTATGCCTGCATCCTTCTCTTAGGATGGAGTGTATAACTTTAATCCTAAGTGTTAAACCCTTAATGTGTTTAAATCTCTTAATCAATTCACTTAATAATCAACAAGACATCAAGCTTGTAACTTGGGCCTTGCATTAGGGTTCTAATTCTTCCTTAACTGGTTAAGAAGGACTAACCCTAGTGTTAATGGACAAGTCCCCCTCAAGTTGTCTCATAAACCCTAAAACTCACTTCATCATCATATCATTAAATAAAATCCACTTAACCAAAGGCTTGTTTTGTCATGAGTTTAATCCCTAATCATGGATTAAGTTGAGGAGCTTTCCTCAGCTTAAACATTCTCATCTATTATCCTTCTATTAGGATGGTGTAATGAGTCTGTTTAATCTTTGATTATGGCTTAATCTCATTACTCAACACTAAACAAAAACACCAAAAACATCTAATTAATCACAAGTAGGTTAATGATCTTAATCCTACACCAAAGGTGTTTAAGCGTGAGAAGCTGACTTCACACTTAAGGTATTCTCATTACCCCTAATCAGAGGGAAGATGTGATGAGTTTACTAAATCCATTGGTTTAGACTTAAGCTCATTAACTTATGACAAAATCCAAAAACAATAAAAGACTGAAAACACAAAAACAAACAATAATCGTCTCCTCCGGGATTCTTTTCTCATCTCATTCACTCACAAACGAGAGCTCGCTTCTTCCGTCTAATGCAAGACAGTTTGCACCTGAGCCAGACAGGTCATACACTTGAGCATAGACAAGTAAGCAGTTCACAAGTCAATTCATCTTTCAGTCTCTTTGGGTCGAACTACGGTGTTCTGACTTCCTCATTGCACGAGAGGATACGTAGGCATAACTTAACAGTTATCGAACAAAAGTCTCTGTATATTCCCCCTCCTTCTAGCTCCATTATCTTAGCCTCATTATCTTGAGCAGTTCACTCTCATCCTTACACTGACACTGTATACATTACACTTTGCACTTCCTTTACACTGACACCTGTACATTTTCCTTTTCCAGCTCTTTTATACACAGATTGCACTGACACTACCCCTTTAAAACACAAATCTTTTAAGCGTGGATCCCGTCGAGTACGGCGGACAATCTGGGTGTTAATACCTTCCCAGGTTGTAACCAACCCCCTTTCTCAGTCTCTCTGGTTCGCAACCGTCTTATCCGTATCTTTCTAGGCCTATGCAGCATTGCCTTTCCTCCAGGATAAAAATGCCTAGCTGGCGACTCTATTCATCTTCAGTGAGTTCACGGCTGTGTGTTCTCATTGTCCCTCTCGCCGACCGTTCGCGTCTGTACCTTTATTTGGGCCGGTCCCACTTATCGGGAGCGACACACGGGTCCTGCGAACCAAAGAAACTGGGTTCGGGAGTCGGTTACGATCTAGGAAGGTATTAGCACCCCAGATCGTCCGCCGTACCCGACAGGATCCACGCTTACAAAGAGACTGTTTCAAAGGGTGAAGAAAAGGAAGTTGCTGCAAGGAAAAGGAACTGAACTGGATCTGGATAAGAAAAGAGAAGAAATGGGGGGAAATGCGGGGAAAATAAAAGAGTGTGCTCGAACGGGCCCTACCCCGCTGCCTACGTACCTCATCTGGACATGAGGATCAGAGTTGCCGTAGTTCCCCTAAATAGGGGTGGAAAGATTGCTTGTGTCTTAAGGCTTGAACTGCCTATGTCAATGCTCAGGTGTTGCAGGCTCGAACGACGAGTGTGTTACCGTCTTGCAAAATGACAAGTAGGAGAAAGTTCGTACGATGAGAGTGAAGGTGATGAGAAAAGAATTCCCGAAGGAAAGACGATTATTGTTTGTCCAATGTTTTTTATGATTTTTTATGAGTGTGGCACAGGGAAGTGAACTCATGCTCTTTTCCAGGGAATGTGTACTTGCTACCATATTCCAAGATGGAATAATAGAACAAGTACACTCAAGTAAGGAGAAGATCCCCAAAACTTGGTTCCAGAGATTAGGGCCTAAGTTCACTAACTCGTTGAATTTATTAAGTGTTTTTTGTAATTTTTGTGAAGAAGTGTTTTTTTTAAGTTTCTTCATGAAGATGGTCTCATGATCAGACTTGTGCATCATGCTAGACAAGCTTGTACTATCCCAAGATGGGAAGACTACAAGTGCCTCATGGAATAAGGCTATTGCACAGGAGACCACTTCAATCCTTATTAAATTCTTTTTACGTTTTTTGTGTTTTTGAGATGAGGAGAGAAAAGAACCAAAGATCTTAAAGGTAAAAGAACTAAAAGGGGAATAACAAATCCTAATGTTATCATGCATGGATGAAACTAGGTTAGTGAGGCTTACCTACCTTAAAAAGAAGAAGAATAGAAGGAGAAGAAGAAGCAAAGAAAGGATAAGCAGAATACCAACTTACTTCTCTTAGAGAAGGTAAGTGGTATTCTAAAGGGGAAGGGGAAGAAGATAAGAAAATGATGGCATAAGGCACATCTTAAACACAAATGAGAAAACATACTGAAAGAAAAGGAGAAAAGAGTTGGAGATGTGGGAATCTCATCCACACCTCTCACTTACCAAGGCCCCTGAAATGGTTATAAGCATAAACAAGTAGCAAGACAAAAGCAAATAAAATGAAATGAGATACCAATGAACAAAAGATCAAGCCAAGACAATCAAAACCAGAATTGAAACTCCATTCTCAAGTGTCAAGATCAAGCATACATCATAGGATGAGAAGTGGATCAAACAACTCAACATAAAGCATTACAAGTCACCAGGACAAATAAAACATTTATGAGATATCACAAAGCATATAAAGTAAACAAACATCATACACTTTAATACCAGAACCCTAACATGCCAAGAATGTTCCTAAGAAATAAAATAGATCAATAAAAGAAGCATACAAGCTTAATCATTGTCAACATGAGAAACACATAAGCATAAGAGGTGAAGTGAACATGTACATAAGTGTATAAGCTTCAAAGGCAAGCAACACCAAAACTTCTCAAAGCACCAACAGCAATCAAAGACCAGGGAGATATCCTCCTCCTAAAAGAGCTCTAAACAACCTAAGGGAGTTGGCACAAGTGCCCTCCCAGCCTAAGGACTAAACATGTGACCAAAAAGGATGCAAAAGGAGAGAGACAAACAAGAAAATTCACATTAAATCAAGAGTTCATCCAAAAATTCCACAAATTGGCAAAAAGGCTCCTCAAACACCTAATATTAACATGCCAAAAGGACAAGCCCAAAATCAGAAGCAAGGTAGGTCAAAGGGATGCCTAAGCATGGACTATGGTTATGAGACTTCACACACAAGTTAAAGACCAAAAATGATCAAGAAAGCTTCTAAAAATCAGTATAAAAATCACCAACAAACTACATCTCAATATGAATCCAATGCAAAAAGAATCAACTCAAAATTCCCAAGGATGATCAAGATATGAAATTCACAAGTCAGCATGTATTAAAAATGAATTAAGAACAATTAATAAAAGCAACAATTAATTCCAGCGTGGAAAATGCAAATAAATGAAAAATAAAAATAGCAAAAATTAGGGAAAACTCAAAGTAACATTCATGAATATTTTTGGAATTTTTATGAACTTCTAACTATTTTAAAAAAATTAAAAAGCAAACTGAAAATAAAAAAAGAAATAAAAATAAAATGGAACATGAGAGGGGTGCATTCAGCAAGATAATTCAGTTCAAAATCCAATGGGCTCACAAACATGGGGGCATAAATAGCAGTAAAAGCCCACTGGGCGCTCAGTTAACAGAATTGTGGTATGCACATCCAATGGCCAGAAGCAAGAGTCAACAAGAAAAGTCTACGTAATCCAAGGCTCACACGCAGTCAAAGGAATTCTAGTCATTCAATCCAATGGTTTAGGCAAGGTCAAGTCAACACAAATTCATTAGATCTGAAGGAGTACACATGTTATCACCAAGTAATCAAAATCAACGCATCAGAACCAAAGTCTACTCCCTAAGTCAACACAAGGAAAGGTCCAGATTGAATGCCCATACACGCTAACATGCATTGGCAAACAAAAACAATAAAATAGAAATTAGAACGCACGTGAGAGGGAGGGTGAGATTTAATGTGTTGGCATCACCACGTCCGTCCAGATGAAAGATCTAAAGGTCATGAACTCATCTTCTTCCTTTCAACTCAGGTGAAAACTCCAGAATCCGGCGACCGGAGCCCTAACTCCGGCGCCGGAATATTCAAACATATGAACAAAGGTCAACAGAAACACATCAAACTTTCCAGACTTAACAAATCAAACACCCTGAGTTCAAATATCCACTTAAATTTCTCATTAAATCAAAGGATCAAACAAATCGAACGCAAACAATTTTGTGCATCAAACTTCAAATCCATATATTTCACTCAATACCCAAGCAAAATCAAAACCAATTCCATCAGCATAATCAGTGAGGTGAATAGAACACGAAATACACCAAAAAAAAGAGATCTAGATCTGAGAAAACAGAGGCATAACTGAGCTTGAGATTCTTCAAAAACACCAAGAAATCCCTCCAACTCGTGCAGATCTAACCCTTGGCCTCTCTATTTGCTAAATAAATGAAAATAGAGCTTCAAATCCTTCTTAAATGCAAGATTCGAACCAAACTGCTTCCAACTTGCACTATGGGAAAACCTTGCCCTAAGCCTGAATCAATGGGGGATTCTTACTCTTTGAGCTTCACTGAACATCATGGTGAAGAAAGAAGTAGCAATGTGAGTGTGATGAGGGAGATTCAAAGGTTTTTTCAAGTGTGCAAGAAAAAATGAATTTCAGGAATGAAAGAGGTTCAGCTGCAGAACTTGTGTGCAAATGCTTTTATATGCTCTATACATCAGATTGATTAGGGTTTTTATGAAGTGTGTGGGCATGAGGAGTGTGAATGGAAGGGTTTTGTAAAGTTGCATGAGATGTATGACCTCCTCCTTTGCTCGTTCATTCTCCCCCCCCCCATGTGCATAATTTTACTCCACCCAATCTACTAATCACCCTTGGATCAACTTTGCAGCCTTATATCCCTTGGATCAAGCAATTGGAACAAAATTGCAAGAATGCATTTAGTGTCATTTCATGCTTGCCCTCCACGTATTCTTCATAACTCTTGAACAAAAATGATCCTTATGCCTTATACTTGATATTTGAGGTCACAATTAGTATAAGGAATGGCTTGAAAATGCATTACATGAGTTTTTGCAAATGGTAGAAACTTGGATTTTAAGAAAAACCCTAAAAATGGATGAATTTTGATTGGCCATATCTTTTGATTCATGAAGGCTATGAAAATGCACTTGTACTTTTTAAAAATGGGAGACCATACTCTACAACTTTCATGTTTAATGGAAGTTCATTTGATGCCATCTTGGTCATGAAAGAATGGTTTGAAAATTAGGGCAAAACTTGCCAAAAATAGAAACTTTCATTACAAGCCATATGCCGAAAAAGGAAAGTTCTTCAAAACCTCTTAATTCTTGATCTTTGACTTTTCCAAACCTCTTCTAAATCCTTAAGGACATTCATTGGCTTGAAAAATGGGATTGGAACTCTTGAATTGTCACAGTTGACTTTTCAAATGAACAGTTTGACCAATTTCTTCTTATGCAAGCAGCTGATGAAATAACTGCCTTCCACAAGGAATTTTCTCACCAAATTTCATCCCTAGGAACCTCTTATCATATTAAGGACTTTGCCCACATGAAATGGCCAAAGTCACAAAGAATCCCTGCTTGAAAGTGAAACCCTAATTTGGGAACCATTGTGTAGGAGCTTGCCCTAGCTTGGATTCTCTGATGACCTCCCAACCTTCTGGGCTCTTGTAAAGGATCTTGAGCTTGTGAATGTCATGTAGACTCTTCATGGGACTTGGAAAAGTCTACTTGGCCTCTTGCTATGGCTTGTAAGGCCTCAAATACACCAATAGTTGATCATATGCCCAATGCTAGAACATGAGAGAGTTATGCTTTATTTTTCTATGCAAAGATGTCAAGGATATGACATGCTTATGATGATTATGATATGATGATGATGCTAAAAAGAAGAGGGCAAAATAGGAGTGTTACAAGTGTGATCAGGGGAGCATATATATTCATTCTATAACTTAAAAAAGAGGTTCTGGAAAAATTGTTCTAAGGAGCTACCTGAGTTGAAGCTTTGTGCAAACCCACTCCACTTGGTCCCTTAAAGCTTCTAGAGAGCTTAGAACAAGCTTACAATGGCTAGTTTATGATGTTTGGTTCTGGTGTGGCAGAAATCGTATTTTTGATTGAGGGGTTTTTAGGCCATGGCAAGGGGTGGGAAAAGATCCTTGAGTGATGTTGAGATGAATGGTGAAAGAATTTTG
Organism: Lathyrus aphaca; assembly: GCA_963966055.1. Classification (NCBI taxonomy): domain Eukaryota; kingdom Viridiplantae; phylum Streptophyta; class Magnoliopsida; order Fabales; family Fabaceae; genus Lathyrus; species Lathyrus aphaca. The sequence continues at coordinate 212,301,798 of OZ014520.1, read as the reverse complement.
GAGTTTTTATGGTTGTGTTGTCCAATTCGAAGAGAGGAAGGGTTGTGGAAATTTTGAGGATTTCTAAGTTCTTGAGGATTCAGGCTCCAAGCTTGTGTGAAATGGGTTCCTTGATGTCCATATAAGTCATGCTGATTGGCCAGAGAGTGGTTGTGGCACAGGCTGATTGGTATGGCTTGATTTGCAAAAAGTCATAAGTTATGGTACCATAAGCATGGGCTGAGTCAGAGCTGGCTTTTGGGGTGTCTTGGTCTCAGCCTGATTCATGGATGGACCTAGGATCATTTTTATGCAGCTGGCACAAGTGGATGAAGAGTTTCAATAGGTTTTGCAAAGTTTATGCATAATTGTCATTTTGAGATTTCTTGTAAACCAAGCCATGAAAACCATGAAATCTTGGGCCAATTCTGATGTTTTGAAGTTTCCTTGACATGTTATGGTGCATAGAAGTTGATTAGAGGCCATGAAATGGCTTGGCAAGTGAAATTGCAAAAATCCCTCTTTGGCATGAACTTGAAAATTATAAGATTTTTGCCAACTTTGAAAGGCCATATCTTAAGTTCTAGGATGAATCAAGACATTTTCTTGTACTTTTTGAAAATGGAAAGACATAATCTACAACTTTCATGTCCAAGAATTTTTCATTTGAAGCAATTTTGGTCATGAAAGAATAAGTTGAATATCTTTCCCAAAATGGAAAGTTTCCATTACAAGTCATTTCCAAAAATAGCAAGTTTGCATTTGGCTCAAAAATATTCAATTTTGTGAACTTATAACCACTTCTAAGATCAAATAAAGATCATAGAGACTCAAAAATGATGATGATGACCCTTTGGTGCCCTTGATGGAGGCCTCAGATGCCCTGATTTTGACTTTACTTGCTCAAGAAGTTACCCAATGATCAGATGACTTCCACAGTGAATTTATTCATCAAATTTGGTACACATGATCCTTATAACATATCAAGACAATTAGAAACAAGAATGACCAAAAAATTTGGGATTAAGGCCTCTGAAACCAAAACCCTAATTTTAGGTCATCTGTGCAGGAAATCTTCAGTCTGCCTCTATGCCTTTGCCATACTTTGTGATCCTTTGACTTTTATGAACTTTGGGGAGCATATTATGATCATGGAACACACATGTACCCTCTTGACAAGATTCAAGGCCTTTGGAATGGCTCAGATCATCTCTAGGATTGCTCAGATCACAAACCCTAGATGTAGATGAAATGAACTATGTAGTTGGATATGATATGCTTATGCTAATGCAAATATGAAAGATCACAAGCAATGGTGTGAGAAAAAGTGAGGGTAAATTTGGGGTGTTTACAGCTGCCCCTATTCAAGCATGAGTTAGTTGTGCAGGATGTAAGCATCTGGCTTAACAGACAAACAAGATAACTTGTGGTTGAATACCAAAGACAGTCCAAAATTTGCACTCGCTGGAGAGAAGAAGAAAAGGGATATAAATTGTAAAAGGTAGTATAGTATGAGTATCAAATGAAACAACGGAGGACGACCTCCGGGCAGAGGACGATTGTCGGGCAGAGGACGACTGCTGGGGGTAAAACGGTAAGCAAAGCAATGACGGGGACGACCATCATGCTAGGAAATAAAGAAACCGCGACGGGGACGACCATCGGGTAGGGAAGTAAAATTTTCTGGGGATTGATACAAGCATTGATGGGGACGACCATCAGGCTGGAAAGTAAAGAAAATAACGATGGGGACGACCATCGGGCTAAATTAACGAAGGACGATCATCAGGAAAAGAAAAAGTGACCACGACGGGGACGACCATCGGGTTAAAGAATATATGAAATAATTGATGAGGGACGGTCATCAAAGGTGAAGGACGATCACCTAGCAGGGGACGGCTTGCTCTTTATCTCGACATAGGACGAATGTCGGATAGAAAAGGTCAATGATGGGGACGACCATCGGAAAAGCATGATGAAAGACGATCATCAAGAGGTGAAGGACGATCACCTAGCAGGGTACGGCTGCTCTTGGGGATTATCGCGACACAGGACGAATGCCGAATAAAAAGATCAACGATGGAGACGGACATCGGATAAATGATGAGGGACAGTCATCAAAAGGTGAAGGACGATCACCTAGCGAGGGACGGCTGCTCTTTACCACGACATAGGACGAATGCTGGATAGAAGGTTCCAACAATGGGGGATTCCACTGGGGAATGGATGAGGGACGGTCATCCAAAGGTGAAGGATGATCACCTGGCAGGGGACGGCTGCCGAAAGTATCACGACATTGGACGAATGTTGGATAGGAGAAAGTTGTTTTGTTGGCGACTTACTAGGGAAGGATGACACGGACGAGTGTCAAAAAGAGCATGTATAAATATGAATAGGCATCTGTGCTTGGGAGTGCAAAGGGGATGCTTTGTCTTTTATCTGCAGGGGATATGACTTTTATACATTGTTGGTGAAGTGATGATGGTATTCGCAGGTGACTAGCTCGAACCTGACTTATGATTATGCAAATGTTTGATTTTTGCCGTAATGCTCCGTATTAGACAGAATGCTATGCTTATTTTGGTGAATATGATGCGAATGCTATGATTATGCAAATGAGAGAACCCAATTCGGGATCCGGATCCTGCAGGTAGAAAGATCTCTGGGAGATCTGTTTGGAGGGAGAACTCAGTTGGGGAAAGAGATCATTGGCTGATCTGTCCGGAGGGAGAACTCCGTTGGGAATGAGGAAGTTTCAGCAACTCCGCTGGGGAAGTATTTCAGGCATTGCTCTACTTGGAAGAGAATGACAACTCTGTGGGGAAGTAAATCCACCAACTCTGCTGATGATAAGAGAATCCTGGAAACTCTGATGGGGAATAGAAAATTTATGATCACTTTGCTGGGAAAAGCCATCAGGCACTGCTCGGGAGGTCCCGCTTGGGGAGGGGATAACTTTCGGGAAGTAATTTGCTGGGGATTGATGACTTCCTCAAGGGATCCTCTGGGGGGATAAAGACTTTGTGAGGAAATACTTCTGGTCAAGGAGTCCTACTGATGATGTGATTGTTGACTTGGCTGGGGATATTATGCTTGATATGCCCCACTGTGAAAGATTGTCTGCTTTGAGTACCTGCGACCTGTTAAGACAAAGGAAAACACACAAGTGTCCCGAGGTATCCTCAACCGGATTACGTCATGGGGGTTAGATTTACCCGAGAGTAACATATTTCCTACAAGCACTTATAAAAATGGCTCATATGTTTTTATGCATGTGTTGTATTATGAACTTTGGACCTTTTTTGCAAACGAAACCAAAAAATGTACAAAAACAAAGTGTGACTGAAAATTCCGATTTTATTGATTTATGTGCCATAAATAGGCAAGTACAGTCAAAGAAGCGAATCCCCTGAAAGGAAGAGATTGTTGTAAATTGAGAAAATAAAAGTGATGGCGATGTTGAAGATGACGCTCCAGTTAGCTTCCTTTGCTATGACCCGTATGACCTTGACGTTCTTCTTATCTTGCTTTCTGAAGAAGGTTGATTTTGACCGATGCTTTATCCTTTTGAAGCTTTCCATGTTGTGAGTGATACAGACGAATCCAGAATGCAGTTGTTCGCTTATTCCCTGATTTTGCGTGGATCGCCCTTTCAGGTTTTCAATCCACCGGGATACCCATTTTTGCCTAAGCTGTCCGATGTGGCTTTTCAACTCAGCGGGTGTACATTTTTTTGATTTTTCCCTTATTTTTGCTCGAGTCTTTTATTATGTTTTTGACTCGCCGGGATGCCCTATTTTTTCCTGGACTTACATTCTGTTTTTATATCCAGCGGGTCTTTTTATGCAAAGTATTTTTTAACTGCATTTGAATTCACAGAAGACGGGAAGTCTTCACCATCCATGGTTGCGAGCATCAGTGCTCCACCCGAGAAGACTTTGATTATCACATAGGGACCTTCATAGTTTGGTGTCCACTTGCCCCTGTGGTCTGTATAAGGAGGAAGGATCCTTTTCAGCACAAGCTCGCCCACTTGGTATTCCCGAGGTCTGAATTTCTGATCGAAGGCTTTCTTCATTCGCTTCTGATACAACTGCCCATGACAGATAGCTGCTAATCTTTTATCTTCAATCAGGTTCAGTTGGTTGTATCAAGACCGGACCCATTCTGCTTAATCCAGTTTCACATCCATCATTACCCGTAAGGAGGGTAGTTCAACTTCAACAAGTAGGACAACTTCCATACCGTACACAAGCTGATAAGGTGTTGCCCCGGTAGATGTTCTGATAGAGGTTCGGTACCCATGCAAGGCAAATGGTAGCATCTCGTGCCAGTCTTTGTAGGTAACTACCATCTTCTGCACAATCTTCTTGATATTCTTGTTAGCGACCTCAACAACGCCATTCATCTTTGGCATGTAAGGAGAAGAGTTGTGATGTTGAATTTTGAAGTCCCGACAAAGTTCTGCCATCATTTTGTTGTTCAAATTGGAACCTGTAACACGGTGGGAGAACTGACTTTAGTTATGTTGCGGATAGCAAGAGTCACCACCGACTTTTATTTTATCCAAAGGAAAGGCATAAAAGAACAGGAAAGACCTTTTTTAAAATATTTTTGGGTCCGAGGGGTAGGTTATGTAAAGGGAAGGTATTAGCACCCTTTACATCCATGGTTATCCATGGGCTCTTAGTTACTTAGCTCACTTTGAATTGTTTTTTGAAATGTGAAGTGTGTGAATAGAAATTTTCATAAGAGTTTAAAAATGATCCATGTACGGATGCGTAAAAAACTTGTGTTTGAAAATTGTTTGAAATTTGTGAAGTATTTGAGAAATTTTGAATAGTGAGCAAGTAACTATGAGGAACCTACCCTAAAGTTTAAGTCTTTCTGTTCTTTATCCTTTAAATGGTAAGACTATCCCTATTATTAAGGAATAGGTAGTCATTACCTTGGATGTAAGGGACATGTGAAAGGGACATCTGTTTAATGAAGGCAACTGTAGGGTGTATTAAGCATTTTTGGAGGGACTGTCATCATTATTCGAAAGGGACAAGATCATTACGAAAGGCAACCGTTTAAGGGACTTGATTGTTAAGGGACGAGATGACTTTTATTTTAAGGGACTTTTGCTTTATACACCCCACTTGACCTTGTGATTAGGCAGCAATGAGAGGCAACCCTAGAAAGTGAGATGGCGATCAAAGATCGACTTACGTGTGTGAGTGTTCAATTTTAAATATTTATCTTATAATTTAAATGATCTAAATTCAATTTTAAATACAAATAGTTTTCACTCCCTATTTACTAACCATAACATAAAAATAAATAATTTAAATATTACAAAAAATTACATCCAGGAGCAATTACAATAATAGTGATATAAGCAATTTAAATAAATAGCAAAATAATAAATAAGCAAGAATAATTAAATAATTATAATAGGGGTTAGTGAAAATAATAATAATAATCATAAATAAATGGGGTTAGTATATCATAATTAAAAATAATAATAAAAATAAACACAAGTATTATAATAAACAAAATTTTTAAATGTAAATAAGAAAATATGAATAATTATTATAGAATTTTAAAGTATATGCATATTATAAAATTATATTAGTTATGAACATATTATAATTATAAAATTAACTTAACAACTTTTAATTATAAAAATAATACGAAAATAAACAATTTATATCATATTTACCTATTATAAAAAATAAATTAAGAATTTTAATTTTTAATCATATTTATGTACAAAATTCTAAATTATAAACAATTAAGGCATTTAATAAAAATTAGATTAATAATAATATTAAACAAAAAATAGAAGAAAAAAGAAATTAGGGTTTTTTAATTGTTTAGAAAAAATAAGTTAGAATTTATAATATAATTAGGGTTTTGTAAAATAGAACAATTTATTTGCAAAAAGAACAAAATTAATTATTTAATTAAGTATTAGAAAAAATTAATTAAGTTAATATTTAAATAAGAATTGGGGTTTTTTAGAAAATATATTTTTTAGGGTTTATAAGAAAATAGATTGAATTTTATATACAAAATATTAAATGTAAAATATTAATCTAATTAATCAATTTTTTGAATTAAATTAAAATTATAATAAACAAGCAAAATAGAAAACAACAAAAAGAAAGAAATAGAAAACTTACCTGGCTGGGGTTTGAACCCAGCACCTTTGGCTTGCCAGCAGCAACACATACCACCAAGCTATCCATGCGCAGGTGATAATGAGATGAGAAGAAATTGTTTTATGCTTAAAACCTGGAAATTAAGAAAAAAAAGAAAGAAAACAAAAGGCCTGGGGGATTCGAACCCAGGACCTTCATAGTATCACACAAACACATTACCATCCCAGCTAGGTGAGCGCGTCTGATAGTATAGTGGTAATAATGCATAATATATTAAGCATCCTGATTAACCTGAAAAATAAGCAAAAATGTACAAAGTCAGGATTCGAACCCCTGCCCTTTAACAATACACACGCTGGTTTCACCACTGGGACAAGTTGTACGCTTGTGAAATAAAACAGGAATCAAATCATAATATTTTAAAATAACAATTCAAATTTGAAATTTCGCGCGCAGGCCAGCTTCATCTTCTTCATGATACCTGTGAAAATTCATGCAACTTCTCCTGCGAATTTTCCTGGGTGTTCTTCCATATTTATGCCCTGCGAAAATCAAACACCAACTAAACAGCAAAATTTCATGAATTTGAAGACACCATTGAGTTCCTTATAGTTCACACAATCAATCCATGTTGTTAAAATTTATTTATATTGCCTAAATCGTAAAACCCTAATTCGGCCATTCAAACCCTAACAATGGTGAAATACGATTGGGGGTATCAAGCTTCAAGGTGATTGTCCAGAAACCTTCCTATCATCATCACAAACATCAAACAATCATCAAATTTCATTTAAATCAAGCAAATATATGGAATCGAAAAATTCACATTCAAGAACAAAATTTGGTTCGGTTTATGCAATTCATGAGGCTTTTGATGCAAATAATGATTGGCAATGATTCAGTGATGTCCAATGGTCATGGTTGTGTCCTCAAAATACCTTCAAATGCTTGGGAAGCTTGAAACCGAATTTGAGTTTGGAGAGGTTTTTGTGAGATGCAAACTTACACTTTTTGAGCTGGAAATTCGTGCTTGTCATTAGGGTTGCATTATGTACTTATAGAACAATGTATTAGGTCAGAAAAATTGATCATTTGTGTGGAAGATTTGATCTAAAAAGATTCAAAAATATTAGGCCTTAAAAATCAAATATCCTTGTATGAACACTTGCTATTTTTGGATGATTCTCATTACTCTTGTATCAATCAAGTCTAAATATAATTTAAGACCTTCTAGAAACCAAATCAAATTAAATTTTCATTATTTTATATTTTATTTGAATTTAAAATGATTTTTTAATATAAAAATCATAATAAATAAAAACAAAATGAATAAAATTATGAATAAATCAATTTAATTTCGTGCAAGATATTTTGATGTGGATTGGGTCATTATTTGGCAAGCCCATTTGGAAGAAATTGGTTTTAGACCTCCATTTTTTTCATAAACCAACCCAAAATTTCCCAACTTTGCAAGGGCACATATCCTTCAATTTTAATGCTATGAGGGTGTTCTTGGACATTTTGGAAAGCTTGAAGAGTCCTCTAACCAACCCCACTGGTTTCATGTCCATATCATTTACCAATCTCAAATTATGCCCTTTTGAAATTGTTGACTTTTTGTTGACTTTCAAAAGGACCTATAATGTCTTAGCTCATATCTTCCAAATGAAGAATTTTTGGGCTTGGCTTGTGAGACACAAAGTTGTAGAGAATTCAATTTCCTTCAAAATGAGCTTTGAATGGAGACTTGGTGATGAAGCATGTGAAAGTTATGGCTGGTCAAAGTTCAGTTGACTTTTACTAAGGAAACCCTAATTTAGAAACTCCTGATTCTTGATGATCTGGAATCTCCTTGATGAATCATGATCAACCCTTGATCAAATGATGAATTTTACTTCATATACTTGATGTTGGCAAAAAATCATGAAGTTTGACTTTGGTTTGACCACAGTTGACCTCAGTTTGACTTTTCAACTGCTTTGACTGATTTTGACTTATCTGATCATCTGACTGAGCAAACTTTTGAGAAAAGTCTTGAAACTTGTCATGGGGGTTCTTACACACATATAAGATGTTATGAAGCTCACTTGAAGTCTTGGAAGTTCATTTAGCCTGATTAAAGTCAAAACCCTAATTTTGGATGCACTGCTTAGGAGGTGCATTGTCTGAGGGAATTGTCAACTCTTCTGATCAATTGTGAACTTTGTGAACCTTGTGAACCATCATAAAATGTCTTGTGAACCTTGTGAACCTCATGGGAGGTCTTTTGAACCCTGTGAACCTCATAAAGTGACTTGTAGACTTCATGAACCTCATGAAAGGTTTTGTAAGTATTGTGAATCTTGTGAACCTTCTTAGCACACAAAGTCTTGTATTGTGAGGGCAAATTTTGGGGTGAAACAGCTGCCCCTGTTCAATTTTCTGAAACCTGAGGGGTTAGATTGGTATATTTGCCAGTCGTGACCTGGAAGGTTGAAGGGGATTGAACACAAAAGCCCAAAAATTTGCACTCACCAGTACGTAGAGTGATACAGATGACTAGTTGAATATGCTTGAGTGGGCTTAAAGATGCCACTTGGAGAAAAATTCATCAGGTACATTTCTTGGAGGATATAGCAGTCCAAAATATGAAGGTAAAATGATAGCTTTCAGGAGGATAAAGCAGTCCTGAGGTAGTAGTAAGCTTTCAGGAGGATAAAGCAGTCCTGAGAAATTGATAATATGCTTTCAGGAGGATGAAGCAATCCTGAGGTAATGATGATAGCTATCAGGAGGATGAAGCAGTCCTGAGGTAATAATATGATTTCAGGAGGATAAAGCAATCCTGAGGTACAAGAAGCTGTCAGGAGGATAAAGCAATCCTGAGGTAATAATAAGCTTTCAGGAGGATAAAGCAATCCTGATGGATGATATGCTTTCAGGAGGATAAAGCAGTCCTGAGGTAGTGATGATAACTTTCAGGAGGATAAAGCAATCCTGAGGGATGATATGCTTTCAGGAGGATGAAGCAATCCTGAGGGACAAGAAGCTTTCAGGAGGATAAAGCAATCCTGAGGGATGATAACTTTCAGGAGGATAAAGCAATCCTGAGGGATGATATGCTTTCAGGAGGATGAAGCAATCCTGAGGGACAAGAAGCTTTCAGGAGGATAAAGCAATCCTGAGGGATGATAACTTTCAGGAGGATAAAGCAGTCCTGATAATCACAAGTCTGTTTGCTGGAGAATTAACCTGAAAACAAGGTAGTATTCTGTATAACAATATTAGTTTATGCATTATGTATGCATGTATGATATGATGCACTTAAATAATGTATTATGTATCTATGGATATGTATGTTATGATATGATGTAAATGATGTATGTATGATATGATACTGCCTGAAGCGTCTGGATATCTTTGTATAACAACTGCTGGCCAGGGAAAATAAATCCCGATTCGTTGTTGAAGAATATGAGGAACTCATTCCCGTCTTGTGTGATAATATATTATACATAACCTTCCGTCTGCTGGGGATAGCAAGGTATATATAATCTCCCGTCTGCTGGGGATAGTAAGGTATATATAACCTCCGTCTTCTGGGGATAGTAAGGTATATATAACCTCCGTCTTCGTTCGATAGTAGGATAGATATAACATCCCGTCTTCGTTCGATAGTAGGATAGATATAACATCCCGTCTTCATTCGTCGTACTCTTATTGGAATGTAAATTCCCGAATATCCGTATGAGGATAAAAGAGATGGATATAAATTCCAGGGGAGATGTGACTTTATGAAGATGGATTTGTCCTACTGAGGGTTTGTAGCTGTTTTGTTAGAGATGAACCAACAAAGCTTCGTTGAAATCTTTCCCTCGTTCGTCCTTAGTAAATACTATTACTGCGTTTTCATGCATTTCTGGTAAACATCAATCATATTAAGCATACATGCATTTCTTGTAAACATCAATCATATTCAAAAGCATACATACATTCAAACACAACCAATGGACGTTTCACTTATGTAAATAGGGTAAAAGTAAATCTGGATTTGAAAATGGAATTTTATTTATATCAAAGAGTGACCTATACATGGGTAAGTTTGTACAAGGAGACATAAACCCTAGTAAGGGGATTTTGTCATAAAATTTTACAAAACAAAGAAAATCAGCTATGTGGGAAACAATCCTATTGAGTTTCAATTCTACTATTGCCATTATCTTCAAGTATCTCATCTTCTGCTGTTGAGACGGAAACGATTGGATTGAGCTTTATCTGTTCGAGCTTGAGTAAGTAACACAACTGGTTGCAGTTTTATGGGTGATCCAAACGAGACATAGTCATACGCTTTAATCCCTAACTTTTGCCTGGATTGCCCTTTCAGGTTTTCAATCCACCGGGATACCCTTTTTTGCCCAAGCCGCCTTTTCAGGTTTTCGACTTGCCGGGTGTACATATTTTTATATATATCCCTAATTTTTGCCCAAACCCTTTTGGTTTGCCGGGATGCCCTTATTTTTGCCTAGGCCTGTCAACCTAGCAGGTCTCTTTTCATGCATAGTATTTTTTAACCATGTCTGCGTTTACAGGCTGTGGGAAGTCTTCACCATCCATAGTAGTAAGTATCATGGCGCCTCCTGAAAACACTGTCTTGACTAAAAATGGTCCTTCATATGTAGGAGTCCACTTGCCCCTAGGATCACCCTGTGGTAATATGATACGCTTGATTACCAAGTCACCAGCCTGATATATCTTTGGCTTAACCTTCTTGTTAAAAGCTTTGATCATCCGTTTCTGGTACATCTGGCCATGACAAACTGCTGCTAACCTCTTCTCATCAATCAAATTTATCTGGTCAAGTCGAGTCTGAATCCACTCATCTTCATCCAAGCCTGCATCCTTCATAATTCTTAAGGAGGGAATCTGAACTTCAATGGGCAGAACTGCTTCCATACCATAGACCAAGGAGAATGGGGTTGCCCCTGTTGAAGTACGTATTGTAGTACGATAACCATGAAGAGCAAATGGTAACATCTCATGCCAATCCTTGTAAGTAACAATCATCTTCTATATAATCTTCTTAATGTTCTTATTAGCAGCTTCAACTGCCCCATTCATCTTTGGACGATACGGAGAAGAGTTGTGATGCTTAATCTTGAACTGCGTGCAGAGATCAGTAATCATAGTGTTGTTCAGATTAGAGCCATTGTCAGTAATAATCCTTTCGGGGATGCCATACCTACATATGAGATTATTCTTAATGAATCGAGCCACAACATTCTTGGTAACAGATGCAAATGAAGCTGCCTCTACCCACTTCGTGAAGTAATCAATAGCAGCCAGGATGAAACGATGCCCATTAGAAGCAGTAGGCTTGATCTCACCAATCATATCAATGCCCCACATGGCAAAGGGCCAAGGAGCAGTCAACACATTTGTAGATGTTTAAGAATTGGCAGAATTTTTGACCAAACAAGAAATGTTAAATTCAGTTCAGAATGTCCTATCAGATGTTGGGACATTAGCAAACAGAGTATGTGAACTTGGTTCAGGATGTCCTACCAGATGTTGGGACATTGTATAAATGACTAAGTTCAGTTTTGTCAGGATGTCCCAACAGATGTTGAGACATCTCAGACCTGCTACCAGAATTAATTATTGATTAACAGATCAGAGATATTTAAGGAGAATTATCTGGAATTAATTAATGATGGATATAAAACAGAACAAGGCGCATCTGTAGGGAGTTTTAAATTGAAGATTCAGATTAAAACAGAAGACCTAATGCACCTAGAATATAGGAGGTAACAAACCCTAAATTCAAGGTGACAGCTGCTGCACATTAGGGCTGGATCATTCTACAGAAAGCCCAAAATTCAGAGACCTATTTAAACAACAGAAAATCATAGAATTTAACACGAATTTCAGAAGACTAAATAGGGTGTCTAGTGTTTTAATAGCAGGTTGTTTTTTATGTACCACTTTATGAGCTTTTAAGCAAAAGTGCATTTGTGACTTGATTGAAACTGTGAAGTAAAATCAAGCTGTTATTTTTGAAGGATGTCTTCAACTTTTGTAAACTTGTAAACTTGATCACTGGGTGATTAAGGGGGGGTGAGTAGGGTACTCTTATCTAAGTGAGTCTTAGGTAGAAATTGCATTGGGTAAGTATTAAGTGATAGATTAAACAGGGTGGTTTAAGTCTAGAATTAATATTACTAATAGTGGATTTCCTCCTGGCTTGGTAGCCTCCAGATGTAGGTGTGGTTATACACTGAACTGGGTTAACAAACTTCTGTGTTGTTTATTTTTCCTGCTGTTTAAGTTTTTGGTTAAATTTGTCAAATGTCCTATTAAGTGTTGGAACATCTCTTAGGACATCTCATTACAGAATTTCAATTGGCATCAGAGCAGGCACCCTGCCTGTTTATACTGGGTGAGATCTAGGGAAAACAAATTCTGTAACATGGACAGAGATATAGGGTCAGTAAATAGACCACCTATACTGGATGGTTCTAATTATGACTACTGGAAGCCAAGAATGATTGCATTCTTAAAGTCACTTGACAACAGGGCATGGAGAGCAGTAATTGTTGGATGGAAACATCCTGTTAAAGACACCAAAGATGGATCAATAGTTCTGAAACCTGAAGAAGAATGGAGTAAAGAGGAAGAAGATTCAGAACTAGGCAACTCAAAAGCCCTAAATGCTTTATTCAATGGCATTGATAGAAATATTTTCAGACTGGTGCATCATTGTGAGCTGGCCAAAGATGTGTGGGATACCCTCAAGACAACTCATGAAGGAACATCAAAAGTAAAAATGTCAAGACTTCAACTTCTCACCACCAAGTTTGAAAACTTGAGAATGAAGGAAGATGAATCAATTCATGAGTTCTACATGAACATCTTGGATATAGCCAATACTTCTGGAGCCTTGGGAGAAAAGATGACTGATGAAAAGCTTGTAAGGAAGATTCTCAGATCTTTGCCAAAAAGATTTGACATGAAAGTCACAGCAATAGAAGAAGCTCAAGACATATGCTCCATGAAAGCTGAAGAACTCATTGGTTCCCTTCAAACTTTTGAAATGGGAATGAATGACACACATGCTAAAAAGAAAAAAAGCATTGCCTTGGTTTCAAATGCAGATGAAGAAGAAGATGATAAATCAGCAAATGATAAAAGCTTCTCAGAAAATCTTGCATTGATTACAAAACAGTTCAAACAGATTCTCAGAGGTATGGAAGGTAAATCAAATTCCAGTGGAAGATTCACAAACTCTTCTGAAAACAAGAGAACCTATGATGTTAACAGAAGATCAAATCTTGCTGAAAAGACCAGTCAAGAAAAAGGAATCAAGTGCCATGAATGTGAAGGATATGGACACATCAAGAAGGAATGTCCCAACTTCTTAAAAAGACAAAAGAAGGGACTATCTGTAACCTGGTCTGATGAAGACTCAGGAGGAGATTCAGAAGAAGAATCAGCTAAGCATATTACTGCTTTAGCTGGACTGTGTGAATATGATAGTGATTCCAGTTGTGGAGAGCTTACTTATGAACAACTTGAGCAAGCATTCAAAGATCTATACAAAAGAAGCTCTGAAATATGCAGTGAGGTTATAAAGCTAAAGAAGCAGAATGAAGTACTAGAAGAGGAAAAAGCAAGTGATCAAGTAATCATTGATACCTTGAAAAGTGAAGTAACTCTTCTCAATTCTAAGATGGAACATATGTCCAAATCTGTTAGAATGATGAACAGCAGCTCAAATACACTGGATGTTATTCTTTGCAATAATAAACATTCAGGGGACAAAAGTGGACTGGGATACAACAGAGAAGAAGCCAGCTCTAGCAAAGCCACTTCAAAAATTACACAGTCAAACAAGATGTCCCAACAAATGCTTCAACATCAGAACACAAAGACTAACATAATGTTCCAACAGATGTCTCAACATTCTGGAAAGAACAAAATGAAGAAGAAGTATCAAAGATGGAGATGCCATCACTGTGGAAGATTTGGGCATATCAAACCTCACTGTTATAAGTTACATGGATATCCAAATCAGATGTGTCAGCAACCTTCCAAGCAGAAAGTAGAAGGTACCAAGAATATGCAGCTTAGAAATCAGCAACCTCCTAAGCAAAAGACAGAAGTAATCAAGAAAGTTTGGAGACCAAAAGCTGACATTCAGACTGATCAAAGCCACACACCCAAGAACAAGATCAACAATCAAGCTTGGAGATCAGCTGAACAACACTCAGAGCAGAGGAATCAAAAGAAATCTCAACTCATCTGGTCAAAGAAGAGTACTGCATACATAGCACATACATCATTGAAAGTATCAGCTAAGGAAGACTGGTACTTTGACAGTGGATGCTCAAGACACATGACTGGATTGAAGAATTTGCTAGTAAACTTAAAGCCACATTCATCCAGATATGTTACCTTTGGAGATGGAGCTAAAGGAGAGATCAAGGGAGTTGGAACCTTGGATTGTCAAGATGTTCCAAGATTAGATGATGTGCTGCTAGTTAAAGGTTTAACTGCTAACCTGATCAGCATAAGTCAACTATGTGATCAAGGATACAGTGTAAACTTTACCAAATCTGAATGCATAGTGACTAACAAAGAACAAGAGGTTGTCATGAAAGGAGCCAGATCTAAAGACAACTGTTACATGTGGGAATCCCAAAATCTCAGTCTCACTTCAACCTGCACCCTAGCTAAAGAAGAAGAAGTGAAACTGTGGCATCAAAGACTAGGTCATCTTCATTTCAGAGGCATAAAGAAGATCATATCTATGGATGCTGTAAGAGGTATTCCTAAATTGAAGATTGATGATGGAAAAATATGTGGTGAATGTCAAATAGGCAAGCAAACCAAGATGTCCCATCCAAAGCTCCAACATCTGACAACTTCCAAAGTTTTGGAACTTCTTCATATGGATCTTATGGGACCTATGCAAGTTGAAAGTCTTGGTGGTAAGAGGTATGCCTATGTTGTGGTTGATGATTTTTCAAGATATACATGGATAAACTTCATCAAAGAAAAGTCAGATGTATTTGATGTATTCAAAGAATTATGTCAAAGATTGCAAAGGGAAAAATCCAGCTGTGTGATCAGAATAAGAAGTGATCATGGAAAAGAATTTGAGAATCAAAAGTTCTTAGATTTCTGTTCTTCAGAAGGAATCAACCATGAGTATTCTTCACCTATCACTCCTCAACAGAATGGGATTGTTGAAAGGAAGAATAGAACCATTCAAGAATCAGCAAGAGCTATGATCCATGCTAAGAAGTTACCTATGTATTTCTGGGCTGAAGCTATGAACACTGCCTGCTACATCCATAACAGAGTTACCTTGAGAAAAGGAACCCTGTCCACAATATATGAAGTCTGGAAGGGCAGAAAACCCACTGTGAAGTACTTTCATGTGTTTGGAAGTAAATGCTATATTCTGGCAGATAGGGAGCAAAGGAGAAAAATGGATCCTAAAAGTGATGAAGGAATTTTCCTTGGATACTCTATAAACAGCAGAGCATATAGAGTATTTAACTACAGAACAAATGTTATCATGGAGTCCATAAATGTGATAATTGATGATGCTCCTACAGATGTCCCAGAAGATGTTGGAACATCTGCTGATATCAAGATTGAAGCTGAAGAAAAGAATGATCAATATAACTTCACTCAAAATGATACAAAGTCAGAAGATTCAAGCAAACCTCCCTCCATCAGAATACAGAAGGATCATCCCAAAGATTTAATAATTGGTGATCCCAACAGAGGTGTGAGCACTAGATCAAGAGAAGTGATTTCAGATTCTTGTTTTGTGTCCAAAATAGAACCTAAAAACATCAAGGAAGCTCTCACTGATGAATACTGGATTTGTGCTATGCAAGAGGAATTAGGTCAATTCACAAGGAATGAAGTGTGGAATCTTGTTCCTAGACCTAATGACATAAATGTGATTGGTACAAAATGGGTGTACAAGAACAAGTCAAATGAACAAGGAATTGTTACAAAGAACAAAGCTAGACTTGTGGCTCAAGGATACACTCAAATTGAAGGGGTAGACTTTGATGAAACCTTTGCACCAGTAGCAAGGCTTGAATCAATAAGACTACTGTTGGGAATTGCTTGTATCTTAAAGTTCAAGCTATTTCAAATGGATGTGAAAAGTGCCTTTCTTAATGGTTATCTTAATGAAGAGGTATATGTAGAACAGCCTAAAGGATTTGTTGATCCAAGCTGTCCAAATCATGTATACAAACTCAAGAAAGCACTTTATGGTCTGAAGCAAGCTCCAAGGGCATGGTATGAAAGACTTACCACATTTCTTATCAAGCAAGGATACAGAAAAGGTGGGATTGATAAAACCCTGTTTGTTAAAGATGAAGAAGGAAATGTCATGATTGCACAAATATATGTTGATGACATTGTGTTTGGTGGGATGTCTGATAAGATGGTCAAACATTTTGTCAAGCAGATGGAAGCTGAATTTGAAATGAGTCTAGTAGGTGAATTAACCTATTTTCTTGGTCTGCAAGTTAAGAAAATGGAAGACTCAATGTTCATCTCACAAAGCAAGTACTCCAAGAACATAGTGAAGAAATTTGGAATGGAAAATGCTTCTCATAAAAGAACTCCTGCTTCTACACATTTAAAGCTGACTAAAGATGAAAAGGGTGAGAATGTAGATCAAAGTTTATATAGAAGCATGATTGGAAGCTTGTTATACTTGACTGCTAGCAGACCAGACATTGCATTTGCAGTAGGAGTTTGTGCAAGATATCAAGCTGATCCAAAAGTCAGTCATCTCAATCAAGTCAAGAGAATCCTTAAATATGTTAATGGTACTTGTGACTATGGCATAATGTACTTTCATGGGTGCAAACCAATTCTCACTGGCTTCTGTGATGCTGATTGGGCAGGAAGTGCTGATGACAGAAAAAGCACTTCAGGAGGATGCTTCTTTCTAGGAAACAATCTGATTTCTTGGTTCAGTAAGAAACAGAATTGTGTGTCATTATCTACAGCTGAAGCTGAGTATATAGCAGCAGGTAGCAGTTGTTCTCAGTTGGTTTGGATGAAGCAGATGCTCACTGAGTACAATGTCCCACAGGATGTCATGACATTGTACTGTGACAACTTAAGTGCAATCAACATATCTAAAAATCCTATCCAACACAGCAGGACAAAGCATATTGATATCAGACATCATTTCATCAGAGATCTTGTAGAAGAGAAGGTGATTTCATTGGAGCATGTTGCTACAGATCTGCAGTTAGCTGATATCTTTACCAAGGCATTGGATGCTACACAATTTGAGAACTTAAGGGGCAAACTTGGAATCTGTTTATGTGATATCTAGCAGTTAATGAGATGTGCCAACATGTCATATGACATTGCATGGCATAAGTTCCAGATGGCAAAGCTAGTCTGGACTAGATCCTTGGGAATTTTATTCCTAATCATTTGGACTGTAACGGCTACTTACTTAGTAATAACTTATAAGCAGCTATCAAGAGTCTCATCACACCATCACAAGCGAATCACATTAACTAGTAATCCTTCAGAAATCATAAACCCTAAAGCTGTTCATCCTTCTTCCTCAACAATGTTTCAAAACCCTAAAACAGCTGAAGAAGTTCTCAACCAGAAAGACGTGGTTCATGCCACTCCTATTTCTATGGTGCCAATGCAATCAACACCATTAGACGAACTCAGGGGAAGCGCTTCTCACACTAAAAAGGCAAGAACACCAAAGAGAGCTAAAGATCAAGTTTGTAGCAAAGCCAAAGGAGGCATTCCTTCTCCTGCTAACATGCCACCAAAATCTTCAAACTATGTGGATGATTCAATCAAGGAAATTGTCACCCAAATTCTGTTTGAACAAAGAAAGGTGAGTGGGATCTCTGTTCCATTGCAAACCATGCCTGCTTCCCAAGAAGAACCATCTCAAACTGCAGAGGACACTTCTGCAGATCAAGATGTCCCAATCAATGTTGGAACATCTGCAGATGATAAAGAAAATTCATCTGATGCTGAACAGATTAAGGTCCAAGAAAAGGCCTCAAGTGAAAGTGATAAAGAAAACTCTGAGGATCAGAATAAGGCCTTAAATGAAGATAATGACAAAGTCTCTGAGGATCAGACCAAAGCCTCAGATGAAGATCTAATCCCTGCTGATCAACAAGCTGAAGAAGAGACTGCTCAATCTCCTCCTGTAGTCAATCTGGAGCAGGACTCTGATGCAGAAATCATAGCATCTGTCAAACCCAGCATAGCCAAAAGACTCAGGTCCAGGCAGGGTAAGATGCAAGCTGAAGCAGCAATTCCTGAAAAGAAGAAAGCCTCTCCAAAGAAAGGAAAAGCTAAAGCCTCTTTTGGGCCATCAAAACAATGGAGTAAAGTTCAAACTCAGAAAAGAAAGGCTGTCACACCATCAGATTCAGATGTTGAATCAGATGTCCCAACATCTCCTCCCAAGAAGAGACCAGCAATATCCAGAGCTTCATCTGCTGTACCAGAAGCTCCCTTGGACAACATATCATTTCACCATGTCTCTAGTGTGAACAGGTGGAAGTATGTGTACCAAAGAAGGGTTGCCCTGGAAAGAGAACTGAGCAGCAATGCACTTGAGTGCACAGAACTAATAGACCTCATCTCTGCTGCAGGACTGTTCAAGACAGTCTCAGACCTCTCTCCCTGCTATGAACTTCTTGTCAAAGAGTTCATTGTGAATCTTCAGGAAGATTGTTCACATGGTAAGTCCTCTGAATTCCAAAAAGTTTTTGTTAGAGGTAGATGTGTGGAGTTTTCTCCCCAAATCATAAATCAGTATCTAGGAAGAGAAACAGATGGACCAAATGAGCTAGGCAAGACAGATAATCAAGTCTGTAAGGTGATAACTGCTGACCAGGTCAAGGCATGGCCTGTGAAGGGAAAGCTATCTGTAAGCATGCTTACCAGAAAGTATGCCATGCTGAACAGGATTGGTACATCTAATTGGGTGCCTACTAACCACACTTCCTCAATCTCAACTGGTCTAGCCAGATTTATATATGCTGTTGGAACTCAAACCAAAATGGACTATGGAGCTTTCATCTTTGATCAAACCATGAAGCATGCCAGCTCCTCTGCAACCAAGCTACCAATAGCCTTTCCATCATTGCTGTGTGGTATTGTACTCAATCAATATCCTGGGATTTTAACTGACAAGGATACTGCCTGCAAGAGAGAGAGCCCCCTGGCTTTTCACTACAAGTTATTCCTCAGTCATCATGCTGCAGATGTTGAAGCTCCTTCTGGGACATCTGCTGGTCCATCCACTGTTAAGAATCCAATCTCCAGGAAGACCTTAATTGCTGAGCTAAAAAGCACCTGCAAAGAGCTTGAAGCTAGAAAGCAGAAGCTTGAAGAAATAATTAAGAGGTTGGAAAGTGAAGAAGATCAGACAGCTGCATCTGATAAAGACAGTGAAGCTGACAGTGAAGCTGATAAAGATGAAGACACTGAGGTGGAGGAAGCTACTGAGAGTGATAAATCTGAGTGATCTTTGTATGTGAGGCATTTGTAATGACAGCAATGATTTGTAATTCTGGATAATAGTTCTTTGGCCCCTAATTTTGTGCCTACCAAGGGGGAGAACAACATCAAATGTAATTGCTGTTTAAATGAATGAAATCTGTTTGTTTCTGACTGAACTGAATAAGTGTGAATATTTCTGTTGAAACAAGACTGGACTCATATATGTTTGAGGGGGAGTAAAACTCAAATATGAATCAACAGAATAGTAATGATATACTCTGATAAAAAGAACTTCTGCTGCACTCTGAAAACCAGAAAAGATGTTAGCCAAAAATTAGCCAAAGGGGGAGTTTGTAGATGTTTAAGAATTGGCAGAATTTTTGACCAAACAAGAAATGTTAAATTCAGTTCAGAATGTCCTATCAGATGTTGGGACATTAGCAAACAGAGTATGTGAACTTGGTTCAGGATGTCCTACCAGATGTTGGGACATTGTATAAATGACTAAGTTCAGTTTTGTCAGGATGTCCCAACAGATGTTGAGACATCTCAGACCTGCTACCAGAATTAATTATTGATTAACAGATCAGAGATATTTAAGGAGAATTATCTGGAATTAATTAATGATGGATATAAAACAGAACAAGGCGCATCTGTAGGGAGTTTTAAATTGAAGATTCAGATTAAAACAGAAGACCTAATGCACCTAGAATATAGGAGGTAACAAACCCTAAATTCAAGGTGACAGCTGCTGCACATTAGGGCTGGATCATTCTACAGAAAGCCCAAAATTCAGAGACCTATTTAAACAACAGAAAATCATAGAATTTAACACGAATTTCAGAAGACTAAATAGGGTGTCTAGTGTTTTAATAGCAGGTTGTTTTTTATGTACCACTTTATGAGCTTTTAAGCAAAAGTGCATTTGTGACTTGATTGAAACTGTGAAGTAAAATCAAGCTGTTATTTTTGAAGGATGTCTTCAACTTTTGTAAACTTGTAAACTTGATCACTGGGTGATTAAGGGGGAGTGAGTAGGGTACTCTTATCTAAGTGAGTCTTAGGTAGAAATTGCATTGGGTAAGTATTAAGTGATAGATTAAACAGGGTGGTTTAAGTCTAGAATTAATATTACTAATAGTGGATTTCCTCCTGGCTTGGTAGCCTCCAGATGTAGGTGTGGTTATACACTGAACTGGGTTAACAAACTTCTGTGTTGTTTATTTTTCCTGCTGTTTAAGTTTTTGGTTAAATTTGTCAAATGTCCTATTAAGTGTTGGAACATCTCTTAGGACATCTCATTACAGAATTTCAACATTCAATGGTGATGGAGGTATATGTACTTTATCAGCATAAATTTGACACTTGTGACAAGTTCTGGAGTGTTGATAGCAATCAGCTTCCATGGTAGACCAATAGTAACCTGCTCTCAATATCTTCTTTGCCATGGTATGACCACTAGAATGAGTGCCAAAGATCCCATCATGCATATCTTCCATAATCTCAATTGCTTCCTTTTTATCCACACAACGAAGCAAAGTTGAATCATGATTGTGCTTGTACAAAATCCCATTACTCAAAAAGAACTTAGCAGAAAACCTTCTCAGAAACTTCCTATCTTTGACAGATGCCCCTTCAGGGAACTCCTGAGCTTCAAGATATCTTTTCACTTCATAAAACCAAGGCTTCTCTTCTGTCCCTTCTGTGTCAATCTCATTGCAGTATGCAGGCTTCTCAAATCTATCAATAGTAATCTTAGGAGCTTCGTCATCCCAGCTGATCTCAAACATGGATGCCATGGTGGCCAAAGCATCTGCCAACTGATTCTCTCTTCGTGGAATATGTTCAAAAGTAATCTCTTTGAAATGTGGGATCAAAGACAAAACATGCTCTCTGTAAGGAATGAGATTATCATGCTTGGTATCCCAATCTCCTTTAATCTGACTAACTACCAGGGCTGAATCTCCATACACGTCAAGAAACTGAATCTTCATATCAATAGCAGCTTTAATACCCAGGATACATGCCTCATACTCAGCCATGTTATTGGTACAATAGAAACAAAGTCTGGCAGTAATCGGGGTATGATAACCTTCAGGGGAGCTAATCACAACACCAACACCATTACCAAGTGCGTTAGAGGCACCATCAAAAACCATAGTCCATCGGGATCCTTGTTCAGGTCCGTCATATTGTCCAGGTTCTTTGGTAATAATCATAATGTCTTCATCGGGGAACTCAAAACTCATTGATTGGTAATCATCCACTGCTTGATGAGCCAAATGATCAGCCACAACACTTCCTTTAATGGCTTTCTGAGTAGTATACTGTATATCATATTCTGTCAAGATCATTTGCCATCTTGCAATTCTTCCGGAGAGAGCAGGTTTCTCAAATATGTACTTGATTGGATCCATCTTTGAAATCAACAAGGTAGTATGAGTCAACATATACTGTCTTAGTCGGCGAGCAGCCCATGCCAAAGCGCAACAAGTTTTCTCGAGCAGTGAGTATCTTGTTTCACAGTCGGTAAACTTTTTGCTAAGGTAGTATATTGCCTGCTCTTTTCGACCAGACTCGTCATGTTGCCCCAACACACACCCCATTGAGTTGTCTAGAACTGTTAAGTACATAATCAAGGGTCTTCCATCAACTGGTGGCATCAAAATTGGTGGTTCCAGCAGATATCTCTTGATTTCATCAAAGGCAATCTGACATTCATCATTCCATTCCATCACCTAATCTTTCTTCAACAACTTGAAGATTGGCTCACAGATGGCAGTTAATTGGGAAATAAATCTTGCAATGTAATTCAATCGTCCCAAGAAACCTCTAACCTCCTTTTCAGTACGGGGAGCTGGCATCTCTCGTATAGCTTTCACTTTTGCAGGATCCACTTCAATACCTTTTCCACTGACAATGAAACCCAAGAGCTTACCAGATCTAACTCCAAAAGTACACTTGTTTGGGTTCAGTCTCAACTTGTATTTCTTCAACCTCTCAAACAATTTATGCAAATGATCAAGATGTTGCTCTTCATTCTGGGACCTGGCTATCATATCATCCACATATACCTCTATCTCATGATGAATCATATCATGAAACAAAGCCACCATAGCACGCTGATATGTTGCCCCTGCATTCTTTAAACCAAATGGAATCACCTTATAACAAAAAGTGCCCCACTGTGTAACAAATGTTGTCTTCTCCATATCTTCAGGTGCCATTTTGATTTGATTGTAACCAGAGAAACCATCCATAAAAGAGAATACCTTATGCGGAGCAGTGTTGTCTACCAGAACATCAATATGAGGAAGCAGAAAGTCATCTTTGGGGCTAGCCTTGTTCAAATCTCTGTAGTCCACACACATACGTACCTTACCATCTTTCTTAGGAACTGGTACCACATTTGCAACCCACTGAGGATAAGAAGTCACTGCTAAGAACCCTGCATTGAACTGTTTCATTACCTCTACCTTGATCTTCTCTGACATTTCAGGATGCATACGACGAACCTTCTGCTTCTTTGGACGACAATCTTCTTTTACTGGTAAACGATGAACCACAATGTCTGTATCCAACCCTGACATATCTTCATAAGACCAAGCAAAGATCTCCACATAGTCACGTAACATCTGAATCAATTTGCTCTTGACACTATCCTCTAAATCAGCCCCTATCTTGACCTCTTTCCTGTTTTCTTCAGTTCCCAGATTCACAACTTCGACTGGCTCTTCATGTGGCTGTATAGCTTTCTCTTCTTGTTGCAACAACCTAGCAAGCTCTACAGGTACTTCACAATCGTCCTCATTTCCGTCTTCAGTTTGATAGATCGGATTCTCGAAATTATAATTGGCAATAGTAGAACTGTTATCAACAGGATCCAGAGTGTATGAGAATCTGCATATTAGTGATGTGGGTGTGTGTAAGAACACATAGCTGATAAAACAAAAAGAAAAGAAAAGAAAGACAAGGAACACAATATTTACGAAAACGAAACGTCCACTGATTTTTATTGAATGAAGTATGCAAATGAAATGACAGTCCGTAACAAGCACACCATTGTGCCCCGGGTAAGGCACAAGGCTTAAGAGTTCAATTGTTCAAGAAATTACAAACTTAAAAGTAACAACACAGTAATAATATTTACTCCTGACTAAAGGAGATAGGGATAACATCTTCAGCTTTCTAATTATTGAGTCCTGCACCCACAGTAGGAAAAATCCAAGCATCCAGATTGTAGTCTTCATCATAGTCTCCCACAGCATTGATCTGGTCTTTCATAACCCCTTGATTGGTGATATGAACAGCGCGAGCACGACGAACAGCCTTCTGGGACTCTGCAGTGAAACCCAAGCCAAATTTGTCAGACTTGTATGGGATATCAGGAAGCTGACCCCAAATAGTACAACCACCTTCATCTACCACAGCTCTAGCATCGTTGAGGGAGGCCATTGCCATTGTTGGAGGTACTCTGGTGACCACAGGAACTTTCTTGACAACCGGAGGAGCTACATAATCATTAACAATCCAAGGAACTACTTCAAATGTCTGACACGGAGTTTCAATATATTCGCCTTCCATTTCCAGATACTTGAAGGTATTCACATGGCTGACAAAGTATTCTTCTTCTCCATAGACAGTAACAACTTTTCCTTCCACCGGATATCTTAGCTTCTGATGTAATGTAGAGGTTACAGCACCTACCCCATGGATCCAGGGACGACCAAGCAGACAAGAGTACGAAGGACGAATATCCATCACATAAAATGTAGCATTAAAAACCTGAGAACCAACTTTGATTGGGAGATCAATTTCTCCATGCACCACTCTTCTAGAACCATCAAAAGCCTTTACCACTATACTACTGGGCTTCAGCACAACATCTTCAGGACTCAGCTTATTCAGGACTTCCTTGGGCAACACATTCAAAGAGGAACCATTGTCTATCAATACATGTGACAGGGTAGTGCCCCTGCATTCAATTGAGACATGCAAGGCCCTGTTATGATCCCTCTTGGCAGGGGCCAAATCAGCATCAGAAAACCCTAACCCATTGTCATAGGTCAGGTGGGCAACACAATTCTCAAACTGGTCAACAGAAATTGCATTGGGTACATGAGTAGTCTTCAGAAACTCTATCAAGGCCTTGGCATGAGCCTCAGAACATAACAACAAAGACAACATAGAAATCTTTGAGGGAGTATGCCCCAACTGATCAACAATGTCATAATCACTCTTGCGAATGATTTTCAGTACTTCTTCCATCTTCTTAGAGAGATCATCAGCAGCTGGCACATCAGTAGATACAGGTTCAATAACAGGACCCTTGCCCCGAGCATCAGTGGGAGAAGTAGAAGCAGGAGTAACTGCATTCTTGGAAGTCACTGGAGGAGAGAAGACTCTTCCACTACGCGTGATCTTACTAGATCCGGCAATATTGTCAACATCAACAGGCACATCAGCTACGGGTTCCTGCTTAACACCATGGATATACACATCTGACCCATAATGCCAAGGCACAGCTTTATCAGATGTATACGGAATAGGACCAGGAGTAGTAATGACCATAGGAGCCACTCTGGCTTCAGCAACAACCTTCACAGGGCCTTCAGCAGTAATCTTGATTGGACCCCTATGAGTGATTTTAACAGGACCTTTGGAAGTGATCCTCACCGGCACTTTGTCAACCATATCAGTCTCTTCAGTCTTCTTACCTTTAGTAATATGATCCACCATACTTTCCACAGAAGGTGGTCTCCTTTCAAACACTATGGTGTAATTATTCATGAGACGTTGAATTCCGTCCTTCAACCTCCAACAACTATCTGGATTATACTCACAATAAACACAATCTTCACGACAACCCGGAAAGAACCCAGCTTGTACTAACTTCTTCCTGATGACAGACAATGGTGTGGTCAACTCTGCAACTGAATAGATATGTAAATCTTCATCAATGGCATTGACAGTCTTCTCGTGATTTGGCATTGGAGCAGTAATCACATTTGGAGTACCCGAAGGATCAAACTCAATCTCTCCAGCCTCAGTCATATCTTGAATTTTATTCTTCAAGACCCAGCAGTTATTAGTATCGTGTCCCTGACAGTTTGAATGATATGCACATCGTGCATTGGGATTGTACCTGGGAGAGGTAATATTTGGATTTTGAGGAGCCTCTTTAAGAGTAATAAGTTCAGCCTTCAACAAGTGTTGCAATGCCTGAGCCATTGACATGTTGATTTTTGTGAACTGCCTTCTAGCCCTCTGTTGGTTGCCCTGTGGCTGCTCTGTTGTTGCAGGAGTTGGATTTGAAATATGAACTGCACTAACAGACTGATGCCTTCTATTACGATCAGGCTGACCATAAACAGCATTGGATTCTTTCTTCCCAGTGGGAGGCTTCTTTGCAGCACCTAATGAAGAAGTGCCCACTTGGATCTTGCCACTCTTTATACCATTTTCCACGCGCTCTCCTGTCATTATCAACTCAGTGAAGCCAGACGATGAGCTTCCAATGAGATGACTGTAAAACGGACCATTCAGCGTGCACATGAACATATCAACCAATTCCCTGTCAGTTAAAGGGGGTTGTACTCTTCCAGCTAGATCTTTCCACTTCTGAGCATACTCCTTGAAACTTTCTTTAGCACCCATAGACATGCTCTGAAGCTGCATGCGAGTGGGAGCTAAGTCAGCATTGTATTGATACTGCTTATAGAAAGCTTCAGCAAGATCATTCCACTCCCTGATGTTGACACTCTCCAATTGATAATACCACTCCAACTGAGCTCCAGATAAGCTCTCTTGAAAGAAATGGATCCACAACTTCTTATCAGCAGTGTGAGGTTGGATTCTTCTGACATAAGACCTCAAATGCAGCTTGGGACAAGAGACCCCATCATAAACAACAAAGGTAGGAACCTTGAAACCAATGGGTATGACTACACCAGATATCAGACTCAAATCTTCAAAATCCAGCCCAGATGACTTCTGCAACTCCATAGCATCCATTCTATCCACCAGCATCTTGAATTTGTCTTCATTAGGCTCATGGTAGTAATTAGCCTCAGAATCAGAGTCCCCCATAGTGTTGTGGAGACTGCCTCCCTCTTTTTCAGACTCTTCAGATTCATAGTCTTCAACTGGTTCTTTGGTCTTGGCAAGACCTTTGAACCTCCTTCCCATGTTGATCAGGCCACCTGATCTTCTAGTCTTCTTAGTCTTCTTGGCTAGCAGCGTCTTCAATTCATCCTGCCCCTTGGTCAGGTTCAGGATCAGCTCTTGGAACTGTGCATTTTGTGTCTGGAGATCCTTAACTGTTTGTTCAAGAGCCATTGCTGAAATAAACAGCGAGAAGATGAGAAACCTGTGCACAATAAACCTGTGATGCAATGAAATGATATGTGAATGTATATGCAATGTTTTCAAGGACCGCAGGATTTAAATTTGCTTAAACAAACACGAAAGTAAACTTTTATTAGTAATAACTTTGTTTTGCTTCTTGGGCTTACAGAAATGAAATGAAATAAGTACAAAAGATGGGGTTTTAAGTCTCCCATGGACGTTTCCTCTTTGTGTTGAGGTATGAGTTGAGATTCCGTTCCTCATGAAGTTGCTTTGTTAGTTCCAAGATTCTTTCTTGGCTTGCTTTGTAACGAGCCTCGAAAGTATCCCTTTGCTCCTTCAATTGGATCCAGGATCTCTGTAAGTCTTCCATATCAGTAGGCATGTCTGGGTGAAGTATGGTATAAGCAGTGTCTCCTTCAGCAACAAGTTCCATGGTAACTGGCAGGATAGCAGGATATGGCATCATGAGAGTCTGAGCACGAGATCGCACCCATCTGAGATAAGCTTCCATAGGAATAGTGTACTTAGGCTCCAGTGTCTTGCTGTCAACCCTGTTTACTTTTCCCCAGGCTCATATGAATCTCTGACGGTAACCTTGAAGATCGTTGTCATAGTCAAACACAATGCCCTGAATCAACATGTCATGTGGGCCATCACTCCGAGCGTAACCAAACTGTCGTAAAGCTAGAGAGGGGTTGTAGGTGATGCCTCCTCTTATGCCTAGAAGTGGCACATTAGGAAACTCCCCACAACGGTCAATAATGGTGACATTCTCCATAGATCTGGAGCACCAATGAATATCTGAATGAGAGAGTGACATAATCCTTTTGGACCACCTGAACCCTTGCTCATTCTTCATTACTGAGCGAGGAAGGTGAGAAATAAACCACCTAGAAAGTAAAGGTATGCAGCACATCAAAGTTCCTCTTGCCCTTGTAGTACGAGTATGAAGAGAATGTAGGATGTCTCCAAGCAATGTAGGCACTGGATTGTGACTCAGGAATATATTGATGGCATGAACGTCTATGAACTGATCTGGATTGGGGAACAATACTAAGCCATATATCAGCAAGGCTAAGATCTCCTCAAAAGCATCATAGCTCATGGCCTTCAAGAACACTTGAGCCTTATCCATTAGCACCTTAACAAGAATACCTTTGACTCCGCTTCTCGTTTCTAGAACAATGTCAGACTTCTTCAGATGTAGGGCTGCAGCAATAACCTTTGGTTTAAGCTCCTTCTCCAAACCTGTGAAGGGTCTTTGATCAAGAACGGGTATACCCAGAAGTTTAGAGAACTCTTCCATTGTAGGAACTAGCTGATAGTCAGGGAATGTAAAGCAATGGTGCTTAGGGTCAAAGAACTGAAACAACACACTCATCATGTCTTCATTGAACTCTGAAGTGACTAGATCCAATAGGTGACCATGTCTCTTGATGAACTGGGAATGATCAGACACTTGAGAGACCAACTCTTTAAGCTTAGCAGGTATGCCCACAAAGTTGATCCTGATGGTGTTTCTACGAGCAGAAGCCATGACCTGCGACAAAGAACAAAGATAAATCCTTTGGTCCTTGAAATGGTTAGTGAAAATTCTATGCTTATGATGCATGATGATGTCATGATGTTATGCTCAATCACAAACATGTGGCATACACAAACAAGTCACACAATAGCCCTAGGTTTAAAGGCTTGCATGAGGTTCAAAGGTAAGTACCCTCCCCTGAAGTTAGTTGGTTCATCCTGTCCTACAAAAGTAACCAGGTTCTAAGGGATCTCAATATCATTGATCCTTCACAAGGGTGGTTGTTCAGTAGGCAACTTACTTGCCAACCAAAACCCTCCAAGTTTAGAATCTCAATGAGTGTAGTATCGAGTATCAACCAACTTCAGTCTGCACCAAAGCCGGTTATCTCACTACTTTCTAAAGGCCAAGATGGGATAACTAGGGTTCTAAAAGTTAGTTAGTGCATTGACAACATATGGCAGCCTCATATTATCCTCAACTTGACTTAAGGAACATAAGCACCAACCAAGAAGTCACACTAACTATGGCCACCAGATCAACCATATCGGTATACGCCGTACAGTTTCCTTGGTCTATTGCCATTTACCTAAGGTACACTAGATCCGGGTTAGGATATTTCACACATAAAGCCCAGCAAATAATATAAAGCAAACAAGGAAAACAATTTAAAGTGATCTAATTCCTAAGGGTACCCCTCTTTAGTAACAAATCCCCAGTAGAGTCGCCAGTTCTGTAACACGGTGGGAGAACTGACTTTAGTTATGTTGCGGATAGCAAGAGTCGCCACCGACTTTTATTTTATCCAAAGGAAAGGCATAAAAGAACAGGAAAGACCTTTTTTAAAAGATTTTTGGGTCCGGGGGGTAGGTTATGTAAAGGGAAGGTATTAGCACCCTTTACATCCGTGGTTATCCATGGGCTCTTAGTTACTTAGCTCACTTTGAATTGTTTTTTGAAATGTGAAGTGTGTGAATAGAAATTTTCATAAGAGTTTAATAATGATCCATGTACGGATGCGTAAAAAACTTGTGTTTGAAAATTGTTTGAAATTTGTGAAGTATTTGAGAAATTTTGAATAGTGAGCAAGTAACTATGAGGAACCTACCCTAAAGTTTAAGTCTTTCTGTTCTTTATCCTTTAAATGGTAAGACTATCCCTATTATTAAGGAATAGGTAGTCATTACCTTGGATGTAAGGGACATGTGAAAGGGACATCTGTTTAATGAAGGCAATTGTAGGGTGTATTAAGCATTTTTGGAGGGACTGTCATCATTATTCGAAAGGGACAAGATCATTACGAAAGGCAACCGTTTAAGGGACTTGGTTGTTAAGGGACGAGATGACTTTTCTTTTAAGGGACTTTTGCTTTATACACCCCACTTGACCTTGTGATTAGGCAGCAATGAGAGGCAACCCTAGAAAGTGAGATGGCGATCAAAGATCGACTTACGTGTGTGAGTGTTCAATTTTAAATATTTATCTTATAATTTAAATTATCTAAATTCAATTTTAAATACAAATAGTTTTCACTCCCTATTTACTAACCATAGCATAAAAATAAATAATTTAAATATTACAAAAAATTACATCCAGGAGCAATTACAATAATAGTGATATAAGCAATTTAAATAAATAGCAAAATAATAAATAAGCAAGAATAATTAAATAATTATAATAGGGGTTAGTGAAAATAATAATAATAATCATAAATAAATGGGGTTAGTATATCATAATTAAAAATAATAATAAAAATAAACACAAGTATTATAATAAACAAAATTTTTAAATGTAAATAAGAAAATATGAATAATTATTATAGAATTTTAAAGTATATGCATATTATAAAATTATATTAGTTATGAACATATTATAATTAAAAAATTAACTTAACAACTTTTAATTATAAAAATAATACGAAAATAAACAATTTATATCATATTTACCTATTATAAAAAATAAATTAAGAATTTTAATTTTTAAGCATATTTATGTACAAAATTCTAAATTTTAAACAATTAAGGCATTTAATAAAAATTAGATTAATAATAATATTAAACAAAAAATAGAAGAAAAAAGAAATTAGGGTTTTTTAATTGTTTAGAAAAAAAAAAGTTAGAATTTATAATATAATTAGGGTTTTGTAAAATAGAACAATTTATTTGCAAAAAGAACAAAATTAATTATTTAATTAAGTATTAGAAAAAATTAATTAAGTTAATATTTAAATAAGAATTAGGGTTTTTTAGAAAATATATTTTTTAGGGTTTATAAGAAAATAGATTGAATTTTATATACAAAATATTAAATGTAAAATATTAATCTAATTAATCAATTTTTTGAATTAAATTAAAATTATAATAAACAAGCAAAATAGAAAACAACAAAAAGAAAGAAATAGAAAACTTACCTGGCTGGGGTTTGAACCCAGCACCTTTGGCTTGCCAGCAGCAACACATACCACCAAGCTATCCATGCGCAGGTGATAATGAGATGAGAAGAAATTGTTTTATGCTTAAAACCTGGAAATTAAGAAAAAAAAGAAAGAAAACAAAAGGCCTGGGGGATTCGAACCCAGGACCATCATAGTATCACACAAACACATTACCATCCCAGCTAGGTGAGCGCGTCTGATAGTATAGTGGTAATAATGCATAATATATTAAGCATCCTGATTAACCTGAAAAATAAGCAAAAATGTACAAAGCCAGGATTCGAACCCCTGCCCTTTAACAATACACACGCTGGTTTCACCACTGGGACAAGCTGTACGCTTGTGAAATAAAACAGGAATCAAATCATAATATTTTAAAATAACAATTCAAATTTGAAATTTCGCGCGCAGGCCAGCTTCATCTTCTTCATGATACCTGCGAAAATTCATGCAACTTCTCCTGCGAATTTTCCTGGGTGTTCTTCCATATTTATGCCCTGCGAAAATCAAACACCAACTAAACAGCAAAATTTCATGAATTTGAAGACACCATTGAGTTCCTTATAGTTCACACAATCAATCCATGTTGTTAAAATTTATTTATATTGCCTAAATCGTAAAACCCTAATTCGGCCATTCAAACCCTAACAATGGTGAAATACGATTGGGGGTATCAAGCTTCAAGGTGATTGTCCAGAAACCTTCCTATCATCATCACAAACATCAAACAATCATCAAATTTCATTTAAATCAAGCAAATATATGGAATCGAAAAATTCACATTCAAGAACAAAATTTGGTTCGGTTTATGCAATTCATGAGGCTTTTGATGCAAATAATGATTGGCAATGATTCAGTGATGTCCAATGGTCATGGTTGTGTCCTCAAAATACCTTCAAATGCTTGGGAAGCTTGAAACCGAATTTGAGTTTGGAGAGGTTTTTGTGAGATGCAAACTTACACTTTTTGAGCTGGAAATTCGTGCTTGTCATTAGGGTTGCATTATGTACTTATAGAACAATGTATTAGGTCAGAAAAATTGATCATTTGTGTGGAAGATTTGATCTAAAAAGATTCAAAAATATTAGGCCTTAAAAATCAAATATCCTTGTATGAACACTTGCTATTTTTGGATTATTCTCATTACTCTTGTATCAATCAAGTCTAAATATAATTTAAGACCTTCTAGAAACCAAATCAAATTAAATTTTCATTATTTTATATTTTATTTGAATTTAAAATGATTTTTTAATATAAAAATCATAATAAATAAAAACAAAATGAATAAAATTATGAATAAATCAATTTAATTTCGTGCAAGATGTTTTGATGTGGATTGGGTCATTATTTGGCAAGCCCATTTGGAAGAAATTGGTTTTAGACCTCCATTTTTTTCATAAACCAACCCAAAATTTCCCAACTTTGCAAGGGCACATATCCTTCAATTTTAATGCTATGAGGGTGTTCTTGGACATTTTGGAAAGCATGAAGAGTCCTCTAACAAACCCCACTGGTTTCATGTCCATATCATTTACCAATCTCAAATTATGCCCTTTTGAAGTTGTTGACTTTTTGTTGACTTTCAAAAGGACCTATAATGTCTTAGCTCATATCTTCCAAATGAAGCATTTTTGGGCTTGGCTTGTGATACACAAAGTTGTAGAGAATTCAATTTCCTTCAAAATGAGCTTTGAATGGAGACTTGGTGATGAAGCATGTGAAAGTTATGGCTGGTCAAAGTTCAGTTGACTTTTACTAAGGAAACCCTAATTTAGAAACTCCTGATTCTTGATGATCTGGAATCTCCTTGATGAATCATGATCAACCCTTGATCAAATGATGAATTTTACTTCATATACTTGATGTTGGCAAAAAATCATGAAGTTTGACTTTGGTTTGACCACAGTTGACCTCAGTTTGACTTTTCAACTGCTTTGACTGATTTTGACTTATCTGATCATCTGACTGAGCAAACTTTTGAGAAAAGTCTTGAAACTTGTCATGGGGGTTATTACACACATATAAGATGTTATGAAGCTCACTTGAAGTCTTGGAAGTTCATTTAGCCTGATTAAAGTCAAAACCCTAATTTTGGATGCACTGCTTAGGAGGTGCATTGTCTGAGGGAATTGTCAACTCTTCTGATCAATTGTGAACTTTGTGAACCTTGTGAACCATCATAAAATGTCTTGTGAACCTTGTGAACCTCATGGGAGGTCTTTTGAACCCTGTGAACCTCATAAAGTGACTTGTAGACTTCATGAACCTCATGAAAGGTTTTGTAAGTATTGTGAATCTTGTGAACCTTGTGAACCTTCTTAGCACACAAAGTCTTGTATTGTGAGGGCAAATTTTGGGGTGCAACAGAACCATTATCAGTAATGATCTGCTCGGGAACTCCATATCGACAGATGATATCCCTTTTCAGAAATCTAGCTACCACTTGTCTGGTAACGTTTTAATATGAAGCTGCTTCAACCCATTTGGTGAAGTTATCAATGGCCACCAGGATGAATCTGTGACCATTTGAAGCAGTTGGTTCAATCTTTCTAATCATATCAATGCCCCACATGGCGAAGGGCCAAGGTGAAGACATTACATTCAAAGGACTCGGAGGCACATGCACTTTATCTGCGTAGATCTAGCATTTGTGGCATTTTCTGGCATAAGCACAACAGTCTGCATCCATTGTGATCCAATAGTAACCCGATCTTAACAACTTCTTTGCCATTGCATGTCCTCCGGCATGGGTACCAAAATAACCCTCGTGTACTTCGTGCATCAGTAGGTCCGCTTCCTTCTTGTCAACACATCTGAGCAAGACCATGTCGAAGTTTCGCTTGTATAAAGAACCATTAGTATTGAGGAAGAAACTGCCGGCTAGCCTTCTTAATGTATTTTTATCATTTGACGATGCCCCAGGTGGGTACGTCTGATTCTCCAAGAAGCATTTGATGTCATGGTACCAAGGCTTATTATCGGTGACAGTGTCCATAAAGAATACATATTCCGGTCTGTCCAGTCTGGATACCAAAATTCGTGGCACATAATTAGCAGTCTGTACTTTGATTATGGATGAAATGGTAGCCAAAGCGTCTGCAAACTGATTCTCATCTCGAGGGATGTATTCAAGCTTAACTATTGTGAATAAGGTCAACAATCTCCTCGTATAGTCACGGTAGGGAATCAGATGTTCCTAATGGATGTACCACTTGCCGTTGGTCTGGTTGATTACCAAAGTTGAATCTCCGAATACGTTCAAGGTTTTGATCCTAAGGTCAATGGCTTCCTCGAGACCCATGATACAAGCTTCGTATTCCGCTTCGTTTTTAGTGCATGCAAACGTGAGCTTTGCTGAGAAAGGCATATAAACTCCTTTAGGTGTAATAAGCACTGCACCAACCCCACGACCGTTGCAATTAACTGCCCCCTCAAACATCATAGTCCATGCTTCTTCTGGGTCAGGCCCTTCAGTGTGAACAAGCTCTTCACAATCTTTTGCTTTCAAGAACATGATGTCTTCATCAGGGAAGTCAAATCTCATAGGTTGGTAATCATCAATGGGTTGCTCAGCTAGATAGTCAGACAATACTCTGCCCTTGATGGCTTTCTGAGAGGTGTATTGAATGTCATATTCCGTTAGAATCATTTTCCATCTTGCAACCCTTCCGGTAAGTGCTGGCTTCTCAAATATGTACTTGATGGGGTCCATCTTTGAGATCAACAAGGTAG
The DNA here is from genome assembly GCA_963966055.1 of Lathyrus aphaca. Taxonomy (NCBI): domain Eukaryota; kingdom Viridiplantae; phylum Streptophyta; class Magnoliopsida; order Fabales; family Fabaceae; genus Lathyrus; species Lathyrus aphaca. The sequence continues at coordinate 212,267,111 of OZ014520.1, read as the reverse complement.
TATGAGTCAACATATACTGTCTTAGTCGGCGAGTAGCCCACGCTAAAGCACATCAAGTTTTCTCGAGCAGTGAATAACGTTGTTCACAGTCTGTAAAATTTTTGCTTAGGTAGTATATTGCATACTATTTTCGACCAGACTCGTCATGCTGGCCCAACACACACCCCATTGAATCCTCTAATACTGTCAGATACATGATTAGAGGCCTTCCTTCGATTGGAGGCATGAGAATTGGAGGTTCTTGCAGATACTCTTTGATCTTGTCAAAAGCTCTCTGACAATCGTTGTTCCACCTGACTGTTTGTTCCTTTCTTAACAGCTTGAACAAAGGTTCACAGGTTGCAATGAGATGAGATATGAACCTTGAGATGTAGTTCAATCTACCTAAGAACCCTCGAACTTCTTTTTCAGTCTTAGGTGCAGGCATCTCCTGAATAGCTTTGACTTTATCGGGATCAACCTCAATTCCTTTTTCGCTTACAATAAAACCCAGCATCTTACTGAAACGCACCCCGAATGTGCATTTGTTGGGGTTCAACTTCAACTGATACTTCCTCAGACGCGTGAAGAAATTCGCCAGATTCACCAAATGATCTTCTTCTGTAAGGGACTTGGCAATCATGTCATCCACATAGCACTCGATTTCCTTATGGGTCATATCGTAGAATAACGTTACTATAGCCCGTTGTTAAGTTGCACCGGCGTTCTTCAGACCAAACGAGATTACCTTATAGCAAAACGTGTCCCAGGGTGTGATGAATATTGTGTTCTCCATGTCTTCAGGCGGCATCTTAATTTGATTTTATCCAGAAAATCCATCCATAAAAGAAAACACCGAGAACTGAGCAGTGTTATCCACCAATACATCAATGTGAGGTAATGGGAAGTCATCTTTCGGGCTAGCTCTGTTCAGGTCCCGGTAATCCACACACATATGCACCTTGCCATCCTTCTTAGGTACGGGTACAATATTAGCAACCCACGGCGGGTAACTAGTTACAGCGAGAAAACCAGCGTCCCACTGCTTTTGTACCTCTTCTTTAATTTTCATGGCCATATCTGGGCGAGTACGGCGTAGCTTCTGTTTAACTGGCGGACAATCTTCCTTCAGTGGTAATCGGTGCATGAAAATATCCATATCCAGACCTAACATATCTTGATAGGACCAAGCAAAGACGTCAACATATTCTCGAAGCATACTGATTAGCTGTTCTTTCACTGGAGCTTGCAGACTAGCCCCGATCCTTACCTCTTTCACATCTTCTTCAGTACCAAGATTGATGGTCTCAACCTCCTCCTGATGAGGAGCAATCACTTTTTCCTCTTGTCTCAACAACCTAGCCAACTCTTCAGGCAACTCATAATCTTCATCAAGCCCTTCACCTGCTTGATTAATTGGATTGTCGAATTCATACAAGGTCATAGCAGTGCCGTTGTCGGTGCAATCTGGAGGATTATCTTTGCAAGGGTCAAGATTTGTTCATTTTAGTGATTGATTTTATTCTTGTTTAGAAAAAATGTGAATGGAGTTATTATTGAAAAATATTTCCATTTACTGCTTTGTGCGAAAATAACAAAAATGAAAGACAGTGAGCAAAAAAAGATCGTTTGCAAAAGATGTCCATTTGTTCATTAATCATTCATTTGCACAAAATACATATATGGCCCTATTAGAAAATGAGTCCTGACATCTTAGGCAAGATGCAGGACTTGATGCATGCTTAAACAGGAAATAATAATTACTCTGCAGAAGTAATCCTTATAATTTCCTGGGAAGACCAGTTAAGGACTTGCTGGCCAGGGACCGTTGGACGAATCTAGCTCTCCAGGTTGAAGTCACTTTCAGCCTCGTCTTCCACATTGTTGATTGCATCCGAGGTTAGCATTCCCCCACTGATAAACTTGGGAGCTTCAGTAGCCTCCTCTTGGACCTGTCGAGATGGTTTGTAACCCAACTCGAACTTGTTTTCCTTGATATGAACTTGCAGCAGCTTGCCCCAGCCATGGGCATTCCCATCTTCAACAACCTTCCGAGTTTGCTTATAAGAGGAGATCGAAGTACCATACACTTCAGCTGTTGCTTCATTGACATTGAGGGCCTCAAACCCTTGGCTCATTGTCTCATGGATATCTCTGTCCATCTCAATATACTTGTAAGTAGCTAGATGACTAACAAAGATATCCTCCCCCCCACAGATTGTGATGACTTGACCTTCCCATTCGTATTTCAACTTCTGGTGAAGGGTCGACATTACAACGCCAGTGGCATGAATCCATGGCCGACCCAACAAACAGCTATATGCAGGCTGAATGTTCATCACGTAGAAGATAGTTTTGAAGATCTGTGGGCCAATCACCATAGGCAGCTAAATTTCCCCATGAACCGATCTTTTAGAACCGTCAAAGGCTTTCACCACCAGGTTACTTGGACGCAATGCTTGACCATCATATTCCATCTTGACCAAGGCTTTCTTTGGGAGAACATTGAGTGAGGACCCAGTGTTAACCAAGACATGAGAGAGAACAACACCTTTACACTCCAAGGTGATATGCAAATCCTTATTATGGTTACGGCCCTCCGTAGTTAGATCAGCATCGGTAAACCCTAGTCCATGACTAGTATTGACATTAGAAACCACCGTTTCTAGCTGATTAACTGTAATCTCTTATGGCACGTAAGTTGCGTGAAGAACTTTGAGAAGTTCATTCCTGTGAGCTTCGAAATACATTAGCAGTGATAGAGTAGAGATTTTGGAGGGGGTCTAATGGAGCTGGTCCATAACCCTATAGTCACTCTTCTTGATTATTCTCATGAACTCGTCTACATCCTGGTCAAAGGATGTCTTCTGAGTTTCCTTGGGAATAGGCTCTTCAGGCACCACACTCTTGCCCTTAGCCTTGGCAGCAGCTTCTGCTTCAGCATTAGTCCTTTGGAATTGTGAGGCAAAGAGACGTCCGCTTCGAGTGAAGCCTCCGCCTCCTCCCACATTATCAATCTGTGGTGTAGAAGTGTCAAGAGTGACTTTCTTTCTGTTGCAATATAAATTTGAGCCATAGTGCCAAGGTACGACACTGCTGCTGTCATATGGGACTGGTCCTGGTACCGTGATAGTAACCAGACTGATCGCTGCGGAAGAAGGAATTGAGACAATCTGAGGTTCATAATAAATTGTAACAGGAGGTCTGACCGGAGATGGTGCTAAAGGTTGTTGTTGTTGATGTTGATGTGAATCTGGAACGTGGATTGTTGCAGGATCATAGTAAATAGTAACCGTGGAAATGTCTTCATTGATGGTTATTGTTGTTGTTGTAGAAGGATGTGTTGAACTGATGTCCGTTGAAGTTGAAAAAGGGATGGTTGTTGATGTTGTAGAAGAATCCGTTGGAATGATTGTTGTTGAAGTTGTTGGAGTGGCATCTGATGGAATGGCATGTGTTGGAGTTGCAGGAGGAATGGTTGTTGATGTTGTAGGAGCTATGATTGTTGAAGTGATATGTAAAGTACCTTCCTTGATAAGTTTGTTGATACCGGTCTTCAAATCTGCACAACCGTTGATAGAAGTATTGCAAGCTTCGCAGTGGGCCTCACAACCCGGGAACACTTGGCATTTCAAAAGCTGGACTTTAACCTCAACCAGGGGTGTTTGAATGCTTGCAACACTGTCAATTAGGTTTATTGGCTGATCCTCCTCAATGGCATTTATCTTAGGCCCACCATGGCTAGGCATAGGATTCTTGGTAACACTTGGAGGAGGTGCAAAGTTTACTTCCTTAGAATCAATCAAATCTTGAACCTTCATGTGCAAGGCTCTGCACTTCTTTGTAGTATGGCCAGATGCATTTGAATGGAAGGCACACCGGGAATTAACATCATAGTTTCTTGGAAGGTTATGGGAATCTGGTGGAGCCAGAGTCCTCAATCCAATCAAGTTGAGCTTTAATAATTGTGGAAGCAAGGCAGCATAGGGAATCGGAATAGGATCGATAACCCTGTTGACTTGTGAAGGCCTCTGTTGAAACAGACATTGTTGCTGATTGTTATTGTTGTAAGATCTCTGTTGAGGAAATTGTTGTTGCGGTGGAAAGTGTTGTGGTTGTGAAGGATATTGTTGTTGAGGAACTGGAGCTGGAATTGTGACAGCAGCTAATGATCTTGGCATGTATTGAGGTCTACCTCAGCCCATATGCACTGAGTTGGTCTCACCTGTCCTACGAGGTCCTACAAAAGGTTTCCTTGTATTGTTGGAACTAGCACCGTTGTCTGAAATTTTTCCCATCTTCAAAAGACTCTCAATTCTCTCCCCAGCTATAACTACATCCGCAAAGCTGGTGGACGAGAAGGCAGCAAGTCTGTCAATGTAAGTCCCTGTAGGGTGTTCATAAACATGTCGGCCATTTCTCTTTTAGACATTGGAGGCTGGACAGTAGCAGCAAACTATCTCCATCTTTGGGCATACTCTCGGAAGCTTTCTCTTGAAGACTGTGACATACCCATTAGGAGAATTTTGTTGGGAGCCATGTCCAAGTTATATTGATACTGGCGTATGAAAGCTTCGGCCAAATCCTTCCAGTTTCTGACTGTTGCTCTGGACAGGTGAGAATACCATTCACAAGATGCCCCGGTCAGACTGTCTTCGAAGTAGAACATCCACAACTTTTCGTCCATGGTATAATCTTTAGTCTCCCCAGAAAGGATTGTAGGTGAGTACGTGGACAAGAGGTACCATTATATCTCTCAAAGCAAGGAGGCTTGAATTTGTGAGGAATCCTGACTCCCTCAACTAAACCCATGTCCATAACATCAAATCCCAAAGAGTTTTAGGACTCCAGAGATCTCAGCTTCTCCGCTATTTCATCCAGACGACGATCATAGGCTTCATCCCCAGCACCAATTACTGTAAATTGTTCCTCTTGGGGGTCTTCTTGCAAGGCACGACCTCCAGTGTTTCCTTGATTATTCCTGATAGCATTAATTTTAGGATTGTGGTGAAGCCCAAACTCTGGCGCATCTATTTGTGGTTGTCTGTGATCATTGTTACTAGTACCTCCTGTACCTGGATGATTTTCTTCGGGAGTTTGCCGCTCGACCAACTCTCTTAATCTCTCCTAGATTTGAGCCAAACCAGTCATTACTGCCATGAACTGGTTCATCTGAGCCCTCATCTCAGTCCTCTCATTAGCCATCTGAGTTACGTCAGTCAAATCTTGTTGAACTTGGTCCATCTGTAAGCTCGGAAGGTTGTTTCTTGTAGGATACCGGTGAAATCTGTTGATGGGGAACACCCTCCTACGAGCAATGTTTCCTGAAACAACAGCAAAGTGAGAAAACCACAACAAAAACACCTACAAAACAAAGAATGTGGTTAGTATGCAATGCAGTATGTCTATTTCCAAGGGTATCCGGTTTGGTTCTTTGGTTTTGACCTTCCAGACCTCGAGGAATGATGATGTTGAAGAGAAATGAAGCCCAAAAGATAATCCAGGTAACACATAAACCATATATTACAAATGCAAAGATACATAGTTTGTGATCACACCAAATTCCCATGGTGGGTCAAAATACAACAAAATCATCAAAAAGTATAACCAAAATAAAATACAAATACAAAGAAATCAAACATCCAGTCCAAAGTCATCCTCCTTGACTTCCTTTAGGAGAGCATCAGTCACTGGTCCAACTGGATGCTCTGTGATGGTCCTGATAAGAAGGTTCCTGGTGGAAATGGCACTTGTCAACTTCTTATACTTGTCTTGGTCTTTTGATCTCTTCAACCCCGCCCGGAGTTTCAACTCGGAGATTTCCTTCTGTGCTGCTAACAAGGCTTCCTGACTCTTCTTCTCATTAGATTCCAGCTACTCTATCCTAGCCTGGGTCTTCTGATCTTCTTGTGAACGAGCATCAGTAATTCTAATCCATCTAGCCGGACTCTCTTCCAAGTAGTGCTCAGCTCTGGCTTTCTAAATCTTAGCTTCTTTGCAAGCATTCTTCAATACCAACTCCCCTGCTCGGGCTTTTCTGATGTAATCATTTGTCTTCTCAATCTTGGTCATATGCTCGATTCAGAGCTTCTCTAACCTCTCATTGTCCAGATGACTATCATTCCTCTCCCAGAGGGTCTTCTTCAGAGCTTCAGAAAGCTGGGTATTCCTCTCTTTCAACTTCTCAAACTCCTCTAAACTGACTGTAGCTACAGGCTCTACTGCTGATGGCCCTGGCACATCTCCTAGGGTGAATGACATGCGGGTGACCTGTCCTCTGATGCGAGACCAATCAATGTACTGAGCTGAAGCTATGTTGTTGCATTTGTCAAGAATAACAGTCCCTTTTGTCTGAATATTATCCCAAGCCCAGGCTGCTTGTCGGATGATGGCATGATTATTCTGAACATCACAGTAAAAGGGTCTCTGCTAAATCCTGCTCTCTTGGTGGATGTACTAAGGCATACCCTAGCTGCCTTTTGAAAAGCAAATGGTTGTAGTTGATGCAACCCTTTACTCCAATAAGAGGTACATTGGGATACTGCCCATAGCTGGTAATTATATCTCTGCCCTTGGTGCTCTGAGTACACCACCTGATGTCTTCTGAAGTAAGGGCAATCATCCTCTTAGCCCAATTCTTTGACTTATGTGGATTCAAGAAAGCTTATGTCTTTGGCAAGTGTCTCAATAACCAACAGTAGAAGAGAGGTGCACAACATCTGACTAAACTTCCCCTCTGCTTCTCATTTCTCTGATGCACTGAGTAGTAGAAATCCCCTCGCAAGGTAGGAACTAGATTCTTTAGCAAGAAGATATGGATAGCATTCTTGCTTACAAACTTAGGCTCGTCTGCAAACAAGATGATTCCATATATACCAAGAGCTAGGAGAGCACAAACAGTTTCCCACTTCCCAACTACATCATGACTGCAACATGACTAGTGGCCTGAGTGATCAAGAAGTCCAAATGGAGGCCTGGGATTCCAGGCTTGGTGGTCATATGCTAATCACTGATGGTGGTTTCCAAATACAGGGCCTTAGCTATGTCTTTATTCCTAGGAGCAGTCATCTCAGGGTTGAAAGGAATTCCCCTCCTGATAGGGACACCCAACAACATGGAAAACTCTTCTAACAAAGGACCCATCTGAAAGTCTGGGAAAGTGAAACATCTGAGGGGAGGGTCATAAAACTGAAGGCAAGTGTGAATCATGCTCCCCTGTGATGCATCCAAGTCCATGATCATGTCCATGATACTACCATAATGTTCCCTAAATAAAGGGACATGATCAGGAGTGATAAGTGTCTGAATCTGCCTGATGCCTGCTAGGGAGGGCTCAAAGAAATGATAAGTAATGTTGCTCTTCCTAGATGAGTCCATATTGACAATGGATTCTAATGAAGATAACTGAGGAGAAAATAAATGATGCGGGGAACTGGAGAAGATATCAAGCTGAAGAAGATCTCAGAGGAAGATAACTGATGAAGATGCCAGCTGAAGAAGATCTCTGATAATTGATGAAGATGGTTGAGAAGAAGAACAGTCAAAACCAAACCAAAGATGAAGTGGATACCCTGTAAAAAAAATAGACAAATGTTAAAATGATGTGAAATGATGTATGCATAATGATATGCAAGGGTTTGTGATCAAGTGCTGGATTTGTTATCTACTTTGATAGGGTCCATGAGTGTTCATAAGTCCGAATGAGGGTTAGAGAACCAGTAACCATGCGGGGGACTCAAATAAAGAGTCACAAGTCCAGGGTTTCATAGAATCAGTCCAAAATAGTATGACCTTAAAAACAATATTGGTAACAGGGTATGATGAGGCCAAGCGTTCCTATAAACCTATAAACATCCCGACCCCCTCACAGGTATTGTTCTAGAGCAAGGATCCTCAGACTTGGATCTATTATGGGAAGTGTAAACACTTCTAACCCGAAGGTTCAGTGTTTACATTAATCATAAAGGATCCTCCTTTAATTCACCTCAGATGCTGAAGGTCATCTAAAAGGTCATCCAGACTTAGCAGGCTTCCCAGATTGCCCTAGCACTACAGGAAATTCGTAGCACAGAGTTCTCAAGAAGAAACCCATGTCTGAACCGTGTTTCATATTCCCGCACCAGACCGAAATGGAATGGGAAAGAATGTGAAGCCACTCTAATCCTATGTGTCACTCAGGCTCCTGGTGTGGAACCTTACTCACTGAGTTACCCCTCCCACCAAGGCAAAACAACAAATCCAGCACATGATATGATGATAATTATATGAAATGCATAAAATAGTAAATGAAAGCAATAAATAAAGCTGTACAGAAAGCAGTAAATAAAGCAATAAACAAAAAGCAAACATAACACCCTCATAAACACAAATCAAACAAGCGCTAGGAGAAACCCACAAAAAGAACCAGAAGCCCTGGTTGCAAAGATAAGTTCCCCAGCAGAGTAGCCAAGCTGTCGCTCCCCAGAAAAGACACAAGGTCCCAAGGTGCAGACGCGAACGGTCGGCGAAAGAGAAATGATGAGGTTGAATTGAATAGAGCCGCCAACTAGCCATTTTTATCCCAAAGGAAAGGTAATGCTGCATAAACTTAGAAAGAGATGGATAAGATGGTTGCGAACCAGAGAAACTGAGAAAGGGGGTTGGTTACGACCTGGGAAGGTATTAGCACCCAGACCGTCCGTTGTACTCGACGGGATCCACGCTTACAAGATTATGTTTAAAAGGGGGTAGTGTATGTGCTGACTGTGTGTGAAAAGCTAGGGAGAAAAGGATATACAAAGTGTCAGTGCAAAAGAGAGGGTGAGTGCTCAAGAACAAGGCTTAAAAAAAAGAAAGCTGAAAGAAGGGGAAGACACAAAGACTTTTGTTCGATAACTGTTAAGTTATGCCTACGTATCCTCTCGTGCAATGAGGAAGTCAGAACACCGTAGTTCGACTCAAAGAGACTGGAAATAAATTGACTGTGAACTGCCTGCTTGCCTATGCTCAAGTGTATGACTCGTCTGGCTCGAGTGCTAACTGTCTTGCATTAAACGGAAGAAGCAAGTTCTTGTTTGTGAATGAGTGTGATGAGAAAAGAATCCTGGAGGAGACGATTATTGTTTGGTTTTGTGTTTTTCAGTTTTTTTATTGTTTTTGGTGTTTTGCATAGGATAATGAGCTTAAGCCTAAATCAAGGGCTTGTAAACTCATTATATCCTCCTTAATTAGGGATAATGAGCCTACTTAAGTATGAGATAAGCATCTCAACTTAATTACCATGATGATGTAGGATTAAGATCATTAACCTACTTGTGATTATTTAGATGTTTTTTTTTTTTTGTTTAGTGTTAAGTAATGAGTTTAATCTCTAATCACAGACTAGTGAACTCATTACACCATCCTAATAGAAGGATAATAGATGAGAACACTTAAGCTGAGGAAGATACCTCAACTTAATCCATGGTTAGGGATTAAATTCATTATATAACAAGCCTTTATTAAGTGGATTTTAATTAAGGGATGAGATTAAGAAGTGGATTTTAAGTTTGTAAGACAACTTGAGGGGGACTTGTCCATTAAACACTAGGGTTAGTCCCTTTTAACCATAAGGAAGAGATAGAACCCTAATGTAAGGCCCAAGTTACAAGATAAAGTCATAGTGATTATTAATGTGTTTTGATTAAGAGGTGTAAACAAATTAAAGGTTTAACACTAAGGATTAAAGTTATACACTCCATCCTAAGAGAAGGATGCAGGCATAACCCTAATTCCAAAGTCCTAAAGCTTTTAAGAGTTTAGTCTCTGATTAAGAGGAGAAGAGAGACTCAAGGAGACTCAAAGGTAAAAATCTAGGGGGGACTATATACAACCCTAAAATTATCATGCTTGGATGTCCTATGGTTTGTGAGTCTTAAGAGAAAGGATCTTCAAGAAGGCCACCATGGAAGAAGCAGATGAAAAGAGAAGGAGGAAGAAGAATAAGTTACTTACTTCCTGAAGAAGATAAGTAACTTAAAAGAAAGAAAGTAAGAAGGAGAGAACATAAGTGAAACAAGTTCACTTCAAAGACATGTAAGAATGCATATGAATAATGAGAAGAGGTGGGAGGTGAAGGCTAATCCTCCTCTCAGATAACATACCAATAGCTCCTAAAATGTTAGTATGAATGCATAAGACATAAAGCAAAAGGAAATGAAGTGAAATGAGATGTAAAGACCAAAGTCAGAAGTGAAAATGTAAGGTAAAAGGCATATGAGATGATGAAAAGTCATACAAGATGCATATGAATGATCATACAAGGAAGAGATACAATGGGAGCATGTTTAGAAGCATGAAAACACATGGATGTTCATGAAATGTAATGGATGCAAAGCATATCAAATGAATTAAGAAATGATCAAGCAATGTTCAAGTATGTTCTAAGATGTCTAAGATATCATACAAATGCTTGAAATGTCATGGAAAGTTCATATGATGATGATATGCAAAAGAGAATGCAAATGAAAATGCAAGATTAGGGTCTTAAGACAACATGAGATGCATATAACCAAAACAAAAGCATTCAACATGATAAAAATTGAAATCAAGCTCGAACAAACCCTAATCCCATATAAGATCACAATCCAAAGGAGAAAGTCAGAAGCTTAACCTAGTGGAAGTTATGAAATTCCTAAGTTTGCTAGGGTTTTTGGGTGCTTCTAAAGGGAAAATGCAAATAAAATTGAAAATGCAAAGTAAAATCATGAGAAAAATAACCTAGAAACTATATGCAATATGTGAAACATTGCAAGAAGAACCAAGTTCAAAATCATCATGGTTAGGCAGAAATGAATTTTTCAAGTTAGGGTTATAAAATATGATTTTTAGGAACCCTAATTCAAAGAAAATTGTGAAATTGTGATCAAACCTAAAAATAAATTTGTATTGTGAGTTTGAAAATGTTTCTAAATGTATTGAAATGCTTCATGAATTTTTTGGTGATTTTTAGAAACCTAAATGCATGTTTAATTAATTAAAATCCATTAATTAATTAAAAATAACATTTAAATATTTTAAAAATACTTTTTTAATTCAAAAAATAAAATAAAAATTATTTTCAGGTTGAGAAAAATATTTGAGGCAAAAATGCAAGAAATGATTTTTTTTATGATTTTTACTATTTTAAATAAAATGAACAAAAGAAATAAAAAGAAAATGAATTAAAATGTAAATAAATGAAAGTCAACTGATCTGATGGTCCAGGTTTGAATGGGGGAAGACTGTGCGCGCAAATGGGTGGCTAGGATTCATTTTGGAAAATTATTTAATTAAACCTGATTAATTTAATTAATTAAAGATTAGGGTTTAAGTGGATCAATCTGAACCATCCAAACACGCGACAAGCAAGATCCTATGGCTATTATTCAAACTGGAATTTAATTATAGGATTAGGGTTTAATGACTCTCAGGTGACCAGAACAGTTTTCCGGTCATCTTCTCCGGCAACCTCAAAACTCAATCTCTCTCCCTAGGCCCACCCAGACTCTCTAAAGCTCCAGAAACATTCCCCTAAACTTCCTAAACACGAATCCAGGCTCAAAACTCATTTATCATGCATCAAAAAGGGAAATCGAAGAAAAAAACATCCTAGGTTAAAAAGTTTCAGAAGCTCCATACATGGACATTCCTCACTCATTTCAAAACAAATTATATCAGTGTGATCAGGGGAGCATATAGATTCATTCTATAACTTAAAAAAGAGGTTCTGGAAAAATTGTTCTAAGGAGCTACCTGAGTTGAAGCTTTGAGATTCTGAGCTTTCTGACTCCCTCCTTTGTGCAAACCCACTCCACTTGGTCCCTTGAAGCTTCTGGAGAGCTTAGAACAAGCTTATAATGGCTGGTTTATGATGTTTGGTTCTGGTGTGGCAGAAATCGTATTTCTGATTGAGGGGTTTTTAGGCCATGGCAAGGGGTGGGAAATGATCCTTGAGTGATGTTGAGATGAATGATGAAAGAATTTTGGAGTTTTGATGGTTGTGTTGTGCAATTCTAAGAGAGGAAAGGTTATGGAAATTTTAGGGATTTCTGAGTTCTTGACGATTCAGGCTCCAAAATTGTGTGAAATGGGCTCCTTGATGTCCACATAAGTCATGCTGATTGGCCATAGAGTGGTTGTGGCACAGGCTGATTGGTATGGCTTGATTTGCAAAAAGTCAAAAGTTATGGTACCATAAGCATGGGCTGAGTCAGAGATGGCTTTTGGGGTGTCTTGGTCTCAGCCTGATTCATGGATGGCCCTAGGATCATTTTTATGCAGCTGGCACAAGTGGATGAAGAGTTTCAATAGGTTTTGCAAAGTTTATGCATAATTGTCATTTTGAGATTTCTTGTGAACCAAGCCATGAAAACCATGCAATATCGGGCCAATTTTGATGTTTTGAAGTTTCCTTGACATGTTATGGTGCATAGAAGTTGATTAGAGGTCATGAAATGGCTTGGCAAGTGAAATTGCAAAAATCCCTCTTTGGCATGAACTTGAAAATTATAGGATTTTTGCCAACTTTGAAAGGCCATATCTTGAGTTCTAGAATGAATCAAGACATGTTCTTGTACTTTTTGAAAATGGGAAGACATAATCTACAACTTTCATGTCCAAGAATTTTTCATTTGAAGCATTTTTGGTCATGAAAGAATAGGTTGAATATCTTTCCCTAAATGGAAAGTTTCCATTACAATTCATTTCCAAAAATAGCAAGTTTGCATTTGGCTCAAAAATCTTCAATTTTTTGAACTTCTAACCACTTATAAGATCAAATAAAGATCATAGAGACTCAAAATGATGATGATGACCCTTTGGTGCCCTTGATGGAGGCTCAAATGCCCTGATTTTGACTTTACTTGCTCAAGAAGTTACCCAATGATCAGATGACTTCCACAGTGAATTTCTTCATCAAATTTGGTACACATGATCCTTATAACATATCAAGACCATTAGAAACAAGAATGACCAAAAAAATTGGGATTAAGGCCTCTGAAACCAAAACCCTAATTTTAGGTCATCTGTGTAGGAAATCTTCAGTCTGCCTCTATGCCTTTGCCATACTTTGTGATCCTTTGACTTTTATGAACTTTGGAGAGCATATTATGATCATGAAACAAACATGGACCCTCTTGAAAAGCCTTAAGGCCTTTGGGATGGCTCAGATCATCTCTTGGATTGCTCAGATCACAAACCCTAGATGCAGATGAAATGAACTATGCAGTTGGATATGATATGCTTAGGCTAATGCAAAAATGAAATATCACAAGCCATGGTGTGAGAAAAAGTGAGGGAAAATTTGGGGTGTTTACAGGTACATGCACTTTATTTGTATAAATCTAGCACTTGTGACACTTTCGGGCGTATGCACAACAATCTGCATCCATTATTAACTAGTAATACCCCCGATCTCAAAAATTTCATGGCCATTGCATGTCCTCCGAAATGGGTACCAAATGATCCCTCGTGGACTTCTTGAATCAACATGTCTGCTTCATGTCTATCCATGCATCTGAGCAAGACCATGTCAAAGTTTCTCTTATACAACACGCCATCTACGTTTAAGAATAAACTTGCAGCACGTCGTCTGAAAGTATTTTTGTCATTGGAAGATGCCCCTGCTGGGTATTCTTTATCCTTCAAGAAGCATTTGATGTCATGATATTTTTTACCCCCAAAATTGGTAAACAAATGTTGGTCCTCCAAAGATACCTAGAATACCCTTGGTTACTCGCAAGATCGACCAGATTGATCCTAAGACATGTGCTGAAAACTAGTTGTTTATGTTATTGGCAATGTTTTTGGGAAAAATGTCTATGAATCCTTTAAACAAGATTCAAAGATTGTTTTGAAAAGGAAAAAATTAAGTAAACAAGGCAAAGACTTTAAAAATAAAGGAAAGTAAAAGACAAGACTTGAAATTGTAAATGAAAGTAAAGACAAGACTTGAAATTTAAAGGAATTTTAAAGACAAGACACAGAATGTAAAGATACTAGAAAAGTAAAGTGCATGAATTGTAAAGAAAACGCAATAAAAGTGCATGAAAGATAAATTGCTTAGAAATTTAAATGGCTTTGAAATGTAAATGACTTTAAAGTAAAAGTTTGCAGGAAGTAAATGGCCTTGAAGGTAAATTTGACATTAAAGATAAAATTGACATCAAAGATAAAATTGACATCAAGATAAAATTGACATTGAAGATAAAATGGTGGTGGTGTTTCAATCACGTACATTCTCACTGCACTCGTTTATCTACACGCGGATACTTTGAGTCTACGGAGTTACTAGTACATATGGTTTCCACACACTTATTCACCCAACGTAGCTATTTATATACATTACAAAGTAATCGCTTTTGACGGTTTCTTCCTGAAGCTATCATAAGATGGTGACACTTGTCCCACTACTAGTTGTAGAAGTTTCATCTTGCACCACTTATCTCTATATTTGAATTGAAGATCACCCATTTTCCCTCCAAGTTAGAACATGTGCAGACCCTGGTAACTGCCATCTTCGTTGAATGAACCCTTGTGCGAATCCTCCCAACACTTAGAAAATATTCCGAACTTAGAATTTTACTAAGTATGAAAATAGTATGCAGGTCCCTTCGACTTTCATCCTCTAATGAATAAGGTTAAAAACATCACTTTTATCTCATAATGAGACAATTCATTTATTAAGCCAAATAACCCCATTAATTGCTAATGTTGAAATTTAGGGATAATAAATTGCCCCCCAAAAATGTTCTTTTCGATCATCTTGATGAAAAGATCATTTTCTGATATTCATATTTTCGATGCCAACTCAGGTCAGATGAAAGTATGGTTGAAAAACTACCTATCCCACGTTCTAAAACTGTTGTGATTCTTCACCCATGCGCATGACATCATGTCATAATGGCTAAAATCCCAAAAGTTCCATCAGCCGAATTTGCTGGATTTTAATCATGAGGTTTTCCTTGAAACAATGCGTTAAATGTTTTTCGCATTAACTGCCTCCTCAATGCGTCAGATCCAAAGTGACACGTGTCCCACCACTCCACGTCTCCATTAAGTGGAAATACTTCACAACTTCTCATTGCCTTTGCCTAAAAATACTTTCTTCAGCAAACAAAGAAACTTTTCCAAACTCTTACGAATTCAATCTCTTTCTTGCTAAAGTCATCTTCTTTCTCTAAGAACCCTAAAAAAATTTCATTTTCATTTTCAACAATGGCGTCCTCTAAGGCTACCGTCTCTCAGAAGAAAGGTCAGAAAGCCAAGGCTTTTCATTTCGAACAAACACTTGAGCCCTTCAACAACATCACTGAACCCAAAACCATCAAGATTCCTCAGTTTGCACATAAACCTCTGATCAATGAGATAAGGAGCGTATATCGCTCATAGGTAATGATTCCTTTCCTTGTGAATGACTGTTCCTTTGCTATGTCTGGTCCTTTGGCTGTCGTACTAAGTACAGATGAAAAATTGAAGGAGTTCTTCCCCTGTTACCATAGAACTCAGCCTTTAGGGCATAATACCTCCCTAAAGCTGATGATGATTCAAATGACCCACCTGCTCCTACCCAAGTGAACTTGAAGTACCTTCATGATGGCACTAGGCTGGTTAGAGCTGTAAACAAGTTTGCTGAATTTGATCAATGGTTGGCTAGGTTGTAGAAAACTAAGGCTGACCATTGAAAGGCCATTGGGATATATGATCTTTTGATGTTGACGATGATTCACATCCCTTACTGCTTGAACCTCCTGGCTGCCTCCTTATATTTCTGGGACTGTACCCAATATACTTTTCACCTTCCATACGGGATGATTACCCCCATGGAAGACACCATTGGTTTTAATGGGTTTAAGCTAACATACACTCCCTTCCTCCAACATCACTCTAAACTAGGTGCAGAGGTAGTTTCTGATGAAGAGCATATTACTTTTCTGACTCTCTGGCTATCCAGATATGTCTTCTGCACCAAGTCCTTACAGGTGGCGAAGAAGTATCTGCCTTTGGCCCAACAACTTCACAACAACGAGAAAGTTTGATTGAGAGAACTTATCTTGGCCAACCTCTATGAGTCTCTCTGTTCAGGGGTGACTCGACTGAGGAATTCCAACAATGACTCTGGTTCCTTGAGTCTCAATGGCCCTCTCTGGCTCCTCCAACTGTGGATGAACGCCACTTTTGAGCCTATGCTTCCCAGGAAAGGGAAGGTTAATGAGGAATTAGAGGCAATCAGACTCAAGAACACATAAGGTGTTTGCCTGGCGAAGCTCACGCCTACTGATGAAGGCGTAACCCAAAAAGAGGCTTTCTCCAGCTTCTTGATGATGTTTTCTTTCCGGTATGACTTTACACTATCCATGGCTCCTTTTGCAGGAAGGAAGTGTTAGCCTAGGTGGTTTACTAGGGCTTTCCCTAATTCCCCCACAAAGAAGCTACATTTGGAATTTGTTTCAATCTGGGAAGCCTTATTAATTCCCAGGTTCTTTGTTTACAGGCTGAATGGTGGAAAACCTGACACGGCCCTTATTGCTTACCAGCCTAACTTGGTCTATATGCAATTTGGGTTAAGTCAGAGTTTCCCTAAATGCCTTTATAATAAAAAAGGCCATGTTATTTTCGCCAACAACCTATTCGACGAGGTCGAAGTTAACACTATCCTTGCCAGATGGGAATCCCAGAAGGCGGTTTTATCTCCCGTCTTCTTTCGACCTTCGATTCAGTGCACCCATCCTTTCAATGATTGGTGGAGCCATTATTATCGTGAGAACTTTCTCACGGATACCAAATTTTCTGCCCTCCTTGACATGGCTTTTGTGAATGTGCAGGAGAAGGTCAAGAAAAGTAAGTTTGCTCACATCCAAGAGATACAAGCTTTTCAGAAATACTTTGAAATTGTCTATCGACCAGATGACCTTAGTCGAACCGTTCACGAGGCTGTTGTCACTTTGAAGGAAAAGTTTTTACAAAAGATATATAAGTTGAAAATCCCTTCAAACGTTCCTCGAGATAGGCGGTATGAGGTGGATTTTCGACTCTTTCCTCCAAAATTCCTTAGACTACCTTCAGCTGAGTTTGGTATGGTTTTTACCCTTCCATTTCTAGACTGGTTTATCTGTCGGGATTCAATAAAGATCCTTCGACAATAGTCTCAGTCGAAAGCCCAAAAGGTGGTTGCGACTAAGCACACATTGGAAAGTTTCAAAGGGAACCTTCACATAGGGATCGAAGACGTTCATGTCGAAACCGACATATGTGAAGGTTTGAGGTTTATACTCACCTCTTAATAGTTGATTCATTAATGACTCTTATAATTTGTTTGTCACTTTCAGCAATCTCCAATAAATCCACTGCCCCCAAAGTAGTGGTAATAAAGGAAAACAACGAAGGCACTAAGGTATGCAAAAATTTCGAGTTGTGTGACTTCTGCATATCTGCCTTCTTATATTTGGTCATCTTTTCAGACAACTACCAAGCCTTCGACGCCCCTTAAGAAGGGTAAAAAAGCTTCCACCCCCATCCCTAGAGACAAAGATGAGTCTCTTGAGGAGCAACTCCTTAGGAAGAAGAGGAAGACTCCAACATCTTCTAGTGCTGCTGGCCAATCTTCCTCCAAGATGACCAAGATAATGAAAAGAATGCCCATTGAAGGTGGTATCGAAACTATTCTTCCCACCCATGTGGTGAAGCCTGTTGGCGCCCCTGAGAGTGTCAACTCTAGTCCTGGTGACGAAGAGAATCAGGTATTTAGCTTGGCATTTTATTACCTTTTTTAATCTTTCCTTACCATTTTCACTTAACTTATTTTCCTTTTTCAACAGACTGGGGCAGATGTTGCTCAACAGCCTTCGACTTCTACTTTCTTGCCTGCCATTCTTCTAAGCAACCAAGGTGAGCCAACTTATCACCCAAATTATGATTTTGGCTCTGGTTATAGTTCGTTGAGTGAGGTTAACAAACCCATGATTATGGCAGTTGTCCATCCTCAAACGATTGAAGCCGCTCCACACTCTCCTACTAAAATTGTCACTTAGCAGTCTCATACTGATGACTTAGGGCATGAGTGTGAAATTATTTCTGGCAAAGACCTTGTTGGCCAGTCAAGCAGGCTAGTTGAGGAAATGGATGCAGCTTTTGCTGTCGAAGGAGAAGAAAGTGGCGGACATACTGAAGGCCCTGCCCCCTATAGTCCCAAAAATAAAGAACCATAGATCAATGAGGATCCCCCAGCCGCTGCCCAAGGCCAAAATATAATTAACCTTGAAGATGAGGAAGACGAAGAAGAGGAGGATAATGAAGAGGGCAAGGGGGAGACTGATAAAAAAATAGAGCCTGAATTGAATCAACAACCCTTGCATAAAGGGAACCTCCAACTCTCGACTCCTGTTGCTAGGGATAGACTGGAAAGTCTGAAGTGGTCGAATCCCAGGGAGTATGCCAGGTTAAAGCTTGGCATGAGTTCTTGCTTATCTGTAAGTGACTCTCCACTGGCTCCTGGGGCTTTTGCTCCAGATGATTTTGTTGTCCCCACCCTCAAGAAAATCAAAGACAAATTATTCAAGAGGGACATTCGCACTACCTTGGACGCAGATCCCACTGCACGTCTCTGGCTGAAGGACAATCTGCAAACATAGGATCTCTCAACAATTGATCCCAAAGTTTCTACTGCCCTTATGAAGCTGAGTGATTTGGTAAACCAGATGTCTGATGATATGAAGTTATCCCCAAGGGTTGATGATGTCATCGAGAAGGTTATACCCAAGAGCATTAATGCATGGGAGAGAGCAAAGGAGGCTGAAAGTAGGGTTGAACAACTTGACCGCTATAAGTCTAAGAGGGAAAGGCAAATAGCCGCAAACACCGTAGTCATTGAGGTGTAGGAGAAGGAGCTTGAGGAACTTCAGAAGAAAATTGATGATGCTAAGCAGCAAAATCTTGAGCTGAGCCAAGCTGACAACATTGAGCTATATGATGAATTAAAAAACACTATTGACCATATCGACGCTGCTGAGGCTCACGACAAGAAACTTGTTGAGGCCAAGCTTGACAAGGCCTTTTATGAAAATCGTCTTCTAATTACCAAGCACAACTTCCTCCAGTTGCAATCAAGGCTTCCCTTCAAAGCTTTCGATGGTTTTTAGCATCTTTTAGCTTTATTTTTACCATCATTTTTGTTGGCCCTATTGTGGCCATTATGTAATGACAATTAGGGCATGGTTTCCCCTTTAATGTTATGCTCTTTATTATCTTTCGAATTTGCATTATAATTCTGCTTTCACATAAATAATATGTTAATCTGGCCATCAAAATAGCCCTTTAAGTCAGATGGGATCTAACTTAAAATTAAATTAAAGTGTTTTATTGTCTTAATTTAATTATTGACGGTGGCGTTTCAAGGTTGAAGCCAAAACGTCTTTTAGAAATGTCATTTTCAAGGAAAAGTTCATGCGCCCCTTTATTTCCTTTTGTTTGTCCAATCAGCACGTAGATTTTCCCTTATAAATAGCAGTTTCATTTGCTCAATTATCCATATCGCAACATCATGGAGAACTCTGCTAAGAAAGTTGATGGCACTCCTTCGCACCAACAAGGCAAGAGCACCAAGATGAAGGAAAGTCATTCTCCCGCTACGGGAGTGGTCACACGCTCCAGGGCTAATGAGGCAAACACCACTCCTCTCAACGAGATTTATCCCAAGGATCAACTTCCAGATGCTGATGAAGAAGCTGGCGCAAATTGGATGGATTATCTCAACTGCCTCACCTGGGAGGATTTAGAAGTCTAAGGTTTTTTTTATTTGGTTACTAAACCATGTTTTTAGACTTTTGTACTTGTAGGCCTTTTATGGCCCTTTTTCATCAATGAAAGTTTTATTTTCCTATGTGAATCTCTTGCAGTATTGGTCTATATCTTTTCAGATGTTTCCCATTTACTTTAAAGACTCTTAAGTCATCTCCAATCTCATGAATTTCATAAGCATTGTTACTGAACACTTTGGTGATTTGGAAAGGGCCTTCCCATTTAGGTGACCATTTCCCTAAAGATTTAATATTTCGATCCATGGGTAATATGACTTTCCACACTAATTCACCAACTGCAAAGGCTTTTAATTTAACCTTCTTATTATAGGATTTTTCTACCTTCCTCTTTTTACTTTCTAACAATTGCAAGGCCTGAAGTCTCTCTTCGTCCAAATTAAGCAATTCATCTAGCATCATGACCCAATAAGTATCAGCTGGGATTTCATGGTGCCTTTGAATTCTTGTGGATTGAAGATAAATTTCAAGAGGCAAGACAACATCATGGCCATAGGTTAGTCGAAACAGTGTAGTATTGGTTGCTTCTCTGGGTGAAGTTCGACATGCCCAAAGGATCTGCTCTAGTGTCTTATGCCAATCTCTTGGATTTTTACCCACATGTTTTTTAATCAAACCAATAATTATTTTGTTTGCTGCTTTGACATGGCCATTGGCCTGGGCATAATAGGGTGTAGATGTTAAGAGCTTAAAGCTGATTTCGGTGGCAAACTCTTGGATCTTTCGACCAGTAAACACAGATCCTTGATTTGTAGTGATTATTTCTGGTATGCCATATCTATATATGATATGTTTTCGAATAAATTCAATTACATCTTCCTGGTCAACATTTGGCAATGGGATAACTTCCACCCATTTGGAAAAATAGTCAATTCCTACCATGATGTATTTGTGATTCTTTGAAGATGCTGGTTGAATTTCTCCAATTAAATCCAAAGCCCATCTTCTGAAAGGACAAGGTTTCACTATAAAGTGTAATTCACTTGTAGGGATATGTTGGATGCCCGCATGTACTTGACATTCTTGACATCCTCTGGAAAATTCTATGCAATCTTTCATCATAACAGGCCAGTACACACCTTGTCGAAACAACAACCACTTCATTTTGTGACCTACTTGGTGTGCTCCACATGCCCCATTGTGGACCATAGAAAGAGTTAAATATGCTTCGGTCTCACTAAGGCATTTCAGCAATAATCCTTCAGCAGACTTTTTATACAGATCATTTCCCAATATAACATAGTTTAAGGTTTGGTATTTGATTTTTCTGTCCGTCGAAGCTACTGGATTTTCTAAGTAGTCCACTAATGGCTTCATCCAATCTTTGTCACTTATGATGTCGACCATCAGAATTGGGAAGTTTTCTTCATCAACATACCCAAGCTTAGTTTCTTCTAAGTCTGATGGGGCTAGACCTACTGACACAAACTTTCCTCTTAAATCAATTGCATTTTGTAAATTTTCTTTTGAAACTTTGTATCCTGATGCAATTTGAGCCAAGTCATTTGAGACTTTATTTTGTAATCTAGGGATGTGTCGAAAGGTGACTGTTTGAAAAATTTTCAACAGTCTATTTACTATTACAAAGTACATAATTAAGTTTTGGGTTAATATGTATTTACCCCCTATAATATAAGTGTGTTTCGGTTTACCCCCTATCGTTACCTATTGCAGGTTTTGGCAACGATTTTTTTTTAAAAACCCGTTGCCAAAAGGCAAGGATGGGGAAAAGCAAAATTCGCTAACATTACTGGGGTGTAAATGTCTATTACCCCTTAAGTTTTCCTCTATGCACTTGTATCCTTTGGTAACTTGTTTTATTACTAACTCTGAGTCTCCCATTATTTCGACATGAGTTACCCCCAATTCCAACAATACCTCAAGTCCAGCTATCAAAGCTTCATATTCAGCCTCATTGTTGGAACAATGGCCATCAATTTTGTACTTGAGTGTTTTTGGAATTTTGTGAGGAGAAATAACAAGTATCTGAATTCCAGTCCCATTCCTGTGACTGGACCCGTCGAAGTATAACTTCCAAGTCTCAATCTCCAAATAGTTCAGAGGACTTTCATTTATAGAGTGGTCGACTATAGAGTCTGCAACCACTTGCCCTTTAACTGCTTTTAAAGGTTTATAAATTAAAGAGTACTCAGTTGATGGTAGTGCCTATTTCCCAATTCGACTATGCAAAATAGGTTTAGACAAAATATGTTTAATAACATCAAAACATGAAGAAACATAAACATCAACTGGCTTTATATATTGCTTCAATTTAGTACAAGAGTAATACAAACATAGACATAGCTTCTCTATCATACTATACCTAGTTTCTGCATCATTTAAAACTCTACTAAGGTAATAAATGGCTCTTTCGACACCATCATCATCCTCTTGGGCTAACATACTCCCTAAAGTTCTATCTGAAGCAGCTATGTAAAATCTCATACTTTTCTTTCTATAAGGTGGAGAAAGGATTGGAAGATGACTCAAGTACTCCTTGATCTTGTCGAAGGCTTCTTGTTGTTCTTGCCCCCAATGAAATCCTTCCTTTATCATGCGCATCAAGGGTGAAAAAGCTTGAGTCTTTCCACTTAGGTTTGATATGAATATTCTCAAGAAGTTGATCTTGCCTAAGAGTGATTGGAGCTTCTTCTTCGTCAAAGGCGCTTTAGCCTCCATAATAGCTTTGGTCTTATTCTGGTTGATTTCGATCCCTTTCTTGTGGACCAAAAATCCCAAAAAGTCCCCTGCATGCACACATAAAGCACATTTAAGAGGGTTCATTTTAAGACCATGTTTTCTCATTCTTTCAAAAGAACGTCTAAGATGACTAACGTGATCTAGTCTAGATATAGACTTTACAACTATGGCATCTATGTAAATTTGCATAAACGTATCTATGAAATCATGAAAAATTGAATTCATTGCTATTTGGAAAGTTGCCCCTGTGTTTTTCAAACCAAAAGGCATGACTACCCATTCATAGGTGCCCACAGTCTTCTCCCACCACTGTTGGGTAAGACTTCAATCTCCACTCTACTGGGGATAATGGAAGACATCCAAGAAGACGTTGTTGAGGAATTCTGCCCAAGAACCTGTTGAGGAAGTCCTCCTGAAAGTCTATTCTGGCTTTGCTAGCGACACTTGTATTTGCACCTGCATAAACACAACTGATAATGTATGCATCATGGAGAGTTAGTGTGGTATGTATGTCCCGGGCTTATGGTATGAATCACCATCCCCAGTCACTCGATGCTTTAGAGTGGTATCATATAGTTTTGTCCTCCTGTATAAGTTATAAGGTACTCAAATGTTCATAATGCAATTTTTTAACACAATTTGCTGGACGTTTTTGCAATCAATCAATGTAAGATGAAAAACAAAAACACATGGATACAAATTTGAATAAAATTGCATTTTATTAATTGGACAATGGCCCTGAATAGGCATTACATCAAGAAGAAATCCCTGGAAAGAGGAAATTGCTCAAAAGGAAAACAAACTATCCTATTGGCAATGTGAAGAATGGATCTCATCAAGCTCCGACCCGGCTATGACTTGTATATCTCCATGACTCTCTGCTTGCTTCGTCTTTGAGGAAAGTGATTGAATTGGTCTTCAACCCTTGGAATGCCCTTAGTTGCAAATGGATCACAGACCTCACAGACCGCAGTCGTTCGTGTTAGTACCTCTTTTGCATGGATCTCCCTTTCGGGTTTTCAGTCCACCAGGATACTCTATTTTACCTGAGCTGTCTAATGTGGCTTTTCAGCTCAGCAGGTGTACATTTTTTTTCAATATTTCCCTAATTTTTGTTCGAGCCTTTTATTCTGTTTTTGGCTCGTCGGGATGCCCCTTTTTGTCTGGATCTTTATTATGTTTTTATCCAGCGGGTCATTTTACACGAAGTATTTTCTTACTGCGTCTGCGTTGACAGGGGATTGGAAGTCTTCGCCATCCATGGTTGTTAATAACAAGGCTCCTCCCAAGAAGACCTTTTTAACCACGAATGAACCTTCATAATTGGGTGTCCACTTGCCCATGTGATCATTGAGAGAAGGAAGAATCCTTTTTAACACTAAGTCACTTGGTATGTATCGTTGAGACCGTACTTTCTTGTCGAAAGCATGTTTCATTCGATGTTGATACAACTGTCCATGGCATACAACTGCTAGGCGTTTTTCCTCGATGAGGCTCAATTGGTTGTACCTGGCTCGGAGCCATTCAACTTCATCCAACTTGACATCCATCATTATTCTCAACGAGGGGATCTCAACTTCGACCGGTAGGACTGCCTCCATACACCAGTGAGAACGGTGTTGCCCCTGTCGAGGTATGCACAGATGTTTGGTACCCATGTAGTGCAAACGGTAGCATCTCATGCCAATCCTTATATGTCACAACCATATTCTGAACGATTTTCTTGATATTCTTGTTGGCCGCCTTGACGGCACCATTCATCTCCGGGCGATACGACGAAGAGTTGTGATGCTCTATTTTGAAATCCCGACATAAATCGGCCATCATATTATTATTAAGATTAGAACCATTTTCAATAATGATCCTCTTGGAAATTCCATACCGACAAATGATGCCCCTCTTGATGTAACGGGCTACCACTTGTTTAGTGACATTGGCATAAGATGCCGCTTCAACCCACTTTGTGAAGTAATCTATAGCAACCAGGATGAAGCGGTGACCGTTGGAAGTCGTTGGCTCAATCTTACCAATCATGTCAATTCCCCACATGACAAAGGGTCAAGGTGAAGACATGACGCTCAATGGATTTGGAGGTACATGGACCTTGTCAACATAGATCTGGCACTTGTGGCATTTACGGGAGTATTTGCAGCAATCAGATTCCATGGTGATCCAATAATAACCCGATCTTAACAACTTCTTTGTCATAGCATGCCCTCCAGCATGGGGTACCGAAGGAGCCTTTGTGAACCTCTTGCATCAACAGGTCTGCTTCGTGTCTATCCACACATCTGAGCAGGACCATGTCGAAGTTTCGTTTGTATAGTACATCATCTTGATTCAAGAAGAATCCTCCTGCTAGCCTCCTGAGAGTCTTCTTGTCTTTATTGGATGCCCCAGTTGGATACTCCTGAGTCTTCAGAAATTGCCTGATATCATAATACTAATGTTTGCTATCGTTAGTGTTGTTAATTGCGAAGACATATGTCGGCCTTTCGAGCCGAGAGACGTCGATTCGAGGTATATAGTTCTCTTGATGCACCTTGATCATGGAAGATAGAGTTTCCAAAGAATCATCAAATTAGTTCTCATCTCGAGGTATATAGTGTAATTCGACTTTGGTGAAGAAAGTTAACAACCTCTTGGTGTAATCCCTGTATGGAGCTAAGTGAGGCTGATGAACCAGCCACTTGCCATTGACTTGGTTAATAACTAGAGCAGAATCACCAAAGATCTCAAGGTTCTTGATTCTCATACCAATTTCTTCTTCGATACCCATTATGTAGAATTCATAATTTACTTTGTTATTGGTGCATTCAAATGTCAGCTGAGCGGTGAAAGGCATATGTGTCCCCTCTGGTGAGATAGGGACAACACATACTCCACTACCATTCATGTTCACATCTCCATTAAACATCAATCTCCATTTGGATTCGGGGATTGGCCCCTCCTCCGGGAGTGGTTCTTCATAGTCTTTCGACTTGAGGAACATGATATCCTCATCCGGAAACTCGAACTTCATCGGCTGGTAATCATCAATTGGTTGTTGGGTCAGATACTCCGATAATACACTTCCTTTGATTGCTTTTTGTGAAGTGTATTGGATATCATATTCTGTCAGAATCATTTGCCATCGGGCTACTCTTCCTATTAGAGTCGGCTTCTCGAAGATATACTTTACAGGGTCCATCTTGGAAATTAGGAAAGTGGTGTGAGTCAACATGTACTGTCTTAGCCGGCGAGCAGCCCATGCCAAAGCGCAACAAGTTTTCTCGAGTAGTGAGTAACGTGTCTCAAAATCGGTAAACCTTTTGCTAAGGTAATAAATGGCGTGCTCTTTTCGACTAGACCCGTCCTGATGACCCATCACACATCCCATTGATCCTTCGAGTATAGTGAGGTACATGATTAGGGGTCTCCCTGGAACTGGAGGCAGGAGAATCAGAGGTTCTTACAAGTACTCCTTGATTCGGTCAAAGGCCTGTTGGCAGTCATCATTCCATTTGATAGCCTAATTCTTCCTCAGAAGCTTGAAAATAGGCTCACACGTGGTTGTTAGGTGTGAGATGAACCGTGCAATGTAGTTCAACCTCCCTAAGAAGCCCCGTACTTCTTTTTCAGTTCTCGGTTTAGGCATCTCTTGGATGGCTTTTACTTTTGCAAGGTCAACCTCAATTCCCCGTTCACTGATGATGAAGCCCAACAGCTTACCGGAACGTACCCCGAAGGTGCATTTGTTCGGGTTTAACCTTAGTCTGAATTTCCGAAGCCTGTCAAATAGTTTAGTTAAGTTGACTAGATGATCTTCTTCTGTCTGTGACTTCGCAATAATGTCATCAACGTAAACCTCAATCTTGTGATGAATCATATCGTGGAACAATGTCACCATTTCCCGTTGGTATGTAGCACCAACATTTTTCAAACCAAACGGCATGACTTTGTAATAGAAGGTGCCACATGGTTATTGTTGCACCCTAATTTTTGCCCTAAGTGTTTTTTTGCATTTTTCATCTGCATCTTGCATACAAACAAGATCGCATTGGTTGATCGGTTATTCTCGGGTTAGGTTTATGCCTCGCAGGAGATCATCGTTGTCTTTAATTACTTTATTTGTTTATGTTTACTAACCATTAATCAAAATCCAAAAATATTTTGTTTCCTTTTGCTAACATTTTTTTCAGGAAGAGGAACCATGTGAAAATACCAAAAATAGTAGTCCTGCAGCTCGAGCGAAATTTCACAGAAACAAGTCGAAGTTGATCCGCAAATAATTCAAATTTTTATCTGATCAAGGATTTCCCAAGTTAATTGATTCATTCAAAGGATTTCCAAGGTTCATATGTTCATTTCTTCGATGCATAAAAAGAATCGGGCCGAAACAACCAAGCAACCATGTTTGAATAAAAAATTCAAATTTCAGCTTGGTTAACCGGTTAACCATATGCGTTAACCGGTTAACCAGTGCGAAATTTGAATTTTTTATTTAAATTCAGCACCCTTAGATCATTGATTTAATTGGAATATTCTAGATTCATTGGTTTCTGATTTCTCTACATCACTTTGATCATTTCCTACCATAAACACTCATTAATCACCACTCCTTTCCATTTCCCACCAAATTTTCAATTACCAAACCTAAATTCAAATTACCAAAGCAAGCTCCCTTCCACAAAATTTCCATACCTAAGGCCTTTAAATAGGACCACAATTTCATTCATTCAACAAGCTTTAGAGAGCCAAATTCACCTTGCAAAAATTTCTACAAGCTTTTGATAGCCACAAAACCTCTTGCAAATTACTCCC
Source organism: Lathyrus aphaca (assembly GCA_963966055.1). Classification (NCBI taxonomy): domain Eukaryota; kingdom Viridiplantae; phylum Streptophyta; class Magnoliopsida; order Fabales; family Fabaceae; genus Lathyrus; species Lathyrus aphaca. Next base: position 212,239,821 of record OZ014520.1, on the reverse strand, counting down.
CCAACACCAAAATTCTTAAAAGCTCACTTTCTTTCTTTTGAAGTTATCAAGAATTCACATTGAATTCTTGATTAACTTGAGTTAAACCTTTATCCTTTCATTCTCTTGTTCATCAATTGTAGTAGATCTAGCTTGACTTGGTTCAATTTGAAGAAGTGACTTTGGTAATTCATCTCCTTCCACAAACCCATACTCACCATCAACCATTCAAGATGTAGATCTTTGGTTCCTTTGATTCTAGATCCTTTGGATCTTTATTTGTTGTTTGATTGCAGGGATTCCACTGTATTTTGGTTTTAAAATTCGTGTAAATTTAGATCATGATCATTAAATGTTTTTGAAAGAGTTTTGAAAATGGATCAATGCTGAATTTCTGCATATTTTCTGTTGCTGCTTCTGCGTTAACCGGTTAACCATATGCGTTAACCGGTTAACCATATGCGTTAACCGGTTAACCATATGCGTTAACCGGTTAACCATATGCGTTAACCGGTTAACGCAAGTCATAATTTAATTCTTGGCTTGTTTCAAGCCCTTTTTGGTTCCTCTTTCTTCTTCTTCTTCCTCCTTTTTATTTTTACCTTGGGAAGCACTTTTGGGAGTGATTTCTCCTTAATTTAAATGAACTTTGGGTGTAGATTAGAGTAGTTAATGTTCATTAATTCAAAACTACCTCTAAGTGGATTATTCAATCCATTTAAGGTACTTTGCATTTAAGATAAATTTTCATGCTTGAATCCACCAAGATGAGTGATTGAACTTAAGGATGGAAGAATACTACGAGTGTGACTCAATTTGGTATTCACCTTTATTTTTATGCGGTATCGCGTCCGGATAACGATTTACATATCGTTTATCTCGCATGCATTAGCACTAACATTATGCACCTTAATTGGTGGTGGCCGGCCTCATTTGTAGGTTAATTACTTCGTAAATTACTCGGTGATTGCTTAACATAGACCTAAATGTGTCCCGACTTCGGAATAAAAATCTAATTGTGTACTTGCACTTTCGTGGACCGGATCTCTTGTTGATCGCGTAATTGTCGCTCCCCGGATTTCCATCCTAGTACAAACGCGAAAGTGGCGCGGAAAAGAATAAAGTCGCCAGCCAGGAATTTTTATCCCGAAGGAACGGGAATGGTAATGCTGCACAAACCAGAAGAAAAGAAAAGGGCGGACACGGGTCCTGCGAACCAAAGAGACTGAGTTCGGGGGTCAGTTACAACCTGGGAAGGTATTAGCACCCCAGATCGTCCGCCGTACCCGACGGGATCCACGCTTGCAAAGAAACCGTTTCAAAGGGTGAAGAAATGAAAGTTGTTGCAAAGAAAAGGAACTGAAACTAGATAAGAAAAGAAAATAAAGGGGAAAAATGTAGGGAAAATAAAAAGAGTGCTCGAACGGGCCCTACCCCGCTGCCTGCGTACCTCATCCGGACAATGAGGATCAGAGTCGTCGTAGTTCCCCTAACTAGGGGTGGAAAAGATTGCTTGTGAATTAAGGCTTGAACTGCCTATGTCAATGCTCAGGTGTTGCAGGCTCGGACGACGAGTGCGTAACCGTCTTGCAAAATGACAAGTAGGGGAAAATTCGCATACAGAGCGAAGGAGATGAGAAAAGAATTCCCGATGGAAAGACGCTTATTGTTTGTTTGTGTTTTTTAGAAGCTTTTAGGAGTGTGTCACAAGGAAGTGAACTCAAGCTCTTTTCCATGGAATGTGCACTTGTCACTACATTCCAAGATGGAATAATAGAACATGCACACTCAAGTAAGGAGAAGATCCCCAAAACTTGAATCCAGAAATTAGGGCTTAAGCTCACTAACTCATTAACTTATTAAGTGTTTTTGTATTTACAATGAAGAAGTGTGTTTTATGATTTTCTTGGTGAAGATGATATCCTGATCAGACTTGTGCATCACAAGACAAGCTTGTACTATCCCATGATGGGAAGACTACAAGTGTCTCATGGGATAAGGCTATTGCTCAAGATATCACTTCAATCTTTATTAAGTGTCTTCTTTAGGGTTTTGAGATGAGAAGAGAAGAGAACCAAAAGGATCACAAAGGTAAAAGTCTAATGGGGGACTAATGAATCCTAATTTGTTGTCATGCATGGAAGATCCTAGGTTAGTGAGGTTTACTATCCTAAAGAAGAAAGAAAGAAGAAGAGAAGGAGAAGAAAGAAGAATAGAAGGGGGAGGAAGTAAGGCCTAACCCCAAAAAACACAAGGTTAGCAAAATAATAAGGAGAAGAGAAGAGATAAGATTTGGAGATGTGGGAATCACATCCACACCTCTCACTTACCAGAGCCCCTGAAATGGTTAGTGACACAAGTATAAAGGAAATATAAAATGAAAAAAATGCCATACCAAAGCTACACAACCAGAAGTGAAGTCATACACACAAATGTCAAATGCAAACCCAAGGCACAAGAATGAGAAAAGAACCACACAACTCATCATGAAGCAAATGATTCACTATGGTAACACAAAATGAACATGAGAAGATGCAAAGCAAAATAGACAAATCACAACCTCAAGGTGTAAGACCAGAACCCTAATCATGTTAGAAAAGTGCCTAAGAATCATGTGAGATGAAGAGAAGAGGTGCATATAGTCAAGTGTTTACATCATGAGAAGAAAGAAGCAAAGGAAGTGAGGTGGATATACATAAGAGTGAATGAACTTCAAGAACAACCAAACACAAAATCCTCAAGGCACAAACCAAAACTCAAGATTAGAGAGGTATCCACATCCTAATAAGGCTCTAAACAAGTTGAAGAAGTTGGCACAAGTGCCCTTCTAAGCTAAGGAGAGAACAAATGATCAAAAAGAAGCAAAAAGGGACAAGTGAGGAACCAAAACTCAAAACAAATCAAATGAGCATTCAAAAATTCCACAACCTTGCACAAATTACCTTCAACCATACCATAACAACATGCCAAAAGGAGGGAATGAGAATCAGAAGTTAAGCAAGTCAAATGAGGATACAAACATGGTTTAGGATTAGATGACTTCATTCACAAGTTAGATATCAAAATCAATTAAACAAAATTCTAAAAATCAGAACAAAAATCATCAATAAAGTACATCCTATCATGAATCCATAGCAAAAAGAATCACTCAAAAATTCCAAATAATGACCAAAATAGAAAATGGACAAGTTAGCATAGTTCAAAATGAAATAAAATGAATTAATTAAAAGGAACAATTAATTTCCACGTGACAATTAAAAATAAATGGAAAATAAAAATATCAAAAATTATAGAAAACTAAAAGAAACATTCATGAATTTTTTTATAATTTTTGGAGACCTGAAACTATTTTTAAAAATTGAAAACCAAACTGAAATTAAAATGAAAACAAAAAGAAATGAAAATAAAAGGATGAGCCAGGGGGTGTATTCAACAAGGACTTCTAGTTAACTCTCAATGGGCTCACACGCAGGGGGGTGAAAAGCAATCCAGGCCCACTAGGTCTCAGTGCAGTTCATAATAGTTAGGGTGGAAATTCATTTAATCAGGAAAATACATGGGCCATTAGATCAAGCCAACGCACAGGATAAGTCAACTCATTAAACAAAGTAATCACATTAATTGGTCAGGGTGAGAGAACATGTTAGTTATGGTGAGGTGAGAAACAAATGGATTAATTCAGTTTATAATTTCAAACACAGAACACGTGAGAGAGAGGGTGAGGTCATTAATGTGGTGGCACAATGTGGAGCATTCAGATCACAAATCCAATGGTCCTTGTTCATCTTCTTCAAGCAAACTCAGGTAAGGAAATCTCCAGAATCCGGTGACCGGAGCTAGGGCTCCGGCACCGGAAAACTCAAACTATGAACAAATCACAATATAAATGGCTCCAACTTTCCAGATCAAACAATTAAACCACACTGAATCCAAAAATGCTCATGAAAATCACAATGGATCAAAGAAAAGCCCGGATCGAAGACAAACAGATCTAACCATGAAACTTCAAATCATCACAAAACACTCAATTCTCATGCATTTTCAAATCTAAAAGGTGCAGAATACTCAGCAATGTTCACAGATCACAATGCACACAATAAACACAAGTTTCAGATCCATGGATTTCAGAGCATACCTGAGATGGAACCACTTCAAAATCACCAAGATAATGCTCCAGATGCTGCAGATCTACTCCTTTTGATCTCCTCTTGCAAAATAAATGCAAGAGAAAGCTTGAGAGAGCTTGAATTTGAAGCTTCGAATCAACCTGCCCTTGAATGGCACCTCTCCAATCCTTCACTTTCAGCTTGAATGAGTGGTGGATTAATGATCCTTATGCTTCAAGGATTCAGAATATGCAAAGAGTTTTTGAAGAGAGTGAGGGAGTGATGAGATTCGAAGAGAAATGCTTGAGGTGCAAAAACTCTAGAATGAACAAATGTGATGGATCTGGGGTGAAATGAAACCCTAGTTTTCTTTTATATCATCCCAATATGCAATGCTGAAAGAATGAATGGAATTGCACGTGAGAGGAGAGTGTGAGGGTGAAATTGCAAAATTGGCAAGATTTGAGTGATGAGGTGATTTTCTCGTGAATTTCCCTCTCTCTTTGCACATGTCCAAGCAATATCCAACCCTTGGTTCAAAACAGAAATCATCTTGGCCCTTGGATGTGAGGGTCATACATTTCTCATGTTCATGCATTTTTGCACCTCATGGAATATTTTTCTTCTCGTGCACGAATTTGGCAATATTTTTGGAGAAAAATCAAATCTTGGCAATGCTTTGTAAGTATGTGACACTCATTTGGTTCATAACATCACTCAAAAATAAGTTCCATGAGATCTTGCATTTGTGGAAGGCTTGAAACTTATGCCATGCCCTAAAATTCTTGAGATTTTCGAAGGGCTTTCCTCTCAAACCATGAGGGCTATCAAAATGCTCTTGTACTTTTTAAAAAAGGGAGACTTTAATCTTCAACTTTCATGCTTGATGGAAATCCATTTGAAGCTTTTTTCACCAAGTTATGCTCACTTGAAAATTAGGGCAAAATGTTACTAAAAATGGAAATTTCCATGACCAACCATATGCCAAAAATGCAAAACACCTCAAAACCTCTTGATTCTTGATCTTTGACTTTGCCAAACCTCTCCCAAGGTTATAAGAACATCCCTTGGATATAAAAATGGGGTTGGACCCTTTGAAATCTCACAGTTGACTTCTAGAATGCACAGTTGACCAATTTCTTCATTTACAAGCAACTGAAGAAATATCTGACTTCCACAAGGAATTTTCTCACCAACTTTCATCCCTAGGATCCTCTTAACATATGAGAGACTTTGCCCAAATGAAATGGCCAAAGTCACCAAGTTTTCATGCTTGAAACTCAAACCCTAATTTGGGATCATTGTGTAGGAGCTTTGCCCTAGCTTGAATTCCCTGATGATCCTCCAACCTCCTGGGCTTTTATGAATGATCATAAGCTTGTGAATGCAATGTAGACTCCTCATAGGACTTGATCAAATCCAATGGGCCTCTTGTTATAGCTTTAAATGCTTCAAATCCCTCCACAGATGATCATATGCCTAATGCTAGGTCATGAGAATGTTATGCCTCATCTTTCCATGCTAAGATGCCAAGGATATGATATGCTTATGATGAATATGATATGATATGATGCTTAAAAATAAGAGGGCAAATTTAGGGTGTTACAGTAATCCCAAAGTGGTTAATCATATTGCATTAAGAATCGAGACTTATGAATGTTTGATGCGTAGGTACTTTGGGTCTCCCAATCACCTTTCAAATTTCATTGAATTTGATTCGGTTTTCCTTGATTAATCGCTATAGTGTAAGATGCTAAGCGGATCCGGTTGCCTTTCAATTTTGGTTACTCTCTTTGTGCACTTTTGTTTATTTTAAAAAAATGTCGATTATGAGTCATTATTCTTTAGTCGGGTGCAAGTCTCTTGATCTCCATGGTTGTAGTTTGATGTAATTGAGTCTCTTGTCATTTGTGGGGGTTTAGTGGCATACTCGTTGATTTTATCCGAGTTGGCGCCCTCCCCATTATGATGTATGAGTCCATGCCTTCATTCTCATGGTAGATTTGTTTGGCTATCCACTTGAAGATGAGAAATTCTCTTCACTTAATAAAATTAATTATAACCCACCCTTTTCACTATCTGTACCACGAACTACGGGGTTTTGATCTTGCATTGCACTTTGTGGGTACGTAGGCATGAGGTGGTAAACCTCTCCAAACACAAAAATATTAAAAATAATTCTTTCTCTCACCTCTCCACTTTCATTTTTACAAACCATTTTCAAACCAAAAGCAGCAAAGTTTTCAAAGGGCTCCCGTGGAGTACCACGGACATTTTGGGTGCGTAAAACCTTCCCATTGTGTAACATATCCCCTTACATGTTTCTCTGTTGTGTCTCTTTAGCTTTTTGCTTTTAGATTCATTAGGATTTATTCGCTCTTTTTTTCCTTTTCCTCTTGGAATAAAATAAAAGCGCGGTGGCGACTCTGTTTACTTTGAGTTAAGTTAATCAATAGCTTACACTCATGATTTTACCGCTACAGAAAAGTGGTGAATCTGCTGGGGATTAATCTCTAAGTGGATTCGGCCTACTTTGATTTATTTACTACTTTGGTTTGATTTGTTTGTTATTTGTTTGTTCTGTTTCGGTTTTGGTGATCCTCTGTGAGTGAGATAGATTCTAACCCGGATCTGAGTTGAACTTATGATAGGATGGCGATATTCGAAGCGATAAGCGATGGAGTAGTCCAAAGCTATATCAATTTGATAATATCCACTCGGTTAGGCTCTCTTGGATTATCAATGTCATGATGAGTAATCATACGTGGCATTATTTTCCGACCTTGAGCTGATCATACTGAGGACCGTAGAACCCTTAACCCATCCAAGCCAATTTAGGAACGTAGTGCGGAAACTATCTGGGTGTAAACCTAAGGTGGTTGTCATGCGATACTACACTCGGACGAGGTCTATTTTAAGAATGTTATCGATTGGGGAGTAATCCAACGTACCGATGATATTCTAAAGATGGTTGTTAACTCCGGGCACCTCTGTTAGCACCCTTTTGGTTTTCTGCAGGTACAATGAAGACAAAACCTTAGTACTTACCTGTGTGGGTTGGTGTTTTGTTACCTTGACTTCATGCTCGTGACTCGGAACCTAAACCCGTGTGCTTTGTGTGATCTTTTTTGTGGTTGTTGCATACATGCCATCATGTATTCATGAGCATTGTTTTTGAGATTTCAAGGGACTCATAAGGAACTTTTGCAAAATTTCAGATGTCTATGGTTATGCATTTTGAAAGAAGGAACACAAAGAAGTACACCTTCAAGAATCCTAATATAGTAGAGTTGAGAAAGCTAGGATAATTGGTGGTTGACACCCAGGAGTTTTGGAAGTGTTATGGAAAGCTCTTTTTTATTTTGGATACCGATGTACCAGAGGGGATTCTCCCTACCTTAGCTCAGTTTTATGATCCGTTGCATCATTGTTTCACCTTTCCTGATTATCAGCTTGTGCCAACCTTGGAGGAGTACTCTCATTGGATGGGTCTACCTATTTTGGACAAAGAATCTCTTTTTAGTGGTTTAGAGAAGGAGCTTACTACCAAAGTCATCGCCAAAGCCCTTTTTCTCAAGGAGTCCGATCTTAATGGGAAATTTCTTCCAAAAGGGAGTATCCGTGGTATTAATGTTAAGTTCTTGATGGGGAAAGCTTCTATTTCTATTACTTTGGGTCATAAGGATGCATTTGAGGCTATTTTTGCTTTTCTCATTTATGGGATTGTCTTGTTTCATAACTTAGATGGTATTGTGGATGAGAATGCCATTCAAATTTTCTTGAAGAAAAATCTGGTACCTACTTTGCTTGGAGACATGTATCATGCTTTTCATTATAGGACCTCCAAAGGTGATGGAGAGATTGTGTGTTGTGCGTATCTTCTCTATAGGTGGTTTATTTCGCACCTACCAAAGTCCGACGTCTTCAAGGATAATAGAGAGAAGCGAAGATGGTCTCAAAAGATTATGTCTCTTTCTCACAAAGATGTGACTTGGTATTGTTCTCATTATGATACTGGAGTGCTTATTGACAGTTATGGAGAGTTTCCTAATGTACCTCTTCTTGGTACACGTGGGGGAATTAGTTACAACCCTATTTTTGCTAGGCGGCAGTTAGGATATTGTTTGAAGGACATACCAAACAACCTTTCCTTATCCCGTTTTTTCTTTCTTTATGGTGCATATCATGTAGAAATGAAGAAAAGGATTGCTCCTTCTTGGCATACGGTTCATCGGGAATAGAAGGGTCAATTGGGAAGACAACACCTTGCTCCCTCCGAGTGTAACATCCAGTGGGTTTGATCTCGGGCTTCCAAGCTCAATATGCCTTATCCACCCGAGGAGCCTTTGTTTCCTATACTACCATTGTCCGCTTTTCTTCCTCTCGTTGATGAGAAGGTTGCTCTTCAAGAAGAGTTGGACAAGATGAAGAAAGAGAAAGAAGAATGGCTACTTGAGAAGACTATGATGCAAGGGCAACTGAAGGAGCGGGATGATCTCATTGAGTTACTTGAGCGGCATGTTACGAAGAGGCCAAGAGAGGATTTACTTTCCTCTACCATTCCTCCTACGTCAGGTGCTTGGAAGACCATTGTTGACCAGTTGGCAAAGGATAAGGAAGATGTGGAGAATCGTTACAAGAAAGAGATTAAGAGAATTCGCATGAAGTACCAGCCAGGATTCGGATCTTCTTCGGATGTGATCTCCTAGGCCTAGTTTACTTTCTCTCTCATATATTAGGATTGTTGAGGCTTGTACTTCACTTGTAATCCTTACTTTGATTTTAATGAGAATGAGCTTTAAGTACTTCAAAAAGTGTTTCTTTATAAATATTGCAATTTATCTTATGGTCCTTTGAAATCTTTGCATTTGCATACGCATACAATACATCATACCCGCATTTGTCTTGCTTTTTGAGTGTTGTTCGGGTATCTTATGTTGTTTCTTGGTCTTCATTCAGTTCTCCTGTCAAGCTGACTCACAAAGTTGATACTCGAGCTAATCGAAAGAAGATGTCGAAAACCTTACAAAAGAGAATTGCGAGTTGCGCGAAGAAGTTGCATATATGAGGGAAAGCTTAGAAAGAGTTACTGCCATGATAGAAAGCTTGGGGCTGCTCAGAATCAGCCACCTCCTCCTAATTCTCCTGTTTAGAATACAGTCATCTCTGAGATTGTTATTGCATCAATTCCTGCTGAGACAGTTCTTTCTCCTCGCTATCGCATACCTGCTAGCACACCATAGGGTATGCTGGTTGATTTCATTCCTGCTGGTTATCATCCTCCTCCTCCTAAGACTGCTACATTTAATACTCTTCCGCCAGTGATAACTACTCTTCCGCCAGTGATGACTATTGCACCGCCTATGATGCACACTATTCCGCACCATGATGAAATGATTTACCATGCTGAGCCCAGTGAAGGCGCTGGTGTGATTGAAAGAATTGATGATTTTCAAGGTCGTTTTGCTGAGATACAGAAGGAGATGAGAGCCTTGAAGCATAAGGATTTGTTTGGAAAAGATTCTTAAGATCTTTGTGTGGTTCCTAATGTCAAGGTTCCGTACAAGTTCAGGTTGCCTGAGTTTGAGAAGTATAAAGGCAACACTTGTCCTCTAAGTCATTTGAATATGTATGCTAGGAAGATGTCTGCTTAGACAGACAATGATCAGCTACTGATTCATTATTTCCAGGATAGTCTGACTGGTGCAGCCATGAGATGGTACATGAGTTTGGATAATAGCCAAATCAAGACTTTCAATGATTTGGGAGAGGCTTTTGTTAGGCAATACAAGTATAATGTTGATATGGCACCAGATAGAGATCAGCTCCGTGCTATGTCCCAGAAGGACAAAGAGACTTTCAAAGAGTACGCACAGAGATGGCGCGAGCTAGCAGCTCAGATTGTTCCTCCTCTAGAAGAGAAAGAGATGACGAAGATCTTTTTGAAGACTTTAGGTTCTTTATACTATGAGAAGATGATAGCAAGTTCTCCTTCTGATTCACTGAAATGGTGAGTATGGGGATGCGACTAGAAGAAGGTGTCCGTGAGGGACGGTTGAGTCAAGAGAGTAGTAATGGCTCGAGCTCTTGGAGGTTCAACTTTGGTAAAAAGAAAGAAGGTGAGACTAATGTTGTGTCTCGTAAAAGTTACAGAAGACCTCGTGGTTGTGAGAATCTTCATCAACAGCATGTAGCTTCTATAACTCCGATGATTAATGTGACTCCAACTGTGGCAGCAGCTCGAAAGTACCAGTCTCGTTATCAACAACCTTCTGTGCAACAGATTGGTAATCAACAGGTTCGTGCTAAGTCGAGTTTTGACCCCATTCCGATGTTGTATGTGGATTTGCTTCTATCTCTGATTGCGAAGAATCTTGTGCAAACACGTTCTCCACCTCCAGTTCCAGAGACTATCCCATGGTGGTATAAGCCAGAGGCTCACTGTGCTTTTCATCAAGGTTCCCCGGGGCACGATGTTGAAAACTATTATCCATTGAAGTTTGAAGTGCAGAAATTGATAAGGAGCAATGTTTTGTCTTTCAATGATGTTATTCCAAATGTGAAGACAAATCCGCTTCCGAAGCATGGTAATATGTCTGTGAATATGGTGAATGGTTGTCCTGGTTTGTTCAAGATATATGAGGTCCGACATATTCGAAGGTCTTTGGTTGAGATGCATGCTTTCTTAAGTGAATATCATGATATTGATCACGATTATGCTGGTTGTTGTATTTGCTCGGTGAACCCTCGTGGTTGTGTGATTGTTAAGAGAGACATTCAAAAGATGATGGACAATAAGTTGATTGAAGTGATAGCAAAAAGAGATGAGTATGAAAATGAAGTGAATGTTATTGTGCCTCAGTTCAATATTCCTGAGAAGGTTGTTCCTGAGAAGGTGGTTATTTCTTTTGATAGCCGCAAATATGTTATTACTCCATTGGTGATTAATTTGCCTGGTCCAATGCCATATGAGTCTGATAAAGTTGTTCCGTATCGATATAATGCTACGATGATAGAAAATGGTAAGGAAGTTCCTATTCCTTCTCCAAGGTTTGTGGTTAGCATTGTTGATGTGAAAAAGGTTACTCAAAGTGGTAGAGTTTATGCTTCGGATCCTCCAAAGAAAGTTGAAGATACAAGTGCGAGTAAATAGATTATGGATGTTGTTGCCCGATCAGGACAATTTGGTGATAGTGAAGATGAGGTGTTAAAATTGATAAAGAAGAGCGAGTAAAACGTTACTGAGAAGTTGTTGCATACTCCGTCGAAGATATCAGTTTTATCACTTTTGATGTGCTCTGAGGCTCATAGGCAGTCTTTGCAGAAGATTCTTGATCAAGATTATGTTAACCATGATGTGACTGTTAATCAGTTTGATAGTATTGTGGCTAATATCACATCGTGCAACAATTTGAGTTTCTGTGATGATGATTTGCCTGAAGAAGGAAGGAACCATAATTTAGCTTTGCATATTTCAGTGAATTGTCAGGAAGATGCTATGTCTAAAGTGTTGGTTGATATTGGGTCTTCTCTGAATGTGATGCCGAAGTCGACTTTGTCAAGGCTTGCGTACCAAGGTGCTCCCATGAGGCATAGTGGGATTATTGTGAAAGCTTTTGACGGATCGAAGAAGACAATGATTGGTGAAGTGGATCTTCCTATTCTTATTGGACCGTTTATATTCCAAATTACTTTTCAAGTAATGGATATACGTCCTGCTTACAGTTGTCTCCTTGGAAGACCCTGGATTCATGAGGCAGGAGCTGTGACATCTACTCTCCATCAGAAGCTGAAATTTGTGAAAGATGGAAAATTAGTGACTATTAGCGGTGAAAAGGCGATGCTTGTGAGAAATTTGTCATTTTTCTCCTATATTGATGCTGAAAAAGAGGTGGGAACTTCATTTCTGGCTCTTTCTGTTGTTGATAATGCTGCTAAGAAGAATGTCATGCCTATGTCTTCTCTCAAGGATGCTCTGCGCGTACTCGAAACTGGTCGATATGACGGTTGGGGACGAGTTATTGATGTTGTCGACAACAAGGAAGGATTTGGTATCGGCTTTACACCAGGTGTGGCTCTCAATGACCCGAAGACTATTCAGGAAGGATTCCGAAGTGCTGGTTTTATCAACGATCATTCCGCTGGTGCCATCATTGAAGATTACGAAGATGAAGAAATGCCTAACTTTGTTACACACGGAAAGATTTGCAAGAACTGGATTGCTGTTGATGTTCCTTCTATTGTTCATGCTTCAAAGTAATTTTTTTTATTTTCTTTCAAAAATCCTTTCACTCTGCCCAAGGTGAAAGTGATGTTTGTCGGGCTTTGTTTCAAATTTTATTATCATCAATAAAATGTTATTTTGTTATTTCCATATGTGTTTTTCCTTTTTGCTTTATTCTGAAAAATGGTAACATAAAAAACCCAAAAATAAAAATAATAAATGTTTATCTGCATAATGTTTGCACTTTTGTTCATACTCTAAAATAAAAATAAAATCATTGTGCAGATTGATTGATAAACCTATTTAAAACAATGATCTTATGCCCACTCCCAACTTTGAATTTCCTGTGTTTGAAGCTGAGGAAGAGGATGTTGAAGAGATTCCTGATGAGATTTCTCGGTTGCTTGAGCATGAGGAGAAGGTTATTCAGCCTCATGGAGAGGCTATAGAGATAGTCAACTTGGGTTCTAAAGATGATAAGAAAGAAGTCAAGGTTGGAGCATTGTTTGGTCCTGATGTTAAGAAGAGGATTGTAGAGCTTCTTAGAGAGTATGTTGATGTATTTTCTTGGTCTTATCAAGATATGTCAGGTCTTGATACTGATATTGTGGAGCATAAATTGTCGCTGAAGCCTGAATGTCCACCTGTGAAGCAAAAATTGAGAAGAACTCATCCTGATATGGCAGTAAAGATCAAAGAGGAGGTTCAAAATCAAATTGATGCAGGTTTTCTTGTGACATCTAATTATCCTCAATGGGTGGCCAATATTGTGCCTGTTCCAAAGAAAGACGGAAAAGTTCGAATGTGTGTTGATTACAGAGATTTGAATAAAACCAGTTCAAAAGATGATTTTCCATTGCCACACATTGATGTGTTGATAGATAATATGGCTAAGTTTGATGTGTTCTCCTTTATGGACGGATTTTCCGGTTATAATCAAATAAAGATGGCACCTGAGGACATGGAAAAGACCACATTTATTACACCATGGGGAACATTCTGCTACAGAGTGATGCCCTTTGGATTGAAGAATGCTGGTGCGACATACCAAAGAGCTATGACCACACTTTTCCATGATATGATGCACAAAGAAATTGAGATATATGTTGATGATATGATCGCTAAGTCGAGGACTGAAGAGGATCATGTTAAACATTTGCTGAAGTTGTTTCAAAGATTAAGGAAGTTTAAACTTCGTTTGAATCCGAACAAGTGCGCATTTGGTGTACGTTCTGGAAAGTTGTTAGCTTTCATTATCAGCCAAAGAGGCATTGAAGTTGATCCTGATAAAGTGAAAGCTATTCAGGAAATGCCTACTCCAAGAACTAAAAAGCAAGTAAGAGGATTATTGGGTCGTTTGAATTATATTTCGAGGTTTATCTCTCACATGACTGCCACATGTGCTCCGATTTTCAAGTTGCTTCGAAAAGACAAAGGTTGTGTCTGCACAGATGCTTGTCAGAAGGCGTTTGAAAGTATCAAAGAATATCTGCTTGAACCTCCTATCTTGTCTCCTCCGGTGGAAGGTAGACCGTTGATCATGTATTTGACTGTGTTGGAAAATTCAATGGGTTGTGTGATTGGTCAGCAAGATGAATCTGGAAGAAAAGAATATGCAATTTACTATTTGAGTAAGAAATTAACTGATTGCGAGTCTCGGTACTCCATTCTTGAAAAAACGTGTTGTGCCTTAGCTTGGGCTGCAAAGCATCTTTGCCAATATATGCTGAATCATACAACTTGGTTGATCTCTAAAATGGATCCGGTCAAGTATATATTTGAAAAGCTTGCTTTGACTGGGAGGATTGCTCGTTGGCAAATGTTGTTGTCAGAATATGATATCGAGTACCGAGCTCAAAAAGCTATAAAAGGTAGTATCTTGGCTGACCATTTGGCACATCAACCGATTGATGATTACCATCCAATCAAGTTTGATTTCCCATATGAGGATGTGATGTATTTGAAAATGAAAGATTGTGATGAACCTTTGATTGAGGAAGGGCCGAAGCCTGGATCTCGATGGGGTTTAGATTTTGATGGTGTTGTGAATGCACGCGGAAGAGGAATTGGGGCAATGATCATTACTCCCCATGGTTCAAATATTCCTTTTGCTATGAGGTTGACTTTTCCTTGTACCAATAATGAAGCTAAGTATGAAGTCTGTATTATGGGTCTTGAGGAAGCTATTGATCTGAGGATTAAACATCTTGATGTGTATGGAGATTCTGCCTTGGTAATTAATCAGATCAAGGGTAAGTGGGTAACTCATCAACCCCACTTGATCCCTTATAGAGATTATTCCAGGAGGATATCAATTTTCTTCACTAAAGTTGAGTTTCATTATGTGCCTCGTGATGAAAATCAGATGGCATATGCTTTGGCAATTATAGCTTCTATGATAAAAGTGCACCAGTGGAATGACGTTCCCATGATCAGGGTTGTAACACCCCAAATTTGCCCTATTATTTTAAGCATCATATCACATCATATGCATCATACTCATATCATTTCCTCAGCATCCTAGCATGGAAAGATGAAGCATAACATCCCTCATGTCCCAGCATCAAGCATACGGTTATCCGTGGAGTTCCCAAAAGCACTTCAAGCCATGATAAGGGTCCCAATGAGTTTGTACAAGTTCTACGATGATTTTATACTCCATTTACAAGATCAAGTCCCTTGGCAAAAGTTCAGAAGATTGCATAATCGTCAGAGATCTCAGGACAAAGCAAAGCTCCTATGCAAAGCACCTGAATTAGGGTTTGAGATTCAAGCACCAAAACTTCACAACTTTGGCCATTTCATTTGGGCAAAGTCTTCTATATGTCAAGAGGATCCTAGGTGTCGATTTTCGTGAGAAAATTCCATGTGGAGGTCAGAGAATTCTTCAGTTGCTTGAAGGTGAAGCAAGAAAGTCAACTACACAGTCAGAAAAGTCAACATGACAATTTCAGAGGTTTTTTGGTCAGGATTATCTTTTTTGAGGTCATATTATGTCAAGGAGTATTTCATTTGAGCTTAAATGTCAAAAGTCAGAAGTATGCAAAAGGTTACTAAATTTGGAAATTTCTATTTTTAGAAATTATTCAATCCTAAACTTCAGGCTATTATTTCATGTGCGAAAAAGCTCCGAAAGATTTTCCGGTGAAGACGAAAGTTGTAGAGAACGATTTTCCCTTTCCGAAAAGTCGTAGAAAGCTTTCGTAGCATTTTTAGAACTCAAGTTATGATTTTTTGAAGTTTGGAGCATTTTTTAGGGTTTTTGGTGGACATGTGTCATTTAGCCATTGGTTTATTAATTAAATATTTATGTGTGGCGTGACATGGCTTATTTGTACACATTTATTTTTTAGTGAGTCCATTGTTTTAGTTGTGTGACCAAATAAGTAAAATAATCCAAAAATAGTAATTCATGGTGATGGCACACAAAAAAGAGTGAGAGATCAACATTGTTGGTCAGCCTGCCACGTGTTTCCTCCTCATTTGCCCTGAGGTCACACTTTTTTCCTCTCCCTCACACATCCCGCGGACGCAATCCTCCATCACTCCCTCTCACACTCCTTCACGGGCACTCCCTCACTTCCTTCCCCCCCTCACGCGCACGCCACTCCCCTCACACACTCCCTCACGCGCACGCCACTCCCCTCACTTCCTTCCCCCCTCACGCGCACGCCACTCCCCTCACACACCCACCCTCACGCGCACGCCACTCCCCTAACACACCCACCCTCACGCACGCCATGCACTCACACTCACCTCACGTCATTTTTTTTTTCTTTTCTTTTCTCTTGTTGTTTTCCCCACTCACTCTTGGTATGACACGCATGATTTGGGCATAAAAAAATTATTATCACGAGAGCCTCCACTCACCATCAGACTCATTTTTTTTTCCTCATTTAATTTTTGATTCGGGCTCTCTCTTATTCTCATTTTTTTGGTTGAACATCACTCACATTCAAAAATTGAGAGCAAGAGTTTCTCACCATTCTCATCACACAACAAAGCGTGACACATTCACCTCCCTGCATTTCCTTTCCCATTTCCAGATCTGAACTCACTCCTTCCCATCCAGGGTGCATCAACAACAATTCAATATCAACATTATTGCATTGTTATCATCAAAGCAAGAGGCTGTGGTAGTGATTGCTCAGATTCGGATCTTCTTCACTTTCAGTCTGCCTCAAAGATTTGAGCCTTTATTTGGCTTCAAGAGCAATCAAGAAGGCTTAATATCTCTCTGGTTTTCTTAAGAAAGTTCAAGAGCCTTCATATTCAGGTTTCATATCCAGATTATTTTTCATCGATTTGGTTGTTTTCTGTTTTGTTTCATGTTGATTTCACCTGATCTGAACAATGTGAATCATTTAAAAGTTGTGAGGTGCTTTAGTTTATGAGTTTGTGTATTGTGTTCTGGACTGTATTGCTTCGAATATCATTGGTTTCTGTTTGTTTGTTATTGATAATTGCATGGTGATGTTCCTCATGTTTCATAAATCAATTTTGGTTTTGAGTTTTTTGAATTTCGTTAAGAATTAAAGAAAATGTGATGAGATGAGGATGTTGTTGCTTGATGATTGTTACGATTTCCAGGCCGTGTTTCCACTGATCCTGTGTGAGTTTGCATGAGTGGAGAAGAAGATGGTGACGTGTTGCATCACGATTGGTTCTAGTTTTTTTATTTATTTTTTTATTTTCATTTATTTTTAGTTTGGTAACTTAAGTTAGGATGACCGATTGATTTTAGTTTGCATATTTTTCTTATTTGTTATTTTTATTTTATTGGAAAAATATATTAAAATGTGTTAATTCCTTTTGAGTTCTTGTATTCACATTCTGGGCCTATTCAGGCGCTATCTGCACCTCACACTGTCCTGGCCCAATTCAAGTACACTTCCAGTCCATACTACATACACCTCCATCCAAGCCCTTTTAATTTCTTTTTCTCTATTAATTCCTTTTATTTCAGTTTTCATTTTAATTCAATTAAAATAGTTTCATTCATCCAAAAATTCCCAAAAAAATCAAAAGTCTTAATTTATGTCTCTAGTTTTTTATCATATTTTTAGTTTATTTTTTTTCTTTGATCTACGTGCCAGAATTAATTCATCATTGCACCTAGCCTCTTTTGCTTCATTTCTTGACCAGTCTGCCTTGTTTATTTTACATAGCCTTCAATATTTGGAGTTTCAATCCCATTCTTTTTGAATTCAGTTCCTGAGATCTTGTACTTTTCATGTGATTTTTCTCTGAATTTTTAGAAACTTATTTCTTGAGTTTTGGTCTGGTATCTTGTGGTGTAAGTTTTCTGTCCTAACTTGTGTTCTTGCCTCCATTTGACTTAATTCCTTTCTGAATCTTTGCAAATCCTTTAGGCAAGTTGATATAATATGTGTGAAGATCATTTGGTTTAAGTTGAGGAATTTTGGGATGCTTGGTTGATTTAATGTGGATTTTTGTTCTCACCTTGTCCCATTTTGGTTTTTTTTTGTTCATTAGATCTCTTATAAGCCTAGAAGGGCACTTGTGCCAACTTCTTCTTCTCATTTGGGGTTCCTTTGGGGTGTGGGTACCTTCCTGGTCCTAGGATAGGTCTTGTGTCTTCTGAATTTTTGAGTTTGTTTCTTCTTTAAGTCATTTGATTCTTTAAGTGTTTTAACTTCATCTTTTGGTTTCTCTTGCTCCCATTTGGCATTGTTTGGCCTTGTATCTTGGTTCCCTTCATCTTGCCGGCTTCCTAAGTCATTCTTCATCTCATTTTGATTCTGGTCTTGAGCTTTGTGCTTTTATTTTGTGCGTTTTGCATTACATCTTTCATAAATGTGTGTTTGTTTTCATATGTATTCATGTTGCATCTTTTTAAGTCATAAGTCTCTTATCTTCATTTCTTTGGGTTGCATTTGCATTATGCATTTGTTCATTTCATTTCACTTCTGATTGTTTGATGTTATCATGTTAATTTGCTCATTTTGTTTCACTTGTGCATACTAACCTTGCAGTGGTAAGTGTGAGATGTGGAAATTGAGTTCCACATCTCCAATTCTCATCTCTTCCTCTTATGTTTATGTGAACTAACCCTCTTTTGTTCGGCCTAGGCCTTTCTCATCCTTTCTTATATCTTCTATCTTCTCTTCTTCATTAGGGTAGAAACCTCACCAACCCTTAGGACATCCATGCATGTTAACACTTAGGATTATTTTTAGTCTCCTTTAGCATTTTTCCTTTGTGATCCTTTTGTTTCTTCTTCTCTTCTCATCTCATGACTCTAAAAACACTTAATAAGTTTGAAGTGATGTCTTGATCCATAGCCTTATCCCATGAGGTATGCTTGTAGTCTTTCCATCTTGGGATAGTACAAGTTTACCTTGTGATGCACAAGTCTGATCAAGGTATCTTCTTCATAAAAGAAAAGCATAAAAAAACACTTCTTCATCTGTAAATACCAAAACACTTAATAAGTAAACGAGTTAGTGAGCCTAAGCCCTAATCTTTGGGTTCAAGTTTTGGGGATCTTCTCCTTACTTGAGTGTGCTTGTTCTATTATTCCATCTTGGAATGTAGCGACAAGTGCACATTCCATTGAAGAGAGCTTGAGTTCACTTCCTTGTGACACACTCATAAAAGCTTCATAAAACACACAAACAAACAATAAGCGTTTTTCCTTCGGGAATTCTTTTCTCATCTCCTTCGCTTCGTCCGCGAACTTGCTCCTACTTGTCACTTTGCAAGACGGTTACGCACTCGTCGTCCGAGTCTGCAACACCTGAGCAATGGCATAGGCATTTCAAGCCTTAATTCACAAGCAATTTTCCTTTTAGTACCCCTAGTTAGGGGAACTACGGCGTCTCTGATCCTCATTATCCTGATGAGGTACGTAGGCAGCGGGGTAGGGCCCGTTCGAGCACAATCTTTATTTTCCCTACATTTTTCCTTTTCTTTTCTTATTTCAGTTCTTTTCCAGTTCCAGTTTCTTTTCATTTTCATTTCTTTGTTGCAGCTTTCACACCCTCACCCTTTGAAATAGTTTCTTTTGCAAGTGTGGATCCCGTCGGGTACGGCGGACGATCTGGGTGCTAATACCTTCCTAGGTCGTAACTGACTCCCGAACTCAGTCTCTTTGGTTCGCAGGACCTGTGTCCTTCCTCTTCTTTCTTCTGGTTTGTGCAGCATTACCATTCCCTTTCTTCGAGATAAAAATGCTTGGCTGGCGACTCTATTCTTTTTCCGCGCCACTTTCGCGTTTGTACCAGGATGGGAATCCGGGGAGCGACAGCTGGCGACTTCACTGGGATCGAACCCTGATGATCTCTGGTTCCCCTGTGAGTCTCTCCTAGCGCTTTTGTGTTGCTTTTTCATTGGGTGATGTTTGTTTGTTGTGGCTTGTTGTATGTTATTGTTTGTTTATTTACAGCTTTATTTACAGTTTTCAGTCTTTATTTACTGCATCATGTATATATACTGGACTGTCTGGACTGGTTTTTCTGCTTGGTGGGATGGGTGTTACTTGTTCTTGAGAGATATGAGCCAAGTACCCGGCTCAAGTGCACCATAGGACTTAGAGTGGTTCCACTTTGGCCTCATGAGATCTTGTCATGGGGGTAGTAGTGAGTTCCACACCCAGGTTGCGATTGTCTTGGAAATGTCTTGATTTGGGGATCTTCCTCTCTCATTTCATAACCTTGACAGTTATGTGCAGCTGGGGACCGATCATTGAGAACCTTGTGGAAACATCCCTCTTTAGTGATGACAGTGGCAACCCACATTTTGTGGCAAACTCATTCGCATCCGAGGGCCCACCTGGGGATCGCATAGGATGACCTTGTTTCCTAGACTCAGCTGAGGCCTCCCTGCGTAGTATATAATGCCAAATCGATTCCCTGATTTGGTCATGAGCCATTTCTCGGAGATGGTGACAGAATTATTGCTATTTGGCTTTGAGAGTCCGTGATGTCTGACCCGGAGCCTTTTACCCGTGAGATTGGGGGGTGTTTACAGGTGTGCAGGAACCCATGACCTCAACATACACTCATTTGTTCAGTGGTTCTTGTTATGATCGGTGGTCATATGGTTCCGGAGTTCTGGTTCTGGAGTTCTGGTTTTCTTGATACTAGTTTACTTGGTTCTGGATTTCTTGATATTATGGTCCTGAGGTCTTCCTCAGTGGGTTGTGACTATCAGAGAGTGTGACTCAGTGGACTTTTGGGTTTGCCTGTTATTCAGAGGGACCCTTGTCAGTGATCCAGTTCAGACGGTCCCAGTTGATCAAATGTTTGCATTGCATTGCATTTGCATCATTCTTTGCATTAACTGTTTATGTTTCCCATTTTTCAGGTCATTGCTCACATCTGTTCCCAGTTCTGGAATTCTTATCTCCATGGCAGAAATTAGAAGAGTTCCGAGAAAAAAGAATGTGCATTATACCTTTCTTCAGCCGGAAGTTAAAAGTGTTCAGAGGTTAGAGGGTCTGATGAATGATCAAGTCTTGGGTAATTTCAAGAAAAGATATGGCCAGATACTGAAGTTTGTGGACAAGCCCACTGCAGACCAGAAAGACAGCCTACACACCCTGCTGCAATTTTATGATCCCCTGCTGCGTTACTTTGTTTTTCCAGGTTACGTCTTAGCTCTGACATTGGAAGAGATCTCCAGCATGCTGAATGTTCCGATCAGAGAGACATTGTCGTTCTACGGGTCAGAGGTTGTGCTCAGAGATGAAGACATAGCCAAGGTTTGTAGGTTGCCAGGTGCTTCAGTCAGGAAGGCTCTGCAAGAGAGTGAAGGTAAAGGTCTACCCTGGAGTGTGCTTATCCCAGAGGCTGAGAAGTATGCTACAGAGGCTAAGTGGAATGACTTCGGAGCTTTGCTTGCATTGATGGTATATGGGTCCAGTCTGTTTCCTGGAGAGAAAGAGTTTGTCAGCTTAGAGGTAATCTCAATCTTTGCAAAAGGCAATCCAGTGCCTACTTTATTGGGTGACTTTTACTTCAGTGTCCATTACAGAAACGAGAAGGGTAGAGGTGGTCCAGTGGTCTGTTGTGCTCCTTTGTTTGCTGAGTGGTTTGCTAGATAGTTGCCTAAGTGAGGTGCCTTCAAGGATATGCGAGAAGAATGGAGATGGTCCAGAAGACTGATGGGATTGACTGTAGAAGACATTGCTTGGGGATATGACAGGTATTTGCTAGGAAAGGAGTTGATGGTTAGCTGCGGAAGGTTTGCTGGAGTATCTTTACTGGGAAGGAAAGGTGTCATCAGTTACTATCCAACATTAGCCAGAAAGCAGTTTGTCTACCCTTTGAAAGATCCTCCTCAGATGGAAATGTTTGCTGAATCTTTGTACTTTCCTACTGACGGAAACAGAGAGTTAGTTCAACAAGCAGTCCAAGCCTGGGCTCACAGGATAAAAAAAAGGGGAAGAAAGACTTCGTCCGAGTTGATCCCAAGACATATCCACCATATGCTGAATGGTTGCAAAGACATATCGAGTCAGTTCTCATGCCTTTTTCAGTCGAGGCTCCGCTTTATCCCTGAGAGGTGCCTAGTCAGAGCAGTATTGTTTCCTTGGAGGAGTACAAGAAGCTAGAAGCTCAGCTGCATGAGGTCAGAGTGGAGAATATTGAGATGGTAAGCCTGTACCACCAAGCCAACAGGGCCAAGAAGGAAGCTGAAGACAAGCTGCAAAAGCTCCAAGCCTCTCTAGAAGCCAAAGAGAAGGATTTTGCTGGTAGAGAAGCTCATTTCCACAGATTGGGTATGATGGAAGCTCAAAGAGAAGCTAAGCGCAAGAAGGCTCTAAAGACTCTCAGAGATGCTCGTCAATCCATTGCTTGGCTGCAAGGCCAAAGGGATGAAGAGCAGAAGAAATTCAAAGAGAAGGAGGAGGTCTTTGAAGTTCAGATGGCTTTCAAGAAGGAGGAAGTGGAGCAAGCCCACGCCATCCAGAGGGAGAAGACCCAACAGCTAGCCCAAAGTCAATTAGCTTTGGAGGAAGCAAGGAAAGAGATCGAAGAGCTCAAGCTGAGAGCAGGTGTCAAGAAAAGAAGGGCAGAGGTGGCAGATCTTGGGTCCTTGGCTTAGTTGTTTATTGTTCAGGCTACCTACAGGCTTGTTGTAGGAGTCTTGCTTTTATTTCTTTTCTTTTGTCTTTATGTACTGGCATATAACCCTTCTGGGAATATTTCTGGTTGTATTCCGACTTTTGGCCTGCAGTGGTCTGTTCATATATAGTATTAATGTGCAAGTTATCATTTTGAATGTGCAAGATTCGTTTGTCTGGATACTGCTAATGTCTGAACACTTATCAAAGAGGAAGTTTGAAAGTAAATACTGAAAGTGATTGTCTGAGATTAGATGCCAGAATTGGGGCACGCCAAATACTTAAAACCTGGGAACATGAACAGTTACATTGCATTGCATATAACCTGTTTGTTTGTTTTGCAGGTGTTGTCTCAGTTACTAACGTGTTTTGTGTTACAGGCACTATAGCTCCTCGTAAAGTTTGGGAACAACCAGCAGTGCACAGATATCCAACCAAGATTAACAGAGAACGAGCCATGGACCAGATGCAAGTGGACTTGGCAGATCTGAGACTGAGAATGGATAACTTTATGACATTAATGGCCGGCATGGGGCAGAACCAAGAGCGTTTGTGGGAGATGATTGAGAATCAGAACAGGAACACTGCTGCAGCTGCTACTGCTGACAATTGTACCGGTGCGGGCGCACGTCAGGTTGAAATTCCTATTTCTCAACCAGGAGTGACTATCACCAACGATGGGTTGAACAACACTCAGATGGACAATCATGACGACCAGTTCACTCTACTTGATGAAGCTGAAGGTCAAGGAGCAGAGATGAACAAGAGATTCGAAGAGATGGCTGAGCAAATCAAAGCTATTCAGTCCCAAAGCTCTTTGGGATTTGACATAACCGACTTGGGCTTGGTTCCTGGGGTCAGGATTCCGTATAAGTTCAAAGTTCCAACCTTAGAGAAGTATAATGGCACTGCTTGCTCGAAGACCCATCTGCAATCATTTGTTGGGAGAATTGTCGCTCACATAGACGATGAGAAACTCTGGATGTATTATTTTCAAGACAGCTTGGTGGGAGCTTCTCTTGAATGGTACATGAAGCTCAGTAGGGTCAATATCAAGAGTTGGAAGGATCTAGCTGAATCCTTTGTGAGGCAATATCAATACAACTTGGACATGGCTCCGAACCGCACGCAGTTGCAGCACATGGCTCAGACAGCAAAAGAAGGCTTCAAAGAATATGCCCAGAGGTGGTGCCAGCTAGCTGCCAGGGTGCAACCACCGCTGTTAGAGAATGAAATCGCCGACATGTTTATGAGCACTCTCCAGGGTGTATTTCTTGAAAGACTGGCGTCCAGCTCTACTACTAAATTCAACGACATTGTTAATGCGGGGGAAAGGGTTGAAACATTGCTGAAAATGGGGAAGATACGGGATCCTAGTGCTAGTAGCTCAAATGGAGCGAGGAAAACTTTTAGTGGACCTCCTAGAAGACGAGAGGGTGAGACGAATACTGTATTCGGCCGACGACGGGGCCGTGGCTATAGAAGACCCTATGAACATGTGGCTGTTGTCACCATTCCTGCAGCTCCCGTACAACAGATGCTACCTCCTCCACAACAACATCAACAACAACAACAACCTCGTACCAACTATCAGCAAAGACCGTATCAGCCGAGGCAGACTATCCCGGCTAATAGGGTGATTGAGGCTATCTCGATGACTTATGCTGCCTTATTGCCAAGACTGTTAGATTTGAACCTGATTCAATTAAGAACTTTGGCACCATTGTCGCTCCCACCAGATGAAGCCGGGTCAAATGGGGTACAGACGCGAACGGTCGGTGAAAGGGGGATGCGAGAACACACGGGAGTGAACTCACAGGGAATGAAAGAGTCGCCAGCTAGGCATTTTTGTCCCGGAGGAAAGGTAATGCTGCATAAACCTAGAAAGATATGGATAAGACGATTGCGAACCAGAGAGACTGAGAAAGGGGGTTGGTTACAACCTGGGAAGGTATTAGCACCCAGATTGTCCGTCGTACTCGACGGGATCCACGCTTAATAGATTTGTGTTTTAAAGGGGTAGTGTCAGTGCAATTTGTGTGTAAAAGAGAGCTGGAAAAGGTGTGTAGGTGTTAGTGAAAAAGAAGTGAAAAGTGTGATATATACAGTGTAAGAATGAGAATGAATTGCTCAAGATCATGAGGCTAAAAGAATGATGCTGGAAAGAGGGGGAATATACAGAGACTTTTGTTCGATAACTGTTAAGTTATGCCTACGTATCCTCTCATGCAATGAGGAAGTCAGAACACCGTAGTTCGACCCAAAGAGACTGAAAGATGAATTGACTTGTGAACTGCTTGCTTGTCAATGCTCAAGTGTATGACCTGTCTGGCTCAGGTGCAAACTGTCTTGCATTAGACGGAAGAAGCGAGTTCTCGTTTGTGAATGAAAGTGATGAGAAAAGAATCCCGAAGGAGACGATTATTGTTTGTTTTTGTATTTTCAGTCTTTTATTGCTTTTTTGAATTTGTCATAAGTTGATGAGCTTAAGCCTAAACTAATGGGTTAGTAAACTCATCACATCCTCCCTCTGATTAGGGGTAATGAGAATACCTTAAGTGTGAAGTCAGCTTCTCACACTTAAACACCTTTGATGTAGGATTAAGATCATTAACCTACTTGTGATTATTTAGATGTTTTTGGTGTTTTTGTTTAGTGTTGAGTAATGAGATTAAGCCATAATCAGGGATTAAACAGACTCATTACACCATCCTAATAGAAGGATAATAGATGAGTGTTTAAGCTGAGGGAAACTCCTCAACTTAATCCATGATTAGGGATTAACCTCATGACAAAACAAGGCCTTTATTAGATGGATTTTAATTAGTGATATGATGAAGAAGTGATTTTTAGGGTTTGTAAGACAAATTGAGGGGGACTTGTCCATTAACACTAGGGTTAGTCCTTCTTAACCAATTAAGGAAGAATTAGAACCCTAATGCAAGGCCCAAGTTACAAGCTTGATGTCTTGATGATTATTAGATGAATTGATTAAAGGAGTTAAACACATTAAGGGTTTAACACTTAGGATTAAAGTTATACACTCCATCCTAATAGAAGGATGCAGGCATAAGCTTAATCACAAAGCCTTAAAACCTTTAGGGTTTAGTCCCTGATTATGAGGTGAGGAGAGAAGGCTCAATGAGACACAAAGGTAAAAACTAAGTGGGGGACTAATCAAAACCCTAATCATTGTCATGCTTGGTTGTTCCTAAGGTTTGTGAGGTTTACAAGAGAAATCTTCAAAGGAACCACCAGGAAGCAGATGAAAGGAGCAAAGAGAGGCAAAGTAACTTGCTTCATTTAAGAAGACAAGTCACTTGAAGAAAGAAAGTAAGAAGAAGAAGAAAGAGCAAGCTCAATCTCAAACACAAAGTAAAATGCAGCAAGGATGCATGAAAGAGATGAAAATGAAATGTGAGAAGTGAAGGCAAATTCACTTCTCAAAGTTGCTTACCACCTGAAAAGTTAGTGAAAGGAATGCAATGCAATGCAAGATGAAATGAAATGGCATGATGTAAATCAAAACCAGAAGCACATATGAGATAATAATGATGCTATGAGATGATGCAAACATGAAACAAGGCATGAGGATGATCACATGAACATATGGATGCAAATGGAGCATGCTTAGAACCATGAACATACATGAAAAGTTATGAAATGCAAATGACATACAAAATGGAAAATGAAAGATGCAATGATCAAACATGCTTTTAATATGTCTTAATATGTCTAATGGATCAAATGGATGCATAAAATGTCATGGCAAGTCATGTTATGCAAGCAAATGCAAGATGAATGCAAATGAAAGCCCAAATTAGGGTTTATGATCAATGCATCAAACAAAAACCAAAATCAGAAGCAAACATCAAGATAAAAAATTGAAAATGCATTCAAAGCATCCCTAATCCTATACAAACTCACTGCCCAAAGGAGGGGTTCCAACTCTTAACCTAATTAGGGTTATGAATTTCCTAAGTTTTCTAGGGTTTTAGGGTACCTTAACAAGAAAAATGCCAAACAAATGAAAAATGAAAGATCAAATCATGCCAATTTAATCTCACAAACTACATGCTAAACAAAATGCAATGCAAAAAGAATCAAAGTCCAACTCTCAATGGTTGGGCAGAAATGATTTTTTGAAGTTTGGATCAAAATAATGCCTTGAAATGATTTTAATTCCATGAAAAATTCTCAAAAGACATCAAGATCAAAAAAGAAATTTGGTTTGAGGGTTGGACAATGTTTCTAAATGATTATGAAGGTTTCATGAATTTTTTGGTGATTTTTAAATACCTAAAAGTATTTTTAATTAATTAATTCTCATTAATTAATTAAAAATAAACTTTTAAATGGTTTAAAAATATTTTTTAATGCAAAAAATAAAAATAAAAATGTTTTTGGTTTCTAAAAATTAATAAAAGTTTGTACAAAAAATTTCAGAATTTTTAAAATTGTTTTGCTATTTTAAATAAAATGGAGAAAACAATGCAATTAAATGAAAAATAAAAATGAAATTAAACTGAAAATTGGAAAGTATGCGCATCCAAGGGCTGAGGTTCAAACTGGCAGGGGCAGGAATTGACTACGCGCGCGTTTGGACGGTCCACATTCAAACTTGGCTAAACCCTAATTAATTAGCCCTAATTACTTTCAGGCGACCGGAACACTGTTCCGGTCGTCTTCTCCGGCTAGGTCATCTCTCAATCTCTCTCAATACGCCATGAAATCATGCCAAACTCTCCAGATCAACTAAACTAACATCCCTAAACAATAATCCAGCAACAAAATCCATTTATTTCCACTCAAAAACATGATACGAATCAAAACTTCAAAACTGCAGAAATTTCAAAAACACCATACAACCTCATTTCTCAATCTTTTTCAAAAGTAAAAGGCTCAGTGAACTCAGGGAAGCATGCTTTATCATTTAGAAACAAGAAATACAGGTTCTGGAAAAATGAAATTTCATGGCTACCTGAATCGAAGCTTGGATTTCTAGCACTTTCTGGCTGGTTCCTTGCTTGCAAACAACTCCCATGGACCTCCTGAGAAGCTTTCAAGGCTTGATTGAAGTTTGTGATGGCTGGTTTGAGAGTTTGCTTGAGTTCTGTTCAAGGTCAGGTGAGAATCGTGTTTCTGATTCTTTGAGTTTCAGGCTGTTTTGAAGGGTGCTTTGTGTTCAGTGAAGCATGGTGAGATGGTTTATGAAGTTTGTTTGTGTGTTTGTAGCTTGTATGAGGAGTTTCGAATGCTTTTGCTCAAGAGGGTGAAAATGAGGATGATGTGCTATGAAGTGTTTCAGGCTTTCCTCTTGTTGTGTTTGGCTTGCATTTTCTTTGTATAAACAATTGCCATTGGTCAGATGACATGACATGTGCTTTATTGATTGGTATGGGTGCTTTTGCCAAAATGTCAAAGTTGGTGTAAGAAGGCATGGGCTACTTTCTAGCCAAGTACAAGGAGTGTGTGCTGCGCAGCATGATGTGAGGAAGAGGCCTAGGGTGGCTCAGCAGGCTAGCCAGCAAGTGGGCTGTGACTTATGATGAGTTTTGCAAGTTGGCTTGCTTTTGCTTCCTTTGAGAAACCTTGCTCCATAAGTCATGAAAGTGGATGATCTCTTGGCCCATTCTGAGTTTTATGTGTTGTATGATCATATGGTGAAGTTTAGAAATGCATTTGACAGCTCAATTTGCCTTGAGAGGTGAATTTGCAACTTTGCCTCTTTGGTGCATAACTTGAAATTTAGTGATTTTTGCCAACTTTGACAAGCCATAACTTTTGATCCAAAATGAATTAGGTCATGTTCTTGTACTTTTTGAAAAGGGAAAGATCTATTCTACAACTTTCATGACCAAAGTTTTTTCATTTGAAGCTTCTTTGAATCAAAAAGTAAGGGTTGAAAAAGGTGCCTAAAATGACAATTTCATTAAAAGTCAAACTTGCCCAAAAAGTCAACTTTGCAAAAACTTGAAATTCTTGAATTTTGTAAGCTTCAAACATCTTCCATGATCAAATAAAGATCATATACAATCAAAATGATGAAGAATGCCCTTTGGTTGGGTCACTGGGGGCCTCAGATACCCTGATTTTGCACTGACTTGCTTGAAAAGTCAACTCTTGATCAGATGACTTACCTATGGAATTTCTTCATGAAAATTGATATGCATACTCCCTATACCATATAGAGACCAATAGAAACAATAATGACCAAAAAATTTGGATTTATGGCCTCTGAAACCAAAACCCTAATTCTAGGTCATCTGTGCAGTCAAACCTGGCTCTGCTTCCATGCCATTCTCAGTTCTTGTGATTCTTTGACATTATTGACTTTGAGAGGATATAATATGATGCTTGAAAACACATAGACCCCTTTGAAGTGACTGTTGACCTTTGGAGTGGCTCAAGAAGCTCTTGGATTGCTCAGATCATAAACCCTAGATGCAGATGACTTTGAACCAATGCAGTGAATCAAAAATGTGATGTGAGATGCTATGATTGTGTTTATGCATATGAAATGATCACAAGACATGATGTGAATGGGTGAGGGCAAATTTGGGGTGTTTACAGCTGCCCCTATTCAAACATGAGTTAGCTGTGCAGGATGTAAGCGACGGCTTATCAGGCAAACAAGATAACTTGTGGTTGAATACCAAAGACAGTCCAAAATTTGCACTCACAAAATGAAGAAGAAAAGGGTTATAGATTGTAAAATAAAATAAAGTATATTGTAAAGTGTGGGCGACGGAGGACGACCGTCGAGCAGAGGACGACTGTTGGGTAAAGAGCAATGACGGGGACGGCCGACATGCTGGAAAAAGTGCGGGAAATAAAGCAATGACGGGGACGGCCGACATGCTGGGGAAAGTGCGAAAAATAAAGCAATGACGGGGACGGCCGACATGCTGGGGAAAGTGCGAAAAATAAAGCAATGACGGGGACGGCCGACATGCTGGGGATAAGAGGGATCATGATGGGGATGGCCATCAAGTAAAGCTGTAAAATTCTCTAGGGATTAATGAAACATGACGGGGACGGACATCAAGTTCATAAAGTTAAGTAACCAACGATGGGGACGGCCATCGGGCTAAAAAGAAAAAGGGACCACGACGGGGACGACCATCGGGTTAAAGAATAAATGAAATAAACAGATGATGAGGTACGGTCATCAAAGGTGAAGGACGATCACCTAGCACGGGACGGCTGCTCTGTTGGGTATAAGATGAGGGACGATCATCTAAGGTGAAGGACGATCACCTGGCAGGGTACGGCTGCCGAAAATATCGCGACATAGGACGAATGCCGAATAAAAGGTCAACGATGGGGACGGCCATCGGATGAGCATGATGGAGGACGACCATCAAGAGGTGGAGGACGACCACCTAGCAGGGGACGGCTGCTCTCAAGGTTTATCATGACATAAGACGAATGTCAGATAACAAAAATCAACAATGGGGACGGCCATTGGATAAAATGATGAAGGACGATCATCAAAGGTGAAGGACGATCACCTAGCAGGGGACGGCTGCTAAATATCACGACATAGGATGAGTGTCGGATAAAGGGTCAACGATGGGGACGGCCATCGGATGAGCATGATGAAGGACAATCATCAAGAGGTGGAGGACGACCACCTAGCAGGGGACGGCTGCTCTCAGGGTTTATCATGACACAGGACGAATGTCAGATAAAAAGAAATTTGCTTTGTTGGTGATCTATTGGGGAATAGTAAACACAGACGAGTGTTTACATCCAAAAAAATAAAGGTATAAGTGTTTTGATATTTGTGTATAGATTAAAGATGCGGATGAGCATCCTTAAGACTACGATACGGATGAGTATCGGGCAGAAACAAATACTGACACGTGTTCAAAGATGATGATACGGACGAGTATCAACTGGTTAACAGAGAACACGGACGAGTATTGAATCTGAGAGGACTCTTCTGGGGAATAGTAGACACAGACGAGTGTCTATATTCAGGAAGACACAAGAGTGTTTGACACAATGTATGGATTAAAGATGCGGACGAGCATCCTTATGACTATGATACGGACGAGTATCATATAGAAACAAATGCTTGACTCATGTTCTGAGATGATGGTACGGACGAGTACCAACTGGTTAACAAAGAACAAAGACTAGTGTTGAATCTGCGGGGATATAAGTGGTGTATACAAGATACGGACGAGTATCTGTATGAGTGTGAGTATGAATGGTGTATAGATGAGTATTTAACCTGCTGGGGAGAGTGACACGGACGAGTGTCAAAAGGAGAAAAGTATAGTATAAACAAGTATCTGGTATTCAAAGTGTTTATGTTACTGCACTGGGGAAAATGACACGGACGGATGTCAAGGAAAGTATACAGGTATATGTGAATGCAAAGAGGATGTCTTTGGCTTTCTGCTGGGGATATGACACGGACGAGCGTCAAAAGGAGTATATAATGGTGTTTGGGTATGTAAGGCAACTGTGCTTGCTGGGGAATCTCCGCTGGGGATTTTGGTGGGAGTTTTCTGTATGTTGATGGATTGTTATTATCCACAAATGTTTGATTCAGAACATGGCTTATGATTATGCAATATGTTTGTTTTTTGCCGTAATGCTCCGTATTAGACGGAATGCTACGCTTTGCGGGTGAATATGATGCGAATGCCATGATTATGCAAAGATACCAAACTGGGATCCGGATCCCGTCACTCTGAAAATCTCTGGCCGATCTGCTTGAAAGGGACATCCCAGCTGGGGATGAGATCATTGGTAGATCTGATGAGATGATATCTGCTTGGGGAATGGGTCCATGATAAACCCATCCTGATAATGAGGGACCCAGCTGGGGTTTGTAAAAGCTTTCTTCACTCTGTTGTGATCCCTTCATGCGTTGCTCTTCTGGATAGAGGCTGAAACTCTGTGGGGAGATGGTTCCCTGACTTTTGTACTTGGCTGAGGAAGAATGATTGGAACCTCGGCTGGGAGAAGCAACAAGTGGCAACTCAGCTGGGGAGAAAACACTTTGGGTGCTAAGACTGAGTGTTGATTTGTCAGCTTGCTGGGGTGAAGCTTTCATGCCCCAAGTTGTGTTTTGAATACCTGCAATCCTGCAAAGATAGGGAAACGCACAAGTAATCCCGAGGTATCTTTTACTGGATTCCGTCATAGGAGTTAGACACTTCTGAGAGTGAGTATATTTCCTGCAAGCACGTATTTATTTATTTTTTTTATTTTTTTTTTAAGAAGAAAAGCACCTGTATTTATGCAATCAGTATTTTCAAGACATCAGACATTTTTGCAAATAAAATGAGTAAGAGACAACGTGTGACTGAAAAATCTGTTTTTTATTAATTCGTGTGCCCTGAATTGGCAAGATACAGTCGAAGAAACAAATCTCCTGAAATGAGGAGATTGTTACAAATTGAGAAACAAAAATACTGGCAATGTTGTCGACGCTTCAAGGGGCTCCCTCTTTTGCTATGACTCGTATGACTTTTGACGTTCTTCTCACCTTGCTTTCTGAAGAAGGCTGATTCTGACAGAAGCTTGATCCTTTCGAAGTTTACCGAGTTGTAGGTGATACAGACGAATTCAGAGTGCAGTTGTTCGCTTATTCCCTTATTTTGCATGGATCGCCCTTTCGGCTTTTCAATCCATCGGGATACCCATTTTTGCCTGAGTTGTCCAATGCGGCTTTTCAACTCAGCGGGTGTACATTTTTGTCTATTTTCCCTTATTTTTGCCCGAGTCTTTTATTCTGTTTCTGACTCGCCGGGATGCCCTATTTTTGCCTGGACTTACATTCTGTTTTTGTGTCCAGCGGGTCATTTTTATGCGAAGTATTTTTTAACTGCATCTGAATTCACAGGAGATGGGAAGTCTTCACCATCCATAGTGCTGAGCATGAGTGCTCCACCGGAGAAAACTTTCTTTACTACAAATGGTCCTTCATAGTTCGGAGTCCACTTGCCCCTGTGGTCTGTATGCGGAGGGAGGATTCTTTTCAGCACAAGATCCCCTACTTGGTACTCTCGGTGCCTGACTTTCTGATCGAAGGCTTTCTTCATTCTTTTCTGATACAACTGCCCATGACAGATTGCAGCCAATCTTTTTTCTTCAATCAGACTCAGTTGTTCGTATCGGGACCGGACCCATTCTGCTTCGTTCAGCTTAACATCCATCAATACCCGTAGGGAGGGTAATTCAACTTCAACAGGTAAGACTGTTTCCATTCCATACACCAGCTGATACGGTGTTACCCCAGTGGATGTTCTGATTGACGTGCAGTACCCATGCAAGGCAAATGGTAGCATCTCATGCCAGTCTTTGTATGTGACTACCATCTTCTGCACAATCTTCTTGATATTCTTATTAGCTGCCTCAACAGCGCCATTCATCTTTGGCCTGTAAGGAGAAGAATTGTGGTGTTGGATCTTGAAGTCCCGGCATAGCTCTGCCATCATTTTGTTGTTTAAGTTGGAACCATTGTCAGTAATGATTTGCTCGGGAACTCCGTATCGACAGATGATATCTCTCTTCAGAAATCTGGCTACCACTTGCCTTGTAACGTTTGCATAGGAAGCTGCTTCGACCCACTTGGTGAAATAGTCAATGGCGACCAAGATGAATCTGTGGCCATTCGAAGCAGTCGGTTCAATCTTGCCAATCATGTCAATGCCCCACATAGCAAAGGGCCAAGGTGAAGACATCACATTCAAAGGATTGGGAGGCACATGCACCTTATCCGCATAAATCTGGCATTTATGGCATTTTCTGGCATAGGCACAACAGTCGGCATCCATTGTGATCCAGTAATAACCTGATCTTAGCAATTTTTTAGCCATGGCATGCCCTCCAGCATGGGTACCAAAGGATCCTTCGTGCACTTCACGCATCAACAAGTCCGCTTCTGTTCTATCAACGCATCTGAGGAGTATCATATCAAAGTTTCTCTTATATAGGGAACCATCAGTGTTCAGGAAGAAACTACCAGCAAGCCTTCTCAAAGTCTTCTTATCATTGGAAAATGCCCCAGGTGGGTATGTCTGATCCTCCAAGAAGCACTTAATGTCATGAAACCAAGGCTTATCATCTTTGACAATGTCTACAGCAAATACATATGCTGGTCTGTCAAGTCTGGATACTGCAATTTGAGGTACAAAGTTGGCAGCTTGAACTTTGATCATTGATGAAATGGTAGCCAGAGCATCTGCAAACTGATTCTCCTCCCGAGGGATATACTCAAGCTTGACCGTTGTGAAGAAAGTCAATAACCTCCTTGTATAATCCCTGTAAGGTATCAGATGTTCTTGGTGGGTGTACCATTTGTCGTTGGTTTGATTAACTACCAGAGCTGAATCTCCGAATACAGACAATGTTTTGATCCTGAGGTTAATGGCTTCCTCAAGTCCCATAATGCATGCTTCGTATTCAGCTTCGTTGTTAGTGCAGTTGAAAGTGAGTTTTGCCGAGAAAGGCATGTGAACTCCCTTAGGCGTAATGAGTACTGCACCAACACCTCGGCCATTCATGTTAACAGCCCCATCAAACATCATAGTCCATTCTTCTTCCGGGTCAGGCCCTTCAGTGTGAATAGGCTCTTCATGATCTTTTGCTTTTATGAACATGATGTCTTCATCAGGGAAGTCAAATCTCATAGGCTGGTAATCATCAATGGGTTGCTCAGCAAGATATTCAGACAATACACTGCCCTTGATGGCTTTTTGAGATTTGTACTGGATGTCATATTCCGTGAGGATCATTTGCCATCTTGCAACCCTTCCGGTAAGAGCTGGCTTCTCAAATATGTACTTAACTGGGTCCATCTTTGAGATCAACAAAGTAGTGTGGGTCAACATATACTGTCTCAGTCGGCGAGCAGCCCACGCTAAAGCACAACAAGTTTTCTCGAGCAGTGAATAACGTTGTTCACAGTCGGTAAACTTTTTGCTTAGGTAGTATATTGCATACTCTTTTCGACCAGACTCGTCATGCTGGCCCAGCACACACCCCATTGACTCTTCTAATACTGTCAAGTACATTATCAGAGGTCTTCCTTCAACTGGAGGCATAAGGATTGGAGGCTCTTGTAAGTACTCTTTGATCTTGTCAAAAGCCTTCTGGCAGTCTTCGTTCCACCTGACCGTCTGTTCTTTTCTCAACAATTTGAACAAGGGTTCGCAGGTTTCCGTAAGGTGAGATATGAACCTTGAGATGTAGTTCAATCTACCTAGAAACCCTCGAACTTCTCTTTCAGATTTCGGTGCAGGCATTTCTTGAATGGCCTTGACTTTATCCGGGTCAACTTCAATCCCTTTCTCGCTCACAATAAAACCCAGCAGCTTACCCGATCGCACCCCGAATGTGCACTTGTTGGGGTTCAATTTCAGTTGGTACTTCCTCAGACGCTTGAATAGCTTTAGCAGATTTACCAGGTGGTCTTCTTCAGTGAGGGACTTGGCAATCATGTCATCCACATAACACTCGATTTCTTTATGGATCATATCGTGGAATAATGTCACCATAGCCCGTTGATATGTTGCACCAGCATTCTTCAGTCCGAATGGCATCACCTTGTAACAGAACGTGCCCCAGGGTGTGATGAAGGTTGTCTTCTCCATGTCTTCAGGTGACATCTTGATCTGATTGTATCCTGAAAATCCGTCCATGAAAGAGAATACCGAGAAATGAGCCGTATTATCCACCAATACATCAATGTGAGGTAATGGGAAATCATCCTTCGGGCTAGCTCTGTTCAGATCCCGGTAATCAACACACATCCTTACCTTGCCGTCTTTCTTAGGCACAGGCACAATATTAGCAACCCACGGTGGATAGCTAGTCACAGCAAGGAACCTGGCGTCCCACTGCTTCTGTACCTCTTCTTTGATTTTCATTGCCATGTCTGGGCGAGTGCGGC
This sequence comes from Lathyrus aphaca, assembly GCA_963966055.1. Lineage (NCBI taxonomy): Eukaryota > Viridiplantae > Streptophyta > Magnoliopsida > Fabales > Fabaceae > Lathyrus > Lathyrus aphaca. The sequence continues at coordinate 212,204,506 of OZ014520.1, read as the reverse complement.
GCAGTTTCTGTTTAACCGGTGGGCATTCTTCTCTTAAAGGCAGCTTGTGCATAACAATGTCGGTGTCCAACCCTGGCATATCTTGGTAGGACCAAGCAAATACGTCCATATACTCTTGAAGTAGGTCAATCAGTTGTCTCTTCACTGAGTCTTGTAAGCAGGCCCCGATTTTAACTTCTTTCACGTCTTCATCTGTACCAAGATTAATCGTCTCTACCTCCTCCTGATGAGGAGTGATAATCCTTTCCTCTTGTCTCAACAATCTGGCTAGCTCTTCAGGGAGCTCATAATCTTCTTCAACCCCTTCATCAGCTTGATTGATTGGATTGTCAAAGTCATACGAAGTCATAGCCGTGCTGTTGTCGGTGCGGTCTGGAAGGCATTCTCTGCAAGGGTTCAGTTTGTTCATTTTAGTGATTTGATTTTAATCTTGTTTATAAAAGTGAAATAAAGTTGTCATTTTGAAAACATTGCCATTTATTTTTTGTACAAAAAGAAAAATGGAAAAACAGTGAGCGGAAAAGAAAAAGACTCATTTGCAAAAGATGTCTGATATTTCATTGATTAATCTTGTTGCACAAAAATTACAGATGGCCCGATTACAAAATGAGTCTTGTCATCTTGGGCAAGATGCAAGACTTGATGCATGCTATAAAAATACAGGAAATAATAATTACTCTGCAGGAGTAACTCTTATAATTTCCTGGGAAGACCAGTTTGAGATACTGCTCCCCGGGATCTTTGGACGGATCCAACTCTCCAGGTTGCGGTCTCTTTCATCCTCGTCTTCCAAATTGTTGACAGCATCAGGGGTGAGCATTCCCCCACTAACAAAGTTGGGCTCCTTAGCAGCCTCTGCTTGATCTTGTTGAGTTGGTTTGTAACCCAACCCAAATCTATCCTCTTTCTTCTCCACAGGTAACAATTTGCCCCAGCCTTGGGCAGTCCCTTCTTCAACAACCTTCCGGGCTTGTTGATAAGATGTCATTGAGGTTCCAGGTACAGCAGATGTTTCATTTATGTTCAAGGCCTCAAACCCTTGACTCATAGTTTCGTGGATCTCCCCATCCATCTCAATGTATTTGTAGGTAGCCAGATGGCTAACAAAAATATCTTCCTCTCCACAAATAGTAACGACTTGGCCCTTCCACTCGAATTTTAACTTCTGGTGAAGGGTAGACGTAACTGCGCCGGCGGCATGAATCCATGGTCTACCCAACAAACAGCTGTAGGCAGGCTGAATGTCCATCACGTAGAAGGTCGTTTTGAAAGTTTGTGGGCCAATCGTTATAGGCAACTTAATTTCCCCCAGAACTGATCTCTTAGAACCGTCAAAGGCTCTCACTACCAGGTTGCTGGGTCGCAATGCCAATCCTTCATACTCCAGCTTCACAAGGACTTTTTTAGGTAAGACATTGAGGGATGATCCTGTGTCTACCAGCACATGGGAAAGAACTGCACCCTTACACTCCATGGTAATGTGCAAAGCCTTGTTATGATTTCGGCCTTCCGCAGTCAAATTAGTGTTGGTAAATCCTAGTCCATTACTAGCATTAACATTCCCAACCACGACTTCCAACTGATTGACCGTGATCTCTTCTGGCACATAAGCCGCGTGCAAGACTTTTAGTAATGCGTTCCGGTGAGCCTCGGAGCACATTAACAATGATAGAATGGAGATCTTAGAAGGCGTCTGGTGAAGCTGGTCCACTATCTTGTAATCACTTTTCTTGATGATTCTCATGAATTCATCAACTTCTTGATCAAAAGGGGTTTTCAAAGCTTCTTTAGCAACTTGATCTTCTTGCACCATGCTCTTCCCTTTTGCCTTGGCAGCAGCTTCTGCTTCGGCACTGGGTCTTGGAATTTGCGGGGCAAAGAGACGTCCGCTTCGAGTGAAGCCTCCGCCTCCCCCCACATTGTCTATTTGTGGTGAAGAAGTTGATGATTCAAGAGTGATTTTCTGTCCTTCGCAGTATAGATCAGAGCCGTAATGCCAAGGGATAGCATTACTGCTTTCATAAGGTACTGGCCCAGGCACTGTGATAGTGACTGGACTGATAGCAGCTGCAGAAGGGACCATGATAGTCTGTGGATCATAGTATATTGTAACCGGTGCTCTGATAGGAGTGGCATTTTGTGAGTTGTAGGCAGAATCATTTTCAGGATCATAATAAATTGTAACTGTTGAGACGCTTTCATTGTTTGCTGTTGATGTTGTAGGAGACATTGTTGAATGGATGGGTGTTGTTGTTGTAGGAGATTCTGAATGAAGGGGTGCTGAAGTTGTAGAAGGGATGTTTGCTGATATTTGGTCCGTTGAAGTAACAGATGAAGCATTTGTTGATGAGATTGAAGAGTTATTTGGAACAATGGTTGTTGCAGTTGTAGAAGACTCGGGAACTGTTGTTAAGGAGATTGCTGGATTGGTAGGTATTGATGTTGTGATTTGAAGCAGGCCACTCTGGATGAGACCATCTATGCCATCTCTCAAGTTATCACAACCATTCACCAAAATGTTGCAATAAGCACACCCTAGCTCACATCCCGGGAATATTTGACATTCAAGGAGTTGAGCTTTAATCTCTACCAAGGGTGTCCGAATCTGACCCACACGGGTTATCAAGTAAGACGGCTTGTCTTCTTCAATAGCATTGATTCTGGGGCCACCATGGTTTGGCATAGGGTTCTTGTTAACATTTGGTGGTGGTGCAAAGTTTAGAGCCTTAGAATCTACCAAGTCCTGTACCTTCATGTGCAAAGCTCTGCACTTCTCTGTACTGTGGCCAGGTGCATTTGAGTGAAAAGCACATCTGGCGCTGGCGTCGTAATTTCTGGGTAAACTGGCAGGATCTGGAGGTGCCAATGTCCTTAGCTCAACCAGGTTGAGTTTCAGGAGTTGTGGCAGCAATGTGGCATAGGGCATAGGGATCGGATCAATCACCCTATTGGCTTGAGAAGGCCCCTGTTGAAACGGTCTTTGCTGATTGTTGTTGGTGGTGTTGTTGTAGTTTCTCTGAGGAGGATACTGAGTTTGTTGATGATAATTTTGTTGCTGTGGTTGATAAGCTGGTTGTGGATGAATTGGAGCGGGAATGGTGACTGCTGCCACAGACCTATGAACATATTGGGGTCTGCCCCTGCCGGTATGGATAGCATTGGTCTCACCAGTTCTTCTTGGGCCCACAAAAGGCTTCCTTGTGTTGCTGGATGAGCTGGCACCGTTGTCAGAAATTTTTCCCATCTTTAATAGGCTCTCAATTCTCTCTCCAGCTATAACGACATCTGCAAAGCTGGTAGAAGAAAAGGCGGCTAGCCTATCAATGTATGTCCCTTGGAGGATGTTCATAAACATATCAGCCATCTCCCTCTCTGACATAGGTGGCTGGACAGCAGCATCCAGCTGTCTCCACCTCTGGGCATACTCCCGGAAGCTTTCCTTGGATGATTGTGACATTCCCATCAGGAGGGTCCTGTTGGGTGCCATATCCAAATTATACTGGTATTGTCTAATGAAGGCCTCTGCCAGGTCTTTCCAGCACCTGATGGTTGCCCTAGTCAGATGAGAGTACCATTCCCTTGAAGCTCCTGTCAAGCTATCCTCAAAATAAAACATCCATAGCTTTTCATCCATGGTGTATGCCTTCAACCTCCCCAGAAAGGATTGCAAGTGGGTCCGTGGGCAGGAAGTCCCGTTGTACTTCTCAAAGCACGGTGGTTTAAATTTGTGGGGAATCCTGACCCCGTCCACTAAGCCCATGTCCATAACATCAAAACCCAAAGAGTTTTGGGACTCCAAGGATCTTAATTTTTCAGCAATTTCATCCAGCCTTCTGTCATAGGCCTCATCCCCAGCTCCCATCACTGTGAACTGATCTTCCTGGGGGTCTTCTTGCAGCACTCTACCTGTAGTAGCATTCCCTTGTACATTAGCAGGGATGTTGATCTCTGGGTGAAGGTGGGGTCCAAATACAGGTGGGTTGATATGAGGCTGAACCCTCTCATTGTTGCTTGTCCCAGCAGTCCCTAGATGGGGGTCTTCCTGATTCTGCCTCTCTACCATTGCTCTTAATCTCTCTTGGCTCTGAGCCATATTATTCATCACCTCCATAAATTGTGTCATCTGAGCCCTCATTTCCAATCTCTCATTGGCCATTTGGTTCCTGACCTCTGTAAGGTCCTGTTGTACCTGGTCCATCTGTATACCCGGAAGGTTGTTGCGGGTTGGATATCTGTGTGGACGGTTGAGTGGGAACACCCGACGTCGAGCAATAGTTCCTGAGATCACAACAGAGTTAGTAACAAAAACAAACCTACAAAACAAACAAAGGTTAGCATGCAATGCAGTATGCTTATTTGTTTCCAAGGTATCCGGCTTGGCACTTGGTTTTGACCCTTCCAGACCTTTGAAGATGCTGTGACGTTGCTTTGAAGAACTCAGATAAAACAAACCAACACATATATTACAAAAGATAAATGATACATAACTTGTTTTTTACAATACATGCCCTCTGAGGGGTCAAAATACAACAAAAGAGGAAAGGTACAATTAAATGAAAGCAACAACAAGCAAAAGTCAGACACCAAGACCAAACTCATCCTCCTGAACTTCCTTGAGAAGTGCTTCAGTCACAGGATCAGCTGGACGCTCCGTGAGATTCCTGATAAGGAGATTCCTGGTAGTAACAGCTGCAGTTAGCTTCTTGTGTTGACTCTGGTCCTTTGACCTCTTCACACCAGCTCTAATCTTTAACTCTGAGATCTCTCTCTGGGCTGCTAACAGGGCTTCCTGCTGCTCCTTTGCACTAGCCTCCAACTGCTCAATCTTGTCCTGAGTCCTCTTATCTTCCAGAGTACGAGCTTCGGTGATCCTGACCCACCCGGCTTGACTCTCTTTCAGATATAAATCAGTCCTGGCTTTCTGGAACTGAGCTTCCTTGCAGGCATTCTTCAAGATCTGTTCTCCTGCTCTTGACTTCTTAATGTAATCCTCTGACTTTTCAATCCTAGCCAGATGCTCCACCTTTAGCTTTTCTAGCCTTTCAATGTCCAAGCGACCATCACTCCTCTCCCAGAGGGTCTTCTGTAGAGCCTGAGTCAACTTCTCATTTCTCTCCTTCAAATTCTCAAACTCCTCTAAGCTGACAGTGACAGGAGGTGGTGCTGAGGATGGTCCAGGTATATCTTCCATGGTGAAGGGCATCCCAGAAAATTGAGCCCTGGCATGGAACCACTCATAGTACTGTGCTGAGGCCACATTGTTGCATTTTCCCAGAATGGTTACTCCTTTAGTCTGGACATTGTCCCAAGCCCAGGATGCTTGCTTGACAATAGCCAGATTAGGCTTATTCTCACAGTAAAGAGTCTCAGCTAAGTCTTGTGCTTTAGGAGGGTGGACCAATGCATAGCCCAGTTGCCTTTTGAATAGCAGAGGGTTGTAGTTGATGCAACCCTTTACTCCTATTAGGGGTACATTGGGGAACTGGCCACAACTAGTAATGATGTCCCTACCCTTTGTGCTTTGAGTGCACCATCTGATATCAGCTGAAGTTAAAACAGTGAGTCTCCTAGCCCAGTTCCTCTGCTGATGAGGATTCAAAAATGCATCAGTCTTAGGCAAATGTCTGAGCAGCCAGGTATGGAACAGGGGAGCACAGCACCTCACCAATCTTCCTCTTTGTTTTTCATTCCTTTGGTGAACAGAGTAGTAGAAATCTCCCAGTAAGGTGGGCACTGGGTTCCTCAGGATGAAAAGATGGATTGCATTCTTGCTAACAAACTTAGGCTCATCTGCAAATAAAATGACCCCATATATGCTAAGGGCCAATAAAGCACAGACTGCCTTCCACTCTCCCAAGGAGGCCTTCAGGATGGCCTGAGAAGTCAAGAAATCCAAATGTAGACCAGAGATTCCAGCCTTGGTAGTCATATTCTGCCCAATCAGAACTGGTTCCAGATGTAATGCCTTTGCTATCTCTTCATTACTGGGAAAAGCCATCTCAGGGTTGAAGGGGACTCCACCCCTGATAGGTACACCAACCAATGATGAATACTCCTCTAATAAAGGCCCCAACTGGAAATCCTGAAAGGTAAAGCACCTCAGAGGGGGATCATAGAACTGCAGGCAAGTATGAATCAGGCTCCTCTGTGAAGGATCCAAATCCATAACCACATCAAGTATGCCTCCGTAGTGTTCTCCGAATAGTGGTATATGGTCTGGAGTAATCAGGGTCTGGATCTTTCTGATGTCAGCTAGCTCAGGCTGAAAGAAATGATAGGAGATATTACTCTTCTTAGGTGCCATGCTGTTGAAGAAGAGCTGAGACAAATGCTGAGAATAACACTAAAAATGGGCCACTGACAGGCTGGTGCAGGTGACTGAAGTAGGTAGCTGATAGCTGAAGTAGATGTTGATGAGGATAGGTCTATGCTGATGATGGGGTCAAAACCAAGCCAAAAATAAAGTATGGATACCCTGAAAAACAAATAAGCAAATGTTAAAATGATGCAATGATGATGTATGCAAATGATATGCAAGGGTTTGTGACTGAGCCGGATCTGATCAAGTGCTCTGATATAAGTCCGGGTATGTTCAAGAAATCCAGATGGAGGTTCAAAGGTCCAGTAACCAAGGTGGGGGACTCAAATAAAGAGTCACATGTCCAGGGTTAAAATCACAAGAACTGTTCTAAGATGGAGTACTCTTAATCAAAACAAAGTAACAGGGTATGCTGAGGCCAAGGGTACCTGCAAACTTATAAACAGCCCAACCCCCTCACAGGCAGTGTTCTAAAACAAGGATCCTCAGACTTGGATTAGTTATGAGAAGTGTAAACACTTCCAACCCGGAGGTACAGTGTTTACAATAACCATAAAAGATCCTCCTCTAATTCACCTCAGTTTCTGAAGGTCAATACTGAAGGTCATCCAGACTTAGCAGGCTTCCCAGATAGCCCTAGCACTACAGGAAATCTGTAGCACAGAGTTATCAAGAAGAAACCCATATCTGAATCGTGTTTCATATTCCCGCACCAGACCGAAATAGAATGGGAAAGAACATGAACCACTCTAGCCTAGGTGTCACTCAGGTCCCAGGTATAGGACCCCAACTCTCAATAGAACACCCACCCACAAAAGCAACAAAACAGATCCAACTAGCACAGTATGACAGTATGATATATGTAAAGCTATAAAGAAAGCCATAAAACAACTGTACATAAAGCAATAATAAATACAAGCACAAATAGCATATAACACCCCAGTAAACACAAATCAAACAAGCGCTAGGAGGAACCCACAAAAAGAACCAGAAGCCCTGGTTGCAGTATAAGGGTCCCCAGCAGAGTCGCCAAGCTGTCGCTCCCACCAGATGAAGCCGGGTCAAATGGGGTACAGACGCGAACGGTCGGCGAAAGGGGGATGCGAGAACACACGGGAGTGAACTCACAGGGAATGAAAGAGTCACCAGCTAGGCATTTTTGTCCCGGAGGAAAGGTAATGCTGCATAAACCTAGAAAGATATGGATAAGATGGTTGCGAACCAGAGAGACTGAGAAAGGGGGTTGGTTACAACCTGGAAAGGTATTAGCACCCAGATTGTCCACCGTACTCGACGGGATCCACGCTTAAAAGATTTGTGTTTTAAAGGGGTAGTGTCAGTGCAATTTGTGTGTAAAAGAGAGCTGGAAAAGGTGTGTAGGTGTTAGTGAAAAAGAAGTGCAAAGTGTGATATATACAGTGTAAGAATGAGAATGAATTGCTCAAGATCATGAGGCTAAAAGAATGATGCTGGAAAGAGGGGGAATATACAGAGACTTTTGTTCGATAACTGTTAAGTTATGCCTACGTATCCTCTCGTGCAATGAGGAAGTCAGAACACCATAGTTCGACCCAAAGAGACTGAAAGATGAATTGACTTGTGAACTGCTTGCTTGTCAATGCTCAAGTGTATGACCTGTCTGGCTCAGGTGCAAACTGTCTTGCATTAGACGGAAGAAGCGAGTTCTCGTTTGTGAATGAAAGTGATGAGAAAAGAATCCCGAAGGAGATGATTATTGTTTGTTTTTGTATTTTCAGTCTTTTATTGCTTTTTTGAATTTGTCATAAGTTGATGAGCTTAAGCCTAAACCAATGGGTTAGTAAACTCATCACATCCTCCCTCTGATTAGGGGTAATGAGAATACCTTAAGTGTGAAGTCAGCTTCTCACACTTAAACACCTTTGATGTAGGATTAAGATCATTAACCTACTTGTGATTATTTAGATGTTTTTGGTGTTTTTGTTTAGTGTTGAGTAATGAGATTAAGCCATAATCAGGGATTAAACAGACTCATTACACCATCCTAATAGAAGGATAATAGATGAGAGTGTTTAAGCTGAGGGAAACTCCTCAACTTAATCCATGATTAGGGATTAACCTCATGACAAAACAAGGCCTTTATTAGATGGATTTTAATTAGTGATATGATGAAGAAGTGATTTTTAGGGTTTGTAAGACAACTTGAGGGGGACTTGTCCATTAACACTAGGGTTAGTCCTTCTTAACCAATTAAGGAAGAATTAGAACCCTAATGCAAGGCCCAAGTTACAAGCTTGATGTCTTGATGATTATTAGATGGATTGATTAAAGGAGTTAAACACATTAAGGGTTTAACACTTAGGATTAAAGTTATACACTCCATCTTAATAGAAGGATGCAGGCATAAGCTTAATCACAAAGCCTTAAAACCTTTAGGGTTTAGTCCCTGATTATGAGGTGAGGAGAGAAGGCTCAATGAGACACAAAGGTAAAAACTAAGTGGGGGACTAATCAAAACCCTAATCATTGTCATGCTTGGTTGTTCCTAAGGTTTGTGAGGTTTACAAGAGAAATCTTCAAAGGAACCACCAGGAAGCAGATGAAAGGAGCAAAGAGAGGCAAAGTAACTTGCTTCATTTAAGAAGACAAGTCACTTGAAGAAAGAAAGTAAGAAGAAGAAGAAGAAAGAGCAAGCTCAATCTCAAACACAAAGTAAAATGCAGCAAGGATGCATGAAAGAGATGAAAAGGAAATGTGAGAAGTGAAGGCAAATTCACTTCTCAAAGTTGCTTACCACCTGAAAAGTTAGTGAAAAGAATGCAATGTAATGCAAGATGAAATGAAATGGCATGATGTAAATCAAAACCAGAAGCACATATGAGATAATAATGATTCTATGAGATGATACAAACATGAAACAAGGCATGAGGATGATCACATGAACATATGGATGCAAATGGAGCATGCTTAGAACCATGAACATACATGAAAAGTTATGAAATGCAAATGACATACAAAATGGAAAATGAAATATGCAATGATCAAACATGCTTTTAATATGTCTTAAGATGTCTAAAGGATCAAATGGATGCATAAAATGTCATGGCAAGTCATGTTATGCAAGCAAATGCAAGATGAATGCAAATGAAAGCCCAAATTAGGGTTTATGATCAATGCATCAAACAAAAACCAAAATCAGAAGCAAACATCAAGATAAAAAATTGAAAATGCATTCAAAGCATCCCTAATCCTATACAAACTCACTTCCCAAAGGAGGGGTTCCAACTCTTAACCTAATTAGGGTTATGAATTTCCTAAGTTTTCTAGGGTTTTAGGGTACCTTAACAAGAAAAATGCCAAACATATGAAAAATGAAAGATCAAATCATGCCAATTTAATCTCACAAACTACATGCTAAACAAAATGCAATGCAAAAAGAATCAAAGTCCAACTCTCAATGGTTGGGCAGAAATGATTTTTTGAAGTTTGGGTCAAAATAATGCCTTGAAATGATTTTAATTCCATGAAAAATTCTCAAAAGACATCAAGATCAAAAAAGAAATTTGGTTTGAGGGTTGGACAATGTTTCTAAATGATTATGAAGGTTTCATGAATTTTTTGGTGATTTTTAAATACCTAAAAGTATTTTTAATTAATTAATTCTCATTAATTAATTAAAAATAAACTTTTAAATGGTTTAAAAATATTTTTTAATGCAAAAAATAAAAATAAAAATGTTTTTGGTTTCTGAAAAATTAATAAAAGTTTGTACAAAAAATTTCAGAATTTTTAAAATTGTTTTGCTATTTTAAATAAAATGGAGAAAACAATGCAATTAAATGAAAAATAAAAATGAAATTAAACTGAAAATTGGAAAGTATGCGCATCCAAGGGCTGAGGTTCAAACTGGCAGGGGCGGGAATTGACTACGCGCGCGTTTGGACGGTCCACATTCAAACTTGGCTAAACACTAATTAATTAGCCCTAATTACTTTCAGGCGACCGGAACACTGTTCCGGTCGTCTTCTCCGGCTAGGTCATCTCTCAATCTCTCTCAATACGCCATGAAATCATGCCAAACTCTCCAGATCAACTAAACTAACATCCCTAAACAATAATCCAGCAACAAAATCCATTTATTTCCACTCAAAAACAAGATACGAATCAAAACTTCAAAACTGCAGAAATTTCAAAAACACCATACAACCTCATTTCTCAATCTTTTTCAAAAGTAAAAGGCTCAGTGAACTCAGGGAAGCATGCTTTATCATTTAGAAACAAGAAATACAGGTTCTGGAAAAATGAAATTTCATGGCTACCTGAATCGAAGCTTGGATTTCTAGCACTTTCTGGCTGGTTTCTTGCTTGCAAACAACTCCCATGGACCTCCTGAGAAGCTTTCAAGGCTTGATTGAAGTTTGTGATGGCTGGTTTGAGAGTTTGCTTGAGTTCTGTTCAAGGTCAGGTGAGAATCGTGTTTCTGATTCTTTGAGTTTCAGGCTGTTTTGAAGGGTGCTTTGTGTTCAGTGAAGCATGGTGAGATGGTTTATGAAGTTTGTTTGTGTGTTTGTAGCTTGTATGAGGAGTTTCGAATGCTTTTGCTCAAGAGGGTGAAAATGAGGATGATGTGCTATGAAGTGTTTCAGGCTTGCCTCTTGTTGTGTTTGGCTTGCATTTTCTTTGTATAAACAATTGCCATTGGTCAGATGACATGACATGTGCTTTATTGATTGGTATGGGTGCTTTTGCCAAAATGTCAAAGTTGGTGTAAGAAGGCATGGGCTACTTTCTAGCCAAGTACAAGGAGTGTGTGCTGCACAGCATGATGTGAGGAAGAGGCCTAGGGTGGCTCAGCAGGCTAGCCAGCAAGTGGGCTGTGACTTATGATGAGTTTTGCAAGTTGGCTTGCTTTTGCTTCCTTTGAGAAACCTTGCTCCATAAGTCATGAAAGTGGATGATCTCTTGGCCCATTCTGAGTTTATGTGTTGTATGATCATATGGTGAAGTTTAGAAATGCATTTGACAGCTCAATTTGCCTTGAGAGGTGAATTTGCAACTTTGCCTCTTTGGTGCATAACTTGAAATTTAGTGATTTTTGCCAACTTTGACAAGCCATAACTTTTGATCCAAAATGAATTAGGTCATGTTCTTGTACTTTTTGAAAAGGGAAAGATCTATTCTACAACTTTCATGACCAAAGTTTTTTCATTTGAAGCTTCTTTGAATCAAAAAGTAAGGGTTGAAAAAGTTGCCTAAAATGACAATTTCATTAAAAGTCAAACTTGCCCAAAAAGTCAACTTTGCAAAAACTTGAAATTCTTGAATTTTGTAAGCTTCAAACATCTTCCATGATCAAATAAAGATAATATACAATCAAAATGATGAAGAATGCCCTTTGGTTGGGTCACTGGGGGCCTCAGATACCCTGATTTTGCACTGACTTGCTTGAAAAGTCAACTCTTGATCAGATGACTTCCCTATGGAATTTCTTCATGAAAATTGATATGCATACTCCCTATACCATATAGAGACCAATAGAAACAAGAATGACCAAAAAATTTGGAGTTATGGCCTCTGAAACCAAAACCCTAATTCTAGGTCATCTGTGCAGTCAAACCTGGCTCTGCTTCCATGCCATTCTCAGTTCTTGTGATTCTTTGACATTATTGACTTTGAGAGGATATAATATGATGCTTGAACACACATAGACCCCTTTGAAGTGATTGTTGACCTTTGGAGTGGCTCAAGAAGCTCTTGGATTGCTCAGATCACAAACCCTAGATGCAGATGACTTTGAACCAATGCAGTGAATCAAAAATGTGATGTGAGATGCTATGATTGTGTTTATGCATATGAAATGATCACAAGCCATGATGTGAATGGGTGAGGGCAAATTTGGGGTGTTTACAACCACCACCTCCTGGAGAGCTTCCATTTGGTTATGATGTCAATGCACGATGCGCTTTCCACTCTGGAGCACCCGGGCACTCGACTGAGAAGTGCAGGGCTTTGCATCACAAGGTTCAGGATCTTGTAGATTCTAAGGCAATCAACTTTGCGCCGCCGCCGAATGTTAACTCGAACCCTATGCCTAATCATGGAGGGGCAAGAGTCAATGTTGTTGAGGGTGATGACAAGTTGAGTTTGGTGCTGAGTATCGATGAAGTCAAGACACCTTTGAGGGTGGTGAAGGAGAGACTGCTGAAGGGTCTGGTGTTTCCAGGTTGCTGTTTTGATTGTGAAGACTGTATAAATGCTGAGAATGGCTGTGAGAAATTGAAGATGGGTTTGCAGGGTTTGATTGACGCTGGATCCTTGCAGTTCAGTAAGGTTGGTAATGAAGAGGCTGATGATGTGTCAACCATTACTATTTTCTACGATGAAGCTGATATGCCCGCCAGACGAGAGCCGGTTACAATCTATGCTCCTCAGATTAGTCTCGTAACCATTACAGTACCTGGGCCAGTTCCGTACACAGATGATAGAGCCATTCCCTGGCATTATGGCTCCGATGTTTATGTAGCTGGACAGAAGATGGAGAGCAGATATGTTGCTGACCCGACTGTAGAGAATGTCGGAGGTGTTGGGGGTTTCACTCAAAGTGGTCGTTTGTTTTCTCCCCCTGCGCTGAGAGGGGATCCTGAGGCCGAGGCTTCGTCCAAATCCAAAGGAAAACAGGCTGCGAACGATGAGTCAACTACTCCTGTGGCTGGGCTGGGGACGTTCGAAAAGGAGGTAGAGGAATTCATGAGGATTATCAAAAGGAGTGACTACAAGGTGGTTGATCAACTAAACCAAACGCCTTCAAAGATTTCTATCTTGTCACTGCTGATGTGCTCTCCCGCACACCGAGAAGCCTTACTGAAAGTCCTACAAATGGCCTATGTTCCTCGGGAGATTACTGTCAACCAACTCGAGGCTGTTGTTGGAAGTGTCAATGCTAGCCATGGCTTAGGCTTTACTGACCGAGACCTCACTTCGGAGGGCAGAAACCACAACAAAGCACTACACATCACGATGGAGTGAAAGGGCGTTGTGTTGTCTCATGTTCTTGTAGACACAGGCTCTTCCTTGAATGTGCTTCCAAAGAAGGCACTGATGAAGCTTAACATTGATGGGATTGTCCTGACGTCGAGTGATCTGGTTGTTAAAGCTTTCGATGGTTCAAGAAGATCAGTTTTCGGAGAGGTTGAGTTGCCCGTCAAGATAGGCTCTCAAGTCTTCAAAAGTGTTTTCTATGTTATGGACATCCAGCCTGCATATAGCTGTTTGTTGGGAAGGCCGTGGATACATGCTGCCGGAGCCGTCACTTCAACCCTGCATCAGAAGCTTAAATACGTGGTGGACGGCCAGGTCATCACAGTTTGTGGGGAAGAAGATATATTCGTCAGCCATTTGTCGACATTCAAATACGTAGAAATGGATGGAGAAATCCATGAAACTTTATGCCAAGCTTTTGAAGCAGACGTCAGCATCCTGACTCCTGTGGAGAAGAGCAATGAAAAGGAGGGTACGTCCATCCATTCCTACAGAGAGGCAAAAGAGGTTGTTCAATCAGGCAGTGCCCAAGGCTGGGGCATGCTGCTGGAGCTGGAAAAGAAAGATGATAAGTTCGGCTTAGGGTATCAGCCTGGTGGTTCTACTTCAAGTGGTAAGGCTATCACATTTACAAGTGCTGGGTTGCTCAACCGCGATCAGATCTGTACAGCAAGCTAAGATGGGGATAGCGATGGAGACTGGGACAATTGGATCCACCCGTGTGCGTCCGGCGAGGAGCTAGGAAATTGGTCTACTGAAGACATTGTTCAAGTCACCTGGCTCTCAGAGTAATTATTTTGTTTCCTTTTATTAGCATACTGCATTGTCAAATCCAGCATTCTGCCCAAGATGCTTGGATCCATTGTATTGGGCCACTATGTTTTGTATTGCATCGTTATTTTGCTATGAAATAAAAGGACATTTTCAGACAAATTGTGTTCCCTGTCTTTGTTTTTAAACTTTTTCACAAAAAAAAAATATAAAAATGGTAATGTGTTTTCCTTTTTGTTTTGTGTTAGCGTCTCTTTTTCAAAATAAGCAGATTCTGAATAAGCACATCATCTGTGCAGTGTTGATCACCCGGATTCCACGGATAACGTTCCTACTATGACTATGCATGACTTTGATAATCCAGTCTACCAAGCTGATGAAGGGGTTAAGGAAGACTGTGACCTCCCTGAAGAATTGGCTAGATTGTTGAAACAAGAGGAACGGGTTATTCAGCCTCATCAAGAGGAGATTGAGATCATCAACATTGGCAGTGAAGATGCAAAGAAAGAAATCAATATAGGGGCCAGTCTGCAGGTCGGCGTCAAGAAAAAGCTGATCAGTATGCTGAGAGAGTATGTGGATATCTTTGCTTGGTCATATCAAGATATGCCACGTTTAGATACCGACATCGTGATGCATAAGCTACCTCTGAGAGAGGATTGTTCTCCTGTAAAGCAGAAATTGAGAAGAACTCGCCCGGATATGGCGATGAAGATTAAAGAGGAGGTTCAGAAGCAGTGGGATGTCGGGTTCCTTGTTGTGACTAGTTACCCACCTTGGGTAGCTAACATCGTACCAGTACCTAAGAAGGACGGCAAGGTCCGGATGTGCGTTGACTACCGAGATTTGAATAGAGCAAGCCCAAAAGATGATTTTCCGTTGCCACACATTGATGTGTTGGTAGACAATACTGCTCAATTCTCGGTGTTCTCCTTCATGGATGGCTTCTCCGGTTATAATCAGATAAAGATGGCGCCGGAAGACATGGAGAAGACAACGTTCATTACCCCGTGGGGTACATTTTGCTATAAGGTCATGCCCTTTGGTTTGAAGAACGCCGGGGCAACTTATCAGAGGGCGATGGTCACATTGTTCTATGACATGATCCACAAGGAGATCGAATGTTATGTGGACGATATGATTGCAAAATCCCGAGACGAAGAGGAGCATCTGGTTAACCTGAAGAAGCTTTTTGATAGACTGATCAAGTACAAGCTGAGGTTGAATCCGAACAAGTGCACTTTCGGAGTGCGTTCTGGGAAACTGTTGGGTTTCATTGTAAGTCAAAGAGGAATTGAGGTAGATCCTACTAAAGTAAAAGCTATTCAAGATATGCCTGCACCGAGGATAGAAAAAGAAGTGCGCGGGTTTTTAGGGAGGTTGAACTACATTTCTCGGTTCATATCTCATCTAACTGCCACGTGCGAACCGATATTCAAGTTGTTAAGAAAAGAGCAAACGGTCAGGTGGAACGATGACTGCCAAAGAGCTTTCGACAAAATAAAAGAATATTTGCAGGAGCCTCCAATTCTAATGCCTCCAGTGGAAGGAAGACCATTAATCATGTACTTGACCGTGCTAGAAGGGTCAATGGGGTGTGTGCTAGGCCAACATGACGAGTCTGGTCGAAAAGAGTACGCCATTTATTACCTTAGCAAAAAGTTTACCGACTGTGAATCCCGATACTCACTGCTCGAGAAAACTTGTTGTGCTTTGGTATGGGTTGCTCGCCGACTGAGGCAGTACATGTTGACTCATACCACACTGCTTATTTCCAAAATGGATCCTGTCAAGTACATCTTTGAGAAACCAGCGTTGACCGAAAGGGTTACTAGGTGGCAGATGATTTTAACTGAATACGACATCCAGTATACTTCTCAGAAAGCCAT
This sequence comes from Lathyrus aphaca, assembly GCA_963966055.1. NCBI lineage: Eukaryota > Viridiplantae > Streptophyta > Magnoliopsida > Fabales > Fabaceae > Lathyrus > Lathyrus aphaca. Next base: position 212,188,510 of record OZ014520.1, on the reverse strand, counting down.
CAAGGGAAGTGTATTGTCGGATTACCTTGCACAGCAACCTCTTGAGGATGATTATCAGCCAATGAAGTTTGATTTCCCCGATGAGGAAATTATGTATCTCAAAACAAACGATTATGAGGAACCACTTCTGGAGGAGGGGCCTGACCCTGAATCCAGATGGAAGTTGATGTTTGATGGGGCCGTCAATATCAATGGTCGTGGAGTTGGTGCCGTACTCATTACTCCTGAAGGTGTTCACTTACCCTTCGCTGCCAGAATTACTTTTGGCTGCACCAACAATGAAGCAGAATACGAGGCATGTATAATGGGAATAGAGGAGGCAATTGATCTTAGGATTAAGAACCTCGATATATTTAGAGATTCAGCCCTCGTCATTAACCAGGTTACCGGCAAGTGGTATACGCATCAAGAGCATCTAATTCCATACAGGGATTATGCTAGAAAACTGTTGACGTTCTTCACAACAGTTAAACTTCAATACATATCGCGTGATGAAAATCAGTTTGTCGATGCATTGGCCACTCTCTCTTCGTCAATCAAAGTATTGTGTTGGAATTATGTGCCCAGAATTGATATATCCAGGCTTGACGCTCCAACTTATGCCTTCTCTGTAGACGTCGTGTCTGACGAGAAACCTTGGTATTCTGATATCAAGTTATTCCTAGAAAAGCAAGAATACCAAACTGGGGCATCTTCCAACGACAAAAAGACCTTAAGGCGACTTGCTGTTAGTTTCTTCTTGAACACAGACGGGGTTTTATACAAGAGAAACTTCGACATGGTCTTGCTCAGATGCGTGGATAGACACGAAGCAAGCCTGTTGATGCAGGAAGTCCACGAGGGATCTTTCGGTACCCATGCAGGAGGGCATGCGATGGCAAAGAAATTGCTGAGATCAGGTTATTACTGGATGACAATGGATGCAGACTGTTGTTCATTTGCTCGTAAGTGCCATAAGTGCCAAATATATGCAGACAAAGTGCATGTTCCTCCGAGCCCGCTCAACGTCATGTCATCTCCTTGGCCCTTTTCTATGTGGGGCATTGACATGATCGGGAAGATCGAGCCAACTGCTTCGAATGGTCATCGCTTCATCCTGGTCGCGATTGATTACTTTACCAAATGGGTAGAAGTAGCATCTTATGCCAACGTCACTCGTCAAGTGGTGGCAAGATTTCTGAAAAGGGATATCATATGCAGATACGGAGTGCCCGAAAGGATCATTACTGACAATGGTTCTAATATCAACAACAAGATGATGGCAGACTTGTGTCGGGACTTCAAAATACAGCATCACAATTCTTCTCCTTACCGGCCAAAGATGAATGGTGCGGTAGAGGCTGCAAACAAGAATATCAAGAAGATTGTGCAGAAAATGGTTGTCACCTACAAAAATTGGCATGAGATGTTACCGTTCGCCTTGCATGGGTACCGAACGTCGGTCAGGACGTCGACAGGGGAAACTCCCTTCTCTTTGGTGTATGGCATGGAAGTAGTCCTGCCTGTTGAAGTAGAGATTCCTTCACTGCGCGTGATGATGGATGTCAAGCTTGATGAGGCTGAGTGGGTACGTGCTCGTTATAATCAGCTATGTCTAATTGAGGAAAAGAGATTAGCGGCTATCTGTCATGGTCAGCTTTATTAGAGGAGAATGAAGTGTGCATTCGACCAATGAGTACGTACTCGAGAGTATCAAGTGGGAGAGCTTGTATTGAAGAGGATCGTTCCTCCATGTTCAGATCACAGGGGCAAGTGGACCCCAAACTACGAAGGCCCATTCATAGTGAAGAAAGTCTTCTCAGGAGGAGCACTGATGCTCACCATTATGGATGGAGATGACTTCCAATCCCCTGTTAACTCGGACGCAGTTAAAAAATAATTTGCATAAAGAGACCCGCTGGACACAAAAAACATAATTATAGTCCAAGCAAAAAAAGGGCATCCCGGCGATCTAAAAACAGAATAAAAAGCTCGGGCAAAAATTAGGGAAATAAATAAAAAAAATGTACACCCGCTGAGTTGAAAAGCCACATTGGACAGCTCAGGCAAAAAAGGGTATCCCGATGGATTGAAAACCCGAAAGGGCGATCCACGCAAAACAAGGGAATAAGCGAACAACTGCGATCCGAGTTATCTGAACCACGTCACCGTTTCGTGCAACTCGACGATATCAGAAGGATAGGAAACAGTCCCCCCATCCTCTCAGAAAGCCAAAGCAGAATGGAGAGTCTCGAAGACATGCTGGTCATAGCAGAAATGAAACTCCTTGGAATGCCGTGTACATTGCCATTAGGATAGTTTCTTTCTCATTTTTAGGGTAGCTACCTCTTTCCAGGTGGTTAATTCATGATGTAAAATCTTTGCCTATTCAGAGGCCATTCAATAAAATGAATATTCAGTCAAAATGTTGTGTGTGTTTATTTTCGTTTGCAAAATGTCCTGAATTTTTGGTAAAAATAGCATTGCATCTAAACATGGCGATAATTTTGAAAAGAAAACTGACATGCAGGGAAACTGTAACCCTCTTTGAGTGTCGGGTGACGATGGATGAACAGATCATTCCACGCAAATCCCCGAGGCACACTTGTGTTTTCTGTTGTTGCAGGTTGCAGCAATTTACTTTTCTCCAATAGAGTAACTCCCCAAGCAGAGATTTCTTCCTCCAGCAGGTATCTGAAAGCCTGACATTTCCAGCAGAGATTTTTCCAGCTAAGCCTTGGCAGCAGCCCAAGCAATTTCTTCTTCCCCAGTGAAGTAGCAGTCCATGCTTCCCCAGTGGAGTATGCCCAGCAGGTATCTGAGAGCCTGACATTATCAGTACTCTATTCTCAACAAGAGTCCCCTCAGAGTCTTGAGTCAGCAGATGCTCTCCCCCATCCAGAATATTGTCCAAGCAGCTTCCCCAGCCAAGTCTGAAGATGATCTTGTCCCCACAGAGTTCATATTTGATTTTCACCCCCGTCCGTGAAATATTTCCCAGCAAAGTTGCCATACTATTGGGTATTTGATGATACAGCCGGGTATTCATCACCTCAGTCAGAGTTGAGTGTCCAGACCTCTTGATTTGTCTTCCCCTGCATCGTTGTATCTCTTGCTGCCAATCAGGCATTTGTCTACTGCTCGTCTGCATTTCTCAACACTCTTATGTGTAATCTCTTTGGAGTTGCTCGTTTGCTTTCCCCAGCTTTGGCTTATGATTACCTTGATATTGCTCGTCTGCAGTTTTTTCCAGCACTCGTCTGTGTTCTGATATGATATTTGTTGTTGCTCGTCTGCAACTTCCCAACAATCGTCTGTGTTTGGTATATAATCTTTGTTGTTGCTCGTCCGCAATTCGTAACACTCGTCTGTGTTATGATGTCTAATATGCTGTTGTTCGTCTGCAATTCCCAACACTCGTCTGTGTTTGGTATTGGATCCTTTGATGCACTCGTTTGTGCCTTGATAAGTATTTCAACTGTTGCTCGTTTGCAACTTCCCAACACTCGTCTGTGTTTGGAATGCCTGATGTTTGTGGATACTCGTTTGTATCATTTCCAACACTCGTCTGTGTTGATTACCTATTGAAGCTCGTCTGCTTTGTTTGGATACTTGTCTGTATCATCCCCAACATTCGTATGTGTTTGGTATTGGATCCTTTGCTGCACTCGTATGTGCCTTCATATGTATTCTCTGTTGTTGCTCGTCTGCAATTGACCAGCACTCGTCTGTGTTTGTTTGAAGCTTGTCTGCTTTTATTCCCTAGAAGTCGGCTGTGTTCTGAAGCTCGTCTGCTTTGCTTGGATACTCGTCTGCATCGTCCCCAGCACTCGTCTGTACTAGCTTACATCTGTATGTGAGGAGTTGCTGTTACATCTGTATGTGCTGGTATTTCTGTATTGCTACTTCAAGTGCTCGTCTGTGTTTGAATTTCTGGTATTCGTCTATACCAGTTGCTGATACTCGTCTGTATCATTTCCTGAAGCGCTCGTCTGTGTTTCTTAGATCATCGTCTGATACTCGTCTGTATCATTGACTTATAGCACTCGTCTGTGTTATCTTGATGATCATCCAATACTCGTCTGTATTGAAGAGGTTTCAAATCCTGACAGTGGGAATTAATGTCAAAATGGTTACCGGTCTTGGCGTAACAGGTAAATCCGAAGGAGGTTCGTCTGTCTCAAGCACTAATTATTGTTGATGCACCTGGCGTAACAGGTTTGCTAAGAAGACTCGTCTGTCTTGTATCATATATCCACGGATAATATATGAAGAAGGTTCGTCTACCTTGATTGCATGTCTATCCCACAGACTTTAGTGCATTACCGGTCCTGGCGTAACAGGTAAATCCGAAGGAGACTCGTCTGTCTCATGTTCTTGTAATGGTTGAGGACTCGTATGTCCAGTTCCTGGCGTCACAGGATTTTTTGAAGACTCGTCTGTCTCGGTTTATATGCTTAAAGTGTGTTGAGGACTCGTACGTCCAGCTCCTGGCGTCACAGGATTGTTTGAAGAAGACTCGTCTGTCAACATGTTCTTATTCCAGATATTAGTTCAACTTGGAAGAAGCTCGTCTGCTTCTTTCTCCCCTGCAGTCCCCAGAGCGTCATTTGGTTGGGTTTATTTCCCGATGTTGCATTCTTCGTCAGAGTGCAAATTTCTGGTCTTTTTGGTATTCAACCACAGTTTATCTTGAATGGTCGATAGCCCGTACTATCGTCCTTTTCAGATTAACTAGTGATTGAATAGGGGCAGCTGTAACACCCCAAATTTGCCCTATTCTTTTAAGCATCATATCACATCATATGCATCATACTCATATCATTTCCTCAGCATCCTAGCATGGAAAGATGAAGCATAACATCCCTCATGTCCCAGCATCAAGCATACGGTTATCCGTGGAGTTCCCAAAAGCACTTCAAGCCATGACAAGGGTCCCAATGAGTTTGTACAAGTTCTATGATGATTTTATACTCTATTTACAAGATCAAGTCCCTTGGCAAAAGTTCAGAAGATTGCATAATCGTCAGAGATCTCAGGACAAAGCAAAGCTCCTATGCAAAGCACCCGAATTAGGGTTTGAGATTCAAGCACCAAAACTTCACAAATTTGTTCATTTCATTTGGGAAAAGTCTTCTATATGTCAAGAGGATCCTAGGTGTCGATTTTCGTGAGAAAATTCCATGTGGAGGTCAGAGAATTCTTCAGTTGCTTGAAGGTGAAGCAAGAAAGTCAAATGCACAGTCAGAAAAGTCAACATGACAATTTCAGAGGTTTTTTGGTCAGGATTATCTTTTTTGAGGTCATATTATGTCAGGGAGTATTTCATTTGAGCTTAAATGTCAAAAGTCGGAAGACTGCAAAAGGTTATTAAATTTGGAAATTTCTATTTTTAGAAATTATTCGATCCTAAACTTCAGGCTATTATTTCATGTGCGAAAAAGCTCCGAATGATTTTCCGGTGAACATGAAAGTTATAGAGCACGATTTTCCCTTTACAAAGTCATAGAACGCTTTCGTAGCATTTTTAGAACTCAAGTTATGATTTTTTGAAGTTTGGAGCATTTTTTAGGGTTTTTGGTGGACATGTGTCATTTAGCCATTAGTTTATTAATTAAATATTTATGTGTGGCGTGACATGGCTTATTTGTACACATTTATTTTTTAGTGAGTCCATTGTTTTAGTTGTGTGACCAAATAAGTAAAATAATCCAAAAATAGTAATTCATGGTGATGGCACACGAAAAAGAGTGAGAGATCAACATTGTTGGTCAGCCTGCCACGTGTTTCCTCCTCATTTGCCCTGAGGTCACACTTTTTTCCTCTCCCTCACACATTCCGCGGACGCCATCCTCCATCACTCCCTCTCACACTCCTTCACACGCACTCCCTCACTTCCTTCCCCCCTCACGCGCACGCCACTCCCCTCACACACTCCCTCACGCGCACGCCACTCCCCTCACACACTCCCTCACGCGCATGCCACTCCCCTCACCCACCCACCCTCACGCACGCCATGCACTCACACTCACCTCACGTCATTTTTTTTTCTTTTCTTTTCTCTTGTTGTTTTCCCCACTCACTCTTGGTATGACACGCATGATTTGGGCATAAAAAAATTATTATCACGAGAGCCTCCACTCACCATCAGACTCATTTTTTTTTCCTCATTTAATTTTTGATTCGGGCTCTCTCTTATTCTCATTTTTTTGGTTGAACATCACTCACATTCAAAAATTGAGAGCAAGAGTTTCTCACCATTCTCATCACACAACAAAGCGTGACACATTCACCTCCCTGCATTTCCTTTCCCATTTCCAGATCTGAACTCACTCCTTCCCATCCAGGGTGCATCAACAACAATTCAATATCAACATTATTGCATTGTTATCATCAAAGCAAGAGGCTGTGGTAGTGATTGCTCAGATTCGGATCTTCTTCACTTTCAGTATGCCTCAAAGATTTTAGCCTTTGTTTGGCTTCAAGAGCAATCAAGAAGGCTTAATATCTCTCTGGTTTTCTTAAGAAAGTTCAAGAGCCTTCATATTCAGGTTTCATATCCAAATTATTTTTCATCGATTTGGTTGTTTTCTGTTTTGTTTCATGTTGATTTCACCTGATCTGAACTATGTGAATCATTTAAAAGTTGTGAGGTGCTTTAGTTTATGAGTTTGTGTATTGTGTTTTGGACTGTATTGCTTCGAATATCATTGGTTTCTGTTTGTTTGTTATTGATAATTGCATGGTGATGTTCCTCATGTTTCATAAATCAATTTTGGTTTTGAGTTTTTTGAATTTCGTTAAGAATTAAAGAAAATGTGATGAGATGAGGATGTTGTTGCTTGATGATTGTTACGATTTCCAGGCCGTGTTTCCACTGATCTTGTGTGAGTTTGCATGAGTGGAGAAGAAGATGGTGACGTGTTGCATCACGATTGGTTCTAGTTTTTTTATTTATTTTTTTATTTTCATTTATTTTTAGTTTGGTAACTTAAGTTAGGATGACCGATTGATTTTAGTTTGCATATTTTTCTTATTTGTTATTTTTATTTTATTGGAAAAATATATTAAAATGTGTTAATTCCTTTTGAGTTCTTGTGTTCACATTCTGGGCCTATTCAGGCACTATCCGCACCTCACACTGTCCTGGCCCAATTCAAGTACACTTCCAGTCCATACTACATACACCTCCATCCAAGCCCTTTTAATTTCTTTTTCTCTATTAATTCCTTTTATTTCAGTTTTAATTTTAATTCAATTAAAATAGTTTCATTCATCCAAAAATTCCCAAAAAAATCATGAGTCTTATTTTATGTCTCTAGTTTTTTATCATATTTTTAGTTTATTTTTTTTCTTTGATCCACGTGCTAGAATTAATTCATCATTGCACCTAGCCTCTTTTGCTTCATTTCTTGACCAGTCTGCCTTGTTTATTTTACATAGCCTTCAATATTTGGAGTTTAAATCCCATTATTTTTGCATTGTGTTCCTGAGATCTTGTACTTTACATGTGATTTTTTTCTGAATTTTTAGAAACTTATTTCTTGAGTTTTGGTCTGGTATCTTGTGATGTAAGTTTTCTGTCCTAACTTGTGTTCTTGCCTCCATTTGACTTAGTTCCTTTCTGAATCTTTGCAAATCCTTTCGGAAAGTTGATATAATATGTGTGAAGATCATTTGGTTTAAGTTGCGGAATTTTGGGATGCTTGGTTGATTTAATGTGGATTTTTGTTCTCACCTTGTCCCATTTTGTTTTTTTTTTTGGTTCATTAGATCTCTTATAAGCCTAGAAGGGCACTTGTGCCAACTTCTTATTCTCATTTGGGGTTCCTTTGGGGTGTGGGTACCTTCCTGGCCCTAGGATAGGTCTTGTGTCTTCTGAATTTTTGAGTTTGTTTCTTCTTTAAGTCATTTGATTCTTTAAGTGTTTTAACTTCATCTTTTGGTTTCTCTTGCTCCCATTTGGCATTGTTTGGCCTTGTATCTTGGTTCCCTTCATCTTGCTGGCATCCTAAGCCATTCTTCATCTCATTTTGATTCTGGTCTTGAGCTTTGTGCTTTTATTTTGTGCGTTTTGCATTACATCTTTCATAAATGTGTGTTTGTTTTCATATGTATTCATGTTGCATCTTTTTAAGTCATAAGTCTCTTATCTTCATTTCTTTGGGTTGCATTTGCATTATGCATTTGTTCATTTCATTTCACTTCTGATTGTTTGATGTTATCATGTTAATTTGCTCATTTTGTTTCACTTGTGCATACTAACCTTGCAGGGGCTATGGTAAGTGTGAGATGTGGAAAAATGCTAAAGGGGACTAAAAATAATCCTAAGTGTTAACATGCATGGATGTCCTAAGGGTTGGTGAGGTTTATACCCTAATGAAGAAGAGAAGATAGAAGATATAAGAAGGGATGAGAAAGGCCTAGGCCCAACAAAATAGGGTTAGTTCACATAAACATAAGAGGAAGAGATGAGAATTGGAGATGTGGAACGTTCCAATTCATCTGTAAAAGAAAAGCATAAAAAAACACTTCTTCATCTGTAAATACCAAAACACTTAATAAGTAAACAAGTTAGTGAGCCTAAGCCCTAATCTTTGGGTTCAAGTTTTGGGGATCTTCTCCTTACTTGAGTGTGCTTGTTCTATTATTCCATCTTGGAATGTAGCGACAAGTGCGCATTCCATTGAAGAGAGCTTGAGTTCACTTCCTTGTGACACACTCATAAAATCTTCATAAAACACACAAACAAACAATAAGCGTCTTTCCTTCGGGAATTCTTTTCTCATCTCCTTCGCTCCGTCCGCGAACTTGCTCCTGCTTGTCACTTTGCAAGACGGTTACGCACGCGTCGTCCGAGTCTGCAACACCTGAGCAATGGCATAGGCAGTTCAAGCCTTAATTCACAAGCAATTTTCCTTTTAGTACCCCTAGTTAGGGGAACTACGGCGTCTCTGATCCTCATTATCCTGATGAGGTACGTAGGCAGTGGGGTAGGGCCCGTTCGAGCACAATCTTTATTTTCCCTACATTTTTCCTTTTCTTTTCTTATTTCAGTTCTTTTCCAGTTCCAGTTTCTTTTCATTTTCATTTCTTTGTTGCAGCTTTCACACCCTCACCCTTTGAAATAGTTTCTTTTGCAAACGTGGATCCCGTCGGGTACGGAGGACTATCTGGGTGCTAATACCTTCCTAGGTCGTAACCGACTCCCGAACTCAGTCTCTTTGGTACGCAGGACCTGTGTCCTTCCTTTTCTTTCTTCTGGTTTGTGCAGCATTACCATTCCCTTTCTTCGGGATAAAAATGCCTGGCTGGCGACTCTATTCTTTTTCCGCGCCACTTTCGCGTTTGTACCAGGATGGGAATCCGGGGAGCGACAAGGGTGATGCGGCTTGAAAAACCAGCTCATGTATTTGCAGTTGAAGAGGTCCATGATGACAAGCCTTGGTATCATGATATTAAATGTTTTCTCCAGAGTCAGGAATACCCACTTGGGGCATCCGATAAAGATAAGAGGACCTTGAGGAGATTGGCAGGCAACTTCTTCCTGAATGGAAATGTGCTTTATAAGAGGAATTTTGACATGGTCTTGCTCAGATGTGTGGATAGACACGAAGCAGACATGTTAATGAAAGAAATTCATGAAGGATCTTTTGGTACTCATGCTAATGGGCATGCAATGGCTAAAAAGATGTTGAGAGCAGGTTACTATTGGCTGACAATGGAATCCGATTGTTGCAAATATGTGAAAAAGTGCCATAAGTGCCAAGTGTATGCTGATAAGATTCATGTGCCACCAACTCATCTCAATGTGATTTCTTCCCCATGGCCTTTCTCTATGTGGGGAACTGATATGATTGGTATGATTGAACCCAAGGCTTCGAATGGACATCATTTTATTCTTATGGCAATTGACTACTTCACCAAGTGGGTGGAAGCGGCGTCGTATGCTAATGTGACCAAGCAAGTTGTGGTTCGGTTTATCAAGAATAACATTATCTGCAGATATGGTGTTCTGAATAGAATCATTACTGATAATGGTTCAAACTTGAATAATAAGATGATGAAAGAGCTTTGTGAAGAATTAAAGATTCAACACCATAATTCTTCTCCTTATAGACCGAAGATGAATGGGGTTGTTGAGGATGCGAATAAGAATATTAAGAAGATCATTCAGAAGATGGTTGTGACATACAAGGACTGGCATGAGATGCTCCCTTTCTCTTTGCATGGGTATCGTACATCTGTCTGCACTTCAACAGGGGCAACCCCTTTCTCACTTGTTTATGGTAAAGAAGCAGTGCTCCCCGTCGAGGTTGAGATCCCATCAATGAGAGTTTTGATGGAAGCCAAGTTGACTGAGGCTGAATGGTGTCAGAGTAGATTTGATCATTTGAATTTGATTGATGAAAAGATTATAACAGCTTTGTGTCATGGTCAGTTGTACCAGCAAAGAATGAAGAAAGCTTTTGACAAGAAGGTCAAACCTCGTGTATTCAGAGAAGGCGACCTCGTGCTAAAAAAGATCCAGTCTTTCATTACAGATTCTCAGGGCAAGTGGACTCCGAACTATGATGGCCCATATGTTGTCAAGAAAGCCTTCTATGGAGGTTCATTAATTCTTGCAACTATGGATGGTGAGGAGATCACTCGTCCTGTGAATGCGGATGCAGTTAAGAAATACTTCGCCTAAAAAAATAAAAGAACAGCTCGCTAAGTTGAAAACCCGAAAGGGCGGCTTAGGCAAAAATGAGCGTCTCGGTGGATTGAAAACCCGAAAGGGTGGTCCAAGCAAAAATTAGAGACAAAAACAGAAATAATTATCCCGGTAGATTGAAAACCCGAAAGGGAAATCTAGGCAAAAGTTAGGGATCATGGCAAGTAACTGCATTGACATATTGGATCACTTGTAGCGACCAAGGATTTCAGATTTTATCCCTCAGAAGAATTGTCCATCAAAGATTCTTATTTGCTTATCCTTGACTGAAGTTTCGGGCACAGTGGAATTCAAAATTGATAGGGAGAATAGTGATCATTGTATTTCAATGTAGCCTTTTTCCATGTATTTACCATTTTTCAAACTTGTAATGATCCCTGGAGTCGCGACATTTGCTAACTACCATTTTATCAATAAATTTGAGCTTTTATCCAATTGTTTGAAACTCTTTATATTGTTTCTGTTTACAAAATTTCAATTTATTGTTGATGATGATTTTTGAAACAAATTTAATAAATTTAATCTTCGAAGATTATAAAAACATTTTCTCTTGATTTGTGAACAAAGAAAGAATATCAATAGTGATTCCATGGATGGTAAAGTCCGGATGTGTGTAACTTGTCTCTCCCAAAGCAAGGTTTGATCCGTTTGTGTCCTTATGAAATTCCTGATTGGTCCTGGCATGTCGATGTTAATGATGTTTTGTTCCCCAGCAATCAGTATGAGCAAGGATTGTAAATACTCTTAATTCTGTTCCTTTCCCCCAGAAGAGTTGTTGGAAGGTATATCCTAGAAAATCCCCAGCTGAGTTTTGATCTCTTCTTCAGCAGCTTACCCTTGACTTGAAAAGTTTTGGAAGCTCCAGGCCAAGTCTTTGCTCCTCAGCATAGGTTGTTTGCATCCCTCAGCAGAAGTATTAGTATATCAATCAATTTAGAGGTTTTCTTTCACCTGTTGGTGATTATTGATTTAAAATCCCTCGTAATTGTGATTTACTATGATGTTAACCTCTGGTATCCCCCTGTGGGTCGAAAAGTCCAAACGTTCAGTGATGAAATATCTTCATAGATCCCCAGTAAGTCTGTGTGTGATGGTTTCCAGCAGATCTCTATTTTTGATCTTTGGCAAGTTTTGCACTCTTTCCCTAAGCAGAGCAGGAGTGGCGTAACGCCTTCCCCAAGCAGAGTGAGAGTGGTATAATTCTTTCCCCGAATGGAGCAGAAATAGTATGATGGTTGTTCCTGCAGGAATTTGATTAAGAACATTTTTGTCCCCAGCATGGATCGTGGAAGTATTCCCCATCCCCGACAGATTTTTACCTCTCTTCAGCAAGGTGGTATTCCTATGCAGAGTTGATGATTGATGTTTGATACTCCAGTAGGCTATGCTTTATTTGCATCATTGGTAGATCTTTATTTCGTTTCCTCATCCAGATTTATGAAGATATTCGTCCCCATCAGAGTTTAACAGGGACATTTCCCTTTTCCCCCAGAGTATGGAAGTTTTTGAGTTGTTGAGATATCTCCGACATGTTATCCTCTCAGAATGGAATTTTCTGATGTTATCCTTTTATGGATTATGGAAGAATGCTTTGTGGATTGGATCCCTAGCAATTGTTTTCCCCAGTCTGAGTTATGCCTTGTAGTAGGATTTTATCCCTTTTATGGCTTTTGATGTTCCCCTGCAGGATTTCTAATCGAATCTCCAGCATGGTCACCAGCCTTATTGCCCTGGTTAGCCGAGTATCCGGCTGTTGTGATGTTTACGTCACCCGTTGCTTATCTTTATGTTTGTTTTGTCAGCATATTCATATGCATATTCATACGCATGAGCATAGCATCTTTTGCTTGCATTCTTGCATTTATCTTGGTTCCCCGCTCTTTGGTGTGTTTTTCCCCACAGAGTGTGTGTGTTGTTTTCCTCTCAAGTTTAGAGTGTCAACCCTTAAGCAGAAAATGTTTATCCTTTCTATTTCCCCACTGAGTTTGTTTCTCGTGGATGATTTTGATTCAGTTTCCTCCCCAGTTTATTATCTGGATGGAATTTCCCAAGTTGAGATATTTCCTCCTCGGGATGAGTCTTGTTTGACCGTTTCTCTCCAATTTGTTCTTGGATTGAACTTTGGTCCCCCTTTGTGAGTAATATTACTTTGGAATTAAGCTATTAATTTTTTGATAGTGGGTAATATGACCAAATTGATCAAGCTCTTTTTCTTGTACTCCTACCCAGTAAATTCGGTAGTTGAGAGTTCTTCTTTCTACCCAGTAAAAGGTGATAGAAGTTGTTTCTCTTTTGCTTGTACTCCTACCCAGTAAATCCGGTCGTTGAGAGTTCTTCTTTCTACCCAGTAAAAAGGTAATAGAAGTTGTTTCCCTTTGCTCGAGCTCCTACCCAGTAAACCAGATAGTTGAGAATTTTTCTACCCAGTAAAAAGGTAGTAGAAGTTATCCCTCTTTGTTTTGCTCATATCCAGTAAATTGATAGTCGAGTCCCTTGTTTTTCTACCCAGTAAACCGGTAGTTATTGATTCTATTCCGACTCGGTATTCCTCCATTCTTGGACTCGAATACTTTGATTGGTTATTGTTCCTTGGAAGAGTGTTTACTTTTTCCCGTTGAACTTTGTTACCTTGATTGTATCATTTTTTCTTTTCCCCCATGTGGAGTCGGTTATCCAGTGATTTATTTTCCTGGTAACTCTTTTGGTGTCTTTTGTTTTCCCTGGCGGGATATTTCTTCTGCGTCCCCAAGCTTTTGCTTTCCTCTGGTGGACGTGTTTTCCCCACAGAGATCTTGGGTTTGCATATCATATTCATATCATATCATGTTCTCTTAGGACATAAATTTGGGTTTTTTGTATTTAAGTTTCTCCTATCTTGTAGAGACGAAGATGTCAATCTTCATATCTTAAGATTGAAGAAACTTAAATAGGGGCAGTTGTTGCACCCTAATGTTTTCCCTAAGTGTTTTTTTGCATTTTTCATATGCATCTTGCATACAAACAAGATCGCACTGGTTGATCAGTTATTCTCGGGTTAGGTTTATGCCTCACAGGGGATCACCGTTGTCTTTAATTACTTTATTTGTTTATATTTACTAACCATTAATCAAAATCCAAAAATATTTTGTTTCCTTTTGCTAACATTTTTTTCAGGAAGAGGAACCATGTGAAAATACCAAAAATAGTAGTCCTGCAGCTCGAGCGAAATTTCACAGAAACAAGTCGAAGTTGATCCGTAAATAATTCAAATTTTTATCTGATCAAGGATTTCCCAAGTTAATTGATTCATTCAAAGGATTTCCAAGGTTCATATGTTCATTTCTTCGACGCATAAAAAGAATCGGGCCAAAACAACAAAGCAACCATGTTTGAATAAAAAATTCAAATTTCAGCTTGGTTAACCGGTTAACCATATGCGTTAACCCGTTAACCAGTGCGAAATTTGAATTTTTTATTCAAATTCAGCACCCTTAGATCATTGATTTAATTGGAATATTCTAGATCCATTGGTTTCTGATTTCTCTACATCACTTTGATCATTTCCTACCATAAACCCTCATTAATCACCACTCTTTTCCATTTCTCACCAAATTTTCAATTACCAAACCTAAATTCAAATTACTAAAGCAAGCTCCATTCCACCAAATTTCCATACCTAAGGCCTTTAAATAGGACCACAATTTCATTCATTCAACAAACTTTAGAGAGCCAAATACACCTTGCAAAAATTTCTACAAGCTTTTAATAGCCACAAAACCTCTTGCAAATTACTCCCCCAACACCAAAATTCTCAAAAGCTCACTTTCTTTCTTTTGAAGTTATCAAGAATTCACATTGAATTCTTGATTAACTTGAGCTAAACCTTCATCCTTTCATTCTCTTGATCATCAATTGCAGTAGATCTAGCTTGGCTTGGTTCAATTTGAAGAAGTGACTTTGGTAATTCCTCTCCTTCCACAAACCCATACTCACCATCAACCATTCAAGATGTAGATCTTTGGTTCCTTTGATTCTAGATCCTTTGGATCTTTATTTGTTGTTTGATTGTAGGGATTCCACTGTATGTTGGTTTTAAAATTCGTGCGAATTCAGATCATGATCATTAAATGTTTTTGAAAGAGTTTTGAAAATGGATCAATGTTGAATTTCTGCATATTTTCTGCTGCTGCTTCAGCGTTAACCGGTTAACCATATGCGTTAACTGGTTAACGCAAGTCAGAATTGAATTCTTGGCTTGTTTCAAGCCCTTTTTGGTTCCTCTTTCTTCTTCTTCTTCCTCCTTTTTATTTTTACCTTGGGAAGCACTTTTGGGAGTGATTTCTCCTTAATTTCAATGAACTTTAGGTGTAGATTAGAGTAGTTAATGTTCATTAATTCAAAACTACCTCTAAGTGGATTATTCAATCCATTAAGGTACTTTGTATCAATGATACATTTTCATGCTTGAATCCACCAAGATGAGTGATTGAACTTAAGGATGGAAGAATACTATGAGTGTGACTCAATTTGGTATTCACCTTTATTTTCGTGCGGTATCGCGTCTGGATAACGATTTACATATCATTTATCTTGCATGCATTAGCACTAACATTATGCACCTTAATTGGTGGTGGCCGGGCTCATTTGTAGGGTAATTACTTCGTAAATTACTCGGCGATTGCTTAACATAGACCTAAATGTGTCCCGACTTCGGAATAAAAATCTAATTGGATACTTGCACTTTCGTAGACCGGATCTCTTGTTGATCGCATAATCCCAAAGTGGTTAATCATATTGCATTAAGAATCGAGACTTATGAATGTTTGATGCGTAGGTTCTTTGGGTCTCCCAATCGCCTTTCAAATTTCATTGAATTTGATTTGGTTTGCCTTGATTAATCGCTATAGTGTAAGATGCTAAGCGGATCCGGTTGCCTTTCGATTTTGGTTACTCTCTTGGTTGTGGTTGATTAAGTTCACCATACCATTATTATGTAAATATTATTATACTATTACTACTATTAATATTTTAAATTCTTGCACTTTAATTTCTTTTTGTTACTAACATTTAATTTCTTGCACTTTTATTGCCTTTATTCTATTTTTCTTTATTCATCCATATCATGTTTATTATTTGTTCTTATTATTTTGTTGATTTTCCTTTTGTCCATTTGGACACAAAAAAATTAATAAAGGATTAAACCGCTAAAAAACTTGTGACTTTAATTTGAGGACTATTGGTTACTATCCTTGGCATTGGAATGGAGATTTTGGACTTAGATTTTAGGATCCTTTTCCCTTGCTTTGATCTTCATAAAGTTGGATTTAGCCTTTATTTGGCCATTTGCTAGCTCATAAGGATGGAACTCTTATTGCTCATAATTTGGAATGTCATCAAGTTTGGTTAGATCTTTCTTCCCTTATCTCCTTATTTTCTTTTTTAGGATAGTCCCTTCATCTCCTCCCATTCTTCAATTTTCAAAACCTCCTCCCTTTTTCAAAGGATTCCTTCTTTTCAAATCATCACCTCTTTAATAAACAAAAACCTTGACTTTTGTCAAGTGGCTTTTAATTTTTTTTATTTCCTTTTAAAATCAATGAATCTAATCATGTTGACCTTAATTCAAAAAATAAAAAAGAACCAAACTCATTCAATTTGTTTTGTGCCTTTGTGCACTTTTGTTTATTTTAAAAAAAGTGCTGATTATGAGTCATTATTCTTTAGTCGGGTGCAAGTCTCTCAATCTCCATGGTTGTAGTTTGATGTAATTGAGTCTCTTGTCATTTGTGGGATTTTAGTGGCATACTCATTGATTTTATCCGAGTTGGTGCCCTCCCTATAATGATGTATGAGTCCATGCCTTCATTCTCATGGTAGATTTGTTTGGCTATCCACTTGAAGATGACAAATTCTCTTTACTTAATAAAATTAATCATAACCCACCCTTTTCACTATTTGTACCATGAACTACGGGGTTTTGATCTTGCATTGCACTTTGTGGGTACGTAGGCATGCGGTGGTAAACCTCTCCAAACACAAAAATATTAAAAATAATTCTTTCTCTCACCTCTCCACTCTCATTTTTACAAACCATTTTCAAACCAAAAGCAGCAGATTTTTCAAAGGGCTCCCGTGGAGTACCACATACATTTTGGGTGCGTAAAACCTTCCCATTGTGTAACCTATCCCTTTACTTGTTTCTCTGTTGTGTCTCTTTAGCTTTTTGCTTTTAGATTCATTAGGATTTATTCGCTCTTTTTTTCCTTTTCCTCTTGGAATAAAATAAAAGCGCGGTGGCGACTCTATTTACTTTGAGTTAGGTTAATCAATTGCTTACACTCATGATTTTACCGCTACAGTTATAGCCCTAGAAGCCATCCAGGAAGGAGAATACAGAAAATTGGGCAGTGTTGTCAACTAGCACGTCAATGTGCGGCAACGGGAAGTCATCTTTGGGGCTTTCTAGATTCAAATCCTTGTAGTACACGCACATTCTGACCTTACCATCCTTCTTAGGGACTGGCACAATATTCACGACCCATTGGGGATAACTGGTCACGGCCAAGAATCCGACATCAAACTGCTTTTGAACATCTTCTTTTATTTTGATGGCCGTGTCAGGGCCTGTTCGTCTCAACTTTTGCTTTACAGGCGGGCACTCTTCCCTGAGAGGTAGTTTGTGCACCACGATGTCAGTGTCCAATCTAGGCATGTCTTGATAAGACCAGGCGAAGACATCAACATACTCTTGAAGCATGGCAATTAGATGACTCTTGACAGATTCTTCTAACGCATCCCCAATCTTTACCTCTCTCTTGTCTTCTTCAGTACCCAGATTTATCACCTCAATAGCTTCCTCATGTGGCTAAATCATCTTCTCCTTTTGTTTAAGCAACCTAGCTAGCTCTTAAGGCAGTTCACAGTCTTCCTCACCTTCCTCATTGGCTAGGTAGATCGGATTGTCGAAGTCATACTGAGCCATAGCAAGGTCGTTGTTGATGAGGCCCGATGAGGAGCATCTATATGAATGATGATTCATACTAGATTTAGAAATGGTTCGAGGAAACATTGCCATTTATTTTGTATGAAATTTGTATTTTTTCCAAAAATAAAACAACCATGAAAATGAAAGACAATGAGCAATATGTATGAATGCAAAAACGTCCACTTTATTGATGATTATGAAATTATATCATGAACAAAAGAAAGCTTACAATGAGCTGCTATGCCCCGGGTAAGGCATAGAGCTTGAATATAGGAAAGCAAAACATAAACTATTACGCATCAAGCTGAGTGACAGAGATGAGCTTTTCATCCGACCAGTTGTTGAGTTGTGTCCCCAGAGCACAAGGTCTAATCCACTCGTCAAGATCGCAATCGCTGTCAATTGTATCCTTTTGTGCAACACAAACGTTGCTATGATTAATCCACCCAACAATGGTGAAGGTAACTGGGCCTTTCCGACCTCTAGCACTTTATCCGGACGTTGACTGACCAGGGTGGTAGCCAACTCCATACATGTCTTTCTTTTATGGGATCTCAATTGTCTTGCCCCAGCCTTCCTTCACATCTGACTCTACCACCTCTAAGGCTTGTTTGTAAGAAGCCATAGAAGCTCATTTCTTTGGGTCTTCAGATAAAGCAGCTGATGATGATGCATTCTCGGACTTGATGGGCTCAAAAGCTTGGCAAGGAGTCTCGACGATTTCTCCATCCATCTCCACGTATTTGAACGAGGCTAGGCGGATGATGAAGATGTTTTCTTCTCCTGACACTATTACAATCTGCCCTTCCCAAACAAACTTTAACTTTTGATGAAGGGTGGAGGATACTGCCCCTGCTGAATGGATCCACGGCCTCCCCAACAAGAAGCTATAGGCTTGCTGGATATCCATCACGTAGAAAGTATCATTGAAGACTTGTGGACCTACCTTGATATGCAACTCCACTTCTCCGAACACTGACCTCCTCGAGCCGTCGAATGCATGTACCACTAAGTCGCTTGGCCTCAGCACGACCCTATCATAATTCAGCTTCATAAGGGCTTTCTTGGGGAGCATATTCAGTGACGACCCTGTGTCAACCAGCACGTGGGAGAGCACAACCCCCTTACATTCCATGGAGATATGTAGGGTACGGTTGTGATTGCGTCCCTCGGATGTTAAGTCCATATCTGTGAATCCCAAGCCATGGCTAGATTTTACACTTGACACCATTGTTTCCAATTGAATTACTGATATATCCCACGGTACATACGCGTTGTTCAGAATCTTGAACAAGGCTTTCCTATGCGAATCCAAACACATCAATAAGGATAAGATTGAGATCTTATAGGGAGTCTGCTGTAAGTGGTTTACAATCGTGTAGTCGCTTTTCTTGATGATTCTTAGGAATTCCTCTGCTTCCTTATCAAAAGTGATGTCAGGGTATGTTATTGACACAGGTGCATCATTAGTCATGGGTTGTTTGCCCCTAGCTTTCGCTTGAGCCTCGACAATATCTTTTAGTGGAAATGCATTACCTCTCAAAGTTTCTAGCGCAAATAATCTACCGCTTCTGGTAAATCCCCCAACTCCAACATTTTCAATTTGGCATGGAGAGGAACTGGACGCAACTATGTATTTTTTTCCATTATAGTACACTTCACCCCCATAATTCCAGCGAATGGCCCTATCACTCTGGTATGGGACAAGTCCCGAGGTAGTGATGGTTATTAGCGCCACCCTTGTTGCGGCAGGAATCTGTTATAGGTTGTAATAAATTGTAACAGTTGATATATCATCATTTTTCACAACTTTATCGAACTGTATACTTCCTTCACTAATCATCTTTTGTATCCTCGATCTCAGTTGATCGCAACCATCCGGGGAACTAACACAATCTGGAAAATTTTCTCCACAACCCAGGAACATGTTCCTTTTGGCCAAGCAAGGTTTTACTGCCATCAATGGAGTTTTCAAATCTTCGACATCGGATATCAAATTCAAACCTTCACCACTATCAACAGCCCCCACAGTCCTTCCATGAGGAGGTATAGGATTCTGGATTACATTTGGAGTAGGAGCGAAATTGATTGCTTTGGAGTCAATCAAGTCCTGGACAACGTGCTTCAGCGCTTTAAAATTCTCTGTGCTGTGACCGGGAGCCCCAGAATGGAACTCACAACGGGAATTGGCATCATACCCCTCAGGGATTTACCCCGGTCTTGGAGGTTGTAGGGTCCTTAATTGGATCATCTGCAGTTATAGAAGATTATGGAGGAGTTGGGAATATGACATGGGTGGCGTCTCAAGATGCCTGTCTTTTGATCGGGGAGGATAATATGGCC
Source organism: Lathyrus aphaca (assembly GCA_963966055.1). Lineage (NCBI taxonomy): Eukaryota > Viridiplantae > Streptophyta > Magnoliopsida > Fabales > Fabaceae > Lathyrus > Lathyrus aphaca. The sequence continues at coordinate 212,168,507 of OZ014520.1, read as the reverse complement.
TAGGACCCCTTTGTTATTGGTAGTTTGGTTGATGTTGTTGTTGTTGAACATTTGGTTGATGTTGTTGTTGTTGAACATGTGGTTGGTTTATTAGAGCAGCAATGGTGACAGGAGTTGCCTGATGATACACATTCTGGTTTCCTATTCTGTTTTGAGTATACACAACCCCAGTTTCTCCTTCTAGGCACTTTATAAAAGGCTTCTTTACATTGGAGGTTGATGCTCCGCTATTTTGGATTTTTCCCTGTTTCATCCAATTTTCTATCCTTTCACCCGTCAGAGTGATGTCCGAAAACCCACTGGATGAACATCCTGCTAATCTTTCCATGAAGGGCCCTGGGAGGGTATCCATGAAGAGATCCACCATCTCTCTTTCCAGCAAAGGTGGTTGTACTCTGGCGGCGACTTCACGTCATCTTTGAGCATAGTCCTTGAAGCTTTCTGAGTTCTTCTAAGATAAACTCTGGAGTTAAGTACGGCTGGTAGCCATATCAATATTGTACTAATACTGCTTAAGAAAGGCCTCCCCAAGCTCTTTCCAGTTTTAGACAGAGTTCTTTTCTAGCTTCATATACCATTCCAATGAGCCCCCAGAGAGGATGTCCTGGAAGTAATACATCCAGAGTTTTTCATCTTTAGTGTGAGCGGTTATCTTGCGGTAAAAAGCTTGTAAGTGTGTCTTGGGTCAGGAGTTGCCATTATACTTATCAAAGCCTGGAGGTCTGAATTTAGGTGGAATGACCACCCCGGAGACCAAACCCATATCAGATACGTCAATTCCAAGAGTGTCCCTACATTCAAGGGCCCTAATTTTCTCGGCCAGCAGTTGAAAATCCTGAAAGTTTCCACCGGTGCCGAAACCCATATCATCGTTGACCAGGGGAACTGATCTTCATGGCGATCTTCCACAGGGATAAGAGTAGGGGTGCTAGTTTCTTGAACCAAATGTCCATCTCCTCTATTGTTTGGCGAATTTCCCTGGGCATCTAGAGTAACCACCGAAGGGTCTGTTTGGGGAGGAGTAAGCCTCTGCATGGCATTTCTCAGCTCTTGCTACCCTAGGGACATGCCCTACATCATCGCCATAAACTCTCCCATTCGGGTGCAGAGTTTGTTGAGCTCTGTCTGCACAGTATTCATGATGTTTCTTTGATTGTTGCGGGTAGCGTACTGGTGAGGAATACTTTGTCTGGGATGACTGGTCTTGGCTGCTCTCGCAATCTTTCCTTGGAAATGGATAAGTTAAGTAACCTAAACAACCTGCAAAAAGAAAGAAAATGAAAATGGTATGAATGCATGCAATGCTGTGTTCCTTTTATCCTCAAGGGTTTCTTTTTATTTTCTCGTTCCGGTATTAAGAGAATAGCCTTTGGAAGAAAACCCCGTATGATATTCAGATGTGGAGAATTGGCACTTATTACCTTATGTTTGTGCAAAAGATAACAACCAAGGATTCAAAGCAAGTCAATCATATAAACTGAAATCTGAAACAACAAAGCCCCCGAAGGGTACCAGTTCATACATCAGAAAAGAAACAAAGTAACTCAATAAAAAGGAATCCCACAACAGGCCACTGGGTAATCCAGATATGAGAGCACAAGACTAAACCCTAGGAAGTTCTACATCTTGCAACCTCCGACTAAGGCGCTTGACACCTTGGAGCAATTGGGCTATGTTTGGATGATCTGGCTCCTGTATGAGCTTCTGGATTAAGAGATCCCTCTGATCAAAGAAAGCCTGCAGTTCATTGATCTGCTACAGGAACACCTCTTCATTCTCTTTGTTAGGACTTGGCTCAGTCTTGACTTTCTTGACATCAGCCTAGAGCTTCACCTTTTCTACCTCTTTCTAGATATCTTCAACAACTCGTTGACTTTGGGCTATCTTCTGAAGGTAATCTCTACGTTGTTCGTGGGCTTTCTGAAGTAGTCTCTCATGTTCATTTAGGAGCTCTTGAAGGTTTTTGATCTTCAACTGGTACTCAACTTCTACCTCCTTTTGCTTTCTCATATTGACATCTCATCTTTCTTGCCGGCCCTTCGGGGTCCCGCAAAAGGTTTTCTGGGATTGCTAGAGGAACTTGCACCACTTTCGGAGATTTTTCCCATCTTTAAGAGACTTTCAATCCTCTCTCTGGCTATGACCACATCAGCAAAACTGGTAGAGGAGAAAGCAGCCAGTCTATCAATATAGGTCCCTTGCAATGTGTTCATGAACATGTCAGCCATTTCCCTTTCTGACATGGGTGGTTGGACAGCAGCAGCAAGCTGTCTCCACCTTTGAGCATAATCCCGGAAGCTTTCTCGGGAAGATTGAGACATTCCCATTAGAATGGTCCTGTTGGGAGCCATGTCCAGGTTGTACTGATATTGACGGATGAAAGCCTCGGCCAAATCCTTCCAGCATCTTATGGTGGCCCTAGACAAATGCGAATACCATTCTCTCGAAGCTCCAGTCAGACTGTCCTCAAAGTAGAACATCCATAGCTTTTCATCCATGGTATACGCTTTGAGCCTTCCCAAGAAAGACTGCAGATGAGTGCGAGGACAGGAGGTGCCATTGTACTTTTCAAAGCATAGGGGTTTGAATTTGTGGGGAATTCTCACCCCATCCACTAGTCCCATATCCATCACATCGAAGCCCAAAGAATTTTGTGACTCCAAAGATCTTAACTTTTCGGCAATCTCGTCCAATCTTCTGTCATATACCTCATCTCCTGCCCCTATAACAGTAAACTATTCTCCCTGGGGATCCTCCTGCAGGATTTGGCCCCCAGCAGCATTACCTTGACCATTTCTTGGGATGTTAATTTCTGGATTCAGGTGAGGTCCAAACTCTGGTGGGTTAATACGAGGTTGGCCTCCTTCATTGTTGCTAGTTCCCCCTGTTCCAAGATGAGGTTCCTCAGGAGTTTGTCTTTCCACCAGCTTAACCTTTCTTGACTCTGGGCCAAGCCAGTCATTACTGCCATGAACTAAGACATCTGATTTCTCATCTCCACTCTCTCATTGGCCATCTGGTTTCTGACCTCAGTTAGATCCTGATGTACTTGTTCCATTTGAATGCCGGGAAGGTTGTTACGAGTCGGGTACCGGTGCGTGCGGTTGACAGGGAACACTCGGCGACGAGCAATGTTTCTTGAGATCACAACAAAGTTATAAATAAAGATAATAATAAAACCTACAAAACAAAACAAAGTTAGTATGCAATGCAGTATGCTTATTTGTTTTCCAAGGTATCTGGTTTGGTTCTTGGTTTTGACCTTTCCAGACCTCGAGGAAGATGCTTGGTGTTGTTGAGAGAAAACCAAAATGAAAACAAACCAAATATATTACAAATGGTGAATAATACATAGTTTGTTTTACAATACATACCCATGGAGGGTCAAAATACAACAAAAGGAAAAGTACATCAAATGGAGACAACAACAAGCAAAGAATCAGACATCCAGCCCAAACTCATCTTCTCTGACCTCCTTCAGGAGTGCCTCAGTCACTGGACCAGCTGGGTGCTCTGTAATGGTCCTAATGAGGAGGTTCCTGGTAGCAATGGCAGTGGTCAGCTTCTTATGCCTGTCCTGGTCCTTTGATCTCTTCAATCCTGCTCTGAGCTTCAACTCTGAAATCTCCCTCTGAGCTGTCAACAAAGCTTCCTGCTGCTTCTTCTCTCTGGCCTCTAGCTGTTCAATCTTGGCTTGAGTCTTTTGGTCTTCTTGTGTACGGGCTTCAGTGATCCTGACCCACCTAGCCTGACTCTCTTACAGATAGTGCTCAGCCCTAGCTTTCTGAATCTTGGCCTCCTTACAGGCATTCTTTAATATCTGTTCCCCAGCCCTTGCTTTCCTTATGTAATCCTCTGTCTTCTCAATTTTGGCAAGATGCTCCACCCTGAGCTTTTCCAATCTCTCAATGTCCAGACGACCATCACTCCTTTCCCAAAGAGTCTTTTTCAAGGCTTGAGATAGCTGCTCATTCCTTTCCTCCAACTTTTCAAACTCCTCCAGGCTAATTGTTGCTGCAGGTTGTACTGTGGATGGCCCAGGTATGTCTTCCAAGATGAAAGGCATTATGGTAATCTGAGCTCTAGTACGGGACCAGTCATAGTACTGAGCTGAAGCAACATTATTACATCTTCCAAGAATAGCCACTCCTTTTGTCTAGATGTTGTCCCAAGCCCAGGATGCTTGTCTGACAACAGCTGAATTAGGTTGCACTTCACAATACAGGGTCTCAGCTAAATCATGTCCTCTGGGAGGGTGAACCAAGGCATAACCCAGTTGTCTCTTAAACAGTAAAGGATTGTAGTAGATGCAACCCTTCACTCCTATCAGAGGCACATTTGGGTATTGCCCACAGCTGGTGATAATCTCCTTGCCTTTGGTGCTCTGGGTGCACCATCTGATATCATCTGAAGTCAAGGCAATGAGCCTCTTAGCCCAATTCTTCTGCTGGTGGGGATTCAAGAAAGCATCTGACTTAGGCAGGTGTCTGAGCATCCAGGTGTAAAACAAAGGAGCACAACATCTTACCAACTTCCCCCTCTGTTTCTCATTCCTCTGATGAATGGAGTAATAAAAATCTCCTAGCTGTGTAGGTACTGGGTTCTTCAGAAGAAACAAATGGATGGCATTCTTGCTGACAAATTTAGGCTCATCTGCAAACAGTATAGCCCCATATATGCTGAGGGCTAACAGTGCACAGACTGCCCTCCACTCTCCCAATGAAGCCTTTAGGATGGCCTGAGAGATCAAGAAGTCCAAATGCAAACCAGGAATCCCAGCTTTTGTTGTCATACTTTGCTCAATAAGGGCAGGCTCCAAGTACAGTGCCCTTGCTATCTCTTCATTTTTGGGAGCAGTCATCTCTAGGTTGAAAGGGATTCCACCTCTGATAGGTACTCCAATCAATAAAGAAAATTCTTCCAGCAGAGGCCCTAGCTGAAATTCTGGAAAGGTGAAACATCTCAAAGGAGGGTCATAAAACTGCAAGCATGTGTGGATCATGCTCCTCTGAGAAGGATCAAGTTCCATGACCATATCCAGGATACCTCCATAATGCTCTCTAAACAATGGGATGTGGTCAGGTGTGATAAGTGACTGGACCTGCCTGATTCCAGTCAACACAGGCTCAAAAAAGTGGTAGGATATGTTGCTTTTCCTGGGAGTAGCCATGAATGTTGCTGAAGGAACTGAAGACAAATGCTGGTGAAGATCACAGACTGATGCTGGAGGTGAATCTCTGGCAGGTTGATGCTGGTGAGGATGGAGACAACTGAAGCAGATAACTGGTGAAGACAGCTGAAGCAGAGGTCTATGCAGAAGAAGGGGTCAAAACCAAAACCAAGATATAATGAGGTGGATACCCTGAAAAACAAATAAACAAATGTTAAATGATGCAATGATGATATATGCAAATGACATGCAAGGGTTTGTGATCAAGCTGGATCTGATTATCTGTCTTGATATAAGGCCCATGTATGTTCAAAAAAAGTCCAGATGGAGGCTCAGAAATCCAGTAACCAAGGTGGGGGACTCAAATAAAGAGTCACATGTCCGGGGTTAATCACAAGAACTGTCCAAAGTGAGGCATTCTTAAACAAAATAGTAACAGGGTATGATGTGGCCAAGGGTTCCTGCAAACCTGTAAACAGCCCAACCCCCTCACATGTAATGTTCTAGAACAAGGATCCTCAGACTTGGATCAGTTATGAGAAGTGTAAACACTTCTAACCCGGAGGTACAATGTTTACAATAACCATAAAAGATCCTCCTCTAATTCACCTCAGCTTCTGAAGGTCATAATAAAGGTCATCCAGACTTAGCAGGCTTCCCAGATAGCCCTAGCACTACAGGAGATCTGTAGCACAGAGTTCTCAAGAAGAAACCCACATCTGAACCGTGTTTCATATTCCCGCACCAGACCGAAATGGAATGGGAAATAACATGAACCACTCTAGCCTAGGTGTCACTCAGGTCCCAGGTATAGGACCTTAAACTCTCAATGGAACCCACCCACCAAAACAGAAAAACAGATCCAGCAAATGACAGTATGATGGATATAAAGACTGTAAAGAAAGCAATAAGTAAAGTTGTACATAAAGCAATAAATAAAGCGAAATAAATAAACACACATAGCACATAACACCCACAATAAACACAAATCAGACAAGCGCTAGGAGAACCCACAAAAAGAACCAGAAGCCCTGGTTGCAATATAAGGTGTCCCCAGCAGAGTCGCCAAGATGTCGCTCCCACCAAATGACACCTGGTCAGAAGGGGTACAGACGCGAACGGTCGGCGAAGGAGAAAGAGAAGAAAAGAGTCGCCAGCTAGGCATTTTTATCCCTAAGGAAAGGTAATGCTGCATAAACCTAAGAAAAGATGGATAAGACGGTTGCGAACCAGAGAAACTGAGAAAGGGGGTTGGTTACAACCTGGGAAGGTATTAGCACCCAGATTGTCCGTCGTACTCGACGGGATCCACGCTTAAAAGATTTGTGTTCTAAAGGGGTAGTGTCAGTGCTATTTTGTGTGCAAAAGCTGGAAACGAATGCAAGTGTCAGTGCAAAAGAAATGTGAAGTGAATAAAAGAAGTGTCAGTGTAAGGAAAGATTATGAAGCTCAAGACTATGAGGCTTAAAGAATAATACTGGAAGAGGGGGAATATATAGAGACTTTTGTTCGATAACTGTTAAGTTATGCCTACGTATCCTCTCGTGCAATGAGGAAGTCAGAACACCGTAGTTCGACTCAAAGAGACTGAAAGATAAATTGACTGATGAACTGCTTGCTTGTCTATGCTCAAGTGTTTGACCTGTCTGGCGCAGGTGCAAACTGTCTTGCATTAGACGGAAGAAGCGAGTTCTCGATTGTGAGTGAATGTGGTGAGAAAAGAATCCCGGAGGAGACGATTATTGTTTTTTTTGTGTTTTCAGTCTTTTATTGCCTTTTGAGGTTTGTCATAAGAAAATGAGCTTAAGCCTAAACCAAGGGTTAGTAAACTCATCACATCTTCCCTCTGATTAGGGGTAATGAGAATACCTTAAGTGTGAAGTAAACACCTCACACTTAATCACCATGATGTAGGATTAAGATCATTAATCTACTTATATTTATTTAGATGCTTTTGTTGTTTTTGTCTGGTGTTAAGTAATGAGTTTAAGCCATAATCAAGGATTTAATGGACTCATTACACCATCCTAATAGAAGGATAATAGATGAGAACATTTAAGCTGAGGAAGGCTCCTCAAATTAATCCATGATTAGGGATTAACCTCATGACAAAACAAAGCCTTTATTAAAGTGGATTTTAGTTAATGGTAAGGTTAAGAAATGGATTTTATGGTTTGTAAGACAACTTGAGGGGGACTTGTCCATTAACACTAGGGTTAGTCCTTCTTAACAAATTAAGGAAGAATTAGAACCCTAATGCAAGGCCCAAGTTACAAGCTTGATGTCTTAGTGATTATTAAAGTGGATTGATTAAAGGATTTAAACACATTAAGGGTTTAACACTTAGGATTAAAGTTATACACTCCATCCTAATAGAAGGATGCAGGCATAAGCTTAATCACAAAGCCTTAAAGCCTTTAAGGTTTAGTCCTTGATTAAGAGATGAGAAGAGAAGACTCAAAGATGACACAAAGGTAAAACTAATGGGGGGACTAATCAAACCCTAATTGTTATCATGCTTGGGTGTTCCTAGGGTTTATGAGGCTTGCAAGAGTTCTTCAAGGAAAAGCCACCAAGGAAGAAGAAAGAAGGAAAGAAAAGAAGTAGCAAGAAGCAAGACAACTTGCTTCACTTAAGAAGGCAAGTTGCTTGAAGAAAGAAGGAGGAGAAAGAACATGAATGAGAAAGCTCCTTCTAATACACAATTAAAAATGCAGCAATGATGCATGTCGCTCCCGAAGATTTGCATCCCGGTACAAGCGCGAACGGTCGGCGAGAGGAACAATGGGAACACACAGCCGTGAACTCACTGGAGATGAATAGAGTCGCCAGCTAGGCATTTTTATCCCGGAGGAAAGGCAATGCTGCATAGACCTAGAAAAAGATGGATAAGACGGTTGCGAACCAGAGAGACTGAGAAAGGGGGTTGGTTACAACCTGGGAAGGTATTAGCACCCAGATTGTCCGTCGTACTCGACGGGATCCACGCTTAAAAGATTTGTGCTTTAAAGGGGTAGTGTCAGTGCAATCTGTGTATAAAATAGCTGGAAAAGAATGTACAGGTGTCAGTGTAAGAAGTGAAGTGTAATATGTATAGTGTCAGTGTAAGGATGAGAGTAAGATGTTCAAGATCATGAGACTAAAGAATGAAGCTGGAAAGAGGGGGAATATACAGAGACTTTTGTTCGATAACTGTTAAGTTATGCCTACGTATCCTCTCGTGCAATGAGGAAGTCAGAACACCGTAGTTCGACCCAAAGAGACTGAAAGGTGAATTGACTTGTGAACTGCTTGCTTGTCAATGCTCAAGTGTATGACCTGTCTGGCTCAGGTGCAAACTGTCTTGCATTAGACGGAAGAAGCAAGTTCTCGTTTATGAGTGAATGAGATGAGAAAAGAATCCCGGAGGAGACGATTATTGTTTGTTTTTGAGTGTTTTCAGTCTTTTATTGCTTTTGAAAATTTGTCATAAGTTAATGAGCTTAAGTCTAAACCAATGGATTTAGTAAACTCATCACATCTTCCCTCTGATTAGGGGTAATGATAGTACCTTAAGTGTGAAGTTAGATTCTCACACTTAATCACCTTTGGTGTAGGATTAAGATCATTAACCTACTTGTGATTATTTAGATGTTTTTGTGGTTTTTGTTTAGTGTTAAGTAATGAGGTTAAGCCATAATCAGGGATTTAACAGACTCATTACACCATCCTAATAGAAGGATAATAGATGAGAATGTTTAAGCTGAGGAAAGCTCCTCAACTTAATCCATGATTAGGGATTAAACTCATGACCAAACAAGCCTTTATTAGATGGATTTTTATTTAATGATATGATGATGAAGTGGATTTTATGATTTGTGAGACAACTTGAGGGGGACTTGTCCATTAACACTAGGGTTAGTCCTTCTTAACCAATTAAGGAAGAATTAGAACCATAATGCAAGGCCCAAGTTACAAGCTTGATGTCTTGATGATTATTAGATGGATTGATTAAAGGATTTAAACACATTAAGGGTTTAACACTTAGGATTAAAGTTATACACTCCATCCTAATAGAAGGATGCAGGCATAAGCTTAATCACAAAGCCTTAAAGCCTTCAGGGTTTAGTCCTTGATTATGAGATGAGAAGAGAAGACTCAAAAGAGACACAAAGGTAAAACTAAGAGGGGAGACTAATCAAAACCCTAATCATTGTCATGCTTGGTTGTTCCTAAGGTTTGTGAGGTTTTCAAGAGAAGTCTTCAATGGAACCACCAGGAAGCAGATGAAAAGATCAAGAGAAGCAAAGCAACTTGCTTCATTCAAGAAGTCAAGTCACTTGAAGAAAGAAAGTGGGAAGAAGAAGAATGAGCAAGCTCAAACTCAAACACAAACAAAAATGCAGCAATGGATGCAAGAGAGTGATGAAGAGAAAGTTATGAGAAGTGAAGGCAAATTCACTTCTCAAAGTCACTTACCACCTGAAAGGTTAGAAAAGGAATGCAATGCAATGCAAAATGGGATGAGATGACATGATGAGAAACAAAACCAGAATCATATACATGATGCTAATGATGCTATGAGATGCTACAAACATGAGGCAGCACATGGAAATGATCATACAAGTTCATGAATGCAAATGAAACAAGTTATGACCCATGAACATACATGAAAAGTTATGAAGTGCACATGACATACAACATGGCAAATACATGATGCAATGATCAATCATGCTTTCAATATGTCTTATGATGTCAAATGGATCAAATGGATTCTTGAAATGTCATGGCAAGTCATGTTATGCAAGAGAATGCAAGATGGATGCATATGGAAGCCCAAATTAGGGTTTATGAACAATACATCAAACAAAAATCAAAATCAGAAGCAAACCCTAAGATAAAAAATTGAAAATGCCACTCAAAGGACCCCTAAACCTATACTAAACCAATGCCCAAAGGAGAGGTCTCAACTCTTAACCAATTTCAAGTTATGGATTTTCTAAGTTTCCTAGGGTTTTAGGGTTCCTAAGCAAGAAAATGACCAAACAAATGGAAAATGAAAGATCAAAACATGGCCATTTAATCTCACAAACTACATGCTAAACACAATGCAATGCAAAAATAATCAATGTCCAACTCTTCATGGATAGGCAGAAATGATTTTTGGAACTTTGGATCAAATTAATGCATAAAAATGATTTTAAATCAATGAAAAAATTCTCAAAATGCATCAAGATCAAAAAATAAATTTGGTTTGAAGGTTGAACAATGTTTCTAAATGTCTTAGAACATTTCATGAATTTTTTGGTGATTTTTAAATACCTAAAAGTATTTTTAATAAATTAATTTTCATTAATCAATTAAAAATAAACTTTTAAATATTTAAAAATACTTTTTTAATGCTAAAAATAAAAATAAAAATATTTTTGTGTTTTAAAAATTAATGAAACTCTTGACAAAAAGTTTCATAATTTTTAAAACATTTTTGCTATTTTTAATAAATTATGTAAAACAAATGAATTAAATGGAAAATAAAATGAAATTAAACTGAAATAAGAAAAAGTATGCACATCCAATGATCCAGATTCAAACACACGCGCGCGGGAAGAGACTTGGCGCCATATCCTACGGCTCAAATTCAAAATCAGCTAATTAATGTTTAAGCCCTAATCCTGCCGTTAAACACCCTCAGGTGACCGGAACAGTGTTCCGGTCATCTTCTCCGTTCACCCCAAAAATCAATCTCTCTCTCCAGGCCATTTTAGGAGCTCTAACTCTCCAGAAATCATCTACTAACTACCCTAAGCATGAATCCAGCACAAAATCATGTTAAAACTCAAACACAAACACGAATCGAATCAATGAAGTTTCTAGGTCAAACTTTCAGGACACCATAACATACTCATTTCTTGCTCATTTTCAAAAGTAAATAGATCCCAATGATCAGTGCAACATACAAAACAAGATTCTAACAAGAAAAAAGAGTTCTGGAAAAAAAGTTCATGAAGCTACCTGAGATGGAGCTTTCAATTCAGGTACTTTCTGGCTGCTTCTTTGGCTCAAACAAGTCCTAATGATCCTCCTTAAAAGCTTTTGACCTTTGGTTGGAGTTTAAACAGCCTCTTGAGTGAGTTTGCAGAAGCTCAGGTCAAGGGAGTGTGAAAATCGTATTTTGGTTTCAAGGTGTTTCAGGCCAGGATGAAGGGTGGTTTCTGGTCAGTGAAGTGAGTAGAGATGATTTGTGAAGTTTGTCTTTGTGTTTGAGGTTTGTGGAGAGAGATTCGAAGGAAAATGCAAGTTGGGGTGAGTTTGTGTATGCTGAGTTGTGGTGAGCTTCAGCCTTGCTTGTTATGTGAAATGGTTAGCATTTGGCTTGCATAAAATAATCCCATTGGTCAGATGATGTGACCTGGCCTGCTGTGATTGGGATGTTCACTTTTGCAAATTGTCAACTTTGGTGTAAGGAGGGAATGGGCTAAGTTCTAGCTTGGTACAAGAGGCATGGGCTGCGCAGCAAGGTGAGGGGAAAGGCTAAGGCTGGTTCAATGGCCAATGCAGCAAGTGGTAGGAGGTGTCATGATGGTTTTGCAACTTGATCAACTTTGGTTCATATGCAACTATCTTGCCATACAAGCCATGAAACATGAGAAACTTTGGTTCAAATCTGATTTTTAGGCCATATGTAATGTTTGTGCATTGGTTTGATGTGAACTAGAAGTCACAAATGGCCTTGATACATGATTTTGCAAATTTTCCAATTGGTGCATATCTTGAAAATTAGTGATTTTTGCCAACTTTGTCACACCACAACTTTTGATCCAAAATGAATTAGGTCATGTTCTTGTACTTTTTGAAAAGGGAAAAATGTATTCTACAACTTTCATGACCAAAGTTTTTCCATTTGGAGCATTTTTGAATCAAAAAGTAAGGTTTGAAAAGTGACCTAAAATGACATATTCTTTAAAAGTCAACTATGCCCAAAAAAGTCAACTTTGCAAAAAACTTCAAATTATTGAATTTTGTGAACTTCAAACTTCTTCCATGATCAAATAAAGATCATATACACTCAAAATGATGAAGATCACCCCTTGGTTGGGTCATTGGGGGCCTCAGATACCCTGATTTTGCACTGACTTGTCCAGAAAGTCAACCCTTGATCAGATGACTTCCCCATGGAATTTCTTCATGAAAATTGATATGCATACTCCCTATACCATATAGAGACCAATGGAAACAAGAATGACCAAAAAAATTGGAGTTATGGCCTCTAAAACCAAAACCCTAATTTTAGGTCAACTGTGTAGTCAAACTTGGCTCTGCTTCCATACCAATCCCAGTTCTTGTGATTCTTTGGCATTTTTGACTTTGAGAGGATGTGATATGATGCTTGAACACACATAGACCCCTTTGAAGTGATTGATGGTCTTTGGAGTGGCCCAAGAAGCTCCTGGATTGCTCAGATCACAAACCCTAGATGCAGATGACTTTGAAACAATGCAGTGACTCAAAAATGTGATATGAGATGATATGATTGTGTTTATGCATATGAGATGATCACAAGCCATGGTGTGGATGGGTGAGGGAAAATTTGGGGTGTTTACAATGCATAAAAGGGATGAGAAGAAAATATGAGAAGTGAAGGCAAATTCACTTCTCAAACACTTACCACCTGAAAAGTTAGCAACAAGAAATGAAATTGAAATGCAAATGAGATGGAATACAAAGATGAAAACCAAAGTCAGAAGCATATTTAAGAGGTAAATGATGCTATGAGATGGTATGAAAGCATGTCAAGAGATGAGGATGATCATGCAAGCAATGAAGGTGCAAGTGAGACATGAAAGGAGGCAAGAAAGTTCATGAAAACTTATGAAATGCAATGGATGCATAACATGGAAAATGGATGATGCAATGATCAAACATGATTCTAATATGTCCTAAGATGTCCCATATGTCATGTGGATGCACAAAATGTCATGGAAAGTTCATGTATGCAAGCATATGAAGAATGAATGCAAATGAAGGCAAAGATTAGGATTTATGTACAAGATGCAATGCAAAATTCAAAATCAGAAGCAAATGACAAGATAAAAAAAATGAAAATGGGATCAAAGGTACCCTAAACCTATACAAGTCCACTACCCAAAGGAGGAGACCTAACTCTTAACCCTAAAGAAGTTATGATTTTTCTAAGTTGGCTAGGTTTTTAAGGTACCTCACAAAGAAAAATGCAAAACAAATAAAAAATGGAAGATAAATTCATGCCAATTTTATCCTAGAAACTACATGATATGTGGAATGCAATTCAAAAAGAACCATTATCAAACTCTTCATGGTTAGGCAGAAAAGATTTTTCTAAGTTAGGGTCAAAATATTGCTTTTTAAAAACCTTAAATCCAAAGAAAAATGTCAAAATGGATCAAGAACCAAAAAGAAATTTGTATGAATGGTTTGTTAATGTCTCTAAACGTGTCAAGATGCAATGTGATTTTTTTGGTGATTTTTAAAATAAACACTTAAATATTTTAAAAATGCAAATTTTATGCAAAAAATAAAATAAAAATTATTTTCAGAATGAGAAAAATATTTGAAATGAAAATGCAAAAGAAAAATATTTTTGAAGTTTCCTAGCTATTTTAAATAAATTGTGCAAGATAAATGATAAAAATAATGAAATTAAAATGAGAATTAATGAAAGTCAGTTGATCTGAGGGCCAGGATTCAAACCTAGGGGGCGGGAATTGACTAGCGCGCGCATCTGGATGGCTATAATTCAAACTTCTTTAATTACGCAACTAAGCCCTAATCTGAACCCTAATGACCTTCAGGTGACCGGAACAGTGTTCCGGTCATCTTCTCCGGCCAGTTCAAAACCTAACTTCTTCCCTAAACAATTTTAAACCCTCTAAAGCTCCAGATCACAACTTTTAAACACCCTAAGCAAGAATCAAGCACTAAAATTCATTTATCTTTCAACATAAACAAGATTCGAATCAATCAAGTTTTCAGGTCAAACTTTCAGAGACATGGTTCAGGCTCAAAACTCAATCATTTTTAAAACCAACAAGCACAGCATGATCAGTGAATCATAAGCAACATTTCTATGGCATAAAAAATGATTTCTGGAAAAAATGTTCTTGGTGATACCTGAACTGAAGTTTTCGAAAATGGTATTGGTTGGCTGCTTCTTTGCTTCAAATCAGCTTCAATGATCCTCCTGAAGAGCTTGCAGTGTTTGGTTGGAGTTTATATAGCCTCTATGTGAAGTTGGCTGAAACTCAGTTCAAGAAATGTGAAAATCGTGTTTTTGATTTGAGGTGTTTCAAGGCAAGATGAAGGGTGGGAAATGATCAGTGATGGATGTGTAGTTGAATGGTGGAAAAAGTTTGAAGATTTGTTGGCTAAGCTATGAGTTCGAAAGCTTTTGCAAGTTGGAGTGATTTTGAGAACTTGGGAAATCTGAGGTTTCAGGCCTGTGTGTCTTGTGTTATGAGCTGTGTTTGATCCACATAACAAGTTGTGATAGGTCAGAGAGTGGGTGGTGGCCTATGGTGATTGGTATGGGCAAGTTGCCAAAATGTCAACATGACTTGTACTTGAGGTATGGGCAAGAATACAGCTGGTACTTGAGCATGTCCATGCGCAGCTAACTTCATGGATGTCCACAAATCCATTCTTGAGGCAATTCAGCATGAGGGAAGAAAGTTATGGGGTGTTTTGCAATTATGTGATGTTTTCGCCCCTTTGAGAAATCTTGATGATCAAGGCATGAAACTTGAGATTTCTTTGGGCAATTCTGAATTATAGGTCATGTACTATGTTTGTGTAATGATTAGAAGTGTGTTTGAAGTCACAAAATGCTTTGGCAAGTGGTTTTGCAAGTTTCCATCTTTGGTTCATAAGTGAAATTTTGTGATTTTTCCCAACTTTGCAAGGCCATAACTTGAGTTCTATGATGAATTAGATCAAGTTCTTGTACTTTTTGGAAAGGGAATAATCCAATCTACAACTTTCATGACCAAGAATTTTTCATTTGAAGCATTTTTGAATCAAAAATAGGAGGTTGAAAAACTTTCCCAAAATGGCAAGTTTGCATTACAAGTCACTTTCCCAAAATGGCAACTTTGGAAATGGCTTGAAATTCTTCAATTTTGTGAACTTATAACTTCTTCTAAGATCAAATAAAGATCATATACACCCAAAATGATGGAGAATACCCTTTGGTTGGATGATTGGGGGCCTCAGATGCCCTGATTTTGCACTGACTTGTTCAAGAAGTCACCTATTGGTCAGATGCCTTCCCCATTGAGTTTCTTCATGAAAATTGGTATGCATGATCCTCATATCATATAGAGACCAATAGAAACAAGAATGACCAAAAAAATTGGAGTTATGGCCTCTGAAACCAAAACCCTAATTTTAGGTCATATGTGCAGTTAAGCTTGGCTCTGCTTCCATGCCTTCCCCAGTTCTTGTGATTTTCTGACTTTCTTGATCTTGGGAGGATATAATATGATGCTTGAACATACATGGACCCTCTTGAGATGATTGGAGACCTTTGGAGTGGCTCAGATAGCTCAGTGATGGCTCAAATCACAAACCCTAGATGCAGATGACTTTGAACTAATGCAATGAAGCAAAAATGCAATGTGAGATGATATGATTGAGCTTATGCAAATGAAAAGAAACACAAGCCATGGTGAAAATAGTGAGGGAAAATTTGGGGTGTTTACATCTGCCCCTATTCAAACATGAGTTAGTTGTGCAGGATGTAAGCGACGAGCTTAACAGACAAACAAGATAACTTGTGGTTGAATATCAAAGACAGTCCAAAATTTGCGCTCACTGGGGAAAAAGAAAGGGGACATAAATTGTAAAAGAAAGCAAAGTACGATTATAAAGTGCGGGCGACGGAGGACGACCGTCGGGCAGGGGACGACTGTTGGGGATGAAGCAATGACGGGAACGGCCGACATGCTGGGGAAATGAAAAGATTATGATGGGGATGACCATCAACTATAGTAACAAGGCTCTTTGGGGATTAAAGGTAAATGATGGGGACGACCATCGGGTTGAAGAAATAAATGATGAGGGACGGTCATCAAGGGTGAAGGACGATCACCTAGCAGGGGACGGCTGCTCTGTTGAGGATAAGATGAGGAACGGTCACCTAAGGTGAAGGACGATCACCTGGCAAGATACGGTTGCCGAAGGTATCACGACATAGGATGAATGTCGAATAGAAAGAGGTTAATGATGGGGACGATCATCGGATAAGCATGATGAAGGACGATCATCAAGAGGTGAAGGACGATCACCTGGCAGGATACGGCTGCTCTCGGGGTTTATCATGACATAGGACGAACGTCAGATAACAAAATCAACGATGGGGACGGCCATCGGATAAAATGATGAAGGACGATCATCAAGAGGTGAAGGACGATCACCTAGCAGGGTGGGCTGCTAAAATATCACGACATAGGACGAATGTTGGATAAGAAAAGGGTTCCAATAATGGAGACTCCACTAGGGGAATGATGAAGGACGATCATCAAAAGGTGAAGGATGATCACCTAGCAGGGTACAGCTGCTAAAACATAATGACATAGGACAAATGTCGGATAAGAAAAGAAATTTTGCTAGGGATTTGCTGGGGACTCTTCTGGGGAACGGTAAACACGGACGAGTGCTTACATTCAAGAAAAAGGTATAAGTGTTTAGGCAACCATGTTGGGGAAAGGTGACACGGACGAGTGTCCAAAGAGTGTATAGATATTTGTTTGTAGAGAATGTTCGGGCGACTTTACTGGGGAATGATGACACGGACGAGTGCCAAAAGGAGCATGTATCTGTTTTTGAGAGTGCAGAGGAGATGCCTTGGCTTCCTGCCGGGGAATTTAGAGGTATTTTGTATATTGCTGATGTGGTATTGTTTAGTATTTACAGGTGTCCGGTTCAACACATGGCTTATGATTATGCAGTATGTCTGATTTTTGCCGTAATGCTCCGTATTAGACGGAATGCTACGCTTTGAGGGGAATTATGATGTGAATGCTATGATTATGCAAAAGAATCTGATCCGGGATTCGGATCCCGTTGCGGTGAAGATCTCTGGCTGATCTGCTTTGAAAGAATATCCCAGCTGGGGGGAAAAGATCATTGGTAGATCTGATACATAACTTCTGCTTGGGGAAATAGATTACTGATAAACCTATCTTTGGTGATGAGGAGCCCAGCTGGGGTTGTGGACGCTTTCGTCACTCTGTTGCCAAGGTTCCCTGTCTAACACTTGGCTAAGGAGGAATGATCACCGAACGACCTTCCTAGAGATTTTTGTGATTCTGCTGAAGATGATTGAAGCCTGGCAACTCAGCTGGGGAGAAGGCATCTCTGGTGCTATTTAGGAGATGTGCTGAGTAAATAGTGATTTGGCAGCTTGCTGGGGGAAAGCTTTCATGCCCCATGTTGCATTTTGAATACCTGCAATCCTGTTACGACAAAGAAACATACAAGTATCCCGAGGTATCCCTTACTGGATTCCATCATAGGAGTTTAGACACTCCCGGGAGTAAGTAATATATTTCCTGCAAGCATGTGACTAGAAGGGTACTTCTGTTTTTTATGCAAATTTTATATCAAGGATATCAGACATTTTGCAAATGAAATAAAGTGTACAAGACGGAGTGTGACTGAAAATCTGATTTTATTAATTTGTGTGCCCTGAATTGGCAAGTACAGTCAAAGAAACAAATCCCCTGAAATGAGGATATTGTTACAAATTGAGAAACAAGAGGGTGCTGGCAATGTTGATTGACGCTTCAGTGAGCTTCCCTTTGCTATGACTCGTATGACGTTGACGTTCTTCTCATCTTGCTTTTGAAGAAGGCTGATTTTGACCGATGCTCGAACCTTTCGAAGTTTTCCATGTTGTAAGTGATACAGACGAATTCAGAATGCAGTTGTTCGCTTATTCCCTTATTTTGCGTGGATCGCCCTTTCGGGTTTTCAATCCACCGGGATACCCATTTTTGCCTGAGCTGTCCAATGTGGCTTTTCAACTCAGCGGATGTACATTTTTTATTTATTTTCCCTTATTTTTTCCCGAGCCTTTTATTCTGTTTTTGACTCGACGGGATGCCCTATTTTTGCATGGACTTACATTCTGTTTTTATGTCCAGCGGGTCATTTTATGCGAAGTATTTTTTAACTGCATCTGAATTCACAAGGGACAGGAAGTCTTCACCATCCATAGTACTGAGCATCAGTGCTCCACCATAGAAAACTTTCTTTACTATGAGTGGACCATCGTAATTCGGAGTCCACTTCCCCCTGTGGTCTGTATGAGGAGGGAGAAGTCTTTTCAGCACAAGTTCTCCTACTTGGTATTCTCGTAGCCTGACTTTCTGATCGAAGGCTTTCTTCATTCTTTTCTGATATAACTGCCTATGACAGATTGCAGCTAATCTCTTTTCTTTGATCAGACTCAGTTGTTCGTATCGGGATCGAACCCACTCTGCTTCATTCAGTTTAACATCCATTAGTACCCGTAAGGAGGGTAATTCAACTTCAACAGGTAGGACTGCCTCCATACCATACACAAGCTGATATGGTGTTGCCCCAGTGGATGTTCTGATTGACGTACGGTACCCATGCAAGGCAAATGGTATCATTTCATGCTAGTCTTTGTAGGTGACCACCATTTTCTGCACAATCTTCTTGATATTCTTGTTAGCTGCCTCCACAACGCCATTCATCTTTGGCCTGTAAGGAGAAGAATTGTGGTGTTGGATCTTGAAGTCCCGGCACAGTTCTGCCATTATTTTGTTGTTCAAGTTGGAACCATTATCAGTAATGATTCGCTCGGGCACTCCATACCGACAGATGATATCTCTCTTCAGGAATCGGGCTACCACTTGTCTGGTGACATTTGCATAGGAAGCTGCTTCGACCCACTTGGTAAAATAGTCAATGGCTACCAGGATGAATCTGTGGCCATTTGAAGCAGTCGGTTCAATCTTGCCAATCATATCAATGCCCCATATGGCAAAAGGCCAGGGTGAAGACATCACATTCAGAAGATTCGGAGGCACATGCACTTTATCTGCATATATCTGGCATTTATGACACTTTTTGGCATAAGCACAACAGTCTGCATCCATTGTGATCCAATAATAGCCTGATATTAGCAACTTTTTAGCCATAGCATGTCCTCCGGCATGGGTACCAAAAGAACCTTCGTGCACCTCGTGCATCAGCAAGTCTGCTTCTGCCTTATCAACACATCTGAGAAGTACCATATCAAAGTTTCTTTTGTACAAGGAACCATCAGCATTTAGGAAGAAACTGCCAACTAGCCTTCTTAGTGTCTTCTTATCATTGGATGATGCCCCAGGTGGGTATGTTTGATCCTCCAAGAAGCATTTGATGTCATGGAACCAAGGCTTATCATCTTCAGCGAGGTCTGCTGAGAATACATATGTTGGTCTGTCAAGTCTGGATACTGATATCCGAGGCACAAAGTTGGCAGCTTGAACTTTGATCATGGATGAAATGGTAGCCAGAGCATCTGCAAACTGATTTTCATCTCGAGGGATATACTCAAGTTTGACAGTTGTGAAGAATGTAAGCAACCTCCTTGTATAATCCCGGTAAGGTATCAGATGCTCCTGGTGAGTATACCATTTGCTGTTGGTTTGATTGATTACCAGAGCTGAATCTCCGAATACAGTTAAAGTCTTGATCCTGAGGTCAATGGATTCCTCAAGACCCATAATGCAAGCTTTGTATTCAGCTTCGTTGTTAGTGCAGTTAAAGGTGAGTTTTGTCGAGAAAGGCATGTGAACTCCCTTAGGTGTAATGAGTACTGCTCCAACACCACGACCATTCATATTAACAGCCCCATCAAACATCATAGTCCATTCTTCTTCTGGGTCAGGCCCTTCAGTGTGAATATGCTTTTCATGATCTTTTGCTTTTATGAACATGATGTCTTCATCAGGGAAGTCAAATCTCATTGGCTGGTAATCATCAATGGGTTGCTCAGCAAGATAATCAGACAATACACTGCCTTTGATGGCTTTCTGAGATGTGTACTGAATGTCATATTCTGTGAGAATCATTTGCCATCTTGCAACCCGTCCGGTAAGTGTTGGCTTCTCAAAAATGTACTTGACTGGGTCCATCTTGGAAATTAATAAGGTAGTGTGGGTCAACATATACTGCCTTAGTCGGTGAGCAGCCCACGCTAAAGCACAGCAAGTTTTCTCGAGCAGTGAATATCGTTGTTCACAGTCGGTAAACTTTTTGCTTAGGTAGTATATTGCATACTCTTTTTGACCAGACTCGTCATGCTGGCCGAGCACACACCCCATTGACTCTTCTAATATTGTCAAGTACATGATTAGAGGTCTTCCTTCAACTGGAGGCATAAGGATCGGAGGCTCTTGAAAGTACTCCTTGACTTTGTCAAAAGCCCTCTGGCAGTCTTCATTCCACCTGACCGTTTGTTCTTTTCTTAACAATTTGAACAAGGGTTCACAGGTTGCTGTAAGGTGAGATATGAACCTTGAAATGTAGTTCAATCTTCCTAGAAACCCTCGAACCTCTTTTTCAGTCTTCGGTGCAGGCATTTCTTGAGTGGCTTTGACTTTGTCAGGGTCAACTTCAATCCCTTTCTCACTTACGATAAATCCCAGCAGCTTACCGGATCGCACCCCGAATGCGCATTTGTTGGGGTTTAACTTTAATTGGTACTTCCTAAGACGCTTGAATAGCTTCAACAGGTTCACCAGATGGTCTTCTTCTGTGAGGGACTTGGCAATCATGTCATCCACATAACATTCAATTTCTTTGTGGATCATGTCATGGAATAATGTTACCATAGCCCGTTGATAAGTGGCACCAGCATTCTTCAGTCCGAATGGCATCACCTTATAGCAGAATATGCCCCAGGGTGTGATGAAAGTTATCTTCTCCATGTCTTCAGGTGACATCTTGATCTGATTATATCCTGAAAATCCATCCATGAAGGAGAACACCGAGAACTAAGCCGTATTGTCGACCAATACATCAATGTGAGGTAAAGGGAAGTCATCTTTCGAGCTGGCTCTGTTCAGGTCCTGGTAATCCACACACATCCTCACCTTGCCATCCTTCTTAGGCACAGGTACAATGTTAGCAACCCACGGCGGGTAACTAGTCACAGCAAGGAAACCAGCGTCCCACTGTTTTTGTACCTCTTCTTTTATCTTCATTGCCATATCTGGACGAATACGGCGCAACTTCTATTTTACCGGCGGACAGTCTTCTTTCAGAGGCAGCTTGTGCATAACAATGTCGGTGTCCAACCATGGCATATCCTAATAAGACCAAGCAAAAACATCCACATACTCCCGAAGCATGTCAATAAGTTGCTCTTTTACTGAATTTTGAAGACAGGCCCCGATCTTAACTTCTTTTAAGTCTTCTTCTGTACCAAGATTAACCGTCTCAACCTCCTCCTGATGAGGAGTGATAACCTTCTCCTCTTGTCTCAACAACCTGGCTAGCTCTTCAGGTAGCTCATAATCTTGTTCAACCCCTTCATCGACTTGATTAATCGGATTGTCAAAGTCATACAAAGTCATAACGGTGTTGTTGTCGGTGCAGTCTGGAGGGCACTCTCTGCAAGGGTTTAGATTTGTTTATTTTAGTGATCAGTTTTATCTTGTTTATAAAAAAGTGAAAATGAAGTTATTATTTTGAAAAACATTGCCATTTTATTTTTGTACAAAAAATAAAAAATGAAAAACAGTGAGCGGAAAAGAAAAGACTCATTTGCAAAAGATGTCATGATATTCATTAATTGATCATTTGCACAAAATACAAGATGGCCCGATTACAAAATGAGTCCTGACATCTTGGGCAAGATGCCGGACTTGATGCATGCTTTAAAAACAGGAAATAATAATTACTCTGCAGGAGTAACTCTTATAATTTCCTGGGAAGACCAGTTTGAGACATGGCTCCCAGGGATCCTTGGACGTATCTAGCTTTCCAGGTTGCGCTCGTCTTCTGACTCATCTTCCAAACTATTCACAGCATCTGGGGTGAGCATCCCCCCCATGACAAACTTGGGCTCCTTTGCAGCCTCTGGTTGATCTTGTCGAGTTGGTCTGTAACCCAACCCGAATCGGTCTTCTTTCTTCTCAACTGGCAGCAGCTTGCCCCAGCCTTGAGCGGTACCTTCCTCAACAACCTTCCGGGCTTGTTGATATGATGTGATGAAGGTCCCAGACACAGCAGATGTTTCATTGATATTAAGGGCCTCAAACCCTTGACTCATGGTCTCATGGATCTCCCCATCCATTTCAATGTATTTGAAAGTAGCCAGCTGGCTAACGAAGATATCCTCTTCCCCACAAATGGTAATGACTTGGCCCTCCCACTTGAATTTTAACTTATGGTGAAGGGTTGACGTCACGGCGCCGGCGGCGTGTATCCATGGTCTACCCAATAGACAGCTGTAGGCAGGCTGTATATCCATCACGAAGAAGGTCGTTTTGAAAACCTGTGGGCCAATCATTATTGGCAACTCTATCTCTCCCAGAACTGATCTTTTAGAACCGTCAAAGGCTCTCACTACCAAGTTGCTTGGGCGTAGTGCCAATCCATCATGTTCCAGCTTCACAAGGGCTTTCTTGTGTAGGACATTGAGTGATGACCCTGTGTCCACCAATACGTGAGAAAGAACTGCACCCTTACACTCCAAGGTAATGTGCAAAGCCTTGTTGTGATTATGACCTTCCGTTGTCAGATCAGCGTTGGTAAATCCTAGTCCGTGACTAGCGTTGACATTTCCAACCACAGCCTCTAACTGATTGACAATAATCTCCTCTGGAATATAAGCTGCATGCAGGACCTTTAATAGTGCATTCCGATGAGCTTCGGAGCACATTAGCAATGATAGTATGGAGATTTTGGAAGGTGTTTGGTGAAGCTGGTCCACCACCTTATAATCACTCTTTTTGATTATCCGCATGAATTCATCAACCTCTTAATCAAAAGGAGTCTTCAAAGTTTCTTTAGCAACTGATTCTTCTTGCACCACGCTCTTCCCTTTCACTTTAGCAGCAGCTTCTGCTTCAGCAATGGGTCTTGGTATTTGCGAGGCAAAGAGACGTCCGCTTCTAGTGAAGCCTCCGCCTCCCCCCACATTGTCTATCTGAGGTGAAGAAGTTGATGATTCTAAAGTGATTTTCTGCCCCTCGCAGTAAAGATCTGAGCCATAATGCCAAGGGATGGCGTTATTGCTCTCGTAAGGAACTGGCCCAGGCACTGTGATAGTGACCAGACTGATAGCAGCTGCAGAGGGGACCACAATGGTGTGTGGATCATAGTATATGGTAACCGGAGCTCTGACAGGAGTAACATTTTGTTGTGAGTTGTTGGAAGGAACATTTGCGGGATCGTAGTATATCGTAACAGCTGAGACACTTTCATTAAATGTTGCTGATGTTGTAGACGGTACTGTTGACTGGACGGGTGTTGAAGTTGTAGCAGGAACTGATGGAATAATGGGTGTTGTCGTTGTAGAAGGAATTGTGACTGAACTTGTATCCGTTGAAGTGATTGATTGAGTAATTGTTGGAGTTGTAGTAGAATCTGTTGGAACAATGGTTGCTGACGTTGTAGGAGTATCTGTGATTGTTGATGAAGGAATTGTTGGAGTTGTAGTCGCTGTTTCGTAATCTGAAGAATGCCATCTCTAATGAGGCCATCTATGTCGTTTCTCAGTCTCTCACATCCATTAATGGCAATGTTGCAATATCCACAACCGACCTCACATCCGGGGAACACTTGGCATGCTAACAGCTGAGCTTTGATCTCAACCAAGGGTGTTCGGATTTGTGCAACACTGTTAATTAATGTGGATGGCTTGCCCTCCTCAATAGCATTGATCCTAGGCCCGTTGTGATTATGCATTGGATTTCTTGTGACGTTCGGAGGAGGTGCAAAGTTGAGAGCTTTAGAATCAACCAAATCTTGGACTTTCATCTGTAGGGCCCTGCATTTTTCAGTATTATGCCCCGGTGTGTTCGAGTGGAATGCACACCTGGCATTTGCATCATAGTTCTTTGGCATATTGAGAGGATCTGGAGGTGCCAACATCCTTAACTCAACTAGGTTGAGCTTTAGGAGTTGTGGCAAGAGTGCGGCATACGGCATTGGGATTGGGTCAATTACCCTGTTTACTTGTGATGGCCTCTGTTGGAAGGGACGTTGTTGTTGATTGTTATTGCTGTTGTTGTACGACCTTTGTTGTGGATAATGAACTTGTTGTTGATATTGTGGTTGTTGTTGTTGAGGATATGATGATTGTTGTAGATTTGGAGCTGGGATGGTAACAGCTACTACTGACCGGTGAGCATATTGAGGCCTGCCCCTGCTTGCATGAATGGAATTTGTTTCACCGGCCCTTCGGGGTCCTGCAAAAGTTTTTCTAGGATTGTTAGAGGAACTTGCACCACTGTCAGAGATTTTGCCCATCTTTAAGAGACTTTCAATACTCTCTCCGGCTATGACCACGTCAGCAAAACTTGTAGAGGAGAAAGCAACCAGTCTATCAATATAGGTCCCATTGCAATGTGTTCATGAACATGTCAGCCATTTCCCTTTCTGACATGGGTGGTTGGACAGCAGCAGCAAGCTGTCTCCACCTTTGAGCGTAATCCCAGAAGCTTTCTCGGGAAGATTGAGACATTCCCATTAGAAGGGTCATGTTGGGAGCCATGTCCAGGTTGTACTGATATTGACGGATGAAAGCCTCGTCCAAATCCTTCCAGCATCTTATGGTGGCCCTAGACAAATGTGAATACCATTCTCTCGAAGCTCCAGTCAGACTGTCCTCAAAGTAGAAAATCCATAACTTTTCATCCATGGTATATGCTTTGAGCCTTCCCAAGAAAGACTGCAGATGAGTGCGAGGACAGGAGGTGCCATTGTACTTTTCAAAGCATGGGGGTTTGAATTTGTGGGGAATTCTCACCCCATCCACTAGTCCCATATCCATCACATCGAAGCCCAAAGAATTTTGTGACTCCAAAGATCTTAACTTTTCGGCAATCTCGTCCAATCTTCTGTCATATACCTCATCTCCTGCCCCTATTACAGTAAATTGTTCTCCCTGGGGATCCTCCTGCAGGATTTAGCCCCCGGCAGCATTACCTTGACCATTTCTTGGGATGTTAATTTCTGGATTCAGGTGAGGTCCAAACTCTGGTGGGTTAATACGAGGTTGGACTTCTTCATTGTTGCTAGTTCCCCCTGTTCCAAGATGAGGTTCCTCAGGAGTTTGTCTTTCCACCAACTCTCTTAACCTTTCTTGACTCTGGGCCAAGCCAGTCATTACTGCCATGAACTGAGACATCTGATTTCTCATCTCCACTCTCTCATTGGCCATCTGGTTTCTGACCTCAGTTAGATCCTGCTGTACTTGTTCCATTTGAATGCCGGGAAGGTTGTTACGAGTCGGGTACCGGTGCGTGCGGTTAACAGGGAATACTCGGCGACGAGCAATGTTTCCTGAGATCACAACAAAGTTAGAAATAAAGATAATAATAAAACCTACAAAACAAAACAAAGTTAGTATGCAATGCAGTATGCTTATTTGTTTTCCAAGGTATCCGGTTTGGTTCTTGGTTTTGACCTTTTCAAACCTCGAGGAAGATGCTTGGTGTTGTTGAGAGAAAACCCAAATGAAAACAAACTAAATATATTACAAATGGTGAACAATACATAATTTGTTTTACTATACATGCCCATGGAGGGTCAAAATACAACAAAAGGAAAAGTACATCAAATGGAGACAACAACAAGCAAAGAATCAGACATCCAGCCCAAACTCATCTTCTCTGACCTCCTTCAGGGGTGTCTCAGTCACTGGACCAGTTGGGTGCTCTGTAATGGTCCTAATGAGGAGGTTCCTGGTAGCAATGGCAGTGGTCAGCTTCTTATGCCTGTCCTGGTCCTTTGATCTCTTCAATCCTGCTCTGAGCTTCAACTCTGAAATCTCCCTCTGAGCTGTCAACAAAGCTTCCTGCTGCTTCTTCTCTCTGGCCTCTAGCTGTTCAATCTTGGCTTGAGTCTTTTGGTCTTCTTGTGTACGGGCTTCAGTGATCCTGACCCACCTAGCCTGACTCTCTTACAGATAGTGCTCAGCCCTAGCTTTCTGAATCTTGGCCTCCTTACAGGCATTCTTTAATATCTGTTCCCCAGCCCTTGCTTTCCTTATGTAATCCTCTGTCTTCTCAATTTTGGCAAGATGCTCCACCCTGAGCTTTTCCAATCTCTCAATGTCCAGACGACCATCACTCCTTTCCCAAAGAGTCTTTTTCAAGGCTTGAGATAGCTGCTCATTCCTTTCCTCCAACTTTTCAAACTCCTCCAGGCTAATTGTTGCTGCAGGCTGTACTGTGGATGGCCCAGCTATGTCTTCCAAGATGAAAGGCATTATGGTAATCTGAGCTCTAGTACGGGACCAGTCATAGTACTGAGCAGAAGCAACATTATTACATCTTCCAAGAATAGCCACTCCTTTTGTTTGGATGTTGTCCCAAGCCCAGGATGCTTGTTTGAAAACAGCTGAATTAGGTTGCACTTCACAATACAGGGTCTCAGCTAAATCCTGTCCTCTGGGAGGGTGAACCAAGGCATAACCCAGTTGTCTCTTAAACAGTAAAGGATTGTAGTTGATGCAACCCTTCACTCCTATCAGAGGCACATTTGGGTATTGCCCACAGCTGGTGATAATCTCCTTGCCTTTGGTGCTCTGGGTGCACCATCTAATATCATCTGAAGTCAAGGCAATGAGCCTCTTAGCCCAATTCTTCTGCTGGTGGGGATTCAAGAAAGCATCTGACTTAGGCAGGTGTCTGAGCAGCCAGGTGTAAAAAAAAGGAGCACAACATCTTACCAACTTCCCCCTCTGTTTCTCATTCCTCTGATGAATGGAGTAGTAAAAATCTCCTAGCAGTGTAGGTATTGGGTTCTTCAGAAGAAACAAATGGATGGCATTCTTGCTGACAAATTTAGGCTCATCTGCAAACAGTATAGCCCCATATATGCTGAGGGCTAACAGTGCACAGACTGCCCTCCACTCTCCCAATGAAGCCTTCAGGATGGCCTGAGAGATCAAGAAGTCCAAATGCAAACCAGGAATCCCAGCTTTTATTGTCATACTTTGCTCAATAAGGGCAGGCTCAAAGTACAGTGCCCTTGCTATCTCTTCATTTCTGGGAGCAGTCATCTCTGGGTTGAAAGGGATTCCACCTCTGATAGGTACTCCAATCAATAAAGAAAATTCTTCTAGCAGAGGCCCTAGCTGAAAGTCTGGAAAGGTGAAACATCTCAAATGAGGGTCATAAAACTGCAAGCATGTGTGGATCATGCTCCTCTAAGAAGGATCAAGGTCCATGACCATATCCAGGATACCTCCATAATGCTCTCTAAACAATGGGATGTGGTCAGGTGTGATAAGTGACTGGACCTGCCTGATGCCAGTCAACACAGGCTCAAAAAAGTGGTAGGATATGTTGCTTTTCCTGGGAGTAGCCATGAATGCCGCTGAAGGAACTGAAGACAAATGCTGGTGAAGATCACAGACTGATGCTGGAGGTGAATCTCTGATAGGTTGATGCTGGTGAGGATGGAGACAACTGAAGCAGATAACTGGTGAAGACAGCTGAAGCAGAGGTCTATGCAGAAGAAGGGGTCAAAACCAAAACCAAGATATAATGAGGTGGATACCCTACAAATAAACAAATGTTAAATGATGCAATGATGATATATGCAAATGATATGCAAGGGTTTGTGATCAAGCTGGATCTGATTATCTGTCTTGATGTAAGGCCCATGTATGTTCAAAAAAAGTCCAGATGGAGGCTTAGAAATCCAGTAACCAAGGTGGGGGACTCAAATAAAGAGTCACATGTCCGGGGTTAATCACAAGAACTGTCCAAAGTGAGGCATTCTTAAACAAAATAGTAACAGGGTATGATGTGGCCAAGGGTTCCTGCAAACCTGTAAACAGCCCAACCCCCTCACAGGTAATGTTCTAGAACAAGGATCCTCAGACTTGGATCAGTTATGAGAAGTGTAAACACTTCTTACCCGGAGGTACAGTGTTTACAATAACTATAAAAGATCCTCCTCTAATTCACCTCAGCTTCTGAAGGTCATAATAAAGGTCATCCAGACTTAGCAGGCTTCCCAGATAGCCCTAGCACTACAGGAGATCTGTAGCACAGAGTTCTCAAGAAGAAACCCACATCTGAACCGTGTTTCATATTCCCGCACCAGACCGAAATGGAATGGGAAAGAACATGAACCACTCTATCCTAGGTGTCACTCAGGTCCCAGGTATAGGACCTTAAACTCTCAATGGAACCCCACCCACCAAAACATAAAACCAGATCCAGCAAATGACAGTATGATGCATATAAAGACTGTAAAGAAAACAATAAGTAAAGTTGTACATAAAGCAATAAATAAAGCGAAATAAATAAACACACATAGCACATAACACCCCAAATAAACACAAATTAGACAAGCGCTAGGAGGAACCCACAAAAAGAACTAGAAGCCCTGGTTGCAATATAAGGTGTCCCCATCAGAGTCGCCAAGCTGTCTCTCCCACCAAATGACACAAGGTCATAAGGGGTACAGACGCGAACGGTCGGCGAAGGAGAAAGAGAAGAAAAGAGTCGCCAACTAGGCATTTTTATCCCTAAGGAAAGGTAATGCTGCATAAACCTAAGAAAAGATGGATAAGACGGTTGCGAACCAGAGAAATTGAGAAAGGGGGTTGGTTACAACCTGGGAAGGTATTAGCACCCAGATTGTCCGTCGTACTCGACGGGATCCACGCTTAAAAGATTTGTGTTCTAAAGGGGTAGTGTCAGTGCTATTTTGTGTATAAAAGCTGGAAAAGAATGCAAGTGTCAGTGCAAAAGAAATGTGAAGTGAATAAAAGAAGTGTCAGTGTAAGGAAAGAGTATGAAGCTTAAGACTATGAGGCTTAAAGAATAATACTGGAAGAGGGGGAATATACAGAGACTTTTTTTCGATAACTGTTAAGTTATGCCTATGTATCCTCTCGTGCAATGAGGAAGTCAGAACACCGTAGTTCGACTCAAAGAGACTGAAAGATAAATTGACTGATGAATTGCTTACTTGTGTATGCTCAAGTGTGTGACCTGTCTGGCTCAGGTGCAAACTGTCTTGCATTAGATGGAAGAAGCGAGTTCTCGTTTGTGAGTGAATGAGGTGAGAAAAGAATCCCGGAGGAGACGATTATTGTTTGTTTTTTTGTTTTCAGTCTTTTATTGCCTTTTGAGGTTTGTCATAAGAAAATGAGCTTAAGCCTAAACCAAGGGTTAGTAAACTCATCACATCTTCCCTCTGATTAGGGGTAATGAGAATACCTTAAGTGTGAAGTAAACACCTCACACTTAATCACCATGATGTAGGATTAAGATCATTAATCTACTTGTATTTATTTAGATGCTTTTGTTGTTTTTGTCTGGTGTTAAGTAATGAGTTTAAGTCATAATCAAGAATTTAATGGACTCATTACACCATCCTAATAGAAGGATAATAGATGAGAACATTTAAGCTGAGGAAGGCTCCACAACTTAATCCATGATTAGGGATTAACCTCGTGACAAAACAAAGCCTTTATTAAAGTGGATTTTAGTTAATGGTAAGGTTAAGAAATGGATTTTATGGTTTGTAAGACAACTTGAGGGGGACTTGTCCATTAACACTAGGGTTAGTCCTTCTTAACCAATTAAGGAAGAATTAGAACCCTAATGCAAGGCCCAAGTTACAAGCTTGATGTATTAGTGATTATTAAAGTGGATTGATTAAAGGATTTAAACACATTAAGGGTTTAACACTTAGAATTAAAGTTATACACTCCATCCTAATAGAAGGATGCAGACATAAGCTTAATCACAAAGCCTTAAAGCCTTTAAGGTTTAGTCCTTGATTAAGAGATGAGAAGAGAAGACTCAAAGATTACACAAAGGTAAAACTAACGGGGGGACTAATCAAACCCTAATTGTTATCATGCTTGGGTGTTCCTAGGGTTTAGGAGGCTTACAAG
The DNA here is from genome assembly GCA_963966055.1 of Lathyrus aphaca. NCBI lineage: Eukaryota > Viridiplantae > Streptophyta > Magnoliopsida > Fabales > Fabaceae > Lathyrus > Lathyrus aphaca. The sequence goes on along the minus strand of OZ014520.1, from coordinate 212,138,214 downwards.
AGATCTTCAAGGAAAAGCCACCAAGGAAGAAGAAAGATGGAAAGAAAAGAAGCAGCAAGAAGCAAGACAACTTGCTTCACTTAAGAAGGCAAGTTGCTTGAAGAAAGAAGGAGGAGAAAGAACATGAATGAGCAAGATCCTTCTAATACACAATTAAAAATGCAGCAATGATGCATAAAAGGGATGAGAAGAAAATATGAGAAGTGAAGGCAAATTCACTTCTCAAACACTTACCACCTGAAATGTTAGCAACAAGAAATGAAATTGAAATGCAAATGAGATGGAATACAAAGATGAAAACCAAAGTCAGAAGCATATTTAAGAGGTAAATGATGCTATGAGATGGTATGAAAGCATGTCAAGAGATAAGGATGATCATGCAAGCAATGAAGGTGCAAGTGAGACATGAAAGGAGGCAAGAAAGTTCATAAAAACTTATGAAATGCAATGGATGCATAACATGGCAAATGGATGATGCAATGATCAAACATGATTCTAATATGTCCTAAGATGTCCCATATGTCGTGTGGATGCACAAAATGTCATGGCAAGTTCATGTATGAAAGCATATGAAGAATGAATGCAAATGAAGGAAAAGATTAGGGTTTATGTACAAGATGCAATGCAAAATTCAAAATCAGAAGCAAATGACAAGATAAAAAAATTGAAAATGGGATCAAAGGTACCCTAAACCTATACAAGTCCACTACCCAAAGGAGGAGACCTAACTCTTAACCCTAAAGAAGTTATGATTTTTCTAAGTTGGCTAGGGTTTTAAGGTACCTCACAAAGAAAAATGCAAAACAAATCAAAAATGGAAGATAAATTCATGCCAATTTTATCCTTGAAACTACATGATATGTGGAATGCAATGCAAAATGAACCATTATCAAACTCTTCATGGTTAGGCAGAAAAGATTTTTCTAAGTTAGGGTCAAAATATTGCTTTTTAAAAACCTTAAATCCAAAGAAAAATGTCAAAATGGATCAAGAACCAAAAAGAAATTTGTATGAATGGTTTGATAATGTCTCTAAAGGTGTCAAGATGCAATGTGATTTTTTTGGTGATTTTTAGAAACCTAAATGGTATTTTAATTAATTAATTTCCATTAATTAATTAAAATAAACACTTAAATATTTTAAAAATGCAAATCTTATGCAAAAAATAAATAAAAATTATTTTCAGAATGAGAAAAATATTTGAAATGAAAATGCAAAAGAAAAATATTTTTGAAGTTTCCTAGCTATTTTAAATAAATTGTGCAAGATAAATGATAAAAAATGAAATTAAAATGAGAATTAATGAAAGTCAGCTGATCTGAGGGCCAGGATTCAAACCTAGGGGGCGGGAATTGACTAGCGCGCATCTGGATGGCTATAATTCAAACTTCACTAATTACGCAACTAAGCCCTAATCTGAACCCTAATGACCTTCAGGTGACCGGAACAGTGTTCCGGTCATCTTCTCCGGCCAGTTCAAAACCTAACTTCTTCCCTAAACAATTTTAAACCCTCTAAAGCTCCAGATCACAACTTCTAAACACCCTAAGCAAGAATCAAGCACTAAAATTCATTTATCTTTCAACATAAACAAGATTCGAATCAATCAAGTTTTCAGGTCAAACTTTCATAGACATGGTTCAGGCTCAAAACTCAATCATTTTTAAAACCTACAAGCACAGCATGATCAGTGAATCATAAGCAACATTTCTATGGCATAAAAATGATTTCTGGAAAAATGTTCTTGGTGATACCTGAACTGAAGCTTTCGAAAATGCTACTGGCTGGCTGCTTCTTTGCTTCAAATCAGCTTCAATGATCCTCCTGAAGAGCTTGCAGTGTTTGGTTTGAGTTTATATAGCCTCTATGTGAAGTTGGCTAAAACTCAGTTCAAGAAATGTGAAAATCGTGTTTTTGATTTGAGGTGTTTCAAGGCAAGATGAAGGGTGGGAAATGATCAGTGATGGATGTGTAGTTGAATGGTGGAAAAAGTTTGAAGATTTGTTGGCTGAGCTATGAGTTTCTAAAGCTTTTACAAGTTGGAGTGATTTTGAGAACTTGGGCAATTTGAGGTTTCAGGCCTGTGTGTCTTGTGTTATGAGTTGTGTTTGATCCACATAACAAGTTGTGATAGGTCAAAGAGTGGGTGGTGGCCTATGGTGATTGGTATGGGCAAGTTGCCAAAATGTCAACATGACTTGTACTTGAGGTATGGGCAAGAATACAGCTGGTCCTTGGGCATGTCCATGCGCAGCTGACTTCATGGATGTCCACAAATCCATTCTTGAGGCAATTCAGCATGAGGGAAGAAAATTATGGGGTGTTTTGCAATTATGTGATGTTTTGGCCCCTTTGAGAAATCTTGATGATCAAGGCATGAAACTTGAGATTTCTTTGGGAAATTATGAATTATAGGTCATGTACTATGTTTGTGTAATGGTTAGAAGTGTGTTTGAAGTCACAAAATGCTTTGGAAAGTGGTTTTGCAAGTTTCCCTCTTTGGTTCATAAGTGAAATTTTGTGATTTTCCCAACTTTGCAAGGCCATAACTTGAGTTCTATGATGAATTAGATCAAGTTCTTGTACTTTTTGGAAAGGTAATGATCCAATCTACAACTTTCATGACCAAGAATTTTTCATTTGAAGCATTTTTGAATCAAAAAGAGGAGGTTGAAAAACTTTCCCAAAATGGCAAGTTTGCATTACAAGTCACTTTCCCAAAATGGCAACTTTGCAAATGGCTTGAAATTATTCAATTTTGTGAACTTCTAACTTCTTCTAAGATCAAATAAAGATCATATACACCCAAAATGATGGAGAAGACCCTTTGGTTGGATGATTGGGGGCCTCAGATGCCCTGATTTTGCACTGACTTGTTCAAGAAGTCACCTATTGGTCAGATGCCTTCCCCCATTGAATTTCTTCATGAGAATTGGTATGCATGATCCTCATATCATATAGATACAAATAGAAACAATAATGACCAAAAAAAATTGGAGTTATGGCCTCTGAAACCAAAACCCTAATTTTAGGTCATCTGTGTAGTTAAGCTTGGCTCTGCTTCCATGCCTTCCCCAGTTCTTGTGATTTTCTGACTTTCTTGATCTTGGGAGGATATAATATGATGCTTGAACATACATGGACCCTATTTAGATGATTGGAGACCTTTGGAGTGGCTCAGATAGCTCAGTGATGTCTCAAATCACAAACCCTAAATGCAGATGACTTTGAACTAATGCAATGAAGCAAAAATGCAATGTGAGATGATATGATTGAGCTTATGCAAATGAAAAGAAAAACAAGCCATGGTGAAAAGATTGAGGGCAAATTTGGGGTGTTTACATACATCCAGAGTTTTTCATCTTTAGTGTGAGCGGTTATCTTGCGGTAAAAAGCTTGTAAGTGTGTCTTGGGGCAGGAGTTGCCATTATACTTATCAAAGCCTAGAGGTCTGAATTTAGGTGGAATGACCACCCCGGAGACCAAACCCATATCAGATATGTCAATTCCAAGAGTGTCCCTACATTCAAGGGCCCTAACTTTCTCGGCCAGCAGTTGAAAATCCTGAAAGTTTCCACCAGTGCTGAAACCCATATCATCGTTGACCAGGGGAACTGATCTTCATGGCGATCTTCCACAGGGATAAGAGTAGGGGTGCTAGTTTCTTGAACCAGATGTCCATCTCCTCTGTTGTTTGGCAAATTTCCTTGGGCATCTAGAGTAACCATCGAAGGGTCTGTTTGGGGAGGAGTAAGCCTCTGCATGGCATTTCTCAGCTCTTGCTACCCTAGGGACATTCCCTACATCGTCACCATAAACTCTCCCATTCGGGTGCAGAGTTTGTTGAGCTCTGTCTGCACAGTATTCATGATGTTTCTTTGATTGTTGCGGGTAGCGTACTGGTGAGGAATAATTTGTCTGGGATGACTGGTCTTGGCTGATCTCGCAGTCTTTCCCTGGAAATGGATAAGTTAAGTAACCTAAACAACCTGCAAAAAGAAAGAAAATGAAAATGGTATGAATGCATGCAATGCTGTGTTCCTTTTATCCTCAAGGGTTTCTTTTTATTTTCTCATTCCGGTATTAAGAGAATAGCCTTTGGAAGAAAACCCCGTATGATATTCAGATGTGGAGAATTGGCACTTATTACCTTATGTTTGTGCAAAAGATAACAACCAGGGATTCAAAGCAAGTCAATCATATAAACTGAAATCTGAAACAACAAAGTCCCCGAAGGGTACCAGTTCATGCATCAGAAAAGAAACAAAGTACATCAATAAAAAGGAATCCCACAACAGGCCACTGGGTAATCCATATATGAGAGCACAAGACTAAACCCTAGGAAGTTCTACATCTTGCAACCTCCAACTAAGGCGCTTGACACCTTGGAGCAATTGGGCTATGTTTGGATGATCTGGCTCCTGTATGAGCTTCTGGATTAGGAGATCCCTCTGATCAAAGAAAGCTTGCAGTTCATTGATCTGTTGCAGGAACACCTCTTCATTCTCTTTGTTAGGACTTAGCTCAGTCTTGACTTTCTTGACATCATCCTGGAACTTCACCTTTTCTACCTCTTTCTGGATATCTTCAACAACTCGTTGACTTTGGGCTATCTTCTGAAGGTAATCTCTACGCTGTTCGTGGGCTCTCTGAAGTAGTCTCTCATGTTCATTTAGGAGCTCTTGAAGTTTGTTGATCTTCAACTGGTACTCAACTTCTACCTCCTTTTGCTTTCTCATATTGACATCCCATCTTTCTTGCCAAAGGGTCACAAATTCATTGGCTTTGTCTAAAGACTTTTTATCCTTCCGACGTTGATCCACCTTGTGGGTTTCAGCCAGTATCTTCTTCTTGAAGTAGAGCTCCCTTTCTTCGAATTCCTTTTGCTTTAGCCTGACTATCTTTTCAGCTTGATGGGCTCTTTCCTCTAGCTTTTTGTTGTGGATCATCAGCTTCTGAAAGCATTGTTGGCTTCCAGATTTTCAACTCTAACTTGTTGGACCAAGGCTTCCAACTTCTGATAATCTTCAAATGGCACAGTAGCAAAAGATGGAACTGGTGCAGAAAAGGGGATTAAGACCACTTGGGCTTTCTCCTTGATCTAAGCTTCATACTCGGGGAACATACGATTTTTACTTCTACCTAGATATGCTACCCTTTTTATTCTGATAAGCTTCCAGGAACCTGCAGCTTTCCTGACCAAAGGAAGGTTATCTTTCACAGGGAAGTAAAAAAGTATGGAATAACTCTGATTCTTCGGGAACATCTTTGAGTGCATATCCCAATTCTCTTCTCAAGAGGATGAGGTTGTAACTGATGCCTCCAACTACTCCTAATAATGGCACATTGAGATAACTTCCGCAGCTAGTGATGAAGTTCTTTCCCTTCAGCCTCAAGGTAAACCATCTGATGTCCTTGGCAGACAACGTGCTCAATTTCTGCACCCATATCACATCAGGATCGGTGAAGACCTCAGTAGTGGGTAGGTGTCTCATGAACCAATTGTAGAATAGAGGAGCACAACACTGGACTAGACCACCCCGTTTCTTCTCATTTTTGTAATGCACTAAATAGTACAAGTCACCCAGGAGGGTGGGCACAGGATTCTTCATCACAAACAAATGGATGGCATTCATATCCATAAATTTGTCCATGTCAGCAAACATGATGATCCCATAAATGAACAAGGCTAAGATAGCACAAACTGAATCCCACCGAGCAGCCACAGCAAGTTCCCCAGCTCTTCTAACCAGAAAGTCAAGAGAAAATCCAAGTACCCCAGCTTTGGTAGCGGTCAAGTTAGCCTCTACTTCATATGAGCTCAAATAAAGAGCTTTGGCAATGTCAAGATAATTCGGTCTGGTCATATCTGAATTGAAAGGGATCTGGTCCTTGAGCGGGATACCCAGAATCACATCATACTCCTCAAGCACATGACCTAACTGGAAGTCATGAAAATAGAAGCATCAAAGCCGAGGGCCATAGTACTGCAACAAGGTATGAATTGCACTCCTCTGAGAACTGTCCAGGTTAACTATCAGATCCAAAATATCACCATAATTCTCTTTGAAGTATCCCACATGAACCGGGGTAATAAGAGACACCATTTGGTTAAGAATATCCACTTTGGTATCAAAGAACTTGTAGTGCACATTATTCTTCTTGATATCTTCCATTTCTGAAGCGGAAGTCCGATTGGGAATTATGAATAATATCAACCCTGAGAAATGAAAAAGAACACAAATGATTAATGATGCAATGATGCTTATGCAAGGCAAGGCATGTGATCAGTGACGTGTCTGTGTTGTGCAGATCAAATAATCAAGTGTTTGTGCTGGGTCACAATGGCAATCACGGTAACAATTTCTCTGAACAAAAATCTCGGATCTCAGAACCAAAGAACCATAGAACCATATCACAATATTGAACAATACTAGAAAAGTAGGTATGTTGGAAGTTTCAGGGTTCCTGCAAACCTGTAAACCCCTCCCATCTCACAAGTGTGGTACTCGGGTCAACATCATGGACTCTCAAAGCCGAATAGCCATAATACGTTCACCATTTCCGAGAAATGGCTCACGACCAAATCAGGGAATCGGTTTTGCATTATGTACTACTCAGGGAGGTCTCAGCCGAGTCCAAGGAAACAAGCCTCCCTCATAAGTCCCCAGCTTCAAGCACTGAATCAAGAAATAATTGTACATTGAGCCATTGGGATGCAGTACTATCGTCATACGAACAATTTGCTTTAACTGGACTCCTATGAGAGAACCAAGCCATCCTATGTGAGTTCCCAGTGGGCCCTCAGATGCGATGGGGTTTGCCAATAAATGTGGTCTTCCACTGTCATCACTGGAGAGGGTTGTTTCCACTAAGGTCCTCAAAGATCGGTCACCAGATGCACATAACTATCTAGGTCATACCCTGAAGTGGAGGAGATCCCCACACAAAATAGTTCCAAGACAGTCACAGTCTGGGTGTGGAACACACTGCTGTAGCACCCCAAAATTTTCCCTCTTATTTATTATCAACCTCGAGCAGTGTGTGCTTCATTCCCGCATCATTCCGCATATCATTGCATCGCATTTGAAAAATAAATAAATAAATAAATAATCATCCTTTGCATACGCATGCGGTGTGTGGTCGGTCGAGGCTTGCCAAACATTGGAGTTCAAGAGAAAAATAATATCCCAAAAATAATCCAAATCACTTCCAAGCTAACCAACCAAAAAAAGGAAGATTTCACCTTTCCCTCCGTTTTCCTTCCACTTTCCTTCAACATTTCCTTTCATTTCTTCCCCTCTTATTTTTTCCACTTCAATTCCACTCCTTTTCCCTTGGATGCTTCTACCATGTTCTACAACCTTCTAGAGTATTCCAAGGAATATTCCCTCTCCAACCCTAACCCTAACTAACTACAAACCTAATTTCATTCCTAAACCTAACTCCAAGCCTAGCCTCTATATAATCATTAATCACTTCAATGTAAAAGGTTCCCAATTTTTCACTTTCACACAATTTCTAGAATCACTTTTTCTCTCTCACTTTTCCTCCATTTCCCTTTTCACCAAAGCTTTTTTGAAGAAGCTCTTCAAGTTTCACTTTGAAACTTGAAGATCTTAAAGCTTAACCTCCAACCTCCATTGAATTGTGGATTGTAGAAGAAGAAGCTACTGATTTTTGTGAAGATTTCGACTTATCGGAAGTACAAGAAGGCTCAAGCATCAAGAATGCATTTATTTTGCGGATTCGCGGTTTTCTTGGTTTTCTCTTCGATCAAGCTCTGATTCTTGCAACATTTACTGAAGCACTTCTCAGCTTCGTAGGTTGGTGGTCTAAAATCACTTTTCCTTTAAGTTATTCTCTTCATCTCGCCATTTTGGAATTCTTTAAGTTCTTTTCGTATTGCTTGTGATCGATTACGTTTTCGTTACATTTTGCTTGCGATTTGTGGTTTTTAATGGATTAGAAACAAGGTTGTAGCTTGTTATAGGTCTTAGCATATGTTAATAAGCCATAATTGAGTAGAAATCCGTGTTAGCATGATTAGGTGGGGGTTAGGGTTGTTTAGAAGTAAGATTGTGGCCAAAAGCACTTATTTTAAAACAATTTTTCACTTTCTGTTCAGCGTTAACCGGTTAACGCATTCGGTTAACCGGTTAACGCGTGCGTTTTTTGCCAAAATGCTGTATTTTTCTGTCCGTTAACGGGTTAACCAATTTGATTAACCGGTTAACATTGTTGGATTTTGGTATTTTAGCTTATTTGCTTGCTTGTTCTTGCTTCTTTGTGGCTCTAATATTCATACATGTTTAGATACTAATTTTAGGGAATTTTCTAGGTTGGTTTCGACATCTCATTCCCCCATTTCGAGTCATTTCGACGCGTTTCTGTTCATGTTGCATATTATGTGTTTATGTGTTCATTTGTGTATAATTTGACTTCTTGCACTTTGTTGCTATGTCCATACCCTTTTTGTCATGTAAATAATCATGTTGCATTCTGTTTTTGCATCTTTCGCACCATTCGTTAACTCATTTGCACTTTATTGTATCAATATATATGTTGCATTTCACATAACCATGTATGTATGTGCATTTTGTTGCATTTGATTGCATGTTTGATCATATCATTCACATCAATTCAATTCTGAATTTTGCATTGAGCTTGGCATTCTTGTTGATCTATCATGTTGCATATTCATGATCAATGCTCATTATGTTCATATGCCATGTTTATGTGCCATATTTTGCATACTTGTTGCATAATAAATCGTGTGGTGCATTCTTGCATAATCCCTCAAAAATGCTCATGTTCATTCAATCATGTATGTTGATCTATATTCAAATGCATATTCATGATTAATTGCTACTCTTTTCATTGATTTTGTGCATTAAAAAATGAAAATAATCAAATTTGCATTTTACATTTAATAGCTGACTTTGCATATAGGTGCTATAAAATACATGTTGTTTGTTATATTGTTCATGTTGTATGTGACTTTCTACACCTATCTTTACATGTTGTATGCTGGTTGTAGAAAGTTGCTTGTGCTTTGCCTTGTGTTTCCATAGTTGTTTGTGTATTATGGGTTGTAGTAGGTGCTGAATTTTTGTTTTAGCATTTTTTTCCAGTTCATGTAGAGTTTAGATTGAGTCCTGGAGTTATTAGGATTTAATTGTTGTGTGTTTGCCTTATTATTTTTAATAAAATTCACACTAATCTTTGTTTTGTAGGGAGGTAAAGGTATGTTTCCTTATACCTTATCCTTTTAATTCTTTTATGCATTTATTGCCTTTACCTTTCATGTTTGTGTTTGGTAGGATTCCCCCTTTGTTCTTTAGAATCAACTTAACTTCTTTAGGAAGTAAGTTGCATTCTATTCCTTTTCCTTTTGGTCTTTAGGATTAGAGAAGCCTCACTAACCACTAGGACCACCATCTTAATAAATAACTTAGGGTTGTGTCTTAGTCCCCCTTAGTTTTTGTCCTTTTCCGATTTGAGTTTTCTTCTCTCATCTTCAAACAAAAATCTAAAAGACATTTAATAAAGGATTGAAATAGCCTCTTGTGCATAGCCGTATTCCATGGGGCACTCATATTCATTCCATATTTGAATAGTATGGGCTTGTCTAGCATGATGTACAAGTCTAATCATGAGACTATCTTCACAAACAATAAACTCCAAAACACTTCTCATAAAAGACGACCAACAAAGACATCGCGTCTTTTCTTCTCATCTCCTAATCTTTACGGACGAATGTGACTTGCCTCAATAGTTCAAACAGTGATATTGTAAACACCCTCGAGTCAGAGCCGGTAACACCTGAGCTAGAGCTATGGCAACGTCATCCTAAAAAACACAAACCAACCCGCCTTAGTTAGGCGAACTACGTCGACTCCGATCTTCATTTTCCTAATGAGGTACGTAGGCAGCGGGGTAGGGCCCGTTCGAGCACATTCTTTATTCTCCTTACATTTCCCCCTTTTCGTTTCGATCTCTTTTCTTTGTTCCCTTTCTCATTTCAATTTCCATTCCAGTTAGTAGTACTTTTGTTCAACAGCATCTTATTTCTTACCCTTTGAAACAAACAAGCAAGCGTGGATCCCGTCGGGTACGGTGGACGATCTGGGGTGCTAATACCTTCCCAGGTCATAACTGACTCCCGAACCCAGATCTTTGGTTCGCAGGACCTTGTCTTTTCCTTCTTCCTCAGGTTTGCGCAGCATTACCTTTCCCGTTCCTTCGGGATATAAATGCCTGGCTGGCGACTCTACCTTTTCTGCGCCACTTTCGCGTTTGTACTAGGATGAAAATCCCGGGAGCGACAACTGCCACTCATCATGATACCATGCGAGTACAATGTTTGTCCATGCTAATCCTAGAATGCACTCAAGACGGGTAGTTGGCTTATCTCATAGTAACTCCCACCCACAGAAAAAACGCAAACCAACACAATCCAGTATATATGATGCACTGGAAATAAATACTGAAAGCGGTAAATAAATGTTGTAAAGTAAAAACTGTAAATAATAGTAAATAAACACACAACAGTACACAGATAAACACCCAACGAAACAGAAACAAACAAGCGCTAGGATTGACTCTCAAGGGGGAAACCAGATATTCTAGATTTGTTCCATAGCAGAGTCGCTAGTTGTCTCTCCCAGGATTTTCATCCTAGTACAAACGCGAAAGTGGCGCGGAAAAGGTAGAGTCGCCAGCCATGCATTTTTATCCCGAATGAATGGGAAAGGTAATGCTGCACAAACCAAGGAGAAAAGGAAAGGACAATGTCCTGTGAACCAAAGATCTGGGTTTGGAAGTCGGTTACAACCTGGGAATGTATTAGCACCCAGATCATCCGTCGTACCCGACGGGATCCACGCTTTATTGTTTGTTTCAAAGGGTGAGAAATAAGATGCTGCTGAACAAAAATCACTAACTGGAATGGAAATTGGAAAGGGAATTGGAAAAAGATAATGAAAAGAAAGAATGGGGAAAATATAGGGAAAATAAAGAATGTGCTCGAACGGGCCCTACCCCGTTGCCTACATACCTCATCGGGAAAATAAGGATCAGAGTCGACGTAGTTCGCCTAACTAAAGGCGAAAACTTTGTTTGTATTTTTTATGCGCTGGAACTGCGTATGTCTATGCTCAGGTGTTGCAGGATCGCCTTGAACGAGTGCGTTTACCGTCTTGCATGCGAGACAAGTCGTCGCGAGTTCGAGTTAAGAGTGTGTGAGGTGAGAGAAGAAGTTCCCGAAGGAAAAGACGATTCTTCTTCGTTGTTTTGTCTTTTAGAGAAGTGTTTTTGTTTATTGTTGTGAAAATAGCCTCGTGATTAGACTTGTACATCATGCTAGACAAGCCCATACTATTCCAAGATGGAATGAATACGAGTGCCCCATAGAATAAGTCTCTGCATCTAAGACTACTTCAACCTTTATTAAAGTGTTTTTTAGATTTTCTTTGATATGAGAAAGAGAAAGCAAGATGAACAAAAGGCAAAAAGTCTAAGGGGAAGACTAAGATCCTAGTGTTATCATACATGGATGAACATAGGTTAGTGTGGTTTCTATTCCTAATGAGAAGCAAAAGAGAAACAAAATAAATAGAATACAACTTACTTCTTAATGAAGTTAAGTTGATTCTAAAGGGATTAACATGAAGTTAATGAAAAACTAACAAACACAGGTATGGAAGGTAATGAAAAATGTGCATTAAATGCATAAAGAAGTAAAAGGAATAAGTTGTAAAGAACATACCTTAACCTCCCTACAAAACAAAGGTTAGTGTTGCATATTATTTAAAGTAATAAGGCAAATGAAGTATCAATTAAATCCTAATGTGCCTAGGACCTAAACTAGACTCAATCCTAAGTCTAAAGGGTACTAAAAATGATTTAATGCAAAATCCAGCAACCTACTACATCTACTAAATGCACAAACAACAATAAAATGCAATGCACAATGCACACAGCTTTTTACAGCTCACAATCAACATGCAAAACAGGTGTAAAAAGTGTGGAAATGCAACAATCAGCATACATTTTACAGCTAGTGTATAAAAAACAGCTACGAATGCAAAATTCAGATTTTGATTATTTTCATTTTTTCATGCATAAAACCAATGGAAAATGCACAATTAACACAATAAATGCAACATGAACATGGATCAACATACGTAATTGGATGGACATGATTGTTTTCAATAAGGGATCATGAAAGAATGCAACAATGATCAATTATGCAACAAATATGCAAAGTGGCACATAAACATGATGAACATGAACATGCATCAACATGGATCGACAAGAATAACATGTACCTTGATGCAAAAACAGAATTTAACATGATATGCAAACGTAATCAAACATGCAACCAAATGCAAAAAAAATGCACATACATATTTTTTATTATAAGAAATGCAACATACGACATGTGATGCGATGATGCGTATGAGTTAACGGAACATGCAAGGGATGCAAAAACAGAATGTAACATGATCATTTACATACCAAATGATGCATTGAACATAGCAACAATATGCACTAAATCAATTCATGCACAAAATGACAAATAAGCACAATATGCAAAAGTGAACGGAAACGTGTCGAAACGACTAAAAATGATGGAATGAGCTACTGAAACTAACCTCAAAAATTCCCTAAAATTAGTAGATAGGTTAACCGGTTAACATACCTAAAACAGAAGTGATTTGTGGCAAAACACACGTGTTAACCGGTTAACCAAATGCGTTAACCGGTTAGCACTGAACAGAATGTGAAAATTGTTTAGAAATAAGTGTTTTTGGCCACAAACTCACTTCTAACAATCCATAATACACACTTGAACATGTTAATGATAACACTAAATTTCACCGTATGTCTGACTCCGATTTCGCATGCATTCTTAGTTTTTATTATTATTTTGTTATGTTATTACTTTGTTTTTCTTTATTTTCAGGTTTTTTATGTAATCAGGGCCTAAATCAAGAAAAGGAGCGAAAAAGGAGTTGAAACGGACGAAACCAAGAAATTCAGCTTTTTACACTTACGGCATCCACCATGGTTGGCGCCATGGGGTCAGCCATGACGTGGCCACGTCTCAAGACCATTCCACAACTGCCTATGCCCATGTTACCCACTTTCTCTACCAAAATACACTCATGGCGGGCGCCATGGCCTTGTGGCGGGCGCCACTAGGCAAAAGTGGTTCCCTCCACTTTTTAATGGAAGGGGGCATCCTGGTCTTTTCTCACTTAATGTTTGCCTATAAATAGAACTTTAGAATTTCGTTTTTATCATCCAAACTTAGAATATCTTAGGCATATATCAGTTTTAAAGTAGTAATCACTTCACATCGGGGTGTTACTACAATCTAGTGATCGAGTCTGTATACATCTGTGTGATCGAGTTTTGGAGCACTCTGGGAGGAAGTTAATCCTGCCGCCATTTTAATTACAGTTTGTATTTTATTTTTCCGCATTCGCTTTATTTTATTTACTTTCTGCATTGCTTTACTTTTATTTATTTCCCGCACTCGCTTTACTTTCTTTATTATCCGCACTCGCACTACTTTTATTTACTTTCCGCACTCGCACTACTTTTATTTACTTTCCGCACTCGCACTAATCACTTTTATGAAAAATAATAAAAAAAAAATTTACTTTACCATGTCTAACTAAATCCATAAAGGTTAGAATGTAAGGATCGTAATTGAACCGTTAATACGTACAATTGTTTGTAGAAACACTTAAGGGCTATTTTAACTTTCAATATAAGTTTAATTGTTTTTAACTATTTCAAAAACAGCCAAAAGCGCTTTGTCTAGTTCATTAGGAGTTTTTAGATTAAAAAGAAAAGGGATTTTAAAACGATTTTCGGAAGCGTTAAGAAGTTTAGAGTCTGGTTCGTGAGAACCTCTTTTTGCTAAGAAATCTAGGTTAAAGTACTTTTCAACTTAGTTAAGATACTATATTTCTTAAAAATAGGTTTACTAATCTAACGCAGTACGCACCTTTTTATCCGTGACAATAGGAGGGGTTGATTAGAGAGTACAACTCGGTTCTGAATACGCGAAAGCGACAGTTCCTGTTAAATTAGTTCTTTTCAAAGTGGAAAACATTGCCCATAAGTAGTTCTATTAACAAGTACCGAACTATCAATTGATTACGTGAATTACATTCGAGCCTATCTTTATTAATTGTTTAAAATTACCATTTTATTTACCGTTGCGCACTTCTTAAAACCATTATATTTAGTTGCCTTAGATATACACCATAACAACAGGTACGATAGATTGACACTTGGTCTCTATGGATTCAACAATCTTTTATATTACTCCGACGTGTTCGTACACTTGCGAAAAACACGCATCAAGTTTTTGGCGCCGTTGCCGGGGACCAATTTCGTCAAATTTCATACCTTGTATTTATACCGTTTAGACTAAGGCTGTTACCTGTCGGTCAATGTGAAAGACTCGCAGTGTCGGAAGCTTAGTAGACCCTCTAGCTGAACCTGAATGTTACGCTCACGCACGTTTGTTTTTCCATAGGAATAGGAGAGCTATGGCCGAAGATCAAAACCGAAGACCTCTTAAGGACTTCGCCCAACCATCAAACGAGGAACCTAGTTCCAGTATAGTAAACCCCGCTATCCCAGCCAATAATTTTGAACTTAAACCATCCCTGCTGCAATTAGTGCAACAGAGACAATTCGCAGGTCTTGCTACCGAGAACCCAAACCAACATTTAAAAAACTTTCTCCAGTTAGCAGACACCTTTAAAACCAATGGAGCTCCTCATGAGGCAATACGCTTAAGATTATTTCCTTTTTCCCTCAGAGATAAAGCTCTATCATGGTTAGATTCCCTTCCATCCAATTCCATAACAACCTGGGAAGACCTTAGAAAAGTATTCCTTGCTAGATATTTTCCCCCAAGCAAGACCGCTGTTCTTCGAAACCTAATAACCAGATTTACCCAAAACCAAGGAGAATCGTTGTTCGAAGCCTGGGAGAGATATAAAGAGCTATTAAGAGCATACCCACATCATGGTTTAGAGAACTGGCTAATCATCAATCATGGGGAGTAGAACGAGCGACAGTGGAAAAGAAGGAAGACCAAGGAGGAATACATGAGCTAAGCTCTATGGGCATGATGCAAGCTAAAATGGACGTGTTGGCCCTTAGAGTCGAACATATGTGTACAACTCCGAATACTGTAGTTGCAGTTTCGCCGAATTATGAGATATGTGGGACACAAGGACACGAATCCGCCGAATGCAATTTGTTAAATGAGACCAATCCTGAGCAAGTGAACTACACCCAAGGGAACCCATTTTCAAACACATACTACCCTGGATGGAGGAATCACCCAAACTTCTCCTACAAAAATAATAATCCTATCCAAAATACCGCACCTCCGAGACAACAAGGTTACCAAGCCCTAAGGACAAATCAGCCTATTCAACCTGTACCACCAAATCTGAGCCTTGAGAAAATTGTGGAAAATTTTATCACCGCTAAAACACAACAAAACAAAGAGTTCATGAACCAAAACTTCCATGTTAACGAACTAATTACCCAGTTAGGAACCAAGGTTGATCAAATGATTACTCACAATAAGATGCTTGAAACCCAGATCTCTCAGGTAGCTTTAAACCAAGCCCCTCAGACTACACCTGGAGGACAGTTCCCTGGACAACCTCAACAAAACCCGAAAGGGCAAGCAAATGCCATTACTCTACGAAGTGGAACCGCTTATAAGGAACCTTCTAACCCTAGATTGAGTGAGCCTGAAACTTCTAAGAGAAATGAAGAGAAGGAACCAGAGGAATCTGAAAACCTGGAAAGTCAAGAAAAAGGAGAATAACCTAAAAGCAAAACCTATGTACCACCACCGCCATACAAACCACCAGTACCATACCCTCAAAGACTAAAGAAAACCCAAATCGATAATCAGTATAAAAAATTCGTTAAGGTTATAGAAAAACTTCACATAGAAATCCCCTTTACAGAAGCCATCACCCAAATACCTTCTTACGCAAAGTTTCTCAAAGATATACTTACAAATAAACGTAGACTTGAAGATACGAAACCCGTGGAATGTAATTCTATTTCCGAAAATAGGTTAGCAAAGAAAGATAAAGATCCCAAAAAATTTTCCATTCCTTGTATTTTGGGGAATCATGTCATCGAAAAAGCTTTTCTAGACTTAGGAGCTAGTGTGAGCTTAATGCCTTTAGCAGTTTGTGAGAGATTAAACTTAGGAGAATTACAACCTACTAAGATGTCACTTCAATAAGCCAATAGATCCGTTAAATACCCTATAGGCATACTTGAAGACGTCCCTGTTAGGATAGGTCAGCTGTTTATACCTACTGATTTTGTTGTCATTGACATTAAAGAAGATGACGACATACCAATCCTCCTAGGTAGACCGTTCTTATCAACCGCTGGAGCCATAATAGATGTTAAAAAAGGGAAACTAACCTTTGAGGTAGGTGACGAGAAGATAGAATTTATACTCTCGAAATTTCTTATGGCACCTGTTATAGGAGATGTTTGTTATGCCTTAGATATCATTGATGAATGCATTAGGGAATTAGAACAAGAAGAAGAAACTGAATCTATAAAATAGCCATCAACCCTTATTTGGGAAGATGACAGTTATAAAAAACCCTACATTGATGATAACCTTCACGAATGTTTATCTCTTACCCCAGATCTTATGCCTTGCCCTATGAAACCAACCGTAAGACTTAAGGAACTGCCTAAGAACCTGAGATATGAATTTCTTGATAAAGAAATGGATCGTCCAGTTATAGTTAGTGCTACTTTGGACCAAGAGGAAACAAACCAATTGTTAGATGTTTTACGAAGGTACCCCTCAGCCTTAGGATATAAGATATCAGATCTAAAAGGAATAAGCCCATCCGTATGCATGCATTGGATTTTGCTTGAAGAAGATTCAAAACCCTCCAGAGAACACCAATGAAGAATAAATCCTATGATGAGTGAAGTAGTTAAGACTGAAGTTCTTAAGTTACTAGAGGCAGGTATAATATATCAGATCTCAGACAGTAAATGGGTGAGTCATGTGCATGTAGTACCTAAAATGGGAGGCATCACAGTCGTGCAAAACGAGAAGGGAGAACCTGTAGCAAAAAGAACCGATGGAGGTTGGCGTATGTGCATAGACTATAGAAAATTAAATAAAGCAACTAGGAAGGACCATTTCCCATTACCATTCATAGACCAAATGTTGGAGCGCCTAGCCAGACACTCTTACTTTTGTTACCTAGATGGATATTCAGGATTCTTCCAAATACCTATTCACCCCGAAGATCAAGAAAAAACTACCTTTACATGCCCTGTTGGAACTTTTGCCTACAGAAGAATGCCTTTTGGACTCTGTAATGCCCCTGCCACTTTCCAACGCTGCATGATGTCTATCTTTGCAGACTATTTAGATGGAATAATAGAAGTATTTATGGACGATTTCTTAGTTTGTGGATCTGATTTCAAAAATTGTCTTATCAACCTTGAGAAAATCCTGGAAAGATGTGTAGAGGTAAACCTTGTGCTAAATTGGGAAAAAATGTCATTTCATGGTCACCGAAGGGATTGTTTTAGGACATATAGTTTTCGAAAAAGGTATAGAGGTAGACAGAGCTAAAATAGAAGTCATAGAGAATCTAAAACCGCCGAAGACTATCTGGGAGATAAGAAGTTTTCTTGGACATGCCGGATTTTACCGACGTTTTATCAAGGACTTCTCCAAAATAACAAAGCCCTTAACTTGTCTTTTAATGAAAGATGTTGAATTCATCTTCGATGAAAAATGTACTGAAGCATTTAATCTATTGAAGCAAGCTCTGATTTCAGCACCTATAATGAAACCCCCTGATTGGTCAGAACCGTTTGAGATAATGTGTGACGCTAGTGACTTGTTGTTGGAGTCGTTCTAGGTCAGAGAAAAGATAAAAAGTTACACGTAATTTATTATGCCAGTAGAACCCTAGACGCTGCACATCTCAACTACGCAACAACCGAAAAAGAGCTCCTAGCTGTAGTTTTCGCCATAGAAAAATTTAGATCTTATCTAGTAGGAGCCAAAATTATAGTTTACACCGACCATGCTGCCATTCGTTACTTACTAAGTAAAAAGGATGTCAAACCTAGGTTACTTCGATGGATTCTATTACTGCAAGAGTTTGATTTAGATATCCGTGATAAGAAAGGCACAAATAATGTAGTAGTTGATCACCTTTCTAGGCTAGAATACCTGAAACCTGACTCAGTACCCATAAATGACGATTTTGCCTATGATAGACTAATAGCCCAACTAGAAACTATTGGAGATAATAACCCAGACCCACGTGAGCATTCTCATAAATCTTTAGCTATAAGTAATGTACCTTGGTATGCAGACTTTGTTAATTACTTAGCCGCTGACATCATACCCCCCGATCTAAATTACCACCGGAAGAAGAAGTTCTACAATGATATGAGAAACTTCTATTGGGACGAACCATTTCTTTTCAAGAGAGGTAAAGATGGCATTTTCCGCTATTGTGTTCCAGAAGAGGAGGTACATGATATAATTAAGCATTGTCACTCTGCACCCTATGGTGGACATGCAAGCACATCTAAGACCTACGCCAAGATTCTTCAAGCTGGCCTATTCTGGCCTACTATGTGGTGTGATGTCCATGCTTTCATTGTCATATGTGACAGATGCCAATGTATAGGAAATATTTCAAGCCATAATGAAATGCCTCTAAGAAATATCCAAGAAGTAGAACTCTTCGACGTATGGGGTATAGACTTCATGGGACCGTTACCACCATCTTTAGGAAATCAGTATATCTTAGTAGTTGTTGACTACGTGTCTAAATGGATTGAAGTTATCACCGCACCCACGAATGACACCAGAGTAGTCATCAAATTATTCAAAAACTATATATTTCCCAGGTTTGGAACCCCCCGTTTAGTCATAAGTGATGGAGGATCACACTTCATATCGAGAATATTTGATAACTTTTAAGCAAGTATGGAGTTAAGCATATAGTAGCAACACCATACCACCCACAGACTAATGGACAAGTGGAAGTATCTAATAGGGAGATCAAACAAATTCTTGAGAAGACTGTCTCTATTTCTAAAAAAGATTGGTCGCAGAAACTTCAAGAAGTGTTATGGGCCTATAGAACCGCTTTCAAAACCCCTATAGGAACAACCCCTTATCAACTAGTCTATGGAAAATCATGTCACTTACCTTTTGAGTTGGATCATAAGGCCTATTGGGCCATCAAAACATTGAATTTGGATTACCTAACTGCTGGTGAAAAACGTATCCTTGATATCCACAAATTAGAAGAGCTCAGACAATCTGCCTACGAAAATTCCATCGTATACAAAGAAAGAACAAAAGCTTGGCATGAAAAAATAATCATAAGAAAAGACTTCAAAATAGGCGATCCTGTTTTCTTGTTCGATTCTAGGTTACGACTTTTCCCAGGGAAGCTTCGTTCGAGATGGACTGGCCCTTTCGAAGTATCTAAGATTCTACGATTCGGTGCTATTGAGATCAAGAACCAAACATGTAAACCGTTCATCGTCAATGGACAGAGGCTGAATCCCTACGAAGGAGGTGACATCCCAACAACATACTTCATCCATACTCTGGGTGATCCACAAAATCCTTTGAATGATGTGTAAAATCCGGTCGTCGAGCTAATGACGTTAAACAAGTGTTGCATGGGAGGCAACCCATGGTTTTCTTATCTTACCTACTTTTTATTTATTTTTACTTTATTTTAATTTGTTTACTTTGTTATTCTGTCAGGACTAACGATTGAATGTTTTATGTGATTTCAGGATTTGTTTGCTAACCTTGTGCAGAATGCAGAACCCCGATGACATGCACGTGGCCTTTAGAGACGACGCACAGAGAGAGCGTTACTATGTCCACATGAGACGCCCTATGGCACCTACCAGGTACCCAGACCAAGATTGTATGGATGCCTTGGGGATAGAGTCAGGCGTCAAATTCTTATGCCACCAACTCCAGTGGGACCAGTTCGACGATATGAACAACACTTACAGGAACTTGACTCTAGAGTTCCTCAGCTCGTTTGACTATGATCTTTGGGCTGGACCCGATGGACATCTTGTTTTCAGGTTGTTCGGGACTGACTACTCCTTCTCTCACAAAGAGTTTGGTGATTTACTAGGTTTTCAGACTACTCCTGATGTTATTCTAGAGACACCGATGGGGTATTTTATGAGCAGAGAAGTGGAAAAATTTTTGTCTAACATCTCAGGTGGAGGGAGCCAAGATCCTTCCACTCGGTTTTCTCAGGTAATCCACAACCCTGCGTTAAGGTACTTCCAGATGATTCTAGCACACTCTTTCCTCGGTTTTCCAGATACAGAGACTCTGCTGAGTGAAGAGGAGATTTTCCTACTGTTTTGTGCGACTCAGTCACGCCCAGTTGCTTGTGGAAACTTTCTGTTGAAGGGCCTTGCCAGTGTCGCCAGGTCATCTGTAGGCATTATACACGTCGATGGGATTGTTACACAGATTGCTACTGCATTGGGTTTGTCTCGCAAATTATTGCACCTCAGGACCTTTTGCTGCTACACCACCCTGGATGTTGACTTTTGTCTTGACAGAGGATTGATGAGGAGGGCCTCTTTTGAGCCCAACACGTTTAGATTACTGATCGACGACGAAGTGATACATTACTTTACATTACCAGACCCGCTGATGACCAGTGTCCACGACCCTGCTAATTGGAGTTATGCTTTAGAGGGTTATGGAGAGACTGTCGAAGAGCCAAAATCACCTCCCGCCGCTGAGTACACTCCTACACCTCTTTCTCCCCGAATCACTGTTATGTCTAACAATATGTCTTTGCAGCTGCCTGATCTACAGACCCATATTTACGAGCTCCGTAAGGAGACTGCCCTGCTCAAGCAGGAAGTAGCAGACTTGGCATTACAGATCGAGGTATCTGATCTCACTCATGCCTCAGAGGTTGATGCTCTATATCAGGAGATTGAAGAGCTTCATAGGGAGATAGCTGAGATTCGTGGATCGAACCAGGAAGAGAGGCCTACCACATGATCATTATACACTGACATTATTACTCTAGAATTTAATTTCTTTTTCATGCTTTATTTAATTTCTCGCATCTCCAGACATATTTTATATTATCACATATATTACATTTTTTTCATGTACTTTGATTTTATCTTATATATTATTTCATGCACTAATCTCATTTTTCTCTTTTCTTTTTCTTTATTTTATTTTATGTCGAATAAAGAAAAAAAAATATAAAGACAAAAATATTTTCATTTTTTGTCTTCATAAAAAAATATGCAAGCTTCATGCCTTAGAAGAAGGAAGAAAACGTTATCCGGACCCCCCCCCCCCCCCCCGAAGACCGAAGGTACGCAAGGCCCAAAAAGAAGAATTGAAAATTTTAAGGCCCAAAGGCAAAATAGCCTTATGGCGGGCGCCACACCGTCCTACCCTATTTTCGGGGCTGATTCATCTCCTCCACCATTTTCACACCTTCAAACTTCCAAAACCCATTTTTCCAACTTCCAAAAACCCCATTGAACCCCATTAAAGCTCCCACATTTCCAAAACATTCACCATCTACAAAACCCATCCAAAATCCATTTTTATTTTCATCCACCACAAAGCATAAAAAACCAACCTTTACCATTTCTCACATAAACCATTCTTCACCATTTTTCACTTCTCAAGGAGCAACAACAATGGAGTTCAACGGATATCTTCTTCGCGATGGAAGACCGGGAGATAGGCAAAGGAAAATTGTTCAAAGGCTTCAGAGTCGAGAAATTCTCTTGACTAGGTACGTCGATGATAACTGTCTTTACTCTTTGGGTCTGTATCATAGTGTTTTTCATTTATTAGATTTTCTAGGCTTGCATAATATTTTTGTTAATCAGGAACCTACCTATGAGAGGCTGACAGTTGAGTTTTTAAGTTCATTGATATACATTGTCAGTCCTAACACTGCTAGCACAGTCGGTACTGTTAATTTTAGACTGTTTGGAATTGAATACGAATACAGTACTGACGAACTAACAGGCTTGTTAGGAATCCCTCATAGGGAAGGTGCTATATGTGAGGCACCTTTGGATTCGGAATGGTCGGCCGAAGTATTTTCCTTCTGGAAGAGGCTGTCAAGTACTTCAATAAATTCTTTTGAAGGAATACTTGCGTCAACCATCCATAACCCGGCCATAAGAGTTTTCAGATATCTTTTGGCATGTATTATTTTTGGCTGGGAGAGTCCAAATAAGGTAAACGCTAAAGAGCTCATATTTTTGCAAGGATGCCTCACTAATACTCATATCAATCTGGTCCCGTTTATGCTTGCACACATGGCTTTAACTATTAATAAAACATGACCGATTGTTAATTGGAGGACTTGTTACGTCTATTGCTCGGGCTCTTGACCTGAACAATGAGATAGCTATACTTGAACCACTACCTCCTCGCACAATTAATTTAAAATTTCTAAAAGACATGAAATTGTTCCGAACGAGGAGATCAGGTGGCTATGAGTTGATGGTTCATGGGGTAGCTATCCCATCTATTGCTTTACCTTGCAGTAGATGTACCGATGTACGTAATGAAAGGAACTGGACCTATGATCTGAATGCTCCACCTGTTTTGGGTCCACTTCCTCCTAATATTCCTGATGGGGAGGCACATGACACTGATGAAGAATATGATCGGAGAGAACATTCTCCCGTACCTCATGTGTCCCCTCATCATCCTTCACAGTCACACACCGCACCATCTTCCTCTAACCCTGTTGCAGGTGCTACTCATGGATTCTATGTCACTGAGGAGATGTGGCGTGATATGACGGCTAGAGAGGAAAGGCGAGACAGCCTACTCTCTACTATTTCACAACAACTGACGGACAACATGAGCTTCATGCAACAATCACGATTGGTTTCGGATCGTGCCTACAGTAACGTTTGTCGTGCCTTGACCGACATCACATCAGAGCAGGCCCGTCAGCGAGAAGTCAACCGCCGACACCACCAGCTTATGGAGGCCACTCAAGGTTCCATTTTAGGTAACCTTCGAGAGGTCCGGGGTGCCCAAGCTGCCTTATCAGCACGACTTGACCGGAGGGACCAGCAGCGCAGTAGATCCCATCGTTCCAGACCATCACAGCAGGACGGCGAGGGCACCAGTGCTCCTCCGCAGTAGTTTTCCAGGTTACTCTCCTTATCTTATTTCGAAACATTGGGGACAATGTTCGATTTAAGTGTGGGAGGGGATTTTATTACTTTCTGTCATTTCCCTTCTTAGTTATTTATTTGCTTTATGTTATTTTCCTTTTCAGTTAGTTATTTAGTTTAAGTTTTCTTAGATAATGCATGAGTCTGACGAGTCACCAGTATAATGTATCTTTAGTACATCCTCATTTTTCCCATTTCCTTAGCCTTACCAAAAAAAAATTATTAAAAGAAAACAATGTTGTTTCACATGTTTTTTGGGCTTTGAGACAGGTTTGGATTAGGATGTGGTGACTTATGTCAACTTTTTGAAACATCAGTATCATTTTAGCACCATAGACCTCTTGAATATAGGAATCACTCCTAAACCCCACACACCATGGCCTTTATTATCATTCAAAAATTGTCCTAAGTAGTTTATTCTAGCAGTCAGCTCCGGCCTAAGCATGCTCTACGTACAGGGGCGATGAACATAAGTGAATGATCTAGTTCTAATAAAAAAGAAAAAGGCAAACTCTGGGATAGGTGACTCTCACAAAGTCATTTAAACCGAAAAAAGAGAAGCAAAATTTTTTTGCCACAAAAAGAAAAAAAATTGCAGTCACCTATTGTTAGTTGGTTCAGGGTTATCTGGCACTGAACTTGGTAGGGCGGATTACGATCTGATCCCCCGCAGCTACATTTAGGTCAAATAAAACGGGTTTATACATGCTTATGTGCCAGAAACCCTATGTTTTGGATCAGAATCACTAACCGGTCACTCTACTATGAAGCATGTATGGATAACGGGCTTAATGTGATTGCGCATGAATGAAAAGGACCCAAAAAGAGATGAGAAGATAGGCCTAGGTATTGTGGGATGACATGGGGTGGTTAATATATGATTGAAGTTTGTGTCTGTGTTATTATGGTGCCCTTGGTTCACTTAGTTAGTACCTGCATCCTGACTTGAACTTAGAATCCCTCTTAGCACGTGTTGACACCAGTTTTCTTCATTTTTGAGCTTTAAATGTTTGCTTGAGGACAAGCAAAGGTCTAAGTGTGGGAGGATTTGATAACACTAAATTTCACCGTATTTCTGACTCCGATTTCGCATGCATTATTAGTTTTTATTGTTATTTTGTTATGTTATTACTTTGTTTTTCTTTATTTTCAGGTTTTTTATGTAATCGGAGCCTAAATCAAGAAAAGGAGCGAAAAAGGAGTTGAAGCGGACGAAAACAAAGAAATTTAGCTTTTTACACTTATGGCATCCACCATGGCTGGCGCCATGGAGTCAGCCATGATGTGGCCACGTCTCAAGACCACTCCACAACTGCCTATGCCCACGTTCCCCACTTTCTCTACCAAAATACACTCATGGCGGGCGTCATGCCCTTGTGGCAGGCGCCACAAGGCAAAAGTGTTTCCCTCCACTTTTTAGTAGAGGGGGGCATCCTGGTCTTTTCTCACTTAATGTTTGCCTATAAATAGGACTTTAGAATTTCGTTTTTATCATCCAAACTTAGAATATCTTAGGCATATATCAGTTATAAAGTAGTAATCACTTCACATCGGGGTGTTACTACAATCGAGTGATCGAGTCTGTATACGTCTGTGTGATCGAGTTTTGGAGCACTCTGGGAAGAAGTTAATCCTTCCGCCATTTTAATTCCAGTTTGTATTTTATTTTTCCGCATTCGCTTTATTTTATTTACTTTCCGCATTGCTTTACTTTTATTTATTTCCCGCACTCGCTTTACTTTCCTTATTATCTGCACTCGCACTACTTTTATTTACTTTCCGCACTCGCACTACTTTTATTTACTTTCCGCACTCGCACTAATTACTTTTATGAAAAATAATAAAAAGAACTTTTACTTTACCATGTCTAACTAAATCCATAAAGGTTAGAATGTAAGGATCGTAATTGAACCAGTAATCCGTACAATTGTTTGTAGAAACACTTAAGGGTTATTTTAACTTTCAATATAAGTTTAATTGTTTTTAACTATTTCAAAAACAGCCAAAAGCGCTTTGTCTAGTTCATTAGGAGTTTTTAGATTAAAAAGAAAAGGGATTTTAAAATGATTTTCGGACGCGTTAAGAAGTTTAGAGTCTGGTTCGTGAGAACCTCTTTTTGCTAAGAAATCCAAGTTAAAGTACTTTTCAACTTAGTTAAGATACTATATTTCTTAAACATAGGTTTACTACTCTAACGCAGTACGCACCTTTTTATCTGTGACAATAGGAGGGGTTGATTAGAGAGTACAACTCTGTTCTGAATACGCGAAAGCGACAGTTCCTGTTAAATTAGTTCTTTTCAAAGTGGAAAACATTGCCCATAAGTAGTTCTATTAACAAGTACCGGACTATCAATTGATTACGTGAATTACATTCGAGCCTGTCTTTATTAATTGTTTAAAATTACCATTTTATTTACCGTTGCGCACTCCTTAAACCATTATATTCAGTTGCCTTAGATACACACCATAACAACAGGTACGATAGATTGACACTTGGTCTCTGTGGATTCAACAATCTTTTAAATTACTCTGACGTGTTCGTACACTTGCGAAAAACACGCATCAGTTAACACGAATTTTCTACCTAGAGGAAGCATTCTAACACCTATTAGGACCTAGATTATACTACGAATCTAGCTTTTAACAAACAAAACGCACAAATCGCAATCAAAACGAAATCGAACGGTAAAATGCAAACATAAAGATAAACACGTTAATAATGTCGTTGCAGCGAGATAAAGAGAATAAGTTAAAATGTAAGTGGTTTTGGATCACCAACCTACGAAGCAGAGGATTGCTTCGGTGAGTGTTACGATGAATCAGAGTGCAAGCGAAGAAGAAAACCGAAGATCCGCGAATGCAAAATAAATGTGATTCGTTCTTGACGCTTCTCGATTAATCACTTTCAATGATTCCAAATCAATTCAAAAACCAGTAGCTACTTCTTCCACAATCCATAAATAAATGGAGGATGAAGGTTAAGCCTCAAGATCTTCAAGTTTCAATGTGAAACTTGAAGAGCTTTTCTCTGAAGAAGCTTTGGTGAGTTTTGAGGAAATGAGAGAATTGAGAGAAAAATGAGAGATTGAAGATGAAAAATGGTGAAAATGAATTGCCAATCCTTTACTTTGGGATGGTTAGGGTTTATATAATGAGTAGGCATGGAGCTAGGTTTTGGTTTGGAGTTTGATTAGGAGTTAGTTAAGATTAGGGTTGGAGTTCTAGTATTCCATGGAATATTCCTTGTAATATTCCTTGGAATAATCTAGAAGGTGGTAGAAGATGGTAGAACAATCCAAGGTAAATGAGGTAAAATGAAAGTGGAAGAAAGGGAAGGAAAATGTGGAGGGAAATGAAGAAATCCAACTAATTTTCAAACATTTTTCCAAAATCCGCACTCGTTAACCGGTTAACGGCCTTAAAATTTCAATTTTCTTTTCTTTTGGTTGTTTCTCATGGAATTGCTTTGAATATATTTTTGTAGTGATTTCCCCTTCATTGAGCTCCAAGATTGACAAGCCTAGCCCAATCACATGCCTTATGCACATGCCAATGCTCATGATTTTTTTTTATTTTTTTATTTTTATTTTTGATTGTTATGCTATGTGTAATACCTCAAAATTTTCCCTCTCATTTTCATGCCATTTAGCATATCCTTTCATACATTGCATTGCATTTAGATCACAATTGCATCATAAACATACATGAATATACATCTCCATTTGAGTTTTCACAGGTTGCGACTGACCTTTATTTCTTCATGCGGCACGTGCACAAGAATCTCAGAAGAAGCCAAAAGTTCTCGGTTGATTCAGAGGAGTTTAAGCAAAACATCAGTTTTATGGTGCAGTTTGCAAAAGTTGTAACTTATGCTCGGAAACTTATTTTGGCTTGAAACTCAATAGTTTAAACTGTTTCGGTATTCTCTACAACTTTTGTGTTCGGCTCGGAGGCCAATTCATCAAGGAAAATGGCGGGAATTATTTGTTTTTGAAATTTCGGTTTCGCCGATTAACTGTGCTAGCGGTATTCAAGAGTTCGTAACTTCTGATTGGGTCAACAAGTCTGAGCGATTCATATGCCAAACGTTCCGTCTTGATATCCTTTCCAACTTTTGGGTTTTGGCCGAGAACTAATCCTTTGAAGAAGATCTCAGAATGTGCGAGTCTTTAGAGTCGACATAGTGAAAAACAGTGCTGAACCGGTGAGTTTTGAACACTAAAAAATTCATAACTCTTGGCTCGTTCATCGAATTGATGTTGTTTCGGTGCCTAAAATTCCGTTTAGATGTTATCTTCATTATGTGAATTCAGTTTGGGTTAGGTCCGAGCGGAAGGATCTCGAAAATGCGAATTACCAGTAAGGGTCTTTGATGCAGTGCACTGTCTGTCAGATTTTGTAAAATTCATAACTCGGTCAATTTTCATCGGATATCACCCATTCTTGAAGCGTTGGTTCACAAATTTTATCCTCTTAAAGTTCAAAGACAAATGCGAGTTTGAACAGTGCTCCAAAGATTATCGTTTTGGTTTATTTCACAAAACTGAAGTGCTGAACCGAAGAAAAAGGCTGAAAGTGGTTTCACGAGAAAATTCATATCTCCCTCGTCGTTTGTCCGGTTGAGCTTAGATTTTAACACTAGGTCACTGACTCATATATCTACAACTTTGCTGACAAAGTCAAGTCGAGATTATGCTCCGAAGAGGTTGACCTCGTCACATTTTTGAGTAGCGGACACCAAATAAGCCGAAAAAACAACTTATTCAGTGACGTCTTGCAGCTTAAACGTATCGATCGCACTCGATTTTGATCGTATGATGTTCGTTATTTTTGAATTGCAACCGTGATTCAGAGGCGGAGGATGTTGTGGAAGGTTCAGAGTCGAAATTTCTTGCCGAAGATATTGTTATTTTCACTTAAGCCGAAATTCTACCTTTTGCCTTTCATTTTACACTCCACTATATATTCTTTTGACCCACAATTTGTCTCATAACTTCAATCATAATTTACAAACACCAAAAAACTCTCACAAACTCTCTCTAAAGGATCAAAGTTCATTCTCTCAACTCTTTCTCAAGAACACAACAGCAACTTCATCAAGAACTCAAGAACACAACAATTCCGATCAAGTTTCCGATAGCCGAGCCGCCACGAACCACCACCTCCGGTCAACTTCACCACCGTAAGACCACCATCTTCCGCCACCGGCAGCCGCGCGGCCTCTCCTCCTCTCCTCCGTTCATGATCGCGTCTCACTTCCTTCGGATTCGCAATTTCTTCGTCGATTCTTCATTCGGTAAGCTTCTTAAACTTTAATTCATGAATAATTGTTGAATTGTTTCTTGAATTGAATTTTGAAGTTGAATTAATCTTGTGGAGATTATGTGCATTGATTCATGATTTGATTATTGATTGATTCTTGATTAATTTATCCTAAGAATTGTTGTTGTGCATAATTGAAAATGATTGTTAAAATTGACATAGAATAATCGATGCATGTTAGATGTTTGATAGAATTCTTAAGAGAGTTAATTATTGTGACTTGATATTGATTGAAGTGCTTGACTTTTAAATTCATGTTTGTTTCAATGTGCAAATTTGAAATAGGATAGGTTGAGGTTTAATTGTTGATGTTGTTCATGTGTCGCGTGTCGAGAATATGTTTTGGTCATAACTTCCTAACCGTAGCGCGTTTTCGCGAATGTGAATAGTGTAAATTGACTTTGTTGATTATTCCGGAGCCATTGGTGAACTTTTTAGTCGATTTCGGACAATTTTTTCCGACTATTTCACTACTGCCAGCCGACGAAATCGGCCAAAAAGTATCACTTCCGAGCGTAATTTTCAAAATCCGATTGCATATTTGAATCCGTTGGCACGTTTGCAAGTTACCATGCAATTTTCGTTCAATTCCGAGTCGGTGATTTTTGACGCGTTTTTCCGTTTCAAGGCTTTTTATGTTCGGTTTGGTGCGGTTTTGATGCATTGGTCTTGTTTTGACTTGTACTTATGTTTGTTGATCATTTTCCATTCATTGCATGTAAATTTGTTCGATTTCGGTTTGAGTTTGCATGTTGTTTATATTAGTGCATAAGTGCTGCCTCGTTTTGAAACGTAAATTTCAATGCATGTCCATGACTCGTATATTCATATTTCTACTTGATTTGGAGTTGTGAGGCATAGGTGCAACTTCCGGTTGCACCTCTTTTTGGTTTCTAATGCGTTTGTTGAGTTCATGCAAGGTTCTTGCAAAGATCTTAACGACGATCGTTTGGTTGGTATTCCATTTTATTTGTGGGATACCTTTGGATTCAAATGATATTTTGTGCCGTTGTTTTTGTTTCGATTATGGGGAATCTTCACAAAGCAATTATGGAAGATGAGCATTTATTTTGCTCATGGGAGATTACAAGGCTTGGCTTGAATTTTTTTTGGATCTCTTTTATGTGAAAGAATCGGCACTTCGACCAAGTAAGTAATCTCGATTCTCTACTTTAATGCATCATTCTAGTTGTATGCGACTTAGGATCATATAAATTAAGGTGCATATTGAGCCCTCCCACCTGAGGCATTGGATTTATTTGTGATATATATTGATATGTGTCGATTTCGGAGTTTAGGGATTAGGTTACGGATTAGAGAATTCGATTCCTTTCACTTTCCCTTAAAATATCGTTTTTGCCCGTTTCGTCGCAATTATTAAAAATAGTTTTAGGTGTGATAAAATTCTGGAAAAATTTATGAGTGATCCTCATCCTCTTAATTAATTTGTCATATTTTTTGTTTCCAGATTTGGGTGGTTTCAATATTTTATTTGGATTTTAGATCACAAGCTGTCCCAAAAAGGAAGGTTTTGGCATAAGGGACCGAAATCGATTTTTTCCCATAGGTGTGAGACCTATTTTTTGTGTATGATTAATTACTGTAATTTGTGACATTATGATGCTCATTAGGATTTTTTTTCATAATTTTTAGTGCCCCTTTTGATCCACTTTGTGGAGTTGTTTTTCGGTGATCATGCCTTGTTATCTCAATCGTTAAGGAATTGTTTTGGCACTTTGGTGCATAATTTTGTGGAATCCTTTGATACCATGTAAGATAATGACTATATCATTCCAGGGATTTAATTTCATAATTTTTAAAGGCTTTTTGCTATTTTTCCATGTCACCTAGATCCTAGGTTGATTCATGTGTTTATGTGTCGCATAACCTAAATGTTAAGAAGGCATTCATGCCATTTTCTTGAGGGGATTTTTGGTAGATTTTAGGAGTTGATTATAGGTCATTTTTATGTCTTTAATTCCAGTCATAGGTCATTTTTTGAACCATACTCATTTGGTTTGTTTTGGTGCTTTAAAGTGCATACTTATGTGAACTAATCTTTAACCTAAACTAGATTCTCTTCTCCTCTAAATAATAACTTGAATTATGTGGAAATCATTAATGCCTATTCATGCATTCTAATTGCATCTCATACCTTGTATGCTACTGACCCATAATCATTTCATTCATATTCACATGTCATTCTTCCTTAGCTTGCATCATGTGCGATCTTATGCGATTTTTGTTCATTTCTTCTCATGTATTCTTCTCCTTGCTCCATATGCCTAATCCATTGCATCCATGATTGTATATTCATTCATCCATCTTCATAAGCATTCACTACTGAATTTGATGTTCATTTCATGTATTAATTCATGTTTGTAAGCCATATGCATTCATACTTCATCCATAAGCCCTAACTTGCATTTAGGTGAATTTATGTGAACTTTTTGTACATAGTTTGATCTTGTGAGGTATCCTAGCATCCTTAGGAGCATATAGCATATAGCTACTGACTTTAGAAGTCATGTAACATTTAGGTACCTTCACCTTTATACTTAGGTCTTATTTTGAACCTAGTTCCATTCTATGACGTTTATGGTACTTAATTGCTTTCATGCTTTGATTTTACTTTCAATATGCATTGTCATGCTAACCTTTGTTTTGTAGGGGGGAAGATTGAGGTAAGCATTACTTCATTCCTATCTCTTATGCATTTTAATTGTGTTTGCCTTAGCACCTTGTGCTTTGCTGTTAGGCTTTCCCTTTCTCTAGAGACAACTTAACTTCCTTAGGAAGTAAGTTAGTTTCTAGTTCTCCTTTCTTCTTTTCCTTTTCTTTCTTAGGATTAGAATACCTTATTAACCATAGGACCTCTCTTGTAAATAAACAAATAAAATTAGGGTTGTGTCTTAGTTCCCATTAGATTTTGTCCTTTTGCAATTTGAGTCATTCTTTCTCATCTTCAAACAAAATCCAAAAACACTTAACAAATAAATGAAAGGATCCTTTGTGTATAGCCTTATTCCATGAAGCACTTGCATTCATTCCATCTTGGAGTGGTGTAAGATCGTCTATCATGATGCACAAGTCTTATCAAAGGATTGTTTCATAAAACAAATAAATTCAAAATATTTCTCTTAAAAGACAAAAACAAATAACAAGCGACTATCCTGCGGGAACTTCTATTCTCATCTCATTCACTCACAACGCGAACTCGCGACGACTTGTCACACATGCAAGACGGTAAACGCACTCGTACCAGACGAGCCTGCAACACCTGAACATAGACATACGCAGTTCCAGCATAAAAAACACAAACAAATAGTTCCCGCCTTAGTTAGGCGAACTACGTCGACTCTGATCCTCATTATCCTGATGAGGTACGTAGGCAGTGGGGTAGGGCCCGTTCGAGCACATTATTTATTTTCCCTACATTTCCCCTTTATTCTCATTCTCTTTTTCTTATTCCATTCTCATTTCCATTCCCATTCCAGTTAGCGGTTTTGTTCAGCAGCATTCTTATTTCTCACCCTTTGAAACAAACAAGCAAGCGTGGATCCCGTCGGGTACGACGGACGGATTGGGGTGCTAATACCTTCTCAATTCGTAACCGACTCCCGAACTCAGATCTTTGGTTCGCAAGGCCTCGTACTTTTCCTTATTCCTCAGGTTTGTGCAACATTACCTTTCCCATTCTTTCGGGATAAAAATGTCTGGCTGGCGACTCTACCTTTTCCGCGCCACTTTCGCGTTTGTACTAGGATGAAAATCCCGGGAGCGACACTATGTTTGCGGAATGATGAAGCATAAACCACTTGTGATTGACGATAAGTTAAGAGGGCAAGTTTTAGGGTATTATAGAGGGGAAAATGGGTGATCTTCAATTTAAATATAGAGACAAGTGGCGCAAGATGAAGCTTCTCCAACAAGTAGTGGGACAAGTGTCACCATCTTAGGATAGTTTTAGGAAGAAACCGTCGAAAGCGGTTACTTTGTAATATATATAAATAACTACTTTAAGTATGTGAATAATTGTGTGAAATCATATGTACTAGTAACTCCGTAGACTCAAAGTATCCGCGTTTAGAGAAATGAGTGCAGTGAGAATGTACGTGATTGAAGCACCACCAAATTTATCTTTATGTTAATTTTATCTTCAATGTCAAATTTACTTTCAAGTATTTTACTTTCAATTCTTTTACTTTCGAAGTCATTTATCTTCTGCAAACTTTTACATTAAAAGCCCCTTTAAATTTCAAAGCCATTTACTTTTCCAAGCAAATTTATCTTTCATACACTTTACTGCGTTCCTTTACAATTCAAGTATTTTTATGTTTCTTGCCTTGTCTTTACTTTCATTTAATTTCCCAGCCTTGTATTTACCTTCATTTAAATTTCAAGTCTTGCCCTTTCTACATTCCTTTATTTTCAAAAGTTGTTGTCTTTTATTTTATTTTCTTGTTCAAAACAAATCTTTGAGTCTTGTTATAAAGGTTCATAGACATTTTCCCAAAAACACCACGATTAAGCGAGCAATCAAAATATAGCACATGTCCTAGGATCAATCTGGTCGATCCTGCGAGTAACCAAGGGTATTTTAGGTATCTTTGGAGGACCAACGCTTGTTTACCAATTTTGGGGGTAAACAAATTGGCACGCCCAGTGGGACGGTGCTATTGTTATTTTTTGTTATTGTTGTAACTTCCTTGTGTTGTAACTTCCTCTACGTGAGTGCATCAGTCGAAAGGGCGGTTACTTTCGTGCAAGCATTTGAGAAGTGGGAAAGTAGCCAACACAGACGACTATATACCAAGAAGGAGAAGAAAGACGAGAGAGATGGCGTCTAGCCAGGAAAATACAAATGATTTAATCCCCGTAACGAGCGGATCGAATCCTCAAGTGAGTACATCGAATGCTCACAGTACAAATATACGAGATGGATCGAGAAATGAGGTTGTACCAGTCTCCAACCCTTCGATAGGGGCTTCGACCACACCAACAGTGGTGTCAGAACCAATCCCTTCGACGAGGCCAGAAGAAGTTAACAGGCCTTATACACAACCAATGTTGGAATACATTGGGCCAAGTACACAAACTCCACCACCCAGTTCTACTGCATTTAGGCCTGTTGGACCTACGTTGGCTCAACAATACCATTCACTCTTTGGGTCGTCCACTACCTCCATGATAGGGGTAATGAATGCACCTCCTGTTTTTTCTGATCATGTTATTCCTTCACCATTGCGGGAGTCTGGTTCAGAGATAAACATGAGAAGAAATAGCCAAGTTGGTGTAGTGGGGCATTCGACGCCAAGCCATGCCCTGACAAACGAGTCTGCAACCTATTTGAGGCATCAGATGGATGAAAGAAACATGCAAATGGTTCATAATTTATCTCAAACAATGGGAGAAAATTTTCAACCTTTGATTTGGAATACAAATCAGACGAATCAACATATGGTAACCCAAATGGCGCGCATAGCAGAATTCATGGGCGTTCCAGTACCGCCTCGACATCCAAATCAAGCAGTGAATATGGAAGAGGTTGCGCAACCACAGAATCATGGGGATCCCCCAGGGGTTGAACCATTTGAGCCTGATCCTGGTAGGGATCAAAGACAAGTCCCTGAAGAGGATGAACCTAGAGTAAGAGTAATAAACAGGCGTCAAGATGTAGATCAAGTGGTTCACCGGGTTCGACAGAACAATTTGGTAGCAGAGAACAATCTAGCAGCCATGGTCGAACGAATAATGGTCTGAAGTGGGATAAACACAGGCTTTGCTAGGCCAGATTTCACTTCACCAATAGTCGAATATTTACTCCAAGCAGAACTACCCCCTAGGAAAAAGGTTCCTAAGTTCACTAAGTTCTCAGGGGATACAACTGAATCTACAGTTGAGCACGTGGCACGTTACGTAATAGAAGAATGGGAACTAACGAATGACGAATGCCTTAGGGTCAAATATTTCCCTAGTTCTATCACCAAGAATACTTTCACTTGGTTTACCACGTTGCCACCTTGTTCAATCTGTAATTGGACTCAATTAGAGCGTTTATTTCATGAACGGTTTTACATGGGGCAAACTAAGATCAGCCTGAAAGAATTGGCCAATATCAAAAGAAAGTTCAATGAATATGTTGATGACTATTTGAACATATTTCGACTACTCAATGCCAGATGCTTTACACAAGTACCTGAGCGTGAATTGGTCGGAATGGCTGCTGGTGGCCTTGATTATTCCATCAAGAAGAAGCTAGATACTCAGTACCTGAGGGACATGGCCCAATTAGCAGACAGAGTTCGACAGCTTGAACGTCTTAAGGACAAAAAAGCTAGGGAGACTAAACATAAAAAGATAGCATACGTAGACTATCAAGATTAGGTCGAGGAAGTCAATGACAAATTTGTACCTTTAGAAGATAGTGAAATAGACCTAGCTAAGCTTAAGCAAGGTCCTCTGTATG
This sequence comes from Lathyrus aphaca, assembly GCA_963966055.1. Lineage (NCBI taxonomy): Eukaryota > Viridiplantae > Streptophyta > Magnoliopsida > Fabales > Fabaceae > Lathyrus > Lathyrus aphaca. Next base: position 212,103,111 of record OZ014520.1, on the reverse strand, counting down.
CCTGTAAAATATTAGTTCCCTCTAATGGAAAAAACCATGTCAAAGTTGAAAAGAGCGACATATATCCTAAGAAAACATATACTTTCGACATTACTAAATGTGATGAGATTTTTGATTTATTAGTTAAGGATGGCCAAATACTTGTGCCACCATGCGCTAAAATGCCGCCTCTAGATCAACGAAAGAAAATAGGTTTTTGTAAACACCCTAACTACTTGGGTCATAAGACTTCTCAATGTTTTCTTTTCAGGGATTTGGTGCAGAATGCTATCCAGGAGGGAAGCCTCGAGTTCAGAGATAAGCCAAAGACACAGATGAAGATTGATACGGATCCTCTTCAAGTGGCTGAAGCTAATTATACCGAGCCTATGATAATTAATCTGGTTGATATTGTTGAGCAGGTTGCTGATGACGACGATACCCTTAGGGCAGTCGCGGCCGAAGCATAACCGATGGTGGCTAGGGTTACTGAAGACCCTATGTAACACCCCCTTTTCTATACCCCTAAATAATTAAATAATCATTTAGGCACATATTAAAATTCCATAAGAGTATAATTAAAGCATAGTATAAAAGAGGCATGTCATATTTATACATGAAATTAAAACATCCAACATCTGCTCATTTAACGATATGCAGCAATGGGGTAACTTGCAACAGAAGGATTTAATCCTTACACCCATATCGCAACATTAAAATAACAGCGGAAACTAAACATTAATCAACATTAACCATATATACATATATATATATATATATATATATATATATATATATATATATATATATAATCAAGTTTGATTCACCAATCATTCATGTTTACACAAACATTCATCACCAAGATACATATACAAATGCATTCAAAAAAAGGCATCAAGCCGACCCTAGCTACCTGGTGCTACATATCAGAGATGACCGACCAAAAGAATGAAGACACGTTTCATAAAAGACCTCCAGCAAACCTACTCTGCAATGCCTCATAGAGCATCATAAAACAGCAGAAGGGTGAGAAATATTATCATAATACCAATGCATATAATTATATATCTTAGCATAAAAAAATACACATATACATATTTTCACCACAATTCATTATCCATCACACATATACATCACAATGTATATATACAAACCAAGCATATTCATCATGCACAATTTCACCATTTCACATCATTCTACAATATATATATATATATATATATATATATATATATATATATATATATATATATATATATATATATATATATATTCATGTTTATTTACCATTTTCTATCACTCCGCATAAACATACATTATTCATGTTTATTCACCAATTTTCAATTATAGATGATAAATGCAAATCATAGAGACCGACTCACGACTCTATTCAAATGCAACACGGTACCGACTCAATCATCTCAAGTTCACTTAGGAACTTATTGGAATCATCGCTCGTTACCTAAAGTAACTCCCCGTCGGGCATACGATGTTCACCCATTGCTCACACCCCACATGGGCACACAATGTTTATGGATTGCTCACACTCCACACAGGCACATAATCTGATTGCTCACACCCCACACAGGCATACAATCATTCGTGATTAAATCACCCATTGCTCACTGTAGCGATAAAATCGTGAGTGTAAGCTATTGATTAACTTAACTCAATATACACAGAGTCGCCACCGCGCTTTTATTTATTTCCGAAAGGAAAAAGGTAAAAGAACGAACAAAAACCTAAGGAATCTAAAAGCAAAAGCTAAAAGAAACAAACAGAGAACGGGTAAGGGGATAGGTTACAAATCGGGAAGGTTTCACGGACAAACCGTATCTGTGGTGAGGAGTCAGCTTGACGGATCAACGGACAAACTGAGGAAAGAAACAACCGGGATGAGTTCCCACACAACTCGGATGAACGCAAGAATATGCGAGAATGCAATGATATTCAATGCAATGTTCACTTCCATTTTCAGAAAAACAACTCGATTATTGCAAACGTGGCCAACATCGAGAATACTGTCATGAAAAATCTTGACAAAAAGGAATATTTATTCTTTCCAATATTTGAAATAATCAGAATTGTCTTCCTTGAAAAATGGTTGTGATGATGATCATGATGAATATGTAGATGCAACAATCACAAACAAGATCACGCAAAGCGCACAGGTTCAAAGGTTCGAATCACGAGCATGGAGTCAAGGTAACAGAACACCGACCCACACAGGTAAGTACTAAGGTTTGTCTTCATTGTACCTGCAAAAAACCAAAAGGGTGCTAACAGAGGTTCCCGGAGTTAACAACTATCTTTAGAATATCATCGGTACGTTGGATTACTCCCCAACCGATAACATTCTTAAAATAGACCTCGTCCGAGTGTAGTATCGCGTGACAACCACCTTAGGTTTACACCCAGATAATTTCCGCACTACGTTCCTAAATTGGCTTAGATTGGTTAAGGGTTCTACGGTCCTTAGTATGATAAGCTCAAGGTTGGAAAATAATGCCACGTACGATGACTCGTCATGACATTGATAGTCCAAGAGAGCCTAACCGAGTGGAGATTATCAAATTGATATCGCTTTGGACTACTCCATCGTATATCGCTTCGAATATCGCCGTCCTATCATAAGTTCCACTCAGATCCGGGTTAGAATCTATCTCACAGAGGATCACCAAAACCGAAACAGAACAACCAAGTAACAAGCAAATCAAACTAAAGCAGTAAACAAATCAAAGTAGGCCGAATCCACTTAGAGATTGACTCCCCAGCAGAGTCGCCACTTTTCTGTAGCGGTAAAATCGTGAGTGTAAGTTATTGATTAACTTAACTCAATATACACAGAGTCGCCACCGCGCTTTTATTTATTTCCGAAAGGAAAAAGGTAAAAGAACGAACAAAAACCTAAGGAATCTAAAAGCAAAAGCTAAAAGAAACAAACAGAGAACGGGTAAGGGGATAGGTTACAAATCGGGAAGGTTTTACGCACCCGACTTGTCCGTGGTACTCCACGGGAACCCTTTGAAATATTTACTGCATTTTTGGCTTGAAATGGTTTGCTTGAAAAAAGATTGAAGAGATGAGAAGAAGAATGTTTTTTAAGATTTTGGTGTTTGAAGAGACGAACGTCTCATGCCTACGTACCCACAAAGTGCAATGCGAGATCAAAACCCCGTAGTTCGTGGTACAAATTGTGAAAAGAAACAATGAGTTGAATTGATTTTAAAATGTAAAGATAAGTCGTCATTCTTTAGCGAATAATTCCGCTAAAAAGAATGAATCATATCTAAACATAAAAAAGGTTAAAAGAAACGTGCACGAGGGCACAAAAACAATTGAATGAGTTGTGAATGTTTTAAAGTTTTTGAGAAAGAAAGTTTCGATATGCTTATGTGGTTTAGCGTTTATTTAAGGAAATGAAATGAAAAGGTAAAAGCACATGACTGAAGTCAAGGTTTGATTGAGAAAATGTTTGAAGTTTGAAAACAAAGAAAGTTTTGAAAAGAGGAAGGAGATTTGAAAATTGAAGAAGATGGGAAGAGATGAAGGGACTATCCTAAGACTTGAAAATAAAAGCTAAAGGAAGAACGATCAAACCATATGGCAAGCATTCTTCGAAACAATCGGATTTCCATCTTCATAATCAAGTGAACTCAATCGAAGCCAAAGTCTTCAATCCATAACAACTCAAGCAAAGGGATAGATCCTAAAATCTAAGTCCGAAACTCCAATGCTAAGGATAGTAACCATAGTCCGAAATTAAAGTCACCAATCTTTTAAATGTTTAATCCTTTATTAGTGTTTTGGTATCCAAATGTACAAAATAAAAATCACAAGCAACAATATAAACAATAAGCAATATGATGAATGATATAGTATAATAAGCATAATAAAAGAGATAAGGAGCGAGAGATTGAAATAAAGAGGATAAGGTGCGAGAGATTGAATTTAAATGGATTATATTCACATTATTATAATATTTACATAATAGGTGGTATGATGAACTTAATCAAGCACAACCACGAAAAAATAACAAAATCGGGGCAATCGGATCCAAGTGGATCTTATTTCGAATCGGGACAACTTTAGGTCTATGTTAAGCAATCGTCGAGTAATTTACGGAGTAACTACCCTACAAATGAGGCCGGCCACCACTAATGAAAGTGGAAAATATTCGTGCTAATACATGTTAGAGAAACGATATTATGGATCGTTCTCCGAAAACATGTCACACTAAAAAAAAGAACGATCTAATCTTAATCGAGATTTTCATTGAATTTATCGAAGGCGGTTTATCACGATCTCAAAGTATGGAGAATGATCCAAATGATCATTCATCCATAGATTTGAAATAATGAAGATTAAACGTCTTCGAAAATTAACAATCATGAATCGGAGATTGTCATCGACCAAAAAAGAAAAAATAAGAGATAAAGAGGAATATGGATCTAAAATAGAATCCATAAAAAAACCAAGAGAAAATAGCGAAAGAAAGTGCCAAAAAAAATAGAATCGAATCTAAAATATTTTGAGAAAGTTTTTTTTTAAGAAATGATTTCTCAAAGAGAAAAACTTAAAAGAGTTCTTTATAATAAACAAATATAAAACAAAGTTATGAAGACAAATAAAATAAAACAAAATGAAGTATCAAAAATAAAATCAACAAAAAGAAAGAAAAGAAAGAAATCATAAGAGAAGGAGGACGCGGGTTGAGGTGTGGATAATAAAACAATCCAAAGGCCCAACATCAATTTTAAAAAAAATAAAATAAATAATAAACAGATTAATATAAAAAAAATGAAAAAGACAACACAGTAGAACTCGTGCCCTTCTTCTTCGTAAACTCCGGCAGCTTTTCCTCACCTTCACCAAACGAGAACGAAATCGGAGAAATAAACAACACCAATCGCGTCTGACACTGTTCCGATTTCTTATTCTGCTACTATCTCAGTTTAATCCTCTTCTTCCACTTAATGCACCGTCAACCTCCCCGTCAAGATCCGCGGTGGATGTTATTAGTATTGAGTGGTTATCAACAAATTTTGCAGAGGCTAATGGTGGATTTCAATTGAAGATTCAATGATGAAGCTTGAAGGTGAAAACCAGAGGAAATGAAGGTTAATCTTGAGAGTTCATCCCAAGCTTGTTTCCAATTGGGCAGGGTTTTATTGTGGCTGTTCAAGCTTGATCAAAGAGTGAAGAATGGGGTTTAATTTATAGAGGGAAAGAGGAATTCGGTGATGCCGTTTTAATTTGGATGTGCTGCGTTTTAGAAGAGTCACGAGGAATGCGTATACCGCTGCCGTTTTGTTCATTTTGAAGTGCGTTTCAATTTAAGTTCCAGCTGCATTTTATTGTGTGCAGCTTGCGTTTTGCTTTTTCGCGTGTGTTATGGTGGGCCGCAGCTAGGAGATGACTTGACTTGTTGTTGCTGTGACTGGCTTGTACGGATGATGCCGTTGGCTTTTGCTGATGGGAAATTGTGAAGAGGCTTGCAATGTGAAGCATTCTGTGTGTATTGCAGCTTGTGATTTGCATTTTGGTCCTTTGTTGTTTACGACGTGTGGTGCTTGGAGCTTGGGCTAACTTTGTGAAAAGCAGGTCACGTGGCTGTGGCTTTTGTTGGCGTGAGGACTTGCTGCAAGTTGGAAAGTGCAAGCTGATGGTTTGGCTGGAATGTTCACTTGTGGAGGCTTGGAAGGCTTGCGTATGGGAATGTGTCGCTGGGAAAGTGCAAGAGGAAGTCAGCGTGTGGTTGTGATGTTTGTGGTTTGGAAAGTAGCTTGCAAGATGTGGACTTTCTTCACTTTTGTTTTAGTTTTTATATTTTGCAAAAATGATTTAATGGGCTAAAAAAACATGGATTTATGAATGGTAAAAAAAAATCTTGTTTAATATATGAACATGGAATATGAAATAGTTAGAAATATATGGATAAAAAAAATATGGATTAATTAGATAAAAAAAATGAATAAAAAAAATCTAAAATGGATTAAAAGATAGAAAAAATAATGGAAATTGAACATATTAGAATAAAACGGGAATTAGATTTAAGTGATAACTAGAAATGGTTATTGAATAATGGATGAATAATGGTTTCAGAAAATGATAGAAAATATCTAAATATTAGGATTGGATAAAAATAGATAATGGAAGGAAATTTGGAATTTTGGTGAAATAAGAAGTGGATAATCGGTATGAATTAGGAAGTGGATAGCAAATAATTGGGTGACAATGATAAGGGATAATAGAAAAATTTGAAAATAAAAAGAAATGTTTAATCGGAAAACGGATGACGGATATGAAATAATGATTTTTTAAGGCCCACAACCAACTCTTGATTTTTCTCACAAGCCACTAATGAACACAGTCAATCTTAAACCACTGAATAGATCACAACTTTGTCACCTAAGCCACAATCACTTGAATCATCTGAAAACTGCCTTGATTATCTGAAGCCATGCTGAGGAAAATAAATCCTCAGATGCATCGTTGGTAAACTGATGAACAAACTGAACTTCACACACAACACTTCTACATAACACAGTCCTGAACTTTGAAAACGCATTGTTTGAGGAGAATTCACTGGCATATACAATTTGTAGTCGAAACAATCTTCTGATAGTTTAACCAATATTAGGTCAAACATCCATCTGAATCGAATCATAATTGAACAACCATGTCTGAATTGAGAATCACAACCATGTCTTTGAAATCCTGCAACACAGAGAAGAAGAAGAAGCAGACTGCACCATATTTTTTTTGTATTTGGTTAGAAGTCAGTAAATATAAACAAATAACAGAAATTAAACATGGTGATCTCCTGCGAAACAAAGACCTGCACCTGAAAAAGGATACACGAACCAGTGTGTGATCTTGTTTGTATGCAAATGCAGATGAGATGCGAAAAAATCTTAGGGTCAAAAATTAGGGTCTGACAGGTGCCCCTATTTAAGTTTCTTCAATCCAGCGATAATGAAGATTGAAATCTTCGTTTTGCCAAGATGGAAGATACTTAAATATCAAAAACCCAATTTTTGATCCTAAGATGCCAAAAACTGGACTGAAATGAAATGAACGATATGAAATGATATAAAGATGACATAGAAATGATATGAAGCATATGAGATGTATATGAAATGCAGAGGAAATATGTGAAATGCAGAGAAAATATGTGACAGCATATGAAATATTATGAGAAAATTCATGAGATGATATGAAATGTATCTAGAACCAAATGAAACGCAGAGAAATCCGTGAGGGATAAGACGACACATAAAAAAAGAATAAACGCTGGGGATAAGGAGCATGAAACTCCTGACAGGGAAAAACAACATGCTAGAGACCAACACACGGCTTAGCCAAGACGAAAATGTCCAAGAATGGCAATTGGACAGAAAACCTCTCAACATCCAGGAATGACACTGAATGAAGTGAGAAAAGTCCCGAAACAGTACATCATAAACATCCAAGGATGACATTACTGACTTTAATAGGGATATCCGAGAATGACATCAGATAAAAGGTAATCACAACATCTGAGAATGGCAATCAGATAAAATATGTGAATCACAACATTCAGGAACAACACTGAATGAAAATGGAAAATTTCGGGAAAGTACATCAACTCAATGATGATTCCAACATGAAAATCCGAGAATAGCAATCAGATAAAATGTGAATCACAGCATTCAGGAACAGCACTGAATGAAAATGGAAAATGGTCCGGGACAGTACATCAAATCAATAATGACTTCACTATGGACATCCGAGAATGGCAATCGGAAGGCAAGTGATCACAACATATGAGAATGGCAATCAGATGAAATGTGAAGCATAACATTCAGGAACAGCACTGAATGAAATGGGAAAAAGTCTGGGACAATACATCAAATCAATGATGACTTCACTATGGACATCCGAGAATGGCAATCGGAAAAAAGGGTGTAATATCTGAGAGAAACAACAGGTAGGTGAAGAAAAGGTTCTGGGGAGACAGACAAATGCCAAGTAAGTTGGACTTTGATCAAACAGTAAGAAGTTGAAAACGACAAGACCTCGAGAAATGCATATGAGGACTAAAACACTCAGTATGCAGACATTTACGAAAATGGGGACTAAACCACCCACAGACACGCATAATGAGGACTAAAACACTCAAATATGCAAAGGTTAACAAGAATGGGGAATAACACACCCGAGAAAACGCATAATGAGGACTAAAACACTCAAATATGCAAAGGTAAACAAAACTGGGGAATAACACACCCGAGAAAAACGCATAATGAGAACTAAAACACTCAAATATGCAAACATAAACAAAACTGGGGAATAACACACCCAAGGAGATGAATATGAGAGAAATGATGATCACCAGTTTAGACTCTTAGAGGAGTGGAAAAGATGGAAGACCGATTCCTCAACACGGAGATCACTGCCATTCTGCTCGGAAAATAGAGGTGCTACTGCTGAACGAATCTCTGTCACACCAGTAAACTGTACCAAGTTGAAAATCTTTTGGGAGAGGTCATGCAAAGCTGCTTGGGGGTTATTGAAGAAAAATCGTCCCAAGTTCAATGACTAATGAAGGTAAACTGATAATGGATTCAGTTCTTGATTACTGCTGGAGAATCAGATCTTTGAGATAACTGTTGAGAAGAATAAACTGATCATGGCTTCAGTTCTTGAAATGAATGCTGAGAAAATGACCCAGTATGAAACTTGCAGAGAATCTTCTGACCAACCATATCTGAGAATAACTCGCACTGATCAACAACTCTTGAATCACAGGACCTAGGAAGAACTTGCCCCTTGATAAGATCATTAACCAAGTTTCTAAACTGTTTGACAATTCCTCGATGAGGAAAGTTTATTTGCAAATAAAAAGTGTTTGTACAAACCTGGTAATTTTAATGCAAAGTTCAACGCAAAGTTTGAAATCAAGAATCATTTTTGGAATGAAATTTATTGATGTGAAGTAAATGAAAACATTGCCAAAACACGGCGGTTGAGACAACATTAAAGATAAAGCAGAGGTAAGAAAACAAATGATTGGTAAAGAACTTGGGAGTCAATTTACGCAACCTCGTTGTAGTATGCTTTTCAAAAGAAACCTGGATTCAATTAGGACTTTTGAAGGTTGTAACGTGGTCTGGTTCACGGTTTATGAAACAAAAGATATAGGCTCAAAGTTTATTTGTACCCAACCCCACTTCGTGATGAACTCCAGTCCTACATTCAATTAATTCAGCCTATGCATTCAAGTTCCAGGCATTTGGGATTGCACAGATGAAGATGGTTCATAAGCCAAAGGATTTTGAGATAGCAGTCACATCTTCCTTTTAATGAGGACTTTGGTCAACTCAACTTATTTTGCTGAGGAATTTTAATGACATCTTGACAAATCTTTCTTCTTATCATCCCTAACTTTTGCCTGAACTGCGTCATTTCAACTTACAGCCAACGGGATGCCCCAGTTTTTTGCCTAAGTCTCCTTCATAGGTTTTGACTTAACGGGCTTTGATTTTTTTCAATAAATTTTTTTTTAATATCATTTTGTTTTAAAGATAATGACTGCATGGCTTAATGATTACGACGAACCATCATTGACTTTTGAGTTGAGAAACATCTTCAACACTTCTTTGATGTGTGTGAAGGAAAGCTTGAGATTGCAACCTTTATTGAAAGGTGTCTTGAATGATTCTCTTGTACTTGAATGCACATTTGAATTAATTGAGAACTACCCATCCCCAGGTTAAAATTGAGGGTTTTTTCGAGTAGAAAGAAACTCCAACTTCAAGGCTCAGAAGGGTCGACAAGGGATTAACTTCCTTATTTCTCCAGTGTTTGGGATTTGAAACAATGCTTGTATATCATCAACCAAGTCTCAATTGAAAGCATACCAACAACCATTATGGGTATCTCGTTTTCATCATCCTCCCTCCAATCATTGTAAAAGCTTTGAGAAAATATAAATGAACTTGAAATGTAAAGCATAAAGATGCAAATAGTAAATGAAATTGAATCAAAACAAAGCAATGCTCATTTCATTAAAACCATCATGAAAGTACAAACAAGCTTAAAAGCAAACAAGTCAATACAATTGAAGAAAATTGCAAACATGAAGAAACAATGGCCTAGTGATCCATCAACAACAAGGATGAGCTGTCCCGGCTGATATTCTGGCCTTGAAGAAAATTAACAGTTGAAGTCTTCTAGAAGATTCACTTCCCAAGCTTCGGCAAAGGATTGTTGATAACATTGGGATTAAGGTCATTAAAGTAAAGGATGTTGTTCCTGATAAGTTCTTGCACTTTAGCCTTCAGTGCAAAGCAATGTTCCAGGTCATGACCAGTTCCACCTTGATGAAACTCGCAACAAAGGTCCGATATATAACCAACCGGAAGAGGATTTGGAACGGGAGGCGGAGGCCTAGTAGTAATTAAACCACTCTTAATCAAAGAAGGAAACAACTCATTGTAAGGCATCGGTATAGGATCAAAGTTTGGCCTATTACGATACTGATTTTGTCCAGCAGCAGGATGAGGAACCTGAGCTTGAGCTCGAATTTGAACTTGAGCTTGAGCTGGTTGAGCTTGACTTTGAACTTGAGTTTGAGCAGGTTGAGTTTTGACAACAGGAGCAATTGCATCTACATATGGTTGAACATATCGTTGTTGCGGGCGATAAGGCCTCCTCTCAGTTGAAACAGCATAAGCATCACCATCTCTTCTCTTGTGAGGATTCCCAAAATACTTTCTTGCAGCATTAGGAGCTTCAGAATTGGTAATCTTACCCTTCTTGATACCTTCCTCTAGTCTTTCTCCAATAGTGACTAGATCAGAAAAACCAGATGAAACACTTCCTACCATTTTCTCCCAAAAGAACAGTTGAAAAGTGTCCATGAACAAACCGGTTAATTCCTTTTCGGGCAAAGGTGGCTCCACTTGAGCAGCTAGCTCTCTCCAACGCTGAGCATACTCTTTGAATGATTCTTTCTCTTTTTGTGACATGTTTTGAAGTTGACGAAGGTCAGGCGCCATGTCCAGATTGTACTTATACTGCCTTACAAAAGCATCAGATAAATCTTTCCAGCTTCGGATATGACTCTTCTCAAGTCCCACATACCACTTCATGGAAGCACCACTCAAACTATCTTGAAAACAGTGAATAAGCAGCTTGTCATCTTTAGCATGCGCAGCCATTTTGCGACAATACATCAGCAGATGAATCTTTGGACAAGTATGACCATTGTATTTCTCAAATACAGGAACTTTGAACTTATCAGGAAGAACCAAGTCGGAAACCAAACACATGTCTATTGCAGCAGAACCAAAGACATCTTTTCCTTCTAGACCTCTTACCATCTTCTCAAGAGTCAAACATTGCTCTCTAACTTCGTCCATATATCCAGGTTCACCCTGACTTTCAGCTTGTGGACCAGCAGCTTGGTACAAGAAAGGAGAATTCTGATAAGTAGTCTGAGCAGTAGTGTGCACAACAGGTTGAGGTTCAACAAAAGTCGGAGCTGAAAAGAATGGCACAACAGATGGACCACCAATCTGAGCAGTAGCAGAAACTGGCACATAATTCAGAGGTAACCCATATTATGGCCAAGTAGAAACTGGTTGCTGAACAACAGGAGTATCAACAACAGCAGTAAAAACTTCAAAGATAACAGTCCTTTGAGGTGGTTCACCTCGAGCAATCAGAACTTGCATCATTTCAGTGAGCCTGGTCATACCGGCCTTCAACTCATCAATCTCCATTCGAACTTCCATGTTATGCTGTTCTTGGTGTTCCATTCTCAATCTGATAGCTCTCAATCTGTTAGCAGCTCTAGTACCGTATCTGTGGTGAGGAGTCAGCTTGACGGATCAACGGACAAACTGAGGAAAGAAACAACCGGGATGAGTTCCCACACAACTCGGATGAACGCAAGAATATGCGATAATGCAATGATATGCAATGCAATGTTCACTTCCATTTTCAGAAAAACAACTCGATTATTGCAAACGTGGCCAACATCGAGAATACTGTCATGAAAAATCTTGACAAAAAGGAATATTTATTCTTTCCAATATTTGCAATAATCAGAATTGTCTTCCTTGAAAAATGGTTGTGATGATGATCATGATGAATATGTAGATGCAACAATCACAAACAAGATCACGCAAAGCGCACAGGTTCAAAGGTTCGAATCACGAGCATGGAGTCAAGGTAACAGAACACCAACCCACACAGGTAAGTACTAAGCTTTGTCTTCATTGTACCTGCAAAAAACCAAAAGGGTGCTAACAGAGGTTCCCGGAGTTAACAGCTATCTTTAGAATATCATCGGTACGTTGGATTACTCCCCAACCGATAACATTCTTAAAATAGACCTCGTCCGAGTGTAGTATCGCGTGACAACCACCTTAGGTTTACACCCAGATAATTTCCGCACTACGTTCCTAAATTGGCTTAGATTGGTTAAGGGTTCTACGGTCCTCAGTATGATCAGCTCAAGGTTGGAAAATAATGCCACGTACGATGACTCGTCATGACATTGATAGTCCAAGAGAGCCTAACCGAGTGGAGATTATCAAATTGATATCGCTTTGGACTACTCCATCGCATATCGCTTCGAATATCACCGTCCTATCATAAGTTTCACTCAGATCCGGGTTAGAATCTATCTCACAGAGGATCACCAAAACCGAAACAGAACAACCAAGTAACAAGCAAATCAAACTAAAGCAGTAAACAAATCAAAGTAGGCCGAATCCACTTAGAGATTGACTCCCCAGCAGAGTCGCCACTTTTCTGTAGCGGTAAAATCGTGAGTGTAAGCTATTGATTAACTTAACTCAATATACACAGAGTCGCCACCGCGCTTTTATTTATTTCCGAAAGGAAAAAGGTAAAAGAACGAACAAAAACCTAAGGAATCTAAAAGCAAAAGCTAAAAGAAACAAACAGAGAACGGGTAAGGGGATAGGTTACAAATCGGGAAGGTTTTACGCACCCGACTTGTCTGTGGTACTCCACGGGAACCCTTTGAAATATTTACTGCATTTTTGGCTTGAAATGGTTTGCTTGAAAAAAGATTGAAGAGATGATAAGAAGAATGTTTTTTAAGATTTTGGTGTTTGAAGAGACGAACGTCTCATGCCTACGTACCCACAAAGTGCAATGCGAGATCAAAACCCCGTAGTTCGTGGTACAAATTGTGAAAAGAAACAATGAGTTGAATTGATTTTAAAATGTAAAGATAAGTCGTCATTCTTTAGCGAATAATTCCGCTAAAAAGAATGAATCATATCTAAACATAAAAAAGGTTAAAAGAAACGTGCACGAGGGCACAAAAACAATTGAATGAGTTGTGAATGTTTTAAAGTTTTTGAGAAAGAAAGTTTCGATATGCTTATGTGGTTTAGCGTTTATTTAAGGAAATGAAATGAAAAGGTAAAAGCACATGACCGAAGTCAAGGTTTGATTGAGAAAATGTTTGAAGTTTGAAAACAAAGAAAGTTTTGAAAAGAGGAAGGAGATTTGAAAATTGAAGAAGATGGGAAGAGATGAAGGGACTATCCTAAGACTTGAAAATAAAAGCTAAAGGAAGAACGATCAAACCATATGGCAAGCATTCTTCGAAACAATCGGATTTCCATCTTCATAATCAAGTGAACTCAATCGAAGCCAAAGTCTTCAATCCATAACAACTCAATCAAAGGGATAGATCCTAAAATCTAAGTCCGAAACTCCAATGCTAAGGATAGTAACCATAGTCCGAAATTAAAGTCACCAATCTTTTAAATGTTTAATCCTTTATTAGTGTTTTGGTATCCAAATGTACAAAATAAAAATCACAAGCAACAAATTAAACAATAAGCAATATGATGAATGATATAGTATAATAAGCATAATAAAAGAGATAAGGAGCGAGAGATTGAAATAAAGAGGATAAGGTGCGAGAGATTGAATTTAAATGGATTATATTCACATTATTATAATATTTACATAATAGGTGGTATGATGAACTTAATCAAGCACAACCACGAAAAAATAACAAAATCGGGGCAACCGGATCCAAGTGGATCTTATTCCGAATCGGGACAACTTTAGGTCTATGTTAAGCAATCGCCGAGTAATTTACGGAGTAATTACCCTACAAATGAGGCCGGCCACCACTAATGAAAGTGGAAAATATTCGTGCTAATACATGTTAGAGAAACGATATTATGGATCGTTCTCCGAAAACATGCCACACTAAAAAAAGAACGGTCTAATCTTAATCGAGATTTTCATTAAATTTATCGAAGGCAACCTATCACGATCTCAAAGTATGGAGAATGATCCAAATGATCATTCATCCATAGATTTGAAATAATGAAGATTAAACGTCTTCGAAAATTAACAATCACGAATCAGAGATTGTCATCGACCAAAAAAGAAAAAATAAGAGATAAAGAGGAATATGGATCTAAAATAGAATCCATAAAAAAACCAAGAGAAAATAGCGAAAGAAAGTGCCAAAAAAAATAGAATCGGATCTAAAATATTTTGAGAAAGTTTTTTTTTTAAGAAATGATTTCTCAAAGAGAAAAACTTAAAAGAGTTCTTTATAATAAACAAATATAAAACAAAGTTATGAAGACAAATAAAATAAAACAAAATGAAGTATCAAAAATAAAATCAACAAAAAGAAAGAAAAGAAAGAAATCATAAGAGAAGGAGGACGCGGGTTGAGGTGTGGATAATAAAACAATCCAAAGGCCCAACATCAATTTTTTTAAAAAAAACAAAATAATAAACAGATTAATATAAAAAAAATGAAAAAGACAACACAGTAGAACTCGTGCCCTTCTTCTTCGTAAAAGTCGGCGGCTTTTCCTCACATTCACCAAACGAGAACGAAATCGGAGAAATAAACAACACCAATCGCGTCTGATACTGTTCCGATTTCTTATTCTGCTACTATCTCAGTTTAATCCTCTTCTTCCACTTAATGCACCGTCAACCTCCCCGTCAAGATCTGAGGTGGATGTTATTAATATTGAGTGGTTATCAACAAATTTTGCAGAGGCTAATGGTGGATTTCAATTGAAGATTCGATGATGAAACTTGAAGGTGAAAACCAGAGGAAATGAAGGTTAATCTTGAGAGTTCATCCCAAGCTTGTTTCCAATTGGGCAGGGTTTTATTGTGGCTGTTCAAGCTTGATTAAAGAGTGAAGAATGGGCTTTAATTTATAGAGGGAAAGAGGAATTCGGTGATGTCGTTTTAATTTGGATGTGCTGCGTTTTAGAAGAGTCACGAGGAATGCGTATACCGTTGCCGTTTTGTTCATTTTGAAGTTCGTTTCAATTTAAGTTCCAGCTGCATTTTATTGTGTGCAGCTTGCGTTTTGCTTTTTCGCGTGTGTTATGGTGGGCCGCGGCTAGGAGATGACTTGACTTGTTGTTGCTGTGACTGGCTTGTACGGATGATGCCGTTGGCTTTTGCTGATGGGAAATTGTGAAGAGGCTTGCAATGTGAAGCATTCTGTGTGTATTGCAGCTTGTGATTTGTGTTTTGGTGCTTTGTTGTTTACGGCGTGTGGTGCTTGGAGCTTGGGCTAACTTTGCAAAAAGCAGGTCACGTGGCTGTGGCTTTTGTTGGCGTGAGGACTTGCTGCAAGTTGGAAAGTGCAAGCTGATGGTTTGGCTGGAATGTTCACTTGTGGAGGCTTGGAAGGCTTGCGTATGGGAATGTGTGGCTGGGAAAGTGCAAGGGGAAGTCAGCGTGTGGTTGTGATGTTTGTGGTTTGGAAAGTAGCTTGCAAGATGTGGGCTTTCTTCACTTTTGTTTTAGTTTTTATATTTTGCAAAAATGATTTAATGGGCTAAAAAAACATGGATTTATGAATGGTAAAAAAAAATCTTGTTTAATATATGAACATGGAATATGAAATAGTTAGAAATATATGGATAAAAAAATATGAATTAATTGGATAAAAAAAATGAATAAAAAAAATCTAAAATGGATTAAAAGATAGAAAAAATAATGGAAATTGAAAATATTAGAATAAAACGGGAATTGGATTTAAGTGATAACTAGAAATGGTTATTGAATAATGGATGAATAATGGTTTCAGAAAATGATAGAAAATATCTAAATATTAGGATTGGATAAAAATGGATAATGGAAGGAAATTTGGAATTTTGGTGAAATAAGAAGTGGATAATCGGTATGAATTAGGAAGTGGATAGCAAATAATTGGGTGACAATGATAAGGGATAATAGAAAAATTTGAAAATAAAAAGAAATGGTTAATCGGAAAATGGATGACGGATATGAAATAATGATTTTTTAAGGCCCACAACCAACTCCTGATTTTTCTCACAAGCCACTGATGAACACAATCAATCTTAAACCACTGAATAGATCACAACTTTGTCACCTAAGCCACAATCACTTGAATCATCTGAAAAACTGCCTTGATTATCTGAAGCCATGCTGAGGAAAATAAATCCTCAGATGAATCGCTGGTAAACTAATGAGCAAACTGAACTTCACACACAACACTTCTACATAACACAGTCCTGAACTTTGAAAACGCATTGTCTGAGGAGAATTCACTGGCATATACAATTTGCAGTCGAAACAATCTTCTGATAGTTTGACCAATATTAGGTCAAACATCCATCTAAATCGAATCATAATTGAACAACCACGTCCGAATTAAGAATCACAACCATGTCTTTGAAATCCTGCAACACAGAGAAGAAGAAGAAGCAGACTGCACCATATTTTTTTTGTATTTGGTTAGAAGTCAGTAAATATAAACAAATAACAGAAATTAAACATGGTGATCTCCTGCGAAACAAAGACATGCACCTGAAAAAGGATACACGAACCAGTGCGTGATCTTGTTTGTATGCAAATGCAGATGAGATACGAAAAAATCTTAGGGTCAAAAATTAGGGTCTGACACTCACACCCCACACGGGCACACAATGTTTATGGATTGCTCACACCCCACACGGGCACACAATCTGATTGCTCACAACCCACGTGGGCACACAATCATGTTGTAATCATCGCTCACACCCCACATGGGCACATGATGTTACAACAGGTTCATATAGAACCCCACCATACAAGAATGCATAAATTATGCTTCACATGCAAAATGTCACACAACATTCTTGAAAATGCATACATATTCACAACATAATTATGCATTCATCTCATACAATCACAACAAACTATACACACTTCGCATCAATTACGCCAAACGATAATGAACTCTTTCACTATCAACACGCATTCATATTCACTTCACGAAATGCATTTATTTGCCAAACGGCCACTGTACCACAAACAATCCCACGATTCCTTAACTAACCCAATTACGTTTTATCAGAAAAGTTGTGTAAAAGTCGGCTAAAAACTACATATTTTAGCATTATTAGTTTCTACATGTTTTTAGCTTCGAATCGATATGTAGAACGCTTAAAATAGATACTCGGATCAAAAGTTATGGATTAAAACACAATTTCCAACTTCCAGGTCTCGCTGAGTGGGGAGCGTGCTCGTTGAGCGAAAAATGTTCTGGAAAGCTCGTTGAGCGAGAACTGCAATTTTAGCAGCAGCTCAGTCACGCAACTGTTATGCTAAAACCTCCCAAAACTCAACCAAACCCCCCACAAACATGATCCTTAACATGTATTCATTATCATACTTCGATTATATCAAGTTCTAACCGATTAATCTACCAATTTTCTTAGATTTCCATCAAAACCCTAAAACTTAACATTCTCTAAACTTCTCCAAAATAAAAACCCAATCAATCTAACACATGCATAATCATACACAATGATAAGATAACAATATTTCACACCCTTACCGATTGTTTCGATTCATAGGAGCAATCTTGAAGAATTCTAAGCTTTTTCCTCTTTTCTCTTCTTTTCTCTTATCCTCCTTTTCTTTCTCTTCTATTTTCTTTCTATCTCCCTCTCTTTCTATTCTTTCTACTACTTATATCTTTTTCTTTCTATTTCTTTTCTTTTCCACCAAATATCATTTTCTCACAATTTCTAATTCCACTAAAATTTCTAACTTATCATTAATTAACAAATGTCTAAAATACCCTTCAATCTAATTTTACCCGAAAATTCTCAAAACGGTAAAATAATATAACACATCAACATATCACATAATCACACCAATGTCATAATTAAAACAATTATCGTACAATTCAAATAAAAGACTCGACAAAAATGGAATAATCGAATCGGGGCGTTACAACTCTTCCCCACTTTAGAAATTTTCGTCCTTGAAAATATTACCTGATTCAAACAACTCCGGATATGACTCTCGCATCCCACTCTCTAATTCCCAATTCATATTGCCTTCCGCAACGCCTCCCCACGCCACTTTCACAAGCGCAATATCCTTGCCTCTTAGCTTCTTAACTTCATGATCCAAAATCTTAATCAGTAAAGCTTCCACCGTAAGGTTATCTCTTACTTCAACCTCATCCATAGAAATAACATGTGACGGATCCGGAACATACTTCCGAAGTTGTGAAATATGGAACACATCATGCAAATTCGAAAGATTTGGAGGCAACGCCACACGGTAAGCCACAACGCCAACTCGTGCAGTAATCTGATACGGCCCAATAAAACGAGAAGTCAACTTCTTCGACTTCAAAGCACGACCCACACCCGTAACTGGTGTAACTCTCAAAAACACATGGTCGCTTGCCTGAAACTCAAGATCTTTCCTTCGTTTTTCATGATAACTCTTTTGTCTACTTTGAGAAGCTCTCATCTTCTCCCGAATAAACTTCACCTTCTTCGTCGTTTGTTGTACCATCTCTGATCCAACTACCATTCTCTCACCGGTTTCATGCCAACACAAAGGCGTTCGACATCTCCGACCATACAAAGCCTTAAATGGTGCCATACCTATACTTGAATGAAAACTATTATTGTAGGTGAACTCAATCAACGTTAAATAATTATCCCAAGCACCATCTTGTTCTAGCACACAAGCACGCAACAAATCCTCCAACGATTGAATTGTCCTCTCGGTTTGACCGTCTATTTGCGGATGGTAAGCCGAACTCAATCTTAGCTTAGAACCCAAAGCCTTTTGCAAACTCTCCCAAAACCTCGATGTAAATCTAGGATCTCTATACGATACAATACTCTTAGGAACTCCATGCAACTTCACAACCACTGAAACATAAATCTCGGCTAACTTCTCCAAAGGATAACTAATATCAATTGGAACAAAGTGACAGATTTAGTAAGTCTATCAACAATCACCCAAATAGCATTATGACCTCTTTGCGTATTCGACAATCCCGTAACAAAATCCATCGATATGCTATCTCATTTCCATTCCGGAATATCCAACGGTTGCATCAATCCACTAGGCTTCTGATGTTCTACCTTAGACTTCTGACATGTCAAACACGCATACACAAAATGAGCTACATCTCTCTTTAATCCGGACCACCAAAATATCTTCTTCAAATCTTGATACATCTTATTTGCTCCCGGATGAATACTTAAGTTACTTCGGTGTCCCTCTTCCAATATCATCTTTTTCAATTCCACATCATCGGGAATACAAATACGACCACAGAATCTCAAAACTCAAAAATTATCAATCTTTAAATCTTCATTCTCATTCATCATCAAATCAACAAACTTCAAATCCAACTTTTGCTTTTCACATACGGTTGCAAGAAAATCATTCGTAACATGTAGTATACCAAGTCTCACACTCCTCGGCATCATTTCACAAACCAAACTCAAGTCTCTAAAATCCTCCAAAAGTTCCCATTCTTTCATCATCAATGCAGACATATGTAACAACTTGCGACTTAAAGCATCGGCCACCACATTTTCCTTACCTGGATGGTAATTCAAACCAAAATCATAATCCTTCAAAAGCTTTATCCACCTTCTTTGTCTCATGTTCAATTCCTTTTGATAATAGTAACTAAAGGCGTACTGTTAATAAAACATGTACCTTTAATCAAACGGTCTGCACTAGTAATGTCCTTCCCTGCTAATGCAAACACTTTTTCGCCCGCTTGAGCTTGCTTTGGCTTAGTACACTTAGTACTAATGTGACCCACTTCTGCATAATTGAGACACTTCACAACATTCCTTCTACACTCGGTAGCAGCATGTCCAAGACCTCCACAGTTTGAACATTTCACTAAGTTCTTACCACACTCAAAAGACTTATGACCCAAATCACCACACTTGTAACACTTAATGAGACCAGAACTCCCTCCACCAGATCTCTTATCAAAGCTTCCCCTATTCTTGCCCTTATCAGTGGGTGTCACATAAGGTCCACTTCTAGCTTGTTGCTTTCCTTTCCTCTCATTCAAACTCTTGTAATGTGTAGAACGAGCTTTGCTATCCTCCTCAAAAATTCTACAACATTCTGTCAAATCCGAAAACCTTCTTATTCTTTGATATCCCACAACTTGCTTAATCTCAGGACGCAAACCATTCTCATACTTAATGCACTTCGAGAACTCAGCAGTAGCAGCAGCATAATGAGGATGAAATTGAACCAACTCCACAAACTTCGCAGTATATTCCACCACAGACATACTACCTTGTTTCAGTACAAGGAACTTCATCTCCTTCTTCTGTTTCACACTTTCAGGGTGATACTTCCCCAAGAACTCAACACGAAAGACATCCCAAGTTATCTCTTCATCCTCTTCCTCGAGAGTTTGACTTCTACCGACCCACCAATCATCAGCTTCTTTCTTCAGCATGTGAGATCCAAGCCTCACCTTACTCTCTTCAGCACAGTCCATGACTCAGAAGATTCTTTCAATCTCTTTCAACCAATTCTGAGCACCATCGGGATCAAATCTTCCTTTGAAGACCGGTGGTTGATTCTTCCTGAACTCATCATTAGCATTCACATTCGGCGCACCCTGCACCGCCCTAGCCATTGCTTCCAAAGCAGTAGCCATCGCATTGTCGTTTCTACCAGCCATATTCTGATTATTCCCAAAGACAACAACAAGATTAAACAAAAGTTCAATCATCACAACAACAAGACAGACACAACTGACTCAACACTGGCTCTGATACCACTTAATGTAACACCTCCTTTTCTATACCCCTAAATAATCAATAAATCATTTAGGCACATATTAAAATTCCATCAGAGTATAATTAAAGCATAGTATAAAAGAGGCATGTCACATTATACATGAAATTAAAACATCCAACACCTGCTCATTTAACGATATGCAACAATGTGGTAACTTGCAACAGAAGGATTTAATCCTTACACCCATATCTCAACATTAAAATAACAGCGGAAACTAAACATTGATCAACATCAAACATATATACATATATATATAATCAAGTTTGATTCACCAATCATTCATGTTTACATAAACATTCATCACCAAGATACATATACAAATGCATTCACAAAAAGGCATCAAGCCGACCCTAGCTACCCGGTGCTACATATCAGAGCCGACCAACCAAAAGAATGAAGACACGCTTCACAAAAGACCTCCAGCAAACCTACTCTGCAATGCCTCATAGAGTATTATAAAATAGCAGAAGGGTGAGAAATATTAGCATAATACCAATGCATATACTTATATATCTTAGCATAAAAAATACACATATACATATTCTCACCACAATTCATTATCCATCACACATATACATCACAATGTATATATACAAACTAAGCATATTCATCATGCACAATTTCACCATTTCACATCATTCTATAATATATATATATATATATATATATATATATATATATATATATATATATATATATATATTCATGTTTATTTACCATTTTCTATCATTCCGCATAAACATACATTATTCATGTTTATTCACCAATTTTCAATTATAGATGATAAATGCAAATCATAGAGACCGACTCACGACTCTATGCAAATGCAACGTGGTACCGACTCAATCATCTTAAGTTCACTCAGGAACTTATTGGAATCATCGCTTGTTACCTAAAGTAACTCCCCGTCGGGCATACGATGTTCACTCATTGCTCACACCCCACATAGACACACAATGTTTATGGATTGCTCACACCCCACACGGGCACACAATTTGATTGCTCACACTCCACACGGGCACACAATCATTCGTGATTAATCACTCATTGCTCACACCTCACACGGGCACACAATGTTTATGGATTGCTCACACCCCACACGGGCACACAATCCGATTGCTCACACCGCACATAGGCACACAATCATGTTGTAATCATCGCTCACACCCCACGTGGGCACACAATGTTACAACGGGTTCACATAGAACCCCACCACACAAAAATGCATACATTATGCTTCACATGCAAAATGTCATACAACATTCTTGAAAATGCATACATATTCACAATATAATTATGCATTCATCTCATACAATCACAACAAACTATACACATTCGCACCAATTACGCCAAACGGCAACAGACTCTTTCACTATCAACACGTATTCATATTTACTTAACGAAATGCATTTATTTGCCAAACGACCAATGTACCACAAACAATCTCACAATTCCTTAACTAACCCAATTACGTTTTATCGGAAAAGTCGGGTAAAAACTACATATTTTAGCATCATTAGTTTCTACATGTTTTTAGCTTCGAATCGATATGTAGAACACATAAAAAAGATACTCGGATCAAAAGTTATGGATTCAAACACAATTTTCAACTTCCAGGTCTCGCTGAGCGAGGAGCATGCTCGCTGAGCAAAAAATGTTCTGGAAAGCTCGTTGAGCGAGAACTGTGATTTCAGTAGCAGTTCAGTCATGCAACAGTTATGCTAAAACCTTCCAAAACTCAACCAAACCCCCACAAACATGATCCTTACCATGTATTCATTATCATACTTCGATTATATCAAGTTCTAACCGATTAATCTACCAATTTTCTTAGATTTCCATCAAAATCCTAAAACCTAACATTCTCTAAACTTCTCCAAAACAAAAACCCAATCAATCTAACACATACATAATCATACACAATGATAAGATAACAATATTTCACACCCTTACCCGATTGTTTCGATTCCTAGGAGCAATCTTGAAGAATTCCAAGTTTTTTCCTCTTTTCTCTTCTCCTCCTTTTCTTTATCTTCTATTTTCTTTCTATCTCCCTCTCTTTCTATTCTTTTTACTACTTATCTCTTTTTCTTTCTATTTCTTTTCTTTTCCACCAAATATCATTTTCTCACAATTTCTAATTCCACTAAAATTTCTAACTTATCATTAATTAACAAATGTCTAAAATACCCTACAATCTAATTTTACCCGAAAATTCTCAAAACGGTAAAATAATATAACACATCATCATATCACATAAACACACCAATGTCATAATTAAAACAATTATCACACAATTCAAATAAAAGACTCAACAAAAATGGAATAATCGAATCGGAGCGTTACACCCTACACATGATGCTACAATAATCATGGCTGAAAGAGATTTGGATTAAGGACAATTAGAGCACCTGATATGTATGGTTGCTGAAGGGTTCTTCAAGACTTCACCAGTGGTCGAAAGGTTTGACACAAAAATCACTACTGGGCCAGGAGAAGAGGCCAAAGAAGTGAATTTCTTACTGATAACCAAGGAGACCACTGGAAATGTCAGCAAGGAGGTAGAGGACACTGACGGCTTTAACCTTGACTTCTCCAAAATACAACTTAAGGATGAAGCCAATTTTAACATAGTTGAAATAACTGAGAACCAGGAGGCTCAGATTGATGTTTCTAGGGCTTACCCTAGAGAGGGCAAAAGCATTATTGATTTCTTGCAAAAGTGTCAAAATAGGAACTCAAAGGTTATGTTATGCCCCAGATGTAGTTCTATATTCGACAAAGAGGCTGCCAAAAGCCTTCAGAAAATTGATAAGGCTGGAGGAAACAAAGGCCAAAGGTTAATCTCAAACAAAGGCATTTCGACCCACGACGTACTAATCAGGACAATGGAGACCAGTCTTTTAAATCAAAGTGTCTTTCATTCAAGCCTACTGGGGAGATCCCTATTGATAAATGGTACCAACCAAATGAGTCTAACAAGAAGGGAGCCCTAAGATGGAAAAAGATTGACCTCCAAAGAGGACCTTCTCTGGGATATAGAAAGGAGATCAGAATGTCGAACAAATCTGCGTATGTATCCGAGAATTATAAGGGGAGGAACCCTATGACCAGGTCACAATGGCGCAGGGAACAATGACGCAGGAATGCCAAGATAGAGGCCTCCAAAATAGATGTTGTTGAATCAAGCACTAATGTGATTGATAAAGGAGGTAACAACCCCAAGATAAAAGAAGTTAATAAGATGCCTGTGGGGCATAAGGCACTTTCATCAAAGAATAAGGAAGTTGAAATTAGGGCACAAATCAAAGCTGAACTGAAAGCCATCGAAGACGAAGAAATGATAGATAACTTTGATTATGGATCAGGAGCATCCTTTGATGTCTTGGTGAAAGTAGTTTCAGTAATGCCTAGGGAGTATGACCGTGTTACTGAGGTTGATGACCTAGATGCTAGAACTGAAGTAGAAATGGCAGCACAAAAGCCAGTGTGCTATTATGTTATGAATAATGGATGAGTTGAAGAATAGAATGCCTTCTTTGAACGTCCTTCTGAAGCCAAGAGAGGCATCTAAAACCCCCGTATATCACCAGTAAGATGGAAGACATGGCGATTAACAAAATTCTGGTGGATTTTGGTGCCATAGTAAACATCATGCCACGTTTCTTGTTGCCTAAGATTAGCAAGACCGACACTGACCTTAAGCCTTATAATTTGGTCTTGTCAAACTATGAAGGAAAAACTGGACCTACTATGGGGGTCCTCCAAATGGACTTAATTGTAGGGACAATCACCAGACCCACCTTCTTCAAGGTAGTTGAAAGCAAAGCAAACTATAACTTCCTGCTGGGGAGGGAGTGGATACATGGTATTGGCGTGGTACCATCTTCAATGCATCAGAGGGTCACCGTCTAGAGGCCAGATGGCATCGTTGAGATAATTGAAGCTGATCAAGGGTACTTTAAAGTGCCAGTTAATCACGTAGAAGGTGTAGAGTTCGACAAAAACTTGGCACACATTAGTCCATGTGCACCTGTAACGTTCAAATTCACACAAGATGATCACGTGTTCTGCAAATTAAACCTCCTTCCTATCGAAGGATTCCGTTGGGATATAGAGGTAGTGGGGGAAGAAGGGAAACTCCCACATTACTTCCCTGATATGGAAAACCAGCTCACAAGCTGGGAAACTGAAGGCAATAATAATGACTGACTTCGAAGCTTTGAAAAATATTTTGGCCTATGTGGCCGAAACTAGAATACAAGCGGCTTTGGAGACTACAATAAGTGAAATGACCGTAGATGCCATTACAAAATTTGTGGAAGAAGATCCTATGTGGGATGCTGAACAAAAGCCACCAAGTGAGGCTCAAGAAGATTCAGACCAGAGGCTTGATGCAATTTATGACAATGAGCCTTTGGGATTTGAAAAGGATCCTTTGTTAGACAATGTAAAAATGTTGGCTCAAGATCCCTTAGAAGAAATCAACCTGGGAGATGGAGAATCAAAAAGGCCTACTTACATCAATGCCAATCTTGACCCAGAGCTTAAGGTCAAAGTAGTTAACTTGATAAAAGAATTCAAAGACTGCTTTGCCTGGGACTATAACGAAATTCCTGGCTTAAAGAGAAAACTTGTCGAACACAAGCTGCCAATCAAACCTGGGAAGAAGCCTATCAAACAAAATCCAAGACGCTTCGCTCCATCAATCCTTACCAAAATTAAAGAGGAAATTTAGAGGTTTCTTCGATGCAAGCTCATTCGTACAGCTAGGTATGTTGAATGGTTAGCCAATATTGTACCAGTAATTAAAAAGAATGGCTATTTGAGGGTGTGCATAAACTTTAGAGATTTGAACTCTGCTACCCCAAAAGATGAATTTTGAATGCCTATAGCAGAAATGTTGATCGATTCTGATGCAGGGCACGAGTACCTAAGTATGCTAGACGGATACTCAGGGTACAATCAAATTTTCATTATTGGGGAAGATGTCCCTAAAACTGCCTTTCGATGCCCAGGGGCTTTGGGTACATACAAATGGGTGGTCATGCCTTTTGGTTTGAAAAACGCAGGGGCAACTTACCAAGGAGAAATGAATTCAATTTTTCATGACTTCATAGATATGTTTATGCAAATTTATATAGATGACATAGTTGTGAAATCCATCTCTAGATCAAACCACGTCAGTCATCTTAGACGTTCTTTTGAAAGAATGAGAAAACACGGTCTTAAAATGAACCCTCTAAAATGTGCTTTTTGTGTGCTGGCAAGGGACTTTTTGGGATTTGTGGTCCACAAGAAAGGCATCAAAGTCAACCAAAATAAGACCAAAGTTATTATGGAGGCTAAAGAGCCTTTGACAAAGAAGGAGCGCTAATCACTCTTAGGCAAGATTAACTTCTTGAGAAGATTCATATCAAACCTAAGTGGAAAGACTCAAGCTTTCTCACCCTTGTTGCGCATAAGCAAGGAAGGATTTCAGTGGGGGCAAGAACAACAAGAGGCCTTCGGCAAAATCAAGAAATACTTGAGTCACCCTCCAATTCTTTCTCCGCCTTATAGAAAGAAAAGTATGAGATTGTACATAGCTGCTTCAGATAGAACTCTAGGGAGCATGTTAGCCCAAGGGGATGATGATGACGTCGAGAGAGCCATTTATTACCTTGGTAGAGTTCTAAATGACGCAGAGACTAGGTATAGTATGATAGAGAAATTATGCATATGTATGTATTACTCTTGTACTAAATTAAAGCAATATATAAAGCCAGTTGATGTTTATGTTTCTTCACACTTTGACGCCATTAAACATATGTTGCCCAAACCTATTTTGCATAGTCGAATTGGGAAATGGGCACTGGCATTAACTGAATACTCTTTGACTTATAAGCCTTTAAAGGAAGTTAAAGGGCAAGTGGTCGCAGACTTTATAGTCGACCACTCTATATATGAAAGCCCATTAAATTATTTGGACATTGAGCCCTAGAAGCTATACTTTGATGGGTCTAGTCACAGATATGGGACTGGAATTGGGATACTTATTATTTCTCCTCATAAAATCCCAACAAAACTCAGGTATAAAATTGACGGCCATTGTTCGAATAATGAGGCTGAATATGAGGCTTTAATAGCCGGACTTGAGGTATTGTTGGAATTGGGGACAACTCATATCGAAATAATGGGAGACTCAAAGTTAGTGATAAAACAAGTTACCAAAGAATATAAGTGCATAAAAGAAAAATTAATTATGTACTTTGTAATAGTGAATAGGCTGTTGAAAAAATTTCAAACAGTTACGTTTTGACACATCCCTAGACTACAAAATCAAGTCTCCAATGACTTGGCTCAAATTGCATCAAGGGTAAAAAATTTCAAAAGAAAAGTTACATAATGCAATCGAAGTCAGGGGAAAAGTTAGGTCAATAGGGTTAGCCCCTTCAGACTTAGAAGAAACCAAGTTTGGCTATGTTGATGAAGAAAACTTCGCAATATTGATGGTCGATAACATAAGCGATAAAGCTTGGAGGAAGCCCTTAATGGACTACTTACAGAATCCAACAGCTGCGATGGACATGAAAATCAAATACCAAGCTTTGAGCTATGTTCTGCTAAGGAACGAATTGTATAAAAAGACTGCTGAAGGACTACTGCTAAAGTGCCTTAGTGAGGCTGAAGCATATTTAGCTCTTTCAACGGTCCACAGTAGAGCATGTGGAGCACACCAAGTAGGCCATAAAATGAAGTGACTTTTGTTTCGACAAGGTGTGTATTGGCCTGCTATGCTGAAAGATTGTATAGAATTTTCCAGGGGATGCTAAGAATGTCAGGTACACACAGGCATCCAACATGTTCTTGCAAGAGAATTACACTTTATAGTGAAACCTTGGTCTTTCAGAGGATGGGCTTTGGATTTAATTGGAGAAATTCGACTGACATCTTCAAAAAATCATAAATACATCTTGGTAGGAATTAACTATTTTCCAAATGGGTCGAAGTTATCCCATTGCCAAATGTTGACTAAGAAGATGTAATTGAATTTATTCAGAAACATATCGTATATAAATATGGCATACCAGAAATGATCACCACATATCAAGGGTCTGTGTTTACTGGTCGAAAGATGCAAGAGTTTGCTACAGAAATAGGCTTCAAACTTTTAACATCCACAACTTATTATGCCCAGGCTAATGGTCAGGTCGAAGCGGCTAACAAAATAGTTATCGGTTTGATCAAAAAAACATGTGGGTAAGAAGCCAATGAATTGGCACAAGACATTAGACCAAATTCTTTGTGCGTGTCGAACTTCACCCAGAGAGGAAACCAATACTACACCGTTTCGACTAACCTATGACCATGATGATGTCTTACCTCTTTAAATTTATCTTCAATCCACTAGAATTCAAAGGCATCACGAAATCCCGGTTGATACCTATTGGGTCATGATGTTAGACGAATTTCTTGATCTGGATGAAGAGAAACTTCATGCCTTATAACTATTGGAGAGGAAAAAGAGGAAAATATAGAAATCCTATAATAAAAAGGTTAAAGTAAAAACCTTTTCAGTTGGTGAATTAGTGTGGAAAGCTATATTACTCATGAACCGAAAGAGTAAATCTTTGAGGAAATGGTCACCTAAATGGGAAGGCCCTTTCTAAATCGCGAAAGTATTCAGTAACAATGCTTATGAAATTCATGAGATTGAAGCTGACTCAAGAGTCTTTAAAGTAAATGGAAAATATTTGAAAAGATATAGACCAATACTGCAAGAGATTCGTATAGGAAAATAAAATTTCATTTCATTCAAAAGGCCTACAATCACAGAAGCCTAGAGAAATGGTTTAAAACAAAAAATAATGAACATCCAGTCTTCTAAGTCCTCCAAAAAGATGTAGTTGTGATAATCCGTCCAATTTGCGTTTGTTTCTTCACCAATATCTGGAAGTGAAGTGATGCAGTCAAGATAAGTCATCCAATCTGCGTCAGCTTCCTCATCAACGTCAGAAGTTTGATCATTGGGAGGATTCTTGGTGGGAGGAGTGGTTTTTGTCCCCTTAGCCTTGGAGTGAGTAACTACTCCTAGACCTGGAGAATGACTTTTCTTCTTTTTTGTGTTTTTTCCAGGTTTGTGCGAAGGAGTGCCATTAACCTTCTTTGCAGAACTTTCCATGATGTTGTGATGAAGATAACAAAATAAATAGAAGTGATATTTATAAGGAAAGAAGCTATGTGCTTATTGGTTAAATAAGATGCAAGAAAAAGGCACGTTAATCCTTCCTTGAAGATGTCATTTCATAGAGACTTTTTGGCTGCTGCCTCGAATTGGAAATTGTGCCATGTAATAATGAGGCCTAAAAAGCTGAAATGTCGCCGTCAATAATAAAGTTAAGGCATTAAAACGTTTTAACATGAGTTAAGTTGGAGTTTATCTGACTTAAAGGTGGTTTAGATGGCCCCATAAACTTATTACTTATACAAAAGCAGAATCATAATGCAAGTCGAAAGGTAATAAAAAAGCATAAACAATGAAAGGGGAAACCATGCCCTATTTGTCATTACATAATGGATACAATAGGGCCAACAAAAATAGTGATGATGAAGTAAATAAAAGATTATCGAAAGGCTAAAAGGGAAGCTTGGCCTGCAATTGGAGGAAGTTATGCTTGGTGATCAACATGTGATTCTCACAAAAGTCCTTGTCAAGTTTGGCATCAGCAAGTTGCTTGTCGAGAGCCTCCGCTGCATCAATGAGGGAAAACGTGTTCTTTAACTCAGTATCTAGCTTTGTGCTAGCAACTTGACTCAAGATTAGTAGCATCCTCCTCCTCTTCTTCGTCCTCCTCATCAAGATCAATAATGTGAGGGCCTTGGGTAGTTGCTGAGGGATTATTGCCAACCTCTGTTTCTTTATTTTTGGGGCCAGAGGGGCCAGCACCTTCAGATTTTTTGCCTCCTTTTTCTTCTTCAGCCACAAATGTCACATCTATTGCTTTAGCTAGCCTGCTCGTTTGGCCATCAAGGTCTTTTCCAGAAGCAATCTCACACTCACGCTCTGAATCATCAGTATGAGATTGTTGAGTGTTGGTTTTGGCTGGAGAAGGAGGATCGACTTCGACTGTTTGAGGATCACCGACTGTCATAAACATAGGTTGGTTAACCTCACTCGAGGAACTATAACCAGAGCCAAAATCAGAGTTTGGATGATAAGTTGGCTCACCTTGGCTATTTAGAAGAGTGACGGGCAAGAGTGTATCAGATGAAGGTTGCTGGCCAACATCAACTTCAGTCTGTTGGAAAGAAAAGAAGTCAAGTCAAGGTGAAAAAGAGTTTAAGAAAGGAAATAAAATGCTAAGCAAATTACCTGACGCTCTTCGCCATCAGGACTAGAATTGGCACTCTCAGGAGCGCCAGCAAGCTTCGCCACCAGAGTGGCATGAGTGGTTTCTACATCACCCCCAACAAGCGTCTCTTTTATAGTTTTGGCCACCTTGTAAAAAGATTGACCAATAACACTGGGAGATGGGGCAGTCTTCCTTTTTCTCCTAAGGACTAGTTCCTCAGGGGATTCATCTTCGTCAACGGGGATGGGGGTGAAAGCTTTTTTACCCTTATTCAAGGGTGTCGAAGGCTTGGTAGTTGTCTCAAAGGATAACCAAAAAGGTGAGAAGGCGAATATGAAAAAACCACACGATTCAAGAGATTTTGCGTACCTTGTCGCCTTCGTTTTTCTCCTTTATCACCACTCCCTTGTGGGCAGTGGACTTCTTGGAAATTGATGAAAATAATAGAAAAGGAAAACAAACAAAATGTTAAGAACCATTAATGTATCAACTATCAAGAAGTCAGTGTAATCCTCAAACCTTCACATATGTCGGTTTCGATATGAACGTCCTTGATCCCTATGTGAAGATGTCCTTTGAAACTGTCCAACGTATGTTTATTCGTAACCACCCTTTGGGCTTTTGGATGAGACTGCTGTCGAATGATCTTTATTGAATCCATACAGATAAACTAGTTAGGAAATGGAGGGGCAAGTGCCACCCCGAAATCAACTGAAGGCAATCTAGGGAATTTAGAAGGAATAGTTGGAAAGCCACCTCGTACCGCCTTTCACGAGGAACATTGGAGGGGATTTTCAAGTTATCCATCTTTTGCAAAAACTTTTCCTTCAAAGTGACAGCAGCCTCACGAACGGTTTGACTAACATCATCTGGTCGATAGACAATTTCAAAGTACTTTTGGAAAGGTTGTATCTCTTGGATGTGAGCGGACTTACTATTCTTGACCTTCTCCTGCATGTTCACAAAAGCCAGGTCAAGGAGGGAATCAAATTCACTAGAAGTAAGAAAGTTCTCACTATAATATTGACGCCACCAATCATTGAAATGATAGGTGTGCTGTATCGACGATCGAAAGAAGACCGGAGACAAAACTGCCTTCTGATATACCCATTTGGCAAGGATCTGGTCTACTCCAGCTTCGTTGTACAGGTTGTCAGGAAAGATAATTTGGCCTTTTTTACTATAAAGGCATCTAGGAAAACTCTGACTTAACCCAAATTGCCTGGATACCAATTTAGGTTGTGTCGCTCCCACCAGATGAAGCCGGGTCAAATGGGGTACAGACGCGAACGGTCGGCGAAAGGAGGATGCGAGAACACACAGGAGTGAACTCACGGGGAATGAAAAGAGTCGCCAGCTAGGCATTTTTATCCCGGAGGAAAGGCAATGCTGCATAGACCTAGAAAAAGAATGGATAAGACGGTTGCGAACCAGAGAGACTGAGAAAGGGGGTTGGCTACAACCTGGGAAGGTATTAGCACCCAGATTGTCCGTCGTACTCGACGGGATCCACGCTTAAAAGATTTGTGTTTTAAAGGGGTAGTGTTAGTGCAATCTGTGTATAAAAGAGCTGGAAAAGGATGTACAGGTGTCAGTGTAAAAGAAGTGTAGAGTGTAATATATACAGAGTCAGTGTAAGGACAGGAGTGAAATGCTCATGATAATGAGGCTAAAATAATGGGGCTAGAAAGAGGGGGAATATACAGAGACTTTTGTTCGATAACTGTTAAGTTATGCCTACGTATCCTCTCGTGCAATGAGGAAGTCAGAACACCGTAGTTCGACCCAAAGAGACTGAAAGGTGAATTGACTTGTGAACTGCTTACTAGTCTATGCTCAAGTGTATGACCTGTCTGGCTCAGGTGCAAACTGTCTTGCATTAGACGGAAGAAGCAAGTTCTCGTTTATGAGTGAATGAGATGAGAAAAGAATCCCGAAGGAGACGATTATTGTTTGTTTTTGTGTTTTCAGTCTTTTATTGCTTTTGAAAGTTTGTCATAAGTTAATGAGCTTAAGCCTAAACCAATGGATTTAGTAAACTCATCACATCTTCCCTCTGATTAGGGGTAATGAGAATACCTTAAGTGTGAAGTCAGCTTCTCACACTTAATCACCTTTGATGTAGGATTAAGATCATTAACCTACTTGTGATTATTTAGATGTTTTTGTGTTTTTTGTTTAGTGTTAAGTAATGAGGTTAAGCCATAATCAGGGATTAAACAGACTCATTACACCATCCTAATAGAAGGATAATAGATGAGAATGTTTAAGCTGAGGAAAACTCCTCAACTTAATCCATGATTAGGGATTAAACTCATGACAAAACAAAGCCTTTATTAGGTGGATTTTAGTTAATGGTAAGATGATGAAGTGATTTTTAGGGTTTGTAAGACAACTTGAGGGGGATTTGTCCATTAACACTAGGGTTAGTCCTTCTTAACCAATTAAGGAAGAATTAGAACCCTAATGTAAGGCCCAAGTTACAAGCTTGATGTCTTGGTGATTATTAAGTGAATTGATTAAAGGATTTAAACACATTAAGGGTTTAACACTTAGGATTAAAGTTATACACTCCATCCTAATAGAAGGATGCAAGCATAAGCTTAATCACAAAGCCTTAAAGCCTTTAGGGTTTAGTCCCTGATTATGAGATGAGAAGAGAAGACTCAAAGAGACACAAAGGTAAAACTAAGTGGGGAGACTAATCAAAACCCTAATCATTGTCATGCTTGGTTGTTCCTAATGTTTGTGAGGTTAACAAGAGAAATCTTCAATGGAACCACCAGGAAGCAGATGAAAGGATCAGGAGAAGCAAAGTAACTTGCTTCATTCAAGAAGACAAATCACTGGAAGAAAGAAAGTAAGAAGAAGAAGAATGAGCAAGCTCAATCTCAAACACAAAGTAAAATGCAGTAATGATGCATAAGAGAGATGGAAATAAATTGTGAGAAGTGAAGGCAAATTCACTTCTCAAAGTAGCTTACCACCTGAAAAGTTAGTGAAAGAAATGCAATGCAATGCAAAATGAGATGAAATGGCATGATGAAAATCAAAATCAGAAGCATGAGTGTGATGATAATGATGCTATGAGATGCTACAAACATGAAACAAGGCATGGGGATGATCACATGAACAAATGGATGCAAATGGAGCAAGTTTAGAACCATGAACACACATGAAAAGTTATGAAATGCAAATGACATACAACATGGCAAATGAAAGATGCAATGGTCAAACATGCTTCTAATATGTCTTAAGATGTCTAATGAATCAAATGGATGCACAAAATGCTATGGCAAATCATGTTATGCAAGCAAATGCAAGATGAATGCAAAAGGAAGCCCAAATTAGGGTTTATGATCAATGCAACAAACAAAAACCAAAATCAGAAGCAAAAATCAAGATAAAAAATTGAAAATGCACTCAAAGGAACCCTAAACCTATACAAACTCACTGCCCAAAGGAGGGGTCCAACTCTCAACCTAGTTAGGGTTATGAATTTTCTAAGATTCTAGGGTTTTAGGGTACCTTAACAAGAAAAATGCCAAACAAAATGAAAATGAAAGATCAAATCATGCCAATTTAATCTCACAAACTACATGCTAAACAAGATGCAATGCAAAAAGAATCAAAGTCCAACTCTCAATGGTTAGGCAGAAATGATTTTTGAAGTTTGGATCAAAATAATGCCTTGAAATGATTTTAATTCCATGAAAAAATCTCAAAAGACATCAAGATCAAAAAAGAAATTTGGTTTGAGGGTTGGACAATGTTTCTAAATGATTATGAAGGTTTCATGAATTTTTTGGTGATTTTTAAATACCTAAAAGTATTTTTAATTAATTAATTCTCATTAATTAATTAAAAATAAACTTTTAAATGATTTAAAAATATGTTTTAATGCAAAAAATAAAAATAAAAATGTTTTTGGTTTCTGAAAATTAATAAAAGTTTATACAAAAATTTTCAGAATTTTTAAAATTGTTTTGCTATTTTAAATTAAATGGAGAAAACAAATCAAATTAATTGAAAAATAAAATGAAAATAAACTGAAAATGGAAAAATATGCACATCTAAGGGTCCAGATTCAAATTCACACGCGCGGGAGTGGACCTGGCGCCACATCCAAGGGTGGAAATTCAAACTTGGCTAATTAAATGATTAAGCCCTAATCTTGCCCTAATCACTCTCAGGCGACCGGAACACTGTTCCGGTCGTCTTCTCCGGCTATCTCATCTTCCAATCTCCCTCAATATGCCATGAAAACGTGCCAAACTCTCCAGAAACAATCATTAATCATCACTAAACCTAAACCTCACCCTAAAATCCATTCATTTCCACTGAATCATGAGACACGAATCAAAACGGAAAACAAAACAAAAATTTCAGAGATCAAATACATCCTACACACGCAACCATTTTCAATGATTCAAAGCTTAAAATGATCAGCACATCACATAGAATCAGTTTGTAACTCAAAACACAAGTTCTGGAAAAATGTTTTTGGATGATACCTGAGATGGAGCTTTCGATTCCAGAGCTTTCAGGCTGTTTCTTTGGCTCAAATCTACTCCATTGATCCTCCTAAGAAGCTTGCAAGGTTTGTTTGAAGTTTGCAATGGCTGGTTTGAGAGGTGGTAGGAGTTCTGTTCAATGGCAGGTGGTAATCGTGTTTGTGATTCTGGGAGTTTAAGGCAATGGTGATGGGTGCTTTGTGACCAGGAAGATGTGTTGAGTTGATCTGTGAAGTTAGTTTGTGTGTTTGTGACTTGTGTGATGAGTTTCGAAAGCTCTTGCACAAGAGGTGGAAAATGAGAATGCTGAGTTGTGGTGTGTTTCAGGTTTGCTTCTTGTTATGTTTGGCTTGCATTTGATTTGTATAAACAATTGGGATTGGTCAGAAGATGTGATGTGTGCTTTATTGATTGGTATGGGTCCTTTTGCCAAAATGTCAAAGTTGTGTAAGAGAGGTATGGGCTACTTTCTAGCCAAGGACAAAGGGTGTGTCCTGCGCAGCATGATGAGGGGAGATGCCTAGGGTGGCTCATTAGGCTAGCAAGCAAGTGGGTTGTGTCTTATGATGAGTTTTGCAACTTGCCTTGCCTTTGATCTTTGTGAAATATCTTGATCCATAAGCCACAAAAGTGAGAAATTTCTTGGCCCATTCTGATTTTTAAGTGTTGTGTGATCATGTTGTGAAGATTAGAAGTGCATTTGACAGCCCAATTTGTCTTGACAAGTGAATTTGCATTTTGCCTCTTTGGTAGATAACTTGAAATTTTGTGATTTTTGCCAACTTTGACAATCCATAACTTTTGATCCAAAATGAATTAGGTCATGTTCTTGTACTTTTTGAAAAGGGAATGATCCATTCTACAACTTTCATGACCAAAGTTTTTCCATTTGAAGCTTTTTTGAATCAAAAAGTAAAGGTTGAAAAAGTTGCCTAAAATGACAATTCCATCAAAAGTCAAACTTGCCCAAAAAGTCAACTTTGCAAAAGCTTTGAAATTATTCAATTTTGTAAACTTCCAACATCTTCCATGATCAAATAAAGATCATATACAATCAAAATGATGAAGAACACCCCTTGGTTGGGTCATTGGGGGCCTCAGATGCCCTGATTTTGCACTGACTTGCTTGAAAAGTCAACTCTTGATCAGATGACTTCCCCATGGAATTTCTTCATGAAAATTGATATGCATACTACTTATACCATATAGAGACCAATAGAAACAAGAATGACCAAAAAATTTGAAGTTATGGCCTCTGAAACCAAAACCCTAATTCTAGGTCACCTGTGCAGTTAAACCTGGCTCTGCATCCATGCCATTCTCAGTTCTTGTGATCCTTTGACATTATTGACTTTGAGAGGATATAATATGATACTTGAACACACATGGACCCCTTTGAAGTGATTGATTACCTTTGGAGTGGCTCAAGAGGCTCTTGGATTGCTCAGATCACAAACCCTAGATGCAGATGACTTTGAACCAATGCAGTGAATCAAAAATAAGGTATGAGATGCTTTGATTGAGTTTATGCATATGAAATGATCACAAGCCATGGTGTGGATGGGTGAGGGCAAATTTGGGGTGTTTACAGGTTGATACGCAATGAGGGTTGTATCAGGTCTTCCACCATTCAACCTATAGACAAAGAACCTGGGAATTAAAAAGACTACCCAGATTGAAATGGAATCTGAATGCAGTTTCTTTGTTGGAGAGTTTGGGAAAGCTCTAGTGAATCATCTAGGTCCACACTTCCTCTCCATAAAAGGAGCCATTGATGGTGCAAAACTAAACTGATGGGCAAACATCATCAAAGAGCTGGAGAAAGCCTCTTTTTGAGTTACGCCTTCGTCACTAGGCGTAAGCTTTTCCAGTCAAACACCTTCTGTGCTCCTGAGCCTTACTTCATCTGATTCTTCATTAACCTTCCCTTTCCTAGGAAATGAAGGCTCAAAGGTGGAATTCAGTCACAGTTGGAGGAGCCAGAGAGGGCCAATGAGACTCAAAGAACCAGAGTCACCCTTTGAGTTCTTTAGTCGAGTCACCCCTTCATAGAGGGACTCATAGAGGTTTGCTAGAATAAGTTCGCTCAAGCAAAATTTCCTTTTGTTATGAAGTTGTTGGGCTAAAGGCATAAATTTCTTCACCACCTGATAGGACTTGGTGCAGAAGACATATCTGGATAGCCAGAGAGTCAGAAAAGCAATATGCTCTTCATCAAAAAATACCTCTGCATGTGGTTTTGAGTGATGTTGGAGGAAAGAAGTATATGTCAACTTAGATGCATGGAAGCCAATAATGTCTTCAACATCAATGGTGGGATCATATGAAGGCCCATCAGGTCGAAGCCCTGTGATAGTGACTACGTCGAAAAGGGAGGGAGTGACCATCCCATATGGCAGGTGAAAAATATAATGGGTACAATCCCAGAAATACAATGAGGCATCCAAAAGGTTTAAGCAATAAAGGATGTGAGTCTTCGTCAACATCAAAAGATCATAAATCCAAATTTATTTCCAGTGGTTAGCCTTAGTTCTCTCCAACCTAGCCAACCACTCATCAAACTCATCAAATTGGTTGACAGCCCTGACCAGTCTGGTACCATCATAAGGACACTTCAGGTTCAACTGAGTGAAAGCTGGTGGGTCACTCGAAGCGTCATCATTTTTAGGGAAATATTTATGCCCTAGGGGTTGAGTTCTATGATAACAAGGGAAGAACTTTTTCAACTTCTCATTTGTACTGGGTACAATAGCCAGAGGACCAGATACAACAAAGGGAATGTCATTCATAAGGAAAGGGATCATTACCTGGGAACGATAAATGCTCCTGGCTTCGTTGACCAAAGGCTCAGGTGCAAACTAAAGATTATGGACAACTTGGGGTTCAGTGATACTGGTGAAAGGTTCGAGAGTTTGCTGAAAGTGGAAGGACTTGGCCTTCTGACCTTTCTTATGGGAAACGATAGCCTTGGAAGACGCTATTATTGGAAGTAAAAATGGAGTTTTTTTAGGGTTTCTTGGAGAAAGAAGAAGACTTTGGAAAGAGAAGAAACCGAGTTCGTAAGAGTTTGGAAAAATTTTCTTTATATGCTGAAGACTATATTTATAGGCAAAGACTATGTGAAATTGTATAGTCTTGCCACTTAATAGAGAAGTGAAATGGTATGACACGTGACACTTGGGATCTGACGCGTTGAGGAGGCAGTTAATAGGAATGACGTTTTCGCGCATTGTTTCAAGAAAACCCCATGATTAAGATCCAGCAGATCCGGCTGATGGGACCTTTGGGATTTTTTTGCCATTATGACATGACGTCATGCGCATGGACGAAGAATCACAACAATTTTAGAATGTGGGGTAGGTAGTCACAACCATACTTTCATCTGACATAAGTTGGCATCGAAAAGATGAATATCAAAAAATGATCTTTTCATCATGATGGTCGAAAAGAACATTTTTGGGGGGCAATTTGTTATCCCTAAATTTCAATGCTAGCTGTCGATCCCTAGATTTCCATCCTGGTACAAACACGAAAGTGGCGCGGAAGAGGTAGAGTCGTCAGCCAGGCATTTTTATCCCGAAGGAACGGGAATGGTAATGCTGCATAAACCAGAAGAAAAGAAAGGAAGGACACAAGTCTTGCGAACCAGAGAAACTGAGTTCGGGAGTCGGTTACGACCTGGGAAGGTATTATCCCCCCAGATCGTCCTCCGTACCCGACGGGATCCACGCTTGCAAAGAAACTGTTTCAAAGGGTGAAATAACGAAGGTTGCTGCAAAAAGAAAGGACTGAAACTGGATAAGAAAAGAAAATAAAGGGGGGAAATGTAGGGAAAATAAAGATTATGCTCGAACGGGCCCTACCCCGCTGCCTACGTACCTCACTGGACATGAAGATCAGAGTCGTCGTAGTTCCCCTAACTAGGGGTGGAAAGATTGCTTGTGTCTTAAGCTTGAACTGCTTATGTCAATGCTCATGTGTTGCAGGCTCGGACGACGAGTGCGTTACCGTCTTGCAAAATGACAAGTAGGAGCAAGTTCTCACGTAAAGAGTGAAGGTGATGAAAAGAGAAATCCCGAAGGAGAGACATTTATTGTTTGTTGTGTTTTTTTATGAGTTTTTTATGAGTCTGGCACAAGGAAGTGAACTCAATCTCTTTCATGGAATGTGTGCTTGCTACTATATTCCAAGATAGAATAATAGAACAAGCACACTCAAGTAAGGAGAAGATCCCCAAAACTTGATTCCAAAGATTAGGGCCTATGCTCACTAACTCATTGAATTTATTAAGTGTTTTTTTGTAGCTTTTGTGAAGAAGTGTTTTTTTAAGTTTTCTTTATGTAGATGGTCTCATGATCAGACTTGTACATCATGCTAGACAAACTTGTACTATCCCAAGATGGGAAGACTACAAGTGCCCCATGGAATAAGGCTATTGCACAGGAGACCACTTCAATCCTTATTAAATGTTTCTAGGTTTTGTTTTTGAGATGAGAAGAGAAATACACAAAAGAGGAACTCAAAGGTAAAATCTAATGGGGAAAGTCTAATTCTAAAGTTATCATGTAAAGGTGGTCCTAGGTTAGTGAGGTTTGAGTTATCCAAAGAATGAAGAAGAAGAGAAAAGAAGAAGAAGAGAGGAAGAAAGTTAGAGAACAACTTACTCCTCTAAAGGAGATAAGTTGCTTCTAAAGGGGGAATGAGAGAAGTTGAATCACAAGATGGCATAAGGCACATCAACAATCACAAAATAGAAGGCAAAGTAAGAGAGGAGATGAAGAATTGAAATGTGGATAACATCCACACTTCACTTACCATGAGCCCCTGAAATGGTTAGAAATAAACACATATGACAAGACAAAATCAAACAAGATCAAGTGAGGCATAAACAAGCAAAGGATCAATTCCACACACCACAACCATAAGTCATTAACCTCACTTACATACTAAAATACCTCAAACAAAACCAAAGAGAAAATAGAGCAAACATGGCATCTCAAGGCAACATGAACTACTTATGAAAAAGATAAGCATACATGATATTCTACACATCATTCAAGCCTAACAAGCATCATATATCTCAAGACCAGAATCACATCACCACAAGAATGTGTACAAACAACACAAAAGACCAAAGAAAGGATCATACAAGTTCAAACATAATCATCACAAGAATGAGAAGTGAAGTGAACATGTGCACAAGTGTAAGGACAAACAAATGCTAATCAAATCAAATCATAAGCATCATCTAAAGACCAGGGACCTAATCATGTTAAAATGTGCCTAAGAAGCATGAACAATCACGGGGAAGAAGCATACAAACTCAAGCATAAACATCATGGAGGGCAAATGGACAAAGAAGGTGAGGTGAACATGCATACATTTGTGAGAGACTTCAAAGACAAGCAACACAAAACTTTTTAAGGCACAAACACCAATCAAGTACCAGGGATCTATCCTCATATAAAAAGAGCTCTAAACCTCCTATAGGAGTTGGCACAAGTGCCCTCCTAGCCTAAGAACTAAGCATGTGACAAGAAACAACAAAAACTAGGGCAAACACCTATGAAAATTCAAATCAAATCACAACTTCACTCAAAAATCCTACAATTAAGCACAAATGATCATTAATCATGTGATAACATCATACCAAAAGAACAAGATCAGAATCAAAAGCAAACTAGGTCAAATGACCTCATGAACACAAACTAGGATTTTGAAACTTCATGCTCAAGTAACATATCAAACATATTCATACAAGCTTCTAAAAATCAGAGGAAAAATCAACAATAAACTACATCCAAATATGAACCAGATGCAAAAAGAACCAACTCAAAACTCAAATTAATGATCAAAATATAAATTCTACAAGACAACATGTAATTAAAGTGAATTAAAAAACAAATAATAAAAGTGAAAATTAATTTCTACGTGGAAAATAAAAATAAATGAAAACTAAAAATGTCAAAAATTAAAGAAAATCAAAAGGATCAGTCATAATTGTTTTTGGAATTTTTGTGAACTTTTTACTATTTTTTATGAATTAAGTAAACAAAACAAATAAAATAAAAAAATAAAATAAAATAAAATAAGAAATTAATCAGAATGGATGGATGAGATCAGAAGGAAACAAGATTAAAGGCTATGTGCGTGAGTCAATAAGACTTCTAGTAGTCAGATCCTAAGGCCACAATTCAAACTTACTAATTAAAACAAATCCAATTGCTACGTTTTAAAATTATTATAATCCTGATTAATTAAAATAATAAAACAAAATTAACCTAATTAAACATGATCCAATGGTCAGGATCTAATATGGAAATCACTAAACCCTAATTAACCCTAACCTAAACCCTAACCGGCCGAAGAAGCGCCAGTCACCTTCTTCGGCCAACCAAAAGTTGCAGAAACTAAAACCTCCACTAAAACACACAAATCACACATAAAAATAATCCCCAGGTCATGCACATCACAAATCAAGCATAAAAAACCATTAATCTAACACACACAAGTCAAATCGAAGAAGATAAGTTTGGATCTAAAAACTTCAGATCCACGGTTCTTGCTCATTTCAACACCATTTCAAAATCCAATCACATCAGCATGCTCAGGACAACAAGTAGAACGCAATGCACACAAAAGAAATCCAATCCAGGATGATGAATTTTGGAGTATACCTGAGATTGCAAAGCTTGAAATTGAAAGAGAAATCCCTCCCGATGATGCAGAAATGCTTGCTTGGATCTCCTCTTGCAAAATAAATGCAAGAGGAAGCTTGAAACCACCTGGATTTGGAGTTTCAAAGCAAACTGCTCGGAGCTTCACACTGAGAAATCTCTCCTCTAAGCTTCAATCAAAAGCTGATAAATGATCCTTGGAGTCTTAGGATAAAGGATTCACAAAGATCAAAGGCAATGTGTGTATGTAGAGAGAGATACGATGAGATTTGCAATGGTGCAAGAAAATTGTGATGTGACAAACGAGAGAGACTTAGGGCTGAAGTTTGTGTGCAATGCTTTATATATGATCAGTGTATGCACATGCCTAGGGTTTGTGGATCAAAAAAGGTGTGAGGCGTGTGAGATGTGTGATGAGGGCACTTTTGCCAAATTGCATAAAGAGTGAGAGTGAGCAAATTACTCGTGCATTTGATCCCTCCTTTCACATGTTAAGATATCATCCAGCCCTTGATTCATAAGTGAAATGATCTTGGCCTTTAGATGTTAGCATCATGCCTTTTGAATGTTCATGCATTTTTGAATTTTGTGACATAAATCCTTTCCCATGCACGATTTTGAAGTTATTTCTTGTGCCAAACTCCATTCATGCCATGTATTGTGATAGAAAGACCTTATTTTACCCATTGACCAGCTTGGAAACAAAATATATGAGCTTTTGCAACTTGGTAAAAAATTGCATTTTAAGTAAAACCCTAAAAATAAGTGAACTTCCAATGGCCATAACTTTCAAACCATGAGTGATATGATCATGTTCTTGTACTTTTTAGTAATGGGAGACAATTTCCTACAACTTTCATGTTCAAAGAATTTTCAATTGAGGTCACTTTGGTCATGAAAGAATGCCTTGAAGATTAGGGCAAAAATTACTAAATTTGGAAAGTTAGTTACATGCCATATTTCCAAAAATAGAAAGCCTTGCAAAAACCCTAGATTCTTGACTTTTGACTTTTCCAAACCTCTTTTATGACCTTAAGAACATCCCTTGGCTTGAAAAACAGGATTGAAACCCTTGCATTGTCACAGTTGACTTTTTCAAATAATCAGTTTGACCAATTTCTTCTTATGCAAGCAACTGATGAATTGACTGCCTTCCTCAATGAGTTTTCTCACCAAATTTCATCCATAGAATTCACATATCATATGGATGACTTTGCCCACATGAAATGGCCAAAGTCACAAAGGATCCTTGCTTGAAAATTAAACCCTAATTTGAAGACCATTTGTGTAGGAGATTGTTCATTCTTTGACCCTCTAATGATCTTCAAACCTTCTGGGTTCTTACAAAGGATATTGAGTTTGTATATGACCTAGAGACACTTCATGGGACTTGTACAAGGTCACTTGACTTCTTGATTTGGCTTGTAGATCTTCAAATGCACCAATGATTGATCATATGCCCAATGCTAGTACATGAGAATGACATGTTTCATCTTTCTATGCAAAAATGCT
Source organism: Lathyrus aphaca (assembly GCA_963966055.1). NCBI lineage: Eukaryota > Viridiplantae > Streptophyta > Magnoliopsida > Fabales > Fabaceae > Lathyrus > Lathyrus aphaca. The sequence goes on along the minus strand of OZ014520.1, from coordinate 212,059,959 downwards.
AAGGATATGTCATGCTTATGATGATTATGATATGATGATGATGATAGAAAGAAAAGGGAAAATTTGGGGTGTTACACTAGCAATGAGGTTATTTTGGCTTAATAAATGGATTATTAATATATGAGCTAAAAAGAGTTTTTTTTGTCCTTACTTAAGGATGAGAGTCGAAGGGACCCACCTACTATTTTCATACTTAGTGAAATTCTAAGTTTGAATTCATTTCTAAGTGTTGAGAATATTCAACCAAAGGCATGTTCAACAGATATGACAGTTATCAAAGGTCTTCACACGTACAAACGTGGAGGGGAAGTAGGTGATCTTCAATTTAAATATAGAGACAAATGGCGCAAGATGGAGCTTCTCCAACAAGTAGTGGGACAAGTTTCATCATCTTAGGATAATTTTAGGAAGAAACCGTCGAAAGCGGTTACTTTGTAATGTATATAAATAACTACTTTTAGTATGTGAATAATTTTGTGAAAATCATATGTACTAGTAACTCCACAGACTCAAAGTATTCGCGTGTAGTGAAACGAGTGCAATGAGAATGTATGTGATTGAAGCACCACCAAATTTATCTTTATGTTAATTTTATCTTCAATGTCAAATTTACTTTCAAGTATTTTACTTTCAAGTATTTTACTTTTGAAGTCATTTATCTTCTGTAAACTTTTACATTAAAAGCCCTTTTACATTTCAAAGCCATTTACTTTTCCAAGCAAATTTATCTTTCATGGACTTTACCGCGTTCCTTTACAATTCAAGTATTTTTACGTTTCTTGCCTTGTCTTTACTTTCATTTAATTTTCCATCCTTGTTTGTACCTTCATTTAAATTTCAAGTCTTGCTATTTCTAGATTCCTTTATTTTCAAAAGTCATTGTCTTTTATTTTATTTTCTTGTTCAAAACAAATCTTTGAGTCTTGTTATAAAGGTTCATAGACATTTTTCCAAAAACACCGCGATTACACGAGCAATCAAAATATAGCACATGTCCTAGGATCAATCTGGTTGATCCTGCGAGTAACCAAGGGTATTTTAGGTATCTTTGGAGGATCATCGCTTGTTTACCAATTTTGGGGGTAAACACAACGATATTGTCGACATCCGGATCAGTATCTTCAATAGGTCTATCAGTTAAAGGCTCTTGCTTGACACCATGTAAATAAACATTAGCGCCATAATTCCAGGGGATGACCTTGTCAGAAGAATATGGGATCAGACCGGGAGTAGTAATAATCAAGGGAGTCACTTTTGGCTCAGCAGTAATCTTCACAGGACCTTTAGAGGTGATCCTTACAGGGGTTTTAGAGGTAATCTTCACGAGAGTTTTAGTAACCATAAACACGTCCTCAGGCTTCAGACCTTGGGACAAACTTTCACATAAACTCTCCATAAAAAGACTCTTCTCAAACAATTTGTACGTTTGTTCATCAAACGTTGAATACCTTCTTTCAGCTTCCAACAACCATTGGATTGAGATACACAATAATAAGAGTTTTCATTGCAACCCAGAAATAAATCGGCTTACAACAACTTCTTTTTAACAATTGATAGAGGAATGGTCAAGTAAGCCATATTAGAAACATAAGAACCATCATCAATAACATTAACAGTCTTATCATGATTGAACATATGAGCAATAATCACATTAGGAGTCTCAGGAGGATCAAACTCAATTTCCCCAGCATCAATCATATCCTGAATTTTATTCTTCATTGCCCAACAATTATTAGTATTACGTCCGGGACAGTTGTGTCGCTCCCGGGATTTTCATCCTAGTACAAACGCGAAAGTGGCGCGGAAAGGTTAGAGTCGCCAGCCAGACATTTTTATCCCGAATGAATGGGAAAGGTAATGTTGCACAAACCTGAGGAAGAAGGAAAAGACAAGGCCTTGCGAACCAAAGATCTGAGTTCGGGAGTCGATTACGACCTGGGAAGGTATTAGCACCCCAGATCGTCCGTCGTACCCGACGGGATCCACGCTTGCTTGCTTGTTTCAAAGGGTGAGAAAAATATAACTGCTGCTGAATAAAACCGCTAACTGGAAATTGGAAATGAGAAAAGGAACTAAAAGAGAATGGAAAGAAAGAATGGGGAAAATGTAGGGAAAATAAAGAATGTGCTCGAACGGGCCCTACCCCGCTGCCTACGTACCTCATCGGGATAATGAGGATCAGAGTCGACGTAGTTCGCCTAACCTAGGCGGGAACTATTTGTTTGGGTTTTTTACAGCTGGAACTGCGTATGCCTATGCTCAGGTCTTGCAGGCTCGTCTGGTACGAGTGCGTTTACCGTCTTGCATGCGAGACAAGTCGTCGCGAGTTCGCGTTGTGAGTGAATGAGATGAGAAGAGAAGTTCCCGCAGGATAGTCGCTTATTGTTTGTTTTTGGTCTTTTAAGAGAAGTATTTTGAATTTGTTTGTGAACATTCTCATACTAAGACCTATCCATCGCGGTGAGTATTTACACCTCGCCCCGAAACAGGACGCGTATAAACACTCCGCAACAAAGTCTCGTGTCGTACAAGATTGTTCGGTTTTTATTAAGTGTTTTATTGCTTTTCTTTTGAGATGAGAAAGAGAATGACTCAAATTGATAAAAGGAAAAAATCTAATGGGAACTAAGACACAATCCTAATATGTTATGTATTTACAAAGTGATCCTAGTGGTTAGTGAGGTTTTCTATTCCTAATGGAAACTTAGAAACTAATAGAACTCAACTTACTTCTTAATGAAGTTAAGTTGATTCTAAGAACAAATGGGGAATCCTATTAAAGTTGTAAAATCAAAATGAGGCAAAAATAAAGAAATCAACTATGAGAAATAATATTCTAAAAAATGCCTTAAAGGCATGAATAATAAATATTCTTATTTATTTATTCTATTTCTACATGGAAGTAAAACTTCAAGCCTAAGTATTAAACTAATCTAAGCCTAATATTCATTCTAAAAAAAATCAAGTTTTAACTATCCTAAGTTTAATATTAAATTCTAGGACTAAACTTAAACTAAGCCATTTTATTTTTATTTGGACATTATTTTTCTAGTGGCCTAAACTAATGTTCTAAAAATACTAAAACTCCTAGAAAAATTATGAAAATAAAATTGTAAGGTCCTAATACTATCTAAAATATTATAATAAGAGGAATCCTAAAAAATCTTATTTTTTCTATGCCTAATAACTAATTATTTCAAGCTAAGAATTAACTACTAATTCCTAAGGATTATATCACAAAAACCTAAGATAAAAACATCTAAAAAATCCATAAAAAATATTCTAAGAGCTATTAGGGGTCTTTTAATTACAGAAAAAAAAATGGCTCAAAAAAAATGTTGGAAGCTATTCAAACAAAATAAACAAAATTCAGCACAATTAAGAAAAAAAATTCAATAAAGCTAAATAAAAGAATAATTCAGAATTAATTCAAAAATGACCAAATTCCAGAAAATAAAAATATCATAAATTTCTAAATTGAATTAACAACCTACTCTAATTTTTGGGGAATTTTCTCATGCTTTTTATTATTTTTACTAGATTTAATTTGAACCTATATTAACTTAAAATAAACTCTAAAGAAATAACTACAAGGAGGTGAGTTCAGTTATTTTTTATGCATTTTTGCACATGGGCCTGTAACAGAGAGGTGTGAGTAGCAATATCCTTAGGCCCAGAATGCAGGAAATTGAGGGAGGTGCAATAAACGAATTCTTAGTTCATTTTTTTTTATGGGCCTTACAGCAGGGGTGCAAGTATCATTAATATTTTTTAAATCTTAACTTAAAATTAAACTAACCTTATAATATTTTCTAACAAAAATAAAATTTAATTATAATGTCTTTTTTCTAAAAATCTTAATTAAAAGAAAAGGATTAGTACTAAACTTATACTTAGTATTTTTTCTAAAAAAATCTAATTTAAGTTTTATTAAACTAAACTTAATTTTTGTCCACTTAATATTTTACTTAAACTTATCAAAAACATTTTTTTAAAAAACTTAATTTAAGAAAATCTTAAATTAAACTATTATAATTTTCTTCTAAAGGCTTGAATTAAGCTATTATAATTTTTAAAAAAACAAAATGAAATAAATTCTAATCTTATTAGAATATTTTCCCCAAAATCTGAATTAAACTAATTTTATTAGAAAATTTAATTTACAACTTAAAATTAGCTACTTAATCCAAACTAAACTGTAGTTTTATTAGAAAGATTAATTTAAAGTTTAATCTAAGAATGAATTAACTGATAATCTAGAAACTTAATTCACAACCTTAATCTAAAACAATACAAATAATCCTAGAAAACTTAATTTATAACTTTAATCTAAACAAATAATTACAAAAAATAAAAAAATCAAATAAAATCAGAAATTTGAAGATGGAACCCTAGTTCCTCTTCTCCCTCCCCCAGCGCCGCCGCACCCTTCTTCTTCTTCACCTTCCCTTTCCGACCCATCACCGCCATCATCTTGCCTCGGCTTCATCTTCTTTGCCTATCCCTCTTCCATCTCCTAATCCTCTTTTAACCCCCAATTCCGAAACCGTAACCCTAACCTAACACTCTTCTTTCTCAAATCCAAATTGAATCCTCAAACCAAAAAAAGAAAAATCCAATCCTACTCTAATCAAAGACCAACGCCATGAATCTTGAATCAGTGTAACAAAAAATTCACAGAGATTACAACAACAAGCACCGCGTACCTTGTGGATCGGAAAAGATTGTTCTGAAATTTGTGCGATGAAGTTTATCGAAGGATCAGAAGTAGCAATGGATGATGGTACAGGTACACGATATTAACTCTGTGTCTGTTGACGATTCACGAACAAGACGGACTCGTCAAATCCGAATCCAAACTTTCGAAGGTGCGATGACGGTGATGACGCGGGCAGACTCGTTCAAATGGCCACACAAAGAAACATTCAGGTATGAATCCTTTGACACACTCTTTTCACCGATTCCGCCTCCTTTCTTCTTCTAACCCTGTTTGTCATCATCATGAAGTGATGCAGATTGCTGAAATGCTTGTGATGATTTCAGGCTGCTAAACTAGGGATTCGTGGAGTGCAAATTGATGAATATGAATACCGAAAACCGATGTCGATGCACAATGAAGGTAACATCAAAGAGATACGAAACCCTCCTCTTTACCTTTCACCCTCTTGAATTCATCATTATCCTGTATGAATTCCTGCATTCTGATTAATTGAGATTGGTACTCTTGTGAATGCAGGTCAAAATTTGGGGATGAAAGGTTGATGAAAAATCCAGATTGGGAAGATTGAGTAAATTGGAAAAGTGAAAAAGAAGAACCCCTGTGTGAAGAATGGCTCTGACTTATAGAAGATTCCACGGAAGAGTCCAGAAGCTTCAGGTAAAATATCGGTTATCATTCTGTTATTTTGAACTATTTTCATTTATGGATAATTTATGAATTTAGTTAGTGTTAGTTATGTCAGTTGAAGAATTCTGTTAGGAGTTAGTTATTCTAACTGGAATCGAGAGTTAGTTATTCTGTTTTGAACCTCTATTGTGATCTTGGTTTCTCACTTTCAATGGGCCATTCCAACATAACTGACTTTCACTCTTGTTCTTCTTATTTTCTTTTAATTTCCATTACCCGAATTCCCCCATGGAGAACTTTTATGATATGGTATTCGATTCACGGCTTGAAATCAACTTTTCATCATCTGGAACCTCAAAATTAGAATAAGAATTAAGGATACGGGAATCACCATTCTCACATCTCTCTTCCAACGGATTGTCTTGAACTAACTTATTTTCAGGTAGAGCAATCTTATCAGAGCTGTTAGTTTCAATTTCCATTCCTTCATGACCAAAGATATTAACTCTGTCTTCACATGAAACAGGTCCAGAACAAACTGCAGCAAACTTGCTTCATGACATTTAACTTATAGTAAGTACCAAAGAACTCCTCCGCTTTTGGCTTATCACGTGAATTTGAATGCAATTGATTTGATTAAAATTGAGTTTAAAATGCTGTACTCTGATGTAAAACCATGCGCAATGCACATTTTCCATCCTAATACAGGAACTACTTTTATTACCTGTTTTTTTTCCTCTCGCTGTAATACTTTTATCACTTCCGCTATTGGATTTGTTTCTTCTGTAATAGGATACAAGCAAGGAATCTTTAATGGAGCCGATCAATGAAGTACCACCAGTTAAGGTCGAAGGCAGGATAGTTGCTTGTGAAGGAGGTACAATTTTTTTGCAATTTCTATTCTCTTGTTCCTTGCAAAAGTGAAGGATAGCTGCATAAAGAGATCTCCAATGGACCTTAAAATTCAGGTTTTGTTGATTATGTAGGATTGTAATTAACTTGGATATTACTGCCTGTTTTCAGATACTGATCCCGCCCTTGGACACCCAATTGAATATATATGCCTTGACTTGGCCAAGCCAGCTGTCTGCAAATACCGCGGCCTGCGATATGTTCAGGATCACCACCATTAGGGCCTGCTGTCCATAATTCATTGTTGTGTATTTAAAGGATTGCTGCTGAACATCATTAGTGTTTTTTTGGTTACAATGTTCTGAGTAAACCCTATGATGTAACAAATGTACTTGTCTGTTACAATTTGCTAAATAAGAATATGACAAAATCGTTCATATTACCATATGATACAATTGATGGGGTCTTATATTGTTGTGTATGGAGGATCTGATTGATATTGACATGCTTTTAGATGATGACAATTTCTTACCTATAGCATTCGATTGATTATTAATTCAGATTGACCATTCCTACACTGAAATTTGTTAACTTGTAACACTAAACAAACCATTAGTTTGATTATGGCTTAAAGGCCCATACGGGATTAAAATTGGTCGGAAATTTACTCGGATAAAGAATGCAAATATTTAAGATGGAGGTTTTACAATGGAAATGCTTTTGAATTTGGAAAAGAAAATATGGTCAACCCTTAAGTATATGTTTGAATGGTTTGAGAATTGATCAAACAAAACTAATGAAGGTGGATTTATAACTCATTCAAGACTATTATTAATAGAATAAAATGGAAACTGGGCTTGTGAAATTAATAAAATATGGGATCGAAGAGAACGTGAACTTTTGTCATGTGAGCTGAGAACAAGACAAATTTGAATAGAGACATGGATTTAATAGATTTTGATGAGTTCTGGCGTCGAAAATAGTAATGATATTTGAATTGGTGATGACATCATCATAACTGTGCATTCTCCCTTATCTTGACACAAATCCTTTGACAATGCTCCACTCTTAAGCCATTTGATGCCATAATAAATTCCTCTTGATTCCAAATCAATATTCAACAAACATACAAATTCAAACCAATATTCTAATATCTTTAGCCTCCACTGGTGAAATGCCCTTGAGATCAAATCATGAACAAGAATTCCAGTATCTCCTTGAGATAGTCAATGAAGAAGAACACAACCCGAGGCGTTACAGAGAGCCAACACCCTTATTCAAAGCGAACTTGATCAAACCCCTCAAGAATGGGTCAGATCTACTAGCAAATATTCTCTACCAGTTCAATCCTTGATAGATATAAATAAAGTAGGAAACCCTAATTTCCTTGAGCCTTGATCACCTGCCTTATGCAATAACGAAATGAACTACTATGATGTTAATGAATTGATGAGAAATGCTGACGAATGCAAGATGATGAGCCAATAGAGGGAATAATCATGAGGGCAAATTTTGAGGTATTACAAGTTGGAGTGATATACACACCTTGCATTGGGGTTATAGCGAGGAAATGAAGTGTTGGGATTCTGAGGAGGATCCTTCAAGGTAATCAACTCCCCTTTCAACATGTGTTGCTGGTAATGTTCAGAAATAATACTATATTTTAGTAATAGTTTATACTATTCTTTTCCTTTTCAATGCCGGTGGACAATAACACAAGTGTAGATTTTATCCACATAATAGAAGAAATTATAAACCTTTTTGCAAATAAAAAAATCAAACATTGATTAATTGCTTTTATTATAAAATAAATACTAATTAATAGTAATTATCTAATTTATTACTAAATGAAAAATTTCATCGTGGAGACTTAGTGAAGCTAAAAACAAAATATTTTCAGTTATTTGCAATCAAATAATTTGTATTAAATATAATCTTAGATGGAAGACAATATATAATTTTTAAACAAAAATATTATGAAATTTGAGTATCACTTTATATTATTTATTGAGTATCACTTTATATTATATATTATCAAATAATTTGAATTTTTACTTAGACATTTGAGTATCACTTTATATTATCTAGGGAAAATTTGTGAAATTGCAAAAAAAAAAAATATTTTTAGTTTATATTTGAAAGAGTGTAAAATATTAAATAATTTTTTTGTTTTATTTCCTCTCAATATGTTCTTACAACATCTTGATAAAACTAATTTTGTATTTTTTTTAATAATTCATTCAAAAGATACATATTTAATTTAAATAATTAATATTAAATCACTATATATTTACTTTATTTTCTAACATAAAAGAGTTATACGCGACCATATATATATATATATATATATATATATATATATATATATATATATATATATATATATATATATATATATATAATATAAAATATGATTAAATATATATAATTATAAATTGAATAATTAAAATAATATAATTAAAAATAGATTGTATGTATTATTTCATTTGCCCTTCTATCAAAAAATTATTATATTACATTATGTATAAATTGATACTTAACAAATATTTAAATTAATTCTCAACCATCCTTCTACTTACATGTCAAATGTCAATCTTTTTTATACACTCAAATCTTTTTTATACACGCAAAGGTATACCAGCCTCGACTGATAACCAAACACAAAGCTGACCTCAGACAAACTTTGCAAAAGAAACAAACTGACCTCGATCAATAAGCTCAGAAAGTGAACTACTATCCTCGAATAATAGCCACAACAACAACAACAAGACCAACCGCAGAAGGACTTGAAGAAAAGAAATGCCATCCTCGAATGACAAATCAAAAGATCCTCGGATCTAACACGAAACCATCCTCGAATGGAGACGCAAAGGTATACCAGCCTCGACTGATAACCAAACACAAAGCTGACCTCAGACTAACTTTGCAAAAGAGACAAACTGACCTCGATCAATAAGCTCAGAAAGTGAACTACTATCCTCGAATAATAGCCACAACAACAAGACCAACCTCGGAAGGACTTGAAGAAAAGAAATGCCATCCTCGAATGACAAATCAAAAGATCCTCGGATCTAACACGAAACCATCCTCGAATGGAGACGCAAAGGTATACCAGCCTCGACTGATAACCAAACACAAAGCTGACCTCAGACAGACTTTGCAAAAGAGACAAACTGACCTCGATCAATAAGCTCGGAAAGTGAACTACTATCCTCGAATAATAGCCACAACAACAAGACCAACCTCGGAAGGACTTGAAGAAAAGAAATGTCATCCTCGAATGACAAATCAAAAGATCCTCGGATCTAACACGAAACCATTCTCGAATGGAGACGCAGAGGTATACCGGCCGCAGGCGGTAACCAGAAACAAAGAAAATAGGACAAGATGGAACGGGATCGTTGTACATAAACGAGAACCCAAGACGCGACCGTTGTACAAAACGAGAACCTGTGACGCGACTGTTGTACCAAACAAGACGCGGAATAAGTGACCAACATTGACTTGAAAAAAACAAGGGATGTCTGAAAAATGATATTGGTATCCTCTGTGCGGAGTACTTCAGGTTGAAAAGATATTATAAGTCGTACGTAATATACCTCAAAACTGGCCCATGCTGGCATGCATATGTTTGAATTTATGGCGTAATGCTCCATGATGATGGAAATACTACGCTTTGGAGGATGCAGACGCAATGATGATTATGCGAATGACAATGCAAAGAGATCTCCTGATAAGGAGACTGCAGGTAATTCCAGATAACTTGGCTGGGAAGAAACAATGATCACTGCATTGATCTAGTTCATCCTGGTGAGGAGGAAACAACTCTGCGGAGGAAAGTTGTTAATAATTCACTGGCTCTGAATAGCCGCCACTGCCAAAAATAAATTGGACTTTGAGATTGGAACGCCAAGACCCTGCTGGAGATGGACCATTCTTGAACTCTGATGGGGAAGTGAGGACTTCCTGGGAACCAAAGGCATGACACTGCTGAGGAGACTACTGCTGGGGAGGCAAAACACTCCTTATACTGTTAAGAATTGCCCCTATCTGCAAGGAGACTTCTGCTTGGGGATTGCACCCACTCTCTGCCACCTTGCTGGGTGAAGTTTCAACTGGCACATGGATGGGGATGATTGGAAACACCCTGGGAGATACTTGCTTCTGTTCAAACAAAAAGGAATGCCCCTCCTAGATGATAGTCCTTAGCTCTGTTAGTAACACCAGTACCTGTACTTGCATGAACACAATCGATAGTACCTGCAACATAGAGAATTAGTTTGGGACCTGCTTGCCCCAGGCTCATAGCATGAGTCATCGTCCGGGTATTTCAACACCACTTCTGAGTTACATTAAATGTTTCTATTCTCCTGCACGAGTTAGAAAAGCATTCAAATGTTCATAACACAATGCAAGTTAGACGTTTTCACAATCAATCAATGCTAGATGAAAAAGTAAAAACAAAGAAACAAAATGGTCAATTGACTGAAGTTGAATTCTATTGATTTGGAAAGGTGGCCCTGAATAGGCAATACAAAGGAAGCAGTTCCCTGGAATGAGGGAACAACTAAAAAGAAAAATAAACTACCCTATTGGCAATGTGAGAAATGAATCTCATCAAGTTTCAACCCTGTTATGACTCGTATATCTTCAAGACGCTCCGCTCGCTCTGCCTCTTGAGAAAAAGTAAATGGACTGATCTTCAACCCTTAAGAATAGCCTCAACTATAGGTAAGTCATGGATCTCGCAGATCGCAGTCGTTCGTGTTAATCCCTCTTTTGCGTGGATCGCCCTTTCAGGTTTTCAATCCACCAGGATACCCTTTTTTGCCTGAGTTGTCCGATGTGGCTTTTCAACTCAGCGGGTGTACATCTTTTTCAATATTTCCCTAACTTTTGCCCGAGCCTTTTATTCTGTTTTTGGCTCGCCGGGATGCCCATTTTTTCCTGGATCTTTATTCTGTTTTTATCCAGCGGGTCTTTTTTACACGAAGTATTTTCTTACTGCGTCTGCGTTGACAGGGGATGGAAAGTCTTCTCCGTCCATGGTTGTCAGCATTAAGGCTCCGCCTGAGAAAACCTTTTTAACCACGAACGGTCCTTCATAGTTGGGTGTCCACTTGCCCCTGTGATCGTTGAGAGGAGGAAGAATCCTTTTCAGCACTAAATCTCCTGGCATGTACCTCTGTGGTCGCACCTTCTTGTCAAAAGCTTGCTTCATTCGTCGCTGATACAACTGTCCATGGCATACAGCTGCTAGACGCTTCTCTTCAATGAGACTCAATTGATTATATCTGGATCGAAGCCATTCAGCTTCATCTAGCTTGATATCCATCATCAACCTCAATGAGGGGATTTCCACTTCGACTGGTAGAACTGCCTCCATACCATACACCAATGAGAATGGAGTTGCCCTAGTTGAAGTGCGTACTGATGTTCTATACCCATGCAACGCGAAAGGTAACATCTCGTGCCAATCTTTGTACGTCACAACCATCTTCTGCACAATCTTTTTGATGTTTTTATTAGCCGCCTCGACGGCGCCATTCATCTTCGGACGATATGGAGAAGAGTTGTGGTGTTCTATTTTGAAGTCTCGACACAAGTCAGCCATCATCTTGTTGTTGAGGTTAGAACCATTATCAGTAATGATTCTTTCGGGGACTCCATACCGGCAGATGATGTCCCGCTTAATAAATCGAGCAACCACTTGTTTAGTAACATTGGTGTAGGAAGCTGCTTCAACCCACTTCGTGAAATAATCAATAGCAACTAGGATGAAGCGATGCCCATTAGAAGCTGTTGGCTCGATCTTTCCAATCATATCGATGCCCCACATAGCGAACGGCCACGGTGAAGACATGACACTCAACGGATTTGGAGGTACATGGACCTTGTCGGCATAAATTTGACACTTATGGCACTTACGAGAGTATTTGCAACAATCAGATTCCATGGTAATCCAATAGTATCCCGATCTCAACAATTTCTTGGCCATGGCATGTCCTCCAGCATGGGTACCAAAGGAGCCTTCGTGAACCTCCTGCATTAACATGTCTGCTTCGTGTCTGTCCACACATCTGAGCAGCACCATGTCAAAGTTCCGTTTGTACAACACACCATCCTGATTCAAGAAGAAACCTCCTGCCAGTCTTCTAAGAGTTTTCTTATCTTTACTGGATGCCCCAGCCGGGTATTCTTGAGCTTTCAGGAATTGTTTGATGTCATGGTACCAAGGCTTGTCATCTTCACCATCACCAACTGCGAAGACATAAGCCGGTCTTTCAAGACGAGAGATCGAAATTCGAGGCACAAAATTCTCTTGGCATACTTTAATCATGGATGATAAAGTTGCGAGAGCATCGGCGAACTGGTTTTCGTCCCTAGGAACATAGCTCAGCTTTACTTTGGTAAAGAAGGTTAACAGCCTCCTGACGTAATCTCGGTAAGGAATCAAACGAGCTTGATGAACTAGCCATTTGCCATTGACCTGATTCACCACCAAAGCAGAATCTCCGAAGATCTCAAGGTTCTTGACTCGCAAGTCTATTGCCTCTTCGATCCCCATGATGCAAGCTTCATACTCTGCCTCGTTGTTAGTGCACTCGAAGGTCAACCGAGCGGCAAGAGGTGTGTGGACTCCTTCTGGTGAGATAATAACAGCACCGACTCCACTCCCATTCATGTTTACAGCCCCGTCAAACATCAACTTCCATCTGGATTCAGAGTCAGGCCCCTCCTCCGGAAGTGGTTCTTCATGGTCTTTCGACTTGAGGAACATGATGTCCTCATCCGGAAACTCAAACCTCATGGGTTGGTAATCATCAATCGGCTGCTGGGCCAAGTATTCTGACAACACACTCCCCTTGATTGCTTTTTGCGAAGTGTATTGTATGTCATACTCTGTAAGAATCATCTGCCAACGGGCCACTCTTCCAGTCAAAGTCGGCTTCTCGAAGATGTATTTCACGGGATCCATCTTGGAAATTAGGAGAGTAGTATGAGTCAACATGTACTGTCTTAGTCGGCGAGCAGCCCATGCCAAAGCGCAGCAAGTTTTCTCGAGTAGTGAGTATCGTGTCTCACAATCGGTAAACTTTTTGCTAAGGTAATAAATGGCATGCTCTTTTCGACCAGACTCGTCCTGCTGACCCAGTACACATCCCATCGATCCTTCCAGCACAGTGAGATACATAATCAAAGGTCTCCCTGGCACTGGAGGCATAAGAATTGGTGGTTCCAACAGGTACTCTTTGATTCGGTCAAAGGCTCGCTGACACTCTTCATTCCATTTAATGGCTTGATTCTTCCTCAGAAGCTTGAAGATGGGCTCGCACGTGGCCGTCAGGTGAGAAATAAACTGTGCAATGTAATTTAATCTCCCCAAGAAACCACGCACTTGCTTTTCCGTCTTTGGCTCAGGCATTTCCTGGATTGCTTTCACCTTGGCCGGATCGACCTCAATTCCCCGTTCACTAACAATGAAGCCGAGCAACTTGCCAGAACGAACTCCGAAGGTGCATTTATTCGGATTTAACCTCAGTCTGAACTTTCGAAGCCTGTCAAACAATTTTGATAGGTTGACCAAGTGTTCTTCTTCCGTCTGGGACTTTGCTATCATGTCATCAACATAAACCTCAATTTCATGATGGATCATGTCGTGAAACAACGTCACCATTGCCCGTTGATAGGTAGCTCCTGCATTCTTTAAACCAAACGGCATGACCTTGTAACAAAAGGTGCCCCAAGGAGTGATGAAAGTTGTCTTTTCCATATCCTCAGGAGCCATCTTGATTTGATTATAGCCTGAGAATCCATCCATGAAGGAGAACACGGAAAACTGAGCAGTATTATCGACAAGTACATCTATGTGAGGTAGAGGGAAAACATCTTTGGGGCTGGCCCTATTCAAATCCCTGTAATCCACACACATTCTGACCTTGCCATCTTTCTTAGGAACCGGCACAATGTTAGCAACCCATGGAGGATAACTAGTCACGGCCAAAAAACCAGCATCAAACTGTTTTTGCACTTCTTCTTTTATTTTGATTGCCATGTCTGTACGTGTGCGCCTCAACTTCTGCTTTACCGAAGGACAACCTTCTCTGAGGGGTAGCTTGTGTACCACGATGTCAGTGTCTAAACCCGGCATATCTTGGTAGGACCATGCGAAGACGTCAACGTATTCTCGAAGCATAGCCATCAAACGAGTCTTGACAGATTCTTCTAATGTAGCCCCGATCTTGACTTCTTTCTTGTCCTCTTCAGTACCCAAGTTTATCACTTCGACATCTTCCTCATGCGGCTGAATCATCTTCTCTTCCTGTTTGAGCAGTCTGGCCAATTCTTCGAGTAAATCACAATCCTCTTCACCTTCCTCATCGGCTTGATAAATTGGATTGTCGAAGTCATACTTAGCCATAACAGGGTCGTCATTGATAAGATCCGGTGACGAGCACCTGCATGAATGATGATTCATGCAAGGCTTTAGCAACAACTTGATAAAATGAGAAACATTGCCATTTAAAACTTTTCTTTCTTTTTGAAAAACAAAAGTAAAAAACGAAAGACAGAAAACAACATGAAATGAATGTGAAACGTCAATTTTATTAATGATTGTGTTAATGAACAAATGAACCCTTACAAAGAGCCACCATGCCCCGGGCAAGACATAGTGCTTTAATACAGGAAAACAAAAACAAAAACATTACTCTTCAAAAGATGTTACTGAAATGAGCCTTTCTGACGTCCAGTTGCTAAGTTGAGCTCCTGGGACGGCAGGCCTAATCCATTCATCCAAGTCACAGTCACTATCAACAGCTTCATCCTGTACTGCGCTGATATTTCCGTAGTCTATCACTCCTGCACTTGTGAAAGTGACCGGGCTCTGACAACCTTTTGCACTTGTTTCAGACGAAGATCCCCCAGGGTGATAACCAATCCCGAACATGTCTTTCTTCTCTGGCAACTCGACTGGGCTGCCCCAGCCTTCTCGCACTCCAGATTCTACTAGTTCACGCGCTTGTTTATAAGAGGCTATAGACACCCCCTTCTTCGGCACCTCAGGAGAAGTTGCTACGGCGGATGCTTGCTCGGACTTCAAAGACTCAAAAGCTTGACATGGAGTTTCGACTATTTCGCCATCCATCTCCACATATTTGAATGAGGCTAGATGACTGACGAAGATATCTTCTTCCCCGCTGACTGTCACAACTTGACCTTCCCAGACGAACTTTAATTTCTGATGAAGTGTAGAAGAAACCGCTCCTGCCGAGTGTATCCAGGGCCTTCCAAGTAAACAACTATATGCCGGCTGGATATCCATCACGTAAAACGTGGTATTGAAGACTTGTGGACCTACCTTAATAGGTAACTCCACCTCTCCAAATACCGATCTTCTTGATCCATCAAATGCCCGTACTACTAGATCACTGGGCTTCAGCACCACCCCATCATAGTCCAGCTTCATCAATGCCTTCTTAGGCAAGACATTCAAAGATGAACCAGTATCCACCAGCACATGGGAGAGCACTGCACCCTTGCATTCCAGAGAAATATGCAATGCCCGATTGTGAGCACGCCCATCAGAAGTTAAGTCCAAGTCCGTGAAACCCAATCCATGACTGGCATTAACACTGGACACCACCGTTTCTAACTGGTTCACAGAAATATCCTGAGGCACGTATGCCTTGTTCAGAATATTTAAAAGGGCCTTCCTGTGAGAGTCCGAACACATGAGTAATGATAAGATGGAGATCTTTGACGGCGTCTGCTGCAAATGGTCTACAATCTTATAGTCACTCTTCTTGATGATCCTCAGGAATTCTTCGGCTTCCTTATCAAAGGTGAGATCTGGATCAGTTGATGGAGTTGGATCATTGGCAACTACTGGTTGTTTTCCCCTGGCTCTAGCTTGGGCTTCGGCAGTATCCCTGGGTGGTATCACATTGCTTCTTAGTGCTTCCGGCGCAAATAGTCTTCCACTTCTAGTAAAACCCCCTACTCCAACATTCTCTACTTGAGCTGGGGTTATACTAGTCGTGGCCAACTCTTGTCTCTGGCCATTGCAATACACTTCGCCACCATAGTTCCAAGGAACTGCTCTGTCACTTTGGTACATTATGGGTCCAGCAGTAGTAATAGTTATTGGCGCCACTCTGGCACGCGAAGGAACTTGGGATGGATCATAAAAAATAGTCACTGTAGATACTTCACTTTCTTTCACGATCTTGTCAAATTGTAGCACTCCTTCATCAATCATACTTTGAATTCCGGCCTTCAATTGTTTACAACCGTTGGTAGCTTCTGCGCATTCTGAACAATCATCCTTGCATCCGGGGAAAATGCCTTTCTTCAACAAACAAACCTTGATAGCGACCAATGAAGTCTTCAAGTCATCTACATCATCCACCAGATTCAATTTCTCCCCTTCACCAATTGCACCAACCGTGCCCCTGTGAGGAGGCATGGGATTTTCCAGCACATTAGGAGAGGGAGCGAAATTGATCGCTTTAGAATCCAACAAGTCCTGAACAACATGCTTCAATGCTTTGCAATTCTCAGTACTATGGCCGGGAGCTCCAGAATGAAACTCGCATCTAGCATTCGAATCATAACCTTCAGGAATTTGGCCTGGCCTCGGAGGTTGCAAGGTACGGAGCTGAATCATTTGAAGCTGCAGGAGATTCTTCAACAGTTGGGAGTAAGACATTGGTGGAGCTTCAAAATGTCTATCCCTCGGCTTCTGAGGGTAGTACGGACGAGGGGGTCTTGGCTGATACCCCTGTGAGCGTTGCGGCTGCGGAGGTTGGACCCGCTGTTGAACTGGAGGAGTTGAAATAGTGACGGGGGCCACTTGCTGATAATATCCTTGGTGCATCATTCCTCTCTGTGCGTATACTGCTCCTGTTTCTCCTTCCCTTCTTTTCACAAAGGGTTTCTTGATGCCAGATACTGAAGCGCTTCCATTTTGAATCTTCCCCTGTTTGAGCCAGCTTTCGATTCTTTCTCCAGTCAGGATAATGTCCGAAAAACCACTTGAGGAACAACCAGCCAACCTTTCCATGAAATGCCCTGGGAGGGTATTCAGGAAAAGATCAACCATCTCTCTTTCCAATAAAGGTGGTTGCACTCGGGCGGCCACCTCACGCCACCTCTGTGCATAGTCTTTGAAGCTCTCCGAGCTCCTCTGTGTCAAACTTTGAAGCTGAGTGCGGCTAGGTGCCATGTCAATGTTGTATTGATATTGTCTGAGGAAGGCCTCTCCCAAATCCTTCCAACTTCTAATAGAGCTTCTTTCCAACTTCATGTACCACTCCAAGGACCCTCCAGAAAGGCTATCCTGGAAATAGTACATCCATAATTTCTCGTCTCGCGTGTGGGCCGCAATCTTCCTGTAGAAAGCCTGTAGGTGAGTTTTCGGGCAAGAGTTGCCGTTGTATTTATCGAATGCTGGTGGCTTGAACTTGTGTGGAATGACCACCCCAGGTACTAAACCCATATCTGACACGTCAATTCCCAAAGTGTCCTTGCACTCTAAGGCCTTGACCTTCTCTGCAAGCACCAAGAAGTCGTTGAGATTTCCGTCACCGCCGAAACCCATATCGTTGTTGAAGTACTGGAATTGGTCTTCCTGCCTGTCCTGCACAGGAACATACGTAGCCATAGCTGGATCTGGAACATGAGGTCCACCTGTACCGTTGTTAGTGTTGGGAGGACCCCCTAGTCCCCCGGAAGTAGTTGCCTGAGCATTAGTGTTAGGAGGAGTTAACCCTTGAATTGCATTTCTCAGCTCCTGCTGCCCCTGGGCCATCCCCTGCATCAGAGTCACAAATTCTGCCATCTTGGTACGGACATCGTTGAGTTCTGTCTACATGGCGTCCATTGCTGTTCTTTGATTACTGCGGGTCGCGTACCGATGAGGAATATTTTGTCGTATGTACCGGGTCTTGGCGGCCCTCGCAATCTTTGCCTGGTGAACACAGATAAATTAGACATCTCGAAGAAAAACCTGCAAAGACAAAGACAAAATGCAAATGATGTGTATGCAATGCAATGTGTTTCTTTTATTCCCGAGTATTTTCCTGTGTCCGATCCTGGCATTAAGAAGATAAGAATTGGGAAGAAGACCCAAATACTATTCAGACATAATGACGGCTATGAAGAATTGGTGCTCATTACCCCGTGTCGGTGCAAATAACGAACAAGAAATCTGGATCAAATCAAACATATAAACTGGAATTTGGAAATACAACGTCCCTGAAGGGTACCAAACAAAATAACAACGAAAGTACATCACATATAAGGAATCCCACAACAAGCCTGTGGGTAATCCAAGTACAACAAAATGAAATTAAACACTAGGGAACTCTATATCTTTCAATCTCCAGCTAAGGCATTTGACGCTCTGGAACAGCTGAACCACATTTGGATGACCGGGCTCCTGGATAAGCTTCTGAATGAGGAGGTCTCTCGTATCAGAATAAGCGTGCAACTCCTCGATCTGTTGTAGAAATGCTGCTTCATTCTCCTTGCTTTGACTCGACTCGGCCTTCGACCTTTTCACATCAGCTTTCAACTTTAAGTCTTCAATCTCCTTTTGAGCTTCCTTCAGTGCCTGCTGACTTTCGGTTACGCGCCGGATACGATCTTCCTCTTGATAATAAGCTTTCCTGAGAAGTTCTTTCTGCCCATCTAAAGAATCCTGAAGGCTTTTGACTTCCTGTTTGTGCTTGGCGTCTAACTCCTTTTGTTTCTTCAGATTTTCGTCCCATTTCTCCTGCCATAAAGTGACAGCTTCATTGGCCTCACTAAGATCTTTCTTCTCTCTTCGGCGCTGGGCCGTCTTATGAGTCTCAGCTAAACCTTTCTTTCGGAAGTAGAGCTCTCTATCTTCAAAATCCTTCTGCTTAAGACGGACTATCTCCTCGGCTTGCACAGCTCTATCTTTCAATTGACGGTTCTGGATCATTAGCGCTTGACAAGAATTAAGAGCCTCTTGATTTTCAACCCTCAGTTGCTTAACCAAAGCCTCTAACTTCTGATATTCCTCCAAAGGTACCGTAGCAGGTGGTGGAGTTGGCACAGAAAAAGGAACTGGAGCCGCTTGAACCTCCTTCTTTATCCAGGCTTCAAATTCAGGAAACATTCGATTGTTGCTCTTGCCCAGACATGCTATACCCTTCCTCTTAATCATCTTCCAGGACCCTGCAGTTTTTCGGACCAAAGGAAGATTGTCTTTTACCGGAAAATAGAAGGTTTGGAATAATTCAGACTCATCAGGAACCTCCTTGAGCGCATACCCTAACTGTCTTCTTAAGAGGATGGGATTGTAGTTAATACATCCTGATACTCCTAACAAAGGCACATTAGGGTAATTACCACAACTAGTAATGAAATTCTTTCCCTTCAACTTCAAAGTAAACCACCTGATATTTCCAGCAGACAAAGTACTCAGCTTCTGAGCCCAAGTAGAATTAGGATCCGCAAAACTCTCAGTAGTAGGCAAGTGTCTCATAACCCATTTGTAGAATAAAGGAGCGCAACATTTAACAAGACCTCCTCGCCTCTTCTCATTCTTGTAATGCACAGAATAATACAGATCACCCAAGAGAGTGGGCACCGGATTCTTCAACACAAACAAATGAATGGCATTCATGTCCACAAACTTGTCCATGTCAGCAAATAAAACTATCCCATACACAGATAACGCCAAGATAGCACAAACTGAATCCCACTGCTTCTCCACGGCACGTTCTTCAGCTCTCTTGACCAGAAACTCTAAGGAAAAACCAAGTACTCCTGCTTTGGTGGAAACCAGATTAGAAGACACCTCTGACGGGCTCAAATAAAGAGCCTTAGCAATATCATCGTGAGTTGGTCTTGTCATCTCCGAATTAAAAGGAAGCTGATCCTTGATTGAAACCCCCATAATCTCAGCATATTCTTCCAACAAAGGACCCAACTGAAAGTCATGAAATGTGAAGCACCTAAGCCGTGGATCATAATACTGCAACAAAGTGTGAATGGCACTCCTCTGAGAACTATCCAGGTTGAATACCAGATCCAAAATATCACCATACGTTTCCTTGAAGTAGCCCAAATGACCCGGGGTAATCAGAGACACCAATTGGTTGATCAGATCCATCTTAGTATCGAAGAATTTGTAGTGCACAGTTCTCTTTTTGACGTCTTCCATTCTGAAGCAATAATATGGCCAGGAACCGGGAATAAATGTAGACCCTGAGAATAAAAGAAACACAAATGATTAATGATGATATGATGTTTATGCAAGACAAGGCATGTGATCAGTGAAGTGTCTGTGATGTGCCAATCATATAATCAGGTGTCGGTGCACGGTCTCAAAATCCAGATATCACAATAATCATCCCTCTGATCCGGGGTCCATAACTTAAGAACAGAAATCCAGATCACAAAACTGAACCAAAGGCAAAGTGGGTATGCTGAAGGTACCAGGGTTCCTGCAAACCTGTAAACCCCTCCCAATCTCACGGGTGTGCTACTCGGGTCAACATCACGGACTCTCAAAGCCGAATAGCAATAATACGTTCACCATTTCCGAGAAATGGCTCATGTCCAAATCAGGGAATCGGTTTGGTATTATGTACTACGCAGGGAGGTCTCAGTTGAGTCCGGAAAAACAAGCATCCCTCACAAGTCTCCAGCTTCAAGCACTGAATCGAGAAACAATAGTACATTCATCCCGAAGGGTACAATACTATCGTCATACGAACAGTTTGCTTTGACTGAATTCCTATGAGAGAACCAGGCCATCCTATGCGAGTTCCCAATGGACCCTCGGATGCGAGTGGGTTTGCCAACAAATGTGGTCTGCCACTGTCATCACTGGAGAGGGTTGTTTCCATTAAGGTTCTCAATGATCGGTCCCCAGCTGCACATAACTATCAAGGTTGTACCCTGAAGTGGGGAAGAACCCCCACACAGAATAGTCCCAAGACAGTCGCAACCTGGGTGTGGAACACATCACCACTCATCATGTAACCATGCGAGCACAACGTGTCCACGCTAATCCTATGGTGCACTCAAGCCGGGTAGTTGGCTTATCTCACAGTAACTCCCACCCACAGAAAAAAATGAAAAACAGCACAGCCAGACAGTCCAGTATAATATGATGCATGGAAAATAAAATACTGAAAGCGATAAATAAATGCGATAAAGTAAAGCTGTAAAATAAAACTGTAAATAAAAACAGTAAAGCTAAACTAAAGCACACAACAGCAAACGAATATACACCCAAAGAATAAAACCAAACAGGCGCTAGGATTGACTCTACAAGGGGAACCAGAGATTCTGGGTTTGATCCCCAGCAGAGTCGCCAGCTGTCGCTCCCGGGATTTTCATCCTAGTACAAACGCGAAAGTGGCGCGGAAAGGTTAGAGTCGCCAGCCAGACATTTTTATCCCGAATGAATGGGAAAGGTAATGTTGCACAAACCTGAGGAAGAAGGAAAGGACAAGGCCTTGCGAACCAAAGATCTGAGTTCGGGAGTCGATTACGACCTGGGAAGGTATTAGCACCCCAGATCGTCCGTCGTACCCGACGGGATCCACGCTTGCTTGCTTGTTTCAAAGGGTGAGAAAAATATAACTGCTGCTGAATAAAACCGCTAACTGGAAATTGGAAATGAGAAAAGGAACTAAAAGAGAATGGAAAGAAAGAATGGGGAAAATGTAGGGAAAATAAAGAATGTGCTCGAACGGGCCCTACCCCGCTGCCTACGTACCTCATCGGGATAATGAGGATCAGAGTCGACGTAGTTCGCCTAACCTAGGCGGGAACTATTTGTTTGGGTTTTTTACAGCTGGAACTGCGTATGCCTATGCTCAGGTCTTGCAGGCTCGTCTGGTACGAGTGCGTTTACCGTCTTGCATGCGAGACAAGTCGTCGCGAGTTCGCGTTGTGAGTGAATGAGATGAGAAGAGAAGTTCCCGCAGGATAGTCGCTTATTGTTTGTTTTTGGTCTTTTAAGAGAAGTATTTTGAATTTGTTTGTGAACATTCTCATACTAAGACCTATCCATCGCGGTGAGTATTTACACCTCGCCCCGAAACAGGACGCGTATAAACACTCCGCAACAAAGTCTCGTGTCGTACAAGATTGTTCGGTTTTTATTAAGTGTTTTATTGCTTTTCTTTTGAGATGAGAAAGAGAATGACTCAAATTGATAAAAGGAAAAAATCTAATGGGAACTAAGACACAATCCTAATATGTTATGTATTTACAAAGTGATCCTAGTGGTTAGTGAGGTTTTCTATTCCTAATGGAAACTTAGAAACTAATAGAACTCAACTTACTTCTTAATGAAGTTAAGTTGATTCTAAGAACAAATGGGGAATCCTATTAAAGTTGTAAAATCAAAATGAGGCAAAAATAAATAAATCAACTATGAGAAATAATATTCTAAAAAATGCCTTAAAGGCATGAATAATAAATATTCTTATTTATTTATTCTATTTCTACATGGAAGTAAAACTTCAAGCCTAAGTATTAAACTAATCTAAGCCTAATATTCATTCTAAAAAAAATCAAGTTTTAACTATCCTAAGTTTAATATTAAATTCTAGGACTAAACTTAAACTAAGCCATTTTATTTTTATTTGGACATTATTTTTCTAGTGGCCTAAACTAATGTTCTAAAAATACTAAAACTCCTAGAAAAATTATGAAAATAAAATTGTAAGGTCCTAATACTATCTAAAATATTATAATAAGAGGAATCCTAAAAAATCTTATTTTTTCTATGCCTAATAACTAATTATTTCAAGCTAAGAATTAACTACTAATTCCTAAGGATTATATCACCAAAACCTAAGATAAAAACATCTAAAAAATCCATAAAAAATATTCTAAGAGCTATTAGGGGTCTTTTAATTACAGAAAAAAAAATGGCTCAAAAAAAATGTTGGAAGCTATTCAAACAAAATAAACAAAATTCAGCACAATTAAGAAAAAAAATTCAATAAAGCTAAATAAAAGAATAATTCAGAATTAATTCAAAAATGACCAAATTCCAGAAAATAAAAATATCATAAATTTCTAAATTGAATTAACAACCTACTCTAATTTTTGGGGAATTTTCTCATGCTTTTTATTATTTTTACTAGATTTAATTTGAACCTATATTAACTTAAAATAAACTCTAAAGAAATAACTACAAGGAGGTGAGTTCAGTTATTTTTTATGCATTTTTGCACATGGGCCTGTAACAGAGAGGTGTGAGTAGCAATATCCTTAGGCCCAGAATGCAGGAAATTGAGGGAGGTGCAATAAACGAATTCTTAGTTCATTTTTTTTATGGGCCTTACAGCAGGGGTGCAAGTATCATTAATATTTTTTAAATCTTAACTTAAAATTAAACTAACCTTATAATATTTTCTAACAAAAATAAAATTTAATTATAATGTCTTTTTTCTAAAAATCTTAATTAAAAGAAAAGGATTAGTACTAAACTTATACTTAGTATTTTTTCTAAAAAAATCTAATTTAAGTTTTATTAAACTAAACTTAATTTTTGTCCACTTAATATTTTACTTAAACTTATCAAAAACATTTTTTAAAAAAACTTAATTTAAGAAAATCTTAAATTAAACTATTATAATTTTCTTCTAAAGGCTTGAATTAAGCTATTATAATTTAAAAAAAAACAAAATGAAATAAATTCTAATCTTATTAGAATATTTTCCCCAAAATCTGAATTAAACTAATTTTATTAATTAACTGATAATCTAGAAACTTAATTCACAACCTTAATCTAAAACAATACAAATAATCCTAGAAAACTTAATTTATAACTTTAATCTAAACAAATAATTACAAAAAATAAAAAAATCAAATAAAATCAGAAATTTGAAGATGGAACCCTAGTTCCTCTTCTCCCTCCCCCAGCGCCGCCGCACCCTTCTTCTTCTTCACCTTCCCTTTCCGACCCATCACCGCCATCATCTTGCCTCGGCTTCATCTTCTTTGCCTATCCCTCTTCCATCTCCTAATCCTCTTTTAACCCCCAATTCCGAAACCGTAACCCTAACCTAACACTCTTCTTTCTCAAATCCAAATTGAATCCTCAAACCAAAAAAAGAAAAATCCAATCCTACTCTAATCAAAGACCAACGCCATGAATCTTGAATCAGTGTAACAAAAAATTCACAGAGATTACAACAACAAGCACCGCGTACCTTGTGGATCGGAAAAGATTGTTCTGAAATTTGTGCGATGAAGTTTATCGAAGGATCAGAAGTAGCAATGGATGATGGTACAGGTACACGATATTAACTCTGTGTCTGTTGACGATTCACGAACAAGACGGACTCGTCAAATCCGAATCCAAACTTTCGAAGGTGCGATGACGGTGATGACGCGGGCAGACTCGTTCAAATGGCCACACAAAGAAACATTCAGGTATGAATCCTTTGACACACTCTTTTCACCGATTCCGCCTCCTTTCTTCTTCTAACCCTGTTTGTCATCATCATGAAGTGATGCAGATTGCTGAAATGCTTGTGATGATTTCAGGCTGCTAAACTAGGGATTCGTGGAGTGCAAATTGATGAATATGAATACCGAAAACCGATGTCGATGCACAATGAAGGTAACATCAAAGAGATACGAAACCCTCCTCTTTACCTTTCACCCTCTTGAATTCATCATTATCCTGTATGAATTCCTGCATTCTGATTAATTGAGATTGGTACTCTTGTGAATGCAGGTCAAAATTTGGGGATGAAAGGTTGATGAAAAATCCAGATTGGGAAGATTGAGTAAATTGGAAAAGTGAAAAAGAAGAACCCCTGTGTGAAGAATGGCTCTGACTTATAGAAGATTCCACGGAAGAGTCCAGAAGCTTCAGGTAAAATATCGGTTATCATTCTGTTATTTTGAACTATTTTCATTTATGGATAATTTATGAATTTAGTTAGTGTTAGTTATGTCAGTTGAAGAATTCTGTTAGGAGTTAGTTATTCTAACTGGAATCGAGAGTTAGTTATTCTGTTTTGAACCTCTATTGTGATCTTGGTTTCTCACTTTCAATGGGCCATTCCAACATAACTGACTTTCACTCTTGTTCTTCTTATTTTCTTTTAATTTCCATTACCCGAATTCCCCCATGGAGAACTTTTATGATATGGTATTCGATTCACGGCTTGAAATCAACTTTTCATCATCTGGAACCTCAAAATTAGAATAAGAATTAAGGATACGGGAATCACCATTCTCACATCTCTCTTCCAACGGATTGTCTTGAACTAACTTATTTTCAGGTAGAGCAATCTTATCAGAGCTGTTAGTTTCAATTTCCATTCCTTCATGACCAAAGATATTAACTCTGTCTTCACATGAAACAGGTCCAGAACAAACTGCAGCAAACTTGCTTCATGACATTTAACTTATAGTAAGTACCAAAGAACTCCTCCGCTTTTGGCTTATCACGTGAATTTGAATGCAATTGATTTGATTAAAATTGAGTTTAAAATGCTGTACTCTGATGTAAAACCATGCGCAATGCACATTTTCCATCCTAATACAGGAACTACTTTTATTACCTGTTTTTTTTCCTCTCGCTGTAATACTTTTATCACTTCCGCTATTGGATTTGTTTCTTCTGTAATAGGATACAAGCAAGGAATCTTTAATGGAGCCGATCAATGAAGTACCACCAGTTAAGGTCGAAGGCAGGATAGTTGCTTGTGAAGGAGGTACAATTTTTTTGCAATTTCTATTCTCTTGTTCCTTGCAAAAGTGAAGGATAGCTGCATAAAGAGATCTCCAATGGACCTTAAAATTCAGGTTTTGTTGATTATGTAGGATTGTAATTAACTTGGATATTACTGCCTGTTTTCAGATACTGATCCCGCCCTTGGACACCCAATTGAATATATATGCCTTGACTTGGCCAAGCCAGCTGTCTGCAAATACCGCGGCCTGCGATATGTTCAGGATCACCACCATTAGGGCCTGCTGTCCATAATTCATTGTTGTGTATTTAAAGGATTGCTGCTGAACATCATTAGTGTTTTTTTGGTTACAATGTTCTGAGTAAACCCTATGATGTAACAAATGTACTTGTCTGTTACAATTTGCTAAATAAGAATATGACAAAATCGTTCATATTACCATCTGATACAATTGATGGGGTCTTATATTGTTGTGTATGGAGGATCTGATTGATATTGACATGCTTTTAGATGATGACAATTTCTTACCTATAGCATTCGATTGATTATTAATTCAGATTGACCATTCCTACACTGAAATTTGTTAACTTGTAACACTAAACAAACCATTAGTTTGATTATGGCTTAAAGGCCCATACGGGATTAAAATTGGTCGGAAATTTACTCGGATAAAGAATGCAAATATTTAAGATGGAGGTTTTACAATGGAAATGCTTTTGAATTTGGAAAAGAAAATATGGTCAACCCTTAAGTATATGTTTGAATGGTTTGAGAATTGATCAAACAAAACTAATGAAGGTGGATTTATAACTCATTCAAGACTATTATTAATAGAATAAAATGGAAACTGGGCTTGTGAAATTAATAAAATATGGGATCGAAGAGAACGTGAACTTTTGTCATGTGAGCTGAGAACAAGACAAATTTGAATAGAGACATGGATTTAATAGATTTTGATGAGTTCTGGCGTCGAAAATAGTAATGATATTTGAATTGGTGATGACATCATCATAACTGTGCATTCTCCCTTATCTTGACACAAATCCTTTGACAATGCTCCACTCTTAAGCCATTTGATGCCATAATAAATTCCTCTTGATTCCAAATCAATATTCAACAAACATACAAATTCAAACCAATATTCTAATATCTTTAGCCTCCACTGGTGAAATGCCCTTGAGATCAAATCATGAACAAGAATTCCAGTATCTCCTTGAGATAGTCAATGAAGAAGAACACAACCCGAGGCGTTACAGAGAGCCAACACCCTTATTCAAAGCGAACTTGATCAAACCCCTCAAGAATGGGTCAGATCTACTAGCAAATATTCTCTACCAGTTCAATCCTTGATAGATATAAATAAAGTAGGAAACCCTAATTTCCTTGAGCCTTGATCACCTGCCTTATGCAATAACGAAATGAACTACTATGATGTTAATGAATTGATGAGAAATGCTGACGAATGCAAGATGATGAGCCAATAGAGGGAATAATCATGAGGGCAAATTTTGAGGTATTACAAGTTGGAGTGATATACACACCTTGCATTGGGGTTATAGCGAGGAAATGAAGTGTTGGGATTCTGAGGAGGATCCTTCAAGGTAATCAACTCCCCTTTCAACATGTGTTGCTGGTAATGTTCAGAAATAATACTATATTTTAGTAATAGTTTATACTATTCTTTTCCTTTTCAATGCCGGTGGACAATAACACAAGTGTAGATTTTATCCACATAATAGAAGAAATTATAAACCTTTTTGCAAATAAAAAAATCAAACATTGATTAATTGCTTTTATTATAAAATAAATACTAATTAATAGTAATTATCTAATTTATTACTAAATGAAAAATTTCATCGTGGAGACTTAGTGAAGCTAAAAACAAAATATTTTCAGTTATTTGCAATCAAATAATTTGTATTAAATATAATCTTAGATGGAAGACAATATATAATTTTTAAACAAAAATATTATGAAATTTGAGTATCACTTTATATTATTTATTGAGTATCACTTTATATTATATATTATCAAATAATTTGAATTTTTACTTAGACATTTGAGTATCACTTTATATTATCTAGGGAAAATTTGTGAAATTGCAAAAAAAAAAAATATTTTTAGTTTATATTTGAAAGAGTGTAAAATATTAAATAATTTTTTTGTTTTATTTCCTCTCAATATGTTCTTACAACATCTTGATAAAACTAATTTTGTATTTTTTTTAATAATTCATTCAAAAGATACATATTTAATTTAAATAATTAATATTAAATCACTATATATTTACTTTATTTTCTAACATAAAAGAGTTATACGCGACCATATATATATATATATATATATATATATATATATATATATATATATATATATATATATATATATATATATATATATATATATATATATATATAATATAAAATATGATTAAATATATATAATTATAAATTGAATAATTAAAATAATATAATTAAAAATAGATTGTATGTATTATTTCATTTGCCCTTCTATCAAAAAATTATTATATTACATTATGTATAAATTGATACTTAACAAATATTTAAATTAATTCTCAACCATCCTTCTACTTACATGTCAAATGTCAATCTTTTTTATACACTCAAATTTTAAATTTGTCTCATATTTCTTTTTCACACACTTCCTCACTTTCATTTTAATTTTTTCTTTATTTATTTATTATCACTAAAAATATTAATAATCTATTTTTTAATTTTAATAAAATAACACTATATATTTATCTCACATGTCCTTATCAACACAATATCTATTTTTTTAATCAATCATTATCTTAATTTAAGAGATAAAATATTTATTTTTAAATATCATTTTTTTTCTTTTTTCATCACATGATTTTTTTAAATAATTATTCAATAAAATTAAAATTGTATGATTATTGTTCATTTTATAATTAAATAAATTATTTTAAATTTTGCATTTGTACAAATCGAATAAAATTTTTATTTCACGAGTCATTATCACATCATTTTTTTGCTGCATTATTTAATACAATTGAAATTGTATAATTATTTTTTATTTTACAATTAAATAACTAATTTCAGTTTTACATCCGTATATAAATACATTTTATATTGCATCAAATAAACTTTTTATTTCATGGATTACTATAATCACACTACATAATTTATTTTAATCAATAATGATTTGAATTTAAAAGATAAAATCCTTATTTTTTTAAATATTTTTATCTCACAAGTCCTTTTCTTTATTATAATATAATTTAATTGATTTTACATAATCATTAATCATTGTACATTTTAAAATTAATAACTAATTTTAAATTTAAATATATATATATATATATATATATATATATATATATATATATATATATATATATATATATATATATATATATATATATATATATATATATATATATATATTCGTATTAAATCGCACGGTTATACTACTAATTTTAGTTTTTAGTATAATTTAAATATGAATAAAAAAATATCTATACACTGAATATCAATTAAACGCTTTTATATATTTTTGTCCGTAAAGTTTATATTATTTTATTGTTTTAAAATGAATTTCTAGGTACATCAACAAAGAAAAAAAAAGAAGAATTTCTAGGGTCTGCTATTAGCGTTCGGGAGCACACAGTCCTGGAACGTCCGTGTTTGAAGCCAAATCAATTCCATTCTTCCTCAATCGGATCCCGTCACACTCCGATCTTCAAACCCTAACAAAAATGGTCAGAGGTTCGCTCAACAAACTCCTCTCCCGCTCTCTCTCCGTCGCCGGCAAATGGCAGAACCAACAGCTCCGCCGCCTCAACATCCACGAGTATCAGGTTTCTCTCGATTCATTTCTTACAAAACAAATCGCGTGTTTGTTGATGATGATTCTCTAGTTCCTTTCCTTGAATTTGTAATTTATGAAATCGTTGATGTTTATTTAACGCGATCGAGGTTCGCTTACACCGCACTGTTTTTTATTTTATTTTTCATGAAATTAGGGTGCTGAATTGATGAGCAAATACGGAGTTAACGTTCCTAGAGGTGTCGCTGTTTCTTCGGTTGAAGAAACCAGAAAAGCCATCAAGGATGCATTCCCCAATCAAAGCGAGGTAATCTATAGTCCATCCCATTACATAACTTGAAATTGTAGACTGTAATTGTGTTCTTTATCAATTCATTGTTTTAACTAATTGAGGCTTGAGTTACACAATTTTCCACTTCGGAAATTTATTACAAAATGTCTTGGTTAGTTGATGTCAAAGGTGTAACTGGGATTATTATGCAGTTGGTGGTGAAGAGTCAAATTTTAGCCGGTGGACGAGGCTTAGGAACTTTTAAAAGTGGCCTTAAGGGAGGAGTACACATTGTTAAGACTGAACAGGTTGAAGACATAGCTGGTAATGCATGATACCTCTGTTATTCCTTAAATTCATAATTTCCCTGTTCTCGTTTCATGTCCATCCATGCCTTTCAATAAATGATGTCTCTCCATTTGTATTATTAATTTTGTCAATTTGAATTTAGAGAGGTTAGAAGATATATTTTGGTGACTTATTTTGGCTTGGACATTTAGTTGTTTAATTGTTGTGATTGTCTTTGTTATTTTTTCAGGGAAGATGCTTGGGCAGATACTTGTTACAAAACAGACAGGTCCTCAAGGAAAAATCGTTAGCAAGGTGTGAAATTATTCAATATTGCATATGTAAATATGTTAGCATTTTCAATATCCTTCTATTTACCAAGCAATTTTCTTCTAAAAATTGAAATTTTGGCAAGTGATTGCAACCTTATCAATCTTCACATATAAATTATGTTTGAGTTGTTATTGTTTGTTTTCTTTGTAAAACTTACACCCTTTGGAGCCCACTATGGGTCTTTCTTCCTTGCATGCAATGTATCTGTTGGAGGATAAATTTCTTCTTGCAAAACAGTACTTCAAACTTTAGTCATTACCTTCTAGACTGACCCAGCTGGTTGGACCGGGTAGACTGGCCACTAACCAATCTGGTTCACTGTGGATTGGTTTCAACTCATATACTGTTAGTCCAGCATCCCAAACTGGTGAACCTGTATGATTTGAGTTGTTGGACGGGTTAACTGGACATTTGTTATCCAACTTATACACTTCTCGTGGTATTTGGTTG
Source organism: Lathyrus aphaca (assembly GCA_963966055.1). Lineage (NCBI taxonomy): Eukaryota > Viridiplantae > Streptophyta > Magnoliopsida > Fabales > Fabaceae > Lathyrus > Lathyrus aphaca. Next base: position 212,028,896 of record OZ014520.1, on the reverse strand, counting down.
GCTAGCCAATTGTGATATGGATTCCAGTGATTAATGTATTGATCATGGATGTAAATTTTGTGTCAATTGGATATCACAAGTACTGCACACACAATTGACAACTGCTACTTTGTTTTATTTTGATTATCGTTTTATTTTTTAAAGTAAAATATATATGAAAGGGAGACATATTGCTGCTGTATCGATTGTTTGACATCTAATTGTCTAACATGTACAGGTTTACTTGTGTGAAAAGCTGTCACTTGTTAATGAGATGTACTTTGCTATAACTCTGGATCGCAAGACTGCTGGCCCAGTAAGTTTCCTATACCGTTATATTAGCTTCGATCTACTTTAAGTGATAAGATAAAAATTTTCACGTTCGATGCACAACTTGTTTAATTTTCTTTCCTTTAAATTTGACCAATAATAAACAGCAACATTCTTTCCTTTAAATTGGACCAATAATAAACAGCAAGGTTCTTCCTTTAAATTGGACCAATAATAAACAGCTATTCCCTCTGTTCCTTATTCTAAGCAAAAAAGTATCTTCTTTTGCTCTAATATAAGAAAATATTAACTACCTTTACGATTTTTAATATTATTCTTCCCATAATACCCTTAATTAAATTACTGCGAATTTCCAATACCACTTCATTTAATTAAAACAATTTTCCGTGCCACAAGCTGACTAGTTCTAGAGAGAGCACATGTTACTACTAGTAGTTGAGTAGTGGAAAGGTCACCAAAATATCAATGTGTAGAAGAGGAATACGCAAAGGTGTAGTGTCTAGGAAGCCATTAATAAAAGAGGTGGCACACATGATGCTAGTTGTAAAATTTATTCATGAAGGGTATTTTTGTAAATTCCTGTGTATTTTGTTAAATAAAAAACAACTGACTTTAACTGATTTCCTTAATATGTCTGAAATTGGTTAAATTTGCTTATAACAAAAAACAGGGGGAGTACGTTGCTTATTACAATCTTTTTGTTATACTTTTGCAGCTTATTATTGCTTGTAGAAAGGGAGGAACGAGCATTGAAGACCTTGCAGAGAAATTTCCAGATATGATTGTAAAGGTTTGTAATTCTTGACATTTCTCCAAGCAGTATACTTTGCTAGATATGTCTGATGCATTCCTTCTTTCTAGTAGGTACCTGTTGATGTTTTTGAAGGAATTACTGATGAAGATGCTGCCAAGGTTGTTGATGGTTTGGCTCCCAAAGTGGCTGATAGAGATCAATCAATTGAACAAGTGAAGAATTTATATAAACTTTTTGTTGATTCTGACTGCACCCTTTTAGAAGTAAGCATGTCCATGTTTTAATCGTCTGCACTCTCTGCATATTTATTGCTTTTTAATAATTTCTATAATGACAGTTCATTATCTTCTACAGATCAATCCCATGGCTGAGACAGCTGATAACCAACTAGTAGCTGCTGATGCTAAATTGAATTTTGATGATAATGCTGCATATCGTCAGAAAGAAATATTCACTCTCCGTGATACAACACAAGAGGATCCCCGAGAGGTTTACTTACATGCTCTTTTGTTTGTGTTCATATTACATGGAATTGAACATATGATCCCTAAATGCACTCCATCATTACAACCCAAGTCCAGGGATTTTCTACCCATCCCTGGTGTATTTTCGGGTTGTGTTCAAGACACCTTTTGGGCAAGCCCAATTCAGCATATGTCACCTAATATTGTAGAACATATTTTGTAACAATTAGGATGAATAATTAATTTTTTAATTAATAACTTCTACTTGACATGATAATATACTTATATTGACACGTTTTTTTTTTTGCTGCAATATAGTGTTTTACATCACTTTCTTCTATTTCCTACTAAAGACTAATTACAACTATGCATGCGATACGGATAATGTTCTAATTTATTTGTATGATTCAAATATTGGGTTGGCCCAGTTAATATCAGGATCCTAAATTGTCCTGACTAAAATGTTGGATTGTGCTCATTTTGATATTATGTGAAGCCTACTCATCCTGTCTCATATTCACTCCTAAACATAGAGCCGAGCTTATTTAGCTACTTACATTTATTACGGTGCACTACTGCACTGTGATGCTTTTATGATACAATTATGGAGTGAAGTGAGGTTCTACACGGCAGTATGAAGATTTCACAGATAATATTTGCGCCTGATTATTAAAATTTTAAATTCTACATCCTTTTGTCTCTTTTCATCTGGCAAATGACTAAAAGTAACTTTATTCGTGCCTTTTATCTTTTAATCAGGTGGCTGCTGCAAAGGCAGATTTAAATTATATTGGGTTAGATGGAGAAATTGGCTGCATGGTGAATGGAGCAGGGTTAGCAATGGCCACAATGGATATAATTAAGTTGCATGGAGGTACTCCTGCCAATTTTCTGGATGTAGGTGGCAATGCCTCTGAAGGCCAGGTAATGTTTTACAGACAACATTGTTCTCATTTTGGTATTAGTATTGGTCTTATTGATTATTATGATCAAGATGATTGCTCTTATTTTTTCCTATATCACATCAATTTGTAGACCGCTGGTGCATTAACCTGAAATTCAGAAATATTTTATTAGAATAGCATCCTTTAGTAGTTGCTACCCACTAGATACCTTCTTCAATGATCTGATCTCTGCCTTAAGATGTTTTTGTTCATATTTACTGTAATTATGTAAATCAGGTTGTTGAAGCATTTAAGATATTGACTGCTGACGACAAAGTGAAGGCAATTTTGGTTAACATCTTTGGTGGTATAATGAAGTGTGATGTTATAGCAAGTGGAATAGTGAATGCTGCAAAACAGGTTAGTAATGTTATGTCTCTATCAAAACAATAGTGATGCCTTTTAAAAACATGGTATTTCTTCGTGCAACCTTATTAATTTTATCTTTATTAGCAGTTTTAGATTATGGTTTTGTTTGGACCTATTTGATATTGAAAGGATTACATGATGTCAAGAAAATGTAAATTACTTATAATTGATGCCTTGAAAGATTTGAATTTTGATCTATACAATGTGGGTGTAGATTCTAAATATTTTCAATTTTTAAAGTAAATTTTGAGCTAATGTTATTGTTTTCATCATCTCATTTTTCCCTTGATATCTATATGTTTAATTGAAAAGAATATCGGTTGAGCATCACATCCATATGACCAGATCTTAAAGTAGCATTAACTTCTCTTGCTGATAATTTTTAGGTTGCACTAAAAGTACCAGTAATTGTCCGTCTTGAAGGCACCAATGTTGATCAAGGGAAAAGAATTTTGAAGGTAAATGTTAGGTTTATTAATATAAATAAACTATCTGTTTTGAGAAGGAACTGATAATATTTCAATTATTTGGTCCAAAAATAATGTTTCAAAGGCTTATTTATTATGTTGATCACCAATGTTTCAACAGGAAAGTGGCATGGCATTAATAACAGCTGAAGATTTGGATGATGCAGCTCAGAAAGCAGTGAAAGCATACAAATGAAGGGTTAATCATGTTTAAATTTTAAAATCGGTTTAGTTACTATACTATTTTTTGAGTAAAATTATTGTAGAGAAGGGAATAGATGCAAGAAATCTTCTCCTTGAAGCTGCAGTGGCTATTAAAACATTTCCAATAAGTAATTTCCACATTATTGTTCAATTGGGGTGATGCACTCGATTGCTCGGTTTCTTTTACAATTCAACATACCCGTCCCTTTCTGATTATTCTTTGTTGAGTTCTTTTTAGTCTTAATGCAATGCTTGTCTCTTTGTTAGACATGGTGGTTCATTATTTGGACAATGCGTCTGCCTAAGATTTTCAAATTTTTTTTGGTAGCCGATTTTCAAATTTGAATATTTGATTGATAATATAATGTGAACTTTTTATCTTACAATCTAACCTATTTTTCTCGCTATTAAGTCAGTGCTATTTTTCTGAGATGTGACTTAATGATGAATCGAGATTTCTCAGGGTAGGCTTCTCATGTGGATGACTAGGGGTGTAATCGGTTCGTGTTGGATCGATTTTTAGTAAAATAAATTGACCAAACTGATGATATTTTAATTGGTTCGGTTCGGTTTTTAATATTTTTTAAAAATAGAACTGATTAGACTTGATAGTGATGAGTAGCTTTAATGGATGGAAGACTCAGGAGGGGTGTATTTGTCTGGTACTTCGATCTCAAAGTGAGAACGCAAATACAGAAAGGTAGAAGAGATAAAGATTCAGAATACTTGATCCTTTGATAAGAGAGAATATTTAGAGTGTGCTCCTAGTGTTGGACTAAGGTTCTTCCATGAGTTGGATCAGCCAGGCTCAAGGAAGAACTGTAGGAATGCGTAGGAGCAAGTAAGATCTAGCACGTGAGCTTGCTCCTGGTCCAACTGCCCCTTACATTTCAGGAGATAATCATTCCTGGATATTGGACTGTGGGCCGTGCCCGACGGATTGGGCCTCTGTTCAGTACAGACTTTCAAGTCCAGTCTAGAACAGGAACCCCCGACTCGAAACTCCGGAGCGGAGTGATGACTTAAGAGGGAGTATGTAAGACACAATCAGACAACGTCGAGGATATTCGTTGACCTATGTCTGGCGAAGTTTACATAGTCGTACGTCCTCACGGATCCGAGGAAGTATGTACGTTTTCGAGGTGTCGATGATAAGTGTGCCCGGTGTCCCCTGAGCTTCCCAAGAATGACGTGTCTTGTCTTTTTCGTTTCTTCCTTAAATGACATTTAATGCATCGTCTCGTTTTATGTGTAACAGCGCATTAAATGCTTGCCGCCCTAGGGAATCTAGGCAGCCTAGGCAATGATTGCCTAGGCGCGTCCTCCAGCGCAGCGTCTATAAAAGGAGCTTGGGGGAACCACTTCTTCTTTTACGCTTTCATTTCTCCTCTCAAATTCACCGGGCGTCCATTCTTTTCTCACTAGAACTTTCACTGTTGTTGTCGCCGTCGTCACCGTCGTACCGTTCATCATCGGAATCATGTCAGGTTCTGTTTTTCTTTCATTTATGGTAAATTAGCCTTAATTTTCTAGTTAGTACGGCAGTTTGTTCACCGGAGTAGGCGAAAAGGTCTTTCCTCAGGCTGTTTTTAAGGAGAATCCTGATGAATCTCTCGGGCACATCATGCGTTTGCCATGAATGTGTCGGGCAACCTTAGATATTTCCATTGAATTTCCCGGACATTCCTTGACTGTCCTGGGCACCCTTAGGATTTCCCTTGAATATCCCGAGCGTTTTTAGATGAATGTCTCGAGCATCCATCGGGTTGAGATGGATGTGTCGGACATCTCCCCCAATTGTTTTAACCCTTCACCCTTTCACTTGAACTGTAGTAGAAGGGTGAATTTGATGTGACGTCGAATTCACCGATTTCATATGCTTTTCAGGTAACGTGGATCAGAGAACTGATGTCCCCGTGGAGGACATTGACATAAAGGTGGACGAGGAATATGTGGACGAACAAGAACGCCCTACTGAAAGGAGTGCGCCGACCACATCCGGGGGCGAGGATCTCTCTTGGGTCGCCGAAGAGCCGTTGGAGACGGGCTCGCGTTTTTGTTCAGGACCACACTACCGCCCATACCATCTTGGAGGATTTGGGCCCAGAAGAACCTCACAATTTGGAGTGCTTTGCTCCTCTCCCGAGCAACGGATCTGCTCGGCTTTCCGGGGAAAACGGTTTCCCATGTATGAGTTCGCTTTCCGAGAGGCGGGATCCGACTTTCTTTTACCAGTTTCCAGGCGGGCGTTTTCAGGAGGCTCGACCTGGTTCCTTCGCAACTCCACCCTAATGCAATTGTGTTAGTTTGGGCATTCGAACTGGTATGCCAACACCTCGAAGTTGACTGCACCTTGTCCCTTTTCTTTCGCGTCTTCCACCTGCAACGATGGGCGCACATGGGTGCCACCACTGGGTTTCTTTTAAACAACTGATGAGGCTCTTCAAGACCTACCACGACTCTGTTCGAAACTTCAAGGATATGTGGTATACAATGAAGCCCGTCATCTCGCGCGCTCTGGATAACGTTTATAGTATGCAGCGGGATGCCCAAGGCGTGGAGCGTCTCATCTCGTAGATTCATATTGAATGGCAGCAAAATCATTTCAGATGGTCGACCGACCATTACTGCGTGAAGGCTGAGAATCTAGGGTCCTAGGACACATTGGCCTACGAAAAGTTGGTGGCCTATGTCCGAGGTTTTACCCTCACAAATTGTGTGGATCGAATGGATTATCCCTTTCTAGATGATGTCGGGATCCCCCTCTTCGAGGTTCGATTGATCAATACTAAAGCCGTGCTTAAATGTAAATCGGACGAGGAGGCTCTCCGACTTTTAGGTGGTTTATGCTCGCCCTTTTCTTGCCTTGTTGGTTTTTTTATTCATCTTACTAACTTGTTATTTCTTTTCGCAGCTTCTATCAAAGAATGTGTGCTGAAGTTGGCCAATAAGGGTGCGACCAAACAATCAAAGAAGGCGGGCAAAGGTCGTGTCCATCAGGTGGCCACATAAGACGTGGGTGGCGGCTCTGGGACTCTCACTCCCCATCCGAGCTCTCCACATGTCGCGGCAACGCATGACAGTCTGAACGTCGTGCGTGACTCTCCTCCTCACAAACGCCCCCGCGCTGAGGGATCGCCGAACCAGACTGCTTCCGTGAACGAAGGACCTTCAGAGAATCGAGGAAGTTACCTTCTACCCTCCTTCCACCTCGAGCATGAAGTTTTTAGGTCCGAAGGTTCTGTCGGGGTGGCGACTGCCGAGGTGATAACGAGAAAACGTATCGATTATATTGCTAAGTTTCATTGGCGTTTTATTGAATAATTATCGTTTTAATACTCGATTTCTCGAGTTTTTCTTACCGTTTTGCAGGTACATCACTATATGGAGCCAAATCATGAATCAAGAGAAAAAGGAACAAAATCGGTCATAAAAAGATAAAGAAATGAAGCTCTCTGCAAAACTGCATATTTTGCAGCAGTCACGACCGTTACAAGGGTGTCACGACCGTGACACCCCAAAATGGAGCATCACGACCGTAAGACATGTGTCACGACCGTGACACTTAAAAGTCACAAGTCACGAGCGTAAAGGCATTGTCACGACCGTGACAATGATTATTCTAGGTTTTTGACCAAGGCAACGTGAAGGCATTACGTGAAGAGATGGTCTCCTATTTTGTTGCCACTACCTACATTTTCTCCCCCAAAATAGCAAGGCCCATTTCAACTGAAGTCCAAAAATCCAGCCCAATTGAAGTTCTATAAATAGCACCAAGTTCATGAAGAATGTACAGAGCATTTTTCTATTCAATTTCCTGCGGAAGCTCTGCCGAACTGATTTACGACCCGTTCTTATTTCTGCATTATTTTCTGTTTCGTTTTATTGTATCCAACCCCGCCATATAACAATTTCCAACATCAGGAAATTGTTATACGTTATTTATTTTTTCTAAACCTTCAGCATTCGTTTAATTTTGATTTCGCCAACTCCGAGCTTTCCGGTTTGTGGAAGAAGGAGTCTCTCTGATATTGTTAACCAGGTTTTTATTTATATTGCAATTTAATTAATTATAATGTTTATTTATTTTCCTGCCATGAGTATTTTATTATTTAATTTTCTGTCTCTGTCTGGTTCAACATCGATGAGTAGCTAAACACCTTAGGGCGGTATGTAGTTAGAACAAACTTAACCGGTAAAATATAACCATAGGCTAAAAATAATTAATCACTTAACATTTCTGGCTGAGACTTTTTAATTAAATAGACCTTTTTGTTACGAGAGTAAGAAAAGAGTATTAGGTTAGGTCAAGACCACGAGAGAGTGTGAGATTTTAACCAGATAGCTAAAGTTAGGCATTTAAATTAAACACATCGAGAGCGCTTTAAGATAAATTAGAATTACTTAGTTTCCAAAAATTACCTCTAAACACTTATGGGCTAGCGAGAGCAGGCATAGGGCTTTAGGGATAAGATCTGATATAAGACCACGAGAGTGTGAGTTGAGGGTATTTAAACTGGTAATCCCTACCGAATAGATTAAGTGAACATCTTAAATAAGCCTAGGTTAGATTGACCCACCTAAGTTAATATAATTACATACCGACCGCCTTAGAATTACTTAATTAAAACTTAAATTTTACTCCGCCTTTAATAGTCTTAAAAACCAACAAAAAATCGTGACAACCATTCGCCTTAGCTAAACTAGAAAGTTCATCTAGCACTAAGTAACCATAGAATCCCTGTGGATCGATAATCTTAAATATTACTTCGATAGGCTGTGCACTTGCAGTAAGATACCGCTAGACGCATAAGTAGACACGTCTTTAGCCCATCAAGTTTTTGGCGCCGTTGCCGGGGATTCCTTAATTTAGTCACTAGTGCATTTAGGTAGCATTGTCTAGACTAAGGTATCAACTACTTAATTTAATTTAATTTCCGAGTGTATGCCAAGTACTCGCTCTAAAAGCGAAGACTTGCAACCTCTAATCCCTGAATCAGAACGCTTCTTACACGTAAGAAGACGTATATTCGATTACGAAAAAACTTACAGTATTCCAGATCTTCAATCAGATCCGCCTAAACCAGTCGTAACATCAAAGGACGCAGAGATGGCTGAAGAACAAACTCATCCACTCAAGTATTACGCCAGTCCTTCGCAAGCTGAACCGCATTCAAGCATTGCAGCGCCGGCTATCAACCGAAACGATTTCGAACTAAAACCTTCGTTGATATCAGCCGTGCAACAAAATCAATTCGCCGGAAATCCTACCGAGGATCCAAATCTTCATCTTTCGATCTTTGTGCAATATGCAGATACTGTAAAAGCCAATGGAGTTACCCAAGAAGCTATTAGACTACGTTTATTTCCTTTTTCGCTTCGAGACAGAGCAAGAGCTTGGCTTCAATCTCTGCCTTCGAACTCAGTAACTACGTGGGAGGAGCTTAAGAGAGTTTTCTTGAACAGATATTTTCCACCTAGCAAGACAGCTATGCTGAGAGCTCAGATCAACGGATTTAAGCAAAGAGAAAGTGAATCATTATTCGAAGCTTGGGAACGCTATAAAGATCTATTGAGACTTTGTCCACATCATGGATTAATAGAATGGATGGTCATCCATACCTTCTATAATGGACTCTTGTACAATACAAGAATGACAATTGACGCTGCCGCGGGCGGTGCATTGATGGACAAAGAATATAATGATGCCTATGCACTTATCGAAAGTATGGCTCAAAATCATTACCTTTGGGGAAGCGAGAGAGTCGCAACTGAGAAACCAACAAAGGGAGGTATGTACGAAGTAAGTAGTATGGACCAAGTCAATGCGAAGTTTGACCAACTAAGCCAAAAGATCGACAACTTGGCCATAACACCAACAGCCACCGTGGCTGCAGTAACACCTAACTGTGAGTTATGTGGAGTTTCAGGACACGAAGTTTCTGATTGTCAACTATTGACAGGAACTCCCACGGATCAAGTAAATTATGCTCAAGGAAACCCTTACTCAAATACATATAACCCAGGTTGGAAGAATCATCCGAACTTCTCCTATAAGAATAACAACGCTTTATACGCGCCAGGTCAAGCACCAGCTACATCACCAGGATATCAAAAAACTGCTCCTAATATCCCTAGAAAATCGAACCTTGAGTTGATGATGGAGAACTTTATAGCTAACCAATCTCAAACAAACAAGGACTTTTTAAACCAAAACATTCACACTAATGAGCAGATTAAACAATTAGTGAGCAAAGTAGATGCATTAGCTACACATAACAAAATGCTGGAAACTCAGATTTCACAAGTAGCTCAACAACAAGCACCTACTGCTGCACCAGCTGGAGTGTTCCCTGGACAACCTCAACCAAATCCGAAAGGACATGCTAACGCTGTGATATTAAGAAGTGGCAAGGAACTTGACGGACCTACCGATCCAAGACTTGACAATCCAGCCATGTACCAAAAACCGGATAAACCGACTGAAGTGGTGAATGATCCAGAAGAAAAGGAAGATGATAATCAAGAAGTAGTGGAGAAAGAACAACCTTATGTGCCTCCACCACCCTATAAACCACCAATTCCGTACCCTCAAAGATTAATAAATTCCAAGACGACGGGTCAATTTAAGAAATTTGTTGAACTTCTGAAACAGTTGAATATTACTATTCCGTTTACAGAAGCAATCACTCAAATACCCTCGTACGCTAAGTTTTTAAAAGAAATCTTATCCAATAAGAAAAAGATAGAGGATAACGGAACAGTTACACTTACTGCCGAGTGTAGCGCAATAATTCAGAATAAAATGCCTCCTAAGCTAAAAGATCCAGGAAGTTTCTCTATACCCTGTGTAATAGGAAAATTCGTCATTGACAAAGCTCTATGCGATTTAGGAGCCAGTATCAGTGTTATGCCCTTAACAATATGCAAAAGGCTAGACATGGGTGACCTAAGACCAACTAAAATGTCAGTTCAACTAGCCGATCGCTCTGTCAAATATCCTGTAGGCATACTAGAAAACGTCCCAGTACGTATAGGATAATTCTATATCCCTACTGATTTTATAATCATGGACATCTCTGAGGACTCCACTACACCTATCATACTAGGAAGACCATTCTTAGCCACTGCTGGAGCTATAATAGACGTAAAAAGAGGAAAGCTAACCTTTGAAGTGGGTGAAGAGAAAGTTGAATTCATTTTAACACAATTCTTACAATCACCAGCTATAGAGGATACATGATATCTATTGGACGTAATTGACGAATGTGTAAGAGAAATGGAACTAAAAGAGACCACTTATTCTGAGATAATGAAAATTCAAATCCCTCCGATTTTCGAAGATGATAATTGGCGAAAACCGTATCAGGATGATAGTCTAAGCGAAAGTTTAGCGCTTACACCAGATCCTATGCCAAGTAAAGATAAACTTACATTAGGATTAAAAACTTTACCTCATAACCTAAGGTACGAATTCTTAGACATTGAATGTAAAAGACCAGTTATAGTAAATTCCAGTTTAGGAACTATAGAAACAAAGAAACTTTTAGATGTTTTGAAGAAATATCCGACTGCATTAGGATATAACATATCTGATCTCAAAGGAATATGTCCTTCAGTTTGTATGCATCGTATTCTGCTAGAAGAAGATTGCAGAACCTCCAGAGAATCTCAAAGAAGAATTAACCCAACCCTTAGCACTGTAGTAAAAGAGGAAGTTAAGAAATTATTAGATGCCGGAATAATATATCCAATCTCTGATAGTGAATGGGTTAGTCCAATACATGTAGTGCCAAAGAAAGGAGGTATCACTGTTGTGAAAAACGCTCAAGGCGAATCGATATCGCAAAGAGTAGTGACGGGATATAGAGTGTGCATAGATTATCGTAAACTAAACAAAGCCACTCGAAAAGATCATTTCCCACTACCTTTTATAGATCAAATGTTAGAACGATTAGCCAAGCATTCTTACTTCTGTTATCTTGACGGATACTCAGGATTTTTCCAAATCCCTATCCACCCAGATGATCAAGAGAAGACCACATTCACATGCCCTTATGGAACGTTCGCTTATAGACGAATGCCCTTTGGATTATGCAACGCTCCTGCAACCTTTCAAAGATGTATGATGTCAATCTTCGCAGATTTTATAGACAACATCATGGAAGTGTTCATGGACGACTTCTCTGTATGCGGGCAAAGTTTTGAAGGATGTTTATCGAACTTAGAAATGGTATTAGAAAGATGTGTAAAAGTAAACCTTGTGCTTAACTGGGAGAAATGTCATTTTATGGTCAACGAAGGAATCGTATTAGGTCATGTAATATCTGACAAGGGAATTGAAGTTGATAAAGCTAAGATTGAAGTCATAAAAGATCTTCAACCCCCTAAAACCGTTCGAGAAATACGAAGCTTTTTAGGACACGCCGGTTTCTACCGACGATTCATCAAAGATTTCTCGAAAATTACTAAACCTCTTACTGGTTTATTAATGAAAGACGCTGAGTTCATATTCAACGAAGATTGTCTTAAAGCATTCGAAACTCTAAAAACAGCCCTCATCACCGCACCAATCATGCAACCCCCTGACTGGAGATTACCTTTTGAAATCATGTGCGATGCGAGTGACTATGCTGTAGGCGCAGTTCTAGGCCAGAGAAAGGAAAAGAAACTTCATGCGATCTACTACGCCAGTAGAACTTTAGATTCTGCCCAGATGAACTACGCCACTACCGAAAAAGAATTGTTAGCAGTTGTCTTTGCGCTTGACAAATTCCGTTCTTACCTAGTTGGAGCGAAAATAATCATTTACACAGACCATGCTGCTATCCGATATCTATTAACTAAGAAAGATGCTAAACCGAGACTCTTGAGATGGATTTTACTCTTACAAGAGTTTGACTTAGAAATAAAAGATAAGAAAGGTACTGAGAACGTCGTAGCGGACCATTTATCTAGAATAGAAGGTATTAAACCTGAACAAGTGCCGATTAACGATGATTTTCCGTATGAACAGCTGATAGCACAATTAGGAAGCGACCTAGCTCAGTTAGATATAAATGAACCAGAATCCGTGGAAACAATCCAGACAACTGTAGGACTGCCATGGTACGCTGACATCGTCAACTACCTAGCTGCAGGAGCTCTTCCACCCAACCTGACCTATCAGCAGAAAAAGAAATTCTTTCATAATCTGAAACATTACTATTGGGATGAACCATTATTGTTCAAAAGAGGACCAGATGGAATCTTTCGCCGATGTATTCCCGAAGAAGAAATAGAAGATGTCATTGCTCAATGCCATTCATCTCCTTATGGTGGACATGCAAGAACTTCCAAAACTTGTGCAAAAATCTTGCAAGCCGGCTTATTCTGGCCAAATCTATGGAAGGATGTCCACATCGCTGTTATAAATTGCGATCGGTGTCAACGCACTGGCAATATTTCAAGAAGAGATGAAATGCCTCAAAAAGGAATATTAGAAGTAGAAATCTTTGACGTTTGGGGAATAGATTTCATGGGACCATTCCCATCATCTTTCGGTAATAATTACATACTCGTAGCTGTTGATTATGTTTCGAAATGGATTGAAGCCATAGCTTCTCCTACAAACGATACACGAGTAGTAATAAAGCTTTTCAAAAATATAATCTTTCCCAGATTTGGTGTGCCTAGACTCGTCATAAGTGACGGTGGCTCGCACTTCATCTCAAAAATATTTGACAAATTACTATCTAAGTATGGAGTAAGACACCGTGTGGCTACACCATATCACCCACAAACAAGTGGACAAGTCGAAGTCTCAAACAGAGAAATTAAACAAATCTTAGAAAAGACTGTCGCCATATCTCGGAAAGATTGGTCATCTAAACTTAATGAAGCTTTATGGGCTTATAGGACCGCTTACAAGACACCCATAGGTACTACACCTTTCAAACTCGTTTATGGAAAATCTTGTCACCTACCAGTAGAACTAGAACACAAAGCTTATTGGGCGATTAGAACTCTCAGTATAAACTATAATGCTGCAGGAGAAAAGCGAATCCTAGACATAAACGAATTAGAAGAATTAAGGTTAGATGCTTATGAGAATGCTAAGATATATAAAGAAAGAACTAAGCGATGGCATGATAAACGCCTATCTAGGAAAGAATTTAGTGTGGGAGACGTTGTACTCCTCTTTAATTCAAGACTTAGGCTCTTTCCTGGAAAATTAAAATCTAGATGGTCAGGACCCTTTGAAATAATTAAAGTATTCCCGAGTGGAGCAATAGAAATTAAGGGTAGGAATAGTGAACCATTCATAGTAAACGGACAACGTTTAAAACATTATCATAAAGTTGAAAATAGAGATTATGCGAATATTCTAAAGCTTTTAGAGTTGTCCACTAATTCCCCTGATTAATCTAAACTTAAGCATTACGTCAGGCTTTAGACGATAAAAACAGCGCTTAGTGGGAGGCAACCCATTTACTTATCAAATTATTTAAATTATTCTCTTTATCATTTTTATTATTTATAGTTTTACTATTTGTTTAATTGTTTTGTCATTTTATAGTTATTTTATATTACTATTATTGCCATTACATTATGCATTTCATTTTCTTATATTTATTTTAAATCACTTTTTACAGATTTTCTAAAAGTCTTTTCCACTTTCCTTCTTCTCCTGATTTGTTTCCTCCATATTTGCACTAACCATGGCTAACCAACCAATTAACCATATGGAAACCAAATTTAGAGGTAGGAACCAAAGAATGAAATTTGAAGAATTATCACAGAGGCAAATGGATTTGACCCTGTACCCGGATGATCGGACTATGGAAACCTTAGGTATACATGATAGCATCATGTACTTGTTTAACCGACTCGGATGGGAGAATGCATTGATCCAACATAAGTTTGTGACTTACCACGAGCTCACTCTTGAGTTCCTTAGCTCCTTAATTTACCTACCTGAGCGCGGTTTTGGATTTAGGAAAGGATTTATTAGTTTCCGCCTGTTTGGAATAGAATATGACTTTAACCATAAAGAACTAGCTGACTTGTTAGGATTCCCTAGTGGACCATTTGCATTCACTACCACACAGGTAGAATTGATGGATATTGAGCTAGATTTCTTTTGGGGAACTTTAACCGGAAACTACCACCCTGAACCAAATAACATGAATAATGATGAGATCCATAATCCTGCCCTCCGTTACTTCCATAAATTCCTAGCCCACACATTCTTTGGAAAAGAAGAAAACATTACCGGAGTTTCTAAAGATGAAATATTTATTATGTCATGTTTCACTAATGGACAGCCTGTTAATGGTGTACCTTTCATGATGCAAACCTTCACCCGTATCCAAGAAGAACCTGAATTACCTATCTTAGTAGGAGGTCTTGTAACCATGATTGCTGATGCCATAGGACTTAGGTACCAATTGCATAGGTGCAACCGTTTAGGTAACATCCGTCCTATGGATCTTAACTTCTGCTTCAATAGACATATCATAAGGAATTTAGGACATCCACCTTTTGAGTACCTAATCCGGAACGAAGTAGTAACCCTGTTCACATTGCCTAACCATGCTAAAGTAAGTGTTCATAATAAGGATAACTGGCTTTATGAGTTAAACCCACCTGATTATCCACCCACTCCTGAAACACCTCAGTCGTATAAAATAAAAGATGATACAATGACCGATGTCGAAACTGACCCTGAGACGCCTCCTGGTTACCATGACATTGACCACACTGAAGAAGTTTATGAAACCCCTGAAGTGAATCAAGGAGAGTATGCTAACAACTTACAAAACATCATGAACACTCTCAATGCTTACCAAACTGACATTAACTTATTTAAAGAAGATATTAAGAGCATGCGATTGGACATTATAGGTTTGACTGACATAACCTGCGAACAATTCTATCACTTGAACTCCGCCATCGAAGACTTGAAGAAACGCTTTTGATAATGTTATAAGTGATTTAGTTTATTTTCTCATTGTTTTCGTTTCTAGTTAGATTTATTTTTCGCAACAATTTCTTATCGTTTTTCCATTTATGTAATTTCATTTTCAAGTACTTTATGCAATGCATCTTTAATTCCAAAATTTCTCCAATTTTAGCAATTTATGTATTTTTCATTCTATGCACTTTTATGCTTGCATTTATTCATTATATATACAAATCTCTCATGCCTTGCAAGTTATTGAATTACTGTGTTGAACTTATGCACTATGTGGTATCTATAAATTAATATGAGAGTTAGTGAAGAAAATACATTGATATAAATTATGTAAAACAAGTGAGAAAGTGTTTTTCTGGAAATTATTTAACGTAGCAAGCCTCACGGTCGTCACTGCCCCATAACGATCGTGACACGCTCTTTTTGAGTGTCACGACCGTCGTACCCCTGTCACGACCGTGACGACCCCTATACCAGAAATCGTGAGAAACAGAACTGTTTCTCTTCGTGCCCCTTCTTCTTCTTCTCCTCCATAACTCCCTAAAAAAAAACTTCCCATCTTCTTCCTAACCTCCGTAACCCCCCATTACGAGCTTTAATCTCATTAACCCCCCATTATCACAACCTACCACATTCTCACTCTCCATCATTTATCCCGAATCATTATTTATCTCATTTTACCATTTTTTCACAAAAACTTCAAAAATCTTCACTCTTCACTTTAAGCTCTTGCATGCAATGGATTCTATCACTTTTAGAGAAGGTGATGCTGGAGAAACTCAAAGAGAATGATTTCTCCGATTCCAAAACCGCGGTGTGCAACCTACGCGTTACATCGACACTGTGTGTTTGAGAGAACTCGGAATGCTTGCCAGTGTTACGAACCTGCTCCAAAAAGTCGGGCTCTGGGACCTTTGCAGTCAACCTCAGCCAACCTTCGAACTTCTGACACTGGAGTTCTTGAGTTCCTTCAGTTACGTCACCGGCACCGGTTCTCTGAGTCAGCTCACCGGTTTTGCGAAATTTAGATTGCATGGCCAAGAATTCAACCTCTCGCAAGACAGGATCGCCGAGTTGTTAGGCTTCCATCACGGAACTGAAGCTCACCGTCGCGTGCCCGATAACTTTAGTGAACAAGCTTTCACTTTATGGCACGATTTAACCAACACCCGTGCATCAGCCTTCCAAAGCCTCAACGACACGCACATCCACAATCCGGCCATCCGCTATTTCCACAGAGTCATCTGCAACACCATCTTCGCTCGAGAGAGCAACCATAAGCTCAACTCCAAGAAGCTTCTATTCTTGCATTGTGCTCTTAATGACGAGCCGATCAGCGCTGCCCCTTTCATGCTCTACCACATCCAGGCCATTGCACACAGAGGCTCCACCCCGTTCTTCATAGGCGGCATCGTCACCACCCTCGCCATTCAGTTGGGGCTTGGTGACGCGATCGCTAATCAGCCTTACCTAGCCGCTGAATTCCTCACCAAGAGTTATTGCAGGTCCGCTCACCTGATTGCGCAGCGAGAGGATGGCAGGTATAGCCCTGTTATCCATGGCACCATATTTCATCATATCACTCTGCCGTCCCGCGACCGCATCGACCCATCCAGCCGAGCCAACTGGCTCTTTGTTCTACCTGATGCTGCTGACCACGCTCCTATCCATGATCAGGCAGATCTCCCTGCAGATGAGATGCAGGACGCTATGGATGCAGGTGAGCCTGTCCAGGATATACCAGAGACATCTACCCGACAGCCTCCTGCACAGGACATCACACTTGAGGACGTCCTCCGTGCGATTCATCAGCAGAACCAGATGAATGCCGCACTGGAGCGTAGGCATAAGGAGCAGTACGATGCTTTGCTCGGCACTATTGCAGCAAACCAGGCAGCTACTAATGAGAGGTTTGACGCGATTTTTGGCGAGTTAGAAGCCTTGCGTATCGACATCACTGGGACCACCAGCACCGGTTCTGATCCTGAAGCGACTCCTTCCAGACGCCGCTCCCGTACCAGAAGCCGACCCCGCGGTCCTCAGCAGCCATAGTTTTAGTTTTTCTTCTGTTTGTTTTTAGTTTTTGTCGTTTGTACTGTACTTTAACCGCATTTATATCACAACATTGAGGACAATGTCTGATATAGTGTGGGAGAGGTACCTTTCATTTCCGCATTTTTCCGCTTCGCACTTTTTCATTTTCATTGTATTTTCATTCCCGTTGTATTTCTTTTAGTAAGTTAATGAAGCGTGCAAAAATCTTTATGACATTTTCTTTAGTTTCAAACTTTCCCGTTTATTTAGCCATAACCGAAAAATTTTAATTATTCGCATTACCCGACTTACCTACGAAATCGTAAATAGGAAGCCGAGAACGATTAAACAAGACCAATACAATCTTGACAACTTTGACTTCCTACTTAAGCGATTCCATCTCCGATTACCATTACGAGTACACTTCTAGTTTCAGTTCAAAAGTAACTCCGAGTAGTTTATACTAGCAGTCAGCACCGTCTGAACACAAACCACGTGGGGAGCCGATGAATATAAGTGTTTGATGCCTAATCAATAATGATCCTTCATATCTCGATGCAAAATGAAAAGAAATTGCACCAAAGTACACGGTCGCATACAAGAAACGAGAAATATGAGAAGGAGTCCATTGCGGGTTGGTTCAGAGGTACTGGTTCTGAACTCGGTAGGGCGTGCTACGGCTCGATCCCCCACAACCTCCAAATCGGATACAAAATGTAGGGTTACCACACTCGTGTACCAGACCCCGTGCTCAAAAAGGATCAAAGTCGCTAACCGGCTACTCCACTACGTGCGTGCTAAGGCAAAGGGCTTAATGTGATTGCGCTAGAATGAAACCGGGCGAAATAAGATCGAAAAACTTTAGGTGAAATCGTAAAGTAATTGCAGATTGGCTCATTTAACGGGAAGTCGACGACATAGCTTGTTGCTTGTGCCATTAGTGTATCGGTAGTGTAATATCAAAGTATCGGATTATCCAACAAAAGCGATCCCTCGTAGGATTTGTTAGGAGTATGCGTGAATGACATCTTGTCCGCCGATTTTCAACCGACTATTTGCTTGAGGACAAGCAAAGGTTTAAGTTTGGGGAAGTTTGATAACGAGAAAACGTATCGATTATATTGCTAAGTTTCATTGGCGTTTTATTGAATAATTATCGTTTTAATACTCGATTTCTCGAGTTTTTCTTACCGTTTTGCAGGTACATCACTATATGGAGCCAAATCATGAATCAAGAGAAAAAGGAACAAAATCGGTCATAAAAAGATAAAGAAATGAAGCTCTCTGCAAAACTGCATATTTTGCAGCAGTCACGACCGTTACAAGGGTGTCACGACCGTGACACCCCAAAATGGAGCATCACGACCGTAAGACATGTGTCACGACCGTGACACTTAAAAGTCACAAGTCACGAGCGTAAAGGCATTGTCACGACCGTGACAATGATTATTCTAGGTTTTTGACCAAGGCAACGTGAAGGCATTACGTGAAGAGATGGTCTCCTATTTTGTTGCCACTACCTACATTTTCTCCCCCAAAATAGCAAGGCCCATTTCAACTGAAGTCCAAAAATCCAGCCCAATTGAAGTTCTATAAATAGCACCAAGTTCATGAAGAATGTACAGAGCATTTTTCTATTCAATTTCCTGCGGAAGCTCTGCCGAACTGATTTACGACCCGTTCTTATTTCTGCATTATTTTCTGTTTCGTTTTATTGTATCCAACCCCGCCATATAACAATTTCCAACATCAGGAAATTGTTATACGTTATTTATTTTTTCTAAACCTTCAGCATTCGTTTAATTTTGATTTCGCCAACTCCGAGCTTTCCGGTTTGTGGAAGAAGGAGTCTCTCTGATATTGTTAACCAGGTTTTTATTTATATTGCAATTTAATTAATTATAATGTTTATTTATTTTCCTGCCATGAGTATTTTATTATTTAATTTTCTGTCTCTGTCTGGTTCAACATCGATGAGTAGCTAAACACCTTAGGGCGGTACGTAGTTAGAACAAACTTAACCGGTAAAATATAACCATAGGCTAAAAATAATTAATCACTTAACATTTCTGGCTGAGACTTTTTAATTAAATAGACCTTTTTGTTACGAGAGTAAGAAAAGAGTATTAGGTTAGGTCAAGACCACGAGAGTGTGAGATTTTAACCAGATAGCTAAAGTTAGGCATTTAAATTAAACACAGCGAGAGCGCTTTAAGATAAATTAGAATTACTTAGTTTCCAAAAATTACCTCTAAACACTTATGGGCTAGCGAGAGCAGGCATAAGGCTTTAGGGATAAGATCTGATATAAGACCACGAGAGTGTGAGTTGAGGGTATTTAAACTGGTAATCCCTACCGAATAGATTAAGTGAACATCTTAAATAAGCCTAGGTTAGATTGACCCACCTAAGTTAATATAATTACATACCGACCGCCTTAGAATTACTTAATTAAAACTTAAATTTTACTCCGCCTTTAATAGTCTTAAAAACCAACAAAAAATCGTGACAACCATTCGCCTTAGCTAAACTAGAAAGTTCATCTAGCACTAAGTAACCATAGAATCCCTGTGGATCGATAATCTTAAATATTACTTCGATAGGCTGTGCACTTGCAGTAAGATACCGCTAGACGCATAAGTAGACACGTCTTTAGCCCATCACGAGGCCAAGGCCATTCTCGACCAGGATAGGGCGACCAGGCGATCTAACTTGTCCCAGGACATAGCTGCAACGATCAGGGTCATGGAGTCAGCCTTGGTCCTGTCCGACAATACCTGTCCGCTGTCGGAGCTAAGAGTCGCGAAGGAGGCCAAGGTCAAGAGGGACCTGCTCTCCCACGACCTTCAATTACATGGAGAAATACAAACTCCAGGAAGGGTTGGTGTTCGAGATGGGGGAGGTCAAGCTTTAGCGAGACAACCTGGTAGATGAGAACAAGAAGTTGAAGGACAGGGAGGCTGAGTTCGATGAAGTCATCGCGGAGAATAAACATCTTCATTTGAGGGTCGAGGAGTTGGAAAAATTGGCTCTCCCTACTGAGGAGGAGGGCGAGGAGGATCAGGCCATGCGAAGCCGAGGATACCTGATTGTTCGGATCAGGAAACTTGAGAAGGATTGCGTGGAGACCCTTCAGATGAGTTTTGATAACACCACTGATCAGCTCAAGGTTGTCAACCCCGGGCTTGTGACTGAAGGGACGACCTTTAACTATGAGGCGGCCGACGGGGAGATTGTTTGCCCGTTCATTGGCCTGAATGACGAGGAGGTTAACGAGTAGGTCTGGTTGTGTGCCATAGTTTTTGTTTTTCTGGTCTGCGTGCCACGATTTTTGTTTTTCTGGCCTGCGTGCCGCTTGTATTTTGGATACAGTCTCCTCCTTTTGTACTCTTTATCGACCAGATTTTGGTCGGTTTATGTAATGAAATGTTCTTATTTCGATTTTATTTTCTTGTTTTTGAATTTACTATGAAATGTGAACTTGTTGCTCGACCGTAAGGGCTCGTCGGTTTAGGGAACCAGCGAGGTGGCAGGTTTTACGTCCACGTATGAACGAGATGGGGGTCGCGGTCGAGGTCCTGATCTCGTGGCTTGGGCCTTCCCATCGCGAGCTGGACGTCCTGCCGACGTGGTACTACGACAAAGGAGTTCGTTTGAAGTGTCCTCAATTGAACAACATTGACATTACCTATGACATTCAGAAACAAAAATATATTTTACCACAAAATATAGCCAATCTAAAACATCTACATTAAATAAACAACACAATACATTCAACTAACTTCAAGACAAATAAATAAACTTAAACACAACATTTAATACAATATTTCTAACTGATTACAACAAGCAGTTTGATTTCATTGATTCCAAACATCATTTTCATCGCTTCCTTATCGCTCTTGATTCTCACGCACGTCGAAAATCATTCATCTCAATACTTCTGATTTTCTCCTTCTAACCAACAGTTCAACTCCCTCGTTTGTTCCTCTAAACTATAAATATTCCAAAATAGCATATCCATAGCCGGTTTTTCTCTTGAAAAAAATAACTTTCCCCCAACGATGAAGATACATGATAACATTAGTATAAGAAAATTAAAATAGTTGTGAAAAAATAGTTCACACCACACCTCTATTTATATTAGATATGAATTGTAATTTAATAATATAATATTAAAAGATTCCGTCCATTGCAGTGACATAATTATACTTAAATAATATAATATTAAAAGATTATATCCATTGCAGTGGCAGAACTGTACTTATATAATAAAATATTAAAAAAGTTTTGCTCATTGCAGTGGCGGAGCTGATTCCAAATTAAAAAGTAAATAATTTTTAATTTTAAATATTTTAACAATTAAAAGGGTTAAATAAGTTTTAGGTCCCTATAAATATCTCACATTTGAAGATTGATCCCTAAAATTTTTTCCTTCAAACATTGATCATCCTAAAGTTTTTCGTTTCCAAATGTAGTCCCTGTCATTAATTTAAAGTAAAGGAAGGTGATGTGGCATGCCAAGTGTGAAATATTTTTTCAAACGTGTAAACTTATGTGGTAAAACTTGTCTTCACATCTTCTTCTAACCCTAATCCCTACTACCCACTTTATCATCACCACTAGGGATGTCAATGAGGCAGGGCTGGGGCGGGGGACACTTCCCCATCTTTGTCCCCGCCCCCAAATTCATTCCCCATCCCCTTCCTCGATCCCCGTAATGGGGGAGTTACTATCCCCATCCACGTTCCCCGCGGGGATCCCCGCGGATTCTACATTTATCCATTAACATTTTTTTTTAAATATCTATATTTTCTATAAAAATAAAAAAGTACAAATATTTCACATATTTATTTTGTTTTTAAAAATACTATTATTTCACATTTATAATTTTTATTAAAATTACTAATGGGACATAAAATAATGATACTTTTTTTTTATAAAATACTTTAAAATTCAACAACATAAATTATAATACTTTTTAAAGTAACAATATGCATAAATAACTACAAAATTCAACAAAATAAATATGCTTGAAAAATAAAACTTCAAATAATACATGATAATTTAGTTTTTATAGGTCTCACTATTATCTTACAATTTACCAACTTAGAAATCTTAAAGTTAGTCAAAACAATCTACTTTTTCCTATAAACAATTACTTGAATAAATTTATGAGAATCAAGAAGAAATAATCTACTTTTTCCTATAAACAATTACATGAACAAATTTATGAGAATCAAGAAGAAACAACCTACTTTTTTCTATAAACAATTACATGAATAAATTTATGAGAATCAAACCTTATTGATGAAATCGTAAGAGATGTGAATAATGATAGCACACGATATAGAGAAGACGATGGGCAATGGTGAGGCACGACAGAGAAGATGGATGAGGAACTTGAATGGAGGTTTGACGATAGAAGAAAAAATAAACGAATCTGATAGAATAAAATGAACGCTTCAACTTTTTTAGGGTTTTAATATCTACATTTATCTCTCTTGATGAATACATCAATATTTATTTATTTTTTAAAATAAACATAAAGGAAATGACAGAAAAATCTAATGTAAAATATACATTATATATTAAATTAATTATATTAAAATAATATGCGGGGCGGGGACCCGCGGGGAAGGGGATGTATTCCCCGTCCCCGTCTCTGAGGTGCTCTCGGGGGAATTTTTCTCCCCATCCCCACCCCACGGGGTGAAATTCCCCATCTATGGGTTCCCGAACGGGGAAATCCCCACTAACAGATACAAACTGACATCCCTAATCACCACCACGACATTCCACGCTCTTCCACTCTTTATTTTCCACACCCACTCTCCATCATCACCACCACCACATTCTACTCCGCTTCTGAACCACTACTAACTCCCTCTTCGATTCCGACACCGACTCAACAATTCCTTCCCACCGAAAAAACCTTCTACAATCGACCCCTTGAAAATGTCCTCGATCCCGACATTTATAGAGTAATCCAATTTCTCAACCAATCAATTAACTACTTATTCATGATTTCATTTTGATTTATCTGAATTTGTCTGTTATGTGAAGTGTATGCAATATTGGTATGAAAAGTAGGGCAAAATCTGTTGCAGAAGAAACTCAAGAGCGGTATTGTGGTTACTCTACTGTCAATTGGAATTGGTGGTATTCGCAACAATCGAATACCACTCGATCATGAAAACCCTATGGAGTATACTAATCGTTGCACGATTTAGTGGCATAAGGTTACAATTTATCCTGGGAGATTGGGGAATCTTCTCATGAAAAACATTCTTCCTGATTCAACTTTGTATATTGAGGGAAACCTTGAGACTAAGGTTTTCTATGATCCCATTACAGTACTATTTGACTACTCTATTTTCCATATCTTCAACTGCAAGGTAGTCAATAAGTTCAAATTATGTCCCCTCAAAGGAATTTTACATCTTTAAGATGTCTGTGTGCAATTTCCAGATGCAAGTGGTTTATTAGTTGTCTGTTTTTCTTTGGATTTTGCCATTTCTAGGAGCCAGAGCCGAAGCCGGAGCCCTCCACGTGGGTTTAGGTATTCAAATATCGAAGATGAGAACATAATGAGGGTTGGCGATGATGAGAACAAAACGAGGGTTGGAGATGATAAGAACAGAACGAGGGTTGGCAAATTGATACGACCTTGTAGAGATTTTACTGTTGGGAACTGCAGCAGAGGCAGACATTGTCATTTCCTTTACCATGATAAGCAAAGTTATGAGGATAGTAGGGAAAGTAGACACATGCAAGATGGACCCAGATATTCTAATCCCCGTGAGAGTGAGGATTATTCTCTTACAAGTCAAAGATCCAATGAAGCTTGTATTCATTTTGCAAAGGGAAGGTGTAGAGCGGGAGAATCATGCAAGTATGTGCATCATGGCAATTCTGACGAGTTTGATAAAGTTTATGCAAATGAAAACTTTAGGGAAAGGGAAATTGATAGAAGACACATAGATAATTCATTCAAGTAGGGTGCCCTTCATTATCCAAACCACAGTGGTAATACTCCTTGCAAATTGTTTGCTTTTGGAAATTATAGGAATGGTAAAGATTGTAGGTTTTTTCATGATAGACAAGTATTTACCAGCCCAATTAGAAGATTAAGGAATGAAGATGAGGTGTTGGATAGACAAATAGTGAGCAAATATGTTACTTCTAATGAAAGGCCAAGAGATGATAGACGGGGTTCAGATGGCAATATGGCTGATGTAGATAAAGTTTGGGATGGTCCAAAGCCGAATAACTTAGTTGTTATCTCTGATGCTGCAAAGCTGGTTGAGGACAACAAAAAAGTCATTTTAGGTGCCCCAGAACCTGGATTCATGACTTGGCCAATGAATAATGGATTGGACCATAGCTCAAACAGGAACATAATGCATAAAGAATCACCATTTACAATTGATAAGAAGGAAACCAACTGTAGGACGGTAGAAAATGCATCTGACAACATTCTCATTTCTTAGTCAGTAGGTGGAGGCTTTTGGCCAGGTGATGAAAAAATGTCTCCTGGTTGGAATTATGGTGCAAGATCTTCCAACCATATTCGATGAGCATGCGCAGAATAGGCAACAAGGTGCTCCCGGTAATTGTTTGTTCATTGAGAACATTAGTCTGATAAAAAAATCATTTAATAACGCATGTTGAATACATTTTGTGTTTAATTTTTGAATTACTAACACAATTACATATTGGAGGTTCTTGAAGGGTGCTTACAAATATTCCAAATCCACTCCTTCTCGGTGAATGTTATTGGAGTATATTTGGCCTAAGATTATTGCAGGAACTTGCTACTCCAAAAGGTGGATACCAAATTAATCTTAATGCTAATGATATATGTAATACTTAGTGAATTTCCATGCCTTTATTCTGTCATGCGCTTAAAAGTATTTTGATTAGTTGTATTGATTATTGATGGTACTGCATATTATTTGAATATAACTGCATTGTTATCTAAGAATATAACTGCATATTATTTCGATTTTAACTGCAGGGGGAAAGCCATCGGGGCGAGGATGGGGGAGAGGACGTGGACGCGTTCGTGGTCGTTAAATTGTGTATCCCAAATTTTTGGATTTCAAATGTATCTTTATTGTATGGAAATTTTAGTTGCTGGTTGAGACATCAATGGATTGTTAATTAGTATGTGGAGTGTTAATGTTGCTATTTTCTTACTCGCACTGCCTGATAATTTTAAAGTACTAATGAATTGAACGAAGGTTAGGCGGTTTATTGGAATTGCCGATGATTGACTTTGTTACAAATTGGGTGTGAAGACTTTGAAATTGAAACTAATCGATGAGAAAACAGTAGTAATTAGATTGATTTTTCTTATATGAAAAAAACTCATTTTATGTGATATTAGTTATGAATTAGCTAGGAATTAATGACGAATTAGCTAGGAATTAATTACTATTTCTGAGTTTAAATATGATATTAGCGACGAATTAGCTAGGAATTTCAACGTCATCAAAAAAATTTCCACATGGTATGCCACATCACCCTCCGTTAGTCAAAATTAACGGGAGAGACTATATTTGGAAACGAAAAACTTTAGAAGGACAATGTTTGAAGGAAAATTTTTGAGGGACCAATATTCAAAAATGAAATATTTATAGAGACCTTAAACATATTTAACCCTAATTAAAATTAATAATTAATATTAAATATATTAATCATTATTATTAATAACATAAATTAATTATTATAATTAATTATATTAATTATGAATTAAAAATATACTATTTAATATAAATTAATATTATTATATATTAATTATTAATTATATTATCTGAAAAGAGGGAGGAGATGAAATTTTACGGTGGATGAGGAAAAGCCTATAAGAGTCTCATTTTTTTGGGGTTAATAGTCATTTACCTCCTTGCAATATAAGTGTGTTTTGATTTACTCCATTTAAAATTTTAAATCTTTTGTCCTCAGGTGGAAAAATTATTCCCGTAATTTATTTTATTTTATTTACCCCTGATTTTATATACTTAGGGATACCAAAAAAATTTAGAGAGTAATCAATTATTTTTTAAATAGGATAAATCAAAACTCACATATATTATAGGAGGATGAATGACTATTAACTATTTTAAAAAATTCTAAAAAAATATGATATTTTAATATTAAAGATAAATGAATAATAAAAGAATTTAATTGGAATGCATTGACAATGTAAAATAGTTTTATGATAAAGAATTCACGGTGTAAATTACACCGTGACTGCATATAGCAATTAAACTCATAATAAAATTATTAAAAATAAGAATAATACATTGAATTTAATAAGCATGACCGGTGTGGTTAGTGCGGGGATTAGCAACTCCGTTTCCGTAATTGAAAATTAGATTTTTCTTGCCACTCACTTCCATCCCTAATTAAATCTTGTCTTTACGGAGATTTATTTGTCATGTCTAATTTTAATGTGTCAAAGGTCTATTTATTTTTAATAGTTTATTGGTCAGAATTCCATAAAGGTGAATGTGGTATGTTAAACACATTTCTCCAATTTAATCTTTTTATAATATGTTTTATTTCAAATTTCGCCTAATAGTAATTTTTTCAAAATTTTTGGTTGCCCTAATTTTGTTACCCCACTTTTAGAAAAAGACTTTGATGATAGACCTAGATCATGCACATAGCTAGATCATAATCAAGGTTTTCAAGACCGGTGTTTTGTTTGATTTAATTAACAATGATTCTTAATTAAAACATTATAATAAAGAAAACTAATGGACTATCCGTCTCGATTAATCAACTCATTTGATAACTATATAAAGATATTATATATAGGATTTCAGATTCGATCTCACGATCCCACAACATCCAATACGTAAAGTTTCGGGTTCAAACCCGCAACATTCAATTTGTTCATCTTTAAAGGATGAGAAAGAATGAACTATAACCACTAAGCTAAAGTTAGTAGACAATTAAACCAAAAATTGTGATTTTCACTTGCAACTTATACTTTTAAGCAATCAAAGTCTGATTATTCCTAATTTTTTTTCTTTTTTTTTCCTTGCTAACAAAAGGGCCGAGGCCAAAAAGAAAGAATATTACGACAACACAACACCCAGGTCTAAACAATTAGCTCTATCCCTTATTTTAAATTCTTAATCAAACTAGAATTGCATGACATTCATTCTAGTTTGAGAAAGGCTATTACAGTGAATAATATTATTACAGTGTTGGCTATTGGCGCTATTGAATTGAACCTAGCACTTCCTTGGATAGGGTTCAAACTTGGAAAATAACAGACAGTAAACAACTAAATCCAACCTAAGCATACAGAACAATGATGAAACAATAGAAAAATAACAAGAAAAAATCAGTGAGAAAGAGAGAAAACATTATTATCTTAGAAAAGAAAAACAAACCATTAACCATTTATATAATGAAATGAACAATTGAAGAAGCAACAAAATAAAACTCTTAATTATCGAACATATTAAACTGAACACACAGTTCCTCAAGCAACATATTTCTTCAACTGATAATGAACATTAATCCATGAAGTTATCAGCAAACACAAGGTATATAACAAACATAAATTATGATACAAGTTGCAGGCAAGGAGTTGAAGAATCCAGTGGATTGGTTCTTCATAAACCTCATAAACAAGTGGCATAGCATATCATACATTACCTAGATACAAGGTGATATCAAACTCTCTTGGTAGATTTCAGGAACCATATAACCATTGATATCTTGAATTTCAGGAGTTTTAAAAGTACCATCTCTAGCATTGTAAACAACCAACCCTGACTGACACTCAAGCAGTACCTTATCATCCTCAGAAACATAAAGTGCCTTGGTATAAGGACGAGACCCAACATCTCCCATGTAAGGAACACGGAACAATTTAGTCCAAGAATCTTTATTTCCATACTCATTCATAAGCCAAATATCTGAAAAACTATCACTATGAGCAAGTATGCACAAGCAATCCCTCAACACCCCTAAAGATAAAGTTACCACGGTTACTACTCCATAATCAGGCTGCAACAATTCTAAATAAGATTCGTTCTCCAAATCAAGAGAAACAATGACCCATGAAGTGTATGAATCTCTAGATGCCAACCAATTAACAGTTCCACTAAGGAATTTTCCCGAGTCATCGAAAGGGACACCGGAAGGGAAATCCTGAATCCTTCTCCAAACATTGGTACCCAATGTAAGAACCTTCACTTGAGTTTTGTAACTGCCATCAGATTCATAGCACGAAACACCAACCACTTTGTAACTGTCACTGATATTAGTATAGCCAAATCCATATATTGTGTAACTCCCCTCTCGCTTTGGATTATCCAAAGAGGGCAATTTCGTAAATTTCCTGATAGAAGGGTTCCACAATAGAGCAAAATGTTGATTGAGTGCGAAACAGAGGATGCCGTGGCAAGAGTCAACGATTAGATCAAAACGGTTTCGATTGTTCAGAGGGTACTCTAGCCGCGTGGCGGTTGCGGTGGCGGTCACTTCGGTGACGATGGAGGAAAGAGAATAAGTCGTGACGACGAACTCGCGAGAGGGGTCGACGAAGGTTAAGAGGAGATGGTGGCGCGTTGTTGACACGCGAAGGTGCTTCTTGGCGAATTCGGGATTGGAGATCAGAGATTTCCAGGACTTACAGACGGATTGGAGTTGCATGAGGAACTTCACGGGAAGCCTAGAGAGAATTTCTACCAGAATCTCGAATGGAAGAGTGGGAAGTGGCGTCGTGTGAACGGAATCTCCGGAGGATGGTGATGGTGGAATTACGGTTCCGGTGGAGGAGTTCAAACGCTGCCTCTTTGTGGCAGTTGTTGGTGGATCAGATGAAACGATAGCGTTTCCATCATCGGTTTCGCTACTTGGCGCCATTTCTGAGTGTGTGGCTACAGCTATAGCTAAATGAATTTAATACTAATACTGTTTTCTCTGAAATTTCCCAGGCAATTACCAGAAATTTCCACATTTTTGACTTTTCATAATGTGGAAAATAATATCTGCAGAAGTTTCCACATTTTTGGCTTTTCATTATGTGGAAAATAATATTGCAGAAATAAAATGACTTATGACACTTAGAATATTTTGTGTGTTTATAACTTTTACTCTCTTTATTAC
The DNA here is from genome assembly GCA_963966055.1 of Lathyrus aphaca. NCBI lineage: Eukaryota > Viridiplantae > Streptophyta > Magnoliopsida > Fabales > Fabaceae > Lathyrus > Lathyrus aphaca. Next base: position 211,999,302 of record OZ014520.1, on the reverse strand, counting down.
TATCTTCTTCAAAAGTGGCTTGTAGCATAGCCCATAGGAGTCTTTTTCCTAACACCAATTTTTATCTTTTCTGTTCATATTAACAATTATTATGTTGCGATATGATTCCGGAAAATGCTTAATAGTAAAAAAATGGTGAAAATAAAAAATGCAAGAATAAATCTCAATAATTCATTATCACTATTATCCTATGATCACTATTAAAATGAAAATAAAATTAAAAACAATTTAAAATTAACTTCTAAAATAGTGACATATGTGTATTCTTACCTTTCTTCTTCAAATTCATTATACTAAATATCATTGCTCTTTTATTAATTATGATTTTTCCTCAAAAGTTATTTGAAATAATTTTTGAGTTGATAGCTTTTATTTATCATTTTTTTATTTATATATTTATTATTTTAACAGAAATATATTTATCTATCTATCTATTTAATCTAAATTCAAGGTTGTCATGATGACAACTTAATGACAACCCTAACCCTAATGTTTATGTGGCAACTTCCTTACCTCTAAATATACATAACATTTTTTAGAATATTCAATATAAGTTACAAATAAGTTACAAATATAATAATAATAATTATTATAAATAATAATATTATTATAATAAATATTATTATAATAATTTGTTAGGAATTTTAATAAATCAAATGGATTGTACCGAGGTTTAAAATCGTGAACGAAATCACTTTCCTTAAAAGTATTTCAAGCACTCTTCAAAATGTCTTAGAGTTGGAACACAGGAATACCCAGGATAATTCAGCCTGTATCGAGTCTGCGCAAGACTGACGGAAACTCGATTATGTAGCGAAGAGTGTTTGAAATTTTGTGTAAGAGAATATTTGATTTGTAATATGTTTTCTGAATTCCGGAATGAAGTATTTATAGGCATGCATGTGTTGTTTCACAAGGTTGCGACCCTTGATGAAACAATACCTTTTAACCAAAAGTTGTAATGTTTCCAAGCATTGCCTATTTTCATTCCGCAACAACATTTCACGAAGTGTTGCTTCTCTTCCACTTTTCTTGTCATTTTGGAACACACCAATTGGACATTTAATTGTCATAAATTATAACAATCCCCCACTTGTTCTAATAATGACAAGACCAATTCCAAAAAAATAGAAACAAAGAATGTTAATACAGTTAAGTATCTTTCGATTTGAACTTAACCTTAGTAAGAATAACGCAAAGTCTAATCGGAACGTTAGGTAGCTATGCTTTGAACCGTTATCCCATGTGATTAGACCGGCATTACCATACACACATTCTTTAATGGTTTTTCGCCTACATCTCTCGCCTAACACTATTTATGGTCATGTGCCTTTCCTATTTTCATGAATTTTTCATGAGAGAAACTCCAACTCTCACTTTGAGACGACACCATCTCGAAATTCACATAGGTGAAGTTCATTTTGTATCTATTTCCTTGAAACACATATCCTTGATATGGAACTTCATTAAGAGTTTCAAAACCCAACCCTCGATATATAATAGTCAACATTATTGCAAATGTTATATAATCATCCAAATCAATGATTTGTTGTTACCCATTGAATCTTAGGTTAAGATTTATTAACTTCAGATTGGGTTGCTATCATTGTTGGAACCCTTATTCAAGGAGTTTCAACCTCATTCCTCTTGAGGTACTTTTCACTAAGTCTCTGGCCAGTGGCTTAGTAAATGGATCTGCTAAGTTATAGCTCGTTTGAATATATGTCAGTGAAATGATCTCATCCTTAATTAATTTCCTTACGAGAGAGTGTCTAGACTTTCCATTATATACTTCATTGAATGCTCTAGATAGGGTGGCTTGACTATCACAATGTATCAACATTTTTGAAACATTTTCCTTAGCTAATGGTACTTCTAACAGAAGGTCCCTCAACCATTCAACTTCTTTACTAGCGGAAGTAAGAGCCTTGAACTCTAATTCAATGGTTTAGAGAGTGATCCACATTTATTTCTTGCTCTTCCAAGAAATTTCGCCCTCGACTTTATACATATCCATCCAAATGTAGATTTATGATATTCAACACTTGATATCCAACTCGCATATGCATATCCTTCTAATATGAAAATAATCTACCGTAATGGAGACCAATATTTTTGGTTTTCATAAAATATTTGAAATTCCTAATAATGGACTTCCAGTGCTCACCATTTGTCTTGATAGTAAAATCTACTCATTTTACTAATTTCAAATGTTATGTCAGTTCTAGTACATTGCATACACTTGCATATTCCAATTGAACCACAACTCTTCCATCATTCTTTTGAGGTTTGACACTAGAATCAAATAAAGTAGTCATTTCTTTAAAGCGTAAGTGTTTGAACTTATCAGATACTTTCTCAACATAGTGTGTTTGACTAAGTTCATAACCCCCACTATTTCGCTTTACTTTGACCCTCAAAAGTGCGTCAACTAGTCCAAGATCATTCATCTTGAATGTGGAAATTAGAAATATATTCGTTTCTAAAATTCTATTTATATTGTTGCTATTGATCAATCATATAATCAAAATGGAGACAAGTTAATAGCACAATATTCTCACACAACCTTTGTGTAAAAACACTTGTAACAAGAATCAGATGAAGAATATCTTTTAGATAATCATGCTTGATGATGCAAGAAGGTTTTAGATGAAGTGAGAGATGCAATTATGAGCAATTTAAAATAGTATAGTATAAATTACAATGAGCACCTTATTTATGTTCATTTGTCTTGAATCTTCACTTGAATTTCTATGTTAAATCTTCTTGATCACCTTCATCATTGATGTTCATAACACTTTTGAACTTTTTCTCCTTTGATAGTCTTTGTCTTCATCAAAATTGAACTAGATAAATGATATATTCTTCTCAATCTCCCTTTAAGTTGTGTGTCTCCCTTTAAATGGTGAATCTTACAGTGACAAAGTCAAATTTTTGATGTCATTGTTTATGTGCTTGTTTTAGTCCATACAAGGATTTTACAATCTTGCATGCTATTACCTAAAAGAATATAACCTTATGGTTTCTCCATGTAAATCTCTTCACCGAGATCTCCATTTAGAAATGTTTGTTTGACATCCATAAGGTCATGCAAATAAGCTAATTCAAAGATAATATAGTTTTGATTGTGCCTGCTACTTGTGCATATGTGTTGAAATTACCAACACCTTTTTTTTCCGTATAAAACCCTTGACTATTAATCTATAATTGTAGGTGTTTAGAGTATCACCACACTATGATACTTCCTTCAAAACACCCACTTGTTTCCAATAGGTCTTGATCCTTTAGTTAGATCAACAAGTTCTCAAGTATGGTTTCACATTGTTCAATCCATTTGTCTTGGTTATCATCCTTCCATATAGAGAAGTCTTTTGAAGCTATTGCTTTCTTATAAGTTCTAGGATCGTTTTCCACTTGAAGATTAGGAACCTTATGAACAAATTCTCACTTTTTCCTTCTACCAGATAAAAGAAATAAATCGATTATCAATTTTGTTTGGTCCTTGATCCTTAGTCTTTCAGACTCTCTTGCTTATTTAAAGTTCATGTGGCTTTTCAACAATCAATGTAGAACCTTTCTCACGAGGTTCTTCATTTGTAGAAATCTCAAACTCCTTATCCTCCTCCGCGATAATTTTCTCAAAATTCCCCAATTCATAATTCAATAGTTACATTAAACTCCAAATCCAGAAGTCTATAGAAGTCATCATCCATTTTCAGATGATCTTTATTTTCCCGAATTTATGATAAATATCATTTATCATAAACATATTATTTCCAAAGAATTCAAATCAAAATTTAATTAATAATTATATTGACTTACTGCAACATATTGAATTATATATGAAACAAATGAAACCAATGACCTTGATAATTTGTGTATGTATATATATATACTGAAAGATTTAAATTGTACAACATCACAAATCTAATTTCATATGAATGTACTTTAAAAATAAAAGAAGACGTATACGTAGAATATGAAAATTTTTTTTAATATAACATACTTTACTAAATAAATTTCCAAAATAACATAACTTTGAAAAAAATTACAAAACTAACATAGTTTGGTAACATGTTCGCCATTTGAATTGAAGAACTAGTGAAACTTATGTTGAATTCGCCAAATGGATTGGCTAGCCTTAAAAAAAATTGCCTAATTCTCCATTCCATTTGGCGAATGTGTTGTAATATCATGCATGCATTCGCCAAATGGAATGTTGCATGTGTTTAGGTTGTTTAGGGTTAGCAATTTTTTACTATATATATGCGTCACTCATAAACATCAGATTTATCTCACTCCTTCCTTAGAAACCCTAAAAATTCATTCCTTTCAGTCTCCCTCTCTCACAATATGGCTTCTCCCCGTCCATCTAGTTATGCATCGACATCGTCTTCCTTAACATCAGAAGAACCACTTCCAAAATTTGATATCTTGAAGAAAAATGCTTTAGTGTTTTTCTCGGCAACAAAGCCTCCTCTGAAGATGTTGTTATGGAACCCCCAAACTTTGGAACACTTGCACAGAGAATTAACCCGCTGGTTAGAAGGAGAGATCGGCCACAAAGAAAAGATAATTAAAATTGAGAAGCGGGTTGTGGAGTCTGGTGTGACGAAATGGAGAAAAATTGTCAATGATGCAGGTGTTCTTTCGATGATGCTAGGCGGAGGTGAAGTTGTCCTGATGGTTCTGATAGGCTAGATTTGTTGAATGTTGCAGTTGTTCTATTTATGTATGGTCATGTTTGAATTTATGTATTTTTCCGTTTTATTTATGTACGGTCATTTTCTGAATCATGTATTTCCTTGTTTTATTTATGTATGTTCGTGTTTGTGGTTGTATGATTTTACTGATATGAATTAAACGAACTAGGCTTCCATTTAAAATAAAAACGGTTACAATGATTTAATTTACGATGTTGAGCTTGGTCCAACGTTGGGACATTTTTTACGATTGTGACCGGGCTGACGACATGAACTACACAGTCTCACCATCTTATTCACCGTATCCATTTCGGTGCGAATACGTGTGCTGTTAGGACGGCCTTTTTTCTTTCTTCGCATGTTCTCATTGTGCCAGACTATTTCCCCGTTGTAGGAGGGCCAGTAGTCCTCATTTGCAACAACCGGAAAGCTTTTATTGTAGACGTTGCAAAGATTGTGCACTTGGTAAACAGGGGATAGTAAGCCTGAAGGGTCCAGCCGAACCTTCGAACATGCCGCTATGACATGGGAGCAAGGCATGCGAAAGGCTTGAAATTTTCCACAGTCGCACCAATTGTTATCAAGTTCTACCCGATAGGATCCCCTCGGTCTCCCTTCGTTGTGATCCATGATCTCATCAACATTGAAATGTCCCTTATTGCGGTTAAACACGGTGACCACATGTGTGTTAGACTTGGATGCTTCATCTTTGATGAATGTCATAGAACTATCGTTGAACACTTGACCAGACTGTAGGATTGAACTCCACTTTGAACGCCTGGTGTCAAAAAGTGCTCCGAGCCTAAAGTAGGTTGACCTCACCAAAGCGGTTATCGGTAGGTTGCGGATTCCTTTGAAAACAGAGTTCATTGATTCAACGAGGTTTGTTGTCATGTGACCCCAGTGTTGTCCTTTGTCGTAGGCCCTGGTCCACTTATCTAAAGGAATCTGGTTTATCCATCTGAACGCATCTTCATTTGCCAGTCTGATTTTGTCACGATAATGTTTGAATGATGGTTCGGTTAATGAGTACCATGCATTCACGACCTTCTTACGCAGTGTCTTGTCTTTGATCTCTCTCATGAAGTTTTACGCTATGTGTCTAATACAATAGACATGTGTTGAAGGCGGTTCCTGCCAGCCGTTATCAACATTCTTCCAGGCACTCTCAATTGATGCATGTCTGTCCGAAATCAAACATAAGTTAGACTGGGGAGCCACATGCAAGCGAAGATTTTTAAGGAAAAAACTCCATCCCTAGGCAGTCTCTCCCTCGACGATAGCGAATGCAATTGGGAAGATATTGTTGTTGCCGTCCTGTGCCACTGCCATCAATAGAGTTCCTTTGTATTTCCCGTAGAGCCATGTTCCATCAATTTGGATTATAGGCTTGCAGAAGGAAAAACCCTTTATACATGGGTCAAAAGCCCAAAAGAGCCGGTGGAATATGCCATTTCCACTAACACAATGACTTTCCGAAGTATACGCCGGCAAGGTCTCAAGGATGACAACGGTCCCAGGTGCATAGTGCTTCAGTGCCAGCAAAAACTTTGGGAGTTCTTTGTACGAGTCCTCCCAATTTCCGAATACAACGGCAACAGCCTTAGTTCTAGCAATCCATGCTTTCCTGTA